>FR990022.1:0-10000000 GCA_905404135.1 Hesperia comma
AACCAACCAACCAACCAACCAACCAACCAACCAACCAACCAACCAACCAACCAACCAACCAACCAACCAACCAACCAACCAACCAACCAACCAACCAACCAACCAACCAACCAACCAACCAACCAACCAACCAACCAACCAACCAACCAACCAACCAACCAACCAACCAACCAACCAACCAACCAACCAACCAACCAACCAACCAACCAACCAACCAACCAACCAACCAACCAACCAACCAACCAACCAACCAACCAACCAACCAACCAACCAACCAACCAACCAACCAACCAACCAACCAACCAACCAACCAACCAACCAACCAACCAACCAACCAACCAACCAACCAACCAACCAACCAACCAACCAACCAACCAACCAAACCAACCAACCAACCAACCAACCAACCAACCAACCAACCAACCAACCAACCAACCAACCAACCAACAACCAACCAACCAACCAACCAACCAACCAACCAACCAACCAACCAACCAACCAACCAACCAACCAACCAACCAACCAACCAACCAACCAACCAACCAACCAACCAACCAACCAACCAACCAACCAACCAACCAACCAACCAACCAACCAACCAACCAACCAACCAACCAACCAACCAACCAACCAACCAACCAACCAACCAACCAACCAACCAACCAACCAACCAACCAACCAACCAACCAACCAACCAACCAACCAACCAACCAACCAACCAACCAACCAACCAACCAACCAACCAACCAACCAACCAACCAACCAACCAACCAACCAACCAACCAACCAACCAACCAACCAACCAACCAACCAACCAACCAACCAACCAACCAACCAACCAACCAACCAACCAACCAACCAACCAACCAACCAACCAACCAACCAACCAACCAACCAACCAACCAACCAACCAACCAACCAACCAACCAACCAACCAACCAACCAACCAACCAACCAACCAACCAACCAACCAACCAACCAACCAACCAACCAACCAACCAACCAACCAACCAACCAACCAACCAACCAACCAACCAACCAACCAACCAACGGTTATGTAAGATGCGTAGGCACATATCATACATCAATCGGGTAGGTATAAATATTGTGTAGTTGCGTATAAAGCAAGCTTAAGGGTGCGGTTCCACTGAAGCGGAGCGGAGCGGAGCTGTGCGCAATTCACCAATCACATGGCTTGAAATCCACACGAGGCACAATGAAATGTGGATTTCAAGCCATGTGATTGGTGAATCGCGCACAGCTCCGCTCCGCTCCGCCTCAGTGGAACCGCACCCTAAGCATAGCATGTTGCTGACACTACCCCGTAACATTTTTATCATTATAAATTATTATTCATTATTTATCGTTCCCGTACTAGTAATAGGCTATTGGGGTGTTATTTTTAACTAACAATTGCGAAGTCAATCAAACAGCATAATTATTGTTGATTGTAAATCCAAGGCGTTAGTTAAGTGTTCAGTATAATTTTATTAATTTTGATAAATTTTCTAAATCACACCTGATATAAAGCTACCACGGGAAGCGATATAATTGGAAAAGTTTAATTTTATATTTTTGGCATGCCGTGTAAAGAAAATTATTCTTTCATCATGTAGAAGCTGCACCGCATTCTTCGCATAATACCGCACCGTTGACTAAATAGCTCTTGATAGTCGTGATACGTCCAGGCTTTAACACGTTCATTGCCGCACGTCGCGTGGTCCATGTGCTTTTCAATGTGGCCCTTCACGCGACGTCGCGCGAAGTGTCCGAAGAGCTTTGTATGAAGAATATTGAGTGGGCCGAAGCGTTATCGCTAATATGTTTTTTATGGGCCTCCAGAGAAAGGACTTAGCTATCGTAAAGTGAGCGTGGCCATCAGAATCGAGCGATAGTTTTAGTGTCACGTGATTGCTTAGTTTCCTTAGTGACTCCGGTCAAAACTTGCAGTTAATTATAATTGTAGACTTCATAATTATAATTGACAAAAAATTATTGATACTAAAAATAGTTTCATTTTATTATATTTGAATTCACAATTTCTCAAAAGCGCTAGTAATCCATAACGCGACGTCGCGCGATGGGGCTTCCTAGGATAAATTTACGGGTTATTTCAGTACATATTATATAGTTGTATATGGCCCATCACGCGACGTCGCGTGATTTTACCTTTGTTATATAAAATATCATATAATTATCTAGTAGAAATATTATTATAAAAACAAAAAACCCGACTGCTTACAAAAGAACTCAAAAGAAAAAAGTAAAAAAAGATTTATCACAAGTACTACGTTTGTCCCCGCCTGCAGCACCATGAAGTATTTTATGTTGATATTGTGACACTTGTTTTTTTCTTTTGAGTTCTTTTGTAAGCAGTCGGGTTTTTTGTTTTTATAATAATATTTTTATTTCAGACTTTTTAGTGTTTTCACCGAAAATTTCTACTTTTTGGGATGGTTTTTGACAATTTGTGTTAAAACGACGTTATATGAATAATAATAATAATAATAATAACTTTATTTTTCACACACAATTTAAAACTTTACATTTTTACATGATACAGTAAGTTTATTGTACATAATATGAAAGGCTTAGTTACAATTAGTGTCAAGCAGACCCTACACTAAGATTCCTTGTGTTGTAGGTGTCTGCATATCCTTCGAGGGCACTATGCAGCCATATAATTATTTGTATTTGATATAATTATATTTGATTGATATAATTATATGTATTTTTGAAAAGGTCTTTTCACGATATTTCATTTGATACCCATATTGCTAAGATAACAAAAAAACTCAAGATTATCCCCTCTTTCTTCCACTTTCGGGCGCCATTTTGAAAATTCATATAGCCTATGACACTTTCACAGTTCTGACGAATTCAACGATACCTCATATGTCGAAATCCGTTCAACCGTTTGGGCTGTGGGGCGGTCCAAATAAATGGACATACATACAAACATACATACATACATACACTCGAAAAACATAACCCTCCTTCTGACGCAGTCGGGTATAAATGGTTATGGGCCACCAGCAAAAGACTCCAATTTTGGCTTTGGCAATGAAAGTTATACTTAAGTTATGAAATACGTTGAAGCGTTGTAAATAGGGGGTTTAAGAAAACACGTTATAAGTTTTCAAGGTTATTTTATTTGCTTAAATAAAAATACGATTCTATCAGAATTATTACACTACTTATTGGAAGCTTAACCATACAGTAATTCATCATGTAACTGCTATGACGCAAATGATTCGTTGTAATTCAGCCGGTTAACTTAAAATATTTTTAAAAGTAATGTAATACATACACACATTCGCACCTTTTTAAGTTCAATACATAATATTAACAAAGTTGATTCAATGCTTTTTAACTTATAATTACTGTAGGTACTTAATATTTTTTTTAGAATTTTTTTTGAATTAGAAAGCGTGTGTCATGACCTAATAAAGTGACTCCAGTACAAGAAATATTATTACTATACTGTAGTTTCGTACTGTAGTTTAATATTATTTATTTATTTATTTATTTTTGGGAAACTTACAGCTATATGAAACTTAGAGCTAAAACAATGTATAATAATCTAATCTAAGGCCAATTAAAAGTTTCCACCTGTAGGTTAAGTAATTAAGTATGAAGTTACACACGCTTATGTATAGTTTTAACAAAGAAAACTCAAGAAAATTAACAAAATTATGCCGTAAAGAACTTATTCGCTAATAAACGTTTGAGTACATTAATCGATGTATTAAACAGATCAACGTCATGCTCATCCGCTATGGCGTTAAAACACCTGCTCGCTCGTACCATGTAGCAATTTTTTTTGTAATTAGTATTACATCCGGGTACATACAGGGAGCTCGGTCTACGATAAGAGGAATAAGGAACACATAGGCCGATACGTTCTAATAGTTTAGGACAATCAACAGAACCATTGGCAATTTTGAACAAGTATATGAGGTCAGCTATTTGTCTTCTCTCATGCAACGGTAGTAGATGGTATCTCCTGCAGCGTTGTTCATAGTTGGGTAGGTACTCTTTACTTTTAAATTGTAGATAACGAAGAAATCGTTTTTGCAGACTTTCGATACGATTGATATAAGTAACGTAAAGGGGGTTCCATACTTGTGATGCGTATTCTAAAGTACTCCTTACGAAACTACAATAAAGTATTTTAAACGTTTTTATGCAGTTAAAGTCATGGGACATACGTAAAATAAATCCCAATGATTTTGAGGCTTTATTAATAATATTATTTATATGTTCGTCAAAAATTAATTTGGAATCAAAAACGACGCCCAAATCATTTATTTTAGTTACTCGGGATATAATTGAGTTTTTTAGCCTGTACGTAAATTTACAAGGGTTAGGTTTGCGAGTGAACGAGCATATGTAACATTTGGACGCGTTCAAGTCAAGCTTATTATTTGCACAATATACTTCAAACCTATCGAGATCTTCTTGTAGACGTGAGGCGTCTCCATGAGAATTAACTGGACATATGATTTTAAGATCATCTGCATATGAAAGTATTGTAGAGTGATAGAAGCAACTAGTAACGTCATTCATAAATATGTTAAAAAGGAGTGGACCTAATATTGATCCTTGAGGAACGCCTGATGGAATATGCATAGCAGTCGAGGTATACCCCTTTAAAGCGACAGTCTGGGTTCTATTTTGAATGTAAGAGGTAAACCATCGAAAGAGATTACCTCTTATTCCTACGGTTTGTAATTTCTTTAATAGCAATAAGTGATCAATTCTATCGAAACACTTGCTGTAATCAGTATATATAACGTCAATTTGACCTGGTTTCGACATGTATTCAGCCAAGTACTATACATATAATATTAAATATTATTATTATATACATATAATATTAAATTTGAAGTCGTGGACCTACCTTTTAGAAAGCCGTGTTGCTGTGGAATAAATACATGTTTAAGACTGGCATACACTTGCCTGTAGATTAACCTTTCCAGCACTTTGGCAAACAAACACAACTTAGAGATAGGTCTGTAGTTTTCAATCCTATTTTTGGGCCCTTTTTTATGGATTGGTGTGATGTATGCAAATTTCCAGATTAAAGGTACTATGCCTTCCGACAGAGAGCGTTTAAACAATATTGACAGGGGAAGGGCAAGACTTTTAGCGCATTTTACTATAAACAGAGCAGGGATGTTATCGGGACCCGCTGTTTTATTGGTATCTAAAGATTGTAATAATTTTTGCACCTCCGATTGCACAATTTCAACATCTCCTATGTCAGCTACCGTTAAATCATATTCTAGTGTTTTAACAGAGTAATCAGTATGAGGGTTAGATAAAAATGTTGAGTGAAAATATTTACTGAACATGTTGCAAATCTCCCCACCGTCATACGAGGAACCTGATTCATAGCTCATTATTGCAGGATATGTATTATGTTGATGCTTAGATTTAATGTATGACCAGAAAGCTTTAGGGTTGTTAGTAATATGTTCTTCTATAGATGTAATGTAATGGTTAAATAATTCTTTTTCTAACAATTTTGCGCGATCCCGTAAAGTTACAAAAGATAGTAAATCTGATTGATTGCCATAAATTTTGTATTTTGAATGGTACTTGTATTTTTCCTTGAGTACTTTGATGAGTGGTGTTTTATACCAAGGTGGGTATTTATTAGATGTTTTGATTAATTTACAAGTGTGGGGGTTGCTGGCGGGACCCTTACATTGGTTGATAATGATAGTAGGAGATCGAATGATAGTCTGTGCGCGTGCGTTGATAGAAGAATGATTTATTGATATAAAAACTATACTAAAATGATAAATGATAGAAAGTGATAGGATAATTGATACGCGTGACCGCTTATGCCAGGCTCGATGGGCGCACTGGCTCAAATTGTTAATTGTAGCGTAAACGCTACAAGTAAAGCGCTGAAACAGCAAATGTACGTGCTGTAGCCCGTACATGCTCGCGGGCCGAAAGATAGCACGTTAGAGGAGGATGAGATGAGTTTAAGACTAATAACAAGGTGATAGACATTTTTGCTTAAAATTAGTTACAAGTAAAGGTACAAAAATAATAAAATGAAACACTGATAAAGTTAAATTCCCGTGTCCGAGATAGTAAACACCGATTGAAGCACTGGTGAGGTGCCACGGTTTTGCCTCTGTCTACGCGTGTAGATAAATTTGTCATTTAATTCGCGTGAAATGTCACCACTATTACACTGCACTGCACTTGTTTGCAACTCTACGTCTCCACATTGCACTTCACTACGACACTGCACATCACTACACCTATTTTGCCCGCGATCGCGCCCTGCCCGACTCGACGAACGCAGGCGCCGCCATGCGTAGACTCCACCGAAAACTCCTGCTGCTATGATCACCAGGTAAAGGACGGTGTAATGATGAATGTCGTGATAGGATACACCTTCCGCCAACGGCTCCGTCTGCTTCATGACATCCAGTTGCTCTCGTATGGCAAGCAGTTGTTGCTGGTTGATTGTTTCCAAGCTTGTATTGGCATGAGTCTCCGGCAATGAGAGATTGATCAGATGATTAATTGGAGCAATCTTCGGTACAGCAATGTCAGGTTTTGTGTTCACCTGAGATGCGTCTTGCTTATAAGTGTGAAAATGGAAATCAGGTGATTTGATAATGCAGTCCTGACCTAGCGTAAGGAGTCCGGCGTGACTCAATTGTATGGAGGTAACTTGATCCTCGCATAATAACTTAAAGAAACAATTGTCACAACAGAAATAAAAGTAATTATTCAGTGTGTTTGTTGCGATAAAAATATTTTTGCAGTGATTTATGATAGTTTTGCAGCTTCCAGAGTGTTCTTCCTTCTCACAGAGACTCTTGTCATTGATCATGTGATAGATAGGCTTTTTAAATCGACACAACACAGTATCTAAGTCGCGTTCTATGCATTCGCGTAAATCGGTAAATGATAGTGATAGGAATGAATCTTTATTTAAATTCATAGCTAGTGTAAGGAACTCCTTTTGGACAATCACTAATTATGTCAACAAGAAGGAGTAACAGGCCGTTTACTTATAAAAGGATATTAAAAATACAATTGTCAGACGAAGACATAAGGAGAACACGAATATTTTACTATGGGAAAAGATGTATGTTTGAATGATTAAATAAACAAGTTAAACAGTAAATAATTGTTTTCTGGGCTCCCTTTTAGCTCAGAAGCGGGAAATAACTCACGTAAGTCCTGATAAAATGCATTTACATACTTTGAATTGAGTAAAGATTTTGTTATGTCAAAGATGAAAATTTTAAACACGAACAATGGGCCGTCCAGGGCCGTCATAAGAAATGTAAAAATAATGATGATAATCGCGAAGCTTATTTACGCCGTAAATTATTGAAGGCGGTCGAAACCCGTAAATTATATGAACCTAATGAGGTACCGTCTACATCAACACCGTCCAATAAGGTCGATCAGGTGGTAACCAACAATGACAGAATTCCATCACATATTGCACAGTCGTTGGCTGAAAGCCATGATAATGCTGCATCTCGACAAAATATATTATTACCGGGGTATACTTATTTTATGCCCGGACCATCATCGTGTTCTTCGACATTTCGATATGTGGGCCGTAGTGATCCATTGCCAGAGTTTGACCCACAAACATCAATAACCACTATGGAGCAATGGATAAGAAAAGTAGAAGGCATTTCTAATATGTATGGTTGGGATGAAAAGACTCTTAAATTTAATTGCACTTCTAAGATGAAGGGTTATGCTCGACTATGGTATGAGCAATTATATGTGAATCAAATTTAAGTTGGTCCGATTGGAGGGCAATGCTGTTAACAGCTTTTCCTTCCAATCGTAGTAAATTAAATATGATGCGAGACTTGGTCAATGCATTAAGACGCTTTGATCAAGATTATATACAATTCTTTTATAATAAATTAGCTTTAGGTAACGCATGTGGATTACCCGAGTCACTGATTACGGAAGCTATCATAGGAACTCTTAACAATGATTTGATACAAGTTGGCGCTATTTCTGCTAGATGTCACGATCCTCCAACGCTCTTGAAATATTTATCATCATTTGCTCACCCGGTTCTAAATGAAGCTGAACGTCAGAAAGAAGTCAGTTACACTTACAAACCTCAATGTTACATTTGTAAGGGTCTTGGCCATATTACATCTGAATGTATGACTAAATTACAAAACAAATGTGATAAAAACAATTTAGTCTGTTCATTTTGTAGGAAACGGGGTCATGTTGAAAATGATTGTTTTACTAAAAATAAAAAAATGTAGTTATTGTAATAAAACTGGTCATACTAAAGACGAGTGTTTGAAGTTAAAATCTCGAAATTGAACAGGTGACAAGTAATGCATGATACACCAAATATTAGATAAATAAATCTATCTCTAAATATTATGTTACTATTAACATTTACCTATGATTGTCATAATGTGTACCTACGGTTTATTAAATTTTGGTAGGTCTTGGTAAACAAATGTAAGTCAGTCACTTGCTCAAAAAAAAAAGTCTTTCCTAATATCGTTATAAATAGATTTGGTGGATTGAAAATCATGCCGATTTGACAGTGTCATGTTAAAAGCGTAATATCCTACCTGATAGGTAGTGCTTGAGGTATCGGTGCCGTCATCATTTTGATTTTATAATAATAATAATAATAATAATTCTTTATTTCAGGTTCAGGCCAATATTTGTTAGTAACATTTTGTACTTATATCTAGGGGTTAGTAAATACTGACAAAATAAGACTTATAAACTAACTAAACTGGGGACTGGAAATGGGGGTTTCCACGCCCGGGCACAGTCTGTACTGCACCACGTGCATGTAGACTTACCCAGTGCCTGAGAAATGGTGAGTCCCACCTGTCCACTAGTGTGCCCAGTATGGTGTTGGTGCTGTCGCGCAAGCGGTTTAGGAGGGAGGCGCATCGCTTCCGGATGATGGCATGAAAGCCATCAGTGTGAGCCTCTTAGAACATCCCGGAGGCGCTACAAAAGCGCGGCAACCCCATCAGCATTCTGAACCCATTATTATATTGTACACGCAGAGAGTTGTACGTCCTCTGCGTATAGCTGACCCACAGGCTGCTCGTGTAAAAGACTGGCAGTATGTTTTAAAAAGCGTCGCCTTTACCTCAGCGGTACAACGAGCAAACCTACGAGCCAGCATATTGCAACGGACGGCCAACGCCCTGCGTTCCCGTTCAATATCAAAGACATCTTTCATGTCCTCGGAAACCCAGTGGCCCAGATATTTAAAATGCGAAACTCGCTTAAGAGGAGTACCATTAATTGACACGGGAGGTGCGTTTAGAACTCGCTTATTACCCGTTCTGAAGATCATAAACTCACTCTTGCTTTCATTGTATCTAAGCCCATGGGACTTCGCATACCTTTCACAGATGCGCAATAATTTACGCAGAGCTCCAATCGACGGGCTTAGAAGCACCATTTCGTCAGCATAACTTATGTTATTGATGCAAACGCCATCAATATGGCACCCTATACCAGTGCTACTAAGCTCTTCGATCAGACGGTTAACATATGGGTTGAAGAGCTTCGGAGAGGTAATCCCCCCTTGTCTCACTCCGCACTCCAACCCATACACGCCTGAGTAGGAGCCCGCCCACCTTACTGTGTTGGTTTGATTTTTATACCATGTACGTAGAATTGTCGTCACATCGTTAGGTAGGGCGGTCTCCCTCTCCAGCTTTTCCCACAGCAAACACCAGATCAAATGCCTTGGACAAGTCCAGGTAGCAGGCATAGACCGGTGTACTTCTATCAGTGTAGTACCGAACAGTTTGCTTGAGAGGAAATATAGCACTTTCCGTGGATAGGTTTGGCCGAAAACCAAACTGTGCATCGTTTACTTTTAAATATTTTTCGAGGTATCCATCAAGCAAACTGTCCAGTACCTTGGCGATCACAGTAGCCAATGATATTGGTCTATAATTTGTCATATCTGAGGCATCCCCAGTTTTATTTTTGATAATTGGCACAACAATTGTCCTCAAAAGGTCATCGGGTAAATGTGAGTGACTCATGCAAAGGTTGAACAGAAGTGTCAAGACCCTAGGCAGGTGGACGCCAGCGTGCTGTAAATGCTCAATACTGAGGCTATCGTGCCCTGGGGATTTACCTCGAACCATTCTCTTAATTACACGGGCCACGGTGTGGGTCGAAAACCTTGTGGTGAGCTGTACAGGTTGCCCTATATACTGCTCATCTTCCAGTATAACACCCGTCGACCCTAGTGGCGAGTCAACCCTAAAATGCTTCTGGAACGCATCGGCTATATCTTTAGGCTCATATAAGCCGGCGGCGGTCACCGGCGGGCCCGGTTTCGGGTCTAATTTGTTAGTAGATTTCCAGAGGAGTCTGAAGTCCTTGTCGTTATGGTGTTGAGCAATTATGTCCATTTTAATTATTACATGTTTGTACAGGTTATCTATTAACATCTTATGGCGGCTGTCTGTACACATCCTATCAGCACATATGTTAAATTCAGCTGGGAAGTGTATAAGCCGTAGTCTCGAATGGCAAAGAAATTCATATTCCTTTATTTGATTACTATCCCTCTCGCCCCATATAGAGCGCGTTAAATTATTGCTAAAATTATAAAAATAATTTCATTGTTTAATCGTCTATAATCTCGTAATAACTTAATAATATGATCGTTCTTGCTATTATTGATTATTTACCCTAACAAAATGAGTATAAATTATATATGATCGGAGGCTGTTCGTGACATAAGTTATAAATATTATGTTATATTTGCTTTGGTTAATTACAAAAAAAACGTTTGCCTTTTCGTATTATCAGTGACATGGGTAAGACGTTAAATTTTAAAGATTTTAAAAATTATTGTCTTCGGAGACAGATACAGCTATTGCTGACTTAGTTGATTCGATGCAATATTAGCAATGACAATGATTTTTAATATCTTAATCAATATTGTTATGTAACACAGAGGTACCTCTGAGCCTTGAGAGGCGTTATATGTAATGTCATCATGGTGACCGCAAATACTTATAAGTTGAAATTGTTTCATGATTCAAATTCAAAGCATGCTACTTGTATTAACTTTAATTATATAATTATAAGAACTAAAATATATTCACAATAAATATCGCAATAAAATATATGAAATTGATTAACATTAAGAAGTTAATTAAGCATTAATCATTAATCGACATTAAGAAGTCTGATTAATATATAACTATTCACGGATATTAAGAAGTCCGTATTATAACTTAATTATGGACATTAAGAAGTCCGACTTTTATTTTATTGACATTAAGAAGTCAGCATATTAATTTGTTTAACTTAAAGAAGTATGATTAATGATTAATAACCAATTATTGTCATAAGCTATTTAAATCGATCGGGCTCTGTATCCGTTATAAACCATTAAGAATTTTATATTGGTATTTGATCAAGTACTATAAGTTCAACATAATATCATGTAAGTCATTAAGAAGACTTACTAAAACAAGTCATTAAGAAGACTTGGTGTTGTAGGTCATTAAGAAGACTTACTTAAACAAGTCATTAAGAAGACTTGGTGTTGTAGGTCATTAAGAAGACTTACTTAAACAAGTCATAAGACTTGGTGTTGTAGGTCATTAAGAAGACTTACTTAAACAAGTCATAAGACTTGGTGTTGTAGGTCATTAAGAAGACTTACTTAAACAAGTCATTAAGAAGACTTGGTGTTGTAGGTCATTAAGAAGACTTACTTAAACAAGTCATTAAGAAGACTTGGTTTTAATTTAATTTTGCTTTTCAGTAAATCACCTTCAGAGGTGAGTTTATTTTCAGCTAAATAAATGGAATATAATGATGAACTAAACTTTGCGGGTCGCGAAGTGTATCAGGAAGGCCGACTGTAAGGAACTCCTTTTGGACAATCACTAATTATGTCAACAAGAAGGAGTAACAGGCCGTTTACTTATAAAAGGATATTAAAAATACAATTGTCAGACGAAGACATAAGGAGAACATGAATATTTTACTATGGGAAAAGATGTATGTTTGAATGATTAAATAAACAAGTTAAACAGTAAATAATTGTTTTCTGGGCTCCCTTTTACTAGATAGTCGCTAATAGGTATGATACTTATCATGTTACTCCCTGACTGTCTAGGTATGGGAATAACTTTGAGCACGTCGTAAGCATCTCGTGCTACTAACGGGATTCGAACTTCAAAAATAAGAAATGATTCTGATAAACGTGCTTTTATGTTAAGTAATTTATATAATTTGGAATAATTCGCGTGATCGGTAGGTAGTGATAGGTCTTTGGGTATTTGAGTAGATATTATACTCAACTCATGCTGGAGTTGCTTGGGGGTTAATAAATGAATGTCGAACTTTCCATGGAATACGTCGGTAATAGTGTCAATGAGGTAAGTTTGTATATTTTTTAAATTGTTAAATATATTATTCGCAATTATTGCGGTTAAGGCAAACTCGTTGATATATGAGTTATTCAAAGATTCCAATTTCAATTTATTCACCGATTGTTCTAGTTCAAGCATCTTCCTGTTGGCTGACTTATGATGTTTTTCCATGATAGATTCTAGTCTCTTGATAACATTAAATTCCGCTTCCACGACTGAAGTTTGGTTTTTCCACAACTGAGCTAGATGGTTTTGATTTTGTCTGATCAATCCGATGTCTCGCTCATACTTTTCCGCGAAGTTATTATCTAGTATCCCAAACAATGTATTAGCGATACTACCTACCCCGTTGATGAGACCCCGGCGCTTGCGCGTGCGCAAGTCGCGCTGTTTATCTTGCAACATGATATTATATTGTTGTAGTTCCGACTGTTCGTGATTTAATTGATACATGACTCCGTCGCAGTGTGAATGCTCTCTTATCTTCGAACAGATGGTTTCCAGGTATTCTATGTACTTCGTAGACGCCGCGGTGCCTTCCCAATAAGGGTTAAGATCGTAATAGACAACTAGTTTCCAATCGTCGGCTATCAAATGCATGTTTACAATCTTGTCGAAATATAGGCTAGTGTTATTTTGTAGTTTATTGATAGTGTATAGTCCGTAAGTATTAGTTATAAGTGTCATAAAAAATAATAATATAGATGTTGCTACTGTCGCGAAATTGTATTTTCTATTTTTATGTTTCGATCTCTGCTTTGTTTCTTCTTCTTGCTTTAGTTCTTGATTTTGTGTTTCTTCTTGTTTGATAGGGAGGATTGATAGTTTAATAATAGGTCTCTTAATGTAACCATTTTTTGTTTTTAGCGTTACTACACGTACATAACCATCACTGCCAGGATGTAATTCGACCACTCGACCCAGGGCCCACTTGCCTGCGGGCAGATTGCCATCATTTATGAGTACAACGTCATTTAGCTTGATATTTTCTTGCGGTTGTCGCCACTTACTGCGGGTTGATAGATTTGTTAGATACTCTTGCTGCCACTTTTTCCAAATGTCTTGGAATATTTTTTGTGTTAAATGCCACCTAGTTCTAAGATCTCGTTCGGTGTCGTATATTGATAGTATCGGACCACTTGATAGAAAATGAGACGGGGTTAAATAATTTAAATCATCAACGTCCTCCGTCAATGGACATAGTGGTCTCGAATTTAAGCAAGCTTCCAGCTGTGCTAGAAGCGTGCTGAACTCCTCGTACGTGAGTTTCTGATCACCGACGACCCTCTTAAGGTGATACTTGAGGCTTTTCACCGCTCCTTCACAAAGACCATTAGCTGATGGCCACGACGGTGCATTGAAGTGCCAATTTATACCCATGTCGGCCACTTCCGCCTGAAACTGATCATCAAATGTCTTAAGAAGCTCCTCGTACTCCTGCTGTAAGATCTTATTGGCTCCGATGAAATTTGTACCATTATCACTGTAAATGTGATAAGGTTTCCCACGGCGAGCTGACATTCTTCGTAATGCGGCCAGGAATGCAGTACTCGTCAGGTCAGAAACCAACTCCAAGTGTATGGCTTTTGTTGCCATACACGTGAAAACCGCAATGTAACCTTTCGTGGTTTTGATACCACGGCCTGAATTGGCCTTGATAAATACGTGACCCGTGTAGTCTACCGCGACATGATGAAAGGGTCGCGAAGGGTTGGATCTAGCTGCTGGAAGGTCACCCATTAATTGATAGTGTTTAGTGGCTTCCTGTCTCTTACACTTGATACACTGGCGTAATCTTTTCTTCGTAGCTCTGTTGCCACCGACGATCCAATATTTTTGTCTCAAGTAGGCTGATGTTAGCCGGGCACCACCATGATATGTCATTTCATGTGCTTGGTCTATGAGAAGTTCTGAAAGGCGAGTGTTAGAAGGTATAATGATAGGATTTTTCATTTCAGGATCTAAATTGGCGTGGCGCAGCCTCCCACCGACTCTTAATATCTCATCTTGATCGATATACGGATTTAATTCACAAATGTTGCTTTTTCTATGTACTTTACTTCCTTTCCTCAAATCAGATAGTTCCTTTTCATATGAAATTTGTTGTATATTTTTTATTATTATTAATCTAGCCTCCTTCATCTCTTGAACTGATAGATATTTTTCGACTTTCCCTCTCCTGATAGTGATAAATCTCCGAATCCATGCTAATACTCTTACCGCTTTGTTAAATGTGCTATATTTTGATAATATTTCTTGAATGATAGAGTTAGGTTGATGTTGTGTAACTAATATTGTTTTGTTTAATTTTAATTCTTCATTAGTTGTATAGTTGATTTTATTTTCTTGCTCATTAAATGTTGATAGCCACGTCGGGCCATGCCACCACAACGTATGTTCTTTGAGTTGCGATGCGGTCAGACCTCGACTAGCACAATCTGCCGGGTTTTCTTCTGACTTGATGTACCTCCAGCAGTCAGACGGCATGTTTACAGATATCGCACGAACCCTATTCGCCACGAACGTTTTCCATCTAGTTGGTTCTCCATTGAGCCAATCAAGCACCACCATAGAGTCCGTCCAACCGTATATTTTGATATTGTGTCCTCTAAGGCACTGTTGGACTTTACTCATAAGCCTGGAGAGGAGCAGGACTCCGCTGAGCTCCAAACGTGGCAATGAGACTGTCTTGCTGGTCGGTACGAGCCTTGCCTTGCTGGCTAGCAGCACTACAGATGATTTGACACGGCAGTAGATGACGCACGCGTATGCTTTCAATGACGAGTCACTGAACCCATGTAACTCTATAATGTCGCACTCGTGAGTCTGTAACCATCTAGGTACTTCAATGTTGTTAATATTGTGAATATCTTCTCTGACCTTCTTCCACTCCACATATATGTCATTTGGTATAGGATCATCCCATTTGATGTTATCTGCACTCCATACTTGTTGAAAAATTATCTTTAACTTTGTTGATAGAGGTGATAGCCAACCGAGCGGGTCAAAAAGTTTTGATATTTCTGATAGTAGACTTCTCTTCGTGACCTTCGCTGATATTTCCGTCGGTTGAAAATTTGATTGAAATAAGAAAACATCACTTTGTGGATTCCACCGTAATCCAAGTGTTTTTGTTTGCTCTGATAGTTTGAAATTAAAATTATCTCCCTTGGGTAAAATCGGTTCTTCCACTTTGACCAATTCATCGCTGTTCGATCGCCATTTCCTTAAATGAAAACCTGCTGATTGTAATAAATTGATAAGGTCTTGTTGCAATTTACACGCCGATTCTATGTCGTGACACCCATGTACGAGGTCATCCATATAAAAACAATTGTTCAGTACTTCAATAGCCGGACTGTTTTGATAGTTATGTTGCTCATCAGACGCAAGTTGCTTGAGGGTCATCATCGCTAGGAACGGAGCTGCTTTCGTTCCGTATGTGACCGTGGTGAGTTGATAGTCTTTGATAGGTTCAGAAGGGTCGTCCCTCCATACTATTCGTAACAGTTGTTGATCATCAGGGTGGATCCAAATCTGCCTGAACATTTTTTCAATGTCCGCAGTAAAAGCGAACTGATACTGTCTCCACCTAATGATAAGAGACTGCAGGTCCTGTTGAAGATTGGGACCACATCTCATGACGTCATTCAAGCTGTTTCCCGATGATGTTTTACACGAGGCATTAAAAACCACTCTAAATTTAGAATCCATGATAGTGTTGTCTGCACGCACACAATGATGAGTTAGTACACAATGCTGACGATCGGGCTTCGGGTTGCCGGTTGCCGGAATCATGTGTCCGAGCGCGCGGTATTCGTTAATAAATGATTTATATTGATATTGAATGCTTTCATTCTTTTTAAATTTATGCTCTAATGACCGAAATTGCGCGATAGCCTTGGGTTTTGATTCTCCTAATTTATCCGAAAAGTCTGGGATCAGAGGCAACCGCACCTCATACCGGCCGTCTTCGCGTCTGATAGTAGTAGACTTATAATAATCGATACATTGCTGGTCATCTAACGACAGCGAAGACTCTTCATTGATATCCTCCATCTCCCAAAATTTTTGAATCTCCTTTAAGTCATTAATGATCACGTTACATTGTAAAGTCTTGACGTTACCGGTCAAAATCCATCCTAAACGGGTATTCTGTGCTATCGGAACGTTATCACCCATCCTACAAATACCTTCTAATAAAATCAATGAATAAACATCTGCTCCTAACAGAAGGTCAACCGAGCGACTAATGTTAAATTCAGGATCTGCTAATGTTATGTTATTTAAATACGTCCAGGATGGTTTTGAAAAGCTAAAGTTAGGTAATTTTTTGATAAGGCTTTTCATTATGTAAACTTCAGGTTCGAACTCAAATTCATTATTGATAGCTTTGCATTTGATAGTCATGGCTCCCTTACAGTTACTCTCCTTGGCACCCACTCCAGATATCACACCCCGACATCGAAGTCGAGGTTGACCGAGCAACTGAGCTGCGTGTTCGCTGATAAGAGACGCTTGGGATCCCTGATCTATCAGGGCACGCATGGTGATAAAACTCCCGTCATATTTTTGGACTCTAAGCATGGCTGTAGCCAAAAGAATTTCAGGCATATCGGATTGTACCGACACGTGTGAGTTGCTTCGTACTTGACCCGAGGTGTCCGGTTTCGGGTTGCTTGCGCCGCCTGTTGCTACCTTTGATGAGTTTTGTTGAAACGATTGATGTAAAATAGTATTGTGACAGCCCTGGCGTATCACCTCGCAAAACAATAAACAATAGGGGCCATAAACATGTCGAGTCAACAATAGAACAATAGCGCGCTTGCCCGTACGCACGACGCTTCGACCATTACGGCAATAGTCATACGGGCGAAACTCAGTTGCAAGGAACGTTCTCGAATTTTATACGAATCGGGTCCGTCCGGAATTAGCGAGAAAGTTCTGGATTGGCGTGAATGGTGCGTGAGTGGTATAAAAAGGGGCGATCGATCAAGTGCGGACATTCTCGTTTCGGAAGCGAAACCAGGAAGATACCAGCGATACCTACGAGCGATACCAGTGCGAAGTGAAGTGATTTCTACGAGCGATACAGTGTTCGACGAGTGTGTTTACTAGTATCTACGTGCAGAGTGTTTTAGTGTGTACTGTGTACATCGTGTAATTTGTGTATCTACGAGTACAAATAAAGTCTTTGTGGTACATTTTGGCATTTTCTCGAGCCCATTAATCCTGACACGTAACAATTGGTGTCAGAAGTGGGATGCCTGTAGTACCGCAGAGTGAAGAAGGGATTCGTACGCGACGTCAGACGGCATTGGATGCCGCGCGGATGGAGTCGCCGGGGCGTGACCGCAGGGAAACGGAGACCACCGCGGGACCTTCGACTACATCAGCTGCATCAGCACCGACACCGAGTGCATTCGATATGGCCGCCTTACTAGCAGTCATGGAAAGCATACAGCAGAGCCAGCGCGAAGCCATGAAGAGCCTGGAAAGCAAATTGGAGAGCCAGCGCGAAGCCATGGAGGGCCAGAGCGAAGCCATACAGCGGAGCCAACGCGAAGCAATGGAGAGCCTGCGCGAAGACATGAAGAGCCAGCGCAAAACCATGGAGGCGATCGATGCAAAGCTGGATGGTTTCCAGGGAGAACTGAACGTCGTAAAGGAAGACCTGGAACTGGTAAAGACGCGTACATCCGAGCACGACCAAGCCCTCAAAAACCATGACGCGTTACTAAACTCCCACGAAACTAGGCTCGTGGATTTGGACCACAAGCTGCAAAAAATGAAGGTTTCGGGCACGGCAGCAACTAGTTCATGCCCTGGGGCCCCGAAATTTAAGGTCCCAACTTTCGACGGCACGACCTCGTGGACGGCGTTTAGGCACCAGTTCGAAGTAGTAGCTAGTGGGAACGGCTGGGAGGACGAGCACTCGTTGGCGGCACTCACCCTAGCTCTACGAGGAGAGGCACTGCTGGTGCTTGAGAACCTGCCCGCCGAGCGACGCACCTTGGAGTCGCTATTTAAGGCCTTGGAAGCTCGATACGGGGAAAAACACCTGGAGCACGTGTACCGCGCGCAACTTAAAGACCGAGTACAGAAGTCGAGCGAAGGACTGCAGCAATGGGCTACGGAGATCGAGCGCCTCGTACGTCGAGCCTATGCTTCGAGTTCCACACCGGTAGAAGACAAAGTATTAGAGGCGTTTGTCAGCGGTATACGGGATCCCGAAGTGAGAGCAACGGTGCGCTTGGGTCATCACGCCACATTGGAAGCAGCTTTAGCGCATGCCCTTGAAGTGGAAGCGGTACGAAGCGACTACAAAAGTTGTAAGGTGCGCGAAGTCGTAGCGACGATTCAACCTCGTACCGGGCCTATCTGCTACGGATGCGGTGAACGAGGTCATATTAGACTTAGCTGCCGGACACGGAACCAATCGAAATCGGTGTGGAGGGCTACGCAAGTGCAGGAGCCAGAAGCCGCCACCGCCGCTAAGAAGACTGCCAAGCCACCTACGAAGACCTCGACAGCTACCCAAGTCGACACCCAGGAGCTAGAAGCCGCTGCCGCAGCTGCCGCCGCTAAGAAGACCGCGAAGGCTCCTACGAAGATCTCGACGGCTACCCAAGTCGACACCCAGGAGCTAATAGCCGCTGCCGCCGTCCCCGCCGTTACGAAGACCGCCAAGCTTCCTACGAAGACCCCGAAGGCGCCCAAGCCGAAGAATGCCGACGCCCTGTCACAACGGCCATACTCCGAAGAAGGTCGACGTTGCATCAAGCATGAGGCCAAAGAAGAGGTCAGGGTGATAAGGATGCAGGACCTAGACGAGTCTTGGGGAACGGAGCAAGTAAGCCAAGCTCAGAAGGAAGACAAAGACCTCAGCCTGATCATGGAATGGAAAGCCAAAGGACAGAGGCCCCTGTGGAGTGATGTGTCAGCATCAAGCGCGACGACTAAGGCATACTGGGCTCAATGGGACAGCCTTATATTGGAGAATGGCGTGCTTTACCGGAGCTGGGAATCACTCAACGGAAAGGAAAGAACCCTGCAAATGGTTATCCCCAGGAGTAAAGTGGCTGATTTGCTGAAGCTCGTACACGATGGCACTTCTGGCGGGCACCTCGGCATCAAGAAGACCCTCGTAAAGATACGAGAACGCTTTTATTGGGTGCGATGTCGAGAGGACGTTGAAGATTGGTGCAGAAAGTGTACAGTGTGCGCTTCAGTGAAAGGGCCCCGCACTAGATCCAAAGGGAAACTACAGCTGTACAACGTCGGAGCCCCTTGGGAGAGAATCGCCATAGACGTTGCTGGGCCATTCCCTCAGACGGAAGACGGGAATAGATTCATCATAGTGGTTCAAGACTACTTCAGTAAATGGCCGGAAGCGTTTGCAACTCCGAACCAAGAGGCGAAGACCGTGGCCAAGAAACTTGTCCAGGAGGTAGTATGCCGCTTTGGTGTACCATTGGAGTTACACAGCGACCAAGGCAGGAACTTCGAGTCGACGTTATTCCAGGAGATGTGTGAACTTTTGGGAATAAATAAGACACGTACCACACCGGCGCATCCTCAATCTGACGGCATGGTGGAGAGATTCAACCAAACGTTGGAAAATCACTTGGCCAAGGTCGTCGAGGAACATCAGCGAGACTGGGATCGGTACATTCCTCTGTTCCTGATGTCATATCGGTCTGCCATACACGAGTCTACGGGATTTACACCGGCTAAAGTTAACTTCGGAAGAGAAATGCGTCTGCCGATGGATTTGCTTACCGGAACACCGCCAGATGCCCTGAAACCAACCGTTGAATACATCGCGGACTTACGGAAACAATTGGACGAGACACATGATCTTGTAAGGGAGCAATGTTTGAAGACCAGCGAAAAGATGAAAACCCGGTACGATCGCGATGCTCGGAAACATGGTTTCAAGGAGGGAGATTCTGTATGGTTGCACAATCCACTGCGGAGGAAAGGGAAGTCTCCGAAGCTACAAGCACGATGGGAAGGCCCTTACACAGTTGTCACGAAGATTAACGACGTGACCTACCGGATCAGACAGGGGGACAGAAGAAAGCCGAAGATCGTGCACGTGGACAGATTGGCACCATTTCATGGATCGAATAATGCTCGGGACGAGCATGACTAAGAGGGGGGCAATGTGACAGCCCTGGCGTATCACCTCGCAAAACAATAAACAATAGGGGCCATAAACATGTCGAGTCAACAATAGAACAATAGCGCGCTTGCCCGTACGCACGACGCTTCGACCATTACGGCAATAGTCATACGGGCGAAACTCAGTTGCAAGGAACGTTCTCGAATTTTATACGAATCGGGTCCGTCCGGAATTAGCGAGAAAGTTCTGGATTGGCGTGAATGGTGCGTGAGTGGTATAAAAAGGGGCGATCGATCAAGTGCGGACATTCTCGTTTCGGAAGCGAAACCAGGAAGATACCAGCGATACCTACGAGCGATACCAGTGCGAAGTGAAGTGATTTCTACGAGCGATACAGTGTTCGACGAGTGTGTTTACTAGTATCTACGTGCAGAGTGTTTTAGTGTGTACTGTGTACATCGTGTAATTTGTGTATCTACGAGTACAAATAAAGTCTTTGTGGTACATTTTGGCATTTTCTCGAGCCCATTAATCCTGACACGTAACAGTATTATGCGCCTCATTGCACTCGGTACATCTTTTATCGGAAATACATGGCTTACCGTTATGAGAATAAAGACAGTTTTCGCAAACATTCAGTTTCGATACAGTTTTGCGTTTTAAGTAAGGAGTCATATTTAAAAACTGTCGGCAGTAATAAAGGCAATGTTCATTAGTTTTACAAAGTCCGCATTTATAAAATTTCCATGAAGTATTGTTTTTAGCGTTTGATTGTTGCGAAATAAACCTACCATGCGTCGGAAAGGCTTGTTTATTCATATTACGGTGATACTTATTGTTGAATTGTTGCGAAGAATAATTATTATTGTTGTTACTATGCACGCTTTTGATGAATGATTCAGGTTTCTTGCGAGACGATTCTAGACTTGTAAATTTGCCTTCTAAGAATGATAAAAATTCTTGTAAATTAGGTAATTCACGGGGCTCTTTAACAATCGAAATGTATTCGTTATGAGTGTCCGCGTCAAGTTTTTGCGAAAGGAGGTGCACAAGTAATGGATCCCACGCATCAACGTTAGCACCTAAGTTTTTGATAGCGTTTAAGGTTTCCAAGGTAGTATCGTGAATACGTTTTATATGATTTACTGATGTATGTTGCATTGCAGGGATACTGAGTAAGATGTCAATATGCGAGCGGAAAATTAAACGTTTGTTATTGTACCTGTTGTTGAGTATGTCCCAACAGATCGGATAGTTATCTGATGTTATTGGAAGATGTTGAATAAGTCTTTCCGCTTCACCTCTAACCTTGGTTTTAAGGAATTGCATTTTCTGCGCATTTGATAGCGTCGGGTTTCCGTGAATAGTTTCAGTGAATAAATCCTTGAAAGAACTCCACTGATGATAGCTCCCGCCAAATGTAGGTATCTCTACGTGAGGAGTCGACTGCTCCCGATGTGACACAGACCACATTTTACGATTGATAGATTTGATAATGTCATTATACTTTCGTTCATATGTAAAGAATGATAATTCATAATCTGGGTTCCTACCCCCAAGTTCACTATCTAACTCCCAATGCATATTATCAATTATGGACCAACGCGATTGTAGAGCACGCAATAAATGTTCAAATTCCCATTTTTCTGATACCGATTCTAAGTTGATATTTGATACTGTGTGTTCGAAAGCCTTAAAATTACTGTTTTGTTTTCGTAACATTTCATCCGTCTTACTGTTAGTCCCTTGGGACTGAGACAATGCAAGTTGTGGTGATGGTTGCCGAGACGGTCCGGGCACACCCAACGGTGTAGCAGGTTTCAATACCGGGGTAGCGGGCCGGTCGTCCCTAACCTGATAGTTAGCAATTTTAAACCGAATATTCTCGTACGTCTCTTTAGCCGTTTCAAATTGATTATTTTTAAAATATGAATGGGACATTGCATATTCCATTCCACACAACAAATTATGATTGGACTGAAATTCTTGCCAATATTTATCAAGGGTATCCAATCGTCGTTTGATATAATCCGCCGTCTTACGGTCGGCACCATCCTTTTTAAAATTGATATAAATCTGCTCTATAGCAGTAAAAAGTTGCTGTTGATTCGCCAAAATATCTTCCATGTTGGACATATTGATAGTAAAAAAGGAAAGATCTTACTTGGTCAGATCTGCTCAACTGCTTGCCGAATGATGAGCGTTGTTGCTCACCGACTCCCAATGCTGGTGACGCCGTCCAATGATAGCTCCGGCTGCTTGCTGGTTGCTCACTCACGCGCGATACACACACAATGCTCACACACGCGAGTTACTCGAAGGACCAAAAAATGTGGGGGTTGCTGGCGGGACCCTTACATTGGTTGATAATGATAGTAGGAGATCGAATGATAGTCTGTGCGCGTGCGTTGATAGAAGAATGATTTATTGATATAAAAACTATACTAAAATGATAAATGATAGAAAGTGATAGGATAATTGATACGCGTGACCGCTTATGCCAGGCTCGATGGGCGCACTGGCTCAAATTGTTAATTGTAGCGTAAACGCTACAAGTAAAGCGCTGAAACAGCAAATGTACGTGCTGTAGCCCGTACAACAAGGTATATATGAGTTATGTAAGTCTGAAATTATTTTATAAAAATATGAGACTGCAGAGTCCAATGATCCAATTGATAATTCTTTTTGCCAGTCAATGGCGTTTAGTTTTGAGATGATAGAATCATAATCACCTGCTTGGTATAGATATTTAGTGTAAGAATTAGGTCGAAGCGAATGTAGTTGCACAAATTCGGAAGATATGCAAATAGCAGGATGATGAGCGTCCTCAGGTATAAGAGAATTATGACAACGTGTAATAATAACGTCGCTATTACTGAAAATTAAGTCAAGAGTTCTGTTATTGCAATTAGTGATAAAATTGTATTGTGACAAGTTACATAAATTAATAGAATCAAAAAAGTCTGTTTGATGTGAGCCTTGTATGTTGTTGACAGAATAAAAAGTGGAATCAAATGATTTCGTCCATGTTAGGTTCGGCATATTAAAGTCTCCTACTATAATAAATTTATCACAAGGGTTATTTAAGACTATGTCAGAGAGTTGGTCAGAAAATATTTTTAATTGCGCGGGTAGTGTGCATATTGCACCTAAACTACAAATGTAAGCTGTACAAATGTGCAACTTATACTTTACACTTGGTTTCCGAAGTTGAAGTGATAACGTTATCCACAAGTCCTCCGCGTTGGAACACCAGTCATACCGAGCCTCAGCGGCGAGTTCCCGGCGAACAGCAATCAAAACTCCTCCACCCATTGTTTGTTTTGTTTGAACGTAATTACGGTCCCTTCTCCACACGATGTACCTATCATCGAACAGCTCACTATCCAAGATGCCGTCAAACAACCACGTTTCCGTCAAACAAATAACATCATATGTACTGCAGCAAATATTTCGATAAAATTCCGATGTTTTCGTTCGTAATCCACGAACGTTCTGATAATATAGATTAATCATTGTTAACAGAATAATATAGACAATGTACAGGTTGAATATTAAATATAAGCAATAAGCTGCTGTAATCGCAAGGAATGTAAACGTTTAGAAAACACAGATAGGTTGTAAAATATATGAAAATGTAAAAAACGCTGCAGGTAACACGAAAAATATTTTAACTCGTTTGCGTAAACAAGTGGTTCAATGCACAATAGGACGTATCGAAGGAGCGAGCGCTCACGAGTGAGACATGAGTACGTTAGCGATAGAAAAGAACGAATGCATGCGTGCGGAGCGCGCGAGTAGTAGCGATAACAGAATATAAACGAGCAAGTGCTTCTCAAACATTGCATACACTTTATAATAAAATAAGGCATTAGCGTCAAAGTCATTAATAATAACATAATAAAGACAATATTGTTCATGTTATGTTTTTTAAATCCGACTCCGTTCTTATTGTAAGCACATGAGAGGACGGGCTTTTTCGTACAAATATTTTGCACCCTTTTACCCATACGTAGGTGAAACCCCGCTCTTTGGCAATAGTCTTCACCTTGTTGAGAAGCATTTTGTTCTCCAGCGTGAGGTGATCGTTGATATAAATCCTCGAGTCTCCCTTTAAACCCAAATCAGCCGCGATAATGGTACGCTTTTTAGCTGCTGCGACAAAATTTTCTTTTACATATCTATTATGCACTGAGACTATAATAGTTTTATTAATTTTGTCGTTACGCATAGGGATCCTTGCTATGTGATTTATCTGCTCCTTGGGTATTGGAGACTCAATGTGCTGGCCCAGTTGGCTCACAATATCAAAGAGGTTTTCCGATGGTGTATAAGGAATTCCTTTAAGTTCAATATTGTTCATTCGGGATCTTTGCTCAAACTCACGAATGCGCCCCTCCATATTCTCGAACCGACGCTGCAGGGTTAGTAGCTCATCTTTAGTTTTTAGTAGACCCTGAACTTGCTGGTTAATCTCAGTGACTCTGTTGTTTAGCGAATCCATGGAGCTATGGACGTAGTCTACAGATGCTTTTACTGCAGCAATATCCTCTTGAATGGCCTGGATACTTGCTGTCAAAGCTGGAAGCGAAGACATTTGCGATGTTAAACGTTTTAAATCCAGAGAGATTGACTCCATGTCGGCCGGTGTGGGGGACTTAGATGTTGATCCAGTGACCGGGTTAAGAGTGGTCGTGGAGGCGGCATTCTTGCAGGACGTACATTTCCACGTGCTTCGGCGATCTCCTAATTTGCGATACCCTCCTTCGGTTATTCCAGCGCAAGGAAAGTCAAAACGGCCTTGGCAACTGGAGCAATGAACTCCGTCCCTAAACTCAGCAGAGCAACGAGTACACCGGAACATTTTATTTAAACGTAGCACGTAAACAATCAAGTTAAGTTTGAGAACCAGTGGCGGACAACTAGTGCGCGAGGCGGGTATAGTGGTATGCGCGTGCACGGTCCGGCGTCTACGGACTGACTGACTTATACTGATATAAATCATTATATAAATGCATACTCTTCAATTAAATTTAATCTTAATGCTCTGAAAGACTAATAAAAATGATGGTTGTAGTGACAGTGACTTAACTCTTTTGTGAAAAATAAATTAAAAATAAATTAGATTTGCAAAAAATTCTTACATAACTAATTCACTTTTGCACTGTGACCTCATGATAAATAAGTATTAAAAATAAATACAGAAATTAATTAATTAACATAACGCTTTAAGCAGAGTTTAAAACTATTTCTCAATAAAGATACGAATTCATAATTACAGTAAATATAATGATACGCACCCAGTTTCCTGATTAAATCGAAATTTATAACTGACAGTAGTTACTTTCATTTTACGTATCAAATACTAGTACTTATATTATTCTTTAATAACTTTAATTTACTAATTTTAATTTATTTAGTTAAATTTTTACAAATTTTAATAAGATACCCAACGAGCAATCACAAGGATCGAACGCTAGTCTTGGTTGGTCTCGATGTTGATCAGTTTCGGTCTGCGAGGACCGACCGAAAAATGGATGTAGTCACTTGCGGCGGACTCAAGACGATCCTTTAGTAATAAATAACTTATTCGACTACTTCTATGACTAGTGATACGAGGACAATTTGATTGCATTTAAATAAACATTAGGTTAAGTCGCACGACATTAAGTATTGTGTACACCGCGGCGCCCGGCGGCTCCCGGCGGCGCCCGGCGGCGCCCGGCGGCGCCCGGCGGCGCCCGGCGGCGCCCGGCGGCTCCCGGCGGCTCCCGGCGGCTCCCGGCAGTGACGTCACGTGGCGATCAGAACAAACAGCACGATCAGGAAGCCGGACACCAGGCAGATGATGAGCCCCAATTTTTTCTAGAAACAAAATAAAACGTATCAAGTCAAAATAGGCTGCACACACTGAATTTAAGCATGCACTCTATAATCGAAGTAAGTACTTTCTTTTATTTCCGCAGGGCAAACTAGATCATAGATTCAAAACGAGAAACAAAATTTAATTTCAATATCTAAAGTCGACAAAAATGTTAGAGACAATATTTTTTTATTGAAATGATACACACTCTCAAATTATTGAATAACAGAGAATGCTTGTAATACTAACAGTTTATTTATTACATATAGTATACCTTGTGCGCCTTGCGGTGGCTGACGGTGCCCTTGAGCAGCTCGTGGCCGCCCGTCTCCACGTGCTCGGAGGCCTGCAGCGCGAAGTACTCCACGCTGTCGATCTGGTCTTGCTGAAACACCACACATACTTTTTTATCACGACGCTCATCGCAACTTTACAAGCACTATATGCCACATTCCGTCCTGCAGGGGCCCTGACTGGCTGAGTGACTGTAGTTTTATGAAATTTAAATTCACAGCAAATGGAAGTTTTACTTTAAGTGTTGTGCTAGGGAGGTATGAGTGGATACCAAGAATACAATTGAAAGTGTGCTAAGAATTAGCGGGCGGTTCATAATGGCGAGGCGTGGGATCTAGCGTGGGAATGTAGAGCTCCAAATGTGCTCGATAACTTTTGTCAATTTTGCAGACAGTTTCATATTCCATGATTGAAGTGGTCCTAATCTCCATTTGAAAAAATAAATAAGCGTTTCTGGAGACCTTGAACATGAATAATACTAATGGAATGAAGTTCAAGATATAGGGGAGGAGTATTAAAAAGTGAGGCACAACTAGCCGTTTACAGGCGAAAATCAGTTGCCGGTTGGATCCAAAGTTTTTTCCGTCCTCCTTCCCGGGGTTGCCGAGGACGATGCGTGCTCCCACTCTTGCCGCCCTTAACCCCGAAAGCCCCCTTTTAGACAGACAGAGGATACCGAAGCTGGTATTCTGGCCCCGAGCCACAGGGACACCGGTGGCGCTATGTGCGCCCACCGCAGCGCCGTGCGCGGCGCCTCCGTCTCCGAGTTGGGTCTGAGTGAGGCGGGAGCGTACCTGCGCGGCGACCAGATGCGCCAGTTGCTGGAAGAGGTCCCTGAGGTCCCGCAGCGCGGCCTCCACGCGCGCCAGCTCGTCGCGCCGCGCCTCCGCGTCCCGCAGCGCGCGCCGCGCCTCCGCCGTCTCCGCGCGGACCTATGGACATTGGACATACTTGTTTCATTCTAAATCCCTCCAAATATGAGACAGATACAAGGAGAGCCGATTCTTCGGGATGTCTTAAAGCGTAAGGAACTTGGATGGGACGACTCAACTGTGCTGGATTGTTCCCGGCATTTTAACTAAGAAGCGTCTTACATGCAATTCTAACTCAATAATCCGTCTGCTATCGCAATGAAATGAAATGTAAATATTTAGTTAACTTAAAAGATTTGATTACCAAAGTCTATGCCTATTGCAATACAGAGAATCCAAGTACGATTATTTAACATTTGAATACAGCGTTAACTGAATCATGCGTTACTTATAAACTCTATATCAAGAGTCCATAACAATTCGTATGTATGATGAAATGATGTGGTATACTTTCTTGCAAGTAACACCTCCCTCCTTCCCACATTGCATGTTCCATGTGGAAGGGATAGACCATCACACACGCGATTTTCCTTGGGGGTTATTGCAAAGTAGATTGACCTTTAATTTTTACCAGTTGCAACGATGTTTTTCGATTTAATTTTAGGAAATTGTCATTGTCAATTTCATCGATGTCGACACAATTCGTCAACCAGCGAATAAGTACTTACGTTGTCGACAAATAAAGCGATGTTGTTGGTGTCCAGTAGGCGCTCGCACTCCTCGTCCGATAGGGCCACGTTCGCTGGGGAGCAAAATGTACATACTTATCACATGTTAATTTTTTTGGAGTGTGACATACAGTGTTCAAGATAATATGCTATGCTCAAGGTTTTTCTATTCACACAAGAAACGAGACGTTTGCGTCAGGATTGGTCCGGTCTTATCTTCGCTTCGGTTTAACCAATTCTAATCAACTCTAGATTAATCCTAACGGACGGCGGCATTCTACCCAATAGGGGTATTTAGGTTATCTATCCGTCCAGCAATGTCTCACCTTATAGAATTAATGGAAGATTGTTTTTAATTTTTTCTCTTGTAGTGTCGAAAGCAATAAAATTGAGCTTCCTTCTTGGCCGGCAAAGCATCGTTGATGCTTTCAGTATAAGGCAGGTGTCCGACCGCCGGCGAGCAGCGAGTAGCTACGGGTTAGTTTCTCGCCAACTAAAGGGACTTCAACACGGACACGGAATGTCATATCTTTTGTACGTGTCTTGAGTGAGAAAATAGCCGAGATTTGCTCGCTGACTCCCCGCCGGTGGGACACCTGCCTGATACTCGTAGATTTACATCTGCAGTTGTGACCATCTACATGTTTGGCTTGATTGACCGTTTGTGTGCTATTTACACGAACAAATTGTACGTCAGTGTGCTATTGCACCGTCCGGCGGACTAGCGGCCGGTAGTTAGCACTCATTTGCACGGCAGCGCGGCGGCGCGGCGCGATGCGCGTGCGCCGTTCATTGACTCCAATCACAAGAAACAATTTTTCATCGTTCGATTCAGTTTCAAGCAGTAAACTTGCAAAAAGTAGGTTAGTAGGTATCATACTTCGAGCCACGATACCACGGTTAGAGGACGGTTGAAACAGTTATTCAAACATTTTATCAATAGGAAATGGTATTATGTATTATTATCGACCAATTGGACGCACACGCAATAGTGAATTCAGGAGGAGTTCAGAGACCGGCTAGATTTCTGCAGCGATGAGCGCTGCACCGGGGCTGCGCCGGGGCAGTGGCCGGGCCGCGGTAGTATCAGCCGCGGAGCGAGATACAGGTCAACGACCCGCTGCCGGATACCTAACGCGGACGTGAACCTAATTGTTTGCAGAATGACTTCCATTACACCTTTGTGTGTACGATCAAATTTAAGAAACTGCACATTCGTTCTATTGTTTATAACTTTCAGGCACAGTAACGTAATTGTAGGTGCCCTCATCAAGTCATGAAATGGTGGGAAAAGTTGCATAAACAATTTCTTTAAATTATTTCAGTTTTAAAATACTTTGTCCGTAGATACCCTTCACGGAGTTTAGATAACTCTAAAGTTACATAAACCGTTTCTTTGGGCAAAATTCTGAATTCAAGGAGTCTGCCAGATTAATCAAGTATTTTGAATTTGAGTGTGTACGCAAAGTGGATTAATTTATGTATCGATATTGTTTGCGGACGGCCCAGTGAAACAATGGAAATTCAAATTGTTCGTGTGCCCCAACCGGGTACCGCGGGTTCAAAGGTGGCGGCGTAATAATAAATCTACCTGTTTACCTAATTACCTAACTCGCAGCGGTTATGGAACGTCAGTTAGTACCTACTGATTAGTCATTAACCTACTGGTTTTTGTCGTGCTCCGTAGTGAGCTACTAATTTGTACACTTGGTTTTTGTAATTTATTTTAATTCATCACTTGCAATTTTATAGTTTTGCGAATTTTATGGTAATGATTCTTGCATTGTTGTACCTAATATTTGTGAAAATATAATAATAATTATAATATCTTCATATAAATTCTAAGGTTTAATTAATTTGCTCTTACAGCTCTTACTAAAGAACCTACGGGTTAAGGGTTGCAGTGATTCTGTCGGAGTTCGGCCGCTCCTCGGGCGTGACGGGAGATTTGCCGTCTCCAAATGTAAATGCTGAACTACACGCGAGCACTCACTGAGGCGCATCTGGTCGTGCAGCAGGCGCAGCTGGTCGTCGCGCACCGCCTGCAGCGCGCGCTCGTGCTCCGCCAGCGCGTCCGCGAACGCGCGCCGCAGCGTGGCGCCCTGCAGCCGCGCGATGCGGCCCCCGGCCCCCGCGGCCCCGGGCCCCGCGGCCCCTGGCCCCGCGCCCGCGGCCCCGGGCCCCGCGGCCGGCGCCCGCGCGCGCGCGTCCAGCTGCCGCAGCGCGCCGCTGGCCTTCAGCGCGGCGGCCGCCCAGCGCGTCACGGCCGCGTCCAGCTGCTCCTGCAGATCTGAAACCACCCGGACCAAAGAATTGTACACTTCGAAACAAGATGACTTTTGTTAAATAAATTAGGACGTGTAATCCATTTGAGCAAAGTTCTTATCTACGTAGCTGATTTGTCTTAAGTAAATAATGTTCCTACCCATGGCGTAACCAGGCATAACTCCGATAAAGTACAGGCGTAACTCGGACAAAATAAGTAGTAAAGGTTTTTAAACTCTTTAAAGTATCTCCTTCGAAAATTCAATTTGCAACTCCCCCCTGGATTTCTTATCAGAAGCTTTCCCCGAATTAGGAGCCGGTTCCGCTGACGAGTGTAGGTAGGTGTACCGTGTAATAAGAAGTGGGTGGTGTATATAGTTACAGCGGTTGGTGTGGTAGGTGGGGTCGGCGTGCAGGCGCCGCATGAGCTGTGTGCCGCGCGCCAGCTCCGCCAGCCAGCCGCGGATCTGCTCCACCTGCAAGTGTCCGACACGTCCTTCACTAGGTAGGTACAACAAACTATCACACGGCAACGAACAGACAATACCTAGGTTCTGCCGCAATCATGTCACCACCGTCTATGAAGATTTTTCCTCGAGCAAACCAATCGCCTTAACGTAGGTATCCTGTTTGCGAATAAGTCAAATATGTTCTGGTGCCCACTTACTTAAACTGATCTCTGAGCAGATAATACCCCTGTACTTTCCCAGGTCCTGTAGTGGGTGTAAATAAGAAGACATTAAAGAAGTGCATCGGTGCGTCTTTTCTACCGTGCTTTGTTAATAATTGTTAAGTGTTTTAATTCTAGTTTAGGTACGTTAAATGTAATTAACTGAAGTAAGTGTAATTCCTAATTTTTTTTTCCTCCTTTTTTTGCTCTTGTAGGCCGCAATATAATGAATGTCCCAAAAGAAACTAGAATCCGGTGGCTTCCATTAACGAATATGAGTAGACCTACGTTTCCCGGCCGTGTCCTAGTTATAAACGAGCCGGCAACTATGATGTCACGGTTAAATCTCTGGTGCTGATCCCAGCTACCTAACGAGCGGTTGACGTGCCGTGCCGTGTCGCGGCGCCGATTGCCGTGATCTCACCGCCGACTACTTGCCCACACTTTATCCTTTTATATGTACAAATGGAAGACATTGAACTATTTAAACGATATTAGATACTTGTATTCCTACAGAACGTGGTCTTTAGCAGTAGTTAATGTAAAGCACGCCTGGAACGTAGGAACGTGCTCTACACTCAATCCGAACATTTATTTCATGTAATTACTATATTTATTTATTTGTCATCGTGTTCAAACGTTATATGATCTCGTTACGTAGTGTCATTACCGTAGGAAACATTACTAATGACCGTGATTCATTCTCTCCGTTCAGGCCGAGGTGTAAAGTAAGTCTCGAAAGAGCGCAGACAGCAACAAACGTCGGCAGGTCATGTTTGCCGCGTTCCGATGTGTGTTGCAGGTGAGAGCCCCCGGAGGTCGCGGGCGCGGTATGGCCGCGGTCGGCCGCTGCCGCAAATATTTCATGCTCTAATGAGCTAAATGGACGCAATTAGCGATGGGATCGTTGTCGTTGCGCTTGTTTTAATTGGAGTGCCGTATGCCAATTGATAAATGTCTAATATGGGCAAATTTTATTAAAACGATATGCGTGCTGTTTATGTGGGTCAAATAGTAAACGTCTCCCTTATTCTATACTTCGATCCCCAGTTTTAACCTCTTGAATAATTTGTTCTATAACGTTTAATTTATATTTACAGTAGGAAAGGTTACTTAATAATAATTCAATTACAAGTGCAACGATACAAAATAGAATCTATTTGTTGCGTTTCCTAAACGCCTTATAATTTAATTTTTAATTTTGTTGCGCTTGGCAACATTAAATTTGTTTGTTATTTTTTTTATTGAACACTTACTTGCACGACATCCATGGCGCGAAAAGAGCCTCTTGTAAAATATAGGTACTAAAATTAATTGTTTTTTTTTGCCAATATAGCTATTGATGACTTGTTGGATTTATCATTTATCAAAATACTAGCGGCCCGCCCGCGGTTTCACCCGCGTTGATCCCGTTCTCGTGGGAATATATGCATGTATTATACATAAAAACCTTCCTCTTGAATCACTCTATCTATTACAAAAAACCGCATCAAAATCCGTTGCGTAATTTTAAAGATTTAAGCATACAGACAAACAGACAGACAAAAATAGCGACTTTTATTTTATACTATGTAGTGATGTGGCACGTTATGTCAACGAAGACACTATAAGATACTAATACTAAAAAGCTGAAGAGTTTGTTTGCTTCAAAGGGCTGATTTTAGGACTACTACTGACTCAAATTTAACAATAATTATTTGTGTGATGAGATAGTCCATTTATCGAGGAAGATAACGCTACGACCAATAGGAGCGGAGCATCAAAGAAAAATGTTGCAAAAATAGGTAAAAATGTCATGTTTGTAAACTTAAAGAACAAGAAGTAGGTATACCAAAGCGAAGCGTAGACGTCCACTAGTTCAAATAAATCGATAAATAAAAAACATATACCATATATACGCTCTATAACTTAGTCTAATTATTTGTGGATGCCTGTACCTACTACCCATACCTACACCGTCGAATACTACTTATGTCATGTTGACTACGATATTAATAAATTGGAAGTCCTAATGGTGCTATTTATGTTTAGCCCATGTTTTGAATTGGTTAAGCAGTGACGTGTGATAGTGACAGTGTCCGGACAACGTGAGTTGGTGGTCGGTGGGACGATCATGACTCGAGGTGCGGTCACCCGGACCTAATTATATTGCTGCTCCGAACATGTCTAATCGTATCCCAACATTATGACGTGTCTCTGATTACTCACTAACGTCAAGCAGAAACATTAAAAACCCTTTCACAATATCCTTACACAGGACCGGGCAGACTCGCGGGTCGAGCCGATTGGCTCCAGGAGGGTGGACCTCGCGGAGGGAACGTGGGGTGTGTAGGAGCCACTGACCTCTTCGAAGAGCTGGTCCAGGTCCTTCCACTTGCCGTCGGGCGGCGGCAGCTCCACCACCGTGTCATGGTACACGCCCGCTCCATTGGCCAGCTGCAACGTTACAGTACTACACTATATTTATTTTATTATACAAGTGCATATCATAAGTGGCGTATAGCTGTGCACAATGTAGCACAATGATACTATAGCTAAATAACCTTTTTTACTTTACATCTTTAAGATGCGTCACTAGTAATACGACGCGACGTGTATACCTATACATTTAGCAAAATTACTTGGAACCAATAGTTATAGTTGAGGCAAACGATAACTACGAACATGACGACATTGACAAATAAACAATACCTCATTTTATTTTGCTGATAAAACGTGTTCGTATTCTTCGTATGGCGCGACTGCCTAGGTCACATAGGTACATATCTCGCAGGAGAAACCTTCGATGTGACAACATTTTCTACGTCTATAACTTTATTGCACCTGAATGATAATAATAATATTGTCCCTGTTGTGACCTCTTACGAGTCGGAGTCTCGGTACATCGCATCATTAAACTCACACACGCAGAGTGACAACCGGTGAACCGTCTTATTTATACACCGACGTACGGACGTACCGTACCGTAATATTGTAATTCCTAGCGACACGTGAAGGACTTACCTACATAGAGAATAATTATTCATGTTTTTACTTAAATAAGAATACACATCAAATTTTAATTCTAGGGTAACTACTTGCATCTTAGTTTCCATAAGGTCTACTTGCTATGCTACTTGCTATATGATGCATAATTCTATGTACGTAATATTGAGTATCGTAAAATTATGCAAACAAGATTTGAACCCGTGACCTCGATCAGAGAGCCCGCGCCGGTGAGCAGGCAAGGTTGCGATATAATTGCTGTCCTGGCACCGAGTGTTGTCTTACATCTTACTACATTGTTCGAGTTTATTTTTTGTATTAGGTTCGTATATTGATAGGTACTTGGATATTTCAAAGACGGATTCCGCAGGGATTGATGCTAACTTTCCCGGAGACTGCTGCGCCTGTCATCCGTTGCCTCACGAGAACATGATCACATTATCACACCAAGAACAATCCCGAGTTAAATGATTTATTGTGTTGCAGCTACGCAATAGACGCTGCCAGCCGCCGGTAACTTGATCATAACATACTCGTACTTATTTGAATGAAATATCACGAGAACATCAAATAAGTAATGACCGTTTCAGTGCAAACGTCACGGTTGGCGATTTCTTGCGAGTGAGTTATTTACCGCGGGTATGTCCGTACTGCCGTACAGTTTCCGGGTAATGTTTACGCACTCATATTTTCCTGTTATCTTGTGTATCATGTGAATCTAAGCAATCCATGGATATCACTTTCGTCCAAGCACCGTTTATTATCGTACACTAACACATTTTAACACCTACACGCCTTGATAACGAGATGGGTATCGGCGCGTGGATGCGTCTGCTGTTGACCCATTTGTGTGGAAGCACGTGGGCCGCTACTCACTTGGTGCAGCTCGGCCAGGCGGTCCTTGCTCCTCATGGCGCGGCCGGCAGCGTGCGGGGCGCGGGCGGTGCGCGGGCGGTGCGCGTGCAGTGGGAGCGCAGCCGTGCCGTGCACTCGCGGCGCTATCTAATCGCGCACTGATAACGCGCGCTATCGGCGGCTCTCGCCGGCGACGTCACGCACCCTCGCCGCTCTCCGCTCGACAGCACGCCGCACGCCGCAGCCGCACGCCGCACGCCGCACGCCGCCGCGGCCCGTTACAGATTACAGATCTCTATCATTTTATTTACTTTGGATATCGTACGGTCGACGTACAGACGGTGCGCCGAGACCTAGTTCATGCAGGCGCGAGCAAAATTTACAGTTAAATCGATATGCTGATTGTCAATAATCATTATTCTTTAGAATGGTGTTTAGGTACTTAACGTAAATGAAATTTCAGCAAAACTCTATACATGATATTCACGACCTACTTATCGAAGAGTAGAAAGACGTTGATTTGCACCGCTCAGTAGGTACTTACATGTTACATTTGTGATTTAAATCATAATTATGTTGATGATCATAGCTAACAAGAAAAAGAATCAAAATGTAAGTATATCTTAAGTAAAATCTTAGTTAGGCCGTAGGAACGGCATTTGCGAATGTTGCTCTTCATTTGGCTAATCTTATAACTTAAAATACTAAGAAAAGCTTATTTACCGATATCCTATATACAGAGTAATATAGTGTAGGATCTATGGAGTAACCAGTGCACGCGGCTAGCACACTGCGTTAATTCGCATGTCCGGCGGTGACATAAGTAACGTGGGCCGCGCTGTTTGCGCGCCGCATTAGCGCCGGCGACCATCGGACACATAATCGTTATCAAAGTCACCTCATCGTGCGTACACGGTATCGCGGGTGTGACTGTGACCACACTGCTCCATTCCACACATAACTACCTATAGTACACACACTCTAACTATAATGCTACATATTAAACTGCACACCTTTAAAATTTTATATCTTTAAAATATACTAAGTAGGTATAAGGTTTAGGTCTTTGATCTCGGTCTATAACAGTAGGTGCGTCAGACGCTTACTGTGGATTGCTTTGACTGTGTGTGTTACTGTGCTTATTTGTTTGCCGCGTGCGAGGACAAATGTTGTTGATTAAATTATTAAATAAAAGCGAAACATTCTAATTTGTCGTTGTCCGCCCCAGACGATGGCAAAAACTTAGTTGTATATGCCCTGTCGTTGTCTGTGTCTGCTATCTGCTAACTGCCAGGGATGCGGCTGACCAGTGATAAATAAGAAGTAAACTCTTCAGAAGCGATACGTCCTTCCAAGATTTATTCCGCTTTTACCCTTGCCTCTTATCTGTCACTTGTAAAATGGTTTATATTCACATTTAATTTTAGAAGGTAGAAAGACAAGAAGAGCGATATTCTTATGACGAAGGGTTAATATAAACTGGATGAATATTTTCAAGATGAAACAGCCTGGACATGAGTTTGAAGTATAATAGCCCTAAGTAGTGATAAGTGTTCTCTGTAACTGTGAGTGGGGAAAAAAGAAACTCCTTGAGAGTTACTTGCCGCTTCTTCTACCAAGGCCACTCATCGTCATCGTAGGGATTTGTGGAAGCGATGGCGTAGTTTGACATTCGAAAAATGTTTGTTAAAACCAAGTTCGAAATAAATCATTTCATTTTCATTTTATCCATGATTTTGGTTTCAGTTCGTGCAAAACTTGTGAACCCATTATTTTGCTTTACCAAATAACAGGATTAGAGAAGGCCTAATCGAGTACTTACCTAACGGCTAAGTACCTACTTTGTACTTTTTTGCCTTTTCAACGACTATAAGGAGATATGTCGATACATAATTATGTAAAACGAACCCTTGCTGCATACAAGTGTCTACTAGCACCATGTATCCAAATACGTAACAAACATCCTTGCAACCCTGTCAGTTGTGTCTCCCAGTGTCATGTAATACCGAGGAAGCACTTGATAATAATGGTTTTATATTTTAAAAAAAAAATTGTACTGATCTAAGGTAACCTATTTTTCGAATTTTTTTACTTTCTGGCAAGGATCTTTCGGTTAAAAGGGTCTTGCTTTCTGCGTGTTTAGATTTATTGAAATACCTATTATTTTATTAGCGGTCCATTAGTATTTATTATGCGGTTTTTAATTTGTAATAGTTTTGATAGTACAAAAAATGTGTAATATAATTATTTATAAAGTAAGTACTTAAGAAAGGAAATGAGTTCATTTATTAATTGTGATTAATTAATTGTACAAACATTAAAACGTTGTTTGCAATTGATCCAAGCAGGCATAATTTTAGCAGGTATAATCGTAGATGGCATACTTACTTATTATAGGTACAATAGGACTGAAGCAAGCGGCCATTAAAATTTGAAGTTTTAATTTCCCATCGAGTTGACAATAACTATAACAATTGAATGTACTACCATGTACATAGTATAGAAATGCACAGATTTTTATTTTTCTTCACCTTTGTAAAGTACTTCTCCTCGCTACAGTATACTGACACTTTCACATAAGATACCACGAAGGGGTTAATAATTATTTGAATTGTGAGCACGTCGTATACTACGACGCTCGCGCGCTACATCGAAGTGCCTGCCGGATCCCACTCGCAATTGCATTGACGTGCGGATTCCTGGTGTGCTCATCTAACTTGCTGCATAGAAGCTGCATGGCTCTTGGCATTGGCACACTCTAAATTCCGTTGTTTCTTTACTATGTTATGGCTGAAAATTATTTATATTATTATATTTAATATTTACATACATCATACCTACATCACTTATAATTTATGTAGTATTAACGCCGTTACTACGCCACCAACTAACACAAATGGTCTGTCGATAACTGGTCGTACCAACTCAGAACATGGGCTCATGCACAGCAATTTTTCTAAAGATCATCACATAATCAAATTTAATCCTACTACTAATCCTACTAATATTATAAATGCGAAAGTTTGTAAGGATGTGTGTGTGTGTGTGTTTGTTGCTCTTTCACGCAAAAACTACTGAACGGATTTTTATGAAACTTTGCAATAATATAGCTTAGACATCGGAATAACATAATTTGTTAAAATTTATAGAGATTTTTGAAGGGACTGGTTCCCCGAAGCGAAGCGAGGGCGGATTTACTAGTAGGTATTATAAATGCGAAAGTTTGTAAGGATGTATGTGAGTGTGTGTCTGGGTTTGTTACTCTTTCACGCAAAAACTACTGAACGGATTTTCATGAAACTTCGCAGTAATATAGCTTAGACATCGGAATAACATAATTTGTTAAAATTTATAGAGATTTTTGAAGGGACTGGTTTCCCGAAGCGAAGCGAGGGCGGATGTACTAGTATAATGATAGATACAAAGTTTACGATTTTATAAAGGACATACAGAAAAACATTCATTTTTATAGAAGATGATGGGATTATTATCTCCCTCAAGGGATTCGTATTTCAATGTATAAATTTTAAGTAAAAATAAATTGTCGACTACAAGTAGGGACCAATGACTTTCACCAGAAAGCGGGTATAACTGTTGTAAACATTGGTGTGGATGGTGTGAATGGTGTGGGCGGCAGTGTGAAATGGCTGGTCATTAACACGATTTTAATCACAGGAGTGGAGGGCCGGGGTTGGATTTTAAAGTCGGAAAAAACAAAAATATTAAAAAATATGCCAAGCTACCTGGCTATACCCATGTGACTAACTAGGTAATTAGGTATATGAATATCAACGCTCTTTGAGCTAGCAGGTTTACTTTATAAAGCAACCAAATGTTAACCTGTTAGTGACTCGTCCTCGTGGGTCATTGGCAATTCGAACAGCGCCCTTATGTACGGCGTCAAATGGCCTAAGCTGGTATTGTAGTGCCCCTGTCCAGAAATGAAAGCAGTACTCCATGTAAGGCTTGACCTGAGCTTTATAAAGCATCAGTACGTCACTCGCAGTATGCGAAGATCGCGGTTTATTTGAATTTAGAAACGAGGAAACTACTTATTCCGAACATTACGACATAATCCTCATGAGCCTCAACGAAAAATGTTGCAAAAATGGGAAGACCATAAATATGTATTTTTCAACGTAAAGAACAACCCTCAAGAAGAGAAGCGCATGCGTCCACTAGTAGGAATGAAGTATCGATTCAAGGATTCCGCGGAGTAGTGATAAGGGTTGTTTAGGGAGTAAAATAAAAACCAGACTCATCTATCATGTTTTATTGTAACATATAGATAGTTTTCTACACATCCACCTTACATACGCGACGTGCGCTAAGTGATATGAGTTCTGTACACGGCGGCGGAGCGCTCACATAAATAAAATTCACATAATAATATAAAATTAATAGCTAGGTGCGGCCGTCCGGCTCTCGCGACATTCAACTTTTAAGTAGCTGCAGCCACACTTCTTCACCCATCACTCGGTCCACGGGGACGATCCTACGCTTCCATATAAATTCTTTATTATTATTATTAATCGTCCACGATCACATTCGCTTCGGCGGCCGGACGGGCCCTCCTCCGGTCCACCGTTCCACCGGCTCACTAATATTTACACGTAGTCTATTCTGTACAGGGCGGGGACTATTTACAGCGGGATATGTGTGGGTGCGCGTCAGTCGCGCGGCGGCGCGCGCGCAAGCAGCGCCAGCGGCTGCAGCGCGGCGGCCGCCTGCAGCGCGTGCGCGTGCGCCGCCGCCTGCGCGTGCGCGTGCGCGTGCGCGTGCGGCAGCGAGCGCGCGTGCGCCAGCGGCAGCAGGCCGGCCGGCGACCCCACGCCCGCGCCGCCCGCGCCCTCCCCCGCCGGCGGGTTGATGCGCTTCTCCTGCACGATGAAAAGCGTCTGCTTTAAAACGGATAAGATAATCGCGCTATCGAGTCAGGGGTGCGTGTTTCCAAATGCTTCAAATTTGTTAAATGTTTTTGTCACAGACCCTAGGTTTAAGCAATCGATCGTTCAGTGCCAGTGGAGATCGGGCAATACTACTCTCATACGATGCGACAAAACTCACATGATATCCTACTTTGTAATCGGAAATATTTTGCCCTATTGCTGATCATTTTTACTGGTTACCAGCATACGACATACCTAACGTAAGTTTTCATTGACAAGGGACGTTAGAAGTACGACCAATTTCAGTCGCTGTACCTTCGCAGGGCTCACCTCGCTACCGCCCCTGCCAGAATCTAATGTAGGTCGGCAAACGTTGGGACCGCGCGGATGAAGCGCTATGAGGTGTTCGAGATGGGCAGGTTTTTAATTAGCTCGGAAAAGTATTTGGGAACACGCATCGGGGAGAGCAACGACAAGAATGTACCTTCTGCCGGCGGTTGCAGAACCAGACGCGGACGACCTCCTTCTCCATGCAGAGCGCGTCCGCGAGCGCCGCGATCTCCTCGCTGGTGGGCTTGGGGTTGTGCAGGAAGGCCTTCTCCAGCGCCACGCGCACGCCCGACTCGATGGACGTGCGCTTCTTGCGGCGGCGGCCCACGGCCTCGGCCAGCCCCGCGCCCGCGCCCGCGCCCGCGCCCCCGCCGCCGCCCGCCAGCGACGAGTCCGCGTCCTCCAGCCACTTCTGCAGCAGCGGCTTCAGCTTGCACATGTTCTTGAAGCTCAGGTTCAGCGCCTCGAACCGCGAGATCGTCGTCTGCGAGAAGTCGTTCCCGTACAGCTTGCCCATCGCCAGCCCCACGTCGCCCTGCGTGAAGCCTGCGGACAGCCCACACCCACCACGTCTTACATCGCTCTCTCCATTCGGCCTGTTGAAGCCTTGGGCGTCTTTGAGTTTAATTCTACGACGATATTACAAGAATTCTTTTCCTGATTACAATACCTAGTCACAATTCATTTACAGTCTCCCACTTGCTCAGATGCCTACAGCAGGGGTATACCTACTACTGCGGGTACCATGGCATTGATAAAAGAAATCTTGCAAATTTTTTGCAAATTAATATTTTCACGGAAGCAAGTGACATTTATTTCAAGACGCGCATAATTTCAATAGGTAGGTAAGTGCAAAATCTGAACACTTACAGATGGACCAAGAACTTAATATTAAAGCCTTCAGAATACATTTTGCTAACGTCAGGTGGTACAAAGAAATTATACTCTATAGGTGGTATAAGCTACCGTGGCCACATTGATGGAGTCTATACTTTTCTAAAATATGGGTAAGTTATTCTGTGTTGAATACATACCGAGTTTTATCCGCCTCTGTTTAAAAGTCTTGGCGAAGTGCTCGAGTTCCTCGAGGTCGGCGGTGTCGTCCGCCGGCTCGAGCGCGCGCGGCTTGTGCGCGTGCGCGTGCAGCGGCGTGTGCGGCGCGAGCGGCCCGTGCGGCGCGTGCGGCCCGTGCGGCGCGTGCAGCGGCAGCGGGGACAGCCGCAGCGGCGAGCGCGCGCGGCCCGGCCCCGGCGTGTGCGGCGTCAGGAAGGCGCCGGCGCCGGGCGGCGTGCGCCGCGCGGGCGAAGGAGACCGCGTGCCTGAAACGTACCGAAGGCTTTTGTTATGAACTATGTCGAGACCAGCATCAATTTTTTTCTCCAGTACTAAATACGTGCAGGAATATTCCTGACTTCGTTCACGTGGAAGACAGAAAACGACAAAATGTCGTTTACATTATCCCAGGGAAACATATTACCGTGAATAAAGGATCTCTTACTCGTGATCCCGGTCTAGTCCATTGGATGCTCTATCGATTTTCCATATTTGAATATAAATACAGAAACATTCTACCCCATTTTCAACCCCTTGAGGGATAATTTTCAGCATTAAAGCTTTCCTGCACTCCTTCCAGTCCACCACGCTGGCCAGGTGCCAGGTGCGGAACGGCAAAATTCACAAACCATTGATTTTAAATTTCACGAATGACTTTAAATGTTACACACTGAATCCGAAAAGACAGAAGTGCGTGTCTTGGGATCCGACCCGGACCCTCGCAGTACGATGCTGAAAGTTAACCACTAGGCTATCACCGATTAAGTAGGAGGTCGAGCTCTTAACCACTAGACTAGACTATCACTGCATTTACATAGGTGGAACGTTTATACATTGTCATGTACTTAAACCACAGACAGGATATTAAAAGGAAGCATGAGAATGTTACTAAATGTCCGGAATAGCTGGAGGGTTTTGGTAGGGGTAGTAGGCAGGGAGAGTGAGCAGGGTAGCGGTACCTGTGGCGGGCGGGGCGTGCGGGGCGTGCGGGGCGTGCGGGGCGTGCGGCGGGGCGGCGTGCGCGCGCGCCTGCAGCTGCTGCAGCTGCTGCGCGGCCGCCTGCGCCACCGCCTGCTGCACCTGCGCACACTTCGCCATCACCTACACCGTTCCAACCGCCACTTTCAGCAAACTACATACATGTACCTATACTACGTCTTCACGTCCCATCAGATAGGGTAATAGTCAAACATTAACTTTTAACATATAAAAATACTCGGTCAACATCAACAATGAACGCGGAAACCGAACAACTTTGGAGTATAGAAAGCGTCGTGCATCCTTAGGCCCCATCAAACCTTCCTTGCTCGTGTCACACCCTGCTCAACAATGGATGGCTACACTAGTCTACTCTAGCAGATGACTATAGTCTTCTTCTCGTGGATCATCATCATCAATTCTATACGACAAATTTTGTGTGTTTTCCATGGCATCCGCCTCGCAGGGAATCCTGGCGTCGGCGTCGGGCCATGAGTGTGTACTTTTAGGGTCGATTCAGACATATCAGTGAAGTCTCAGTTCCGACGCAGTTCCGGCAAATCTTTCATACATTTTCGGCATTGTCAGTGCAATGTCAGTGCTGACAATGCCGAGAATGTATGAAAGATTTGCCGGTACTGTGACGGAACGGTGACTTCACTGATATGTGTGAATCGTCCCTTAATGTACCTATTGTATTTTAAATATGATTTATTCGTTCCTTGTGCGTACTGCATAGAATTAGAATAGCCTACCCACATCGGACTTTCAGCCTGTGTATAATGTGGGAGTTTTCAAGATGAGAGTGAATAGGCTGTTTATAAATTAGGGCGCTCAACATCTTGGACTTCATTGCCATTTACCATCAGATGGGATTGTTGTCAAGCATTAACTTATCTAAGGGTGGTTGTACTCGTAAAGTCAAGCTTACCGCCAGCGAGGTTGACTAGCGTCGATGAATGTCACTACAAATGTACGTCATGTGACGTACGGCACACGCGGTTCGCCCGTGCGAGTCTCTTTTCATTATAAAACGGTACAAGAGACTTGTAGCTCGTGACCCGCGTGTCGGTCAACCGCGCTCGCGGTAAGCTCGCTCGCTCGCTCGCGGTAACAAGGAGAGAGGGAGGTACCTGCGTGTGCAGCAGCAGCGAGTGCGCGCCGTGCTGCGACAGCAGCAGGTGCTGCAGCTGCGCCAGCGCGCTGCCGGCGCCCGCCGCGCTCTGCAACACACACACACTTACTATACCTACACCTACACTAACACTTACTACACCACACCTCACGACTTATGATAGGAGTTTAGGCGGTTTTATTTATCCAATTTTTATGTGGTATTTTTTTAGTAACTAGCTAACTAGACAAAACATTTGCACATTTAAAGCTGTGCTAGAGATTGTTGTCTGATATTTAGTTTACTTTTGTAACATCTAATAAGCAATTTGGTCTGAATTTTCATACTAGATTTAACCTTGTAGTTATTTCTGATTGACGTTTTAAATATGTTGTTTACAGTGGTTTATATTTGAATGTAATATATGATGTATATTTGTGCATCCAGGGTACAAATATTTTTTTTATGTTATAGTTAATGAACAATCACTATTATATAATTAATTTTGATGTTGATATAGGACTAACCACAAATTGGACCGCCAGCGAATTAGAAAAAAACTCTAATTGGACTAAGCATTAAAAGGCTGCATTAATTGGATCAACCGCGAATTAGACGAATCGGGCCTACCAGCTCGTTCAGATACTCGGCTGTAGGTATATTCAGCTTATTTTGCTTACTCGCCTTCTCTCTCTCAGAGATCTTTCAAATATGGGTACTCTACCATCCAGACTCGTTCCTACGGCATTATGTCAACGTAATTAAAGCTTTAAATTTTCTTTCTTTTAACTCTTCATGATTGTCACGATACATTTTATACATCATTGCGAAAGCAATGTCTTTCATAAATAAATGACATTTTCTTTTTAATTGATTTAAATTCAGTGTCAAAGAAAGCCAGGAGAGAATGTTGAATACGTGGACGCCTGTGTAAATACTGGCGTGAAATCCTTTTATCCACGCCAAATACCAACATCGAGCTGAGAAAGAGCGAATACACGTAGCGAGGAGCAAAAATAACACGAACAGGTCGTTTACATAATGCTATTCGACCTCTCGCCGAGTATCTAAACGGGGCGTAAACGAAGCAAACATCTATATTATGTACTTGTATATTCTTTCTATCGAATTGGTACTAAATTTAAATGAAGAGCTGGATTTTTGACATCATTATTTGAAACACCACATGCACTAGATTTACTGACGAGAATGAGACATGTAGCAAAATATCACAGACGAACAGAAACTGAACCATACATCAGGAAAAACTCGCAAGTGAGCTGAATCCTGTACGAGTATGTGTGTTGTATATAAAGAGATTACACTAATAGCGCTATATAACGTTTTTTGTGAGTGAGCAAGTAGAACAAATAATTACTAAATGAGAAGGCGAGTGTGAGAGTTTTCAACAACCTACGGGTCACTCACAGGTTAGAACACCTGAGTCTTAGGAGAAACATTGGATGTCTCTGCGTGATCCAACTTTAAAACGATGAGGGCTATATGGAACTGTTTGATTTGGTGCCCACTTCATCCTTTCATCATCACACCACCCGCCGAAGACTGAAGATTCATCTACATGAATTGCATTCGTGGAAAACCTCTACGGTCCGATTTTTTTGATCTTTTTTGCCACGTAAATGCAAGTTTTGGAATGAGCTTCCATCCGAGGTATTCTCAGTGCGCTGTGATATGGGGTTCTTCAAGAAAGGTGTAATTAGAGTTCCTCATTCAGGGCTAGCGTTGACTGGTGACTCCCCTGGTGTTGCTCGTGTCGATAGCCGACGATGACCACTAACCACCAGGTGGCTCGTCTGCTGTTACGTCAGTTGTTCATACTATAAAAGAAGGAACTCACGAGCAAGGCGCCGGCGGGCGGCGCGTGCGGCGGCGCGTGCGGCGGCGCGGACGGCGGCCGCTCGTCGCCGCTGTTCTCGCCCTCGCCGCTCGCCGACCCGTCTGCAACACAATACATACTCTTACCATATACCTAGTACATATTAAACTATTCTGTAGTTACATTTATGCAGCATCTACGCGGAGAAATGCAAAACTGGATATTGTAGTTTATCTCCAGGCGCCCTAGTCATAATATTCCCTGTAAAAACCCTAATATTCGTTTTCCACTTCTATTTCCCATGACGATATCAATCGAGTATACAGTACCATACATTCGCTGCCGCCCATCATTAACTGTGACTGTGACCGACAGAACCAGACAAATTTTGCCGTAGGATGGTTAGTCTAATCAGCAGAGGATTCTGTTAGTTCTTTAGTAAAGATGAGCTATATCACCTGTAAACTAACCAGTTGCGAAAGAGAAAACTGTTTTACGGTCTAAGTCCCTTCGGATTGAATCTATTGGTGCCAAGGTAAACAGGTGCTTTTATTAAAGATCACTATTAAATGAGGGACTATATAAAAATACGAGATTTTGCCAGCGGATTCGCCCGCGTGAAATTATAAACTTCACGCCTCTATTTCAACCACTGAGGGGATGAATTTAGAAAAACCTCTCTTGGTGCTCCCTCCCCTACACTCCCCAAGGAACATACATGCCAAATTTCAGCTTCTTCCAGCTTCCCTTCAGTAGTTTCGGCTGGACATTGTCTGTCAGTCACTCAGTAACGCAAGAGTTTAATATAGATTATGCTTTTAACGGAAATTTCTCACAAATCATCACTAGGTGTTTCTAATCCGAAATGCCTAAAAAGATAGGATTACTGAAAACGAAGAAATATGATTGAATTTAATGAACTATGAAATTGGTAACTTAGTATTGCTCTATCAAATATTTTACAGTACAAGGTGTAATATATTATTGTCCATCCCAGTAAAAGCTGACGTTGAAGATTTCGTTGTAGGTTTACGAAGGGTCAAAACAAATCTAGTAATCTAGTAGTCCAAGAGTGTCCAATACAATATTTTCGACACCGTATGGGAATTATCTCTTTAATAAAAACTTGCTTGTCTCAAATTTTTAAAAGGCTGAATTTATCAGAGTATGACAGAATAAGAAAACATACATAAACATATAACATACGGTTTATTCTCAAAGTCAATAGTTTTAAGAAAGACCCTGCTGCTGCTGATTTTTAAAACGCTATTATTAGCTTAACCTGTACCTATAATTATGTATGTATGTAGGTAGATACCGGAATGTTTTAGCCAGATTTTCACAAATTTCAAAAAGTCTGGTAAACTTGAAAATTTGCTCAGAGGTCAAGGGCTGAAAACAAAGCAATATTATTACAAACTTAACCAAGCAGCACGCTCAGATTTGGCTCAGAGTAATTTTGAATTTGTGACGTACAATTTGAAAGCATTAAGACATGAATTTTGGAAGGTCCAAGGTATTGGAAGGTAGCAGGTCACGTGCGGCGGGCGACAGTTTGGTAGATTGATGAGGAGCCCCGCGACCCGCGGCTCCGGAAATTACTCGGGAAAGCCCCCACATACACACATACACGCGGTCATCGCGCTATTACGTGTTTGTTTTTAAACCTGGGCTTAGACTACACGGTAGAGCGGAGGAGCATGACAACAGCCTGCGACTAAATATTCATTTAAATATCAACTTTTCTTTGAACTGTTTGAGAGATTAACGATTATGACTATATATTTTCTGGATCGCCATATTGTAATTTCGTTTGAGGCCGTAAAATTTGGCATTATTCGCCTATTTTCGTTCCATTGCTGTCGATGATGAGCACAGCATACACACACACACATGTCAACCGTGCCTTCGCGACGGGGCGTTTTCGTTCTCCCTATCGTTATCCTTCTACTCATTTTTATGCATTATTATTTTATAAGTCTCACCGTACTTACATAGTACTATATGCTTGAAGTAATCTTGAAAGTACCTACTTTCCCGTCGGAGCATATTAAATTCATTTGAAAACATTACTCTATAGAAAGCATTGTAAGGGAAGTGGCCACCAGCGGCGTCGTAGGTCGTAGCATCTATATTCACAAGTAAAGTTATTCCCATTAGCGAATTATATTTATATTACGTGATTTCAAATAATAGAGGTTTAGTGGTCGCGTGTTGCACTTACATAGACACTTTTTTACAATTTTTATCTGATGATAGCGAACATGTAAACCGTTTCGGCCATACTTTTTAAATCAACGTTCGGGAAATGTGTAACAAAACTGTTTTCAAGTATAAAAAATGACAAAGGTGACTTTTTATTGAAAGATAATTTCAAGCTACACAAACATTATCCACGACGCGCGCCGCACGCCGCACGCCGCACGCGGCCGACGAAAGGGTCGCGCAACCCTTCCGGAGCGAGCCACGAAAACGAATGTCTTCACTGCTCCTTTCATCTCGCTCGACACGTGTCGCGGACAATAACGGGACCATACAAAGGTGTGGCGCGCCCGAATCTCTCCCGAGGTAAAGGGTGAAGCTTTTTTGTCTGGGAGCGTGCTCGCAATCCTTCCTCGCAACCTGTCGGCCGCGGCCGCACGGGCCCATGCCGTCGCTCCGAGGATTACGCACTTTTACGTCTCAACATGCCGTTTGCAGCCGGGGAGAAGATTAATGAATTTAATGTTCGAAACCACCTTGTTACCTACTTTAAATGATTAATGGGAACATGTTAGAGGTATGTATAGCTCAGTAGGTGAGCGCGTAGATTGTCGGGCCGCCGCGTTACGCCATGGTAATGCATCAATCCGACGAACAAAGGTAATTGCAGCGAGGAGGCACTTTTTGCCGCGGGTTATTAAGCCCCGCTTGAATGAAGTATGCAAATGGAGCCCCCATTACCCCCCGACCGCTAGGCTCGTGTGGCGGTGGCCGGTCGCCGCGGCGGCCATCGATAGATTTATTGAGCTGTAGTTAATAAATGCACTAATTAAAGTCCCATTAATTAATAAGTCATTATATCGCAATGTTGTTTGCGTTTGCTAATTGTGAAATATGCAAAACAGATTATAATCCTCATCCTCAAACCGATTCACCCTCGTAATTTCCAAATTACTGAAACATGAAATATGGCCAAGGGTTTTATTTATATTCTCACGGGATATAAAACCAATCGACTTATTCTCGTATAATTTATTTATTAAATAATTTATTCGATACCTTCTTTTATTTTGGTAGGTTTGGTAGGTACCTAATTTATAGACTGATAATTTATAAAATGATGAAGGATTCTTGTCAATTAATTATATTTTAGGTATAATACGTATTGAATAATCTTTTCATTTTAATTGAGTTATCATAATTACTAATAGCATAGAAATTTTATCGATATTTTGACGCGCTAGTTAGGATTTATATTTTTACTTTTGGTTGCCCACAATCAGGACCAGGGACATTCCACATGAAGATTTTGCATTGATTTAAGTTGTTATTTGCTTTTTTACTACAAATGGGGAAATTATTGCATTTTTTGTAATAATTAGTAATATAAAATAACCTCTCTTGTTAACAACTTTACGAGTAGGTGGTACAAAATTAGAAATAAAGATTAATTTGAATCTTTGTGAGTAAAACGTACCTTATTCTGGTTTATTTTATTTTTATCATTAATATTTTAATCTGTTTATGGTTTAAACCCATTAATGATCCGAATTCGAGCTAGGGTCTCTTCTCTTACCCGAGAAGGCTTAGAGCAAGAAGCAACCACTATGCCTATGCTTTTCGATTACAGCTTGGCGGAGGATTATGTGAGGTTACAAGGCTTCCGACATGACTTAATGGCTGTTACATAATGATAACGAGTAGGACCGACGGTTTAACGTGCCCCCCAAATTAGGAAAATGTCAAAGAATTATTTGCACTAGTGATAGTGGCGGAAGAAATGCCGCGTCGCTACTCGCACCGACTACCGCACGCCGCGCGCCGGTCTCTGAGCGCTACATTTCGCGGATTTCGCGTTTTATTTGTTTAATTTTACCCAATTATACAACTTATCCTTACTAATATTATAAATGTGAAAGTGTGTTTGATTGTTTGTGACTCTATCACGTCGCAACATGGCTATTTATGGTATGGTTTATGTGTGTGGGGATAGTTAGGAGGGTGGAGAGTGACGTAGGCTACTTTTTACCGCGGAAAAACATCTCATTCCCATGGGAAGATCGATGTTTTGTTAATTGCTAGATATTAAGTTCCGGAGTTGTTAATAGATGGCATTAGTAAAATTCATTTGCATGTTCTGATTCACGCTATCTAATACTACATGTAATTTACTCAAGTCATAGGCAAATATTATAGGCTACTTTTTAGCTGAGATTCCTACGGGAGCGGGACCTACGCGGCTGTTACCCCGAAGCGAAGCGCGGGCGGTTCTCTAGTATCTTCATATTTACCTGTTTGTATAGAGGCGTTATTTTGTATTAATCTGTTTTTAGCACGTAAAAAATAATAAATACATCTTATTGTCATATCTATTAGGCCACGTCAATTCAAATGTGTTATCTATATTGCAGTATAATTGTGTTCGTACGGTCCGAAGGTTGTCTGGGAGAGAATGCATTTCGCATTCATTCTGCCTTTGTTTCTGTGCTGTACGTGCATAGAATTAGTTACCTATACGTTAATAAATTGTCCTGTAACTGTTATAACGTTATGTTAAAACGTTCAGTTTGACTTTTTAAAAAGTATAATCTGAGAAATGTCTGAGAAAGCTTTTTTTTCAAGGACCCCATTAATTTTGAACCTTCATTTATTGTTGTTTTCATAATGCAACATTTAAAAATATTTAGCCTACACCTGGCCATTAGTCTAGCTTTGTATATATAACTCCATCAACTCCAAAAATACATAATCATCAGGCTGACTGGCTGCGAGGCTGAAAACGGTGGCTCTAGGTGTGTGAGGTGACGGGTTGCCGTGGCTCAGTGGTCAAGGTGTGTGTGGTGTCGGTGGCTGCGGCGCGGGTAGGTACTCACCGTGGCTGGGCGGCGGCGAGGGCGACTTGATTAGATCACCCGACTCTTCTGAAACAAACCAAATTCATAATCAATACTTTTGTGCAACACACAACACAAGATACTGTAAATTACAACCGGAATCTTGTTAATAACTTCATTAATTCAAATACACATAAATACACGCTTATAATTATTATAAACGTATCCCAAATAATTACAAACGAACGTTGCTGCCAAACATGGATCAATTCCAGGATGCTATAATTAATTGTTATTATTAAAGGATCGATTACTTAAATTATACAATGTGATGTGAGAAGCGTATACAATAAATATTCTGACTATCCGTCAGTTGTAACAGTTCGATCACGGGTTCCCACCGAACGGAGCACGCGAGCCCTACAACCAGGCCTCAGTCGCCCGGGCGAAAACGAAGAAGATACTTTGCGGCCGTAGTGAAATTCAAGCTACGTCTCTACAACAAGTCGCAGCGGTCTCTCGACACAATGAAACGGGCTCAGCAGTTGTATAATTGGAATGGTAATCGATACAAGGATGATATCGATACGTGCGGCGGTGGCGGCAGGATTGCGGCGGCGCTGACGCGGCGGTGGACGGATTACCTACTTAATTAGCCGGCGATTAATCGGATCGCGCTAATCGCCGCGGCCGGACACCTCCGCAACGCGGGGCCCGCGGCCGCGACGCTTCTTGAAGCCTAGCTTGATCGTGTTCACTACGAATCGTAGCGCTTTACATGTCTCCAAGGTACTCGTAGTTGTAATGCTCTACGACGACATTTCATAGGCTTTCTTCTGTTGATACTCCATCAACAGAAGTCGCTACATCATGGAGTCTGAAGGAAATATTTAAAGAAATTACGCTAAACCCTCAACACCCCACACTAGAATTTCCTGTGTCGTATGTGCCATGGACAACACACAAGACAAGGACACGTACACCTATACTGAGAATCGAAATTTAAACTTATCATTAAAATTTCTGCCTCGCTGTGAATCAACCTAAGACCCTTAAAACAGCGATCTAGCGTGATAACCATTGCGCCATTCGGGTCATACATAATATAATAGCGAAACTGTAACTCGTGATTGTTGCAAAAAATTAGATACAAGCTAAAAGCAACAAGTCCAAGTACTAGCCGCAGCCGCAAGTCCTAAGCCGCAAGCCGCAAGCCGCGTGCCGCGAGCCGCAAGCTGCGCCCTACACGTGTCGCGTCGTCTAATCGCCTTCCACTTCATTAAGTTAACCTGAGCTTCCACTAACGGAAAACCTTCAGTTTAGTAAGCTATCTGAAGGTTAGGCTTAGGAAGCATAGACTACAAATGACGTGTATCTACGCAGCGCAGTGTAATTAGTACAACAAACAACAACACGTTTGATTTCTTGCATATTAAGTTATTTCGATAGGAAAGAGAAAATACGAGTACTAACATGTAAAAAGAAAGCTTCATACCCCATTTTAAGCATGTAGCGATATGGAGGAGCGTTGTTTTCCGTGGGCCTACTGACCTGTTAAAGTTTACATGAAGGAAATATGCTGAAAGGTTATTGATGTAGGCTATACGTTATTCTATTATATAGTATAGTATTCGTATTGATATAGGTTATTCTAATAACTATCAATAGCCGAAATGTATATTTTGACTGGGAATTTTGAACATGGTTACTAAGTTATTCTACAGTCACATTAATTTGTTTTTTATTATATCTACATCTACATATTATTTTACATATCGTTTCTGTTATACAATGCATACGCATTGTGCCCTCATGCCCCATTGTGCATAATTAGACGGTTTTCTTTGCAAAATGAGAAAAGTTTTAAAGTTTTTTTTAAACTATGTATTAGGTACTTATATGAATTTGAAAGTTTGTAACTGGATTTCATCATATTAATTTTGCAGTGAAATAAATCACTGCACGCCAGTCGCAGCTAGCGTAACACTTCCCGCCCAAACAAGTGCAAGTGCTGGGCGGAGGCTGCGGAACTCCCGACAGGTACTCACAATGCCGACACTGACATGATAATCCGCGGGCCGGGGCCGTGGGACCATACACGGGTACCTGCGGATCATCCCGTCGCGGATCAAAAGGATTTGTCTCGGCGCATTCAAATCCGGACGAATTATTTGAACACTGAAAAAATGCTAAAACGAAGTCGCATTGTGCGGACGTTGCGTCTTATTGAACCGTCATCGTGGTTTTTTGCGTCCGCTCCTCGTTCGCAAGGGTTCCGGAGCGGCGTGGGCGCCGATCACAATATTTTTTAATCGCCAAAAAAGTGGCAGTTGTCCATTTTTTGCCGATTGAAAAATCCTTTTGCGTGCATTTAATGTTCTAAAATTACATCGATTCCAAAATATGAAGTTACCGGGAGAGTATCAAAAAAGTAGAGCTGTCGGTAGAACGCTGTCGAAGCGTTCGTTGAGTCGCGGTCCGTCGAAGGTATTGGCATCTATGGTTACCATATAGTTATTTTATAAACCTATTATTATTGTATTGTAATAAACCTAAATAATAGAGCAATTAATTCAATTTTTTAGCAATTTACAATGATAGACATCGACTAGGTACCACTAAAAATTGTGTTTCGAACGTTGTGAAATATGTACCATCGCAGTTCCGTATCCTGCTCCGTTCCAGTTTTTACTAGTATGTTAGTGAGCTTTATTTAAATATTAGCATTTAATTTTGTTTTATTTTAATCGGTTCATAAATATTAAAAATATGCCAGATCAAAGCATCACGCCTAACAATTTCCGAATGCTGCTACCAGGGGACTGATTGATGTGATGTGATTGGCGGGCGGGTTAACAACAAAATAAATATTGTACCTACGCCGGCAAATTATCAACATGTTTCTTTACAATATAATTCCATTCTGGTATATAAACATTCAACTTTCTGACACTAGCAGAATTTAGCATTATTATAAAAATGCCCGACTAAAACTTTGTTTCTAATAACAAATCTAAAACCCCTTTGCTCCTATATCTCATTTATACGATGATCATCCTGATTTTTAGCTACGTTAACACTAACCAACGTCAGCCGGGATGGAGCCGGCCGCAGACTCTACAATGTTTAATTTACCAACACGAGTCAAGTTTTCATCTCTTTAATTACAATTAAAGTAATTATCTGCCGCCGCTAAATAAAAGTTCCCAATTAGCGCTCCTATTAAGAATAACAATAAAGTACGGAGGAAACATAATTATGAGTTGCCGGTAACGCTGCGCAGTAACAAAACAACATTATGTATTACTGTAAAAACAACTAACAGATTAAATTAAATTAATTTAATTGCACTCGATTAAAAGCACGAGGCTGTATTACAATAATACGTAATTAGATAATGCTAATTTGTGTCAATCTCACAGGCGATCGCCGGCGACGCGCTAATTATAACATAATATTAAAAGAAATCATTGAACAATATCTAAAAATTTATTTACAAATAAATATAAAAATTTGGATCTTTATCCAAGCCTTCAGAAACGATGACAATCCTCTAGATTAAATAAACATCATCTCCGAGTTGCTACACAAACGAACCGGAGAAAGGAAAATGCACGGAGGAGATGGATTCTGAAAGCGATAGTTTACAAAAGCTCAAAGTGAACTCACGGTAGGAGGAGCAGTAGGGCCTCGCGGCGCGTACGCACGCCGACAGCACCATTGCGCGCTCGGGAGGGGCGAACGGCGCGGTGACGATGGCAGGGCAGCAATGTAAAGCGCAGACTCGAGCGGGTGCGAACTAGCCCAAGCGACGTACCGATACTGGCAGCGGCCGCGCTGCGACTGGCGGCGGCTGGCGGCGGCTGGCGCGGCCGCGGCGGCCACCCCTCGCCCCCCCCCGCGCGCCGCGCCCCGCGCGCCCCGGCCCGCGATCAAACGAATTAAAAATTGGAACTTTTTTGTCCGAATCCGTTTCTTTTTCCGCCCTTAGTGAATTTTTTTCGCGCGTCTCGCCATTATTTCGATTACCTGAGATGATTTTTTCGGTGCGATGCACGTTTAAAAGCTGTTTAATATTTTTTTGTATTTCGGAAAGGGGAACGACGGGTTGCGCCAACCGATGCGCGAATTCCGATATCGGGTTCGATCAAAAAACCTGTGGCCGGGCCCGCGTGAGCGCCGTGTCGGAGCCGTGCCGGAGTCGGGCCGGAGCCGTGTCGTACACGGCCGCTCCTCCGCAAATATTTCGAGACAAAAAACAGATAAAAATCGTTAGTTCATTTATTGTCGCAGCGCCTATTGTCGTCTCGGCGAACGACATCGAAATGTTTTAACAGTTGCAACGGCCCCGGCAATCGGTTACTCCTGACTTATTGAAAGGAACGAGTTGTGCGTGGAGCACTACTTCGTTTCGCTTTCATTTTGTTTTGACTATTTGTAAAAATGTAAAAAATATTGTGAATATGAGGATATGGACAGTCAAAACTGTCAACCTAGAATACATGGTAAACACACGATGAAATTGTAAAGGTGATGTACTTATGATAATGTTTAAAAGTTATCGAAACATTGTTTTCGGTCAACTGAACGACGGTTTCCAACGGCGCGTGCTTAATACCTCCCATTTAAGACTGCGTGTAATAATTATTCAATACAGTTTATGCAGCACGGCCCTGCACGGCCAGTCACATTTGTCAAATCAGTGCTGAGGAATGTCCCGTGGACATTGGACTTTTGAAGTTTCATTTGTCGTGGGGTGATTGATGCGATAAAATAGTTGTAAAGTTTTTGAACTTTGTGATCCACTGGAGTGTTTGGCACTATAGTAATAACAAGGCGGTTGAAATAGACTAATGTTAAGGGAACGATGAGACTGAAAAAGAATCCAGACTTTAGATAAGAGAATGTGCATAGCGATGTGGCCGGCAACTCGGGAACAGATGAGCACCGTTCGTGATGGTAATGCGCAAACACCGCCCCACCACCTGCCCCCCCCCCCCCGCCCCCCGCCGCCACTCGACCTCTCTTTGTACCTCCTCATGCATCTCCATCGAATGCATTTACGTAATGTGCCCGCTGTTTGTTTAGGCCGATATATTGCTACTTTGAATAAGATATTCGGCCTTTGTGAGCACCTCGATAACGGTCCTTTAAAAGCTGAATAAACCATGTTCGAGTGAGCGGGAGTGGAGCCGATGAATGTAATTTGGCGAGCGCGGTGTTTTCGCAGGCCGCCGCTCTCGGAACCACTTATAACTTGTAAATGAGATCGTTACGTCGACCGTCTCTTTTATTTTCAGCTCGGGACGCTGGATATTCATTTGCTTACAACAGTCGCTTCTCGTTCCGGGAAATTCGAGTGGTCAGCTTTGCATCTGTATTTTCAGCAAATAGAGACTGTAACTGCGCGGGGCTGGAGGCAGAAGCCGTAGGGTTCGAGGGCGGAATCGAGTATGCAAATGTAGCGAATGGTCTACGGGCGCGCTACGCCGTAGCGCCGTAGCGCGGGCGGCGCGCCGTCGTAGCGCTCTCGCCTTTAATTAACCGGCGGAAGGGTTGAGTCCATAACTCACGCGTAATCGACGCCTCAATTGGATGTCGCGAGACGCCGCGCGCCGCGTGGCCCGTGGGGACCGTGGGGACCGACTTTTAATATTTCCTGATCGATGGACTGTACCAGTATTAATGTCAACGAATAAATAATGGTCGTTGGCTAATGTAAGGTGACAGATCGCCCCAAACTGTGTAGGGTACCAATTCGTTCAAATTTTGTAATAAATTTTATGTGGAGTCTAACTAGGAATGTAGTTCATAAGTTAAACTATTTAACTCATAATAATTCAATTAAATATTTTTGATAGTTCAGTAAAGAAATGTTTTGATTTCCGAAACATAATAATTTAATTAAATATTTTTGATAGTTCAGTAAAAAAATGTTATGTTTTCTGAAATAATAAAAAAGGTCATCTGGTGAGGTCATTCACGAGTGAAATCGTATCGTATAAAATTTAAATCGTCATTCAATTCGCAATTCGTAAACACGCGCGGGAGAGCCGGCGGAGGGCCCTCGTGGCCGGACCCTCCCGGGGCTGTGTAAACATATTTTATTACCTCACAGAGTGACTCTATGAATGCCATTATTGACTACGCATTTTCTAAATAGTTGACCCAAGAAAGAGCGATCGAGGGATGAAAAAATGTGACAAATATAGGAATAGCGCAAGTTTAATGATAATAATGACATTACTGTAACCTCGTTGGGACCAGGAGGGAGTAGTCACAGTTAACGTATTTTGTTAGCAGGGAAAGCGTTGATGTTTTATACGGCCAGTTCCGAAGTGTTTCTTGGTTTGTCAGTAGACAACCAAGGCAGGCCACTCGGGTGCACACTTGCCATCGCCGGCCATCAGTGGGGCTCGGCGGAGGAAACGCACGCTGTCGACGACCGGCGTTCAAACGTACACGATGTCGCATACGTGAAATCTATCACTTTAAATAGATATCGATGTAAAGTATGAGAATAATAAGACTTGTGCGTATGCGTGCATCCATGAAAATGTTAGCACCAATTCAATTTTATAACTATGCATTGTATTTACCAGTACATGTTGATAAATTTAAATATATCAATCATAGTACAGTACGTACCGCCGTCTCTTATGTTATACGAATACTTTGAATACGAAGCTTTTCACTTGACTAAACCTTTATTCAACAAAAGGATTGATCGTATGTTTAGTGGGCTGTATATTTAGTACCCAGTATTGGGTAATGGCGGCTGTACCCATTGCCGTAATAAAAGTGTAAGTAGGATTTACACCGCGCATTCCGACTTCATTAACTTGGCTCCCTCAAGAGCCGTTCGCTTGATACCCGCCGCGGACGGGGACCCCACGTGCCCCACTGTGCCCCGCCGTGCCCCACAGGGCCCCGGGGACTACTTAATACCCCACTGCCACATTTCACATTGTAACACATGTAAATTATATTAATATTATGTTTAAAATAACAGTTTACAATGCTCGCCTTTTTACCATTGCCTATTATAGTCACGATAGTGCCTAAATTGTATTAAATAGAAATATTAACTATTTAAATTAATGTAAATGTCCACGGTGCTGTTCAACGTTATGAATTAAAGTTAAAATTAAAGTTGTTGGAAAATGACATGAAGCAAAAACATTCAGTCGGGCGTCTTGTTCGATAACAAAATACCATGCTATTAGTGCATTGAATTAATACAAGAGATTAATGTTTTGTGACGATGCAGATCTTTGAATGTCAATTAAATTCATACTATCCATACCTATTAGAAAATGTTTTTAAAGCGGATTCTTTTTACTTTTTATTATGCATTGCACGACACGCTATCAACATAGTCATTACCTTTCTATACTCATTAATATCACTATCACGTTGTCTCGACCCATTTCACAAGATGAAAAGTGATGATTTCTCGGTAGACAGTTAAGTTTATAAACAAACATAATAAAAAATTGATAATAACATTAAGAAGCTTACCTACATTAAATAAATGAAAAAATAGCCGTTGAACATAATGATACCTTTACCGTTTCATTATTGTAAAATGATCCGCCGATCGCTGAGACACAAAATCACCATAAAATTTGATTGTAAACTAATCTCCGTTCTTTTTCCGTTTACCTGTTTGCTAATCAGTTGAACTTATTCTAACCTTAGTTTTAAATACCGTTATGGTCATGTATCTCTGGCAATGCTGGAAATGGGTACGTCTACACATACAAGCATCTACATACATGTGTATTACATTGCTTACTATTAAAATTGTTAATTAAGGCACCTGTATCCCTCTCTACATCTTTTCTTTAATTTCAACGAGGCTAGGTAATAAGATTTCGAAAATAACATTATTGATCATTATTTTTTTAAGACTGAATTGTTTTCACACCATAAAATAAAATAAATACAAAAGCACAAGCAAGAAATGAAAAATAATGTACAACCTTATCGCTTTAAAGCGATTTCTTCCAGGCAACCAGGTTTAACAGTTAGACAGCGCGAAAAGTAAATGGGTACAATAACAAAATGTATGTGTGTACAATAATAATAAATGTGTAAAATAACAAGCAACATTAATGGGACATTAAATAGAATTGAAAAAACGTGACTTGACGTGAATAATCAGAAACAATTTTTCTGTTTCTGAGAAGAAAAGTAAGAAGCTAGGGCGGGAAGTAGTATCTACCTATTGTGTAAGTAGATTTCCAGAAATTTAATTATTAGAATTACCTAGTTAACCCGCCCTCGCTTCGCTTCGGGGAATCAGTCCCTTCAAAAATCTCTATTTTTAATAAATTATGTTATTCCGATGTCTAAGCTATATTACTGCAAAGTTTCATGAAAATCCGTTCAGTAGTTTTTGCGTGAAAGAGTAACAAACCCACACACACACTCACTCACATCGTTACTAACTTTCGCATTTATAATATTAGTAGGAAAGCAGGATAGTAGGAAGTAGGATAGTAGGATTGGATGGACTTTAATATTTAAACGATGAATGTTGCTCAAACTGAATGTATGTATTTACGTAATTTAAACAGACATTGACTTGACTTTATTCACTACAATGGCTAAACCATCAATGAAGTGCAGAGTACAATATTTCTCGCTATGACTAAATACATCATACAGATATTGTTTGAGAGCTAATAAATTTACATAGGCAATGTCAGGCGTCAACAACAGACAGATACCGCACTAGCATCTCTCTATTATAGTATTATTTTGACTGCTACTTCCATGAATATATTGAAACACCTAGAGAGCCCTCACAGATTACAAGTGGATTTGATACCGTGCACTTTTCTCATCTAAAAGAATGCCTATTAAAATGTGTATTTTGTAATTCATTATTGTTTATCTAAAATGTATGTTTGTAATATAAATAATAAAAAAATTAAATGATGAACATTCGCTACGATAAAATTTACATAATACATTGTAAATTTTATACTTTAATGATAATTAACCCTTTACTGTATTCTATGCTGTTAAATGAATATTATGTAAATGCAGATATATTGCGGATAGAAGGAACACTATATTATGTATCTCGACAAAGAACTTACAACACAATTTGATTTGATAAACAAATTCAACTCTTTCCTTATTTAATCTGTTTTTGGTGTTATTATATACGAAGAAAATAGGATAACAATAGTCGTAAGTTATTGTTAACGATATCACCGCCCACAGTTTCATCATAATTGAAAACTTCGCAAACATAACAAGTTGCCCGTAATCGTCAGTAGAGCGCCCGCGCCCCGCGCCCGATCGAGCGATGTTTGCAACCGATCCGAGATAACGGCCGGTTATTACAACTTACAGTTAGCATCTTTCTAAATTCGAACATTGTTTACTTCAAACCATTTGGAAGATTGTAATAAGATTAGCGAGCAAAATTTGTACGTTTGTTGAACGAAGTGTGATGATAATGATAGCCCCCATGCCGCGCCGGGTTGGCCACTAGCCCTCGAGGAGTTCGCAGTTTAGATATGTATCTTCAAGTTCTTAAATTAATCTAGTAGAAGGTAGCAATTACCACAGTTATTGTTCATACAGCTTGAGCTGACATCGTGGTATTTGGCGGTCGTGGTCTGTACAAAATATAGCATCGTTGGTGCCGCCAACGGCCGCGACTAATCAGATCGGCGCAGTGGGCGCGCGGCGGCCATGTTGGATTAACCCGTATTTGCATTTTCAATTCGGCGCGGGAAGGGTTGCGCCGCGTGCCACGAGCCGTAATCCTTTTAACTAGTACATGGCGTGTCAACGCTGGGGTAGCTACCCCTGCCGCCCCTGCTTCCAACTGATCGCTTTAAACTTCCAACTTTACATCTCGTCGCTTTTATTATTACCCTTTGACCTCTGGCTTTGGAGCCAACTCGGAGCTTCCAGGGAGGTCGCGTCATAATACTACTCGTATTTTGGAAACATCATTCCACTTCGCTGACAGAACTTCAGCTATGAAGAACACGGTGACTCAGCAGGTCAACTCTATAACGGTCACATTGAAATGTGGCAAGTACCTACGTGCCGCAGCGACGGTGGACGGGCGAAAATAACAGGTACCTGCAGCTAGTAGGTACGGCAGTATCCTACGGGTTATAGGGTTATAGGGTTATAGGTACTTAGATTACGTGTTTCCACAACTACGATATACGACTGAAATATCGCTCTAACAAGGATGAAAAAGAATGGAAAAGATTTGATTTGAAATGTAAAGTTTTAACAGGTCCTTTCGTTTACAGCCCCGGACGCATCTGAAATGAACGAGTCCAAATATTGACAGTGGCCGGTCTCGGCTCATTAGGAGGCGCGTGCGGGGGATGCAGTCTCCGTCTGGCGGGCGGGGGGGTGGGGTGGCGGTGCGGGGCGCGGGGGGGGGGGCGCTAATCAATAGCTGCAGCTGCAGCGGCGCGGGCTAATGCGTATTAAACCTTCGCGATAAACTCCTTCGGTCCCGCCGACGATTGCCAATCCGACAATGTATGAATGGCGCTTTGGATGTCGCCGTAATCGCATTACGATACCGTCGTATCGAACTCTTGCAATCTTTTAATGAGAATTTCATATTAATTAAGTAGTAATACGACTTTTGTTCACTTGAATACTCATACGAATCGACTAGGTATATAGGTATCCCGTAATTATCCAACTATTAATGTTGTGATTTAAATCTTAGTGTCATTTACATAGTCCTGAATATAAATTTATTAGATGGGTAGGTACAGTACATATCTAATATGCATAGAATTATAATATGCCAATCGCGACGTCTACATTACCTACTATAAAAAGGGTTGAACCTCAACCCTTCACTATCGCGATAGGTGCGTGATTTTTTATCGTTACCTAATCTACATGCCCCTAAAAAGCATTTGAATAAAGGTATCGGGGCGGGGACTGCGGCACATGTAAATGATATGTAGATGTCGTGATCTACATGTGTCGCGATTGGCGGCGTCGTCGGGTCGGGCCGGGTCGGGCCGGGTCGCGGGCCGCGGGCGTCGGCAGCGGAAGGGTTGGTGATTTATCGTCGCGATGTCATTTGTAAATTGCGTTCGTGTGACGTCGTTAATTCGCGCCGCACGACGCACGCCGCGCGCCGCTGCGGCCCGCACGTGCCGCCGCTTACCGCGCGCCGCGATTGGCGTCGTTAGCGTTTCAAATTATTGATACATAAATTTCAGTAAGTGGAGCGCTTTGATTTAAAATACAATTGAAAATTTTAATGGGTTGTGGGAGCTGTCAGTTTATAATGCTTGATTTATTGACGGTCTGTTTATTTTATATTTAAAAAGTAGCTCGGGGTGACAACGAAGCGTTATTATGAGATACCATTCTAGGTAGAGAGAGTTATTCTGCGCTAGAATTGTGGCCCAACCTTGGTTAAATCCTTTAGGTACCTACTGACTTGCAAAGTACGAAGACAAGTAAATGTATGTTTTAAATAACAAATTAATATTGCATGTCCTTCCCAAAATACTGCTGTAAGGCGCCTTAAATATAGAGTACCTACCTAATTCAAATATAGAAAGGAGACTAATTAGATAAACATACACATTAACAAACAAATTCAACTAATATTTTGACACCATCTGTTAATTACACTATCCAACCTATTCCGTACTTGAGTCTTGTTCTAGGTCAGCCACAGTTGACATTGGCGGCAGGGAATGTGGTGTTTGCCTGCTCGTTTGCTACTAGATATACTTAAAAATCATATAAATTGTTTATTATACTTATAATATATGTAGGTACACTTTATGTATCACATAAAAGTGGTGGGGTCCCACGTGGGGCGTCGCGGAGAGCAACAAGCGGCGCGCGGACGGTTCGTTATGAATGTATGGCTGCAAACAGTTGGAACACGGCAAATAGCAATATTACGTAGTAGCAGTCGTCAAACAGACGCGGGCAAACACCGAATGTTTGCGAACAATCCACGCGCCCCCCGCCCCCCGCGGCCCGCACACCGCGGCCCGCGGGCCCACTCGCAAATCAAATTCTTATAAAGTCGTCGAGCGCGGGGAGCGGGGGGAGCGGGGCGCGGGGGGCGCGGGCGGACTCCGAGTACACCTGAAGTGTAAAGTGCCAAGAAATTTGATTTTAGAACGAGCACTTACCGTTGAGCGGAGGTATAAAGGGGGAAAAATTGAATTTTTATTTTATTGCAAAAACGCCTTCACAGTTTAGTTAGGAATCTTCCCGGTAGCTTAATATGGATAAAGAGATTTAACCCACAGATCAAATTTAATGTTTCCTCTGTTGTCGTATTCTATAAAGAAAACGTAATGTTATAACAACCGCGTTGGCCAACGACGGACGCGCGACGCGGCGACCGGCGACGTCACGCTATGGGTCCACCGACGCGGCATTCGTTAACAGATTGTAATCAAATCGGATCAGTACATACCTCACTGCAACTATTTTTATTACCTACAAGTAGGACGTAATGCCTCTCGCTAGCAGCGCAGCAGACATGATGCTAAATATGATAATTGCTTTTTACAAAAAAAATAACCGACTTCAACCTTGATAAGTAGAGATAACTCAAAAACTACTCGCTAGATGGCGCTCAATTCAACATGTATGTGTAAAGTTCTCGTCACTACAAATTAATCAAGCCCAAACACTAGATAACTGCAGTAAATCGTTGAGGAGTTCCCACGACTGTCTTTCGTCTTCATCAGATCGACTCCAGACCTTCTTGAAATGGTAGCGCTTTAATGTATTTATGATAACATGAACAAACACACTAGTCTTCCATACAATTTTCGAAAGTTGCCCTCGATTTCTCCAAGATGCCATCATCAGATCCTGATGATACTTTCAAAAGGACCCCACTGCGCATATCTACTTTACAACAAAAAAAGAATTATCAAAATCGGCCCATAAACGACGAAAAAATCGCTGAACAAACATAAAAAAAAGCATATATACGGTCGAATTGAGAACCTCCTTCTTTTTTGAAGTCGGTTAAAAAGGAGGGCACGAGTAGCAGGACCGACTTGGGCAGACTTGCGATCTCGGTATTGTTATTAATAAAAGTGCACTCATTCAACTTTTCCCCCATAAATTTGAACAAACAAATAATTAATTATAAACGAAGTTAGCATGTCCTTTGTAACAGCTCGAATACTTAATGCGACATAGATTAGTGGATAACTTTTTTTTTTATTGAATTAAGGTAGCAAACGAGCATGCAGCACCACCCTTCCGCTGCCGCCCATGGCAATTGTGACAGACTTAGAACAAGACCCAATTTAGGGACTAGGGTGGTTAGTCCAATTAGTAGATGGTGTTAGAATATTAGTTGGTTAGTTTGTTAATAAGTGTGAGGACAGGGACTGTTAGTGATAGTTAGTCCTGTTTGTTAATATTAGTATTGTCCAGTTAGTAATGATTAGTGTGAGTCTTGTTCCAATTCGGTCACAGATGCGTTGCTACCCCTGAGGTCTGAGATGGTCGCCTATAAAAAAGTGAACCGGCTCCACACCTTCCTATCCGGAACACAATTGCTCTTAAAAACAATTATTATGACGGTAGGAATGGTACTGAGTACCTTGGCGGGCGGTGGTACTACCCCGGGCGAACTCTAGGCTCTACCACCTGGCAGTGAGTACAAAATTGGTCGAATTGATTCGTGGACCGCTGACGACTTTCCAACATAATTATTTCTTTCTCTGATTGATCCCGAAAGGATTCAGGTACCTAGATACATGAAAGTCCAGGGCTAACATATTACGCGAGTCTAATTAATAAAACCTAATCGAATAACTTCAATGCTTTGCGTGGTAGCAACGTCAAGATTTCGCCTTAACTATGGGAAAACGAAAACATGGGCCTAGCGTACCTACCTACCACGGTTCGCCTTAGCTAATCACTCAACTGAGTAAACTTCACTTTTTCTACTTTTAATTAGACAAAATTCACCGCAAATGGATGAACCAATTATGCTCAGTAAAAATTTAAAAGCATATAATACTTCGAAGTTTTTGCTGCCATGATTCTGTTCTAATGAGAAATAGTACGAAATCAAAAACAACTTCCCCGGTCGGAGCAACAACACGGCCGTGTCATGCTTTTTTTATTTTTTAACGGTTTTTCATTTGTTTCAACGGCTGCCGGTATCCGGCTAGCTGGAGCGACGCCGACGTCACGAGGCTTGCGGCGGTGTGCGAACAAGGATATTTACAATTGCAGAGCAAAGAGTCCCGCACAATAGCGCTCACCTTGCTAACGAAAGTGCGTGCATTTACTGTAATGTAACCCTATCGCTGCGCGCGGCGACGGAAAGTTTCGACGGTCGAAACTGAACTCGGAAGCGGCTCGACGCGGCGGTGCGGCGCGTGCGCAGGCAGCTGCGGGGGACACGTGACGCCTCAACCCGATCCTGCGCGCTAATAGCGCCCGCCCGAGATCAATATTGTTATTTAATGTAACGACAGATACCCGCACATGATAGCGAACATTAATGGAATAAATGCTTGTGGGTTTTCGATATTCGTGTTCATTGCAAAAAGAGTAGCGACGTTTAATGATCTAAGCAGAATTTAAGGTTACGAGTTCATTGAAGGCCTAGAGCACGAATAAGTATGTATTTACACTGTTAGAACGTATTGGCGATCGATTTAGTGCCCGACACCGCTTAAAGATCCCCAAAAAAAAAACAAAATAAACAGTAGACAACAATCATTTTGTTCTAACAGATATAAAATATACTACACCTACTGCAGATATAGTGAATGATGAATGAATAAGTAATGTATGTTTATGATGACCGCAAAGTATATTAACAATATCATAAATTAATATCGATATAAGAACGATAACATGCCGAGTTAGTCATTGTGATAATGTGATTGAGTCACCGGCCGCGGATTTGTCACAATAATGTGTACCGATGACGTAGATACCATGCAAATAAGAGTAGGTATAGTGATGAAGATAGCTTCGTAGTCACAATAAACCAATTCACCTGGATCTAGTCGTTTTTTTCGCTCAAAGTCGTTGATTAGCCAAAAAATGATTATAGGATTATGGATTATGAATCCTGTGAGCTTTCAGTGGACTTCACGACATTCATTATCTTTCTATTTAGGCTCATATCTTTGTATCATTACACAGAAAACGTTAAGCCGTCAGTCCCTTTTATCGTTATAGAAATCATTATAGGTACCCTGTTGGAACCTTTCAAGCGGTATATAAGTTTCTCACACACGCCATACCCTCCACCCTTCCACCAGCCCGTTCTTGGAGCAGGGTTGTGGAGTACTTTCAAGGCCTCCTCAGTTATGAAGAAACACTCCTGTTCGGTACGGCGGCATTGTTGTATGTTAAAAACTGATTAAAATCTGGATGTATGTTGAAAAGTAATCTTTAACATTGATTCATATTGTAGAAAGGCTACATTTACATACGAAAAGCAGAGCTGAACATTATCGCAAGTTTCCGAAGTGAATCTATATCAGTCCGAGTCAATCTCTCTTCTCGTGCTGTATCCCCTAAAATAATAACAAATCATAATGTATAACCCCGTTGGTCGTTTGTTCGTTAGCAGTCTTATGCACCAATTTACCTCTTATAATTTTTATAATAAATAAATATTTTTATAGCATTGTATAGGGTTGACCTGCGCAGAATGCCATCAGGTATAAATTTCACCGACAGTAACGATTTTTTCTAACGATACAGCGGAGATATAAAATATCGTAACACTATTATTATTATTAATTATTAACATCATCGTAGGTGGATTATCGAAAAAAGTATATAGAACTTATATAAGGTCTTTAACGAAAGGTTATTTCACGATATCGTTAAAATATAATATAACAATGGTAACAATCAGAAGTCGGAAAGAGCAACAACTTTTCCTTCTTTTTTACGTCAAATTAAATGTGTGACTGAGCCGTGGTATTTTGTTCTTGGGTTTTTTAACGCTACTAATTGGTTTCACGATACCGTTTCGATATGAATGGTGTTGTCTGCGCAGCAATTACGTATCGGACGGTTTTTATTGCCTCAAACGTTTGCCAGGAGCCGTCGCGCTGCTACAGGGAATGCGGATAACTCGCGCTGTGACGTACAAATTTTCAGCACGTAGCCACAGCATATAAAACATGTTTGAGCAGTAGCTAATGCTTTGCTATATGTGGTATAGTGATGCAGAGAGGCACGAGCCGCGCGGTGCAGTGGCGTGTGTAGCGCACACGAGTGCCCGCTGTCATGCACAGGCCGGCGCAGTGATCAAAGCGGCGGCGGCGGGCGAGACGCGCCCACAGTTTGCTTTCATGTTTAGCATGCTAAACCTGGCCTAAGCAGTTGTTCCTATATTTATTTAGCAGTAGGTACTATATAAAGAATCTTGGCAGCAAGAAACCATCGTAGCAAAATAAAGGAGGACCTGTAAGCATTAAGGACTTCATATTTAGAACTCTACAGTAGTTAGTCGGTGTCGAAATCTTAAACTCACATATGTAATTTTTTTACAGGTTTTGGGCATTAGTAATATTGGGCTGAGTAAGTATCTTCAAATACAACATAATACCTTTAACTCGTAGGCGAAACTAAAGTTTATATTTTACTCGCAGTAAACGTAACTTCTTAGCGGTTTGTTGACACGCGTTTCAAATACTCCGGTCCTGTATAGTTACCTAACTACTAATACGTGTACAAATGTTATACGAGTAGGTTTCTATCTAATGCTTGCATGTGTAATGAATTTATGATTATTTTATATTGTTTTACAAATTCGTCAGATAAATCAACTTTGTTTTATTTAATATTTATATTCAATTGATTCGATGATGGTATTTCATTCATATGTTTTAATCGATATTAGTAATTAAGTCGATTCAAAATGCCTTTACTTTGTTAGTCTGTGAAGAACGAACAGATGAATGGATACACTTCGTTCATTCTTGAATGAAATGTACTTGGTCGATGATTTCTAAAAGTGGAGGCATTCTGATCCATCGTCTCGTCGGAGACAGACGTGCAGTATTATAACCTGAGTTTAATTATAGCTATGCAATTGTTAATAATAAGGATTATAATTGTGAAGGGTTATAAGCAAGAGTGACTAGAAATATAATATAATCGTTGTTACAAAGCAAGTGGTTTTATTATACACCAGGACCTGAATTGGGATAATTCGTCACACATGGGTTACATATCACTACGAAGCTAGTAACTATTTTAATGTAAGTAGGTATATGGACGCTTTTAAGAACATAATTATCTGAATATGCCTAATTTATATGTGCAGCTGAGGGCGTTGGTGACTGAGCTTTTTTTAACGCTTCACACTCATAGCCCCACACTAGGATTCCCTGTGTCGTGGGTGCCATGGACAACACACAAGACAAGGACACACACCCAGACCGAGAACGGAAATTTAAACTCATCATTCAAATTACCGAGATATTAGATATTATCTTAAGAGATATTAGATATTATCTCAAGATATTATCTTGAGTCACTGCAATCAGCTCAAATTTGATGACCCGGATGGCGCAATGGTTAACACGCCGGATCGCTGTTCCGAGGGTCCTGGGTTCGATTCCCAGCGAGGCGGATTCGCAACTCGCTGGAATGTTGTAAACACAAGTGGCTATCGGGCGGCCGGCCGTGCAGGGCAGCCAGGGCAGCCAGGGCGAGGCGGGTCAGGCGGGAGACAATGCGATGTGCAGCCAGTCCGCAAATTGAATACCGCGGGTTTGCTTTGCTCGGCGACCCGTGCCACCCTCGCCCTCCCCTCCCCCCGCCCCCCCGCCTCCCGCCGCGGAGGGACTTTCACTGCAATTCAGAATTAAAATGGGATTTCGGTTCGCAAACTTTCGGGAACCGACCCGACGTCCACCCCATTCATAAGTAATGCCATTTGCTCTTTAATTTCCGTGATGCGTGTATTTAAATTGTAGGCAGTCGAGCCTAGTTTTCTTCTGATTTGAATCACAGACGTGAATTTATTCATCGCCCAGGAGTCCTGGCTTCCAGGAGATCATGTTGTCATCAAATATCTGTTACTATTTTCATACTCTCAATCTAAGTATGTACCTATATTATTGCTATCGCCGTTCTCTGTCGATCTCCAAATACATAAATGAACTTGAAGTATTCATCAAGATTATTGCACATTTAATAGGACATTTCCTCTATGCAGAGTTGCAGACCCATTTCGAGATAGATCATTTTTGTCGTGTGCCTCAACTCGAGCCGTGGCCGTATCGTACCGCTGGGAAGTTTCCATCGGATAATTTAATAAATTTGGTAAAATAGGTGCAGCAATGGCCAGTAATGGCGAGTGGTGGCGGGTGTCGGTGGCGCATTATAACCGCATTACCGGCGCGGCGGCAATCTGCGCGACCACCCGACCGTGCCCCGACGGTGGCAGGATGGCAGCACCTTCTGATTACGCCGCGGTGTCATTTCATTGTGAAACATTACTTCAAATTATGTGATTTGCTCCTTGTCCCACTAAATTATGTTATTTTATTTGATTTATACGCTTCTTACTGCTGACGCATGACGTAGCGGCTAGCGACGCAAGACTGCGCGGAGAGAAATTCCCAGCCAGCGTGAAGATGGTCAGTCTAATGTCACAAGCACAACGTTGTCCGCACAGTGACGTTAAATACTATCGCTGGTTAGGTTACATTAGGTATACATTCCTGACATGTTACAATACTAAATTTCCGTCTGCGGTTTCCCCTTCCTGAATTTGGTTAATATTGCACCTGGTTTAATTTCTAAAACACCTTTGCATCACTTTAGGAAACTATACAAAAAGTGTCAGTTTGTCTCCTTTTTATCTTCCTGGTGATATTTAATATCTAAAAATTATTTCTTAGTGCTCCCCAACACTACCCAGGGAATATACCTACATGCCAAATTTCAGTTTCTTGCGTTTGATAATTTTGGCTCTTCGTTGTTTGTCAGTCATTCAATAAAGTACCTAATATTGATTCCTATAGAGCGAGATATTCAAATATTTATTAGTACATATTGCCCTTGAAGTAACTACCTAGTTATAGTGTCGTCAGTAATGTATTATCGGTAATACAATAGAATGAATGGCATACATTTAGGTACAGAGAGACGCTGCTCGCTGCTAGCCGCGCCGTGGATGGCGCGGCGCTGCGTGTTACGGCGAGAGGTGCAGCCAGCACATTGTGCCGCTCCATTGTTCGCGCGATTGTAAACCGTTCGATAGCGAAATTTATTTATTTTACATAGCGCATTGATGTGTCGCACACGCGCGGGGCCGCCGGCAGTTGCGAACGAGAACAATGCGTTTTTTATGACGTTTAGCGAAAGAGGTGCGTGTGCGTATGTTCGGCGGAGATCGCACGCACACACATGCGCGCTCGCACGTGCACGGGACAACCCTTCGGTCGCGCGCGCAGCGGCGCGGCACCCTTCCGCGGGGCGCGGGCGGCGGGCGGCGGGCGGCGGGGGGAGGGAGCGCGGGGGCGCGGGGCGCGGGGGGCGCGGGACGGCGCGGCGCGGGGCGGGGCGGCGCGGGGCGGGGCCACATTTGCATACGACACACGCTCGCGGCCGCGGCCCGACGACCTCAGGAGACGGACAAGCGCGCAATGCCCGCGTCGCGCGCTGTGGGCCGGCGCGGAGAAAACGGTACTCACAGTCACGCCTCATCAACCCACTCCTGGTTGTTACGACTCTTCTCTTCAAATTTTTAGGTAGAAGAGTCCTTACTCACAATAATTGCTCTTGTTGCTTGAAAATATAGGACACATTTATGAAGGTCCAACTGGAACCAAATGAAGGCAATTAATCGGTCCGCCTCAAGGTCGGCGCTAACTGGCGTGGCGCTACGTGGCCGAGCCGGCCCGGGCGACTTCCTTATCACTTAAATAACTATATTAATAAGTATATAAATAGCCGCGACAATTGAACTGCTCGGTCAATTGCCCACATCACTGACAATTTAATGTTGGTGTGGTGATATCAAGATATCACTGGAAGGTCGGAGGTGGAGACGGACCGCTGAAAGGTTTGCTGTTTAACCCACTGAATTAGGTACTATATAACACTATTGGTTTAACCCTTTAAGTCAAGGTACAATTTCTATCACTATTGGTTTGATTTGATGATATTAAGAATCTGGTGATGGAACTGGAAGGTAGCTGACGGACGCTGCCTAACAGTAAAGCAAGTTTGAAATCATTAGGTGCATCTTAACATACTAACAGGTAAAACGCCCTCGCAACAAGGAAGCTTTCTCGTAAACGAACATTAAGTTTGTTCGAAGTTGCTTTATTGCTAACCCTTTTCGAAAGTGAAATTACACCGTCGCTCCAACAAATAGCTAGAATCAGAGCTGGAAAGAAACCTGCAAGGTGCTGTTTCTCCTACTCACAGTTATGGATAACACTTACTTAGTACCTACTAGGTAGGTACCTACTTTGTAGTTAGGTATAGCTAGAAAATGAATCTCTTAAGCAATATTACGTTCAAAATAATCGTCAAGTTTGTATAGGTATCTATGTATCTAATAGTAAACTTTCTTCATAAGAATGTTTTTAATATAAATTTTATTTAAGTAGATATGGCATTTGTGGTTATTGAGAATTTGAAAAGAAGAAGGATTGTTGATGTTGCAAGTGTATTGAAGATCCATCAATTTATTTTTTAATTTAAAGATGATTATTTAGTACGAGTATAAGAATCAGTGTTTTGAACAGGGAATTAATTGTATTTAAGATAAAATAAGTAAAGAAATGTCACTTGCTACAAACGGTGTAGGAAAACATCGTGAGGAAATTTAATCTGCATGCCAGAGAGTTCGCAAGACTCAAAGGTGTGTGAAGTCCGCCAATCCGCACTTGGCCAGCCTGGTGGACTCTGGACTATGGCCTTAACCTTCTCATTCTGAGAGGAGACCCGTGCTCAATAGTGGGCCGTGATGGGCTAAGAGAAACTATTATGGTATAATTGAAATAATTTGGGAGTTCTTTTATCGTTTTATTGATCCTGCATCAGGTTTATTAATTGCATTGTATGTAATTACAAGTATCTATAATAAATGAAGTCGTCATTTATTAAGTACTAGAAGGTACTTAATATGAAGTTTAAATATTATAATTTGAACTCGGGTTAGTCTTTAAAATATTTACGTGAGTTTGTTATCAATTATAGCAGCATAGTTTTAAAAATTGTGATTCCGAAGCAAGTTCAGTCCATTGTCCCAAACTTCAATGGTCCTTGTCCTTGTAGGTACTTAACATTTTACACCTCAATACAATTTAAAACAATACCTACCTCGAATAGTATTATTTCAACCTAGGTATATATATGATCATAATATCTGAATAATCGTAATAAATAAATTTCAATTAATTTAAATTGCTTTAAATAATTCTCCTTAACACGTGACCTCAAACAACTATCAATGTGCATGACGTCATGAACCGCTAAACTGTCAGTAACAGTCATTGTCAGACGAATGATTTGATTATTCTGACGGGTCACGAATGACAGTTAACGGTTCATGACAAACAGTATCGTTTTGGTGGGAGTATCTAGATGACAAGCACTGCCTTTCGAATAAAAAAATAATTATCAAAATTAGTTCACCCAGTACGAAGTTATGAGGTAACACACGTAAAATTAAATACAGTCGAATTGAGAACTTCCTCCTTATTTAACGTGGCCTAAAATAATAAACACGACAGTTTTCTTAGTTAATTACAAACACAACAATGATGACTACGACTAATTTTGAGGCGCCAACGGGTAAACAGAAATGGATCGTACATTATTTTTAAATTAAGGCGATGTATTCTGATATATGCGTGTTTCATATTTTTAGGTATTTTTGTGATATGGTATGGTAAATAGGTACGCATAATAAATATTGATAGGCCATGGGTGAAACTCACTGTAGGCTACCGTCGATAGAGAGCAATCCTTGACTTGTACCTATCATATTAATGTACTTGTACTGTAGGCTTATGAAAGGACTAGTAGGTAGGTATGTTTTAACCATTATAAGATCAATATACCCATTGGATTCCAGCGAAGTGAACGTACTATGCATTCGTGACATGCATGCATGTCGTTGGAATCCAACAGTTAAAATGTCGGAAGTTTATTTTTGTTACTGTGGCGCAGATGTGTGTGACGAAAGCCGAGAGGGAGATGATCGATTAACGTAACATGACATTCTATTTTATTAACTGCAAACATTATCCGGGATCGAACACTGGACATTTGTCTTCGCTTCACAATTAGAATGCTGTTTACTATACTTATCTACGTATTAAAATGATTACTTCGTGAATACGTAAAGTCAACTCAACTCTCAATGAATCTACTCTCACATCACACTTGTAAGTTATTTTGAGCTATGAGATATTTAATCCATGGAAGATAAATTTTTACCAACGCAATTGGTCGTAAAAATAAGGCCAGTGGTAAGCGCTCTCTCTTTAAAAAAATAAGTTACTAGCTACGTAACTGCATCTGAGACGTATAAATAAATGGATTGAATTAGATTTTAACCGACTTCAAAAACAAGGATATTCTCAATTCGATTGTTTTTATTTGTGATACTTCATAAATATTTAGTAGGTGAACCGATTTTGATAATTCTTTTTATATTCGTAAGCGTCAACATCAGAGGGCAATTTTTGGGTTATACCAGCATGTCGATGTTAAAGTCGGCTTTTATTTTTCAAAGTTAATGAAATTTAAAGTCATTAAAACAATAGTAAAATATGAAAGTTTTACCATCGGCCGGGCGGGTGTGCGGCGCATTATTATCCAACGTACTCGTAAGTACTTACCTATACTCCGACTTTTAATTCGATTCAGTAAAATGACAATTCCAGTGTTACCGTTTTTTATTATCACAAAAATAGTGATGTAACCTGGACGCAAATGATTCGATTTGATAAAAATATTTATCGGATTATAATCGTTTCGCATAATTTGGCAAATCGCTAAAATACTACAAGAAGTTATTACAAGATCAATAACTACACATAAAAATATAATTATTATAATATTTTTTCTAAATTTTTAACTTTGCTTTAAAAGCATGCATGCAGCGGTGTTTAATATTTTTGTATACTATATAACTTTAAATTAATAACCTTTCCGTATTGTTTTCTGATTTTTAATTATATTTTATTAACACAAATCATCGACTCGATAAAATCGAATCGTCAAAACATCGTTTGTTAATCGTGTGAGTAATCACTATTATTGAAAAGCTAGCAACATTATTTTGAAAAGTGACATTAGCATACGTCATTTTACTGAATCGAATTAAAAGTCGGAGTATACATTAACATTTGCATCCATTGAACATTCAATAGGTACACTTGATATCTACACACATTTAACTATGAATGGTGTCTCTGAAAATTATGTATATAAGTACATAAGTACCTATAGATTTACTCGTACCTATGGATTAATGTTTCAATAAATAATCGACGCCACTTACGCTTTTTCTTTGAATACCATCTATGACATAAAAAAAATAAAAGTTAAAATATCTTCCACAGAGTATGTCTCTATACCTAATCTTTTTTGGAACATAACATAAAGTTACTTTGCATACTATATTTATACAATAAAATCAAGTTGCCCTCGTGACCTCCATTGTCCAATATACACAGAGATGGAGAGAAACGGTTGAACGTTACCAGTATACCAGTAAAGTTTAATGGTATCTATTGTTAAAGCCAACGGTAGAAACGTGTATAAATCTTTTTTTAAGCTTTCATCATTCTTCTAGGACTTTCTGGAGGAGTCGTGGAATTTTTAATATCTTTTTGGCTAAACGCTCTTTAGTATGGTTAACGTTTACCGGATCGCACGCCTACCCAACGTATTTCTGAACATAAATAGGATAGTTAACCGCAGTTAAAATATGTATAATGAAGCCCGACCGAGCCAGCCTCGATGTGCCAGTCACCACACGGGTCTGTTCCGTTCCATTTAAATACTTACAATATTTACATAATGACTTAACAAAAACAATTGAAGCCTTAATAAGAGAATCATTCACCCATATAATTAATACTCGTTACGCCGCGCTTTGAAGTGGTTAATTGCAGCAGCATTTAGTAACAAATGGTAATGGTGTCGGAGCGGCGCGGTGTGGTGTGGTGTGGTGTGGTGTGCAGTGGCAGCGGCAGTGGGTTACCGTGGACGGCATTGTTCGCTAACGACGCTCGATCGTCCCGCGAATGCAGCTGATTCCTTCACTTTTTTGTGAAAACCGTTATTTTACACATAAATCTCACCCTTGCCAACTTTTCAAATTTCAATATCCCGGCGAACAATGCGCTCGCATCTCGTTTTTTACTCGACGAATTTTTTAAAATGTGGGGTAATGCATTTTTTATTGCACAAATCGCGAGCTTTTAGCGGAGACTCGGTCGTTATTCCTTCCCACGGCGGGAAATGGGTCACGCATTGTTCGGCTCCGTCGTTTTTTCGCTAAAAAACAGATTTCGACGGAGACGCGGGGCGCGGACCTGTCGCTGCCGGCCCCCCGCCCCGCGCCGCGCCCCCCGCCGCTCCCTTGACATACTTTTTTTAGGGTAAAAAGTGTAAAAATTACGACGCAGCTTGCGCTCGAGTTTTCTCAGGAGATTTTTTCTGCGAAATGTAATCGCGGCGTGTAGCGGCGGGTAGAGCCGTGTACCGGCGGGTAGCGTCGTGTAGTACAACGCACCGGGGCTGGCAAGGGTTGCTGCGACATCTGCCACGGGCCGCGGCTGCGATTACCCGATTTCAAATAAATTTCGCGAACTTTCGAAGGAGGGGGCAATAAAATGATTAGGTAAACAAAACGGAGGGAGCGGAGGGAGCCGCGCGGCCCCGGATTACCTCCGTTTTAACGCGTGAAAGATTTCAAAGGCGGCGGCGGCCACTTCACAAATAATCCATCAACATCTCGTCCGAGGAGGGCACTCGGAGGGCGCAAATTCGATTCTGCCGAAGATTGGAGTGCATATTCGGGTAACGAGGTTTGAGCGGAGCGGCCGGCCGCGCCCGAGTGGGCAATATTGTGCGCCGACCGCCACCGCCTCCATTATCCGCCACCTCACACCTCGCACCTCACCTCACACCTCACCTTACATTCTCCAAGTTGTAAACTACTTACAGCAACTAAGGAACTACCGGTCTCTTCAGCGTTCTACGTTATTAATAAAAATATGGCTCGAGACGTCTATGTCGGAAAAAAGTCCGGCCTGATTGTCCATTGATCGTGTTGGGATAAGTTTACATGGCGTCGCAAGTCGCTTTTAAAGTTATGACACTGTACTTGCATGGTATACCAACTACTTTAATCACATAATTTCCATATTTGGGTAGTATCATCATGTAAGATTAAAAACGTTATGACGTTTTTTACGTTTTCCGTTAGGTATATCAGAGGAAGTCCATTATGAATATTTACAGTCTTTAATCCCTGGAGGGACGTAAGTCTGGGGAAGCTAGTGGCCAGCATGATAGACTATGGCTTATACTCCTCACAGTTAGCGAGGAAACGCGCACAAAAGTGGGAAAATAAAAACAAAGTTGCAAAGTAACTTCTGCCATATTTTGGCAGTCTAGAATACCTAGGTACTACTACGTAATATCATATCCAGTCCCTCCCTGTTGGCAAACCTAAAGCCCGACTGACCAATACCATCTCTAGCCACCCAGCGACTGGTCAAGTTCCCGTAGGCTCGAGAGTCAGTAGGTATACTTCCTTTCTTTGGTTTCCGGGAACGCGTCGAGGATGATATCCAACGGGCGCAATGGCTGTGTCTTTCCGAACTTTAATAGTCTAACTAAATGCAAGGCCAGGGCACTATGCAAATTATTGGCCTTTTTCCTTCGCCCATGTCATTAACAACTAACTTTTTTTTAAATAACCGACTTTAAAATTGATATGTAGATAGATATAACACAAAAAGTACCCATCAAAGGGACCAGACGTGAAGCACTATCTTTCGAATACAAAAATAATTATCAAAATCGGTTGACGCAGTGTAAAGTTATGAGGTAACACAAAAGATATAGGTACAGCTGAATTGAAAACCTTCTCTTCTTCTTTAATCCGTTAAAATACGTTACATAATTATGAAAGTATATATATTATATAGGATTTAAAGGATTTATAGAAATTTTAATTCGTATAAATCCTCTTGACATTATCCCTCAGAATACATATATTACGGGATAGAGGCGCTCCGCATACAATATCCACAGCTAGTTCACTAAGTGGTGACCGCAACTTTGCTCTCAGTATCCTCACCAGAGCAAAGGATGTCGATGGACAGTCAATGGTATGTGTACAACTCACCCGTGCCGTGCGCCGTGATCCGAAATACTTGGCATACATAACATATATTATGTAGAGTATTGTAGAGAGCACGCCGGCCGAGTTTCCTGCCGCCACACACCTGCGCCCGCGCAGAGCTCGTTAGCAGTTTTGAAGCTTTATAATATTCAATCAAACGTGGAACAATGAAGAATTAAAATATCGAGTTACCGCCGCGGCCCCGGCTAACGACTGCGGCGCGGCGTGCGGCGTGCGGCTCGCGGCAGCGGCTCCCTGCGTGCGGCCGTTACTTCCCTTATCTACGTGTACAATGTACATACATATGTAGGCTTAGTAATTGTGCTATGCTTGTATAATTAACCTAATTAAATCAGTTTTACCTACTTGAATATAAATACTACCGCATAAATATTTTTTACGATCAATTTAAAGCTATTTTTTTACGACGTCTTCGCAGAGTAGGAATTTGTCGGTAAGTTCCCATTATGGAAATGTAACGTCTATTGACGATTTTATTGTTCCTGCTGTCTGAAAGCTATAAGGGTGGAAACACGATGAAATGTTTCCAGAAAGAATAAAAACTGGGTCCGTCAAGGCAGAGGTACTAGCGTGCTCTCAGGCAGAATAATAAAATTAATAACATAATATTCATTTAAAAGATTCCAAAGTTCCAGTTAAGATACATTACCTTTTGGTTGGACCCCGGTTTACGTAAGTCTATTTCATTACCTACCTTCTATTCTTTATTATCACGACGCCGACGTTTTGAAGCCCGAGAAAGCTATTCTGATTATTTTTGACAATATTTGACGAGGATGTCAGTATAAATGTATGTATTTGTGTCTCTGTATAATATATTAATGTATATGTAAATATATGTTTGCGGCATTCATAAAGATTCTAAAGGGTTCTGTAGCTAATACCAATTTAGCCCAGTATATTCTCTACATTCTTAAAAATGGAAATGTTCAAAAAAATTTATTTTAGATTACCTAAATTCAAATGAAGTAATTTGTTAATCAATTCCATAATATATTTTGTTTTTTTTCATAAATAATAATCCCTACATCGAATGACGCAAAGAGAATCGAAGTCGGTTGATCTATTCGTGAGTTCGTGAGATATCGTTGTCGAAGAAAAAAAGTGTTTTAACGCTACTTCGAGTTTGCGACCAGTCTATTTTCTACAGTATTTTAGTAAAAACGTATTCTTGGTAATCGCAAAACGTTGGAATAATGTCAATCCACAAACGCGTTCAAAGTCGCGTTCAAAGCTTCCGAAAGATAAAAATGGCGATGTTTGCAACGATCTTAAAAAAATATTGGTTATGAGTTACGCATTTGATGAACTCTAAACCTTTATACACGTGGACTGGGACTTGCCTGACAGCGAGTTTGACGGATAGAACCGAATGCCGGGAATAGTTTGTCGGCTATTTCGAAATACATAGCTCGAAAATTGTGAAAAATTTAAGGGATGGCGTGCAGACTCGACCAGTTGACTATTTGTGTGTAAGTGAAGAATAATAATATCCAGTGTCCCTAATCTTCACTATTATGATATATAAATATAGGTACGTCTACGAATGTTATAATGCCGTCATCTTTCACTTAAACATGTGCTAATACTTACGTGTAGAGACGATTTAGCGCCTGTTTAAAGGATTGTTATTTATCGGTTATTTAAAGTTCTAAAGTTCTGTCTGTCTCCCACGTATTGCACAACCCGTTTTCGTACTTTGTACCTTACTTAAATGAACTGATTTTTTTAAATAGATCGTGTGGTCTTCGGGCCGCATTTAGTTATGCAAATATATGCGATATTAATGGTGTGAAGCCGGCGACTGCTTATAATATTCTAATTCATCTCCCCGGCTACCTACATGTGCAGCAGCACGGTTAAAGGGAACGCTGCAAAAGCAACTTATGTAGAACAATACATAATAATATCAATATCATAGCCACCATTTTGCTGCTCAAACGTGATGGTAATAGATTGAATGTTTTTGCTGCGTTTTAAAAGGTCATTAAACTAATCGCAGACGATGTAGAGCTCGCTCACAGACAGACTAGACAGTGCGAGGCAAAAACTGAGCGAATTTCCGGTGTCACGGCGTCACGGCAGCGTCACGGCGTCACGGCGCGGCCGGTGACGGGTCGCGTGACGCGCCGCCGTACATCAGCGCCGGTTACATTGTTGCAACACACGGGTACTTGCTACGGGACTTCAACAACCTCCTAAATAACCGGCTGAGGACACTTGAACGCGATTTGTGTTATGAAATTATTATCTATCTTATGAAGTTGGTTCTTACGAACACTATTCGAAAGTCGCTCTACATCATACTTCAATAAATCTCTACAGTGATTTTGGAAGAACTAGCGGCAAGAAACTTCTAAGGCCTATTTTCTAAATCACAGTTACAGCCTACACTTACGTAAAGGTCGTTTTATCTGTAACTGTTTACGCCCTGTAATTTGTCTTTACCTACACTTTATAAAACGGTAACTTATCGATGCCTCTCCAAAGCTTACAATGAAGGTTTTCAAACACTATTGTTGGGGTACCACTTAATAACACAATAGTAACATCTATTTTAGCGACTTTTTTCATGATAATTTATCTGTTTACTTGTCTTTAAAGCTTGCTTCTGCTGGTCTCGACAACGGTTTAACGGATTTGGATGGTGTTTACATGGTTATGTTATAATAAGTTTGAGGTATTAGTAGTTGGTTTTCTCTGTGTATGTTCATCTTCACACTCGACAGTGCCGAGGCTTGGTTGTGTGCGTGCCACGCTCAAACGTTGTATGGAATGCTTACAAACGAACGACATCGTCCTGAGACCTCCAACGAAAATCTGAAACGCTCTACGCCGCGGGACACGACGAGACTGCGGCGAGTACACCAACAAGCAGTATTAGTATTGTTTTAAAATAATTCTAATTGTTTAAAGATACTGTACCGAGGGCAGGGGACAGTGTGGCGGGCGGTGCGGGCGGTGCGGGCGGTGCGGGGGGCGGCGCGGCGGAGCGGCAAGCGGTGACAACAATATCGCAATTACACCGCCGGCGGCGCCGCGATACCATCGACTTGCGTAAATTGCCTCATTTAAATACGCGCCACGGGAAACTGAACCCTGCGGCGCGGGCGCAGCGACCAATACCGCGTGCAACCGCCCGCGCGCTGCATTTGCATCGCGCTCGCATGCACATGATACGGCGATCTGCATTATGTAGATGACAGTTTATCGCGCTTTCTCTCCGCTGAATGAGTTAATCCGTTCGCAGTAGCACAATTACGGCTTGCGAATGTTACGCGGTGTCGCTATGAAAAACTTACACAGGAAGTAGGTAGCTAGCTACCAACGAAATATCAAAGTTAGAGACTGCAGAACGAATAGATAAACGTCCCTATCGATGAAATTATGAGTAAAAGAGAAGTACACACCAGACACCTAAGGCCTACTTTTCATGTGGCGATTTCTTTCTGTCCCACGCGTTCCGTAATTACCTGTTACATCCACAGTTACAGTAATGTCACCGGAGCGGATCCAAAGTGCAACTTGTGTTGTATACGTAACATAATATCTAAGTTTATTTTTATTATGTTTGCGTTTCTGCACTGCATTTGTGCGGTATTCTGGAAAAGATGTACAGGAGTTTTACAGAATTTATTAGCAATCCTACAGTAGGTAAGTAGGAGCCCCATTGATTCGTCTCGTCAAAGCTGTGGAAACTAATAGTCAATGTACCTACACTCTACAATGTATTCTACAATGATGTTCCAAGCGCAGAGATAGTAAGCAGCATAAATTGTAAGTGGTGACATTATAGGTACAACGTATGATGTGGTAATCAATGTAGAGTATATAATTATGATTGTTTGTTCTAATTCTAACGCACGACGCACTGAGCACGGAGCCGGGAGCGTTGCCAACATTATCGTATAATCTATGTTCGTCATCGCCGCACCATTTTAATTATCTTTTAACATCATTTGCATAAGTAGTACGAACCTTACGTGGTTCATACAACCATAGCATGATGAATGAGTTTGTACAAATTAATAGAGGATTATCGGTTTGATCTACTAAACGTAACATCTATTCGGAGTAACAGGTTTCTTGTAATTCTCGTGAGGACTCTCGTGAGACAGTATAGGTAGTACCTACCTAGAGTAAAATGTTGTATGTTGTAAATATAATTTGTTAGGCGTCGCGGCGCGGGGCGGCGGATGGAGATGTAGCAATAGCAACCGATGGGGCAAGCGCTGTTTATCGTTAATCTATTTATTGGATGCAAACAAACGAATCTGAATAAATATCTAAGCGGTTATCGCAACCGCACAATGCTTAGTCTTTATCAAATAACTACAGTCAATACAGGCGGGCGCGATACTATCGTTAATATGACAAGTAATTTCGTATTTCAACAGCACAATGGGCTCTTTTACGCGTCACGAACGAATCGATTACTGCATCGACGCATCAGAAATGAAATCTCCGGAGAAAAACTTTAGTTCCGCAACACTCGCGCGCCGCGCGGCGGCGGCCGCCTCGCTCGGTACGCTTGACCATTAACACTGAGCACTGAAACTTAACAATCTGACACAATGTTTATGCAATTCCTATTTTCAATCTTCAGTGTCAGTCCAATAAAACGAAAACAAACGTAACAAAACAAATTATCAGGTATTTTAACTAAGGCGACGGTATAGGTAAGTCCTAACCAGAACTTAAGCTGTCGTTTATTAAGAGTACCAGCAGATGTAGATCGCAACCATTTAACAAGGATCAGAACCACGGCACCCGGCGCTCGCGTAAGCTGTTGTAATCAAGTGAGGTAACGTGCTGCCGCCGGCGGCTGGCAGCGGCACACAGCGGCAAGCAGCGGCAGGCAGCAACCGGCAGTGGGCCAGCGTGGCGGCGGCGGCGCTGACAGCGGCCGCGCGCCGTAATCGAATCAAGATCGTTAATCGCACGAGCCACGATCGGGCCGACGACCGCGATTATTAATCGAGAGGGGTCCGGCGGCGGGCGCGGGGGGGGGGGGCGCGGTCACGATCGCCGCACGAATGCTCAGCATTCGAGATTTGAATACTAGATAATTAATATCGCTTTATTAGCGGTGGAAATATCGATTTATGAAGATATTATCCGCTTTGTGCGCGCCGCCGTGGATGCCGCGTCAATCATCCCCCCCCCCCCCGCCGCTGCGCACGCGCCGGTACGTATTTGCATCCATTACGTAACTAATCGATAACCGGTCGGTATTCGGATCGCATCCGGATGACGTGAAAAAATAATAAATTACAAAAATCGTTTAATACAAACTCCTTTACAAAGGCGACGACAGAGCTGACAGCTGAATGCGGACCTTTTAATAACAACACATTATCACAGTCCGTCTTTGTGAATAATATTGTTGACAATGACGTGTTTACTTGTATTCTTCCTGTTTAAGTTCTCTTATTTACTCGTGCAGTAGTCGTATTGCTAGCTATCTCTGTTAGGGCTCGCATCGCAATGTATACGTATTGGTTGTAGGTACCTGAACTATCTGTTTTACCATCATCGCCACAGTATCCGATATGGGAAGGTATTCAAAATTAAATTTCAGCTGCACAGCCGCGCGTCCTGTCACTCTTGATACTCACAGGGTGGAAAATGCAACAATAATTGATGCTTCTCTCCTATTAGTCGTAGTATCTGAACGTGCAGATTATTTGAAAAGTTAACTTCGCATTATTTGTAGGTAGACGATTATGTAGGTACATAAATATGAGTAGGTGTATAAAGTATGAAATGGAATTCAATATTTTAAAAACTATCACCTAACTATTTTACAGGCCTAATTCAGGTGTCCCATCCCCTGCGAGTCAGTATGTTAAGCTCGGCTGTGTCCTCATATTCATTAAATTCCAACGACATGAATTCATGTCACGAATGCCATCGTGTAAACAAAAGAGATGCATGGGTGAGTGAGTACTCGCCGGCGCCGCGGCGGTGTGAACAGTCAGATACACGCCGACAATGGGACACCTGCCTAAAGGTTTGCGGTTAGAGCAAACAACTAGCAGTATGCTGCATCGATCCACGCTGGCGAAGCGTGGTGGAGTATTCTCTAGGCCTCCTCAATAACGAAGAGAGAATGAGCACAGGCTCAGTAGTGGCCTACCCAGGATTGAAGCATAAAGCCCGTCAGCTGACATTAGTCAAGACAGCATGAGTAACATGTGAACTCAATGAAGAGTACGGTACAACAATAATTAGGTATACAAAAACATTCAACTGTCAGAATTGTCACGGAGCTAGTTAAACCGTGTCAAGTCCCGCTGATTAACTATTGTATCCTTCCTAATTTTCTTAATTTTTGGCTGGCAACACATCAATATTGTTGATCCATCCAGGTGACATTAACATCATGCCTCTTGATATCAGGTCTGCTCTCTCAAGCTCTTCAAAAGAAATCGTACCTACTGTTAAAGTAGACAGTAATATGTCAACCGTAATTAAATGTAAATGTATTTAATTACGTTAAATAGCAACATAGCCATGGTGTTAATCAATGTTTATCCGTGCGAAGACTTTAGTTCCCATTGTTCTAAGTATACTACATATTTGTATAATGTACTTATTGATAAAGGTAGATACAATGAACTAATCTGTCGGCACTTTTAATTGAAATATTTGCTGTCAGTTTGAGTGTTAGAAGTAGAGATGTGTCCGTCTGTGTGTGTGCACGTTTATTATAATAGTTAGCAGTAGAGCGGTGGAGGTGGGCCGCAGTGGGCCGCAGCCGGCGCGGAGCCGCGTCGTGTCCGCGTCGTGTCGCCGTTATCTCGGGGTATTAATCGCGGGCGACGACCCCGCGCGCGGTATTATCAACCTGACCGCACAAAACACTCAAAAACAATGTTCTCGTGCCTCGTCTGCCTGCGACCGCGGCCGGCCCGAGCCGCACGACGCACGCCGCGGCCGCACGCCGCAGCCGTACGCCGCGCTCCTCAGCCTTCAGCTCCGGTTTACATAGTAATCTATGCTAATGCGGTAAAAAGTGTGCGCTGTGCCGATTAAGGAGATACAAATTGTTGCTTTTGGTTGTTGGTACAAGATGGTACATGTTAATTACTGTGCGGTAGAATTGATTTACTTCAACATAACTATCATAAGCTAGCGTCTGATTATGAGCCTTTTGGAACCGTTTCCTGTCGGAAAGTATTGTTTTCATCTCTTCTCATAACAAAAGTTTTGGGAGGAATCAACCGCACCGCATTGAGAATTCCTTGGCAGGATGTTGCCTTATTTTTTGTGAAATACATTATTTATTTCATGCAATTAAAAAGTTTTAATTGAAGAAATCAAATTCTACCGAAAATTAAATTTTGAATGAAACAGCCAAAAATTGTGCCAACCAGCAGTCCAGACAGCATTCCGATTCGTCCAAATGCGAATTATACTAACGGTGAAAAGGGTATAAGATATCAAACGGGAATAAGTTGAATAGCCTCTACAGTCTCTACCCTGCGACTACTACTACGGACGGACTACTACGGACGGCGGGAGGGTTTCGGCAAGGCTGGACGGTCTAGTCTAGGGTGTTAATAATTAACATTACATATTTATTGTTTTAATGAGTTTAAACATAACGTAACTGCTGCACACCAAGACTGACGCCGCGCCGTGCGGCGTGCGTTGATGTCGTTTGTGGGGGCGCGCCACCAGCGCTAGCTCTAGCATACCATACTACCACAGATATTACATTCGCTGTGGTCTTTACTAATTCAACAAACTTTCGATGACACTAATAAGATTATTGATACCATTTACGATATTGGTAAATGTCTACCGTAACAGGATTTTTATTGATTCATTGATTCTGGTTCACTAATCGAGGGGGACTTATGTTTTTCAGCTCATAGGTTTCTTATTCGAACTTTGAGAATTCCTCTATCAAGGTCCATGTGCCGATTCTTATAAGAAGTTTTCATCTATGTATTTGTATTTTGTATATCGTTAATTTGTACCAAGGTCATGTTTCATCACCGTAACCGACGAATAATTATCAGTTATTTTACTATTGTTATCATTAAATAAGAGTTGTGGCGAAGACACTTTTATCTCCTGCACCGCAGCTATCGGCTCGCGGCAGTCGCGGCGACAACGGACAACTACATTGTAATATTCAAATTAATTATTCATAATTATGAATATGAACCGATGCACCTCGAAGACCTTCAAACCAACGCCTTGTAAGTTGGTTGCGATCGTAATTCTAATTAGTGGACGATATTGTAGGCGATCGCGCACGCCTCGGAGGGCTGTATCATTTATAATCCGATCCGAATTCAAATGATCATGGCCGAGAGGCTTTCTCTCGCGGCCGGCGGGGCGCGGGGGGTGAGGGCGCGGGGTGGGGGGGGGGGCGCGCGGTGCTCGTTGTTTGTTTATCACAGTCACTACCTTTAATTAGCTGTCGAGCCTAGCGCGCCCGCCGGCCGCGCTCGCCGGCCGCGCCCGCGCGGGTAATGACGCGGCCGCGGCGGCGGCGAGCGGCGACCGGGCGGAAACAATAGCTAGCGGGAAACAATAGGTCGGATTAGCGCCGAGCGATAATCCGGCGAGCGCTCGATAACGACGATGACGACTCGATTTCGACTGAAATTTTAACGATCGGAGTAATGAGTTCCGCCGGCCGGCGGCGCGGCGCGGTGGCGTGACGTGACGTCGGCCCGCCGTAATGATATCGGCTAAATGTCATCCGTCAATAAACAAACGAAATGATTTGCGGCTCCCGCACGAAACCATTATTAAGCTAAAGGTCACCCTCATTAAATTTTCTAATTTCGTGGGCAACAAATAGCGTGTTATTATTACAAAAAACAATTACTTTTCCACATAGACGCTCTCACCTTCCTAGAAGAGGTAGAAAAATAGAAATCTAGCAATTCGGAAACTGTCTCAAAAATCATGAATTAAAGTCCCACCTCGATCGGGTCCCGGGTATTCGGGTGTACAAAAAGCACACACGTACCTACCTGTTTAGGCCACTTTGCATTACGGAATTCAAGCCTCGGGCCCTCCCTATCCGGTCAGACCTAATGCTTTAAGCGGAAGTCATTTTAGTTTATTGTTATTGATTAAATTAAGATTATCACATGTTTATTTATAAAACCATGTTTTAGATAGTCGGTGTAATACTTACAGTTTATCTATGGTACCTAGTTGTACTGCTATACCTACTATACCTACATATACCTACTATACCTACGTATATGTTTGTAAATATTTACTCAATAATGTATCATGTAATTCCATGTGCTGACAGATCTAGTTAATGACTCCGATGATTGAATCGATGCCACCTTTACTATTAGGTTCCATTAGGTATTGGAAGCATAAAGTCTTGACCTTTCGAGCTTTCAACGAATTTATCGATATAATGATATCTTCTTAATCGATAAGTCGACAGCAAAAGGTTGCAAGCGGCCGGCGGCCTTGCAGCGGATGACGTCACGGCAGCAATACAATTATTTATTGAAGCAAATTATCCGCCGCGCCGCGGGACCTGCCTACGTCACTCCCGCGCACCCGGCCGACTCCGCTCGCGTTACATTACGTCCTGTGTATTACAATGGACACATTGTTGACAGAACATTATTGGTAATGGATGCTGGGATGCTATTGGTTCACTCGCGTTATTCAGATACCCTACCCGTGGTACCAACCTCTCACAAAAATTTCCGTCAAACAGAATGTACATATTTCTTACCGGATTGTAATCTAGATGGACTTGTGGACTAGCTAATAGAATTTACCTCGGGCATAACGTTACGAAATAATTAAATTTCCGCCTCGAGATTTCTTATTGTAATCCCGTTCTCGAGCGGGAAATCTACGAGTTAGGTAAAAACTGTTGAAATTCTGATTCAAATTCATTCTAATTAGGTCTAATTAGAACGTTAACGAGATTTAAAGCCTGCAATTAGCGGCGGCTGCGCGGCGGTGACGTAGGTACCTATCGGTCGGTTTTTAATTAACAATGTAATAATAAGATAGGATCCCAAGGTCGCGGGCGGCCGCGGGGTGACTAATATGTTATTATAATATAAAAAGTTCGCGTGTCGCGGCGGCGGCGGCGGCGGGCCCTGGGCCGAATTGCGGGACATGTAATATCCGCCGCCGCGTGGGTTCTTCTCTGACCTTTTAATATTCATAGTTGAATTACGTTATAATGCGTTATTACCATGATTATAGCCTACCGGAGCACGACGCTTTATATTTTTATCCACGGTGCGTCGATACCTTACACGCTGCTCGGATGAAGACACACATTTTTATAACATCTCGTTCACGAGAGTTTCATCACGGCGATTTCATTCACGTTGAATTGAATTGAATTGAGTTTAATTTTTTGGGATTTCCATTTCAAAGTATTTTAATTTCTTCCGCAGGACGACAACTGAGTAGAAATAACATTCTAGAGATATCAAACAGGTGAGCTTGGCGAGGTGCGATAGGTAGTGAAAGGGTTGAACCGACGGATGATCAACATCCTAGACGGGGTAGGTACTACAGGTTATTGTGTCATTGAGAGGACGCAGATTCGAATTTTGATGCCTCGTTCAACAAACAGGAGGCTATCCTTCAGTTGAAGGCGGGGGTCGGAGCAGGCGATATAGGTTCGAAGTCAGCTAATACTTACAGAAGGAAGCCGAGCGCAGTGGCCGGCTCGCAGCGCGGCGCGGCGCTCTAGTTGCGGAGCGCCGTCGGTAAAATATGAACATCGTATGCGGGCGGGACGGCCGCGTAATTATCTATCGGAGAACACAGGCACCGACCGAAAGAACAATAAATATTGCTCGTGATTAATTAATTAGGCGGCGACTAGCGACCGCCCGCGGGCCGCTCCGCGCTCCTCACCTCGCGCCCCGCGCCCCGCGCCCCGCGCCCCGCGGCCAGCGGAGTGCCCTACTATGCGAAATTGAATCATTTCTCATTTATTTGCATTTCAACATTTCATCGTCTCCCGCCGCCCTAGGCCGGGGCCCGCGCCGCCGCGGCTGGCGCGCCGTGGGGGCCCGCTGGCCTCGTGAGCGGGTAATGAGAACTCGCAATAACAATGTGTGCTCCGACCTCTTCACTTGACTAATATCGTATGCGTGCTAGGCGTCGACTCATCACCGATAATGCCGGGTGGCGACGGCCGGCGCGGCAGTAGTGGCCGATCAGTTGTCGACACACCAAAACGGTTGGGCCCGGAATGTGCCGCTTCCAATTTGCGTGCCGACCGCGCCGGTAATGCGGGGGTGCGCGTTCCCACGGCGCGCCGGCGACGGCATTAAATCTCATGACCGACAGAATGTCGCCGGCTCGCCGCTTGCGCAGCCGCGTAGTCCAAATTCGTGACTACGATTGGATCCATCTCCCGGCGGCCGACCTGCTCTTACGATCTAATTGGAACAGTCTCAATAGAGACTTCCATAACATTGAATGAGACAATTTCAGGTTCTCCGCTGGTAGACATCGCTGTGGTTCCTGCAGTCCATGTCGGGGACAAGCTACCCGCGTCCACTTTTCCCGAGATACCTAATAAGCAGAGATGATCCAAATGTAATCATGAATACAGATTATAATTGCCTCTGCAACCCCGAAAGCTCCTTTCGAGAAATGTCAGTTACCTACGAGTGTTCATGGTGCAGGCATTGCTCTAACTGTAATCATAAATTATGATTATGATTCAATCAAAATCCTTAATAAAGATTATATTTTGGGAAAATCTAAACAGAAAATATTTGTAATCTGCAATCACGAACAAGAGATTCATGAAAAATCCCGGAGCCGAGATATGAGGGATTTACTGGATGGATTTTACAACGCTGTCCCAATATATATCGACCAGATAAATTAGATCCAAAACCAACTAGAATTCTCACTAGAATGAAAAATTTTGTGACTATCGATCCGACATAATCGCGGACGAAGGGGTCGTTCGAAATATTCGCATAGAAAATATTTGTATGCGACGAGTGGAACATGAAATTGTGTGTCAAATGCGAGCGCGCCGCCAAAATAGCCCGCTGATTGGGTTTTTACGGGCGGTTGGCGCTCCCGCTAGGAATGCACGGCAATTTAAAATTCAGATGGCCGTCCGACCAGCTCGGAGATACACTACCCACTCTACGGACTATTACGATCAGGTACTGAACCGAGGTCACGTTACTTTTGTGATGGCACCGTTAGACGTGCCTTACAAGTTTAAACAAATTAAGCAATGTTGCGTAAGCACCGTTGTTGCCACAATCGACAAACTAAAATCTTACAAGAATAGAAGGATTTATATTATTTATAATCTCACCCTGCCCCATCGACGCTCAGCTTTACAATAGAAACCTATAAATTAATTGTAACCAAGTAAACGATACATTAGCGGGGACGTCCCAGTGTATTAGTATATGATGCGGGCTGGGTTGGCCAGTAAAAACTGTGCCCTGGGCGCGGCGAGGTCGCGCGGGCTTATTTATCTGCAGACGTCAACTACGGATCGTCAGAAGCCGACAAACGGGGACTGCTCAAGGAATTCAAATGGCATTTCGAATTATAATAAAGATCGCTGAAAGTGAAATGTGCCCACAACCCGGGCTGCCTATTAACCGCATGTCTCGATGGTGCGGAGCAACGACTCTACATCGATTAGATAATCCATTACGTATTTTTATCACTCAAAATCGTGCAATGGCAATAGGTGCTTGCAAAGTATGACTTCTATCACCACAAGCATACCTACCGTTTCAATATTTTTTTATATGATCGAATCCAATTAGAAAGTAATGTAATAAGATTATTAAGTTTATGTGCATACTACGTCCTACATGTTAAGTACCTACATCAGTAGCAATATGATCCACATTTGAATAATTTTTTCGTATTTAATAATGAAAATTGCCTGCTTGGCTGCAGTAGGTACGGCGAAAACCCACTAGGAAACCAATCTATCCCAGCATAGCTAAATGTAAGTCGAAATACCGGTAGGTACCTACTCGTGCAAAATAACGTTTTCGGAATGTTGCTAAAAGTTGCTAATTACCACTTGATTAATTTTAAGTATTAAGAACGTTTAATTTAATTTTAATAGTTATTACAATTAAAACGCAATTATTGAATAAGTAATGATTAATTTTAATGCAGTCAATTTTATTAGTTTGTCATGTAGATTGTAGATACCTCTTGCCTGCTCGGAACTTCTATTTGTATGCAAAATGAGCGGTTGAATAAAATACAGCACGTCATGGAACCATCTTGAATAACATTAATGTAGGTAATCATTACATGAATCGTAAACGAATTATTCTTAATGTATTTAACACTTCGGAGTTTTTGCATGGCTTTGCATTGGATACTAACGTCGGATTATTTAGTATTACACATGAAGGTTAAAACTTATTAAAGTAAATACAATTCGGCGGAGTATTACCGATAGCGACCGGAGCGGAGGATCGCATGACTCGCGGAAGGTCGGCATCACGTTACGTTGCGGCCATTCTGTGAACCAGTTGAGGCTATTTTATCACACTACGGTTTAAAATATAACTATTATTTAGATTCTGTTCAGTGCAATTTTATTGCGTCTTTGTAAAAATGTTATCTGTGAAATGGATTTTATAATTCTTGCGATAAATCTTCTGTAGTAATTTCCCCTTCATGTTAAATTATAAGTACGATAGAGTCTAGGTGTAGGCAATTTAAATAATTAATAATTTAAATTGTATAAAACTAAGGTTTGATGCATTAAATTTTTTATGATATTAGTACCTACATAGCTGCAACTGTTTGAAACCTCCAATGGAACATTATCTGACATGATCTCCATCCGCCGACGTCACTGCGCATGCACACTGCACACGTGTCTATTACAAGCCATACTTATCACCCGATTTATGAATTGATTAAGTCATATAAATCACATCTAATAGTCGAGACGAGATGTGAGTGCACATCAATTACAACCAATGCAAGATACGTGTGTAGATAGGAAGTGCATGGCGGGTGGAGGCGTGGTAGTGTCGATATGTTTAGCATGCGGCTTGCGGCGGCCAATCGCGGCGCGGCTGTCACCGACACCACACCACACCACACCACCACCTACATAGATACGGCAGCGGCACTGGAGCCGCGCGACTACACACGTCACTGAATCTGCGAGCCAGTGTTTTGATTACTTACCTACGTACCCTCAGACCAATAAACTATAGACGGCGTGCCGTGTACAAAAGCGTGAAGCCGGCAAAAAGTACGCCTCGCCTTGTAATACACACGGCGGCACTCACACCAAAACGACTTTTGAGTTCTAAACAATAAAAAATGAATGAAGCTTTGTGTTCCAAAAAATAAAGTTTAAATTTGTTCTAGTTCAAACTGTCAACATAAGGGTCAGCTCACACCGAGACGCGACGCGACGCAAAGCTGCGCGCAGTCTTTCAAAGAGCGGCTCAAAATAGAACTTTATTTTCTACACGAAAAGATACACATTTCATTATGACAATTCAGAATACGTTGCTTCATGCAGCGCTGCGTCTAGTGACGCCTCGCGGCGCAGCGCGGTGCAGCGCGCTGCATCGCTACGCAGCCGTGCATCGTCGGTACGCGCGGCGTGCAAGATTGCCTACTTTTACGATGCACCTCGCAACATTGAGATGCGTCTCGCGGCGACGCGCGGCGCAGCTCGAAATCACTGGCCTCTTCCAGTATCGTTGCGTCGCGTCGCGTCTCGGTGTGAGCTGACCCTTAGGCATTGTATTGGTTCCGATGTGTATTTTAGGCACACTTTTGCCGGCTTCACGCTTTTGTTCACGGCACGTCGTCTATAGTTTATTGGTCTGAGTACGTACCTACCTACTAACTACAGCTAACTATACGCACTATAAGATTCGGAACTCAGAAATGACTATTTGTCGGGCAATTTCTTTAGTGGACAATGTAAGGTGTGGACTCCCGATGTTCACTCTTCTGGAGGCGAATAACTCCGGCCTACAATTAGCACGTCAATTAATATATTAGTCACGAAGCCCTATTTTTGGATCACGTGGAATCTAATTATAGGTTAAAGGAAAGTTCAGAGATAAAAACTACGATAAAGTTAAAGAAGAGCACGGTAATTACACGATTTAAATTATAATAGAAATAAATTAAATGCCACCGCGAACATGGCCGTATTAATTAAGTGACGGCGGGAAGCGGCGGGGGTGGGGGAGGGGGAGGGGGTAAATGTCACACTTCAACTTTCCCGGCAAAGTTCAGGCGAGTAACGGTCCGGCGGAAATGTCAGCGGCGCGGGAGCAACGCGGCAGCCCGGCTCGGTAGCCAGGTTGCTGGCTGAGGGGTTTGAATCCCATACATCAATTCAGATTTTGAACGAAATAACATGCCCATAATGAATTGCCAATAAGTGAAAAAAATCTGTATTAATAAGCTTGTTTTGTATAATAATTAATTTGTAATTAATTTGTAATTTGAATTTGTAAACACCGAGTTATTCCCAGAGCTGCAAGTATTGAGGCCCAAGCAAGTAACGCGCTTTGCTTTACATCGTACCGTACAACATAGTTGTAACCCGTCAAATGTCCGCGTCCCTTCCGGAGCCGCCAACCGGTTGTAATGACCGGCTCGACGCGGCCGATTATGACCAGGAGGATATTACGCGCACCGCGACCGACTCTCTGACACACTGCTGTTATAAGCTCGTTAGAGCGGGCCCGTGTCACACACCCGGGACAACCACATTAAAAAATATTTTATTTAATATCTGAAGGGGTACTCACGATGATAAGGCTGTGATCGATAGTGTCTGGACCTCTCACTTAACATAGCAAATATGATTGAAAATTAATTTATTTTCCACCATCCCCTATTCCTACATTGCCGACAAGTTGTTTATTACTTTTTCTATGATAATGCGTCGTTAATTATTATGTTAGATCGCGTACATATATGTATGGCCTGGTTTCTATACTTGTTAGCGTTTCATGGGAGAAGGGATGCGCCCTCGCCCAGCTGTGGGCTGTGGGCTGAACTGGTCATCAATCTTTGTGTATTCCCACTCCTGCTAACGGATACTAATTGGATGCGCAATGCATTGATATTCATAATACTTGTTATTCAGCTCGCATGCAGATATTTCAAAGCATCTAAGCATAAATAGATTTATATTTTTCATTTACATTCCTCAGCTACCTACTGAGTTCTTCATACTTATAGTATTATCGAGCAAAACATACGGGGTGATACGGACGAACGTTTTTACCTTGTAAGAACTGTCACAGCTTTGACAGCTGGGAAAACCACTAACCTATGTGTCAAAAATGTAGGAAAATCATTGGCGTTATTAGTAGGTTTGCGTGAATGTAAGAGAGCGGCCTTACAGGTGTAACAGGTGTTACAGGTAGCTACGTAGCTACTAGAAACTTAGGCTGTCCCCAATCAATTGTCAAAACTCAAAAAAAATATAATGCTAAAAATATTTTTTTACGTAATGGTATGGCCGCGTGATAGGGGACCCGTGACATTTCGATAAGAATACGAGTGTGTGACTATTAAATACTTATAAATTCTTGTTCATTTAAAGCCGTGACATCTAAAATTAGTATGAAAATGGATAATCCAATTTATTTGATTGCTGAACCGTAACCGACGTGCGACAGGCGATTGTGTAGCGAGAGGACAACATTGGCCGTGCACCTGTTCGGACATGTTTTGTTTTTAATAACTCGCTCGTAAATTTCACCTGTGGATACTTATCGCGTTTGTAAACAAATCGATCGAAGGAATTATTGCGTTTAATGCCCGATAACAAATTGCTTAATACACGTAAATACGTAATTATGTTGAAACAGGCGTTGTTCTGATCGCTTGCCACATTAGGTTGTACGGAGGAGGATGTTATTAAGTAAGTATTAACGAGTGGTACGGTCTCCTTGCGACTGTTCTGCGCCTCCTCTAAGGCTATCTATAATCCAAACATCAGGTAATGATCAGTGAGGTTCCCTTGTCCCTGACCACCGGTTACCATACCATATGTATTTACTAGCGACCCGCCCCGGCTTCGCACGGGTGCAATGCTGATACTAAATACACTACAGAAAAACTGTGAACGTTGTATATAAAAACATAGCGGCCCGCTCTGGCTTCGCACGGGTATAACATATAATTATAGCCTATATGTCACTCACTGAAAAAATGATTAAAATCGATCCAGTAGTTAAATTTGGAGTAAAACAATTCCCCTTTTCCTATACCATGAAGATTTACATTTACATTAGGTACTTATTTACTTCGCTACGTCCCGCAATTTTAAATCTGTAATATCTTCGAAAATATTCATTTAAATCTTTTGCTGTAAAGGACCATAATAATATAGATCTATATTAAATCAACAATGTATTTAAGCTATTTAATTGGATAAGGATTAATGCTGTATTGGTTAAAATCGCTTCGAAAATTAGCCATTATTCGTCGTAAAAAGTAAATGACAAAAAATGTTATTGTGGGATATCTATAAGAGATAGACATATACCATCGCGGAGTTTTCTGTAGACCTTTTCAATGTGTACAAATAATTAGTACATTATTTTTATAAATCTCGTAGGGTTCAGCCTGCGTTTGCAATGTAGGTAAGCGGAAAAAAATTGATAATTAACGACATCACATTAGAAACCTCAAAAATAACAATATTTCTCCACTATTTAATGGATGTTATTAAACATATAAACCTTCCTCTTGAATCACTCTATCTATTAAAAAAACCGCATCAAAATCCGTTGCGTAGTTTTAAAGATTTAAGGACACAAAGGGACATAGGGACAGAAAAAGCGACTTTGTTTTATACTATCTAGTGATAATGACCGCGGTACATTATAAATACATTGGGTATGCTCTCGTCATTACATTTTCCTGCTTGATTAACGACATTTAGGCGCTGGAGAACTGACTTGAACATTGTATGAAGAAACCTGAACCCAGTAGTGAGGTAATGAGTTGCAAATCAGAATAAAAATTAAATTAATGTATAAGTAGGTAGGTACATTAGTAGGTAAATACATAGGTAGGTACAATTCAAAACCGTGGTTAAGAATTTACGCAAATTGATGATGGCATAGTAGATATGTAGCAAGGAACCTTGACTACATATAGTACATTAATCTTATTTGATTACGTCAGTTAAGGCGCGATCGAAATTCTAAGCCGTAGTAAGTATTATGTCAGACACAAATCCGAAACGGAATCTTATTAGAGTCCGCGCTCACTTTCCTAACTGTATTTAACACCGCGTCAATGCCGATGATCCAACTCCTCCATTGTGGCCGCAACACTGGCCACCGAACAGTCAAAACGCTAGTCATTCATGTAACACATTAAACTCGCTATGTTAAGGATATATTATGCTCCTGTGGACGCTGCTCATTATCGCACATTCGTTCCAAATGCTCATCAAAGCATTTGGATACTTATCAATCATACATTCATAATCATAGCAATCAGAGCCGCGCGTCGGTTAATTGTAATGAGTAGTATTGGATCGGTATAATTACACGTAATTCGGCTGCCGACAGCGTGGTAGTAAATAGTGAGAAACGGCAGGCGGGTGGTCGACGGCGCTAGGATTTATACCACTCTACATAATCAACACACGGCCGCGATATCTGTGGTCTGTCCCGTCATCATCTGCACCCCTTAATATTGGAAACAGATTTTAATAAGAGAGATTACAATATTATTTTCAACACACTTGCTCGTAAAGTTGCTATTTTTTCTTTAGTCTTACGCCCGGAATGCGGTTTATTACACACTAGTGCGTTTTACTTTTCATTACCGCACTAGTGTTTTTCTTATTCCACTTTTTTTTAATATCCGTAAAGAGGTTGTTACCAAAAGATTTGTTATTTTGTAAATAAATTAACTTGTTGTACTTAGTCAAAATCTGATAAGATAAGATTATACTTCATCTAATTATCTATTAAAGCATTTAAAAAATACAATATTTTAAATGATTAATTACCGTAAATTCTTATTAGAAATACATAATTATTTAGTTTATTATATTGTGGCTGAATGTTCGGTGCCTTTGGACTTAACCTGCGCGCGCATAGTTATTCAACCAAAGATACGGCGCGCGAAAAAAGAAACCGCGCCATTTTGTGCGTGCAAACATTTGTTCGTTTATAATTTGCTGATTTATGACTGAAAAATGTCGATACCTAATTGTTTTTTTCCTCGCAAGTGTGTTGAAAAACGTCGTATGATACGCGTGTGCTTTGTTCATTACAGTCTTGGCTCTATTACAGCCCTCGCCTTGCGGCTCGGGCTCAATACCGTCTCGACTGTAATGACCAACTTCGCGCACTTGTATCATAATGTACTATTGTCTTATAGGAACATATCGAACAAGCAAGGATTTTGTTTAAGTAGGTGCAAGGGTACTTAAAAGTGATTTTGTTGTCAGTATACATCGGAGCACTCCGTATAGATCCTACTTCGTCACAACAGATATTCGCGGTTTAGTTGTTGAGTTGAAATTTTAACCAAACGGGCGCCTAGTGTTGTGATCGTGAACGGTACATCTTAACATGAGGGGGTATGTCAGTTTGTCTGTTATAAAGGCTCGAACCTACCTACTGTTTGTCAAGGGTCGAGGAGAACTGACCACACATGAATTAAACACAACAAGAACAACTACATAGATTTTAGCTACCCTGTATAAATTGTACTGCTATTCGTACGTACAAATTTATACAAATTATTTATTAGGCCTAAGTATATTGTTAATAAAAATGAAAAGAAAAGTTATATTTATTTTACATTAGGCCTATATTGTTGATAGAGATGAAAAGAAAAGTAGGTAATGTTTATTTTACCTACTTAAAAATCGCCGCACCTTTGCTAGCTAGAAACTCGCTAAGAAGAAATTATATCTATTTTTCATAACATAAAACGATACAAACAATATGTATTTATCCACTCGTGGTCTGTTGTCATTGAGCTCAATATAATATTGTTGCGTAAAATTACCATACGGCAGGCTGACCATCGTTAACTGAATAACTAATCAAATAGTACGTATAATATTGTTGGCAGAAAAAATTAAGTGCATTCAACAAAAACTGCGAGGGGACAAGTGAACCCATAAAGTAGTCTAATTACTGCGGGACCCGGTATTATGGCCGCTACGGCCTCGCAATACGGTCGTCGCTGTCGCGTGAATATGACCCCGTGCTGGGGACAGCGACGCTGAAGGGTCATTTGAGTGCATAATTTATGGTGCATTCGTAGTGTTATAATGATGCGTTCGTCCTTGACGTCCGCAGGAAAGTGACCCCGGTGTAATCGTTTTGTGGCTTCCACGGAAACCTCAACAATTAACGACATAACGACAACGCATACAAATATTATAAAGCTTGTGTAACTGATCCCAGTCCAGCGCTAGAGCTTCTCAAAAGTGGGACCTAACAACATTACCAACAAAATGGGATATATCTACGTTATACATACGTACGGATCGCATAAAGTAATCGGAGAAGAAGAACGAAATGTAAAAACCTACTTATTGATATCATTAGTCAGTACCTAAATAACAAGACGAAAACCATGAATAACAAGTAACAACAAATAATTAACCTGCATACTCATAGTCCGCACTAAGATCATAAGATACCCTGGGCGTGCCATGTGCCATGTAAACACACAAAGACAAGGACAGAGGTACACTCAGACCGAGAACAGTTTAAATTCAAAAAATTTCTTACTGGGAATCGAATTCAGGATTCTTTTATAGGAAAATCGACATAGTGATTAGGTATTACGTACGCGACTCGGATCGTCAACTTTCGAACAATATATTAATATATTTTGTGTAAGTAACATAAGACTGATGATTAAGCATCAAGCAAAATGTCCGAAGGGGTACCTCGTGTATTTGTATTGCATGTATCAGAGAGCTATCGCAATAGTAAGGTAGCTTTTACGTTAATTGTAAATACCAATAATAATCCGGAGTGGACAAGTGTAATTGTTTGTTATTTATCTACCTTTCGATCGCACGCTTACCGCTCCTCCTCAAACCAATTCAAATATTATTCGTAAATGTATATTGAATAGTAAAGTCATTACAATTCTAACTTTTATGAAGCGCGAGAGCAACCTGCATGGAACAAGCGCGGGTCCGGTGCGTCCCCTCCGGGCGCGGACGTAACACATGTTTATCGACGTGCTCGTCGGATTTGGACATTTATTAAAAGGCATATAAGGGATGTAAAAAATCACTTCGACCCTCAACCCTTTGCGCCCCTCGCGAGCCCTCGCTCGCGCCACTTGGCCCTGGACAAAAAATGTTTACGAAAACATTTATTCCTGCTATTCTCAAAGATGGGATTTACAAAGCAAATGTTCTCGAGTATAATTGGGACGGAAGGGCGCTTCGAGGACTCCATTTATCAACAGTTACAGGCTTACGGCGCCCCGCTCCACGCCGCGCCATTGTTTGCGGATAACGGGTTGAAGTTCTCGTTTATAATGTAAATTACTAATTAACAAACTATTCCAAACACATTTATAAAAACCGAGCTCAGTAGATCATAAAACATTAATGACCGTTTTTATACGAACTTCCTTATTTGCATGCCGTAAGCGTAACACTTCAAAAACACCGAAAGATTAGATTAGCCGCAATTAATATTAGTAGACATTACACGGTGGGAACACCGGCGCCGGCGGGCCATTCATGGCGGTCGTCACACGGCGCGGCAGATCGAGGGCACGGTAATTCGGCAGCAGCAACACGGTTTACATAACATATTCGGGGTCACCTCCGGTCCCAGTGGGTCGCGGGGTCACAATAGTCGACACTTCGAACCGGGAACTATTTGAAGTTTGATCTATTGCCACCTATCAATGGAATCTCCTACGAGTAGCTTAACAATGTTGCAAAGGCACGATAAACATATTGTTTATGTCTGCATTTATCACCGGCGCATCATCGACACGGCACGGCACTGTGCAGCACGGTACGCCGCCGCGCCGGCCGTCCGAGCGACGAATCTAATAATTAAAAACCGAAATTCCCCAACAAGTGGAATTGTAATTAGGCATAGCTGCGGTATCGGCTCATCTACACAGCCTACATGAGCTTCATTTTAATAATCAAAACCGTAACGGCCGCACTTGTTGGACACACAAAAACACCTAGAGTAGTGCGTTTTGCTGTATCTAATATTAATTTGAAATAAGTATACCAAAGTGTATATCTTTTACCGCTCCCTTGAGGGTGGGTGAGCTGTTGGTAGCCAGTCAAAATTATCTCTATTATGACGCAGCAGTTCATTGATGTATAGAAATATTCACTTATACATATTTCCATTCCGCTGGGGTCTTTGTCCCGGGGTCCTGATGGCAAACAACGACCACGGAGCAATTCCACGCATCCAGTCATTACATGGTTGAGGAGCAACTATTTTGACAAGAAGACGCGCCAACACAATATGTAGCTGTAATCTGGATTAATTACCGAAGGCAGTGAAGGCCGCGACGGCCGGGCCGCTACTGTATCATTTGCATAACGCTGTTCATTTAATTACTAGATTATAATTATTTTAACACGTGTTGAACAAAGGAGTTACGTCTCGAGCGTTTATTGAACTTGAGCCCAATTCATTTTAATAATAATCTAATAATAAAGGTTACGAATTTAAACTGTGCACCTCGACAGGTGGATATGAACCGGCAGCAATACTTACGACAATAATGTAGGCAAATTTGGGTTTTTTAAATTACAATAGGTAACACAATTTGATGATTGATTGAAACGGTTTGTTTATGATGTAGAAATCACTAATGATTATGTTTCAGACGTATTTGAGATTTGTTGAGATGATTATGCGGTCTATCCAATAAAAGTGTACCTATCAGTGATATATTTGCCATTGTTCCCTTCATTATACTCATTAAATCATAAGATATTATAATGTATTTCTTTTATGAAAAGGTAAACTTTGGTTAAAAAGTACCTAATGGACATACCTACATTTCAGAATGGACTTATTGGAAACAAAGTTTTGAACACTTTCTTGCGGCGATTGCAATACATGGTCACTGTCAACCCAAAAATGTAACACGTTTATACATATTTAAATAAGTAAATAAATTGTTCTTTGCAAAGAATTGTGGCGAGGTATCTGGTGTGGTTTTGCGGGGACAGTCGGCGGACCGCAAAACGCATCGACATGTCGCGTGAATACCAATCAGTGTGGTACCGCGGTCGGTGGGTATACGGATATCTGGCGAATGGCGCCAGCGGCCACGACTGGGCCGGCCCATCGCACCCACGCCCACGCCCACGCGTGATGGTCGTCCCCGAGCCGTATGGAAATCTCAACCCACCCGTTTTGCATACTAACAACGTAGTACAGGTGGCCCCGCCCGTCTGTCCATCACTGTCCGTCAACCAGCTCGCGAAGGCAATGTCAGATAGGTATACATACACCTACTATGGAATAACTTGGTAAGTCATTTAGGTGTATTAAAACAGTAGAATGTCATTTAAGACATAACAGGAACTGAGGAACCCTCTATTAGGTACGAGTATCGATCGGCAAAATATTGTCATTGATCAATCGTCAAATAGTTCCGCGTAGTCGGAGTTGCCCTACCATTCGAACTCAAAAACTGAAGGTAGCAGTTATAATGTTGACAAAAATTGCACGGAACCAGTGAAATCAACTGAAAATCAAAAATGTCCAGTGGCATGCACGATCAAAAATAAGATGCAGCGCGGAGTCCGGCCGCGCGCTCCACATTTTATGCTAACGAGGCTGCGTCGTCCGCTACACGGCACACGGCTCGCTCCACGGCAACCATCTACACCTCTATGCCACGTGTCTGTCCCGATCATATTACCAGCGGAGCTGAGAGCAGCACGTAACCATTTGCGAGCTCCATTTGGTTATGAGATTCACGTACTGTAATTTGTATATTGCGGGGAGAGCGGGGGGCGGCGGGGGGCGGCGGGACTCAGTCACAATGTTAATGAGAGATGGCCGGCGGGTCCGGTGCATACAAATTGGGTCGCGCGTCCGAGCGCAGCAACTTTGGTCAGTTTAGTTTTTCAAATTGTCATTTTAAAAATACTTTATTCATTCAGGTACTCACGCGAGCATAATGATTAATATCAAGGGTATTTACATGCATAAATAAGAAAATCAAAAATGTTCTCAGAACGCTGTCCGAAAGATTTCTTCGGAAACAAAATGATTAATTCGCGCACCTGCACTTTTTCCTCTAACACTAGAACAAAATCATACTACCTCCTGCTATGACGGCATCTACTACTTTCTAATAGATACTTACAGGTCCCCGCGGAGTGCAAATAAGGTTCATTAGGACTAATAATCGCGGCATGCACACGACCACTCCCCTTTAAACGGGTGCCCTTATTACGGATTGAAATTCAAATATGTACGTACAAATTGAGGCTGACCTCATTTATGTATTGGTTGCGATCGGAAAAAATATTTAACACCGTCAAATTATAGGTTCGTACACAAATGGTGGCTGACCACGCGACACTAGGTCCGTACGTACACTTCTATCCGCGTCGCGTTAACCGTGAGAACCGTTTGGGCGCGGCCTTGACCCCCGGCCCACTGGCGCCCGTGTGTGTGTGTGTGTGCAGTGTGTGTGTGTGACGCGGCAGGTGCAGTGTGCACGCGTCGCTCAAATAAATATCAACGAATGTCAATCACCCCTCGGATCACCGGCAGGAGTCCCGTTACAGGCTCGTAAGCAAATTGTATAATTATTAATTACTGTCAGATAACATCTCGACTCTTCATCGTACGTCTATAAGGGCACTCGGCATATTTGTAACATATCACAAATAAAGATCTAGGATATGTTTCGCGGGTAAGATCTAAGGTAAACAGGAGGTATCCGCGGGGTGGACGGGCCAGACGGCCGCAAGTTAGGGTAGGCCTATATTCAGAGTAGACGCTGGGTTCTATTAGAGACTATTAAAAAGTTTTCAAGGTTTTTTCGTTACATAAAAAAATATCCTCTGAATTGAAAAATTTTGTTAGCTAAATTTAATACAAAACAACGATATTTTTAGTCCGTAAAATAAATTAGTAGCAATGTTTTGGCTGGACACTACGTGACGTGTAAATTTAAAACAAGTATCCAAATCGATCGATCGATATCGGCAGAGATAGGCATCGCGACGTCAACGCGGTGTAGGGTCACATGCTTCGATATGATTTGGGCACAGGCACCTACGCCAACACGGCAGCCGTGCATACCAATTGGGCGCGCAGCCTGTCTACCGACGCCGACGGCTGCTACTGAGTCCACTGGACGCGGTAGGAAAGGAGACTTAATTTTACAATAACAACAACTTTACCGAGGCACTAACACTAATAACGGTGATCAGCATTATTTCGGTGCTGTGTAGTAATACTAACCGTCTGTACAGTTACAAGAGGCAAAAATCATCTTTTAGTCGAAACTGCATATTACTTAGCTCTATTTATAAGGAAAAATGAATATTGGAATTTCAAATCAGTTATGGAAACGAATAATTCTAAGTACACACTACTATTTTGCCAACAAACATGTTTTTATCGCAGGTACTTAACATGCACCAAAGCTATTTTCCCTCGATTCCTCTATTAGAGGGAGGGAGACGGAAGGCGCGATGACAGGCGAGAGTATCGCGTGGGAGCCGGGAGATGGCGCTGCCGGTAAGCGGCCGACACGTATTCTGATCGATCACCTCGTCTGCCGTCTGCGCACGCGCACACTGCCATTTACCAATTATGCATAATCGATCACACTCAAATATTAGGTAGGTAATCGAACCATAATATTGAATTGATGCAATACTCACGGAAAGTAGTGCGTTCCGCTAAGTTACCGAAGTAGGGATGATAGGCATAAGTAGGTACCTACTTAATAAAGGTGAATATAGAGAGTAAGGTAGAGGTAGGTTCTTATTTAATTATTGTTTACCTATGTGACCAAGATATCGGTGCGGTATTCCTTACGATTAACTACATTCTGTAGTTATAGATATAAACAAATCAAACATAATTAATTAATTATTAAAAAAGATTAATAAAAATGTACCTATTTCAACAGTTACTAGTTAAAAACCAATTGAGAAATAATTAATTCAGCACCAAAAAATATAATTCTATTTTTGCTTTTTGAGGAGGTTCTAAAGTTCTCTTCTCATAATAATTGTGTGTCAAAGCTATAATTGGTAGAGAATACAGCACTAAAATCCCACATCACAACCACAAAACGATCACGCCACGTGTCCCGAACGCCGCATATAATTTGCAAAACCAAATTGGATTTCAGAGTGCGATCTCCGCGCCGTGAATCTGATTACGTTCAGCTATTCGATAGGGAAATCAATACAAGTGTTATTGGATTCCGATTGGATGTCGTGTGAACCGCGCGGCGCGGCACGGCACGGTGCGGCGCGGCACACCGCGGCGGTGCATTACCGGCGCGCGTCCATTTCACTAATCATCACGTTACTGCGTAATGGCGCGCCCGGTTCCCGCTCCCTGTAATAAGCCATCGAGATATGCACGATTAGGCCACATTCGGCCGCCACATTATGGGGCCTTCTTATTGATGTAATGCAATAAAAATGATAGCACCGTCGGTATTACCCCGGCGCGGTGCCGCCGCGGTCGCGAGCTGCCGCCCGGCACGGTGTTGCCTCATCTTCTCATCACGATAATAACCGAAAACCCGCAACCGTCTACACTCCGCGGTTGAGGCACCTCGTAAGGCACACGCTTTGTGTAATTGTCAAGTTTTATTGCAATTATAAATTAAACGACCAATTACAATGATCAAAACACCTGTACATACAATAACAACGTAGGTATGAGCAGAGCCGCACGTGATCTACAGTAATTTTACTTTGATTTCGATGATTGCAATACGCGCACCTACGCATGTGTCTTATTATGTTCGATTGGTTTAACTTTTGATTGGCAATGGTATTAAAAAATTCGTCTGGATTCTAAAAATAACACTCGTCAATATCACTCACGGGGGGACACGATACGTGTAAAAGAATTTGCACCGGACAAATAGACTGGCAGGAATGGCGAGGTACAATTAGGGGTTGATAATTGCATAAAAATGCAACCCGGCGAGCCGCGAGATAGACGGGCGATAGCGGCCCGTTAGGGGCTCGGGGGGCGGGGGGGGGGCGTCTAGCGGGACCGTAACGTCGGCAGGTGCCGCAACGGGACCCAAAGGTCAGGCCATTGCATATGTTACCCCGTTGAACTACTGCACTAACTCGGCCCTCGCCCCGCACCCCGCACCCCCGCTCTCACCCCCACACTCATTAAATACCTACGTCCAGAACGATAGACTAGAAAAAAGTATCCAGAATAAAGTATAACGTACGAGTTGGAAATTAATTGTAAGTCGTAAGACGTGTACCTATCTCATGTGATTTTCATATCGTCGGCGATGGCGAATTCCGTAAACTTCCTTATACCCGACTCCGACATAAGCGACGAATGGATAACTTACGTGTTGTCTCCAAATAATCTTTCGGACAGTCCCGAGTGCGATACAAAATTCCCGAGGAAAGGGTCAAGGGAGGCCCCGGCCCTCCCTCCACGATGAAACGCATTACGTGTTAACGTGCAACACGTAGCTGTGAACTTTCAAGTGTCTGGAGTGTTTACAACTTAATTCACAGTACATTTCTACGGAGCCCTAACGCGGTACCCTCGCGCCTCGCGCGGAGACATCCCGACAGATTCTCCTGTTGTTCCCGATTGCTCGTAATCGCGAGGACTGTAGGTAAGTCCAGGTAGCGACTTCACCGGCTAGCAATTGCTCCGAAGAACTACCGGTTGCCAGTGTATAATGTATTCAAAGTGTTTGTGAATGTTATAATGTAGGTACAGTTGTTATTGAACAAGAAACAGCTGTCTTTTGTTTCCCAGGTCAACAGCGCGATTGTAGGTTTAGGTAGGTATATGTTTTGGCAGCCCAAACACAATGGATGGCCGAAATAGGTCAATGAGATTACATAATGAAGGCAACCAAGCTTCGTTTACCTGCTTTACTTAACTATAATAATAGTAGAACGAGCAGGTTCCTAGTTTATGCCATTGGTATTACAAGTATTGAAGTTAATACATATTTTTATTTAACTTGGAAAAACCAAATAATAGTTTAAAGTTTTCTAGTAGATTCCAGTTGGACATCCCATGTGATAGGTTCGAGCTCGAATCTTGTCTAAGTGTTAGATTAAAACCAAAATGTAAAAGAAATATAACATTCTATCTTTTAACAATGTTTAATACCAATCGTCAGTGTAATGCTACATCTATGATACCAATGCTATTTTAAGAACCGATTAAGTCGAACGATTCACGCGGTCGCGGTTTGGCTGCTTTGGGATCACAAAAATCATCGCTTTTATTTGGCTTCACTAGGCACCACCTAGGCAGGCTACAACGGCAAATAAACAATTTTTTCACAATTAGGTATTCAGATTAACAACAGTAATATTTTTTATCATATTAATACTACTGAAGCGATTTCAATTCAAAAGTGGACCATTGAATAATTCTTGGACGCTGTTGTATTCATAATGAAGATAATACCTAATTGTACTAATTGTTTTTATTACAAATTTAGTTCGGCAAAAGTCGAGACCAGCTCAACTCAATAAATGGGTATACCTACGTGTAGTTTTACAACTGCTTCTTTTTTAATCCCTTTGAAGCCTACATTTTTATTTAGTTTTATGGTGACGTCTGTTGTTGTGTTGTTTATTTCCTCCCTACCCTATTAGGTGCGCAATGTTACGTTATGTTGCGGACAGTGTGCCCACGCAACACCTCTGTTTACCGTTTTTGACTCATAAAATGTGCCGTTGGAGAGCAACAATGAATATTCAAACGACCTTTCTTTTATTGCCGCCCATCACCGCGGCCGCTGCGACCGCTTTAACGGACGAGGTTCTGCGATTTTGATTTTGGATTGTTTATGTTTTTTCATTTTTTGAACCTTTTACACCATCCGTCAACGGGGCCCAGTGGCAATAAATTAGAAAGTGCGGCGGCCGCTCGTCGCAATCCGAATAATTTTTTGTCGCGAGCGCTTTCCCCGCGCCCGCGAGTAATTGCTTTTTTGGGGATGTCCCTCATTCGAACAAATGTTACTATAAACAAAACATCTCTCCTTAAAAAAGGAAAGGTCGTAAAATGTTTACATTTCACGTCATTTGGGTTTAAGAAAGTTTTTAAAGAAATTATTTGTTTCCCTATCATTTGTCGTCGTTTTAAACAATATAACAGGTACCTATTATCACTTTGTTTTTTAACATTGCATAATAACGGGAACCAGTTACAAAAAAGTTTACAAGTTACCCACAGCTAAGAAGAAAAGAAAATACTTATAATAAAAATGAATACCTACTTAAAGGTAGATAACAAAATTTATAACGACAGATGCAACTGCATTCATGTTTTATCGAAATAAATTTCTCATCTCTATACATATTCGTCCCAAGCATTATTTGAATAAAAACAGTATAAAATCAACATGCTGTTAGGTTACGCGTTATCGTTAATTAATTAGAATTATCGTGATGGGTCACGAGTGAAAAGTTGTAGGTTGAGAAAGCGTTTTAGAAATGGAGCGAAAATGAACTCACCCGAGTCCATGCGCCGAGTGGTGGTGAGTGGTGAGCGGTGAGCGGTGGCCGGCGGTGGCCGGTGGTGGCCGGTGGTGGCGCATTATGCACCCCTCGCCACGCAAATGTCAGGCGGCTAACGGGACCGTCCCGGCCCGCGCGGTAACGGGTCCTCCGGTTATGGCCCGACACAAAGGTAACCTTTGAAACGTAAATATACGCAGCCACCCCGCCACGGACGACGATCGACGTAAACAACCCAGCCCGTTCAACGGCCAACAGTAATTAATTTCTAATATGTCAGTAGGTACCTGTAGCTTATCCTATTCTAAACCGTAAGTCGTAATGTCATATTGTTTCCTAAAAAATGCATCACATAAATGTCGCCACTTTTATGTCCTAGACTAGGATATAAAAGTTAGGACTCCTAGTTCTATTATAAGTAGTAGGTATGAATTGATCGACTAACTAATGGTGAAAGTAGGTACTAGCAAATGTTGGTCGTTGTGATTCGTCTTTTGTTGAATATGATAATTTTATTATTAGTATCTACCTAACATAAACATTTGGCTATGTTCCTGGCCCATTTCATTCCGGTGGCACAAGGCCATCGGGAAATTCTAATAGCAAAACATACCCATAGGTAAAGTTTAGTTTAACATTAAGTAGCTCAGGGTTCAGGTGGTATCCGGAACCGATGCGATGTGAACCAATTAGGTAAATCACGTATAAATCTTTTTTTTATGATCACTCTACGACGAATAGGAGAAGAGCATCAATGAAAAATGTGTCAAAAATGGGAAAATGTTTGATATTTGCAAACATAAGGAACATGTGTACCGAACGAGGGCGTCCACTAGTTACGTGTATATTTCTTGTTAGACAATTAAATATTGTCTTAAATTTTCTCTTATCATTATGTCTGCATAGTTTTTAATATTACACGGAAAATCATTTATGTAGACAGTAATCTAGAAAAAGAAATGGATCTAGAGGAGTCAATATCACGAATTGCTCAAGTCCATGCAAATTGGGTGTGGAAGGTTTACGACATCGTTAGCGATGAACGCGCTGCGGGCCGCTGGCCACTGCCCCCGCAGGTAGCCCGTGCCCTGTCCGCCTCTAGCGGCCCTATCCCCACGCAGTACGGTTCAAAACTATCTACTACAATAGGCCATGGTACCTGGTTTGCAAAAAACGCTCCGGTGAAGAGATATGAATATGCATACGAGGCCTTTATTCGGTATCGTCAAGCTGTGCGGCGCGCCGCACGCGGACGGAGAAAGCGGATCGATTAGATTATTATTATTGAAATTGCGAATTAAACTTCAGACCTGTCATATTTCCTACAGAAACAAAACAACATAGAGGGACGTAGAGTAGCCTAAAAAGAACACCATTGGTTACCTAATTGGGCAATCTCATCTCAAAGTAGATAGTGCTTCAGTTTAAAGATTTAGATGCGAGCAATTCGTAATTCAGCATCTCTCTACCTATTCGTTGTTGAGTTGGGATTTGGACAGGAGCATTAGACAGATAGATGCAATATTTCATAGATATTAAATGAGTCATAATCTAGGGAATTGATGTGACCAGTGATATTAAGTCCAATGATGCTAAATACCTAATGAATTTTTACTCATAGGCACCCACAAGCTTTAATATAAGCTTGGACACGGCACAACGCCACACAAAGGAAACGAGAGCGATGTATATTTTTATTTCTTTTTTTCAGTCCAATTCTTACCTTTAGAAATCATTCTCCTAAAGAAATTTAATTGGCGGTAGGTAATAAAATTTGGCCGAGAGAGGTAGACGGCCGTCGCTATTTCTAAAGGTTCCAATGATTGATTTTCGGATTCCGAACCTGGACAAAAAGCTTCCGGCAAAAAATCCCGCCGACACTACGTATGCAAATCTATTGTTAAGCCGATTGGCAGCGCACGTGGGAAAACGGTCGCTCCGCCGTAGGCGATATGGCGCAATATCGCACGCGAGCAATGCGACACGCGAACCTTTTCACATGGCCACTCACGAGGACGTAATCTGCGATCTAAGTGCGTCCATAAATTTAACTTTGCCTATGCACCGACAGTTTGCAAAAGTTCTGAGAATCACGAAACACCACCGCCGCCCGCAGCGCCGCACGCCGCAGACCGCAGGCCGCAGCCGCACGTCCCCGGCGAGCCGCGGGATCTATCATTTTGTAACAAATATATGAGAACTCTGCGAGTTTGGGGCACCTCATTGTTGTTATGCAGATAAAACTACTTCGTATTCATAATTGCTTTCCCGCGTTTTTTCCCGAATCCGCGCACCTAGCTCGGGCTCCGCTCGCTAATTGAAACACAGATAAGCCCATGTGTTTGCGCCCACATATCATTTTCATTACATTTATGTCTTAAATATTCATGAAATTCTCTGGACAAACAAGTGGAATACAGAATGAAATCAAGTTATTTAAGATATAATTGGTGTTTTAAGTCAGGTATATAAATTTTAAATAAAACACGGAAATAATTTAGCAACTTATCGGACTTCGGTGGCGGTACGGTGGCGCCGGCCGCGACCCGCGATCGTAGTCAAACATACATATTCAAACAACTTGGCAAAAATTCGCATGTGATATCAATGTCTCGACAACTAAAAGTTTATACTGCAAGTTGACCGTGAGTTCGTTAGTATTAGAACGGACGACGCAGCGAATTTTGTAGCCATATTATGCCACTAGTAAATAATGCCTAGAATATCAGGTGCGTAGCGCTAGAGAACCACGTGAGAGGTCACGTGTCATTGTTATCGATAAAAGCTGTCCCAGTGGTTGAGTGGTTGCACCAGGTAGGTATTTCAATAATTTACACCTCTCACATCGACCGTAAAGCAGTTAAAATGCTCAAGCTTAACCGTGCATTGTTTCACGTGTCAAGTAAGATTTATGTTTTTCTAAATATCATTCTATTATAATAAGCTTTATAAAACACCTTCAATACTCCATATAATTACTACTATAATTATATATTAATGACGGAGACAATATAGTTTTAATTTATAACATTTTTATGATTTACATTCCTTCGTAATTAGGTAAGTATGTATTCTTAATTCGTAATTGGGGAGGTATAAATAAAATTATAATATAGATATAAATAGTTATTCGCCTGCTAGATTGGTGGGGTTATTCTCAGAGTACTCCGTTCTTTTGTTCTCAAAAAATTTAAATTGGTGATCAACGGAGAGTGCTACACCAGCCTTTCGGAGTCGGTCCGAGTGTGACGGCCGTACCGTAGCTAAACAAACATCAGCACGTGATTTAATACGAGTATTACTTTGGTTACGATTTGCATACGTATGAGCGATGTTTGTTGAAAAATAGCATAATTTGCGTCGGGGAGGTACCTAGGTGCTCGGTGAGTATTTTTTGTATGTTGTCGTTATCGGCGCTTCGCATCGCCGCGTCTTTGATCTGGCGAGGTACATCCAAATAAAATATTAATTTGCATATTTTAATTATATCTATTCTATTACAATATTAGCCCGGCGACCCGTTGCTACGGGCGGGCGCCGGCCGCTCGCCGCGCGGCGCACGCACTCGCTGGGTAATTATCAGCCGCAAATATAACTTATTCACGTGATATAATTAAATCTGTTTTGGCAGACCATTTTTATATTTCACGCATATAGTAGAGACATAATTAATTGCATCCTTTTGTTGTTATAAGGGAAACAGATGGATTTTTAAATGAGATGTTTCACCGTAATTACGTTCCATCGTTGTTTACAAACCTTCCTTATTTCTTAGTGTAGCTGGATATGAAACGATATTCGATATTACGAATTACTTAATTAAAGACGCAAAATAGACTGATTATGTGATAAGAGTTGATAGGAGGCGCGGCGTGGGGGAAATGTGTCAGGACGTCGCACCGCGACGCGGTGGCGTGCGGTGGTGGTGCGGTGGTGGCCACCAAGCCGCCGCCGGCCGTAGAAAGGTCACGAGGAACCCGTTCTCATTCTCACCGCCGCCGGAGAAATTATGTATTAGCATTAATTACAGCGCCCGCACCGACCGCCCGCGCCCGGTAAAAACTGCACTCAACTCGGACAGACGGAATAGCTGATTTTGCGCAAAAAGTAGCCATCTGAATCGGAATAATTTTTATAATCGTTTGCAACAGAGTATCGACTTGAATTGGGTCTTCGTTTCTACACGTTGTAGGTGCATAGTATAACAACATGCAGACATTCATCGAGCGATAAATGATTGTTCGAGTTATTTGAAACTCAAGCATGTGCTACACGGTTTCAAACGGTGGTTTGAAACCGAAACAGCACGAGTTGCGCTTTGCCGGCTACACGGTTTCAAACCAATCAGTGTTGGTTTGAAACATCAGTGTAAAAAGACCGTCGCGCGACTATCACGTCTCTACGCTCGACCTATATGAGACTAGTAAACCCGCCCTCGCTTCGTTTCGGGGAACCAGTCCCTTCAAAAATCTCTATAAATTTTAACAAATTATTTTATTCCGATGTCTACGCTATATTACTGCAAAGTTTCATGAAAATCCATTCAGTAGTTTTTGTGTGAAAGAGCAACAAACACACACACATACATCATTACAAACTTTCGCATTTATAATATTAGTAGGACTAGTAGGAAGTAGGAAGTAGGATAGTAGGATAACTGGATAAGGATAGGATAGGATATCCTTGGATTGTCAATTTTTTTTTTGGCAGACGCGGCGTTGGCCCTTGGGTCAATTTCTTTTAATTTGTCGGCTAAAATATTCCACGCATTTTTTTTGAATAGTCCCAAAGGCAGGGCAAGTCTCTATACAACTCGAGAAATTCAGTCAACACTTCTCGTTCTTTCTGCTCTCGTGACATTTCGTCGTTGTCGTTAATGCGTGCGTCCGCGCTCGCCGCTGCAGTGTGACTGCGTTCGCTTGGTTTGAAACAAACGGCTACACGGTTTCAAACCAACGCTTCTGCCAGTGGTTTGAAACACAAGCCTTTCTACCAAGGGCGTTTGAAGGTCAAGCGAAATTTGGTTTGAAACTACTGTCTACACTGTTTTAAACCTCGGTTTCAAACCGTGTAGCACATGCTTCAGGCTTATTGCATACCGACGGGGTACCTACCTACAGTGCGACCAACTTTTAAGCTTCCAGCGACAACATGGCTGTATATTAAATTTGCAACGACAGTTGCTGTTACCAGTGGGCAGTGACAGTGACACATTATACGTAATTTTACAGGTCGATAAAATGTTTAAACGCGAGTGTTAACGTGGAAACTAACAATGCTTATTCTATAGCAATTGAATGACGTCCTATTCGTCGCACGCGCACCGATGTATGTGTAGCGCTTAAAGAATAGCTGAGCCGTTGCGCGTCACAATACCGCGCCTGCCATTAGCGCGGCCGGGCCCGGGACGCACGGTTTGCGATAAATCTTCAAAAAAATCTTATTCACGTGGAACGGACAAAAACTAATGGCAGTAGGAATAATATGCAAGAAGATGATTGTTCGGGGGCTGGCGAAAAAACGCGGACAGATGCGCGCCCGTACCTGCGCCTGCGCCGCCCGCGCTGCGCATGCAAATACTACAGCTTTCTACGATTCTACACCTTCGCACAGCCGAGAGCGGATAAAAAACTATATTACAAAATATGTTATACAATCATTTTAAGTTCATCGTACATCCCGGAACATTGAATGAATGAATGAATGAATTTGCCAAAATTGTGGTAACAAAAGATCTTATGGCTATATTACAGGCTCACAATTTACCATAGTGATGGCGTGCAAATTTTTAGGTTAGGTACATAACTTTTACTAGTAGATATTACAATGAAATTACAATTATTCTTATTATTTTACAAATACTAAATATTTATGTTTCTACTTATATGTCAGTTATTTACTTAAATCTATATTAGTAATTATTTTATTATCAGTTTTTATGTCATGCAAGATAAAATTATATAAAATTATTATTACTCATTGTGTCAATCATAATATAGTGAATGTTATAAAAATTAAATTTAATATTAAAATGGTCAAAACGTCAAAATAAATGTGCTACCTACTTACTATCTAAAAACTCCTGCACACTATAAAAGCACTTAAGGAGTAGCCACTCGTATAGTTGTCTTTTAAAGTGTGTCAGTTGCAGGTTTTTTAATTTTTGTGGTAATTTGTTAAATATTTTTACGCACATATGACATGCATTACGCGACCTCATTTTAGTTTTACATGGTTCAGCACACAGTCTCATAGGATACCTAGTGTAAAACGTACAGTAATCTTCTTTTTTCTTAAAAAGATGCATATGGGTTTTAACAAAAATACTAACCTCATATATATAGATACACGCTAATGTTAATAGATTGAGATCTTTAAATAGAGGCTTGCAGCTCTTGTCTGAAGTAACGTTACACATCGCTCGTATACATTTTTTTTGGGCTAAAAAAACTTTTTTAGTGTCTACTGAGTTACCCCAAAGTATTATACCATATCTGAGGTTAGAACATATATAACCGTGATAGGCTTGTAAGGCAGTGACCCTGCTACTTATTTTCGGAAGATGCCATAAAGGATAAACGAAACGATTTAACTTGGAGCATAGTTTCGTAATGTGTTCCTTCCAGTTGCAGTGCTTATCTATTACTATCCCGAGAAATTTTGTAGATTCCACTTCAGTAATTGCTTGTTTATAGTGTTGAGCTTGAACTTTCAAGTTAGCAGTTTTAGAGCCTCTGTTTCCAAATTGAATATATTTGGTTTTAGATATGTTAACTGAAAGATTATTATCACTAAGCCATTCTATTACGTCATCAATAGTATTATTAATGTCATTATTATAATCAATTATTGGAGTTTTCTGAAGAGCATCTTACCCTCGCTCAGTTTACCAACTAGAAGACATGCATCTTTTTGTCGTATGCCACAATGTTAATAGTGTTATTGTTGTGATCATATCTAATATCTACGACTACGATGCTGTTAAAAATTGGACAAACTTCATCAAAGTCTTCAAAGTGCGGTTACGTTATAATGTAATTACAATCGGCTGTCAGGTAAATCGCAGCGACATTAGCTAGACGGAGGCGCGGCGGGCGCGGCGCTCTCTCCGGGACATTTGAATACAGATATGGATTTAGGTTCGGTTCAAACGGGTCGCTTACGGTTTGCTTCTTGCGGCCACGACTGACACGGTACTGCTACCGGCTGTATTATTTTTCATATGGCGATACAACTTTTGCATTTCACGACAGGTAGCACACAACACGTCTCGATGCAACCACTATAAAAACGTCGGATGCTAATACGTGATACATGTATGACGCCCTAGTTGTTCTCTCTAATAACTAAAGAATACCTACCAACGTCATCAATCCGTCCCGCAATGTACGTAGAGCGCATGTCTAAAACATTCACTTAATCCCGCCGGAGCACTTAAAATGGTTATAATCATGCTCAAAACACTTAGAACTGCATTTATAGGTAATCCGTGTTGTGTCTGACTGGCTACGATGAACGATCATGAGATAAACACAGTTTTTAAATTGGAAACACTACTGTTTTTAAGTCCCACAAGAAACTAATGTAATGTACAATATTACCCAAGATAAAAAATATTACGATAATCGAGAGACGGCTTTGGTCTTAGGTACATTAATTCAATACTATTAAGGTTTGTTTTTTGATTAGATTTTATTTATTTTTAAAATTTTTGTCTGCCAATGCAATTACATAAATTGTAAATTTTTCTAAGAAAGAAAAAATCCTGAGATGTAGAAAATTTAAGAAATTAAAGGAATTGAAAGCATGTTGAACTAAAACGTGATAAAAGCGTTAAAATGTCGAAAAATCTTGAAAATACTCGCTCGTAGTTACTCGCAGTCAGTACGACCCGCCCCCTCCCCCTCGTTCTGAGCCTCCGACGCAACAGTTACTGACCTTGATTCCATATCATTACAACACTTTATGACGTTTGCGGCCGCATGACGCGCGACGCATGCCGCGTGCCGCAGGCCGCATGCCGCACAGACGGGGTGCTCAGTGCATTCGTGCTAATTTTTTGTATACTTAGTAAATATGACCTTTGTCATCGTGATAAATATAAAGTATTTTGGAAGAGACGACGCGACGAGTTGAGTTGAACGACCAACACTCTAAGTTTTTGCAAACCTAAATAAAGCCTTCAGAAATACCTACATACCACAGTTAGGTACTATGTAACATTGACTTATTTCCGTTACCAATCCAAAATCCGATACATCCCTTTATTTTTATTTAATCATTTGTTCCCGTCAACTGACTGAAAATTAAAATTATGGTAGGGTCTCGATTGGTCCGTGGGCATGCTCCGATATAGATATCTACTTGTTTTGATGTGGAACCAATACCAAACATTTCAATTTGTGTTTCAGATAGAAAGGGGTGGAGCAGGTTACATTTTTTTGGAGGTAACTTAGAACGAGGCCCATTTTATTAATTGTTAACTGGACTATTGCTACACCAACTAACAGGACTAACTATCACACACAGTCCCTGTCACACTCCCCTCACACTTATTATCAATCTAACCAACTAACACAAACACCATCTGCTAACTAGACTAACCATCCTAGTCCCATAATTGAATCTGTGTCTAGGTCAGTCTCAGTTGTTATGGGCGACAGCGGAAGGGTGCATGCTCGTTTGCTACCTTAAGGGTGCGGTTCCACTGAGGCGGAGCGGAGCGGAGCAGTGCGCGATTCACCAATCACATGGCTTGAAATCCCAGCTCATTGCGCCTCGTGCGGATTTCAAGCCATGTGATTGGTGAATCGCGCACTGCTCCGCTCCGCTCCGCCTCAGTGGAACCGCACCCTAATTCCATAAAAAAATATGCCCCAGTATACACCGTCGCGTCGCGGCGTGGCGTGGCGTGGCCGTGGTCTCGGCTGTCCGACCGACGGCCGCGGTCGTTTTGTCAACCGGCGGCCAGTGGACGTGCTCGAGTGGTTTCATTAATTGGATTTGGACCAATTTCATGCTAATTTAGAGAATGCAACATTTCGATAGAAATTATCTCGGACTTCCGTAGGGCAGCTGGTGTCATTGTGGCCCGTTAGGAATGACTCTACAACAATATTTCTTCATTGACGTCAAGTTTAGCTGTCTTCGCATAGATATGATTATAGATTGATAAGAGGACCCAAAATGTGTTTAATAGAATATAGATAGATATAGGTACGGATCGTACCGCTACAGACAGTCACCCAGAGCCCGCGCGCGACCCCCGGCCGGCGGCCGCACGAGCCGCGCCAACAAGAACAAAACCCAGTTTAAAGTCTCAATAGCAGCGAACTGCTCGATTTAACTAACAAAAAGTCGAACATTACAGCTTTTGGAACGTCTAACTGACTTAGTCACAGATTTTTTATCAGCGGCGAGATCACCCAAACTGAATGTTAGTTTTTGCTCGCGTTACCACTATTCATGTTTTTGTTTGGACATCGGTGGTTCGGAGCCGTTTGGTTCTTAACGAGTGAACGTTCACCTCGCGGGGCTGCACACCGACCGCCTCGGACGAGCTCTGCCTTTCATCGAGGAGCTCCGAGCTACGCTATGCAGTATATCGCGGACAGAGCGCAAGCCCCTCAACGCGGGTGTCATGCAATAACATTTTTACCGAACAATAAAGCGACCGGCGACGTAATTCAATTAGATTGTGCATGATATTGGGCAACTGTCTCCGGCCGGACGGTCACACACAATCAGGTGGTCAAATTGCACGCAACTTCCAATTATCAACATTTAACGAATGTTTGTCGCTTCAGTCGGACGACATGTCATGGCCATCGGTAGGGTGAACCGGTCAGTCAGTATTAACATGCCTGAACTCTGTTCCTTCCGTACATTTTCCATCTCCTTTAATCCAGAACATTGTGTAATACGTCTTAGAAAAGTCTTCATTGCACTGCAGAGAGACAGTTACTTTGCATCGTGGCTCCAACAGGTGTCTCCAAATTCTATATATTACATTATATTTGTGGAGCCGTAAAAGCTAGGCATGTTTATTTTAAGCAATCGTCGAAACGTTTTAGCAGATTGTCACGAAATATACGTATTGTTTCCTTGGCTAATCAATATTACGTTAAGTAACGATTACCTACAAAGATTTGAATGCAAGTTGCCACATTCGCTACCATCGCACGATCAGATTGCACGGCGGAGCCACTCGCGTTACGTGTACGAATTGCGGACAAATTCAATTAGATGTCTTACATAAATATAGTTTAGTTAGTTGGTTATGTCACATCAGGATACTTATTCGTGTGTCTAGGGATGGAACGAAGAGTATTGGTGTTTTATTATTTTGTACCTATTCAACAAATTTGAAACTATATCATAATTATCTCATACGTCACACTCAAAGCACACACTCGTAACTCAACACGTTTACTATAGAGGTAGGTTTTTTACTTTTAACTAGCGATAGCCTGCTTCCTGGGTATCGCTCGTTGAAAGTAAAACAAGCTTTTTGTCCTCTAAATTGTTGTTAAGAAGCGAAGCAGCAATTACAACCGGGTACCTAGTTTCTTTCGGATTGTCAATAGCGACACCTGTCGCGGCTCAGCCGACTTCCAATGGTAGTCCCCAGCGGCCGATTATAGCCGGTCGGCAGTGGCGGTAGGTACCCAGTCGGCAGTGGCGGTGGCCGTGGTGGCCGTGGTGCGGGAGCGTTGACATGCAAAGCGTGTGGCGATCCTGCAAGTCACGGCGGCGCGGCGGGCCGGCGGCCGCGCGCGTGCTGAACGCTCCTAGTCATCGCTGACATTCGACTACGATCATTCAAATATATTTAATAGATTCAATCACAAATATTTGTGAGCATTTGAAACCGTTATGTTCTGCAACGTCACTGAACGAATCTCTTGCAATTAAATTATGTAATTTAAGCGCTCCTGACCTAATCGATCACTAGGTATGTCCGTATGTTAGAAACATTGTTGTCTCAAAATATTCGTTAGTTGATATACTTATCCCTCATTTATAGGTATTACTAAATAATGTATGACTACGACAGGTAAACCAGTAGGTAGGTACTAGGTAACCACCAAGATTCCTGTCATCGAGATGACCGATCAAATACGTTACCAGAGCGGAGGTAGGTATTGACTCGGTAGGTATTACACTTGAAATTCGATCGTAATAGATACGTTTTGCGAAAAGTTACTTATTTCACATTGACAATAAAACCGTAAACGTTTTCTCTAATAAATGTATTTGTAATAAGTACATTTATTAGGTACTTCAACCAAATCTCATTTAAACGTGCTGGTAAAAACCGGCAAAAGAATGGAACATGTTATAACTTATATTTTCCGTCCCTTTGGTCTTTCAATTCCATTTATATTTGCAAAACAAACTACTTATAATAACTAAATAAAAAACTGGCCACTTTAAATTATTTATCAACCAAAAATATATATAATTAACCAACCTAATAGCATCGTTCGTCAAAATGTTATAACAGGGAGCGTTACGTTCACGCACGGCATACTATTAGCCAAGTTTTTGTGTTCAGCTCAAAATAGACTTATGAGTTAAATTGTATTAATTCATTTCTCGGTTAGTTGCACTCGAATATGGAACATGAGCGCATTTGCAACAATTTGCATTCGTGGCCGAGAGACAGCGAACAGACGGACACCGCGAAGACCGCACGCGCGCTACCTCCAATTGCTTATTTGGTGTTACCTTAGTTTACAATTCGCACCTTTCACGAAAGAATTTTGAAATATTAATTAGTTGTTGGAACTGAAAATAAAATTTTAAAAGTAGGTAAATTATGCAAGCAATGCAACTGCGGTGTATTCAATTATCGTATCCAAGACTATCGGCTGCGCGCGGAGACGTCCGTGACTATTTCGGAGTCGCGAGGCAGCGTCACGTGCAGCTAGGAGCGATCTTCGCGGTTAGATCGGCGCGGTGTGACGGGCGGCCGGCTCCGAGTTTTGAATAAGGTCGCGGCGAGTTCCGTGAAGCACGCGCGACGCAAAAAGCGCCTCGCGGCAACCCATTCATCTCGTAATTAACACGCACAAAAAACGCGCCTACGACGCAAGAACCGTCTCGACCGCCGCCTCCGAAAAAACGGTGCATTTGTGAATTTAAATATTAATTTAATCATGTCATCGTTTTGTCTCGGCGCGTCGCGGCCGTCGTCGGCCGTCCAGCGCGGCGTATCGCTCGTAGCGGTCGGTTCAGCGGTGTCGACGGCGGCTCGTGCTGTGGTGTTCGCGTCTTGAGCGAAGCCGCCATCGACTTTCCACTGCGCTGCCGCACCGAATCCGAGTCACAATTATCGACGGACTTCATTTTTGTTTTTATAAATTAAATTCGTCGTGAACTCGAATGTTCCAAATTGTAACGAATTATTCGAGCCGCCGCTGAATGAATCAAAGCGGCGATGCCGGCATAAAAACTACTCCGAGCGCTCGACTCGGGTGAACCACGGATATTCAAATGAGCGTTGCGAAATAAGTTTTATTCACTTACCGTTAAGGTCGAGCACCATCTGAGTGTTGAAGAATCCGCTGACGTCACCGCGGCCCGACACTGAAACAGAATTATATTGTAATTAGATATCGGTTAATTGAAGAAGAGCACGGTTCGTCCGCGCCGGTGGAACCCTTGGTGATTACCGCGGGTCTTAAGTCGGTTTCGTGACACGTCCAAGTGAAGCGACCTCACAAACATAGATATTTAATTATGTAATTATTCGACATTAGCTACGTCCGTAGTAGTGATATTCGGGAGTTCCACACGATGATTTAAAGTGGTTAGGTACCTATCGTCAAACAGAGGTACCAACGCATCTTGCTTGTGTGCATGCATGCATTTATGAATGTTTAAAAAACGTATGGTAATTCTGGTAGACTGTCATACCTATCGGTGAATATTATACACATATCACTGAATATGATATGAAAAGAAGATCTCATGCTTCAAGTGAAGTTGAAGCAAAACAAAACTACATATTTATTAACATGTTCGAGCGTTTCAAAGCAATCAAGTCAATTATAATTATGGAATATATTGATTCGATTAAAACACCTAATTTAAATGGTACTCAATAAAAACAAGTATGTATTGCGTTCGTGTTGGTTCTTAGCGTTTATGAAACGTTCGTCGCGTGAACGAGTTGCTTACGTTGCTTAATTCATGTGTGGTAAGTGTTGGGAGCGCAGGCGCAGCCGCGCCGCGGTGGTCGGTGGTCGGTGGTCGGTGGTCGGTGCCGTGGTGCCGTCAGCTCAGGAGGTTTATACATCTCTGATCAGCTCGACCAATTCAAGTGACATCAGCGCGGTCAGCAAAGCACATAAGTAAGGGCTAAATAGCAGTGGTGTGTGATGATGGAAATACAACCGTAAAAAGCTATCAAAATATAGTAGACCTATCTGTGAATAGCAGTTAGTCGTTGAGTGTATTAAAGTTGTACTAATTCAATTATTCCGATAATACAATATAAATAAGATAAACAAAAAATTATCAATCCACTAATTCTTCGGGAATCGAACCCGGTGCTCATCGCGTAACGAGCAGATTCTGTGTCGTGCGGGCTATAGGATCGCTTCTTTTATAATTATACATGATAAGCAGTTGGATTAATACTTTTTAACAAGAATATTAAGATCGACGAATAAGGTATGAGAATTGCAAGTGTTGTAACATAATCCAGTAAATTAATGAGTGAATACGAATCATCCCTATTTTAATGTTACCAATTTCCGAGTTGATATCATCAGCAACTATTAGTACAATTATTGTAATTTATTATTGTAATGTTTATGGTTAGGCAAATGTTGCATCGCACTGACTGCACGTCGACATCCCCATGTGTCCATGTGTCCAGAATTCCATTAACAACCTTACATCACCTGGCCCTTGCTCCCGCACCAAATATGCACCTATAGGTACCAAAATTATTACGACGACGCTACAACATGCGGCAAGGAAAACCCAGCTTACGACCAATATTCGAAAACTTCCGCAACATAGGAGCAGCTTTACAGCACATAGGAGGAGCTTTTAAGCAATCTTGGAGGAAGATAATAATACTTTTTGTAGAAACAAGCAATCAGTATGTTTAATATCACAGACTTAGATAACCAACGAATCAAACAATCCTACAACCCATAACAGACTCGTGCCGATTGCAGGTTGGCCGGGGGCCGGACGAAGACCAGGCTCCGACCTTCAGATGCCACAACTTGTTCAATAATCAGATTACATCATATTGTGCAATGTATCCCGGCCCGAGTTACACGTGCACGCGTAATATTCGAAGGAGAAATGACAGAACAAAAACTCTTACAGATAGATTACGGCAGAAGATAGGTATCCAGTCGATACGCGGGCCACGTGGCGCTCGATATCTATCGTGATGGACAAGATCGGGCCCCGAGATCGATTCGAGAACACCTCCACAATTATCTGATCATTGTTATCAAAGTCATGTGGATCTCATTTACAAGCGGCTCCGATTTAATTAACATGATGTCACGTGAGTGCCGGCTGCAGAGGACTCGCTCCGGACTCTGGATGGGACCTTCATATTATGTTCAAATCCCTTCCCCCTCTCTCTCGGCAAGCACTACCCATAATTGTATCGTTCGTCATCATAAATTCCGCAGTCCTTATTTTCACCTTATGCTGCATCATTCAAACTACAGGCGTTGGTTAATCTTTTACATAAACATTAGAAATCTCTTTAGAACTGACGATGTCACTAACGTGGTAAAGTATGCTTAGAAGCTTAGAACGGTTTACATGCGATGGTTTATAATTTCTGGTTTTGCCCTTTCCAGCTAGCAACGAATAACATACAGTAACATACATAAGTTATATCTCACAGCAGGCGGCACGGCGCGGCGCGGCGGCCTAAACCATGAGTGCCTAATTAGCCCGGCGATACCTGTCGGTTTGTAGTAACGCCCTAATTAATACGGGCCGTTAGCGACTTCTAGCGTTCGTGATAATTATTTCTTCACATATAAATATTTCTTTCGGCTCTTCGACGTAATAGTATTTACAATCAATAAACCGGCGCGGGCGTCCGTCACGCCGGGATCCGTCACGCTGCCGTGGCGCGGTTGCATTAAACTGTAAAAGCGAAACTTTTAGCGGTATCGCCATGCGCCCGCGCCGCCCGCGCCGCGCCTGTCCATCGCCTGTCGATAACGCACTCTGCGTAAAAAGATTGCAGCACCACAAAAACTACAAATGCGTTCATCAATCGTTGAAGAATACGATTAATTTATGAAAAAAACTACTCGTATGCCAATTTATAGAATGCAATTTAAACGTTTCTAATGGTGAAGGTATGTACTGCATCTACACATGATGACTCAAAGCACGGCGAGGGTAGTTGTCGAAGCTAACAGTTACAGGTCGAATTAACAGGTTACCTAACTTTTGCTTTGCTTGAGGGGTATCTTAATTTGTGAATAGCCATTCGTGCTAGCAAGCCGCAAGCCGCAAGCCGCAAGCCGCGAGTCGCGAGCCACACGTGATTGCGCCAAACAGCCACCCTGCCGTAATGCCTCTATTTATCGGCCTTATTATTCCTTTTCACAGCGATTGATCGTTGCCATGGTTTGCCCAATCGAATTGCACTTTTTGCACATTCGATCGTCCGCGAGCTCGCTGCTCGGCGCAACGTCAGTCGGCGGACTATTTTTATGAGCGGCCACGAACTCATTTTTTCTCCGGAAAGGCGTCGCTCCCAAATTGCAACGGAGACTACGCTTTCGATAATGTGGCGTGAAACTCGCTACCGGGGTGATTGTGAACACTATTTTCATTTCATTTTTCTGTAAATAGGCGCAGCAGCTCTATCTCACTACTAACTGACAGTTCACTGTCGAATCGCCCGGTTATTATAGTCAGCAATCAAACGACGCGACGGTAGGTACCTCGGGCCCACGAATGGACTTGTCAATCGCACCACGACACGGATAATTTATATTCACTTAGAATATTAGTATTGCAGGTACCTACCTAGGTATCTTTTATCGTAAAATCTAATGAATAAAAATAAATAGCTCCGGCCATTTAGCAACAGCGGTACATTTTACATAAAATAATATTTTTTATTAAAATAATATTTTGCATCAAAAATTAATGGAATAATAATTAATTATTAACTTTTACTCACAAATGTAGATATAAGTACATATTCTATGAGTTACCTGTTATTTTTATAATTTCAAATTAAAGTTATTTAAAAAATGAAAATGAAATGATATTCAATATTTGAGTAAATAACCAAGAAACTGAAAAACATGTTGTTTGTAAAATAAATCAAATGTATTTTTGGTATTGAAAGAGGGTCTTTTAAAATGCTTGTTTATATTTACAGTGCGAACAATATAAGTAACAACACGAACAATTCTACAATAAGATCAAATTTTAACATACGTACGAATAGCTTTCGTCAACACAATAAGGTAAAGACACACCTGTAAGGGCTGTAAGGTTTATGTCGGGCACCGTCTACGGAGTATCGCGAGGGGAGCTCGCCGGTTATTTCGGTGACTGAAATAAAGTAATAAAATGGAGTAGATGGCAAGAATGGGGTCTTATTAAGATTGATCGATAACAAGCGGTGTCACTTGTCGCACGCGGACCGCGCCACCAGGTGCAGCGGAAGGGTTGCGCGGCAGGTCCCGATGCATCGCTGAACTTTATTGCATTCTTTATTACACCTTTTTACGTGCGCCCCGATCGATATCTGCTTCCGGTTTTGATTACGAATGACATACATTATTCACTCCTACGTATCAGTCGAACGGTGCAATTATGTCGGGGCTTCCTTTGTGCCGCCGGACGGCGCGCGAACGGTCAGGCCGATCCGATATACTTCTAACTGTTATAGATCGCTCGCCCGAGTATTTAATAGTAGGTCAGGAGAAAACTAAGATAAACACGAAGCTATCTACTTATTCATGAGAGGAAGCGAGGGTCGCCGGGCCCGCGCCGGGATCCTAGCGTTCGACATCAAAGGGAAGAGTCGCGAAAGAATTCTCATTCCGTCGTAATCGGACCCGAAAGATAGCATCGTATTAAAAGGATAGGGAAATAAACGAGGCGGCCGTATTTAAAGCGGGCCGCGGCGGCCGCCATCGCTCACGGCCCCCGCGCAGTAAATCGCCCGCGTGAAATACGGGCGGCCGGACCGCCGGGACCGCCGGGGCCTCCGGGACGGTCCCGCGGGACGCGCCCGCCATAAATCGTCCCCATTTGGCTAACCCGCGAATCAAAGAAACGTAATTCGCAATGTTTAAATCCAATTTGAACCTACTACCGGGCGCTCGGCCGACCCCGGCCCATCGACGGGTTTAAATTATGATTCGCGGGTCGGGGGTTCCCGCACGCACGGCCGCCGCGCTAACTCCCGGCAAATGCTCGAACCCGGGACCGGCCGCTTAACATTCCGGCGGCGAGCAGCTGACGAGCGCGTTACACTCGCTCCACTGCCCGGACCGTCCCCATGATCGAGATAATCTCCGGCTTTCCACATTTTCAAAGAAAACGTTTAAGAAAATCGCTTTTTTTGGGTGGTCATCTTTCGTTTAAGAATGCGTGGACAAGCGGCAGCGATGGACGAGGGATGGGGCGACTTGCAACGTCAAAATGGAAAGCAAATCAAAGTTGCTTGCTATTAGAATACTTTGTTTTAACAACATATCCAATAATTAATTGCATTGCATGAGCAAAAACGATTGAGAAACGGCGATAGATTAAAATAAATGTCGCGCATACTAAGTTTATCAATGATATCGACATGATTAATGATTTTGAATTGGAATATTGTTGGTATAATAATAAATGCAGTTTCGTTTCTTCATTAGGTATTCAGCGATAGACATTGTAAGAATCGTGTTGTCGTTGTTCGTAGATTGCGAGGCGCTTGCATGAATTGGGGCGAAATCTACACAAATGTCCCAGCGTGACAACCTAACCTCAGTGTTTCTATTTTCTATTATGGAACTGGAACCCACGTTGAATTTACTTTTCCTGTGTTTATCAAAACGTAAGTACATGAATGTTTTCTAAATGTGCCGCATTCTATATAATTGAAAATGTATAAAATATCTGGTAGGTAACTTTCTGTTTTTCACACGTGAATAAATAAATAACCGTAATCGTAAGGGATTATAAGCTGAACTTTTGAATTATACTCGTACATTCATTTTGGAGTTTTCAAAGATAAAAGTCTGTGTCGTAAGTCGTATCTAATTCAAAAAATTACCTCGCGTAAGTTAATCGTTAGGTAGGTATCACTGTATAATGAAGGAATAATTATTTAATTACACAATGCATAAATTGGGTATTAAAGGATCAATGGTCCTACTTTATTCTTCATGACAAGAAATATCAAGATATACTTTTTGCGGTTTCATAATGTTACAATGGAATATTTCCGAATAAAAAGTATTATAATACAGCAATTACAAATGCAGAACATTCCTACTGGTTCCATTCGTAATGACTACTCAGTGTTATCGAAGAGAAGGGGCCTAAAGTAAGGTTAGGTACTTTAATAAGCAGGTAGGTAGGTACTTTGTACCAGAAAATCTCCTCACATTATGATTATGTCCAGCAGTAGGACAGTTTGGAAGAAAAGAAGAAAGAACTAAATAGAGGTAGATTAGAATTAGAAGCTTCACATCCTTTCGATTAAATTGCTACACAAGCAAGATACCTACTATAGCCACTCCCCTTGCAGAAGTAGTTCATGATTATCTTAATATTATAATAACTCTTGCGTTACTGGTGATTGACTGACAGACAACGCACAGCCGAAACTACTGAACGGAAGAAGTCGAAATAAGGCATGTATGTTCCTTGGGGAGTGTTGGGGAGCACTAAGAGAGGATTTTTGGAAATTCCACCCCGAAAGGGGTGAAATATGGGGTTGAAGTTTAAACGAATTCCACGCGGGAGAAGCCTGCGGGCGGAAGCTAGTTGAATATATTTCCAAGTTAGTTCACTGCGGATTAAAAATATTAATTAAAGATGTAAACAGTGATAGTCGCGGGGCGGAGTGGTCGGTGGTGGTCGGCGGTGGTCGGCGGTGGTCGGCGGTGGTCGCACCACACTTCCGCCTCCAGTTCCGTCACGTCCGCGACCTTCGATCGGTACACGACAACACAACCAAGTAGGTACATTTGTTCCAACCGATTGATTCGAAAGGTTTACGAAAAACTTGGAGATTTCAAATACTTCTGGATATTATAGTTGGCAGCATGCCATGAAAAGTAGGTACTAAGTATTAGGGTTGGTGCCGACTGCATAATTACACAGACATTGGTGTCCGACATTGGTTATTTGTTTCCAAACTCTGAAGGTGCAGTATTCGCTAGCATCAATATCCTTAAGATACTTAATATACGGACCTGGTCACAATTCAGCTAACAAACCCTTAGCTCGACTAACCCGTTCCAACTACTTAGTTCAACTTATCCGTGTTAAATTCCTCTATTATTTTCCTCTGTTATTTTCCTCTATTCTTTTATTCTTTGTAGGTAAAGGACAGCATTGACACGCATTCATTATTCGCTTTTTTGTACCGCATGGGTTTCAACCCAAACCGACTTCCTCTGGTCGCGACACTCGTGGCACAACAACATTAGCATAGCCCGTCCGCATGTGTTTACAAACCGCCTGCCACCGCATCGATCACATTTCACTATTCTCTATATGGAGTGTTGAAGAAATTCAGTGATAATGCGATGCAGTAGAAACTCTTAAGCGAAACGAAATCGCACGTCGCGATATCACAGCACATGGTAATGTGAGATTATCGGCTGATTATGCGCCGGCAAAAACCGTCGGCATTCATAGCGCACGTCACCACCCGGGCCGCTGCGGTGGATGGGGCCTCCCACTCGCTCTCTGGTGACAGTGATAACGCGAGATGCCATTAACACTGATAGAGTAAAAAGATAATCCTCCAGTGTTAATTATGTTGGTACTTACACACGTAGCTTCGTGCCAGTTAAATGAGCCATTATAACAAATAGTATGAGTTAAGTGTGTGATCAAAGTTATAGACTAGTAACGACATCAGTAGTAAATAATGATACATGCAATTTTTTCTAGGTAGCTAAGTGTTGTTAGTTTACAACGCCGTTGATGACATGACTGCAGAAAAATACTGGTAATCAACATAATTTATTTACCGAAAATCTAGACCAGACTGGAAATCCAATCGTCTACCCCACGCCCACGATGCAGCCACCAAAAGCTATCATACAAGTGATGACAACCATGCGGCGTTTCTGCGAGAAATTTGTCGCGTCATGACTTAATCCTTCTTCTGTATCTTTATAAATCGAGAGCCGAGCCCAGCGGTGGATGTTGGGACTTGGGACACCTTGGTGGACTAGCATGATTATGCTCTTTCTTGTAAATTATTTGGGAACTTAAAATAATGAAACGTGAAAATGGATATAACAAGGTACCTTCATTATGGTAGAAAACGGTTAAATATCAAGGGCTACTCATACTTGACGTGGGAAAGCCAGCTGCGACCTGCTTATAAGATAACCATGTATCTTTTTTTTTGTTTTGTTTTTTTTTACGCTTCACACTCATAGCCCCACACTAGGATTCCCTGTGTCGTGGGTGCTATGGACAACACACAAGACAAGGACACACACCCAGACCGAGAGCGGAAATTCAAACTCATCATTCAAATTTCCGCCTCGCTGGGAATCGAACCCAGGACCCTCGGAACAGCGATCCGGCGTGTTAACCATTGCGACATCCGGGTCGTCAAATCTATCTACAATCTTCTAAAGAAATTAGATGAATTTCCCAAAATCACAAAATAGTAGATAATATACTTAACTTAATTGGATATGACAATCCAAAATACTTCCTAAGCGTTTTAGTTGTTGATTTCAGGCGATCGAAGATCATGTTCGTATGTTGTATTGTCTATCTTTCGCCATGCGGGAACAAACGTGGTTGAACGAAAACACCTCGGCGTGAGCATCTCGAGACGGGGTGAGTGACCGCGGGTGGTTAATTGCGCCCCCCCCCCCCCCGCCCCCGGCCCCCTGCCCGCGCCCGCCGGGTCACGCAGACCTTCACATGACGTCGCCGAACGTAACACATTCGCCCTATATACGAAAATCGATGAACACGTAACGGGCACAAGATCAATTGGCGCTTGACGGGCCGCTCCATCTGCTGAGCCGCATGGCCGCATGGCCGCATGCCGCATCACAACACTCCGCCAAAACATAACAACACAGCCATTGACTAAACGAATACTCGCTACAATATCTACCCCAGGCCTTTTACCATAGTGTAGGTGTGCAGAGTCGCGAAGAGACTGAATTACTGATTCTACAGATCCATCCGCAGTAGTTTCCCGTTTTAAACTACCTAATGCAGTAAACCAGTGTTTAAACGCACATACCTATACAAAAGCATGTCTATATAATGTCAGGTATATAATCTATCCCCTGTTATTTAATCTACCGATTAAGTTCTTTTTCTGGACAAAATAATCTCCGTTTGTTATCATCATGTCATGTCATAAGTCATAATAATATACTATCAAGTGATTTATTTAATTACTCATTCAAATACTTTATGACTCATTGTAATTAAGTTTAAAACTCACTTTTAACTGCCGAACTAGATAATTAACATTCATGCTGTAATGTTAACTAAGCAAAATGATACCTTTACACAAAGGTTTATTAAAGGACTGTTAAAAAATATATTATTATGATTTTTGCAATTCTAATAAAACTAATCATTATACATAACGTGGGGTCAAATTAAAATATTTAATACGCTTTATTAAACAAAATTAAGTAAGAATTGTTTTTGTTATAGCTCGGTAACTGTTGCCCGAACTACGAACGCAAGCATCCACATGGTTTGCGCTTCAGATTTAAATCTAGATGGGCATCTACTTTGTCAAGAACAATCTCAGAGCCACCGCACGAATGGGGCCACACGGAGGGCTGTGTTTATATGAATCTTTAGACATAACTGGCCACTTTTCGTCCAGGCCGTCTATCAACAATATTTTCTCGGCGGAAGGCAAAAACCGTCGCCGTCGCCTGGCCCTGGCTTTGCATAAATGCTTCTCCCGCATATGGCCCCCGACCAGTGCTGCTTGCGGCCGGCGGACGCTCACACCAGCTCCGATGCCGTTTCAATCGATCTCATTTGAATAAACTTTCTTATCGACTTATTGCGCAGGAGCTGTTGACAAATGCGGATTTACAATGTACACGACACAATTAATACGACTGCTTCTTGCAGTCGTCGCTTTATACATTGTTCGCCTCGTTAACGGCGAAGGGGAAAAGATACTTTTTAATTGTAACGATGATTTATGCGATCCTAGGACGAATAAGGCGAGCGCGAGCGGTCAGCTGTGACAACATACTTAGGTATACAAAATGAATTATAATGTTGTTATGGTTTGATGTCGATTTGCCAGCGAGGCTCCTCCGGCGTGGAGGACGCTGCAGAGGCGAGTCACGTGTCCAGGCGAGCGTCTCACTTAATTTCTTGCAGCTTCGAGCAGCGAGTAACCTTTACGTTTTTACCCGCCGTCGGACGTCGACGCGCCCTCCGCGGGCATCAATGTTGCAGTCTTGACAACGCGCGATTATAATGAGTCCTTTTAAATCACTAACAACACAGTTTGGCTTGAAAACGCGCATTCAAATGCGGTGTTCTGAGATGAATAATGTATGTCATCTGAATCGATTAGGTTATTCTTGGCCGGTGATTTAATAGTTGGAATTGATGTGCAGGGTGAAGGTGAGGCGGGGCGCCGGCGCCGGCCGTTCGTCTCGCTGACAGATGGACTAGTTATTTAATTGCAAATCAATATCAGGACATAAGTCTATGTAAATGATTGCTCCACATGTGCCACTGTCGCGGAGGATCACGGCTGTGACAGCGCCGATACTTCACATTGACCACATATCCCTATGAAATGAGATGCAGTGTGTGTTTACAGTCAACGTGCTATGGACTGAGGTATTTCTAAAGTATTCAATGGGCATGCAATTGCAATAAACTACAGGTAAATCCGTCCAACACTTAATTTAAATTCTGTTGGAACCGGCACGTCCTATTTATTGGAATTTACACGTTTAAAATTACCTTCTGCATTTTATTTACAAAAACAAAAGTTATAAGCTACATGCAACTGAGGAGGCCAGATGGGATACAACCATGATTTCTGAACATAAAATACCAAAATAACGAACGATAAAAAGGAAATATAACAGGCTCTTAAAACGTGATCAGATCATGACAATAGGGGCATAGAATGCCCAACAATTACAGACCGTTGTAGACCTGAAGAAAATAGCGGGAATCCGCCGGATCAAATGTGCTTAGGACAGTTGATGGTGGCGTTAATTAGAAAAGGCCAAAATTCAGCAAGTCACCGCTAAAGGAGAAACTAAACACTTATTAAGTACTTTACGTTGGAGGTAGCTCTCTATGGTAGTCCTTCCTAGCGCCCACCTAGACACCGGCGCCAGCGACCAGCATTCCGCAGGTTACCGTCGGTTATAAGTCTGTTCATAATTAATACCCATAAAGTAAATAAACTCCATTCAGAGCCCCCGTTTTATAGCTTCACGCGTGTTAAGTTCGCCGGCCTTCGCCGATAAACGGTGCGCGATTGTGACCACCGCTGCGTACGTTAAAACATTATGAACTACGTGATAACTGCTTAATATTATGCTGTTTACTTTACTATTACAATTAAGATTAAGTTTTACTAGTCTTCGACTACACGGCGACTGCATAGAATGATGATTGTAAACTAAATGTCCGACGCAAAATTGTTCATAATTATGTATGTGCAGGTCTGTAACCGATGACATTTGGTTGCTTAATTCACCCGGTGCAACCACGGCGCTATTTATCGAAATGTTACATACGCAATCGATAGTAAATAAGCAACAAATTAGTTTTGCATCCAGTGAAAGTGGAATGCAAATAGCAGCGTTGCGACAAGTGGCCGGTGGCTCAACGCCGTCAGCGCGGTGGCACGCGGGAGTAGGAGGGCCTAACTGGACGCTTCCTGCGCGTCACTGCCGTCGCCAGGGCCCGTTCCGAGAATCCTCCGGCAATCGCTTCACTCCTTAAGGCGAATCAATTGCATATGCCACAATGTATTAATAAGCTGGACGTAAGACCGGCGTTAATTACCTGCATAAACTATTTTATACCTACGTAGACTAGTTTTTATTAATCTCCTCGCGACCGACAGTTCATCGGAGCCGCCGAGCGGTTCCCGGCGACGCGACGGATCGTTTGCATTCAGCTATTTATGTTATAATAATAAAACATGTCGGATCCGCCCTCGTTATGACTATCGCCTCGTTATATCATTAGATGCATGCTAATCGCCTACACTTTCTTTTATTTTTACGTTCGTATGCAGTGCGGTATTCGCTGGCTGTTCAAAAATGCGCTGATAATAAATATATATTATCTTTAATTAATATTTAAGTGTAATACCCTAAGTGTTCCGATTACAGCCTGTTCGTCGAGAAACCGATTATTTTTATACATGATACGCATCTAGTATCAATTATTAATAATTAGATTTTAGGTCGAAAATTAATAATTAAATAAGTGGGTCTTAAGCAACATTAATGACGATGGTCGTTTGTTTCACCGGGGCACCGGGACAGAGGGCTGGACCATCCGTCCCGGTACAGTTAATCAATTTAACTTGCAGACAGGTATTCCACCGACAGTGGCAGTGCGATGCCAACCCAACTGACCTTTCTCACACCTACAACACGACGCCTTCGTCACACTCAAATTGAGTCACTATGTAGTCTCCTATGCACAATATTATTGAGACGACTATTTATGTCATCAAAATGGAAACCTTTTGACAAAGTATATCTTTACATTTTATAATTTAAATGTATGAGGTATAATCAAGTTTTTACCTACAACGGCAATGAAATTACGTTTCATTACCTTCATTATGACAACTTTAGTCATTATTTTTATACGCTATAAAAAACAGTGGGTAAGAGACATATGGATTTGGAAGATGATTTATCAACCATTTAGTTGGTTGACTACACAGAAAAATCTGGGAATATTTTGGTTTGAACAAACGCACAGACCGGTACACAAAAATTAATACCCCCTATTATACAATATTTCTCAAATGTGTTATGTGTTCCACGTAGATGCAGACAATGAACTGTTACAAGTTTATCAGATAATTTAGATTTATACGGTAGACTTCTTACCAAGTTAAGTAACATACCTATAACTATAAATACCTAATGGCAATAACATAACATAGGTATAATTTATAGATAGACGGTTTATAGTACCTAGGTATGTAGGTACTCAAGGTGTTATTTTTTAGAATAGGTATTATGGCGATCTTCCATTACTCATAATTAATTAAATATCCTAACTTTACAATTATATGACATTTTTAATAGGAATAATTAATTTTCTACGTTCCCCTGGTACCAGCACAGCTAGCAGGGCGGAGGACGGTGCCGGCCATCGGATTGCGTATGGGTGGGTATCTAAGTATAAGACAAAGCTCAGCGAACACTGCTGCCCACCATAAATTTGAAATAGCGATGTAATTTAAATCGAGGCTGGTATTTTAATGAGCCACTACAAATATGTTAATGAAATCAGTGACTAATTATTCAAAATACTTGCTACATAAAAGCAGCCTGTAATTACTGTGAGATCCGGGAAGGGAGCGGGGAAGCGCTCGGCTTTTTGAACTCTACGCCACCGTAAATAAGGCACAAAATAGGTGCGAAAGAAAGTGGAGAAATTTCTATTATAATGCGAAAAGTAAGCGAGTAATCCTTTTTGCAGTGCATGAACAGGTATAAATTAAACGTTGTGCGCGGGCGCGAGGTAATCTACTGGCCGCCATTATTAACGTTTGCCCGATGTGCAATGGACGGCGCCGATGGGGCAGCCGATTTATTGCCCGGATCACCGCTCCACAAAAACTTAATTTGATTACGTCGATATTTTTGCATTCATCCGGATCATACACATCTAACATGATTTTAAAAACGATAAAGTAAAAGTTGGTTTTGTCAGATATTTCTATCTAAAACATTAGTAAAACTAACAGCGACGATCTTGGAGCGATCTTGGAGAGATGATAAATAATACACTACGTAGGGAATGACACAGGATAACGACGTAAACAAGGTAAAAGCAGGTAATAAGAGAAGCAGTGGCCGTGGTGGCGGCAGGTGGTTCACGGCGCTCCCACCGCGCACCCTACACGCTAATAATGCCAGATGACACTGCCAAATATGTGACCGAAATTCACAATTATTTAACGTCATATCAAGTTCCATACGTACCTATAAACGTATCAAACTCCCATTTATAACGCACTAGGTAATCTTGAGTACTGAAACTACTGTCTGAATTTATGGCTACAGGCGGATACGATCTGTCTAGTTACGTCAATAACGTCACACGCGAGACAAATGACAACAATAACTAATAGCACACTTTGACTCAATTTTCTACGTGAAAATTTTTATGTAAAACAGGTGCACAGGTTTTTAATTTTAAGCAAACGATGCAGATTTAGTTAACACACACCTATACAATTATGACATTTTTTCACACGTGCAATTATAGTTTCTACGTTGATTTGCAACATCTACAGAATAACACACAAACGTCTACAAATTCAGGGAACGAAACACCAACGGGATAAAGATTTTGCAACTGCCTCTCTCTCATACAGATTATAATTTGTAACAGCTTATTTCAATGGAATGGAAGAATTACGAAGTAAATATCAGAGTCAAAAGAGTTCGATTGTATCGAATAAACTAGCGGTAGAGGGAACCAAATAATCATCTAAGTAACAGTAAGCACGAGCAGCAGTCAGCAGTGAGGTGATCGTTATCGGCCGAAGACGACAATGCGAGGCCACGGCGCGAGGGCCGCCGCCGCCCCGACGAGGGAAAGTGCTTTTAATTCGAACATAAAGGAGCCTTTCTTCGTCGAGTTGCAATTGAATCGGAATGGAGAGCTCTTATCGAGCCCCGCCGACCGGAGGGTTGACTTATCTTTGTTTACATGCGAGTCCGTCACATTGGCAGGTCGGCGCTAATAGAATAACGTCGGACGTTCCCGGGGCGACACTCGGCGACACCGGCTGTTTATTATGAAATGCTCGCGGAGCGTGTCGAAGAATCGGTTCGCAACGGGAACGATCCTCGAGTTAATAACGTTCGGGGGGCAACCCTTCCCGGGAAGGAACCTGTCGGCGGATCCCGCAGGTGCCGGCGCCGGCACCGAGGGATCGATGGCGGGGCTGTCGGCCCCGCGAAGACGAAACCTTCCAAACCACCAGGAAAACGTAACAAAAACAACGGAAATCCTCCCTGGCTTCGACGGAGTAGCTCAGCCGTAAAAATAATATTATTTACTTACTTGCCCGAGTCAACGTCAACAAAAAATCTGGGAAGCGCATGCAAGATACCGAAACGATCACTGGACACATGGAGCGCGAGATCATTCACGAGGGGAATCACTCGGGGACACTATGGGCCGGGGGCCACTAGAGCCGGAGTGGCCGGGGCCGCACGTACCGTGGGAGCGGGCGCGCGGCGGCCAGGCCGGCGTGTCGCGCAGGCGCATGGAGCAGTCGAGCGGCTGCGGCTGGTCGCGCAGGGCCAGCGCGGGCATGCTGCGGCCGCGGCCGCGCGTCTCGGGGCGCGCCGTGTCTCCGCACTCGGTCTCGCGGCTCGCGTCCGCCCACCGCGCGCGTCCGAGACCCACTGCCGCGCGCTCGCCGCTTTTTTCCGAGGTTTTTTCCAGGGCCCCGCCCCCGCCCCGCCCACGGCCCCGCCCCCTCCCCCGCGCGCTATTTACGTGCCGTATATTAAAAGGGTTTTCCGCGAGCCGTTATGGATTTTCCGAGCCGTTTTACATACGGGCCGGGAGCCGCGGCCGGCGCCCCGCCGAATGGCCTGTCGCTTGCACCTCTTCCCCGCGCCACTCGACTTTTAAACCCTGATTTGTCTGTATAATTCCATTTTTTAAGAAGCAACAATTGCCCACATTGTTTGTTGTATCTATTAGTGAATTTTAGTTTATGTCTAATTTCATTGGGCTGATTTTATGTATGGTAGTTCGCATATTTTTCATGGCACAGAGTATCTGAAAGTGTTGGCTGGCTCGCGGTGGCTCACGGTGGCGCGCCGAGGCTTCACGTGCAGGCTCCGCTGGCGGCGTGACGTCACGCGCGGTCGTTCACCCCACTCATCTGTTCGGGAACAGTTTTGGCAAAACCCTCGCTCTATTAATACGAGATACGGCCGCCGACAACAATCAACACGTTTGATTAGCGCCCAGTTATATTTTATTTTTAACCTCGATAGGATAATCTGCTCCACTCACTATTTTAATACTCGACAATGTAACCCTTTTTTTGCTTACAATTTATGTAATAATGTAATGATAAGGACATGAAATGTATTTAATACCTACTTAGTGTTATAGTTATAGCTGTCGATATTGCGAAATTGAGTGACCGACGTAGCATTTAATAACAGGTAGGTACCTACTTATCTAGTAGGTTCTTATGACAGAATTTATTGTCACAAGAGAAAAACCATAACATGATTTATATTGTAAAATTGATATAAACAAATGTATTAGGTATGCGAAAGTGTACCTATTTATTTATCCACATAATAGAGAATCTGAGTGTGTCCTACACTAGGTTCCTACACAGTAGTATGATTTCCATACCTATTGTTTTCTATTGTTATTAAATAATTGTTACACAGTAAGTATTACACCACCCGGGCTGTGGAGGATTTCCTTCAGAATACAGGTAAGTTTGACCACTACCTATCTCCACAAGCTAGACACTACATACATAGGTACTTACCCGCTTTTAAAATTATGATTTATTTATTTATTTATTTGGGTCACCAACAAGACAAACATTAATTTATTTTACAATATAAACCTTATCTAAGATATTAAACTAAATGTTGTCTTAATATTTGAAGTTAATCTTATAAGTTGGTGCGTTCAGCCTCGTGGAATTCATCACCACTCACCATCAGGTGGGATTGGTGTCAAGCTTTAGCTTACTTAATATATTATAAATAAACAATACTAAAATCATTCGTGTTAATTGCACCATGTAATCTATACCGGTAGGTACTCATGATTTTATGTTTTACGGCGGTGAAACAAAAAAATGTTTTAAGGACCTAGAACATACGAAGTAAGTATCTACTTAATACTACTACCTATGTAAGTAGTTAATAATACAGTAATACTATAGTAGTGTGTTCGGTTCTAGGTCCTTCAAGTGGCTCATCTTTCTGTTTGTCGCCAAGAAATATTAAAAATAGGTATTGGCCGTGGAAAGACAATACCTACTAATAGATATGTTCAATTGTACGGCTCGCGTGTTAAAATCGTCATCATCAGATCCTGGTGTTTTTATCGTGGGACCACTTTTGGAATATCTAGTAGGTAGGTACTTTCCAAAAAAAATAATTATCAAAATCAGCTCATAAAGGACGAAAACATCGCTGAACAAATATAAAAAGCATATACCTACGGTCGAACTGAGAACCTCCTTCTTTTTTAAGTCGGTTAAAAAATGTGCAAGAACTTTACTCCCGTGACACTGGCAGTGAAATTGATTAAGTATTTTGATGAAATTAAGTAATTCGTGACAAATTAAGTAAGTTAAGGGCAGCATTGTTAGTCCTACCTGCACTGCGTACAGTTCAGTCAAACCTTCTCCTTAGATAATGTTTTAAATTCGTATCAGTTTACGATTTCCAAATGATCGTCGATTCTTACCGTGAGTTCAAACCACATTTAAAATATCGTTTTGGCATTCACAATGTGAGGTCTCGTTACACCCCGTTTAGATAGATATACCTATCTACCTATGGGGGAAAATGACGAATTCGCTGCAAACCTAGGATATACCTACCTGCCTTTTGTAAGGTCCTCTCCACGTTTACGTACTGAACGTTACGTACGGGTCGGTTTTTTGAGGGCCGGATGTAAGGATTTCTCCTCGCTATTCGTTCACTTGTTTTCATACAGCTTTGTTTGACTCGTGGTAACAGTTAGGTAAATGTATCTTCCATGTAAATTGTTCTACCAGCCAAATAAATTCCGGGTAAACCTATCAGTATGGGATCGGCTGGTCGTCCATTATAGCGTAAGGTACCGATATCTGAGTGTACTTTAGCGGATCCTGCAGTAACATAATTATTTTAAAGGTCCCGCGGACGTGACTTCGGGAGCGAGGGGTGCGCGCGGGGGAGGGGGGGCCGAAGGTCCTTTGTGCGAAGTTTTCCATTTTCCAGTTCCTCCACACTCACTCAAAACAAAAGGAACGACGCCATTACTCGGCGGGACGCGGCCGGTCGCCGGTCGCCGAACCAATTCTATAACGATTTTGACATTCTTCTTTTTAGTCAGCTTTACGGCTTTTACTTACCTCGGCAAAAAGTGCTTCGGTAAACGGTACGATGTTGCACTAAGTGTTGCTTGCTGATTGCTGTATTTCGAATTTGGTACTGACTTACTACTACTTAGTGATGGTCAATTTACCCTTTAAGTAATGTAATTAAGTAAGTTTCATGTAAGTTAGCAAATTGTCCCACGGAGTAAAATAATACTAACATGTCCTACCTACACTCAGGTTTAGAGATTTTCTGCCGCTCTAGCAGTATCTTTACCTATCGGTAGGTACACCGTTTCTGGATCATTTAATTTTATGACAGTAATGAGGTTTGCAAGTTTACAAAATATTTGGTAAATAGAAATGTTTTGATAGGTAAGTATAGCATAATTATCATGTTATCTGAAGCAAAACGAAAATAATAAAAAAAGATTCTGACAAATCCTTTAGCAATCTTTGCTTCTTCTTCATGTTTTGGCAGACGCCGTGTTAGCGCGGAGATCTCCAGATAGAGGGGGTCTGACGAATTTTGACAAACATTAATAAAAGAGTTGCAACGTGTCGGCGCGGGCGGCGCGGGCGGCGCGGGCGGCGCGGCGGGAGCATCGCCCACATCTATATTAGTATCTCCAGTGGGCATTGTTGGGGGATCAGATAAATCATCGATTACTGACGAAGCCACTATTATACTGTTTGTAGTGGAGCGCGATGACTTGCGGTCGTGGCCGGCGTTCATTGTAACTATTTAATTTAGTTACAATGCGGCCGTTACCGTCCTCGCTGCGACTTACCCTGCCGCCCGCTCTAGTGGATTATGGCCTTTATCCTTCACTCACAATGTGAGTAACAGGTTATTATAGCTTCTGCAAATATAGCAAGAGCCACGGTCACAACTTTCCGTTACAGTTACAATTAAAACTACATCATTATTGGGATCTGTTAGATTCTATCACCATGAATATAGTAATGAGGAGGAGAACATTACTCAGTCGAAGTAGGTATGTCATCTCCCCAACAACCCAGGCTTAATGTCCATTGTCCACAGCAGAATCCTCAAGTGTTTTCCTTGATTTATTTGCATGTTTATTGTTTTTTGGACTGGTATCAATGGCATCAATAGGACCCGAACTTTACCTCGAGCTTTTCCAATGGATTCTTCTACAGGTATTAAAGCTATTCTTGAAATTGAGTCAGTGCGAAGGTGCCGGTTACTATAAAGGATTAATTGCCTTAATTCCTAAGATACCTTTTTACCTACCTACTGGCGAACAGTTTTCAATAATGTTGCATTCCCTACGAAGTAAACAATAGGGATCCCGAGCGTGTCGCGTGCCCGACGGCCCGACGCATCGATCACGGCCCCGCGCCAACAACGACACAACAACAACATCACAACACAACCGATGCTTTGTCCCGCGAGTAGCTGTTGACCCGCGTCCCACATTAACCGGCAACCGGCCGTCCCGCCATAGTCCCGCGGTGCCGTATGCGATGGGTCCCCGTGTGAGATGTAGGTCAGGTGACGTCACGCGACATCTGCCGCCCCCGCACCTGGCGACCCCCCCCCCCCCCCCCCGACCCCACACCACCCCGCCCACACCCCGCACGGCACGCGCTCCCGCGGTGCATGCAGATTTATGGCACAACCGAAATTATCAATCGTGGAGCTAAAGATGCTGGATGCGACATGGGTGACGATTGTTCGCAGGCGTCCGACTGGCACTTGTGTGGCTTGTGTGGCTGGCGACCGATAACCTTTTAACTAGTAGGTAGGTACTACAATGAAAGCAAGACCAATTAATATAATTTAAATATAGATGAAATAAATCATAATAAGATAAGATGGATTTTTACAATTAATTACGTAGATTCCTTTGTAAGATAACTATAATTATGTTATGAGTAATGTACTTATTAGTCATACCTTTATAACGATTTAGCATTTGCTTTTTGATAAAAGGAATTAATTATGCATAATACCTACTTAACGAACAGACAACATATCAGATTACAAAATATTTTTATCAAAATCTATCTGGTAATAATGTTAAACAAATATCTTTATTATTACGACATACATTCGTAGAATGAGACAGAAAATCACTTGTTGATTTCAAGAGTGCGAAGGTCATTATAAAGTTGCTGATTTTACTCACGAAGTCAATAGGAACGAAAAGAGCAATTAGTAAAGTGCTGTTCTTCCTCATAGAATTAACCCACTACCATGGACTGGTACGGTGACGCTCATGGGACACTACTGCTCAGCATACCCGACATGATTATATGTACCTACTTAATATGTGTATGCTACATTTTTTCAAAAAATGCCTGGAACAGTTTTAAAATCTAAAACCAAATGATACACTTGATAATGCTCATTTTTTTATTACTACTACCTAGTGTCATTATAAATCTTTCACTCTCGTCACTCATGTTACCGTTGATTAAATTTCGGTCAGCGGTCCTCAGGGGCGGTCAAACAAACGAATCACGACAAAATAAAGTGGCATGTCCCATGGCAGGTGTCTGCGCCGCCGCGCCGTCGCACTTGTTATGACATTTGTTTTGTTTATTATCTACCATTATACGATATGTATCATACGATTTGATATCTGCTAGGCTATTCTGTAAGGATATCTTTGACATCTCGATAGCTGAATGCGCGGTGAGATTTTGACGTTTGACGTACATTGCGTTCTGTTAAAATTTAAACTGACGGCAGCGCCAATCAAGCCCGCAATCGGAGTGACAGAACTCACCTGAGTGAGCTTCGATATCGAATTTGTTTCTTACAGAATAGCCTTGCTGATTCGGATATTTGACTCGTCGATGTGTCACTATATTTTTGAGTGACTTCAAAAAAGGAGGAGGTTCTCAAGTCGACCGTATTTTTATGTGTGTTAAAGTGTCACAACTTTGTACTGTGTAAACTGATTTTTATACTTCTTTTTTATTCGAAAGCTGGTGTTTGTCGTCTCATCTCATACAAATTTAACACTTGAGAGGTCATTTTTGTATTATCACTACATGTATAGGTATCGATTTTGAAGTCTCTTACTTTTTTGTAAAAATATACCTGGTGTACCTAAATGTTCTACATTTGTTTAACTCCTAATGAGGACTGGGGCATCTTCTGACTAAGCTTGTACCTTATTGTCTATTTGCCTATTGAACAGAGACAATGAACGTACTATTTGTGAAGCTATCGTTTTCATCACCGCCCTCCAACATTACACATAGGTAAAATAATAATAAACTGAGGTCGATTCTAGACCAGCTAAGTCTGTGAACGACGCAGCGACATGGCGCGCGGCCGTCAGATGCTCGCTAACCGGCCAGGGAGCTGAAGCTGCAGCCACCCTTTAAAGGTGTCGACCACCCGCCACCGGACGGTGGGCCACGCGCCACCGGACGGTGGGCCACGCGCCACCGGACGGTGGGCCACGCGCCACCGGACGGTGGGCCACGCGCCACCGGACGGTGGGCCATCGGCGCCACCACGCACTAATACCAATACATAAATATAGATACCAAAACATAAATATAGATTCAGATCAGATAGATTCTGATTATCAGATTAATCTAGATTTAGTAAAAAAATAATGGACGTAGTCGGCAACAAAGTAAAATTCTCACTAGGTACGTGTCGTAAGTGTCTTATGCCGGTAAATATTGTAATGTGTCTATCAATAATTATAATTTATGTAATAGTTATATGTTTCAAGTTTGCAAATGATTTACGAGTATGAACAGAGTCGTCGGGCCGACGCGACAGCTGACACCGCGGCCGCTCGCTCGTCAGTCACCACAAACTACGGAGACATAAACGGCCTGCAAATCTATACATAAAATAAAACTGCAACTGATCCATATGTTAACATGACATATTTTTGACAATAATTATATTAATTTAAGATTGCAAGTACCTACCTGCTTATAGAGCAAAATTGATAACAATTATTTTCAAAAAATTATCGGGTTGTGCATTTTGTTGATTTGGATTTGGATGCCTTTTTCACATGACTTTTCAATTACCTATTCCATGTGAACATGTATAGGGATAATGATTTGATTAAAATAGATACGCCTTCTCGATAGTAATATGTTTTGTAAACGTAAGATAATATTATATTATCTCTAAGCGAAGCGTGGGCAGTTCACTAGTAAGTAGGTAATAAAGTAGGTGCTAGCAATACATTAATATTTTTATTTCAATTTCCCTGTTTCACAAATAGCCCGCCCATAAAAGTATCTCGACGAGGACTGCTAAACGTTATCTAATAAATTAGCAGTTAGAAAGTGACAGTGTGTTCGTGCCAGTGATATTATGTGAGCTGTGTCATATCTAGTCGTGCTCACGTGAATTCTGTTTAAATATTTGATCACAGCATCTAAAAAGTTATATGGGCGCAGGAAAAGGTCAGTCGATAGACTCGTAAAGTTCATAGTGTGCGGTGTCGGTGTCTGTGGCAAGTAAGGTTTTGCGGGGGGTCGGACCGCGGAGCCAAATGTTGTAACGTTTCAGAGGCACTGCGAGGCCTCCAGGCCTCCAGCCAGTGCCATCCAGGCTCTGAACACTTTTGGACCTTTATTTAACTTGTCAATTTCAATTTCTATTAATTCAGTACTGATAACAATGTATTTAGTCTGACGTGGTATGGTAATGCCGTGTTGCTATTGGCTAAAAGCGTGGATAATTGAAATCCACCAATCAACTCAGCGAATGGAAGACGAACGATTTGAATTAATGCCATCGAGGAAATAGAAAACAAAGATATGAACGAAACACACTATACATTTTTTATGTAAAATAGGCATAGGCACCTAACCCCATTTGGTAAAGTATACACGTTAACCGAAAACAACTTGTACGACGAACTGGGGATTTCGCTATGAATAGAGAAATGACAACAATACAAGATTTTAAACTTTTATCATCGCGGACACTAAACATTTTAACTGTAACGGGTACTCACGATATTTATTATACAATACAAGAATTATTTCACTAGCGGTGTTAAGGTTAAAGGGTTAAAGGGTTATAAATGTAACGTGTAGGTCGGTATCTACTTACCTAAAATGTGTTAAGATTTGTTGAGTCACACGTTGTCGACTCGTTAGATCTCTCCATAACCATAAAAATTGTGAAAGTGTTATGAAATTTTAAAGTGTTTTTAATTTCTTTTATCTTGTTTGTTTTGAGACCATAAAATTATTATCATTTTTAATGATACCACGTCATTGGCACAGAAAAAATATTCTCCCATTTGAAATTGGGACGAGATTTTCACTGTCATACTATTTAAAGGCTATGAACGTTACTTTTAATTTCCCGTTTAAATCGGGCTCATAAACCTGTGGATAGCACCCTTGCTTGCTGTAATACAGTTGTTTAGACTAAGTACTTAATAGGTATTATTCACCTACTTAAGATCTTCCATTTCGATTGAATGACAAGGGCATATCTTTGGTTAAAACACTATTTGTGATTCGATTTCAAACTAGTATATCTAGACGTCCTATTATACCTACCAACTACACTATCTACTCCATTTCCCAAGTTATTAAAGTGAGTCAGCGAATTCTACATTTGATTTTCCCTCGCTGTCGATCAAGGCGGTTATTTCATTTGAAAACCAAGTAGGGTAGACTGGGTACGGTTGAAACACAGGACGGTTGAAACAAGACGAATATCTCGCGAATGGTTGAGCCGACAGGTAAGGGTTCAAGGGGAAAAAGAAGCAGATGACAAGTCGAAACCTAAATCAAAGTGTTACATTGGTCACCGGGTGCTGTATATTTTTATAAATAGGCCTATTGTATTTTAGCACCCAAAAGTAAGTATTTTTCTTTTGAGTTTCAAGCTATTATTATGTTAATCTATTCAAGTATAAATATTGAGTGTTTATCTATGATTTAGGTGAAGTTTTTAGAATACGGAATGATGACTAGTTTTAATAAGTTATTATTACTACCATTACTATAAACTTTCTTTTACCAAAATTCGAGTTGGGGACGGTTGAAACAATATATGTGGGTACAGGTGAAAAAAAACATATAATTTTGTTTTGTTTTCTTGATGCCGAATTCGCATAGTAAAGACTTTCATAGGGCAGATTGAGTTTATGGAGACAAATATGCATATACGAAGGTAAAAGTTGGAGATAAAACTATGCACTATCAACAAATTATTCGTCAAAGCCTGGTTACGTACACTGTAGGACTATTAAAACATTGAAGACCGATTAATATTATCATACGATGCCATGATTATTATAATACAATTATAACTAATGCTAAATAAAGCATGTTGCTATATATTTTTTGTATATTTCGCGTGCGTTTCAACTGACCCTAGTCACTGTTTCAACCGCCCCTGGCATGGGGACGGTAGAAACAGATCGGAATTTATTTTCAAATCTAAATATCTCTAAAAATAGCACCCACCAGAACTAAATAGTATAGCCCTTTTGTAGGTAAAGATCCACTCTTCAATTTAATATGTCATCATCATCGTTCTTTTTATAAACAACAAAATTACGGACAATTAAAGCCAAATCGTTTCAACCGTACCCAGTCTACCCTACTGATGTACCCGCGTCACAATTACTGAAATATATTATGTGGGTAGGTACATACAGCGAATTAACAACAGTAACTAATCCATCGAGTGATATGGAGCAGGCTGCAATTTAATTCCTGTTTAAAATAACGTCATCGGACCATCGAAACGATCACCTGGCACACAACGTGAACGGCAACGTGACTAACTAACCGGGAGCTAGCGACAAGCAAGCGCGGCGGCGATAGGCCGCGCTGCGCTGGGCCGCCGTGGGCCGCGCTCGCATTACAAGCCCGTACGTACATATTTGATGGCACTGCGAGACGCCGTCATCACGTATTTATTGCCGCTGCGGCCGCGGGCCACCGCCGCCACCGCCGCCCACTGCCACCCGTCGCCGCTCCACTAATGAAAACCAATCTCATTTTTCAATACATTTGTTTGCTCGTAAACATTGTGCATTTTTTAAGAGTTGCCCGTGATTCTCAAAGTTTATTGCCTGTTTTAATACTAAATACATTCCTAATGTGAAAATCAATATTAAGTTTAACTTCAACCTCGATTCATATAACAACCGACATGTCACTTTTCGTCCTCGCATCTCTCTCGGCCCGCAATGCCATGGGCATTGCCACTGTTAGGTGACTCGTGTACAAAGTGAGGTGTGGTGTGCTTGATACCTGTCTGGAAGAGGTCCCGAGGGTGGCGGGGGCTGCGGGGCGCGCGCGGGGCGCGGGGGGGACAGGCGCTCAGCAACAGGCGCTGCAGCCGCGACGCGGGGTACTCCAGCCACTGCCGCGACACCGAGCGTCTCTGCAACAACAGCCGGTATGAGCAGACGAGGCGTAAGAAGGTAAGGGCTGAACTTCATCCATGGGCATCACATCAGTAGCAGGTATCATTGCTACGGTGACTACAGAGAAGAAAGGAAAAACGGATGTACTGTCTCAAGTCTCAACCCAATCACTAAGTGCCTACTTTTTGTGAAAGATCATCATATTTAATGCCTATATTATATCCTGAATATTTTAAAACTTATCTATGAAGAATAAAATATACCTTTATAGGCAATGTTGGATTACAAGAAGTGGCTACCAGTGCTGACTTAGGCTACTTCTTCGCGTAGCAGAACTTGAGCGACGTCCTTTTTCCCCACCCTTAGCTTAGTGTCAGTTGTTTCTTTTTGATAGTGCTGTTGTAAAGTAAGTAGGTACCTAGTTAGGTAGCTGTAAAAGTAGGACCGATTCATTTTTTTCTCGGTCTTTATACAATAAGTTTTAAGTTGTTGCAATAAACGTTATGTTTTTATTTATTAATCATCTATATTAACGACTAATAATTAATATGTAATGCGGGTGGTAACCTTTCCCGCGCGGGTGGCGGAGAAAGCCGGTGACATTAGACGGTCGCGGCGGTCGACATCGCGTGCCTTAGTTTTACTTGTTTTATCGCTGCCTATCGATATAAAATACAACTCATTGGGAAATACTGATGCATAACACTACCAGATCTTTACTGCACTAATATTGATAGCTTATGTCATATACTGGACAACAGGTGGCAAACGTGCTACAATCTAATGAAATGTTCTGTGCTGTCATCACAATTTCGCCCGTAATTTACTGAAAGGAACATTTGTGTGGTAATACCGTTCTAGTCGGACCCATCGATCCGGAGAAAACATGAGTGGTTTTCCACTAACTGTGCAATGTTCTCAATGTGTTGATATGGTTGGAGCCGGTTATACTTTTTTAGAGGCGACCATCTCAGTCCTCAGGGGTAGCAACGCATCTGTGATCGAATTAGAACGAGACTCATTGAGTCTAGTTCTGGGTCGGTCACAGTTGTCATGGGCGGCAGCGGAAGGTGGTGTTGCATGCTCGTTTGCTATCTTAATTCCATAAAAAAAATGGTCCATTCCCACGTAGCCACCACCGCCAGGGCTTAACTAGCAGTAGCAGCTTAACGATCTGTATAAATCTGGCAGTATCACACGATGTAAGCATCGCATACCTACAATGTACAACGTCGTTAGATACATAGTCAACGACAACGCAAACAACACGAAAGTTAATAGGCGAGTGTTAGTATTACAAATGTATTTATAATGAATAACAATGGATTAGTTATAAGTAGTGACAATGGGTGCCAGTGCCACCAGGCGAGCACGTGCGCCGCACAGGTGCGCCGCGGGACGTAAAAACCATTTGAAAAACCGCAAGGCCGCGCGCCAGCACAAAAACTATTGTTTTGTCGCGCCTATTGCCGCTTTTTCTGCAATTATCGCGCCGACCGACGCCGACCCTCGCTACAAATTAGCCATTAGATTCTCGAGCGATCGCTCAATCGTCTAACGCTATAAACATCCTCAACCCCTTCCGCCGTATTTATCGAGCTGCCCCGCGGTAGATAGGCGCGGCGCGAGAGAGGAAAGCTCCGTACATATTAAGTAGGCGCCTCCGCACATGGCCTTCCCTTTTTCAGTCGGAATCTAAATATAAAACGGTGTAAAATACATAGCGGCGTCGGGAGCGGCGGGAGGCGTCGCGGCGGCCGGAGGCGTCTCTCGCTCCGTCCCGCTCGGTAATGTATGCACGTTTCCCGAGCCGCTCATTTTTTATCGCAGTCGCGCGGCGCATTAGAATTTCCAGGCGAGAAAATCTCACGCACACGGACGCGAGCGGCGCGGCGCCCGCCCGCCGCCCTCCGCCCGATTGTAGGCCCTATTGCTATCGGAGGAGACTTTAAAGTGGCGCGGGGGCAGGTCGGCGGGTGTGAGGCGGGCCGGGTGGCGCACATTGTAAATTCGCGGGGCGCGGAGTGAAGGGCGCGCGGGGAGGTCCCGGTGAGGCTGTCTTCCGCGCCACACCGCCACCGATGTCTCCCGAGTTCAGGCGACGGTCTGACAGGTTTGGTGCTCCACGGTCCACCGGTGGAAAGCTGTCAGACGGTGGAGAGACTCAGAATTACTGTATTGTTCACTAGGCCCCTTGTCGGCTTTGCTTTCAAGACCTCTGACCTGCTGCGTTGGGCAAACCTGCTGTGGCCCTCCTGATGATAAAACAACACCCACTCTTATCCATTGCCGGTGAATAAATCAACTTAATTTTCCGTTGTTGCAACCGAAAAGCGTAAAAACATTCCACGATTAGATATTTTATACTACTACTAAGTAGGCACGGGGTCTTGGACCCAAAGATACACTAGGAAGTTTGTAATCTCGATACCCCAGAAAATAGTATTCTCTCGGTTCTAATTTTCTCAATCGATTACAACTGTTAGCAATATGCGGCGACAAAATTAGAATGAGCAAATACAATTAAATACAGCATACAGCATGCAGCATACTGCATACAGCAACAGCAGGCTTTATCGTTCGTTGGATGGATGGCGAAATTTCTTGATCGCTTTTGTGCTTTGGAGGGCACACAGAGCCATCATGGTTGTTGTCATTTGATAGCAGTCGTTAATACGTGAAGGCCTTTGGAAAGAAATTTTCATCTAAACCCTCCACCAATCGGCACTGTGCAGCAGCATGGTGGAGTATGCTTTAGACCTCATCAGTGAAGGAGGACCCGTGGGTTATGGGTTAATTTATGTACCCCATTAATGGGTTGAAGCCAAAAACTGGTAATGTTAAAACAATTGTTATAGATTGTTTAATGGCGCGCGAAGCTCCGTCGGGAGTCAATACGTGAACTGTGATGTGTGAACTGCTTAGCAATGTTTGAGGTGTTCGAACCATAATTATATAGGTATGTCTTTAAAACCTGTCTTATTCGTGGGCGTGTAGGGCTGGAAATTCTGGCTTTTGCATTGCTATAGCGTGATTGCAATTATTGTTGCAAACTATCGCTGAAGAGACCTGCTTTTTATAAATGTAACAAGTACCTACTTAAACCATCATTTAGGTAGTTTGCATTTGATACGCCGCACCGTGGTACCGTATTCGTAGGTACTAGGTATAACTCTGAATATGTTTTATACACTTTAAACTTTCAGGGACACATAATTCGCTATTTAGGTATCCGAGGTTGTTATATAGGGATATAGGTATTATATGTAAGTATAGGAATTTGTAATTATTTGTGACAGAATAAGAAAAGTAACGTAAAATAGAGCCCAAACCCAGTGGTAGAGCAACAGTTGACAGTTCTGAGTCAAATTAACTTCGTCAAAAATATTCATCGTAATGTTCACAGGTAGGTACCTACCTACTTGAATTTTTGTAAAATCTTATTTGTTGGTAATAAAAAAGATCAGTCAAAAACATAACGCTATAAATAATATTACTTAGTGACCTAGCCTAGTACCCTCTTGCAGCATGGTTCAGAGCACAATAAAAAAGAATAAATGGTAGGTTATATCTTTTCTGCTTCTCTTCTTACTTCTTTCTTAGCTAAATGGCATTGCTGATGTCTTTGGTTTCAGCAGCTGTTATATGCAACGTTGACCACTTGCAATCAACTGGCACGTCTGCTAACTTTCCGTCTACTTACGTAAAAAAGAAAACAAAATAAAGATTCCCGAGTCCAGTTTCTATTTCAATATACACCAAGTTGTTATCATCGGCCACAGTGGAGGGTTCCTCCACTGGTGTAGTAAATATGCGCGTCAGTGTTGCGTGGCGAGATAAGGCCCCGCGTGGACCGTCGATACACCCACGGGCACCCACCCTTCCGTGGTGGTGGAGATGCCCCCAGATACTCTGCACCTTGTGTTGCCCGACTCCACCAGACGTAGTACCTATAGTTGCGATAGGTAGGTCGTGAAACACTGTTCAGTTTTGTAATGGTTCCGTGAATTTTGTTTTGGTTCTATTTAACTGATAGTTCAAATAACAGTGTTGTCGATAGTGGGTGCAGTTCGTAAATGCATACCTATAGCCCACCATTAGAATCTTCAATTTCTCTATACATATATAGTTTAATCAATAGGGCCTGTGCAAAATTTTGTCTTTTTATAATATTTGATAGTAAGCGAAACATTTGTAATGGGGATTCAACCTTAAGTTAAAGCAAAAGCTTTTCAATAAAATATTTTTTCAATAAATGCATACTTTAATCCGAACCAACGTTCCAAACTCTCATGAACGTACTGCTACTACAATATGGACTAACTCAGGCAATCCATAATATGGAGAACAACTACTTTTCTTGTATAATAAGAAACTAAAGAAACGCAAAGAGAATAAATAATATGGCATTTTAACCTTTGGCTTCAAAAAATAACTATAAACAACTAAGTATAAAATTAACAAAATATTTTATGTCATTAATATCGTTCAACTAGACACACGCACAGGTACAGATAGATATGACCCATTACCACATAGTAAAAAGTTTAGCACAAAGTAACAATTTACATAAATAAACGAGTCCTTCAAAATGTCAAATAACCCTGCATGCTGTTGACCTCGTCAAATTGAAGGCCAGGCCACGTTATTGGAAAGGTCACGCAACGGGACCTGCACTTTCATTGTCCTGCGAGCGCTCCCCGCCCCGCGCCCCCCTCGCCCGCACCCCCGCGCCCTCTGCCGCGAGAAATCGCACTTTTTGCCAACAGACCGGAGCGCATCTGCGATAACAGCCCACTGGGCTACGAATTGATTATATCTCTTGAGTAACAAAAGTCATCTAAATGTAACAGCTGGATGGGACTATAAGCAACATAATTTTTTTAACGTGAGCGATTATTACCTGCGCTTACAGCTATTATGTAGGTACCTATATATTGTGTTTATGTCCTTTAAATAGGTTATACGCGAATTAGAATTACGATTACATTCATTAAACACAATATTCGTTTTGAAACAAAAACGCAAGTTGCGCGATCCAATTTATCACCGTACAGCGTCTACTGAGCTTACCTGGCCGCCGGCTGTATGCTCGCGTACAGATTTATCAGCGATAATCGGGAAGACTACCCGCGCTTGTGGTCCAAAACATATTATTAATCTTAAGTGTCCCAATCGCATATGAAATTGACTATTGACATGCGGGTTGGTTCTGAGAAGTTGGCGATAATGGTTCTCGACAGCCGAGGGCCGCTCCCGGCGCGGGCAGGTGAGATACCGTTCACCGGGTGGCTATTTAATGCTTAAATTAGTTGCATGGCATAGAATGCGGTTTTTATTATTGACGTAAGTAAAGAAATAATAACAGGCAGTCGGTTTGCACCGACGGCTCCTTCGACAGGTAACGCGATGCGGCCGGCTAATGTGTTAATGTTGGTAATTGCCGCACGTACTTACACGGACGGACGGCGCATTGTATTATCTTTAATAAATCCAAACTGGGAATAATATTAAGCTCGGTCGGTGGGTTTAATGGTGGATTAATGTATTGCCATACGGAGCCGAGTTAATGCAGACAAGTCGGAACGGCGTTCCATGTATAATTGCAAAGCAGCTGGAAATTAAGTATCTATTGATGAGCTTAGCGGTCTACGCACGAATTACATCGTGATATTTGTGATGCGATACCTCAAGGTGCTCGACTGGAGCGAAGAAGTGAAAATTATCATTAACGCAACAACTAAGAAAATAATACAAGATGCAAACTCTCAATTATGTCATGTTTACAGCGGCGAAGGGTGCGGGGCGGTGCGGGGCGGTGCGGGCGGGGGGTAGGAGCGCAGGTGATGATTAATCACCTCGCGGCTGTCGAGAAGACGCTTGATTCATTGCCCGACGACATTGACGCGATTACTACTTAATAAATTTTATTAAAACGACGGTGGGCCAAAACATGGTGATTGGTGGGAGGAAACTTGTCAAGGATACGTTCCCAAAAATTGGTGAAATAGGCGTTATATGTGACGGACGGCGGACGACGCGACGGATACATTTTTCGTGACGGAATTCAAAGCATAATCCAAATTATGTACCTACTTATCAGCGCCACGGCTTTAATAAACTTCCAATAGTAACTGCAACGTTTATCTATTTGTTAGTTACAGTACCTACTACCTAGATTAGCGGCACTAACGTGAGTAGGGTGACGTTTCAGTAGGCCTCGGCAACGGAGCTTGCTAGGACAGGGTTGGAATACGACACACGACGTACAACGTACCGGACAACGAGTAGATACCGTTTCCTACAAAATACAAGTACATTGTATAAAATGCTGCAATGGGGCGCGTTCTCGGACGAATCAATAGCACGGTGTCGGCGGTGCAGTTTATGGAGGTCGTGGGACCTCCCGCGGCCGGCGATGCAAATGTAATTACTGCTGGTAATCACCGGCCGGCCGCTGCGTCAGCGCAGCACGGGCGGTCCGCCTGGTACTGGACGGCCGCTAATGCCATCCTTGGATGTAAATGATTATAATATGCGATCACTGATAGTCAAAAGTTTGACCGTATTAGCAGAATGAGCTTTATGTTATATGGTAACCCTCGCCCATGGACCCCGTGGTGTAGGTATTTGGTAGTGATCCTACTTGCGAAGCGAGTAGTCCTGAGTTCGATTTTCGGCCGAGAAATAATATATGTTGTTTCGGGCCATGGGTGCTATTGATGTGTCATTTGTGCTATCCCTGTTATGTTTTACATATGTAGATAAGGCACCATGCATACTACAACTACTACTATGCAGGCTATACCTTATCGTTGGACAGCGACTTGAGATAATAGGTATATTTGTAGAAGATAGACTAAAAACAAACAACAGGGAGATAATAACATACAGAGACTCTGTTAGAACGACGCTAGTCAACGATGATGATTATAACGATTAATAGTATAGTGATGGTCAGTAAATACCCGAGTCTTAACCTACCGGGAAGATTCGATAATGATAGAGTTATTACTAGCTGATGACAATGACAGTAGGTGTCGAGAGGGTCATTTGAGCTCATTTGGAGCCAGTGGCGAGAGGCGAGAGGCCAGGCCAGTGCGGCATTGTGATGTATGTCACGCCCTTCCCGGAACGCGACGATAATAAATTCGTTAATCAATCGCATCGGTTCCTTGTATTACAATCTATTGTATCGATACGCTGCGGTTCCACGAACGTTCGTATTACAGTGTATCATTTGCTTCTGATAAGTCCCAAAACAACGCCGTGACCGAGATAATGAGCGCGTCGCGGCCGGAGCGGTGGATGGACCACTGAAGGTAGTCAAGGTGCTTACTGCAGGACTAGCCAGCGCCCCGGGGCTAGCAGTAGGTGCATCGAAGCTTGGCGTGAAAGGCTTTTAACTTATTTTATAGCATGTATATCGCGTAGTGGATAGCGGAGACATCGAAACAAAAACATCGAGGTTTGGTAAAATATACTCGTATAAATTAACATAAAGGCATTCAACGTAAACAAATGAATTACAAACCGCTTGATTATTATTTTGTCGTTTATAATTTTGCACCACCAATTTTTTACCACGTAATTTTTTACTACAATTTATTACCAAGTACATCTATGTTCTCATAACAATATAAGTTGGCGCCAAACTTGTGCTCAACAAATTAGTATGCGAAATTACAGTTCTCATGCATAAACTGCGAAACAAATGATGTTGCGATCTCTTATCTGACGTGCAGTTCGTTTCATTCACTTAATTTATTACGTTTCCGGCGCCGATTCTTTATGGTACTTAAAACTTGGTTTTATATCACCAAAACCACCCACGCCGTTACTACGGCGCACTGTAAATTATCGTACCCTGATAGGTTTATACATGTATTGCTCACTTCAACCAAATGACCCACAATAGGGCACGGGTCTCGGGGAACTCTCGCACGGGGAGCTCAATAATTTTCCACTACAGGTCACCCATTCAACTACCGACACCGCCGGGTCCTTTAGGATCGAAGCAACCAGTGGTGATATCAGCGCACACAAGCACATTCTTATAATTATGATTATAATTTTTCCTTACATTTTTATTATAATTTTATTCTATACTATCTACCCGCCCCGGCTTCGCACGGGTGCAAGTTAGATTTACCATAGCAGCGCCATCTATTGATTACTTACTCAACCCAGTCGAAAGGCATCAAATAATAACACTCTTAATTTAGTTCTCTTGTGTGGCGCTAGGTGTCTGTTCATCTGTGAATAAGACTGCCATGTCAATTGTCATTACTTGCAAAACTTACTGTCAAATAATAAGAGACAAATAATTAGAAATAAATTAAAATTGCGACTATAATTTGAGATTTAAAGTATCCTATCTCTCAAGTTGGATCGAACTGCACATGGTGTGCGAATTTTATTATAATCGGTTAAGTGGTTTAGGAGTCCATCGCGGACCAACATTGTGACACGAGATTTATATATATTAAGATTTTGCTCGTAGTTTTGGCAGATCTACGGATCGACCTAAACAAAATACCTAAATAAAATAGAAATTAGTTTGAAATAATCGTACGACATATCAATTTAGTAATGAATAACACCTACATTGCCAAAATGAACGTAACATCAAAGAAGGTAACAATTTTTTTAAATGCACTGAAGAATAACATTTTCAACGCATTGATAAATACATATAAAGAAAATTATGAAAATGGGAACCCATTAGATTTCACCTCATTTATCCGTGACAGAGACGTTGTACCCTAAACGTCCTTTCTACAGAACTTGGCCCCTTTGATTATATACACGTCTAGATTCCGCAATTCAAACAAAATGTCACTCAAAAAACGTCCTCAGTTTTCCGACATGTGTGAGTACCGCTCGTGGGAGCCAGGGGCATGTACTAACAAATTTTATTATTTTTGCTGTAATTCTGAAGTTAATTAATTTATGGAGATAGGATTTACTATCAACATATAATAACTATCTCTTTTTGACATAGTAATAAAAATAATCTACAATTCGTATTAGTTTTTGCTGTAGAGCGGTTTTTTTAAAAAAAGTCGGCTGTTAATACTTACCCCGTCATTGGGGCAAGTATTAACTACTCTGGGGCATATATTAACGGAAATATATTGCTTGATTTTCACCATTATTACAATCATAAACACTAAGTAAATATTAATAAATTTTTGTAAAGCATACTATTTATTAATAGAATTAATAAAACTACCTCTTTTTCACTCAATGCCGCTTAATACTTAAAGCTTGATACAACATTAGGTTATTTTTTTATCAACACTTCTTTAATCAGTCTGTAAGTACACATTATACTTATAGAAGAAAGTTTCAACGCTCTACCCCTACGATATAACCCTTAATTATACAACAAATATGCAAAAAATAATAACAGATTCATTCATCGTTAACATTAATAAAAGTAAACAAAATACAATCATACATACAAAAATTAATATCTTTTGCTTGACTTCTGTCAAACTTAATAAATAAGCAACATTTATTCATCATAATCATCGTCAGAGTTGCAGTTAAGGCATACAAAACTGTATGGGTTCCCTTTGATACATTTTCCATGCGCCCATTTATTGCATGACCTACATTTAAACCAATCAACTCCTGAAGTATTTGATGAATACGATCCACCACATGCCATGCCTGTAATTTCTCATTCTGAAATAAAGAAATAAATTTTGTAAAACATCTTTCTACATCTTCAGGGGCAAGTATTAGATACATGTTAAAACTTACCCCTGACATTTTGTTAATACTTGCCCCGAGCATAACGCTTTTAAATGAAACATTGTATGTTTAGAACGACAAAAGATAATTAAATAGAATAAACGTGATATTATAGCTAGATAAATTACCATCAATTGACTATAATCTGTCTGAGTTACATGTATTACATTTACTAAAAATCAAAAAAGTTTTAGTGTAAAAAAGATCGTTTACCTGCTAAAATTCACTCATGACACAGAACTTTTAAACGCGGTGTACGGACGACACCTGACAGGTCGCAACGTGATCGGGACGTTGTTCTTGTCGTCGCATCGCGTACACAGATCACACTCATTAATAGTTTTGCATCTATGAGCTTGTTAATACTTACCCCCGTTAATAAATGCCCCTGGCTCCCCTACTTATTGTAAGTGCACTGTCAAAGTGAGCGTGTGTAAGGGATGCCTACTTCAAATTGTAACATACCTACTTTTTCCCTATGATCTTTGCAAATGAAGGTTGAACAGAATAGGTTAAAAAGTTATTGTTTTGTATTAGTCTTATATTTATTTTATTTTATGTAAATTAATAAAATTCTATAAAAAGTAGAAAAAATAAAGTAACTGGTATTAAAAAAATTTAAAACGACATGAAATGAAATTATTGTTTATTTCTATTTATCGTGTTACGTGTAGCGCAGCTCAGGACATCAGGAACTCAAGGACTTGTCGAACAATACCAATCAATCAATCAGTTCGTTTATTTGTTTATTTATATCTATATGTACAAAAATGACACATTACAATAAGATTTAGGTATACATCCAATTGTGCTTGGCAAATATACAAATATACCTAAGCTTATTATTTATTTATAGTTTATATGACGATAACATAATCTAAAATCGAACATTATACTCATTTAAACAAATAACAGTTCTAACATAGTAATATAATTTAAAACATCAAATTCATTATAGTTAAATTCAACCAGCACCAATCATCCAATTTCATCAACCCCAATAAAAATATTATTGCAAAAACGAAAAACCCGACTGCTTACAAAAGAACTCAGTCAGTAGGTACTTAATGTCTCTAATGAAATCGATGCTATAATCATTAAATCAAATAACTTATCATTCAAAGGAAAGACATTAGGGTATACTAAATAAAATATAGTATAATAGTAATAGACAACTAAAAAAATATATTAAGATAAATAAATTTATAAATAAAACTAGAAAGATGATTAAAACTAAAAATTGTAGTCAAAAATTAAGTCAATCAAGGAAAAACTGTCAGTATTTAAGTAATAATCTTAAAGAATTACAACTCAAATTAGAGCAGAATAGTTTCCAATATGACGCTGAATCCCAAGTCTTACAACACAAAATTGAGGGCTTGGAGAAGTCTTTGCAGGATATCACAAAACTTTATATGAATGCGCAGGATCAAATCAAGGAGCATATCTCTGCATTTGATAGCCTGCTAGAGATGTGTAACAATAACATGGATAGGTTTGAGTCATTAACTAATAAGTACCAGCTGTCACAGGGCAAAATTAGTTCAATTAATTCAATCAGTACATCTTTGCCAAACTTACAGGATGACAGTGTCGTACTGGAGACTATTTCATCTGCCTCCCCATCGGGTCAGTTAAATAAAAATAAAAATACTATAATAATCTCTGATAAATTGGGGAAAGACTTTGGGTCTATTATGACTCCTTATGTAACCCATTCTGTCATGAACAGGTGCTCACCGGGAGCCTCCTTTGATTATTTGATTAGTCAAATAGACCCTAAAGATTTGAATCTCAATACAAATGTGATTTTAATGATTGGTGACAGTTTGAACATAAATAAGCAACAAATTGTGAAATGTATACAAAAATTAGTTTATTTACACAGCAGTACTAGATGCAAGTTTGTTATATGTGCTTTTCCATATTCTAATAGTCTAAGTAAAAAACAAAATGAGCACATAATTATATAAATTGAACTTATTATTATATAACTTGACAATTCATCATAGTGATGCCATATTTTATTTTGACATTAATAAATTTATAAAATCTTTTAGATTGACAGAGGATACTATGTATCTGCCATTAAAATATAAAAAACATGTTGCTACATTGCTAGCTTATAATATAAATGATACTGTTACCTGTGGTGTAACAAAGTCTATTGACCCATTTATTGATTGTGGTATTAGTACCACTAGTTGTAATATTGATACTGCTGACATAAGTACTAGTTTAAGTACAGATAATCTTAATTTAAACTAAATGTAAGGACAACAGAAAGGCCCTTTAATATGAACATTGTACACCAAAATATACAGGGCTTATCTGGCAAAGAAATTGAAATTGAATTATTCATTCAACATTTTAATATTCATGTTTTATGTTTAACCGAGCATTGGCTATCAAATGCACAGTGTTATCAAGATTTTGTTAACTTCAAATTGTCAAGTGCATTCTACAGAAAGACTGCTATTCATGGTGGTTCGTTAATATTAGTTCACAATGATGTGTCATGTAAGGATAGGTCAGATATCGTCAGTCTTTCTATTGAACGCATTATAGAGCTAGCCTGTGTGGAGCTGGAGCGGTTTATTATAGTATGTGTATATCGACCCCCCTCTGGGGATATAAATATTTTTGAAGATACGCTGGAAGATGTACTTGGTCGTTTGTGTGTAACAAAAAAGAAATTAATTGTTTGTGGAGACTTCAATGTGGATATATTATTAAATACTCAAAAGACTACTAGGCTGATAGACTTGTTTAGATGTTTCAATTTAAATCCGTTATTTACAGAACCAACTAGGATAGCAGGAACATCAGCTACTTGTATTGATAATATATTCTGTAATTATTGTGAAATTTTAGACAAGAAATTAATTAATAAACTTAGTTCGGATCATTGCGGTCAATGTATATCGTTAACTAACGGTTTTATGTCAAAAAAACAATTAATAAAATATAGGCCTATAACGCAAAATAAAATTTCACTATTTAAAGCTAGTGTATCCTCTAAAATTTTAGAGCCTAAACCTCCGGAACAGCCTGATCCCGATAGTCAATTTAAAACTTTATTTAATACTATAAACTCTGAATTCCAGAAAATATTTAAATATAAATACATAGATCCCAATAAAAAGTTTAGGTTTAGTGATTGGGCCACAGTAGGTATTTTTAAAAGTAGGAATAGATTATATGAGTTATATGAAGAAAAACAATTTAATAAGTCTCCGGCATTCCTTCAGCATGTTAAACTTTATTCAAAAACTTTTAAAGCCGTGTGCATTCAGGCAAAGTCAATGCATATTAAGAATAAAATATTAAAGTCAAATAATATAATACAAACCACCTGGGGTATTATCAGTAGTGAAACTGGTAGAAATAAACCCCGCGATAGTAAATTTGAACTTATAGTTGATGACAATAAAATTACCTCTGATGTAAGCGTAGCAAATGCATTTGAGTCGTTCTTTAAGAATATTCCAATTAAGCTTACTCATTCTCTTGCTTCCTCACCGACAGCGGCACAGTCTTTACTAAAGGAATCTGTTGGTGAATGTAGTGTTTTGTTTGAATTTAAATATACAACAACTTTTGAAATAATTAAAACTTTTCGATCTTTGAACATGAAAAATACAGGTGACTTATGGGGAATGTCGGTGAAAATTTTGAATGAAATAATACAAATTATAGCCCCCTATTTAGCTACTATTTTTAATAATTGTGTAGATGTGGGCGTATTTCCAGATCTAATGAAATTTAGCAAAATCATACCCATTTTTAAATCTGGTAATAAAACAGACTTGAATAATTACAGACCTGTGTCTATTTTGCCAACTCTTAGTAAGGTCTTTGAAAAGATTTTATTAAATCAAATGCTCAACCATTTTAACGCCCATAACATACTTCACCCTGAACAATATGGTTTCACTAAGGGCCGTAGTACTACTGAGGCAGGTACCAGGCTTCTGAAACACATCTTTGAAGCCTGGGAGACTTCTCAAAACGCTATAGGTGTCTTTTGTGATTTATCTAAAGCGTTTGATTGTGTAGAGCATGAAACCCTATTAATTAAGCTTAATCACTATGGCATCAAGAATACTTCGCTTAACTTGATCGCATCTTACATAAAGCATAGGACTCAATGTGTTAGCATTAATGATGTCAAATCGACGGGATCAAAGTGTATTCTGGGTGTTCCTCAAGGCTCAATTCTAGGTCCCTTCCTTTTTCTTGTATACATAAATGATTTGCCATATTACATTAAAAACCATGCGGACATCGTACTGTTTGCTGATGACACATCACTTATATTTAAGACAAATAGAAATAAGACAAACTTTGACGACGTAAACAGTGCTCTGTCACGCTTATCTCATTGGTTTACTACAAATAACTTACTTTTAAATACTAAAAAAACAAAATGTGTAGAATTTATCCTCCCAAATGTCCAAAAAATTGAGAAAACTCTTAAATTAAATAATGAAAATTTAATAATGGAACAGTCCACAGTTTTCCTGGGTGTCACTTTGGACTTTAAACTTCAGTGGGGCTCTCATATATCAGCACTATCAACTAAACTAAGTAGAGCGGTATATGCAATTAGAAAGATAAGGCAGTTTACTGACGTGGAAACTGCTAGACTTGTCTATTTTGCCTATTTTCATAGTCTTTTGTCTTACGGCATTGTAATGTGGGGCAAAGCAGCTGACATAGACTCCATATTTGTACTGCAAAAACGAGCGGTTAGGGCTATTTATAGGTTGAAAACGCGCGTTTCTCTGCGAGAAAAGTTTAAAGAAATAGGCATATTAACTGTAGCCTCACAGTACATTTATAGTAACTTGTTATACGTAAGAGAAAATTTAGGCACATATAAAGTCAACAGTGATACGCATAATCATCTAACGAGAAGGAGACACAATTTGGTTACGTCTTCATTTCGCCTGCGTAAGGTGCAGCGATCTTTTATGGGGCTTGGTATTAAATTTTACAATAAGATACCCAAAAAGATACGTGATTTACCTATTGAAACGTTCAAGCGACGTGTAAAATCACAACTTGTTAGTAAAGGATATTATACTATAGATGAATATGTTAATGATAAGGGTGCCTGGGTGTGATAATGCCGCGACCGGTTCCACTTAGACTAGAATTAGTTTTTTTTTTGTGTTTAGCCATAATTAGTAGTAAGTGATACCTGTACTGTGAGTGGTGAAAGAGAAAAAAGCGACTCCTTGGGAGTTTCTTGCCGCTTCTTCTCCCAAGACCACTCATCGTAGGGATTTGTTGAAGCGATGGCGTAACTTGACTTTCGAAATGAGTTTGTAAAAACCTACTTCGAAGAAATAAAGATTTGAATTTGAATTTGAATTTGAATAATATACTCAAAACTAGCTTTTCGCCCGCAGCTTCGCTGGCGTGGACTATACCATTTTGGTAAATGTATTCGTTGTAGTTACGGAGTTAATGTACTTATATTGGGGACTATATCTCCTTTTTATTCGATATCCCGTATATATATATATCCATTTCCTTAGTAACAAAAATAATACCATTATTGTCATTCTTATGGTACCTACAATTTTTGTATTTAATCACATCGAAGATGATGTTTTCTAAAAATAAAACCTAGCTAGATAGATTTTTCGCCCCCAAAACTCCCTGCACACAAAATTTCATGAAAATCGTTGAAGTCGTTTTGAGATTCAGATTATATGTTTATATATACAAGAATTATTCGTTTACAGATATTAGATAGATAGATTAGATAGTTTATTTGCAGCATTTTATAAATAAAGATGTTGTGTTACTTAATTGTAATTTATCTCCCGTAAATTCGGCACATCCCCTAGTAATAAACTGGCAACACCCGCTAATCGGATCTTAATGAATTAAAATATCGTGTTTTCTTTATGCATAGTGATTAATTTAAAAAACTGACCTATGAAAAGTAATCTTCTTATTATTACACGGTTTTCCCGTATAATTGCGGCACAATTTCACTGCGCAAACCGGCATATTTAATATTTTTTCATGAGCTACGCGTCGCTAGGTAACATAAATGACACTGACCTACGTGTCAAGCAAGTCTACCAAATTTGTTGGACTTTATAGGAGCCGTTCCGTAGAGCCGATTGCGGTATCTAGACCGTGTATATAATCAAAGCTTGGCCCCTTTTCAGCATTTCTGTTTCTGCTAGGATTTTTATGACAATGTCTATAATTGGAACGTTCTTTGGTTGTGGACAGAGTAAAACGTGTAAGGAATAATTGAGCATTACCATAACCTTTTGAAATTCAATCTGTTACTTGAGAACCCGAGTTCACATTCCCCGGACGTTCCTAGCTTTAGGAAGTTCCATTGATATGATTCATCATTTGTTTTGGTTAAGAGAAACCTGCATACTTAGGAGTGCATTAAAATATTCCTATTGCGTTTAAAATGTCAAATGACATATATTATACCTACGAGTATATGTGTATATCCTTGATACTCTCATAGAATAATAATAATAAATATTATTATAAAAATACATGATAAATTGAGGTGAATGACAACTAAAGACGTCTAAAACGACGGGACGAACTGTCCGAGCTTTTGCTACTGTCTTAACAGACGAACTACAGAAGGATACTACCACATCAGGAGCGCGACACCTCGCTCGCCGCAGCCGGCCGCCGCGCTGAATGGAGTGCTGCCACCTACACGCACACGGCAGATTGGAAGTGTCGATGGGAGCCACAGATTGTGGTTATGATGATCCATTAGCATGGCGGGGCGCGCGCGGCGCATGCCAAGTGCGCAGGTGCGCGCCGTTCCGAGAGCGCTTCCTTCCCCGAACGCGCGCTTGCCATGCGCGCCCGCCTCGCCTCCATTGTAATAGACGCACGCGCAACTCATACGTATCGCGCGCAACTGATTTATAGATTGGGTGTTCCGGTGTTAGTAATACGAGCGACGACGCTATGGGCCCCGGGCGAACCGGTGGACCCCGGTGTTACGCGTTGGTCACCATGTCAAATTGTGGTCACGTAGCTATTTACAACGTTTCGTTTTTTGTTGACACCGTGCCAAATAGGGACGCTGGTTTTAATTTATTTTATACCATATCATTGGAAATACTTTCAGCAATAAAGAATGAAATACGGATACGATTAGTTAGTTCATCAAGGACCGGGACCTACAGGAACTTTAATACGTGCAATATGCCCGAACATTATCAAAACAAAGCTAGAACTTTATCTTCTCTGAACCCTCATTAAGTTAATATCTTAAGTTAATATGGTAGATGAAGTAAAAAAATTACCTATTGTAATATTTACGCTTCGAACCACGCAACCAGATCCTGCACACGAAACATTATCTATAATAATCGTAATCGAACTTCGATAAATTATTTAATTAAATCCGGTTTTACAATTTAGATCATGTTTATTGAAGTGATTGACTGAATTGCAAATTGAACTTATTTCGTTCATTATATGTATATTTTAACAATCAGCATTATCAACATTATTCATTTAGGTATTGATTTCAATAATAAACGTAAAATATTACATGCAAAGTATTAGATTTAAATTCTTGTTTTTACAAATGGTTTGCTAAACGGGTTTCTTTATAAAAAGTTGATAAGCAATGGAGTGTGGATTGCATGAAATAGATATTGGAAGGTGTGTAGGATAAGATGTGATGCAAGCCCACTGAACTGGGCTACTCGCCGATATGTCCTGCGGAGATGGCTCCGATATTCTCTTGCAGCAGCGATCCTACAAATATCTCGTTACTTTCACTACACAATTCATTATTATGATCGTTTAACGAACTTGTGTACTTGTGTCATTAAAAAATGCACTCGCGAGCGCGATACTGCGGTAAGATCTCTCCAGCATGAACGTTTTAGAAGGCTTTAGCGGTGCGAGTTTGTTTATCCTAGATTAAAAATGGTTATTTGGCGGGCGTTGTATTTGACGTCGGCGGGAACACTTCTTATTTTTATTTTATTTTCTTCTCAAATGAAATGATAGGATTTCGTTCTTGTTTCAAATCGTTCAGGTGCGAATGGATGAGATTTTATAAAAGTGCGCTTGCCAGACAGTGGATACGAAATTTAAGATTTGAAGGAATGTTTTGGGGCGCATTTATAGACAATAGAAAATTTATGCATATGACATTCACGAAGAATGCCAATTTTGGCGGGAATTGTGAATGCATTTACGAAGAATGCCATTTTTCGCGCGAACAGTCAACTTTTCGTTTTTTAAGTATCTGGTTTCATCGTTCCGAATTTTGAGTCGTAAACAATAGTATGTAATGGTAGGTATTATTAGTATCGTTTTTCATCTCCATAGATAAGAAATAGATACGTAATAGTAGCCGGCCGCTGCTGGAGGTGAGGTACAATGACCTACCTGCCTGAGTCAGCCACCGCACGACTGGAGTCAATAGTTTCTTTCTTCCTTCTTCCTACTCTTTTGGCTGACAATGCATCATTGAGATAATATGAACAATTCGGAAAGTGAAAGAGTCTTCAATGTATGACACCTCCCAATTTTATAATTCCGTCGCAACGGACAAACAGACGAGTCTGGATATGGTGGCCATTCCCGAGCCATCACCGAGACACCTGGTTATTGAATGACATATTTAAACATTTGGCGTTGCCCGAACCGATGTCAGTGCTTAAAAAGCCGGTCGTAACGGCCATATTAGTTTCATGAGGCATTCACGGTCGTTTATGGAACTAAAAAATGGTGGAAGTGGGGACGTCCCCCGTTTGGGAAGTGTCCCAAAAAGCGCGGGATGCCAAGTGCGGCCGCGGTCCCGGGTTCAAGGCCGGCCGCGCGCCATGTGGAGCTCGCGCCTCTATAAGGACCGGTAGGCATGGGCCAAGCAGTTCAATATTCGCTGACCCTTAAAGCTACTTTTATAACACGTACCCTAAAACCCGTACACAATATTTTTCATTACATCTATTCGAAAAAGACGACTTGGTTCGCCTTTGAGTGCACCCAAGGTTTAAATTTCTTTAAGAAAATGTAAGCGGGCAGTATGTACTTGTACATAATGAGTTTTTAATCCTTTTTATAATTTATAAGTGCGCCGCAATTATCTTTTTAATTTGGAACATTTTAGTGTTCATTTCAATATTGTTTGAATAAAGACAGGCTGGTACGACGGCTCATAGCCGAGCCGCCGGCTGAATATTAAAAAAAAATCACGAATTTTTTCATAGTTTTCTTTTGAAAGTGAGTTCTTCACGTGACAGTATTAAAATAAGTATGAAGCGCCTTTTACTTACTTTCTCAAAGGGGGTGTTAAAAAGTAGAGCTCATTACGAGCATAAATTAAATTCACATTATTGAGAATAACTGAAAAAGTGATGAAATCAGATGTCGCTTAAATATTTTTCTGTTCTGAAGGTTCTGAGAAAAAGTTTTGAGGTAACACACATAAGAAAAAAAACATATAGACGAGTTGAGAACCTCCTCCTGTTGTAAAAAAAGATTTAAGATTTCGTTACCAACGAATTAAAACCTTTTCTTCTTCATAAGCCATGAATAGGTACCGTTGAATTGGGATCAGTCTACTCTCACATTATGAGGAGTACATGCCATAGTCCACCACGCAGGCTAATTGACTACAATCAATGAATATAATGTTCAAAGTTTCCCACAAAAACTCTTCTGTTTGTTACGTGACTAGGATTGACGTCATCAAATATCTAATTGTCGTTCGTCTGTCAAACAGTATTGAAATTTATCATCTCGCAATCTTTGCTCGCAATGTTTGTCGCTACCAGTTAGCGGTTGATGACGTCATGCCCTTCGATAAATAATTGTTTGAGGTCACGTTATAATGAGCATTATTTGAAATATTTTAAATTATTTTGTATAAGTTATTATGATTCAATAGGTTGAAGTAATACTATTTATAGTATTAAAAATTAAAATATTTTTAATATTTAGTGTAAATTTATATGAAAAATTACAATCAGTGCCAACATTCCTATTTCCGGTTGTGCCGGTGTTTTCACGATGTTAGCAAGTGAAAATCCTATTCTAATGTGCACATATCCATTCGTGCATAGGACCCGCTTTTCTGTTGTGCTGCGCTGTAGCCACTGCGCTATATGCTCCTGACGGAAAGACAATGCGTCCTAAGAATTACACAACAATACAGGTACCTACAACACAAAGACATATTTCGTGTGTTCTTGCTATTTTTCAAATAAAACCAACACGAAAAAAAGAAAGTAAAGTAGGGCCATCTTAATAGATCATATTGGACAATTCGTTAAAATTCGAGAAAGTTACGGTGTAAGAGATGCACATTTCCCTATTAGATATTCCTGAACTTTTTACACTTAAAAGTAAAAAGCTGACGTCATTGCAATGTTACTTTAGTGAATTCTTTTTAACCGACTTCAAAACAGAAGGAGGAACATAAGGGATGCTACCAAAAAAAGATCAGTCGATAAGTTGAATTCGATAGGTCAAAATAATCGTGAAAAAGTATTTCATCACTGAAAAAAGGATTTTAATAGAAACAAAATTAATTTTGTAAAATTTTTAGATCAAAAAAATATTACCATTCATTTATTTATTACGTCTGGCTCAAAAGCCTCAAATCTCAGTATCCTAAGCCGCAAAATACAATAAAAAAGCCATGATGCCATTTCGCGCCATTATTTTACGCCTTTTATTTTGTCGTTGTGCGAACTTTGCGTTTATCAATACTTTTTTCATAACAATCGCTTTCAATTTACAAATATTTGAAATTCGTATTGATAAGTTAACTTTTTCGATGATTTTATACACGTTACCTTTTTATGAAGCAAAAACTGACATTTGTCAAATGTAATCTATTAAAATGGCCAGCTCTACTAATAGTTTCCGTGTAGAGATTTCAAAGCAAACATTTGAGTTAGTTAAAAATAAAACCAAAAAATTTTCGTTTCTTAAGAATTAAATTAGCAAACAACAACATAACAAAGCGTCTGTCAGTCCAGTTTCTTCCTTTGGTATTAAATATTGAAGATGAGATTTCTAGGTGTTGAGTTAATACGAACGTTTCAAAGAATCACTATTACTAATTTACTAGTAAAATGTAATGATGGCAAAGGCTTGGTTCGTCGGACGTTCGTGGGTTGGATTGATGAACGTGGATGCATTTACTCGAAGAATGAATGCAACATTACATTCAAATATTTCACTACATTCTAGTTTAGTTTAAATATTAGGCTGATACAATCGATACTCCGTAAATACGCGTCCGGCGCGGGAATGCCGCTCACGCTTGGCGCAGGTGTGCGGCGCGCGCGCAGCATAGCAAACGTGTTGGGCGTTCGGACAATCTCGGCCCGAACACACGCCGCCACGCCGTAACCGACCTTACCTCCGGGCAACAAGAGCGTTCCCGGCCGCAAGGACGTCCACTCAAAATATTGACAATACGGATCGTCTTAACAGCGTTTTTTCGAATCAGGTGTCCGTTGGATCCATCTCGATGCAGATTTAAGCGGAGTGCACAATACCGGGCCGCCCGCTATGGGCATATCGCCGTCGGACGGTACACGGACCAGTTTGTCCGACACATCCTTACACTTTTTCTTTCCATTGTAATATCGTGGGTCGCATCGCGCGCGGCGCAACAATACCGACGTGCACACTCGGCCTTAATGCAAACGTGCGCTATGAATATGAATCGCTGGATCTTTCTGTTTTTTCCGCTGCGGCCGAGAATGTCCATCTCGTCCGTCCCACAAAGTAATGTACGCACATAATTTTATCGCCCACTTATCGTCGTCTTATGATAATTAATATTTTAATGCAGATGCAAGAAAGGTAATGATCCATTTTATGGAAAAAAACGACATCTCGAAGTTTCTGAATGAGTTTTATTTTCGTGCAGAAATAATGGGAATTTAATATGTATATCATCATAATAATACCTACTAGTACATTTCAAGCGATATTGTGTTGTCTATTTAGATGTCAATTCTTAATACTTTAGCTATCGTTTATCGTAAATAATTTTTTGAATGTAGGTAATTTTTTTTTTGTAAGCGGAAGTGCGTTAATATGATAACGTAAAAACATTGTTTACCAATAAGTTGGCATAAGAAAACCGGCGATACATGTAAAATTTTTCTTAGAAACCCTTCGTAGCAAAGGCGAGCGTCGACGATATGAGCGCGCGACCGACTCTGACGCTAGACTAATAAGAGAATCTATCAAAGATTGTCATAACACGTCGGAGCGGCGACTGCGATACTAACAGTCGGCAGGCCACCGTTGCTCTAAAATAATATTTTCTCGAGCAGTAAATATCCAGGGATCACCGGAGTTGCATTAAGCGCAAATAAATGATAAGTGTTAGCGGGCGGCGCACGCGACCGCGCGGGCGATCGGCCGCGAGATTCCACTCAAATACTCGTAACCACCCGATACTTGTAACTCGCCAGCCTGATATGAATTAGCATTGAATATTCTCCGACTATCGAGATTGGGTTTGCGAAATTCTAATGCAAGTAATATTTAGTTTTATTGCCCACTTGCGTGAGGGCTGAGTGGTTGCATACATTTAAATTGACTTTAGAAAGTAGATGTTCCAAAGATCCTCAGCGACAGTCAAACGCCCGTATGTGCGGCGGTCCGGATTAGAACCTTGTACTGATCGTCCCCGTCAGAGCTAAAGTCAACGAATTTGGAATGAATATGAGTTTTCACTTTCTACGACGTATGTTCTCTTCACGTTCCTTTCTGACCTTTTGCTCTACCTTGACCTTAACTTTGGATTTCATAAGGAACCTTAATAACAAAGCCAGTGTAGTCGTCACCTTGATGTAGCCACGTTAAGTAGGAAAATATCTTCCTCGTCGACTTCATTTGAATTTTAACGCTATACTGATTTTCCTTTGTGATATCTACATTGGATGTTTTTAATAACTGATAAAACCTCGTAGACTTCGATGAAATAGTTGTTACTTTAGCTCTTGAGTAGGTAAAGAGCTAAACCAGGTTCAAGTTTCAGGAAGTTTGTAAAAAATGATCAGTTCCAATACCTACTCAGCCTACTCTGGAGTCTCGTACATATCAGATTTATGTAAACCTAGGAAGCACATTTTGTTCTAGCTAAAACTGAATCTCTATTTGTAAGAGGATATACAATTTCGAAATTATTCGCTTTGGTATTCCCTTCCTGTTGTGGTCGTTAATTGAATTCCCGTAGCCATTTGCCACAAACATACAGGCGGCGGCGGTATCTATCCTCGTCATCGGCGGGCTAATTGAACCCGGGGCTGATTGTACTGACAAATAAATTTTGAAGCGAGCGCCGGCGTCGATTTAATGCGCGCCTCCAGATCGTATTATGCTCGTGACCTCAGAACGCCAGACTCCTTGGGACCAAAGGTTGTATTACTAGTGCAGAGGTTCAAACTGTTATAAAGTTAACCTCATGTGCAACCAATATAAAACGAAGGTCATATGTCCAACTACCAATTTTAAAGTAGGTTCTGTTCATCAGCTCAAAGTCATTCCTGACAATAAACAGAACTTCTACTACCCTATCAACAATCCAATTGTCGAGCCTAGGTATATCGATGACACATATTTATTACTCTGGAGACAGCGATGTAACTGCAAATTATCGTTCATCGACAACATTTAAGTAAAAAATACCGCCATCTACAGATTCCCTGCCCGAGATAAAGCAAGGACTCTCGCGACTATCGGCAGTTACGGCCACACCGCATGACGATTTGGACGATAACGAGGCAAAGTTGAAGTTTCGTTGCGTATAGATCGTATTTTAATACCCGTTGGAGGCTCGAGCGCTCGCCGCCCGCGCCGCGCCGCGCCGGTGACGCCGATGTTCGATACTCGGGGTATGGTAATATTTCGCGCGCTCGTGCTCCGGCCAGCGCTTTAATTATATCATATCGAGGTCGGCCATCTTGGCCCGCCATCATACGCGCTATCGCGAACGAGCCAGATAAATCACACACGACTGCAGCCTCCCAGCCATAACTCAGGCTCCCTGAGTCAGCGCGCCTGCATCTGATCGGAGTCCGCAACTTAAGGCTCCTAAAGTACGAGGTGGAGGTCACGATAACACGCTGCTAGCATTATGCTCGCTGCTCGCCCCGCGCCCGTCCCGCGCTCGCCCCGCCCGCAGTCCGCGTGTCGTCTTCGTGTACGAATATCGAAGCATTGCTGTTTTTACACCTGTTGATATTAACTTCCCGTTGGCATGTGACATAGTGAGCAAAATACTACAATAAAATATAAAATCAGTAGTCCATTCATGAGTCGAGGCTTATCAATGAATTATCGTGCACCGATGCGTCACAAGTCACAACAGAATCGCTAACGAGCGCCAATCTCCGCCACATCTCGAATGAAGTAAGTAATCGATATAATCAGCTAATTAAAGATTGGCACATGACCGTGGATGGCGTGGCTGGAGATGGTAATGCCGCCATAAATCGCCATTAAACCGCGCGTTCCATTCTGCAGGACGCGTCGCAAGGCCGGTCGGCGATCATTACAAATTCAAATTTCCCGCCTTCCTCAGGTTTCGTGCCGGCGGTAATTTTCCTGTCAATAATAAGAAGGACTAAGTACATGTAAATCGGTAATTAATTAAACGATTGCGATATCGACAGCGCGTCGAGCAGCCGTCGCGCACGCGGACGTGGACGCGAGATTTGGCCGGCGATGCGGGTACCGTTGCGTTGGTAGTTGGTGTAGTGCGAAGCCGCGGTGGTCGTGTCGTGCCGCCTGCGCTGTGTCGTACTGCACGTCAACGACCACAGGGTTCGATCACATAATAATACCGTCACTTAATATCACACAGATTACACTGAATATTATCACCGAGTATCTCTTTACATGTCAGGCCTGCAAACAAACAGTTTTATTTCAATTTTTTTTGGGGTAATTATATAATCCCACCAGGAACATAAATGTGTATGAGAAGTGATAACTACCTGAATACCAAGGTCTAATTAAGTTCCTTAAATTAATCATGACTCTTGTAATTTCTCAATGTTTTCCAGTTTTATTAACAAGTTTTTTTAGGTTTTTTGCTTGGATTATAGTTTTTTGCTTGGATTAAAGTTTTTTTCTCCTTACTTATCAGTAAGTAAAATTTGATATTTTTTACCTTAGATTTAATTTGGGTAACACTACACCGAGGACTGAAATATATTAAATTTTCACTAAACTAAAAGAGCTCAATTAGATCTTTAACCGTATTTCTTTAAGATATAACAATGAAAATAAATAAGTCACGAGCCGGTTATTATAGCACTAGTTTAAATTGTAGTAGGTACCGATAAATTCTTATACCTATCAGTATTTGAGATCACGGTTAATTTGCGAAAATATACTGAGAGAACTTGTAATGGATTGACAACTATCATGTAAATATCACGCCTCTACACTGATGTAAAAGACAAAATCACTAGCAACTAAGCTCCGGGAACACAAGATCGTGCATAAGAACGAGGACTCTGATAACCTCAGCAGTTAAAATGCTAAGCCACGTGAGATTAGGCAAGTATTTGTCGCCGAGCGCGTCAATCGCACGACCATCTGCGGACGTGTCGTAGCACACGTGACGAGCGAGGTCCGGGGTTCGTTCCCGCGGCAGTCGGAGGCTGTGCGTAGGCTGCGGCGTTCCCACGCGGTACCGTTGGGCAGAGCGCCGTTACCGCGATCAGATGCATGGCGCTCCCGGCACGTTGTCTCCGCGGTAATGCGCAGATGCTGACAGTGGGTATATTTAGTATGCTAAATAGCGACGAAAATAGTTCTCACCTCCACTTCTCACGAAGAAAAGTAGGTATCCCAGGAAATACCCGATACAAATATGTCAAGTGTAATATTTTTTTTTATGTTATTAAGATAGCAAACGAGCAGGCAGTACCACCCTTCCGCTGCCGCCCATGACAGCTGTGACGATCTAGAACAAGACTCAAGAGTCTCATTGTAATTCGACCACGGATGCGTTCTACCCTTGACAACTGAGATGGTTGTCTCTAAATAAAGTGTAACCGGCTCTACATCATCAATTGCTCTACACTACTACTCTATAGGCTTCACTTGGAAAATTGAATAACTACTTATTAAATAGTATGCCTTAAATATTTCCAAAAGTTCATGGAGCTTCATAGAATGAATTCATCGTCTATCAACTCTCTACCAATCCGCGCTAGAGCAGCGTGGTAGAGTCTCCTCGGTCAAGATGCTTAAATAATCAGCTAGGTATAGAAAAAGACTCGTGCCTACTTGTAGATTATTTAGTTTGAAACTAAAAGACCATAGGGATGATAAAACACATGTAGAGACCGTCTGCGGCTGTCGAGGCTTGAGCTCTAATATCGCTGCACCGTGAGAGGTTCACAACGTAAAAACATTTGTGTGTCGTCTCGGCGGGCGCGGGCGGTGTGGCGTCATCTAATTGAAATGTATCATTCGCGGTATAATATTTGTAATGCACTTAAACTTTATTTGGGGCAATATAAGTCAAGCTCAATTAATGCTAAGTAGGTATTCAGGTAATAAACATCACGTCACCGTAATATACGACGGGTCCTTAATTAAGTGTTGAGCGGCGCACATTTATATTGTTTGTCCATATTACCATTTGTTATTTTTTAATTATTATGCAATAAATTAAGCTGTGTAAGTATACCCATAAATAATCCTAATAAATTTTATGAATTGTACGGGAGTGTACCAATCCGCAATGGACCAGCGTAGTAGACTACATAGAGTTTGCAAGAAAGTAACGTATTGCGAACAAGAAAATATTTAATTAATATAGATATGAGTAGTCTGATGTGTGGATTTTGCATATTACATTGCAACGAGGCTGAGAGCAGGTCGCCACGCAGCACGCTCGTAAACACTTGCTGACAATGTATCGGCAGTGCAGGCGACCGTCAGCGCCGCCCTTATATCATGCGCATAAGGTTCCTATTTGCACCGACAGCCAATAAAGGTACAATGTTGATCTTCCACGAGATAACACAACGCCATACGACAACTCGGCCTAGTACCCAGTGGCAGCGAAGACACAAAATTATTCATTCAATTTCTTCCAATCTTCGTCACTAGAGCGTCTTTGATGAATTGCTTCGCTTCCTTTGTCGACGACTTTACAATGTAACATACGTATTCTGGTGACTGCAGGTGAAAATTTTGTAACTCATAAATTATTAAGCATATGATATCTGAGCGATACGAGTCAAATGTGGCTTCGTGCATGTGCCACGAACAACCAACATGTACCAAGGCTTTATACGACATCGTCGGTCGTGTAGCTTAGCTCGCGCGGCGGTGTGGTGGTATGATGGTATGGTGGCGGTGACACCAGCTAATGACGGGCGAGGTGTCGGCTATTTGCATACAATGCGCGGCCCGCCACCGCCGACCGTCCGACCAGACCAGCCGGCCGCAGTAATTGCTCGCCCGTCGCTCCCACCATCAGTCGGTGGACGCAATTGTGGCTAATTACACCAATTTTCAAAAATTGGCTTGTAGAATTTTTAGCCCCCTACGCAAAAAAGAGGGCCTATATTTCTGTGTCTGTTTATGGCATCGTAGCTCGCAAACGAACGGACAGGTTATACATTTTTTTTAACAGCTAAAATTTATAAAGTTCAGCGTTTGATAATCAACTTACCTATCATTAGAAGATTTGTTTATTCAGAGGACTTATGATTTTTTTACTTATAACTTTTATATCACTAAATCTGTGTAGCCTTTATCCTCGTTTTGCGATGAAATACCTAAAATAAGAACTTAGGACTTAAAAGATTTTAAAGCGGTATAACACAAGTATCTCAATGAGAATGTATGGGAGTAGGTATTACTTTCCGCAAATTCGCTGCCACCCATGACAACTGATCGACCCAGCCAGAACAAGACCCATATTGGGGTTGAGATGGTTAGTCCAGTGATCAAAGGTGTTATTAAAAATCTTAGTCGCTTGTAGGTACTTTACCTCGGTAGTTAAACATTTTGGTAGTTATAGTTTATCCTGTTAGTTGTGGATATTATCAGTCCAATTAGTAATTATTAGTAAGAGCCTTAATTATCCTTGTTTGCCCTTGAGGACTAACATGGTAATTTAAAAAAGTTTAACTAGCTTCACACCTTTCTAATTAGAACAGTATTATTATTACAACAAAAATTTATATGACAGATATTATGAGTATTAGGTACCAGTACTAATGGTAGCGCTACTCAGGGTGAACTTCTATACCCTGCACCACCTATAATTCTCGGACGGTTTCGAACCCGGTAGAGACTAGCACATTTGTCGTCCACTTTCACACGGGCGGCGGCTGGCGAGTGATTGCCGGCGACGGCAATTTGCGACGGGAATTAAAAAAGGAGCCGACAATTGACGGAGGCGCCTCCGGACCCCCCCCCCCCCCTCCCCTCCCCTCCCCTCATGGTGATGAGCAGGAGGAAGCCCACGGCTAACTAACTAATTGATCAGCTCCACGCTGGCCTAGATTAACAGCTGTAATTGTAATGGATCGTCCACTAAAACGATTCTATTTAAATAGCTCTTGTTTACGATTACGACAACGACGGTCAGAGGTACTCGTGGCTACCTACGTCGTCACTTATTTCAATAATCATGGTCAGACGTTTCTATCAGTTACTCAGTAGGTAGTATGAAACAAAACTATTTTTTGTTGACACTTCATAGTCATAGGGGATGGGTTCTAATAGGTAAACTTTCTCTACCTAGGTCACCAAATACTTAGATAAGCATTTCGGAATAAGCCTATTGATCGTAAAAGTGGTGCCTGTCCGAAACTTTTGCTATCACCCATATTGGGAGCGAGCCGCGGGCCGCAGTGGCGAGCGGCGCCGGGGCGCGGCCGCGTCTCGTTGCGAAAGCCGCGGGTTGCATTCGCATGATTATTTTAATCGCCAATTGAAACGCCTTAATTGGAGCCCGTATGGAGCCCATACACATTCAAGTATTCTGTCTCAATAAGTTAAATTAGTGAGCTTGCAGTTAATTGCGCGCGCGCAGACATACTACGCGAATGCCGCTATTTTTCTAAAAGCTTACAACGCAACAGTATCATAAATTCATAATTCATTATCGTAATGAACGAGACAGTAAACTGTTTTAAATCTGGAACGGAGTCGGCATTGTGTAACAGTAGCAGTACACGGGGCGACCTGTGGTTCCTTCTACCTAACTATCTACCTCGTAGCAGTAGACGCCGCGGGTCGAGGCATGTACATGGCGCGAGCGTTACTATTGCAATAAACAACAAGCCGAACAAGCAAAAGAACATGATAAAATTAAATCAAAACCTCTATTTAGGTTATCAAATGCACACAAATTAATAAAACATCGTTTATTACTGATATTAGGTCGATAGGTATAGTTACGTTACAATTTGATCAATATGCTGCAAAGTAACTTAATTATGTGATAACTACCTACATCGTATTATTTGTAGCTATAGTATCTCAATATATCTTGCAATCCGTTTACGGCTACACATACAGGTGTTGCGGTCGTTTCGTTTATTCTGAGTACCTAATTCTGTGCTTATTTTGCAGTGCGATATTGTACTTACCGAATGTCATGAAGCCATAATTCGGCGTCGCACGTCACGGCCCGTCATGTTGTCGGGTTGTCGCTCGCCATCTAATGACTTTATCAAGAAATCCTTTAGAAAAACCGTTTCATTTTAACATCGCCGCTCGTGTAAATCTTATTTCCTAGCCCGTAAGGACCAAGTTGGCCCGACCAAGGTGCCGATGAGATGCACCACGGGTAGCGCGAGTTAATTTGTTTGCCCGTGAACATTTTGACCTTCTGTCCGCGCAGCCTTTGTTACTTGTGAAATATTTCGTTCATGACATGATATTTTTGTATTATCTACAACTGTGTTTAAATAAAACTTCAGTTGTAGTGTCGCATTTTTTAAAGTAACTACTACTACTATTACGTTTTTACATATAATTGCATTCGTGTCATGTTCGACTTTAGTTAATAGAGTCAAGAAATATTTTATTAATAATAAGGCAACCCAAAATGTTCACTGTTTTTTTTGCAATTCATACAAGGTTTATTATTCATTTTGAACTAAGGATCAAATCGTTTACAGTTATTAGGCATATCTGTTTGATTATACCTATCGCTGCTTTTTCTAAGAAGCAATTCCTATTTAATGAGGTATGTAATTATGCCACACTACATTTATAATAATTAAATAAATTAAAAACACAATAACTCCTATAGTTTCTGAACAAGTAGCTCCATGCTAGGAATTGTCTATATCTATACTATATAATTGACTAGATATTAATGTTACAAAAAATCTGTTAACCTGTTGCTATAGGTATATGACAATGTATAATGGCAATACTCCTTAAAATAATTATGTGTTTTTAAAATAAAGCTAATAACTCGATTTTCTCCAATATTTATGTATACCTATGCCAAAAATTCCTTATATTATTTCGGAAAAGAGCTGACACTTCTCAAACCTCTGGACAGATTTCGATTTATAAAAACCCTACTCACATCGGTTCATTCATTCAAGAAATTCGTTGCCACAGACAGACAAATCAAACTTAAGTATAACAGCCCTCTTTTAGGTCGAGGGTTAAAAATACATCGCAGTTATAAATTAAACCGTAGAGTACCTACGTCTGTGAGACATTACTACTCCAGAAGACAGAGAGGTAACGTAGACACCGAGTAGAACAGCTCCTAAATTATTTTAGCTGTTACAGTTACACTGAATACAATCACCATCTAGCTGAAACCGTTAAAATCCTGAATCGCATCGAAACGCCGTTAAAATCTGCCAAATTAAATCCATTACATTAGGAATAATAATTGGAATAACACGGCGCGGCGCGGCGCGGCGGCGGGTTCGACAGATGTGCGTGAAATCGCCCCCGCGCGCTCGTAACTCACTGTCGGCCGAAATGCGCCATTGACAAATGCATTTCATTACCGATTGTCGCTCAACACCCTGATATTGCCTCAAAATAATTAGGGAGATTTTTAAACAAAATGAAGATACTTTACGTTAGATTATCACATTTGACATAAGCAATGTTCTTCATTTCCTTATGTCCTTCATTTGCGGAGACATACTACACCAATATAGGAAACTGGTGAAAATGAAGGACGCTGCCACCGTGAATAGAATTGAAATAAGGCCTTCAATGTCGGGTGGGCAACAACTACTTTTAATAACAATTGTTAAAAAACTCATAAAAATGTTTGCCCTTGACGGTCTCCACGTCTTCAAGTTCGGAATAGCAACTAGTCCCTTGTAGACATTGCCAAGGTGTATGACAGCGCGTTAAAAACAATGCTAAATTTGTAAATGCTCCTAAATGGTAACAAAAAGGGTTGCCAAGCACCTGGTAGCTCTATACGTTGGTATGTAGACTGTTGAGTCGGACGAATATGTCAACGTCTTCCAACACAAGCCACCTGATATCGATACAGATCTCGTAAACTCGTACCTTAGGATTGCCTGAGGCACGGACATACCTTTATTGAGTAATCAAAATGTTATACAACCAACACAACAGACGGAGCATATAGGTATCATTCATAATTATGCATCTTCTACGTTAAACGCGTTAAATCTAAGAGCTTGCGAAGATTTCTTAGTGTTTCGAGGTTTTCTGTTACTCTTAACTGGTAACGCGTAGCGTAAGTTCTTAGAATACCCAGCGCCATAGAACTTGAGAAGCAGGATTGATTAAGGACAATTTGATTAGACAAAGAAAAGTCTGTAAGTATCCGTCCATACCCCATTATTAATACACATCTAATTCTTAATGAATAAACGCAGTGCCAAAATTTGATGCAGAACAATCGAGCCTGTCCTAATATTCCATATGAGTTCCGCAAATGTTTATGAATTTATAAAGCACAACCTCGACTTGGTATCTTTTCGAAAGGGAGTTGTTGAAAATGATAGTACCCCGAGGGCGATGTAAATTATGTGAATAAGCAAACAGCCTCCGGAGCGAGTATTTACGAGGTGTTGCGGGCGCCATCAGTAGCGGACTTGGCCCGCGGCGACCACGCCACACCGCACCGGTACACCTGGCTTCTACACATCTACATAAGAAGGTGAGCATATCGTTTTAAGGAACGGTACGTCAGATAAAACAATGTTATCTTTGTAGAATGATGAAGGCTTTCTATGCCAACTAGTTTAATTGTGACCTCTCGTGCCGGTCGACAACGCATTGGTGTGACTTTAGTGTTACTAATGTCATAGGGCGCTGGCAATCATCACTTTCTAGCTACTTAAATAAAGATTAACTTTTTACAAAAAATATGGACTTCACAATCGACAAGTATAGGTAACTCAAAAACTATTTGCCAATTATGTCGCTTAATTTATATGGGACTAGGCGACATCACTACTTTTCGAGAAAAAACCAAAATCGATGCACCTAGTATAAAGTAGTTTTTTTAAATCAGTTAGAAAATAATACCAGGTACAATCAATGGTATTGGTCTCAGAAATACTCAGAAATATTCAGAAAAGTACTTGATTTGAATACGAGACTTTATAAACCCAATGGTAGAGTGGTAGAGCGTTACGTGTGAGCGAGGACAATGTTTGCGGTCAGAGCTATACCTATTAGCCACTGATTTTAAACAACATGTCTAGTGTCCATTACCTAGGGATACCTACCTTTAGTCCGCGGCTGTATGTAACTAACGTTTTACATAACGTTTACAGTTTCTTCAGCAGATACGGCTTAGTACTCACTAGCTTCTGCCCGCAGGCTTCGCCCGCGTGGAATTCTTTTAAACTTCACCCTCCTATTTCACTACCTTCGGGTTGGAATTTCCAAAAATCCTCTCTTAGTGCTCCCCTACACTCTCCAAGGAACATATACATGCCAAATTTCACCTTCTTCTGTTCAGTAGTTTCGGTTGTGCGTTGTCTGTCAGTCAATCACTCAGTAACGCAAGAGTTTTTTTTTTAAATATAGATTACGCCATTTCTTTAATTTACAGTTCGCAGTCAGTATAATGGAATGGAAATCATTATAAATTCAGAACAGATGGATAAGTGATTTTAAATATAAAGTGGCGGCGGTATCGTCCGCGTTGTGAGAGACTCGTAACTTGCTTATTTAAAGTTAATAACCGTCACATAATAAAGGTTTTAATTGAGTTTTTATTGTATGCACATCATAACATGATCCGATGCAGCGGAGCGTGAGTGCACGCCGCGCCGCACGCCCGGGCCGCAGCCGCATGCCGCACTGCACTCCGTGAGCGTAATCTTTATAATACCTGTTAATATTTTGCTTAAAATGAGACTCGTTATGTATACATAAAAAACGTAAATATCAACTAAATAATGCTCAAATATACCGACACGGTTACAAACTGACAGGGCTGATGTTTTTTCAACTGTAGAGCTACCAATTCTATAGCTTCGCTAGGCGTTTTCCGCAGAAAAGGAAAATTTACAAACAGCATTGCTACTCTTTCAAAACTATTACTGTACATTTTTTCCGTCGAGTTCATTTGATAGTTTTATATAGGCTGTGACGTGTTTCAGTAGGAAATATTTATTAAAAAAAGACGTGTGGCACTCGGAGACTGCCGCGGTAAAGCTATTGCATAGCATTATATATAAATTAACAAAACAATAAATAATACTGCATTTGTGATAATAATAATAAAATGAATGTATATAGAGTACTAACTCATTTTCTTTCACTATTTTTTCGTGACTTTCTTCATTAATAAATGCACTTTGTTTATTCATATTTAAAACACTTTGTACACAAATTATACGAGTACAGATATTCACTGTTTTACAGTGGGCCAAGAAAGTGGTGTACCAGTTTTCATTTAGTTCCCTAGTTATCAAAAGTTACATCAAAGTTCATAGGCAATATCACTGAAAGAGACGCATAATAATGACGTAAGCCTAATTGTTAAGAATACGTACATCATAACGTCACATAATAGGTGCAAGACATTTTAATCTTTATTAGAAACGGATAATGCATTAATTTGTGCAAAGAAGATTTAAATATTCTGAACAAAAGCATAAGAACTATTTCAGTTGACAAAATAATTCTTTTTAAAAAGAAAATTGACATTTGACATTTAAGTCCTACAACGATCTTTTGGCGCGTGAATGACGTGTGGGTGACAGAGACAGTGCCTTACAGTTTGCCTTGCCTGTATGGCACTGTCTCTATCACCCTCAAGTCATTATAGTGTCATTATTTTATGTCATGTACGTCTATATGTCTATGTTATTTTGCATGTTTTAAATCTAAATACGCGATAATTCGACTATTATGAATACATGTTGTCGATTCCAACGCCTTATTTAATCCAGATCTACATGTAATTATTCTTAAAATAACGAACCGACGCGACGGGTCGAAAATCAAATGTTTGACAGGTAAGATTTGTATGGGAAATTAAAATTTTCATTTTTAGTATTTTCCTCGCAATTTTTCCATATTTTCTCATCGCTGCAACCTTCCCTGAACTTCCACGAATATTTCAAGACTAAAATTAGCCAAATCGGTTTAGCCGTTATAAAGTAAAAGTTAGTTAACTCAGTTAAAAGTTCTGGTATTTATCGATAGATGTCACGAGTGGGGGGTGTTAGGTGTTTTCGTTACGAAATTTCTCAATTCGGTCCCCACGTCCAAGGCCCGCGATAGAAGCTATGCAATAGCTTAATAAACTTTTGACGAATATGCTTACATTTTGAAATTTACGCTCTTTTTTTTAAGGATGAGATAAGATTGAGTTTGCACTTAATTTGCCTACTTAATTAAACTCATAAATTTAACCGTAACTACCTTAATTCCATAAGCAAAAACTCAACGGGGTTCTGTTAAGATTAGTAAAAGGTATGCATGGCAACCTAAATAGCAATGAACAAAAAATAAAGATTTAATGCATTCGTGTTTACGGCGCACATCGTCCGCGGCGCAGCAAGGTAAGGACCGCCACCATGTGGAGCGATACTGCGGCGATACTGCGGCGATACCGCAGCGATACCGCGGCGATAACCAGCGCTAAAAACCAGACACGCGGCTAAAGGCTGCCATTAAGTTAACCTAACTTCCACAATAAAGATGGAAAAGTAATTGTCCAATCACCAGGTACTTACAGCAGTATGCGTCTACCTACGTATTTTAAACAACACTTACACACACGACACACTAAAAAACAAACATTACATACTAGGAATTAAATACCTACAAACAACAATAAAATACATTTAAGTGATTTGGTGAAACTATACTTTATGTCTAAGAAGTGGTGCTTGTAGAGCCAAGGCATGTAGAGTCACGCCGACTCACATCTTGTAGAGTTAGTGGCTTCACTGAAATCAGATACATGACAGCGAAAGTGTTATGAGCCGTCTGCGAGTCTCACCAACCTATACGTGAAAAGTATCAGGGAGAGTAAGTGTTATAAAATTGAATTAAAAACACCCCTTTTTGCGTTGGGGATTAAAAATAATTCAATTAATTATACATTAATTTGTTAAAACAATAAATAATCAATACATATCAGATAATGATAAAAAAGTGTAAGTAATTAATATTTTACCTTGACAAGTATAGTCTTTGATGTGAATGTTGGTGTGGCGCAGTTCGTAGCAAGGATTGCACGTGGCTAGATTCCACGCGGCATGACACGGCACGTCGCGACTTGTCGCCGTTCAACGCGACTTGTCGCCGTTCAACGCGGTTCGACGCAGCTCTACGCGACTTGACGCGGCTCGACGCAGCTGGACGCAGCTCAACGCGGCTCAACGCGGTTGGACTCGGCGGCGCGGCGTGTCGGCGGTGTCGTACCGCCGCGCCAATTACAGCGCCATCAGATATCGCTAACAAGACGATGCGTATCTGTCGCTCCGTCGCTCGCCACCGCGCGTACCACAGAGCACCCCGCGTACAGAGAGGTACCACCGAACTAATATAATTATGTAGGTTTTACGACCTGAATTAAATAGTCACATTATTCATTAAAATGAATACATATTCACGACCTCGTACTAGGTTTTTCTGAGTTGTTGACATGGACGTAATTAATGTTAATGGGTTTATGCGCGAAAGAAATATCATAGGTACTATCGGTCGGTAACCTGCTCGCAAAATACGTGGTCTACAGGTATTTCATAAAATTTTAACAAATTGCCCAACTCTGTCTTACAAGAAAAATATAATAAAAAGAAAAAAAGATAGCACCTTCTCTGCGCCTCGCTTCGCTAAAGCTTTTTAAATTATAATAAATATTTTACGTCAAGTTTCCATAAAATTTTACTTTTTATATTATTTCTAAAACTTTTATACTTAATATTCTACATATCGAAAAATGTACCTACTTACCAATAAAATATTATAGAAAATAAATGCTTCGCATGTACACATTTTATCCGCTAATGAGACCGTACTGTGATATACTGGGAACAGTAATCTGTGGCCGCGTGCCGCATTCAAATTCCGATAGTGAACGTACGTATCGCGTACACCCCCGCGACGCTAATATCCTCCGCAGGGCGAAGATCCAAAATGGACCTTACAGCAGGTAGCAGAGGGTCGCTTATCGTGTGTGGGCGGTCGGCGCACTCGGAGTCACTTTGCATGATCGCCGCGGTGGCGTGAATTACGCGGCCGCAGGTCGTTATTGTCCGACACCATTGTTCGGCGGCGAGCGTCCGGCGGCCGCGCGGTAATCGCCCGTGCGGCGCCGCCGTAAGGGCGCATTTAAGTAGAACGCTGGTTACCGGCGCCGATCTGCCAGCGCTTATCCGTACTGGTTCGTTGACATAACCTCGGTCGTGTGACAGGTCGGAACTTATCGGCGCTTATTGGCGCTGGATCGGCACAAAGTACCTGCGTCGACTACCTGCGCGGATAAGCGCCGATAAGCGCTGGCAGATCGGCGCCGGTAACCAGCGTTCTACTTGAATGCGCCCTAAGGCGCTCGCGGCAGTGCCGCGGCCCGAATAAGGAGAGCATTGTCGCGAAGGTGGAATATTTCACGGAGATGGCGCGATAGAGCGATCGTGCGCGTCGCGATAGCGTTATCAGGTGACGTGCAGTAGGAAGGACAAACGGAGGCCATGAATCAAGCGCACAATCGCCCGACAATAACTAGTTCCGCTGCAGCCAATTGTATTCAGTCCTAACATTTGTTTAGACGATGAATTATTGTTGCGCGCCTGTATTGTGCGCGGCGAGACGCCCGCTGGCTTATATGTAGTTAATTAGGTAGGTCACTCCGTAACATTTAAAATAAAGAAAGTGCTGTAAACAATTTCTATTTATTATTTTCAAAACACTTCCTATATTAATGCTCTACCTGTACCAAGTTCCAATGACCTCTACCTACTTTGAAGTTATGCTTATAGTAGAGCAACAGTCTTCTCCAAATTTAAAATGAATATTCCTTTTATTTCTTCTTTTACTGTTGGAAACATAAATTACAAAGATACTTGCATAGCTGTGGGGCTGTAGGATGAGTTGGGGTTTCAACGCCAGATTCCTGAATAAACGCCTCGTTCTAAGTGAACTGACCTACAATTTCCCAGCACTGACGTCGACAAATGTCCCGACTCGACAAAAAACGAGCCACCATTATTTGCCAACTTTGTAAGGTCTTTATCAGAACTGTCCTTCCGCGCTGAAGAAATCCTTTTCTTTTTCAGGTCATATTGATAGATCCGTGTCTCATCCATGATCCATCCAGTGATTCTGTAACAAGTCTTGCTTTTAGAAAAGAAGACATATTTAAAGGCACAATCCACACAAGCGTACTTACTTTTTGTTTTCGAATTATAAATGAGGAAGGCTCACCTCACTCCTAGATATTGATTTAAAATTCTACCTACAAACTAATAACATCTCGAATCTTCTCGAAGTTCTTGCGTATAATGTTATTCGTTGACCTTCTGACACCAACGATTCAGTAGTCCACATATTTTCTGCAATTATTGTGCTTTGAGTCGCTGCAACTCAATAGTCATTTTCAAGGTTAATTTTAAGTTTTAAGTCCAGCAAACCAACCTTAATCATTGCTACACTAGATCGAGCTGAATCTTCTTGGACAGATTGCAACCTTAGTAAAACAAGTTTAGCTAAACAAAATTTTTTGCACATAAATGTAGAGCACATCACAACGTGGTCGAGTCGCACAGCTGTGCGCGTTGCTCTAGCTCGGCACTACTCGGTAGGTACGGAGCGATGAGTCGCCTCACAGCGGCCCCTTTGAATAATTCGCGGATGATTCCTCTAGATTTATGTCCTGTAACCATAGAGTGCGGCGCGCCGCTACAATTAACTAATTTGCGTACGGAGCGCGGCGGGGGCGGGGCGCGGGGGGGGGCGCGGGGCCTGATTTGTGGCCTCCCGGGCCCGCGGGCTCGTCTATTAACCCCGTCGATTAGCGCAGCTTACGCAACCTATTATTTAGGACCAGTATTTACATTTGATCGCCGCCATACCTCGCCCGTCTACCTGCGAGCCGAGCCGGCCGCTTCGGTTTCACATTTACATTCATTCTGCGCTTATCTACATTGTTGATGATCTTTAATTTGAAAATTGTGTGCGAATTTATTGAGTGACCCTGTTTGTTTAGTTAATATCAATGATGCAATGTAAGAATTGCTTTTGCAATTGGAATGACCACCTTACGTTGTGGTCGACAACGGAACGCAAGGACGATAGAGGTTCACTTTCAATCCTTAATAAAGGTGCTGCAAATGTCGCAGCGCACTGTTATTGGCTTCGTTCACTCACATACTGAACACTTTCTTGATTATTGTGGAAGCCTAAAGCTTACTCCACCACGCCGCTCCAGTGCCGATTGAAGAAGAGAAAAAGTAATTAACCCAAGTGTCGGAAGATTTTATGCCCCCCGAAAGTAATTACCCGCCATTGCATTTCTTAACGACTGATATCTTACGATAACAACCGGGACCGATGGCTTAACATGCCTGATTTACCGTAAAGAATAAGTAACGGTGTTTTTGCAGGAATGCACTTAGACCTATGACCCGTATTGGAACACTTTGATTACAAGCAACAAGAAGTTTTAGTATAATCACGCTACCAAGCATAATGCAGTTCACAACAATTTACCAAATTACCCAGGCCTCAGCGGCGGGTAGAATCTCGTTCAGTGCGTAAAGCCGTAAACAGCATTAGTCGTTAATTCCCCGGCGGCGGCGGCTGAGAGGCGCGAAGTGGCATCGTCAACAATTACGCTTCCCATCGCGGCCGCCGCAATTGTGTAATTGCCGATCAATTGGTGGCCGTGAGAACGTCACACGGTCAGCGCCGCATGTGTCCGGCTGCCGGACACGCGGTGGTGGCGCTGGTGCAGCCGACGATGTGTCGTATCACGCTCGTTATCGCCCGCGCGCGCTCTTCCCAGATGGGCCGTTGACCGCTGCTCAATTTATCGGCAACTAATGACCCTTAGGTACATGTTTTTACTTCATAAATGTAAGATGGTTTTTTTCTAAAGCAATTTCACAAAAGCTACAAAAACGTAATTGAAACCTTATTTATAAACTTTATCTTGTAAATTGATTGATTAGTCGAAATATAACGTAGGTAACTTAAAATATAAAGAATATTTTAGATAGAATGTAGGTAGTGCCGATCGCCTCAGCGGGGGCACTCCTGAATCTCACAATGAGACGCATGACGAGGTGAGTATCCCGTGACGTGACAGCATTGCCCGATGACGTCATAGGCCGGCAGTCGGTCACGTCCGTCCACAGGACACAGGTGCAGGTGCGCTGACGCAGCGGTCATCGACCGTGACGGCAGGAATCTAATCTGCAGTAACCACCAACAATGGAGGTTACGACGGATTTCTCTAGTGAACCGACTCTACAGAAGGACCACTTCGTACTTCGCAGCTTCGTAAGGAATGGCAAGTTGATTCAAAATCAGAATATCAGTTACAACTGAACCAACTGTGCCAACCCTTCCTGCGTAGTGAGAAATCCCGGAATCGATTTCCAGCAGACATTTATGTGTCAGATAAACTGGTTAGTTTCATATTATGGGCAAAATTAATGTCTTGTTTCTAATGTCCCTGCGCTGCGACACGAGGGATTCTAGTGCGGGGTGTGATTATGTAAGGTACTGTACAATTTTACTATAGTTATTATGAGTTAAAATGCATGGGATGCATTCTCAAAGGCTGCTTCCATCTGCGAACACAGTTGATCAATTGTAGCCAGACTATTTAGCGTAAGATTTTGTTCCCAAGGCCTACGACGGTCAGGACGAACCGCAGGACATCCTTCGCTATAAGTTTAGTATAGTATGAATTTCCTTCTCTGCGCGACCTCCCAGCTGTGGTCCGGGAATGCTGGCGAGCGGCGGGCAGCGGGCGGGCAGCGCGCGGTAATGCCGCGGCCGCGCGGGCCGATGAGTTACGATTAGTAAATTGGCGGCGCGATCGGCTTTCTAATAAATTTAGTCCGCTTCGTGCAGAATTGCGGGCGCATCGCCGTTTACCGGCCGCTATTCTCCGATCTAGTCCCACGTTGCCGGCTTGTGCCTGGGCCGCCAGACTCAATCTTACAATTCTTGAACTCTAATACCCTCTTCTCGTTTCATGGAGGAATGATTGCCGTAAAAAGAAATCTGAAATACTGAAGTCGAGTAGAGTAGTAGTCGAACGTTAAATTTCCGAACAAGTGGGGCTCGGGTTCAAATCCCGCACGCATCTCTGATTTGTAGAAAAAAATGCGTATTGGAATATAATTATCAGTTTTTTCGGTAGGTATACGAAATCATCGTGATAAGACCTGCATACCTGAAAGTTCTCCGTAATGTAATAGTCTCAAGCGTGGTAAACTATGACTTGTACCCAGCTGTTGGACAGTTAGGGGTTGTGATTATGAATATCTGCAATACTAATTTAGGATGTTTCTAACACCTCCTGGTAAATAAAAAGGGTTCTACTTCACCAGAGCTGCAGTAGACTTGCAGTAATTTAAATCAAGCGTCTGTAGTCGGCATACCCAGAGCGTCCTAGTTAAGATGACCCATATATCTCCTCAATTGTCTTATCAAATCGTAATCGTCACACACACATCACACCTACTCTTTGAGATACTACGATATAAACTTTGCTACGGCGCGGCGTGGAGTGCCGCTTCATGGCTATTTTTCGACTATATTATAAACTGCACTTACCGCCAGTATAGCACACATATACACACAAACACATTGCTTACTAAAATTGGTTAAAATGTAATGTTCGCCTTGGTAGATGAGCGGGGTATCCAGTACCCACTTACCTACGCTATAAGGATTTTTAGATACAAGGTCTGTTCAAAAAATATCGCGACTTTTATATTTTTTCCAAAATTATTTATTTTTTCATCAATCTTTATTTTGTGTCCTTTAAAGTAATCCCCGTTAGATATTATACACTTGTGCCATCGTTTCTTTTACCCCTCGAAACACTTTAAAAAGTCGTTTTTGTGATCTCGTTCAGCTCCACCTGCGATGCCGTCTTTATCTCGTCAAAGGAAGAGTAGTATCGTCTTTTTATGAGCCTTTTCAGTTTCAAGAAAAAGAAAGAGTCACAGGTAGCCAACCTGGAAAATACGGTGGCTGTCGTATCATTAGAGTGGTTATTTTGGCTAAAAATTACACACAAGTAACGATGTGTGAGCAGGGGCATTATCGTGATGCAAAAACCAATTTTTGTTCTTCCACAAAGCTGGGCGGATTGCTTCGCGGTAATTGCGCATAACTTGCAGATAATATTCCTTATTGACAGTTCTACCCTGTGGTAAGAACTCATGATGCACCACGTACTGCAATCCATACTATTTTCTTCTATTCATTAATGCTTTCGTCTGTTCTTGACGTGCTCGGGCGTCGGACACGTTGTTCGTTGTTCACATCTTCTCGGCCCTCTGAGAACGTTTTGTATCACCGATAAACGTTGCTTGAGTCCAAGGTAGCTTCTCCATAAGCTATAGTCAATATTCGGAATGCGTCCGCGCATTTTATTTGGTTTTTAACACAAAATTTAATAGAGATTCTTCGATCCATTTTTGTCGAATAGGCACAAATCGCAGCCGAGCCACGACACGGGCCATTAAATCAGCAGTCAACAATTACCCGAATGTTCAAAATGGGCAAACTTGTCCGCATACATTAAAGACATGTGTACCAACATAACGCCACAAAAAAATTAAAAATCGAATATTCGTAATCCACGCAAATTAAAATGTCGCGATACTTTTTGAACAGACTATGTATAGTGTTATACTAAAATATTAACTTCATGTCCTTATTCAACTTAAAAACACTTGACTGACAAACAAACAAATATTCCATTAATCGTATTAAGAAAATAAAGAGACGTACTGCATGAATTTCATAAACATTGTATCGGAGGCAAGAAATGAAATGAAATTGATTGAATTCCACAGCTCCGCAACATTATCGCGTGTGTCGCCAATTCTCTCGATACCTACTCCGCTTCCCATGGAATTATTATTAATCCATACAAGGAGTCAATATTAGAAGAACGAAACTAATGAACGATTAGTTAAGGGATCGGCGTAAAAAGTAAACCGGGGCGGTCTCACGGCGCCACCGCGGCCTGCGCCCGCGCCGCCCGCGCCGCCGGCCCGACCGATTCAATCCACTTTTATTATTAAGCATTATAAATACAGTTGACAGTTATGATACCAACCGACCGCTTCTTATGAATGGCGAGCGAATAAGGCATGGTGAAGCTGAGAAAGTTACGTCAAGACGCAAGCCGGGTCTCCGGGGCCGGTTCCCGGGACCATCGCGACCCGCTAATTGAGAGCCCGAGGTGTGCCCGCCGGAATGTGCCCGATCGTAACTTGAGGAATTGCATCTGTGATTAGGAGGAGATATTTGCTTTTAATTGCATCATAAAAATATAACTGTTGTCTTGAAGACAGACACTTTGATGTATTAGATCTTAATGGAAACAAGGATATGACGGGTATGAAGGGTTTATTGCCTTGGAGCCCAACAATTATTACAATAAGCTCTTTCACCAGTGACGTGAACGCATTATCACCTGAAAGCATTATCGGAGGATTCGATAATAGCGACCAGGCGAGTCGACTCTGGCAGCTGGGAGATGGTATCGTCGGAACAAACTAAAATTACGCTGCGACGGGCTTCCACACCGACGGCCGCGGCCCGCTGCCCGACGCGCAGCTATCGATGATAAGCTACATGATAATTTTGTTATAAGCCAATCTCCGCGGCCATTATCCGCCCGCACCTAATGGGCATTGTCTAGTAAAATATATGTTGGCGGAGTAACGACTTTACCGGCTCGTCTTCCGGGATGCAGGAGCGGGGCAGCGCTCGTGTCGGCAGCAGGCGGCGACCTTAGTGATCCAATCTTCACATTGCAAATCTAATGCAAACCGAATTTATACATTTTATAAATTCCTGCATCGACGTCGTTAAATTAATTTGAGTGAATACTTCACAGTACTTACCGGCATTGTTATATAAGAAATTGCGCACCATGTTTCATATATCAAATGACAGATTTCCTGTACTCTTCTGCGAGGAGATGCCACCCACGGCCGCGCGCGCCGCATGCAAAGCGAATTACGCGAGACTAACGACTAATTGAATCGAAGACGCGCCACGATACAGAGCAGGCTGAGAGTAGACATGGCCTAAGGAATAATAAATTATAGGGAAATATAAAAGAGATAGGTGCTTGAATGTATATTTCGAATATTAATTCGATCATACTGATAATGATGCTGTCCACGACTTTGCCTTGACAACAACGGGGTTGGTTAATTTTCTGAGGTTCTCACCATTCAGGGAGGAAGGAACTTCTTATAAGAAATCTAGAGGTCTAGATCAAAGTTGCTCTAATATGGATTAGTGCAGGGGCCTAATGTTCAAAGATTTTATGGCACCCAAATGCTTAAGAATGACGTTCCATTATTAAATTACGATAATAGCCAGGACAGCTTGACGTGCCATCAAAATTACAGTAGAGCTAAAGATTTCTTTGCCACCGCCAGTCTACAAGCAGTAGTGAAATGACAGTTGTATTTTTCCACTGCTAGATGTCAATGCTGAGCTGAGGAGCTAGACTACAAAAACTTGGGCTCGCCACGTAGACCACATGCGGTTAGTCGCCTGAAGTTGTCGAACATATAAGTACAGGATATAACGTGAAGCTGTCAACTCTATTCCGCGTGAGTCCCGCGCGTCAGCCGCGATTGAAACGTCACCGCGTGCGACGGCGCGCGGCGTGCAAATCTCAAATGCGCCGACACGCGACACAGTTTTTGCCACCTGCGCGCATTATAAACCCATCACCGCCCCCGGGAATTGTTTATGCCATTTGAATAATTTTCATGAGTGGCACCCGTGTCCGCCGATATCTATTTTCCCGCGCGCGGCCGCGTGGACAATTACCTTAATCTACCGTCAGGCCCAGGGCGGTGTTGCGTCCGCGAGCTTTTATATTACTTAGCTACTGGTTTTTGCATTATTGAAATTTAATACACTTTTTAAGCATAATGATCATTAAATTAAAGAGGCATTGTGTTTTTATTACTTCTTATAATTTAATTTAGCTCTTCATAGTGAGACATCAATATTAATTTGTGACCCCCGGGGACGATTCGTTGCGAGGCAGCGGCGGACGGTAGCGCTAATGACAAAGTTTGGCACCGGCCCGTCTATCTCGCTAAACTTCTAGCTAATCATATCGCGCCTGGCTAGTGATATAACAAAACCTCAAGTATTTTCCTAGGCCATGTCGCGGTGCGTCTGTCCATTATACTTTTGACCATAGAGTCAATGTAACTGTGGTTTGAAAACATTTCTTCAAATCAGATCCGGACATTGAAGATGATTCACGGAGGCACTACAATTATGTTCGTTAGTTATCTACTACAGAACTAATGATTTGCGGCTTGAATTTTTTTGAAATCGACAACTGACACAACTTTTTCAAATTATTAGGAATTGAAGGAAGTGATTATTAGAAAACCTGCAATATTTAAGAATATACCAATTCTAGTTACGCCGCATGGCAGATGTAGAACTGCCACAAATAGAAATAAGACATGCAGTGCGTTTTAGGCCTTCCTAGGTCCTTTTCGGCTACGGATAAGGGAACGCGTTTCTATCTGGTATACCTATTCCCACCGCGCTAGAACATTGAATTCTTCAAAAACACTAGAAACACTTCGTTCAAGCTAGCAATGTGTACTTTCCTTGATATTGCACAAATCCATGGGCGACACGGACCACCAACGTGGAAGAAAGACTAAAAAAACAGTTTGGCCAGCCCTGCAGACAGCGGGCACTTCACACTTGGTTACCGGCCAGGGTTTATCAATTCCGTCCGCTGCCGGCCCGCGCCGTGGGAGCCGCGCGCGCCGCAAAAACCGCCGCCACTAATGGCCACGCTCGGCCACGGATACTTATAATCCTATTACATCAAATTGTCATTGTCGCACGCTCCTAGAAAATCTATGAATAACATTTGTACCTCATTCCTTTCAAAAATGGCAGCTATGCACTGATTCACTTTTTAAAATATTATGCTTCCGTTTTTATGAACTTGCAATGAAGGGAAATTGCTACTTGTGAAGATATTGGACTTAGTATTCTTCGAAATATTTTCGAAGTTTGTGTTCTCGGTCATTTCTGTGAAGTCCCTATATTTGAAACACCTCTTACTTAATTTGAAAGGAGACTAAAAGCTTCTCTCAAATAAAATATTTTTAACAATGTACGACATTGCTCGTGAGTCGTGACTACATGGGGCACACTAAAAGTTTTGCACTTCTAGCTAATCGAAACTATTTGAAATTCGAATGTTAGGTTTATTAATAATGCTGTTTATGACATTGTCATTCTAATGCTGTTTATGACATTGTCACAGGAGACGAAACGAGGATTTATTGTTTTGAACCCGAGAAAAAACAGCAATCTTGTGAATGGGAGTTTGAAAATGAGGCCAACAAAAGTGAGGCAGGCGAGAAACGTTGGTAAAAAAATGATCGCGTTTTTCTTCTCAGCCACGAGTCCCATCTGCACAATTCCACTTGGAGATCAAAAGAGTGTTAACGCCGTATTCTACCATTTGTTTACCCAAGGTGTTACAAAAAGTTCGCGAAAACGATCAAAAAGCCTCGTTCTCCTACATCATGATAATGCTTCTTCACACACGGCCAACAAAACAAAGTCATTTTTAGTTTTTAGTTTCCGAAAAAGTACAACTCGTTACCCATCCTGTACATAACCCCGACCTAATACCCTGTGATTTTTGTGCTTATTTTCCCCAAAATCAAAGATTTGATGAGAGGTTTCATTTTTACCAACTCCGAAGAGGCAGTGATAGCGTTCAATCAGCATGTAAATAACATGCCTTCAGATCTGTGGCCCTCCTGTTTTAAAAAATTATTCGATCGCATGAAAAAATGTTTAAAATGCAAAGAAGAGTATTTTGAAAAGCAATAAACATAATATTTAGGTTATATATAAGTTGCTTTTTTAAGTTATGCAAAACTTTTAGTGTGACCTACGTATACGAAAAGTCATTGCAGTACCTACCTACCTACTACAGCTCGTCACTTTTACGGTCGAGCAAGGTAATCATGTCAAACTTTTTAATGCCACCCGAAGATCTTCCTCGTTACGTAACGATAACATCGGGGGCCGATAGACTTACCTACTTGCTCTCCGAATTACAAGATAGGTCAAGAAATATTGCCATTGGCGATCACCCATTCACCTTATGTCCTAAACTAACGATGGCAACCACTGTTGCTTAACTCAGTCGATCATTAAGGATGGACCCAAGCCGCTGGGATATGAGGCCTATGAGCGCTTCATGTCTTACCTATAGACAATTTATAAATATTCAAAATACACTCGTTAAATAATGATGCAATAATAGTAGAGTGTTACACAAGGGACGTAAGTAAGCTATTACAGAACAAGATCCAATTTGGCGCCAGTGCGAGCGCAGCTCGCATAGGGCGCTAATGGATCGCGTGCACCCGAGATATTTAGTCACACGAGCGAGCGCAGCGAGCGAGGGTGAATATAGTTCGAGGGTGTAATAGCTACTTGCAACCGAGGTAAGCATTCTACTTTATATCATTCTTGTGAGGTAAATAAAACATTGGTAATGCAAAATGAAATTTTAATTTCAGATCAAATGAAATGCCGCCATTTCCGTTTTTTTTTCGTAAATAGTTTTCTATTTTTTGGAGTTTACTCCTTAAGAAACGATTTGAGTTATAAGGCCCGGTATGAGATTTTATGAGGAGTAAAATCAAGTTTAGAAACACGAAAAGTTCAGGCGTTACGTAGAAAGAGACAAACATATAACTATCTCAAATCTCAAATCTAAAATCTCTAATCTCTAATCTCTAATCTCTAATCTCTAATCTCTAATCTCTAATCTCTAATCTCTAATCTCTAATCTCTAATCTCTAATCTCTAATCTCTAATCTCTAATCTCTAATCTCTAATCTCTAATCTCTAATCTCTAATCTCTAATCTCTAATCTCTAATCTCTAATCTCTAATCTCTAATCTCTAATCTCTAATCTCTAATCTCTAATCTCTAATCTCTAATCTAATCTCAAATCTCAAATCTCTAATCTCTAATCTCTAATCTCTAATCTCTAATCTCAAATCTCTAATCTCTAATCTCTAATCTCTAATCTCTAATCTCTAATCTCAAATCTCAAATCTTTTCTTTCCATTTTATAAGAAAAGAGATTGTTTACCAAGGAGTTTTGCATAGCTTGAACTGTAATGTGAACATTACAATTCAAGCATAGTGCGACGTAATGTTGCCTTGAATTGCAAACACCAACTTACAAGGAGACTCCACCATAGTAATCCCTAGTTACTGAGCAAGTATGATATAAAATATATTATAACTTGTTCCGGTAGCAGGCGAGGTTATGTTAGAGAGCCAGTTGGATCGCGGGTTGTTCGCCACGACAAACAGTAGGTGTCAGCTGACAAAAACATTGTTGCTAATAAATAATTATAGGTATTCCTGTTCCAAACGTATCTAGTAGAAAGTTGGAGCGCATCGCATTACGTGACGGCCACCTGCGCGCCATTTGTTAGTACCCAACTTATATGCAGTCCTTGCGTGACCGAAAATGTTCGTATTTTACTCATAGAAATAAATTAATTGTGCTCTACTTGTTTATTATCAACAAACAAGCAGCCAGCCTCCTCCTGATATAGGTATATCATTTACCTACAGGCATACTATTAGGAAAGACAATACCCACGCCTTGCCGCATTGACTTTAACGTTCAGCACAAAGCTGGTACTAGGATACTAGGAGCACGTCGGCCGTTCGATGTCCGTATCACTGCAAACGGTCGCCGCGTCACAAAATACAACCCTATAGGTAACAACCCGATAGCTCCCAAATTGATATCTGACAGTAAATATTTGTAGTGAGGTGGCGCCCGCATCGGGCCGCGTCCCTCCGGCGGCCGCGGAGGCTTATCGCGATCCACTCGTATGTCACAGTTGGATGGAAATTGGGGATCAATTGGTAAAAAACGACCAGATGCAGCGGGGACGCTCCTCGCGGCGCGGGCGGGGGGCGGGGCGCGCGGGCGGCGGGGAGTCAATTAGGGAGCGTTTAGAACGTTTATCCTGTTAACTGAATGGCGCACAGGGTTGACAACTTCGATAACTTCCGCATTAGGTATATTAAACCAAATAAATACTAAAAGCCTAAAATATAATTCTATTAAGTAATTTAAGCGTTTTCTGTAAAGGGCATATCTATAATCGTGTAACATTTCTGATTTGGGTTTGAGTCATCATACCAGTTTTTACTATCCTCCTTTATCAAAAGTTATAAAAGCAATGGTTTATGAAGTTACATATATTTGAATTTTTACAACTACATTTCAAATAATTATCCAGCTTTTCGCCCTAAAACGGAGTACCATGGTGTGTAGACTCTACGAAGCAACGGTAAAAGGCACATCTGAGCAATCAAAATAAAAACAAAAACCGGTAGGATGCGTGTGGCAGCCCTAAGCCGATACCCGCATGTCCAGTCCATAGGTACGCAGTTTAATTTCTGTCAGCGGTGAATCGACGGGCGCAACTCTTTCGCACTCCGGCTGCCCTGGTACCCGCCTGCTGCTCCAAACTCGGCCATCCTCCTTTGTCATAGCGATCTTTACGACGGCAGATCGAATTGTAATCTGGAAACCCTTTTGTGTGTAAAATGGGTGACGTGGAGTGATATGCAATACTAGCTCTAATGCACTCGCAATAGGGATGTTGTGGACCGCACACTGGGTTCCGGGTATCGTATACCCTTTCGAGTGGCGAGCGGGATAAGGGCCGGGGTCAGGTTTTATTAGCAGCGGGAGCAATATGTTTACGATATGCTGTCCGCGAGCTGATCCGCGCGGGGAACGTGACGGATGGCCAGGATTTCAGGGGTGATAGCTTTCACGTGAAGGCAACCCTAAGATTTTTTTATGGTTAACTTTAGAAGCATGCGACCGGCATGGTATAGGACACGAGCAATTTCGTAGAAGTTACAAACTGACAAAAGCTCCGTGTAGTACCTATTTGTTGGTCTGCACAATATTTGGCTTGCCAAATGCCTTGAGGACCTCAATTCTAGATCTACCGCTGCTCGCCAACAACCTGTTAATAAATCGTGAACGTTAGAAGAAACCAAATGAATCATTGAAATACATGCAAATAAGTAGTGCAAATAAGAACAACAGGAGTAATAAGAGGATAAACGACATATTAACGATCGATGGATCGCCTCAGACGACTCAAACCAAAAACCAAAGAACGTTATTTAATGATCAACTTCGACTATGCATATCGGCAAGGCCATAGACATCACTGATTATATCAGTCTATACTAAAGTCGCCGAGGATATGGAATCGCTATTTCCCTCTAAAAACAACTTTATTACGTGTGATCACTGATCTATTTATTTTAGGTATACTTAAGTAAAATTTACTTAAGGCATTTTAACTGTCGCCATCAGTCTACAATCAACCGTAATCACAGGAGAGGAAAGCTGGCATTTGTTGGGATTGCTATTAAAATGAATTCCATACTTATCGAACGTGAATGAAATATAGGTACATCACATCACTGATAATTGTTTGACTACGAGTAATTGTCGCAAGCAAATATTGCATCCAGGGCGTCCTGTGGGTTAGGAAGGCTGTCTGTGTTTGACCGGAGCCAGCATTTCAGTTTGTTATTATGAGGCGATGACGTCACTAACCATCTTATCTCGCCGCACCATCTCCCGCTGTAGTCCCGTTTTAATAACCGCAATATTTTACACCGTAATGAAAGACTCATAATTTAAAAATTTATAACCTATAAAGCGATCTAGACTTCATATCGGAACAAAGTATTTAATTAAAGTTTAACGTTTGCTCGCGGCACGCGCTACGTGCCAGGGGGAGGGAGGGGAGGGTAGGGCAGGAGGGGTGGGGGAAAATATATCACCACCTTTATCTTATTAAGGAAATAAAAAGTTTCACACCAAAACAAAGCATTTCCACACTACACATCTCGAAAGGCAGAATTAAGTAACAAAGGATCTCGTAAAACTAAGTTATAAGGAGGTGCATATGTTATGTTAAGTACCTAGGTATAACTGAAAAAATTACATCAGAGTTCAGAACGGTAGGACGGTACACGATTTTAATAAAAAAATAAAAACTTTACAAACCGCCTAATAAACGGTATAATTACTGTTTATAAACATAGAAAACAGACGATTTTTACCAGGGAAGTCTTCCTGCAAACCGTGTTAAAAAATTACTTATTCCCAAGTACGTAGTATAACAGATGTCGCCACTGGTCGTACTACCCAATATCCAGACGGTCATTGATGCGTTACTTTAATTATCTTTTTGTCTCTCCGATGAACCGGTTGGTAATTGTCTCTCCATTTGTGCAGTCGAAACGTATAATGTTAGCCTGCTATTGCCATGCAGGTTAAACTAAAAGAGTTAAAATTTTGCAATAATGCCGGTCAAATTACAGTGGTCATACGAACAAGACCAGTGTCGATGATTAGAGGAGATAGTTTTATCCTAAAACATGCAAGCATAGAAGATGGTACCTAAACGTACAGCTGTAACTTATTTCAATAATAGCTGTTGTAGCGTTTGTTGTGTGAGCTGAAGTCACCGTTTTAGTTAATTTTTTATTAAGTAGATATGTCCAGGATGTATTCTGAGTGAATTGGTCGGTAGATTCACGAAAAACGACTCCCAGGTTGAAATCCTGAAAATATTCGATGCAGGAAAACATCATAAGGAAACTTGCACACATGAGAGGTCTCTTTAGGTAATGTTCTCAATGGTGTGTTAAATCTGCCTCCGCATTTGACCAGTGTGGTGGATTACGGCCTGTATCTACCCCTCACATTGTAATGAACTTGCGATGAAGAATGTCTGAAACACTGTTTCAAGATCGGTGTTTCAATCGCCCCGTGGGGAATATACTGCGGCTCTACATCATCAGAATAATTTAAACCATGTAGGTACCTATCTAAAGTCGGCATCGGCATACCTACTCTAGACTGTATCATAGTTACGATGGCCTCCTCGATTGTCTGAATGAATCGTTATCCAATAAATAACTCAGTTTAGTACATCATTTATTTTATTAGGTATCAGTTTTAGGGGTAAATTTTCTAAGCAAGGCTTTTTATTTTTATATATCTCAGCTTTAAACTGAATACCAATTTTCGACGTAATTAAAAAACAGAAAAGCTAAAAAGATATCATAACATCAGAGTGTAATCTGCCTATCCAAGTAAGGAATCTTGGAAGCAAAAACAAGTAAGTAAGTATCTATCGATAAACGGCACAGACAGTAACTTTCACAAATCTTAAATCCATTAACCCTCTCACCTGCCAATGAGGAATACTTAACCCTGCGGTCGCCGGCCGCGGCCAGGGCGCTAATAAAGCCGTTAGCAGATAGCATCTGACGCACGCGCGAGCCTCACTGCCTCACTCCGCCGTAATCACCGCATTATGCCGGAGGGTCCTCATCATGATTCCACTTATGCTAGTCGATTAGCTGCCCCGCGAGCCAGCGACCAGCGGAACGCACGGCACTTTATCTACATTTCAATATATCGACGAATAATTTTACGGCATTTGAAAATACTTTAAAATTTAATCCGTTAAGGTGTCCGATTTTGAAGATCAGACCGGAGTGAATCCTATTGTCAAGCAACGTGCTATCAGCTGGTCTGAGCTATTAGCATCCATCCTTACGTAGCAAACATCATGCCGACACGAATGACAACACTTTGCGTCGTTGATCGTTGTACGTAATGGGATGGACTGGAATAGCTTACCCACGTCGGTGTTTCCGCCTGGGTATTTTTTAAGTTATTTTATATGTTAGTGTATTCAACATTTTGGACTTCATTTCCAGTTATCATCACCAAGGCCCCGACTGTGCTCATTTATAAAATGTTTCCATTGCGGCTCGTTTGAATAGTTTGAAACATCTTTGGCACTAGATAAGGTAAAGAATTTATTAATTTAGGAAAATCGGGACACAATGGGACTCAAATGGAAATGTTGTAAAAGATTTGTTTTAAGAAAAAAACTTTATTTTAATTGGTTTCTCCGGTAAAGCAATACAGCAATCGCCTACATTATAAACGATTGTTAGTATCTGTAACAAAAGATTATAATAACAAAGTGCGTAGGTACCTATTATCTTTCCTTTCACTATGTTACAATGAGATATTTCGTTGTAGTTGGGAGTGTAAAGCCAATCAGGCGGCGATCAAACCTAAACAATGGTGGAGGCTGCGGCGCCTGCGCATCGATCAGATACTCTTACTGTTGAAGGTTCTAAACGAGATGTATTAAAAAGGGTAGGTGTTTGTGCTGTACTTTGGACTGATTGACGTAAAATCTCTTCAAAAATCATTTAAGTAAGTAGTACATTTTAAATCGAGTAATTATTTATATCCTTTTACATTTGACATTAGCATGGTTATAAAGTGTTTTGCAACAAACTGTCGAATGTCTTGTTTGTGATAGTGTATAAATTATCTGAGGAGCAGGCTCACAATACTGTGCCCAGACTCCAAACCTTTGTAAAACATCTCCTTTGTGCCATCGGAATAATTTAGATCTTTTAGGATCATGATTTAAATATTTTAACGTGTTGCGGTTGTAGAGTCGGAGTGCTGGTTATAAATCGGTTTCTCCGCTTCCTGATCAACCGACGACTCCTCGGTGCCGTGTACATTAGTAGTCGTAACCACACCATCTGGTGACCAGCCTATTTCATGTTTTGTTCGTCTAGATATCATCCACAGTTAGTCTCACTTGACGCCCAATCAGAGTCCAAGATATACCTACTTAAGCCATGTTTAATAGTATAGCTGTATAGGAGCTATCAATAATAAAATCGAGAGCGCCAATTGATAGAAACTATGCTTGAAAAACAAGAGGCCCTGAGTTCTACTCTCTATATTTGGTATTTATTGGAGTTTCATCTAAAGACTAGAGGTGTAGTTATCTGATATTATGTTGCTAACGTTTATTATGAAAAGTAGTTAACTCTGCCTTTGTAAATTATTCAATTGTTTGCTATAAGCTGTTTAGGTATAGTCCTAAATTTTGTGCTACAAGGGATTCCTTGAGTTCAAGCCATCCTTTCCAAATCGAGGTGCAACTTGCTGGATAGAGAATGAGGCTAGGCGCCATCTGTTTGGAGCTCCATATCCACCCAGTTATCCCAATAGTAATGTTATCAGGATAGCTAGTGTTACAAGTTCTACTTCCGGCATCCCGATGTAACCCAACATTAATTATAATAATTATACAATTGTGTGTATAATAATTCTGTGTATTATAATTTATTCCTACGATTTATTAATAAATTCATTTATTGTTTGAGATTATATAAGTGTTATTAACTTCCGATTTAACTGTAAAGTGGGGTTGAAGGTAGGATATAAATATGGCGAACTAAGGTTGTGCAGGGCATTATTTTTGTAACAGTTGTAAGGGGAAGTTCTGCCCGAATGTGTACTTGTAAAATTAATTGGTAATTAAAATGTTATAAAGTGCAGAGAATAATGTATATGTGTATAAAATGTAGAGAATAAACTGTGTGAACAGATGCTGCTGAAGTTTATTTTTGGGAAATAACCTAACGATAGGGAAGTTCATCGTCCTTGCTGCAGCCAGTGTGATAGCCTGCATCACACTAGCTATGCAGCTTTTTGGCTAAGTGGTAGGGCTTTAGCCCGCCTAGGTGGTAGGATGGTTAGCTATCACTATTTTGCTGGGTTCCATAAATAATAAGGCTGGCGGTTTGGGAGCAGTATTTTCTTTCTTTCTTTCTGCCTTTAGTTTCGCCTACGTTCCATAGAGGAAAATGATCGCTGAGTCTCTTTTGTTGCTTAATTTGAAATTCCGAGAAGTGATAGGTCAAAAGTATACCTCCACTACCAAGTGTGTCCGGTCCAGTGTTTACCCTATCACCGGTATAAATAATTAGTAGCACATTTTAGCTAGGTTGTAAGTCATATGACTTAGGAATAAATACAAAGGACTTAGAATGTAGGGAGGATAGATTATCTATTCATTCTATTTGTCCCTATTGAAGGAATGTTTTCTTCTCTTGCCTATATTATTGTGTTCAGTACATTTTTGTTACGGAAATAGGTATTCAACATTACCTCCAGCTAAAAAAACCCTAATTCACAACCTGCTAATGCTAATGCTGCAGAAGCTGCAGAAGACTTCACTACTTATCTGTTGTTTGTAGTAGTTGCGTGTTGGCAGGCTAATTGACTGTTGATTCAATTAAAAATGCCGCTGACAAGTGTAAACGAACAGAAAATATCAAGTCACGAAACACAAGTCGAGGAATGTCACGAAAATTTTAATAAATGAGACAGAAGGTCCGTAAATCTGGAGATCAAGAGATATTGGTTTGTCTATGGATACCTATATACCTACGTGGATATTGCTGGATCATTATTCTACGTCTGCAACTCTGATTGCCTTCGACTCAGCATTCTGATCAGAGGATATCTTTAGGTTGATTTTATTCACCTAAAAAGCGGCATGCATGATCGATCCTTGCAGTCGTGATTTACATTGATAGAACATCGACCGAGAGTAACTCGCTTCTTAACCGTGATGCAATAGAGGTGAAGTCTGCCTGAGCGGAGTGGCGGAGGCTGGCCGGCTAATGGGAGATGAGAACAATGGGCATGTCGAGGCTCGTTAGCTTCATTTGCGCTAGGAGAGGGAGGAGGGAGGGGGGAGAGTGCCTAGGAGGACGGAGGAGGCGTGGCCGCGCCGCGATTGGCCGCCGCATGCAAATCCTCGCCGCCTGCGCGCGCGCAATCACGGCTGCCATCGCGACCGACCATTGTTCCCGGCAAAAACGCCGGCCCGGCTCGTTTGTCGGGTACATGACAAAAACGGCGGAATGCGCATAACAAGAAACTGCAAAAACTGCCGCGCGACGGCGGCTTTTTACCGCCGATTTATGTCCCTGGAGGCGCACGCGCTTATCCTAACATCGCGCTCCTGCGCGCAAAAACTGCGCGCTCGCGGCCGGGTCGGCGACCCGCGCCGCCGCATTAACTACGTTAAACGATCGGTTGACGGCTCCCACCGATCGTATCGACGTCGCCTATTGTAACGCGCGCCGGTGACAAACAGGTCGCTCCGAACATGTCATCGCATGTGTCCGCTCATATCGCATTGCACGTGACTTGCACCCGCATGCATTCGCTGCATCCACTTACGACTGGACGAGGCGATCGCCCCGACCCGTGCTCGCCGAGTCGATATTTGTGAAACAAAATAATAAAGCAATCACATCACATCGTAATTAAGTTTTAATTTTTTACAGCGTGGTTGGTAACTAATTCGGTTCCGCATCACATGATCAAACAGTGAGAGCTTCAGGCTGGTAGCGACCGGCCGAGTTATAATTTTATAACAGGTTTTTAGCAGGAAGATAGGTAGTTACACAATTTAAAGTGTTGATAAATTGGAGAACTGATTGAAAGCCTGATAGATAACGACGCATAAACATTCTAATCATTATTTAGGTATAAGGTAGGTACATAAATCCTAAACATAATTATGTGGGCGTAATAAAAGTTAACTCTGCTGAATATTTACCTATTATTAAAGTGAGGTAGTAAGCAACCTATGCCTACCTGCCTACTTCACGGATGATGATGACGGATTGAAATTTTCAGGGAATATAGTCCAGTTGCATATATGAGATAGTGACGTCCAAAATGGTAAATGTTAATTGTATTTCGTATTTTTAACGAGATTTAAAAAAGTAGTTAGCGCGTTACTTCCGTGCCTGGCCGCGATAAATCTGTGGTAGCACGGAGCTGGGCGCACACCAATTAACTGATGCAAAATCATATTTAATTGTTGTAGCGAAACCGCGCGGAATTAGCATTCATTAGCTGTGATTGCGGAGCGGAGGCGAGTCAATCGCGGCCATTACTTTGGACCGCATTTACATTGAATGCTGCGGCTGTCCGCCGGGATGCAGCTCTCAATTAAAATACGGCAATAAATTAACAAATATAACCTCCTCCGCAACGAACGTGTGCTGCGATCAAAGTACTCGCGACACACAGACTTGCGCGGACCGACGAACATGTCTCGAGCAGAGTATATTTAAAGGAAATAGGTTATCTTCATACAAAATTATGAACCGAGGCATATAAATGTGTGGTTGCCTCGTGCCGCTGCACAACATAGCCAGCGGGAGAATGTACATAAAACTTTTTCAGTCAGTTTTTTTTCAGCCTGCCGACTTTCAGAGCTGTGCAGTAGCTACGCATCGAGCATCATTTCTCCAATGGAACCGAAGTTGACTTACTTATACTCTGTCACTTACTGCCGCACGCACACTAGTCCCGCGACACCAAAATAATGATAGTTTTGATCGGACTCCTAATGTGGCGCTCGAAGGACTCCGCGACTGTTATGGACCGTGTATGTGCCTAGTGCCTACCTAACGTAGCTATCGAGGCAGAATTAATCTGTCTTCACATAATGATTTCAAACTTACATAATCTCGGAAACTAAACCACGTAATGTTATGACGTTCTATGGATATCACCTATGTACTCGTATGCAGTACCTACCTACGTAACTCAATTAAATTAGCTACTAAAAATTGATAAAAAATTAAATTAAAAAATTTTAAAAACCCCCGACACAAAAATTACATTTAAAAAGTAAAAAATAATAAAAGAAACTCAAGAAACTCAACGTCGCGTTGGGGGAACGCTCCTAACTATTCATTATCTCCGAATTTTCCGAAACAGACAGACAGACACACAGACACACACACAGGCACGTCAAACTTATAACACCCCTCTTTTTGCGTCGGGGGTTAATAAAGGTAATGATTTAATGCATAAACAACCCATCAAAATGCTCTAAAATGGAAATGTGATTGACGTATTAATAGTGGTGATAACGCAGCTAAACTGCGATCAAAACCATTTGTTCGTCCGAAATTGAATCGATTTTTTTAAAAATCAGAAAAGGTGGAGGTTCTCAATTTAACTGTATTTTTCTGTGTGTATAACGTTGCACCTAGTGAAACGATGTTGATAATTTTTTTGTATTCTGATAATGTGTGATCGTCAATACTCATGTCTCAATTTCCAGCAACAGCTTGATTGGTATATGTATCTACAAAACTTTATACAAATGTGATGCTTTTGGTCGGTACTGCTAATTTTCACAGGCGGCGGTGACTAGGTTACCCTCAGTGGTTCGTCTGCTAACTTACGGCTATTAACATACCTATAAAATCCATATTCTATCGAACCAGGTTCTATTATTCGCCGAAGAATAAAGGTACCTATCCCTCTATGATATCATCCCTAGGTCTAAAAGATGCTCTCATGTTATAACCGGAAAGAAAGTTAATATCTCGAAATGCAGCAGCGGGTAATATATTTAACAAATAAAAAGGCAAGTCGTAATATTTCTCCAGTGTCGGAAGCATTTAGAGGCTGGGCAATGGAATGGCCGTGCAGCCGCCGCAGGGCCACTAAGCAAATTGGCTGGTATTGTGCACATCCGGCGAGTTGGCTCGCGGCCAGCCTCCAGCCACCGGCCACCGGCCCACCGGCCAGCACTGATCGACTGCTACTTAAACCTTCTTACTTGTATTGGTATTGTTAAAAAAAAGTGCAAGGAATACACTCTGTCACTGATTCAAACTGGAACCTCGAAAACTACTTCAACTACGAAGGTGAAATTTGGCAATTATAGATGATAGTTTATTAGAAGAAAACGACAGCTTTCAGAATGGCTTCAGTAATATTTGATGAAAATCAGTCAGAAATCAAACAAGAGCTTGTCTTCAATGAAAGCAAGGTTACATACCTCATCTGCTATTATGAATTTGACCTGAACTGTAGGTACAACTGTTTACTTCAAGTAACCTCGTGTATGCCTACTTCAGCCGTCACGCGTCAAGAATATTGATAGCTCCTCTTATAATAAGCAAATAGGTAATTGACTATTCAGACTATTGTTATAGTTCCAAGTAAGGGGTGTAGGGGGAGGTAGGGGGGGGTGTTGCCAGCTGGCGCGGCGCCAGCCCCGCCGACACTTGCACTCGCTTTGTTTCCTGGGCATCAGTTTGTCACCATATATTGCGGTCGGAGACAGAACTATGACTGTTTATAGTCAAAGGAGAATTTTAAATGACAAAATTTAAATTGCACATTAAAATCTTGTATATCAAGGAGTTGTACGTCATTACTTCTGCATCGGACCAAGGTTTTAAATTATGGCATTTGTTATGGCAGTGAGAACGGATGCTGACGCATTCTTCATGCGATACATCGTGTGGACAGGCGGAGACTGCAGGCGCGCGGTGCAGTCAGCTTCCTGGTCATTCTATACGTGATAAAGTTTTTAGCGAAATATTATGCCACACGTACTCACATGACACTTTCCAGTAGCTGGTATACCGTTGTAACCGATGTTTATTGTTTTATTTTATGTAAACAGGCGACAAAAACGCAGGCGTGCCGTAGGAATAACCACACTAACAGCATAGGTACTTACTACTTACCTACACATTTCAGTATACAAATTGCTATAATATTATTTTATAACCACTTCTACTATTTTCTGATAAATGACTACACGTAGACTTTGTTCTACGATATTGGACTTGTACTCGTAGATACTTGATATTTGTTCTTCCTGTAATCCACTGGCAAAATTTTAAGATTCTAACTTTAGTACCTATGATAGGTTGTGCGTTGAGATGACACGAAATATTAACCTACCTACCAAATGGTATTTTTTACTACTGTTTGTCACATAGTAGTAGGCACCTACTACTATACAACTTTCGCGTTAAATATGAAATTAATTTTAATGGCATTACGGTTTTCGGTTACTGTGATTAAGGTTTATTATACTCGTAGGTATATTGACTGAAAAGCAAGCGTAGGAAGCCCACCGACTAGGTGTTCTGAAGACTTGAAGAAGACGGCGTAAATCCGTTGGTTCAGAACGCGCAGAATCGGTCAGAGTAGCGTAAATTAGGCCTTAATTTAATTTAATTATTAGGCGATATGTCCAGCAGTGGACACAGAAAGGCTGATGAATGGATGGGTGGATAGATTGACGGAGAGAATTTATAATGCCTTAAATAAATTTTGCTTACAAGACCAAGCTAAATTGGACAATTGGAAACACACGTAATAAATTTGTTTTTAGAAAGGAGTGCCAATTCCATGTCCTCGGCAACTCAAGTATTAAAGTCGAATTGAACACCTGATGTCAGGTTCACACCGTTTTATATCCAAAAAAATAGTCTTTTAAATGATTCGAAAGGATCGCTTCATGTAAACTGTCTAAGGACACGTCGACACGTCATGCGAGCGCCGGGGCGAGCTGTCATATGTCACCGGCGATGGTGCGGTGCGGCGCCGAACAAGACATCATTACGGTGGTCAACTAAACATGGATAGAAGCGCGATACTCCACGCGAGTGTAAACGGCGGCCAACGGCTCGGCAGTGTAATGTGCGCCAATTTATATTTCCAAAGAAACGCGGCCGGATTAAACTATAACTTGATGACGCGTTATTAAGTCGCGGCCGCGTAATTATAATTAGCCGTAATCTCGGCGCTAGGGCCGCCGCGCGGCGCGCACTGGCAAGATGGGCTGCTCTACTATGTGTGCATCTGCATAATAATTCTTTGTTTTAAGATCACTGTGGTTTAACAATTCCTATAAGTATAACAACAGTTTCCTGGATGGTCGGTTTTCATATCATGTTAAGAAAGTATCGAAGTTATAAGATATCAATTTGATCTGAGGATTGCGAACTCTTCATGTGTAAGCAAGTGCAAATGGCCGAGCAACTGTTCCAGGATGCTTCAAGTCCAGGAAGATGTAAATCAAAAATACTTATTTCATGTTTTGGTCACGCCATTCACATAAGTTGCGTTAGAACAAACATGAAATTATAAGTATAATCGATCCACCCAGTATTGTCCACTGGACCCTAAACTAAACCCCATGAAAAAAAACATATCAAATCAAAACAAATATACACAGTATACACACCGCCAATCCTCTCAGCAAACAAAGCCGTAGTGCGTATAGAGTACGTGAGCACAACCAGGAGCGCATCATCCCTGCCGCGCTGCAGGCTCATTACGGGACTCGTTCGCATTAGATCCGTTCCGAGTACCATTCGTATTCAATTATGCGCCGCGACAAAAACTAGTCGCGCATTTGAATGAGCGCGTCTTGTTACCCGCGCGTTGTCGCTCGCCCAATTTACAAATAAACGCGGGGAACGTCCGGCCGCGCAAAAACTGACCGCTCGGCGCTCGGCCGCTCCTCGCTCCTCCCGTGCATATGAATGGGCCGCTTTTTGCCGCGCGACGCTAATATGTCGCTCGCTCGCCAAATCACTGCCGCAGCCGCGTACTCACCCTCGGATATACTGCACCACGGGTAGAAAAGATGTAATCGCTTTCATCCACACCAACGATCCCTTCCGTGGCATTATCATAACGGAAACACAGTTGCATGTAAATGACCATTGAAAACGTCCAAATGATATCTATTTATTTATTTATTTATTTATTTACTCCATTGCACATTACACATTAATATTATATAAATGTCATACATAATAAAATGTGATACCCTGGTAGGGCGTCGCAGTGCTAGAGAGCGCATCTAATGAACTTTTTACAAAATAAATAACCGACTTCAAAGCCAAAATAACTAAAAACCAATCGCCAACTTTTTTATAGGAATAGACGGCAATCATATCGTTTCGTCATCATCATTCATTCGTTTGAAGCGCTCATAGCCCGGCGGCTTGCATCGATCCTAAGCGATCGACAAAGTTAAAAATTTCTTGAGCGCTCCACAAACCCGCATTGGAGCAGTGTGGTGGAGTATGCTCTAGGCCTCCTCAGTAATGAGGAGAGACCCGTGCTCAGTAGTGGGCCATTAGTGGGTTGTAGCTAAGCTAAGCATAAGTAGGTATCGTTTCGAACGGCGAAAGGATTATCGAAATTGGTTCACCAAATACAAAGTTCTGAGGTAACACAAATAAGAAAAAAACATACAGACGAATTAAGACCTCCTCTATAATGTTTTTATTATATTGGTAGATGCTCTTTTTTTACACGGTGCGATACCTACTCTTGACAATCCCGACTCTACATTGGTTGAGCTTCATATAACTTCCAGGTAATTCAGTGTTCAAGCACTAGGTACCTACTGTAGTTAACATAGTATCCACATATTCATCCATTATACAAACTAAAAGGATGACTGGAAGTAGCAGTGCCTTACCGAGTTCCGCGAAAATTAGTTTTTTTTTGTAGAGGAATTTCTCTCGCAAAGCCTCTTTCAGGAACCGTAGTAGTATGTGTATCGCAAAACTATCACACAATCAAATGACTTTGGTTATAAGTTAGACAGTATTGAGGCTGCAGAAAGCAAAGCAGCATCTTACCGCACCGCGGTCGCGATTATGTAACGAGCGCGGATTCGCGCAGTTTTTGCCGCGCGCCGCCGCCGCCGCGCTGCCGCCCCGCTGTAGATTATCTGCGCCCGCGCCGACAGACGACGAGCCAGAGCATTGCATGTCGACGTCCCTTTATTTTAATATAGCAATATTATAACAGTTATAACCGACCCTCAAATCGATGTCGACAAAATCATCATTTTGATTCATTCCGATGGACGATGTTCCTTAAAGCTCAAATTCTCAATTTGCATTAAAATTGTCAAGATGTATCACGCTTTTACCAAATGACTAACAAGTTATGTCAACTAAACAACACGATCTACCATGGTAATTGTGTTATACCTTCACCTTTCTTCTAAATCATTCGTCAAACAATTCACACGTGTTTTAGTCGAAGTTGGGAGGGTCAGCAGTAATAAAGCGAATCGTTTGCTTCCTTTTTTGATACAAAAGCGTCTGATGTCGTTGGATCACTCATGTCTATGTGCACCGTAACCTATTACACTTGAGTGACTTGTCTTCTGGTTGTCGATTAATTAATGACGTGCTAAATTCGTAGTTGATGATATTTTTTTTTGTTTGATGGAACTCAATGAAATACCAAAATAACTCGTCGGCACATCTTTTAACGCAGTATGCTTAGTAAGATTTTTTTACTTATTTATTTATTTATTTATATAACTTTGGTGAAGCTGCATTACAAATTATTTTAGTGACAAAATAAATAACTTGTACTGGAATTGTTCTGATATTGGCTGAAAATGCCCAATTCAAAAAATCACAACATGAGATTTGGTTGAAAAGTTGCCACGTAGGTACCTACCTAGGAAGTAGGTACAGTGTAGACCAGCTACCGGCGCCAAGCGGAACCTCAAAAGGAAGTTAATCATAACAAACGGTGTTCGTAATCGGCTACAATTAATATAAATGGGGAAGGTTCTAATCCCAAATTCCACTGGCCAAGGCGCTGCCTGCGCCTACTGTTTGCACTTTGCGTCCGTTTACATAATTAACTGTGCTTATCGTGAACTGACCAATATCGTAAAGCATGCAAGAGCATGTTGGTAGTGACTAGTGATGATCGCAGTGATAGCATCGCGGGCGACGGAGAGGGAGCGATGGTATCGCCAGCACCGACCACACCCGCGCCGCCGACCACACACCGAGACCCACGGCTCTCCCTATTTAATATTTTGTAAAATTCTTAAGGTATTATGTTTTTGCGTTCCTGAAAGGTCAACACTTATACATCCTGGAAACTAAGTAGGTAGCATTCGGCCCAGGTTAGATATCCTCCCTGATTACGTATCGTACGTATTCCATTTAAAGGAGATCACTCAGTCCTATACCATCAACGCGTAAGTCACCATTTTAAAAGGTGGCAAGAGCCTTGAAGTCACCGGGGACGTCCCACTGCACACCACGGCACTTACTCTGTAAAATTTCTAACATCGTAATAATTGCATTAATAGCAATTGTGTTGTGCTAGGTGTAGAGCCGTTTATCTAGTATATAGTTTGGAAGCGACCAACTCAGTCCTCAAGGGTAGCAACGGCTCTGTGACCGAATTAGAACGAGACTTTCGAGCCTAGTTCTGGGTCTGTCACAGGCGACAGCCGAAGAGTGGTGCTGCATGCTTATTGCTCATTTGCTATCTCGATTCCATATAAAAACCTATTATCAATAATAACATTAAATTACCTTCCGTTCATCGTGTGAGCAATATGACTAGGTATATCAGTAATGTAGTGAGTAACTAAAGAAGTAAAATTATTAATTATCAAGTAAATCTGATTAATTGCGGTGTCAAGACTACACTTACTACAGCTCTATGGCTCGCTACATACTCCACGAGTCATTAATGAAAGATATTGATGGTAAACTAATTAAAGGTTTAAAAACGATAGATTTACAGACAACATGATAGTAATGCGACGTTAATTACGACATCGCGAAGCATACGTAGACGTGAGGTATCGTCGTGTATTCGCAGACATAACACTACGCATCGCTATCCTAAAGGGGAGGCCACAATCCCGGCGGACCTGTTTATTTCGCTGTAGCAATTTTAAAATACTTTATGTAGCATTATATCGATTATTTGATTGGCCATAAAGTGCGTTACGGCCGGGTTTACGAAGCGTTCCTAATCAATTTGAGCGTTCGCTGGGAGAGCGTCGGGCGCGTGACCGGCGCGCCGTATCGCCAATCGCGCTCCGCCGCCGCCACCCGAGCCGCCGCCGCGGGCCTAGGGCTCCGGCTATACTAGCTTTACACTCACTTTTTTATGCTGGTAGCCGACAAAAGACTGATGTGCCTCTTGATGTTATTCACCACCAAGGCGACTGAATGACCGAATGGTGGACCGAATAAATTAGCAAAACCAAAGGCATCACCTAAGTACCTATGTGTTCCGGTCAAGAATGAAGGAAAAAAATCAAAAAGCAAGTAGAAAACTACTAGATATCTACTAAATAACTTTTGACAAAAAATGTAACTATGTAGGTACAACATCGACAAGTCGTATACATAATGATTACCGAAGACGATGTCAATGTGGGTCGCCGTTTTTGTTGTCACCAGTTGGCGCAACCGTCGAGTGAGGTCCTGCTGTCAAAGCCCGCCCATACATAAATAGTGACACTTACATTCAGACAAGTGAGAAGTGACAGTGCCACAAACTTATCTGACCCGGTGGCCAAAATTGGAACTTATGCAAATGTTAAACTGTTGTCAGACAAAGACAAAGACAGTAGCGCCCTTCTTACCGGGTCAGATAAGTTTGTGGCACTGACAGCCAGACCTCACTCTACACTAGCGCCTCTGGCGGCGAATTCACACGCTTTTACCCTCATTATATACGCATTATGGAAAATTACTCAAAATCCACTCGTCAGATTATCGCTCAAATTTAAACGGGACTAGAGGGCAAGCTGGTGCTTCGAATATTACAAAAATAATCATTTTACACACTAAAAATGTATGAGGTAACATCCATATGCAAAAAAAATGACGAACTTTATTCCAAAAAGTACGGTCGAATTCAGAATCTCCTCCTTTCTCGAAGTTGTTCAATAAGATAACATTGTTAGCTAATCAAATCCATTTTTCCAATATCCTTAAAAACCAACACCATCTGGACACTGTCTTTATGATAATTTGTATAACATGATCCTAAAAATATACAATAAAACATAAGTATATAGCTGTTCCCCAACCGCTATTACAATTTCGGAAACACATTTCCCACGCACGACCTACGCGACCTATACAGGTCTTTCATTTATGTACTAAAAAACCGTCATGCTAGGCTAAGTTAGTTAAAGAATCTTAAAAAGTATTTATTATTTGCACCGTTATTAGGTACAAACTTTTTGATCGAAAGTAGATTACATAGGTTCCAAAGGAAAATATTACTGCATTAAGATTTTTTTGTGTTGTTCTTGATGCTTTCTAGTTAAGAACAAAATATACTTAAATATTACAAGACGATATTTATTGTAGACCCTCAGTACTTTATAACAGTGAAAACGCTTTAATTTTGTATTTAAATAATGAATAAAAAATAAATAAATGTGTTTGAGGTTGGTGTAGCCCTGCCCGCGCGGCGATGGTCGCCGATACAGCCCTGACTTATTGATTCACGCTTCAATTAGAACCTCCATTGCGAACCGTGCCTTATAAATTCACTCAACAATGGGAGTTTTTATTGCATTACAAATATTACTTATTATATTTTATAAAGTGTCAAAGTGCTTCCAGGACAACTACTGAGCTCAAATCTCAAACCGTTAAACAAAGTGTAACGTGTTAAACCGTTTTTGCCTCCCCGGGGAACCCGCGCGTACATGGCCCGGACCTAAAAAGGTATTTCAATTACCGCTAATGAATCAAGCGACCGTGTCGATACCGCTTATCGCCGAACTGGCCCTAATTGCGCCGGCGCCGCGCAAATGTGAGCCTTAGCTCGCTTAGATAAAGGTCTGCGAGCCCCGCGTGTCACATCTGTCGTTAAATGTCACGGCCAAAGGACACTTGTCGATGCGCAAGCGCCGCCGGCCATCTCTCTATGTCGCTTACATGTTGCTACTCCGACGCGACTTAAAAATGCATCGATATGACCCTAAGAAACGTAGAACAAGCATAACTACTAAACTCTTTTAACATAATTTATTACGCAGTTAATAATATATAATGTTGTTTAGTTCCTAAGTGTATTACCTACTTATTTTTGTTTATTCCTTATTCATTGCCATTAATAATTAATGTAACTTTATTATTATCAAATAGCAAGGGAAACGTCGCTCACAGTTGTCGTCGATGAGATCGGTTTGCACATCGTAGTGTATAACGATCAAAACATTCGGTAACTTCACCGAGAGCCCCGAGTACAAAATACCAAAAGCTACAAACTCTAAACGAAATGGTGACACTGAAGGATAATATGAAAATATAAGTGTGTCGCTTCAATGTCTACGTTTTCCACGAGTATTTAAATAGATGAAAACTAGATTACACACGTCCATTAAGTTTAATGTCTCGAAAAAAGATAACCCTTCCGACTAAAATAACTAGGTTTCTGCTCTACAAATAACCCGTCCGACTCTACAAATAACTTTGTTATATGTGATCACACATAAACAGTAAAAGTTGTCAAATCGTCGGGTTTGTCGTGTCGTGGCCGCAGCGGTGTCGTCGGGTGCGAGGAGGCTCGTGCGGCCCGCGGACTGGTTTGATTGCAAAGGGCGAGCGCCACTTTCACCGCCGCAGCGCCAATAGGGCGGAACACATACTTTTTCACACGAGCTAGCACGAAGTATTAGTGTCGTCAGACTAGAATATAAAAATAATACTTAATATAAAAATTCTTACTTAGTAACTGCCCTCGCAAAGCTTTGACTAACCGAAGCCGTTGGTTCCACAAATCCACGCTCAATTTATTACACGGGGTTCTTTAAACTTATCTTTTTTCATTTCTATGCCGATTGAAATAACACCACACACAATGCAAACACTAGGTATATAAATATTACCAAATGACAATATTCACCTATAACTGAAAATACCTTAACACCGGTTGACATAATGCAGACAGTAGAGTCAGAGGTAGAGTCGTAACTAAAGTCTAAAAAATATGTTATATGCAACAAATAACTGTCTCACTACCAATGTCTGTCTACTGAGCACGGGTTTCAGATCATGATGGACAACGCAAACAATTTTTGAAAATTAGATGTGGGTGCGGGATACGAACCCAGGCCGCCAGCTGCTCTCTTCGTAAGTTCAAACCACTCATTCAAACCACTCACCGCTTTCACCTAAATATTTTTACTGACTTAAAATAGCAAGATAATTGCATTAATAGTTTATTTCAAATATCATCTATGCCCCGTTCGCGTTCGACATTAGTTTTTATGGCAACCCACATAAATGCTAGCTTTCCGCCCCTGTGAAGGCCATTAAGGATTGACGATTTGACGATTGCGATTGCGAGATTGCGATAGTTTAATATGCATTAAATAAATTTTGTTTAATTATAAGCTAAATTGAACTCATATCCTCCCAACCCATATCCACGACGACCCAAATACAAACGACTCCGTATCGCAAGGTCCTAAGTGCAAATTGACCTTTTAGCAAAAAGTCCTGTTATTAAAACGACCCATTGCGAAAACAAACATCGTAGTAAGTAGTCTTCAGTGAATAAAAAATGTTATTTTTTAACCACTGCTGTCATTATTATGATTGACTGCGTTACATCGTTACTGTTCTGTGAAGATTGCCATGTCCATAGGGAATCGTCTACAGCTCTATTCGATTAATAAGCCATTGCCTGATTCATCAGTGTCTCTACAACTTTTGTAAAATACAGTTAAAAGATCATAATAATAATTTTAGTTGAATATTTAACGACTCAAAGTAGTTGTTATCTAAACATCTCTATATACCTACTCTACCAAAGTTTGTGTCTGCACTTGTCACTGCACTGTCTTGATCGGATAAAAAAGTAATAGGCCACTTTTATTGACCGATTATAAAATTTCATAAGAAGTGAATATTGACCCCTTGACCCAAATAGATCTGATGCCTACATCTCTTATATATAATTACACAAACATACATTGCTGAACCGCAGGCGCAGGTGACAGCTGTTGCAAAACAACAGTTATCATCTATTCAAGAAATTAAACTTATTAAAATTTAGTTTGCGAATTGAACTGAAAGCGATTGTTTAATCCTTTTTCAAACACAAAAAAATATCTAATTTACATAACCGTGTACACATTTCCTATTACTGTCGTTGTTATAATATTAAAAGGAAGAAATTCCCAAGAAGCGCCTAAATGTAGGAAACGGTAGATATAATTAACGTGTAGTAAAAATAGAAATAGTTATGAGGAGAAATGCATATCAAGTGTTAGCATTCGGAGATAGCGATCGGGTATAAATATCGCAAACAAATATAGGATTATAAAAAGTGAGGCGAACGGCGGCGTGCGTGCGCGCAGTCGCCCGCGACCCGCTAGGCGCGCGCCCCGATGTCGATAAACGATGTATCGACTGCAATTTTATCGACCTGCAATTGGACGATGATACCAGTGTGCAGTAGAACATTTTAGTACAATAGGGCATCGGTAGTATTTGCTTAACCATAACATAAGTAAATGTTAACATTTTGCTTCAGATAGAAAACGTTTATTTTATTTCAATAAAATTGTGTACGATGTTATTGTTTATAAATACGTCAGTCATACCGAGCTACATATGACTAATAAATTGTGTTCGCAGAAAATTCGTATCATCTCGACGCGGCAGAACGTAGTTCGCAGTTTGTAGCCGTTTACCTGAAACAATAGTAATTGCCAGAGTTTAATTGAATGCTACGTAATCAGTATAAAAACCATTGTTAAGTTAAAAAAATACCTAAATACACATGCAACCCTTTAATTTCAAAGTTAGTTTGTGTCATTACAGCTCTGAACATGAGAAAATATGTCGAATAAATACTTTTGTTACAGAACAATAGAATGTACTGATACCAGTTAATTGAGCCATATTTGTGTAATTTTCAATTCCTTCCAATTATTTTACAAGATTTTCCTTGGCACGTGCTCGTTATTTAGCTTATAGACAGTTGTGATGATGGATGCACCTATTAAATCCTGATAATTGCATCGTATTGCGTAATTTAACGTTTTTGCAAAAATTGTTTTTTTTTCGACATCATTATAATGATTGTACTCCAATAATCGACAATATCGTGTATCGATAGAACGATGCGAAATATTCCGTCGACAGCCTAGAGCCGTCGACAGCGGACAACACTAGCCGCGGAACGGCGCACACAAAAACTATGAATCCAGCGCCAATTACAGTAGCAACTAGTTTTTAAATCGCGAGAACTTTCTTCCATCTCCATATTCATACAAAGAAAGGGTGAAATTATACGCCATGAATATGGTAATGAGTGCGTAGTAAATGCTAAAGTTGAATAACACGGCGGGAGCGCGCTGGGAACGCTCACCACACACCACCACACCACCACACTACCACACTACCACACCTCACCACACTACCACCACCGACGGGTCCGCTGGACGTTCGTGACAATTAACTATACTTAACGTAACCTTTGCTAGTTTTTGTGGCCAATAAACTGTAAATTTCAATTCCTATTGTCCTTATATTGATATGTATAAAAGCATCCGTCGCTGAAGGCCATCGGCGCGAGGGAGGGACGGGCAGTCGTCGTGGTATGTGACATGTGTCATTGTTCTTTTTTTTAATGGAAAGCGAACAAAATGCTAACAACTGCTCTATAAGCTTGGTTTGGAGACACTTAATTGTTCAGTCTATTGTTCACTTCTGGTAAGTATGTCAGATCACGCCGTTCCTGATGCAGCTACTGCAAAATAGGCTTTGCGGCTCAATCCCAAAAACTGGTTTATCAGCCCCGCGCCGAATCTTTGGGAAAATCAAATTGTGACGCAATATTTGTTTACTGGCAAGTAAAGACAAGCTGATAAAACTGTACCACATTGAATCGTGCCTCCTAATCAAATGGTGGTGGAAACTATAGATTTGTCACGTATTACAAATCGAGTTATGATCGGTACGTTTTAACAATTAATATAGTTATTTCCAGTGATTTATCTATGAAAGTGTTATATATGACCGAGGCGTGGTCGCTACCAAGTTGGGACAGACCAACAAAAGAGTGAGACATTCACGTTATCACGAACTACTTACATTGCAACCATTTGTCAATATAACAATTTTAATATCATAACCACGGAAAACTTATTTAACTATTCCTTAAACATAACCATCATTAAATTTATTATGTGGAGGCAAGCGAAATATAATGTGTACCAAAGAGATTTAAAGTGCCCATAAAGTCACATGATTGTGTAGTTTAACAGTCGATCGCTACTTCCACTGGATTAGGGCAAAGTGAATCGTGTCGCTAATGATAGAGGTCTAACGTTGGTCTTTACACGAAAGGTTCAGGGCTCTAATTCTGCATTAATTAAAAATTATTACCACTTTGTTTGATGAAGAAAAACATAGGGACAACACCTGCAAATTTACCTTATCTCTATTATGTTCTGATAGACGCCGTATGAAGTCTACCACCTCGCATTTGTATATAAGATTCTGAGCCCGGTAGTGGGGCTATTATGAGTAGCAGGGATGAAGTTAATCAACCTCGTCCATTTTTTCCCACAGCTATCAAAACTAATTAACGGTAAATAATTGTTATTCCTGACGGGAGGACAGGATGCATCCTCCGAATAGTTACGTGTATCTCGATCGAGTGGGCCGCGCACCGTGTAACAATATTCGTTATTTACGAGCGAGACAACGCGGGCAGCAGCAATAAGCAGCGTGCAGTATCAAAGTTTCCTCGTATTTGTCCGGACCCGTTCCAGCGCCGGTGGCCTGAGGGGGGAGTCCAGTAATGATACATTCGCACGCCGAACTGAGGTGCGAGGTAATAATGAGTTATGTACGTGATCCAATTATTTGGGCGCGCACTCATTACGCGCTAAGTGTGAAATATGGCCGGCTTTATTACTACCATCGCGGGCCACCCCCGCCCCCGCACCCCCGCCCCCCGCCGCCCCCGCCTACCATCTGCAGCGCTGCAACTGTGCCCCACTAAATCATAGTAATGTAAGGTGCGGGTGCCAACGGATCGTGATGGCAGTTCAAATATTTTACTACAATTTAAGAAGGTCGTTATAAGTTTAATGACTGTTAACTTCTTAGTTGATACATAGTGCCGGAGAGGTAACGCCGTCGCCTGCTACAATTCGTCAGTCAATCTGGGTTTCACGCACATGGTCTTGGACGGTGATGTCTACATGTATGCCTATCACATATAATAATATAATAATCATTGGGGGTTAAGATTAGATCTTGACGTTAGTTACATTTGTAACTGACCAACAATTAAAATTCAATTCACGGCAAAATTTGGGAGCATAAAGACAGTCAGTTACCATGGATTTAAGCACAGAAGAAGCCTCATGTACTGCAATGATTACCGTCCATAGATGCACATGCATTCTGTACCGTTTAACTAAACATTGCAAAATCCAATTAGTGTCATTTGATTTTTCAGTACCTACCTTCACTCGATGTTCACTTTGTATTATTAGCTTCTAAAGAAACGTTAATTACAATTTACAACTGAATTACTTTATAACGGTGACCCCGCCGAGTGCCGCTAACATTCGCGCAACTAGCCACGTAATCGATACTCGAGTGGACGACACATAAAAAACATCGTTAAATGTCTATGTATAATCATGCGATATCGAAGTGAATGTGTAATTCCACTACACCTCGATTTATGTACGCGATGTTAAAACAAAGTAGGAACAATGGAGTGGAGTGCCACCGCATTAATCAGGAGGAAAACGGCGGAAATTGGTGACCGTCGCGCCGCTATCCGATGGCATTATCGAGGCCCTGACATTCGGGCCCCTGCCATCATGTCTGCTATGTGCTAACGTGTCGCGGAGAAGCAGCTGATCGTATTTATAGTAAGATGCTAATACAAATTACGCAATGCCAATTGATAACGTGAAATAACTCACAAGCTAAGTAAAGAAAAGTAATCCAGTCGGAATTCGAACCTGGTTACGAATAGGATATGCAATTAGGAATTTTGTTGCAAAAGATATTACGAGTAAGTGTCATTAGGAAGTTTTATTGTTGTAGGGAACAGAGATGTGCCACAATGTGTGCTCTGATCTATGTTAGACTAGCGGACGATTATGATGTGATAAAAATATCATGAAGGCGAATTTTAACGTAAAAAATATTTTTTACTCATATTTCAGGTTCATCACATTTTTATTACAATTAGGCGTAATAAAAACTCCCTCCGTTATTTTATTGAAACTAGTGACTTTAGAATTCAGAAAAAAGGAAGACCCTTCATTCATATTTAGCTAGAAAATTAATAACGCTCTAGCTTTTTTCTAGGCATTAATACCTGAACAATTTGTAGGTGAGGGAAGGCTTATTAGCAGCTTCCGCTGGCGTCGGCCAGGTGGGCCCGGGGCCCGCGCGAAGGGTTACGGACAATTCAATTAAGGTAATTTCCTTATTAGCGATCGATTGCTCCCGCCGTCACCTTAAACGGAATAAACGTGACGTCTTCATCACCGCAGTCGGGAGCAATTATAGCGGCCGGGGTGCAGCGGGGTGGCTCGGCCGGAGTTATTCCATTAATTAAATGTGTGTCCCGCGACGCCCGCGCCTCCTCTCGCGCAGCGCACCTACCGGTAGAGAGTTCCTTCCGTTGTTTTATTGTATGATTGTACCTAACCTACGGCTGCTATGGCTGAATATTGAAATCGGAGTTCTGATTTCCAGCGTTCACGATTCTGGGTAATTGTTAAGTAAATCCAATCGATGTTAACCACGAACTAAATCCTTTAGTTTGATCAACTTTAGCAGTAAGTTTGACTGAAAACCAAAGCGTTATCTTTGTTTCTATGTTTGAGTCACATTTAGTTGGAACACGTGGCCATATCTAGAATACCTGTACGTAAAGCTTAGCAGCTACAAGGTATATTCTGCAGAATAAGTACTGAAATACACAATTTTCCGCAGTGTGTAAAATTTTCCATAAACATCAAGTTAAGCTCGAGATGACGAAGTGCGGAGCGCCGCTCGTTCTGTCGGAAGCTAACCTGCCTCCCCCTCCCTCCCCCCCCGCTTCCTGTTTGCAAAAACAAAGCAGCAAGTAGCGCAGGGCTGGCGACTGGTGCCGGAATGCGGATTTATGGAAAGAGTTTGCGTCCACTCCACGGGCGGGAAATAATGGCTCGCGAGAGATCGGCCCTGGTTATTGGCTACCGTAACTCACTACAGCACTGTTATAAAATAATCGCTTTAAAATGTTGCCAATTAGAAATATTCGTAATGAAATCGTTTAGACGCATAAGGATTCCACCTGGTGTGAAAGTACTTTAGTGGCTTTAAATAGGTATGTTTTTCATACCTACACACTCTTGTTCTGTACTGTTTTTTTTATGTGACATTATGTCTCGAAAGTCAGCACCTAGATACTTCTAAAGTGATCGTGACTGGGAACTGCTTAAATACTAGATATGAATAGGAACTGGTCAAATAGGTGGTTGTTTATTAATTAGACACCTGTGTATCCTCGGTGCTCCCTGCCTTCGTGAAGAAACCTATGTAGTGTTGCTACGTGGCGTGTTCGTGGTGAAAAATTGTTCTGACTTACCTATATGTAAATTATTTCACCAAACATCTATTGCTCTACAAGCCTACATAATGAAATTTTAAAAGATTCCTAATTTTATAAAGACGTGTTTCCTGAAACATTTGAAACGCCGTATCTCAGTAAATTCCCGTTCCAATTGCTACAACGTTGAAGGCCAGGGTGAGTTATGTTCAGCCCTGCGCCCGCAGGGGTGGGGGAGGGGGGGTCGCACGCTGTTAGAATAAAACATTATTCATAAATAGGATATTGCGGCAGGTGCCGCCCCCTTCCGCCCCCGCCGCCCCGCCGCCCGCCCTGCCCACTACAATGCAATTTCAAAAATAACATGCCTTCCAAAGCTTTTCTGGAACACATTTGGTAGCCAGACTTAAGTCGGAATTTAAAGCGAAATAACTTCAGAGACGTTGGAATTTATATAACACGTATAATGTTCACCGTCGTAGTTACGAATACAGTATACATATACTGGGCGAGTTTCTGCTCCGGTACATACTATGAGCGTCTGCCTCGAGCGATATCAACACTCACCATCGGATGACGACCGATTTATGTTCCCGGTGACGTGGCAGACGGACCGACATTTCGGGTCAAGGCCAGAGTGAACTCCTAGCGTCCTATATCTGTAGTATTTGTTGGCACTATTCAAGGAAGAAGGTTAATTTTGAGTAATGACAATTCCATTAACCTTTAACTTCATTTGTATGGTTTTGCAATAATAATACTCCGTGGACTAAGCGGTATGAAATGAAAGTGACACCTTTGACGCCATCGCAGCGCAATTCTTGCTACTAACGAACAGATGAGTCACGATGTCACCGATGCTGCCGGCCAGGTAAAAAAGAAGAGGAAACCAAGCACAAAATGATTGATGGCTCTCAAGATCCTAGATAAAACACGAAAGTCGTTTGGAGGCTTATTCAAACAACAGAATTGGTAGCTAATCATTAACTCTGCGCTACTACCTAGACAAACATATTTTTCAACCCACCTAGTCGAAAAAGACGACTTGGTTCGCCTTTAATTACGCCCAAAGTTGGTGTTTTCTATAAGAAACTTTTAGCGGGCGGGAATGAGTTTTTCGTCCTCTGCATTTAAATATTAAATAAGTGCGCCGCAATTATCTTTTCCGCGCACTTTTCGAATTCAGTTCGGATTGTTAGAAATTCATGGTTTTATTTTGAAAACTGAGTTCTTTAAGTGACTGTGACAGTATAATTCCTGAAATATTTTTGGCTCGGGCGACGTACTTTGAATCCCTCACTACGTTCAGGATTCTACTATAGAATCATTCACTTCGCTCTGGATTCAAAAAAGCGCCCTCGCCGTAAAAATATTACTTTGCTCCCTTGTTATACAATCTACTATTTTGTTAGACATAACAAGTCGACGCGTTACGCTGGCAATATTTATCGCATGTTACTCCCGTGTGCATGGTCTCATTAGTACATAATATCTCAATGTCTCAAACGCGACATTTCATGACACTGTAAAGAATAAAACACCAATATATGGTGTTCGTTTTTGAAACTATCGATTTGGTTAACCTGGTCTGGTCTGCAGACATGATTCATCATCAATACTGTGTGATAATAGTCTTTGTCACCCGCACGCTCATCTCCTCGTTACTATAAATCAGTCGCTACGTCAATACAATGCAATTGACAGCGCTGACTCAAACACAAAATAATTGTCCCTGTATTATATTACTTATAGCATAAATCCTGTCCAGTACATTGTCCAGACAAGACCTGAACGTGTATCGTTCGCTGGCCGCGCCGGTTGCGACCAGGGATTACGATGAACAGTGGATTATTCCGCGTGTGGACAGGCGATGAGCGTTTTTGCGCGACGCCGATCCCATTCCTACGAATGCATTCTGCGCTAGAACTAATGAATAACGTTTTTGCCGAGTGTCAATCATATCTGTACCGCGGGCGCCTCCTGCCCGACACGCAATACATGTTTCTATCAGCACTGCTCGCACGCGGTATTACATATACGTGTAAAGTATTCGTTTTCCATGCGATAATCCAGTAGCTCTTATTAGCGGGGTCGCCGTCGTCGTGTGAGATGTCATCACGTAATCTTTTTTCTATAATATCCTCCCAGCAGAGTTAACGAGATCGACTGCTACGACGACAGCAGTCCTCAAAACTTGCAATCTGAACACTCGGAAAATCCTACTTGAAGTCAAAATTACCAGATGACTTCGAAATTATACTTACTAGTAAGTACTAATACTTCCTACAAGTTTATTTATCTAGCAATTATGGAAATGTAATAAATTGTAATTGTATCTACATGCAATGGGCAAGTACCGGCCCGACTCATACAATGTCTATATGTCCATAACGGAAAACACGTGATATATTGCGGGCAGCGGCCGGGCCATAAAGCCGCGGGGACACGACACGATGCGGCACGACACGACACTACACGACACGACGCGATGCAGGACGTGGCACGACGAATGTGGGTAGGCGACCATCGCGGCCGGGCGCCAGCGTCGGTACCCGGCCCCGATGGCAATTTCCCCGTTATCCACCATCACATCGGATCGTGTTCGAGTTATTTACGACAAGTAATTTAATTTTATGATGAGCAGCCGCATAATATTTTGCGTTGTAGGTTTTTCAGCGTGGCGTCGCCGCCGCGTCCCGCGTCGTTCCGACTCCTGAATAGTCAATTTGTTCACTACAATGTTGAAGTGATTTAAATGAATGGCGAAGTCTAGGCGACCTCGGCGTACTATGCTTTCTTTTCGGACGTTAGTATTAAACATTCTCCGATTAAAATAATGTTCCTAATGTCACGTGTCACAAAGAAAACATACAACAATCTGTAACACCCGGCAGTTCGATGAAGCAGGTTGTATCGAATGTTAACGAATGCTATCGTATCGATGAAAATAGATATAAATAAACGTCATTGGAATTGCTAACAATGATCAATTTTATTTATCGGTGTACCGGTACGTTATCGTTGCCTCACTTAATGTGATGTAAATCTAATATGAAATGTTAATGTATGTTAATTACATCAATTACAAATTTTGCACACCTAATAAGGTATATTACAGAGACACCAGCTCATGTACACCAACTTAAACTACCTGTAATAATGTAATAAATGAATTTGAATGAATATTGCTATCGATAACGATATACTACAGTGTGTCGGACTGCGACGTGCGACGAGTCGTGTCAGTGTCGTCCGACGTCGATGTCGTGACGGCTGTTCCGTAACTATTCCACACGTTAATATAGATGCCATTACAGCTAATTACAATGATGTATTGATCATTATTCCGTGTGAATGAGCAAAACCTCCACGAGGGCGGAGTGCCGGCTAAGGCTGCAAGCATCTCGACAGTATCGTTGCCAATCTACATAATTGTCACGCGAACTACTCATATACATGTTCAATATGTGTAATAACATTAAGGACCTTTAGATTGTCGATCGTTCGAGATGTACATGTTACATTGCTGGGGATGTAGACATGGGTAGAGCGAGCGGGCTGTAAGGAAAGCGATGTAGATGGTTCATGGTGTAGTGGTGGTGGCAGCGGTGGCGCATGGTGGACGGCGCGACCGTTCCCACGGCACACATGTCCTTAAAAGTGCGTGCGGCGCGCCGCGGCCGCTATGCAATAATGAATGCAGCGATTGGCCCCTAATGAGCGCGATCGGATTGTGCTATGAAATCACTGCTCAGACATCGATTATGCAGGATTTTTTTCTAATAACGATATGAAAAACTATTTTAGGTCTTTTGTTCACATACAAAAACCACCACGTACCTTCCATTCAAAGTTACAGTTACAGAGAAACTAAACATCTGTAATCAACAAGAATCGAACCCAAGCCTGTTTGCTCAATAAAGAGTGTTTGGTAACAAACATAGGTAATATAATTATGTAAGTACCTAGGCTTGTGAATGGACAATAATAGATCCTGTATAATATCTACATTATGAACCATACGAGTGTTTTTATAGTTCACTAAAGTCGATGTGTCAACTAGGTATACTAATTTATTTTTATTATAAAACCTACACTCGTCTCGATTTGTGATCCCAGTCCCTTAGTGCCTACCAGCTCAGATCACCACAATGCTTCAGTGAAAATCTTAGTCGAACAGACAAAAATTCTATAAATTTTGTGTTGAGCCTTGTAACCTCAGACAGTAATTAGTTGCAGATTGCAGATTTGTAATGTGTATTGAATATGCATTTAATGTCCTCCACCGTATATGTACTGCACACTTTAACTTTAACCAACCATCTTGTACCTAGTAACGGTCGCCGGGCGGCAGGATGTGTTAATCTTAATTACGGACATACTGAAAACTCAATTTTCCATAATATACCATATTGGAATGTAAAAAAATGTCGATTAAAATGGTTAGTAAGAACCTATTTGTAAGTACATATCTCTGTTAATACATAAGGTTGGATTATATGTATATTATGAGCCATAACAGAAACCCGACCATTGAAAATTCCATAACGAATTCTCATCAAAAACTTGAAATCAAAAAACAAAAGCATAAGTTGAATGTGAAAAACATGGGTTTCTTCGCAGCAGCAGCTCGTTGAAAGAAGGTCGGAGGGAAGAATCCAGTGCAGCCGACACGAGTATGTCCAGATAGTTTGCACAGGGAGAGTCAGATAAGTAAACAATTAGAGGTGCGGCGAGCGGCGGCGATTGACTCGACAGCGCTTTTTGCGCTTTACCATAATTGCTGCATATTTATACGCGCGTGATAGATGCCGCGCCCGCATGCGATCAGCTAAAGCGTGAATTCGCTTTTTTGGCTGAATCGCTCACCCGTCTGACACCTAGCGAGATGCGAAGGCGATAAAAAAGATATTCATTACAATGGTAGAGTAATTTGTAAAGTGTCTTTCACTTTTCAGTAAGGCTAGACTTATACTTAAATTGTCGTCCAGTAGATCTTGACAACTTTCGTGATATCATATCACAAGATACTCTTCTAAAACTGTGGTATTTTGATAACATAGTAGGTAGAAGTGAACGATGTTGTAGCGACACCACGAAACAGTAGACCATCTCACTCCTTCATTCGCCGTGTCTGGGCTTATCAGAATGGTCTACTCTACATGTTGACTTTTGACAGATTTGTCTTGATCAGGAGCTTTTAAACTCTAAAATTATGTTTTTGGAATAAAATAAAAACTTTACCAACAGGTAGTTGCGGATGCAAATATCATTATCGCAGCCTACAGCTGTCCCGTGCTGGGCACAAGTCTTCCTCACACATTGTGAGGGATACTTAGACCCCGTTGGCCTGTGCTAATTAGAAGTGCGTGCGGTGTACTTATTCAGAAGACAAACGTTGAAAGCACACAGCTGTCACTGCTGGTACATTCATTATAATAGGTCTTAAATCTGTTGGTACTTTTAATAATATTAGCAGCTAGCTTGAAGTAAGACGCGCACCTTAATCCATTTCTTATGTGGATTTGGAAGCGGGCGGCGGCAACGCGTCGCGGAATGCGTTCGGACGCGCGAAACCTATCGCGGCAGACGTTGCGCCGCGGCCGGGGTTTTTGTGGCTCGCTGTTCTCTCGACGGCTACAGCGCTCTACTCTTTTTGTGTGACTGTAACTCTGTAACACACCGATGAGCAGCCGTCGACTGGTATCAGTGAATAACTGAACCTCTTCATCGTCGATCAGTAAGTGACAGTAGTTGAGACATTAGCACAAATTACATGTTTGGTGCATTGTACACACCTACAGTGCTACAATTTTTTATATGATCAGAAACGGTTAAGTAATGCGAAGACTTACGTCGATGATTACCTACTGGTCCACCGAGCTAGAAAAAACAAGTACCTACTACTTACTCGAAAGTGGCAAAATGTTTTGAGCACTTAAATGCTTCACGTGATCGATATGTTTGCAACTTTGATATGTTTACACGAGAAATTCGACTTGCAAATCTTCGATCTGAATTTTAAAGAAATTTGAAGGAATTTAATTAATGACTTGACTTTTCCTTGCAACACAATGCTTCACGGCTGTTACAGTTTACATTTACACGGACGAGAATCTTCCGCCCAGCACTTGATTTTCCGACATCACCTCCACGCGGCCGCCCGCCGGCCAAGTCTTTCCCATTGAAAAACTTGGTAGTCTACCACAAAAAGACGTCTTTGCCTTACCCGCTGCACTCTCCCGTCGCATGTCGTCGCTGCAAAAACATCTTCATTTTAATTGTCATTTCGGAGCGCTGCAATTTGGGCCCGGACACTTTGTAGCCGGCAGCCCGTTTGCAACCAGTTTATTCGGCCATTCGGCGGCCGCGCGCATACGCGATATTTACATCCACTCGGTTCTCACGCTTCATTAAAATAATGGCTTCGATAAAAATATTCCGGTTAGGGCCGGTCCACATTGCGGAAAGGTATGTGCGATATTTTGGTGTCAGTAACCGATGCACGCGCCGACGCGGGTCGACCTCGGACCTCACCCATGGAGACTGAGATCACGTTACAGATACGTTTGCAACTAAGAAACAAGAGAAAAAGCTTCTTTTATCTGAAACTCTGACACTTTAACCGAAACACGTTAAATATATTCCAAGGTTATTGTTTGGAACACCAAGGACTGTAAACTGATGAGCAATGCTGAACCTTAGGTACTATCCTTACCTATAGTAAAACTGTATCTGATCTACGTGTGTACATCTAATAGGAGGTACCTATTAAAGAAAATATTATGAGTGAGTTTAATAATAACGATAATAATGAACGCTGCCTTCATGTTAATACGCGCCCGCGCCGCTTAGAACCTAAGATATTAAAGATAGTAATACTTAAACTATTAATTCTCCACCAATCCGCACTGGAGCTACATGATGTAATATGCCATAAGACTCTTTAATGAAATGGAGAGACCCGTGGAGAGACCCATGGTCAGTAGTAGGCCATTACTGAGTTGTAGCCAATACTTAAACGTAAAAAATAAGTTTACCAGTGAATGCTTAAATAGAAACATCGAAAATTCGAAGATGAGAGCAAATACACTACGTGCAAAATCATGGCGTCTCCGGCATGTTTTAATGAAAATACTTTCAAGTTCAGTAGCATCATTTCTGTAACTTATTACTCAGTATTCATAGCGAATATGATATAAAAACCTCAAGCAGGATCGCTAGCCTGCCAGCGGATATGTCGGAATGTATCTCAATCGTCAATGAGCTCTGTCCGCCATTCACGAGGAAGTATAAACGCGCGTTGTCGCCGCCACGCTGCCGCCGCCGCTCTAACACTAGAGATAATTATGGTAACTTCACCAAACGGCCCGGGAGCAGCGTGGTGGAGTATTCTTCAGGTTCAGTTAGTCGCTTAAGAGGAGAGATCTGTATCGGGCAGTGATCGGTAATGGGTTGAAATCTTGTTAGTTTGAAAATTGGTGCCTCGATTTGCTATGAATTCAACGTGTGCACATTTGCGCGTAGTCGTTCAAATGCGAATATTTCGACGTTTTTACTATAGGGGTCTCTACTTTAGTTGGAAATCATTACTCATACAACATACTACGTATTTAGAACTCGGTTTATTAGCAATATTTAAAGTAAAAATATGTAACACAGAGCATGTTTTTCTGCTGACTATACTGTAATTTCATCTTGAATTTCTGGGACCAATTGACCAAGTCAAAAAAGTTCTTGGGCAAAACGTCCCATGGGACGTTTTCCAAATGGGACGTTTTGCCGAAAGCCTCCATGTGGCTCGGCGCCGGCGTCGTCGCGGGCGGACCGCGCGTCCTAGCCGCATTCTTCCATCCCTATGAAAATGCATGAGCCCCCAGCGCCACCACCATACCAGCACGCCCCACCAGACTGTCCTGAGAAACTATGGAGCTCCCGCGCCATTAACAACCGCTTTTTGCGCGTACGGAACGTGGAACATTGTTCGCACCGAGATTGATCTCATTTTATTGCCTGCTGCCCGGTGGAGCCGTCCGGCCTGTCTAGCCTGGGAACGGAATGGGTCTGCTATGTACTTACTCCTAATTCAGAACATATATTGATAAATTTTGTATTTCTATAGCTAACCTTACACGTTCTACTTAATTGCTCTCACGGAAGAACGGAACTTACACTCAAACTCATTTATAAACATATTCTACTCCAGGATACATATACCCCCGTTTTATACCCCACCTTAGATAGCAGAGGAATTTCAGTACCTACCGCTAGGATGTAACCGGACGGCATAGAGGCCAGGCATCATCAAAAAGCAGGAACTTCTTCCAAAAAAAAAGTAAACATCTTTGGCGCATTGCGACTTGGCTGGTGCAGCATAAGTCTTTAAGCGGCGATGTTCATTTAATCATCAAGAACGTCAAACAGATAAGAGTCAAGAGAACCGTCTCCTTGTTCCTTGGCGTTCTTTAAGTAAAACTAGACGTACCTATAGACCAGTGGTGCCCAAACGGTCGATCGCGATCGACCGGTCGATCGCAAGAGGTTTCACGGTCGATCTTAGAGGATTAAGCAAGTACAAGATTTTACTTTCGCAAATTTATAAATTACCTACTGAGCATTCCGATCGTTTTTGTTTCAATTCATTTATTTCTGTGACGGACTGACGGACGATGTCGACAGGCGACAATCCAAAGTTACAATAGCGTAAGAGAGTGCTTTCTTTTTTAATAGGTAATATTTTTTATGTACAAATGTGTGTAAAGAGTAAGAAACTATGTAAAACTGTTTGATTGTAAACATATTATAAATCTAATCATTAATAATTAGGTACTTATTATTACAACATAAAAATACATGATAAAAAAATTACATAAAAATAAAGCAGTCGATCTTAAACCCTTAACTTTTTCTCAAGTCGATCTTCACAGCAAAAAGTATGGGCACCTCTGCTATAGACGAATATTGACAAGCAGTCCTCGATGATTCGATGACGGATGGAACAACATAAACTTCTGTAGAACAGGAACAAATAATTGCCTTTTCCAAAAAAAAAAACGAATTCAACATCGACAAGCAGAAATAACTTAAAATATTTTCCCCAGATGGTGCTCAATTCAACCCAATTAGGTGTACCTAATGTTTTTCACATGACAAATTAATAAAGCTCAAACATTAGGTAACTGCTGTAAATCGTTGAGGAGTTCCCACGACTGACTTCATCAGATTCAAATTTGTCAAATTACAGTGCTTAAATATACTTAATCATTTAGAAATATAGTAATCACCCCTACAATTTTTGTTTCCTCTCGATTTCTCTGGGATGTCATCATCAGATCCTAGTGTCCTTATCACACCACAAATGGAATATATACCTAGTTTCTAACAAAAAGCATTGAATTGAGAACCTCCTTCTCTTTTGAAGTTGGGTGAAAAATTGACTTCCTACGAAGTAGTAAAAAGGTCGGTATATTAAGTGCACAATACTGGGTGTCCAAGCGTATAATATCCAAAAACCGGTAAGTAAGATGAGCAACGATTTAAGCTTTAAGTAATGAAACGTCTTTTTAAAATTGACTACGGCAACAGTCATTAAAACTGTAGCGAGTATATCACAGTTGCATACATTCATTAAACCCTCACAACATCGGTGTAGGCTCCTATCGCTTTAACTTCTAATGCGTTTTTAATAACACCTCCGTCGCCCCGGCCGCCACGTGACTGCAAAACATCTTCTACATTTAGTCGCAAGATGAACCTTAAAGCGCGTAATCTAGAGCTTCGTTTGGAAGGCGGACGAGTGATTACAGCACGAAATTAGACGAAATGGGCTACTCTATTAATGAAGGTGTTCCCGAATTTAACTATTGTGTTTATGCCGGCGATAATTGTTATAAATTAAGGGTAATGTCGGGTCGCGCCGCGGGGCAGCATTAGCCGACAACTCGCCCGGACTCGGTTTTTGTTTGAACACAGCTCCCGTGCGGCTGCGCCCGGGGGGCTATTACGGCCGCCCGAGCCTTGTCGATATCGTTTAATAAATTCAATATTATTAACACTTTTTCACTTTTGCATCTTTTGTTTTTGTGTGCGATAAAGGCTTTAAGACACCACTAATACCTACTGTGTAATGTAACGTACCCTGGCTCAGTTACCTCTCACTAAGAACTGCTTGGTTCACCGCCTTTTTATAACACCTAATCGTCTTTATCTATAACGTGGATATAAAGCGTATGCACGCGTAAATGTATTTTTGCTTGACCATAAAAACACGCTCACAGCGATTCCCAGGAGACCAGCTTCATACATTGCTACATTATTGACGTGCAAGATGGTCCAGAGATCTCAATTTGGATGTCGTTCGAAAATAACTACGGACGAGTGGCTTGTCGCTCGGTTAGAGAATCGTTCGCGGCGTGAAGGTCGCGGGTCGCGGGTCGCGGGGCCGTGATTGATGGTGGAAGTGTTTAGGCTAAAACGCGGCTCGAGTTACCGCAAACACGGCCCACCGCCGCCGCCCGACGTTATGCAACCCTGATTTATGATGCCTTACGTTTTTTTAGCTCAACTATGAACGTCAAGTAACACGTCAATTTGAAGACAATACGCATAATGACATAAGACTTGGGGTCCAACGTATCCTATGTCCTATGTGTCTATTGCCTACCTTATGCTTCGATATTAATTTCAGTAATAGTAATAGTTTCATTTCGGTGATAGCCTAGTGGTCAAAAATTCGGCCTCCTACGAATCCCAGGGCACACACTCCTGACTTGACCGGAGGTATATACGTTTTAAGCCTTTAATTGTCATTTGATATAACTCCGAAAAGTCCTGCCCTGGGATGCGAACCTGCACCCCCAAATAGGAGGCCGAATTCTTAACCACTAGGCTATCAGCTTAACAACATCTCCAGGCCGTCAAAATCAAGTCACAGAACCCCACTCTATACTAGCTGGCATCTGTAAACAAAATGGAATATCCGAGATGTTAAATAGTTGGAAAGCCAGTTAGTTGCCCGAGTCATCAAATCGCTATCAAATCGACGATCAATGTTTGGACACAAAATACATCAATACTGGCATCAAGACTCAAATTGGTACCAATGATATGCTGCAATCTCCAGCATAAATGTCCCGTATCGTTGTTTCGGTGATAGGTTTTTATGTGATAGGTGTTGTTATAGGTGATTATGTTATAGGTGATAGAGAGATCACCGAAGGTAGTAGATTTTTTCGAATGACTTTCAAAGTAGATAGATACCTTTCAATATAAAGTTTTCTACGAATATATAAATGCACGTGAATACAGATAAGAAATTCTTTTATCCGCACCAAAACTTGGCCACCGAAAACAGGCGAATACCTACTACTAACAAATAGTGAAGATGCATTGACGTATAGGCATACCTACATATGAGACATACTTAATTATCTCATCGTCAACTGTCATAACAGGGCTCAAAGGTAAGTTTAAATTATCCTAATGTAACCCCCGAGCGGTTGTTCTTAGCCATGTTTATTAGAAATCGATCCAGCGTTTTGAAGAACATCAATCATATCATTTCCAAAATAATGTAGCACATATTTGGCATCAAATTGAATGGCATAGGTTTCCCGAAGCGCAACAAGGGCGGCAACTAGTACTTAGTATAATTGCACTCCACAACGTTTAGAAAGATTTGTGTCGCTCACTTCAATGAGTGCGGATGTGGCATTTCAAATATGAGCGGCGATGATATTTAAATGACGGCGGCGACTGCGGCCGCTTTGACCGGCATTCCGCCGCCCGCGCCACCGCACCGTGCCACCGCGCCACCGCGCCACCGCACCCCTCCCTATGCCGATATTACGTATGGACCATTAATCGTTACGCTCGCAAATGTGCACTGTGCACACCGTGAGAAGAAAACCTCCGCTAAAACTCCCGCTGAACCGGCTGTACTTATTCCTAGTTATATAAACATATACTACCCCTTTAAAATTCGCTGCAGGCATTGTTAGCTATCTTGGAGCATAAGGAGTTATTCTTTGAGACAACCTAAGATACATTACACTTTCTCGTTGTTTATCCTCAACAACCACTAGGTATACCAAGCAGATACCTTACAGAGATGGTAGGATTCTGTCCCATTGCATTTCGTACCAACCATGGTAGGGCTTCTTATTTGGGCAATTAACTCCCCAAAGATGTTTTTCAAAGTAAGCCGTGAAATCATTTTAACGTGTCAGGGTTGCAGTAAAGATGGCCAAGCTCCCCGTGGAACAGGTCGATAATGCATTTAACGCAATGTCAATGTTCGGCGGAGAACGTTCATGACAAACCCGTTCACACGTTTATCCACTAATTTACGAAGCAAACATAAAGGCAAGTTACATGTACGTATCTAACATTAGAAAGAAAGAAATACCTAACATTTATTTCAACAGCATTCCTACCAATATCTACACATGCCTTACAAAATGGAAAAGAAAAAATAATTATCATACTGTGCGAAAACGAAATACGTCAGCGAGCCGCTCGGAACTAACATAATTATTGATAATTATGGAAGAAATTATTGTAAGAAAGTGATTTAAGCTGAACCTTCGTGTGAACAAAACGTAACGCCTGGCTCGCGCATTCCGGAGGAAAGCTTCGGAAATCACAGTCGGAACAAAACCGATAAATAAATAAAGCATAAGGGGCTGAGCGTTTAATCGAAGCGCTGAGCCGAGCTGAACCGCAGCTCAGGCTGCCCAGAGCCGGCGAGGTGCGGCGAGCTGGCGAGGTGAGCCGAGCGGCACGACATTTGCCAAATCGAGTCGGGACATCGTCCTAACGCGTTTTTAGTCACGCAATCCCTCGACGCCGACGAGCAGATGAATAATTTTAATGGGTTGTAATGGCAAACGAACATCGCGCTCCTGCAAAAACGCCCCAAAACTTTATGATCTCTACACGTCTCGGCGGCGGACGATTGTTAAAAAATAATTAAGTACGAGCACCGATCGCCGCTCCGTATGGCTCGATCGCGAATTACGATACGTATAGATCTGTCGGTGAATGAGGAGGACGAGGCCGCGCGGCCGGAGCGCGGGCGGAGGCTCGTTTGAATGCGCCCGTTTTTGTCGCGCGGATGCAAACACGTCGCGCGGAATATTCGGCTGCTAACTTTTTCGACGCTTTGAATAAATGAAATATTCATCGGGGCATCACAGGGCTGAGGCGCGCCAGCCGCGCCGACCGCGTCCTGCGGCCGCTAGGACATATTCTTAATCTGGCTTTTTGCCATCCCTCGCTATCTTTTCAATGAGAATTATTATTCGTAGAATATTTAATAAGACGCGTTTTAACTTTTCCAGATTGAGTTTTTGTCCGGCCGGTCGCCGTCGCTATTGTTAACCACGAGAATTAAAATTCAGGATCGAGGTCCCAAAAAGTTTGATATAAGATTAATAAATGCATGCAAATAAAATGAGGCGAAAGTTTTTAAGTTCCGGCCTTAAAGCTGTGTCGCCCGCCGTAAAAGATGCCAAATGTCTCCAACTCTCCACAAGAAGATATCCGATACATCTAGCGTAAGTAGCCATAGTAGTATACAAAGATCTTAACGAGCTATGATCAACTCCTACTTCGAACGAGTCGTCACCACGTAAAGTGTACCTACTAAAATTCATTACGTAACACTTATCTGCCGGCAGCAGGCAGTAACCGGCGGCGCCGTCGGTCAAACGGTCACGTCACATAAATCGTCAGCCGCGGCCGTAGTTACCACTCAACGAGCGGAATATATTCACGACGAGATATTCAAACAGCATCCGAGATCTAAGCTCGCTCGGCTCCCACGGCGCGGCCGCTGCGCGCGCGCAAAAACACCACGCAGTTGGGGGACGGGGGTGGAGGGCGGCGGCCGGGCCCGGGGCGGGGCGCGGGGGGCGCGGGCCGGATCGCTCGCGCGTTTGCCGCGTGCATACTGATGGCGCGTAATTGTCGCGCGCAAAAACTAAACGCAAGATAATCGAGGAAACGCTGCCCGCCGCCATTTCACCGCTCTGATTGTTATCGCCTATAACCATTAACAGTAAATAATTAGTCAGCGACGACTGTTTATTCTTCGATTTAATGATCCCGAGGACAGCTTTTTAATGTCAATAGAGAATATACAGCACTTGATGATGATAATCAACCGTTGAAATCTGAGTTAAATCCTTCCACTTATAAGTAATAAATTTTCGAATATGACGGACTAGGCTGGTCCTGATCAGAATGGTATTGGACTTTATAAACAAGAATGAGTTACAAAAGCTTCGAGTTACCTGGATAAAGAAAACTAACTTAAGTTTTCATAGGGAAAGTATCATTTTTATTCAAACCAAAAATGGCAATGGCTGCGCGCGCGCAGGCGAACGCGGTGGGCCGCTGCGAGCTCAGATAGGTAATCTAGTTAAATTTATTTATTGCCGCGGCCCGCCCCGGCCCGCTCCGTACTCGCAACAACTGCAAAATCACAATGCGCTCAATATTAAATATATGAACTTTGGATGTTTTTTTTAAATTTTGTATTACTACAATCGTGCAGTACCTAGGTACAGTACCTACGTACCTAACGTGTGACAAGGGTTGGTGGTAAATTTTGAACACAGAAGTAATTTGTAAATGCTGCCCAAGATAACTGGCAAAGCAAATGACTTGTGTCTGACAATCGACAATTGTGTCCGACAACATCGGTGACTACCCTCAGAAATAGGTACATTATGATACAAGTGCGCGAAGTTGGTCATTACAGTCGAGGCGGTATTGCACAGCCCGAGCCGCAAGGCGAGGGCTGTAATAAAGCCAAGACTGTAATGAACAAAGCACACGCGTATCATACGACTTTTTCAACACACTTGCGAGGAAAAAAACAATTAGGTATCGACATTTTTCAGTCACAAATCAGCAAATTATAAACGAACAAATGTTTGCACAAAATGGCGCGGAGGCTTATTTTTTTTCGCGCCGTATCTGTGGTTGAATAACTATGCGCGCGCAGGCGCGCAGGTTAAGTCCAGAGGCAAAGAACACCGCCATTCAGCCACAATATATTAAACTAAATAATTATGTATTTCTAATAGGAATTTACGGTAATTAATGATTTAAAATATTGTATTTTTTAAATGCTTTAATAGATAATTAGATGAAGTATAATCTTATCTTATCAGATTTTGACTAAGTACAACAAGATTATTTATTTACAAAATAATAAATCTTTCGGTAACAACCTCTTTACGGATATTAAAAAAAAGTGGAATAAGAAAAACACTAGTGCGGCAATGAAAAGTAAAACGCACTAGTGTGTAATAAACCGCATTCCGGGCGTAAGACTAAAGAAAAAATAGCAACTTTACGAGCAAGTGTGTTGAAAATTCTGTTTCACAACATTTTATAACAACAGAAATACAACTCATGATTTTTGAGAATAAGTAGGTACATATTGCATGTTCTCACCACAAGTACCTCGCTTTTTGCATAACAAACAAAGATTAGGTATATCAATATGACATTTCGACTAATCAAATAAAATAAATAATTTCAATCATTATTAAAATTTGATATTCTGATACCTACAAACTATAGGTTTCCAGGGGAAGTGCATTCAATTGTTAGAGTTTTCGCTGTGACCTGCGTCGCCCCAACGTCCTCGCGATATTACTGACCATTCGACGTCCGAGCAAGAACCAAGTGACAGTACGTATAACAAGTAACAAGCGTGACCCTGTCGCCCCGCAAGCGCTAACAAACCCTGCGCGCTAACAATAGTCCCGGGTTCGATGCGTCGCGCCATCGCGATAGCACGCGCCGCCCATCACCCGCTGATTTACTGCTAGTACCACTGGACTATCCCGCGGTAATAACCACGTTAAGGGACCTTCTGTCGTCGGCACCAACAGTAATGATGGTCTTTGTTGGCGCGGCAGTACAGCTTTAGTTCCGGACGCTAACCTAGCGGGTTTCGATGTGTGAATGCACTAAATCAATCCAGACTTACCTTCAAGTGGAGCGGTGTCATGACTGATGATCTCTTCACGCGACTTACGGTTTCCTGCACACACTTATACACATACACAACATACACACATACGCGACTTTCGAGTAATCCACGGGAGGAATATCCACGATAGTGGAAGAACAGCGGCGCGGTTGGGCTCGGATTTAGAATCTGCTGTTCTGAAAATTTTCCGTTTAATCAAATCAATAAAAATAAACATAGGCAGCTATGCTGATACCGTAACCTTCGTAAGCCTCGTGTTGTTTATTTCTGGTGCTCCCAATTCCCTGACAATGGTATGTCACCTTCCCCTTTATATAGCAAACTATGGTGGAATAGTGTGACCACGGTTATTGTATATTTAAAGTATTGCGTATTTCTTTAAGTATAATTCAGTAAAATCTATAAAATTGTTGACTCTGTTAATGCTACCTACATACGTAGACTCACTGTAGTTACATTTTACAACTCGTTTAATGTGGATACCATCGGCCACAGGAAGACTTCACCACCTCGCAACGGTCCCCTGCTGCCTCCAGCCGTGCTCTAGCGGAGCAGCGAGATACTTTGCTCCCCTTGCAAACTATATCATGTCTCGTATATACATATTTTATTGTCATTTGCAAGTTTAATGATACAATTATATTAACAAGTAAGTAATATCTGCATACCTCTCCGATACGTCGGTTTCCCAAGAAGGTGATGTTATTTAGTTCGTGCATATGAAACAGTGTGAACGGTGCGGTAGAGCCGTAGGTACATTATGAATAATAATAATATTTGTTGCCGTGCTTCGTGTTCCTCGTAATTCTGCCTCATCAATATGTAACGCGGGAGGCTATCGTTGTGCCAATTAAAATTGTTCTTTGATCGACAAATGTCGTGGTGAATGATAAAAGCAGAATGAAGATCGTGCCCTCCAGTCCTCGGCCGGTCCGGAGTTCGTCTGATTTGTATGGGACAAATTGGTGTTGCAGGTTGCAGCGTCTCACTTGGCTTTAATGTCATACATTACCTACATCATACGTTAACGTTCATACAATTACACGCTCATAAGTATGTATTTGTCCATTTCAAAAGAATTCTCGAAGTAAGCCATAAAGGTAACGTCAGCATTGTAGGTAGGTACTTATATGATTAAAGACGTGATAGGTAGCTAGTTGCAGGCGTCAATGCTTGACACAAACCAAGTCTTGCCAGTCATTACATTACACAGTGGCAGCAGCAGCCTACAGCCAATGCCGAATTCCAACTTTTAAACTCATAACAAAGTATAGCATATGTGTCGCTGACGTCAATATTCAGCTCCAAGCCCCTTTGCCCCTTCGCCCCGTGCCCTACCAGCAGAGCGGCTTCGGTCAGCATTATGCAAATCGGTTCGATCTCAATTACGCCCTTTGTTCCCGAGCGGATAATGACAGCGGTGGAGCCGCATCGATGTTATTCAACGTGCATAATTTTTATCTTTTCCATTATATCTGACCACACGGTTGTGGTGCATTATCGTCAAATATTTAATTAACAATGAACATTCCTCCGACACAGGTTGCGAATAGAATTTGCGTGTATATCGTCGCAAAACTTAAACGTTTCATTTCTGACGCATAATTAATGATTGAAAATTGACCCCAATGTTATGCTGGTGGATCGAAGTATCAGAAAAGACGAAAGAGGCCTGACAGGGCTCTTGAAAATGAAAGCCCTTGCTTGAATCAGTAGCCGAACGACTGGTTGGGTTCCGGGTGGGAGCTTCAGAGCCAGTTTCATCTTACTTTCCTCTTCCTTCTTCCTTGGCCAGCAACACATTTTTATGCCTTTGGGGTTAGTGCTGCCACGAATAGCCAAGATGGGTGTCCACTTACCATCAGATGGTTCGTCTCATCATATGCTAACTATTAAAAGAGAGTTCAAGTGTGTTCGTTTGTTAATCTAAAGTATCTTAAAAAAACAAGAAGAGGTTCTCAATTCAACTATAATTTTTAATCGTCTTACCTAGAAAATTTTGACTGGGTGTTCCAATTTTTATACCTACTTCTTTTATTCGGGTACCTACTTGACGTTTGATCCCATACAATTTCAAGTAGTTTTTGAGGTCGATTATTTTTTTGCAAAAAGTTAGTCATGTAATTACATATTATGTATGTAAATCATGCATCTATTAAGTAGGTATAACAAGAATCATCAAATCATTAAACCCACAGTATTCGTAACGAATAATGATAGTTTGCTCAGAGGTAAATGAAGGTACTTAAAGACCGGACATTGATATCTCGTGTTCGCTCATTATGTCATAAAGAGTGACTATTGACCACGTCGTCCACGACGCCCGACGCACGACGCGACGCGTCGCCCGTACTAAACCTATTAATCCATGCAATCCGGTCGCCGTAATAGTGGATGCGTGACTACGACCAAATTTTCAGATCGTTAGAGCGAGCGCCGAGTACGCCTCCATCATTTGTGGACAGACCCCGGCATTAGTATTGCACAACTAATATTAAACCTTATTCTGCATCGATTTTATTCATCCCGGCCCTGGATGTGAAAGCATTGATTAATATTGTAATGAGCACGACGCAGGGCATCCCGCGTCGCTCGGCCGCAAGGTACGGACGGGTCGGCGTCCATGCCGGGCTCCCGTGGAGAGTCTGTTATTGTTGTTTAAAATAATATTCGATGTAAGCTAAACAAAGCGGCGCGGCCGCGGGAGCAGAGAGGCGTGGTGTACCGGTGCAGCGAGGAGGCTCGGACGGTAATTGTGTATAGTTTGAGATAATGCCGGTGGTGCGGGTGCAATTATTTTTATCCGCGGCCGATTTGCGTACGGCATTACGGCCGGAGCGGCGTAATGACATGGTGCGCCCGCGCGGTGTCGCCGAAATGATGTGCTTTTTAATAATAATCTAAACGAAGGTAAATTACCGGTGCGGCTGCGCGGCGCACGCAAATGATCCGCCGGTCGCTGTAATTCCATCGCAGTGACCTCAAACCCAATTTAAGGACGCTACTTTGATATGAAATTAGAAAAAAGCTGCAATTACTGTTATTTTCAACCATGGTTCCTTTAAGATCACATTATTTGCTATATTTAGAAGCGTATATTTTAAATTAGTGTCGTAACTGTCTTTAAATTAATTAAAATAATTCCCTAATAGCGATTACCGACTTACTACTTCCCTAATAGTGAACCGTACAAGTCTTTCCCTTTCATCTTTCACATGAATCATTCAGTATCAACATGGAGCATGATAACGCCAGGGGTATTGTTTTCGGAATTCTTCAAAGAAGTCATATTTACTTACAAAGTTTTAACTTCTGTATGCGCATCACTCGTAGGTAAGTAATGTAAGTATAGTGAATCGGTGAGGGCAGACGGCGATGTTTGATAGAAACAGTAAAACAATTAATAGTTTCGTGCAGGATATACGAGGGCTGCGAGCGGCCGGTCATTATGCAATCACCGGGGCGCGCGGGCGCAGCGCAGGTCGCCATCACTATTAAAATGAACGGCCGCTGCGCGCGCGCACCTCCTCACTGCGGGCTAGGGATTACTGGTGTTGGTCTAGATAATTATAGGTACCTATTGTCGACGCTCTTAAATAAAGAATACAGATAAATTATCATTTTTTTACATATATTTCAAAAATTTGGATAATTCTCTTGCAACCTTTTATGTGTATTAGCTTGACATGTACACATACAGGTACAGGTATAATGTACCGGAAACTTTCAGCAACTTCGAAAGCATAAAGGTCAAGGGCCGATGGCAATGCAATGTTATGATAAACATAGCCAAATAGCAAGCTCATAATTTACTCCAGAAAAGGAAACATGTTTTCTTATAGTCATACTAATACTAATAGGTTACATACTTGCGTAGGTTTCCAGTGCTTTATATCATGAATTTAGTAGGTAGGTAGATAACTACCAGAATTTCTATTAGATGCTTCATTTGTTGTAAGTTAATTGAAATTGTACAAAAGACATACAAAGAGACAAAAAAAGCACGTAGTGGTACTGTAAAACCCTTAAAAATATTTTCAGAAATAAACTAAGTATTAGCGAATATCGACACGGAGCGTTCCCATCCCTAGCCGACACGAAGCGGCGCAGGCGCAGGCCAGCTGATTGGATTTAGTTTAATAACAATAAAGCACCCGCCGTAACCACACAGCTATGGAAATTGCAGCGCCATGTGCGCCATTATAATGTATCTTAGATACTTTTAAGCGGTTTGTTATGGCTCAAAAGTAGTGGGCATGAGCGCGCGGCCGGCCGCGGCTGTGGTTTGACGGATACTTGATAGCGCTGATACCTATCTTAACTTTAATATTAGTTCCGGATACTGGCAAATATTTTAAAGTGACGTCCACCTGATTCTGGGCACTGACTACAGCACGCATTTGACTATTGAGAGTAATAATACGAGATAAGTATAACGAAATGTAGGGAAGCTCGCTGCGGCTGCTTATACCATGTCCAACGCTGGGAACCTACTTTGACTCTATAAAATCCGAGCCACCTGGCAACACATTTACCTACTGAAAACAGGTCGGGGATCGGGTTCAATGGGGAATAGTACCTAGATACTTACTATTAAATTATTATAATCTATTTTTACTAAAGATTACACCCATTCATGATACTATCAATAGTATCAATACTATCTGCTTTCTGCATCTTGCTGTTGTATTGTAGGTAGGTATCTGTTGGCCAACAATGTATCGCTATCATCACCGTCACAGCTCGTTACTCTCACCTCTAGATATATTCCCTAATATTCATTGCATTATTCATAAAACTTTATCAGAATTAACAATATGGTCTTAGTAGCCTGATGCTCTAATTCCCTGTTTATTATAGGAAATACCTAAAAAGTAACGAAAATTTAAAAATACTGGATTTTCAAACTACCACACTTCCAATTATATGGTCATAAGCAGTAGCTTCATGCTATAGTTTCATATCTTTAAGACATTACAGATAGGTAACTAATAGATCAATAAGTTTTTTAACCTTTGATATAGGATTTGATAGAGACCTAGATTAAAAAGTTACAGATGTTCAAAGATTATGGATTTTCAAACTACCGGGTTATCAGTTACCAATAATGATAATAATACAACAATTACCGATAGTAAAATGATTATAGAGAAAGTCTGCAACGGGAAGTGTGCGGGACTGTTACTTGTCATTACGCCCTTCACTAGAACGGTTCGGTAGAAAGGCTTCGTTTGCCCAACAACAATCGCTAAATAATATATGTTAATACAGCAATGTCTATAATCGCGCACCCTGTAGACGTCGCGTCGTCCAAACATAGTTACATTACGAATATCTGAATGTAAACCAACACTCGATAACAATGCAGCTCCTATAATAATAAGTATCATAATATTTGCAATACTTCAAGGTGATTGCAGACAAACGATTGCATTATAAATGCTCTACACATCCATTTAACTTTATTTGTTTGTTATCGACTTATCTCATAAATATCGTGAATGTAATAGTAGATTATACACCAAGGGGATAAAGCACTGTTTTATGTCACGGGCGCTATATTGAATCCTGAACGTAACGAAGGACTCCAAATTTAACTCCCGAGCGCAGCGAGGGTGTTATAAGTTAATTCCCGAGCAAAGCGAGGGAATTAAGATTGAGTCCTGAGTGCAGTGAGGGATTCAAGCGCCCAAGAAAAAAACAGTTTTATTCCGGTGGTGTATACTCTACTTTTCTCACTTTATGCGAGACAATAAAAAACCAGGCTTAGTAGTTTTTCTGGGAGTAGATTATTGACAATGCCTATGACATCTAATTTAATAGCTTCTGGAGTCAAAATACTTTCATCACTCGACATTTTTGATATTTTTTTTTAAATATTTATAGAATCTTCTAAAGGTACTACTAGCTACGGCTATAGCAACTTCTTTCAGCTGGCGTGGCCTACTCGATTTGACAAACAAATGAAGTTCGTCTCAGTGCGAATCTAGTGGGCCACGGCTTCGGTCTTCGAAAATCGAGTTGGCCGCGCCCGCTGAGGGCACATTCTGTTTAGCGAAATTAGACTTTATGCACATAGCAATTAGAGTTATGAAAGTGAAAATCACATTATTGACCAGCGGGTTATAATGAAATTCAATAGAACATTATAACCCGGCTAAAGCCAAGAGGTATAATGTCTTGCTTTCGGTAAGGTTTACATGACATATAATTCGGCATTGTCGAGCATGTAGTGTGAAAAAGTAAATTAGATTTCGAAAGTACCCGCGGTAAAGCCCGACGGCTTGTCGGTAGGGAGTTAGTGATCGAATAAGTCCAGCAACTTAGGATTGGTCAAAGAGGCTAATTGATGTATTCCTGGTAGGTTTCTAGTGCTGTTAGACAAACTTCACTTCGCAACATTTTCATCGAGTATTGGGGAACTCGTCTTTTTGTTTTATAGCCTGAAGGGCTGACGAAGAAGCGGACGAGCCACCTGATGGTAAGTGGTCATCGGCGCCTATGGACACGAGCAACACCAGGGGAGTCACCAGTGGAACGCCGGCCCTGAGGGAGAACTCTTTTTATACCTTTCTTGAAGAACCCCATGTCATAGCACTCCGGGAATACCTCAGAAGGAAGCTCATTCCACAGCTTGCAAGTTCGCGGCAAAAATGATCGTGAGAATTCAGGTAGGTATACCGGATTGTGAAGGGATTCGATTAGGCAGATTTCTTACATTACTGTATTTCCTACTTACCTACTTTAAGTTATTAATATGCTTAAAACACAAATCACTCGAATTAAGAACATATCTACAGATCAACTGTTTTTAGAATTCATTCATTATTCATCATACAACTGTCCCAATGCTGGACACGGTCGTCGTCTCAGAAGGAGAAGCTTAAGGCCATAGTTCACCACGCTGGCCATGTGCGGATTGGCGGACTTCATACACCTTTGAGATTTACGAAGCAACTGGGATTCAATCACCTCCGGTATAGGTACAGGATTCCTTACTATGTTTTGCTTCGTAGTTATAGCGAGTGACGTTTAATACGACGCACATAACTCCAAAAAGTTAGAAGTGCGAGCCCTGCGATGCGACCCCGGACCCCCAGAGAAGGAGGCCAAATTATTAACCACTAAGCTATACCCACTTTTATATTACAATTGCAATTTCAAAACGAAATACATTATGTTCATAAGCTACCACACAAAGGCAAGCAACACTTCTGAATTACAATTGCAGAAATTGCAAAACGAAAAATGTTCATAAGCTACCATACAAAGGCTTGAATTAAAGATTAATTCAGTCGTTTCCTCTCACATCGTTCTGCTCGACGCTCCGCTGGTCGCCACGCTGGTCGCGCTGCTCGAACTATGTAATACATGTGTATTAGATAATTTTATTTATTTGTTTTACATTTATGTCACCTCTAAACAGAGAAACATGGGGTTCTTCAAGAAAGGTGTAAAAAGAGTTCTCCTTCAGGGCCGGCGTTACACTGGTGACTCCCCTGGTGTTGCTCGTGTCTATAGGCGACGATGACCACTTACCATCAGGTGGCTCGTCTGCTTTTACGTCAGCCCTTCAGGCTATAAAAAAAAAAAAAACATAGGGTACAACTTAATGCCTAATGGCATTGTCCACCAGTCAACCCTGGGTGGATGTGGAGATAATGATGGTAGGGGCTAAACATCAACAACAGAAAAAAAATGTATAATAATTTCCAAATTGAGAATAATGCTCAGAGGAGAGCATATTACAATACAAATAATTATATGCATACAATACATACAAATAATAATGCACTCAATTAGGTGAATATACATAGTATATTCCATACCAGCTGTATGAAAGTGTTATGTACGTATATTGATTCAAATACCAATGTAAATTTCGTAGTCACAGACGGCTGAGTCGATAATAATGTTGATGATAATTGTGGTCGGTGTCGTGTGGACGACCATGTTGATTGCACCGTCTTGCAATACATTATTTAAATGTCAATCAAGTGACGTGTGCTATTGCTGCCATTGTCGGTTTAGGTCTGTTTGTTCCCCTCCGAGATCCCCAGGGGAACCAGCAGGATATAAAAATGTCCTAATGGACCCACTTAGATGGGGGAGCCAAGAAACCTAGTTAAATTAATAAATTTAAGGTCGTTTTGTTCCCCCCACCGCAAATAAAATAAAACCTCCATAGTACCTACTTATAAAATGTTGACATGTCAATGCCATGAAATTAATGTAATGGCAGGTGCAAAAATGTTAAACGATCCTTATTATTTTAACAATTTTGTTTTTGTTAAAATTTTGATTACGTGTTTAAATAACATGAATAAAATAAACAAAGTTTAAAATTAAAGGTATTTTATTTTAATAAAGTATTTTGGAACTAAATATTTTGTATTTTAAATATTAGCTGAAAAACTATTTTGTATTTTGTATTTGAAAAAAAATGACAAGTTTTGTATTTAAATACGTTTTATAGTATACTAGCTTCCGCCCGCAGGCTTCGCCCGCGTGGAATTCGTTTAAACTTCACTCCCCTACTTTACCCCCTTCGGGTAAAATCCTCACTAGTGCTCCCCTACACACCCAAAGGAACATAATATACATATGCCAAATTTTAGCTTCTTCCGTTCAGTAGTTTCGGCTGTGCGTTGTCTGTCAGTCAGTCACTCAGTACCGCAAGATATTTATATATACAGATTTTGCACATGTCTGCCTAGATGATCATGCAGAAGTTTGAAAATGGTTGTATCCGATACTCCAACCATTTCTGAAAACTGTTTCTTCTTTAGCCTACGATGTTCCAATACAAATTTTTCGACTTTCGCAAGAAACTCCCGAGGAGTTTTTTTTCCTACTCACAGCTACAAATTGCACTTACTACTAGGTACTTATGGCTTAAATACAAAACTCATGTCCAAGCTGTTTTGTCTTTTCGTGTGAAATTTTGTACAATCACAGCATTATTCCTAGTATTAGGTAACATTGTGAACATCGCGCTTTTTAATGGTGCGTACACATTATGCAACATGCTATATAACTTTTGTTTTATAACACGTCCATACTATCTAACATTGTTATCTAACAATGAAACATGTTACAAGACCGTACACATTAGAACAACATTGTTGTATAACAATGTTATAAAACAATTCAATGCGTGTCATTTCTTAAAATATAGCATATAACATTGTTGCAAAAACTAGTAACATGTTGTATAACTTTGTTTTGTAACACATAGCGTCCACATTTGTAAAACATGTTATTAAACAATGTTTTATAACATGTTTTGTTACATAGTCTGTACGCACCATAAGAAAGCTATCGTAATATTTTTTACGTACATAATATTTATAACATAAGAGGCGTTTACTTGCAGGATATGAAATGTGAATAAAGCACTTTTTTACTTACATGTATCGTCAACAATGTCACAATGTCATCTCAATGTGGTATGTCAAAATAATATATGTGGATGGCCAGCATTTTTTTCTAATTGGAGGGGAACCAACAGGATTCACAAATCCAGATGGACCCCCTCATGTTCTGAAGGGGAACCACTAGGACATATATGTCCTCATGGACCCCCTGGGGGAACTGAAAAGGGGAACCACCAGACCTAAACCCCATTGTCGACCATCTATGATAGTTTCGAAGCAATATATCTTTTCGATTACAGTAGGTAATGAAGATATAGAAAGGCTTTTAAATAGGACATATTTGATACAAAAGGCATTTTCAGACTTGAGTTTTAAAATTCAAACTACCATTAACTTGAACAAATTCTTATAATGAGTGATTTCGGAAGATGTAGCGTCAAAAATTCTCAGGCAGTTATTTGCAGTCATAGTTCCAGACCCCATGCTTGGTCCGTTTGAATATATGTGACAATCTCGGACACCAATCTAGGGTCTCTGATATCAGGTTGGAGTCTGTAGAAAGGGTCAAAAATCTATATCGAATAAAGGATACCTAGCATAGGCGAATATGTATATAGGAAAGCATGGGCGGGTAGTTAGAACAAGCCGTACCTACCCATCATCCTCCTAGTGCTAATACATACTATGTTAATATTAGGGGAGAAATTTAATGTACATGATATTAACTTACCAATGGGAAAATGAATTTTGTTATCTTCAGTTTGTCTTTCCACGTTTATTTATATCTTCTTATTTATATTATCTTCTTTTATTACCAAGTATAATTTTCCAAACTAGCAATAACTAAAGATAGTTATTTCGTCGAAAGGTCATATAGAAAGCTTCTGTTAAGTTAATAACCTGTTTGTTATGCAAATGTGGAATAACCTCTAAAATCTACACACACTACTTTTCACGTGGAGTGGAGTATTACCGAGGACATTTTTTTTTTAAATCCCAAACAGATCATTTATGAGGTATTTCAGGATTATCAATTCATCCAGCATCCAGCAAGCGATCTCCATAATGTAACTGATCTGTCTGTACGTGGAAAATCTGAGGAAAACTGTACAGTTATTGGGACATTTATCAATGCAATAGAGCCCAAAACAAAGACTAAGATTATTTTTCTCTTTGTCAATGCCTTTTTATGCGCCAATCCACATTAAAATTCCCGAAACAAAGCGAAGGCGGTTTACTAGTTCACTAATAAAAGTGTAGGTATTATTTGTAGTGTGTTTGTACATTCAGCTTAATAACGTGCCAAAATACTTAAATACCTCATTGATAAGTCATCAAACTAAAACCTTAGCATTAAAATATCTTTAATACATACATAGGTATGCCTACTTATACATCGAAAAGTATGAATCATAAAAAATGTCACAAACCCTGACAAGTTGTATGTTGCAGTGTTTACGTCGGATCGTGCGAGAGCCGTTCATGTCGATACATCCATTTTAGCTAATTAATAGCGGCGGAGGACATAAATCATGCCGTCGAAGGCTGGCCTACACTATCTGCTAGATAACTCCCTATAAAGTATTTTAATTAATAATTGAAACCTGCATTTGTTTTAATAGGCTACTTTATGACTGGTACATACATTTATTAGGATTTACATGGGTGGTCAGACTTGTAATACCATAATTATCGTCCTCCGTATTGGAACAGGTACACGGAAGACGAGGAAGGCTTTCTATCACAGACAACCTGAAAAGTCCTTCGACAACAGTTCTAGATTCTTATAAAAGTAGGTGTCTATATATATCGCACGCAACTACGATTGAACTACGACGAAATGGTGTTATAGCATAAAATATTCTCGGAATATAAAAAATAATAACTTAAGAAATTCACATTTACATCACAACGACATACTTAATTCTTAATTGTATTAGATGTGACTACAATACATTACACGAACGAACTGAGAAAATGAAGGATAAATAAATCACAAATCTGTGCAATTTAACACAACCCAGTCGCGTTTTGTAAATTGACAGAAGAAACGTTTATACGAGTGGCTGGTAGGCGGCCGCTGGTGGTCGATGGCCGGCGGTGGTCTTCGGCGGAAACTCGCAAAACATTCGGCCGGAATCCACCATCCGCCGGTTCGTGGTACGGGAGGGTGGCCACCGCCGTACGCAAAACATCGTCAAACAAAGGTTCCTTTCAAGATTCACTGTCTCGGACTTGCCCGTGGTATTTGCATTTCTTATTCCCAATATTTTTGTTATTTGGGTACGTTTATTGTGATCAGTGGTTTGGGACAAACATGAAGAAAGTGATTTAGTCACATGGAAACGGTTTATTAACTAGGTACAAACCTACATAGCAAAATAACCATACCTATAACGAATGTATAAATATTAGGTACAATATAATTTCAAGTGTACAATGTAAAATGATATAGGTTGAGTAACCGAGGCATCTTAAATTACCACGCTCTAGCTACCTAACTGCATCCTCAGTAATGCCATCGAGTGATTTATTTTCATTGAATCACAGTCACTTAGGTAGATACATTCATACACAGCTTGAAAAGTTATAAAGGTAAGTAAATAAAAGAAAAAAGTAAATCATGTAAAAACCGGCCAAATGCGAGTCGGACTCGCGTACGAAGGGTTCCGTACCATTATGTATAAAAACGCCAAAAAAATCTGGTCTGTTCTGTTGTATAAAAGCCTCACTTAAATATTTAATTGTTCTATTACATATACATTATAATTGTAATATATATTACATATATTACATATTACGCCCAACGCCATCTCTTGGACCGCATGGTGACTATGGTAACTAAACTTACGTCGAATGTATGGGCACCCACTTAAATATTTATTTTATTCTGTTTTTTAGTATTTGTTGTTGTAGCGGCAACAGAAATACATCATCTGTGAAAATTTCAACTGTGTAACTATTACGGTTCATGAGATACAGCCTGGTGACAGACGGACGGACGGACGGACAGCGAAGTCTCAGCAATAGGGTCCCGTTTTACCCTTTGGGAACGGAACCCTAAAAAGCAAATCATAATGTGTAGGAAACTGTAAGTCGCAATAAATATAGTCGCTGTGGAGTAAACCACTGAGCAGTGGCTGTCTGGAACAAATCCTGAGCGTTATAGGTAGTTGGTGACGGTTGTCATAAAACAACATTATCATCGTAATTAGAGCAATGTGCAAAATTCCAGACCATAGAAAAGAGAGTGTAGTTCTAATTCAGTTTTTTAACAGGAGTTGGCTATAGCACACAAACGATGCAAGTTGAATAAAGGTTTTAAAGCATCGATTTAGCATACACAATTATTAGAAATCTATGTGGAAAAGAGTAAAGAATAACTCAAGAATAAAAGTTGCGTACCACCGAGTTTATTTATCTTGCAACCATAAATAAATAATTTTGTCAATACTTGCCTATTCCATAAGTTAAAGATTGCCATCAATGCTGATTGAAGGTAAGTGGCGATGTAGTTACAGTTGATAAGCGCACTAGCTTAATAAAAGCTTGCTCTTGCCTCCCACATTTAAGTGGACGGAGAGAGCGACGCGAGCTAGAAAGATAATTCTAGTCCTTAGCGGGCCCGTAACGAAAGATGAACCAAGTGAGAAAGAACTAAAACATTTTGTCTATATAGTGCATTTTGTTTGACTATCACGACTTTTGAGAATCATGGGGAATTAGTTTGTGGTGCGAATTTAAATTCCTCGAAATTATTTGCGCTCCTTAGAGTGATTGTAATTCTTACAGATTCAAATTAAAAAAATAATATCAGTAGGTCTTCGAAAAATATTTCGCTACATCGCTAGATAAAGTTTTGACCAGTGTATTATTTACATATACCTAGAAGTAGCCTACCTATACCTGTCTAAATCTAAACCTTTCTTCGAATGCGCAGTGACGAAAATCGCCGATTCCCTTCACATTATTCAACTAGGTATTCACGCAATGGCATCTCGTGCCACGAAGTGGCATGAAGTGGAATATATTAAGACTGCCCCATGCCAAGTCACGCGGTGCAGATTGTTGCTGTGACCGAACACACTGCGAGCTAATTATGTAACATTTTCATTACATTGTCGTTGTCGACAGGTAGACCCAGATCGACTTCGTGTTGGGGCCCACCTGTCTAAAGTTCATTTCAAAAGATCGAGCATTCTCAAAATTATTGTCGAGATGAAGATAGGAAATGCCAACGATTATTTATTAATTATTAAATATTAATAAAGGCCTCCGGCTCGCCCGAGCGAGGGCCGGCGCAGCTGCGGAGGTCCTCGGGAATCCGCCCCGCAAAAACGGAACGACGCACGTTGCAAGAAATCCTACACGGCGATCGAATATTTGAATTAATCGCAGGCGCATTCGAACGGGGAAATTGGCCATCAATACCCACGACATGCTTAACTGCTCAATTTCCACATCATAGGAATTCTGCGCGTCCTGGAGGAGCATGAATTATGCATGGAGCGACCTGATCTCCTGGCGGTGGATTATCGTGGGGCCAGCCGCGAGTAATGGCCCGGCCCCGGCCGCCACGGCCAGTTTTTCAGCCGTCTCCTCGAGGTGCGCGCTAATGATCGCCTTATATCGTGGATACCGCCGGGCACGCCTGATGTCGTGGAAGGCTGGGACTGCTAGCGCCTGTCGAGAGATGCCCGATTCACACTTCACCAGCAGCAATGAATCTGAGACGTAGTGACAACTGAAAACAGGACTAATGTCATGCGTTTTTTATCGCTCGATAGCGCTCGGGCTACATGGTCAATTTCATATCACAGATTTCGTTCTGGTATCTCACAAACACACTTTATCAAACTTTTAATTGTAGAACTGGAGTCATATAACAAAATCAATATCAGAAATATGTACACCACCGTTAGGTACCTACGTGTAATAGCCATGACGAAAATTGATTACTTTTTGCGAGTATATTCAGGGTTCCTTCCAGCAAAGATTCCTTTAAAAATAATAGGTGCTTACAGCGATAAAGGTAAAGCATTATGTTAAAGTAGAAAGTACTCTGTGGCAGTCTGCTTAACTTGTGTGAGAGCGGAAGGATAAAATCCTATGTGTGCGTGGTGTGTATACTAGCCAGTTGCAAATAAACCATTGAAAGCATCACATCGTTTTTGTCTATCGCAATTCTCTGCTGGCAACTAAACGACCAAAGTACCAAATTGCAAAAGTCTAAAGTAAACCTTATCACCACAACATATGGTCGACAATCGAGCCGGATACTAAAGTGAACTTACGACCTTACGATAACGTGGGACGCCGGAGCGCCTCGAAGAAAAATATTAAATCAAAAGGTGAATCGAGCGGCCGGCCGGCCATGTTGTTTACGAAAAACTTATCATTGTAATAACGAGACAAGTGTGTACCGTGTTTATAACAAATCAAGATTATTACGCATCGAGTTGAAGTGAAGTTTGTTATTGTTAAACGTTAACATGAGTGGACCCGAACAAATATTAGCATTGCTCGAAGATACCGGGTTAATACTACAAAAGGCACAAACTAATCTTAAAAAATGTCCCAAAGTCAGATTAACTAGAGGTTATGTCGAGTCGCGTGTACAATGTATAGAAGATTATTGGAATGTTTTCAAGAAACACCATGCAGACTTAGTGAAATGTGTTCCGAAAGATAAGAAAAGTGACATGTCTTACTTTGTGAACGAAGATTATTTAGTGTATGAAGAAATTTATTTATGCTTGAAAGCCGATTTAAAAGATCTTTTGACTTCGTTCGAGAAACCTACACAGTTATCAAGTACGCCAGCGACCGACTACGTTTATGGGGATAACCAAGGACTTGTAAAGCTACCAAGAATACAACTTCCTACATTCTCAGGTGTATATGAGGAATGGCCAGCCTACCAAGATTTGTTTACGTCCTTAGTGCACAATAATAAGTCACTCAGCAATGTTCAACGCTTACATTACTTGAAGAGTAGTTTGTCTGGAGAAGCTGAAGCATTACTAAATCACATTCAAGTTACGGATGGTAATTATGAACAATCGTGGGACATGCTCAAAACCAGGTACGGAAACAAACGGCTAATTGTGAATTCACTATTAAAAAGGCTTTTCACTCAAAGAAAGATAACAGCACAAACAGCTAGTAATATTAAATCTTTATTAGACACAACTACAGAGTGTATAAACAGTCTTAAGAACTTAAAATTAGCCAGTGATTCATGGGATCCATTGATTATATTCCTCGTAGTGCAAAAGCTAGATGCAGACACCCACCGTGACTGGGAGCAATGTGCCTATCAAGAAGACAATGAGGCGTTACCTTCATGGAATGATTTAAGCAAGTTTCTTCATTCAAAATTTCGCACGTTGGAACTTATCAACCCGTTATCAAGAGAAAAACCTAATAGAACCCGAGAATATGCAGTGCACATATCTACAAAAATAAATAATCAGTCCTCCAATTCAAGAAGTTGCTCGATGTGTAATGAAGCCCACACACTATGTCATTGCAGAGAGTTTACAAAAATGCAACCTATAGAACGGTGTGAATATTTAAAGAAGAACAACCTTTGCTTCAATTGTCTGGCACCAGGACACTCAGCAAGTAAATGTCGTCTTACCATGTCCTGCCGTCTGTGTCGAAGACGTCACCACACCTTGATACATCAGTCCACACCAATGACGTCATCTAATCAGCCAGATAATCAAGTATATCACAGCGAGGTTGAAACATTCAAAGATCCTGCTGAACAATCAAACGTCGACTTTTCATCTCACTTCACTGCTAGTACTTCTACAGCGCTGTTGGCTACTGCGATGGTGCCTGTAAGGAATGAATCAGGATATACTACAGTACTACGTGCCCTTATAGATAATGGATCACAAGCGACGTTTATAAGTGAGAGAGCCGCCCAGCTATTAAGACTTAAGAGAACCCCCATCAACGGCACAATCACTGGTGTTGGTTCTACCAAAACAAAAATCAAGCATGCAGCAGAAATACAACTTTTATCTAGACAAGATACAAGCTTCAATACCAAGATAAAAGTTTATGTTATGGCAACTCAACTCACTACCAACTTACCATCAAGCTCCATCACTGTTCGCACCTGGCCACACCTACAAGGTCTCTTCCTGGCAGACCCAAGCTACAATCAACCAGGTCAAATAGATATGTTGCTAGGTGTGGATGTATGCGCCCAAATTATGAAGAGTGAAATTATCAAGGGTCCCCCAGGCACTCCATGTGCTCAAAATACATGTCTGGGTTGGATTCTCTTTGGGCCTGTACAAGAAGATTGGAACCAAAATAAAGATGTCATCGCCTTGCACCTGAATGTTGATGTAGATGACATGCTGAAAAGAATGTGGGAGCTAGATACAGATGAACGCAAGACACCAACACAAGAAGAAATAAGATGTGAAGAAATATTTAAAGCTACTACTACCAGAACAAAGGATGGACGATATGTCGTCAAGTTACCAACAAAAACAGATATTCTTCTATCACCACAAGGAGAAACAAGAAGTATAGCACTGAAGAGATTATATCAACTAGAGAAAAGACTTGACAAAAATGAAAAATTAAAAGAAGAATATATAAAAGTAATGCAAGAATACATTGATTTAAATCATATGGAGGAAGTACAACCCAATGAAGTTAATAATCCAGCTGTATATTTACCTCACCATGCAGTCGTGCGAGAAGAGAAGGAAACGACAAAAGTTAGAATTGTCTTTAATGCATCACAAAAGGGTACCAACAACGTTTCTCTCAATGATGAACTATTGGTGGGTCCTCAACTACAAGACGACATGAGAAGCCTTATAATGCGATGGCGTATGAAAAAAGTTTGCTTTACAGCTGATATCCAAAAGATGTACAGAGCTATCTTAGTAACTGATCAAGACAGAGATCTACAAAGAATTCTTTGGCGAGCCAGTATAAATGAACCTGTAAGAGATTATAAACTAATGAGAGTAACATTTGGAACCGCTTCAGCCCCATACCTGGCTGTAAAAACATTACATCAAGTTGCCGAAGATGAATACCATCCTGAACACTCTGAAGCTGTAAAAATTATAAAAGAGGATTTCTACATGGACGATTTGATGTCAGGCTCAGATACTGTGCAAGCTGCAATAAAAAATGCTAAAACAATTGAATCAATGTTAAAAAGGGGTGGATTCATTATACAAAAGTGGTGTTCAAACAACATAGAATTTTTAAAACAATTTGAACCATCTCAACGGAGCACTCAAGCAAAGATAGATATAACAATTGATGGAACTATCAAGGCTTTGGGTTTACAATGGAATATGGGTACTGATCATTTCGAGTACACTCTTATGTTCCATCCTATGACCAAGAGAATAACTAAAAGAACCATTTTAGCCGATATTCAACGTTTATTCGATCCACTTGGTTGGATAGCCCCTGCTATATTGCCTACAAAATTACTTATCCAACAATTATGGCTACAAGGTGTAACATGGGATGAGGAAGTAGATCAACTAACTGCTGATAGTTGGATTGCACTCAGAGAAAGTTTTCAACACTTACCGAATGTTAAAATCAAACGATGGCTTCATACAATGGATGAAACAGCACCTAATGTTACTGTGCATGGATTCTGCGATGCATCAGTTCGAGCTTATGCTGCTGTGGCATACCTAAGAGTGAGAACTGCCGAAGGAGAAATAAAGACAAATATTATAGCAGCCAAGACACGTGTGGCCCCAAATAAGCCACAAACCTTACCTCGCCTGGAACTCTGCGGAGCAAATTTGCTCGCAAGACTTTTAAAATGTATAAGAGAAGCAATGAGATTACATACCTCTCAGATTTATGCATGGACAGATTCCACCATAGTACTCTCATGGCTATTCGGAGACCCTACAAGATGGAATACTTTTGTAAGAAATAGGGTAGTTGAGATCCTGGACACAATTGGAAATCATAACTGGTATCATGTTCAGTCTGACCAAAATCCTGCAGATGTGGCTTCAAGAGGAATGCCACTGCTAGATTTGAAGGAATACAAAATGTGGTGGAACGGCCCAGAGTGGTTGAACAAAGGTCAGATTAATTACAAGAGACCGGAGAATATAACAACTAACCTAGAAAGAAAAGAAATTATACATGTAAACCTGAAAATAGAAAATTCTAAATTAGTTGCAAAATTTAAAGATTTCATAAATTTACAAGAATTACTAAAGTCCATTATCTACTGTAAAAGATTTCTTAATAAAGGAATAATAAACAAAAATACAGTCATAACAACACAAGAATTAGACGATGCTTTAAAGTTATGCATAAAAATGGTACAAGGAGATACTTACCGAGACGACATACAGCACCTGAAAATAAATAAAACAATTAAAAAAGAAAGTAAACTAAAAACATTACAACCTTACCTTGATGAAGATAGTATCCTCAGGGTGGGCGGCAGACTCAGGCATGCAGATCTCTCTGAAGACAGTAAACACCCAATAATTCTTGATCATGAAAATGGTTTATCTGCTTTAATAGTAGTTGAAGCCCACAGGAAGACACTGCACGGTGGATGTCAATTAATGCTTGGTTACCTGCGATCAAAATTCTGGATTCTGAAAGCAAAAAACATGGTTAAGGCAGAGATAAGAAAATGTTTAATATGTGCAAGGCTGAAGGCCGCTGCTAAGAACCAAATGATGGGAGACTTACCCAGAGTTAGAGTCACTCCTGCGCGTCCTTTTCTCAACAGTGGGGTAGACTTCGCTGGCCCTTACCAAGTCCTGATGTCAAAAGGAAGAGGAGCCAAGACCAATAAAGCATATATTGCTTTATTCATATGCATGGCAACAAAGGCAATCCATTTGGAATTGGTTGGAGACCTCTCCTCAGAAGCTTTCATAGGGGCTTTCAACAGATTTGTTTCAAGAAGAGGAAGATGTGCTCATCTTTGGAGCGACCAGGGCAGAAACTTTGTAGGTGCCAACAAAGAACTAACGGCAGCTTGGGCAGAAGCCAAGTTAAGATTTGATGGTCATATAGTGGAAGCTCTTGCTCTTGATGGCACCCAATGGCATTTCATTCCAGCGTACAGCCCACATATGGGTGGATTATGGGAAGCTGGTATCAAATCCATGAAATATCACTTGAAACGGATCCTCAAATCCAACTTGACATATGAAGAAATGACCACCCTCCTATGTCAAATCGAAGCATGTCTCAACTCCAGACCATTAACTGTGATGGACAACTCAGATACAGACAATATAGAGCCATTAACACCAGGTCATTTCTTAATTGGTGAGATGCCTATAACTGTTCCTACTTCAGACTTACAAGATGTCCCCATTAGTAGTCTGTCCAGATGGCAGCATCAACAAAAATTATTATCAGATTTCTGGCGTAGATGGCATCAAGAATACCTGTCAAGGTTGCAGCAACGACCCAAATGGCATAAGCAAACCAAAGAATTTGGTATAGGGGACATTGTGCTTATAAAGAACGATAACTTACCACCAGGTAAATGGATGCTGGGACGTATAGTGGCAAAACATCCCGGGACTGATGGTGTTACAAGAGTGTATAGTGTTCGTAGTGGTGACAGTGTTGTGCAAAGATCTGTGTGTAAATTATGCCCTCTGCCAATTGATGTAAATTCTTAAGTATCATGAGATTTATAAGTAAAACTTTGTTAATTTTCTAAACAAGTATGAATGAGGAATAGGATGCATGGTTAAATTCAATAATTTCTTTGGTAAAAATGTTATGTAAAATTTTCATTTCTGTGTTTATATTCTAGAGTTGCAGTTTTTGTTATCAATGTCATATTACTGATTGTTAAGATAAAATCATTCATTATGAAGGACTTTAATAGTCCTTGGTGGGCGGTATGTTAAAGTAGAAAGTACTCTGTGGCAGTCTGCTTAACTTGTGTGAGAGCGGAAGGATAAAATCCTATGTGTGCGTGGTGTGTATACTAGCCAGTTGCAAATAAACCATTGAAAGCATCACATCGTTTTTGTCTATCGCAATTCTCTGCTGGCAACTAAACGACCAAAGTACCAAATTGCAAAAGTCTAAAGTAAACCTTATCACCACAACACATTAAGTTTTTCATTTATTAATTCTACAGCTCTTATATCACAGTGCCTTCTCTCTGAGATAACCGGCGCGGTGAAAGAAACAACATACCCAAAAGGGTATTTTTTATAAAATGACGTATTTGCGTTATACGGACTTATATTTCTCGTGAATGGCGAACCGGACCCTCAAAAATGCATTTATCAACTATAAATGCATTTCAAGGTTAAACAACTCCTTGTTTGAGGCCGTCAGGGAGCTGCACATAATTTGATGACACTCGAGGTTTAACTGAAGTTTACTGTTTAGTTTTTACCTCAGTTCATTGAAATAATGGAATGGCTTTGAGTTTCCTTAAAGCATCCCGGGCGCTGTAAGTGGCGACGGAACTCGTTCTGGGCAAGAACTGGCCGGACGTTCTTTTGAATGAACCATTCATTGTCACATTCATTCACGTATCCGCTCTGATAACGTTTTTAAGTGCGGCCAGAATTTAGCAGCGCTCCAACAATGAAGGGTGCAAATACGTGGCGGTACCGGTCTGAGCTCGCTCCCGACGGCCGCGGGGCTATATCGTGTAGATCTATTGCTCGCGTTCCATTTAAACCAATTTAAATTAATTAAAGTACACGTTGTACTTCGAACAATGACGATGTGCTTCCAAATCAACGGTGTTCGGTCGGGGATGTTCCGTGAGGCGTTTTTCGCCGGCAACACACAGCAGTTGCGTCTGATGTAGTTTCCGATTGCCGTAAGAGAAACTGATCGAATCGAATATGTTTATACAGAATAAAATATTTAGGTAGTGGCATTCGACGTAGCGTGTGGGACCCTTACATAAACAGGTACAAAAAACCGTCAGAACAGTAATTACTAACCAAAAATCTTTAAAGGATTAGTCTCCTTTTCGTGTAGGTACTACATTTGACCCTTTTCCCCTTACCAACTTACCATTAGTATTATTTATTCATTCAACGTTTATAATAAATCAACCATAAATGGGTTTCGTATCACCTACTTAATTGAATTAATTTTATTTATTATATTAAATAAATCAATTCATCAGAATATAATTTATTGCTGCTTTAGTAAAATATATTTCTAAACCATTTACCTACTACTATTATGATGCCTATAGGGTTTAGTGCAAGTGAATCATATCTTCGACTGGCGGCGATCACTGATTTATGGTAGTTATTTTTTTTTGCTCTGGTGTACAATAAAGAATATTGTATTGTATTGTACCTATTGTTGTTATACCTGTTGTTGGCTATGGTTGCAACTACTTCTGCACTACTGAGCTTGGGTCTCTCCTCATTATTGAGGAAGTGTGGAGCACACTCCACTACACTGCTCTGGTGCGGATTGGTGGAGGGGTTGGTGGCCAATCCACTATCGGAAGTTTTCATGCCACTCCAAGGCATTCGGCTTCGGCACACGACTTAATAACCGTGATCGACGATTTAAGCGCTCAAGAAATTTTGCCATTAGCCCATACATCTAACGTCCGCGCCCGCAGTTACTTAACTAAATGCTTAAGTTTTAAAAAAATCAAATTAATTAAAATAAACGCATGACAAGCCAGAATGAAGCTGCTTCAAATAAAATTTAGATAAACGAACCCATCTCTAAACAAGGCTACAGTAAACTAACTTCAGTGAATAACCCGTTCTCCATTAGACGGTAATCAATAGCCAATTGGACAATTACAATAATTCCCCGCCGGGCCACCTCTGTAATTGATCAGCGGGTCCCGGCCCGCAGCGACCATCAGGTATAGCTCGTCACCCGCGGCCCGGGGGCGCCACTGTCCACGCACATTCATATCAATTGACATTTAATTGTTTAATATTGACTGCATTAAACGGGCCACTTTATAGACGATATATGACCCGCAGTCACCGCACCCGGCGAGGCAGATCGATGCCGCGATAATTGACGTCTGACGGCGGTCGGCCTGGTTAAAAACACAATTTCAGTTACTTTTGTTATTAAAATGTTTTATGTAAGTAACCGACATATTATGAACAAGCCGAATTATTGTAGGTAAGTGGTCACTATGCCATTGGACGTCAGGAAGGAACCATAAAAATTGCTCCGACTCTATTCTACATTTAGTAACCTTTCAGAACAGGTGACGAGGTTTCAGCAACGTCCAATCATTCACACGTCGCAGGACTTTATACCATCTAGTTTTATTCCGAAGATACTCTAAGCTTAGCGATAGGACTGAAGCCCACCTGGCCAGTTTCCACTCTCATGCCTTTTCATCTGGGGACTTATGGTCCAGTATTTTTCTTAATTTCTTCTTTCTTTTTTCTTGGCCGAAAGGGTAGGTGCTACTACGATAGGTGCTAATAGGTTTTGTACAACTAACGTATAGGTACCTATGTCTGCTCGTTAACCAACTATAATCATAAGACAAACCATACAGCAGAGATCCTCCAAGATTAAATTATCTTATCTAATCACATTTTTCGCGTGTGGGTAGATAAATACTAAGACTACGTTTCCAGATGTGACGCAAGTCTGTTCAGTTACCTACCTGCTAGTTCAAAATTGATTTCGTACCTACCTACCATCTCGAAAATTCGGTAAGCGCTCACACTTAAGTGTGGTACCCAACGCTATCTCTTTTTATTCAACAAGAGTTAAGTTTAAGTTGGTAGGACCAGGGGAATTCTTCTGGACTACCTCTACTTGCTAGCAGATGTTAGTGGAGCCGCCGTTCTACTTACCAGGCATAGGTACGGCCAGTGTATTTGCTATTTCTGTCTAAGTGTAGATACGGAATCATGTCAGATTCTACAATCTCTCATGCACGTAGGTACTTACCTACGACTTAAAGATAGGTAGGTACGTAGGTATTTATATAAATCGTGGCTATCAACTGGCTAACAATGGCATAGGTACCATTATCTAGGCAACACGAACCCGCGTTGCCCGAGGTCAGCGATACTGGGCGTGCATTGCGACACGGCGCTGGCTGCGCCCGCGCAACTCTGTCCTTCATTAACTCATGAATACTAACTAATCCATGCTGACCTACTAATTAAAGCTTGGGCAACCTGTGATTTGCATTCGGTAATTAACGCAAACAATATGCAAAGCTGGCTGGGGCGGCGCGGCCAATGACGGCGCGGGCTAGAGCAGCCTCGCGCCGCGTGCGCGCGCGCCGCCCACCCGCGGCACGCCCACCGGCCCCCTCCCCCCCTGCCCCCTGCCCCTCGCTCCCCGCGACTAGACCACGACTTCTAGCCGGACTGGTCCCGCTGGCGCCGTCCAGAAACCAAACAACACTACGAACTAACATCACTAGACGAGCTTCCGCCCTCGTCAATATCTGAAATTGATTTATGGCGTCCCCTTTTTATTAAACCCATTCATTACCACTTAAATGGTCGCTCGACTTAAATTGTTCATCCATTTTAATCAATTCGACGATAGTTCCCGATAGCATCGCCGTTAAGTGTTAAAACGTCCACTTAGCGTAGTTTATCATTTATAATCCCGGCAGCTCGGCTGCGAAAACTCGTTGGAGTTCAAAAAATTACGTGCTACCTGTCTGTTCTCATAAAAAAAGCCGTAAATACAATCGATAACGGGGCCCTAATTGCCGTCAATTACGGAATAAAACAAATTGAAGGCGACCCCGGACTCCCTAAAACGTTGCTTTATGCATCCCCGTCAGAAGGCCCCAGGTTTTCAATGACGAAATTTCCCCCAAACACGGACAGGTCGCGATAAGGTATCGACGCGAGCGCCGCAATTAGCGCATTACAGCTAATTGTTCATTTGATATACGATTACGGCCCTAATTGATTTCACTGCGGCCGGTAGCGGTGCGCCTGCGACCCGCACATCTGCCCCGTCGTATAATAAGTACATGCAAATGCGACGCGATTGAATCCCGGCGGTGCGGCAACAGGACGCTCGCACGAAGCCTGCCTGTTACTGCCAACAGCTCGGCCATCCAGTTTCAACACGAAATTATCTCTTACTAAGTAATGACGACGATGATACCATACGACGAAACAGTTCATCGAAGGCTCCAATTTTTTAATAGACTAATGCATTTTTAAACTAAAATATCATAATATGTTATGAGATATCAAAATGGTGAATTGGTAGACAACTGATAGCCCTTAGGTGATCAATAAGTGAAACTACTTACTTACTAGGTGGTAGAGCCTAGTACCACCGCCGTAGGGTAGTACCACCGCCCGCCAAGGTACCTACTCAGTACTACTGAGTCAGTAGGTACCATTTCTACCGTCATAATAGTTGTTTTTAAGAGCAATTGTGTTCCGGATAGGAAGGTGTGGAGCCGGTTCACTTTTTTATAGGCGACCATCTCAGTCCTCAGGGGTAGCAACGCATCAGTGACCGAATTGGAACAAGACTCACACTAATCATTACTAACTGGACAATACTAATATTAACTAACAGGACTAACTATCACTAACAGTCCCTGTCCTCACACTTATTAACAAACTAACCAACTAACATTCTAACACCATCTACTAATTGGACTAACCACCCTAGTCCCTAAATTAGGTCTTGTTCTATGTCGGTCACAATTGCCATGGGCAGCAGCGGAAGGGTGGTGCTGCATGCTCGTTTGCTACCTTAATTCAATAAAAAAAAACCTCCTCTTCAAGAACGGAAAAGAGACGCTCAGCCCTCTTGTAGATCTTCTATTGCACTACTTAGATTGCATTGCGATTGCGAAAGGAAGACATAAATAAGACTATCAGCAATAATAAAACAAGAGCTTATATGCTTAATATAAAACTATCTATGGCTTTGGACTTTGTTTTCAAAATTAAGTTCGTTGTAGACTTTATCTGATACTTTCTTCGGTAAAATTCTCGCGCATCTGATTGATGATCATTCTTTATAACGTTCTCAAAGGAGAGTTCTTCAGCAGTTGGCTAGCATAGAAGACTGTGGCCTATACCGTTCATATTGCGACCTGAGCCCAACAGTAGGACAGCTATAGTTTGCAACGAATGAGACTTAGCGACGGACAAGAAGCCACAATGCCAGCGCCACGGGACACCAAGAGCGGCTATAAGCGACCATAATCGGTGATATACCGCTCCGGAGTCACGTCCTACGTCTTGCTCCCATTATTAGAAGTGCAAAACCATACCGCACCCGTAATTCTGTCACTTTTCGAAGTTATTTAGAAGTAGTAAAGTGGTGTAAAGCGTTATAATAATTTAACCGTACCTACTTGTGGAAGCAGTAAGGCGGTCTTCCTATAAATTGCTGCAGGAGTTATAACTATCTCTCGCAGAGCCGTCTGTCTATAGGAACTATTTGAAGAAATTATTTCTGTGTGCCAGCTCAGACCACAAGGAGTTTTAGAAAAAGCACTACCTATATGCAGGCATTGAAACTATTTTTGATTTGTGTTTATTCATTGTTTTTTTTTTCTTTTTTTTAGTTTGGGGTGCACATCTGATACCATACCGCCAATATTCGAGGTGTCTGGTTAAGTCACCTAATGGAGACTGCACGAAATACAATACGAGCTGAGGACGTTACACGTAACTTTTTGATAAAATATACCTTAGGATGGGACTTACGGTACCTATGCAACCACTTTCTAAAGCCGGAGTCTGTATAAAATAATCGGAAAGGTAAACATAGTTTTAAATTAAAAGTGTTATAAAATTTCATAAACTAGATAATCGTAACTAGATGTTCTCCTCTTAAATCAATTTCTTTAGTGGGTGTGTGACGAGGTGATTAATGATAAATTGATTTAAAAATAGGTACCTAACCTTTATTTTATGTACCCGTGCCATTTCCAACAAAACACCCTGGGTTTCAGTACGTCAATGAATTTTGGCAGCAGGACGCTGACAATGGTAAGCCGTCGATTAATTAAAGCGAGTACACATGATTATGAATGTAATTATAAGTTCATAATGAGTTGTAAGTAGGTACGATGGCGCGATAAGCCGAGGCGGACGCCGTAAATTAGCGCGATAGCCATCGACCGGCGGATAGGTGTCAATATGCTAATGTTAATCGCGAATATGTAATTAATTCAGCAGCGATCGAGGGACTCCATGCGATTCGATTCGATTCGGCTGTCCAAATCCCAAAATGTCCAACGTTAGAGAATTATTCGTGTTTATTTTAAATAATATCCAAAGTAACTACCGCGACTAAACAGCATTATTGTTTGACGAGTTTTAATTTATTTTGACCAGTATAATCTAACTCTTCATCCAAAGATTTAAAAGTAATGACGTCATACCATTGTGATATTCCCCTGTGAGGAGCCACTTCATAACCTGTACGACTGTTATGATCTGATCTGACCCGTATGACCACAGATAGTCCAATAGGATTTGATATTATAGATTCCACAATTTATTTCCACACTTTATATGCGCAGTCTGGGATTCGATTTCTAGACGGAGAAGACAAACTTATATTCCGGTTATTCTAAAAGTTTGACTCATGTGTGATCATTTACTAATCTATCACTCACCAGCGACACCGGGAAAACTAGTGCAAGTGTCGCTACAAATTATACATGTAATTTTCTGTTTAAATTCTAATGGAAATGAAAATCTATTGGTATCAAATGCTGTTACGGCTCGTTTGGCATGTTGACGTATTAACGTGTAGCCCTACTATGTAGTTTCCACTTGGAATTCCATAAAAACACCCTATAGTAAGACACCCATTAGGTACCTATAGCTAGTAGATCTAATCTACTTAGACGCTCGCTAATTACCTATTCATATCAGTATCATACATGATTAATTTGGTTATTTCTAAAACGCTTTCTTGCTTCAGAGTATGATCTAGGCTTCCTCAATAATGAGGAGAGACCTGTGCTCAATAGTGTGGGCTATTAAATGGATTGTGGCCATACGGTACACGGTACACAATGTACGGTACCTAAATGCTTACGGGTATATGCATACGGTGACCGGCGTAAGGTGTTAGTATTCGGCGTAGTATTCGGGGACACTCACGATACCTGTTCGATAAGTGTCGTTCCGGCCAGATAACATCGTATCGCTGTCGCTTCATTAAATTTGTTTAACAGATTGCCGATACACATTTCTTCGGCGATAACTTTTCAATTTTAATTCCGCGCAAGAATGGAAGGTGTTCGGCATTAGCATAATTCGACAAAATTAAATATAATTTCACTTCTTTTATATCGAAAGATTTTATCGCAAAGGTTATGCAACGAAACGCTGCCCGCGTTCACATGAATATCCATGATATCTGGCCACTCCTCGGCGACTGGAGGCCGATATGAATAAAAAATCGGACATCTAAGTGACCCATATCCGCGGAGCTGAGTGTACCTATCGCGCGCTATCTCTGTTCAAATAATTCGCACTCGTTGCAAAATTCAATGGAAATCAACATGCAGCTAATGTGTTATTATCAATGAATAAACAAGATTGATAGTGTCAGGTGTTTGTCGCTTGAAAAAATATGTGGGTCAGCGCCGCACCTGCTCCCCGCCCCCGCCCCCCTGCCTGCCCCGCTCCCCGCGGGGCCCGGCGCTCCACACGGTTCCCGGTCCACACATGACATGCTAATAAACTGAATGAGCAAGGACGATGCGCGTCCCATACATACTCGTACCTAACGCTGTCTTTCGGTAGACATCACTATTCAGATAAAACTAGCTGGCTCACCACCTCACCACGCACTTCGCAAATAGCCTACTTGTTTGTCCACTACCTACCTACAATCTTTATTATTCTTATTAAATCATAAAAGTTACTGTAACTATTGCTTTTCAAAGGGCTTTAATGGAGATTGGTAATATATCATGAAAAGAAACTAGGAAACCTTTTTTGGTATGGAGACCAGATACAAATGGTACTTAGTTCCTTTGGAGTTTCTTACTGTAGGTACGGTTCTGTCATGAGTCTCCCGTGAGTCACACGCACTCATGCGCCGGGTGACCGAGTTATGACGACTCATATAATCCATTATCGGAAAACAAAATACATACATATACCGCATTACTTTAACCATTCAAAACTAATTTAATATAAATGAGTCACGTACCAGGGCTGTTAGAGGGCCTTCTACGGCCATCTTTTTTATTTAGATACGATTAACTTGAATACTCCATAGAGACTGAATAGGATTTCTTAATCAGTCTTTAATTTTTATGTAATTTAATTTAGTAAAATTATTTTGATTTTGACAAATACGCATTAGTAGACTTTACCTTTGAAAACATTATGAAGAACTATAAAGTTTTCATGTTACTTAGGTTACTTTTCAGGATCCTTACAGTGTTTCCCTTTCCGGAGAAAAAGATAATTAATTTTTAATGGGCACAACTTTTTTGGGAATTAGAAGTTCGTTTAGAATTCGACCCTCGGCCGGGTGTTCTCGCCTTTAAACAACTTGACTATTACCTACCTAATTAACATTAGGTACCCGATACATCAATTAAGACGATGCAAATGACGAATGAATGATATTTTATATATTATTTTTTTATTCTGGCTGTAAAACGCTCAGAAGCCAAGACAAATGTAATGCTTAATTTATACTTACGATCCTATATCTTTTTTCCTCATGTACCTATAACTTACATGATTTAAATCACAAATCATAAATTTATCTGTTTCAGCAAACATCGTGCAAATTAAGTATTATTTAGTTTCCATTTCATTTTAATTTTCTAGCACATATTAACTGATAATCATCTTTAAATCTTCATTGTAATTTACGGTGCATAAATTGTTAGTTTATAATTATATATAATGAGCGGCGTCCTTCGCGTGTACCAGCCAAGGCACGAAGGGAAATTAATCAATACATATTAACACGATATTAACATTTAGCAATCTTTGCTCCAAACTGTAATTTATGCAGCTACTCACAATCGCGTTGTTGGTGTTTAATATGGTTATAATTAACACCCTATTATAATAATTGTATCAATGATGGAGATATCGGTATTAGAAATTTAATATCAAATACGTACCTACTTATTAACTAGAAACACTGCGTCCATTTACGCCAAAATTCACACAAATGCGGACCCCGCCAACACAATCTCTACATTATGGTTGACATTAACAAATATGATTACTCGGATAATCAAACCTATTTAAGATTCTTCTTCGCTTTATTGCTTCCTGATTTCAGTAATTTCAAACCGACCAATAATTTATTATAGATGAGGTATATGCTTACATACCTAATTTTAGCCGTTATTAATATAATATCCTTTACAAACAGACCTATATACCGAAATACGCTAAATAAAAGCTGCATATTATGGTAGGTTGATATGTCTAGCAAAACAGAAAGATATCGCCTAATTCTCTTAATCAATTATAATTGATAAAATGCTAAATAGTGGCGCGTATCAATCAATTCCTATGTATCATCCGTGAGTCATAGAGTCTTGCAATCTAATCTTATACGATTGTTTTAAAGCAAGCATCGCTAGAAACCAGTAAATACCTGACTGAGATCCATCGCGGAGCAGGCGAGAGATGCGGAAGCTATGATGACGAGCGCCGGCAGCCGAGTCAGGTCACTGAGTCACTTCAGTCGATCGATACGTTTTTATAACATCGATTAATGCACTCGCGATAGATGTCAAATGTCACGTCAGGCGACTCGATTCACATCACGATCGCGTTTCCGCGTAGTATTGGAGGGACGATCCGCGAACGACCGTGACGGGCGGTAGGCCGCGAAGCAAATCGGATACGGAGACTAAGTGAGTGATAGATAGGGTAAGGTATGCGCGCGCGACGCTGGTATCAGCCGGACATCCCACGCTACTTATACCACGCTAGCACGTAACCAGCGAGGCAGTGACGTAGCCCGGGGACTATTCTGACACTTCTGACATACACGATCAGACTCAGCACATCTTAAACCAAAGTAGAGTGCGCGGACTAAGCATGGATACCATAATAAGTGCCCACCAATGAGCTGACGAGCATGAGAGGAAGTGATCATTACCAACCAAAAAAGAAAAGCTCTCAAGTACCTTTCCAGAAGACAAATATAACTCAATGTGAATATAGCCATAATAATATACCTACGAAAATCCGAACCAAGCGGGAAAGCATCTGTCGCCTCCTACAATATTGTGGTTTTCCGGTATGTGATTGAGTTTTGTATCCCAAGTCACTCCAAAAAGTTATTTTTATAAATACAATTTAAATTGTAATACTACCTATTAAAATAGCTTCATACCAATAAATTTACGTTCCACTTCGGTAAGATAGGCAATGTTTGCCGTCGATAAGGTGATACCGTGAAAGTTATCGTAAGCAAATAACTTGTAAAGCGCCTGTGAGTGTCCGTGTGATTGCGTGGCTGACCGGCCAACTGTGCCAATCATTACCCTGGCAATGTAGCGAGCACTAGGCCACACATGAGACCGTACCTATACTCGCTGAAAGCATTTCCCGATCGGCAACTTTACAACTTAGGTACAATACGGAACATAATGCGGAGATTACAAGTGCAAATTACTATAAATGGGATATCTGTAATCCACATCAGAGACGATCGATTCTTACGAAAGGCTTTATAATCGAAAACACTGCAGAAATTGTATGCCACTTTATTCATTGCATCTGATATACTTGTTAGAATTAGAACATTACTAATAAATCGCAAGTTTTGTCATAAAACTGTGTAGGATTTTGTGAATAAATAAAAAAAAATAAAGTATCGAAACAAAGGATAAGCAACTTAAAATCGACACGTCATTAAAGATCATTAAAGGTCAAAAAAATAAGGTGCGACGTGTACAAGGTCTTTCCACTTTTTAGGAGATACCTATGATGTTTTCCAAAAACAGTAAAGCTATTCTAATACAGTTCGTGTTATCGGGCGATATGAAGCGTTTTTTGCGGTCAGTCGAACTGAAATTCCTTGACCGTTTCAGACTTCAGAATAGGCACATGTTATCAGTAGTTCTTGTACAAATTTAGTTACATAGATGGCCTTCGCGTGGCCTGAAAATTACTGATACTATGAAGATTGGTATTGCCGCTGAGCAGCGTAGAGAAAACGACGCACGGCTGTGGCACTGGCAATAGTTGACTAAACCGATCACACCACGACAGGAGCAGAATCCTTTATCGTTTACCAAGATGTGGGATGAGATGAAATTTAGCCCTAAAAGCACGCTGAAGGCTACTGATGAAACGTTACATTCGTAAGTCACTTGACCGCTCGATGTAATGTAACCTAATAAATAAGTTCACAGTTTGATCGATATCAATAAGAGCGTACTTTCAACGGGCTTTAATTTTATAAGTATTAGATAGTCAATAGGTGAGTTATTATTTTCCAGCGACAGGTGAAGTGTGCCGGCGGGCGGGGTCGGCGACCGATATGGCGCGCAAACGTTTGCTCATCATTTGCGATACCAATAATCACTTTGTTATTAAAAGCAGCATTTGGATTGGAAATTGGATTACGCACTTGACGGCCGCGCGACGGTATGGCCATCGGGTGCGGTCGATGGTTTCCTTTAATCGTTCATTTACTGTTTGTTTTGGTATGATATATGATTAGGGATTTACCTATACCTAACATGTACATATTTGATTTATTGTTTCCGATACATATGTACTCGGTGGTACTTTGCGATACATAGTGGTACTGGTACCTACTGTATTTAGCGCCATTACTATCGAAAAATAAATGTAACATACTTTTTTACCAGATAGGTACCTGTGTACTACACTAGGTACTCAACTTTTAAGAATAGGTACCTACATACGGTAGTAAATAACACTAAGAGGGCTTGATCTAAAACTTTGCAGTTTGTCGAGCGGTCTGCGGTCGTTAAGTCTGGTTCGATCGAGGGAGGGTTCTGGTCTCGGTTGTGGTGCATGCACCTTGTCTTTGTATTTTCATGGCAATCGCGATACCGGGATTTGCAGTGGGACTATGAGTTGTTCACAAATTTAGTGTGCATACGTTCCATTAGCAAGCAAGTCAGATTGATTTTAAGCAGTTGGGTTCCTACGAACTAACTCACGATTTCTTTACTTCGGCAAGCATCAATAATTACTAATACCTACATACTAATACCTACTACCTACATTACTAATACCTACTTTTCCATGAAAAGAATCATCCTCCAATGTTTCAACCTTTCCATACCACAATTTTGCATCTATCAGTTGCCCTGTTGTGACGTCAAAGAAGGACTTGCATAAAGTAACACACTCTCGCATTTGTAACATTATAATTATAGTAGATGCCCTACAAATAAACGCAGTGTAAAGTTATTCCATGTTTAAAATTAATCGTCCCTGTCTTATGATTCTCTGAAGTCAGAGGTAAGAAAAAGACAAAATAAATTAAACATGGAATAACTTTATACTACCTTTATTAGTAAGACAGTAGAATTACATATAATTGCATTAATACGTCGTTCCCCTAGTGTTGTGTAGTGAGCGGTGACGATGGTCCTACCGCAGATAGCAACAATAAAATAAACAATAACTGACCTCGTCTCGAGAGCCACTCTGCCGCCATCGTGTTACTAAATAAATAATTTATAGATATTATAATTAAAACTGCCTACCATATCTAAAGTGTAACACAAAACATAATATGTATAAGTTAACTTATTTATAAATTATTTAATGTATAAATAAACTCAAGTGTGATGCAAAGTTACAGCGAGAGAAGTCTTGTCTAAGTCATTAGTTCCGCAACACTGTACTTACATTTGTTGGTAATTAGTCTACCTAATTAATAAAGATAAAGTTATAATATATACGGTATTATATAATTCCCGTACTATTCATATTCGCAACAAAAGTTAATCGGTAATTTCTTGATACTGAACAGAAGCGAAATTATAACTTTTTTTAACCGCATTCGTCCCACATTATAAAAATCCACAGCTTCGCGTTTTTATTATATGTTTTAAAAATACTTTATGGCTTAAATATTTGACAGATTAACAATAACCTTTATTAATTTTCAAGATAAAAAAATAAAACGAGCTGTAATATAAACATTATCGAATTTATTCAGTTCTAAGATTAGCATCTATTCACGTAATACATCTCAAACAGAATTGGGACCACGGAGTTTAAATACAGCAATAACACAAACCTTCACCATGATGTCTTCTTCGTTCATCATGACGTCGTCTTCCCCATGACGTCAGCTCCCCCCGCCAAGTGGAGCCGAGGTGCAGTCGGTGGAAGCCGTCGGCGCGGTGGAGAAGACTCGTAGATGCCTGCAACCCGGGGAAGAATGTCTGTGAACCGCTGCGTCACGCCGCTAACTACCTAGTTAAGGCCCCGTCAGGGACACGCAACCTTCGGCAGGTTCCGTAATGGTCAAGTTATTTCATTGTCATGTTAAAATTAATCAGCCCATATCGTTTCAACATTATTAATAAGTACACGACTGTATTTATCTGTAATTATTATGCTAACGAATTCAGAATTACTCATGCAAACAAAATTCTTATTAAATTACTCGTATTTAACACCACTCAGGCATATCGACACATTATGCAGACATTTGCAGACAGTGACGGTGACTGGTTTACTTTAATATATTTTTCAATGCTCACACATACGAGTAAGTTGTGAAATGACATTCCCTGAGAAGTTTTTGCCGAGTCCCGACGTCATGGATGTCCCAACCAGATTTTTGTTTCAATTTCAAAAGCGCGGGCGGCGGCGGCGGCCGCATGCCGCGATGCTATATCGGTGACTGATTATAAATTTTACCCTCCCAATAACAATATATTTACAACCAATTAAAATATATCCAATCGAATTCAAAAATCAATTAATATGGAACGCGCATATTGATTAACATTTTTATTTATAAGTTAAAATTATTCATTGACATTTCTTTCACAGAAAAAGAGAATTATATTTCATAAAGATATTTTATTTTATATTCATTAATCATTAAATATATAATGCGATAAAAAGGTTGATGTCTCCTGGACAAACTGTGGGAACGGACGGATCGTGAGATCGCCACCACACTTTGACCGAAATGGTCGACAAATTTTATAATAACTATGTCTGAGTGTTTGGTAATTTCAGTAGACAAGTTGGTTGGAGCTACCGTTTGGATGGAGCCGCCACCGCGCCGCGACCACATGACTCACACCCGGACCGAGAGTCAAGACCTTCCCGGCCGATGACTACGTCACTATTTATTTGCTAATGGACAAAAAGATTGTATCTTATTTGGATATTTAAAAACAGGAACTACATAACAGGAATACATGTTACTATTTCCATGCCAATTTCGTTTCATACATAGAGATGTTCAGCGATATTATTAGAAGTTATGTATTTTTGTAAATAACATTTTTTGTGGGATTAACCCCCAAATGAGTAAACCGACTAGGTACCAAGGTACTTGTTGGTAAGTTGCTAGATAAGTGGTCGTTGTCGTATCGAACATCGATAATACCAAACGGATCGCCAAGTTGGCTTTTCAAGATCAACAATCGAAGGCAAGCCAACAAACTTCTACATCCAAAACGGATGGCTTATTCTCAATATCCCCTTATTCAAAATAAGTGTAAGGCGGCAGCTACAGCGACTAGTAGTCACTAACTCTTAGCTACTTTTGACTACCAAAAGCTACTGGTAATTAGATATACCTAGCGAGGATTCCGTGTGTGGCCGTGGCTGGTAGGTATGTGGCGGTGGCAGCGCGGTAGGGCTGGTGGCGGCCAGCGGGCGGCGATGACAAATTTATCGCTCGCAAATAAAAATGCTCGTAAAAATATTACTACACAGCGACCCTCGCCCCCCGCCCGCCCCGCCCCGGCCGCGGTCCCGCGAGAAATAACACACTTTGTCTTACAGGGAATCGCGTTCAATCGCTACACTTGGCCATGGGAGCCATTCCTCCGCCGGATGTGGTATTGAATGCTGTGAGCTGTGTACTCCACTACTAGGTACATACATCAGTTAATAAACTTAAAAGAACAGAGAATCAAATTTCCAAATATCCTACACCCAGGTATTAGACTACCACGTGCAGCCTAAACCAAATTAACATGTACGTTCTTAAAACAAAATAAGGAAGCAGGGTTATTATTTATTGAATTAACCTAGCGCAGTCATTAAAGCGAAAAAATTAATAACTCATTTAACGAATAACTTTTTACTAAAAAAAACTCGACTTCAACATCATCAAGTAGGTACTAACTCAAAAACTACTTAGGTACCTACTAACTAATCTAACTAGCTCAACTATTATGTGGTAAGGTCCAACAACCTCTAACGGGAGGATTTGGGACCATTTGGTGCCGCGATGCAAGCTGGAACACTAAAACCAGCGATAGATGAAGCCCGTACAATCGTACATTGACGTTGATATATTACTTGACACGTCCAATTAAAACCTGCCAGTTGTAACTGTAATGTAATGCAACCGTGTCCCGTGCGGCCGTGCGCCTCCACACAGACAATGGTCGTTGCCACATGCGCGTGCGCCGTCAGTCAGTGCACCTCTTAAGTAATACAACATTGAATAAATAATTTCCCGCGACTGACGGCCACCGGAACAAATACAATGTATTGATTTCGCGCCAATCGGGAATTTAAATTAAAGGATTAGAGAATCACCGGTCTTTAGACGTTTCCCTCAATCAACAATGCCATTTTTTGCGGATATGAATATAAATAATAACACAGTAACGGAGCTAAATCTTTAAGTTACATTTAAATCCTTTTTCGTTTGTCTGTCTGGCTGTCTCTGTATGTTTCTACGAGAGCAAGTCGACCATCAAGGACACATCCATTCCCACAAGCTACAAATACATGGCTAGAATACATTTAAATTAATAATACAAATTATAAATGCAAAAATAAAGAATAAAGAATTTGAAATTTGAAAAAAAATGTCTATCTGGCTGTGACGCTTTCACGGCTGACCCACCGGCCCGCTTAGAATGGAATGCAGAATGAAACAATAGTTGAAGACTATGCATGCTCGCACAAAGGCTATTTTACTTCAAAAATCAACCCCTAAAGGGTTGAAATAGAAGTAGAATTTTTATAAAAAAATCTAAACCGCTTGACTGATTTCGTTGAACTTTCTCAGAAAGATAGTTGATAACAAACACAAGCTACCTATTTTATCAATCCCCTATTTGAACCCATAAGGGGTTGGGGGGATGAAATTAAAAATCTAAAACGCTTAGCCGATTGTAATGAATTTGCAATGTATCTATGTATTTTGGGAGTTTAGGGGAGAATTATATGAAAATTATAAATAAATTAAAAAAGAAATAGAGGACTTCGGAGCATATTTTTTTGGGACCCTGGTAAAGCGAGGGACTCTTCTCGGGTTCGATTATAGCCGTGGCAAATATTTATGTGAATTAACAACGTTTTGTCTTAGGTCGTATTTGCTTGTGAATTTAATTGAATTGAAGTGTAACAACGGTGGATTGCCGCATCCACTGGCACGCACGAAGAAGCTCCGCGGCCGAGATTGCGCGGTGGATGGCGATATTGTTAGCGAGAGGATCGCAATCCGCTGCTTACGGCCTGATTACCGGCCCTCCGCCACCTACACTTTTGGCTTTACTGTTTTTAGATGCCCGGATTTGCCGCTCATCCCTCATGTTTATGGTATTTAGGATGAGGACGATTTATGGACGGCGAGACAACCGCCGACCCGATCCTACGTCGTGGCTCAGTCACGAAAAAATATGGCTATTTATTAAAAAATATATATATTTCTTGGCAAATACATGTCGGTATGCGCGATTATTTCAGTTCAACCCCTATGTCGGGGAGAAAATGTCTGCATTCTACCGATCACCCTAATAAAATGCCTGAGACCAAAGTGCCAAGTTTTCCGCTAATGGAAATAGATCTAATGCTATGGAGAAATAGAATGAATACATTACCTGCCAGCGGGTCCCTCCCCGCCCCGCGCCGCCCCGCGCCCCGCGCCCCGCGCCGCCGTGACGACGGCCGCATCTGTCGATGTACACAACGGCACTTTAAGTGAATGAAGTGTATCACGCACCGATAACATCAATATACCTACAAATTCATTGAATCATGTGGATTTTAAGATCCTTTTGGAAAAGTGTTGAAAGCTTGAAAATACTGAAACTCTTGACATAATAACAGAATACTACTAATCTACACGGAACATTTCGTTATTTAACTATGTAAACATGTTGCTTGAATATTTCAATAGGTAAATTATGCCCCATTGAAGCAGAATTGTTATGCAGTGACATAACAACTGAACACGCACTCTACAAACGCCAAGTACTTACAATATGTACGCTTGCGAGAATAGGTGAATACAGATGTTCTATACCTACATAAATAAACACATCAGCGGAAATAAATTTCCTGAGGAAAATAAATCATATAAATTTTAGCCATAAAGGAAATGGCCGTGGAGTATACCAAGGGTTAGCCGCGCTCCCTACCGGCGTACCGGCCAAAACAATAAATACTAACAAAACGTAGCTGAGCATGCAAAACCGATCGCACCCCGCGCCACACACCCCGCGCCCGCACCCCGCACCCCGCGCCCCGCGCCCCGTGCGAGGGAGTGTGGACAAATTATGCTGTTTCTTCGATTTATGGTCTTAAAAATATCACACCCAACATTGTGATATTGGCAGGTCCAAAATTCAAAATATGACTGCGTGATTGGTCGCGTGACACTTGATAAACATGTTTGAGCGATCGCGTGTAGCAGCTCTCGTGTATTGGCGACAAACCACACATTCTTCTTATTACTTATTATTATTACCAATGCGTCGTACTAGAATTTTTAAAGTGTAATGTTTACTCTTATATCTACAATCAACCAGTTAATGTTGTAAGAGTTAACCAGGATTCAAGATCGTCCTTGGAAAGATAGGTATTTTCCGACAACGGATTATGTTAAGCAGAATCTGTCCCAAAGTGTCCGCTATTTTAATAGGAAATTCAATCCCCGCTTTGAAACTGATCATTATATGACTCAATGCTTGCGTGGCTGGCCACTGTATCGCTCATAGCGTTGCCGGCGCGGCGCGGGCGGCGGCGACGCGACCCACGCGGCTTTACGACCCATATTTACGGCTCACTCGGACACTTCTCGTTTTTTACGATATACATAAAAGCTGCCGTCAAAGATTTACGCCAAATGTATTCCGCTAATGCCGATTGCCCCTCCGACCGCCACGCTAATGTTATTGCGGCCGCCGCACCCGCCGTATGCCGCACGCCGCGCCATGCGATAGTGCACACATAAAACCATACATTCACTTCAATGTATGTAAACTATTTACTTTCAATTTTAATGTTATGTCGCCAAGTTCGGTTCATTCGGATTCATTTTCGGTTGAAAACTCACTTTGAGTATCTCAATTATGGAGTAGGTAGGTACCTACGAGCTACGGTTATTGGATACAAGTGTAATAGACGAGGCGATCAATTTTTAGATAGTGTCATTCGATGTGGACGAGTCATTTCTCCCGACAACATTTGATTCCGGCCGCAAATTCAATTTGTAGCACAATGCCGCTAAAAATCGACGAGACGTCACCCGCGGCGCGGGAGCGGGCGCGGGAGCGGGCGCGGCGCGGGCGGAGCGGCCCAAATGGAAAGCAAACTGGAACCCAAATAAATATTCGCTTTAGCAACAATCGAGCTCGCAACTCACACAATTACGGCGAAATGGAAAACCTTAGATAAATAAAATCGGAAGCGCCCGAGGCCGGGGGGGCGGGGGAGGGGAGGGGTAGCTTTTTCCCGAAGAAAAAAGCCGATCCAGCGAACGCAAACACGGAGCGAACGTAGCGAATTTCCAAAGTCCATTCGGTTTATTGACATACGTAGGCGCGAGGGGCGGCCGGCGGCCGGCGCGCGGCGGATTCAAATCCCCGCCCGGCCCGGTTTACAATAAATTTCAAGCGGAGAATATGTTTGCAATATGTCGGAGGGCCGCCGGCCGCTCTCGAGACCAATTACTTTGCCCTTTCGCCCCGGCGCGGCGCCCCGGGCGCCCCGCGGCCGTGGAGAGCCCAATTTTAAACACTTGCTGCGGAATGCTGGAGTTGTTTACAACGTAATCGGCCGCCGCGGGGGGCGCGGTATGTCGCGAGAACGGTTTTCAGTGAACATCGAACGATGTTAGCATTCAATTTGCTGTTATGTGGGGAGACGTTTTCGATACTTTCGTTTGGGAGATAAATAAACTTCGTAGAGTTGAATGGGAGGAACTCTACGCTACGGTTGTTGACATACCTATTTACTTTTACCTCTAAGATTCAAAGTAATACCTAAATAAAGAGTATGTACATTACATAACCAAGGTACCCCCGATATGAAACAATATATAAGCGCTGCTTACATCCTTAATCGAGAATGTTTTGATCATCACCATCAGCAACTGCTTAACATATCGGTCAATAACATTCAACATATATATCCTGCAAACAATCAACAACATCAAGCAACATCTAGCAATATATGTAAAAGTAAAATACTCCGATGTAGTGTCAGTTGACATCTCATTCCGGGCGGGTGGCGCCGGGTGGCGGCGATGTATTCATGGCCGCCAATAAACCAGCGGCGGTCGGCAGGAAAACGCATTTTATAAAGTTTTGATAGGGAGCGGCCCTCCTTGCGGCCATGTAAAGCGATTTACAATTTGTGAGAAGTGTCGTAATAAGCATAAAAATGTTCTGGGGATTTTTATAACCAAACTTGAATTGTTTCAGCTACGCCGAGTTTAGGACGAATAGTGAACGTTGTCGAAGACTGAAACATGATACTTAATTGATCATAAACCTGATCGAATGATCTAATGTTTTCTACTCGGGTATGGACCAGATTCCGTAGAATGAGAATCGTGAAAGCGGTAAGAACTTACAGAACAAATAAAAAAATCTGAAAATTGGTAGTTTATAGTTTAACCACTTAATTAGTTTCAAATAAACTTCTCTACAACTTAGTGTGGAACCCTTAGTGCACGCGCCTGACTCGCACTTGACCAGTTTTTAATCATAAAAAAATCTGCAAACGGACACACGATGATAAATGGTCACCGTAGCCAACGGGAATCAGCATCACCGATGCAATCTTCAAACTTCAAACACGAAGAAAGATGAAACAAAAATTAGATTACTAAATTATGTATTAAACATTAGGTATTTATCTAAAACTTTATTGTGTGTCATAAATATAACGGTCGTTCTAGTTAGTAGCAGTAAATTATTGGCCTTAACACCAAACCGAGAGCGCGTTACCAGTCACGGTTCCAAAGCCCAAAAGGACCGAAGCCAGAGGCCGCAGAGAAGCGAAGTCACGGCGAGGAGGTATCGGACGTCATTACAAGTTAACGAACCTCGCTACAAACAAAATCGAGCCGTGTACTTGTCGTAATGACGTTAATACAGGCCGCTGAAACGGCGATACGATAACTGGCTGGGCGCTACGGCCCGTGTAGCGGCTCGTAGACCCGCGGCCCTCATTACGACCAACATTCCGCTCTTTATTTATGAAATAAAAATGAAAACATTTCTGGGCAGCGCTGACGAATGGCGGCCGCCCCCCCCCCCCCCCTGCGCGACGTTGTATAATTCTCCCACCTTCCCCCCACCTCGTAGGCGCAGCGCTACGACGTTTCAAAACTCGATTCCTTTCTTAATCTTATTTCTACGAGTTAAAACTATAGTGAAGTTTTATTCAATTTACGAGTCGATAGTTTAACTGTTAGAGCGTTTTGTTTACGCGTAGCTCGTAGTTAGAGGATCGTTGGTCCCACGATGTTAAATATGCTACCACTAGTCATAAAAATGATAATAATAAGCGATAAAATATGACCTTAAAATCGCCCAAGTACATGCCTGTCCGCCTGGGCTCAACTGAAAGTAGGTATATTCAGTTGTCAGGACGACCGGGAACTGGTGGACCATTACATAGGGAAGTGATAAAACATAGCGACATGTAAGTATGACCATGACAAACGAATTCTGCGTGACCGTTACCGACATCTACATTCTACATAAAAGGTAAAATAATACATTAAAGCTGTATTACAATTTTTAATTATCGTAGTGTGGTACTAGGTACTATGAACATGACAAAGGTGGAAGTTGCATAAAGATGTCGTGCCGGCCGCCGGCATTGTGGTGGTGTATGTGGGATTGTAGCGCAGTTTAATTTGAGGTCCGGGCGGCGGGCGGGGGGGGGGGTGACTGCAAAGATTTTTCAATTACCAACTTTGTGCCGTTCGCTCCAATCTCGGAGCACAGAGCGCCGCACGCGCCCAGAGACATCTTTTTGTTGTAGCGAAACAACAGACGAACAAACTTTATCTATGGTATCACGTACTACCCACTCTAACTACGGTTTCAATGTGATGACTGTCGCCCTAATAGACTTTTAACACAACTTTAATTTTAGGACCTCATGCCTGGTTGAGTCAGTTGTTGCTCTTAATCTTCGTTGTTAATCAGCATCCGGAATTTGCAAGGGAAATTTGAGAATCTTCTGGAATTTCTAAAGAACGAGTTTAAAAAAGAATTTATTTCTAGCATCATAAAGACTGAAGTCCGGAACGTCAAGTGGCCCTATTTGGTGATAAAACGAGAAGTTCTGTATCGGTGGCGTACTCTGTTCCGTGTGGAATTCTTAATATCAGTGCGCGCTAACTAGGGCCGTATAATATTGGCCGGGCGGAATGCCGCTCCACAGACAGACCTACATTTGTATAGCTTTTAAAATTTCTCTCCTTTCTCTATTGCGGCTTTGTTTTCTCTGTAGGTATTTTCACAGAGATTTTATAAAAATAATCTTGTTTTCAAACGACTTTTGATTTAAATTCCGTGTATTGAACTAAGAAGCCACACTCGTAGTAACAATAAATTTTATAGATACATTAAAGTTTTTCATTTTTCTATTCCTATGATTAATTGGATCACTTTCAGACTTTATACTCATTGCTATAAAATAATTATAAAGCAACCAGTTACCCACATGTAAACAAGGGTTTTATCCATCTTGACTCCAAACCTCAACCTGGCTTGTGATCTATCTTGCTGACTACCATACGAGACTACGGAGACAGGTATGTAGGTACTCTCTGTCTCTGTTAAAGGACATTGGATTTTTACCACCCAGTTAAAAATAGACGATATATTATCTGCTCATCTAAATAGCGAACTCACTGCTTTTAAATCGAACGTGAAATGTTTTCGCAATATCACCAGAAATAATGCAGGTCCTTCTCTCTTTTATTAACTTTCAAAGCATCAGTTACTTCTTTGGTATTACTGATGTCTATAAAACGAAGTCCGCTTACGATCAAATGGTTCCTGATCTTATTTGGCTAATTATATAAAAAACTTTGTCTTCAGTGACCAACTCAAACATAATGCTATGAACAAAGGCGCAGAGATATCCTTTTCATTATAGACAATGGAATAGGCCAAAAGGCACGAACTTAAAAAGGACCACTCATATAGATTGTAACTTCTTGATCTTTTAACACGAGTTTGACTTTCTTCATCCGTTTGATTCCTCAAACAATTGTTAACGTGCGAGTGGACCGTGAAGTAGGTATTTAATATAAATGTTGAGAGAGCGACAATCGGATAAATCGCACGGCCGCCGGCCGCCGGCGTGGTATATTACATTACATTCCGACACCAGCTCAGTACCGGCCTCGTGTGTGGCGACTTGTTCAACTGTGATGGACGATACATGAGATGATATAACAACCTATCTGATATACCTACCTGCCTGTATCTCATTGTTTGATTTTTATTTCAAGTCATTTTATTACCTAACTTGCTTATAGTGTAAGTAAAAGTTATTGCTAGTCAGTTCACAATAATTGTTTCATTCCATTCAGTTGAAATTAATGTTGTGTGAAATATTTCAATACTGCATTGGTAAAATCACAATCATGATAATTCACCACATCCCAAATGGGTCTGATTGTCAATAATGCTGAAAAATCGTTGACATTTTGGAAGCCTTTCCCTACCCTAAAGATAATGAAAGAAGTTTCTGGTTTCCAACCTTCCTGTATCACAACCGCCGTACCTAGACAGCTATTAGCAAAGAGATAAGTAAAAAGACGTGTGGCACTCGGAGACTGCCGCGGTAAAGCTATTGCATAGCATTATATATAAATTAACCAAACAAAAAATAATACTGCATTTGTGATAATAATAATAAAATGAATGTATATAGAGTAATAACTCATTTTCTTTCACAATTTTTTCGTGACTTTCTTCATTAATAAATGCACTTTGTTTATTCATATTTAAAACACTTTGTACACAAATTATACGAGTACAGATATTCACTGTTTTACAGTGGGATAAGAAAGTGGTGTACCAGTTTTCATTTAGTTGCCTAGTTATCAAAAGTTACATCAAAGTTTATTAGAAACGGATAATGCATTAATTTGTGCAAAGAAGATTTAAATATTCTGAACAAAAGCATAAGAACTATTTCAGTTGACAAAATAATTCTTTTTAAAAAGAAAATTGACATTTGACATTTAAGTCCTACAACGATCTTTTGGCGCGTGAATGACGTGTGGGTGACAGAGACAGTGCCTTACAGTTTGCCTTGCCTGTATGGCACTGTCTCTATCACCCTCAAGTCATTAATATAGTGTCATTATTTTATGTCATGTTATTATTTTGTATGTTTTAAATCTAAATACGCGATAATTCGACTATTATGAATACATGTTGTCGATTCCAACGCCTTATTTAATCCAGATCTACATGTAATTATTCTTAAAACACCGAACCGACGGGGCGAAAATCAAATGTTTGACAGGTAAGATTTGTATGGGAAATTAAAATTTTAATTTTTTTAGTATTTACCTCGCAATTTTTCATATTTTCTCATCGCTGCAACCTTCCCTGAACTTCCACGAATATTTCAAGACTAAAATTAGCCAAATCGGTTTAGCCGTTATAAAGTAAAAGTTAGTTAACTCAGTTAAAAGTTCTGGTATTTATCGATGTGTGGGTGCATAGACATAGTAACTATGTCTGTGTGTAGGGTGTAATAAATTTTCGTTACGAAATTTCTGCATTCGGTCCCCGCGCCCAAGGCCCGCGATAAAAGCTATACAATAGCTTAAAAAAGATTTTACTAGTGGTATATCGCACAGATATTTCCGCTCGCTGGAACAATTTTGCAGCGGCCATTAGCCAGGCCAAAAGTAAGGCGGTTGCAATTCCCGCGTCGCAATAAACTGGGTCCGCATCGTCGGTGTCGTTAGCCACGAAATATTTTCAATCGGAGCGTTGTTGCCGCGCTGTGATCGGGACGATACACACGGCCCGGTGGAACGTGGCCTCTCTAGTTAGAGACCTAAAACGTTTACTGCACGATTTTTTTAATTTTTCAAAGATTAAATTCGTAATGATACAGATGCACCCGACAAATTGTTCCATTGATGAAAAACATCGTGAAGATATCTTACTCATTTGATAGGTTTATGAAGCTGAAGCCTGACCACCTGAATAGTGGGTGACACTTTGGATAGTGGGCAATATTTTGTTGCGAGAGTGGTCTTGAGCCCGGCACTGACTTCCTATACATATCGTCGGTAGAGCACCAGATTCGATATTTAAGAAAGTCCAGGTTCTACTGACCACTTTCGGATGTCACAAATCGATGTAAATGTATCAATATTCATTCTCAACCGTGAGCGAAATTCGAATCCAGATTAACCAAAGTTTAGGTAGTCATCTAGGTATTTCTAAAAACGACTTCAAATAGGGCGTCCGTGAGAGCGCGAGGCGCGACGCTCCGCTCCGCACGGCCATGCCTCACCTTTACTGCTTCTCATTAATTGGCTCCGGGCTTAATCACCGCGCCGATTGCCTTCTAAAATAGGAGGCAAGGAAGCCATCGGGTTTCAAGTCAATTTCCTCGCCGGAGCCTAATCCGCGCGCCTAATTATTGCAACCCTCGCGCCCCGCCCCCCGCCCGCACCCCTCGCTAAATTGATTCCTGTAACGAGCTCAGGGCGCGTCATTACTTATTATAATGACAGTTTTAAGTCTGTATACTGGGTATTAGGATGTGAGGTAACTCCCAGCGTTATCTAGCGGTTTGTTTGCCAGCTCTACAATTAAAAGTGATAGCGTTCGTAACTGTATGTTTTGAAGTACCTGAATAAGGACAGTATGTATTATTATTTCTACTGCCTAAAAAGGGATCTCTCAACTAAAAGTTCAATTAAGCTGAAACTAAAAGTCAAATATCTTTTATTTTTGTAAATACGTAGCAGTTAATATACTTACCTATTCCATTTAAGGTAGTGTATTTATAAATAGCAAAATTGAGTATGAATGATTCTATCCAAAAACATTTTCCGTTTGGTGACAGTGTCTCTGTGTAGGTATATATCTACATATGTATAAGTAGGTACCCATAGTTACAGGCCGCCTCCATATCAGTTGTCGCGTAGGACGTGTTATTGATAACGCCAGGTCCGGACCTACGGTAACGAGGAGCCAAGTGTCGCAGAGGCTTAATTACGTGACGCGGGGCGCGGGGGACGGACGGCGGGGGCAGGGGGGGGGGGGTCAGCCCCAGTCTCCCGCGGGGAAGTATGCAGCGCGCCGTCGTCAGACGGCGTGATGCTGGACTCATTAGCGTCGTGCTTGTTCGCTTTAATTGTAGCCAAACGTGGCGAGAGCTCTAATCAGCTAGTTATCCTGCTGCCAAATTCACCTGTGACACTCGCAATTAATCTTGTCTGATATTAAAATATTAACCCACCCAATAGCAGCAATAGAATTAAGTTCATTGTTACTAAGAGGAAGCTAGCGATAAACCATGTAGAGTTCCGTAATAGGCGTTAAAGATACTAAAGTGAAGAAAGGAAACCAGTAGGTACTTATTTGTCGAACCAAATTATTTAAATACCTACTTACTCAAAAGATTTCGTCCACAAATGGAAAGGACAACTTGTAGGCTCAAAATAAAATCCCGTAATTTCAGAATCGCCACAAGAGCTACGCGTTTCTTGACCAGATAAACAGCGTTGCTAAAACATAATCAAGGTGACGACTATTCTCGTGTCCCTCGACTGGACAGCCGCGCACCCCATTACATAACATTGTCTCTCCCCAGCGATGAGCGCGCCTCATCAGCTTATGCAGATAGCAACGTGAGGGTACGATGCAAGGGGTGCAATCTGCAGTGCATGCATAATGCATGCCATCGATCGAAAGCGGACGGGGGCGCGAATGTGTTCCCGCAAAGACTTCGCTCTCGCGCTGTGCCCGACGCCGGACAATTTGTATTTTTACAATGTTGATTTTCCTCTCGCGGACCTACTGTCGACGATTCGGATAGAACATATATCTCACAATATTATTTTAGCACTAGTATAGTAGCTTCACGCGATATAACAATAATTTTCATGTATTTTTAGAATGTTGATTCTCTTACTGTGTTTGGCGTTTGACGACGACAAAAATAAAGCATCTTTTACATTTATTCTGCATCTGTTTAAATTTTTCGATAATAATCGAGTTCGTGAACTAAAATTATAAGTATTACAATTAGGCATGTTATTAAGTTTAATAGTTATTTATGTGTTTAACTCACTGGTGGACACGTAGGTAGGACACGACACAACACGGAACAAGAACTAAATACATATTTTACAGTTTCAGCTGTTGCAAACGTTATTACAATATATTTCATCCAGAATGCATAGTTTTATGGTGCAAAATGATAACGGTGTGGCGGAGCGCGCAGGACGTAATACCTTCATAAACTGCAATAATAATAAATTTCAGTGCATTTTACAGCGCCCCCTCCCCCTCCCTCCCCCACCCCTCGCCCGTTCGAGCATTATTAAACGGCTCGTTATAACTGTTTAACGGCTCTCCGATATTGAGCGGCCGGCGGACAGTCCTAGCTCGGCTCCTTACTCAAGCTTAAGGACAAGGAACTAGACGTAGGAACCAAGGAACTAGACGTAGGGACCTAGGAAGTAGACTGTAGGAAATTTTAAGTACTTAAACTACAATCGAAGACCGAATTCATCGAATGTATGCTACGGAATCAGCTCGTAACCTAGTAATCTTCCATCAAAGATTACTTGGAATGAATTAGACACCTAATATGTCAACGTCTTTGTTGTGATTAGTTTCAGTGTAGGTATAGTTGTAAATGAAATAAATTTTAAAGAATAGGTTATATTGTAAAGAACGAGTCCTAAACGAGTGAATGGTCGACAATAATTAGATATCTTCACATAGACAATAACACGAGCGACATAAAAGATAGCTGGTATCTCATAAAGAAAATTGCAATATGAACGCGACTCGCGGCTCACAATGAGTCGCGCGGGGCGCGGGGCGCGGGGAGTGCAGTCGCCATGGCAACCGCCCCCGCCTAATCAATTGCAGAAATATGTACGAGCCATCACCGGCGCCGCGCGACCCCCCGCGCCCCGCGCCGCGCGCCGCCCGCGGGGGATGCTGGACGGACGGAATACAGGAAGAGGGGTCTGGTTCGGCTGGACGTCACCCACACTCGGACGCGAAGAAAAGATGTATAGACGCAGCTATCGAAGCGGCGGCGATACAACTCCGGGCCGTCGCACTCCGAGCGCGGAACACGGCACGCGGCGCGACCCATGTTCTACACACTTTTATAATATGTTTTCAACGAAATGGTTATGACATTTACATTGTGAACATGCCGACACCTAATATGTGCTTCCTACTATAAAACTTTAAACAGTAACGTTACTGACTATTACCTGCGATTTCTAGGAAGAGGTCTAGCCGGCTGCGTAGAGACGCGTGGTAGTCCTGGTAGAACACGCCACTTGTACATCCTGGAACGTATCAATTTGTCAACGTTAGGAAAAGTATACCTACATTAACGGAGTAAAACAAAGTTAACCATCTTGATACGAGCATTACGTACCTAACATAGAAGTAATATTTCAGCGTTTTGTCACTTCAATACTGGCAGAGACAAAATCGAATATATTTTAAAGGTATGCCAGTCATTTTTAAATCACAAGACACCAAATTCAAATTCAAATTCAAATATTTATTTCTTCGAAGTAGGTTTTTACAAACACTTATCGAACGTCAAGTTACGCCATCGCTTCAACAAATCCCTACGGCGAGTGGTCTTGGAAGAAGAAGCGGCAAGAAACTAAAACATAAAACTAAAGTGTTTCTTTTTGTTACGAGAAACTAAATTTCTCAAGTTGTCGACAGAGATCGTAAATTTGTTACTGGGTGGCAAATTGGCAACGTCAACTGGTGATCTCTTCTAACGAGCAGCTATTATAACTCGACAACTGGACGCAACACGGAAAACTTGGGCGGTACAGCTGAAAACCATTCATTACACACTAACGTTCCGTTCACATACCTACATTTTGTTAGTGCTATTATTTACAGTACAGCAAACGAACTGACGAGTCACTTGACGATGATTGGCAGCTGCCACCGCTGCACGCTCCTACATGGCCACATGAAGCAGTGACATGTGGGAGGCAACACTGGAGTACAGTGGTGCTGCATTCCAACCGCCAGCAATTCCTACTGCGCCTGAAGTGGTGTGGTGTCTGGTGGTTTTGCGGAGCCATCACTGGGTCCATTCCGTGCTTGCATTTCGAATTTTACATCTGTGAACAAAGAAATTAGGTTTCGATTAACTTCTAACACACATGCCTACCTCTGCTAAGATCATTACGACAGAATAGCCCGACATTAGTAGACACATGTATCATGTATTATTTATATTTCTTTCCACAGATCAAATTAAACGTGTGATTTACATTTCATTAGAATTGAATCAATTGCGAATATTCGTTTAACTAAATGTAAATTAGATTATACCTAATTATCGCTTGCTGTGCTAAAATAAATTCATATAGGTAATGTAAGTCTGCCAATCTACTCGTTCCCCCCACCGCGGGAGAGCAGGTCCAGACTCAGAAATGGGACAGTCATGACGATTAAAATCTTATTTTTATACCCCAAATGAAGTTGTAGCTATTGAAAGGTCACAAAAATACTACAAAGTGATTGTTCTCTGTTAACAATAATTTTACGCTCGCGGTGACATGTGGGGAGAGTATCACGCGTGACAATTCCTTGGAAAATTACTGTCCGCGAACACCTGAAGCACGGTCATTCGAGGATTATATCTATTTTACGATTACTGGCTGAAAATAAACTCTTTGTGTTATTTTTTTCTATCTCGTAGATAACGTTGTAGGTGAGTGTAAAGTGTAAACCAACTTAAGCATATTATATATTTAAGCATTTTTCCGAAAGCATTGAAATTAATTGAAAATCTCTCGCTGGCCAAGACAAACGATCGTATTATATTTACATAAGGCGCGTGCCCCCGACAGGAGGCAGGGGGCGGCGGGAGGGCCGCTGCAGGGTCTAATGATATTTCTCACATTTCCCTCGCAATCACTACATAGTATAAAACAAAGTCGCTATTTTTGTCCGTCTGTTTGTTTGTTTGTCTGTTTGTCTGTTTGTCTGTTTGTCTGTTTGTCTGTATGCTTAAATCTTTAAAATTACGCAACGGATTTTGATGCGGTTTTTTGTAATAGGTAGAGTGATTCAAGAGGAAGGTTTTTATGTATAATACATGCGTATATTCCCACGAGAACGGGATCCACGCGGGTGAAACCGCGGGCGGGCCGCTAGTTAATTGATAATGCGCCGCGCGGCACCTGGTGCTGAAGGCTCGCATTAACGTTGTTTATTGCTGAGCTATTAATCGTTTCTTTAATCAGTACGCAATGTCCCGAGAAAGTTATTATTGCGAGGACACTCCCGCGGCCCGCTCGTTCCCACGACGCTTTCGCAACTCGGCGTTCCTCACCCCTGTAAAACGTTCCCGCCCCTTAAAATAACTGTAAAAAGGCGCTCACTCTCCATTACTTGATTTAAAAATCATATTCAAAATCGCCGTTAGGGCAAACGAGCGTGTCCGCTATTCTATTACCGACCCTCGCCGGAATAAATTCCATCGAAGCGCAATAATAATAAAAAAATGTCGAGAGCTTGTCGCGTGCAAAAGACGTGCGGTCACGCGGCCCCCTCCCCGCCCCGCCGCCCGCGCCCCGGGCGACCCTCCGAGCCTCCCCCGCGCACGAATATAATATGCATTATGCGAAATCCGTAACTCTCGGGCGCGATCCGGAGAATAACTTAAATTCAGTCGTCATCACACGCCACTGTGAGCTCTAGGGCTCCGACTGGAAGGGCGGCAATGGCAGGACGACGGCGGGCGCTTGCGACGTGCCGGCCGGCGGCGAGCGCGCTGCTCCTCGGGGCGGGCGAGGCCTGCACTCTCAAGATAACGCCGGGTATTAATCATAGCATTATCGGCCGGTGGTGGCGTCTTTGTTATGACACCGCGTTATTGCAGTTTTTTCTCTATCTACCCTCGAGCACGCGATAAACGGCTCGAGAGTGAATTTTCCGGGACAGATGTTTTAGTAATCCGTGAGAGACATCGGCGAGCGCTCGCCAATAAAACATTCGATATTATTATTATGCGTGACCTCCCGGTAGGGCTCCCTGATGTATGCATTGAGACATAAAATCCATGATAGCCGAAGTGCTTTCATTTTATTACCAATGCGGCCGCTCATATAACTCATAGCTACGTTTGCACTATCGTCCTGCGGCCTTCATTACACCGACTCGTGTAACGCTACCTATGCAATACGATCAGATTTCAGTCCATAAAGGCGCGGCTCCACCATCAGTCATGCGGGGCTGTCATTAAGTCACGTCACATTTTAAGCTGTTTCCTGAAAGGAGCGTTTTCCCGGGAGTCTCTCCAAAGGGCTGAGGGATGACTGGCTCAATTGAAGCTTACTTATCTGTGCCGCGGAGCAACAATTTGTGTATGATTAATGGTGCACGTCAGGGCTCGGGGCTCCGGGCTCGTTCGGGAATCTCAGCGCCTCCGGAGACCGCTTCAAACTATTAAACTTGCGATATGCCCGTTACGTTACTACCCTGCATATAAAACATTTAGACAAACTCCTGGTATCAACATATACCTTGCACCTACAACTTTCCAAGGGTCAACTGGCTTAGGCGTTTTAGGCTCTAGGCCCAGACCCTAAGTTAACTCTTGTAACTCCTACGTAAGGAATTTTTGTAGGAATAAGATACAAGTAAACTACGTAATCACAGCAGGGGTACATACATAGACGTGTAGTCTTTAGTTTATTGCAGATATTTATCTAACTGATATGATAATATTGTACACAGTACGTTGTAGAGTCTACGTTGTAGAGTCAACGGGTTATATAAATCAAAAGCTGAAGAGAGGTTCATCGATTAAATTGTGTAGCAGATAATGTATTTGTGAGATCGGTCGTTACGTTAACTTGGCTACTGAGCGACAACGTGACGGAGTTCCACGTTGGCAGCCTAGGTCACACACATACACACACACACACACACGCAGCATCCCTCGGCACGCGTCGCGGGTGTGTGGGTGCGCTACGGGATCATTTTTCACGTTTCATGAAGCGCCCGGGCGCGGGGCAGTGGATTAAAATACATTTCGCTAGTCGCCGGTGATGGATGGCCGCGCGCCCCTCGGAGGAAAGGGTTGCCTCCCGCCTGCACCCGCCGCCCGCGCCCCGCCCCACCCCCGCCTCGGGCCGTAACGACCAGACAATGGAGGTAAAATCTCACGAATGAATGTATAATTCCAGTATAAGGGAAATTGTTTTAGATTCTTCTAGGAATCTTGAACAATCCTGAGAACAAGATTTTCTCGTAACCGTTAAGCTTCGATAAATACAAATAAAATTATGGATATCTAAAAGCTACAGCTTTTTATCCTGACAAAATTAAATGAATGCAGCCGCGGTGGCCGCTAAAATTATTTTTATTGTTATTCGGGATAGGCCACAGCAACTGTTCAATTTAGTTTTCAGACGACCTATGAACTACTTATTCACGGTTTGTCCAATAACCTGTAATAATTGCTGGAATATTGTAGTCAGCGGTCTCTTAAGTTCACTCGAGAAGATCCGCCGTACAGCACGCTGTTAAGAAACCCTACCAGGGGAACATTACGTAAATGTACACAGGAAGTATTTTTTGCGTAAACAAATCGAGGAGTTTTGTAACATCGTCCCCGGGCTGTAACTGGAAACCGGCAAGAGAAAACATTTCAGGCAAACATTTCAGGCAACTAAGTGAAAGTCAATATGACAAAAAACTTTCTGGTGGCTATTTGCCTGAAGCGGGCACGGGCGCGGCCGCGGGAGCGGGCGCGGGCTCGGGCCGACTGACGTTTCCGATGTTTGTCCACATTACGCCGATATATCCTATTGCGTGTTTGCCTGTTTATTTTAAGAAACAATGTTTTCGTAGCAACAAAACGACGTTCTGTCGATAGCGGTAGGACGTGATTGCTAACAGCCACATAATTACCAACTGCAACTACGACCGTATCAATTATTCGCCCCATTTCATTAATTGCATTGAAAATTTAACGCGCAAGCTACCTCTCAGCAAACACACGCAACGCGATTCTCGTATTACACATGAGTTACAATAAAAATGATTGTCTAACTAGATAGCCAATATTAGTGGGTACGGAGTTATTAAAGTAATTCTTTACTTAGTGCGAGAGGCGGGGGCGGGGCGCGCCGGATATTTCATTTCCTACATTAGCGGCGTTTACCGTTGCTGGCCGCCGATGTTGATGAAACAACTGACAGACGGACATGGCTAATATTTGCGAGGAGGTGTTACGTTAGGTTACGCACTCAGAAAAACATCAAGAATTGACTTTAACTAATTATCACAACTTTTTCTTCAGTCAGTTCCGTAACTTTTAACCTATGAAAATACAAGCAGTCACCACAATAAATGCTGTGTAAAAGATGGAAGATGACTCGCAGACTAGGTACATTACACATTGTCCTCTAAATTCCTGTTTAAGTCTGTTAAGATCTGCCAAAAATGCATTTACATTGGCTGACATAAACAGTATACCTATCTACACTCTACTTAAGAAAAAAATATGCGTCAGAGGGGCGGAAAACTCCCTATTTGTCCAATAATTATGATATCTTCATAACCTGCGGGATTTTCTTTGTTGTCGTTTCTTCCTAGATACCTACGACATATTGTTGTAAGTAAGTAAGTAGGTACGTTGGATTTAAAGTGTTTTACCACGACATGAATTATGATGATTAAGCCCTTAGATACAACTGGATAGATTTTGTAAAAACTTTCAGAACTCGCAGACTACAGTACAGACTATCTGCTTTCTCAATGTCTAAAAAGATTACAGTTACATACGTAGTTGTACAAAAAATTCAATTTAAAGTCCGGAAGTAAGTGTGTAAGTTGACTCTGTTGGGCCTTGCGAAACCTAATTTGATTTTAAGACTAAATAGTGATAGGTATTGGGTGTTTGCTAAAGATTAGTTTTCGACAGTAACATACCAGCCCCCCGTTTCTGCTAATTTATAAATAGATAAATTGGGTCTCAATTGAATTGTTTCACACATTTTGTATGAAGTATGTGTCAAAAATGTGTCAAACTCTACAATCGAACTGCAATTGAAGCTTTTATAAATATAAGCAGAATAAGGGTGCCTTTGCCTTTCCACCAGAGATGTGCTATGCTACTTTGCTAAGGATGCGTTTGATATCCACCAATCACATACATAGCCCGCCTAGAAACACTTTAAGGGCTGACTGTGATTGTGGATGTCAAACGCATCCTTACCAACGTAGCATAGCTCATCTCTGGTGGAAAGGCACCCTAAGGGCCCAGTTATGCGAGTCTACATGTAGCTAAATGACATGCATTATCAAACATGTAGGTACCTGAATAAGCTAACCTATAATTTCTTCAATTTGTTAAGCCTCGTGTTTAAATTAATCAATTATACCTGTTAGATAATGCTGTTTACCATCACACGGACGGCGATTGTGGTCGGTACACAGTACACAGCGCCATGCGCGGCGCGTCACTCGAGCCGGTACACACATTAGCTGATTGCCAGTCCGCTGGGTGACGTCGCCAGCCAGCCACGCCACACCTATACAAACCTGACCTGGTGACTATGGCTATAAGTTTTTCTGGAGTACCGGGAAGTTCTTATCTACTAAGTAGGTACACGTTGCATCCCTAATACGAAAAGTATGCACATCAGTCAGCGGGTGCTGTAGTTAATATTAGGTAGGTAGGTGCTATTATCGGTCGAAGGTCGCAGAGGACATGGTGTTGCAAGGGCCTACAGTCGATTGGCATTAAAAGAATTAACATACATATTTCAGTACACAGGACTACAGATATCAAAAAGGATGTCAGCTCTATTGTCAAAGCGATCAGGTCGCCTAAGGCCATCTAAGTCCTCAGGTGTAGCAACGAATCTGTGACCAAATTAGAACGAGACTCATACAAACAATTATTAACTGTAAGTGCTATTACTAACAACAATTAACAGGACTAACTACCACTAACTGTCCCTGTGAAATTCTAATATGTGTTAACTGAACTAATGTGTTAACTGAACTTAAGTACCATCCTAATCCTTAAATTAAGTCTTGTTCTAGGTCGATCTATATTATAAGGCCAATCTATTACACTATTTAGTTTAACCCATAATGGTGGATGTGTTTGATAGGGCCACTCTATTATACCTACTACTTAGTTTAACCTTTAGAGTGGTGGATGTGTTTGATAGATAAATAAATCGATAATTAAAGCCACAGATAGGTACCGTTGTATAGCGTGTCCCGCTCATTTTCCCAATTTAAAAGAAAAATAAAACATACCTACCCAAATGGGTAATAAAGCTACAACTGCGTCGTTCAATTCTTAAGTACAAATAATTCGTTGTAAGATGTTTAAATACCTAGACACTAAAATATTTAATTAAATTAGTACCTAACAATGTTGATTACGGCCGGACACCTTGGGTTTCCTACCTTCAAGCACTCATTAGGCAATCGCGTGTCGCTATTCCGGTCCTCCACGGGGTCAGCATAATGCAAGTAAGTAATTAACAAATTCATCGCATAAATCCACAGCACTCACTCGTGTACTGAAACTGTGTTTTGGAAACTGGAAGCTTGGCAGGAATTTTAACAAAGCACCAGGTGCGCTAACCCCGGCATCCGATTCACAAATAGACATTTAAAACTTTTACGGATACAAAAACTGTCAACAAAACACGTCAAGTTGTCACGTCGCGTGCCAAGAGAACTGTGCTCTAAAAAACAGCTGCGGGTAAAAAAAGGATTGCGGAAGGGTTGGATCCCTTCCTCAGATTCAACCCTATTCCATAGCGCCACGCGCCGACAATTCGCAGCATCGTAACCCTTAAATGCAAAGCGCCAATAAAAAACGACGGCGCGTGCATGCGCCGAGTGATTTTAAACTGATTTGAATATAGGCACATTTACATACGGCGAGCGGGGCCCGCGATTGGCGGGCGATTTGCGTACGCCCGCCGCCGCCGCCGGCCCGGCTGCGCAATGCGGCCGACGCATGTTTTTTAAAGTGTCACTTCAAACCGCGTTTTGATTCGCTGACGGCACCAAACCGGTAACATGCCTCCTGCCGGAGACGTCCGCGGCGGTTGTGTAACTATTGTTGTACATTTACATACGAGTACCGGCTTCTCGATGGCAATAGATCAGCGTCGTTACTAGGTCCCAATTTAAAAATAATTATTATATTTTTAAACCGGTAGCTTTCTGCTCATACGGCTCATACCTGTTCCAATGCACCAATGCAAGAATTATTGACATCCCAAGCTGTTCACAGATATTGGATCTTTCAATAATAAACAAACTGATGTAAACCTAAGCAACCAATACATACCTTAAACCAAATATACCGACAACGAAACGAAGAAAGAAAAACACATGAAGCTTTCATTATGTACTTTGAGTTTCGTAGCTCCGGCGTGTAAGGAGCGAGTCTGCCTACGGCAAACATCGCTTCAAAGCTTGCTCATTTCAAACGGAGAGGGCGCCTCATTAGGGGAGCAGTCCCTTTGTAGTGCAATCAGTGTAGCGGCCCGTGTCGTCGGCCCTCATTATGGAATTGTTTAAAATAACGAGCGAGTTCGTTTGTCTCGCTAGTTAGTGCACACGAGTCCACCTACGCTCCACCAAATTGTAGCAACTTCAAATTGGGGTCGCCGCCCCGCCCCCCAATTCTGCTATTTTATTTTAAGCCGAAACGGATCTGAAACGCATTGGAATCTACTTTTGGTATTCTACTAACAATTGGTCAAAACGAAACCGAAACGCATTGGTTACGCAGCCAAAGCGGTTTGGTTGTCGTATTCTGGTAAGAACACGTAGCGTTCCGTTAGCGGTTCAGCTTTGATTTCGTATTCTGATAAGTTTTTGACAGTTGGTAAGGCCGAAACGCTACGGTTCTGCGTTGGTTGAAATGTCAAAAATAGCGGTTTTACATCGGCAGCGAATGAGTAGCTTTTGATAATATTGCGATTAAGTTTTGATCGAAGGTACCACCTTGATTTGATTTAAATTCCTTTTCGCGTGTTGATTGTGAGCTAAAACTTTTTGGGAACTTAAAATTCATTGTATTATCATTGTTTTACAACAATTATCATTTAAGTTTTTTTGTACCTACATATTATATCCAAGTAGTCATAGTCATACGTTCTTACCATTGATGTATAAGTATCTAGATGGATAATCGAATCCGCGAAGACCTGTCAAAAAAGCTGCGCCAACTATTGGCGCAGAAGTACCTACTTTCCCGCCAATTAGTGCCGATCGCGCCGCTTTCGTGTCACTACGTATTACGCGCGCAATTTAAATAAACAAATAAGAGGGATAACATGACGAAATGTGCTATTAAACTGTGCCGGAATTATAAAGGAAGGGTAAAAAGCTCAAAAAACATCACATATCATAGGCAAGTAACCAATAAACATATTTTTTATTAAATTTCAATTTTGATTTTTATTGTAACCAAATTACGTCATTTTTTTTGTCAGTGTTGCTAGTTTCTATTTTTATGCTCCCGACTTAACATCATTTTTGTGGGTATATAAATTGGTTTATGGTTACGTGTATATTATTTAGTTCATGTACTTTTATAAATCGATTAAAGAAAGGTGGTGTTTACCAATACGTTTGTGTTTATTTATAATAATATAACATTAATATTCGTATGTTTATGAGCCCATTTTAATGATTATTTTTGCATTGGGTCGAATAAACCACTTTTAAAGGTACAAGAGTAATGTGAAAAGGAGACGATCCAAAATTGTATGTAGTTTGGGCCTGGTTTTGTACCAGTGATAAAATAAGATAAAAAAGAAAAATAAACCATTTTTGACTAATCAAATCCACGAACTCATCTTTATTTCATTGCAAAAAATATTTATTAACTCCACGTGACGAAATTATTCTACATAATGGCGGGCAGCAGACCAGAGGATTCATAATTTTTGACGTATGACGTTAGCTGTCAATATGCCTTCTCTATGCTTGAACAATGGCTCGAACTCAGAGTGAAGGACGCCATCTTGCAAGTGTTGCAAGTAGTACCTACCGAATAACTCGAAATTAATTTTATTTTAGCAAGTCATTTATTGCGATTTGTGAATTTATTATATTTTTAATGAACTTTCTGTATTTTTTGGTTTTTCATGGTTTAGTGTACAAGATCAGGCCCAAAATGGACCATCTCCTTTATTTATTGAAGTTTTTTTTAATGATATGCATGTAATTAACTTTCCAAGTAATTTTTTTATTAAATTAGATAGGTAACGTAAATAATTGGCTCTTCTTTAATTAAGTTACCACCTCAAATTAAGCTAAAAATTTGAGGGGGGGAGGGGGCTGACGCTCACATCTTCCCCCCACCATTTTTAAATCTAGGAAATGCATACTTTTTTTATTATAAAAAAATCAAGTTTCCAAAAATTATAAAGTGACTACCTCAAATTAAGCTGAAATTTTTTGGAGGAGAGGTTGGTGACTCCCCCAACTTTCCTCCCAAATTACTTTTTCGCTATTGTTAGTCCTGTTTGCCTGTTTGGCTGCATCTTCCGCAGCGCCGGAGATGTCACGATTCAAAATTAGGCCCAAAAATCAAATTAGATCTACTTAAGTTATTTATTTTTTATAATGTAGTTTAAAACACACACACACACACACACGTCCACACACACACATATACATACACTTAAGACTTCGAGCGCTTACACATTAACCAATGAGACCACATAACCTTAAAATTATTAGAGATTTAGAAAAATAATTTTAAAAAAGTAAGTACTTTATGAGAGCAATATTTAGTTTGGGGGGACGAATGAGAGTGTAGAACCCGTCCTCCCTTCAAATTTTCACCTTAATCTGAGACGGTAACTTTACAATTTTAGAAAAGGAGATGGTCCATTTTGGGCCTGATCTTGTACACTAAACCATGAAAAACCAAAAAATACAGAAAGTTCATTAAAAATATAATAAATTCACAAATTGCAATAAATGACTTGCTAAAATAAAATTAATTTCGAGTTATTCGGTAGGTACTACTTGCAACACTTGCAAGATGGCGTCCTTCACTCTGAGTTCGAGCCATTGTTCAAGCATAGAGAAGGCATATTGACAGCTAACGTCATACGTCAAAAATTATGAATCCTCTGGTCTGCTGCCCGCCATTATGTAGAATAATTGCGTCACGTGGAGTTAATAAATAATTTTTGCACTGAAATATAGATGAGTTCGTGGATTTGATTAGTCAAAAATGGTTTATTTTTCTTTTTTATTTTATTTTATCACTGGTACAAAACCAGGCCCAGACTCCATACAATTTTGGACCGTCTCCTTTCCAACTACAAACTGCGTAAAAAATATTAATTTAATTAACTTAGCTGGTTTATTACAACATTAACATAAACAACTGTAATTAAATTAAGTAGGGTTTTTTATTTATTCATGAAAATAACCACTCCATAAATTAAGTTTAATGTGTGATTTATGGGAAAATTTTAGTAACTGATATCATTGATCACGCAACATAGACACTAGACGAACGTGAAAAACATCGCCTGCACGCACACATGCTTGATATTGTTGCCGTGTTTTTTTTGTCTTCATTGTAGGGCGACGCTCAATCTACCTATTTATTGCATCATTGGTTCTTACGTACATTATTCTTGCAGAAATATTTTTTTATTTATTCAAGAACTTGGTAGGTACATTAATATAACAATTATAATTATCTTGCCAAACTGTAAGAACAGTTTATTGGCAAGGTGCATGCACAGATTTTCACACATTTGTACCCTATCTAAAGTAATCTATAAGTAAACCTTAAACAATTAAAGAAGTTAAGCAAGTACCTACTGTCTAAATATGTATTATACCTCATGAAGAAGAACCCTAATATACACCTAGTACAAGATCTATTATATAATAATATATTTAATTTGACTTTAATAATATACTTTTTAGCTTTGTTTTAAATATATTTAAACTAATTTTATCCTTCAGTCTGATGTCATCTATTTTATGGTATATTTTAGGAACCAAATATTTACTTGTTCTTTCCCCATAATAATTTATAGCCCTTGGTTGCATATTATATTTACTCGGTTTATTATGCCTACTATTATATCTCCTTTCAACTTCAATTTTGTATTCCTCACTAAGATATTGTTGATGTGCAACCATTTATGTTATCTTTTTGGTAACTGGTAATATTTTACAATGTTGAAATAACTGTTCATAGTCCCCCCTGAGAGCATCTTTTGTTTTATTATCTATCAGACATTTCAGCAATCTAATTTGAAGTTTTTTAATTTCCTGCAAATATGAATCAAAGGTACGACCATAAACACTTAATCCATAGCTAATTAGTGAGTCAGCAAGTGCATAATATACTGTATACATGGTATGCTTACTCAACACACTTTGTATATGATAAAATTTACACAGTATACTTCTGAGATTGTTACAAACACTATTTATGTGCAATTTCCAACTGAATTTTGTATCTACTATCAATCCCAAATATTTAAAATTGTCAACATACTGCAACTTAATACAAGAACATCCCATTTTATTGTTGTGTAAGCATTCATATGTGTGTCCTATAATGTGGACATTATTACTAACATAATTCATTGCCATCCTGTTATATGGAGAGCATAATTATATGCATGCATTTTGTTTTGCTAAAATTGATTATAATTCCGTTATCATGTGCCCATTTAGTTATGTTCTCAAAATCACACTGCAAGTTTTGTTGAATTTCATGAATATCTTTCGAAGAATACATTAAACACATATCATCCGCATACATATATGCTTTACATGATTTTAATACATTTGTTACACTGTTCACATGCATTATGTACCCTACTGGCCCATACACCGAACCAGTGGGTACCCCTTGTGTGACATGATCCTCCAGCCCTGTCTCACCAGCGACAACAGTGCGTATGGTTCTGTTTGAGAGGTAACTTCTGAACCACTCTTTGGTGGGCACTCTTTGGTGAGCTCGTATTTAGCTTGGGATATGATGTTGAGGCAGTTTTTATTAAATTTTTTATCGACGACAGAAACTTGAAATTAAGATGAGTAAAAGAAAGTAATTGTACAAGATAAAATTCAAATTTGAATTGTGGACTATAGCCCGAACCTCTTCGTCTTTTCGTCTGAGCAATAGGATGTAGAACGTATTAAATAAAAAATATTAATAATAATTATCATTTTATTTCAGGCATACCTTACACATATACCTTAACGACTAACATACATACACATTATAATAACTTAAAACTAAGTCACTTAATTTCGGCGAAGTGAGACGCGTCTCCGGGGACTGCTGGTGGTCACCGACATCCACGGAATTTTCGGAAAACGACCCCCTTCGGCCACAACTTCTCTTTTAGGAAGGTCGACAATCCCTCGGTTGGTACACGCACTGCAAAAGAGCTGAAATTTACAGCGTTGCGCGAAACCAACTTCTCAGCCTGCACTCGAATCTTCGTTTTCTTCTCCAAATATATATTCCCATATATGTTCCGATAATTTTTACATATCTTATTGCACTGTGAAATTCGCCCGCCGGCGCTTCGTGAAATCAAAACAAACAGCAAACTTGTCATAATATTATGTCAACTGTCAAGTTGAAACTTTCACTTTTCGTGGAGTAAACTTTTTTTTTTACACTGAGCAAAGATACACATGTCATACAGCCAAAAATCTTTGAAATGTATCAATACAAAAGCAGCAATGTACGCGCAACTAAATTTTTTCGAGTTGCCACACCATAAGCCTTCCATTTGCGGCTCTAAAACCAACCGTTTCCGTTTCGTTTGCGTTTCAGCTGCCAACGTAAAGTTAGTGGAATACCATTTGCCATTACAAACGCAACTGTAACGAAGCCGAAACGCAGCCGATCCGTATCGGTTAACAAATAGCAGAATTGAGGTACCGGTCGCATTAGCTTATTGTACCTGCCAACTCCTGAATATGTACGAGGAGACTTCACCAAACGAGACCACAGAATAGTTAATTGGCAAAACATTTTGTAGGTACGGTCACAAACGATAGGTACGTTCTACAAGTTCTTTCAATCGTTATTACTTTCATTTCCAACAATAAATAGAGGTAATAATGAATGGTATACCTACTTACATTATCAAATCAAAACCTTAATTACCTATTTCATTTGTAAAATCATAAAAAAATACAATTTAGCCCACTAATTTCCTATTATCTGGAAATCTCTATAATTACTCAAAGCCGGCTAATTATTATTGTGGCTTGTAATTATTATAATCACGTTTACGTAGTTATTATAATGCTTAGTTTACATGTTCATGAGAGGCGATGGGTGTAGTGGAGGCTGCACGTCCCGCGGTGCCGTGTTTACATGGTCGAGAGCTCGCGGAAAACGCTCCATTTAGTAATTAAATTGTGCCCCGAGGCCGGAGGGCGGCAGGGCCCGGGGCCCGGGGGGGGGGGGGGGGGGACTGCAAACTACACGAGCAAACAGTGGCCTCTGTCGACTGTACAACTAACTTTTTAGAATTACATTCAGAAATTGCTTGCCAATTGAATGGACGAGCTTTTTGTTCATAATTTAATCAATTGTAACCAAGAAATTTAATTTGGATATATTAAGTATTACCTATCCCCTATTAGCCCTCTTTTCATTCCATCTTTGTAACCATTTGGCTTGTAATACATCTTATTTAGATTACTGAGTACCTAGCAGAACCACTTTAGATTAGGTATCTACTGCATCTCCACCAAAATCCAAACTCAGATTAATTAGTGGTCATCGCCTCTCACTTTACCATCCGTAACCAAATACCAAACATCATAGACCCATCATCATTGGTCAAGGAAACCAATGAGAAACAATACAAAATTTTGTTTAGTATGAGCAAAATCCATGCAAAGTCTTAAAAGTAAAGCTAAATTTTCTTTCATTTATCGTAAACGTTTTTTTTTTTAAACAGACGAAACAGGAAATTCTGAGTCCTGGTAATTTTAATGTATTTCTTATTATTAATTGCGTTTATTAATAAAACATAAGCCTGAAAAAATAGCTACAACTAGAATGCACACGAAATTTGCGACGACGAACGGCTCCCAAACGGGGGTTGTAGACAATGGCGCGAGGGAACGCAGCCCCGGGGCTCTCCGCCCTCCTCGCAACTTGGCCATCTGAGCTACCAACGCGTCTCCGACTAGACCTAATCTCGACTTGCAAAAGAAACATTTATACCCAGGTCATAACCTGCCAGACTTATGAAGTCTTAATTAGTCTTGTGCATAAGAAGCCTGGCAAGTTATTGCCTCTTAAGTGCTGATTGTTGCCAGATGCAACATTTCATAACGGCTACATTAAATTCGCTAAGTTTTTCCCGTTGCACATGTTTACAGAAAGCTACAACAATTTATAATTTCAATATATTAACATTTACGATGCACAAATTAGACTGGTTATGTTCGATTACAGAAAAAACAGGGAGTTTTTCGTCGCATTGCATCGGTATAATGCTGATATAGGTATTAACATTAATTAAGAGAAAGTTAACGCGATAGAGTGTTTAGATCGTAAAAAATAGCTAACAATACAAGTATAAAAAGAGCCCGTCGCATACCCCGCACGTAAAGGGCACGCCACAAGCGGCCGCGCCCCGCCGCCCGCGCCCGCCGGTACAGCGAGCCGCGAGTGCGCACTGCTCAGCTGCGAAACATTGATATTAATCATGCTATCAATTGGCATCGCTTCGTGTTGCACTTTTTAGATTACTGTATTTTTAATTCTTTTTTAAACATCGCGCACGTATTGATATAAATAAATGTACATATAAAACAGAGCTTACGTTGTATGTCAACTCTATTCGCTCGAACACTTTCTACTAAGAATTCGCTCAGACATGATTATCTTTGCTAGAAATGTAATTGACATAATTATTTACTTACTAGATAGATAATAATAACGATTTATAGCGGGAACAGATTTGTGATCTGGATAGGTACTGTTTATATTTTTAACGTATGTAGATAGCTTGATTTTGTAGTCAGCATTTACACAAAGATCAAAATCTATTTTCTATTTTCGGAATTATCTGTGTGTCTGCCCAGGCTCATGCGGAAGGATACCTTCAGGATAGTATCGTAAACTATACCTACTGCAGTCGCGTCCATTATGTTTCCTAGTAGAAATCATAACAATCAATCAACCAATCAGTGTTTAAAATTACCTACTGTTTCCGATATACAAGCCAAAATTGATGTTCGCTAATAATGAATCTTATAATTAAATTAATCACATTTCTAATTACCATATAACATCATTCTTGACCGAAAGTTAATTTTTATTTGGTCGTGTGACAAATTGGACATTTGAAAGAGCAGAATGGCCGGGCAGGGCGCATTCCGTCGGCCAATTCGCGGGCAGCCGCGGCGTGCCTTCTGCCCGCAGCCTAAAAAATAGTGAAAGTTTAACAGCCGACCGGAAAAGGTCGAATAATGCCTTTTAATAACGCTAATCGCGGATGGACGTATCAACGGTCGCGTGTGCAAAACTTAGTGCACCTACACAAATAGTAGAGCAAGCAATTAATCGACGCAAGAATTATTATGCATCGATAGCTCTATCGAAGCAATCGAAGCATTTAATTGTTCGCTGGTTCTAGGAACTTAACTTCTAGTCTAAAGTCGGCCTGGAATTGCGTTAATTGTGTACATGATCCCCTCACATCGCCACCCGATCGATGATATCAAACGCATTGGTTCAAGCTCATAACAAGTGTGTGAATCCGGAACCCGCATCAAAGCAATTACCTGCGCTCAACTCCACGTAAAAGCCTCAAAACCTTCTCAAATTTTTAATTTTGTTATAGGGCACATAAACCGTGAATTATTTTCTTTTTTCTAGATTGTCTCGTCGGATAACCCATTTTGAAATGTGGTTAAATGTGGAAACTACCTACTCTAACAACGAGGAAAGTAGATGACTCTACCTACTTACATTTAATAAATTTTCATGAAAAAGTATAAATAACGCACTTATAAGGAAAACTTCATTAATAGATAGGCAAAACGAGTATGTAATAGGAACTTTTCATTTATATTGTTTCATAATTATTCATTTTGCTTGGTGCGAATTACAGAGTACTTATAGGTTACCGCGATAGAAGGAATCCTCGTGTCAAATTTTGCACCTTGGGATTTAGGCCAGAAAAGAAGTAAGCACTTAAAATCACGTTTACATACCTAATGACTTAACCACGAAAAGATTAAGGACTTAACAAGACAAACATGGCTTTGACATGGATAGACATTATTGACGTGACAACGTCTTATAAATTGGTTTGCCGGGTGACACTTCAAGAAACTGCGTTACGCTCCGCTCACGTTATGCGCTCACAATGAGAGCGAGTGAGAGGCACGCGTCCCTTCCACTCGGGCATGGTTAGCCCGCCTAAGAGCGAGAGAGACAGACATAAAAAGCACAATCGGCCTTTGCGTTCGGCAGCTTGATTACTTTGGAGGTAGATATTTTGGTAATGTATCCAATTTATTACTTTGTTATTGACTTCTGGGACTATTTATAAATTTTAAATGTTACCTTTTTATAAATGTTTCCTGTATTCCTTCTTTATTTTTATTGATAAATTTCTGTAACTTTAAATACGATTTCATGACGTTTGTTTACTTTGATGATATTATTTGTCAATCATTCCATCAGTATTTTCTTAAGACGTTGTCACGTTCAACTATCGTCAGTAAACCGACTTTACAGACAACCAGTTTTTTTGTGTGAAAAAAACCTACATCGGAGTTAACGGGCCTGCCATATTATGAATTCAAAGCTCGTGTTACAGACCGTCTTATGACAAAAGGTTACGGGGTAATTATCATTGATCTATAAGACCTATCGCTATGGTAATTATGTATAAACCATAGACAAGTATGGCCAAAGCCAGTGGACAGGAACTGGTCGAGATAAACATCACATGACTTAAATATTTTATTTTAAGCGGGAAAGAATTGTCTTCTTTATCCGTAACAATGTATGTATAAGTGTATTAAGTACCTATTACCTACATTACTTTTGGGAAGATATTGCACGTAGGACATTGAAACGTCTGTTTCGAATGGCATTTTTACACTAAGTATTGGAATTGTTTCTAGTCCCTCATGAATGTTGTTTGTTATAATTTAAAAGGTTATGTGCAAGGAGTGCAAGGACAGACATATTAAGCACAACAATCTCTGAAATCACAGAGAGTTAAGTTCAATAAAAATGAAACTCCTTCAGAAACTGAAAATTTCCAGAAGAACAAAGCCAAAACACCCATGTAGGACGTAGGTACCAAACTAATAACTGATATTTTTGTGAGGACCAAAAGTTATATCCGAACAATATAGCACGGCATCTGTTTCCGTTGGTATAGTCATAAATAAAAATTCAAATCAAATTCAAACAATTTTATTTGCTCTCACAATCGTTACAGTTACTTCTGTAGGTACACAATACTGAATCGTGCTTTGTGAGAGCCTGGTGCCTGATGTAGGTTAGAGTACCTGTGTTACAGGTCACCAGTCCCCCCCGCAGCTTGATTACATATTATAGTACAAGCTAGAGGTAAGCTGACTGAAGTGGTCTCTATACATTTATACATTGATCAATCAAAATTATATAATACTACAAAAAATGCAGACATTATGTGGGTGTGTGTGTTAGTGTGTGTACGTGTGCGTGCAAGTGTTCAAGTGTGTGAAAGTGTGCATGTGTGTGTGTGTATGTGTGTGTGTTTGTGTGTGTGTTTATCTCATGGCAGAATAGAGGAATACGAGGAGGGATAAAATGCAAAGGTCATAGATATCATTTTGGGGAGTGCAAGAGGTTTTCGGTTTCTTGGTAGGGAAGACTCTTAAGAAACGTGGTTAATGTTTTTTTGCAGTTGTGATAATTTTGGGGATATAAGTTAATTATTGTGTTCAATTTATTATACAGGAATGTCCCACGGTAAGTAAAAAAGTTATGAGATAAAGAAGTGTTAAATGTCTTCGTTGGACAGACGGTGCCTTTTCTACGGTTATTTTTTACAAACTCAGAATCATACTCTAACTGAGAGTGCTTTTTAAGGACCGTAGGGAGTATAAATAGATTCCTATGTCGAGTACTACTGTCAACTAACCCCTGCATAAAAACCCCGGTAAAGCAGAATGGAAGAGAATGTTTCAAGCCTACTCAGTTACGAGGTGTACTAATGGTTTAAAGCTACTCGGATTATATAGCCCTGGGAAAACGAAAGTTACCATTCAGCACGGTAATCAATCTCACGTACGTCGCTTGTCCCGCATAATGAGCTGAAAAATTTGCCTCCACCATCAATTTGCGCCCATTATCGACGGGTCAGAGTTCGCTGTCGGCGATCCGAGCACGCTGTATCGTCCAATTCAAAATCAACCTTAACATCTCCCAGCAAGATTCAAATGGAAATGATTGATCCACTAGCCTATACGTACTGGGTAAAATCGAGTGTCCATAATAATGAGCCGTATATTGTTGAACATTGAGCTGACTTTTGATCGAAGGCGGTGGGGACTTTGATAGTAGCGATACTGAGATACAAAGCGAATTCGGCGGCGCCTGGGATAAGTATGCTAATTCAGGCAATTGGGAGCGGCGCACGCGGCGGCATACTGATGGCGCGGGGCGATCGGCGCGTTGGATCTCGCTCAGGGTCAGGATCAGACGCGACTTAAGTGACGCGGGATGACATGACCAATCTAGACCGGTCCGCTCTATTTATTTATTGCCTTCTTTTATTTAAACATGAGTCCATTCCGCATTGACGACGACCAAATTTCTCTACCTAGGTATAACGTAGACATATCTAATTTATTTTAAACCACTGAGCTTTTTTCGTATCTGTCTAAATTTTGTAGCAATGCTTACGAAGGTAAAACATAAATAAAATTGTATTAAATTAGCCCCGCTTTTACCTTAAGTAGGTAGGTACGTAGTTACTAGGTACCTATTCATAAATATTTGTTCAATGACAAGACACTCAACATAATAATCGTAGTCCATAACAGGCAAGAACGCGTACAAAGAACTGACCCGGCAGCGCCAGGAGCCGATTATCGGAGCAGCGGTTCTAGGAACTGCGCTCACAATTATAAGTATGGTAATCGGCCACTGCATCCCGGCTACTGTTTGCATTCCATTCAAATAGTGTTTCCCTTTTTTGTCACCGCTCGTCAGTGGAACTAGAAGCCGATCCGCGATCCGCGGCGGAATGCGAACCGTTTTGTTGCATTCCGCGCGGGTCCCGTTAAATTTGAATTTGTTTACGTGCGTAGGTGTGCGTGTGCAGCCGTGTGCGTGTGTGCGAGCTATGCGCATGCGCGTCGTCTCAGACTGATGGATGACAGGTGACGTCGGCGCCGCAAAGAGCGCAGGGACGCACAAATCTGCAAGGAATTTCCCTGCGCCGAATAAACATAATCTTCTGAACAGGAATGCTGCGTTAGTCTTAACTGGGATTATACCTAATTGCTTTGCGTAATGAGCGAATCGTGGGATTGGAAAATACATCTAGGGTGCGCAAAAACTATCTCAAAAAAATCTAAAAATCAAAGAAATCTGAACGCAGCAGTTAAAATCAATCTTTAAATACCATTAAATACTTAGAATCAATGACTCTAGTAGCTACTTCCGAAAGTAATTTTGATATTGATTAGATATTATATCAACTGTGTCCGATTAATTATCTTAAACAATACATAAAAGCTCTCGTAATGATAAAAAAGGTCAATAATACTATAGGATTTTTTGGTATTTCTACTAACTTTACTGACATACCTAACTAAGCCCAATAGATTTGAAGAGATGAGAACTTTACACAAGCAACGAAGAAACAAACTGTCAGCATAAATCAGAATTCTTCACATCTTAAGTCATCGTGTGCTAATGAATTATCATTAACTATTCATGACATAAATCCACATAGGTAAATAAGGAATCTTGTTTAATTTAACGAAAATATCAATATAGATCTATCGCTTCAGATTTTGGACAAATGTTGATACGTACACACATCTTAATCTACTGTTGATATTAGGTAAGTGAAAAAACCAACATTTGAGGTAAAAAGGTAAATCTAGCTACACCAATGTTTCAAAATCATAGGTAGCTAAAAACACACACGAGATGATACTTCATTATAAACTAATTTTTAAATTACCTAACTCTTCCAAATACAATCAATATCAAGCAATGAAAACGACAAATACCTAGATAAGCTTGAGCGCGGTAGAGTAACGACCTATGATCATAGCAACATCAGCAAAAAAAGCGTGAAAGTGTGAGCCCTGATTCCAATGGACCTCATTAGACATGCGTACGGCGCGGGACGAGGGACGAGGGGCTAGTCCGCGGCCACAGAGCTCGCCGACCACCGCACTATCTCCGCGAATAAAGATCGACATCAACACTCATTACTCTGAACATGTAAAGGAAACCGAGGTAAGCTCCCTCCAAACCAAAGTAATAACGGAGGCCTGTCGAGCCTCGTCCTGAGATTTATCGGCAAAACTTGCCGATGCCAGTGGAGTTCCTGTGCGACCGCACCGGACCGTGCACGAACGTGGACGGTATCGATAGTATATTTTCAGTAATAATTTATATTATTGCAACTCACACCAATGATTGCCTAATACCAATAGACCTTTTTTTTTTTTTTTTTTTGTTGAAGAGGGGGAAACCTTTCAAAAGGTACCCGGTGCCGTGGGAGCGACACAGGGTGATGTGGGATTTTTACCCACTAAAACCCCCCCGGTGGCCTTCCTCAGCGCTTGTGGAGAACTCCGGGATCTCCAAAAGGAACACAACCGGAGTCCTCCAAGCGCGGCGCCCTTATATTCGGGCTCTTCCCGCGAGGGACTAAGGCCCCATCGCTTGCCAGCGCCTTACAACGGTATGCGGCCACACATACCGTCGTCCTTCCCGGGGTTGCTGATGGACGGTTCGAGCTCCCACTCTAGCCGCCCGCAACCCCGAAAGTCCCCTTTTAGTCGCCTCTTACGACAGGCAGGGGATACCGAAGCTCGTATTCTGGTCCCGAGCAGGAGTCTAGAAGCATAAGGCATTGGCATCTTCATTGCAATGATTTTTCATAATTCACCCCTCGAAGATCAAAATAAATCTTGATTGATTCCTAATTATAATAATTTTATAGCTAATCGGTCTGTTTACAGCGTTGTTTAAGTTTTTTGACCAACTAGGGTTAGTATAACTATACCATGACGTGGAATGTAAAGAACCGAAAGATAATCTGTCCGCTAAGGGAACAACAGACGCGAAGTTACATTGCCCCAATCTAATAATATTCAAATCAACAGAGAACTAGGTAAGTACATAATTTAAAACCTACCCTAAAAACAATACACACAAATATGTAAGTACCTACTTACTGTAAGACGTAAGTCGGTCCTACCTGTGTATAACTGTCAAAGGGCATAGAGAACTCAAAAGCTCAATAGTTTGAAGAGCATTTCAAGTGCCTCGTTCAAGTAAATGTCAATACGTTCAAATTTCCAATGTGAACACCCATTTGAATGTTCAATAGAGCACGCGCAAAATCTACAATCGTCAAACGATTTCAACCTTGAGTCTCTACTAATAAGGGTCAGAATGTGCCCTGTAAATCTATAGAATTCGTGCCAAGGATCACTTATACCGAGTGAAATTCGATAATGAAATAAAATCGACGGCGATCCGGAGACTTCGTGTGCGTTAGGAACAATGATCGTCTTGTACTGAGTAGTACAAGTAAGGATGTGAAGTCTGTAAGGAATATACAATTCGTTGATCATCCAACCACACATAAATAGCGACAAAAGAAAATTTAATGACAACCAATTTTCAGAAAACTTCTTAACAACTTCTTCTTCAACTTATTCTTAAGCTTATTAAAATACCTTTAGAATTATTAAATGAAATAACTCTTGAGGTTAGGCTACTATTTTGCAAAAAATACTTAATAACAATTTAGCAAGAAAACGGACTTTTTATTTAATTATAACAAAAACTCCTACAAGTAAGAAGTTACTATAAGTACTATTCCTGATTACCCTACCTACATTATTATGAGCGTCTAACGTGGCAGATAATTATTTAATAGTTACGTATGTTTTGCAAACACTATAAAATGCTGTAGCGACTTATAATTTATGGGTACTCGTACTTATACCGCCCTATAATCGCCATCAGTTGTACAATCGACGTACTTCTGATCACTTAACGACAATAAGTTTGTAATTATAAACGATACGTAGGTACGGATACAACAAATAGTACTGCAGCATGTTATTTAAGCGAAACGTGCACATAAAACTACAGGAAGGACATAAAAAGGACATTCATTAGAAGTAAGACGTCAGACGCTGTTAGAATTGATGCAGCCTGCTACCTGATCTCGTTACTAAAATGTCTACAAATACCTACAATGGAAATTGCGTAAACTTTTCATACAAAAGTAAGTTAATCTCAAGTTAGCGATTTTTTAAATTAGGCAGGTATACATTAACTTACTAAAGGACACAGAAAATTTACTTTATTTAATCGCGAATAAAATGCTAATTTCACAAAACACCATACGAATCAATTGACCATGTCCCAAAGTTCCAGGAGGTTTTCATTAGTTGTTTTATAGGTAATGGAGAAATGCAGTACCTATCAGCTGCACGTCATTTACGCCAAAGATATTTTTGTTAATTTACGTGTAACAGATATAAAATAATATATTTTTTTAATTCTTACAAATATCCAAAAATGTTCCTTACATAGTACTTGTATGGTAAATCCTGTAAAAATCACTACTATACGATGATTAAAGAAATTTTGCTCGAAATGTTACTAATAATTTAGCCAATACCGTTCGTAGTTCGTACTCAATAATATTTCGGTGCATATAGAATAGACACATTGCCGTAGCCTCCCCTAGAATCGCGGGGAATTTCTCATTGAATGCGTAATAAGAGAGGTATGTAGCGAATGTTAAGTTCCCTGCGCTTGAAGAATTGTGAATGTAGAGGTGGCGCGCGGCGCGAGCCGCGGGGGGCGGGGGAGAATAGGGTGGACGGCGGACCACGCGATATGCACACGACAAACGACCGACCCGAGAGAAACTCATAGCGTTCGACCAATTAATCTGTCATTTCTTACATGAATTAGACACAAATATCGTTAATTGTAAGTAATAGACCAAGCCTCGAAGAAATAAACCGGGCACAGCAACATATAACCAAGGCGGGGCATCCCGAAAAGTGAAATCGTTTGAATATTAACAAACAACAAAGAAATGAAAATAAAGCCCAGTCATGCGTAAAATCGCGTTTCGAATCATCGAAACACGTAGCCCCTACTAAAGTACTCGTAAAACGCATTAAGAGCATGTCGCCTCATTACTAGGTTCGTGCGTCGCTCGCATCCATAAAACATACGCTTACGACGCGTTAAAAACACGCACACGCGAGATAAGTCGCATCAATTTTTTGGCCACCGCTCAAAATCCCCTGACGACGGCGGACTCGCGGTAACATATTCCCCACTTTATGCGCGGAATAATAAACCTGAGCCGGGAGTCGGGCACCGAAAATGGTTCGGCCTGGCTTTAAATCCATACCTACTATGTATATCTACTTTTCATATTATCCATATGTTTGATTTGATCAAAACAACGAGTTTTTATTGATTAGATAATTAAAAAGTCATGCGTTATTAACTTAATTATAATAAAAATTTATAAATTTTTGTAAATTATTTGTATTTGTATATTACTTATAATTTTTTACTCTACAAACTACTTTATAAAAATGTACATTTTCCATACAGCTACTTGAACAATTTGAACATACTGCTTAAATAAATGTTTAATCTTTTCAAATATGTTCACATATTCTGAAAAGAAAATTATTTTCAAAGTTTTTGCGTGGCGAGATAGCACCGGTTCATTTGACTTGGAATATCCCAGAAACGATTTTAATAAACTTCGTCAATTGACAGGGATACGAAAGTTTTATGACAGAATACAGAGTCCCGGTCGATTTAATCGTAAACTGCTGCTGAGAAATAATGAGGGCTGAATAAAAAACCACACAAAAGAAAGTCCAGTAAAAAATGTTCGAGTCTCGGCCTTCCCCCGCAAAAACGTCACGGCTTACCACGATGTTTATTGTATGAGTCGCTGAATTTCAAGTGTTTTTTCAGCTTTAATGGATTGTGCCGCGTCCACCCCTGGCGCTGGCGAGATAAAATATTGCCCGGAGACGTAACCTTCCAGTGATAAAGGATTCTCTCATATGCCCATAGGTATATATATTTTCTATACGACACCAAGTATCGCAAGGAATGAAAATTTAAATAATTAAAATGGCGAAGTCATTTCAGAATCCAGAGTACCAACGGGATAAACTGGAAAGAAACAAACTAGAGTGAACTCTCCATTTTTTGTGTATTCAGCTATTCAATTAAATAAGCGATGTATATCCGGTCGGTTAGTCACGGCGAGTCATGACTGAAATATTAATCATGGCGGAGCTTCCAGCCCAGGAAATTTCATAGCGTAACTTTATGGAAATGGAATTGATTGATTGAACTTCTGCTTAGTCATTTTCTGTCTTTGAAATAAAAAAGCCTTGATTCAAGAATTCAAGAATAATCTTAACTCCTCGTGAATATTTTAATGAAAGGGCACTAGGACTTCAATTCCTCCCCTTTCTTAGCCGTAAAGAATCTTTGATTTCTTTACTGTTAATAATGACCATGAGCGGCGGTGCCCATTACTCATTAGGCGGCTTGTCTATTCGTTCATCAGCCATTTCATTTAATTTAAGCTATGACATTTTCGCAACAACTACCTACATCACTCCACAAGAAAGTTATTGTGGCAGGTACTATCTAATTTTGGTCAAAATCTACAGCACGAGGGTTCTTTTATTCTGCCATGTTATAATAAACTCAAGTATAGAAGAGTTAACGACATATGAAAGGCGATAATGGCAAAATCGAGTCGCAAAGACAATAAGTGCTCGCAGCTCATCCATCATTTACCGATAATGCGTCCGCAACCCTTTTGTTTAGCTCCCGCTAAACAACTTAGTTACCGCGTCACGCCCGCGGTAAACTCACGATCGATCACTCTCAATTATCACAGTTACTGCTGATACTAAGTATGCTGTAATGTATGAGACATCCTTAAAGCATTTATCACCCCTTGAAGTTATGTATCATCACGTCCTATAATAACGATTATTATTATCGGCGGATTAATTAAGTGAGGCAGGAGTGAGATAATAATTTTAAACATAGATATACTTACCCCTTGAAATACAAAGTGCGCAATTTACCTAAATGTCGTTTGCATCACCTGATAAGAGGTCGATTAAACATATTATTTAATAACGCTGAGTGTTTCTTCACATTCAATCTCTATTAGGCTGAAAAACATCAAAAAACAAAAAGAATTTTCTATCTCTTTGCTTAGCTTTAGGACTTCTTCCTTAAGGAATTATTAGAAAGTTCATGGTTATCTTTTAATAAAAACTATTTTATTATGTCTTATTGTACCCATCCCAGACATTCCAGGTAAGCACCAAGAAAATTATTACATGGAGATGTAGATGTCGTGAAAAAACAATAAAATATTTAAATACGTCACGCCTCGCGAACATTCCGACTATAATAACCGTGGACAATATCTCCCTTACGATTTATAATGTATCTCTTTTATTACCATAGGGCGGGCGCCCGAGGTGGCCGGTAGGTAGGTACGTACTGTTTCTTTTCTTCCACACTCTTCTTGGACACATGACTTCTTATAGCAAGGTAACTGTGCTTCTCACACTTATTTTATGGATTCTTATTTTGATTATGTCCACAAACAAATGTTACAGGCAACTAAAGCCACTCATTAGCTGTTATGCTTAACTTTGAAGCAACAACAAATAGTAGAGCAGTCTGTGTTAACTGAAATGAGTAATTTCTACTATTTTAGGACGAAAATTATTATGTTCAGTAAAGATAAAACATAAAACATTTTTAGTGCTGTCATCCAACACGTGTAGCGTCCGACATTAAATTCCTAGACTGAAATAAACCCGAAAAATAAAATATGAAATGACCACGTGTAATTTGGGAACAGTTCGCGCGCCAATAATGGCAGGCGTCGTATTACAAATATTTTATGTGCAGCCAGAACGCAGCCGTAATAGTAAAATGACCATAATACCGTGTAAACCTTTTACTCCTGCGATGACACGGGACAATAAGGAACCGGAGAGTACCTTTACGAATTCGCTTTTAAAATCCACATTAATAGGACGAGGTATTACACGTTAATTCCATAATAATAATTGACAATCGATTGCATGATCAGCCCATAAAATTAGTTTCGAGTAAATTGACATTTCCGCTTTATGTCGTCGAAGGGAGGATCCAAGTTATTTTATTGTCAAATGACCACCTGTCACCCGAAGACACAATAGCCGGCATTGCACGCGCACACATGTAGGAGTGTAAAACGATGTAAAACTCAATTATAGTGGTGGCTTCACTTTAAATCGGTGTCTCGCCCCTCGTGCAACTGAAATGATTTTTGCATCGTGCACCGGCACACCCTAGCTAGCCGCGCCTATTAGATCGTGTGAATAACAATGCCTTAATAAACACATTTCTTTTGTGCATAGCAGGCAATGGAGCTGACCGGTCAACAGAGAGTAACTGCAAGTGTTGGCCGGTGTCCAGACATCAATAAGACCAAAAAATGTTCATTGCCTGGTCGCCGGGCAAGAAGAAACTAATGAACCCTCATCAATGGGTGAGTAGCTGGTGAGTAGGTACCTCCATGATATACCCGTAATGACTGACTGTCCTACGCACGAAATATTCGACGGTTGATTGTGGAAGCAAGGTGGTTGCTAACCAGGCAAATAAAATGCTCTATCATTATTATTATTGGGAAATATTGTTAACGTAATTAATTATATTACTGAAGAAAAATCAGCCCTTGTACACACTACAATCACAGTAGGATGGAACAATGATCTAAGCCTGGCAAATTATTTTACTCGCACACAAAGAAATATTGTAATACCAAGGCTAAAACGCGTGGGACTCACTTACATTTCTGAACTATATAACTACTAAACTTTGATAAAAGTAATTTCTTATTTTTTATAAAAAATAAATAAATCCTAACAAATTATACTGTTCACCTACTATTTTATGTACCTAAGTTAGTAATTGTTTATTGTGGTTTCGTAGAAAATACAATAAAGCACTTTAAAAAGGAAACAAATGATTGATCCCCAACCCCAAAATAAAAAAATCAAAGAACAAGCCTCCACTCAACAGCGCGATCCCTTATTTCCAATAGCTAAAATCGGCGCACACCTCCACAAATCGTAATCCTCTTAGAAAACATTTCCAATTTAAAAAGAATTCTACCTCATCCCTCCGAGGAAGGCAAGCGTAAAAAATAAAAGGAAAAACTCAGTGACACGCGCTCCACACGAATACTGCCAAGTATATATAGAGGACACGGTTTTTACTGGACCCCTCGACTCGATTCTTTACAGGTCGCTTCTTCCGTCGAGAAAGCATCTATTGAAACTCCACTCAGGCCGTGTTAGCTACCTATTTAGTATAAAAAGGGTCGAGAAATTCTCAAGATCCTTTTTTATCCGAAGGTGGGCCCACCCTTCACCCCCTCGCCGCCGAAACAACCCAGCGTCCTATACCTATCGTACATCCGAAGATATTGCGTTACCTAGTGACTACTATTCAAAAGAACCTTGTGTTTTAAATACACCAATACTAATGAATAATTAACAATCAATTATTGAATCTCGCTAATGATGTCGATGAAAGTAAAATTTTCATGATTATAATTTGCGAAACCTGTTAATTGCATGGTATTTATTTGTTAGTTGAGGAGTTCGTGTTAAAGTTTATTTAGGTTGGTTACTTCATTGGTTTACGTGAGTACAATAAAAAGAGCGCTATCTAATGTATCTATCTGAATGATATTATTTTGTTAAAAATCTGTTACATTACACATTATATTATAATATGATTATTTTTAATCGTCTAAGGCTCTACTTTGTGTCTGTTTAACTTAAAATTACCTACTGTTTTCATGTTTTTTCAATTTCTCCATTTTTACAATTGCTTTTGTGTGTTGTCTTCTTTTTTTCACATTTTTAGGTAATTGTTTAATAGTTTCTCAATTTGCTACATTTTTATTACAACAGTAATTCGTAACTACAATTTAGGTAGACGTAGGTACAAGTACTTTTGTACCTCAAACTAATTTCGGTACCTACTTACCTACCACAAATAATTATAAGCATATTTTTTGACAATTATATAAGCTTTAGTACCATTTAAAAATTGGTTTTATTTAAATTATTATTGGCATGTCTTGGCTGAATGTACCTACTGATATGCAAAGATTATAATTTGGTAAAATAGCGACACGGGTTATTAGTAGATTACTACCTACACTCGTCCTCAAAGTCATGACCTGTTACCTGTGACCCACGTCATACAAAGTAGGTTCAAGAAACAAATTTGTATAAGATTACAAAACACTTTCTTATCCGACATTAATAAATATAAAAAAGTACATTATTCAACAATGTACCTAATGTAATTGCCTATTCAAAGACATTAAGTAATCTTGTAAAACTTGTCCACACAACGCAGTCGAAATAAAGTCACATACCTCTACCACTCCGGCGTAATAATATTCGGAATCCACTTCAACTTAAATATTTGAAGACCTTCCGAATTTGATCGGCGGTCCGCAAGTACTCCTCAATTGGATCATACAAGCGGTTGCGGGCGGCTCCCTTCCAAATGCACGTTATTTCACTAAAATCAACTTATCCAAGCAAATTCGATTTCAATAGCCCAAAGTAAACTTAAATTTGTATCAATTCCCCAAATTGTCCTGAAAGGCATTATACCTTCGGGCTACTCTATAAATCCATTGGATGTTTCCATAGCAATTTTTGGTTTTTGGATTCCTCGATCACTTCTACGTCCATAATATATTTAATATTTAATCATCTATATACCTACCTACTTTAGAACCATTTGTCCTATGTATGTCAAATAGTTCTTTTTATTTTTCTATGTGATTTTCTTCATTATTGTGTTTCAATATTATAAACAAGTTTACATGTAAACATTGCCACCTTCAGCTGGACGTTGATTAATCATTAACAAAACAACTAGACGGGATTTAAAAATCATTTGAAGTAAGATTAAAATAAGTAGAAATTTCTAATTGTACCTATCAACGTTATGTTGCAGTGTTGATATGAATAAATATTAATTGGGCAGATATTCTGTTCAGTTTCATTGCGTACCTATACCTATTTGAATAACATTAACAAATTAAAATACTAATTAAGGAAATCGGTACAGAAGAAAGAAACTTATTCAATTGCTAACCTAACCACGAAAGGGAGCTCGTGACTAAGCCGCCTTCCCGTCATTCGCGACAGTAGCACAGTAGGATCTCAATCCGGAAATAAAAAATGGAAAATACCCATAGTAAGTACAATCCACATGGACGGCAGTCGCCATGCGCCAGGGGAGCGGTTAACCCACGTTACACGACGCGGCGCTCCCAGCGGAGCATTCCGTAGTTCTACAAAGAAAATACCAATCAAAATTTGATTTACCGCCACCCGCGGCCATACATCAACCGCTCTAATCCGAGAACTGAGAAATTCTGAGATCTAGGGGGATCCCCTGTCCAATTGAAAATCCTAGTTGTCAATGAATTCCTACATATTTATTAACAGGTTGAAATTGGTGCCTATGAGCAAATTTGAAATTTTACTCCTAAAAACATTTAATACTTTTAATACTGCTATTGATACTGTTAATTTCTCAAGTAGGTACTTTTCTAGTTGGATAAAAATAAGAATGCTTTATTGTAGGTCCTAAGTTTCTAAAGCTAAAATAAGGCTAGATAAAGCTTAATAAAACTTTCCATACCTTATGAGTTGGTATTCAAGTGTCAAAACTTTGCAATTTTAATACATAGTAGAGACCGCATTACAATACGTAATAGGTACCTACTTAAATATATCACGTAGGTATCTACATGGGAGCTACTACGGCCCGTCGCTCAATATTCAGTGGCATATAAAACCGAATTGGACTTTTTGATCAGCCACAAAATATTCAACGCTACATTCGGTGTAACTTATACATAAAAAATGAGTCTGTCCCAACGAATATGATGTTTACGAAACGAACCCATATCATATTTATAGAATTCTAAATTAGGCATGTACGAGAAGGTAGGTAGGTAGGTACGTGCGAGCTTTTACATCTTTATTGATTGGTTGAGCGCCTCGAATCAACTTAGAATATAATAGAATTGCAGATGAGGTAACAACTGGAAAAAATATTATAAATTTAATTATAATAAATACAAAGTGTTCCTTTGTTAGTTTGTCCTTTTTTCATATTCGTCAGAACAGATCAACTGATCGATGTAATTGTTGGTAGGTAGGTATACTAGGTATAGAGATAATAGAGATAGGTAAGGGGTTGGAGAGTGACGAAGGCTACATTATTTCACGGAAAAACACGTTTAAATATATTTTATAGTATTATACCTACAACGTGGTTACCACCATACAACAATAAATTTAATTTTATGTACCTAATGATTACCTAAGCCCCCAAAAAATTTTCAATCAAATACCTCCTTTACTTTAGCCACAGCAATTTTTTTTCAATATTCAAAATTTCAACATGCTGTATCTATTATTAATGTAAAAGCAGAAGATTAGTTAGTGCCGCTCTTGTCAAAAGTGAGTGACCGATGTTTATATAGGCCAGTGGTGCCCAAACGGTCGATCGCGATCGACCGGTCGATCGCGAGAGGTTTCACGGTCGATCTTTTAGAAGTTAAGCCAGTACAAGATTTTATTTTCGAAAATTTATAAATTACCTACTTACTGAACATGCATCTACATCTCGTTAATTTTCTGCCACAAGAAAAATATACTTAACTTGACCTGTATTTATTTTCTTTTCTAATAATATTTTTTATGTACAAATGTACAGAGTAAGAAACTATGTAAAACTATTTGATTATAATCATATTATAAATCTAATCATTAATAATTACATAATATTACAACATAAAATAATAGATAATAAAAAAATACATAAAAATAAATCTGTCGATCTTAAACCCTTAACTTTTTCTCAAGTCGATCTTCACAGCAAAAAGTTTGGGCACCACTGATATAGGCTGTTCTATATTTTTGTGCTATTTAGTTTCTTTGAAAAAAAAAACATTTTTGCAAATAAGATGTTAGGCGTTTTTTAACCGACTTCAAAAAAGAAGGAGGTTCTCAATTCGACCGTATATATTGCTTTTTTTTTATGTACGTTCAGCGATTATTTCGTCGTTTATGGGCCGATTTTGATAATTCTTTTTTTGTTGTAAAGTAGATATGCGCAGTGGGGTCCCCTGATAAGGAAACCAGGATCTGATGATGGCATCTCAGAGAAATCGAGGGGAACTTTCGAAAATTGTATGGACAACTAGTGTGTTTCTTCATGTTATCATAAGTAAATTAAAGCGCTACCATTTCATGAAGATCTGGAGTCGATCTGATGAAGCCGAAAGACAGTCGAGGGAACTCCTCAACGATTTACTGCAGTTATCTAGTGTTTGGGCTTCATTAATTTGTAGTGACGAGAACTTTACACTTACATGTTGAATTGAGCGCCATCTGGCGAGTAGTTTTTGAGTTATCTCTACTTATCAAGATTGAAGTCGGTTATTTTTTTGTAAAAAGCAATTATTACTAAATGTAACATGTTCCTTGCATGAAGCAGGGCTCGTGGTTTCATTTATTGTTGAATGGTGGTATCCACCTTGTATATATTATATGGTACCTATATATTGTATAGTATATTAGAAAACATACGTAAATGTTATTCTTGAAATGGTTTCTGTATGAAAAGTTGATTAACTAAACAACTACTTCATTTGTTTCCGAACTTCTTATAGTAGGTACCTACTGTTACGTGTGATTTTTTATTATTCTGTCGTGCATAACTAGATTATAACTACATATAGAATACCTACAAACGTAATCACTGTACATTGGCAAAGGTCGAGTTCATGACAGATGAAGCGAACACTTTAACCTCAATGGTCTTGCTCGTAGGATCACTGCATCACTGGACCATTGACAAATATTCACATCATGCCTAATTATTTATTATTACAAACTGTTTTACATGCAAATATTATTTGTTAAGTAAGTACCTAATTCATTACAACTAACGAGCATTGAATTAATTAATGGTTTATTATCCAAGAAAAACTTGGATGATTCATAAAAATTTTCATAAATACACAAAAATGTAATAAAATTATAATATTCATGTCGTATGTCGTACTACGTTATAGCCCATAATATAATCTACGAAAAGATGGTGCAGCAATAAAACAAAATTACGCAGAAGAAACAAAACTAGTAAGTATCCCCCGTGGAGACCGGCAATTTTGCATTGAAGATCGATCGGGTGAGGGCCGCGAGGAGGGCCGGTGAGGAATGTCGCATTAGGGAGTTTGCATGGGGTCACCGTAAGCCGTTTCCGATAAGACCCCCGGCGCTCGGACTTTCGGCATTTCGGCTCAATACGCGCTTATCTGCGTGCCACACTCGCCTGCAACGCACGTGAGCTGAATAATGCATCTACCCGAACACCGAACTCACCCCAAATTGATATTATTTTTCTATAACTAAGATGTATCGGTAGGAATTCTAAATATTGAGCTTCTTTGTTATGAATAAGCCGGCATCTCACCGATACCACATTTAAATTGATTCGAACACCTACTTAAATTTTATTTATTGTCGTACTAGTGATAGATAGATTTAGAAAGGTTACTAGGCAAGTAAATATGATTTAGACGACCATCATCACCTATGAGATTTTACGTATGCAGACAGACGTAGGTACACCTTAATAATCAGCTGCATATCTACAAGCGTCTCTACTGGCTCTTACAGGCGTAGCCGACCAAGAAAGTAGGTACCAATTAATTTATTGAACAGTTATTACAAAATCCAATGAAATTATTTTAAGCGAAAAGTGCGAGTTGCATACTTTGGGTTCAGTACCAACGATCGATATCAACTATAATTATTACGGAAGAAACCCCCTTCCGGGTGTAACTTTCATGAGTAGTGTTGATATCGGTCACATTAACACTCATTCTGTAAAAAAAAATTGGGAGTCTAAGTAGCTATTTCCATTAAAGAGATATAGAGCTCTGTATAATACACACAGAACAGAGGCATATGAATAGACTTCGTCCGTCTGTTCCGTTGTCACGCCTTGGGTACGGAGAGGGTGGTAAAGCCTATAGTTCGCCCGGACTAGCACCTACCACCGCTTGCCATGGTTTCTAGTACCATTTCTAAAACCGATACGTATGATTTAGAATTCTTATTATAGGAGTAAAACAAACTAATATTTGTGTAGTAACGGCATAGATTTAGCATACACTGACGTTAATAAATCTATGAGTAACGGGGCTCCTAATTGCATAAGTAGGCAATAAATTAACTTCAAAGAGACTAATGAATTTTATAATAATGAAGAGGAGATCAAGTAATATTGTTGAGATGAAGCGTGATCGTGAAGCACCTGGCTGGTCGGTCCACCGGTCCACCCACCTCCATTACACGTCCTCACGCCACTCGCCGTCCCAGAGATTGAGATCTCCGAGGGCTGTCCACTCGGCCTCCGCTCCGCATGATAAATAACAGTTTCCCCGCTTTTTACACGCCGAGGGTGTCACGCAAAAAAATGAATAAGGAAATTTACCTAATGGCCGCGATTCTTTATTCTCCATCTCCATTGTCGCAGGACAATGCTATAATGAAGGGATGACGTGAGTGGACTGTGCCACTGTACCTACCCGCGCCTAAAAGGGAGGGCTTTGTATAATATTACGGGTCCATTTTTATAAAAATATAAACTGGATAAGTTTTACGTAGAGGTTTTCATGTTTACTAACTTTAACATTTAAAATAAACCTGCTACTACTATTTTATTGAGTTATTAACATGTTAGGGAGATTAAAAATGAGAGGGAGGGATGCTGATTTCCTTATCAGATCAGATAAGATGATAGACGTACTGATTATTTTTCTAAATAATAATTATAAAAGAACTAACTATCCGCCCGCGCGTTTCTTTCATTTTAATTCCCTGTTTCAAGCTTTTAGGGGTTGATTTTTGAAAAAAAGTAGCCTATGTTTGACCCTGGGTCTTCAACTATTTCCTTTCCGAATTTCATCTAAATCGAGCCGGCGTTTTAGCCATGAAAGCGTCACAGACACACTGACAGGCAGACTTTCGCATTTATAATATTAGTATTGGTACTCATGACATTTTCAATTTAAGATTATTTTGGCTATTTATCAAGTAGCAGATATAATGTATTACGCAAATATAAAAAAATATGCTTAATATCAAGTTCACTTAATACATGAGTGTTTACATAATTTATTCCTAATAATTATATTGCAATTCAATTTAATTACTCATTTTGAATTTAATATCATTTTGGATTAGTGCCAAACCAAATATATGAACAATTTATTATACCTAATTATTTATGTATCAGGGACCCATTATAATTTTAACATTTATAACTATCTCATAAAAAATGTAAAAAAAGAATATGATTAGATGTAAGTTTTTAAAAAATCATAAGTATGTAATTATTTGAAAATACTTTCATAATAAACTAAGCCCATACAATCTCACCCTTGTTATATAATAAAAGTCTGAAACCAGCCTTTATCATGGGATTGGGGCCTAAACCGGCGAAGGAACTGCCGACTCGGCATCATCGTGTTCGTGAGAATGGAAATGCTTGGTGTCAGCAGTTCGGACCGTGAGAAAGATAGACAGTTCCCACTAGAATGTAAAATAACTTAGTCACTTACTTAGAATTATTAATATAGATTTTAGTTCAAATCTGTAATATTCGATTTGAAATAAAATAATTTTAATTAGAATTCGGTCTTTTATGTATCCCCCTGCAGCCGCACGTATATAATTGGCGCAGTCGGTAGGATACTCGCGGTCGGTTTCGCGCTGAAGATTTCCGAAAATTGGAAGATTTCCGAAAAACGCAAAGCCGCCCGTGTGGCTGTCCAGTCACCAGTAGGAGTATCCGCAACCTACCACGTCGTGCTGCAGGTATCCAGACATCGATAACGCAGGGAGGCCGAAAATAAGTTATGTAAGTACATTAGATTTCTTTCGTGTGATTTGCTCATTCCTTTTCCTATACTAATATTGTAAAAAAAAAAAATTACCAAAATTTTTCATTTAAAGAAGTCTCGCGAACCTAGGTTAGGTAGTAGTAGTAGGGATTCTTATATAGATAGTTTAAGAAATATTAGTGTTGAAAATTCGGAACCTATTTTTTCAAAAATGTCAGATCAATTAGACGTAGTTTTCAAGGCCCTAAGACTGGTACCAGATTTTGATGGCAACCCGAATGTGCTGACTCGTTTTATTAATTTATGCGACCAGTTAGCAACCGAATTTTGCAAAAGTGATAGTGCCGAGTTAGTTAAATGTGCTTTTATTAATGGTGTATTAAATAAGGTAATAGGACCCGCTGCTAGCTTAATCAACGCAAATGGAATTCCTAATGACTGGAATGGCATTCGTAGTACTTTGGTGAATAATTTTGCGGATCACCGCGACGAATCCGCACTTTACAATGATTTATCCATTTTAAGACAAGGTTCTAGTAGTCCTCAAGAATTTTACGAACGCTGTCAAACTTTATTCAGTACAATTATGACCTATGTGAGCTTGCACGATACTATTCAAACCACTATTGATGCGAAACGCGATTTATACAAGAAATTAACCCTGCAAGCGTTCATACGGGGTCTAAATGACCCGCTAGGTATGCGCATTCGATGCATGCGACCCGAAACTATGGAGAAAGCTTTACAGTTCGTTCATGAAGAAATTAACACTTTATATATTCAAAATTGCAACGAACGTATTTCTGACAGAAAAATGTTAAATAATTTTACAGTTCCGAATAGCTTTAATTTTAATAATTATAAAGCATCTGCCCCGGGATTTATTAATTATGCCTTGCCAGGTCCCTCGCGACCTCAAATTATGTCTCATCCTCCACCCCAGTGGAGACCAAGTTTCTACCAACCTCGCCAATTTGGTCCTACACGTACTCAGCAAATTTTTAAGGCGCCTCCGCCTAATTATAACCCGCGGCATAATTATTTTCAAGTTGCCCAGAGGCCTAGCTATCAAATGGTCCCGCGTCCTATGAGTGGTGTTAGTCATTTTGTTCCGAGGCAATTACCACCTACTTCCAACCTCACCGGACACGATTGGCGCAAATCAGGGAACCCACCGCCAAATAATTATTTCAAGGCTAGGGAGATTAATTATAATAACTGTGCTGATGATATAACATTTAATGATGATTATTATTATACAGATTTTAACGAACCTAGTGATGATTATTACCAATGCTATGAAATTCAGTATCCTTACGAATATGAATTATCAAATCCGGAATTTGTTGAGTGCTCGCAAAAATATCAAAATATGCCTGATTTGGAAGCTGATAAAAAACGTGATAATTCAAATTTTCACGAAACTCCGAAATTAGACAAACCAAAATAGAAATTAATTTACACAACCAACGTCAACTTCCTTATATTCAGATTAATTCTCCACCTTTAAAATTATTGATTGATACAGGGGCTAATCAATCATTTTTGAGCCCTACCGCTGTAGATAAGTATTTTAAATATATTCCTTTAAATTATGAACCATTTGAGGTAAGTAATGTGCATGCTAAAACTAGAAATAATTATTCAATAACTTTACCTAGCTTTCATGAATTTAATGATCCGTGTGACGTAACTTTTTATATATATAAATTTCATGAATTTTTCGACGGCCTAATTGGAACAGACCTATTAGATAAATGGGAAGCTACAATAGATTATAAAAACAAAGTACTAATCACTAAAACCGCTTCTAATCCTATTAAAATTTATAATTCACAAAATTTTAACCTATGTGAAGAAATAATACCGGCAGGTACCTCAAAGCTGTTAAAAATTCCTATGAATATTAATGAAGGTGACGTCTACATAGCAGAGCAGATTGTTTCAAATTGTATTATAGGCGAATGCTTAACAACTGTTAGTAATGGTAAAGGAATTGTTGAAATTAGTAATCCTTCCCGAAACGATATTATATTTACAATGGATCGAACTTTACCCGCTGAAGTTAATAAATTTGAATTTGAAACGGTAAATCATGAAACGCAACGCGTAAAAGATGTACTCTCACGCCTGCGTACCGATCATTTAAACGTCGAGGAGCGTAAAAATTTAGAAGTTCTTTGTTCGCGATATGCAGATATTTTTTATTTAGAAGACGAACCACTTACCTTTACTAATAAAATTAAGCATTCTATAAAAACTACTGATGAGCTACCAGTATATTCAAAAAATTATAGATATCCGTATATTCACAGACAGGAAGTGCAAGAGCAGATTAGCAGAATGTTGGAACAGGGTATTATTAGACCGTCTAATTCTGCCTGGAGTTCTCCTATTTGGGTAGTAGCAAAAAAACCTGACGCATCCGGAAAACCAAAATGGCGATTAGTGGTAGACTTTCGGAAATTGAACGAAAAAACAATAGATGACAAATATCCTATTCCGAATATCGCAGATGTATTGGATAAATTAGGACATTGCCAGTATTTTACTACGCTCGACCTTGCTAGTGGTTTTTATCAAGTCGAAATGGACCCTCAAGATATACATAAAACAGCGTTCACCGTAGAACACGGCCATTTTGAATTCCTTAGAATGCCAATGGGTCTCAAAAATAGTCCATCGACATTCCAAAGAGTAATGGATAATGTTTTACGTGAATTACAGAATACAATTTGCTTGGTTTACTTAGACGATATAATAGTTTTTAGTACATCCCTTCAGGAACATATGGATAATTTAGAAAGAGTATTTTTAAAATTACGCGAATCAAACTTTAAGATCCAAATGGATAAATCTGAATTTTTAAAATTAGAGACACCATATTTAGGTCATATCATTAGCAAGGACGGTATTAAACCCAACCCGGATAAAATACTAGCAATCAAAAAATATCCTCTACCTAAAACCCCCACAGAAATAAAAAGATTTTTGGGACTTCTCGGCTATTATAGGAAATTCATTCCCGATTTTGCGAAGATTATTAAACCATTGACTCAGTGCTTAAAGAAAGGTTCCAAAATTTCATTAGACCAAAATTATATAGAGTGTTTTGAGAAATGTAAATTACTTCTAGTTAATGATCCCATTCTTCAATATCCCGATTTTACGAAAGAATTTATTCTTACCACAGACGCTTCGAATTTTGCCATTGGAGCCGTTCTTTCGCAAGGTGTTATCGGTTCAGATAAACCAATTGCTTATGCGTCGCGAACCCTAAACCAAAGCGAAATTAATTACAGTACAATCGAGAAGGAATTGCTGGCGATCGTTTGGGCAACGAAATACTTTCGTCCCTATCTTTTTGGCCGAAAATTCAAAATTGTCACCGACCATCGTCCATTGCAATGGGTCATGAACATCAAAGAACCCAATTCCCGTTTAACGCGGTGGAGACTTCGTCTTAGCGAATTCGATTTTACTGTAATTTATAAGCCTGGAAAAATTAACACTAATGCCGATGCCTTATCTCGTGTTGAAATTCTTAACGAAGATTTTAGTTCAGTTATAGTTAATACATCTGAATCTGATTCTCGAACCGAAACTGCTAATTCTAGTACTGATACTGCACATAGCGACGCTGAAAACCCTGTGTTGGAAATTCCTATTGTGGATAAGCCCTTAAATTTATTTAATAAGCAAATTATATTTAACATTGTAGGTGATATAAAAATTAAACCTAAAATAACTAAGCCATTTGATACATTTACAAGAATCAACATTCAAATTTCTGAGTCTACTTTAGAAAAAGATATAATTGAAGCTGTAAAAGAATTTGTTAACCCAAAAATTAAAACTGGAATTTTAATTAACCCTCCATTAAGAATGTACACCGTCATACCAATCCTACAACGTCATTTCAAAAATTCGGCAATGAATCTTGTACTTACAAAACACGAAGTAGAGAATGTTACCGATTACTTAAAGCAGCAGGAGATTATAAAAAATTATCATGTGGGTAAAACTAATCACAGGGGGATCAATGAGTGTTACCTATCGCTATCGAGAAGATATTATTGGCCTAAAATGAAAGAGGAAATTTCAAAATACATCAACGAATGTGTCATTTGTGGGCAGGCCAAATATGATCGACGTCCCGTACAACCAAAATTTCAAATCGTACCTCCTCCTTCCAAACCATTCGAAACAGTACATATCGATTTATTTAGTGTGGAAAGCTATAAATATCTCACTATAATTGACGCATTCTCAAAATATGCACAGGCATATTACCTGAGAGATGCGACCGCTATTAGCATTGTTCAGGCCTTATTAAAGTTCTCTACCCATCATGGACTTCCTTTATCGATCACATCAGACAATGGTCCTGAATTTACTAATCAGATATTTTTAGAATTTTGTAGGTTACATAAAATTCAGCATCATAAAATTTGTCCCAATACACCTAATGAGAATGGAATTGTAGAGCGTTTACATTCTACATTATTGGAACATTTGCGTATCTTAAGATTAGAATACCAAGGAGAATTAGTAACAAACCTTATGCCATATGCTATATTGGCCTACAATAGCTCTATACATAATTTCACTAAATGCAGACCTTTCGATGTAATCACTGGGCATCTAGATCCTCGTGATCCCTTGGACATAAATATAACACAGCATTTATTACAACAATATATTCAGGATCATCGTAAACGTATGTCCAAATTATATGAAATTATTAATGAAAGTACACTTCAACGTCGAACACAGATTATTGAGAACGCTAATAAGGATCGTGAACCTGAAGAGGAATTCACACCTGAACAGGCAGTTTTAATTAGAAATCCTTTAGCCCACCGACAAAAATTGGCTGCCCGTTACACACACGATAAGGTACTCGCTGATTTGCCAGTACACATTTATGTTCGGAAAAAGGCAGGTCCTGTACCTAAGTCACGGCTGAAACGAGTACCTCATAGCGCTCGTTTGTTACAGGGCTCTGAAAATCCTGACGCTCCTGTTGCTGGCCCAAGCTCTGACCCTGGGCCTAGCAGACGAAATTAAACTCGAGAACCTCGCCGATGGACCCGGTATTCTGCCTTTTGACATGGGACCCACTAGAATAATTTCACATTTCCACTCCTTTATCCAAATTATAAATTTAGAAGATGTTAGGAATAAATTGGAAACCGTCAAAGCGCAATTGCAAGGTCTAATTCCACTATTAGACAAATCGTTATCTATCTTTGAGCCGCGTGTTAAGTATGTACAAAATAAATTAGATTATATATCAGATCAATTAGATTCATTTGAAATAAAACGAGTAAAAAGAGGACTAATAGACGGTCTCGGTTCAGTTATCAAAAGTATATCTGGGAATTTAGATTATACAGATGCAATTAAATATAATAATGCCATTTCAGTTTTGCAGCAAAATGAAAATAACATAATTGCAGAAATTAACCATCAAATCAGTTTAAGCAAGCAGTGGGTGTCAAGGAGTTTAAATGTCACAGATAAGATTGTAGAAAATCAAGTTAATATAGAGAAAACTATTAAGGTTATACTAGATAGTAATGCTAAGCTCGAAACGGAATTGCATAAATATGTATTCTTAGCTCAACAGTTTCTTGAACTAGAACATAGTATATATAACTTATCTGAGGAATTTTCAAAATTACAGAACTTACTGGCATTTATCAGAGCAAAAAGTAATCACCATTCGGCACTTAACTATAACACATTTAAAGCTATGAAAGATAGGTTAGATATTCTTTATGACAAAAAGGAAATCCTAGATATTAGTTTTAGGGAGTATTTTGATATAATTAAATTAGGATACTATTATAAAGGTAATGAAATTGTTTTGATTTTTAAGTTTCCCGTTGTTCGTCCTACTAACTACACCCTATATAAATTATCCTTAGCCCCTAATCGCGATAGTAAGGTCCTGACTCCTATCTACCCATATGTGGCAATTCACGAAAAGAGTCTTTTGTACATTGAGACAGAATGTCCGAAGTACAGTCACGGTCACCTTTGCGAGGACAACATTATCTACCATCACTTCGTGCAGTCGGATTGTATCCAGTATCTTATAATTAGTCAGAAGATCATAGATTCTTGTCGATTTGCTTCAGTTGTCTTAACCTCCGAAGCCATGGAGCAACTAGATGACCACCATTACGTGATGAGCTTTCCAAACCTAACGAAAGTTCGTTTAAGCTGTTCCCAAGACCAATACAGAATGCTACAGGGTAGTTATCTGATGACTATACCAAAGGACTGCAGTGTTCAAACTCCAGCATTTACTGCAACTAATCATCATGATCAAGTCAAAGGAAAATTTCTAAAGATTATGGATATGGAAATAAATAAAAAGGAACCATATGATTCTCCAGTTAAAACTATAAAACTGAATACCATAGATTTGGGAAGCTTGCACTCCAGTAACTCAAAAATTGCCTTGCAAGAAACTGTAACCCTGAAGACACCTCAAGTGGATGTTCTGTATCATACCACATTGCCCATATATTTAATACTATTTTGTGCGGCAGTACTTGCAGTAACTTTATTTCTTCTGCGGCGTAAAAGAAACCAGGAACCAGCTGAAAGTTATACTTTGAATCCTCCAGAAAATCAATCATGTCCAGGAACTTCCATAGAAATGAAAGAAATAAAACCTGTTCATTGTTCACACAATCCCTGTTCACTGTCTGCACTATTTTCGACGACAGTCTCCAAATAGGTGCAGAACTTGCGGAGGGAGATGTTATATAATAAAAGTCTGAAACCAGCCTTTATCATGGGATTGGGGCCTAAACCGGCGAAGGAACTGCCGACTCGGCATCATCGTGTTCGTGAGAATGGAAATGCTTGGTGTCAGCAGTTCGGACCGTGAGAAAGATAGACAGTTCCCACTAGAATGTAAAATAACTTAGTCACTTACTTAGAATTATTAATATAGATTTTAGTTCAAATCTGTAATATTCGATTTGAAATAAAATAATTTTAATTAGAATTCGGTCTTTTATGTATCCCCCTGCAGCCGCACGTATATAATTCCCTAATAAGTTTCACAATTTAGACAACAGTTTATAAAAACAAAAAATAATTTTATTTCAAATTTAAGTTATTGCTTATAAAAATAAAATTCCTCAGCAAACACTAAAGGAATAAGATAACTTACCAAGTTTTTAAATATTCTCCATGGAAATGTAATGGCACATACACCACAACATACATGACGAAGATGATGAAGTTTTTAAAAAACAAAAAATTTTAAACCAGTTGACCCAACAATTGAAATGACTTGATTTGAGAAGAACTGTTCACATTAAACATGTTTATAGAATGAAGCTCAGAGGTGTACTAAAGAAATGCCCCAACGGAGTATTCACCGATCAGTCCCCGAGCTTTCCTCCGGACGAATAAAATCAAAATTTGCTAAACCAAACCTTGCTATTGGATAAAAGACCCCATACCCCTTTGCGCCTGTGCTAAAAAATGAAAGGGTTAAAAAAGTTACCCCTTTTAGTAGTCACCCCTTATCCTGCATCTCTTTCTAACATACCAGTCATAAGTCATAGTTTAAATTAACATGAATAGACACATGTGTATTGGATGCTATTTTTTATTTCTACATAAAGACATTATTTTAATACATACGGTCTTACTAATAAAAGGCAGTATTAAGTTATTCCATGTTAAATTAATTTTGCCTTTTTCTTACCTTTGACTTCAGAGAATCATATGACAGGAACGAATTACTTTAAACATGGAATAACTTTATACTGCGATTTATTAGTAAGACCGTCAATGTATACGATAACACATATTACCTCATTTAAAATAACTTACGTACCTACTTAACTAATTTGGGAGCATTGGTGGAGTTCAGCAGAGATGTCCAAATGCAACTTGTGGTATATTTTAAAATTCAAGAATTACTGTAATACATCATGTATTTAAGCAATAAAGTAATCAATTTAATAACCATGAAACAAAGTTGCTTTATATTTAAAGTAGAAGGAATCAACAATAACAAACTTAATTTCCCGCCAACAAACAAAATATTTTGTGGTGACATATTACGATTACGATCCGTTCCACAAATCGTGTGGCAAGACAATCATCAATGTTTGTAAACAATTTATTTCTTTGTAAGCTTTAACACTTTTATATTTATAAATTTTAAAATATTTTGTACATAACTTTTGAATATACCAATAGTATAGGTACCTACCTGTTTTAATATTGGCACGTGACTTACATGACGTGACATTAGACAGTTGTTGTCACTGTTGTCATTTCCGTAGACTTGTCGTGTCAATGTCATTGTCAAATCAACTTTTGTCAAGCAGTGGAAGACTGGAAGTCAAATTCACTGAAAATACTGAAATTCACTTTGCAGAATTAATTCACCACTATTCGAAAAAAATATGACCTACTAAATCTATGAAATTAAATTAAAGAAGTGTATAAAACGCTGCAAAAATGACTTTGTATCATTTTGGAAATTGCTTTGCGCTAGTTTACGCGCCATATCACATGGCGTACAAGTTTTCTGGCATGTAAGTTTTTGGAACTGTTTTACAGGTTACATCCTTTTTATAACAGCTAGATCTAAATTAATTTGTGTTTCAGATCAGAGTACGCTACGTTTTCAAAATGCGTGTACGCTGGTGGTCTGTATATATTCACGCAACTGTGCAAAATGTTGCTTCTAGCAACTTTCTTTCCTGATTCAGATAGTAACCAAGTAAACGGCGAATACGATGCCTTTTTTGTAAGTATTGCTTTTAATTCAAGTAAATAAATAAATTGTTTTTGTTGCCCTTTAAAATGATATTAAAGAACACAAACTTTCATGGTCAATGAGCTGAACAAAGTTGAAATTTTCAACTATAAGGCAGTGGCTGAACCTCATTTTAAAATAAGAATGAACAAATCGATTTTTTTGCCATAGCGTCACATCTTTATTGTTGTAATACTGAAATATTATAGTATGGATTGTCTCTGCCAATACATGCCGGAGCAAATATGATGGAACTTCTTCAATGATGAGGAGAGATTCATGCTCATCAGTGTTCTTTTTATGAGTTAAAGCCAATACTGAAACAATTACAGCTAAAATAAAAATAATTTTATTTCTGCATGATTTATGGACAAAGAATGTGGTTGCTTTTGGTGCCTACACCTGATGCTACTGTGGGCTACATCTGTTAAAACTTCAGTACAAATATTGTGTAGGTTGCACTTCAATTATAAGAGAGTAACCAAAGTAAACATGTATGTTAGCTACATATGTTGAATGTCTTCACATTCCAGGAAGTGATGAAAGCGACAGTGGACTTTGCTGATTTGCTCGGCCTGTACTTTGCACTTAACTCGATCCCGGGGAAAGGTCATGCCAAGATTCTCACGGCTGCCATTGGGTGGGCCAGTGCTGAGGTAATCTTATGTATTTTTTGTTTAAAACATACTGTTATCTATAACTGCAAGTGTTATTGTATTTCCATTCAAGAGAGGGAACCCTGTGACAGGTAGACAGAACCAGCAGAGGCATATTAATTGGGGTGTTTGCAACTATGTAGCCATAGCTGCAGCTAGGATCTTATTCAAACTGTTAATTTAACAAAAGAAAAATAAATATGAGTTCAGTTGTCAAAGTTTAGATGCCTTTCACTAATTTCTTGCTAATGCCACATCAGCATCACTGTTCCACATAGTGTCACAGACATCAATGTGTAGTTGTACATATTATCATCAGGTGACCTGTTTCATTATCACTACAAAGTATGAAACAAACTATATCTTTGAGAAACCACTCAATGGATTTTGAAGCAGTTTCTTCTACTTTTATTTAGTTAATTTATTCCTAAAGAATTAATTAGTATATATACAAAACATTTCATTTCAGTATTTGTATAATGCAGGTAAAATTCCATATTTTGCCAAAAAACCAATTTAAAGTTCTTACATCACAAGCATATGAAATACATCTAAATTTAATTATACTCGTATTACCAAAATGTTTCTCATAAAAAGGCCTACAAATAAGTCCACTATAGCATTTTATCTATCTCCTAATGTTCTCACTGTAACAATAATGATTTTTATCTGTAAATATTTTATTTAAAAATATGTTACTTTATTTGCAAAAGGTAATTTTTCCTAATCAATATTAATCCTTTTTCAAATAAGTATGTATATTATTTAGCTTGGCCATTCAATGTAGATCAAAATTATCCCTTACTTTTTTACCCAACTTTGAAAATAGTAAGAGGTCCAGAGCATTTTAGAAGTTACCACAATTCATAAATAAAATAAAATATTCATAAATAAAAAAATTATCACTGTCAACTTCATATTTTATCCAACCAAGCAATATAAAATTTCATCTTCTAATCTTACTAAATATTATAAGGTCCAAGTCCAATGCATAACATATCATTATAATATTATGTTCCAGGTACTAGTAACCCGCAGCATTCCCCTGTGGGTGGGAGCCAGGGGGTCGGAGTTCGACTGGCGCTACATCCGGTCGTGCGCGGAGTCCAACGTGGCTCTGCTGGCGCACGCCGCCACGGCCGCGCTCGTGTGGCTGTGGACGCGCAGCGACCTGCCGCGCAAGCACGCGCCGGCTGTCATTACCCTGCTCGCGTTGTCACCCTACCGCGCGCTCATAGAGGAAGCCATCGCCTCCATCCTGTCTCTCAGCGCCTGGGCGCTCCTAGCCCTCAGAGCGATCCACGCTACCGCTCTAGGCTTGACGGCCCTGGCGATATATGCCATGTTGGCACAGCAAATAGGCATTTGATTAGATATTGTTTAGTTTTGTATATTGGTGTGTGTGCTCTTGTGTTTGTTGTGGTGTATGAATTAAGCCTTAATCTATATGAATAAACTTATTAATGTTACATCTTTATTATATTTATTTACAATCTGACGCCTTATCAGATTTTCTTGCCATCCCTATGTTGCCATCGGTATCGAGTTTTCATTGATGTTTATAGCTGGGGAGCCGAAGAGGGGAATCTGGGATTTACTCGAGCGCGGCAGATTAAGGTACAGGGGATACCTTGTATCCAGTTAAGTACCTCCACCAAATATGAGCCCCATATATAAGTTCGATTTTTTTGCACATTATAATAATGGTAGCGAGTTTGTGTCACATCGAAATCGTCAGATTATTGAATGAGAGCTTTTTTTTAGGTTCACTTAACACCCCCTTAGAAAATCTGACGTGCTCGATTAGATTTTTTCTCTCATTTTCAACCCTTACGTACGGTCACCCTCACCCCCATCAAACAAACGATCAGATTAACATAGTACATTATTAAAAATACGTAGAACATTGATGCTATCAATATCTGAAGCGCTCGAGTCGAGTATGTCCACATGGACATTATTTAAAAAAATAGTCAGGTTTGCAATTTCAGTTAGTTAACAAAATAAATAAAATGTCAGTTTAAATAATCACGCCTTACAATTTCATGTTGTGAGTAATAAGGGAATTGTTTTCCTATGCCGCCTTCCACGCGTGCCATCTGCGTGCGGTGCACACTCGGTTACGGCGGTCTTGTCAATATCGTACGGATCGTACCGTACAGTAGTACTTGAACGTAAACGAACGAACGCATTCAGATTTGTGTTCTGTAGGACTAGCTCACCCGACGGGCCTGTCGGCCAACTTCCCAGGATAGGTGTTACCCAACCATTATACATGTGATCGGCCGAATGAATTCAAAGTCCATACATAATCTGTACCATCAAAGAATACATAATCTGTAATTTTAGTTTATGCTACATACCACAAATTATGTCTATAATCTGTGGAGTCTGTCAGTCCGTCTCTATCTTTGACGTCTTTGACATTTCTGTCAGAAGTGTCAGAGTCAGGGTTAATTAGGTACCTACATTTTTTTATAGATTTTATTGAGCATTTAAAAGGATATAAATGTAGATAAAACGAAAAATCATATTTTATGTATATGGTGTAAATATTGAATAAGAATTATATTGAAGAAATATAATTATTAACAGTGTGAATTACAAAAAGTATTTGTGAAGTTTGTTTTGTACATCGGATCTACTAAAATCTGTGAAAGTCGTCGTGTAAGCTAACAAAATTAAATGTAACCAGTTCTCGCTATTATATACTACTCTATTTCCAGCTCATTTCCATTTCAATAATTACGAAGGATTATGTGTTACTGCAGGTATAGGCCTACTAAAGTAACAGGGATATCTAGTAAAACGCAGTTATTGACAAGACGGAGAAATGCTTAATATTTATATATTCGCAATTGAATAAGTGGACGCTACTTCGAATTTGATAACCTTTTGGCTTGTTTATGCGTCTTAAATTCTGCACTATATTGCGTCAAAGGGAATCAAGATTTCACTTTACTTAGACACAGAGACTGTCGGAATCGAGTACTGCGAGTGGGGACGGGAAACTGCAATGCTATTATTGTTTTTCTGTCTGTCATTGTGTGCAATTGCGAACGGGGAGTACAGCGTGAGGTGCAGCTCGAGTGAGAATAGCGATGGGTTGTCGTTCGTGGAGGCGCGGGACGGCGTGGTCGGCCGCTACCGGCTGGAGTGGTGCACGGCGCTCCGCCAGGCCCTGCCGGCCGCACAGTGGGTGCTGTCGCTGCGCTACAACACCAACCGCAAGCCGGAGGACTGCCGCACATACAAAACAGAATGTGCTCGCTGGGAGGTGCATTCCAACTTTATTGAGGATGTCAACCTAAATTTAAATTGCACAAATGTAAGTTTATTCAAGTTTTTTAAGACTACCATATATTTTGTATCAATAGAAGGGACCTAATAGTAAAATATTAGTGTGCTAAGACATCTGTCACAGCCACAAACTGTATGTGACACATAGCTAAATCATGACAAAAGGTTCAGTGCTTCTTGCGGCATTTAAAGTGGATTTCAAAATATTTTGCATGAACAACATACTTTAGTGTTTATTATTTAGGGGCAATTTCAAATGCCCTATGTATGGAAAAAGAATTAATCCATTTTTGGGACTTATTTCAGTAGTATTACTATTATTTTCCTGCATTTTTTTAATTTATTGCAATAAAATGTTTCAGGTGTGTCTTTCAACGAATCTGGACTTAATATTCAATGGCACATGCTACGGCTTCAAGACACATCTATTGATTAGACCTAACTCTCTAGAAGTACAAAGATTTGGAGCCCGAGACTATGTGTATTATGTGCGTAACAACTACACAAAAGAATCTTTCTCCTACAGCCAGGCTGTCTACAAAATTTATCAATCTGGGTAAGAATACATTCTAATTCACAGCTGGTATGAATCCAAACTCTTAAAGTTTCTACCTTGCCTTTTCCTGCTGCTGTTGACTACAGTCATTGTGTCAGAGATTCTGTGAAATGGCAAGTCTCCACTTCATTTACAGTAATGCCTTTCATGGATTTTTTGTTATGAACATAATCAGAAACATATATATCTACATAATTATAAGAAACCTATTTGTTATTATAGTAGTTAGCTAACAAGCAGGCTGCACCACCTTTCTACTGCCACCAAAACAATTGTGAGAGACACAGAATAAAGCTTTAATTAGGATGAATTAGTTAGCACCATGACAATTTAGCATTAGGATTTACACAATTCTGTTATACACAAAATACGCTTGAACAACATTTCACAATAAATTTTGAGAAGTTTATTTTAGCACAATAGAGATACACTCCTAATAAATGGGAGTAATGAAGCATTGTGCATTATAATATCATAATATGGGAAAGTACAATACACTAATAGTTGTTAACATTATTAAATAGTATACTGTTGTAAATTATGTACAAAACTAAATTACATTAAGATTAATATGCAATTTATAATAAATGTGATATCATTATCAGCTATTTTGTGAGACCTTGTCCAGTCACATTAAATTTAAATAATTTGAAGATACTAAAATTCAATTTGAATTTTGACCTGAGGAAATTGTATAGTATTCTACTGTGACCTAAAGCATTTTATCAGAATTCGTTACCATATTGTTATCATTGTCTCGACAAAATCTCACAATAACAGCCTATTTTCCTTATACTATCTTACTATCCTGTAGGCATATATCTATTGGTTTTATAAACATCTTAACTCTATGAGTTTCACTCAGGGCTGTCCACTGTACTCATTTGTAATATACTATAATGTTTTCGTTTTCAGAGACCATGTGGAAACCTACTGGTCGCTGCATCGGGTCCCGGTCACTAACTACACCATGTATTTGTGCCCAGAGAGAACTAAAGAGGTATTTACAGTTTTACCAAATATTACACTATAATTATAGTGGCTTTCGTCTTCCTTGTATTTTGGCAATGAGTTAGTGTATAAAATGTGAATGTTATCGAAATACATTTACGAAACAGAGGGGTGATAGTGCTTGATGATTACAATCCGTCCGATTTTCCGTAAACTGGGTATTAACACCGCGCCGCGGTCGTGCGACAGCCCTGTAGTTCACAGATTGTAAATGTTTCGACCGACAGGGCCACGTAAGCAAGAGCGTGCGTTGTATATAACCCAACACCACCTCTCATATCAGATTTAGGATAGCAATGTATTCTTATGTGTTTTCGTTTTGTGAAAGAAATCCTTATATTGAATTTATTTTACCTCTGTGAAGTTATAAAATGGATTTACAAAAATTTGTTAACTGAGGAAAATAATGTGTGTAAAAAGACTTTAAATATCACATTAGATTCCAGAATCCTTACGTCCATGACTTAATTTTAAGCACAAGAGCTCGGAAGTCTGCTCTATATAACTACATCTTTATGACCAGTTCACAAATGCAGTTAAAACAATTATTACAAAGGAGAAGTGGCACTAAATGCCGTGGCCGGCGGTGGTACTACCCAGGGCGACCTCTATTCATAGTCAGGCAAAATTATCTATTCATGTATGTATTTTATCAATACACGTATTTTTTTTAATCTACCGCCGTCTCCAAAGCTGCTATATCTCTTTTTAATAGGAGAAGAAAGGCGCAACAAACTTCTCAGCACAATGTTTAAATTGATATAAAGCAATGATTACAAAACGAGTAGGTACTACTACTAGTCTCTACCATTTATCAAAATTGTAACCTATCCCAAATGAATTGTAAGCGTCTCGTTGTCCGTGGTCCACCGTTGGATGTCCACTGTTACTGCACTGCACTATGTACGTGCTGATCCTTGAATAACCTTGAATGAGGGCGCTTTCAATTAAGTCGCATCGTGTCGTACGGCTGCCGCGCGTTTCTCGCTGCGGTGTCGTACGACGCACGGGCGGTCGTATGTTTTCATACAAAGTGCACGGTGCGGCAGCAGTGCGGGCTCCGTACCGCGAACGTACTGCACTTTGTATGATTACAAATGACCGCCCGTGCGTCGTACGACAACAGCAGCGAGAAACGCGCCGCAGCCGTACGACACGAAGCGACTAAATTGAAAGAGCCTAAAGGTGAGTTCGCACGGCCCGTGTTATTACAGGCCAGGCCGGATCACGCCACGCCTGTGGATGCCTGTGCAGGCCTGTCGCGTCTCGTGTCGAGCCATTCGACGTCAGGCGACCACAGGCCTCATCGGATGCGACTGTTCCCACGGCCTGTAGGCCTGCCCAGGCGCCATCTGGCCTGCGAAAAGACAGGCCGTGGGAATTAGGCTTTAAAGTTTTTCATTCATTAATTCATTCACGGTTGGGCGCAGTGCGAGGACGTGAGCGGCAACTGCAGCGCGGGCGCGGACGGCGCGGGCGAGGGGGGCGCGGGCGCGGGCGCTGGGGGCGTGCGCTGCGCGCTGTGGCCGCCGCCGGAGCCGTACGCGCTGCGGCTGACGCACCGCGCGCCCTGGGCCAGCGGCGTCACGCTCTTCGACCGCATCATCACCGTCGAGCTGCCCGCCAACAAATGTGAGTCACTTTTGTTGTCGGATTGCTAAAAAAAGCTACAACCCACTAATGGCCCACTACTGAGCACGGGTCTCTCCTCATTACTGAGGAGGCCTAGAGCATACTCCACCACGCTGCTCTAATGCGGATTGGTGGACGGGTTAGTGGCCAACCCAGTGTCGAAAATTTTCATGCCGCCCGAAGGCCTCCGACACGGCTTAACGACTGCTTTCAATCGATAACAACCGGGACCGACGGCTTTACGTGCCCTCCGAAGCACGGAAGCGCTCAAGAAATTTTGCCACTAGCGGTCACCCATCCGACTACCGACCGCGCCCGCTGTTGCTTAACTTTGTCGATCGCTTAGGATCGACGCAAGCCGCCGGGCTATGAGCGCTTCTTATCGTTATCGGATTGCGGAGCAGTAAATGTAAGTCTCGCTGTGTTAGTCTCAATACGGGTTTTGTTGCCGGATTGTAGAGTATAAACCACTGAAGCTCGAAACATGTAATTGGACGATGCTGCCCTTTCTTGATGTGATTTTGTTGCGGAATCCATACTAATATTATAAATGCGAAAGTCTGTCTGTCTGTCTGTCTGTCTGTCTGTGACGTTTTCACGGCTAAACCACCGGTCCGATTTGGATGAAATTCGGAATGAACATAGTTGAAGACCCAGAGTCACACATAGGCTACTTTTTTTTCAATAATTGCTTTTTACAAAAAAAAAATAACCGACTTCAATCTTGATAAGTAGAGATAACTCAAAAACTACTCGCCAGATGGCGCTCAATTCAACATATAAGTGTACAGTTCTCGTCACTACAAATTAATCAAGCCCAAACACTAGATAACTGCAGTAAATCGTTGAGGAGTTCCCTCGACTGTCTTTCGGCTTCATCAGATCGACTCCAGATCTTCATGAAATGGTAGCGCTTTAATGTACTTATGATAACATGAACAAACACACTAGTTGTCCATACAATTTTCGAAAGTTCCCCTAGATTTCTCCGAGATGCCATCATCAGATCCTGGTGTCCTTATCAGGGGACCCCACTGCGCATATCTACTTTACAACAAAAAAAGAATTATCAAAATCGGCCCATAAACGACGGAATAATCGCTGAACGTACATAAAAAAAAAGCATATATACGGTCGAATTGAGAACCTCCTTCTTTTTTGAAGTCGGTTAAAAATCAACCCCTAAAGGCTTGAAATAGGGGATGAAAGTTTGTATGAAAACAACGATTTTGATGATTTTTTCCAGGAAGATAGTTGATGACGTACCCCCTCCCTCACTTCCCCGGTTCGCGATATAAACGAATTTTACGCGGGCGAAGCCGCGGGCAAAAGCTAGTAGGAAATAAAGGAGATTTATATTTAACTTTTTATTTCTGCAACATTTTTTTCATTGTTCGGGACTTCTAATTTCGCATAAAGTTAGGAAATCATAATCATTGCATAAATTATCGAGTAGTTTATGAAATTCTCCTGTTAGGCTTCATGATGAGTTAATAATACCAGCATGAATATTAATGGATAACTGATAAACGCGACTCGCACTGATAACCTTATTTTGAACACCTCGCCTAGACATTTTGCGACCCTTATTTGCGTATATTCGTTTTTTTTTTATGGAATTAAGATAGCAAACGAGCATGCAGCACCACCCTTCCGCTGCCGCCCATAACAACTGTGACCGACCTAGAACTAGACTCAAAGGGACTAGGATGGTTAGTCCAGTTAGTAGATGGTGTTAGAACATTAGTTGGTTAGTTTGTTAATAAGTGCGAGGACAGGGGATGTTAGTGATAATTAGTCCTGTTAGTTAATGTTAGTAACAGTCCAGTTAGTTATTGTTAGTATGAGTCTTGTTCTAATTCGGTCACAGATGCGTTGCTACCCCTGAGGTCTGAGATGGTCGCCTCTAAAAAAGTGAACCGGCTAATGTAGTAAAGAATACTACAAGGTACTTAGTGTTATTAGCTAACTATTTTGCAAAAATAAACTGCAAAATATCATATATTACACGGTCCTATGATGTTTTTATCAACTAAAAGAAAAAGTTCTATGGCTTATCACAAGACTTCATCAAAAATAACATAGAACCTTGTAATAGCGAGCCAGCGAAATGTTGTCTATGGTCCTCATACTAAAATTTAGCTTCTTGCAGCTTATGAAAAATAAAAATAAAACGAGATCGACTTTGTACGTTTCATGGGAGACAAAGGAATGAAACTATTGTTTACATACGTGGTGAAAGTTATGCTTGGTCTGTTTTTTTATAAGTCTGTGAGTATTTCTATGTAGTTGTAACTGAGACACATTTTTTTCCCATTGTTGGGTCTGCTTTTTTTATAAGTCTGTGGTCCTACTATCCATCCCCTATCTATTCTCTCGACACTAGCGGCGCGCCCATCTGTCGTGTAGCTACAACCCACTAATGGCCCACTACTGAGCACGGGTCTCTCCTCATTACTGAGGAGGCCTAGAGCATACTCCACCACGCTGCTCCAATGCGGGTTGGTGGAGGATGGATGGAATGGATCTGTAGTGTAGACTCGGCAGTAAAGGTGTACCGTGGTTACAGCGGTATACATTCTCCCGGGCGGCGTGGCGGCGGCGGCGGCGGCGGCGGGCGGCGGCTGGCAGCCGTGGGGCGCGCTGGGCGGCGCGCTGGCGCTGTTGCTGCTGGGCGGCGCGGCGCTGCTGGCCTGCCGCTCGCATCTGCTGCGCAAGCTGCGCGAGCGCGTGCTGGCCGACTGGCGGGCCAGGTATGACGTATGACCGGTTCGTCGTGGGGGGTATGACGGGGAATCTGTTGTCGGTTCCTGTCCCGGATCAATGGTGGCTGCCATGTATGTAGGCCCAACAAGACTGAGAACGTCCAGAGAAAGTCGGGGCGGAGCGCTACCTCGCAGCCTTAACACAAATAGGCTCGCATCCAGGCTAGCCACCAAGGGAAATCTTTCGCCAAGCAAAACGATATGCCTGGGAAACGGCCAAGGCCTCAGGTGAATGCTCTTGGGGCTGTAATGTGTAGCTAAGACCCTTTAATATATAAGTTAGGATAATTTATATTAAAGAGAGTACCAATAGACAAGATATCATCGGAACAACACATAGTATTGCACGCGCACTACACACGACATCTCAGGGCGTTGTATATATGCGCGCCATGTAGTGTCGAAAGTGTCATTTAGGCTTTGCTAACTTCTCCGTGTGTCATGAGATGAACTCGAGGCTCGTCGTATATACTTTTTTAAACAAAGAATTCAATTTGAATATTAGAGCTATCTTGTTTTTTTTTAATTTCATTATGAGGTTATGTTCCAAAACGTTTTACCCATTTTCTAGACCAGAAGATCCAAAGATACTGGCAATATCGCACATCGACAGCAAAGCGTCACGTCGGGGTCACCAATTTGGCAAAGGGAGATCTCCCGGCAGGCGAGATGACATGCCTGGAGGGTGGTTGAGGCCCTGAGTGAATGCTCTCGGGGTGGTATATACGAGTATATGCGGGCGATCGACTAATCTTAGATAGCGCGATTCAGGCTTCGGTGACGTCACCATGTGTGTGTGTCCGGTGTCGCCACAATACCACGTTATATACTAACAAATCTAAGACGGCTAAGATCTTTCGCAAGCTTTAAGACACGTTAAAATATAGAGAATGGTGATAACTGATAACAATACCGAGCATGTGATACGAACGCCGTTGGCGTGTCTGTTCCAGACGGCAGTCAGAGTCGGCGGGCAAGGCGGAGGGGTGTGGCGCGGGCGGGCGCCTGCTGCTGCTGTACGCGCGCGACTGCGCCGCCATGATGGAGGTCGCCGCGGCGCTGCGCGCGCTGCTGCTCACCTCCGTCGAACATGTACGTAATGTTTTGAAAATGATTTTTTTTAATAGCCTGAAGGGCTGACGTAAAAGCAGACGAGCCACCTGATGGTAAGTGGTCATCGTCGCCTATGGACACGAGCAACACCAGGGGAGTCATTAGTGCAACGCCGGCCCTGAAGGAGAGCTCTTTTTACACCTTTCTGTGTATTTGAATCGGATTGAGTTTGAGTTACAAACCATTATGGGGCAGGTGGACGACCTATACGCTCCGGAGACGGTGCGGGCGATGGCGCGCGCGCCGGGCGAGTGGGTGCGGCGCGCGCTGGCCCGCGCCGACACGCGCGTGCTGCTGCTGCAGTCGCCCGCCGCCGCCGCGCTGCACGCGCCCGCGCTCGCTGCCGGTGCGAGCGGCCCGCCCACACGTGAGTGTGCGCTGGGTATCTCTATCTATACTAGTTTTGGCAAAGAGAGATCTCCCGCCAGGCGAGACGACATGCCTGGGGGGTGGCCGAGGCCCCGAGTGAGTGTACTCGAGGCGTGGTATATATGCCAGCGATGTAGAAATCTTCGATAGCGCGTTTCAGGCTTCGATGACGTCACCGTGTGACGTGTGTGCGATGTCGCCACACTAGTAATAAAAAATAGAAGTGTATGAGCTATTGCACGTACACGTGACACCGATAATACCTATTAGCGATTTTTCGTATGTAAGTGCACACATAGCATCCCTTCACACTCACATAATTTCATAGCCATCATTTTGTAGAAATTAAATAAATCAGTGTAAAATCGACACTCGACGGGATTGGTTTTATTACGCTACCTTTCCCCCTAGAACTGTTCCTATCGGTACAAGAAGAGTTTGTTTCTTTGTTCGTTTGAACGCGCTAATCTCAGGAACTACTGCTCCGATTTGAATAATTATTTTTGTTTTGCATAGCCCATTTATTAATTAAGGAAGGCTTTAGGCTGTAACTAAAGGATATAGCTATAACACCACGCTACGACCAAAAGGAGCGGAGCAACTAGTCTCCGATACCGAAGCGAGGGCGTCAACTTAATTAAATATGTTGCAGGACGAAGTCTTTCGGATCTACTATTAAATAAATATTAAAAATATTTTGCGTCAAACACGACGCATAAGCGTGCGGTTCCACTTAGGCGGAGCGGAGCGGAGCTGTGCGCGCATTTCAGCAGATTCAGCAATCACATGGCTTGAAATCACACGAGGCACAATGAGATGTGAATTTCAAACCATATGATTGGTTAATCGCGCACAGCTCCGCTCCGCTAAGGAATGATACATTATTGCGGTGGCAACCTTTATTTTCACCCTTAGTTTTAACACACGGATTAGGAAGGATTTTTTTATAAGAAATGTGATTCCCTTGGACTTTATTTGTGTTCCTTGAGTAATTAGAACGCTATTGAAGGCAGAGGAAGCCATATTTTATAACGCAGACGTAATCACTAAAATAAATGAAGTATAAGTAACGTGCACCATTCGCTGCTGCCTACAAAACACTACGACGTAATGTGTATGATTCGTACATCGCAACTTTGACCCATTCTCGGGCGACTAAAGTATGGTTAGGTAATATCTTGTGTTTTTAAATCTCTTGAATGCAGGTATACATAATTCTCGTAAGTTAGTGATCTGGTTGATTAAGCGATAACTGAGCACGTATCCTCGCCGTACCCGATAGCAACGCACCTACTAACCAGCCCGTGTGTTGTCAGTGGAGCGTCCGCTGCTGGGCCGGCGCGCCGCGCACCGCGCGCCGCACGCCAGCGACGCGCTGCTGCCGCTGGCGCTGCGCCTGCTGGCGGACGGCGCGCACGGCCCGCACGCCTACAGGAAGTACTACGTCGCCACGTGAGTACACTCTGCCACTCCTGGTGTCCTGGTACCGTGTGTTGTCAGTGGAGCGACGCGCTGCTGCCGCTGGCGCTGCGCCTGCTGGCGGACGGCGCGCACGGCCCGCACGCCTACAGGAAGTACTACGTCGCCACGTGAGTACACTCTGCCACTCCTGGTGTCCTGGTACCGTGTGTTGTCAGTGGAGCGACGCGCTGCTGCCGCTGGCGCTGCGCCTGCTGGCGGACGGCGCGCACGCCCCGCACGCCTACAGGAAGTACTACGTCGCCACGTGAGTACACTCTGCCACTCCTGGTGTCCTGGTACCGTGTGTTGTCAGTGGAGCGACGCGCTGCTGCCGCTGGCGCTGCGCCTGCTGGCGGACGGCGCGCACGGCCCGCACGCCTACAGGAAGTACTACGTCGCCACGTGAGTACACTCTGCCACTCCTGGTGTCCTGGTACCGTGTGTTGTCAGTGGAGCGACGCGCTGGCGCTGCGCCTGCTGGCGGACGGCGCGCACGGCCCGCACGCCTACAGGAAGTACTACGTCGCCACGTGAGTACACTCTGCCACTCCTGGTGTCCTGGTACCGTGTGTTGTCAGTGGAGCGACGCGCTGCTGCCGCTGGCGCTGCGCCTGCTGGCGGACGGCGCGCACGGCCCGCACGCCTACAGGAAGTACTACGTCGCCACGTGAGTACACTCTGCCACTCCTGGTGTCCTGGTACCGTGCTACCCTCGGTTGGAGCCACAGTGATAAAAAATAAACATATAAAATATAACAACATCGCCACATGAATACCCCACTGTAACTCATAAGATCCTGGTTCCGTCAAATTCTCGGCTGGAACCACAGACAAATAAAATAAAAACAGACGTATAGTCTGACAAGGAATATAGAAAACCTGCATTGAGGGTGCTAAATTTCCTTTTTTATGGTCGGAAATGTATATGTGGATATTTTAGCCACTTTTCTTGAATAGTTTTTGGCATTTTAGCACGACACAATCACTCAGAGCAACAAAATAAACCACGACAAACAACTCACTGACAAGCAATTTACGAGTGACGTTTAAAAAGTAAGAGCTGCCAGTAAAACAAATGAGTTCCGTGACTTAACAAGCTTTATTTACGAGCCACGAGCTTGATTAACTGACATAACGAGCTCGCTACGTAAATGCGAGGTACCTAAAATTTGTACGGGATCGAAGCAGAGCCACCTAATGGACGTAAATGGTTCTGCTTCAATCCTATAGAAATTTTAGCTAACTTACATTTACGTAACGAGCCCGTGTTAAGTGAAACTCGTCGTAAGCACCCTGTATGTTTATTGCAGCATCGCGGGGCTGGAGGCGGAGCTGGTGGGGTCGGTGACCCCGCTGCGGCGCTACGTGCTGCCGGCCGCCGCGCCGCTGCTGCTGCGCGACCTAGCCCCGCCCCCCGCGCCCGCAGCCACGCCCCCCGCGCCCCCCGCGCCCGCCGCCCCGCCCCCCGCCGCGCTGCAGCGCCTGGCCGCCGCCGTGCACGCGCTCCGGGAACACGTCAGAGACAACCCGGACTATCTCGAGGATGAGCTCATATTCTTCGACTACGATTAGAGGTTGTTCACCCCTGCTACCAAGCGTTTTTACAGCGTATTCAAATTTAAGCGTTGTCAGCTATAACTGTAGCGGTTGGGTAGGTAAAGCGGTATCCTTATGCTGAGAACTAGACTTTTTTTTCTCTCTTTATTTGGTTCACAAACTGAATGTAACAGATATCAACTCAAAACATTACAAGTATGTTACAATATTATAATTTAATAATTGACTTAAAGGTCTGAAGGCAATTTGATCCAAAAAAACGAAAACCTTTAAGGTATTGTGGAGGAAAAGGGGAGATCTCCCGCCAGGCGATGTCACTTCCTGAGGACCGCGGTCCGAATGTTAACTTCGGACCATTTGTATATATTATGTTAGATATTGTAGAATCGTCGTTAGCGCGGTTGAGGATGCGTCTTCTGATTGGCCAGTTCAGAGTGACGCGTATGACGTAGTCTATTATTTACTTTGCTCGGTGCATGTGGTGTAATGCTATGGTCAGCATATCATGTGAGGCGCGCGCTCATGTTACTGCAGGAATGCGCGCCGCTACAGTATGCTGTATTGAGCTGAATAGTCTAAACATAATAATTAAAAAGTTACAGGAATTTTAAACTTTCAAATGCGTTTTACCAACAATTGAGATTTTCACTTTGTCACGTTCTTGTCGCAAATGAGCGATATAATATATTCTACCGCTGGATGACTTAACATGACGCAACTTATTATGATTAGGACTTTTGCATGTTGCAACATGGCACGTACAATAATGTGCACGCGTCACGCGAGTGACTAAATTATAGTCCTTAATTGAACCACATAATTATATTGAATATAATTATCACCTCGTAACAATGGTGCTTATAAAGTTTATGTGAATACAACTAGTATTAAGCAATAATAATACAGACGAGTTGCTCTCGTGGCGGAAATATCGTCTTCCCAACGCAATTATTCAATTAACCTTTGTTTTAAGTTAGATAAGAACATTAGGAGAGTGGTAGGATAAGGAAAGCATAATATTTTATTGTTGTTGTTAATTAAAACAATTTATTAGAAACATTTAATTAAACACTTTAAGCCTTATTAATGAACGCGGCTTAAAGCTACTTACTCCAGGATAAATTCTCTAAAGTCAAAGGTTAGAAAAAGACAATAACATTTATACTCCATTTCACATAGGATGGGTACGGTGACATTTGATTTATGTTTCAATACACGCTCACTATTTTCAACAAATCAGATAAATATATATTTTTTAATCACCAATTAATTTCCAAAGTTAACAATAATGCTTGATTAGATGAATGGTAATGAAATTGTATTTAAATATGTGTTTTTACATTTTAAACAAATTAAAAAAAGTACAGAAAAAATAATAACCTAAAATCAGAGGCATGAAACCTATGCATGAAACGAAATGTGTTAGGGATTGACACGTAGTAGGTACCTAATCGGCAAAACCGTTAACCGCAATTGTACTTGATAATGGAATCACATAAATTAATTATGCATGATCACCTCACTACAGAGTTAATTTGAAATGTGTCACCGTACCCATCCTATGTGAAATAAAGTATAAACTCTGACTAACTTTAAGCCGCGTTTATTAATAAGGCCCTTTAATAATTTTTACAGCCGGGTTTACATAACTTGTCAAACGTGACAATCGTCTAGTTAGGTTGGTAGTGATAGTTTGTCAAATATACCTAAGTTTAATGTAGTTCAAAATGTACTTACCTTTATTATGTGTTTCAAACATCACCTGAGCCCCGATTATGCTAAATTATTATAATATGCTTAAATTGGGTCTCATTTGAATAGTTTGACACATTTTGTATTGGGAGTGTGTCAAAAATGTGTCAGTGTTCGATCGAGCCGTAATTGAAGCATTTATAAATTAGCAGAATCGGGTTTCTTGGGCCACGGTGTCTGTGCCTTACAATAATGGCGTCACTAGACTTAGGATGGCACAAAGTACAGTAAAGTCATTATAACTCGGCCGCTCTGAATATAGCTACGAGTGGCTGCGCAGATGTCGATTTTAAGGCCAAAATGGTGGTAGGAGGCGGGGAGTGCAGGCGGTAGGATAGGTACGCCAATACGAAGTAGCGCATCACAAAATACTGTCATGGCCGCCGTGTTTTGATTGGTCAGTCACTGTACCTGCGCCAACATCTCGGAAAACGAAGTTCAGAGCAGCCGAGTTATAATAACCTTACTGATGTGTAGTTAGATCGCCACGCGTACAATAATAATTAAGTGCCAATTGAACAATTTGCTAGAATTTTTACACGAGAAGTCGTTTTATATTTTTGTAACGATTTAAATATATTGGACATTTTTGTATTGGTATTAAATACCGTGTCATTGTGTCAGATGTTTTGTATTCTACGATTTATTGGATGAAGTGCAGCCAAGCGCACAAGGTAGAGCTGTGGTATCTTATCTGCTAAGTTCAAACTTTTTACATTATTTAAAGGATCGTATAAAAGTTTAGTTTGTGATCTCATCTCAAACTTAGAATAAAACAATATAACAATTTAATTCGAATTTGTATATGAATGCCGTGATGTGATATGACTCTACAAGCATATTTAAAATGGCTATAAAAGCAGTGGCGGCTGGCTGCCGACCTTTGTACTACACTCAAGCATTTCTGGTCTTCCTATACTCACTGTTGTTGTGACAGGTCTCTATTATGTACATGGTAATTCTATATTTCTTTAATATTCTGCGTGTGTGAGGTCCGCGGGTGCCCGCTGACAATTTGTAAATTAACTCACCGATTGTGATTGTAACGGGCTTTTTCGATAATCCACCTCTCCGTAATCTGTGGTGGTGAAAGTGGGAATAATGATAACTAGGAACACTATACCAAATGTGGCAGGCTTTGAGAGTTGCAACTATCTTTGTATTATGAATGGATATCGTATTGTGAACGAGTGCAACTACTTATTATTAAAAGAGCATCATTAAATGTCGCTTTTGCAATGTTGTGCTGGGATCTGCGCTCCTCACGCACGCAGTTTGTTTAAAAGCTCTCGGTAGAGTTCAATATTTTGTTATAACGTTAAAATGTAGTCTTAAAAAACCACCTGTAATATATGAAGTTTAAATTTTTATGTTAGATATTTTACGTATAAATAAGGAACGTATGCGAATGTAGCGTTACGAACCTACAGTGCGGCAAAGTTAATGTTATATTATTATATTATGTTCGTTAAGTGTGTTCGCTAAGTCATTGTTGATATGTTACTGAGCAGTGAGCACAATACCCTACACCCTTTACAGCCTGAATTGAAATTAGTATCTTTTGTCAAACTTCAATGTGCGGAGCGTGCTCGTGTGATTGTTGTCAATTTTATGTATTTGTTACAAAATATACCTACTGAAAATGAACGAATTGTGTCTTTATTTATATTTCATCAGTTCCCCAACACGTTGGCAGAGACTGAATTATTGGTAAGAAAACTCATAGTGGAATCGATCGTAGTGCCAGAATATCTGAGTTAAGTATCTAAATTAAGTTATCCTTTATGAAATCAAAGTAGAAACCAGTAGAAACCAATAAGAGTAGACTAATGCAGAGTCTAAATTGAAAATCCCGCGCACCGTCGTCGGGTGGGCTCGGCTGTGGTCGGCGGCGCTCGGCGCGGCGTGCGAGCGAGACGCGCGGCGCAGGTAACAGCATGGCCGCGTTTCATTAAGGCACCCGACCGATGTAAATTACGCGGCCGCTAGGGTAACGTGGATACGACTTCACACTTACATCGCTAAATAATACGAGTTAAGTTCAACGTATGGCTTAGTTTACATTAAATTTGATTGGGAACTTACAAGAAATGAATAATTATTACAATGTTCCTCAATCAATCTGAAATTGAATTTGAATCGCCTTTATTTCTGTGGAAATGTCATCTTGCATGGTACAGCAAAATCTATCAAATACCTTACCGATTATGTTGAGTGGAATTGTCGAAAGTCTAAAATTTACATACGTATATTGAAGGGTACAAGCTTTATTTGTATTCCTGAAGAGCAAGAATAGAAATACGCCTATGTAAGGGCATTTGTTCTAGCATGGATTAAAAGGCTGTTAATGCGTGAAGCTAGCCTTTCAGTCTTTGTAATAGAAAAGGTTGAATGGTATTTTTTAAGATTTACTGTCCTTTACGTTTAGTAAAATATGCTTTGGATACCATAAATTCCATTTGTAACAAAAAATTAAAGCAAGAAACGTAAAAACGGGCGTATCCATAGTTGGCTTATATCCGCTACTTTTTATCAGCGATATATTATCAACTCCATGTTATATAACTTGAACCTGTGTCGCTATCGCCGTCCCTCTCGCGCGGCGTCCCGATCGTTGGAGACGAGCCCCCGAAGCCGCTCTCGCCAGAGCGAGAAAACAGATATTGCATTAAATTTCGATCCTATTCTGTAATGTTTTGTCCAATCGCGTCCGATCACTGCGTGTTAGGGATGGGCAAATGGGAAAATTATATCGATATATATCGTATCGATATTTTTCAAATGTATCGATATATATCGTCCAAGAAATATCGATATTTCGATATATCGATATTTTTCGCCTATTATGCAATTATTTATAAAAAATGCCAAAATATTCGAAATTTTAAAGAAACACACAATCTAATTACTTTTTACAAATAATAATTGCTTTTTACAAATAAATAACCGACTTCAATCTTGATAAGTAGAGATAACTCAAAAACTACTCGCCAGATGGCGTTCAATTCAACTTATAAGTGTAAAGTTCTCGTCACTACAAATTAATCAAGCCCAAACACTAGATAACTGCAGTAAATCGTTGAGAAGTTCCCTCGACTGTCTTTCGGCTTCATCAGATCGACTCCAGATCTTCATGAAATGTTAGCGCTTTAATGTACTTATGATAACATGATCAAACACACTAGTTGTCCATACAATTTTCGAAAGTTCCCTTCGATTTCTCTGAGATGCCATCATCAGATCCTGGTATCATTATCAGGGGACCCCACTGCGCATATCTACTTTACAACAAAAAAAGAATTATCAAAATCGGCCTATAAACGACGAAATAATCGCTGAACGTACATAAAAAAAGCATACATACGGTCGAATTGAGAACCTCCTTCTTTTTTGAAGTCGGTTAAAAATAGGTTTATGTACAGTCAATCGGGGTAACTTTGACAGACCGCTCCCAAAAAAGTTTTTTTTATTTTTTACGTGAAAAGCATTTGGCCCATAAAATTTATTTGTTACAATTAATGTACATAATGAACGTCGTTAACGTAATCTTAAATAAAAAGAAGTTTTTAAACAAAGCTAATATAAAAAACTTTCTTTCGAAAACGTGCGAAACTATTTGTTTTTTTCTGACGTAAAACTTTTTAGATATCTCTCAAAATTTTAATGCTATTAAGGTGTGTTATAATTTATAATACAATCTTTTACATGTCTACTTTCGATACATAAACAATTTTTATTAATTTTCAATTGCAAGATGCAATTAAAAAAATGCGTTAAAATTACAAAATTAAATAATACCGGTAAGTCAGATTTTGAACAAATTCTGGATAACTGCTACCTACCGCTACTACAGATCAGATATCAGAATTCAGATACAGACAGAGCACAACCACAGCTTATGCCAAAAAGCAGTGTCATTGTCATAGACAAGCAGGTTATAGACTGTAATTTTTGTTTTTGTTTGAAGCAAAGAAACTAAACCCATAGGTACAGCCTACTGCATACCTACTCTACATAATATATATTTAAGAAATTGGATTGGTCAAATTCATGATGTGAGAGCTTTAAAAATATATCGATTTTGATATCTGAAAATAAATATCGAATATCGATATATCGCGGGAAAAAAATATCGCTGATTTATATCGATATTCGATATTCGAAATATCGATATTTTGATATATCGATATTTTTTGCCCATCCCTACTGCGTGTTCCGGTTCTTTGTCATCAATGGGTTGCCGGGCGAGTCCATTTCGAGTGCCTCTCGAAAACGTTTTACGCGATATTTGAGCTAGTTTTTGATCTAAAAGTCGTGTTCGAATCCTACCGAAATCGTCGCCTCGATGTCACAAAGCGAGCCTCGCCCCGACGAGGAGTATTTAGCGCGATCGCTTTTAGGCCCTTTCGGCATTAATGAGTCGTACCCACTTCAGCTGACTGCGTCGTACGCAAGGCTACTCTAACTAAAGTAGTAGTAGTCCGGCGCTCGACGGAGGCGGTCGGGTGTTCGCTCGCGGAAGTGATATGCGGATATGTTATTGAGGGTTAAAATGTTTTTGGAACGTTCGCCATAGGCGTCGGGGCGCGAGGTTTCTCGGGAGGTCGCGATCGGGAGCGGCAGTCGCGGGCGCGCCGGCCGGCCCGGCCACGGCGCGAGTGATTCCGGCGGAGGGACCGGCGAGCGGAGGCTCAATAATGCTCAAATTTCTGACTCACAAGCTGCGAACGCATTCGTTGAATGAGGAGAACGTTTCGGAGAAGGTGGGTGTGCCCGACCGGCCGACCGGCTCCGCGGCGAAGGTCACCGCCGACAGAAAATGGCCGCCTCGCTCGCGAGAACAAAGGAGCGGAACGACGAGCCGCCCGCGGCCCGCTCGCCGCTCCGCTCGGGGCTCGACCGGCACCGACTCCACTGAGCGCCGCTCTTGTTGTTGCAGGTGGAGGAGCGGGACTCCGGCACCGAGTCGGACGACGAGGCGGAGCGCGCCGACACCGGTGAGTGCCGCCGGCCGGCCCGGCTCCCGTTCAGCCCTCGTAACCCCTAACCTAACATTAGTGGACGTGTTCCTCCTGCCACTCTCGCCCGGCACCCGCGCCGGGGCCTTCCGCTGCGGCCCGGGTCGGACCGGGCCGAGTACACAAAAAATAAACACGAATGCTGCTATACGTTTATTTGTAAGCGTGTTTAGAATCTAATTAGCATACTCGTCTAGTCGGGCCGGACTAAACATCGGCACTCGGTAGGTATGTGCGCGGTACCTACTCCGTTATTGTTTATTTGCAACGAAGCCGGGACATCGGTGAGGCTCTAAATCGTGGCCGCTCGTGCTTTACTTTACGATAACGCTCGGTGTCCGGTTAACACGGGCGTACTTCTTTGTTCTAGTGGGCCGACCTTGGGGCGTGACCTTGAACTTAGACAATCGAAATTTGTAGATGTGTGCGCCACGTACGTTATCGTGGTGATCTAATTCACGGCAGCCGCTAGAACCTGGCTATTGGCTATCAGAAATCCCTATAACTATTGAATAACCGGGGCGGCTCCACTTCTAACGTGAACGTCGTCACTTTTCTTTTGATTAAAATGCTGAAACATCGACGTTTTGTGAACTATGAATTAATGTAATTGGATTACTTAAAACTAGGCAGCTATTTTACATCTAAACATCATGAAGTAAAATAAGAAAAGACAAATCAATTTAATCTAATTCCTAATGTTGGTTTATTGTCTAGTTAATTTTAGAAAGATTTCGGTACAAAACTTGAGTTATGGGCTTCGTCGTAGTCGTATAAGAAGCCTGATATTTTTATGATTGCAAATTGTAGGCTGAACTTGTAGATATTCCATTGGATTCCAGCGAAGTGAACGTACTATGGCATTCGTGACATAAATTCATGTCGTTGGAATTTAATGAATTGCTTAATTTTCTTTAGATCTCTCATCAATGAGAAGGTAGACCCTTACAAACCATCGAGGAAACTCCTGAATACGCTAAAAGATGGCGTTACACGAGGTTCAAAGACCCAATTGAATATTTTGGGTGTATCCAAATATTTATAATCGATTAAGATACAGGTACTTCTCCACATTGTGCTTTACGGAAACCAAATACATTTCCCTTTGCGCGAAAACCGAACATGGTGAGGAATATGAAAGGTCGCAAGTAGGTAGTTAAAGAAATATGAAATTGATTTGATTGATTTCGCTCTGGGGACGTAGGATCGAACCTAGCAATCGTCAGGAATGCTATCAAATAGTAATAAGACGTTTCTGTGTACGTGATTTGTGAAGTCAGCCAACCAGTTCTCGGGCAAGGTGCGACTATCGCGTTAATCGCTCTCACCTCACCTGAGACTGACCTGTGTGTGACAGAGGAATAATTATGGTACACTAAAAACTAAATACATTCAGTATATTTAATATAATACGTAAAATCTTTCTTCCACAACCCTAAAAGTGTTTTTCTAACAATGCCAACCCAAAACATTGGCTGTGTGGGAATATGTACCTACTGGAACTCTGCTATAATGATCAAGATGTCGCCGTACATACCACCTCAAACCTCTTATCGAATTCATTTCTTTGGGATCAACATGTTCAAAATTAAGAAAAGTAGGTACCACTAAAGACGTGTTTTCGGTTTTCGCCGGAAATGTAACATTTAAACTAAGGATATCTTTTAGTTTTGTGATGAGGATCTGAGGGAGAGTGCGAAGGTAGTTTGCGCGTCATCGCAATGCAAATAGGTACTGACTAGTAAATCCGCCCTCGCTTCGCTTCGGGTAACCAGTCCCTTCAAAAATCAAGTGAAAGAGCAACAAACACACACACACACACACACACATACATCCTTACAAACTTTCGCATTTATATCTAATAATATTAGTTAATATTAGTTATTAGTAGGAAGGAAGTAGGATGTCGTATACCCACGTAGAATAGAACAGCTTTCTTATGAATCATAAGGTAACAGCTTTCTTGTTTTGAGAAAGAAGATGTGTAAACATGGCAGCCAAATTGACTTACCTGCATTAAAATCAAAATAAACTTATTATGCTTCTTTCACGTGTGGAATCTTAAGGAGATAGAAAACAGTATAATTATTGAATCATCAAAAGTCGTTTTATACCGGCATAGATAGCGCTGCTCACACAATCAGATAAATTTGGCAAAATAAATGTTTAAAATATCCACGTCGTTATACTCGTAGATGCATTACAAGACTATGTGCCAGTAACTAAGATGGATATTCCTCATCTACCATCTACATACAGTAGAATCTCGATTATCCGCAGTTCGATTATCCGGACTCATTCGTCTTGGCTCTTATTGCCAACTCAAAAACGTTTTGAATGTGACGTGTTTTGGCTCTACGAATTACCAAAGATCAATAACAAGTTATTTCCAATCAAAATTATTTTCAATTTCATAGGTTTATACCTACCTTCATTATTGTTAAAGTTCGTCAGTATTAAACGATGCATGAAAAACCTATAGAATCTTAAAAAAGTCGAAATATTGTTTCATTTTACTTCGAAATCGATTATCCGCATTTTCGTTTCTACGGATGCGTTAGATGTGGGCGTATTGTTTTATTTGGGAACTTTTATTATCCTCTGCCAAACAAACGTTGATAACATATTGGCGACGCCACACGAGGCCTTGACCTCAGATGCCACAATTATAATTGTTCCAATAACTAACAAATTCAAACAAAGAAATTGCTAGCCCAAACTTAGATTTAATAATATTTTATGCGCACAGGAAACTATTAGGTTGTTCGGAAAGTCATTTCGTTTTTTTAATATGAAATTGAAAGCCAACTTTCGTATGAATAAAAATATTTCCCATGTTTGTAGTAATCATGGCTAATACATCACCATCCTCTGTGAGGTTTCTTTTTAGGCTTCTGTTGACCGCCGTATGTATTTAAATTAGTGGTATCTAATATTATACTTGCCGATGATCCACTTTACCTTACATCAACAAAACTATCCGATACCATTTGTATATTTATTTAACAGTAGGTATTCCTCACTTCACTCAATTTACTTACTTCATGCTTTCGTCTTCCCTGGCGGTTTTTGGTTTTAATTGACTCAGGTTAAAAGCTGTAAGCCAAATTCCACATAATTTTATCTTTGGTCACCATAATATTTACTATACCTATCTTGTATTACGAATAGTCAACATAGAAGTTCCAGCTTACCATCAGTTACATCAAGATGTGCCAGCAGTTACATCTAGATAATACTCATTTAACATATCGACGTTATTACCAAATATTGTTATCTGCGATTGACTTGGGTGACATTTGATAAAAAGGTGGACAAATCACTTTATCACTGTTTCGTAATCCAGTTTGCCTTAATTAAATCTGGATCCAAATATAACGGTTACGCCGCGGCCGGTTATCGTGAACAGCGTTATACCAATAATATCGGAGCCGATAACTACTCCGCCATGTAAATAAAAATGTTTTACCATATTTGTCGGCGCATTTATATCACTATCTATTTGTATACCTGGCGTGACACTGTTATCTTCAAAAAATATTTCGTTCAATTTCGACATTAATAGAATATTCTGGGAAAAAATATTGCTACCAATTTTCCTTACGTATGGGACGACGCATATAATCCGTAAAGTCAGAGACGGTAAAAAGTTTCGTAGGTAACTCTTCTCCGACGTCGCATTTAAGAGTCCCATCCGTGGAATGGCAAAGCAAGCAAGACGGGATGACACGCTCCTAATTTGCGTGTATTGCCGGCGGCCTTTGTCCATTGTGCACTGGATTAGACTAATAGCCCCGGGAGTGGGAGCCGGGAGACGGGGCTCCGCTCCGGGCCGCCTGGCGTCGGCTACAGTTACGACAGAAAAGAATCCTTTCTAGCTATTGTATGAAAAATCTTTCACGACGGAGACACGTAGCAAATTGTACGACGTTAAGGTACCTACAGTTTTTAAAGCATTTGGGTTCTTCTTTATTCTTTATTGCACTTTATTTGGTGTTTGTTCTAATTCTAACGCTGTCAGCTGAAAGTCGTCATAAACCAATTTTCAATTATCAAAAATATCTTAGGTCGACGCCCCAACAAACGCTTAACCATACATTGATAACATCGAAGGCCTACTAAATACTCTTAATCGCCTAGCTTACCCGCTCTCCGAAACAATAGACGTTATTGTCTTCGGGGAACTGGGCGGCCGCGGTCGGGGCGAATTTTATGGGACAGTCGGCGGCGCCGCGGCAGCACCAGCACATGAAATTTCCGAATATCCAGCAAGGAAAGCAGTTCTCCAAATGGTTTTCCGTAATGATCTCGATGGTCCGGCGTCCGGCGCATCTTACGGGCTCTCGGCAGTCTGGCGGAGATAATGGCGCTCATCGTTGCCAAATGGGGACTTTTCACACGTCCACCTAGCGAATTTCCTTTCTTTGCTCTAAAAATTTTGTACGGCTCGGGATTAGGTGCTCGATTAGAAGATAAACGATAAGAAGATCGGTAAGAAGTTAAACGATTTGATAAAAACGCTGTTATGTTACCGACGGCTAATAATGCTGAACTCTTACTTTGATTCCATAAAAATATTTGTTTGGAGCCCCAAATAAATAGAAGATGTTATTGATGTTAATGAAGCAAGACCAATAGCCAAGCCGACTTCGCGTACAAAAATGGTTGATAAATGGATGTTAGGAATATTTGGTTTATAACACTTAAAAGTTAAGAAGGGAATGCATTAGCTTACGATGTAGACACGGACACCATAACACAAACACAGCTTGCCGGCGGACGTGATAACTCTCACTTCATAATCCCTGTTTTACAACCGTCTTAAAACTATAATAAAATTGTTACGACACCCCGCGATAGGCAAGCCAAACAGAGGTGGGTCGTATCTTCGATGGAGGGATTTTAAGGGATTAATGGAGATAACTTTTTTTATTTTTACTCGCGATATCTTTTATTCAAGCTTTACCTTAATCTTACGCTTGATTGTCTTGTTGTAGAATAAAAAACTGTGTGCTTTAAATAAATAACAATTGGATTCCCTGATACGGGGCCCTAAGCCATAGGCATATATGATTGATCAATGAGTGATAAATACTTTTATTTTATTTTGTGATCATCCCCGACACACTTTTATTCGAGGAAGGCAACTTGCGTTATATTATATTTCAAGTTTGACTTCATTGAATTCGGAGAAAACATGGCATGAGACTTGAGAGACGGACGGACGATCAGACCGGCAGACGAGAAGCGTAAGAACGCTGAGCCCTGAAAACGAAGCAAACTCGGTTACTAATGTCACTAACTAAATCATGAATGGAATTGTTTTATCATCACCCGATATGGGGTATGATAAGAAAGATAACTTACGAAACACGATGTCCGATGTGGCGTGATGGATGACCGCGCGATGCGATGGCCGATAGTGATTTATTTGGCCGACCTCAGTCAATGGTACCCGGCCATTTGTCTAGCTCGAGGACCATTATCGCGTTTTATTAATGTTATCGACTAGATGTCTTGTGTGCACGTATTTAGCTTGTTATTCTCGAGCGATGCTTAAAGTATTATTTTAATCTCGTCTCAATGGGGTCTCTTTGCTGGGGATCGCAATTCTATCGCTGATCAACATTTAGATAATCACTTGCCTTGGTGGAGCGAAGTGTTTATGGTACCTATCTCCAGATGTTTCGGAACATGATGGGATCATCTAAAGAGGCTTCGGCGCCTGTGTCTCATACCCTCAATTTCGCTTGTGGCGATGAGATGGAGTCTGCAAACGACATGTCCAAAAGATGAGAGAACTCTATTTGGGCAAATGATGTGTAGTGTTGGGGAACGATCGAGTTGTAGCACGTTTTTATTAAATCCGCCTCTTCTCTAATTGTGGATGTCCACAAGTCTGCATCATAAAAAATATGGAATAGAAAAGTGTAGGAACCAAGTGAACTATTATTCTCTTAGTGCTGCTTTTGTCTTTCCGTATAGTTTTTTTTTGTTATTTCGTTGGATCATGCGGGTCATGCTTGATATTCCTATTGTAACGCGTGATGTAGGCTTTGATTAGCAGTTACCCTTGTTTTTCATAACGAAACTGGAATTCTTCCACGTACTTTTCAATAATATGTATGATTTGATTACCAATAGTAAAAATATCAACAGCGGAACCTTACTTGCTCCCGTGTCGTCATTTAGGACACCAAGTCTACGTTATGTCTATTTAAATTTTATTATTTTTATTATGAAAATTGAAATTCACATGATGAAAATAGTTTTCAGCAGTCAATAAAATAATTTTGGTGGAAAATCTAAAACATCCTCCCGATTTTTCCTTGTGACTGTAAGTGTATAGGTAGGTACTTTATGAGTACGTCTGTGCTGTGGCGGTATTGTGCAAATTCTTTCTATAGAATCTATTCGAAATTTCTCGTTTTAATATACCTAGTATGTGGTTTGCTTACATGAATAATAGTTATCATAATGCATCACTAAGTTAATGATGGGATGTTTTGGTATCCCATTGATGACATTGAAGGAAGCGGACATCCTGGCCGTAGACAGGACGCGGCCGCCGGCTGGGACCAGGTCCTCCCGCGAGACCCTCCTCAGCTCTGTAGAGGCCTAGAGGCTCGGGCCACAACATCCGCAGCGTATGTTGGACTTCAATTGTACAATAACATTGACTGTAACCTTTATGACAGTGCCATTTATGGTGTTGAAAATAAATTAGGTGAGACTTCTTGATTTGTTATCAATGTTCAAAACGTCGTATCGAGGAGGCTATAATCTTGAGATTTATAACTCCTGAGCATCTCTGTTTACCTAGGTTGGTTCCTTTACGTGGTTACTATACCTAAGTTACTACGTTACTATACCTACTTTTCTAGAATTTTCCCTGTGAGGTACTACCGCAGGTGACAGCGTTAAAAACGTCAACTGCGACGAGACTGGGTCCCCACACACTAATAAAATTGAAGGCTACTAATTTGGCCATGTCCAATTAACTTTATTATTATTATTAGTATTCAAGCAATAAATATAGTACCTACACTTGGGCTCTACTTTTTGTATAGTGCTGTCAAAAATAGGAAAAAATGTATAGTTTATTTGCAAAACCGCTTCAGTTGGCAATTAGCATCAGTCTTGGGTATACTTACGAGTGATATTATGTCGGTGATTCTGTATTGAAAAAGCGGATATTGGTATTATCTCGTACGATACGTTCTAATTAGGTTATTTCGGATTTATTTCCAATGCTGTTTTAGTGCCTTTTAATTATGTTCAAATTAGGTCGCAGGTTAATGAAGCTAGTTGAATTATACCGTTTTAATAACAAAACAATGAGAATAATTACGATAAGGTGACCCCGGGAAGGTGGACTGTGGCCGGGGCGGCCGGGGCCGGCACACGTGCACGAGCACGCAATTTGTTTAGTACGTGTAGGTATGAATATGTAATAAATTGTAAATGAATTCCTCGCTACAACCTTGAGAGCGAGCGATTCGCCACGATGACTGTACTTCGCGAAAGTCGACTGAAAGTCAAGTTCAAGGTTGGGCTGCAGCTGCCACGATTGAGTAATGCCCATTGCCCGCCCCCCGCGCCCGCCCGCGCCCCGCGCCGCGTAATTATGCGCTGGCCAGTGACGCTCGCCACATTTTCGTCACTCGGGCCCTACCGGGGACAATTGGACGTCCATGTCGTTTACGTCCAATTGACTCAAATCATCGATTAGGATGGAGTTTTTCGAAGCAGACTAGGACCTTTTAGAGATATTAGTAAGTACTTATGAATTAAATAAGAAAGAGGTTCTCAATTTGGCAATATGCTGTTCAATTCTATTCTCGTTCTGTCTTATTCTTCAGTATTTTATTCTTGTAAGGTTTCCTATTATATTAAACAACTGATGACGAATTCTGAACATCTTTAACGTATGGGAGTAATTTAGCTGTGGTATTAAAGATTGTCGATGATAGGTATCATAACCGATCGACATCCACATCAGTCTATATTCGTAAATGTGTTTATTTGATTACTTACTTAATTCATATAATATCAGTGGAGTGGTCTTACATCCGTTCACTGATAGACGTTGGTGAGTGGTGGCGGCTGGTGTGAGCCGACAACTAAGGCCGGCTCCACACGTTGGCGCCAACGTTCGCGCCAACGCCATTTTCTAGCTCCACACGTTGGCCGAGTAGCGCCTGCCAACTCCCAACGCTCGCCCCAACGTTGGCGCTAACGCCATTTTCTAGCTCCACACGTTGGGCGAGTAGCGTTGGCGCGAACGTTGGCCGACAACGTTTGGAGCCGGGGTAATGCGTGGTAGCGATCGATCGACATCAATATGCGTGATCGTTGGCCACTGCCGCTCGTCGGTAACGTCAGCAACGCGACGTCTCAACATAATGTTATAATAAATGGACTGGTAATTAGAAATGCGTGCCCATTGACGTTCGGAGTTGAGTCTGTAACACTGACTAAGAAATATCCAGCGAATATTAATTATATTGCAATACAAATAATGCTAAATTATATGAGTCAACATTTGCGGCAATATAAATACATAATGCTAAATATGTAATGATATGAGTCAAAATTTGCGTAAAAGAAGGCTACCAATATTACGAAAAACCAAAATATAAACTTTCTTAGCATAAATATTTTATCAAGGCTTTGTATGCTATGCTAGGCTTCGAATCAATAAGCAATTTTGTACATTTTTCTTCATATTATGTAATTATTATCTATCGTTACGATATTACTTATTTGTAATGCGTGCTCAAATAAAGAGAAGGCAATTAAATATATTTTAGCAATTACATATTGCTGTCAGTTACTAGATGTGTAGGGCATTAACATAATGGGCTGAGCTGGTTTATTACGTGCTTACATAAGAAATGTTTAATTGAGTTTATGTGATGATAACATTAACACAAACGGGTATATTAGGAATAGGATTATAAGGTTATTGTATTATTAATTTCCTAAGTGTTATGAGTTATGACACTGTAGTTATGGCTAAATATAGCTACTACAGACATAGTGGTCTATAAAAGACTAGATTTTTGTCTGCGAGTTCGCAAATTTTATCGCGATCTGGCTGAGTTTTATATTCCTTCTACTCCATAAGGGGAGATTTCCAGAGTAATAAATAATAGTTTAAAAAAACTAAAAAACACGCTTTTTATAGAATACTGAACTAAAAAAATAGAAAATAAGTTTCAATAAATTTAAATTAAGAATAGTGTTAAAAATTTCAACAAACATGAATTAATAATAGTGTAAATAAAGAAAATATTTTATTTAAAAAAAGCGTGGGGTGCTTTTTAAGATATTATCAAAATGACACCATGCACCCCACGCTTTTTTTTAAATAAAATATTTTCTTTATTTACACTATTATTAATTCATGTTTGTTGAAATTTTTAACACTATTCTTAATTTAAATTTATTGAAACTTATTTTCTATTTTTTTAGTTCAGTATTCTATAAAAAGCGTGTTTTTTAGTTTTTTTAAACTATTATTTATTTTCGACTTTTTAGTTTTGTTTATTTATAATAGCTTGTTTTTATAATTTTAAACTATTATTTGGTCTCTATCGATCTATCTACTGTGATAACTTAGAATTCAAATAAACAGAAGAACAACGCCATCTAGTAAAACGTAATGTACGCAGTCAAACTGAATACGCAGTTACAGCTAGTTGCCCGTAAATATGGGTAGATGGCAGTAGCAAATGGATAGATGGCAGTAGTGTGAGAGTAAAAAAATTAAAATCTTATTTTGCATATTGAAAATTGGAATAATTTTATCAAAATAGTGTAATGTCATCGGAACTCGATAAATCTACAAAGTTTGAACGAAATCTGGCCATTTAAAGTGGGTCAAAATCGCGTCCAAAGAAGTCGGTTACAAACAAATATACAAACATACAAACATACAAGTGAAGCTAATATAAAGCGTGTAATAATATCATTATGGTAGTCTCTTTATGCGAAGGAGAGTTACATACAAACATACATACAAACATACAAACATACAGGTGAAGTTATAGGCTAGGGAAGGTGGAAATTAAAGAAGTTAGGAAAAACGCCTATTTTTAGGAAAATCCGCGATAGATTTGCGTGGAAAGGGTCTAGAAAATTAGGGATCAACTGTTTATAGGTGCGTTATGAATTTGAAGCAAAACGCCTGAGGGGCACGGAAGATATTAACAGAAATGTAGGTTTAAAATGAACGAATTTAGTATAAATCAAGGAAAAACAGTTGTAACTCGGAAAATTCGCGATGGATTTTCGTGGAAAAGGTATAGGAAGTTAGGGATCAGTTAGCTTTAAGTTAGTTATGAGTTTGAAGCACAACGGTTGAGGGGCACGGAAGATATTAAAGGAAGTATAGGTATAAAATTAAGAAAAAAATGAGGAAAAACAGCTATTTCTCGGAAAATTGTGGTCGGATTTTCGTGAAAATGGTATAGAAAGTTAGGGAATAATTAGTTGCAGATGCTATATAAGTTTGAAGCAAGAAGACCTTTGGGCACCGGAGATATTAAAGAAAATGGAGTAAAGTTACATACAAACATACATACAGGTGAAGTTAATAAAAGCGTGTTAAAAATAGCATATTATGTCCTTTTCAGGGTTCCATACTATCTCCATGAAAAGTTATTTCAACCCTTTAAGGGTTTATTTTAAATTAAAATGTAGCCTATTTGTGACCTTGGGTCTTTAACTTTTCAATTCCGAATTTCATCCAAAACGAGCCTGTGATTAAGCCGTGAAAATGTAACAGGCTAACAGACAGACAGACAGGCAACCAAACTGTGGGCCGGAGATTCACCGGCGCAGAGATATCTAATACTTATGTACTTAGTTCCTGTTACATGAGTATGTACATTATCAAACATCTTTAGTAATCAAAACTTTGTAGACATTGCCTGATAATTTAGACAGAAGCTGGAGTACGGAGCCGTCAGCCGACTAATGAATGTGCCGACAGTGGTGCGGTGGTGCCACATTCGCCTATCACATCGGTACAAAACACTGGCTAAAAAACAGTATACCATTCCAACCACACACACTAAAAACCATGAATTAAATGAGAAACCGATCACAGATTAGGTGCATTGCGCAGCGGAGACAATGCTGCAAAGATGCTAATTTTAAAGCTTATTGTGTCAGCGAGTCTGCCGCAGTCGCATCAGATCGCTGCTGCTTAATTGGCCGCAAGACCTCACCAACCTGTTGAGATCGCGAATTAAAATATCATTTATTCCAGTTGGGTTGCGTTATTAACGCATGTACCTAACCAGCTATCGCAATTAAAATGTCAAATCACTTGCGAGGAGTTTCGTGGAAACTCCGTCCTCCGCTCGCCTCCTCGCCGTGAACTTATGACATAGAAGTAAATGTGTCGCGGAGGCAAAAGGTCGTAAGCTGACTGACGCCCGACGCCAACTTTCACGTCGGGAGAGACGCTAGAAATTATTACAGTAAAAATAGTGGAATAAAATAACTAGCGTAATAGAGATGACAGTTTTTATAAGAATTTATGTGCAAAACTAAAGACAAACGGCCTTTCTCCAGTGTCATTATATCTTCATTTGCAGCAGATTGCGTGTGTTATCTCTCGCCATGAGTTCGCAAATGATTCCGAGATTTATGACCGAACGATGCGCGGACCGGACGTGTCACGGTGCCAGCTCCGTGTACATTCTAAAAAATATATTTGTGGAGGTTCTCGTGTGTAGTATGTCATAGTTCAATGGTCAAAGCGCATGCAAATTATACGTTAGTTCTTTCTTGTATAGCAACTACTCGGCCTACCATCACGGCTGAAGCACACAGGCTTTGAGTTTCTACATGACGGGGTTTAGAGTATGATCCCCACCGCAGTGCTATCGTGAATAGCTCGTTTCGAGCGGACGCAAAATTGTAAAAACCACAACGATCGCCACAGCCCTACAAATTACTGCGGCATCAGTTATGCGGGAATAGGAATAGTGGTTCGGTTTATTCTGCTTATTTGCATTGTTACGACAAATACAGCTGTTTAATGAAATGCCTGTTTACTGGCATCTTCATTGCTACTTTAACTTATTCGCTTTAACCAATTTCAAATAGCAAACGAAAATGGGGCCCAAGCTGGGACCGCTTCTGTCCTCTCTTACGATGCGCCAATACAGCATCAAAGGCTTTGACAGGCGTCGCTTTATCCATGTTAGCGATGTCGGACGTCGGTGCAGGCAACACGAGCCGGGCTCGGGATCGAATTAGAGTTTCCAGCCCACTCGCTGCAGCCGCTCGAGCGGAACTGCTATCTGTCACTTGCCTATCGACTCCAACAACGGCTTTGTCCGATACGCCGGGCGTGGCGGCGTGGCGGCGTGGCTTGCGTTCCTCCTCGGTGGAGGCGATGTATTACACCAGATTGGCTTCATATTGTTCATACCGCTCTTATGTAGCCTTCCCTCGATGAACGTTATCGTCCTAACTCGTCTTGCGCTTATTCAAATCTCTTCAATTTCTTCTCTGCCTTTTTTCGTTTGAATTCCTTTTATTTGTTTTCCTTCATTTATGATATCTGACTTCAACCGTAGTCACCTCTAATTCAATAAGTATTTTATCACTTAATTTCACATCAATCAAGAAACTGATCATTGACATCGCTGATATCATCATAACGACTCATGAATTACGTTATGATTTTTTGCTTTATTGCGTACTAACTACTACATAGATATGTCCACAGGTGATTGATTAAAATAAATACGTAATTTATTAAATTGACTATCCTACTATGATAGATAGCATCAACTGCTCCACGAACAATTTCTGTGCATGTTGCAATTGCCGGTTTTAGATATTGCAGATGTGATAATGTATGAAGCATTTAAGCTGTGTCGCCTGCGTCCTTGGCCAAGCGACGACCACCGGTCTGATTAACCCTCAACTGGTAGTATTTGTTCAGCTGGCCAACCGCCGCGCGACCATACGGCGCAGCTGACGCCTACATACTCTGCTCCGGTACATACAAATATCGCGGTGCGATCCTAGATTGACTATTTATCAAATACATTATCAGCCATGCCATGCCATGGCCTTATAATCAAGATAGTTTTCTAAAATCAACAGCTTATTATACACCCTCAATGTCTTATGATCCTGCCAGCTGAGCTGACGCCCAATTGAATCCTTAGAATTTTACTTCAAAGCCATGACGGATAACGAAGAAAAACATCAATGATCAAAATAGAAAGGATGGACCAGGCAACTTATCCATACTACTACTACAAGGCACTAGCTATCCATTTTAAGCATTGTAAGCCATAGATCTATCACACGGTTACCTACTAAAATACTTTGTGTCAATGAGTACTTAGTAGGTAGTTAATTGAATCAATGAATAATATTTATTATTATGTGACCCAGTTCTATTTTGCATTGTAATTTAAAATAGAATTGTTATAATTTATTCACTTAAATAATATTGTTACAAAATCCACGCAAAACCAACACTGTTATCGCTAATGGCCGTTGGTGGTGTTTTGATAACCCAATCGCAATAAACTTCACTTTTACGTTAAAAACTAAAGATTAATGTTGGGAATGGTCGTTGTATGCAATTGTATAATGAATCAGTAATTATTATTTCTTTTGGAAATTTTTGTCTATGTCTAGCGTGCGGCTAGCACATCCAACGTCGTTCATCTTCAGTTTATAATATTCTGGTATATTGTTATGTATTATAAAAAAAATTCGAACATCGTCGTGTAAGTTTGCTGCCATTTGCAACGTATTCATATATTTCATTGTCTCTCGCTCGTGGAGCTCTCACTTGGCCGACTTTGAAGCAATTGTGTGTAATGTCCCGTGTGATAGTTTAAAAGCCGTTTGCCAGACCTTCTGCTGAAACTTTAGGCTCCGGCGGCTGTCAGCGGCGAACCGTGCTCTCGACGCTCTCGAGTACTCCTCGCGGATGATATGAATTAAACATGTCTCCAAAAGTGGATAAATTAATTGGTGGCAGGTTCTCCGAAGCACTCACACGATGCATGACAGATCGCAGCGGATGTGCTCGCTTCCAGGGCTGTCGATTCCCCTCGGCATTAATTCAATGGATCTCGAACTATTGTCAGGAACGAAGCGGACGTGAATCCCTTCGCTGGGAACACTAGAACGATACCCGATAAACGTGTAACAATCTGTCGATCATGTAACTGATTAAAGGCATCCGATCGCAGAGATACACAACCCTAACGATTGTGAATCGAGTTTTGCACCATCAATTGGCAATTGCGCAATGAATGGGCTCCCTCCGATCCCAACATGGAGCGACGCCGGGCGACGGCCGCCGCAAAAACGACTCCTGCGCCACAATCACGGCCGGAGCGGCCGCGGCCGAGTGAGACCGCACATAATAACCTTTCTCTCCGGACAAAAAGCGAGCCATACCATTCCGTAGTAAGAGCGGTGGGCGGCCGGGCCAGCTCGTGTGAACGTCGAGAATGCTCCGGGAACTGGTTTTTCTTTCCCCGCGCCATCCTTTTCGATTGAGATAAGAAACGTTGACATATTGATTCTAGTTTAGGATGACCGGGCGTTTTGTCGTCACCTCGAGCTATCGGCCCGCTCGCGAGGGGCCGCGTGCTGCGCGCTGTTTACTTTAAAATTAGTTACGCATTCCGCTAGATTATTAGTTTTATGAGCGAACCGGGCCCGAGCAGGTTTCGTAAGTGGACTGTAATGTTTGCATTGGGTGCAGATTTTCCGCTTCCATTAGATCGGCAGCGCCGCACGGCTGCCACTGGTCTCCGCGGCCCAAAATGCGCTCACTGCAAACCTCACAACGTCACAACGGTGTTGAAGTTTAGCGACAGTTTAGCCGGTAGCGTATCGATACGTAACAGCCTTATTAAATTATGTATATTTACTAGGTTATCTTTTTTTACTCGCTGTAGCTGTAGCATAGTGGTTATAAATGTTATTATCAATCTTTAACTGTTATATTACAAGCCCATTAAATGTAAGTTTTAGATTTTAGATTTGCTCAAATTATTTCGCGTTCCAAAACGTAACGAAAACTAATATTCGAGTTGCGTGCAATACGGCGTGTTGGCTGATACAAATAATAAGAATCGTATGCGCAGCCCATTCGCGAAATTATGAGGCGGCGACCAATAGCGGGCCGGTACCGCCGAGACCCCCTCCCCCCCCTCCACGTTGCCCAAACGAACCGGCAAACCGATAACCACATTCACCACATTGCTTGGAAATCGAACTGTGAACGGCGTGTATGTGTAGTAGATCTTTCTTCCAATCTGTACTTCGGACGAAAATAAAATGCATGCATGTGAATAATCATATTTCCCATGTCAATGTACGAGACAGCAATGTCGTGTGTACGTGGGTCCCCGTTACGATCTCTATAATAAAGAAAACCTTGTTTCCGTGTTTAAATAAATCACGTATTTTCACTTAGCAGACCCGGAGATAGTAGTTGAAAGTAGCGTCGGAGTTAGAAGCAGAAGAGCAGCGTCGCTAACAATGCATACGTGATTTCCGTCAACACGTCTTCGTTTCTTGTAATGCTAACGGGCCTCCGCCGCGGCCCAGCGGGCCCCGGGCAGGTCCCGGGAGCCAGGCCTGCTCGAATATCGTTTTTACGAGCATCGGCTCGGAGCCGGAGGGCTTCCTCCGTAACGAGCAACCCTACTCCGCGCCACCCGAGGGATATCAATTCATATTTTCGCCCGAAATTCGACGCTCAAAATTTTCCGTTGCAAACTCGACTAGGAAAAGTTTCGAGATTCTGATCGCCGCGCTCGAGTGCCGTCGGTCGGGCGGCCGGAGTCGGTCGGGAGGGCAGTCGGTACTTCGAATACACCGATCGCCGTATTATAAGTAACATTTTGTTTCGCTTCTCGATGATCATTAGCGAATCGTGGGCCGCGCGACTTCGCCATTCTGGTCCAGTTCTCGTCGAAACGGTTCTGGTTATCCGCCGCGAGTTTTTGTGGTCGTCGGAGTAAAAAAAATGATTACGTTTGTAGCCGGTTCGGGAGCTGCGATACTTCCGCAGCAACCGGTCTGGCGCGCCGTGGGCCGCCGTGGGCTGCGGGTTAACGATTGAGTATTTATTGGCCGTGGAGTGGACTTTCACGCCGACGCGATTGTTTGGTGAATCCGAACGTGCGATGCGGTTACGAAACCGACGGACGTATTAAAAGGTTTCTCGGCGTCGCGTCAGCCCGTATCATCCAATAGAGATTTTATTAATATACTGGAAAATCTGATTTGTTTGCTATAAAATTATTTGTGTGGGTGTAGCCAGCTATGTTTGCGTTGATCAGGTTATAAATGGTTTTACAAGATAACAAAATTGTTGTCTCCCATGTTTACTGCGTTATCGCTTAGAGAACTTCTTTGTTAGAACATTTAATTAATTGACCTTGTTGACTTCTCTTCGAGTAATTTAACATAACATTGCCTAGAATAATTTTCATTCCCTAAACAAGAAAATCCCCATCCATTATCCTTTCTACTATCCGGACCCTGTCTACGCACGCACTCGATGTTGAAGTCAGCTGGCTCCGGGGAGAAAATGTAACTCGATAATCGGCGAGTTACGGTAAACCGACATACGCAAGTGTCAAGATCAGCTGTTTATCGGCGCTGGCGCTTGGCCGCTCGCAGCGCACGTACGGCCGCATCCATGTACTAATGATAAAACCGGATAAAGGTCTGCGCAAATTACAACGACTCCACGCCAACGCGGTTACGGAGCAACTCAAATGTAAGCACTCAATTATGATCCTTATATCTTAGGCGTTACGGTTGAATTTTGAGTGTACGCTTGAAAAACGTGGACTACTCCCCACCCTCTGCTCACCGACGCCGTTCACACTCGATTCAACCGTAACGCCTAAGATATAAGGATCATAATTGAATGCTTACATTTGAGTTGCTCCGTAACCGCGTTGGCGTGGAGTCGTAATGTGCGCAGACCTTTACACGGGCGACGTGTGGACCCCATTTGGCTTTATAACGTACAGAGACGGGCGATTATTGTGAGAGAGGTCATTGCTTGTCTACATCTGATGTGGAGCAGAGCCCCTAAGGTCTGGAAATGTTAAGTTTGATCATCCATCACGGAATTCGAAAACGTCACAATGTCTGAAGATGTCATAAATCTTGAAGACAAATCGATGGTCTCTTTACATTTTACTTTTTTAATTCCCGTCCTTTAGGTAATATTCCATACTAGCGGCCCGCCCGCGGTTTCACCCGCGTGGATCCCGTTCTCGTGGGAATATATGCATGTATTATACATAAAAACCTTCCTCTTGAATCACTCTACCTATTACAAAAAACCGCATCAAAATCCGTTGCGTAATTTTAAAGATTTAAGCATACAGACAAACAGACAAATAAACAGACGGACAAAAATAGCGACTTTGTTTTATACTATGTAGTGATTCGCTGCAAAACCTATCCTAACTACCATACTTACCATACATACCTACTATCCATAGGTTGAAAACGCGCGTTTCTCTGCGGGAAAAGTTTAAAGAAATAGGCATATTAACTGTAGCCTCACAGTATATTTATAGTAACTTGTTATACGTAAGAGAAAATTTAGGCACATACAAAGTCAACAGTGATACGCATAATCATCTAACGAGAAGGAGACACAATTTGGTTACGTCTTCATTTCGCCTGCGTAAGGTGCAGCGATCTTTTATGGGGCTTGGTGTTAAATTTTACAATAAGATACCCAAAAAGATACGTGATTTACCTATTGAAACGTTCAAGCGACGTGTAAAATCACAACTTGTTAGTAAAGGATATTATACTATAGATGAATATGTTAATGATAAGGGTGCCTGGGTGTGATAATGCCGCGACCGGTTCCACTTAGACTAGAATTAGTTTTTTTTTTTTTGTGTTTAGCCATAATTAGTAGTAAGTGATACCTGTACTGTGAGTGGTGAAAGAGAAAAAAGAGACTCCTTGGGAGTTTCTTGCCGCTTCTTCTCCCAAGACCACTCATCGTAGGGATTTGTTGAAGCGATGGCGTAACTTGACTTTCGAAATGAGTTTGTTAAAACCTACTTCGAAGAAATAAAGATTTGAATTTGAATTTAACACAGTTCTCATAATAGATTTCAATCAATCACAGAGTAATCAGACATCTGATTGAACTCGTGCTGTAATTTCGTGTCCAATGTTTTATAATACATATTCGAGTTCACATTGAGTATTTGTATAAAAATATCGTTATCTGAAACTTGGCTGATTTGGCTTATTGGCCTAAAACTGTGTCAACGTAGATTACGGTTTTTTTATTAAGCGATAAGATTGCACTCGCCGCTCTGTTTTTCTTAATTAAATAGTTTTGTTATTCTTCTCAAAATTTTATCTTGTGATGAATAGCTGTGTACCTACTGACAAATTGTTATGGAAGAAAAGAAATAAGAGCAGATTATTTACGCTTGCATTACATAACTAGTTTTATAGTTTACAATTAAATATTGATATTGTAGAAATGTTTCCCTATCTCAGTTTACTCGTCTACGATCAAATCAGGGACTCTAAAATGCGTAGGTAAGTACTTCGTGCAGCACATTTTCTGAGACTGTTTGAAACTATATGTACATTGAGAAGATCATTTTATTAACTTACAATATAGGTACAAAAGCGAAAGTCATAATACAGAAGGATTATCTTCTTTTAAAAAGTCTAGGCATGCCAATATCGAATTGGCAGTTACGAAAACAAAACGAAACGCTTATTTGAACGTACGATGTTGGACCTGAAGCGGTGGCCGACGCGAGTCCAGTGATAACTGACTATCGGTCGGCGGTCGGTGGCTGCACCAGCCATTACAATTTCCATCGCATCTCGTCAGCTGATAAATATTGACGCTGCATCTCGCCCCCCCCCCCCCCCCCCCCCTCGGCCCGCCCCGCGCCTCACTTCCAAGACTTGTTCGATATTCCAATCGATTATGCTAATCTAAATTATACTCAGTTAGCAATTGTAATTCTTAGATTGTTTAACTTCGAGTGCCGGCCTCTTACAATATTGTTGTTGGATTAATGAGTTTAAGATATTATTATTGTTCTTGGACTCGATCAGTTTTTCCATTGGAGGTGGAAATTAGGTGATGTTTTACTTTAATTACTTATGACATTTCAGCTCAGCTCAACATCTCTGATTTATTTTTACTTTTTACCTCTCAAGAATATGGTAGGACGTACTAAATCTTAGGTCCTCAGATCACGCTTGACCCCAAAATTGATATGCGGCCCGATAAACATACGAAAAACAAATTGTCCTAGCTGAGGCTACCGCGAGTAGTTATGAATATGAACTATCGGACTTCGTATTCCTTCGAGACAATTTCGGAGAACACACAGAAAGGTTCTTTACCTTCGTATATCGATATGCCCTCACGAAACAATGCATGAGAATTATAATTCGTTTCTAATAAGTATACGCATATTTTGAAAACTGAGATTTTTGTAAGATTCAGTCTATCGTTAAGGTTCATACCAACAGACCGTCATAAGTTCAGTAATAATAAATTAAAAATAAAGTTTAAGCTAATCACAATAGGTAATGTCGACCTTGGGTCGTTGTTAAATGGGATCATCATAGCGTCTCCGCTGTTCGCTTGATATTTAGAACCGGTTTGCGACTTTACTTGTATCGGCATTCGGCATGGAACAAGTTACTAATTTATGTTATAATAATATTAAGGTCGGAGCTGTAACCCGTTAGCGACCCACCACTGGGCCCAGGTCTCGTGGTTGAGGCAGCGTGCGACTCTGCTTCAGTGTGGGCGGTGGAGCATGGGTATGCGAATACGGCGTTTTTAAAACTAGACCTTTTGCCAATAAGTGCTTGTACGACTACAGCCACTACGTCTACCAGATCATTTCGAAAATAAGTCCGATGTCAACTTAACTGTTTTTACTCACCTGAACGTAAAACGAGATTCGCTAACCTGCTATAATAACTAAAAAAAGCTTAAATGGGTTAAACGTTCGGAAATAAATTGTAAACGCGAAGAGACGCGAGCCGATGTACCTACTGGTTGTTTTAGTTTCTATAGTTTTGGAACAAACAGAATATTTGACGTCAATCACTAACTGAAGACTATGATCGCGTGGGTTAATAATATACAACATTATATAGGTACTGCTTACTTTTTGGAGTAAGTATGTATAGTGATAGTTTTGTGGTTACCCTTGGGATAACATGAAAAATGTTTACAATAAGTGCCTTCCTACATCATTTCGCGGATTTTCGCGTTAAAAATAACTGTCACAAAATACTGGTTTAGTTAGTATTACAATTTAGTTTTTGCGGAAGTAGGGAACACTAATATACGTTATTATTAATAGTAGTAATGTCGACGACCCTGGCAACATTTATGGCGACTGCAGGACGAGAGGTTCCGGGTTCGTGTCTCGTGTCCTATATGGGGCAAAAATATGTAAGCAATAAATTGTGAACATAACGCCCGTGGCCAGGTCAAATGTACAGTCAGTCAGTCACTAATGCTTAGTTTAGGAGTTACTTTCACACGCAAGTGTATATTATCTACATGTAGGTTAGGTGCTGAAATCATAATCCTCCATTGGCACAGTCGGGCAGTAAAATACGCGGTTTAAAAATAACGAAATGCGAACAGCGGCGGAGACATTTCGTTTTATGTCATTAGGGTCCACGCTCCGCGCGCGCCACATCCACCGCGCGGCGCGCCACGTAATCAGGGCTGCCGACTTCTGGAAAATCTGTCGGCAAATCTTTAAGATTCTTTAGTGCCTCTTTTTATAAACGTAGATATTAGAATCTGAATTTAATGGACTGCGTTATACGTGATAAGGATATATTATGCGCTCCACGGTGCACACTATCACTAATCAAAAATCCTATGCTAGTTCCGTTCTGAATAAATAAAACTTGATAAATGGTTTTGTGATCTCGTGCGCCTGGGTATGCATAAATCATTATCCTCGATTAAACCTGTGGGTGAACACATTAAAACGATTAAATGAAGCTACAAAAACGAAACATAATAACTTGATTGATATTATAAATCACGTGAATATTGTTTAGTTTGTAATACTGTACAGCACCGTGTCTAACGCTGCTGACGTTAACGCATATCGCATGTTTATGTTGGGTTCGTCGCGGCCGCGTCATCGCAACCAAGTTGTAGCTGTAGCCTGTAGCTGTAGCCTTCATTTGTAGTTTTACTCCTTGATTGTGCTATGTTGTATTAATTTTATTATGGTTATGGTATATTAATTTAATTTTTTAATACATTGCATACATTAGAATTTAAAAAATTAAAGAAATTTTATTTGTGAGATTCATTTAAGTGCAATGGTTTAGCTAAAATGCTTCTCCAAGATTCGTTACTTTTCATTATTTACAGTGAATAAATTAGTTTCATTAAGACATTATGTTTGTCATAATTCCAATCTCATACATTGTTCTGTATCAGTTTAACATGTTACAAACTGCATTCAAGGTTGTTTTTTGATTAAATAATTTACGACGAACGAAAATTCAAAACAGTTAAATATGAATGCCGCAACCCTGAACATTATTCGTAACCCGGTAACTGCAACATGTCCACGGCGACTTCAAGATATTTTGATATTTCTGCCGTTAGCATAAACCACATAATGGCTTGCGGGATCCCGCCGTTATGACCTACGGGGTCGGCACTTGTAATTAGGTAATTAGTAGGTCGGTTTCGTCCGATCTCAACACGAAACGCGTTTTAGAAATTCAAACGGTGATGATTTATTGTGGTCAGTGCCAATGCCCACTGCCCACGCCCACGCCCTGCACGAGCCGTGGCAATGAACGTACACAGCAAAAAATACGATAAATGTCAAGGAAAAGAAGTGCAACAGATTAGTAGGTACTAAGATGATACGTCCATACGTCAACCTCCCTAAGTAAACTAAAGATCTTAACTTAAACCTTGAAGATCATTAGCGTGTATCATGTTTTTGTTGAGCTCATAAATCGCCTTATTATTTAAAATGCGGTCACTGATTCAAAATGTTTCATTACACATTAGGATATCTAAAGAAAAAGGTAAAACAAATGTACCGAAGAAATACTAAACGGCTAAACGGTTAATTTCTTGGCGTGTAAAAGGCAAATAAATCCAACGTCTATTTATAATAATAAAAAAGACAAGCCACGAAAACCGAGAAACTAGGCGTTTGTGACGAGGCAATGCGAGGCGAGGCGAGGCGCGGCGAGGCGCGAGCGAGGCGGCAGCGCGCGGCCATTCACCCCCTCAGAATCCAGGTCGAGAAGGTTAGCGACGAACTGCTGCCACATTGGTAAAGCAGCCACGCAGAGAGCGAGCGTCATACAACGGCCGCCCGGCCGCGCCGGGTGATTTAGCTGCGTCGGCCACTGCCGCGTACTGTCTCCACGCGTCTGCTCTCGCTCTCGTGTGGTGTGGATTTCTCTCTGCAGTCTCTGCACGGCTTCTACCACGAACATCGGCACTTAGACTATATATATGACTATCTATATATAACTATCTATATATAACTGTCCTGTATCCGGCCGCTATATTGTTATGATGGATCAACAACTCGCTGTATGATAAAAACACTAAATATTGATAATCTTTTCTATTTACAAAGTATGGTCTCATCGGTCTCATCCATATTTTATATTCGGTGTCACGTCTTTTAAATAAACTTGTTCTATTTTGTAATATTTTTGCAAAATAATATGTTTTTAAATCAGACATTATAACGTTGGGCACGTTTCTTAACAGCTCCACAGGAATAATAAATATTTTTTTCAGAAAATGTAATTTGGAATTGTGAATTAGGTTTCTCCCCAGTGATCCTAATAAATAAGATCGATTAGATCTGAGGTTCACAGAACAAAGCCCTGTATTATGCCACTTAAAATTATATAAAAAATAAAGAATTTTTATTTAACTATAATAAAATCGCTATATAAACGTCAGTCTCTCACAACTTGACAAGACAATACAACACAGCTTACACAGCACAATACAGCACCTTCTGTGCGCGCGGCCGCGGCGCGGTGCTGTTTCTCTGGATCTGTCCGTCATCATTTCCTACGGGATCTACTGGATTTGCTTAATCTCTTAAACTTAAAGGGTACATATTTAATCGATTCTCTGAGCAACTTAATCTATCTGTACTCCAAGTCTGTGCGGGCTACGGACAGAATACAATAGCAGTTTATGGCCACTGCCGGGTCTTTATCGAATCCTGCGATATTAGGTACTTGACATGACCATTATTTTAAGCTTAGATTTTCGGAATTTCGGGAGATATGGTTGTCAAAAATTTTTGAAAATGTTTAGAGAGAAGTTTCAGAGAGGGCCTGCAGTGTCAAACGATTTTTTTGCGAACAGAAAGTAAAAACAAAAACCAATACCCACATGACCGCAATCGATATTTTAATCAATGAAATAAAAACAAAACGTTATCAGTTATCAGGTTATCACAGTGCCACCGGTCACCCGCTGTTACGTCACGCCAGGCCACTAGGTATGTCTGCCTGCCTCCTATTATAACACTATTTACAATTTTGAATTCTTACCACTTTTATTTTACTGCATTTTTTAATATAAAGAGATACCTACTTAGTTCTTTTCGTAAGCCGACGTCGCCGTCGTAAGACGTTAGAAGTTAGAAGTAATTCACCCTTCAATTAACTTTATCTAAACATAGGACCTTTTTATTGTAGTGGTAATAACCGTAACGAGTGAGCACAACCCTAGTCTCAAGCAAGACTTATCTTGCGACATAAAATTATTTTCTAAAAATTGCAGCCGGTAATTTTTAATAATACGATTAGGTACCTTTATTTAATTGTCGGGATTTTTTTTTATATTTCCTGGTCCTGGTAGTGAATCGACAGAAAATCTATAGCGAGTGATGTTGGAAAAGTGCGCAGGTTGGCCGCCAGATGCCAGCACTCGTCCACTACACGATGTTTACTTGTTCGATAGACGTGTTTGCGAAATGCTGGAGTTTTGGGCCCGTGTCGCCGGCATTACATTCAGTAATCAGCTGTTTCTTTAATCTGCTCCAAAGGATCTAAGTACCTACTATCCTTTTGGAATAAATGCTGTAATTAATTCCATTTACAAAAGTAATTGGTTTAAAGTGATCTTCACCTCAACATTTACTTGAAACGATTTGTTAACCTTTATTTTTTTTAATTTAATTTACTTTATAAATAAATGCATTGCTTAAAAGTCTTTGAAGGTTGATTAAATTAAAGTCATTCAGGTAACAAAATAATGCATAACGATGTAATAACAATGACTAGTATTATGCAAATGGTAACATTAAACTGGCGGCAGTTTAGCCTGGCCTGGAATAATAATAGCAGTAAAAATTAAAAATAATAAAGTATCAGCTGATGTATGGTTGACACAAAACAGTCATCTAGAGAATCCAAAGTAAAATAGTGATCTTCAGCGCAAAAAATGCCACGTGAGCCGAGTGGAAGGCCCAATAGGCTCGCCGCGGGCGCGAGGGTCCGATTAGAATAATTCATTCAGTCGTAAGTAGGACGCGCGTAGCTCTCGGCTCCCGGCGCGGAATGACGGCTCTAGCTCTAGCCCGCGCGACGCGCTAGCTCTAGCGCTAGCCAACACTGTGTACCATACCAATCCTTTCTCATTCTGGCGGATTTAGCTCCCTCCGTTTTAATGTCACTTTGCTTAACTGTTTTACGACTTGTCTATATCTCATCTCGACATAGGTGGCAAGCTCCTGGATTTCACTGACACATTTAAAACAGCATGTTTTGTCCTCAGATTATAGAACCAAAAGGCAGATGTAGTCGTTCTAGTATAAAGTGAAGCTACCAAAGCAAATACAAAATAAAAAGCTAATACAATCTCGTGTCAGTACTACGGAAAGCGTCAAATAGCATAAACGTCGCAAGTGTCAAATTTTTTAAAATAATTTTATCAGTTAAAATGTCGTCTTGCATTTTTAAATTCTCTAAAAGTTGTTCGCAAAAATAAAGAAAAGAAGACGGAATATCTTTTCACAGGTAATTGTTCATTATTTTATTATTTATTTATAATAATATTTTTGCGGTTCGCTCGGAACACAAAACCTCAACAATCATTCATTTGTACACCAGTTTAAATGAAAATCGGTTACCCTAAATTTGGGGAAATATGCATGGACTATTTGGACATTGGTCGATTTATAAATTTATATCGAAAAAAAAAATATTTTGAAAGTAAATAGTTTTATTTATTTAAACCTAAAAGTCAGGCAATACAGCCAATAAAATTAGCATTCTAACTGCTGAAAATGTCACGTGTGCCAATAATATGTATGATAAATATTAGATAATATTTTAGTTTCTGCTTAGCCTACTAATAACTAATAACTATAATTTTTGCAGATTTCCGACAGATGCTGTAACAAGAGAAAAATGGGTTCATATTATTCGGAAAAGCAGGCAAGATATTAATTGGCTAATTAATTTTGCGTGGTTCGCTCATTACATTTTAGTGAGGATGACGTGTACCTATCTCACTAAAAAAGGACATTGGTTGATTAAAAAATCATCAAAACCTATTTTTTGTTATAATAAATAAGTATATTGATATTTTGATGTTTTTTTTTATTAAAAATATCTACCCAAAGAGACAAAAATCCATAGGTTAATTAAAACAATTAAAGTCGTTAAGCCGCTCGAAGGCCTCCGACACGGCTTAACGACTGCTATCTATCTATCTATCAACCGGGACCGACGGCTTTACGTGCCTTCCGAAGCTCGGAGGCGCTCAAGAAATTATTATCAGAAGAAATTAAAATCAATTATTATTTTTACATACAATAAAACTTTAATTTTTTGTCTGTTTTTCTGTGCATTTGTTCCGCCTAATCTCAGGAACAGCTTAACTAATTTAGATGCAGTTTTCACTGACGTATTCAAATGAGCTTGGGTTAACATTTAGTGTGTGTTTTATTTGAATCGGTATACAAATAAGAAATCACGTCAGTTTAAAGAATACCATCCCTCATTTATCGATTATGGGCTTACCGAAGCGAAACAAGGGCGTTCACTAGTAATAAATAATTTGCATAATGTTTTAAGCTGGAAATATGGCGAACAATGTTTACAAAATTGCGGGAGATTATGACTTTTCACTTGGCAACCTCACACACACAAAGAATTACGTATCCATACGGTGCAATTGCTAGTTGACATTAAGGTTGTCATGCACACATAGTGAAAAAGCGGCTTCACATTATTCGTCGCTTTTCTTTGCGAATGTTCTATCTGCCTTTTGGTTCTATAATCTGAGGTTTTGTCTATTTCGGCCACAACCCTGTTAAATATTATGTTGACGACCCTGTAGCCTAGTCGGTAGTGACCCTGCCTGCGACGCGAGGTGTCCCGGGTTCGATTCCCGGCCGGGGCAGATATTTATGTGGCAGATAAATATTTGTACTCGGGTCATGGGTGTAATTGTGATGTGTTATATGTGTAGTCCATGCCACCCGCGACACAGGTAACTGGTAACCTACTGCGGGGGTATGAGTGTGTTAGCGTTTATTTATTTATTTATTTCTTTATGTTTTGGAGTTTATTTGTTTTGGAAAAATTGGAGCAATGCGATGTGATGTAAAGTGATTTTAATTGGTAGAGTACATTGGGTTCAGTTTACGAAAGGGTCCATAGTTGGGTATTATCCTCTTTGCACACGATGCCTTTTCTACACTTTTTTTATTAATTTCAGCCTGTAAAAATCGTTTATAACCCAAGTTTAAAAAGACCCAACCAACCTACAATTTTCTATTTGTCCGTTGGGGCATTTTGAACCAGAATATTGCTGTCATTAAAATGTTAAAATAGATTAAAACGACATTAATTATTGTCAACCGAGCGAGCGAAACTAAATTATAAGGAGATTACGGCTCGTAATACATATTATCTCGTGTCATATCTCAGTATCTCTAGGGTTCATAATTTCATATTATCAACGTAGGGTCGGCGCCACAGCGGCGACGGAAGCGCAGCTTTCTAAGTCGCGGGGCAACGCGCTTGATATTCGCGTTTATCTGCCAACACACGCCGCCTATCTGATCGACGTTAACTACGCGAGGTTACTCGTTAACCGTGTATGTGACATCAGATTCTATTGTTGCGCGTAAATTATAACCAGACACCGGCATCAGCTAGGTACGCGGATAATGTCTTGCCAAGCGCTGACCTTTTTCGTTACATTGTCGTGTCGTACGCCCTACGCATTTTTGTCACGTTTAAAAGACCTAATTTAATCGCGTGTTGAAGTACCTAATCGACACTTTAAAATTCTTTTTCTAATTTAGTCAATTCAATGAATTGTAATCGTTTTCAGATTTAACTTAACACTAGTTTTTAACCGATTAAAAAAATGGTTTCTCAATACGGCTGTATCTTTTTATTTTTTATGTTCCCTCGTATTATCTTTTCATTACTTGATCCGATTTTGATGATTTTTTACATCTCAAGGCTGGTACTTGTCGTGTGGGTCCCGTTTACAATATGAGTAAGATATGACGAGAAGCTTTCGAAAAGTTACCGAAATTTGCTGTTTACATTAGTTAAATTTTGTGTTATGTTGGACTAGTTCTATCCTGTATAGTTCGGGCATCTGACGGGGCGGTAGTTTTATGATAGTGGTGGTAGCGAGCGCAGGTTGGGAGAGCTGTGAGCTGGCGTTTGCGTGAGCTGGCGGCTGATAGCTGTCGATGGCTGTCGACGGACCGTCATTACCATTGCGTGCGGCAGCGCCTCCGCCGTGCGCCGTGCGTGCCAATACTGCCAATACTCAGCTAAACACCGACCACTGCCTTCATTGTATGCAATCCAACACTTTTTCACCTCCGATTCTTTTCTATTATGCTCCATTCTAATTAAAGGAGCAGCCATTGTGAAAATTCCCACTCTCACAGTTACAAAAAATTACATTATGTGTTAATTCTGTAACACAAGATTCAATTGCGCCCGGGGCGCGGGGCACGGGCGGGCGGGGGCACGGTTTAACGGAATCGCGGGCTCGGATTACCACTGCTGAATGTTATTTCTTTGCTTTTTCAATTTTCTGAGTTTTAATCCGGTGTTTCGAAGCGTGGAGAATTGCTTTATCTACCCGACAATGATAGACAGATATATTTATCGTAGGGAAGCCTGTCCGTCGGGGCGGCGCGGCGGGCGGGTTACTCCTAGCGGGTCAAGGTCGGGCCCGCCGTTTGTCCGGGAGAATTCAATTATGTCTTGAACACTCGACCACGCACTTCTTCACTGATGGCCCTCTCTCTGTTCCAGGTGATTTCTGCGGCGACGTCATTATGAAGTGGAACGACGTCACCGACATCAGTAAGTTATTCATTACCTATAGTTTCATCAATAGACTTATAAAATGATCATCGCGAACATTCAACGTTTTAAACCTGACCGCTACTCGCCACAATTCAAGACTCAGTTAATTCAAGTTGTGGAAAATATGTATTGTAAAAATGGTGAGTACCTGTTACATTAAAATGAGAATGTTATCGAATAGCTGTGCGAGTTTTTCATTGATAGATGATTGGATGCGATGCGACCGACGGCTTGCATGATGTATGCGGCGTACATCCGTGTGACATCTGGCCGCGGCGCAAGCGTTATCATCGAAATAATTGCCGGACGAATATATCACGCACGTGCATACAGCGTACTACATGAGAATGTTGGCAAGCGTTGCTACTGCTACTATGGTTTGTAGTAAGCGACGTAGTACGGGCCGCGTGGGCGCCCGGCCGTGGGCGTGGGGGCTGGGGGCGTGGGCGACGAGGAATCCACTCTAACCACTATGTTTATTGTATGTGCGGTCCCTTGAGTAAAAATCACGACATCAGTATTTGGTCTTCATATGAACGCGATGCTTGCTTCAGTTCCAAATTGTTCGATTAAAATCTATTTAGGTACTCATTAACATTTATGTAATTCTGGTGATCATTCACACAGATTACCTATAGCTACTCTTAGCATACCGGTCATACTAATAATAATAAATGACGCGCGTTTATTATTAAATCGGGGCGCGTTCGCCTTCCGAGTTAATGATGTTGGAACGAATGATAATTTCCTAGTTACAATGTCCGTGTGTTTGGCACCGGGAGTGCCATGCCGGGGCAGTTGGCAGTTGGCACGGGGCGCAGGAAGCCAGCCGGCCGTACGAGCGCTGCCATTCATACCAAAATAATATTGGCAGATTGGCACTGCGACGTTCAATCCTGCGAGAAGTCGCGGCCCTATGGTTACCATCTCAACTTACAGAAATTCCGGACAGCGAGCTCGATGTTCTCATGCAAATTATTAAAGTTTCGGAACAATAAATTTATATTTAATTTTACAAAGTAATTGTATTTGAGAGGACACCATTTAATTGTATTTTTTAAATGTAATAGATGAAAACTTGAATGCCTGAAAGAACGATTATTTCTATTTTGTTTATTAACATCTGTTCAAATCAAACACAAGCTCGAATATTTGGAATTTTCCGCACACATTCAGAGATTTGGTTACCATATCCGTGCTACATTGAGAAGATCGATCAAAATATCATCTTCAAACCGTCCCTCGTCTCCCAGCCGCCTACCCGATCAAACTCATTACATGTATCGAACCGACGCGGACGTCAAGGAATCGTGATTTCCCAATGAGAACAATAGGTAACGTTTAGCAATAACCGTTACAAGCACACGTCGTTACCGGCGGGGAGCCTGGGGAGGGGGAGGCATTCCAATTTAATTGTTCGTGTAATGTGCACTTGAGATGTCACCGCAGAGGCGCGGCCTGTGGTTGGGAGCAGGCCGGTTATCTTCGTCCCGAGTCCGACGTATCCCCGACCACCCCGGCTAGGGTTGCCAGGCGTTAGGATAAAGTCGGACACTGTCTGGCTGCGCTTTGATCGCATGATCCGCCTAATTAGATAGCGTTAGGTTTTGCTTGGTTAAACAAAATTTTAATCTATTTGTGATATTATTGATTTTATTAAAGAACATAGACAGTGTACTTATTATAAAGAAGATTTGTTTGTATGATTAGCATTATAAATGATAAAAAAAATCTTGTTTGAATTGGGGTGTCCTCGGACATTTCTTCCCAAATGTCCAGCTTAACTCGTTGGCCTGTTCGGATTTTCAGTTTTGCAACCTAGCAGCCCTAGCCCCGGCTAGTTCCCAGCGACAATGTGAGCCGCTGCGGTTCCTAATCGCTCAACAACCCACAATTCTTACACGAAACGAGCAGTAAATTAGCCGTGTGTAAAAACTAGATTTCATTGACTTTAATTCGGTTATTTGTAATTCGGTTTCACGTTAGCAGTCGCAACTTGCGTGCGGGTGCGGTGGGGACGACTGTACCTATGTGTCGCTTCTGTATTTAATTGTTACACTTTATTTATATTCCCGACCCTCCACTGCTCGCAAAGATTCAACGCAAAATACATATCATCCACTACAGATACAGATTCACCCTTTATCTTTGCAAGTATCTTTACAAGTAACTCGAGAAGAAAAGTAGTTGCTTAGCAAGAAGAGTTAAAAAGAAAGGCCGGAATAACTACCATAGAAACGCGTGTAATTCACATGGATGATTTACAAATGTAATAAAATATTGTCAGGTGCCTACTTCGCTTTTGAAAGTAGTTGTGCACGCAAGCAAAAAGTAACAAGTGAACACGCCCACAGTATTGTTTGAAACGCAGCGTAACAACGCTAATTTATAACGGAACGGACGGAGCGAGGTTGTCGATAAAGACAAATTTGAACCCTGACTCTGTTGTTAAATTCGGCCGAATACTGCATAATAATAAACCTTTATAGTTGCCCATATTGTGGTGTTTACCTATTTGAGCGTGACGGTGCCCCGAGCACGTTGCGCGCGCGCCGAATTTCAGATTACATCACTGCGCAAAAAATCGCGTGCGCGGGCCGCGGGGGGCGGGGCGGGGGAATGACCTTGGCCTTGCTCGAGCCGCGGCGAGCGCTCGCGGGCTCGGCGCTGCCGCTGCCGCTATTACGCATGCGCCCACCGGTCTGCCGGCGCGGCGGCGCACGGTTATTACAATACGAGCAAGGAACTCCTCACGAGCGCCCCATCAAAAACGAAACTTATCAAGGACAATTTTTTATTTATTTTTCTAGTCCGCGAACTTTTTTGTCGACTTACATACATCAAGAATCTATCACTATCTTGATTGCACATAAGGAGAGGATGCTGCCAAATCCAATGAATGCCAAAATGATTGCCATCCGTAATGGGTGTACCGCAGGGCTCAATTCTGGGTCCTTTTCTAAATCGATGCGGGCGTTGCCGCGTTGTGCTGTTTGGTGATAGAGCATAATATATATCTAGTGGATAAAGACTGGGGCAGGTAGTTAGTCCAATAGATCCTCGTTTTAATTCGGTGACTGATGTCATCCTGGAGCACTAAGATGTTGTCTTTACAAAAAGTGTAACCGGATCTACACCTTTCTAACCGGAACACCGTTGCTGTTTAAACAATAAATTATATGTTAGAAACAATATTAAACATTTACCAATTAACAATTAAATGATTTTAAATTTGAGTTATCCTGCATAATTTCTCAGTCGTTAGAGGAACTTGACAGATAACAATGACGTCAGCGAATGTAATTTGAGTGTTGTGATAGAAGCGATGGAGGCAGTGTGAGCGGCCACCAAAACTCGTGGCCCGGCTCGAGTGCGTCGAGTGGCAGAGCAAACAACGACCGTTTTAACACCTTTCCAACGCGGCAGCCGTACAAACATCTCGAAAGCAGGTTTTTAATTATTGAGTTGTTACGGCTCAACAACTTTTATGCCTCGACTTATTTACTCTCTCGACTGGGAATGAGAAATATTGAGAAATTTGTTTGAAAAAGTCAAAATTTCCTTCTTTGCGCCCACCGGATGACGAAGCTTGACAAGTTGTCACGTTTTAACACTGTAAGTTACGGATACTACTTGTGTTTTGTTTTGTTTGATTTCTCTGCTGAATGATTTGATGGCTTCTTCTGAGCTAGACTTACCCAGAGCTAGAAAAAATATAATTACAATGATTATACCATGATTATTATACGACGACGCTAATAGATTTGTAAGTGTCATTATTGTAACTTGATGATTTAACTGTCGTGATGCAAACTTAATATAATCGAAACAGTAATCGAGATTTAATCGCGTCATGATTGGATTGCCCGCGATCAGTCAAGTCAGCGATCGAGCAGTGCTCTCGGCCCAGCGCGGCAAATCGCTACAACTCACCTTGAGAGTATTTACTTGCTCCTACAATCACAATATTAATGCTAACTCATTTATTTACGAAACTGCCTGTACAACCTGTATCCAATCAATTTATTTAACTCCATAAAACTTTTATTTTAAAAAATAATACCTTTTATAGAGATGATGTAGATAGGCACTTCAAGTAGCGGAATTTTTCCATGAGAGAGCTCCCTTCGCCATGAGGATTTCGTAGTGTATAATTTCTGAAATAAAGTTCAGATTAGTTTTCTGAAGTCGAATCTTCTTACTTCTAAAAGTATTGCTTACGATGACAATTCCTTAATGCCCATATTTTCTTTTCATGGAAATACTGATAACTTTAACGACACAAAATCTGATTCTTAAAACTGAAAAAATACCTGCAGACCTTAGGAATCCTGTTGATTATTCCGACAGTGTAGAGTCGTCGATAATATGTTGTTGTAATATTGTAGAATCAAATGTTGTGGAGGCAGGTCACGCGCGCCCCATCGTCGCTTGCCACATTTGCATACCTATCGCCGAAGGATTTATCGACGTGCGAGTGAAATCCGCGAAACACTTTGTTTCTCAGTATCTTATCATATCGCGATTCCTACGAGAATCGCAAACAAATGTATAAAATCGAATTCATCATTCCACCTGTCCTATGATCAGGATCTTATGATTGTTCATCGAATCATGAAAATCGTTTCGTATTTCTTGACATGTTTTGTCGTTAAAATTGATGTTATTTGAATATTTCATTTTAGGAAGAATATTGAGTATTAAACTTAATCGATTTCTACCAGAAAGATTGAAAATTTGTGCCGTTGCTATTCTCAAAACCTGATCGTGGGTCATAACTATCATAATACTTTCAATATCTTCGCTCTTCGCTATTTATAATTTTTCCATTTGCTGATTTAACGTTGAAATGCAGTGCGCTACATCGCATCGCTTCTTAGCCAAGAACAACTCGTACATTTATATTATTTTCTAATTGAACTTTTTACTACGCCGTTGCCAACATGCCTATTGTCTTAATGGAGATGCAAACTCTGCTGGCACTCGCCCGCTTCTTGCGTTTGATACGGAAATACTCAGTTGTACTACATATCATATCTCTGTAGTACTACAACCACATAGTATAAATAAAGTCACGAGGACATAAATACACGTAGAGGTAGCAGGTTTGGGAAATATAGCTGGAGTAGTAGATGTGATGTTGCATTTCAATGAAGATGATAAGTTAGAATAACATGAGACGAAGTGGAAAGCTCTCGAAGCCCGAGCGTTGTTTGCTGCGCGTCGTACAGCGCCGGTCGGTGGGCTGCCCACGCGCAGGCCGCGGCCGGTCACGTCGCGACGCGTACCGTATACATTTACATTGGAGTAACCACGCTCTTACGAGACTGTAGTTGTTTAACATCAGTTAAACTGATCATTTTTCAGCCTAATAATTAACCAGAGAATAAGACTTAGAAATTGACAACTACTGCGCGGCCAGCAAAACGAGATAAATAAAATAAAAATAGCTTCACTTGTTTTTTCCAAAATCATTCAGAGATAATATAAAATTATTCACCAAGATTTGTTCTTGACCAATAAAATTACATAAGAGTCTTAATCTGTGACATTTATTCCAAATGATGTTTTTATTATCTTTTAATTTCTATACGCTCTATTCTTTAATACGTCATGTTATTATTATTATTATATATTTTGATTTATATATCCACCGGTATACAAATAAAATTGATAATTGCCCCGTTACTAGGCACATTACATATGTCTTTCTCTCACAATGTGAGGATTCCCCTTTCTGATTATAAAATCAGTCAGATGGCCAAGATTTAGACTCAGACCCGCCTTGTCGGGAGTCCATCGTTCAAACCGCTTGACAATCATTGCTTTTGCTAGATTAAGATCTATAAAATAGACTATAAATGTTAATACAAATCAACGTCTCAATGTCCTTTAAATCAAGTGGTGACAACTCACATTTCAAATGTATACAAATGTCGGATCGGTATTGAAATATCGAAACATTCAAATAAGGTCGAACAGGAAACGCTGGAACTCAGGACTCCATAAACAAGTCCGGGCAGCGCGCGGAGTTATGGACACCGCACAGACGTTCGACGTGTCGTGACTCGCTCCCGTCAACGGCGTACTGAATCTCGATCTGCGCTCGCGCCACGGTAACGTTTGCTGCGCGCGCGGGACTTGCTGCGCTAATTTGGACCCTACGGGAAGGTGATACGGTGCTGGTGCAGTTGGTCGCGGTCAGCCAAAGTTGGGCGGCCGGAGATAACATCGAAGCGAGAACGGTGCGTCAAGCGAGTCGGAGGCGAGCCTTTCAATTATTCACAAGAGGAACACTGTTAAGGGACGTGTAGTATGTAAGTCGGTTGGCCTTTGCCGATGTGTGCCACAAAAACGGACGTAAGCGTCGCTGCCATATAAATACGGGCTTAATTTGACGGTTTAGCACGTTCGGCACGATGTTTATTTGAGACGTCGGCTTCTTTTTTATTACGCGTCAATTCAGAAAGGAGGATGGGCGTTTTGGTACCCATGTCCAATCAAAATGACTTTAGTGTCATTTGAAAGGTCTTTTCAAGAGTACCAAAAATTACTATGGAGACCAACCCGTACAAATTGTCGGTTTTGAAATATAGCCTTCAGAAGATACGGAATATTTAGTTCGAATTAGGATTTAAAAAGTCATTCTTTGGCGTAATTCGACCGATTTTGAAGATGTTTGCACAGATTTTGAGCTTATTAATATTCAATTAACTGATAAAAATCTGTTACAATAAATACACAATAAAATCAGTTTAAAATTTTTTCAGTTAGGGCCGATTTACATTGATATAGTAGCTGGCGCCAGCATCACTGGATTCCGGCTCTGCGTTGGCACTGGCACTGAATCACTGGTGATCACTGGCTATCACCGGCGCATAGTGTTAACACAGATCCAGTGCCACTGGCTGCGCGGCGTGCGCGGGGCTGTCACTAGATCGAAAAATAGGCAAACGGTCTATTTCGATCCAGTGCTGGATACTGGATGCTGGACTGAATTGTAACATGTTTACACTGATACAGTGCTTACCTAGCGCCAGAATCAAGTGGCGCTGGCGCCAGTTACTGTATCAATGTAGATCAGCCTTTATGAGTGATTTATCTAATAAGCAATATAAACATATAAATACACGTTTGTATGACTTTTACTTTCATTCGTTCGCTGAGTTATTGCAAAAAGTTTGTTGTATACCTACTTACTTAGTTAGGTACTAAGTAACCTAAGTTTAGGTACTTAGTTAGGTACCAAAAATACTTATACAACTTTCAAGTAGGATTACTGCGATCGGACAATGAACCAGGACTAGCGACATGTGCATATATGTTACGGCTAGTACCCGAAGTGCGGCTACACCTAGTTCTAGCCGGCTACAACTAGGTGTAGCCGGCCACGTGCGGTAAGAACTAGGTGTATCCTATTTGTCGTCGGCTAGAACTAGATATAGCCGTACACCGGTGGTTATCTTTTTATCGAATGTTCAAATGCGCTAATTTTAATTAAAGTAATTAGGTTAGCGAGGAGCGAAGCGACGAGCGTGTTAGGTTAACAGGAACCATCGCACGAGCCGAGCGAGCGAAGCGAGCGTGCCGCGGCAGCGGCCGGCGAGTGCCAGAACCGACTTTAGGGCGTTTATAACCTGAACATTTCATGAAATGAACATTGTATAAAATAATATTCGATCAAATGAACATTATGTCAATCAATATTACACAAAATGAATATTCGATCAAATGAAAATTATGTCAAACGATATTATACAAACTGATTAAAAAATATGATACACCTAGTTCTAACAACACGTGGCCGGCTACACCTAGCCGTAGCCGGCTAGAACTAGGTGTAGCCGCACTTCGGGTATTAGCCGTAACATATACACAATCTACACAAAAATACCTTTCCAACGACGTATCATTTACCCCGATTTGTGCCGGTACCAGATATGTTGTAATATTGATGGTTCTATCGATTATTATTAAATGAGCGAAAGAAGGTGGAATGGTTTCTGGAAGTAGGTACAAAATATCGAAATTTAGCAAAGTTCTTTCGACACAAACGGTATGTTTTGTATTCCCCGCAACAAAACTTTTTAAACTTTGACGTACTCAGTCCTTTTTTCAGCGTTGTCTATTCAGTTGAAGGCAAGTTGTAAAACGCTGAAGATTTTCCGTAACATGTGGCTTATTGTCGGCATGTGAGCATGTCATTGTAGAGACCCTGTCGAGGGGACCTAGGCAGCAGGGTAATACACGGGTGCGGAGGGCCTGAGCAGAGATGTAGAGCGTTGAACCCGACCATGCGCCCCTCGCCACTCAGCGCCCAGTTCCGGAGGAGACTAGGATTGCCACCGGTCCACAATTCCACATCCAGAGCCTGCCCGCATGGGACATACGCGGTCTCAAGGTTTTGATGGATACACAAATTCTGCTTTCAGAAGTGCTTCAGAAGTTTCTGATAATCGTCAAGAATGTGTACTTAACTTTTGAATGCACATTTTGTGTGAACTCAGATTATTTTGACAAATAATTTAAATATTATAATTTATGCAATGTTAGTTTCAAAAGTGATGTTTTGCACAAGAGTTCCGGGTTCAATATTGCAAATTTTTAGTGTTATGTGGGTCTTTAAAATTATTTTTATTTTCATAGACGAAATTCACCATCACGTCAGTTAGTCAGGTTATTGCTGGGTGTGGATTGCATATTGTTAATTTTGCACACATTATCTATACACTTCATAGAATATGTTGCTATGCTATATTTGAATGCAAATAATCACTTATTTTTAAAAACCCTTAAAATATTTTTTGGTGATTGTATCTGCTCTCGTGGGTACGATTGTTTGTGATTGTGACAGCCCTGCCAGGGAGTAATTACGTCACGAGAGGCTTTTCTGCTCCTTTGGACCCTTCTGCTTCGGTTTTAGCTTGATTATTATGAACATGTGCCGCAGGTAGTGTTCTTACGTTGAGGCAAATGCACTAGGTCTGAACTGACTTAACGATTTTTTTTAATGTTTGACTACAATTCTTTATACAGTTGACGGTTTTCGACGAAATAGGTTCGTAGTAATTTTAGACGATTCCAACTTAAAATTAGTCTAGCTTGTTACATTCTCCACTTTGGACCAATTCAAAATTCTTTACAAGTTCGTTACACGTAACGTAACACAATAATGAATAAATGTTTTAAATTAATTTCTGAACCATGTTTATAATAGGTAGTTGTTTCCTATTAAATTTAAATATTCAGAATCGACTAAATGCTGACCTAATGACCCAAGTAATACCTAATGGTGTCCAAGTGTCTAAGAAATGTATAATAAGTCAGTAATAACTGCGTCATATCGATCCGACACCGCGAATATGACACCACAGTATGACACGGCGATATCTTTGCAAAACTATGGATAACGTCAACAGTATACAAGATAATATTTGTCGCTTATTAGGTATTTGAGTTTTAATGCTCATGTAACTCATGTTATACATCAAGGAACATTTAGTCGCTCGTAATACTTTAGTACCAACTCGGCTAATGCATTTAGGCTAAATTAAATCTATTTAAACAAAGTTCATTCGAAATGTAGAAAATTTCTTTGGTCTGGAAAAGCGAATTCAAATTCACGTTCACCCAAATAGGGCTTTGACCGTCTTAATCTGTTTTGTTACTTGCTCTGGAATAGTAAAACTAAAGTAAAGTAACGGAAAATTAACAATGGTTTCAACGTTCACAAATAATAATAATAAAGCTACACACTCATAGCCCCACACTGGGATTCCCTGTGTCGTGGGTGCCATGGACAACACACAAGACAAGGACACACACCCAGACCGAGAACGGAAATTTAAACTCATCATTCAAATTTCCGCCTCGCTGGGAATCGAACCCAGGACCCTCGGAACGGCGATCTGGCGTGTTAACCATTGCGCCGTCGAATAAACGAGATAGAGGAATTCCAACAAGTAATATCACGAATGCTGAATACCTGGTAGTCCTGGTACCATAGTTCGCTTTTGAACGTGAAATGCGCCGGTTTATGACGTTGATTGAACAACTTTTACCAACTAAAAGTTATTTCGCATTGGTACACCCAATTTGTCCAGAAGCATCAGAGTTAGAAGCACATTTACTTTTCCAGGGAAAATAAGGATTTTGTTTTTGTGTAGGTGTAGTTTTAGTACTGTGTATAAAAATATGTCTGGGTAATGTATTTGAACATTGTTTGTTTTTTTGTCCTTCTTTCACGTCGCAAGATGTTATGGTTAAATTTTTGTGTGGAGATGTTTTGGGTGGAGAGTGACATGGGCTACTTTTTCATGCGGTAAAACACCTCGTTCCCATGGGAAATCCATTCTGATGGGTATGTTGCGTACCTACCATCCATTTACTATCTTTTAATTGTGGTACTGCTACTTATTTATTTATTTATTTTATTGTTAATTAGAACGACATTACATAGTCACTTACACTAATTAACAAATAACAATTTACATGTCAATGAAATTACATTTTACATTAATTAACATAGTCAAATAAAATAATAGATAAAAAAAAATAAAAAAAAAATAAAAATAAAAATTAACCATAAAATTGTACAAATAAAATCTTAAAAAATAACAAAACTGCACTGGTATTAGAACTAAAATGATAACAATAATAATTAAAAAAGAAAAAAGTCACATTCAAATTAATAAATTATTATAGTATAAAAAACAAGTGGTGGTTACAATTGAGTTACCGACTCTCAGAGAACCTCATACACACGGCCAGGACCTCACTCCAGCTATCGGCAAACAAGTCAAAGTCTGGATTCGCCACTAATAGTTTCACCAGTGCAGAGAGTGTCCTAGGTATAGGTGAATTGGAGTGCGCAACCGTGCGGCGAGATGGTACGGCAAGTAAATCATGTCTCCGGGATCGAAGGTAATTGTTCGGAACAAAGAGTCGAGCCAGCTCATTATGCAGATCAGGAGCATCGATCATACCTCGGAAGATTTTGCAGGCCGTTATCAATTGCTCATTTGCTCTCCTAGTCTTCAGCGAGTTAAAGGATAGGCATCCCAGGAGAAATGCTGTAGGGTACATGAGCGGATAATATCCGAAGTTCTGTTTGTATAAATTCCTAAGAAATGCTTTTTGGACTTTCTCTAACATTAGCTCATACATGGACTCATGAGGGTTCCACACACATGAGCTGGCCTCCAGTTTGGAACGGACTAATGTGTTATAGAGGAGCCGCATTACGCGTTCGGTCCTAAAGGGACGAGCATTTCTTAGTACAAACCCCAACCGCTGAAAGGATTCTTTCGCTACTGTCATGATATGATCATGAAAGGTTAGTGTTCGGTCAAATATAACGCCCAAGTCCTTTATTACCATTGTCCTTGGCATGATGGTATTTCCAAGCTTATAGTCAAATAGAACTGGACGCCACATTCGACCAAAACTCATAACATAACATTTGGTTTTGTTAAATTCCATTCTATTCGCGATACTCCACTCATACACCGCTTGAACATCCCTCTGGAGGGCAAAGCAGTCCATTTCTGAACGAATGTGAGCGTACAGTTTGAGATCATCCGCATAAAGGAGGCATTCTGCATGCCTAAGAACCGTCGGGAGATCGTTCACCATAATAAGAAAGAGCAAGGGCCCGAGTATCGAGCCTTGACTAACACCTATTTATCCTTGCACCAGGAATGTATGACGTATGATGAGCTTTCAATGCTCCTATTTACCTACCACGTGAAGCCGAGCTTGTCATGTTATAAGTAAAACAGGAGTTATGTATCTTTAGTTGTACGAATACTTTATACCAAGGCAATTCTTATTACCGAACACATCCGAAGATTCAAGAGTTGGATTCGCAAAAAATAGTGTCAGACTCGAAGGACCATTTGAGTACCTATAGTGATTTATCGTCTGCTTTGGCGATTCAATCTCGATAGCGAGCTTTTTGTATGGCCGGCTGATCGATCAGTGATACAGTGATCGTCCCCGGATTACGGACGTAATGTATTTAGAGGGAATCTGTAAGTTGATTGCTTCGGACCGAGCCATGCACGGCCGCCGGCCGGCCGGAAGGTGCCCGATGTTATTTATTTTGCTGCGCGACGGATTTTATTGGTTATGATGAATATGTCACGCTGACTAGCTAATACATACTTTGGTTTCTGTTTCTTTCATACGAGCCTCATGTAGTGTCCTTAACATTCCACTATTATCCGGTATTTTCTAAATTTAACCATAACTGGAAACTGTTCTCTAACGAGCTTGGTAACGACAATGTAAGGTTTTCCATAAATTATCCATATATCAACTGTAAAGGAATTTTATACTTACTGCATACCAACATAACTTCTGAAATAATGATAATGACCACCCTGAACAGTCAAATGATACCTAATAATTAATCATCATTGTTTCGATAAATTATTAAATTAAGCCCATTAGAATGTAAACATCTCTATTTCATTAAGTTTCAATGGGAATTAACAAAGCCCGTTTATTTGGAGCGACCTGCCACATACTTTGGCTCGTCACTAAAAATTACCATATAGCCGCATGCCGCAGGCGACAGGAGAGTGGAGGCGACGTAGAAATAGTCCGGCGTCCGTTGGTAACGAGTTTAAATCCAGCCCTCGGATGGAATAAACGTGAACTAATGATTTTAGCGTTATTTTCGAACGCCTCGGCTGCAGCGCTCACACGTGCCCGTGGTGAGGATCTTGTGTGACTGTCAGCTAGTGTCAGCTACACACACACAGTGGAGGTGATAACGTGCGGGCCGGGGTGTGAACGACCCCACTAATGGTCACTTGCGCAAACACGCCTCGTAATTCCTGCGGCTTTCAAAATGTATTAACTAAAATTATCAAGATACGTAACTTTAATTAGACTAATTCTTTTTATATTCACTTCTTTAATAATGCAATATTCATTTGATTTTCAAGAACAGTTGCCTCTGAAATTCTCGTTTGTTCAACTTTGTTCTCTATCAAGTTGATTTTCGCCGTATTACAAGTAAACGATTCGGAACGAACCATTATTTCGTCATATACCTAAGATTAGAGACGGTCACTTTCCACTACGAATCCCTCAATATGGTCTCTCGATACTTAAGACGAATCAATCGGTGAAATCGGCACCGTTCACCAGTCGCAGCAAACTCAAAGCGATCAGCAAATCGATAATTTTACTGCTCATCATCGGCTTCTAACGAAAAACCTGCGCATCGACTGACCCAACCCGAGAAAAGCCGTTTTTAGTCGTCGGAGTTTTTTTATTCCCTTGGATTCCACCGGACACAAAGTACACGTTTCTCTAAAAACAAGCTTGCGCCTGCGTACCGTCTTCAAACTATTTCCCCGCTCATTTCAATATTTCATACAAATTGCCAACTGAAAGTCAATTACTTATCTTTATTACAGTTTGGATGAATGGTAGTTTTAGCGCTACCTCGGAACTTTTAGAGTTATGATTCCCAACTTGGTTTTTAAACTACGGTTCGTGCCAGCGGAGCTGTTTGTTCGTTCGTCGTGGCGCGGTGGCGCGGTGGCGAACAGCGGGCGACGTCATGTTACCGACATTAGTGGTTTCATCTACATATTAAATTGCATTATTCTTGTAACACCGACCGGCTCTCGCCTTGCACTGCTTAAAATTTAAATAAATTCTCGCCCGCCTCCGTAATCATAACAGCTTTTAAGGCTTTTCGTGTTGGCAATCTGATTTTTGTTTTTAATTTGAAATATAGTTTAGTTTACCATCAAATGGGCGAGTTTCGTTTCGTGTTGTAAATTGTTCCTGCTTGTAAAAACTTTTGCCTTTGCTTTGTAAATTGTAGCGTTATTGCAATATGAGGTGGTTTTAAGTACATACCAGTAGGTACCTACTGAAGTACGTGTTATTATTAGACGAGAAATACGCTACTTGGTTGACAACACTTTCTACGAGCAATCGCTTCAATTAATTAATCAAGATATTTCTTATGAAAGAGTCTTGACACTCTTGACTCGTTATGAAAATGGTGGGGACACTGGGGACTGTCCCTGCAAAAAGATAGCGTTTGGAGAGTACGGTACGGTAAAGAAATGTTTAAAAGGGTATTTAAAATAATACGTCACACCTGGGGCGTCATATTTGTCATCATGCGTGGCAAGTTGTGAAATACATGTGACGATAGAATGGATAGCCCGTAGGCATTGGCGCCGGTAGCAAAGTGTAAGGGGATGCGCACTCACTCCTCTGTCATGAAACAAAAAACGTAGTACATTTTTTTAACTAACTTATGGCTCGAATCTGTATACTTAGTAGTTGATAGAAGATATAATTAATTATAGAAGCAGATTCACTTTCCTGAAAAACAACCTGACGGCGGCTCTGGCCGTAGGCGTAGGGTGTCGCCGCTGCATACATAGGCGGTGTCCTACGTGAGCGACGAATACCACGCGACGCTACGCAACACGACGCGATGCTACACGCCGCGCGACAATGACAACGTCGCGTGTTGTCGCAGACTGTCACATAGGACGCAAGTAGGGATACCGTTGATTTGATCGCTTACGTCAAAATCGCAACGTCGCGTCGCATCGTATTCGTCGCTCACGTAGGACACCCCGTTAGGGCTAAAACGGGCACGTATGTACGGGACGCGGCGGTCATGGCGCGGCGTGCGGTGGCGCCACGCCGGCTGCGGCCGCCACCGCACGCCACACACACCTTGCTAACCTAGCGCTCCTTCCTCACCGCACTACTATAAATTGACTATATGTATTATATTTTATTTTATCGTTAGGAAGAGGCGACTCATACGATCCGCACATTAAATGTTATCGTAAAATTTAGAACACTGTGAATTTCGTTGATAATAGCAATAATAGCTTTGTCTGCGCAACGTCCGGTCCCGAGTTCGATTTCCGGCCGGGACGGGGAATTTTATGACATATACTTAAATAATTGTTTTGGGATTATGGGTGTTAGTGATGTGTTATTATTTGGGTTATCCAGGCCATTCGCGGCATACCCAGGGATGCGTTCTGTAGGAGCAAAATAAAATATAATTCTGTTTATAAAATAAAAATTACAGAGAAGGTACCTATTAAATTATCATGAAAAGCTTTTTCGCGTTTTTTGTGTTGTGGAAGCAAGAAATGGGCATGCAGCCTGTCACGTCTGCATTTACTGATAAGACTTGTTTTAACCTGACAGGTCCAACTTTATTCACCGGTCATTATCATTAAGTACCGATATGAACGTAATGCTATCCATCGTTTGAATATCATGTGGGTTCACCCGGTCAGCCTGTTAGGTAGGTAAAATACTGCGGACGCACGCCTACGACGTACCTACATAATAATGTTGCTACTAGTGACTTCCTCCAAACGAATTAAAATAATTGCAAGAGACACGACCACCAGGGTCTACGGGTTGTGGTTAGAATGAAGAACTACTTTATTGTTGTTGGATCTATTCTCTGCCTGACATATGCAATTATGTTGGATGTACGGTAACCGACCCTGAAGACCATCTGAAATATGCTTTCGGTACGGTTCCACTATCATACACAGTATTGTTGAGGTGAGACGCCTGAAAGAGCAAAAGTGCAAAAGCGAATGTCTTAATCTTACGATAACGGCTCATGTCTCAATTGCAATATTCTCAAACACTTCATCTATCCATTTATCAATAGTGTATGGACGTCCCCTGGACTTACCGAACTATAACTCAAGTGTGTGTGTGTTGCAGGTATGGGCGGCGAGGCGTGCGCGTGCGCACCGGCGCCCGCGCGCGCGCCCGCGCCGGAGCCCGACCAGCTGTACGACCACCACTCGTCCGAGGAGGAGCTGGAGGTGAGACCCTCGCACCACCCCGACCTCAGCCGGGGTGGACCACACGCCACGCTCGCTTACACTGACTTACACTGATATATGCCGCTTACTTACCCACGTTTAATAGTAAAAAATCAGTCAGGTCAAAGCACTTGTCAAAGCAGTAAGGTCGCTCGGGCATGAAATTACAATTACATAATATCAATTCCTGCAAACCGTTTCAGTACCTAGGTACACTTTGTTAAGGTCGGCTAGGATAGCGATACCCCCGCGCCGTTTCCCAAAGAACGGATATTCCATTTCTACGCAAGCCTCCGCTGCATTTGAATGCATCATACCAGCCTACTGCCGCTAACATTAGGTATGTTGTAGATTTACAGTATGTCTATGTTATATTGTTTCTCGACACTCCGTAACCGTGTCCGCATTCGTAGAAGTAGGAGCTATGCTATATACAACATTAACGTGTCGCGTAGGACTTATTGCAGTTGTGTCATTGCATCACATTCACACCACACTCCACTCCAATGTGTGTTGGTCATACGTCATAGTAGGTATATCGTCAGTAAAAAAACACGTTATATCTTTAGTTCAAAGTATTTTAATATCTACTGAAATATTCAGAAACATGGATAGTACTAAAACACAATTAGGTACTACCTGATTTTCCACTGTAGTCACCAGAGTTGCCACCGCAATCTATCTTCCTCCAAGTCTAAGTACCTAGTCTAGTAATAAATGCTTTCTGTAATAGTGAGTCGGTAAAAACCTCTAAAGGAGTTTGTTGCAGCTTCTTCTGAAGCTGAGTAATTTAAGGTCGTCGGATTTGATGAGGCGATGGCGTAAATTGTCTTCCGAATATTGTTTGTACTCACTCGAATAAAAAAAATTTCATTGCGTTTTCATTTCCCTCGATAACAGGCCTGAACAAAACGATTGTACGTCCTGAGCTTATTTAATTCACAGAGCGCACATAATTTCCTTTCTATCGAATTATTTTTCTGTGTTCTATCGATTTATAGACTTTTCTTTATTTTGTCCGCTAATGGACGCTCGTAGATTCATCCGTCTGCTTCGTTTTGTCCTTTGCTTTTAATTATATCCTCTCACTGATTGCAACTTCTTTTCTAGAAATTATTGTATTTTCTTTGAAACTTAATGACCCTACTTAGGTGTCTGTTATATTTGTCACTGTTAGTGTATCCGTAGTTCTGGTTGTTTCGCGTCTTTTCGATTATCTGCCGTCGGTTGGAGCCAGGGTTCAGCTGACTCCAGCTTACTCAAAGTTTCAGTTATCTTCATATTAACATCAGATGTCTTCATTGCTGTCGGGTATATTGTGTAACTGAAGAACATTTACAACATTGTTATTGATATGTTTAAAATTTCAACTGTAGCTCATCCGGCTATAAACATAAATCGCATGACCGATTACGAAATACCACCCAAACAGATAACACCCACAGCGGGTTAATAAAAATGTGTTAAGATAGCTTCACGAGTTACAGAACTTTCGGGAAGGAATACATTTGACGATCTCGGCCGGTTGTTTATAGCTAACTTGATCCGAAAGCCATTCAAAATATCATAATCATAATTCACGCCGACCGCCGGCAGCATGCGCCCGATTTAGCCCGCACTCGTAAATTGTATCTTGTCTAGATTTTTCTGATGCCTGAATCACTTTGTGTTGTGCGTAATGATCGAAGTAGACGTCTCCTCTTGGTGTACAATTGTTGGCTTTCTCTTGAGGCCCTAGAAATAGCCTGTGATTGCTTTTCGCGTTTGTAGACTTTGTAAATCTTAATGATATTGTACAGACGAAGGCAGACTTGTTTCGTAGATTGATTGCGGATAGCTCGAGATCGCGACCGAATTCTCAGCCTCAGTCTCCGTATAATACTTCTAGATCTCCATAACTTTTGTTGATGCACTCAGTCCCGGTGTGTGATCGACTTCACACAGCTTTACATGCGGTTCGGTTTTTAATTTGCTACATTTAAACATTCCGTCTATACAATATTTGTTCATGTAAGCGATCAATAAATAAATAAATAAATAAATAAATAAATGATATAAATAAAAATGTATGAACTTGCTCTCAGTGACATATTATAAATTTTCCTCTGAAAACTTTTAAGGAGCTAGTAAAGGAGTTTGCAGTCTTGCGGCCTGTAAACTAAATGGCTTTGCTAACACGACTACCTTTAAAAATGGCTATTCTTTTTCGTTAGATTAGAACTGGAGGAAATTCACACTGACCAAATTTGGAAACTAAAGTCCGCAGGACGTAACGAGTCACACATCACTCAACTATAACGTAAAGTATCTAACAGTATTAGAGTAGCTGGTGAGAGCAACCTTAGATTAGGCGCGCGACACACGTCGCAGCAAGACACAGCGTAATCCCCGAACTATGACAACGACTGTGTGTCGTTGACGACGTAATCCCTAAAACAATTTATCCGTCGCTAGTGCGTAGTCCGCGGCTTTGTCATTTAAGCGTATAATCTTTTTACAGCTCAGCTCAAAAGCTGTTAAATAAGTAAAACGACGTGTTAATACTTTAACGCGCTTAAGGGCAAAAAATATACTAGTACCCGCGTAATATCTTCGACCTTAATCTCGCGCCGCGCCGCGCGCGCCGTATGCTAATGCTTATCTAACGGTTACTTGTTCGGTGTATATGAGAATGTGTGTATTATGTGTGTATATCAAAATCATGTTTAAAAAGTTCTTTTCTTAAGAAATCAGCCACCTGTACAAATCAACTTTACTTCTTTACATTCTTCTATAAAAATTGTTACGGAAAGAGCCTTTAAGTATTGGTGTAGAATCGCCAAACCATTATGAAAATGTATTACGATGTATACGTACAATGTAAACCCCAAAAATGCTCCTCTCGAGACTCCACAACGCGCCGAGTCGAAGGCGATTTCGGTGCTACGAGTAAGACAACTTAATTAAAATCTCGAATCTTTACAGCGTTGTTCACAAACTGTTACCTACACCGTCAGCATGTCGTCGTCTGCAGTAGACTCAGTTGTATTTTCTTTCATGTAACGGACAGCGGCCAAAGCATTATATTCGCCAGTGTGCTCTCTTTCAAAATGTAAAATTTCATGCCTCTCAGTTTCTATTTTTAAACATGTGTTTACATCAAAGAATCTTATATTGGTACCTACCGTCCCACTTTCCCATCGACCACTAAGTCTAACAAGTTCATATAAATCCTAAAATCCATCATTACGAGGAGCATACAACACGTAATTGCAAAGTTAACTATAATGAAATTCTATAGCGAAAAGAAACTTTTGTGCGAGCGAGCCGGATGGGGCTCGATAAGGATTTTGACAACAATTCGGCGAGCTCAGAACCGCTGATTTTGTTCGCAGTAATTGGTCTCCTGCGTCGCATTTCCGATACAATGCGGCCCAACGGTTGCCCTACACGGTTTAACACTACAGTACACGCGCCCCTTTTCAATACATGTTTGCTCGCGTGCTCTACCATGGTAGAAAAAGTGAATGTATTTTTTTTAACTTAAAAATATTAAAATAAATCAAAGAAGGTTAATTTAAGAATCTGGTTTAATATAAAATACAATTACATAAAAATGTGAATATTTTAACAATTTAGAACTATTTTAGGAACATTTTAGTAACAACTAGGAAAAAATCAACATTTTTGGCAAGTACGAGATCAGCTCTTATAAAGAAATATATATTTAGTGTTCAGACTTTTATTTATCTTCTTCCTCACATTCAAGGCATAAGACAGCCTGGTGATTGGGGCAGATCCACCTGGAACAACGTTTACACCACTTTTTGGTGGAGCGATTACGGGCTCGGGGGCACATGCGCAACATTTTCCTACTCGTCCCGACCTGTTGGGTTCATTACGTGGCACCTCATCAGGGAAGTCTAAAAGCCATCTCGTTTTAGATCTTAGTTGTCGAGGAAGATTTTCCAATGTCAATCGTCTCGCTATCAGGGGTTTTGCAAGTTCAAATGAGAGATCAAGCAGGAAATCACGCCGCACAATATTTTGCTGACCTTTATTTAGTTGATGGATAATTAAAGCATTTATACCTGCTATATTCAAATAATTGAATTAATAATTAATTAATTAATTAACAACTTGTATAATATAATCAATATATTAAAATAATGACAAATATTATAATCATTATAGTAAACTAAAAAGTATTTACCTTCAGCAGCTTTCGTAACGCCGATACTCGCACGTACTACTATAGTAGAACGCTCACATTGGCGGGAAAATACGGAAGTATGCGCCTACGCCGTCGCTTGACGACACACTGACCCGTTGCGTAATATTGTTTCTCAGGCTTATCTAGGGGCGCGGGGGGATAGGTCAAGAATTAAGAGAGGTGCACGCAAAAATACACATGCGATCTACCATAGTAGAGCGCGCGTGCTCTCTAGTGTTAACAAGAGGTCCGACCCGTAAGAAATTACTACTTTCTGACACACTCAGCTTTATTATCCGTTGACGAGCGGTTAAAGAATGCGGCGACGTGGACAAAGCAAAGCGGCCATGTTTGGTTCGCTCCTCGTCACACGTTTCTTATAAATTCGCAGTAAAACAACCGTCACGTTATCCCATCTCATCAAGTCTACGTCACTGCATTTCCATCCGATGAGTGAGTCTCATGAACCCGCTCCTGCCTTTTCCCATACACGACGCTGAAGTGGTTGAAGTCTTGAGTCATTGAGGCTTTCACTGTATGTGTGTCGCGTCGGGAGCTATCAGCTGTGCCTGTATTACCTTTGACATCTCTCTAGGGCCCAACACGAGGCTTTAATTCGATTTATTTCACCCGAATTACGTCTATTGGCCTCTTTTATCCAATCCTATTTGAATCCGAATTTCTACGCACTACACTTACTATAATACTTACCTTTATTTCGTGTATGTCTCTTGTTAGTATTTACTTGTACTGTATGTATGTGTCTGAATTATATCTGCTTCGATAACCGGAGGAAGCTTCTCACGGGGCATTAATTCTGGACGCCACACTGCAGCTAAATTATGCCCCTCGGCCTACATATTCCCTGAGCTCGTAACTAGAACTGACACTGGTATATTTAGTCCTTTGAATCTTTGAAGTCATCTCGTTACATTTCTATTCCCCTCGTGTTCTAATCCTATTTATCGCAACTTTTTATGCATTGGTTTCTCTCCGCTTTATTACAACTTGAATACTTTGATATCATGAGAACGATTTCTGGTTATAATTGTATGCAGTAGGTATGCTCGAGTAGATAAAGCCGCGTGTATTTATAAACCGAGTTCTTTTATTATTTAAATCGATGAGCTATCTGTTGATAAGTGATAACGATAAAGAATCGCTGATTATTGTTAGCCAGTAAGGATGCGGATGACCCATATTATTTACGACTCTCCAATAGAGCGACCGTGACATTTCATTGATTTCCTATTTTCGAAGGCTGGGTAAAATTCGACACTTACAGGTGCATGAGCACTTTGCACCGAACCCGGACACATCATCCACCATGGTTTTTTATTTCATTGTCAGCTTTAAAAGTGGTGTCTGGCCCTATTTGCGTCTACACGGGGTCCGCTCCGGTAGCGCCGTGACAAGAGCCCGAGGCCGCGTCGGCATTAATTCCAAACGGCGCACCGCAACTGAATTACGGCCAGCGTCCTCCACGCTCCCCCCGGTAATCAGACGCGACTTCGTTATGGAGTTGACAGCACCCCTACATGCAGGGAATTCCTCACGAATCGCTGATTGCTCTTGACGTTAAAATGTAATCAAGTTAGGATGGCGTTTTATTATTTCGCGTTCCCAGCGTTTTAAATAATACCCACGGTTCGACAAGTATCTTGGCACACTCATATAATCTCCACACGACGTTGTTCAGTACCCTCTAAATTTTATTGTGGTTTTGCAACTCTTGTTAAGTGCATTAGATAATTACAATAACCCGTTCTGTTATCAAAAACCAACCTGTCATTAAAAATTTACATTATTTATCAAGAAGGGTCTTTAGGCTATATTGATGCACTCGTTGGTTATAGACGTTGTGGTTAATGGTGGGAAAATAGAAAGTGTGCCGGGAAGCCCGTGACCTATATTTTCATTTATGATATGGCAGTCTTAGAGCAGAGGGTGTCTTTTACTAAACTAGTGCGCTCAACAACTTATACTCCATACCCTTTATCATCAGGTGGGATGTTTGTCAAAAATTCACTTATGTTAAGAAAACCCTCAAAATCTGTAGGTACGTGTCTACTGAAAACATCTAATTCAATTTTCAGATGAAGGTACCTATAATAAGATAATTTGCCTTTCGTAATCAGACCTTTATGTGTTGAACTGTTCACGAAGGTCTTCAGCTACATCTGCTACAAGTCAATAACGGGAACGTGGCGCACCTAGCGAAGGCAGTTAGTTTGGGGCAGAAGGAGAATGAATCGCGGCAGATACCGCTCGTTATCTTATCGCCCCTTATCGGACGTTGCGCGCGTTGGGGAGCCTCGTAAATAACATTCGGCTTATGCCGCGACTGACTTCGCGTGACAAACACTTTGTTCTACAACAATGGAGGAGCTGTGGAATCTTGTTTTTATTGGTGAAGAACAACCAAACGTACGCTTTCGTGCAGTCCAACTTATTTGAATTTGTTCGGCCTGTTTTCAACGATATACGGATCAGTTCCGGGTTTCCGTGCTTAATCGCATATGTAATGCTATGATTACAAGTGGATTACAAAATTGGTTCAGAATAATGACTACGAATACTACGATCAGTATAAAATAGACGTGTGAAATTATAAGCCTTTGAGTGGAAAACTGATTTAATAAAGAGTCTTTAGAGGTTTACTGACAGGAAGGATATCAAGAGACAAAAACCATTTGATGTTGTGCATGGTTGACAGTTATCATTTACCAACGGGTGGCTTGTCTGCTGTTTGTTGAGGATGTAGAAAAAAAATGCATTTTGTTTACATTTTCGGGGCGTACGTAGGCGCAGGAGCAGTACTTACACCGTGTGTGCTGTTACGTAAGTCGGCTAGACAGTGCTATTGTTTCACAATAACGAACGTATAAGCAGCATTAATATTGTCTGCGGGGCTGGCCCGGCGGCGGCGCTGCCGAGGGACCTATTATGCACCAATTGGCATGCGCTTCCTACTGCTAGGAATTTAATTGTACTCCGTGATTAGGCCGGCACGCGCGGTGTTGTGTGCGATCTCTACTGTTCGAGGAACCTTGCGAAGAAACCTGCACATCTGAAAATGTATTAACGGATTAACGCGCCTTTTAAGGTAAAGCAATATGTGCAACTTCGCTTTTTTGGTCTGTTAACTGATCCATCTGGATTTGGACTGAGTAGGGTTTGGACAATGTCCTTAACCTAATAATAATTGTAGAAAAATAAAAAAGCCGAGCCGATTATTCCTACCAGTTTCTACCGATTAGGGATGAACTTTCATCTACCCTTTTTTATTTTTCTTGTAAAAACGTGCAAAATCCATTCCAAGGCGAAACAAGTTTAATAAGAATAGTCGAAAATATTCTGGTCGTGTCCACTGTAGTTGAAGCGCAAGTGTCGCCCCTCGAACGCGACAGGTAAAGGCCCTGAAACTACGGTCTCGTAGACTGACACAATGGAGCTATATTGCATAAATTGGCTAGACGTGGCTCGGCGCTGGGCTGTTTCCGCAACAATGTGCCGAACTTACGTATAAGCAGCATTGTTTGCCGTAAGCTCATTGTTTGTAAGCGCAGTTGGCAAGGAAGCCGTCAAGGGAGCTATTATGCCCCACTTGGCGTCCTGCTGAGATCCGCCGACTGAGTCGAGAATTGGGAGGAGTGCCTTGGAATTATTGAAATTGGCTCGCAACTCGCAAACTTCCAACTTTGCCTGAACGGCACCGCGCCGTCGTAATAAACAGTATTTAATTCCTCGTACCATTTAACTTACACTTTTCATGATGAGCTTTTCATTTTATGGCTGGCCTGTTATTTATCTTCAGCTAAATGCTACCGTCTTCTTCCATCTATTTTTGTTTAACTTGTTTTTCATGAAAATGTAAAATTTATGTGAATGATGCTGGCTATATTTTGCCACGGTTCTTTGATGACTTTTATTGGTGCGTTTAGGATTCACACCCAGTCTGTCTGGAAGACCAAAATTCAATTCATTAGGTTATCTCAGTCCTGTACTTATGTCGTTTCGTATGTAACACGTTTGTTGTTATTGTTAGAGAAGTGACTACACAACGAGCTAAGCTCGGTCTCCCAGACTAGTACCTAATAACAAAACAATACTTATTACCTGATTAAGGGACATCATTGCAAAAATATGTTATTCTTTGTTTTCCAGGCGTTGTGGATTATATTTACTTTGCCTATGTCCACTATCCTGGAACTTAATCTATTATGGCGTCTGCGACTCGAGCAACTACACCGAGTTGGGAAAATTCAATAAAGTAATAAGGGAAAAACGTCGCATATTTGGAGAGAGCGCGAACAAAAACTGCTCTGTAATGATATTACGTAAAGAGATTAAAATATCGCGGGGTGAACGCCCTCGGAACGCGCGTGGAAGTATCCACTGATACCATTTGAGGTATACTCTACCGTACGTACTACTTGTGTGACGTGAAAACTGTCCGCGCGTCTGCGTCTGTAATAATTATGTACATGCGCTTTGTATCAGTGCAGCACTCTTTTGTTACACTAGCAAGAGAGACAAGCCTGTCCTTAGCAGCCCTAAAGAGTTTGTCGGTGTTAAATTGTTTGTAGTAGCGACTTAACGTTTGCAATATGCAAAACAACAAAAGTCTGATAAAAGTTATCTCTACTCTGGCCGATCCTTCGTTATTTGTTATTCTTCGCATGACACTAGCAGCTCTGTGCCATAACCTAAAATTAGCTTAGCTTTCCTCTATTTGTTTTTAACTGCTGTGACAGGGATGAGAGTTTGTTTTATGCCGCCTCTACACATAGGCCAGCGCATTCGCCAACGCGCTGGCGGTGCGCTTGCCAACGTGCTTGTGAGTTAATCCACAAATTGGAAGGTCGTTACTCGTTCAGTATGCTTTGGTTCGGGCCAATGTGCGGACGGATAAAGTACGATGCTCTTACTTTGAAGTAAAATATCGTAAGGAAAACGGAATGTCCAAGAACCTTATTTATTTAGCATTTTTAATACTTACAACATTTTTATTTTTATGGTACTTATTTTTTGGATTCCATAGGCAATTTTCACTCTGATAGAGCTCTAAATTTAAAAGTTTCCTCATTACTCATATTATACGCCATTATACGCCGCGTATTATATACGCGCATATTATGCGTAAGAAGAAAATATGCACTCTTGATCGCTGCTCCGGGCAAACTGATCGCGCGGCCAATGTGTGGATGGTGCGCCAAGCTTGCGACAAGTGTTCTTTGATGATACCGACACCGCGCGGCAAGCTCGCAAGCGCGCCGGCCAACGTTCCAATGCCTACCGCCAATGCGCCAACGCCCGTTCTACACATTGGACCAGTGGCTGAGCCAGCGCACTTGCCAACGTGTTGGCCTATGTGTAGAGGCAGCATTAGAATTATTTAATTGCCAGAAATGATCGAGCTTATTATGACTACTTGTTTGCTTAGCCTCATTCGCTAAATTCCGTTAAAGAATATGCTAAATATGCTAAGGTATGACGGTATGAGGTCTTTCTAGAAGAGGTCCATCTCTTGGTTCTTGGTTTGCCAATGCAACAGTGATCACTTACCATCAAGTGACCTGCCTGTGAGTAATAAATGCAGGTTTTTCTGCGACTCCTTCGAAGCATGTTCGGCTTGAAGTGAATATTGGCACTGGAAATGTTGCGGGGAAAAATGTTGTGGGGTACCTATTCTCTTGACATGCTGAGTAATAGTTGTTAGTTCTTATTTTTTGGTGACTTCGATTGAAAAAGGTCATCGTAACAATATAACAGAGCGGAGCACAATTTATCGGGCGGTCGTCGGTCGTGTCGTGACGCGGCGACGCGCAACGTGATGCGCGCAATTCTTGCGAGCGCAAGATGATGTGATGCTTTATCTTTTTTCTTTTTGCGCAAACGAGACAAAACGACCTCCCGCTGCGATCCTCCTTTTTCGTCTGCCGGTTATATAACATTTGTTTATCCTCCGCTGCCTCCAAATTAGAAATTCTTTTGTCCTGCGAAGCTTTAAGCTTTAATTGTAACAAGTAACGGACAATGCGGCTGCCGGGCCCGTGTCACTGGCAGTGCACAGACGCGCCCACTTATGTAAAATTAAAAAGTTACTGTAAAAATGTAAAATGTTTATATGTTTTTGTGGCACTTTCCGGGCTGGTGATGAATTACAGTCGTTTGAGATGAGCACTCTAGCGCTCTACAACCCAGCTCTTTACTAGCTCCTCTCCTATGCTTGGCTTTTCTACAGTTCCAGTACAACGGGAGGTTGGTTGTAATTTCGCTTGAGTTAAATCCTCAGTTCTGGAAATTTGCAAGCTGTGTATCCGAGTCATGTAACGTCGATACGATGACAGGGCGACAGCTCTTAGCTAACGCAAACCCTCAATTGTTCATGTCGAATAAGTACATAGTTCAACACATACATAACTGATGCTGCTTGCGTGCTTTTGTTCTTTTGTACACCTGCATCTGGTATGCATTGACCAAGCATCATTTAAAGTAGCAGTGGCGTCGTCCACACGCACTCCACAAGTTTTAGGTATAGGTAGGTATTATGTAGCGAAGGAGAAGTGCAGCCAGAAAAAGCGTTTTAATAAATAGACAACGCGCCGTAAACTTTACTGAGGCGCTCAACTCTAATTTCTGTCTCGATTATTTAATTTTTCACGCAAGATTTTATTTCTGCCAATATTTTGAAGAAAACATTATAAACGTGATAAATCTATATCGATACATTGCAAGGCAGTGTAAAGTATTCGCATGTCATCAATTGTCGCCGACGACGGCCATTGTGCGTGCGCGGTCGCTGTGCTAGCGTATGTAGCTGGGGAGCAGGGGAGCAGGGGAAACGCAAAGCACACTTTTTGTTGTTGCTTGCGACTTGCGAGCGTCACGGAAATGCTTCGAGAGCTGATGCACCATAACTATCGCCACATATTTGAATTGTTCTTCCGTAATAACACTCGCAATCCAAACGATGAGAATCTGAAATATTATCACCTCGCTTCGGACTCCCGCTTGACTTCAAATTTAAATATTATACAAGCGATTCCCTTTAGACCGGTGAGACCGTGTCGTAAAACGTTTTCAATATTGAACGTTTAATATTGTTGAGTTGGCGCGAAACCAGAATGTGACAAAGTGCAGTTTACTGCGGACGAGAAAGCCGGCTTCCTGCGAAACCGGCACGACCGCACACCCGACAGCCGACACTAACCCAGCCTGCCCCACTCCACCGCTTCTAATATTTGTTTTTTATTTGCAAATTAACATAAAATTGTCCTTATCCTCGCCCCGTCCAGCTAAGCAAACGATAGAAACCATCTACTGCCTGTCCGATATGGTATGATCGTCGACTCATTTCTAAACGAGTTTGAAGGTGTCAGATTTTGAACAGCATAGTAGTAGGCTTCTGAGCACTACTATTGTAAATATTTGCTTTGAGTGTCAGACAAATACAGACATAGTTTATTTATAATCCAGTTACTTCGGTTCATGATTGTGCAGTGAACACCGGCTGGGGCAAGGTAAACTAAACACAATGTAACAATTAGCTGTAAAATTATGAAATGTGAATATAACGGAACCGTTCGATTGCATAACTCTCCCACACGTCGCACTCTGTCTACATTCTACACGATGTTACAATCGCTCGATTAAATTTTTTTCCTGCCTTCTAGTTCCATTAATCCATCGCGCCCAATATGAAATCTACAATGTTGGCAAGACTTTTTTCGCTTAAATGTTACGCACATCGAGGACTTAAAATAATTATAGACGATAAAAACTTGTCCAATATAGCCGGGCGACGGCTGGATGGTTTTCAGTTGAGTAAAATTCGCAGAGAGATTAGTAGCGAGCCCTTTGTGGCGCAGCCAACCGTGGCTGCCTCGCTCCCTGCGCCTTGTGCCCTGCTCCCTAAACCCTGCGCCCTGTGCCCTGCTCCCTACTCCTTGCGCCCTGCGCCCTGCGCCCTGCTAGCTCGTGCCCCGGGCAGCCACGGCAAATTACTACAGATTCACAGCTTTTAATTAATACGAGATCTTTTAATGTAGCCACTTGCACGGGACGAACTATGGAGCTTAAGCTAAAACGCTGTCTGCTTATCTTCCGTGGCCAGTGAACCGAGAAACTTGCAGTCGCATTATCCGAGCTAGCAGCCGCTATTACCGGCTGCTAGCTCGCTACCATGATTTTTCATAATATTGCAAGTGTAAGGAAGTTTCCGAGTAGGTAACCAAGTTAAATGTGATGGCATGGCGTAATATCCGATCAGATTTAATTATCTCGCACTTAGGCAAAGTTGATCGTTGGTAACTTTAGGTACATGGCAAACGTTGCATTGTGCAACAAATTTTAGATTATGCCTATTACATACCTATGCGAGGCAGACAAAGTGCTTATGGGGCGTAAATCACCAGGTACTTTGTGTCAAGGGGTGGAGTCTATCAACAGTTCAACGTCGATAATCGCCGCCAGTAATTTATGCGATTCCATTAAACCCCATCCATCGCCAACCTTCGGCGAGAGCGTCGTCCCTGCGAAGGCATCGAAGTTTTTTTTCCGTGGACGTTCGCATCCATAATAAATGAGCGGTCGGCCGCAGCATTAGGCTGCCGTATTCGCCGGCTATTTCTAGCTGTTTTTTCTTCGGGGGAAGGAGCCCCGCGGGGGGAGCGACTCCGGCCATTAATTCAGCCGTGTAATGACGCGACGCTTTGATGGACGAGAATTGCGAGTTCTGCAATTACATGCTGAAATATTCAGCGAAGACGTCGCGGGGCGGGCGCGCTCGCCTTTAACTACGGCGCTTTCTTCGCTTTGTTCAGCGCCTTTCCGGGCAGGAGCTGTGGCTCATTCACGGCGCGACGCATTACATCGACTCTGCGACCGTTTTTTGCAGCGTGCAGCTCGCCGCGTCCCGTTACGATGGCTTCCGCTCTCCTCTGATTTCGTCGACTCGATGGCGACGCTCGGGCTCGACACGGGACATTCGATATTTTAGCAAAACTTGATTTCGTACCCAAGAATGCAATGAACTCTGTCACTCCAATAAGTTTTAAGAAATTTAAGTTCGTTTGGATATAACACTTTACTGTCTCATGCCTGTTTAGTAATAACTGTAATAAGCACCTAATGTTTGTATTTGCTGTCAAGTCATTCCCAATATCAGTCACCTGTAAAATTATTTCATAATGTAAAACACAGCTTCACAAAGCAAAGCCGTAGTAGATTCGTCCGGCCCGTATATCCGTACGCGCCGGACGAATCGGCCGGTCCATCGCTCGTGGCATGCATCACTCATAGTGATCACGCGCCGAGAGTCCTGAGACTGAGGAGTGGCGCTTGAGACTGAGGAGTGGCGCTTGAGACTGAGGAGTGGCGCTGGTGCAGGTGATCAACGGTGGGCCGGCGGGCGCGGCGGGCGGCGCGGCGGGCCGGGGCGAGGGCCGGCGCCGCGGGGCGTCGTCCCCGGCGCGCGCGGCGCCCGAGAAGCGGCGCTGGCCCGCGCAGCCCTACCTGGACGACGAGGTGGCCGTCCGACCCCCCTCGTCCGACGACGACGACACTAAGGTACGCCATGATCTAACGCCCATACCATGCGGTGTCTACTAATACTTAGCACGGCCGAAGTGCCATGTTGTTGTAGTTTTTTGTAATTAACCTTTTTGCGAAAATGCTGAGGAAGGCTACTACTACATATTAGTTACATCGGTTCAGTAGCTATACGTTATAACTTTGTAGTTACATATTTTATTGATTGTTTGTATGTAGTAGACGTATGGTCCAAAATTATATTCCATTGATTCCGTTTGCATATACAAGGCTCCGTGAAGTGACCATTTTGTAGGAATTTTACCAGGATTATGCGCAGTTTACTTATTATTAGCAACAAGAGTAATTTAACTCGTTACTCAAAGTCAAACTGATTATGAGGTATGCAGAATGTAATCGGCTAGGTAGAAATAAAATAAAACTGTAATTGTCTTACTAATTGGTGCTTATAAAATATTATATAAAGAATGTAAAAACTAGTTGTAGGTCGGATATAGGTTGTACGATCACTAACGATTATAGAAACAAGTATGTATAAACTAGTTATACTATGCCGCTATGTGATTGCGTATTATTCTGAGTGAGGTAATGATTGCGTTAAATTTTTAAACCTCTGACCAAGTTAAGAAGTAAAGACATCTTAATTCCTTATCAGATGAAAGCATTCCAAGTGTCTAAAACATAGGCAATGTTTTAGACACTTGGAAAACGTACCTGATACGTTTCATTACAGAATGAATGAAATGCTACGTGGGGTGGGTGTTAGGACGTGCATGTCTATACTTTTACCGTAGCCGGTAGCCAGCTATTGTAGAGCATTATACCGTGGGGCACTACGCACAAGCACTACTGACAGTACAAAGGAGGGATGAGCAAAACGTAATCAGAATTATAGATTAAACTAGCTGCCCGCCCGCGGTTTCACCCGCGTGGATCCCGTTCTCGTGGGAATATATTATGCATGTATAATACATAAAAACCTTCCTCTCGAATCACTCTACCTATTACAAAAAACCGCATCAAAATCCGTTGCGTAATTTTAAAGATTTAAGCATACAGACAAACAGACAAACAAACAGACGGACAAAAATAGCGACTTTGTTTTATACTATGTAGTGATTACATCTGGAAGCCCGGAAATGTCCCCGTGTCTTTCGAGGTACTTAGAACTTTGAGATATGGCAGCGCGGTGGTGCGCAGTATATGTACCTGAGCTGGTGGTACGAGGAGGAATGTCAAATTCCTCGTAGTACCACCAGTGGAACTACTGGTGGAACGACGAGGAATACACCGAGTCGACAAGAATATGGAATTGCCACTCTCCGCAAAAACAAATTATTATCGGTGCTCACAGTCCAATTTAGCTTGTAAACAAAATTTACTTACGGCTTGGTGCTGGTGAGTTGAGCCTACGGGCGTTGCGCTGGAGTGGCTCCGGTGTGTTTCTTTGGAGATCCCGGAGCCTCCCCGTTTTCGTCATCAAGAGGGTTTCAGTGGGTATAAAATCCACACAACCTTCGGGATCGGGTATCTTTGAAAGATTGCCCCCTCGAAAAAAAAGGATGGTACAGGACCCAATTCTCCCAATTTATAACGCTTCAATAGCGTATCGATTGAATAATTTGACACATTTTGTAGGTATACGGAACGTGCCAAAATGTGTCAAACTATTCAATTTTGTATACGGAATGTGTCAAACTAGTCAATCGAGACGCCATTGACGCATGTATAAATTAGCAGAACCAGGGTCCAGGCAGTACAGGAGTGGTGTTGGTGTTGCAGGTGGAGACGCCGGTGCGGTTCCGCACGTCGCCGCCGCTGGAGGCGCTGAAGCCGCGGCGCGCCGACTGCCAGTGCGCGCCCGCCTCCCCCCGCCGCCGCCGCCACCGCCCCGCGCTCGACTTCGATAAGATGCAGCAGGTAACTACGCCACCTCCGACTGACCCGAGAGACACGAGGTCACGAGGACGAGGTTCGACGCCATTTCACTGTCCAATTCCCTCAGCCCGTAGGCTGAACAGCTGAATAAGGAATATGTGTAGAGTCGAGTTGCCGCCCCGCGCTCGAATTCGACAAGATGTAGCAGGTAACTACGCCTCCACCTCCGCTCCTCCAATTGACCCGAGAGACACGACGTTCGTCCCTATGTCACTATCCAATTCCTTTGCCCGTAGGTATACGGATGATGGTCATGAGTACGAGGTTCGACCCCATGTCTTTTACCAATTTTCTTAGCCCGTAGGCCGTAGGTACATGATGTGTAAAGTCGAGTTACCACCACGGACTTCGTCCGGCCGGTTGTGTATCCATTGCAGGTTATTGCGTTTGGGGACATAAATCACCCCTCTATTTTTCGATTCTTACGACTCAGTGCATTGCATACTTTTTTTTTTAACGAGGGGGAAACCTTCAAAAGGTACCCGGTGCCGTGGGAGCAACACAGGGTTATGTGGGATTTTTACCCACTAAAACCCCCCCGGTGGCCTTCCTCAGCGCTTGTGGAGAACTCCGGGATCTCTAAAAGATACACAACCGGAGTCCGCCGCACAGAAATCGTTGACAAGAACTGCTGTGCAAGAAAATCTCGAATTAAAAAGTCGCGCATCCTGGGATATCGAATGTCCTAATGTGTTAGTTATTTATAAACCACTTACCAACTACAGCTGGAGGTATGATGAATTAGAAAAAATATGTCTGTAAACATTTTCAATTTTTTATTCCATCAATGTGTGAACCAAAAAATCTTGATGATAATTTTCGGAGGTATTTGGTGTCATTAGTACGTTAATCGATGACGGCCTAACTCAACGATTCCCTGTCGTACCATGTGCGCGCCCGTACGTCGTGTGGCCGCATAAAGGACTGCGCACATTACAACGACTCCACGCCAACGCGGTTACGGAGCAACTCAAATGTAAGCATTCAATAAAGATCCTTATATCTTAGGCGTTACGGTTGAATTTCGAGTGTGAACGGCGTCGGTGAGCAGAGGGTGGGGAGTAGCCCACGTTTTTCAAGTGTACACTCGAAATTCAACCGTAACGCCTAAGATATAAGGATCATAATTGAATGCTTACATTTGAGTTGCTCCGTAACCGCGTTGGCGTGGAGTCGTTGTAATGTGCGCAGTCCTTAATCAGCTGAGCACATGCGCGCGTTCCCACGCCACACCACATGCTGTGGACCCACGTGTGGCAGGAATAACCCTATGGTAGCCATTATGAGGCGATGATAGCTGTATGCACCGGTCGCGGCCACAACCACTTCTACATAAATCTTCAACAGATGAATAAAGAAGATTACACGGATGAATAGCTCACATGTCTTGTTAATCAGATATCCAACGTATCTGAATCGTAGATACAAAGATGCTAAGGAAAGTCCCCATTGAAATGATTGAAGTATAAATAAATAGATAAGAATACAACTCTACTAGCCACAATCAGATATCAGATTTAGATAATCTGGTAGAAAGGAGATGTTTCAAATCCGGCCCACAATATGTACAGTACCTCGAAAAATCGAGAAAAATTCATGGAATTTGGGAAAAATAAAGATAAATTGCTTAAATGCATACTTTTCTGGTACAAATTTAGTATTTATAATTCATTTTTATCAATTTTCAACATGGCGTCTTGCCAAGTTGTCATTGATCATAGATCGCGAACTGTCTACTGTCACTTTAAATGAAAGAATTGTAGGTACATATTATGTCAAACTTCTATCAAATTAACCAACATGGCGCGTGATGACAACTTGACCGCCATGACGGACTTTTGTTTTTGTGTTGCAATTTTAAGTGTACATTTTTGTGTTATACCACAAAACTAAAGCAATTTAAAGGAATTGGATGATTGAAAACTGTTTTAATTGTGTTTCTCCATTTTTGAGTATGGTGTACAAAGTGGTGGCCGGGGCTCCATACATTTTGAAACATCTCCTTTAAAATACAGAACCACATTTACCCAAGATAAACATTGCTCTGTTAAGGGTATGAAATTATTTTCTGTATGGAAATTGTCGACTAAGTGTGTTGTTTTCACAACTTGAGAAATATTTCCTTATTATCCAGGTTGAAATCTTTAAGATTCCAAAGTTTGCTCTTGCTCTTTGTCTAAATCAGCGGTTCTTAACCTTTTTGGCTGGCGACCCAAAATGTAAAAATATTTGAAGCCCGCGACCCTGAACATTTTATTGATTTTCCAGTGATAATAATATAATAGGAGTATTATATTGCTTTTTACAAAAAAAATAACCGACTTCAACCCCGATAAGCGGAGATAACTCAAAAACTAATCGCCAGATGGCGCTTAATTCAACATGTGGGTGTAAAGTTCTCGTCACTACAAATTAATCAAGCCCAAACACTAGATAACTACAGTAAATCGTTGAGGAGTTCCCTTGACTGTCTTTCGGCTTCATCAGATCGACTCTAGACCTTCATGAAATTGTAGCGCTTTTATGTACTTATGAAAACATTAACAAACACACTAGTCGTCCCTACAATTTTCGAAAGTTGCCCTCGATTTCTCCGAGATGCCATCATCAGATCCTGGTGATCCTTTTAAAAGGACCCCACTGCGCATATCTACTTTACAACAAAAAAAGAATTATTCAAATCGGCCCGTAAACGACGAAAAAATTGCTGAACAAACATAAAAAAAGCATATAGGTAATTATACGGTCGAATTGAGAACCTCCTTCTTTTTTGAAGTCGGTTAAAAAGTCCGTAGTTTGTTTGCTAAGCAACTTTCGCAGAGGCTGGTCGCTGGATGGGTGAACGAAATCCTTAATATTTATCCCGTTAGGTACGTTAAGCCGTTGGTCCCGGTGGCATTCGCAGTCGTTAACACCCACCAATCCGCACTGGGCCCGCTTGGTGGGTTATGGCTCATTCTCCTTGTGTGTTTCTATCAGCAAGGAAGGCTTGTGTCCCATCAGTGGGGACATTAGAAGGCTGGTGATGATGATGATGTCATTACGATCTCCCTGAGAATTTATGCAGTTGGGTAGCCAGCTTTCTGTCTGAGCGACATATAAAGTTCGTAGTCGACGGTTGTTGCATAGATTTGAAACCCATAAACGCTGGTATTCCCCAAGGATCTGTGCTGTCTCCTACCCTGTTCATTCTGCATATCATTGACATGCTGGAGCGTGCAAACGGCATTCATTGCTATGCAGATGACAGCACGGGAGATGCCTATTTATACAGGCTCTACAAATGCCTCTCGGTCACAAGTGGAGGATAGCAGAATAAAAGTTGTGTCTGAAGTAGAGATAACTCTCTGGAGCAAGTCTCGGAATGGGCTCGACTCAATTTAGTTGAGTTCAACCCCACGAAGACACAAGTTTGCGCGTTTTCCGCTAAGAAAGTCCCATTTGTCATGGCGATGGCGCCTCAATTCCAGGGTACCGCGCTCACCGTTGGTAAAAGTGTTGAGATTCTGGGCGTTGTCATTTCGAGCGACGTGCATTATCGGAGTCATCTGGAAGCTAAGGCCAAATTGGCCTCCAAAAAGCTTGGTGTTCTAAACCGGGCGAAGCAGTACTTCACTGCGAGGGACTGATGCTTTATAAAGCACAGGTCAGGCCTCCCATGGAGTACTGCTCTCATCTCTGGGCAGGGGCGCCACAAATACAAATACAAATATTCTTTATTGTGCACAAACAGGACATTACAACATACATATACTGGAAAGAAATTTCACAAAAGGCGGCCTTATCGCTAAGCAGCGATCTCTTCCAGACAACCTTTGGGTAGGAAAAAAATAAATAAGCAAAAATCGGTAGGGTGCACAATTAGAGGACTAAAAAAAAATATATAAAGTATATAATATAGAGATATCAAAATAATAAATCTATACATGCATATAAACTTACATAAATATAATATATACGTAATATATACATACATATATATATATATATAAATATATATATTATGCACAGGAAACAATATAGGATACAAATAAAAATAGGATATTATACGAATACTGATAATGTGTAACAGTGTAGGTAACTCATAGTGAAGAGGAAGGAAGATTAATTAGGTTGTGTCGTGAGGTTGAGAAAAAACGATTTAACTAGATTTTTAAAGCGGTAGGGACTTTCACAGCGTCTAATGGTGAGTGGTAAGGAATTCCATAGTTTAACAGCATAGACGGTGAAGGACTTATGATAGAAATTAGAGGAGTGAGTAGGAGTAGAGAGGGAAAGATTAGTGCTAGAGCGGAGGGAAAGATTGTGGGAACAGGCCATAAAGTTGAAGCGTTCCTTCAAATACAACGGCGTCAAAGGATTAACCAGCACACTATGTAAAGTAGAAAGTATATGAGTATCCCGGCGAAGTCGGATAGGGAGCCACTTAAGCTTAGCACGCCACAATACCAGCAACAGCATTTCTATTCAAGTCCATTTGACGCCGTACAAAAGCGCGCGGTTCGAATTGTCAACGACCCACGAGTCACTAGCAGGTTAGAACACCTAAGTCTGAGGAGAGACATGGGATGCCTCTGCGTGTTCTACCGACTTTGCAACGGTGAGTGCTCCGAGGAACTGTTCGATTTGGTGCCAACTTCGCCCTTCCATCATCACACAACTCGCCGAAGATTGAAGTTTCATCCACATCGCTTGGACTCGTGGCGAACGACTACGGTCCGTTTTTCACGTGCAAGATGTGGAATGAGCTTCCTTCTGAGGTATTCCCGGAGCGCTATGACATGGAGTTCTTCAAAAAAGGTGTATAAATAGATCTCCTTCAGGGCCGGCGTTGCACTATTGACTCCCCTGGTGTTGCTCGAGTCCATAGGCGACGATGACTACTTACCATCAGGTGACTCGTCTGCTTTTACGTCAGCCCTTCAGGCTGTAAAAAAAGGCCGCTAATGTCTTTTCAAAATTCCCGCGACCCATCCCAATACCGCCCGCGACCCAGATTTGGGTCGCGACCCGAGGTTAAGAAACGATGGTCTAAATGAATGATTTATACGCATTTCTTTGACGATGACCTATTAAGAGCTACCACATTTTAAGTGGTACTCGCTACTCCTAGATATCAGTAAGACCAAATTACCGATTGTGTCAAATGTTCTATAATTGGGTTAACATAATAATATGATATACCCGTAGCTGGTCAGGCGTTTAAAAAATCCAACTCACCATCCATGAGAACTGTAGCATTGTGCAACAATCTCCAACATCTCATTTACCATGGATAGTGAAAGAAATAGAGAAATGTACGTGTTTCCCTGGTAGACAAGACTCCCTGAGAAGTAACTTTACGACGCTGGCAGAGTTAGGCAAACAATTCGAAAGTCGTACCTACTCAAGAATTGAACAAATGATACACTTCAGTGATTGTTTCTTCTGCTAATTCCAACCAATCCTTTGCCTTAGAAATCTACATGCGAGGTGTTGTGAAAACAACGAGTTAGAACCTCAGATTATAGAACCAAAAGGCAGATGTAGTCGTTCTAGTATAAAGTGAAGCTACCAAAGCAAATACAAAATAAAAAGCTAATACAATCTCGTGTCAGTACTAAGGAATGCGTCAAATAGCATAAACGTCGCAAATGTCATATTTTTTAAAATAATTTTATCAGCTAAAATGCCGTCTTGCATTTTTAAACTCTGTAAAAGTTGTTCGCAAAACCAAAGAAAAGGATATGGAATGTCTTTTCACAGGTAAATCTTCATTATTTTATTATGTATTTAAAATAATATTTTTGCGGTCCGCTCGGAACACAAAACCTCAACAATCATTCGTTTCTATAACAGCTTTATATTAAAATCGGTTACCCTAAATTTGGGGAAATATGCATGGGCTATTTGAGCACTGGTTGATTTATAAAGAAAAAAATATATTTTAAAAGTAAATATTTTTATTTATTTAAACCTAAAAATCAGGAAATACAGCCAATAAAATTAGCATTTTAACATAGGCAAACCGAGTTAATTGAAAATGTCACGTTTGCCCACGATAAATGTATGATGAATATTATAATAATATTTTAGTTTCTGTTTAGCCTACTCACTAAAATGATTTCAATTATAATGTTTGCAGATTACCGACAGATGCTGTAACAAGAAAAAAAATGGGTTCATATTATTCGGAAGCGCAGGCAAGATATTAATTGGCTGCCATTCAAATTTAGCGTGATTTGCTCATTACATTTTAGTGAGGGTGACGTGTATCTCACTAAAAAAGGACGTTGGTTGATTAAAAAGCATCGAAAGCGAATTTTTGTTTTAATAAATATGTTATTATTTATATTTTGATGTTTTTTATTAAAAATATCTACCCAAAGAAAAAATCCATAGGTTAATTAAAACAATTAAACATATTTAAAAAATTAACTTATTTAATTCAATATATTAAAAGGACATTTATACATATTATAATGTACTTTTTGATACCTAGTGATATAATTAAAATCAATATTATTATTACGTCATTTAATAAAACTTTTAATTGTTTGTGTCTCTTTAAAGTTTTGTGCATTTGTTCCGCCTAATCACAGGAACGGCTTAACAAATTTAGATGCAGTTTTCACTGGCGTATTCTAATGAGCGTGGGTTAACATTTAGTGTTTGTTTTATTTGAAGCGGTTCAGAAATAAAAAAAATCACGTCAATTTAAAGAATACCATCCCTCATATTTTATCGATTATGGGCTTACGGGATTGGAAACAAGGTCGTTCAACCCCCCGATTCTGCTAATTTATAAATGGATAAATTGGGTCTCAATTGAATTGTTGGACACATTTTGTATGGGGAATATGTCAAAAATGTGTCAAATTTTCAATCGAGCTGCAATTGAAGCATTTAAAAATTAGCAGAATAAGGGCCCAGTAGTAATAAATAATTTGCCAATTGAATTGTGCATAATGTTTTAAGTTAGTAATATGGCGATCAATGTTTACAAAATTGCGGGAGATTATGACTTTTCATTTGGCAACCTCACACACACAAAGAATTACGTATCCATACGGTGCACCGCTAGTTGACATTAAGGTTGTCATGCACACATAGCGAAAAAGTGACTTCACTTTATTCGTTGCTTTTCTTTGCGAATGTTACATCTGCCTTTTGGTTCTATAATCTGAGGTTAGAACCCTATTTTCTATTCACCTTCCCGGTCATAAAAGTGTTATCGGGGCGGCCGCGGCAGTTATCGCGCAGGGGCAGTGGCCTTTAGAATGCGGGTAACGTAACATGCACAACATGCATGCCCTGCCGACACAACACAATATTACAAAAAGCCTTAAAACACACGTTTTGTTGAGCGATCGTGTCGAGCTTGTCTTGCAACAAAGCGTTTGGGGCGTAAACCCCAAATTCCTCCAGGGTAATTCACAGCCCTTTGTGAGGGATGCCAGTATGATTGAGGAAATTTGATAGTTCTCGCGACCTCTTTGTGTCTCTCCAGCTGCAATGAGCTGCTTTGAAACTTCGAGTGGCTATAATCTTTTCTCTTTGATTAATTCTCAACAATGTTCTACTCGCGACAAGCTGTCTGGAACTGAAGTGTCTATAAGTTTGCAGTTAACTTCAATAATAAATGAGCAGCAAAGAGGATTGTTCCAGTAACTCCGATGAATTCTTTGTCAGCTCGTGAACCACATCCCAACTGAAATATGTTAGGTATTGAAATAATCCTTTTTTAGCACTGAATGATTCGTGAGTGTTTGAATACATTTTAAACTGAGGTAAGCCGCGTAATATACGTAAAATAAATTGAAATAATCCGCTACAAGGACGAAAGTTATGTCGCGGCCGTACAATGACCATGTTTGTAATCGCTGTTGTCGTCGATGCTAATCGTCGTGTGAGTCGTGTCGTACACTCTAACCGCACCGTCAGAATAACTAAATAATAATAAATTATCGTAATCTTGTCCTCACTTTCGTTTCCTGATTAGGCATTTAATTTTCGTCAAGATTGATCGTGCGTACTTATCACATCGAACGGTTCGTGTTTTCGATATACGACCTACCTACCTCTAGTTTTGTTAAGAATTGATGCTTATAATTAAATACTGTTACAGCTATAGATGTTGGGTAAATTTTCTTTTTATATTAAGTACCTACTTTTCTAAATTATTGGGAAACATCATTGTTTTATGATAATGTAGTATTTTTAACAGACTTCAAAATGGAGGGGGTTCTCGAGACGAGTGTATTTTTTTATGTTTGTTACCTCATAATTTTTTACTGAGTCTACCTATAAATTTTTATGATTCCTTCTTTTATTCGAAGGCTGGTGTGTCGTGTAGTCCCATATAAATTGAGCGATATCTGGAGAGTAGTTTTTGAATTTTCTGTATTTGTCAATTTTGAAGTTATTTTTTTTAAAGTTAGTTGCCATTTCTTTCTTGGCCGTCAAGGCATCGGTGGTGCGGTGCTGCTCGAGAAGGAAGCGAGATGGCCCCTCGTATTACTAGGTCAACGGCATAGCATTCGTCCTCTGTTGGTTTAGGACATTTTACGGTTTATAAAAGGCGGATGGCTAGTGGGTTGTGAATTCGATCGTCAAGCTTAATTATGGAATCAAGCTGGCATATTCTGTACGGGATCTTAAAAGAAGGCTTTCTATTGCCTCCTTGATAGCAGGGCATCACGGACGATTAAGACAGACGGATAAGTCAGAAGATCTAGATTCTAGGACCTTGTATTCTGGAGCCTTCTAATATTATGGATGAATATTCTAAAATATTATTTTTGTAATCTGTTGATGAATTGATCATATCGGTTGGATGGTTAATCATACTGAACCTTCTTCCTAGCAAACCAGGGAAATTGAGAGAGATGTTGTTATTGTTGTCCGCATACGGGATATATGCAACATATCTAAACACAACAAGTCCTGACAAAACCAAGGTATTCCTATACCACAATGGAAAACAAGAATACTACATACGAAGTATTCGGTCGCGTAACATGATTGGCGGCATTGGATGTACGAATATGCCATTATAGTACGGCGGAGTGGTCCGGGGCCCGGGGACGTACGACGGCGGCGGTACGGCGGGGTCTGTCCATCGGCACCCCGGTCACGTCGCTCCTGCGTCCTGCGAGTCAATGGGCCGGCCATTGAGCGGCGGGCGGCGCGAGTCAATGGGTGAGCGCCGACCGTTGCGCGCGCACACAGCCGCGCCGCCCCGGCCCCCCGCACTCGGCGCGCCGTGGAATGAAAACTGGCTGCGAGCAGTTTTTGTCGCGTCCGCATGTACGCAGAGACGTTGCGAAATGCGAACCAAAGCGTAAATATCGCGATGCGTGTGACGGCGCGGCGTAACTTACCTACCCGCGGGCTAAGGTGAAACGTCGACTGAAACGCAGAATCGATAGGAATCGGCGAACACGATCGCTCTTCCCAGGACGACTTGGAAAGTTCAGACACATTCCACAAATGTTTTGCCTAAATCCTAAAATGTCAATAGCTCGTATTCAGTTCAAGACATTTAAATCTGAATTTGATCAATTTGAAAGTTGATGACATAATGAATTCTCGATTAGAAGAAGATGCGAAGGAAGCCGCTGAGCCTTCCTGATACTTGGTACTCTTGGTAGGTATATATTGTTGCCGGTGGACGTGAGTATACATACATAGTGGCCAGTTGAACCTCTGGCGACGCGGCGACGCGACATGACGCAATGGCGTGCGTCGGCGATGCATTATGGATGCGTGCGTTTTTGTCCGACGCGTTCTCTTACTGTTTTTGTTGTCGACTAATGCGGAAAATATAGAAATCTAGAGAGATTTAGATGCAATACGCACTCCGTACATAATGGTGGATAGTGTTACTTTCTGTGAAATTGTAAGGAAACGCTATCGGAGCGATGTCGTGGGGTTCGTTGACTTGTCGGATTAGAGGAAAATAAGCAGACGACAAAATGACATTTACAAAGATTCAGCAGTCCTTTTCTATGACTTTTTTTGTAATTTGCAACGTAGTAGATTTCGATGTGAATCGCATCTCTAGCCTTTCTTAACTAGGTCTCCTATTTTGGCTATGTTTGTGAGTAGGTATCTGTGCTTAGACACTTAAGGAAGGAAGGACAATAAGGAAAACTTTAGTAAAAATTACCCGATAACAATAATGTTGAATGAACCTGTCCAATCGTAATTTCATTCGAAATTTTTGTTTACGTTGTTGTCTTATCTTATTTTTATGTTTTTATCACAACCCACGTAATCGACTGATTGTGTTTATCATAAGTACTCTAATGTTTATTTATCGCGGGAAAGGTAGATATTGGCGGGTCTCCGCAAACTGACTGCAGCCACCGGCGGCTGTGGTGCTTCTTTTTAGAAGCGCGGTCCGGCCAACAGCCGCTTCGGCTGAATTCTGCTCACTGTTATTGACGCTGTTGGCTGCAGTCAGTCTGCGGGGACCCTTAATCTGAATAGCCTGCTTTATGCATACGTAACAATACATTAATGCGAAACAATTATGTCGTTAAGTTTATCAAGGGCCAGTTGTTTGATGTAGTTTTATTTAGGTCAAAAACCTAAAAAATCCCACCCGATGGTAAGTGGCGATGAACACCAAGATGAACCCACTAACTTATAAAAGCTTAGCCACTCTGCTCCTAATTTAGCGGGAACACTACGAGAGCAGAGGATGTGGGCACGATTAACTTGAAATTGGACTCGACTGTTACACGCTATTAGGGTCCAGGAGTTTATATTGATGAGGCAATTAAAAGTGTCTAAGTCTCATAAAATTAAATTACACACGAATTTCATGATTATTGCTCCCCTTCCCGTTTTTGTTACAGCTGGCTGGTCACATTTGTGAGCCCACTCCCTGGTGTGACGTCACTTAGTTATTTTATAATTATGCATCTAAAATTTATGAAATGAACACATTTTTAAATGTGACGTCACGAAATTTATCCTCGGTTCCCCTAAATGTATGTAATAAGACGATGCTTGGTGTTCCAGCTGAAGGTGGGCGGCGGCGGCGTGCGGTCGTGGCGCGCGGTGGGCGGCGCGCACGGCGGCGAGCTCTCCGTCTTCTGCTGGTGATGCCCGCAGGTACTGCCACCTACCACCTCGCTGCTCATCGCTGAGGAGGCTAGGGTTCACTGGCTTTGGGAAATACAACCGAAGATTCAAATGGTCGGTACAGCCCTGTAGCCATTTGAACCCGTCATGACGACTGTAGCTGTAGTCATCATTACGGGTCGTCCATTAGTCACGTGATGTTTTTAGCTTCTTTGAACCCCTAACTTTCTCCGGGGTGATATATGGTATTTTAAAATCAGCCTCTATCCAAAATTACTTGTGTTTTTTATTACACAAAATATTATGTATTGGAATGGGGTCGACTCAATTTAGTCGAGTGTCTTCGTACACAAGTTTGCGCGTTTTCCGCTAAGAAAACCCCATTTGTTAAAGCGCCTCAATTCCAGTGTGCCGCGGGCACTTGTTGATGCTTTATAAAGCTCAAGTCAGGCCACACATGGAGTATTGTTCTCACCTGTGGGCAGGGGCGCCACAATACCAGCTTAGCCCGTTTGACACCATACAAAAGCGCGCAGTTCGAGTTGTCAACAACCCTCGAATCCCTCACAGGTTAGAACACCTGAGTCTTAGGAGAGTCATTGTCTCTGATGACATGTCTCTGTGTGTTCCACCGACTTTACAACAGTGAGTGCACCGAGGAATTGTTCGATTTGCTGCCAACTTCCCCCTTCCATCATCGCACCACTCGCCGAAGATTGAAATTTTATCCACATCGCTTGGATTCGTGGCGAACGACTACGGTCCGTTTTTCTCGATCGTTTTTGCCGTGAACTTGTAAGCTATAATAGAATGAGCTTCCTTCTGAGATATTCCCAGAGCGCTTTGGCATGGGGCTCTTCAAGAAAGGTGTAAAAAGAGTTCTCCTTCAGGGCCGGCGTTGCACTGGTGACTCCCCTGGTGTTGCAGGTGTCCATAGGCGCCGATGACCACTTACCATCAGGTGGCTCGTCTGCTTTTACGTCTGCCTTTTTAGGCTATAAAAAAATTATGTTTATAGATGGCACTATGTTTTGTTGAAGATCAACTTCGGTTTCAGTCCTCGTCCAAGTCCTCACATTTATTAACAAACCAATTAATGTTCTAACATCATCTACCCACTAAACTAGCCATCGTAGTCCCCATTATACGCCTTTTTTTAGGTCGGTGTCGGTTGTCATGGGCTGCCTGCAGCGAAAGGGTGGTGCTACATGCTTTTTTGCTACCTTAATTCCATAAAAAGTAATCACCCCTCCCTCTTTGTGATGTTTCGAGCCTCACGTGATTAATGAACGATCCCTTACATTTATTAGTTACGTACAATACAGTGGTTTTCAGTTAAAATTTTCGATAAAATCACAGACAGTGACACCGGCTGAAGTGGCAATGGGCCGGCCATATAGCTCGAAGGACCGATAACCGTTGGGGAAGAAGGGTCCTCGAGTGGAGGTCCCGTCTCGGAAAAAGGAGCGTAAGACGCCCCCGACCAGGTGGTCTGACGACCTGAAGAAGACAGCGGGCATCCATTGGCTTCTGAAGGCGCAGGACCGGTCTGAGTTGCGCAAATTAGGGGAGGCCTATGTCCAGCAGTGGACGTAATAAGGCTGATGGATGGATGGAAAGATATACCTTTAATAGTTTAGTCTAGTTTTTGCGCTTGACGTTTGCTACGCAGAGATTCTACATTGTTTTGACTACTAAGTCAGATTAAATCACCAATTCGCATTTGCATAACATTAACGACAACCGTTGTTCGTGTTGCAGAGTGTGGCAGTGGCAGCCGGAGCGGGCGGAGGGCCGGAGGGCCGGAGGGCCGGAGGGCCGGGTGTCGCGAGCGGTACTCCCCCACCTGTACTTACGTCCTCGCTTACTACTGTGTCTGTGTGTCGTAGTGGCGCTTGCCCCTCCCCCCACCCCACCCCTCGACGAACGTCGCAGCTTTAAAATTATGAATTTTGAGCGGAGTCACATCGGGTCAGTCAGGTAGTTCGGAACCGATGAGTGTTGCTATGAGCCGTCCCCTTTTCTACATAGATCTCGCAATGCTGAGCCGCTGAGCCGGCCCGCCCGTGGTGGCTGGACTTCCCTCACGCCGCGGGGGGAGGGAACTTGTATGATATCCGCGCACGCGACGGCCGCGAGTGGTAGAGTTCCTGCACTCAAATAATGATCAAAGTACAAACTTACCAATACTTTAATATTGTGAGATGCGCGCGCATCGTGTGGGCCGCTGCGCCGGCGGCCCCGGACGTACAGACGGACACGTTGCAGTTGCATTACATGTGTAGTTTTTTTGGAGTACCTATTTACCAGTTTTGAATACGGTTTTTATTGCCTCGTTTTCTAGAATTTAACTGTAACCTATAGTCCGAGTCGATTTGTAGATACACGTGCCGGCTCCCAGTCCGTCGCGCGCTACACCAAGTGATCTCATTGTATTAGGACGATGCCATCGTCGTACGTTTAATATATTTATGCGTTAAAATGTATTCTAATTAATTTGACTGTATAGTTTTAAATGTTGAGAAAATTACCAAAATACGGTTTGTATCGTTTTCGTCTGTGAAACTGTATCGGTCCGGAGGAAACTCGAAATTGTGACCCTCGACCCCCGGCCACGACGCCGGCTCGTGTCAATTTATTTGTTTATTATATTAAATCTATTTGAGTTACAATGGAATTAAATTTTTATTAATGTTACATCTAATTTTAAACATAAAGTTGTTGTGTTTCGCCGCCGCGGGGCGGAGTGGCGCTGGGGTCGCTCTTGGGATGTTTACTGTAAGTACCTACGGTAGTTGTGTCGTGAGGTCGTGACGCTGTCGTCACGTCTCCAGCATGTATACAATGTAAAGCTAACGTGTACGAGCCTGCCGGGCCGTCTCTAGCCATCGAAGTTCCCGTATTAACAATTCGATTAACATAAAATTTAACACCGGTGGTAATTACAACGAAATAATTTCCGAGGCTACAGACGACCCGCAGAATATATATCGTGACGATGACATCATCGTCCGTCCTGCATCAGGCCCGTGGTCGTGGGCTGAACTTTCAAACTGAAGGAATCTGTTCGTCGCGCTGAGGGTTCTTTGGCGGGTGGTTCGGCTCCTGAATGTGCATAAATTTAATGATTTAGGTATTGTCTTAATTGGATAACATTGTCTCGCTCGCACTCCTGTGCAGCCATGCCATGGCGCGGAGAAAATGAACCTACGCCTGAGTGACCTTTGCGGGACGATAAATCGTAATCGGTTGTTGTAAAGGACGCGCCGTCGAGTGACGCGCGGCTCGACGAGTCGTGTCGTACTCGTGTGACGATGTATTGTGTTGCTAGCGGCCCGCACGAGCGGGTGACGCCACGCGGCCGCTTCTGCCGCTTCCACAATAGTCAACTTATTGAAGTACTTTGTTGCCACTCGGTCATCGAATTGAGATTTTAGTAACACCCAATGCTCTCAGATTACGTGGATGTATCGGAAGTAGAAGATGATCGTTGGAGCGGCAGGAAGCGCGCGGCGGGCGCGGGCGGGGGCGCGGGGCGCGGGACGGGGCTCGCCTCGGCTTTTGATCTCGAATTGCGATTGGGCGGGTGTTTGTGTCCTGTCCCACGTAGCTGCGTCGCCCTTTTGTACGGATTTTTACTTTTCGATTCTGACGACGACATGAACACTCCCGCAACGCGCGATTCCATAATAGACTATCAAATATTTTATCATTTAAAAATGTCAATTGATATGAACGCGAGGGCGCGAGTGCCGCGCCGGCGCCGGTCGCGTTCGTACGGACGTCGGTTGTACCTAGTTGTAACTTTCGTTGTAGTATCTTTAGCAGGGCTAAACATTCTGTTACTCTTCTTGTTGTGTTATAAACGAAAACGAAAAAAATATAAAACGTAATAAAAATGTGGTGCGAGTGGATTCAGTGAATTAAAGGATAAAGACATTTAACAAATTTTCAAATTAATATGATAAAAGTACTAAGACTTTTTTTAAATCGCTTCGATAAAGATTGTATGTACATAGTGTTAAGTTACGTAGGGTTTAAGTGCAGTCCTAGATGTAGTAGGTATAACAAATTGTATGGCGCGCGTACGAGGCGCGCGGCGCTCTTTTGTTAACTCCCCTTGTGTTATTTTTTATTCGAGCTGCAGTTTCTTACTCGTCCGCTGTCCGCCGCGAGCCGCCGCGCGTTGGGCCACCGGCTCTCGCCTACAAGAATACGTGGCACGTTTAGTTCATTTCTATTATTGGGAATTTCTTCCTCCGCTAAACGCCGTCTTCTGATCTCCCAGTGACGCGAGCCGAAAGCCCAGGGCGTCCGGAGACGTGACGCTATTAGTGTGTCCATGCGTGCGGCCTAACTTGGAAAGGTCTCGAAAAGCCGGACGGTCGTGGACACGTCGAGTTGTAATGGTCACCGCCACTTCGGAACATCCAATCCAAACGACGATACATTGGCCGAAGCGGTCGGATATTCCACAAGTGTCAGTGACCAACGCGAATTATTTACCGTCCCGACCGTCCGGCGAGACCGGTGTAAGATTTTCTTCAACGCGCCGTCCCAACCGAGCACAGAGCCTTGCGCAGACATCTCTCTATATCTCTTGAGTGATCGTTTATTTAAGTTTCAAAATTAATTAAGCAAGTCGTGCATTGCATCGTGTACATCCAACGAATTTTGGACATATCAATAAATTTTACTATTTTTACGTGCTGCCGAGCGCGGTGTATACGTTTTATTGCACTAGAATAGTATCGTTTATCTTTCACGTAACGAAATCGAATGTTTTATTGAGGATTCAATGAATAGTTGTCGGTATTTTAATAAGAAGCGCTGGCTCTGTGCGCGGGCGGCGGCGGCGCGGCGGCTCGCGGCGACGTCGCAACAATCAGTGGTGATATTTTACAAGATAATTTATATTATGTTTTATATACTGAATTAACAAGCGTAATAAAGAGTGAGCAATTGCACATCTTAATTGTTGTTTCATTTTTACTATTAAAGTTTGCCTGCGACCCCGCCGAGTGTCGGGGCAATCCTAATGGGCTGTTTCCTCATGGTCCTACTATTTTGTCCTATTTTAACGTAATAGTGGTCCTGTGGTCCTACTTTTACGTCACATTAATTTTGCAGTATGACTACTAGGAACACATACTTATACCTCGAGGTCTTAACATAACGTGGTAGTAGGACAATATAGTAGAACCACGAGGAGACATCCTCCAAATGGTCGAGCACCGTTTGCGGTAAAAGGATATTTCTAAAGGTGCTCACTCACATGCGCGAATATTTGTATATTGCATGTTGTATATTGCAAAACTACAAATGTGTCAATAAGTTCGCATACTCATTTGCGAAGGCCCATCCTACACTTGCGAATGTGAGTGAGCGGCGAAGGTTACATGTTACATCTAAGTGAGGGTTTCTAAAACCTCAGCAAGGTGGACGCAGGAGGCAATCTCAAAAACCTCAATAAAACAACTTCTTTCAAACATGCATGTAATTCAAGACAACACATAGCCATGTTACACCGAACATTATTTTGACACAATTAAAATTAGTCGACAACACAAGGCACGTAAACACTACGCTGTCGAGGGTTAAATGATAAAATTATCTAAAATTAAATAGGATTATCTAAATCAGTATACAAAACTGGGCAACGTCTATCGTGGCTTCAGAACCCATGTAACACAAGTTTTTGTATACACAACTTAAGACAACACAGAAACATGCTCTTTATAACGATTTCAATAATTATATATTTTTGTTATGATTTTAACACACAAAATTCACAAAATATTCCGAAAACCACCAAAAAAAGGGTTGTAAATATTAATTTCGAACAACGAATTAAAATGGCGCCGGTACACAATCTACCAGCATACTCCGAACATCCGAGACCCCAAAGAGACAACAACGCCTCAATGGAGGCTGCTTTATATCTTTACTACCTACCACATTGTGATATTCCCTCCCGTTTTCACACTGTTAGTTTGTACATAAATAGCTAATTACTCTAAACTTACTTATTCAGCATCTTGAGGACACGTGTTTAAACTTACAATTGTAATCATCAGTCTATTATCCATTGACTTTCCTTAGAAGTAAAACAATTCATACATCCTTACATACACCCTAATATCACTACCGGCGACACAGACGGCGAGATTCTTAGACAACAATTTCTCTAGTACTATTTTTTACAGCTGACGTAAAGGTAACGAGCCACCTGGTCATTGTTGCCTAAGGACACCAGCAACACCAGGGAGTCAACAGTGCAACGCCGGCCCTGAAAGAGGCTATAACACCTATTTTAAATTGAGTCTGAACGCGTTGGTGTTACTTATTTGCAATACTACACACTAACACTACAATGTTGTCCGCGAGGCGAGGCTATCGGTCCCCACGCCCGCCTCGCCGCGTCTGTGGCCGCCTCGACACTTCCACAATCATACATCACTTATTTTTATATTATACTACAGTTAATTAAGAGTACATTATGTATTCACTTCACTTAATCAATATTTTGGATGAGAAAATACTTATTAGACAAACTGCGGCAAAGGCAGAAGAACCTCGAGTACAAATCAGATAATATTTTTTAAAACTATACAGTATAATTTGATATTATTAATTGTTCGTTAAAAAAAATTGTTTTGGAAAATGGACCCCATAACACCCAGCTTTTGTAAGCTGGTTTTGGACACAACCGTGCCGGCCTCCTGCCATGATTATCTTAAACTAATTTTAGCAAAATAGGAGACATCGACTTTCCACCTCCCTTTCGAACGCCCTCTAGGCCTTGTCTTTGGGAGCGACGGTGAAGTATTTCAGGAGCGTTCTACTTTTGCTGGGCTTAGTCTTCTCCGAGACGGAGTTTCTTCGGACAGGAAGATTCTCCTTGGGGCTGAGCGGGGCGGGGCGGTCGGGGGCGCGCCGGCCGCGGACCATCAGCGTGAGCCAGTCGGGCGTGTCCGGCTTCTTCTTGACAGGCGACATGAGGCGGCGGTGGGGCGCCTCCCCGTCCCGCACGAAGTTCGGCAGGTTCTTCGTGGGCGTCGAGAACGATACGATCCGGACCTTGGGCGGCGAGCCCCCGTCCGGCGACGGCCGGGCCGGACTCCTCGGCGACAGGCGCTTGCAACCTCTCTTCTCGTAATTCTTCGTCGGGGTCAGGAACGACGAGCCGGGCTTCGCCGGGTAGGTCCAGTCGGGGGCGTCGGCCGGGGGGCTCCGGTCGTCACGGGCCCGGGGCCGCTTGGTCCCCGCGGGCAGCAGGCGGGGCTCCTCGGCGGCCGCGGGGGGGTCCGGCTGCAGGCGGGGCTCCTCGCCGTCGCCGGCCGCGGGGGGGTCCAGCCTCGGGCGCTTCACCGTCAGCTCGGCGTCGTCGGCGTCCCGGCTGGCGTTCATCAGGTCGGCGAGGCAGCGCTTGGTGCGCCGCAGCGAGCCCGCCTCGGCCGGCCGCGGCCGCTTCGCGCCGGAGGAGCCCGGGGTGGGCGCCGCCTTGCGCTTCATCGAGTTGGGCGTCCGGTCGAGCGCGCCCCAGGGCGGCAGGCTGGCGGGGCCCGGCCGCGGGACCACCTCGGCGCGGCCGCGCGGCTCGCCGTCGGGCTCGGGGAACTCGCGGCCGACGCGCCAGATCATGTGGCGCGCGTCGTCGCTGCACGTCACCAGCTTGGGGTCCCCGCGCGGGCCCCAGGCGGCGCACGTCACCTCGGCGCGGTGGCCCGCCAGCCGCACGACGGGCTCCGAGCGGCGCACGTTCCACACGTACGCGTGCTTGTCGCTGCTGCCGCTCACGAGGTAGGCGCCGTCGGGGCTGAGCCCCGTCTTGATGTAGAAGGTGCCGTTCTCGTGGCCGACGTAGCGGCGCTCCGGCAGCGCGCTGTACGTGGCCACGTTGAAGCAGTAGATGACGTTGTCCATGCAGCTGGCGTACAGGCGCGTGCGCGTGTCGTCGATGATGAGATTGGTGTAGCCGTTGCGGGTGGAGCTGCCGCAGTAGGGGATCGAGTGCTTCGGGAGCGGCTCCCGCTTGTAGACGCTGTAGTTCTTGCGGAGGTCCCAGACCTTGATGTTGCCGTCGCACTCGCCGCAGGAGACGAGCGCGAGGTCGTCCTGGAAGACGAGGCCGGTGATGCTGATGGCGCGCGGCGCGTCGATGCGCGGGCGCTTGCCGTGCGAGCCGGGCGTCTTGGGCGCGAAGCTGGCGTGGCAGCTGGGCAGGCAGTTGTCGGGCTTGAGCACGAGCGCGGGCGGCGCGGCGCGCGTGTCCCACACGAGGATGTGGCCGTCGCGGGCGCCGGTGGCGAAGACGGCGGGCTCGCGCGGCCGGAACGCCGCCGTCTTCACCGACCGCGTGTGGTGCGAGAACACCAGCACCCGCCTCGGGGAGCCCTCCGCGATGTCCCACAGACACGCTGTGTGATCACCTGACAATTCAAATTTAAAATTTGATTTTACAAACTTTACAAACAAATAAACACATTGTTATAACGAGTAGACATAGGAATAAATCTTCGCCTTTTTTAATAAACCATGACAAAATGTGAAAATATACTTTTTTGTTTTTTAATATTTTTTTAATATCTTTTCTTTCTAAAATAAAGCGCTTTACCGAAGCAGTTCGAGAATCAATAAATGTTGTGTAAGAATTCATATAATATGTTTTTGAATTTGAAGAAAATTTGCTTAGCCAACCTGAAACGGTGACGAAGTTCATGTGGTGCGGCATCCAGGCCAGGTCGAACACCGCGTTGTTGTGGCACTGGAAGCCCTCCAGCGACCGCGCCGACCGGACACTCGACGTGTCCTGAAATTTTAACTCATGGACTATAGTTTAAAGCAAAATTGATATGCAATAAACTTCCTTCATCTGCAACAAATATTGTTACATCAACCCATCATGGACCACCATTGAACGAGCATGGGTCTCCTCTCAGAATGAGAAGGCAGACTTCACACACCTTTGAGTAGGTATTACGAACTCTCTGGTATGCAGGTATCCTCACAATGTTTTCCTTCACAGTTATAGTGAGTGACATTAAATTGCCTACAACGCACATACCTAACTCCGTAAAGTCAGAAGTGCGTGCGTGACCTGGGATTCGAGCCTTAAGAGATCGAATTCTTAACGATTAAGCTATCACCGTGTACTACGTTATCACCATAGAGAATTTTCATCTTACCTTATTAACAAAATATTTTTAGCTTTAATAGTTACATAAATCATCACTTTGGATCATGAGATAATAATAGGTCTGTGCTTCTATTTAGTTACAACAGTTAACTGAAGTTGGAGCTATTTTCTAAGCCAAAAACAAGCTCATCAAGACTTTATTTTGTAAATTTAATAATTTGCATACTCAATTAGGTATATAAAACATGTCACATTCTGCTCAAAACAAAAAAACTATGGATATTTAATATGATCACCAAAATATGGAAGTAGCTTACTGAGGGGTAGATGTAGGCTGCTTTTTGCTTCAATTTCATATTTGTCTTTTCACAGAATACACTTGATGGTACAACCGCTAGCTAGACAGCCAACCATTACACTGATACCTAACAGTTAAATCACTTAAACCAATGCACAACACTTAGCAGGTTTCTGTAAGTTCATGCAACTATTATGTGTTTGCATAAGTGTGTAAGCTGATATAATATTATGTATTGTGGATATCGCTAGCCTCGCACACTGTAGTGCACTAACTCAATTATCATTTTATTTACGCTAAGCTGGCATTTCTCTAACCATTTTATGTTATAATTGTAATGAAAACATCCTGTAACAATGAGGGTTAGAATTATTTCTGTCTGTTCTCAATAATTCTGGAAATGGCTTAACCAATTTTACATATACCTTTATATATCTAACTTAAAATCTGTGAAAGAGCAGATGCCGGCCATGTTTCATATACCTAAAGTTTCAAACTATGCTGTCACAGTACAATTGAAATATTTATATCTTAGCAAAACCAGCCACCAATTTGTTGGTGTTATGTAATAGTAGATTGTATGACAAGGGTGCAAAGTAATATTTTTTCGGCGAGGGCGTTTTTTGAATCCAGAGCGAAGTGAGGGATTCTAGAGTAGAATCCCGAGCGTAGCGAGGGATTCTTTAGTAAAGTACGTCGCCCGAGCCAAAAATATACTTGCACCCGAGTGATACACTCTACTTTTCATCACCCACTATGAGAAAATAATATAATTATATATATAATAGAAAATAATACGTAAAAATGCACGAAAACTTAATTTTAATTTGAAAACGAAATCTTAATTTGATTTCTTTTTTTATTATTCAGCTGGCGGGGCCCTCGCGTCGTACCAGACATTCTTTATTCAAACAATATTTGCGTTCGATTTCTTTAGCGCTAAATACTAAAATGTTCTAAATTCAAAATAGGACGGAAAAGATCTAGCCGGCAGGAAAAGTTGTATGAAAATTCATTCCCGCCCGCTGAATAGAAAACAGCAACTTTGGAACCCCGTAAGTCCGAACCAAGTCGTCTTTTTCGAATAGGTGTGATGAAAAATATCATTCCCCTGATCACACATTTACCAATATATTGGAGCATTAAACTTTTGTTGCAAAGCTGCAATCCATGTTACAAACAGCTGATGTTGCTGAATTGGTTATTGTGTCTTAAAATTGGCCCAAATAGCAATGCACAGTTCTCAAAAATTAGGCAGTGGTACAGTTATCATTGTATTATCCTTAAAAACAATAATAAACAACATTTCACGATAATTCCTCACCTCACCGCACATAATAATCACTTAATCTATTGATTTTGCTGTAGATAGAATTTTTGAATGAGATAAGAAGAATGTAAATTGAGAACATAGTGAAACAACAAGGAAAACAATCATATAAATTGAAATTAAAGTCATTTTACTATAAATTTCATAGTATTGTATAAATATAAATTAAATAGTATAGTAATTGAAAACTGGTTCTCAAATAAAAATAGTTTCATACATATATCACGGCCGTGACTTGGTAATAATATGGGCTAACTATTGAAAGTCCCTGATCTATTTACTACGTAACTACAACATAACTGGAGCAAATTAATATCTTTTAGGTCATAATCTACAACATGGAAACTATTTGTGGAAAATTTTATTAGGACATTAGATTACATAAATTATTATTTTATAATTTTCACCGTTCTGTCTGTATGTGTCCCTGCTTATCTCAGAAATAGCTTTACCACTCTCAATAGTTTTCAATGATGTTCAAAAATAACATGGCATACAGATGTACTGAGTTCCATTAAAAGGTTTAGGATAGTTTGGATAATATGGAATAATGGTTTACTGCAAGAAGCAAGTGTGATTACTAGCATTAACCTTTTTGCAACTTATTCAGTCAGAGATAAAAAAAGAAGCATCCGGCTTATAAAGTAAGTCGGTATTCCCAAGATAAAGATTTCAAATAAATGTGAAGGTAAATAACTCAACCTCAAAACCACATGACAGTATCTGATCCTGAGGATAACCTGAGCGAAAACAAACCAACTTCATAAGCGTCAGAGTTGATCGAATGAGGATTATTTACCTGAATAGCAACTCTGCCATCCTCGTTAGCGAGCGCGAGGACGTGTTCGTAGCCCGGCGCCTCCGAGAACCGACACGCGAATATAGGCGGGTCGTGGTCCACCGGAGACGGCAAAGCCGTGCTCTGGAGCCCATAAAATGACTCCTCTGAGTCAACCTCTAGCCGCTTTAGAATATTATCGTAGTTAAAGCGGCAATCTAAAACAAAGTTAGGTACCGTTTCAGTTTTGCTTTTGATTGACTTCAGGAATATATTACCGAGTAAATATAAATAGCATACTTACAAATACCGAGTTGACGATCAATAAAACTTTGAATGTCATTCATTTTTACTGTAGTATTTTCTTATAAACAACATCACACGAATCATTAAAGACGAGCGAAATCTATTTACCCGCAAAATGCCCGCAAACCGAAGTTGATTGGACAATGACACTTGACACTTGACAGTCAGTCAAAGTCGCGATGTGGTCGCGATCTCGAAAACTCTCGAAACAATTTTATATTTTAGGGCATAGATCAATAGACCAGGTAACCCATACCATAGAGATGCAGAATAGATGGGGGAATGGGGGAGGGAGCTATATCACAAAATAAGGATAGTACAGAAGTTATACTTTATTTCACATAGGATGGGTACGGTGACACATTTCAAATTAACTCTGTAGTGAGGTGACCATGCTTAATTAATTTATATGATTCGATTATCGAGTACAGTTGCGGTTAACCTATAATCGATTGAAATTAAAAATATTCATTTAATCTATATCTCAAGTGAGTCAGTTGACGCGATTTACAAGATGGCCGTTACGATTATTCGTTTTTGTCGATTACCTACTACGTGTCCAGTCCCTAACACATTTCGTTTCATGCATAGGTTTCATGCCTCTAATTTTAGGTTATTATTTTTTCTGTACCTTTTTTAATTTGTTTAAAATGTAAAAACGTATATTTAAATACAATTTCATTACCATTCATCTAATCAAGTATTATTGTTAACTTTGGAAATTAATTGGTGATAAAAAAAATATATATTTATCTGATTTGTTGAAAATAGTGAGCGTGTATTGGAACATAAATCAGATGTCACCGTACCCATCCTATATGAAATGGAGTATAAGCTCATGTATACATGTACCTCGATTTTGGTTATGCATGTGTGCGTAAGCCTAAGGGTTAACGACTCCGCAATGGTCTTGGATTGGATCTAGTTATTTAAATTTATTGATATGGATTAAACGGGAAAATAAAAGTGTATGATTAGAATCATTAAAATTTAATGTAATTTCGTAACCATTATTCATATTTGTATTATCATTGTAAACTAAGATCACGGGAGTCCTTAGATGACAAATTCAATGACACAGGTAATTCATTATTCAGGCTATCTGTAGTAATATGATTTTTATACGAAATGATAGTACTTACGTGCAATTGTTTTGATTGCGCGTACTTGTGGAGAGAAGGGACTTGAAGAGATAGGTACTCTTTATAAAAATAAAATTGTTCAGTTTTGCGTACAATGAATATTAACTCATTTAAATAAACATTTATTTCAATTTATTTGGATTCTATAATGTTTTGTATCCCTAATAGGTACTTGAAACAAAATAATAATCCTATTATATAAATTACACTCAAATAAATAATTTTATAAATTGTCCAACAATCCTTTCATTTAATATTTATTAAAAACCGAAGGTAAATATACACTTAAAACATTTAAAAAACTTCCTACGTCCTACATTGACTTGTGTTTAGTAATGAATAATTGAATTACAAGAAAGTAAGGACTTATTGTACCTTTCTGTAGCAACTGGATTAAAAAAAAAATTATAAAGCGCAATTTAACGTCGAATAAAAACAACCACTAAGATAATAATTATAATAACTCCATTTCTTATCCATTTCTTAGGAAAAGTATCTTATTTGTGTATTATTAATGTCATATTGCTGAAAATAACAAACGCGGTCCGAGTGGTCCGATATGTTCCGATTTTTGGTGTCCGTGAACCGTGTCTATGTGTGCGTTGTTTTTGGGCACTTTGTATGAAGCTTAACATCTGTATTATCTAATTTGTGGCTATATACAGATTTAATAAAAAATAAGCCGACCCAACCCAACATAACTGAGAAAAAAGCGTGCCAGCACAAAATAGTGGTGCCAGTTACAACTATAAAGAAATATAGTTGTACAAGGATCTTTTGGCGCGCGGATGACGTGAGGGTGACAGAGACAGCGCCTTACAGGTAAGGCAAACTGTAAAGTAAACCCAACTTAAGATTGAAATGAAGAGATGCGCTGTCGGATCGCATTTGACCAATCATTGCGCACTAGTAACTGACAGATGAATGTCTACAATGTCAAATGCGTCAGCGTACAGCGCCTCTTTCATTTCAATCTTAAGTTGGGTTTACTATATGAATGACTTTTTAACATGGTGGCGTTAGTTCCAATTTTTGCCATTTCAGAGATAAGCTGAGCGCACTGTAAAGCACTGTTTCTGTCACCCATACGTTATCCACGCCCTAAAAGAAACTTGTACGACTGTACTGCATATACCTATTGACAACCACCATAAAAAACATTTGTGGTCTACAAACGTCGTCGGTATGGTTATCATATCATACTAAAAGATGGCTTCTTGTAGCTTATGAAAATGGCAGTCTTGCTTCATTCCCATTTTGTCTTTGACTTTGTAGTGGTGAAAATTACCGTTCAAACGCACAAACAAACTCTTCCGCTTTATATTATTTGTTAAACACAAAATGCATCATAACTCCGTAGTTGCTATGTAATAAAAATCAGTCAGTCGCCGATTACAAGTGCATACAGAAAGACGTTCGTTTTATTAAAAACAATCACTCCGCTACGCATTCAAATATCCAAATTGTGAAAGAACCTTATACACCATAACATATGGTCGAATTCGCGCCGGATACCTGTACCTGTGCATCGCTCGGCCGACCCTAGCGAGAACAAAAGGCGAGAGATAAGAAGCCGGCCGGTTAAGTTTTTTGCTTGTTTACGAGTTGCAATCTTGCAATACAATTACGGCGTAATAAAGTGATTATCGTTCTAAACAATACGCACAGTTTTAGAAGATCGTGGACCTTACTTATTATTAACTAATATGAGTAACAGTACTGAACAATCAATAAGTACTTATACTCGAAGATACGGCGGCGTTATTACAGAAGACACAAATAAACTTGAAAAAATGTCCCAAGCAACGATTGACCGTCGGTTATGTACAATCGCGTATACAATGTTTAGAAGGGTACTGGGCAACGTTTAGACAAGCACATAACGATCTTATTAAGTCTACAACACGAGAGCAGCGTGGATTATTGCCTTATTTTGTGAATGAAGAATTTTATATACAAGAAGATCGATACTTATGCATGATGGGCGATCTCCAAGATTTATTAAAGGCAAGTACTTCGAGGACACCTGATGCATCTAGTAGTCAAAACTCATCACGTGAAGACGAACTTCAGGCACAAGTAAGGTTACCGCGCATACAGCTACCGGTTTTCTCTGGAAATTATGAAGAATGGCCGTCCTTTAACGACTTATACATATCTTTAGTGCATAATAATACTACATTATCCGACGTACAGAAGTTACACTATTTAAAATCAAGCATCTCGGGCGAAGCGGCATCATTACTGAAACATGTGCAAATTACAAATGCTAACTACACTCAAGCATGGGAAACTTTAAGTCACCGTTACGGCAACAAACGTTTAATAGTAAATGCATTATTAAAGAGATTATTTGGACAGAAAAAGTGTACTAGTCAAACAGCGCCGCAATTAAAATCATTATTAGACACTACTAGTGAGATTATAAATAGCCTCCAAAACTTAAAAGTTAACACCGCCTCCTGGGACCCTTTGATTATATTTCTGGTGGTACAGAAGTTGGACCCGGAGTCACATAAAGAGTGGGAACAATCCGCGTACACTGTTAATTCTGATGAGTTGTCAACATTTGATGACTTAACAAAATTTTTGGAGTCTAAATTTCGAACGCTGGAGCTATTAACGCCTGTTACAAATACAAGGAACATAAAGGAACGAGTTTTTCATGTTTCATCGGTTCAGAAGTTATGCACTTTATGTAAAGGAACACATACACTATGTCATTGCAATGAATTTGTAAAGATGCAAGTTACGGAGCGGAGCGATTACGTCAAGAGAAACAAACTTTGTTTTAATTGTTTGGCACCAGGACATGCAGTATTCAAATGCAAGGTTCCTATGTCCTGTCATATGTGTAAAAGACGTCATCATACACTTCTTCATCAAAAATACACGGACGCGCCGGCACCTACAGAAAAACGCATGCAACCGACGACGTCAACTCAAGCGGATGAAGAAGTCAAGCAAGTACACACGATGATTGCGTCCTATTACAACGCTAAACAAACAATCGCTTTATTAGCAACCGCAGTAGTAATAGTAAAAAGTGACCAGGGACATACTACTGTGTTAAAGGCATTAATCGATTCTGGATCTCAAGCATGTTTCATCAGTGAGAAGGCGACTCAGATCCTGAAACTCGAGAGAACACCTGTCGATCTTCTAGTATCCGGTATGGAATCAACGAAGGTTCATGTGAAGCATAAAGTCAAGGTACAACTTTTATCACGATGGGAATCTAAATTCAACTTACCTATTCAAGCCTACGTGATGTCCAAGCGCTTGACTACAAACCTACCTTCTAATGGTTATGAAGCGAATATGTGGCCACACTTAAAATATATCAACTTAGCAGATCCAAACTTTTATAAATCTAGTAACATCGATCTGCTACTGGGAGTTGATGAGTATACAGCTATATTACAACAAGGACTAATCAAGGGTCCACCAGGTACTCCATGTGCACAAAGAACCAACCTGGGCTGGATCGTGATGGGAGGTGTAAACATGAAGATAAATAAACGAGAAACGTCCTTGATGGCTGTTATACAAGACGTAAATATAGACGATTTGCTCAAAACCATATGGGAAGTCGACACGGATACAAGAAGAAAAAATACACAAGCAGAACAGTTATGCGAAGAAATATACGAGCAGACATACAGAAGAAATAAAGATGGACGATACATAGTCAAGCTACCTTTTAATACAGAAGAACCTAAATCTACAGAAGGAAACACACGAGATATAGCATTAAAAAGATTCATGCAACTAGAAAGAAGGTTAAATAACAATACAGAACTAAAGAATGAATATACTAAAGTCATAGAAGAATATATAAAGTTAAAACATTTGGAAGAAGTACCTGAAAAAGAAATAAAAAATAAATCTGTTTACTTACCTCATCATGCGGTGATCCGAAGCGATAAAGAAACCACGAAGACCCGAGTTGTATTCGATGCCTCTTGCAAGGGTTCAAACGGCATTTCATTAAATGATGAACTTTTGTGTGGTCCTGTCCTTCAAGATGATCTCAGAAGTTTGCTAATCAGATGGCGAATACATGCTGTTTGTTTTGTCTCAGACATCGAGAAAATGTACAGAATGATTTTAATAGACAAAGCAGACTCAGATTATCAAAGAATTCTATGGAGAAGCAACACATCAGACGAAGTCAAGGACTATAGATTGTTAACCGTCACCTTCGGGACAGCTTCGGCTCCTTACCTAGCTGTCAAAACACTTACCCAATTGGCCAAAGATGAAGGTGATAGGTATCCTGAAGCTGCTAAAATCTTGCTCGAAGATTTTTATGTCGATGACGTAATGTCTGGCTGTGACGACGTAGATATGGCAATACAAATCAGTCGTGATCTGAAGGCATTGTTAAATCTTGGTGGCTTCGAATTAAAAAAATGGTCATCAAACAGTCAACAATTTATGGAGTCTATAGAACCAGCAGAAAGAACATCAAATGCGCATCTAGAACTTAAAATTGATGGAACCGTAAAGGCACTGGGTATTAAATGGAACTTGGGTAATGACCAATTTGAATATAGCCTCGACTTACCTGCTGTTGGACCTGTGATCACCAAACGTATTATTATCTCCGATATTCAAAAACTGTTTGACCCACTTGGTTGGATCTCACCTTGCATGGTATTGGCAAAAATCCTTATTCAACAACTTTGGCTTCAAAAGGTATCGTGGGATGAACCGTTAAATAAAATGCTTACTGATAACTGGATGACTATACGCTCAGATCTTGAGAACGTTAACAAAATAAAGATCAACCGATGGATGGGTACGAAAACTTCTGAAAAAGAAACAATAGAAATTCATGGATTCAGTGATGCCTCGATTCAAGCATACGCAGCTGTGGTATATTGTCGTGTCAAAAGGGCTGATGGATCAATTAAGACTTCACTGGTTGCATCGAGGACGAGAGTAGCGCCACTGAAGACTATTTCTTTGCCAAGATTGGAGCTGTGCGGGGCTTTAATTCTGTCGCGACTGCTTAAACAAGTTGGACAAGCTATGCGAATATCGTCATCAAACATATACGCATGGACAGACTCATCAATCGTTATTTCCTGGTTATTTGGTGATCCAGGAAAATGGAAACCTTTTGTAGCAAATCGCGTTGTCGAAATAATCAGTAATCTCAACAGCAAACAATGGCATCATGTTTCATCTAATGATAACCCTGCAGACATTGCATCAAGAGGAATGTTAGTAGAAAATCTAAGGAAGAGCGACCTGTGGTGGAACGGACCAGAATGGTTATCCGCAGAAAAGATACAGTTCACAAGACCAAACATATTGCCAACAGATGTTGAAAGAAAAAGAGACAAGATACAAGTATTAAACATTACGAAAAATGATAAAGAAAGTGGAGCACCATTACATTCACAATTTGAAGATTTCGACACGTTGAAAGAACTCATAAGAACTATAGCAATTTGTAAAAGATTTTTAAAATTCAAAACATTTAACGGGAATATAGAAAACATTACTACAGAAGAATTAGAAGAATCTTTAAAAATTTGTATTAAATCTGCACAAGAAGAAGAATTTTGGGAGGACATACAATACATCAAAATAAAGGGTCACGTAAAAAGAACAAGCAACATAAAATCCTTGGATTCATATATAGACAACGATGGTATCCTAAGGGTGGGCGGACGGCTCAGAAACGCGTCCTTGAAGAATGACAGCAAGAACCCCATCATTCTAGGAAGGCGAAGCAAACTAACGATGCTAATTATCGCTGAAGCACATCAACGGACCCTCCATGGAGGAGTTCAACTCATGATGACATATTTAAGATCAAGATATTGGATTCTCAGAGTAAAATCGTTGGTTAAACAATACGTACATCGTTGTTTGGTGTGTGCCAGACTCAACGCTAAAGTGAAGACACAAGTCATGGGAGATTTGCCATCAGTACGTGTGACTCCAGCACGACCGTTTCTCAACTCCGGTGTAGACTTTTGTGGTCCATTCCAGATTCTCACTAATAAGGGCAGAGGAGCTAAGACTACGAAAGCTTACATAGCTATATTTTTGTGCATGTCCACAAAAGCCACACATTTAGAGCTCGTTGGTGACCTCAGCTCGGCAGCATTCATCGGCGCATTCAAAAGATTTTGTGCTCGCAGAGGTAAATGCACTAATTTGTGGAGTGACCAAGGGAGAAATTTTGTTGGAGCAAATAAGGAGCTATGCGATGCGTGGAACGAAGCTGGTCTACAATTTGATGGAGAAATTGCCAATTTATTAACCAATGATGGGACCCAGTGGCACTTCATTCCCGCATATTCACCGACGTTTGGAGGCCTGTGGGAAGCAGGTGTAAAATCCACGAAATTTCATCTTAAAAGAATTCTCACTACACATTTGACATTCGAAGAAATGACCACAGTTCTCTGCGAAATAGAAGCTTGTTTGAATTCGCGGCCGTTATGCCCCACGGACGATCATACATTAGAGGCACTCACACCAGGTCACTTTTTAATCGGAGAAGCCCCAGTCACCGTACCTAACCCCAATTTAAAAGATGTGAGAATGAGTAGTCTCACACGATGGCAATTTACGCAGAAGTTGCTTCATGATTTTTGGAGCAGGTGGCAAAGCGAATATGTAACGAGACTCCAACAACGACCTAAATGGCTTATGCGTGAACAAGAGTTCAAAAAAGGTGACATCGTCCTCATTAAGCAAGACAATCTGCCACCGGGAAAATGGTGTTTGGGACGTATAATAGATAAACATCCCGGTCCAGATGGCTTAACGAGAGTATACAGCGTAAAGAGTGGTGATAGTGTTATTAAACGATGTGTAACCAAACTTTGTGCTTTGCCAATTGATACTGTCAATTAATTCATGTTCAAATTTATCAATGTTTTATTAAGTTGTGTCGCATGTTACTTCTTAGTACAGCCCCCACCACATTTATAATGTTTTTGATTTATATAGATTATTATTTACTCTGAAGTTTGATGTAAATTACTTAGATTAGAAAGGACTCATATAGTCCTTTGGTGGGCGGTTATGTTAAACACAAAATGCATCATAACTCCGTAGTTGCTATGTAATAAAAATCAGTCAGTCGCCGATTACAAGTGCATACAGAAAGACGTTCGTTTTATTAAAAACAATCACTCCGCTACGCATTCAAATATCCAAATTGTGAAAGAACCTTATACACCAAAACATTATTACTTTAGATTATAGAAGTATTTATAGATAAATAAGATATTTTTCTTAAGAAACAGATAAGAAAGGGAGTTATTATAATTTATTGTATGTTATTGGATGTCTTCATTCTAAGTTAAATTGCGCATTATCATTTTTTAAACTTCCAAATTTTACAAAAAGGTACAATAAGCACTTAGATACTAGTAATTCAATGATCCGTCACTTAACACATGACAATGTAGGATGCAAAGATGTTTAAACACACAACTTCATGCATGCACACTTACGTATACACGTATGTACACACCTACCCATCAACACGACCATCCACTCCACACCCACACAAGCACTCATAGATACCCTCACAAACACACGCATAAGATTGAGTAATAAAGTAATTACATTAAATCTGGCTTAAGTGCAAGTAATAAATATATTATGTTGTATAATGTATGGATTTAAAGCTGTAAATGTAACTTAATAAATAAATAAATAAATAAACATCAAAGGTAGGATGTAAAAAACATTTTTGGACATGCAAAATTATGTACTACGTGCCAATTTATGTAATAAGATTAAGATTATTATTTTGCTTTAACTATTACAGTTACGAAAATATTGTAATATAATACACACGAGATTTTTAATTAATAATCATCATAATATTATTACCAAACTTACTCAGAAACGCGCTGGGATTAGTTGATATTGACTCAATATTTACCTACTATAATTAAACCTACCTCTCCAATGTTTTGATTTCGTATAAAATTTATTAAAACATAACCTGAATTACCAATTTATTTGAATTTCTTTCGTATGGACTTCCGTGCATCTTCCGTGATCTTATTTAGTTAACAATGTTAATACAAATAAGAGCAACGGTTACTTAATAACATTAAAACTTAATGATTAAATCAAAGACTTTTATTTTTGTTCTTTCCGTTCAATCCATAATATCAAATTATTTTTCATAAACAAATCCAATCATTGCATTGCGGAGTCGACAACCCTACCTATAATGCACACATATTTTCTGTTATCTCTGACACTCTCTGACTTCTTTGTGCTTCAACTTCAACTGTATTTTGTATTTTCAGGCATTGCGCATCACTTGCACCATTAGGTATATTCCTATCTCTATGACTTGCACTCTGTATGCCATAGAGAAAAATTCATAGAGAAAATTATTATGCAATGCATGTTATATGTTATCTTTATAGAATAGAGTAGATATAATAAATGGTTACCTATCTTACCTGTGATGCTTGCTTTGGTATTGCGGATTGTGAATAACTTTTCTTTTTTATTTTCTATCTATTTGAGTAAAGTTAATTTAATACATAATATCGGAGAAATAAATAAAATAATTTCAGCTCCAATATACTGTATTCTATCTTCAACTGGGAAAATTATATGTTTTAATTTTTCGTCATATTTATGTTGTAGTTTGAAAAAATGTACGTTGCTGCAGAATAAGCGATTTAATCATAGAAATATTTGATATCCTGGGGAAATTCGTTGCATAGCGAACGTTTGATTAGACGCGTTCTTTCAAAGGTTAGTATTTTCCTTTAAATCGAAATGCTTAACGTGGTTTTAAAATGATGCGTCTATTGGTCGCAGCGAATAAACGGCGTCATAGTACTCGCTTACATTATCCTGAAACTCCGTGCATTTGTACTGTCATCGTTGCATTCAGTGCTTACTGTACTTCTGATTCTCAGTTTGACATGTCTATTTGAAATCTTACATCGTTACTTACTGGTGTTTCAGGTGCATGGAATGTGAAGAAAATGGAGCAGCCCAGACGACGGTGGCGGGTCATCGTGGAGTCAAGCGGAAGCGAGGAGGTGGCGGCGCGCGCTGCGTGCAGCTGGCGCGCGCCCCTGCGCTGCCTCGCTCGCCTGGTCGGCGCCCCCCGCCGCTGCCCGCACAAGGCCCTCGCGCCCACATGCCCCCTCGCGCCCTGCCACGCTGCCCCGGTTATCGTTCTCCCTTTCTAAATGTGAAACTCATGGAGGAGATAACGTTCTGGGTTTGCACCCGGCGAGCCCCCTGCCTCTATGGATACAATAATGTATATAAGAAAAAGATTGAAGAAGCCCATTGCTCCAAGTACAGAAACAGCAGTGAGCCCAGTTCCATAGAGGAGGTTCCATCGCCGAAAAAGAAGAGGAAATTAAGGTTGCTCGATGATGAGTCTGTTTCTAGTGAGAAACATCAAAATGTTTATTTCGAGAGATCTCACAAGCAGTACCGAAGTTCTTGGTACAGCAGTGATAAGTCGGAGAGTGACAGGTCTGATGTGGACTTCAATATTAGAAATAGCTGTATTAGAAATAAATCTAAGGCTTACAAATCACAGAGGAGAATTCGTTCCACACCCCGTAAAAAGAAATTAATAACATCGACACCAAATGCAACTACATTGAGGAGGAGTTTACGTAAAACTCAACAGAATTTTCACACTGGTCAGCTGGACTGCTCTTTAGTAATCTTCAATGGGGAACATATGTCTCCGAAGAGAGAAAATAATGCCGAGAAAAACAAAGGTGGGAATAACAATACTAATACTAAAGGAGACACTATATTGAAGGAGCAATCTAAGAATGAAATGGTGCCCAATGGTCAGTTTGAGGATATGAGTGATGTATCAGGTTTCACAGCTAATTACATAAGATCTACAAAGATTAATTCCAAAACACCACGAAAAGTAAGAAGTAAACCTAGCAGGAACCTTGCAAGGGAGTCTCAACAGAAGTTACATAAGGATGAGAGCAAAATCATTGTTTGTGTAAACAAATCAGTAAATACTGGGTTACCTGCTGCAGTGTTGAACCAGAGCACGGACTCCTCACAAAATGTGATCAACCTTGTCACTGTCAATAACAACAATAATGAAAAATCAGTAAAGGTTGATCAAAGTACGTCACAATTTAAATTTATGGATTCAAAAAATGATCAAATTAAAGAAAGTGATAAAGATGAAGCTCAGAATGTAAATGTTTCATTCCAATCAAAAAGCAGTGGATTGTCAAGGTATCCCACTAGACGTAGGAACAACTCCAAAGTCACTTTACAGGACTTGGAGAATAGTCACAAGAACTCTGCGTCGGCAAAGAAAAAAGTGCCCAGAGGCATGAGGGAATTGAAGAGTATCAACCAAAACGAGGAACCCATATGTTTGGTTTCAAGGACAAGAAGTGGTAAGCAAATAGGTGTGATGCATGTGGACCTGGAAGACTCTGGATGTTCGAAGGAACAGGTGAACGATATAGTGAATAATGTGAGTTCTAGTGTTGTGAAAAATGTGGCTGGATCCACTAAAGTGTGTGCCGAGAAAAAGAAACGAGTAACATCCACGAGATGTGCATCTCGGTCGAAAAAGTTAGACAACAGAAAGCAAAGATCAAGAAAGGACTCGGAAGCCGATAGGTTGAAAAGAAATGTGGAAGATTCAGACAGTTCCTTTTCTCCAGTGAAGTGTAGTGGGACTCGAGTGGCAGATAAAAGACAATCATTGAAGAGGGAATCATTACGCGACAAGAGTGGTTTTGCGGCTTGCTTTTCAGACAGCGAGGAGGATAAACCATTGCTACGACGGAAGTTTTTCTGTTAGCCTAAATCAAATTGAATATGCAATTAAAGTTACTAGCTTGAAAGATCACATGTATCTGAATATAAAGAATTTTATCTAGTAGCTACATGAAATAACGTATATCACAGAGCTGCAGTGCATAAATTTAGGGTGGTGGTCACATGCTCCGTGCCTGAACTAGTTCCGGGTTTGTCCTACTCCAGTTCTCATATGAAATTAGCCTTATTATGTGATGTAGTATTTAATTGTATTTTAATACTTATTGTGCATGTATCCTATTATTAATTTAATGTTTAAATATGTGTCTGCATTTTGTTTTAGTGATGTAGGCGATTTTAGGATGATCACAATTTTGAATATTTATTCAAAGGTCACAATTTAATAAAATTCGAGTAGAATTGGATGCTGTTTTGTATTGATAACTTTTAATATTGATCTAATAGTCCATAATGTTTAACCCCATGTTACTGTAATTATTATTATTTATTATATTTACCGATCCATGCATAGGTTGGTTCGTGCGTTACGCAAATTAAATTTGTGTAAGAAATTGTATTATAAAGTGCCATTTATAAAATTGTTTATTGCGATTACTTCCATGACCACAACATTATTGTTACATTGTATTATTTAGGAGTTAAGGTTAGGTTATTTGTTTATTTTATATCCAAATTTGATGTAATATATTTGCTTGTATTTGAAATTACACAGTAAAGTTATTGTATACACTCAACACTGTTGTTTAAGTTGTTTTACATTAATTCTATTTAACTTTGTATTATGTAAGATTTTTTAAGCTTTTATGATATAATAATTTCGAAACGGGATAATATCATTGGCGTAATCCGTTTTTTTCAGTGGTCAGACTGGTTTAGTCAACGGAAATTTTTCGTGGGTTCAAAATGTAGTGTGCAATACGCGGGCACTCATGCAGCTAGCGGCGCCCTGTATAAGGGTAAAGGACTGTGCACATAATTCAGTTACAGAGTTGTTATTTATGTGTGTAGTCTTTAATGTTGTCCAAGTTGAATTACTCTTACTTGGGTTTGCAATGAAAGATACAGTGTAGGTAGATAGTGCTGTAGTGCTGACAGTGTGTGAAGATGTACATATGTCAGTGTGTGGGGGCGGTGTGTTTGTCCATTACTTTAGAACCCTATTAGCCCGAATAGCGCAATAGTCAACACGCCAGATCGCTGTTCCGAGGGTGTTGGGTTCGATTTCCAGCGGGGCGGAAATTTGAATCATGAGGTCAAACTGTTCTTGGTCTGGGTGTGTCCTTGACTTGTGTGTAGTCCATGGCATTTACGACACAGGCTATTTATGTGGGACTATGAGTGTGTAGCGTTATTTATTTATTAATTGCCCATCACCAAGAAACCAGTGGCGAATTGCGGCTACCAAACACGAAACACCAGCGTCTGCATCTAAGAAAGAATCGCGCGACAATCATTGGTCAGTAGCTGATTTAACTTGAGTCCAAGAAGCTAGAAAGCCGGTTCTGCACAGGTGGCTTACCCTGCTGTTGCTGGTGTCCATAGGCGACGATGACCACTTACCATCAGGTGTCTCGTCCGCTTTTAAGTCAGCCCTTTCGGTTATATAAAAAAAGTTGTGAAGATGTTGTGAAGCTTGTACTTGGGTGTAGCTGTTATTTGTGCATTGTGCCGTGGGACTTAATGATTTCTTTGGTATATTAGTGGAGAAACTATTGATGTATTGTGCTTGTACGTCGTTCATCATTATCATGCCATCATCATCGCCAAAAGGATCACCGATGCGTTGCTGGCCAACAAAAACGAAAAGGAAAAAATAAAGTCTTGAGTATGCTTAAAAAATAATGTATGAATAAATAGGCACTACAATACATATTATAACCTCATATATCACAGAAATTATATTTTTTAATATAGCGACATCTACGTCAAACGTATGTAACTAAACTATTTTTTTGTAATATAGCTATTCGTTAAGAGATGTCGCTACTTTATGTGTCTAGTCGACAATAGATGTCGCTACAATGTAGTCTGTAGATATTAAGTTGCAAAAATTTAAGCATTTTATTTCCATTAGGTATTTTTTTATTGTTCAAGATGTGACAAATAAGCATGCTATCCATCTCGTATTGCATCGATCGTAAGTAATGGAAAAAGTTAACCAATTGAGGGCACGTACGGTTGTTTGTTGGATGGGTGACTAGGTACTGACCGCTTATTCGGAGGGCATTAAGCTGTCGGTCCCAGTTGTTATCGATAGGTAGCAGTCGTTAAGCCATATCGGAGACCTTCGGCTGCATGAAAACTTCTGATAATTGGGTTGGTCACTAAGTCCTCCAGCAATCTATACTGGAGCAGCGTTGTGGAGTACGCCCTTGAAGTCTTGAATGATGAAGATATACCTTCCCGTCCAGTAGTGGGCCATTAATTGTTTTAAGTGATGCACATCTATCTGTACTGGTCCAGTACTTTCCTTTGCTGGGTGAAAAGATGCTTGCTTAACGTTCTCGTACTTCTAATTTATAACGTTCTCGACCATACAAAAAAATTAGGTAGGTATAACAAAACATTTTTATTACTTACCCGATTGCGTAAAAACTAAAGTTTAGGTTGGTATATGAAAAAACAAAACAACTAAAAATAGAAAACTAAGCCCAGGTCTTTAAATGTTTAATCTAACATTGATTGAAGTTAATAGGTTACACACATCAAACATACCTTAGAGCTAGTTTTATGAAAAATAATAGGATCAATGGTGGGGACACATATTCTTTCATCATTCAAATCCTTTAAAGGAGCTTTGAAATTTCGATTGGCCTCGATAGTAGATCACCTACTTACAGCTAATGTTATAAAGCTGAAGAGTTTGTTTGTTTATTTGACCGGGCTAATTATGTGAGACTATGAGTAGGTACTAAACACTCGAATAACTGAACACTCGAACTACAGACTACAGGATAAAACTACCTGACAGACTCGAGTTGAAAAAATATTTTTGTGTGGCATAAATAATTTATTTAATAAGGCTATTAACATCACGTTAAAAAAAAGCTAAGCTACAACCCACTAATGGCCCACTATTGAGCACAGGTCTCTCCTCATTACTGAGGAGGCCTAGAGCATACTCCACCACGTTGCTCCAATGTGGGTTGGTGGAGACCCATCACGCTACGACTACTTAATAGGAGAGGAGGAAAATAGGTAATATTTGTAAATGTAAAGGACGAGTTTCCCAAAACAAAGTGAGGGCATCCACTAGTTCCTACTAAAGTTAGCTCTTGACTGCGATCACAACTAATGGTAAGGAAGAATGTAGGCACCTATCTAACGTTTGTATTTTTCTGTATCTATAAAATGATGTCAAAACATATCTACTTAACTGCTGAATAAAACTCAAGCGCTCTAACATAGGTGCTCTACAAAGGTAACATTTAGGTTGGTAATTTATTAAAACTACCATGAAATAGTCGCGAAAATCTCATTTTAGAATTAAATACAAAGAGTCAGCTACTTATACCGAATTTTACAAAATTTTGAATGCTTGCCTTTGTGCCGCTCAGTCAATTGGAACAGCGACACTTGCAGCCACTTGACAACTACATTACGACGGGATTATTCCCACCGGCCATCATTCCCACGTCACTGTACGTCCTCACGAAATTGGCGAAGCGAAATAATCTGATTGACTTTCTGACATCTCTCGCGGCCATTGTAGTCCAACACTTCGATATGTAGCAGTGCATATTTGCCATCACCATTGTCAGGTAGCTGTGTGTGAAATTTGCAAGGTGTGTAAGGATTTGAGTTAGGTTCCTACTTTCCTGATGAAAAGTAGACACAAGAAATATTGATTTAAGTGATGCTCACTCTAACTAAATTATTAACATTTACACTCTACTAATAATAAAATAATATGAGTAGTAACTCATATTATGAGTTGAGGGTAGTTTGCACGGACTTTAGATTAAGTATGTCAGAAAGAAACTGTACTACAGTTAGTAATTAGTACCAATAAAATAGTATAGGCCATATAAGGCGGGTTACAATACCTATTCACTCAATCTCATACTGGCAGATTAGGTGTAGCGAGAGGCGACAGTGGCCGCCCTTGACTGGTGGTAGAGCTGAAGCCCGCCTGGTGGACTGCCACCTTGTTAATTGTTTATACCTATCAGCCGCTACCCAAATGAAATAGTTAATACATAGATAGATATTGAGTATTTCATTTGGGAGCTTATGAGCCGGTTCTCTCTATCTTTCTTTGTTTTTATTTTCTGCTTGTTTGCTGTTATCCTAAAATACGTACCTACATAACGTAGGTACTCAAATTCAAGGATCAAATGTTATGAAATAATAAAGTCTTAATCTTTTATGAGGACATGTATTGTGTCCAAAAAGTGCCCCTTCATAAATTCAAACAATTCATTAAAAATAATCCGTACTAATATTATAAATGTAAAAGTGTGTTTGTTTGTTTGTGACGCTTTCACGTCGCAACTTGGCTATTATATGGTATGGTTTAAGTGTTTGGGGATAGTTAGGGGTATGGAAAGCGACGTAGGCTACTTTTTACCGCGGAAAAACATCTCATTCCCATGGGAAGATCGATATTTTGTTAGTAGCTAGATATTTAGTTCCAAATGTTGTTAATAGATAGCGTTAGTTCATTTGCAATTTGCAAGTTTTTAATCACGCTATAAAATACTACATAAATAATTTACTTAAGCCATAGGCAAACGTTATATTTGATGTTCCAGATCATAATTATAGGCTACTTTTTAGCCGAGATTCCTACGGGAACGGGACCTACACGTTTGTTATCTACGGGTCCCGAAGCGAAGCGCGGGCGGTTCTATAATAAACATTTCCGTATATGTAAAATATTGGACAATTTGGAATTTGGCTCCCATCGTCGCTTACTGACATCGGATCGCAATAACAGCTTATTTATTTTTATTGTTCTGTCAACTTGTTTTCCATTTAAAATAATAATTATGTATATTCGCTGTGTGTGTCTGTCTGTTTAATAACTAAAATATGACTAGGTACATAAAATCATTTTCTTAAGAAGCGCGGTATTACGTATGGATGTATTTTTGTAGAAAGTATTTCCTCTTATTCACGGAACCTTGCAATTTTAAAAATCTCTATGTTAATCACCTAGAGTCGGCAATAATTTATTGTTGATTTCGGTATGACGTGGCAAGATGATAAAAATATACTTCAAATTATGATGCGAAGAATAGTTTATAAGTTACATAACACTCATAAATAGAAATATTAAGTACCTACGCAATGCTTAAAAAGTATCGTTCGGACCGGCGGATGTTAACAGGATGTACCCATACCATCAGCCATTACATCAATAAACTAGTGCACCTCATGTTTTGCATTTACCCCAGACCGGCACTCGTAAAATAACTAAATTAGCCAGTTTGTTTTAAATAAACAAGATCACAACGTTACCGTTTACCCTAATCTGTAATTTGATAGGAAAAGAATCAGTTCTGTTTTCATAAGTGCGTTTTGTCACTGAGGAAAATGTTTAGATATGCTCTACTTTGATACGGATACGGGAGAGGGAGTCGCGAGCTACTGATGGCTTGTTAGGGATCCGTAGGATAACGTTAAGTCCATTTGTGCAATGGCTTGTACTGCCATTGGGAGCTGGCTGATTCTGATAAGTAAAACAATCTTGGTTTTATTCGTTCTTAATTGGGTTGTTAGATTAATATGACTTACTCAGAATTAGGCACACCGTTTTGTCCACACACACAACACAAAACCAATGGTCTTGGTAGTTGTAGCGAGAGGTGGGGGATTGCGAATAAGTATTGCGATAGATATACGCGGACGATCATTCAGATAGCGGCGGCTTTGCTAACAATAAAATTTTCAAATCAAATCAAATAGTTTATTGTGGACAGTAGGTAAACAGGTGTGGTATAGTTTTAGAAGATCTTCAATTTATTGTTATTGTCGCATTGCTGTCCGAAACAACATCAGTCTTAATAATATTATGAATTGAAAAAATTATTTATAATGTTGTAACTATTAAGTAGAAGAATTTAGCCGCATCTAAAAAGCGGACAACTATTCAATAAATAAAAAATGCTTCGTACTTATGATTTACAATTACAAATGAAATAGCTACGTATAGTGCAATGTGGGATTCGCCGTCGCAAGGACTGAAAGCCACAAACAGAAACCTTGCGTATGCAGCCCTTCGGTGGTCGCGAGTAGGGTTGCAACGATATATCGGAAAACCGATAATATCGATATCATATCCGAAGAAAAAATCGATAATTCACGACCTTACATAAGGCTGTATGGGCTTTGAATATTAGCCTTTTTTTACAATATAAACAAATAAAAAACATCCTTTACTTGTTTTATTTCTCTATTGTCTCTGGCTGTATGGGCTTAGACTCTTTGCCTGTCCGTAAGGATTAATGTAACAAAAAAATTTCTATGAACTGCATTTTTTTATTAAAAATTAATATAAATTCGATATTATCGAACAAAATCATCGATATTATCAATTATCGATAATTTCATTACCTCGATATAATTATCGATATTTTTATCGATATTACAACAATCTTGCATCCCTAGTCGCGAGCCGCACGGCCGCGCGGCCCACAGGTAAGTACATATAGCGTAACACACGTCGAGCGGCCAGCGCCCAGCGACTATAGTTATCGACTGGAAACTTGCGGTTAGCAGCGTACGCAGAACATTCTTGTTATGCCCGCGACTGATAGCTGATATTAGTACACAATACTTGTCTAACCAGCATTGCCATTAAACAGTGCGGATACGGTTACATCGGTCGCTGCGAGCATTGTAACGTATCTCTTCTTACGGCTACGAGTGCAATTCTGTAATTCGTGGCGAAGATGATTTGCGTTGCGATGTGCTTATAAAATTTTCTTTGAATTCCTTATTTCCTTCTACCTTTAGTGGCGACGAGGGCGTTCGGCAAAAATTTGACGATTAGGTACTAAAATATAAACAAGCGGCTTACAATAGTCGACTCTACCCGGCTTCTGTCACGAGATGAGCTTATATCGTATTGGTGTACCAAATTTAATCAATTGTTTAACTAGTCAGCGTAAGGTTCACACTTGACGGTGGAAATTGGATACAAGTGTTTGTTCAACTGGTGCGAGGCGTTTGATTCTAGTTAGCGTTTTGTGACAAAAAACGCGGTCCGATACGTGTGGCGGCTGGAGTGCTGTTTGGTGTTGGCTCAATATTTGTAGTGATGACGCTACCACTGCTTCTGATTAGCGTAATTTGTAAATAAATTAAAAATATATGTAGCTAAGTAGTGGTCTTTAGGAGGACTGTGGCCATTCTGTATTAGTGTATGTACCTATCTCAACTACCACCTCGCACCAAGAATGGGTACCTAATGCAAAATTGATTTCGTTGCGCTACGTCGCGGTTTTTTGAGAGGCCTATGTGGCAGTGGGCAAGCTATGCGTCGATGCACATATTATTGGCATCAAAGATTCTTTCTATTGGAGACGGTATTGAACAGAAAATCTTGCGACCTCTGCTCACACTATCTCTTATAATTATGTCATTAACAGCTGACGTCCACCTCTTGGAATGAAGTGTTTCAGAGTAAGCTTCACTTCGCAATCGCCGCGAGTTCTTCTACGTTTCAGCTATAAAACAGTTCTTGCGAGATCAGAACGGGTAGTACCAGTCAATAACTAGCGCACAATACCGTAATGTTTAAATGCCCCGCACGGTATTGTCTAAGCGCACAACACGCACTTGGCTTATTCATTTGGGCCCGCGGTTCGGCGGCGTCTTCCTTTGGCAAAAACTGAAAGCGACGGTCGCGGGTAGGGCCTCCATGATTGGATTGGATGAACATGGAATCGTTCGATACAGAATTCGTTTTAATGGCAATCCACAGCAACGACAGCTTTCAGCCGATTTGATTAAGGTTCATTCAAAGATGTATTAAATATCTAGATGGAACATGGAATCCGCGAAAACAGATTACGCACACATAGACAATAAATGAACGCGAAAAACATCGCCTAAACAGCTACACGCACACATGCTTGATATTGTTGCCTTGTTTTTTTGTTTTCATTGTAGGGCGACGCTCAATCTACATATTTAAAACATCATTGGGTTCATTGTAGAAAAACCTAGACCAAATAGGCCACGGATCACCAAAGGAAGACATCACCGACGCTCATCCGATACCAAAACTCGGAAAAATATTTCAGTCTTTTGCGCTTGAAATTATTTCAAGCGTTATAGGCCGTCACTAGCATACGGGCGCCGGTTTACAAAACCGTATTACACTGTCCTCCCCTCTAGTCGATCAATACGGTATTTTACTTAGTTTTTAATGTTGGCATCGGCCTACAACTACAAGCTCACAGTTTAAATCACATCTTATATTTATCCCGATTTCACCAGATAGCGTGGTGCTCCTGGCCGACGGTGGCTGTCACCTGATCCAGCATTGTGCTCTTTATTTGGGCAACACTAATTGTGCTCGGCCTTCACCCTCATTATGCCCTCTTATTATGAGCCGACCTGCCATTCTGCCCCGCGCAATAGATGGTGTTGGCAACCAAGCTGCAAACACGCCAACAGACACTCTTCGGATTTAGAATCAATCGCCGACAGCCCTTCGGGGATCGATTGTTGAAATTGAACCACACTCCAGTTTTACTGTGTAGGTAAAGAATCTACAGAACATGGTTGGCATGTGTGTTGTATATACCTGCATACGTAATGCAAACATGAATCGGAAGTAGTGATGAGTTTGAGACTTCAAATAGATCGTTGTTGGTTTTAATAAAGCGATTTTGAACTTAGTGTAGGTAGGTGCGTATTCAATTCAATTCATTTATTTATTTATTGTATTATACGTATCTGCCCGAAACATATTTTCAGTACACCTTTTTAAGGCGATTTTATTACAAAACACTCCTGAGGTGTGTTAGTACCTACATATTATTATATGGAGTGTAAGGTTGGTATCCGCCGTAAATGAAAGATGGTTTATGTACTTAGGTAACATTGGCTTTATTTGTTCCACAAACGGACACCAACCTTTCACTCCATCCAACCTTGAGGCCATGTGAAAAGTACTAAAGTAAACTGACGAGGCATTCCTAGATATACTATAATATAATTGATGTTAAAAAATTATGAAGAACATGTAGAGATTTAGTTAGAGTTGTTGTAAAAATATTTTGTTCACTTTCTTTAATTTTGTACAATTCTCTTTCTGTCTCATTCATTACATTACAACAAATTGTTCTCGTTCTTGCGAGGAATCTGTTTATTTATATGATCCTTCGAGCACAAAGGGTTATTGGATGTTATGTGGAGTGCCGCGAGGGGGCGTGGTCGGCCTCCGCCGGAAAATGGGGCTCCGGTTGCACTTCCTTTGTGCTTTGTAGGTGTGCAGGAATCTGCCTCATTGAGAGCGGCCCGGCTCGAAGAAAGCCCGTCTTGAAATATTTGGAATACTGGCCACTACTGTGTACGTCGGTAGCTCTCGAGCCTCGACGCTAGATCACATCGCCGTGGGAATTCATTACATTTGAACGATATAATGAATCTAGGCCCCACATTTCCGGCTTTTATCCTAGATTCTAGCTATTATAACTTTTAATGCAAATAACTGACAAACAAGCAGATAAGTCACCTAATGTAACATCAAGGGCATCGCTGATGCATTGCCGCCAAGAAAGGAGGAAGAAGAAAGAATGAAAGTAACATGATAACTGGTTTGGCGGACTCAAGCAAGAGGAAGGTAGTGAGCAAGGGACGACTCTTTAAGACACACTTTAGAACTTATACCACTTAGTGGGCGGTGGTATTACCCCGGGTGAAATCGAGGCTCTACCACCTATTAAAATTATTAAAATAAAGGGGAACAGTGATCGGACTTATTACCTGATGACATTCTTCGTTAGTGGATGTGGTGAGGACATGTAGCAGTGCGAAAGTATAATATAACACAATGCAAATAAAACTTTACTTCCAAATCAAGTACTTCTCATGAAAATGCCAATGCATGGCGACATCAACACTTTAAAGAGACAAAATGTCATTTAACTTCAGAAAAATAAACTTTTAAACCTATTTAATTCCACAAAGTGATCCGGTTAGCACCTGATTTTGCCACGTCGGTGCAGGGGATCAAAAGCCGCGTCTACCGGAACGGCGGCGGCGGATTGCATTCCTGCAACAAACTCGCGAAAACTTCACATATGTTTAAAAATAAACTCACTCGTGACAACTAAATTAGTCGCCGGCTACATGAACACTTATTTATTCGCCTCGCAATCAGCAGACGCAGCACGCTCTTCGCTACAAGAAATCATCTCTTAAAACCCTAAAACAAACCTCTGCTCGATTCTCAACATTCACACGTGTGGCATAGGTTCCAAACTTCATTGGCCGCTCTTTTAGTAAAACTAAGATTATGAACGAAGGAAATGAACTCTTACATGTTTGGATTACAGTTCAAAATCATTTCCAGGGGCGCCAGAGGAGGTCGGGGGAAGGTATCACCTCAAATAAATTGTCTCCGATATATCCCCGCGCGTATTTCACAAAGCATTTACACCTTAATAAGGTGAGCGCACACTGTGAAACTTTCAGTGAAGTCACTTTAAACACGTGAATTTAATCAAATCCTTGCTTATAATATTTGTATACGACGTATATGTTTGTTAATAAATTAATATTTTTATTATTTTAACCAGCTGTATCTTATTTTGTACTCTATTATGTTTTTTTTTCTATATGTAAATATAAATGTTCTGTTCTTGGTGTACAATAAAGAGATAAATAAATAAATATCTGCTACCTGGTGAGATTTTCCCGCGTAAATCTTGATGCTGCGGGAATTCCGGGAATAAAAGTAGTCTATATGTTGCCTCCAACTTACTCTACCTGTCAGTGCGTCCCAAAATTGGTCGGCCCCAAAGCCAAAAATCAGTTCAGCCGTTCCGAAGATAAATTTGGACAAACAGAAAGACAGTAATTGAAAAACAAAATTAATTTTCACAGTTTTTCTTTGAAAATTGGCTGATTTTCAATCCTCTATCCTTACATTCTTCTTCTATCTTCTATCCTTCTAGCGTCTCCTCACTTTGAGAGAATCAAACATCCATTTGTAGCTAACGTTTTATACTCATTAAACATATCTTTGCCAATAGTCATCTTCATAAATCTGTTATCCACTTGGTAGTTTTCAAGAATTCCATATTAGTCCGTGCTTTTTTCGCCACCCATAACTGTTCCACTTCTGAGCACGGGTCTCCTCTCAGAATGAGAAGTTTAAGGTCATAGTCCACCACGCTGGCCAAGTGCACATTGGCGGACTTCACACACCTTTAAGTTTCACGAACTCTCCGGCATACAGGTTTCCTCACGATATTTTTCTTCACCGTTATAGCGAGTGACATTTAAAAGCTTAAAACGCACATAACTCCGAAAAGTCAGAAATGCGTGAGTTAGGATTCGAACCTGGACCCTTTCAGTAGGAGGCCGAAATCTTAACCACTAACTTTTTATTGTTATTGTCAGTGAGGTTGAGTGAGTGTGCGCCTGCCCTTAGCCCTAACCGCTCCTTAAGCGGCATATCAAAAAGGATTATTCGAACGCTATAAATATGGCGGCCGAGATTATAATAATTTGAATAATAACATTAAAATAATAATAATGCGGCTGTGAGCCGCGCCGCCGATGGAGATGTCAACTCTTAATAGATTTATCAGCGGCCGTACATCAAAATTATTATGTGTAGTGTTGTTCTCTCGGCCGGATCATTATCGGTTCATTAGTCACCGACCGGGTTCGGCGCGGCACTAGCGCTCAAACGCTCATCCATTAACCCTCTCTTATTATTCACCAGCTTGAGCTTGGAGTGTCGGTGAGGCACCGAGTGTCCATGTTCCCGTCTGAGAATCTCGTGACTTGTGATTCAATTGTCCTGGTTACAATGTTCCAGTATAAAGGACTGAGTGTACCGCTATTAAAATGTATCATGCTATTGGGGTCCTCCCCGTAATGGGTCCAGTAGCGTTTACTGCGCACATGACGGCCTTGGTTTCCGCACTTATTTTATTGAGGTCTTTTGATTGCATGCAGTCTTATTTTAATTTTATTGGAATTATGGCGTTTTCTAGCTCCAGTAGTATTGGTCGATAGTCTATCTATCATCATCATAACAGGGCGTCGAAGGCATTATATTCATCTTTGAGTCCAAGTCGACTTTCCCTATTCGTGGTGCACCGTACTGAACAATGGATGAGGTTATGACACCCAGACACTCTGTTTAAAAGTTGTATGACATTATTTTATTTTACTAAATTGCTGTCGAGTAATAACGTAAAGTAAAGGCAAAATAACGCAAATTGTAGAAATTTTGGTCTATGATTTTAAAACTAACGTTTTTCAACAATTCCATCTATTCCTGAAACCTCCTTGAAAATCCAAGACATGCTTGCTATAAACTTCTTTCAGAATTTTCTATTCCGTGATACATATTTAAGGTCTATGATTCCAAAAGATTATATTTGTAAATCGTAGCTTATAACGTAATCATCTAAATAACAACATTAACACTACTTACATACAGTATTCTATCACTCTGCGTAGGCTTGACAGTCGTTACTGCAATAAGATTATCTGAATGACAATTTTATAGCAATCAAATAAATATGAATAAGTGGTCGGATTTATGTATGTAAATAGTCGCAATAAGGACATCGTTACGACTGTCTGTCAGCCATCAGTCAGCACGCTACGCGGGACGCGGTTTTGTAATTACAGTGCGCCCAACTTATCTCTGAAATGGCAAAAATTGGAACTAACGAAAAGTCATTCATAAGTACGTTGTGGTCATTCATCTGTCAGTTACTAGTGTGCAATGATTGGTCAAATGAATGTCAAATGCGTCCGACAGCGCCTCTTTCGTTTCAGTCTTAAGTTGGGTTTACTATAAATATTAGATGTATGCCCCGCTTCGAGAGCGGCCGCCAAATAAATCAACATGTCAATACGTCCAATCAGCTATACACAAATAAAATAACAACTGTATTAAAATATTAAATTACTGAGTAAATAAATTTGTACAACGCAGATTGATATGAGGGCTCCTGATCCGGCTATGGAGTTTTCAGGATGCATTTGAGAAACGCTCTTCTTAGGAAAATTGTAAATAATTAACGCCTTTCAGAGATGAAGTCGATAAAGGATATGTTTGTAACAGAGTTGGGCAAAATTTATTCGAATGACGAATAACGAATGAATAATTTTTTCTAAAATTATTCGCGAATAATAAATAACTTGCTTTATTCAAAGAAAAATTATTCGAATGACGAATAATTTTTTTTATTCGTTATTCGAATAAAGATAAAAATAAAACAAAAGGATAATATTTTTCAAATCAAATATGTATTTATTCGTATAATTGTCAAGAATTTACAGTTGTGATTATTTCTTTACAATATTTGTTTTCATCATTACTCTTTCTTCAAACATGTTGTCAGACAATCTACTTGATCATGGTGGCATAAGAAAAAACGCGTTCTACGGATGCACATATTTTTTTATATAGTCTGGGGCCTAATTCACGTAATTTAAGACGCATCGATTAAGTTGCAGTTACGCTTTGGTGACGCTGCGCTGCAATCAAGTTGAAGTTTACAAAGATCTTTTTGCGCGCGGGCGACGCCTAGATGACAGAAACAGTGCCTTATAATTTGCCGTACTTGTAAGGTGCTGTCTCTGTCCCCCACACGTCACCCACGCGCCCAACGATCCTTGTACGACATATTCACGTAATTTTTGAACTGCGCGTCAACTGCGCGTGAGCTTCACGTCCGTCGCCTGCATGCCAGCCAAACTTCTCCGGCTGTTTAGTACTCTGTGTCAGTGTTGTTATGTGAGAGAAAAAATTAAACCTACCTATTTTTAATGAAATACAATTTATGTATTATGTTTTCATTAAAAAGCGTTGAAAATGGTTATTTAATATGGCAACAGTGATTTAATGATATTTCTTATGGTGCGTACAGACTATGTAACAAAACATGTTATAAAACATTGTTTAATAACATGTTTTACAAATGTGGACGCTATGTGTTACAAAACAAAGTTATACAACATGTTACTAGTTTTTGCAACAATGTTATATAACTTTTGCACACGAGTTACCTACTCATGCCTTGTTATAAAACATTGTTATACAACAATGTTGTTTTAATGTGTACGGTCTTGTAACATGTTTCATTGTTAGACAACAATGTTAGATAGTGTGGACGTGTTATAAAACAAAAGTTATATAACATGTTGCATAATGTGTACGCACCATTATAGTAAAATCATATGACTTGTGCTTCAATTATGTATGAAAAATCCAAACTTCAAGTTCCCGATCCGATAAGGCGAGCCTTCATGTTCGCGCTGTAGCCTGGCGATTTCGTTCCTCCATCCGAGGCGCAAACTCATTTTCACTAGAAACAATTAAAATGAGGTACATATTGTTTTCAAAAACTCGATAATTAATAAAAAATGAATGCGTGTACTAGTGTACACACGTATGAAGTGAAACTTCTTAAATATTTTACCAATAAGACTAGTCGTTGCATACCGTATAACGAAACATTAATTGATTTTGAGATTTGAGATTTTGAGATTTTGAGATTTTGAGATTTGAGATTTGAGATTTTGAGATTTTGAGATTTTGAGATTTTGAGATTTTGAGATTTTGAGATTTTGAGATTTTGAGATTTTGAGATTTGAGATTTTGAGATTTTGAGATTTGAGATTTTGAGATTTTGAGATTTTGAGATTTGAGATTTTGAGATTTTGAGATTTTGAGATTTTGAGATTTTGAGATTTTGAGATTTGAAATCACAACGATTCTAAAGAAGTTTCACTTCAAAAATATATTTAAAATAAAACTCCATAGCTATAGATATACTATTATCATTAGCATGTCGGTGACGCGTACCGAGGATTTTACATTTTACCCTCTACCAAAACGCTCAACGCGCCTAAAGAAGTTTTCACTTCAATTAAAAATGATAAACGTCTGTTAAATAATTAATCTTTTACTTACGAAATATAATTTTACTTCCACATACTTCGATTATCCACAATTACCACACGTGTCATCGACAAAAGTAAGTAAATAGTAACTTAAAGAAAGCGTCAACAAAACTGCATAAAAACTGATAAAAACGCACCGAAATGTCATTTGAAACGTCAAAAGTTTAAGAGAATACCATCAACCTGCGTTTGGAAACACGCTTTCTTGACGCGCAATTGACGCGCATCAGTAGAATACCGTTTTCATAGAGATTTTTGCGCTCGCGTGACGCGAGCTTGACGCGAGCGTGTTTGACAGCGGTCGCCAAGGCTAAGAGAATACGGAAAGTGTTCTTTTGTCGGAACTGCACTGCAACTGCACTGCAATCGAACTTGTTAACTTACGTGAATTAGGGTGCTGAAGGGTAGACGTAAGAACAGACGAGCCACCTGATGGTGAGTGGTCATCGTCGCCCATCGACACGAGCAACACCAAGAGAATCACCAGTGCAACGCCGGCCCTGAAGGAGAATCCTTTTTACACCCTTCTTGAAGAGCCCCATGTCAAAGCGATCTGGGAATACCTTAGAAGGAAGCTCATTCCACAGCTTGCAAGTTATTTTTTAACCACAACTGATAAGAAAGTACGCTATCTCACTCACTTAACTACAAATTCATAATTAGGTAAGTTTTGTACGACCCGTCTTGTAAACAAAATATCTTTACTTGTTGCCTGGAATAAAAACTCCAGAAAACAGGTAGATAGTAGACATTATGCTAATTATACCAAATCGCCTTAACCCATTTTTTTAATGTAATAACACAAAGGAACCGCAAAACACTTGGTAATGTGATGTATGTAACTTAAGAAGGTGTAAAATTATTTAGAATAATTTTATTCGAATAATTATTCAGATAAAAATTTATTCGAATAATGCCCAACTCTGGTTTGTAATATTTGATTTTTTAATGATGATGGCATCAGCATAGAGTAGAGTGGGCATACGAAGTTAAGATTGTAGTGATGCACCTCCACCTTCCGTGGGTGGTTTATTGTTTTACGAGGTTTACGAGGCAATACAAGCTGTCCCGCTTTGTCCCGCCACACAATGCCGGGACACGGCGCAGGAATGCGCCCTGTCACAGCTGATGGAGTGCCTTCATCGGTCTTCGTGTCACATATATGGCCCGAGTGACGGCGAGCTCGTCACAATGCGAACGTCAACATGTTATAGTTTGTACACAAGCGCACGTCTATGGAATGAAAATACGACTGTGGGCTCCATCGTGAGGAATGGTGGTTGTAATAAGCTCGTGTTACATACATCCCAGCAAGGTACTAAAATTCCGGTACGAGTAAAAATCGAATGGTGCTGCATCGTGTGCATTCTCCATCGAGTTGACATCGGAAAATCATAACACAATCATATTACTGTAATTATACATTAGATAATCGCTGTCATTGAGGAATGCTTTGCACATAAATCATATTTACGGCTTCGGCCCGACGACTTAGGTACGATATAATGCACACTCCATCTATCAAAAGCCCGATAGCCGATACCAATAATAGTGACGTTGCCATGTAATTGGTCATTGATTGATGTGACCATTGATTAGCTCAACGGATCACTTTGAAATTGTCCACGTAGTGCTGTGCATTTCTAATGAATGCTCGTAATTGATCATTTACAACAGACATTACTGTTAAGCTAATCAATGATGTAGATAGATATGGGAAAAGAGTAAGAGGCCGGTTAAATATTTAATTGATCCGTTTAAGAATATCGGTTTTTAAACCGAGTGCTGAGCAGTTCCTTTCACATTCTCCACAGGCAGTGATAAGCTTTTGAAATTGCTAGGTATCTAATAGAAGTAAAATATCCCGTGTCTAATGAGCAAAAATATTAGTAAGTATGTGTATTGTGTAAAGATTTCATTGACAGAATCACATCGATTCATAAGAAATTGGAATTACAAAATCTAAAAATATTATCACATTCGTAATCATTCTATCACATTCGTAAACTTCTAATTCATCCATATCATCGATAATCATATTAAATTGTAAAGTACGCCAACACTGGAGCCATGATAGCAACATTCCATTCATCATTAAATAATATCGCTAATTCGCTAATATTTTATAAGCCGTTGATGATAAGGGATATCTAGTGGTGTACCGGTAGCGAACGGTAGAGCGGGCCTCGACCAGATAAGATATCCGATGATAGTTTGACTCGCGTACTGACATAAATTACCCCGGCATTGTGGCAAGTGTAACAACACATCAGGACGATTCTTCCCTGAATTTACGAGAGAATGTAGTTCTGATGAATGCGTCAAGGCGCGGCGGGGCGGGGCATTGTCTTAGCGGGCCCCGCTGGGATGTCGGACAATTGGGGATGTTTTGTCACAGTAAGACTCGAGCAGTAGACTCGCGATCCATCACTCGCTGTGGAAGCTACTGCGTGGTTTGGCCAGGAATGTACATATTTTTTGTGAATGATACAGGGTGAGCCAGAAATCGTTATGAATCGTTTGGTGAACTTGTCACGCGCTGACTCGGTTGATGTTACAATTACAAAAACATAACTTCGCTGATTGTTTATCGTTTTATTGATTAATGGTTCTGATAAAATACTTAAAGGCATATACATTAATACACTTGGTACATATTTTGAGATTTTGACACGTGTAAGCGTGTATCTGCTTGTTGTAGAGGACAATAAAATTTTGCTTAGTTTTATTTTTAGACATTTTTACAGATTATTTATTTTCGTGAGGATTTTATTGTAATGAGTCAATCAATAAGTAATAATCAATATTTTTTAAATTAAAAACCTTGAAATTTTAAAAATCTTAGTAACGCTCTATTCTATGAATTTTTGCTCGTTTATTAATCTTATCAAAATAGGTTAATTTGAAACATGCTGTACAGTAAATGCTGGCAAAGTTAGTCATTATTGTGAATGCAGGTCGCATTGTGCGCGCCGTGTCCACACAGTGGCCCTCAATGGCTGCTAATGTTGTTTACCATTGTTCCACTGTAGCCCGCTAGAACAAAGCCGCGGGCTATACAGTACACCAGCTTCCCAGAACGCAAGCCCCAACCGTTTGATGGATCGAGCCCGTGTCTGAATGTTTGACAGCTCGTTGCGTATGATAGAATATACACATTCTTAATGTAATTGCTTTTAATTATATCTTAATAATTTAGTTGCAATTATAACTACTGTTATTTTATTTGAAACAAATGGATTTTTCTGACTCACTTAATAGATAAAGTATTAATCAAATAACAATAGAAATAGATTATTTTTATATACAAGTACGTATTTCCAAAACAATTTAAAATGGGAACAAAATCGTTAATATTCAGATGATGAATTATGTAAATGAGTAATAAAGTTATACGAATATAGAACACATTTCTCTTTTAAACACCATTAACTTGTGTCACTAATTGTAGTGAGCGCCATCTGTCGGTTCCAGATAATACTTTTTAACAAAATCTAATTGTGTCGCTAGTTGTACCTATTGCCACATGTCGATTATAATACTGTTAAAATAAATAAATAAGAAAATACATGTTATGATAATTAAAAGGTCCTTTAAAATTAATTTCTAATTTGTTTGTACTTTATTACGATATTATTAGGAATTTATATTCAGTTTTGTACTGTGACGTTTATTACATCAACTGACTTGGTCGGTTGACAGTTTGAAGGATATAAATACAACGACTTGGTCGTGGTTTGGTCAATTCTTGGTTGACTTTGGAAGGGAGCAGACCACCAGTACAAGTTAAGTAGATTTCTTTTTATTATAATTTTCTTATTTTCTTATTACGTATTACGTATTTAGTTATGGTTTTAATTATTAAATAATAATAACTATTATTATTATTATATTGTATTGCTATTGCTATTTTATTTTACAGTTGAAATGAAACGAGATTGAAAAGAACTAATTTTAATGTAATTATATCGTTATTCTGCCAGTTACATAAGTTATTATTTTTACATGAGGTGTCATTATGTACATTATATAATTATGGTGATTAAGTTTCTTCCAAAGGTATTAAGAAAGAAAATCTAAAATAAAGTATAACCTTGGTCATAAATATTTGCATTTTCATTTCACTTATATTACCTTTGATAAACTTATGGTTAAAATGTTTTCGAAATATAAGTTATTACAAGCTTTTATTGCATTTTTACCTACACATACTATACTTTCTCTAGTTTATTAATTTATTTCATATATATTGATACAATTTAAATACAATATTTCTATCAATAACCTATATTATTTTTTAATAGTTTTATACTAAATCTATTATCAGAAGTGGGATACGCTTCCTGCACGGTCACTAATGTCTTTTTTTTGTGAGTTTCAGAATGGATATCTCTGCTGTACAAGACCTGCTCACAGCTATCAAGGATGCCGTTTCCGGTACGCGAAGCCTTGACAGCGACGTCGCGTTGCCAGTCTTCGATCCTGCCACGAGTGACCTCGGTGCCCAGTCGTGGTGCAATAATATTGAAACCCTCTCTAAGGAATTTGGGTGGAGTAGCATTGCGACGGTCACCAAAGCTGGTAAGGCCTTTAAAGGCTCCGCTTTATTATGGTTTGAGACGTAGGATCCGGCAGACGGTCGTTCTTGGGAAAACCTTCGATTAGAACTGCTTTATATCCAGAGAGAAAATCAGGCTACTTCGTAATACAAAGATTTCATTCACGGAATTACAGTTGATTGAACTAGTTTGTGGTAGTATAACTGATATCAATGTAAAAATGGCCTCTTTTAACAGCAATGTTATTAACACATTATCAAAGAAAGTAATTCTCCCTTTGCTAGCCCTATGATCTTGGTTAAAAGAAAAATGGAAGTAATAGGATGTGCATTGATTATAGAGCATTAAACAAATTGATTGAAAAAGACAGATACCCCCTCCCCTTGATTGAAGATCAAATATGAAGAATGGCTTTTACCAGATCCCTGTTTCCAGTGATTCTACCAAGTATAGTGCTTTTGTGACTCCGGATGGGCATTATGAGTTTCTCAAAATGCCTTTTGGTACTTGCAATGGTCCTTCAGTTTTCCAAAGGGCAATCACAAAGGCAGTACATCATTTGAAATTTTTGCTGGTTTACATTGATAACATTTTAATTCCAATAATAAGAGAAACGGTTACTATGTTTGGAAGACCATCACTAGTCATTACAGATCGCGCTACAAAATTTAGTTCGAACCAAATCCGACGTCTTTTAGAGAACTTAATATTGAACACCATATAGCTACTGGTACACCCCGAAGTAATAGGCAAGTGGAGCGTTACGTATCTAAAGTAATCTATATGCTTAGCATGTAATGATCAGTCAGAATGGTCGAGCAAACTGCCCAAGGTACAATTATCCATAAATACTACAGTACAAAAATCAGCTCGGTTTTCTCCTTTACGTTTACTAATTGGTGTAGAAGCAAACGTAGGTACCTCTGGTACAAGCTAGCTTAAATGAAATAAACGCGAACTAGCAAAGCAGCGCTTATAACAATTCAGTAAGACGTAATAATAAGAATTTTAATATAGGTGATTTAGTATTTTTCAGTCAGGATCATAGACGGACTCTGAAGGGTCGTGGCAGTATAAGGAATATTGTTATAGCTAAAGAAAAGTTACGATTTTGGCCTGGAGAATGGATTGATAATAACATTGCTGCTGAACATACATGTAAGTTTTATTTATAAGTTTTGATCAATTTTATATGTATATACATAATTACTATTACTATTGATATTTGTAAATTAGTAAAATATATATTTACTACATGGAAATATAATAATATGAAATTGCAGTAATCATTTGTATGATAATAAATTTGATATGATTGAAAACTTTTGCTTATATACTGTTATTAGCATAGGTACCTTATTTCAGTATTTCTCTGAGCAAGTACATATGCAATAAATATATTATATATGTATAAATAAATTATTATCCGCTGGAGAGCCTTCTACTTGGTGACAAGTTATCTCACTGACAGCGGGTGAATGTGACTGTCATGTCTATGTAGTTGGTCTATTATTCGCTGGAGAGCCTTCTATTTGGTGACAAGTTATCTCACTGACAGCGAGTGAATGTGACTGTCATGTCTATGTAGTTGGTCTATTATCCGCTGTATTATCCACTATTTGGTGTCAAGTTATCTCGCCGGCAGCGGGCGAATGTGACTGGCATGTCTATGTAGTGGTCCGCTGTATTATCCACTATTTGGTGTCAAGTTATCTCGCCGGCAGCGGGCGAATGTGACTGGCATGTCTATGTAGTGGTCCGCTGTATTATCCACTATTTGGTGTCAAGTTATCTCGCCGGCAGCGGGCGAATGTGACTGACATGTCTATGTAGTGGTCCGCTGTATTATCCACTATTTGGTGTCAAGTTATCTCGCCGGCAGCGGGCGAATGTGACTGGCATGTCTATGTAGTGGTCCGCTGTATTATCCACTATTTGGTGTCAAGTTATCTCGCCGGCAGCGGGCGAATGTGACTGACATGTCTATGTAGTGGGTTACATTTTTTTATTTATTTTTTATTTAATCTTATAATAATTAGTACAACCTTAACCAATTACACTAATTATAATATTAAATATTGACATAAGGTATCTCAAATTCACAGGTACATAATAATTATAATTAACAATAATAAAAATCATTACACTAATTAAAATAGATTATTGCAAATAGTTTAAAATTGATCAAAAATAAATTAAACTGCATATTTTATGAATGTCAGTGGTAAATAAAAAAAAATTAAAAAAAAAAACATATTTCATATTATATATTTGATATATTTTGAGTCTGCTGTATTATCCACTATTTTTTGTCAATTATCTCACGAGCAGCGGGTAAATGTGATTGACATTTCTATGTAATGGGTAGTTAATTAGTTATTTATATAAGTACTTCGGGGACGAAGTACAGTCAGTATGGCCGTGATAGAATATACACATTCTTAATGTAATTGCTTTTAATTATATCTTAATAATTTAGTTGCAATTATAACTACTGTTATTTTATTTGAAACAAATGGATTTTTCTGACTCACTTAATAGATAAAGTATTAATCAAATAACAATAGAAATAGATTATTTTTATATACAAGTACGTATTTCCAAAACAATTTAAAATGGGAACAAAATCGTTAATATTCAGATGATGAATTATGTAAATGAGTAATAAAGTTATACGAATATAGAACACATTTCTCTTTTAAACACCATTAACTTGTGTCACTAATTGTAGTGAGCGCCATCTGTCGGTTCCAGATAATACTTTTTAACAAAATCTAATTGTGTCGCTAGTTGTACCTATTGCCACATGTCGATTATAATACTGTTAAAATAAATAAATAAGAAAATACATGTTATGATAATTAAAAGGTCCTTTAAAATTAATTTCTAATTTGTTTGTACTTTATTACGATATTATTAGGAATTTATATTCAGTTTTGTACTGTGACGTTTATTACATCAACTGACTTGGTCGGTTGACAGTTTGAAGGATATAAATACAACGACTTGGTCGTGGTTTGGTCAATTCTTGGTTGACTTTGGAAGGGAGCAGACCACCAGTACAAGTTAAGTAGATTTCTTTTTATTATAATTTTCTTATTTTCTTATTACGTATTACGTATTTAGTTATGGTTTTAATTATTAAATAATAATAACTATTATTATTATTATATTGTATTGCTATTGCTATTTTATTTTACAGTTGAAATGAAACGAGATTGAAAAGAACTAATTTTAATGTAATTATATCGTTATTCTGCCAGTTACATAAGTTATTATTTTTACATGAGGTGTCATTATGTACATTATATAATTATGGTGATTAAGTTTCTTCCAAAGGTATTAAGAAAGAAAATCTAAAATAAAGTATAACCTTGGTCATAAATATTTGCATTTTCATTTCACTTATATTACCTTTGATAAACTTATGGTTAAAATGTTTTCGAAATATAAGTTATTACAAGCTTTTATTGCATTTTTACCTACACATACTATACTTTCTCTAGTTTATTAATTTATTTCATATATATTGATACAATTTAAATACAATATTTCTATCAATAACCTATATTATTTTTTAATAGTTTTATACTAAATCTATTACGTACTGATCATTGAGCACACAGGCGATTGTAACAACTTCCTTTTATTAGTGAAACAAAAAAAAGTCAAATTCTGGTGCAAATATGTTTTGAGCCTTTGCTTGTGTTTCTGTATACGTTTTTCATGTTCTGTTTCTGAATAATCGTCTTATGTTTGACGATAAGAAATAAATAACTAGATTTTCTCCTTCTTTTTATTTGTATGCTCTCCATTGTATCTTCTTCATGTACCCTGAATCTGAACAGACATCCAATGGGCTTTCTCATTTACTGTCGCGCTGGTCAAGGATTTGATCTTGTACATATACTTCACGATTCATCCTAGAAAGGGTATTAGCATATTAACAATAGCAGTAATACCTACCAGGTGAGAAGCCCCAACTTCTCATCTACTATCAAAAGTTGTGCGGTAAAAAGAGTAGTGACTTCCAAACATCAAAAATCCTCCTAGCACCCTAGTATAGTCCTCTGGTTCTTTTTCCAACGGAGTGTACCACGTTTAAGGTAGCTTAATTCCTTCGTTATTTAACTTAAAATGTTTCACACACAGTGAATAATGTAGGTACCTATTAGTGATGTAACGAATATTCGCATTCGCATTCGCATTCGCGAATATTCGCATCATTTTTCCATATTCGCAAATTAAAAAAAAATATTGGTTGCCTGTAAAGTCGGTATACGGGCGAAAGTTTTACGTGACAACGACTTTGAGTGGTAAAATAATTTTAATGTGAATATTCATTCGTATAGTAGGAAGAAGGATGAAATAATAGTAACAATTTAAAACATTTATTTATACAAAGAATTATATTTAAAACATTGTAACACCATCCGCCATCTAGCACTGCTAACCGTTAGACCATTAACCATTAGTCACAACTAAGTGAGATTACTCTACTTCTCCAGAGATGGCGCTGTACCATTTTCTGAAACACGCCAACGTGTGTACGCCGTAGCTACCATAAGTAACGTGAGCGGAGCTACTAACGCAGTTTCTTGAAGTGCCACCCGGCAAACCAATTTATAAGACGTTGTCACGTCAATAACACTGCGTTACACGATTTTGGTACCCGCTTAACTGTTGGATGCAATGAATAGGTATGTAACAAGTCATTGATAAAAAGTACCAAGCATAATATTATAATACCAAACATTATGTGGTATCATCACGTCTAGTTTTCGAGGTATACGTCAATATTATTATTTCAACTACCCTCACTTTGGACGCTTAAGAAGCAGTTAACATTTTTGATGTTTTTCGATTCATAATAGTTTTTTATGGTATTGTTTTGTTTACAAATTATTTCTTTATGATAATGTAGACTATATTAAACCCTGATATCCGGGATTCATTAAGGATTGCTGATAAGTTCAATTCGACTTGATAAATGATGAACATTTATTTAGTTGTGATTGAGAGATATAGTTATAATCTATTTGTTTTCGTGTTTATCTAATACTTATCTAATACATAGGTATTTAATTTGTTATCGACTTGTTTGTGTTGTATTGAAAAACACGTTCGGGATTAGTGATCCGTGGATCGCGACACAGTTTCAGTCATACTGGTAGTAAGTACTTGCTTCGCTTGTGTATTACTTATATTTTTTTTATGATAAAAAAGTGCATGCATGTCAGAATTTGTCTTGTCAGATGCATTTGCCGTAGGTACCTACATAGGCTAGCCAGATTTAGACAGAAGGGGCCAAAATATCGTAGAAAACTCATATAGATGTTTTAAATACTTACGATACTTTTGTCGACTAGAGCGACTAGGTTGCTTATACAAACTAAGTATGTGAATTTTGAATCAGGTAAGTTTGTAGGAAAAATCTCATAAATATTTTTATTAGTAAATACGACAAGTGCCTAATAACAAAAATATAATAATGTTAGCACAAGATAAAATTGCACTTTTCGCCAGCATTATAAATTGATCGAATCTGATAAAGGCGTATGTTACGACACATCGATTCGCTATCGAGCGCTATCGCGTAATTAATCGATTTGCATTTCGCAAATTATGATAGTGCCACAACACACTCCAAGATAACGAGCTCAAAGTCTAAAGTACAATAATTTTGACTGCATTGCGACTCATAAAGAAATTTTACAGTAGTTTTTTAAATTAGTGGAGTTATCAGTTCACTGAGAAAGTAATATTTATGACTTACAGTCTAAGTAGGTATTTATTAGTTTTTCAGTTTGCAGTGTCTGTAGGTACAATATTTCAGGGGTGAACACGAACATATAAATAAATAAGGACAAATATAGATACACATGCAACCGTTTCTGAACAATATTTATTTTGGAAATCGAAGTGATAACAATAACTTTTTTTTAAATTCTCTATTAGCGCTAATTTAAACACCATTCTGTGTTGTATTATTCGTGAATTGTTCTGTACGTTTGCCTGACAAATGAAGTGAAACGATGGTGCTGGTTTTAGCCTCCCCCGCTGCTCTCGACAATATCAAATCATAATAATAAATCTCTAGAACAAAGCGACAATTGAAAACGACCAAAACAAATTAAGCGGTGCATTGTTGGTACTTTCTTTAGAAATCTGACCATTCAGGGGCACCATAAACCTATAGCAGTGCGAGATATATGGCCGCTGTAAAGTTTGGGCGAGCTTACACTTATAAAATGTTTATTGTACTCCTCGTGAGCTGGTCATCGTGTGGACGAGGCTCTTCTGTAGGGAGGCCATGAAGCCAGTGTTTTATTTTAATATTACTCATCCGTACGTACGTTATAGAGGATTTTATCGTTTCAATACTTATTTAATAAATGACCACGAGGAAACATAATGATAAATGGCTAGGTATATTTCGTAGCCAATAGATATTACTTGTTGACATTTTATAATTTAGATGTAATATTACTTATACAACTTGATTATCTATATCAAGATAAGTTAAAATATTCCGTGAAGAATGTAGGTATGATATCTTTTTCAGTATATTTATATTGACAAACACCTTTCGAATTTCATGCTACGACATTATTTTGGCCGTAAAGGTTTTTAAAGAGCATGACATGGAGTTAGCAGATGTGTGTGTGTTTACTTGTATTTTTAGTGATTAGTAGCCAAATAAATTTTAATATTTTTTACATTTCTCGTAATAATCAAAAAAAGTTTTATATACATTTTATGGTTTAACAGAACTTAATATAAAGGATGATAACGGTTTATCTAATATTGATAATATTTATGAAATACAATCACAGACATTATAAAAGATAAAGAGCATGAGTTTAATACCGACAGAGGTCGCTATCAGTAAGTTAATAGTCTGCAAAATATTAATAGTTTGGTCATCCTATTTTCATAAAAACAAGATGTGCACCACAAGTCCCGTCCGTTGTAAAAATGTGTGGCAATTGAAAGACTGTTTGTCTTTCTGTTCGTCAAACTGGATGTAAACAATTGTAAATATAATTTACGAGGGCGCGATACTTGTATTTATGACGCTAGCCTCGTAAAGAGTTAGTGACGTCCGCTTCATTATATTACGTTCGATGTAAATTGTAATGTTTGGATATTGTCTTAATAGATTGCGAATGATTGTGTCTTTTTGATATATTTGTTTAATAAGTTACTATAATAAAAACAACGTTGGTGTTATAGGCGAACTTTAAGTATTTTTCCGCTAAAGTATACATTAGTTTTCGTGTTTACACGTGGTCTGATTAGGTACTTTAAAACGCATAAAAAAATATCAGATCATCGCCTAAATGTTTAGTGGGAGACAATTTGGGCAGTGCTTGATGTATGAGAGAGAGTATCATACATTACGGGTGAACCCGGCTAATGGTCGCGGGGTAAATAATTACCGACGTCTCAATTTGTACCGCGGAATGCGATCACGCTGCGCGGCTAATCACGACCCAGCGACGTACTGGTACGACGCCGCTCAGGGTTGCCAGGTTCTAGATTTCGGTTTTTTAGTCTAGTTTTACATGATACATAATTATGATGATGAGATTGACCGGCAATGCGTTGATGACGCCCCCGTTGTTGTTAAAGTCCGTGGGCGAAGGTGATTGCTTCCATTTGATGACCTGTCAGCTCGTTTAAACGGTTAAGGCCATAAAAATATTCTAACTTACACATTTATGTCAATTGTAGACAAAAGGGGAGACAAATTGGATGGCAAGCTTCACCGTTGCCTATGCTCGTTTCGAGTGGCTTCATCGTTTCTTTGCCGGTCATGAAATGCCGGTTAGGTGGGTATCCTTAAATTGGTTGGTAACTATCAGTTATGAAGTATGTAGGTACATATTACAATAAATATCAAAGTTGGTTAATAATTCAATAACCATTACAGCTGCAGTAAATACAAATTAATTTCACATAAGTTCTAATCAATACAATTTTTATTGGAAATAGTTGATAACTATTAATTCTACATATTTTTAATTTCGATATTACACAATTAATAATTCACGGAATGAATTAACCTTTGGTTGCATAACTGATGATCAAAATAAAGGTTAATGTTTCTTCTAAGTAATATCATTAGTGTAATAAATGAGTTAGGTACATTACTTTAAGTTTAAGTATCGCTATGTATGTAATATTGTTTTATTTAGGTACTTACTGTTTTATCCGTCTTAATTGTCTATTTTCTATTCTTGTATTGTTACACACATGTTCCGATTGTTTATCTAATATCAAAATTAAATTACAAGTTCATCGGGCACCTGTTGACGTATCCTATGACACGAGAGGGCAGCACAGGCGGCTGGTATAATTGATGAGCGGCTCGCTGGACCCCCGCCGGCATGCGAGGGTCACGCTTTGGCGCTGGCTCAAAATATAAGCGAATAGCTAAGAATCTAGGTACAGTGTTATTCCCCATGTTTTATACTTACAACGAATTGCACTACATATTTATGAGATGATGCACGAGAAATAGTATGTTGCATTCAGCTCAAATTAGGTAGGTAATAAAATTAGTGATACTGCAGTACCTAATATTCAATTAGTGCGTTTAAGTTACCTTAATTTACGTAAACATCATAATAAAACATTTTAACTATGCTAGTAGGTAGGTACCATTTTTTAAATTCATTGAATATTTAATACACTATTTATACCAGCTATTTATTTCCTCGCGCTGTCATTTTCACCGGTCAAATAAATATAGAAATGCTCACATCCCACTATTTTATAACTTAAACCATTCCAATATCCACATACCGTATCTCGAGCGGTGGGTTGCCAAAATAAAACATTAATATTATAAAGTTTTAATACAATTCCACGTTTCACCTGCTCTAATGAGAGGAATCTTTTTAGATATATCGTAAACTAAAGAACAATGGGCCGTTGTCTTCGGGGTATTGTTGTACGGGCTGTCACGCTATTATGATTTATGTTATAGCAATAGGTCTCTATCACTATCATTTAAACATTTACACAATGCGGATTTTAAGTTTCATGAGATAATCTGAGAAATAGGTTAGAAATAGCATTTACTGTATGTTTTAATAAATACCTAAATATGAAAATTTATAGAGCGCGGAATATGTAAATTAAAATTTATGAATCAACATACAGTACATTTGAACTCGATAAAACTTTATTTAAATAATAAAGAAAAAAACTTTTTTATGTAAATTGCAAACGTTAGTCAAATGTTTTTTATTTAAGTTGACTGTATCGTAGTCGTATCGTTCTCACATCGTGCCTTCTAAAGTGTATCATAACAAAATGTATATTTTCATAATGATATCTTAATTTCAACGGCGTTGTTGATCGTTTGTGGAAGCTTGACACAGAGGTGGAATGTTTTATTGTTACGGCCGACCACAAACCGAATCCGCTACGGTTATAAAGAGGGGTATAAAAATATTTTAGGAACAGATGACGGTACGAAACAAGTTTATACTTTATTTTTTTATTCCTACAAATAAATGCCAAAACACTCAAAAGTCATCGCGCTTACGATTTTAGGTAGCTCCGTAATCTAAATGAAGGAAAATGTTTTAGGCATCGTCGTGTCGTCCGATAACATTAATTTGCCTCGAGATAGCTTTTACAATGTTTATTGACGCAAGTGGACTCTTTCAGTGATAACAAAACTTTGTTTAAAACTGATAGGTATCTAAAATTAGAATACCTACTTCTTTTATTAATATAAATATTGCAAAACCTCACACACAAATATTGTATTTATTCTTATTCATTTTGTGGTAAAGTTGAATATTATTCCTTTACAAGCATTACATTCTAAGTCGATGTAGTCCCATAAACCTTTTAAGGAAGTTTCTTTTAAATGCAAACGACACAATACAAAAGAATTAGTTATTTTCAAACGGGCATACACCGTCTAATGAGTTACAACGCTATTACGCTACTAACAAGTGAGGGGTGAGCAGGAATGAAATTACCCATACAAAAGGCTCGCAAGTCGCTCCACGGGGCGCCTATTATCACACCCGAGCGTATGGAACAAACATTAATAACCATTCTCGCCTCTATTACGGGGGAATTAAAGCTACGATCTTCCAACGAATCGCGAGATCGGAGATGTCTTTATTATACAAATAAATACACTCGTTAACAATTGTGTCCGCGTGGAGCGCGATGCTTATCGGGTCAATTTCGCCCCGACGGCGCGGGAGGGTTAGGTTGGGAGTAAAGAAGTGAATCGCGTGTTATATGCTGACTTGCATATGTGCCTCCATTGGTGAGTACGCTGCCTTGTAGTGTTAAAGAAAAATCATCTGCAATTTATTTGCAGATTGTATTATTGTATTTTAACCCACTGTAAGAACGAGCAATTATTGGTTGGATATTTAGATCCTGGCACAGGAGGTTTGAGTACAAATCCTGCGATGGAGAATAGAGTATCAAGAAACCAAAACCATACTCTAATTTAAGGAGTAGTATGTAGCATGTACCATGTAGTCAGTAGCTAATGATCAGAGCTACAAAGACATAATATTCATGCCACTCATATCGCACGACACTAATAAAACTCCCTCGTAATTTTTTGTAAACCTTCCAATCCTTTTACCTTCGCTATAAAGAAATCAAGTGGACATCAGAGATAACCGGCGAAGTCGCGTCGCCCATCAATGTCCACACGTGAAATATGCGCCGGAGTTTAACGATACTCGGTTATAACCAACACTACTATATTACGCCTAAAACAAACTGGGAGATAAGCAACCTCGTAAAATGGCCAGGATGACATAAAATGCAATTAAACAATATCTTCTTAATAACGTAACAGGTGGAGACACTCGTAAAATAATTTTATGTGCCGCCCCTCGCCACGGCCCGCCACCCTTCGGCCCTGTGGGATCCCAGCAGACGTACGTTGAATGATATCTTTGTAGCTGGCCAAGTTACCAATAGGTACCTACACCAAACTTCCTCTTAAAACTTTGAGCTCTGAATTTCCTCGTTTCGTTACTGTATAGTGTACCTATCTTCAAATATGCTGTAAATAGTGCCTTGGATATCTCATTCATTTTGATCAATGTCAAAAATCCAAGTTCCATCTTTAAGTCCGAATCATCCTTTCCTGCACCGCCGGGCTTGAGCCCCTCATACTGTGCCCATACTCATGGGAGTAAGACTAAATCCGCAACGTCCGCAAAATCTGGAACTATTAAGTACTGCACTGTCGTCTTGACAAGCTGTTTAGCTAGCAGATGAATATGTTTATTTCCAAGACGCGGCAAGTTTACGGTCGTCCTGCCGCCACGTAACGGTCAGCATATTTGACGGCCGCCGCAGTAAACGTCAAAATTCAACTTGCCGTGCCCAAACTACAGTGACATTTGTAAAATTGATTACGGCCATAACATTTTTAATGGCAAACCACATTCGTGGAGCTTTCCCACTGTTTCATAACATTTTTATTTACAAGCGAACGCTTTGTTGGTTTAATTTTATTGTCTTTTCAAACATCATAAAATTTTGTAATGTTTATCGGAGACAGTATCGCGCACGGATACTCCTGCTAGTTGTGACTGCGAATTTTATGAACACACTTGTTAGTCGTAAAATTGAATTATAAAACGAGTATCTTCCAAAAATGTCTTTATTTTTTATCTTTTTATACACAATTAAACAGATTTTTAACGGTTAGAGCGTGACTTTTATACATGAAAAGATAATTTAGTGTACAATTTTGCATTGGCAGAGCTTCAGTTAAATACGTACTTATGTATATTAAGTGGACTATGAGGAGTTTCAACTTAACATTTGTACCCTCTGAAGAACGAAAGCGTTGAGAAATCTCAACTCAAAAAAAGACTATCCACGGTCGATGTTGTTTATTACTCGGGAATTTTTTAATTATCAATATACATTAAGGGTTTATACGCCGCAATGTTGCAGTAGCTGTCTTAAAACGTGGACGTAACAAAACACGAGAAAAACGCCATCCAACCTTTAAACATTTTTTTATTTTTTTATTTTATTATATTATCTAACAATGCCTATCATTACAGGTATACACCCAATGCGATAGACACATTAAGTTACTTATAATTATAATAAAACTATTACTTAATATTGACTTAACACTCTAAAACTAAACTAACTTAAATACTATTATACCTATTAACTATAACTAATCAAATTTAATAACACTATTGCAATCTTACTCAATGGATCACAAAATAAATCCACCCTATCATGCAGCACATTAATTACATTGATTGCCCGCGACAGTGGTGTCTTCTTCAACAGCACAGTTCTAGCTATCGGCACCATTAGCAGTTTTGGTTTTCGGCGTCTCTGTATGTAATTGTCAGGCACACAGAGCTTCAAATAGCTTAAGACTCCCGAATTTGCCTCCATTCCACGCAATATTTTAATTAAATATGCTATAAGTGCGAAGTCCCTGCGCACTCTCAGTTCCGTGTACCCAACCATCCCCAACACAAACAATGTTGGATACATTAGTGGATACAAAGGGTATACCCCATACAGTTTCCAATATAGATGTCGCGTAAATTTATTTTGGACTCGTTCTAACATAGTGATATACTTTTCTTCATATGGAGCCCATACGCTTGCACCGTATTCCATATGACTCCTTACCAGAGCATCATATAAGATTTTAATTGCAGTGATGCTAGTGAAGCCCTGCGACTGTCTCAGTATAAAGCCTAGGTTTCTGTAGGCTTTCTTACAGATTGAAGTGACGTGGTCGCGAAATGTTAGCTCCTGGTTGATACTAACACCAAGATCCCGCACGTGTGTGACACGTTTCATCAGCTCTGCTTCAATAGTGTAATCGTGAAGCACCGGCGTTCGAGCACGAGAGACTGTCATAACCACACACTTGGCTACGTTAAAATAGAGCTTGTTATGATGGCTCCATTCCACAATCCTGTCTATGTCATCCTGCAACCTATAGCAATCATATCTATCTCTTACTTCCACCATCAACTTGAGATCATCAGCAAATAAGAGGCAAGTTCCATGCCTTACAACCTCCGGGAGATCATTTACCATTATCAGGAACTCAAGAGGGCCCAAATTGCTCCCTTGGCTCACACCCGACCAGGTATTATAAGGCTCGGACTCACACCCATTGTACTCAACATACTGCCGACGATCCGTCATATGGCTGACGAGTAATTGCAAGAGATGAGGCGTACACCCGACTTTCGCAAGCTTCATTAGCAACACGTCATTATCGACTGTGTCGAACGCCTTCTTGAAGTCGAAGTACGCAACATCTACTTGCACACCCGCATCTACGGCTGGCACCACTCGTGCCATGAAATTGAGTAGATTCGTGGTTGTACTGCGCCCAGGCCTGAAACCATGTTGCGCCTCCGACAAACGCACTTGCACCTGCTCGTAAACGCGACTTTGAATAGCAGATTCAAACACCTTTGCCGGGGTCGACAACACTCCTACCGGCCTATATCCATGGATATCGGATCCCACACCACCTTTAGGAACCGGTATCACCCTTGTAATCTTCCACCGACGTGGGAATTCCGCTAATTTCAAACACGCATTGAATATATGACAAAGCGGTAGCTCTAGTGCCCTACTACAATCCTTAAAAAGAAACGCAGGTATACCGTCTGGTCCGGTTGAACGTTTTGGCTTGAGGTGTAGCAATGCCTGCCTGACATCCTTCGGACTTAAGTTACTTAAATGTATCCAATTAGCAGTCGCCCCGCTGCCTGCCACTGCCGCTTCAATGTTTAGCTGTGGCGGTTCCCTACTATATATAGATTCAAAAAAATTCGCAAATTCCCTAGCACATTATAATAAAGGTGTCACAAAACGCAACGTCCAGTAATTGATACGGAACCAACTTGTTATCTGAAATGGACACATTCCCCTGGGTTTATGGGTGATAAATACTTTATAGGCCCGTCATTATGGCCGCGGAGTGGTAGGTTTAGCTGTGGCCCACCGCGCGTTAATTTGTGTTTTACGAGTTGGATATTTTGTCACTGAGATGCTGTACCAGTGTGGTTTACATAGCATCAAATATTTGTTAGGCGTAATTACGTGATTTCCTCGTCGTTTGGACAAATAACCCTAGCCAATATTTGATTGTTCAATACATTGTATTTCTGGTTGATTTCATGTGTCTCATCAGATTCCGAGTAGTATTTGAACGAGCTGAACTGTTCAATTAATCGTATTATGGTCGAACAAGATGACAAATACTTAGCAATTAGAGACGGCAAGCGTCGTAATGAGTAAACAGCGCGCACGCGCCAGCCAGCTGCACTCAGCCACTTCCTCTGATCTTTGACTCGGCCAATTGTCCGCATCTGCCGTCTTGGCGGTCCTCGCCACTCCAACCTCGCCACTTGTCCGAGACCTCCCCTCCATCGGTGCTTCCAGCAGGACCACCACGGGCTCCAGAGATCACCATAAAGTGGTCCACTGAACGAAAACAAAATCTCATTTGCAGTCGACAAAAACAATATTGAATCCATGGGCGTAAGAAGGATGCTACAATAAACGGTAAAATACAAGGTTGTAAGGAATATGTTACTCAATCCGTTGTTGGCACGAGATTATGAATTGAAGTGGTTCGCGATCAACTAGGTGTTTCCGCTGCATCAGCTGTTTACGACCGAGTTCGATTATATTGTTTAGCCAACGCCCATACACCAAGTTTGTGCACTAATTTTGTTATTGTGTCCGTACTTTAAAAATATGAAGATACTTATTCATTGACCCTTTAGATAATTATGTTGTATGACTTTAAAATTAAGAGGATTTTGTGTGTCAAATTTGTCATAGTCGACAAGATGTTGACATAAAATTTCAAAGTAGAAGTAAACAGCAACTATGTCCCAAAAACAAACAAGATTCAGCAGAAACACAAAATACAGGGAAGATAAGTCAATTAATGAATACTATAAACCTCGCAAGCCACTATTATTCAGCTCCGATGATGTTGAACGTATGGCAGTGGAGAGGTCTCGAGCAAAACTCATAAGACAATTGGTCAGCAAACCTCCAGAGTCCCCAGGTGAATTTAGCTCTTATTTCTGTGGGACGAGTCAACTCATTGATCCAGTTTATGCTGCTACTTCACATACTATGCACGATCAGGAATTTACGAAGAAAACTATTATCCCTACATACCCATCATTGGTAAATTATCTACGATGGAATGGCACGACTGAGGCGACTTCAGTCTATAATTGTCAACTGAAAGAGCGTCAAAAAGCCGGTGAATCATCAAATTTTACTTGCAGATGCAAAGAATGCGGAGGTAAGCATTGTCGAGGACAATCCGGCGCAGATTTTAAACCTCGTATATTTAGGGATAACATTACAAGATTTGCAGATAATTATACTATGACTCCAAAGTTAAACGATGCTTGCTGTGGATCCTGCACGCCCGTTACCACATCTAGAAAAACCTCTGATGTTTCTGTGGCGAGCTCTGATATAGCAATGAGAGAAAATACCTGTGCCACGGAGGGCGTCTCCCAAGTTTACATTAACTGTGACCCAGTGTCGATTTTGAAAAAGAAAAAATGTGAAAGCGTAATAGATTATCAACCAAAAGATGATGATAATTACTGTGCTCAAACAGAAAAAAAATGTAGAATAGCGGATGATTTTCAAGAGGCGGTAAGAGATACTGAAGAAGATGTATATTATGAGGTTAATAGTTCAAAACCATTGAGATCGTTTCCTAAGGTAGTGAGAAATAAGCCTCGCGATAATCAATTTGATAGTGAACCCAGAAAAAATATTTACAATGAAGGGATTAGTGATTTAACCATTAATCTTTTACCGACAGCGCACGTGTACCCTGAAAGATATCAAGCACTAAACAACATAAGACCGGGACATAGTACGAGTAGAAGTTCTTTCCTAAGAAAAGCTGTTCAAAGAAGAGATGAAATGCCGTTTTCCCACAATACTGAATCTAGGTATCACTACAGCTGCAGGACTCCTCAAACTAAAGCTTATTATGGTTCCAACGATAACACTGAACGGGAAACATTCAGTAAGAAATTCAAGAAAACTTACTCAAGCAAACCGATGCCATATTATAACACCGAGTCGGTCAGATTTCCAAGGAAAGTTTTGACTTCAGAAAAGGAAATTGATTCGTATGTCGGAGGGCAATTCATGAAAGTATCTAATCGATAATAATTAAAACTTTCCCAGAAATAAAAGTCACAGTAACATACTTATCGCGTATATTCAATTATTTATATAACCCAAAATAAATCATAGACAGATGAAACGTAAAGTTGCAGCTGGGTAAGTATATCTCTTGATAAGTGAATTAAGGAAAATTTGCTTTACTGTTTACTGTTTAAAGACAGAGAGAGAATTTAAGGGAGATACTTGGATAAATAACAAAAATTAAAGATTGTTTATTTATTTAGGTTCATCTAGAAAATCACTATGTACTCGTATTTTAGGTATACCTACAGGCTGGTGTTTGGTTTTTCCAATAACACATAAAACCTGCAAAGTGCCAAAGGTGCATTATACATAAAGTTTACAATAATAAGGTTAAGTATTAACATTTGTATTTGTACGCAAAAATGTACCGACTGATACCCAGCCCGTGAGATTTTCTATGTTCGCGGACACAAAAACAAAAATCTGGAACCGAGAATCGAACACATTAGGCACTTCTCACACAACGCTATTTGCAAGCGACTAGAATCTTGTCAATGTATAAAAGCGACGCGTCTACGATGCGTCTCCTGTCAGTGAACAGTGTCAGATACAGTGAATTTTGGATTGCGTTGCAGTGGCGTAGCTCATAAAAAGCGTAGTGTGAGAAGTGCCTTACCCTTAAACAGCAAGGTCAGTACCGACTGGCTACGAGGTGGGAGTCAAACACAGTGGCTCGTCATCAGCTTGCAGGTCGCGCGAGGGCAGCTGCGGAGAAAGTATCCTTGATTGAATAATCTGCGCCAATTGTGACGCTGCGCTTGGCAACATTTTGCAACTGAATATCGGATAATTTAATGGCATATAAAATTAGGTAGATACATATTATAACCAACTTCAAAGAAAGGAGAAGGAGAAAGGAGAAACCTTTATTTGTAAATTCTTACTGTGTGAATTGATTGATATTAAAAAAATCAAAAGCTGGTACTTATTGTGTGGTCCAATATTAATTTGAGCGATATCTGACGGGCAATTTTTGAGTTATCTCTACTTAACGCTTTTAAAGTCGGTTCTTCAGGTATTTCTAAGAAGTTAGAAACGTTTAACGCGTTTGCCTACATATTTCTCGTTTAAGTATACCTACAATGAAATGGTAAGCCATTTATTTATTTTTCATCCATTCCATCCTACTCTATTGGGTTTCTCTTGAGTTTTCTAGAAATATGGATGTGTTAAAACGTTAAAAGGCTTGATATGATATACACATATCAATCCAATTCTTTGAAAATGTTTAAAAAAAATCTCAGGCATTATTTGACTTGATTTTTTAAAGAATGCTTTTAAATATTTTACTAAAAATCAGTGTGGCCCCAGCCAGAAGTTGCCAAGCCCTGGCGGGCAGGGCCGGCACGCGTCGCCGCGCTCAATGTCTTTTTATCCGTTTGTGTTACTGCCAACCATTTGTATCAGTAACGTAATTCACTCTTCCTGTTGCCAGTATGCCAGTCCACATGATCAGCTGTATCGCCGGGATCGCTGCAACATTGTTTATCGCAACGATGCAAAATTATACCTATCATTGTGGACTTTTTGCTACTCCTTCACTGTACAATTCACCGGCATCTGACATTGACGAGACGGCTTGCCAGTATAACGCTAAGCTTTCTAGTATAACGGTTCTTGTTAACCGTGTTTATTTGTAAGTAAACAATAATAAGTAATTCCGGAATACGATTAAATGCCAACCGTAAAACTGTAGATAATTTACTCAACAATAATGGTATTTTTGTAAAACAAAATATCAACGATGTCTATTAGAATGTCAGATTATTTAAAATTTTAATGTACGAAAAATTTCGCAGTAATTTTTTTTTGCTTGTGCTGAAGAATTATAAATAGATGGTCTGATAGGTGGAGCAAGAGTGTTAATAGATATCGGAGCACAACTGAACGGTCCGTTACGAACACATTGCGTCAAATAACTCCAAATTTGAAAACACGGTCGGAGTTAATTAAGTTAGGTGTGAATGTTATGAGTTAATGTGAAGATCTAATCAAGATAGGGCTGGCATGATGGTACTGTGGGCCACGCTGCGGAGAGGGGGCGGTATCGGATTACCTCATCGCGTATGTTTTAAATATTGTTGCTATTTATATTTTGGACAACCCCGTAGCCTAGTTGTACGCGGTCCTTTTCGTACCTGGGGCTCTATTTTTGAATAGATCGTCCAGCAACGAACACTTATTTCGTGCGATATTTGAGGACACTCGCAGTAGTCGTACGACTCTATACTCTATAATTCGTAATTCGTAAGCCTTTAACTATTCGCCAAAATAAAATAGGATAAATAATTATATTTCAGGGAGCTTTTATATTAATTGCTGCTAAATGAACAGACAAAGCGCCTACTTTCGTTGGTAGAGTTGTTATAAAGATCTATCAAAGTAACAGTAGGTGGAATTTTGTGAATAACTCATGCAAAAACGTTGCAGCTTTTGAGATTATCAAAATGTATTCGGTAGAATGATGGCTGAAATATGTGTAGATACAATTGGCTACTTCACTACCTGTACTAGCGGCTACCTCTCACGCCGCTGTAACTGCCCACCGTGACGTCTTCCATCGATCATCTTATGTACAGACAGACAGACAAGGGAACGTTGCGTTCGCATATCGATCAGACACCTCAGCGACCAGAGGGGTGCATTTTAAAATATTGTAATTATTAAATTATTTACAAAGTATTGCCTACCGTTGCTAGCTGTTGGCCACGCGGGTGATATTTTGACTGATTTTCAAACAAACTTACAATTCTTGGTATTTGGCCCTCTAAGGATGGAATTTGATGAAATTCCTTTTTATTTGATCACTCACTCTGACATCACGCTGCTGCTACTCATTAACTACTTCCTTCCAAACATTGTTTTTTTGTAAGGGGCTTCATCCAACTTTGAGTCAAACCCGAGTATTCCTAGACGTGGTGCAGCCTGTTGCACAACGGGCGAGATGATAGCATCTAGCCTCTTTTATCAGAAGTCGCTGGACTTTGTACCACCTAGTTTAATTCTTCTTTAAGATCCTTAATGCCATAAGAGCAAATCGAATATATACAACAACAATTATGACTCAAATAACCTAGCAAAATGTTTCAAACCTATCTTGTTGTTTGAGCTACCTTAATTTCCGATAAATAGGAAGGTGCTACTTATATTCTAATAATCGTTTCATCGTTCGTCTGTTTATTATTCTAAGGTGGTACACAAATTTTATAAAGAGATATTAAAATTACTGTTAAACTAAATTTGCTTATCGGTAGAGAAATCTTCAATTAATAGTTTGTCAATTCAAATTAACTGATAATGACTTTGATTCCAAACAATAATTGGATTTGTTCTAACCCACAGAACGAAACTAACAGCAGCAGACGGAAACACCGACCAGAATTGCATAATTAACGTTCTCGGAACAAGACAATGAATATTGAGTGGGCAAGCGTCAAGATGGTCACGTTATTAGGTTAAATTGAGTGTGGGGCACACATTGACCCGCGGGGCCGCGGGGCGGGTCTGATGCTATCGGCCCGGGGTCGGCCGGGGCGAGGTGTGTCCGCGATGGTACTGCGGATAGGTTGAACCCACTACCTGTCTCTGGTACACATATGGTGTTTTGGACCTAGCGATTTGATAACGCACTAAACGCACATAATATTTAATTTGTCGCTAAGAAATTTTTAAATGATTTTGAGTTTTAAATTCGAGTTTTCATCAGAACTCCAAGTTTTGAAGCTATTCTGACGATCATAAAGGTCTGGTTCCTGGTAGAAAAAAATATTGAAAGTTGTTAATTTTTTTTGATATGCCACATTTGCTAGAAGTGAGTAATAGGCTACTTGTAGGTAGCATTTACTTAACTTCTTCAACATCTTAGATTCAACACCGCTTACCATTACGCGGGTTTGTGGGACTCGAGATGTCTGGCATAATTAAATTTTTGTTAGGAAAGACTATTTAGTCTATTTGACGTAATAAGTTACTGATCAAAGACAAATTCGATATCAAGAAGTCTAAACCTGTGCCAGTGAGGTTCACGTCGAGCGGCAGTGGGCCAGAGGAGGAGTGAGGACACTTCCGGTACCACGTCGCTATGACACGCCTCGGGGGCGCGTGTGGCCGTGTGGTCACCGTAATGATAATAATATTATAATTACAACGATGGCCGTCACACTATCGCTACGCGTGGCGCCGCCTGCCAACACCTTTACACTCATGGACAATAAATTAACATAGTTGTCTTTGCCCATTAAGAGTATGATTTTAAATTAATCCTGAAATAAGAAGTGTAATTTTTTGATGCTCAATAATTTCAGTAGTTATTAATGATTTAAAATTTGTAGACTGGAGTTAGTTTTACTTAGAAAATAAAGTAATGACAACTGAAGCCTAAAAAGCCAATGATTTAATTAGATGCCGTCAAGTGTTGGTCTATGCAGTCGATGGTTTGGTTCTGAGAGAATCAGTTTGTCTGTAAAAAAGCTCTCCCAAAATTTATTTGTTCCGAGGTAATCAAAATATCATTACCCATTTGAAACCCAATAATATACCCCAAACGAAATCTAGAGTATTTTCAGATCACTACAATAAATTAAACTGCAAGTACCTACGAAAAATAATATTCTGTACAAAAATTCAGATCTACTTGTGATATTTGAAAGTTCGGGGTTTTGCTTTTATTTCAGTTTGTTTTTAATGATAAGCATCTATGAAGAGGTGGCTGAATATAAATTTTTACGCAATAAGGATGTAAGAATTAGGTAGTGTAGAAAAATTGGTAATTCTAAGTCAGAGTTCGTGATCAGGTTATAATGTTATAATGCATAGAGCAGGAACAGAATGGCGAACCAATTGCACACAAAATTATGTTTTGAATAATAATTTAAAAAAAATGTGAAGTAGGTAGTTACTACCTACTTCACATTTTTATTTACGACGTTCACTCTTCACCTACATAACCTACCTACAAATGATTTTACCGATCCTACGTTAGGAATGTTCGGCCCATGCAAGGGGAACGAGGGCATAAGGCCTAGCTGATACGTCCTCTCCTTGCTGACTCTGGAAGTAGGAACCGTAGAGGAGTTTTTAGTGGGTAGTCGTGGTGCTTTGCGTCTACGCAACCCGCGGAATCCCACATCCTCCCGTGGCAAGGCACGGCCACGAGACATGCGTCAACGCATTTTCCCCTCTTAAAAAAACAGGAATGTTCGGCCCCCTGATTATGAAAAACTTAAAATATTTTTTCCAAACAATTTGATGGTTTGTCTATGATGTTATGAATCATTATTTAGATTGGCACGTTTTAGAAACAAAAACGCCTTTCCTGTTTTGATTTAAGGGAATTTAAGTAGATAAAAGGACTTGCAACGGCAATGCGTCTGGAGTGTGGCCCACAGAATACCGTCTTCAAACAATACCGCAATTACTTGTATTTAAGTTTTATGTGCTGAAATATTTCAATAATATTATTGTTTGACTTCGATAAACACACCTGTATGACGCAACACACGTGAGATTTATTTGTTATTTTCGTGAAAATATTTAAATAACTTTCTTTCATGTTCTGGGAAAATTCCCAATCTAACAAAAGATATTTCAATGCACGTGGAATATTTGTGTATGGATGTTTGTATGTCAACTTAACAGAGCGAGCCTCAATGTTAAACCCTTAACATTCCAGTAAGCTTTACTAAGGTGACACTAGGTCATAGTAGTGTTCAATCGACGATTGTTCTGAACAACTTTTCATCATCACTATCGGAGTGACGCAATTCGTCGTCACTTTTATCAAGAGCTCATTGAATTTCATCCCGTGGTATTTGAAGTTGACGTTTTAGCCATTACTTAGAACAGAAACTAATGCGAGCACGCCTGCTTTGATAATAGTTTGAAACCACTTATTGATATAAAATATTAGTATAAATACTACCTTTGACACACAAAGAGAGGTCTGAGAATTGTTTTTGCCTACCCGATCCATATTGAATGTTAGTTAATGTAAATAAAATACTCCAGTTACACATTACGTCATTGTGTCCGTTGTACGTATGGGTTAATGAATCGCTGTTTTAGTTTATTGAAAATAAACATTAGGTACTTCATCTGTTTGTGTTACAAATTTTTTCGTTGCACGTTTCTGTTCTTAACATACTCAGGATAAATTAGATAAAAGGTGGATTCATAGCAAAAAATACTTTTGGTTTGAAAAGGAAGAGAAGGCAAAAATGTGTCCACGACACACTTGTGCGTTGTTAAGGGTTAGCTTATTCAGAGTGCCAAATTAGCCTTACTGAAGTATTTACAATTTTCGCCGCATGAAATTTTCGCTGCATCCAAAGATACAAGCTGTAATAAAAATCCACGAACATAATTCTAAAACAAACTAAACGCGGATCAGTTACTCTCTCTCTCTCTCTCAGCTCTCCGTCGCTTAACGAACCCTTTGTGCTCTTATTGTATCAACGGATGCACATTTAATGATTTTGTTATTATTTGTCGGTAATCATCAAAAGATGTCAAAATGCTGACGGATCAAAAGCTTTGAGCCGCGCCGCGCCCGCGCCAGGGGACCTCAACCCGCGGCCTATTTGCATACAAATAGCTTAATCTATTGGCTATTGCATTCTTTCTCGTAATGAAGATAAATACTGGTTAAACGTAAGAAGCTGAGGAAATATATGTGGACGCTTTCTATTCGTTAACAACTCGATAATTTCATTCGGAACTGAACGCGCTCCGGTCTCTCAGTGTTATCTGTTGTAGTAATTTGCCTGTAAATGCGTTATTTCCTCAAGATTTATTTCCTTAAGAATGAAATTACATTAATGAAAATTCAATATACCTAATTCAAACCATTTTTTTGTAAAATGTTCTCAAAGCGTGGGCTGGCACTGCTAAGGAAACACGTAAAATACTTAAAAATGGTTTGTTTATTCATATTGGTTTGGATATTAACATCTCATCAAAGCGGTAACAACCCAACAACCATACGTCAATTTAAGCGCATTGGTTGAGTTGACAGAAATAATATTTAGCAGTTTACCCAAGTTAGAATACGATAAACTGGGTAGGGCGTGGAATGGGCTGGTTCACGGTGAACTATATCATGAGCAAGGGACATTTGTCCCAGAGTTTTCAAATCCTTTATCTAAAAGTTTTACATCCATCGAAACTATATGGGTAAACAATAAAATCAATCAGTGAAATGGTGCCGCACCTCTGCAATAACTAATCCTGTAGGAGCGCTACAATCAATCAGGGTTGTCGACAAGTCAGTCGTTAGCTCAATCCGCTCCAGTTATAATGTGCTTACTGTTTAGTTAATAGCAACCCTATTTAGTTGTTTGTAGTATAATCAATTTGCAGAATGATTTGCGGACGGCGTTTATAGGCAATTAATTAATAGCTTTCAAATACAGCAACGCTTCATTCTCTTTCGACAACCAATAAATTAATTTGAGACTTCATTTTTATTAATTAACTAACCCTAAAATATTTTATTGATCTTAAGTTTTATAACAAAATTAATGTTTTTATATAATTTTCTATTAAATATTTTTTTTGAAAAACGTTTTGAGTGTGCATAGCAAAACACTGTTGTTCAGAGTATTAGTTAAACGTCTTCATTTTGTAACGGTAATACGTAACTAATAGCTACAACAAAATAAGCTAATTTAAAATTTATGGACATATATACCTAAATCAAAATTAAACATTCAGACAATGGTCACAGTGTTAGGACGAGTTTTGAAACGTAGGTATAATAAATCCCAGAAACATATGATTTATGAGATCTTTTTCCACCAGATGGAGCCACATGTCGATATCGTTTCGCATATTACGGCAACTAAAAAATGACTAAACATTTAGATGTTTTTTTGGTCAATTTGTCCCACCGTTGGGTTACCATCGCCCGTGTCGCTGTCACATCGTCCAAGACGCCGATACCTTTCATCTCGCCGCCTGCGCGGCTACCCTCAAACTGAAACCGACTCTATCTCGACGAGCGAGGGTAGATATCGACTCGTTAATTGAGCAGTTGAGGCACATAATATCTTTATTAATGTGGCCGAGCTCCGATGATCGATGATAACTAATTATTAGAAACATTTGGTTGACCGTGCGACCCTCGTATCGCGATCGAAGCGCGAATCAATACTTTATATCGTTCCCGTAGAGTCGTCTTTCGGGCGGGAGAGATTAGCGAAAGATAATCGTCGGTTATTGTATTTGGTTATCGTTGAAATGGTTACCTGTGCAGAGTTAGAAAGGATCAGACAGGATCAGATTAATATCGAAACTTTGTTTACGTTATTTGGGATACGTTTTAGTCTATTGTTTGGCGTTTGTGTTTTATTTGCAGAACAAAAAGCGGAGAGATATTTTTGGATTATTGCGCTGATCTCTGTACAGTTTTAAGTAATGTCGACAACATTCTTAACAAAGGCTTATATACTTTTAAATAACATTACGTTTTTTGTGTTTAAGGTTAACAGCTTATGAAGCGTTCACTTTTCAGTGACGGATACGGATTTGCGGCCGCCATTATATCTTTAAATTCAATCAATTGTTTATATTAGTAATGCCTTCAAACTAAATATGCCTTTAACATAATATTTTTTTTAAGTAATCAAATATATTTTATTTTTGAATAAAGCTAATCACATGAGTGTTCTGATCAGCGCTTAAAATTCCACTGCTGGACTCGGTCCTCCGTAACTTTCGCGTAACTGGGTGTCACCAGTTTGGCAAAGGAAGATCTACCGCCAGGGAAGGCAATATGCCAAAGGAATGAAAGAAATCCGACTGATCTTATTCTGAACTTGTATATAATATGCGAGCAATGTAAACTTCGATATCGCGATTCAGGCTTGGTGATGTCACCCTGTGTCGTATGTGTGATGTCGCCACATTTGTTTCCTCCCGACGGGTTGGTACCTATATATGCGAGCGGTAAAGAAACCTTCGATATCGCGATTCAGGCTTCGTGGCGTCACCATTTTATCGTGCGTGTGATGTCGCCATATCTCTTCCCGGTTACAATAGAAGTGATCTCCTCTAGGATCTCCTAGGGTCGACAAGATTTTATTTATTTTATTCCCTCATTTTGCATTTAGTCCCTCGCGGGAAGAGCCCGAACAAAAGGGCGCCGCGCTTGGAGGACTCCGGTTGTGTTCCTTACGGAGATCCCGGGGTTCTCCACAAGTGCTGAGGTAGGCCACCGGGGGGGTTTTAGTGGGAAAAAAATCCCACATTACCCTGTGTCGCTCCCACGGCACCGGGTACCTTTTGAAGGTTTCCCCCTCGTCAAAAAAAAAAGGGTCGACAAGATGCAAGAGGTTGCACCTTGGTGTATTTCCCGGCAGTTTCAGTAGATCCTAGGGTCGGCAAGATGCAAGAGGTCGCACCTTGGTGTATTTCCCGGCGGTTTCAGTAGATCCTAGGGTCGGCAAGATGCAAGAGGTCGCACCTTGGTGTATTTCCCGGCGGTTTCAGTAGATCCTAGGGTCGGCAAGATGCAAGAGGTCGCACCTTGGTGTATTTCCCGGCGATTTCAGTAGATCCTAGGGTCGGCAAGATGCAAGAGGTCGCACCTTGGTGTATTTCCCGGCGGTTTCAGTAGATCCTAGGGTCGGCAAGATGCAAGAGGTTGCACCTTGGTGTATTTCCCGGCAGTTTCAGTGCAAGAGGTTGCACCTTGGTGTATTTCCCGACGGTTTGCGTAGATCCTAGATTCGGCAAGAGGTTGGTTGGTGTGTCTGTGGTCGTCTCCCGATACGATCTGCCGCCCGGCCTGTCGCACGCCGCTCGCTAATTGTTAAACAATACTCGCGCTTAATGGACTCTTGTTTATCGATGTTGCACTATCGAGCTGACCTGTACCTGTACCTCTCTACGTATCTAACGTTGTAGATAGTGTTTGTTAAATAATAAACAAACTTTGGGAGGCATTTAGGATTTCAGTGTACCACGTCATAAATCATATTGTCCTGAAAATGTATTTTATTATGTACACCTTTACAATAAAATTTAATGTACCTACCTACCACATGCACTATCTAAAATATATTCTCTGTTTTCTATTTGATTGAAACGTAGAATATACCTAGCTATCTAATTCATAAAATGCGATTGGGGATTCCTTTACAAACGGTGATTAAATCTCAGTCTTGAAATGATATCTCAATCTACAAAGAATATTAACTAATTAAATAAATAACGCTTAACACCACGGAATACAGCGTGCTTAACACTCATAGCCCCACACTAGGACACACACCCAGACCGAGAACGGAAATTCAAACTCATCATTCAAATTGCCGCCTCGCTGGGAATCGAACCCAGGACCCTCGGAACAGCGATCCGGCGTGTTAACCATTGCGCCATCCAGGACGTCAATATTTATTAATTTTTTTAACACTTAGGTATTACGAATTGTAGCGCATGAACTTCTAAGGGACGTCTAAGAAGATTGTATTCTATACATTTAACCACACCTAATTGCTATTAGTAAAGACGATTTCACGTAAGTCAGTCAGTTACAGAAAACTCTATACAACGTGTCCTTTTCATAATTCGATATCAATATCAATGTTAATATCGATAGCTATAAAGGATTAGCGGTCCACCGTAATGAAACGAATGAATAAAGCTAGCGTCCACAGGTACAGGTACGGTCGGCGTGGGCCGTGGGCAAGTCATCCACGCATGCAACTGACACGGAAACTGTTTTAGTGGTGCGCCGGGCCGGCCCCGGTCACTTGGCCCGGCGGCCCGGCGCGGCGGCCCGGTGGATACAACGAAGGCGAAGGCTTAGTGCAGTCGCGTGGCCAGGAACAACATAATATACAGAGTGACGTAATCCTTTGACACCAAAGGTCAGCGTCAGACTGACTGATCCGTTTGCTTATATGACGTTTACCTACTGTTACTGTTTGTTTATATGACGCTTGTTTATATGACTATTATTCAGTTATTATCTTGAGGGTAAGAAGTTATCTATGAACAGTCAAATTGGGGTAATTTGAACCACCCAATGTGGTTGAGATTACCGAGTCTCATACGTAAGTACATAATGTCTGCTTTAATTTTATTTTAATTTTATTTTATCTTATGAGTGTGTTAGCGTTTATTTATTTTGTTTATTTATTTATCTAATCCAGGTGTATGTAGGACGTAGGTAGATACTTATTCGATATTTTATAGAATCTAAATACAATTAAATTTACCTGAACCTATTACACAAATTATGCGCAATAATTAATTAATTAATTAATCTCAAATGTTTTCGAGAAACGGAACAAAGCAAATGAATTTACTAATGATGTTGGTCAACGTTAACTATGAAAATCAGGAATACGAAGTTATCGAAGTTAGGAGCCCCCTTATCATGTACAAAAAAAATTGCGCTTCATACGAGGGGTGTAAAACTGGATAGTTGTAAAACTGGTTGTGTTCATTCTTGAACCTGCGACAACCTCCTAAGCAGAGGCATTGGAAAGAATTTAAGTGGAAGGATACCACTAAAATGAAATAGCTTCCGTACGGGCTAAATGGTTAAGAAAGGCACGTACGATGAATAGCGATGGAATCCGCAGGCGGCTGCGGTGCGGCCGTCGGTCACACGCACAAGTGCCGCTCGCACTTGACGCGCGCCGCGCTAGAGCTGCCAGTGTTTTGCGAGTTTACGGACATTTATAGTGAATAACTGCTGATTAACTTAACACAGGCTGTAAACCATGACAGCCAGCCCGGACCAGCCGATACCAAGGCTCATCCTAAGGGCTCCAAATATCGGTTGACATAACCAAAATGCTGTTACAAAAGTTATTAAGCTGTGAACCAACCTCGTCTTACTGTAGTATCTACGTAACTGTTCTACAAAAGTTGGCTTACAACAATACCCCATGAACAATGAGGGTGCGGTTCCACTGAGGCGGAGCGGAGCGGAGCAGTGCGCGATTCACCAATCACGTGGCTTAAAATCCCAGCTCATTGCGCCTCGCGTGATTTTCAAGGCATGTGATTGGTGAATCGCGCACTGCTCCGCTCCGCTCCGCCTCAGTGGAACCGCACCCTGAATATGACGGTAGGCACTTTAATTTTAATGTCACAAAACAATGCGACGCACTCTTTTTCAGAATGTGGTGCTCGTTCTCAATTGTCTACTTAACTTCAGCCTTCCGAGACATATTTATTTGGGCCACAAACCGTCTTGCAGAACGATCCAGCAATGTCCGCGACGGATGGTGCCCTTCCGATGCAAATAACCCCGGCTCGGGTTACTCAACACCTCTGTGCGTTAAATGCGCTAAATCTCGATCCTCTGAATCAAACTTAGCGCGAAACTCGACACCACAGAGCCTTATTGAAATCAGCTTAGTCATGGAGCGTATTAGCTTACGTCTGCGCTTCTGTTTGTTTTAAGTTTGGAGTTCTGTAATTAAATAAATGGAGTCTTATTGAAATGCGAGCGAACAATGCCTCCGGCTTTATTGTGGGTTCCCCGGCCCGCGGGGGCTGCTCTTTTTGGGCCAGAAATTTGGCTGGTGACAGGTGTCGGGTACCTACTGAGCAGCAAGGAGGTGGTATGTATACAAATAAGAGACTACATCTTTTTTCTTTCAGGAGGCCTGGAATCTAAATAACAAACATATTCATATGGCACAAAACGTCTTGCTAATAACACACTGGGAAGTGGCGTAAGTGGAGACAAGAATTTGACAAGCACTAAGTGGCGAACTATGCTATAAACTACTTTCAGTGTTAGAAGACGGTATTGATAATCCTCTTGATCGCAGGAGGCGCATAGTCAAGGAGCGTAGTTCTTCTGTTTAAGAAATTGAACAAATAATTTAAGCTGCTCTCTTGAATGATAAAATACAAGTCGATATGAATATTAAAGGGGTATGTAAATCGGTTAAGGATATAGGGATAGGTAACTTAAGTAAGTGGAGAATTAAAACGGTTAAGAACCTACTTTCTTTGCCAAAACGCGTCAATGCTATCTGTTTATTCGATACATTAGACAACAAAAAGGTTGTATTTATGATCCATTAGCAATAAACGTGGGACCGGCACATCGCGCCATTGTCTAACGGCGCGCGGCGTCAGCGGAGCACAGTGAATAAGCGGCTTTGTGCAAAAATCTTAGATGTGTATCGCATTACTGAGGTTTTCGGTGTCAAACATGCCGAATCCTTTATCGCCAGCGCCAATTCTGTGAGAAAAGACACAGGTGCGAACGGGTGAACTCGCGGCTCAATGCGTTTTATACTTTTCTATCCAAAAAATGCTAATGTTACACTACGGGCCACACAAAGCCTCTATTAGCCCATGCGGGCGACATGATGCCCTGTCTTTTTTGTTTCGCAAAAAACATTCCATCCATCAATTCTCATTCTGTATCGCCAACAAGATAATCGAGTTTAGCCTCCATTAATCAAAAACGTATCGATTCCCATACATCGGGCTAGGATATTTATTTTTTAATAATATGACAGGTAAAATGCGCGGCATTTAGTGTTCTGTGTTATCTTTTTTTCTAACCACGATTCGGTCACAGATCAAAAACATCTCTATTGCTTTGTTGGTTGCGTATCTTTGAGGGCATAAGGTGCAATGTCGCTCGTTGAAGCAGCGGTTGAGATGTGCTAGGAGGCTTGTCGTTGGATATCTTTTGTGGCGGCGCGGGTCAATTAGAGAGGCGGCGTGTATCGATGCAGCATCTCGATGTCTCGATTCGGGGCTCGATTTATTAATTAATCGATATACAAACAACGGCCGTCATCGTGCCGATAATGTTTGAGATAGATCGGGCCCGGGCGAGATAGCAGGCGTTTTAAGATCTATTAAGCTCAATGACGACTCCTTCGGTACAGATCTCGTAACGAAAGTAACTGTTCCGTTGGCTGGCTATTGAAATTATAACATTACACTCATTTGTATGTTCTAACAATCTGTGGTAACTTATGACTCACCAAGATTCGTTATCTTGTTTTTTATTCTAGAACTAAAACGGGCAAAGAATTGAGAAGGCGTAAATAGACACTAAGCCAGTAAGTCCATGTTAGTGGTTCGAAGGAACCTATCCTCTTTAGTAAACCTGGTATTGAATTCTGCAAGCGTATAAATACCTATAAATTCCAAAGTATGTGTACGGTCTATTATTCTGCCGAGAGCCCACTTTCCTGCTGGTAGATTTGCATCGTGAATGATAACAATGTCGTCAATTTGCAAATTTTCCTTTTTGCTTTGCCACTTACTTCTGGAATTTAATTGTGTGAGATATTCCATTTTCCACCTTTTCCATACATCTATAAATATTTTTTGTGTGAGTTGCCATCTTTTTCTGTCATCATTCTCCGTTTCTATAATGTGCAATGTGGGTCCACTGGATAGGAAGTGTGATGGAGTGAGTATTGATAGATCTTCTGGATTCTCTGTTAGCGCACACAGCGGCCTTGAATTTAGGCATCCTTCTAGTTGTGCGAGTAGAGTAGCAAATTCCTCGTAAGTAAGCTTTTGCTCCCCTATAACCCGACGCAAATGATATTTTAAGCTCTTGACCGCTGCTTCCCATAGTCCTCCAGCACTAGGCCAAGATGGTGCATTAAAATGCCATTCTAAGTCCATGTCGCTTATTTCTTGAAGAAACCCTGGATCTAGGAACTGTTGTAAGTCTACGAAGCTTTTTTGCAATGTTCTCGATGAACCCACAAAGTTTGTTCCGTTGTCAGAGTAAATGTGACGTGGCGCCCCGCGTCTTGATGCCATCCTTCGCAATGCCCCCAAAAATGTTGATGAACTCAAATCCGACACTAGCTCCAGATGTACTGCTTTGGTAGCCATACATATGAAAACTGCTATGTAACCTTTGGATGTCTTCACGCCTCTGCCTTTGTTGGATTTAACTTCAACATAGCCAGTGAAATCAACTCCGGTGTGATAGAAGGGTCGCGAAGGGTTGCATCTCGCAGATGGCAAATCTCCCATAATTTGGTCGTGTTTTGATGGACTGTGTCGTCTGCATGTTGTACACGTGCGCAATCGCTTTTTTACGGCACGGATTCCTCCCAGTATCCAATAATTTTGCCTTATGTGTGAAAGTGTGAGGCGTGACCCCCCATGAAAGGTTGATTTGTGTGAGTGATCAATTAAAATGTCTGTGAGATGTGTATTGGTCGGAATGATCAATGGATGCTTCGTGTCCTCGCTGATGTAAGCATTCCTTAGACGACCTCCAACTCTTATAGCTCCATTTTTGTCCAAAAATGGATTAAGGCATATAAGAGAACTCTTTGAGTGCACCTTCTTATTTTTTTGTAACTGAATTATTTCCTCAGAGAAATAAATCTTTTGCAAATGAATGACAAGTTGCAATTTAGCACGTTTTAATTCGTCAGTAGTAAGGTACGTATGGCAACGTGACACGCGCACGTGATGCAAAACGCCGAACCCATGCGATGATTCTTACTAAACGCATAAAAGAGCTGTGTTTGTTTATTAGGTCTTGAATAAAATTGTCTTTAATGTCGTACGTAATAACGTTGACATTTTTGTTGGCTTTTAATTCTTCATTTGTTGAGTAATGTATGCGTTCCTCTTTGCTATGATCGTAGCTTTGCAACCAATCTGGACCGTTCCACCATAATGAATGCTTCTGCAGCTGCGATGGTAAGACTCCCCGGCTTGCACAGTCGGCTGGATTGTGAGCTGACTTTACATACCTCCAGCACCCTGGTTGCATCACCTCTGTGATCTGACGGACCCGATTAGCCACAAAGGGCTTCCAACGGCTTGGCTCGCCTTGAATCCATCCTAAAACTGCAGTGGAATCTACCCATCCGTAGATGCTGATGTTGTGACCCTTAAGGCTGGTCTGTACCTTCTTCATCAGGTTTGTGAGAAGATGAGCTCTGCCGTGGCATAACTAAAATGCCGTTAACTGACATCTGATCGATTTTCGACTTTTGATGGTATATTAATAAGAAAAAAAATCTCTATCGACCCATATACGCGGTTTTTTGATATCTTGAATAGTTTTGGAAATAACTATAATAACAATGCCGTTAAATACCTTTCTTTCCGGTGTGTAATAAGCATAAACGCCGTTAAGTAACTTTGGAAGTCTATAAAGCTGCTAAAGTTCAATAACTTATATTTTCTTATAATTTTTTCCTATGATTGTTTCACTTAATTGCCGTGATTTGGTCTTTTGCACATTATAAAGGGGTTAAGAGACTTTAACTGTTTTCTTGTTATTCTTTTTTTAATAGAGGGGATTACGTTTGTTATGCTATAACAACGTTAACTGAAAGAGTTAGACTTAAATGTGGTTAACGAAGTTTAACGGCATTATAGCTTAACAATTGGTATAAGTATATTTTTATCAAATGTACGTAATGAGCCATTAACGGCATTTCTAAAATGAATCAAAGAAGTATTAGTCCTAAAATATTATATTATGTGTCGTTATCTCACAATAATAAGCTATAGTGCCGTTAAAAAATCTCGCCCGGCTCCCGGCGCCGGCGGCGGGGTACGATATTCCTAGTTCCGCGGTCAGGGGTCAGGGGTGGGACTAGGGCATTGCAAGCGCTTGCCAGGGAAGGCCGCGTGTCGCTCATGTCTGTTCTAGCCAATTTTGCAACTATGGCGGATTGTAACCTCAGGTAAGTTGGTTTTTACAAACTTTTGTTGAACATTTCCTGTTTATTGTCGTTTTTATTTCGGCAAAATCCTTCAGTTCTTTATTAAGACAAAATCACAATAATTCTCTTCTTGTCGTATTCTTCATTACTGAAGGTCGTGTCCAGAATGAAAGTCCTTCAAAGATCTTAATATTTTTCTCCATTCTCCACGTTCTTCGGCTTTCTTCAGGGCAGATGTAATTGAGAGACCAGTGAGTGCGGTTACTTGGTCACTCCAACGGCTAGGTGATCGGCCTCGAGGTCGTTTCCCTTCAACTTTGCCTACCACCATCAACTTGTCAAGGTCGTCTGGTTTGCGGCGGGCAATGTGACCAAAATACCCCAGTATTCTTTGGTAGCATACAGTTGAGAGTCTGATCTTAATTCGCAACTGATCGAGTATAGACTTATTCGTTCTCTTGGCGGTCCATGGTATTCGCAGCATCCTTCTCCAACACCACATCTCGAAAGCGTCTATTTTCTTTCTGTCCTTAGCTCTAATCGTCCACGATTCCGATGCATACAGAAAGATAGAAAATACCAGAGTACGGACCAGTCTGATCTTGGTCACATTAGAGATCTTTCGATCTTGCCATATGCGGGTAAGTTTGCTCATAGCATTCTTGGCCATTTGTGTCCTTCTCTGGATTTCTCTCTCGCAACCTCCTTGATCAGAGAGTAATGATCCTAGATATACAAATTCCTTGACGAATTCAAGATCTGAGAGTTCTTGGGTCCTGGAGAGCTGACCAGTTCTGTCGATGACCATTACTTTCGTCTTGGACTTGTTAATGGTGAGTCCGACTAGTTCGCTCTCGTACTGTACTCTGCGGAAAAGTTCAGCAAGTTCTGTCTCAGTAGACGCAAAAAGAGTGGTATCATCTGCGTATCTCAAGTTATTGATCTTTGAGCCTCCGATAGAAATACCTCCCTCCCATCCCTCTAAGGCTTTTCGCATGATGTACTCGCCATAAATGTTAAAGAGAATGGGAGATAAGACACATCCCTGCCTCACTCCTTTTTCTGGCTTAAAAGACCCTGAGATGACGTTGTTAACTCTCACCATAGACTCACCTTCGGTATACAAGTTCGCGATCAAACTTATAAGATGTGTAGGCACTCCCATTTCCAGTAATATGGACCATAGGCAATCCCATCTAACGCAATCACAATAATTAAGTAGGTAATTAATTAACCCTAACTGGAGATCAATATAAGTAAGTCTTTGTCTTAATAACTAAATAATATTACAAAAAATCAAACTTAATCAACTTACAAATCAAGTCAGACGTTTTCCGGAACTTGAAATCATAACTTCTATAATTATTTTTTAAAATAAAATATATTCTATAAAAACAAAAAAGTATTTTCCTCAAACAAAACTTTCTTCTAAATATTTTCGTGTAAGTATATAAAAAAATGGTAACTTCTATAATTATTTTATACAATAAATATATTCTATAAAAAAAACGAAAAGTATTTCCCTTAAACAAAACTTTCTTCTAAATCTTCTTAATAATTTCGTATATATAAAACATGGTATCGTATAACTATTAAACAAAAAACAACTTTTCATCAGAATAAAATTATTATCTTAAAATATTTATTCAGTCTCTTTGATTTAGGAAGCTTTAATTATTTTTAAATGTTTATGTCAGATCCTGTACCGACACGTGCATTTTGGGAATGATGCTTGATAATTTTTCAAGTATATCATCTTTTCTTTTAGGTTCGACACATTTCGGTTCAGTTCTGAATTCAAATTTCATTAAACTTGGATTTTTGAGATATTTATCATTCACGAAATTTCTTGGGTTGGATATTTGGATTCTTCTTTGTGACACGTAATTTGGTATATTCAAAAAAATTTTGGGTGACATAGACTGTACAATTACTTTTGAGTTATTAATTGAAGATACACATACTTCAAAATCGGTGAAATCATAGTTTGCCTTTTTTCATGGCCAACTCTACCTGGTGATGCACTTGGTCACTGCTCATAAATGTATGGCCAGACTCAAAGTAATAAAGAACAATTTTTTTAATAGCAATGGCTTCACTATTTATCATGTGAACAAGCATTGAGTATAAAAGCCAGTTTTTGTTTTGTGCACTACAATTATCAAGCCAGATATGTACACACTCGATGTCTCTATTACGCAAAAGAAAATGATAGAAGGCAGACAATTTACGTCTTCTTGTTTTCTACCTGCAATTCCATCATGCCAGATAAATGTAAAGGGTTTACATTTGGTTGTAATTTTCCCAAGTGGTGCAAAGGTTTGGTTATACGCTTTAAGCGCTGACAGAAAATTGCCGCTTTAAACGTTTCTAATCTCGGCAACATGATCACTTTTTTCAGATCTGCACTGTAAAATACCTATTTGAGGTTCGCCTTTGTGTTTTGTGTAGAGCTCTCGTGCTTCAGTATACCTATGGTGATGATGTATCAAAATAGTTCACAGGTATTTTACAGTGCAGATCTGGAAAAAGTGATCATGTTGCCGAGATTAGAAACGTTTAAAGCGGCAATTTTCTGTCAGCACCTTATAGCGTATAACCAAACCTTTGCACTACTTGGAAAAATTGCAACCAAATGTAAACCATTTACAGTTATCTGGCATGATGGAATTGCAGGTAGAAAACAAGAAGACATAATGTCTGCCTTCTATCATTTTCTTTTGCGTAATAGAGACATCGAGTGTGTACATATCTGGCTTGATAATTGTAGTGCACAAAACAAAAACTGGCTTTTATGCTCAATGCTTGTTCACATGATAAATAGTGAAGCCATTGCTATTAAAAAAATTGTTCTTTATTACTTTGAGCCTGGCCACACATTTATGAGCAGTGACCAAGTGCATCACCAGGTAGAGTTGGCCATGAAAAAGAAAAAAAGGCAAACTCTATGATTTCACCGATTTTGAAGAATGTGTATCTTCAATTAATAACTCAAAAGTAATTTTACAGTCTATGTCACCCAAAATTTTTTTGAATATACCAAATTACGTGTCACAAAGAAGAATGCAAATATCCAACCCAAGGGCTTATTTAAAAAATACGGTAGAAGTCTGTTTTACCCGTGACAGTTATGATCTGATATATAAAAACAATTTAGAAGATACCATGTATGTTTCTCTTCGTTTCGTGAATGATAAATATCTCAAAAATCCAAGTTTAATGAAATTTGAATTCAGAACTGAACCGAAATGTGTCGAACCTAAAAGAAAAGCTGATATAGGTACTTGAAAAATTATCAAGCATCATTCCCTCTCACAAATTGTTGTTCTGGAAATATTTACTTACCTGTTAAAGAAAATGCACGTGTCGGTACAAGTTCTGACATAAACATTTAAAAATAATTAAAGCTTCCTAAATCAAAGAGACTGATTAAATATTTTAAGATAATAGTTTTATTCTGATGAAAAGTTGTTTTTTATTTCATTAGGTATAATACTTGCTGTTAAAAGTTATACAATACCATTTTTTTATATATACGAAATTATTAAGAATATTTAGAAGAAAGTTTTGTTTAAGGAAAATACTTTTTTGTTTTTTTTATAGAATATATTTATCATATAAAATAATTATAGAGTTATGATTTCAAGTTCAGGAAAACGTCTGACTTGATTTGTAAGTTGATTAAGTTTGATTTTTTGTAATATTATTTAGTTATTAAGACAAAGACTTACTAACTACTACTATATTGATCTCCAGTTAGGGATAATTAATATTATTGTTTTCTCGAATAAAACCACAAGTTGCTATTACCGACTTACCTAATTATTGTGATATTTACCCTTATAAAGAACTGAACTTTCCTCACAAATTAGTTATAAGTTTAATTCAATAAATATTATGTTTTACGAAACCTTGGTTATCATTTATTAAAAAAAATCTTTATGTAGTTTCACTACTTAGTTGAATAATCATTTTATACTTAGTCTAATATTTTTGCTATTATTTCACTATAACGCCGTTAACGTAAAAAGTTTCTCAGTTTAACAACGTTTTAGCGTAACAATGAATCAATTTTTTCCTATGAATTAGTAACCATTTGTAATTTTGTAGACTAAAATGCGGCAAAATACCCATAACGGCATTTAAGTCTAACATAAATCAGTGCTGTATAACCTGATGTTAAGCTAAACCAGGGTTATGGACTATAGCGTCATTTTAGCTTAACATTTATGAAACCATTTATAGTGCTTTAAAATTCAATACTATTGTTTTAAATAGAAACACTAAAAAGCCGTTAAGGTCTTCGTAACGGCATTTTAGTGAATTATTTCCGAGACATTAGAAACATCAATGATTACCAAAAACGAAAAAAGCATTTTTCATTATAATTAAATCATATTTATAATATGGCAGAAAAGTAATTGAAAAGTATTTTACTTCACGAATTTTTTGGTGCTTTTAGGTCTCAAATTGGTGATGTCATTGATAAGTTACATAAGTTTACTTTTTCGCCGCGTTTTTTGCTCATAACTCAAAATTGAGTTTAGGTAGATAACGGCATTATAGATATACCACGGCAGAGCTCCACACAGCTCGGCTCTTGGCAAGCTTATGTTTTTGTTTTGTGCTATTATTCTTGATTTTGCTGCAATGAGTGTAATAAATGGTTTGTTTTTGTTTTGAAGTTTACCATAAACAACGCAGGCGTAAGCTTTGGTAGATGAGTCACAGAATCCATGCAATTCTATATAACATTTTTGGGTGCTATTTAACCATCTAGGCAAGCGAAACTGATTAAGCAGTTCTAACTCTTCTCTGATCGTCAGCCATTCCTTTTTGATGTCTTCTGTCAGCCTGTCATCCCACGCAAGGTTTATGCTCCAAACTTTTTGAAATAGAAGTTTTAATTTTGTGGTTACAGGGCATAACCACCCTAGGGGGTCAAATATTTTTGATATATCTGAAAGCAGAGTTCGTTTTGTGTATGTTGACGAAACATTGATATTGAATTTGAACTGGAATTCATCATTCACAGGATCCCATCGAAGTCCTAGAGTTTTGCTTGATTCTGTGTGTTTAAAATCGAATGTGTGATGCTCGGACTCGTTGACGTCCTGAAGTAATTCCTGTTTATTGGAAGTCCACTTTCGTAAATTGAAGCCACCTGATTTCAAAATGGTAATTAAATCTTCTTGCAGTTTTTTAGCAGAAATGAGATCGAACGCGCCACTAACCAAGTCGTCCATATAAAAATCTTCATCAAGCACTGTTTGTACTCGACTTTGCTTGTACTTGTGACCTTCATCGATCGCCAGTTGTTTGAGTGTCATCATGGCTAAGAAAGGTGCTGATTTTGTACCGTAGGTGACAGTTGTTAATTGGTAATCTTGTAAGACTTGGTTAGGGTTGTCTCTCCAGATAATTTTTTGATATGTTTGATCTTCTTTGTGTATGAAAATTTGCCTAAACATTTTTTCAATATCGGCCGTATAAGCAAATTCATATTGTCGCCACTTCATTATTAAGGTCATCAAGTCCTTTTGTAGGTTGGGACCTCGTTTCATGACGTCATTTAGGCTCAACCCTGTTGATGTTTTTGATGAGGCATTGAAAACTACCCTTAATGCCGTGCTTTTTGAATCATCCCTTAACACGCAGTGGTGCGGTAAATAGCAACCAAGTATCAAGTTACGTTCACATTTTTGCATATGACCTAAGTCGTGATATTCTTTAATAAATAATTTATAGTTTTCTGCAACGTTTTGCTGTCGATTAAATTTACGTTCTAATTGTTTGAATTGTGCAATGGCTGTTGATTTAGAGTTCCCTAGGTTCGATTGAAAATCCGTTTTGAATGGAATGCGTACTACATATCTACCATCTTTCTGACGTGTTGTTGTTGACTGATAATATTGCATGCATTCTAGATCTTCAGAAGACATGTCATTATTTTCAGAAATATCTTCCGTTGACCAAAATCTTTTTAACTCGTCAATGTTATTGATAACTACGTTACATTGAAGGGAGGTGACATTACCACACAAAATCCAACCTAATTGAGTTTGCTGTGCTACGGGTGTATTATTTTCGCGAATAATTCCGTTTAAAATTATATTTGAATAAACATCGGCCCCTAATAATAAGTCAACGGGACGGCTTAAATTAAAATCGGGGTCTGCTAGTTGTATACTATTTAAATGTGGCCATGAAGGTTTTGCAAAAGTTTTATTAGGTAAATTATTGATAAGGTTAGACATAATATAGACTTCGGTTGTTAAGTCATAGTTTGAATGAATGGAAGTGCAATTTATTGTAATTAATCCCTTACAGCTGTTTTCCGATGCACCTATACCGAATACGACACCGTTACATTGTCTTCTCGGATGACGTAATTGTTGTGCGGCTCTCTCAGAAATGAGTGACGTTTGTGAGCCCTGGTCAATGAGTGCTCTCATGGTTATGAAGGAACCATCCGCCGCTCGTACCTTGACGAGAGCGGTAGCCAGGAGGATTTCTGAAAGATCGTTTCGAGATACGTAACTATTGTTAGAGCTAGACGGAATATTATTGTCATCAGAGTGCGATTGTTTTGTTATTTTGTGCTCAAATTTTTTAACATTAGAAAATGAGTCATGCAACAGAGTATTATGCCCTAAATTACATACACGGCATCTTTTGTCAGAAGTGCAATTTTTGCCATTATGATTAAATAAACAATTTCGACATAAATTAAATTTTGTTATTGTATTTCTTTTCTGATCAGCGTTTTGTAATAGAAATGATTTACAATAAAATATGCCATGTTCACCTTTGCAAAGTGGACATTTTGTCATTGGGGAAGATTGGTTCTTATTGCTATAGTAATTAATGAATGGTTTGCTTTGAGTGTTAGGATTTAGGTTTGAGTGATTATGATTAAATTGATAATTAGACATTTTATATTTATTGGCTGAATCTCGGTCACGTTGAGTTTGCACGTGCGGTTGGGATTTCAAATTATCAGCTTTTCGGCGAGAAGTTTTTAGGGACGTAAATTTTGCCTCTAAATAATGCATAAAATCTTTAAGTACAGGGATCTCACGTGGATTTTTAAGCGATTCTATGTAGTCGCTATGGGTTTCAGCATCAAGTTTTTGGGCCAGTAAGTGAATGATGAGTGGGTCCCAAGTGGAGATATCAACGCCTAGGTTTTTGATAGCATGGAGACACTCGTTAGTTGTGTCATGTATCTTTTTAATGCTTGCTGCCGATTGATATTGCATGGAAGGTACGTTCAATAATGTATTTATATGTGCTGTAAAGATTAACTTTTTGTTGTCGAAACGGTTGTTCAGAATTTCCCAACAAGCGTTATAATTATCTGAACTGATTGTAAGATGTTGAATGAGTTTTTCGGCGTCACCTCTCACTTTACTCTTTAAGAACTGCATTTTTTGACCATTAGAAAGAGATGGGTTATCATGTACAGCTTCAATGAATAGATCTTTGAATGATGACCATTGCTGGTAGCTGCCGCTGAAGAAAGGGATGTCGATTTGTGGCGTTGTTCTTTCTCGATGTGAAACAGACCACATCTTGGCGTTGAGTGATTTTTTGAGGTCGTTAAATGTTCTTTCGTGATTAGAGAAAGCTTCCTCATAGTCAGCATTTTCTCCTCCTAATTCGCTATCAATCTCCCAGTGCAAGGAGTCAATAGCCGACCATCGCGATTGAATGGATTTTAGCGCATCTTCATATTCCCATTGATGTTTAAGAGAGTCGATGTCTATGTTAGATATAGTGCGTGTGAATGCCCTAAACTGTGAGACTTGCTTACGCAGCAGGTCTTCGGATTTGCTGTTGGTTCCTTGTGACCTGCTGCTTGACGTGGATGGAATCGTCAATTTTGCTGGTTGTACCGGTATAGCGGACCTACTTTGCTTTTGAATAAAATCTTTACATGAGTGGTAAAATTCCCCTATCTTTTCGTAAAGACCATTACTAAAATATGCGTGATTTCTGTCACCAAAACCACACATCTTGATATGGTTGGATTGGACCTCCTGCCAATAAGAGTCCAAAGTCTCTAGCCGGCGCCTTACGTATTCAGGCGTCTTGCGCTCCGCTCCATCCTTCTTGAAATTTGTGAGGAGCTGCTCTATAGCTCCCTTTAGTTGCATTTGGGTGGCATAGATATCTTCCATTGTGTGCGACATGGTTAATCGATATAATATAAAAGGACCTTACTTGAATTCTTCAGGAAAGGTATTGGTATGAGTAGTTCACCCAGATCCTCGAAGACTCGATGACTGATGACGTAGATGTAGTGCTGATCCGGTAAGCAGGGCACGTATCCACAGAACGAAACAAGAGACTGTCACTTGGAAATGTTACTGTAGACACACGCGAAAGGTCCCGCTTTCCGAGGCTCGAAGGACCATAAAGATGTTGGGAACACCTTTGACGTTTTGAATGATAAGAGTTTTGAGTGTTAGAAAGATTTAATGAGTGATATAAAAACTTAATTTAAATGAGTGATTGATTTGCGTGATATATTGAGTACACTGGCGAAAATGTCTTGTTTGTGTCGCGCTACGATGTGCACTGAATGCAATTAGCGATTCGGGTAAACGCGTAGTCAGCGATGTGCGGTCAAAGACCGTACAGTATGTGATCATCTGAAACAATTTTTAATTTAATTTGCTGTGTTTGATGTTTCATCTTATTGTTGAGCGTTCTAATTCATATTGATCTAATATGAACGAAGTATGAGAGGAGTCTAGTGTGTCCATGATATTTTAAGATAATGGTTTTGTTAACCGTCACCGGATTTTCTGGGTAGCGTCATACGTGATAAGGCTCCTACTTGGTTATTTACATATAGTCCACAAAGCGATGGCTTGGATACACCGATGGCTTGTAAATGCGAAGAATTCAACCATACACATTGTTTTAAGAGAGAAACGTGCAATGAATAATACGTTAGCTTCAAGGTAAAAAGCTTTTCTTTTAGTTGATGAGACGCGTCACCGCAGAGGGATAAGCGCGAGGCTGCAAGCCGGAATTAAGGTTTCAGACCCAACCCGTACTTGAACCAATCCGATTACCCAAAACATTTACTTTAACTTTTTTAACCCATTCGAAGTCAGCGTACCGAAAACATTCGATATTTATTTCACGTGAGTACTTAATCTCTTCAAAAAAATCATTTTTCTTTTTTATTTTGCAACAATGAAGTTTCATATAATTTTGGGAGTTTTTGTAATATCCCTTTCATATTTGTTAGAAATTGAGCGGTCAGAAGGTGGGATTAGGGCGCATTCAAGTAGAACACTGGTTATCGGCGCCGATCTGCCAGCGCTTATCGGTACTGGTCCGTTGACATAACCTCGGTCGTGTGACAGGTCGGAACTTGTCGGCGCTTATCGGCGCTGGTTCGGCACAAAGTATAGAGACTACGTGCGCCGACTACCTGCGCGGATAAGCGCCGATAAGCGCTGGCAGATCGGCGCGGCGCCGGTAACCAGCGTTCTACTTGAATGCGCCCTTAGACGTGGTTTGTGTTGGCTGAGAGCCAGGCAGCCAGGCACCAGGGCGGGGAGTGTAATGGTGCGTGCACACTGCAGCGACGCGCCGCGGGTTTGTTCGCGAGTGCCTCCATATGTCCGACTTAAGCTTTCGCGGCTGGAATCGTTTTGCGATGGCGCTAGGGGGAGCATCCCTCCAACTATTTAAAAGATATTCCTACCCTCTGGTTCTTGGGTACTTAGACTATGTAGTTATCAGTATTCTTCGATTTACGATTACGCTTTAGTAAGTACGTATCTACTTATTTGCCTCCGAAAAAACTGTTTATACAGCTTTATTTCAATTGACATAAATATTTGGGAAACCTTGAAATATTGAATGCTATTTACTTCTTCGGTTGGAACATAAGTATTAACTCAAACTGACAAACTGACAAGCCGACTAAATTTCGAATCATTCTGTTAATTTGTTTTTTGTTAAATATGTGCACTGTATGCATATCGAAAAGTTATAGTTTTATTGTAGGTGAAGATATAGAAATTCGTTAAAATTCATCCCTTACGACCACAATTGATGCCATACTTATTACCTGCTGCGCAGTTAAAGTTGGATAATTTCATCATAAAAACCTACAAAATAAACGCAAAAAGTTGTGTTTAATTCAATCACCTGCTCAAATAATAAAAATATCTACATCTCTTCCCTCACAAAAAAATTTGAATAATTTATATTGAAGAACAATAAAGTGTAGCGTAACAATTGCAAGAAATACAAAAGGTAAGTAGTTTCCAGGCGAAATACAGTTGGCAACATACAGAGGACAAAAATCAACACAGATGTGACAACAACTTCGACCTTGAACATTGTTTATCTACATAACATCAAGGTCTTATAAAATGTATAAGTAAAGAGCTGGCTTCGGTTACAACGATGCTTGGGGACTGCTACATGAGACTTTGGATAATACATTTTTTCGCTGTGTTCTTCAGTGCCTTATGTACATAATTTTTGGCATTGAATGTACGCCCGCATTGCGAGCTTTGAGCATACAATTAAATGATGTGAGGAAAATATAGACGTCTTAGTATGTGCTGCATTCGCACAGTGTGGTCGCCCTAGCCACTTCAGCCGGATCTGTCCGCATCGCTGCTTCCTTTTGCATTTATTAAACGTATCTTCTATCAATAATAAATCTGCTTAACCCCACCTCGCCCCGCGTCCTTGATACCTTGTAATAAAGCTCAGAATCGCTCGCACGAAACATTTTCTCGGAGGTTAAGAGGTAGATGCGCAAACGCAGATGTGTTACGTCTTTGTTGTATAATTTGCGCTTTCCGGTTCAGTGGGCGCGTCGAGCAGGATTACTTTATCTGGCGGTTAAGGGTTAAGTAATAAGGCAAAAAGGGTTAAACTTTATTAGATTACGATGGGCCTTAAGTGCCGCGGCTCCGGTCCGCTATAATCGCCACTTATTGCCGACGTGTTACAGTAATATTCTGATAGGGCACTTGCGTGTTTATTCATGTGGATTTGGATACGGTTGTTTTAATTAGCTGCAGCTTTTTGTGTTGCTCTACATACGTTTTTAGAGCTGAATTCGAACTGATGGGTTAGCTAGATGGTAGTTTCTAACCCGTAGATGTAAAGGTGTTTGGCCGGTAACACTTACACGTATTACTGGCCAAGACGCAAGGGATGTCACAGGTTACCAACTGCATGGCGGTCGATATTAAACTATATGCCTGGTTGCTATCTTCTTACATTACGTAAATAACGTGACTGACATACCTATATGAATCTTTAAATGAAGGTTCCAGGAGGTGTTATGATCTTGTTGGGCAGATTTGGTCATTTATTTCGTTTGTTCATTCGTTCTTCGACATGAATAATTCTAACTAAGAAGTTTGCAAATATTTATAGAGGTGTTTCTCGAGAGGAAAATTATGGGGCAAATAATTAATTAACTTATTGATTTATTACGTTAATTTTAGCTCAAACCATTTGTATGAATATTTCGTGTAGCATCATTTTACATCAAGTTCAAGTCTATGTATGTATGAATAACTATTGTCAGGAACATGTCAGGAAGTATAAATCAGTAAACAAAAGCAACCCCATAGTCGCTGACATCTCTTTTATCAACGAAAACAAAGTAATTCAAACTCTATCCCAACAGGCTAAGGTATGCTTCGCAATGTGTGCGACATCAGGGTAAATGCCACATTTATTGTCATCGCATTAACCCTTTTACCGTCCTTGATTTACTATCGGTAATTATTCTCTGCGGTAACATCCTCACGTCATTTATGTGTTTAGACATGCTTCAGTCACGATGGTGTTATTATTATGATTAATTTTGTTTTATTTTATTACTTTCTTTCCACGTAAGAAGGTATATTACATTGTATTAGATGTAGAAGTGACACCTACTTTGTAATGTTCTTATGTGTATCTATCTATCTACGCATGTCATGTGGCGTTGACTAGGTAGATAATATGTTGATGCAATAAATACTATTTAATTTTCTATGCACAAACTCTTAACCATAATCATTTTTATATCAAAATTTAAAAAAAATAATTCATTTCTTTATGGCACAAAAAAGACGTATTGTGTAGTTACTGAAGATCAACATCCAGCAACAATGGTAATATGATGTGTGACATGCAGGTAGTAATTTTGGTAACACTATAATGCGCCTAATCTGCACTCTATTACGGGAATAAAGGATTTTTATGAATCTTTGTATTTTTTTATGGGAATGCCAAAAATATGATATCAGTGATATCGGCGAAAAAACGCTTGCGAAATATCGTGTATTATTTATCACAAAGGCTCGCAGGGCCCGAGTGGGCGAGCGGCGCGGGCGCGGTAAAGCCTTCCCGATTGAGACATCCGACACGCTTTCAAACGCGCCGCCTTCTATAGCCCTTTACCTATCAAACAACCTGTGATTTTACCCTAGTTCACGTCTGCTGCGCTTTTATTTTACACCTTACACGTTGGACGTAAGAGTCAAAGTTCGTTAACGGTACATGGTTTTGGGAGTGCAACAGTAAGATGGTATTACGTTATCCGTTTAACCCTTATATCATCCAGTGCGTTATTGTTATAGGAAAATTTGTCAGATGCGTGAAGTGTATAGTATGGAGCCGACATAGAGTTTTTTTGTTTTTTATCGGAATGTTTGGTATTAGCCGTTGACACCGGCCGGCCGCTAAGTGCCGATGCGTGGCCGCCATTGTACCCGCGCCATTGTTGTTGTTGTGATGTCCTTTGATGCCCCTATTACTATTCCTCGAGCTATTAGAAGACAGATCAATTATTAAAACGTGCATTCAGCCGTGATATATTGTACACACTACACAGGATACATTAAGGTACTTTTAATAATAATAATAATAATAAAAATTTTATTTCGGACCGCGTCCATATTTGTTAGTAGTTACATGTACTTACATCTAATGTTAGTATACACATTACAAAACACAGAAACATACAGAGTTGGGGTCGCCTACTGCTCTCGGACAGCGTGCAAGCGCGTCCAGTGGCGGAGCATCGGGGAGTCCCCACGATCCACAAGCACTTTCAGAATCCTGTTTGGGCTGGAGCGCAGCCGCTGCAGCAGCGAGGCGCACCTCTTGCGAATGATCGCCTGGAAACCGTCCACCCGCTTCTCCGCGAACATTTTCGATGCACTGCAGTGACGCGGCAGCCCAAACAAGACTCTGAAAGCGTTATTATATTGGACCGTCAAGGCTCTGTATGTACGCTGCGTATACTTGACCCACAGGCTGCAGGTATAAAAGCTTTGACAGTATGCCTTGAAGAGTGTCACTTTGACTTCATCCGTGCAGCGAGCAAACCTGCGGGCCAGCATATTGCATCGCACAGACAGCGCCCTGCGTTCCCTCTCTATATCTGCGTTATCACCCAGATCCTCATTAACCCAGTGACCAAGATACTTGTACTTTTCAACTCTCTTCAAGGCGGCTCCGCATAGAAGTAACGGTGGCGGATTAGAGAAGACTGATTTTTCCGCCTTGAAGACCATCATCTCACTTTTGCTCACATTGTATCTGAGTCCATGAGCTCGGGCGTATTCTTCACATATGTGAAGTAGCTGACGCATTGCTCTAATCGACTTTTGAGACGTTGAATTTATGTCGTGGTGAGCACACCTTTGGTATTTATTTACGGATTAAGTAACAGTTGATTACAGGAAGTATGATTAGGATATTATCGTAATATCCTCATCATCATCATCATCATCATCGTAATAACTATATTGATAGTATCGACTATCAACTTATTGTTAGATTGATTAGGTTGAAATCTTGGTATATGTAACGGAGAGATTTTAGGAAATTTGAGGTTCAAGATTTGTAGGAAGTGGTGAAATGAGATTTGTCGAGGCGAGCTGAGTATGTGACGAGCAATTAATAAAGGCACATAAGTGTAATACTTAAGTCATATCTGTCCATGTCTCCTTTTAGCAGCTGCTTCTTCTAGTGGGCTTAACATAGTAAAGGAGAGTTAAAAGTAAAAAAAATTAAGGTTAAAAACACTTTGTGATAACACTGATAACCTAATACTTAGTGGGTACTCGATTAAATTTTATTCAAAAACTATACTTAACCCAGTAAACAAATACCGGTTTAAATTATTATGTTAACTCCGTAGTAATATTTCCTTATTAAAAATCCTACTAGTATTAATGAAGCCAACAAAATGTTTAATTAGGCAGTCTCTACGAGAGCGCATCACTCAATCACATGCTAGTGATGTTAACATGTTATATCGATCCAAGAATTTAACTTCTTGCAAAATAACATGAATTTTTATTATATGGGTGTCATGTGTGAGCTTTGAACTGTATTTAATATTAACAAGTGATGGTTATAACAACGGTACTAAAATAGTATGCTTTTGATGATTATAGAATGTTAAAAAATATATACTGGCTTAAAAATCGACAAATAACGAAAGGATCTACGTAATCGAAGTCGATTTAATATCCATTTTTAGGGATAACTTAACATTACTCCTGAGATGTCGCTCAAATGGGACCACACGACAAGCACCAGCTTTCGAATATAAAAAGAATTATCAATAGGTTTTTTTATGTGGTTAACTTACGGTGATGTCCATGCAGTTTACACTAGATAAATTGCATGTTCTCAGATGATTCCTTTAGTAATCGCGCGTCTCGATAGAGTTGAGCGCTACTTTCAGTCCTTTGAAATTTATATAAATGTAAAATATTGCACTATACTCTATTGAGCAGGCTGGCGTATAACTAAGGTTGTCAAAAGACATGTATAACGCAGTGCACTGCTGTGAAGCCAAACATCATTGCACATCCCTAGTCAGTAACGGAGCTATCTGCGCGCGCGTCGTATAATTAGACAGAGCGCGCGGGTCAACGATGTAATTGTTTCATTCGTTTCTGAATCGCAACTTCGCAACTGATTGGCCGCGGGGGGGGCAAGGGGGGTCGTGTGCCAACAACCAAACTTCAAGACGTGATTGCCAGTAGACTTATGCTGTCATGGCAGCAAGTCTGGGAGTTATATGAGGCACGATTTATAATCGAGAGAATGTTAGGAGTGACTCGACAAAAGCACGCCTTTGTATTTGTGATACATAGCAGTGTCGCAGAGTTATTTTAACGTTATGTTGTCGTAACCACGGAATTATCACTTCGATATTAGTTATCGTGGTGTCGCTCGTTTGGACTGCACACCCATGTGAACTAAACTCTACATTTTTGTTCGAACATCGCCTAAAAGTAATTGTACACATTATGGTCCAGACTCTAGGAGTGTATCGGACTGAAGTAGGTACGCGTGATTTTCAGTCTGTATAAACTGAAAATAAAAAAAAATTATGTGAGCTTTGCAGATTTGAATCGAATATGTAGTTTGAATTTAGCTTATAAAGCTTGCGCGCAACCGCCTCTGTGTCACTTTTTGTCGGGTCGCTATCGCAGATGTGAATTGATACGTAGAGTTGGAAAAGACCTGGGGTCTAAAGCACTTCTCACACAACGCTATTTACGAGCTACGCGACTGCAACGCAATCCAAAATTTGTACGTATCTGACACTTTTCACTGACAGGAGACGCGTCTACGATGCGACTCCTGTCAGTCAAAAGTGTCACATAGTACATAGAATTTTGGGATAGAAATAGCGTAATGTGAGAAGTGCCTTAGTCTAATTTAAAAACGACTGAATAAAGTGTTTGAATAGTTTGATACGTTTTATTCCTATTTATTAAACACACTTTGTGCCTATACGAAAATCATCAAACTATAGAAACACGACGCAATTGAAGTATGTATAAATAAGCAGGATTAAAATATTAATATTGATTTTGAGTCTGATGACGCAAGTACTTCGCCCTAGAATGTATTTATCAGTAGCCAGCCTTATCCGTATCTCACACGAGTATGTGTGTACTGATGAATGTATTTAATGTTAATTCATTTTTATCTATTACCTGATGTCCAATGTCCAATTGTTACATATTGTGTACTCGAAGATAATGCGATTATTCCAAATGTTCTTGGTACCATCGGACTATTGTGATTACAATTTGGAGAACTAAGCTTTAAAGTGATGATTGAAATGCTAGCTGTTCACCGTGATGTGTCGGGAAATTTTATCACGTCTTTAGCCAACTAAGCTTCATATAAAAGACCTATTGTTAAGATTTTTTAAGATCTATTGTTCTATTCTCATAACTTTAAATTGTTTTGTACATTAAAATAAAACTGTATATAAGTAAAAAAAAAAACGCAACACACTCATAGCCCCGTATTAGGATTCCCTGTATCGTGGATGCCATGGACAATTCACAAAACAAGGGCACACACCCAGACCGAGAACGTAGAATTTATCATTCAAACTAGAGAACCGCCCGCGCTTCGCTTCGGGACCCGTAGGTAACAGCCGCGTAGGTCCCGCTCCCGTAGGAATCTCGAGATAAAAAGTAGCCTATATGTTGTACTGGAACATAAGTTATAACATTTACCTATGACTGAAGTAAATTAACGATACATGTAGTATTAATTTGATAGCGTGATTCAGAACTTGCAAATGAATTTTACTAACGCCATCTATTAACAGCATCCGGAACTAAATATCTAGCAACAGTAGCAACTAACAAAACATCGATCTTCCCATGGAAATGAGATGTTTTTCCGCGGTAAAAAGTAGCCTACGTCACTCTCCACCCTCACAACTACCTCTAAACACATAAATTATAATATAATAGCCATGTTGCGACGTGAAAGAGTCGCAAACAAACAAACAAACACACTTTCACATTTATAATATTAGTATGGAAGTATGGATTTCCGTTTCGCAGGGAATCGAACACTTATGCAAGTAGCCTTGCTTGGTAACCATTGGTATATGTGGATCATCAAAGAATTTCTAAAGAAGATATTAAAAGTGTATTTTAATTTGCTCTAAAATTAAAGTAGGTAATTTCAAGATGTTAAAGTTAATTAACAGAATCTCAGTAAAACATGAAATAAACATAAAAAATTATAGATAGCACCTAGTAGTAGTATTAATTGTACTAGATAGTAGGTATGTATATAGTAAAGAGTGTGTAGGTACGTCCTACGCATAGTTTATCCAGAGCGCGCCGCCGGGGGCTATTACTAGTTACAAATAGATTTCGCATTCTTTACGTGACTTTTATGAATGAAAAGACGACAAATAAAAGAATTACCGAGATAACGAACCGGTATCTGCGTTCCATCGGCAAAACAATGCTTATCACCGCCCGCCACCCTTATCGTACACATTAATACTATTTATAAATATTTATACTGCATACGGATTTCTAATATCTTTCAAGGTAAGATTAGTCCAAGATTTGGGTGTTTGTGGACGAGCCATTAACAAGTGCTTCGCGGCCAGTCCGCTGCAGTATCTGCTGATAAGTCTTTTATTTATCTCAGATAAATAATATACCTAATGGTTGGTTTATACTCGAGCTACAAGACGACTTGAACAATATTGTATCGGATACAGGAGATATGGTTCTTCCATCGATTATTCAGTAGAATAAAATGTCGATGATGCTAATGAATCTGATGACTATCGATAACTGTGGCTATTTTCGACAAGAGTCTGCTCTTTGCAAAAAGTTTACATCTTGGTACAAGTAGGGTTCGTACATCGTTACTTTTCTTTCTGTTGTTCCTAATACTATTGATTTGATAGTCTCATGCAATCGGTATCAAAGTCAAAGTTGCCTTTGCAATTCAAATTTCTGGGTAAGTGGAATCGTCCGTTCATGTCTTCATAAAGCCTGTCCTAATTGGATATTTGTGGTTAAAATATTATAAAATATCAAAATTTCACTGTCAGTAGCTATAGGTCGATATAGGTACTATTATGATTTATAACACTGTGCTATTACTATTTAGTATTAAATGAATAGATGGAAGACCTGGCACTGGTGACAGCATCCTCCGGCACACGGCTCTAGTTACACAACAACATCCAACCCAGCCCTACTTGTCGCTTGTTGCCTGTCGCACTGCCCGCGTCGTCGCGGCGTCGTACGACATCCGCGTCCTAGTTTATGTCATTGCCACCTCGGCTACACGTTTGATCGTAACATGAAACCATCTCCGTCATTCAGCCCATGAAGTTTATTTTATCTATTGGCTTCAACCCATGAATGGCCCACTACAGAGTAAGAAACTTTCTTCATAACTGAAGAGGCCTGCCTAGAGCACACTTTCAGTGAATTTACTGATCATTAAAAACCACAAATCTGACGGTCGATAATTTCAAAGCATTGTTTTCAAGCACATAAAATGAACACAGGTATCCAATAAATAGTCGATGTATAGGATATGTACCTATGTATAAAGTAGCAGCGTTAAATACAGTTCGTTAGGTAACGTCGTCTACAGAGCGAAAAAATCCATCAGGACGTTATACGATGGCTTACTCTTCTGTGGCTCTTCGTGCACAGAGCTATTGTCACCTCATTGCCCATAACTGGCATGATGGACTGACGCGGACGTAAAGAAATGTCCAAATGAATGATTTCCTGCTGATTCAATTGCTTGTTGTTTGATAAAACTGTATGGGCTGAGGTGTGGGAGCGCGCCATCGGACCAATTGTCGTTAAGTCAATCGCTAGAAGTAGCAGCACAACACCCCTCCGTCCCGCGCCCCTCTGCCCCCCTTGCCTCCCCTCGCCCCCTTAGCCCCGCCACGCCGACGCGATTGTTGTTACATTCCCTAATATATCGCGACTCTGCTTCTCAAACTGTAGCCACATGCGTTATTATGATACGGGTATATGACATACATAGCACAGCAAAACGGATATGCCTCATTGCATTCCTCATATGCCTGCCCAAAATGAGCAGTTTGTATTGATCAGTCTTATAGAATAATGACTTATGAAGTAAGATGACAGGCTGGCTAAGCAGAGCGGGTCATGATCTGAACTTTTTATCAGGCTAAGTATCATGAACTGCTGAGTGATGGTAACCTCTTTACATTGAATATTTTGGGTGGGATAATTCATTTATAAAGGGGCGAAAACACGAAAAATCATCCAGAAGATTCAGACTCAAATCATCGAAGACAACTCATACCTAAATAAATATCTACTATCCTCATCTTTTTGTGGGTAGGTCTACATATCATTCGCATGTATTGTTTACTGGTGATATTACCCTTTAACATTTCACATGCAGTAAACATCTCATCCTGGTACCATTGAGATTAACACTAAAATATTGATGGCCCAACGTAGATTGAGATTTGAGAAGCGCGGCCGAACTAGACGAAGGAAGCGCAGCGGTGGCAACAATTGGAGCTCAAACGAGCGCATCCTCCCGCGCCTTGAGAACCACGTCTTCGCACACTTCCTTACGCTCGGGACCGTGATGCAATCGCGTCCAGCAAACGGCTTGACGGCACGGCCACGACACGACCGAGTGCCGTCTGCGTGATCGAGTAACGTTTGAGGAAGTACAGTCTTCATGTAAGTTGTGATCGTTGATCATATTATAAATCTCGGGTATCTGAAGCACACCAGGAAATAAAGAAACAAATCTATATTACGTGAATATTATCATTTTCTTACTTGGAAAAACACCGAGAAGGAATTTATTTATTTACCTCAAAGTTTTCTGTATTGTGTTCAAATGAGTGAGAAGTCTGGCATCCAAGTTGGTTATTGAGTCTGAACATTGAATACAGAATAACGGGCCATGATTTAATTCCTGCATACATCTCTAATGTATCAATAGCTTCGGCGAGGAAAAACGTCATGAGAAAATCTGCACACCTGAGATTCCGCCTGCATTGTCCACATGGCTTGTAACCCTTACGCTGCAAGCGAAGACCCGAACGCAGAAACGGGGCAGCTATGGCTTGACGAAGATGAAGATATGTAAAAATAGTAATGGCTTCAACTCTTTAATGAGCCGTTACTAAGCATGGGTTTCTCCTCATCATTGGGGAAGCCTAGAACGGGAGAGAGGGGTTACTGGCCAACCCAAAGTATCCGAAGTCTCATGCCGCCCGAAGGCCTCTGACAGTTTTAGATAGCAATCTACTGATAACTTCCGTGACGGGTTTACGTGCCCTCCGAAGCACGGATGCGCTCAAAAAATTCTTCATAAAAAGCGGTCACCCATCGAACTACCGACACAATTCGTCGTTGAGCGCTTCCGTAATACATAATGCTGATCGTTTTGTTTAGGTATCTTTTAAATAATACAAAAATACTATTTACTATTTGCATACTCAGCACGTGGTCGAAAAGAGAGAGTTATGATAGAAAGAGAGGCCGATACCATTTACAATTGAAACTTAATATTGTATGAAATTGTTTTCTTCTTTTTCCACCATCACAATTACATTTACATAAGAGTGTATTGGCGAAGTAAATATTTATGTTTATATAATGTTAGCACATGTATGACATGTATTGTGATGCGGGACCTTGTGGCGACCTTTTTCAATTATTTTACACGTGTAGATGATTATTTTTCAAACAATGTATTTACACAATACACAATACGAAGTATTTGCTAGTTGGTTCAATATATTAAATTTGTTACGCATTCTGCATTTCGTTGAAATATTCTTTGTTTTAGAAGTGGAATCTGGTTTTCTTCTGCTTTTGTCTGCTTATGTTCAGTTGATATTTTTAGATTTTTGATAACGTGGCAAACTTGAGATCTGAAATGATCTCAGTCAGCTACCATTGTAGTACAAGGGATCGGATAGACCCCAATGAGGGTCGCCGTTTTTGTGCTCACCAGTTGGCTCCACTGGCGAGTGAGGTCCTGCTGTCAAAGCCCGTCCATACATAAACAGTGACAAGTGACATTCAAACAAGTGAGAAGTGATAGTGCCACAAACTTATCTCACCCGGTGGCCAAAATTGGAACTGATGCAAATGTTTAACCGTTGTCAGTCAAAGACATAGACAGTAGCGCCCCTCCTACCGAGTCAGATAAGTCTGTGGCACTGACAGACAGACCTCACTCTCCACTAGCGCCTCTAGTGGCGAATTCACACGCTTTTACCCTCATTGAGCAAAAAGACCATTAAACAATATACCATTAAATCGTTTGGTACCATGGTTATCATACCGGACTATCGATCGAAGGGTCAGAATCTGGTCAGAATTCTGTTCGCAGTCTGGGTGTATGTTTTCGCCTCTTTTTTCAATGGTATCTAGTACCTATACGACCTACGACACAGGATAACGACAATGGTATCGTTGTGCGGCATAAGAGTAGTTATGCGAGCGTTTACAAAAACCACCTAGATGGGTAGGTACCTAAAGAAGGCCCTTTGAGAGACAAAGCAGCATGGTACTTATTGCGTCATATACATACCTACTAACATATAAAAATATTAAATTCACACCCTGTCCACATGGTCAACGATCATGGCGATGACGTTTATGGTTGGACCCGAGTAGGAATGTACCCGCCCGATTACCGACTCCTATCGGTGATGCCACCACCATGTAATGGATAAAATAATTAGAAGGCGATAAGTCAATTTCGCACTTGTTCGTATCTTATCGGACTTAACATCGGCTAGAACCGGTTGGAGACTGACAGTCGGAAGGGAAAAATAAGACAGAAAGGTAGGTAGACGCGTATTATTATACGCATTGGCCTTATTGTCGGTAGGGCTTGAATCCTATGAATGCTCTCGTATGGATGCTAATCTATAAATTAAACAATAAATGATAGTAAAAAACTAAAACGCTAACACACTTTTCAATTGTTTTAATTGAAGTCACTGTGCTTTTAATCGTTGAGGGTTTCCCTTGTCTGGAGTCAATCCTAAAGAAGAAGTGGAAGAAGTAGTTTGTATTAGACTTACAAGATTAAATAGAACATAATATCATATCTACATACATTGCAAGTAAAATAAAATATTGGAATAAACGCTTACGCACTGTAACCACGCTAGGCCAAAATAAGACTATCAACGTCCACGACCCAAGAATAAACATACGTCATCTGTCATGGCTGCAACCCATTAATGGCCCACTATTGAGCACGGGCTCTCCTCATTAGAGGAGGCGTCATAATATATTATATAGGTAACTAAAATTCCATCTCGAACGCAATTGAGTCTGGAGCTCTATAGGTCTCCGATTTGTAGAGTTTTTACTATCCAGGCTACGGTGATAGGTTCCAAGGTAACGGCCTAACTGCCATCAAACGGATTCTTTGCAAACGTGTTACGTAAACGGCCGATTTTACACGTGCAAATTACTAGTTACCACCACCATTATTTGGCAAAATATAGAGCAAACATTACTTTGCCGCCATTATAACTTCGGCTAACGGAGAAATAGCTTTCACACTCACCTAGGAAATACGAGTTAAGTCGGCTATCATAGAAACTATTGTCATGACTTGGAGATTTGTCGGGTGTCTCTAATTTTAACCATATTGCATAAGTTGCATAAGTTGGAACTATTGTATCCTGCATGATAAAAAAGGTAGGTAGGGCAGTGAGTCGAGCTCGTTACAGTATTGCTGGACAGCGAATTGCAAGCAAGTTGGCTTATCGCTCTTCTACCAGCCAGCAATGCTCCAGAAGGCTTCAGAAGGCCGTGATGTCGCAGACGTGAAATCGTCGGGTGGCGGAGAAGGTATTGTTAAATATGAAATTTTTAAACAGTTTTTGAAATAAATTTCTGCATCGATGCACTCACACGCGAGAAATATTTCCACGGTTTTATTATCTTAGAAATTGCGCAACAAGTTTTCTGGAAAAGGAAGTTTCCGTAATTTTTAAGCTATCACGGCTGTAGAATTTTCCATAGCAAAAACAAAGTAATGTAGTGTAGTTTTATGGGGTTATGGTACGTTGGTGTAGTATGGTAGTACGTAGTAGTATGTTACAGTGCAGTGCGGTACTACGGCACTTTAGGGTGCCTAAGCTGCGGTAGGATATTCCTTCAAATTATTATTTTTTTAAATCCCCCGACTAAGATCAACCGTATGCCAAAAATAGCTTACAAGCTTACATCATTTTGGGAAAGAACTGATACTCTTCAAACCACCGCTAGGAACAAGACATTCAATTAAAAACATGCACTCAAATCGATTTGCTCAGAAGCTACACAGGCACAAAGACACAGACAGACAGATCACACTTATAACACCCTCTTTTTACGTCGGGGGTTAAAAATCTTATCTTAATCTTATTAAGTAAATCGCTCTCTTGGAGTAGGGTAAACCTTGTTGTTGTTAAGGTTTATTTAGAAAACTACCTCAAAAACAATAGAATAATTTATTTAATATTATTGAATAATATGCTTCATAAATAAATTAAGCATAACTAAATTCCTTAAGACTTTGTATCGTTACAATTTAAATATTGTACCTATAACATAATTTCTAATACTGTCGCGCCAACAGCATTTACGCTAATAGTTGCTCATTTGAATATGAATTTGCTTAACTTTTTTCTTATGATTTTTTGCTCACCTGTGACATTAACTGCTAGTGATGTAATGAGGCGACGTACCTACTTACCTGTACGTACTTGTGTTAATTATGTCAACCACTTGTGATGCGCAACATGGCATAAAATCAAAATTAAATAAATTATTTCTATCCACACACAAAATACCTTTCGTCATTTTATAAAAACAAACAAGTCAATATTTATAATGACAAGTCAAATTAGTGGTTAATTGATTTGTGGCCGCCGATTCTCACGTAGCAGTTACCGCGCATGTAATGAATGTCATTTAAATATTTCGACTTTGTTGTAATAAAACAACTATTGGTGTTTTATAAACATTTTTACGATACAATGAAGCTTTTGCGTTGACCCGCTTCCGGGTCTACGGCGGGTTAAAGGAGTTTTTGTTTGCAATGTATTGTTTTAATTAGTTATTTGAACCTGATTGGAGTTTGTTTTAACGCACCTACCTCTTCTACCTTCTACTTCAGAACATAATTTGTTACATATTTCAGTGTAGGATTATTTAGCAGTCTCTGGCCACCGTGAAGACTCGGGATATTTTACTACTGTACCATGTGGGTACAGTACTATACATTTTGTACCTATTACATAATATAGGTAGTTCGGACCTAATTAAATATATGTTTGCCTAGTTAAAGTTTAATTTATTGATCAGTTTTAATAGTTTACGCAAAGATATAAAGCCATTCGAAGAAAGCCAAGTCTATTCACATTATTTCGCATTTACTTGTTTACATTCAGATTTGTGACGTAACGAGAAAGTAGTCTAGATCAATCTGGCTGCTACAAAGAATTTCGGGCTACATAGCGTTATCAGAGTCGTCCAGTTAACAGATCAAAAATCAAGGATAGGAATGTACGGAAGGTTTTTCCTCAAATCCCAGCGAGTGACCTGTCAAAACAGCGGTTAATGTCGGCGATCTGCAGAATCATTAACGCCATTAGTTCCCTATTAGTGGGATCAATCAACAGTCGTTAGCAGGTCGTACGTGACGGCCGGCACGCCAGTCACAACACTATTTGTTTCACTGAGCACGCCATTAAATCCTCGTTAGTGACATATTGGCTAACAGGTGGCGTTATCGGACCACTTCGCGAGTGACGAACAAAAAGAAAATTAAACGTTGTGCTGATTAATGGGCCTTCTTCAGAATTCATGACTCTCACAGCTGGGTCAATTCTGCTCTTACAATGTGGGATATAAAGGTCGTAGTCCACCAAGTTGGGCAAGTGGGGGATTGGTAGACTTCAAAAATGTTGTGAAGATCTCTTATTTCTATCGACGACCCTGTAGCCTAGTTGGTAGCGACCCTGCCTGCGACGCGAGGGGTCCCGGGTTCGATTCCCGGCCGGGGCAGATATTTATGTGGCAGATAAATATTTGTACTCGGGTCATGGGTGTAATTGTAATGTGTTATATGTGTAGTCCATGCCACCCGCGACACAGGTACCTAGTAACCTACTGCGGGGGTATGAGTGTGTTAGCGTTTATTTATTTATTTATCTCTTAACATCTCCCAAGGGTTTCTTACAATGTTTTCTACGCCGAAGCAAATGGATAAGTAATTTTTAATGCGCACGTAAATTCTTGAACATTATTACATTTTGTCTCTCCCTGGATGTTTCAATAGACCTAGGCATTTTTCTAAGCGAGGTGAGGGGACAGCTTAATACTTACTACGTAGCGGCATAATTATATCGTAATTAATCGTATAGGTGGGTAGGTACTTATTTTGTTTGTATAGAGTGAAATATTTACAAATATTCCGGATATACATAATGTATGTATGTTCGTACTTCGTAGATATTCGACAATGATTCGACAAAATATTTACTTTAGGTATGACAACGCATTGATTGTAGGCATTGGAAATTTTGGTCGCAGTAATAATGTTATTGGTGTTATGTTACTTATTTACAAGGCTTGGTTACACAAGATAACTTTTTAATGAGGAAAAAATCGGGCCTTCGTGGGGTTGGTTGACACCACGTCAGAGATGTCCCTGTAGCGAGCGATTTTTTAACTAGGAACGATCTTTCGGTAGCTCTTAATGTAATGCCCTTAAGTTCTTAATACAACCTTTAAAAGTTCAGTTTTTTGTTAGTTTGTAACTAAATAATTACGTGTAATAAATACCTAACGATTTTTCAAAAAGTATGGCATAATATGCAACTTTACCGTGATGACTTGTACCAAACACTTTCTGCTACTTGTGATGGCCACAAATTCTTGCATTTTTGCAATTTTTGCACCTTACTCAATGTATGTAATTAAAGATGGTAGGATATGATATGATGAAGAAGAAATATTTACTTGTATCTGTAGATACGTGAGGAGCCTGACATATCAATACGCCCAGCAAAACTGTTCTACGGTCCTACAACCATCTTTTGGCGCGTGACTGACGTGAGGGTGATAGTGACAGCGCCTAATAGTTTGCCTTCCCTGTAAGGCGCTGTCTCTGTCACACACCCACCAACTATACAATGTACCGTGCCTCCTTTACAGTCAGCAACCGTTAACATATTTCTGTAGATTATCGGTGACATTAATGAAGCAGTTGTTGTACTGGGAGTACCTCCTGAAGCGCCTCGCTGTTTTACTTGTACTTATAACAACATATTAAAATCGTATTCGGTCCCCATTTGGACCTCTGCCGGTAATTACCCCTAACGATGTACAAATGAAGCTGCGAGCTGACGTCACGCGGAAACACCCACGTGCCATATTCGATTAAAATAATTGAGGTTTAGGAGGAAGGTAGGACTGTCTAAATGTTAGAGGTTTTAGAAATTGATAACTTAGTGTTCACTTCATTCTCCCATAGTCACCTGCACGGTCCCCTAAATTAGACATTTAAAGATCTTTTTCATCTTAATTTTTTTATGCATTATAATTTTGTCCATATTATTTTGGTTAAAAATACTGGTTTTAGTTGAAATTGCGTTGCAAAAAAGGGAACTAATTGAGAGACACTACTTTAGATGAAATGTAGAGTCGTTCGCGTAACTTTCATGGCTCGGGCTTTACAACTTTTCCCATACACAAACAGCAAACGATGGTCAATAATCACCCCCTTACCAGTACGCTATCCTGAATGTTATTACGCAACAATTATAGTAACAAAGTATACAGAACAGTAGGCACTTCAGCGTAGAATGTCATGTAAAATGAAACGGTTTCAAGGTTTTTCGCTAAATCGATTACAGCGCCGCACTTTACTTTATAACTAACTTCTGGTGTATTGTATGCAAATCCTCTATTGTTCTAATTCGTATAAATATTATGTCAGCCCTCATTATAATTTAAAAATAGGTTGGATAGGTACCTACGCAAATTAATTCAATGTATTTCAAAATATTAATTAATAATTCGTCCATATTGATTCCTTAATCCATTAGGTATGCATACGACCGTCTGGAATCCTACAATGTTAGTATACCTATAGGTATTAAGTAGGTACCTATCCAACAACGGTTTTCATTAAATCTTTTTCTGTCTCACATTGTGCGCAAGAGTTTGGACCATTCCCTAATTTCCGCATTTCAATAGGTAGGCATATCATAATCGTCATTTATCCTGGACCTTCTTTTACAATTAAAGATTAAGGCGGTATTTATCTATGTAGGTATGTATATACACTACAGCCACAGATTGAAATTCTAATCTAGCTATACCTAACAAATTGTACAAAAATATTGTGCCTGAAAAACCGGAGGCGCCGGAAATGGTTAAATAAAATTCCCTCCAATAAAAACATTTTTTTATCGGTAAATCAGTAAAATAAAACTGTGAGTTTAATTTAGCTTTCAGCAAAAGGTACTTAGGGCATTTTAAATTCTCACCATCAATTGGCAATGTACCTTAATCACGGGGGTGGAAAGTTGGCATTTGTTTTAGGTGCTATTAAAACGAATTCCATGCCGAACGCGATCGCTTTGTAGTGAAATATGCGGAGGTCTCTAGAGAGCAATCGGTAGCTGCGAGGTGGCTGAAAGCAAGGTGGGCCACTAAGCCCACAGACAATCACATTAGTCACGGCCGTCCACCTCGACACACAGCGTGATTGATTAATATAATTGTCCTATGATTTAGTCTTGGTACATCTTGATCATGTTGTGTCAGATTTGAACTTAATATAATATACCTAACTAATAGAAACGATGATACTCTTGTTAACAACGTTTTAGTGAATGAAATCTCAAAAAGAAGAAACGTTTACTTTAATCGTCTTCACAAATGAGAGCCTAGAGATGTTTTACTTTCACATACTCGCGCATATCCATTACGACCTTTTGACCACGGACACAGATTAAATATTAACTGTAAAACACAACTACCATGGTTCTGCTTCCATCCTATTTTATGTTGTGCTAAAGTATAAATTTGGAAGAACAGAAGAATGCGAGACGCAGTGGCAGGCATATAGGAACAAGTGACCAACCCAAGTATCGAAGCTTTTTATTATGTTACCCCAAAAACTCCGACATGGCTATGATAACAACCGGAAACGAAGCCATAAGGTGCCTCCCCGAAACAAGGAGATGCTCAAGAAATGATGTCACTAGCAGTCATTCACTCAACTATCTCCCGACCGCGACTGTTGCGTAACTCAGTCCAGCATTCAGGATCGACGCCAGCCGCCGGGCTATGAGTGTTTTATTTGAACTTAATTAGAACTTAAAAAGTCTTAAAGTGACAAGATTTAATGTGAGCATGACATGATGAGTTCTGGACTGAAATGAGACCCGGGTTAGTCTGCAAGCCAGTTAATAGACTACCCATGTAGCTAAGACGAGAAAGTTCAAGTGTAAGAGTTCAATGTGGACGGCTAGGAGTGGACAAGTGCGGATGCCGAGCTACTCGTGCCAGTGGCTCTCGGCCTGTCTCGAGCACCCACCAATTGTACCTTCCATCGGTGAATCACCGAGCTGATTAACTAGACGATACTGACGATCGGTCGAGAACGTATTATTGATACTTAATGCAAATTATATGATTATGTTCCATTTGCTAAATCGCTACACACTCGGAAGAGCAGTCCACGTCATATTATTGTGTTTGCGGATGATGATGATGCGACATGACATCTGCTACCACTACTTCAGAAATTGCTGCCTTCTTTGGTGATCTGACCTGAGAACTTGTCTTGTTATGGATATCAATAGATCATTATTTCCATTTTATTTTATTTTCCAATTTTATCCGCTCCGCAGCATGTAATGGGAAAGGGTAGTCCAGATATTGGATCTCCAGATCTCTTGATCCAACAACACCCTGCAACCAGCAGTGGGCAAACTACACCATTGTATTAAACGTAACAGCATTAGTTACGGTTTGACATCAGATAGAGTCGTTTCCTTATTCTTGTATATTAAACACAGAAAAACGCGTGTATCAATCAAGCGCGGGCCGGGATCGCTGGATCGCTGGAACAAGTGACGTCTGGGTCACATGATGGATGATTAACGATCGGTGGTACCGACAGCCGTGTTTGATTGTCCGTTTGTGTGATTGTGTGCGATTGTTCGCCTGCCGAGCGTAACGGTGCGGGCTGCGGCCTCGGGGATGAGAGCTGGCGGGAAGCGTGCAATAGAAGCTGGAAGCACCTTCGTAGATTGAGTCGCAGAGAATATGGGCGATATAGCCTAGGAGAACCTTTCCATACTTGAGTCGCACTCGCAGTGAATAATATGGAATTGCCACTCCCCGCCAAAACCAAACTTATTACCTGTGCTTACAGTTAAATTCATTTTGTAAGCAAAATTGATTAACAAGGGCATTTTAGATACTCGTAATTGAATTATTTTCTCTTCCATTTTGCTGGCCACGCATCGATGATGCCCTTGATATGACTGTGCATAACGAGTACCACATACATATTAGATGACACGTATGTATATTAACCCGTAAATTATTTTATCAATTAAATTGTAAAATTGAAATAGTTAATCGTTGTATATTCAGTGTAGAATTAGAAGTATTATCTGGTCTGACATTATCTAGATCTGGATTGATATGAGGCATTGCAACGGGAAATGTTATAAATGTACTAATAGTTTACTCAAATAATATTCCTTAGCGTAAGCGTGTATTGTACCGCCGCCTCCTATGAATAGAGGCACACTCCAATTGATAGATGAGCCAAGCATGAATTTTAACACGTTGCAATTTTGAATAGTTTAAGAAGAAAACATTTTTTTTGTGGTAAAGTAGCGGTATCGTGTCGGTGTCGGTGTGATCGCGGCTGAGTGCCGGTAGGGCTTCGTCAATGATGCTAATTCAGAATTACCTACTAACAAATTGAAGGTCTTGGGGTCGGAGATATGGATAGTCAACATATGATTCGAACGGTACGGTTAGTTTACTATTCTGGACTCGAAAGAAAAGATGTGTATTTTAAAATATTGTTTTTCAAAATTATAATGGAGTCTACCCCGTAATAGGATGAAAGGGTCCGATTTTTTAAATTAAATTAAATTAATTAAATAAAAAAAAAATATATTTTTTCTTTGAGTCTAACCATCTTGCTTCCGTGTTGTTTTCATTGCCGACCAAACGATGGATGCTGCAATGGCAAAGTTTATTGGTGCTGGTGATAAGTTGTTGTTAGTGACTGCTCACCTAGCCGTTGGAGTGACCAAGTAACCGCACTCACTGGTCTCTCAATTACAACTGCCCTGAAGAAAGCCGAAGAACGTGGAGAATGGAGTAAAATATTAAGATCTTTGAAGGACTTTCATTCTGGACACGACCTTCAGTAATGAAGAATACGACAAGAGAGAGAGAGAGAGAGTGACTGCTCTGGTAAACTGAGAATAGACTCGGGCCGAGGGATTAATGAAACACTATGTTTTGACACTTCAGTGGTTTACCTGAGATAAAAGTGATGTTTGTAGTACACAAAGATCCTTATCTTCAGGAGTGGAGTCGCGTGGATGGCACCGCGCGCTGAATGGGCGCCACGCTGGCCCAGCGTGCTTATCAGATACGGTTCAATGCCACGCGGTTACATTATCAGTCATGGTTTTTGGTTATCTGTCCTCGACATTATTGTCATCATAAATCTTCACTCTATATATTCTGCTGTATGTATAGCACTGAAAGGTAAATCCTATTTTTTACTTTTTTATAGATATAAGCTACATATATTACGTATTTACTTATTCATTACCAATAACAAAGTGGGTACTTACACACAGGTTGGTAGAATATCATAAAAATTCATAAACCTTTGGCGGACATCGGCATGCTATAGTTTATCAATATTCCATTGAAGTAAAGGTAATAAATTTTGAGGAGTTCCCTCAACTGTCTTTCGGCTTCATCAGATCGACTCCAGATCCAGACCTTCATGAAATTGTAGTGCTTTAATGTACTTATGAAAACATTAACAAACACAAGAGGTACGTACAATTTTCGAAAGTTTCCCTCGATTTCTCTGAGATGCCATTATCAGATCCTGGTGCCCTTATCGCGGCACCGCCCTTGGAATTGAAAAAAAAGATTTATCAAAATCGGCTCATAAACGACGAAAAAATCGAATTGAAAACCTTCTTTTTTGTAGTCGTTTAAAAATATCCTTCACATGCCTACTTTGGCCAGAATCGAACCTCTAGACGGGTAATGCTGCAAAATACTTCAACATTTTTATAGGTTCCATTGTAGTGGAAAAAAATCTCTACTACTTAATAAAAATTGTTGCTATTGAAAATATCAAGCAACGTCGTCAAAACGTAGGCATTACTGGTAATTTTCCAAAGTTTACTCGCAATAGGTAGTAATTAGAGAATTAATTATTAGCATACAATAAATTAATAACATACCTACTTACATTAAAAAAAATTCTTTATAATTATTACATTAAGGATATTTTGTTAAAACGACTTAACGATCCGTATGGTGCAACGCAATGTTTACCATGCAAACTGCGGTTCGACTCTCAACAATGCTGAAATCTTTAAATATGACTTTAAATTGACTATCTAGTAATTGGTCTAGGTGTTTTGGACCGTTTTAAGTTGTCCATGGTACCAACGACACAGAGGACCAAAGTTTAGGTCTATGAGCGTGTTGGCCGGTGTCGCGTTGTTTATACATAAAATAAAAGTCGGAAAATGAGTTGAATTTCTATTAAAAAGTTAAGAAGAATGTTGGTTGGTGTTATCGGTCACTTTTTAATAATTATCGCACTTTGTTATCTAGAACTAAAGTTTTTGTTTGGGTTAAAATTTGTAAGCGGGCGGTTTACTGAGGAGTCGGGACCAGAATTGCGTGCCAAGCCCACATTAACAACTCCATATCGTTCAAATTAATTTCTGGTGTAAATGTTATTTCGTAAAAGTGAGAAAGGTTTGTGTTACGTTTTATAAGTCACATGTTTGGCTAATCTGATAGCTTAGTTTAAAATTTGAAGTAAGTAATTACATTAAATTTTACAAATAATTACTGTAACTAAAAATATAAATTTTCTTGCGAGGTACAATACATTGAACTGGTAAAAATAAACGCTACTTAAATGTTACTCCAAGCCTTGAGTGAAAACCGCATCAAAATCCCGTTTAAGCCATTTCTGTGACTATCGGGAATCTCACACGTATTAAAACAAACATACTTATTTAAAATCTTAAAATAATAAAAGCTTCAGTGATTGTTAAGTTTGTTTGTTAAAAACCTTTGACACAAAAATATCAGTCAAAGACCTGTAAAAAAACATCCATCCATCCCATCCATCAGCGTTTTTGCATCCACTGCTGGACATAGGCCTCCCCTAACTTGCGCCACTCAGACCGGTCCTGCGCCTTCTGAAGCCAGCGGATGCCCGCTGTCCTCTTCAGGTCGTCAGATTACCTGGTCGGGGGGCGTCCTACGCTCCTTTTTCCGAGACGGGACCTCCACTCGAGGGCCTTTCTTCCCCAACGGTTATCGGTCCTTCGAGCTATATGGCCGGCCCATTGCCACTTTAGCCGGCAAATTTTTTGAGCTAAATCGGTTACCCTCGTTCGTCTATGGATCTCCTCATTTCTGATTCGATCCCGTAGAAAAATAACATAGCATGACTTCATGAGCGAGCAGCTTACCCGCGGCTTAGCCCTTATGGAAGTATTTTGACTGATTTTTAAATAAATGCTCAACCCCTATTTTACGGCCTAAGGGCATTATTTATCAAAAACACTGGTACGGGTTCTTCATTATTTTTAACTGTAACTATAATCCCAAAGATCAATTTTCACTTACAATGGCGGACTTTTATTATATCAACTTTCAATCTCTACCTATTGGAATATGACAAAACGCCTAACTATGAACTCCCTTCAGGCCAAATTTCATATTTTTATATCGAGTGGTTTTCCATATTTCATGATGAATCAGTGAACTTATGAAAAAGATATGATGCTTTCTCATTGACGCCGATAAAACGCGCCGAGATTCACAATATACCTCTATAGATACACGTATATCGTATTTATTTATCTGAAGCAATCTTATGCTATAACGGGTACCGGGTTTACAATTGACATATTGGGTAGATATAACTTTATTTTAAGACTAGTAAACCCGCCCTCGCTTCGCTTCGGGTAACCAGTCCCTTCAAAAATCTCTATAAATTTTAACAAATTATGTTATTCCGATGTCTAAGCTATATTACTACAAAGTTTCATGAAAATCCATTCAGTAGTTTTTGCTTGAAAGAGCAACAAACACACACACACACACACTCACTCACTCACATACATCCTTACAAACTTTCGCATTTATAATATTAGTAGGAAGGAAGTAGGATGTTTAGAAAATATACAATTTAGGTACATCTTACATCAATAGCGTAATATGTTATAAGTTATAACAGTATCTACCTAATAAATGTATTTATCTAAAAACCTACACTTTAAGCAAAACTAAACTTTTTTGCATATTGTGTCCTATCCAGCTATTTAAATAATAACAATTAACAAAAGGTAAATAAATTATCTATCCAAATGGTAATATCGTAAAGACCTGATTATTTACCTAACGTTGGATAAGATTAAATCTATGTAGATGTTTTAAGTATTACTCTAATATATATCAACCACTGGTTGGGATAGCATACATAAATAGTTAAATAGTAAATATGTACCACTAGGTATATCAAGTTGTGGTGTATCTACGTGGTACTAGTATAAGGTAGAGTCTCCCGTTCCCTGTCTCTGCCCTCCCGTGTCTCACTTATATGTACTGTTCACCGGGTTGCTAGTGTAGTTATTACCTATATCTATACAGTACATTAAAGTCACTACAAACAAAATCAGTCAATCAATAAAACAAAATTAATATTATAGATAAGAACGTGCTCTACAATTTTATAAATAAAATTCTCGTGTCACAATGTTACCTTACTCCTCCGAAATGGCTTTACCGATTGTTACCATATTTTGTATGCATATTCAGTAGGTCTGAGATTCGGCTACTATTATTATTATTATTATTATTATTATTTACTCTTTATTGTAAAAAACCCTATAACTAGGTATTACAATGGGCGGACTTAATGCCTAATGGCATTCTCTACCAGTCAACCCTTGGAGACGGTGAGAAGTTGTGGTAGGTCTTGAGCAACTAGAAATAATTGTAAATATTTATATAAAAATTCTATATAACAATATAATATTATTACATATATATAATATATAATATAATATATAATACTAATACTATCTATTTTTCATACTCCTAAGTGATAAGGGTTGTTCACCCTTTAATTTTTTTGGCAAAACAACGTTTGCCGGGTCAGCTAGTATCCAATAAAATTATTAAAAAATCCAAATCATGTAATTTATTACTATCAAAAAAGTCCCATTGCTTTTATCTTAGTGTGGCTAAAGCAAGTATGAAAGATTGATTAAATTATTTTCTAATAAAGGCTAACTAAATTGAACTAAAGCCCACGATACTAAATTCTTATTACCTACATACTTTACTTATTATTGTTATTATTATACGAAATTTTGTATAATAATGAAGTGATATTTTATTCAAATAGCTTTACCATCGAAGCTATCAAAGTCATAATTTAATAAGGTAAACTTGAAGTACCTAAATATCACGTGGAATATCGTTGATAGCGGTATCGGCTAAATTATTCTACAGTGACTCAACTCAAACACAGCACAAAAAATTAACATTTCTATAAAAATAACATTAAAAAAAACATTCCAACCAAGGCGATGACACAAACCTCTTAACAATGTCTGTAGACAAATAAATTCTTTGACTTCATTATAATTATATTTATAGTGGTAGTAGTAAAGTTTTTAGGAGCGTGACGTGATGGTGTATGACCACCAGAGTTCGCGAAACCTTAATATAGAAACCTGCAGTCACTGACGCGTTACGGTTAAACAGGAAGCAGGGGAAAGTGCTGGCAACCGAACATCAACGCAATAATTTTTTAAAAGAAAAAAAAATAAGTAAAATAACCATAAGTATTGCATAATACAACTCTAGCCGTGGAAACATTGAAACCTGACTGAAAGCATCATCATATTAATATAGTTTCACGCAAATAGTATTTTCATTCCAGCAATCAAAATTTAAGAAAAAAATATGCTTAGGTAGGTCTTCATGTACTTTTAACAATTAGTACTAAAAATATCTTTATATTTATTAAGATAGATACAAACGCATAACAATAATATACTTAATTTTTTTATCAGAGTTTCTAACACAGAAGATATCGAAATACAGATAAATCTTTAGCATACATATTGATTATTTACAGGTCTTACGCAGAGGAATGCCTTTTAAATCCTACACGCGCGTTTATTTTATTAAAGAAAAATAAAGTATTGATATAAGAAGGTATTATTAACAATTTAGAGTAGCGCTGTGCGGAAATCTACATATTATATAACTAGGAGTTGTTTTTATAGTTTAAATATTTTGTCAGTGTGCTGGAACAAGGCTTCATTCAGTCCACAATAGTATGATTAACTATGAAGCTTAACCTCGTCACTGCTTACAGGACTGTTAAGTATTGTTGTTATAACAAACAACAGGCTTATTACTAATAAGTATAAGCACTTTAGAAGTTAATACAATCTCCTCAGAGTGTATTTATTTAATCCAACACAATGACAGGCTCGTAAGCTACAGTCGTATACTCGAAGCAGTTATCCTGTAATCGGCTCTACAATTGTTTCTATGTTTATATTTAATACAAATGTTGCTAAGTGTCTCGGTTTATCCAGCTTAGGCTATATTATAGCTTGATCCTGCATTCTTCGAAAATAACAATTTAGTATAATTTCAAATATTTAGCATGGAAAAATTATATCTGCTTTGGTTTAAAAATATTGTAACGATACCAGGTTGTTTTGTTTATTTATTTTGTTATCACTCTTGTCATATTCTCTTATTATGTAATTTATATTACCTATATGATTCATAGGGACATTACAATTTAAAAGTGTCTTTTTTCACTGATAAATTGATGGAGAAGAAAGAAAGGTTAGGTATGTTTGGTGATGTGCCATGTAAAATAATATATTTTTTGTCGATACTAGATAAGTGCCTACTTCTCCCTTATTTGTGACCTGACTAAGATTACCCTTAGAAGTCAACAAAAGATGAAATTTTACTGTAAGATAACAGCATACACGAGCACTTTCGTGTACCGGTCTAGGTTTGTTAGGTAGTTACTTCTCAGGTTTAATTGTGAAGCAAAGCCTAATAGTCCGTACAGCAACTGGAGTACCCATCTACCTACCGTCACAGGTAGGTACGGGGATAAAAATAAAATTGTACAAAGTTACAGATTAGGTAATGCTCGTACTAATAATAGCTTAGTTAAGTAAGTACGATTTAAGCGGAAGCGTTTTAAAATCAGTGTCATTATGTAGCTTATTAACCTGTCGATGGAAATATTTCATAGAATCATGTAATTAAAATAGCTACGTATACTTATTAAGGGATTATTTGAATGAGGTACCTACCAATGACATAATTTGTTAGTGTGGATTATTATCATAATTTGTCGGTCGGTGCCGATGTGTGTAATTATGGTAGATACCTAAATCTACTAACGAGAAATTGTCGGAAGTGGCTCCAAGTACAGTGAATAATTGTGCAATTGTATTATAAGTCACTAATTACTTGGCATATTTTAGCCGTTAGTGATAAAAAACAAGCAGCGGGGGTAGCAAAATCGAATGTAGAGTGTGGTGCGGAGCGCTGCGTTAGGCCTAAATTTATTGCAACATTCGAAAATTCTACCACTGATAAACTTTTAAAAGTTTAACAATAACTACTGGAGGATCGAGAATTGTTGTAAATAAGACATGTTGTTTGAATACTAAGATATTTTAGGTGTTTGATTTTCTAAACATTTAGCATTGTGGACATGATAAATGTTTCGATTTTCGATGTCAACATTGGGGACACTGCGCCGCGGGAAATGAAAGATAGTTTAAAGGTACGACGTTTTAATTTATTTAATACAACTTCTTAACTTAAGCCTAACTACTCAATAAATATACACTTTGGAATTATTTACATTATAAAATATGCAGCAACAAACAATCGCGAGCCGTCGGCCGGCGGACGATACACTACGGAGATTACCTGGCCACTGGGTCCGTAACTTAACCTACATCACAGTTTGAATCCGACGCTGGGCGCCGGGCGGGTTGAGAGGCGATCACTGCCGCGTCAGCACCGTCACCGGCTTGAACATGTGCGGCGGCAAAGTCAGCGGCGGCGGCGCCAGCGGCGGCGGCGACGGCAGCTCGGGGCTGGACGGGGGGGAGCGCAGCGCGGGGGAGCAGAAGCCAAGCCGCTCGCCGTACGCGCCCGGGTACGGCAGCGCGCCGTACGGCACGTCCCGGAACGCGGGGTGCACGGCGGGCGTCACCGGCGGCTTCGCCGGCCCCGGCGCGTACCGCTGGTACAGCAGCTGCGAGTACAGCCCCACCAGCTGCGAGTACGCCGGCGGGTACCCCAGCGGCGAGGGGAACAGCGGCCGCTTGAAGCACGCCAGCCGCGAGCGCCCCGTCAGCGCCGACCGCCGCCGCAGCTTGCCCGTCGTGCCTCCGATAAACACGTCCTCCGCCGACGCGTCCAGCATCCAGTAGTTGCCCTTCCCCGGGTCGTCGTAGTGTCGCGGCACCTTCACGAAGCACTTGTTCAGGCTCAGGTTGTGCCGGATCGAGTTCTGCCAGCCCTGTCGGTTCTCTCGGTAGTACGGGAAATTGGTCATGATGTACTCGTAGATCCCGTTGAGAGTGAGCCGCTTCTCGGGGCTGTTGCGGATCGCCATCATGATGAGCGCGTTGTAGCTGTAGGCGGGCTTCTCGTGCTTCTTGTCCTTCTTCTCGTCGTCCTTGGGCTTGGTGCAGTCGACGGGCTCGGTGCCCGTGACGTCGAGCTCCGAGTCGCTGAGGTCGGGCTCGGAGGGCGAGGCGGCCGAGGCCAGCGACGCGGTGGGCGACGGCGGCGGCTTGCCCGCCGGGTTCATCAGTATCGCATTGATACTGAAGTCTCCTTCGAACTTCACCATGTTGAACACTCGAGCACTAGGAACGTTAACGCGGGCGCTGTGTCTGCGAGCGGCGAGCGGACTGACGGGCGCGGAGGCGGGCGCCGGTATTTATACCGGGCGGCGGTGGCTCCGCCCGGCCAGCTTTGCGCTCGTTCGCGGGCCAATCGGATCGCGAGCTTTCCGATACATAGCCCCGCCCGGCGCCCCTCGCCCCGCGCCCCGCACCCCGGGCTCCGCGGGGCGAGCTTTGCCCGAAGTCGCCCGACCCGTCGCCTCGAGATTGTGTTTCAGCGGCCGCCTTCCTCCGCGCACTATATTTATTGTATCGCATCTTTATTAGTCTCCATGGGAATAATAACTAAACGATTGTGTAGCGTCGTGGCGAGCGATTTGATGGATGACATCGTAGAGTCGTAAAACATTTTTAAAATAATATCTGTAACAGCCTTATTACCGACACGTGGCGTTGGAACGCGTTGCTATCATTTCACGAAATAAAGTCAGGACATAATCTTTGTTTACAAACAAACAAATACATAGATTGAATGAAATATTACAGGCGATATTCGCGGCTCCCGGTCCCCAGTGGGTGTCACGGCGATGATAACATTACAATCGCTGATAAATAATGAAATAATAATGTATTATTTATATAATTTACCTATCTATGTGTTAGGTGTTGTTATGACAATAAAGCGCCCACATATCACGTACCTACTCCGGCGGACCGTAATCACGCTTATCTAAAACTCTTTATCTTTTCATAAAATATAATCAGCTGTAGATGACTAACACAGAAACAATCGATGCAAAAAAAAATGTAATTGTGTTTTGTCTGTTGTTAATGATTATTTATTATCTATTAAGTAGTAAATAATAATACTTACCTAATATGTAGGTACTTAAATGAAATACGTTTTAAGCTGATAATCGGTTTGGAACCTTTTTACTTACTCTTTAGTCCGGCTCTATCTTATGACTCTATCATCAAACCCTGGTTATGAAATTGAAACTATGATATCCAATGTCGAATGAATATAAGACATCTTACCTACATAGATGCAAAGTTTTATTAAAATAGGTTCAGGTTTCCTAAATGCGTTCCTTTAATACCTACCTCGCCACCGTTATGATAGAGCGCATATATGTAGTTTGTCTGTTTGAGCGCAAGTTTCCCTAAACTGCGTCAAAATACGACAAGCTTGTTTAAGTTAAATCTATGGTCAAAATTATGCTCGTCAATAGTTTGAATTTAATGTGTCTGAAAATTTTCTTTTTTATATGCATTGAAGTTCAAATCTTTAATTTTGTTGGTAATTAAGTTTAATATTTATTTTAATTAAGATACCTTAGGTAAAAGTAACTATTAATAACCTTTAATAAGTGCTAAGTATTTGTTTAAAAAAACTTCAATACACCTACGCAAGCAAATTTGTTTTGACTTCATATATTATCATAAAATTAGTAATGGCTTACTTTTGTACCGTGACACCTAACTAATGTTTACAATGAAGAGTTAATAGTTAGGTATGTATTTAAATAAAATATTCGTTGACACTTTCACAGTAGGTGACTGAAATTGTTTTATCGTAGGAATCGTAAAATTCATGTCATAATGAAAGTGGATTTTTGGACCATATAAACAATAATACGAGACAATTGTTCATGTGGAGATGATGATGGTGAACTTTTGTCTAAAGATACCTATCACCAACACCAACACCATAACACCAACGACAGACACAATAAAAATTGCTGGCTCCAGGCCCTCAGCCAAAATACAAATTGTTTTGTTTGACTCTAGCAAGTTAGTAGTGACTATATAGCTAGGCAGGCTTCAAAGAGGGAATATAAAACCTATCAGAGTCTATTTATTAATGATTCTGAGGTCATTAGAGCTCCCTAATTATAGGTAGGTATACCTACATACCTTCACCTTAAATAACTCTCTACCTACAGACTTGGATGGATTATATAGAGCTTTGAGTTCACAGAGCACACAACTAAGTGTGGTACGGGATCACAAAATAAATGTAGATACTTATATGGTCCTACTTATTATGGTCGGTAGCATACTGGTATTACTACTATACAGTAAATCAAACCAATCTAAATTCGAAAACATTAACAATATTGAAGGCATTAAATCCTGTATCCATCTCAACAATAATTATATTCTCGTATTATAGACTCGTTCTTATTCGCAAAATTTAGATCAACGGATGCAATTTCCTAATGTAATTAAGTACCGAGTACCTAGGTACATGAGTTGAAGTGGAGCTAACGATATCGTCATAAATCGACGGCGCGGCAACGTTGACGGCGCGGGTACGTCAAATAGTCATTAATTTATCATTCACATCACACCTGACACATAGTAACACATCACCGTGATTAAACAGTGGATATAGTAAACCCAACTTAAGATTGAAACGAAAGAGGCGCTGTCGGACGCATTTGACATTCATTTGACCAATCATTGCACACTAGTAACTGACAGATGAATGACCACAACGTACTTATTAATGACTTTTCGTTAGTTCCAATTTTTGCCATTTCAGATATATGTAAGTTGGGCGCACTGTAATTTGGATGCAGCGAGACAGCCTCATAGCAACCTGACTTCCTGTCAGTTAATCCAAGGTAGGAGACTTGTTCACAGTCATTTCATGAATAAACATTTACCCACCAGCAACATTCCCAAGATGTTTGCAAATATTTTCTGCGCATGTTATTAATATTAATTTTTGTATAAAATATTACATCAGGCAACACCTAAGTCAACAGTAGTCAGTGTTCTGTATGTTGACAGAAAACGTTAGGAGCACCGTAACGACATGTGGATTTAGCGGCTGTTTTCTGTTTGTATATGAGTTCACCTGTGATTGTGGCCTCTGCAGTCCACGGCACGTGTAAGCACAGGGGCGCCGTGAGCGGACTTGCAAGGCGTGCGCCGCACGCGGGTGCCACGCATGGGGGGCGGCAAATGGACCACGGCAGGGTGGCATGAAAGTAAACCTGTAGGAGATTGATATTGAACGACGAGCTACAGTTTAAGGCGCCCCTGTGTAAGCAGCCTCGAAACGTTATTACGTCATGGTTCCTGAAGCTGAAAGTCAATATGAACACGAGCTCGCCACGTCCACCGCGCGCACGCCCGCCACCGCGCCCGCTTGTTCAGTATGAACAAGCACTTACGCCTAACTATGTTACAACATTGAGCTCGACTATTTGGGTATTTATGCAACAATTCAATAGGTACACTTTTACTCAGCGGTAGTCGTGGTGAACGTAGGGGTACCTACCCGTCTCCTGATCAAGAGAAGGGGATAATGGGGGAAAATTGGATTATTGATTGATTATTATTCTAGAGCAGTTAATTATGTTGACGATCATCATACCCATGACCTTGATTCTCATATTATGATTAAATCTAGTTTTTTTGTTACATCTAATTTAAGTACTTAAAATATCAGTAGGGACCCACTAAATTGATTCAAAACAAACACTGTGCTCAGATTGATTGATATAACTCTAGTCACGTTCGCTCACAGTATAAGTTAATACGGCCGCATTCCTCGACCATTGTCACAAATTATCCTATCAGTGGGCTCGGGCAGAATACCCCACGAGAGGATCACAGTCATCGCACCGGGATAAAGGGTCCATCAGATAAGGGCGGAGGGCTGACGGTGTGACGGTGTGACGGTGCTCCAGTGACGGACACCCGTCGCCCCGACACTAATCCGACGTTGGTTCTTTACGTGTGCCATGTTCAGACGCGAGCTTCCAATAATAAATCACGTTTGGATACGTCACTAGCCAACTAGCTTGGTCCGCATGGGTTTGCTCGATGTAAAGTAGATTTAGATACATTAATAATCCCTTCTTTGATGAACGGACACAGACATCTTGACAACTGAGAGTTGTGTATGGGCGTTTTCCAGAAAGCGATATTATGTATTATTTCTTTTCACCTTAAGATATTGTCGAAGTTGTGTGAACCCAAGGTTTGCCAATCCGCACCTGGTCGAGCAGACCAAGGCTTGGACAGTTGTCACTAAATAGCCAAGCGATTTCCAATAGAAGGGATCAATCAACAAGTGCACGAGAGATTATTTTGACTCAAAGATATAATAATATATGAATGCTTTAACATCTCATCCATAACAAAACTATAATATAAATATGATGCAAAATCTCTTCCACTTCATCTTTAGATAGATTAAAAGGTTATGTTTGTAAATGGCTGATTTATGGCTTGTCGTTTCTTTGTAAAAAATTAAAACAAAAGTTTACTACTTTTTTAAACTTAAAAAATAACACTAGCTGGGTAATAAATTAATTATTACAAGTGAGCACCATAAAGCTCCAAAAATGCCCGCCGACACAAAACGGTCGGTATTCAATGGAGAACAATAGTGCAGCGCTGGTTCGGCCGCATTGTGCTCGCAAGATGTCGCCCTTTGTCACCCCTACAAGCCCATATCACGCAATTCATTACCAAATAAACATATTCAGATACCTTGTAAAGATTGCTGACTAGTAATTATTGCTTGACCAGGAAAATAAAAAACCTGGCATGAGAGCGCTAAAGTTTTCTTTTTTATGGCAACAGCACAGGCAACAGTAATTACTATAGTATAGTAAACCCAACTTAAGACTGAAACGAAAGAGGCGCTGTCGGACGCATTTGACATTCATTTGACCAATCATTGCACACTAGTAACTAACAGATGAATGACCACAACGTACTTATGAATGACTTTTCGTTAGTTCCAATTTTTGCCATTTCAGAGATAAGTTGGGCGCACTGTAACGCTAAGGTAACGCTCATGTTATTATTGTCATTTTGACAACTAAGTCGGAAATGTTTTTATAGGAATAAACGATATTTTAAAGGAAAGTTTATTTTAGCACATAGAAAACCACTTTTCTTTCACGACTATAAATAGTTTTCGGAATTTTCGCAAACATTATGCTGTGAAAATAATAGAACAAACTATGACATAAATGACATTTAAGTCGCTGACAAGCACACTGACAAGCAGTTTACAAGTGACGTTTAGAAAGTAAGCGTTGCCAGTAAAATAAATTAGTTCCATGAGCTTACCGCAATATGACGAGGTTTTTTATATTTCTGGTCAATCTATAGACACTGAATTTATTTAATCTTCGGGAACACCAAATAAAAAATCGATATCGGATTGTAATACGCTCCCAAGGTGTAGGTAATTTTATTAGGTGCCTACTTAGGTGCTTACAAATTTTTCGTTCTTCTTCACATAGGCAGTAGCTAATATCAAAGTTACGTCGCGTCGTCTTTTAGCGAAAATGATTGATTTAATAAAAAATTAAGAATTAAAATGAAGCACCCATGGAATCAATACCATGTTATGGCCTTACCGGTGACGTGACCGGCCGTAGCATTTATACCTAATTAGTTACTTTACATTTACAAAATGTTAACTGCATCACAATCCCGGATCACAATATCGACATATACATATGTTCATCAGACGCTCCGTGTACAACTAGGTACTTTCTTCCTGCGCCAAGTTTGCCAGTTCTTAGGAAACGATCTATTTATTTCCAGAGTTATGTAATGAAATTAATCTATGTACTAATTACATATGTACAAATATGACGCATCCGTAACGAGTTCAACTGATCGTGGCCACATCTCTGATCGAGCCGGTCGCGACTGGCCACCGCTCCTGCCATTGTCCACTTGATTCAATTAACTGCCGATACGATCACTCGATTATTGTGGCACCTGTATGGCGTGTCGCACTGCCTTTCGGAGGGTTCTGGGTTCGATTCCTAGCGAGACGGAAGTTTGAACGTTGAATATAAATATAATTTATTTTCGTTCTTAATTTGAAAGGGTGTGTTGTCTATTGTCACCGTTATTATTTCGAGTCTGTCTTGGAAACAACTGTAGATGGAGTTTCTTTATTAAGAAAAAGAAGAAATAGGTAGGTGATAGGTAGGTACCTAAGTAGATATAATATGAAAAAGTTTACGCATTATATTTTAACAATGAATGGTACCTATTTGCCTTTAGACATCCGGAGAATTATTTTCCCGCCCAGAAAGAAAAAAAAGTAATATTGTTTACTGAACGCGGGCATATTGTTCTTTTAAATTATTAGCGAGTGTTCAAGACTTCAAACCGAGGTCTACAAAAACAGCACATCATATCATTTGGTCGCGGAATTGAATTATACTTGCGTGGGCGCAGCGCCGCGGGTCAACTCATCCAGTGGTACCACTGCTCTACAACTATAAATCTAGCTGTGGCGCGCGGCTCCGCTCGCGTGGATGTATCTGACTTTTTAGAAAATTCTCTTATTCTATTTTATCCCCTCAGGGGTGGAATATGACAAAACGAACAGAACAAGCAGAGGGAACAGACAAACAGCACTGGACCAAGATGAATGATCGGATGAGTGGTCGGAACTTCTAATCCACATGTAAAATTCCTAAGAGTATTGGCTATTTAAAAATATTTAGTATTTAAACAATGGATGAATAACAATAACAATAACAATGTATTTAGATGGTCTACTATAAAACAATTCTCAAATAAGGATTCCGTTTGTGGCGACACCGGACGGACATACGTCACATGGTGACGTCACCGAAACCTGAATCACGCTATCGAAGGATTGTCGATCGCCGGCATATATACAACGCACCGAGAGCATTCATTCGGGGTCTCGGCCGCCCCCCAGGCATGTCGTCTCGCCTGGCGGGAAATCTCCCTTTGCCAAACGTTTTTTGCCATTTGGCTACGGAACCCTAAAAATCGTCATAAAAACGCGCGTCGAGTGAGCGGCGCGGCTGGACCAATGGTAGCGCCGCAATGACCACATCCTTGTTGATACAGTTAGCGCGGTGTTGTCGTAACGGCATCGTTGCACCACTTGCTGCCGCCCACCGTAACTCTTACATCAACGATTCCTTTATATTATCGCCAACGTTTCCATCTTGTAAACACCGTCGACGATACGTTCATCATATTGCGTGACTTTTTGGTAGATTTTCGACTTCAATATTGAGGTTACATGCTAGGATATAATTCCAGCAAATTAAATATCAAAATGTAAGAAGAGTTCGTCTCTGGGCAAGACATTATATAAAAGGGCAAAGTAATACGACTCATGTTACAACTTCAGTTACAATTTATTGAATGATGAAAGTATTGACAACAACAAATCTTCCTTTGCTGTCGTCGTTCCATTTTCAAACAGATACCGGCCAGGTCGCTGGCCAGTAACATTTTAAAAGAAAACCTGAAAAGAAAGAAATCTGACTCCTCTCCTCTCCTCACTCCTCTCCACTCCACTAAAACACTACTCTCCTCAAAAACACCGCTCCTCTCAATAGCAACTCTCAACTCCACATCTGGCATCATCAGTATGCCAAGACTGCCCTCGCTTCAGCACATCTCATATCACCACCTCCTGCAGTCATTGCCCCTCACAGTTATAGCACAGGCATAAAAATCCTCCGTTACAATTAGGTACCAATAAGACGGTAACATTAAAACCTCGCCATAATATAAAAATCATTAAGTGAGTGAGTGCCAACAGCCCGCGTGCACGTAGCTCGACAAAAACTCTCCGCCACGTCTGACCATCGAGGCATGGCACCAGCAGCTGAAGTGTTGAAAATCCCTATATCACAGGAATCTTAATCCCGAACTAGGAGAGGGTTACTTCTGTGCAAATATTTCATTTTATTCACTGAATTGTCAACGCTTTCATATTGTAAAGACGCATTCACAGCTAGAGCTATACTATTTTATGTTGCCATCAATAAAACTTAATCACCAGGCCAACGTATCGGCGACACGTTTCCAAACACCAACTGGGCTATAGGGTTCAATTTGTAAATAACAATTATGAAAATCCACGTTACGTAAATATTTCTAAGTGAGTCGCTTATTACAAGACCTATATCTTCATCTTCGTGGAGATGTGTTATTATCACATAATTTATTATCGTTTTTTTATTTTGTGCCGTGTCGTTGCAGTCATTAAAAGGCTAAAATACTGCTCTTACAGTACCCGGCAAGAAATAATGCACATCGGTATTAAGAAAGAGACAATCGGTTAGTAGAGCATTGTCTCTCTCGCACATATCACTAATTTTGAAATATCTATTAAGAGCTGATAAAGCACACTATCAATTACTTATAGTAATAATAATTTGATGTTCCATTGGAAGTTTTAACAACTCTTTATATTTATTTATGAGTGAACGCGACCGTCTCCTACCGAATTCGAAAGAAAAGTGACAAGTCAGCGGTAAGGACTGTGTAGTAAGGACAACGCTCTACAAAGCCGAAACTAACCGATTATCTCTTTCTGAATACCGATGTGCATTATTTCTTGCCGGGTACTGTACAGAAAATATTAACCGCTTCAGTGTAGGACAGGCTTAAAGCCCGCAAATAAAGAGCGCTATATCGGCCGTTAAAACAGTTATCACAAAATAATAAGTGTGGCAACACCAGAAGTTATTCATCACCGAGCGAACTTTATCATCGGATTTGTCGGCGCCTTATCTGGGAAATATTAAATTGTAAAGTCAGAGCTTTGCTTACCTACTTTAATTTCTTTCAGTTAAAACTGCGTTATGTTACTTTATAAACCTGTTTTTTTTCGAAATGACCTGTCTTTCCTGCTTTTCTATTTATTTTATATCATTTATTTCCTACTCCAGAGCAATGTGGTTTAAGTAAAAACTTTGTTTTCCTATGTCGGGATTTTTGGACTTAATTTTAGGTTGCCCACGTAGGTAGCTAAGTTAAGTTTTTGGATCACTAACAACAATTCCTAGATTTCTATCGCTCATCTGAAAAACCTGTTGCAGTACCTAAGCTTGTAGTCAGATAAAGTATACCTAAGTATGTTTTATTTTATGACTTGACGAATATAAAAGTAAAACCTTTTCCGAGTGTGGATACTGAGGCAGAGGCGTTTTGAAGCAAAGTGCGGGGAATAAATATGAATAAATATTATAATAGGTACAAATGGTAGTTGGTACAGAACTACACTTTTTCTTCTTTTATGTTAATGTATGTCCAGATGTTTACGAATGATTCCAGTTATCAGGATGATCACACGTCACGATTCGGACATGTCTGTGACTTTACATGTTCTACAACCGATACGAAGTAAACTTTGAACTTTACTGTGAACATAATAAGGACGAGCGAATGACATCATATGATCCAAGTTATTTTGAAAGACCCGAACAAAATAGAAAGAATCTTATACTTATCCGTAAAAGAAAAAAAACTTCAAGAATGTGTGATATTGATTAAATGGTAGGTAATAGGGTATAGGTACGCAGTACAGTAGACGACAAAATAGTTTATGGTGAAATTCATATTAACAGAATAAATGTGAAAAAATCTGTCTGTCTGCTACCAGTAGGTACCTACATAGCTCTGCGGAACCGATTTGGATGCAATTTCGTAAGGAAATAGAAATGGTTAGCTTGAGACCTTGAAAAATAATTATGTTTAACTGTACTAGTTGTACATATACTTATTATAATTGCCGGACCATCGCTCAATGAGTCCCGAGTTCGATTTATGAGTTTAATTTCCTGTTGTCTTGCTTCTATACCTATTGTCCACTAACGACTACTAGATAAGAGAGAAATCCTCTATGAGTGTGTAGCGTTAAAAATAGGGTCGTAACTTGTAAGGACACGAAACTCTACAGAGCTACGCAATATTTTTGTTTTTCATTTACCAAATTGTATGACTAATCTTATTTTTCTACACACTCGAACATCAAGAACAAAAATCAGTTATAACGAGGCCTTGAACACAGATTCGCGTTCGCGCACAGATTGTTTAAAAAGGTGTTCTTTTATTGACGTCATTTCGTAATATAATAAATAATACCTACCATTCGTTAATTTATCTAAAACTAGTTATTCATCCTTGCTTTTCTTCAGGAATGCTATGTCCAATGATTGCTAATCAATTTTATCAGGAATTTTACTAAGGTGTATCATTGAACTGGAAGAGGTATAGTTTTAATGTTTTTGAAATTAGAAAAGTTTCGATTATAACACTACGTCCCAACTAGCATGGATAACAGAAATATGCCACTGACATCCACGAAATCAAACATTTACCTATTTACCTGTCACATAAAAATGCCCCCTTCTGGCTTCGTACGTAAGTATATCATAGATTTAAGTTGACATAAAACTCTAAAAAATGCATTAATGAATCTTTGCAATGGGTAAGTGGACATCATAAAATATATTGAATGTACGCACAATTGCCCCGATCAAGTTTTATTATTATTTTAGATGGAAACGAAGCAAGGGTTACGTGTTGGCACGACACAAGTCGTAACAGGTGGATGCTAGGGCCTATCATTAAACTAACAAGTGGGTGGTCGCCAGTAGTCCTGCTGAATAGTTTATGCGGCGATGCGCAGCGATCAGCGGCCGTGGGAGCCACCACCTGACCCTCGGCTGATGGTATTACCACGCATTTATTAATTTAGAAGTTAGAAGCGCTCACAACACTCGTAAGTCATTACTCTGCTCGTGCTTATCGCAAACCGAGTCTTCTGCGCTATTTAGGTAGGTAGGTGGGAACCTAAGACGGTCTTGGTACGTCATTCTTATTAACTAATCTTTCAGTTTATTTTAATATGCTTCAGATTTTCTTTATAAGCCCAGTGACTAAGCGTCTAAAAATAACAAACAGACGGACAGACTTACTTTCACATGTTACTGTTGGGTATCAACATTCACTTAAGAACGTGTGGTCTATTGAAACTTGTAAATCAATTTGCAATTTTCCAATTCATAAAAATCTCTACTTAATATTCAAAATAATAATTTTAATAGAATGTTGCTTGGTAGGCGTGAAGAGTTCCGTCATAGGTATAAATCTTTACATAATATTCAAAATAATATTTTTAATAGAATATTGCTTACTGTGCGTAGACGACTTCCTTGTTCTTAAAAACTCAAGTGAGCGATCACAAGGGGCCCATGGAGCCACCGAGCCAGTAGAGACGGCAGCTATTTCACGATTGCCGTCGCTTGCACAACTCGCTACACCGACGAGTGGTTCTCATCATTCGATCCAGCACAATACATCGCATCGAGTGTTGTTTTGTTACAATTTTCGCAATACTATTTAGTTATGAAATGTAATGGCAGAAGGAGATCTCCCGTGGCTGGGAAGTTTATATCAAGTAGGTCGTCACATGGCAGCTTTGGTATAGGTTTTCGCACTAAGTATGAGGAACCTACGTATGTAGAGCATAATGAATTTAAAGATATTAAAACTTTTAATAATAAACCTAGGGTTACCAAAAATTTAAAAAAAATATTATCTACTAGAGAACCGCCCGCGCTTCGCTTCGGGACCCGTAGGTAACACCCGCGTAGGTCCCGCTCCCGTAGGAATTTAGGCTAAAAAGTAGGCTACTACTCGCTCTCTTCACTCCACCCTGTCTGAGGTGTGTGGAGCCCTCGGGACAGTTAGTTCCCCTTTGGGGATGTCTCTCGCGGCCCGTTAAAACGGGCCAGTCCTTGGGCTGGGCCCTAAGGCCCTTGGTTGTCCATCTGTGGTTAACCAATAGGTCAAGTCCGGTGAGTGGTGACCTTTTTACAGGCCACAGAGTCTTAAACGGGATGGGGTTCATCTTCGCGCCGCCCAGGCGATCGAGCCCCTACCGGGTGAATCCCGCTGGTGGGAAGCCCAGCAGGAGCCGATCAGCATCGGGCGACGACTTACGAAGCCCCAGTATCAGTCAGTGCTAGGCCCGTCCCGCGCAACCAGCAAGTCACGCGGGAAGGCCCAGCGGTCCGGTGGACGGGTGTGGAGCGGCGCCAGGTCCTACAGATGCGGGAACCGCGACGCGTCGACACGCCCGAACATGTTGCGTGCCAATCGCTCGATGAAGTCGTCCAGGCTCTCGACTCGAAGGTCCCTCTGGATGACGGCGTTCCTGACGTACCTCGGCGCACCAGTCAGCCGGCGGAGCGCAATCGCCTGAACTGCGCGCATCCTCTTGCGCTGCGGTTCGCTGGCGAGCGCGTACCACGCCGTTGCCGCGTACGTGAGGCGGGGTCTGATGTAGGTCTTGTAGACCCCGAGCTTCAGTCCGAGAGGGAGGCTCGAGGAGAGCACTGGTTTCTGCCATCGCACTTCTGGAATTCGCGACGGCTTTCGTAACCTGTGGCTTCATCGAGAGTCTTCCGTCGATTTTGCCCAAGTATTTGGGCTGTGGGGCCCATTGGATATCTTGTCCATGAAGCTCCAGAGTAGGGTCCCGCCTGTTGAGGTATCCTCCTATGTTCACAGCCGGCGTCTTCCCGACATTCACCGACAGTCTCCACGCGGCGAGCCATTCGGGGAGGGCATCAAGCGCACGCTGCATCTTGACAATGGCGTGGGTTCTATTCAGCGACGTGGTGATGTACGCCACGTCATCGGCATACAGGGCAAGCGACGCCCCCCCTGCCGCCGGGATGTCGTCGGTGTAGCAGGCGTAGCAGACCGGGGACAGGCAACTCCCTTGCGGGACGCCGGCTGCGATCGGGCGCTCGGTGGATTCGGCGTCTTCAACCACTACTCTGAAGCTTCTATTTTCGAGGAAACTGGAGATCATCTTAACGGCACTCCGGGGCGCCGACGGCTGCGAGATCTTGTAGAGAAAGCCGTCGTGCCAAACACGGTCGAACGCCTTTTCCATGTCGAGGAATACTGCACACACGCGTTCTCTCTTATTCAGAGCCGCGGTAACGGTGTGCAACACACTCGACAGTGTAGCCGTGCTGTTCAGCGGCATCAAAAAGTAGCCTTCCACTTCTGTTGGCAGCTAGGCTATTCCATCCCGGATGCTTGCAGTTCCAGTCGCCCGCGCCCACCACCGGTGTCGGCGAGTCCAGCAACTTGCGGACATCAGCCAACAGGATAGTGCCAGCGGGCGGGCGGTACACTGAACACAGCCGGAGCGGGGAGTTCTCGAGGCAGAGCTAAAGTAGCCTATTACATTTGCCTATGACTTAAGTAAATTACATGTAGTATTTGATAGCGTAATTCAGAACTTGCAAATGAATTTTGTTAACGCCATCTATTGGCAACTCCGAAAATAAATATCTAGTAACTAACAAAACATCGATCTTCCCATGGGAATGGGATGTTTTTCCGCGGTAAAAAGTAGCCTACGTCACTCTCCACCCTCCTAACTATCCCCACACACATAAACCTTACCATATAATAGCTTTGTTGCGACGTGAAAGCGTCACAAACAAACAAACAAACAAACAAACAAACAAACAAACACACTTTCACATTTATAATATTAGTAAGGATTGAAACAGTTGTAAAAGATTACGACTTCACTGACCCTATAAGCTGGTTCGAGATGGGTATTTGGGTGACTCCAGTGATGTCAGTTATCTTGCTACGACGCGCGACGTTAGGCGTAGACGATCAATCTGGCATCAGTTCATTCTATGACCTTGGTTAGATCTATTTTAGATTGATTGTGTAAGGTAATTCCTGCGAGGTCAAAAGAGCGTTTTACGTATCTGCTGTTCCTAGAGTCCTTTACGCATTTTACGCCCTCGTGGGAGTATTATTTGGTACTCAAAGATCACCCAGTGAAGCCTTTCGCCGTTCCTTCTTATCTCATCTTCATGAGACAAAAATCCCGCCTGTTTCTATTAACATCTGGTTAAGAATAATCTTGACTCTATCCTAAGAACCACGATTATATACCTAAGGCCTACAATTACATGCTAAAAGCTAGGCCGTTTGTGATTTCCATTGAAGTCAGACTTCTAAGTAAGTCAACTTTAAATTGTTTTGAAGTAAGTGCAAGAATTACTCAGTGTTTCTTAAACAAGTTTGATCGCAGTTAAATAGCTCCCCTGCTCCCCTCCGGACCGGCCGTGGCGCGGTGGCCGGTGAGCTCGCTCCTACAATATTAATAGCGTGGTGGTCGGTGAACGTCCAAATAACAGTTTTGCGTCGGTCAAATTACCGCACGATTGTCGGACGGTGGCCGGTGGACGGTGGGCGGCCATCGAGTTGGCCCTCCTGCGTTTAATCGCTTGCATATTCGAGTAAATTATTTTATTATGGAAACAATTGGTAAGGTTTGTATGGAAGGGCCATTGGTAACCAGTTTATTTCTCTTCTCAATTTGAGTTTAATTTCCATCTCGTTATCGAGGATCTATGGTAATGAGGAGATATGTACTTACATAATATAAGCTATATAAACCTCATTTTATGTTTGTATCGTAACATTCACGTAAAGGAACACTTAGAAGGAATATCCAGTTTAATACTGTTAAACTGTCCTATGGGATGGTGGGCAATCGCTCAAACAGTATTACTCAATGACGTGACACCGATCCTGGAGAGTTGCTCGGTTCCTTCTTGATCGGCAAATCATCGGTGGCCGGTGGTGGGTAACGCCATATGATTTCTATTTGTTTGCTTGCTTAATAAGTATTACCAGTGTATTCCATACTAAACAATACATCCTTGTATTAAAAGTAGCAGGGTAACAAAGGCGTGAGAAGATGACCAGGTGTCCCCCGCGGCCCGCGCCCCTCGCCCCCGCGCCCCTGGCCGTACTGTCGATCAAACGGAAAAGAGCTGTTTTAATGTTGTGGTCACGCAGTTTACTTCATTATCCTCATCAGATATGTACGCCTAGTACTTTCTGTAATTGGCTATAATTGCAACCTTCCTTTCTAAGGAAAAATTATTTTGATATGTTTGGTTTAATTTCCTTTCTTTTTTGTTTTTTTTTTACCTGCAGCAAAGAAAATATTATTGCTACGATAAAGTTCCTTAAATGATGTAGCAAACTAGTTAGATGTACTAGCAGTAAGATTAACAAGACTGAAGAAATCGAATACCCCGTTTATTAGATTTAGGCATTTAGAAGTTAGGTATAAGTACAAGTTTACGTAAGAAAAACAATATCTAGTTTCTTAACAAGAATTTTAGATTTTTTGTCTGTCTGGTGCGATATAGGTAATAAGTACCTATCCATCTAATCTACATAACTTAGATAACAATAACTTAGATAACTTTATTTCAATCAAACCGCAACTTAAAAATATTTCGTCAATATTATGAAACCGTTCTCAGATTTTTTAAAGTGAGGTTATTGAATTGAAGCATAGGTTTGAACAAACTGAGTCTGTTATATTGTTGTTAGTAAATGTAGTTTCAGGTGTACCGAGAAATACCGTCCGTAGGCGGACACCGGAGAACTGAAACCATTTGTTGTATTCCACGGAGCGGGGACTGAAATTACCGTGGCCCAATATGCTATTACCATCACACATTCATGGCCAAACCGTTACATTACGGCGTGCCCACTACTAATTATCCACAATACGTAATACTCGTCCTCAAATAATAACGTATCAGTGGTCAATTTTAGCCACAACTGACTTTAGACTGTATTCCGTGGGGTTTATGGGTGAGATTGTGTTGTAAATGTTGACGCAAGTGTCGTGACTTGTGTGCTGCTGTGTTCAGCCCGCCCTGGGAAGGTTGTGGTTCTTTGCAGTATTTATGCGAAGGAATTGTCAAACAGTCAGCCATTTTTGTTACCGAAGTTTTACCTACGAGGAAGGGGTTGTTACTAAATATTGATTTAAATTGATGATGGAGACACATTACGACGAGTTTTTATTACTACAGACTGATATTTCCAAGTTTAGAAATAAATTTCGCTCTATAATACTAATTATGTTTCTACCGAGTAAAAGTTAAGATTATTCAATAGGTAAGCATTACGTCAAACGCGTTATGCGAATCATAACGCTCTCGTAGTGATCAATAATGGACAATTACGGACGATAGAATATTTTTGTTTCATTCAGTTTTATTTCGTTTGCGTCGTCTAGTTGTTAGTCACACGGGTGTAGAGCCTGTAGAGTGAGGGCTCCTGGGTTGAATTCCTGCCCGAAAAATATTTATGTATCTAATAGATAAATGTTTGTCCTCATACCTATTGGTAAAAAGTATGTATAATGCTCCGAATAATATTTTGCAACTATCTCAATCTCAATACAAAAATATGAGGTGACTCATTGTTAACTCTGCGCACGCTGTTATCGCACTTGAATAAAAGACAAAAACAATACGCTGTTGTGAAGTATATAGTAGGTACAATAGGCATCTCGAATATTATTCTAATTCCCTTAGTTAAATAATTCTGACTGTCAGTCGCCAGCCCTGTGCTAGGATCGTGGGAAAGCGCCGTGTTTTCATATGCAGCCGTAACAGTGGCGCTGCACTGACGGTCACCGTCGGTCCTCAAATATTCATACGGTAATGACAGTCGCCTACCATCCGGCCGAGGCATCAGGATGTTGTGGCACTCAGTTATTATATTGTGACTAGTTGTAAATCCGAACCGTCATTCGAAAATTATACTGGCGTAAAAATAGTTACAGGGAGGAGTTAAGAAACATATTATTAAATCTAAGGGGCACGAAGTAGAACGGGAAAAGTACTTCTGTTTTTAAAAATACCAACACCTTAAGTTAATTATGAGGGTAAAATGATTATACCTACTTATATTTATATTTATAGGGTACTGTCAAGTAGGTACACAAGATGTGAATGATTGATTTACTTGTGAAAACTAATATACCTATACCTAGTCTTCTTATCTCTTTTTCTGCATTTGAGCATTACAAGTTTTCAGAAATTACAGTGGAAGATAAACTTATCAATTCAGCCTTTGAGATACACTTGTCGCTCGGTAAGTACTAGATACTATGATGACGATGACGAAAAATTAGGGATTTATTATTGAATCTCGACGGCTCTCCGTCGCCAGCGACTCTACACTACGCCACGCGGCGTGACTCTACCATAGTATAGTACTCTGTGGCTCTACCGCGGCACCGCGCCGAGTTACGTCAGCTTTTCTAAATCGCTCTATTTTTTGTTATTGCATGATATTTTACATCCATCACGAGTTAAACCGTACAGATCGGACGTCTTACCTCACAACTGTGGAGCGGCCAGTCACAAGAAATATCGGGTTACATAAAACACTTGCATACCGAACGACTGTGATTGGCAGCCGTCGTGGTTCCACACGAAATTTACATATTGCTGCGACCCTGACCTTTGAGCCGACGTGTTAGGTGCTATTTTCACGTGGCCGGGACTCCTGCGACCAGCTAACAAGGCAGTAGCCGAGCGCGCGTGAACTGTCAGTATAATCTAGCCGAAATGACAGTCAGATCTACGTATGACGGGTTTAAAGGAAAATAAGTTCTACGGCGAGGCGAGAGAAGCGTGTTTGTTACGATAATTGCGTGTATTTGTTTATTTGCGGTCAGACGCGGGCTGCTTTGGGTTACACCGCGAGCGGTAGGAGGTTCGCGCTAGGGTGTCCTAGCTTCGAAGACCATCGGGAAAAACAATAATCAGAAGTAGGTACCTATGGCGGTATGGTCTAGATTACTTTTACTTCCGTATAGATTCATAGGCGCTTTATGCATGAATCTTAAATTTTTTAAGTTTTTAAAGTATAATCCTGAATAAAAAGCATCTGTCTTGTTTATGAAATCAATATTTCAGTTTCGACTGCTTGTCGGTGTGGCGACACCGCACACACGTCACACGGTGACGTCACCGAAGCCTGAATCACGTTATCGAAGAATTGTCGATCGCCGGTCGCCGGCATATATACCACGCCTCGAGTACATTCACTTGGGGCCTCGGCCGCTCCCAGACATGTCGTCTCGCCTGGCGGGAGATCTCCCCATTGCCAAATCGATTAGTATTTTATGACAGAAATAAATAAGTAGTCGGTAGATAACCTGCCTAAACTTCAAGTATGAAAATGCAAAACAAAGGAGAGCTGATAGTACTTTATCACTAACAAGCCAACCGTACACATGGCTAACTTTACTGCCACTTACTTAAAAGAAATTCCAAGATTCCGTCTTGTCCAACAAACACACGAATGTTTTGCTTAAGAATAATAAATTGTAAATCGCGACATTCGCTGGAATGTCCCGGCGGAGACTAGCATCTCATGGTGAACGCGGGTCAAGTGTCAAAACGCGTGCTATCAGATGTATACGCGCGTATCGTCCGTCGCACGCCTGGCCGCGCGCGTACTCGGAATACCTCCGCGGAGTCGACTATGACACCTTGCTTTATGTGTTTATTTCTATGATGCTATGATGGGTGAACCCGAACGTCTGCCAAAGATCGGCGATTAAAACCATATCTAAGTAATAACGTTGGGACGTTCTACAGTCTTGAAAACCTAACTTGTTCTGAGCCACCTTTCTATGTTATTTTTTATGTATACGCTGGCATAGCGGTAGTCAACCGTCTCGGTGGTAATGACCACAGTTGGCCAAGTATACCAGCAACACTATAGACTTCACCGAAGCATTAGGTAGTGGAAAAGAAAGAAGAAACAAATAATGTGAGTAATTTGGCTACGAAATGTGATTCAGATAGAAGGATACGGATACAAACGAATGTTCAGAGATGATAATAACACTAATATAACAATTATACTTCCGATAATAATTCATGGAAATTAGCAGTCTATAAAAGATAAGCATAGAGCAGTAAAAACTTACATCTTAAATGGATAATTTAAAAGAGATGTTTATGTGTGTAATTAATCTTTATTTTTTATGAATAAATGAAAACAAACGAGTATGCCTTCCGCTGCCACCTGTGACAATTGTGACTGACCTAGACTGAACAATACTCAAATCGAGACTGAATGTTATTCCAATTAACAGAGGCAGTTATTTATAGCATTAGTTGGTACGTTATTAGTAGGTGAGGGAGGGACTGCTTACTTATTGTTAGTAATATTTGAGTTAGTAATTGTTGTCAAGAGACCTGTTTTTATTCTGTTACAGATATGTTACTATCCTTGAGTAGTTGAGTAGGAACTAAGATGGTCTGCTCTAACATGTTTCAAGAAATAATACAAATATCGTGGCGGGTGGTGATACTACTCTGAACGGACTCTATAGATTCTACCACCTATTAAAACTTCCCTTTCAATTAGAATAAACTACTTAAAATACGGAAGCTCCAATACAATAATGGTGACTATGAAGAGCTAACAGAATGGAGGACAATGACGCAAATAAAATCAAAGCTCTATTTAAAACGTAACATGATCCGGGTGAGCGTATTGCCCGGTAGCAGCAGATATCGATCTACAAACATATTATTTTTCAGTCAACTAAACATGTCGCGGAGATGTTATCGCGTTGTGCAAGCCGTGTTGCCGTGTTGCCGTGAGATAGTGTTTGTGATCGCATTGTCCCTAAACTGCTTTATGAATACTAAACTGCTTTCTAATAGGCTTGGTTATGTCGTGAAATTTGACGCCGCCGCTCAGCCGCCCAACGGCTTGTTTTCGATATACTTTTGTAGGCTATATTTTACTTATAATTTATATTACCACTAAACAGAGTGAACGTTGAAGATACTTTATGATGTTTAGAGAAAATGAATATCGAGTAAATTAATTACCGGTAATTAGATTGATTTTTAATATTTAAGATAAAAACAATTGGAAAATCAGGCTGGTGTCTGGTAGAAATGGTCGTAGTAAGTTCGCAGCTACGCAGCTACAGCTACTCTTGTATTTTCATACCTAAATACCATCATTATCTTCCTGCCCATTTTCCAAATATATTTCAGGTCGTTGGAATATGTTTTCCTTTTCCAGCTAAGCTACTAGCCGTCACTTCTACACTGACTCTTTTGTTTCAGAATTTCTCACACACAATCCATCTTTTCTTTTATCGTCCTCGAAACGATATTCAATATTCATACGGATGAATATTGACGATGACGTAACAATGCTTACGTATCTCCTTAGTATTATGACTATGACGCTGATGAATAGGAGAAAAACGACACTAGTCAGAGTGGTAACGGACAAAACGGATGTGACCGCAACCGGGAAGATACACGACATACGAGATTTGTGTTTTGAACGGAAAAAATGTTATTATTTCCCAAACAGTGAATGGGATTAGCTATTATTTGGTCACCCTAAACAGATGGAATCAGGGTTGAAAGCGCGAAATATGATCGTTTTATTATAACGATATTTGCTAGTTTTCGGGCCGGCCATTGTTGTGAGCGGCCGATGGACTGATAAGGGCCTTTGTGAGCTGCTAATATGCGTCCGTATAAAGTTTCCTCACAATAAGGAGGTTTGTTTTCGATTAAAAGATAGCGTCTATTTACTACGTTATTGTTAGACTGTTAAAGCTATAAATAATTTTGGACACGAATAAAATTCCACGGTTATTTTACTGTTTTGATTCACTCGAACTCATACCTAGTATTAAGTTTATATGAAGAAATATAGAAAATACGTTTCTTATGTACATAATCGACAAACCAGCAGACTAGTCATTTGGCGTGGGAACTGCCTCAAGATAGAAGGCGCTAGTCTGGTAGCTGGTCAGCCAGCAGCCAGGCTTCAGCCTACCACCAAGCAGGGTCAAGCTAGATGCCTCTTACTTATCACTCGCTGGTATTCCAGCATCAAGTTGAGGTCAGTATCATAGGCTGCCTAAATATATTTATACTTATAATTTCATAATTATAATTTGCATACAGACAAAAGAACGGATATTGCTACTTTTTTTAACAATCGCAGATAAAATATATTTATCAGTTGGATATTATTAACACATAAGCGACATAAAAATAATATCAATGAATATGGGATTTCCCCGTTTAGTAAAGCTTAGCTTAATAAATTTAATTCTGTTTACAATAATACTGGTTTATCAATGTGTTGGTTGCATTATAGGTACCTACTTCATGTCTTTGGATTCCACGATGATGAAGATTTAAATGTAAATAGTGGTGGCATTGAACAATTTAAGAGTGCTGGCACACTGACACAAAATGAAGCAAAATATGATGAGCGGTATGCACAAATGTCTCTGAGAAATTATTTAGAAGTATCACGTTATTTATAGGTAAACGATAAGTGGATTTCTTAATTTTGTGCGCTTGACTACGATCCCGCTTGATGGTAAGTGGTAACGTAGCTCTAATATTGCAAGCGAAGCTTCAGACAAGGAACAAACAATAATGTGTAGGCAAGAAAAAGTGAGTAAAAGACACATCTTCTATATCCAATTTTAGGCAAACAGCCTGTCGCACAAGGACTACTTGGTAAACAATCATAATATTTTTCTGACATTATAATTAATTAGGTACCTATTCACAATAATTGTAAATATGCTTAAGGTAACGGATGAGACAAAATACCTATTTACAGTAGGAATAACGTTGATCCGGATATCTGATTATATTTTATGAATGATGATTCCTCAGCGGCTTAATGAAAAATATGTAATAAATTAATTTATCATTTTATGACTAAAAATATTTTTATTCCTCAACTGATTAGAATATCTCCATTGTGATTAGGCTACTTATTAATCTATACTAATATTATAAAGCTGAAGAGTTTGTTTGTTTGTTTGTTTGTTTGGTTGAACGCGCTAATCTCAGGAACTACTGGTTCGAATTGAATTTTTTTTTTGTGTTGAATAGACCTTTTATCGAGGAAGGCTATAGGCTATATAACATCACGCTGCAACAATTAGGAGCGAAGAAATAATGGAAAATGTGGAAAAAACGGGGAAAATTATTCATTCTCGAGGGCTTTCGTTGCATGCGTTGCGAAAACGATTCAAGATACCAAAAATATATGTATGAAAGAATTATTCCTCTTGAAATGATCTAAAATAATGTCCACGACAGTATATGTCTATCTTTTAAGATTAACACACTAGAACCGTTTTTATGGTAATCAAATTTGCCGCGTTTCCAAGTTTAATCTGAATTAATCTTGCTGTGATCCTTTGCTACTTTGCTATTATTTTGTCGTAAGCTTTATTTCTAAGTTTAATTTAATTTAACCTCAATTAATTTTGGTGATAGTTTATTATCTTCCCGAAATTCCTACGGGAGCGGGACCTACGCGGTTGATACTGACGGGTCCCGAAGCGAAGCGAGGGCGGTTCGCTAGTAAAATATAATATTACGTTTAATATTTTGTGAAGGGAGATAAAATGTTCGTTCATCGACTTTCAAACGATTTATTTTAATGAAAATATTGACAACGCGTAGACCTCTTCCATTATTTTTATTAATAAATTTCGTCCTCTCCATACATGTCCTGTCCTCACTCGCCTCTGCACACCTCATCTCAACAATTCCTGCTAATAGGTACTGTTCCTCGCTGTTGATTTTACTAGGGGTCTAATATTCTTCCGTTACAATTTAATCAAAATAATAAAATGAAATGGCAGGTATCCTTTAAGAAAATTAACAAACAACCTTTATAATACATACGGCGTCGGCTTGCGCAGCACCAACGGGCGTCGGCCCCGCGACTATCAATTTTCTTACATGACGCCGAAATAATTTGTTAGATTAGAAAATGAGCGCGCGCGATGGCGGCCGCTTTGTGTATATGCAAATAGCGGTATTGTTGTGAACAATCACACTTACATGGCTATATTCGTTTGAAACACCGCGGCTATTACATTAATTATATTTGTTCGCCGCGTTTTGTTCCGGGATGACTGGCGCTTTGCGCGGATCGGCCGGTGGCAACTTAATATCATGTTTGAGGCGGAAACCACCCAAATAAGACGCTTTGCAGGTGATTAGAAAGCACCAGAAATAAAATACTATTCAACGTGCCGGAATCGAAATAATTGTGTGGAATTATACAGCGATATGTTTTAGCTCTAGCGGCATGTCGTTGCAAACTATTGACGTTGGTAATGTTTTTAGGGATCCGTGCACAAAAACCTAAAAATAAAAATGTTATTACTTACCTAACCAAATGTTTAAAATAATAATCGGTCAGTGGTATTTGTGGGAATTGGGTGGCTTGCGTAACATTTCATAATGTGTTTCTGAGTTCTAGAGGGCACGATCGGAATTTTGAATGGCAGTCGTTAACAGTTTAAATATTTTGTCTAAACTATAAATCGGACGACCCTGTAGCCTAGTTGGTAGCGACCCTGCTTGCGATGCGAGCGGTCCCGGGTTCGATTCCCGGCCGGGGCAGATATTTATGTGGCAGATAAATATTTGTACTCGGGTCATGGGTGTAATTGTAATGTGTTATATGTGTAGTCGATGCCACCCGCGACACAGGTACCTAGTAACCTACTGCGGGAGTATGAGTGTGTTAGCGCTTATTTTATTTATAAATGCTCCGTTAATTGAAAAGAGGAACCTAAGTTTGAATACACCTACCTACATGTTCAAATCTTGACACATTTGGATACTGATAACAATATAAATATGGTTAAATATTGACCGTCAGTGTGACAATTTATTTAGAAAATCACAAGATAAATGTAATATCACGTCTTAATCTCAAGTGGATATGTCTCAAATCCATAATAAGATACGAATTGTTAAGTTGGTCTATCGCACATATGTTCCACTTGAGAGCTGATAATACGAGTGTCAACAATAATTTCATCATATTACAAAATACCGTGACACAGCACGCTAGCCGTCACGTCACCGTGACAACACTACCGTCACGATTTGATATTGTTGTCTCGTATTATCAGTGACAAAACTAAGTTTTGTCCTTGAGTTGAAGCTAAAATCTTGGGACTTATTTACGCTGAAGATGAAACACTGATAATACATTGGACATCAAGTCCCTATGGAGCGTCGCTGGACTCTACCCAAATCAAATCGGTGTTTATTGTAAACATAAGATGATAACCTCATAATCACTACATAGTATAAAACAAAGTCGCTATTTTTGTCTGTTTGTTTGTCTGTATGCTTAAATCTTTAAAATTACGCAACGGATTTTGATGCGGTTTTTTGTAATAGGTAGAGTGATTCAAGAGGAAGGTTTTTATGTATAATAACATCTATTGAATAATGGAGAAATACTGTTATTTTCAGGGTTCTAATGTGGTGTCGTAAATTCTTACATTTCTTGCCGCTTACATTGCGTACGCAGGCTTAACCTTACAGGATTTATAAAAATAATGTACTAAGTATTGTACACCTTGAAAAGGTCTACAGAAAAGTCCGCGATGGTATATGTCTATCTCTTATCGATATCCCACAAAACCATTTTTTGTCAATTACTTTTTACGGCAAATAATAGCTAATTTTCGAAGCGATTTTAAGCACTACAGCATTATTCCTTATTTAATTAAATACCTTAAATAGATTGTTGATTTAACATAGATTTATATGGCCTTTTACAGCATATAATTTCTTTGATTATTTTCCAAGATATTACAGATTTAAAAATACATTGCGTAGCGTTTGCGGCGGTACCTATCGGCCGGCAGCCGCGACGCGTTCCTATAAATTTAGACATTGGAATAACATAATTTGTTAAAATTTATAGAGATTTTTGAAGTTACTGGTTCCCCGAAGCGAAGCGAGGGCGGGTTTACTAGTGATATAAAAAATAAATATTTTTGATCCCTCATGTCCTGCCTATAGGTATACAAGGATTAAAAAACAAAAATACAGGTAAGTAATATCATATTTTTCCATTTTATTTCCAAAACCAACCGTGATTTTTTAACGTTTTTCGGCTGAAGAGTCTGAGAGTCAGATAATAAGGAGAAATAAATAAAAAAAACATTTACGAACAGTGGCGACCATCACGTCTATTCGCTCATTTGTTAGCGGATGACATAAACCACTAACAACAAAAACAAAGCCATTTACATATCAGTTTGTCATGGCGTTGATGTCGCGGTCAGATCGTTAAATTGAAAATTTCGTGAAATTCTTAATCCACAAGATTATACACGATTAGAAATTGTTGAATAAGCAGTTCTAAAGTTTAGGTATCAACAAGGATCGGCTCTATTTTGACATCCTTAAATTAATATCTCTGGACTAAATAATTCATATAAAAACGCGTGGTGAAAACCATAAATGAAATAAATTTTTAGTATGACAGGGCATGGTGTATTTTCGTAATTTAATTCAACCGACTCGGAAGGGGTCCTCTGTTCCTGATATACATAGGTATAGGTACCTATTACATCGACTTTCATAATAATATGAAAGTTTAGTATCTATGTCATTCACTTATTGTGGCTCTTGTGAGTCGTCATTCGTTCAGTTTTTAAAATTACGATCATGGTGAATTGTGCTTTCATGGTGTCTAGTTATAGATCATGGTATTATTTTAACCGTAATTTCAGATAACAACTGTCAAAATAACAACTGGTCATTTCGTGAAACTCGATCACTCGCTTCATGAGACGGTTAACAATTTCATGATATCGTCGACTTTACGAGCAGACCACAACATTAACATTGAATCATCATCATCATCTCAACCCATAATGGCCCACTATTGAGCACGGGTCTCTTCTCATTCTGAGAAGGGTAAGGCCATAGTCCACCACGCTGGCCAAGTGCGGATTGGCGGACTTCACACACCTTTGAGTTTTGTGAACTCTCCGGCATGCAGGTTTCCTCACGATGTTTTCCTTCACCGTTTGTAGCAAGTGATATTTAAATGCTTAAAACGCACATAACTCCGATAAAGCCAGAGGTGCGTGCCCTGGGGTTCGAACCCGGACCCTCCGAATAGGAGGCCGAGATCTTAAACCACTAGGCTACCACCGCCATTGAATAATGTTGACCAATAAAATGTTAAACGCCACTAGGTATTTGCACGAAAACAAGAAACATAGCGGTTTTACGATTACATTACAATATTAATAACAAGGGCCGCGCTTCGTGCGGACTCCGGACGCATTACGAGTGCTGCTGGCTGCCAGATAGCACACTTTATTGGACCCTGGCTCGTCCACATTGTCACCTACGATACGACACGGTACTGTACCTACGATATAAAGTCAGAACAGCGCATTAAAAGGAAATCTCAGCAGTTATTTTTCTTAAAATGTTATTTGCTCCAGTTCTCGACTACATTAATGAAACTCACAGGAAAATCTTCGATCAACAATCATTTTCATTTTCTTCTTCGATGAACAAATGTTTCAACGAAAGACACTAACGTTCAGACTCCCTAAGAAGTTGTTTTGCCTACTGCCTTTTATTTGCCATCCATTACAACGGCCACTTATTGTACGACTATCATTGAGCAGAACAGTAAAATAGAAAAACATTTCATAATTTAGCCTTCCTGTTTTACCTGATTACCTGAATACCTGATTGTACGGTGAAAACTAAATTTATTGAATGTGTACAATGGAGACGGGCCCCGTTATAGGCCATCTAAGCGCTCCCGGCCAACTGGCGGCCTCAGATTACCATTCAAATTAACTATTGAGAACGACACTAAATACGGCCACTGTCCATAGCGCACCAGTGTCGGGCTGTCGGCCGACGACTTTCTTCTACAACTGCCATCTTCAGAACTTACAAACAGTATGTCAGTAGTGACAATATATTTAACGTGCGATCTCTAAATTATGTGATGTCAGATACACATTACAGGATACCTGAGCTACAAATACAATCACTTTTTGACCTATCTGCCAAGTCAGGCAGTAGGTAGGTACTGTACAGGAATCATACTGTATCTAATTAAACCAAGTTTTAAAATTAAATGTTTTTGGTAATATGCACAATGTACACATTACGTTAACATTAGAATATAATGAAATATTACGCATAATTGTATTATTTAATCAAGTATGATAAATTCAATTAGGTCTACGAATTTTTTTTTGGGTTTAACAGAAGTCTATTAAAAATACCTACATTTAGATAGGTATACAATTGACATGAACGAATATCATAAGGAGACGCGTAAGGATGCAAAAGAACTTAACAAACTTTTTTGTTTGTCTAATGTAAGCAAGTATATTTTCTCTAAGCGTGGAAGCCAGTGGACATCCTCCCCGAGAGATAAGCGTTATCTGCGGTGCCGGCAGCGGTTGCCCAACAGCAAAATATTTACGATACACTTTGTTAACGAACTGTTAATATGTGATTCATGCAAATCGATACGTTTGTTTTCCTATAAACCGCCGAGATAGCCGCCCGAGCCGCGCGCCGCGAGTTACGAGCACAAGCGGGTTCAATGAGAAACATTAGGAAGAAGAAGAAAATTGTTTAAATAACTAAAAAGAAGAAGCGCATAAAAGGATTCTAGGCAGAATAATACAATCCAATATATTTTGATTATATCGAATTCAAGTAGCTGTCTGAAGATTTTGTATTTAGTTTTAAAGGATTAGATAAGTTAGTAGAGTTGTGATGCAAAATAAATGTTTAGTCAGCATGAGTAGGTAAAATCAATATCTTGAGAATGACTCATAATGTAATACGTTTATGGTTGCAGTCGATCTATGACCAACTGTACTTAAAGTACATTTTAGGAAAGTTATTATAAGAAAGTGTTAAAAAATACAATGCCTTATCATTAACTAAATATTTACTACTGAAATAGAGCGCTTAATTATCGTTAAGCTTTTATGGCTTGCACCGCCTCCGAGGCTTTACCGAGACTCTCGCCGTATCAATAATTGCGTGATTAAAATGCCGATGGAGGACTGATGGTTCCTCGCCACCATTCCTAAGTATTATTCACAGATAATGCTGGTTTTTTGAACCAACTCGTCCACATTAACCACTATTCCGAAGCGAGAGCGGCCGATGTGTCGACATTTACGCGACTCGCAGATAAGACAAGCGGTACAGAGTTACTTACACGTGAGAAAATACTGTAGCAGGTACTCGAGTACGACACTGGTAAACAAGTGGTATCAGTGTACCACCTTGTACATAAAATTGCGTAATATTATGTATATTGGCATCAATCCGTGGCATCAAACTACCAAAATCCCTTTAGTGAGTAAGATATTGTTGATTTGACCATAAGCGGAAGGCCTTTGCTTTTTTCAATAGACATCATAGAAAGGTACTTAGACTTAGATAGACTAAGGTACGGTTGCTTAGGTTCTAGATCACTTCATTTTATACCCTGTTTATTTTCACCAGAAATAATGATCACTTTGTAGGCGACCTCAGTAAACGATATAGTTACAACTGTATTGTTATGATATTAAAAATTACGAATAAGTTGCAATTTGGTTAAGGTTCCTCTTCCTGTCTTTCATCCTTGATAGCAAATGGAATTAAGCTTTTTGTAGGCAAATGTTATAGCTGAACAAGCCCCCAGCAATAAATATCATGTCGTGGAACATTGGGCATTAGAACTGGGGGCGACTCCAATGGCTAACATCGAAGGGCTCCCGACAATCATAGAACAAATTGTTATTAAGTACATGTTAATAACAATTAATTTATTGTACATAGAAGGTAGGTACATACTTTTTAATTTCATGCAGATAATGATTGCAACCATTTAAAAAATAAACTACCCTATGGAAACAAATGTTAAATGGAAGCCAAGTCAGATATATATTTTGAAATATTATATGCCTTGGTAGTAACTTCAACGACAACAGGAGGGAGATCTAAGTGGGTGCCAAGTTCAATGATAAGACCTGTTTATTAACATGAAATATTTTACAACAATTAAAAGGTCTGACTTAGCTAGTTTCCATATGAAACCCTGCTTAAATTTTTCATAGACATATATGCCTATGTATGAAATATAACTAACATTGAATGCCTAAAATGGACTTTTCAGCATGTTCACCCTCAGTATTAAAAATCAATGCGACCCAATAAATAACTTTAACGGAGAAATAGCGGTTTATTTAGTTGATAGAGAGGGGCTGTGCGGAAATGGGGTAATTTATCTATTTATTGATTTACAGCCATTATCTAGAGGGCATTGTGTGCGACAATACGCGCAAATTGAGACGTCGGATTCGCCATGCCTGCTGCAGCCTGCAGGCCGGGACGAGGTCTGTGGGAGAGTGCTGGAGTTCCAATGCTTATGGCGTTTTATTGGTTTTTATAGACACGCCCTTGTTAGTCAAATATTATAAACATAAATAACGTATATATTTTGTAATAAAATCTTGGAATCTAAATCGTAGTAAAATCAGCCAGGCATACATTAATGTAATTTAAAATGTTGTGTTATTTAGATCAAAATATACCTACTGATTTAATTCTAGACATTAAAACAAAATGCCCCTACTCTACTTACAATTAATAAGTATTTTATAATGTTTAATGAATTTAACTAAGAGGTTAACTTATTTAATATTTAAGTTTTTAATGTTTCTCAAATCAATACCTACGTGTTTATTTAAATAATGGCACAAATATTTTTATAATTCGTTCAGTTGGTTACGATTCTTTACGCGGTGTACCTACTAAGTGTAAGTGTATATTATCAAAATACGCAACAAGCGCTCGTGTGTCACGCTGGCACTGTTATCCAACATGGCTCCGACACAACAGTTACCAAAGGGTTCGCTCCCCAGATAGTTATACTTTGAAATATTTTTATTGTAATTATTAACAAAAGATTTCACCCGCTTTCAATATCATTTTGCTGGCAGCCATATTTTTATTTCCCCCCTCTGCGCCGGCGCTGATTTTTTACTCGCGCCGCGACGTTTTTTACGGTCGACAACAATGTTGCCGTAACGAAATATAGAAAAACATTATTTTTATTACTCTGGTTCGCCATGTCTAATGAATACACGCGGGAATTATACCGATACGCGAATTGTTGTGACATTTTTTAATGTGGCAAAATTTAAGGTTCCAGTTTTTGTTTAGTAAGGAAACAAGTTATATCTAGGTGTCAGTTTCAAGTCAAAACTTTTAACTTTACAAAACTTGCTAGCGAAGTCAATGTAAACGGTCACAGCCTATGTGTGATGATAGCGATACCTATGTGGTTTTAAATATGGCATCTGAATAAACACAGTAAAAGTTTTACTCTATTTATTCAGATCCCATATAAAACTATAACCATTAAATGTCATTTGTGAATACAAAATTTTTTTTTATTTATTTTAATGTAAATATTATGGCATCAGTATCAAAGAATGTTAGTGACAAGGCAAGCATTTAAAGAAAATTATATTAAAAAAAATGAATGACTGAATATTGAAAGAACTACTGTTTTATTATTCCTTACTCTTCGTTATTTTTTTATATCACACATGTAAAAACTATATCTACACAAATGTAATAAATCTCATATATACAAACTTTCGTATCGCCGGGAATCGAACCCGTCTTAGAAGGGCCGTCCGACTTAGTAACTTGGCGCTATAGGGTCATCAAATGCGACATTATCCTTACTAATATTATAAATGTGAAAGTGTGTTTGTTTGTTTGTTTGTTTGTTTGTTTGTTTGTTTGTTTGTGACGCTTTCACGTCGCAACAAAGCTATTATATGGTAAGGTTTATGTGTGTGGGGATAGTAAGGAGGGTGGAGAGTGACGTAGGCTACTTTTTACCGCGGAAAAACATCCCATTCCCATGGGAAGATCGATGTTTTGTTAGTTGCTAGATATTTATTTTCGGAGTTGTTAATAGATGGCGGTAATAAAATTCATTTGCAAGTTCTGAATTACGCTATCAAATAGTACATGTAATTTACTTAAGTCAAAAAAAAGCCTAAATGTAATAGGCTACTTTAGCTCTGCCTCGAGAACTCCCCGCTCCGGCTGTATTCAGTGTACCGCCCGCCCGCTGGCACTATCCTGTTGACTGATGTCCGCAAGTTGCTCAGCCAACAGGATAGTGCCAGCGGACCAGAGGGATCTTCGAGTCGAGAGCCTGGACGACTTCATCGAGAGATTGGCACGCAACATGTTCGGGCGTGTCGACGCGTCGCGGTTCCCGCATCTGCAGGACCTGGCTGCGCGGGACGGGCCTAGCACTGACTGATACTGGGGCTTCGTAAGTCGTCGCCCGGCGCTGATCGGCTCCTGCTGGGCTTCCCACCAGCGGGATTCACCCGGTAGGGCCTCGATCGCCTGGGCGGCGCGAAGATGAACCCCATCCCGTTTAAGACTCTGTGGCCTGTAAAAAGGCCACCACTCACTGGACTTGACCTATTGGTTAACCACAGATGGACAACGAAGGGCCTTAGGGCCCAGCCCAAGAACCGGCCCGTTTTAACGGGCCGCGAGAGACACCCACAAAGGGGAACTAACTGTCCCGAGGGCTCCACACACCTCAGACAGGGTGGAGTGAAGAGAGCGAGTAGTAGGCTACTTTTTAGCCTAAATTCCTACGGGAGCGGGACCTACGCGGCTGTTACCTACGGGTCCCGAAGCGAAGCGCGGGCGGTTCTCTAGTCGATAATATTTAACTGAATGAACAAAATGTTTTGGATAACAAATCTCCCGCGGAGCAAAGTATCGCGCGTTAGGGCGCATTCAAGTAGAACGCTGGTTACCGGCGCCGATCTGCCAGCGCTTATCGGTACTGTGGTCCGTTGACATAACCTCGGTCGTGTGACAGGTCGGAACTTATCGGCGCTTATTGGCGCTGGTTCGGCACAAAGTAGGTATAGAGACTACCTGTGGCGGCTACCTGCGCGGATAAGCGCCGATAAGCGCTGGCAGATCGGCGCCGGTAACCAGCGTTCTACTTGAATGCGCTGTAACGTCGCATACAGAATCGCAATGATTGTTACCGGAGTAATTGTTATTATTGGTTGGCCGCCGCGCGCCGCTGCTACAGGGGGCGTTCGGTGCCCTGCCTAGCGGGGTGGCTGCTAACCCCACACACGAAAACATATACAACACAATTAATGTGAATGAACATCTAGACTATTTTGTATTATGTAGTATATTAATAATTATCAGTTTCCTTTTTTAGTCATAGTCATTGTCAGTTTGTGTATATCCTGTATATTTTTTACTAGATTCTACCTCTATGTACGAATACAGTGTAAGTTTCTTTGCTATAGGTATAGAAGGCATGCCGAAGTTAACTACATACTCATATTGAATTTTATTTTATTTTTACCATAAAGCTCTTAAAGTACCTATTGCAATAGTATTGCATTTTATTGTCTTTTTTTCTAGCGTTTAGCGTTTTCTTAGGCTAGCACATATATACGAAAAAAAGAAGAATAATTTTTTGGCACATACAAAAAAGTTTATAACAGAAGAGAACGCTACACATTTTTATAATATCAGACTTTATGGAAAGTATGCAGACCCTAAAGCAATAGCGTGTATTGCCCCGTCCTACTGATCATAAAGCCCCGTTTTCACTAAGGGACATTTGTCGCGCGACCTTGTCGTCCAACAAGAATTCTACGTGTCGAACGACGTCCCGGGAGATATCGCCCGACATCGCAGGCGACATCTACGTGTCGCGGAACAGGTCGCAAGTCGACGCTTGCAGAGCGTCGACACGCGCGACTTCCTTGTCCCTCGACAGTCGCCCGACAGGCTTTGCTTAGTGAGGACGTGTGTCGCTTGTGTTCCGTGAAATAGTAGTAGTGTGGTCGAACGAAACTGTGTTGACTCTCATAGAGTTATATCAAAATGCCCGATTATTGTGGGATACGTCACATCGTGACTATAAAAACAAAATTAAAAAGAATTATGCTTGGGAGTATATTGCAACTACATATTCCAAAAAGAGAAATCGAGCTCAAAATACACAATGTAAGGTCTCAGTTTCTAAGAGAGCGGAAAAAAAAATTGAGTACAAAAACTACAGGTTGACCTTTCCCTCTCTAGCAAATATTCTCGAACCCACCATCTTTTTTTACGTTTTGCAATGTTCTTCCGAATTAAAATGTAAGCGGCACTGAACAACACTAGCTCCTCGGGCGACATCTCAATCACAACTTTATAATGTGGACAGGCAAATATTGAGCGACATTATCCCAACAAGTCGCAGATACATACAACGTAAAGTCCCGCGATATGTCCCGCGATGTATCCCTGCGACATGTCGCTTAATGAAAACGGGGCTTAATGCGCCCTAAGCGACGCGACGCGGCGCAGGGCCCACGATAAGCGACGCGGGCCCCGGGGCCGGCCGCGGGCCCCAGCATGCCCCAGCCCCGCGTAACGCATGTTAACGCACATGTAACTGTCGCTAACAAATATTTATAAATGTTTTATTCTATTCACGATGGCGTGCAATCCAAGGGATGAGCGAGTAGCGTTCGTGGAGAGAAATAAAATGAAAACCATACTGTGGCAGTGGCATACCGTATACTAATAAAATATAAAGTAGCTAGCCTTTTCTCTATGTTTAGTTTAAAGTTTAGAGTAAAGTATGTATTCCTATTTCGAGAGAAAAGTCACGTAATATTAATGTTACAAAGTTTTATGCAAAAATAAAACTAAAATGTAGAGTCGTATTACATAAAATTTACCTAAAATGTGCAGCGCTTATTAAGATTTTTCTTAAATATTTTTAGGTAGAGTTTCCATAGAGCCTTGTACAACATTTATTATTGCATTTATAAGTTGATCCAAATCTAAGTTATTATAAATAAATGACTGTAAAAAAATTGTTCACCCAAAGAAATTATAGTTCCTCGTTTCTCTCACAGCTTGGACCGGCGCGATTAGCCCTATTGTAGTCTCCCTTGGCATTGCTGAATGTAGATCGAATTATGTTTGCACACATGCTTGCTGGTGGCTGCTGGTGGCTTGGTGGACAGCGTGGTGTCGGGTTCTCCGAATTAGCGGGATTACTGCCATTACTGGCTCCGATTTCCAAATAATTACACTCCTCGACGTAACTATTTTGAAAGGTCGCTCTGCGGTTTGTAATTCAATTTGGCCGATCGAGTGTACCTGATTTTTTGAAAGGAAACTCGTTTGAGTTCAATCGCGGAGAATAATGTGCGTTGTTTTGGTTACACGTGACAAAATATTTACTACGAGCATGTAAAGTAGGTAAGACATTTTGTCATATTAAACGCGCATTTTAATGCAATGTAAAGTTTTTCTATCAGGTACTAATATCGATTTAAATTGTAGGTTTTTGTTTAAATACTGTTATAATAAACAAATTAAATGAAACACACTGTCCAAATAAGTGGCACCTCCGACGTACAACAAACAAAAAAAACCGTTAGTTTCCACGAACCAATCAATCTTTTTCTTAAATAATCTATTTTCTTAACTACCCCTATCTCTCCTCTACGAAACTACGTTCACTCATACACATTTTGACAGCAAAAAATCTTTTACTTTGAGAAAAACCCAAAATACCTATAAAAAATATTTCACTTCAAATGAACAAAAATGTAGAGACGCTGAATCATTTTTCCGCTATTATTCACTATGGTAAATGAAATTATTATCGTTATTATAATGAATAGATAAGCAAGTAAGTACGATAATTGGAAGTTAGTTTTTACAAGACTGAAGTCACCAGCAGTAATCCGCAAACTTTCGCCGTTTGACCGCTAACACAGATAACATCTTAATTACCACTAAGTGCCGCGCCGTCGCCTGATTGACAAACGGACGGACAGATTGAACTGTATCTTAATATTGATGAAGATTAAACATTTGTAGATATTAATTTTTTGTTTTTATTACAGAAACCTGCGGGCGGAGCCGGATCTAATGTACCTACTGGTTTGTATTTATTGACCGCTCCCCGCCCGCTTCGATGGACGTACGATTATTGTTATTGTACATGTATTAATTACTACAATATACTTAGCTTTGAAACTTGAATCGCTAATGGGTATATATCGTGTCCACTAACCTTGAATAAATACTTCAGTAGGAGGTAAGTACCTACTTCATGATCAGTGTAGTTCCTAAGAACAATAACGACACCCGCCCAGTAGTTGAAAACGTTGAAAGTTGAAGTTTTACTTCAAATTGACTGGAATTCATATTTTATTTAATTTAATTGGTGGCCAACATATTCATGCAAACCATTATGCGAGTTTACCCACATATTGTTGTAAAGTCGATAAATCTTTAACCTTAGTAGAACAAAGAAATGCCTGATACAAGTAATTAAGTTCCTGTATTAATAAATAAGCATTGCAATATTAATTAAAAATCAAAATCCATGTAAATGTCATGTGTTAGGCTCGAAACACTTGGGCATTACAAGAGTTACTTAGACCGTACTGGGCAAGTAACCCATTCAACTAATAAAAATGTAATAATATTAAAAGCTCTCCCTTTATAATAACACACCCTGTGTACATAAAAATATTAAAATTTACTGCGCATTCGCATTACAAAATGTATTTTCCAAACAAGTCAAATGTAAATATGCATTTGTAACATAATAAAGTCAGTTAGCTCGGAAATTTATTTGGTGGCCGACATTTGTGGGGACATTAGATCGCTCCGCCGTCACACGACACACCCATCATTGACAATGGGAACGCATCAATGGGGCTAATTCCTTATGGTGTGGTACTCCTATACAACATTCACAATAAAAATCACTAAATTTGACACCCTATGCTACTATCATGCGAGTCAAAATTAACTTAAAGCTCATATGTATAAGAGCTTCTTTCGTGTGCAAAAAAGATGGTGTGAATATGATTTTGACTTCCGCGCGGACAAACTTACCCACACATTAGCGATGGAATGAATAAATCCTGCGCCCGCGCCGCGTCGAGATAACTTCATTACACGAATAAGGCTGTTCGCATACAGATAAATCGTTTATCACAAATACTGATTTCAATACGTCATTAATAATTACAAATACATTTTAATTTGAAAGTATTCAATAGTACCTACTTGCAACTAACTTTAACATTTGTCATGGAATGTAAACTTTTGACGTAATTTGGTACAACAGTGAAGTAAAACTCTCCCCTTATGAATGATGATGATGATTGCAGGCCAATTACTGGAGACCCGAAAATAACCCGAAACTGCGCTTCGAGAAAGTGTTGGTAAGGTATAGTAAGGGAAGAGCTATCTTGGCGGGGGCTTTTCGGAGCCTCATCCTCTTATTAATCATTAATTATGATTATATTTTAAGCAAAATCATGAAATTTCAATTTATGTATAATCATGATTTAGGTGCACATTGCTAGTCTCTGAAAAGCATCTCTTAAATCCAAATTATAAAAATAGTTTTATTATGAACTGGAAAATCTTACAATTTTTTACAATAACAACATTTAATTACACAACATAAAGAATGTATATGAATGATAAAAGAATGAGTTAGTGGTTCCCCTAAACAAGAGAACGGCAGAGAGTGGTGGATGGCCGACGGTGACGAGGGTCGCATTTACATAAACGTGTTCCAATGTTTATTAAAAAATGTATCTCACATTTTAATTTAACTCCTCTGTCACCCTATTGTGAACAATTAAATTTTATAGGGATCAGCTGCTTAAATGCCATCTTGAGGTACAGCGACCCGACAATAATATTTAATCGGAAGATAAGATACACTTAGCGGTACGACTGTACGAGGTACCATATATACCCGTACGACGACCAGTTAAGTAAACTGGTTAAGTGGTCTTTAACTACACTGTATTAAGTTTTAGTATCTACTCACACAGCTTTTAATCGAATAAAAAATCAATGCAGAAAAATATTTACCTCACATCGCACTAGATCAAGGTAAAGAGAATACACAAAATAACGAAATGTATGTTTCTTATATATTTCGAAAGCTAAGGTATCTGCAAATCAGTTGAAAGTTGAAGCCTATTAGAAATTGATTAAAGTGTCGGAGGTAACGTAAAACGCTGATGAAGTCGCCGTTAGAAGCCAGTTATATTTCTCAGATTATGACATAAATACAGATTGTATCACCCAATAAACACCGGGAGGCGATAATAACTCGAAATTAAGTTCTCAAGCATCGCTCAGGTACATAAACACGGCTGAACCGACCGATAAAGCGTTACAATACAGGAAGCCTTTCTAAAAGCCAATAAATCGCAGCAAATAGTCGTGGCTGAAGTGGCCGGAGTGTAATTCCGGCGGGTATTTATAATGTTAGAACATCTTAATTTCAATCTCGATAAAACGCATAAAGAACAGTTTTATAGAACCGGCTGGTCGGTAAAGCTAGCTGTTCACGCTACGCGGGCACGTTTTGGTATAAAAGTACCATTTAATGTTCAGTTATTCAAAAAAAAATTTTCAATTAAAATGCGACATACAATATTCTACTTTTCATACAATGGCGAGTGTAAAATATTTAATTAATCATTTTCTATTTTTATGTGACTTCTAACATTATTAAACTTACGATATTTAATAAACATTTGCTTTGTTTATTGCAAACAATTAGTCTTACATCTTACATATAATATAACTAATCAAAATTGTACACGTAGGGTAGTCTGTAAGTACTGATTACCCTCAACGTCGTCAACGGTCGCCCGTGAACAGGCTGCTCACGCGGAAAGGCTCTCTCTTGCCAAGTAGCTAGTAGTGTCCAGTGGCCGCTTTGATGCCACCGACACTTTCTTACTGAGCGCATACTAATTGATATTTCAGGTACAACTTCTCCTAACACACCTACTAATGATTTAGAATTTTAGAGTAAGGTCACCACAGAAAAGAAAACAATTTTTCGGAAAACATTTCTGAAAACACAAGCCAAATCAAAACGATTTATTGCATTAATGTAGGACTGAACTAGGTAACAAAAAAACTGAAGTGTTCCTGCGAACTCGGAGAACACAAAATTAAGTATCGCGATAAAATTGATTAAACTCAAAATGAACTGAGCCAAGATCCTTCGTTGTTGACGTATAACTTCGTCGATATCCATTACTGTTTACACGCAAAGCTAAAGGATTTACTGAGAAAGTGAAAGCCCCGGCAATGCCAACAAAAGGTCTTATTATGGAACAATAATAGAGAAGTGTGTCAAACAAAATATGTGGGACCACAGAGCGGGGCCACCCACGTGACGCTAATTATCGCTAAGACAGATGTTCTTGAAAGTGAACGTCTAAAAAATACGCTAGACTTCAAAAATAAGCGCCGACGGATTAAGAGGACGGCTCCGACCACGCGACATCGATTGTTGAGATCAAAGGAATAACGTTGCAAATTGCCTGAGTAGCCCTCAGCGTCTGCCGGGGAATTGACTGCGATGGAAGAAGCTGTGCAAGTCTTTATTTGAAGGCCTGTAACGTCGAGAGTTCTTCGGCCCGACGATATCGCAAATCGAAACGATTTGTGCGCTTAAAAATATGTCAATAGACAATACGTCAGCGATGACAAAGCGGCTGATCGGGGTTATTTATTCATGGAGGATTATCCGCGGCGGATTTATTTATTTTATTTATATCCGCAAAAGGACATCGCCAACTGCCGCCCGTAATCACTTTATTTTGGGTCCTTTCAATCGGGAACTTCACGGCTGATCTCGTTTTGGTGAGCCTTAGCCATTGTCGCGGCCCAAATTATGTATGGAGTTTGAGTTGCTTTGATCGGTGAATGGATATTATTGTAAATAAGTACTCGAGATTACGGACCACCTTGGAAAATGTTATTTTGCACCGGACCAAAGCACACAGAGGAATTTCATCGATTCGTTGGCTGCCAATGCAAATGTGATGTCTATACTCATCACTATTGAATACAAATATACAAAGTGCAGGACGTTAATCGATTCGTCCCTATGTTGGTCGTATTTTGAAAATAGAATACGACAAGAACGACAAGAAGTATTGAGTTGAGTAGTACCTATCACTATTTTCTAATGGTGCGTACAGACTATTTAACAAAACATGTTATAAAACATAGTTAAATAACATGTTTTACAAATTTGGACGGTATGTGTTACAAAAACAAGTTATACAACATGTTATTAGTTTTTGCAACAATGTTATATGCTATATTTTAAGAAATGACACGCATTGAATTGTTATATAACATTGTTATACAACAATGTTGTTTAAATGTGTACGGTCTTGTAACATGTTTCATTGTTAGACAACAATGTTAGATAGTGTGGACGTGTTATAAAACAGAAGTTATATAACATGTTGCATAATCTGTACGCACCATAACCGTTTCAAAAACGTTATTGGTATCGCAGTCCGTTTTCCGAGTGGTCCCTTTTGCCCAAAGACTCTTATATCAACAAATGAGTAGACGAGCTGGTATTCAGTGGTCACCCAATGACTTAAGTATCAAAGCTATTGGAACATCTAGGTAAATAAAAATTACTTTCTTATTCATTTTGTGGTGAACACACTTGGTACTTTATTGTATCTAGGTAATAATAGGTCTGTTTTAATAGCATAACCATTGAAGCCAAAAAATTACTTTGGTTATCTACTCCATTACCTACTCCTACTCCACACATTACTACTATTTAGAGTAAGTATAGATTTTTTATCTTGTTAGTTATTATTTTCATTGTATTACAAGTTACAACAGTCCCCTTTTTCAACTGTCAATTCACCGAGTGTCTAGGAAGATGTGAGCAGCATTAATAACATGTCTCTATCGACCGCATCATCGTAACTAATTTCGTGCCGAAACTTTACCACACCTTCAAAGGCGGTGTCGAGAAGTGTGAAGTTTGCTGTGGCGTATTGTGGTATAATTTGGGCCTTATTACGGGACAATGGCGCTTTGTTTTGCGGCGCTGCAGAAGGGTGTGTGTGAAGTTGATATGTTTATTACAAGGCAGCGAGCGGGCCGCAGCGGCCCGCAAAGCGGTAATGACGGCTGCCCGCTATCGAGTCTCCTTGGCCTGCCATACACTAAGCTATCGTAGAGGAGACATTACTTTTTTATCATAAACCTGTCTTAATTTTTAAATATAAATTAAAAAAATTTGTTCCTGGCTGAGCGTAGATCCGAATGGTGAATTTTGTTGCAAATTAGATTAAGTAGGTATAACATACAAATATACTAGTTTGTTGTTGTAACTTAAATAGAACTTAGCTAGACACGCTACCGCGTGTCTAGATTGTATGACTTAATGGGTATATCCTTAAGTACATTGTAGAGAGCTGTGGAGTTACATTTACATACGAATTGTGAACTCGTAAGAAAACCACACAAAGAAAATTAGAAAACATGGGGTAAAAAAAACTTACATACCCCCCTTTACTTGGAGACAAAGCTAACCTAAAAAAAGTTTCGCTTCATCGACCACAAATACAATCTGTTGAAGTTTTGAATGACCTGTCCGCTCTACACCAACAAATAGTCTGTGCGTATCAGGAATACTTCGTCATTCGCACTAATAAGCTGAGGAATAATTGAGAAATGTATAATTGTGGGGCGGGCGTTTCACAGGGTTTCACCTCGCGTCCGACCCATTGTGTCCCGCCTGTAAACAATTTGGTAATATTATATGTGTAACGCTAGTGTACTTCTGGTTAATTAGATAAATCTATGGAAAGGAGAGCGCCGGCGTTGTGTGTTCATCTGTGTTGGGCTGCAGTCGTTAAGCAATCAAATAGCTGCAGCTTCAAAAGTGGGAATTAAAATTTTAACACTCGGGCACGATAATATTAATATTACCGTGACTCGGTCATGCAATAAAATAATAACTCTTTCGCCAATCATTATGGTAACGTCAAATAGAAGCAACGTGGAGCGATAAGTCTGCCCTTGGTTTTAGTTTGATGATACTCAAGTCTTACGGATCCGCTAATTGCATCTACTCGTAACTGCTACTACTTTTACTCAGGTAATAATAATCAATTTATTAGCACGGAAGTATAGAGGTCATGAAAGTATGTTCACATGAAGAATACGGAATACAGGGGCATTTCTTAGTGGTCATACTGGTGTCATTATACGAGTACATATAGTATGTCCACAGGGAGAACAGCGCCACGGGTAAGTAAGTAATTATCAAAATAGAAACAAACAAAACTACATGCTGACAAAAAACGTCTCTATTTCTTTGGTACATACATGTACCTCTGAATGGTGAAGATCTTAGATTGCCTGACGTTTTTATGAAGTACTGATAATTAACTAATTGATTTCAAAGGTAATTATCGTCGCATGCAAAGGTTACGTAGATAGGTATCCTTCTAATTGTGAAGTCGATGTTCCACGCGAGTGAAGTCGCCGATATCGATGCCGTAATGTTAATACACGTGATGATAAATTATAATATCACACGAGGGCTCTGATCTTCGACCGAGCGACTGATCGACCGATCGGTCGGCTTAATGTTGTCACGTATTTATCCTGAAGTCGACCAATGATCGGCTTAAAATAAATCCCGGCCGATGGAACAATCAACAAAGAATCGACGACTTGCTCCGACCGACATCTATCACAACTTTTTAATGCCCTTATTAAGACTTAATTTTAATAGATATTTATCTTAACAAAAAAGTTTTTAACTGTATTAACATAAGCTAATTTGAAAACGCAATAATCACTTTGCATTCCGTTCCGAACGAAATAAATATTTGTAACAATATTTGCGAAATTACTTCAACAGATATTTTCGTTCTTAAACATACAATACCATAATGCGTGGTATTAAGTTTTATAATATAAGATAAGCAGATGTAATCACCGAATCAAAAAGGATCTTTAAGTTATGCGCTTGAGCAACACACTCTGTTCGACTGCGACACGAATACGACTTAGTTACGATACTACTTTCGTAATAATGTCGTGCGAACATTATTTAGTAGTTGAGTGGAAATCATATATTTGAGGTACCTATCTAATGCTTAGGTTTCTAATGCTCTACTGGTAAAATGATTTTTCTTCAGAAGTAGATGCTACCCTGATCAGCGGACTTAGGGGCAGGAAAACAGACCCAGATGTTTTTAAAATTCTGTGTTTGAATGTTTATCGAAAAATAGTGCATTATTTCTTGAAGTTGGGATGTTGTTGCAAAAATTCATGATAATACGCAAAATTTTAATCATTTTTACAATACAAACTGCATATAGAAACTGCACAAAGTGGTTCAACACCTTAAACATTCCAACTGTGTCATTATTTTTGAAAATACACCTATTTACTCGGTTTCTTCTTCATAGTAGTCTGGCTAAAAAGCTCAAGAAGCGCCTAAAAATAATTTCATTAAGTTCGCATCGATTTGGAATGCAAGCATGCTGAACATGAAGTAAGTCGCAAGGTAAGAACGCATCCGTACCTGGTCCTAAGTCGATTGGTCACACGGACACACGGACTCGCCGGCCAATATTTACGAGAACAACTTAATTAAGGCCCGTCCACACGGCCCGACTGGCGTGCCTAATGCGGCCGTCGCGAGAGCCCTGCACTCGCACGTCGCCACTCCCTTTTATCTTTTAATCTCAACTTTCGCGTCGTCTTATTTATTTGCAATTGCATTTATGATTCCTGCTAACACTTTTCCCTGTCTTTTGCGTGTAGTCCTTTTCCTCAGTACCTATAGTTTCACTGATCGGTTCACGATATCATTATCTGCCATCAAATATGAGTTTAATTTCCTTTCAAGAAATACAATCACATACATATTAGGTCAATCATAGGTGTGTTGCTACTTTTGCTAAGGTGGAAGGTGTCGCTGATTTTCACATGTGCCATATCGTGTCGTGTTACAAAGGTTGATTATGCAACTTACATCAAAACATGTTAGTGGTCGCTAGTAGATCAAAATTTTACACAAACAGCACCCAACACATTGTACCAACTATGTGTTATGCACAAAAACTCTCAAATGATAATAAATATTTACCTCTCACGGTCATTAACGAGCCGTATTCGAACCCGGAGCGGTGCGGCAGGGTTCCGCATCGCCTGCGCCGAAGTGTTACCACGTGGGCCCGGGGCAACCCACACGTGTTCCGTATTAGTTGTGACATCATTTCCACATACGTCACACATGTCAAGAGCGTTGGTGGGAGTTTGGGGCCATTGAGTTACATGGTGCCCTGTTGTTCACTACCATCCAGGTATGATTGTTTTAAATAAATAAAATCAAGCGTGTTACCTATATATAGCAATCATTGTACCTACCATCTCAAGCCACAGTGCCTTTAAATAGTGAAAGATCAACCTTCCTTAATTACAAGCGGAGATACATATTCTAGAGTAAGCTTCTACTTCTGTTGTATTGAGTGAATAGGTAGGTACTAGAGACAATATATTTTTGTTCTTAATATATTTATGAAAATACACAAAAGTTTAAAGAAAACAATAAAATAAATGAAGCTTTTGCAAAGAAAACTGTACACCGTGAAAGGAAAACGTGTGTTGTCCGTAAATACGATTGTTCCACACGAGAAGGCTCCACGGGCGGACAGAGAACTAAATGGGGAGGTTGGGGATCTCTCTGGTAAAGACAACAAACAGAACGCATCGTACCGTGCTCCCCTGTCCGCTGGTCACTCACTGTCTTTGAGCATTACTTGCAAGTGTCTGTGGAGCAAAGGATTCGCGACCATTAAATCTTTAACTGCTTGTTGTGGGCGAGAAAAGGAATTCTAGCGGAACAAACCGTGACAGAAACTGAAAATACAGCGATGTTGTTATAGAGAGCGTTTTTTAAATATGGTACCCGAAGGTATTAAAGCCTGTAGGTAAGTAAGGCTGCGTTCCCAGTAGGCAAACTGTTAGCGGCCGACTGAGTGAGCCGCAAATTTGTGGCGAACTGAAATTCGAGTTAGCTGCAAACTCAGATCAATTTTCTTTCTTCGCAAGCAAACTGTTTTGAGTTAGCCGCTTATTGAGGTCGACCGACTAAATTTTCCCTTGACTATTGTTGTACGAAGGGAGTGGTTGTGTTGGTCACGATGGATACTTTTGAAGTAATTGGTATCTTTTGAAGTAATTTGGTCAACATTACAATTTGGTAAACTTGTCAATAGCTTCTTTCCAACAGTTTGCGGCAAACGGACTCCCTACGCTCGGCGAACAATCACTTCGCCGCCGCCGACTGCAACCGGGTTTGCTGTGAGTCAGCCGCTAACTGAGACAGTCGGCGTACGTAACGCTGCAAACTGCGTATAGTGAGTGCAAAACTAGCAAAACTGTGGACACTCCATTTAAAATATATGGAATGGCGTACTAAACCGATACGTCGCAAACTCAGTCGGTCGCTCACTGTTTGCCTACTGGGAACGCAGCCTAAGGCTTAAGTAACAAAAAATCGTACGAAATACAATAGTTGATGATCAAAGTTAAACTTACACACATGCATGATATAAATTTCTGTACATTAAAATGTTGGCATTATCTGCAACTTTGTTTAATCCGCAATCCTTCGCCGTCTATGACTGAAGCCGGCACTAATTGGACCCGGCCGGGCCACCGGGCCACCGGGCCGCCGGGCCCGGGCCAACAGCCCCGCAACCCACGCCGCTCCCTTCGCCAAATACACTTAATTACACCATCTCCTGTCAACGCCACTTGAGCTCTCACTCCGAATGGTTAAAATCTTAAATGGCAATAGACTTTGTAGGGTATCGAGGTGATGACGTGATGAGGTGATGCCAAATATTTTATATTATAGTTAATAATACGATTGAGGGCTGCGGTGAATGCAATGTTTATTACTCGTAATAATTCACATGTTTCTTAATTTTATTTACTTGATTTTCATGGTATTCTGTGAGTGGGTTAAATAGTACGAGCTTCGGGCTTAAACCTTGTCCCAGCTACAATGGCTCCTTCTAATACTCTAGATAACGTAAAAGAAATTATATTCATGCAAATTTCACACACACGATAGAAAAAAAACATCTTGTCAAAAAACACACTCGTCATAGCCGTCACAGAGAGCGGCTCTTTTCATCTGCTAATATTTATTAATAACAGACACGTGAGGAATGCCAAATTCTGCCACCTTGGTGACTCGGAAGGTCGGAAGTCGTGTGCGGCTTACACCCCGACAGCTCTACTTTAAGCCTTGCTCTTATTACAATGTGCCATGGTTGAAGTTTGTTTGACTGTATGAGGAAATATGACGAGAATTTGCCGACATCTCTGATAATGAGTCGGGTGCTGCTTCAATGCCGTTTAGGTATTGGTGCATGGATTTTACACTTGGGAGGTTCGCACTCATAATTAGGTTGATAATTTAACGTTGCCTATTAATGTGTTTCCGTTGTCTGTCTGCTCATCGCAGGGCTCTATCAGTTGAACGGAGAGGTATAGGTACTGAAGCAAGTATTGCCACCAATAATGGAAAAATACAAACGTTACATGGCAGAGGGGGTCCTTAGACAATTAAACTTAAAAAACGAAGATTTTTCTATATTCTCTTGATTTTCACCAAATAATTAGATTTAATACAGCACGTTCATATGAAAAGAAGGTGTGAAGTCGCACTTTTCAGATTTTTTATTAACAACTTAAAGAAAACGCTATCGAAAACCACCTGACGTATAAAGACGAAATTTACCAAGGAGGTAGATTACAGTTAGTAGGGGTCCGCTAAGAATGCACTCTGTCATATTCCACCCCCAAGGAGGTAAAGTTAAGGTTTAAAGCTTTTTTTTAAACCACTCAAAACAGGTAGTAAGGGCCTAGAGCTCACCCGGGGAAGTACCGCCCGCCACGGTACTTAGTACCTACCATTCCTATAGGTGCTAGGTCTGCAGCTAGTAATTTATTTATTTATTTATTTATTTATTTATGTTTACAAAATCCACAGCTCTTAGAAGTAAAGATTACATAGCATATGTGCAAAACTTATAGCCAATTACGGATTTTCATTTTATAAATCATTACTATTAAACTGCCACTGAGGTTTACAAAAATACATACATCGCGATTTCGAGCGTGCATGAGAGTGCGTGGGTTTGTGTGTGTGTGTGTGTGTGTGTGTGTGTGTGTGTGTGTGTGTGTGTGTGTACGTGTGTTTGTGGGTGTGTGTGCATGTGTGTTTTATTTACATGTATATTGTAATATTATAAATAATTTAAATAAAAAATACTATATATATATAATTTTATATACATACATCGTGTATCTCATATAAATTTATAATAATTGTACGTGTGTTTATTACTCAACTTTATTTGATTTATTTAAGAGATTTAAGGTCACCGTCGTTTATGATTTTGCACACTTCTTTTTTAAAACTATACTTATTGGCATGAAAAATATCTATACTATTAAATTTTTTATCAAAGCTTGTTTGTAGCCTGCTAACCAAGGAATTTTGGGCATAATTACATTTTGTTTTCATTACTGCAAATAACGATTTTGTTGCGTGCCTAGTGCGTTTTTCTGGCACATAAAGACGTAAGATTTTATATGTTAGTGCCATACAATCTATATTCCCATTACATAAACCATGGAGAAACGACATATCTGCCAAGTGCCGCCTGCCCTCAAGTGACATGAGTTTGTAATGAGAACAAGAGTCAGAATAATCTAGAAAACTACGAGAATATCGGTAATTAAGGTATTTGACAAACTTACTTTGTATATTCTCCAATTTTTGAATGTATGTTAAATAATGTGGGGTCCAGATAGGGCTACAGTATTCTAAAATACTTCTCACGTAAGAGTAATATAATATCTTTAGACAATCTAATTCCGAAAATGGACGAGTTACCCTCATTATGAAGCCAAGAGTTTTAAAAGCTTTGTTTGTTATGGCATCAATATGATCAGAAAAACTTAATTTGGAATCTATCAACACTCCAAGATCCTTAACAGCATTCGTTCTATTTAATCCGATATTATTAATTGTATAATTATAATTTATAGGATTTCTTTTCCGGGTAAAAGTGACAAATGAACACTTATTTAAATTTATACCAATTCTGTTCTTAGCATAGTAGCACCCCAATCTATCAAGATCTTCCTGCAGCAACATACAGTCTTCGATACTACCTATCTTCATGTAAATTTTGGTATCATCTGCATACATTAGTAGTCTTGCGTTTTTAATGCTACGAGTTATGTCATACAAATAACATGCATAGAGGACGGGACCTAAAATGGAGCCCTGGGGAACTCCAGAAGAAGCACCGACAAAGTCTGAACGAGACCCCCCCACTACAACAGCCTGAGAGCGCTTGCAGAGATACGATTCCATCCATCTCAACAGATTTCCACGTATTCCAAGTTCATAAAGCTTCCGCAAAAGTATGATGTGATCCACACGGTCAAACGCTTTTTCAAAATCCGTGTAGATCACATCCACCTGCGAACCACCATCCATTCCATTCGATACGTCATCGATGAAAACACCCAGGTTTGTAACAGTTGATCGACCCTGAACGAATCCATGCTGTTCCGTCGGAATAGACATGGCACAAATAGGATAAATATGATTATGAACTACCTTTTCACAAAGCTTGCTAAGAAAGTTAAGAATAGAGATTGGTCGATAATTTTCCACTGATGACTTTAGACCATTTTTATGTATTGGTACTATGTGCGCTTCCTTCCAGGCTCTGGGGAAGTAGCCGTTTTTAAATAATCTATTGAAGATACATGAAATTGGGGCACACAACGCTTCAGCACATTTTACAAAAAATACAGGGGGAATATTATCACTACCGGAACCTTTTGATGTGTCTACATTCTGCATTAGTTTGAATACGTATTCGCTAGTTACATGAATATCGTGTATAGTAAATGAATTGCTATCATTTGGCGTGGAATCAAAAAGGTACGAATCAGCCGGTTTGCTAAAGTTTTTTTGAAAAAAATTATTAAATGCCGCACATATGTCAGACTGTGTTTTGAGGACCGTGTTATCATATGACATTTGTTGTGGATAGTTACTGCTAGCTTGCCTTTTATTTTTTATATAAGACCAAAAATATTTAGGGTTAGATTTAATTGTCTGTTGTGTAAAAGCTACATATGAATTATAACATAATGATTGCATTACCTTTATTCTTAATCGCAGTTCAGAAAATTGCATATAATCAATTGGATTGCGGAACTTTTTCCAGTTTTTATGGGTTCTAAATTTCTCTTTTATCAATTTTATCAATGGTCGACTATACCAAATTGGATAACTATGGGTATTAGAACAGAAGAATAAAGGAACATAGGTTTGTATACAATAATTGAGAATTGAATAAAATATGTTAATTATATCCTCATCGCTCAGACTAGTATCCGTAATGAATGTCCAGTCCTGGTTGTTTAATGTTTTTATTATATTATCATAATCAGCACGGTTAAACAAATATTTTTGACGTATTTGGGGCTTAAGATGAGGAATCAATATGTCAGTGGACGTGAAAAAGAGGGACGGATGAAATGTATCCTCCTCAACCAATGTGAATGAACTTTTTTTTATTACAATTGCGGAATCCGAAAAAACCAAATCCAACACATTATTACTTTTGTTTAGAATTTTATTAAATTGTGTAACACCAATAAATGACGAATGAGAAATTAAACTTGATGCCGAGTCTTGAATTTCAACAGATCCTTTTTTCCTTACTAGCGGTTCATCTGAGCTCCAATCTATACAGGGTAAGTTGAAATCGCCAACAATTATGAAACGATCGTTGGGATGTTTATCCCGAAATCGACACATCAAATCTGTAAACTTATGAATTCGTGAGGGAAGAAGAGTATCTGGTGGTATGTAAACAACAGCAATGTGCAAGTTATGTACCGAGTCAAGTGTTTGAGCAGGGATTGTAACCCACATGCATTCTACATCAGTAATTTCCCACTCTGGCCTCAACTGAGCCTGCAAGCGGTGAGCGCATAACATCATTACACCACCTCCCAATGATGGCCGATCTTTACGGAATACAACAAACCTGTCGTCGCTTATTTCGGCATCTAGTATACTATCACAGAGCCAGGTCTCTGTTATTAAAACGACATCGACGTCCAAGAGTAACAAATTATTGTAGAATAAGTTAGTTTTCGTCCTCAATCCACGGGTGTTTTGGTAGTAAAATTTTAATTTATCCAATTCATCATCCATTATTAGCAGTGAGACATTTACCGTACTGATCTAGACTATCATGTAATAATATTATGAAGTATATACAAATATTTATTTTTATCAATGTATGATACATATCTAACCAAAGATTAGAATTTAGTTTAAATGTTTGTATACTAGGATTATAAGTTATATGACAGAAAAGTGTGCAAAGTTTAAAAATTTGTCTGTGAGCAATCATCTGGTGTTGATTGAGCTGTAATGCTATACAAATACGACATAATGTAATATTATATAAAATATCATGAGCGTATAAGACAAAAATACTATATTTTAAGAAAGAAAATGAATAGCTTGAAGACATTTGCACGTATAGAATACGTAATGTACAAAACATATTAAATATATACTGAATACATAATGAATACTGGTATTTGATTATATTTTTATTAAATTTTACACGTATACATACACCTTGACATATTATTATATTTTTATCACATTTTACACACATACATACATAATGATATATTATATTAAATATTTTATCAAATTTATCACATATATAAACATGCAAACATGTTAGTTTTGTAACTTTTATTGTGTCATGTATGTGATAATTGTTGCACGCACTAATACAGGTTTGACGTTTAATAAAGTATAGAATCAAATAACATAACACAGAATAAGACTTCATACAATTTTTGCAAGATCCTGCGTTGACTGTATAGGAATCGGAGGCGAAGATTCGTTTTTTCTCACGAAAATTCGACAATTTTTTGTCCAGATAAACTTATAATTTTGCTCTTTTGCCTTCTGTTTACAATTAGTTAATAATATCTTGTTATCCTTTGTTAAATGTTCATTAATAAATATTTTGTTACTTTCGCCTCCGATACCCACATCATGACTACTTAAATAACGATGTTTACGCGCTGCAGCGATGAGTTGATCTTTGAGCCCACGTTGTCGCAGGCGAGCGATGATAGGCCGCGCGCGCGCGGCGCTGGCTGCTCGCCGGGGCTGTACGCGATGCGCAAATTCCAAGTCGGAAGGCTCCAAACGGACTCCAATTTTCTCTGATATTTTTTTAACTATAGTAACTGTGTCTTCCTCCTTATTTTCGGGAACGCCGATAATCTCGATATTTTGAAGTCGAACCCATTGTTGCTGCTTGACGTTTTCGTCCTCCAGAACTTTTACTCTCGCATCTAAGGAACATAAGTTGTCTCTGAGAGTCTTGTTCTCGTCCTTAACGCTCTTCAGTTCCAAAGTAGTTGAATGTAAAAGCTGCTTGAGGTCCTCATATTGCGCACTGATAAATGTTATCGTTTCTTGAAATCCCGAGCACTGGTTAGTAATAGCTGTGAGTTGGTTACATACCGTTTTATTAAGTGCGGCCTCTATCATACTTTCTATCTCCATCTTCATTTCACTCTTCCAAATTTCACGGAATTTGTCCTCTGTGATATGGTCGGTTCGGGTTCTTCGAATCGTCACATTACAATCATCAGGCTGATTCTCAACTTCAGACTCGTCATCCAATTTGGAATAAACTGTTTGTCGAACGGGTGTGTTGGTGTTGTCTTTCTTCGGTAGCCTGCTCTTACACTCAACACACTTCCATTTCGACTTAGCATCCTGGTTCAACTTCTTGAAACGTTTTGGCGACAAATTGGCACAAGGTAAGTCATATTTATTTTTGCATTCTTGGCATACCATAAACTCCTTATTCGCTATCGATGATTTGCAGCCAACGCAGGTTATCTTTTCCATTATAGTGACACAGGATGTATAGCGAGCGAGTGAGGTATGTAGGCGGCCTAATGTACGGTGCGGCGTGTCCACGTTACGTCACGGACCTGCTCGCGCGGAGCGGGGCGTCGTAGCTCAAACTTCTAATTAATCACACCACTATTCAGTATTTAAATTAGCTGATGTTCCTTTGGCACTGGCTAGATTTTTTATATTTTTGCACTAAAAGATTAGTCGTACACTAAGGTTCAAACTAATGTATAACACATGTAATAAAACTACGTTAAACTACTGATTTATCGAGAAGTATTACGGACACAATGCAAAACGATGTTCACTCAGCGGCAGTCGCGCGCGTACATAATAAGCTAGCCTATCCAACCCCTTTTAACTTGAAAGAACGTTTACCTTTTAACGTGAAAGAGTTATGCTAATACCACTGCTTAATTAGTTTGTATTCTACAAGTTCAAAGCTTCACCCCTCTTCATCACCACCTGTCACGTAGAATCCCCATTCGTTTTCCTACCACGTGGAAAGCGGTCCATAAAATGTTATTTCATTGAGACATAAATTCCCACCACCGCTGCACTATCAAAGGCAGTAGGATCAAAAGTGGACGTGAATCATTTAGTTTTGATCACGTGGCATGAATCTGGCCGGCGGCTCCCTTGAGGAGCTTGTCACATTATTAAGCAATTCTCATTTGTTTCTACGGTAATATTTGTCTAATAAACGTGGAACATCAAACTGAAAAACTGTGCGGTGCTCTGCAAACTCTTTTTAATTCTAATTTAAAACTAATTAAATATGGGAACTTAGTTCGGCTGTCATCCAACGCATTATTATAATCACCATCGACACTTCTTTTATAAAAGAAAAATGATTTTTAAGACTATAAATGGCATCACAAGTATGTTCTTGCTGCCATCCTATATATCCTACCTACCTAAGTGAGAAAATAATTAATACTTTCTTATAAAACAATTCAGTAGGTATGATACCGAGTAACAAAAATTCGTGTCACCTTCTCTACATAATGTACGGTGAAATTTTAGCTAATTACTGCTCCAATAACGGTGAGCCATCCCTAAAATAATACTTTTGAAGTTAACACGCTAGGTGTCGACACAATCAACATTCCTGGGCCATAATTTTTCACAGTAACGACTGCGGCAACAGCCATTTGTCGAGCTAACCATGCGTGCGTGCATGCGTCGATAATTAATAATTTTTAACAGTTAAAGTTCTTCCGTTGTCGTACAACGCTTGTTCTGAAGCGGATGTGTGTGGTAAATAGTTTTTGTGCCCATCACAAAATATCCTAAAGATGTTACTGAGAGACGATAAAGGCTTAGAAACATCAAGGTGATAGTGGTAACTTCGCCTAGTGGCGGGGAAATTTAAATACAATAAAGCTCCCCCAATTTTTAACAATTTCTTTCGTTCATCATACAATATTTACTTAAATTCAATTCATCACAATTCTCTTGGTTTCAAATCTCTTCTGAGAGCTACATCTCTTCTGGTAAAGACTTCAGTAACAGATGCGATACATAATTTATTTTTCGTACATAGCAACATCTCCTACTGGAGTGTGGTCCTCTACGTAGATCCATTAAGGAATTCCGACCCTGTGGAAGGAATTCCATTAGGGTACCAATTATCACCTCGCAGCCGGTGTGCAAGGCCTCGCGCGGGAGGTCCCACTTCAAAGGAGGGCTGACAAATTACACGAAAATATTAACAGGTGACAACTTCAAACGGAATGACATTCCTGGACAATAAATCATCAATGTATAAATATAATATAATCACGCGCACGCCACACTAGAAAATATTTGTTTTTGAATTTGTCAGCTATAACGTCAAATATTACTCAAATTTTTAGGCTATCGAAATTAAGATTTCAGCTTTACAAATTAAAAGTGACAATCAACTTATGTCGTCATCGTGTGCAACGCGGTTAAAAAAAAGGTTGGCGTTGTTTTGAGAATCGACTAAGTACCTATAACTTTGTTGATTGATTATACCTGGAACAAATACATACATAGACGGAAATATAGTTCTATCTGTTCTTTCTTAATTGTACATGCAGTTATAATTTGCAGTAATTATGGTATCTAGCGATAATTGTCCAATTAATGAATTAGTGTTGTGAAAGTCCAAACACATCAATTAATTAGAAGTTTCGTCATGACCATAATTCACGCAACTGGGTCGAAATATCGGTGAAACAATTGAAAATCGTAGGTAAACGTTTGTTTAAATCGCCCTGTTAAAGGGTGGGTGGGTGCTTTCAGCACAAACTAAAAATTCTGCTTTGTTTCATTTTGCAAGTTCAGTACTTTAGCTTTTTCCAAGTTCCAGACTTTAGCTTTTGTTAAGCGCGTTCTATTTTAGCTCCCATGTTACGCAAAGCATAACCGATGTGAAGTGAAGGCCGACAAAAACGCGGCCCGTTTAACTAAAACCCCAATTAACTGTCCCGATAGGGCATAAACATCGATACTGCGATCCATCGGCGCCATGTTTTGCCCCAAATAGCTATCGCTAAAAAATACGACGCCACCCACGCGAACCCACTGGTAAAAAAAAACTTTAAAAATATTTTAAAACCGTGTTCCGTATACCTACATGTTATGCAAATTTCGAAAAATTTATTAAAAACTAGCTTCGCACGTGTTGAATTAGTTTTTTTTTCATTCCCTATTTTAGCCCTTTAGGGGTTCGTTTTGGAAAAAAGTAGCCTATGTTTGACCTTGCGTCATTAACTATTTATCGAAATCAGACAAGCGGTTTAATATTTTTCATACAAACTTTCATCCCCTATTTCGAACCTTTAGGGGCTAATTTTAGAAAAATAAAGTCACCTATGTGTGAGCCTGGGTCTTTTGCATCAACTATTTTCATGCGGAATTTCATCCAAATCGTGTCGGGGATTTTGTCGTGAAACCGTCACAGGCAGACAGTCAGACTTTCGTATTTATAATTATTTATAGTATGGATTTATAGAACTTAGGGATATAATTATTTCATTGAACTTAGGTACCTCAAGCTAAATTACCTTGTCTCCAGTATGGTTGTACAAAGGTATATTTTTTACATAATATAAGTTAGTGGTTCATCACAACTTCATATGCTACGTGATTCGATCAACAGTTTTGATGGTCGAAGACTGCCCTGCAAGAGATTGGGGGATGTAGCTATACCTATTGCTCGACCATTATGAACAAAATATCAGTATTTGTACGTCTGAAAGGTTTATTAGTGTTATGTGTCGTCCTACCGATCCCTGCTCGACTTGAGTGCCGTTTAAAGATCTGCCCCGAACACTTAGCGAAATCCCCGCACCGCACCTTATCTGGGGCAGGCCGTCTCCTGGGTGGCATCAGCGCCACCAATAAATCATGCGATAATTGTGCTGATAAAACAATTCCAATAAAAGAAACGTCCGAGACACGTGTTAACCTGTCAACGATTCACTAAACGGCGCAACTTTGACATCTTGCTTTCAGCTGTCCTAATTTTGTTTGCGCTGTTTGTGTTAGAAAGAAATTGCTTATGTATTAGGTAGGTCAATATTAATAAAATGGCGTAACAATATGATCAGTATTAAGCCCTTGGAATTCGTATATATTTCAATTTTAAATTTAAAAAATGTGTTAATTCAACTCATAATAATTGTAATAAAAAATATTGTACAATTATTCATATAGATAAATATCGCTCACATATTATAAAAGCTATGATTGTAAATAGTTTTAATTATGTCATACTTAAGTCGCCTAAAATATAGAATTGCCACGGCCCGCTAAAACAAATTTATTAGCGATACTCACAGTTAAATTTAGCTGGTAAGCAAAATTTACTTCCGCAGTATAGTTAATCAAATTCCTTACCAACTATTAAACTCCAACCAAAACCCTGATCGAATTGAGAAATCTCGTGTTCCCACAATTTTTAAAAACGTTTTGTTTATATACCACCCTGCGAACAAAGTAATTCAGATTTTATTGTCATGTTTATTGAATACTATTTGGCTTGATTTAAACTGTGTCAACAGTTTGGCCAGGGGGAAGTTTGCCCCGGGAGGACAGTCGCTAGTGTTTATAGATAATATTGGTACAACTACTCCGTATTTATTAACTGATACACATGAGAGGGCAGCTGTTTGATTTTGAGTATCAGCGCTGGTTAGGAATCTTGTGTGTAGAAAAATAAAAGTTGAATCTTTAATTAGTCACAACACATATCTTAGTGTTTGGACATCATTAAATAGAGATTGTGTTCAAAATGTTCAAATTATAATCAGGAAAGCCAAAGTTTAGTCCAATCCAAGGTATTATGAAAGTATTAAATGGTAAATACGAGAGTAATTACGAGAATAGTAAGTATGCTTTTATTAAAAACTTACGTATATTTTTACAGTTCTATAAAAACAATAAAATTTTGTTTTGCGAGTTAAAGTTCTAATCCCACTTCCGATGATATTCGGGCAGAGGAAGGCGAGCGGGCAAGCGCGATCGCTCGGACGTGCAAACACACAAAAAGTGTTTAGTGTTATTTCAGCACGAGGTTGTTATGTCTGGGCACCCCGCGAGCGGCCCATCAAAGGGCCTGTCGCTAGAGTGAGCCGTTACAGAGCTACTGTGTACGCGGACCTCAATCTGAGGGACCATCGGTTACATTTCTCGGTGATCATACTAGCTTGTCATAGCTACTGGTATGACCAGTAACTGTTTTTCTCGATGGCTGCGTAGATATGTTATCGGAAAATTTAAAATGTTCATAATGATAAAGTAGGTATCTCCATTGCAGTCCTATATGTGGGCATATAAAAAACAATCAATTGGTTTGAACGTACGGCAATTAAATTTAAATGTACGTTATGTATATGTTACATCTTAGATTTGAAATGACATCTGTAGGTACGTCCGAATAGCTTAAGAAATTTACAAATAGATAGGTAGGTAATTGCGTCTATATAAATTTTACACGGCAGCTTTCAGGCTTTGCTTACAAACAGGTATAAACGAATCTACCCTTGCTATTGGGAAGTAGTTACAACGAAAAGTGCTAAAGGACATTTTAAACTAATGATATTTCCGAGTCACTGTCGATAATTATTCAAAATCAATGTTTAGTTGTCAACCAATGCCGGAGTTCCTCAGGGGTCTATTCTATCCCCACTTTGCAACTTTACTCTTGCTGCATATAAACTTCCAACTTGGTTTGATCTATTACCTCGCTGTGTCTTCACCAAACCTACGAGTGCAGTTTGAGAGCCGCTGGCAGCCGACCTTGGCCCTAATGCACGGTCGTGTATCCGCATCGCCAGACTGTTTATATTATGAACGTAGTTAATCCAACACTCCACTTGTTTAGGCTGCCCTCGCTTATCTAAAAGCACTTATATCAAATTGAAATACTTTGAACGTGATTGAAACAATAGTGGCATCGGGATTTCAATAACTTTTTTGAACCTGAATTTAGGAAAATAATAATTAGAGCAAGGGAAAACGGGAAACATTAATCACATAGTACGTACCTGTAATTTTCCAAGGCCCTAACTCTGTATGTATTGTAATATGTAGGTAGGTATGTCGGGAATGTGAATCTGGTCGAAGTGGACGGAATTTGTTTTTGTTGATTTTGCTTGAACAGTAGGTAACTTAAGTAGGGACTGCCTTCTGCTGTCCTGCTGCTGGGCTAGAGTCTACGCTCACGATGAGAGGAGTACGAGCCTTCGTCCACCAAGTTGGCCAAATACGAATTAGCAAACTAAACACCTTTTAGAAAATTATGGAGTAGGTATGTACCTACTTAAAAGTGTGCAGGTTACCTTGCGATGTTTTCCTTCCCTTCTTTTGTGAAAATTCAAGATGAATGTAGAATTTCCAAGATGTTCAGAAGTTATCTATGCATGTACCTAAGTATATTCATCTGGTATAAAAATTAAAGCAATGTAAGCAAAAATCATTTTAGCACAAATGTGAAAATGAAATTATGGTGTTTATAAGATGATATCGTAAAGAACATCTAATAACTCAACCACTTTAATAAAACGCTCTCAGTGAATCTATTCGAAATCGAAGGTTCTACACAAAAAATGTGTGTAAGAACTTTATGCTACAAAGGACCTTTCACACAAAACCGACGACACACTCGACTGAGTTTAAAAAGTCGGCACAGGGTGCATTAGTGCGGGCAACGCTGCGCGGCCGCGGGCGGCAAAACGCCGCTAATGACGAATATCGACAATTTGCTACGTACGATTGAACACCATCAATACTATTTGTACCCCACGTACAAATCCTTAACGGCTTCTACTCTGAACAAAGCAAATTAAACTTTATTCGCAAGCAACACCGACACTTTCACAGTGACAGCGAAAACAATGTCTGCGAGAATGAAGACATAAGCGTCACATATCGAGGGCGAATGCCATAAAATATTATCATTTATCATACAGACGTGTTTGTTATTGCAATAGCGGTTATTGTGGTAAACGTCGGCGTTACCATTATTAATAATGAGCGCACGACATCTGCGTGTTACAGTTTGTTATTGTTTGTTACCGCATCGCACCGCACCGTGCGACAACGTGCGTAAAATAATCCTAACCTTAAAAGATGACTTTTTTACAATAAAGGATCTTATTGCTATCTATATATATAAAAGCGAAAGGTCACTGACTCACTCACTCACTCACTCACTCATCACAAAATCTCAGAAACCGCTGAACGTATTGAGATGTTTGGCAGGGTAGTAGTTTATAGTTAGAAGGGATCCGCTAAGAACGGATTTTTTGATATTCCACCCCTAAGGGGGTCTAATAGGGGTTCAAAGTTTGTATGAAAGTCCGTCAATTGTAAACCAGGTGTTATGAAAATTGGTGTTTAGAATTATGAAAAAAAAAATAATGAAAAACCTGTATCAAAGTTTTTTAAAAAATCATCCCTAAATGGGTAAAATAAGGGTTGAAAAGTTATAAAAAAAGTTTGTCTCTTTGTACACGCTTATCTCCGGATCGGCTGAACGGATTTTAATGGATCTTTTACTGAGAGATTCGGAAGGTTTTGAAGCAACATATAGGCTACTTTTTATCCAGAAATTCCCGCGGGATCAGGATTTACGCGGGAAAAACTCTTATGCGCCAAATCGCGGGCTTATATTTTTATGAGACTTTCACTGGGAGATAGAGGAGATTGTGGACCAACATACTTATAGGCTACTTTTTATCCCGCAATTCCCGCGGGATCAGGATACACGCGGGAAAAACACCTTCGCGCCAAGTCGCGGGCTTAGATTTTTTTATTTATGGGACTATCACTGGGAGATAAAGGAGGTTATGGAGCAACATATATTTTTATCCCAGAATTCCCGCGGGATCGACGTTCACGCGGGAAAAGCTCCTATTCGCGAATGAACTCGCGAGCTCAAATGGGGCTTTTACTGGGAGGTAGTGGAAGTTGTGGAATGTTATATATAAGCCACTATTTATCCTAGAATTCTCGCGGGATCGAGATTCACGCAGGAAAAACTTTGTGACATGCTGCGTTTCACGCGGGCGGAGCCGCGGGCGGAAAGCTAGTAATTTATATTTGCCTTATTTTTGGCGAGGAAAATAATTATTAAATTTATTAAATTATAAACAGGATCCGTTACAATTCAAATATTTGGTGTCAACTTGTAAAAAAATACAATCGTACGTGGATTCAACATTAGAAAAAGGCATCACCAATATGAAACTTTGTCTGCTTAAATAATAAATTTAGCTTAAATTCATAGCTTTCTTTGTATAACTTCCATCGCTTGTTGGCGTTACATATTTACATAGCAGCTACCGATTGATCAAAGTCAGGGCTACAAATAAGTTTGTCAAACAACCCGCTAATCCATTTGTACAAGCGCTCGGTAAAATGGCCGGCGTAATGTTGCGAAACATACATTTAAACGGGGGACCGGTGTTTATCGTTATTATTAAGTTGTAACTCGAATTTGACTTCCGCACATCCATCACGCGGGATAAAGCCGGGATCGGGACCGAGCGTGCCAAATCTATTCAATTCCCGTTGCACTTTTTGCTCGGCCCGGCCGGCCATGATAGTTTTATTGCGGGTGCATTTTCGAAATTATTGGCCTCTCATTCAACGGCGTCGAAGTTATATGGGAGCCGTAAAACAATAAATAAAGTGATTGTTTATGAAGCGGACCCCATGCGGCCGCTCGGTCACGGTGCGGTCTGAATGTGGTCGTAAACCGATGATGGTACATTACGCCATTGAAAACTGCGATGACGAGTGGTATTCAAGTAATAAACGATGCTTAGAGCTCGTTGGAAGACAATGCCGGCGCATGATGTGGTGTGCGAGGAACAGTGGGGCGCAGTGGTAAGAATTGGTGGTCGATGATGGCCGCGGCGGCGATTCGCCACGGCCCAGTTTTTATGGAAACCACAAGCGATGTAAACAATTAAAGAAATGTGGCCAAACCCCGAGTAATCAGTGTAACATCTCTTCGAGGAACAGTTTAAATGCGTAAAACGTGGTCTGTTCTGCTTTATCTCGTCACTGTTTATAATTGCTATTGTACGAAAAATTTCGGTGTATAAAACGATTTTTCATGCATTTAATTATACACTCTTATACCAAAATTACAAAACTTTTAATAAATTATTACTTATTTATTATGTACACAGAATTGTATTGCTATCATTTACGCAAAGAAATAGAAAGCTTAAAAATCATAAACGTAAATAAGGACATCACAAACACCTAAGACACATGAATTCGGTAAACGTCTAGGTTAGGTAGGTCGATAGGTTCTCTATTAACTCGGCTGTAGTCACTAGTCAGGCACTGTACATTAAGATTATATTTTTTATTGAATTAAGGTAGCAAACGAGCATGCAGCACCACCCTTCCGCTGCCGCCCATGGCAATTGTGACCGACTTAGAACAAGACCCAATTTAGGGATTAGGGTGGTTAGTCCAATTAGTAGATGGTGTTAGAATGTTAGTTGGTTAGTTTGTTAATAAGTGTGAGGACAGGGACTGTTAGTGATAGTTAGTCCTGTTAGTTAATATTAGTATTGTCCAGTTAGTAATGATTAGTGTGAGTCTTGTTCCAATTCGGTCACAGATGCGTTGCTACCTCTGAGGACTGAGATGGTCGTCTCTTTTTCAGTAGAAAATTAAAATACATTCGATGTTTACCTTGTTGTTTATCGCTTGGTGACAAAGACATCAACGGGCTCCGAGCAACTAACTACATAATCTGAACGTAAAATAATTTGAAGATTTAGCTAACATTCCGTATATCTGAGTAGGTGTATATTACATGATTATCTTCAATAAACTACAACTAATAACTGTCCACGGCTGGGCATGGCTCTCATGATGTTTTATTATTTAGAAACTGGACCCAAAGTGAATCTAGATAATTTTCTGTAATGTAGTTGGTAGGTACTTATAAATTGTAAGTAATATCCAAAAGTTACCACGAAGCCGTCGAACAATTGAAAAATACATGAGATTCTCAGAGATAGGCACAGTCGAGCGTTTGGACTGCATCAGATACAATACCTACATAGAATTAGTGGTTTTATTCTCCAGTAAACGGTGAAACGGTAGCGGTGAAGTGGTACGTGGTGACAAATGACGTCGCTCCTCGGGGACACAGCTGCCATTAGCGGCAACTTACTAAACAACTTTACCTAAACAATACCGTCCCCCGGGACTGAATTAACGCCACCTCATTGCTTGCTCATCTCGAAGGCTTCTCGGATTTACGCTGATTCCGTCGGTAATATTGAGAAAATCATCTTTTTAAAGATTTTTTCAAAAAAGCCGACTTTTTCGCATCGCCAAGTAATAAAACGAAAGCACCGTCAACGTGGTTGAAGTCAAATAACGTACATTATAAAGGATAGGGCAAAAAGTAAGAGACGGAATTAAATGAGCCACATTTAGACATTATGGTCAACACAGGGTAGGTATCCTTATCGTATACCACAAATGGTGGAGGTTAGCTTGGGCTCGAGATAATATAAGGACTTATCGAATCTATTTTTACACCTACAACCGAAGACTAGAAACGATTGTCTCTACATTTTATCAAAAACTAGTAAACCCACCCTCTCTTCGATTCGGAGAACAGTCCCTTCAAAAATCTCTATAAATTTTAACAAATTATGTTATTCCGATATCTAAGCTATATTACTGCAAAGTTTCATGAAAATCCGTTCAGAAGTTTTTGCGTGAAATAGCAACAAACACACACACTCACTCACATCCTTGCAAACTTTCGCATTTATAATATTAGTAGGATTATCAAAAATTGCAACCTCACATTCTGTCTAATACAACATTTTCATTTGAATTGACTGATCCCCCGTATCACATGAAAATCCGGTATCATAATGACAACTTAGAAATGTCCCAATTCTGATAAAGACCATTTCTCAGAATGTATGTGTTTTCCGTGCAACTTTAGCAGACAAGCATAGCTATGAAATAAATTTGATCATAATTTGATGTTTACGAACACAAAACTTTTAATTACTTACTTAACTTTTACTTTTACTTACTTTTTTTACTTATTATTAGTTATTTTCGTACGTACCCATTACAATAAGATATTAAAAATGTCATCAGAAAAGTAGAAAACTTTTCCAACCATTCAGTTGCATCTGCAGGTAAACCTTGGATTAAGAATCACAGATAATTAGTTTTAAGGTTTCCATAACATTGATACAGCTGTATTTATGCTATATTTAAACAGCGCAGCCAGCGGTGAGAAAGTCCTCCATTGTTTACACAACGTTTCCCATTAGCGAGCACATAGTCGCCAACGATCAAAAGTCTTTACGTCGATAAATTTTACATAATCTTCTTAACTTAGAAGATTTATTTAACGTAAATCATAAGTCAATAGCGGCCGGAGCTGTCCGCCGGCTTGCACAAAACCACCGGATCACTTACCGACACTCTAATGCTTTTGTCGTCAACACGCATCTACTAAACACGTCAAGAAATTCATAAAGCTGGACGACAAAAAGCCTTAACTCGACCTCCCATCGACACTGGAAATTGGACAGTTTATGACGGTAAATAAGACCCGAATCGATTCAGCGATGATTCCTGTCGGCCTCCTTTTTCCTAAAGGGATAAATAGAGATGTCGGAGCCACACTGCGCAGCAAAGCGGCCGCCGCAAAAAACGCACAATAGATCCGAGTTTTGAACACAAAGCGACATCGGGAAATAAATTATTTCATCTGCTCAGTCCTTTCACGATAATATTGGCAAATGTTTCCATTCGAAACGGGCCACGCCCCGCATGAAACGGACCGAGGATCGAAACGCTGCTCCCTATTGTGAGCCCTAATCGTATGGTTCTAGAGTCCCGGATCGCGCGCCGCATTCGGACGATGCAGTCGTCAGAAAGTCACCGATTCTTTTACAATTTTTTCATCAAAGCCAACATATATTTTGACTGTGATGTTTTTATTATTTTTGTCCGTGATTCGCTTTAGGCTCAATGGCTAACTATCGTCGGTATTTTTTGTAAAAGCGCACTCCCGCGCATGTCGAATGCGGGTTCACGCAGCGCATGCGATCATGTGAAACCTATTCCTAGAAGCGCCGACAAAGACGCCAAGTAATTATCTAATGGGGTGCCGTGTTGATTTTTTCCAGTATTTTGGCTTCCGTTCACGATGTCAGCCATTAATCAACGATAAACAGCAGTAGAAGCCGTAGACAATGAGATGTTTGCGGGCCAGTGTTTCTTCATTACGGATTCACAAATCAATACTGGCGTTGGTTGCGATATAATTTACTTGCGCCCGCTGATCAAACGGCGATCGACTTTTATAAACTGCCGATTACATCCTCGGTCTAACATTGTACTTGCGTGCTTTAACAGTCTGTACTGTAACTATACTACTAGGTAACAGCTGTCAGATAGTTTATAAGGTTTACTTAATCCGAAATCAAAGAGAAAACTTTAATGTTATTTTCTAAGGTCAATATTTATACTTATTAAATTAAGTGTAAGTATATCTTATTAAAAGTATATCTTATTAAGAGAAAATGTTGTTGTTTTTATATCATTAATGAATTATCTATTCATTCAAAGCATATTCACAATACCTACGAGTTTGAAAATTTATAAAAATGCACACGAAAGAAAAATTTATCGTATGTCATTTATGTAATTTTTATGTTTATTATACCAACGTTTATGTAAATTATATACGAAAAGTCATCATCGCTCCAAATGCAAAAATATGCAATTGCTTACATGCATGATGTATCTGATTTCGCAATAAAATGAAACATAGCTAATCCACAGCCTTAGTTAACCTCTTCAATTTTACATCAGTCAACAACTTATTTTTACTTACAAAAATATGTTGTAGTGACATCTGTTGGACCATTATAAACCGCTTTTTAATGGATTGTCCTATGTAGTCAATATTACGATAATTATTAAGAACCATATTTTTTATTAGCTTGACATGAAATTTTGAGGTTGATGTAACGTTGACGTGGAAAAATAATTACAAGGCTGCTGTCACATTTGCAATAATACATTATATATGTGCACATAAATGACTGTATTGATTGACAATGTGACAATTAATGTAATATTATGTGCAAATACGACAGTTAAGTATGACAATATGACAGTTATGTAAGTGAACTTAATTAGATAACGTTTAATTAAAATAGGAAATGACATTCTCATAGGTATACAATTTCGTCTCATGTTCGTGGATCATGCATAGGTTTAGACATTAACGCAGTGTTGCGGGAATTACGAGTACCTATCAGTAATTTCTACACAGACATTTTTAATTTTATTTTATCTACGAGTACCGAAATTATGTAAATAGGAAGTGAGTAGGTGTATAAAAAGAGAAATCGCTGAATTCCATGCTTGAAATCAACATGACGTTTCTAATCAATTTGTTTGCAATTGAAGTCATGTATCACTCGAACTGTATCTAAAATGTTACGGAATGTTGTAATGACAACAATTGTTTACTGCGTACTGGACAAAGACGTGCAGCGTCCAACGGCTTTCCTCGAACAAGAAACTCTTCACAAAGGGCCCGGAAACCGAACAGTAGTGCAATTGTAGGCCGTCAGCGGAGCTCCCAGGGCGCAGCGCCCGGCTACCAGCGGCCGTAGGGGGTGACATAAATCAGATAAACAAAGGAACATACAAACTACTCAGCGACAGTTGTTTGGATAAGGCCTAATGTGTTCTAAGCGCTTACGGCTTTTGTTCCAGACGAAACATCAGCTGTCCCTTCAATGTTAGTTTTTGTAATCATTATTAAGTTGGACATTGAGAGGCTGTTACTGAATATAGTTGATAAATTAGAAACTCTGTAAAATGTAGTGTACGTATATTCCCTACAAATGTTAGCCTTACAGTATTATATCAATGTTATATCTAAGCTCTTACTTTAGAGGAGGCACTACTACCTGGTTTGGAAGCCACAGAGAACCAGGAACTCACAGTTCACACCTTATTCCAAGACCATCATCTTATTGTGAACTTCAGGTTTCTTATTTCGCCACTACATACATTTCGCCACTACATACATTTCGCCACTACATACATTTCGCCACTACATACATTTCGCCACTACATACATTTCGCCACTACATACATTTCGCCACTACATACATTTCGCCACTACATACATTTCGCCACTACATACATTTCGCCACTACATACATTTCGTCGCCTCAGTGCTTGTTTGGCCTATCTACCAAATTTTTCGAAAATTAACTTTAAATGCAGTTTTATTAAGACTTAAATTTCAGTCCTTTTGGTTAAGACAGATTGCTAACTTTTTCTCTTAAAATAACAAAAAATGTCATTTAAATTTTATTAGTGACACGACATCGTAATGAAAATTTCGTGCTTGTTTGTTGTATCTCCAGATTTTGTTTTAAATCCCACATCGTAAAAGACTTTGAGTGCTTGAGTGCTCTATGTCCACTCAATCGACCAATCACAGCCCGCGGCGCAATATTCTCCGCCATTTTGTTTGATTTGTCATTTTGGCGGGAGACACCGAAGAATCCATAAAATAATCGTAAAAATATATAAATTATAGTGTTTTTGGTGTTTAGATAATTCTAGACATTAATAAAACATGTCTAGAACATTTAATAAAAGTGAACATGAGCAGACGCAGCCGCAAATTGAACAGTAAGTACTTTTTAGTTTCAACTTGATCTTGTTATGAATTTGCAACAGGGTGTTACTTTTTAATGATTTTGAACACCCAAGAGTGCATTAATACCTACGCTCCAAAGATTCTCGCTCTCTTATTTTATTTTTCTCTTATCTTATTTTATTTAGACCGAATTAACGTGCTGTTACGCATGATACCTAGTAAAATTAGATTTTGAGTTAAAAAAATAAACAAATATTTTTTAATGATTCCGTGTTGGGTGTCAATGAAGTGAGTTAATTAAGTAAGGGTAATTAGGGTTCCGTACCCAAAGGGTAAAACGGGACCCTATTGCTGAGACTTCGCTGTCCGTCCGTCTTTCCGTCCGTCTGTCACCAGGCTGTATCTTATGAACCGTAATAGTTACACAGTTAAAATTTTCACAGATGATGTATTTCTGTTGCTGCTACAACAACAAATACTAAAACACTGAATAAAATAAAATATTTAAGTCGAAATATGGCTTCGACACTTCAGCGATACCTTTCGCTCCAAGAGATGGCGTTGCTTGTGGCTAATATGTAGCTACGACGCCTTCAATGCTTTTAGTTACCTGTCGGTCCAAGAGATGGTGTTGCTTGTGGCTAATATGTGGCTACAAAAACTAAAGTAAATATTTAAGTGAGGCTTTCATACAACCGGCCAGATTTTTTTGGCGTTTTATACATAATGGTACGGAACCCTTCATGCGCGAGTCCAACTCGCACTTGGCCGGTTTTTTAGAATTAATTAATACACACTTACGTACTTCAAGATTGAGTTTCTTTTTTATTATTTTTTACTTTTTAAATGAAATTTCTTGTCTCGGGGGGTTTTTAAATTTTTAATTTAATTATTAATAGTCTTTATAAAACTCAAATCATAAATTGAAAGAAATCGTTCATAAAAACATCCTGTATATAATATCTGAAACATAGAACAAACAAGCACGAATAAATAAATCAGTCACTTTGCTCTATCTCCAGTGAGTCGTGTTCTAAGTCCACATTCATAATTATATTTGCGCATGTTTGTTCTATCTCCACATAAAACCTGTAAAATAAGGTAAAATTAATTACGATCTTATATAAAACTTATCACTATCAATACATAGTTAACTCTTGTATTAAGAAAAACCTTAAAATCAAAAAACTACAGCTTTTTAAAAGAAATAGAACTAAAAATTCGTGTACTGTAAAATTTAACCAATGGTAGATAGAGCAAACAAGCACTGAGGCGACGATTTCGCCACTACATACATTTCGTTCTCGTGGCAGCCAACGACGAATTTCGACCCTACATTTTACATAGTGGCTGAAAAGATAATGGACTTCAGTTTTCTTTTCTTTAATTTCTGAGCCTTCTCGAACTCAAGCAATATGTTTTTTTATTAAATTAAATAGATATCTACCTATGTACATGGATACATATGAGCTTTTACCAGAGGTTGATTTGTGGTTGAGAAAATATTCTATTCTCATGTAAGTATCTAATCAATCTAATCAATTAGAATATGAAATAAATAATTCAGTAATAACAAAATCTGGACGAGTCATGAATAAATCCGATGAAAAATAAGTTAAATACAATTCAAAACAATGTCAATGCGATCATGAATAAAACATTCAATCATTTTATGAAACAAACAAAATGAAAGGAAATTTCATTCAATTGAATTAATTAATAAAATGACCATTGTACCTATTTGATAAATAAGTTTTATGACTACCCCGTATCACGGTAACCTGTATTTGTTTCCAGAAGATCTGAATTCCAGATTTGATAATTTTATTTAATAAAAATGAAAGATCGAAGTAAGAGGGTATCTATCGTGGCACATGTGTGTACCCAACTATGAATTTCGTTTTTCGTGACAAAAACATATACAATATATGCTATGTTTTAAAACTTAATTTGAATAGCAAATAACATAGAAATTAGCTTTTAGACACAGATAATACTTAATAAATAAATATGAAGTATTTGTATAGTCCCTTGATCTAAATACCTAACTTGCAATACAAATTGTAAATAATTACAGCAAATAAATTAATTCTCATTATAAGGATCATAATCTCAGTGTTAATATTGCTACGTAATGACATAATATCAAATCAAGGGTATCAAAAGTGTGACAAATTACTTAATTTATACCTACCTACTTGTAAACAGATTCTATCAGAACCGGATTATATGGATAGATATGTTACTTATATTATTAATTGTTTATATTAATATTATACTTATTACGAAGACAATTTTACACCACACTTTTAATCATATTTTCAGATAAATAAATTAATATCTTGACTAATATCTGATTGGTGGTTTCGATTTCCTATAATTATTTATCTGTCTATTATGAACAGATACTGCAGTTAATATTGTTCTATTAATGGTGGGTACGGAGCAAACCTTTGAACGCTGGGCCGGGGAATACCTACTAAAGAATGGACTGTAACTTGCGGGCAAGAAATATCGATACTATCGTATGGTTGAAGGGATGTTTGGAGGTTAAGCAAACGCACTGACCTGAGATATCCGCTGGGCTGTAGCCTAGTTGGTAGCAGGTACCAGGTAGTAGATGGTAGCGGTAGTTGTAGCCATGCCACCCGCGACACAGGTACCTAGTAACCTACTGCGGGGGTATAAGTGTGTTAGCGTTATTTATTATTTATTTATTCTTGCCTCGACTACTTACCAGTCTCCCTTGCAGCAAAGGTTATGTAACTCTCGTTGTGGATTCACTTTTCACACACATACACATTTCATTTTACTTCACCATTGCGGTATGAGTATATCAATCGAAAAATACACTCGCGAGCGCGAATATGCGGTGAGATCTCTCCAGCACGAACGTTTTCGGAAACTAGCGGTGCGGGTAAAGACATAATTGTTGCACAAGCGGAGGTAGGCTTCGACGTCGGCGAGAAGACTTCTCATTAAATTATCTCTTCTAATTTCGAATTGTTCAGATGCGAATGAGTGCAGGATATGAAAATAAAGCAAAGGCGTTCATGAAGAATGCCAATTTTAGCAAGAAGTATGGATCTATGGATGCATTAAGGGATATAGTTGCTGATTTTAGTGATTACTGAGGGATGTTTTAAAAACATAATATGCATGTACCTAGTAGGCTAGGCTACGTACGCTAGTAGATAAAAGTTGTCGTTGAAAATATTAATTCTCTTACAGTATTCACTTTTCAGGAGAACTTACAATATTTATAAAGATTGATTTTTTATTTTTCTTAAAAATATAACAACTTTTACTTGCAACTTAATAATTGCAACTTTCAACTACTCAGAGAAATTCTTAGCTCATCGAATTAAAATTGCTTCAAACCTTCTATCGAAGTATTTGGTATAAAAATACAAGATAATTATTTAGAAATTCAGAATTAGATACGCATTGGACCGTTTCGATTCGTAATTTAAATTTTTTCCTAATGAACAGAACATTCCAAATTCGAAATTAGTGACGCTCCTACTGAAGCTCCTTGGGTGTCTTAACATTGTTAGCGATTTCACGGGCTAATGGTCCACATTGCTTCTGTTTTGTCAATTTGCTCCAAACGCGTGGAGCATTGTGCGCCAGCTCTGCCCATTGATCGCACTGAATGCTAACTACCGTGGAGTTGCACGCCGAATTACCTCTATATGGATTTGCATTGTTTGCGAACAGCCCGAGACTCATGGGTGGTGCATGGCCTTTGTTTTCGTGAATAAAGTGATCAGTGAACGGAATGTGAAACCGGTGTGCGATTTATCAAGTTCGACGTCATGACAAATCATAATTGTATGGCTGGACTCGACAATCCTCGCACAAAGCACTCCTTGGAGCTTGGAGTCTCTCCTCCAAGACGCGCGATGGAGCTCGATGGAGGAGGGACTCATCAAAGGCATCTCAAAGTTACTTGCTTGGTGGTAGGTTAATTTACCAGCTGCGACAGTTTCTGGTAGTGTTATTCATGCATATACTTGCATACCACTTTTTGACGTGAAAACGTTACATTTTATAATTCGATATCGGCTGCACGCACGAAAAACATGACTTTTATGTGGCGTTATCTGACGTCATGAGGCGTTACCTCGCTCTGAGGCGTCCCATGTAAAGCTTGAAGTGCAAGCGAGATCGCGGAACGAGCGTCAAAGAAGCACAATCGGCCTTTGCGTTCGGAGATATTTTGGTAATGTATCCAATTATTACTTTGTTATTGACTTCTGGGACTATTTATAAATTTTAAATGTTACCTTTTTTAATGTTTCCTGTATTCCTTCTTTATTTTTATTGATAAATTTCTGTATAGTAAACCCAACTTAAGACTGAAACGAAAGAGGCGCTGTCGGACGCATTTGACATTCATTTGACCAATCATTGCACACTAGTAACTGACAGATGAATGAACACAACGTACTTATGAATGACTTTCCGTTACGGCTCATTCACACGAGGACGAATCGTCTTTTTTCACGAATCGTCTTTTTTCAAGATTCGTTATTTTTTTTGACGGCGGCAATGCTTTTTAAATACTCATGTTCACACGCTTGACGAATCGTGAAAAAAGACGAATACGGATACGTCTTTTACAAATCACGAATCGTGAATGTTTTATGATTATGACGGATACGTCTTTTAGAAATCACGAATCGTGAATGTTACTGAACCAATCTGAAATGAGCTAAATCACCAAATTCCAATTCCAATTTTTGCCATTTCAGAGTTAAGTTGGGCGGACTGTAACTTTAAATACGATTTCATGACGTTTGTTTACTTTGATGACATTATTTGTCAATCATTCCATCAGTATTTTCTTAAGACGTTGTCACGTTCAACTATCGTCAGTAAACCGACTTTACAGACAACCAGTATTTTTGGTAGATAAAAGAGCCATATCCCAAGAGATGGCCATGGCTAAAGTTAAATATTGCGTACTAAAATGTACTATAACATTACTTCAGAACGTGTCCATGTTCATTTCAATACAAACTATTTGGCTAAGTAGCCAGAGGCGTCGAAGTCTCGTCCAGGTGAGCTAGGTACCTATGCCCATATTTAGCCGTAACACCAGGTGGAATGCCCATTTGCTACTTGAAAATCATTAAATAATATTAATAGCCAATTTAGTACACGTGTTTCATTAAAACGGAGATGTAACTCGGATCGAAAACATTTATAAATGTTGTACAGTTACACCGAAATCGATTCACCGAACGGGGCCCGGTCCCACGAGGGAGAAACCAATCAATTTGGCACATTATCGCTTGTTTGCGTTTCGCATCCGAATCGATTACAGGCCGCGTCCATACGAGCAATCAGCGCAGGCCGTATATCAGCCGCGTAATGAGTCGCCGCGTGTGACCAACGCCTTATTTATCGAGCCGCGATTTGTGGACGCGAGACACGACATCCACGGTTAAGGTGGTTGCACACTGTAATTTGTGTTGCGTTCTGTGTGCAATTTAGCTAGCTTGATACTTGCATATGGCCAATGACTAATTTAACTCTTGCCAACTGAGAACAAAGAGCAAATCCTTCAAGTTATCAACCGATATAATAATGTTACGAAAGTCGCACTTTACAATTAATTCCCTATTTTTGGCGAATTCATTAACCTATTAAAATGATTTTGATGAAGATGTTAAAAATTAAATATGATTACATTTTGCCCTTTGATATAACCTACTTCTGAAGTAGGTATCATCAATACAATAGGACAACTATACCTATTCACTTATTGTATTGAAGTGAAGTTCGGATTCAGATAAGTCCTTAATCATGAGTTGCAGTTGATAGAGATTCAAATTAGGTATGTCATAACCTATGATTTAAAAAAAACTTCAACATTCAAAACAACACTTCATCTTTACGCTATGCAATATCCAATTGCACTTGTGTTAAAAAATCTAAGTTAAATGCTGTTTATCTTGAAGTAACAATGAAACCGCTAGCCTGTGTAACCACACCTTTAAACTATATTGAAACGTCAGGGGATTTTATCCTTTATTTGAATGCGGTAAAGACAATATGCAAATCGATGTATTCCGCATTGATGGGGGATTAATTGGCGCGCGATATAGGACGCGGACGAACCATCGTTAACTTGCAGCAGAGTTCCTCAAACTTATAGCTTTACATTTGACCGTTAATGGTAAAACAATCCTTACTTCCTTACTAATACTATAAAATAATGTGAAAGTGTGTTTGTTTGTTTGTGACTCTTTCACGTCGCAACATGGCTATTATATGGTATGGTTTATGTGTGTGGGGATAGTTAGGAGGGTGGAGAGTGTCGTAAGCTACTTTTTACCGCGGAAAAACATCTCATTCCCATGGGAAGATCGATGTTTTCTTAGTTGCTAGATATTTAGTTCCGGAGTTGTTAATAGATGGCGTTAGTAAAATTCATTTGCAAGTTCTGAATCACGCTATGAAATACAACATGTAACTTACTTAAGTCATAGGCAAACATTAAAGGCTACTTTTTAGCTGAGATTCCTACGGGAGCGGGACCTACGCGGCTTTTACCTACGGGTCCTAAAGCGAAGCGCGGGCGGTTCTCTAGTCTTAAGTATTTGTAAAATCATCGGTTCTAGCTTTATCTAGATGTCCTTAGGAATGGGTAAGTACAGTTAAGGCCCGTTAACTAAATAATACTTCCAATTTCCGGACTGAAGCATGCTAGAGTAAGCTCTAGGCTAGGCCTTTTCAAGTATGAGATGAAACCTGTGACCTGAAGTGTGCCATTAATGTGTTAAGGCCACGCATATTAGATTTTTAGGACGAGTTACCCACTTTGAGTAACCCTGACTTCCAACATTGGTATAGCCTGCGTCCAGATCCAGTTTCTAGTGTCCAGTCTGCACCCATTTGTACGTTTGTTTGTATTTAGTACACTTGTATCGTTAACCAAATCGATACTCGTGCTGCAGGCCTGCAGGCCTAGCCAAGAGTCATATAAATACAGCAAGATGTGTATGCTCTACATTTATGCCATATATTATGCCAGTAGCCCTTCCCAACTTCGATTCAAAAACACATTTATTACATGAACAGTTTGCACCCACATCAAACACATTACAACTCTGTTTAATAAGGCCTTTCAAATTCAAGAAAATATTATAGCAGGTGTCGGTGTTCTTTAAACTAATAACACTCATAACTACAAAAAACACATAAAGCGAAGACGATGCTTATCAACTTCATACTGGCTACATTTATCTGTTATCCCGTAAACTGGTAGAAACAGTTTCATTTTCCGGTAGGTAAATAATAAAATATACAGCGTAAAAATAATCCAAAAATCTGTGAATATTATAATACTTATATATATTATATGAAGTTATAACTTCATTAATTCATTATACAGTTTTTTTGCGCGCGATACCGGTAGAAAATCAGAACGAAATGACAGTTCTCGTTTGAAAGTTAGATTTAGAATTTAGAATAGAAGTTACAGACAATCAATTATTTACATTAACAAAGCTAAGTAAAGTCATCGAAATAATTTTCTGAGACATTCCAACTTCCAACACAAAGTTACATGTTACTGCTACTGAAAATTACGATTAGGCACTTTTTTGTATCTTTTTAAGTAGCAGTCCTACGTCAGTGGCCTCACGTCCTAATCCAATATTGCTTGAAGCAAATCTTTCCATCAAACTCTGAAGCGTCGTGATCCCGCCCCCGGCGAATCGTTTGACCAGCCAGTTTAGATGATGCAACGACTTAAAACCACCTTAAAACAAACAGCCTGTTGGCTGAAACGTTACGGTGAATGGCTCGACGCGTGACGGCACTCGCCACTGATTGTCAGCTGACAATAATGAACGTTGCCTGAGACCACCACGCTTTCTGCTTTCAATGAAACTGTCCTGATATTTTATTCAAAGAAACACTTGCTGTAAAATTTTAGTAACACGTGAAACTTTAAGTAACTAATAGTTATAACAAACACAGGTGAAATGTCACATAAGAGACGATGAAATACCTTCTTTAATGGCCCATTAAGCACCTGTACGATCATGTAATTTTTATGAACGTCTTCTTAAAGAGTAGGTAGTATACTCTCACAAGATTTTTTAAGACAAAATTGTTCACATTAAGATTCGTATATTGTAGAGCAATGTCTGCCGGCTAGTACGATTAGGAATCTAGTGATGAATAAGATAACAATACCCAACTAAAGCATCATAGAATAAATTCCTCTAAAATCCGTTTTCAGCCAGGTATATCTAAATCTATCTAAATCCCTAGCATAAGTAGTACAAATAAAACGACATTCATTTAATTTTTTTTTATTTGTTGCACGTAAAAACGTCTAAAGTTGATATACTTAACGCATTTGCCTAATATATCGGAATTGTTATCTCTCGGACATTTATTACTTTCAAAATGGGCGTATGTACCTAGTTATCCCTTATGAACACCTCATGAATGGAGTCTCTACGCCCCACGCAATGCACAGAGACTTATTTGGGAAGCAACAAAAATACCTGCTTAACAGTTTAGAGTATTGAAATTCAAATCAGTAGCCGTACTCATTTATTTTGAATTTTCAACGAGTTTAACACAAAAGAGTTACAATGCGCCCGTTGGAGCAACAGTTAATCTCCGCAACAGTGGCGCCGTCAACTCGCGCGCTCATCTGTCAACATTACGCGCCATTTTACCACCGTCGGCCATAGACAACGCATACGTTACACGTATTGTTTACGGTAAGAATACTTGCACTCGACATTTGGACATTATGGAAATTAACGAATGAAAATCAGAACGAAATGACAGTTCTCGTTTGAAAGTTAGATTTAGAATTTAGAATAGAAGAACTTTTTAATCTATACATACATACATAGAACAAAAAATGTTAGGTGAGCTTAGCTGTTAAGGTAATTTCAATTTTATATTAAATAACGACTGAATTCCACATATTTTTTAGCAAATACCAAACTCTTATCTACCTCCTTCGGGCGGCCTGAAAACTTTCGATACTAGGTTGCCCACCCGGAGGGGTTCGCCAATTCGGACTGGAGCAGCGTGATGGAATTTGCAGTGAGTATGTAAGCCCCTTTAATAATGAGAAGAGACCCGTGCTCAGTAGTGGTTCATTAATGGGCTGTAGCCACCTGACTCCCAATTTCAGGATTGACTTGGTTGAATAGCACTGTACCTACTATTAATTTGTTTTTAGTGATTTTTATACTTCGTTCATTTATAATAAAATTATGAACTGATTTCCACGTTTAATAAACCCAAATATTTAAACTTAGCCAAATTAAAAGCTATCCATACTAATCACCGACAATTCTCTATAATTAAACGTAATTATTATTCACGAAAACAGAAATACGAGCTATTACAATTATCACAAAGAACAAGAAAATGCTACTTCACTGTTAGCAGCGCAGCTCGGCTGAGAGCCACCTCATTAAATCTTCAGAAAACAGTTTGTAAATTACGACACATTATTGTTATAACAAAACCTTGTTGTGTAGCCGTCGAGGTTCAGAATCGTCCAATATTTTCCCGTCCGCCACAATTTTGTCAACTATGAAAGTGACAAGAGGACGCTGTATTTCAAACCATAGACAACAGTAGAAATATGGCCGAGTGTATTGTGAGACGAACAAAAGGCCTGGCACATAATTATTTATGAAATGCGAGATGCTTCTAAATAATTAATAATGTCGACAACTTTTATAGTTTTCTGAGTACTTAAGTGGTAAAAGGATCAATACTTATATTTTATTAATATGGATGTATGCGACTTGTAATTACTCCACAACATTACGGTGAGTAAGTGAAAACTCAAACCTTTTTTTTCGTTTTTTTTTGTTGGCTTGTCGCGTCCAGTTAACATTGGGCAGACACAGACTACATCTGTTTATTGTTATGAAAAAATATTAAAACACAAAGACACGTCTCACCAGCCCACGTATTGGCAGCACGCACGTCACAGATACCCATCGACGAATCTATGATCGATTTGTCGTTTAAAACAACGACCTTTTGAATTAACTTGACATGTTTTAACTGAATACCGTTCCCTCCGTGTCACTTAATATTCCATAGATTGTATCTTAGAAATTCATTCTTTATGGACCTGCACATTCTCTGTTTTACACGTAATATGAAAATTCTGTGAAAGTAATTTACCGTAGAAGGCTAGAAGCCAGAGCTTTCAAAGAAGTAACTTCGAAGAAATCGCCTCGTTACCAAGTTATATTGTATCAGATACCTACGAGGCAATGACATCAGATCCACTCTGTAAACTACCGTCGGTCCTCCCTTAGATGTTCTTGTGATATTCGCTCCTGATGGTGAAGCACCTAGACCTAGAACCTGCTGGTTAATCTAACCAGATAATCGATCACTCACCTTGCATTGGAGCAACAGCCCTCCGACCACGAACGACATGTTAGTTGAGTAGTTTACCGACTTTACAAAGGATACATTTATTTCCCACTCGGCATACGGAACCCTGATACTGAAATGTGAGGGTAATTAGCATTAAATAACATTGATAAACAGGACGATTAGAAGCAACGGCGAGCGATCGGCGATCCATCATCGTGCCAAGGAAGTATTTGTGCACCAAATACCAGCTATTTACAAATACCACTACACCACTATACACGACTGCTTCCGGCTGTGTTGGGACATCCAGGGCTGACAATTGCTGTATTTGTTTAATGCTATTTTCAGGTTTTGTTGTTCGCGAATCACGTAGCTCCAACGTAGCTCTGCTGATTTTACTTTGTAGCAGAAATTTTAGCAGATGTTTTATTGGTTTTATTTTTTATTATTAACTACACAAATACCTATACAGAATTTCGCTGTCTTATATTATTCGTAACAATAATGTTGTTTTTATACCTAAAATACAACCATGAATTTTAGTTTTCTGCTGTTAATTTGATAAACAAATAATTATTAATTTATGAACATGAGAATTACGAATCGGGTTTTGATCACTTGATACGTGAAACAAAGCTGTAATTTTTAAAAGCAAAGAAAATTAAGTGGTTACAAAAATATTACTTAACTTATTTTGTAGTGAAAACTTCTTCAGCATCGTTTGTTTATTTTTGTGATCGACAACCCTAAGTTAATCTACTAACAACTTACGTAAAAACTATTGTTTGGAATAATAATTATTTGGAAACATTTAGCTCGGCGAGAGAATGCCCGGAATTCGTTATGTGTAAATGGTTATTCGATAGTACAAGTACAATGAAACCCCATGAAAACGCTGTGAGTGAGTCACGCGGCCGCGGTGACGTCACACCTACACATGTACATACTGCAATCATTTGTTTTGATATGGCTTGTTTAAAATCTTACATACATTCATATTCGTATACTGTAGCGATATTTTAAGGTCGGGATGTTATACGAATTTTGTCCGCCTTTTCATTAATCTATTAAGTAGGTACGATGACGTTCCTGTGACGTGTTTTGTTATTTTAGAAAAAATTCGAATTAAGGAAATTAGATTAAGTAATAAAATAATTTTGTACAGAAGTCATATCGATCTCAAACACGGCGGTAAATATCGTCTGGTCGACAAGAAAAGTAAGTTATTAAGAATTGATCAAATCTCAGTCAGATGTTGGGGCATTCTCGTCTCTCTTGAATGAAAAGCTATAAGAATCCTTATTGCATTACTTAACAAAAATACCTACAGATAAACCTAATTACGCACTTCAAGTAGGAATCACTGGTGAATCGTGAGTCACTCGACTCCATATTTATTATTATTTTGATCCACGAGATTCTCATCACAACAATGAGGAGTGTCGGTGTAGGCCGTTTCCGCGCCGCCGCGCCGCTCCTCCGCACTACTGACGCGATTCTGACAAAAAAACACATGACGAGGGTACCCAGCCACGAATTTTAATCAATCTCCATCGTCGTGTGATAATACTAATAATTTTAAAGCGGTTCCGACGGGCCTTAGGCTGCCCGCGCGCTAGCTAACCTGTGGTCGCGATTAGTGGCCGGAGTTGATAACGGCAATATCACATACCTAATCATTCCAGATTTTATTTAATGGTTACAACTTCAAATTAAAACAGTAAGGATACTATAACAATTCTACACTAAGATCACCTGTGACGCGGGTGACATTGACAAACATAAATGCCTACTGTCCGATCGTTATTAGCAAATGTAGCAAGTCAATTTACTCCAAAGTCAGTAGCAAATAAATCATCACAGAGAGCACACGTTTGTTTGTTTCAAAATCGTCCATACAACCAAAAGTCTAAAACGCCATAGTTCAAAACAACCTGAATTGAACCTTAAAGCAAAAACACCTACCTAACCTGAGACCTAAGTCATCAGGCATGCTAAAGACTGTTCCGGCTGTGAATACGAGACATAACTCTCTACATAAACACTGTTTACCAACTGGGTTAGTCCTTTCGACAGTTCGACAGCATACGACATTAAAAGTTAGTTGCAAGAAAATAAAAAGCACCGGCTCATTTCTTCTTTTACCTCCTTTGTGGTCGGTGGCTCTGTTGCAGATGTTGGGACCCAAAAAGTCGACGGTGATAAGTTATGAAATTCTCGTCTGTTCGCTTGACAGCCATTACCACAAAAATTGTGGATAGTGGGTCCGTTTGCAATAGTCCTTAGTGTCCAGTCGGGTGGTGTCGCGGTGACCGACGACGCTCAGATACAACCAGCAGATTGCGTCTTTGTGTCGGCCGCTCCCCGGGCTCCCCTGCCCCCCCCCCCCCCCCAGCTCACATAGCGTGGAATGGTAATTATTATAAAAATACTCCGTGTTATTTTCAACTTTTACCGGGAATTCCGCGTGCGACTGTACGTTTAGATGTTATCTGTGTTTATATGAAAATAGAATAAGGCGTTTTGCTAGTGTTTGTCTGTACATTTTGACAGTACGATTTAGTTAACATTCATTTATTCATAATTCAATAGAAACTACCCCTGAGAATAATAAAGCAACAAGACAAAATTATAAAACACGATAGTTTGTCATTTGTGTTTTTCTTACCTGATGGTAAGTGAAGACGAAGTAAGGAAAGCTAATTAAGTCTTTCTGAACAATCAAAACTATAGGCGAAAGGCAGGTGCCAGTACGCCATCTCATAGGTACATTATGACCAACATACGCGATTCGCAAAATAAGGAGAAAAATAACCTAATATGAAAAATAGTTACCTATATATTGCTAGTTTTATGTTGTCATTTGCTACACACACCCATGCATACATACATACAGTACATGTGGACCGTGCATGAGGATACCGCGGTAAGCGCTTGCGCACATCAAACGGTTCAGCTCAACTGTAAACAGAACCACTTCCGGCCTCAGCGTCTCTACTGTTTGTTGCTGATCGTAATAATGTGTGTATCGATACGTATGACGTAATTGTATCTGCGAATTTCTCACTCTTTAAAATGAAAATTATCGATATGAAAAATTTTATGTACAATTTTAGCTTAGTTTTGTAACTTCATTTTATTAAGTTTACTAGGTTCATAAGATTATAATATTTTGCCTATTTACTCAATTATGGATACAAACTAAATTGTTATTAACAAACAGATAGGTATTACACAATTTAAAGTGCATAATATGATTCAGCAGAGCCGCTCAATATAGTTTGCGTAGTAAAAACTACAATCGAGTACCTCCAAACAATCTAGCAAAAGATAAACAGGATGCCAATTTTCACCGAAGCATTATAGAGTATCCACAAAATGGAGCAGACTTCCCAGAAAAATACAAAACAAAAGGCGATTTCGTAACAGTGGAGAGGTCGGCTAGCGGTTTGATCACCGCTGATTAAAGTTCAAACGTCGAGCGTGCCCGCCAGTCGCCAGCCACGGCCACGAGCCATCGGCAGCGCGGCCCACGGCGCTTTGATCCTCGGAAACATCCATCACCGCGCGCGCTGTATTGACAGATTTACGACGCAAAAATGCTGGGAAAATAGAAATTGACTAATGCACAAACATCGTAACCGATGTTTGTTAAAGTTTTAATAAACTTTCATATTTTATTGCGATTACTTTGATCCGTTTTACTGGCTCTAGCGGAGCAAAGAAAATAAAGAGCGCAACTGCTGTAGATAAATAAATATGAGTAGTGAGGCAACTCGGCTACATCGGGTCAATAAAATAAACAGATGGGTCAAATGACTGTTAGTAGATACTTGATACTTTAAATGAAAATTTTGAAGTGATCACAGTGGCATAGAATTGATAAAATCCATAAATTTTTCTACTCAGAGTGAACAGTCATACTCCTAGTATTTTAACTTAATATTAGGATTCCTTGTATCAGGTGTCATAACCAATACAGAGAGACGAGAATACACACCCAAAACTACAACAGATGAAGAAATTCATAATTCAAACTGCCTCGCTGGAATAACTGAACCAGCTTCTAACTGGCTCCCAAATACCATTCGCGTTAACATCCACATAAACAAGTGGCACTTCTCCAGTTGATATCACGGATCACCTCGCCCAGTGTTCTGCAGAATGCCGCAAATTATACGACAGCGAGTGCGGGGCGCAGCTGACGTTGTTATCTCGAGATTTGAAAGTTAATACACTTAATATTAACCGCATTGACAGTTTTAAGGGTTCCATAATACGAAGCCCTTGGCGATTTATTAACATAATCGGGACTTTAATGTGCTTTGGCGTGGCTAACTACCTCTTTTGGATATACCTATGTACACGCTCGGACGCAATCGCTTTATCGAAACGATGCGATTGTTTGTTGAAGTAACCATCTTACTTTAGTACCCATTATACATATTTATTAATAAACTTTTAGGAAAGACAAGATCTCGCGAGAGGCTAGCCAACCTTTTTTTTGGGACAAGCTAACGAGCAAGTAGCACCACCCTTCCGCTACCATACATGACAACGATGACAGAACTAGAAGAAGACTCAAGATTCTCGTCCTAATTCAGTCACAGTTGCGTTGCTACCCTTGAGGACTGAGATGTTTATTTTAAAAAAACACGTAGGTACCGACGTGATAGATGATGGTTCATATTCGGAACTTATACATACCTATGTATGTATACTTATGCGAGCAACAAATCTTCGATAGCGTGATTCAAGCTTGACGATGACCTGATGTCACTGTGTGACGTGTTGGGCGATGTCGTAGGATGGATAAAAAAGAGTTATAGGTTTTTTTTGTTATTTTGTTACAGACGTTGAGAGTGAATGGTGGTCGCGTCGCAAGGCCAGAGCAGAGGAGGCGGCGGGAGGGTGGAGGGAGGCAGCGCAGTGTATAAAACGCGAGGCGGAGTGTATAACCGCGGCCACCGCAAATATCAAAATAAACAAACACTACGTAAATATCCCGAAAGCACTTCAAAGTGGAGTACGTTTCGGTGCCGGTGGCGGCGCAAACACGAGCGGAGAGCGGGAAGTGAACTTTACCTTTTGTTAACAAAAAATATCGTCAATAGACGATTATGATTACTCTACGTAAAGTTACATGAAGCCGCGAGCTTTGCAGCGATTAATCGTATATCTACTCTGCATGAAATGCTCCTTTAATAGTTTTTGATTTTATAGACTCAATAGTCTCTTTAATCTATATACCTAACCTACATGTGGTAGAATAATATTTCTGAATGAATGATTTTCCAGTCGGTATTTTAATTTGACAGGAGTTTGTATAATTTTCTTTAGATATTAATAATCCTCTTTATGTGGTTATCTCTGATTAACGCGCTACCTGCGCTCGCGGCTGTCTCGCACCAAACATCAACATAGATACTGAAGCATTTTGTTTGTTTACACACAATATCGCTCACTGGGCCAAACCGCCCGCTGGAGTAACAAACAGAGTTGGCCACGCGTTGTGGCCAACGTTGGCCCAACCGGGCCATGTGAGTGATGCTTCCGAGAATCTATCGCGAAGAAATCGAAGTACTATTTCGAGAACGGCTCTTAATCCGGGCCTTTTAGTAATGTTTTCAATGAGATGTTAGACGAACAGTGAGTAAGGAGTATTCGTTACTGTGTAGTTTTTATTACTCAAATCGCTTCCAAGAGAAATTTAGTTTATATAGAAATTGTACACAAATCATTTTTAACATGCATTTTCTAAACTGTATGTTTATGTAATCTTATCATTAGGAATTTATGGAGAAATACGACATCTCTGGAATAGTTTTATGGGAAGTAATGTTAATCCTTGATATTTACCTTGACCTTAATCTCTCCATTTACCTACCGTGTTAAAAAACATATTCACACTTTTTCTACCGTCAAAATCTAGTTACATCTAAATTAGTATCTGAAACTAAGTTATCTGAAAGAGATAAATTTTATCAGGAATCTTAAAGTATTGTTACGCAAAAATTAAAAAAAATAAAGGAATAAAAAGCTTCCATTTCATCATTGTATAATGAAGAAGGTACCTTATGAGATCAACCATTAGGTACTACATCTAAATGTCAATTCGTGTGTTCTTTGATGAATTAGGATTAACCTTGGTGAAAATACACTAGTTAAGTCGCTACTGCTGTAAGATCAATTTGAACTCCTATATGACATTGTTAACAGTATACTGCTTCTTCTTCTACTTGGAGACTTCTACTTGGAGACTTCCTCTTCTTGGAGACTAAACACCTCCTTAGCGCATAATTTTCTTTTGGCCGAAACGCTCCTTACCTCATTAATGTTAAGGATTCCAAATCGATAGGCGTAATGCCGGTTCCACCTTAGAAGAATCGAAATTTTTTTTAGCTTCACCAGATACTACATTATTGTTGTGGCCGTATTGGGACAGTCTAGCAGATAATGGTGAAGGCGATAGAAACTGGCTCTTGCTTGGTGGAATGCTAAAAAATAGCTTGCTAGCTACGACCCTTTTGGTTACGTCAGCCGATAAACAATTTGCCGTTCTGGCTAGTAACTTAAACAGTATTTTCTACCTCCCGTTTACCTTTTTTCTCGACCGGCAAGACAATTCAAATCTTCGGTGTTGCCTTCAGTCCATGAATGGCGGAGACTACTTACTTAATCAAAAAAAGCCTGCGGTTTCAATTCTATTTACTAAAAATGCATGTAGAAATTTACACTCTGGAACTATCTGTATTACAGTTCCATGTATGGATCGATCCAATTCCCCAATCTGTTAGGTAGTTCTCGTGCCGTCTAAAGGTGTAAACAGCCACCTGGAAATCAGGTGTAAACATGAGGATTCAGTGGAAGCGTTTATGGGGCAAGCAAACGAGTAATCGAAATCCGCGAAGTATCCGTTGTTATCAACATGTTAGCGTGTTGGCCCAACATTGGTCGTTGGCCGTTGGTGTTGGCGGCCGGCGCGGCGCTGGTGCACGCGTGAACACAAACAGCCCGCAGCCAGCGTGTAAACAGTGACCACATCAAAGATCCGCCGCGCTACCGCGACCCACAGTCTTGGTACTTGGCCATACTCTACAAATGCTGATAAACCTCGGTTTTATAATATCAACTAGTGACCTCGACATGTCGGATTAAAGACTGAGAGATTTAGGCACAACGCTAGTGTTGGTACCCAAAAGTATATTTATCAAGGAAGGCGATGACCCTGTAATCCAGGCGACGGTGACTCTCTATGCTGATAGAAACGTCCCAGGTTTGACACTCTGATTCATTTATTCTTTCCGTCTCGAACATAATATTAGGGTCTCTATGTCACCCGCGAAACGGGAAATCGTGGGACCATACTGTAAGCACAGTTTAATAAATCGTGCATACAGTGCGCCCAACTTATCTCTGAAATGGCAAAAATTGGAACTAACGAAAAGTCATTCATAAGTACGTTGTGGTCATTCATCTGTGAGTTACTAGTGTGCAATGATTGGTCAAATGAATGTCAAATGCGTCCGACAGCGCATCTTTCGTTTCAGTCTTAAGTTGGGTTTACTATACTGTTACACGCAGTGTGTGAGACAACTGACAATACACCTATAACAACCTGTCACACAATCTTTTTTATTGTAGGCCTACCTACATAAAAAACATATCTACAATTTTGCCTCCATAAGCTAATCTAGAAAAATATCTGTTATACTAAGCCGACCACTCCCAAACTTCCAACGAGCGAAGCTTATCAAATCATAACCAAGAAAAATGATAATTTTAATGATTGCGTTCATTATATTTATCTATTAAAAAACCGTCAATCAACGATCAAGGCGCGTCGCGCACGCTCCAGAGCGCATCGGCGGATTGATCAAACCCTCTTTGATCTTCAAATCACGCGCTCCTTACTTATGTTACACAATACGACTTTTCGACGTATCCAGGCAACACGTTTCCTAGTAAAACAACACTCAGAAAAAAAGTAGATAAGAATGAAAATTAACTAACATCTTCTTAGACATACAACATTGATCGTTAGAACTAATCGTGAACCCGTGAATTTTAAAACGTCTAAAAGTTCAAACGGATCGCAATGCGATCTAAACTAGAACATTATGCAATGAAGGTTAATTTTTGAATGGCGTTCGATCGGATCTTCGATCGTCCCGTGGATGAGAGGAATCGTGTGACCTGTCAAAATGGTGAGTGGTAGCAGGCGCGCGGCGTAAACATTTACACGTGGCGGTCAGTGCGCATTGCGCTTGCGCAGTTATCGAGCTCTCCGAGCCGCGACTCGCAGACTAACGAGTATCTCAGTGTCTTAGTCATTACAAGCCATGTCTTGGTTTGAATACAATTGTCTACAAACATAGCTCTACATAAACAATAGCGAAGGATTTTCAGTACTCACTGGTCAAACACGAATTAAAAAACATGACCTATAAATATGTAATTTAACAGGGAAGTAGTTTATGAATAGGAGACATCAGAAAGGCTTAGAAAGGATTTTGTCTCACTCTGCAGTTATAGAGAGGACAAAGGAAGCCAACCGTTTCTACGCAAATACTCGACAAACGATTTCCTTATGTTAAAAGGGATAAACCATTGAAGGACACTCACTAACACTGCAAGTGTACCCGATCTACGGTGCAGTAGCAGTTGACTGGTTACATCACCTTAAGAATTAGTTTCTGAGATCAAACCCAAAGCCTCTAATTGTTGGTTGATTTACGTTTATTATGAATAGATTATCACAAGCGCCAACAAGTTTATAACTTAAAGGAATTTAACACTACAGCCATAAACACTGATTATCACCAGAATCAAACAATAATAATTGGCTTCGAAAAGTAAACAGTATTCAGTGAGTTTTAACACATCGTAAGACGTAGACGTAGCGAGGGTCTGTCTCGGCCGGTGGTCGAAGACGTCCGGTGTAGTGTTTCGGACAAATGGGCCTGGCCGCTTCCTGCTTCGCGCAATTATACCAATTAGACAGGAGCCGTCGGTACGGGCCCGTCGCGGCGTCGCCTCGTGTCGCTCACGGTAATAGGAAACATCTTAGTTTAAAAACTCTAGTCAATTTGACTGTCAAGAGAACTCTTGCCATCAAGCAACGAATTTGGGTTCGATGCCCTGAGCATATCAAAAATGATATTTCAATGTTTACTCTCGTAGATCTTAATCTAATTGAAATTGTACCAGCATCCAACAAGTGTCTAACAGTCAAAATCATAACCCTTAAGAGACAGAACGGTGAATTGCCATCTCAGCAAAAAAATAATTATTTTATAACTACGCTTCTAAATTACTCTGTACAAATTACTTGTGAATCTACTCGTGCAAGAAGGGTTACAGTGGCCTTAAGTCTAAAAGCGTAACTATTAATACAAGGTTGCTTACTCTACATTCAATGTCTACTTATTCTGCTTACTGCAGATAAAATATCTCTAAAAATCTGTAACTTGATAGGTACCTACGAATTTTGGTTCCAGCTAAATAGCTAGACACAGTTGCTATGTCAACATCATAACGGACCTCAACTGGAAACATCCACTGCGCACGCACTCGCATCTAATTCTCGGAGTCAGATTGATCGAGTTCCTCATGCTCGGCCGTCAGCACAATGAGTGTTGAATGCTGGTCAATTGCTGCACAATGGCGCATTGTGCGCTGGCGAGCAATGGGGCAATGGGCCCGTATCCCGGCCGCGGCAGGACGCCGCACAATGCTGCTCCAGGAATCAGTTCAAGTATAAACTCATCAGCTCCGCAGACGCCAATTGCCGGTCAATGGAGCCCGGTCCTGTTGCCTCGGTCAACGGTTTCGCAACTTGTTTTGATTGCGCTCCTTGGCTACGTTTGCTGGTGCTCTTGGAATGTCAGAATAAATATTGGTTCGACTGGAAGGGTTGAGGAAATGCTACAACATCCTTTCTCACACATGACCTCGGCACATCAACTGATTCATTCTCATTTCATAATTTTCACGACCTATGCTAATACTTTGTTGTTCTGAAGTCCAATCTCACAGTGTAGGCTGTAGATATAGCCCAACACGCTGGCCCAGTGGAGATTTTCAAGTTTCAGAGAGATCATTTTAAAGATTAGTAGGGTAGGGAAACTTTCCAAAGTTTAAAACTGATCGTGCGTGACCAAATGTATGGTTTGATCGGAGCGAATAGCGAACTCTACCCACTAGTTTATCATTGGCTTGCTCCACGATATAGTTCAAGGTCACTCAAAGGGTTCGAGTATAAATTCGTGGGGATTCGCGACAAAAATTCAATCAGATAAGCAGAATTTTCAAGCATTTACTAGTTTTGTTTATAAAAACGTGTATCTACCTACAAATAAAATGTATCTTTTCATCACACCTATTCGAAAAAGACGACTTGGTTCGGACTTACGGGGTTCCAAAGTTGCTGTTTTCTATTCAGCGGGCGGGAATGAATTTTCATACAACTTTTCCGTCCGGCTAGATCTTTTCCGTCCTATTTTGAATTTAGAACATTTTAGTATTTTGCGCTAAAGAAGTCGAACTCAAATATTGTTTGAATAAAGAATGTCTGGTACGACGCGAGGGCCCCGCCAGCTGAATAATAAAAAAGAAATCAAATTAAGATTTCGTTTTCAAATTAAAATTAAGTTTTCGTGCATTTTTACGTATTATTTTCTATTATATATATATATTATTTTCTCATAGTGGGTGATGAAAAGTAGAGTGTATCACTCGGGTGCAAGTATATTTTTGGCTCGGGCGACGTACTTTGAATCCCTCGCTACGTTCGGGATTCTACTAAAGAATCCCTCGCTACGCTCGGGATTCTACTCTAGAATCCCTCACTTCGCTCTGGATTCAAAAAACGCCCTCGCCGAAAAAATATTACTTTGCACCCTTGTCATACAATCTACTATTATCAAATCCATTTTAAAGTTTTGCGGCCTGATTTCGGAATGCTGATTCGGAAAATTAAACGTTTAAGTCGAGCTATTTGAGTCCAGATTCCGGATATAAAAAATCGTGTAAACATCATCAATAATAGCTTTGGAATTTCCCACCAATGTTTTCCCATTCGTAGATAAATTTGTGTTTACAACGCTCATCGTCCGTCTATACGTTTACGTCAAAGGTCAGCGTCCTGTGGCACAAGTATTAACAAATTTGATAAATTTCCTTAAGATAACGTTCGTCTCAATTATAGCGGCTAGTCATCAGCGGAGCGTGCGGGCGTAGCGGGACCACGTGTTTGGATCAAGCGGGAATCTCTAATAGAAATATTGGGTACTGAAATAGCTACATTTGCTTAGTAACAAATCTTAAATGATTCAAGTAAACAACTTACATTTTATTTGTGCTTTTGTTTTTATTCTAATTAAAATTATGGTTTTGATTTTAGCACTGATTAAATTATTAGGTACTGGTCGACACAGTTTCCTATATAGATTCGAGTCTTCACCGACATCTAGAACACTATGCCTGAACTCTATACAAATAAGTATTAACTGCAAATAAAAATAACTTAAAATAATAAAAAATGTGGACACCCTAAAATCTATGCCAATTCACCAAGATCTTGCCAAATCCCATGGTCATGTGTAAAACACGAGCTACGATAGGCACTAAGCTTTGTTTCACTTGTTTTCCATAATAGAATATCCTATTCCTCCCGCTCGGCGTGGCGACCCTCTCCAGTGGACATAATAGAATAATTTGTATTTATAGCTGCCCTCCGCCTCGCGCCCTCCCTCCCGCATCCCCGCTACACGAATCTGGACATCTTGCCGGATTATTGTCACTCGGCTGCTAAGGGCTCGTGTATAATAGAACCGTCTTATAATATATTTCCTTCCACTCAATTTATCTTAGAAAATTTAACTTAGACTCACCACTTTGTACCAAATCTTTGGTATAGGTGTGTAAACTTAAAATGTAGGACAAATATATCTATGTATTGTAGTATGTTGCATTCATTTAAATAATTTTAAAAATGTTTAAATGTAATATCTATTGTTTTGTAGTTTTCAAATGAAAGTAATACTGAAGATTAAATGAAAGCTTCTTCCCATAAAAATTATGAATTCAACACTGAACTATATGATACGTTAACACACTGAACTAAATGATAAGTTACATAACAAATAACAAATAGAAATATTTACGTAATATGTAGCTGTGGCTAAAATAGTAAAACGTCAGTTAAGTAACCTATTGACCTTGCGGTTGTATCTTTAGTTTAAAAAATATTGCATTACTCATCAAACAGGTAACATGCGAAGCTTCTGTGTATTTGTGTCCGTTAGTACTTACTTCCGGGAAGTTACATAATAACTACTTACTCAAAATAATTGACATCAGAGGTCGAAGGCTAACACTCTAAAACTGCCAAATGCAATTTCTGAAGTATTGAAGGCTTAAATAATATTTTTGGTTACCAGTACCGACTTGCCTTAAACATCCAACAGAAAAGTAAACAAAAGGTAAGATCCATTATGCTCGAGCCCTTACGTAATAAAATCTATTATCGAATCCGGGGAATTGTGAGAATTGCTACAAATGGAGGCGGTTTGATTCCTGTTTAGTGCATTTTTGTATAAATAAATTGTTGTTATGCGGGATGTTTGTGCTCCGGTTAATGCAATCTGTGGGCTGTGTTTGCTCTGACGGGCCACAGAGCTGTTAACAGTCGCTCGCGGTATTGTTCACTTGTCACAGAATGGGTAATGAACGCATAAATGATTCAATGTATCGAATTGCTTCGGTGATTCATTCGTTCATTCTCACGGATATGCTGTTATTGTAGCGTTGTAGCTTATTAAATAAATAGTGTAAGGACTGTCAATTTGTGAGTGATTCTTGTTTGGATATTACATAACAACAGCTCAATTATGTCAACATGACACTGTAGTGCAATTTATTGGTGATGAAGATGAGTCTGCGAGTGGTCTCAGATTCTACTTCGAATGAAACAGACACTTACCTGCCTTCATGAGACAGTCTAGCCTGCCCTTACACAATAATATACAGAAAATCGAAGTACCTCCTACCTATATAAGTTTGTGTGACCTCTGACAGTTTATTCAAATTGACTCGCCTAGTTTTAACTTCTATACGAGATCAATAGATAGAGTAATACTATAACTCTAGTACTCTCTAAATCAGGCTACTTGATAGTTTAAACATTGGGCTCCTGAATAGTAAGTTCTGGATTCGAAACCTGAACTTCTAGGTTTCAAGAATAATTTCACAAATTAATTATCACTTGCTTCGGTAAAGAAGAACATTGTAAGAAAACCTGCACACCTACGAGTTCTTTACAGTGTTCTCAAAGGTATGTGGAGTCCGTACTCGACCAGCGTGGTGAACTATGGCCTGACTATGGCGTGGTATACTATTCGTGCCTTATACTCATCCAAGCCCAACAGTGAGACAACTATGACTTGCAATTATTATGCATCGTTACTTTTTTGCTCTAATTTATCATAACAATGACTTAAACTGCTACACAAAGCATTAATAATTTAAATTTTATTGAAACCTTAATACTGTGAAAGATTGGCCACAATTCCCTCATTGAATAATTGGGTTGTTACAATTGACAGGATTAAAAAGCAGACAATCGAAACTGCCAAGGATATCTGACTGCCACGTCATCTTCCACCGCTTCGGGTTGAGCACAACGTCGTCTGTGAGAATTTTTTATTAATCCTACTATTATTATAAATGCGAAAGTTTGTAAGGATGTATGTGAGTGTGTGTGTGGGTTTGTTACTCTTTCACGCAAAAACTACTGAACGGATTTTCATGAAACTTTGCAGTAATATAGCTTAGACATCGGAATAACATAATTTGTTAAAATTTATAGAGATTTTTGAAGGGACTGGTTTCCCGAAGCGAAGCGAGGGCGGATTTACTAGTATTAAATAAAGGTTGTGCATATAGATATCTATGTACCTACCTATGTGTGCGTGTGGATTGAGTGAGCACCCTAAATAAAATTAATAACATTATGCTAGTTATTTAGTAAAAGTATAGAAACAATTGTAAAAGCAATCTCACAATTTGTAAAAAGATAAAACGCGAGATATATCAGTTAATGTATGCTCACTCAGTTCTCACCTAAGACCACCCTGATCTATGAATCCGTGAAGGATACATTTAAGATTTGTGTACTAGCTTTTTGTAAAACCTTTGTTGTTTGTTTGTTGTGTATTGAATTAAATAGATAATGATGAGCGCGCAGCGGTATTATTAGATTCTCAATGTCAAAGTACTTTTGTTATTGTTTTTACAATATTCACAGCCCTCACTAACTCCTCGTGCTACAGCAACTAATCAACCTCTACACCTCCACTGTGTACCTTCGGTCGGCTCCTCTGGAAAATGTAGAGTCGTCTACTATTTCCTTCATAGAGTTATTCTTTATTTCTATTCCTTACCGAAGAAGTGGTAAATGCATAAGCATAAGTATATTTATAATTATCTAGGTACGACCTACATACCGACATGATATAAATGGTTGAGGTTTGAGTTGATAGACCCTGATCGCGCAATGAATTCTGAATGTGCGTGACAGAATGTCCGATGATTTCTGGGTTCGATACCCTTCGAGGCCGCCAAAACACCATTTGGGATTAGCATGAAATGATAGAATTTCTGTTTTTATATCATTAAGATCAGTTATATTCTGAGATCCACATATCAGTTCCCACAAGAAGGATAATTCCTATCAATAAAAACAATTTTGTCTTAAGCGGTCCAAACCACGAAAGCGAACCATTAGAAATTGAAAACAATATTTGAAGTTATTAAATTGATATTGATTTATGTGACGATAATAGGAATTAAAGTGATTGTTATTAATTGACGCTCATAGCTCCCTGGCGGCCGCATGAACTGCCGCGATCCCTGACTGATGACCCGGCCGGGGGACAAGCCACGAGAGACACTACCATCAGCTAAGTATCCAATGAAACCATAATTTTATAACTCAAAAGTTGTGTAGTATGTACAAGTATCAAATAAACCTAACATAAATAACACAGAAACATGGACGTTGAAAGATGAATTTCAGCTACCAACATCCTGTCGCTTTTGGTGAAACTAAACAACCACCATGTAAACTAAGTACAAAATGTACTCTATGTTAGAAAAACACCATCAATTCAACTCCCAACTTCACAAGAACTCAGCATTTGCAGCAATGACACATACGTTTTATTTCACATTCTTTATGCCTGAATTTTCAGTCAGAAGAGGTCCCAAAATTGACCACTGTTATGAAAACCCTTTTCTGAGAAAAACTTTCTTTACCGTTGTGATAAGGTAACAAAAAACACGAAGCGAAAAAATTAATTTGTTCGAGGAGCATGATCGAGGATCTTTAAACAAAGTTCTCTCATTACATCCATGATAAAATTGTACAAAACCATCAAACTAACAGCTACAACAGGTTGAAAACTATACCGCTGGTCGGCAGTGACTTGGGCCGCGGCGCAGAAGGGGTGGTGTTAACCCGGGCATCAATCCGTTCCGCCACTTCCACCGCGGTGACCGCTGTGACGGATTTATGGGTATCTATGTGGTCGTCATGGTGTACTGTAGGTACCCACTGTAGGGCATCATCTGATATGTGGTATGTGAGTGTTGATTTTAAAGTCTCATAATCGTAGATACTGAACATTTCGACTGTTAACGGTACTCACGATTTTTATAACTTATACCGATACCGTATACCGTACTCGCTTCGCTTCGGGGAACCAGTCCCTTCAAAAATCTCTATAAATTTTAACAAATTATGTTATTCCAATGTCTAAGCTATATTACTGCAAAGTTTCATGAAAATCCGTTCAATAGTTTTTGCGTGAAAGAGCAACAAACACACACACACACTCACTCACTCACTCACATACGATACATCCTTACAAACTTTCACATTTATAATATTAGTAGGAAGTAGGATCTGATCGCGAGCGTAGCAAAGGGCAGGATATTTTACAGTCGCATATTACCGGCTGTTCGGTATACCTAGCCATATTATGTTGGTTACTTATTGTTAAGAAACAAGATAACGGTGATAGGTAGGTAAGTTTTATTATGGAACACGGATGCCCAGGTTCAAACCCTACGCAATCCTAAGAAATTAATTTTATTACCTTGCTGCGGTTAAGAAACAGATCGAGAAGACACCTACACACCTGAGAGTAATCTATAAAGTTTTTAAAAGTATTTTAAAACTACCAATCCGCACTTAGCGTGGTGAACTAAAGGGCCTAAAGGCTGTTGCCTAAAATTGTGACAGGATATCCAGCCAGCTGTGGGATACTTAACTTTTTATTGCAATGATCAACAATCAAATCCAATATTGTCTAATTAGGATAAACCGTGCCCTCTACAAGTACCTTTACCTACGAGATTGGCTACGCTATACTGCTTGCTACGAGTATCGCTACTTAAACTGAATGGTTGTTAAGATTGTTTATGTGTTTCGTGGAATCCGTCGTATTTGTTAACTCGACGATCGTTGAGTGGAGGGTGGCCGCCAGTGTGGACAGCGATGGACAAACGGACGGCGTAGCAGTTATTATAATTGCTATATTAGACCGCGCCATGCGGGTTGCTGCCCGGTCAGGCGACTGCAACAGTTTAAATGCATTTGGTTAGTTATGCTCAACTAACTTTTTAAGAAAATTCCTCAATGTTTAGTTAAAAGCTGTTTTATACCCTCCAATTACAAAAACTAACCTCCTTATTAAACTTTTTTTTTTTGGTAAATTGAATCGTTCGTTTAGTGAGCTATCAGTCTCTAGGACTATTACCGAGTTTAAGTTTGAAATTGACGTGACCGATAATGGTTTTAGTATGCCTACTGTCCAACTCTCATGCCGTAAGAATCTGTCACAAATTAAATATCTTCTCTAGATTCTTTTATTAAAACTCAAGGAATTCTAACAATGACAAAAAGGGCAAAATTCATGTTCGCTGACCACTTAACCCGTCCACCAAAGGTTGTGCACGCCTGCCAACCCATTAGCTACGAGGGTGCGATGGTGCGAACTAATCGGTGCGAGTGCTGTTTAAAATCATCCAATTATGAATATTGGCCTCCGAGCCGCCATTACAATTCATTTGCTGGTCACGCAGATGCATTACCAGTGTGACGTAGACGCAAGTGCAATCCGTATTTAGCGGCATCCGGGCTCTACAAGGACTCTACAAATTTTAATTTAGTTATTTGTAAAGTTTACGTTACAAAGACATGTTTAAAAATCTGTTTAATTTTAATTTTAGCTTTGTAGACGTAACAAACTGTTTTTAATTGTAATAATTACTGTCTCGAAAATGTAACAAGTTATTATGTTTTGTCTTCAAGGTTTAGTTAGGGTACTTTTGTAAAGGTAAGGAATTCTTAAACATATTTTAAACGGCAATAACACTAAACACTTACTTTACACTAAACTATACGGAACATGGTGAACGAGTGAATACATTTCAGCGGCAGCTTTCAATAAAGCTCGTCACTTAGTTACCGACAAGTGGGTCAGTGGGCAGCCGCTGGCAGCGAGGGGACAGTGGGCCAGGGATGTCGGTCAATGCGCCACGAGACTGCTTGCAGTCCCACATCGGACCTCATACTGAAATCCTAACTAAAATAAAAAATAATCTAATTTAGAGTAGACACCCAATTATAAATAAACTGGATCCCGTTCTCGTGGGAATATATGCATGTATTATACATAAAAACCTTCCTCTTGAATCACTCTACCTATTACAAAAAACCGCATCAAAATCCGTTGCGTAATTTTAAAGATTTAAGCATACAGACAAACAGACAAACAGACAAACAAACAAACAGACGGACAAAAATAGCGACTTTGTTTTATACTATGTAGTGATACACTTAAGAACGTCAATTTTTTGCATTAAACGCTGTTTCGCACAGATGGCATATTAAATATAAATTTTTTAATTTCAAATTTTGGGGAGAAAAATGGCGAAAGAAACTTCTCGGCACATATTTTAAAAACAGTTCTTACCACTTATTACAATCTTTGCATACTAACATGAGCAATGCCGGTCGCGGGTGTCTATTTATAAGCATCATTGGTATTAATATATTCATCGCCTGCATAAGTAACGATACTTTCTTTAGGTCACACTAGGACAAGTCGTGTTTTGACAAGTTTCTTAAATATTAGTATGGGCAAATCACTAATGGACTTTGGCAATTGGTTATAAAATACTACATTAGGGGCCGTTCAAGTATTACGTAACGCAATTTTTTTCCATTTTCATACTTACACAAAAGCTTTGAGTTACTTATACTAACAAACTAACAAATACATGACGTTAAATTAACCTATAATAATAATTTAATGAAATTTAGTAAAATAACGAAACATGAAATCTTTATGACTGACGTTCTATCTGCAATAATATCTAGCTACTAAATAGACGACGTTAAAGAGTAGTGGGCAAAATACGCTTCCCAGAAAACTCCAGCAGCATCATAACATTAGAGCGGACAACTGCGTCTTGAATAGTAAATTGCCGTCCCTTATTGTGGCCAATAACGATCAGCCGACTAGAGGCCCAATTACCGAAGTTAACCTCCGCGCAGGGGTCACAATCTAATTTAATAAGCCGGCTACGACGCCACAGCGCTGCCCACACGGCCACGACATCATAACAAGCATAATGTTCTCGTTTTGTTTGTTGCTAGTGGCTTGTTGGTCACTGCGTCTTGATCAGGTAAACTGGACCGTTTGTGGAATTGAAACGTAGCTTACCTACTTTTGTTTCAACGGGTCTCGCTAAGTTTGGCACTCTGTCTGGACGTCATTCACATGCCCAAACATTCTGTAAAAGATCATAACCTAGGTATATTGGAATTTGTATACTGACAAATTACGGGGTAATAGATTTAATAACGTAGTCCAAAGCATTGTTATGATTAATGAATTCATTTGGGGTTATAATTATGCACACGTAGGTACTCGTAACAGCAGCGAATGTGAAAGATGATAGTTTCGAAACAAATAAACAGAAAAAAACTATTTTTGTTAGATGGTATGAAAATCAAAATCCAGGTTGACTGAAAAGCTGACTAAGGAAATGTTGTCAGAGAAGTTACACTTGACCACCAAGTGGATTTTAACCCTAAAGATATTCTAAGACCCAAACAGTCAGGAGAATCTAAAATTGACAAATAATAAATCAATCATCTCAAACCCGTCAGTACCAACGTTCCACCATACTAGGTACTACTTTTTATTCTTACAAACGTTAGCCTTCACGACAATTTATTCGAGCCGAAGAGCAAGGAATCCGTCGTAATGGAGCGACATGACAAGTTTAACCTGGGCGCAGGGGTCACAATCTAATTCAATAACCGCATAGCGAGGACCTCCGCCCACATTCATTGTGGCGCGACTATCTAATCAGCGGACCTCGCTCCTGAAGGATATAACGATGACATACGCGAATGGTATGAGTGATACATTCGTCTTCTTAAACGCTCAATTGTATCACGTCGGAAATGTGTGTTACTAACTTAAACATTATTAAACCGTGGTCTAACGCGGTACTCGTGGAATAATGGCACGAGTAAAGAACTAGAATCTAGGTGTAAAAACTTTCTATTAATATCAAATTTTATTTTAAAAAAGTATGGATAAAAAAGTATGCATTTTATGTTATGAAACTAATACAATGTACAAATAAAACGCTAACGGGGTTAATACTATACTTTGATTGTTTTTAAAGGTTTTCTGTAGGTTCATATTGTACAGACAGTTGACATTTAAGTTCTTTTATAATTTTTATCTCTTGAGTTGTCACGCAGAAATCTCATAAGCGATTTATTTAGACAAAAAGTGTCTGACCTGTTTGTAGTTAGTTATATGCGTTGTCTATATTTCGTTTAAGATTTTAGCGTTATAATTTGACACATTGTGCATTATTAATTGTAAAAACTGTGTAATCTGTTTCGGGCTATACTTTTTTGGGTAGTTTAATAAGAACGTAAACAAACGCTTTTGGGTTACTAAATAAATCATTTCAATCATTTATATCGTGAACTGAACTAAACTTTTTCTGGCAATACATTGGTTTCACCGAACCTAAGATCACGCGACCTAACAAAAAACAACAACAAAAATAAACAAAGCGGCGGCCGGGCGGCTCGATCTAGCCGAAATAATTTAGCCCGTAATTATCCCAATCGTTTACGGAAAATATCCGATTTCGTGCGATTGTACTGCTCGCAAATATTTTAAAACACTCGTAACTCGATATCGGACACGCGATACTATAATTACAGCAAACAATGACATTTTATCTGATCTCTCAATACTCTGCGCTCTTGTGTAAATTCTAATCGCAGATAGTGAAGGAATTTCGCACACGACTGCCTTTTACCGCTATCGATAAGCTGTTTGTGAAGCGGATGAAATTGTTTGTTATGTTTAAGATTTTTACTCATGCGATGCTTAAGAATAAAACAAAAATGAATTCGAAATTAATTAGGTATTGTACTAAATAACTGCGAAAAGAACTATATTGTTATTATTGTGATATATTTACGTATGTACCTGCCAAACGCGCATTAACCGCGAAACCCGCAATATTTCAGAGTTACCCGTCATATTATATTTTTAGTGCCACTTGTTCTCTATAGCAAAATATTTGCAAAGCGTAGGTAGAACTATGTAAGACTTGCAAGAACCACGAGAAAATAGTGTAATACGCGACAAATTTTGATGGGAGCCAAAAATTTTACAACCAGTGTAAGTACCTACTGCTTTTTCGGAGCCGATCTTGCCAGTGAGGATAAAGTTAGTTATGGTTTATACATTGTTTGAGTTAATTTATAATACCCACAAATACTTTTTGTGGCGTCCCGAAGCGCGTTTCTGGGAAGGTATCAAAGCGCGTCTTGTTTATAACATCTCAATCGGAGGATGCGGGCGGAGCGACAAGCGAAGCGGGCAAGCGGTAACGCGGGCGAAGCGGGCAGCGGAGCGGGTAGCGATGCGGTGCAGGTACCCACCAAAGCGCATGCCCTCAGTTCGCACACAAAAAACAACACTGAGTATTTATTTTAACACATTTTTATTCATGCGTAAACATACTGACTCCATGCTCGGGTTTGAAGCCCAATTTGTGTTTTTGTTTTGTGTTTCATCGTGAGTTCGAACGGTAACTTTATTATACGATCGCCTTCAATTCATTTTGTAAAGTCCCTATTTCAGTATTATGGACACTTGAATAGGTCGTTATTGTTTGCCAATTCGTATTATTTGTATTATTCGTAATTAACGCTCTATGTCTATGAGTAGAAACGCTAGATAGTTATTTTCCTGTTTGTTATTCTAGCCTAATCAAATGACAAATATCCATCATGTTGTATAGTATAGTAATATATGTATGTTGTTATTACAGACACTAGGAAATAATAATTGCGGTGACAGCCTAGGGGTTAAGAATTCGGCCTCCTACAGCTCCTACATGGGAAATCCGGGTTCGACTCTCAGGGCACGCATTTCTGACTTTTTTGTCACATGCATTTTAAGCATTTAAATGTCACTCCCTAACTAGCAAACGGTGAGTCTGCAAACCGAAGGGTCCGTAAAACTCAAAGATGGGTGAAATTTGCCAATCCGTAGGTAGGTAGGTACTTGGACAGCTTGATGAACTAAAACCTTAATATATGATTTTAAACTTAACTCATCGCGGATTGTTCAAAAATACATAATATCGTGTGTAGGTACCCGTATCGTAGTAAAATGTAAAACCTTAATATTCACATTCTGAAAAGAGGCTTGTGCTTAATGGTGAACCATAATGAGTGGTGATGACGGTTTAATAATTACATCTGATACTTACTTACTTGTTTGCTCTTGATAGAGAACTCATAATCATTAATGACTGAAAGATGAATGTCAATTAATGACTGATGTTAATTTAAATTAATAACTTGGAAATCGAATCACGCTGTTGGATTGCCTAATAAACGATTAAATAAATAAATTAATTAATTAAAATTCACACACCTTTCAGAACATTATGAAAACACTATCACGTGAATTTCCCTTCAACGAAGTAAGTGTTATTTGAATTCTAAACCACACCTTACTAGTTAATGCAGATTATCCCATAAATGACCCTGTCGATGGTATAATTTAAATCAAACGATGAGAGATACAATCGCACCACAACGGACACATCTGCAATCAAACCACCAAATTACCTTTCAAGCTATAACTCTATCACGTAAATCCGCTTAAATATATCTTTTGAACGCGATGCAAATTGTCGAATTAATATACTTTAATAACTAAATCCAACGGCGGTGATAAATACCGCGCGGCGAGATTATTATCCGTCGCTTCAGATAACGTTTTCACAAATCAAATTAATAAAAGAAAGCAAATCGATAGTCCACCTCCGGCTCGCTTTGATCGCGGCCGGCCGCTTTGATGTAGCCGCCGCGCCGCGCCGGCCCCGCGTCGTGCGGTTGCCGTCCGACCGTCGTCCGACCACCGTCCAACCGCCATACGACCCGCAGCCGGCTACAGCGCGAGTGCTTCTTGTTACGTGTGTGTTATAAACCAAACTAAACAAGTTTATGAAACGCTGAAACTGCAGCTCTCGAACAACATATAACATTTACAATATAACGAGGTCTTATTAATAGCTTACTTAGTATTTGCTTACCTAAGTAAGTAAGTATCAATGTACTTAGTTATCTACACAGCAATCGTTAAACCTCGTTACTGAACTTCAGACGACATAACACGTACACATTCGGACTAGCCGCTTTTTCTGAGACTTTCCTTTACAGAAGGCCTGAAACAATTAAAACTTAGGTACTGAGATGTCATAGATACTCCTGGCAAGTTGTACCGCTATAAGTCTGAGACCAAGCGGAAACTAGACAAAAACAAAATGTAATGCCATAACTTTTTTACATCATCCTTTGTGAACCAAAATTGGACAGATATTTTAACCAAAACAATGTTAACAGTTTTTCTCCTTATCATTATACAAATAAATTAGAAAAACAGCGTCTAATGTGTTTTAGAGGACCATAGGCACTCCCAATTGTAATCTCGCGCATTTTTCATCTTTACGTCGTTTCAGAGCAGAACAAAGAGTCCAAGTGATCCTGGCCGAAGCTGCAGCGACCACGAACATACGGAAGAGCCAGGAAAAATTAGGCCATCGAGAACTTGTTTACAGACGATCGGAGATCCATCCACTTCAAACGAGAGCGCACTATTTCTGTTGGACAATTGCAGAAAAATAAACAAAGATTTTCTGTGAAGCGGAGCGACTAAAATGTTTTGAAACAACATCACAGGGACTCGAAGAGTTCATAACGCGTTGAAGCTGTTTTATAAACAGCCCGGCCGAGTGACTATCACAACCATTACCCTAATGAACACGAAACACTAGACACTACGGACGCACGGACGGATCCACACATTTAACAAGTGCTAACAACTGATTATGAATGATGACGTGACTTATTGTTTTCGGGATAGTGTCGTAGCTACGTAAGCTACTTCAACCAGCGATAAGTAATTTAGCGTTATTTAATATTTTTTTTATGGAATTAAGATAGCAAACGAGCATGCAGCACCAACTTCCGCTGCCGCCCATGACAACTGTGACCGACCCAGAACTAAACTCAATGAGTCTCGTTCTAATTCGGTCACGGATGCGTTGCTACCCCTGAGGACTGAGATGGTCGCCTCTAAAAAAGTGTAACCGGCAGTGTAATAAGGGTGCAATTGACACTAACACTACCAAATAGGACATACAATATTAGCAATGACGGCTATATTTTTAATGATAAAATGAACCGCCCGATGGTTATAAAACCCATGCGTTGCCATACAGTAAATACGGAAGATGAAGAAAATAAATCATTGGCTCTCAAGTTCTTAGCCAGAACTCGCGAGTCGTTTAGCGGCTAATTTAAGCATTTGGTAAAGGGAGATCTCCCGCCAGGCAAGACAAAATGCCTGGGGGGCGGCCGAGGCCCCGAGTGAATGCACTCGAGGCGTGGTATATATGCCAGCGATGTAGAAATCTTCGATAGCGCGTTTCAGGCTTCGGTGACGTCACCATGTGACGTGTGCGCGATGTCGCCACAAGCAAAAGGATAGCAGGTAGCCAGCCGGGCAGAGGCCTCCCGCCAAACTTCTGTCAACTCTTACAACTCTTACTTACTCTGGTTTGCCGATATTGTAGCAAACTAATTTATAACGTTGGAAGATTTGCCAACGAGTCATCTATGACACATATAGACATAACCTTTGAAACCAAAGACATACCTAAACAAACTAAAAGATTTTATTTTTCTCTAAAGTAATCTACAATCAGTGTCGTACATGTCGTACTGTCTTATTGCTATGCTTGAAAGCTTCCTATAAATGAAATCTTCCTACATTCTTCTATTCGAAACATTCTGCCAATATTTCCAAATTTAAACCCGTAGGTACACAATTAAATTTCTTGGTGGACGTAATGTTTTCATTCAATATTGGTACAATTGAAACTAGCAGTCTGATGGCATGAAGCAAATCTATGTGACATAATATTATAAGTAGATGCGACATACATTTATGAATGAACACAATTCTAATAATTATTATGCTCGGTTCAGTAAAATGGTAGTTATGGGTAAATCCGCAGAATCCATTCTCTGGCACAATGTCGTAAGAAAAACATCCGCTGAAGGGTAAATCGCATTGAAGGCAATGTGTGCAAATAAACATGCGTGTATAGAATAAACTAAATGTGAACAAACAGGACAAAGGGTTGAATGGATCAACTATAAATATTACCAAAGATGACCGGACACTGTCTCCGTAAGCCTCTTTGGGAAAGATTAGCTCACGACAATGAAAGGGTTGATATTTTCGCATACCATAATAACGCTCCATACAAATCTTTGGTACGTACCTACCTGCTATAATCGTTTACCGACATCATTTTAATTATGACGTAGGTAACCGTATTCATAAAATAGTTCTTGAATCAATTACGATTTCGTAATAACTGAAAAAATCTTATTTTTGATAAGTTGGGTACAATCAAGCATGTTTTTAATACGCTAGGAAAGAGTTTGATAGAATTATATTATTTAAGTCCAAATCTAATCCAGCCGGACGGTCTGATGGACGGACATCGTATTCTTGTTGGCCAATAGGGTTTCGTTCGCGTCGATTCCCTTTGGGTACGGGATACTAGAAAGAATCCATAAATACATCAAGTTCACCGACGGAACCGCGACAGCACTTGCCTAATTTGAGAACAAACTTACGTAAACGATACCGAATCGTACGCGAAGAACAACAACTAAAGCCGTATTTAGGAGCCGACTGGCGATATCCGACATCACCATATTTAAACGGAGCTTAACGAGATAGTCGGTCGGGAAGTCGTCTCTGCGACTCGGGCATAAAACAGGACGAAACGGGTTAATCCGCGCCCCATAATCCTCCAACATATGTATTTGTCGTTGCGTTTTGACGTAGATTTACAATTATTTACAAGAAACGCCCGCCGCACGCCGCGTGTGTCGCCTCACGCTAATCCGCGGATTAACTCTTCCGTTGTTTATGGTCGGCAGTCGCCATCCTAATTGTTGTGGTGGGGAAAATCCTCGGGAACGTTAAAACAAGATGGTCGCGTGATTTATCGACGAGCGGCGACGGTGCAGCTTTTCACAATATTTCTAGCGCAAGATGTTTTGTGTCGAATGAGAGATAGCCGGCTCACTGGGATTATATCGGTTTCGTGTTACCGGTGACATGTTTTTGTTGGCAGAGCGGCGCTCCAACGTTTAGTTTCTGTGTTGGCGGAGGACAGCCGCGATTTGGCACAGCTCGTCGATTCCTCGCTTAATAAATATTTAGATACCTCGACCGCAGCTAAACTCTACATCATTTTTTCATACGCCTCAGTGTCACTCTGAATCCGCGGTGTCGTTAACATTTCAATTTATTTCTGAAAGTAAAGGACTAAAAATAAAACATTTACTAAAAAACAAAAACAAACGTACAAGTCTTACTGATTTGCAATTGTTGATTAAGAGTCACGTCACGACCCATTATTTTGAATCTCGGTAAAAAATATGGATTTAGAGATCACCTTTAACGTTCATGTGGTTCATGGTCATAAGTAAAAGCCACTTGAATAACATAAATATCAGGCGTATTTTCGATATGTCGATTTGTCGAAGTGATTTAGAAAATCCTATGAATAAGGTAGGAAGACTACAAACATACAAAGATGTAATTAGTTCAGAGACATTAAAGACCCCTATCTATATCGATAGGTAGGTACTACTATTTTATAAGAAAACACGCAGAAAACCATTTGGCATTGAAGCCACAAATCGTTTACAATCAATCGATACAAATAATTTTCGTTAATCGACTCTTTTAACTGAGTATTCTAAAACAGCGGCTAAGGAAGCGGTCCCAAGATCGATTGTAGAGACACAAAGAGATTACGAGGCGGGCCGGTTCATCGGACAATCATAACGGCATGAATCGAGGAAGCCGCAAAATGAACTGACGTTAAACTTGTTAAGTTTTAGTGGGCCATCGGCCATCGCCCATCGCCCGCCGACTACCAGCAGTACAAATAAAACGAGTAGCGATGTTTCCCATCAGCACACACACTTGCTTTACCGGGAGCAGGTGAGCGAAAAAGTAAATTAATATTAGCACACAATTTTAAGTTAATTTTCAAAACTTACAAGGGCGCCGCCCTTTCATTGATCTTTTCGTTCTAAAACTGCCCGACAATCATGTCGATTAACACAATTCATGTGTCATGACATCATGTAACTTGATAGCTACATTACAATACAACTACAATAATAATTAATTTAATAATCACTCAAATGAAATCAATGAAATTCAGAAGCGTAGGTATGCAATTTTCAATCTCCTTTATAACCAAATTGCCTCACTTATAAAATTAGATATAAGAACCTTAGTCATTCAGTGTTCATGATATTACATTTCCGTCCTCAATATCATCAGAGACATCATAATATATCATTAGATATATTTTAAAGTTTACATTTTTCATTACTACTAAAATGTTTTTAAAAACCGTAGTTAATTTATTTCTACCTACTACCTGTGCTACTACACTGTTTCACTACACTGCTCCAGCTACTCGCCCGCAGTAGAGCCCTGCCTTAACGGCGGAAGAGACCGGCCAAGTTAAAATATCATTAAAGACATTACAAAAGCGATTGATGATGAACTGATGAAGAAATAAATAACCGATCGGACCCGCGGCCGGCCGCTTCTGTAATCAATAAAGCTCTTTATCGCTCGTAAATAATGCCTCGTGTCTCAATCTTTAATATTTTTGTGTTAATAACATTCAAATGTGATTTGTTGCGATTATTTTCTCTGTTTGCCTATTTTTTAATAACATATCTACACGTGCATTCTTTCAAATAGGTATGAACGCCGTCGCAATCATCAAATGTATTAAAATACTGATGCATGTTTGATAGTACCCACATTAATAATTAATATGCTTATTTATTTTAATTAAAAGCTATTACGATCAAGACTAGGTATGATAGTTTAAAGATTAAAATTTCTTTACCTATTTCAAATAGGTATCTATCAGAGATCCATGTTGCACTAAATGTAATAGCTTTATAAAACATTATTTTGCCTGTAGTCTACTAGCCAGAAAACATCTGCAGTATATTTTTAGCAGTAACAAGAGCTACACCTCCAAATAGTGCATTTTGATTGAAAAATAATGTTGTTTTAACCCTGAAGAGTAGTCAATTATAGACCTGTGTTTTTTTATTCCCAAAGTTTGTCTCTCCGGACATTTATCATCTCTGCATTCATCGTCAACTCTACGGCTACGTTACACCAGCGTTTTAACGCACTAAAGTAAATTCCTAATTTAAAACAATTTTGACAAGTGACAAGACTCTTCTTTATTTATCAAATTAACGCGTGAAGACGCAGATGCAGACGTAGCATAAGCTGCATACTTACCTGTCGTTTCGTTTCCTTGAATTAACCAAATATTTCCTACAGGTGACCCATGGGCAAAGTTAACACGCTTGTTAACTCTTGTGTTTCTGTTAGGTATTCTGTGACGGTTTTCCTTTTTCAAACTAGGTTGGTAAAGTATTATCCTTTCTATTTAAATATTTAACATCATTCCTAAACGGGTAAAAATGTAGAGTCAGCATTTTTTATTCTCATAATTTCGTCTGTTATGAATACCATTAATGTTTGAATTAGAACTTGCTATAGTTATTTTTATGTAAATAGCAAAATAGCAAATAGCGGGTGAGCCACCTAACAATAAGCGATCACCGTCGACATGCCATCAGTCCTTACACCAATGCATAGCCGACTAAAAAAGTAAGAGTTAAAAAAGACCTCAATTCGGAAGTAGAGAATACGCTAGCAAGTAGAGAATAAGTAAACATCACCTGGCTAGGTGAACAATACGAACCATTGTCTACAAACTATATCCAACTTATTCTTGAATAGGTACCTATTTATTATTTATTTATTAAAAGTAGGTAGATGGGTAGGTAGGTGACATACCTACCACAAATTAATTCGTCGTTCTGAGGAGAGAAATAGAATCAATCAAACGTTGATGGGCTTCGCTAATAGTAACAACGAGATGAACTTGTCAAAAGACAATATTGGTGACAAAAAAATCTGTACTTGTTGTGATGTGGTATTATTATAACTGACATTTTGTTACATCTTATTGCACGTTTGCACAATAAAGAAATTTTATTTGATTTGGCTTTCCAGGTGAAAACAAACTTTTTAACACATTTATAACCGAGGTTCTCAATTCAAAGGTATTTTTATGTAACCTCATAAGTTTGCACTGGGTGAATTGTTTTTTATTATTGTTTTTGTATTCACGTCTGGTCTCATATAAATTTGAGCGACATCTGACGGGTAGTTTTATTAGGTATAATGCGTATTTAATGTATGGTCTTTACCTCATAAGTTTTAACTGGGTGTTTCGATTTGTATTTTGGTAGTTTTACTGCAGCCTCTTGTCTGTATGAAAAATATTCAAAAAAGTTGAAGGCCTCGAACTAGGCTCTAAAACGAAAGTGCAGTGAACTTCAGTGATAAAATGTTTTTTTAAGAACAGACATTTGTTTTTGTAAATCATAATAAAATATTGCATATAGTGTACACAAAATCCAAAATTACATGAAAATAGATAAAAAGCCATTTGTAAGAATGTGATCAAATTTTGTGACTTTTCATAAAATAATATTATCTATTTCATACAAAAGTATAGACATACAATATAATAGGTGTACAGAGTATGTACACGGTTATAGCAAGCGTCATGGAAGTAAACTTATTATCCGGCAATATTAGGAGCTTGTTACTATAACAAAAAAATCTTCACTCTTCACAAATGTGTTGCAAGTTTTTTTATCAGAATGTCGTTGACATTAAACTGTCTCAAGGTGATCGAACGAGTTCGATATATCATAAAATAGACCGAGATGCGAGAAATACAATAAGCGTGGAAATATTACAAGCGAACAGCTCGAAACATGATTTATTGCTCTCAATAAACTTAAGTTTAGCCTCTTAACATTAAATTATATTCGTTAAATAGAATCTTACGTCAATAAATAAATAGCGGTAGCACTTTTTACACATACATCGTTCTGTACACTCCGGATCGTTCTATCACAGTCTAGCACGGACCCGCGGGTCGGGGGCCGCTCGATCAGCTGCGGCGGCCGGGGGGCTCCAGCTCCCGCTCGGGGCTCCCGGGGGGCCCCAGGCCGTGGATGCGGCGGTACAGCTGGTGGTAGGGGTTGGGCGCGGGCGGCGGCAGGCGCAGCAGCGGCGAGGGCAGCCCGTAGCGGTACACGGACAGCAGCGGCGGGTACAAACCCACCAGCGACGCGTACGGGTTCCCGAACATCGGGTGCAGCATGGCGCCGCGCTTGAACGCCGCCAGCCGCGAGCGCGACGCCGCCGTCGACCGCCGCCGCAGCTTGCCCGTCGTGCCTCCAATGAATACATCGTCCGAAGACGGGTCCAGCATCCAGTAGTTGCCCTTCCCCGGGTCGTCGTAGTGCCGCGGCACCTTCACGAAGCATTTGTTTAAACTCAGGTTGTGCCGGATCGAGTTCTGCCAGCCCTGCTTGTTCTCCTTATAGTAGGGGAAGTTCTTCATGATGTACTCGTAGATCCCGTTGAGGGTGAGCCGCTTCTCGGGGCTGCTGCGGATGGCCATCATGATGAGCGCGTTGTAGCTGTAGGCGGGCTTCTCGTTCTTCTTGTCGACGGAGGCGCCGGGCGGCGGCGAGTCGGGCCCCGTGACGTCGAGCTCGGCGTCGGAGGGCGAGGGCGAGCGCGAGGAGGCCTCGGGCAGCAGGTCGCGGATCGCGAAGCTCGGAGGACTCATAGCTGTGCGGCATCGCGCGCCGCTCGCCTCCGACTAAGCCGACGCGGCGACTGGTTCTCGACCCCGCCTTCGGCGACGCCCAGCCCTAGAACCCCTCCTATTGACTCGTCGAATGGGGCTTCGCGATTCCGTCCCAAGCGAATTTCCACCTTACAGCTTCAGGTCTAAGTCGAGTTTCCTTTGAGAGGCTCCGTTTCACGTACGTATTCGATAGGGTTGTGTTATTGTGTTGGGGTTAAATTAAAAAATAATTCGATCAGTCACGGCCTGTAAACATTGTGTTTTTTGTAATTTTTCACGCGTTGTTTAGGAATTTATTTAGTGTGGCCGGTTTAATGAATGCCCCTTTCGTAGATCATTAATCGTGTCGCGGCGGCAGCTGTAGCGTCGCGTCGTCGCGTCGTGTCGTGACAAATTTGTTGGAGACACAATGACGTACGCTCACAATCCGTGTAATGGACTCCCTAATGACTGCGATATTTACGGGTGCCATTTGTTACAATGAGTTAGCTTTTTAATGAAAATAATTATGAGGATACCTCCTCAAATACAGTATTTATGTCGCTGTTATACTTAATTGTGTCTCAGTAATCAGTAATCAGACAATTGATTTGTGCAAATTTAAGTTAAGTTCATGGTTTGTTTGCCTTTAATAAATAAGTTAAAAACCCCTACAACAGTCATAGACCTTAACACTTAACAAACGTCTGCTTTTATTTATTGAAAATTTTCAATTCCACCTGCAAACTAATTGTTTCATCCGGAATATCGTTGATGTTAATAACTTAATTCAAAATTTTATTAAATCATTGAGTATTTTATTTATTTATTTATTTATAATTAAATAACTCGTATCAAATTGAATAAAAAAATATCTCACCCTGTTTTTCCAACGTTTATCGTGTTTTGTGCACTTTCTACGGTTGACGTTAGAACGTTTGATGTTTTACTTATCTAAGGCACTTCTCACACAACGCTATTTACGAGCTACGCGACTGCAACGCAATCCAAAATTTGTATGTATCCTGACATTGACAGGAGTCGCATCGATGTGACTCCTATCAGTGAAAACTGTCAGATACATACAAATTTTGGATTGCGTTGCAGTCGCGTAGCTCGTAAATAGCGTTGTGTGAGAAGTGCCTAAGTGTTAGGGAACTAATTTGATTACTACATATAGGTAGATAAGTCTCGAGTTGGGAAGTATACCCCAGGGCTGTTATTTTATCATCATATATGTACTTGATCGCTAAAGGTTGTGATAAAATCTAATTTTTCACCATTCCGCACATTGTGTAGGTAGGTAAGTATGTTAACCAACTAACATATCTACCTCGTAAAAGTTGTCCATCAACTTAGTATTCTTCATTTTTAAGTATTCGAGAGGAAACGTAAAGATGACCATCGGCACACATGAGATAGGAATAAGGAGCCTGCACATTAAAGTTCTTAAGATGCACTGATCAAGTAGAGAGCTAGGTCAATCATTACTGTATTTTGATATATTTATGCATAATCTATCTTGGTAGAGTTGATCTCTCCCCAATTGATAGAAGACAATAGATTCGAGATAGGTACCGACGGTTAGGTATGCTTAGAAATATAAAATAGAAAACTGTAAGCATTAAGTTGACTCTATTGTGTTAAAATTTATCATTATGAAGCCTACACTAAAGCCAAATCAAATTTAGTATTTACGAAGAAGAACCTAAGAACCGGTCAATAAGACAAAGAGATACAGTAAGTATGTTGGTATTGAGCATGTATACGAGGAGTGTATGTTTGTCGGTGGAGGCGCGCGGGCGCGCGCTACATAGAGCTAAATATAGCCGCCCCGCCCACCCGGCGCCACGCCCCCGCCTTTGTTTTGCCCTGTTTGCACACACCACACACCACACGCTATAGCTACAGCTACGTAGAGCTTGTAGCTTGTAGCGCTCTCCATGCTGAGACACTTGCACAAGTTGCCGGTGAATACTTTAAGGAATGTAGATACCTACCTACTCTATGCTGAAGACATGGAATGACATAAAATTCTAAATTATAGCAATGGTCCAATGATGCAATAAATAGGTAGATTGAGCGTCGCCCTACAATGAAAACAAAAAAAACAAGGCAACAATATCAAGCATGTGTGCGTGCAGGCGATGTTTTTCACGTTCATTTATTGTATATGTGTGCGTAACCTGTGCGTAATGATATAAATGTCGCCGCCAACAGTTGGCTGCGCTTTTTTGACACGTTTTCGCGGATTCGATTATCCATATAGATATTTATACATCATTGCAATGGTCATTAATAACGAAATAAAGCATCATTGATGATGGCGACTTTGCTATAATCTACAAGACTAGCTTCCCAATATATCCTCAGTAGGTACATACGAGTACCTATAACTATCTACCTAGCATTTTACTACTGTTAGTTTTGTCTTTTATCCACGTTGCTTAAAAGTCTTTGGTTGTCAAGCAGTGGACTTCGTAAAGCTGATAAATTGATAAGTAGATGCGTTGTTTGCTTTTTATTATGAATCATAAGTTACTGTTTACTTTTTTTTTATTATTGAATTAAGGTAGCAAACGAGCATGCAGCACCACCTTTCCGCTGCCGCCTATGGCAATTGAGACCGACTTAGAACAAGACCCAATATAGGGACTAGGGTGGTTAGTCCAATTATAGTAGATGGTGTTAGAATGTTAGTTGGTTAGTTTGTTAATAAGTGTGAGGACAGGGACTGTTAGTGATAGTTAGTCCTGTTAGTTAATATTAGTATTGTCCAGTTAGTAATGATTAGTGGGAGTCTTGTTCCAATTCGGTCACAGATGCGTTGCTACCCCTGAGGACTGAGATGATCGCCTCTAAAAAAGTGAACCGGCTCCACACCTTCCTATCCGGAACACAATTGCTCTTAAAAACAATTATTATGACGGTAGGAATGGTACCTTGGCGGGCGGTGGTACTACCCCGGGCGAACTCTAGGCTCTACCATCTTTTTATTATGAATCATAAGTTACTGTTTACTTGATGGTAAAATCCGTAAAAGTTCTCCACAAGCGCTGAGGTAGGCCACCGGGGGGGTTTTAGTGGGTAAAAATCCCACATAACCCTGTGTCGCTCCCACGACACCGGGTACAAAAAAGGTAGGTACTGTACAGCATTTAAGATATTTTCTTTATTTCAATAGAGACTGCCGTGTATTGGCCTCAGAAGACATACTTTTGCGCTTCTTCTATTAGAATTCCACATCATATAATTTTGAAAAATTTATTTGTAGGTATACCTAGTCAAAAGCTCAAAAGTTTTTGAAATTTTCACTAAAATTATATAAAAAAGACGTGTGGCACTCGGAGACTACCGCGGTAAAGCTATTGCATAGCATTATATATAAATTAACAAAACAAAAAATAATACTGCATTTGTGATAATAAAATGAATGTATATAGAGTAATAACTCATTTTTTTTCACAATTTTTTCGTGACTTTCTTCATTAATAAATGCACTTTGTTTATTCATATTTAAAACACTTTGTACACAAATTATACGAGTACAGATATTCACTGTTTTACAGTGGGATAAGAAAGTGGTGTACCAGTTTTCATTTAGTTGCCTAGTTATCAAAAGTTACATCAAAGTTTATTAGAAACGGATAATGCATTAATTTGTGCAAAGAAGATTTAAATATTCTGAACAAAAGCATAAGAACTATTTCAGTTGACAAAATAATTCTTTTTAAAAAGAAAATTGACATTTGACATTTAAGTCCTACAACGATCTTTTGGCGCGTGAATGACGTGTGGGTGACAGAGACAGTGCCTTACAGTTTGCCTTGCCTGTATGGCACTGTCTCTATCACCCTCAAGTCATTAATATAGTGTCATTATTTTATGTCATGTTATTATTTTGTATGTTTTAAATCTAAATACGCGATAATTCGACTATTATGAATACATGTTGTCGATTCCAACGCCTTATTTAATCCAGATCTACATGTAATTATTCTTAAAACACCGAACCGACGGAGCGAAAATCAAATGTTTGACAGGTAAGATTTGTATGGGAAATTAAAATTTTCATTTTTAGTATTTTGCTCGCAATTTTTCATATTTTCTCATCGCTGCAACCTTCCCTGAACTTCCACGAATATTTCAAGACTAAAATTAGCCAAATCGGTTTAGCCGTTATAAAGTAAAATTTAGTTAACTCAGTTAAAAGTTCTGGTATTTATCGATGTGTGGGTGCATAGACATAGTAACTATGTCTGTGTGTAGGGTGTAATAAATTTTCGTTACGAAATTTTTGAATTCGGTCCCCGCGCCCAAGGCCCGCGATAAAAGCTATACAATAGCTTAAAAAAGCATTATAGGTATGTCTATACATTTGTAGATTATTTGATACCTAAATCCACGTATTATTTTTTATGATTATTGACAGCAGTCAGGCTTTATAGCCACATTGAAAGTAAGTATGGACAATTTTAGATTAACTATAAGTACTGCAACAGTTAATCTAAAAATGAGTTCGTCAACTGCAGTACGAATATCTAATGTCTTCAGTATCGGACTTTGAGCAATATCATGAACATGAATTAACGATTACACACTAATGCCCTCGCACTAAAATATTATTGGTAGCTGAGGGAAAGGCTACATAAATAAGAAGTTAGTGATATTCACGAAACTGGAACAAACATTTACCTACCTGTAACAAAAACATCTGCTCGCGAATCGAATCTGGGACTCCTCACATCGCAGCCACAGTCACTGCTAACTGGGCTACAGTGTCTTTTCGTAGTCAAGATTTCGTATACCTAAAGATTTCTTGAAGTTCAAGATAATCTTCCCTGTTTACCTATTTTACAGTGGAGATTCAGAGTGAGACAATTTTTCATTAATGCCTAGATAGAAGACAATTTTCTATCAAGCTGCCCTACTTCTCGATTGAAAATATCAAAAATTATATTCTCACACATGTAAGAAATAAAACTTAGGTATTTGGCGTAGGAAGATAATATCTAACATAATGATTTTTTAGAAGCGAAAATAATCTCAAAGACAAAATAAACTAATTTATAGAAACTATTTCAACATTATCGACTAGCATAATAGACCCATAATACACCATAGGTATGATGGTATGAGGTTGGCCGCATACCATCATAAACAAAAGGTGCCGCGCGAGGTTCTACTCGCGCTGGAGGAGCCGAAAGGCACTGCGCTCGGAGGGCTCCGGTTGCGTTCCGTTGGAGATCCCGGAGTCCTCCACATAGCGTCGAAGACGGCCACCGGGGGGGTTTTAGTGAGTAAAAACCCCACATAACCCTGTGTCGCTCCCACGGCACAGGGTACCTTTTGAAGGTTTCCCCCTCGTTAACAAAAAAGGTATATAGAATAAAGGTGGGTAAATAAAAGCGCAACTATACCTACCTAGTAGGTACCTAGCGGAACTGAACACGAAATACAGTGATTTCTTTTAAATTATTATTAGCAACAATACCTAGATAGGTTGGTGGTTGGTTGCAGTGCACTGCTGGCAAAGCGCTACTGGTGGTGGCATGGTGGTATGGTGGTAAATGGTGGTAGAGTAGAGGTAATCATCATCATCGCAACCTGTAACTGCTGAGCACGAGTCTCTTCTCAGAATGAGAAGGTTAAGGCCATAGTCCACCACGCTGCTGGCTTGCGAACTGTCCGGCATGCAAATGAGAAAACCTCACGATGTTTTCCTTCGCCGTTATATCGAATGACATTTACCTACTTGCTTAAAACGCAAGTTCCAGAAGTCAGAAGTGAGAGGTGAAAATTCTTAAGTATCTTCCATGTACAAACTTCGATGTGCGACAATTAAATTATAAACACACGTAAGTACAGATTATTTATTATCTGTTTGTCTACGACTAGGTACACGCCTAATGACGGCTGAAATATGACACGCATATGATAACGACAAATGCAGTAGGACCACGTTTGGACCACGAGCTTGCTTGTTCTGTCGCAGATATAATAACACGTAGTAGGGTAGGCCGGGGCCGGGTGGGGGTGTATCTGCACGAGCGTGGCGTCGCGCCGGCAGCGATATCAGCACGGACGACCGCGCGCGTGATTACGGCACGATTGAGCCAATTGATGCTGGCGACACTAGCGCCGCCATGCGACTGCAGTCGGATGGACTTTCCCGAACGAGACGATCTGTATAGCGTAATGGTTACCACACTGAACTCACCGGTCGATTCCCAGTGGCATAGCTAACAAAATTTCACAGTCGAATTGAGAAAGAAATTCTCTCTGCCAATATGTTCATGAACTCCGTCTTATTCTGACTCAAATTGAGCGTCCAAAGTGTACCAACATTCGAAGGTGAACTCGGGTCTCAGAATGCGAGTAGGTAATGTAAATTCGCATTTCAAACCCCTTTCGGAGCTGGCTGTTCTGGAGCTTTTGTTTTCCATAATTCCGCGAATTATACCTAAAGCTTACAAGCCAGTAGGAAATAATCGGTTCGGTGAATCAATGTAAATTAATACCTATATCCCAAATCCAATTAAAACGATGTACGGTAATCAAAAGAATCACGAGGTGGCTCGATTCCGGGGCTTCATATGGCCACCCTACGGCGTAGAGCGGCGTGGTGCTGGCGTGTTTAGTCGCTCAGACAAATATTTAACAACCAGTCCGCTGTCCGTCAACATTAACAGCTCACCAGTACCTACCTCGTGCGGCCTGCGGAGGTCACTCCCGGAGACGAACGTTTACAAGCACCAACTGCGACGCTATAGCAGCTGTTAATACAAGCTTTTCGAGTACGACGTATGTAATGGTGACGAAATTGTAAAATTTCATTAACCCTCCTTCAAAGTAGTTAGCTAATAATGTCAGATGTGACAGTGTGTTTGATTCATTGTAGGTCGGTTAGGTATAAGTGTACCTTAAAAATAAACAACATGCCAGCTTCTACGTAAACCTTAATTTTTCGCCATCGTCTACATCACGACCCAAAAACGTTCTTGGCTGAGAACTAACTCCTCAAAATATCAAGGAATTAAGACGGTACCGTACACTTCACATCCTTTTGGACCATTATGGAGAACATTCAAAAGAAGGCAAGTTTAAAAAGTCCCCGTTTCCTTCACCATAGAGCAAATATATTTGATTGCAACCATAAAGTTGGGAAAACGTGTGTGCGTGAAAAGTCTCACTGAGTAAACCGCAACAATCAAAAGAGAGCGAGCACCTACACATCTGAAAGGAAAGCTAAAAAGAAGTAAAATCAATCAAAGTGAAGCGACCCTCGACCAACAAAAAGCCAGCCAAAAAGCGTTTCAAGCGGCCCCGGCCGGGCCCTTCTTGTTACAGTAAATACCGAGTAAATAAATAAATACGAGTCGGAGCGTGTTTTTTGTCCAATTGGAGCAATTACGCAGCGCCCGCGCTCCGCTCTGAAACAATATTTCGATTTGTTGGCTGTTTGAATGTTTTTCGCGCGGCGCTGAAATCCCTGCATTGTTCCGAACTGTTCACGAGCAATTTAAACAGTTCCGTCGCGTTAAGAGAACGCTATTTTATTGTGAACGTGCATTATTTCCATTTATATTTGGAAAGGCTTGGACGTGCACGTTGTTGCAATTATGTTGGAGAGTGTGCCGCTCTTTGATTCGAGTGTTATTGACGGCTTTATATTATATTTATTTGTTGGAGGATTCACATTCAGAATTTAGTTCTTTTGTGGAATTATAAAATACTAGGTCGTGCTTATGGCTTCTCTTACGTGGATGTCGGATAACAATAACATAATATTGTAGGAATAATCCGAATGAATCACAATTCCATCGTGGGCGCCTTTGAAATACTTAACCACGGTATTTCCGTGCCTCCTGATTACGCATGATAATAATCAAGACTGGATTTTGAGATCTATCAATTAAGTGAGATTATAATCTGCAATCATGATTTTATTATCTCTCTCTACACACAACGTTAATAGTTTCATCTTCCACCTCTAGTTATATCCCATCAGTATTCCGGAATAGATCACTATAGGCACCACCTCTATTTGCTTCGATACATGCGACTAACTAAAATTATCCATTAAACCAGAAATGTAAAAGTGTTACTTAACAAAGTGTTAAGTAACATAATAAATAAAAACGTGCCAATCTCGTTGTTGTTTCTGGCATTATGTACATGAAGCCATTGAACAGTGGCGTATCAACAGCCACACAACGCGAAGCCCTGAGAACACTCCAATCACTCCGCGAATAAACATGCAGCCCTAAATTAAAACAGATTGTGTGGAGATAACCCCTCGTTGTTTATCTAAACGGGGACAAATAAATAGACTAATGAATTGGTTTCAGTTAAATAACAGTAGATACCTACAGACATTAGATATTTGTCTAACATCTTTACTAGGTCTAGAAAGAACTATCAAGAAAAAAAAGAAATGACTAATTCGCAAAATCATACAGACGTTTTGAATATTGATGAGCCAAGAAAAATTATACCTACACGTAATTTTATTCCCAAATCCTTACTAATATTATAAATGTGAAAGTGTGTTTGTTTGTTTGTTTGTTTGTTTGTTTGTGACGCTTTCACGTCGCAACAAAGCTATTATATGGTAAGGTTTATGTGTGTGGGGATAGTTAGGAGGGTGGAGAGTGACGTAGGCTACTTTTTACCGCGGAAAAACATCCCATTCCCATGGGAAGATCGATGTTTTGTTAGTTGCTAGATATTTATTTTCGGAGTTCCTAATAGATGGCGTTAATAAAATTCATTTGCAAGTACTGAATTACGCTATCAAATACTACATGTAATTTACTAAAGTCATAGGCAAATGTAATAGGCTACTTTAGCTCTGCCTCGAGAACTCCCCGCTCCGGCTGTATTCAGTGTACCGCCCGCCCGCTGGCACTATCCTGTTGGCTGATGTCCGCAAGTTGCTGGACTCGCCGACACCGGTGGTGGGCGCGGGCGACTGGAACTGCAAGCATCCGGGGTGGAATAGCCTAGCTGCCAACAGAAGTGGAAGGCTACTTTTTGATGCCGCTGAACAGCACGGCTACACTGTCGAGGGTGTTTCACACCGTTACCGCGGCTCTGAATAAGAGAGAACGCGTGTGTGCAGTATTCCTCGACATGGAAAAGGCGTTCGACCGTGTTTGGCACGACGGCTTTCTCTACAAGATCTCGCAGTCGTCGGCGCCCCGGAGTGCCGTTAAGGTGATCTCCAGTTTCCTCGAAAAGAGAAGCTTCAGAGTAGTGGTTGAAGACGCCGAATCCACCGAGCGCCCGATGGCAGCCGGCGTCCCGCAAGGGAGTTGCCTGTCCCCGGTCTGCCTCGCCTGCTACACCGACGACATCCCGGCGGCAGGGGGGGCGTCGCTTGCCCTGTATGCCGATGACGTGGCATACATCACCACGTCGCTGAATAGAACCCACGCCATCGTCAAGATGCAGCGTGCGCTTGATGCCCTCCCCGAATGGCTCGCTGCGTCGAGACTGTCGGTGAATGTCGGGAAGACGCAGGCCGTGAACATAGGAGGATACCTCAACAGGCGGGACCCTACTCTGGAGCTTCACGGACAAGATATCCAATGGGCCCCACAGGCCAAATACCTGGGGGCAAAATCGACGGAAGACTTTCGATGAAGCCACAGGTTACGAAAGCCGTCGTGAATTCTAGAAGCGCGATGGCAGAAACCAGTGCTCTCCTCGAGCCTCCCTCTCGGACTGAAGCTCGGGGTCTACAAGACCTACATCAGATCCCGCCTCACGTACGCGGCACCGGCGTGGTACGCGCTCGCCAGCGAACCGCAGCGCAAGAGGGTGCGCGCGGTTCAGGCGATTGCGCTCCGCCGGCTGACTGGTGCGCCGAGGTACGTCAGGAACGCCGTCATCCAGAGGGACCTTCGAGTCGAGAGCCTGGACGACTTCATCGAGAGATTGGCACGCAACATGTTCGGGCGTGTCGACGCGTCGCGGTTCCCACATCTGCAGGACCTGGCGCCGCTCCACGCCCGTCTACCGGACCGCTGGGCCTTCCCGCGCGACTTGCTGGTTGCGCGGGACGGGCCTAGCACTGACCGATACTGGGGCTTCGTAAGTCGTCGCCCGGCGCTGATCGGCTCCTGCTGGGCTTCCCACCAGCGGGATTCACCCGGTAGGGCCTCGATCGCCTGGGCGGCGCGAAGATGAACCCCATCCCGTTTAAGACTCTGTGGCCTGTAAAAAGGCCGCCACTCACCGGACTTGACCTATTGGTTAACCACAGATGGACAACCAAGGGCCTTAGGGCCCAACCCAAGGACCGGCCCGTTTTAACGGGCCGCGAGAGACACCCCCAAAGGGAACTAACTGTCCCGAGGGCTCCACACACCTCAAACAGGATGGAGTGAAGAGAGCGAGTAGTAGGCTACTTTTTAGCCTAAATTCCTACGGGAGCGAGACCTACGCGGCTGTAACCTACGGGTCCCGAAGCGAAGCGCGGGCGGTTCTCTAGTCTTTATAATAAATATGTAGTTTTGTATCGTATTGAGTCCATTACAGATTAATAAGAAAATCAAATCAATAAACAACATAATTCTCTTTTTGAGCAAATCAATAAATTGTGTAATACGATACATTGGATTTGTTTTTTCGCGACTCACATCTAAAGAAGGAATTCGCCAAGAAGGAATTGGCCACTGGCTCCTGCAAATCATCGCGAAATTGCATGAATGACAATCAAAGCTTGAGATCAATCCTGATGTCGATCAATTCGAAAAGGTATTCAATTTCACTCTCTTCTTGAAACGAGAGTCTTTATAACTCTACATCCAACCCGCGGGGACATCCAAGCTATTCTAATCCTTGACGAGGTCGCTAACGAATGATGACAAACAAATAATGATCTCGTCGTAATTACAAAGCGTGAACAGTCTCCAGCCGGCTGGGCGGGAGGCAGCCCTCCCGGGTCCCGGCCCTCCCCTACTATGGCCACCTCGCCGCACGACCGCTTTGTGAACGAGTGGCGTGTGTGAACACAAATAGGCACATGTTATTGGAAATGGGGTTTTTGTTTTTTAATTCATTTCAAATTCACCTTCGATTAGGGTTGTGGATTTTTTGTTCTTTAACGAATCTGAATTTATTTGGTTCTCGTGCAGCAGAAATATCATAAGTTTTTTTTTCTAAGATGACTGTAGGTATGTCTGTTTGCGTTGATTCACGATCGCTGTATGTCTGTTTGCGTTGATACAACGCGCCGGAGTTTAACTTCCTGGATTTCAGAATTTCAAAGTATTTGTGCCTCACTTACAACGACGATACCTAACTAGGATTGTACAAATAATTTAACTGTTGGTGTAGGTAGGTACTTGCTTTATGTTTCTTTTGTTCAGATAAACAGACGAGCTACCTTTTACTTAGCGGTTTCTACTACCTCTGATGTCACCGGCTAAATAAACCAGAGATCTCTTATATTTCTGCTAAATTTTCCAAACAAAACGTCCCCATTGACATGACTCCATCAGGGTATCGGCAGCGTCGCGCGTCGCTCTTCATTCCTCTCGAAATGAGGCGAGTAAGCGAGTGGGTGTCTCGTGTTAAGGAGGCGCACTCGGCGCGAGCTAATGTTGTTGAAATATTGATTAATATTGTCGCCATCTTGGATTGGCTCTTGGCGGAAGCGACGCCGGAAGCGCGCCCTCTGCCGGATAACGTTCCGGTTTAGATAGGTTTTTGTTCCCATTGTCAACTGGAGAGCGGCGTCGAGTGCTCTCGGCAAATGTGGAGCATTTTTATACCGCGCTTAATATTTATATCTGCCCGGGGCGCTCTCCAAGTTACGGTTTAAAGGGTGCTTTTTCTGAAATTTTGTTATTGTTGTAACGGAAGGAATTGTTTATAACGGTACAAATTTACCTTTAATAAGGAACCAATGCACATAATGTCAAAACTAAGTATTGCTAGCAGTTAAGAAGCCATATTTTTGCATAACAGTCATTCCAATTAATGAAAACAAATAATTTAGAATCTACTTATACCGTAATAATATGTAGGTAAATTTACTAGCTTCACAACTATATTTTACTATTCTAATTAACTAAATTATGATATACAACGTTTAACTCACAACATACCTAATAATATAATGAAAAAATCTAACTCATTGTATCTGAATAACAACTAAACACTTCGAGAAAGCCATAGCAGCGGGGCGCAGGCCGAGTGGATCGCTTTAGGCAATGAATAATATTTAAAATAATATTTGAAAGCACACCGCGACTCGTGGACGGCCAATTGAGCAGCAACTCAACCAGCGCATGTATTTTACAATTTCACAAAAGCAAACACAATAACCCACTCAAGTCTCAAACACATTCGGGTTACGTTGGAACGACCGTTGAGAACCTCCGTAACCCTTTCATCGTTCTAATATTTACTCGTACCTATGTAAAGAATATTTACTACACAATAATAAATTATTATATGCCGGGCCCACTGAGTTGTTGTAAAACAATGGATGTAATCGCTGAAATAAAGGCCAAGTACCTATGCTAACGAAACAATAAAACACATTCGATGGGTTACTTTGGAGATTTTGAAAGGGTTTATAGTCAACTTCTTTCGAATGCTGATTTAACAGAACAATTTATGTATGACTAGGTTTTGCCCGCGGCTTCGCCCGCGTGGAATTCGTTTATATCGCGAACTGGGTAAGTGGGGAAGGGGGTACGTTATCAACTATCTTCCTGGGAAAATTCATCGAAATCGGTCAGACAGTTTAGATTTTTCATACAAACTTTCATCCCCTATTTCAAGCCTTTAGGGGTTGATTTTTGAAAAATAAAGTAGCCTATGTGTGACTCTGGGTCTTCAAATATTTTCATTCCGAATTTCACCCAAATCGGACCGGTAGTTAAGCCGTGAAAACGTCACAGACAGACAGACACACAGACAGACAGACAGACAGACTTTCGCATATAAGGAGAGATACTTCAACGCGGCAACAACAGACGCATTCTTAACTTGCTCTTGTGTTTTTAATATTATTTTGAGTAATTCCTTATTATTTCACATATAAAAGTTGCGATAAAGTTTAATGATCGCACCTACTATTTATATACAACATCAAAATAACGTTTAATCAGTGTTAAATATCAAATAAAACCGTTTTTACATCTAAACTCAAAAGTGCTCAAGTGAAATTGTGTATTTACTAAAACGATCGACTCGAACGCGTAAGCGCCACGTTCCGTACGGCGCTTAATACCTTTACCCGAGTGAATCCTAGACGTTCTGCAGTTGTTTTATACCAGTGAATATGGCGAGTGCTAATGATTGTGCCGCTTGTCTTAGTAAAATAGACAATGTACCCTCGCTAAATTGCTCGCGTTGTACGGCAAAATATCATTACTATTGTATGAACATAACTCAGAAGGATTACGAGGCGATGTCTGACGACACTCGGAGTAAATGGATTTGTGTAATGTGTCGAAGCAAAGAGCGCAAAGGCGGGGACAATTCAAACACTCCGGTGCGAGCCTCTCAGTCTCCACATAATGAATTTGTCACTCAACGCAGTAAATCTCGCACGAATAGTTGCTCTTGTCTCTCAGCTAGCAGCATCCGCGACATAATCCGCGAGGAATTGCAAAATACAATGCAACTGCTTATACATCCACAACTTTTAGAAGTACGTAACACACTTTCATCCATAGAGGCATCCATGTCCTATCTCAACATAGAGTTAGAGAAAATCAAAGCCGATACTCTTGCTTGCACGTCACAATTGGAAAACATAAAAAAGGAAAACGAGTCGCTCCGAGCCTCCATTCAATCTCTTACTACTCGTCTGTCACAGTTAGATCAGCAGTCACGCTCGTCCAATGTAGAAATTCAATGCGTTCCAGAGAACAGACAGGAAAACCTCGTTAATATGGTACAGCAGCTAGGCAAAACAATAAAATGTCCAGTTAGTGATGCCCAGATACACTACTGCTCCAGGGTAGCCAAAATTAACAGCGCAAGTACGCGTCCACGCTCTATACTAGTAAAATTCAGCAGCCCACGACAACGGGACGAGTTCCTCGCTGCTGTTAGTAAGTTCAACAAATATAACAAGGACGAAAAGCTGAACACTAGCCACCTGGGCATTGGCGGTACTAATAAAAGTCCTGTCTATGTCGTCGAACACCTCACACCAGAAAATAAGTCCCTGCATGCTGCAGCTCGCAGTAAAGCGAGAGAATTAAAATATAGGTTTGTATGGGTCCGAGATGGTAGGATCTACATGAGGAAAAACGAGGAGTCAAACTATGTTTATGTTAAAAATATAGAGATATTGAATCAATTGTCATAATACCGCTAATGTTGTTATAGGTACTGTTACTAAAGGGCTCGAATAATGATTTAACACGTTCACTGCGTTAGTCAAATTTGATGACTTTCAGTTGGTGCGGAATGGGGTCTATTATATCCGAAGCACAACTTTTTTCTGGTGCGTCGATGGGTCGAAAAGATCCGTTTGACTTCCATCTGTTTAGGAGGATTTATCTTCATAGGCATAATGTTTTAGAGCGAATTTTTTATAGCAATATGTTGACAAATAAACACTAAATAAAAGGCTGAAATCGTAGGTAGATACACTGCATGGTTTGTTAGTAAATAAAGGAATTGCTTGGAGGATCGTAACGACCCGTTCTCCGCACTGGTTAATAAAAGTGTCGATATATTTTTAGTGTTGAGCATGATAAAAAACATCGATAGCGATAAAATAATATATTTTTCAAATCTAAACTTGATTTTAGGCTGGTTGAATAATCTTGTGTTCTAATATTTGTATTTCATCATTATGAGCTACACCTACTGGTAGATGGTGTGGGTGAATCTGGTAGCTGGGAATTGATGGCTGCAGTTCGCAAGATTTGTAATGTGTGACCAGTTGACGGGCTAGTATATATAAATTATCGGACATATTCCACTTACTGATCATTGTTTGTTTTGGGGAACCTTCACTTACTTTATTTTTATTAGGTTTTTCACATTCACATGACTTAGACAACATTTTCCTGGATCGTTTCATGTTAAATACACTGTCTTTTCTTTATTTGCAAAAAAACTTGTCTAACCGTATGGACGTTACTAGCTCAACTAGCATATAATCTAGTGCGGCTATAGGGTCATCGGGCATCGGGTCGTTAAGAACCGATAGACGCACTAGACGTAAAAAATTTAGCTTCAGTCGGCATCGGGTCGTAAGAACCCGATGCAATTTTTTCGCATTTATATTATCTATTTAACGAGGCAATTCCAAAACACTAACCATCTCATTCTTATTCACACGGAGACCAAATATATCTGTCCCGCACCAGCGGTAAGTACAGTAATTTTTACCCCGCACCGGAGGAAAGATGAGCATCGGATATAATCAACCCGCTAACGCACCAAACGTGTTAAATGTCTATTACCAAAACGTTCGAGGCTTAAGAACTAAAACCATAGATGTATTTAATAACATTGTTTGTAACAGCTTCGATGTAATAGTTTTTACAGAAACATGGCTGAACAGCAGCATCTCCAACAACGAGTTATTTGACGACCGATATATCGTTTATAGACGCGATCGAGAAAGTAGCGGGTTTCAGAAGAAAAAAGATGGCGGGGGCGTACTAATTGCTGTTACCAAACGGTACAAATCCTGTCGCCTTCACGGGTTCGATTCCGACTGTGAAGATCTCTGGGTGAAGTTAGAAGTGCGTGATAAAAAGGGAAACATTAATGACCTGTACATTTGCGGTGTATACATACCTCCTCCGGTTCAACATAAGGTACTCGAAACGTTCATCTCAAACTCTAACCGCGTTCTAGTTAATCATGGCGGCGATACACTGATTTTAGGCGATTTTAACCTAAGCAGTTTGAGTTGGACAAAAACTAGTAATCCTGCACTCTCAGCCAACATATCAAACAGCTTATTGAACAACATGATAATCGACTTTATGTCCCTCAACAATCTTTTTCAATATAATCATAATATGAACAACAAAAATAAAATTTTGGACCTAATTTTATGTACTACGCCTATATTAGACTCGGATTTATCTCAAATACCGCTATCGCTAATAGACCCATTGCACCCACCCCTACAATTCCACATCGCACACGAAAATACGGAATATCTTCCTTCTAAAACGGTAGAAAAATATCTTTTTCACAAAGCGGACTATAATAAAATTATAATGGAGTTAAACAGCATATCTTGGGCAGACGAATTCGCTAACTGCACCACGGTCAATGAAATGGTGGAAGTCTTCAACAAGCTGCTTAAATCTATCATTATCAAACACGTACCCAAATCGAGGCCACGGAATAACAACACATACCCTATTTGGTTTTCACGGGCGCTGATCAAATCGTTAAATGAGAAAAACAAATTTAGAATAAAACATCGCAAATACCGTAACCCACGTGACCTAGAAACTTTTGAATTACTGAGAGAGAGATGTGCCAAATTACTTATCTCTACCTATAAAAGTTACTTGAAGCGGTTAGAGTTATCACTCACGTCAAACCCCAAACTCTTATGGTCGTTTCTCAAACGTAAAAGAGGTGGCAATACCACATATCCCACCAAGATGTCGAGCGATCAGAGTGTTGCGTCCACTGGATCGGAAATATGTGGTCTCTTTGCATCACAGTTTTCGTCAGTTTATTCTAGAGATTCCATATCTTTCCCATCAATAGCTTCTGAACCGGCCACATCAAACTCCTTGACTACTGTAAAGGTTACCAAACAGCAAGTTTTTAGGGTGTTAAAAAGACTCGACCCTAGGAAAGGCGCCGGATCTGATGGAATACCAGCTATATTCGTAGTAAAATGTGCTGGCGCACTGGCTGAGCCGCTTTCTTTAATTTTCAACAAATCTTTAAGTTCTGGTATTTTCCCTTCTGCTTGGAAAGAGGCTCTCATAGTTCCCCTATTTAAAAACGGCGATGCTAGCTCTGTCCAAAACTACAGACCCATTTCCATACTGACAGTATTTGGGAAAGCTTTCGAGCGCATTTTATGTCCAGTTCTCATTTATCATTTTAAACACCACATTGTTCCAGAGCAACACGGATTCATGAAAGCGCGCTCCACTACAACTAACTTAACTTCTTTTGTTGAAGACCTTGCTGAGGGGATTGACAAAGGACAATCTTTTGATGTAATATATACCGACTTCAGCAAGGCTTTTGACAAGGTTAGCCATGTAATACTCATCAATAAGCTTCTGTCACTTGGAATATCCGGCATTTTCCTAGATTGGTGGAGATCCTACCTAACAAACAGGCAGTCAGTTGTTGTTGTGGGAGGTCATAGATCCAAGCCTTTTACAGTCCTCTCAGGCGTTCCTCAAGGATCTCACCTAGGACCTATTCTGTTTAACATCTTTATTAATGACGTTGCAAAATGTTTTCAACATTCAAAATTCTATATGTTCGCTGACGATTTAAAATTTTTCAGAAAAGTCGACTCAGTCAAAGAATGTTGGCTACTTCAAAACGACCTATCCACACTAGTATCGTGGTGTAACTCAAACGGCATGACTCTCAACACCAAAAAATGCTTCACAATGCGCTTTTCTCGAAAGAAAACAACACCTTCCAGATCGTATCATATTAATAGCGCACCGTTGACGGAAGTCAGCTTCATTCGTGATCTAGGTGTCATTCTTGACAGCAAGTTAAGCTTTAATCTCCACATAGATCATATCGTCAAGAAGGGATTTCAAACTTTGGGATTTGTGCTACGGAATTGCAAAGAGTTCCAAAACCCAAAAACTAAAATCGCTATTTACATTGCCCTTGTTCGAAGCAATTTGGAGTATTGCAGTGTGGCGTGGAACCCTCACTACGATACGTATAGTAAACGTCTGGAAGGGATTCAAAAGAAATTCCTGTTACATCTATCATACAGTTGTAATTTATCAAAAAAACTGCCCAGTTATAAACAACGTTTGGATCATTTCAATCTCGACAGTCTTTTTAACCGCAGGAGGCTGCTGGACAACATGTTTCTGTATAAATTAGTAAATGGGCATACTGATGCTACTCACCTTCTGTCCAAAATCAATTTATCCATTCCTAGAAGATTGCCCAGATCACTACAGTATAAGCCTTTCTCATCAAACTTATCGCGCTCGAATCTTGGTCACTACTCTCCTTTGAACAGGATCACTAGAAATTATAATTCCATTCACAATTCGAGCGTCGATGTTTCACTTAGTAGAGGAAACGTACGTGATACGGACAATGTTCAGGTATTAAGCGAAATAGATATTTTTTCAAATACACTCAATTTATTCAAATACTTGGTCAACATCGTTCTCAGAACTAAAAAGGAATTTGAATTGTAATTATTATTAATTTACTATGTTGACCCCTTCAAATATTTTTATTTTTATTGTTAATTCTTTAATTTGTTATTATTATTAATAATTTTCTTCTAAACTTAATCACTGTATTCAATTAATTATGTCGATTATTTTTATTATTGTTTAATTCCTTTTACTCAGGAATTTTAACAAGTAGCTTCTTTTTTTATAAATTGTTGTCATCTCAAATCGTGTTACATATTTTCATTTATATAGCTCAATTATCTTATAATATTGCATTGTTGCCTAACATTTTCACGTGGTTTACACCTATAAGTTAAGTAACGCTTATCAATATGATTGTTTTGTTATTTGTTATCTGCATGCCACAGTGTTTACTTTGTTGGTGTAACTTTACTAAAATAAATAAAAAAATAAATAAATAAATAAATAACAATGTATGACAACATCTTAATACCGCGATTCAGCCTATATGCAACTAATACACAGCGCCATCTGAATTATTTTGTTGTTACTACACTATTACTCCGACATGCAAAAACTACTGATCTAATTTTCATAAAATTTGGCACACATGTAGGGGATAACCTGGGTTGACACATAGGATAGTTTTTACCGAGAAAAAATCCTGTGGGATACCATGGAGATGATTCTTAAGTCTGCATACCTGTGCAACCTGCGATCAAAAGTAATGATAAATAGCAAAAACTTCTTCACAAAATTAAAAGCACAGATACCGAGATTTATAGACATATGTGGAATACTCCTTATTCCTGTAAAATTGTCCTGTAGGATATAATTTCTATATTTCATCTTTTTTTGTTCAAGGCTACGTCCAAATCGCAAATACGACTGATAATATTATTTACATGAGTTACAAATAAAAACCTGGATGAATGCATGGTCCCAATATAAAATTCCTATGTAATTTTTTTATTGGGAAAAGTTTTATGGACTAAACTCACACTAAACTCAGGAACACAATATATGCACTACACAGAGTGAAAGGGAGATTAGTGCAGCAGGTTCATTCCGTTTAGTTGTTCCATTTTGTTCCTTAGAGAAAACTATTAAATTCCTAGTAGCTGAACCCGCTACTTCGTACGCGCAGGAGTTTATTCCGCGTAACTCCAGATCCCGCGGGATTTCCGGGAAGACAGACTTGTTAGTTTTATATTAATGTTTGTTTAGAAGCTATTTATACCCCATACGCGAAGAAGGTTTTCCCGCGTAAATTCCGATCCCGCGGGATTTCTGGGATAAAAAAATATCCTATATGTTAATCTAAGTTGCCCTCTATGTGTGTGCCAAATTTCATGAAAATCGGTTCAGTAGTTTTTGCGTGAAGGAGTAACAAACAAACAAACAAACAAATACACAAACTTTCACATTTATAATATTAGTTGGAAGTAGGATTTATAAATTGGGGAGACACATTCAAACTATACTTCAGGTCTCTGTAAGTAGTAGGTAGTAGGTAATCTCGGGTGAGTAGTTTCGGGTTGGGTAGGGTAGTCGGTGAAGTGTTTGATGTTGCAGATGTCACGACGATGACCATTTACCATCAGGTGGACGAGGCTGATGAACTGCTCGTTTGTATTTTTATTACATAAGAATATTATATATATCAATATAATCACTCAATCTGCCCCACCGAGAAGTTGAATCCGAATCACAACGCTCTACGTCTCTACCAACTGGGCTACAGGGTCTTTAGCTTTACAACAAATCCGTACCTTCTCGCCTAAGTGCATGATACACTTCCAACACTTTATTAGGTCATTTTAGGTTACTAATTTCTACGAGACAAAAGTTTTTATAGAGTTTAAATAAGGTACCTACTCGTACATTCGTACGTACAGTAACAAACAAACATAATGCAATACTTTGTTAATTTGAAATGTTATACATTGCCCGAAACACCTTGCTGAGAGCACCGTTAAAACATTTATCTTTTTCATTGTTCGAAAAACGTTTTTAAATGGGTTTGCATCCCGCTGGCTTGTAAACTACTGAAATCGTTGCAATTGCACGAGTGTTATATTGTGGACTGTAGTCATCTGCGTCTCTTCAAATAAACAGCTGATGCTACAGTACTTGGAGCGTGCCTGATTTTGTTAATTTATCCCCCTTTTAAAACTTCATAAAAAGGTGTTATCTACTTAAATAAAATCTACGTCCCCCGGGTTTTGTAAAGGTTTCAACCGATTTGTTTTTAAACTAAGAACATTTTGAGATTTAGGTTATATTATTTAAGATTCCAAAACCATAATTTTATTCACATTTTACATTTTATAATCTGTAGTCTGTCGTACATTTTATATAAACGATGTAGGTAAATAAAAAAAGAAAATTTAAAAAAAATGATTTAAGTTCATCAAGTTTAACGAAATGTAAGTTACCGAAAAATTACTTATTCAAAAAATATTTGGTCCTTGTCGTTAAGGACCAGTAATAATCTTTATTGTAGTCAAACGGAGAATGGAAACTGGAATGAATAATGAACACATTTGCAGATTTTGAAGTTAAAAATACAATTGTGGGTTTTTGATGCACGGTTCGTGCCGTTGTTTTTAATTGCATTCGTTTGGACAAAACACGAATGTTCTTCGACGAAATTTACACGGTGATTACTATTGTTTATTGTCATTAAATACATATTTCGCAGAAATCGTCGTTCATCTGTCTCAGCAGCAACAATTATTTTATTGTAAGTATACATAACCAAGACACACGAAACCAAACTCTATTTAAAAATTGAACACTATATAGTATACTGAAGTATGCATTTCAATATTTTCTACAAATTAATCCATCATTATGACACTCATACGTACCATATCCTTTATTATCGTCGGTCGATTTCTCCCAATCTACAAAACAATTGACATCACTCACCCCCACAAATCGCGCCATAATGAGATTTCGCGCCAAACCAAACGGCGAAACTTTTTTTTAATGCATCTGTTGCAGGTCGCTCGTGTCCATTCTGCCCATTCTTTTTACTTTTTTCCACACTTTGCGAGTTACAAGTCGATCCGATTTGCCACCGGGGGGCCGCGCGGCCGGATTGTGCGAAACTAACGATTACTTTTGAGTTTTGTTATTTGTTAAGGTTATTGCACGTCCGTCACCATTCGCGTCCTTTGGTTTCCGAATGTGACGGTTTTGCGATTTTAACGCTCTTAACACCATTTGTTGCTTTGTCCCGCGCACCATTCGAGATCGGAAAGAGGATTAGAGAAAGTACGTGGACTGACAATAACTGGACAACGAAGTTTTAATCGTGTTAATCCTTTGACTATTTTCTATTTATGATTTCAGAAACATTTTTGCATTTTTCTCAACAAAGGACAAAAACAAGCATCATGGCAACAACTGTCCCATTGCTGAACTCGTGTCTCCTCTATCAATGTGAGGGGTAGTACACGCCATAGTCCACCATGGTTTTTGCGAATTTGCAACCTTTACAACGCCTCTGACTTAGGTATGAAGGTGTTTTCCCTCATCAAAGCGAATGGTGTCTAATCAATTTTTAATAACGCACATTTTTCAAAGTTAGAGAAAATAACAAGTCATGATAATAAAAGATAACAATATCAAGGTAAAATATAATATTTTCTCGTGATCGTTCGGCGTATTCAGTCGATTACGGCATGTATTGTCAAATTATTTAGGCGCAGCAATCATTGCTATTCACGCGATCACAAAGACATTCGTACGTCGAAAGTCATTCCCAAGCATTCAGATTCGGAATTTCCACACGGGAACGCGAGCAAACGTAACCAACGAGCCTCCGGAGACTAGAGCCGGGGCCGATGAATAAATCATCTGCCTACGTTCTTGGAGACATATCCGATTTAATTAAGTCTTTACGACACGTGAGGCTCAATGGCTGAGCGCCCCCGCATTGTGCGACTGGTGTCGCATTGTCGGCAAGCAGTGGGAGGTTGGCCCGGTTTCCGAGCGCACCTGTCCTCGCCGGCCCCGACACTCGCCCCTACACCCCAGCCCTAAGGTCCATTTCAGTCAAGACGCTCCTTCCACGCGTGGGCTCCGGAACGTCTCAATATGGTGCGACGACGTGTTAAGATCCCATTGTCAGCCCCCGACAATGCCGATAATTGATCGTGCATATCGCAGATGCCGTCGGCGCACCCTTTATTCGTGGCTTGTTACATAGACACAAAATTTATTTCGTTTGTTTAGATGTCTTTATGTAGGTTAGAAATGTTACAAGTAAATCTTTTGACACGTCGAGGGCTGGCGTCCGATATTACGTGACCGAGTTTTTGTGGAACTGTCAGGAGTTCCTGATGTTTCTATTTTCTTTTCTCAGAAGGCATGTCGAAGAAACATTTGAATTAAAATCATTTTAAAGTTAACTCCTGCAGATTGTCTACATTTTACTATAATGTGTTCACGATTATCTTGCATGCAGTTACTTCGACCTAGTGACATGGGTCCTACTCACGGCTGAGCGTATTGTAGATGCGTGAACAAAATATGTACCTAATATTAGAGCTGCAAATTATTTCGATAAAAGTATTTAATCAGAACTTAGTGTTAGAGACTTCGTAAGACCGTAGACGTGGACCCCTGTATTCCCCTAAGTTAGAAAATCTACCCTTGTGGCAAATTTTTTGGTCCTCTAATTTTGATCAGTCGCAAAAATTTATATAAATTCTCCAGTATGGACAGAATAAAAGATAGTGATATTAAGGACTCAATTTATTGGTTCGTCAGAATATACGTTGGCGTTGCAAAACTTTTTCTTCGCTAACAGCTCTGACCTTAGCTTAGACGCAATTACCAAATTTAATCTCGATTCAATGAAGTACAAATACTTATAACAAAAAGTTGATTCAAAATTGATCATAACAACAACACACCACGTTTGCATTGCAAGTTGCACCAATCACAAATAAGTCCGAATACGTTCGTGTTTTGCAACAAAAAACGACGGGTGATTGCTCGCCGCCCTCAATAACATAACAAATCTGAAAACAAAACGTTAATCTGGCAAACGAGCTCTCGAGTCTCGAGCCGGACAATGGCGCTCGTCATTATCAAAACATTATCACGCGCCGGCCGGCGGGGCGCCAATTACTGCAACCCCATCGATGCGCCGCTGGCCGCAGTCTCCGACACGCGACTGCTTTTTACAACAATCATTATCATTGTCTCATGCTCCTTGGGTGCTTGTAACAAATACGAATTATGCTCGATGTTTTGGGAATTTGTTTTGCAACAGTGACGAGTCAGCGCGCTCGTTGTATTCTCATAGCCAAACTATGGTCTCCTGTCTCAATAAGATTATGAAAAATATTTAAAAGAGTTAAACGAACATCGCCCTTCATGTGACAACTGTGACGGACACAGAAAAAACATTATTTTATTCAACACTCATAGCCCGGTAGCTTGCGTCGATCCTAAGCGATCGACAAAGTCAAGCAACAGCGGGCGGTCGGTAGCCGGATGGGTGACCGCTAGTGGCAAAATATCTTGAGCGCTTCCGTGCTTCGGAGGGCACGTAAAGCCGTCGGTCCCGGTTGTTATCGATCGATAGCAGTCGTTAAGCCATGTTGGAGGCCTTCGGGCGGCTTGAAAACTTTCGACACTGGGTTGGCCACTAACCCCTCCACCAATCCGCATTGGAGCAACGTGGTGGAGTATGCTCTAGGCCTCCTCAGTAATGAGGAGAGACCCGTGCTCAGTAGTGGGCCATTAGTGGGTTGTAGCTTAGCTTAGCTTAGCTTTATTCAACACTTGTAGGTAGGTTCCAGGTTTTACTGCCAACTGGTCCCAAGGTCCCAACGCTGCGTTTCTGCGAAATGCAAAGACGTATGTAGGTACCTAAAAAGTGAATTGTGTTATGGATTTTCTGTTGCAATAATATAGAGTCAGTGTCCAGTTTCATTTTTAGCCGAATTACTGACATCTTCGATTTTTTCACCGACTACAAAAAAAAAGGAGGAGCCTCTCAATTCTACCATAATGTGTTGTCTTATAACTTCTTATTACTTGTACCAAATTTCAAATCGATTCTGTTCTTTGCTAAAATTGTTAAACATTTGATAGCACTTGTGATAGCCCTTAGAAAGCACTTCTGCTTACGAAAATGATTACAGAGTGACGTAACAGTTCAAACGACAATTCAAGCGAGAGCGCGTAAGGAGCACTCAAAGTCTCCATCTCGTGATTCCCAGGGCCCGGCTCCGTTCCCTCCACTCCAGCCGCTCTAATCTGTATAACAAGCGGTGTAATGATCTTGAAACAATTAGTATCAAGCGGAAGCACATTCACAAAGGCGACAAGTTTCACGCAAATAGCCTTAATCTCAGATTCGTAGTGCCAGGGCTGCCACGCAACAAACGGAATAAACTCTCCAAATAATAATAAAAAATTGCTTGAATTTAAATTCAAATAAGATAAGAAATTGATGAAGGAGAAAAATTTAAGGCTTACCATATGTAGATACTGCTTATCATAATTATATAGTATTAATATAGTATTCCTAAGCTACCATTGTTGTGTTATTAATAGAGATATTATTGATATACTTACCAACCAAATTCTTTATCACATGACATACGGAACACTTAAAAAATCACAAAAATGTCACGTGAGACATAGCGATTGCTTATCTGTTTAAAGCAACAAAGAACTGAAACATAAATTTGATCTAAAAAAACCAAACAATTATTATAATTTATCGACGTGGCAGCCCTAGCTGCTCTCCCTTGTTTGCGACGTTGACTCGCGATTAAACACCCAATATTCGCGGCCGCCCGGCGCCCATTGTCGCCGCTCACAAGTCGCCACTCCACCGCTCACTTTCTTTCGTTTCCTTATAATTGTAATTGTGGGAAAAGAACACTCCAATTTGTGCGATTTGTCGAACTCGAACGATTGTGGGAACAGTTTGACATGAGTTTGACATAATGCGCAGGTTTGAACACAGTCATTACCATTAGTGTTCATTCGATATTCAATTTTTTCTCGGCCGCTAATTGCGCGCGAGGGGGAATGTTCTGGTTCCCGGTCGGCCATCGTCCGCTTGAAAATCGATGGCCTATTTTAATTATTTACAACATAAAATTGAGTAGCCTAGTGGTAGTGGTATTGTGGCTATGTATGCGAAGCGATGGGTCCCAATTTTGAATCCCGGCTCGGATATAGGTATCTCACGTATGATGCCACTGGCAACTAGAATTCTAATGTCGTATTCGTGTGTAGAAACAAATAAAAAACATATTTATCTATAGTGTTTCTATTGAGTATGCCACTCGCCACTCTGAATTGTTTAACTACAAAGCAAATTAAAATTAACCACGGCTTTACGGCTTTTCATTCGCCGTTATTTGTGTTGCAATTTTTTTGTTCGCAATTTTGATTACATAAGTACTTGTTGTATTCTTTATCATCCCTAAAAGTCTTCACGAAACGGCTCCAACAATACAAACAGCCAACAAAACAAAAGCAAAATCGATACAATCGATCCGTTGCAAATTCAAATTGGCTACAATACAATATTTACGATAATCACTGTAGCATAATATTTTTCGAAAGTAATCCGTAAATCAAACACAACGCTGTATAAACTGCGAATTAAACGGAATGGGTGGCGTTAGGGATACAGAGATGTTTTCTTTGGAACAACGGCCGCCGCCAGGGGGCATGCCGGCCGACCTCGCGTTCGAAAACAATTAGTCGCTGGAAAATAAAGAAACACGGCGATTAGTGACGCGGGGCGGCCCTGGGAGGCCCGGGGCGGTGGGAACCGCGCCTTTGTTCCCCGCCGGGCACATTCAGATTGCTCATCGCAAGCCGCTGCGTCCCAATGGCGCAGACAGCCCGTGTCGTCAGGTCGCACGGCATCCACCGCCATATGGCGAATTACACCCATTGTTCTCGAGCCATTTGGATTGTTGGTGGTTATTTAAAAACATTTGTTCGTTGTTGGCACTCTTTGTTGTTGAATGAAGCCGGTTGACTGCGAACGGAGATATGGTGCCGCCGGCGGAATACGTTTCGCAAACTTTGCGGGTTGGTGATCCAATAATGCGCAAACTTTAAGGCGCAGAGATTGGCAAAGCTTTCGTATTTTCATTTACTAAAACTGTCACAGTCAATACACACGGAGAACAAAGACAAAATATGGTATACCATACCATATTTATGTAGATACAGGTATCCAAAATTTTGCAGTAGGTAGGTACTAAGTACCGTACCTAAGTACTTCTTCCTCTGAAGTCTTAAAGGAAGACAGACCGTTCATGTCGTAGATGAAGGAAAATGGCAAACATGGCCAACGAGTCCAAAATCGCCGATGCTGTTAATATTCACTCAATTTTCGTTGTTGTTTTATGCCACGGCAGGGAAACTCTCAAATCATTTCACATCACGCGTTCACGCAAAAATGAGTACGCAAACTGACCCGGTATTACGACGCAACATGAGTGCTGCAGGTAACAATGTTGCAGAATTGCGACCGTAAACCACTGATATGTAAAGTGAAAGATTTGCATGACTTGCCTACCATGTGGTTGTCACAGTTTTCACCGCCACCGATCCACGTTACTGTCACGTCGCGTCGGCTCAACTACATTGAAGGAGCATAGGTATAGAGTCACTTCAATTCAGATAATACATGAATTTTCTGACTATCGCAAACACCAGCATTCGACGAATGTAAGAGATCTATTCAAGAGATTACGGACTGAGTGACTCGGGGCGGTTTACCAAGAGAAAAATCTCGGGGCTGGGTAGATTAGTCTGGCCGTTTAGATGCATGAAACACCAAATTTGTTTATGCCAGCTTTGATAAAAAAAAATCGTTTGATATTTGTAGGTTTGATAGTTGTTGATTGCAATCTTCATGTAGGTGGGCAACTGGGAATCAATCTAGGAACCCTACCGTAAACTCATCAAATTATTCTCACGACTAAGATGCTTGTGAAGGTTATATTTAAAAAGTCCACCAGGTAATCACTTCCCTACAAAACAAGAAATTAAATAACATTTGCATAAGCACTAGCGATAAGTATCACAAACGCAGGAGCACTTAATCGTCGCACTCGAGGGTCCTGTTCGGTGCATAACGAATAGTGAGGAGATCGGGCGATCGCAATCTGGCACTGGAGAGCTCTCCAGCAATCAGCGGGCGCTCCAGGCTTAGGGCTCCGGGGACAGGTGTCTGTTTGCATCGATTTTTCCTGTTGAATAATTAAGCACGCGCTAAATGAGCGCCGAGTGCAGCGGACAATCGCCGCGATCGCACGTTCGGCCCTTCAACTGGTGCCTTCCTCTTTACTCCGCTATTTTTATCGTAAACTATTTATTTTGCAATAAATTTCATTAAGTCGGACTGACAGCAGCAAATTGTTAAACTTAGCCTAGTATAACCATCAGATGACCAAAACGACAGCTGTATAGGTGAATAAATTAATAGGTATCTATTAACACTCTGCGGAGAGAGTTGAACATACCCATGGTCTGTAAATATATGCGTATCTGGGGATAATCCTCCTTTAGTCTTCGTCCTTGAAACTTGAAATAAAGTAATAAAACTGCTCTCTGTTTTTTTATCACATTTTTATCACACCGCCAAGAACCACGACGTTTTATTTAGATTTTTTATTTTCGTTTAATTTTTTTATCACATAGCCATTCGTCTGCCGGCTGCAACCTGGAACGATTCACCGGAACCGTGAGGAACGCACCCTCTCAGGGCGGCGGAGGGCGCAGAGGGCTAGAGGGCGAGCGCGTGTCGAATCGCCGCGACTGCCGCGGGAGCTGGTGAGCGCTGGCGAGAGCTGGCGAGTGGCTAATTGACGCACGTGCGCCATTGTCTCGGCTCGCCGGTAGTTGTGGTGAGCACCGCGTTTAGCACTGCACAAGATACAGTGAGATAAACGATGACTCACATTTTCGATTAACATAAGGTGCTCATGATTTTTATTTGCACTCAGACCACTGAACTGAATAAGTAAATAGCTGATCATAACTGAAATGTCATCAAATTAATTATTTATGCATGACTATAATATGCGTGCAGAATAATGATTTAAGCAAGATTTTAAGAATGAGGTAGACATAAGAGATCAACCAAGTTAAGCAACTGCGGGCACTGTCATTACTTAAATGGGTGACGGCAAGGGTCAATCATTTTTTCACACCTACTCTTAGTGTGTGTGTGTGTGTACTCCAATTCCTGTCCCTTATACCAACTACATAATATAAAATTTTCTTATACATACCTATGTATCAAAAAAAATCTTGTAAGTTTTCTTTGATAATTTCTGTGCACTTATAATGTCTAGACGATACCTAAATTCGAGTTTACCTGATTCAGTTTCTACAGCTCGTCATAATGATCTGTGAAGCAAAATCAATTGAGCGGACTTGGCTTTGGTTGCTCTGCAATTTTTTACCTCTTAAGAGGGCAGCTGGCCCTCCCTATCCTAGCCCTAAACCCCTTGATGACGCCCTTATCTAGAGTGCTAGCTGCTCTTAGATCATTGTACCTTTTAATATACCGAATATCAATATTCAACTTTACAAGGTGACTGATTGATCATTTCCTGAAGATTGTTTGGCCACCTACATCAGGCTCCATCCATCCTGTTACAGCTTACACCTAAGAGTAGCAGGAAAAAATCGGCTCCCAGAAGCAACTTAATAATACCTACTAGGTATGCCGTATGTAGGTAGAAACTTATCATATATCTTACTTATAATGGGTATAATATAAAAGACACAATTGCGTTTCTCTGTAACAATAAGAGAAGGCATTTTTGATGCCCTTAATTTTTATTGGGTTTCTCAAAAAACATTAAATCATAAAAAACTAAACATATTAAAGAAAACGAAAAATTAATATTGTAATAAAAATGACAATTGTGACTTGAAAAGAATGGGTATCGTACTCTAAGAATAATGAATCCTATGAGACGTCAAATTAAGAAAAGTAAATAAAATAAGAAAGGAGTTTTCTTTACATCTCCCCCCCTAGAAAAAACAATTACAAGTGAAATAACTCGTAATTGTTTATCTACACATTATTATAACTGGGGTTAACTTAGAAATTTGGTAAAATTTTGATTCTTCCTTCTTGTGTCCGTCCCGTTTCAACTTCATAAATTGAATTGGAAATCTTCTTCAGAATCTTGTAGGGCCGAGCCTCAGTTCATCCATTACTTCCGTTTTAATCTATTCCAATTGTCCACATAGACCTCATCTCCCACCTCAAAATTATATTCCTTTCTGTTGGTATCTTATTTTTTTTATTATATTCATGCGATTTCATTGTTCGTTCAAATGCTACCTTTCTATCTCTTTATATGTCTGAATATGAAGATAATCTTTCTTCTTCTTTGTCACCTAGTATACATCAGGAATATTGACATTTTGTTAGAATCAAAGCATTATCTCCATAAACTTATTATTTTTGAATAATATTTAAATCTTTTCTTTGTCACCTAGTACATCAGGAATATTGACATTTGTTAAGATCGAAGTATTATTCTCCATAAACATATTAGGTATTTGCATTTTCTTCACATATTATGTGTTTGTTATTTCTGGGTGTAGATGATATGCTGATATTCCATTGGTAGTCCATAAACCCGTCCATCAGTTGTGGCTACTGACGTTATACGAGTACCACGAGTACATAATAGTGATGTAACGAATATCATTTTTTGAACATTCGCGAATGCGAATGCGAATGCGAATATCTGATTTCATATTATTTATTATTAAGGTATTTCGATATTCGCGAATGCGAATGCGAATGCGAATATTCAGTTCTTTTTATTTGAACTTAATTTTCTATGCGTGATCCATTTGCATCTTTCTCCGAAAACTAATTAATTGATTAGAACTCAACTGACTAAAGTTTCACCCCGCTAGAGGGCTGTTCAAGTATAAGGTACGTAAGCAATTCTTTTTTATAATTTTTAACTTTATAAAAAATCAACCTAGAAAGGAAATTAGATTGGCGGTAGAAATCTCAAAATAGCGTTAGAATTCATTATTTTTGATGCCCGACTCTTGATCATAAATCCATTTGCAATTTGAGAAACGCCGGAATAGCGTTTGGTTCGAGCATAGAAAAGCGGGCAAAGCCTATGCATTTAATTAATAGTAGACAAAATTATGCAGAAAATGCGAAGAGTTGTAAAAAATATTGGCTTAATAACGTAATCACCAACCAGACCACCAACCCACCCCTCATTTAATAATTAAGTACTTAAAATTTTGCCATTTAATTTTTTTTAGGACTTGTAGTTTTTCTGGAAATTGCGATAAACCGTTTTTTACCCTTAAACCCCCCTCAACCTCTTCCCGACCTCAGATACTCCGTAAATTATTTTTCCTTTTATTTTTGTCATGTTTTCTTCCTTTCCCAATAGATTTCATCCAGTTACTATTTTTTTTTACTTTTGACCAATTTGAACGGCTTCGGCACTGGTCTAATAATCGGTTCTGCATGTTGAAATCAACTTCTAAACTCTTACTTATGGCGTTGATGTAATGTTTATTATTAAGGTGATATCCTGTATTATGATTATGACAAGACAACAAAAAGTACTTTGAAGGGTTAGTTTTCATGTCAAAGGAACTAAACTAAAATATCAATGAAAAAATTTTGAATTTTGTTTTTTAAATCCTTTTTTGTTCTTCTACGAAAAAGATATTAAATAAAATATATCATCAGTTGATTACCTACACTGTCCTTTCAAATGAGACATCTTTCGGCCTCCATAGAGGAGGGGGAAAGAGAGAATTTGGATAGAGATTTGTCGATATAAATTTCATCCCCCTTAAATCTCCGACACTGGAGACCAGACACATTGTATACTTCTTACTTTTACGTAGACATTTTTGTTGTCATTTCACAATATAGTGGCCGAGAACGTGACAAAACTTCTTTGGTGCATTTAAGCAGGTTTGTCGTGCACTTAGTCCAGTATTAATAAAGGATTTTTTTATATGAATATATGTCTACATTATCATAAAGAAATAATTTGTAAACAAAACAAAAACATAAAAAACTATTGTGACAGCCCTGGCGTACCTCGCTAAACAATAAACAATAGGGGCCATAAACATGTCGAGACAACAATAGAACAATAGCGCGCTTGCCCGTACGCACGACGCTTCGACCATTACGGCAATAGTCATATGGGCGAAAGTCGGTTGCACGGAACGTTCTCGAATCTTATTCGAATTGGTTCCGCGGAATTAGCGGGAACAATCTAGAAAGACATGAATGGTGGGCGAGTGGTATAAAAAGGGGCACTTGGTTGCCGGCAGGACATTCTAGTTTCGGAAGCGAAACCAGGAAGAAACCAGCGATACCTACGAGCGATACCAGTGAGAAGTGAAGTGATTTCTACGAGCGATACAGTGTTCGACGAGTGTGTTTACTAGTATCTACGTGCAGAGTGTTTTAGTGTGTACTGTGTACATAGTGTGATTGTGTATCTACGAGTACAAATAAAGTCTTTGTGGTACATTTTGGCATTTTCTCGAACCCATTACTCCTGACACGTAACAACTGGTGACAGAAGCGGAATGCCTGTAGTACCGCAAAGTGAAGACGGGATTCGCACGCGACGGCAAACGGCATTGGATGCCGCACGGATGGAGTCGCCCGGGCGTGACCGCACTGAAATGGAGACCACCGCTGAACCTTCGGCTACATCAGCTGCATCAGCACCTACACCGAGTGCATTTGATATGGCCTCCTTATTAGCCGCCATACAGCGGAGCCAGTGCGAAGCAATGGAGCGCCTGGAAAATAAACTATTGGGAAGCCAGCGCGAAGCCATAGAATCCATACAACGGGGCCAGCGCGAAACAATGGAGAGCCTGCGCGAAGACATAAAGAGTCAGCGCGAAGCCATGGAGAGCCAGCGCGAAGCCATGGAGAGCCAGCGCAAAACCATGGAGGCAATCGACGCAAAGCTGGATGGTTTCCAGGGAGATTTGAACGTCGTGAAGGAGGACCTGGAATTGGTAAAAGTGCGTACATCCGAGCACGACCAAGCCCTAAAAAGCGTTGACGCGTCAATCAACAGCCTCAGTGCGTCAGTAAACTCCCACGAAACTAGGCTCGTGGATTTGGACAACAAGCTGCAAAAAATAAGGGTTATGGGCACGGCAGCAACGAGTTCATGCTCTGGGGCCCCGAAATTTAAGGTCCCAAGTTTCGACGGCACGACCTCGTGGACAGCGTTTAGGCACCAGTTCGAGGTAGTTGCAAGTGGGAATGGCTGGGAAGACGAGCATTCGTTGGTGGCGCTCACTCTAGCTCTACGAGGAGAGGCACTGCTGGTGCTTGAGAACCTACCCGCCGAGCGACGCACCTTGGAGTCGCTATTTAAGGCCTTAGAAGCTCGATACGGGGAAAAGCACCTTGAACACGTGTACCGCGCTCAACTTAAAGACCGGTCACAGAAGTCGAGTGAAGGACTGCAGCAGTGGGCCACGGAGATCGAGCGCCTCGTACGCCGAGCCTACGCGTCGAGTTCCACACCCGTCGAAGACAAAGTGTTAGAGGCCTTCGTCAGCGGTATACGGGATCCCGAAGTGAGAGCAACGGTGCGCTTGGGTCATCACGCAACCTTGGAAGCAGCTTTAACGCACGCCCTTGAAGTAGAAGCGGTACGAAGCGACTATAAAAGTTGTAAGGTGCGCGAAGTCGTAGCAGCGATTCAACCTCGTACCGGGCCTATTTGTTACGGATGCGGCGAACGAGGCCATATAAGGATTAACTGCCGGACTCGGAAGCAACCGAAATCGGTGTCGACGGCCACCCAAGTCGACACCCAGGAGCCGTTAAACTAAGAGGCGCCAGCGCCGCGGGGCGGGCACTGGCTGGACTTCGTCGAGCCCCTACTGTCTTGGTATCACAAGCTTGTGACGGGAACAGCCTCGTAACTACTGGAGAAATAAATGGCATACCCTGTCGATTTACGATTGACACAGGAGCATCGAGGTCCATCGTTCGACCGGAACTACTCAAGAGGACTATCATGTGGGAAAGTGGACGACCATCATGCAATCTGCAGACAGCGACAGGCCAGCCAGTGACCATCCTAGGAGTTACGGAAGCAAGACTGAAACTCGGAAGTGACATTTACACGCAGTCTGTTTTGGTAGCAAATATAACTGACGACTGCATTATCGGATTGGACTTCCTACAGACACATCGCTGTATAGTCGACATAGCGAAAGGAGTATTAAGCTTCCAGGATCAAGAAGTCTTCTTGGAGGGTTCATCTTCAGGAGCAGTGTACTGTTTGAGGACAGTGAAGCTGGCACCCAGATCGGAAACCTTGGTCAAGGTTAGGTTTCCCGAAAAGATACAGATGAATCGATGTGTCGTAGTGGAAGACTATGGAGATCATCCCAGTTGGATCACGGCAAGGACACTGCTCATGACCAAACGCGACGCTAAGTTAAAGGTCATCAATCTTAGCAACGTGCCGATACATCTCGCAAAGAATACGGTCATTGGCCGATGTGAAGCCGTGGACAGCTTAAGGAAGGTACAAGAAAACTCGGACAAACCTCGATCAACGGATCACATGACATCTTTGCTGGAGGCGACAAGGAGGAATTTGAGCTCCGAAGAATATACTCAGGCAGCAAAGTTGTTAATGGACTACAAGGACATCTTTACCAGAGGAGATAGCGACCTGGGAAGAACAAATCTTGTCACTCACCCAATAGATACCGGCAATACTTCACCGATCAAGCAAAGACCGAGACGAGTACCATTGGCAAAGGAACACGAAGTTGCAGAAATGATCGAGGACATGGTGCGCAGCAAGGTGATCGAGCCGTCAACTAGCCCTTGGTGTTCACCTGTGGTACTCGTGAAGAAGAAGGATGGCAGTACTAGATTCTGTGTCGACTACAGGATGCTTAACACCGTTACCAAGAAGGACAGCTACCCTCTGCCTCGGATTGACGACACGTTGGATATGCTTGGTGGCATGAAGTGGTTTTCGACGGTCGACCTGAAGAGTGGTTACTGGCAAGTAGAAGTCCGGCCAGAAGACAAGGAGAAGACCGCCTTTACCACGGGAACCGGAAATGGCTTGTGGCAGTTTCGCGTAATGCCTTTTGGGTTATGTAACGCTCCTGCCACTTTTGAGCGTCTCATGGAGCGAGTGTTGGTGGGACTTTTGGGGGACGCTTGTCTGGTATACCTCGATGACGTCATAGTCATGGGACGAAACTTCGTGGAACACAAGCGAAATCTGGAGAAGGTATTCAGACGATTCCGTGAGTCCAACCTAAAGCTCAATCCGAAGAAATGTGACTTCTTCAAGAAGGAAGTATCATTTTTGGGACACATCATATCAGACGAAGGTGTTCGAACTGATCCAGACAAGATAAGAGCTGTTCAAGAATGGCCGACACCAAAGAACAAGACCGATGTAAGAGCGTTCTTGGGGTTATGTGCCTATTACCGTCGGTTTGTGAAGAACTTCTCAGAGATAGCCAAGCCATTACACCGTCTCACGGAGGACAAGAGAATCTTCAGTTGGGATTCCGATTGCGAAGATGCGTTTGTTCGCTTAAAGGAACATCTGTGCTCGGCTCCGATTCTTGGCTATCCCAGAAGGGAAGGGAGATTCATAGTGGACACGGACGCTAGCAATACTGGCATCGGAGGAGTATTATCCCAAGACCAGGACGGCCAGCAGGTGGTCATTGCGTACTTTAGCAAGACCCTTTCGAAACCGGAAAGAAATTATTGTGTGACTCGGCGAGAATTACTGGCTGTGGTGAAGACCCTTCAGCACTTCAACAAGTATTTGTTGGGACGCGAGTTCACAATAAGGACGGACCACGCCGCTCTGAGGTGGCTTCTGCAATTCAAGAACCCGGAAGGCCAGGTTGCGAGATGGATCGAACAGCTTCAAGAGTTCAACTTCGTAATAGAGCATCGCAATGGAAGAGCTCATTCGAATGCCGACGCCCTGTCACGACGTCCATGCTCCGAAGAATGTCGACATTGCATCAAGCATGAGGCTAAAGAAGAGGTCAGGGTGATAAGGATGCAGGACCTAGACGAGTCTTGGGGAACGGAGCAAGTAAGCCAAGCTCAGAAGGAAGACAAAGACCTCAGCCTGATCATGGAATGGAAAGCCAAAGGACAGAGGCCCCTGTGGAGTGATGTGTCAGCCTCGAGCGCAACGACTAAGGCATACTGGGCTCAGTGGGACAGCCTTATATTGGAGAATGGCGTGCTTTACCGGAGCTGGGAATCACTCAACGGAAAGGAAAAAACCCTGCAAATGGTTATTCCCAGGAGTAAAGTGGCTGATTTGCTGAAGCTCGTACATGATGGCACTTCTGGTGGGCATCTCGGCATCAAGAAGACCCTCGTAAAGATACGAGAACGCTTTTATTGGGTGCGGTGTCGAGAGGACGTTGAAGATTGGTGCAGGAAGTGTACCGTGTGCGCTTCAGTGAAAGGGCCCCGCACTAGAACCAAGGGAAAACTACAGCTGTATAACGTCGGAGCCCCTTGGGAAAGAATCGCCATAGACGTTGCTGGCCCATTCCCTCAGTCTGAAGACGGGAATAGATTCATCATCGTGGTTCAAGACTACTTCAGCAAATGGCCGGAAGCGTTTGCAACTCCGAACCAAGAGGCGAAGACCGTGGCCAAGAAACTTGTCGAGGAGGTAGTATGCCGCTTTGGTGTACCATTGGAGTTACACAGTGACCAAGGCAGGAACTTCGAGTCGACGTTATTCCAGGAGATGTGTGGTCTTTTGGGAATAAATAAGACACGTACCACACCGGCGCATCCTCAATCTGACGGCATGGTGGAGAGATTCAACCAAACGTTGGAAAATCACTTGGCCAAGGTCGTCGAGGAACATCAGCGGGACTGGGATCGGTACATTCCTCTGTTCCTGATGTCATATCGCTCTGCCATACACGAGTCTACGGGATTTACACCCGCTAAAGTTAACTTCGGAAGAGAAATGCGTCTGCCGTTGGATTTGCTGACCGGTACACCGCCAGATGCCCCGAAATCAACCGTTGAATACATCTCGGACTTACGGACCCAATTGGACGAGACACATGATTTTGTGAGGGAGCAGTGCTTGAAGACAAGCGAAAAAATGAAAACCCGGTACGATCGCGATGCCCGGAAACATGGTTTCAAGGAGGGAGATTCCGTATGGTTGCACAATCCACTGCGGAAGAAAGGGAAGTCTCCGAAGCTACAAGCACGATGGGAAGGCCCTTACACAGTTGTCACGAGGATTAATGATGTGACCTACCGGATCAGACAGGGGGACAGAAGAAAGCCGAAGATCGTGCACGTGGACAGATTGGCACCATTTCATGGATCGAATAATGCTCGGGACGAGCATGACTAAGAGGGGGGCAATGTGACAGCCCTGGCGTACCTCGCTAAACAATAAACAATAGGGGCCATAAACATGTCGAGACAACAATAGAACAATAGCGCGCTTGCCCGTACGCACGACGCTTCGACCATTACGGCAATAGTCATATGGGCGAAAGTCGGTTGCACGGAACGTTCTCGAATCTTATTCGAATTGGTTCCGCGGAATTAGCGGGAACAATCTAGAAAGACATGAATGGTGGGCGAGTGGTATAAAAAGGGGCACTTGGTTGCCGGCAGGACATTCTAGTTTCGGAAGCGAAACCAGGAAGACACCAGCGATACCTACGAGCGATACCAGTGAGAAGTGAAGTGATTTCTACGAGCGATACAGTGTTCGACGAGTGTGTTTACTAGTATCTACGTGCAGAGTGTTTTAGTGTGTACTGTGTACATAGTGTGATTGTGTATCTACGAGTACAAATAAAGTCTTTGTGGTACATTTTGGCATTTTCTCGAACCCATTACTCCTGACACGTAACACTATTATGAATCGAAAAACATCAAAAATGTTAAATGCTTCTTAAGCGTCCAAAGTGAGGGTAGTTAAAATAATATTGACGTATACCTCGAAAACTAGACGTGATGATACCACATAATGTTTGGTATTATAATATTATATTTGGTACTTTTTAGTTTTTACCAATGACTTGTTACATACCTATTCATTGCATCCAACAGTTAAGCGGGTACCAAAATCGTGTAACGCAGTGTTACTTTTAATTTCTTGTGGTGTAGTTCAATATTCGCAAAACATTCGCACAAATTTTGCGAATGCGAATGCGAATGCGAATATGGAAAAATGATGCGAATATTCGCGAATGCGAATGCGAATGCGAATATTCGTTACATCACTAGTACATAAATAATATTCGACTTACCATCAGCAGTTAATTTAACAGCAAAATCGAATCTCAATTTATCCATTTTAAAAAAATTCTCAGTAAATATAAGCAAAAATGTGGTTTTATAATAGGGAATATAAAAGACACAATTGCGTTTCTCTGTAACAATAACAGAAGGCATTTTTGATGCCCTTAATTTTTATTGGGTTTCTCAAAAAACATTAAATCATAAAAAACTAAACATATTAAAGAAAACGAAAAATTAATATTGTAATAAAAATGACAATTGTGACTTGAAAAGAATGGGTATCGTATTCTACGAATAATGAATCCTATGAGACGTCAAATTAAGAAAAGTAAATAAAATAAGAAAGGAGTTTTCTTTACATATTTAAGAAAAGTGCGTACTAAAAAGAGCACCTATCGTGTCGAGTGTTGCATTCGTCAAATAGTCCGTATGAGTAAAAAAATATTCTGTAAAAAACACCAAAATTTAAATGAATCCTTATTTTAATCCAATATTCGGACAAAATAATATTACTCCTGCCATCTACACACACGGTTTAACACTAATTACTGCCATCTAGTGGTGAGTAGCAAACAGTATAAAAACTTTTTACGGAAAGAAAAAGATATTCATTTATATTCCAAACAAACCTATTTATTACACAAAGTTTATTTTATTCATGTAAAAAACATATTAATGTATGTAACAATAAACATAACCCAGTTAATAGAATAAATTTTCTATAACGTGCTTTATTTATCCTGGGCAGGTGGCTCACATTTTACTAGCTACTTTTCAAGACGAAGACGCGACGGTTATATTTCCATCGAAATGTTACCCACGAGTCGCCAAACAAGCAACACGAGTCGGTCGCAATCTGGGAAAATAAGTAAATTGCGTCTCAAGTTATATGACGACGTCCAACTTCACTTGAACTATCACCGCGTTTTCAACAGCCAGATTGAGAAAGCTCGCTAAACTGGCCGTTTTTGTACTCAAGTTACGAATTACGATCAACAGAGGGCCTGCAAATATTTGACGACGGGTAATTGTCATATGAGAAGAGTTCTCGATTTACACCGCTCTTCGATGACCCTCGGAAGAATCTAAAACAAAAATATACACTTACATAAAAAATGTAGATTTTATTAATTTCATAGAGTTTTTAGTTTCATACCTAAACCTAATATAAAATAGGTACACCTAATCTGTAAAATGTCTAAGTAAAAATACTGGTTTGTCATAACAAAATGTGACATTTTTGACACTAAATGCCGCTGAGATTTTTCTGACTTGGTTAGATTATTTCGTGAATTTATGTCAGTGTCAGTAATTATATTTAGTGCCTCAATATGAACGTCCATAAACTATGGGAATACAAGGACATCGTAAATGTGAATGGAATGATGTTAACAAATGAACTCATTTCGATGCTGCAGAATTCACTCACTCTCCTGCAAGTGGAAAACCACTTCACCCATATTCAATACTGGGGTCAGATGTACGCAGCCGACGCTGACTACCACATCGCCGTAGGCATCGACAAGGACGCCATCAGCGATAGAAAGTATTTCTACACCACCGACTTCAAGTTCTGGGGGCTTCTACCTAGAGCAAAAAAGAAATACAAGCATCTATCTCTCCTCACCACGTACCCGTTCCGAGGAGATCCATCGCTTAAAATCAAAGTTCTGGACGAAAGCTTGGAGGAAAACAACCCAGATCGATGCCTATTTATGAAGGAAGAAAATCGCCTCTCTGCAACCATCAGCAACATTTGCGACGAGGCGGAGGTGTGCGCCAGGGGACAGATTATCAAGCTGCCGGATGGCTCCGTGGTCATCAACCCGAACTATTACGGGTTAACCCTCGCCGAAGCCAAGATGCTTAAATCCTATTGCCACATCCGACCCCCGCAGCATCGTTGGAACACGAACCTGTTAACCCGTCAGGATTATAACTATAGCATGGACTTCTTGGATTCCGTAGACCAGGACATTCCGAGTGGGTGCTGGAATCTGTCTATTGAGCGTTCCGGTGGTGTCGCATACTTAAAAAGCTTGTACTGGCCGGGTATGACTTACTTCCACAAAATTAGGACCCCTGACGCTGGGTTTTTGTACGTTGGTAACGGACGCAAGAATTTAGATGTGCCATTCCTTCTATAATTTTTTTTCAATAAATGGAATGTGAATTAATTTTGAAATTCTTTTCAGTTTAACTAGCTGAGCCCGCGACTTCATTCGCGCATTGATGTTATTTTCGCGTGAATCCCGATCCCGCGAGAATTCCGGGACAAAAAGTAGCCTAGATGTTGTTCCATAACCTTCTCTTTCTCCCAGTAAAAGTCCCATAAAAATCCGTTCAGCCGTTCCGGGGTTCAGCGTGTACAAACAGACAAATTTTTTTTTTCCTGTTCTATTACTGTTTTTTAAGCCCCGTCATTTTTTTGTGATATTTACACCTTTTTTTACACTCTTAATATTATGATAAGTAAAGTAAAAGTATAGGGTAAATGTAAGTAGGTATCTACTTATCTAGGTACCTGTGTTATATTATTCAGTATAGATAGTAGGTATTATAAGTTGATTTGTATACCTAGATTCAAAATTACGTACGTACTTGAATAATTTTTACAAAAAATATCCGACTTCAATGTCGAGATAACTCCGCGCACTTATTTAAATAAAGAGGAGGAAAAACTCATTCCCGCCCGCTAAAAGTTTCCTATAGAAAACACCAACTTTGGGCGCACTTAAAGGCGAACCAAGTCGTCTTTTTCGAATAGGTGGGATGAGAAAACTATTGGTTAACTTCATGTGCATCAAAAAAATACACAATTTAATTTTCTGTCTCTTCGGAAACTACTTCAATTCATCACCACCGTACAGACCGTGCACTTTTTACATCTCTGACCGTGCACATATGTACATAATGATCAGAAACGTACAGCAGTACGCAATAATTATTGCTTTTTACAAAAAATATAACCAACTTCAACCTTGATAAGCAGAGATAACTCAAAAACTACTGCCGGATGGCGCTCAATTCAACATGTAAGTGTAAAGTTCTCGTCACTACAAATTAATCAAGCCCAAACACTAGATAACTGCAGTAAATCGTTGAGGAGTTCCCTCGACTGTCTTTCGGTTTCATCACATCGACTCCAGACCTTCATGAAATGGTAGCGCTTAAATGTACTTATGATAACATGAACAAACACACTAGTCGTCCATATTTTTTTTAATCCTGGTGTCCTTATCAGCGGACCCCACTGCGCATAATATCTACTTTACAACAAAACAAGAATTATCAAAATCGGCCCATAAACGACGAAAAAATCGCTGAACACACATAAAAAAGCATACTTAAGTATATACGGTCTGAGATACGGTCGAAGGGCGCTTTTAGTGTCATGCGGATTTGCTCCCGCACGCGGGATTGGCCCGCATGCGTAGCACCCGCAAAGAACAATTTAATATATGAATATATGAATTTACTATAAAGCGTGAAAAACGCACGCGGGACGCGGGGCGCTGTGCGGGGCGTCATCCCGCAGCGGGGCATCCGCATGCGTGAGCGTCCCTACAACTTTACTGCCCATTTTAGTGTCGGACGGGGCGCACGCTGTACTAATCGTCTACGCAACCCGCAGAAGACTGAAACTTAAACTGCGTATGATCCGCAGCGTGAAATTTCACGCATGCGGGCCAATCCCGCGTGCGTTTCAGTCTTCTGCGGGTTGCGTAACGGGTTGCGTAGAAGATTAGTACAATACGGTGCGTGCGCCCCGTCCGACACTAAAATGGGCAATAAAGTTGTAGGGACGCTCACGCATGCGGATGCCCCGCTGCGGGATGACGCCCCGCACAGCGCCCCGCGTCCCGCGTGCGTTTATCACGCTTTACAGTAAATTCATATATGAAATTGTTCTTTGCGGGTGCTACGCATGCGGGCCAATCCCGCGTGCGTGAGCAAACCCGCATGACACTAAAAGCGCCCGAATTGAGAACTGTAAGATTGAAGGTTGAGGTTGAGGTTGCGTGTTCGATTCAATGATTGAAAGTCCGAAGTGGGTAAGGTAACCGATGTAATTCCTTTTCACAATTTAGACAAGTATACAGCTTTACTTTATACGAAAACAATACACGGCTTATTATCGCGACTGTAGGATGACGACTGTCGGGACTAGTGGCGTGCGCGGGGAAGAAGATTCAATTTCATACAGTCATCATTTCGCTGTGTCCCAACAATTTTTTTTTTTTTTTTTTTTTTTTGGGTAAGGTAACCGATGTAATTCCTTTTCACAATTTAGACAAGTATACAGCTTTACTTTATACGAAAACAATACACGGCTTATTATCGCGACTGTAGGATGACGACTGTCGGGACTAGTGGCGTGCGCGGGGAAGAAGATTCAATTTCATACAGTCATCATTTCGCTGTGTCCCAACAAGAACCTCCTTCTTTTTTGAAGTCGGTTAAAAACGAAGATGTTGAGCGTTGTGAAACAGCCTTGTGGTCGCTTCTGGAATGCACCCATTACAAAACAAAACATTAAAAAATATCAAGAAATGAGATAGCCCATTTGTCTTGAAACATAATTATTTTGATTACATTTTCATTTATTTATGTAATTATGTCTGTGGTTTGTGGTAGTCTGTGAGTTTAACGTCTTCTTAAAAAATAAAGGAGGATTTTGGCGCTTGTTTTTGGTGCCTAGTTAGTCTGTGGTCTGTGGTTTTGGTTTCGGATGGTTAGCGTTTGTAACCGGCATTTCAAATCCTTTTTTAATTTCACTACATATTGGTAAATTCAGTCGTTAGTTCATATAAAATAGATTAATAGTGAAACTAAATGTCCACAAACGGCATAAATCAGTGCGAAGATGCCGAAATGGCAGATTGCGACGGCGACAAAGTTGTAACAATGATGGACGTCTTGAAAGAGCAAGAAGACTTTGAGGAAGATGCCAATGCAGTTTTGGGAGCCTCTGACGACAAAAATTGCACGTATTCCAAGGTGAGCATCCTACTGACGATTGGATAATGTTGAGCACATTGTGTCCGGACCAAATCCAAAGCCATCTAAGGAATTTATTTGCGAACAAAGCCAGAAACAGATGTTCATAATGATTGAAAAACTCCATAAAGCCGTTATTAACCTGTTTTATTCATTGTCTTGCAATTTCTGTAAATTTATTGAACGTTTACGTTCTTCGTTGAACTACTTATACCATAATATTGGCTAAAGCATCACAGAACACATTTGATTGAAAACTAAATAATGCACTCTGATGACACTTTTAACACTGAATTTAACAGAAACTCTTTAAAGTATGCGCCGTATGTTTATAACAACAAGTATATTTTTGTAATTTGTCACGAGGCAAATCAAATTTTAGTAAATTGTTTCACCATATTTCTTTATAATGTCTCAATAAGTTATAACAGTAAAAAATTTGAGGTTCTACTTACATAAAAATGTATTTATTTTTTGTCTTTACACATTGCATGATGATAATTTTGTTGTTTATTAAACTGTTTTGAGCATTTTTTTATACACCTCTGAAGTGGCCTCATGTGAATATTACCAAGTTTTGTAATATAACATATTATTTGTTTCAGGGTTATGTCAAGCGACAAGCACTTTATGCTTGTATGACATGTACTGATGCCAAGAATGATCCTGCTAAGCGAGCCGGAGTGTGCCTCGCATGCAGTCTGACATGCCATGAAAATCATGAACTCATAGAGCTTTATACAAAACGTCACTTCCGTTGTGATTGTGGTAATCCCAAATTTAATTCTCATCCATGCCAATTTATTCCTGACAAGGCTGACCTTAACACAGAAAATACTTACAACCAAAACTTCAGCGGTGTTTACTGCACATGTCATCGGCCATACCCTGACCCTGACTCCAACACTGAAGGAGACATGATCCAATGCATTATATGTGAAGACTGGCTTCACTGCAATCATTTGAATGCTATTGTACCTCCCAGTGACCAGTATTCTGAAATGATCTGCAAGGCATGCATGGATAAAAATGAATTTCTTCATGACTATAGTGACCTTACGGTAAACAAGGAGAATATGGATGTTGATGTATTGAACACTAGCTCTGAAGCTGTTACAAACTGCAATGAAAATTCCACTACAGAGCTAGCTGATGACAAAGAAAATAATGATGAAAAAGTAGATTCTAGTAATGATAACATTGTAGTTGCACAAACAGAAGATGATTCTACCTCTAAAGAAGAAAACAATGGGATAGTCAAAGAAGATGAAAGTAGTGATAAATCTGACCCTACTGAAGAGAAAGAAGGAAAAGATGAACCAAGTGAATCGGCACAAACAAGTTCAATCGAGGAAAATATTTGCACAATGGAAACGGATAAAGAAAATGAAACAGAACTGAAAACTGAAACACAATCAGAAGATACAAAATCATTAGCAGATACTACTAATGATACTTCTGGTGAAAAACCACAGGTAGAAGGAGAAACTACACCATTAGATAACACAGAGATACCTGACAATCGAAGCCAAGAACAAGTAGAGGAAGATTTGCTACTTCAGGACCCCATGGATACAGATTTAGACCACAAAAAAGATGACATGGATGTTTCAACCAATGTCACTCAATCTACCTCAAATAGTTTAATAGATGAAAAGAAATCTGAACCTGAATCAATGGAAATTCCTGCTGAGATATCAAAGGATGTAACCACTAGTGAAGAATCGGAGAACATAAACACTTCTGAACAATCAGAAAATGTTACCCCAAATGAACAGACAGTGGCAGCCCCAGAAACTGTGTTAGAGGATGTAACTACTGCAAAAAATTCTGAGGGTGAACAAGCTGAAAATGCAGCTAATATTGATCATCCTGAAGGTGAACTCGATGCTGATCAGTCTGAACAACATGAGAGTGTCTCTACTACTAAAGAACCAGAGAGTGAGACCAACCAATTGGACACTGAATCCACAAATGAACAATCACAATATGATAAAAATGAACCTGAAGAAGATGTTACAGTAAATGAAAAGGACAAACCCAGTGAAGAAGGTAATAGTCTTGAAAAAGAGAGTCCTATAGATATTCCAATGCCTGAAAATAATACGGATGTAAATGACACTTTGCAAAAAGATGATACTGAAAACAATTCTAACTGTGACAATAATGAACTACCTGACAAACCCGTAGAAACAGACATCCTGAAAAGGAAACTTTCTTCAGATGGGGACATTGAAAATGTTGAAGTAAAAAAAGCAAAACTAGAAGGCAGCACATGTGTTAGGCCAAAGGGAGTAAAGAGAGTGCATACTGGCGCAACATTTTGGCCTTCTACCTTCCGCAGTAAACTCTGTACGTGCAATGAATGTCTGACAATGTATAAAGATTTGTCAGTATTATTTTTAATTGATCCTGAGGACACTGTGACTGCTTATGAACAATTGGGGAAGGAAAAGACAGATGGCAAACCAGCATCTCAGTATGAGAAGGGAATGGCAGCCTTATCTTCTTTAGGAAGAGTTCAACAAATTAATGCCTTGACAGAATATGCAAAATTGAGAGACAAGTTATTAGACTTCCTAAAAACTTTTAAAGACAAAAAGGTAATTGTTAAAGAAGAGGACATTAAGGCTTTCTTTGCGGGCATGAAGCCTGTGAGAGAGCCAGACGGTGTGTACTTCTGCCGATAGCTGTGCTTAGTTTACACTTTAAAGTTTTTAATGCTTTGTACCTTTTATTTTCACATTAATTTTGATAACATTATAAAATTAGACTAAGTTTTAAGTGAAGTTTGTAGAAACTCTTGTATGATTATTGGAATAAATAAATTTTAATGCAATTTAGTTTTGTTTATATCAAATTAATTTATATTTTCATAATATGTTGACCTTATTATCAATCAAAAAGATTATTGCTGATAGTGCATAATGAACTATATTTTTTCTATATATTTAAGTAACATTATACATATTAAGTTGACATCAATTAATTAGTTTCAATATGTATTGATAGTTATAAAAAATAATCAACTTCTATAGATAGTATAGATGATAACACACAGTTCTTGGCGAGGTTAACCCATTATTTTAGTTTATTCTCACGCTTCTATGGAATATTAAAGTTCGGGACTATCCCATCATGAAGATAAGATTCGTAATCATGCTGCTCATTTAATTTTCTTAATTATTAGCGATCATAGTAATATTGCCTTTCTTCCATTCTTCACAGTTAAACAGAGAGCGCGATACTGTGCCTCAAGCAGACTGTAAGGTACTATACGGAGAGGAAAACACCAGTTTATGCATGTTTTTTGGACCTGTCCAAAGCATTTGACCTGGTATCGTATCCTGTTCTTTGGAATAAACTGCGGACAGAGACAAGCTTAAGACCTGAATTGATTGCTTTGTTACGATATTGGTACGGAAATCAAACCAATAAGGTTCGATGGGGGAGCGCGATGAGCCAACACTATAAGCTGGATTGTGGAGTGAGGCAGGGTGGCCTGACCTCGCCGAGGCTGTTCAATATCTACGTGAACCGTCTGATCGAGAGACTCAGCGGGGCGGGTGTCGGCTGCTCAATTGATGGTTTAATGATCAATAATATTAGTTACGCAGACGACATGGTTCTGCTGAGTCCCTCGGTCAGTGGTCTTAGAAGGCTCCTGAAAATATGTGAGGAGTACGCGGAGGAAAATGGACTCAGATACAACGCCAAAAAGAGTGAGTTCCTTGTATTCAGGGGAAAAATCAAACGCGGGAATTTTATACCATCATTCACTTTATGCGGGTCTCCCCTGAAACAAGTATCTGAGTTCAGATACCTCGGTCATGTGGTGACTGAGCGCCTCGACGACAATGGCGACATCGAAAGAGAGCGGCGAGCGCTGTCGGTTCGGGGCAATATGTTGGCCCGTAGATTTGCACGCTGTACAAAGCAGGTCAAATTAACATTGTTTAAAGCCTACTGTCAAACCTTTTACACGTGCAGTCTGTGGACCGACTTTACGCAGCGGACCTACAGCGCTCTCCGTGTCCAGTACAATAATGTGCTGAGGGCGGTGTTGGGGATGCCACGACACTGTAGTGCATCGGCAATGTTTGCGGACGCCCGCGTGGACGACTTCTACGCGATCGTTCGCAAACGTGCCGCATCCATGATGAACAGGCTGGTGAGCAGCACCAACGCTATCCTCGGCATATTTGCGTACAGATTGGACGGTCCTCTCTGGAGATGCTGGAATGGTGTACACACTGTTGTACGTCGGCAGTAGCTCACTTAGTTATAAGTTTAGATTAGTTTTAGTGTTTAAGGTTTTAGGTTAAGTACTAACATAGGTTTAAGTTGCAATTGTGTACTAACATTTTATGGACAATAGTCTGAAATAAAAATTATTATTATTATAAACTGTCATTTGACTCAATTACACGGCCTAAAGAATATGCTAAGGCGTTTTTTTCTCAATTTTTATTCTCCATTATAAAGGTTAACACCTTTGCAAAATGACCATAAAATCAAAAAATGACATTCATAAGTGCCCATGTCACGACATTCCACTCCTTTGAGCGTTTCTGCAATTTTTACTTTAAATCAAAATCTCAGAATTGGCTTAGCCGATTTGGGTGCAGTTTTCACTAATATATATGTAGTGTTTCACTTCATATAAAATTTACTGATGAATTTTAATTATACATTTCATACCTGCTAAACTAAGCTAAGCTACAATGTAAAAAAATAAAACGAACATAAAGAAGGATAATTAACTTTATTGTAAAGCGAAACGCGATCACGCATACAGAATATCGTAGTGGCCAGGACGATACAGCAAGTGGACGAGCGGTTTTGAGCCTTCTGGGAAGTCATGCGCTATTACCTGACAACAGAAAAATTATGTTATCCTTATATTTAATAGCTACTTAAGGCTTCAAGCTACTTAAATTGTTTTTCAACACATGCGTGTTGAATTTCTTTCATGATAGGGAACTATCATAATATTGTGTACAAGAAAAAGAAAACGGTTTAATTTTTTAATCATAACTAAATCAAAAATTTTAGTGCAATGTTTTCTGTCTGGACTCTGGATGCAGCACTGGGCGAGTGGGCCAGCACATTAGTGGTGTTAAAATAAGCATAGACAATCCTAGCATTTTCTGGCCAAATTCCTATTTAACTTATATGAAAAAATAGGAGTAGACGAACATGTAGCACCACCTTTATTCTGCCGCCCATAACAAGTGTGAATGAACCAGAACAACATTTAAGTCAACACATTGTCTATACATACACTGTTTACTTTATTAAGCATCAAACTAGAGTATCAAATAATAAGTAATGGCTTGGTTACCTGGCCTCCCTCTCCGCGGTCCATGTATATCACTCTGACTCCAACACACAGAGAATTGCTTAGAGCTATTATGTGGATATGGTCTGATTCCTTGTACATTGGCTCCACTTCCTGCAAATTAAAACCATTATCAACATGTAATTTTTCATTTTGATTTCACTATACTTAATTTTCATTATTGTTGCATACTTCAGTTAAATTATAAATAACTTCAAACTAATTCTTGGCCCCTTTTTAATTTGCTGTACTACAATCATTACTTACTACTATGCCATAAACTAAAAAAACCAAGACAATCCTTCTAATGAAATGAGGGTCGCCGTTTTTGTGCTCACCAGTTGGCGCCACCGGCGAGGTGAGGTCCTGCTGTCAAAGCCCGCCCATACATAAACAGTGACAAATGATATTCAGACAAGCGAAAAGTGACAGACAGACCTCACTTTTCACTAGCGCCTCTAGCGGAAAATTCACACGCGGTTACCCTCATTGTGCAGATTAGGGCACTAGCCAAGTCTCTAATATATTTACAAGTACAATCACAACATTAAGACCAAGAGATAGATATGAAGGTAAACTGATGATAACTAATCCAATACTCTAGTGTGCTCTATATCATGTGTCTGGCCAGGTAATGCATTCCTTGATATCCTCCTTCTTAGCATTTAATGTAGTACAAGGAGTATTAGAACAAAAATATTATTTACCTGTCTACAAAACTCTGTCACAGTCCTGGATCCCTCGATGAAGTTTTGATAAAAATCGTGCTGAGTCTGTAGTTGGCCAGAGGTGACGAGGCGGAGGTACACCACTATGTAGTCAGAATAACCTTGTTTGTTAAATTTGTCATGCAACTCGTTGCGGACGGACTCCAGCTCTTCTGACGAGCCATTAGCTTGTTCACCTACCCTCTGCACCACTTCCATAAACTGAAACAAAAGTACAGGCAAACAGACTTAAGATTGCTTTGTGTATTTAATAAGAAAATATATTCTGTGATAGTAATACGTACTGAGGAATGTGTGTCTTTATATACATGGCAAATGTAGCCACAGATAATAAACAGTCACTATCACCCTTTGATCTCAGTATATAATTATCATGTGTATTAATAAGTAACCACATGACATAAATGATTCCATTTCAAGTAAATAATAGTTACTGAAGCCATCCCCATTATACAACCAGCTCAAAAAAACTAGGGGAGGTATTTTAGTCTACTTTTTTTCTCTATATTTAATCACTTTGCATTTATTCCTTTCCTGTAGTCAATATAGAAATTGTATGCCTATCATTGTCTTAAAAAGATGTGAAATCTGGCCCTCGATTATAATATGTAGAACATTGAAATTTTGTAAAGTGCATATTTGTGGATTAGGAACTTTAAAGAACTTACATCATCACAGTCTTAATCAAAACAAAATTGAATGGTTTTTTTTATTGTGTACATTAAACACATAAACATGCCACTTCAACAAGACTAATGAGATGACAGTACAGTAATAACAAATATCTAGTAGAGTTGAAGGACCATGAATAAGTTTAACTACCTTAATCTTCTATCCTAATGAATGAGCAGCACACAAAATACTATAAGTACAATGTTTCAGTGATCATTCTGGATGAGTATTTATATCAGAATACATTTATTGAATGAACAAAATCCATCTAAACAATCCCATACTTACTTGTGGCTATGATAGCATTTGTATATACGTTTTTTTTATGCAGCTCGCATAAATAAACAGTTATTAGAAAAGGGAAGAGATAAAGGCATAACCTAACTTACAGTCTCATAAAAGTCCTCCACTGTGAACTGGGGGAAGCCTAACGCGATGAGTATATCCTTTGAGTTTTTAGCTATTTCACAAAACTTATCATATTCATTTTTATCAGTCAATAGATGCTCTAAATACGCATACGAGAATGCCCGGAAAAAGCAGTTCCCATCGGGACGTGTTCTTCGAATATTCTTATATTTAGACGAGAGATCTTTAACTTTTGCAAGATATATCGGATCTTCATTGTATTCTTTCTCTAACGAAGAGAGCTCCTCGAGATCGCCCACCAGAGGAATAGTCTCCGATATCTGGAAAACAAACAAACACCATGTCAACGAAGTGATGTTTTCGCGAAAATATGAATCTAGTCTATTAGAAAATTGAAATCAATATATCAGTTACCTCTTTCTCTATTTCTCGCTGCTGTTTCATAATCAACTCATCTTGATTTATTGAATTATCCACTAGGTTGCCGGTGCATCCGCTACTACTCGAAGCATCGTCCGCCATTTTCGATTATTATGAAAGAAATGAAATTGACAGATGACGACATTTATGACATGACATTGCAAATGCAAAATACGGCAAAACAGCGAATTTCTGTTCAGAAACAACATAATTTTTGGATAGTTTAGACACAAAATAAGAATAGTAGTTTAGGGGTACCATAGAGTAGAAACATACGAGGTAACCTTGATATTTTTGAAAAAACATTAAATATGTACAATCTTTATTACTTGTTGCCTTCCCTTATTTAATTTTTTTTTTGCAATTTTTACCACAACTCTGATCTCCCTAAATTCTGATTTTACGGTGCGGTTTCAATTCTGGGTATTACTTCTAAGATATGTACCATACTATATCCATCAACTCTAAACAATTATGCCAGCTTAGGTAAGAAAATGAAAAACAATAGTAAAAAAAACTCATTATTTTATGTAATTTGTATTCGTATAACCACTATAAAATTCACTATTGGTTACCAAACTTAATTGAAGTAACTAATAAATTCCACAGTGTCAAGTACTAAGGATCAATTAATATAAACAAATCATAGTATTTGTAAAATAAGCTATATTATTCCTAAAATTTAACTATATCTAGTCAGCAAACATGTCTTCTATCTTCTTTTGCACTTCCTTCTCCGATTCAGAGTTTAGCTTATCGGGCAAACTCTTGACTGCTTCCATGTCCACATCCGGCATGTCTCCATCTTCAGTGTTCACTTGACTCTTTGCCTATCGACCAAAAAACAGATTTTTAATACATATAAAATACTAGCTTTTGCCCGCGGCTTCGCCCGCGTGGAATTCGTTTATAACGCGAACCGGGGAAGGGGGTATGTCATCAACTATCGTCCTGGGAAAATTCATTGTAATCATTCATGCGGTGTAGATTTTTCATACAAACTTTCATTTCCTATTTCAAGCCTTTAGGGGTGATTTTTGAAAAAAAAAGTAGCCTATGTGTGACTCTGGGTCTTCAACTATTTTCATTCCGAATTTCATCCAAATCGGACCAGTGGTTTAGCCGTGAAAACGTCACAGACAGACAGACAGACAGACACACAGACAGACACACAGACAGAGAGACTTTCGCATTTATAATATTATATAAAAATATAAAATATATAAAATATGGAAACAAAATGGAATAAAGCCCCAAATAAGCCAAACATCCAACTCTTTTTCAACTTTACTTTTTTTAACTACATGCCTCATAATATGCACCAATGGTACATATTTCATATTAACCTATTACTTTGTTTTGAAACTACAAATAAATCACTATAAATATGGCTTCTAATTATATTCAGCAGTCTTTTAAATGTACCATATAAATGCTACAGGGTCGTTAATAAAATAATAACATAAAAAAAATCCCTACTAAACTTCAAATCTTCTCCGCTGGGTTGTAGACATATTCAGTAAACTGTACCTTGTCGAGTTGTATCTCGAGCTGCATGATGGCTCGCTCGAGCCGGTAGTTGTCGGACACGAGCTGCGCCCAGCGGCGCCGCAGCGCGCGCAGCCGGGCGCCGCTGGCCGTCTGCGACCGCTTGCGCTCCCAGTTCACTGCTGCTATCTGTTTCCTGCCGTAGAATCGTAAAATGTAACATAAATATTTACTATGAGAGTACGACTTCTGGGCCTCTATTCATAGTTGATAAAATTGTGTTGTGGGATAAGCTGCTGTTATAAATAGGAGAGTAATGTGCTAACCAGAAGGTAATTAACATCAATTTTTGTAGGGGATGGGAAATTCAAAATCCCTGAATTTACATGTATACAAACTTGTCACATCTACCAACATTATTAACCCAATCAAAGCTAACCAAATTAAGCGTAATGTAGACATACCTTAACTGTGTATGCGTATTTTGAGATCTTGTGACAAGTGACTGCAGTACGTTGAGGTAAGACCGCCATGCTTCAGAGCCATATTGCAGCTGCAACTCCAAGTTGAGCACTCGGGTAAACTGGTGCGAGAGCTGTGCGTGTGAGTTGTCCACGGCCTCTGCCCAGGCCGCGGGTTCACCCAGCCTCCCTGCTGGAGGTGGGGGCAGTTCATATCTGTAACATTGTAGTGTAAAAAATCATTGAACTTCAGAGTTTCAAATTATGAAAAGTTATTTTTAAAGAATTTTCTGACAGTTTAAATTTTTTTTACCTTTTAAACTACATGGAACAACAAGCAGAGGTGCAATAACAATCAAAGGAACTATCCAGCTATGACTACTTGAATGAAAATATATGTTTTGTATATTGTACCATACGAGATTAATTTCAATAGGTAGATGCATAAAAAATTGGTTATGCATACAACTTAAACCTATTTTAAGTTCCAAAATACAAGCAGAAGAAATTGGCCTGGATTCAGTTAAAATTAACTTTTTATCTGTCTATATCACTAACCGTTTCATTGAAAGAGGTTCCATAGGTAATCGTTGTTGGACTCGTTCCATTTCTCTTTGTAAAGCGGGTGTCTCGAAGGCTGTACTGGGCTCTGGTCCAGCATTTTCTAGATAGTTCTTGGTTGGCCTGTATCTTCTGCATTCCTCTTCTACCATGGCCAAGGCCTACAACCATCAAAACAATGCTCAATAAATTATTAATGATTTTTAAGATCCTTAGCAAGTTTTCATGATTATAAAGTAACTTACCGCTTCTCTAACACCTGGATCATCGTAGCCCTGGTCGATGTACGGTAAAGCGTCTACAATCACTTCTCCAGCCATTGGGAACAATTGAAAAAAAGTATCTTAAATATAACTACTTTCAAAGACCTGGATATTAGAACACGCACTATTTAATTTTGTGAGTTTGGTTACTTTGGTTATTTCGATGGTTCGGATTCCTATTTTGTTTGGTTTGTTTGTAGAAATGACAGACAGGTCAGACAGATTACAACATTGATCTATATCTATAAAAGTATATTCCTATCTCTATGGATTACAAAGCAGAAAATATAGTAAACCCAACTTAAGATTGAAACGAAAGAGGCGCTGTCGGACGCATTTGACATTCATTTGACCAATCATTGCACACTAGCTGACAGATGAATGACCACAAACCACAACGTACAGTCCGCCCAACTTAACTCTGAAATGGCAAAAATTGGAACTAACGAAAAGTCATTCATAAGTTGTACGTTGTGTTCATTCATCTGTCAGTTACTAGTGTGCAATGATTGGTCAAATGAATGTCAAATGCGTCCGACAGCGCCTCTTTCGTTTCAGTCTTAAGTTGGGTTTACTATACTTATGAATGACTTTTCGTTAGTTCCAATTTTTGCCATTTCAGAGATAAGTTGGGCGCACTGTACGTCAACATTTGAAAGTTGACATTGACATTATCAGTTTGTCAGTTTCGATCAAAGAGTTCAAAAGTAGAGGGCAGAAGCCAGGCTTCAGACCGTACCTCGAATAAAAAGAGACGAAATCTTTAGTAATCACCTTTCTCTTTTTGGCGCGGCTTCAGTGTACCAAGGATAAAAAGAGACGAAATCTTTAGTAATCTCCTTTCTCTTTCTGGCTCATCGGGATCGGAGAGAGATAGGTAATTACCGTTATCGTTGTTTCCCTTTCTAACAATGCAATGTATGGGCAGCCCCGTATGGCTCGCCTCGCTCACTTCCATATGTATAAAAGTATTCTTTGCCGCCCACTCTACTTTTGAATTCTTTGGTTTTGATTTCTTCATTGAATAGGTTATAATCACAGACTCAACGAGGCCGATTACACAAAAATTTTACACAAAATAAGCATAGTATAGTAAACCCAACTTAAGACTGAAACGAAAGAGGCGCTGTCGGACGTCGGACGCATTTGACATTCATTTGACCAATCATTGCACACTAGTAACTGACAGATGAATGAACACAACGTACTAGTTCCAATTTTTGCCATTTCAGAGATAAGTTGGGCGGACTGTAGGTATTTGGTATTTGCATAGAGATAGGAATATACGTGAATATACTTAGAGGTATTTGTGACAAAATAACCATAATTTATCTGTGCTTTAGAGGCAATAAATGAACGATGATTTTGACGTTGACATTATCTTGTCACTAATTGTCAATCTTGTCATACTTGAGTCTTTGACAATGACTGTTGTTACTTGATAATTTTATTTTAAATATTTTTATTTCATTGTTTTTTAATGTTTATAAAAATAAATGTGACAGAATATTTAATGACCTGGCTAATTCCTTTGTATAATTTCTATTCATTAATAATACAATTCCTTACATAACAATGCAAGAAACCTTAGTAGAACAAGACATCGCTAACATAGATTTTTCAAATGTAGGCAGTGTTATTATCTTATGAATGAGATTTTTACTTTTGTTTATCATATTTTTAACACCTCTTAAAGCCGCTGGTTCAAGACGGTTTATTTATATTTATTTGGTCAGAAGAACCAATTTATGTACATCTAAATCATTGTTTTGAAACCTTTTACAGGTTGCAGCGTTACAGCAGAAGAGGACGCTGGCGTTTGTCAATCATTTTGTGATCAGCACAGTCCAGTTCCTTAATAATTTCATGAAGTCATGTGAACAGAAACTAATGCAATTTGAACGAAAACTAGAAAAAGTTAATGCTACAATGGTTTTATTGGAAGCTAAGGTAAAGACTGAAAACTACATACATTGGCTTTATATGAAAATATCAATGTTCTTTAAGTTTGGGTGAAAGTAATGTTGCTTTGCCTGGATCTATTCTATTACAAATCTTTGACACAATTCTTACAAACAACTTTTTCCTTATTTTGTGATTTTTGATAAAAAAAGAAACAATCAATTGCACCCATGAGCTATAAGGCTCTATAAAGACTATGGACTATGGGAATTTACCAGAAACCAAAAGAATGTTCGCACTTTCTAATAACTTTGTTTATTAATTTCAGTTATCATCAATCCCCGAAGTTAATGTATCTACAGAAACAGAAGCAAAGGACAAAGCATCTGAAAAACCTGAACCAGCAAAAGTTGACCAGTCTGCTTCTCAAGCAGACTCCTCCACAACACCTCCTGTGGAGGAACCCTTGCAGCAAAATGAGGAAACAGTTAAAGTGAAACCAGAATATGAGAAATTTGTTAAAATGGTGCAAGTTGGTGTGCCTTTAGATGCAGTCAAATTAAAGATATCTCTGGAAGGCCTCGACCCACTAGAGTTAGATAGAATATTGAAGAAATAAATATAATTTGTGTAATTTAAGTTCTATTGATAAGGCTATTAAATAAATTATATACTTTGTAGTTTTCTAACTGTTGCTTTGTTCATCTGCTATGTTAAATACTGAATATTATCGTTATTATGATATCCAAACAGCTGAGATATTTTATGAATTATGGTTAATCAACTATTTTAAAATCTACTTATTCCATGTTATCACAATTAAGTTGAAAACAGTAATGAATTTTAAAATCTTACAACCATTGAAAGCAAAGATGTTTTAGTGTAGCACAGTTACATTTTATTTCTATCTATTATTAGTGTCATAACACTAAATTACCATTTAAAATGGTAATTAATTTCAAAATGTGTTCAGATATTGATTTGAAATAAAACTCGAACATAGATTTTACTCTTATTTATTAGCCAGCTTAGAACTGGATCATCTGTCCCTTCCTCTTCTTGTCTCCGCCGAGCTCGAAGTGTTTGCAGCGCTTGAGCGCTACCTGTGACCTCACTTTGCAGTCAGCACACTCCAGACGCAGGACAATTTTCTTTGTAGTTTTCGCCTGTGGCATAAAAACACAATTTCATATAGACTTTTTTCAAACTATGTACAAGAAAGGTTTCTTTGATGATTTTCACTTAAATGATTTCAAAAGTAATATCTAGACAGTTTCTGATAGCAAAGTTCATTGTAAAATGAGATGTAGAAGGCGTATTTCACTGGGCCATCCATCAAACACTATGTACTTCTGTTTTAAGAAGTGTTTAGTGATTACAGTAGAAGTAATTATAGTGTGTCATATAGTAAAATCAATGGATGCATGGATTTAGTGTATAAGCAAATTCATTTTGTGTCAGTAAACCACCATAATGGAGAATCACTGAGCACCCCCTGTTGCCCCAACACTTCACATAGAAACCTAGGATTAGACCTGCTCCCTTCATCACAGTTTAATAGTATAATTAAAAATATATATATTGTCAAAAAGATGTTTTGTTTTAGTTTTGTTCAGTTTTATTTCATATCAAAGGAGTTGTCTAATGTTAGCAACAGCATTAATATATAATGTATAGATCACTAGCAAATTTTATTTACAAGTATTGAATCCCACCTTGCCGTGATACTTACTGGAAACTAGTCCCGTAATTTATTAGTAATTTCAGGCGTGATTCTTTAGACTGATCTGACTGACATAACATTTTTTTGATTGGACTAAAACAATGATTTAAAAAGCTTGCTACAACACATAATTGAAACCGCACCCAAATCGGTCAAGCTGTTTCTGAGATGAACAACATCAAACACAGTATTCTAAGTCATTGTTTTGGTTTCTACTGCGTTTATAAAGACCTAATGGTTTTATATGTATAGTGTTTAGATAAGTGCCGGATAGAGGTTAAGTTGCTATCAAACATACCTTTTTCTTGAAGATGGGCTTGGATTGACCACCGTAACCCTGCTGCTTGCGGTCGTAACGTCTCCTACCCTGCGCAGCGTGCCTTTCCTTCGACTTCTTGTACTGTGATACCTTGTGAATCTTGTGGCACTTGCATTTTTTGCAGTAGGTCCTGCGTTGTTTTGGTACGTTCACCTGAAATTACAACCACTGACGATAAAAATATTGACACCGTACGGACAAATATTACACTATAAACGATTCAATATAAATAAACTGCGATTCTTTACATCATAAAAAAGGATTATGAAAGATTTAAAATTAAAAACACACCATTTTGCCGTTCTGGTATGTCGGCCAAACGTCAAAAAGAGAGAGAAAATCGTTCTTCAGTTCTTGCCAAAATAAAATGCCGTCACACTGACATGTGACATCTAACTGACATTACTACCGGATGACATTGATGCCACAGAAAAGAAATAAAACCAGAAAATACCATAGATAATGTTAAATATATGAAAGGCACAGACAGAAAATATAATCAGTGGTAACAAACTACGATTTTTACGATTACCATTTTTTTTTTCAAATAATTTAGCAAAGAAAAACATAGTTTTATGGGTATAAAAGCAACATTCCATTGCTTAATGCATGCAATTCAGTAAATAAAGAAAGATTTGAATTTCAATTAAGGAATAAAATCTAAAATACCAACAAAAAATTTAATATTACACACACAATTCACAAATTAGATAATACAGATGTTAAGCTTCATACAAAGTGCCCAAAAACTACTCACACATAGACACCGTTCACATACACCAAAAATCGGAACAATCGGACCACTTGGATCGCGGTTGTTATTTCCAGCAATATGACATTTATAATACACAAATAAGATAATTTTCCTTAAAAATGGATAAGAAATGGAATTATTATAACTATTATCGAAGTGATTTTTTTTATTCGACGTTAAATTGCAAATTAAAATTTTTTAGACATCTACTTGCTACAGAAAGGTACAATAAGTCCTTACTTGCTTGTAATTCAATGATCCGTTACTAAACACAAGTCAATGTAGGACGTAGGAAGTTCTTTGTACGTTAGATATACTTACCTTCGATTTTTAATAAATACATTAAATGAAGGATTATATTATTGGACATGTAAAATTATTTTCTTAGTGTTAATTTATGTAATAGGATTTTTATTTTTTTTCCAGTACCTAATATAGATACAAAAATATTATATAATACAAATAATATGAAATAAACTGATCATATGAGATCCCATAAATAAATATCATTATGATATTATTACATAAGTATTACCGGAACTGCCGCAGAACGCAGAACACGCTGGGTTTAGTTGCAAATATTGAGTTTACATTCACTATACGCAAAATGAAACAATTTTATTTCTATTATGAGTACCTATGTCTCCAAGTACCTCCTCTCCACAAGTACGTGCAATCACATTATTGCACGTACTTACTTGTGATTATCATTTCGTATAAAAAACATATTATTACAGATAACCTTGAATTACCTGCTTTATTGAATTTTTCATCTAAGGACTCCCGTAATCTTAATTTACAATGATAGCATTATTATTGTAAATTAATTGTATAATTAGGTAATATGACTAACGCTTACGAAATTACATTACATTTTAATGATTCTAAACGTATACCTTTATTATAATTTTCCCGTTTAATCCATACCAATAACTTAAATAATAAATCCAATCCACGACCTTTGCGGAGTCGTTAACCCTTAGGCTAACGCACACATGCATAACCTAAATCGAGGTACATACATGAGCTTAACTTCTGTACTATCCATATTTTGTGCACACTTTCTCTACTTATATTGTCTGTGAATAGGACATCCAAGTCCAAGTATAATAATCTCGGTTCTCGCGCAATTTCTCGGCAAGATTTCACGGCGAGACTTCTCGCGTGAGTCTGTTGGGGCTATATAAAAGCAAAACTCTGTGGCAAAACTGTCAAAAGGTGGCATGTCTGGCTGTCAAGATTGTCAGACCATGTCATAAATGTCTAAAGTCGCGCCAAAATCGTAATCATTTACAAATTTAACATTATTGAAACAAAATAAATACCTAATTTATAATACAAATACAAGTTCAAGAGCTCTGAAACACTGAATGATAAGTTTGAAAAAATTGAAAACGTTAAGTTTAGTTAGTTCGATATTACTGATATAAATAATGAAGTTTGCAATTCCTGAAATTTCTTGGCATAACCGTGATCCAGTTCTTAGTGTAGATTTTCAGCCCAAATCAGATTCGTCCGGACCTCTAAGACTAGCTTCCGGAGGAACAGATTCTCACGTACTAGTAAGTTGTTGTTGTTAAAACTTAGATTTTATGCTTAAATTATATGCTTAAAAAATGTGTAACTATTTCCCAGATATGGTATGTCTCATTCACAAGTACTGGATCAGTGAACCTGGAAGTGGCAGCTGACCTCACCAGACATTTGAAGGCCGTGAATGTGGTGCGGTGGTCGCCCAGCGGCCAGTACCTGGCCTCGGGAGACGATGAGTCCACTATTTTTATATGGAAACAAAAGACTGAGGAAACTACACCAACTGCAGAACTGGGTGAAGAGGTTTACAAGGAGTCTTGGGTGATACATAAGGTACATTTTATATTATTCTCTTTACCAATTGGATATAGTCATGTAAGGAGACCAATATTACATTTGGGTGTGTGTGTTCTTGTCTGGTGTATTGTCCATAGCATCCACAATACAGGCAATCATGATGTGGGTCTGCAAGTCTGTAAGCATCATTTATTTATTATTAGTGCCACAGCCAACATTGGGTTATTTATGAGTCAGCAAAGATGATAAAATGTTTTAACTTGTAAAAGCACTTGTGGGAAAGTCATTTACCCTAGTTCTGTCTACAGATCTACTGAAAATATCTTGCTGTTACTATTTTATGAAAGACACAACCCACTATGTATTACAGTCGATAGAATTGTTAAAGTGTGTTTAAGTTAATTAAATTTATCTACCATAATTCTATCTTCTTAATTAACAGAGTAGTGAATAATTGGAACAATTTACCTGAACATGTTGTTACAGCTCCAAATGTCAACGCATTTAAAAACAGATATGACCAGCATAGATCAAAGTTTAAGTGACACACGGATATAAGCAAAACCAGTCGTAAAACTGCCTGCTTATGAATAAATAAATAAATAAATAATTTCCAGACACTGCGAGGGCACATGGAGGACGTACTGGACCTGTGCTGGAGCGTGGACTCGAGCCAGCTGGCGTCGGGCTCGGTGGACAACAAGCTGCTGGTGTGGGACGTGGCGCGCGCGCGCTACAGCTGCATCCTCTCCGACCACAAGGGCTTCGTGCAGGGCGTCGCCTGGGACCCCAAGGGACAGTACATCGCCACTACTAGTTCTGATAGGTATTGACTTTATACAAGTTAAATATGATGTAGAATGTCCTATTATCACTTTTCTTATTAGAGATGTTCGCAGTCGCCTCATGGGAATGCTGGTTTAGATGCTCAATTAGTAATAAGATCCATTATAAGAGTAGCTGTTTTATTCAAAGAAATGGGCTAGCGGTGCTGCTACTCAGTGGGAGGATATAATAACAGTTCATATAATCCAATCCATCATCACCAAAATACTACAGAACTTAATATGAATGTTGTATTCGGTGGTACATTTCATTATTAAATAAAATCACAATTGCTTCTTGTAGAGTATTCCGCACGTTCGACGTGGCTACAAAGAAGGTGACGTCGCGCAGCAGCCGGGCAGTCCTGCCGTTCCCCAAGGAGCACCCGCTGGCCGACGTCAAGGTGCGCCTGTACCACGACGACACGCTGCAGACCTACTACCGGAGACTGCAGTTCAGTCCTGATGGACTGCTTATAGCAGGTGAGCAAATAGATTAAAGTGGAAAGCTTAATCAGTATGCCAAATTCATCAAAACTTTTAAAGCTAAGCTACAACCCACTAATGGCCCACTACTGAGCACGGGTCTCTCCTCATTACTGAGGAGGCCTAGAGCGTACTCCACCACGCTGCTCCAATGCGGGTTGGTGGAGGGGTTAGTGGCCAACCCAGTGTCGAAAGTTTTCAAGCCGCCCGAAGGCCTCCGACATGGCTTAACGACTGCTATCAATCGATAACAACCGGGACCGACGGCTTTACGTGCCCTCCGAAGCACGGAAGCGCTCAAGAAATTTTGCCACTAGCGGTCACCCATCCGACTACCGACCGCGCCCGCTGTTGCTTAACTTTGTCGATCGATCAAAACTTTTATGCTGCTGAGAATTATCATTCATTCAAACAATATAAATTCTTTCTTGGCTGGCAATGGACTTCTCAGGTGTTGCCAATGGCGATGGTGATCAGGTAACGTGTCTGCTCGTTTTCTTGCTCACTCTATAAAAACACACAACAGTAACAAGATTTTGACGTGACAACGTCTTATAAATTGGTTTGCCGGGAGGCACTTCAAGAAACTGCGTTAGTAAGCTCCGCTCACGTTCCTTGGTAACAGTGTACAGAAAATGGTACAGCGCCATCTATGGTTAAGTAGAGTAACTAGTTTGTTACCTCACTTAGTTGTGACTAATGGTTAATGGTCTAACGGTTAGCAGCGCTAGATGGCGGATGGTGTTACAATGTTTTAAATATAATTCTTTGTATACGTTTACCCCATGAAGATACGGGAACGCAGGGTCAACTTCACAAATAACCACAACTGCTTGCAAACCCAAAATAGCAGTTTATTATAAAACCAAAGAAGTCGACACATTGCCTTTTACAAATTTTTCTCTTATATAAACTCCACGTTACACTCGTTAGCGCGTTTCACAAATTGGTACAATGCCATCTTGTTTACAAGTGAGGAACTATTTAACAAAAATAAAACATTAAACTTAAATTGCTTCCACCTTCACATGACGGTTAGACAGTATAAATAAATGTTTTAAATTGTTACTACAGTGAAACTTGGTTAAGTGGGACCTGGATAAGTGAGAAACCTCCATAACTGGAACTCATGCTGAGGTCCCAACACTTTGGCACTGAATTACCTCTGTTAGTGGGACGAGGTAAACCTCTGTATCTGGGATTTGTTCTTTCGATTTATCATCATAGTTACCTCTATAACTGAGACAGCGAGTAAATTTTATATGCATAAACCTCTGTAACTGAGATAACATTGTTTGTTTACTCATTCTTATTCTACCCACAAATTCCACACGTAATTCCAAGTACGTAAGTACAAATTTTGAGCTTCAATTACCTTCAGTTTTTGTTTCGCTTTACTATCATACAGATGTTTATTTGAAAAATGTCAAAACGAAAGCTACAATCGTTATCATTATGTGAAAAACTGAAGTTAATATCCGTTTATGAAAGTGGGAACACACGCGAAGAATGAATGTAACTCTGTAAATGAGACAGATATTTATTTATACCTGTATATCTGAGACACTGGGTAAGTGGAATACCTCTATAAGTGAAACGACATTGCAGGTCCCTTGATGTCTCACTTAACCAGGTTTCACTGTATTATTTCATCCTTCTTCCTACTATACGAATGAATATTCACATTAAAATTATTTTACCACTTAAAGTCGTTGTCACGTAAAACTTTCGCCCGTATACCGACGTTACAGGCAACCAATTTTTTTATAAAGTTCAAAGCATCAATCTCTAAATTGGATTGGTTTCTATACCCAAATTTATCAATGATTTTACTGTTACTCATAGCTTTCTTCTAATATAGAGTTATCAACAACTTATCACCAGAAGCTCAATACAGCATACATGCGTATATTATGTTTGTTAAGGGGATGATGAATGTAAGCATTGATTGCTGTAATTCCAGTCCCGGCGGGGAGGATTGAGCCGGAGCAAGGCAAGATGGACATGAAGCCCATCAATGCAGTCTACATCTACACCAGATACTCCCTAAAAGTGTAAGTCAACATTGAATGATAAAACCACAGACATAGTATGGCTGTGGATAAAACATCAAACTATTCAAAACCTTTTTCTGAATCAAGCTATCTTTGAGTTTCATGCAACTTCAAGAATAGTTCAGAGTGTATTTAGGAATACATTGAAATATAATGATCAGACTGCCTGATTTGACAATTTTTTTTCTTCTAAGTTACTCTTTCTGTAAGACAAAACTATTTTCCCTTATCTTATGTAACTAGTAGATCTGGTAGAGGTAGTCTTTCAGCACGGTTAACTAGACACCTTCGTTCCGCTTTCGGTGACTTGTTGCTCCGCTTCTTTTGGTCGTTGCGTGATGTTATATAGCCTAATAATATATAATAGTGAAGAGAGACCTGTGTTCAGTAGTGGGCCATTAATGGGTTGTAGCCGTATAGCCTATAGCCTTCCTCAATAAATGGACTATTCAAAACAAAAATATTTTTTCAAATCGGACCAATTGTTACTGAGATTAGCGCGTTCAAACGAACAAACAAACAGACTGTTTCGCTTTATATTACATATTAGTATACATTCAACTTGTTCCGTCAGGCCGGCATGCGTGCTGCCGTGCGCGGAGCCACCGCTGGTGGTGCGCTGGTCGCCGCGGCGCTACGCCCCGCGCGCCGGGCCGCCGCCCGCGTTCCCCGCGCCGCGCGCGCTGCTCGCAGTCGCCACGCGCCGCTCCGTCGCGCTCTACGACACGCAGCAACGCCGGCCCATCGCGCTCGTCTCCAACATACATTACACCAGGTAACGGACAGTGAAAGTAATTGGGAGCTTACAGACTTCAAAAAAGGAGGAGGTTCTCAATGAGGGTAACCGCGTGTGAATTCGCCGCTAGAGGCGCTAGTGGAAAGTGAGGTCTGTCTGTCACTTCTCACCAATAATAAAAGTTTAATCATTGCTTCTGGCTTGTCTGAATGTCACTTGTCACTGTTTATGTATGGGGCGGCTTTGACAGCAAGACCTCACCTCGCCGGTGGCGCCAACACTGGTGAGCACAAAAACGGCGACCCTCATTCGTCTGTTTTTTACATTTTGGAAATCTGACAGTCAGTTTTTGAGTTATTGTCAATAATGTGGATATAATTTATGGATGTTTCAATTTTGATGATTCTTGGTGGTTTTTGAGCTATCTCAATTTTGAAGTCGGTTATATGTATTTTTGTAAAAAGTTATTACCTAATTAATGGAATCATGATGTCATGCTGTCGTCCGCGTCCTAACCCTTTGGTTAATGGAACCTTTCTGAATTAAATGTTTTTCACTAGTGTACACTTATACATCGAACGTGATGATACTTAAATATAGTGGTTGATGGTAGTGCTTTTTACTCACCCTATCCCTCTAACTACTCCTTATTAGTGATCATACTCAAATACAGTTGGTATGGTAGTGCTTACTTACCACCTTATCCCTCCTAAATTCGTCCTTGATGTTCAATGAATGATGCAAGTCCACATCTATTAACATAACCGTATGGTGTGGTGTCCAGGCTGACGGACCTGACGTGGTCGCCGGACGGGCGCGTGCTGGTGGCGTCCAGCACCGACGGCTTCTGCTCGCTCATCACCTTCGAGCCCGGCGAGCTGGGCGAGGAACTCGAGGAGGCCCCCCGTGAGTACCACGTCATGGACAATTGCTTCTTTAGTATAATAACTGACAAGCTAGTGAGATCTTCGTAAACTGGTAACCGTCGTCCACTAACAATAACAAAGAGGTTACCTATTCGTTGCCAACCAGGCAACGTACAGAAAAAAGAAACTTGTTCTTGAACTCGTCGGAACACAATGAGTAAACTTATGTTTACATTACAGTTTAACAATTTGGTCATTCAATGTGACCAAATCATGTCACTGGGCTGTGAAAGACAGTGGGTGTGTCCCAAAAGTTGTATAGAAAGTACCTACTAAAGCTGTTGTAACATTTCCCATTCTAGAATCGATAGATGTGCAGCCTGAAGAAACACAACCCGAAGCGAAAAAAGTCATCGAGGAGCCGAAAGGTCCGGCTGCTACTAAAATAGATTCCTTTATAAAATTCAAGGCGCCGTCCGAGAGGACAGAGACAGCGCGTAAACAGAAGTCAGAGCCCGGACAGAAGACTCCGGTGAAGATCGACGTGCTGGAGGAGTCCGCCATGCCGTCCTGGTCCGACAACTCCAACAGCGACATCATCAAGCCCTCCAGCGACGAGCCCATGGAAGTCGATAACAACGTCATGGTCATAGAGGACAGTGAGGACATGAAGCTCGTTTACGAGGAGTCCGAGAACAAGAGCATATCGCCTAAAGATCTCAAGGACAAGTCAGATCAAGGAAGCAAAAAGGATGAAGTAAAAGAAAGTCCGTTGTCTTCCAAGGACTCCAAGTCTCCCGATCAAGGCGCTAGTAAAAAGGACGAGACCATAAAAGAAAGTATGATCCCGCAGAGAGAAGAAAGTGATTTCCTGAAGCAAGCGAAAGTGACGGACGTGAAGGCGCCGGCGGTGCAGTCGGCGGTACAGTCAGCGGCTAGCCCGCGCGCGCCGCGCCGCGTCAGTTTTATCACCTTATCCAGCCCTAAGACCAAGAAGAAGTAACCTGCCATCTTACTTTGCTATAAGACTGAGACTAATTTAATCCGGCCCTTATCAAGTCACCTCTTTATTTGTTTACTCGACGAGAGATAGAGGTGGCAGTAAATTGTGATTGGAGTTTTTGACTCGAATAGGATCGAATATAATTCGACAAGTTTATTCAAGGTTAGACGGTGTTCTTCAGAGGTGAGACGCAACATTATAACACAGTTGACCTGTGCTAATCACTGACCTTTAGAGTTCTAAGAAATGTATTAGTTATAAATTCGCAAATACAATCAGTTATCTTATGTTGCCTTTTTCTTTATTTCGTGTATTAAAAATGAGTTGGATACGGCGTCGATAAGCTTCCGTAATGATTTTCTTTCCTCTTTTTTCATGGTAGAGATGATTCCGATCAAATTAAAGGGCGGTAGTGACCACTCACCATCAGGTGGTTATCTGCTAGTCCTACTTTAGAAAAAGAAATAACTAGGGCAAGAACAAGCTTCACTAACAGTACCGTTCAGTCTTCCGCGTTATGAAATAGCTAAGATTATTTATAATAAATGGGTATTTTAATAAAAAAAAATATGTAAGTAAACATTTTAAGATTTTTAATAAATATTTACAAATGAAGCAGTTTTTATCACATTTACAAATAAAGAGAGTATAATATAACAAAATATATTCCGTCAATAGAAATATCGTAGGTACTTACCTAACGCTCTGGGACCTACACTCGCTCGGCTGCCCGACACGCCCACACCAAACGTAACCGGTTGCGAGCGGACGACTGCTAGCTCGCAACCGGTATATACCGGTAACCGGTACAGTATAATTAATTATTGCTCTGACACAACACGTTACTAAACGATAAAATTGTATAAATCTTTGAGGTCTTGTACATTACAGCTCAACGCCAACTCCACACCGATTCGACTCATCGACAAAACATAGCAATATGAGCTTTAGGTCGTGTTCGTTACGGTTGAATTTTAGGCCGGAGTGGAGTTTGCGACAAGTTTGTTAAATATCATAAGACCTTAATGCCACATGCATGTTGGAACGTTAAAACTATTGTTTTTCTTTCGTTTAGGGTACGTGTAGGAAAATAGACATAGACACTAATGCATTTAAGAAGTGTGTTTGTTTTTATTTCAATAATTATATAGTTCTCATATCTTCCTATACCCGAGTACACGAAGAAAAATCAACATAGTTGACATTAACAAACAAAAATACACAGTGATGTATAGTAGTCTGCGTTCATAACGAACAATACATAACAGGTAACAACTAGTTCAAAAGGCACGAGACAAAAGCATCGCTAGAACGAAACATTTGATTCGATTCGCTAATGTACTAGCAGAACTCTCCCTTGTGCAGAGCAGATTTTTATCACGATGGAAACACAGAGATTTGACTTATTAAGTATTTAAGGTTTATTTTTGTATGTGCACCTATTTTTTTCATCAGGATGCTCGAGGAATGCTCGAACGCGTTTAAGTGTGAATAATAAGAGGAGCCGACCGGCTCCGATTGCGTGCTCTTTCTCGCTCGCTCGGCTTTAAGATTTTTTTCCATACGGTCTATGTGAAATAGTTGCCGGCTCCGCTCCGATCCGGTCTGTTTAAAAAGAAAAATGCAACCCGATGCTCTCCGAGCCGGTCGGTGTGAACGGACCCTTAGGGAGTTACAGCAGTTCAAAGTATTCGTTTTTAATCTGCGCCAATGCGCTCTGAAGTGCTATTATATAACACGTATGAGCTACTACGCTAATACTAGATATATAGTTCATTGTACTTGAATTATAAGTACGAGATAATATTTTGGGAAACTATGCGGCACTAAAAGTGCTGATTTGAATTTTGCCCCGTCCAATCTCTAACTTTTTCTGATATTTTTGATACTTTCTAATCTAATTGTGGTGATGATTAATTCGTCGACTGTGGTCATAGTTTCGGAGCACCTTCCAAACTCATACTATTCAGATCTAACAATACCCTACTGTAAATGCGTCTTCATAGAACTCGATGTAAATGTATCGACATAGATATTAAACGACTACTGTACTTTCACGATATAAAAGTATGTATATGTAAGAAGTCCATCTAGGGCGAAGAACCACTAGGCCTTCCATAGATAAGTGTTCGAACTGTGAATAACACACCGGTCTTATTTGCAGGGACAACTTCGCATTCCGACGCCGTAATACCTGCCGATAGAGTCCGGCGCAGTCCTGATCGCTTGTGAATTAAATGCGCACGCGCATGTGCGGTGCCTCTTTATAAATTTGGCATCAATATCGTATAATCAATATGATCAGTGCAAACATTATATAGCTATTTTATAATGGCCGGTTTCTATTACATAACTATCCTTTCCCGTCGATAGGTGATAACATGGTCGTATTTTTTGCGTTTAAATAAACAAATATAATATATGATGAGTACCCATGAAATTGATCTGTAACTCCGACTGGTCCATTGTTCTACCGTACAGCGGAGGTGAATTGTTAATCGTAGTAAAGGATAGATCGGTAATAGGAGCCGGCCGTGAGGTGGACATTAGTTGGTGTCCGCAGCGTCCGAGCCCAGTAGGGCAGCGCTGGTCCACGCTGGGCCAGGCTGGGCCGCGCTGGCCGGCGGACCACTACCGGTACAGGCGCGCGAAGTCGCGCAGCAGTCTCGTCATTTCCTTGCATTTCTCTGCCCTGGTAAAACAAAAAAAAATCATTTTTTGTATCTAAACAGTCGAGGATAAATGGGAACTATTGTCCATGGACCTCAGTAACACTAAAGGGCATTTAGGACATTACTGGCCAAGAAAGGCACGAAAAAGAAAGAAAGCTGCTACAAAAAGTCTTTTGGTAAATGACTCGACAAAAACATGGAAGCAAGCCTGGCATTACTCGGCTTATATCCTATATTAGGTCACCCTGGTCTGCCGCATGGGTTTCTATTCTGATTATCTATGCATTGTAATTATCAATAAGTCATGCAGAAATTTCCTTACCGCATATTATCAGTGAGGGCTAGGCTGAAAAAACGTTGTGAACAATATATAATGCTGTTCAATTGGTAATTGAAATTTAAACATTGAAGCTTAATTCCGTTGACAAATCTTTTAAATATTAATTTATATTCATTTCATCTGTAATTATACTATGAATAGATTACTGAGATTTTATACCAACACTGCATGAATGATGAGGCTGAACATACAGTTACTGACCATCAGGGTAAGATGAAAGGACAAAACGGCAATATGCAATAGAATTTCATGGCAACACATTGAACTGTGTTGTCAATAATCCAGTACCAGGGTGACATGAAATGAAAGAACAACATGCATGGAACACTTGGAGAGAGTTAAATGCGTATACGCCACGGCCTACAAATACCAGGGTGACATGAATTCGGAGAGGGTCAAACGCGCCTACAGCGTACACCTCGTAGCACACAAGTACCAGGGCGACAGAAGCGTTCGAAGGCTCGCTGGTAACGGGCGTACCTCATGGCGTACAAATACCAGGGTGACATGAATTCGGAGAGGGTCAAACGCGCCTACAGTGTACACCTTGTAGCACACAAGTACCAGGGCGACAGAAGCGTTCGAAGGCTCGCTGGTAACGGGCGTACCTCATGGCGTACAAATACCAGGGTGACATGAATTCGGAGAGGGTCAAACGCGCCTACAGCGTACACCTCGTAGCACACAAGTACCAGGGCGACAGAAGCGAGCGAAGGCTTGCTGGTTATAGGCGTACCTCATGGCGTACAAATACCAGGGTGACATGAATTCGGAGAGGGTCAAACGCGCCTACACCTCGTGGCATACATGATACAAGTACCAGGGCGACAGAAGCGTTCGATGGCTCGCTGGCTACGGGCGTACCTCATGGCGTACTGGTGGAACTGCCAGCACTGCTGCTCGGTGGCGGCGGCGGGCCCGCGCGGCAGCCGCGCCAGCGCGCCGCGCACCCAGTCCGCGCCGCGCGCGCGCTGCCACGCCACCAGCTCCACCATCACCTCCGCCACCTGCGACCACAGACCCACACATTACATTACTGCTGATCATTCAATAGTACAGATGTATCGGTTCCGGTGAGTTCCTTTGGAGATACCGGAGGCTTAGGCCCTTCTCATACTACTCTATTTATTAGGTTAAAAACTTATGTTAAGGATATTCTTATGACGAAGGGTTACTATAAACTGGATGAATATTTTCAAGATGAAACAGCCTGGACATGAATCTGAAATATAGCCTTAAGTAGTGACAAGTGTTGTCTGTAACTGTGTGTAAAATCCTTGGGAGTTTCTTGCCGCTTTTTCTACCGTGGCCACTCATCGTAGGGATTTGTGGAAGCGATGGCGTAGTTTGACTTTCGAAAAGTGTTTGTAAAAGCCATGTTTGAATAAAATCTTTTCATTTTATATGTTCATCTTCATCGTGTCGTCACCATATGATGAGCAGGGTTGTCGCTGGCCAGTATTCCTGGCAGAGCCAGTATACGTACCTCGGAGAGCATATGCGGGTGTAGATGCACCACGGAGGCCTCCAGCAGCGCGAACGTCAGCTCCTCCGCGTTCGCCGTCAGGGTTTCATTCAGCAAGTCTGACACACATTCGATAATAAGTAATGATACACATAGCTCCATCCTAGGAATACTTGTGTCGTGGGTGTCATGGAAAAAAATACATACATATAAATCACATGTTTTTGCGTCGTTTTAACAAACTTTAGGATCATTCACGATTATAAGAAAACTATACAAGGCATTATTTATCGGGGGCCCCAACACAGAGGTTTTTTTATAGCCTGAAGGACTTACGTGAAGCGGATGATCCCCCTGATGTTAAGTGGTCATTGCCGCTCAATAGACACCAGGGGAGTCATCAAGGCAACGTCGCTTTGAAGGAGTACTTTTTCTACACCTTTTTTGAAGAACTCTATGTCATAGCATTTCGGGAATACCTCAAAAGGAAGCTCATTCTATAGCGTGCAAGTTTCGCTGTTTCGCAAATTTTCGTCTCGCTGGGAATCGAACCTTAAGATTCACGTGTTAACTCTTACGCATTTCGACATTAACGTCACAACATAAACATAGTTTCATAGTATCTACTGTATGTAGGTGTATATATATGTAGGTAGGTAGCTGTATGTATGTGTATGTATGTAGGATAGGTACCGGCGAGGTGCGGGCGGGACGCGGCGCGCATGAGGTCGTAGAGGAACTTCATGACGGAGAAGTTGGCCTCGCGGTGGTCGAGCGCGGCGGCCCGCAGCGCCTATGTAAGTGTATATAGGTAGGTAGCTGTATGTATGTGTATGTATGTAGGATAGGTACCGGCGAGGTGCGGGCGGGACGCGGCGCGCATGAGGTCGTAGAGGAACTTCATGACGGAGAAGTTGGCCTCGCGGTGGTCGAGCGCGGCGGCCCGCAGCGCCTATGTAAGTGTATATAGGTAGGTAGCTGTATGTATGTGTATGTATGTAGGATAGGTACCGGCGAGGTGCGGGCGGGACGCGGCGCGCATGAGGTCGTAGAGGAACTTCATGACGGAGAAGTTGGCCTCGCGGTGGTCGAGCGCGGCGGCCCGCAGCGCCTATGTAAGTGTATATAGGTAGGTAGCTGTATGTATGTGTATGTATGTAGGATAGGTACCGGCGAGGTGCGGGCGGGACGCGGCGCGCATGAGGTCGTAGAGGAACTTCATGACGGAGAAGTTGGCCTCGCGGTGGTCGAGCGCGGCGGCCCGCAGCGCCTATGTAAGTGTATATAGGTAGGTAGCTGTATGTATGTGTATGTATGTAGGATAGGTACCGGCGAGGTGCGGGCGGGACGCGGCGCGCATGAGGTCGTAGAGGAACTTCATGACGGAGAAGTTGGCCTCGCGGTGGTCGAGCGCGGCGGCCCGCAGCGCCTATGTAAGTGTATATAGGTAGGTAGCTGTATGTATGTGTATGTATGTAGGATAGGTACCGGCGAGGTGCGGGCGGGACGCGGCGCGCATGAGGTCGTAGAGGAACTTCATGACGGAGAAGTTGGCCTCGCGGTGGTCGAGCGCGGCGGCCCGCAGCGCCTATGTAAGTGTATATAGGTAGGTAGCTGTATGTATGTGTATGTATGTAGGATAGGTACCGGCGAGGTGCGGGCGGGACGCGGCGCGCATGAGGTCGTAGAGGAACTTCATGACGGAGAAGTTGGCCTCGCGGTGGTCGAGCGCGGCGGCCCGCAGCGCCTATGTAAGTGTATATAGGTAGGTAGCTGTATGTATGTGTATGTATGTAGGATAGGTACCGGCGAGGTGCGGGCGGGACGCGGCGCGCATGAGGTCGTAGAGGAACTTCATGACGGAGAAGTTGGCCTCGCGGTGGTCGAGCGCGGCGGCCCGCAGCGCCTATGTAAGTGTATATAGGTAGGTAGCTGTATGTATGTGTATGTATGTAGGATAGGTACCGGCGAGGTGCGGGCGGGACGCGGCGCGCATGAGGTCGTAGAGGAACTTCATGACGGAGAAGTTGGCCTCGCGGTGGTCGAGCGCGGCGGCCCGCAGCGCCGTGGGCAGCACGGCCGCCAGCGCGCCCGACGACACGAACGGGCCCGGCATGCGCTGCAGGTATCTACACACACACACACACACACACACGGTCTACATCAGTATATTGTATAGTCCCGCGTGACATGGTGTACGGGAAATGTTCACGAGCGTATCGGTGATACCCAAGTAAATAAAATATATTGATTTTGATTTTGATGTTTGTTTGAACATTTCGGCACCTTGTTTTAGAAATTAAAGTTACTTTGTTTACCCATATTGCCGAGGTAAAAAAAATCAAAACTATCCCCTTTTTTTCTTCCCCTTTCGAACGCTATTCCAAAAATTTATTTCGCCTATGTTACTCGTACTATCACAGTGTGACGAATTGAACGACACCTCATATGTCAAAATCCGCTCAACCATTTGGGCTGAAGGGCCCGACACATACGCATAAATACATACATATACTCGAAAAATATTACGCTCCTGAAGCAGTCGAGTAATATAAAAAAAAAAATTCACTGGGTTGGGAGCGGTACAACGTAGCACTGACCGTATGCACAGCCGGAATAGATCATCGACGGTGTCAGGGTTGTCGCGCAGCCCGTCGCGCGCCGCCAGCAGCTGCAGCGCGCGCGGCAGCAGCGCCTGCAGCAGCTGCAGCAGCGGCCCGTCCGCGGCGCCCGCGCCCTCCGCCTCCGCCAGCGCGTCCGCGAACACTGCCACCACACCACACTCATTATACCCTAGTACAATAAGGTCATTATAACTCGGCTGCTCTGAACTTCGTTTTCCGAGATGTTGGCGCAGGTACAGTAACTGACAAAACAAAACACGGCGGCCATGACAGTGTTTTGTGATGCGCTACTTGGATTGGCGTACATATCCTATCGCCTGCACTCCCCGCCTCCTACCATCATTTTGGCCTTAAAATGGACATCTGTGCAGCCACTCGTAGCTATATTCAGAGCGGCCGAGTTATAATGACCTTACTGTACACACGTACAGCAACAAACATTGCGCGCTCTAGGTATGCACGCATAGACACCAGGGCCGTCACTAGCTATATCGGCGCCCGCGAGCAAAACCGTTTTGGAGCACCCCTCCTTCTTTCATTCCACTGCCAACTTCCCACAGGTTTATTTGTATGCCACTCTGTCGTGACCCATTTACCATTGTAACCGCATGGGGTGCATGCCTTGGTACCCGTTTACGACGGCCTTGATAGACACCGTTTATATACACAAAAAATAGAATCAGTTTAGGACTGCACACACATTGGTTTTAGTTGGTCCGGTTTCAAGTTGTTGTATTGTGCACAGTTCTTTAAGCCACCCTACTTTGGTTCATTTGCTGGCCCCCCCAACACGCCCCCTCCCCCCCCCCTTGCATGTCCGCTAACGGCGTCCCCGACAGACACCGTCGACATCCCCGAAACATAGAACCAGTTAACCCGTATTATGTTACCGGCGGTGAGGTAGAGGATGCAGGGGTGGGGCTTGCTGGCGTAGATGGCGGGCAGCACGCGCACGAGCTCCGGCAGCAGGGGCGCCGCCGCCGGGCCCGTGGCGCGCACCGCGAACCGCACGCAGCGGCACGCGCGCTCCATCACGCGCCCGTCTGTCTGGTACCTGACACACCCACGGTTCATTATCATTATAAGTATACTGGTGGCGAGATAAATTATTTTATTTTATTTTTATTTCGTAGGAAAACTTACAGCTATATTACATAGTTTCATAGCTTAAATTAAAACAACATTTTTTAGCCATTTACAAGTTCTCACATTTAGATATGGTACAGACATGGTTTAGATATGGTAAATTATGAATATTTCTTTAGAGTACATTAACATTAAGGATTAATTTGGACAGACTCAATATTCTATCAGTCAACATAAAGCGCACATAAAGCGGTAACACTGTAACCCTAGAAGTCGGGGAGAAGACGTACTAGGCGCACATAAAACGTAGCGGCATCACTAACTTGAGCATAACGTCGCGCACGACCGGCCAGCAGTCGCGGAAGGCGGGCAGCGCGGGGTGCGGGTGCGGCGGGGGCGCGGGCACGTCCACGTCGCGGAACAGCGCGGCCAGCCGGTCGAGCCAGGTGGCCGGGTCGGCGGGCGAGCCGCGCCGGGGCTCGCGCGCGCTGCGCACCAGCTCCGCCAGCCCCGCCGCCTGCACCGCCGCCGCCTCGCACAGCGCCTGCTGCAGCTGTGAGCACACAGGCGGACGGGTTAATATACACCACGCGGCAGGGTTAGTGACCGAGCACGTTACGACGCGCACCACCGGACCAAATAAAGTAACTGCGCACACACACGCGTACGGGTTAATGACAGAATTGACCGACCACGTTACGACAAGCGCCACTGGACCAATTAAACCATGAAGGACTATTATGTTGTCCGAAAATGTCACGAATTTAACGAAATGTAACTCTATCAGAATTAGTCATTTTCATGGTGGATTTTGATTATTTTAATGGGAATTTCTAGAATACGTCGAAAAACTAAATGTCAAAACTATCATGTTGTCGGTGTTTGTTGCAATTGAAAAACAAAGTTCTTGTTGAAATACCCTATAGAACGAAGCGAGTAGTTTTGCTATTGACCGTCACATGGAAAATAAAGAAGTGGGCGGGATCTAACACCCCCACGCTCCGCAAAGTGTCACGCGTTCTTTTGTAGGGAAATCTACATACAACGTCTCCTCTCTATATTTTGCTTCATAGTTGTAGGGCAACATTTCGGCTACTAATTCCTGAACGGCTAGACGCGAGTGCTGGCGACGCCGGCGTACCTGGTCGGGCGGCAGGCGGCCGATGGCGGCGGCGAGCGCGCGCATGAGCGTGGCGGCGGCGGCGGGCGGCAGCGGCAGCGCGTCCGCCAGCCGCGCCGCCTCCAGCAGTGGCGCCACGTGCCCGGCCGCCGCGCTGCGGCACACCGCGCACACGTTCTGCAACATACCACACACACCACATTGTACCCCTAATTATACAATAACGATGTTACCAAACCAATAGATCGACGATCGACGGCATCGATGATCGATCCAAGGATGGAGATGGGATCGGTGGTTATTTCCTTATACAAAAAGGAAAACAACTTGTTTGAGCGGCACATTTCTCGTACACTAGGGAAGGTGAAGTTTAAGGCGCTTGTCTACCAAAATAACGGCATACTTGCAGCGCGGCGGCGGCGCCGAGCTCGGCCAGCACGCCGATGTAAACAACCTATTGGTTTGAGCGGTACGGGAGCGGGGCGGGGGGCGGGGCGGTACCTGCAGCGCGGCGGCGGCGGCGGGCGCGGTGGCGGGCACGGGCAGCGCGCGCAGCAGCGCGGCCAGCACGGGCTGCAGCCAGGCGGGGTGGCGCTGCAGCCAGTCGCCGAGCTCGCCCAGCACGCCGATGTAAACAACCTATTGGTTTGAGCGGTACGGGAGCGGGGCGGGGGGCGGGGCGGTACCTGCAGCGCGGCGGCGGCGGCGGGCGCGGTGGCGGGCACGGGCAGCGCGCGCAGCAGCGCGGCCAGCACGGGCTGCAGCCAGGCGAGGTGGCGCTGCAGCCAGTCGCCGAGTTCGCCCAGCACGCCGATGTAAACAACCTATTGGTTTGAGCGGTACGGGAGCGGGGCGGGGGGCGGGGCGGTACCTGCAGCGCGGCGGCGGCGGCGGGCGCGGTGGCGGGCACGGGCAGCGCGCGCAGCAGCGCGGCCAGCACGGGCTGCAGCCAGGCGGGGTGGCGCTGCAGCCAGTCGCCGAGCTCGCCCAGCACGCCGATGTAAACAACCTATTGGTTTGAGCGGTACGGGAGCGGGGCGGGGGGCGGGGCGGTACCTGCAGCGCGGCGGCGGCGGCGGGCGCGGTGGCGGGCACGGGCAGCGCGCGCAGCAGCGCGGCCAGCACGGGCTGCAGCCAGGCGAGGTGGCGCTGCAGCCAGTCGCCGAGTTCGCCCAGCACGCCGATGTAAACAACCTATTGGTTTGAGCGGTACGGGAGCGGGGCGGGGGGCGGGGCGGTACCTGCAGCGCGGCGGCGGCGGCGGGCGCGGTGGCGGGCACGGGCAGCGCGCGCAGCAGCGCGGCCAGCACGGGCTGCAGCCAGGCGGGGTGGCGCTGCAGCCAGTCGCCGAGCTCGCCCAGCACGCCGATGTAAACAACCTATTGGTTTGAGCGGTACGGGAGCGGGGCGGTACCTGCAGCGCGGCGGCGGCGGCGGGCGCGGTGGCGGGCACGGGCAGCGCGCGCAGCAGCGCGGCCAGCACGGGGTGCAGCCAGGCGGGGTGGCGCTGCAGCCAGTCGCCGAGCTCGCCCAGCACGCCGATGTAAACAACCTATTGGTTTGAGCGGTACGGGAGCGGGGCGGGGCGGTACCTGCAGCGCGGCGGCGGCGGCGGGCGCGGTGGCGGGCACGGGCAGCGCGCGCAGCAGCGCGGCCAGCACGGGCTGCAGCCAGGCGGGGTGGCGCTGCAGCCAGTCGCCGAGCTCGCCCAGCACGCCGATGCACGTCTTGCGCACCGCCGCGTGCGCGCCCTCCGGCATGCCCAGGATCGCCTCCACCACCTTCGGCACGTACTCGTACTCATCGCTGCCAACAGAAATAGTACAGTATACCTACTGTTAAACTCGATTTTATACTGAATCAAATCAACCACCAAATAACATACGATGTGGAATATTACGGCTAGGGGTTGACAATCAGTGCTTACATTCTAATTTCCTTCATTTCTTCACTTTTATTACCACACCTTAAAAACAGTGTCCTGACAAGAACACACATCTTGATCGAGAACAGTAAACTCATCATTTATATTTTACACTTTGCCAGAAATCAAATTATATAAAACTCAAAGGTGACTGACTGACTGACTGACTGACTGACTGACTTATATAGTGATCTATCAACGCACAGCCCAAACCACTGAACGGATCGGGCTGAAATTTGGCATGCAGGTAGATATTATGACGTAGACAACCGCTAAGAAAGGATTTTGATCAATTCTACCCCCAAGGGGATAAAATAGGGGATGAAAGTTTATGATTTTCGACTGATTGAACTGAACGTACAGCCCAAACCACTGGACGGATCGAGCTGAAACTTGGCATGCAGGTAGATGTTATGACGTAGACATCCGCTAAGAAAGGATTTTGATCAATTCAACCCCTAAGGGGATAAAATAAGGGATGAAAGTTTGTGATTTTCGACTGATTGAACTGAACGCACAGCCCAAACCACTGGATGGATCGGGTTGAAATTTGGCATGTAGGTTGATGTTATAACGTAGGCATCCGCTTTTGATCAATTAACCCCCTTTCGACTGATTTAACTGAAATTAAAGATTGGAGCTACTATGATAAAGACGTCCGCTTAGACGATTTTGATAAATTCAACCCCCCTTGGGATAAAATAAGGGATGATGGAGGATGTAAATGTATTAGTTTGAACCTATCAGTACCTAATGGAACGAAACGGGGGTGAAAAATTGAATGGGACTTAATACAATTTTCAAGATAGAAAGCTGAAAATTGGTAAACATAGCTACTCTTCATTTTAAATAAAAAATACACTAATAAGTTTTTGTCGAAAGTACCCTCCAACCAGTAAAAAACCGGGTGAAATTTGTTTGGTATTTTTAGTACTTTCTGAGTTAGGGACAATAATGTCCAATGAGTAATGTCCAGTCTTTTTGTTAAGATTAAAAAATATGTGCTTCAATATTTTTTAAAATCACCCCTAAACTTCAAAATATATGGGGTTAAAATTAAATAGAGATTTAACCCTCCACATATTTATACGGGATGTGAAATTTGATTAGGACATTTCCACGGGATCGTGAAGTGCAAATTCATGAAAAATAACTTTCCCTGATTAAGTTATGCTAAAGATGTTTAACTGAAGTTGTTACTAAAATTTCAGCCTGAAAAAATAGTATTTGTAAATAAGTCCAAAGAAAAAGCGCTCTCGAGTTCAGGAAAAATGCGCGATATAACCAAATTTGACGCGGGCAAAGCCGCGGGCGGAAAGCTAGTGGAAATTAAAACTCATCATTCAAATTGCCGCCTCGCTGGTTATCGAACCCAGTACCCTCGGAACAGCGATCGGCTCCACTCGGGTCGTCAAATGCGACCATTCCATGATATGGTCGATCATTTCATGATGTGAACAAATCTACGATATGGCCACGACAGATAGATGTGATTGTGAGTGTAACTTTATTATTATGTTACAATCAAAATTATTCATACATGTATTAACTTCAATGTTTAATTTAAGCTAACACTACGTTTATCGATTGTTTTGAAGGTGAGCTGATAGATCGCTCACGGTTCAGTGGAGGATTATTCCGTAAAATAAATTTACAGTGGATAATCGAATCAATTGCCAGAGGCAAACACGCTGAAACGATAAGATTACCAAATTCAATGAGTTGACAACGTTTTATTTCAAGTAACTCGGTTCACTGACATATTGAGTTAGATTGATTTGATTACTAATCTAAGAACATTCATCTATACGTAACTCAAAACGAATTTGATTTTGATCTCGGATTTGTTTAGAGATAATAACGCCATACAGTCATCGCCCCGCACTAGGGTTCTCGGTTTTGTGGGTGCCTTGGATATTAGGACAAGAAAGACAAGAACACATAAGTACATATACTTATAGTATTGTGCATCCAAGCCTATTTCTAAACCGCAAGTATCGTTTGCAATACAATACAACCCACCTTACCCACCAGCTTGAAGTGAAAGACGGCTGGGCTAGCTGCGCCCGCGCACCGAGCCGCCAGTTGCGAACGACTCGCTCGCTCACGCGCATCACGTATCAGTTCACCGGTCATTTGTCATTTGTTGTCACTTGTTTACTTCTTACCTAGTGTTAATTACGAATGATTTACGAGTTGTTGAAATCGATTTTTTATTGATTATATTATTGTTCTTAATCGAATATTGCAAGTTCAACCCGATAAGATAACTCTTTTGTTGTTGTGTTGTTTTTGTGCAATTACGCATTGTTTTGAATGTATGAAGATAAAATGTTTAAGCTGGAGCTCAGGTTTTGGTGCCTTGATTTTGGTTTTATCAAAAGTATTATAGTTCACAATGATTTACGTCAGTACCCTCTGAGCTAGTTCAGAAATCAATCACTAGTCTAGCATACTTTGCACTTTAATGGTCTCCAAAATTACGTAACTTCCGAGAGGACCTATACGCACAGTAGAGCTCTTACGGATAGCATAAAGCCACTCACGGCAGAATGTTCTTGGCGACGGCCTGCATGACGAAGAGCGCGGCCTCGGTGTGCTCCCAGGAGGCGTCGCCGTGCAGCGCCGCGAACATCTGGCGGAACACCGCGCCCGACCCCACCATGAACACCACGTCCTTGATCAGGTCCGTCACCTTCATGCGGAACTCCTGCAACCATGGTATGAGCAGAAACCAAAAATTATTTTCTTTATTTCATACTCCTTGTGTACAGACAATAATGTGTGAATTTATGTATTTAAGAACTTTATTTGGTATATTCACAACATGGTGTCTGATTGCCGCTATATTGAATTTTTATTTTTTATTATTGTCATATCTTTAGCGAAAGTGGCAATAGGTGGATATGTAAATGAGGCAACCCAAGTGTCAGTGCTTTTTATGTTACACAAGAATTATCAACTGCATGTAATAGGGCACTGTCTCTGTCACCCACACTTTGTGAATGTGAACTGTCTGGAATTAAGAGCTCATAATACGGGGGCTGATGACTCAAGTTGTAAGGATCTAAATCCATTCTGAGTAAAAGCCATCCTCACATAATGTGGTACATCCCCAGGGAAAAAGGATGACAACCCCTTCTCTTAGAGATTGCTGGCCTTTGTACCTTCATATTAATTTTAATTACATGACTACTCCGTCCTGATTTATTAATCATTAATCACTTACATGGAATTCATCTCCCTCTTCTGGTAGCTTTGTGTGATCAGGCTCACACTGGCAGTGTCTCGCTAGGGCTTCAATTAGCCTCTCTATGTGTGGTTTGAAAGCATTAGTCAATGGCTCATAGTCCCTCTGATACACCTCCTCTGATAGCCTGTACCACAGGTTGAATGTGATTTCTGCGACCTAAAACATTACAAGGGGTCTAGATAGTACTATACAATTGAGAATATAAATATACCACACTGAATTGAAACTCACATGTTGGAGTCTGCACTGTGGGCACCGTTTAGTCTTAGTGACAAGGGTTCCAGGTGAAAGTTATTTGGAATTTGTGGATGACAATGCAGCTCCAAGAAGATTATTGTGGATTGTTTCTACAGAGTGCACCAACTGCTTGTAACAGGGCTCAGACTCCAACTCTTTACATGAGAAAGAAAAGCAAAACTAAATTTACGTTAACAAACTCCCCAGTGCTAAACTAACAAAATATTTCAACAAATTAAACCGGTAAGAGATGAACCTGTGGCAACTTACTTCGTAATCATGATGTCCTACACAAACTAATGCTAGTTCAAGGGAGCGCATCGCAAAGTGGACATTCCCATTGGCTGTGCACGCAATTATCTTTTCTAAAAATGTCTCGGCCAGTTCGGTGAACACCCTGGCGTAGTTCACAGCCTTCTCCTCCTCCTCGTGAGCCACCGCCATGTGGTAGCTCTCTTCCAACATTGATATGCTATCAAACAACAACCTCTCCACCTCGTCATTATTGTTATTATCTTCTAGGCTGTGCAATATTGCACATATACAGTCCGATGCTGCATCGTGAAGGATATTGATAGAATTGTGATCCCTTAAAATTTGTAGACTAAATCCTATGACTGCATTCTGGGGCACCTCCTGTATGTTGATAGCTTTAACCTGGATCCACGATGTCATGCATTTGACAATCTTCAATGCTATTTCGGATTTTTGAGAGCTGTTTAGGCTCTCGTTTAGAAATAATGTCACTAACTGAGAATTAGCTCTCAGTTCTGCCTTTACATCATCTCTTCTGTTTTCACCTAATTTTAAATGTAGCGAGTCAATTTCTTGTGGAAGCACAGTCAATATTTCTAATAAAGCAAAGTCATTTTTGTTGGAAAAGAGTTTTATAAGGTCACTAACACAATTCTGCCAGGAGGGCATCTGGAGGGCCAAGTCAGCTAGGGCCAGGCATAACTGAGTAAGAATTGCTGTGTTCGTATTCGGAGAACTGATTTCCAAATGTGCTACCAGGGAGTCCCGAAGGGATACGCATGCCTCTGGAGGCAATTCGGAGAGGTTATGTTGTACTTTAGCACGCATCGTCTGGGCGGCGAAGTAACATGAGGTGACATCTTTTTTCTGCTGTAAAAGTTCGTCCGCAATTTTCCATGAGTGAATCTGCAAAAACAACACGCATGTTTACTTTCATCAGCATTTAGGTCAGAGCTATAATTGTATTTTAAAAACGAGTTGTTTAGCTGAATTGATACGCGACCAAATTGTAAGCGGGAAAAATTTATGTGTATCAGTGTTTATTTACGATTATCGCTTACGGATTTTTGCACATCTGCTAGCCATATAGAAGCCTTTTCCTTTTCTGCTGCATTGGGATTGTTGTTGTACAAAGCATTTATGGCTTGATAAACAGTGTCCATTGAAGGCGGCTCCATCATTTTCACGATTGCTTATATTTAACGTTTTACTTTGAATACACTGTAAACGTTCATTGACATAATAAATTCAAAACTTAAAATATTTCTCGTTCACTGTTACAAAAATTAAAAACCAAGCAACAGCAGGAATGCGACAACGTCAAGCATTTTAGTATAACAGATAACAGATAATGTATATACTCTGTAGCAAAGCACAGGTTAGACATCCCACGGGGCAAAGACAGAAGTTAAGTTCATGTATGTACCTCGATTTTGGTTATGTTATGCATGTGTGCGTTAGCCTTAGGGTTAACGACTCCGCAAAGGTCGTGGATTGGATTTGTTATTTAAGTTATTGGTATGGATTAAACGGGTAAATTAAAATTAAGTTATACGTTTAGAATCATTAAAATGTAATGTAATTTAGTAAGCGTTAGTCATATTACCTAATTATACAATTAATTATACAATTAATAATCATGTGATTGCACGTACTTGGGGAGAGGAGGTACTTGGAGACATAGGTACTCATAATAGAAATAAAATTGTTTCGTTTTGCGTATAGTGAATGTAAACTCAATATTTGCAACTAAACCCAGCGCGTTTCTGCGGCAGTTCCGGTAACATGTAATAATATCATAATTTTTATTTATTTTATGGGATCTCATATGATCCGTTTATTTCATAGTATAGTAAAGAATTTTTTTTTTTTTATTCGGTTCACAAATTGGATGTAACACTAAATAACTTTACATGAAATTGGTAGGCATATAAACATAATTTCACATAGTGTTCATCCTCAAGCAGTGAACACAGCATGCATTAAAAACAAAAAAAACATATTGAAAACAGTTTGACACGAATCAACTTCTCCTACTTTATTAAATCTTTAAGTTGTTTTTTGGCCGATTTTAAAGAACCGTTGAAAATGTCAAATGATGAACATGTATGATTATAAAACGACAACATCCTATAAAGCGGAGAATGTTGACCCGTATTTGTGCGATAAAAAGGCAAGGTAAAAGTATCTCTATTACATAATCGACTACCAGAACGAGGTACCTCGAGATTAATCCTTGTTAAAAAGTCTTGACATATGACTTCACCATGAATAACTTTGAAAAGGAACAAAATATCTGAAATTTTGCGTCGAACATTTAAAGGACTAAGATTATAGTAACGTAATCTAGACTGGTACGAGTTAAGTTTTTTGCAATTGTTATTTATATAAGTCAATTGGTATAAAAACCTTTTCTGAATTCTTTCTAATCTATTTCTGTGTATTTCATATCCAGGTGACCAAATAATGCTATTGTATTCAAGTACACTTCTTACTAAACAGTTGTATATTGGTATAATGACTTTATGATCCTTAAAAATTTTAGTTTGTCTTGATACAAATCCAGACATCTGAGACGCTTTCTTAACTATGCCATCAATGTGCGGCCTAAAACTAAGGGTGCTATCGAGCAACACTCCCAAATCCCTTACCACTTTTACTTCCGTTAAAGGAGTATTATGTAAAGTGTATGTTGCCCCAATAGGTAATCGTTTTTTCGTAAAATTTATATAAAAACATTTATCAATGCTTAACTTCATTTTGTTATTGTCACACCATAACTGTATTTTATTTATTTCATCCTGCAACGATACCGTATCGCTTTCTTTATTAATACGTTTATACAACTTCACATCATCCGCATACATTTTGAAAGGACATGTTATTTTTTTAGCCAGATCGTTTATAAAAATTAGAAAAAAAAGGGGACCTAAATGTGAGCCCTGCGGCACGCCAGTAGGTATTATTCTATTTCTAGATATATAGCCGCGAATCTTGACTAACTGCGATCTATTTTTTAAATAAGACTCGCACCACCTTAATAGCGACCCGTGGACACCTAGCTCTGATATTTTCCTTAAAAGAATGCTGTGGTCTATTAAATCAAAGGCTTTAGTGAAGTCCGTATAAATAGCATGCAATTCTTCACCGTCGTCTAGGGCATCAGCAATATCATTTACAAAGCCTATTAAATTTGATGAAGTTGACTTTTTTGGTAAAAATCCATGTTGTTCAGTATGAATATATTCTTTAATATGCCAGTAGATCTTTTTCTGAACAAGTGCCTCAAAAACTTTACCAATCGCTGGGAGAATTGACTTACAGAAAATTACAGACTTACAGAAGAATCATTGAATTACAAGCAAGTAAGGACTTATTGCACCTTTCTGTAGCAACTAGATGTCTAAAAAAATTTAATTTGCAATTTAACGTCGAATAAAAAAAACACTTCGATAATAATTATAATAATTCCATTTCTTATCCATTTTTTAGGAAAATTATCTTATTTGTGTATTATAAATGTCATATTGCTGGAAATAACAACCGCGGTCCAAGTGGTCCGATATGTTCCGATTTTTTGTGTATGTGAACGGTGTCTATGTGTGAGTTGTTTTTGGGCACTTTGTATGAAGCTTAACATCTGATAGAATAATTAAAATATTATACAACAAAATGTATGACAAATTTAATGTTCACATTATACTCCATTTTTTATCGTATTCCAAATGCTCAATTTAAATTTTAATTTCATCAACATCTCATCATCTCAACTCAACCCAACAGCGCCCACGATTAAGGCCGAGGTCCACTACGCGGGCCAAAGTGCGGATTGGAAAATTTCACACATCTTTGAGTTTTGCGAACTTTCCGACATGTAGGTTTCCTCACAATGTTTTCCTTCACCGTATATGGCAAATGAAACTTAAATGCTTAAAACGCACATAACATAACGTGACATAACTCCGAAATTAGTACCATCCTTTGATGTTTTAAATGTCTAGATGGAACATCGAATCCGCGCAAACGTTATATAAAAATTGTGGCTAACTGTTAGCCACAATTTTTATATCATTACGCAACATAGACAATAAACGAACGTGAAAAACATCGCCTGCACGCACATAATGTTGATATTGTTGCCTTGTTTTTTAATGTTTTCATTGTAGTTTATATTGTATTGTTTCATTGTAATCTAGATATTTAAAACATCAAAGGTACCATCCTTATTTTTGTCCGAAAGACAGAGGTGCGTGCCCTGGGATTCGAACCCAGACCCTCCGAATAGGAGGGCGAATTCTTAACAACTAGGCTCTCACCGCTACTTTCCAGTATGACTTTGTGAAATTTATTTTCGTGCTATTTTATTTTCGCAAACTGAACGAGAATAATAATCAAGTGGATAAAATTACCAATGAACACTAAGCTCTTAAGCGGCTTAAGCCTATTTATCCGTAAAATCGACTGATCTTTTGTACTCATACTGTGCTCATACCACAATTTAAATTTTATGCATACCTCGTGAGTCGTGACACTCGTGACTCATATCTCTATTTTGTGCCTCTATGGTAATAAAAAACAAACAAATTGGGTACCTACCTATCAACATCAACTTGTATTCAACTTGTATCAGCTGTTATGTTTTGTCGCTGTGATTTTATCTGTCTGTTGTGATTGTTTATAGCTGTCAAATAAAAGTGAGTGAGCGGCGTGTCAATGCAGATATTCGTGTCAAAGTTTATTTAAAAAAAATTAATCGAAGTCAATTACAAATGTTTCTCACGACCTCGTCGTTTCTTCGTGGCATTTCTGCATTCACAAAGCAGACATACTCGAGAACGGTACATACAACTCGAATAGTAATGGCGCCCGTACAGGTTTGTATTATTGATCAAGTTTTATTAGTTGATTAGTTGATATTACATAACTACCGGCTAAATCATCTATAACTTTTAAGGTTGGTGACAAACTGCCGGCGGTAGATTTGTTCGAAGATTCACCGGCGAACAAGGTGAACATTTGCGACCTCACAGCGGGAAAGAAGGTCGTATTGTTTGCGGTGCCCGGAGCCTTTACGCCCGGGTGCTCCAAGACGCACCTGCCGGGCTACGTGCAGAACGCCGATAAGATGAAGGCCGACGGCGTCGCGGAGATTGTCTGCGTCTCCGTCAACGATCCCTACGTCATGGCGGCTTGGGGAACTCAACATAACACAAAGGGAAAAGTAAATATTGAACATGTTTCATGTTTAATCAATTTTTTATAAAGACATGAATATTGCATTTGCATAGCTTCAATCCACTGCAACTGCATATGAACACATACAGTATGACCATTATAGTTGTCACATAAATACTATGAAGATTAAAAATAATAACTACTTCTTATCATGTATTGTAGGTTACAATAATATTTTGCTTTTAAATTGTAATCTCTTCTTATCTGTGATGTATAGGTACACAACAAGTATTGCTAGGCTACACTTATTGATTGACCTTCAATGTGCCAATCTTATGAATAATCAATCAGTCTACCTTTGTGCCTATAATTATATATTTGTATACATTTTTGTGAGGCTCTGTTCCTATTGTATTATTTTATATTGAATAAAAATTTAATGGAATATATGCATATACCTACACTTGTGATTATAAATAACCAAACCACTCACCACATGCTATGATTCACAAACATGTTTCACAAAACTACCCAGGACAGGTATATAACTCCTTGCTTAGCATTGGCCACTGCCACAGGTCCAGTAACTAGTGTGGTTTATAATAAAGGTCACCATTCCTTATGATTGCAGGTTCGCATGCTAGCAGACCCAAGTGGCAACTTCATCAAAGCTTTAGATCTGGGCACCAACTTGCCACCACTTGGAGGTTTCCGATCCAAGAGATTTTCGATGGTGATCAATGACAGTAAAGTAGAAGAGCTGAATGTGGAACCGGATGGAACCGGCCTGTCCTGCTCGCTGGCAGACAAGATCAAAATCAAGAAGTAATAATCTCCCTCTAGTTGTAAGATTTCCTTCTCAATTACCTTATGTGATACACATACCTAGGTTTACACGGGTCTTAGACAGTTAAAGCACCCCATGTGATATTCCTAATGAAAATATAAATTTTTGAAATCCCATAATTTGGTTTCATTGGGGTGGGTATAACATAAATCCTGTTAATGAAGAAGTCAATGAACATTGATTGTTGTGAACTCCATATTAGTTATAAATATTTTTTTTTTAAGTGTAGATGTAAAATCAGACTACCTATCTACATATAAATACCCAGTCTTACTAATAACCAGGAGAGAAGTCAGTGGTAGCTTAGGCCTCATAATAATAATACTATTACATGATGTTAAACCCCATAATGTAATGGTAAAAATTGTATTAATATTGAATTGTTTATGTATTTCCCAATACAAATAAAAGTTGAAATTTCTATTAAAATAATTCAATCAAAGTGAATAATTCGAGAAAATGAGTGTGGATTTTTCAGTCAAAGTGGTCATTTTTATGTTAGAATTATGTGAGATGCAATTTCTTGTAGAGCATGCAATCATGCAATATGTACAAATAATGTCCTTACACTTTTTTTCTTAACATTAAGCATAATACATAGCATAGTACAGTATAGGTGTTCCAAAGCGAAGTGACCGCCCGGCTATCTTGACTGCTGGATCTCTTGATCATTTAGAGTTAGACAAAACTGCCTTTTGACGCGTGAGTGACAGAAACAGTGCTTTACAGTTTGCCTTACCTGTAAGGCGCTGTCTCTTTCACCCAAAATTACATGTCACAAACTTATCTGACCCGGTAAGAGGGGCGCTACTCTGTCTTTGTCTGACAACAATATAACATTTGTATTAGTTCCAATTTTGGCCACCAGGTCAGATAAGTTTGTGGCACTGTACAGGTTTTATCGAATTGGTTTTTTTTACCAGCCTATTTTTTGTTGTGAAACCTGACTTGCTGCAACATTTTCAAAATATTCATTTTGTTTTTACATTTATTTTTATTCTGTTTTTTTTTCACTTACCACTTCTTACTTGTTATTATTGATAATATACTTTTGAACTAAATATGTTTATCATTTTGGTTGCTGTGCGAGCGGCTACCATAGAGAAGCCAGTCTTCAGAGCGTACCTCGGATAAAAAGAGACGAAATCTTTAGTAATCACCTTTCTCTTTCTGGCGCGGCTTCAGGGGGCTTAGTGCGAGTTTTACCTACGTGACATAACGCGCTCGCTACGTAGCTGCGAGTTAGCTAAAATTTGTATGGAATCGGAGCAGAGCCACCTAGCGGGACGTAAATGGCTCAGCTTGATCCCATACAAATTTTAGCTAACTCGCAGTTACGTAGCGAGCGCGTTTTGTCACATAAAACTCGCACTCAGCCCACAGAGCGTACCTAGGATAAAAAGAGACGAAATCTTTAGCAATCACCTTTCTCTTTCTGGCTCCTCGGGATCGGAGAGAGATAGGTAATTACCGTTATCGTTGTTTCTCTTTCTAACTGGGGGCGATTGCAATGTATGGGCAGCCGTATGGCTCACCCACTCTAGTGTACTATCTCTATGGCGGCATTGGCGGACAAATGACACAAATCACAAATTAGATATCCTTATTTTGTGCACAATTAATATTTCTATAGTATACTCTATGGTTTAATTGGTTTATAATCTGCATTCTCTAGTGTCATGTCCAGTCATGTCGCTTATGACACAAAAGTGTCAGGCAGGAAGTTGACAGTTTGCCAGCGTTGTCTGATAGCGGCTACGGCTACAGACTCACGCCGAGAACACCCGAGAAGCGTGAATGTGATCGGTTTCTCGCAGTCTCGTCCTCGGGCTCGCCTGTTCTCGGATCGGTGGCGGTGTCGGTATTTTTGCCCGCTTCAAAGGGTTTCTCGGGCGAGAAAAGAGAACCGTATTCACATTCTCGTTCGGTCTCAGTGGGACCGTTGTGTGTTTTTGTAAGGTACCCACATTTCTAGTTAAAATAATCTACTGTCTGTGGTTACCAATTATTATTATTATTTTAGTACTTATATTAGTTTATTTCTTATTTTAGTATTCACAAGATTATAGTATACTAGAGAACCGCCCGCGCTTCGCTTCGGGACCCGTAGGTAACAGTCGCGTAGGTCCCGCTCGCCCGCTCCCGTAGGAATCTCGGCTACACAGTAGCCTATTATATGATACTAGCGAACCGCCCTCGCTTCGCTTCGGGACCCGTAAGTATCAACCGCATAGGTCCCGCTCCCGTAGGAATTTCGGGAAGATAATAAACTATCACCAAAATTAATTGAGGTTAAATTAAATTAAACTTAGAAATAAAGCTTACGACAAAATAATAGCAAAGTAGCAAAGGATCACAGCAAGATTAATTCAGATTAAACTTGGAAACGCGGCAAATTTGATTACCATAAAAACGGTTCTAGTGTGTTAATCTTAAAAGATAGACATATACTGTCGTGGACATTTTTTTAGATCATTTCAAGAGGAATAATTCTTTCATACATATATTTTTGGTATCTTGAATCGTTTTCGCAACGCATGCAACGAAAGCCCTCGAGAATGAATAATTTTCCCCGTTTTTTCCACATTTTCCATTATTTCTTCGCTCCTAATTGTTGCAGCGTGATGTTATATAGCCTATAGCCTTCCTCGATAAAAGGTCTATTCAACACAAAAAAAAATTCAATTCGAACCAGTAGTTCCTGAGATTAGCGCGTTCAACCAAACAAACAAACAAACAAACAAACAAACTCTTCAGCTTTATAATATTAGTATAGATTATACTGGAACATCAGATTATTTGCCTATGACATAAGTAAATTACATGTAGTATTTGATAGCGTGATTTAGAACTTGCAAATGAATTTTACTAACGCCATCTATTAGCAACATCCGGAAATAAATATCTAGCAACTAACAAAACATCGATCTTCCCATGGGAATGAGATGTTTTTCCGGGGTAAAAAGTAGCCTACGTCACTCTCCACCCTCCTAACTATCCCCACACACATAAACCACACCATATAATAGCCATGTTTCGATGTGAAAGAGTCACAAACAAACAAACAAACACACTTTCACATTTATAATATTAGTATGGATGGATAGTATGGATTAATGCACACAAAACCAAAGCCGCTGCACTGACGTCCATTCCGGATGACGATCGAGAAATCGAGAATGCGAATGAGAAGGTCGCATGAGTGTAGATGCCTTCTCGGTTCTCGCGCAATTTCTTGGCAAGATTTCACGGCGAGACTTCTCGCGTGAGTCTGTTGGGGCTATCACACTTAAGTCAGTTTCATCAGTTTATCAGTCACACAGGTGTCAAAGTCAGGATAGTGTTGTTTTAGAGGTGTTTATTTTCAAATTTTCGCTTCAAAATGAATAAAATTTAATAAGACTGGGGACTATGTTCAAAAGGACCCATTACTTTGGTTCTGTATTGTTTATTTTCACGTTAATTTACATAGCGCGAATTGTTTTGAGTGAGATTTTTGTAGATGAGTCCTCACAAGTGGACGAGTGGTTGGAGCAGAATGAACTTGCCGAATACAAGAAAATGTTTAGAGAACTTGGTAAGTATTAGTTTGCCCTGTGTCGTGCATTATTCTATAAATTGAAACCTATAGGGAAAGTTCCCAGGGAAAGCAGTTTTATTTTACTTTGAACCAATAACTTAACACTGTGTAATTTAAGGACTGGATATGACTTTAATATATTGGCCATAAGTAGTATTAAACACAATCTGTAACAGTGCGTTGGAAAGAAAGCTCCTGAGGAGTTTTTATCTCCTCTTCCTCCAAGACCACCCACCGTAGGCATTTGTTGAAATGGCATAGTTTGATTTAAATGTTTGTAAAAACCACATTTTATTCAAATAATATCAATAAAATAGTTAGACATCTTGTACATAGGAAGTTTGTAAAGGGGTATCTTATAAAAATAAACCTAAAATGTATACATATCTCTCATCATTCTCGACAATATCTATTGTAGTTTCGATAATTTAAATGTTGAATGAATGAATTTTGGAAAAGAAGCTTACTGTGCCTGCTGACCAGGTCAAATGATGATGTTATATGACAGTGGGTGCATGCTGGACATAAAAAACTCAGAAGTGTTTAATATTTGGTGGGTTCCTAAGTGGAAGCCTCTAACAGTTTACTTGTATAGGTTGATGGATGGATGGTGGGTAATATAATTAACAGAATTTTTATATTAGGATGTTTATATGTTTCTATTTGAAAAACTTGCTTAATTTATATTCTTGAAAATTTTATCATGTTGGATAGTTCTTGTTAAATGTGTTAATATTAAACTGATCACCAAAATCTTTTTTAAAATAGAGCAATTTAAGACATGCTTGGATTCTAGGTTCCTGATTTGATCAGGCTAGGTAAGCCCAATAAATGTAGAATTTCTACAATGAGTCATCAGAGGGTAGTCGGAGGGGTAATGGATTGGGGTTTTCCCTACCTCACTGTAGAATCTGTATGTTAAGTATTTTTTTACCAAGGACCGTTTTCATTTAATTTTTACGAGCAAAAGGGCCATATAAAAAAAATTTACCTTGTAACCTTGTCTCTGAATAATTAAAATCTCAATGGTAACCAGAATAGATTTGTATGCAAGGTAAGAATTCTAAAAAAAATTCTGTCTGCTGAGTGTCTGCACATCAAAATACCTGTGTGGCTGTTTTTTGAACTTTCAAAATCAAATAAGCGACCAATTTGTAGTTGGTTTATTGCAATGTAGCTTAGTTGTTTAGTACACTAGTTTTTAAACTGTCCAGTATTACTCCTGTAATAATCTCAGGTAGATTATGCAGGAGTGATGGAAACAATTTTGCAACTGAATATTTTTTTGTTAATACCACAGCAACTCCATAATACTCAACAAAAATAAATAATTATAACAACAAAACTAACTAATTTTGCTTTAATTTATTCTAATTTAATTTTGTTTTTAATTTAATATTGTTTTAATTTTATTTTGTTCTCATTTATCTTAATTTATTGTTATAATTATGGATGTCGTATCTGAAATAAATATAAATAATAATAAAAAAGAATAAAAAGTAATTGATGTATTCTATATTTGATGGCCCATTATGATTAGGTTGTGTATGGAAAGAAATAGGAAGTGGCTTATTTATGAATTTTGTTTTATTAACCTGTTGGCTATAAAGCACTGGGCACATAATTACCACATTGCGAGAACAGACCAAATAATATGAAAGAATTCAATTATGATCTTTATGTCATGGTTCTTACCATGGAGCAAATATAGAGAGGAGACGGCCTAAGCAACTGTGCACTGTAACTCAACTAGGTCCTGACGTCATCACAGTGGGCGTGGCCTTAATTCAGTCTACTGACGGCGCTCACCAAATAAATTTCTACTTGACGTTAGATGGCGACACTTTGTATCAGGGGAAATAAAAATGCATAGGTGCGTAGAGCTAACAATTATTATATCTTGATAATCATACGTACTGAAATTCGTCCTACATTAATTCCTAAAGAATGTTTACCACCAAAATATTATTTTTCTAGTTTTTATAATCATTTTGTAAACAGCGCGATCTATCGACAACTACTTACAACAAAAAAAAAACAGGGCCGTATTTAGAATCCACCTAGTGTGAGATAGTTGAACTACGTAGTAAAGTCGATTATCCCGCCCATTTCTTTATCCTCCTCGCCCCGCAAATCGTCACGCGATCTTTCATAGAAAAATATACATACAACGTCTCCTCTCTATATTTGCTCCATGGTTCTTGCAGTTGTATACTTGAAAAATGCCACCCATTCCTGACCAACACAAAGTATAAAATCGAAAATCAACCATAACAATCAAGACATAAAGATCATAATTAAATGCGGTCATTTAAATTGGTCTGTTGGTCCACCCTCACTGAGCTCTGACATGACATTTTGTGTTTTGGGCCCACCACAAAAATATATATACGGGATGTGAGTGTGACCTATTTATGGTCCACATCCATTCCTGTCCCTTCTACAAAGTAACATTATCGTTTCATAAAGTACCATTGTGTTTCGAATTCTTTTGTGATAACATTTTAATGATTTACGATATAAAATGGCATTACAATACGTAGACACTAGATGTAGATAAAGGACGAATAACCCGGGTGCAGGGGTCCATGACGTCACTTTCCGCCAACCACCCCACGCAGTGGGGGTGGGGGCTGGGGGCGAACAATCGCGCCCAGTCGCGCCGCAGCCACCGCGACGCGCGCACGTCTCCCATCTAAGCATATCTTCACACATCACTAAATATGATCGCTTTAAAATCTTATGTGATAACAATTTGCTTTATGTATTGACGCGATTAATGAATGAAAAAGCCAATCGAGCGGGAGTGTATAATCGTTCGATGCGGTAAATACCTAAATTGAGTTGGTAATCGATTCGATATTCCCCGGTTTTTGAATACGGAACCTGATAGTTGTCGGTCCAAAATGTGGCAGTTCGAGGACTCTGAGATATACTCGATCGGAATGATCCATCCGTCCCACAGCCGCCACTCGGGTCTGTCCATGTTGTCGGGGGTGTCACAGTTTTCAGGTAAATTATATTTTAGATGAAGCATCAACACAAAAATAATTTAAGTAGTAAGTACCATAATTTACGAAGTTTAATGAAGATTTTGGTACTCACTATTGTTTCATCATCATTTGCCATTAAGTATAGTATGATTACATGATTACAATTAGTCAAAATACCTAACTAATTTGGATCCTAAGGAATGAACATTAAGTAATTAATTCAAAAGGTTTCTATTCATCTTCATTGTATTGTATCGTTATATCATCCGGGTGGTATTGTACGGATTGGCGCCAATTTCGAAAATTACCGCTTAGCTCTCATGAATATTCAGTAGCTGTTGTCTACGCGGCACACGCGTAGAAATATACATTCCGATCATGGCGATCATCAAATCGAACGATGCAATTCATAAGCCTATTTACTGTATCTAGTATCTAGGTAGTTTTTGTGCAGTTGTGGTTGTAATGCTTATTTTAACTTATTTTATACTGTAAAGTACCTACCGATCTTGTCTAGGATTAATGTTTTTTTGCCTCTTTATCTAAACAAAAACAAATATTTAAATTAGATATTTCGTATATTAGAGTGAAATGGTGTTATGGGAAAATTTTTGCGGATCTACAGGGAATACAAAAAAATGTAGATGCTCAACCTCCCCATGTTTTATTTTCTCCGACATGTATGAGTTTTGTTGGTTGTTAAGTAGCGGGAAGCTGCGCGGCTCCACTTGGACCAGGTTCAAAAAGGTCGGAGGATGCCCTGAGCCCTGACCTTGCTGCTACTGCTGCACTTATGCAATAACTTGTATCGTTATTCTTTGACGGATACTAATACCTAATGTCGTTATTTGTTTTGTTATTTATACTACAAACAAGTCTTACCTACGTCTTAATCTGGTCTTAACCGCGACTTACATGGCTTACGTTAAATATCAATTTGTTAGTAACGCAGAGTAAGTATATTATTACAAGTTAAACTTTATTACGCCTTTATTTTGTTTTAATCAAAGCTTCAAAGTTACTACACTACAGGCACAAATAAATATGTATTAATAAAGAACTACGCAAAGCCGGGGTCACCCACGACAAAGCTGCTGTCGTGAAGCGGGTTGTTTCAGTCGATTTGGTTATTTTTTCGCTACGGGTGATAGTGCAATGGATACGTTGAATCGATGTACTACCTACATACTCGTAAATTCAAGAAAAAATGTGGATAGTCCAGGGATAGTCGAGCTTATGACTTGGTGCATGTCTGTTGCTACCATGAAGCAAATATAGAGAGGAGACGTTGTATGTAGATTTCTCTATGAAAGATCGCGCGACGCTTTGCGGGGCGAGGGGGATAACGGCCCTGTGTTTTTGTTGTTGTAAGTAGGTGTCAATAGATGGCGGTGTTTACAAAATGATTATAAAAACTAGAAAAATAATATTTGGTGGTAAAAAATTCTTTAGGAATTAATGTAGGATGAATTTCAGTACGTATGATTATCAAGATATAGTAATTGTTAGCTCTACGCACCTATGCATTTTTATTTCCCCTGATACAAAGTGTCGGCATCTAACGTCGAGTAAAAATTTATTTGGTGAGAGCCGTCAGTAGACTGACTTAAGGCCACGCCCACTGTGATGACGTCAGGACCTAGTTGAGTCACAGTGCACAGTTGCTTAGGCCGTCTCCTCTCTATATTTGCTTCATGGTTGCTACCTTCATATTTATTTTTTAATAAGTAATTTTGCACAATTTTTCATAAAAATAAATCTGGGATAATTTAGCTCGCTCTATTAAGCAATGTTCTTTTTTGCTGGTAATGGTCTACTTTGTATTTGACCCAGGCATTACAAGCATGTTAATTGAGGTTATTTGTAATGAGGCAAAGAGGTTTAAAACTATTCGCAAGCTTCACTCTGCCGTTTCGTAGTTGCTGGGCGGAACAAATGCTAACTACCGGTGATTATGTATTTGACCCAAGTCTCCGAGTTCTAAATGTTAGCTACATTGTTCCGGAGCTTGTGCATATTTTATGCAGTATATTTATGCAGTGTATATTTTAATAAAGTTTCAGAGCCGAATGTCGTTTTGCCTAACAACTGTTGTGTGCCAACACTGCCAACTCACAAAAACATTTTGTTGTTTGCCCATATACTTAAACAATACAATGATAATGTTTAAAATTGGCACCACAACTTAAATTCCTTTGTTCCACCCTTATAACATTTTTATTGATCTTTTTGGTTAACATTTAATATTTATAAATACTAACTATTTAAAAATAAGTAACATTTTAAAGTGACATTATGTATGATTTTCGAGATTTACATCTTTTACCAAAGAATATCGGAGTTACGTTGGTTGATATTAAAGAGACATGATAATGAATCTCTTTACTGAATCCTGGAAGCTTTCCAACTGATACGGCTGAGCTGAGCAGCATTTCTAGGGAAATTAGATTTCGGTTTCAGCCAGAGGAGCGCACACGAGAAGAAATGAAGAGGCAGCAGAGCTCTGAGATTCAGATTGCATTAAATGTTACTATGCCACAGGTTTTTCTTAAAATAAATTATATTTAATATTATTCGGTACGTCTGCCAGCGGACCGTAGTTGACAAAAATTGAAAAATTCGTCGGTCGATCTATGATTCGGTCAAGTCAAGGGGTATATTTTGTAGGGATCAAGCCCGGTTGCTAGAGTTATCCGTCATACAGATCGAAACAGGTTGCATTTTTGGATTTTTTGGTTCTGGGTGTAAATACGGACAACCATGGGCTGTTGGCCACCTGAATGAATGAATTCAACTTAGATGTTTTAAATATCTAGATTGAGCGTCGCCCTACATTGAAAACAAAAAAAAACAAGGCAAAATTATCAAGCATGTGTGCGTGCAGGCGATGTTTTACCCGCTCATCTATTGTCTATGTGTGCGTAATGATATAAAAATTGTGGCTAATTTGCGCGTTTGTTCCATCTAGATATTTAAAACATCTTTGGAATTCAAGATCATTTTCAATAATATCTTTTAGTTGATGATAGCCGATATGACAAGTAACTGGAACCCAAAAATATATCGATTGCTAAAAGTATATTTAACTCAATAGCAAAAAGATCTTTGTTTTGCACATTTCTTTATTAAACTATTTTGTCTCTCCAAGGTCTGATTCGGTAAACTAGAAACTATTTACTTCATTGTACTACTTACCCTTGGTTAGCTGTCAAGTTGTATGCCCGCTTCTTAGAATGAAATGAAAGTCATCTCAGTTCGAAAAGAACGTTGAAAGTGTTGTGTGTTTTGAAAGTTTTGGCGATGTGCCAACACGCTATGCAGCTTTAACTCCATAGTTAACCACAGGTGAAACTTGTACGGTTCAAGTAATAGTCGTAATCGTAAGTAGGCCCATTTGTTCATCTGAAAGAGAGACAATGAAACGTACGTTATGGTTCAAAAACTTGCAGGAGCCGTGAATCCGATCCGAAACCTGAATGTTTTTAGAAATGGGTTCTTTGATAAATAAATTCTATCAATAATAAAAAAACCGGCCAAATGCGAGTCGGACTCGCGTACGAAGGGTTCCGTACCATTATGTATAAAAACGCCAAAAAAATCCGGTCTGTTTTATAAAAGCCTCACTTAAATATTTAATTGTTTTATTGTAGCCACATATTACGCCCAACGCAATCTCTTGGACCGAATGGTAACTAAACTTACGTCGAATGTATGGGCATCCACTTAAATATTTATTTTATTCTGTTTTTTAGTATTTGTTGTTGTAGCGGCAACAGAAATACATCATCTGTGAAAATTTCAACTGTGTAACTATTACGGTTCATGAGATACAGCCTGGTGACAGACGGACGGACGGACGGACAGCGAAGTCTCAGTAATAGGGTCCCGTTTTACCCTTTGGGTGCGGAACCCTAAAAATGCTATGTCAAAATTCTGTGAATGTCATGATCTATGATTCTTACGCGATATTATTCAAATTCAAAATATTAAACATTTGTTTCGGTAATGCTCTGATTAGTTTCTATGCTAGATAGATACTTCTTGTACTTGGAAAGTGAAGTGATCCTGAAGCGTGGTCGGGTCCACTCAAGTTGTAAAGTTATGTAGGGCTATAGGGCACTAGTGTTTACAAGTGCATTTCGAACTGTTGAATATTGATTAGGGAATTCTAAGGGCGAATATTTCATGTTTGTTTATTTATACTAGTAAATCCGTCCTCGCTTCGCTTCGGGAAACCAGTCCCTTCAAAAATCTCTATAAATGACGGGGGCACTTGTCAGGATATCAAATAAAACACAAGTGTTCAGAGCCACGCAACAACACACAACCAGCTACTTTATTCAATGCTCATGTATGGCTCATTATGAATATTCGGTTTGGGTTTGCTTTGGTATTGATTGGATTTGCTTTGCGATATTACGATATTGATTTATCGATCGAACCACTCGCACTCGCGGATACACTTTATTTAAGAGATTCACGGCATTAAAATTAATAAGGAACTTTTTACAAGCACAACAGCACAAAATTCCGATCGCATGCGATATTAATTTCTTTTCATATTTCTCCATTATATATATTATCTATAAATTTTTACAAATTATGTTATTCCGATGTCTAAGCTATGTTACTGCAAAGTTTCATGAAAATCCGTTCAGTAGTTTTTGCGTCAAAGAGCAACAAACACACACACACACTCACTCACTCACTCACTCACATACATCCTTACAAACTTTCGCATTTATAATATTAGTAGGAAGTAGGATAGGATAGGATATTGTATTTGTCTGATTTTAATAATCATCAGCTAGACTTAGTATTCTAACACAGTCGTCCATAATACTTAGCCACGGCCAGCCAATGTTTTTTGTGTGGTTGCACCACATTTTACCTGTCTACCGTTATAATATTTTATTGCTATGAATATAATGATTCAACAAAAAATGTGCATTAATTTGCCACTTTCTCTACGGACGCGTACGACCGCACTTGGGCGCTTCACACATAAATATCGGTTCAATAAAACTTGAAGCGTGTTATATTTTGCAACATGGCGGCTTGGCTCGGCTCCAATACGCCATGCAGTTCCACAATCGGGCTCGGGTCTGAAGTTGGAGCCGTTACAAGCTGCTTGTATGTAGATCGAGAAAGCCTCGACTAGAACTTGAACTGTGGGTACGTGTGTTGAGGATGTTCGAATGAAAGCTATTGGGCAAAGAGAGAAAAGAAAGTTGTGGCATTTAAAGAACGAACATAAGCGATAGATGAAGAAGTTTATAGAAATGGTGTGGCAGTTGGCTTATTAAAGAAATTTAATAGGATTTTTTAATACCATTAGTCTCAGTTATTTTACCTTTAGGCAGCAGTCGTAAATCCATGTCGGAGGCTTTGGTGCGGCAAAGACAGATCTGACTCTTGGATTGGACGTTTATCCTGGAGGATGCAATTACTGGAGCATTGTGGTGGAGTATGCCTAGACCTCTAAGTAGTAAGAGGAGAGACTTGTGACCCGGGTTGGGTCATTAATGGTTTAAAGCTTAAATTTATAATATTGTAAACTAGTAGACCTCCACTCAACTAGATTCGGGTAAATTAGTGATCCCTTAGAATTCTACCTGGGTTACTCCGGACCTTGTTTTTTATATACTTTTAGTAAATGCTCATCATGTACAATATTTTTTGCTTTGGTGGCATTTATCTTTAATAAGTTTTGGGCGATCCCTATGATTCAGTCAAATGTTCGTATGCACAAACACGATCCTTGCGATACCAGATAACAAAATAAGAATATCCAATTTGGTGTAATTGTTCGGAAGTAATGCGCTTACATACGTAAGTACTATTCGGTGATCGTGAGACCTGACGTTTTAACATTTTTACGAACAACTAAGTAATAAGTATATAGGTAACTATACCTATATGTATCAACAATCACGTAAAAAAATATAAAGAATTTATAACAGTCCGCGTTTCTAAGTAAGCCACCACAAAACCTTCAACGTTGAATTGGAACTTGTCTTGATTTAAATATAGCCACTAGGGGAGTAAGAAAATGAGACCACCGCATGTGGAGCGTTCTCAAAGTGTTCCATAACGCTTGAAGCGCTAACACTGTTCCGTGGGCCGTCCGCAGCTTTGTGCCGGCGACAATGCGACTCGTCTTTGTTTCGGCCAGCTCCTCTGCAAATAATGATATCGTCAACGTCGCAGATTGCGTTCCAGCAACTCGCAGAACTGCATTTTAAAACTGCAGATGCGGTGGTGACGCTTCGGAATAAAAACCTTTTCGAGATAAAAGGTTTCCTGTGGGCTGAGTGCGAGTTTTAAGTGACAAAACGCGCTCGCTACGTAACTGCGAGTTACCTAAAATTTGTATGGAATCGGAGCAGAGCCACCTAGCGGGACGTAAATGGCTTTAAACTAAAACTAAGGCTAAAACTCGCACTCAGCCCACTGAGGCTTATCGCTCGTGAAGCCTGCTGTGAAGTGAGCGTTTTGGTCGCTGAGTGGAACGCACTGGAAATAACCTTAACAAACGGTGACGTCACTTCCTATTTAACAATTTCGAATTTCCCTTTAGCATTTTGGTCGCTGAGTGGAACGCGCAGTGAGTGTCCTTGACGAACGATGAAGTCACTTCCTTTTTAACAATTTTTAGTTTCCCTTGTAAATTTACCATTTTTTTCTTTTAACATTCTTGATTTTATGGCATTTGAATATAAAATAAAATAACGTTAAAGGTGTCTTTACTTTGACGATATCGGCTGTATAAATTGAATTACACGCATATTCCCTACTAGTGGACCCAGCAGACGTTGTCCTGCAAGTCCTGCAACATACATATATTATTAAGTAGGTAGTCGCTTCGCTTTCGGAGACTTGTTGCTCCGCTCCTTTTGGTCGTAGCGTGATATTATATAGCTTCCTACTTAAATCCTACGTAGTGTGATATTATATTATGTATACCTGCCTTCCTCAATAAATGGACTATTCAAAACAAAAATATTTTTTCAAATCGGTCCAGTATTTCTCGAGATTAGCACGTTCAAACGAATAAACAAACAAACTCTTCCGCTTTATATAATTAGTATAGATTGACGTCGCCTGCTTTTCAGACCACTATACTAACAGTGGGTTTGCTACAAATGGATATAGTCTGATGGAGATAATGGTGATGTGATGCTGAATCGCTTGTGTCGTTGATTGGAAAGCCTGTGAGGAAGGGCGGGCGCGGGCGGGCGGCGCAATCGATGTGCATCACTTGTTGATCCGGGAAGCACTGAAGTAGGGCGGGTAACTGGGCCGCCGCCCGCCCGTACCGCACGCTGCTCCTGATTTCATTCCAACTCTTTTTTAGGGTTCCGCACCTTAAGGGTAAAACGGAACCCTATTACTGAGACTTCGCTGTCCGTCCTTCCGTCCGTCCGTCTGTCACCAGGCTGTATCTCATGAACCGTAATAGGTAGTTACACAGTTGAAATTTTCACAGATGATGTATTTCTGTTGCCGCTACAACAACAAATACTAAAAAACAGAATAAAATAAATATTTAAGTGGCCGCCCATAAATTTGACGCCTCAGCGAGTTTCGTTACCTTTCGGTCCAAGAGATGGCGTTGTGCGTAATATGTGGCTACAATAAAACAATTAAATATTCAAGTGAGGCTTTCATACAACAGACCAGATTTTTTTAGCGTTTTTATACATAATGGTACGGAACCCTTCGTGCGCGAGTCCAACTCGCACTTGGCTGATTTTTTTTAAACGATGAATGTTGAACTTAAACTTTGTATTGTATTCGGCTTAACGTTGAACTCTTTTACGCTTATGTTGAAGCGACTGTGGGGATTCTAATCTAACTGAAGTTAATTTAATTCTATTCAATTGTGCGGACGATTTGAGCATCATGTGTAAATCGGTCATATTATGATTTAGTACCTGGTTGACCGAGCTTTGCTCGGTTGAAAATTATATTTAGTATGAATCGCAAGATATACGAGGAATTCCGCCATCTATTCAGGAGTCAAATCATACAACTGTTCACTGAGCACAAAATTCATTTTACTTATGTTACGGCCAAAGGATCTCAACAGCGTGTTTCACAAAGTTGTACAGCGCCATCTAGTTTCATACTACTGAAATTTCAACACGTTACAAACAGTACCTCATAGAAGTTAACTGTGTGAGCGAATTAATTGCATTTTAAATAGGTACATACTTAATTAGATAAATTCATTGAACTTTCCTTCGTACTTTTCGCAGGCTTAGGCAGTCCCCGACTGAAATTTTTATTTGCGATAAAATGTATTGAATGTTTATGATAATTAAACAACATAAATAAATATACTTTTAGTTTAATGAGCAAGTTGTTAGGCGTACTTAAAATTTTATTGATTCTATTTACAACAATAGTAATTTCATCGATCTGACCATTATTTATTTAAAACTTTATTAAAATATATTATTAAATCGATAATAACAAAACTAACATTTATTTACAAATATTCTCGTAAATATCACAAACGCACGTTAAACTATCACTACGCGTCCTGCGAGGTCAAGCGAGATAATCGCACTGATTTTTAATTTTATTCAAACAGAAAATAGGTAGGTATAACGCAAAAATAGCGCTTCAACGTAAGAATGAATATTAATATTAGTATTAGCCGAACAAAAATATATTCGAGCGCCATCTAGTTTCATACTACTGAAACAAACAAACCGTATCTCATAGAAGTTATCCTAATGTTTCATAGATGGCGTCAGTTCAACACGTTACAAACAGTACCTCATAGAAGTTATCCTAATGTTTCATAGATGACGTCAGTATGATGTTTTTAAAATCTCTTTATCTCGGGAACCGAGCTTTTCTCGAACCTGGGACCTTGATAAATCGATTCCTTGAGCCGAAAACCCCCTAATCTGTAACTTTCATGAAAATCTTTGCAGCCGTTTCCGAGATCGTGATTATATATATAGGTATAAATAAATAAATAAATAAATATACAAGAATTGCTCGTTTAAAGATATTAGATATTACCTACAATTTTTTTATCCAATTTTATCCGTTATCCATAATTTTATACAAAAATTTCGGCGTTTAACATAATTCGACATATTTGGCATTAACGAACTCAATATGATATTTTAAACTGAAGTGTATTTTGTATACTTTATAGTGTGTTGACATTTTTGATCGAGTGGCATGGAACGTCGTCACGGCTAATCTTATCACAGCTGGTTTCCCATGATTCTAAGTTTGTTTTTAATCTATTTCCAGTAGAGAAGCAGACTAATAAACGCGTTACTTGAACTCAAATTTAATTAAGCAAACCCGTCGATTGCTGCAAAGTGAGGTGTGTCGACAGTCCCCGGGGCCGGGCGTGGCGCGGGGCCACAGATGCCCTCCGCTGCAAGGGCCGGCCCGGGGGCATGCATTTGCATCCGCGTTCAATGCACCCCGGAATTGATTTTCCGTCCCCGGACGAATACATTGCGACACCACGTTATGTCCAGTTACTATACTGTGGATTTTTACCCCACTAGTGGTAATAGGGTTTGGTTGGATTGGGTTTCGATACAATTATAGTACCTAGGTGCTAACAGGTGATTATTGTAATGAATTAAATTACTTATTTTGTTAATGTGTATGCCGCAGGAATCCTCCATAATATGGTAATTCAATGGGATAATTAAGAATCCTTTAATTGGTATCCTCAAACCGCAGTTTTATGGTGCGGTGGCTGTTTAAAGCTGGCAATAAATCTGTATTTCGATATGACCTCATTTTATTATGTATTTTGTTTTATAGTGGTAAACCGGGTGTGTAAAGTGCTAAGTATTTTAATGAGGTTTCTATTATGTTGAAGGTGCTTGCAAAACGCAATAATTAAATTTTTGCGACTTGGTACCTTTTTATTTCAGTCTGTTGCGACACTACACTTAATTAAGTCAAATTCTGTTAATTGGTATGACTCCATAGCGATAGACATAAAGGAGATGTTTCAAAATGTATGGAGCCCCGGCCACGACTTTGTACACCATACTTAAAAATGGAGAAACACAATTAAAACAGTTTTCAATCATCCAATTCCTTTAAATTGCTTTAGTTTGGTGGTACAACACAAAAATTTACATGTAAAATTGCAACACAAAAACTAAAATCCGTCATGGCGGTAAGCTGGTGGTGTTGGTTGATTTGATTGAAGTTTGACATATGTACCTACATTTCTGTCATGTTGAGGTGACAGTAGACAATTCGTAATCTATGATCAATGACAAATTGGCAAGACGCCATGTTGAATCATAATTATCGTTCGTAAGGAGTAAACTTCAATCGTGCGTCGTAGTTGACACACACTTTTTTATATAAAACTCTTGCGTTACTGAGTGACTGACTGACAAACAACGCACAGCCGAAACTACTGAACGGAAGAAGCTGAAATTTGGCATGTATATTCCTTGGGGAGTGTAGTGAGCACTTAGAGAGGATTTTTGGAAATTCCACCTAGAAGGGGGTGAAATAGGGGGGTGAAGTTTAAACGAATTCCACGCGGGCGAAGCTTGCGGGCGGAAGTTCGCCTCTTAAATGTGTAACCAGTTCCTTGGCTCATGGGTCATGGGTGACGATTGTAATTTAGCGTCAGATATCTATCTGATCCTGATACGATTGAATTCTGGGGAAATCGGGGAAAACCCTCAAATTTTAAAGGCACGTTTTGTTTTGTATGTTATATTACCTACTTGTCAATATTGAAGTCGGTCATGTTTTTGATAAAATTATACACCAGCTGTTCACGATATAAGCAGTGTCTCGCTTCCCGAGACACCCTCCGGGGACGTGTCGAGTTACGTAACAGTAGTTAGATAATGCTTCAACTACCCAATTGTCTTCATTTCCATGATTTTCGTATATTTTAGATTATCCCCAGGGATCTTATTGCTACAGCATCATATTATTACCTACTGCTGTACTTAATAAAATACTTTTACGTCTCAGTTTGAATGACTTTATAGTTTATTCGACGTAATTAAACATGGTAAATGGTTCAAGTTTAACTTTGGTTATTCCGGCTTCATTGCTCTACCGGCTTTGCTATCGGTTGTAATTAAAATAAACAATATTCCCCAATCAATTTTACTAATCATAACAACGGCCTTGATTTTGAAATATCATTTCCTCAAACGATAATGTATGTTGGTGAAAAGTAAACTTTTAAAACCTTTTTGGGATAGTCACAGATCCAGCTTCCAGCAGCTATATATACAGGTGTAGGTAACTGTTAGATTAGGCTAGAGGTTATCACTCTTTTGTGGTCTAGGGCCGCACTGGGTCCCTTTTTACCAACATAGGCACCATCAAAGCCGCTGCTATCTATATGATCGCCCGCCTACAACACCGTCTTCCACATCTTCCTTCTTTCTCTCCATCGTTTCAAAGATGCCGACCACGGGCCCCACAGACATCGGCTGGGGGCCGCAGTTTCACAACTACGGGTTTAGGTCATTAAAAAGTTAAAATAAAAAAATGTTACTGTCTAACTGTCTACATAATAAAAGACCGAGTATGTAGAATGAACCAGATCTGTCAGATTGTGTTAACATCTTCATGAATTATATAAACCGTAAGGGCTACCTTCGCCATTACCGATAACATCAGCATTAGGAGCATTAGGGGCGCACCCGGAAGCCCACAGATACCGTCATATGACTAAGGCTGCCTTTCCACAAGAACTAAGCTAAACTACGTTGCTAAGGTTGCGATTGACATCCACCACATCACATTCGTTGGCAGCCCTGTGGGGCGGGCCCATGAAAGTGATTGGTAAATTTCAAACACATCCTTAGCAACATAGCTTAGCTTGGCTCTGGTGGAAAGGTACCCTAACGAACGCCGCCAACTCGCCGGGTTAGCGAAGTTAGCATAAAAATTGCATTAACATCCGACCTTTGAAATGGGTCACATTTATCTAAGCGACTATCTCCATAAAAGTTGGAAAAAGTAACGTACTTAAGTGGAATAACTTAGCATACTTTATTGTTGTGAATGACATTTTAAGGTTTCGATCTGCAAGTCTAGCGAAGTTTTACCATAATATTCATATTTGAAGTGGCGAAGCTTTCTTTTATCTTGTTTTTCTTTATGTTTCACGTAGTTTATAATGTAAAGTTCATTATAACATATCGGGTCGTGTTACATGTTTGTGTCTTTACTGTATAATAAGAATTGGAATACCATGTATTGAAAATTAACTGTATTAGTTAGATACATAATGGTAGCCATTGACGATACGTCCATTTGGAATGCGTCTAATGGAAGATTTCCATATGGAAGTACCTCCATACATTTAGAAGCATTCCAAATGGACGCATCGTCAATGGCTACCTTTAGAGATAAATGAGAAAAATATGGAACGTCTTCATAGGACCAACACAAGCTGAAACTATTATTTTAAGAGATTAGGTATCAAAAGTTTTTCGCGCAACTAAAGACTATTTTCAATCTTTAAAGTTAATATGTATACAATCTTTGATACTTTGGTACTAAGAGAAACCTGTAGACATATACTACTTTAGCTTTTCGTTTTGAGAATTTGTAATCAACAGCAGCATTAGGTACAGTAAGGGTGCGGTTCCACTGAGTCGGAGCGGAGCGGAGCTGTGCGCGATTGACCAATCACATGCATTGAAAATCACGTGAGGCACAATGAGATATGGATTTCAAGCCATGTGATTGGTGAATCGCGCACAGCTCCGCTCCGCTCCGCCTCAGTGGAACCGCACCCTAAGGGCGCGTGCAAATATTTGCTCCTGAAATTGTATCCTGATTAAATATTTACTGAAAAGGAAATTGGTTTGAGAACTTTCAGCCAACGCACGTTCCTGTTACTATGCTATTGTTAAAACGAATATGGCGGGATTAGACGTCACGTTTCAACTCAGTTTTTTTATATTTTCACCTCTTTGACCGTAGATAGTAGATATAATTTGTCGAATAATAAGTGTTCAGCTATGTTGTAATTGTAACATCGATCAGATGACCGCTAGTGGCAAAGTTGAGAGCACTTCGCGAAGCTCCGAAGAGCGTGTAGGAGGTGCTTATAAGTTTTTAACTCCGGAGTGCAAATGCCAAAAATATAGTTATTAATGTTAACGTTTAGGTTCAACTTAATGTAACTATGAGCCAGTCTGTTGCATCGTAGCTTCTATATGAACGACTTTGATTCACTGTTTTATTTGAAACGCGATTCGACCACGAGTGTTGCTATCATTTACAAGAATCTCAGTTGTTTTAAGACACTATGACTCTTTCCTAATTGATGAAGGGAGTTGAGATATCTACTTTAGTGGTTTGTACGATTATTTTTATGAAGGTTTAGGATGCCTTGGAGAGGGATCCTAAGCTACATTCGCGATAAATTAATTTCCGGTGAACATTCTTTCTCCCGGCAAATTTTAATGAAATTGGGTTCGTAAAATTTTAATGATATTTTGGACTGGTAAGACTTCAATCTAAAATTCCATTCGACGCAGTACCTAATCGTGACCTTATTTGAATTTTAATATTACCTATAAATTGAAATTTGTTCGCACTGAATTCTTAAGTCCTGGATTTCGTAAGAATTTTTATGTTCAAATAATAATAATAATATTAATTTGTGATTTTATCCAAGTTTACCTATACCTATGTCTGTAACATAGGAGATTTTTAAGAAAAACATTAACGAGAGGTCCTTATGGAGCCTAGAGAACCTGACCTAACCTATTCTTACGCGCATCAGATTGAAATAATATTTGTTAACTTTAAATATAAGTTGGTTAGGTACCTTTCCCGAAGAGGTGTGAGGGTCGACATATAAGAAAAAAGTTTTCACAAAAGACCTACGAGATATGGAATGCGATAGCATCTAACCTTGTGGCTAAGCTACTTGTAAAAAGTATGACTGGCAGACGAACGGCGCGATGGCGTGCCGCACGAACCTCGCTACAACCGACGCGACGCTTAGATTGACTTTCAGAGATTTGTTATCACTAGATTGCACCTGAAATTGCAGTGCTCGGTTATTGAGACGTTAATAAGAAGTAAGAACATAGTTTCGATTAGGAAGTTTGACAATTCGCTAATTTCGTTTCTATGTACCAAATTGTATGTTAATACACCTAATAATATATTTTTTTAAATTTTATTAGGTAACTTGCACTAACAAATTGTCTCCATCGGCTCCGATCCGTTGCGATGGCGAATATTATATAATTGTAAAGATGAAACATCGTGTTCCGCGTCAATAGATACTAGTTACCACTTCGATCACCGTGTACATTTATAGGGAAGGATTAGCGTAATCCAATTTATATGTAACCGCGTTAGTCAAGTTACAATAAATGGGTGGGCAATGCTACACTTGATAAAATTTCAAAATTACTTTCAGAGACCCATGTAAGTATAACAATTGAACATTTTGAGATGACGTTTGTTAATTTGTTATAGTTGGGGTTCATAAAGATAAAATGATTTTCTTACCACAATTTACAGATTATAGAAATTTTGTCTCTTTGATTTCTCACATCAATTGTGTCACGAACTCGCGATACGTATATTTTTTGATATTTAAGAAATTTATTCCACAGATATTTTAGATCTGTTGCACAATAACTAGCTAGGTTTGCCGGATTGATTTTGAACTTTCATTGATATTACGAAAATTGGAAGCAAGCTGAACAGAATATACATTCATTTTCCCATTTACGAAGAGGTAACATTACAATTAGGTTAGATGGATTATTCAGCGTCTAAATTGGGTTCGTTACAGTTTTAACGAAGCTAAAATCATTTCCTTTTAGGATTCATCTTTGTGACATGTTAAATTTTTATGGACTAGGTACCTATACTTTTAGCTAACTACTCTATTTACAGGTAGGAAGTATATGAAAGTATTTATTTATTCATCTTAATTGTGACTTGCTTTATAGTGAGTATTTTTATTGTTTGCACATAAATATTGTGATGGATGGATGCATGGATGGATGGTTAAAAAGTAATGTTATATTTAGGCGAAAATAATGGTCGAAATATTACTTTAATAATAAATGCTCGCGGTGAGGCAGTACCTTAAGAACTACATACAACTATCAGTTTCACTAGCAATTTGACCATTACTTTCTTTTTGTAACATATCGTGTGTAGAGCAGACAGGCAAGGTCTAACCTGAATACAAAATGATTGAGTTCCATAATTGTATGTGTATACTGAAGGCAACTTTATACTTGTGATAATATCGACTCAAGGTTGCGCCGTAGCCCGTAACCAAGCGACGGGAGGCCAACAAAACCCTATTGTTACCGTTATAACTCCAAGTAGCGCTGAACACGGTTCTCTTTAGAAACACCCCTTTATTTTATGCCTCAATATAATTTCTTTCGGCTGAATGTTATGAAGTATAAGTGTTTGGTTCTGTCACATAGCCTACTGTGTTTACATTTCTTTTCGCTTAACACATATTATGGTTCGGATTACCTATCTATTGAAGTGCAGCTATTATTAATTGCATAGAGCCTTGAATTATAACCCTTCAATTCGCTGAGAAGCGGCTACGGCTATGAGTATATCTTAGTCTCGTATCAAAGAAGTCGACAGCACCCATAGTTGGAAAAATACTACCCAGTCATATCGAACAACATTTTCTAACATGACAAATCTCTGAGCTTTCTCTGGCACAACATTAGGTTATGTCCCAGAAGAAATAACAGCATTATTATGCAATAAAACCCATTTAAAGCTATATCATTGAAACTGGCGCCCAACGTGGGACACCGTTGAAATGAAACTGGCGCCCATTGTGGGACACCGTTGAAATGAAAATGGTGCCCAACGTGGGACACCGTTGAAATGAAAATGGTGCCCAACGTGGGACACCGTTGAAATGAAAATGGCGCCCAACGTGGGACACCTTTAAAATTTCAATATTCGCTGTAACCACTTGTTTGGTTGTTGCAGGTATATCGACGTTATCGGGCTGCGCGTCCCCGGAGCAGCTGGAGCGGCTGCCGGAGCTGCCGGCGGCGGAGGAGCGGCGGCTGCGGCGCGCCGCGCTCGTGCTGCAGCAGCGCCTCGTGCTGCGCCAGTGGCTCGCCACGCACCGCCTGCAGCACGCGTACGGCAAGTACGTGCGATGAATGCACACAGCGTAATAGATTGAGTTTATATTGTAATAATTCTGTCTGCTAATGGTACGTCTGCTTACGTGCGACGAATGCACTTACAGCGTAATGGATTTCGTTAATATTGTAATAATCCTTTCTGCTGATAGTACATATTGCTAAAATAATCATAACTGTATATTAGATAGTATCCTAATCGCCGTTGTAGTTTAGAACGTGGTGGATCATATCTACAAAATATAATCTTGAATTAATGATAGAGCTGAAAGGTGATTATGATCACGGCATGTCGTGTTGGATGAACTCTTTCAAGATATTGTTTTGTGTATTGATACGGCTTTATCGTTAAAACTTTCCCCCTGCTGGCATAAAACCTCGTCGCAGAACTCGACGAACGTATTATTCCAAAAGGTCAATTAATATAGGCATGCAAAACTTTTGCTTTGTGGCAGCAAGAGCTCGTACGGTTGCTTGTTTTGCAAGCTTATAACAGAACTAATTCGATAATTAAGCTTTAAACTTTTAGGTTCGGCTCACGTGTACACACGAAGTAGGTCAAATTATTATGATGACTAATGCATGCAAATACATTATACAAAGTGGATTATATTTATATTACTCACGATTATTAGAACTTTGACATTTATAAAACGCTTTTATAATATATCCATCCATTAGCTTTTGGAGTTGCGTCATTCAAATCGATCGTGAGTCTAAGCAAATACTTGTCATCCTTTTCTGATCATGAATTCGTCCAGTTCATTGTATTTCTACTCGTATTTGGGTATAAAATCAACGGCGAGGCACTACGACTAGGGTCTATATAATTTAGTACATATATCATCTGCTAACACACATTGACCATTTCAATGATTGTTTGAGATTGTTACGATAGAAAAAACGAAATCCCTCAAGGTCTATGTGTGCATTTGTGAATGAAGGAATTAATATAATAAATTTCGATTTAAAATAAGGGTTTTGTTGTTACCCTTTATTAATCATTAGTGTTTTAAAACCCATGGGTGACAATTACCGCTTACCTCAGGTAGCTTCAGTATGTAGCTTGTCGGCCTACTTATATACGTGAATAAAAAACGTGTTTTCAGTGCGGAGCTTTTGTAGTACATAGTACCTAATCGTACATCCCACGGTTAGTAGTTAAAGTAACCGTATTTCCAATGTAATCTTTGGATGTTTATCTTTTAGGTAACGATTAAATACAACAACAGTAGGCTCATGTAGTACTGTTGTGAAATTGGTGTTGAAAAAATAATTCCTTTCCCACGATTGATCCTTCGGGGAGCGCTCGGGCGCCTGGCCGGTCGGGTATCCACTCGCGCCGCTGAAAACAATCTGCGTTTTAATCGCACCTCGCCTTCATCTACATCCGTTTCTCATTTTTTATTCCGTTTTTATTGAGCGAGAGTACGAATATTTAATTTTCTATGTATTGCAAACAGTCCATTTGTTTTTATTTGATTTAAACTGTATCTCAATACAAGGTAGGTTTTATCTCATTTAAAGTGTAATGTTGACGATACTCTTTGACTCTTTGCAATAGGTATCATCATTTAACCTATTGCAAGTTTCTTTCAATTAGTTGCTTTGTAGAGTTTCTGATTGATATGTGAACATTTTCAGTAAATGATGTATGTATAAATAAAATACTTCTATATCTTTACACATGCATTTCTTTACATTTACACATACAGATATTGATGAGTAGCCATTATCGAAATTACCAAGGACGACGTGCCTTTTGGCTTCTTGAATTTAAATACAGAAACACAAAAGACGTTTGCGATAGACAGCAATACAATAGATCTTGATATAAATCATTTTATATAAAACATCAGCCCTTCCTTTTGAAGTTTCGATATTAAGATTTATATTTTACTTCTCTCATTTTAAATGGGATCTTTTCAATACTGTTTGTGTCTTTTGAAAACGAATACCGATATCGGCGCTCAAGATTCCATCGTTCGAGTATTCGTCTTTCCAACTTTTTAACTTAAAATTTAAATGGAATAAGTTTGAAAACTTGGAAAGTTAAAGTAGACAATTTGACATTGCTTCTTTTCTTATTGTAATATCGACGCGATCTAATCCCCTGGTCCATGGTGGCCCATGACTTGCCATTGTATATCTTTGACTATTATGTACTATATTGTTTATTTTAAGATTACAGTATATTATTAATATACTTGCTCGTATTCGCGACTTTGCCTGTAGTATGTAAATTGGGCTTTCAATAAAAAAGTTTTCTGTCGTTTATTTTAAACTTGAACTTTGTTTTCATTCGTTTCATTGAATTTCCCTGTTCATATATTTTTTCCTCAATATCGTGAGTGCCGAAACTGCAGACTAGAAGTTAACTGCATTCTCTAATGTGAAGTTTATTAAAAAAATATGTTTGTATCCCGGTTAAAATTTTTGTATTTCAGCGATTTACGTCATATGTTCAGTATTAAAAACTTGCTTCTGTAAAAGTTTTGTTTCAGTTTCCCGAAATGTAAATGATAGCTCGCGTTTGTTTAAAATGTGTACACGTATTTTTTGTTCATCTGGAGCGGACAATGGCAACTGTGCATATGAAAACAAAAAATGCGGTCCTGCCGCGGCGCGGCGGCGGCGGGAACAAAGCGGCCGCAACTCCATTCGTTGCTGTGACATTTGGTTTTCTCCAAATTGCTTTTCGCCACCGACGGCGCCCGAATATTTACGCTCGGTTTCTTTATCCAGGTCAAACACGTCACATACTAGCAAATCCATTGGGTCGTTCTACGAATACCTGTAGCAAGCATTGTATTGTATCTAACTCTGTTGATTGAATTTTCCTGCCTCGCCGGGTCTATAATGTCTGTATGCTTTTGATGTTTCTATATACGTACTGTACCTGTATTGTGTAAATGTATCTAAATAAGTTTTAAGTTAAGTAGGATTCATCGGCTTTTGGTATTTACGATTTGCTCCAACTACCCCTAGAAGATCGGTAAATTCTTAGTGTCATTCAAATCTCCGCCTCGAGAGGATTCGAACCCAGGACATTTTTGCCGGGTATCCGGTATGGTAAACATTGCGCCGTACCGGTTGCCTAATACGTTAATATGTGCCTGCATTATGATCTCACTTCGGTTTTAAACTGTTGGATTCCAACGACATGAATTCATGTCACGAATGCCATAGTACGTTCACTTCGCTGGAATCCAATGGGAAACAACGTTTATTAGACCTGTCACGCCTTGTTCCAGCTAGTCATGCACGATAGCGTGTGACGGCTCTATCGTATCCAACTCACCCTGACCTTATAAATATAATGTAGTGTGAAATATTGGCCTTTTAGACATTACACCTATTTTGACATAATTTGTATTATTTTATATTTCTCTTCGCCATTTACATCTTTCCTTCATAATGTAATGACTTTAAACCATTGTAATGAAATGTAAGTTAATATTTAAACCTTTAGGTTCGCACTGGTAACCTCTACTTTAACTTATATCACTGATACTTACTTCTTCCTTTTATCTGTGGTACAAAATAACACACAAATACAAGAGTACAAACGTGGCCCGAGTCAAAGCTAGGTTAATAAACGCAAAATCCGCGTTTCCAATCAAGCTCAGCAAAAAGAGAACCTTCAGAAGAGTTGTTTTTCTTGTGTCCCCGGCAATGAAAGCTCTCAATGATCCTCCTAACACAAGGCAAGTGGGCCACGACACGACACAACTACTGCTAACGATGGCGCTGTCTTCTACACAGAGTTGACAACAACATTGGCTTCGACTGGATCGTAAAAAGAATGTATCAAGAGATTTGAAAAATATGACTTGTGTTAGATCGTTATCAAATTGCTGATTTCACATTTGAATTAGGGAACTAAACAAGCACCATAAAAGTTTGGTAATTGTTGGTAAAATATGAATCTTGTCAGGGTTGAAATTTTCCTATGGACCTGTAAATTCAAAAAATCTTTAGACGGACTTACAACCTTCCTTTTTATAAGTCTTACCTTAAGTATATACCTACTGGAAATCCATCTAAGTTCAGTGTAACGAATGCAAGAAGGAAAATATTAAATTACATCTTCATTCCCAGTTCCTATCGTTCTCAGCCCTAATTTTGTGCTTGGCATTTGAAGGCCACATCTTTCAAATATCCCCTTCCTACACAATCATAGTAAAAGGGTAACAATACTTGCTGCAAGATTTTACCAAAACTAATATTCCAAATTGGGTAGGTAGCTATCTTAACAACGTCATAAAACATTTTAGACAAATATAAGCGCCACAATAACCTGGTGGCGGACAAAGGCTCTCGTGTGGCTATTAATAACTGCCGCCTATTTGTTGCAAGCAGGTGAACTGGGTCGATGGGCTACGGAATTTTATATATCCTACCGTATGGATTATGAGATGATCCAAAATAGGAAGTTCTAAAGGCCGAGAAAATCTTTGCAGACAATTTACATGTGCTAATAAAAATGCTTATCCTACTATCCTACTAATATTATAAATGCAAAAGTTTGTAAGGATGTATGTGAGTGAGTGAGTGTGTGTGTGTGTTTGTTGCTCTTTCACGCAAAAACTACTGAACGGATTTTCATGAAACTTTGCACTAATATAGCTTAGACATTGAAATAACATAATTTGTTAAAATTTATAGAGATTTTTGAAGGGACTGGTTCCCCGAAGCGAAGCGAGGGCGGATTTACTATCATCTATAAGAATAAGTAATGTATACAATGTGGATGTGTGTGAGGTCCATGCCATTTAGTTAAATATAATCTTTTTGTGGTATTTGCGGGTCTGTCTGTAACGGCATTGCTCTAAACGGACTTAATTAAGTCCTATTAATAATTTCGAAGACTTCTTGTTACCGCCTTCACTTTAGGAAACTTGAAATTGAAATGCAGGAAATGTTTCCGAATAATCGCAAACATTTTTATCATTTATAGCAAATATAAATTTATTTTATTTATTTATTTATATTTTATTGTTAATTAGAACGGTTTACATACCACTTACACTAATTAACACAATAATATCAAGGCACATTTTTTAAAGAATTGTCAAATAGTAAATAGAAATACATATTATAAGATGATAATGAACTGTCAATAAAAATAATAAAAAAAAATAATGATACATAATTTAAAAAAAAAATGGAATGTTAGAATGTCAAATTAATGAATGCAAAATTTAAATCATGGGGTTTCGCTGAACCTTAGACACATGCTAAGGACTTTCCTCCAATTGTCAACAAAAATATCAAAGTCAGGAAAGGTTTCTAGCAGAGCGCTGAGAGCCGAGAGGGTACGCGGGATCGGAGAGTTTGCGTGGGCGGACGTGCGACAGGACGGCACGGCAAATAATTTATGCCTTCTGCCTCGTAGGTAATTGTCCGGGGTAAATAGGCGAGCTAGCTCGTTATGCAGCTCCGGAGCATCGATTAAGCCTCGGAAAATTTTCAATGCCATTACCAATTGGGAGTTTGCTCTCCTACACTTCAGCGAATTGTAGTTGAGGCATCCCAGGAGAAATGATGTGGGGTACATGAATGGGTAATAGCCAAAGTTGCGCCTATATAAGTACCTGAGGAACGCTTTTTGGACCTTTTCTAGTAGGGACTCGTACTTGGCGTGATAAGGGTTCCAGACGCAAGAACTAGCCTACTATATAAATTCAACAATTCAAAAGCTAACTAAAGTTAGCTTTTGAATTGATATATTTCCAATTCATTGCAGTCTTAGTCAGTGCAACATTCGAGGTCACAGACAGAAGTCATAAAAAACTTTCACCGTCCCCAATCCTTTTCAAACAGAAGCAATTTGCATTTGTTCAAAAATCTTCCCTTCTAATTAGTGTTAAATGTTGTGTATGTTAAATTCATACCATAATAAAATCTGGAGGGAGGTTTGCACAGAAAGATGAAATCCGGCCTCATTAATATCACGTGTAGGTTTATTGCGGCGGCCGGGCGCCCGTGAAGTATTCATGGCCCCCGCTTCATCGCCCGCCGCTAGAGACTTTAATAAAATCTCATATTTGTTTTCACCGGAACATAAGCACCGCTTCATGCTGATATTCATTATAACAAGTTGCTTTTTAGAGACCTACGTGTCACAAGAGTTAACGAGGTAGTGACAAAATTCGTAGCGAAGGAACGATCATCCAAAAACGTACGTTTCTTCAGAATGTTATGCAAATGCATCTTAAAGACAGAAACTAGCTACAAAATTCCAAGCACCTAACTGAGAAAACCGTGACACACAGTATTTACTTTTTAAATATAAGGCAGTCGTTTAAGTGTCTCGCAAGGAGCGACTTTTATACTGAGGTCGAGAAGGTAAATTGGCTCTTGCAACTCGAGGATCCGGGGTCCGCGTCTTCAACTTTTTGAATACCATCTTTATTACTCTCGTAAAATCTTTTGCAGCGAAATTCACTTTGAGTCCGATTGTATTCAGACCTATTTAATACTGAAGTACTTAGTCTCCAGTAATGTTGGTGTTATAAAATATAAATGTACCTATATGCAACGTGTACAAGTAGGTAATAGCTATTAGTATGATATGCCAACGCAGTGATTACATCAATACTATCGAATACATAATGGATAACCTAATCGTCGGCCTGCCGTGCGGTGGACTAGTCAGTAAAATTATAGTTATTAACATATTTTTAGAAACGAATTGTTATCAATTTCTTTAACAAATGAAAAACTTGGAAGGAAATCTTAAAATCTTGTTTTTCATGTTGTGCTGAAATAGCGGGCAGTGTTTACCTTCGCCCAATGACGAAGTGGTGAAGGGTAAAGTGTGGTCATCCGCACTTGGTCAGCGTGGCTTGGTAGACTCTCACTGTAAGTGGAGATCCTAGCCCAATTGGAGTTGGAGGCCGATTATAGATTGGGATGAATATTAAGTTGTGGAAATACCAAAATACTCTTGTGAAATAGGTACAATATTATAACCAGCAATGCAAATAGGGTCATTGGTAGTGTTCAAATATTAACGCTTCACTGTTTGGCGCTCTGGGTTGACAAGCCACGAATTGATTGACGTGACAATCAAATATTCACACGACCCGCGAATCATATCAACTGGTTGAACACAATGTTATAATACATTGATGATTGATTTGAAGTTACTACAACATCTATTGCATAGATGAATGAGCAAAATAAATAAGTGCAATGCTCGGGTGTGTCCAATACGCGTACAAAATCATACCATAATATACATATTCGGTATGTTAATAAAAAGTTGTACATACAAAGATTATACAAGAAAAAGTATTAATAATTACTTGAGATGAATAAACAATCTAGCAAGACATTATTCAGAAAGTAACAAAAGTGTAGGAAGCTCGCCGGAGGGCACGTAATACAATTACGGGCCATTCTGCGAGATGATCCGTTAATGGTCGTCGCACATTGTCTGGGCCTGCTCGCTGGATTTAATCAGGCCAACTGTACATTGTCCGCCGCGAATTGTGACGGTAATTGTGGCGCGAATTGGGTCGGATCGCGCCGCGGGACGGGACAAGGTGGGACAATAAGTACTCTACAACGTGTACATGTGTGCCTACTGCGACAAACTTTTATAGGTTCTTGTGGATATAAGCGTTAAGAAATCGTAGTGAATAAATTTATGGTATTGGTAGACTAACCGAAATAAGGTCAATCTCAAAGTTGGGTGCATCTGAAGCGTTTCTATGTTCTGTATTGAGTATCTGTTGTAATTGATATATGAGACTATACACAGACTGACAGAATGTAGTAAATATAGCGTGTATACTTAGCGCATGTTTATTCAAAGATATTTTGTACCAGTCTAAAGATGAAAGATTTTTTGAAAACGGTCCAGTGGTTATTTAGTACAAAAATACACATTTTTCTTTTCTATAATAATAGCGTAGATTTTTCTGTTCGGTGTTGGGTACGAGGGTAGATATATCAGTATGATAACTGCGGCAAACTACGACATGCTGTAATAATGTTCGGCGCGGCAGAACCGACCGTACCTACCCGTGGTCCCAGAGCTACCGAAACCACAATATACGCGAGGGCGCCGTCATTGGCGACCACAATGTTTGCGGACCAATGCTGGAGCGTGCCATCCGCCCGCCCGCCCCGTGCCAGCTGCTCTCTTTGCCAATTTTTAGGGTTCCGTACCCAAAGGGTAAAACGGGACCCTATTACTGAGACTTCGCTGTCCGTCCGCCCGTCCGTCCATCCATCCGTCCGTCCGTCCGTCCGTCCGTCTGTCACCAGGCTGTATCTCATGAACCGTAATAGTTACACAGTTGAAATTTTCACAGACGATGTATTTCTGTTGCCGCTACAACAACAAATACTAAAACACTGAATAAAATAAATATTTAAGTCGAAATATGGCTTCGACGCTTCAGCGATAAATTAGTTACCTTTTGGTCCAAGAGATGGCGTTGCTTGTGGCTACAAAAAACTAAAGTAAATATTTAAGTAAGGCTTTCATACAACAGACCAGATTTTTTGGCGTTTTTATACATAATGGTACGGAACCCTTCGTGCGCGAGTCCAACTCGCACTTGGCCGATTTTTATTATTTTGAAGCTTTGTTAAAAGCTCGCGATTGGACGTGTTGTGGTTTTGCTACAATTTTCGTAACTTTAATTAATTTCAAAGTTTGTATAAGTACATAGTTTATATGTATAACTTAGTTCTTCGGTAGGTATGAAGCGGTATGTTGACGAAAAGATTATCACACTTCAAGTTTATGGTATGAGTCTACTGAAGTTTGTATAATTCTGTAAAGAGGGAGACGTTCTGTGGGATTTGTACCAGTAGATATATCTCCTCGGTTATGTTGGGAGGATCGAGGTCTGACAAGAAAACACCTCTCTTCTCCTGCACATTATCCAAAGTTCGTCTCAGGCACTAAAAGAGTAAAAAATAATAAAATCTAAATTGAGTCCAGAGTGCCATGCATAATATTGTAGTATAATACGACGCTTTGTTGTCGTATTATTTAAAATGGAAATGTTTTTTCCTTTCTTTCATATCAATAATGTACGTAAACATAATATGCTCAATTTAATATTCTATCAAACTCTACCAGGTCTTGAATATACTGATACCTATTCCTTTAAATATCTTCGTTTAAACTATGCAAAGTATCAAACTGTGTAATTTAAAGTTTAATCTCGGCGGTTACGGGCGCCCGAACCCCGGAGTTCCCGATCCCAAGCAAATAACGATAGGATTAGGATAAGCTCCGTGTGTGCGTGTCGACGGCTACTTGTGTTTACATACATACTGGTCTTATTACGACGATAGGGTCTCAAATAGGAACCTCCCAACGAAATTACGTAATTTACGAGCTCATTCAGTTACTAAATAAACGTTCACACGTAATTCGTATTTAATTTTCTGGCCATAAAACTGGGAAGAAATAAAATAACTCAAAATTATTAGTGCGAAAATGGGTTGTCATGAAATTGACACATTGCACGATGCGCGTGGTTAAAAAACTTGGATGCATTTTTCTGACCCTCTCGATTTACGGCACTGCGCTGCAGAGATAATGGCTTTGGAAACGGTTGATTTATGAAATCTCGTATTTTTACGAACAGCAGTAGTCACGTGACTTTAAAGAGCTTGGTTATTTATCGCATTTTGTCATGAAACTGAACCGGTTAAAAGGATAGCCATACATGCACTTGCAAGTTGCAAATGAAGTACTAGATGAGGATAACTATCTCTCTATGATGATAACTATCTATCTAGATATGCGGTCCAACCGTCACCGATAAGCTATTTAATTCCAATCCTTTTCGGGACGCATTAGGTACCCAGAAATACCTAGTCACTGAGCCTAGTCACTATAATAAACGTCAACTAGTAATGGCAATGTCCAGTCTGGATTGATAACGAGAATATTAATAGGTAATTAGGGGAGACGTAACGTAAAAGACGTAAAAAAGTTAATCTGTATGAGATTGGTATTGAACAACGAGAGGGATATGAAGCGGTTTTGCACGCGGGCACCGATACATTTTACGGCGCCCCTGGTAATAATGATGTGGTTTGCGCAGGTTGCTCAGCCTGGACGTGTCATCCCTGGAGGACGTGTACTGGCTGGAGGACTCGACGGCGCGCCACGCGATCGAGCCCAAGGACTTCGCGGCGTGGGCGGCGGCGCGCCAGAGCCTGCCCACCGGCAAGGAACAGCTGCAGACCCTCAAGGCCGACCTCTGGAGCACCGTCGTCAAGAACAGCAAGCACCAGGACGCTTGGACATGGGGTGAGTGGCATCGATCTCTTATAAAGGTTTCTTGTCACTGGCACTGGGCTCGGGTATCCTTCTACAATGTGGGGATAGTCAGGTGCGATTTGGCAGACTTCAGATAGCTTCGTTTCGTCGCGACGCTTTTTATCATCGAAGTAAGATTAATGAATTTCTAAAACGGAACATATTTCTGAAAATTAGAGGACCGTCCAGGATTTGATCCCCTTTTTCCCTACTGTGCCTTGCTGATTAACAAATCACATGATGATAATGACACTAGATGCTTCATACCACCCTAAGGGTGCCTTTCCACCAGAGATGTGGTATGCTACGTTGCTAAGTATGTGTTTGAGATCTACCAATCACATACATTGGCCCGCCTAGATGCCGCCCGAGGGCTGAATGTGATTGGTGGTTGGCAAACGCATCCTTAGCAACATAGCATAGCACATCTCTGATGGAAAGGCACCCTTAAACCAAAACTCCACATAAACACACACACATACAAACGCACAGAATAGTTTTCTCGTTTATCATGAAAATCCAGCCCAATATCTAACGACTGTGGGTAATTACTTGTAAAACATGTTGTAAAGTATTACATTACCTACTTAACATAGCATTAAATTACCAAATGCGCGGCCCAAGCTCCATCAACGAAGTTGTTACACGACAAACGGCTTCGGAATTGGATTAGCAGCGAAGGAGTTGATTACACTAAGTGAAAGCCTATCGACCCGCGCGCTAATGCCATGCCATGCCGGGGCGATGGGCGAGCCCGCTCCTGTAATTGGATTAACGGATACAATACAACTAATACTTACTCCGATTTTAGCATTAATACAATAATCATTCTACGGTATCTAGGGCAGTCGATCAGTTTTACGGGGTATGTTAATAGTTTTTTTGCTACCAATCTAAAGATTTTTGAATGTATCTTTGAATTCTTTGAGCAGCATTTAATAATCCTGTTCATCAATATTATGCCTAACAAAACTAACATTGATTGTCCAGATTGTCAGACAACGCATGACCTATACCAATGTGTACACTTTTTGAAGTTATACTTCTTTTGGCGCGATGGAGAAAAATGATGAGAGTGAATTTTTACGATGCGCGCGCACACCGACACCTAAATTTAACAGCATGAAGTTAGGCGCTTGAAGTTTTACGATGCGCGCGCAGCAGTATGAAGTTGCCGGCTAACCACTCATACTCATTGGCCTTTGTCAATGTAAAGTTGCAACGTACACACCGATAGATGGCGTTAGGAGCCTAATTTTTTTTATTTATAACCAGCCAGGTATGTTTTGACTTGTTTGTGACACATTGACATGACATAATATGCACAGACTAGCTAAAGATTAATGCCATAACACTATCAAAGTTATCGCTAAATACCTACTCGACTAAATAAAATTTCTCTAAACCGAACGATACCAGCGACGTTGAGACTGAAAGATTCAGAGTTGCATCGTGCACACCGATAGATGGCGTTAGGAGCCTAAAATTTTTTATTTATAACCAGCCAGGTTTGTTTTGACTTGTTTTTAGTATAATTAATACTAAATATTATGAAATTATTAACGTTGAATATTTATTATTTAATGATGCCAAAGAAGTATAACTTCTTACGCGCGTACATGTACACGCAATTTAATTTTTAGGGACAGAATTTCCTTAAGACAAATCGAAATTATTAAAAACTAGCTTCTGCCCGCGGCTTCGCCCGCGTGGAATTCATTTATATCGCAAAACGGGATTTTTCATACAAACTTTCATCCCCTATTTCAAACCTTTAGGGGTTGATTTTTGAAAAAATTAGCCTATGTGTGACTCTGGGTCTTCAACCATTTTCATTCCGAATTTCATCCAAATCGGACCGGTGGTTCAGCCGTGAAAACGTCACAGACAGATAGACAGACAGACAGACAGACAGACTTTCGCATTTATAATATTAGTATGGATATGGATACTTGAGTTTTTCGTCTTTTTTACTTGTCAGTTCCTACCAGACTGTAAAAATGGTGATGTAATGTGTGTAGGTAAATAACATTAAAGACACTGATAAGCTTAGCTTAGTAGACATGGTCGATGTTAAATCTTTGCAAACAAGGATTGATTTGTCTTAATATTTAATCAGCAAATAACAGGTTAGTGCAAAAGACCCAAGTCTTCAAATTAAAATGTTGTAGACTTTCTAATAATAATAATAATAATTCGTTCGCAAAATATCACTACGGGTTCAAGGGTCGGCGTGTAAAGTAATATAGTCGGACCCGCATAATAAAAAGAACCAAAATTTCTTTAAAAACTTGAGTCCTCAAAAGAAACTTCGGGAACGAAAATCAAATTTGAAAATGACTTGAGTACACGATAACTTAACTAAGTTTACGAAATTAATATTCCTACAAGTTAAAGTACCTACCTTATATCAGACCCGGCCCTTTCGGAGTTTATACTAATGCAATATATTTTTCAACTAACTTGTTTACTTTGCGCCGTGTAAATCCAGCAGTTTAATAACTGCTACAATCGTACACGAAGAATACTGATTTGAACCCGAACACAAGAAAGACTCGACCGCTTAAACTAACTCCAAAGTACTTAAGTCCTACGTAAGACCCGAGAGCTCGTAGATTGTCGTTCGTACCTACTTCATTTCTCTACTTTTGGAATCCTTTTATAATTCAGCGTCCGAGTCCATTAAAAAAGGACTAGACGAAAGACCATTGCAACAACTACTACAACATTATAATATAACAATTTCGCATGTAAAAGATTACTTCACAAATAATCCGACAGTAGAATTCGCGTTGATAAAATGTGCTATATTGCTATATCACACAAGTGAGGTTAATTCTTTAAGCTTTTTATAGCTAAATTGAAAAGTAATGATAAGATTTCTGGACAATGTGCATTTTTCAAAACAGATTTAATTTTTACTAAACTCTAAATAATAGTGAATTAGGACATAACTAGCGGACCGCCCGCGGTTTCACCCGCGTGGATCCCGTTCTCGTGGGAATATATGCATGTATTATACATAAAAACCTTCCTCTTGAATCACTCTACCTATTACAAAAAACCGCATCAAAATCCGTTGCGTAATTTTAAAGATTTAAGCATACAGACAAACAGACAAACAAACAGACGGACAAAAATAGCGACTTTGTTTTATACTATGTAGTGATGATTATCGGAATGGCATAATATTTTCCGGTGGTGTGGTGGTGTGGTGGTGGCAGGCGGCATGCTGGTGGTGTCGGTGTCGGTGTGCGGGCTGGTGACGCTGGCGGCCATGACGCAGCCCGCGCTGGCGCCCGAGGCCAAGCACTCGCTGCTGCAGTACGTCACCGGGAAGTACCTGCACCCGCCCAGCTGTAAGGTACCAGCTGTACATTCGTGTCACTGCCAGACGTTAAGCTTATTCATTATCGCGATTTTTTTTTTGCTCGTTTTTCTATGGAATTAACATTACAAACTACCGCTGCCGCCCATGACAACCGTGCCGCCCGTGACCGACACAGAATAAGACTCAAATGTCGTGGTTCGGAACTCTTTTATCTCGGAACTTGTTTCGTAAGCATGTCGATGCCGATGAATCGCGTGATATATGTTGTGAATGTGTTGACTGTGACCCTGTGTGTGTGGTGGTGTTGGCAGGTGGAGTGGGGCTGGCAGGAGCCGCAGGTGGTGGGCGAGACCATGTGCTTCACGGTGCACTGCTTCCAGCGCAACGGGCAGCCCTACCCCGTGTGCGACACCGACGACCTCACCGTCTGCATCTCGCACGGCACCCGCAAGGTACTGCCGCTATATTGTCCGCGCTCATACAACTTTTTTTTGTGTATAAATTTAATGGCCTTAATTTTTTTACGATGTGTTTTATTCAAACCTCCAGATCACGGCGGTGGTGGAGCTGGGGTCGGGCGACCCGGCGCAGGCCAACACGGCGCGCGTCAAGTTCACCGTGCGCACCGCCGGCGTCTACATCGTCAACGTCATGATCGGTGAGTGTAACTGTAGATCACGGCGGTGGTGGAGCTGGGGTCGGGCGACCCGGCGCAGGCCAACACGGCGCGCGTCAAGTTCACCGTGCGCACCGCCGGCGTCTACATCGTCAACGTCATGATCGGTGAGTGTAACTGTAGATCACGGCGGTGGTGGAGCTGGGGTCGGGCGACCCGGCGCAGGCCAACACGGCGCGCGTCAAGTTCACCGTGCGCACCGCCGGCGTCTACATCGTCAACGTCATGATCGGTGAGTGTAACTGTAGATCACGGCGGTGGTGGAGCTGGGGTCGGGCGACCCGGCGCAGGCCAACACGGCGCGCGTCAAGTTCACCGTGCGCACCGCCGGCGTCTACATCGTCAACGTCATGATCGGTGAGTGTAACTGTAGATCACGGCGGTGGTGGAGCTGGGGTCGGGCGACCCGGCGCAGGCCAACACGGCGCGCGTCAAGTTCACCGTGCGCACCGCCGGCGTCTACATCGTCAACGTCATGATCGGTGAGTGTAACTGTAGATCACGGCGGTGGTGGAGCTGGGGTCGGGCGACCCGGCGCAGGCCAACACGGCGCGCGTCAAGTTCACCGTGCGCACCGCCGGCGTCTACATCGTCAACGTCATGATCGGTGAGTGTAACTGTAGATCACGGCGGTGGTGGAGCTGGGGTCGGGCGACCCGGCGCAGGCCCACACGGCGCGCGTCAAGTTCACCGTGCGCACCGCCGGCGTCTACATCGTCAACGTCATGATCGGTGAGTGTAACTGTAGATCACGGCGGTGGTGGAGCTGGGGTCGGGCGACCCGGCGCAGGCCAACACGGCGCGCGTCAAGTTCACCGTGCGCACCGCCGGCGTCTACATCGTCAACGTCATGATCGGTGAGGGGGCATTGCCTTAGGCAGATGTCCCACCGTCGACGAGTCGGCAAGTGAATCCTGGCTATTTACTCGCTCAAGACATTTACAAAAATATGACATTCCGTGTAAAGAAAAGAGACGCATATGTCAGCGAGTATTCACTGACTGTTTTTACACGGGATGTCATATTTAAGTTCCTTTCTTGGACGAGAAATAGCGCCTTTACTACTCGCTGCTCGCGGGTGGTCGGACACCTGCCTTAGCTTCGGCAAGCTTTTTTTAAATGACGCCACTTTGAGATTTCACTCGAACTTTTTGCTAGTACCTCGAACTTTTTGTTAGTACCGCCATTGGTGGAACCGTTGGATCTCCGTTCAACATGATACTATGTGCGCGGCAGGCGGCGCGACGGCGTGCGGCGGGCCGTTCCGCAAGTGGTTCCTGGCGGGGCGCGTGGCGGCGCGGCGCTCGCGCGTGGCGGCGCACGCGGCGCTCGTGTGCACGGCGGCGCGCGCGCGCACGCTGCACGTGCACCCGCGCGACCAGTTCGACAACCCCGCGCCGCTGCAGCCGCCCGCCATCGAGGTGGGGATTTAATTGTCGATTAGTAGCATTCATGACGAGGTGGGCATTGAGAAGTGACACACTGATTATTTATTTATTAGGAGTTCATATTAATAAGTCATTTTGCTGGCCTCGCATTTTGAAGACCTATGTGGAGTAATGGTAACCATGCCGAATCACCATTGAAAAGGTCATAGGTGTGATTCTCAGTGAGACAAAATAAGTTCCGTTTTGGTATGTATTTTTGTCTTGTGTGATGTCTATAGCGCTAGCGATACAGACATCGAATCCTATTGTGGAATTATGAGCATATCACGTTTATAAAAACTACAATGCCAAGAGTAACGCTTACTGCATTGCGAGCTCAAGCGCTAACCCGCTTCTTATACCATGGACTATCTCCTCAAAGTTCATATACCTACACCAAGCATCTAGCTGGGGAGCCGAAGAGGGGAATCTGGGATTTACTCGAGCGCGTCAGATTAAGGTACAGGGCCCTTACAGGGGATACCTTGTACCCAGTTAAGTACCTCCACCAAATATGGGCCCCATATATAAGTTCGAATTTTTTTTGCACATTAAAATAATTATAGCGAGTTTGCGTCACATCGAAATCGTCAGATTATTGAATGAGAGCTTTTTTTAGGTTCACTTAACACCCCCTTAATAAATCTGACGTGCTCGATTAGATTTTTTCTCTCTCATTTTCAACCCTTACGTACGGTCACCCCCATCAAACAAACGATCAGATTAACATAGTACATTATTAAAAATACGTAGAACATTGATGCTATCAATATCTGAAGCGCTCGAGTATTTCCACATGGACATTATTTTTTTACATATTTAAAAGTCTATAGCCGCTTCCCCCACCGATGAAAAGGTATACATTATATAACATTTTTTTCTTCTTATCATGTAAGCTTTGCAACCCAATAGGTCTCTATGACGCTCGAGTAAATCCACATTTAGCATCGTCGGCTCCCGTACCAATCGGTCAGTCGGTAACAATAACAAGTGTGTGTGCGGCAGGGGTTCTCGATCACGATCAGCGAGATCGGCGGCGCGCCGGAGCCCGAGCTGGCGGCGGCGGCGCGCTTCAGCTACGACGCGGTGAACCAGCGCGTGGCCGTGTCGCTGTGCTTCCCGCGCGCCGGCGCCTTCCGCGCGCTGCTGCACTACGACGCCGTGCTGCTGCACAACGGACAGTTCGACTGCATCGTGCTCACGCGTGAGGGATTACTATTCAATAATATATAGCCCGCTACTATGTTACAACTATTTGTTCAGCCTCTGCCTTGGTAGGCTCGAACTAACAGAGTTTCACGAATGGTCCAAATTAAAAAAAAAATCAAGATTTATTTTACAATCTTAATCCGTATCCCACACAAGTCGCCTACAAGTAACAACACAAATACATTAGGTTTGTATTTTATACAAAACCTTCAGATACTGACCAAGCACTACTTTGTTAACATTTGCTGCAGCATACAGCAATATTGTCAGTATTCTGCGTGAAAACAAACAAAAAAACTTTAAAATTCCCACTTGGTCCTTCGAGCCACCCTGTATATACGTACGTGTTGCGCGTGCGCAGCGAGCGACACGGCGACGGTGCAGCGGCAGCTGGGGTCGCGGCGCGGCGCCACGTACGAGGCGCGCGTGCTGGCGCCGGGCCGGCCGCGCCGCGCGCTCTGCGCGCTCAGCGCCAAGCAGCTGCTGGTCAAGGACTACGTGCTCAAGTTCATCCCCAAGCGGATCACCTCGTTCCGGCTGTGTCCGTCTACTAAGGTATGGGAGCGTGGTGATGGTACATTTATAGAATAAAAAATTAGTTTATGGACGATAGTTTTAGGTGCCTGCTCACGTCATAAAGAAACATCGATGAAAACTACTACTGCTGCCATGTAACTATTGAAAACGGCATTCATTCTGTACTCTCTATTATGTATTCTGTAGTTCGCTTGGAGATTTAATACAATCCTACGCCACTTATAATAAACAATATGAACCCATACTGCCATGAACAGTTGCGAGGAAGTCTTATCATATATTACCGTGTTACCAAAGATCACCGTGGCATCGTTTCCTCGCTTTCGGAGACTTTTTGCTCCGCTCTTTTTGGTCCTAGCGTGATGTTATATAGCCCATAGCCTTCCTCAATTAATGGACTATTTGTGAACAAAAAGAATTTTTCAAATCGGATCAGTAGTTCCTGAAATTATCGCGTTCAAACGAACAAACAAACTCTTCCGCTTTATATAATTAGTATAATAATTTTTGATGAGTGTATCTGTGTGTCAGCTGATCCTGGCGCCGCGCGCGGGCGCGGGCCCGGGCGGCGCGCTGACGCTGGAGGACGGCGCGCAGCCCCCGCTGCGGCTGGCGGCGCCCGAGCGCGACCTGCTGGCCGCCGCCTTCACGCAGCTGCTCATCGCCAACTGCGGCGGCGAGGACACCTTCAAGGTACGAGCCGGTCACCACTCAGATGCTTCGTACAATATTGCTATACTTACCACTTCTTTTTCTAAAGTCATCATCATCATCTTAATCCATCATGACCCACTATTGAGCACGAGTCTTTTATCAGAATGAGAAGGTTAAGGCAATAGTCCAACACGCTGGCCAAATGCGGTTTGGCGAACCATTTTCTAAAGTAACTAAGTCATTTTTACGATATTTCAATGTGGCCTCAACTTACTTATGGCTTACTATAAGGGACGGGCCTCTCTTCATAACTGAGTAGGTTTAAGTTTAAGGCATACTCAATCTATGCGGATTGCTGGAATTTCTAGTGGTATATGATAACCTGTTAAAAGACAGCAGTGCAAGTGTGTGCACCAATGATATTTCGTTACAGAACAAGCAGGAATTCTTCTACTCGGAGATCCGCAAGGCGCACGCGCGGCACCCGCACGACAAGCTGGCGATCCGCGTGGCGCGCGCCGAGCTGGTGCGCAGCTCGCTCAAGGCCACGCGCCACTTCACCGTCGCCGACTGGTGCAAGAACTTCGACGTCACCTTCCAGGGGGAGCAGGGTAATGCATCCACACAAACACACACGTACCCACACACACACACACACACACACACACACACACACACACACACACACACACACACACACATACACACACGCACACACACTTATATTTTCATACAAATAGATACAGTCCATACATGGGACTAAAACTTTATTTAACACAACTAAATAGACCTCAAACTTACTCCTGTACTCAGCCTTAGTGAATGGATGGCTATATGGTATATAGCTGAAATGCTTCATGCCTTCCGAAGGCCTTCGACATGACTTTACGGCTGCTATATTTTGATTACAATCGGAGCAGATGGTTTTACGTGCTTTCCTAAGCACATAAGCGCTCAAAAATTTTTTCCACTAGCGATTACCCAACAAATTACAGACGATGCCCGTAGTTGCTTAACTTTGTCGATCACAAGTGAATGCCACAGTCTACCCTGATAGTGAGGTTGGTATGCGAAGTGTGTGTGTGTGCGTGCGTATGTGTATGTGTGTGTGTGTGTGTGTGTGTGCAGGCGTGGACTGGGGCGGCGTGCGGCGCGAGTGGTTCTCGCTGCTGTGCGCGCAGCTGTTCGACCCGCAGTTGTAGTGTACGATGTGTGTGTGTGTGTGTGTGTGTGTGTGCAGGCGTGGACTGGGGCGGCGTGCGGCGCGAGTGGTTCTCGCTGCTGTGCGCGCAGCTGTTCGACCCGCAGTTGTAGTGTACGATGTGTGTGTGTGTGTGTGTGTGTGTGTGTGTGTGTGTGCAGGCGTGGACTGGGGCGGCGTGCGGCGCGAGTGGTTCTCGCTGCTGTGCGCGCAGCTGTTCGACCCGCAGTTGTAGTGTACGATGTGTGTGTGTGTGTGTGTGTGTGTGTGCAGGCGTGGACTGGGGCGGCGTGCGGCGCGAGTGGTTCTCGCTGCTGTGCGCGCAGCTGTTCGACCCGCAGTTGTAGTGTACGATGTGTGTGTATGTGTGTGTGCAGGCGTGGACTGGGGCGGCGTGCGGCGCGAGTGGTTCTCGCTGCTGTGCGCGCAGCTGTTCGACCCACAGTTGTAGTGTACGATGTGTGTGTATGTGTGTGTGCAGGCGTGGACTGGGGCGGCGTGCGGCGCGAGTGGTTCTCGCTGCTGTGCGCGCAGCTGTTCGACCCACAGTTGTAGTGTACGATGTGTGTGTATGTGTGTGTGCAGGCGTGGACTGGGGCGGCGTGCGGCGCGAGTGGTTCTCGCTGCTGTGCGCGCAGCTGTTCGACCCACAGTTGTAGTGTACGATGTGTGTGTATGTGTGTGTGCAGGCGTGGACTGGGGCGGCGTGCGGCGCGAGTGGTTCTCGCTGCTGTGCGCGCAGCTGTTCGACCCACAGTTGTAGTGTACGATGTGTGTGTATGTGTGTGTGCAGGCGTGGACTGGGGCGGCGTGCGGCGCGAGTGGTTCTCGCTGCTGTGCGCGCAGCTGTTCGACCCACAGTTGTAGTGTACGATGTGTGTGTATGTGTGTGTGCAGGCGTGGACTGGGGCGGCGTGCGGCGCGAGTGGTTCTCGCTGCTGTGCGCGCAGCTGTTCGACCCACAGTTGTAGTGTACGATGTGTGTGTATGTGTGTGTGCAGGCGTGGACTGGGGCGGCGTGCGGCGCGAGTGGTTCTCGCTGCTGTGCGCGCAGCTGTTCGACCCACAGTTGTAGTGTACGATGTGTGTGTATGTGTGTGTGCAGGCGTGGACTGGGGCGGCGTGCGGCGCGAGTGGTTCTCGCTGCTGTGCGCGCAGCTGTTCGACCCACAGTTGTAGTGTACGATGTGTGTGTATGTGTGTGTGCAGGCGTGGACTGGGGCGGCGTGCGGCGCGAGTGGTTCTCGCTGCTGTGCGCGCAGCTGTTCGACCCGCAGTTCGGGCTGTTCGTGTCGTTCAACGAGTCGCGCAACGGGCTGGTGCTGCCCAACCCCGACCGCCCGCCGCACCTCAAGGTATGCACTTTGTTACCTCACTCGCCTGCTCACTACCTACTCTTCTCTCCTTCGGAAAACGATCGCGAAGTTCTTGTGTACGTTCCATTGTCATTGTTCAATATACTATAATGATCATACTTGTTAGTTCTTGTTATGTAGCCTGATATGATCATTGACGAATCTTTCACACTTCCTGTGCCGTGATAATTTGTCATGAAGGCTTTCACCTACCTGTCATCAAATTATTAGATGTATGAGCTTACATAAAATAATTAAAGTTTACGATGTCGGCCCGTGGGCAGTTGAAGCACTTCGAGCTGGCGGGCAAGCTGGTGGGCAAGTGCCTGTACGAGAGCGCGCTGGGCGGCGCCTACCGCCAGCTGGTGCGCGCGCGGCTGGCGCGCTCCTTCCTCGCGCAGCTCATCGGCCTGCGCGTGCACTACAAGGTACGGGTACTGCTAGAGCACACGAGAGCGCGCTGGGCGGCGCCTACCGCCAGCTGGTGCGCGCGCGGCTGGCGCGCTCCTTCCTCGCGCAGCTCATTGGCCTGCGCGTGCACTACAAGGTACGGGTACTGCTAGAGCACACGAGAGCGCGCTGGGCGGCGCCTACCGCCAGCTGGTGCGGCTCCTTCCTCGCGCAGCTCATCGGCCTGCGCGTGCACTACAAGGTACGGGTACTGCTAGAGCACACGAGAGCGCGCTGGGCGGCGCCTACCGCCAGCTGGTGCGCGCGCGGCTCATCGGCCTGCGCGTGCACTACAAGGTACGGGTACTGCTAGAGCACACGAGAGCGCGCTGGGCGGCGCCTACCGCCAGCTGGTGCGCGCGCGGCTCATCGGCCTGCGCGTGCACTACAAGGTACGGGTACTGCTAGAGCACACGAGAGCGCGCTGGGCGGCGCCTACCGCCAGCTGGTGCGCGCGCGGCTCATCGGCCTGCGCGTGCACTACAAGGTACGGCCGGACGCTGGTGCGTGCACTGTAAGGTACGGATCACGTGATACAGCGGGCACGAAGGGTCACTTTTTAAGAAAGAAGACATTTTCAACAGGATGGTAGAAGAAGAAAACTGGTTGATAAGGGTTTTGGCAAATATGTAAGTGAATAAATAGGTTATGATGTATCAAATGCATGTTTGTGGGATTGCTCAAAATAGATATTTTCCCTGTCGTAATTAAGTAGTTCTTAGTCTTGTTATTTACAGTTTGAATCGTTGGTTTAACGTGTTATACAACTCGTGCCAAATTTTATGGCTCGTTTGCATTTTGATGGTTGAATCTTGCTTATGTTGAGCATTTAGTAAAAAGTGTGAGGGACAAAGGGACCAAGAGACACGATTTATCGTTCCTGGTGACGTATGCAAAATTTCCGACTTATATAGTTTTTATGAAATTAAGGTAGCAAACGAGCAGGCTAGGTACCATCCTTCGCTGCCGCCTATGACAACCTGTCAGCCCATGACGCCTGTGACCTACTGTTACTCCAATTTATTAATATTTAAATGTGAAGCTTTACCATACCACATCGTTATCGGCAGCACTTCGAGCAGGACGACCCGGAGCTGTACCTGTCGAAGATCAAGTACGTGCTGGAGACGGACCTGGACGCGGCGGACGCGGCGCCCGAGCTGTACTTCGCGGACGACGTGTACGTGCGCGGGCGGCTGGTGGCCACGCGCGACCTGCTGCCCGGCGGCCGCGAGCTGCGCGTGCGCAACGCCACCAAGCTGCAGTACCTGGACGCGCTGGCGCAGTGGCGGCTGGCGGCGCGCGCGCGACAGGAGACCGACGCGTTCCTGCGCGGCCTGGCGCTGCTCGTGCCGCACAACCTGCTCGCCATCTTCGACGAGAACGAGCTCGAGGTAACGCCCCGCCGCCCCACTGTCTGCATGTCTGCTCGACTTTATCTAGTCATTGGAAGTTTGTCCGACTCATATCTGGCCTAAAGTCGCAACGTTATTGTAATGTTAGTTATTACTAAATTATATGCTTAGTAATTGTTCAGCGATTATGGATAGATAGGTTATTTTGAAAATAACTTTTGGTCAATTTCTTTTTTCCTTCTATCTTGACTGACAATGTATCGATGATGTATGAGGGGGTCACAGCACAGCGATGGTATATCAGAAGGCTCATCATTTATTAATTTGCTACGAGGTCCGCCATAAGCGGGTATTCAATGTGTGCACCGCGCGGGCTGCATGCACAGGGAGACAACATAAAAGTAAACCTATGTCAAGTTGGTATTGAAGCAAAGGAAGAAGGGGATGTAAAATGGTACTGCATGCGAGCGCTCCTACAGCTAGGGGCAGGCTTGCTATTCAACTATAAAGACCATATTATCACGTTTGACGCATCTCATTGTATGTAATCGTTCGTGTGTGTCAGCTGCTGATCTGCGGCACGGGCGAGGTGTGCGTGGCGGACTGGCGCGCGCACGCGCTGGTGGCGGGCGCGGGCCGCGACTGGGAGCGGCGGCTGGGCTGGTTCTGGGCCGCCGTGGCCTCCTTCACGCCCGCCGAGCGCGCCAGGTTGCTGCAGTTCTGCACCGGCTGCGCGCAGCTGCCGCCCGGCGGCTTCCAGGTATTACCTCATCATGGATGTAATAAATACTAGGTGCACAATGGACTGGGAGCGGCGGCTGGGCTGGTTATCGTGGTTTGCCGAGTAAACGTTAACTGCGTTTGTCATGAGCGTCGATCGAATTGCTTTACTGGATGTCACCAAAGGGAGATATTCTTCCACCAAGCGAGGCGTCATCCTCGTGAGGTCCTAAGCACAGACGTTTCCTCGTTTGCAGGCGAGACGACATGCCTGGGGGGCGGTCGAGGCCCCGAGTGAATGTATTCGAGTCGTGGTATATATGCGGGCGATCGACAAATCTTCGATAGCGCGATTCAGGCTTTGGTGATATCACCGTTTGACGTGTGTGCGGTGTCGCTCCAGTCGTATCGTCTTCTCGTTTATATCGGCGAGAGTTGAACGTTCGGAACGTGGTGGTTGCAGGAGCTGAGCCCGCGGTTCCAGCTGACGGCGGCGCCCACGCACGGCGCGCTGCCCACCGCGCACACCTGCTTCAACCAGCTGTGCCTGCCCGACTACGACTGCTACGAGCAGCTGGTGCGCGCGCTGCTGCTCGCGCTCAACGAGGGCGCCGAGGGCTTCGGCATGATCTGAGCCCCCCGACACCTCCATACCCTCCCATCCCCTCACCGTCATACCCTAGTACGGACATAAGGCCTTTCTCAAACAACGCTATTATAAGCGACTAGGTCGTTGTCAAAGTAAAGAAGCGACGCGTCTAAGATGCGTTTCCTATCAGTGAACAGTGTCAGATACAGCGAATTTTGTAGTCGTGTAGCTAAAAAATAGCGTAGTGTGAGAAGGGCCTTAAGCTTCATACGCAGTGCGTCCGAGCAACGCACGCATACGCAAGTTTACGGACCCGGAACATTGTTCAATAGTGGTGTAGAGTGGTTTGTGTTTGGTGGCCATGAACGGTGTCTATGTGTACAGTGTTCGAAAGCGCAACACATATTCATCGTTCACGGACCCGGAACGATGTTCAATAGTGGTTTAGGGTCGATTCAGACATATCAGTGAAGTCACCGTTCCGTCACAGTACCGGCAAATCTTTCATACTAATAGCACTGACACTGCACTGACAACGCCGAGAATGTATGAAAGATTTGCCGGATCGGTGACTTCACTGATATGTCTGAATCGACCCTTAAAGTGGTTCGATAATTGGTGTCCGTGAACGGTGTCTATGTGTACAGTGTCCGAAGTCCGAAAGCGCAACACATACGCCCCGTTCCCGGACCCAAAACGATGTTCAATAGTGGTTCAAAGTGGTTCGATACTTGGTATCCGTGAACGGTGTCTATGTGTGCAATGCCCGAGAGCGCAATGTTTGATGCTTATGTCTGTTCTAGTGTATGACTTGCGGTCCCGGGACGTGAACAACAAAACGTTATATCGTGTTCGGTGTATTCGTGGCCGTGTGGTACTCGACAAGAAACTATTCGTCGAGTTGCCAAACGCGGCGTTATTGAGGCCTATAGATATAGGTTACCGCTTTGTTCGCTAGCCGGTATTGACGACTGTGATGACGGCTTCAGTTCGTCTATTGTATTAAACGCGTCCTCATGCACTTACATAGAGTCTATAATAAGAACAGTATTTAAGAAAATCGTACGTACCGTGTCGCTAGTTACAAACAATGATACTTTTACTATTGTACACAAAATACTCGATTTATGCTTTTTTTAGGTTTTATTAAGGACACGTTAGGTACTCCAAGATCGTCTTTACGACGAGTCATTAGATTAGTAATGATAACTATCTAATAATACTTTACCCTCATTGAAGACAAGATGCGGCTGGACAGAGACGAACGTATTTGGTTCAAGCCCAGGGTTTATAAACTAGTCGTCACATTTCAATACTCTTGTATTTGTATAGGTATGTGGTTTTAGTGAAACGTAAGCTACAGATTATTTATTGCTGTCCAAAAATAATCAGCGGAAATTACACATTTGTACCCCTAAAATTAATCTACAGTGTAGAACCTATAATTTATAAATATACGTAAACTAGTAGTTAAGATAAAATGAAATGATAGATACGTATACATCATAGGAATGGGCTGTTAATTCGAGTACCTACTATATGTAAGTACTTTGTGTAGTATACATCGGTCGCTATGCAACGTTGAAGATGTTTTCTGTAGCTATCTGTCGGTACTCTTTGTTTATTATCAAAGTAGCTTCTGCCCGCGGCTTCGTCATTCGTCAAATTCATTCGTCAAGTTCATCCCCTATTTTAAGCCTTTAGGGGTTGGTTTTGGAAAAAAAAGTAGCCTATGTGTGACTCTGGGTCTTCATCTATTTTCATTCCGAATTTGATCCAATTCGGACCGGTGGTTTAGCCGTGAAAACGTCACAGATAGACAGACAGAGTTTCGCATTTATAATATTAGTATGGATATACGTGTATATAATTCAGTGTGTAGATTTGGTGTTCGTGTTCAGGTCAGGTCCTGTCCCGCCGGCCGCGGCCGAGGAATTGATTACGTGTGACAATAACCCAATATTGTGACGCAACTATATAATATTCTATCGACGCCAACATAAATAAAATGTTAGTGATCATTTCGTATACATTTATATGTATATAAGTAGATGTGTAAGGAAGAAGCACTGGTTTTAGGCACTCACACCAACGCAGGTCTTCTACGAAACACGCACACATGTGCAGCTCGCTTCTCATTGGTCGCTTAAACTGGGCGGTGATTGGTGCGACGCTCCCCGCGCGGGCCTGCGGCATTTTCATAGAACACATACCGATGCAATTTTACTTTAAACGATTTTTATAGTTTTTTCTTAGTTAGGTATTTATTCTAGTAATTAAGTTAACTCATGTTAGGCTAAAGTGATATTAGATTAAATCAAGTTTTTATTTATTTGCGCATTCGTTTTTAAATCGTACGAATCACGCTCAAAAAATAATAATTCGATAATAGCAATAAGGTTTTATTTTGAAAACTGTTGGCTTGTTAATTTGGCAGAACTCGAAAGAGACGAATCTATTTAAGTGACATTATTACTTATGTGAATTATTATTATAAGCGCCCTCGCGACGTGCATACCACAAAATATAATATGAGAGTGCTGAACGCGCCAGCTAAACGAACAAAACTATAGCTGCGAAATGTCGCTAAGTTTTATAAATATTACTATATTGATTATAGAAATACATACTGTCTTGTTAATGTTAATTATAAGAAATATCCCATAAGTTTAATTCTTGTTACTGGACATACTAGTATATTATTGCAATCAAAATATTAGATCTGTTGATCACGAAGTATGGTAATTAATATTATAAGATTTACTCTATTATGTGTACCATTGTCATTAATTAAGTGCAGCATGTACAATGAGAGTCGCCGTTTTTGTGCTCACCAGTTGGCGCCACTGGCGAGTGAGGTCCTGCTGTCAAAGCCCGCCCATACAAGGCCCATATACATAAACAGTGACAAGTGGACATTCACACAAGTGAGAAGTGACCATGGACTTAATATAATAAACGTAGGTATATACATAGTATAATTATACGTCCATGGAAGTGAAAGCCAGACCTCACTTTCCACTAGCGCCTCTAGCGGCGATTTCCCACGCTTTTGCCCTAAATTGTACACACCCCTAGTCACGCTAGTCACTGGTGTCTCCACGCTACTTGTAAATTGTTGTATAACAAGATTGGGGGAATAAAAATACCATATTTGGGACCATTACATTTTATTTAAAGCTAATTAAGTAATTGTAACTCGGTTCATTGGAGAGATTGTGCAGCTTTACATTATATTGTAATTGTAGATAACGGGCATTTATTTGCTTCTGTGGCACGACGTATGGCTTTTAACCGCTGAGCCGATTTTTTGCATGCGTTAATCCGTCTAAAAAAAGTGTCTGCTATATACAAACTAATTTTTGTTTCATAATATCATATCGTACCGTATTTGACAGTGTTGTTAATGTAGAATTCGATACATGTACTCGTTATTTGTATCTATGTACTACACTAGTTGACGTTATACCAATAGTTTGATCACAAAAAAAAAACATACTCACGTGCTATTATAGATAAGGTTCAAGATTGCGTGAACGTCTGCACTAGCCTAGCTCTAGAAGACTTGTTTATTATTTACTAGCGGCCCGCCCGCGGTTTCACCCGCGTGGATCCCGTTCTCGTGGGAATATATGCATGTATTATACATACAAACCTTCCTCTTGAATCACTCTATCTATTACAAAAAACCGCATCAAAATCCGTTGCGTAATTTTAAAGATTTAAGCATACAGACAAACAGACAGACAAAAATAGCGACTTTGTTTTATACTATGTAGTGATTTATTTATTTATTTATTTGTTGAATGTATGTTGTATGTCTGTCGCTGTAGTGTTGCCTGTTTGCTCAAATGTAAATACATACGCTTAAGATGTCTCAAATCCAAAACTTCGGCAACTACATATTATGTAAATACGAGGACTAGATACGAATGTGGATTAATTATTATTATAATATAATATATAGTCATTAATATTATTAATGTAACGTGTGAAGTGGAGAAATTTAGAACCTCAACACTTGGCTACATTTCTTCAATATTGTAAAGTTGACGTTGAGTGTAGGAAGCAGTCACAGAATATTTACAAATACCTAGTAAGTCGATAAGTCGTGGATATTATACTTACCTACATTTTAACTGTACCGGGTGCTCCATATGTTTAAATGACTGTGACACTGCCATACTTAAATAAATCCAGGCCAGTCTCTTGCTACCACTTGCTACTGTTACATACCGGTTACAGTTAAAACGTAAATCCGTCTGTGGGCAATGCCAGTGAAACAAATCAAATCTGAAAAGATATAAATAATTCCACAAATAATATTCTTGTTAAATTCCTTATCAGTATTGTACCTTATATGAACATGGGGGTCCCACAGTATGTCTGCGTATATTTAAATGTTTAATTTAATTATAAGAGTTGTCAGAAGTAGGTGAAATTAAAAAGGCCGTAACTTTGTGCCTAAAGAAATATAAGTTTATAGCTTCGACACCTTTGATGATCTAATGTCTAGATTGAGCGTCGTCCTACAATGAAAACAAAAAACAAGGCAACAATATCAAGCATGTGTGCGTGCAGACGATGTTTTACACGTTCGTCTATTGTCTATGTGTGCGTGATTAATGATACAATGATATAAAAATTGTGGCAAACAGTTGGCCACAATTTTTTGTAACGTTTGCGCGGATTCGATGTTCCATCTAGACATTAGATCATCAAAGTTCGACACAAAATTCCTTTTAATAAAGTAAGCCGTATTAGAATTGTGATTTTTATTTTTCTTTCGGTTTTATACATTTTAAATGATTATGTCTATAAAAAAAAATATCATTGTGGATGTAATTCATACACAAATAAGATACAGGTTCAGTTGTTGTGAAATGTTATAAAACAAGGGGGCCTAAAATATATTATGCGGACACCGAATCACATTATATTGCTTTGTGAAAATAAGACAACAGTAACTATGTTTTAGTGTTAAAACCCAATGCAGAAATTGGACCGTTACTAACTTCGACCAACAATACCAATGAGGGTCGCCGTTTTTGTGCTCACCAGTTGGCGCCACCGGCGAGTGAGGTCCTGCTGTCAAAGCCCGCCCATACATAAACACTTACATTCAGACAAATGAGAAGTGACAGTGCCACAAACTTATCTGACCCGGTGGACAAAATTGGAACTAATGCAAATGTTATACTGTTGTCAGACAAAGACAAAAACAGTAGCGGCCTTCTTACCGGGTCAGATAAGTTTGTGGCACTGACAGCCAGACCTCACTCTACACTAGCGCCTCTAGCGGCGAATTCACACGCCTTTACCCTCATTAGATGTGGGCTTAGTTAGCACTAGAAAATCATGTACAAGAATAAGATTCCACAACTGTGTAGGTGGGATCTTATTTACTCGGATTTTGTAGATGAGCCGTTATCTAGTTGGTATTGTTAGTCGAAGGATAACTTCTATAAAAATCACTTCTCATAATTATTATCTACCTATGTAAATCGATCTCGTCAGTATCGATATAGCTTAACATTTATCAAAGCGAGGTCCGCTCTTTATATACCAAATTTATTTTATAGCGTCTCTAAACATATAAGTACATTTTGATACATTTAATTAATACCATAATTTTATTACAAGTACATTTAATATTGTAACTGTCTCCAGAAAGGTCTATCGTAGTTTCTATTTATTTTCAGTATTTCCCTGTGACTTTGATGCAATTAATGTTACATGCTTCATAATGCTTCGTATCAGATTCCCTGTAATAGTTATCACCTCAGACCAATAAACTATAGACGGCGTGCCGTGAACAAAAGCGTGAAGCCGGCAAAAGTGTGCCTAAAACACACAACGGAACCAATAGAATGCCTATGTTGACAGTTTGAACAAGAATAAATTTAAACTTTATTTTTTGGAACACAAAGCTTCATTCATTTTTTATTATTTAGAACACAAAAGTCGTTTTGGTGTGAGTGCCGCCGTGTGTATTACAAGGCGAGGCGTACTTTTTGCCGGCTTCACGCTTTTGTTCACGGCACGCCGTCTAAAGTTTATTGGTCTGAGGTTATCACTAACCATTGTTGCTTATTCGTATCATTGCCGTCCGATCGGTCGGCAGGTAGGCCAGCCAGACCGAACTATCGACTGGTCGGCTCTACCCGACCGATCGGTTAGTCAATCGATCGTATTACGATGTCTAGATTATATCTTACTATAGAAGTAATCATTTATCGACAAACGGATTGGTTTTACTTCTACGAGTACCATTAGGGTCTGCGTATATAACATCAATGTAGTCCTACTGGACTGCAATTCAATTCACGAGGAAGCTGTGATAGGTAGACAGAGAGCGATATAGACGATCAGGGTTTTTGCACGGGAAAAACGGCACACAAAGCGAAACAAAACATTTCAATTTTGTTTGACATTATTTTTTGGTTTTATTGGCGTGAGTTGTTCCCTTTATGTGTGAATACGATAGATGGCATCCATTGGTTCATAATTATTCTGTCTACGATTGAAATGTGAGTTTTATTACGCAGCCTTCACCGACCCCAGCGCTATACAGACTACTTTGTATTTATTGTTATCGTAGTTTGTAAACATGAATCTCGTAATTTATTTATAATTTATTTTAATGAGTCTCAGAATATTATATTTTTATTCATTTATTAATGCCAGTATTTCTTTTAAAGTTTTATATTTATATTACAAGTTAGCTTACTGTTTTTGTTAGGTATTTATTGCTCTTATTCGTTAGTCGTAAGCTGTTGTTGTGCACCGTTCTAGTCTAATCGGAGAATGCTATTCAGATGATACATATTTCAAATGTTGATATTTTGTAGTAGTTGTTGATTAGGACTTTAAGACTGAAATAATAAATACGTGAAATGTGATCGCCCTTGTTTTATTTTTTGTAGTTTGTAGTGCTTTGTTATGGGAAAATAGATGGCGGTAAGTGCAGCCATATCCAACGATACTTGCTTCGATAAAGTCTGAGACGCGTTACTACTGCTGTGTGGTTGCTGAGCTTCTCGGGAACCACGAATGGTACAAGTGTTGATCAAAGAAGCATTGTGCTACATAAGTCATTCCGTTGTCTCGGATGTTACGCAGACTCGGTTCATCGAGGGCCAGATAATAAAGGTTCTACTGTATACTAGTTCGTGGGCAGTAATTCTTTGTGACAGGTGACATTAGTTACCCATAAGTAGTAGTAGTAGTAAACTTTATCCTCTTCTCTCCCATGAAACGTACAAAGTCTATCTCGTTTTATTTTTGTAATTGCAACACGCACACAGACAAAATGGGGTTGAAGCATTCCAGCCATTTTCATAAGCTGCAAGAAGCCTACTTTAGTATGAGGACCATCATTCATAGACGACATTAAATTTGCAGACCACAAATATTTTGTAAGGTGATTGTCAATGTATGCAGGTTTTCTATGTAGTTGTAAATGGCACGGTTATCTCTCCCATATGTTGGGCCAGCTTATTTTTTTAAAAGTCTGTGGATTTATTACATAAAACCTTAAAATATCGAAAAAGGTGTTGGCTTAAAATAATACTGAAAAAAAAAAACAATTCCAATTTCAAAATTATTCAGCGATCAAGTTAGCACGAAAACTGTCACAAGCACAAGCGTCACTCAATCCAAAACAGCACGCACAATCAGCAATAGTATTGAAAGAAAACTAGCAAAACGTTCATCAAGAGGTACATACACACGTGGAGGATGCCGGAGCACATAGTGAAGGTGTCGGCGAGCGCCGCGAGCAGTCCGGTGGCGCGCGCGGGCGCCGGCGACCTCACGCCGCGCGCGCTGGGCCGCGAGCGCCGCGCGCTGCACGAGACGCCGCCCGCGTAAGTATTCTTGTAAATAGCCAACACCAATCAGCGTCAAGTCAGCGTCCGCGTCATTTTTCTTAGTAGTTAGTACCTAACCAACACGTTTATACGGTGCGTTTTGTCGACGCTGACTGATCGAAGGCCCTGGCGTTGGGCTGCACTTGCAACGCGCCGTGTGGACGCTCGCTAAGACGTAGGTACACTTTATGGCCGTACTGGCAGCCTACAATACAGAAACTTATTTTATGCTGGCATACAATACAATACAAAAACTTAATAGAGTACATGCTGGCAGACCAAAGTGACATAAGTATTGACACGAAGTGATGAAGCAAGCCCATGCTTGGCTTTAGGGCCTCTGCCGCTCTCTTCCTTCGTTCTGGGCCGTGAAAGTTTGAACACATCGGTGAAGTCCGCGATGTTACCGATAACCGATGTCATTGGGCAACACACGGAGACTACCAACCACGTAGCAGCGCGAATGCTTGTAACCGAGTGGACGGCATACTTTAACACAATGGTTTAAAACTCTTTCTCTTGTTTCTGTAGATGTCTAAGTTTACACGAGCATTGGCAAGCATAGGTAGGCACTATTTTCCAATATTTTTTTTTATCACACATATACAGCACCACGAGGCGTAGTTACCCAGAAAGATAACCTGATGGATATCAATCAGCATGTACCTAAAAGTACTTAGGAAGACACGTAGCATGTAAGAATTGTATGACAGACACCGTTTCAAATTTCGAATGAGAGTAAAGTTCTTCAACCCTACTCGTTACCCAAAACACAGTTGTAATTCAGAGTGTTGTCCCAAAGTCGAATGCAACCAGTGCACCCAAAGAAGCTGTTCTCGGCACCGGTGAGCAAGTTCACGTGCCGGCGCGCGCCCAGCAACCCACAGCTGGCCCGCATCCGCAGCTGTCTGGACGAGTACCGCCGCGCCGCCACCCCCTGCGATCCACCCGGTCGCCTGGCTGCGACCAGCCCGCGCCCCAAGGCTGCTTCCATGGAGGACCTCACCCCCAAAAGGGCTAACAACAAGGGGTTCGTAAAACGAAACGATAAGTACTACTACAATGTAATAATAGGGATAAATAGGTACATCGTACTATGACCGTGGAATCGGCTCTGGTAATCGTACTTCATAGTCATCTTTAACTAGAGCTTAGGTACGAACGACGCAATCACCCCTAGTGTAGTCGTACAGTTATGTATAACGAGATATCATCGCCATCTCTCCGAACTACTTTATAGGTTACTTCATTAGATGGTATGTACCTACCTACTTACGTTCTCCTGTATCTACCTATGATGGTAAATGTTGTCATTTGCTCATCTAACTAGGTACCTTACCTTTATCACCCCAAACCAAGCAAGCATACATTTTGCTCGAAATCGTCAGCGACCTTATAAACTGCTTCACCTAGACCACAGACGCTTTCACAAATTTTAAAAGTAAAAGGTTGTCCTGCCACTGTCCTGGCCAGATCTGCCGGGTGCATACAGCTGGCAGTGTCGCGGTCTGGCGGCGCGCGGCCGGAGCAGCAGGCGGCCGCGCGCATCGGGCGCTTCATGCTGGTGGCGGCGTGGCGGCGCCGGCGCCAGGAGGTGCTCGCCTTGCGCACCACGATAGACACTAAGGTGATCCCGCCCGAGTCGATAACTTATAATTCCATGAGAGGCTTTGGCGTATGCGTATGATATAGGAGAGGCGGATCTTATTTTCAATAGATATTTCAAAGGGCTTAACAAATAGTACACTATCAAGTAAGGATTTTATTGACAACAGTAGGGGTAGGTGCCTACTTCATTCAAGCCCCCAAATACGATCCCAATAACGTCGCCCCCAATAACCCTCATCCGTACGGCCGAGTTCCGTAGGTACTGTTTGAGGTTAATGCTGACAAGTGCATAGTTGTCTGTACCGGGTTTTTGTCCTGCGAGAGCCGGATATGTAAGAGACGAGACGAACCATCTTAGTTCTCAAGAGTGGCAATGCATCAGTGACCGAATAAGAACGAGTAACGAGACTCTTGCCAATTGAGTCTTGTTCTATATCTGTCATGGTTGTCTTGGCGACATTGCTGCCTGTAGTTCATTTACTACGTAAATTCCATATAAGGGTGCGGTTCCATTGAGGCATAGCGGAGAAGAGCTGTGCCGTGATTCACCAATCACATGCCTTGAAATCCACACCATTGTGCCTCGTGTGGATTTCAAGCCATGTGATTGGTGAAATGAAAATGTACCTAATGTTGTAGCGGATTTGCACGGAGCGGCTGCGCGTGCAGGTGTGGACGCTGAAGTCGCTGCTGGACGGCGACAACACCAAGCTGGTGCGCGCCATGCAAGAGTTGCAGCGGCTGCGGCTGCTGCTAAGAGACAGGGACGAGGAGAAGGCCGTGCTCGAGCGGGTAGGCTACGGGTGGTAGGGCACTTGGACGTAGGAAGGTCGTCCAGGCTTATGCTTAGTAACCCTGCAAAGGAATTTTACTGGAACTCTGCTTGTCGATCGATGTTTTCTTATTTTGTAGTGCTAATTTCTTAATTATCAGAAAATTTTGTGCATTATTATTTAGCACATTAATATCTTTGTTTATTTATCACTTCCACCTAACAATTTTCTCATAGTATTTTTGGTTAGTTATTGTACTGTAACTATGTTCATACAATTGAAGTGAAGCCCTTCGGTGACGTAATCGGCTAGGTGGCCATCAGCAATTATTTGGTGATATCAATATTATTACTGTTTTTCCTTCCTAAGAGCTGAAGGTGTGCCGCGATTTTGCAATATGAAAGGAAGGAAATAGTTTTGTTTGCCGCTGCGCCTTTTCCTCGTAGCGTAGTATTAAATAAACTGGCGCGCCAGTCGCAGCCTAGCGCTCGCTGACATTCATTGGTCGTTTGCAGGAAAAACTGGCGCTAGAGAAAGACGTGAGCGCGGCCGAAGACCGCGCCTCGGAGCTCAGCATCGGTGAGCCTAGACGGAGTATTATGCAGTAGTAGGCTTAGTCATACCCTAACTATTATTTACAGGAGTGACGTAGATGGTACTGTTATTAAGTTGTCCAGTAAATACATTTTATAAGCGACCACCGCGGCCCGTTGACATTCTTAGACCTTGTCCAGAAGGGGCGAATTCGCCGCGAAACGTTTCGCGCGAATTCATTCGCGCGTTAGCGAGATACTAGGCGCCAATACATTGCGTCCACAAGCATCGCGCGAATTCAAAATACGCGCGTAAATCGCGTGCACTTCGCCAGACTCTCGACTCGCGCGTATTTCGCGCGTATTACGCGCGAGTCGAGATACTAGAAACGCCTTGTTGCGTCCAGTTAACGCGCGAATTCACAGCGAGTGGACGTATTGAGGGAAATGGAGCGCCAAAATTTTGACACTGAAATGTTTATCGATGAAACACAGCTCGCGCGTTGGTACGCTCCTTCTGGACGCTACTCTCGCGCGTAATACGCGCGAGAGAATCGCGGCGAATTCGCCCCTTCTGGACAAGGTCTTATACCAAATGTATTTAAACCGGTGCGTTGTAGACCAATAAGTCACTTTTACAATGTAATAAGAAAGTGTGTAGGTACTGGCTCTCTGGCAGTCAGCTGGAACCCGGAACACGATAAGTCATTTAGGGGCTGTCACAAGTGGCAGGGTCGGAGCGAGCCAGCCCGACATAGTAGTGTGCAGGTCTGACATAAGGCGTCAGTGGGGAGGTGTGTGTGTGTGTTGGTACATGATGGTGGGTGTGTGTGCAGGCTGGCGCAACAGCCGCAACGAGCTAGAGGCGGCGCGTGACGCGCTGCAGCGCTGCGCGCGCGAGCGGGACGCCGAGCGCGCCGGCGCCCGGGACGCGCGTGCGCAGCGAGACCGCGCCTACACCAGGGTACGTCGGGACTCGGGACAGACTATCTAGACTAATACTAGAACCGAGACATGCTGTGTGGTTGCCTCGTATCCCCATGTGCGTGCGCAACGTAGCGAGCGGGAGAACGCCTCAAGCAAGACAACCCTCACGTTTCAAGAAAAAATGATTGACGAGGTGCCAACTTAAGCAGTCCATTGAATCAATGGACAAATTAAGCCTTTGCGTGCTTTAAAGGACAGTTATATAATATAGCCGTCAATAATTCGGGTTGATCTAGTTACGCCATATCATGTTATTTATGCCAATCGCAGCAAAGAACACATCCCATATTTGGGTTGGCCACTAACTCCTACATCAATACGCTCTAGATTAGCGTGGTAGAGTAGTCTCGGTGTCCTCAGCAATGAGGTAAATAAAATAAAACCCATTCTCAGTAGTGGGTTCAACCATTAATTCTTCTTCCAAGACCACGTCACCGTAGGGATTTGTTGAAGCGATGGCGTAATGTGACATTCGAAAAGAGTTTGTAAAAACCTACTTCCAAGAAATAAATAATTTGAATTTGAATTTAATTTGAATGGGTTGAAGCCGGGAGCGAAGCAGAGGCGCAATTGCCGCTAATGTACTAGACGTATTCATTGAGCATCGTTTGCAACTGTCAGATCAACCTGCTGGAGGAAGAGCTGGCGCAGCACCAGGCGCTGCTGTCGGCGGCGGACGGGCAGGCGGCGGCGCTGCGGCGGCAGGCCGACGAGCAGCAACGCGCGCAGCTGCGGCGAGACCACGAGTTAGTGGACACTTTGGACCTTTTCACTCGTATCATGGGAACTATAATAATTATAAGGAGCGTGGAGGTACAATACAATACAATACAATACAAATACTCTTTATTGTTCACCAGTTTTAACAAAAATAAGCTCGATATAATATCAAGAAAAAAATCGGCGGTCTTATTGCTAAGCAGCAATTTCTTCCAGACAACCTATGACCTAATGAGGGAAAAACTACAAAAGGACACAGATTTAGGAGCGCGGAGGTGTAGTTGTAGGTACTTAACCTAGATTCATTCACTACTATAATAATGCGCGTTTCGTCATGATAAAATTACCCATTCTGTAGCGTTGTAAATATCCATGATGTCGTATACAACTGGCGGCCGCTACAAACTGGTGGGTCACAAGTAGGTAAGTACCTATCTCATCGTAGAAAAGTGTTCACTATTTAAAAAAATAAGTCCACATATAAAGTGTAGTACACACTGACGAATTTCCAATAAAATGTTTGACATATAAACATTTTTTAAATTACTTTATGAGAACTCTGAAAAGTTTAAAAAGTAACATAAACGTTTAAGTTTTATTAGTTTTTTTTTATGATTAACGGTAAGATCGAAGGAAAAAGGCCTAGAGAACGAAGTCCAATACGTCGGTCCGATCAAATCCGGACTGGTACTACCATGAAGCATTGCCATGGGTACTACCTTACACAATGCTTTAAAAGGCGCCGAAAACCGCAACAAGTGGAGAGACATGACAAATTGACAATGAAAGTGCTTAGTGGTGTTCACGACCCTCAGCACTGAGAAAACCGACCTATAGAGAGAGAGTTTTTTTATAGCAAATTTTTTTTAATGCCAAAAGTGTGCCGCAATGGTGGTATTAAGCAATCTGTCGATACCGTCAGGACGCAGAGCCGGCACGCGGCGGAGTGCGCGGCGCTGACGACGCGCGCGGCGCTGGCGGCGCAGGAGGCGAGTGCGCTGCGGGCTGCGCTCGAGCAGCTGCGGGCGCACGCGGCGCGGCTCGACACCGAGCTGGCGGCCGCGCGCGAGCAGCTCGCCTGGTGGCCGCGCCCGCTCACCAGGTGACCGTTCAGCTTTGATCTCGCGATCGCAACGCACAGCGCCGCAATATGCGGCATGTGGCGTCGGACACTTAAATATGAAAAACCTTTTTGTTATTATTTATGCCAGGCTGTACGCTACAATTGAATTGCAAATACCAACAAGTGCTGTACCTACTCAAGTAAAAAACAAATTACATTTTGTCCATCTGTAGCTTAGTGGGTTGGAAAGAATCGATGAGCTTACCTCTAACTGAAAACAGGCAAAATATAAACTTGCATAATTACAGATTACAATTTCATCCGATACAGTTCGCATACAATAATGTAATCATGTTACAAATTACCATTACATCTGGATGTACGGAAATGCCCCGATATGCTGTAACTACCTTTCTCGTAAAGCGTTCGAGGGTGCAATTCCGAGCCTCCAGCTGTAAATATAATCTCAATCTCCAATCATGATTACATTCTAACAAGCTCTGCCTCTAACAAAGACTCCTTTCCAGGATGATGGGGGCGGCGCGCGCCTGGCTGCGGCGACCCATGTCGCTGCCGGAGGCCGTCATGTGGTCCCTGATCCCCGCGAGACACGGCTGCTACTAGCACGCTACGTCACTACCGCGGCATAGCAACGCGAGATATCCGGCCGCAACTTTCACTCGCTCGGCTCCGGCGTGCATTTTCCTCATATCGCAATACGATAGCCGAGGGCGTAATCACATCGACGCATGCACAGACATAGTAACTATAGACGGAATGCTGGGAATAAAATATTGAGGCCGCAAAAAAGAAGCCTAACCTTGTACACACACGGCGGAACTCACACATCGAAAAAAAAAGGAAGCCCAAATTGACAATTTGAATTGTCATTCGTATTTAATAGACGCAGTTACAATAATTTAATTTGATCGCAAATATGACGAAATGCGTTATAAAAGGGTGCGAACATCAAACTGCTAAAATTAAAAAGCTGGATGGAATCACATTTCACAAGTAAGGAAACAAAATAATTCATATTTACATTAAATCAAAATATAAATATTTCTTTATTATTTTGACACAAAATGTCAACCAATGCTGCCATGAGTACATTTTAGATACTCCCCAATTTATTGGAAGCTTGGAATATCATATTGGAGTCAGCCCAAAAACGAACACCTTTTCCTTTATTAGTACTGAATGATTCGTGAGTGTTTGAATTCATTTTACGTCTATCACGCGGCTTACCTCACCTTTTCCTTTGTTACTCCTTTTTATTTTCCTTCTCTTCGGGATCTTAGATTTAAGTACCTATCTATAATATTTGTAAATTATTTTATTGACCACTGTCAACGATAGGGAAGAGCGGGGCCCCCCAACAGGCATTTATATTTATATTATTAATTTTTTTTTTCAGATTTTTTCTACGACTTTTTTGCCATTGTTAATACTCATACCAAATTACAGCTTTCTACAACTTATAGTCTCTGAGTAAAACAGCGGACGGACAGACGGGCATGGCGAAACTATAAGGGTTCTTTGTTTACTACGGAACCCTAAAACTGCTCCATAAAACTATTATTACAGCAGTAGAAACACTTCAACTTCGCAAGTGTTTCTTTTTAGGTATTGTGCGAATTGATCGACTGATGATGGCGGTGCCTTTGTTATTTTAATATTTTATTAAATTGATTTAATAAATTTGTGAACTGTTTTATTTTTGTTGTAACACCTTACTCTAAACCAACAATTGACAATAAAGTATAAACAATTAAAATTTTATTATACTAGTTTGGGTAATTGAAATCCATAGTATGGCAATACTGACAAACGCACCACATGCAAAGAGAGCCTGCCTCACTTTTGATTTCATGAGATTCTGTCTATAGTTACTATGTCTGTGGACGCATGTATCTCTTGAACAACATCCGTTCATATTACACCGGCGTCCCCGGCCAAGGACATTGACATATTTTTTCCTAATCGATTTGAATCAATGAACTGATGGTGGAGCAAAGACTCTTCCTCAGTCGTCTTGTTGCAATATTTGTATATCGACGCCATTTTAGAGATTTTGGTAAGTATTTTATGATTGTTTCTCATTTATATTTTACATTATAATAATTTCATAGGGAATATTAATAATTATTGTGGATTACAATGTAATAAGTAGGTAAGTTGTTTTGGAAGTACCTAGTTTTATAAGTGTTATTGTATGGACCTACCTACTTGTAATAAATTGATTACATTTTATTTCGAATTTCATTTCAACCTTAGGCCCCAAACGTACCTAAGCGTTATGTTTATTCAATAAGTGACATTAATGACATTTCGTGTATCCCAGTTGTATATTCCCTTTGATGGAAATACTGGGATCTTGATGTACTACCTGACCACAATAATTAGGCGCATGTCAGATAGCAGTCACGCGGGCCCCCCACCCCGCTCTATCCCCGCGCGTCCCCTAGTGAGGCGCAGTCGTGTACAATTGTACATTAAGGTCATTTAGACTAGGCTGATGTGAACTTCGTTTTCCGAGATGTTTGCGCAGGTACAGTAACTGACCAAGTACAGGTGGTAGGGCCTAGAGCTCACCCGGGGAAGTACCACCGCCCGCCACGGTACTTTGTACCATTCCTACCGTGTAATAATTGTTTTATGAACAATTGTGTTCCGGATAGGAAGGTGTGGAGCCAGTTACACTTTTTTAGAGGCAACCATCTCAGTCCTCAGGGGTAGCAACGCATGTGTGACCGAATTAGAACGAGACTCATTGAGTCTAGTTCTGGGTCGGTCACAGTTGTTATGGGCGGCAGCGGAAGGTGGTGCTGCATGCTCGTTTGCTATCTTAATTCCATAAAAAAAATTGTACCTCCATTAAACATTCACCATGGTACTTTTGGTACTACTGCAGAATGTACTACGTATTCCTATCCCTATTTCCAATGACGTCTTAACTGACATGCGCCTAATTATCGTGGTCGGCTAGTACCTATGTACTTTATGCTTAATTCAGCTGGAGTAGGTAACTAGGTGGTAGGTGGAGCCCCTTTGGAGCTAAATTTACAAAACGTGAAATGAACACAACACGCAAAATGTACAAATCGCAAAATGTGCAACAAGGATTAAGGCTGGGTACACACGGCATTGTTCTCCACGTTTTCTTCTCTTCGGAGCATAATGTACAAAACGCAAAATGAACACAACGCGCAAAAAGTACAAATCGCAAAATGAGCAACAAGGATTAAGGCTGGGTACACACGGCATTGTTCTCCACGTTTTCTTCTCTTCGGAGCATAATGTACAAAACGCAAAATGAACACAACGCGCAAAAAGTACAAATCGCAAAATGAACAAAAAAGTGCACGTTTTCTTTTCCAGAGATTTCCCAGTGGCCAACGGCTTTTTCCTGATGGACCCCCTATATCAGAAGGGGAACCACTAGTACTTATAAGTCCTCATGGACCCACTAGTGGAACTGAATAGTGGAACCAACAGACCTAAACCCTTTTTTCTCCCATTAGCCAGATTTGATAGCTGGAAAACTGGGATCTCTGTTTTTGTAAGCAGCTGACAATAACAAAATTAAATACTACTTAGTAGAAATATAAATTTGTTAGATCGCTTTGCTCAAAAATATTGTGTTCATTTTGCGATTTGTACATTTTGCGTGTTGTGTTCATTTTGCGTTTTGTACATTATGCTTTGAAGTGAATCCCAGTTGTAGGCTCAGATTATAGAACCAAAGGTGTATTCCCTTTGATGGAAATACTTGGATCTTGATGATGTTGTTGGATCCTATGCTTATTTCAGCTAGAGAAGGTACCTAGGTGGAGCGTGGCCCCGGGCCCACTATTTTCCCACTATTTTAGGCTGTTTCCTCGTGGTCCTACCAGTAGAACATTGAACAAGAAATGCATTGTTTTGTAGTTTTGTGGGTTTAATTAAAATATAAGTAGGTACTTATACGTCCAAAAATACACTACACCGACAACCTCAGACCAATACACCAATGGTTGACCCGTTTACTAGCTCCCTGATTCCTACATTACCTGAAAAGAATAATACTTAAGCCCGAAAAGTGTAGGGCTGGAGGCGATAGGATCGGGAATAATTTACAAAGCGGGGAGTGTCGTGTGGCGCCAGGGGCTCGGGCCGGCGCGGCGCCCGAGTGGTGCGACCACCGCCACCGCGCCCGGACGGTAGCCTTGAGGGGGAGTCGGGACGCTCGGCCGAAGGCTTAGCGAGTGGCGACGTATTAGTTCGTAAGTTTACGGAAGTACTTACTAATTACTTTATATAAAAGTACCTTGACTAAAGCGGTTAGATATATCGTTTTATTCGTGAACTGCGTGTTGGTTTGCTTTACCTGTCGTGTTTATAATGTAGAGTAGATGAAGCAATTTAGGAATGGTTCGTCTAAAGTTGTGTTATTCACACAAAATAGTTGTGCAGGCAGGGTCACCAGGTCAGCCCCGAGCGAACGACAGAGTCGTTGGATCCTGTTCCGGGACCGGTTCGAAAGCTCTGACATAACAAAAGTTAATTAACGAATGTCGTGATAGCCGTGAGGCAGGTCAAGAACCTAGCGTAGCCTTGTTATCATGAACCCTTCCAGTAAACGCGTAATAGTACGTAATTTAATGAGGGGTGAATAAGGGATGTGGGTACCTTCACCTGCACGAAGGGTTGTTTTAAAAAACTGAAAATGGAATCGAAGCCCGCCGATACGGCGCTGGCGAGCGGGCGGCGCCGCACGCGACCGCCCCGCTGCCGCCAGCGCCGCTCGAACTGACTCACGGTGCGGCGCGGCGCGGTGACTGCCGGCTGCCACATCGGACATCAAATAAACTTTCTAATTAGCGTGCCACTGCCAGTTTTACATTTCATATCATATTGGATCGACTGCTATTATATAATTATTATACCGATAAGAAAATCGATTGGTTTGTTCGTTGACAGGCAGAGTTTTGTCTATATTATTGGTTGCTCGTTGCTCGTCGTTTATGCACTCGATGCATGCACAATGAACGTTACAAATAATTGGCGTCTCACTATCAAAAAAAGATTAGGCGTACCTATTTATTTCTCACCTTTGTGGCTTATGTAAGGGCTAATGGTTATTAAAATAAGAGAACAGTAGTCCATTAATTGATCTTCTCAAATGTAAATTAATTTAATAATTAGCTATTAGGTACATCCTGTTTACTCTACCTAAGAATTTCCTGTTTACTCTATATAAAGGAGGAGAGTTTGTTTGTTTGTTTGAACGCGCTATCTCTGGAATTAAGTACTGGATCGAATTGAAAAAATCTTTGTGTTAAATAGTTCATTCCTTGAGGAAGGTTCTAAGGCATACTTATAACATCACGCTACGACCAATAGGAGCGGAGCAACAATGCGGTGAACATAGCCTGAATCTCCCACATCGTGAGATAAAACCTGTGCGGCGTGCCCGGCTTAAAGCAGACTGTTCTACTACAACATTTTCTAGTGTGACATACCTATAGATTTTACCTGAAAATAATATTACAAAGACCATGTAACTGTTGCTATAAGATTAATGAGACTTTAATCCAACACGAATTCAACATGATGTTAACCAATGAGTCATAGAATATTTTGAGCTAATTCATATGTATTGTAGAAGGTGAATGGGGTGAAATATCCCTGAACCTGCGTAGAGCCGATGAGTCATCCTTCTGAAGACACATTCCGCAGCAGCGCAGCCCTTACGCCCACGCACTGAAACTGCCTAATAAGCTCGGTCGCAACCCTTGTGACTCATCCCATCTGAAATTACCTTATTGGTCCTACTTTATCACGTTATAAGTAGAGGTACTTATTCCCGAGATTTTCTCTGAGACTGAGTCATCTTTTTGACAATTTAATTGGGTCGTTATAGGGCTTCGATCACTAATATTATAACGAAATAAATAAAAAAATACGAATAGGTAAGTCATAAAATTTTCTGCTTAAATATAGTTCTTTTCATAATAATTATATACCTAAACTAGCTTTTGCCCGTGGCTTCGCCCGCGTGGAATTCGTTTATATCGCGAACCGGGGAAGTGGGGGAGAAAGTACGTCATCAACTATCTTCCTGGGAAAATTCATCAAAATCGTTGTTTTCATACAAACTTTCATCCCCTATTTCAAGCCTTTAGGGGTTGATTTTTTTAAAAAAATTAGCCTATGTGTGACTCTGGGTCTTCAAATATTTTCATTCCGAATTTCATCCAAATCGGACTGGTGGTTTAGTCGTGAAAACGTCACAGACAGACTTTCGCATTTATAATACTATATGTGTGTGCCCGCTACTTCGTACGCGCAGGAGTTTATTCCGCGTAACTCCAGATCCCGCGGGATTTCCAGGAAGACAGACTTGTTAGTTTTATATTAATGTTTGTTTAGAAGCTATTTATACCCCATACGCGAAGAAGGTTTTCCCGCGTAAATTCCGATCCCGCGGGATTTCTGAAAATATCCTATATGTTAATCTAAGTTGCCCTCTTTGTGTGTGCCCGCTACTTCGTACGCGCAGGAGTTTATTCCGCGTAACTCCAGATCCCGCGGGATTTCCGGGAAGACAGACTTGTTAGTTTTATATTAATGTTTGTTAGTTGTATATTAATGTTTGTTTAGAAGCTATTTATACCCCATACGCGAAGAAGGTTTTCCCGCGTAAATTCCGATCCCGCGGGATTTCTGGGATAAAAAATATCCTATATGTTAATCTAAGTTGCCCTCTATGCGTGTGCCCGCTACTTCGTACGCGCAGGAGTTTATTCCGCGTAACTCCAGATCCCGCGGGATTTCCGGGAAGACAGACTTGTTAGTTTTATATTAATGTTTGTTAGTTTTATATTAATGTTTGTTTAGAAGCTATTTATACCCCATACGTGAAGAAGGTTTTCCCGCGTAAATTCCGTTCCCGCGGGATTTCTGGGATAAAAAATATCCTATATGTTAATCTAAGTTGCCCTCTATGTGTGTGCCAAATTTCATGAAAATCGGTTCAGTAGTTTTTGCGTGAAGGAGTAACAAAGCTATTTATACCCCATACGTGAAGAAGGTTTTCCCGCGTAAATTCCGATCCCGCGGGATTTCTGGGATAAAAAATATCCTATATGTTAATCTAAGTTGCCCTCTATGTGTGTGCCAAATTTCATGAAAATCGGTTCAGTAGTTTTTGCGTGAAGGAGTAACAAACAAACAAACAAACAAATACACAAACTTTCACATTTATAATATTATATAATATAATAGGATAAATAAACATGTACACAACAGTACCTCTTATCTGAAATTTTAGCGTGCTGTAGTGATAATGATGCGTCTCTGTTGATTGCGTGTGCTCTTACCAATAATTATCTGAATTCAAACTGCAAGATCAGCAGGAGTGGTGATGTGAGAATTTTTTTTATAGCCTGAACGGCTGACGTCAAAGCGGACGAGCCACCTGATGGTAAGTGGTCATCGTTGCCTATGGATACTGAAGAAGAGCTCTTTTTACAACTTTCTTAAAGAACCCCATGTCAAAGCGCTCCGGGAATACCTCTGAAGGCAGTTCATTCCACAGCTAGCAAGTTCGTGGCCAGCGAGTCGACCACATACGAGAATAGACAGTTAATAAAACTATGCAAGAGGGCTAGATGTAATTAATATTGTCACTAATTAAAATAATTATTATTTTGAAGACCGTACACATATTATAAAGCATTGAAATTTCCAGTGGTCGATTACTTAACGGTGGTCAATTACACCGAATTTCCCCTACGTTTAATGGCTCGTATCGTAGTACAGTGTGCACTACACTTTATGAAAAAGCGCGGGAAAATGTTCGTTATTGTTTTCTTTATCTGTATTTTATTACCATCCTGCTCTCACACGTACAAAAAGTTTAAAATTCGCAACGCGCATGCGCTGTGTCCGTATACGTCACACTGTACCATGTGACATTCAGTGGCCAATGGAAAATAGATTTTAGTAGTGTGACGTGCCGCGCTTACACCACAGACGTGTTGGGTGTTTATCAAAATTATTACTACTAGTTTCTTGACGAGTACACTTCTACAGTTACCGGGCGTGAATTTAACTTCGGAATTCGGATACAGTAATTTTAGTTAAAATTGCGATACATGTGATGACATTTTGACATAATTCACTGTGAAAAGATAACAATAACAGTGCGGAGTATTAAAATAACCTGTTCGACAGATCGACAGTTCTTGGAATTGTGCATGGTGTGTTCGAGACGAGACCTTGATAACTAGTTCCTTGGACGAGCGGAGACAGTTATTATAGGATCATGCTCGTGGAGGTACGTCTTTAGTTTGCGTTTTGTGAAGTCGGCCGTGCGGTACGTTTCGTATTATAGCTAAAAGTGAGGTTGAGTGCGTTCAAAGTTCATTACAGAAACCGAAACTTCTGAGTGTGAATCGGCCTGTGCTATGACGACGTTAAAATAAATGTGTGCGCCCGAGGAGCACTGCGAGGTCTCCGCAGAGCCGCGTTCATAAAATAAAGTGCGATGGACACCGCCGGAGGTAAACCGTGTGAAAGAAATTGCATGACGTATTTGCTCCACTTGCGCTAATTTTTGGGTTTGACAAATAGACACTCGCGCCTGCCACTGCCACTTTGCACGTAGTTTGAAACTAAGTTTAGACACTTGTTGCGACAGAAAAGCAAGCTAATACGCGAAGAACTAGTGCTTCGTGTTTTGTAGTCTGTTAGCTGTAGATTATTTCGCAGATTTTTGTAAATAATAGCCTGCTTGTAGATGTTAGTCAGCCCAGTGAGTTTGAGCTATAAATATCGTTGGAGCTAGCCAAGTAACCATCCAAACACCGTCGATGGAATATAAGCAGGCATTGAGTCCATGCAATTGTTTGGAAGAATAATAATAGCAAAAGTTTCTATGAACATCTTTGCCTGTATAAAATTTTTTGGACTTCAATATTTTAAATAAGTGTTCTAAAAGTAATGTACATAATTCAATGATCATACTTCTACTCATGTCAACTTAACTACAACTTACACAAACAATAATATTTAATAATCTCTGCAGTTGTCCGTCTTTACAACTGAGTTCAGAACAACAACATAACCTCTACAACTGCACCAATCACTTTATAAGTTGGTAAATCCATGTACTCTACTTATAAAGATATAACTCTTGAATTTTAAATATTACCAAACCCAAACGTTCATGTAATATTCATATCAAATATCTTGAGTATTTAATCCTGTGATTGAATAGTTCTTTTTATTAGGAGCAAAAGGTTACAGATAAAATTCACACTAATTATTTTAGCTTATCAAAGTGTACTACAATCACATGAAGAAATAGATATTTGTGCTATGTGTTTAATTCAAAATGATTTATTCATATGGATATATTTTCTAAAATTAACTCATAAAGGTAATTTTTTGCTTCTACAGCAGGGATTCCCAATGTGGCAAATATCGACCCATTGGGGTCGCAATTGGTTGCCAACAATGGCTTAAAATTTTCCTCTATTTATTGAAAGTTTTTTGAAACCCAAGGCACTATACAATTCTGGGTATAGTATAATCTTAGTTATTTCTGCCAACAGGAAAACTGGTACTTGGTTCAATGATAATCACATGTCGGTATGCCACAAATTTTTAGGTTTATCATATATAATTTCAATATTTGAGATAATGTTTAGTACGTTAATTATTTGTAGTTTGTTATGTGGTTTCCATTCGCTTATGAACTCTTTGAATTTTATCTACTTACTAGTAAACCTGCCCTCGTTTCGCACCGGGGAACCAGGCCCTCAGTAGAAAATAGCTCTCGGTGGCTGATTTTTTCACACTTACTTCACAGTTATGGTTACAGTATGCCCAAATTATTAAAAAATCTGTATAAATTGTAACTTATTATATTATTCCAATGTCTAAGCTATATTATTGCAAAGTTTCATGAAAATCTGTTCAGTAGTTTTTGCATGAAAGAGTAACAAACACATACACACACACATTCTTACAAACTTTTGCATTTGAAATATAAAATCTTCTGTCTATCTATACATTATAAAACTGTAACTGATCACTGTCTGTACGCGGCAAAAATTTGCAAAAATTTATAATGGGGCGGCTTTATATTATTATGTCATGGCCACATCGTAGATTTGTTCACATCATGAAATCGATCATAAATGGTCCCATTTCATGAAATGGTCAACTCAGTTTGGCCAGATCGTAAATCGTCTACGTTTCACGATTTGGTCATCCACGTTTGGCTGGAGCGTAAAAACGCGAAATATACTTTCATCTGTCCCGGCTGACCATCCCTAATAATCAATGTAAAGTAGCTGGTCAGCTGTAGTTTCCCTTCGAAGAATCCATAAAACAGTTTCAAAACGCACTGGCATTACAGTTACTTTTTTATTGATGATCAGACTCCGACATACATATTTAATTATTGTCTCATTTTGCAAATTCAGGGTCAATATTGATCATTCCAAATAAAAAATACATATTATAATTATTTACTAATAAACCCACCGCCTCTTTGCTCTGTGACATATCATTGGGTACCCACATAAAAAAATTGGTAGGCATAATTTTTTTGACTAACTTAACTTTTTTATATATAATAATAATAATAATAATAATAATAGTTCTTTATTTTCCTCTTCACAATGTATGTATGTACAGGTACAATATGATCTATCTTAAACATTTGTGAGAGGCTGGAGTCCGTACTAGGACAGCCTGTATGACAGATCTCCAGGCCCTCACCCCAGAACAGTGGACACTAATAGTAATTACAGATGTAATATTATGAGGTTAGACAATAATTAGTATGTTCAATTTAACGCACTAAATTAATATTTTTTACCTTGCAGCGTTTTGTGTGTGTGTGTGTGTGTGTATGTGTGTGTGGGTGTGTGTGTGTGTGTGTGTGTGTGTGTGTGTGTGATATGAACAGCTTGCTTGAAATATAATAAAAACAACTAAATATTAAACGAGGCTTACTAAGTACTATGCATTAGCGAAAACAGCACCCTAAAAAAATGTAGACATTATACAGATTAGCATTATAAAAAACCATAGACCAACATAAACCGTAGAATATACTAAAATTTAATAAATAATCATTGTTTTGGTTCAAACACATTCAAAGGCCCTCAATATATACATATATTTTTTTCATATATATCCTCTATTCGTGACAGAATCATTGTAATAATAGATGGCGCTGTGAGATATTAAAAAGAGGGAATCTAAGAATGTTTTGACAAAAATACTTTAGTGAAAATTTGGTAACACAAAACAACAAACTGCACTTTTTAGACTACACACGGGACTCTTATATAAACTACATAAAGTCTCAACAGCGTGCTTTAGAAACTCAGTGACATCTAGCGTATTGTGAGTGAACTGTAACTTTACAAATGACACCTAGCTTTCTTGCATCGATAAATGAACCATTGTAATTACAGTTGGCGCTGTAAGGCAATAAAAAGAGGGAATCTGAGAATGTTTTATTAAAAACTAGTAAATCCGCCCTCGCTTCGCTTCGGGAAACCAGTCCCTTCAAAAATCTCTATAAATTTTAACAAATTATGTTATTCCGATGTCTAAGCTATATTACTGCAAAGTTTCATGAAAATCCGTTCAGTAGTTTTTGCGTGAAAGAGTAACAAACCCACACACACACTCACTCACATACATCCTTACAAACTTTCGCATTTATAATATTAGTAGGATAGTAGGAAGTAGGATTAGTAGGATAGTAGGATACGTTTAGAAATATACATAAAAGTATAATAAATTATATACCTAAACCTGCCTCAAGAATCGCTCTTTCTATTGTAAAAAACCGTTTATAAATCTGTTTCGTTAGTTTTCGAGTTTATCGCTTCCAGACAGACAGACAGAAAACAGGAATTCTTTTTATAATATAGATGTATGTATAGATAAATCGTAATAAATAGAGACTAGAAATTTCTACTCTTCCCTCTCATGCTCTCGTCGTAAAATTATATTATTAATTTTGCGAGCTTTGTTAATCCTACTCAATATCTTAGCAGTAAGGTTGAATTCGCCACTTCGACTCTGCGCCGCCAATGTGAGTTGAACCTAACAACATTAAAATGTAAGCCCATAATAGTCAAAAATGGACAATCAAAACAGTAAAAGCACTTAGTAGAGCTCTCGTCCAGTGACCGGCGACCCCGGAAATAAACTGCAGAGGACACTGCATCACTCAAGGTGACTGCACGCTTGGCTGGAGGCGTCCTTTTTACTGAACTCTGAACTGCGAGTGCGTCTCACATATTTGTATCTTCCCTCTTGGAATATCTTTAAACTTGGCCGAATTAAGACGGTCTCAGACTCAGTACCTACCTATGTTGTTCATAATACTACATCGGCAGACCACTGTGTCTTAACAGGCGACAGAATCGAGCACCGTCTGAATAGTTTAGTAGGTTTTAAGTTTTAATAGGGGTTTTAAGGGTCGATCCTTTATTTTTTCTTCACCGACTACGTATTATATATAGCTGTTGCGTTTTGAACGTAGTAACTATCACTACATAGTATAAAACAAAGTCGCTATTTTTGTCCGTCTGTTTGTTTGTTTGTCTGTTTGTCTGTTTGTCTGTATGCTTAAATCTTTAAAATTACGCAACGGATTTTGATGCGGTTTTTTGTAATAGGTAGAGTGATTCAAGAGGAAGGTTTTTATGTATAATACATGCATATATTCCCACGAGAACGGGATCCACGCGGGTGAAACCGCGGGCGGGCCGCTAGTCTATCTATAAAAATAGACTTCCTGACTGATTGACTTATCATCGCCCTACCTATTATACCCTTTGAGCTACAGAGCTGAAATTTTGCGCATAAATTCGGTATGTAATATAGGCAAGTGATAAGAGAGGATTTTTCGAATTTCCTACGGGATAGGGAATACAATGGGTTTGTTTTTTTAAATAAAAAATTAAGTATAAATGCTACCATACTTCAATTTTTGCACACAAGTAGTATTACGTGTTCTCTCAAACCTATTTTCAGGGTTTATTGTTTTTCCCACGGGATATGGAATAAGAATATAAAATGGAAGAGGAAACATAGACCCCAATATAGTATATTATATTATATAGGTGTACTTTAGTACATAGTATCGTACTTTAGTACATAGTATCTCAATGATATAGGTATATTGAATATACCGATAAATATTATTGTCACAACTCACAACATCTGGTAGCGCCACCTAGTGGCAGCTTGGCAGCCTTCCGCATTATGTACCGATAGACATACAGGCAGACAGTTATTTGGCAAACAATTCGTCTATCGGATATTGATCATATTTATTATACCTATGTCAAGTTAACTAATATAACTATGAATTTTTTTGTTGAATGTTATGCTTTATCTACGTATGAATGTTAAACACGTTGGCCGGACGATTCTTGCAATGCTAGCTTATATTAACTATAATTTATTTTGGGTGTACCAATAATTTCTTGAGCGCTTCTGTGCTTTGAAGGAAGTTGTTATCGATAGATAGTTAGCACTTTAGCAGCCTCAAGTCATGTCGAAGGCCTTCGGGCGGCTTAAAATTTTCCGTCTTGAGTTCGCCAATAACTTCTCCACCATTTTTTTTACTTCAGGAAAAATGCAGTTACGCATACCGTCCGCTCCGGAAGAAACGAACAGTTATGTGGGACTCACACTGCCGTGAGAACGGCGGTGACCTACCTACTAAAACCTGAAGGTGCCGACGCTGCCGCATAGTGCCGGGACTGTGTGCTACTCTCGCTCCACGGTCCCGGCGCGGCGGCCTCAGCACGGGGCGCCCAATAAATTGAGCGTTCCGCCCCCTCCGTAATTTTTTAACGAGGTTGTCTTCCTCCTCAATTTTTTAACGAGGTTTTCTTCCTCAAGGCGTAATCGCCTCCACCGCGGGGGCATAAAGCCCCCATGATCCATCCACAGTGCTCTCTGCAATCAGAGGGACACGTGGAGGATCACACCGCCTGCTGGCAGCTGGGCCGTCGCCGGCCCCCCCACCCCTACATGAACGGAGGCCCAAACTGGCTCTCCACTCCCCCATTTGGGAGTCTCTTGGCTTCACCAGGCACTGGGCATTGGCTACTAAGCCCCGCCACCACGACAAGGTGGACTCTAGCTACTCTAACTAACTAACTAGAGCAGCGTGGTGGAGTATGCCTCCAGTTTCTTGCATGTGTTTTCGAGATGAAAACTATTCTATATCGTTTTCAGGACCTCGAGCTCTCTTTATAGTTTATAGTGTCATCCAAATCGGTTCAGTAGATAACGTGACGAGGTAGTAAATGAGTACAGATAAAGTTCTTTCGCATTTATAATATTACCACATTATTTGGATATTTTGGATTATTGAAACAAATGAAAATGCTTCTAATCATAAAGGAAAGCCGATAAGAGGATAGAGCACAATCATAACGGATAGAGGACAAACATCGCATTCCAAAAAAGTATAGTAAAATTAAAATACACAATACATAGTTTGGATACCCATGGAAAATATTTGTAAGACGGGGGTTTTGTAGCTAAGCGAGGGTGCTGGGTGGTTCAGAAGGTTTATTAAATCCTGATAATAATAAATACCAGTTGTATGAGGGCGTGGGTGCTATTAAAGCGACAATTGTCTGGTTTCTGCAGCGAAGTTAAGGCAGGCCGCCCTAGTGCGCCCAAATTGTTACATTACAACATGCGTGTACTACGAGTTACGTACACGCTGTAAAAACAAAGTTATTTACAATATTAATACATGCAACACTTTAAATAGCCATAAAAAATAAGACAATTCTGAAATAAGATACAACTATAGTTTCATTTGATGGATTTTGATTGAAGCCTTTTTCTATCATATTATAAATTCAGATGTTATTCTTAATATTAACATTAAACAGTGGCGCTGTATGTAGGAGTATAATATACAATGACAACTATTAACTCGAGGAGGGCTCGATAGTGGTCCAAAAAATTTTCGAATCAATTCACCTAAGTGCTATGTAATTTTAAACATTCTGATTCGTTATTAACTAAAGTTAAGTTTGATGTTTTCGTATTCTTCCGTAATCCGTTGTAACGTTAGGTTTACCAGTGCATTTAGCGCTACTGGGGCCGTATTATGAACTCTTAATTCCACACGTTGTGAACGTGAACTGTCTGGAATTAAGAGTTCATAATAAGGGGGCTGATCAAAGCAATAACACGTCGCTAAGGTACGCCGATATAATTGTACTTTCCTTCGTTCATTGACTAATGATTTATAACGTGTATGTCTTCTACTCTTGAATGCCTGCATACATTGACTGTCCTACTAATTCTTACAGCTTTCAGTTTGACCTTTCCCCTTCCCCCTTCCTTGACCCCTTCTGGTACGTGATTGTACGTACGAACTGATTTTATGACTAACTAAGTAGACACACCTTACATCTCCAAACATACTCCATTACATCCATATGAAACATGTTCAAATTATAAATAATTATATGAAACGAGTTTAAGGAATATAAGAAGTTTTTTGGCTCTGTTTGTCACTATATTATTAGCAGTATGTAAATCATGCGCATACAAGTTTATATTTCGTGACCTACACAAAAAATATTATAAAGATTACTCACGCGGACCGGAAAAGACAGAACGGGCTTTAGAAAATTGGCCAATAGTCTAATAAATAATTATATAATGTATTGTTTGTTATCAAGAAATGTCATTGTAAGTAAAGAGGTGTGTATTAATATCATTGGCCTGTAGGTGTACTAAAAGGTCTAAAAGTACATTACCTTATTACGGAACAGATGCTATGATGCTAAACATCTGGGTTAGAATAGAATCAAGAACGTCATTAGTAAATGTACATTCTAATAAGGTCTCCTTCATTGCTTCGCTTCAGGAAGATTTTGTTACCTCTAAATAAACGAATTACTTAATTCGGTTGTACTAAAAAGTTATATGTTTTCAAAACATTTATTATTAATATGATTCCGTATACTTGCAGATACTTTAAACATACCAAAATTAATTTTATGAATATTCAGTAGATTTATTATAACTCAAAGGTGACTGACTGACTGACATGGTGATCTTACAACGCACAGCCCAAACCACTGGACGGATCGGGCTAAAATTTGGCATGCAGATAGCCTATGATGAAGACATCCGCTAAGAAAGGATTTTTTTTTCAAAATTCATCCCCTAAATCACCCAGGGGGTGAAATAGGGGGATGAAGTTTAAATGAACTCCATGCGGACGGAAGCGAGTACTAAATATAGCCTTACCACGGAACAGAAATACAACTGCTTACTTATCCTTCATTGTTACTTGGAAAATGAGTAAACAAAGCGGTTACAGCTTACAGCTGGGCTACCGGTATCTGGTTTGGCCATAAATAGTGGCGGGAACTGTCCGGGACTGAATTAGAATGTGGGGCGCGCGGCCGCCGGGGCGGGCGGGGCTCAGCTCGTTTCCTTAGGGTGCGGTTCCACTGAGGCGGAGCGGAGCGGAGCAGTGCGTGATTCACCAATCACATGGCTTGAAATCCGCACGAGGCGCAATGAGCTGGGATTTCAAGCCATGTGATTGGTGAATCACGTACTGCTCCGCTCCGCTCCGCCTCAGTGGAACCGCACCCTCAGTTGAAACCGGCTTCCGACCTAGCTTTCTGATTATGAATGTAACTTAACTTTTGACAAAATAGAAATAACGGACTTCAACATTGGTAGGCAGAGATAACTCAAAAACTACTCGTCAGATATCGCTCAATTCAAAAGTACGTCGTGAATCAATGATTAATACATAATTATACGAACATATTGGTATTTGAGCGACTTGCATAGTAACTACGAGTCAAATGTGAAAAGCCTAACGAAAACCGGATAGGCTGGACTCGATCCGTCTTTATCCGGACATCTGGCAACACTAGTCACAAGGTAACTGCTGGAAATCGTTGAGCAGTTCCCTCGGCTCCATCATCAACTCCAGACTTTCATTAAATTGTAGTGCTTTAAAACATTTAATAGTAATATAATAATAATAATAATTAATGTATTTAATAGTAATAGTCGCCCCTACAATTTTCGAGTTCCCCTTGATTTCTCTGCAATGCCTCCTTTGATAGTCTTTCAAAAAATATGTTGCTTACATCAGACAAATCGTGCCACGCAATAAAAGCTTTAGAAGATAAAGCTTTCGCGTAAATTTTTTCGATTTTGGTTAACCGATATTGGTCTGTACATCAATATTTATGTATTTTGTTCAGATGTGGTCTCGATCCATTAACTCATACTTTTCACACGTCAAACTCTTAATCACAATTGCGGAGGAGATGAGGTAAATTCCAATACACGTGTCTATCGAGTGTCGTATGTTAAACGGCAGGTCAACTCATGAACTCTGCTCTCGTTATCATTTTTTAATTCATTTTTTTTATTTGTTGTTTAAAATATGCCCATATTTATACCTATTCTGGGTACTAGAGATTGTTGGATGAGTTCATTGGTGTATCGCTGTAGCTTATTTTCTTGACCCGACCACGGTCCGACCGATGTGACATCGGCGTTACTTAATCGGCCCGACTTATGATTATGATATCGTATAAAAACGAATTCCGGTAGAAGAAAAAACTTATTTGTTAGGTGCGACTTTCGGTTTGTCGTCGCTATTTGCCGGAAAGGAAAGGATTATTCTTTATGAACATTTCGATACCTCCTACGCATAACTCGCTAACTTGAAATCGCAAATTTTACAGGAGAGCCGTTTGAACATTCAAAAGCGTGTAGCACTCTTAATACTGCAGCTATCGTCATGAAACTTGGCGAATTTACGTTTTTAATCATGAGTTTTATAAATGATTGATATTTTTTTCTGGATTTCTTATAGTTATTAAGATACAACACTTAGAAAGTTATGTGTCGGAATTAATTTGTTTTTTTTAGATTCAAATGCCACTTGCATAGTTACGCTTAGGAAAAAGTTACCAGACAAAGTCGGTAAGTGGTATAACGAGATTTTTGCAATGGAAACACGGACCTATTTTATATCATAAGTGGTATATTATGAGTTATGCATGGGACGAGATAATATTTAAAATATTAGTTAGATAGTTATGCTTGTATGTATTTTAATTGAAAGTGCATAATATTATTATAATAAAACAGGTTTTTATACATAACAATCATATATTTTTAGAAAATAAAATGTTTGTACTACAACATGCACCATTGCATATAAAATGAAATAAAAAGGTTGCTAAAATTCTGAAAATATTTAAAAAATCAATCAAACTTTTATAACCAAAACGTACGCTTCAAGGTAAAATAATTCCACTTAAGCGGAAATAGCTGTTAAAATAATATAAAAAGACTATACAAAACAAATAAAAAAATCTCTCATATTAACAATAATATTATTTGAACATTAGGCTTTTGTTCAACAAAAGCATAATTTTTTTTATAGCCTGAAGGGCTGACGCAAAAGCTGACGAGCCACCTGATGGTAAGTGGTCATCGTCGCCTATGGATACGAGCAACACCAGGGGAGTCACCAGTGGAACGCCGGCCCTGAAGGAGAGCTCTTTTTACACCTTTCTTGAAGAGCCCCATGTCAAAGCGCTCCGGGAATACCTCAGAGGGAAGCTCATTCCACAGCTTGCAAGTTCGTGGTAGAAACGATCGTGAAAAACGGACCGTTCTCGTCCGCCACGAATCCAAGCGACGTGGATGATACTTCAATCTTTGGCGAGTGGTGCGATGATGGAAGGGTGATGTTGGCACCAAATCGAACAATTCCTTGGAGCACTCACCGTTGTAAAGTCGTTAGAAACGCAGAGAGATCCCATGTCTCTCCTGAAACCTAGGTTTTCTAGCCTGTAAGTGACTCGTGGGTTGTTGACAACTTGAACTGCGCGCTTTTGCACGGCGTCAAATGGACTAAGCTGGTATTGTGGCGCCCCTGCCCAAAGGTGAGAACAGTACTCCATGTGAGGCCTGACCTGAGCTTTATAAAGCATCAGAAGGTCCCTCGCAGTGAAGTACTGCTTCGCCCGGTTCAGGACGCCAAGTTTTTTGGAGGCCAGTTTGGCCTTAGCTTCCAGATGACACCGATACTGCACGTCGCTCGAAATGTCAACACCCAGAATCCCAACACTTTTACTAACGGTGAGCGCGGTACCCTGGAATTGAGGCGCTTTGACAGATGGGGTTTTCTTAGTGGAAAACGCGCAAACTTGTGTCTTCGTGGGGTTGAACTCAACTAGACTGAGAGGAGTTTGCAGGGCCTGTGTAACACGCATATTTAGTTTAATATATTGTGGCTGAATGTTCGGTGCCTTGGACTTAACCTGCGCGCGCATAGTTATTCAACCAAAGATACGTCGCGCGAAAAAATAAAATAAACCTCCGCGCCATTTTGTGCAAACATTTGTTCGTTTATAATTTGCTGATTTGTGACTGAAAAATGTCGATACCTAATTGTTTTTTTCCTCGCAAGTGTGTTGAAAAACGTCGTATGATACGCGTGTGCTCTGTTCATTACAGTCTTGGCTCTATTACAGCCCTCGCCTTGCGGCTCGGGCTGTGCAACCGCCTCGACTGTAATGACCAACTTCGCGCACTTGTATCATAATGTACTATTGTAGTTGTATACTGCGAAAAGGTTAACAGGAAAAAAGTTTTGCACTGCGAGCGCGGGAAGCGAACAAAATTATTATACAAAAAAGTAAGTGTGTATGAATAATCTTATACAATAACTCGTAGTTTTTCCCTATGTAACATATAATATAATCAAACGGCGCTTATGTCATTGCTCAGTGTGAAGACGTACTTCTTCCGGTCGCGTTCGCGCTTCGGGCTTAGAGCGCCAAATTCGGTGTGGATTTAATAAAATGAATCATACACTTAGACCGGTAAATGCGGGTTAAATTATGGATATAAATATAAACCATTTTATGTATGTCACTATGTAAGTTTGTTGAAATCAACACTGTTAACGGTGAAATTAACATGATGATATTTGGCTCGAGCATCTTGTTTATAAAATAAGTTCACAATGTCAGTGCAGTTTGAATATCGTCAATACCGGAGAATAGCAAGGCAGCTTGGATTTTCAGGTGTGTATTATATATATATTAAACTGGAATGCAAATGAGACGAAATAAATACCTACACAGAAAACAAAAACAATAATATAATTATGTAAACAAAAAATGTCACTCGTGTAATTTAAGTAGTCGACGTTTTCGTAGGCTGTCTTGTTGTTGTTAACAGATTTTTTATTGACAACTTAACTAACAAGTTGTCCGTTTATTAATTTAATAAACACTTTAATAATCAATTTCAAATGTTATCTTTGAGATCGTTTTCTAGAACATAACTTACTGATGTTGCATTACTTAATAATCTTAATATGCATCATAGATGAAACTTGTGAGCATTTGTTGAGCAAATGACAGATCTTTTACGTGTAGTCATTAGTAGCTACATTTTTATTTGAGAATGTGTTGGCGTTTTTGTAAGATAAAATAGATTTCATTGAAAGGTATCGAAGATATCAATCTTCGAATACCATTATAATCCAAAATTAAGGCGTGACTCGATTAAGGTTCAATCTAATCAGAGCATCTAATAAACAAAGTGAGTAAGCTACTTACGATTAGTGACATCAAAACTAACTTAACTTTTGACCAAAACAAAACGATGACTTTATTAGCTGGACATAGTGTACAGGCACACAGTGATATCAGTTCTGACCGTCAGGTTAGTTAATACAATTTTTCTCAATTCACAATTATTGATGTGTTTTATGAAGTAAATGAAAGATATTTGCAGAACGTCATCCATTTTACATACAGAGCTGGATTTGTTGTTAGTGTTCATTATCAATGGTATAATAGTGCCTAAAGATGTTACAGTGTTTAGGGTTTGCATATTTACCTAAGTATACATAGATTACTAGTAATGAAAGACTTAAATTACGTAAATTATAATAGTCAGCTTCGTTCCAGGATAATCTTGATTAGTGCTAGAGTCACAATGATTTTTGATGATGAGAGACTTTGATGATCTGACAAGACATGACGACATGGCGTCATATTATAAAATTCCATGAGTTATACTGGCTGAAGATGAATCGTTTCGTGTCACATGTATGTATGGGGTGCGATAAGGTGGCAGATATAAGTCGCGACATCTGATTAATGTATGGACGTCGTGAACATGAAATAGATTTTCTTAAAAAACAATATTGAATTATTCTTTCATTCATTTCTATTTCAAAGATTTGCGTAAAACGCATTGAAAAGTATTTCACGACTTGCTTTATCTGGGCCGCTGCCAACTACATCGGTAACATCGGCATGCCTATTGGTAGTACTGAAACAATCAGGTTAAAGTTTAACAACACTACACATTATAATGCACAAACCCTATGATTAATTAATTATTTTACTTACTCTTTTTAAATAATATTTGTTTACAGTTTTAAACTACGTTCACATTATAGTGATTATAGTAACTAAAGATTAATTCGTGTCTTGTTTGTAAAGCTTTTATTTACTCATTTCAAAATAAATTATAAATTTTTGAACACCAAAGATTTTAAAAACCTATTAATTATGTGATAACAACTTCAATATTTTGACAACTTAACCCCATTCGCATTTAAAAGATGTGTGACTGTGAAGGAATCGGTGCATGTCGGTGTGGTGGTATTACGTGCCCGGTAGAGCTCGCCATCTCCGGTGTATATATCTATAATATCTACATGTACATATATCTATGGTGTTTTTGTTCCATGGCATACCTTGAACGGCGCGAATCCTACCTCCTAGTCATCGATCTAAAATAATAAGATCGCTCCTATTGCATGAAAAGTTGCCTGCATGACACTCGTCTATACTATTGATGATTATATGGATGAAAACGGGTTATATGTTATATGCGATTACGTTGTAGTAAAAAGGGGGCCTATATTGTTTATGTAATAAGAATCAATTATTTTCGCATGTTTTTTCTTTTTTCTCAACCGGCTTCTTACCACATCGGTCATGTCTCTGGTGTTATTAACATCTGAGTAACGATGATCACTTGAGAGATGAGATAGCTCGCCTGCTATTTAGATACATAAAAAAGTTTCACACTACACGCGTTCATTTTTTCTATAGATAACTACGAGTATTATGAAGTCGGCCATGATTGATGATTTCATTCACTGATAGTTCAACAGTCTTGTCATTAAACGTAATTGATTTATGTTGTAAAACTAATTTTCATTGTTTGTTGCATCGACAGCGGCGGACAAGGTTAGGGCTTCTTCACATAGCTGTAGTTGGTGCGGACGAGAGTTAATGACAGTCTTAACATTGGGAAGCTTTTAAAGTTTTTATTACACTGTGGCGGAAAATATCCTTAATTGCGAGAATATTTAAATATTACTTATTACTCACAAAGTAGGTTTGTACATCTTCCGTTATGTGTGTTTATGATTTAATTCATAATGACAGTGAGAGTTGAATGAAATTATAATGACCCCTATTTAGTTAATTAAAGTCGTTAAGTCGTTTAGTTAAAAATTAATTTAGTCGTATGTCGTATTCACTTACTATGTTTGTACGAAATAAAAATAGGTAGGTAAATAAAAATACTTGCACCCCATCCTTATATTGTGTTTTAATTGGATACTCTTTTGATACTCATGTCACGTCGGGGTTGCACTGTCTATTCGGCTTCGGTCCGGTCGGTGGTAGCGTGCAGGCTTGCACCTGCGGCAATATCTCTATGGCGGCAACATCGCCACCTGTCAGTCACCTGTCACCAGTCGCCAACGTTCACCGTCTGATTATTTGTTTGCAGAGGGCGCTGTAGAGCACAATGACGTTAACCAACACTCCGAGCTGAATCTCAGCGATGTGTGTGAGTATATCATATCACTTATCATTATCACATACTTACCTAGATACGTATTCGTTTCATAGTACAATAAGTTAGTAATAAGTACAATAAAAAATGGTTGGAAGCTGGGAAGTCTATGAATGGACTCAACTGTACAATTATAATGTGACAGCCCTGGCGTATCGACTTCGCTACGCCGAAAACAATAAACAATAGGGGCCATAAACATGTCGAGTCAACAATAGAACAATAGCGCGCTTGCCCTTCTCAAAAGTACGCACGACGCTTCGACCATTACGGCAATAGTCATACGGGCGAAAGTCGGTTGCAAGGAACGTTCTAGAACTTTATTTCGACGCGGGTCCGGACTTCGCGGGAATATTCTCGATTGCCATGAATGGTGCGTGAGTGTTATAAAAAGGGGGCGATCGGTCAAGTGCGGACATTCTAGTTTCGGAAGCGGAACCAGGAAGATACCAGCGATACCTACGAGCGATACCAGTGAGGAGTTAAGTGATTTCTACGAGCGATACAGTGTTCGTCGAGTGTGTTTACGAGTACCTACGTGCATAGTGTTGTGGTGTGTACTGTGTACAGTGTGTAATTGTGTTTCTACGAGTTCAATAAAGTCTTTGTGGTACATTTTGGCATTTTCTCGAACCCATTACTCCTGACACGTAACAATTGGTGACAGAAGCGGAATGCCTGTAGTACCGCAAAGTGAAGAAGGGATTCGTACGCGACGGCAGACGGCATTGGATGCCGCGCGGATGGAGTCGCCGGGTCGTGACCGCATGGAAACGGAGACCACCGCCGGACCACCGACTACATCAGCTGCATCAGCGCCGACACCGAGTGCATTCGATATGGCCTCCCTATTAGCCGCCTTACAACAGAGCCAGCGCGAAGCGATGGAAGCCATACAGCGGAGCCAACGCGAAGCAATCGAGAGCCTGCGCGAAGACATAAAGAGCCAGCGCGAAGACATGAAGAGCCAGCGCAAAACCATGGAGGCAATCGACGCAAAGCTGGATGGTTTCCAAGGAGATTTGAACGTCGTAAAGGAAGACCTAGAACTGGTCAAGGTGCGAACATCCGAACACGACCGAGCCCTCAAAAACCATGACGCGTTACTCAACTCCCACGAAACTAGGCTCGTGGATTTAGACAACAAGCTGCAAAAAATGAAGGTTTTGGGCACGGCAGCAACCAGCCCATGTCCTGGGGCCCCGAAATTTAAGGTCCCAAGTTTCGACGGCACGACCTCGTGGACAGCGTTCAGGCACCAGTTCGAGGTAGTTGCAAGTGGGAATGGCTGGGAGGACGAGCACTCGTTGGCGGCACTCACACTAGCTCTACGAGGGGAGGCACTGCTGGTGCTTGAGAACCTACCCGCCGAGCGACGCACCTTGGAGTCGCTATTTAAGGCATTGGAAGCTCGATACGGGGAGAAGCACCTTGAGCACGTATATCGCGCGCAACTTAAGGACCGCGTACAGAAGTCGAGCGAAGGATTGCAGCAATGGGCTACGGAGATCGAGCGCCTCGTACGTCGAGCCTATGCGTCGAGTTCCACACCGGTTGAAGACAAAGTATTAGAGGCGTTCGTCAGCGGCATACGGGATCCTGAAGTGAGAGCAACGGTGCGCTTGGGTCATCACGCAACCTTGGAAGCAGCTTTAGCGCACGCCCTTGAAGTGGAAGCGGTACGAAGTGACTGTAAAGGTTATAAGGTGCGCGAAGTCGTAGCGACGATTCAACCTCGTACTGGGCCTATCTGCTACGGATGCGGTGAACGAGGTCATATTAGGCTTAGCTGCCGGGCACGGAAACAACCGAAATCGGAATGGAGGACTACGCAATTGCCGGAGCCAGAAGCCGCCGCCGCCGCTAAGAAGACTGCCAAGCCTCCTACGAAGACCTCGACAGCTACCCAAGTCGACACCCAGGAGATAGAAGCCGCCGCTGCTGCTGCCGCCGCTAAGAAGACCGCGAAGGCTCCTATGAAGATCTCGACGGCTACCCAAGTCGACACCCAGGAACTAATAGCCGCCGCCGCTGCTCCCGCCGCAACGAAGACCGCCAAGCCTCCTACGAAGATCCCGAAGGCGCCCAAGCCGAAGATTGCCGACGCCCTGTCACGACGCCCATGCTCCGAAGAATGTCGACATTGCATCAAGCATGAGGCCAAAGAAGAGGTCAGGGTGATAAGGATGCAGGACCTAGACGAGTCTTGGGGAACGGAGCAAGTAAGCCAAGCTCAGAAGGAAGACAAAGACCTCAGCTTGATCATGGAATGGAAAGCCAAAGGACAGAGGCCCCTGTGGAGTGACGTGTCAACATCAAGCGCGACGACTAAGGCATACTGGGCTCAGTGGGACAGCCTTACACTAGAGAATGGCGTGCTTTACCGGAGCTGGGAATCACTCAACGGAAAGGAAAGAACCCTGCAAATGGTTATCCCCAGGAGTAAAGTGGCTGATTTGCTGAAGCTTGTACATGATGGCACTTCTGGTGGGCACCTCGGCATCAAGAAGACCCTCGTAAAGATACGAGAACGCTTTTATTGGGTGCGGTGTCGAGAGGACGTTGAAGATTGGTGCAGAAAGTGTACAGTGTGCGCTTCAGTAAAAGGGCCCCGCACTAGATCGAAAGGGAAACTACAGCTGTACAACGTCGGAGCCCCTTGGGAAAGAATCGCCATAGACGTTGCTGGGCCATTCCCTCAGACGGAAGACGGGAATAGATTCATCATAGTGGTTCAAGACTACTTCAGTAAATGGCCGGAAGCGTTTGCAACTCCGAACCAAGAGGCGAAGACCGTGGCCAAGAAACTTGTCGAGGAGGTAGTATGCCGCTTTGGTGTACCATTGGAGTTACACAGCGACCAAGGCAGGAACTTCGAGTCGACGTTATTCCAGGAGATGTGCGATCTCTTGGGAATAAATAAGACACGTACCACACCGGCGCATCCTCAATCTGACGGCATGGTGGAGAGATTCAACCAAACGTTGGAACATCACTTGGCCAAGGTCGTCGAGGAACATCAGCGAGACTGGGATCGGTACATTCCTCTGTTCCTGATGTCATATCGCTCTGCCATACACGAATCCACGGGATTTACACCCGCTAAAGTTAACTTCGGAAGAGAAATGCGTCTGCCATTGGATTTGCTTACCGGAACACCGCCAGATGCCCCGAAACCAACCGTTGAATACATCGCGGACTTACGGAAACAATTGGACGAGACACATGATCTTGTAAGAGAGCAGTGTTTGAAGACAAGCGAAAAAATGAAAACCCGGTACGATCGCGATGCCCGGAAACATGGTTTCAAGGAGGGAGATTCCGTATGGTTGCACAATCCACTGCGGAAGAAAGGGAAGTCTCCGAAGCTACAAGCACGATGGGAAGGCCCTTACACAGTTGTCACGAGGATTAATGACGTGACCTACCGAATCAGACAGGGGGACAGAAGAAAGCCGAAGATCGTGCACGTGGACAGATTGGCACCATTTCATGGATCGAATAATGCTCGGGACGAGCATGACTAAGAGGGGGGCAATGTGACAGCCCTGGCGTATCGACTTCGCTACGCCGAAAACAATAAACAATAGGGGCCATAAACATGTCGAGTCAACAATAGAACAATAGCGCGCTTGCCCTTCTCAAAAGTACGCACGACGCTTCGACCATTACGGCAATAGTCATACGGGCGAAAGTCGGTTGCAAGGAACGTTCTAGAACTTTATTTCGACGCGGGTCCGGACTTCGCGGGAATATTCTCGATTGCCATGAATGGTGCGTGAGTGTTATAAAAAGGGGGCGATCGGTCAAGTGCGGACATTCTAGTTTCGGAAGCGGAACCAGGAAGATACCAGCGATACCTACGAGCGATACCAGTGAGGAGTTAAGTGATTTCTACGAGCGATACAGTGTTCGTCGAGTGTGTTTACGAGTACCTACGTGCATAGTGTTGTGGTGTGTACTGTGTACAGTGTGTAATTGTGTTTCTACGAGTTCAATAAAGTCTTTGTGGTACATTTTGGCATTTTCTCGAACCCATTACTCCTGACACGTAACAATATTTTTTATTGCGAATGTATGTAATTAGTCATTATCTACTCAACCGTGTAATTATGTGTTCGGAGGTTTTTATATATGTTTGAAATATGTTGTATCAATTACCTTACTCGCCTAACACTTATTATATTATAGTTATTATAAATGGAGGGAATGAATAATAAGTGTTGTCTTCTGACACACATGTTTACTTGATTGAATCGTATTGAACTTTGACGTGATATTTAATGTCGTTTTATATGCTCATAAAGTTGATATGATTCGAGTAATAATTTTTGGGAATAAGATAGTCCTATGTAATAACAAAAGGTTTTTTTGTGTTATAATAATATACACCTATAACCAAGTTCATTGGAAGATACATATTTTACTCTTACTTTTACGGTCATTATTTTTTAGACACCTACATAGTACCTACTCACGAGCAGCAACGCATCAGTGACCGAATTAGAACAATATTCTTTCCAGCACTTACTAACTGGACCATTTCTAAGATTAGAAATAGTAAGTAACCTGTTACAGGACTAACTATCACTGAAAGTTCCTTTTCAGTCCCTATACTTAGTAACAAGTTAAACCAACTATTAATATTCTAATCTAACACATCTGCTAGTTGGACTAACCATCGTAGTCCTAATTTGAGTTTTGTTCTTTGTCGGTCACTGTTGTCACGGATGGCAGCGGAAGGATCGTGATCGTGCTGCATGCTTGTTTACTCCGTCATTTTCATAAAAAAATATTTTACATTAATTTTAAGCTTTACAACACATATAGGTTGCGTTTCGATAAGCGACCAATACGCTCAAAACGACACAATTTCTATAGAAAATTGAACGCTTTGAGTTTTTTTGGTCACTCAGTGGAACACCCAGATGGTAGACGTTTGACAGTCAGCTGTGTTAGGCCCTTCTCTCACTACGTTATTTATTAGCTAGCGACTCGGACGCAATCCACATTTCGCTGACATTGACACTTAGGCTTGCCACCCGTACTTTATAATAAAGTATTGTACGTTATTTCAGGCAATTGTACTCTGTACTTTATGAGAACAATAAAGTACACGAAAATACTTTATTTCGCATGATTTTATTTCTTTGTGATTTTGAAAAGTTTAGTCGTAAGTATTTTTTCGTTAAACGAAATATATCGATTGGTGCTGAATCGATGTCTCCGCTTGACGATTACAAATAAAGTCTTTGTGGTACATTCCGGCATTTTCTCGAACCCATTACTCCTGACACGTAACAGTACTTTATTTTGATACTATGTATGTACTTTTTTTTCTCGCCTATAATAACCAATGTACGTTATTTACAAAAAAAAAGGTGGCAATCCTATTGACACTGGTCAATGACAGGACACGCGTCGCCTACATAGGACAAGATCCTAGTTGCTTGCAAATAGCGTTGTGTGAGAACGGCCTTAGTAGTGGACGTATTGTCCTACAAGGATTTTTGGCGCGTGGATGACATGTGGGTGACAAAGACAGTGCCTTACAGTTTGCCTTACCTGTAAGGCGCTGTCTCTGTCCCCTACACGTCATCCACGCGCCAAAAGATCCATGTACAACAATAGGCTCACGACATGTTCTGTGGTGTGTGCAGTGAGGGTGCTGGACGAGGACGGGTCGCTGGACGCGCACGCGCACGCGCAGCCCGACGCCATGGCGCGGCCGCAGCGCGCGCTTTCCGCCACGCCCCAACGGCCCGAACTGCGCATCGTCGAGCAGCCCGCGCCCAAGGCTCTCAGGTAATTTTGGAACGAAGTGCCTTACGGCAGGCTTGGAGGAGATAGGGATTTTGCTGTGCGACCGAACTGAAAAATATGTGATAGTAAAACCGTAAGAAAATACGCGTTACCTAGTACCTACCTTACCTAGTTACCTAGTACTAGTAGTAGTGCGTACCTAGTATAAAAGCGTTATTTCCTTGAGACAGTTTTAAGGGGCATTTGTTACTGTGCCCTAACATTATTATTTTACGTAATTTATTATTTCCTAAAATACTGAATTTTCTAAATACTTTCCTGTACTTAAATAAAAACTAATCAGCTAACTTTAAGAGAAAAATCAAGAAAACCTACATAAAATTGAGCACGATTTTTTTTTGCAAATTGTGTCGATTCTACATTAGCCGAAGGAACTTCGTTCCTACCTGGTGTCCCACGACACCACATTTTAATCTTTTTTATATTTATTATTATCAACATGAACCTCCATCAGAGTCTCCATCTGACGTCCAGTGGTACATACGGTTGTTGTATCCTTTAAAATATTTGCCTCAAATATCCATGCTATTGTCATCGATGCTAAACAACTAATCATTCTGCTCCTGATTTCTGTCCGTGCGCTTTTGTTTATACTAAAGGATAAACGATTAATGTATGTGAAATAATAACGTGCGAAACCTCCAAGGCGGCTTAGTTTTTTCGAAATTATCGTCCTTTAAAAATGACACACAAAAACCTTTGTATTGGTGAAAACTGCATGAAAATCCATTCCGAAATCTGCGTCCGACAGACTCGGTGAGGGACTTCCAAAAAGCTCGTCCCAAAATCTTTTTCGACAAATAAACTATCGCAAATGCCACCGAAAGTGGTCCTGTAACTCTTTCATAGGAGAAATTGTCTTGCCCTAGCGGTATATTTCAAAAATACAGTATCTGTCTCACTATCCCACTAAGTATCACCAGTATCACTATGCAATGAGGGTCGCCGTTTTTGTGCTCACCAGTTGGCGCCACGGGCGAGGTGAGGTCATGCTGTCAAAGCCCGCCCATACATAAACAGTGACAAATGACATTCAGACAAGCGAAAAGTGACAGACAGACCTCACTTTTCACTAGCGCCTCTAGCGGAAAATTCACACGCGGTTACCCTCATTAGCCGCTTCACACATCCATCCTTCGCGGCTGCGGTACGTTGCACAAACAATGGCACAGACAATGGTTCCCACAGATTACATTGAACGTGCGGCGTCACGGCGTGCCCCGTTCATTCATCCACAGGCCACGCGAGACGCGGCGGGCGCGGCTAGTGGCTTGCACTTCAGTGTTCTATTGATTATCTTAGCTGTTTACTTTGTACCTACATAAAAGATTTTCATTCAATGTCCTAGCTGCCCCCCCATTTGGTTTAGTTCAGTTCAGAGTTAGTTCCAAAAGAACAATGTCTTCGTATAAATTCTATATCCTTAATTGTAGCGGGTTCAGGGTTAAATTTATATCAAAGGATGACGATATTATAAACACAAATAGCCCTGATAGGTAGTTCTTCTAAAGGAGATTGTAGCATATGTGTTTTCAAAAGGCAATTGCTGAATCGGTCAATAAGGACAATAACATTATTTATTGAATTTTGAATGAATTGCATTTATTCATGTGCTACGTACGTAATATGTAAAGTGACGTATATAGTATGGACTTGCTTAATGTCACAAGTTATTGTTACTGAAATGACGGGATGATTCACGTGATCAGACGTCCCGTTTTGAACGGAACGGTCCCGTTTTCCGTTTGTCTGTCCTGGTGTTACCAAAGATAACCCCGAGTTAGCCGGAATGCAAGAATGTTCCTTTTTTTCGAAATTGAGCTGAAATTGGCACGGACCGTGCTTCGTTGGCAACTTAACCCTTAAAACCGCAGTTTTCGCTCAATTTTTTTAACGACTAGCGCAAAACGGTACTGCACGAAGGCGTTTATATAGTTATAAATGTTCACAACCTGCTAATTTAATTGGCGAAAAAAATTATGTTCCATTTGAGGCGAAAAAACACCACGTCACGTTATTGATGATACACATTGTTATTCTACAGTGTTATTGGGTGGCCTCCATGACGCTTAAATTATACCACAATGTTGTTATTATTCAGTAATATTATTGTGCCCCGAAACATCAATGAGTTTGATTCACTTTTCATTAGCAATTTCGTCGTGCACTATTAGGGCTGGAAGGAAAACAGGGTTGCCACTTTTTTCGAATGAAAATAATACTTTTGTACAAAAAGCATACCTAAATATTACTTGTAGGAAAACAAAAAAATGTTTCCTATGAATCTTAAAGAAAATAAATTATAATGAAGAAATATTTTAATGAAAGTTTGGTGATGTTTATCAACAATTTGAGTTATTGAGTGAAGTGATTACGTCTTCTCACAAATAGTGCAAAAATATTCTACTGGATTTGCGATGAGAATTAAAAATTAACGGTCTATTTCTATTGTAGGTACCTATTAGTTGTCAACTCAATGAACAATAGACTAAAAAAAATGGTACCATCGATAGTAAAATATAATAATAACTAGTACAGATGGCAACATTGGCAACCCTAGGAAGGACGACAAAGTAAAATTTTAATAATTTTAAATTGTAGATATTATAAAAGGGTAATTTAAAACCCTACCTACAATAAATTAACACAGCGTTTACACTTATTTTTCTACACTCGCATAAGGTGCCTAATTTGGTTTACGCACGCTTGATTTTTATTCCATTCGTTCGATGTGGGGTTACAGAATTAATAATAGTTCCTTTTACGTTGTAGGGTGCATGTTTCTATTTAATCCGTGTTGTTGCCCTCTTTATTATGTTACCCCTTTGAAGAATTATTTTACGTGTAATTTTTTAATACAACGATTTGCTCTAAAGAAAATTTGTTGTTAAATTACTTAATTAGTATTCGTTACGTCCGCGTCCCGTCGAATTTTATAATGTACCTACGACAAGACGTCGAATAGTTTTACATTACACGTGTATTATGAGGGAACAAGAGCCCCGTCGTAGTATGACGACGTAACAGACGAACGAGTAGCGCAGCGGTATTGATGACATTATAATTAGTCGTATAAACGAGGAAGTTGAAACTGTGATTTGTGTAAAAAATATAACAAGATAAGAGGTCTGCGTAATTGGAGTAATGAAGTACCTAGTTGAACGTCTCTTGACTATTGCCATTGAGATACTATGTACTAAAGTACTAGAGAAGACACCGCATCGTTTACATAGTACCTCAATTACTATTGCTTATTGCTTGATTGTTTGCTGCGCGGCTTGCGGCTGCGGCGACACGCGCAATTGTAGAGATGAAGATTGAGATTTTATCAATTTACTAAGGTGTTGAAACTGGGATTAGATCATATTTTATAATTTTAATGTTGATGGCTTTTAGCAGAGCATTTTAGATGTTAATCCAGCTAGATCAGATAGTGTATCTATCCCGCGTGCGTTAGCAAATCCGCCCCAAGAGTGTGGACGCTAGCCCGTTCATCTCGTCTGAACAAGCTGTAATCATTTATCGAATAGGTACATACATAATTTCAGATTTGACGAATTGTCGATTTGACGAATATCGGACTTGACCAAAATCGTGCAATCCAAATTATTCATACTGACTTACAGACACATTACACAGCCCAAAACGATAATCCTAGATCCTAGAACTCCTCAAACTTCTACACCAATTTCTTCCAAACATAACTTCGAACCTACGAACAACCACGATGAACAAGGATGCACTCAAATCGGTTCATTTATTTAGGAGCTATGGTACCATAGACAGACTGACGAGTCACACTTATAACAACCCTCTTTGTGTCAACGGTTAAAAACTAAGTCAATCCTTTGGTATCTACGACATAAGGAAACGGTATAGGCTAGTAGAAAAGTACTTAATAATGATATCAAAATGTCGTCAGGTTCCGGTATGAGTGCGAGGGGCGGTCGGCGGGGTCCATCCTGGGGGTGAACTCGACGCCGGACCGCAAGACGTACCCCACCATCGAGATCCTGGGCTACACCGGCCGCGCCGCCGTGCTCGTCTGCTGCGTCACGGCCGACGAGACGCCGCCCAGGTTGGTGCTGCGTTACATTTTATAATAATAATAATAAACGCTTCACACTCAAAGCCTTCCCTGTGTCGTGGGTGCCTTGGACAACACACTAGACAAGGACACACACCCAGACCGAGAACAGAAATTTAAACTCATCATTCAAATTGCCGCCTCGCCGGGAATCGAACCCAGGACCCTCGGAACAGCGATCGGCGTGTTAACCATTGCGCCATTCGGGTCGTTGGACACAGACTTATAAGAAATAAAAAAATAAGCAGACCTAACATATGGGAGAAAAAAGCGTGCCAGTTACAACTACATAGACATGCTGCACACATTGACAATTCCCATACATAACATTCGTGGTCTACGAATGTTGTCTATGGTCCTCATACTAAAATTGAGCTTCTTGTAGCTTAAGAAAATAGCGAGAGTGCTTCAACCCCATTTTGTCTATGTGTGCGTGAGTGTTGCTGCAACACTGTTGCAACAACAAAAAACGAGATAGACTTTGTACGTGTTATGGGAGAGAAAGGGATGAAACTATTGCTTACATACGTCTTTGTAGTGGTGAAAGAGCTTGATGACAATCCCATCTGAGAGTAAGTGTTGAAAAAGTGTTAGTTTGTACCGCGCTACTTTGTGGCAGCCTATTCACTATTGATTTGAAGATACCCTCATCATAATCGTACGGGAACACCGACATTATGCAGCAGTTTCTCATAAAATAGATTTAGAGAGTCTGACGACACGGCACGATTATTATATCGTGCCGTGTCGTCAGACTCCGATCTCGCCGGTTACACGTCGTAGCGACCTACCTATGCATACAGAGGAAACGAATAGGTTAGGTACACGCTGCCGAGCTAGGATTGTGGTCACGGCTGGTCATGTTTATAGTATGAATCATATTAAGTTCACATGATAATATTGACCCTACTTATTTGTAAAGCATCATTGCGACATTCGCGACATAAACGTAAACTAAGAAGGATTTCGGACACGGGTCACAGGCGTCACAGGTCACAGTACAGTCCATAGTGGACTGTGTGCTTACATGCCAAATAGCAGGCTTCACTCGCGGTTATGTTTCTTATGGATGGAAATCCGCCTAAAAATAGTTTATCCTCTAGCAGAGATCCCGAACCCGTGCCCGTATCCCGGCCCAGAAAGCGGTTAAGCTACAAGTCTTTGCATTAGTATTATTAAGTACTCTCATTTTTAGAAGCATCATACGGAAGTTATATTTATCCGAAAACAAACCAGACTATGAAAAATTATGACCTATAAAACAGGTTGTAAATGGATGATTACGTTTACCGACGTACACAAAGAACAGCGGTTTCTATTTAAACATACACTCAATCTTGTGCGCGTCCTAAGCAGCGAACGTAAAGAAGGCTCTTTGTAACTAGCGCATAAGGCACTTCTCACACAACGCTATTTATAAGCTACGCGACTGTAACGCAATCCAAAATTTGTATGTATCTGACACTTTTCACTGACAGGAGACGCGTCTACGATGCGACTCCTGTCAGTAGACAGTGTCAAATAAGTACATTAAAATTTTCGGTTGCGTTGCAGTCGCGTAGCGTATAAATAGCGTAATGTGAGAAGTGCCTAAATGTGAACGTCGCGGCGTCGCGACGCGTATTTTTATTTATTTATTATTTATATATTTATTTTGATGCATTCAGGCTGAAGATAATTAAGTGTGTAGTATAAATTGAAAACACGAATGATTTACACCTAGTCGGATTTACTAATTTTATTTGTAAAATATTAGCCGCAAGTGTTACACTACCGCGGTCAAAGATTGTTGCATGAAAAAATAATTAAGTGTGTAAAGATAATTAAGTGTGTAGTATAAATTGAAAACACGAATGATTTACACCTAGTCGGATTTACTAATTTTATTTGTAAAATATTAGCCGCAAGTGTTACACTACCGCGGTCAAAGATTGTTGCATAAAAAAGCGTACATTATGTATACTATGTGTACATGTTTGGTATCCCTCAGGGAGCCGCACAGCGGCCACGGGCGCCACGGCATATCGGTACCGTGGAATCTATTTCTGTAACTTTCAGCTGGTATTGAGTCAGAGCTTATTGTGATGCCTACATTGTTTTATCATTCCGTTCGATAAATAACATATGTTTATGACTTGGGATTTTTATCTTTACTTTCCATACGTACGGGTAGATATATTGTTTATTGGAACTAGTGAGTCAGTTCAATATGTATAAAGAAAGAGAGACTGAGTATTCGCTAATACTTGTCAATTGAATTTATTATTTATCAATTTCTTTATAATGATTGTTTATTTTTTGGCCACATATAAAAATACGACTGATGTCGTATTTAATTAAATTAATCCGTATTTGCTAATGAAGCAAACCTTCCATATAAATATTATATTTACCGCGCTGCGGCGGTCTCCATGCAGCACATAAACAAAACGCACTTAGCGCCTCTAGCGGCGATTTTTGTAACTACCTTTATTATAGTGAAAAATACTTAAAGTATCTATTAAAATTTTGAAAGTCGTTGCGCTTGCTTGTATTGTTAATTTTTTTCGGGAGTTTCCTACGTAAGAAATGCATATTTATTTTTCTTACATTTTTTTATGCATTTTAGAATTATAATTTTTTAATTCGTTGCCTTCATTACGGCTCTAAAGTTCCCAGTTGGAAGAGTCGATTGTCAGCTAGTCTACGCTACGCTAGGTGTCGTGTATGTCATGAATAACCACAAGACACATACCGAGAACGAAAACGAGAACATCAGATTTGGGCCTGGAGCGAATAGCTTGATCAATACCCTCAAATAATCTTGCATATTTTAATACATCCATTTCATATTTTAAAATCTATTTACATCATATCATTAAAATATTAAACAACTAAGGTAGATACTATGTGTGCGCGGTGCGTAAGACGACTATATGTATTTCATTATTCCCATCGTTTTCCGCAAAAACGGAATATGCACAATGTGGTAACAATATCCTCGATCTAAAAAGCGATGTCTTATGCATGTTCATATTCCAGGTGCAAAGTCCTTAAGAAAGTTGCTGGTCTCCTTTATTTCGAACCCAGGACCTTTCGACAGCGATCCGCCGTGTAAATCATTGTGCCATTGGAGTCATCTAGCAAGCTTGCCAAATTTAAAAAGAAGCTGACGACCCGGATGGCGCAATGGTCAACACGCCGGATCGATGTTCCGAAGGTCCTGGGTTCGATTCCCAGCGAGGCGGAAATTTGAGTTTAAATTTCTGGTCTCGGTCTGGGTGTGTTGTCCATGGCACCCACGACACAGGGGATCCTAGTGTGGGGCTATGAGTGTGTAGCGTTATTTTGTTGTTTGTTTGTTTGTTTGTTATAGGTGGTAGGGCCTAGAGCTCACCCGGGGAAGTACCACCGCCTGCCACTGTACCTAGTACCATTCCTACCGTGTAATAATCGTTTTAAGAACAATTGTGTTCCGGATAGGAAGGTGTGGAGCCGGTTACACTTTTTTAGAGGCGACCATCTCAGTCCTCAGGGGTAGCAACGCATCTGTGACCGAATTAGAACGAGGCTCATTGAGTCTAGTTCTGGGTCGGTAATGGGCGGCAGCGGAAGGTGGTGCTGCATGCTCGTTTGCTATCTTAATTCCATAAAAAAAAATTATAGATCTCACCCGCACAACCTGGTGGGCACGGACTGCCGGGACGGCGTGCTGCGCATCAAGTACGACGTGACGCCCGACAACCGCACCATCTCCTTCACCAAGCTCGGCGTGCAGTGCGTCAAGCGCAAGGAGGTCGTCGACGCGCTCAAGCAGCGCATGCACGACAAAATAGACCCCTTCCGAGGTGAGTTCATGGTGTTATTGTTCAAACTGGAGCATTGGTTTTGCTATAAGAGAAAAATATCGCACAAAAAAATTTTGTACGGTTTTCGAGGTCATCAAGTCCCGAATTTATTAAGTGAATACAAAAAAGTGCATTAATGTGCAAGTGCTGTATTTTTTCTTACGATACTCACCTGGATCTATAGTCTCCACATGAGATAACGAATATAATTATTATGACAATTCACTTAATTATAAATATAAATTAGAATAAATAATGCTAAGTAAGCGTTATACTTACCAGCTCGATATGCCTAGCAAAAGTTTCCCGATGGAACGGCGCGCGGCATATATTATAGATCATTCAGCGCAGTGACGTAACCGCGAGCTCAACTTGACCGCGATCCGCGGGCGAGGTATTTCCGTCCGAGCGCTCCGTTCATACCGGCCGCACGCGCGCTGAAAGCTCCACCAATCCCGTTTAGGGTTCCGTACCTTTCGAGGACTTCGATCCACTAAAAGTCTCTCCCAAGGCATTGGTCGCTGACTTACTTGTACCCTCTAGTAGCCTCTCACAGGGCACGGGTCACTCATAAAAGTAACCTAAGCCACGTTGCTGCAGATTGGTAGAGGTGTTAGTAGATGACTCGAGTGTCGAAAGATTTTGTGTCCGCTCGAATTAGTTTCGCATTAATCTCTCGCATCATCATGATTGTCCGATTTTCTGTAACATGCATTCTGCGAATCTACGGCAACTACCATCTATGGTAATTTTAGTATGATTAATAAACGTACGTAATAAGGTCATAAACTTATGTATAGCAGACAAAAAAATACATTTGGATGGATTTAGGCCTTGGGACTTAATTATATTATTTTTATACAATGTAAAATATAATTTTTAGTGGGTAATTAAATTATTCCCTCTACATTTTTAAACAACACGTTCAGTGTCATAATGCAAATTATCTGTATAAATTTCGTAGATATCTAATAATGCTAAATATATGTATTGTTATAATAGAAATTTGTTACTTAGGCTTTTTTGACATAAATTCTAAATACATGAATACATATAAGTGCAAATGACAATTTTGCAAAACAAGTATAATTTCTTAATAATTCAGCACATTTAATTAGCGCGTTAATTACCGCACTATGACGCAGATGTAGCCAAATCTTCACGCAGAGTGCCTAATAGTGTGCATCGAGTCACTGATCTGCTGCGATTGAATCACTTGAAAAGACATGAATCGTTGCAAAGTATATGCTCGTGAATCATGTACTATGTCAATAACCGTCACATGCGTCACAGTACGCAAGTCATGCAAAATAGTATTTTAGTAAAAAAGTGTGTCTGTACATTGTATTTACAAAAAAATAAATGAGCTGCAAACCAACTCACCCCTGGATGTCGGTTACAAGCTAGCCAGGCATATACTCATACAAAGCAGAGTCTGGCCTATGTTACCTTTCACAATACCCTAGTCCTGAGACCTTGAAATTAGGACCGTAATATAGGCCGCCTAATATAGTTTATGTGATTTACTGTTTTGGTGCAGTGGTTGCTCTGACGAATTATAGAGTTCGATTCCCAATGAGGCACGATTGTAAATGGAGTTATATTTTCCTTACTCATTTTAGATGGGCTGTCTACGGCACTTACCATACGGAATCCCAGTGTAGGGCTACGAGAGCGTAGAGTTGCCATAATGTTGTGTAACTATTAGTCAGTGTTATTATTCAGTTCATGATTTTTTTTATTGACACTGAATTTATAATTTGTAATATCTGTACACCCAAACTACCCAAAGGAATCAAATTTAGAGTACAATTTTCTTTAATTTTAAGACCTCTAAACTTATACATATTAACCTTTGATATTTTAAATATCTAGATTGAGCGTCGCCCTACAATGGAAACAAAAAAAAACAAGGCAACATTATCAAGCATGTGTGCGTGCAGGCGATGTTTTACCCGTTCATCTATTGTGTATGTGTGCGTAATGATATAAAAATTGTGGCTAACGGTTAGCCACAATTTTTTGACACGTTTGCGCGGATTCGATGTTCCATCTAGATATTTAAAACACCTTTGATATTAACAAACAAAAGGATCTGAATTCGAACCTCGTTCTGTTCGCAGCCGGCTTCGAGCACATAAAGTCCCCGCAGAGCATCAACCTGAACGCGGTGCGGCTGTGCTTCCAGATGCTCATGCCGGACGAGAAGGGCCTGTACCGGCACTCCATCGCCGTGGCCTCCGACGTCGTGTACGACAAGAAGGCCATGAGCGAGCTGCACATCGCGCGCGTCTCCGCCTGCACTGACTCCGCTAAGGGCGGGCTGCAGATCATCATGCTGTGCGATAAGGTATGCGGTATGGGTCTGTTTGATGGTTAGTGGCCAGTGTCATTCATACACGTCGGGCTCAAAGGCATCGTCGACGCGTTTTTGGGCTTTGCGATAAGGTATTCGGTAACCACCTGATGGCAGTATGTGGTCATCGTCGTGTGAACACATCGGTGTCAAAGGCATCGTCGATGTTTGGACAGGGAAAAAAGAACAGGAAGAAATAAGATACTGGCTGTTAAGCTTTTAGCTGGAATACGACTATTTGGGCCTGCAGATCATCATGCTCTGCGATAAGGTATGCGGTATGGAATGACCATCTGATAGTTAGTGGTTACCGTTGGTCATTTATATCGGGGCCAAAGGCATCGTCGATGCGTTTTTGGACAGGAAAGAAGGAACAGGAAAAAATGAAATACTGGCTGTTAAGCTTTTAGTTGTAATGCGTCTACTTGTGTGACGCCTGACTTATGAAAAAGTGCCAAACATTCGGTCTTGCCGTCATCACATGATCACACACACGTCACACGGTGACGTCACGAAGCCTGAATTACGCTATCTAAGTTTCTTACACCGCTTACATAATTATAAAAGTTTTCACCGAGATCAGTTGAAACTCGGCCGCTCCCCAGGCATGTCACCTCGCCCGGTGGGAGATCTCCATTACCAAACTACATAATATTATAAACCTAAAGGCGTCGTCTCATTCAGGTGTCGCGCGACGAGATCACGGTGGTGTTCGAGGAGCGGTCGGGCGAGCGCGTGGTGTGGCGCGACACGGCCGTGGTGGACCACGTGCACAAGCAGTACGCCATCGTTTGCACCGTGCCCGCCTACCGCTCCCTCAACATCACTAGCGAGGTCGAGGTGAGAGGGTTTTTATAGGTATTATGCTAACAGTAGCTGGTTAGTGGGCGCCTTAACATTACAGGAAAATTAAAGCATCACCGAAGCGCTGCTGACCAAGAAAAAGGAAGGAGAAAGATAGAAAGTACTGGCTCTCAAGCCGGACCAGAACATGACAAACCTTTTGGTGACTGACTCGAGCTAAAGCTTTTAAATACACGGTGGAATGCAAAAAAAATAAAGTTTATGCTAGTTTTTTTTTTCAACCTTTGATGTCAGTGCTGGACAATATTCCTAGGCTGGGATTCTGAGCTGTTTTCTTTTGGCAACTTGTTTAGTTAATTAAATACCAACATGGACGTGATAATATATATTCTGTTGCAGACGTACCTGTACCTGGAGCGGCGGTCGGACATGGCGTGCAGCAACCAGATCAAGTTCACGTACCTGCCGGACTTCACGTACACAGGTACCGCGCGCAAGCCGCGCCCCGACCTCTCCTTCCTGTCGCTGCTGCTCGCCGACCGCAACAACAACAAGCGGCAGTCCGCCGACCCCGCGCCCGCCGAGCCCGCGCCCGAGCCCGTCAGCTCCACCAGCGAGAGCGTCTCCCCGTCCGAGGACAGCGGCTCGGCCACGCTCGCGCAGCCCGACGGCGACGTCGACATGCCCGACGCGCCGCTCGGTGAGCCGCTCGCCGAGCCGCTCGGCCGGCCCGCTGACGACGCGCCCGAGCGCAGCCTCGACGACCTGCTCGAGCAGGTGGCCGAGCTCGACGAGATCTACTCGGAGAGCCGCACGCGCGCCGAGACCGCGCCCGCTGCCGCCGCCGCCGACGGGGACGCGGACGACTTCGACGACGCGGGCACCTACACGAGCCTGCAGCTCGCCTTCAAGAACCCCGTGCCCATCGCCGAGCCCGAGCCCTACGAGGACGTCCAGGTGCACACCTACCGCGGCCCGATCGTCGAGTTCGCGCCGCTGAAGCGGGACGTCGAGGAGGCGGCGCCGCCCTTGCCGCCGAAGCGCGTGCGCAAGACCGACGCGTTCAAGACGAGCCAGACGTCGGTGGACGGCGTGCTGAAGCCGGGGCGGCGGCTGCCGGTGACGCGCGACCCGGACGCGCTGGCGGGCGGGCTGCCGCCGGCGCGCAGCGAGCCCGCGCTGCCGCCGGCGCCGAAGAAGCGCTCGTTCCTGTCGCGGCTGTTCCGGCGCAAGGAGAAGTCGCCGGCGCCGAGCGTGCAGTCGGAGGGCGGGGCGCGCGCGCGGCCGGTGGGGCGCTCCGTGAGCAGCGTGTCGGGGCAGCGGCCGGCGCGGTACGGGGCGGGCGGTACGTCGGCGTCGCTGCGCGCGGCCGACAGCGTGACGCGTATTTCGCTGCACGGAGACGGGGAGGAACAACGCGCGCGGTCGTTGTCGGCGCGCAGCCTGGCGCCGCCCCCGACGGACGGCGACACCATCCTGGTGGCGGAGAGCGTGCTGGCGTTGGACGCGGCGTCGTTCGCGCGGCTGCGGGACGACCTGGAGCTGACGGACGCGGAGCACTACGCGCTGTACATGGCGGTCGCGCCGCACGCCACCGCCTCCGAGTTCGACGAGACCAGCTGCTACTACTCGCCCGTCGACGCCACCAAGTTCCACGCCGATGCGTAGGCGTGTCAGTCTTCGATCGTAAACGACGCGCTGCTCGATTCGCCAATTTATTTCTATACAATCGAAGGGATATGAGAAAATAACACCGTGAATGACGTATCGATCGGCTCAGTATTTCTACTAATTTCGCTGAAGAATTGGAGGTGCCGCACGTCTGTCTGCGCATGAAACCTTAATAACTTTACAATTAGAAAGAGACAGATAACATTTACATATTTCATAAAAATTTTTAATCCCAAAAAGTAGTTATAAAAAATTTTATACAATGGGATATTTAAGGCCCTGATTCTGATTGTTTTACCATTTGGAATGGCGTAAAACCATTAACTTATAAGCTGAACTCTTGCCCCACACCTTACATGCCGTAGACGCGTACGTGAGTACGTACCGCACGTTTACGACGCGCCCGCATGCGCCGAGCGAACGCATGTACGATACGAACAGATGTACGATTGTTCCCAGTACAAGTGTTACCATTACTCGGTCTACGATCGATCTTCTGTGGTAGTTAGAATTAAAATTATATTTTGTACTTCAATGAGATATTTCAAACTAAATTTGAGATGAATTACCATGAATTTTGGAGATATATTATGGAGTTTTCTAGTCACTAATATGTTTCAAACTATATAATTTTATTAATGAATACAGATTAAAATCTAGTCCATCCTTTAATGCCAAATTTTAAATGAAAATTATATACTTAGCGTTTTTAATTTTTTTATTAATGTTTTTACAGTTATGTACTTAATGTTGTAGTGTATGAAAGGTGTTTTAATTATTTTATTTTCAGATTTTATTTTAGTATTTTAATTATTTTGTTTTTCAGGTGCTTTAATCCTTCCTTATATTTTATTTGTGATTGTTGACTTTTTATTATTTGAATTTTAGTTTTAATAATTATATTTTATAAATATTTCTGTTCTAAGAAATTTTTATTACTAGCAATTTCTCAAAATGTTGCAATACTTGTTGTTTGATAGCAAAGTTGTTATTGTTACTTTGCTGAAAATTATGTTTATTACTTATTTATTTTAATGTTTTATTTAATGCACCCTTTACAATGTTCTAGATTACTTGAACGGCAAGAAGCGGAAAATGTTGGACAGAGGGGGAATAGAGTCGTATGAACACGACAGTAAGTGTCTTATTACCTTGTCAATACCCTGTCGGTACAATATATATCAGTACATATTGCAATAATTCGGTGGTGGGCAGGTTACTGAGATGTACTCTAAATTGTTCAACAAATGTGGTATATTTCGATTTATGTATTTATTTATTTATTGTTTATTATAGGTATTAATGGAAACAGGATAAGGTGTTACTAACTCATTACACAATACATCGCTAACCAATACATAATATTATGGTTGCATTTCGATGTGTTGGTATCACTTGCAATATCGCAGGTAAACCCGTTCATTCAATCGACAGGATGGCAATCAATATCGTGTCGAATTCAGGTAATTTCCACGGTGTGAATACGCCGCCGTAATGTTTACAGTATTTGAATAATTATCTCTGAAACGAAATGTTTATATATTTTATGATTTATCTTATTTGTATTTAATTATCATCTACAAATTTGTAGATTTGTGGAGCGTCGCGCTAGGTACAATGCTTCCTGTGCCTTTTTACCAAAGGCATATATACGGAGGCCTTGCGACTTGCGATAAAATTTATATAAAATAATATGTATTTATTGTATTATTATACTAGTCTTTATGTACCACTCTGTAAGTTATTTATTTTATTGCTATACAATTTTCTCAGACACTATTTATATTATAAATTATTATTTAAGCGTTTTGTATATGTCTAACTGTCTGTAGGGCTAACAATTTGTCCATTGAGTGGGTAATGAAAATATGTGGCTGTTTTTAACTCGATAAATCACTTATTTAAAGTTGATAATTATGTATCTTATAGTACAACTTTTATCGTCATTTTATAAAGAGTGTTCGTGTATTTGCTTTAAAACTAAGATTTAGTTAGCAAATGTAAAAAATATACGGCTACATTCCCGCTGGTGTAGACCCGAAGCTAACACTCGCAAGTACTTTAATAGTATATTAAGTTCTATCTCTATTCATTAAAGTCCTTTGTAAAAAAATATATACGATTGAAGTCTTAGTAGCGGCTTTCGCATCGACTCTGCTTCAGTGGGAATTGAACCTGGTGGCAATAACCAGACCAGCCACGAGTGTAGTATCGTGCCGTGCCGTGCCGTGCCGTGCTGTGCCGTACCGTACCGTGCCGTGCCGTGCCGTGCCGTGCATGCCTGCCATGTGACGTCATAATTGTTTAGTACAAATTGTTTTGTGAAAGTAATGAATTAGTGCTAATGTCGATATGTGTGTTACTTCTAGTGTCACAGGAGTTGCATACCATATTCATATTATATTGCTTTTAAAATTGTGACCTATTCCCAGACAGCATCGATACCAATACAATGTGTTACGACGATTGAACAGTAGAAGCACAATGCCATGTATATAAATAAATATTATAGTATAAAGACTCCCTCCATTTGCATTGTTGGGGCGGCGGCCATCATGTTGCTATAGCAGTGTGGCCCGACATAATATATTTAAATTGTTAATGATAAAATCATGCTTCTTAATATAAATTCTATTGTTAATAGACCTTTTATAAACTAAGGCTTCATTTTTTGTTGACGGCAGCCTTGAGTAAATGTGTGAATTGAATATTTTCCAGTTGATTTTTATAGGTAAAGTTGTGTGGATAATGAAAATAGAGTCTTGTTTATTTATTGTGAAATGTATTTAGTCCGTATGGCACAATTTTTTATTAGCCTGTATTGTGTTGAGTAGTTCAAAACTCGTTGTAATACCTAATTTGTATGTTTTACTTGTTATTATTTTACTAGCACATTTTTCGCCATGGTTTTACCATGCTATTATATATAATATAAAATGTAATTTTGTAATCATTAAATGATGGTGTGGCCGTTATTGTTTAGATAGAACGGAATAGTTTGACTACAAACTACAACAATATGAGGAACATATCTCCGTTGAGTATTAAATAAATATATTGTCTAAAGTTTAGATGAATTTACATTGTATGACATATAATTTATCGGATAGGTTAGTGTTTTGAACAGGTTTTTATAAAATAAGGCCTCCGAGAGGCCCTAGGGCCCGCTACGTGTTTTTATACTGAGCTGCTCTTTTTGAAAGTTTCTTTACATTTTTACGTACAAAGTATTGGATAAAGTTAAGATTGCGTGACGCGAATATATGCCTTATTAACATGCTAATAAAAAGTAAATTTGTAACAGATGTTTTAATTATGAAAGCGTCACACGGGCGAGCTCTGCTCGGCTGGAGCGCAGGTACGGGTACCCACGATTGGCGTGGCGTGTGGCATGCTTGTTTGTGTAGCGTTGTCTCGTCACACATATGTATATTAGCATTGAAGTGTTACTTTTACGCAACGTAACAAACCTATATAAGTATAACATCTCCGCCTCAACACAGTTGTTCAATTTACTATCGTGCGAAATATTGGTCAATGTCGTGTCAGCACTTTAAATGATATATTTTTAATGAGTATCGTACCTATATGTTCACGCTAATATCTGTAGGCTAAACCACCAATAATAAACACCCAAAAAACCTCAAGGAAGGTATTGAATGATCGGTGGCGTCGGTTATGCTGCCCAATTTAGGTCCATTTGCCGCCCCCCATGCGTGCCGCCCGCGTGCGCCGCACGCCTTGCACGCTGTCTAGGTTTGTTACGTTCATAAATCTTGTTATACGTTGTAAATGCATGGATTTCGTTGTGGTTTTGCTTATTATAAAAAAGTAATTAGGTATATTTAAATGGCTGTATTATTTATGAAAAATTGTCTAGAGATTATTTAAATTCATGTATATTTTACGTTCGCTCGTGTTTTTTTATGACATTCACTTTGTTCGTTTCATATCAAATCATCTCAATCACCAACATCGGATTTCATGTTCTGACTTTTAAGTAAAGAAAAAATATAAAAAAATATTCATTACTTACGGCCGTAGTATGGACACACGAATATAGTTATTCTATTTTAAATAATATTATATAGTGTATGTATTGGTATGTTATTTTATATATGTATTTTATATATGTCGTTGTTTACTGATTATGTTGCTCAGTGCTCATATTTAACCGCATGCTCGTTAGCAACAACCTAAAATATACAATGTAGTTTGCAATTCTATGTTTTTGTCGCTTTAGTAGTTATTTCGATATTGCACAGTCCAACTACATGGATAGTATATTTTTAAAAGTTTTTAATTGACTTGAGAGACTTGATCGACTTGTGATTTGTGTTGTGTTGATAAAAATCTCGTTCAAAATTTAATTACATAGTGACAGATGAAGGTGAACTGTACAATATAGTACCTATAGCTTGACCAGGAATACAGACAACCTGTCATGAGGGCGCTAAAGTTTCCTTTTATAGAAACAGTAGTTATAGTTCAAGGGAATTAGTGTTATTTTAAAGGAAATGTTATTTTACCATTTTACCATATAGAACACCACTCCTTCACGACTAGCCCAAAATCAGCATTCAAAGTAACAAAACAAAGTATGACATTCAACTCGCTGACAAGCAATTTACGAGTGACGTTTAGAAAGTAAGCGTTGCCAGTAAAACAAATTAGTTCCATGCGCTTACCGCAATATGGCGAGATTCTCTATTCTCTATATTCCTGGTCAAAGTCTATCTAGCTGAACACAATGTAGGCCGTCGATAAATGACTGACACGTGGGTATATTCGCAGGGGCTGCGGCCGCGTTCGTGGCGGAGGCGCAGGTCAAACAGGAGCCCCGGGGTGAGCTCTTGTGTAGATGGTGGTGTGAGAATGATCATGGTGTGAGGCGAGGGTGGTTATGAACTCTTATGGAAGAACTGTAACACTTTATGAGCTGTACTTGCAGTACCAGTCAACTGGTAAAATACTCATCAATGTGTAGTTAGGAAGTCCTGTCTCATGCTCTTCATGTTTATCAATTGTTTTTGCACCTGAAAGGTAGGCACCTGTAAGGTATTATTTAAGAAATAGCATGTAATAAATATATGATGTTATTGTTGTATGTATGTTTACAGACGGTCGTAGTCCACGGCAGAAGATGTCTCCTCACTACCAGGACTTTAGAGCCAACCCGCAGGTCGGTGCCAACTTAATTTCCTCTTTTATACGTGTAGAAGTATACAACCTTACTTCGCTGCGAGAACTTTTGCAGGCATTATTTATGTAGATGTAACAGAAATGTTTTTATTTTTTTTATTTTTATTTTAATTTATTTATTATTGTTAATAAGAACGGCTCGAAACCAATTACTGTTATTAACAAAGAAACATTAACATTACATAACAATGGAGAAATAAATCAATAAAATTAAGTCATATAAAAAAGTGATAAAATTAGGTAAAAACAACAATAACAATTAAAAATATGTGAAAGGAATTAATGATACATAAGTTTAAAAGATAATAATAAAAATAAAAGTCACAATTCTTAAATCAAGTCAAATCAAATAGATCGTCGTCATAAGAATGAATTATTGTCATTTATACATATAATAATATAGTCTGGCCGGGCTAAGAATGCGTTCCTGATACATTAAATAACCTTACCTCATTGTGTTGTTTACCTCATTGTGTCATTGTATAGGTCAGATTTAATCATTTCTAAAGCCGTTAACGCACCACCGGCTCCTCGAATACTACACGTGTTCACAGGGGACTGTGACCAGCCGCGGTCAGGGGACTGTTCATATGTTTGTTTGCCAGTTCCTATTGCAAAATAAAACACATTACATTCGGCATCATGCGGGTGGCGAGACCTCGCAGTAGCAGTGTGCTGACCATTTGGTTATGTCTTCATTTCGCCTGCGTAAGGTGCAGCGATCTTTTTGGGGCTTGGTGTTAAATTTTACAATTATGTACCCAGAATGATACGTGATTTACCTATTGAAATGTTCAAGTGACGTGTGAAATCACAACTTGCTAGTAAAGGATATTATAGTATAGATGAATATGTTAATGATAAGGGTGCCTGGGTGTGATAATTCCGCGATCAGCTCCGCTTAGACTAGAAGCTTTATTTTGTGTAATTATTGTAAGATTTTGATTTAAAACATGTGCTGAGGAGTTTGTATCGCCTTTTTTCTCCTCTTAAAGACAGAAATAGTACCTTTGGAAACAGCGGTAGACTCAAAAAAAGTCATATATAAGTGTATTGAAAAATAGCCACATAAATAAAATGATTTGAATGACGTTGCGTGTCGTTGCAGTGGGGGCTGGGCGGTGGCGGTGTGGCGGAGGGCGGCGTGTACCTGTACGGGGGCGGCCTGCAGCAGGTGGGGCTGGAGCTGCAGTCGCTCTCCATGGACCCGCGCGAGCCCAACATGCAGGTACTTTTGTTTTACTTTATAGTTAATGCTTGACTACACCTACTACCTGATGGAAAGCAGCAACGTAGTCATGGGTGGTAAAGCGCACTAACTTAGAAGCCTATTCACTCTTTTCTTGAAGACACTTAAATCATAATCGGACGGGAACACCGACGCAGGCAATTTGTTCCAGTCCTTATGTATGTATCATAAATGAGGACGCAAAACGTGACGTCCGCACAGGAGGGACGTCGACGACAAAGGGATGCATACTGGGTTCGATTCCCAGCGAGGCGGAAATTTTAATGACGAGTTTAAATTTCCGTTCTCGGTCTGGGTGTGTGTCCTTGTCTTGTATGTTGTCCATGGCACCCACGACACAGGGAATCCTAGTGTGGAGCTATGAGTGTGTAGCGTTATTATTATTATACTAGTAGGTAAACCCGCCCTCGCTCCGCTTCGGGTAACCAGTCCCTTCAAAAATCCCTATAAATTTTAACAAAGATGTTATTCCGATGTCTAAGCTATATTACTGCAAAGTTTCATGAAAATCCATTCAGTAGTTTTTGCGTGAAAGAGCAACAAACACACACACACACTCACTCACATACATCCTTACAAACTTTCGCATTTATAATATTAGTAGGATAGTAGGAAGTAGGAAGTAGGATAGTAGGATAGGATTATTATTATTAAATAAAAACCCCTGTTATCCAGGCGGCGTCCCCGCTGATGCAGGTGGGGGCGCAGTCGCCGCACATGGCGTCGCCGCACATGCTGTCGCCGCACTACGGGGAGCCGTCCCCCGGCCTGCAGGCGCAGTCCCCTGGCCTGCAGGCGCCCTCGCCCCACATGCACATGCTGCCCACCTCGCCCGTCGACCACACCATGATCAACGCTGCCGTTATGCAGCAACCGGTAATATTTTAAGTTTTTTTTTGACAGTAATTGGTGCTAATTAATCAATTTTGTGTCATTTTTTTATTGATGAGACAATGAATATTACCGATATTAAACACGAAAGTTTTATGTTGGCAATTTTGAAAAAAAATAGTACCTACTAACTTTTTAATTACATAGTGAAATATCTACGCCAATTTTGCTAGGTCGATTAGACACTATAATAGAACTAACTATCGCATTCATATATCATCTATCTTTGATAAATATATACTACATCTATGAATTTATGTAATTACAGTGCGCCCAACTTATCTCTGAAATGGCAAAAATTGGAACTAACGAAAAGTCATTCATAAGTACGTTGTGGTCATTCATCTGTCAGTTACTAGTGTGCAATGATTGGTCAAATGAATGTCAAATGCGTCCGACAGCGCCTCTTTCGTTTCAGTCTTAAGTTGGGTTTACTATAGCATATCATTATAATTATTCACTTTAATCATAGCAACTGTGACGTAGTTCGGCATAATATCATCCAGTGTGTTAACTCATAATACGTAATGACTGCCACCCCAGCAGATGCAGCAGCAGCAGCAGCAGCAGCAGCTGGGCGCGCTGGGGCTGCCGCAGGTGGGCGCGGGCCCGCCGGTGTCGCTCGACAGCGTGCCCAGCGCGGAAATCTCGCTCACCTCGCTGCTCGGCTTCCTCGGCGCCGACCACGACCTGCCCGACCAGCAGCCGCTGCACCAGTGATACCGGCTTGCCGCAGGGACTGGTCGACTTGCCGCAGGGTACTGGTCGAGTTGCCGCAGGGACTGGTCGAGTTGCCGCAGACTGGTCGACTTGCCGCAAGGGACTGGTCGAGTTGCCGCAAAGACTGGTCGACTTGCCGCAGGGATTGGTCGAGTTGCCGCGAGGGACTGGTCGACTTGCCGCAAGGGACTGGTCGAGTTGCCGCAAGGGACTGGTCGACTTGCCGCGAGGGACTGGTCGACACGCCGCAAGGAGTCTTCGTCTCGGCGTAAGGCCAGCAGCGAGGTGACTAGTCTTGCCGCCGAAGGTCAACGTTACATCCGGCAGCCAGGGGACTGACTGGTCGACTCGTATAGATGACCACCTGCGGCGTAGGACTGTTCGACTTACGACGATGGGACTGATCGACTCGCCGCAAGGATGACGTCGCACCCAGCGACCAGGGGACTGTTGTCTCGCTGCAAGGATGACGTCACACTCAGCGACCAGGGGACTGTTTTCTCGTTGTAAGGCTGACGTCACACCCAGCGACCAGGGGATTGTTTTCTCGCCGCAAGGATGACGTCACAGCCAGCGACCAGGGGACTGTCGTCCGTCGTAGGGGTGACGTTACGACCCGCAGGCAGAGGCTGGTCGACTCGCTGCACTGGTGTCCTAGTTACAGCTACCATTAACTAGTCCAATATAGTAGTTTACCGCGGCACGACACGGCGCTGCCAAGGGATGCAATCAGGTGCTTCGTATCGATCCTGGATCGCAATGGATCGGATCATGTTCACGTATCGATCCACTAAATTCATGTGATGCAGCTGGAATTCAGTTTGTGCTTATTAACTAAATGGAAATTTTTATCGTTCTTATTTACCCAATTTTTCATAGACGACAACAATACTAAAATCGAAACCCTTTATATTAATCCACGTGCGATACAAAACGATGTGAATTGTGCGTCCCTAGCGTCACGTGTATTTCTACTCACGCTATAAAACAGTACGACTTCTAAATTTGGAACAATCGGAGCGCTCCGCTCCCCTGTTTTGATTACTTCCCAGGAGATATTTTTATAAAGTGATTGTTTGTGTAGTGTGGTGACGATAATAATATACATACTGTGGTTAGCCGAGTGATAGACAATATGAATACTGTGGTGTTATGACGTTAATATTAATAGTGTTCTTAATTTGAACTTACAAACTTATATTATTTGTTCCGTGTTGATATCCGGAATCTATCTTGAGTCAAGCACCCGTCTTTCTTCCGTTCGACAGCAGCGCCATCTACCTCCCTTTCACGCGCTTCCGTTTCCAATTTATTTTGCAACGTTTTTGCTAATGGCGGAAAACGCACGTGGCCGATGTAGGCCCATTTTTCATCATTATAGCGTCGGCTTTCGCCGTGTTCACATGAACAGCGCAGTGTTTCTGTAATATTAGTAGCTTAAAAAGCGTGAAGTTAGTAACTATTACAGGAGATACCTCCCTTTGTAAAAATGAGTGATGAAAGTGAAACATCTAGAAAAAGAAAAAGTTCGGATAGTGATTCTTCATCGTCGGAAAATTCTGAGGATGAATCGCAAAGAAGAAACCAGTCACGTAAGTCTAAACGAAGGCGTAGAGAACAAAATGTAAGTGATTTAAAATTCGAATTTCTTTCACAACAAGTAGCATTTTTAACAAACCTAATCACTAGTTCTCATCAGAATAGACTTACGGATAAAAATAATGGTCAAACTGAAGTTGATACGCAAAATCTACCTGCGGGAAGTGCTTTCAACTCAAGTTTAGGAAATGAATTAAAGCTTTCTGATATAACCACTATTGTTAAGGAACCTGTATTTCCTAAATCGAATGAAATTCATTTAAATAATTTAAACAATTTACAACGATTTAAATGTGAAGATTGGAAGTCGATACGCTTCTCCGAGGCACAAAAGAAATATAATACTACCCCCGGTTTTGTAGAATTAAATATTAATAATGAATTGAAAAGATACGAGTCTCCAACGGATGAGGACTATCGTTTGCGTCTCTTGGAGCGTACATTTGCTGCCTTAACTAATGCGATGTTAACACAAAAAGATAAATTATGTGAAACTTTACAAGAGTTAGTTGAGTGGGTAAATAAAGCGGACACTGAATTATCACCGTCTACATTAGTTGAAAAAATTCAACAATTATTTAATAAACAATCACCTTATATGCTGATAACTCATGATATTTTACAAATTACGTGTGGGAGGCGGGCTGATTTTATAAATCTCCGCCGTGAATCTTTATGCAAACAGGTGCAGGATGAATTTCATCGCGACGCTTTGCATCGAGTTCCTCCAAATTCAGAATATCTATTTGACGGTGAGGTCCTGAATTCTTACCTACAGAAAATTGGGGGGGCAGACAAACTCGCATCGGTCGCTCGAGTTCAACCTACTCGATCCACTTTCAACCAAGGAAATAAAGGTACGAACTTTAAACCATCTACAAGCACGCAGGCCAATGATAAATTTTTTCGTGACAACCCCGCTCCTGCATCAAAGAGAAATCAACGAGGCAAGTATAAATCAAATACAAACCGCAAATCGAATCCGAAAGCAGCCCAGGGCGCCAAGGGAAAGCGAACTCGTCAGCGCTCCCCTCCCCGATATAAATCCCGCAATGCATGACTCGAAACGATTTCTAGGGGGTTGTCTGAAGCAATATCGTCATATTTGGCAACAAATGGGTGCTCCACCTTACATATGCAAAATTTTAAATGGCCTTCGGATACCTTTTATGCTAAAGCCACCCCTAATATTCCCGACTCCACAGGTTATGGAAAATTTCAAAACAAAGGAGACTTCACAAATGACATTGCAAATAGAAACTATGCTGAAGTCAAATATTTTAGAGAGAGCAGAAATATCTCCCAGCTACCTCTCAACATTTTTTCTAGTTCCAAAACAGAACAACCAATTGCGACCAATATTCAATCTGAGGCAATTGAACAAATTCGTAGATACCAAAGTCTTTCGTCTATTCAACCACTTTCGAGTTCCCAGGTTCTTGCAGGAAATGGATTGGCTGGTAAAAGTGGACCTAAGCCAAGCCTACTTTCACGTACCGGTCGCTCCAGAACATCGCCGGTTCCTGCGGCTCAGCTACAACAACCAGCTGCTGCAGATGACTTGCCTCCCGTTCGGGCTCTCATCAGCACCGAGGACGTTTGCATGCTTAACGAACTGGGTAGCCGAACTACTACGAAGCCGAAACATAAGGTGCGTGGTTTATTTAGACGATTTTCTAATAGCCAATCAGTCTTACCACGAGCTATGCAGACACACGACGTATGCAGTGGAAATACTACAAAAACTCGGATGGACAATCAATTTCGACAAATCTGTGCTTGTTCCGACTCAACGCCTAGAATATCTGGGTATCACCTGGGACACACAACGCAACGCCAAGTCCCTGTCGGAACAGAAGTGCCAAACGCTCCGCAAGGCAATTCAGCACCAGATGTCGAAAGGCAGTTGGTCCCTCAGGCAAGCCCAATGCCTCCTGGGGAGACTGAACTTTGCCACGTTTGTGGTCCGGCGAGGGCGATTGCACTGCCGAACGCTACAATTTCACAGCCGGCAGTTGCCCAAACGCCACCCATACAAACAGTACAAGCTAGCCGGGGAAGTTTTGGTCGAGATGCAATGGTGGAAGGATGCGGTTTTCGATTCATTGCCCATTCACTCGCCACCAATTACACATCTGTTAACGACCGATGCCTCCGATTTGGGTTGGGGTGCTCAACTCGGCGATACCATGATGACGGGTCAGTGGTCCTCGACTCAAGTGACTTGGCATGTCAATTTAAAAGAGCTGTATGCAGTATATGCCGCGATTCATCGGGAACAAAATCATCTCCAGAATGCTCACATACTTTTACAAACCGACAATCAGACAGTTGTGGCTTATATCAACAAAGAAGGAGGCACAAAATCCAAAAAACTCCTGAAAATGACATGTCAACTTTTAAGCTTGTTGGATCACCTGAACATCTGCCTAACAGCTCAATACTTTCCGGGCAGATACAACTCGATAGCGGATGCCCTATCTCGGAACAAATCGAATCCGGAGTGGCATCTACTGAGTCCAGCAACGAGCATCATTTTCCAAATGTGGGGAATTCCAGAAGTCGACCTTTTCGCATCGCAGACGGCGCACGTCGTGGAGAGGTATGTAACAACAGACAGACAGGACAGTCGAGCCCTATACCACAATGCATTCAGCCGTCCGTGGAAGTTCAACCTGGCGTGGCTGTTTCCACCTCCAAATCTGATACCGCAAGTATTGCATCATCTGAACTCGTGTCAAGGACGCTTCATCATGATAGCACCCAGGTGGCACAAAGTCTTTTGGCTGGCGGATCTACAGAGCAGAGCTCTTGCGCAGCCATACAAGATCCAAAACCTTCGACAAGTATTGATCGATACCAGCACAGCAACGTTTCCACCGAGAATTCAAGACATTCAGTTGGAAGCTTGGATGATTTCGGGTGGTCCGATATAATTAACGAATGGACGGATGAAGAAAAGGCCTTGCTGTTATCGGGTTGGCGTAAATCCACAATGAATACATATAGACCAATCTGGAAGAAATGGAAGATATGGTGCCAGAAAAATTCTGTTGATTTTAGAAATCCATCTCCGCCTGAGATTGCTCGTTATTTAGCGTTCCTTCATAACGAAGAGGGCCTGGCTTATCGTACAATATTAGTACATAAATCTGTTGTTTCAACTTTTACTAACATTACGTCAAATATAAATTTTTCGTCAAATTTTTTCATTAAACATGTCTTAAAAGCCATATCAGTTTCAAAAGGAAGAAAAGCTAAACCTCCGATTTGGAATCCTAAAAAATTGTTACAGTTTTTAAGTAGCCAAACGCCAGATGAGGCCAGTCATTACCAGGTGTCGAGGCGTACAGCGGTTTTACTTCTATTGGCGTCGGGACGAAGGGTACATGATCTTACATTATTAAGAATTGATCCCGATAGTCTTATTGATGATGGTGATAATATAACGTTATGGCCTGCATTTGGCTCCAAAACGGATAATGCAGATCACAGGCAGTCTGGATGGAAGATTTTCATGCATCCTGATAAAAATATTTGTTGTGTGTATTGGGTACGTCGCTTAATATGCGTATCCCAAGATCGGCGCGCAGAGAGTAATTGGCAAGAATTATTCATAACTACTAGAGGAGAGTCAAAACCTGCTTCTAGAACCGTAATAGGTGGTTGGATTAAATCCACTCTTAAAGAGGCAAATATAGAAGATACGCCGGGCTCTGTGCGCTCAGCTGTCGCCTCACTTAACTGGCTGGAAAAGTTTCCAATAGATCAAATTCTAGCTACTGGGAATTGGAAACAGGAACACACCTTTTTAAATTACTATAAGAAGCAATTAATACCGGAAGATAACAGCCTACAAAACAAAGCCTCTTTATCGCAATTCTTTGAAGCTGTGCGTTAAATAATATTATAATTATTTATTGTTAATCAACAGGTACTTTGATTAAATTAAGTTTTTCTAAACAATTTATTGCATTTCATTATGTTATTTCAGCATCTAATTTAACACATTATAGCGTCAGTACTATTAATTATTATACCAGGAGATAACAAACATATCACTCAAGATAGATTCCGGATATCAACACGGAACAAATAATAGAGAGTTTTAACAAACAATAAAACTTACCTATTATTTTTCCTTAGATATCCGGAATCTAGGTAATTCCTACCTGGTAAGTATATCTCGAGTTCTATAATGATGAAAAATGGGCCTACATCGGCCACGTGCGTTTTCCGCCATTAGCAAAAAACGTTGCAAAATAAATTGGAAACGGAAGCGCGTGAAAGGGAGGTAGATGGCGCTGCTGTCGAACGGAAGAAAGACGGGTGCTTGACTCAAGATAGATTCCGGATATCTAAGGAAAAATAATAGGTAAGTTTTATTGTTTGTTAAAACTCTCTAATAATGTGTCCACATGAACTGAATGTTACCTCCAACGAGCGCCATCTACCAACAAACCCAGAACTTACTAAACGTGTTGTGAATTAAACCGAATTTCATTAGTGTAATTATATTCACGTCAGAAAAACTTTTTTAATAACAGTGCACAACATAAATAAAAAAATGTAAATTAATTATTAGATTTACCTGTAATGATACTTTGAGAGATTGTTTTTTGATGAGCATATTTTAATTTTGTTTCTTTAATATTTTTAAGACGAAAGTGTTATGTAAGAACAAATTAAACGACGCTAAAACTGAGCTCTTATAGGAGTTTCATAAATTTCAAAATTGAAACAAACCTTGGCATAATACTAGAGGTTCATAAAAATACCGATTAAAATTATCATGCCTATAATTGATGTGCTTTTTTCATAACTGTTTTTTTTCCGTTGTCGCTTAATTCGTTACGCTTGCATAACACTGTCCAACTATAAGTGTTACCAAAGGATTCAATAACATTTCTACTGGATTAGAAATGACTATTTGGATCCGAAGAAAGCACTGATGACTGACGAGGCATGTTTCCTCTATCTCGCTCATACATTCGATACGACAAGTCTAACGCCCTTTCATTTCCTTTAGTATAGCGAGGTGGACTTGTATCTTGACAACATACCGTCCAGATTTGCATTTTTGATATCGAAGAAAACCCGACACAGTCTAAAATATTTCTCATCTTTGTAAACGATACAAAATAATAAAGTGAAAAAATACATAGTAAGCTAAGAAATATATATTTTCATTGTTGAGCCGACTGAGTGTTACAGTGTGCTGATACCTTATGTTTCTGCATTCCAATATGTAATAACATAATATGTCTCGATCGTTCCTTATAACAAAGTTACACACAAATATTTTACGTAGTGAGTGCAGAATTTTAAAGTAAAAAATATATTGAAGATATTGTTAGGTATAATTTACTTTTTTATTACGTATGTACGATCGTAGGGTTGACAGTATTTTAGTATAACTAATGAGCCTATATTGGTAATACTTCTATTCCCTAGATATTTATAAATATGTGATAGATGTAGGTTAACATAGACAACGACTTGGATTTTGAAATGTCGTCTATATTGTTTGTAATTTCAATAAAAAGATATTCATAGTTACAAAACTATTTGATGTAATAGTTAATCTGAAATTTTTCATCACAATGTTCAGATCTCTATTTAGCAAGTGTCAGTAACTTTGTTGTAAGGCCGACCGACAGTGACAGCTGCGACACTCATTAATTACAGTACCCGGCAAGAAATTATGCACATCGGTATTCAGAAAGAGAAAATCGGTTAGTTACGGCTTTGTAGAGCGTTGTCTCTCTCGATCATTGCACTAATAATGCAATATCTATTAAGCCGATAAAGCACCCTATCAAGTATTTATAATAATACAAATATTGATGTTCCATTGGAGGTTTTAACAACTCTTTATAATTATTTATGAGTGAACGCGACCGTCTTCCACCGAATTCGAAATAAAAGTGACAAGTCAGCGGTAAGGACTGTGTAGTAAGGACAACGCTCTACAAAGCCGAAACTAACCGATTATCTCTTTCTGAATACCGATGTGCATTATTTCTTGCCGGGTACTGTACGTTTATCTTACAAGTAGGAGAGAAATTATCGTTTTTGTGCTAAAGGTGTGCTTACATTAGTTAATAAGGATTAAATCATAGTTTGATATTTCAATACAGGCTCTAAAGAGAAATTATACTTGAATTTTCGCAAACTCAATATAGCAACGAACTCATAGCACTAAATGTTAAATTTTCTTCCATTTTGAAATTTAATACAGCTATTCTCACTGAAAATATTGTTACGTTGTTAATGTTTAATTAAATTTCATGTAATGAATTGGAGATTACTAAACTTTATTTTGTAAGAAGCGTTGTTCGCGACAACTATATGTATCTCACATGTTTAGTGATAAAGTTTATTTGTTAAATTTAACGTATGAATGTTATGTTTACGTGTTGGTACCAAATATTAAGTTTTCATTTCTTCATGCTAAAATTTTGGAGTAAATGTTGTTTTTCCTTTGTTGACAATCAGTTAAATACGTGTTATTTCGCATTTTAATGGAATTTTATTCAATGACGAATGACGAAAAATTATGATCAGATGCATTATTTTGTTGATGATTTTGAGATTTATTTGTTTCTTTTCAAAATATTGCCATGAGCTATTTGTGCATTCATCATCTAAGTTGATCACTCCTGGACAATGTGTTAACATTTTTCCGGGAAATTTATAAATATTTCGTCGGTGGCTAAATGTTAAATAGCAAAACCGACGTTAATCATGTTGTTAATTTTTTTTATTTTCCAAATTCTTCATTGTATGGCAATGTTGTATTTGAACAATGCGTATAACGCTTCAGATTGCAATAAATGTAGTGTTAAATGAAAATATGGAATATTTTTAAATCATCTGTGCATCACATAGCCGCGTTAGACGTGCAATCAATTATAACTACGCATTTAATGTGTTTAATAAATGTTGTAATGTTTTTGTGTAAAGCGAAATAAAAAGGTTTACAAAGACTTAGCGTGTGTTATTGTAACCTGTATGGGCGGCGAAGTTCTGGCCACGCTTTTTTACAATCATCAAATTGTTATAAAAATGTCGAAAATAATTAATACAACCCCATGAGAGGCGACGAAGCCATTATTTCGCCACTAGCGGTCACCCATCCAAATCGCCGACCGCGACCGTAGTCGTCGATTCCTTCTTTGATCTTTAGGATCATCTTGGATCTTTAGAATTCATAATGCAATAGAAATGAAGTAAGGCAGATAACCAAATGAATCAATCAGAATCACAGACGAGGTTGATCAGAATAAGTAAGCGCATTTAACTCTTACTCTGCCCTTCGAGAAGTGGCTTTGTAGATGTCGTTTTGAAGCCTGAACTGAAGGCCAAAATGGTGGTAGGAGGCGGGGAGTGCAGGTAGCATAAAGATGCGAATATTTTATAATAAGCGATTTATCAATGTAAAACCACGTAAAACAAATTCGATGAACATCGATGTTAATAAGATTTATTTTGGTATTTCGATTAAACCGATTTATAAAATCTATACTTTTGTCTGTGGTACGCGAATACGAAGTAGGTACTAGCGCAATAAAAAAACATTTATGGCCGCCGTGTTTTCATTGGTTACTGTACCTGTACTGTGTATACCTGTTCAAACATCTCGAAAAATGAAGTTCAGAGGAGCCGAACTTTAATGCGCTTATTATTTTCTATTTCTGATGAAAATGATCCAAAAAATAAAATGACCATGACAGTTAGGGATGCAAAATTTAAAATGTTTCGATACTTTGCTCGATTCCAGTATCGTATTAAATATACCAGAAGAAAGAATTATTATTTTCAATACAATTAAAAAACAAGTAAAAAATTAAAAAACGTAAGCCTGTTCCTACAATAACCGACAACAAAAAAAATGGTATCATTAAAAGCTGGTCGCTAAAGTGTCGATATTTTCTCAGAAGTATCGGATAAAAAGTATCGATACCAAAAGTACTAGCTATCGAAAAGACCTTTGGCGTCAATTACTATCTCTGTTTGGCGTATCCCTACTGACAGTTGACACTGACATCTCGAAAGTGTCAATCAAACGAAATACAATATAGGTACAAATGAAACAAACAACAAAGAAAATCAGAAAACAAAATACACAGTCGTCGTAAGCAAGCAGAGCTTCTGAAAGATATACACTTTGTTGAAAATGAGTGACACTTTCATGCCGGAGCCAAAGAAAGTAGGAGTTTGGGCTGAAGGAACACACATCGAAGCAAAGTGAGTTCTATTGTGGAACAGCCGAACAGCTTCAGGCCATCATAATATTAAAGTGAAAATAATCATGTTCATACCTGTGTTGATTGTTTACCATTTCAGAGAATATGTAATTCCAAATAAATCTCCTGAATCTGTTGATGAAATTCCAACAATTCCAGACTTGGACGATATGCAAGATATGTTTGAAACTGAAATATCAAAGCCGCCTCCGTAAGTTCATAGGTACCCAAAACCTGCCTTTTTGCATACCACTTATTTTTAATAATTCCTTCAAATATTATGTCATTTGGTGTACAAATAAAGTTTATTTGTATTATATTGTACCTGCCAAGGATAGATTTTTCTTTTATTTTAAAGAATAAATGCTAAATTGCTGACACCCTCACATTCCCTCAATAGGATTCCCTATTGCAGAGATATGAACACCATAAATTACACATCCCCATGATTCTAGCCCAGAACTCCTGGTTTTGCAGGCAAAGCCACTAGCAAATGAGTTATGGGGTTATATAACTGTCATATTTATTTCAATAGTGTATTTTGTCTATGTATGACTATTTACTTTCAGGTCAGAGTTAAAAGACACAGAAACTGTAAGTGCACTAGCAGAAGTTGGAGTGGGCGTGAGTGGCACTGTTGAAGGTATTGAAGGTGTCCTGCAGGTGCTCAATACATACATCCCGGAAGTGGAAGAGGATGAGCCAGACACCGTGTGGACAGTGGATGCCCTGTTGATGCAGTTGGCTGATGAATTTGAAGAAATGAATAATAAGTAACCAGAATTTGAAATATAATTTACTGGCAACTATTTACATAAGGTTCACCCACTGTTGCACTGTCTGGGACAAAGTTGTTTGCTTATTACAGGGTACATTCTTGTTCTTGGGTGTTTTTGCATATCTTGGACCTTGTCTGAGAATTACATGTGGACTGGTAGTAGAGCCCAGTGATGGTGTATTGGGCAGTTGCCATGTGCACAATATTTTTTTTCTACATTCCTCATGTCTAGTCAACGTGTATTGTGTTGAAACATACCATGTAAATTCTACTATTCCTACAACATAATTAACAATTCAAGTCTTCAATTTTTAGTGATTCATTACTTAAGTGTAGGACTGAGAACTATTTGGAGTAGCAGTATTTTAATTTTAAGCCTCCTTGCACTTTTGCACTTGGCAACTTACTTAAAAATACAAGTTATTAAGTTCAAATAATTTATTTTGTATAAAAAAGGAGTTGCATGTTATTTATAATAAGCTACATGAACAAGTAGGTATACATTAATATTTTTAGTAGGTTTTGTCATGGCTCCGTCCTATTCAACAACATTACAATAAAATATGATATGACAAAGGAATGTTGTGTAATATTAGTGACCCTGGTGACTTATTTTCCGACATTACATACTTAATGCCTCTATTTAGTTAATGCTTCTTGGCAATATTCATATTCTGTTTTACAACACCACTCCAATAATTTATAATCAAAATAAAAAAGACAAATATTCACAAAGGGCAATTATATAAGTAGGCATACTTAAGATTTTGATTTTATGTGGAAATAATATATTAGGCGGCTAAACAGACCATGAAGCAAATATAGAGAGGAGACGGCCTAAGCAACTGTGCACTGTGACTCAATTAGGCCCTGACGTCATCACAGTGGGCGTGGTCTAAGTCAGTCTACTGAAGACTCTCACCAAATAAATTTTTACTCGACGTTAGATGGCGACACTTTGTATCAGTGGAAATAAAAATGCATAGGTGCGTAGAGCTAACAATTACTATATCTTGATAATCATACATACTGAAATTCGTCCTACATTAATTCCTAAAGAATTTTTTACCACCAAATGTTATTTTTCTAGTTTTTATAATCACTTTGTAAACACCGCCATCTATTGACAACTACTTACAACAACAAAAACACAGGGCCGTATTTGGTAAGAAATGGGCGGGATCTTGTTAGGGATTGTTAGATCCCGCCCATTTCTTTATCCCCCCGCCCCGCAAAGCGTCACTCGATCTTTTATAGGGAAATCTACATACAACGTCTCCTCTCTATATTTGCTTCATGAAACAGACTCAACTTTACAATTATTACTTTTCTGACAATAGCGACTTACAGAGTTAGATGCCTCTGCAACAAAATTATTAACATTTATGTCAACATATTTTACAGTTCCATTCCAAAGGAGTGCTGTAATAAAGAATACACAATACTTTTGAGATCTATCTCATCTGGGATAGGTCTCATGTAAACTTGCAACAATAGATATCTCACTGGCTCCAACAATGTTCAAGACCATCCCACAATATGTACATACTATTAGATTTTTACATAAAATATTAGAGGCACTCATAAAATTTAATCACTACATTAAGTTAAATAAAGTTAAACCATATTAGAACATAATTACATATTACATGTCTGAGCAAGTAGATATTGTAATAATAATTATAATCATGAATCTAATCTGTTTGAATAATCATAAATTAATACTGAAAATAACTTTGTGAGTAGATTTCATTATATCTTATTGTCTAATATTGAGGTTGTTGTTAGAGGCAAATAAATATATGGGACTAACTTATTCTACATGTTCGAAGTATAAAAATGTTTACCTACACCTACAAACATTGACTATACTACTTAAGTCTAAATATAAGTCACCCACATTCTCCTTCACGTTGTAACAATGTATACATGTAACAATTAAATAATCTTTCGCTACCATTGACCATCAACATTGTTACATAGCTCACTGTCATTAAACCCCTTCAAAATTGTATCTCATGAGTAGGGTTGCCACACATACTTTATAATAAAGTATTGTACGTTATTTCAGGCAATTGTACTCTATACTTTATGAGAACAATAAAGTACACGAAAATACTTTATTTCGCATGATTTGATTTCTTTGTAAAAAAAATTAATCAAGTTATTAATTTTAATTTAAATATAGATTGTAAAGATGCTGTGCAATTGTTTAGTCAAGATCCTAATTTGATACAAACTGCAAAAAGCAATAAAAAATATGTTTTTAAATATAATAATAAAGAAAAATTAATTGTATTACTTTATTTTGATACTATGTACTTTTTTTTCTCACCTATAATAACCAATGTACTTTATTTGCAAAAAAAAGGTGGCAACCCTACTCATGAGGTCATAAACCAAAATCCCCATCACTTCGAGGGACTATTATAATACTACCCACAGTCTACCATAATGCCTATAGTCTGATGAAATTGTATTGAGGATAGGTGCAAAGTGGCATTGGTATTTTCTTCATATTTTTGGAGGTATGTTTATAACTGCAGAGTGCAAATAGGCATGAAAAATGTCCTTGAGGCAACAGGCTCCCCAAGCTCAAAGGCTCCATGGTTGACACAGGATTACCACACAATTTTTTTAATGCAAGTATACTATGTAAGGTCATACAGCCCCAAATCAAAACTTATAGTGTCAAATAATCATATTATTTGGTTTTAGGCTATGCCTCTTGTAAGGATAACATTTTCCTGCTGAGATAAGTTGATGAATGTACTAATGAAACCATTTGACATTTAGTATGGGACAAAAGCTGAGTCATTTATTTTACTGAAATGGAGACTTCTGAGTCCTTGCAGGAAAATATTTAAGGCTGCACACAGCAACAAAGTTGTAGGGTTTTTGGAAGCTTGGTCCATTATGTCCATAGATAAATAGAATACACTTACATTATAGTGATGAATTAAATAATTAGTTCATAATTTCTGTAAAAATTGGCAATAGTGGTGTTGTCCATGTAAATGATTACCCACGCCTGTGCATATCCGAAACAACAAGGAATAACACTTAAGTTTTATCTTTTGAAAACCAGTCTATCAATTGGGTTACTTCCTTGCTTATGCTCAATTGTGCGAGTTAACACCAAATTCAACAGTAAATTCATCGAATGGCAGTTCCGCTTAAATTCTTATACTCATGCATGAAACAGGACATTTAATCTTTTGTAGAGCATCCACCAATCCATCTGTAACAATAAAAAATTGGTTGTCTGTAAAGTCGGTTTACTGATGATAGTTGAACGTGACAACGTCTTAAGAAAATACTGATGGTATGGTAGCATCATTACCTTTATCGCTGTAATTATCGTTGCTATAAACAATTGACACCACATTCACTTTTCACTGCACTTGATACTCGATCAAAACATGTAAATGTACTATAGTATAGCAGCTGTCCACGCAGACGCATCGCTCACTCAAGTAGGAGAGAGACGGATGTCGAACGCTGCCGAACGCAAAGGCCGATTGTGCTTCTTTGTCGCTCGTTCCGCGCTCTCGCTTGCACTCAAGCTTTTCATGGAACGCCTCAGAGCGAGGTAACGCCGCATGATGTCATGTTTTTTCGTGCGTGCAGCCGGCTTTATCGAATTATAAGACGTTGTCACGTCAAAAAATTGTGGTTATTTAATTTCAAGGTCCATACATCTATTTGGCTTCTATGCTCATAATGTTTTGTATGTAATTTAAATTGAAAATCAATCTGATCGAATCATATTTTCTGAGAGGTTTTTTAACATCATGTGATCATATATACCTTTAGCCTAGCCTAGGATACTGATATTGTTTCTTAACCACCAGTGTATTGCAGAATATGCTCCCTGCCTGATAGTATATTATCAATCAATCAATGGTGACCTATAATATATTATCAATCTAATCATTTGTCAGCAATATTAAAAACATGTAAATTTGAAAAAACTCACCATTTTCGAAGTCCTATATTCGGTTTGAGAAGCTCTGTAGTAATGACTGTTTAGTGCCCCCAGCACATCTGAATGCTAGTACAGCAGTAATTATAAGTACAATGTATGAAGGAAGGATTGTGGCGGCATACAATTCTCTTTTGTTTAGTAAACTCAGTCCAGACACAAGGAAGTGTGAACCGATCACCCACAGGACTTTGTAATAATTCTTCTCATCGAATCCGTTAAAGAAAATCACACTCCAGAAAGTGTTGAGGAGGATCATGCAGAGGGTCATTGCTGCACTCGTTACGAAGAAGAATTCTGTACCACCATTCAGCCCAAGTGAACCAGGTCCTACCTGCAATCATTACAAATACTTTAATCTATGAAAATGTAATAAATAGTTTATTAAATGGAATGCCTCATGCACTAACTGAAAATAAATGTTTAGTGTCAAAACAAGACGTCCACAGAAACGGCTACTGGGGGCATATGTTACTGTGTTGCAACTAGGTAACTGCCGTAAAGGGAAACCTTTTTTGGTCCATAAACCCATACAAGTGGCACTGAGATTGAGGTTGTACTGACCATTAATATGGTAAGTATTCATTTTGCAGAATTAAGTCTTATATATTTACAATATTAGATCTCATGACTATATGCAGCATTGGCCTTTAGTTTAATCCTTTTGACTGTACATTAAATTTTTAGCAAATTTTGCAAAAAAATAAGAGCAGTATACAACTTACGGAGTCTGCAAGAACATTCACAAGAGCAAAAGCTCCACTCATGGTCCCGAAGCCCAGCCCTGACACATAGGCTATCCCGAGCTTGTGGTTGTTGACCTCACAGTTCTCTGATATGATCTTAAGCCCCGCCTCTGTTCTTCGTAACAGTCGATACATGCCATAACGAAATGCTTCCTGAAAACAATGCTATTTTTAATGGGCTAGTTCCGTTATTGTTACGTTTGGAAATATGGAACTACACTGACCTGTATAATAATAGCAAACACCATCCCAAACGCTAGATAGGACCGCAATGGCCATACCGCGTACCACAGAATGGAAGCGAGGAGGAACGCTACGAGCCAACCGAACGCGGCTGCTATCATGATGATGATGCGGACGGGGTCGTTGGCGATCGTCAGCGCGAACATCACCAGCGGGGGCCCGAAGGCGAGCAGCGAACAGCTGAAAAACTCTGCGAGAGTCATCTCGTCCCCCTTTACAATGCTCTACCCACACGAACACAGAACTCTAAACTTTGGGGTCGCGTGATCTTTCACATGCATCGATGTGATCAGATGCTGATGATTATGAACACTTTTTATGTGATTAGGAAATTATACGCAAATATGACTTGATGATACGAAAATGGTATTTCGTAAATGCACAAAAATACCACTTGCATTGCACTGCACTGTCAGATTGCAGCGCAGCCAGCAATGAGTCAACGTCAACCATAGATTAATATGTGACGTCAACTGTCTGTCAGATGAAACAATTTAAGTGTCAATGGTCTCGTTCCGGGACTGAACATAACGTTCAAAATATGTGTGACGTAATGGATTGTGTCATCACTTTCGATCACAACGACCCACGATCGGTAGGGCACTGTAATGTTTACATCAACAATCAACAACGCTCAAATCCGTTCCATTACGGTTAAAGACACTGACGTAAAAACGAAAAATGGAACTTGAAATGTAGACGTTGAGGGCGTGTTCGTTCTGAGCGGCTCCCGGAACGTAGCTTTTGTGATCAGAAGTGTCAAAAGTTATATGACAGTGACATGTAAATATCGTTACAAAATTATAAAATAACCTAAAACAGTAAATAAACATCGTCTTATCATTTTACCACGTACCTAGCAAAAAAATACATGAGTTACCGATATAATATTAGAAAATTAATATGCCACCCAAATCTGTGAAAAAAACCCTCTGGGTGGAGTGTGAGAAATGCAAATGCAGCATAACCTCAAACGACAAGTATGTGCATACGGAACTGAATTGCGCGGTGGATCAGGTGAAGTGCCCGTATGTAGCGGACGGCACGCTGTACTCGTGGCTGGAGCGGGCGAGCGCGCCGCCCGACAGCGCTCCGAGGGACGTGGTACTGCTGCACCCGTCGGCTGCGAGCCTCGTTGGCGCCGTCATCGGCGGGCCCGTAGAGCTCCGTAGAGAGGGTGCGCCGACGTTAGTCAAACGCATGTGGCCTTCCAAGACCTCTGCTCCCGCTGCTGTCATTCTCCCTGCTGCAGGTATGTTTATTTTTTCTTGCGACGGAACGGAGACGGTATATGCGTTTCGGGGAGGACATCCAATCCAAACTAATTATCATTCATGATAATTGGATCCAATGATTTAATTTTGATGTGGTTTTCAGTGATGGAATCTGGTTTGATTGGTGCATCTCCTTAGATAGTTGTTACAGTGACGACTCACCAGGGAGCGCTGCAGTTAAAATTTGTTTGTACGAATGATTTGTTTAAACCAAACAATACAAATCATCTTGAATTTCTAAAACTGAAGCATAATTAATATTGGAAAGTTACATGATAATATAATATAAAGAAGTAGCAAATTGATCAGATGAATTTCGAGATAAGTTGCAATTGCCATCCAAGCACATTCATAACACCAGGAGTGTCACAGACATTTCTTGTTTATAAAAGAGCACTAAACTGACACATATAAACAAGCACATATAGCTTATTCAATGTGCTTATGAGGGGAAAATATTGTATGGTTGTTGTTTTTTCAGTTTCACTTATACATGTAACCTTGGCTTATGGAATGAAAAATTTATTAACTCATTGTATTTTTTAGATCTCACTGGCGCTTGGAGTAGTGATAACAAGAAAGTAACGGTCAAAGTGTTGAATGAAACAGTAGCTGAAGCCTCAAGTGTAACTATCAGAATAATAAATCATAAAGTGGACAAAGACATTAGTGACATATTGAAACATTATTTTGAAAACAGATTTGTATCCATAGGCAGTATACTAGTGTACTATTACTTTGGTAAGAAATTACAAATTGAAATAACTAATATCAAAAGTCAAAGAGATACAGCATCTGTATCCACAACATGGTTTGTTCTGAGCGAGCACACCATGTGGAATCTTGAGAAAGATCTTGTTCCCAAGGTAAAAAAGAAATTGCCCGCTCCAGGAGGAGTGGATGATATTTTGGAAGAAATCAAAACTTTCATAAACATCTCATTTGACACAACTGGTTTTGCAGCAAATTTTCAGGCTACCAGAGGCTTATTACTTTACGGGCATTCTGGTATAGGAAAAACAGCAATCTGTAAATATTTGATTGATAGTCTCAATTGCTGCCATATTGAAATAAATGGCCCTTCCATTTTCAGTAAATATTTCGGAGAAACAGAAGCGACAATGAAAAATCTGTTTTCCAAAGCTATGCAAAACCAACCAAGCATTATTTTAGTGGATGAAATAGAGACCATATGCCCACGGCGCTCTGCAGGAAGCACCGAGCAAGAGAGACGCGTCACTTCCGCTTTCGTAGCTCTTCTGGATAGTTTGCATGAGGAAAGTAGTAAAGTATTCGTACTAGCCACCACAAGAAAACCAGATGCTATTGATCCAATGCTTCGAAGATTTGGCCGACTAGATAAGGAAATCGAAGTTCCAGTACCTGATAGAGTTAGGAGAAAACAAATATTATACGCGTTGCTGCAAGGCTTACCCAGCGAGCTGTCTGTGCAAGACATCGATGCCATATCAGACTTGGCGCACGGTTATGTGGCGGCCGATCTAGTCAACCTTTGCACGCAAGCATCCATGAAATGTATTAAGCGGAGTAGCAAACTCGTTAACAAGGACGACTTTATCGCAGCATTGACCATTGTCAGGCCGAGCGCAATGCGGGAGTTGTTAATAGAGATCCCTAACGTGAGGTGGAGTGACGTGGGCGGTCAAGCCGACCTTAAGCTGAAACTGCGGCAGGCTGTGGAATGGCCTCTGAAGCACTCGGAGAGCTTCCGCCGGCTCGGAATCCGGCCGCCCGGCGGGGTGCTGCTCTACGGCCCTCCCGGCTGCTCGAAAACGATGATAGCGAAAGCCTTGGCGACGGAGAGTGGACTTAATTTTTTATCGATAAAGGGCCCCGAGCTATTTTCCAAGTGGGTCGGCGAATCGGAGCGAGCCGTCAGAGATCTGTTTACGAAGGCGCGACAGGTAGCTCCCTCCGTTATCTTCTTCGATGAAATGGATGCTATCGGGGGTGAACGGGGCGCGGGGGAGAGCGGGGTGCACGAGAGGGTTTTGGCGCAGCTTTTGACGGAACTTGACGGCGTGGTACCTTTAAAGTCTGTGACGATTCTAGCGGCGACCAACCGTCCGGACAGAATGGACAGAGCGTTATTACGGCCGGGTCGCTTGGACAGATTAATATACGTGCCTCTGCCGGATTTCGAGACGAGATTGCAGGTGCTAGAAATAAAAGTATCCAAAATGAGTATTAGTGACGATGTTAATCTGCATAGCCTTGCGACGAGAACCGAAGGGTTTTCTGGAGCAGAATTGGAAGCGCTGTGTCACGAGGCCGCCCTGAAAGCTTTAGAGAGAGATCTGGAATGTCCTGCTGTTACCACGGAACATTTTGAATATGTTTTAAGAGATTTCAAACCCCGGACACCCCACTCATTGTTAAGAATTTATGAGGACTTCTTGGTCAAAGGTCAGGTTAATGTAATATAGGTATATTTTTTTATGTAATGAGATCAAAAAATACTGAATACTTTTTTATATTTGTATTGTAAATAACTATTATAAATTTAAGAGCTAAGTTACCTAATCAAAGGAAAGAAAAAATTATATACAAAAGTTGAATCTTCAATATTATTTATTAAATTTAATAATATGCAAGTAACCTTACTTACACCCACTATTGGTACATAATTTATTAAGATTATCTTAATCCTAACAGTCATAACATTCTGTAAATGACAGAAAACTGATCGAAATTTGTTATAGTAAACATTAGAAAAGCTTATTTAGATTGATCTACTGTGAATACATAATAAATATCTTGAAACTGGGGGTATGTAATGTGCACATTTACATTCTTAACTTCTTACTTCTTAACTTATCACTAACAGCAATAGAAAGATCTTAGAATTACTAAATAATCTTTAAGTGGGTGCCAAAATTATCAAATGGTAGGACATATGCCAGTCTGTTTTAGGTTTGTCTGAAGCCTGACTCAGTCGACTTCTTAGAAATAGTTACTTTCCCCAAAATTATAAATGAAATTTATTTTATTTCCTTCTAAAGAATAGGTCAAAGCAAACGCTGAGCTATTCTTTTGATTCTATAGCAATTCCATCATACAATACTTCAGAGACAACATTTTTTACAAGATGCTCATAATATATTAAGTAAATTATCATTTTATCAAAGAAAACGGTTGGTATCCATTTGGTTTAATTTAATTCTACTTAATTTAAATCTACTTAAATAAATACTAATATGATAATAACAACCCTCCAAACACGGGAATTTTTCGCTTCTCGGGTATTGTCACTACGTAATGCTACGGCTACACCTGCGTCTTATCGAGTTAATTAAGGCACTTCTCACACAACGCTATTCATGATCTAGGTACGCGACTGCAACGCAACCCAAAATTTGTATGTGTTTGACACTATGAACTCACAGACAAACGCGACTCCTGTCAGTCATAAGTGTCAGATACATAGAATTTTGGGATTGCGTCGCAGTCGCTTAGCTAATAAATAGCATAATGTGAGAAGTGCCTAACGCTTTCATGTTGTGAATATGAAAAATCAGACTTCAAAATTGTCAATTTAGTATTCTTCTTTTTGTGTATTACGAATTTGAAAGTGAAATAGAAACCTGTTACTAAGGCTTAATCTATTTAACATAAATTCCTAATACATGAAAATAAGAGATAATAAGAGATAACATGATAATTGACAGTTTGGACAAGTGTAATTTCTTTTTAATTCATCACTTATAAGCGCGTTAATTAACGTGTTAAGACGTAGGTTTAATTTTTGAGTAAATGCTTTGCGTCATTTCTTGTCTAAGTACTAGGGAAAACACCTTTTAAGTTATTTATAAACTACCCACAACATTTATGCATGGTGAAAATCGATCTATAAATTATTCATTACAATAAAAATACTGTTCAAAATATAATAATAATTTTGAACCACATACACACAATGTTATACTGCTAATAGCAATGTCGTATTTCATTATGTACAATCACTGAATGTTAACGAATTTATATACAAATGATATTTTTGAATCTTAAAGCTCTATGAACAAATTTAGCCACAAATAATTTACTTTTATCGTCAGGACTCTAGAAAACGTAATTTTCAGAATCATATTAATTTTTAAACACTTTTCTGGAGCCAGTTAATAATTACTTCGTGAATGTACTAGGTTTAAAAAATTGCCTACAAACAATTCTGCTGAGTGATTGTTGAGATTATTGCACATTATGATGTCATTTTACAAAAATCTTTTTTTACACATGGATTGAGTTATTTTTCTATTACTTCATTCACATATTTATTTTAATTAAAAAAATCATCACTTGAATATTTTTCTATAAATGTTGTTCCAAATTTGAATCTTCCAATTGACATTTGGGAAAGAAGTTCCTGACGATACAACACATCCACCCTGTATATTATATTTTAAGAATTTGTTAACACCAATATTTAAACGCTCACTCATTAATTACCATGAGAACAAGGTACATAGTTGTACAAATAACGCCCTGTCCTTATATTATATCTATACATAATCTTTGTTAAAGTATAAAAAACTAACACAATGAAGCACGTGAAATATAAGGCCGGCGCAAATAAGCATTTAAACATAAATATTTGAAATTAATCAACTTGTTGTTTGTACTGATCAAATCTGCACAGCAGAGAGCGGGTTATAAAAAATGGCGGCTGAAGATTATGTACAGATAGAACATTGGGAACGGGTAGTGACGTAGACAGATAATGATATAGACATCTGTTGAACGTGACCAACATGAAAGTACGATCGCATGTGGCACCAAAACTAATTCGATGTTCAGCTGAGGTTTGTTACTTAGATAACTGTTTTCCTAGAAAAAAACCGGCACGCAAAGCGAAACAAAATATATCATGTCTCGTTTTATTCGTGTCATGGGCGTCAGTGGTTCCTCCTGTGTGAGTTCGATAGATGACATCCATCGTTCTATATCAGCTATACTCAACCTGCGGCTAGCGGTATGTATATGGCCCATATAAAAAAGGTTGAGTACCGCTGGTCTATCTCCACCAACTCGCATTGGAGCAGCGTGGTGGAGCATGCTCTAGGCCTCCTCAGTAATGAGGAGAGACCCGTGCTCAGTAGTGGGCTATAATTGTAGTTTAGCTTTTACCACTGGTCTATATAGTCTATACCGTTATCCGTCTACGGCTTTGGCCTGGCAACACTGGGAACCCTCTAGACGCGCAATATCTCCGCATGGCGGTTGTAGCAGATGGCGATCCAGTCGGGCTGCGTGGCGCCCCACTGGATCTGGTTGACCTCGCCCTCGGCCGCCGTGTACGCCAGGATGGGGTCCTCGATGGCGCGCGGCATCTGCTGGATGTCCCAGATCAGCGCCTGGTGGTCGTCGCCTGCCGTGCAGATGTGGCACGAGCTGTGGAGGGAAATAGTGGGTTAGGGACGTAAATGGATAATTTTGTTTTGTGTTTTCATTCTCAACGAAATAGATACAACAGTAGCACTTCTATTATTGTAGTTTAGTAGGTGGAATGTCAAAATAATATTAGCAGTAAAAAATAAAGGGCGATTTTGGGATGTCCCCTCAAATCCCATGCCAGCAGACCTGAGTTTATTAGGAGACACCAACAGCTGTGTTCTGTCGCAAGCCTGAAGCCTGGGTGCCTAGATACCAACCTCATGCTTACGTCAGTCGACAAGCTCTATTTTCTGTTGTTGTCTTTCACGACCAGGAAAACATCTATCAGTAATGTCTTTAGTTTTACCAATGTCTACAAGTCACAGAACTGCTTACCATCAAGTGCAGCTGCTCCATTATCGGCTATCAATATAAATAAAAAATATATTAACGTGAATAGGTATATAATAGATGAGGAGTCTAACCTGTGCGGCGCCCAAGCGATGCCATTGACGCACGCGCGATGATTATTCAGCCTGGCCACAGGCGTACACGGCACACGTACATCCAGTATGATCACTTCACAGGCATCCATCGCCACTGTAGCGAGGTAGTTGGGGTCCTGCCAGGGAATGGACGGTTATTAACCTATTAACCTATTCATATATCGGTTAACCGAAATAACTATTTAACCATAGATGTTTAAGTTTATGTTGGCAACTTTATATCGTATAACAAATGATTTCTATAATCGTTTCGGCTGATACTAATCTTAACTTAAAATAATTACAGATAAAATTAAAGAAATACGATTACTGCAGTATTTGGTTAACCGTTTCAATTAGTAATGCCTTGGCTACATCTGCGTCTTAACGCGTTAATTAATCCACTAATTTGGTGACTTAATAAGAAATAGACTTGTCGAAAATGTCAATTAACTCTTCATGTAATAGGAATTTAAGTTAAAAAAGTCTAAGTAACAGGTTCATATTGTAAAAATTTATATAACATAAATTCCTAATGAAAATAAGAATAAATAATTGTCAATTTTTGGCAAACCTATTTTCTTCCGAATACACGAAATTAGTGCATTAATTAACGCGTTAAGACGCAGATGTAGCCGTAGCATAACAGAAATAGAGGTTAACCGATTGAAACGATTATTAATAAAATTATGAATAGGTTTTCTCCGTTCCTGTTTGCTCGAGGTGGCGCAGGTCGAACATGCTTACAGTAACATGAGCGCGCGCCGCACATGATGCTGACCACGCAGCCACAAGCAACGAGTGCAGTAAACAATAGACTACGTCATACGCGTCATACTGAACTGGCCAATCAGAAGGCGGATCCTCGACCGCGATATCGAAGATTCTAAACAATCTAACTATATACACAAATGGTCCGAGTTAACATCGGACCGCGGTTCCCAGGCAGTGACATCGCCTGGCGGGAGTTCTCCCCTTTTCCTCCACACCTGTTTGTTCCAGGCGAGGCGCAGTAGCGGCGTGTGCGCGGGGTCCTCGTAGATGATGGTGGAGTGCTCCAGGTGGCGCAGGTCGAACATGCGCACGGAGCCGTCCGCGCCCACCGACGCGAACATGTCGCGCCCGCCGCCCGCGCGGCTGAACGCTATGTCGTACACTTCCTGGGGGGGAAATTAATGCCGGCTTAAGTTTTTGTAGGTATGATTGGGGGGAAACGACGGGTGCTTTATAGTCGTTGTAGTGTCATTGGTTGCGTCGCAGGTAAACGACTGCAAAGACATCATCGGCATACCATAAGGTGGGATTGATGTCATTTAATAACTTATTATACGTCAAAAATTCTCACAACATGAGAACAGTAATGTTTTTATTTATTTATCAAAGAAATTTTAGATATTGTTATAGAACTTTTAGATTAATTTCAGCTAAACTGTAGGTCAGTTTGTCAGCATTCCACATTGCAATTCTCTTACTAATCTTCTTGGTGTGGCATATAGCGTGTAAATAGCTATAGCCGGTGTACTTGCGTACAAAGTTACGGTTATGGGCAAAGATAACAACTGGATCCCACTCACCCTGCTTCGTCCTGGAACACTCACGCAGTCCACGATATGCTATTGATGAGATGATGAAGCCGGCCGGCGTGATGAAGGGAATCCGTCGCTACTTGTTTCACTACACCAAATCCCGCACTTTATTTTATATGAGATTGAAGGGTGCACCCTATAGTCACGAATCTTCAATATATTTTTGAGGAAAACTTGTTAATTAGCAAAATATATGTTAATTTCGCAGCACGTACTCGTGTGTCGCAAAAGTTATGGCGGACGTCAAAATTCAGACAGATGTCGTCTCAATCGGCGCGATCGCAGTCGCGCGCGGCTTTCAAATTACATTCCAATTAGGACTCCTAACGCCATCTAGCGGCGTAGGAAGCACTCTAATGAGCGGACCAGTATTCTGTATCTTTGCCAGAAAGTAATTTTAAATTTCAAATAAGGAAAGCGGTACTGCTTTACCATGCACCCCGCCTTGAAAGCTAGTAAGCTTTCAACCAAAGAATTCCTCATTAAACGATGTTAAGAGCAACCTATAAACTTAGTTACAGTAATCTTATAATATACTGAACATTATGACAATAAAATATACTTAAATAAGTTCCAATTCTTTCCTATATATTGGAATCCTACAAGAATGTAATCTTCAAAGTTACGATTCATTTTATTTTCAAATTACATAAATACATATATGATAATATCAATAATATAAATGAAATATAATATGCTAGATTATAATGAATTACATTTTAACATTATTGATTTGGCAACGGATACAGTTTAACAACCGGACGCTTGAATAAACCATGTCTAGTCTTGACGGTAGCCACGCGAACGATCCCGTCGTGTCCAGGGAATGTAGCGGTAATAACTCCTATAGGCCAAGACAGAGGAGAAGCATTGTCCTGTCCAATTAATACGACAGTGCCAACTTCAATTGGACAATCCTTCTTCTGCCACTTCTGCCGAACTTGCAACGTATGCAAGTATTCAGTACGCCATTTTTTCCAATAGGAGGCAACTATATTATCGAGCAAAAGTTTACGCTTTACGAGGTTACTACATTCATCAGACAGATCTGATGCCGGTAAATATTTTAAAGGAGTGGACATCAAAAAATGAGCTGGCGTTAATATTTCAGGATAAGGATCAGAGCTAATGACACCAAGAGGCCTCGAGTTCATTATGCCTTCAATCTGTATTAAAACAGTTTGCAACTCCTCATAAGTTAGCAACTGATTCCCTATAACCCTAAATAAATGGGTTTTCAAGCTTTTGATATTAGACTCCCACATTGCGCCAAAATGCGGTGCTCTTGGCGGGAGCAGCTTCCACTCAATCCTATGCTGCTCAAGCTCACACTTCAATATATCATTATGTTGTGAGTCAATTAATAATTTATATATCTCATTTAATTTAGCACGAGCACCAACAAAGTTGGTGCCGTTGTCTGAGTACATATAAGACACCGGACCACGGCGAGATATGAATCGCTTGAAAGCGGATAAGAAGCAATCAGTAGTCAGTTCAGTGACTAGCTCAATATGAACTGCCTTGGTGACAAGACAAATGAATAGGCATATATATGCTTTCTGCGCGTGTTGACCACGACGGCGCGTTAAAATTATACGCATGGGACCAGCATAGTCCACGCCGGTATGCACAAATGCCTTGGCTTCCGTTATACGGTATGAAGGAAGATCTGCCATTTTCGGCGTCGGATGAGAAGGGTTTACACGGAAGCATGCGTTACATTTACGGACTCTTGACCTAATGACAGTCCTGGCATCTAATATCCAGTATCTTTGCCGAACTATGGACATTAGTAGTCCAGAGCCAGCATGACAGTACAGCTCATGGAAATGAGTAATAATAAGATTTACGACATGATCGTGTTTTGGCAACAAAACTGGATGTTTAACCTCAAAAGGTAAATCAGAGCGTGAAAGACGCCCTCCAATACGTAGAATTCCTTCTGTATCAATAAAAACAGACAAATTTTGTAATTTTTTAGAAGGTAACTTATTATTTTTAATTAAATTTAAATCATCAGCAAAATAATAATTTTGTATTGCTTTAATTATAGCCATCTCAGCTGTTACTAAATTTTGTACGTTGCTAGAATTATTTTTAATTTTCTTAATGAAACGTAAAACGTATACTACAATTCTCAACAGTTTACTCCAAGAGGAGATACGTTGAGACAAATCATATAACACCGACGACTCAACTTTTACAGTCGCGATCATTACATTCGCCTTATGTTCTGGTAAATTACTTACATCAGAAGGTACAAATTTACGAAGTGGCCATTCACTAGGATGTAAGTGAAACCACGGTGGGCCATTCCACCAAAGGTTATGAGAAATTAATTGTGACGGCAGCATGCCACGAGAGACACAATCACTTGGATTATCTGAACCCGATACGTGATAGAAATTATGCGGAGCTACATTTTCTTGACATTGGGCAACTCTGTTTGCTACAAAAATAGACCAACGATGTGGGGAGGAACAAATCCATGAAAGGGCTATGGTGGAATCGGAAAACGCATATACATCAGCTATCTTAACTCGGTCTCGGTACGAGTCGATTACAGTTTTTAATAATTTTGCCAGTAAGACAGCAGCACACAGCTCCAATCGCGCCAGCGTTGTAATTTTTGTCGGTGCCACCTTAGACTTTGAGCACAACAACCTGACCGATATGTTACCTGCCGCGTCAGTAGCATGCAAGTATATGATACAACCGTAACCATTTAAGCTTGCGTCGCAGAAACCCACGAGCATTATTTTACTGAAGCGAGTTACACCAATATGTCGAGGAATTCTAAGATTTGATAATAAAGGAAATTCTTGTGTGAGAATCGAAAAACGCCGGACTATGTCCACTGGCGGAGCCTCATCCCACCCAATCTTTGCGAGCCATAACTCTTTGATCAAAATCTTAGCATATAATATGACTGGAGCAACTAAGCCCAGCACATCAAATAAACGAGCTACAACGGAAAGAATATTTCTTTTTGTGCATTTCTCATGGACAGCCACAGTAGTGATAAAGAAGTGATCCTCAGTTGGATCCCATGATAAACCTAGAACTTTAGAAGTAGAAGATGAATTATTTTCATCGAAATTAATTGAATTCCGGTGAGAATCCGGTAGATTATGTAACAATTTGGATGAATTACTCGTCCACTTAATTAGATCCATACACCCAGCCTTGAAAAGAGAAATAAGATCCTTAGCTAAAAGAACAGCTGTTGCCTCGTCAGGCACTGAATGCACAAGATCGTCCATATAAAATTTAGACTCTGCTATATTAGCAGTTTCAGGAAAAGAAGGGGCCATGTCAATAGCTAGCTGACGCAATGTCCTCATAGCTAAAAAGGGGCTACATTTCAAACCGAAGGGAACTCGGTTGAATTGAAACGTTGACACATTTTCATTGTCATGAAATCGAAATAATATGCGCAAATATTTGCGATCAGCTGCAGGAACACCAACTTGCAAATACATTTGTTGTACGTCCGCTGTCATCGCTACAGGAAATAGTCTGAAATTTAATAATAAAAGAAATAAATCGGCCTGTAAATTAGGACCGGAATGCAGGATGTCATTAAGTGACAACCCTGTGTGCGTCCTAGCACTAGCATCTAACACAATGCGAGGCTTGGGCTTGTCCTTACGAACAACGGCATGATGAGGAATATAATATCCGTCATCATTTAAATCCGAATCTGAAACTTTAGATAAATATCCTTTTTGTAAATACTCATTAATAACAGTATTATAATTCTCACGTAGCCCAGGCACTTGTTTGAACTTCCTCTCAAGGCACAAAAAACGACGGTGTGCTGTATTTCGAGAATTGCCTAAGTTTTCTGGACTTACAGAAAATGGTAAAGCAACCGTGTAGCGGCCCTCATCGTCTCTCAACACAGAAGCGACATAAGCGTTCTCACACTCAGTCTCTTCAGGACTCAAAAAACCCTTGGATGGTAACTCCTCCAACTCCCAGAACTTCTGTAAATCGTCATTTAAATCCTTCAAGGCGACAGCAGAGAACGATGGTTCGAAGTCGCAGGAAACACGACTTGTGTAAGGGCAATCACCCATTAACACATATCCAAAGGAAGTTAACAAAGCAGGCGGGGCTTGAGACCCTGAATCAATTTTTTGACCTAAATAAATATAAGGAAACAATTGTGCGCCGAGCACTATATCTATGTTACCGGGAATATTCCAAGTTAAATCCGCCATGCTAATATTATGCAAATACGCCATGTCACAATTTTCAATAAAATGCGAAGGCAATTGATCAGTTATGCAGTCAACGACTAATGCATGTAAGCTATATTTATTATGGGGGCTAACCCTTGACACGATCTCGAAATCTACATATCCGTAAATCGGCCGCGAGGACATACCAACTCCTCGAATTACAGAATTATTCAACGTGACAACGTGTAAATTAAGTTTTTTACAACAATCTAAAGTTATTAAATGATTCTGTGAACCATTATCAATAAGACAACGAACTAAAGTCATATCGTTACTACTATACCCCCTCGCATAGACCTGAGCAGTCGCTAAGAGTATTGTATTAGAATTCGATTTAGAATTAGTGCTCAAAGAAAGTGAAGGAGCATGTAAACAAGACGTTCCGTTCGCCTCATTACTCATTGGTACGTTCGAAAAGCGCTCGCAATCCGAGTCGACGCGCGCCGTTTTGTTATCAGCATCGGTAGGTACTATAGCGCGGCGCGAGACCGGTTGCTGCGAACTCACAAGCGACGGCGACGCAGGCGACTCCAACGCGTCGGACGTCACCGGTCGCGGCAGGAACGAACGACCACTAGACGACTGTGACGTTTGAATATGCGTCCTAGTCGAATTATTTCTATTATTTTTAAAGTTATGATTATTGTTATTATTATTTTTGTCAAAATGTAATAATAAATGGTGCAATTTATTCTTACAAATTTTACAATTAGGAGACACCGAACAAGCAGAAACGGAATGTGAAACACTAAGGCAATTTACACAACCCTGTTTCGATTTAATAAATTCAAATCTCATCTTCGGTGATTTCATATTCTTAAACTGTAAACAATCGGAAAGTGTGTGATCCATCTTATTACATAGAATACAAGATCGCGAGCTATTGTTATTAGAAGAAGCATAATAACTATTTTCATTACTTGAAACAAACGCATGAGCGCGCACAGCTGAAGGCTTCGACTTATTATTATTATTATTTTGTCTCGCGCGCTGATAAGACAAGGAACTCGAATCAATCGCGTGTGATCTTTCAAGCATTTTAACTTGATTTTGTATAAATGAAATTAAATCCTGATATGAAGGAAATTCTTTGTCACTAACAGACATTTCAAACGCTTGAATAACTTGAATATCGATCTTTTTAAGTGCACAATGCAATAAAATAAAATCGGTTAAATCCGGTATATTTAATTGTTTTAAGGCTAAGATGGATGTCGAATATATTTCAATGAAAGAGTCGAGACTACTAGAAGTATTTTGACAATTTTTTAAGTTTAAAATATTATTTAAATAATGCGTACCTAATGCGCGTTTATCTTGATATTTATTCACAAGGCTATCCCAAATCACCTTATAAGTGTCACCCGTAGGTACGACACCGGCTAAGAACTTTCGTGCATTATGTGTAAGTTTACCTACCAAATATTGCACACGCTGCGAGTCCGACAATAATAAGTTATCATGAATGTTCGATTTGAACGATTCATAAAACATAGGCCAGTTCTCGGTTTTACCGTCAAAACTAGGCAGTTCAATCGGCGGCAACTTTATATTATGTTGTAATATTTGAGAATTATTATTACTAGTAGCAGGAACGGACGAGGATTCTGAACTCAAGATTTTATTTCTAACTCGCTTGATCCTGAGATATAACTCATCAAAGCTGATTAGATCGTTATAATTCGGTTTGTCATCTGACTTAATTGACAAATTTAATTCATTAATTTCATCAATCAAGAGCTCAAATTTCTCGCGAGACTCATCAATAAGTTCCGATTCCGCCATAAACTGTTCATTTGAACGAGAATCAAAGCAAGAGATATTCCTTGATAAATCATAAACGCTATTAAGCTGAGAGAATAATGTCTCCTTTTTACAAATAAGTATTTTTAATTTTGACTCCATATCTAATTCGCTTTTCTTCTGTTTCGACATTATTTTGCCAAAATAACAAGTAGCGGTTGAATGAAGTTATAGACAATGAATATATCTATATAATATTATATACTAGTAAATACGTAAATTAAAATAGACACAATATTATACGAGTACGGCTGTAGGTATATACTAACTACGCTTCGATCAGTACGACAACGTAGGTAGGTATGAAAGTGTTATGAGCGGCGAATGTTCGAGATTGTTCAATTAATATCTCAACGCACCGTTCTTACAAGAAATAAGCACCAATAATACGTACTTATTTAGATATTTTGGAATACGTACCGAGTATTTTATGTACTAAATAGTATGTACCTACTTACGTACGCTTCCGAATAAATGTAGAATGTACTAAAATTATGTACCTACGTTTATTATGCAATATGCTATACAAGCTACGTACTAATAATTATGTACGAAGTTATTCAGCAATTATGGTGTACTAAGAATATGTACTTTTATGGAATAAACTACGTTCGAATACTAAATTTATGCACTGAACATCGTTTAATACTGGAACAATCCGCTCGATAATGGACCAAATTCTAAGTGGTGTGGCATATAGCGTGTAAATAGCTATAGCCGGTGTACTTGCGTACAAAGTTACGGTTATGGGCAAAGATAACAACTGGATCCCACTCACCCTGCTTCGTCCTGGAACACTCACGCAGTCCACGATATGCTATTGATGAGATGATGAAGCCGGCCGGCGTGATGAAGGGAATCCGTCGCTACTTGTTTCACTACACCAAATCCCGCACTTTATTTTATATGAGATTGAAGGGTGCACCCTATAGTCACGAATCTTCAATATATTTTTGAGGAAAACTTGTTAATTAGCAAAATATATGTTAATTTCGCAGCACGTACTCGTGTGTCGCAAAAGTTATGGCGGACGTCAAAATTCAGACAGATGTCGTCTCAATCGGCGCGATCGCAGTCGCGCGCGGCTTTCAAATTACATTCCAATTAGGACTCCTAACGCCATCTAGCGGCGTAGGAAGCACTCTAATGAGCGGACCAGTATTCTGTATCTTTGCCAGAAAGTAATTTTAAATTTCAAATAAGGAAAGCGGTACTGCTTTACCACTTCTTCTTATGAGATACTAGTAAATCCGCCCTCGCTTCGTTTCGGGAAACCAGTCCCTTCAAAAATCTCTATAAATTTTAACAAATTATGTTATTCCGATGTCTAAGATATATAACTGCAAAGTTTCATGAAAATCCGTTCAGTAGTTTTTGCGTGAAAGAGCAACAAACACACACACACACACATCCTTACAAACTTTCGCATGTATAATATTAAGTAGGATAGGATAGGATAATATTAGCACATTTTGCCTTATTATTCAATTAAATACAAAACTATATATTCCAAGCAACCTCAAAACAGGAAACATACAAATGTACGTACATACATATACACATTAAATTATCGATAGGGTACTGCAGCAGCAAGTTAAAATTCAGTCTTATCTACCTTATCATGAGCGATGAGCTGAGTCTTGACATGACCAGACACCTCGTTGACCCTGCCGAGCACCTGGCCGGTCTCCAGCCCCCAGATGGTGCAGGTGGTATCTATCGAGCTGGTGCCGATCAGGTTGGGGTCCACCTCGTTCCAGTCGAAGGACGTCAGCGGCGCGCAGAAGTCTGAATTCTTGTTGTTGTTTAGCACGCACTCGAATAGGGTATAGGGTTCGCCGGCGCGCCAGATGCGCAGGTAGTCACCTGGTGACAGAATCACGAAAAAATCATTTTATTGTATTGAATACCGAAACTCGACCAAAACGTCCAAAACGTTCAAAATTCTATAGAAAAATTGAAAAGTGTCATTTTGGGCGTTTTGGTCGAGTTACGGTACGCGACCATGATATGATGCTTTTCTTGCTAGGCGGCGACATGTTGCTGAGATGCAGGCATACACATTCTTATAGACTAGACTAGGTGACTTGTCTAAGGTCGGGATCAGTTGCTGTTAAAAACAAAGTAATATAAATAAGTTTTAACAGAGAAATAAGACTTCAAAATTTATAAATAAAGATCACTCAAAAACTACCCCTCAGATGTCGCTTAAATATGTATGATGTCAACTTCGGCAAACCTCCTCCTTTTTGAAGTTATTTTTAAAAATATATAAATCTTAAAGAGGTTTCATTTTGTTTATCCATGTCGCTGTATTGAAACGCGCATAATTCACGTCACACTTACTTACGTCGCATTCATTATCCGAAGACATATTACCATTAAGAAATTAGGAAAATGTCCCACATTGGTTAATTTGGTTTATCAATGTACAGAAAGTACACAAGAAATAAGGTAAAACTAGAAAAAGTGTATATTTCTGCTAAAGAACTTACCACTAGTGGCCAGCAAGTCCGGATACACTCCCTTGCTATCAGGGATCCACATAATCTTGGTGGTAGGGTATGGGTGGTCAAATGTGCTTTTGGCGCTGAATTCACTTGTCTCCTCATCCAGAGATATTATTTGTACCTGGAAATGATATTAATAGTTAAAAATACAAGTTCACAGGCTTATGCAAGAATTTCCATGTAAAACTACATATAAGCATAAAGTAGAGTTCACTTATAAAGTAAGCATGGCGGACTGCCAATTGCGGTGTCATATTATTCCGCAGTATATTTTGTAATCCTTTTTTTAAATTATCATGAGGATCACACTTGCATTATAATTCTTGCACTGGAATTCTTTTTATCGATGTCTCCTTGCACACAGATTAATTTAATTTATTTTTTTATTAATTTGTCATATAAGATTCTAATGAGCAGTTTTTTAAAAGAATTTTTATGGTTTATCTGTACAATTTACAAAAATGGTTTTACTGTGATTATGTTTACATTGTTTTAGTTAATGCTTAACTGTAATCCTGCCTGATGGCAAGCATCTACATAGCTGTGGGTGGTAAAGCACATTAACTTAGAAGCCTATTCACTCTTTACTTGAAGAGACTATCAAAGTAAGTGTGAAGCTATCCTGTCCATGCAAGTTACAAACAGTGTATATGAAATATAGAATGATGGAGTAAGTATATTAAAGATAGGGACAAAGTTATCAATGGTGAGTAATATGATTTGAACAAAAATAAAACAAATTACTAAGATACCTTGTTGTTGTACTCCTCCACAAAACTTCCAAGTGCTAGGCGGAACCTCTTGTCTGGTCGCACAGACCAGTTCATGGAGTACAGCGGCCATGGGGCTTGATATCTGTGGAGGGTAGGTACAATTATAAAATTTCAGTTCTAATTAAAAATCTTTCAATTTCTTTATCTCAATATAAAATAATAGCAAAAAGTTCAAATAACAAGATGATATCAATATAAGTCTTATATTACATCTCCTGGCTTTTAGGTCAGCCACCGACACCGCACTGGCACAATAACTTGAGGCATGTAATTTATTTATAGCCAATGTGCTCATTAGCACTTGACATCACAACAACAGCTGCTACTTCTGCAACCACGACACACACGTATAGAGATGCAGTATATTGTCTTTACTAACTTGTATATCTCCTTCCGTTTAGTACTAGAGCTGGTGGTACTCGAACTGCTATGTGGCATTGACATCGTTGATTGGTATTCACGCTCTGCAACAAAGCAACGCTCCAAATCGTTACCGATTCGCTCCACACAAAATTCAATGTGTATTTTCACTCCGAAAAAGCACTAATCATAAATTTAACGCGCAATGAAACTAAAAACAATGTTTATAATTTGTTGTAAATATGCGTATGTACAAAGGGTTTTGAGAGCAGTAAATACCTCACGTGTGGACAGGTTATTAAAGTTATAGTTATTTTACAAGCCGTTCACATGTATTTGATTTAATAATCCTTTATTGAATGGATTAAGGGCATTATTTATGTCGCTAAACACATGTAACATGTAAACGAGCGTCAATAAAAATTATACTGTGACAATGACAATTTTGACATATGTCATGGCTATTGATGGTTTGATAATTGACATCAAAGTAAGTGTTGCCATCGTAACAGATTCATGTCATGGTTCATAGAGACTTTTGACTTCTATAATATCTAAGATAATGCTTAGAATATTGTGAGCGAAATCGGCTTTGATTATATTTTTGAAAGTGGCTTTATTTTCAATATAATACAATAATGAGGTAAATTTTGTTCACTATATAATAAGAGATAAATGTTTGTGGATCTATTATAATATTTATATCTTACTTCCATCTATATGATGTGATAGTAATTTGTATGTAAGATGTGTCCTGGTTTCAATAGATGGCAGCACATAATCACAACTTTTGAACTTATTCAGCGCTATGTGCATTGACTGCATTGCAAAGAGTCTTTTGTGCAAACTGCAGTGCAGATAAGTTTATGTGCACAACAAAGTGCCAGTCAAAAGGTAAATTGTATAATGTACAGCAACAAGATTTTTTTACTGCGAGTTTTTTCTTTTTATTGCTTTAGTTAATAGTATCAACTCAATCGTAATCGGTTCGCGAAGGAGTGTTGAGCTTGAGAGCTTAGGCATTTAGTACCTATTTTAAACTAGAGTAGGTTCAAATGATGGTACCGGTACAGCATGTCGTATACTGGCCACTGGTTCGTCATGTGTATCTACAATGTTATCTGTTCTGTGGGTAATAAAGCCTGTATGGTTTGTTTGTTTGCGTTCCATGATATTTATGCATATGACCCGCACATAATGAAGCCTCTAATTGATGCCTTTGGCGATAACTTGCTGGTCTCTCCCCACGCTGGCTAGGCTCTCCTGCTTGCTCTCCTGTTAGCATGACAAGCGACAATTGCTGATTCATACGCACACATAGTTAAGTACATTGCTACAAGTGACCTACATCCTACATGTCGCATACATTAATGCGCGGCACGCCTCTAACTCTGGTTAAGGACAACGCTTTCTTTCTTACTGCAATCACCGCACATCGCACAGGGATCAGTTGTGATGTAATGTGCACACTACGCGAATGTAACACAGGGTTGCTTAGATTACCATAATTAAAGTAACTTTGTATTTCTGTTATTCACGGCTTTAGAAAAGAATCTTAAAATAATTAACTAAGTTCAGACAGAAATATAAAATAATTCAAATGGCCTATAGCAAGAGGCACTCTGTATCTGTATGTAACAGCCGCAACACGAGCTAACATTGCGCCGTATAAAATTATGAACACTCCAATCAACATGTTATCGAGAGATCTGGGTGTTGGGTAGTGGTGGGCCAAGTTTAAGATATTCTCTATGAAAATAACATGATAATTATGATATGCTATTATGATAATAAATAACTCATGCTTAACAAGTAAAAGCGTGGTTGCCTAATAAATATTGTAAGTCAGTCAGTGATAAAGTAGGCGAGCTAATTGAGATCTGATGTACTTAGTCTCATTGTTACTTGCTGCGTAGTTGAAAATGCATCAGCTATTCTAGGCAGCAATATACCCAATTATGTACGTCTAAACTGTGACCATTTGACATCAGGATCCATCTGATCAGTTGTCCGCGCACCTCCCCTAACCGCATGAAAAAAATATATTTCTCTTTTATTAATTTACTATTAGATATTACGTTTATTACGCAGAAAGAAGCTGGGCTTGCTTTACACCATCTTCAATCGATGCCATGTCTCCATTAAAAAAATATTCGACTATGTGTGAGGGGTGTGATACTTATGTATAAGGAACTTGGCTTATATTTTACGCGTGCACTTCGGTTTCAGCTGTACGGTAATACCAATCGGAACATAACCTTTGCCAACAAAGCGGCCCGCGCTTGTCGAACATGACGAATGTTGGGCAGACAAAGCGTTTATCCATCGGCTGCAAAGATGTATTAAATATCTAGATGGAACATCGAATCCGCGAAAACGTGTCAACAAGTTGTGGCCAACTGTTGGCTACAACTTTTATATCATTACGCACAAATGACGCACACATAGACAATAAATGAACGCGAAAAACATCGCCTACACGCACACATGCTTGATAATGTTGCCTTGTTTTTTTTGTTTTCATTGTAGGGCGACGCTCAATCTAGATATTTAAAACATCATTGATCGCCTGCTATTGCGAGCTTGGCGCCTTGACCCGGGCGAGCCGCTGACTAATGTACTGTACCGCCCCCCTAATTTTGTACCAAATAATGCTTTAGTTGTGGGCGTGGGAGGGTGACGTGGGTATTGTAGAGCGTTAAGGCGAGCATTGCTTGGGAACTGGAATATCTATGGTTTTGGTTCATTTTATTCCTTTTTAACCGACTTAAAAAGGAGGAGGTTCTCAATTCGATCGTACTACGTCGTTTAAGAGCCGAGTTTGATAATTCCTTTTTGTTGGAAAGTAGATATTCCAAGAGCATCATGAAAAGGTAACGCAGGATCTGATCATGGTTCCCAGAAAAATTCAGGAGAATTTAAGAAAATGGTAATGCGATTGTAATTGTTTTCATTTAGTATTTTAAAACAATACATGTCGATGAAGGTCTGGAGTCGATCTGATGATGGAGATAAAAGACAGTGAAGGGAGTTTCACAAACAATATATTTTTTTCAATTTGTTTGTAAATTAACCTCATCGTTTTGTAGGAATGATAAACAATTATAATATTATTATTGTAGGTATGGCGTGACGTAAGCTTTTATCAAAGGTTTCTATAGACTGCTTAACGGAGCAGATAAACTTTTAACTAAATCTTTGTTCATAAAGCATAATTTGATAACAATAAGTAGGTAGCTTAATTTCTAATATCAACGATTGATTGACACTGTAGGTACTTTTGTAACCTTTAAGTTCCGAAAGAACGTTGCAAAATGGGTCAGATACAGAGATAAAAATAATTTCGCCATAAAATCTTAATACCATTTATCAAGTCCTAGGCTCTTATATCTTAAAACCACTTTGAAATGACATTCTAAAAATACTAATTTACGTTCGCAAATGTCGGTTGAAATGTCGTAATTAGTTAGCAGTATCGTTTCAAGTCCATGGGTACGATGGAAGCTTTAGCTACGAGTATGCTTCGCTTTTCAAGGTGAACTAATGTTGAGATCTTGAGATAAAACAAAGATTCTTGTTTATTTGTTATTGAAGTTTTCAGTCACATCGAACAATATTTTTTTTTCAACTGTTAGTACGGTGTACTCAATTGTACATATAAATCTTGGTACTCACGATTTTGATTCACATTATCGATGTTTCAACACAACTGCATAGATCATGAAACCTATATCGATAAAAATACTGACACCTTTACAATTCTACATAATATTAGTGGGTGTAATGGAAAACCACCGACCGTCGATCTACTTCATTTAATTTTTCACATCCGTTTTGTTAACGAGTTGGCTGACAAATGTGATATTGCTGAGAAAAATGTCTAGGACGTGTGGCGGGCGCGGGCGCACACACGGCGGTACTGTCTTACGTAATTAAATCTTTATAATTGCCCGGAAAGATCAAGGCTTGTGCTGTACGGGGCCAAACGACTTTATTATTGCACCATTAGGCTGCGTCCACAGTAGGCAAACTGTTTGCCGCCGACTGATTTAGCTGCGTATCGGTTTAGTACGCACATCACATTTATTTGAAATGGAGTGTTCACAGTTTGCTAGTTTTGCGCTCACTCTTCGCAGTTTGCAGCGTTACGCGCGCCGACTATCTCAGTGAGCGGCAGACAGTACCTGAGCTCAGAACAGTATGCTTGACACGTCTGCAAATTGATCTGAGTTCGCAGCTGACTCGAATTTCTTTGCGGCTCACTTAGTCGGCGGCGAACAGTTTGCCTACTGTGGACGCAGCCTTAGCCCGCAAGTGGTGTAGCTGGCGTTAATGGGACAATTAGTTTAAGATTTGGTATTAGATTTGGATACGTTCAGCTTGAATTAGAAATAAGTAGGTACACTCGGATTCATGGCTACTGAGTGATGTGTAACGGCTATTGGATTAGGTATAAACATAGACTCTTATTCTGTTGAAAATAGGTAGATATTATTTATGATTGTATTAGACAAAAGCAGTATTGTTGGTTCACATGAAATGTCGGTGTCGCCTCTCACGGGCAGTCCGGGTCCGGGTCACACCCACACATGTGTGCCTGGAAGGAAACGTTACGTTAAGTTTATGTCAATGAGGGTAACCGCGTGTGAATTTTCCGCTAGAGGCGCTAGTGAGAAGGGAGGTCTGTCTGTCACTTTTCGCTTGTCTGAATGGTCTGAATTTCATTTGTCACTGTTTATGTATGGGCGGGCTTTGACAGCAAGACCACACCTCGACGGTGGCGCCAGCTGGTGAGCACAAAAACGGTGACCCTCATTGCTCAGGAACGAACTGACTAATGCCTGCTGACAGCTCTGCTCATTTGTAGGTTCTTAACATAAAAAAGATTTGTATCTTAGGGCTCATTTACATACATTTTCCGACCGGAGCCGATATTACTGTGGCAAATAAATACGTCCTTGGCTTGTGTGAGTAAACGTTAACGAAAACAAATCGATTTGATTGATTAATTATTTATAAAAAAATAAAAAATACAAAAAAAATTTGTTTTATTTTTTGTAAATAAATACTTATCAAATTATTTATCAAATTAATTTAGTCATGACATTGTAAATACGTTACGATAACCAACATACAACACTACTGTAAATTATTTGATGAATGTGACGTAAAAACTTGAAACGATTCCATTAAATACAAAAGGTAGATTAATTTTAAAGTTGATGTTGGTGTACCTATATGTATAATGTTAGTTCAATCTCCACGCATGAGACATACGAGGTTCCAGAGGCAGCCGTCTTCCCTCTCGTACTCCAGGTACAGCATCCTGAGGAACATCATGAGGACCAGGAGCGCAGCAGTCCACAGCGCTATGCGGCACAGCTGGTCGTCTACGTTGCCCACGTTCAACTTGTCTGTCTTCTCTGGCCTCACTTTCAATTTGGGCTGCTTAGGAGCCGCCGGACCCTTCGTCCGCTTGACACGGCACAGCCTTCGCCCCGGCGTTACGTCAAACATTTAGATTGGTTGGTTACTGCATTCGTAGGCCATGTGTGAAGACTTTAATGTGATCTGAAAATTAAAATTCAATTCCATGATATAGTTTTGTTATTTTTGCATAACTAGTGGGGCTTATGTTTTCTTTTTGGGTGGCAATCGGAAACGGACTTAACGCAACTAGTTAGATGGTGACGGCAATATCAACTAAAATCCATTTAAAACTACCACTGATGAATATTTTCCTATTTTTATTTCCAGACGAATCCTAGAACTATGATTTCCTACTATGTATTATAGAATTTTAAGAACAAATGTACGCATTACAATTATTTTTTCAATGCTTTGTAAGTACTGCAAGATGAGTTTATTCAGTTGACGACTGTTGTTGTACGACCATGGAATAATCGTCTCTAGGAATAGCCACCCACAATAAAGAAATAAGAAATCACAAGGGTTAAAAAAATCATTTAGATATCTATCGCCTATAAATTCAAGTTTCTAACCGTCACGCGTCAAAGTAAGTTGAAAAGGTCCTTATCAGCTCGACTACTGCTGCTGTCTCGTTAATATAATTATACCGTTTATTATTATTATCAAACAGTGATTTTTTAACATGAACTATCGTACGTTTGAAGGATTTAATGTCCAGTAGGTACATTCGAAACACTGGATTATAGTCAAGGCCATGTTTAATTAACTTTTAATATTGGACCGGACATGTCTTTCTACACAAACAGTAGGTACACAACTCTCCACTCATAACTATACATAATGATACGTTGTACCCGGTTGTACACAGGCTATATCACGTTATTATTGTCTCTATTGCCAATAACATTTGGTGATTTATGGTCGTTATGTTGGTGGTCAGAGAGTACAAAGATTGTCTTGTACGACTAGAGATCGCATGAATCTGTTGATAGTATCTTTATAATTTAATAATTGAAATGGAGATCTGAATAAGATATTTTTATTGTCTCAATGGTACGAGCGACGAACTGTAACAGTAATTTCAAATGCCTAAATTAAAAACAAGTTTTTGATGAATAACTCACTTCAATACCTTCACATTAGCTTGCAGGTTATACATTTAAAAGTATTTAGTGGTCAATAAAACACAAGCTGTGATAGATTATACTCATAAAGTTATAAATGCATTTAGTCCAAGCATGGCTAGCTGGGCAAGCCGGGCTACACAAACTGCCTCCTTACCAGGATATAGAATGTATTTTAAAAAGATAACAATGATTTTCGTAACCAGCAAAAGATCAGTAAATTGTACAATAGTATTAAGTTTAGTTGTTGTTTTTACATAAAATACTTCATTCCAATTATAAAAAAGTAGCTTCGCTACACGAACAGCGGCTATGACATGTTTAATGTCTGAATAGAAAACACCGAGTAAACGAAAACATAAGAGAACCTTTACAATGTACCTGGCTCAAACTTCCTCAGGCTTGCAGTACATGAGATACAGCGACCAGAAGACCACTCCAGCGATGACGAGCGCGCCGACGCACGCGAGGACGTTGCACAGCAGCACCTCCGAGCTTGGCCACACACACAGGTCACCGGCCCTGGTCACTGGCTTCTTGCCAACCAGCTTCCTCACCTTACCCAGTAGCCTGTGCTCCTTGGGGACCGTGCACTTGACGGGCTTGGTGGCTGTGGACTTGGTTTTGAGGGTGCTCTTGACGGAGACCGCCACGGAGGTACCAGGCTCGCATGGGTCCGCGCAGGTCAGGCACGGCTTGCTCCTGATGGATGGACTGGTCATTGTATCCTGTTACATTTTTATGTTTTGCTGTTTTGTATATGTGATTATTATGTCAATGTGATTCTGCTGACATGTTGCTTTTTATTTTTGAATGTCACGCATGACATTTATAATTAAAAATAATTTAAGTGACATAAATATATTTTAAAGATAAAAATGGTTTTGTTTATCAAAATTGCTCTGTGCTATTGCATTATAATCATGATTATAGTAAACCCAACTTAAGATTGAAACGAAAGAGGCGCTGTCGGACGCATTTGACATTCATTTGACCAATCATTTCACACTAGTAACTGACAGATGAATGACCACAACGTACTTATGAATGACTTTTCGTTAGTTCCAATTTTTGCCATTTCAGAGATAAGTTGGGCGCACTGTATAATGATACAAATACAAATACAAATACAAATATTCTTTATTGTGCACAAACAGGACATTACAACATACATATACTGGAAAGAAATTTCACAAAAGGCGGCCTTATCGCTAAGCAGCGATCTCTTCCAGACAACCTTTGGGTAGGAAAAAAATAAATAAGCAAAAATCGGTAGGGTGCACAATTAGAGGATATTATATTCTGTATTTTTCTTTACCTAATTATAATGTGTATGATCTAAATAATTTGCGTAGTTACCTGCATCAAGAATAGTGTATTAAAGTTCAAAATCAGAAAACTCCTAATAAGAGCATAGCACATCAACCTAGCAATTATTCTGCATGTCTTCAACTCGGTCCGCAACTGTGGGAAACATTCATATAAACGTAATAGTAAGAAAATATTTAGAGCACTCATGTGCAGCATTGTCTTAGAACCCCTAATTCTTAGACGTACCTACTTACCAACTGATCTTATGGTAATCAAAAATACAACAACTTAAAACCAATAACTTTTTACGAATAACCGGCTACAAAATCCATAAATCCATATAACAGATAGAGATAATACATAAAAAATACTGTCGAATTAGGAACATTATTTGAAGTCGGTTAAAATTCATTCGAGTATTCTGTATTCATTAAAGTTTATACCTACTTATATTTAAAGTCCATATAACAAAAATAGATTATTTAGACTTAAACTACGATTCTTTCTGATCTCTGATTTTAATTTTAATCGTTATCGATTTAACAATCGCAACGTCCGTAACCAATAAATAAATTCAATACTCAAAGTCAAAAATTATTTACTCTACTTATTATACTTAAATAATTATTTATTATACTACTAATATAGAAAGAATAGATACATAAAATAATAAAAAATTAACAAATTGTCGATCGAATGTCGTTATTCTAATTTGGAAATCGGCTCTTATTGATTGCATGACCATTTTTAAGGTCGAATTTATCTGATCGTAAACACATCGTAGATCTATATCCAAGAAATATCTAAAGTATCGGAGTACAAAGTTGCGTTTCCATGGTACTGATGAATAATGATGCGGTTCTAGCTAAAATAATACATAGAGTATAAAGGTCACAACTCATTAGAGCCACCCGGCACCCACCCCGCACCGCCACGCCTTGCGTGGTTAGTATTCTTTATATTATGCGCTCATTACATCAACGCCGTATCGTCACCGGATCGCCTAGCTCGAAAGCTGGCCGCGCGCAGCCCGCGGGTGGACCACTCGTTGACAACTCGCTGTTCGCACGCTTACCTCGCGTCGACCACGCGCGGGTCCCGAGTGGACCGCGCGCTGCTCGCGATTGATACACGCAATAAGCTTTCTTTTTTGTTGCGTCTTTCATTTTCTTCTTCATCAAGCGCGACAGCTATGATTGCCAATTCACGGTTTGTAAAATTTGACATAACGAAACACACATTTAATGTGTCAATTATTAACGGACTACTCGAAAATTCGTACACCAAGCGGCGTCCACTCGTTGACCGCGCGGGGTCCACTGGTTGACGGCGAGGGGTCCACTGGTTGACCGCAGGAACTTTTATTGGTGATAACGTGACGTCCACCCGTGGACGACCTGTCGACAACGGGTGGACGCCGTGCGACGAGGCGGTGCGGGGTGGGTGCCGGGTGGCTCTAATGAGGTGTAACCTTAAAGCTACTAAATTAGGCTTGATTTTGCGCCTGCCGGTGCGCCTAATAAACTAATGCAAAGGTATGAGTGACTCATATTGAGTCGACGTCCTGTGGATGTTGACATTCGTTACCGCAACCATATATCGATCGTCACCACTTAAGTGATTGCATAATTTGGTGATTTCTTTCTGTGATAAACAAATATGTATTTGGACGAAGAATTGCCTCCCCTCTTTGAATAATTAATCGATTATACTAATAGACATAATATCCGACGGGCCACACATGGATAATAAGTAATAACAGAAGCAAAGCGTATGCGTATTGAACTTCCATTATAAACTGCAAAAATACATTCTTGGATAGGTTTTTTCCGCAGATCCTGAATTATCGCGAATGTGAACCCTTAACACGTTCGCTGCGTCTTCATTTTCAAAGAACTTTCCGCTAGTAGCTTTGGAGACCTAAAAGATCTCCTAACTAACCTGGCCTGTGGTGCGTTAGAGACCTAATCAGTCTCCTAAAAATACAGTTTTGAAAATAATTTATATCTTCCAAAAAACCAATGATATATTTTTGAAATTTTTATGGGTCAAAAATAACCTATTGCTGTATATTTTGCTAGCTGCGGACGCAGTTATGACATACGAATAAACTACAAATAATAAAATAAAATTAGGTATCGATTGTATCTCGTACCGCAACCGAAGATAGTTCAATATGTGTAGTAAATAGTGATGGGAATAAAATAATATCTCAGTTGTCGATTGAAAAAGTTTTATTAAAGTTTATTTATAAACTATGGTCGCAAACAAAAAGCATTTAATTAAATGTAGGCCTATAACAAAACATAAATTGTCAATTTTTAAAGATAACATTTACTCTAAAATGACTAAACCGGCTACTATTGAACATAATGATCCTATTAATCTTTATAATAAATTACATAAAAATATCAACGACGAATTTAATCGAATATTTAAGTGTAGGTACATAAATAAAAACAAGAATTGTAAATTCAGTGATTGGGCTACTGTAGGTATTTTCTATGGCGAAAGACAATATAATTTTTCTCTATCTCTCTCTATGCTCACATCGATACTAGGACAACACTAAATCGAGTTACGCAGCGCCCGCGCCGCCCACCTTCCCTCTCTTGCGTCTACGAGGCTTACGATTTTACGAGTATCAACATGCCTCGTAACGCAAGGAATTAAAATAATTATAATACTGTGCGTTAGGGACCTAAACCATCTCTTATTCTTTTTTTTATGTCCTGGAATTCACCATTAAGTAGGAAGCAAATATGTATATTTGTCTTTCTCATACTTAAAGAACTTTACAAGTTAGAGCCACCCGCACGGAGTGAAAGAACACGATTTTAGTCGACGCACAGTTCCGAAAACCTGTAAGAGATCTGATAGATCTCGTAACGCAGCGAACGTGTTAATAAGCGCGTTGAAGTCTTTTATATGTAAATTTCTAGTAGGACGAGTAACTGCACGATCTTGTTCACCTCACTTAACTTTAACGTTTATTTTGAAGATTACACCGAAAGAAAGCTATAATTACGGATTGGAAATAGTCCTTGACATAATCTAGAACGGCCAAATACTGAGGCAACGCCACACGACTCCTATACTTAGTAAACCACTGTGAAACACAAAGAGACGTTTAATACAAGGTCGCAAGGTATAAAGTACAGCGCTGAGACGGCAATAATAAGTGTGTTTTGTCTAATTTGCGATGCAGTCCACAGTAAAGTTATTCGTGGCTGTACACGGACCTCTCGTAACTATGTACCGGCTGAATACCCAATGCATTCGCCTCCAATATGGTTGTCACAGTTTGACATGTGTCATTGGAACTGTTTTGGCGCCAATTGTGAAAAAGTTTGCAAAATGGCGGGTTGACGAAAGTAGATTTACCTTGAAACTCAGATAATAGATAAGACACAAAGCAATTGTGGTATTATTTCCTTGTGAATATACTCGTGTACTTGTCATGAAAAGGTTTTTGAAAGTAATTTTTACAGGGTTAAAATTATCAGTATCAAATTTAATATTTAATGATCGCGGCAGGTCATAGATTAAATATAATAATAGCTAGGTAAACTTTATTAATATCTTAAATGAGATAATGTATTTGTTTGTTTATTTATTCTTTTTTTACGTAGTCCGTTGAAGGGTTGGTGACTGAGATTGGCTAGTTAAATGTTCTCGTAAAAGCAAAGAGAGGGCGGGGTTGCTAGTATTGTATTAAAAGGACCACAGTTCTACTTGACGTTCCGAAGATGGAGACTCATTTCACTGGCTTAGTGAGCTCGCATGCGGACTTTAAGCTATAATCAAAAATTAAGTCGAAAGCACCAGTTTCTGTGCCAATGCAATTACCACTAGTTCGTAATGGCACCTTTCTAATCGTACGTTATAAAATCATAAAATTTTAATAAACAACTAATTCAATTTATATTGTAAGGCGAGGTGTCATTGTTACAGCATTTCGCGCGAGCTAAGGTTATCCGCTGGTCGCGATAAAAAGCTACTGCCACGAAACTCACGAACTAACTCAACTGACTTAACTAACTCAATAGAGCACGGAATTGATACTGCTGGCAAAAAATGGACGGCGTGGGAAGCGATTACATTACCAATTGACGAACTTCACAGATTTTATTTATTGTGTTGCGGAAAGTCACGTTTATTATTATTTCCCGGGTTTTTTGGCGCTTCCCGATGATCGATTGTCGCTTGTTGTTATTCTGTTGAGTTTCGCGGTTGTTACGATGTCATGGTATAATAATAAATCAGGATTAGGTTGATGAATTGTTGTTTAAGGTACGATATACTTCAGGGAGGTCGCTGGGAAGGTTTCTTATAGATCATGATCACACTTATTATTATGATTCAAAATCTTGGTGTAAAATAACAGCGACAACGCTAAAGTTACTAACTGGACTAACAATTCTAGTCCCTTTTCGTGTTTTTTTGTTCTATTTCGGTCACAGTGATCATGGGCGGCATCGCAAGGGTGGTGATGCTTGCTCTTTTGTTACATAAATTTCTGAAGATATCGATAAAATTAACTCCGAAATTTATAGCATGATCCGTTATATTTTACCTATTTTAACATTTAAAATACCAACATTATTCATTTTTCATAAAATATTAGAATTTTCTTTGTTTGCACTTTTACATATCCTTTTCTTTGTCGAAACAGATTAATTTCGCCTTCCCTTAATCAAAGAGTAACTTATAATAATTATAAAATTAAAAATTAAAGTTTTAACATAATAGTAGGCGTCGTATTATGCTTAATTTCGAGGACAACTTAGGAACTAACGACACTTACGGTGACCATCTAACTCTTGACTAATATCCTGCGCAACAGCACGACAGAATCTCGAGTTCATTCGAAATCCGTGTTCTGGATTATTCAAACATATTACTCATACTTATTTCAAATGTTAACAAGAGCATATAACCGGAAACAGGATAAATAAAAATGTTGTTTCTGATGACATTTAAACTAATTATTCACTTCTTATTGATACCCGGATATTAGCCATCTAAATAATGGTTTCCAGGTTATCACAAAGATGTAGGTATACTAAGGTCATTGAAGGTTATATAAAATATTAAAAATATCATAATTTCAAAGTTGAAGTTTCATGGTGTAGATAAATAGATGAAATACAGCAAGTGTATGTTTGGCAAAGCGCGGTATAGTGTTCCGTACTTCTCCTTGATTTCAATTGTACCTACTGTAGATTTTTTATAAAGCTTATAAAATTATTATCTTGCGAATACACACCATTGTCCGAGTAACATATGGCATTTTCTGACTAAAACGAGCCATATCCTGCCTAACACAAACCAGGATTAGGCCAACACACTTGATCGTAAAAAAATTTGCACTTTGCAAAGAGCATTATATTATTATATAAACTTACATCGGACTTCTGACTCGAAATGGTGTAACACTCTCACAATAGTTATAAACGTCCTGTCCACATCCGCTTTATGTTTACTTTAAAAAGATTTATTATACGACTTTTTGGTGTTATTTATGTGTATCCGTGCGAAATAACAACCTAGAGATAACCTATTGCCGGATGGCCATTACAAAACGTTCTTGACTACGGAATCCTAAACGATGTCACACAAAAATTGATGATTAATTTACAAGCAACTTAATAAAGATTTATCTAAATCTTCTGCGTCCGCCAGAAATCGATCCTTTTCCTCTTTGACCGGCAGCCATAGTCCGGCGCAGCCACAGGGCCGTCTAAATCCTAAACGACCGTATCAAGGCTGTCCAAACGGTGTGGGTTGGTAAAGTTCAAGAGATCAGGAGGTAGATTATTGACAGGAACTGGCAACAATCACACCCGCGGCGCCGCGACCGCCCGGCTACAGCTACTATATGAAATGAAAAGTGCGGACATGTCCATGTCGATAGATTCTTAGAAATCGGACATTTCCGGTTATATATTTATGTAGTTGGAAAATAAAGTACTGCAATTTTTATATGAACTTTACTTAAGTATTTAAAACTAAATTGTTTGTGAAATGATACTGATTGGTTTTTATAATGCAAAAAAGATTGTCGAGTCTTTCTGGAAGCTCGAGGCGTTGAAATTGATTTATCTATCTTGGTTTATCTTTAACGTTTTTGTTTAATATTACATACAATTGAGCAGTGCATCATTTATACATGAGTAAAGAAATGATTATTATAAAAACAATGGAAGCAAGACAAAGTCTGAAAAAGTCCTGACATGTCCGATCAAAGCCAGCTTCATAGCCGCCCTGTCGGTGCCGGACGCGCGTCGACCTTGCTTTGTTGCGCCAAACTGTCAGTCCTTTCGCATTACCGATTTTACACCCGTTACACGATGCTTATTGATTATCTACAGTGACGCCATGGCATGCATGGTGTAATTCAATGGTAAGTTACGGGGTTATCTGATGGATACGGTCGTTGTAATACCATCGCCGTGGTAAAAGATTTATTTATTTTATTAGCAGGTTATTAAATATCTTTAAGCATTATTGGCGTATACCGAGGGTGTCTTCTCATTTAAAACTTGGAATTTAATAAAAGTCATACCTACACTACCAACGCCCAGAACGAAATCGTGCAATATCTAGGTAAATAGAGAGTACAGGCAGGTAGAGGAGAAAATATTCAATTTATTTATGTTACTATTTTTTTATGTGCTACGGGCTGATTATGCTATTAGGTACTGACATGCAAAGAAAAGGGCCACGTGCTAGTACATATATCATTAGTTATTGGCTGTCGCAACAGATCGTCGGGTAGCATACCGCTTGACTCCGTTCCGTTAATATTCATGTGTTTGCCTGTGGGCGCTAAATGCTTTGTTTATTGTCATTTTCATAATAACCTTACCGTATGATGTATTACACTTCACATTACACGTCATTTGGTAAGTAATTGATATGGTAATTTCGTCGATTTTGGGAAGAGGTTCCACCCTCATACATTCTCATTCCCAAGGAGTACTAAACAGGGTAACAACACAAATTTTCTGTCACAGAAAAGTGATAAAAAATTACTCTTGATTGGTCTGAAAACAATATAGGTATCCGCGTTTCTGGAAAGATTATGCTGAACATTATGTTTAACGCAAATTTCTTACCAGCCATCTACTTACCAAAACTTATACTTTTTTCTTTGGCCATACAGCTGGCAAGGAGAAGGAGAGTTTCGAAAAACTAAACATTACCAGCAAAGTAGTCGCAGAAGGTAAAAGATCACATGGGAGACTACTAATAAAATGGTTAAGAATGGCTAACCGGGCAGACACGACCTTCAGTAACAAAAACATTAGCCAAAAGAAGTTTATTTAAAAAAATAGACCCCAAACAATGATGTGTTAAATATCTAGATTGAGCGTCGCCCTACAATGAAAACAAAAAAAACAAGGCAACATATTATTAAGCATGTGTGCGTGCAGGCGATGTTTTTCGCGTTCATTTATTGTCTATGTGTGCGTGTTGAAAAGGAATCTACATTTGTTATTGAGTCATAATAAAAAGTTTACGGTAGACGATACTAGATGGCGCTGCTAAGGTTTCTAGATCGCGCTAACGTTTGTTCGCCGTAGTTTATATAAGCAAATCGTTGTTTTTGCAATATAGTGATTGTGACAGTGAAAAGTGTTGTATTATTTACGCATCCGCAGCGACATCTGGTGCCGAAACCCGGGAAAGGAAAAGTAAAGGACTTGTAAAAATCGTGAGTAAAGTGCAAAAGTGTTAAAGTGTTAGAAAGAACTTAGAAATATTCAGTGAGAGTCAGGACTTAGAAAATTTATAGTTGTGTTTTGGACTTGTAAAATTTTCAAGATTTAATTTGGGACTTAGAAAAATTTCGTGTAATTTAACATAGAAGATTTTAGGAAGTGTTCATGGGACTTAGAAAAATTAAGTAGTGTTCTGTTTGGACTTGTGAAATTTTCAAGAGTTGATTTGAACTTACAAAAAATATTGTTTCTTTATCTTACAACCTACAACTAATCATTGGACTTAGAAAATTTACGTGGTTATTTAGACTTGTAATCTGTTCAAGAAATTGTTGGTTTAACTTGGTCACGTTAACTCCGCTTTCAAAATGGATAAACTTATAGTAAAACAAGAAGAGCTGTTAGAACGATTAAATAAAACTTTTACAAACTATAAAAAGTCCCCAAAGGCCAGAATTAGTGTGTCTTATATTGAGTCGCGGATTGAGAATTTAGAGAAATGGTGGATTGACTTTGAGAAAACTCATTACGAATTAATTGGTGGTATATCAAAGGAGGTTAAGTCAACATTAACGTACTTTACTCAAGATATATATGGTGTATTCGAGGAGGTTTTTATTGAGTATAAGGCGCGCCTAAAGGATGACATAAAAGAATTAAAAAAGGAAGTTCGAGTAGCCGCGCCCAGTGGTTCTGATGGTGATGCCCCCACTACTAGTGCTGACGTCAAACTGCCGCAGATACACTTACCAAAGTTTTCAGGTGGTTACGAGGAATGGCAAACATTTCATGATATGTTTGAGTCTTTGATTCATAAAAATGCCCATCTAAGTCCAGTTCAAAAACTACATTATCTTAAAAGTTGTTTGCAAGGTGAAGCTGAGTTACTGATAAAAAATTTGTCTACCACTGATATTAATTACACTGAAGCTTGGGAACAATTGAATAAAAGATATAGTAATAAACGCTATAACTGTAACGAGATCATGAAACGCTTGTTTGCGCAGAAAACAGTGTACGTCGAATCAGCTAGTTGTATTAAGCAAATCCTAGATACAACAACAGCATGTTTGAAATCTTTAGAGAATCTAGGGATAAAGGTTGATACGTGGGATGCAATAGTTAATCACCTGGTTTTAACAAAACTCGACTTAGAGACCCGCAGACAATGGGAGAATCACGTGAGCCAACAAGAGTCGGATGAGTTACCTACCTGGACGTTGCTTAAAAGGTTTCTTGAGACGAGATTCCGCACGCTGGAAATGTTGGAAGGAGGAAAAGCTGCTCTGAAACCAACGGCTAAGCAACCTTATAATAATGTCAGCGCCAAACCACAACCAATGAAGAAAGCATTTCATTCCACGGCTATTGAAGAGAAAAAACAGAGGAGTTATAATAATGAGAAAGGCTGCGCGATGTGTGACGGAGGACACACTATTCATCAATGCAAACAATTTGAGAAGCAATCCCCTGAACAGAGATCAGAGTTGGTTCAATCGAAGGGACTATGCTTCAATTGTTTGTCGTCAAATCATTCAGCGAGATATTGTCGTCAACCAAACAGTTGTCGTCGATGTGGCAGGAGACATCATCAAATGCTACATTATGAACGCGTACAGAATCATGAGTCTGTTTCGCAAGATCCTACGAGCTATGCCAATGAGAAGTCTTCGGAGCGAGAAAGCGAAGGCTTACCAAGGCGAAAACCTGAGAAGAGAGTCGTCGCACATTTTGCGACGGAGAGTAATGAGTGTAGAGTCTTATTAGCTACTGCCTTGGTTAGGGTTAAATCGTGTAGTGGTCAGTCTTTAATAGTTAGGGCATTAATTGATCAAGGGTCAGAGGTTTCATTTGTGTCAGAGGCAACCGCACAAAGTTTAGGTCTTAAAAAATCTTTTGTAAACGGTACAGTGTCTGGGATAGGAGAAGGACAAACAAAAACCAAGAGTCTGGTTTGTGTTGAGGTAGAATCACTTTATAATCCTGATTTTTCCATGACAGTCAAAGCCTTCGTGTTGAAGAAATTAACTTCATTTCTTCCGTCAAATGATAGTGTCATTACGAATTGGCCTATGATTGCGAGTTTGAGTTTAGCTGATCCTACATATGGGTCGCCGGGAAAAATCGACATGATTCTTGGAGCAGAGGTGTATGGCGTAATTATGAGTGAAGGATTATTGAGACATCCATCAGTGAGAGGTCCAATTGCACAAAATACGCAATTAGGATGGATTTTGTCTGGGAGGCTCGAGAACGACCTCTCAGTCGATCGCCGTATTGTGAGTCTACATGTACAGTTGAAAGAAGATCAATTATTAAAACAGTTTTGGGAGATCGAGAGAGAGCCGGATCTTATTGAGAAAAGAATGACCAAAGAAGAATTGAGATGTGAAGAGATATTTGAAGAAACAACGAAGCGAGATGAGAGTGGCCGCTATATAGTAAGGCTTCCATTTAAGAGTCCGAATCCAGAGTGTGTAGAAGGGAAAACGAAAGAGATTGCTAAGAAGAGACTCCAACAGTTAGAAAAGAGGTTATACAGGAACCCAAGGTTGCACGAGGAATATCAAAAGGCAATGTACGACTATCTTCAACAGGATCATATGGAACTTATATCGGATATAAGCGAAATTGAAGATGATCGAGTGGTGTATTTGCCACATCATCCCGTAGTCAGAGAAGATAAAGAGACAACCAAAGTAAGAATTGTCTATAACGCTTCAAGTAAAGGAGAAAATAACGTGTCACTAAATGACAATCTTCTTGTTGGTCCTAAATTACAGCCCGATTTGAGACACACATTGATGCGATGGAGACGCCATGAGGTTTGTATCGTTGCAGATCTGAAACAAATGTATCGACAAGTTATGGTGAATAAAGAGGATACTGATTTTCAAAGAATATTGTGGCGATCTAAGGAGAATGAACCAATTCAACATTATCGATTGTTGAGACTCACTTTTGGTACAGCATGTGCGCCTTACCTGGCTGTTAAAACTCTACAGCAACTCGCCAAAGACGAAGAGACTCGTTATCCTATAGCGTCAACCATTACTAAGAGAGATTATTATATGGATGATTTACTTACCGGTTGCGAGAATCCAGAAGAAGCTATAGAGATATATCGGCAGATGCAGGAATTAATGAAAGCTGGCGGGTTTGAATTACAAAAGTGGAGTACTAATTGTGACGAGTTGTTGTGCCACATTAAACAGGAAAGTCTGAAAATGGATCAATCTTTAATATTCAAGCAAAATGAGATGATTAAGGTACTGGGAATAGCATGGAACAAAAATACAGATACATTTGAATATAACATACATTTACCAGAGAGGACGGAGACCATGACAAAGAGGAAGGTACTGTCGGACATAGCGCGGTTGTATGATCCAATGGGATGGATCGCACCGGTGATTATTCGGGCAAAGATATTCATACAACAGTTATGGAAGTCTAAATTGAGCTGGGATGACAATCTATCCGAGGAGTTATTGCGAGAATGGTATACGTTTCGAGACGACCTCACTAATGTTGCAGAAGTGTCGATACCTAGATGGTTAAAAACGAAGAGAGAGGATCCCGTAGAACTTCATGTGTTTGCGGACGCTTCACAATGGGGTTACGCCGCTGCAGTTTATCTGAAAACAAAAAGGGTTAGTGGAGAGGTTATTGTAAATCTTGTGACGGCCAAAACAAAAGTTGCGCCTATAGAAAAGGAGATTTCTATTCCTCGAATGGAGTTGTGTGCGGCACAGCTTGCTGCCAAATTAATTTTTGAAGTTTCACAAATAATGGACGTACCCAAGGAAAACTTACATGCGTGGTCGGATAGCACCGTTGTACTGGCGTGGATAGCAGGAGAACCAAGTCGCTGGACGACTTTCGTGAGTAACCGTGTGTCGGAGATACTTACCATGCTAGACAGAGAACAATGGAACCATGTGCGTACTCAGGAGAATCCAGCTGACTGCGCTTCGCGAGGGACAACAGTTGATGAGCTGAAAGGAAACTGTTTATGGTGGCACGGACCTCGGTGGCTAAGACAAAAGGAATATGGGGTGCAGCCGCAGAGCTGTAAAGATTTTAAAACAAATGAAGAGGTGAGACCTGTAAAATCCTTGATGGTTACGATACCGAGAGAAGAATTTGTTTGGACAAGGTTTTCAAACTTACCGAGAATGTTGAGAGTGCTGGCCTACTGCAAGAGATGGAAGCTGGATAAAGAAAAAGGAAAGAACCTCAACGAAGTTGTAACTGCAGAGGAAAGAGAGGAAATATTAAAAGCTTGTGTGAGAGAAACTCAAAAGATATATTTCGAAGAAGAGATGAAGAAATTGGAGTCTCGCAGATGTGTACCTCCATCTAGTAAGCTCCACACTCTTAGCCCGATCATGGATGAAAGGGGAATTTTAAGAGTAGGTGGGCGAATACAGGAAGCTGATGTGGAGCTTGATAAGAAACATCCTATGATTTTACCTAGTGATAGTCATCTCACCAGGTTAATAATCGAAGATGCTCACATCAAGTCGCTCCATGGAGGTCCACAATTAATGCTTAATATATTGAGGTCAAAATTTTGGATAATTCGTGCGCGAGAATTAGCGAAGAGATGTTACAGAAAATGTGTCAGATGTGCAAGATACTCGAAAAAGGTCAACAATCCCTTCATGGGACAAATACCAGAGGTAAGGCTGAAGCCAATCAGACCTTTTAAAATATCCGGAGTGGACTTTACAGGACATATAAACATCAGGTTCTCCCCAGGCAGGGGTTCCAAATCCTATAAGGGCTACATCTGTGTGCTGATATGTATGTTCACTAAAGCTATTCATCTCGAGGCTGTGTCAGATTTAACTGCACAAGGATTTATCGCGGCTTTCCGGAGGTTTGTGTCAAGAAGAGGCCATTGTCAGACTCTGTATAGCGACAACGGCACCAATTTTGTTGGTGCAAGTAAAGAGTTAAAGGAGATGCTAGATCGCTCTATATCCCAAGTGCCTGACGAAATTGGAAAACTATTGGCGAATGATGGAACGACTTGGACGTTCATTCCTCCGCATGCCCCGAATTTTGGAGGTCTATGGGAGGCGGGAGTACGCTCGACGAAGACACACTTGAAAAGGATCATAGGGGATTCTACCTTGACATTCGAAGAATTGTCAACTGTTTTAACACAAGTAGAAGCATGTTTAAATTCGCGTCCTTTGTCATATTTGAGTAATTGTCCTGATGACCCTATGCCTTTGACCCCTGGTCATTTTTTGGTGGGAGAGCCACTAATTCTTCTTCCTGACGAAAATTATGAGAATAAAAATATTACAAGTTTACAAAGATGGAAGTTAACTCAGAAAATGGTAAATGATTTTTGGCGAAAGTGGTCGGAAGAATATTTAGTGACGCTCCATCAAAGATACAAGTGGAATGTAAAAGATTTTGAACCTGAAATTAATGATATTGTTATTGTCAGAGACCATAATTTGCCTCCAGCCAAATGGTTGTTAGGGAAAATAGTAGAGAAACATTCAGGAAAAGACAATATCACTAGAGTTGTAACAATTAAAACTAAAAATGGTTTATGTAAAAGACCCTGCAATAAATTGTGTTTCTTGCCAAAGTCTGATGAAGGTGAACAACCTTAGAGTAAGTTTACTAAGTTAAGTCAAGTTAAACTTAAGAGTACTAACAAGAGTGTTTCTATTTTAGTTTATTTTAATTGTGTTTGTAATTTAGTAAGTTAGCAGTAAGAGTTTCGATTGTTTCTCATGCCCATATTTCATGGTGGGCGGCTTGTTTCTTAAGATATAAGTTAAGAATTAGTAGTGTGGTGATCATCTAACGATTTTTAATAACTAGTTGTTGCAATTCAAATACATGGTAAATTAATGTAATAACTTACTTGTACCTGTAGAGTTATATAGAGTCAATTAGAGTGCTGCTTTCAACTGGTTGTAAAAGAACCAAGTTCTTTGGTGGGCGGGATGTTGAAAAGGAATCTACATTTGTTATTGAGTCATAATAAAAAGTTTACGGTAGACGATACTAGATGGCGCTGCTAAGGTTTCTAGATCGCGCTAACGTTTGTTCGCCGTAGTTTATATAAGCAAATCGTTGTTTTTGCAATATAGTGATTGTGACAGTGAAAAGTGTTGTATTATTTACGCATCCGCAGCGACAGTGCGTAATCTGTGCGTAATGATATAAATATGTAATATGTAATGATATACGTTTTCGCGGATTCGATGTTCCATCTAGATATTTAATACATCTTTGACCCCAAACCATAAATCATATAATCAATTAGATTATTAACAACGCCAAATGAAGGCCAAAGTGGGACATCTCTTTTAAGTTTTAAAGCCAATATCCGGTTTATAGATAATTTATCATGAGAAAGTTTCACGGTTGAAGTTCGCCGTTCAAACTTTCAAACTCAAGTTCAAGTTCAATATTTCACCATTCCGTAATGTCAAAAAGTGTACTTACACTTGGAAGTATGCCGCAATTAAGGCACCAGGAAATTTAATCCTGTCGATATACTTATATACACTATATATATATTATACTATATATATTATATATACTTATATATATATGTCGGCATACTTCCAATGTTCAGCCTTCTGAACATACCTTTCTTGCATAAGGATGCACAAAATGAAGAAAGGCTTAGACGACCATTTGCAATATTCGTTCCATCGGTCTATAGTTTTCGAGTAAAACAAACGTAAAATAAACTAACACTATACAATGAGTGCGACATTTGTTCAATTTCTATCGATTGTTGAAAATATCAGATCGAGTCATTACCTATGGCCTACAGCTCTGATAACATTGAACAATTAGAAAATTCCAAATTTGAAACCCAAAACCGCTCGCTGAGCGTTCCGATTGGCCGAGACAGGCGACCTTGACACAGCGGCAGTGAAAGTGAAATGGATATGGATACGATCGACTATCGACAGTACCGGCGTATCGACAGTATCGGCCATCGCCCAGAGACAATTTAACTTGCTTCTTTACAATAGATAGATAAATAACTACGAGCACATCTAACGCTATGCCCCGGCATCCGATTATATTATATCTGTGATGTTTACTTTCGATTCAGAACTATTCTTGTAATCTGAAACGTGTCTCTATGCACCTGAAGATCATTGATTATCACTACATAGTATAAAACAAAGTCGCTATTTTTGTCCGTCTGTTTGTCTGTTTGTCTGTATGCTTATATCTTTAAAATTACGCAACGGATTTTGATGCGGTTTTTTGTAATAGGTAGAGTGATTCAAGAGGAAGGTTTTTATGTATAATACATGCATATATTCCCACGAGAACGGGATCCACGCGGGTGAAACCGCGGGCGGGCCGCTAGTAGTGTAATATAATGTACTGTTCGTTTTTACATAATTATTGGATACTATATAGGTCCTTACAAACTAAACAATTTTCAAGTTCTTTATTATTCGATGTTTGTACCTATCTTAATATGGCGTTGGCATTTACATATCACCATAACTTTTCCTAATAATGCTGTAATATTTGTTGTTTACATACATTAACATACATTATTATAATCTTAATATCCGACAAATGAGCAGGAGATATACATATGGTACATACACTTGATGCTAAGCGGCTACTGTCGCTATTGTTTATCAACGATGTTTTGCGGGTTCGTAAAAGGAAGAGGAAAAAAATAATGGAAATCAAATCAAGCTCTCAGCTAGAACGTAACAAGATGTTTGGTGACGGATTTAAGCGAAAGGGTGGTAGGTAGCCTGCCTGGCTTCACTACCATCAAGAAGGGCTGGCTTCTGTTCTCTCTGACGACTCGAACATGGCAATTGGGTCAGTAATGGCAGTGAGCTATATCGCTCCATCACGCATATTATTATCTTGTAGCTATCCCATAAAAAATCTGGTATCTATTCTATTTACAATTTCATAACTTAAACATTCACTTTTGAAATTGTGATGAAAGTTGCGCCAATTATGATGGAGTTCAAAAATGTGGTAGCTGACCAAAATAAATTGTTTCGTAGTCAGTCAAAATATAATTAGCATTCCGTCTATAGAACAGGTCGATTGCCTTGTATGAACCCTGCGACACTCGGTTACCCGGTGCAACCATAATTATGTTTCTAAAAGTCACGAAATTTTTCTTGCTACACAAACAAAAGTAGGTATCTATTGTAATAAGATATTTAATTTCGTTTCGAAAACTGTTAATGTACACGTTTGAAATTGTTTGAAAATAACTTACGAGAACATTTTAAGGTTAAAGATCGTGTTCTTTTGCGGAATCTACCAACAAATAATATAACATCTTTCAGTTGTAATTTCGGAGCGTCAGTCAGTTGAAGTGTAAACGATCCTTGCAATGCATAAGAGCTTGGAAAATGTACTTAGTTCTTGTATAGCTGTGATACCATGTAACACATTTGACTTAAAATGTGAAACTAACTTATTGGTTTTATGGTCACTCTTTTTTATTTTACTTACCACTCGTATGACTGACTTAATTTAATGTACTTATAAATAAATAATTATTAACGTAGATAATGTAATACTTAATTTATTGACCTATTTTTCCTGACAAATCGCCCATTTATGACAGGAATTATGGCATTTGATACTAACATAAGACCAGCCTGTAACCCGTTTTCCACAATGACTTGATACTGATTCTGATTCAGACTTAATTTAGTTTCATAGTGATCAAAAATAAGTTTACAAGGGTGTCGTTTAATACTATTTAACTCAATCTGTGTCCGATGAATAATGCATCGAGCGTTTGGCGCATGTTTGGCGAAGTTGGCGATGGCGCGTTTCGCAACCGGCGGGTTGAGTTAACTCGAGTTAACTAATCATTGTAATCGCTCGGTAAGGACCCCCAAACGGTGGTTTAACGTGGTGCCGTGTCGGGGACCAACGGGTTCATTTACAGCGTAACTGCGTATGCATATTATTGCTTATGCATCTATGCAAAATTCTATGTAAATTATATAAGACTGGTTATGCTATTAGTGATAAATGTTGGCGTTTGTAATGTAACATCACGGGTTGTGGTGTTCGAAGTTACTTTATATTAGTTGAATTATTGGAGTCAGGGTGCCTGGGTTACAACCAGTGCAAGCCACGAGGATGTTTATTCGTTAACAGTTAAGATATTCTTACGATGAAAGGCTATTTATTTATTGGTTTGCAGTGAGTTATTTAAAGGACGGTAGAGTTAGGATATTTATGTCGTATGAATTTTAACCCTCTATTTTTACAAGTATTTTTTTCTCGGATTATTCGTAGCGTTTTAACTTGATAATACTTAAGATACATTTAAGGCAAGTTTCGACTGAATAGAAATATATGTATAATCAAGAGCATATTCGCGGTGCAGTGTTTAAAAACAAATAATGTATATAACCCATTTAATTATTTAGATTGCGAGTATTGTGACTCTTGCATCACAATTTATTTCTTCTTTCTTTTCACGATGCGTGTTTAATTAGGTTGATCTGAACAATGTTGTACAACTGAAACTGGTTCGAAGTACAAGTAGTTATGTTCACAGTGTTCACACATCGATGAATTGTTATTTAATAATGAAATGGAACATCTTTCAATTAAGCATGCTGTGTTCAGCAAGCAGGCCTTGCGTCGCTTCGGGTTACATCCAGGTAATGAAATCCCAGCCTTATTTTATTTAGTTTTATATAAAAAAAGTCAAGGTAGAGACTGGCATGAAACGCAGGCAATCCTGGCGGGTTAGTGTCCACATACTAAACAAAATGAAAAAGAAACAAATACACGTTACTTTAATTTATGTATTATTGATTTTTAATTGATCCTATCGTATGTATATTCATCAGATCTTCCGTATATTATTTATTAGTTACCTATACGCTTTTGAGTACGTCTAAAGTTACTTGTACGCGTAGGTACTTTTTTAAAGTCGTATAAATATCGATAACAATGTAATCTAATATCCCGCACTAGGATAATTAGTGGGCTGCATCCACAACACAAATATATAACACATCACTTACGGCCATGACCTGAGAAAAATATTTATCTGTCATGTAAACGTATGCCCCGGCCGGGACACGAACGTGACCCTTTATAGGCCGGGCTTTAAAGTAGGTTACGAGGTCTTATTTATGTAGGGAGGTGTTTATATATTACGTACATGAGCGACTTTCCCAGCAATTAAACATGCGTGCTAGCCTTGACAGAAAATGCCTTATAAATTTTCCTATCACTTCCTTACATCCTTACTTGGGAATCTTGGGATATAAAAGCGAGTAACTATTTGATTAGGAAATTATTTTACTTCCTGCTATGTACATTTATTAATGATAATAATTAATGTACAACATATTATGTTGTACATCGACATTTTTATAACATAGTATTATTTCATTTTTGGTCCTTGCAGGTTTCTTTGCTTCATCTTCTCAGGTCTTCTTGCTCTTAAAAATCAGATCATTATTTTTATAACTGCTACATAATTGTAGTATAATATATACTTTACAGAAGGATTCCTTGAATTGAGGGTATGACCGACAACAAAATACAACTTAGGTCAAGAACTGTTCAAATTGAATCGAATATTCCTAACTGAGAATCGAACCGAGGAATCTTCAAAGGGGAGTTTGTCATGGTAAACATTTGCGTCGTAGGTCGTATTTAAATCTATTTAAGTTTTTCTTGTGTAGTTTACTTGTTTGTTTTATTTCCGTCGTTCAGAGGCGTGTGGTTATTTACGGCGAGTGCACCAAGCGTACAGTGTAGCCCGTCAGGCGCGGCTCCAGATTCCATTACTCTCTGCCCACACCAGCGATGCTATCACATTGCCCTCTTTACACATTATCCTCTTTGTGCTTTATTATTAACCGACTTCAAAAAAGGAGTAGGGTCGGTTAATTTTTATGCAAGTATGGACATATTTCGTCGTCATATGTGAACCGCTTTTTTAGATAAAAACATTTGGCATGGTCGTAAAGTTCTATGGTGTTAGGAATTCAAAAATATTTTTTGGAGTATTTTCCAATATTATGAATTAACAGTGCACAGTTTCTTAATTAATATGACTTAGTGTTCATATTACGTTTTTCATATCTGTAGACTCGTATGTTTGTTTGTGGGTTTATTACATTAAAATTTATTCAATTTGTAGAGACACCGAAAAAAATCTCTTTTTCTGTTACGGAACAATTTTGTCCACTTGAACCCTATACCTAGTATTCAAGTGTAATTTGCAGTTGCCACATAGCAACTGTTTGAATTAAATGCTGCTTAGGTCGCACAATCGCCCTCCATTTAATCTAACTCAACAGTGTTCGATCACGATTCATAAACGGCCATTTACGAAGACAAGTCTTTTGTTACGGGCGCATAAATTACGCACCCCTAAACTCGTCCAGGTGATTCAGGATTTTCCAACAAGGAAGCGTTACATCCAGACCGATCGGGCTCGTCCAGTGAAAACTCAAGCGTAATTAATATAATAATAGTTTGGGGGGGCGGGTATAAAGTCCGCGCGTGGCCGCTGCCGCCATTCGCCGCGGGAACCTCCGCGCATGCGCCTGACTCGCGAGTGATAGTGACAAGTGACAGTTGACCCACAAAATGTCCGCCAAAATTTACGTAAGTGTCAAATTGAGTGTTTAATAGCAATGTGGTTTCCGAACACCGAGCGGATTTTTGTGAAGTGCTTAGTGGCAACGCGTACGATGGGTTCTCGAGACACCGTTCCGGGGTGGTTGAAAACCACATTTCTATTGCCGCATGTGAACTTATTTGAATCCGGGCCGACAGGCCGAGGGTCGCGCGGAATGTCATTGTATCTGTAACACGCTAAATACCCGTTAAAGCCGAATGTAATTCATTCAAGGTTTCAGCAGAGTTTTCGCACGGTTGCATTTGCCTGCAGCTTTGTTCGAGCTTTTTCTCTTTTGGTCCGCAGTTTGCGGTTCGGAAATAATAATATCTGTCGTTGCGGTCTGCGGTGGTTGTGGTGACTAATTATCAAGTAGGTAGGCTTTTTAGCAAATTATAATAATGTTTTTTTTTGTAAAAAAAATCTTACATGGTTTTTTTACTTTTCTTTGAAGTAATGGAAAATTAAGTGTATTTTGCTAACAAATTATGGAATTTACATAATTAAAGGCGAAAAAAGTTAAAAAATAAGCAATTTTCAACTGTAGGTAATAATTAATTAATAGCCACTCAATACGATTATTACACAATGCGATTTACGATTGTTACACAACAATTTTTAATTGAATAAATGTTAAGTAAGGTTACAGCAATTGTAGCTACATTCGATGCGTGATTCAAAATTCCATTGAAGCTGATCGCGGGGTCGTGTGAAATGGCTTTGGTATTTACTTGTTATTGTTATGTTGTTATTATTTTTATTTGTTATCCAATTACTATTTGGTGTTTTTTACGATGTGTATTAATAATAATAATATACCTAACAATAATGTGCTAAAAATCAGAATATGGTAAACATATTTTAATTTATTCTAAATTTTAACTGAATAGGTAAATTTAAATTGAATTAATGATAACATTACATAATAATAATTAAGTACCTGCCTGAGGTAGCTACGCTTCAACTAACTTCTTACCAACCTTCGGAAATCGTCGTATTTTTTCGTATTTTTGTATTTTATGACGCATAAGGAAAGTACGAATAATGACCATGAGTATACACGCATTGATATAATCAATATAAAAAAAAACCATTAAGACTGGATACAGTAGGTTTCATTCAGTATGTTTGAACGTTAGAACGATGTTTATCTTGGTCGTAAAGTCGTAATAGAATTAAGTCGGTCCCAGTGAGCAGTGGCAGGGCTAACTGGCCTATCAATGTAGGTATATTTGGCAACAACATAATGCCTAGGTTTAGACCGCGTACACTAACTACTAGAAAGGACAATATCGCGGGTCGTTCACCCCACGACTTTAAAATAATTCATGGAAATTATCATTGGATTTCACCTGAAATGAAGATAATTATTGTAGATAATTCGGTTATACTCGTATTACAATGAATTTCATAATTATAGACAATTTGGTTAAATAACATTGAATTTTAATTATTTATTATAGAAATTAGATTAACTTTTGAATGAAGCTTTGTGATCGCTTTAGTTTATCGTGTGAGCGGCATAAATTGAGTATAATATGCAAACGCTATACTCATAATAAAAAAATAACACCCATGATCTCAGACAAGGAATCGAACCCAAGACCCCGTTTGTTAGGTAGAGTCATTGACAATTGGTCTCTTGCTTCATAATTGACCGCTAACACATCGGTGATGCCTTTTTTCTAAGTCCATCAGCAACGATGATCACTTTCCTTTACTCATTAGTCACTTATTACGTAAAAGTATAACTAAATAAGTATAATAATCTAATTTTATCTTAACATATACCTCGTCGGTGCAGCCTGTCAAATTTTAATATTGACTCATTTGTAACGTGCGTGTTATTTATTAAATTCCAAGTAATATTATTATTTAAGTTCTGCTTCCACGAGACCTTGTGATTCAGAATGCCATTACGACATAACATAATTAATAATGCAAGTTCGTACTTGCTAAAGTTTAGACCGCTATTTAAGTTAATTTTCCCATTAATCTTATGTGATGTATTTTAAAATTTATATATGAAGGATAAAAACACTACAAATATAAGTACATAGCTATTGAAATACGTTTTAAGTGGTAGGTCGATAAAACCGATTGTTACAACTTCTAACATCCTTACTTATTTAGTCTTTATTTATCGTAGCAACTTTGATTATTCTCTGTTCTTTTTTGTCGGCAACGCATTGTTGATTTTAGCGTTACTGATGATACGGGGGACGCAGATTACATAATATTAGGTGACTTGTCAGTCCGCAGACCCTTATGGCGCAATGGTTACCATGCCGGACTGCCGCCCGTAGGGTTCTGGGTTCGATTCCCATCGAAGTGGAAGTTTAAATAAGTTGACTGTTCTTGGTTTGGATATGCGTTATTGTCTTTGTGGGTTATTTACAACACAGGGAATAGTGTAGCTATGAGTATAAAGCGTGTTTTATTAATTTGTATTTACATAAACGAAATATTTACATAATATCTTAATCGTAGTGATCGACTTAGAAAACGGTCAACAGTTCATTGCGTACTCTTATCAGACCTTTGCCGATGAACACATAACACTTCACATCGCGAATGCAAACCCGACCATTATCACCTCATTAGCTTCCTGTACGCATCGCAATCAGATCGATTGAGAATCTGCGGCCGTTTTGCGATATTAACTCTACGTGCAAACGTGTAGGGTCCGTTTTGCGGTGACGCGCTAACAGAAGCTGTTTCACTTTCGTATGGAAAGTGAAAACGGTACCGCAGGAAGTAGTCGCGCGCCGGTCAGCTCTAAACGGGCGGTTGAACAATCTTTATGGGTGCACTGCGCTCTTGTCTATGCGGCCTCCCGCTCAATGTTGTTGTAACAACTGATTAGTTCATGACTTTGTTAATACGGGATCTAGTTGGGCGAAGTTATTCTAAGAAAAGCTTACAATTTTATGCTCGAAGGAAATCCAAACTATGGTTTTGGCAAATAGTAGATAATATGCGAACTTTTGTACCATTTAACAAATATTGAAGAATTTACAGTTTCACTTAATTAAATCAATTTAAATCAATGTTAAAAATCTTTGAATGTATGATGTAGACTTTGGTGAAGTTCCGAAGACATAGAATATAAATAAAAAAAAATATATACCGGTCCAGTGCGAATCGCAATCGTACCTTGGGTTCCGTACTTTTTTTAATAATTTGCCATGATATTGGCCACAGTAACACACGTATGTCACATACCGTGGAATCTATACATAGAGCCAAGCAAACGCGATGGTCACACAGGGTACGGAACCCTGCAAGTGCTACATATAGAAAGCAGTCATAAAACAAAACACTTGCTATAATAATTCGTCATGTAGCGCCGGCAATCCGTCAGCAATGATCACGCGCATCCCGCTCGTGTCATGATTACTGCCAGTGATTATACATTTTCACAGCAAAGCGTGCGTCAGTTTTGAAGAGGTGATTACGAGCACTTTCGCTGACTTTTATAAATGAAGTATTTGCACCCAACACATCCATCCAAAGGCCCAAGCATCCATCGAAAACCACCTGACGTTCGAAGATGAAAAATGGTGTTCAAGTTATTGTTACAAACAATTGAACGCCTGTTTCAATGTTTTTTAGTAAACCCATCCCTTAGTCATAGTGGGAAAAAGTTCGGGATGAAAATTGGTTTGAATCCAAACAAAAGTAGGTAGGTACTTTTACGCGGGCAAAAGCTGGCTAAACACATAAACATTATATAAATGCTTAAAAATGCAACATTTTAGCTGTCTCTAACTCCCTACCCATTTGGGAAACAGATAAAAATGTCGTGTCCCGCGCTCGTCACGACACGACGCGCGCCCACACTCAGTCGTCATGCCGTGTCGTGTGGTTCCGTGTTGTGACCCGGGTTGCTTGCGACATACTCAGCCCGGGTCACGAAACCCTTTGAAATTAAGGCAAATGGATACTGAAATAATTAATGAGATATACTTAATTAACAATACTTAAAACGCAAGAATTCATAAATGTTAGCCAAATATCGTAGGCCGACGTTAATGTTCATTGATTCCATTCTCAGTCTCTTGTATTATTTTTAACAGTTCATGGATATTTTAGCAAGTGTATTTTAGGCTTCACACATATTTCTAGGCTCCGATGTTACGTTAGTTCATGGTGGGTCTCTACAGATCGCATTTCGGAGATCGATATCCGTCGCCTTACCTTCTAGAGCAGCATTGCGATCTTAAGAATGTTTAGGGCTAACGCACTACCAAATACGCATAGCCATTAACTCATCGCAGGTTGTGCACATTTTTCTGTGATAGGGTACTCACGATGTGTAAGCCGATGTTTCGAACGCTATTCCGCTACGAACACGATTCAGGGAATTGCTTCAAATTCGTATGTTGATAGTGTACGAATGATATGACGTGATTGTGAGTACCCGTATGATATTAACATTATAATAGTGCAATCAAAGACTACTTTCTTAAATGTCTTCGTAGAGTGAATTCATTTAACTCAGTTTTAAGTCGCCAGTCACTTATTTCCCATATAATTTAACTTGAATAGTCTATTATTATATTTTCGTGTGATTTAACCGGTCTTAAAAGTGAGTATTTAATATTTCAAAATAGCAGTAGCTAGCAATTGTATTTTTTAGTTTATTAATGTTTATTAGATAACTTTTTTGGTAACGTCTTACTAGTTTCTTCTTTTTTTGTTCAAAAGCCTGTTGTGTCATCCAATATAAATTCAAGCGACATCTGACGATTACTTTTCGAGGTATCTTTAGCAATTAATATTGAAGATGTTTTTTTTAAGTTAGTATTAATGCAAAGATCTGATTTATGTATGAGAATATAATTTCAATATGATCTCCAATTTAATTAATGTTAAATGTATTGTAATAATTATATAATGAATATTTAATTTAATTTATTTAATTATAAGGAAAATTATATTGTACGCCATATGGCAGGGCATAGAACAAAACCACCACTTTATTTGTCACCTGTATATACATGTCCACAATAAAAATGATTTGATTTGATTTGATTTGATTTGATTTGAAAGTTTGTACAGTACAGTTATAACGCAGGTTATGTTTAGGGTACAGAAAGGGTGTGCTGGAAAATTGATATCAGCAGAATTAAATTGAATTTTTATCACATAAGCACACCAGTTAAACCCATCGTCTCTATCGCTTGTTCCGCTCTCTCGCTTGCGCGCTCGGTTCAGGTTCACACTTTTTCGGGCATGCATCCGGTGTTCACCAATTTATAAGACGTTATCACGTCAAAACATTTCAAAACGAATCATGAACCGTATCATTAATTTTATAATTACTCTATTTTCAGCTACGACCACCAGTCTATAATTAAGTAACATTAAACCCGCAACTCATAACACAATTATTAACACAAGTAATGTTGGGTCGATTGCTTGAGATTGGAATCGAGTTGCCAATGGCTGCCATTTGAATATTATCGTATCATCACGCCCACGACTCGCGGCCGCGGGTAACAGCCTCTGGGAGACACAATGGACCTACAGACATTTCAATTATATTGTTTGTGTTATCCGCGACAAATCTGATCAAATTTTGCGTACCCTAACTTAACCTTACGTAAGTTAACTTAAGGTTAAACGCAATTGATGGTCCACCGCGCCGCGCCGGCTAGGCGGCTGAATAGATCGTAAATTGTTATAACTTACTGTACACTTTGGTTGCTTAAACGGTTAGATTTCGTCTTATTAAAGTTGTTTGCTTTTTATTCGCTCATATACCTAACACTTAACTGCTTCATCACTACATAGTATAAAACAAAGTCGCTTTCTCTGTCCCTATGTCCCTTTGTATGCTTAAATCTTTAAAACTACGGTACGAATTTTGATGCGGTTTTTTTAATAGATAGAGTGATTCAAGAGGAAGGTTTATATATATAATAAGTGTATTTAGTACCAGCATTGCACCCGTGCGAAGCCGGGGCGGGTCACTAGTAAATAAATAAAGCAGATGCTCCCATGCTACATTGATTCAGCTTGAAAAATATATTTCATTTCATACTTATTAAATAACAAAGCTAGTAAAAACCTTATAAAATAGAGTCGAAATCTATTAACATCAATGTAGGTCAGGCCAGGCACTGATTGAGTTATTAAGTTAATTTTATATTCCGTAATATTTGAATACTTTTCAGATAATGTCTGCAAAAATAGAATGAATAATTTCTTTTGATATAAAACTTTACGTGAAACTAGTCCATTGTTTGATCAAAAGCAATATTTCACTTGTAGTTTTTGTTGAAAAGTTTGGCATTGAACTAAACTTGGTATAAGTATAAACGTAAAATGAATTTTATTGTTTGCACGGTGAGAATAGTACTAAACTTATTAATGCACTATTTATTATTTTGTTCTATTAAATTAAACACATGCTCAATATATTGGATGGGTCCATGGATGAATGGATCAATGACCGCTAGGGCTAAAAATTTCTTGAGGGTCTCTGTGCTTCGAAGGGCACGTAAAGCAGCCGATCCCGCCTTTTGTCCATAAGCAGCAGATTTCTGAGGCCTTCGGATATAATAATTTCTTGCACTTGGGTCGGCCACTAGCCCTTCCACAAAAGCGCAATGGAGCATTATGCAACTTCATTAAAATTTGATACTTTTAATTTTAATTTTGTGTACGCTAACCTAGATGATATAGCTAACGATTACCGCAAGAAACAATCCGGTGCTTGAGATTTACCTCACACTACTAACAAAGCTACTACATCTGTTAGGGCAATTAAAAATTTATTCTGCTTAAATTCAATATAACTCCTTACTCAAGTTCTCAGCAAGATTACGTGCATGTATATAAATATACAGGTTGTATGTATGTGAACGTCGTTAAGACCTTATAAGCTAACAATTGAGTGATAACTTTTTCAACGTCATCTTGACACGTGTGAGAACGAACGAATGGAACAAAAACCATTCTACGTCGCTCGAAAAGCGTAATATTTACAACTATACGGTTGTGTACAGCCATGGACTGGTGAGATAGACTTCTGATTAGCGTGGTGAACATGAGACAGCGCGAGAAAACAGAAATGTAGTGAGACAATTAAAAAACTCGATGGTGAGTAGACATTTTTTTAGAAATGTTACTTTGCCTAGAAAATAACTGGCACTCATAATCTACTTAATGAAAAAAAACGTGTCATTCTGTATAGTTTTTTTTTCATATTATTGGCATAAGTTGGTGCTTTTCGAGTGTGCGTGCGATAGATGACATCCATGGGTCTGTATAGTTTTACGTCTATGCGTGTAACTCTACAATTGTTGGTTGGTTTTGGTGTGTGGATACATAACCAGCTTGCTAATACTCGTAGAGTCAGGTAGAGTTTGCAGAACTTTGGGATTTTCTAGCTTTCTTGAAATACTAGAGAACCGCCCGCGCTTCGCTTCGGGACCCGTAGGTAACAGCCGCGTAGGTCCCGCTCCCGTAGGAATTTAGGCAAAAAAGTAGCCTACTACTCGCTCTCTTCACTCCACCCTGTTTGAGGTATGTGGAGCCCTCGGGACAGTTAGTTCCCCTTTGGGGGTGTCTCTCGCGGCCCGTTAAAACGGGCCGGTTCTTGGGCTGGGCCCTAAGGCCCTTGGTTGTCCATCTGTGGTTAACCAATAGGTCAAGTCCGGTGTGTGGTGGCCTTTTTACAGGCCACAGAGTCTTAAACGGGATGGGGTTCATCTTCGCGCAACCCAGGCGATCGAGGCCCTACCAGGTGAATCCCGCTGGTGGGAAGCCCAGCAGGAGCCGATCAGCGCCGGGCGACGACTTACGAAGCCCCAGTATCAGTCAGTGCTAGGCCCGTCAACCGATGTGCGCAACCAGCAAGTCGCGCGGGAAGTCCCAGCGGTCCGGTGGACGGGTGTGGAGCGGCGCCAGGTCCTGCAGATGCGGGAACCGCGACGCGTCGACACGCCCGAACATGTTGCGTGCCAATCTCTCGATGAAGTCGTCCAGGCTCTCGACTCGAAGGTCCCTCTGGTCCGCTGGCACTATCCTGTTGGCTGAGCAACTTGCGGACATCAGCCAACAGGATAGTGCCAGCGGGCGGGCGGTACACTGAATACAGCCGGAGCGGGGAGTTCTCGAGGCAGAGCTAAAGTAGCCTATTACATTTGCCTATGACTTAAGTAAATTACATGTAGTATTTGATAGCGTAATTCAGAACTTGCAAATGAATTTTATTACCGCCATCTATTAACAACTCCGAAAATGAATATCTAGCAACTAACAAAACATCGATCTTCCCATGGGAATGGGATGTTTTTCCGCGGTAAAAAGTAGCCTACGTCACTCTCCACCCTCCTAACTATCCCCACACACATAAACCTTACCATATAATAGCTTTGTTGCGACGTGAAAGCGTCACAAACAAACAAACAAACAAACACACTTTCACATTTATAATATTAGTAAGGATTAGTAAGGATTTTTTGTTTATGTGACTGATTAATGTTTGTTCCCGAGTAGGTAGTTTGTATCCAACCCGCATTGGAGCAGCGTGGTGGAGTGTGCTCTAGGCCATTAGTGGGTTGTAGCTTAGCTTTTTTTTAGGTAGTTTGTATCGTTGTTAAGGTAGTTAGTTGTCTACAGCGATATTGAGGATCCGCTTGCGGGGTATGAGTGTTCAGTTATTTTATTATAAACCACAAGTTATGAGTTATAAGTCATGAGACGTAATACATACTTATAATAAGTTACCAGTCGAAAATTTCTTTCTATTATAAGTAACCAATTGGGCTACAATTTTGGGGGCAGTTGGTAGTTGGACAGATGATCTAAAGTGTTTGAAGCAACCTTTGTACACATTTTTTTCTATTGATTTAGAAATTATTGGCAAATTTGGAAGAGTCAGTATTTAGTAGAGGTGAGAGGTTGTAACTCTTCATATTTACACAGAACCAATTAAAGATCAGAAGATAGCCGCAGTATCGCAAAAGGGATCTTTGCCTTCCTCTTTTGCTTTACGAACAATAAACACGCGATAAATGCGTAGATACGTGATTTCAAACTTTCTATATTTTTGGCTACCTTTCAAATCCATTGTTAAGCTCATACCCGATGCGGCTGCGGCTCGCGGCGTGCGGCTGCGGCACGCGGCGTGCGGCTGCGGCCTGCGGCTGTGCGAATTCATAGTAACAATGTTGTTATCGAGTATTGTACAACACTAATCGGTTGACTTTATGCCGGACGATGTTGTAAGGTATGTAATGCGGGACCATTTTAAAACTATCGAGTAGGTTGCGGTACCATCGCGGGCGACGATCGAGTAGCGAATTCGGATAACTTGTTAGTTTTATAGTTGCTTAATCTTTGGGATATTTTCATCCTTTGCATAAAAATAACGTAATTTTTGATGCGTAGTGCCAAGGCTTAGTATAACCTTCCTGTGTCAGTGTTGGTACATACGTAGGCGGCTTGAGAAGAGAAGAGAAGAGTAAAAATATGCATTTACTAAGGAAGTAGTTAGGTACGCTCATAATCAAAACAAATGGGATTGTTGTCAAGCACTACCTTATTTATTAAGTAATATTAATTAATTTATTCCGTAACAATACTTATTTGTTGTACTTAATTGACAAAAATATACCTACTTATTCCTACTTCGATTTTGAGTAATTGCTTGTTACTTTTTTGGACCAAAGGTGATGGCTAAACGACTGCCCCAGACATGTATGTACTTACTTAGGTATGTACATATAAGAATTTCATATTAACTCATAATCTATACTATAATAAAACTGTAGGAGCACGTGTTCTGTACATTGAATATTTTTTTGAAATTTCGACTAAGGGGCACTTACATATCGAGATAGAACTCAAAATTATATTTTTTTTATTTATTGTCTGTCTGTCTGTCTGTCTGTCTGTCTGTCTGTCTGACCGATCATCACGCTTAAACCACTGGATGGATTTCATTGAAACTTGGTAAAGTTATTACCTATATACTGGTGTCTATTATAGGCTACTTTTTTTTTCGAATAATATTTAGGTTCCCTAGGGATAGGTGACTAAAGTTTGTATGGAATTTTTTTATAACGTCGTCCGATTTACTTCAAATTTGCAACAAAGGGTTATCACTTAAATTAATAGAATACGTGTTTCTCAGTTTTTCGATATTTTGTAAGGAAAAGAAAAAAAACACAAAAGAATGCGGGAATTTGTAAATTTTTAAGGTAACTTTCTGACTAAACTGAAAATGATTTTAACCCCATGTTTAAAAATTATTACAGTGAAATAAGTAATTTTCAATGTAAAATCAGTATTTAAAAAATAGCCAGCAAAGGATGCAAAAATGGGGATAAAGTTGGTACAATTAGAGGTGCAGTGTTTATTCGAGTTGACTTAAGTTTTGTCATTTTTGTTGCGGGCTTAGATTTTTGTGAGACTTTCACTGAGAGATAGAGAAGGTTCTGGAGCAAAACATAGGCCACTTATTATCCTGGAATTCCAGCGGAATCAGGATTCACGCTGGAAAAACTACTATGCGCGAAGGTGCGAGTTTCATTTTTATAGGACTTTCACTGGGAGGTAGAGGCAGTTTTGGAGCAATATGCAGGATAATTTTATCCCGGAATTCCGTGGAATCCTTATTCACGCGGGAAAAACTCATATTCGGGAAATAGGTCGCGGGTTCAGATATTTATGGGACTTTCAGTGGAAGGTAGAGAAGGTTATGGAGCAGTATATAGGCTACTTTTTGTTCCGGACTTCCCGCGAGATCGAGATTTACACGGGAAAAACTCCCTCCACTCAACTGCTCTGTAGAAGTTGTGAAAAAATTCATTAAACATTTTCGCGCGCCAAAAATACTCGCACAATGCGAATTCTGTGGCATCCTACTAATATTATAAATGTGAAGATTTGTATGTTTGGTCCTCAATCACGAAAAAACGGATGAATGGCTTTGGATGAAATTTGGTACACGGATAGTTTATAACCCAGAATAACACAGGACACTTTTTATCCCGGAAATCCCGCGGGATCCGATTTTACGCGGGAAAAACTTCGACGAGTATGGGTATAGCTTCATAACAAACATATTAATATAAATGTAACAAGGCTGTCTTTCCGAAAATCCCGCGGGATCGGGAGCTTATCCCGAAATTCCTACGGGAGCGAGACCTACGCGGCTGATACTTACGGGTCCCGAAGCGAAGCGAGGGCGGTTCGCTAGTATTTAAATATTTACTAATGAATTATTTCGTGTTTAATAATTTCCTAGAACTTTCGTGATTAATAATCATAAAAAAGTAATCAATCGATTTTTTGTATCAACTAATCAGTTAAGACTGCAAACAATAAATTATGATTAAAAAATATTGCATAAAATGTACCAATCAGAAATTATAATAGCGTCGGGCTGCTTTCAAGTATTACTTTCACCTAAGAACCGAGGTTTCCACAGTATTTGAAGTTATCTGGATATATGAACAGTACCTACGGATGATTTTGCAAATCCGATTTTGGTTTAGTAATTTTTTATAATTATAATCATTTTATACATGGAAGCTATGTATGGTACTCAGCAGAGTAAGTAAAAGACTCGAATGAGCTTGGCAGTGTTGCAAATAATGTTTGGTTTGCATTTTAGGCTGAATAGTCTTGGCTTATCAGCAGTTCTCGCCGCAAAAAATATTCACATATAAAAAGCGTGAAAAATAATGAAAGTGTAATTAATTGTACTGGTATCTAGTTCGCGACAAGTTATTTAAACATTTTAGGCTTGAATGATTAATTGTGTAAATATAACAAAATTGAAATAGCTGACGCGCATGTTTATTATATGACAATACAAACAAATCAATTCAATATTAGGTTTCAAGTATTAACAGTAAAAAAATATCGTATCCATAATTTGGATAGAGATAGATATTATAAATCAATTATAAAAAGAATTAAGTTACTCCTTTGTCGCTCTCTTCTGTGTTACATCTATAAAACAACAAAAACACCACTAAAAAGTAACTCGTAATTTTAGTAAAAGTTATTATTTTTACTTATACGAGTATACGTCCCTGATTGCAAATAAAGGGAAATTATATAATACTTAATAACGTTTATATAAAAATCTATTTATTTTATTACTCTATTTCATTTTCTGTCTTTTACGCTGAATTGTTGTTGACCTACAATCTATTTAATAGTATTTTTGCTGCAATACTTTTACCCAAAAGTTTAATAAAAAGTAGTTTCCAGCAAAAAGACAAACAAGTAAAACAGTTGGTGTACATATTTTAAAATGCCTTGACTAGGTAATTACAATTTATAAACACATCTTTTAAGCTACGCCCAAAGGTTAGTGTTCTATGGATACGCCTGACAAGTTTGCTTGTAACTTGTAAACCAGTAAATCAACGATTACTTTATGCAATTCAATTTATTCATTTATTTGCTTATGCCTATGTTTGTTATTCACTTATTTATGTCTGAATAACAGTGTTCGTAATCCATTATCATAAAAATAAGCTAGGTACTTTTTGTGACGAAATCAATATTAAAAAATAAATAAACCTTCTGGACGTTGTTTCCCACGATCGTTCTGTAAATATCATCAAGTTCCACTTCCTAGTTGGTTCAACTATTACAATATAATGGAACCACCCAATCTCGGCTTCATATCAGCTAAATTTTAAGGTCAGTGGCTAATCATTTCAAGCCGTACAACTTTTAGTGTAACTATTTTTATAAACATTTTCTACAATTTATTATATTAATGACAAAGGAAAAGCATTTAAAAGTATTTCTGTTTAAAAGTAATGTAAAGATACTCCATGTATTAGAGTTATTTAAATTACTTGTAATATTTTTATACAGCATAGAAATTCTTGTACTTAATTCAGATACATTGATCTCAGATTTTTCGATCGATCAACTATATCTTGTTCGAGATAGCCACCACTCGTCTTATCGTTTATTTCTTTATTCTTGGGCGGCAACGCATCGGTGATTATTTTGGTGTCCCGAGTCCATGGGCAACGTTATCCACTTGGATCGTATGCTCGTTTATCGGCTGTTAACATAAAAAAGAAAAGACCAATAAAAATGTAACGAGCCTGACGCGTCAGCCTGAGCCGCCGGAGCTGATTATCTACAGTGACTCGGATCGTCTGCCCTGATTATCTCAGTAAAAAGGTTATCGATTGGTTGTAGTACGCCCACCTTCCGCAGTAATTGATGGGAGTACACGGCTGTCAGACGGCAACAAGAGATCGCTCAATGAACTCGCACATTCTATGTGTAAGTCGCCTCATGTTGCATGGAGTGCTATTAATAAATTTTATCTCTTGAACAAAAAATAAAGAGAGTCACCTTACATGTTCGTGTTACTATTGCAACAAATAATAAAGAGTTAATATTAATTGGCTGGACAGAACTCAAAGTGTACAGAGTTTAATACACATTTGACTGATTCAAATAATTCGCGCATCATATTTCTTGGCCATACATATCTCAGGCTGACATCCCAACATTTTGCATCTAGTCATCTTTAGTTGGTATGCATTGTGATTAAAATAGACTGAATATACCTACAGTGACTGGGATTTATAGTCCCTTGAAAGGGTTCTTCGTATTCTTATATTAAAATAAAGTCTCTACGAGACGAGACTATTTATGCAATTCTGTATTTCATTTAACAGATCTCCACCGTTTGGCCCGACTGTTAAAAAGCTTGAGCGGCCTTGCTCTTGACTGACTGTATTGTCAGGTTCAATTTTCCCTGCAGGTGGTAGTTATAAAGGGAAAATAAAATTTTCGAATTTTACAGATCTTTCTTGTTAAGGCTCTGATTAAAGGATCGAAGTTAATGACCGAGTATCCATACGACATAACGTCTCGTCGTCGGTTCTGCGTGTTAGTACGTATTTCTTTTCATCAACCATCGTGATGGTTCGAATATGTTAAATACGATTACGATTGCTGAGTTGCGAGTTTATGAATAATGATCTCATTACGTGTGATGAATAGCGATGATGGCAGGCGTTCATCAACTAAATGATTGTTTTAGAAAGTTAATTCCTTGTGTGGCAACCGGCTACAATTTATAACAATAACTGAGGAATATATAGCACTAGTAAATCCGCCCTCGCTTCGCTTCGGGAAATCCGTCCCTTCAAAAATCTCTATAAATTTTAACAAATTATGTTATTCCGATGTTTAAGCTATATAACTGCAAAGTTTCATGAAAATCAGTTCAGTAGTTTTTGCGTGAAAGAGTAACAAACACACACACACACACACACTCACATACATCCTTACAAACTTTCGCATTTATAATAGGTATTAGTAGGATTTGTGGCAATTACCATCCGCGACCTGTCTCGTGTCTCAAACCAGCTCGCTAAACGTCGTAGATCGGTAGTTAGTAGTTAAGTTATAACTAACTGTACCTATTTAAGTCGTTATTAATTAGTTTACTTAACTTTTTTACACAAACACAAACACGACGTTATTATAAAATTGAATTGTAGCAATGTAATTTTAAATTATTTTTTTACTGTTGTTTGAATGAATTTAAAATTGAATTTATTTATTCAACGGTATCAGTGAGAACCTCATGATTTAATTGTGCTGGAAAAGTTATAAGTTATCAATCAGTCAGTGTTATCCAGTGTAACGAAACGATGTAACTAAACTTTTACACTTATGTGTGACCGAATCGGTGGTTGATTATTGCTTTTTACAAAAAAATAACCGACTTCAACCGCGATAAGCAGAGATAACTCAAAAACTACTCGCCAGTTGGCGCTTTATTCAACATGTAGGTGTAAAGTTCTCGTCACTACAAATTAATCAAGCCCAAACACTAGATAACTACAGTACCTAAATCGTTGAGGAGTTCCCTTGATTGTCTTTCGGCTTCATCAGATCGACTCCAGACCTTCATGAAATTGTAGCGCTTTCATGTACTTATGAAAACATTAACAAACACACTAGTCGTCCCTACAATTTTCGAAAGTTGCCCTCGATTTCTCCGAGATGCCATCATCAGATCCTGGTGATCCTTTTAAAAGGACCCCACTGCGCATATCTATTTTAGAACAAAAAAGAATTATCAAAATCGGCCCATAAACGACGTAAAAATCGCTGAACAAACATAAAAAAAGCATATATTATACGGTCGAAATGAGAACCTCCTTCTTTTTGAAGTTGGTTAAAAATATTTCACGTTTATGCGTTGATGATAAATGTCTACATTAAATAATTATGTAAGTGTAGGTTTTATCTTCTTTAAACTTACTAGAGAAGTTGCTTCACGCATCGTAGCTAATGCTCAGCATCAACCTTCAGAACCGGTAGTATAAAATTTTCTGCCATTCATTGCTCGAGTCTATGTGAAGTTGATATGTGAATGAATTAAATTTTCATTGCATTTGAATGTTATATTACTTATATCGGACAAGTTATCGGCACAAGGTCGCCGGGAGATTGTTAGCTGTAATTTAAGTAGGTAAAATAATATCAGTGTAATTATTAGGTCAGTTGTTATGTAGGTGATTTAACGCGAGAGTGGGAACGTACTTGGACCACCCGGTGGTAAATGGTCGCAGCTGGAGTTGATGGTCGTAATACTGGGAGCGCCATTCACGCGTCCTTGAACACTATAGACTAGAGGTAATTTATTTAATAATTTGTTCCATTATATCTATACAACTGTATTAATAAAATGAAAATAACAATAACAAAGCGTCATAGTCATTTTGTAGAGAAAATAAGTTACGTTTTTTTGAGTTATACACTCACACGCACAGGGTCCGAATTAGGGATTATTTAATAATTTCAGAATTTCCCTGTGTCATGGATAATTTATAGACAAACATAATTATAACCCACGCAGATTGAGATAAGAAATTGAAAATGATCATTCACAGCGTTGCCGTTTTGCAGAGTGTTAACAAAAGCAGCACGATTTATTACTTAAGAAATTAACATTTCTCTACGTCATACGATGTACAAGTCATTCCACCTGGATGAACCAGTTGTTCTGGTACAGTCACCTGCCTTGTCGTGTTTTTTCCCCCTGTTACGTTCCCCTGACGTGTGCACCGCGGCGCGGGCGTGACGAATCAACATGCGCACGCGATCATTACTCAGATTATGTAAGCTTTAACCCAATTTCATTGTTATCAACACCTGATTATCAAGGTACCTATGTCTTGATTAGATAATTGTATTTGTAATTTGATTTGTGGCGAGTTTAACTTGTTGTAGCTTAACGTGTTGATTGTAAGTTATCGACCGAGTTAGGTAACAGGGCGTGGTCGATACAACGTAACTTAACGTAAACATACGTGATTATTGTTGTGGAAAGAAAAGTACGTTCAATGATTTTATTGAAGAAATAGATTTGGTACAATACATGCGCTTATAACTTATCGATCGGAGATCAGTGGTTAGGCAGCTAAATCCAAGGGGGATAATTATCTTTCACTGTTGTAACCTTTCTTGGTGTTGTCCAAATGAGGCCTCAAGTCTTCTCACAATATCAAGGTAAAAGTCATATTCCACTACGATGTTGAAGTGCCGAGAATTCGCACCAACCCGCACGAAGTTTCCTCACGAACTTGCCTTAATTGAAGCAAGTATTTTTAATCTGCATCTAATTTAAAAAATAGTGGTGTATGCAGAAATTGATCCCAGAGCGCACTGTAGGGCTACTCTTGAACTTAATTTCAAACACAATTTTCAGCCAATACAATACCATTGTCACAATCAGGGGTCGGGAGAGCAATGTGTAATCTAGTTTGATGACATTATCGTTTGTGTTACCAGGTTTTAAACAAGAACTAATCTGATCTTCAAATATTTCTCTCCGTGGTAAAATAAGCAAGTTGATAATTACAGAGGAAGCTCTTAAATTGTTACATTGATGTTACATAAAAAGTCATTAGCGCAGTTTATGTCATTGAAAAACCACTCAGAATGTCTTACGTGAGGAAAATCAACGAACACCCACAAGATGACATCTTACGCGCACGTGTCAGATATAAGATTGCTAATATTACTAACTAGTAAATCCGCCCTCGCTTCGCTTCGGGAAACCAGTCCCTTCAAAAATCTCTATAAATTTTAACAAATTATGTTATTCCGATTTCTAAGCTATAGGTATTACTGCAAAGTTTCATGAAAATCCGTTCAGTAGTTTTTGCGTGAAAGAGCAACAAACACACACACACTCACTCACTCACATACATCCTTACAAACTTTCGCATTTATAATATTAGTAGGATTTATTCATGCCCTACAACAATTATTTCAAATATAATATTATTGCTATTTTCTAGGTTATAGCATGTAATGTTAGTTTGTATAAAATCTATAAAAATAGAATAGAATAGTGTCATGTATTTATCTATGCTACATATTCGCTTACCGCTTGAAACTATAGTGTTGATTTAGCATTTCTAACTAAACAGTTTTAATTAAATACCTACCTAGCGTGTTAAATACATAGAGCCTAGACCCTATTATCAAAACTTGCGCTACTTATTTCTTCAGATCCAACTGACAGTTTGTAGTATTGCGGGTGTTCAAACAAACAACAACAAACGTGTGTTTGGTGGTGCTAGCCTGCTCGTTTGCAACCTGAATTCCATAAAAAAACAATCTCGCAAAAATATGTAAATTATCTTATTTCCTTATCATAGTTAAACATCGATCATTGTTCATAATTATAATCATAAAGTATGATCGGTGCTCCGATATCGTCATTAAATATCGCGGATAGTTTCCTCGTCCGCGTCATTCGAGCGCTTTCTCTAGCGTCACACTGGACTCGTGATGCAATCCAGGGGGCCGTGGTACAGATACCTGGTGACTCCATAACGCGACAGATTGTTTGACGAGATTTGACGGGGGAAAACTTTAAGGTTTATTGACCTAAATCTATGACTTTCTAGCCTATCTTACCAGATTGCCTAAAAGTATTAAGTATGTATAATGAGTGGTTTTAAAGCTGCAGTCTGTCTCGCTAGCTAATGGAATATTAGCAGACTAAGTAAAGTCTGCTAATATGTATTACTGATAACATCGCGGCATCGTAAAGATTTTTCGATTGTGGAAGTTTCCTCATGATGATTTGTTTGTATGAAGGTAATTCAAGAAATAAAATAAAATGAATATAGGTACTTATGTATTATTAAAGATGAAAGTGTATAGAATTCAAACCGTAAAACCTCGTGTATGGTTCGGTTGTCAGACAACTATGTAGGTTATAACAGCATAAAGTCATACCGTGCGGCAGGGTTGTTTTAGTAGCATTTCCTTGTTTCGGACGATACATTGTAAGCCTTACGCCATAACGGTGGTTATCCATGATATCCATCGATTGATGAGACCTTCGTGTTGCTAAGAACTTCCGGCTGGCCACCGGAATCTCCACCATCAGAAGCTATTAATATTTATGGTGAAGCTATTAACGAATTGGCACCGTTTATAAAACACTGTATGACATGTGCGATCAAGGGTCAACATCCTAATTGTACCCGAGTTTCTCGCAACTATATTTGTGGGTATGTTGGGAAGTAAGTAGAGGAGGTACCTAAATCGTAATACCTCAATAATGAGAAGGTTTTTATAACATTAAATGAATGCTCAGCTACGATCCCACGTACGGTAACTGATAACGAAGTGCAATTAGATAAAATTTAAAAAAATGCAATAAAATCATGCATAATAGTCTCACTAGAGATAGAAAGAAAGTTGAACGGTGGCTAGCCAAGCACGCAGATATAATATATTGTGAATTTGTGAGCTCATAAGAATACCCTGAGGATTAATTTACAAAGTCTCATAGCTAATGGAACGCACTTGACATCATTCTAAGATTACACAGGGTGAGCGCAGTCGACTACGGCAAGAAAAGTTCAATTAAAACACAACCTTACAAAATTTAGCAAGTTAGTAACACTTAGTACCTAACTTTACATTGAAAGGCAATAGATAAACGACAGAGCAGACAAATGTTTGCTTATTATCTAACGCTAGTGCTCCACATACCGCCCTTCAGACCGGTTCTACGGCTTATATAAGTGCTAAGTACCGACGGATTTATTGATTGCATGCCGGTTTTGCTAGCAATGTTGCATGTACAATACACTAACGTTAACACATAGTATACCAAGCCATAGCTTCTAATTTTATACATTTCAGTTACACACATAACACTCATACACAATTACACACATAATGATTTTATATGCCAAATGGGTTTACGGGAGAAATTAACAACTTAAATAAGACATCACCTATACCACGGCCGAGAACAATCTTTTATCGTTCCTGTAAATATCTGCCAGAGCAGGAATAGAATCCGAACGGGACTTCTCGCTATCCTGGCAGGCTCATCACCTACCGGGTTATGAGATCGTCAAATATAATAGGCGTTTCTTAATATTATCTAGCTTTGTTTGTTTAAAAGAAACTCTTAGAAATCTACGTAGCATCTAACGATGATAACAACGAGACTAACGCTTTTAATATCTCCTCGTTTCTGTTATAAATTTCTCTGGATAAAGTTTACATCTGCCCAATTTTGTAAAGCTATCTTTCAAAATTAATGCGTCGCGAGCGAACGTTCTTCATTTGCGTATGAAATGATTCAATTTAGCGGTAGACGTACAAGCAGCGATCCTCGGAACGTTGTGGTGGGTTCTCACGGTCTCCTCGCCGAAAGGAAGGCCGCTTGTGAAATTGGATCGGTGTGTAATTTTGACACCTGTCACACCCTAGAGAAACTGACGCAATCCCCCGGCACTTGCTACCTTTTGTTGAATTACTTACAACATTTCGGCGAAAATATTAGGGTTTTGATCTCATCTATTAATTTGAAATTATTAATTAGTTTCAAAAAGGATTGGTTGTTCTAACTGTGATTGATAATGAATTTGATAGAGATACGATTGATCTAATTGGGATTATTGCAAACGCAGATAGGGCTATGAATGCTACGATTGATGTAATTGGGATTTTTAATAACTGTGTCTATCACGATTGATCTTACTCAGATTGTGAATGAGTTTGAAGGAGATACGAATGATTTGATTGCAAATTCGTAATGAGTTCGTAAGAAATCGATTATACTCATAGCCCCTAATTCACGCGCCTCGCAATATGAATAGTCACTAGTTATATCAGTTGTTGACTAAGTAGGTATTTATATGCCAGAAATTTTATAGATTCCGTTTAACAAGTTATTTATTCTTTATTTTCGTCAGCCACAAACTGTTTAAGTTAAAAAAATATTTGCTTACCAACGTGTGTAGTTTTCCATGAGATAATATAATAAATTATTTTTCTTGTGACTACAACAAACCATGGCCGCCCTCATTCTTCGACCACAAACAAAGAATTAGCGTCGCACATGCCCCAGATATTTTTTATTTACTTTGTTTTTTTTTCTTTTTCAGGTAAGTAACCAAAACCGACAATAATTTTAACCTTGGAGTCGTCATTCGCCGGACAACCAGATAAGATAATTTACACTTTTTATGCAACATTACACCTTGTAATTACTTCAAGTTCAGTATGCAATTTGATCTTCCACATTTATAACGGAGTGCTGAGATAATCTGACTAATTAGTACCAATGTTATCTACCCAGCGTGAAGCGAAACGGTACGGTGCGGTGTAAACGTAGTACGCATCAGTAGATGCACTTACCGTATTTAGATAAATACCTACTATGAATTTTGACCCACAACATAATTACCTACATAATATAATAATAACCTCCAAATATTCGATGAGTGTCTTTTGTTTTGATTAGAGAAATTAGAGAATCGGTTAAAAAAAACTCGATGCGTTTTCGATTAAGAAAAAGAGAGAAATAATTGAATTGCTAAAACTTTTTATCCATTAATATTATTTATAGAGTCTGTTTTAACCTGGAGTCTTTATTTTCAAGTTTCAACAAAGCCAATCCTGCTAAACCTTACAACAATTTCTAGCGCGGAATGTCACTTTAACTCCTACGGCCAACTTTACCCTCTTTGTTAACAAAGCTAAAGCTAATTATTACCAACAAATTCAAGCGAGGAATGTTACTTATTCCTAGGGCTGACTTTACCTTCTTTGTTTACAACAAAGCTCGGTATCAGTGGTATCAGTGACGAAACCAGCGGTTACCAGCGTGACTCACCCGACCAGTTTCCCGCCAAGCTGCGATCTCGTGCCGAGAGACCTCTAGCGTCATTTCCGGTGATATTTGGTTTGATTTAATGGCCACTTCGGGCTTCGCGAAGCCAAATATTTGCTCGATAATCACGCATTAATTACATGTTAACGACGAGCGTATGGTAATCAAAGTGCACTAAAATATATTTATGTTTATTCGCACCCATATGTAATTTATGATTGCTGTTAGTAGAGTTGCTTCATTGGTTTATAATGTTGTAGTGTGGCATTTTATTTATATGCATGCATTCATAGAGACCGTACGCACGTTAATAGCTCGTAATTCGGTTTAGCTGATCGCTATTTACAAAAATGTTTTATACTTATTTTTGTTCAGCCCTTAAACCAACTGACCTAGTCGAAGTTAGGGCTAAAACTTCTGTATTTTCCTATAAATCGTCATGGTAATATATCTTTATTCTAATATGACTAGCACATTAGGAAAAGCCCTGTAAAGTTAGTTAGAGTGTGGAAAAAATAAAATTAAAATGTGAGATAAGAAAGTTGTTCCGAGCGAAGAATATGTTTTGTATACTTGCGGTTATTCACACCCAACTAATTTGGTGTTAGACACTTTTAATGTATTATTATACGAACGATAAAAGGAAAGGCCAGGCACTCAAATCAAACAGTTAAAGATCAACCAGATTTGCGCGGCAACTGCTAGCTATCAGCGTCGTTTTCCCACGTATTTCTGCACTGACGTTTAGACAGGTATAATTTAGAATTACTAATATTAAAACAATACTGACAAAAATATTTTACACGCTGTTGATAAGTGGCCTTAATAAATCCTTCAATGACGGCAATGCGTGATAAAAACTAACGCATACGCACAGGAACCGCTGTGTTTGTAATTGCCATGAAATATTAAACTGTGCAATACATCATACTGTGCAATATATCACAATGAGACACTTTAAGTTTATTAGACAGTAAGTAACGAAAAAACAATGCTAATTAACATACCAAAGTAATATGTGCGCAAAATATTAGCCAAGGCACCAGTAAATTACACAGAAACAATTGTATTAAGTCATCAATAAATTACAGAGAAATAATTGTATTATTCCGTAACAATTTACAAGACGTGTTAATGATCGGGTACTCACATTGGTCATTTGACATGCGATATCGTTCGACATGAGGTCCTGAACCTAATGATCCGTTGGTATGGCCAGTGACTGTGAGCCGTGAGCTACCGTTCAGTAACGTTCAGTAATCTAATATGTATCGTTGGTAGGTGAGCCGGGCCGGCAACAACCTTGGGTCCCTTTCTATTGCCGTCGCGTCGGCCGACGACGCGACGACGCTAACCTTTACCGATGTAACCGATCGGCTGCACTAGGGTCGGTAGTCGGTGTCGTGTCTAATATTATCCGGGAGTGAAAAACTGTGAACGCTGGGAAAGTTGCAGATTAAGATATTAGGTCACTTAACGTTGCGTCTCAAAATAATTATTTTTTCTCGCCTCGCTTTAAATCAATATATTTTTTTCATTTTCTTATTTTTTTGCTAATTTTATGGGTTCGTTTTTGTTAGGCGAATATAAATATTCATATAATTTTCTTCTTAAATATAACACAAAAGTATTATAAGTAACCTTTTTATTATGTAATAAAATAAAAAGTAAAACTTTATGTTTGAATCAATCCGAAACATATAGTCATAGTAATGTAAGTCTGCAATCAGATTTTAATACTCCATTTAAACGCCCACTTCTATTTCTTATTAATCTACTTCCTGACTGTCGAAGGCCGTTTCGACTTCACACCATTTTACTCGATTCGAGTTTGGTGTAACCGAAATAATAAGTTTAATAATAAAATAATAAGTCTCATCAGTATTTGGTGTACAATGTAATTGTACAAGCTATAGTCCACCACGCTGGTCTAGGCTGCTCCACGTCATTTGAGCACATTAGCGAGGAATATTAAGGTGTCGTTGACCTTTGCCGAAGTGATGATTAGTTTCTTTCCTCTGTTGATGACATTTGTCGACGAAAAGCGCTATATCAATGCATTAATATGGCGTCAAGTACTAGGACAAATTAACCCTTTAAATGTTATCATATAGATTAAAAGTATTTGAAAGTATTTTGTTTGTTTGTCCTTCTATCACGCTCGGACGGCGCTGTGGTGCCGCGGATTAGAGGCTAAATAAATTTAGTATCGTAGAAGGTTTGATATTGGATATCTCAAAATTAATGTAAAGTGACTTTCAAAATGCGTTTGTAAAAACCTACTTCGAAGTCATGCTTCGAAGAAATAAATATTTGAATTTGAATGCATTTGACAATTTCACTATTAGAAAAGGTTCTTTTACATATAAATATGTGAGTAGTAGCAAATAAAAAAATGAAAACGGCACTTTTTCACCAAATGAAGAAATGGAAAAACGGGGAAAGCGCCTAGACCACGTTTTGGCCTTTCGACGGAGGTATTTGTTTCTCTTATACATTAGCTAATTAAAATTGTAATAAAGTCTTTATAAAGTAAAATCAAGCAATACATTAATTTGTAATCTTTAAATATTTAGATTGATTAGTTAAATAATAACTTTTGTTATTTTAATAATGCATAAGTTATTCTTTTGGCAAATTGTCCTATTAATTTGTCAATAGACCTCGACTAGAGCTTAAAGGCAAAAAAAACTTCGCAGTCTCTTGTGTTATTATTGTGGTAGTAAAAAATTAACAAACGGCATACTTTTATAAGAAAACATTGAATTGAATTGAACTAATTACTTTCTCTGTGGCCTCAGTATCTCTAACAACAAAGAATGATTAGGTATATTATAACAGCCTTATTAAAATAATAAAAACAGAAAGTTTAAATTTCACTAGTCCCAGAACAATAACGCCATAAGTATAACTCTTACTGAAACTCACACGTCATAAAACATTAGCTATTCACAGCCGAGAGGAAGGAGGTGTAAATTATTAATGAAGAAATTTTCTAGTTTACATAACTCACAAACAACTATTATATTTGACAATTTAACGCGAAATAATGATACATAGAGCTGCGTTAATGGTGTATTTTATTTTTGTCACGTTCCCGCCTAAACTTTCTCTACAGATTCACAAACTTAATAGCGTGTTATGACAAAAAATATGGCGCTTATGCCAATGAATAAAATTGTCATATTCAAATACGTATACATATTTACATAAACAAATGTAAGCTGTTGAACTAATTTTATTGCAAACTGGCGTTCGTAAATCGCGTGTAGTAATTCGGAAGATCGGTGCGACATCGCGACAGACGGACGCAGACATCCGTAATAAACACTGAATGGAGTCAGGCACGCAAACGTTACATGTGTTGCTTATGTAACGTTCATGTGTAATTACAGGTTTTTTTTATCTACAATCAAATTAATCAAACATCATTGCAACATTTAATAAATGCTTTTGCAAAATAAAAAATAATGCAACATTTATTCGTCTTTACAATCAATGATGAGTCATTTTTTTAGATATACTCGTAGGATGTAGGGGGAGGGATGCAGTTGAGAAAATAATTTGTTCATAAATTTAAATTATCTAAAAATATATCGGGAAGTGTACCTACCTAGTGATCATAATTTAAAGTGATACAATGTTAGTTTACAAGTATGCGGTGACTTTAATATACATAAACAATTCAATGTAATGTATGTTGTAGTTGCGGAAGTATCAGTAAATGGTTCGCATTCAGAACGTAGCGCTCGCTCCTAGAGTCACGCCGTTCAAATTCGATTGTTCCCAGCAAGGGCTACCATTTCAAAATTTAAACTCCAGACAATAAGTAGAATATTAAAATAAAATTTCTATATTTATAAAAAATATGCTTTATATAGAGATATGGAAAACTTTACAATTCTACGTTAACGTTAAGTATGTTTTTTGTATGTTAAACTCCAGTCCAGACAATAAGTAGAATATTGAAATAAGATTTGTAAAAACAAGTCTACTTTATATCGAGATATTAATATCAATAAATATTTGAACCAACAAGTTGCATGCTTTGAGATTATGAAAGCTTAAAAACAAAAATATGAAAGCTTATCGAAAGCTTTTACGTTTTTATTCGCCAATTTTAATATCCACATAATACAAACATTGGACTAATGCGGGATAGTACGCCAGGGTTTCGGACAGGACCTTATATCCGAATAATGACGAAAAATAATGCAGATATCTTGTAACCCTATGCGCGACGGTGGGTACCTGTACATATTATAGTCGCTCGCAAAACTTGTACGGCGGCGTGTCTATTCATTACGTTACTATGCTTAAATATGAATGCTCCGTGTATGTCAATGTAACTGCACTACTTACAAAAGACAGTGATATAAATACAGATTTTGGGTTTAACTTAAAAGTAAGTAAAGTAAAACTTATTCCTCATGAAAACAAAATGCTTAATGGCAATGAGACCATGAATAAAATAATAATAAATAACAATAACATGGTAACGGAGGCAGCGAGGGATGTAATTAGACACACGAGGAAACTCTCGCGCACAATTATTTAACTTTCACCTAATTTCTAAACTTAGGTACTTAATACGTAATACACACGTAATACTTATTTTATTTTTATTTCATTGTAAGTAATATACTTAGTGTGCAATGTGCACTTATCTTAGTTAACTAAAAAGAAAATGGGGAAATGTTTTGAAATTTTTACTTCATGGCTAACAAATTGTATTTATTACGTAAGAGTACTTTATTTATTTCATGAATGACTCCAAACTTTAATTTTATCATTATAATTTATTTAAGTTCCAGTTCATCAAAATTTATTACGTAGATACAAAAACAACAGTACTTCTATTTTTTTCGTGTTTTCCGGCGCTGTAGAGTCTGTAGAGTACCTACTTTGAATCTTGTTTCTGAAAGTAATGATTAGTCAGTTGGTTGATCATGATAAAAGATAAGTACCTATCTATGTCGTCTTTAAAAAAGGATTTTGAATATATCAATGTTATGGCATTATTTTGAAACGCTGACAGTAGTATGTGTCAAACTTTCAATTTTCCCGTCGCAGCTTGTCAATTTGTCAATAAACCGAACGTTTTAAGTTTAGCGTGCAGATTGCGACACTGTTATGCAAACTAAGTAGTTACATGGACTGACAACATTATCAACGTAAATGTAACTGTAATAGGAATTTCACCGAGAAAACTTAATTGCTCATTGCTTTTTGCGTTAAATTGTGAAACTTTGGTAGCAATTGATTGCAGCTCAGCGGAGGCTTCATAGCGGAGTAATTTTTGTGATATTTTTAATGTAAGTCAAATGATATAAAGAAATTATTTCGATCCCTTTTGAAATAATAATTATTCATTCTTACAAGTTCCTTATCTATTATCAGACACTCAGCAGTTATAGAGAGCTCGTTTGTTAGTTAACAAACGAGCGCTATACACACACAAGACACACATAAAAGCTACCATTCAGACGCTACTTGATTACAATTCCTTTTAGCTACTAGATTACATTTTATTTCCATAGGGAAGACTGAGCTGAATGAATTTAGTCACAGTCACGTTCCACGCGTCTCACGGCCGCGGTAAATCCGGCATCTTTCACGATATCCGTGAAATCGCCCGCAGGACACAGTGCTAGTGTACGGGCCATTGGACCGGATGAATGGCTCTTAGACCTTGAAATATAAGAGTTATCTACAGTTGGTGTATAGACAGCCATCATTTTTGAGTATCTTGAGGCAATTGCATCGGGTTATGGTGTAGGTTTTCACTGACTTTTCAGTTCCCTTGATTTTTCTATATTCTGAAGTTAGTGTGCTAATAATTATTTTTGTGTTTTCCTAACTACATTATATCATCATGTTAGCCAATTGATCTAAATAAAAAAAACATTCAAAAAATCATATAGGTAACATTCAAACACAGGAGAGAATCTAGAAAATTTGCTGCAGCTTAAATCACCTAGACATAAGCAAGGGCTAAAGTGATACCAGTCAGAGTGAGGAACTCTTCTGACTTGCAGTACAGGAGAGCGTTTGATCCACCCCTCCTCATACAGTAGTTTACAGTACCTACCCTTCTCCCTCCGTCAGTTTTTAGGAGTCCCAGGTGATTGACACGAACATTTTTTTACAAGCAAACAACAAAGAAGACTGAGTTCTGATTCAGGTGAAAATTCTCAAGCTTTTTGTCCCTTCATAATAGCTAAGATTAAATTGGCGGGTTTTAATAACACCAATAAAACATGGCGGGTGCAAGGTCGGACAGCTGAGTGAAAGCGCGCGAAACAGAACCACAGAACATAATGGATGACGTTGATTCATTTCTTTGATTGATTTAAACGATTTAAAGTTCGAGGGCAATGCTGGATTGAATCGAGTGGATTGCAGTAAATTTTATTGCTTCTATTCATAACACCAAGCATTTGCCGTTCGTATGTATCTACTATTAATCATAAATGGACATTAATTATATTTAATAGACATGACCCCGTAGTACGCATAGTGAGTTTGGTTGGCTCTGGTTGCCCAGGCGGGGAGCCCCGTGTTCAAATCCCGTAGCAGGAATTTTTGAGACAGTTAAAATATATTTAATAAAAACAGGTACTTAAATAAATAAATATTTCTATAGCGTCTAGGGACTCGTGCGTATTTATATAAAATTTTAAAAAATACTTTTTGTAAGTGCTCATAAACCTTATAGCTGGGGAGCCCAAGAGGGGATTTTTGTACTTACTCGAGCGCGTCAGATTAAGGTACAGGAGGTATCTGGCACCCAGTTAAGTAGCTCCACCAAATATGAGCCCCATATATGAGGCCGCGCCTCAAGAATAAAGGATCAGATTAGTAAAAAAAAATTGATCATCAGACATTCTCGAGCGCGTCAGATTAAGGTACGGTGAGTTAATTACATGCTAAAAAGTGTGTATTCCACTAATCTGACAATTTGAGAATGACGCAATGAAAGGGGAGGGCTACAAAGTTGTTAAAAAAAACGCCATCTTGACATTCTCGAGCGTGGCTAATTTTTTATTTATTTTGAAGGAAATGATTCAAGGATAACGAAAAATATATAATCTGACGATTTATAAGAGCCGAAATAACAAAAATTCGTCATTAAAGTTTAATGTTCAAAATCGATAAGTAGAGATAAATCAAAAAGTACCCGTCAGATTTCGCTCAAATTTATACGAAAACATACGACGAGCTTTCGATTAAAAAAAAGGATGAAAGGATGAAAATTTAAATTCTCAGTAAAAAGTTATGAGGTAGCGACCATAAACACACATTATTAAAAATAACTCAAAAACTGCCCATTAGAGGTTGCTCAAATTTATACAATATCACAAGACAAGCACCAGCTTCCGAATAAAAAAAAATTATAAAAATCGGAATACCCAGTCAAAAGTTATGAGGCAACTACCATAAATTCAATACACATTATTATGATTATGAATAACTCAAAAACTATCTTGAAGAAACGTCAAATTAAACGAAAGGTTAATCTCACAAGGAGGTTTTTAACCAACCTTCGGGAGAGTTTAAATAATTTAAACTGGACTTGATCGATTATCTACCGTTGATCTTAAGAAAATATAATTCGTGACTAAACTCTGAAGCATAGTTTAAACTATGATTGATATTACGGCCCTTATATTATGTAAATACAAGTATTCTACTTAAAAACATACACTTTTTTATTTGCATGCTATTTCCTGAGCTTTTCTATTAATTAAGTTCAATGATTTAATTTTTTTTTTGGCAGATTAGGGAAATCCCTCTAGATAATCGTCAGATTAAGAGACAGCAAGTCTAGGACATAAAGATGAACCATATATATCTTAATCTGACGCGCTTGAGTATTTCAAAATGGCGATTTTTTTTTGCATAATAGTATAATGACTGCGAGTTTGGGTCACGTCCAAATCGTCAGATTATTGAATTAGAGCTTTTTTTTGGTGCACTTAACACCCCCTTAGAAAATCTGACGCGCTCGATTAAATTTTTTTTTTTCATTTTCAACCCTTACGTACGATCACCCCCACCATGCAAACGGTCAGATTAACATACATACATTATTAAAAATACGTAGGCCATTGATGGTATCAATATCTGACGCGCTCGAGTATGTCCATGCGGCAGTTTTTTTTTACATATTTAAAGATCTATAGCCGCTTCCCCCACCGATGAAAAGGTGTACATTATATAACATTTTTTTCTCCTTATCATCTAACCTTTGCAACCCAATAGGTCTCTATGACGCTCGAGCAAGTACACATTTAGCATCGTCGGCTCCCGTACCATATATTTCATCTTCCGAATCTTACAAAAAAGAAATAATACAAAAGAGACAACAAATAGGTACTTATAGTAAACCCAACTTAAGATTGAAACGAAAGAGGCGCTGTCGGACGCATTTGACATTCATTTGACCAATCATTGCACACTAGTAACTGACAGATGAATAACCAAAACGTACTTATGAATGACTTTTCGTTAGTTCCATTTTTTGCCATTTCAGAGATAAGTTGGGCGCACTGTAATAAAATATTCATTACCCGATAAGATCAGTATGAATCATTGCGATAACAATATAAGCAATAAGCATTGGTTACGAAATATTCAAAACACCTTTAATTAATTCAGCAAGTTAGCACATCCAAATTCAATAATAAAGGCAATATAAAAATAAAATGTCGGCTTCTTACAAAGAAGTTTTTTGTAAAATGTTTAATTAATACTTAACTCATTGCATCATTTACGTTTAAATTAATTTACTTCATAAGTTTATACATACACTTGAATAATATTAATATTTATTCAATGGAACATTGCTTTATCTCTGCATAAGCGAGAGCATACTACATATGTAATCAAAGGGCAACTATTAAATTAAATTTAAATTATGTAGTGCACTGTGCACCCACGAGGTAGATATACTTTAGGTATAAGTAGTATATTATTAAACTTATGTGATTTATTTAATGTAACTCTAAGTCAAACCCCAACAAAACCTACAAGAGGCTATCGAAGCCAACCTTAGTCCAAAACCAAGAATCGCTACCAGATTGAATAGATACTTTAAGGGGTAAAATAGTTTAATGTATTTTCTTATTATGTTGTTATTTATAGGCAGATTATTATTTTAATAAATTGATTCTTTTTATTTTAGTTCACTTTCTGAATCAATGCCGAGGAATAAGCCGTTTTAGATCTTTGAATGAAAGTACTGAAAGTTATTTATCAGAAGATACATATGTCACAGAATATTAATTGTAAAAAGAGTGTATTATTTTCGGAAGATAAAGTTTTTTCAAAACCATGTACTACCTACTATTTTTTGTTTTCCACATTTTCCAATGACTTTAGTTGGATTGCAAAATCTTTATTGTGTATTTTTCTTTTGTTTGACGGCTATCATCGGCGCACAGTCTTAATCGCAATTATTGTTATCCAGTGTTCGATGCGACTACAAGTGATCATCCGTTGCTTTCACTTTGCAATCGTCCTCGTATTATAATATCGGTAGTGACAAGTGCCATGTTGTTGTGTGTTGGTACAGAGGACATTCCTTGTTTCGCAAGTCATTTTGTTTTGTCCATCGCAGTGGGACCTGCGGCAGCGTAACATTCTCACCGTGCGCCTTGAACTTACAGTACAACGATGAGAAATACATATATTGACCAATGGATTCAATTTCAATTTCACATTTATTGCATGTGTATGGCTTAACGGTTTACCTTTCAGTGTGAACTTGGCTGTGATGTTCGTGTAGTGGTCGCTTAATCGTAAAATTTGAGTGTAGACCAAAGTCTCTACTTACATTTATTTTGCAGGTTACTTTCCAGGTCTTTGTTGTTTCTGAAATTCTAAAATACGTGTAAAAACAATTTATAATACTGGCACAAATTCTAATGATAATGAATAATGTATTCAAAATCAGAACGCTAAACAAAGAGTCTTAATCAGTGTCAATATCGAATCACGTAGCTATAGATTGTTATCGCGATGTTGTAATCGCTGTGGCGGAATTGAATCGCGAACGAGATTTGTGTAACCGATAACATCACCAACATGGATAACAGCGCCGATGCCGACTTGCCGAGTTGTTAGTTGTTAGGCTAGCCTATTGAATGCTTGGTTTCTTGATTGTAGGCTTTATGTGCCTACTATTGTATATCGGTACACGAGTGCCAACAGGCAAAAAATATTCCATTGCTTTTTTGAACCTTGTTCAAAAGGTCAGAATCAAATCATTTTTATTTATTTACTAGAAAAAGGCCCCAGCTTTGCACGTGTAATAAAGTTCAATCATTCAATGATATACAAATCTTTCTCCTTTATAACGTTAGATTTAATAATTTATGTATGTATACGGTATACAATAAATAGAAAAGCTCAAAGGTGTGTAAAGTCTGCTGATGTTGATAAATGGCAGGATTCACAGCTATGTTCTCGGAACGGAAGACGGCCGTTTAAATCATAATTACTGCTATATAATTATCTGATTAATAGCCAGTAATCGAAGCTTGGGATGTGAATGAATCGCGTCTACATACCCAGCTGTATATGGCGCGTGCGGTAGAAAGCCTGCTGTAGGCGTTTCACCGGGCCGGCTCTTGACCTACGGCTTGCCCGCCACTCGAATGTTCTCCACATATCAATTTATTGGATACTTTGAACTTATACACTTGCTTCTATCGGACTCGTGTCGTGAACACCGAGATCGAATACCTGAAATGTGATATCGTCATATTTAAAATGCTTTCGTGGATTTATTCCTCTGTTCTGTGTCCGTGAACGTGAACATTAAATAAGTTCCAGTGTTTTTGGTTTTGGTGGATGACATTGATTTTGATTTCGTAACATACAAGAAAAATCGTTAATGTAGTCAAGGTCAAGGATGGCCCAGTTATCGACAAGGATATGAAAAAAACATAATTTGAACACGTTACAGCTTAGGAGGTAGTTGTGCCAGTGCAATGCGATGAGTCTAGACACTAGAGGTTAATTCCTAACCGGACTGACATGTGATAGGTGAATGTTTGTTCACGGGTCGTGGGAGACCTGCAGCCAGTCTTAATGTATATTTATGTCACTGCTACTAGAATTCCTTCGCATAAACATTCGCTTGATAAAATATTGAAGTATGAATGGAACTGTGCAAGCAAAATAAGCTGGCGCACGCGCATTTCGAAGACTTTGTGATCCCGCCCTGATACAGATGTTATAGCAAAGCCTGCACCAATATGCCAGGTTAGAGCCATTAGCAAAACAAAGTCGACTTCAAATTGAGCAGCAAAGTTCAGTAGAATTACCAGCAATCAGGCAATCACGGAAATTGCTCACGGTACCGCAACGGTAACCCACACTGATTTATCGACGATCAATGATTTGTATCGCCCCGGGATGACGTTAATTGTCGCTGATATTGCTCGCTCACCGAAGGTTGTGTGCAGCTGCATATCTGTCTTCATACGTCAGTTGGAAATGGCTAATAGGCTTATTACACCTTCCTAAATTTAGTCATCTAAATCAGGAGGCTACTACGAAATCGAAAACGGCTACTACGAAACGATGAATGAACTATTATATCCACTGTCAGTGGTGGGGTAGTTAGATTAGATTAGGTTGGATAGGTAAGGAAAGGTAGAGCAAGATTCTTTTTCAGCGCTTTTCGGTCGTCGCATTCAGTTCAAGAAGTTGTTTTTAAGGTCCCTATTGTTGGCATCCCATGCTATTGACGGCTAGAGTCGGCTCCACTCGCAATTTCAGCTAAGTTTTAAAGACACTACGCGTAAGAATCACTTTGGAAACGTAATTTGGAGAGACTGGTCGACCCATGCAGTTAATTGGTCGTGACCCTGCTTCAGAAGCGAGCGGTCTCGGGTTTGATTCCCTACCAGATATTTTTATAAAAGAGGAATGCTTGTGGTCGGACTATGGGTGTTAATGATGAATTCATTGTGTTGCTCCTCAATCCTAGTATGTATGCATATTGCGTATGTTTTTATTTGATTTATTGATGATCACCAACCCACCAACAAACCCGCCCTGGAGCAACGTGGTGGAGTATGATCTAGGCCTCCTCAGTAATGAGGAGAGACCCGTGCTCAGTAGTGGGCCATTAGTGGGTTGTAGCTTAGCTTATTGATGATCACATGACCATCACATAACCGGAAATCACAGGACAGAGGTGACGTTTATCTTACAAAACTGAAGTATCATTGTATTATTTTAACTACTATGGTTAGTGGTTATTAGGCCGCGGCCTCGAATTTTGCGGGCAGCGGGGCGGCGGCGGCGGCGGCGCGGGCAACGCAGGCTAGTTCTCGAAACTCGCGGCGGCGCTATAGCGGCGTAGTGTTGTGTCGCTGAGATATTTGTTTTATTCGCGAACGAAATGTCTGAACAACGGAGACAACATCTTTTCGATTCAAATTTATTTCTTACACTCGTTTTATTGTGGGCAAATGAAGAAGTGAATACCTACTATAGGACAAGAAAAATAAAAGGCGAGTTTTATCGAAATTGTGAAGAACAGAGACAATGTCCCGACAAATAAATAACAAAGTAATAATTAGATAATTTATCAAAACACCTAACTCCAAAGTAATCAATATAATCTTAAAACATTTACAATTTCAGTTAAAAGAGAAAGTAAAAGTATTAACAATTGTAAAATAACATAAAAGAACAAGTCATAAAGAAAGGCAAGGATATTAAAGGAAGTGAACAAAGAAGAAGATAAAGAGGATAAAGATGACAGACAAGGAGTAAAGAAGTAAATAAAATAAATATTACGTATACGACACCTAAATAAATTGCACAACACTACAATGCGATTGCGCGGGCTGTCACCGTGTGCGTTACCCTAGCAAGAACAGCGAGAGGGATATGAACTATCAAAATAAAATCCTATCCTACTCCTACTAATATTATAAATGCGAAAGTTTGTAAGGATGTATGTGAGTGAGTGAGTGTGTGTGTGTGTTTGTTGCTCTTTCACGCAAAAACTACTGAACGGATTTTCACGAAACTTTGCAGTAATATAGCTTAGACATTGGAATAACATAATTTGTTAAAATTTATAGAGAGTAGTACCACCGCCCGCCAAGGTACTCAGTACCATTCCTACCGTCATAATAATTGTTTTTAAGAGCAATTGTGTTCCGGATAGGAAGGTGTGGAGCCGGTTCACTTTTTTAGAGGCGACCATCTCAGTCCTCAGGGGTAGCAACGCATCTGTGACCGAATTGGAACAAGACTCACACTAATCATTACTAACTGGACAATACTAATATTAACTAACAGGACTAACTATCACTAACAGTCCCTGTCCTCACACTTATTAACAAACTAACCAACTAACATTCTAACACCATCTACTAATTGGACTAACCACCCTAGTCCCTAAATTGGGTCTTGTTCTAAGTCAGTCACAATTGCCATGGGCGGCAGCGGAAGGGTGGTGCTGCATGCTCGTTTGCTACCTTAATTCAATAAAAAAAAAAAAATGAGCGTACGGTATAGAGTACTATAGAGTATCGTAGTCGATATCAAGTCTTAAATTTTAAATGGAAAGTTATCTGTGATTTTGAATTATACACGGTATAAATAAAAGAACTTTTTGTGTTCGAATATACTTAGGATTTTTTTTCTAAATCTACATCAACGTTAAATATGAGCAGACCCGCCATTCTGACGCACACGACGCGAGAGCGGTCACCGCTTGACGTTGTCAACCACCGCTCGTTACCCGCTCCTACACCGCCGCCGCGCCGCAGTTTTCGAGGGTCGGTCCATTTGATAACATGCAAAACATCTTGCGCGCCCGCGCCGCCGCCGCCGCCGCGCCGCTGCCCGCAAGATTCGAGGCCGCGGCCTAACACATGTGAATAGAAAGGCGCCGCCGCCCGGGTGCGCCCGCAGTGTCGAAAGCAGGGACGTGTCAAATTGACATTTGATTAGAGCTATTTATTTCTCGTTTGCAGCGAATCTTGACTTTTCTTTGCGACAAACCTTTCGACATTTTACCTCGCGTGTAGCAAGAGTCACCTATAAAGAAAATTATAAGGTGGTTGGGCTTATGTTTGGATGACGTTTTTAAAAGCAAATTATATCTTCGGAGAGGAATATGGCATGAATGAGATTTTTTATATACGCTTACATACCAACTCTCACTGTAACCATGCATTTGATGAACCGTTAACACAATCATACCATCGCGTCGCTCTAGGACTCCCTGCGTTACCTACGGCTGCATATTATAGTGGCGTTCTATTAAATAAATGCATAAATAGATGTATTTTATTTAAATCGGAACACAATTAAAAAGATAAGTATTTTAAGTTTTAAAGAATCTTGATTAAACATTTTTTCAGAAAAATGGAAAAAAATGCGGTCAACTGCATACGAAGACATGGGTTCATCGAAGCGAAGTTTAGGCAGTTACTAGCAATGAAATATGATACTTTGCTAAGGGTCGGCGGGCCCCGCCATACCTGCAGTGCAAACATAAACTTTTTGGCGTCCACATACATCCTCTTAGCGTCTTAGCTAAAGTGAAAAACTAAGTTGTGGTTACCTATTAGGTACATCCTGTATATACGGGTAGTTTTTGTCGAACTGAACTCTTAAACAACATGTTTCATATACAGAGTATATAAAAACATTACCTTAATGTTGTTTTTTATTGACAATTTGGAATACAAAATTAATGTCGCGTAATTTAATATATAACAAATTATAATTATGTAAACTTTTTGCTACACTTTCTTGTATCTTTAACTAACAGGTTAAAGAGAAATTTTATTTTCCAAACGACTACTTTTATAGACAATTAGGTAATTGGTGCACAGAATTTTTTTGGCCATATAACAATTTCAATAATTAGTTCAGCATGAATAACGTTAGGCATTTAGTAACGGTATTATTAGGTATAATCTGTCGACATATCTGACAAATAGTGTTACATTTAAGATAAAAACACATCATCCTGAGAAAACCTGGCGGGAGTAATGGCTACACCCTGTATAGTCCACAACAGAGATGTCATGGATATCCGTAACCGTAACCGAAACTATCGGATATCCGAAATAAAAATATATCCGTAACCGTAACCGTATCCGCTAAAAAAGTTTCGGATAATTTCGGATAATTGCGGAGTCTAAATAAAAGACCTAACGACAGGTTTTTGTTTCACCCACTTACGCGCCATGTAAATATTGCATATTTGTTTGTTATTTTTAGTCGTAATGAGTTAGATCAATATTTTTTGTTATCACCTATCTGAAAGAATCTTTTTACTTTTTCCTATCATCAAAAATGACTGAGATATTAAACTTTAAAATTAGGCTTTCGCGCCAAAGAGCATGACATCATAGCGCAAAACAATAAACTTGTATATTTTGGTGAAAAATCTGACTTTGGCTCGTTGCACTATAATGATTTCGCTTTAAATTCATTTGTTTTTCTGCAATCAACATTACCGATGACGTCATAGTGCAAATGGCGAAAGAAAGAAAATTAAATAAACGATGAAACTTTACAACGCTGTATGGCCATTTTTTGATCATGATAAACTTCGGTAACTCTATATATCACAATTATTTTTATAAAAAGCATTGTAATTTGAAGTGACCCATTAATTCTCATTTTCTCCTATCTGACTTATTGCACCAAATGATAACCTAGACTTGTTATGTAGTAAAATAATCAAATTAATACATACTCCTACTATTTTTATTTTACTTTAATGTAATATCCGTAACCGAAATTATCCGAAACTTTCGGATAATCCGAAATAATTAGATATCCGTAACCGAATCCGAAACCGATATAATTTTATTCCTATATCCGTATCAGTATCCAGATCCGAAACTCCATATCCGTAACATCCCTAGTCCACAACGCCATAGTGCTACACTTTTTAAATTTTTTACGGCTACTTTTTGCGCCCATTTAGCCGCATACCAACAAGCCTTAACACTTAACACCTGCCCGTATGAACGAGTGCATATTTCAGATAGCCTTGACTGGAGCTTATTAGACCGGACACGCTTGCAGCCCATTTTAGCACATACCGACATTACACCAATTACGGCCTAGCTGATACTATCTAGTGTTTAATTGCTGTATTTTCACGTACAGCGCATGCATAACTGTTTACTAAGATGTTAACGCGCTTTCAAGATTCTTCCGCCGAGATTATCTTAATTTATTTTTAGAGGTCGACAAGCAAAGATAGTTATTACAAAAAGGCGCCGATTAAATTGAAAGTGTACCATACGGTCATGTCAAGAAACTTTTTTCTTATTTTTTATAATAAATAAGTTGTTCTTGACAATGGCATAATTATGGGATAATTGTCAAACACAACTTGATGGTCATTATACCTGATGGTAATTATGGCGATGAAGTCCAGGTAATTGAGTTAAGCGAACTGCTTTCGTAAAATCCTATTCATTCTTTCTCCGAAATTAACTCATACGTTGCAATCTTTTTTAGTAACATTTAGATAGTTTTTGTAATATAGTCTGTACCAACACGACATAGACGATGAATTTTTATGTCCGTGTGTTCATGCAGGAGTGTAATTCCTCGCGTAAAGTGGAAGTATCTGCGTCCTCCGTTCCTTTAGAACGTACAACTTCTGGCTGCAGTATCAAGTTAATAGAAACTGGAGCGTATCTAGGAGAGTTTAGTAATGAAATCGTTATTGATACTCTGCTACTGTGAGGCGCGCGAAGGTCGGTCGACCACACTGTGGCGGTGTGGACTTGTGGACCGCATTCCGCACGCCAGTACTGTTCATTGTTTAGAAACATCGTACGCACTGACTGACTACTTCCTTTAAATGCCACTGGTTCTGGGTCTGTGGGTTTTTACAATAACTATTTTTGATCAAGTCAAAAGACGGTTAAAAATGGGTTCGTAGTATGGGTTTGTTCCCTAACACACACTTCGCCAATGGTAGAACATGGCCTTAGCTCTTCACATTCTGAGAGGAGACAGTAAAGAGACAGGTTATGAGTTGTGAAAAAAATACTTTTGATGTTATACCTGCTTACCTATATGTAATAGGTACATCAATACTGTATGCGTTGGTAGTGAGAGCTTTCAAATTCCATGTCGCGTTTGCGATTATGACTATCCCATTTGCACCGCACTGGTTTAGGATATGGTTTAGGCCCATGGGCGTAGCCAGGGTGGGGCAGGGTGGGGCACTTGCCCCACCCTGGCCCAGCAGCTCAGTACAAGGGTGGGGCACTTGCCCCACCCTGGCTCTGACCCTGGCTCTGAGGTACCTTACAGAAACCTAACCAAACCTAAAACCAAACCTAAAATTATCTAGGCACTAAGGCACTAACTACATAATTATCCGTAAAAACGTAACAATTGACAGTCATAACTCGACAAAAAACAATCACTAGCGCCATGGGTGGAGCCGGGTGGTGGTGGACTCTGAATACAGGTACCTTATGGGGCACTTGCCCCACCCTGGCTCTGACCTGAGGTACCTTACAGGCACCTACCGAAACCTAAAAAATTAAATTATCCAGGCACAAACTACCTACATAATATCCGTTAGAAAGTTAACGCTTAACGACAACACTTCACCTAACCGCAAGCCATAGCATCCATCTGCCCCATGGCGAAGACCAAATTCATTGGCAAAATTGGCGAGCAGCTAGTCGGCAATTCGAGTCGAGAATTCTGGTCGCTGGCTAAGGCTGTCGGGGGCAATTTCTGTCGGTCTTCTTTTCCACCACTGCGATTACTAGATAAATCAGTTGTCCACACGGTAAAGGGAAAATCCGAACTTCTTGGCACCAGCTTTGTCGCTAACAGGTTCGTCATGTCTGTCTGTCTGTCTGTCCGTTAGTCCGTATGTCACAGCTACTTTTTTCCGAAACTATAAGAACTACCTATATTGTTGAAACTTGGAAAGTAGATGATGTATTCTGTGAACCGTTTTAAGATTTTCACAGAAAAATGGAAAAAAAGCAATAAATTTTGGGGGTTCCCTTTACTTAGAACTTAAACTCAAATTTTTGTTTTCATCAAACCCATACGCGTGGGTACATCTATGAATAGGTCTTCAAAACAGCTATTAAGGTTTCTAATATCTTTTTTTTTCTAAACTGAATAGTTTGTGCGAGAGACACTTCCAATGTGGTAAAATGTCCCCCCGTAACTTCTAAAATGAGAGCACTATAAAACTAAAGAAAAATTATAATGTACCTTACCATGTAAACTTCCACCCATAATTGGTTTGAACGAGATCTAGTAAGTAGTTTTTTTAACACGTCTTAAATCCTAAAGCACAATTTACCTTTCATTCAATCAACTCAAATATAAATATATTTTTATAATCTGTTACTAGCTGCAACGGAACCCTTCATGAGCGAGTCCGACTCGCACTTGGCCAATTTTTACTCGTAAGTCTGTCAGACGAGCACTATTGTCCCTCGATACCAAGAAGTCGAATGAACCAGGTGGTTTTTCTGCAGTGGTGATTAAGACGTGTGCTCCCGAGTTTACTCCCGTTTCAAAGCACCTATTTTCGCGGGTGTTTACCCGTGGTCCCGTTGGTTTGTCCCGTTGACGGGACCACGGGTAATTTTAATTCCCCGTAGTCCCGTTGCACTAGGGGTTACACTTTTATCGACTTTTTCAACTTCTGATATCGATATAATGTTTGAACCTCCTTAGAATAAAATAAAAATCCATGATAACGGCATATTGGAAACGTCAAAAGAGCATTCTTTTGACTATACTAGATAGAAAAAAACAGCTATTTACAGTATATTTTATTCAATCTTAAGCAAATGAAATTAAAATTATTTTATATGATTTTGGTGATTAAAAACATTTTTCGACAGTCAAACTACGCCATCGCTTCAACAAAGCTCTACGGTAAGTGATGTTGGAAGAAGGAGGGATAATAAACTCCCAAGGATTTTTTTACTCTACACACACTACACTTATTCCTACTTAAGGCTATAATATAACAAAGCCATGTCCAAGGTGTTGCAGACTGTTTCGCTCACATAGCCTCATCATTTTCCTTCCTTACTAACTATTCTCTAACACTTATGCTTCCTTTATATGATAAGTAGCTGAAAAACTGGATGTTTTAAAACATATCTACGTGCGTGTGTGTGTGTGTGTGAGTGCCCGCGCGTGTGTATAAATTTAAGCATGACCACATCTAATTAAGATGTCTGTTAATCGCAAACGCACATACATGCACGCGCAAACAGGAACGCGACCAAAGTGGAGATGTACTGATTGCATACCTTGCTTCCTCGTGGTCCCACTTCTAGGACATATTAACTTTGCACGAGGAAATTTTAATGAAATACAGATGAATTTTAATGAGGTACAGATATAGAGTAGACGTGGAAAAAGGACAAAGGATAGGTACTTTTTATCGATTAAATTATCCCATATATTATAAAATTTTCTTGAAATGTTGATACCCTGATCTATACTTTTTTTTTATTAAAATAAAAAAGGTTGGTGGCCAGCAGCGTCGCTGAACCTTTCGATCTTTTCTCACAATGGAGAGCTTAATTTTCCCTGCATTCCTTACGGTTATTCAGACGTTATATATATATATATAACGTATATATATATATATATAAGCTATTCTATAATATATATATATATATATATATATAAGCTATTCGTGTTTTCTCTATTTGGCCTAATGGTTAGCTGGTAGAGAATGCAACTTGCATTAAGCTCGCCATTTGTACCTTAATATATTAATATATTGTGGTCAATAAAGCTTTAAATAAATAAATAAAACTTGTTCAGTTTTTTGAAGATTTTACCGGCTTTATTTTAGCGGTTAAGTAGGTTGATCTTATAATAGTGATGTCCAAATTCTAATGTAATTAAACAAAATAGGTCGGAATCTGATTGACGGTAAAATATGGTAATTAAAATAATCTATGTACCTTCTTTAAGGAATATCCATATACATAATACCTATGTATGGCAGTTATTGTGTAGATATGTTTTAAAACATCCAGTTTTTCAGCTATCATATAAAGGAAGCATAAGTGTTAGAGAATAGTTATTAAGGAAGGAAAATGATGAGGCTATGTGAGCGAAACAGTCTGCAACACCTTGGACATGGCTTTGTTATATTATAGCCTTAAGTAGGAATAAGTGTAGTATGTAACTGTGTGTAGAGTAAAAAAATCCTTGGGAGTTTATTACCCCTCCTTCCTCCAACATCACTTACCGTAGAGCTTTGTTGAAGCGATGGCGTAGTTTGACTGTCGAAAAATGTTTTTAATCACCAAAATCATATAAAATAATTTTAATTTCATTTGCTTAAGATTGAATAAAATATTATAATGTAAATAACTGTTTTTTTCTATCTAGTATAGTCAAAAGAATGCTCTTTTGACGTTTCCAATATGCCGTTATCATGGATTTTTATTTTATTCTAAGGAGGTTCAAACATTATATCGATATCAGAATTTGGAAAAGTCGATAAAAGTGTAACCCCTAGTGCAACGGGACTACGGGGAATTAAAATTACCCGTGGTCCCGTCAACGGGACAAACCAACGGGACCACGGGTAAACACCCATTTTCGCTATCCTACACCACTGAAATAGTACCGTCTTCATAGAAAGTAGCCCTAGTTCATCCTATCCCCGAAAAGGGCAATCTTAGTGACCCGGCTAAGTACAGGTTAATCCTAAGGTTATGGAGCGTATTATAAATGTACAGCCCCTAGGATATCTGGAGGATCTCCAGTTGATCAGTGACCGGCAGTACGTGTTTCTTTACGGACGTTCAGCTGGCGATCTTTAAGTATATCATACTCATCGATGGGCCCAGGCCCTTGATAGCAACGAGGAAGCATTCCTGGATATCGCTAAGGCCTTCGACCGAGACTGGCAGGGCTCTTCTTGCGAAGCATCCATCTACGGTCTCCCTGAGAGGTCATGCAATTGGATAGCCAGATTTGTATCTGAGCGACATTAAAGGCCGTACTTGACGGTGGTTGCTCAGATATGAAACCTATAAACGCTGGTGTTCCCTAAGGGTCTGTGCTGTCTCCTACTCTGTTAATTCTGCATGTTAATGATATGCTGGAGCGTGCAACCAGTAGGTATTCATTGCTATGAAGATGACAACACGGTAGGAAACTTGTGTCTGAAGTTGAGAATTCTCTAGATAAAGCATAGATAAAGTCTCGGAATGGGGACGACTCAATTTAGTTGAGTTCAACCCGAGAAGACACAAGTTTGCGCATTTTTCGCTTAGAAAACCCCATTATTCATGGCGCCTCCATTCCAGGGCACCGCGCACACTATTAGTACATGTGTCAGTGTGTCGATGTCATCTGGAAGCTAAGGCCAAATTGGCCTCCGAAGTGCTTGACGTCATGAACCGGGCGAAGCAGTAATTCAATGCAAAGGACCTACTGATGCTTTATAAAGCTCAGGACACCTCTCACATGGAGTACTTTCTCATCTCTGGGCTGGGGCGCCACAATAACAGCTTAGTCTTTGGCGCCGTGCAAATGCGCGCAATTCGAGTTGTCAACTATCCACGAGTCACTAACAGGCTAGAACACCTAGGTTTTAGGAGAGAAATAGGATGTATCTGCGTGTTTCAACGACTTGACAATGGTGAGTGCTTCGAGAAATTGTGCGATTAGGTGCAAACTTCACGCTTCCATCATCGCACCACTCGCTAAAGATTGAAGTATCATTCTCATCCCTTGGATTCATGACGAACAAGGAGGCTCCGATTTTCACGATCATTTTTGCCGCGAACTTGCAGGCTGTGGAATGAGCTTCCTTGTGAGGTACGCCCGGAGCGCTTTAATATAGGGTTCTTCAAGAAAGGTGTAAAAAGAGTTCTCCTTCAGGACCGGCGTTGCACTGGTGACTCCCCTGGTGTTGCTCGTCCATGGGTGAAAAAAAGACCGTGTGTATAGTTTGCTAGTTAAGACTATACTACCTATTATTTCAGAAAGTTGCCCCACCCTGAGCCCAGGGCTGGCTACGCCCATGTTTAGGCCTCCTTAGTTATTAGAAGAGACCTGATAAATTGATGACCCTGTAGCTTTGTTGCTAGTACCCCTCACTCCAAGTAAAGCCAGGTGGAAGCTAGTGATGTCTTATTTGAGTAAACTACATCACCTACGTCAAAGGGTAGTGCGGGAGCATATAACACAGCATATGACGTAGTATACACAAAAAACTTTATTTTTCACTATGAATAAATTGGAGCCAGAGAAAGTTATATTAAAAGACATATTTAATAACAATTTGTATAAATTTTTTTGAGCTTGAGATTGAAATGGGTCAGTCGAGGGGTCATGTAGGTCACGGTCCGGAGCCCTTTGATGCAGGAAGACCTTTCCCGGTGGCGGCCCACGGACCGGCTCGCTTAGGGTTGTATCGATATATCGGAAAACCGATAATATCGATAATATCGAACGGGACACATCGATATTTTTATCGATATTTGTGCTATAACGATACGATAATATCGATATGATATCCTAAGAAAAAAATCGATAATTCACGACCTTAGATAAGGCTGTATGGGCTTTGAAATTTGCCTTTTCTTACAATATACAACATCACCATGAGATATTTCCCTGTTGTGGCCACATCAGTGCCATCCAAGAGACTTTTTTCAAACTCAGGGGCCACTGTTACCCAAGCATACTACATACTACTATATAATTAAACACTTATTCGGTGAACTGCATATTTTTATTTAAATTTAAATAAATTCGATATTATCAACTATCGATAATTTCATTAACTCGATATAATTATCGATATTTTTATAGATATTACAACAACCTTGCATCCCTAGGCTCGCTAGATCTCGTCATAAGGTTACTGCCCATTAACCTTACGACATTCGTTGATGGTCTACCTGATAACAACTGACTCATTGGTTATTGTTCGTTGTGGAAATATTTCAGTTGTTTTATTTGCGGGGACCAGACTTTGTAAAGGCGTTACATATCGTGCAATTTATATCAAACTCAAATAGTCAGGTCGACTGGTATGGTCAAAACCGATGGCCTTAAGTGTAATAGATAAATGTGACTAGCATTTATCAATAAATATAATTGTTTTTTTGAGGGGGTATTATGAAGAGATCTCGTCATTTATTTTTCAAAGGCAATGTTATTACTAGAAATCAAGTAGTAGTCTCCAGTATAGTAGTGAAAAATGGGTCATGTAATATCTACATGTTAAGTAATTTGTACGTAATAATTCCAATACGTGTCACTGCTTCCGCGGCCACTGCGATGCGGAAGACCAGCTGTTTTTACTACATTATGCAAAGAAGGAAGACATAAGGTGCTGATTATGACTTACGTCTGATGATGAAGGATCTCTCTCCGTCATTACGGATGAGTTATTAGTTTCTAGAAATGAAAAACAAACGTAATAAGTTAATAAGTTTTTAGGAATACGTAAAATCATCAGAATTCAAATACGTAGCTTTCATTCCTAGTGAAGAACTATTGATCCATTAGAAAATTTTTATTTTACGCATGCAATTAGCTTAGAAACACTTTTTTATCTGTAAGATTAAAATGTCGTCATTGGGTTTACCTGTCACATTACAAAGAATACAATAGGGACGGCTTCTTAGTAGGCATGTATTAAAAATATTAAATACGACTAAACAAAAGTATCGGTACAACACAAAAATCAATATTAAACAACGACAACGTAATATTGCAAAACTTACTACATTGGTACAGATACCCATCAGTCGTTACACACATTCATAGACAAACAAATAAGAAGACACACGTAATAGAAAGACAGCCACAGGACCCAATTTCATAATAAGTATAATAACATGCAACGATACACAACCCTATCCTTAAAATCTGATGTAAAAGTGGTCGCAGGTATCGCTATTGTGCTGTACTGCGCAAGTCGCCCACCGATGGAATATGGAGCGATGTTATGATAATACAGTTGTGCAATACGGTCACGACACCGGCCTATCGCAATGCAATGTCATACGGACTGACTTGCCTCTTCCCACTTGCTGTTTTACTGCCTCGTCAGGTGCGTCCTCCTACAGTTAAGTGGTCTAATGGCCTCCTTCTGGGTTATGGCAGGTTGCGTCATGGCGCCAGGATATTCTAGATTGTCATTGGCCTTGTGGTGTTACCAAAGGTACCATTAAAGTTGATGATACAGAACTAGAAGTAGACAGCTAAGCAAACTTAACTAATTAAGGTAGCAAACGAGCAGGCAGCATGCCTGCCAGGCCCATTTCATAAAAAATCGAAACATAATTTTTATACTATCTATGGATACTATGAAGGGCACTAAACACCATGGAAGCAAAATCTCAACGTAACTAGTTTTGTCGGGATCACGATTAAAATAAATCTGTATAATCAGTATAAATCTGTTAAATTACAAAAATGTATCTAATTTAAGTGGGTGATAAAAAGCATTTTATTTGTCGAAAAAGAAAATGTGGATATAACAAAAAGTAATTTTAGAAAGCTTAACTATTGATAATTGATTGATTGCAAAATATGGTTACATTTTCGAAAACGTTACATAAAACCGGATATTACTGGACCATTCTGCGAAAATCTAGTTAACTAGACAAATTACTGGTAAGTTAGTCACAGTAGTGCGCTGTTGAAATGATTCGTGAAGCCATAGAGCTTCTGTCGTTGGATCCATCAATCAAAGGGCAGCCGAGGGCATATTACGTTACATATGTGTTGATCGGTGTTCAATAGGTAATAGAGGGTATTGTGTAACTTTGTATATTTGTTTATAGTACCTAGTTATAAAGTATTTGTTACAGTACTTTGAAAGATCAGTCTAAAGACTACTTTCAACATAAGCATAGTATTGAATATGTGATTTAGACTTAGATTTTAACGTGTGAAAGAAAAAGCTGGCCATGAAGAAAATACTCTGTAATAGAAGGGAATAATCAAAATCAGCTGCTATAAATTCGGTGCCAATACAGTAATTAATGTGCGGAATTTTGTTACTGATTTAGAAAAAGTTATAGTTTAGCCTTTTCGAAACTTATGAAAATCTTAAGCTCGTTATAAATCGATTTATAGCTATGAAATAAGGTTCTAAATATCTAAAATAGTTACCGTGAGCAATAATTAAGTTACCAAAGTAGCTGGCATTATTGAAACGATTAAAACCGACGAAATGCCACCCCGGACAGGTGTAGAATGTGAGTGTACAGTTTCAGAATGCTACCGGAGCGTTGTGGTGGAGCGAGGCCGGCTACCGAACCACGTATTTACCCACAATACATCGGTATACTCATGTCAACACTACGAATATTAACTACCAGCTTTTGCCCGCGGTTTGGCCAGCGTCAATGAACTTTTAACTGAGTTTCACAGAATTTTCAGACCCTTTTTAACCCTTTGTAAATGAAATATTACAAAATCCGTTTTAGTTCATTTCTTCCACCCATTAACTACGTCTGTCTCTGTGCAGACCTAAAGGGAAATTACATCTTCATGTGTCAAATCAATTGTGCTCCAGTATGACGTATACAGCCGCCTTTTCCAAAGATACATACAACTTTCTGAAAAAGAAAAAGCGTATTTCTACTTTGCTTAGTCTTTCAAAAGCTGGTTTTGTCATCCAACCATTGCTTACGCCTTATAAGTCGCCTTCATAACATATTTGTTTACAATGCGCATACGTTCCGGTTATGTGAACTAGTTTGATTAAGAACAGGTTTTCGATGGGGCCAGTGTCAACGTCTTTGGGTCCTCGAGCCTGCACCTGTGACCTACTGGGATTTAGTTATTCGGTCATGTACAACAGCTCATACTATAATGTCATCAAGTGGTTTACATTCCTTAAGCGTCCTTGTCTCCCTCGGTAAATTCGGCCCTTCCACAACAATTAACATTCTGTAAATAAGTGACAAAGAAGTTTGACCAGATTTTAGGGTTGACACATTTTTCTAAATAAAAGACTTTCTTTGCAATTGAAAACGTTCTAGTTCAGATTTGAGTTGATTAAAACTGTTAGGAGCTGTAGCGGAAGGGTGGTGCTATAAAAATAACTATTGCCATCCTTTTCCAATTGATGACGACATTAAAAGCACGTGGCTTTGAAACAGAAGTGCATATGCACAATTTAGTAGCTAAGTTGTATCTGACGCGCCCAACTTGCTTATAAATATCGGTCACTTACTATCGACATACGCTATAAATAAGCGCTGCAAATTGATTAATGGAGGCGTAATCTCGCCCGCATAGACTAGTCATATTTAATAAACAGTACTTAGTGACGAAAGTGGAGCGTTAGTGTAATTATCTGGTGGAATGTGTGACATAATCGATCGTAGACCTGCGCCTGCGCTGTCCGAGCAGGAAACAGCGGCCGAGCGCTGTAAACAGCCTATTTGGTCATTGATCTTGACTTGTAAATTACATGCGCTGTGGAGTTTGTGTATATGTGGATATGTGCATGGCTTCCTGCGTTTCTTGCTTTCATAACCATAATTTGAAATGTTCCAAAGTCAAGTACATGCAATTAATTTATGGTTTATGGTGCAATGTAGTCGTATATTTATCATTCCAGCCTTTTTTTGTTACGCAACTGGATTTGACCAGGGTAGAAGAATAAGCTCATATGAAACCCATTCCCAAATGCCCAGTACAATACTAAGACTATCTACCTGACAGAAAGCATCTGACTGACGATTTAATAAACATTTGTGAAGAATTTCCAAACCTCCAGAAGGAGTAATCTTAGAAATGGAAAGTTGTGCAACGCATACGGTAATTTAGCATAGGTATAACTGAATGTAGCGGCACATTGTATTTTCCGAACAGGTTTCGATTTTGCTAACTGGAATGTGATAAAAATTTGTATCAGTAAACTATGTAGTGTTTAATATTTAAAACGGCATACACTTTCTCTGTTAGGTTGGGCAACAGCCGCTAGTCACTAGCCGTTAGACATTCGCCTTCAGCGCGCAATATCTATAGATTTCCAATGAAAGGACACGGGTCTATTGTTCAATACATTACCATCTTTACCATAGCTCAGCATATACGCAGATACGCATATAGTATAGCAGATACGCTAAAATATCCACTTCAAGATCCACCCATAAAAATTATAATCTTTTAGAGAGCAGATTGAGAGAAAGTAAATGCTCTGTCTCCTATACTACAGGTACTGTCATCATAACAAAAATGTTATTTGTTAAATTGTGTACTTTAATTACAAACTTTCGTGTTTAGTAGTTACCTAGGTAGGTACTTATATTTCATATTTTATTATGTGCGAACAGCCTCGAGGCAAATCCTATAAACATTACTTAACATACCTACCTGTACAATTTAATATTTAAATCAACTAGATCTTAATGTAGCAAGTATATCGCAATTCGCAAGTAGTTTAATTATAGTTTGATTGGTTAATTAGTTCGCGTGAATAACAAATGACCGGTAGAAATGAATAGAAACTAAGGGTGTAGTAATGGTTCCGCGAGAAAATGGTGCTTATTAGTTCAGTTGCCAAGACTTGGTGGCAGTGAGTGACAAAACAGTGTCCAATCGAATTATTCGGATAAATTCGCCTGAATGACTTACAATTGTAAGTAAAGTGACACGATTTGTTCAAGCTCTACTGAGTAAGTATCACGTTATTTGAAACCGGAACGGTGAACTATTCATTTGATGATTCATTAATTAATCTAAACTCAAGACTGATTCGAGTAGCGAACAATGTCGTATAAACGTCTAGTAAATTAAGTAATTTGAATAGGTACCATATTGGACTAATAAGCAGTAACATTGACCTTGAATATGTCTACTAGGAGAAAAATTTACAATCAAATCATTTTCAGTGGCGTGCGTTGGTGACTACTTTAATCATATTATGTACATGTTCAAAAGGCGTTTCTGCCATGAAAAACTACATTTCGTTCTGCCACTAAAGAGTCTGTAACATCGTGTTTGTATTAGGTATACTGGATAAATACTGTCGATTTACTATGTTAAGCTTCGATAAACACATTGGTCGAAGATGTGAGGACTGCCAGTAGTGTTGCTTTCGTTATTATCTCCAACTAATCTATCGCATTGACTTTATAGACCACACAAGAATCGTCGCTGGGGAACCAGTCATTTAATTAGTCAGCGTGTTGTAAATGATGTCTTGGTAATTAACACATTATTAGGAGTCAAGTAATTAATCACGTAATTAGAAGTCAAGTGGGTGAGATCAAGTCGAGATCGATCCATCACGTTGGGCAACACTCTGTCCACTGTTTGATTCTTGATTCTTGAGCCACCGAAATTGTAGGCGGATTACGCACGCGGCGCCTGTGAACTTAAGTCTGTTTGATGAAAGATTTAGATTGTGTCAGCGCTGTGTAATATCTGCAAATATCTTTGGTTAATATCTATGATTTCATAAGTACCTAGGTATCTTGTAATGATGTAATCATTTATTGCTAACCAAAAACTTACAGGTTTTACTTGAATTCATTGTTAGGTGGCTTGAGCCGGATTGTTGGACTATTGACAGTCATACTGATTCATTATAAAACCAACAACGCGCGTGGTCAAGCTCTAACGATCCCCTTCCCATCTTTGAGGACTTTTGTGGGAGAAACGCCAAGAGAAAAAAAGACTAAAACTTAAATTATATCTGTACCTACGATAAATTTACAGAGACGTAAAAATAGCAAGGAAATTATCTTAAAATTACATTTGTAAATGTACACTTTTTAGGGATGCCGCAGACAAATTGACACAATATACAGCTTAGTAAATACGAATAGCGCCGACTCGTTGGAGTAAGTACAACCACCACAAACGATAATTCTGTATGGCAGTATCCCTATAACTATGGCAACATAGTAAACGACTGCAACGCTGTATTCACTATCTCTAGTAAAATGTGCTCCAATAAAATAAATCCAGTTTTATTATTTTGCAATAAGTTAACCAGTGCCATATTATTGTATGCGTATAGTCAACGTTATTACGCGACTTGAACAACGTAATACTAATATTAGCAACGTTAGCGTAATCAACTAACAAAATAATGTTAATACCGTCTGAGATAAAAGCTTGTCAATCAAGCCGTGACAACATAAATAAGGATAAGAGATTTGTAGCCGGCATAGATAAGTATAGAAACATAGCGGTGAGCTCAGACCAATAAACTATAGACGAAGCGCCGTGAACAAACGAGTGAAGCCACCAAAAGTCAGCCGAAAGCACACATCGAAACCAATATAATGTATGTTGACAGTTTGAACCAGAATTAATTTAAACTTTATTTTTTGGAACGCAAAGCTTCATTCATTTTTTATTATTTAGAACACAAACGTCGTTTTGGTGTGAGTGCCGCCGTGTACATTACAAGGCTAGGCTGACTTTTTGCTGGCTTCACTCTTTTGTTCCCGGCCTTCCGTCTATAGTTTATTGGTCTGAGGCGCGCGGTGAGAACAAGACTCCGATCTTATTTATTTAATTTAAGTTTTATTGCGTGACCTAGAACTAGGGTTTAACAATGGGTGAACTTAGCATCTAGTGGCATTCACTGTCAATCAAGCAATAGCGATGGAGAGCGTTTGTGGTGGATGGTCGTAATACTTAGAGATTTACCAGCAATGATTGCCATAAGAACTAAATTTTCCTAGCGAAAAATAAAGCCATCTTAATTAAGTTATTGAACTTAAACAATGTGAACGTCATTAATGAGACACACTTATTATATGTATTTTATTTTAAAAAAGATGTACATAGTTGGTTAAGTCTAGCGTGTGTACATTGTGGAAGTTATATTTGGCTGACTGTCGTTATTGTCACTAAACTATTTATTTTTGTCTCATAATATAAATATGTTTGACATGAAATGAACTGAAGTTTATTCCAAATGGATTTATACAAAATAAAAATAAAGTCTCAAAGAGGACTTCATTCCCTCTGAGTTACAAAGAATTCAACTTAATAGGTATTCAACTTTGTGGGCCTGAAGGACAGATTTTACTTCCTACTATTTAAAGTTAAATTAACTTTAAGAAAATCAAGGTAATCTTCAAGTTGCTTTTCGTCATAAGAAACCCTTTGACGTTATTATCTTTTAATCAATAGCAACAATAATACAATCGGACGGGATAGTGAAACTGGCGTTGTATGCACGCCTATAGTAATAATATCAAAAGATAACCATGAACAAAAGTTTCGCACGAAAACTGGAAATTATGAATATAAAAAATAATGTTTGTACGCCGTATTGTGGCGACAATGGTTCAAATTCACAAGGTGCCGTAACAGTGACATCAAGACACTTTCACAATAATTGTGCACTGGAATTGTCTAAAAATACGCCATTATACCGGCCAATTGTTCTCACTGAACTTTCGCTGTCTATGTCACTGTTGTCCATATGCTGCGAGAAAAATTGGGACAGGTTAATTTCAATTTTACTGACGTTTTAATGGAGAATGATGGAAATAATGATGACACTGAAGAATGAATGATAGATATGATGGAAATAAATAAAATCGCCTCAAACACTTGGCTACTATAGAAATGTCATGAAACATAATAATGTTCACAACGGTGAAAAGGAAATATCATTAATTCTTGAGTTGGGCTCTGTTTCTTCTACTACACAACAAACAAAACCTGTTGCATGTACGATGGGACAGTTCAAAAACCACTTATAAGCTCACTACCCACTACTACAGCTACCATCCTGTTTCTAGACTCAACTTTTAAATAAGCGTACCACCATAAAGAAGTACCTAAAGCTGACTAAAAATGGGATCCCTGGTTCCTCGGTATGTAACGCGTCAAGGATTAATAAATAATTACTATCGAAACTTCCGTTTACTTATTTTTTGGCTATTCAAGTAAAAACTCAGAAAGTTTAATTCATTTCGATCACGAAATATTTCATATATCTTCATTCCTAAAATATATAAAAAAATTATGTCCGAATTTCGTCTGAATGTATTGTTACCCTACTTCATTTTACTAGTATTTCAATGCACTGCAGGATAAAGCACTCCAACGCACGCAACTAATAAATTAAAGCGTCATATTTTATTTTATGGTTGTTATAACTGTCATTCATGTCACGATTCGCTCCTTTTTTGGCGGGACTGCGTCACTTTTTCCTCCAAAATGGCTGCCCTAGGCGTTATGTCACATCTCAACTAGGGCGGTATGTGGCCAACTTTTGTAATTGTAACAATAATTCATACGACGAAACCAGTCTTGCAACTCGTTACTGTCTAAGCAATAGAGTTCAAATCGCGCCAAATAACCCGATGTCCCAAGCTCGTGGTCTCGTAATTAAAACTAATTCATTTGACGCGCTAATTGCGTCATTCCCGTGCGTGCACTCGTACACTCGTAATGGATCCCTGATTATACGTTACATTGTCAAACTGTCTGACGTCTAAAGCTGGGTATCCATTTGAGGCAGCCGCTCGGCCTGAGGCTGCCTCAAATGGATACCCAGCTTATCAATTACGTTCTAATGCTCTTTTTTATGCACTTGTAATGCCAATGCAGGTGATTATTTAGCCGTTTTTTTTATAAAATGACAGTTATATAAAATTTGAAAGAAAGTAACAGTGGTTATGTGCAAATTATTGTCTCTATCTACGTCTGTAGTATTTTATTTTAATAACTAACGATCAGACAACTGCCTGATGGTAAGTATTCACCGCCGCCTACGGACATTGATATCAATACAGGCATCACTAATGTGTTGCTGGTTGACAATAAGGGTGGTAGCCGCAGCTCAACCATCGAGTTGAGACCGCCTTATCAACTTTTATTACATACTGATCTGTAGATATAATGGAATTTACTCAGTATTATAGACCGACACTGGAAGTTAGTTCAACTACTATTTTAATTAACTCTATCAGTCTCTAACACTGTAACAGCTACAGCTGCTATTTTCTAGGATCCTCTAGGACGCCACTCTAATGTTTAGGAGAAACAATCAACTTGCAAAACTTTAACCATGAATACTATACCAAATAACGTCGGCGCAAAAGATAAATTATTGATTTATTAAACGGTTTAATTATTTAGTGCCTCAAATTTAGATCGAAAGTTCTTTTTTCTTCTACTAAAAAAAGAAAAAAAAAGTTTTCTTCTACTAAATCATTTAATTATGTCGTCGTATGTAAATTACATGCATTTACAACTACCTTAACGTAAAGATATTGAGGAACTTCTCAGGACCTTTGAACTCCTCAGCAGATGCACTCAATCAGGTTTACTACACGTACAAGCCCTCCAAACCACCAAACTCCACAAGCTCTTTCAAACAAAACTCTGACAACTATGTAAAATTTTGACCATACCTTTGCGTCTTATATAACCGAATATGATAATCTGGTCGGACGATGACACCAGGTCATCGGCACGTCGACCGTGACCGCTGTCGCCTGACACCGTAATTATGATGACACCGTAATTACTGGATGTCCCCAATGCCGCCACGGTAACGTTCGGCCGTGACGTATGTCTGTGGCGCGTCTAAACCTTATGCAGATGATACCGGAACGTGTCACGTAGACGATAAAAAATTGTAATTTTAAAGTTCTAATTATAATTTCATCGCAACCTGATACTGTGTCACTGCCTGCGGGTCTACTCTCATAATGCGATGGGGAGATAATATACAGATATAATAGAGTTTAACTACCAAGAGCAAACAAGACTACAGGTAAACCCGGCTAGTTGGATTCACGGTATCGGAACGGGGACAAAATGACACAAGTATCATTAAATTATGTTTTTTCTAAGCTTAGGTCAAAAAGCTAACCAGTAGAAAATGTTTTAAACATTAAGTCCTTTTGTATCAAACCGATTTTTGTATAACAAAGTTGAATTAAATTAATAATAACTGAATTTAGATACTTGTATTATTTATACATACTATAATTATCTTTTGTGGCGTAGGTGCTTATCTAATTTAAGAGTATTGTCTTGAACTTTTCCAATGTATAAGGTGCTCAATCAACTGTTGTTGTAAGTTATATTTAATAGTTACGGCCGGAGTTCGCAGCCGGAGCCACAATTTTTATTGTGTTAAGGCTAGCCAAAGTTCAAGAGTGGTCGTGCGCAGTCAATCAGCCGTAATTATTTATCGCAACTGATCTCAAGGCGCACCAGGTAGACAAAGCGCGAATAACTCATGCACAACGACGAACTAACATAATAATATAACATGTGCTTTTTAATACACATACATGATAATTAACACTTTTCGTAGACATCCCGCCGAAAAGTAAACAAAGAGAAAAGTAATTTTGAAAAACTACTTTCAAAATATTTTTTCCCTCACAAAAAGGCTTTAAAAATAGTCGATCAAATAAGTAAAATAAATAATGTACCATTCCGCACTTGGCCAGCGTTGTGGATCTTTGGTCTATCTTAACTTACAAAATTATGCATGGGTATACCGCATAATACCGGTTGTACCTACTCGGTATACTTACTCATTGTGATAACACTTTTTATTCGAAATGTAGGGCCTTGTCATCTGGCCCCATATAAAGACCGACATCTGACGAGTAATTTTTGAGTTATCTAATTGTCTATATTGATTTCGCTTTTTGTAAAAAGTTACTAAGTAGAATAAATATTTCCTTACTATATGAATTAACTAAACTTATACTTCAAAATTAATTTTAAAAGTAATTTTAAATGCTTACTCCTGTTCTATTGTGAATGATGTACATGCCTTTAATAGGTATGCATACTATAGTAATGTTTTAGATGTGAATATTTTAAGTTTGTTTTTTGTATGTAATGCTGTTGGCGTGTCAAAAAAATAAAAAATAAAAAAAAATCTAAAGTTATTGGAGTATCAATTTGTACCAGGAGAACATGAATTCAAAGAACCTGTTTGTATTCCAGATCCTGTGCCTGGTGGCAGCGACGGCGCTGGGCGCGCGGCCGCGGGCGCGGCCTCGCCTGCAGCCCGTGGAAGACTACGACTACGAGCCGCAGGCGCAGGACAGAGGCGCGGGGGAGCAGGTTAGTACTTGACTTGTGGGATTCGTTAGATGACGCTTTAAGACCAGCTCATACCTTGGATCGATAGATGACAGCATAAGACCCTTTTGAATACAGAACAGATAGTGGTTGTAACGCTCGTGTGGTGTGATCGGCACCTTGTCGAGCTACTGGATAAATGATTCTCAGCTTGATTCTCAGCGAAACGGAATTTGAAGGAGTTTTAATTTCTGTTTTAGGTTTCCGGGGGTTTTGTCTTTGGGGTTTGTCCATGTCAATGGCATAGTATAAAAATGATTAGTAATGGTATTGTGATGTCTATGACGATTAGTAACGTCACTTGGGTATTTTGGGTCACGCGTATTTTTTTTTTCAATAATTAACATTTCTGATTTAATAAATGTTCGAGGTGTCTTCATTTTAGCGACAAAGCCTGTTTCTCCCCATCTTGTTGTCTAGCACCAGGCAAATGCTTGGAAAACGGAAGATCTTCGACTATCACACTTTCGGAACTTATACAAATCCGAAAACCTTTGGCACCGCGATTCAAGCTTCATGACACCACCTCAATTAAAAACGTCAACTTACATTCAACCCTACCCATTTCCAGGTGGTGCTGGTATCGCCGGACGCATACAACGCGCTGTACCAGGCGCAGGACCGGCTGGACCAGGAGTACGAGCCGCGCGCCGCGCCGCGTCAGCCCGCTAGGCTGAAACAGCCAGTACAGGACGCGCCTAAGCAGCCGCCCGTGCAGACCATCCGGAATTATAATAAGGTAACTAGTGATATTAGCCACTAATATAAGGTCACCGACTGTGGTTCAATGGATACCAAAATAATATTATTTTATTGACCCTAACAAATGTCTGGAGCGCAACGTGATGGTCGCGGAGAATTTGTTGGTATGGACGATTTTTCTTTTTTAATGGTCACATAAAGTATCAAATAATAATAAAGCTGTTATTTAGAGTCCCCATTTTATTTCTCGTGGCGCACATTTGTTCAACATATAAACCCTATTTTGGAGTCATACTTGTGACATTAAAATTTTGTTTTTGTACATAGGTACTAATTACAACGTAGAAAAACTTGGTACAGGGATGCGAATATGAATAAATAGTTAATTAATGTATTTTCTCGCCAATTTCAGGTCAACGACGACGGCAGCTTCACATTCGGCTACGAGGCAGCTGACGGGTCGTTCAAGGAAGAGACGAGAGGCACCGACTGCGTAGTCCGCGGCAAATATGGCTACGTCGACCCTGACGGCAACAAGAGAGAGTTCACCTACGTCTCCGGCAACCCTTGCGACCCTAACAAGCCCAACGAGGACGAAGAGCCAGAGGGCCCGGCCCAGGAATCCGCCGAAAGAGAAGACGCCGAACCCAACTACCCCACGAGACCCGTGTTGAGGCCTACGACAGCAAGACCACCGACCACCTACTTCCAGAACGACTTCAGGGACGCCGACGAAGACGAAGTCGAAGAGGAGCCTCTCCAGCACATCAGACAACGCGTTGTCCAGCGCCCGCAGCCGGCTCTCCGACGACCAGCCTACCAGCCCCAACAAATTGCCATTACCCCCCGACCTGTTCCAATTACCACCGCGCGTGCTTTACCGCCAGCGACGACGTTTAGGCCACAACTCGTCCAAGTTACTCCGAAACCTCAAATTCAGTACAGCCCCGAGCCACAATACTCCCCAGCTCCCACTCCTGCCGCTATTCTCACTTCTGCGAGACCGGGCCAGATAGATTTTGCCGCGGAATTCGCCAAGTTCCACCGAGAGAACCAGATCCAGTCGACGACCCCCGGAAGCTTGAGCACTCCTTCGAAGACGACCGTCGGCGTGGAACCTGCCGCGCCGAGCGGAAACCCTCTATACTCGACCGAACTAGTCTACGATCCTTCTAGCGGACAGTACAACACGCAGCTGTTCCAGACCCTGCCTCAGACCAAGGGAGAACTGAACTTGAACCAACGCCTGCAGCCGTACGTAGCACAGCAGGCTCAAGCTCAGCGGCCGTTCATTCCTTCTCCTCAGATTCCCGCCGCCGCGCCCAGCCCTCTGTACAGGCAACAGATTGCGCAGAACCCTCAAGAGGTGTACCAAAGGCAGCAATCTGAGAATCAGTTCCAGAATTCGCAGCAGCTGTTCGCGCAGCAACAGCAGTTGCAGCAGACTCAGCTGCAGAGGGATAGAGCTGCGGCGAGGGCGCAGGCGCAGAGGTTAGCGATCGCTGCTCAGAACCAGGTGCCCCAGAGAGCACAGTCTCCACAGTACTACTACGTGGCGCCCCGCGGAGAGTCTTCGTCTTCAGGGCAGATCGACGCTTTCCTGAGAGGTCACGGTATCCAGTTCTAGTGTGAATAGTGAAATATCTGAGCTAGGTAGCACGGTCGACCGTTTGAACTGGTATGACAGAAACAAGTCTCGACGCGGTTTTTGGTTAAACTTCAGTATATAAATTAAACTTTTATTTTAATGACATATTGTTATTCTTTTATATAATCGTATATAGTCAACAAAAAATTACAAAAGTGATTAAGTGTTGGAAGCGTTTCCAGGGTGGTTTCTGTCATACCAGCGTCCAATGGGCCATATATCGTAGTGTTTGGTCGACGCGAGAGTACGTGCGGGCCTAGCTCCGGACAGTGGGCGCGAGTGTACATACGCTGTGTCTAATCAGTACCTTAAAGTTAATCTAGTATATAATAGTTTTAAGTGTGAAATGTAAACAGTTTTGTGCGCGACAGTCCTTGCGCCCGATTCGGTCGATTTGTAAAGTAATTTTGTAATATTTGTTTTAAATAAATTATATTTTTATATTATATTTTGTTGTTTAATTACTTGTTAATTGTATCATTTTGTAATTTATATAAAAAGAGTTATCCAACTACATTCAAGAAGTTTCTTCTGTTTTTATTTGCCGATATTAAACCGGTGATATGCATAAGGTGTTCTGATGTCCATGAGAGACTACTTACTCGTAACACCTACCATCAAATGGTTCTCTTTTAGTTTGTTGGCTACTAAAAATAACAAACTTTTTCCAAAAAATTAACTGACTTCGGTATACAACTCACAAACTACTCGCCAGATGTCGCGCTTTATGTGGGTCGATACGACAAGCATTGGCTTTCGGATAAAAAAGTATCATAATATTGGAACACTCAGTAAAAACTTATGAGGTTATGAACATTAAAAAGGATAACTTATAGAACTAAAGACAGTAAATTGTGAATACAGCTAAATCTGTCTTATATTAAGAATTAAGTTTTGTTTTTATTATAGGCCACCACAACATAGTTTATTTAGAGGTACTAAGTTTGGAATCATTAACAGAACTGAGATGGTACAATAGCAATTGCAATTGCAATGAAAAAGTTCACAACACTAAAATAGAATTGGCATAAGTAGTCATAAGTGTGATCTATGTGGTATTTATTCATTAATGATAAAATTTATTTATTTATTTATTTTAAGACTCATTAACAAAAAAGCATGTAACGCAAACATAAAACAAAGAATTCTTAAATCTAATGGCATGCAATTTCATTTATAAATGAGCACAGCAAACTCTAAAGCGAAGTGCATAGACATGAAACTTTATACTATACAATATTTAATATAATTATCTGCTATATAATTAAGAGTTTCAGATGCGAAGAGTTTTGGTTAAAAGTAAAATATAAATTTAAATATATGAGCAAAGCATTAGTCTAATATCTTAACCATAGTTACGATAAGAGAATATAGTAAATAAGGTGTCTACTATGACTTTTTGGTGGAGCTTAGAGGACTCATGAACTAATTTTTGGTTTCAAGACGCCCTGAATTTTGGTTTTAAACTTAGGAAGATTGTCGTGAAAAATATCTAAGGTAGTGTCCCTAACTTGAAAATCTTATAAAATATAAAACAAATACTCCTCAGTAACAGCCAGATTTCATAAAATCGTTAATTCTATGTTGAAAATTAGAAACAAAATTTCTAAACTACTTTCTGTTTAGTTGTATTAAAAACTTTTTAGACATTGAGTTTTTTTATGGAATTAAGGTACCTAGCAGATGAGCAGGCTAGCATCACCTTCCGCTGCCGCCCAAGACAACTGTGACCAACTTAGAGCAAGTCTCAACGTGGGGACAGGGATGGTTAGTCCAGTTAGCATTAGGTGTTAAAATATTAGTTGGTTGTAGCTATCGAATTGAAAAAAAAATTCGTCAACTAAAAACGTTACGGAATTTTAATGAGGGATTCGACTTTTACGGACAGTGAACCTTAGTTTCCTTAAAGATAAGAAGTGCCAAACAAATTTTCTATCTTTATTAAAATTGCAGTGTATTGGCCAAACCATCACCGCAACTTGTGATCTTAACGTTCGTGCGTCTTTGCTAAATAAATAAGAAGTGTTACTATTATAGTTACAACAAATTAAAGGATAATGGCATAATGCCCATAAATGTATAAAGGCAAGGTAGAATAAGCATACGATATTCCAAATCAATCGCCAAGTCCAAAAAATAACTGTTACTTAATGACTAGGTATAGTCCCAAAAACCATGATAGAGCGATTTTACAAACGTATTGTGACGAAATGTGCGTAATATTACGCACATGAGAGGCATGTCCATATTACCAATACTTATATGTTAAGCAGAAGATTTTGTTGGTTCGTTTGTTGACGTTTTGCAAAGCCCCATCTAGAATACTGTCTCGAGACAGACATAGATACACAGGTAAATCTTATAACACCCCTCTTTTTGCGTCGCGGCGGCTTAAAAAAGATACTCCTTCTGTGATTCTGTGCCAGCGCTGCTTTGGTGACTCTCACGCTGTTGCTCGTGTCCAAATGTATGTTCTGACACCACGGTGGCGACATTTGGAGGAAGCGGTAATTGTCTATTTTTAGGGTTCCGTACCCAAAGGGTAAAACGGGACCCTATTGCTGAGACTTCGCTGTCCGTCCGTCCGTCCGTTCGTCCGTCCGTCCGTCTGTCACCAGGCTGTATCTCATGAACCGTAATAGTTACACAGTTGAAATTTTCACAATGATGTATTTCTGTAGCCGCTACAACAACAAATACTAAAAAACAGAATAAAATAAATATTTAAGACGTAATATGGCTTCGACGCTCCGGCGACAAATTAGTTACCTTCCGCTCCAAGAGATGGCGTTGCTTGTGGCTAATATGTTGTCCAATGCTTTTAGTTACCTGCCGGTCCAAGAGATGGCGTCGCTTGTGGCTAATATATTATGGCTACGAAAAACTGAAGTAAATATTTCTTAGGCTTTCATACAACGGGCCAGATTTTTTTGGCGTTTTATACATAATGGTATGGTACGGAACCCTTCGTGCGCGAGTCCAACTAGCACTTGGCCGGTTTTTATTATACTATCCTAGCTTACAGGCGAGTACCACCGTCGTGGTAACTCTGCTACCCCAGCATATTTATGTACCTACCTAGTCTTTGTATTTAATCACAGTATATGGACATACAACACTTCTTCTTCCAATCCTTGACTATGCTGATGTTTGCTATCTAGATCTTACTGAGGAGCAACTAAATAAACTAAATAGCAACTAAATAGAGCGTCTTCAAAATATTTGCATAAGATTCATATTTGGCGTTAGAAAATATGATCACATCTCTGAGTATCGGAATAAGCTCAAGTGGCTCCCAATTCGTCTTCTCCGGAATAGTCATATTCTTTCTGCTTTATACTGCGTACTGTTTAATCCAAATACGCCTGATTATCTAAAACAACGGTTCCAATATAAATTGTCAAATCATCAAGATCGCTTTCTTCGCTCCAATTGAAACCTTTCTCTATCAGTTCCTTATTGTACTTCACCCTTCTACAGTAACTCCTTCAATGCAGTGGCTGTTCGTTTGTGGACTTCCTTACCAATCACAAACCGACCAGGGCACACACTTGGTACTTTCAAGAAAAAAGTAAAATATTTCTATCTTTCATTTTAATCGTGACTTGCACTACTCTTTTCTATTCTCTTGCACCGACTATCCTTCTTGTATTTACTGTTTTTAAAAGACTTACTCTTCTATCCTACTAACTGCTGAGAAACTTATAAATTTATATAGCTAAATTGTACACGCTATCCTGTTTCCTGGAAGAGATCGCTATTTAGTGACAAGGCCGCGTGTTATACCTACTCATCTCTGTGTGATAATGTGATCATGTAATTCGTTTTGCTGTACAATGAAGAGGATATATCAAATTACGTCAAATGAATCATAATAATATTGTTATTACCTTCTTACATAATAAGACTACAATTAATTATGTAATACTAGAGAACCGCCCGCGCTTCGCTTCGGGACCCGTAGGTAACACCCGCGTAGGTCCCGCTCCCGTAGGAATTTAGGCTAAAAAGTAGCCTACTACTCGCTCTCTTCACTCCACCCTGTCTGAGGTGTGTGGAGCCCTCGGGACAGTTAGTTCCCCTTTGGGGATGTCTCTCGCGGCCCGTTAAAACGGGCCAGTCCTTGGGTTGGGCCCTAAGGTCCTTGGTTGTCCATCTGTGGTTAACCAATAGGTCAAGTCCGGTGAGTGGTGACCTTTTTACAGGCCACAGAGTCTTAAACGGGATGGGGTTCATCTTCGCGCCGCCCAGGCGATCGAGCCCCTACCGGGTGAATCCCGCTGGTGGGAAGCCCAGCAGGAGCCGATCAGCGTCGGGCGACGACTTACGAAGCCCCAGTATCAGTCAGTGCTAGGCCCGTCCCGCGCAACCAGCAAGTCGCGCGGGAAGGCCCAGCGGTCCGGTGGACGGGTGTGGAGCGGCGCCAGGTCCTACAGATGCGGGAACCGCGACGCGTCGACACGCCCGAACATGTTGCGTGCCAATCGCTCGATGAAGTCGTCCAGGCTCTCGACTCGAAGGTCCCTCTGGATGACGGCGTTCCTCGGCGCACCAGTCAGCCGGCGGAGCGCAATCGCCTGAACTGCGCGCATCCTCTTGCGCTGCGGTTCGCTGGCAAGCGCGTACCACGCCGTTGCCGCGTACGTGAGGCGGGGTCTGATGTAGGTCTTGTAGACCCCGAGCTTCAGTCCGAGAGGGAGGCTCGAGGAGAGCACTGGTTTCTGCCTTCGCACTTCTGGAATTCGCGACGGCTTTCGTAACCTGTGGCTTCATCGAGAGTCTTCCGTCGATTTTGCCCAAGTATTTGGGCTGTGGGGCCCATTGGATATCTTGTCCATGAAGCTCCAGAGTAGGGTCCCGCCTGTTGAGGTATCCTCCTATGTTCACAGCCGGCGTCTTCCCGACATTCACCGACAGTCTCCACGCGGCGAGCCATTCGGGGAGGGCATCAAGCGCACGCTGCATCTTGACAATGGCGTGGGTTCTATTCAGCGACGTGGTGATGTACGCCACGTCATCGGCATACAGGGCAAGCGACGCCCCCCCTGCCGCCGGGATGTCGTCGGTGTAGCAGGCGTAGCAGACCGGGGACAGGCAACTCCCTTGCGGGACGCCGGCTGCGATCGGACGCTCGGTGGATTCGGCGTCTTCAACCACTACTCTGAAGCTTCTATTTTCGAGGAAACTGGAGATCATCTTAACGGCACTCCGGGGCGCCGACGGCTGCGAGATCTTGTAGAGAAAGCCGTCGTGCCAAACACGGTCGAACGCCTTTTCCATGTCGAGGAATACTGCACACACGCGTTCTCTCTTATTCAGAGCCGCGGTAACGGTGTGCAACACACTCGACAGTGTAGCCATGCTGTTCAGCGGCATCAAAAAGTAGCCTTCCACTTCTGTTGGCAGCTAGGCTATTCCATCCCGGATGCTTGCAGTTCCAGTCGCCCGCGCCCACCACCGGTGTCGGCGAGTCCAGCAACTTGCGGACATCAGCCAACAGGATAGTGCCAGCGGGCGGGCGGTACACTGAACACAGCCGGAGCGGGGAGTTCTCGAGGCAGAGCTAAAGTAGCCTATTACATTTGCCTATGACTTAAGTAAATTACATGTAGTATTTGATAGCGTAATTCAGAACTTGCAAATGAATTTTGTTAACGCCATCTATTGGCAACTCCGAAAATAAATATCTAGTAACTAACAAAACATCGATCTTCCCATGGGAATGGGATGTTTTTCCGCGGTAAAAAGTAGCCTACCTCACTCTCCACCCTCCTAACTATCCCCACACACATAAACCTTACCATATAATAGCTTTGTTGCGACGTGAAAGCGTCACAAACAAACAAACAAACAAACAAACAAACACACTTTCACATTTATAATATTAGTAAGGATTAAAACTGCAATTATAATAGAATTTACTAAGTCAAGGCAGAATTTTTTCAGCTACTTCGTCGAAAAAGCGATTAAAAATATTACGTAAGTACAATGCATTTCCATACAGCTAAGATTGTGTAAACAAAGCGGTCTTATAGAATACGGGTAATGCAACTCTATTTTATTGTTTTATATTGCTTTGTTATCTACTTAATGTTCTCAATATGAATAATTCTCCTCGCGTATAATAAGAGAACGAACTATTTCTCACGCTTCGTGTATTCGTAATATTTAATACCGTACAGTACGTTTTAGGATTTTAAGCAACTTATGTAGAGGCCAATTGTATCAATAAATATACAACATTGTAGATAACTTTTAAGAAAAATACTGACTTCAATACTGAAAAGTAGAGATAGCTCAAAAAGTACCTACTCGACACATTTCACTCAATTTTAAAAGACACCACGTGACAAGCATTAGCTTTCGAAAGGAAAAATAATTATATTAGGTACCAAAATCAGTAAATAGTTATATACTCATAGAATAACACAAGAAAATTTACAGTCGAATTAAAACTTCTTTTGAAATCAGTTAGTAAACGTATTTACAATATGCGATGGTATTTCTTTCCTTTTCCTCATTTCTTTTTCGTTCTTCTCTCTTTCTGCTTCCTGTCCCTCAAAATAAGACCAGTCTTAAAGAGAAGTATCGGCCATGAGATGAGAGGCTAAAGAGAAGTAGATGCCATTGATATTACGATCGACTATGGACCCTGGGGACCGGGGACGTTGACTGCATCAGGTGACTTGTGGGCTCATACATCAGGAAGCAATGGATACCGTAAAGTGCGACAATATTAGTAACACATCGAAATTAGTTATCTATTGAAGTAAACAGTGCCACAGCCTGTCCTGCTCAAGTTATCTAATACAAAACGATTTTGTAAATGTAGCGTGTAAATTGTGCTGAATTGCCTCCGACGATTTTCCTTCTCTATTGCTAAGCACCTTTCCCAAAGGGTTTTTTGGCAATATTTTAAAAATCATAGGGTAGGTATATGAAATAATTGATTCTGATTTTAAGCAGCAAATAAAAAGAATGAAGTAAAATATATACGATAATTTGTTCATATTTTTCTCACAACATTATTTACTCACATCTAGATACTGACTATAATTTGGGAATAGAAAGAATTTTTCAAGGACATACGTTTTCATTAAAGTCGGCTTGAAATGGGGTAATTATGATGACATTGAATCGACGACGAGTCATGTGAACAATGGACAGTAGACACACTCACAACAATAGACCAATTAAAATTGAATATGCGCTCACATATTTTACAAAATGCAGTTCAAATACCAATAATAAATAACCAAACATCAACTAAAGTCCATATGCATACGCACTTTTCGAACGGACAATTAAACAATTGAGATCTTACAGCACGGGTAAGTGCAGAAAAAAGATTTTCCGTTTCAGATAATGAAGTGACAACAATGGCAGTGTTTGCGTAAGGTGTTCGCACGGCGAGGACGCGAGTGGGGAAATATTTTATATAGGGGACCGGAGAGCGCGGGCGCGACGTATCGCCGTCATGCCTCTGCGGCTGCCCTAGCGAGATGAACCTCCTCGTATGCCTCGCTGTACTTCACGCGTGTCTCTCAACCGTCGCGGCTACGAACTCGACCCAAAATGTGACCGACATCGAAACCTCCAAAAACGCTACCAAAGAAATCTTGAAAGCGAGTGAAACAGCAGATCCTGGGAAAATAGAAATCGTCAAGCAGATACGCCGGCTCAATGAAGACGGATCCTACACGATTGGTTATGAAGCTGACGATGGCACCTTCAAAATCGAGAGCCGGGACGTTCAAGGCAACGTTAAAGGTACGTTCGGTTACATTGATCAAGATGGTGAAATAAAACGTGTCACATATACATCTTCCGGTGATAGCACACCCGTTCCAGTTACAACTAGTACAACACCTAGCACGCCAATGATGGTTGTGAGAGTTAACAAGACGGTATCCTCAACCACAAGGAGACCATTAGCAACAGTTGTGTATCCAACCAGAGCCAGTGCTACAACAAGAGGGACAGTTATTCAACCAATTCCAAGAAGAAGAGGAAGTTCCACTAGAAATCCATTGAATCCAGAAGCCACAACAGAAGCCTCAACTGAAACTACGAGCAATATATTGGATTTGTATAAACACAAGGAAGATAGTGCTAAAACTCGGACCCAACTATCAAAACCAGTGCCAGCTTCAAATAAAGATGATTTAATAACTAAACAAACTACTACTAAAACACCGCATACAGTAAAACCAGTGTACGAAGATGTAAAAGAAAATTCACCTGAAAATAAAAATGCGATTCGACGTGAACTTACCGGCACGAGCCCCAATCCTCACATGATAAGTTTGCGGCAGTCCATGGGTGATGATTCTACTGATGTCTATGGCAGCCACCTTTCTCTTGGAACGGTACGTCCATTATTTACTACAACAACTCCACGTGTTAGATTAGTACCGTTACATTCTCTGGTAGCAGCAAGGCAGAAAATACATCGTCAATACCAAGAACCAGCACAGGAGGCAGAAGAAACTACTGTGGAAGCTAGTACTGGTCGAGTATTTGACAGCGAAAATGTCTTAACTTCTACGGCTATTCCAGTTGTGCACATTCCTCTTCAAAGAGAAAATGATGATAGAGTATATCACCAACAGCCAATTTATCACCGCCCCTCAGCAACTGTTCAATTTCGGACTCATGAATACTTAAGAGACAACCCTGGAGCCCCCATCCCTATTGGAAATCAGCGGCCCTTTCTCCATTACGACCGAATACCAGAATACCAGAACAAAGTATTGGACCAACACCAACAATTTTTAAAGGAAACAAATCATGCCCAGTCTAAGGCAGCAGAACCTGAAGCAGCTCCTGTCGCATATGATGCTAGACCAGTGACAAGAATAATACCTATTCCAGTTGACGAACGCGGTGTTCCGATCCAAGGATACGAGGCGAGATTTGTCAACCCCTACAGAGCTCAGCCACCCCTATTCCAACGCTACGAACCCATTGACGACGTACCGCACATATCGGCTCCAGTAAGTACAAGAGACCTTAAACGTTTGTTACACATTCTTATTCTTCGACAAGCTAAATTACAATCCTTAATGGATCAAATGTTACCGGGACCAACTTATCAACCACAACCAATCTATAGACACGACTATGATTATAACAGACAGCAGCAAAGCTACCGAGATGATGACCGTTACGATTATAGATACGACCAGCAGTACAGACAAGACATTTATCAAAATCAAGTTTCGAATTATGACAATCAACAATATGAAAGCCAGAGGTATGTTCCGCGTCGAAGATATTCTCGCCCTTACGATAGTGCTGGCTCTTCTTCTAATCGTATAGAAGATAATATGCCAGAGTATCTGCCAGTTGAAGTGAGGGAGGCTCTTCTCTTGAAGATGCTGATGCTTGCCATCAGTCCTGACTTCATGCCGACCACTGCGCCGGCGACTGAACTGACAACTGCTGCTCCTCCGCGAAAACAGGTGAGGAACGTCCAGATTTTAGGAGAAGAAGGGTCTACCAATGATAACAAACCAGTACAAAGGCATTGATAAAATAAACAGTAGGTACTTTTAATGTGTAGTAATTAATATTTAAAGTAGAATACTCAGTTACCTTTAGTTGTAATAGATAATAATGTAAATAATTTTTTTTACCGAGAAAGTTGTAGTAATAAAGATTTTATATTGATTTGTTGTAAAAATATGTGGTGTTAATCCTACCTCAGATCAAGTTTCTTTTCTGCAGATAAAATTAAATCAAATTGGGTCACAATTTTCTATTTTTATTTAAATTATCTTTACTGGATAGATTTTTCTAATATTAAAAGTAGTATTGAAAACTTTCAAGTAAATTAAAATATTTCAAAATTGCCATTTTCTGCCATTCTTCGTAATTACAATGTTAGTACGAATAAATAAATGAGTAATAAATAGCTTACAATGTTATACCCTCGCACCAAAATTCCTTATGTTCGTTGGCATGTATGAATATCATTATAACATTATCATAACATCTACCACTCGATAACGATAATTTATCTGTCACATAAATATCTGCATCCAACTTGCACTAGTAGGGATCGAATCCAGGACTCTTCGCTTCGCATGCAGCAACACTACCAAAGCGGCGTTTTTTGAAAGGAATTTCGTACGTCGTTCTTTGACATGCATATTTTAAAACATCATCGTTTAGTGGTTTAGTCGAAAGCTTCCCTGTATATTGTACATAGAAGAAGGTTTATATTGTTGCGTGTAGACATGAATTACAGCGAGCAGCCTTCACGGCGCTGACTCTTGCAGTGGGTGCGCAGGCGACAGTCTCGTAACCGTTGCCGCGTTGGCACGCTCGTTCATTACTTTGTGAATATTTAATGATGAAGAAAATTATAAAGAGACGTTGATGATGAAGTCACATTTATTATCAACGTTAGACTTCGAACAATTCGACTGTGAAAACCGCATCCTTCAGTAAATTTTGAGCGATCATAACCATTAACACAAGACCACATTCATATCACCGCACTTGAAATTTCTGTTTTTTTTTTTAGTTAACATAAATAGTCGACAAATGAGCAGGCGATCCACTTCATAGTAAGCGGTCACCGACGCCCATGTACACCAAAGATATCGCCGATACATTGTTAACCAAAAAAGACAGAAGAGTAAACTAGGAATTTTTATTTGCTACGATTGTACTAGACAAATGAAAAAGACATAATAAAGGATCCAAGAGTTATTTTTTGTTACATAAATATGTGTCTCTTTGGAATCAAACTCGAGACCTCTTGACTGGAAAAAAGGAACTGGACAACAATATGTTTATAATACTTAGTGCGGATTATAATTGAAGGCTATATATAATCCTCGTTGCTACTGCTTAACCCAAAATGATTCATCACACAACACTACTTACATCAAATTTAATATTTTAGTAACATCGTCTATATAGCTCCTTACCGTCAGAAGACCAGAACCTCAAACAAAATATAAATCAAATTGTTATCCAAAATTTAAGGATCTAAAGCAAACGACATAAAGTGAAATGACAAAAAAATTACATAATGTCAATACCTAAAACCTTAAACCAAAATTCCTTAGGTAAATGGCTTCAAACTACTACAGACCTACTACTGAGCACGGGTCTCTCTTGACCCATTATGGCCTAGATTTCCACCACGCTTCTACCGTGCGGATTGGTGGAGTTACTTATTTAATAAATATTGATAAAATCGCTTCCTTATCCTCTGATAGCAAAACCTTCGACCCAAATTATGCCCATGCCATAAAATAGTCTATTGTTCCAGTAAAGGCCGTTGGAAGTCGATCTCATTTGTCTGCAACAAACAATAAATTAACAGCTCGCTGTAGTAATCAAACATATAACAATTTTATTCGACTTACATAATTCGGTGGGAAAATAAGTCACACATGTAAGGCGGTAACAGGCGGGTATTGTTGGTCCCATGAGAAACCGTCCCACGGCCCCGTATGACGCTTGTTAAAAACTCCGCTAACAATAGTCAGGTGTCGGGGTATATGTTGAGTAATGCTTCTGGGATTACAATACCAGGGGACTGTTATGCTTGGCTTGACATTGGCCCGGTAAGAGCAAGTGGATTGGAAAGCAAAGGTGTCGATGAAGTTGTAAAAGTAAAAAGAATATTTTTTTTTTCGAATCAGAAGTCCAATAAACGGATGACACTCCAAGGTAAAGCAAAAATGCTGTTCTTCCTAAATAGGAAGAATATCAATTTCTTAAGATAAGATTATCTTCGCTGTTTATGAGTGTGTTTGAAAAAAATATCTATGAGGACTATCCCGTCTTTTTAGATTACTTTTATAATTTAGGGTTAAAAATTATATTATGAAATTCTTAAACTAGACATTCGTACCTCGTAGACTTACTACTACGACTGTTTAGATTATAAAGCTCTATTGATATGAACTGCTCAATGCATCAAAACATAGAATGTTGTCTTATCAGTCTTCTGGAAATATTAAAAAGTAATAATTATGGTGTCCAATAATAATGTGTGATGTGACTGTTTAGACTAGTGAAGAACTATGTTCGGACTATGGTTGAATAATAGAGGACCTATTTCACACATCTCTTTCTTGTCTCTCTTTGAGTCATTTTACTCAGCTCAGAAAATGGCAATCCACATATAGCACTTACACCATTTGGATCTGTTTCGAGCGCTCCATACTTACACAATAATTGAAAGTGGTGTGAAAATGTGTTCAAATCTGTAACTTTTAGATTTTATCGGCTACCGCCAGTATAATTACTTATTTGTGGTTTTCCTCGCGATATAACCGAAGTACTGAATGTACTTGAAGCAGGGAGTTGAGGGTTTATCCACAGTGAAAACAAATCAAAATAAATATAAAATTTGAATTTAATTAAAAAATACACTACATATTTACAAAAAATGATAATTAATCACCGACTAAAAGGATCCAAATGTGATGTCATGGAGAGGGGGAGAGTTTCCCTTGGGCAGGGAGTATTCCTTGAGCAATTGATCCAGCATCGAGTAGGGTTGACTTCTCTGCTGTTGGAACTGGTTGGCCGGGGGGAATCGCGGTTGAGCGGGGGCCTGGTTGAAGTCTTGGTTGAAGTCCTGGTACTCTATCTGGGGTTTCGGAGCGAACTGTTGGGGCTGCGGCGCGGGTCTGAACTCCTGCTTAGGCCTGAACTGTTGCTGACGCGGCTGGGGCTCCGGGTTGAAGAAGTTGTCCTCCACAGGAGCGGGGGCCGCACCAGCGAAGAAAGCAGGCTGGAATGATTACTTAATTTTAGTTCTAAATATTCAGTCGCTTGGGTAATTCAAATATTAACCAGGCATTGGGTGCAACTCTTAATCTGCCTGAATATCAACAACCACATTCAACCACATAAAATTCTGACAACTTGACTACTGTATTGAAAATTAAGATACAGTTTGCATCATTACTACATCAGCCAAAGCTCAATGGAATTCCAGATAACAGTAATTTATGTGGATCCTCTAAAGAAAGGAAATTTGATTGGCCAGCCTAGGGGTTACCAGACCGATCGATCGATCGATGGTGGAATGGATTAGTCGACGTCGATCGATTGTTTCTACTAGACCAATCGATCAATCGACATCGATGCCGTCGATCGACGATCGATCGATTGGTCTGGAGCACTCCTAAGACAGCAACGAAGCAATAGATACTTGTCTGAAAACTGACCTTGGGAGGAGCAGGAGCAGGAGAAGCAGCACGGTACTGCTGCTGCGACTGCGGCCTGTACTGCTGCGGCTGCGGCTGCGGCCGGTACTGCGGCTGCGGCTGCGGCGCGGGCGCGCGGTACGGCGCGGGCGTGGGGCGGGGCGCGGGGCGCGGCGCCGGCGCGGGCGCAGCGTCCTCGTAGTCGTAGTCTACCTGCGCGGGCGGCGCGCGGTACTGAGATCTGCCGCCTTGCTGCTGGAAGAGATTGGCACCAACTTATCAAATCAAATCAAATTAAAATTCTTTATTGTGGAAACGGGTAATTGCAAATTGAGCGCTCATAGCCGAACGGCTTGCGTCGCTTCTGAGTGATCGACAAAGTTAAGCAATTATTAAGTATACCACAATTATGAAAATACCAGCTGTCCCCCGCAGCTTCATAAGCTTGGAATGTTTGAATGAAAAATTCAGTCTTAGTGCTCTACCCTACACTACTAAAGTTCCTCCTATTGTAACTCCTTATATTATATTGATTGATTGATTGTTTTACAACGGCGAAATACCATTGAAATTATCCCAAGGGAACAAATTACCAGGAATAAAGTATCTTATGTCCCCGTCTAGGACATGGACAATCTTTGCGCCATATTTTAACGCTGAGAACTTTGCTCGCGAACATAAACTTAACTTTTAGTTCGGAAAAATCTCATACCCTAATTTTTATTTTAGCTTAACTCCAGCTTAAACTGCACGGCAAAGGTAAAGCAATAACAGTCGTCGCTGCGGTAAATTGGAAATGATGCGCGATGGGTCGTAGACGTTATAATGATTATGTAATAAAACTTCGTAGACTGCTACGGCGTAGCAAAAGGACGAACTTTAAAGCATTTGTAGTGGTTCGTATTATTTCCTTATACGAATAGGAACCTATTAGCGAATTGGAAATACTTTTAAATCAAAGTAAAGAAAATTGAGTATAGATTTAAAGGTCTGCTTACCCATGCAAGTCTATCTTATTTCAAAAGGCCTGAATTAGATAAGTCTTGACAAAAGTATACCTACGAAATGTGTTCAACTAAGTATTAAAACACAACGCAAACCGGCGATTCTGACGCTCACAACTGAAGCATATACAAATCAGTAGACTTTAAGGTCTGACAAATGACACCCCGGATGGCGCAATGGTTAACACACCGGATTGCTGTTCCAAAGGTCCTGGGTTCGATTCCCAGCGCGGCGTAAATTCCGTTTTTGTTCTGGGTGTGTCCTTGTCTTAGGTGTTGTCCAGGGCACCCACGACATAGGGAATCCTAGAGTGGGGCTATGAGTGTGTAGCGTGAAATAGTACTTACAATACAATACAATACAATACAATACAATATACTTTATTGTGCACACAGAAAAAAACAATTATACAATATATGGTGTAGATTATTATTAACACAATGGGCGGTCTTATCGCTGTAGTAGCGATTTCTTCCAGACAACCTTAAGGCAGAGGACACAGACATTAAAAAATCGATAGCTTATATAAATAGTATTAAAGTTTGTACCTGTTTATTAGGCCTGAGGCCCTCCTCGCGCGTGGACTCGTCGACCAGCGTGGGCGGCGCCACCGTGATGCCTTCACCGGCTGGCTGGAACCCGTACTTGTTCGCGCCGTACTCGATCACGCGCAGCTGGAAGTAGAGAGGAAACCGTTAGCGTTCAAGTTGGAAAATACTGCTAAAGACATTATAGGAAGCTACGCCTGCAATCGAAAAATACTCCTTGGATCGTTATAGTCATTTAGAAGTATTTTTCATTTTGATACAATAAAATGTAATAAATGCATTTATTCTACATCATATACTTACGTAGGTAAAGATACCTAATTAAAATAATCATAAAATCATACTGGGAAAGTTGTGGTCATTAGGGAGACATCGCTAAGCTGTGATATTTTCGGAGAAACTTTGGATATACTTAAGTAAAATACATATTTAAATGGTTATCAGATATTCTTTTTTTGTCGGGAACTCAAAGGCAATGTCACTGATATTACACGCCCTTCGGGCAACCGTCATCTTGACATCAGATGGCTTGACCACTCGTTTGTTGGATATTTAGAAAGAAATAAATAGGTCAACCCGGCACTTTCAGTAGGTCCTAAGGACATCCTTAGAGATCCTGAAAAAAGCTAAAGGTTCCTATTCAGAAACCGGCAAAGATTGCCTGTCTCTTTGGTGTAAAGACCTAAGGTAAGATGAATATGGAAGTATGTCCAAGTGGAGTTACCTTGCCAGTGTCGTCTTTGTATCCGTACTTGCCCTTCACCTCGCCGGCCGGCGATTTAGTTTCGATCTTGAACGATCCATCGGCAGCTTCATACCCATAGGTATACGAACCGTCCTCGTTGTGCCTGCAATGAACAATGTTCAAATAAATAAAGTAAATAAACGCTCACATTCACAGCGCATTCTAGGATTGTATAAGTTCTGGTTTATATGAACACAGACATCAGTAACACCTGATAAAGACAAATCATCACTTAAATATCTGCTCCGGACAAGAATCGGTACCTCTAGTTTGATGTAGAGTCACTTTAAACAGGTTGTTAGAATCGTTTATTGAAGCAACTTTATCGATGTAATTATTATTTAATATTTTTTTTATAATTTTATTGCTAAAACAGATTCATACTTTAATTTAAGCTTTCTTGACTGGCAACGTCGGTGGGGACCACGTCGTCTATCGTCCGTTACAAAATTATTAGTAAAGTTAGTTTGATCCTCCAACACCCTAGATAACTTATGAATTAACCAATAATAATATTAAAGTGAGGGTTGTGAACTAACCTGTTGATTTGTTTGAGAATGGGGACGGGGGTGGAGGTGACCTTGGGCTCCGAAGCGATGTACCGCGGCGCGCGCTCCTCTTGGTATTGCGCGTATGCGCACGCGCACACAGCCAGGATCGTCTGGAATTAACAGAAAAAAACTTTAGTTTACAGTGACACAGTCAGATAGATAGGTGAGACTTATAGTCTTTATAATCTTTATTTGCACTAAATACACCAACAATATTTACAGGTTCATAATGTTATAACCTAGAACAGAGGTGTACTTAACCATTACTGGCATGCAATAGTCAATTCGTGTGAGAATTTAAAAATACATAACATGAAATAATTAAATTAAATTAAATTAACCAATTAAAATTAACCAACTCAAATGTCACATCACTAAAGAATCATCATTTCACATTAATAACATTAATAATAACATAACATGCCTAATTTCGGTCAGGGGTTATAAAAAGAACAAAATATGGTTTATATTTACACTGCGAATCAAATCGTTTATTTCAGAAGAAACAACAAAACAACTACAAGTTTAATAATTAATATTATACGAATTAGTTATTCAATGACAAGGTTTTGAACAACTAATATAACTTGTCATGCAAAAATTACTTTAAACCAATATGTATATAAATATCTGAATCTATTTATAAAACTTACAACAAAAACAATAAACAATCGTAACAAGCGCGCAGCTCGTAAAAATTTACGATATTTTTCATAAAAACTAGGTATATTATTGTGACCAAACTGTTTTGTGCAAAACAGTAAAGTTACAAATTTGGTTCAAGCACACGAGTTGCGACCTTGATGTTATTATTTGCGTCGATTACGTAAAACGAAAATTATCTAGGAAAAATATTGCATGGCCTAACACAGACACTGAGGCGAGAACATCGTTTTAGAGTTTTATAGTACTTAGAACACTAAGTAAATTTTACAAATATTGCTATTCGAAAGAAGCAAATAAATAAACAAAAAATAAGAAACATCTTTTTTTCTTTATATTGGTCTTACAATATATTCTTTATATTGTCATGCTTTGTTTTTGTGTGGATTATAAATATCTACGCGTTTAAGATTACCTTTAACAATTTACAAAAACTGCCTTTAGTAAGACCGGGGCTTCGTTCAGCGGACAAGAGTAATACAATAATTTCAAAGACTTTAATAATAATACAAGAATAACTTTTAACAAAGTAGAACCGACTTTAATGCCGAAAAGTAAAAATCCGTTGAGTTAAACGCGGTTAATATTCCTAAATCCTTCTCCTAAGTCTGATAAACACGATGTTGAAAATCATATCAAAATTGGTTCAGCTAAACAATATGTCTAAAACCTTCTCTAAAAGTCTGACAAATACTATGCTGAAAACCGCATCAAAATCGGTTCAACCAAACGCGAGATAATCGCGCACAAGTATACATTCATACATACATACAGGTCAAACTGAGAACCTCCTTTTTTGAAGTCGGTTAAATATATGAGTTGAAGGGGTCTATTTTATTACATTTCATTGTGTTTTCCCTTTCTTTTTTTTCTTGGCTGGAAACGTATTGGAACCTTTGATATTACTAATACCTGTTTACTGACGATGTCGGCATCGTAGGTACCATTAATTTAACTCGTCGTCAGGTTTCATCGGGTATACATAAAAAAGTAATATTCCCGAGTTTTTGTTACAGTTATTTCCCAAACCGCTCGACGTTTACAACTTGCCGGCTCGGAGCACTCGCTAGGTATAGTTTACGCATTGATGGATTTACGTGTCAAACTTTTCTATTGCGTTTCATCACGTCGACCCGTCGATACAGCACGTGGAATTGTTTTGTGTTACAGACATATTGCGTTACCGAAATATACGTTACCGTTCGACAACGTACTGATATTCGTAAGGCTGCTTGGAGGTCAGTGTTCGATGGCCTACTCGTATTTCCGATTGATTATTTTATTTTACTATTTTCTGTGTGTTTTATTTTCAGTTGCAGGCATTAATTCACTTAATTATTAATTAAATTTTCGATAATAACAACTCCAATAACAAATGAGGAAGTCAATTTATCAGTTGAGGAATGTTGATGGTAAGATGACCTTCTCTTAGTTATTTCGTTTAAGAAGAATTAATCATAACTGTTACTATCATGGTGATCATGGTCCAGCCTAGAAACGCCAATTTTAAAAATAAATGTTGTGAATAAATAAATAAATAATAAACGCTAACACACTCATACCCCCGCAGTAGATTATAAGGTAGCCTGTGTCGCGGGTGGCATGGACTACACACATAACACATTACAATTACACCCATGACCCGAGTACAAATATTTATCTGCCACATAAATATCTGCCCCGGCCGGGAATCGAACCCGGGACCCCTCGCGTCGCAGGCAGGGTCGCTACCAACTAGGCTACAGGGTCGTCAAATATCCGTTAAAGCTGAGGATTTTATTTTAACTAGTCCAAACGATCTTACTTATGGAACTATCAGAAGGATTTAATAGGAAGATAGCGTCATTCATTAGGAAGAGTTATAGCCTATCTAAGATTTCGCTGCAATTTTTAGTTAGCCTTAAATATTAATTTGCCCAAGCGGAGCGAGGGCATGTTAGTATATAATTAATATTATTATGATCAGTCGATTGAATTTAAATCATAGTTCAAAAGAACAAAATGCAGACCAACACGTGACGTTGCTATGTGTTAAACATTCGCGTTCTTTGTTTGCGGGGCGAGTCAGTAATTTATACAAAGGGCGACAAATCGGAAAGTAGAAATATTTAGAGGCCGCGGGCCGGTTTGCGACCGCTCACTGCGGTGGCCACGCCGGTGGCCACGCACCAGACACTTGCAGGAAGTGACAAGACAATAATTCAATTATGACTTTAAACTTTTGGATCATTAAACAGTTTTTTCGACGAGACATAAACGAGGATTTTGAAAATCGAACGATTCTGTTTCAGAAATTGCGGTGTCAATGTTTTTTTTCTTCATGTGCCCATGTTAATTTGATGGTAAAAATCAGCAGTAAAAGTGCAAATGACTAAACAAGTCGCAAGCAATGAACGCTTTCAGATATTAAACTGAAAAAATCTTTGATCAAAAGAAAAAATCTTTTAGCCAAAAGGCCGAGAAGTAAGTGTACTTTATTATCTCATTCAAATTATTGCCTTGATAATGTTTGTATTCAACTACAGTAATTACTTAATTTGTAGCGGAATTTAAATAACCATTTGTAATAAAATAACCAGCTGCTAAGGCTGCGACAATGTTACAAGCAAATGTTTGAACTTTAAAAACAACTTTCATCTAAATGCTGTTTTAACTATCCTAGTAACTTTTCAAGTAGTTAAAATCAATATCTACCTTCAACAACATGCTATATTAGCAGCGAAGCTTATATACCTAGTACGATGATAATATGTAGAAGAATGAGTTTCACTGAAAAGTTAAGTATATCAATCTGCAAAAGAATTTACCTGCCTGACAAAGTACCATCTTTCTGTATAATCAATTACAAATGCAGCAATGAAAGGTCCGTGTTACGCGGATCTCCTACTTCCTTCTTTCTCCGCAAAACTTAACGACACTTTTCGACAAAGATTGACATGACAATATCCAGTTCGAATTAAAGGAAATATCGTGTTTATCAAATGTTTACATAAATCTAAGATCAAATAGAATTCAAATCTATTTCAGGAGTAAATTCACTGAGGTCTTATTTGCTTATCTACCTAGGGATACTTCACAACAACAACTTACTTATCATTAAGCTACGTATAAAAATATAAAAAGCCCATTTGATTCCGATTTATCTGACACTAAATTATATTTCAAAGTCATTATCATAAACATTTCTCTCCGAAACTCCGAACCAAATATTGATTTAACCTAGCTCTAAAGGCCAACCTTGAACTAAACCTTTACATATCAGTACACTCATGAATGTCAGGCGAACCAGTTCCACAGTCCACACGTGAATACGTTATCATGCATCAGTCTGTGGGCTGTTCCTGCATGTAAAGGTGAAAGGCTGAGCGATACGGCTACTTAATTGACCACCGGAAACGTTAGTTCTGGGCATCATGCTGACAGTGGTCAAAGCACTTAAATAAATAAATAATAAATCCTTAAACCACTTGAAATAGTGTTGAATTTTAACTGGTTTTTATCAAATGCGGTGATGCCAAAAATATATGCAGGTAGGTACATTGTCTACTCTATCAACAGCACTGGAATATCGTGTTAGAGTAGACGTGCTCTAAATGATGGAAGTGCCTCAATGATGAGGACCTGTGTTCAGTCGTGAACATCAATGAATTGAAGCCAATTTATGTATGTAAATCCTAGGGATTTTTTTATTTTATACACGCTGAGGGACCACTGAATTATAAGCATTGCCCATTCCGTGGATACTATTGTGTACTGTGTAGTACCAGAAACGTGATAAAAACTCTTTTCACGCCTCCGCAGCAATAATCGTACTCCCCATTTTCCGGTCCTTTGTTAGAGGCGGCGCAATGTACTTTTTTATTTTTCGCGATTATCTTCTCAGATCCTTCTTTCTTCTTTTCTTTCATCTCCGTCGTCTACTCAGGTCCAATCTTATTTATCGTCACGTGCGTTTCAACGATTCACTTCCTGGTGTTGTGTATTTAATACATACTTAGTAAAAATACGTGTTTCCGTTTCTTCTTTTACGGCCACCTTATTAGTGATAGCACACTGTTAAATGAACACCAACTGCCCAACAAAGGCCGGCCAAGACAGAAGAGAGAATAAACAAAAAAGGAATTAGATGACTTATCTGATTACATATTTTGTCAGCTATTTACGTAAAACGCATGTAAAACTTCAAACTATATCTCTTTGCCGTCACAAATCATGGTGAGCGGGCAGGCGGCATTACATCGGTCACAGGACATTACCGGCGCCTACTGGGTGCAGCTGCTAATCTTGTTCGATACTATCTGCGTGATTGTCATGTTGTTCACAGAAATACGACAACGGTTTTTATTGCCGCTGTAAAGTTCTCAACGATCGATATTAGAGTGAATTGAAGTTTGACGAGGACAACACTGCTTCAGCCGTCAATTGAAATTGGAATTCTTGTTCTGAAGCTGCGCCGACATGGCTTAACGATTAGAAACTGTCTTACTATTACCAGGATCAGTGATAATTTTTCTTCCAAAAAAGGTTTGCTGGAGCTTGTAATTCTAAACGATAAATGAATAAGACTTCATAATTCCGTACGCACACTATCAAGCTAAGGTTTCCAAGGTTGCACGTGGACACACAATCGAGACAAGCCACAATTTGATCAGACAACTTCAATAAACTTAAAATTTGGCCTTTTCAAATATTTAGGTTTTTACTCGTATAAACTCGTATTTTCTCCTTTATAACCTACTTCAAATTATAACTTTTAAAAAAGGTATTCATAGTTTATACCTTTAATTGGGTGAACCCATTTTGATAATCCTTTTTATATACGATATTTGGTGCTTGAGTTATTCCTGATAATGCCTGTTACATTGACCTCGAGTGCGTTGATGTCTTTCTCATTTTATTACTTATCGATGTTGGATCCGTTTTTTTAGTTTCATTTCTTTGTCTGATAAAACCGTCACTGTAACGTTTATTTTCAAAATTTTCCATAAAATGAACAAAAAATAAAAATATAGATCATTTTCAACATAAAAAAAGTTTTCAACGTTACGTACATACTTGGTTTGCTTAAATGGAATAGTCGGCTAATATAACTTGATCTGAGCTACACGATTAGGTACTTGACAAGCTGAATGAACGAAACCATTAATTTCATTCAATGTTGGTTTATAAAAACTATTTGACAGGGCAGCTATGCCATCGCTTTATTGCCTCGGGATTGCTTTTTCTGCTCGCTGCTCGGGATACTGAAGCAAGTCCCGAAGTACCTATCAGCCAAGTTAATAGGGAGAAGAATCATTATATTGCACTGTTGAGATCACAAAGAGCTCTGGTTGACATAGAACCCTTATTAAAGCTCACTTGTATTCATCTAGTTCATAGTATCCTGTCAATTGCCTGATTCGATCAGCATACCTATTCGTATCATATCGCTGACTGATGACGCCGATTATCGTCGCTTATATAGAAGGGTAGTGATAGTACTGATAGGCAATCATCGTAAGCAAATGTTTATCCCATTCACAACACTGGATTCGAAACAGAAGCCTTGCACGGAGAAAACTAACATGACTTAACTGAGTAGGTACCTATTTAAGTGCACAACGAGCATATTCTTATTCTAGATAATGCCCTGATAGTAGTGATGACGAAATAGAATAACTTTTGCAAAGCGTTACATTACACTAACTCGAGGGTGTTACATTACACTTGAGCAAGTGACCAAGTGACCACGCACGGCACGCGGCCACGGCAAGCGGCTGCGGCGCGCGGCTGCGGCGAACGGCTGCGGCTGCGGCCTCAACCGCCTGTTGGCCCATCGGAATGCTAACAAATTGTGATTTACTGGCCCACTCGTTCGCAAGAAATAGAGAAATCTAGAGTAAACTGCCGAAATTAGGACATTTGTACAATGTACGTTAGACCTTCGAAGTTATTGTGAAATTAAACTACATTAAAAATGTTGTGACCGCGTTAAAATATTCAAGCGCTCTAATTGAAAAGGCCGGTAAAAAGTTCAGCCGGTGTTAGGTTTATTTCCATTATATAATTCGAGTACAATGTCACAAAAAGAAGCGAAAATAATTACTTATTAACAGGAACTGGCGAACAATATTGTTGGATTGTTTTTTGGATAATGTACAATGACTTATTTTAAACAAAACAAAAGCAAATTAACCGCTTGTCCGAAAGTCAGCGAGTATAGTTCGACCGTAATGTTATCTCATTGTGAGCTCGGCACCGCATTGATGTAAGACAAAAATAAGTGCTATTTTATTATTTTACTTATGTTACAATATGTTCCGTATCTGTCTTTCTGCACAAAGCTTTTGTAAATATGCATGTGACGTTTTGACACCAATGAGATCATTCCACATTTTTTTATATTTTGGGGACGCTTCCTATTTTTAGTGAGATTAATTCATATTCTAATTTTACAAAACTAATAAAATACGAAAATCCGTCATACTAAACGCCGAACCGCTGTGATTGACGTTTATGACGTCACTTTCAAGTAAAAACATGATCTTAGCGTATTGTTTTGTTCTCACTTGACACTTCGTGTACTCTAACGTGACGTCACATTTGACGCCATGAGGCCATGACACTTTGGAGCGTTTTGGTGGAAATTTTAAACTTAATATTTTTTCAATATAAATCTTGATTTTTTCTGAAATAATATTGTATTCATTACAGTTACAATACATTTTCGAATATCATACAATAGGTTCTAAAAATCTGTCATCATGCCTATTATGCAGTACGCATAATTCGCTCAGCATAATTTAACGTAACAATTGTAATTTTACTCCTTTTTATTAAAATATTTCAAAAGATTTATTAACGATAATTATTAATTGGACATGATCTCGCAACTCGTTTTACTCTTGAAGTCAGACAATGTTGAGATATTTATTTTGTCAAATAATGTATTATGATAGTTACAGTTTACTGACCGTAGTTTTCACAATTGTATCAAGTTTCGTGGTCACTTTCATTATTTGATTATTTGTTGGAGATTTATGGCGTTATCTTAGATTATTATCGTCGCGTCGTCGCTCGCGCTCCGACTAGGTATCGCGCTTCTTTAAAATAAAAGCTTCCTGAATGCAGAAAAATTAATATTGAAGAGTGTGGACTGTGTAGCTACGAGAATGCTAGGATGCTAATACTGTTGCTGATGTCTGCAAAGCTAAGGTTTCCAATTTCGGTTCTCAGCCGGGACAATCTCATGAGAAATAATACGTATTCTTGTCACCACGCTTGTCACCGTATGAATTTGTGTGTGAATTTATTTTAATTATTTATTTTAAGCTTTATAATTATGTATTATGTGTCATGTCTTAAATTACACAATAGTTTATTTTAAGCTGGTTTGTTTAAATTGAGCTAAAGTAATAAAGCAGAGATCTAAATCGAAGGCACAAATCTATTTTAGACAGACACACGATGTACTACGTTAAAAAATAATAATATATCTACATTCAATTTTAAATTCCTGTTGATTTATAATTTTCACATTATTTGAGTTTAAACTACGTTTAAACCCACCACTTGCTTAAAAATTTTGAAGTAATTCGTTGATCGATATTGTTCACAATACCGGAACAAAAGAAATCCGTGTCATGTATTTTCTTTAATTTCACGTAAAACTTGAATCACATCGATGACTTTCACAACATAACACAATCACTGAACACTGCACTGCAACCTGTTAATCACAGCCCTCCAATTAACGACACGGGCAACAAAGAAACCTGTTGAAGTCCAGCTATCAGCTTATCACACGCAACGTTCTAATTTATATTGGAAACTACCAATAATCATCATAATAAAACACTTAGAAATATTACCTATTATTTCACTAAAAGCATTTGTTAATACTAGATACTGTAATATTATTATGTTAAATAAATTACAATGAAATTGTAAAAAAATGCATTTTTTCACGCACAGTCAATTCATTTACTATTATTACAAACAATTATTATAATTAATATATGCAAGCTTGAGTAATAAAAATAAAAACAAAAATCGTTAACATTCAAATTCAAATGTTTTCTAAATTTAAATTGTCAATCATGTCATTTATAATCACTGGATTAAAAAAAGAACTTGAATTATACAATAATTATTCAATCAGTGTAATCTATGTAAATTATGAAAAATATGCATTTGTTTTTATAATTTCATTGTTATCAGTATATTTATTAAGCATATTTATCAATGTTTAAGCGACAAGAACATAACGTACCAATCGCGCGAGTGCCGCCATCTTGCCAAGTCGGAGGCGCGGCGCGGGCGCCTACTGCTTTTATAGGCTTTGTGCCTTTCACTGAATTAGTTTCATTTTTATCAACTAGGGGATGCTTCTGTCATACTTGATACTTGACATTCGTATCGTCGTTGAGGGTAACATGTCTTGGTCTTGACAATCTTCGCTAAATTGAAAATCTAGCTGACTTACATTAACCATGAATGTAAGTAGATTCTACAAGAGATTTTCTTAACCCCTAAAGTTTTTTATGTGCATAGAATACTTCCCTTGAAAATTCGGCCCTTAAATCGTTATTGGGCGTTAAAAATAATATCTGAAAGCTTTCTAATATGTAGTGCAGTAGCAATGCAGTCAGCATGCGGCAACGCGACAATTTTCCACGTTTATTCTGAACGCGTCTGCGACACTTAGCACGTGCAACGCGTCCCTAATTGATGAGCTCAGTTTCGCTTCCTGTAACGTGGGACTGCCTAATTACTTGGACTTAGCTATTACCCATGATTTCATTGAGAAGCCTCTAACATTATAAAATGTTGTAGCATCCGTTAGAAATTCTAAGTGCCTATTCAAATTCAAATCATAATATCAAGCGGGATTTTGTAAATACTCATGGGTGTACCCAAATGAAGATTTAGGTATTTTTGGGCACCTGCCCCTACTTGCGTACGCCCAAGTCAATATACTTAATGCATGTAATGTTTTGAACCTACCACTGGCTTGGTAAGCTATTTAACTTCGAGGGGAAGAAACGGTAAAAGAAACTTCTCAGCATATCTTTAATTTTAAGAGACGCCATGCAACCATGCATGCATGCAACCAAGCAGGGTCAAAATTGAATTCCCAAACTGGGCGCCTGGGTGCGAATTCGGAGAGCACTTCTAATTTTTTTACAACTATGTTCTAATTAAAAAAGAAGATCAGCTGTACCTCTAACATATTGACAGGAGAACCGAACCCAATAGTTTTCCTATTTTTGCCTGTAGTGAGACAGGACATATTGCCATCTACCTGAAACGTGTCTGGTCCTTGTGCTGATATCGTGTACTCTACAGCAGGCATGGGCGTATCCAGCTCCTGATCTAAGGGTGTAGCGAAGCTCCTGATCCAAGGGGCAGGGGAAAATCTGATTTTCAAGGCATATTTTAATGGGATTCAACGAAAAGGTAGTCCTCCATCCAAGCTCCAGGACTCATTCCCCCCCCCTTCCCTCATTTACACCCATAGATATTGTAGGGCAATCTTCTCAGGGTTGTCCCCAGTTCTACCCAGTGTTTTTAACATCTATAAGCTGTGAAAATGTCTGACACAAGTAAACAATAGTAAAAAAAAACCTTAAGTTGTTGATGAACTACAAAGGTAATTCTGTGAGCAACCTTGACAAATTTTCTCTGATCTGGATTCAGCGCGCGGTTGGCGGCACTGGGCGGCCTCGCAGGGCTGCCACACGCTGCATAATGATCCAGTATTACGTCAACTGCATAACTTCGATGATGAATTCTTTACGAAACAAATCAATACGTATTTCATATTATGTAAACAATAGCTTCCGCCCGCAGGCTTCGCCCGCGTGGAATTCGTTTAAACTTCACCCCCCTATTTCACCCTCTTCGGGGTGGAATTTCCAAAAATCCTCTCTTAGTGCTCCCCTACACTCCCCAAGGAACATACATGCCAAATTTCAGCTTCTTCTGTTCAGTAGTTCCGACTGTGCGTTGTCTGTCAGTCAATCACTCGCAAGAGTTTTATATGTATAGTATATAGATAGCGAGTAATAACATGGATTCACAAATAAAGCATCGACAACTCATAATACTCGTATGTCCCGAGACTGACCAATCCCCTATTTTCTAATCAGGGATCCTCATCATTCTTTATCGAATCTTTTCATCTAATCGTATGACGAAATAAATGTATTGGGGTCCCCTACAACGATTATGCTGTCCTGTTATACTTAAGTATCATCATATTTTTAATTAGCATAATAAATAAATAAATAAATAACGCTACACACTCATAGCCCCACACTAGGATTCCCTGTGTCGTGGGTGCCATGGACAACACACAAGACAAGGACACACACCCAGACCGAGAACGGAAATTTAAATTCAACATTCAAATCTCAGCCTCGCTGGGAATCGAACTCCAGGACCCTCGGAAGAGCGATCCGGCGCGTTAACATTGCGCCATCCGGGTCGTAATATTTGTTTAAAAACTACTCCGAAAGTTCAGGTCCCTATTTACCTCTGATTAAATAGAAGAAAGAGTTTTCTCGGAGACGAAAATTTTTATGACAATTTAATTAGATTTTTTTAACGTTAACTGCACCCTGGATGAAGACTCGATGACTATAATTCATCATTATAGTAATGAGTGACAATGTGTTGGTTATGGCGGGAGATTGTGCTGACGAGCTCAAGGCCATAGTGCCGGGAGAGGATCATCAATTGCATGCGAGTCCTCCCATACACCAGCCCGCCGGCATTAGGATCGTACTACATTTGACGGCTTAGCCATTGATGGTACCTTTAAGTAGTATTAGATTTTTTTTCTCTATGTCAAATATAGGGTACACTCGTATACCCAATAGTGTTATATTTTTACATGTCATTGGGGTATACGCTCATTTCGGTGTTTAAAGGAACACCTTTTTATTACTTTAGCGGCTTTCTTACTTTGTACTTATTTGTTGTGACAGTGGTCAGTAATACGTTTTTTCTGATAGTGCTCAGTAACGCGTATTCTGTAAAAAAAACAGGTCTCTAATAATTTTCGTTTGAGACATAGAGCCCTGTGTCAAACGGACACTATGGGTTAAGTGGGTATGTGATTACCGAACCCCGCAAACCTGAATAGAATGTGAGGTAAATATTTACGTTACTAAATGAACTTAAATCAGAGCTGTGTAGTATTTAGCTATAAACCTGAATTTGCGAAGGATAAATCCTTACTTCAGCGGAAGTCGAGTATCACAGCTGTAGACCACGAAAAGGCTTTACGAGCGCCAAAATCATTATGTAAACGAACACAAATTGTAATTAAATAGGACGATTATTTTATTCACCTTAATTTATCTTATACTAAATATGAGAAATACTAAGTACCGCCTAGTGTCGCCGTTCCCTTGTTAATAACATTAAGGTACATGTTCTATAACATGTCAATATGATTTTAAACAAGTCCTTGTACGAGTATATCGTGTGAACCCATTGTGGTTGGTTTGTACAATGTAAAGTTGATTCATCTTTTTTGGGTAGGTAATTTTTCGCAACAAATACCTAAAGCATTTCCCCAAGAAGTAAAATATATGTAAAAAAACAAAGAAAATAAGAAATTAACTAACTTTCTTAAATTAATAACATCCTCTGCTAACTGGAGAAACAAAGTTTGTGGCTTATGGCAAAGGATGTGTCGGCCATAGTTGTTATACATGGCAGAGTGAGGGTGGTGCAGCATGCTCGTTTGCTATCGTAAGTTCATAAAAATGCAAAAATGGGTAAGCTGCCAAGACGTGCAATTAAGTAGGAAAATACGAGATCGAGGCAAACGAGTGCGTTCTTAACACTAGGAAAGAAATAGTCGGTTGATTTATATGCTATTAAAATCTAGTACAAGAAGGGATCCATTATGGGTCGTCACGATTTCTGTCTATCATTAAAATAGAAAAATAGTTGTAGAAAACAGTTTGACCATGAATTTACCGAGTTCTTGATCGTGATCTTATATTGAATTCCAGCAGATCTAAATTAGGTACGTATTTCATTATAGACTGAATGAACATAAGGAATTTCTCTTCAAATTTTCCTTCCTTGGAAATAACACAAAATTCGGTGGAAAAAACTTATTAACTAGGATTTTTATAAACACACATAATATGCACAGTGCACACCATCGTAGGTAGTATCGCAGCTAACATGTTCAGTTTAAGTTTAAGTAGGTATGTCAAGGCTCCTAATCTTCTAATATCATCAGCCTTGATCGAGAAACGAGAAACCTACGATCTTTATACTAATCTATGAGACATTTTAGGGCCAATAAGTTTATGAGTAATAATTTTAGTATAATTCTAGGTAAGAGAAAAGACCTTTATATTTTATTAAATCCGTCAACCTGTTACCAAGCGCACTTTAGAGCGGAGTTTAGTTATGTAGGTATCGATACGTTCCTAAATGACTTTCAAACGAGCTTTCAGTCGCGTAACAATCGTTCTATATCTACATTGTGAGTGTACATACAGCTGCATTAAATTCCCATTGCAGTGACGGTGCAGTGTATGTAAAGTGCATGCCTATACTTTCCTATATTTGGTATGTACATCTGTATTGTGTATGCTAATTGATTGCCAATAAATCAGTGTTACTTGAGGCTTCGATCGTTTCACTCATCTCCCCCATCACCGACCAGTATATGGCGACCCTTGCCTTTTATGTCGGACCGCCCGCGCCGCGTCGCCGTCGCTAAGGTGTCAAGTTCGCCGCGCGCGTTTTGATAATCGTTTGTAATAAATCAAGACCATGGGGTCATCCAAGTCCACCCCAGCACGTACCAGCCACGAAGACATTATCACGCAGTTTGGTTACGAGAACAAAGTGGACCAACACTCCGAGACAATCCAGGTGCACGTCGGAAATATTACCATCTACATTTTTTGGATGATGATCGTTTTGGTCCTGGTCATCGCAGCACTCTCCGCAAGGTACATCGTGAAGTGCCTGAACAAGAAGATTGAGCGACGAGCGCAGGCAGGCGTGGTGCAGATGAGGCTCCAGGGCAACTCACCGGTCTGATGGGAGAGCATCGCACCCCGCGTAAGTGAATGCAACAAGTGAGTGTAACGTGAGTCGCGTAGTGTTTCATGAATTATTAGTGAATAATAGTAGTACAGAGACATTATTTTACATATAAACTTTATTAATTATTATATATGGTAATGTTATGGCCGAAAGTTTGCTTAGTATTTTCGAGGAATTAAAGATATTAAGAAGTTACCTTATAAAAATCGGCCCTAAACGTAGATTAGGTGAGGTACGATTAAGAAAATTAAATGAAGCACGAGATTTATTTTCAAAGTACACTAAAGCTAATGATATTATAAAAAATCAAATTGTTCAAGGACAGCTAGATAAGAATGAAGTTACTTTGATTTTTAAAATAAATAGTAATTTTAATACTGTATATTCCGAAATTTTGACCTTGTGTTCTGAGAGCGACATCGAAGCGCAAACCTCAAAAATGGCGTTACGCGATGTAGATTCGGATGTGTTTAATTTAAAAACAGCACTAACATTATTGCCTTTGATGTCGGATGACGAACTTAGTGTTAAGCAGCTGATAGACAGTGTAGAGTATTATGATTCTCTGCTCACGAAACCGGAATGCAAAAATAAATTAATTACTTTTGTGTTAAAAAATAGGTTGTCTCAATGTGCCAAGCTAAAATTATCTGCAAGTTACGAAACTGTTGAAGGGTTATTAACTGATATGAGGAAAATCTTACTGCCGAAAAAATCATCTACGGCATTATTAAGTAAACTGCAAAGTACAAAACAAAATAATAAATCTATTTCAGATTTCGGACGTGAAATAACTGAACTTTTTGTCGACCTTACGATTTCGCAGGCCGATGGGGACATGGCAAAGCATAGCATACTTAAACCTATTAATGAGAAGCTTGCCATAAAACGCTTTGCCGACGGACTGCGGGACCGTAGGTTAAGCACGATAGTCGCCGCCCGTGACTTCGGGTCTCTCACCGAGGCCGTACAAGGGGCTCAGGATGAGGAGGTGGAGACGTCACCGTCGTCAGAGTTTGTCGGTACGTACTACTCTAAGTCCATCCGAAACAACAACTCTCCTAGGGGCTACCGAGGCCGTTATAATACATATAGACCGGCGCGAGGACTATCGCAGCGTCGTGGACAGCAGCAGCTAGCGCAACCGGGTGCATATAGGGGACCTATGCAGCAGCAAGCGTCGAGGTCTACGTCTGGTAGAGGCAAACCCCGCGGACACAGGCCGCACAGATATTTTACTCAAAGGACCAATCGGCATATTAATGTTATTTCATCATCAACTCATCATCAGCCCGAACATCAGTCACCTAATACTCCTAGTTCTGACACAGATAATGTTCCTATATCTGAAACATTAAATCATTTTTTTCGAGCCTAATTATATTTATGCTTGCAATAGTTTAAATCGAGTCTCTTTAAACATAGGCCATAGTAACTGCAGTTGGTTAATTGACACGGGTGCCTCTCTGTCGGCAATACGATACGAGCATGTCGAACGTTTACGAATTCCATTCTATAAAAGGAGTACGCGTGTCAAAGGAATAGGAGGCGAATTGTCTTCGCTTGGTGTTGTTTACATAAAATTAAATTATGATAATCATGAGTTTGAACACAAATTTTATGTTTTCGATGAACTTCCATGCAAATTACACGGTATATTAGGGCAGGACTTTCTTAAACGATATAAAGCAGTTTTGAACTTCGAATTAAATACCTTAAAATTAACTACAAAATCAGATCAAACTGTTACATTAAACTTTTTTTATTCACCTAACAATAACACTAGCCTTTTATCTGTACCTGCGCGTAGTGAGTCCTTGCATTATGTCAACACAAATGCAACCCAGGAGTGTGTTATTAACAATCAGGAATTATGCGAAGGAGTGTTTCTAGCAAGTGTTATAGCGAAACCTATAAATGGCAAAATACCTGTAAAGATTTTGAATACGAGGGACACAAACGTTCAATTAAATTATTATGCACTTAATAATTCGCACTTAAACGAATATTATATTTGTCAATTTAATAAGCCATGTGTGAATGCGGAAAGGGTTAAAAGGTTATTTTCTATGTTAGATTTGAAAGGATTGACTGATGAAGAGCAAAAGTCGGTTGAAAGTATTTGTGCAAAATTCCCGGATATATTTCACTTGCCAGGGGACCGATTGTCAACTACCCCTTTATATCAACAATCTATTGATATAAAACCCCATAGCTCGCCTATTTATACTAAGCCATATAGGCTCCCTCAATCACAGAAACTAGAAATAGATAGACAAATCGAAGGTATGCTAGAAGATGGAATAATAGAGGAAGCGAGGAGTGCGTGGTCTAGCCCTTTGTTATTAGTACCGAAGAAAAGTGACCCATCTGGTGGTAAGAAATGGCGCATCGTTATAGATTATAGGAAGTTAAATAATTCAATTCAAGAAGATAAATTTCCCCTCCCTAATATTTCTGATATATTGGACTCCTTGTCTGGAGCAATATACTTTACGCATCTTGACTTATATCAGGGATTTTACCAACTCAATTTAGAGAAATCAAGTAGACCGTATACAGCCTTCACAACTACCAAAAATCAATATCAGATGACGCGATTGCCAATGGGGCTTAAGACCAGTCCAAACGCCTTTTCAAGGATGATGACTGTGGCGATGTCTGGCTTAAATTATGAACAATGTTTGGTGTACCAGGACGATCTGGTCGTGTTCGGTAGGTCACTGCCTGATCATAATAAAAATTTATTAGATGTGTTCGGTAGGTTGCGTAAAGTCAACTTAAAATTAAATCCCGTTAAGTGTCAGTTTTTAAAAAAGCAAATTTTATATTTAGGTCATATCGTATCTAAGAATGGTATTCAGCCAGATCCGGAAAAAACCAAAGTTCTAGAAAATTATCCGCGCCCGAAAAACACAGACGAAACTAAACGCTTCGTAGCGTTCGCCAATTATTATCGCAAGTTTATCCCTAATTTTGCTGAGAAAGCGTATCCATTGAATAAATTGAGCTGTAAAAACGTATCATTTGTTTGGACGGAGGACTGTGAAAATTCGTTTAATTTTTTAAAATCATGTTTAATGCAACCCCCGGTTCTTCAGTATCCAAATTTTTCAGAGGGTAACGAATTTATTTTGCAGACGGACGCTTCAGGGATAGCGATAGGTTCGGTACTATGTAACAATGACGGTCGACCTGTAGCTTATGCTAGTCGTAGTTTAAATAAGGCCGAAATGAATTATCCTACTATCGAAAAAGAGCTTTTAGCGATAGTATGGAGTGTAAAATATTTCCGACCTTATTTATACGGCAGACGGTTTAAAATACAGACCGACCATCGGCCGTTAGTGTATCTATTCGGAATGAAAGATCCGTCTAGTCGATTAATAAAATTTCGACTACAGCTAGAAGAATATAACTTTGTGGTAGAGTATTTGAAAGGAAGCAACAATGTGGCTGCAGACGCATTGTCGCGCATTTGTATGTCGTCAGAAGATTTAAAAGGTATGAATGAGAAAGTTATGAATGTGATGACGCGAGGGCAAAAGAGAGCAATGCAAGATTGTAATTTGAGTAGGGACAGTACAAATTCGTCGGTTATTAATATTCCCACTAGCTCAAGGTCTGATCAACCAAGAGTTGTGGAAATGATTAAAAAACCGAATAATTTTACTGAATTATTAATAATTAACCCTACACAATTTAAAAAATTACAGGAAACGGAATTTATTTCGGAAAGTTCGAAATACTTTTTTTATGTACCCAGTAAGTGTATTATATACCTTAAACCATTATCTCGATCATTATTAACGCGAGACGTTCTAGTGAGGGATTTGGTTATGCTAGCTAAAAAGGTAAAAATAAAAGAGTTATATATTATGAAAAATGAGAAAACTAAACATTTTTTAGCTGGGTTAATTGAGAGGATAAAAAGTTATAAAACATGGTCGGGTCCGCGCATATGCATAATAAATGATGTGCAAAGAATAAATAACATAGACGATAGGCGCGTGATCATAAATGACTTTCACCTACTTCCTACTAGTGGCCACGCAGGAATTAGGCGAATGTTAAATAATATAAAAAAGTTTTACTTTTGGCCGAGCATGGAGAAAGATGTTAAGGAGTTTGTTTTAAAATGTGAACAGTGCCAAAGACATAAATATTCGGTATATACCAAACAGCCAATGACTATTACGACAACGGCGAATTCGGCTTTTGAAAAAGTCTATCTAGATTTAGTAGGTCCCTTGCCTAAAGACGTAAATAGCTGTTGTTATGTGCTCACTTTGCAATGCGAACTAACCAAGTTCGTGGAGGCGTATCCATTACACTCTAAAGATACCGCATCCGTGGCTCGTTGCTTTGTCGAAAACTTCATTTTGAGATTTGGGATACCTCGGGAAATAGCAACCGATCGGGGAAGCGAATTTATTTCTAGCACTATGGAGGAGGTATGCCGATTATTACAGATAAATCAAATAAGTTCGACGGCGTATCATCACGAATCCATCGGAGCCTTGGAAAATACACACAAGACAATGGGTGCGTATCTTAGGATTAACTGTGAGAAGCAGCCGACGTCGTGGAGTAGCTGGTTGCCGTACTGGTGCTTCGCGTACAACAATACTATTCATTCGGAAACGAAGTACACGCCCTACGAATTGGTATTCGGTAAGTTGTGCATGCTACCATCTAATTTAAATAATAATGTAGTTACTCCTTTGTATAACTATGACAGTTACCCTTCAGAGTTAAGGTACAGATTGCAAGTGGCACATAGAGACGCTAAGAACAATCTCATACAGAGTAAATTAAAGAGAAAAGAGAAAAATGATACTTGTATCAAGCCTGTATACTATGATAGAAATAGTTATTTGTTATTAAGAAATCCTAGTAATGACAAAATGCAAAGCATTTACCTAGGACCATATCTCGTTTTAGACGATCTTGGCTGCAATGTCAGAATATTAAAAAATGGAAAAGCGGATATTGTGCATAAAAACCGCACTAAACCATTTATTATTTAAATTTTTAATTGTAACTTACCTACATAATATTTTTTTATTAGCTTAAATATATTTACATAAATGTTTACTTACTAAATTTTTATTTACATCAATTATTATACATGTTATACCATACATAAATACCTATTTAGTGCAATACGTTTATAAATAAGTTAACTTGTTTTTGAATCTTGACTTCATGATAAAATTTATTAAAATTATGAAATAATTTGAATTTGATTGTTTAAAATTTTATAACTTACTTTGAAATAATTGTAATTTGATTTGTGCAATTAAACTAAACATTTTGATTGTGTACATGTAAAAAAAAAATATCTCAATGTGGATTTTTTTTTTCAATTAGCGGTGGTGATGCAGTGTATGTAAAGTGCATGCCTATACTTTCCTATATTTGGTATGTACATCTGTATTGTGTATGCTAATTGATTGCCAATAAATCAGTGTTACTTGAGGCTTCGATCGTTTCACTCATCTCCCCCATCACCGACCAGTATAACGGAACTGCGTGTGCCTTGGCAGTCGGTACTTTCATAGCGATAGTCCGTCATTGCACCCGCCCGACCTTACGCCGCTGCTCTTGACCTTGGCGCCAAATTATATTTTAATTGTCCATATCACCCGTGAAATTTGTAGATCATAGATTATTACTCGGCTTATTTTGTTCTGCGACAAAATTCGGCGTTATCATTTTTCGCGGAAGTAAAATCGCGCGAGTATGCCGCGGAACTTTTTCTGTTCCAATGCTTTTTACTTTTTATTTTTATTTTAAACTTGATATTGATCATCGAGATTGAATAAATTTAACAAATAATGTAGTTTCGTTTTGATCGGTTATTCTAATGTTAACTTTACATTTTATTATTAATGTGCACGACGCCCACGCACGTGCCTTGCACGTGCCGATAAAAGATCATTTTATAGAGCTTGTAATATGTTTAGGTTAAAACACGAATAAACATTTTAATTTCTTACAGGATATTTAAAACCGAGGGCATTTTTTTATAAAATGATTGGTGATCCAGCATGGTAAAAATTGTGTCACAGATAAGTCCACAGGTAGTAAAGGTTCCGCTTTGGAGTTTGCGAATAATATTAAAGCATTTTAAACAAGAGATCAGTTGGACAAATTATATCTTTGTTTCGAGGTATCCGAAAGGTCCAAACCTGAAAATATAAATGCAGTGTCGTGAAGAATAAATAGTTTGACCTATTCATGAGTCAGTGTCAGCGGTATACGAGTATGTCGTGATTCGGCGGTACAAGGCGGACATAGAAGTGTAAGTTTGGAGGTCATAGTTTTTCATAATACATACATTAGTTAGTCCATTTCCTCTGAAGCCTATAGTTCATGGGCATCTAATTTTGTGAGGAACTTTCACAGGCTCATAGGCATGAAGTCATGACGATTATCTCAACTCGATAACTGCCGTTTCTAAGGATGACGTCAAAAGATTATTTTTAACCGACTTCAAAAAAGGAGGTTCTCAGTTTGACCTGTATGTATGTATGTATATTTGTGCGCGATTATCTCGGGTTTGGTTGAACCGATTTTGACGCGGTTTTCAGCATACCTAGTATTTGTAAGACTTAGAAGAAAGTTTTAGGCATATAGTTTGGCTGAACCGATTTTGATACGGTTTTTAGCATCTTGTTTATCAGACTTAGGAGAAGGATTTAGGTATATTAACCGCGTTTAACTGAACCGATTTTTACTTTTCGGCGTTAAAGTCTGTTCTATTTTGTTAAAAGTTATAAAGCTCTGTAATCGGTAGAAGTTAAAGTTACGTTTGTTAACTGATCCTGGGTTTACGACTTTAGAAAGAACATTATCTCGTCAAAAGCTAATCTGTCTTTGACGAATAGCCTACATTGTGCAAAGTCCCGCTCATTCTTTACATATCTCTATTCGGGTAAGTTCCCGCAATGTCTGTCTATGTATGTCCCGCAATGTATGTCTATTCTTATCATCTTGTGGGTAGTACGCAGGGGTCATCGAGGGTTCGGAAGATCATTATTATTAGCAGTCTATGATAATGAAGTTTAGTTAAGCGTATGCTTTCCTTCCGCCCATTGAACGCTGACAAAATGGCCTTCAATTATCCCTTTAAGGTCACGAACGTGCGTATTGTCTGATGATTTGATGCATGTTAGCATAAAACTACATTTTAGGGAATTACCACAGAGTATAATACTGTTTGTAGATGACAGGACTCGGTCAGAGGTTTTTGTTTAGGTTAACCTGTCGACGCGGCGACGGCTGTGGTCGTGCCGATGCGGTGTTCAGTTACTGATTACCAGCTCCAAACTTGATTAGGATCGACATGAATACCTTCACCTACATCTGTTTGAACTGCGCCCTACTAATCCACAGTTTTGTTAAGGTAAACAAGTGAGAAGCAAAACATGAGTCATCTGAAAAGCCTATGAGGATGATGAAATCTTTGGTGGATTTCATCCAACGACAACTGACTCTTGAGCTTCCAGTCTTTTGGGGGCTGACTCAAACAAGAGGGTGGTTTTAAGACAGCCTTGGCTTTTTGTAAATGACTATCATTATCATATCAACCAATTGTAAATTGATTCAATATCATATCAATCTATTTGTACAACCAGCAATGACGATTAAAACAATTCATCACATTGAAATTCTGTATGTACTTAAGTTATGGCTACATAATTATTTCACTTAGATTAATGTTAACGTAGCAAGGTCGAAGGCCCGGAGTTTGGCAATTGAGACCAATTAATAGATAAAGCCTCGGAAGGCACACACCACTTGCTCCGATTGTAATCGTTACTCTAATTTATTTATTATTTCGCAACAGATACACTTAACAGTTACATGTATTAAAAATGTCGAAAGCAATAATTAAAGTAATGTATCGAGTTACTACGTATACGAAATACCTATACCCTCAGACCAATAAACTATAGACGGCGTGCCGTGAACAAAAGCGTGAAGCCGGCAAAAAGTACGCCTCGCCTTGTAATTTTAATACACACGGCGGCACTCACACCAAAACGACTTTTGTGTTCTAAATAATAAAAAATAAACTACCTATATACGAAAGAAAACCTACATAAGCAAAAAATCGCTTTTGATTGTTGGTTTCATCAACATTTATCTTTATTTGACATAATTGGTGTTTTTGTATGGCAGTTGTAAGAGACCTTCAGACCACAAAAGAACTTCCGACGTATGGACTGGTCTTTAACCCTTCCATCCGCACTAAAAGGGCATGGATTTTCCAAACTTATGACGTGCATGAAGCGTTGAAGTTAAATGTTTGTACCAATTAGATAATAAGGTATCTTATTTTTTTATTATTTATGTACACACAACAGAGTATCATGGAGAAGAACACATCATTTTACCTAAATATATAAATAGGTTGTTATCAAAAGGTTGCAGTCGTAACGCCATGTAGGAGGTCTTCGGGTGGCATGATAATTTCTAATAGGTATTTGGGTTGGCCACTAACCCCTCCAAAAATCCGCACTGGAACAACATGATGGAATATGCTTTAGGAGAGACCTGTGCAGGTACTCAGTAGTGACATCATGTCCATTTGCCCATCGTATACAAGTCTGCCTCAGTTATCGATCAGGAACCGTAATACAGAACTCAGTTTTTATTCATTTTCTACATTACCTAACGCTGTAACTGTCCGGAAGCTATTTAAATACTTTATAAACAATACCTGGAAAACAATTCTGTCATACCTACATTATTAAACAATGTTAGATACTGACTTCTAATTCTAATTAAGTATATTTACAGTTTTAAAAACCTACATAGCTGTCTGTCTCGCGGCTTCGCGCGCGTGGAATTTTTATTTCAGTTTATATATCCCCTTTTTATACCTTCAGAGGGTGAATTTTATTATTTTTGGTATCTGAAGAGGCGCGTCTTAAAGGCAACTGTCTTTCTGAGGAGCAAGTTTTAATTTGGGTTTTTAGATAATAAATTAATAGCAAATTAAAATTAGGAAATACCTACTGGTTCGAAGCCAGTATAATTATGTGCAATTTCTCATAATTTAAATATCACTTCAATTAATTTTCAATTAAATTCATAAGTAGGTAATATTTATAAAATTTCAATCTCCATCGCAACTCATTTCGTTATAAAAAAGTTTCCGGAACCCGGACCTTGCATATGCGACTCACCATTTATTGGTAAAATAAAAACACTGCTCTTACCATTTATAGCGCTCGCAATTCATTATAACGAGGCGCCTCGTTTCCGTATCCCTTTACAACCGAAATGAGTTTAACTGATGCACATAGTACTTACATGATGCTCTGGTAAATAAATATTCAGGGGTTCCAAATTATTTGAAGATTTTTGGGATAGTCCTGAACTAACTTTTTTGTTATTCTATACGTATTAGTCGACAGATGTGCAAGCGAGCTAGCTAATAGTATGTGGTCATAGTGGCCCATGGATATTAACAAGATCATTGGCATCACCGAATTATAGCTATCAGCTTCTTAACCTTTAATATAATTAGAAAGCTTTTTGCGTAAAATAATTTAATGCTTCAAAACAATCCCCAGCGATGCTAGTGGATAAAATTCCAGATTTTGGACGTAGTAACTTGTAAATGTGAAATATTTAGTAAATCCTACACAAATATGTTTATATTATAATTACCTGATTGTAATAACTAAGATAATTATTATTTTATCCAGAAGTCCGGAAATGCCCCCATGAGCGCTTTCCGAGAAAAAGTATTAAGATCGTTTTTGCCAGAGTTATTTTCGTGTTTCCAGATTTACTTAATTATATTTACAATCTTTAATAACTTTTTCATTTTGGGCAAAACGCACCGAACGAAATTATAATTTGTAATTACTTTTTGCCCATCTCTGTCCTACATTATCCACTAAGGTAGCGGTAGGATGGCGACAGGAGCGTCGAGCCTTCTCCCGCCACCCTGAAGGTATCCGGACGCGTCCAGCCGTGGCGGCCGTCGACCACATACCGCCGTCCACCAGGAAGTGACATTTGGTGCCAGTGTAACGTTTATTTTGCACTCATTGATCGGCACAGAGTAAGTGGGTTTAGAGACTACACCCAAAAAACATATTGATTTTTAACCGACTTCGAAAAAAAGTAGGAGGCTCTCAACAAGTCTGTTACCTCATTACTAACTGGGTGCACCAATTTTAATGATGATTGATGATTTTAACAAGATTTTTTTCAAGTACTTAATTGTAAATTATCAACTCTACCCTGTCAAATTCAGTTCTGAACTCGTGTTTGTCCTGTTAATAATTCTCATATGAAATAAAACTGCAATTGATTGCTGTCTGTTCTGTACATGTCAAATATAATATTTAAAAATTCATGATGAGTGGCCTATACCTACTCGAGAGAACCCAAAACATTTTTTTTTCATTTTTTTCAATTAGTTACGAAATAAAGAAGTATAATTATGTGGGTTAAGTTTAAACGAAATCCACGAGAGCGAAGCCGTGGGCAGAACCCAGTACATAATAACGTCTGCCGGGTCAGCTAGTAGCTAGTAATCAATAAACATGTCTCTGTAGCACATTTATCCTGTGCAGGCGCTAGGCGTGGCCTGCATGCCTGGCGACGAATGGTTCTCTCGTCAATTTGGAGGTCTACCGGTCGCCAGCCCGACCTTCCTGCGGACTCTGCAGCATGGTCTTACTGTACTAAACTATATTACTAAGTTAAGCATAACAATATGCTAATCACTTCAAATGTCAAATCTTTTCGCAAATCATTTTTGTTTCATTTTGTTGGGCCTTGAAATGTGTACTGGCTTATTGGCTAAAGTATTATCGAGAGTATGTTTATGCTAAAAATGTACATTGATGTTTATTTTCATATTCAATTTATTTGTTTCCGGATTCTCTATGATTCTTCTCTATACTGAAGTAATATTTGATTTGCAAAAATTTAATACCAGTCATTGAGAGATATAGTACTGCAATACTATAAAATATAACAAAAAACAAAAATTCTTAATCTCATGTTTGCGAATACTTAGATAATATTTTATGCCCACGATATTTTGAATTGTCACAAAATGTTTTATAGACGACCATAGCCTGTAGGCACGGAATCCAAAATGAGCCGTAAATATTACGATCGCTATTAATTACAGTAATATCCATTCCGTCCTCGCAACTACCGGACGACTGACATTTTGGCACCGTTCAAACTGTGCTCTGCCATTGGTAATCTAATAAATGGTACCCTTCAAACAACAAACCTATCGAATATGGGTCAAATTATTTTAAGAAAAGTACTTTTTGCAAGTAATTTCAATCATTCTTTATAACGGTTGTTTCACAGCGCAATTGGCACATGGCATACGTCGGGGATGGATACGTCGGTAAGTAGGTATAACTTGTCAATCAATATACCAAGCTCTACATTCCTTCAAAGCTCGGAAGCTGTCATAAAAATTCTCCTGTAGCATTCACTGCATCCACGGGGTATCGTACTCTAGTTCGAATGACGTTACCTCGACGGTCGATACCTCGATGTCTCTACCTCGATAGTATGACGACACAGGTAATAAGTACTAGTATAGGATTTGAGCAGGTATATATCGCTACTTATTTATTTTCGCGTTTATCTACGCGTGTAGTACATTAACACCAACATGATCGCAGACACAGGTGTAGCCATAGCTTTATATTGGTCGATATTGAAGTTAGTTTTCTTTTTGTTAAAATATCACTACTCTGATAATTTATCGAGCAAGGCAGCCCAAAGGTCATCAGCTCGCATACTCCCGCCTACACTTCCGGCCCATTAAACCTCAATAGACAACCGGGTGCCCTTACTCTTCCATGCGTCATATCGGAAGTATACTCCTATGTATCAACGACCTTTCAGCTACGAATTTTATTGACAGGTCTACTCCCTGGGGCCTTCACGTTTATAGAATTCAAGAATATATTATGGTGTACCTACCTACATTTGTGCTATAGAAATGTGAAGGGATCTATATTATAGCCACCTATCTCTAAATTGTCGCTGGGCGGTGTTTCTTGTGAACTAAATTTTTTGGGTTCCGTATCCAAAAGGTGTTATACGGCTTATGCTTTCGTTCTGGAGCTCAAACGGAGCAACGAATGGAGCTCAAACCCTTGAATGGAAATATGTATAAACCTGAAATTAGTCCTACTAATATTATAAATGCGAAAGTTTGTAAGGATGTATGTGAGTGAGTGAGTGAGTGTGTGTGGGTTTGTTGCTCTTTCACGCAAAAACTACAGTACGGATTTTCATGAAACTTTGCAGTAATATAGCTTAGACATCGGAAAAACATAATTTGTTAAAATTTATAGAGATTTTTGAAGGGACTGGTTTCCCGAAGCGAAGCGAGGGCGGATTTAGGTACTAGTAATATAATAATTCTATGGTATTTTTATTTACATTATAGAAATCGGGAACTGAGTTCAAACCTTGGACTCCTAACTAAGCCTTTAACAGTAGGTATTTTATACCTACTATTAACCATTTAACCACCGGCTTTAGCTCTGTAGATTAAACGTTTTCACCGTTCAATATTGTAGCTTACTATTACGTAACCATTGCGAACTAAATAACAGTTTCAAGCGCCTGCCACTGATACATATCTAAAATGTTTATACTCAATTACAGACATGAATAAATAATAAACAACAGGTGATAATAATTGATAAATTAATAGTGGGGATATGGAAGTATACATATATTAAATAGGTTGCTGTAAGTACCTTTTAGGTAGATACCTACCTAGTATTTAGAGACCTACGTAGAGACATTAGAACAGGACAACTGCGATTCGCTGATGATTTTAGTAATTTAATTTTGGGGGAAAGCATGAGTACCATGGAAAGGTAATGCTTTTTTGCTTTTTTGAGCCGGTTGCACTTTTTAGAGGCGACCATCTCAGTCCTCAGGGGTAGCAACGCATCTGTGATCGAATTAGAACGAGACTCATTGAGTCTAGTTCTGGGTCGGTCACAGTTGTCATGGGCGGCAGCGGCAGGTGGTGCTGCATGCTCGTTTGCTATCTTAATTCCATAAAAAATGCTATCTTTAACACCACAAAATATAGCAGCGCTAATTGTCATGCTGGAGCCAGTCGAAGGACTTGGGTTCGATTCCCAGCGAGGAGGAAATTTTGATTATGAGTTAAATTTCTATTCTCGGCCTGGGTATGCTGTATTACACGATTTTAGTATTAAATTGTAGCGTTACTTTTTATCGTAACTTATAATAATGTACATGTCTACTATAGGGTGAGTCCTTTGCTATCCTTTGCAGACTTAATTTTTTTTCAAAATTGGTCAATAAATATTCTCCGCCTTCACTAGTCGAAAAGCAAAAGGATCTGCAAGTGTGACAGTTCAGTCTACGTTCAGCAATGTGCTGAGTCAGCGTGTTTCGCAGACAACCTATTATGTAGCTGCCAGTCACACGATTGCAACACAAAACGTGGACCAGACAAGGATGTCGCCTTTTTATTTGTTTTGGGTTTCGCGCTACTAAAGTTAGGCTTTATTGAATAAAAGTGCAATCAAAATCTTTTTTAAGAATAACAATTGAAAGAAAATGCTCTAAATTCAAACAATCAACTAAGTACTAGCTTTTTGCTCGGATATTATCAAACTTAACAAACAGGCCTTAAATCTAACATGGTAGCGAATTATCTCAAATAAATCCATCAAAACAATGAATCGTAAACATTAAGAAACAATGTCAAGAATATTCACATGCAATAAACATTTAAGTGCCTTCTTTGAAGTAGGTACCTCTCTGTTTTCAGCTAATCATTAACTTACATTTTTGTGTTTACAAATACTTACATTTTAATTTACATGTCATGTTGTTGGCAACCCTACAAATAAGTAATATACCTCCGCGACGTACTAAATAAATATATTTGTAGAAAGGATGCCGGCTATCTTGAGTACAAATACATGAGGTATCGATAAGGAGACTAGGCCTTGAATACAAACGAAGTCCTTTAGATCTGCTTAGTACATTTTATAATTCCATTCAACAACTATAACGGATTTAACAGAATATCACGGATTGTATCTTCATATCACGGCGTTCCACCAGCACACGTAAGGAGCCTCCACAACCTGATGACAGCTCCTCTTCTTGCTGTCGCCATGTCGTGAATGGTTCTTTAGCACGCGGTGTTACGTCAGTTGTCAAACTCGTCCAGACATAAGGACCTCCTTTTCACTGCGCCGTCACGGCCAACCCTGACCACCGCGCGTCCTCGAGCGGTTAGTTAGATTTGGGAGTCACCTAAAGAGACAATCATCCAATTAGTAATTGCTCGTCCATACCTGATACAAAGTAGCAACACACATTCCCGTTGAGTATGCTCAACTTTTGAATCTGACCAAATTAACCTTCAATATCAACATGCGTGTTATCACTCAGTTCTTTCTATTTTATTAACAATTTCATTCATTCCATTAATTGTTCCAAATCGTGAATCCGATTCAATCATGCCACATAAAAACTCACTTACAACAATCTTCGTAATGAACTGCTCTCTGTATTTCATCATCTCGACCTAAAACGCGCATATGAACTCGCAAAACTCCTCGATATAACAAGAACTCAGCATAAATGCAACCTTCATTCGTTTACTCCAAAAGCGAGAACCGGGCGTGTGGAGCCCTCTGCACCAACTTACTCCCAAAGCGTGGACCGGACGTACAAAGCCCCTTCGACCAGCTTACTCCCAAGGCGTGGACCGGACGTACAAAGCCCCTTCGACCAGCTTACTCTCAAGGCGTGGACCGGACGTACAGAGCTCCTTCGACCAGCTTTCTTAAAAGCGGTGGCCTGGACAACTGTAGTCCCTTCAACCAGCCGAACATAGGTATCTTCCACAGCAGGCAGCGGGTTTTTCTCAGACTCGGCAGCTATCTTTCAACCAAAGGCGTAGTTCGGGCGTGGTTCTGGCTTATGAAGCCTTTTAAACCAGCTTGTTTCCGACCAGATGCGCACCTATTTTCTCTTGTCGCTTGCTCGACACCACCTCTAACAATACTTACTCATTTCATACTGATAACCTAAGTCAAGCATTCGTCCCTCTAGCCATAAACGTGCGCCATAATTCTACCACAATTGCCACGGATAACCACACTAAAACTCACTATCTGCAGCTGAAAGACTGTTTGAGCCAGCTGTTATTGCATTATCACTCCGTTTTGAAATACCATTATCACTATGAGCTTGGTAAATATGAACATCTTGTTCCTTATTGACCGCCGTCTCGGCCTCCTCACCACCGATCGTGTTTGTTACAATTTCAACTAAGCCCTCAAACTCACACTTACACACACTACCCACGTGTTCTTCAAATAGTAATACTATTACTTATACATACTACCTCAGCAAGAGTTGTTCGGAGGAAATAACTTTACTCTGCGTTATTCTATTGAAATGATATTGCACATCACACCACCGTTGAATTCTACATCACTCATATATTTACACAGTACCAAAAGCAAACAGTCGGAACTCAGCCACTCCCCAAATATGTCGTCTCGTCTGGCGAGAGATTTCCCTTTACCCCATTATGATACTTAGTGTGACCCTTGGTTACAAAATTCACATAACCATTACATAATTACACTAGCCGGGATCGAACCGGTTAACCACTAGCCTCACAGGCAATTATTATGCAGCAGGGTTTATATTCGTAACAGAACTAAAAAAAAAGCTTTACGTTTGTCGTCAATGTATACTCGGTGACGGTGTCATCGCGTTCAGTACCAAAATTTACTGTAAAATTGCTGTTTTCTGCAGAGAATGAAAAAAAGAATTCAAAGACCTTACCAGCTGCTTTTACTAATGTACCTTCCATTACACTCTGGTCAAAAATTGGGAAATCCTTGCGTGTATTTACTCCATTATCATTATACAATTGTCAATGACTGTGCCCATGAATTGCAATGCTCGAACGTTAGTTTTTGTTGAGACATTCAGCCTCAGTTATCCGTCATGACTACCGCTGACAACATACATCCACGTTCCCACATGGCGTATCTGCAACCAATAATTTTGAACAGCAATTTCCAATATTGAAGAGCTTCAGTTGTTAGACAAACTACAAAGTTACTACAACATATCGCCCCAATATCAACATTAAGAATGATGACTAGCAAAAACGCCCATCACATATCACATGCCCGATGAAGAATGAAAGAAAGCGTTAAAGAATCCCCAAATACCAGTACTTAGAATGGTTCAATGGTGATAGCCATGATCACGGTCTCGAGATGTCGTGTCTATTGTAAATAGAACGTTCTTATTTGAGAACCAACGTCAGTGGTATAAGAAAGGCAGCTTAATATTATTGAAAGATGCAGTGTTAAATTGATCAAACGACCGCTGACCTTGTTAGAAGATGACACTCTCAGAGCTGATAGTGGATAAGTAACTTTCTTACTGCGCGACCAACCAGACCAAATCTTTACAACCGATACTAACCACATTTGCCTTATTATTCTGAATAATTTTCAAGTGCGAAGTACCTAGTGTGTACGCAGTATTTCCCATATGGTTAACTGGATAAATGTTGACAAAATAATAACCGATTCCATATTTCAGAAGGGATGAATAAGTCATCGACCTTGGTTGCCATAAGTTTTATGATCTTGCCGGGTTTCAGGTATCAGAGGCGCTTTCAACATTACACACTATGGTTGCAAGTTAATTGCAGTCCTCTCACTTTTGAGAAAAGGCGTGCCCAGTCGTAGCTTACAGGCCAATAAAAGCATGCAGTGGACAATAATAATAAATGTTCATACTATATTGCCATTAGCAAGCTGAAAATTAGGTAGTCAAATTAAATTAATTCACGTCATATAACATTAGCTATTTCAATGTCTCCTATGTTCCGTAATTAAACCTCGCATCCATAGAAGCACCGGAGCGTATTGACACTAAACTCGTGTTGTATGAATGTACCGCATCGGTCATTTATCTTGGCGGTGAAGATTGAAGCAACTTTGCAAATCCACAACAAGACTATTCCGTCGCGTTCATTCCTCTGCTTCACTATATACCCCAAACCACGTAACGAAACTCAACGCGATCCTCAACATCATACAATTCTCTGTTCGGTAGGTTTACAAAAAGATAACTTCAATGTTTCTTAATAAAATAGAACTACCAAGGCTGCTAAAATGCTGACCAAACCTCATGAGAACATTTAATTAACGATTCATCTCAGAAATAGAACTCAACTCATAAAGACAACAATCTTATTACATTTGAACCAAATAGTTACGTTAAGCATTTCTACGTTCATCGTACATCATTACGTTAAGCTCTTAGATAAACTTCGCTCTCCATTGCAAGTCACACCATTAACATTCTGGAGATATTAGGTATTCAAAAGTACTTTAAATTATTATTTTGATGCCGTACATGGCCTCTAAACCAATCCTCAAGAGTGTTCTAGAGCAACAGTCAATCCTAGCTCAAGTTACCATAGAAGTTACTCAAATAACATTACTGTCATTAATATTCTTTTACTGTTGGTCCGTAACAACGTCAGTGTATGCTACATCTATGGTAACATCCGAATGAAATTCATCTCATCGTTTCTGAAATTATTATTGTGTACACAATAATCATAAACCTCAGACCTAAAACTTCACATTGGATCCAATGGTAGTTACAATTTAATCGCTCCATAATGATCCCATACTATATCTTCATTGTAGCCATGCAAAACCAGGGTATGTCACAATTTTAGCTATAAACAAACATTATTATCCATTAGGTACTAGTGAAGCAAAATTGATTCCTCAATTTCAAAGTTTTCAGGCTGCAAATCTCAACACTTCGCAAAGCGCAATGACAGTACGCGAATGAAGGTCTATGATACCCGTTTTAAGTCCCATTACCGACCCAGTAACGACATTTGAAATCCACGTAAGACAACGTAAAATAGTTCGGATCGAATTAAACCACAGAAAATAGAAACAGAAGTCTAAGACACCAGCGTCTTAATCTCGTATTCATTTCGTTCTGATTTCGTTACAATAGTTCCATACTTTATTATTGATAGTTAATAGGGTAAATTACCTACTAGTTAAAGAACTTACAACCCTCCTTTTTATGGAATTAAGAAAGCAAACGAGCGTACAGCACCACCCTTCCTCCATCACGCAAGATAATTGTGCTCCTTCTGTCCTCCTCATCTATTCAGCTAGGTACTCTACAGGAATCTCCATCGCAACGTGGCTCTCCAAGAAGTATACCAATGTTAATAGTAATTATTGCCTTACCGACATACTCACCCTTAGTGACTTACCCACTCACCAATATTATTAAAAATGCAATACATACAGATAAGCGTTTAGTATTAACGCATACCAATAGAAAACAAGAATTATGTTGACGCTGTGCCCTCTCAAACATTAGCAGCGATCTAAGAAGCATACAATACTGAAACGTGCGTTTTAGCGCACATTAGCGCACATTTCTACACATTTTTGTACATTCGTATTATACACGACTTTCTGCATATCCATGATACGCTGGCCATGGCTTTTACAACCGCCATCACCTTTACAGCATAATTCTTCGTAGTTTAGTCGAATATCGTTCATATTTTCATACTTTACTCACGTCATAGTCGTGTTCATGAATCGTCTGAGAGTTTTTGTGAGACTTTTCCATACCTCTATATCCATGACACTGCTTGCACATTCTGTAACGGAACAATATTATCACAACTAATGGAACAATGTTACCACAAGAGCTCCATCGAACACACATAATTATTATGGAAGTAGGTGTTCACTATCCAACAACACAATCCTTATTTGCATCCTCAGTTTGCAACAATCATCGTTCCAATTCGATTGTTTCTAATGCTTTTGTAATGATTTACATCGTAAAATATTCACTTCCAAGAAAATTTCAAATGACATATCTTTTGTCAGTCCTCTTTTATTTTTCACCGTTTATTGGTTTATTGTGAATGCGTGTAAATGCAATATTTTTAATGTTTTTATGCAAGGTTTCATGAGCGCTGGGTTCTTTATCCCACTTCTGATGTAGAAAGGATGCCGGCTATCTTGAGTACAAATACATGAGGTATCGATAAGGAGACTAGGCCTTGAATACAAACGAAGTCCTTTAGATCTGCTTAGTACATTTTATAATTCCATTCAACAACTATAACGGATTTAACAGAATATCACGGATTGTATCTTCATATCACGGCGTTCCACCAGCACACGTAAGGAGCCTCCACAACCTGATGACAGCTCCTCTTCTTGCTGTCGCCATGTCGTGAATGGTTCTTTAGCACGCGGTGTTACGTCAGTTGTCAAACTCGTCCAGACATAAGGACCTCCTTTTCACTGCGCCGTCATATTTAATAAATAGTTGCTCTTTCTGAGGCTGTTGACATGATTAAAATTATATATAACTCACCAACTCATTGTTGGGAGACAAACCAGGATGTAGAGTTTTGGTTTAATTTCTACAATCTAATATGTAAGTGTCTTGGTAGATGTGCAAAACAATCTCAGTTCAAATCAAAATCAAAAAACCTCCGGTGAAACAAGAGGTCTGCATCAAGTTGGAGAAAGCGTTCTGTTATTCTTTAGTAACAATAAACGCTTATTTAAATCACACTGGAGCAGCGTGTTCCAGAACTCCAGGCCTCTATACTTACGTAGGAACTCCACCCCAGCAACAAATAAGTACGTTGAGGGTTAAAGCAATACGGGCAAAACTAGATGGGTCATATTTTCGTTTTCTATTCGATTATTCTGTTTATAATTTCAGTGAAATGAGTGAAGCATAATACATAATTATATAATTGCATAAGAAAAATTACATAATTTCAAGCAACGTAGTGTTGTCGTGAAAATTTTAGTTTTTAGCTTTTAACACGTTCCCTGCGGCACAGATTTTTCTGTACTTTCCATTACTGCGTTACGAGGCGTTTTAAACCTCGTCCTAAACCAGACATTGTGGCGGCACGAGGCATATTAAACCCCACCGCCCGTAGGAGACAAAAATCCTTTTTTTGGCGCCAAATAAAACAAATTGTACGGTTTTTGTCGCGATTATTATTAACAATGAATTGATGAACCTAAATCTGCCGCCGCCCGTGGTTACATAAGTTAGTTTAGATTCTATAGGTAAAATAAAACGTGGGATCTGATGTACCTCGTACCGCACTGAAATATGGCAGTTTTTCATATTATTTAGTGATGGGAAAATAAATATCGATTTTATATATTGGTATTTTATTTTTAAAATTTATGGGTGTTTCTCATTGAAACAGTTCAAACAATAATATTTTTTGCAACCAGTGCATTCTGTGACAATTTTCTTTACTTTTTTGTCTGCCTCACGACTTGTTAGGTGCGGAGTTTTTCGTAACATCCTACACATCTCCTCTTCTTTGATCCCTTTTCGAGATGATGTACCTACTTTGTTTGCAGTGGGTTCTGAAAAGTAGGGTCGAGCTTAGTAGATTAATTTAAGAGTAAGGAAATGGTGGGTAGACTTGAGTAAAGTTGATTAGATTAGAATAGAGAAAAGTTGGGTAAAGTTGGTTAGAGTACTGAAGAGTCGAGTACAATTGGGCAAAAGCATTAAATTTTGATGAGCAAAACACCGTTTGCCGGGTCCGCTAGTTAACTCAATAAACAAACATACCATAATTTATCATGATTAACAACCTATTTGAAGAAAGTTACTCAACAAGTCACATTCACGTTTCTATTAACGATATAACAAGTAGTTAGGATGTTTGAAGATTACCTGTATCCATATCCAAGTCGTTCTCTGTAAAAGCTTCGAATGCGTTGCACAACACTAACCGCATGAAGCTAGCGTAGGGTGCGGTACGAGGTGCGCGGAGGTACGAGGCGTTTGCAACCTCGTTCCGCACAGCGTTAGAATTTTATTAGTTCAGTGCGGCACGAGGTCTAAGAAACCCGGTATTAAGGTTGATATACCATAGAACTAGGAATTAATAGCACATCTCAGATATATAGTTATCTTTTTCCTACACTGAACCAGATGGAAGTTATGCCTCCCGCACGAACGAGAAGTTTAAGTTTTTTCTTACCGCTATAACGTCGAGACACGGACGAGGTGTTTTAAGCCTCGTTTCGCACTCAACGTGTTAATTTTATACCTATTCGTAAATAGAAGGCTTTTGTTAAGTCTTTGGACAGATGGTGGTAGTCTTAGATCACCTACTACTAGCGATAGATATGTACAGGTGCATCATAGATGTTTACATTTCAAGCAGCCACGTAGCACCAGCACAACTGCATCCTCATTTTGCCGGTAGGAAACCATTAATGTCATAAATGTAGGAGGTAACTAGACAAAATATTAATTTACACCCAGACACAAAAACCCCACTTTCTCCGAAGCAGGAAAGAACAACAAGGACAGTTTACATAAGTGTTTATTCAATCGCCATCAACACCCTGTACACGTACTATGTCGACCATTGTCCGCCATTTTGTAATGTGCAACGCGGCTACACTTCGGAACGCTTGTTGCTGTTTGTGTAATTACATTAAACAAATACGATATACCTAATATTTAAACATACTTATATAGACAAACATATTTATTTGTTTATTTATTGGATCATCCACAAAATAACAAAATCAGTAGAGTTTTTATCGTTATCCATTTGCAAATATATGTATAAATATATGTATGCGTTCACCTATATGTTAGTTCGTATAACTTCATGCATTTTTTGCTTATGTTATACGAGTATGTAGGTATATTAGGTTCTAGGTATTGAAAAATACACAAACATTAGGTATGTTCCTATTACAAGTTAACAAAATGTTATGAGTATAATAGGTAAATACATAAAAACATACGTACGATCTAACGATAAAGATTTTGATTGATTAGTTTTTATATGTATGTATATTTCATTAAATAAATTTATACAAGAACATAGGAGTATATATTATAATATATAGGATATAAATATATTTTATTATAGATATTACTTATGATATACTTACAATACTTAATTACTTGAGATTAAACAAGTAGGTAGGTACATGTAGTATGTAAAAGTGTCGCCGGTAGTTATTTCCTCGAATACAAAATATATATGCGAATAATTTAAATTTTTCAAAAAAGTTTACTTAAAGAATACCTAGTAATCTTCAAATTTAATTATTATAAATAAGTATACATACTTAAATTGCATTTTATAAAAACTATTTATTAAAACAGCGGGAATGTCAGTGAGTAATCAATAGTTCTTCAGTGATTTTTTGAAATAATTAAAGATATATTTTTTCCATTTAAGAAATAACTGGCCGATGACACATAATTAATTCATATTACTATAGTATACTACAGTTATTATAATATAATGTAATACTTACTATATCAAGATATCAATAGATAAGTTTAATAATAATAAGTATCCATAAACATCCTACAAGAGTAGGTACGATAAATTCAAAATATATGTAGATAATAAACTACACAAAAATACAATACATAGCAAGAGACATATAAATTTGAAGCTTATAATAAAGGCAGTGGAAGTGACGACCAACAAAACTCATTAAAATTATATTTATATTCGATACAAATAATTTAAATAAAGCTATAAATACCGATAATTTTTAAAAAAAGATACGCAAAACTTTGACTAGTACTAAAATGTACAAAAACTGCTTATTCTATATTATACACCGAGAAATATTTTTGTTTTGTTATTTAATCGTATGGAAATAGGTAGGTAACAATAAGAGACTGCATCCTGTGCATACTACAGATCAAGAACAGACCGACCTTAAATAGTTAACTTTAAATTGTGGTTAATCATAATCTTCTAATTTAATACCTTAGTATAGTAATTTAAATATAATAATAAAATATAAATATTTTGTGAAATAGAATTACATAAATGTGGTATTTGAAAATAAAGTAACGCATTTTTATAATAGATCAAAAACATATAAATACATAAAATTAAATAAGATATGTAGGTAAAGGTAATAATAATAAGATAGGTAATAGTAGATGGCTAGTGAATAAGTAAATAAATATGTAATTATACTATAAAGTTATTAAAATAAAACAAAAATATCTCTCGACGTATCAAAAACGATACTTACATAATAAAAAATATTAAACTGCAAAATTATAAATGTACAAAATTGTCACAGATTATAGAACATTATCAATAAATACATCTAAATTGTATTTACACGTTGCGAGAGGGCAGCACTAACCCGTGAAGTTGATGCTGTAGGACCCAGTATTGGGGTCGAAGTTTTGGGCAGGGTGGCCGGAGAATGGGTTGTAGTTCTGGGCCTGGTAGTTCTGGGGCTGGAAGCTCTGCTGGTAGCTCTGGAAGGGTGCCGGCGTGTAGCCCTGGTAGCTGAACTGCGGCTGTTGGTGGTACACCTGGCTCACTGGCCTCGGGTTGTCCTGGGCCGGGAACTGCTGCGGTGCCTGGCTGAACAGGTTGGTCTGAGTGTACAGGGGTGAAGACCTGAACGACGGCTGGTAGGTCTGTTGTTGCGGCTGGTAGCTCTGTTGTGGAGGCTGGTATGTCTGTTGGTACTGTGGAGCTGGTGCCGGCTGATACTGCGGCGCTGGGGCGGGTTGGTACTGGGGTTCAGCCGGCTGTACAGAGTGTTGGTACTGCCTGAAGGCCCCGGGCCTCTGCCGGCCGTTGTACTTAGGGTCCTCGTAGATCCTCGGGTCCTCGCGGTACTGCCCGTCGTCCTCCTGGCCGTCGGTCAACGCGTTCGACGGAGAATCGTTCAGTGTGGGAGGTGGCACCATGATGCCGGCTCCTGGAAATTATTTACAAACAAATAAATTATCGAAATATTCAGTCGCAGCTGGCGTAGATGTACACAAATAATAGGTACTTATAAGACAAACAACCACGATATAGAAATTCAACCCGGGACCTTCGGAGCCATGAGGTTGAAGGACCATTACCAAGTGGGATATGTCGTCGTTATACTTAATAAAAAATATTAAGAGACCAGTTCTAATGTAATAAATAAGATGTATTGTGTGAGCGTTACGACATTTAGTAACAACATTATAACGCGATAATCTAAAAATCTTTATTTCCTGCTAGATACTAGAACAGAAGAGGCCTTGGAACTCGATAATTGATTACTGCAATTAATATCGATTGATTTCTTGTTAATTTCTGACGATACATAGTTAAATATATTAGATACAACAACACTCGATCATAATATTTTGATATTGATTGGAACTATTCATCGGTTAAAACATCATAATACCTAAATATGTAGTTAAGTCACAAATGCCTAAAATTTCAAAATGCGAGGGAAATTATAGATGCTTGGGCTCACTATCAACCCATGGCTGCGAGAACATCGAAGCAAGTGTCCAGAGTGATCAATCGTCCCTCGGATCTATACGTCAGTTTCCCAACCCACTAAACAGAGCGTGAAGGATGCAGCCTAGTTGGGTGCTCACCCAAACCCTGACTGGCCCGACTAGCTTGTACAGGAAGGCCTATTGTCTCCCGATGGATGTAGTGGAGATGCAAAGTGATTTTAACAAAAGAACGTTTTGAAACCAATCAAGTTTTTAAGTGACGAATTCGGTGCATGTAACTGTTTCATGTTTTTCGATAGTTTGTTACTAAATTATAAGTATTCACAGTAAGCGGTTGTAAAAAAAAATTAAATATTATTTATAGCTAGACACATCCAATGCCCAAAAATTTTACGTAACATAAATTGACCCAATCAGAAAAATATAAACAGATGAGACCTGGGAAATGTTATTTGTCATTTAAATATATGCAGTGAATTTTGAGTACTACGACCTTTCATAGCAAGCTTGGTGTCTGCGCCGGAACTGACCTAGAACTCTACATGTGGCACGGCAGGCATAGTCCTTTTTACCATTCCTGAATATTCGGTTCCAAACGAGGATAGAAGCTTTCAGCTTCAGTGATACGATATTAGGCATTTTTTTTACTTATTAAATGTTTCAAATTTTATAAACTATTTACCTGTTGTCTGATGTTAAGAGAAATGTCGTCAAACCGACAATTGCTCTTAACATTACCTAATTAAATTAGAGTTATATGTTAACAACTTTAAATTAACGCACAGCTATAAGATAATTAAGATTTACGAAACGGTAGTTTGTCGTTGGTCGTTACGAACGAATTCAATCAGAAATTACGCGCACGGGCTATAGCGACAAAATAAATTAATATCGGAACAGATAATGATATTGCATATATATCAATCATCCTGGATGGCACTAGAAAAACATGTTTTGTGAGAAAGTTCATTTAGTCCATAGGAGTTGCCAGGGTTGTCTACTCAATTAAATAATTAATCGCAGCGACTTAAATTTTCCATTTTATTTCATGTTAATGTTGTAAAACTCTAGTTACAATTTATGCCAAATGCAGATACATATATTATGTCAGGGACCTTGGTTTAATTATGTACTTATTAGAAAGCTTCTCGGAAAAATAAATAAGATATTTCACTCTAATTATATTTTATTACCTACACAAATTAGCATATTTTATATTATGACTCATTTAATTGCACGATTTGGCAACCCTAGCGAAATGTTGCCAACATGAAAACAGGTAAACAAACATTAGCCTGTATCTGGGGCAGGTTGCGCCATGTCCCGCCACAGTTAATTCCCATCAGGTAGGAGCTGTGCAAACCGATGTTCATTGCTAATTGAAAATCATACACCATGTCCCAGATTTCAACATGCCAGAACGGTGTAAGCCTCAATGAGGGTCGCCGTTTTTGTGCTCACCAGTTGGCGCCACCGACGAGGTGAGGTCCTGCTGTCAAAGCCCGCCCATAGATAAACAGTGACAAGTGACATTCAGACAAGTGAGAAGTGAAAGTGCCACAAACTTATCTGACCCGGTGGCCAAAATTGGAACTAATGCAAATGTTAAACTGTTGTCAGACAAAGACAAAGACACTAGCGCTCCCCTTACCGGGTCAGATAAGTTTGTGGCACTGACAGCCAGACCTCACTCTGCACTAGCGCCTCTAGCGGCGAATTCACATGCGTTTACCCTCATTGGTATTTGAGCCATAGGTACGCAGACATTCTTGTACTGTATTCTACCATCCATCAGCCTTTATAAGATCAGAACTGCACGTAGGCCTCCCCTAACAGGCTCAACTCGCTCCTCAACTTTAGGAAACCAGAGGAAGTCGCTATCTTCTTTAGGTTTTATCAGTCTACATGATTGAGACACTATGTAGGTATGCTCTTTTTTCAAACTTCTCGCACAGATAACAGACTACGGATTTACAGGCCGATAAATAGGCCAAGACTGACGTAGGTAGACAATAATCCAGTAACAGGACTTGTGAATGAGTCATTCCAAAACGGTACTAAAGACAAAATATTTGACGTTTATCATTATATCGCTAGACGTTGAATTGCGTCACATTTATAATAATTCACTTTGCATTTTAAAAGCATGATTTTAATTTCTCAAACCATTCATTTATTCAATTCTTTTGTAAAATTAACATGGATTAAGATGCTCGCTTCTTAAAATGTGTAACCGGCTCCACATCTTTCTAACACAATTGCTCTCAAAACATTTATCTAACGGTAGAAATGGTCCTAGGTATCCTGGTGGGCGTTGCTGTTACCCCGGGCAAACTCTATTCTCAACCACATGTCATAATCATAAGGAGTCTTACCTTGCGGCTCGAACCCTCGTTTGCTGCTCGCGCCGTACGAGATCTCCCTGGGCTTGCCGTTCTCGTCCACGTAGCCGTACTTGCCGGCCACGTCGCCGTTGGGGTACTTGGTCTCGATCTTGAAGGAGCCGTCGGCGGCCTCGTAGCCGTAGCTGTAGGAGCCGTCGTCGTTCTGCCGGTTGATCTGCTTCAGGATGGGCACCGGCGTCGTCGCCTGGCCCTGCGCCTGCGCACATGCCACCCATGCGCACGCTATCAGGAGAGTCTGGAAGATAGATGGGGTATTGTTAACGAAACATTTTATTCATATTCGTTTTTTTCTCCTTAAATAAGACAATGGGACGGTGAAGGATTGTGAGAGAAAATAAAGATTTATTTTATTATTTTATTATTATAGTGACTGGTGATGGGCTACGATGACCTCTTAGTATCCGGTGACCCATTTGCTCATTTGCCAGATACATACATACTTATAATACGAGTGTGAATTATTCAGCCAACGAAAATAAAAGTTAATTAAATAGCTAACAAAACAATGACACTGCATAAAATATTTCCTGGTTGCAGTCAAGATTTATTTGATCGTATGTAATAAATTTTAAAATTAAACATTCAGGTGTGCGGAAGAATATATTCTAAATATTATTAATAAATATTAGGTGTAGGTTTATTATGTCAGCCAGAGATCACTATAAGGTCTGAACAGCATAACCAATTACGGCCATTATCACACATATGCTACATATTATGTCTTGTTATGACAATGATTTCTTTATGATTATGTTGTTTACAAATCATGGTAAATCGTCATTATACTTGTAGAACAGAGACAGATCTCCGATTCCGCATCTTTACAGTACGTTACAGATACGTTTTTATTTCATTGAAATTGCTAAACCAGATATGTAAAATGAATTAAATTTTTAATACACGTCCTTAAGGAACCGCTCATTCCACGCAAAAAGGTAACAGTCGTTTTAAAATTCACCATTATTCAAAGATTATGACAAAATATCTACAGGGAGTGGTACCTATTCAAAAGGGTTGTCTCTACCATCAATGGGTAAATCCGCCTTCCTACACAGTAGTCGAAGGATGTGAGAATGCGAATGCTATTTATCATTATCAATACAGAATACAGGTATTGAAAAAATCTTATAATTGGTATTAGCACAAAACCTATACATACAAGTAGACACATTAACAAGTAATTGTATTTAGCATAAGAAAGGCAAGCGTTAATCGAAAATGAAACGTAATACCAGGTCGATAAAGTCGCTTTTTATACGTGTGTTCAAGTTAGGGTCAGTGTACAACAGTGTAGCATTGGTCAGAGGCTAGCGGAATCGGGAGAATGTCGCAGCCTTCAGCCTTGGGTGGACGCGGAAAGATTTGTATCGGATCGTGGCTGTTCCACTAGGTGTTGCTTGACTCACGGACACTACTGCGTGTTTTGTATGAATTACCGATTTTTAGCATCTTTTCCTTTTACAAAGTAAATAGTGTCAGAAGCTGAATGAAGTTTATTTAGAGTTTTATGAAAAAAAAAGTATGAACTGTCGAAATGCAATCGCAATGCTCGGAAAGACAAGTTTTAATCGCATAGTGGTACGCGACCTTAATATTCCGTATTACAATTGACTTATTGAATTGAAAAGTAGGTACATATTTATTACAATCCATAAACTAAAAAGTATAATTTCACTCTAGAGAGCAAAAGAGCATACTTTAAGAAGGACATCATAATTATCTGTCTAAAGAAAGATCCAAGGAAAGTAGAGACGCACACTACAGATGCATCGTCATTAAATAATGACAATAAAAGTATATTAGTTACTATCTATACTTTTGCCAGGCAATCCTAATAAAGCGTTATGACATAAACGAACCTACCCACCCACTCATTACTAAGTACGACGCGGAACTGTTACACATGTAAGGATAACAGAACTACGTCGAGATACTCTGTAGACTCTGTAGAGAACTCTTCCTCAAATAATGATATGTTTGGAATTCATCGCGTGGATTATTGCACCCGCATTCACTGTTAACTGTTCAAGTAGGAAATGATCCATAACTGTAATGTACGTCACCACGTATATAATGTAGGTATGCGCATAAGGACATAATTATAATAAAACTAGTAAATCCGCCCTCGCTTCGCTTCGGGAAACCAGTCCCTTCAAAAATCTCTATAAATTTTAACAAATTATGTTATTCCCATGTCTAAGCAATATTACTGCAAAGTTTCATGAAAATCCGTTCAGTAGTTTTTGCGTGAAAGAGCAACAAACCCACACACACACTCACTCACTCACATACATCCTTACAAACTTTCGCATTTATAATATTAGTAGGATATTAGTAGGATAGGAAGTAGGAAGTAGGATAGTAGGATAGATCAGCTTTTACTCTTCCATTCCAGTTCTTCTTAAGCGTCTCCTACATTAAAGCTCACATCAAGAGCATTCTCATTACGAAAGGTTAGACATAAAGTGGATGATTATTTTACTTGAAGATGAATTTAAAATATATTGTAACGTAGTAATAAATGTTGTCTGTTCATGTGTTTTACTATTTGAAAGCTACCCCTAAGCTACCTCTAAGCTCTACAAGATAGAGCTACGAAGTATTTTTTTGTATAAATAACTCATACGCAATATATGCTTTTTAAAAAAATCGACTTAGATTCCTTCATATATTATTTACGTATTAAGTACCTATATCATTAAAAATGTATATGTAAACCTGTAACTATAGAAAGCTTTAAGTTCAAAGCAACAAATGACGTAAAACAAAGCAAACTTAAATACCATATTTCCTCATAAGGGGCGTTGACGAAGCGTAGGATTATGGCGTGCATTTTTAACTCTAAGGTTCTATTCCAACCTCTCAGCATGATCTCAATGTTATTGTTTGCACCGACGGACAACTGGTATTTCACGTCGGAAGGTATGTACATTATAATACAGATTATAGTACATATTGAAGCCTATTAACATTCGTATAATAAGGCGTCGATAAATTCATGTTCGAGATAATTCGACTCAAGAACGCTTACATTGATGTTGTAATAGTATCAGAATAATAAACTTTTCTAAAGTTATTTGTATATTTCTCGAAGTGTCTATAAATAGATTTGTTAATGAGAACAGTATAGAAATTATATTACATATTAATCTTACCGTGTTACATAGGTTTAATTTTTTTTTTGTATGCCTATCCTGTTTCAAAACTTGTATATATTGGAGATTGGAAAAAATAAATTATTATTACCCATAGATGTAGCATACACTGACGTATTACCTATGTGCCTCTCTAGGGCTATATATAGCTGTCTGTTTATCTGTTTCGTTTACTATTTCATGTTTTAAATACAATATCGCTCAACTTGATTACAAATTGCCTGTACCGTACTTTCTTTTATAATTTTGATTAAAAGGTAGGTATAAGTCATTGTTTTTGATCAATTGATTCATGTATCGATGCCATTTTGTTATCGTAAATAGTGAAATCATAATATACCCGTAAAATATATTACGTTGTAAGTTTTTTAACCATAGCAAAAACGGGTTACAGGTGGCTTAAAAGTTACTATGTCAGCATGACAAAGATGAACCTACACGCTGAAGCCAGCTCTAGCCCACGACAACATTCCTCTGGAAAACCTTCACTCGACAAACCGACATGGCGACCTTGTCGGGAAATTTATTCAGTGCGTCGCAGAAGCTTTGGATACAGATACAGACCTTATTATAATTACATGTAGATACAGTACATAACTATATGATACGAGTTTACCGACGCACTATCGAGTATGGAATGTGATCGAATCGTGTTTCATGAAAATCGATATTGACGTGTCATTTCGTGTCTCTTGATGATGAATTAACGAATACAGACCACGCCTCTCAAAGTCGTGATGGTCAATGTTTGAATATTCGGCTTTGACTCAGGACCGTAATGTATGTAGATACTACATTAGCAACGCTACATACTCATAGCCCCATACTAGGTTTCCCTGCATATTTAGTGCTATTGACAACAAAAAAAGACAAGATCGCATACTTAGGTCGACAAAAATTTTTAACTCATAATTTAAATTTTCGCCTCGACAGCTAGCACAGTGTAGGATCTAGGTGACCATTATGCGGAATGAGTCAAGAAGTATTCAAATTATAACTATGAATAATGAATCAAATAATGCACAAAAGGTAGTCTTATCGCTACATAGCAATTTCTTCGAGGCAACCTTAGTTTTAGGAAAGGGTAGAGGTATCAAACCAAAAAAGAATAGGAAACCAACTCCATACCTGTCTGTTACTTCTATAATTGCGACATACAATCTGTAATAGCATAATAATATTTGAGCAGTACTATGATACTGCCGGCGGAATGCGGCCCAGTAGGTAACTATTGCAATAAAAACCTGCGGACAGCCGTTACGTCAGTCGCTCTACTCCGTAGGCCTCGTGTCTCGTGCTTATAAACGTTATCATTTACTTTTGTAATAACAACATTAACAGCACACTGTAATTGTAGGTAATACGAGTATAGCTACCTAGCTACTGAGTGAAACATATGATAGTGAAAGGGTATTTATTTTTAAGTACATCTACCAAATAAGACTATGTTCATACGCGTAGCGTTAAAAGAACTGATATCTGTAGGCTGTAGGTACATGCAAGGTATTTGAGAATTTTTTGGTTCCTATTTGTCTTCTTGGTAATTTTACCTTCTCGTGTCGATCGCTCAAATTAGATACTATGAATAGAGATTAAAGGAACAGTGGTATATGGCTATATCAAAACTTTAGTGTATGCTAAATCTATGGGCTACACTCGCACAATGATGTCAACTTAGATAGTTAAATGAAGGGTGGAAATGAGTGATAAAAAGAGACTGAAACTACTGCCTAAGACATTCGACCCATCGAACCATTCGACCAAAGGACCTGGCTTTTTCCGTGACCATGTAAAAATTGTAAGTACATACAGTTAAAATTTTGCTCTGCAAATCAAAGCTGCCAACATAATGCGTCATTGGGAATCTAACATAACCCTTCTATTGTGAACAAAACCGCAATCAATAAATATCGCCAAGGTGGTACCTGGTGCCCTACTTACCCAATAATTGTTATCATAACAATAACCAATCAACATTTAGCAAACTGTGCAATAATATGTGTTAAAATGCAAGGCCGCTCTCGATACACGCGTGACTAACGCGCGCCGACTAACAATGTCTGTCAAGTGTTCACGGTTCCACCTGTCTCTCACTATAGGGTAGCTGTCGCAAGGTACAGGGATTTTGAGGATCCATGTCTTGGATTCCCACATACAGTGTGCAGCCCCTTTTTATGTACGAACAAACTGATGGCTTATGTAGGTGAATGGTAGGTGATAATTTAAAGACCCTTTTTGTGTAAATAACTGAGCAGGTGGCAGATAAGCCATCTGATGGTAAAAGGGCACCGTCGCTCATGGACATCAGTAACTCCGAAGTCCGAAAAATCCAAGAAAGTGTGGAAAATTATGGAAGAACATACTTTATGTAGGTACCTACCGATGTGGTTTAGCGAAGTCTGATACAATAAAAAATTACATCCTGAATCATAACATGCTTACCGAAGTACGAAAGTGCACCAGGAGTTATACCACAAAGGTGCCCTTCCAATTATCCTATGTCCACTGTTGCTTATAGGCTTATAGGTAAACCGCCGTAAGCTTAAGTTCCTCATGTCGGTGAGATAGATGAAGAGTCTTGTTAAAGACGTACGAGACAATGACCAACATCTTCAATAAATCTTTAAGCCGGATGGTCAAAGATAGATAGGTACAATCCGCTACGTTGTCATCGCTATATTTCTGATCTCCAAGTACCAAAGCTATGTTACAGACGAATAGTTCTAGGTTCTAGTATCATTTCTCAGTACCATTACGATAGATAGACTGGCAAATTGCCCGCATCCCCGCGCCGCGTTGCCCTATGCTATCAACGCTAATGCTCTAGATCGGAATGCAAAGCGGTGGGCGTGCCCTGACGCAATGCGACCCGAATCATTTCCAGAGTACCACGGGAGAAATGTTTCCTGTACCACCGGTTCTGGCTGTCTATGAGCCACGAGCTTTACTTTGATTTGCTATATCAGGATATGAATATTAACTCCTAACAATTTCTCCTACTAATAATTACTAACTGGTTTATTACTAATATCAACCCACAGGGCTATCACCATCAGTTCCTGTCGTCACACTTTAATAACAAACTAACCAACTAATATTCTAAGACCTTCTGTTAACTAAACGAACCATCCGAGCGTCTAAATTAAGTTTTGTTCCAGGTCGGTCAGTTGTCATGGTAACTCCTGCTCGTTTGCGACCTTAATATGTACCATTAAAAATACTAACAAGATGTACAATATGAATACGAATCTTAGTTTAAAACTCATTTGGAAGGTATCGTAAAATTGATTACCAACTTCTACCAGAAAAATTAAGAGGTTAATTAGGTACTGCCAATAACACATTAATAAAAGCGGTCGTGGGTGAGTTTCACTTGCACAGATAAAGTTCCGCACCACTCAACCATATTAGCTATTATATTTTTGGTCAAAATCAAGACAGATGAATTAATATATAAAACATTTAAGAAAAGATGCTGTATATAGTATGCGCAATCTCGCAAGCATTGTCGTTCAGGGGTAAGCAACTCAGGGTTTTATAATTTAGTTTTTACACTACACACATTTTTACATATGAGAAAAAATACTTATATTACCTATCTAGTTTTTGCGTCGCATATGATCCCTGATTTCTTAACAACTAGACGGACGAATAATTACTTCCTTATTGAGTACCGAACCCTAATCAGAATCAGACTGACTTCACCTTTGAAGCCACTCTAATAAATGTAATTGCACTATTGCATCCGAAAATTACTGATTTGAAGATAAGCACACAATTATATCATAGTTCGACTGCGCGTAATATTGCTAGAGAGTTTTAATTGATGATTTTACAGGTTATTAGATAACCGTTTAACTTGGAGTTATCTGCTTAATCTAAACAAAATAACGGAAGAGCAATTACTGGCCAGAGACAATGCAAGAATATAGGAAGTAGTATAAAAATAATAAGTGATAGCTTGTGGGTATCATTGAATCTATTCGTAAGAGAAGCTTTTCTTTTTGAGAAGCTACCGTTATGAATAAAAAATCGAAAGTAACAAAAGCTCGGTTTTGTGCAACGAATAGTAGATACTTAGTTTCTTTTCTTGAGAGCTTTTGAATCGTAAGTAACCGAATTAGATTAAAATTTAACTCTATTAAATTTCATAAAACAAGTAATGTTATTATGTTTTTTACTGTACAATTGTATATGAAATCCGGTTTTATTTTTAAATGTATTTTACTGATATCAGTAAGACAAAATAAATAAGTATGAGTCATAAGGTTTTATTCACTACGGTCGGTATACAAGCATGTTTACTTAACTGTGATTCATTAATAGAATCCTTGCTCGGAATGCAAACTGCCCACAAAAACATAATATTGCAGTCTCGTTGCCAGTTCTTTTCATACAGCTCTTGTGAGTGTTGTTTATGTTTACTTAGAGATCATAAATCAAATACACTTTTTTAGAGGCGACCATCTCAGTCCTCAGGGGTAGCAACGCATCTGTGACCGAATTAGAACGAGACTCATTGAGTCTAGTTCTGGGTCGGTGACAGTTGTTATGGGCAGCAGCTGAAGGTGGTGCTGCATGCTCGTTTGCTATCTTAATTCCATAAAAAAATATCGTGTATATAAGTAGATAGGTCCGTAAAACAAGAAAACACGCAACACAACACAATAATTTCATTGTTATTGTTGTGGCCATTTCACTGGTACACCGTTAGCCGCTTCAATATTAACACGTCAATGAGAATCAGCACACAACGCACAAGATGTTATCAACTCTGTACTCATCCATTAAGAGTTACCTACATGGTGTACCTATTTCAAGCTACTATCTCATTGAGAACATCTTTAAAAAGAACAAAATGTTGTATGTTGTAAGTATGCAGTTATTAATTAACTAAGTGTAGACGCACTCAAATGAAGTTGCTGCCTATATGATGAAATTTTCTGTTGCAGGTCATTTTGAGCTGTCAATAGTAGACGCACTCGCTTCGCTTCTGGGAACTTATTGCTCCGCTCCTATTGGTCGTAGCGTGATGTTAAATACCTTAAAGCCTTCCTTGATATATATCCAACACAAAAATAAATAAAATTGTTCAGTTCGATCGAGTAGTTCCTGAGATTAGCCTGTACAAACAAACAAATTGTTCTTTATACATATTAGTATGTATAAGATTAGAATTTTGAATTTTAAAAGACAAATGTTTGCTTTGCTCAAGTTTCTAGTATCTTGAAACTATTTTGTTTTCTTTTAAATTAAAATTAAACAGTTCTTTGTCAACATCTACCCTAATCTAGCCATTAGAGAATTTTTAGACTTGAATCCTTAAGTTGACTATTTTTGCGATGAAAACCGAGGTTTAATTGAATCAGTTAAATTCTGTGATAAGCATCAAAACACAAAGAGAGAAAAAAGATCCTTTATCATAATTATGTTTCACCAGATCATAAATAATATAAATAGATTTACCAAGTTATACTTTACCAACATTTACCAACATTTATACTTTACCAACATTTACCAAGTTATACTTCTGTCGTATGTTTGTATATTATATAGCTATAACTCTTGAATTTATTACATAGTCGAGGAAAGTGGGGTAATTACTGATGAAATCGGTCTCCGTCAGACCAGGTTTAGCGTTCTGATATATAACAGTCTTGTTTTAGTGAAAACTTAATAATGAATTATTTGACACAATGTTACCTAATGCAAATTCCAGTAAAATGTTATAAGTGTAACGGACAGAAAGCAATAACCGCTTTATTTCATCATGTTATAAGTACCTACTCTAGATAGGCATATAAGAAATTGACGAGTGAAAATGACAGCGGTAGCTGCTCAATGAGGGTAAAGGCGTGTGAATTCGCCGCTAGAGGCGCTAGTGTAGAGTGAGGTCTGGCTGTCAGTGCCACAAACTTATCTGACCCGGTAAGAAGGGCGCTACTGTCTTTGTCTTTGTCTGACAACAGTATAACATTTGCATTAGTTCCAATTTTGGCCACCGGGTCAGATAAGTTTGTGGCACTGTCACTTCTCACTTGTCTGAATATCACTTGTCACTGTTTATGTATGGGTGGGCTTTGACAGCAGGACCTCACTCTCCGGTGACGCCAACTGGTGAGTACAAAAACGGCGACCCTCATTCAGAGAGCCCAGGACTGTTGAATTCGAAAGACTGATATAAAATCGGCTATCGTTTAACTAAGTAAATCAACTGTTTAGTTACCTAATTAGCGACGTTTTCATACATCTTATGCTATTTCAGGGCAAATGTTTTATAGATATTACATTACTTTCGCAGATAATAGATTTCCCGTTCTTATTAACCATCATATTATAGTGAAAAGGAATCCCGAGCCCAGCAATAAGACTATCAGGTGTGGGGTAGGTGATTTTTGTGAGTGTGAAACGGGTCAACAGTAATATAGTAACTTCAATTATTTTTTATAAGATATACTATTTTTGTAAGTACCTACTTAGAAAAAAAATCTGTGTGACCTATATTAGGCATGTTTTTTATTTAAAAGTAAGTTTTCCATAACTGTTACATAAGTTATATTTATTTACTGTTATATTTATTAAAATGCCTAAATACCTACTAATTTTTCTGTTTTTTTTTAATTTATAATCCAAGACCGATGTAAGTTCCTAAGTTTGTATTCAATTAAGCCTAAGTATTATGCAATACGTGTGCGTATGATTACGTAACCCAAGCTGCGTTAAAACTAATTTGTCACTAAAGTTACATTGAATCATAATTTAAAGGTCACCTGAATGTATTATTAGCTATCGACAATGTCAATGTTTTTGTGGCAATAAAAACTATCGCCCGTAGTTGATCTTATTAGAGCGACTGATCATGCATAGATCTTGGTAGTTCCTTAAACTCCTAAAGTTTTTTATATTGCACAACCATTTCATGGCTTTTTAAGCTATTGTATAGCTTTTATCGCGGGCCTTGGGCGCGGGGACCGAATGCAAAAATTTCGTAACGAAAATTTATTACACCCTGCACACAGACATAGTTACTATGTCTATGCACCCACACATCGATAAATACCAGAACTTTTAACTGAGTTAACTAACTTTTACTTTATAACGGCTAAACCGATTTGGCTAATTTTAGTCTTGAAATATTCGTGGAAGTTCAGGGAAGGTTGCAGCGATGAGAAAATATGAAAAATTGCGAGCAAAATACTAAAAATGAAAATTTTAATTTCCCATACAAATCTTACCTGTCAAACATTTGATTTTCGCCCCGTCGGTTCGGTGTTTTAAGAATAATTACATGTAGATCTGGATTAAATAAGGCGTTGGAATCGACAACATGTATTCATAATAGTCGAATTATCGCGTATTTAGATTTAAAACATACAAAATAATAACATGACATAAAATAATGACACTATATTAATGACTTGAGGGTGATAGAGACAGTGCCATACAGGCAAGGCAAACTGTAAGGCACTGTCTCTGTCACCCACACGTCATTCACGCGCCAAAAGATCGTTGTAGGACTTAAAATTAAATGTCAAATGTCAATTTTCTTTTTAAAAATAATTATTTTGTCAACTGAAATAAGTAGTTCTTATGCTTTTGTTCAGAATATTTAAATCTTCTTTGCACAAATTAATGCATTATCCGTTTCTAATAAACTTTGATGTAACTTTTGATAACTAGGCAACTAAATGAAAACTGGTACACCACTTTCTTGGCCCACTGTAAAACAGTGAATATCTGTACTCGTATAATTTTGTGTACAAAGTGTTTTAAATATGAATAAACAAAGTGCATTTATTAATGAAGAAAGTCACGAAAAAATTGTGAAAGAAAATGAGTTATTACTCTATATACATTCATTTTATTATTATTATCACAAATGCAGTATTATTTTTTGTTTTGTTAATTTATACTTATATAATGCTATGCAATAGCTTTACCGCGGCAGTCTCCGAGTGCCACACGTCTTTTTTTTATTATTGCTTGGAGTATTTCCTCTGAAAGATTTATATTTCAATACGACTAACATTGAGCGAGATTTTTTACGCGTTGGTAGTGTTGTTACTACAATACTTGATAATATAATTTAACAAACAAACAATTAATAAAATTTAACTTATTCATCACATCTTCACACTTGCGAAGCTTGTAGTGTTATTAAATCAAATTAATAAGAATTTGTGTTTTTGTTTGAAAAGTATTTATCTTAGAAACTACTGGTGCGAATTGAAAAAATATCGAATTTAAACTTTATAACATAACGCTTCGAGCAATAGGAGTCACGAATTTTATTTTAATTGGAAAATACCTACTTAAGTTCCTACCTACTTTTACAAAAATACTGTGGTAGGACTACATCGTTTAATGGTTAACACCATGTTAATACCTACTCGTGGTCTTACTGCTGATTTTGCGTTTTAAGCCAATAAATACATCATATTATATTAAAATGAAAATAAATATTTAAACCACATTTGCATTTAAGTAAATTAATTTGTATTTATATACCTACTAAAAAGATATTATTTCTGGGTTCATACAAAAAATCTTCTGAATTTAATACAACATTTCAGACTCGACATACTTTTTGATTACATATTCGGTTTTTTATTTGAATCTTAATTATTTTGCTGAAATAAAAATACATTACAACATTATTATATCGAAGTAAGTATTAGAAAAAATGTTCCGCTTTTTGTCTTCCCTGCTCAATTACGGAACGACGTTTTTCATTCGTATTCAAAAATAGTCAAGTAAGTATTACATACTTAATACGTATAAATTTTAGGTTTATTTGTATTAAATAAATGAACTATTTTATAACCTAAGCAAATGCGTAGAGATAAGTTCAATATGTTATGCATTTATAAACATAAAAACGTGTTACTATGAAGATCCCTATACATAGATACCTAATCTATGTGAAGATGCTACGATTAGAACATTATGTCGTAGACTATTGTGCTCGTAGAGTGCCGTAGCGATGCTACCGACTTGTCATCGTTTACGTACATAGCTCGGTCGCTTCTTCATCGATACATTCAATCAATTAAAAAGTTTATGAAAACGTAAGAATTGAATTTGTAATGAATGTAGGAATGGACTTTATTATTTACTAAATAATACTATTTTGTTAACAGTTAACCTTTTCGAGTGACTAATCCAGCTTTAGCGCTCCTGTACCTACTTTAAACCGTAAACTTTTAATGTAAGTAGGTAGGTAAATAACTTTCAAAGTATCGTTCATTTACGTAGGCTTGATTTTATGAGTATAATTTTTTTAAATATAGGTCAACATAAGGTACTCACTTCATTTTAACTTTAAAAGTATTTACATACCTAGAGGAAAGCTACACGCGTAAATGTGTTGGCATCCTATCGCCTGAAAGCTTGCTTAACCTTAAGTGGATTTAGTACATAATTATGAGCTATTAAACAGTAAAATGTGCAATACGCAAAGTATTTTTATTACGTAACTAGCTAATAAATATCTAGAATAGTCTATCGATACACCGTTGACAGAACAAAGAAAATACCCAAGTTACAATGTTCTATATCTGAACGGGTAATTGCATTTAAATTGCTGCCATTCTAGCGCCTACCGCCTACCGACAAAATATAGTCTGTGGTAAAAGACAACCTGGTATTTGTTTCTGCCCTGTTTGCGTATATTAAAATGAAATAGATTCATCCGTCACTGTTTCCTCAGGGTCAGGCGACGCATTACATTATGACCTAAATGATGATTATTTACATTATGACCTAATTATGATTACAATTATGACCTGATTTCGAAGTTATTGATAAGAAAACAAACATGAAAAACACACAGTTCATAGCACAAATGTTCATAAATACTGAACTTAAAAAGGCCAGTGGTAATTATACCTAAACGATAAAACGAGTCGTTCCTTTTCGATCATGTTCGGGAGTTCTTAGTGGTTACGGTAACCCCACATGGTTACCGTAACATTCACGTTCAGATGGCTTTTAACACCGGTTGGATACAACCCATTAATGGTCCACTACTGAGCACGGGTCTCTGTTCATTATTAAGGAGATCTAGAGCATACTCTACGACGCAATGCAGCACCGTTGACACTTCGTAAATAAATCTAAACTTTAAATAAATAGTAAATGATTAACTTTATTTTCAAAATAAAAATTATTAAGAAGTAAATAAACTTTATATAAATTACACTAAAACACACATATAACAATGACAATAACAATGACTTATTTTTGTTATTAAATATCATGACTTAATATTTCAAATTATGTCATAGGTATTCTAGGGTTACATTTTAATATGCCTCTTCTTCAGGTTCCACATATTTTTAGAAAAAAACTTAATTAATCTCAGACAAAAAAAAAACTGACCTTCAAAACCAACATGGTGTAATGTTTATCCGAACGGCACAACTGTCAAACTTTCCCGCGCTCGGTCGCTATGGCGTCCGCTCACACACTTGCGCGCCAAACAACCGCCACTTGTATTTATAATGTCGTTTTCATTACAACAGCAATATTGTTATGCGGTGGACGAAGCCCTTGCGCGGTTTTGTAACCGAACCCTCGTTTGCTCGGCCGATATAAATTAGGTTCTGTTTGGCATTAGACGCGACGAATGACGAATGTACACGACACTTTAAGTTGATGGTTCCAATCACGTAGGTTTTTGGCGAACAACCCCCTTGCGCAATGTATCGTGTCAATGAATAAGAAACGCATTGATAAGTAAGTACTTATTTGACTCAAACAATCGATATGTCATCATTATGTCATGTAACAAGTATTATCATGGAATGAAGTATTTTGGTGGACACCATGTGGACACAAAATAACAAGCTAAATAATAATTAGATGAGTACCAATAGTTGCTAAATATTAAGTCGTCTGTAGTCTGCTGCGCCACTTGACGAAATTTTTTAGGCTGCAATGGTCACTACCCGAGATTTAATATGGTCATCAGATCCATTTCCTGCTCCTTCGTTGAAAAAAACGGCAAAATTTTTGGTTAGTCATGGCTCACATTGTACATAGTAATTCTATTCTGGTTCTATGTATTATTGCACAACAACTCTTGTAGATTTTTTCTTGTAAGGCACTCCTTAGTTTGTGTTGATTCTTAGACGATTCAATATTGCCTTTCAATTTAAATCAAAAAGTCGGAATGAATCGTGTAAATAGCACTTCAATCACCTTTAAACACTGCGCTCATATTTAAATTATTATTTTATAAAGTTTGTAGTGTTTGCAAAGCTGTTTTTAGCATTTTAAATACTTACACGTGAAACATAGGTGGACACGTAAAGAAAATTTTTAAAATTATCCCGTGGGAATGTATTAAAAAGTATCCTATATTCCAGGTTTCGTATAGTTTTTCCATGTGCCAGATTTTATCGCGATCTGATAAGAATAATAATAATTAGGTAGTTTTGTATCCATTCAACACCACTTTTTGTTGTTGTTGACCCAATAACATGCGTTAGGGTTAATTCAGTAATGTTTTCGAAATAAAAAATGCCCTGGCCTTTCGGGGCTCTCAAACGAGGTCCATTAAAAATTCTATCTAAAACAATTCAGCGGAATAAGTTTGAATAGTTAATAGACAGAGAGTAACTGCTGCATTTATAATATTAAGTATGAATTTTATTCATTACTTAGTAATAAAATTAAAAAATTGGGGTCCATCAGTAGTTAAGTACCTAATCTAAATACCTACATACTATTTAAAGTGTCCCCGACATTTTCTTCCCATAAAACGCTGGCTAGGAGTGTTCATATCAATTCAGTAATGTATTTTTTGTTAGAGCCTCTCAAAGGATGTAAATGAGTATGCTCGGTTTAATAGCTAATACCTGTACGACACAAGTATTGCATTACACCGTGACATTTTGTGCATTGTTTAAATACCTGCTGCATGACACATCATCGTAGTCAAGGGCTTAATTAGGTCAACAAGAAAAAAAAAAGATTTGAACAAGGAAGATTTTGAGAAAATTACAGGACGTTTTAATTTTTTGTCACGTAACGTAACGCTTCACACTCATAGCCCCACACTAGGATTCCCTGTGTCGTGGGTGCCATGTACAACACGCAAGACAAGGACACACACCCAGACCGAGAACGGAAATTCAAATTCATCATTCAAATTTCCGCCTCGCTGGGAATCAAACCGAGGACCCTCAGAACAGCGATCCGGCCTATTAACCATTGCGCCAACCGGGTCGTCGAATTAACGCAAAACATTGATTTTTTTGCCTGTTTGTCTGTACATTTGTTCCCAGTTATCTGAAAAAATGCAAAACCAATTGAAATACGTTTTCACTCCTTGTAGGGAGGACATACCTACGTACCTACATTGTTTTTTCCTATTATAGAAAGTCCTTCTATTTCGTTTGAATAATTCTAAGAAAAAAATATTTCATTAAGTACAGTACCTATGTAATGTACGGAATAAACCTAATAGGTATGGGATTTTCTACAAATATTGTTCACAATGACTCAGCGGGCCATTTCCGTGAAATTTTACCTTTCAATTCTGATTTCAAGGTAAAGGCTATTTTGTAAATTAGGTATACATAATCTTAATCAGTAGGTAGGTATACAGTCACCTAATTTCATTGCTATATGTACTTATACATACACAACAAAACAGTTACTTACTTACATGTTAGCTAACCTGGGGAACTGACGATCAAATTGTTCTGTATTCTAATCCAGGTGGGACAGATATTCATAGACAGAAAAATATTTTTTAAGGCCGTGGATATTAGAGACATATTATTTTGTGTTGTCCATGCTACTCGCAGCGACAAGAAACTTCCAATGTGGAACCTTTGAAAATTGCTTATCTGCTATCTATATAGGGGAAGAAGCTGTAATATCGCCTACAGTAAATAAAGATGTCCTGTGATATAAATGCAGAACATCGGACAGCATTTGTGGCAATAGATAAGCATGTCAACTGTTATCAAGTGTCGTCTAATTATAACAATTTAAAATCGTGAGTACCCGTATGATATTCGTAGGTAAATAAAATCAGTATAAAATCGTAACTTAATATGAATACATATTAGTAAACATGAATAATCGCGTGACGCATAGCCTGTCGGTAAATGAATCCGAGTAGTCGGCGAGAATGCGATCTAGATGCGCTGGGCAAGGCCAAGACCAACCGGTCCTCACCATCCTAGGCCAGGCGCCAGCTTCACAATTTTAATAAGTTGCATTTCGAAAATGGATGTTAAAATATTAACTTAGCCAGGGCTGCGTACTTACGATTAATAAACAGAGCCCTCGTTACATAGAATTTGATGATGTGTATGTATTTGAGACCCAAAAAGCGGCCGTAATAATTTAGAAGGAGATTCTAAAACGTAAGTTGTTCGAGATTTAATGAATTATAACTGTTGTTAATTTTGTCCTACCATACACATTCAAACAGTAATTATCTATGTATAGTAGGAAACTACAAGCTAATAATGTAGATAGTAACAATGATTTTAAGTGTTCAACTAGTCTAATTGCGCCTGTTGAACATGCCAAGGCGTTTGATGAATAAAATGCAGCACTTTAATTAATTAACACCTCACCTAACGAGTGTAAGTGAAACCGGCGGCCGTAACCCGGATTGAATTGGGGCAAGTGCGACGTCTTTGTAATGTAGTTACGTTACTTACGTACGGACTTACTAAACACAGTATAGTCTATAGGTCTTTGGAATCAGGAATAACGCTTGACATTGTTACAATTATTACCTTTAGGTTTTTTGTCGACTTGTCCCCAATCAATGTTTTATCTTTTATCTAGTCTAGTCAAACGGAGATAAAATACGGTTTCATAGAGTTTTATAACATAACATTCAAATTTGAATACCATAATTGAATACCAAATTTGAATACCATAATTGAATACCAAAATTGAATACCATAACTCAATGAATGTGCTTATATGGACAATATGTTTTTTATCGTCAGCTTTCTTCCGTAACTTAGTAAGACTTACTGACTTTACTTACTTACTGTATATACTTACTTACTGTTTTATAGCCTTTGTTAAAGTCTCAAGGGTGGTCGTTGCCTCTGAATACGACCAACACCACAGGAATCGCCTTTGAAGTGCATTCCCTGAAAGAGAACTCTGTTTTACATCTTTTTTAAGAACTCTAGGTGTATCATAGCGCTCCGGGGTTAGGTACATCAGATGGAAGCTCTTTCCATAGTTGTCATGTTTGTGGCACAAAACATCTTGAGGATCAGATTATAGATGGTCTCCTTGAGTCATAAGAATGCCATAGGTACGCTATTTTAAAATTAAAAACTCATGTCAAGGACATTCTTATGAAAAAGGATTATAATAATCCTGGATAAAACTGGATGAATATTTCAAACATTTAACGGCCTGAACATGAGTTATACAGCTTTGAGTAGTAATAAGTGTTGCCTGTAATGTAACTGTAAGTATGGAATACACCTTGGGAGTTTCTTGCCGCTTCATCTTTCAAGATCACTCACCGTAGTTTGACTTTCGAAAAGTGTCTGTAAAAACCAAGTTTGAAAATTCATTTCATTTTCAGTCTAGTTAATGTGAATGAACCTTCAATCTTCGGTGAGTAGTGTAGTGATGGAAAGGCGAGGAGAGCACCAGATCATGTGATTCCTTAGAGCACTCACCAGTTCAATAGAACATACAGAAACAATTGACGTCTCTCCTAATAAAGGTATACTAATATATTACAACGTTATGACCAAGAAAAATATTAAAAGTTTCAGTTTCATACTTGTTTACTATAAATCCAATAAGGTTCGTTTAATATAGGTATAAAACTGTCGTTAATGAGTAACTGAATAACAGACAACACTACATTGGGGTGTGCAGTAGTAGGTAGCACTAAGGATTTTCGAAAATACCTCCCCTCCTTCCCCTCCTAAAAGGATAAAAATAAAGGCGATACACGACAACGTTCAAGAAATACCTTTATTTGTGCCTAGTTTTACGCATCACCATATTGCATAGGACACGGGACACGGATAATGTGATTTGCGCAGCGGTCCCATTAGTCACCGGTGGGCGGACACAGGCTGTTGCGAAGGCTGCGTCAACTATTGTCGCTGATTACACGGACAAGACAATACGCTAACAGTCGTGCCGCGCCGGTACTAAAGCTGTCTGGGGAGCTTGACGAAATACTTGAAGTCGTTGGAATCACCTAGTTATCTAAGTACATATCTAGGTACAGCTTAGAACAATGACAGATTAGTCTGATACAGAGAACTTCGTTTACTTAAGTTCATACTATGGTGATAAGCTTCTTGAGATCATGAGTGGATGTCATTAGAATTGCTATTTTTTTAATAGGAAAAGGAAGTGATTTGCTTTTCCTGACCTCAAGAACATCACTGGGAAAGGAAGTGATTGTGTGCGTCACAGTCTTTAGTAACACTGCTACGTCACATCAAGTTGATTGACTTGACCAGGTGTATGGGTTTTATTAAGCAAGTTGTAAGTAATCAAAGTTGAATTATCGCCAGCGAAGATACTTAAGTTGGGATATGCAAAACTGACATGTAACTTAAATCGAAGCCTCCTATTATAACGTTTAAAAAGCAAATACCTACTGCAGAACATCAATTTATTCTTTTACTTAACTGCATCTTAACTGATATAAAAATAACCGTTACAATATTACACTTAATGCAATAAATCAGAGTTGAAGTTGGACGTATTTTCTTTCCTACTGTTGCCATGTTATTCCAGACGTTATATACTTAATAGGTAGGTACATAATATGTAGGTATCTACTATCTATCATAAGTTTATATCGTTTAAAACATGGTTGGCTCTATTACAATTTAGGCACCTAAGTATCAACCTAGCTACATTCAGGTAGCTACTATTGTAGACATCGGCATAATTATAATATTTACGTTTTATAACAAACAGTTGATCTTTAAAATTAGTTTTAAATCGTGTTTGCCCTTTCAAAGGATTTCCGTTAAGTCGATGGTTTTATCATCCAAATTGCATAAAATATAGCACGATTTGGCAATAAATTGGTACTAAACATTGACATTATAAAAATAAACATCACAGAAAACTTTATGTATTAGTTCCATTACATTTTTAGCTAAATCCGAATACTTAACATTTATAATGTCATTTAATTTATTAAATTATATTACAGAACTACTTATTTAAAAATACATCCTTGTTTAAAATTCTACTTACTTAAGTATTTATATTTAAATGAGTGATTTCCTGTGAATCATTACAATTTAATATTTCCTGTATTTATATTATAACGTTTTAATAACTGCTTCATGTGGCTCAACCCAGCATTAAAAACATACTTATATTTACCTATTTTTTATTTAAAAGTAAGTACTAGGTACTTAATACCTACTCATGAAATAGATCGGTAATTTATGTCTGAGAGCGAACAAGAACAGCTCTTATAATATTTTGAATAAAATTATTTAGTATCTACTTTCTTACTTTACGTAGGAAAATACTAGATGTTTCTCGCGGCTTGGCCTGCGTGAAGATATTTTAAATTTTTTTCATACAAACTTTCAACCCTAACTTTACCCCCTTAGGAGAAGAATATGACAACATGAGTTTTTAGCAGGTAGTTAACTACCGTCGATAGTTAACTACCACCCTGCCAAATTTTAACCTCTACGTCAACAGGTTTTGATATTTCGTGATGAGTCAGTGACATTTCGCTTTGATATAGGTATCTAAGTATAAAAATAAGATAGTTAAGGTTCCTGCTAAGTTTAAATGACACGCTCTTTATTCAAATCTAGACTCGCCCAACCTTGATTCAGCGTCCTGACATGTCGCGTGGCCTTGAGCCAAAAACCCTTTTCAGCGTCCACGTTAACCTTTGTGGTGAAGCCTGGGTTCGGTGCGCAGTATCGGCTTTCGCGAGCCGCTTCGTCCGGATTCAACCACAAATGGTTAATCGAGCGAATAAGTATTTGATGTTATGTGACCGATATCGCACTGAAATATGAGCGAATCCGTCAATACTACGGACAAATGGAACAAACACACCTCCTCTTCATGATTGTTGATTTACTTTGTAACCCATCTCTGCATATAAAGTCTGATTCGCAATATTTCAACTTGTACAGTTTGTAGTACGTACCTACACGACCTAAGGAACCTGCCTCACTTATTACCAAAAATCAGAATGTGCCACGTGAATAAATTAAATTGGACTTAAAGATGGAAAACCTTTTAATGCACTATTTATAAATGTGCCGTGTAAATCTAAATTCTTTCAGTTCTTTTAAGGTGAAATCCGTGTTATTCATATTATGATTGACTCTTGATTTCATGTGAATAGCCAACAAAATAATGGATAATTTATTTGGTGGCAAGTGGCCACATTCGCCAATGGGCATTTCAGATCGAGGTAACCTGTAGACAGGTATACCTAATGCTAATAATATCAATCAATTTATGCATCTACGAGCACCTACTTTAGCTATGTTAATGGTGATTAATTGCTATGTTTATTATTTAAAGTACCTGGTTGACCGAGCTTTGCTCGGTTGAAAATTATATTTAGTATGAATCGCAAGAAATACGAGGAATTCCGCCATCTATTCAGGAGTCAAATCATACAACTGTTCACTGAGCACAAAATTCATTTTACTTATGTTACGGCCAAAGGATCTCAACAGCGTGTTTCACAAAGTTGTACAGCGCCATCTAGTTTCATACTACTGAAATTTCAACACGTTACAAACAGTACCTCATAGAAGTTAACTGTGTGAGCGAATTAATTGCATTTTAAATAGGTACATACTTAATTAGATAAATTCATTGAACTTTCCTTCGTACTTTTCGCAGGCTTAGGCAGTCCCCGACTGAAATTTTTATTTGCGATAAAATGTATTGAATGTTTATGATAATTAAACAACATAAATAAATATACTTTTAGTTTAATGAGCAAGTTGTTAGGCGTACTTAAAATTTTATTGATTCTATTTACAACAATAGTAATTTCATCGATCTGACCATTATTTATTTAAAACTTTATTAAAATATATTATTAAATCGATAATAACAAAACTAACATTTATTTACAAATATTCTCGTAAATATCACAAACGCACGTTAAACTATCACTACGCGTCCTGCGAGGTCAAGCGAGATAATCGCACTGATTTTTAATTTTATTCAAACAGAAAATAGGTAGGTATAACGCAAAAATAGCGCTTCAACGTAAGAATGAATATTAATATTAGTATTAGCCGAACAAAAATATATTCGAGCGCCATCTAGTTTCATACTACTGAAACAAACAAACCGTATCTCATAGAAGTTATCCTAATGTTTCATAGATGGCGTCAGTTCAACACGTTACAAACAGTACCTCATAGAAGTTATCCTAATGTTTCATAGATGACGTCAGTATGATGTTTTTAAAATCTCTTTATCTCGGGAACCGAGCTTTTCTCGAACCTGGGACCTTGATAAATCGATTCCTTGAGCCGAAAACCCCCTAATCTGTAACTTTCATGAAAATCTTTGCAGCCGTTTCCGAGATCGTGATTATATATAAATAAATAAATAAATATACAAGAATTGCTCGTTTAAAGATATTAGATACATAAAATACAGTATGTTAATGGTGATTAATTGCTATGTTTATTATTTAAATACATAAAATACAGTACCTACTTATTTATCATTGCCTAATATTAATTAATTAGGTCAAATAGGCCTCGCAGTTATTGAGATTCAATGAAAAGTAAAATTGCGTCATTTCGCTGCAGCCATGCGGTTTCTTCGCATTCGTTTGCTTTTGACACAGCAGAGGTGGTCATGAATGTGGTGTGGAGGCACGCAGTATTATAGCTCTCCATTTGTCCCCAACAGTTGCGTGGCGAACATTCTCGGTTACGGTTTCGTTGGTCAGAATCTTGATCTGGTCAGTCCAGCGTTCTGACAGCGCGTTACTTGACCAAAGTAGCGTCATAGAGCTGGCGTATGAGGTAGGCTAAATATTTTGATACTCCTATCACCAAAAAGGGTCCTCCATAATCGAGGCCATTTACCTTATAGAGTCGAATGCCTTATGGATGGTTACAAAGCATATGTTATTATGTAGGTATATATATTTAGATATAGCTTGTTGAACTCCCTAGCTTTCTCTATTATTTATTGCACAACAAGGATTTTGTTCTCGCGTTCTACGTCCTCTTACAATGCCAACCTGTTCCGGTGCAATTTCTTTGGAGGGATAAGCTTTGAACCTCTCATTTATGATTTGAACCACCACCACCCCAGAATTACTTCCATGCTATCGCAGACACGAAAGCCCGCGTTAAACGTTAACGTTCAATACGTTAATTCAAATGAACGATAATTTAAATCCTCTTCACGTTCGAACTATCTGGATTATGTAAGCAAAAGTAGGGCGCCGATTTTGAATAGGTTTTAGAGACTATCTGACTATCTTGGCTTAGTAAGTACCTACCTACTCTATAGGCTATCTCCTTCGCAACCCTTTAGGTACCACCTACTGTCCTACTGTTCACACTTATTTATTTATACTCGTACCTACGCTCATTAGCGCCGCGTAATCTTGTGAGTTGTGTTGTGACGTTGGACTTCTGCAGGTTCGCACCATACTATCATGTGGTACTATACTCCGTTTGCGTTCGATATGAAATTCGTCATAACGGCACTCATGAATGCCGGATAATAATAATAATAATAATATAATAATAGTTCTTTATTTTCCTCTTCACAATGTATGTATGTACAGGTACATGAATATTCAGGTACATGTACAATGATGATTCCCACTACCCACTAGTTCAACTGAATAGTAGGTACAACCGTTGAACTAGTGGGAATTTTTTTCCCAGTAGTTTAACTACTTTTGACAGTTGAACTAGTAGGAAAAGAATCTCTTCCCACTATAGTTCTACTAATCAATAAGTATTAGATAGTTGAGTTGCACGACTTTGGCCAAGTCTGATATTCGCCAAATCGGAAAATCGCCAATGTTTTTACAAACTATTTGAAGTTAAATTATTTGAAGTAAATCATTCTTAACTTTAGGGAAGCCTGATGATAAATTTTGTAAATGTTTGATTCTACTTAGGTCGAAAAGTCGCGCTTCTGTCCGCGTTTTCAATTTCTTTAGATGATTTAGGTATTTACGGGGTGCTTATAATACCTATATTAAGTTTGTGGTCAACCCAAGTACCTATCACAGTTTTTATAACGGTTCTACATTTTGTATTGATTACAAAATCGTGTAGAATGGCAAATCTTAAGATTTTCCTTATAAAACGGAAAACACGACCTTTGCGCCAAAAGCCTTCGTTACGGAGCCATTTCACCGCACGCGCTCGTCTGTCCCGCCGACCGTGACATACGGCGCTTAGTATTCCGTCGGCGCACGCTGCCGATAAATTGCATATCCACTACTGTTACATTGGTTATTATTACGTTTCTTCCAGTTGAAACTTCATTTTTTCTAGTTTACATCTCGAACTAATTACGGTATTAAAATGTTTTTGGATCACGAGAGTTCTAATGACCGAATATGGCTGATAATCTATTTTTTTTCAATGTCAATTTTTTTTATATAAGTATTTACGATCTTAATTACCTATACAGTCGAAAGAACGTCTTAATGAATTAAGTGTAGGGTCACACGCGTTATGGGAATAGATAAACTAATATAAATACAGACTGATATCGTTGCTCTTTTGATTTCCCTGTCGATTTTACCTACGACGATCGTATATAATCCGAGTGAGGGCTCCAAGTGGAACGGAGCAGTGTCTTCATAGCTTAACCTAGTAAGTAATGCAAGTAGAATACTTACTCAACGCAATGTTACAGTATCGGCTACTTATGACGTAACGCTCCTTGTGAGTCGACCTAGCTCTAACTGTTATCACATTGGCAAATCTTTGCTAAATTGATCAATTTTCAACAGAATTTCATGTGGGGGTCATTTGTCCCGAATATCCAGAGCGAAGCCAGGAACCAATTAACACAACAGCGATAAATTAATGCAATTAATTTACGATTTTGTGTTAAGGATTTATATGTAACTCAAGGATCCTATTAGCAATACATCTATGCCTAATGAACGAGAATCTTACTAACAGTCCCTGTCCCAATCCTCATACATACCTAGTGACAAATTCACCAAGTAACATTCTTTTTAACACCCCTTGGACTAACCAACCCGTTCCCAATTTGTCTTCTTTCGTGTTGGTCAGTTGTCATCGGTGGCAAGGTGGTGGTAGTGTTTTACGCATAGTCACGTCAGTGTAATGCTACATCTATGATTAAAATTATATCACCATAGTGAGCAAAGGCGTATCTAGCCTTTAAGTTAGGAGGGTCACATAGTCTTCCCTTTATTTATTTACCGCGATGCACGATGGTACACCCGCTTTTCGATCATTGCCAAATTATCTACTTGTTTATATTTTTAACTGATTGCAAAAAAGTTGGACTACCTATGTGCTATACCTATGTACCATATGGGTGTCCTGCAATTTGTCTGTAATTTGACAACCGATTTTATTTTAAAATAAGAGTATAATTCGCAGGCGGTGCCATTACCACCAAACCAGGATCTGATGATAAAATTCCAGTGAAATGTTTGGACACCAAACACTGACCTTAATAACAACAAGTAGGTATGTCTGAGCGTTTGTTTTATCACTTATCAAAACTACTGGGGATCATACTAATTATACCAATAAAATATCCAAAATCTAAATAAAAGAACTTTATTACTTACTAAACGGAGAAAAATATCCATAATAATAAAAGTGACACGAACGAATGGCATCTTCCCTTATTCCTAAATTATTGTACAGCGGTTGTTGCTTCACTCCACCGGTACAAAACCATTGGGCACTTACTATGGGCGGTAGGTATAAAATAAAAGTTAATATTTTATTGACTGACCTAACGATAAAAATATTAACCACTTAAATAATGTAGATGTGACATGTATTTTTAAAAATAAACGATTTTCTATAATTACATTAAAATTACATTATGTAAATTTTTGATTAAATTCAATATTTTTGGTCGTGTAGAGTCTGTACGCACATCGCTGTGAATATCTCCAACATGAACAGTAAATTAAGACACGCAGACAAATGTGTACATTAAAACCAAAGTTGTATGTGTTAAAACTATTATTCCCATAGTAAGTACCCAATTGTTCATACCTCATGTCCAATATAATGTGTTGAATGAACAACCCTAGCTTGCAGAGATGATTTCAGTTGTCTTCATAATATTATGTTCGTTACGGCCTGCACACACGATATATTTTGAAAACTCTTAGTTGCTTAGAATAGTACTTACTAAAAACCGTAATTATAATTCAAATCATATTCTTACAAACTCATAATTGCTACAAACTTTTGAGTCGTCAGACACCAACATGCTATTAACATCCCATCTCAACTCATTAAACAATTCTAGACCTGAGCGGTGTTTAGCGTTAATTTTGAGTCTTCGGAGTTCGGACCATTACCGGAACGCGTCCTAAAACGTTGATACAATGCATCATAAAATAAAGCCAATCGCATGTTTCATGTAATCACGGATACTCCGATATTAAAAAGTTTATATCAGGCAGAATTTAGCGCACTTTACCAGGGGTATCGTGTGTGCAGGCCTGTGAAATGTAAACTATTATAGCTCAAACAGGGACATGACATACACATCACAACGCAATTACACTGGCTTTCGGTCACGACTTTTGTCAAATACATATGTTATACAAATCTTTATACATTAACTTATCATTGGATAACTCAATATGTTATATCCACATGCATAAACATCTATTACTATTACTTAAATATGTAAAGGTACCTTGACGGGTTGGTAAGTTGGTCACAGTAAAGTAAGAATAGTAGGTTAGCTAAGGCCCTTCGGCTAGTTAATTGCGAGCTTTCAGGTGTTTACAAATTTAAAATCGCACCTACGAAGTTTTATGAACTTTCATGTAACAGAGCTCTGTAGCAGAATGTAGATACACAATTTAAAATCTTAATTAATTTTAAATCTGAGTCTAAAAGTCGCGACCAAAAGCGAACACAAGCTACAAATCGCTGGCCCACTATTACAACGTTCTATGTATGTTATTTTTGATGAAATTTTGTAATAAGCCATAGAACTTCGTTATTTCTTTTAGTTGGTAAAAACATCATAGGACCGTATGATATTTTGCAGTTTATTTTTGCAAAATGGTTAGCTAATAACACTTAGAACTTTGTTGTATTCTTAACTAAATAAGTGATACAATTTTAACATAGAACCTTGTAATAGTGAGCCAACGAAACGATTCACGAAAGACTTCGCAGTCTGACAAACATTATAAACATATCAATCGAATCCCAATTTTATTGTACAATATTTACACGTTACGTTTTCAATAAATTTAAATTCACCATACAGAAAACAGGAATGAAAATTATGTTACAATGATTTATTTTCACTGAAAATTTTGATTCAATTTTTTGGTTCAATTATTTTCTGTGTTAAAGGTATAAGTATTAAATAAAATATTAATTAGTCATGGTCACGCAAACGAAATAGTCCGATTTTATTTAACATTTCATAAATATTATGTTATGTCATGTTGGTATAAAAATTATTAAAAGCATGTTATAGCACAGCTAACTACGGTAGCTTTAATCTAATAACATTTCTGAAAGAATTGCAAACAATGATTCTATAATTCGCTCCATTTACAATAATATAAGTAAGGTCATATACAAATTCAATAACACGTTTTTAAAATAAAAACTTAGCAGTACATAATAATACTACTTTTAATTTTTGTTCAATTCCTAGTTAATTATAATGGGGCCACTATGCTTTTCAGAGATTACTTACATTCGTGCAACAATGTACCTAATTTTTGGTAATCCTTATATAGCATACCAATTTATTTATTACTTTGTTCAAAAACTTGGCGTGCTGCCCTGCCCAGTTTACGTTTATATACCTAGCGTTACATTCGGACTAAAACAAACGGCCAAGTTCGTAGATCTCGCCAGTCAAAAGTTATGAGGTAAAGACTATAAATGAAATACGCATTTTTAAGAATAACTCAAAAATTAGGTACCCGTCAGATGTCGCTCTTTATACGGGACAAGATTTTGCACTCTGAATGCAAAATAAAATATTACCGAGTGCAAAGTTACGAAGTAACACAGCAGTCGAATTAAGAACCTTTTTTTTGAAGTCGGTTAAAAATGGGATCTTTCAAGCTAGATTCATAAATTTTACTGTATGATCAAGAATTATTAATATTCAAAATGTTAGCTTTTGTGAAATCACGTAGGTAGTGTCGCGGCTTTATAAAGGTCTCGGACTAATATTTTGACATTCATCATTGAACTTCATAACGGTATAAATTTATATTATATTTCTAAGGTGTACCAATATAACTAAGCTTTTTCTACCATTTCATACATGTAATATTGACGTTAATTCCCTAATTTACTTTAAGGAATCATAGGAGTAAAGCCATGAATTATATTTAAGATTAATAATTTTGTTAAAATTTTCCAAGTGTTTTTCTCCTGTAGGTATATAAAATTTTCCCTACGCAAGCTCGAGTCACGCATATTATCATGACGATAAAACTAAAAGGTTAAAATAGAATCAACAGTAATTTTATCTGTGCAGAAAGTAGATCGTTTCATTTAAAATATAGCGATTTATCTTTACAAAATGTATATAATGTTAGGCACCAATTATCGTCAATTTGTATTTTTTCACATTATACTTTTACACTGCCACCATGCTAAATTATACATAATAATCAGAATGTAAGGCAGATTTATATTACTTAAAAGGCACTAATATAGTTCAATATAAACTTACGTAGATGTCAATGAAAAATATATATTCTTAATTTATTAAACCTTACAAGTAAGGCAACTACAGTCAAACTAAAATATTTCAATAATTCTTTATAATTTCAATGTATAATTACAGCAATCCATCTTGGGCATTTGAATAGATAAAAAACGTAGGCATTGAATTGGACGGTGTGTATAAAAATGTATAATATACAGGCACATTACATTAACAGACAGCAGTGAATTAACAAGTCTATAATTATACTTATACATTACATAATATAGTAACGTTGAAATAAAAAATGGGCTTTTTATGTCAACATTTAAAAATGTTATCTTTTCATGACTTAAAACGTACGTAAAATTATAAGAAACCTATACAACAGTGAAGTAATATATACTTCTGCAATGAAACAGCATTGTCGGTTATTACTACACATATATCTTTCTAAGAAATAGAATGAAGGTTAAAGGTAAAATTCTAAAAGATACAATTGCAAATCTGAACCGAACGAATCATCGCGTCAGCGCAAATAGAATAACTTCATATATTAAATTAAATATACTTCGTTAATCCTTATTAAAGTGCACTATATTAAGACAATGGGACATGCCACAGTGAGTCTTTAGGAGGAACTAAAGAAATCTTATTCAATATTTTGAGATCAATCATATCTTTAATTTCGTCTGCGTACAATGTCCCAATTTGGTTTAAGAAGTTCAAAAACTAGTTGAATTTGAGATTTCTTTTATCTGACTACCAATACATACTACATAATAAACGCAACTCGTTTGTACGTTTAATAATAACTGTTCGTCGAAAATGTATTTAAATGAAAACAACTTTTACGATTAAGTAATTCAATCTTTCATAGTCATAATTCAAATTATACACGCTACATAAACTATTCCCCGTAAACGATGGCACAATTATACAACTCAAGTACAGACACAGATAAATGTATAACTAGTATACACCTCCGCAAACATGCACATCAATATTGCACTCGTTTTTGCCTCCGACTGTACTCATACAAAACAAGTAAAACTGTAAAATAATTCGAATATGAAATTATCATTGGGCATTTTATTAAACCTTATCAAATACCACACATATCAAAAGTTATCTAAAATAATTCCTACATAATTATTACATACAACACAAATAACCCACACCGACCTACATAACAAAGTTTTTGTGGCTCCAAACACCGGTCATCAAATCCAAATTATTTACAGAACGCATTTAAAACGAAATAAAAATACAATTCGAAATCTCTGCAATAACATTATAGCAATATCCAAAAGTTCCCTGTCATACATTTTACATTAATATAGTTTTCGGAGCCACAAAAAAATCTACTCAACATTATTTGATTAAAAATTAAAATTGCGTTTCACTTTATTACTAAAATAGTGTATTAAATTGGCTATACAAAATTAATATTCATAATATTCTGATCTCACACTGTAACGATCCAATAATATCATTTCACTTGGCGGTTATTTTGTGTAAATATCTTTGATTTTCCATTATTGTGCTGTATTAAGTCGGCCTCCTTCAAGCTATCCATTAAATTCCATACATTCCACGAGGAAGCCTTATTTACACCAATAATATCTTAAATCTTGTCATAAACATTCACGAGTATAATTATTACTTAAATTATGTCTTTATAGTAATTACAGTTATACTTAAAAATAATGCAAACGTCTAACGTTATCAAAATTGGACACTTTGTTTGAGCTACGATTTTGAACAGACGTTTAAGATGTATACCATTTCACAGATTAAAATATAACTTTTAAAACACTTGGATTAAATATTGAAGCCCTGGTAGGGTTAGCACAACGAATAATAAAATATAGATAATACAAAACCGACGGATTTTAGTAACTATCGAGTACTGTTTATATAGAATAAAAATAAAAACAATTAAGTAGGTATATGTTTTATAACTATGTATTATACTTATTTATATGGCTGATTACACGTTTAACTATAAAAAATGTGTGTCAGGTATTTTATGTCAGCGATTAACTGATTATACACATTAAGTCTAGAGCTCAGATTATAGAACCTAAAGGCAGATAGAACATTCGCAAAGAAAAGCGACGAATAATGTGAAGCCGCTTTTTCCCTATGTGTGCATGACAACCTTAATGTCAACTAGCAATTGCACCGTATGGATACGTAATTCTATGTGTGTGTGAGGTTGCCAAGTGAAAAGTCATAATCTCCCGCAATTTTGTAAACATTGTTCGCCATATTTTCAGCTTAAAACATTATGCACAATTAAATTGGCAAATTATTTATTACTAGTGAACGCCCTTGTTTCGCTTCGGTAAGCCCATAATCGATAAATGAGGGATGGTATTCTTTAAATTGACGTGATTTCTTATTTGTGTACCGATTCTTAACTAAATGTTAACCCAAGCTCATTTGAATACGTCAGTGAAAACTGCATCTAAATTTGTTAAGCCGTTCCTGAGATTAGGCGGAACAAATGCACAGAAAAACAGACAAAAAATTAAAGTTTTATTGTATGTAATAATAATAATTTTGATTTTAATTTCTTCTGATAATAATTTCTTGAACGCCTCCGAGCTTCGGAAGGCACGTAAAGCCGTCGGTCCCGGTTGATATCAATACATCGATAGATAGCAGTCGTTAAGCCGTGTCGGAGGCCTTCGGGCGGCTTGAAAACTTTCGACAATGTGTTGGCCACTAACCCCTCCACCAATCCGCACTGGAGCAGCGTGGTGGAGTATGCTCTAGGCCTCCTTAATAATGAGGAGAGAGCGAGAGACCCTCAGTAGTGGGACATTAATGGGTTGTAGCCATATCACTAGTTATCAAAAAGTATTATATAATAATTATGTGTAAATGTTCTTTTAATATACCTATTTACTTTAATATTTTAAATATGTTTAATTGTTTTAATTAACCTATGGATTTTTGTCTCTTTGGGTAAATATTTTTAATCAAAAAAAACATCAAAATATCAATATACTTATTTATTATAACAAAAATTCGGTTTTGATGATTTTTTAATCAACCAATGTCCTTTTTTACTGAGATAGGTACACGTCATCCTCACTAAAATGTAATGAGCGAACCACGCAAAATTAATTAGCCAATTAATATCTTGCCTGCTTTTCCGAATAATATGAACCCATTTTTCTCTTGTTACAGCATCTGTCGGAAATCTGCAAAAATTATAGTTATTAGTTATTAGTAGGCTAAGCAGAAACTAAAATATTATATAATATTTATCATACATATTATTGGCACACGTGACATTTTCAGCAGTTAGAATGCAAATTTTATTGGCTGTATTGCCTGACTTTTAGGTTTAAATAAATAAAACAATTTACTTTCAAAATATTTTTTTTCGATATAAATTTATAAATCGACCAATGTCCAAATAGTCCATGCATATTTCCCCAAATTTAGGGTAACCGATTTTCATTTAAACTGGTGTACAAATGAATGATTGTTGAGGTTTTGTGTTCCGAGCGAACCGAAAAAATATTATTATAAATAAATAATAAAATAATGAACAATTACCTGTGAAAAGATATTCCGTCTTCTTTTCTTTGTTTTTGCGAGCAACTTTTAGAGAATTTAATAATGCAAGACGGCATTATAACTGATAAAATTATTTTAAAAAATTTGACACTTGCGACGTTTATGTTATTTGACGCTTTCCGTAGTACTGACACGAGATTGTATTAGCTTTTTATTTTGTATTTGCTTTGGTAGCTTCACTTTATACTAGAACGACTACATCTGCCTTTTGGTTCTATAATCTGAGGTCTAGAGTATTATTACACCGTTGAAGGGGATACGTGCTAGGGGCTATATACGTAGACAACAGTAGCGTACTAAACTCCGCCGCGTACCGAAAACTAATTGACATTACAGAGAAACAAATGCACAGATAATTTCCTGAGATTGACGGACAGAAACCGAAATAAAATACAAATACGGTGGGGGCGCGCTGTGGCGGGCGGCGGCTAGGAGACTGACGAGATTGCGTTGTGCGGGGAGCCCATTTGAGTGAGGACCTTGTCCAGCCACTGCAGGGGGCCGTGGAGGTGGATCTCGATCCAGCATGGAGTCGAGGTCACGTCCTGTCGGTGGTACTCCGCCCCCCAGCCTTTGACGAACGACATCCGAATCGTGCACATCTTGGTCAGCTCGTAAACCGCCTCGAACCCATGGTTGACGCTTTGGGACAGCAGCTGAGCAAACTCCCTGTTATTGAATATCTTCAAAGAGCACCCCGGAGGGATCTTGCACACGGTCGAGGGATGGAACCCGTGGTGGTGATTACAGTTGCGGCTCTGCACGAATATCGCCGCATCGGACAGGCATTCGGCATACACCTCCCCCCCGACGTAGTACAGATGAACCCCCTTGCCTATGTGACGCCGGGTGTTTTCAATAGTCGAATTTCTGTTCACGTTACTGAGCTGGCCGAGGCAAAACCGGTCGCTGTTGTTCGAGGGGTCCGTGAAGCCGTCGACGACGACCGAGTGGGAGTTGCAGTGGAAAACCTCACCGACTCTACAGTTCAGTTCGTAGTAGGCGACCGAGGCCCAGTATAAAGGTTCCTGATAGGAGACCGGGGCTACTTCCCCTGGGGGTTCGGTGTCGTCTGAAGGCGGGGAGTACGCCGGCGGTGGGGTATCAGGGAGCTCAGAACTCGCGGAGGGAGGGAAACCGGATCCCGAATACGACACATTATGGGGCATCGCTGGTTCTGCAGTTCTCTGGAAAGGGAGCAGGGAATGTCCCGGGGCGAACTCCGAATGTCTCGGCACGAGCACCGGTGGCAGCACGGGACTCTCCACCCGTTTGTAGTGGTAAGGGTTGATGCATACCTCCTTCTGCTTCGCGCTGAACGGGTACTGGCATATCTCGAGGGGCTTCAGCTCGTGGTGGCTTTGGAGGTCGGGCCAGCGCCATACCCTGCAGTATATCACATGCGGAAGACCTTTTCGATGGGAGACCTGGAATTTAGGAAAACCAAATTACCCTGGGCATGGTATATCATAATAAATTGATAGTCCTATACTTGGACTCAGTGAACTGGTTCTTTCGTCCTAAAACTGCAATACGTAAGAAAGACTACTCACGTAAGACTTTTAACGACATTGCACACACGTCGAAATTCGAAATTTGAAATTCGAAATCGAAGTTTTCCTAACCGCTTCCATACATACAAGGTTCCGGTTCCGACCCTAGACAGTCGGAACTTGTCCTATCCCAAGGCATGACGCCTCGCCTAGCGAGAGATCTCCCTTGCTAAAGAATGTAGAAGTGAAGTAAACCTTAACACAGCTATAATACAGCTCCTGTACAGTGCAAAGCCAACAGGAGTTATCTGGCGACTTTACCTTACTGTACGTCACTAATAGCAGGTAATTATTTTTATCTATGTCTCAAATATCATATCCCTTGATATGTTCCGTGATTTTGGACCCCTAAATCTAGACTTTATTCGTTAAGAGCTCACCTGCAACCTGCCATCGAGGGAGCGAGGTATCGTAACACATTTAGATGGAGTCCCGGGACATGAGAGAGCCCGCTCCAGTTCCTCAATCGCACCCTTCCGCTTCTTCAGCTTCTTCACCAGACTATCCACGGCCTTCTCAGCCCATTTTTCTTCTTCGTCACCCTGAAAATAATAAAAACACTAACAGTTAGTATCCATGGTCAGTGACAGTACCATAGTGGTATACATACATATAAAATTTCATGAGGGGTAAACTGCGTTTTGACGGTGTGAGCCATGGCGAGCCGGACCGAAGATTGTTTGCGGCGTTTGCGCGACTTATAATATCTGCGTCAAAAGACCTACAAGAGGTGCATCATACAACCTTTCGAGATGAGCAGAGTGACTGTTCAGACAGCCCGATAATCGACGGGCGCTAAAACGTGTTGTGATATATGTAATAAGTGTGCACAATTGCACATGTTTCCTATGAATAAAATATTGTAATATACTGCTTTATTATCTCCTATTATCCTCTTCGTTTCCAATAAAATGTTTTGATCTTAAAAGCTATATCTATCTGAAATTATGTAGTCAAATGTTATAAATTTGAACGTAAAACCTGCTTGTTTTTTAGTTTTTCATGTCTAAACGACTGACTCCATTTAGATGATATTTTGAATGGAGACAGATAAGATTTTAATCATGGAAATCCTCCCTTATCTGGGTGAAAAAGGGAATGGGAGTTCCCGTAGGATCGTCGTAGGTCGTTATTTGTTTATCACGTTGACAACTGTAGACAAAAACTATATAGGTACGTACTAATAAAACGGGAAATATAATCTTATCCATCAAAAATAGTGAACCCACCCCAGTAGTAACCGCGCATACACACACATTACCCCTCTTTAACAACGACATGAAATTATAAATTGATAATACAACAGGTGTACTGGTTCCTATGAGTCACACTTCTGGGAACCTAGGGCGATTGCTAGTCAATGCACAATGACTCACAAATCAATAACTCACTTGTACCTTACCACTGACAAGAGATAACAAATTTTTGTTATTATCATTCATGGTAAAAACGATACATTCATAATAAAAATAACAGTTAAGTGTGAGTCAGACTCATCCAATGGTTTCAAACTATAATCCAATTTTAATACAAAACTTATCGAAAAAATGCAGTATTTTGAGCCACCCTATTGGAAAGCAGTACTTTTCCTTATTCAAATATTGTGTGATCATTGTAGCCCTTAACTTTTATTTTCATACCATGTACTTAGGTTAATTGGTGTGTAAACCATACTAATTTATTAATAAATAAATAATACTTTAATGCAACAATAAATATGTCATTGGGGCTCACTTTCGATGCCGTTAGACACATTTTAAGATTTCTTCTTTAAAAATTAGTAATTAAAAAATTGAAAATACTACACATTTTCAGTGTCACGATAGAAAAGAAAGAAGTATTTTTGCTTCAGTATTGACTTTGAAATGTAAGCAATTTAAACTGTAAAAGCACAAAGTATACACTAATGAGAAGGAAAAAATTGGGTTGTAGTAATCTATTGTCAGCCTATTAATTAAATAGTTAAAGCACATTATTAATTGACATCCATTAGTCACATTCCTGAGAACTAGGGGTTACACATGCAAACACAGTGACTCATAGATCAATAATAAAATTAAAGGGTTAGTTTACTATGGGAGCTTATGACAACATGCTTGTAGTAACGCAACAAGGGTACTATTGATAGTGGCATGTGATAACAGTAACCAACATTTACTATAAAAAACTATTTACTTAGCTTAATAAAATAGTACTTATATTTTTGTGACTTATTAGTGACTATTAAGCCTCTCTTATAACTTTTTCAAAACCGTTTTGGACACCATGTAAATATCCATAAAGCTCCATACAAATATGAAGTAAAGTAGACTGATTACAATAAACAGACCGACAATATAAAACAATAAAAAAAGCACAAAAATTTGGCAATTTATAGTTACTACATGTTATCTTGCAGACATTTCAACTACTATAAGATTTTAAACTTTTATCATCGGGGACACTAAACAAATGGGGGGAAACTACCCCCTCCACCACAGTCTCGCTGTAACCATGATCCATGCAATTGGGTCGAAATATCGGTATAAATAATAAATAGCATGAGTACCCGTTACAGTTAAAAGTTTCAACTACTAGGTTTGTTTAAAAAAAACGAGAAGTTATCAATTACATGTTCTCCACCCTTATTGCCATTTATGTATTAGTAAGAATCCTTAGAGGACTACAAGGTAGTTTACAACATTACTGATTATTGTGCACTATTTCAGAATAGTACAACAAGAGATATTATCGCTAAAAAAATATCTTTAGGTTATCTAGACAGAATAATGTAATATGTAGTGATGAGATTGAGACTTGGTAACAAGAGTTAATATTATACAGTACCCGGCAAAAAATAATGCACATCGGTATTCAGGAAGAGATAATCGGTTAGTTACGGCTTTGTAGAGCTTTGCATTATTTCTTGTCGGGTACTGTACTGCCTTTCAGGTATACTATAGCCCCTTATTAATAGGACTACAGATCTATATTAAATTATTTATGTAGCCAGTATTTAACTTAAAAGAAAAAATAACAATTAATTCCAATTTCCATCTCCCTGGCAATCAACTCCTTAGAATGCCTGTGTGGTATGGTTAAAATTGCACCATACCCAATTATGTAGATAATACAGCAGTCATATGTATTTAAATCATATAAAAAAACATGTCTAGTGCATGCCAATGCATGAAATTAATGGCACACCTGTTAGAAAGTTGCTGAAATTTTATCCACATGTCTGACATTATTCATATTCATTATTTATGTATTAGATATAGTATGTTATGTATATTTATATATTTATATATGTATATATTCATAAGTATATATGTATTTGTATATATATGTATTTATACGTATGTATTTGTATATGGATTTATATTTATAATAAGAAATAAGATTTATTTATATACACATTATAATCTTTTATACTTTTACTTTTGTATATGTTTCATTTTCCATTCCAATTATTTTATTTATACCGCTCGTCGTGTTTCTCTGTTTGGCCTAATGGTTAGCTGGTAGAGAATGCACCTAGCATTAAGCTCGCCATTTTGTACCGTAATATGTGTTTATTGTGGTCAATAAAGTTTTAAATAAATAAATAAAATGCCACCATTGAACTGATTATGGAAATTCAGTTTTGTTGGTTACATAAATTTTTTATACAAAACCCTTCCGTTGCTGCATGACTGACAAACTGTGCACAGCTAAAACTAATGGATGCAAACTGAAATTTAGCATGTATATTCCTTGGGGAGTATATAAGAGCTATATTTGAGAAGTGTTATGGAAATTCACCCCCTAGGAAGATAAAAAATTGGGAAAAACTGAAATTTTATTTCTTAAATGGATTCACTTGAATGTGTATACTTTCCTCAAGTGATGCGAGTAAGCACTGGGAAAGGACTTTTGAAATTCTTCGTCATGATGTTACTTTCATAAAAGCACATGTTAACTGTACTCCCAAACCCTGAAAGCACTCATGAAAACGACACAACACATGACACTATGACAAGGTTGAGCCAACTTCTGCCGATCCCTAGTGGTACACTTCACTAAATAAATATGGCTATGGTGCAGGTGTCAGTCAGAAGCTCTTTAACTCTGTAATATACAGTTTAATTGCCATGATACCAGCAGCATGGTTTTTTACACACCCAAATAGATAAGTAGCTGACTGTCAAGAATTTTATGTGTTTCAACTGCAGTGTTTTAAGTCCCAAAATAATGCATATCCATGCTAGTTTTTGGTTGACAATCTATTAGTATAAGCATTGAACATTGCACATGCTGGCTGAGTACCACCAGTTGGCTCCTCTGCTTATTGTTCAGTTATTTACCTAAAAGAGTTTGCCTATCGCTCATTCACAGCCATGATAGCATAGCATAACTTTATTAATGACTGACCGCCAACACAAACTGTAGATTGTATCCTTAGCAATAAGGACTTCGTATCTTTTATTTTATGTATATGAAGTAATTATAGTAATATTATTGTGAATAGTGAAGCGCTCATAGCCCGGCGGCTGGCGTCGATGCTAAGCGATCGACAAAGTTAAGCAACAGCGGGCGCGGTCGGTAGTCGGATGGGTGACCGCTAGTGGCAAAATATCTTGAGCGCTTCCGTGCTTCGGAGGGCACGTAAAGCCGTCGGTCCCGGTTGTTATCGATTGATAGCAGTCGTTAAGCCATGTCGGAGGCCTTCGGGCGGCTTGAAAAACTTTCGACACTGGGTTGGCCACTAACCCCTCCACCAACCCGCATTGGAGCAGCGTGGTGGAGTATGCTCTAGGCCTCCTCAGTAATGAGGAGAGACCCGTGCTCAGTAGTGGGCCATTAGTGGGTTGTAGCTTATTGTGAATAGTTCAAGTACAAAAGTGAGAAGGTAATAGCAAGATATTGTATTTGGGATTCTATCTTACCCTATATGTCTATAAAATAAGTTCTATATGCTATTATAGCCTACCATGCTACACTAAGTGTTCTGTCTATATAATGATGCTGCATTTGTTGAGAACATTGGCCAATAGAAACTTTATGAAAATGATACAAACATTATGTGATAATAATATGCGAATGGCACTTGTATCCTTAATTTTAAAATCAAAATATTGCACCACATCCTGTTCATTCTTTATTCTGAATTATTTACTTATCTCGCCATTTTATGATACTACTGTTGTTTTCATAATTAATTACATGCCAGTTTCTATGCTTTACACCACAAAGAATACCAATATCACCAGCTAACATCAAGCTTACAGGAAGACGGGAAAGCTTAGTGAAGCTTTGAACAATAATGAAACAACAATTAAGTATTCACCTGTTTCCAGCCCAACAATTTTTTGACTGCAGGACTCGTAAATGAAAATAGGCTGTTCAAACTAGACATAGGCCCGCTGCTCGAAGATTCCCCATCATCGGTGTCCATACTGACAACTGTATAGGAACTTCGATGAGTCACCAGGAGGTACAGGAGCCGCAGCCCACCACTAATTGTAACGCGGAAACACTCAATCTGCCATCGATCACCACTATACCACTTGGTATTCCCCACAACGTCTATGCCAATTGAAATCACGACACTACAAAATAGCGATTAGCGACATTAGCGTGACACTAGCATTTTACAGAATAAAAAAATAATTTACTGAAGATGAAAAGGCGTTAACGTTTCGTTGGACTAGTCCTCATTATATATTCTGTACTGTGTTAGCGGTGCTGTGGCTGTGATTTATGCAATATTATTTATCTGTGACGAAGTCAAGTCAAAATAATTATACAGAGCAGCTTAATTTTTTCCTATATTTTTTTCATTTTACATTATCATTGATGTTAAATAAATGTATTAAACAATTAAAATTAAATGACTTTTATATAGGTTAAAATAGAATCATCTATCATTTTTAATTTACAAAATTAGAAAGTAACTTCCGATAATTTTTAAATTACACCAGTTATAAGTCTGTGCGTTTTTTTATTTAGGGCTGCCAACTTTTATTACAAGAACTTAATAAATTATAAGGGCTATAATAGACGTCCGATTTTTCACTCCGAAAGTCTGTTCCGATAGTCTGATCAGACAATCAGAAGGCGCTCGTGCTCGTGCCATACATTTTGTTTTGTTTAAAATGCACGTCCGATTCGAGTGTCGTCCGATTCTATTGTCTGAATTTGTCTGATCAGACTATCGCAACCGACTATCGGAGAAAAAAATTGGCCCTCTATTGCAGCCGGAATGTATATCTGTGGTTTTTATTAAAAATATACAATTAAATACATACTTTCAGTGATATTTTTTTCCGTGGTTAATTTTTGTTAGGAAATCGAATTTAACATCAATTATAACATCGTAGTGATCGACGATCGTGCACAGTACCGATCTGGTTAGAGCACAAGCTAACCAGTGTTACCATTCTCAAAAAACCATCATATGCTGTCATACTGTATACGATGCGTCTCCTGTCAGTCAAAGGTGTCAGATTATAGCGAAATGTTGGGTTGCGTTGCAGTCGCGTATATAGCTCATAAATAGCGTTGTGTGCGCCTAAGATTTGGGTCTATATGTAAAGCCCGCTCTACACTTAGTCCGCGGATTACGGCGCGAACTTGCCGCGAGTTTATCAATGCTCTACACTCGCAATGGTTCGCGGTATTTTCACAGTTACGTTCGCAACGTTGAATGAAATGGACGTCGAAGTAGCTGTTGCTGTGACCCTAACAATGCGTGCGTTGGCATACTATAATTATGTACATGTTAAAAATGAAACGCAAATTTTATGAATCAGTGGAGAAAACGGAGTGTAAAGTGGGCTTTAGCGTTTGCGCCTATCGCGGCCATCGCGCGCGATCCATGGGTTAAGTGTAGAGCGGGCTTAAATAAATTGTATATAAAAAAGTATAGTACAGACAGAGTACTTTAGCTCTTTACCAAGTCTACCATAGTCTACTCGATGTTGCTATTTCTAAAATAGATTAAGTACGAGAAAATTCTCGAATGAAGTGTCAGTTGAGTTGAGTGTTCTACATAATTTCATTCATGACTTAGGTGTTCGTTTTATTTCGAGATTTAAGTGGTGAACGCTTGCGAACAAAGATAATTTGTAGCATTTTTATAACATTAGTAATTGTAAAGTGCCAGTGGTTATCTACGTGCATCAATATCTTGTGTTTTACAAATCTAAGCATATTAGCAAATCATGGAAAAGGTAAGGTTATGCCGACTGAAAATTATCGGTCGTTAGTTTAGTAGTGGACGGTTCCAGATATTTAAGAATACAATTGTTACAGGTAAATGAACTAAAGGAGAAGGGCAACGCTTCGTTGTCTTCCGGGCATTATGACGAAGCTATCAAATACTACTCGGAAGCTATTAAATTGGACCCAAAGAACCACGTTTTGTTTAGTAATAGATCTGCTGCGCACGCGAAAGCGGGCAACTATTCCTTGGCTCTCGAGGATGCGGAGACGACCGTATCTCTTAACCCAACTTGGAGCAAAGGGTATTCAAGAAAGGGCAGTGCCCTTGCGTACTTAGGTAGACACGAAGAAGCCATAGTAGCGTACGAAAAGGGACTCGAATTGGAGCCCGGCAACCAGCAACTTGCGTCCGGACTGATGGAAGTCAAGAAACAGTCTGAGGAGGCGCGCCTCAGAACAGAACAGCTATTCGATAAACTCCGAGCGAATCCAACGACCAGGGAATGGCTCCAGGACCCAGAATATGTGAAGATGGTTCATGTAAGTCAGACATTCGATTTTGTATACTTAATTACATTTAAACAATTGTTATACGTAAAAAAATATTCAAGTCATTGTTCAAAGGCATTGTTAAAATATGCTATCATAAATTAATTAACCGTTATTATTGATATTATACTGAACCGGTATAATTTATTTAAAATATACATAAATTATAATTATGTAAATAAATATTTGACCAATCTCTACCAAGCATGCAAAAGGTCCACCACACTGGTCATGTGCAGATGGATGACAAAGTGATAGGTTTGGAATGGATGATGCTGTCTCATTAGTTTGGGAGTATTCAACAACTGTTTTTTAATATTAATATTATCAGCCATGGATAGGGATTTAAAAAGGCATGTTAATTTAGTCTTCATCCTATATAGTTTTAATTTTAATGTCTTTGCAGAAATTAGCACAAAATCAATTTGATATGTACAGCCTAGACGGTAATGTTGCTGATGATAAGAGAGTACTAACAACTCTCAGCGTAATGCTCGGCTTAGATTTTGCACCTCCTATGGACGTAGACCCTCCTGCACCAGATCCCAAACCCACTTCATCTGCAAAGAAGGAGGAACCTCCTAAGCCTAAGCGTGAAGATCTACCAGAAAATCGTAGACTCGCCTTGCAAGAGAAAGATTTAGGGAATGATTTTTATAAGAAGAAGGAGTTTGATTCAGCACTGAAACATTACCAGAGAGCCATAGAACATGACCCTACAGACATAACATTCTACACCAACATGGCTGCCGTGTATTTTGAACAGAAAGAGTATGAGAAATGTATCAAGGAGTGTGAGAAGGCAATTGAGATTGGCAGAGAAAATAGGGCCGACTTCAAACTCATTGCCAAAGCTTTTACAAGAATTGGTAAGTAAATTTTTGTGCCAATTTATTATTCCATTTTAAATTTAAATTAATTCATTTGGTAACTAAATTACCTGAACCAATTTTAACATAATTTGTGTCACCAATATTCAATTTGTAAGGGTCAAAAACCTTGCATATTTCTTTGTTATGTGCACACCCATACCATTTTCTGTGCTTTGGGTAGCAAGAAATATTGAATATAAATAATATTATTATCAAACATATCAACATAAATCAAACTGAAGTCTGTGTGTGCCATATATTTACAATCTTGGACTCTTTGAGACAAGTTTTTGGCCCTTGCAAAAGATCACAAATTTGTCAATTTAAAAAATGATTAATAAAAGTTGCATTTTAACATATTTTTTAACCCAGGTAATGCATACAAGAAGATGGAACAATGGAAGTTGGCAAAGACATACTATGAGAAGTCAATGTCTGAGCATCGCACACCAGAGATCAAGACGCTGCTGAGTGAAGTGGAGAAACGCATAGTGGAGGAAGAGAAGAAGGCCTACATTGACCCGGTCAAGGCTGAGCAGGAGAAAGAATTGGGGAATGACTACTTCAAGAAGGGTGAGTTGATTTATGAATTATTTCCTTATAATACAACTAGCTATACTATAGAGGGGAATCTCAATTCATAAATTCATAATTCAAAATAAGTTTGCTAAACTTTTGACTATGGGAAAAAATTTATTCCTCTAAAAATGTTTTCAACAATAAGGGTGCGGTTCCACTGAGGCGGAGCGGAGCGGAGCTGTGCGCGATTCACCAATCACATGGCTTGAAAACCACGTGAGGCACAATGAGATATGGATTTCAAGCCATGTGATTGGTGAATCGCACACAGCTCCGCTCCGCTCCGCCTCAGTGGAACCGCACCCTAACAGTGTGTGGAACATTAGCAACATCTAAATTAAACCTGGTTGTAAAAATTTTACTTCACTACTCAGTTAGCAAGTATGATCAAAAAGTGATCACTTGTATTGTCTTTCTTTATCTGTTTTTGTCAGCAACACATTTGAGGTCTGTTTGGTGTTTCTGTAGTCCATGGGCAATGTTAATTACTTGCCCCAATTTTTCAGATATAGTTGTAAAAATGCATCTTTATGTCATAATGGAGTTGCCCCAATTTAGAAGACTATAATCGTCTATGTAGACAAGTTTTCAGTTTGTAAATCCCATCTCGTCAAGTGCGTCAAGCGCAAGGGCGTGAGTTCGTGAACCCATGAAACTTGATATGTGAAGTTACGGGGCTGTGGCTGTGCCTCAAATCGCTCAACTATGAAAGTGACCTTTTTTGTGGCTAAAATATACTCTTTTATGTGTTTCTTTTGATAACGGTTGAAACCGTGTGGGGAGTTGTATTACAGATAAGCAAACAGGAAGTGTCATCACCATAAAATAATGGTGTATTATGTTTACTGAGTCACTGTAAATAAATTACTATTACTAATCGATTCGCGACGATGCTGTTACTTACGGTCCGAGTTACCATTATTGAAATCACTGGATATGAGGTTTTTGAAAATTGTGGGGTGATGCAGTTTCATCAACCAAGAAACAAAGTCTGCTAGTGAGCAGACACACACATAGCTTGTGCAGCAAAAAAAGTTTAATGGATCAGCAGAACAGACCAAGTGCAGTCATAGCTAGAACACTCTATCATACAAAACAAAATCAAAATAACCATTTTCAAGATTTAGAAGAACAACTTGAAGATATGCTTCCACAGACTTGGATTCAGGCCTATTTTGTCAATATGCATTTATTTGTACAGAAGATACATTTATAATTACACCGACTCAGTGATGGTTTCAGGCAGGATCTTAGAACATAGTGAGATGTTTGACCGCCGATCTATACAGTTTAGAGCTAGACAATTTTGTCATAGGTCATGGGGTATTTTTGTAGCAGCTTGAAGCACCTATACCATTCTCTCTCCCTCCTGGATGACTAACATACACACATGAGCTAATACAACCTCCTTTCCAGGCGACTACAGTACAGCAGTGAAGCACTACACGGAGGCCATCAAGCGCAACCCGGACGATCCGAAGCTGTACTCGAACCGCGCCGCCTGCTACACCAAGCTGGCAGCCTTCGACCTGGGCCTCAAGGACTGCGACAAGTGCTGCCAGCTCGACCCAAAGTTCATCAAGGGGTGGATCCGGAAGGGCAAGATTCTTCAGGTAACTTGTGTAGTTTTTTTCAGGTTAAATTGTTAAGCGTATTTATTTCTTGTTCTTGTGGGCAGTTGCCCACGCTTTTTATCAGGCAAATTTATGCCTATTATTTTTTAGTAAAGGGAGATCTCCCGCTAGCCAAGGTGTTATGTCTGGGTAGTAGCCGTGTTCCAACTGTTATCGTTCAGAACTTGTATTGTATTATATACGTGCGGTGCGGTGATCTGAACTCTGGAAATGTACTATACTTCACTCTGTCTGTAGGCCTATAACCCAGATCTAATTAAAACTGGGACATACACAATACATCCGAAATGGTCACAGTGGCTTGTGGCAGTGAGGACACTGTTTTCCCATGCCCAAAATTTCGGTAACGTGATTCAAATTTGTTGTGACGTCAGCATATGACGTGTATAGGATGTCGCCGCACCTTATTATCCTCATTCGAAAAAAGCTTAGCTAAGATCTTATTTCAACTAAGTTTCCTTATTATTCATCTTCCATGTACAGTTGATTATTCATAATTGTGTTACTTTTTTGGGTCTTTTTGTATTATATTATGAATGCTTGAATATAATATCCACTAGTTTCCATTTGTCGGTAAGAAAAAAAATGCAGTAAATCATTACCCAGTCAATTAGATCTATTAATGGAATATGAATAAGTGATAATAGAGATATTGTTTTATTGTCTGATTAAGTGGCACAATACTGTGACCCTAGGATATCTTGACAGCTTATCAGTCAATTCAACTTTATTTTTGTGTGGTATAAACAAACAAGTATGTTCTATAGACTGGTTGAATATAGACTATTCATTATTACACATAATTATGTCATTATGCTCGAGCTGTTTATTGCATCATAACTAGGTATATTTATTGTCAAAGTGTCTTATGAATTCTAATGTGGGGCTATTGCTATCTGTGTAGCGTAGTTTATTTATTTATTTATATTTTGTCGTAGGGTATGCAACAACAATCCAAAGCCCTCAGTGCGTATCAGAAGGCCTTGGAGCTGGACCCCAGCAACGCAGAGGCCCTGGAGGGCTACCGCGCGTGCTCCACGCAGCTGCACTCGAATCCTGAGGAGGTATGAATATTTAATTTGTGTTGCTAATTAAATATCACACAAACATAATTATTGTAATATGTATAACCATTTTTTCCATCAGTTTACCAATATTTTACGATTGGTGGAATAACCACCATATCCACTTTTAACTTGTACCAAAATTAACTACTATTATTCAGTGTACCATAACGCTTTTTAGTTTTTACTTATCCACAAACAACGTCCAAACTTTTGTAATGTTTTATTTGTAACTAGCGACCCGCCCCGGCTTCGCACGGGTGCAATAACTATTTAATGGATGTTATTATACATATTATAAACCTTCCTCTTGAATCACTCTATCTATTAAAAAAACCGGATCAAAATCCGTTGCGTAGTTTTAAAGATTTAAGGACACAAAGGGACAGAGAAAGCGACTTTGTTTTATAATATGTAGTGACATGCAATAAGATGCCTCAGCAATAGCTTAGTAAATAATGATGCCGAACTATCGATAGTTTCGCTATCGATTGTTGACCTTGAAAATCAGTTAGGATATCGATAGTACTATCGATAGTCTCACTATTGCCACACTATCGATAGAGCCTACCGAGCGGCATCACTATTATTAAATTGACGACCCTGTAGCCTAGTTGGTAGCGACCCTGCCTGCGACGCGAGGGGTCCCGGGTTCGATTCCCGGCCGGGGCAGATATTTATGTGGCAGATAAATATTTGTACTCTGGTCATGGGTTTAATTGTAATGTGTTATATGTGTAGTCCATGCCACCCGCGACACAGGTACCTAGTAACCTACTGCGGGGGTATGAGTGTGTTAGCGTTTATTTATTTTTTATTTATAATTATAACATGTACATTCCAGGTCCGCAAGCGTGCGATGGGCGACCCGGAGGTGCAGTCGATCCTGCGCGACCCCGCCATGCGCTGCATCCTGGAGCAGATGCAGCAGGACCCGCAAGCCCTACAGGACCATCTCAAGAACCCCGAGATCGCTGCCAAGATACAGAAACTTCTCGAATCTGGACTCATCGCTATACATTAAACTAGGCTCAAAAAAATCGTATTGGGATTGTCATGTTACACCTATTTGGACAAGTTTAATGATGAATTAGACAATGCGAGTGCGATAACTTGCTTTTTGTACTTACATAAGCTACATTGACCCACCGTTACTCTGCTTTTGCTAATGAGCGCTTCGCGATTTGAATATGATTTGAGCGCCAAGAATCACACTATGAAGGCGCCATTTTGTTGCGTTCTGCATACAGTCAAACGTTGCTTGTCAAAACAATCGATAATTTATTCACGCAGTAAGGGCGGCGTATGTCTTCATAAAAAAGGTTTCTGTGTTGGCCTAGAGTTCGCCCGGGGTAGTGCCACCGCCCGCCAAGGTACTCAGTACCATTCCTACCGTCATAATAATTGTTTTTAAGAGCAATTGTGTTCCGGATAGGAAGGTGTGGAGCCGGTTCACTTTTTTAGAGGCGACCATCTCAGACCTCAGGGGTAGCAACGCATCTGTGACCGAATTTTAACAAGACTCACACTAATCATTATTAACTGGACAATACTAATATTAACTAACAGGACTAACTATCACTAACAGTCCCTGTCCTCACACTTATTAACAAACTAACCAACTAACATTCTAACACCATCTACTAATTGGACTAACCACCCTAGTCCCTAAATTGGGTCTTGTTCTAAGTCGGTCACAATTGCCATGGGCGGCAGCGGAAGGGTGGTGCTGCATGCTCGTTTGCTACCTTAATTCAATAAAAAAAAAAAAAAAAAAAAGTTAAACAATTTGCTATCATTAACTAGCGGGCATACCGTGTAGTATTGCATTGTTCAATAAATTATTTTGAATCATAAGTTATCCTAAATGTTAACATTGTTTCACAAATCATAAAAACCGTCAAAAATGGTATGAACAGCTTAACTCAAATTTAGCTTAATTTTAAAACCGAAATAATGTGTTGGAAAAAATATATTTCTATAGAAAACACTTGCAAGAAAAGTGTCACAATGTTTTTAACTACTTAAAAATAACAAAAACTGGGTTTTATTTGAACGGCCACGGATAGAACCGACCGCTATAAGTGACGTGCAATTGATATAGTTTGCGCCCATAACGTACATGCATTGTCTATTTCAAATAAGTCTTAAGAATTGTTTACAATTTAATTAAAGTATTGAAGCACTATGAGACAGTTATTGCATTTAATTAAAGGTACAACTTAATGGTCTTGCATTAATTTGCTTGTGATTATGGACTATGTAACACCTCGCAATTCTTAATAATAGTTTTATAACATCTCCTTTCAACAGTATTTGTCTTAAGTATTCGATCCCAATGCCGATTTAAATGTGTTTATCATATGCATGAAACGAGATTTTCGTTTTATTAGATATACCAAAATGTTAAATGATTTTATGCCTACTGAACAAAAACCCAAACGCGCTTATGTATGGCATCAATGGTTTATATGATGACAATTTAAAAAATGCATTAGGTTTGTAGGCTCTGGTTATCCATTCCAAGGTAGGATTTCATAAGTGTTTGCTAGAATAAAGCCCAGTGCTGCACTGTTTTATAAGATTTGTTTTAGGAATTCAGGAATAAATTAAATTATATGCAAATGTATTGCCTTTGATTGCAATTTTGTAATTTATTCAATAAAGTGTAGGCATTAAAAGGTTGTTTTTTTATGTCGACTGGTGGTTGTGGATGAGTTTCCTATGGATCATGCACACAATTTTAATAATATCTATTCCTAAATTTTTGGACTAACTATGTTTCAATTAGGCTTAATTTTTTTATTGTTGAAATACTTGTCAATTATTACGATTTATCGAATACAACCTCTATAGTAAACCCAACAATATATATATGAAAAAATAAAAATAATATGGTGTGCCTTCCTTACAAAGGTTGTATCCCATCTGGCCCGGTGACTTGGCCCGGCGCCGGGCCACATGGGAAAAAATTGTTTCATCTGGCCCGGTGATATGTTTACCGGGCCAAATGACACAAATCAAGTGCCATCGTCCCCGGTAAGGTGAGTAAAGAGCAGGGCCCGATCCAGCTGTTTCGCCGCTCCGGGCAAAACAATATTTGCCGCCCTTACGTTATTCCATAGATGGTGTAATCCATACTAATATTATAAATGCGAAAGTCTGTCTGTCTGTCTGTCTGTCTGTGACGTTTTCACGGCTAAACCACCGGTGCGATTTGGATGAAATTCGGAATGAAAATAGTTGAAGACCCAGTCACATATAGGCTACTTTTTTTTTCAAAAATCAACCCCTAAATGCTTGAAATAGGGGATGAAAGTTTGTATGAAAAATCTAAACCGCCTGACCGATTTCGATGAATTTTCCCAGGAAGATAGTTGATGACGTATCTTCTTCCCCACTTCCCCGGTTCGCGATATAAACGAATTCCACGCGGGCGAAGCCGCGGGCAAAAGCTAGTTTTAACCTATACTTAAAATACAAATTTTCCGTACCTATATTATTGAAACAAAATAAGTTGTGTTTTAAGATATTTATCTATACAATATGTTAATTTTACACTTGATAAAAAATTTACGGATACTAGATAAAAAAATATCGATAAAAAATGGAGATTTTTTTTATGTCAGCTATTTCGAAAATAGAGGCACCTTAATATTTGTTTTAGGAAAATTCTCATGTTTTGGTTTTAATTTTTTTCTCTTAAAGTAAACGATGTTTGTATATTTTCAGAGTGGTCTCATTTGTTACAAAGTATAACTTGCCAAAAAATAAGAAATACCTACGATTTCAAACACGAAATTTGTTAAATAAAATTAAGAAGATTTTTTTGTAATATTATTAAGTTTATTCTTAATTTTTGATCTGCTACTCCAAAACTAGCACATTGAGATAACTTTTTTAGGATGTTTTATTAAACTACATGATTAACTCTACAAGTTCTCCAAAATAATATGGGTTCGATCTCTTTTCGTTATTAAATAATTACTATATAATTACTGTTTAAATAAGTTAGGTAATCTCAGTATGAAAGTCAAAAGTGATCTAATAATGATTTAATTGACATAAATTATGAAGTATAACAAATTAAAGTTATGGAGTGAAACAAAAAAAACAGTAGGAAAGTAAAACGATTTAATTTATTAAATTTTCAAATAGACCACCATTCTCATCCATACAAACAGTTGCACGTAATTGAACAGTACGTACTGTTTGATGCTGATTATTTTAAAAACGAAAAGAAATAGAACCCATGTTATTTTGACGAACTTGAAGAGTTAGTCATGTAGTTTAATAAAACATGCTAAAAAAGTTATCTCATTGTGCTAGTTTTGAAGTTGCAGATAAAAATTTAAAATAACCTTAATTTTATTACAAAAAAAAAATATCTACTTAATTTTTTTTAACTAATTTCGTGCTTGAAATCGTAGGTGTTTTTTTATTTTTTTGGCAAGTTACACTTTTTAGCTTTCAAATAAGACCACTGAAAAATATACACCGTTTTCTATGGGAGAAAAAAATTTAAACCGAAAGATGAGAATTTTCCTAAACATACAAAAAAATCTTCCCATTTTTTAACGATAATTTTTTATCTAGTAGGTATCCGTACATTTTTTGATCAAGTGTAAAATAACACATTGTCTATAAGCGAAAGGTCACTGACTCACTCATCACGAAATCTCAGAAAACGCTGAACATAATTATTAAGATGTTTGGCAGGGAGGTAGTTTATAGTTAGAAGGTATCCACTAAGAACGGATTTTTTGATATTCCACTCCTAAGGGGGTCTAATAGGGGTTCAAAGTTTGTATGCAAATCCGTCAATTGTAGACTAGATATTATGAAAATTGGTATTTCCTACTAATATTATAAATGCGAAAGTTTGTAAGGATGTATGTGAGTGTGTGTGTGGGTTTGTTACTCTTTCACGCAAAAACTACTGAACGGATTTTCATGAAACTGCAGTAATATATCCTACTAATATTATAAATGCGAAAGTTTGTAAGGATGTATGTGAGTGTGTGTGTGGGTTTGTTACTCTTTCACGCAAAAACTACTGAACGGATTTTCATGAAACTTTGCAGTAATATAGCTTACATATCGGAATAACATAATTTGTTAAAATTTATAGAGATTTTTGAAGGGACTGGTTTCCCGAAGCGAAGCGAGGGCGGATTTACTAGTAGAATTATAAAAAGCAATAATAAAAAACCCATAAGTATTAAAGTTTTTAAAAATCAACCCCTAAATAGGTAAAATAAGGGTTGAAAGGTTATTTACTTAATCGAAAACAGCTTGATGTATAAAGATGAATTTTAACTCTACGGATTATTACGGGACTTTCACTGGGAGATAGAGGAGATTGTGGACCAATATATAGGGTACTTTTTATCCCGGAATTCCCGCGAGATCAGAATTCACGCGTGAAATACTCCAACGCGCGAAGTTGCGGGCTTAGAATTTTATGGGACTATCACTGTGAGATAGAGGAGGTTATGGAGCAACATATATTTTTATCCCGCAATTCCCGCGGGATCGGGATTCACGCGAGAAAAGCTTCGCGAACGTAGTTGCGGGCTCAGATTTTTAATGGACTTTCACTGGGAGATAGAGAAGGTTCTGGAGCAACACATTGGCTACTTTTTAAACCGGAATTCCCGCGGGATCGGGATTCACGCGGAAAAAACTCCTATACGCGAAGTTGCGAGCTTAGATTTTTACGGAACTTTCACTGGGAGATAGAGGAAGTTGTGGAGCAATGTACCTAAAAGCTACTTTTTATCCCGGAATTTTCGCAGGATCAGGATTAACACGCGAAAAACTCAAGTGCGGGAACGAGGTCGCGGGTGCAGACACTTATGTTACTTTCAGTGGAAGGTAGAGGAGGCTATGGAGCATCATATAGGCTACTTTTGTTCCTGACTTCTCGCGAGATCGGGATTTATGCGGGAAAAACTCCTATGCGCGAAGTTGCGGGCTTAGATTTTTATGGGACTTTCACTGGGAGTTAGAGGAGGTTCTGAAGCAACACATAGGTTACTTAATTATCCCGAAATTCCGGCGGGATCCAGGATTCACGCGGGGAAATCTCCTATGCACGAAGGCGGGGGTTAAACTTTTCTGGGACTTTCACTGGGAGATAGAGGAGGTTCTGGAGCACTATATAGGCTACTTTTTATCTCGGAATTCCCGCGGAATCAGGATTCACGTGGGAAAAACTCCTATGCGCCAATTCGCGAGCTTAGATTGTTACGGGACTTTCACTGGGAGATAGAGGAAATTGTGGAGCAATGTACAGGCTACTTTTTATCCCGGAATTCCCGCAGGATCAGAGTTAACGTGGGAAATACTCCTACGCGCCAAGTCGCGAGCTTAGATTTAATGGGACTTACACTTAGAGATAGAGGAAGTTGTGGAGCAATGTACAGGCTACGTTTTATCGCGGAATTTCCGCAGGATCAGGATTCACACGGGAAAAACTCATATGCGGGAACAAGTATACTTAAATCAAATCAGCTAATTAAATCAGCTGTTCCATAGTAAAATGACTATCCGGTCGACCAAAATGTATGGAAAAGCTGATTTTTTTCTCGAGATTTCGAAATTGGTCGCGTTAAATTCAATTACTTAATAGAATAGAAAACAACAGAGCAATAAAGAAACTGCAACTGACTAGCGTAGCGCGAGTGAAAGTAATGTATTTGTATCTTTGAAACCCCAAACCCCACGAAACTAAAGGCCTGTACGCACACTATTCCATCTTGCTGTCCGTCCGCGTCCGCGCAAACGCGTACGGCCGTCATGCCCAATCGTGCTGTGTGCACCATCGTGCAAAACATGCACAGATTGAACGACGCAGTGTGACCGCGTTTTATTTTTGTAATCTACTAAAATATTATGTGAAATTTCAGTCATGTCAATAGTAATAAATTATGCTCGAACAACTTTTGTGTAGGGGTGGGTTTTTTTTGTTTAATCATCTTTCAAATTTTTGCCGCCGGCCCCCAATTTTGCCGCCCCTCAATTTCGCCGCTCCGGGCAATTGCCCGGGTTGCCCCCCCCCTAAATCGGGCCCTGGTAAAGAGGATACGCCTCGTAATTTGTGAAATACTAAATACATGCATCTATGAAAGGGATTAAACTTATAAATCAAACTGCTTAGTATACAATAATCAGTTTTATTGTGAATGACGCGTATCAACTTGTATCATAAAACTCAACCTGAAATAGACTTCTTACAAATAGATCTTTTGAATTTGAACATAATAACCATATTTTCATAATAATAATAACCAACGAAGCCAAAATGCCATAAATCAAACCAAACTATTAATAAGTACTTATTATAAGTTTAATCCCTTTCATAGATGCATGTATTTAGTATTTCACAAATTACGAGGCGTATCCTCTTTACTCACCTTACCGGGACGATGGCACTTGATTTGTCATTTGGCCCGGTAATCATATCACCGGGCCAGATGAAACAATTTTTTCCCATGTGGCCCGGCGCCGGGCCAAGTTACCGGGCCAGATGGGATACAACCCTTACAAATAACGTTCTTGAATTTCGACAGATCTATTAAAATGGCCCCACTTTAATGTTGATTGATTCTTACTTGCTCAGAAAAAGTCATTCATAATAAGTACGTTGTGGTCATTTATCTGTCAGTTACTTCCTCTCGATGATTGGTCCAATGCGTCCGACAGCACCTCACTTCATTTCAAGGTTAAGTTGGGAAATGAGTTCAATGAGTTGGTTGGTTTAAGTTGGTTTACTAAGTTTAATAAAAGGCGGTAAAAGTTAAGTCTTGGATGTGTCAAAAAAATCTAAGTTTCGCTTATAGTAAACCCAACTTAAGACTGAAACGAAAGAGGCTGTCGGACGCATTTGACATTCATTTGACGAATTATTGCACATTAGTAACTGACAGATGAATGACCACAACGTACTTATGAATGACTTTTCATTAGTTTTAATTTTTGCCATTTCAGAGATAAGTTGGGCGCACTGTATCGGTTAATGCTGGTTAATGCATTGATCTATAATATATATGTGATATACCTATAGGACTAAGTCATTGATCTATAAGGACTTTTCTATCTCTATGGACTATATAAGTACATTCCTATCTCTATGGGTTAATGTCACTATTAATGCTATAGTAAACCCAACTTAAGATTGAAACGAAAGAGGCGCTGTCGGACGCATTTGACATTCATTTGACCAATCATTGCACACTAGTAACTGACAGATGAATGACCACTACGTACTTATGAATGACTTTTCGTTAGTTCCAATTTTTGCCATTTCAGAGATAAGTTGGGCGCACTGTAAATACAAATTAACGCGATAACATGTTGGCCACATCTGCATAACCTCTAATTTAACGCGGTATATCACGTTTTAAAAACAATGAGCTTACTTTAAAAGACCGGTTTTAAAGATCGATGACGGTTAAGATGCAGAGTAAAAATAAATGTTTTGAGCGTCTCGTTCGTTTACTAAATAGAACGCATCCGAAAACGCTGACAAAACGACTTTGACACATCTTGACATTGACAACTGACAGCACAGTGACGTATGAAAATTACAGATGTCAACAGTCAATTTATAAACAACATTCTTTAAAATAAAATTCATTTCATAAATAGGTAGTTAAAGAAAATCTTGGTTAGGGTTGGTCGTATTCTTACGTCCTGTGTTGTACAGTTTCGATATTGTGTCGTATACGTTCAAATTGCTAATTGATTCCCTCACTTGCAGTAAAAGTAAGAAGTGTGGTGTTATAAAGACATTTTCACCGTATATTATTAAATAGTCTCCATAACTGAAAAGAAAACAATGATTCTAAATTGTGATTCTAAGTAGAACAACAACATAGTCTTATCAGCTGAGATTTTGTAGTAAATATTTCAACGTAAGTATAGAACAATTTAAATAAACGACGTAATTATTTATTTAGTTACATTGCTGGCACTTTAATTATTTTTATTCCTGACATTAAGGATTCTTAGTATTTCTAAGATCATGATGTCATTGTCTGCCTCATTAAGATGTTCTTACATGTATAGTAATTCGATAAGATGTTTTCAGATTTGTAACCAGTTCAATCATGATCTATTCTACATTTCTACCTTTACCTGGTTGAGATATTTTTTATTTATCATAGTCAAAACCCAATTGTTATTGTTGTATCTCTGCTACTTTAATTACTTATCATTAGGGTCGATTCAGACATATCAGTGAAGTCTCAGTTCCGACACAGTACCGGCAAATTTTTCATACATTTTCAGCATTGTCAGCACTGACACTGAGAAGTGTCAGTGCTATTAGTATGAAAGATTTGCCAGTACTGTGACGGAACGGTGACTTCACTGATATGTCTGAATCGACCCTTAAAAACCAAAGATTGTTTAAGTGGTGCACTTTGATATGGACAATTCAAATTAATTTGAAGTCCACATTTCTTTTGCATTTAATCATTCAGCAATTAATAATTGTGGTGGGGCCGTGGGGCTCGGATAATGCTTTTTATAACAATTATATGTTATTTGATCATATTTATATTTTATTTAATTTAAAATATAATCATTTAAACAAAATCCACAAACAATCATGCAATATGACTTCTAATAAGTACCTAGTAGTATCTTTATGTGTACATTTTTTACTTCCTGCCTAGAGTGCATAATATATTATAATAGTAATGAGTGCTTCTTTTGTTTTCCTTAAAGCTACCATAATTTTGCATACCAAATAATCAAACATCTGCCTAGATTTCAGACAAAGACTTGTCTAACTACTTTGTGAACTTGGCATGTGAGATGTGATGTTGTTTTGTATATGTTACTCGCACAGATGGGGTCTTAGTGTAGTTAAACATATAAAATTATGTCGACAATGAAAGCATTTTTGTGTTTGCCTGTAATTTAACAATTGTGTTCCGGATAGGAAGGTGTGGAGCCGGTTACACTTTTTAAGAGGCGACCATCTCAGTCCTCAGGGGTAGCAACGCATCTGTGACCGAATTAGAACGAGACTAATTGAGAAATAACTAGACTAATTTAATTAATTTTAATTAAATTAATTGTTCTGGGTCGGTCACAGTTGTCATAGGCGGCAGCGGAAGGTGGTACTGCATGCTCGTTTGCTATCTTAATTCCATAAAAAAAATTATTTAATCCCTCAATTTCAACATTTGTGCAAAATATTTTAATTTTAATTTTATTTAAGTAGGAATTTATAATACAAATGCCACTTAATGTTTACAAAGTATAAACATCTTGAGTGAGCTCTCATGTCATTCAATGTATGCTAATCAGACCTTGTTAGAACTCGCTAGCACATTGTATCAGATACACTCCTTGTGAATATTAATTTTAATATTACAGAAAAGGTCACATATTAAAAAAAAACCTCTAAGGTAAAGTCCCTTTCTGACACACATAAGTGTAGATAGTATAGAATTATGAATTATGTTTTGTTTTTTAGAGTGACATGGGTTCAGAGAAACCTAGGACTTTTGTGAATAAACTTTATGGTTTCCTTATAAGTAACTAAGTTAAAAAAAGCCAACTAAAGATAAAATAAGTTGACACTCATTTCTCGTCAATACAAATAAACCAAGCCTAAGATAACTGCTGTAGGTACATTGTTGAGAAGTGCCCTCAACTGTCTTTAACTGTCTATTATTTTCAACTGTCTCTCGGCTTCATCATCAGGTCGAATACAGACATTCATTAAATTGTAGTGTTTTAAAAAACTGAATGAAAACTTTAACAAATGCACTAGTCACCCCTACAGTTTCGACAGTTCCCCTCAATTTCTCAGCTATGCCATTAACAGTTCCTGAAGTCCTTATCGTGGGACCACCCTTCGAATATCTACTGTTCAACAAAAACATTAATATCTGACATTGTCAAATGTCCCAACCAACCAATGTGCACAGGGCTTTCCGATTTTCATGGATTTTAGTACTTAGGGCGATAAACGAGACCGATGATTAAACGCCAATTACAACACAATACTATTAATTTAGCCTTCAACTTCTAGAACCGCCGGTATAAAGTACGTTTATGATATTTCGTGGTATTGGAGTGACATTAATTTACCCAGCTTTTTGTAATATTCGCAGGCTGATTAGAAACACCGGCGTCGCTTCGTGCACGGATGTGCGTGAGTGGCGCGGAATGTTCATTCAGGTCATACTAGTATGACATGCTAGTATGACAACTAATAAATACATACTCGCATGCGGTTTGTAGGCACGTTTTTTCGGTTAAGCTATGGCTTCGTTCCTGGTTACTGGAGGGGAATTTTTCGAATACTGGCGTATTTAAGTGCATTGTTGTAATGATCCTATTTAAATCGAAAGTTATCCTCCAAAGGCAGATGTTTTTTTTATTCATACCACATTTTAGTCCTCGATCCCCAATAGTAAAGTACCCTATCTTTTTTCTCGTTCAGTTTCGCGTCGACAGTAGATTGTGAGAAGCTGAAAACATATATTATATTTAAAACATTAAATTTATTTAACCTAACTTTTTTGAAGTCGGTTAAAAAGAGGTGACGTGCGCCGTAGGTAATAAGTTGTTCAGCAGGGTGCACCACGAGCAGAGCAGGTCGGCTTGGACTCTAAAGTTCAATAGTCTCTTACAAACCAAAGTACTTTTCTTAATATATTTTATTGAGTCGAAAGTTCCGGTATCTCAAATCTCGATTTATTAATTACTAGTAAATCCGCCCTCGCTTCGCTTCGGGAAACCAGTCCCTTCAAAAATCTCTATAAATTTTAACAAATTATGTTATTCCGATGTCTAAGCTATATTATTGCAAAGTTTCATGAAAATCCCTTCAGTAGTTTTTGCGTGAAAGAGCAACAAACACACACACATCCTTACAAACTTTCGCATTTATAATATTAGTTCATTTATCACTGCTCCTTGTGTAAGCAGTCTTAATAGCTTTATTGCAATGTAATATTATTTTATGGGTATGTTTATGAAATCATTTTATGTCGCGGCTACTAAATCGGGCTCGTGTATCAGATAATATGACAATCCATTTTACCAAAAACCTGCCTGATATGTTTAGGCGGTATCTACTTAAAATTTCTTTTCAACTTGCACTTTACACTTGCTCGTAAAGTTGCTATTTTTTCTTTAGTCTTACGCCCCGAATGCGGTTTATTACACACTAGTGCGTTTTACTTTTCATTGCCGCACTAGTGTTTTTCTTATTCCACTTTTTTTTAATATCCGTAAAGAGGTTGTTACCAAAAGATTTATTATTTTGTAAATAAATAAACTTGTTGTACTTAGTCAAAGTCTGATAAGATAAGATTATACTTCATCTAATTATCTATTAAAGCATTTAAAAAATACAATATTTTAAATCATTAATTACCGTAAATTCCTATTAGAAATACATAATTATTTAGTTTAATATATTGTGGCTGAATGGCGGTGTTCTTTGCCTCTGGACTTAACCTGCGCGCCTGCGCGCGCATAGTTATTCAACCAAAGATACGGCGCGCGAAAAAATAAAATAAACCTCCGCGCCATTTTGTGCAAACATTTGTTCGTTTATAATTTGCTGATTTGTGACTGAAAAATGTCGATACCTAATTGTTCTTTTCCTCGCAAGTGTGTTGAAAAACGTCGTATGATACGCGTGTGCTTTGTTCATTACAGTCTTGGCTCTATTACAGCCCTCGCCTTGCGGCTCGGGCTGTGCAATACCGCCTCGACTGTAATGTCCAACTTCGCGCACTTGTATCATAATGTACTATTCCATTCATAACACGACGTCGGCTTAGTGTGGATAAAAATAATTATCGTGAAGCCTATGCAATAGTAATCTCGTTTACTGCGTGGGTATAATCCGTAGCTTGCTTAGGTATAACATTACTTTTTTCTACATGAAAAGTGTTGTTGCTTGTTCTAGAATAATTTAGATGGACGTACAAACTCCATGAGAGTGTGTCGAATGTACAAGGTTTTATTTAACATGCTATTACAATCACAATAAAAAAATCTGTGATTAAAGACTATGATTTTATGAATAGTCCGGTTACTTACGGTGTAGGTACTCTACGGACTTAACATTTTGCATATTGCTTTAGTTCAGATTTCAATGCAATTTATTACAATAGACCGGATACAACACCCAGTATTGGCTCCAGACAAGTTAACTCCTCAACCTCAACGGTTAGTAGCATAGTGACTTAGTTTAGTCATATTTATGACTAGCTTCCGCCCGCGGCTTCGCCCGCGTGGAATTCGTTTAAACTTCACCCCCCTATTTCACCCCCTTAGGGGATGAATTTTGAAAAATCCTTTCTTAGCGAGTGCCTACGTCATAACATCTACCTGCATGCCAAATTTCAGCCCGATTCGTCCAGTGGTTTGGGCTGTGCGTTGATAGATCACTATGTCAGTCAGTCAGTCACCTTTGAGTTATACATATTATTTAGATAGTGTGTTCTTAGTTTTTTTCAATCTGATTAATCCTTACTAATATTATAAATGTGAAAGTGTGTTTGTTTGTTTGTTTGTTTGTTTGTGACTCTTTCACGTCGCAACATGGCTATTATATGGTATGGTTTATGTGTGTGGGGATAGTTAGGAGGGTGGAGAGTGACGTAGGCTACTTTTTATTGCGGAAAAACATCTCATTCCTATGGGAAGATCGATGTTTTGTTAGTTGCTAGATATTTAGTTCCGGATGTTGTTAATAGATGCCGTTAGTAAAATTCATTTGCAAGTTCTGAATCACGCTATCAAATAGTAGATGTAATTTACTTAAATCATAGGCAAATGTTATATCTGATGTTGAGGAAGTTGCCTCTCGCCTACCCTTTACTCGTGCTACACGAACGATATTCCAGCGGAGGGGGGCGCCATGCTCGCCTTCTACGCGGACGACGCGGCGTACCTGACCACCTCGATTAAGTCTGTCCTGACTTAATCGAGGTGGCCGCCGTTAAAAAGCAAAGATGCCTCGACGCCCTCCCCAAGTGGCTACACATGGGGTAACCCTGGACTGTTCCCTGACTATGAAGCTCCACGTGACCAACGTCGTAAATCACGCCAAGGCAGCAGCTGTAGCGCTACGTTCAGCGCTCTCCTTGAGTCTCCCATTGAGGGTCAAACCACCATCTGGAAGACCTACATCCGCCCCAGACTCACGTACGCGGCCCCAGCCTGGTACGCGCTCCCGAGTGAACCACAACGCAGGCGTCTACGCGTGGTTCAATCGAAGACGCTGCGCCGGCTGGCAGGGGCGCCGTGGTGCATGAGGAACGCCACCATCCAGCGGGACCTCAGAGTTGAGAGCCTGGACGCCCACGTGGAGGACCTAGCGCAACGGATGTTTGCGCGCACGGACGCGGCGCGGTTTCTGCACCTGCGGAACCTGGCGCCGCTCCACGCCCGCCCCCGGACCGTTGGGCACTCCCGCGCGACCTACTGCGCGGGAGCAGCCCGACATGAACCACCTCGGACAAGACCGCAAGCTGCCGTCCGGTCGCAGATCGGCTCCTGCTGGGCTTCCCACCAGCGGGTCTCACCTGGTAGGGCCTGATCGCCCGGGCGGCGTGAAAATCATCATGACTCCCCGGACTAGACACCCATACTCTACATCACCATCTGGACAATCTTCGAGGACCCATACAGGGTCCCAACCCAACGACCGGTCCGTTGTTACGGACCGCGGCAGACACCTCAGTCAGGGGGCCAGCCACCGGCCCCGAAACTGAATCCCCACGGCTATGTTAGCCGTGAGTGAAGACAGGACGGATTCTGATGTTGATGTTCCAGTATGTCATATTATAGGCTTATCTTTGGCCAAGATTCCTACGGGAGCGGGACCTACGCGGCTGTTACCTACGGGTCCCGAAGCGACGCGCGGGCGGTTCTGTAGTCTGCTATACATAATGGTCCTAACAGCATCACGCTTCAGTGAAACCATGGGACTTAAGTGGTTTCATCCGATCCCAATTTCGGGGCGGCTGACTAACTAACATTGTCCTTTATAAAAGCTGTAAAATTGTTTTTTGTTTGAACTTGAATGAGTTCATCCTTGGAATTTGAAATTTTTTTTTCAAATCGCATGTTACTATTTAAAATTTTAGCTATTTCAAAGAATCATCAGGACTCGAAGCATATAAATTGTAACGAAATCTTGTCCATTTAATTATCTATCGACACAAATATAAATATTATTGAAAAAAACTCTCATTTAATTCTTGTTAAGTAAGGCGTGCATTTCATTTAGCATACAGTGGGCAATTATGACAGCATAAATATTCATTTGACATGCTTTCAATGGACTACCCATATGAATGGCTCACTACAAATTAATTTACATACTACGGATCAAGCGATAAATGTGAAGTGATTGCTTTTATCAGGACATTACATTCTTATCCAATTCGTAGATCTATATTTTAAAGTAAGCCTTCTAAATGAAGTAATTTATATAACATAGTGAAATAAATCGCCTGTACCTAATACCAATCCATTAGTAAGAACCTTTATAATGTGTCTACAATTTTCGGCATAGAAATAAAGATATAGATGTACACAAAAAGCTTCCCATACACTATAGGATGTACAAGAAATGTTTGTCTATAATAATGAAACTCATCAGGTAAACTTGACTACCCGAATGGCGCGATAGTAAACGCGTCGAATCGCTGTTCCGTGGCTCCTGGGTTTGATTCCTAGAGGGGGAAAGAATGATGAGTTTCAATTCTGTCAGTGTGTATTATTATTATTATAACTTGAGGTTTGTAGAAGACATACATGCACAGCAGTACAGCATATACGTGTTTTCATGTAGAGTTCAACTATACAGGATCCTACCAGGTATAACCTAGTCCAGGACTCCTATTCTCACGTCACCAACTTATTAAATTAATGCAGCTTAAACATTTACTAGCCCAATATCTGTATTAATCTTGTATTGGAAATGTTGGTCTTGACAATTAATAAACACGTTATCTTCGGCTTAAAATATTTCAAAAGTGAAATATGTAATGATAATTTTATTACAACATATTTAATTATCTGATAATATGTGAATCTTTGATAGGTATGAATTATGGGGATTGAACTATTGCACAATTATTAAAAAATACTAGTATCTACCTACCTACCTATTCCGCAATCCTGCTCTAGATAACTATGTTCTCATTAAGTTCGAGACTCCAGCCTTTTAGCGTTCACATAAAAGTTACATGGGATTTTTGATTAAGTAGGTATTGATTGGAATAAATAAACACGAAATAGATAAAGATTGCTACTGTACTAGTGGGAAAAGTAACCAAATAGGTAACCTCGCACTTATTAACAAACTAACCAACTAATATTCTAACACCGTCTACTAACTAGACTAACCATCCTAGTCCCTTTGAGTCTAGTTCTAGGTCGGTCACAGTTGTTATGGGCGGCAGCGGAAGGGTGGTGCTGCATGTTCGTTTGCTATCTTAATTCCATAAAAAAAGGTAAATCCGTTACGGACAATGCTCACAAACGCACGGACAAACAGTTGAAAATTCTAACAATCGTTTAATAAAGGCTTCCAATACATTAGGTTTTGTTCATAAGTATTCGAAAGGTAATGTTTTATGTCTTGTCACATATGAATTTGTGCGACATCTGATGTAATTTTTGAGTTATCCCTATTTATCGATTTTGAAGTTGGTTATTTTTTTAAGTTATTATCATTTGGGTGAGGTATTGCATCCTGAAAAACGCTTGAATTTTTTCTTGATAATTTTTTCTGTTCTTTTTTCCTGATAAAGGTGCTAAGAGACAGGTCACGTTTGTCGAAGCGAAGCGAAGGCGGTTTTACTAGTTACAGAGTAATTATTGATTAAAAAAATGTGCTGATTAGTCTGTTTCGCCTATCTTCTTATCTTTTATCTCTTAAAAGGAGACGTAGCACCTTTGGAAACGGCGAACTTCTCACGTGAATTTGAATTTGAATCACGGAAGTAACTTTGCTTTTATTCCTACAGCAAGCCAAGATGGTGTCGTCGGGCAAGAAGAGCGCGTGCTTCCTCGGCTGCGGCTCGGTGCTGGTGGTGGTCGGCGCGGTCATGCTGGTCTTCTGGCCGCCCATCTTCATGGCGCAGCTGCAACGGGTATGTATTACGTGCTCTGTATTTGGACATGGTAAGGTGAAGGGAAATAGAGTATCAGTGAATCGAATATTATAAAGATGATGAATTTGGTGACCGTGGTCTGTGTTTGGGTAAGGAAAGGTGAAGGGAAATAGAGAATCAGTGAATCGAATATTATAAAGATGAAGAATTTGGTGACCGTGGTCTGTGTTTGGGTAAGGAAAGGTGAAGGGAAATAGAGAATCAGTGAATCGAATATTATAAAGATGATGAATTTGGTGACCGTGGTCTGTGTTTGGGTAAGGAAAGGTGAAGGGAAATAGAGAATAGAGACTCGCTGAATCGAATACTGAAAAGATGATGTATTTGTTATTTGTTTGAGCGAGTTAATTTCAGGAACGAATGGTTTCAATTGATTTGTTGATTGTGTAAGATGGTCCAATAAAGAAAATTAATAATTGTAACTGTAAAGAACAAGTTCCTCGATGCGCAGGAATTCATCATCATTGTAACCCATAAACTGTCCTTCTGCGGGTAATGGGTCTCTTCTTATATTGAGAAGGCTAAGGCCATAGTTTGCTACGCTGGCAAAGTGCGATTTGGCGGACTTCACACACTTTTGAACTCTCGAACTCGCGAACTCTTCGGTATGCAGGTTTCTTATTTCTTTACGTTATTCCCTTCACGGTTATAGCGAGTGACATTAAAATGTTTATAAAGCACATACGTAACTCCGAAAAGTCAGAAGTTCGTTACCTGGGCTTCGTGCCCGGATCCCAGATTCATCACCCGGATCCACTATCGACTGATGGCTTTATTTATCCAGATGATGATCTTAACGAACGTGTCGACATCCTACGATCTGTGGCGCGAGATCCCCATCCCGATGTACCTGGAGTGCTACATGTTCAACGTGGTGAACGTGGACGACATCCTCGCGGGGAAGAACGTCTCCATCCGGGTGGAGCAGCTCGGCCCGTACGTGTACCGCGAGTTTCATGTTAAGGTGAGTCTTTGGGGATTTATTAGCCTACTTCAAATAAGACGAGTCGACATCATACGGGCTGTGGCGCGAGATTCCCATCTCGATGTACCTGGAGTGCTACATGTTCAACATCGTGAACGTGGACGACATCCTCGCGGGGAAGAACGTCTCCATCCGGGTGGAGCAGCTCGGCCCGTACGTGTACCGCGAGTTTCATGTTAAGGTGAGTCTTTGGGGATTTCTTAGTCTTCTTCAAATAAAACGTGTCGACATCATACGGGCTGTGGCGCGAGATCCCCATCCCGATGTACCTGGAGTGCTACATGTTCAACGTGGTGAACGTGGACGACATCCTCGCGGGGAAGAACGTCTCCATCCGGGTGGAGCAGCTCGGGCCCTACGTGTACCGCGAGTTTCATGTTAAGGTGAGTCTTTGGGGATTTCTTAGTCTTCTTCAAATAAAACGTGTCGACATCATACGGGCTGTGGCGCGAGATCCCCATCCCGATGTACCTGGAGTGCTACATGTTCAACGTGGTGAACGTGGACGACATCCTCGCGGGGAAGAACGTCTCCATCCGGGTGGAGCAGCTCGGGCCCTACGTGTACCGCGAGTTTCATGTTAAGGTGAGTCTTTGGGGATTTCTTAGTCTTCTTCAAATAAAACGTGTCGACATCATACGGGCTGTGGCGCGAGATCCCCATCCCGATGTACCTGGAGTGCTACATGTTCAACGTGGTGAACGTGGACGACATCCTCGCGGGGAAGAACGTCTCCATCCGGGTGGAGCAGCTCGGCCCGTACGTGTACCGCGAGTTTCATGTTAAGGTGAGATGGGATTAACAAAAAAAAAACTGAATCCAACATTTACAAGTGTACAATGAGAGCGTAATAAACGTAGTCAAAGGAAATTTAATACACATTGTTGAAGATAACTCAAAAACTCCTCGTCATAGTCATATGTTGTAACCGACACAGAAAGAAACTGAAATCGATATTAGAATTAGATTAGGTTACCTACCTATTTGGTTAGTTCGTTAATATTTATGGGGATTATGGCAGGGACAGGGCAGTTTTTGTGAATACTAGACTATTAGCCCAACTCTCGTTCTAAGTTGGGATTTTGATTTTGAGGCAAACCCTTGAGGACTAATATAAAATATAATCGCCTCAGAAAAAGTGTAATATTCGCCGAGATATTTATGTCAGTCTCAGTAACTATAGCTTTTTACGACTTATAGACGTACAACAAGACGACTGAGTGTTGTTGATATGGATGAATCCTTACTTCCTTACTAATATTATAAATGTGAAAGTGTGTTTGTTTGTTTGTTTGTTTGTTTGTGACGCTTTCACGTCGCAACAAAGCTATTATATGGTAAGGTTTATGTGTGTGGGGATAGTTAGGAGGGTGGAGAGTGACGTAGGCTACTTTTTACCGCGGAAAAACATCCCATTCCCATGGGAAGATCGATGTTTTGTTAGTTACTAGATATTTATTTTCGGAGTTGCCAATAGATGGCGTTAAAAAAATTCATTTGCAAGTTCTGAATTACGCTATCAAATACTACATGTAATTTACTTAAGTCATAGGCAAATGTAATAGGCTACTTTAGCTCTGCCTCGAGAACTCCCCGCTCCGGCTGTGTTCAGTGTACCGCCCGCCCGCTGGCACTATCCTGTTGGCTGATGTCCGCAAGTTGCTGGACTCGCCGACACCGGTGGTGGGCGCGGGCGACTGGAACTGCAAGCATCCGGGGTGGAATAGCCTAGCTGCCAACAGAAGTGGAAGGCTACTTTTTGATGCCGCTGAACAGCACGGCTACACTGTCGAGTGTGTTGCACACCGTTACCGCGGCTCTGAATAAGAGAGAACGCGTGTGTGCAGTATTCCTCGACATGGAAAAGGCGTTCGACCGTGTTTGGCACGACGGCTTTCTCTACAAGATCTCGCAGCCGTCGGCGCCCCGGAGTGCCGTTAAGATGATCTCCAGTTTCCTCGAAAATAGAAGCTTCAGAGTAGTGGTTGAAGACGCCGAATCCACCGAGCGTCCGATCGCAGCCGGCGTCCCGCAAGGGAGTTGCCTGTCCCCGGTCTGCTACGCCTGCTACACCGACGACATCCCGGCGGCAGGGGGGCGTCGCTTGCCCTGTATGCCGATGACGTGGCGTACATCACCACGTCGCTGAATAGAACCCACGCCATTGTCAAGATGCAGCGTGCGCTTGATGCCCTCCCCGAATGGCTCGCCGCGTGGAGACTGTCGGTGAATGTCGGGAAGACGCCGGCTGTGAACATAGGAGGATACCTCAACAGGCGGGACCCTACTCTGGAGCTTCATGGACAAGATATCCAATGGGCCCCACAGCCCAAATAGTTGGGCAAAATCGACGGAAGACTCTCGATGAAGCCACAGGTTACGAAAGCCGTCGCGAATTCCAGAAGTGCGATGGCAGAAACCAGTGCTCTCCTCGAGCCTCCCTCTCGGACTGAAGCTCGGGGTCTACAAGACCTACATCAGACCCCGCCTCACGTACGCGGCAACGGCGTGGTACGCGCTCGCCAGCGAACCGCAGCGCAAGAGGATGCGCGCAGTTCAGGCGATTGCGCTCCGCCGGCTGACTGGTGCGCCGAGGTACGTCAGGAACGCCGTCATCCAGAGGGACCTTCGAGTCGAGAGCCTGGACGACTTCATCGAGCGATTGGCACGCAACATGTTCGGGCGTGTCGACGCGTCGCGGTTCCCGCATCTGCAGGACCTGGCTCCGCTCCACACCCGTCCACCGGACCGCTGGGCCTTCCCGCGCGACTTGCTGGTTGCGCGGGACGGGCCTAGCACTGACTGATACTGGGGCTTCGTAAGTCGTCGCCGGACGCTGATCGGCTCCTGCTGGGCTTCCCACCAGCGGGATTCACCCGGTAGGGGCTCGATCGCCTGGGCGGCGCGAAGATGAACCCCATCCCGTTTAAGACTCTGTGGCCTGTAAAAAGGTCACCACTCACCGGACTTGACCTATTGGTTAACCACAGATGGACAACCAAGGGCCTTAGGGCCCAACCCAAGGACTGGCCCGTTTTAACGGGCCGCAAGAGACATCCCCAAAGGGGAACTAACTGTCCCGAGGGCTCCACACACCTCTGACAGGGTGGAGTGAAGAGAGCGAGTAGTAGGCTACTTTTTAGCCTAAATTCGCGGCGCGAGCGGGACCTACGCGGGTGTTACCTACGGGTCCCGAAGCGAAGCGCGGGCGGTTCTCTAGTCATTCATATACGAGTACTATGGTCGTTGTCTACGGGTCAGTTGTATGTAGGTATGTCTGTTGTTGACTTAGTACCTAACTGAAAGGAAAAACAATAGCAGTATCGCAATTGTTGTACTATTTTTAGATAAGAACGTCCGTTTCGCTGGCGATATCAAACATACTTTAAGTCCGATAGAAAAGTTGCATAATGAACCCAAGTACCTATGTTCCCCTGGTAAATTGATACATTTTAGGTTTAACTATTAGTATGAGTTAAGCAATAGATAAATTAATCTTGTTTTTAATATTTTAATTAAGGATATACCTTCTGAGATTTTCCAATAACAGTTGGTAAATGTTTCTTATTAGCGTAAAATAATAAATCATTTTATTTAGTTATTTTAATTAATTGGGTACCTATCAGTCAAAATCTTCGATTCCAAAACTTTGTACATTTTTAATAATTAAAAGTCATATCACATTTATGTCAATCTTAAATAAGTAGTGGGTAATAATATTTTTACATTTTATTATGTATTTATTATATTTATTATGTATTGAAAAAGGACGAACAATAAATTATCGCTCATACAGAATAACTTGTTACCATGTTTTTATATAACACAAGATATTTAGCTACTTCATGACGTGCTGGCATCCTTCCTGACAGTTTTTAGTAATGCAATTATATTTGACTTTCAGAGGTTGTGTCTTGCAGCTAATGAATAATAATTTGTTAGAACAAAAACATTGTTACGTGATGGAGTAATTTGAGCGTCGAGTCCAAAGAGCACACGCAAATTAGGTACTCGTCACTGTGCGGTTTGTTTTGATAGGAACAAAACAGTTTTTAACCGACTACAAAAAGTAGGTTCTATGTTCGACGTCTAAATATGTTTTTTTTTACATACGAATAATGATCAGTGGTCTGCGTTTCATTAGTAAACTGTTTTTTTGTTTTTGTGAAAGACCGTACTTCCCGGGGAGTTCCATTGCCATTAAGTCAGGATTTGATGATGGAATCCCAGGGAAACTCTCTTATTTTATAGTTGTGTAATGTTGGGGGTTCACAATAAAACGAGTGTGCTGGTCGACTCTAGTTTATTGAATGAATTATATAGCGTTACAAATAATGGAAACACGTAAGCAAAAATATATTGAACAATATAAAGGAACATACACACTTAATAATATAAAGGTGCATATCCATTTAACACACTTCAGTTGTTTCATATGGTAAATTATATCAATTTTTTTTTTTCTTTTGTTTTTGTTACAGTTATTTTCACATTTAGTGCGAGGCCGCATTACGGTTTTTTTCACGCGGTTGTAAACCGCGGAACCGCGTAACCGCGCAAAGCGCACACACTACGAATAAAAACCGCGACCATAGAGATAAAAAGTATATAGACATGCTCCATTCCTAAACTTCATACGAACTTTGCCAAAACATGTAGCCATTTGACCTTACCAAAAAATTGCTTGTTATGTTACAGTTCTTGACAGTTATTGAAATTAACAATGAATGACAGTCATGGGGAATCAGATGAAAATTTTCATATCCATAATTATCATAGGCACACTTTCTTTGCATAATCTTTTATTTAGAAAACTATAAATTTTATGCATTAACTTATTTTTGTAAATTAATCAGCTATAAGTATTTGGATGCTTTAGCGACCATAATAGTAAGAGTTGTTTAATAAATACAAAACAGTGACAAATACAAACAATGACTCAACATCATAGAAGACAATTTATGTACGTAGGTACTCTATGGTTTCTGTCTTCTCGCTGACGCGACGTCAGAAGATTGACCCTAAAGTGCTCGCGCTATGAACATTTTGCCGTCCAGGGCTGTGTGTATATATTAAACATGTATAGGAAAGGATGTCCATCCAAAAAACAGACGCACCAAAAAAGGTTGCAATAGACACAAAGTTACTATGCAACGAACATTGTATGTTTATGTGGCAGGCAGGACTATTATGCTCAAGTACATAATATTATATCGTAGATATTGAAAATGTTTCATTTTGTTATTAAGTTATATAATTAAATTTTTAACGTAGTTTAAGGTAAACATTATGCTGAAAGTAAAAAAAGTGAAAGTAAAATAACTTATATTATATCCCACTAAGTACAAAACTATGTCATCTTATATATCCCAGTCCCACAGCTTATACATATATCCCACTAAGTACAAAACTATATCAGAAAGTACTAATGTAACTAATTACTTTCTGATAGTTTACGTTATAGTTTCTTCTTTTTGTAAAGTTATTTAATTATAATTAGCAAAAAAATTATGTTTGAACATGGGCGACAAAACGCTCCCCACGCCATCATTCACGTTTCATGGAAAGGCGCGACTATTCTGGGGTTAATATTGTCATTGTCATGTCTGTTTTCTGTAAGCCAAAGATATAAAAATAATAAATATGACTACCATATTTTAGGCGCACGAGAAAGGGACATAGTTGGAATGCATAAACCACATACATGAAGTCGTAGTATTTTGTAGGCAGCAGCGAATGGTGCGCGTTACTTACATTTCAATTGTTTTTAGTAATTACGTCCTCAAAAATATAGAATATGGATTTCTGTGCCTTCAAAAAGTGTTTTAATAAATGAATAAACACAAATAAGTCCAAAGGAATCACATTTCCTAAGTAAATAAGTGAGTCATCAATTATTTTCACTATTTTTAAAACAGTACTTCTGTTAAAATGGTTAATGTGACAGAATTACGGTACGCAAAAGCGAGATACCAATATGTATTTTTTTTCTTTTTCTAATATAACAACCAAATTCAACTGCGCGCCAAGTTCATGCACATAGGAATAACGCGCAAATATTTATCGGGAGTGCAGGGCCTATTTAGTATTTTTAAATCCTTGACAGAAACCGCTCGCGGTTTCCGCGTCAATTTGTGTGCTCCAATATAGGGTAGAAGACCCAGTAGTCAGTCTTTAGAGGATTTCTTAATTCGGATCGCGTGTTCTATTTTGGTAACCAATGTATTAATAAATCAGTTAACAGTTATCAATAATTCTCAACGTTTTAAGTGAAAATAAGAAAAATATTTAAACCAAAAAAAAGTAATTTTTCTCCAGTCATCAACCTGCAACATCCAGAACTCGGCCGCCTTATACCCACTGCTCAGCTTCTTACACGACAATCAGTCTCAATGTGTAAACCAACCAAGACAATATAATACTAACGATTAATTAAAAATCATCATCAACATCCATTCGCCTTTCTGCGTCTACTGCTGGACATAGGCTTCCCATAAGTTGCGCCATTCTGACAGTTTTTTAGGTCGTCATACCCTTCCTACGAGACCACTGTAGGTCCTTTGTCCAAGACATTGTTATTCGACATAAAAGGCAGAAAAGGCCGACTACTGGTACAAGTACCTAGGCAAACCGCGAACAAATCTGTAAAAAATCACGGTTTTAAAATCAGTCGCGGGAGGAAACCGCATATGCGGCCGCTTGCTTATGTTCCCTTGAGTTACAAAATTAGCGGTTAACTGTCAAACCGCAAAACCGCCCGAACCGCATACACTATCAGTCGCGGGAGAGCACCGCAAGTGCGGCCGCTTGTATGGCTTTCCTTGAATCACAGAATTACGCGGTTAGAAACCGCGGCGGTTTAGCCGTAATGCGGCCTCGGCCTTAAAATCAAAATGTAAAATTTTATACGAAAACTACAGTCCAATTCTACTTATTTTCTGTCAAAGTTTGTACAGATTATCTGGTTAGGTATTTAGTCGGAACACCCATGTTTTGAACGTCCGTTGCGGGCATCTATTCTACGAGTAGGTACATGTCATTACTGTTTTGTTCCGACATAATTCGCTTAATAAAATTCTATTGTGTATTTTCTCCCCGATGAACTAGCGGATCAAAGGTCACTTGGTTAGCTCGGAAATCGGTTTACTAGTAAAGTTAAGTACGGATAATCAGACGCACAGTCCGAATGTAGAACGAGGTTCCGGATAGCGAAATGATATCATCTGCCGTTGCTATCTTTATAATAATAACACTGAGCGAACTTCAGATTTTTGCAGCTTGGTTTTTAGCTTCTTAATTCTAGGAATTGATTAATGCGTGTATAAGATATAAATTATAAATACCTATATCAAGTATCGGGAACAGGTTTATTTAGATGTACCTAAGTGGTAAGTGGTATTATTATGATAACGTTCTGCGGTAATTACCTAAACAATCAAAGTTCTGAGACTGTTTTTTAACTGACTAGGTAATCACTTAATCAGAAATCATCATATTCCCAATTTGAGTCTTATTCTGTGTCGGTCACAGTTGTCATGGGCGGCAGCGGAAGGGCTGTGCTGCATGCTTATTTGATATCTTAATTCCACTATGGCCAAGGGAGATCTCTCGCCAGGCGAGGCGTCAAGGCCAACTGTCACTTGGAACTTCTACATTTTCGAGCGGTATATAAACCTACTAGTAAATCCGCCCTCGCTTCGCTTCGGGGAACCAGACCCTTCAAATATCTCTATAAATTTTAACAAATTATGTTATACCGATGTCTAAGCTATATTACTGCAAAGTTTCATGAAAATCCGTTCAGTAGTTTTTGCGTGAAAGAGCAACAAACCCACACACACACACTCACTCACTCACATACATCCTTACAAACTTTCGCATTTATAATATTAGTATGGATAGCGTGTTTCAGGCTTCGTGACGTACAGGCACCATATGTGTACGTTGTCGCCACACCATATGTTAATGTTATGTTTGTTCCCCAGGAGAACCTGACGTGGAACGACCACAACAGCACAGTGACGTTCTATAACAAGCGCAGCTGGGAATTCCGCCCGGAGCTGTCCAACGGCAGCCTGTCCGACCTCGTCACCAACATCAACCCTATCGTCGCGGTAAGTACATGCTTTTTAGGGTTCCGTACCCAAAGGGTAAAACGGGACCCTATTACTGAGACTTCGCTGTCCGTCCGTCCGTCTGTCACCAGGCTGTATCTCATGAACCGTAATAGTTACACAGTTGAAATTTTCACAGATGATGTATTTCTGTTGCCGCTACAATAACAAATACTAAAACACTGAATAAAATAAATATTTAAGTCGAAATATGGCTTCGACGCTTCAGCGATAAATTAGTTACCTTTCGGTCCAAGAGATAGATAGCGTTGCTTGTGGCTACAAAAAACTTAACTATTTAAGTGAGGCTTTCATACAATAGACCAGATTTTTTTGGTGTTTTTATACATAATGGTACGGAACCCTTCGTGTGCGAGTCTAACTCGCACTTGGCCGATTTTTGTTTTATGTTTCCACAGACAACTTGGTGCAGACATACAAATTAATGGCAATCCACTATATGCCCATTATTGAGCATGGAACTCTTCTAGGCTAAGAGACTCTAGGATAAGAGTACCTACTAAGCTAAAGCTAAGCTAAGCTACAACCCACTAATGGCCCACTACTGAGCACGGGTCTCTCCTCATTACTGAGGAGGCCTAGAGCATACTCCACCACGCTGCTCCAATGCGGGTTGGTGGAGGGGTTAGTGGCCAACCCAGTGTCGAAAGTTTTCAAGCCGCCCGAAGGCCTACGACATGGCTTAACGACTGCTATCAATCGATAACAACCGGGACCGACGGCTTTACGTGCCCTCCGAAGCACGGAAGCGCTCAAGATATTTTGCCACTAGCGGTCACCCATCCGACTACCGACCGCGCCCGCTGTTGCTTAACTTTGTCGATCGCTTAGGATCAACGCAAGCCGCCGGGCTAGGAGTGCTTCAGTATTACTATAATTGAAAATAAATAAATTGAAAAAGCGTATAAAATTATCGTGCCATTAGAGATAATCTCAAAGCACGAACGTCACGTTACTCGAGAGATAAAAGCGTTATATGATAATTTAAATCCACGACTTTAAGTCCATATTGTGTTTGCTGTATTTATACCGACTGCAAACAAGGAAAAGGGAGAGCTATAGTTTAAAGTGATGTCGGCATGGAGGGGCGGAGTTCAATATTCAATTCTTTGTTGCAGCCATAATCATAATCATAGGTGCTTACATAAATAAGTTTTTACATAACAATCATAGGCGTACATATGGACCCTATATGAGTATAGCAATGTAGTGGGAGCGAACCGATCTGAAGTTATTATTAAGTATAATTCATTATATAAGTTAGTTTATTCTCTCTTCTAAATATAACCTTACATTTATACCTTACATTTATACCTTTCATTTATAATAGCAGGTTGTTGATCCCTTTAAAACTCTGCCTTGAAACCCAAATGAAACCCGCTTGGATTGAGAGCTTACCTCCCCCCGCCCTCCCTTCGAATCATTCGTTACAAATGTACGAGTACTAGTTTGTGGTTAGATTGCTGGTAGGACTGAAGCCGGACTATATAGTTACCAGTCCGTTTGGGAGCTTGAGAGCTTACTTTCTTGTTTCTTCCTTCTGTCTTGGCTATTAGATAGATATCTCCTCAGCCAGCTTGCCAGCTATTAACGTAAAAAACCCAGTGGACATGCGTCATTCACCCCACCACCAATCACAAAGCCACACTGGCTACTGAACAAGTGTTGCAGAGCAGATGTTATCTTGCCTTTAATTAGGAATTTTGTATCCTTGTATTGTATCCGTTCGCGCACTTGAATTGAAGGTCAATAAATATATAGAAATAATGGATTCAAGTCAGTCAATCGATTTTTAGTAGAAATATTGTCAGTAGTAACAAAAAAAGTATTATTTTTCCTTGTTTAGCTACAAACCAAACATTGAATTTTGACAACATTAGCATAGGTATTAGATTAGCATCGATAATTCTAAGTGACATGTCTAACAAATCCACTCATATTGTGTGAGTTGTAAAACAACAAGACATGGACATTATTCCAACTTACTTATTTCCGAGATAAAAATAAAAATGATCATAGTGAACAATGCGCAATGTGGACCCTGGTTGGTTTGGCTTTGGTGGAACTGAAGCAGTGACCCCATAACATGACATGTATAAACTGCATCTACACTGCAGTTGCATTCGATATCGGATTCGTTTCAATGAGGGTCGCCGTTTTTGTGCTCACCAATTGGCGCCACTGTCGAGTGAGGTCCTGCTGCATACTTATCTGGCCCAGAGGCCAAAATTGGAACTAATGCAAATGTTATACTGTTGACAGACAAAGACAAAGACAGTAGCGCCCCCCTTACCGGGTCAGATAAGTTTGTGGCACTGTACATAAATAGTGACAAGTGACATTTAGACAAGTGAGAAGTGAGAGATATAAACCTCACTTTCCACTAGCGCCTCTAGCGGCGAATTCACACGCTTTTACCCCCATTGCATCCTACACAAATTCCAGCTTTTCGCCCCTGTCATTACTGTACATTGCAAATTTAAAACGCTGTAAGCCAAATCGAACTGTGAGCATAGGTATAAAGTTTGTTTTTAGAGTGACAATTCCATATGTCACCAGCTTTCGGACCCTGTGGCATTGCAGATTGACGGTTAAAATTAAAATCCAAAATGTTGTAAGCTAAATCGAACCTTGAAGACAGGTAATAAAGTTGTTTTAACTTTTAACAGTGACAATTCAACAACAGCGCCATAGCTATAACCATGCGCTCGTTTCCAGACGGTAGCGTACATGCTGCGTCACCAGCACGACGTGCTCAAGTTCATGGTGGACGGGTTCATGCGGCGGTTCCACGAGACGCCGTTCCTCACGGCCAACGTGTCCGCCTGGCTGTTCGACGGGATCGAGGACCCTATTCTGGACCTCGCGGGGCACTTCCCCGACCTGCCCTTCGACGTGCCCTACGATAGGTTCGGATGGTTCTATGATGTAAGTCTTTTTTTGTATATTGCTCTATTTGGGTGTAGGATGGATGTTAACGTGTAAGACAGTAACGTGTAAGTTCATGGTGGACGGCTTCGTGTGGCGGTTCCACGAGACGCCGTTCCTCACGGCCAACGTGTCCGCCTGGCTGTTCGACGGGATCGAGGACCCCATTCTGGACCTCGCGGGGCACTTCCCCGACCTGCCCTTTGACGTACCCTACGATAGGTTCGGATGGTTCTATGATGTAAGTCTTTTTTGTATATTAAGTCTCTATTTGGGCGTAGGATGGATGTTAACGTGTAAGACAGTAACGTGTAAGTTCATGGTGGACGGGTTCATGCGGCGGTTCCACGAGACGCCGTTCCTCACCGCCAACGTGTCCGCCTGGCTGTTCGACGGGATAGAGGACCCTATTCTGGACCTCGCGGGGCACTTCCCCGACCTGCCTTTTGACGTGCCCTACGATAGGTTCGGATGGTTCTATGATGTAAGTGAATTTTGTATATTGCTCTATTTGGGCGTAGGATGGATGTTAACGTGTAGGACAGGTTCTATGTTACACTTTTGTTAAGTGAAAACGTCATCGAAATAGGCGCAGCCGTTTTATATAGTTTGTTTTGTACTTCAGTTCAAAAGTTCCCAATGGGAAGTCCTGCAATCCTATATCAATTTCTTGCTGTAGAATAATTTCAGGATTAGAAAAAGTTCTCTTCAGTTGTTTATTGAAATGTAAAATAGAGTTAAACTAACAGTAATATATAGACAGATTATTGAAATATATATATAGACATAGACAGATTTTAGTTCGTTGACACAAAACTCTTGAAGTTAATAATGTTTTTTAGATAGTATATTAAAAACATGCGATGAGTCAAGATTATAGTTAATTTATTACAACATATAAATCTCTAGAATGTTTGCGATGACAAAATCAATGATAAAGAACTTATTACATACGAATAAATGTGAACTTTGTAGTGTAGAAAATATGTCATGGATTGCTTTGTTTGTGTAATGGTCGTTGAGTAATCGCGCTCACTCGGAAGCATTCTGAACTGTGATCGATGCAGTGAATCATTATGTTATGTTTGTTGTGGAGAGTGTGTTGCTTTGATTAAACTAAGTTAATTTATTTATTAATGTACATCTTCTAAATTGCATTTAATTTAGAAAGACATTTAAGGTTGTATAACTGAACAGCAATAATATTAGTACAAGTTTCGAAACAAACAATTAAGTTATTTTAAATTTAACTCTTCGGCACTTCTCACACAACGAGCTATTTATGAGCTACGCGACTGCAATGCAATTAGGGTTGCCAACTTTTGACGTGACAACGTCTTATAAATTGGTTTGCCGGGTGACACTTCAAGAAACTGCGTTACGCTCCGCTCACGTTATGCGCTCACAATGAGAGCGAGTGAGAGGCACGCGTCCCTTCCACTCGGGCATGGTTAGCCCGCCTAAGAGCGAGAGAGACAGACATAAAAAGCACAATCGGCCTTTGCGTTCGGCAGCTTGATTACTTTGGAGGTAGATATTTTGGTAATGTATCCAATTATTACTTTGTTAATTCTGGGACTATTTATAAATTTTAAATGTTACCTTTTTATAAATGTTTCCTGTATTCCTTCTTTATTTTTATTGATAAATTTCTGTAACTTTAAATACGATTTCATGACGTTTGTTTACTTTGATGATATTATTTGTCAATCATTCCATCAGTATTTTCTTAAGACGTTGTCACGTTCAACTATCGTCAGTAAACCGACTTTATTTTACAGTAAAAAGGTATATTTAGGTCTGAAAATAATAATAAACAGTATTTGAGAAATATGAACAGTATTTTATTTACTTAATGTTTTAAATACATAATTTTTAAGAGATTCTTACACAACTTACTTATTTTTTTGTCTTATAACTACGAGTAAGTGTTAAGCATTTTGATGCTGAACAGTATTTTGTATACTTTTTTGGTTCAACAGTAAAAAGTATAATGTAGCGAATAACAGTATAGTTGGTAACCCTAAATGCAATCCAAAATTCGCTGTATCTGACAATGTTCACTAACAGGAGACGCGTTGTGTGAGAAGTGCCTTCGCGAATTGTACATAATATTTTAATATAATACAGGTGTTTACGATATGTATTTTGCATTCATGTAATTGGGTCGAGATATGTGATTAATAAAATGAAATGGAATTTTAAGTTATATTTAGTAAATGTCAATATAATATAACAATTTTTAATGATACCTTAAATTGAGTACAGCATAGAAATCAAATTATAGAATATATCTAAGGTAGCTTCTACCAGGAACAATTTGCTCAGTGTCTATTGCAATAGTTCGCGAAATCATTAAGCAAGTCCATCAATGATCGTTCGCGAGGTGTTGCGTCACTGCAGCGTTACGGACGGACGGACCACTTTCACCGTTTTATAACTATTGCTCTCTTCGGCGTGACTGCCGCGCGAACTGCGCGTGCGCACAGCTCACATATGACGTCACATACACTGAAGGTGTGAAGAGGTTTCCGTCAAAAGCAATCTCTAGTTGCATCCTGCTGAGGATTCGATTGTTGGCAAAAATGAATATTTGAACCTATTTTAATTTTATAGATTACGACATGGTAAACAGAAATAAAATATAATAAAGAAACAATTTCTATGTAGTAAAATAAATGATAATTAAAAATCATCTTTAAATTCTCTACCAAAACGCTGGATACGCTGGATTTGTCACGTGATTTGGATTGGCATTCTCTGAATGTCTGTCACGGACAGTTTTGCGGTTCATGACGTCATGCGTTTTGATGGTAGTTTAAGGTCACGTGACAATGATTATTTATTTGAGAACATTTTTAATTCATTTTTTTTATTTTTTATGATTAAATAGGTTGCAGTGGTAGGTACTATTTGAGGTATTAAAATTAAAATGGTACCACAAATCTATGCAATATAAACTAAAATGAAGTTAGAATTGGTGTCAACATCCAAATTTGATGAGACTAGGCTACGATCGAGTGCTAGTTAATTAACCTACAATGAACTTTTTTAGAGGCGACCATCTCAGACCTCAGGGGTAGCAACGCATCTGTAACCGAATTGGAACAAGACTCATACTAACAATAACTAACTGGACTATTACTAACATTAACTAACAGGACTAATTATCACTAACATACCCTGTCCTCGCACTTATTAACAAACTAACCAACTAATATTCTAACACCATCTACTAACTGGACTAACCATCCTAGTCCCTTTGAGTCTAGTTCTAGGTCGGTCACAGTTGTTATGGGCGGCAGAGGAAGGGTGGTACTGCATGCTCGTTTGCTATCTTAATTCCATAAAAAAAAAAAAAATGAATTACAGTAACCATTGACGGTATCTTATAATAGTATAATAATAATGCTGGCATGTGTAAAAAATTGGGTAGACCGGGGGAAAAAGATACAGAAAAAACTCCCCGGTAGTATAGTAAGTAGTCACTATGGGTAACTTCACCCAGGGGCGCCGTAAGCTGCTTAGGCGCCCGCGTGCGAAACCGATTTACACCTCCCCACCGTCGTTCAATACCAATCTCATACAGGCTTATGTTTATGCCGCCCTATTTTGGTCCATTTGCCGCCCTCCAATGTGTGGCCGCACCGCACGCCTTGCACGCCCGGTTACAGCGCCCCTGACTTCACCAATATTTTTTAACGAAAAAAGAAGAGAGTTAAAAGAAAATGACAAATATTGAACGGTTAATTGTAGAAACTGTCTTGTTTCAGAGGAACAACTCGCTGGAGTTCGACGGGTCGTTCAACATGCACACGGGCGCCGCGGACTTCTCGCAGCTCGGCAACGTGCAGCAGTGGCGCTACTCCCCGCAGACTGTCTTCAGGTACTTACGACCTCAGACCAATAAAGTATAGACGGCGTGCCGTGAACAAAAGCGTGAAGCCGGCAAAAGTGTGCCTAAAACACACATCGGAACCAATAGAATGCCCTATGTTGACAGTTTGAACTAGAACTTTAAACTTTATTTTTTGGAACACAAAGCTTCATTCATTTTTTATTATTTAGAACACAAAAGTCGTTTTGGCGTGAGTGCCGCCGTGTGTATTACAAGGCGAGGCGTACTTTTTGCCGGCTTCACGCTTTTGTTTACGGCACGCCGTCTATAGTTTATTGGTCTGAGCTTACGACTTCGATAGTTTCAGTCATAGGAAAACTGATGCTATAGCAACCGTATGCTGCGTTCATTACGTGCGATTGTGCGTGGTACGCGCGGCCGAAAACACAAACATAAGTAACTATAAATAAAACTCATATTTCAATGATTTTTATTAATTACCTGGACCTCTGTAGGGTAGGTACACGTTTTGCTTCATAACTGAGGAAGTCTAGAGTACACTTCACTACGCTCCAGTGCAGTTTGTCTTGCGAAGGCCTTGGGTTTAGGCTCTCTACCGATATCAAATAGGTCCGATGGCCAAGGAGAAGTAGAGTCGAGGAAGGCTTTAGCCTATACGTACAACATCACGTTACGAACAATAGGAGCAGAGCAACAAGTTCCTCTTTTTAATATTGCCTTTTAAATTTTTGTCCTTAATAAATCCTTTCTCTGTATTTCTACAGGGACTGGTGCGGCAAGGTGCAGGGCTCCACGGGCGAGCTGTGGGCGCCCGAGTTGGGCCAGGAGGAGGTCACCATCTTTGCATCTGATATATGCACGTGAGTAACTATTTTATTATCGTTTACCTCGTTGATTAATGTTGGTTGGCTTTGGTACTCTAGAAATTAGTTTTAGGGTTAAATAATTCGGTGTTACATTTTCATTTTTCACCATATTTCCACCGCTCGCTATGGTACTTAGTACCGTTTTTACAGTGTAATGACTATGTTAACAGCAATTGTGTTAGGTAATACGGGTAAATTGCTAAAAGAAGTACCATAAAAAAAGAATCTTAGATTTTGCAATTTTGCTTTATACCTTGTCTGAAGTTTAAAATTGTTTGGATACGGTGGACACATCAAAATATTTTCTACCTTTAGGATGCAGGAAGTCTCTCCAAAACTGGTTTCGGATTGAAATGTGAAGCGGTGACATTCGAAACAAAAAATTGCGTCGGCCTAATTTTTAATGTCAACAGCCTCCACTTGAAATAATGTCCTGCAGACCTGCCAGTTTACCTAATTTAATAAAATCTGTGTATCTAAATATTTGCGTGTAGTATGTATGCAATCGTGCGTGTTTGCTAAAGACCGTGCTAGCGCGCGAGAGTGAAATTTACTTCTTTAGTCTAATTTTGCGCATGTATTTGCCAGTAATTATGTATTTAAAACTTTATTACTAATAAATAAAGCATTTTAATTAATGCATCTACATTATGTAGTTTTACTAATAAAAACAAGGAACGTATTAAATATGCGTTGTATAATAGTAGTATATTTGGTACAAAAAATATTATGTACATAATTTCACTATCTGAACCAGAAACCTTTTAAATACGCGTTATAATTATAACTAAGAATCTCGCATAGTGGTTTTGGTAGTTTCTTGTTACAACTAGATATTCGGACTTTATTGCGTGTGCTGTAGATTGATATTTGATTGCACACAAGTTATTTTAAGCTTTTTATTGCCAATTTCAGGGGCACTAATTAAAAATTAGCCCTAACGTGTAACGGATAACGTAGTCGTATCATTCGATATCACTTATCTGTAGGTATTTGCCGTTGGGCAAACATTGACACAGTTTGTCATTGTTTAAACTTCAATTAGTGTCTGTCTTTTGTAAAAATATTTCCATTGATAAGATAGACGGACAGAAAACTTATTTGTTTTGTAATTATATTATAAAGTCATTAGCGTAACCACGAAAAAGGGGGGATGGCATGGGACATATTCCCCTTGGAACTCTGATAAATGTCGCGAAATGCAGATTTGATCCTGAAACAGAGGCTTTATCAATATGCCCATGTACCTACATACTTGATTTTAACCAATAGTACCTAAACCACACAAATAACTTGTTGCTTTAACATAACTTATGACAAAATATGTAGGGCTGTGTTCAGCATGTGCCATGGAACTAATGGGGACCACAGCTGCTGATTTTCTCATTCGCAGTCCTCTTACATGTCGCGTAGCTACACCATTCAGTTTAATCCTGATGATACTATGGGCTGATAGGGCTTTGGGTAAGCTATCATACTCTCGTTTGAGTTAGCCCAAAAATAACTTGTAGGGTACCAAAACTACCAACCGGCAGATGGACCGCTCATATTTTCTTTCCTTTTGCTTGACCTTTTGACCTTGAGCTTTTGCATCAGTTATGCCTTTGGTGTCAATGTCAAATAGGTGATAATGACCACTTATCATCAGTTACTTATTATTATCAGTCTAGTTTGCTTTTTCGTCATATTATAATAAAATAAGAATTGGTTAAGCTAAGCTAAACTAAGCTACAACCCACTAATGGCCCACTACTGAGCACGGGTCTCTCCTCATTACTGAGGAGGCCTAGAGCATACTCCACCACGCTGCTCCAATGCGGTGGTGCGGTTGGTGGAGGGGTTAGTGGCCAACCCAGTGTCGAAAGTTTTCAAGCCGCCCGAAGGCCTCCGACACGGCTTTACGACTGCTATCAATCGATAACAACCGGGACCGACGGCTTTACGTGCCCTCCGAAGCACGGAAGCGCTCAAGAAATTTTTGCCACTAGCGGTCACCCATCCGACTACCGACCGCACCCGCTGTTGCTTAACTTTGTCGATCGCTTAGGATCGACGCAAGCCGCCGGGCTATAGGTGAGGCTATGATTGGTTAATATTGCTTGACCAGAAAAATAGACAACCTGTCATGAGGGCGCTAAAGTTTCCTTTTTTATGGCAACAGCAAAGGCAACGGTAACTATAGTAACGACCATGTTATTATTGTCATTTTGACAACTATGTCGGAAATGTTATTTATGGAAATAAATGTTATTTTATACGAAATGTTATTTTAGCACATAGAAAACCACGTTTCTTTCACGAATATGAACACTTTCTTTCATTTTAGCACAAAATAGACACTCAAAGTAAAAAACAAACATGAGACAAGCTGTGACATTCGATCTCACTGACAAGAAATTTACGATTGACGTTTAGAAACTAAGCGTTGCCAGTAAAACAAATTAGTTTCATGAGTTTTCCGCAATATGGCGAGGTTTTTTATATTCCTGGTCAAGCAATACTTTGTTATATAATGTAAATGTAATATGTTGTCGTTTGTTTGTTGAAGTCACCTGACGCTGCACAAGTCGGAGCCGGTGACGGTGCACGGCGTGGACGGCGTCATGTACGCCGCCAACGACTCCGTCTTCGACAACGGCTACCGGTACCCCAAGATGGTGAGTTGGAACCGTTGATCGACGATAATAAATAACCTGTTTAAAATAACGGGTATTTATTATTAAGCGGTTTTTCTCTGTTTCTTAGTGGGTAAAGCATTGATTTAAAGCATTGATTTGAAGAAAGAAAGAAAAAAAATCATTTATTTCTTACACAAGGCACTGTTACAGATTTGATGATTTTACATGAAGTCTGTCACGATGAACACTGTCGCTACCCAGAGATGTACAAAATGTAATCATGGTTACAGATTACAATTTCATCGGGTATATTTTCCCAAAAGTGATCATAATTAGTGATGCAGATTACATCTGGAAGCACGGAAATACCCTCGCTTATTGAACTACCATTTCTCGAAAGATGTTCGTTGGTGCATTTCCAGGCCATCAGATGCAAATGTAATCTGTAATCATGATTACATCCTCCCTTCTACCTAACCCCCTCTATGGGCGCCCATCACCATAATTTTACTAATATTATAAATGATAAATGCGAAAGTTTACGATAACGGATGTTTGTTACGCTTTCATGAAAAAACTACTACACGGATTTGGATGAAACTTGGCAGTGTTATAGCTTATGTTCTAAAATAAGACATAGGGTACTTTTTATCCCGAGATTCGTACGGGAGCGGGACCTACGCGGCTGATAGGGCTCCCGAAGCGAAGCGGGGCTGTTCTCTAGTAACCTTTTATATGTCTGATACCTAAGTCCCGAAGCGAAGCGGAGCGGTAGTGTAGTAACCTTCTCTTTAACCCTAGGCGTGCTACTGCGACGAGGTGCGCGACGCGAACTGCCTGCCGCCGGGCGCGCTCAACGTGTCGCTGTGCCGCTTCGGCGCGCCCGCCTTCGTCACGCTGCCGCACTTCCTCAACATGGACCCCTACTACGCCGGCAAGATCGACGGGTTACAGCCTACCGAGTGAGTGTGGTGTAGGGTTAGATGATGGTGCAGTGTGTGAGGATGATTGTAAGACTGTATGATAAGTAAACTTAGCGCCATAGGGTTAAATGAGTCGCTGTGCCCATGAAGCAAATATAGAGAGGAGACGTTGTATGTAGATTTCTCTAAGAAAGAACGCGTGATACTTTGCGGGGCGAGGGGGATAAAGAAGTGGGCGGAGACTAACAAGATCCCGCCCACTTCTTTATTTTCCATCTAACGGTCAATAGCAAAACTACTCGCTTCGTTCTATATCGATTTTACTATGTAGTTTAACTATGTATATCACCCTAGATTTCAATAAATGTAGGATATAACAGGGACGTACTCAAAATATAAGAATAAATATAAGAATAGAGTCGCCATCTAATGTCGAGTAGACAGCACTTCATCCTGTTCTTTGAAAATGTGAATGTCCATAACGCTGTGCACAGGACGGGCGCCGACGGTAGACTGACTTTAGGGCACGCCTACGATCGAGCTTATAACAGTTTTATCGGTTTCCTAAAGAAATTACGACTATATCAGCTAGCAATAAAGTTCATTCGTCACTAAACAAAATAAAAGCTGACATGAAGTGGGATCTTATTTTTGTAGGTAGTTTAAGGAGTTCCTAGGAAACAATGTTTTTAGTTTAACTTATTTATTTAATTGTTAGGTGGTAGAGCCTAGAGTTCGCCCGGGGTAGTACCACCGCCCGCCAAGGTACTCAGTACCATTCCTACCGTCATAATAATTGTTTTTAAGAGCAATTGTGTTCCGGATAGGAAGGTGTGGAGCCGGTTCACTTTTTTAGAGGCGACCATCTCAGTCCTCAGGGGTAGCAACGCATCTGTGACCGAATTGGAACAAGATTCACACTAATCATTACTAACTGGACAATACTAATATTAACTAACAGGACTAACTATCACTAACAGTCCCTGTCCTCACACTTATTAACAAACTAACCAACTAACATTCTAACACCATCTACTAACTGGACTAACCACCCTAGTCCCTAAATTGGGTCTTGTTCTATGTCGGTCACAATTGTCATGGGCGGCAGCGGAAGGGTGGTGCTGCATGCTCGTTTGCTACCTTAATTCAATAAAAAAAAAAAATTAAAAACATAACATCTTTTCCCATAGGTAGTAAAAAAATCGTCTTCTCGATATTATGCCTTTTTCTGACAGTAATATTTTTAATAATCCTTTAATAAGTAAACGGCCTGTAACTCTTCTTATTATCATAAATAGCGATTGTCCAAAAGGAGTTCCTTACAGTAGTTTTCTAGCACTGATAACGTAGAAGCTGGTAAACATAAATAAAATACATAACGTCTGGTCCGTAGCGCGCACAACTTCAGGCTGGCGCTGGAGCTGTTCACGGGCATGCCGCTGGCCGTGTCCGCGCAGCTGCAGATCAACCTGCTCGTGCGATACGTGTCCGCCATGAGGTGAGCGACTACCGGTTACTACCGGTTACTGCCGGGTACTACTGGTTACTACCGGTACTACCCATGACTACAGGTTACTACCAGTTGCTACTAGTTAGGAGCCGTCTATCACATTAACAAAAGAAGCATGCTCGATTCACACATATCAGTGAAGTCTCAGTTCCGACACAGTACCGGCAAATTTTTCATACATTTTCGGCATTGATATTACAATGCCGAGAATGTATGAAAGATTTGCCGGTACTGTGACGGAACGGTGGCTTCACTGATATGTGTGAATCGTCCGTAAGGGTAGTTCCATAAATTGCGTCGTTGTGTGACAAAGCCGGAAGGGATAATTTAAGAATCCATTGAATAAAAGGTTATGCACTTCATTCCTGACTTGATTTTAGGCGGAGTGTGACAAAACAAAGCCGATCTCTTTTATGTATAAAGTACCCCTCTCATCATCGTAAGTGTTAATAATTTTGAAGGGTTAGTGTTTACCAACGAGTCTCTTTATACTCTGACTTTTAATTCGATTCAGTAAAATGACATTTTCAGTGTTACCGTTTTTTATTAGCACAAAAATAGTGATGTAACCTGGACGCAAATGATTCGATTTGATAAAAATATTAATCGGTTTATAATCGTTTCGCATAATTTAACAAATCGCTATATTGTATGAAATTATTACAGGATCAACAACTGCACATAAAAAAATAATTATTATCAATTTTCCCCTAGATTTTTAATTTTTAAGAGCTTACAGAGCATGTATGTACTAAAAGCATACATTTACCGGTGTTTAATATTTTTGTTTACCATATAATTTTAAATTAATAACTTTTCCGTATTGTTCTCTGATTTTTTATTATATTTAATTAACACAAATCATCGAATCGATAAAATCGAATCGTCAAAACATCGTTCGTTAATCGTGTGAGCAATCACAATTATTGAAAAGCTGGTAACATTATTTCGAAAAGTGACATTAGCAAACGTCAGTTTACTGAATCGAATTAAAAGTCGGAGTATAGACTATACAGGTTGTAATGGATTCGTCTGACAGTCTTGTAACTACGCCTTTAGATCGTGATTCTAAGCAATCCTACATGGAGAAAAAAAATCAAAGCATTTTTAGTCCGGTTTAAAAACGTGGTTACAAGGTTGTCAGTCGAACCGATTACACACTATATATTGTAAAAACAATTAAACATGATCACCCATTGTATCCACCCAGCCTGAACAACCGTCTGCCGGACGCGGACACGCTGGTGCCGATGTTCTGGTTCCGGCAGGAGCTGTCCATCACCGAGGAGTACGCGGCCATGGCGCGCTTCGCCCTCAACCTGCGGTACAGGATGCCCTGGGGGTTCTATGCGCTCACTGTGAGTATTCATGATGACGATGACATTAAAGTGTGCTTGTTTTTGTTTTAGGAATTACAGTAATGCTTAACTGCAAAGCAATGGTGGTGATGACAAGAATATCATCTCATCTATTTTCAGTGTAAATAAATAATTTTCTGTCTCAAGGACCACCACAGTAGCGTCTAAAGTTTACCGAAAGCTTCTCGACAGTCCACCGAGAAATTTAACTTAAAAACATGATATTTTAATTAAAACTTTCTCACACAAACTTAACATCTACTTTGCCTGTTTTATATTTGGTTTTCATCGGTTTCTATATTGGCTATTTATGTACTAATCTTTAAAAATCTTTAATTATTTTCCAGGCTATCGGCGTCGGTATACTAACGATAGGTGTTTGGATACTAGTGAAGAAAATATTCAAGTCTCCGGACACCATGCCCATTTTGAACGACGGCCCGCAAGAGGAAACCAACTGACACGTGCGTATCTGACGTAGTGTGCGTACGGGACGTAGAATGCGTATGGGACGTAACGTGCGTACGGTACGTAAAATGCGTACGGGACGTAGAATGCGTATGGGACGTAGCGTGTGCATGGGACATAGTGTGCGTACAGGACGAAGCGTACGTACGGAACGTAACGTACGTACGCACCACACACTCGATAGATAACATCGGCAGCTGTTGGATTTTGATACCAATATTTAAAATTTCTATAGTTTAATAAACTAAAAACACGCCTTTATACAGCGAAGTGAGTTATAAATGCAAGGCTGTATGTCACTTTACTGTCCTCTGAGAATTTTCCCTGTTTGGAGCCAATTGAGCGTTGTATCCGGTCATGTTTGTTATACAATTGCATTATACTGTGCAAATTATCAAGTAAATCAGACTTCCTAAAATTGGTGAAAATTATGCTAAAAGATTCCGTTACAGATATATAGGGTCAAGCTAAAAATGCGTGTTAATAATATGGCCGACTGGCATGTGATTTCAGTGCCCTTTATAAAGCTTTAGGATTTTTTGAATTGTTTTTGTAATAATATATTATATATGTATGTTTATGAAAGCTATTAGTAACCATGTGGTTTAAATGATTATTTAATACATTAAGTTGTTGCATTAAGTGATACCATGTTCTAAAAGTATGTTGAAATATTGTTTATTTATTACCTAGAGTATGTATTAAATACGAGCTCGAAGAAAAATAATACTATACATATATTTATGAATATATACTTAGCAAATTGTTGAGAAAAAGGAATTGGTTAATTTCTAAGGTTTTCATCTTTTATATTCGTTGCAATTATTAAGTGTAAATTTTCATTAAATGGAGATGACATTGAACCATATTTTATATTGTTTAATAATTGGTAATTTTATACACACTTAATAATTAAAACATTTTTTGTGTGTGTTTGTGAATGATTGAATGAATGAATGATGGTGCCCTAAATGAGAGATTATCATTTCTTATTGTGAACGGTAAATTCCATAAATAATTGTTCAAGTTATTTCAAACGTTCGTTTAAAGAACATACGGTTTATAAGTTACATACACATGCGGTTGCTTTAAATATGTACATATTATTCTATTTTTTAGTTGTATTAGGTAATTAATTAGATAATCCAATTTATCGTATCAGGCGTTACTTTGCGGAATATAGATTAATCTTTAATCTGTTGTGTCATAAGGATGCTAAGCAAATCATTTTACATATTATTTTAGGCTGTGGAATGGTAACGATTAAGATATGGACGTAGAATAATCGGGTTTTGCGATGCTAATGCCTTTTCAGGTAAACGCTAATCTAAAGTAAGATAATTTTTCAGTTGATTAGAAAAATCGTGATTAAATCACGTTAAATTTTGTAATTTTGCCTGATGCTTAAAAAAACGGAAAAAATTGATGAATTATAAAAGTCTGTGTTAGAAAATTTGTGGATTATAATTTAATATATTTTTTGAATTACTTTTAACATTTTATAAAAATCTATAGTGAACATACAATGCTTAGTTATAGTTCAGTCAGGCATACATATCTCTGCCGTGTTTATAACCACACGGATGAATATATAAATGTCTTACCATAGCCCTTAATTATTGTCGCGATACTATGAATTTATTATTGTTAGAATTTGATTTAACATAGTCTATAGTTATTCAGACTGACACATACCATTGTGTATAATTTGTAATGACTTATACAATAATGTTTTGTTCCATTGTTAGGGTCAACTCACACCGAGACGAGACGCGACGCGACGCTGCGCGCAGTCTTTCAAAGAGCGGCTCAAAATAGAACTTTATTTTCTACACGAAAAGATACACATTTCATTGCTTAGCAACGTATTCTTAGCAACGGTGCTTAGCAACGTATTCTGAATTGTCACAATGAAATGTGTATCTTTTCGTGTAGAAAATAAAGTTCTATTTTGAGCCGCTCTTTGAAAGACTGCGCGCAGCGTCGCGTCGCGTCTCGTCTCGGTGTGAGTTGACCCTTAGCTAGAAACCAAGTTGTATGAAATAATAATTTAGTATAATTTCGCAATGTTCGGGAATGATTGAAAGCGTTATGGCCTGCGCATACTAGATCAATCCCAATTCCAACTTGGTTTCATTTTTAGGCTCTATTTTTAGGGAAATGTTGAAAAATGAGCTTTATGCCGTAGACTTACGGTAGAATTTGGGGGACTTGAAATTGAATTGGTGTAATGTGCCCGGACCTAATGGTATGTTACTTAATGTGTGTGATGTTATTTTAAACTAAGGTGATAGCTAGCTCTAGCTCGGTTAACTAAAGTTTATATCGATGCAATTTAATTAGCAATTTATTTTAAATATCGTTTTTATGATAATCATTAGGGGTTTTCTCTTCATCTTGTTTTGAAGTACATTCCAAATTAAAGTAAGACATAAGCGGCCCCATGGCTTGATGTCACGATTTAACTAAGGGTTTATTTTATTGAAATGATTTTCAAAGTATTTTTAATATCCTTATTAGGATTTAACATAGTACTACGTTGCATTACAATTCATATGCTTTAATTTTAAAATTAATGTGTTAAATCCCCGACTAAAATAATCTTTTAACGATCTGTTGATCATCAAACGCCTGAACAGATCTTCATAATTAGCTAAGAACCATCTCGATCATGTTAGCTTTCTAAGAATAAACCGCATCATAATCGGTCTATTTTACACAGAACAAGCCCGTCAACCCTCTTTTTGCGTCGGGGGTGAGAAATATTACTTTTAGTATTGTGTTATATTACGTATTATTAATTATTTAATATGAAGTTTATTTTATAATTTCGATCAGTGCCAACTCGTGTTAACTATAATATACTTTGCGTACTTGATGTATAGGCCGACGACCATAGACAAATGCAATATAATGTGTGCAATATTTTGTAAACCAGAAGCCGAATTCTCTTTGCCATATTATATCACTGTGTTGTTTATATGTTTGTTGAATTGTTGTTTACACTTGTCTTGTTTGTTAACTGTTTACCGATACCTAAGGCACTTCTCACATTACGCTATTTATTAGCTACGCGACTGCAACGTAATCCCAAAATTCTATGTATCTGACACTTTTGACTGACAGGAGTCGCATCGTAGACGCGTCTCCTGTCAGTGAAAAGTGTCAGATACATACAAATTTTGGATTGCATTGCAGTCGCGTACCTCATAAATAGCGTTGTGTGAGAAGTGCCTTAAACTTCACTCAGGCCAGTTTTTTTTAGGTCAATTCAGTGAATTACACCAAAGTGCATTATTGTATGTATTAGTGCTTCTATTAAAATATTATTCAATAATATATGATTGTCTTGTATTTGATAATAACTTCATTTCAATACCTAGCGATTTTTGAATTACTTGTGCCTTTGTTAACGTGTGCAATGTCCATCACAAGTTGAATACCAAGTCGATTCATCCGTTCATTCGGATTAGTCTAATTATTTTATATATAAGGCCCTGTTCAGATATACGGGATTCGCTACTGCTTTCTTTAGTCCCATATTCCATATTCTCAAGGTTACGTCTACAATTCCGCGTCATTTACACTAGATGCAAATGATGCTTTATATTGTCTACTGTGGAAATATAATTATGTAAATATACTTAATCAACTTTCAATACACATGGCGGTAGTAAAATTCGCTTAGTTTTGAACATAAGCAATACCTACCGCTACCCACTCGGATTTCCCTGCCTGAGGCGTTAGCGGATACTGCATACATAGGTATATCTGAATAGGCCCTTAACACAGAATAAAATAGTCCAAACTCTTTTTCTAAAGTAACTAAACAATACGTCAGATAACTTCACGCTTCCATATTATCTGTTAAATATAATATAAATTGTACATGTTTTATATGTTTTATATGTAAGGTATAACCAGTTTTATAACGATAGCAATAAATTGTTGAGTTGAAATGTTGATTTATTTCCCCTTCCAAACAATGTATGCTTTTACGAGTATATAACATCTCTGGAGGATAAAGTAAAAAGATACATCATTAGAGGAATAATTTAATTTGAATTGCACTGTGTTAAAAAACGGTGTGCTTCCTCGATTTGCTTACAACTCCTTACTTTAGAATATTTCAAGATCCACAGGCCAGCTGATAGGAGCATCACACCGATTGCCTGAAACATAAAATACGAGTATATATATACAACGGTGCAGTTCTTGAACTCTTTGGAAGCAGGTTAAAAAAAAAACAATAAAAAAAAAACAGCCGCGTCGAAGCACTAACTACCAGATAAGTCTTTCCTGTCACTGTTGAACATAAGGTATACTTGACTCGCCGAGAGTATAAATTGCCACGCCCCGCTATATCTTCAAGAAAGGTGCGAAAAGGTCTCCTTCAGAACGGGCGTTGCATTGGTGATTCCCCTAGTGCTCGTGACCATAAACAACGATGACCACATACCATCGATAGCGCACCTTTACGTCAGCCCATTACGCTATACAAAAAAATAGTAACGCAACTTATAATAAGCCCGTAGACGGTAGAACACGTAAGGCGTGTAGTAGTAGGAGCACGGTGCCGGCGAAGCGGGCGTGCTTATCTCTCGGCCGGCTGCCGCACTCACATCACGGGCATCAGCACGTCTGCGTCTGGTAGCGCGTTGTTGATGCTGGAACCAGGGGGTATGGTGAACTAGTTTAGAGCTAGTAGGGAAATGAGTAGATGGGCCGTCTAATAGTACCTAACCTAAGTGATCACCGCTGTACATTGTTATTTTCCTTGTATTATTTTTAATACCATGTTGGTATATATTGTGATGCAGCTAATGTCTAAGCTAAGATCTGCCTTGCTATAGCTATTGGTGGCCACTGTTTTTCTACTTTGTATAAGTTACCGTTTGACTACCACTTTTACTCGGAGCTACGCAATGTTGCTCTTTGTCATCAACGCGCAGTCCCAAGAAGTACTTAAGGGTCGGGCCACATTGATCGACGGCTATCGACGGTTTGTCCATATAAAAAGAGCGTACTTAAAGTATGGAAAGCCGTACGCGTCCTTTCGCATCGACGAGCCGAACGCGCCGTCGACGGCGATCGACGGCGATCGACGGCTGACGCTGAAGGCTGACGGCTGTGAGCTGTACGGAGGCGTTCGCTTCCGTACGGCATAATGCGTAATAGTGTGTTCCTTTTCAATCGGCAAAATGCGAAAGGCCGTCGATCAATGTGGCTCGACCCTTACCGTTCTATCATCGCACCACTTGTCGAAAATTGAAGTTCTACCCACTAAACTTGTGAAGAACCACCACAGTTCGATCTAAACTTTTTTCTTCGTTTTAGTTTTATTCTCGGAGCGTTATCACACTGGGGTCTTAAAAATGTGTTAAAAGAGCTCTCCTTTAGAGCCGGCGTTGCACTGTTGACTTCCTTGGTGCTGCTGACAGATGTACTTAGGCAACAGTAACCACTTTCCATCAAGTAACTCGTCCCCTGATGGAGTAGGTTAGGGGACCTGGTGGCCGGTCCGCTTTACATCAGAACTTCAGGTTACAGGATTAAACAACAAAAATTGAAAGTTGTCGTGCCACTCGTTCGGCAACCGCTCGACCACCGTTCTCTTCTCATCGCTGTCCCTTCGAACCTGCTAGGCTATTCTGTAAGGGACATCTTTGACATCTCGATAGCTGAATCCGCGGTGAGATTTTGATTTTGACGTACATCGCGTTCTGTTAAAATTAAAACCGACGGCAGCGCCAATCAAGCTCGCAATGGAAGTGACACAACTCACCTGAGTGAGCTTCGATATCGAATTTATTTCTTACAGAATAGCCGTGCTGTAGGTATTAAAGCAATGTTTGATGATCGCAATCGATCACCCCGACACAACTCACGCGTATGGTTGCCAGGTCTAAAAACCAAATAATTTATTGCAGTTAGCAGTAACTACTTTCAACAAAGAAATGGTTATTCAAAAGTAATACTAAATCGGACATCGTCTAATTCAGCCGCTTCTTCTTCGTCGTTTCAATGGCCAGGAGGTTAGTGACACTATATTTTACCAGCCCAGAAAGACGCCACGGAAAAGGCAGCATCTGTGACTTTCATTAAGTCGTCCCCAGTACAACTGGAAGGGCATAAAGGACAGGACAATAGAACATGTCCTGTGTTGGAGCACCGCAGTCACACTCCGACTCCGTGGAGTATCCCCACTTGACCAGGTTCGATCTGCAGCGGCCCACACCTGTCCGAAGACGGTTAAGCGTACGCCAGGTAGGCCACTGCAGTTCGTGACCCGCTGGCAGTTTCTCCGCTGTGTACAGCTTTAACCAGACGCCTGGCAACCCTACTCTCTCGTCAAACGCGTTATATTGCAGTTGTATCTTACAGAGTTCTTAGGTTCTTAGTTCTACACTATGTATAAAACAAAGTCAGTTTTGGTGATTGTCCCCTTAAGATCTTTTAAACTACGAGACGGATTTTGGTGCGGATTTTCACTAACATTCAAACAACTTCTTTAAGATAATTCTTAGGTAAACAAAGAATAATTATGTATTTGTATATTATTATTTATTATATATAAAGGAAATATAAAAGACTGGCAGCTAAAGCTGACCAGGCTTATAACATAATGATTATACCTAATATTGAGCTTTGTATATCAGCAATACCTATTTAATAAATAGAGAAAAGTCAGCGATGGCATACTTATAATTTCCATTTTAAGATTCTTCGTTAAATATTTTTTGAGTGTTTTGAGAGTAGCGATGGTACCTATTATTTTAAAACTTCTCGTACCTAAGTTGAACAGAATCTTAACTTTTTTACATAGGTATTTACCTACTGATGACTTAAATAAAAACAATTATTTTAGTGAGTTTTTTAAATTTAAAACCATATCTTTTTACACGCTTTATATTAGCTTCACTTGTATGTTTGTATGTTTGTTTGTAACCGACTTCTTTGGGCGCGATTTTGACCCACTTTAAACGGCCAAATTTCGTTCAAACTTTGTAGGTTTATCGAGGACCGATGGCAATACACTAATTCATACAACCAGTTTCATATAGATGGTAATAAAGAGTTGAGTTCAAATGATGATTTATATACCCTTCCACACGAGGTAGGTATATGCTTTTACGAGTTTGTGATACAAATTTAATTTTATTATACATTTAAGGATACCTATACTTAATGTTCTTTACTTTAATATTGTGAGGGACGAATATGTTATTAAACTGTTAACACATGGAAAGGGCCAAATAAGATTAAACTATTGAATAATATGTATTTATTTCGAATTGCATTGCGTTAAAAAATTGTGTGCCTCCATGTTTTCTGAGTATTTCCCAACTTTTGAATATTTCAAGATCCACAGGCCAGCTGACAGTATCGCCACACCGATTGCCTAAAACATAAAATGCGTACAACAGCGTAAGTAAATATGGCAGTAACAAAATTCTAATTCTTTTAGTGTATCTAACTGTTGACTTACAGGCGGAACAACCACCTGATGGTGAATGGTCACCATCGTGCTTGGACGCCAGAAACCATAACTATAGGACCTATAGGTATTATAACTAATATAGGTATTAATACTAGCTCACTAGCTCAAGCTCAAGCAACCTAGGACACGAAAAGTCATTTGGCAGCTGACCAACTAGGGTCACTTTTTGCCTAATACAACATACTGGTGTGCAGCACGTGACTGAACCTCCCTCCACCCCTCAATATAATCCACTAAGGAGTAGGTACTCTGGGTCGCCTCCATACGTCCAGAATGAATGCTCTTTAAGCAGACCACAGACAACACTTAAAGGGTGGCATATCAACCAAAATCAACAACTTACAATGAGCAGATAAAACACGTATGGTATGGTGTAGTAGAAGGCCAGCACGAGTCTGGCGAAGCTGGCGTACTCCTCGTTCACCTCGGCGGGCTGGCGCACCCACACGCTGGGCACCAGTACGTCCGGGTCTGACAGCTGGTTGTTGATGCTGGAAGCAGTTGGTCCCAAATTAATAACTATATAGCTGTTTCCCATTTGACTATGATACGAGTAGGGGGAGTCCGGGAGAGTTGAACCTTTTTTTTAAAGTATCATATTTTCTTAATAAGGAGGCTTAGTGATTCAATTATAATAATAAACGATAGCTTATTTATTTAGGTTTACTTGTGCGTATTTAGATTTTCCATATTATATTACTGAAATAATGTTATACCTACACATTTTAATAAAAAATGGGATATATTTTGTACGCCGATATTTCGACCGAGTTGCATGGATGGGGTCAGCCTGTTTCCCGCGTGAAAGTAAATCTGACTGATTTTCATACAAAATTTCAACCCCTATTAGACCCACTTAGGGGAAGAATATGGTAAAATGCTACCTACTGCAAAATTTCATCGTCATACGTGAAGCGTTTTCCGAGATTTCGCGATATGTTAGTGACCTTTCGGTCTAATATATGTATATGTAGATAGATAGCTTCTTAAGCCCTTAGGAGCTAAATGCGCAGATAGACCACCTGATCCTAAGTAATCATCGTTACCCTTGGACATTAGGTACCCCAGAGGCTTCACGCTTTGTCTGTCTTCAAGAGGCGGATTCGCTTCTTAATGGACCCCACATCAGAATACAAGGATCGGAGTGCAAGTTTCTCGTTTTATGCTTGTTTTTTTTATGGAATTAAGATAGCAAACGAGCATGCACCACCACCTTCCGCTGCCGCCCATGACAACTGTGACCGACCCAGACGCAATGAGTCTCGTTCTAATTCGGTCATAGATGCGTTGCTACCCCTGAGGACTGAGATGGTCGCCTCTAAAAAAGTGTAACCGTTTAGATTCTAAACTTAAACTAATAATAATATTAAAATCTCACGTCATATATCTGCTGTGTCGGATCAGCAGACTCACTTGGATCTGTCCACGCGCCATCATCGGCATTCCTGTCACCATTTCGATCGCCATTTTAAAGTCGTGCTCCCTAAAAATATTATTGAGCCTTTACTGTAACTGATTCATTGAGCCTTTGCCAAATGCGACCTCTATGGAAAACTTCGACAGCGTGATTCAGGTGTGTCACAGATGTGTGACGTCACTTTGTGCCACTCGTGTGTCACTCACAAAATCCTCTGTCAAATATTTAATGGCCGACAACGCATCGGTGATGAAGGATGCGAGGAACCATCATTAGGTGGCTCGACTGTTGGTTTCATGATATTTACATAAAACCCATGACTCCGTCAATAAAAATAATTGGCGATATTGTGGCCGGTGTGTAAAATAGAAAGAATCAACCACTGAACGAGGTATCAGCCACAATCTTTTATCGAATAAAAATATTTCACAATATTACATACTCAGTGGGCTCCAAGCCTTCTATTTTATTCGCGTAGTAAGCTGGCGCGTTCCGGAAGTGGGGTAATGTGATGGAGGAAGGCGCACCAAAGGTCATCAGGGTGGCGTTGTACACACCCGACGGCATGCAGTCGTCGCCAGGAGTCTCCGCACAGTAGCAAGCCTGGAATATGCCAAGTATAGGTACCTCACACCATCATACTGATTCACAGATTCCTGAGACATGACTTTAATGAAAACGTTATTAATAATGGAGACGGAAGTGACAATGTCTGACCGTATCAAAGTGTAAGCACTTCTTTGATCATAACAATACATAGATAGTCACAACATAAACAATCCCTATAACTGAAGATATTTTTGGGAAGTAGTAATTAATAGCTATGCTTTTCGTTCTGGGTCTCAATACATGCAAAAGTTGTTTTACAGACCTAAACTAAAAGTAAAAGGGCAGGGAATAGTTTCACTCATCATAGACTAGAGAAACTCTAGGTATATTTACCCTACTGGGGTATTTCTGTCCGTTGTCGAAGAGCGAGTCGTTGGACACAAACATGATGCCTTCTACTCCTCGGATGGTGACGGGACCGCTCGCTGCCAGAGTTAGAGTTCTGTGGGAAAATACAAAGATTATGGTCTTTAGTATTCACTGTTGTCTGCAATTATGCAGCTGCTACGTCCTCTGAGTAGCTCCCAAGGTAGAGGTAGAGGATACCATCTGGCATTCATGTCGTCCCTTAATTGTAAAACTTATAAGGACCCCTATGGCGTAATAGTTACCATGCCGCACTGCCGTTCGAAGTGTCCTGGTTTCGATTCCCAGCAAGGCAGTTTAAATGATGAGTTTAAATTTCTGTTGTAGTCTGTGCGTGTTCTTGTCTGCGTTAGTTTTCCATAACGCCTACGATACACGGAATTGCAGCATGGGGCTATTACTGTGTATCGTTATTTTTTATCATTACCATTTCGTGTAGCCCACCTATGCATTTGTGTTTTTGTATTACATAATATACCATGTTTCAGGTGGGGGCTTGAAAGCTATTACTTACTTTCTTCCCTCCAAACACATCAGTGGTATCTTTAAAGTTACTGATGTGTGTCCATGGCTGACGGTGTCCAATTTCCATGAGGTGATTCGTGTGCTTATAGAAAAAGAAGATTGAAAAGGAAACTGCTTAAATTTCACTTACGTTTGTAAATCAGAAGCAAAAACAGATATCTCCGGCTGCCCCTTCTTCGGAGCCCACAGTTCTCCAGTAGAACCCCGCACTTCTCCGCAGACGCCAGGATATACCGTCTGGTTGGAATGATTCCACATTTCCATCTTGCCAAATCTCGAGAAGTCGTCTTCACCAGTGTTGACCACAAACCACTTCTCGTATTCGGCTGAGTTATTGCGCTGAAAAATTAACAGATTCATCAGACATATCTTTAGACACAATGACCATGATCAAACTTCCATCAAATATAATTATTCATGACCAAACTAACTCTTGATGAGAAAAAACTTCATGAAGATGAGATCAGAAGAAGATCAGATGAAGAGCAGATCTTTGACGATAGAACGAGAAAGAATATTATTGTTATAAAAAGTTGTATAAACCTTGTATTGATTTACAAACTGACAGTTAATAATGATATAGCCTTTGAGCTAGTCGAAATACTTCTAATCACTACTGCTTTACTGTATTAGATATTATACGTAGAACATTATATTTTCGATAACTTACCGGATAGAGCCAGCCGATTTTGTCGTAGGGTACGAAGTAGGGAAAGTTGGGGATTCTGCTCGAGATAGCCAGGAGATTGTTCTCGATTCCATCGAACAGCCAGGAGGACACGTTGGCACTGACGAACATGTTGGAGTAGAACATCTTGGTTATCATGTTCGCCAGGATCTGCGTCATAGCGTTCGAGTAGCGTAGGTGTTGCGATATTGCCTGGAACATTAAAAGAAATATCATCGAAAAAAAATATTATCGAGAACGTTTGTTCAATTTGTTAATATTCGTATTAAATACACTCCGCTAAGAACATAGCATGCCTTCCCGTTTTCGGGTTCAGTATCGCATAATATATACAGAACTAGCTTCCGCCCGCAGGCTTCGCCCGCGTAGAATTCGTTTAAACTTCACCCTCCTATTTCATCCCCTTCGGGGTGGAATTTCCAAAAATCCTCTCTTAGTGCTCCCCTACACTCCTCAGGGAACACACATGCCAAATTTCAGCTTCTTTCGTTCAGTAGTTTCGGCTGTGCGTTGTCTGTCAGTCAATCACTCAGTAACGCAAGAGTTTTATATATACCTATAGACTATAGAATAATTGAAATCAGCGCATCACTTCTACCTCTTGCATGCAAGTCGTAGAACAAATATGTTGTTGGAATTGATGTAGAGAGGCTGCCTACAAGAGATGATGTGCTAATTTCAATTATCCCCGTATATTACGAGTAATACCTCACAGTATGACGTCATAAGAAGACTAACGGCCGTATTCATACACAAAACTATGCATTAGCTTATGAGGTCTCATAGAATTGAATACATCTCTGTCATTGGTCCAATTGACAAACCAAATGACCCTATGCGTTCTTGAGCACTTTGAGACTTCATAGTACCTACTGTTTGTGAATACTGCCATTAATCTAGCTATCAAGTTGACTACACAGCAGGGATGTTACGGATGTGGAGTTTCGGATCTGGATACGGATACGGATATAGGAATAAAATTATATCGGTTTCGGTTTCGGTTACGGATATTAATTATTTCGGATTATCCGTAAGTTTCGGATAGTTTCGGTTACGGATATTACATTAAAGTAAAAAAATAGTATGTAATAATTTGATTATATTTACTATCAAGTCTGGGTTATCATTTGGTAATACAATGAATAAGTCAGATAGGGGAAACTGAGAATTTTGGGACATTTGAAAATACAATGCTTTTTATAATAAGAAGAAGTTTATCATGATCAAAAAATGTCCACATTAAACTTGATTTTGGACGCATTTTGCCCTTAATTAAAACTTAATTTAGTACGCAGTACAAATCTTTTCCTTCACTTTATTGGTGAAATACTCAATATTAACTAATAAATTGACTAGGTTGTTAATGCGGTTTTTAATATTATTATTATTATTATTTAGGTGTCTGGGCATGGGGAACTAGTATTACCATGAGGCCAATGCGAACATCTCTGTTAATGAGACCTACCTACCTACTATTTAGATAGGGTGATAACAAAAAATATTGATCTGACTCATTTACGACTAAAAATAACAAATATGCCATATTTACATGGTGAGTGGTGAAACAAAAACCTGTCGTAACGGGTTTTATTTAGACTCTGCCCTTATCCGAAATTATCCGAAACTTTTTTAGCGGATACGGTTACGGTTACGGATATATTTTTATTTCGGATATCCGGTAGTTTCGGTTTCGGTTACGGATATCCATAACATCCCTGCTACACAGCTCAAGATCTCCTTTTGCCAAGTAGGTTTATGGTACCCATGCAGCTTATTTATATGTAAAGACCTAGACCTATACGGACGCTTTACGCTTACCCCATTTCACAGGGGTACCTAATGTACGATGAGGCCCGATACGACAAGGTAAGACAGGGCAATATTTCAAACTCAAACTCAAAATTGTTTATTTCACGTAGGTATTTACAAATACGCTTGTGAATGTCATTATTTGATTCTACCACCATTTTTGCAAAGATGCCTTAAATTCCTTTATAATGGAGGAGAAAAAAAATGGCGAAAAAAAAATCCTCGGCATCTTTTAAAAAATCCCTTACAGTTTTTTACGTACTAACGCATAACGGAGCGGAACTGGTCGCGGATGGCTACTTCCAAGTCATTTAAATATTCATCGACTGTGTAATACCCTTTCTGTATACGTCACGTTTTAACATGTTTCTTAAATACTAGTAAATCCGCCCTCGCTTCGCTTCGGGAAACCAGTCCCTTCAAAAATGTCTAAAAATTTTAACAAATTATGTTATTCCGATGTCTAAGCTATATTACTGCAAAGTTTCATGAAAATCCGTTCAGTAGTTTTTGCGTGAAAGAGCAACAAACACACACACACACACACACACATACATCCTTACAAACTTTCGCATTTATAATATTAGTAGGATTTGTATGGGCGAATCAGTAATGGACTTTGGCAATTTATTATTAAAGCGTACACCGAGCCCCACAAAAGACCGCTGTACCTTACGCAGGCGGTACGAGGAAGTTACTAAATGGTGCATATTTTGTGTTTGCCAATTGGTAATATCGCTTTTTTTGTAATACCTAAATTTTTGTTAATAAAAATTACATTGCTGTATATGTATTGGGAAGCTACGGTTAGTACATCTATTTCTTTAAATTTGTCACGTAGTGATTCACGTGATTTTAGTTTATATTTATATTGCTCTAATAGCACGTTTCTGTTATACGAGTACAAAAATTGTATCGATGTCCGCAGACTAACCCCAAAGTAATATACCATATGACATAATACTATGAAAGTAGGCAAAATAAACAAGCCTTGCTGTTTCCACGTCAGTAAATTGTCGTATTTTTCTTATAGCATAAACAGCCTTACTGAGCTTACCCGCAAGAGTCGCTATATGGGTTCCCCACTAGAGTTTACAGTCCAGGGTTATTCCTAAAAATACTGCTGAACTTTCAAAGTTTAATAGCTCATTATTCAATCTAATGTCCTTAATGCCGAAATTACATGTAGTATTTGATAGCGTGATTCAGAACTTGCAAATGAATTTTACCAGCGGCAACTAACAAAACATCGATCTTCACATGGGAATGATATGTTTTCCGCGGTAAAAAGTAGACTACGTCACTCTCCACCCTCCTAACTATCCCCACACACATAACCCATACCATACAATAGCCATGTTGCGACGTGAAAGAGCCACAAACAAACAAACAAACACACTTTCACATTTAGGTATAATATTAGTAAGGATTCAAAAGAAAAGTCAAAGAAGTTGAAGTCAACTTACTGGTATGAGAGGGTGGATGTTGGTGACGACGTCAGACAGGCTTCCGTTGGAGCGGTCAGGCTGGAAGTGCCACACCCGTTTCATCTGGTATGTCACTGTGCTATTCGCGTTCCACACTATGTTCACCTGAAAAATAATTTTAGAACTTGAGTGTGACTCAAGTGGCTTAAATTATCGAATTACTTTATGATAGATTAACTTCCGCCCGCAGGCTCCGCCCGCGTGAAATTCGTTTAAACTTCACCCCCCTATTTCACTCCCTTCGGGGTGAAATTTCCAAAAATCCTCTCTTAGTGCTCCCTTACACTCCCCAAGGAACATGCATGCCAAATTTCAACTTCTTCCGTCCAGTAGTTTCGGCTGTGCGTTGTCTGTCAATCAATCACCAGTAACGCAAGAGTTTTATATATAAAGATTTTATTCTGATTACAATATAATTATGAGTACTTTTGACCACTTAATGGGTGGGAGTTAGAAATTATTCGAACAATGATCAAACTCCTACGGAGCAAAATGTACAAAACGCAAAATGAACAAAAGACGCAAAATGTACAAATTGCAAAAGTACAAAACGAAAAATTCGAACGAAGGGAGTAGGTAATGATAAGACATATTTTCTTATCAAAGAAACTACAACTAAAATACCATTTGTAATATTATGGATCATCCAAGTGCTCTTTAGCTAGTTTTCTCCTCTTTACAAATGTACATTTGATGCATCTATTTTATAACCACTCAAAAGCACATTCATCTTCATCACATAGGTATGTACCAAAACTAAATTATTACGTCTCGAAGTAACGTTTTATCATAATTGTAAAATATCGTTGGATATGGATGGTGTACCCCAAAGTCTATATTAAAGTTCAATACCTTCTGCTGTTTTTCTTTAAACACGTAGGGTCCCATCTGCCGTAGCCTTGGCTTCACGGGCTTGCCCGCGAGGATCTCGTCCACGTTGGTTATGTTGAACAGGTAGAACTCCGTGTATATGGGCACTGGGAGCTCCTTCCACACGTTGAAGGCCACAGATCCATTGGCTAGGACCATTATCTGGCAAGGAAGGGTTGGACTATTTCAATTCATTTTATTAGAGATAATAGCCGACAGATGAACTGACGATCTAAAGACTAATAATAGTACTGTAGTAACACTAATAATAGTAGGTAGTAGTACCAGTACCACAGGAATCAACGACGGATAGTCAGCCAAGAAAAAAGGAATAAACGCTTGAAACCCAGCTTTTATTCTTACAATTATAGTTGTGAAGCCTGGACACGAGAGGATGAGAGGAGAGGATGATGTTTTTGCAATTTTCCCTTTATCTGTGCTTTAAGACGTTGCTTCGTACCAAATTTCAAGATTCTGACTTCATGGGGTGATCCCTGTATGTGATTCCCTTCTAAGTTTCGAAAATTTGCTGCATATGCGGCTGTACTTTTTGATTGTTGGCTTAGAAGTTTGATTTTTTTCACAGATCCAAGGGACAATAGACCGGAGTGTTTGATAAATTTTAACTTGATAATAATTTTTCCACGCGTTGCTGAGAAAAAGGGTCTTGAGGTCTTGACAGACGGACGATAGGAAGGACGGACAACAAATAGATCCTTTATGGGTTGCGTTTTTCATTTCGAGGTACGGAACCCTAAAAATACCAATTTTAACATCAAGAAGTACAGATAACTCAAAAATTACATTCCAGTTCCAGATATCACATTAAGGGACAACATGATAAGCACCAGCAGAAAATTTCCAATATTCTAAGACCATCTACTAATTGGTTTAACTATCCTAGTCCTGACGTGAGACTTGTTCTAGTTCGGTCATAGTTGTTCTGGGCGGCAGCGAAGGGCGGTGCTGCATGCTCACTTGCTATCTTCCATAAAAATATATACCATAGTGATAACTCACATGCCGTCGGTACAAGTGGAAGATGGAAGGCCAGGTCACTGTCAGGAACACCCCAGCTACCACCAGCGCGGTACCGGCAGTCATCCAACACTTGATCCTGTATATCGTCATGGCTTAACCCGAAAAACTATTAATATATTTTTACACTGTTGTAGAAAATAATATACTACTTAGTCCCTGTTCATACAAGACAGTATGTTTAAATTTTTACAAAACTTAACTGGTATTTTTTATAATATGCTTTCAATTGAGTTCATATAAGAAAGTAGTTTAGTTATTAATTACACTTAAATTAATAATCCAAAATCGGTAAAAAACAATTAAAAATCAAAAGGATTGAGATCACTTCAACACTACCGCCACTGCAGAATATTTTAAAACAGACTATAAAATTAACGTAGTAATGTTTGTACATTGAATATTTTCAAAATTAACGCCAATAACGTGTTTTCATAACGCACTTACAAGTTAATGTAATAATGTATCATGTCATGCGTCGTGCTTTTAAGTAATGTAATGATGTTCCACTATTTAAGTACCTACGTAAAACTTTAAGTTGAACCAGAATAAATAGTTACTTGATTTTGGCCTTGTTAGAGACCTAAAAGCCTACTTTTGCTCCATGCGTATAGCTGACGTATGTGATTGAGAAAAAATCTTTGTGTGCGGTCTTCTGCTGACTACATCAAAGAGCTTAGTATAAGAGCGGGCAATCCAGGCTTCAAAGTGTACCTTGTAAAGAGAGACAAAATTTTTAGGTACAGTCTTTTTCTCTCTTCCCCTCTCTTTCTTCAGATAAAAAACATATATTTACTATTGTCATTTAGCGGAATCGGAGAGAGACAGATAGGGTACCGTTATCGTTTTTTTCTCTTTCCAATCGGAGACTGTTTTCACTAATGGGCAGCTGTATGGCTCACCTACTCTAGTACTTGTTTGGACTACGTTGCGTACGCATATGGCGGCACGATAAACACGCATACATACGAGTACGTATAAAGATAAAGCGCTCATAGCCCGGCGGCTTGCGTCGATCCTAAGCGATCGACAAAGTTAAGCAACTGCGGGCGCGGTCGGTAGTTGGATGGGTGACCGCTAGTGGCAAAATTTCTTAAGCGCTTCCGTGCTTCGGAGGACACATAAGCCGCAGGTCCCGGTTGTTTTTGATACTTAGCAGTAATTTAGCCACGTCGGAGGCCTTCGGGCGGCCTGAAAACTTCCCATGCAATGTTGGCCACTCACCCCTCCACCAATCCGCACTGGAGCAGCATGGTGGAGTATGCTCTAGACCTCTGCTTCTGTAGAGCGGTCACTGGATCGAACAATAGGCGGCCGGTCTATTTCGGTCCAGTGCTGGATACTGAATGCTGGATTGGATTGTAACATGTTTACACTGATACAGTGCTGATCCAGCGTCGAAATCTAGTGATGCTGGCGCTAGCCACTGTATCAATGTAAATCGGCTTGCACTTGAACTAGAATTTCTTGAGATTACCGTTCTAATTTACAAAATCTGGTTTTGAAAAATAAAGTTTAACAATTAATTAATTGATGGATGATTAATTACTGGAATGATTTTTATGAATATGTTTGAGTCCTGATTAGTAGAATAATAATTAAAAATGTATTTTCCGTAGCAACACAATAGACGGGGTCGAATTAAAGACAGTTTTTAGGGTTCCGTACCCAAAGGGTAAAACGGGACCATATTACTGTCACTTCGCTGTCCGTCTGTCACCAGGCTGTATCTCATGAACCGTAATAGTTACAAAGTTGAAATTTTCACAGATGATGTATTTCTGTTGCCGCTACAACAACAAATACTAAAAAAAGAATAAAATAAATATTTAAGTGGTTTTAAGTACTTTTAGAATCTAGTAGATAGTTTAGTTACCTTTCGGTCCAAGAGATGGCGTTGTGCGTAAGATGTGGCTACAATAAAACAATTAAATATTTAAGTGAGGCTTTCATACAACAGACCAGATTTTATGGCGTTTTTATACATAATGGTACGGAACCCTTAGTGCGCGAGTGTGTTAACTCAATCAACATTTAATGACATCGCGTTATTAACAACTTTACAAATCAAGGTAAGTGTATCTACCTTCAAGTACCTAAGTATCCCTTCAATTACAGATGCAAATCTGTAGTACTGGTCATAATTGTAGGTAATTAAGTAATATAAATACCTACTTCCCTTATTATAACACATTAAATCGTCTCAAGAAATAAAGTCCAATTAAATTCTTGGGACTAAGCTTATTAAGTAGGTATAATAGATTAAATATATTTTTGAAATATATTTTAGGTGGCAGGGCCTAGAGCTCACCCGGGGAAGTACCACCGCCCGCCACGGTACTTAGTACCATTCCTACCGTGTAATAATTGTTTTAAGAACAATTGTGGTCCGGATAGGAAGGTGTGGAGCCGGTTACACTTTTTAGAGCGACCATCTCAGACCTCAGGGGTAGCAACGCATCTGTGACCGAATTAGAACAAGACTCGTACTAACAATAACTAACTGGACTATTACTAACATTAACTAACAGGACTAATTATCACTAACATACCCTGTCCTCGCACTTATTAACAAACTAACCAACTAATATTCTAACACCGTCTACTAACTAGACTAACCATCCTAGTCCCTTTGAGTCTAGTTGTAGGTCGGTCACAGTTGTTATGGGCGGCAGCGGAAGGGTGGTGCTGCATGTTCGTTTGCTATCTTAATTCCATAAAAAAAGGTAAAAAAATAAATTAGAACACTTTACTCGTGGTAAATTGCAAGAAAATAATCATGTAGGTACCTACTTCTATTTAATGCGATTCGACAGTAAAATATATATGCTAATTAATAAAATTTAAGTTAAAATTTGAAAAAAATTTCAAAATTGGGTAATATGATCGATGAAATATTTTTTTATAAAGATAAACACACTGGTCTTCAAATTAAAATTCATCGAATTAATAAAACACATAAGTTAATCATTTTAATTAAATTCAGCAGTAATTACTAATAATATTATAAATGCGAAAGTCTGTCTGTCCGTCTGTCTGTGACGTTTTCACGGCTAAACCACCGGTGCGATTTGGATGAAATTCGGAATGAAAATAGTTGAAGACCCAGAGTTACATATAGGGTACTTTTTTTTCAAAAATCAACCCCTAAAGGCTTGAAATAGGGGATGAAAGTTTGTATGAAAAATCTAAACCGCCTGACCGATTTCGATGAATTTTCCCAGGAAGAGTTGATGACGTACCTTCTTCCCCACTTCCCCGGTTCGCGATATAAACGAATTCCACGCGGGCGAAGCCGCGGGCAAGAGCTAGTAGGTAATAAAGAAGTAACGTTGTTTTAATGGGATGGGAGTCTTTGTAAGTAATTCACTAATGACTGAACACGATGTAAATTTTAGTATGTAAGTATTCAATTATGTACCTATCTTACACTTAAAGGCAAAAAAGGAAACCCTATTAGATAATACATCTCCCTCGATGACTGTCTGTCCGTCTGTCTGAAATCCACCAAGATCTATCTCGAACGGAAATATGTGCACACCTAGAAATTTCATAACGCCCACTAATAAAAACATCCTTATTTTTTTAAGGGAATACAAAGTTTGTTTGTTTATTCCCAAATGGAGCACCCATACGAGAACATTAAAGATTTTCTTAATTTTTAATAGTAGGTGTAGGTATATAATACATATTACAGCAAATAAAAGAAATCATAATAGATTCAGTTGTGGAAATGATTTGAGACATAAAACAAGGCTGTGTGCATGATGAGCGCAAGTCGTAAATCTTCTATCGTTTGGGTAGTTCAATTCAAATTATATTCATTTATTTTGAAAAAAAGACTATAAAGAATTTAATAGTCCATTTATTGAGGAAGGCTACAGACAATATTTTCAATATTCAAAATTTCAACACGCTGTAGGTATCTGTTTATTATTGTAATAGCAGAAGATTGTTGTCACTCTTGTCAAATTTGAGTTATTTGAGTGACCGATGCTTAGATAGGCTGTTCTATTTTTTCCTGTATTTTTGTGCTATTTAGTTTGTTTGAAAAAAACATTTTTATAAATAAGATGTTAGGCGTTTTTTACTAATGTTCCTTGCATGAAGCAGGGTTTCATTTATTTTTGTATGGTGGTATCCACCTGTTATATTGCAGTGCAGGACAGCGTCCGCCGGGTTACCTAGTATTGTATAAAAGTTAAAATAATTATGTTTTGTAATACGTAACCTCTCTTATATGAATAAGAGGCGAGCGGTCGACATAGACTAAGTAGGGAGATTTACCAACCAACGCGGAAAGAAGAGAAAAAATCGTTGGGATTCAACGCCCAAATTTGCATGTTACGGCCTTGAATTTTTACTCTTCGCACAAAGAATTTCCACTTGAAATCAGATAAAATAAACTAATGTAGTAGTTTTTATGCAATTATTAAATGATGTTTAGTAATTAGTGGTTATTAAATAACAAAAAACCCAGACTACTTAAATTGGTACGCATTTTTACAATTTGAGTTAAAACAGTAGGTAGGTAATGTAAATGTTCTGACGAATACAACGTCACCTGACGTATCAAAATATGTCCGGCCGTTTGTTCTTGTAGGGCGTCCCAAAGAAATGGTCATACAATTGACCGATTACAAAAGTTTTATAACCAACAAAAGTATTTACAAACAATTAGCAAAGATTATCGATTTTAAGTATCAGTCTAAGCCTATAATGTCTAATATAGACATATTTCCTTGCAATAAGCTCGTACCTTTCACCATATTACCTTGCAATAAGCACGTACCTTTAACCCTCACAGGAACACAGAGTGAAAGAAAGAAAATATACCCCAACGTGTCCTTTTTCCATACATGGTGGTTATGTACCATTTACTTGCGGCATTTATATTCTCGGCTCCAATTTGCAATTTTCCTAAACCGCAGGAGCCGGAAGCTAGCATTTTAAGTCTACTCCCAAGAAAGCTGTAGCCTGTTCGTTGACAAATAATTAATTTCACAAGTTACAATTTGTGTGGGATGCAATTAAAAAAAACCATATTTTCTAAGCTGGCCACCGTTTTAGAGCTTTGGCACGATCATAGTGGCAGGCGTTAGTAGTATTAAAATTTAATCTGTAACTGTGAGTAGGAAAAGAAGCTCCTTGGGAGTTTTTTCCTGCTTCTTCCAAGAACACTCACCGGATTTGTGAAGCTACGGCGTAGTTTGAATTCCGAAGTGTTTGTAATAAACTTATGTCGAATAAACTTTCAGTCATTCAGGCCAATCAAATCAAGTGTGGATTCGGTTACATTTTTTCTTGAGGCTATTAAAACTTCGATTTTATAAGCTGTCGATGTGACGAACCACCGTGTCATATACCGTACCACAGCGTACATAACTCATTAAATTCCATTTAATGAGCTATCGATGTTACGTAATCGATGTCATAAAGTTCGATGTAGAGTAATTCGATGATGAGTAGGTACAGAGTATGAAACCCATATACCTATTATGCGGCAGCGCAAGATTAGGGTCGTGCTGAATTCTAATTTGCTATCTTAATTACATAAAAATATGCGTCTGTTACTGCATTATTTTTTATTATATAACAATATAAATTTGATTATTTTCGCACCAGAGACCTTGTCAATCAAACAATATTAATTAACAAAAAAATCAACACATTTTAATTAGGTAGTTACTTGTATATAAATAAAATAACATAAATTAGTAATTAAATATAAATTAATTATTAATAGATACTATTATATTACTTATAATAAGAGTTCATACATTCGAAAATGGAATAAATTGGCCGTAGTAGTACCTACCTAATTCTCCGTAGTTACTAGTACCTTCTACAATAAATCCTATGATATTAGTGGATGTCTAATTATAATGATGATTAAAGTCTACAATTCAAATATCTGCAGTATCATGAGAAATTTCTTTCCTTTTCTTATTTTCTTCTTGTATGTATATTGTATCTACAGTTCGTTAAATCTATTCAGTCAAGAAAGTTTTGAGTCTAAACATTTTATACAAAGTAATTTTATAACATTTTACAATTTCAAACTTATATCCCTGCAACATTTCTTTGAGATTTATAATTTTACATTAACTGTTATTTTTACAACGTTAATTGTAAAAAATTTAAACTTATACTTAAGTAGATTTATTTGTGTTCAACATCATTTTGAGACTTAAATATACTTTTACAAAACAAATGCAAATGTTACAAAGCAAAATTAACCAAAAAAAACTTAAATTAAGCATTTTAACTAAGTACAATAACAAAAGTAATTGCTGGCCAAAAACATTAATTTCAACTAGCAATTTCACTCAAACTGTCACACATAAATAAACTCTACCACCCCGCGTGACCATCATTTGGATTAAGTTTTGCTGCACAGCCCAGTGACTATCGATCAAAGAATTTAAAAAAAATAAGCAGACCCAACATAATGGGAGAAAAAAGCGTGCCAGTTACAACTACATTTATGAAAATGGCGGGAATTCTTCATCCGTATTTTTTCTATGTATGCGTGAGTGTTGCAGCAAAAAAAACGAAATAGACTTTGTACATCTCATGGTAAAGAAAGAGATGAAACTATTGCTTACATACGTTTTTGTGGTGGTGATAATTATGCTTGGTCTGCTTATTTTTTAGTCTGTGCTATCTGTGCTATCGACCATAGACATACATAATATAGACCTGCCTTGCACGTTCGAATGTGTGTCAAGTTGTAACAATCCAATTTTGAATTGAATCGGTTTGTGCGTGAAGTTGGCGCAATGGAATTTTGTTACTATACTTGAAAACGAACAGATTACATAGTGATATCTCGCTTCCGCGTTTGGAAGTTTTAGTCGTGCTGTCTCTGTCACTCTTACATATGTCACGCGCCATTTTACTAAAGTTATTATTTTAGAAATAGTGAAAATAATTTACAATTCAATGTTTACATAATGAAATGTGATTCCTTTGGACTTTATTTGTGTTTCTTGAATTGTTAGAATATTTTTGAAGGCACAGGAAGCCATATTTTCTACATTTGCGGACGTAATTACTGAAATCAATTTTACGTATGTGACGTACACAACTCGCTGCTGCCTACAATAGACTGACTTGATCAATCACTCAATCACACAACCTAATGTTGACCACTCGTCGTGCGCCTTATGTACCTATGTTACGGTCACATCTTTAGTTTCTACATCCATGCTATCGACGGACTGGATGTACCGGCACCATAACTACCATTAATAGTAAAACTAGGAAGAATAGATTTAATTACACTAAAATAAAAGACTTGCGCTCAGTAGTGGACCAATTAATGGGTTGGTCATTTATATAAATAATACTACCTCATAGCCCTACGCTAGGATTCCACGACGTAAGAGCCATGGATAACACACAAAGACAAAAACAGACACCCAGGCCGAAAAAAAAATTAAACTTATAATATTTAAACTTTTGCCTCACTGGCAATCTAACACAGGACTCTTGGAACAACTAATACTTACTAATTCTTTAAAGTAAATAACTACATACTACTATTTGAGCATTACAAAGAGTTAAACTAACGTTTTAAATATGTATACCTAAATCCATAGACATACATAATATAGACCGGCCTTGCACGTTCGAATGTGTGTCAAATTGTAACAATCAAATTTTGAATTGAATCGGTTTGTGCGTGAAGTTGGCGCTATGGAATTTTGTTACTATATTTGAAAACGAACAGATTACATAGTGATATCTCGCTTCCGCGTTTGGAAGTTTTAGTCGTGCTGTCTCTGTCACTCTTACATATGTCACGCGCCATTTCAATAAAGTTATTATTTTAGAAATAGTGAAAATAATTTACAATTCAATGTTTACATAATGAAATGTGATTCCTTTGGACTTTATTTGTGTTTCTTGAATTGAAAGAATATTTTTGAAGGCACAGGAAGCCCTATTTTCTACATTTGCGGACGTAATTACTGAAATCAATTTTGCGTAAGGAAGATGTGTAACTCGCTGCTGTCTACAACAGACTGACTTGATCAATCACTCAATCACACAACCTAATGTTGACCACTCGTCGTGCGCCTTATGTATGTTACGGGCCCATCTTGACTTTCTACATCCATGCCTAAATCAATCAACGCGGACGTCACACAATAAACTACGGGAATGAAGTCAAATTGAAGCACTCACAGCTCACAGCCTACTGAGCCTATCGACTTGCGTCGACCCTAAGTGCGTAGTGGAGGGCACGTAAAACCGTCGATCCCGGTTTTTATTGATAGATCGAAGTCGTTAAGCCATGTCCGTAGGCCTTCAAGCAACATGATAACTTTCGATACTTGACACTTCCACTAAACCCTCCACCAATCCACACTGGAGCAGCATCGTGGAGTATGCTGTCGGCCTCTTCAATGATGACGTGAGACCCGTGCTCAGTAGTGGGCCATTAACAAGTAGAAGCCTTACTTCTTGTTGAGGTACCCCATCTACATATTGCATAGTGATTCTATGGTAGTTTTATGAGGAACAACTTCTCCATCACATTCGTGTAATTCACCACTATCATACACAGATAAGCTGAACAAACGGCATACAACTAACTTTAATTTAGTTATTCAACACATTACTTCTACATGGTAAATGTCAACATTAGAATATAGACAATATATATTATATTTTTTTAATCTTTTTTTTTTCAACATAATTTCATTTGAGTGCGTTTTAGAGCCAATACCGGGCATCCCCCTTTACTTCTAACAAAACGGTAAAAAGACAGTCAACATAAATTCCCGGTGATGGTGGAAGGGCAACGGCAGCCCCTGTAAAAGCTTTCTAACATCCAGCTATGTTGGCAGAACACGGGTAATATCACCAGATCTCGGGGCGCATCATTCAGATGAGGTAGTCTACGGTCTTCTTTTCAATTGCTCTCGTGAAATTAACGTCAATCTGAACTTGGACTGTTTCTAAGGAATGATTGTGTCTCCGGGTTGACTAACTTTCTTCCCAGGATAGAAGATTTCATCCTCCACGCGCCAGCTGAAAGCATCGCTATGCCCACGGCCTGAAACACATTTGTTGAACTATTTATATTTTGTTACGAACACGCCATGATGAGACCTTATCGATAGATAATATCTACATGTAACTTTACAATCATCAATGAATATTAGTACTTGATTATCATGATAAATCTAATATGCTTAGGATTATCACAAGATCCAGAACCAATATTGTTGATAAAAATCAGGACAATATGAAATCTTTGTTTCCGACGAAAGTGACGATTTCAATTTCTCGCATTTATATCATGAGTGTTTACACCGTACTGTTTGTTCATGGTCCTTCACCCAAGAAACCCAACAGGAGTAAGAGTATTAATTAATAAAAAACGTTTGGATAGTCACTGCTAATATTCTCTTATCATCGGTTCCCTCCAGTGCGTATTGGGATTAGAAGGCAACCTAAGTGTTGAAATTTTTAGAGCTACGCGAAGGTCTCCGATGCTGTCTAATGATAGCAAATGAAACCTTGCCGTACTCTGAACATTCGTAACTCGTCGTAAGTAATCTAGCCATGAACTAGAGACCGCCTAACTTGATCTACCTCATACAATCGGGACACACCACCAGCCTATGAACCCTTCAAGTTTTATCATTTCGATTTCTTAACTACCATATTTACAAACTTACAGTGATTATATAAAGCACGTAAGGCATGACGTGGTGTATGTTGAGCGCGAGTCTGGCGAAGCTGGAGTACTTGCCGTCCACGAGGACGTGCTCGCGGAACCAGAACATCGGCACCAGCACGTCCGAGTCTGGTAGCTGGTTGTTCATGCTGAAAACATGCGGAAGTCATCACTCAACCCTTAACTGTTTCACTGTTCGGCTCAGTGCTCCTGTCACAATGTGAGGGGCAAAGGCCAAAGTCCAAAACGCGCGTCAAGTGAATCTACACTTCTTTTACTCTTAATCTTAGAAGACTATACATCCTTGACCTTCTCCATGACGATTTATGAAGAACTCTTAAGTGTGCAGGTACGCAGGTTTCCTCATGATGTTTTCCTTTGCCGAAAAGCAAGTGATTTTCGTTAGAAGATTACGGAAGAGATTAAATAATTAGATGTCCCTGCAGGATTCGTACCCGGACTCTTCGGTACGGAAGTTTAAAGACGAAAAGAATATAGTAACTTTGTTCTTTTTCGAAAGCAGCCAGGAACTAAGCAGCCAATGCTCACCTCATCCACGACGAGTGTCGCACCAGGATATTGACTTGCAACTGCGCGAGCACCATCAGTGGCATTCCCGTCACCATTTCAATCGCCATTTTAAAATCGTATTTCCTTGAATGTAAAATAGTAAATTCGTTAAAAAATTTAGCATTATATTAATAAAATCCATCCATGACATGACATTGGTGGTTACAGGTCTCCCCTCATCATTGACGAGACCTAGAGCATACTCCATCATGCTGATACAGTGCGGATTGATGAAGGGGCTAGTGGTCAACCCATGTATTGGAAGGCCTCCGACTTGGCTATTATCGATAACAACCTAGACCGACGGCATTATAGGTAGCGGCACGAAACTCTAGCGCTGACCGATCCTGCGCAGAAGTCAAAATTAAGGTATCACAGGGGGGCTAGAGGGACGAAGGGCGTGTGTGCGTATGAGCGATGCCTTGCGATTGGCTCTTTAGTCGCATTCCGTCCCCCGCGTCGATGCTACGTCCCGCGCACTCCCTAGTGTACAGTCGCGTTCTGAATTTCGTTGGTAGTTTTTTATTAATTTGCATTTGTTATTTTTTGTTAAGTTTTTGTTACACACCACACAACACCACCGATGGGAATTAAACACATTGGTTCTGTTCCCATCGGTGGTGTTGTAAGATGACGTCGATATTTTCTTGTATATTTCAATATTTGCAACGCATCATGAATGCTTAAAAGCAAAACAAGCTAATTTGATAGGTATATTTTGCAATAACTTTTACGGATCTAATCACTCGCGTTCTTTTAGACTTTAGTGATATCACAGATAATAATAGAATACTAGTGTGATATTTAGTGTGTTATATTTCGAATACCTACTTTGCAGGATCCATGGTCACAGGGATAAACATTAATTAAAACTTATGTTTAAAGTGAACGTGAGTTGATCCGTAAAAGTTGGTAATGTGTAGGTAGTGTTCGCGTAAACTTTAGAAAGTATTTTGTGCGTGACAGTACCCATGCGCAGGAATCCCCTCCACATTTCGGTCAGCGCTAGACTTACGTGCCGCTACTAATACGTAGCGAAGTACGGAAATGTTCAAAAATTTTGTCACTAGCGGTCACCCATCCAACTACCTACCAGTTGCTTAATTTTGTCTATCACTTAGAATCGACGCAAGCGGACTATGATCGAATGACAAAGATAATTCGACAGAATTATGTATATTGAATTGATAATACTTACTCAGATGGTTCCAAGCCGTCTATTTTATTTGCGTAGTAGGGGTCTACGAAACGGAAATGGGGCAGCGTGGCGAAGGCTGGCGCTCCGTAGCGGCATGCAGAGGCGTTCATCGCACCCGATAACATGCAGTCATCTGGACTCATTTCACAGAAGCATGCCTGAAGAAATAATGCACAAAGATGTAGAGAAGTAGAGGAATATACATTTGTCTCGAATAACTTATGATAAGATTTAGAGTATTACCTTACTGGGGTATTTTTGTCCATTGTCAAACAGGGAGTCGTTGGCCACAAACATCATTCCTTCGACGCCGAGAACAGTGACTGGACCGCTCGCTGCTAAGTTTAGTGTCCTGTTAAAAAATAGAAACTTAACACATTCACTGCTTAAACAATGGGTACAAAGTAATAGCCGTATGCCATAACTTTTTATGGTGAATTTTGATTAAGTAAATATGAATGTTTGAAAATATGTATGAATGTATATTATTATTATTATTATTTTTATTAAAAAATACATTTTTCGGATCCGAGTGGTCGGCATGCAGCACGTCGGGTGCCGAACACTCGGATCCGAGTGCTAGGGATGGCAATTGTTTATTAACTAAAATGTCATCATGTGGTGACTTAAAAAAACAGTAAGTACTTAAATAAAACAATTATGCATCTGGAGAATTATTTATTTAGAAATATATATAAATCAATCTATGCAAAGAAGCATTAAAATCTACAATTATAAAAATCAAACAAAAAAAAAACATAATACTTAATTAAAATCTACAGTTATAAAAATCAAACAAAAAAACATAATACTTAATTAAGTAAGTTGCCAGAAGTCGTATATTGCCAGAGTGGCCGCGCAAAACAACGTGAGCTCCCTCGAATGCCGGTGCGTTACTAGCCAAAACAAAATGAATGGGACGCTTGCACGGATCCGAGTGGGCGGCACCGTTACTATGGCCCCGCCCCACTCGGATCCGAGTGAGGAGCACAGAGTGGTGTGCGTCCTCTCTATCGTCTATACAAATCACCACAACACTATTAGAATGAAACCAATTATCTTTTTCGTAAGTTGATTATATTGCCAGAGTTGCCGCGCAAAACAACGTGAGCTCCCTCGAATGCCGGTGCGTTACTAGCCAAAACAAAATGAATGGGACGCTTGCACGGATCCGAGTGGGCGGCACAGTTACTATGGCCCCGCCACACTCGGATCCGAGTGAGGAGCACTGAATGTGTTAACTTTACTTGCACTGGTAGAGATGGGACCACCAGGCACATGTTAATCTTATAAGTTTCCAACATTTTTATACATTTTTGCATAAAATAATGTTATTAATGCTTTGTAAAAATTCCCACCAGATAATGAGTTGCGAAAGAGCCCAAAGCCTTGAAAAGATTAGGCCCTGAAGAGGTGGAAATCCCGACCTGACCAAACTAATTTTATATTGTGTCTATATTTATCCATTAGTTTTAATAATGTCCTCGAAGATGGCAAAGTTCACCAATGTGCATAGGGACAGGCAGCGTGACGAATTTGGCGTGTTTATTTTATAATGGTTAGCATTAAAGTAGGTAAATTTCTTGTCAATCAGGGACTAACTTTGACTCACGTGCATATATCAGTAGCAAACAAGGTTATCTCAGTCTGATTCGGACGCGGTGCCCACAGCTCTCCAGTGGAGCCGTAAACCTCCCCGCAGCGGCCTGGGTACACTGTCTGGTTGGCGTGGTTCCAGAGCTCCACTTTCCCGAGTCGTGAGAAGTCTTTCGCGCCAGTGTTCATCACGAACCAACCATCGTAGTCTGCCGAGCCGTTCCGCTGAGAACATAGTTAAAGGTTGTTGAGCTTTCCTGATTTGAATGCATTGATGGAGTTCTATTTTTATTTTTACAGCTAATTTTAAGTTACAATAGGTATACCTAGATTGAGTCCACTAATCTCTCTAGGCCTCCTCAATAATGAGGAGAAATTCGTGCTCCGTAGTGGGCCATTAATGGGTTGTACTAGATTGAGTAGCAACTATTTTTCTCGTAATTCGAGAGCATTGCCATCACCATTATCTGGTAGTGAGGGGAGAGTCGTGGATATGCGACATTATTTTAGTCTTGTTTCATAGACCCTGTCCGATGTGAGGTGAGCGAATTCCTCACCCACCTTCCTTCAATTCAAGTCAATGTTACTTATCAAGTATTATATACCAAGTCTACTTATATTAGTTTATTTACCGTGTACATCCAGCCGAATCTATCAAAAGGTATGTCGTACGGGAAGTTGGGGATCTTGCTAGAGATGGTCAGGATAGGGTCCTCGATGCCGTCGAACAGCCAGGACGACACGTTGGCGCTGAGGAACATGTCGGTGCTGTACATCTTGATCACCATGTTCGCCAGCATTTTCAGCATTGTGTTCTCGTTACGAAGGACGTAACTTATTGTCTGAAAACAACAATGGTTATTAGTTTGACAATAAACGATGGAGAAACGTCGAGAAGGTGCTATTCAATGCTTTAACTATCCAGAGATAGTTGCAACTGTTCCCATCCCATCAACACATAACAATCCCCACATGAAAATTTACTTCGAATAATTTTCGTGGTTAATTTCTATGATTTTCGTAACACAGGAATAACAATCATCGTGATGATTGATCGGCTCACGCCAGGTCATAGGAATTTTGTACTTAAAAGAGGCTTTTTCTTTGTTTGCCCATAATTGCAAAAGTCTTTGCCACACAATTTTGCAAACCAAATTAGGTATCCAGGGCTTTACGTTTGACGACTTTGGGACTATGAGAACTCAAAGAAGTCGAATTATGTTTTTTTTTCACGAAGTCCGCCACATTCAAACGAAATTTTTGAACATATACTCCACAAATGATACAAAAGTAATCAGGACTATTTAAATAAACACATCCGTGTTAAGACTTAGTGAAATTCGTACAGAAACTAGTTTATTTACCCCGCTATTGATGCAAATGATCGAAAACTCAAGTAAATTCAGGACGGTATCTGTACCTGTCTTATAAACTAGAGCTGCTCCAAAAAACTGAGGATAGATTCGAGATTAGCGCACCCAAATTGGTTAGCAACAGTACAAAAACTTCATTTAACAAAAAAAGTTCGATTTTGTAGTCCTCCGTAAATTAAAACTAAACCACGGCACACGGTGGCGGTGTAGTTATAATAAAAACCAATTTGGTATTAACATAATTTTGAATGAGTAGCTACTAATAATTCCGGTACTGACAATCGGTAATGACATCCCAACAAAAACATAAATGTGAAACGAGAGGCCAAGTTCAATGTCTATATTCATTTCACAGTTTTACACGATTGCTGCTATGTACGATCATTAAAATTATAAAATGTTTTTTATTCAATAAATTAATATTTATCTCTTTAAGCTTAGTCAAATGACGACAAGACCAAATGTTAAGTTAGCAGTGCTTGTTAAATGTCACTCGCTATAACAGCGAAAGAAAACATCGTGAGTAAACCTGCATCTCAAAGAGTTCGCAAAATCCCAAAAATGTAGGAAGTCTGCCAACTTGGCCAGAGTGTTAACTATGGCCGTAATCTTTTCTTTTGGAAAGAGACCCATGCTCAACAGAGGGCCATGACTGGTTGAGATGATGATGATGAGAATGCACAAGAAAAGCAGCGACTCGTGAAGAAAGTTGGGGTGCTTTAAATACCAAATGAACATGGCTCTACCAAGAGTGAAGCGACTTAGAAGAAGAAGCAGATCTTACCGGTATGATGGGATTGATGTTGGTGATGACGTCGGACAGGCTCCCGTTGGAGCGATCAGGCTGGAAGTACCAGACCCTCCTCGTCTGGTACGTCACAGTACCATTTTCGTTCCACACTATGTTTTCCTGGAAATTAAATTATTATTATGAACCATTTCATCTTCGATGTAGAGTTTTATATCTTTTATCTGTACTAAGTGTAAGTATTCCTATGTATTTCCTATTTTTTGATGTGTGGCCTGCAAGAAATCGCTATGTAGCGAAAAGGCCACTTTTTTTCGTGGTTTACAAACAATAAAAAGTTTATCTATCTATCTTGACGATTCTTTCAACGAAGAGAAAAAATCGGTGCTTTATGGCTGCCAAAATAAATCTACACCGATATTTTTAGATCTGATATGAGCGAAACAGAAGTGCGTGCCCTGAGATTCGAACCTGACCCCCAGAGTAAGTGGCCGAATTCTTAACCACTAGGCCTATCACCTCCTTCAGATTAAGTACTGACAGTTATCTGACGCTTTCAAAATTTGTCGAAAACCTGATTGCTCCTTCCCCTGAATCAGGAGCTTTGCCGTCCGTTGAAGCCGAAATTGGGTACCTACGCAATATTGTGTGGCATGGAAAATTTTGGTGAAAGAGGAAAGGTGTAAAGTGTTAAAGAGAAGTGTTTAACGCCATTTTGGAAAATGCACAACGGTTTGGAACAAATATCGGTGCAATGGAGTCCAATAAATAAAATGGTATTTCTATGTTCTGTGACGTTATTGTTTCCTGCCTAACCCCACACCCATTTAACACATTATTACTTCTGTGTAAAATGAAAATAATTTTATTAAATTTATATTTAAAAACCGACTTCAACAATAACAAGTAATAAAATGATAACGTCATTGACGTTGTTGAAGTCAGTTAAATAAAACGAAACACATAACAAGCACCAGCTTTCGAATATAAAAAAGGATCATAAAAAATCGGTACACCCTGTAAAAAGTTATAAGGTGACACACATATCGAATTGAAAATCACCTCCGCTTTTGAAGTCAGTTAAAACTTTAAGATGCACCGACTTAATCTCTCTGAACAGTGCAAGATAGTTTTACTTACCTATAAATAACGCTATCGAGTGGACACTTAAATTTATTATAAATAATTTATAATATTATAATAGCAATATAATGCAAGTGCCGTCGCATCGGGGGTCCGGTTAACGTTGTTATTGTTTTGGTATTTACTTACTTAGGTACTTATTTATATCTAATATCTTTAAACGAGCAATTCTTGTATATTTATTTATTTATATATAATCACGATCTCGGAAACGGCTGCAAAGATTTTCATGAAAGTTACAGATTAGGGGGTTTTCGGCTCAAGGAATCGATTTATCAAGGTCCCAGGTTCGAGAAAAGCTCGGTTCCCGAGATAAAGAGATTTTAAAAACATCATACTGACGTCATCTATGAAACATTAGGATAACTTCTATGAGGTACTGTTTGTAACGTGTTGAACTGACGCCATCTATGAAACATTAGGATAACTTCTATGAGATACGGTTTGTTTGTTTCAGTAGTATGAAACTAGATGGCGCTCGAATATATTTTTGATATTCATTCTTACGTTGAAGCGCTATTTTTGCGTTATACCTACCTATTTTCTGTTTGAATAAAATTAAAAATCAGTGCGATTATCTCGCTTGACCTCGCAGGACGCGTAGTGATAGTTTAACGTGCGTTTGTGATATTTACGAGAATATTTGTAAATAAATGTTAGTTTTGTTATTATCGATTTAATAATATATTTTAATAAAGTTTTAAATAAATAATGGTCAGATCGATGAAATTACTATTGTTGTAAATAGAATCAATAAAATTTTAAGTACGCCTAACAACTTGCTCATTAAACTAAAAGTATATTTATTTATGTTGTTTCATTATCATAAACATTCAATACATTTTATCGCAAATAAAAATTTCAGTCGGGGACTGCCTAAGCCTGCGAAAAGTACGAAGGAAAGTTCAATGAATTTATCTAATTAAGTATGTACCTATTTAAAATGCAATTAATTCGCTCACACAGTTAACTTCTATGAGGTACTGTTTGTAACGTGTTGAAATTTCAGTAGTATGAAACTAGATGGCGCTGTACAACTTTGTGAAACACGCTGTTGAGATCCTTTGGCCGTAACATAAGTAAAATGAATTTTGTGCTCAGTGAACAGTTGTATGATTTGACTCCTGAATAGATGGCGGAATTCCTCGTATTTCTTGCGATTCATACTAAATATAATTTTCAACCGAGCAAAGCTCGGTCAACCAGGTACTAGTACAATATTATGCTCGCTAGGTAACTCGGTTATCAGCTTTAGTTTTACGTGTATCTTGTTTTGCTTAAGTATTTAGCGGTTAAAGAGTTGAATGAATTAATCAATGAATTGAAACAGAGTGTTTGTTTAATAATTCGAATTTGATTTTAGGATCATTTCGAAAGTCAAAATACGCTGTCAATCATTGCTGCAACAAATCGCTTACGTGAGTAGTTTTGGGACGAAGGAGCAAGAAATTCTCTGAAAACTCTGAAACTCTCTGAAAGAAAAGAGTTTTTTTCCTTATCACAATTATCTACAGACAACCATTATCACTATCCATCAGTTATAGATTTATTATAATTATGTGTAGATGTATTTACACATCTGTCCATGAACGAGCTCAAAGTTTTACTGGGCCTAAGTAGGATGTGGTTGTAACCAGGCACAATAATGACACTTTACAATTTCATAATGTGTATTTTGCTCAAGACGTATGTAATCAAAATTACGGATTACGATTACGGCATGGAAATAAACTTGAATTGATCTTGGCGGGGGTTAAGATCGCTCTACCGAGTTACCTTTTCTCGAAAGGCGTTCGCGGGGAAATTTCCGGACCTCCAGTACCCCTATTATGAGTTGCTGTAGTAAACGTCAAAACTGTTACTATTGCAGTTAACGTTTAGAATTTGTATGAGAATCCGTACAGCGCCTCTAGCGGTTACGATCGAATAGTCTAATACTGTAGTTACATTATGAGCTATTATGAGTTTTGGAAATGAAACTACAGCGGGTATCGTAAAGACGTGAGACGGTACAGTTTCCGTTACGTTATGTTGGCATCCATGAGTAATACCTCTCTCATTCTTTTATTATGATGTCAACAAGGATAGAACGAGACCCTGGCCAGCGAGCCAACATTTGAGAAATTAAAAAAACAAGTCTATGGATGCTCTATAACCCGACTAAATTAGGAAATGTGAAAGAAGAGTGGAATTAATGGCGGTTTGGTGCCTTTTCAATTTAATTACATTAGCGTTCTGCGTCAGTCGCATTCAGTGTCAAACTGTGGTGTCAAAGTGTTGCTAACTTTGATGTTTTAAATATCTAGATGGGACATCGAATCCGCGAAAACGTGTCAAAAAATTGTGGCTAACTGTTAGCCACAATTTTTATATTTTTAGCAACTAGAAGTGAACGCAAAATAAAAATCACATTTAACAATTAATTACACGCAAATTTAAATGACAGGATATTTAGTTTAACCATTCAAACGAGCAGTGGTTCCCCTTGCCAAGTGAACTCGACGTGAATTGCCCGCAGACTGAGCTCGCCAACGCTTATATAGACTTCATAGCTTCATACTGACAGGAAATACGTCACTCTTCTCCTAACAATATCATTACGCACACATTACGCACACATAGACAATAGACGAACGGGTAAAACATCGTCTGCACGCACACATGCTTGATAATGTTGCCTTGTTTTTTTTTTGTTTTCATTGTAGGGCGACGCTCAATCTAGACATTTAAAACATCAAAGGTTGCTAAATATTTTGTTGATCTCGCAAGTTCAAAATTTCATTATTTTCATCTCTGCGTTCGGTTGCGTGAATCATTTGCCAAGCAAAATAGTGCCTAGCCATGATTTTGTTTAAATATACGTGTATACAGCAATATTTAATGACATTTAATTTCGATAGTGACTTTTCACCTTAGAAAATAGCGTGAGTGCCGTAACTACTACGGGTAACGTAATTTACTATAGCATCTGTCAAATTTGTGACTCGTAATACCAAATTGTAAGTAAAACATGACCGCAAGTACTGTATTTAATAGAGTTATGCGCATTTACTATTAAAGCAGCGTTTTCACGATAGCATCAATAGTAACGTTTTTTGCGTTTACTACAACAAACTCATAATAGGGGTACAGATGTCATTGGAATGTTGAAATTATTATGATGACAATAATTTCCGTGTGTAAGTAGTTAAAAATAATTTTCATTTTTTAATCACGATGGTACTAATGAATAAGATAAGATAGTAAACAATTATTGTATTATGAGTAAGATAAATGGAATGTATTCTTTTTCCTTGAAAATAATTTATAATTGTTGTTTTACAGTAGGTATGTAAAAATGATTTATCTTGGTTCTACTCAGTAGAACCACTGCCAATTCAATTTAATGTATTTAAAATGAAAGTCCTATAAGCAATAAAATTTGCCCCTTGTCCTACCAGTAGGACTACGCAGTAGGACCATGAGCAAACAACGGTCATTTTGAGTATTTCAAAGTTAAGTTACCTTGGTCTGTTTCTCCCGGTACACATAAGGTCCCATCTGCTGCACTCTCAACTTGACCTGTCTGCCGGCAAGGATCTCGTCCACGTTGGTGATGTTGTAGAGGTAGCACTCCATGTAGACGGGGATCGGGATCTCTTGCCAGATGTCGAAGGACATTGACCCATTTCTCAGGATCATCAACTGGAACATAAAGAGAAGACAGAACGATATAGACTAGTGAGGCTATGAGATAGTACGAGGAAGACTGCATAAGACGTAAGAAGACTGTGTAAGAGGATTATATGTGCCACATGGAAAATTTGCATGTCAGGTATTTTTGTAAGAAATAATTGTGCTTTCTTAGGAAAAAACTGGCACGCAAAGCGAAACAAAATAAAATGACACCACATTTTGTCGTGTCATTGGCGTAAACTGTTCATTTTTTCGTGTGAGTGCGGTAGATTGCATAGATTCGTATTATACTCTATTCTTCTACTACTACGAAATAAAGGGTTCAAAAAGTAATTTTTTCTTATCTGTTGTTACTGATTTTATTATTTCAGCTCTTCACATTAAAATCTCTTTCAGAACTTCAGTATAATTGGGTTTATACACAAATAAATAAAATATCATAATAAATTATTTGGTAGCCCTATGAATACGCTCATTATAAATAATAGTGCATAATATCTCCATATTAACGAACAAGTAATTAAATTAAACTAATAACACATGAATGCAAATTCACATTTTATATTTTGCGATTACGAAATGAAAACAAAGTCAATGTCAAATAATAATTAACAATGTTTTAAATTCAAATAAGATAAAGCATCAATATTTCGAATTATCGCGATAAAACTAGCACGCTACACATTTATTTTATAACTTTTAATAAAAATAATCATTTAGCTTTTATTATTTTATGGTAACAAAAGTATATGTAGGTACATAATTATATTGTATCGAGGATGATTATATTTATTATGTTATAGAAAGAGACAGGTATTGTTTAGTAATATATTCTGATAGGATCTCTAGGCACTCGATCACTGCGATAAAACTGTATTGTCTTACAAGGATCTTTTGGCGTGTGGGAGACAGAGACAGCGCCTTACAGGTAAGGCAAACTGTAAGGCACTGTCTCTGTCACCCGCGCGCCGAAGGATCCTTTTACGACTGTACTTAGCTATCTTTTATACTGACTGATTTTAGGCATAATTGTTTTGCAGAGATATCATCTTTAGACTTTAGGCACCATTCGTATTTATCACCAGGCCCTCCGCTAGTGCGTATGCAAGGCATGAATCGCACGCGGGCAGCACACACGTGCGGGGGCCAAATAGACCACGGAGAGGCGGGAAATGGACTGATCACGTAGATAATTTAAGTATCTCAATAAAACGACGGCAGCAAAGAGCAAACGGTCATCTACAAAAACGTTAGTTTTCAGGAGAGCGTTTTTAGTGCAAAAATTGTATAACTTCTACAATTACAAAGATATCTTCATCAATTTTGCAATATTTAATTATTACAATATTAACTACTATTTAGTAAGTATAGGTAAATTATCAATAATTCTTTTATTTTTAAAAATACGGTAGATGTCTTTTTCTACTTCGATCAACAAAACAGTCAAATTGAGTCAACTGCCATATATTCGTTTCTACTTGGGACCTGATAATTATTTATTCAATTCAAACAATCAAATACCTACTATTTAAGTGAATAGAAACTGATAGATATTATTGCTATGTCTGTTCGGTCACTTTATTTATATTGTACGAATGTGCGGGAACACTGGGAACTTCTGTGAAGCTTCGAGGTTCGCGCTTTGATGTGCGGCCAAAATCCGTCACAGCTCTGAGCACTTGAAAAACTGTGAGCTTTGAAAAACCAGGCATTTATCAAACACTTTGCATAATCATTTACGAAGGTTGTGCTACACTTGTGGGTTCGCGTATTCGCGCAAATGTGAGTACCGGCCATAAACAATCAATTGCTCATTGGGATCAAGCCGGACGTTTACCTCTAACGGTTCATGAGATAAATTAAAAACATTTTTCACGTAACTGGTATGGTATGGACCTTTTACACTTTTTATTACCTACGCACATTCTGAGCACATCTTCTGAGATCAGGGTTAGACGGACAGACAGACAGACATTTAAGGCGTCTTAATAGGGTTCCTTTTTTACCCTTAAGGTACGGCATCCTTCCGTAGGCTTTTGTATGATTCCCTAAAACTAAAGTTATTGGTTGGAAAACTATCATAATCTTTTTATTATAAATAGGTACGGTACTGCCTATAAAAACTTCAAGACGTGTTTACTACCTTGCAATTAGATCCTAGTAGAAGTCTGTAAAAAAACCGACAAAACAACCTTCGCTTTACATGGTAAACCATCATATGTCATAAAACTAATTCCGGCGATGCGTCTGTCTGTTCAAGATAAACTTAAAAACTACTGAACTACTGACCGTCCGTTCATGCGGTTTTATTTACACGGGAGGGATTCATGAGAAATTAGTTTAACTTCGGAACTAAATGATCTACCTTGAAATTTTGAACTTCTACTGTGTGATTAAAGCTTACTACATGGCGATAATTTCAGCGTTCTAATCCTAGTCAGTGGTTCAAATAGGAGCCGGAAAATGCGGCGAATTTTTTAAAAAAAAGGATGGTACGGTAGTGTTGCTTCGCGCTCGACTTGGCGGGGGCACTACCGTGCTCCCAGATGTATCTACTGATGGTTTAGATATCTTTTTTTATACCTGACTCTCTGAGAATATTTAATTGTCACTCCCGCAAAAAACAAATTTATTTCCTGTGCTCACAATTCAATATAGCATCTAAGCGAAATTTACTTACAATATTATAAATTCTCGTCGCTAATACGCAATGTATCTTAATTTCAGGTTCGAAAGAAAGAAATTTGTGCGGGAAGAAGCGAGGCAGCGATTGTTGAAAAACATTTTTCTTCTAGTTTGGTGGAAATATAAGTACATAGTGGTGTGTGTAGATTGGTTGATGATAAAATACCTAATAATTGTGATAGAGTCCCTAAGGCAATCCGTGACCTGCCTATAAGAGTTGTTTAAGAATCATGTGTAAAAGCGTAACTTGTAGACAAGGGCTACTATAGCGTAGGAGAATATTCAAATGTCAAAAATGCATGGAAATCACCAGCTCTACAACCAACTCCGCTAGGTTAGTGCTTACCTATAACGAATAAGAAATATTGTAATTTTTTATTTTAAAAGACGTGCCGAGGAGTTTGTTTTCGCCGCTTTGTTCTCCTCCTTTATGAAGCACTTTTGCAAAACGGTGGTAGTGGAAAAAAAATTACGTTTCTAAGTGTATCACTGATAACTACATGAAATTATACAGCTCGAAGATACGCGAGTCAACCCAGAAATTCCTGCAGAGTCCATCGAAGTGAGTGCACGATGCCTTGGATTAACAGGAAAATCATTGCGCCTGCTTAATGGTTCAACCTTGTTACTAGAATAAATTATCGACACATGACTGACTAAGTAGTTAACATTTATAATTTTAACAAAAACAAACCGAGTATTTGACATGTTTATCAAAAATTGTACGAAAGAAAACGAATAGATTTTCTAAGTAGGTACCTACATTTGTGTTTACCTACATGCCTATCTCACTTGGGAGCTTCCGTCGATTTCTTTGGAATTCCATCGACAGATTGTAACTTGGTGCCAATAGGACCTCCTCGGAAGTATGCGCTATCAAATAAAAAAGTTATAAATTTCATAAAAATATGCATCGAACATCATAGAACCTCCTTCGTTTTTTAAGTCGATAAAAAATAAAACAAAAGGAGTGAGCATGGACCTATAAAGAGAAGGACGGAGCCTCGCTAAACAACAAGCTGTGTAGGTCAAGTGAGTCATTATTATTTTCTTTGCTTTTTAATGATGTCGATATCCAAAGAGCGTTTTAACTTTACACCTATTATTATTTTTAACCGACTTCAAAAAAGGAGGTTCTCAATTCGACCGTATATATGCTTTTTTTATGTTTGTTCAGCGATTTTTTCGTCGTTTATGGGCCGATTTTGATAATTCCTTTTTTGTTGTAAAGTACATATGCGCAGTGGGGTCCTTTTAAAAGGATCACCAGGATCTGATGATGGCATATCGGAGAAATCGAGGGCAACTTTCGAAAATTGTAGGGACGACTAGTGTGTTTGTTAATGTTTTCATAAGTACATGAAAGCGCTACAATTTCATGAAGGTCTGGAGTCGATCTGATAAAGCCGAAAGACAGTCAAGGGAACTCCTCAACGATTTACTGTAGTTATCTAGTGTTTGGGCTTGATTAATTTGTAGTGACGAAAACTTTACACCTACATGTTGAATTAAGCGCCATCTGGCGAGTAGTTTTTGAGTTATCTCTGCTTATCGAGGTTGAAGTCGGTTATTTTTTTGTAAAATGCAATAATATATGCTATTTATATGCTATTCGACAAATTTGAAAGATTTTGAATGGAATGGGTGAAGCTTCGCGGGTGAAGCCGTGGGTGGAAGTTAGTCTACAATAAGATTGCTACAAAACTTTGGAATCTAGGTCATACAACGATATTAAAGAACTCCAGACTTGTTTATATTCGCGATATTGGCCTTTACAATTAGTAATTAAGTAGCAGTCAAGTCACTGTGCTTACATATTAATCGATAAGGTACCTACATACAATGGTATCCTTGATTAAGATATGACTTTGAAATGACGGCTGCAATTAAAGTTTAAATTATCTTTATGTTTTAAATGAACTGAAGTGACTGTCGGCATTATCTAAATAATCATTCTGCAATTTAAAATGACTTCACCAACGTTGTCACACGACGACGAACATCGTTAAAATTATCGTAAATTACCGTATTTCTGAGATCAAAGTCTTTATGCCAAGTTTCATCTAAATTGGTTCAGCAGATTAAGCGTCAAAAGGTAGCAGAAAAAGTTAATTTCGCATTTATAATATTTTTATTTTAATTATGTTTATTAACAAGTATCTACTGCACTATTTACTAAAATACATTGAAAAAAAAATACAAAAATCACATACCCGATGCAACTGCGACTTGAACAGCATGGGCCAGGCTGCCACCATCACAGCCCCAGCAACGGCCACTACTGCCCCCCAGGTCACACACCAGTTCACTTTGTACGATCTCATAACTATATTTCAAACTCCGTAAACAAATATGAAATACTATTTTACTTTTAAATAATCACTACGCGATCGGTTGCGTGATTGCAAAAATTATACTCGTATATAAATTTAACATTAAATTTTGGTTAAATACGCAAGTAAATTAATTATTTCTAACATAAACATACATTTTTCTAATTATTTTAAATAATAACGTAATATATTACGCGGTAATTATTTTGATGTATGCAGACGTTGAGGAAAAAAAGTTTAAATATTCGCGAACTACCGCATGCAGTTTCGACCGTTGTCCGTGTAAACTCGCCGGTGTCTGAGTATATCCGAGTGTACTATATAGATTTAATAACTCGCCAACACTTTTATTTTATTTTATGACAATGAGTAATATGTTTTACTGAATAAGGTTTGTCATCTTATCTGATTCGCGATAATCTAAGGAATTTCTATATACAACAGATATGGTCGTGTTATACCTACATATATTTTTACTATATTATTCATTAATAATATTGTAATACACGTCAGAAGGTTCTTGTGCCGTGGTTGCCCGTGACAAACGCAATCACGCACAGACACTCAAACCGAGAGCAGCAATTATAAATCATTGTGCCTCGTTTGGATTCGAACCCACTTCCCTTAGAAAGGCAGTTACTTATTTCATCATCGCAACACATACCTAACTGTCCCACTGCAGCAAGGCTATTCTGTAAGAAACAAATTCGATATCGAAGCTCACTCAGGTGAGTTGTGTCACTTCCATTGCGAGCTTGATTGGCGCTGCCGTCAGTTTTAATTTTAACAAAACGCGATGTACGTCAAAATCAAAATCTCACCGCGGATTCAGCTATCGAGATGTCAAAGATGTCCCTTACAGAATAGCCTACAGCAGGTCTGCATGGGTCTTTTCTGAGGATGAGAAGGCCAAGTGCGGATTGGCGGACTTCACACACACCTTTGTTTCTCCTACGATGTTTTCCTTCAACGTTATAGCGAGTGACATTTCAAGCTTAAAGCGCACATAACTCCGAATAGTCAGTGCGTTCCTTGGGAATCGCGCCCGGACTCACCGAGTAGGACGGCGAATTCTTAACTACTAGGATATACCTATTATTACCGCTTATCTTACTTATTTACTGTACACAGAAATAAATTATTTTTATTTATTTTTTAATGCATTTTTTATTCATATTTGTCGGTTGTAGGGTCGTCGATATGTTTAAAAAATAGTTTTTTTTTAATTCATTAAGAGATGGAATTAAAAAAACTTTTTACTAGCTTTTATTTAGCTTACAATGTGTTATACACGTAAACGAGTAAATATCTACTTATTTATGTTAAAACTTGCAAGCTGAAGTACTTAGAACTATTTCCTTACTGAACTTGAAATTTTGCATAATAATTATGTTTATGTAACCTAACTATCTAATGTTTGCCCAGACAGATAAGAGAACTTCTTCACGGTTAAAACATGTATTTATGTGATTAATAATAGAAGTAATTAATATTTATTAAAGCCTTAAATCATTATTTTTTGTAAGTTAATTAAAATTAAATTTCCTATACAAGAGATTACGTCGATAAGCGCAGATAGATAGATAGATAGAACAATAAACAGTTTTTGTATAGAAAAGAATTATAAAAATTGGAACACTCAATCAAAAGTTATGAGGTAACGATTAAGAATAACTCAAAAACTATCTGCCAGATGTCGCTAAAATTAAAATGGGACCCAGGTCGGTGGAATGGAGTTTGCTGAGTTGAGGAATTTACTAGTAGATATATTTTACTTGTTGATTTTTGTTTAATTTAAAATTTAAGATTTAAAACTTCTATAATCACATTGCCTAAAATAATTTAATTTAACGCTTTTCTGCGATTGCTTTTTATTACTTACACAGATAAGGGTATTTCTTGTCTCTTTAGCAATAGAAAAACGTAGGTACTCCTTATGGCATGGTATGGAAGCAAAAAATAAAAAGTGTAAAGTTTTTGCGTGATGGAAATAAGATTTAAATCATTATGGAAATAAGAAAATATTATGCAATATTATTATGTATAAATTAGATGCGCGCTTGTTTATCAATGAGTCTTGAGTGTAAGACTGTAAGAGTGTAACGACCCTCACGATTTTTAACCGACTTCAAAAAAGAAGGAGGTTGGTCCTTCTCAATTCGACCGTATATATGCTTTTTTTTTATGTTTGTTCAGCGATTTTTTCGTCGTTTGTGGGCCGATTTTGATAATTCTTTTTTTGTTGTAAAGTAGATATGCGCAGTGGGGTCCTTTTAAAAGGATCACCAGGATCTGATGATAGCATCTTGGAGAAATCGAGGGCAACTTTCGAAAATTGTAGGGACGACTAGTGTGTTTGTTAATGTTTTCATAAGTACATGAACGCGCTACAATTTCATGAAGGTCTGGAGTCGATCTGATGAAGCCGAAAGACAGTCGAGGGAACTCCTCAACGGTTTACTGTAGTTATCTAGTGTTTGGGCTTGATTAATTTGTAGTGACGAGAACTTTACACCTACATGTTGAATTAAGCGCCATCTGGCGAGTAGTTTTTGAGTTATCTCTGCTTATCGAGGTTGAAGTCGGTTATTTTTTTTTGTAAAAAGCAATTATTTTATTAAGTACTGCTGGAAAGAAAATAACAAAAAATCTCTGGCCTCCATGACTAAGCAGTTATGCTACTGTACTATATTAGTATTGATTGTGTACATATTAGTTATGTATGGTCTGTTAAAGTGAAGTGAGTTTGGGTTTACAACTTTTTTATCAAATTATGCCAAACGAGCATGAAGCACCACCGACCGACCTAGATCAAGACTCAATTTAAGGATTAGGATGGTCGATCCAGTTAGTTGATGGTGTAAAAATATTAGTCTTAGATGGTGTAAAAATATTAGTTCATTAGTTTATTAATAAGTGTTAGTGTTAATTAGTTCTATTAGTTGAACTTAGTAACTAATAGTCCAGTTAGTAATTGTATGAGTACTCGTTCTAATTCGGTCACAGATGTGTTGCTACTCCTGAAGACTGGGATGGTCCCCTAAAACACTGTAACCGGCTCTACACCTTTCTTGCAGGAACAGAATAGCTGTTAAATGAATTATTATGGTGGTAGAAATGGTACTAAGTACCGTGGTGGGTTGTGGTACTTCCCGGGTGAACTCAAGGCTCTTATCCTGTGTAAGGTTGGTATTGAACTAAGTGTACATTTTTATAACTAGAATCAAAAAACGACCTTCACAAGCGTATCGATGATACCCAAGTGAATAAAAATATGATTTTGATTTTGATTTTACATTTTTATATTAGGTACCTACCACGACAGTGTAATTCTACAAACACTAACTAGCGGAGCGACGGCCCTGGCTATTATACTATGTACATATCTAATAATATAATCAGGTAATAATACAAAAATGTAGTACCTAACAAACAGACGGAATCACACATATTATGTACATTATCCAGTAAATTATCTATGATTTAATGCATTTTGTCTTCTTAAAATTTTAGTAATTAAAAACAACTTTATAATGTACTAGCGGCCCGCCCGCGGTTTCACCCGCGTGGATCCCGTTCTCGTGGGAATATATGCATGTATTATACATAAAAACCTTCCTCTTGAATCACTCTACCTATTACAAAAAACCGCATCAAAATCCGTTGCGTAATTTTAAAGATTTAAGCATACAGACAAACAGACAAACAAACAAACAGACGGACAAAAATAGCGACTTTGTTTTATACTATGTAGTGATTAATATTTTTTCGTAATTACCTAAATAATTTATAAATTCCATAAATTCATTTACATCGTAATAATTTTTTTCCGTAAGGCAATTGGTGAATTTTTTTAACTTGGGTGAACATATTTCGGATAAATGAAAGAAAATAATGTAACCTTGCTTGGAGTTTTGTGAGCTCGAAGTACCTATAGATGTAGGTAGGTACTTACTAAGGCATAAACAGTAAGTACCTATAATTATAAATTGATGTAAGTAATAAATATATTTTATGGCATAAGCAAATAACTTTTTCATAAGCAAATAATATCAGCATAACAAAATCAGCCTATTATAATGGTAACTCATAGAAAGGTGAAGGTGAAAATCTCAATACTTACAAGTAGTTTAGATGCTAAGGAAAATATGCTGATTATATCTAGGTATAGGTAACTAACCCTTGTATTTTTATTACGCATTGCAAAAACTATATAAATTTATTTTAAGGAATAAAAATAATTTAAAAGTAGATAATAAATCACATTTAAAGCGGTATTTAAACAAAATTTATTTATTGCTTTGAATTTAAGTGTGCTTATTTATGAGGTATAATGTTTATGACTTATACTTACTATAATTAGTAAACAAATAAAATTCAGATTTTGGGGCATTTCTGAGTCGCTGGATCAATTATTCAAGGTAATTATTAAAACTAAGGCAGTAAAGCCTAGAGTTTGCTTGGGGTAGTGCTACTGCCCGTCGTAGTAGATACCTAGTACCTATCTTGTTCCATGTTTTGAGGCGGTCGGACCCGCTTTAGCATAGAAAGCAAATAAATAAGGCATCAGACTTCATTACGGATGACTTTAAGACAAAGTAACTATTTTCTAATCTGTGGTTACGCAAAGCAGGCAGAAGGGGCGGTGAAAAAAAAGGTCACTAACCATTAATTGTACTTAATAAAGTACTAGTACCTCAATGTCGCTAACACGTTTCCTCTACGGCGCGGCGGCGTTGTTTGCCGACTCTATTAGTATAGTCCTACAAGGATCTTTTGGCGCGTGGCTGACGTGAGGTTGACAGAGACAGCGCCTTACAGGTAAGGCAAACTGTAAGGCACTGTCTCTGTACGAAGATTCTGGTCCGAGTCCGACTGTAGGTATCTACTTAAGCGTTTTTGGCGCGTTCCGTTTTGACACAAAACATTTATAGCTTAGCTATAAGGTTTGTATTACCCACTTGGTCGCCAGTCGCCCGGACCGCTGGTCGACTGCTGGTCCCCGTGACCACTAGAAGTAGGTACGGGTTCATATGAAAACTTCTACAAGGCGAGCAACGGTCAAGGCCACCAGAGATTACGCACAAACATGGCTTATGCAGAAAAACAATGATAAGTGAGTATTATTCCAGTTGAAGAAAAGACAGTAGGAAGAAAAAAAGTGGAGTTATTTGGAGGTGAAGGACTGCCATTATCAAGCAGCAGTTATCAAGAAGACAACATGTTTTTTTATAGCCTGAAGGGCTGACGAAAAAGCGGACGAGCCACCTGATGGTAAGTGGTCATCGTCGCCTATGGACACAAGCAACACTAGGGGAGTCACCAGTGCAACGCCGGCCCTGAAGGAGAACTCTTTTTACACCTTTCTTGAAGAACCCCATGTCATAGCGCTCCGGGAATACCTCAGAAGGAAGCTCATTCCACAGCTTGCATGTTCGCGGCAAAAATGATCGTGAAAATCGAACTGGAGTCGTTCGCCACGGATCCAAGCGATGTGGATGGAACTTCAATCGTTAAAGTGATGAATTTACATTAATTCATTTAAACCTTCCTGTTGACCTCCGTCCTTGCAGCAAAGGATGAACACCTACTCAAACACTCTTCTACTTCAAAATTCTCTTTAAAATTAATAACGTTACTATTGCAGCTATTTCGAGGTCTATTCTGCACGAATGTGGAAGAAATACACTCGGCTGGGTCTTCCGTCCCGCCAATCCGCCCTGAAGCTTGTGGAAAATAGTCTTCACTTCCTTGATGATGAGGAGATTCCTGTCAGCTCTGTGCTCAGTAGGCCTTTGAAAGGATATTTTATCCAACTATTCTACCACCCACTTGCCTTTTATAATCAGCCGTGAAATCTTAAACATATCTTGGTCCTGGTGTCGGCTTAATCAAAAGCCAGAGTTTCTTTCCGTGGTGGCTCGGTAATTCCAATTAGTGTGAGAGATGTCTAACTGCAGATTAAATATATCATTTTAGTCTGCTTTAAACGGTTACAATATGTGTACGATGTAAGTAATGATTAAAACAACATTGCATGACCTTCGTAGCTTCTCGTCAGGGGTTTCAACCTGAGCAGAGTGAGTTGTTATATAAGATGTAGGTACTTAATCATGATTTTTTATTTTCATTTATCACGGTAATTGCAGGACGATGTCATTATCAAATGCTTGCATTACTTGGTAGTGCAAAACAACAAACTTATTGTAGTTACTAGTTGTGCACTAGAGGCAAGAAGCCATTTGGAATTGGCAAACATGCTCTATAAGGACTGTAGGAGAGCACTAAGAGAGGATTCAAATTCAATTCAATTCAAATTATTTATTTCTTCGAAGTAGGTTTTTACAAACATTTTCCGAACGTCAAGCTACGCCATCGCTTCAACAAATCCCTACGGCGAGTGGTCTTGGAAGAAGAAGCGGCAAGAAACTCCCAAGGAGTTTTTTTTTTCTCTTTCTCCACTCACAGTTACAGTTGCACTTACTACTAATTACGGCTAAAATACGAAACTCATGTCCAAGCTGATTTATCATTAAAATATTCATCAAGTTTGTAATAACCTTTCGTCATAAGAATGCTTTTGACATGAGTTTTAAGTTTACAGTACGGCATTTCTGTTAATTCTATCGGAACTTTATTATAAATTTTAACGCAGATTTTTGGGAAATGCCACTACAGGGATAAAAACGGGATAAATTGAAATAAACTCATACGCGGGTGGAGGTGGGTCCATTTATGTGTTTATTCTTAGGAAGTGTTACAATGACAACCACATTCTTTTCTTTAATTATAACCTTTCCTTTTAAACCTTTTCTGTCCTTATTACTGTAGGTCTGTAGGTAGATACATACTAACCGTAAAATCACTACGTAAGTAAAATCGTAAAAATATCAATTTCCTTAACCATTTAGCAACACCGTAATATGAAAAAAGACATAAAAGTTAGTTAATGAGGTAGCTACCTAAACTAGCTAACTAAAATTTTGCAGCAATACAAGCGTATGTAGGTCCGTCTGTGTCACAATTACACTTGATCGTACAATGCGCCCAACTTATCTTATGAAATGGCAAAAATTGGAACTAACGAAAAGTCATTCATAAGTACGTTGTGGTCATTCATCTGTCAGTTACTAGTGTGCAATGATTGGTCAAATGAATGTCAAATGCGTCCGACAGCGCCTCTTTCGTTTCAGTCTTAAGTTGGGTTTACTATACTATGGAGATAGAAAAACAATTTGGCGTTCGCAGTTTACGTCGGTTGGTAATTATCATTATCATGACACGTGAGCTTGTTATATTAATTACTAGCGGCCCGCCCGCGGTTTCACCCGCGTGGATCCCGTTCTCGTGGGAATATATGCATGTATTATACATAAAAACCTTCCTCTTGAATCACTCTACCTATTACAAAAAACCGCATCAAAATCCGTTGCGTAATTTTAAAGATTTAAGCATACAGACAAACAGACGGACAAAAATAGCGACTTTGTTTTATACTATGTAGTGATGTAAACAAAAAATCGGTAAAGTGCGATTTAGCAGGTGAAGGATTCCTTGCCAGTCGCCACCTTGCATATATACCAACGAGTTTTTACACTTTTTGAGGCGTCCATCTCAGTCCTCAGGGGTAGCAAGTCATCTGTGACCGACTTAGAACGAGACTCGTACTTACAATAACTAACTGGAATATTATTAACATTAACACTAATAAGACTAACTAACAGGGACTGTATGATTTTAAACTTAACTCATCGCGGATTGTACACATTTTACTATGATACGGGTACAAACCAAACTCAAAAACGGACTAGACGGAAGGTAGATAGACTAATGTATTAGTAGTGCCAAATGTCATTGTGTCATCTTGTCAAAAGTTTCTCCGCGCCACCGCAGTTCAGCCGTGACCACGATCCATGCAACTGGGTCAAAATATCGGCGTTCAAAAATAGGTACATATCGTGTGTACCCGTATCATAGTAAAATGTAACAGGGACTGGTAGTGATACTTAGTCTCATTAACAAGCTAAAGCTAACCAAGTAGTATTCTAACACTAGGTAGGTACCTACCTACCTAGGTATCTGTTAACTAGACTCTATGCTAGTCCCTAAATTGAATCATGTTCTAGAGTGGTCATAGTTGTCATGGATAACAGTTTTTTTATTGAATTAAGGTAGCAAACGAGCATGCAGCACCACCCTTCCGCTGCCGCCCATGGCAATTGTGACCGACTTAGAACAAGACCCAATTTAGGGACTAGGGTGGTTAGTCCAATTAGTAGATGGTGTTAGAATGTTAGTTGGTTAGTTTGTTAATAAGTGTGAGGACAGGGACTGTTAGTGATAGTTAGTCCTGTTAGTTAAACTGTTGAACTCCAACGACATCTATGCATGTCGAGAATGCATAGTACCGCTTATATACCTGGAATCCAAATATTAGTATTGTCCAGTTAGTAATGATTAGTGTGAGTCTTGTTCCAATTCGGTCACAGATGCGTTGCTACCCCTGAGGACTGAGATGGTCGCCTCTAAAAAAGTGAACCGGCTCCACACCTTCCTATCCGGAACACAATTGCTCTTAAAAACAATTATTATGACGGTAGGAATGGTACTGAGTACCTTAATAGTGATAGAGGGGTAGTGCTGCCTGTTCTTTCGCTATTTTAATTCCATAAAAATAAATAATTCTGAGAAGGGATTCGTGCCCAGCAGTTGGACAGTTATTAGTTGCCATGATGATGAATAGTTTCGAAAATGTGACTGTGACATACAGACGGCCAGACAGGCATGACGAAAAGGACTCAACAACTTGCAAAGTTTATAACCTGTACTGTTTTTCCCAATAAAGTTTTTATTTATTTATTATGACAAATCTTTAAATACTTATTTCGTTTTTGACCATTCGGCCATGGAACCCTAAAAAGGAGCTTATTAAAATACCTTCAGGTCAACTTTTAATTAACTGCATGACGCGTTACTTTGCGGAACCATTATTATAACAGATTCATGATAACCTACTTTGCCTCAATCCGCGAGCAAACAAGTATGATGGTGTGTATTTCCATGCAAATTGCAGCTGACTCGCTCCCGTATAGGAACTTGCAATGCAACAAGGAAATTAAACACCAATTTACTTACCACAAACTATCAATCTATATCAATACATAAATGTATAATAAAACTGTGATTGCTGCCTGTATACATGGCAAATAATTATATTGTCTAAGTACCTTTTTCAAAAATCATAATCGGGACCCTTTACTCACGCAAGAGAACCAAAAACGATCTTTTTTTTTTATTTTTAACCCCCCGATGCAAAAAGAGGGGTTTTATAGGTTTGACGTGTCTGTGTGTGTGTCTGTGTGTCTGTCTGTCTGTGGCATCATAGCTCCTGAACGGATGAAGCGATTTCAATTTCGTTTTTTTTTGTACTTAAGGGGACTTACGGGCGCATGTTTTTAGATATGTTTGATGAAAATCGGTTGAGCCGTTTAAAAATTGTTGGGGTTGAAAGTGGGGAAGAATTTTCACTCTGTCTCTTTGTGGCATCATAGCTCCCGAACGGATGAAGCGATTTTAATTAATTTTTTATTGTATTAAAGGGAACTTACGGAAGCATGTTTTAAAATATGTTTGATGAAAATCGGTTGAGCCGTTTAAAAGTTGTGGGTGTGAAAGCGGGGAAGAATAGCCGTATGTATGCAAATATACTCGTGTGGCAGTGGCGATTTCTCTAAGTTGGCGCGTATGGCGCCGCCATACCATAATTTTTAAGCATTAAATAAAATGTAAAAAATCATATAATATTTACAACCTAATTATTTAGACCTAAGTACAATAATTACATTTTACGAGCGCTGCGGTCTTCTATCACGAACGCGACTCGCGGCGATTGTCTTCGCGTTCGGTCGGCGCCGAGCGCGGCCGAGGCATGCGCTTCTGCTAGCGCATGCATAGTCCATACAAAGTCGTTGGCCCGCGGCCGCCCGCGCCTCTTCGATCGCTTAGTATCACCATAGTAAAATTATACTGTGGTATCACTGAGTTTGAAACGCGGGTCTGGCGCTGGGAATGGCGCATTACCTAACGAGTTTTCGCATGTTTTTCGTGATAGTGTAGATTTGTGATTACGGTTTCTATCTTTCTATTGATTTAATTTACTTTTTATTTAGTAGGTAATTAGTTTATAATGAAATGACATGAAATTATGAGTGATTCAATAAAATCTGTGATACAAGAACTTTTAGAAAGACCTTTCACGACGAGATCGTTTGCCGTTTGATAGTGGAAAATGGACTTTCACTATGGGACCAACCCTAAAATCGCGAAAAAACATCAGCTATTTCATACAAAAATAAAAATGTCAAATTGTATGAAATTTCTTTTTAACCGAATTCAAAAAAGAAGGAGGTTCTCAATTCGACCGTATATATGCTTTTTTATGTACGTTCAGCGATTATTTCGTCGTTTATAGACCGATTTTGATAATTCTTTTTTTATTCTAAAGTAGATATCCGCAGTGGGGTCCGGTGATAAGGACACCAGGATCTGATGATGGCATCTCAGGGAAATCGAGGGGAACTTTTGAAAATTGTATGGACAACTAGTGTGATTGTTCATGTTACCATAAGTACATTAAAGCGCTACTATTTCATGAAGATCTGGAGTCGATCTGATGAAGCCGAAAGACAGTCGAGGGAACTCCTCAACGATTTACTGCAGTTATCTAGTGTTTGGGCTTGATTAATTTGTAGCGACGAGAACTTTACACTTACATGTTGAATTGAGCGCCATCTGGCGAGTAGTTTTTGAGTTATCTCTACTTATCAAGATTGAAGTCGGTTATTTTTTTTGTAAAAAGCAATTATTTGCGATTTCAAAGTAGGTTCCTTAATGAAAGACTGCAAGTTTGTTAGATTGTCTGTCTGAAGAAATGGTTTTCCGGTTATGCGCACTTAACACTACACCCTATATAACAAAAGCTGGAGCCACCCCAATTATAAACACCAGGAATCGCCACTGTCGTGTGGGGTCTCAAATGAAAGCGCACAGTAAGAGAATATTTATGACTTAATCGAGAATGTTCTTACCTATAAAAAGTATAAAATAAAAAAATAAATTAAAAATTTAAAAAAAAACCCCGACAAAAAATTTACATTTAAAAAGTAAAAAATAATAAAAGAAACTCAAGAAACTCAACGTCGCGTTGGGGGACCGCTCCAACCTTAACAATTTAATTACGAATATTAACTAACGTAACCTCATAACCGAGTCTTTAAAAGGTGGGCATTATGATACTTATGAAAAAAAAATCGGACATAATGAATGGTTAGGAGCGTTCCTCCAACGCGACATTGAGTTTCTTGAGTTTCTTATATTATTTTTTACTTTTTAAATGTAAATTTTGTGTCGGGGGGTTTTTTAAATTTTTTAATTTAATTTTTGTTTGTATGTCTGCATGTTTGTGTCCGCTTATATCAGAAATTGCTTATCCGATTTGAATGTAGTTTTCAAGATTATATTGTGATAGGGTTCACTTAACATTTAGTTTATTTTTTCATTTTATTCGGTTGACAAATTTAATAAAGAAGTTAAATATGTGTCTTTCAGTTACAAAGGTACCTTACTCGTATTACCTAATTATATTCATTTCATCGGTGCATTTTGTGAAGTGCAACAAAAATATGTGCATACAAATGACCTCTTATCTACCGCACTGACAGGTCTTTGACCTAACGACATTAATAATAACTCGTGGAGATTGAAAATAAATAATAATTCGTATGCCTGTTTATATCTTACTTCATGTGTTACAGAATTCAACAATTGCTATTGTCTATAATCAGGCGCAAACCCTAACTCTCTTCTTGCGATTTAAAATTTAAAATAGATTTATTTTTAATAGAATACTTATATCTGCAAAATAATGATTAAAAAGAGAAGAGCCGTGACAAGATCTGCTGTTCACATGCTCAATAAGATCTGGCGAAATCGTAATATCACCAAAACCACGAAGGTCCGATGAAAAATGTTTGGTTTTCCCAATATTTCTATATGGTGCAGAACCGTGGACGATTAAAATGAAAAATAGATGTACTGGAGATGTGGTGCTGGAGGCGACTGCTACGAATACCTTGGACTGCGCACAGAATAAATATACCTATCCATCTTAAAAGAAGTCAGAATTAAGGAAAGGCTTTCGTCGACTGTGCAAATGCGAATAATTAAATATTTCGGACATGTATCTCGAAACCTTAATTCTATGGAGCGACTCGTAATCCAAGGTCAAGTTGAAGGGAAGCGGTCCCTTGGGCGATCTCCAGTACGCTGGACAGGTGTAATAAAAGCTGCTACACAAAGCTCCATTAATGAATGTTCCCGCAACGCCAACAACCGCAAGCTATGGAGAGATATCGCTAAGGCGCTTTGCCCACGAAGCAACTTGAGGCAACTATCTACTTTTTAAAAGTTTCCTGTAAACGTTTACGGTTGCCGCAATTTTATAGCAATTTGTGAGCAACTTTTATGCGATTTGCTCAATATACGCATTTCCAGGCACAGGCAGAGGCAGGGAGGGTGTGAAATCGTCCGACGCGTTGCGATTGATAGTTGCGGAAACTTTAAAAACCGGTATAATATTTAACAGTTGCTAGTTGCGGCAATTAGGAACTAACCTAGTCATCAGTTACAGCAACTGAAAACTGTTAAGATTAATTAAGATTTTAATTAAGATTGAGATTGAGACTAAGGCTGAAGCTGAGATTGAGGCATTGAAATTGAGACTGACACTAACACTGAGACTGAGACCGAGTTTGAGACTGAGATTGAGACTGAGACTAGAATTGACAAAATGAGGGAGTATCTGAATGACCGAATATCCGAATGATACAGTATCCTAAAGTATCTGGATGTGCGATACCCGAATGAGTGAGTTTCCGAATGAGCTCGTAAGCGAATGAACGAGTATCTGATTAAGCGAGTGTCCGAATGAGTGAAAATTCGAAAGAGCGAAACTGTATGATCGAATATCCGAACGACCGAGAATCAGAAGGAGTGAGTATCTGAATGACCGAGTATCAGAATGAAAGAGTATCCGAAAGTATTCGAATGAGCAAATATCTGAATGAGTGAGTTTCCAAATGAGCGAGTATCCCAATAAGCTGTTATCCAACTAATTAAAGATCACATAATTATACTCTATTTCCCATATAAGAAGTTGGCAGACCTATGCGTGCATACCAATTATAGGAGTGAACAACATTCAAAGATATAGACAATATTTAAGAACGAAATATTATAAGAAAAAGCAAAAATGTAAAAGTATGCAATAATAATCAGGTGTTAAGATGCTGAATTATTTTTAAGTACGCTAATTGAGTCGTGAAATATGTCGACATGACAATTATTGTTTTGGTACACATCCGATTAGGTTACATTCAGCACAAATTGGAGGAAGAGGAGATTTCTTCAAAATATTTGTTCTGGATGTAGAAATATAGAGGAGTTTAATGACAGGCTATCACGGATATCGGGACGGGACAGGCCTACTGTCCACGTAAACCGCACGTCATACGAACGCTATCGTCAATGAGGGTAACCCAAATTTTCCGCTAGAGGCGCTAGTGAGAAGGGAGGTCTGTCTGTCACTTTTCGCTTGTCTGAATGGTCTGAATTTCATTTGTCACTGTTTATGTATGGGCGGGCTTTGACAGCAAGACCTCACCTCGACGGTGGCGCCAGCTGGTGAGCACAAAAACGGCGACCCTCATTGCTTGCATCTTGCGTAGAAATAATTAAATCTGTGTCCACGGTTCGACACAACAAATATGCAAAATACGCCTGCTTTCATTTGTAGGCTGCATGCATTCGTCTTTGACGCGTGGGTCCGTGGACAGTAGGCCTAAATCGTACTTCGCTTTGATGTGTGATCAAAAACGAGCATAGCTGTGATGTGACCGGTACGAAAACCACGAATGACTTAAAAACTTCGCACTTGTGGGTTCTCTTAGTAATGTGATGTGTGATGAAACTTCAATGCATAAATTCATAATAACTAATAGCCTCATATAAATATTTTTTTATTTCACACAATAAATAAAATAAATAAATAAAATCATTATGTAATAAAAATGTTATCAATATACCTACTTGTTAGATGTCTTTTTTAATCCGGTGTTACTTAATTATTTTCTGAATTTGAATAAAAAAAAAATATATTCAAATTGTTAAAAAATAAGAAATATACCAGCTAGCGTTTGAACACGAGCACGTATCAAATTAGCCGTTTTTTGTTGACAGTGTGTGCATATTGCTTCAATTGATTGCTTATCATTGAGTTGACAGACCTTTAGACTATCGGTAGGCCAGTGCCGCTCCAGCTATCGATGGAGACACGCGTATTTCAACAATCTGAAACTTGGTATCGATAACGTGAACTTACCGTGATCATTCGCGGTTAATATCTGCCTCAGTGAGTGACAGTGTTGTGTTACATCGTCGTTATAACTTAACTTTCTTTTATCTAACGTTATCAGGAAGCGTTGGTTATCGAATTTTGGGAAGGTGAGTCTTATACGGTCTTTGTTACATACTTTTAAATTGTATAAATATAAATATTTCGCCGGTGTGCACGTGTGTCATTATTTGTAGAAATTTCCTATTCCAATACCGAATTCGAGGTATTTGGTGACCATAGATAAGTAAATCCTCGTGAACCAACTCGTAAACCAGATTAAAATAATTCAGACAACATGAAGATAAAGAAATGGATCACACCGTTTGTATGCATAACATTTGCGTGCAGTGTGTATGTATGTATGTAAATAAGATTAATTGGTCGATGATTCACACCTGTTTTAAACTGTTGGATTCCAACGACATGCATGCATGTCACGAATGCATAGTACGTTCACTTCGCTGGAATCCGCCGATGGTCCACTCGCCGATTTTATATATTTTATCACATTAAAACGCCATTTACATAATATATAACAGAAACCAGAATATGTTAAACAATATATAATATGTTTAGGCATGATATGTTTATTTTTAAGTGACATGCATATTTGTGCCACATAAATTTTCCTTCACTGGGCTATCCATTTCCAATTCAAGTTATAGGTAAAGGGAAAATAGGTAAGGAGTCGACTCGTATAGCGCATTGATTCTCACACCGGACTGCCATCGGAAGGGTCATGGGTTCGATTCCCAGCTAGGTGAATATTTGAATGTGGCAGCTACGACGCAGGGACCCTAGTACGGGGTATGAATGGGTAGCGTTATTTAGGTATTTAATTCCTCAAGGTATTACAAATATTTATTTCGAATAAAATATTATAGTATAATTTGTTATTATATATCTAGTATATTATATAGTAGGTATAGTATGTTATATAACTCAAATGTGTGTAAAGTCCGCCAATCCGCACTTGGCCAGCGTGGTAGACTATGGCCTTTACCTTCTCATTCTGAGAAGTGACCCGTGCTCAATAATAGTGGGCCATGATGGGTTGAGATGATGATGATTGTTTGTTATTATGCGACGTCTAACAGTCTAGAAAAAAGTATTACATCCTGTTTAGTTACTGGGTGAGAAAGTTTGAATTCGAAAATAGGCTTTTGTTCCATGTTCCATATTTTGTTCGAATATTCGCTCGTTTTCGATTCGGTGTCAGTTTTTTGGCTCCGATCTAAGGATTTCTTGTGTCGTGCGATCACATATTCGTTATTGTAACCCATTTAATTGTCGACTACGCGGTAGATCCTCGTCTACAAAAAGCATGACGAATGTCAGTTACGTCATATTTAGTTGCAATCGATCGCGCAAATCAATCAAATTAAATAACTGGGGCGTTATAAACATAGAGATATTACACGTTATAAATCAATATGCGAATATTGACATTCGTTCGGGTCAACTTCGTAGAGTCTTACAACGATCTTTTGGCGCGTGGATGACGTATGGGTGACAGAGACAGCGCCTTACAGGGAAGGCAAACTGTAAGACGCTGTCTCTGTCACCCTCATGTCAGTCAAGCGCCAAAAGATCCTTGTAGGACTATACTTACATTTACATACATATGTAATACATAATATATAAATCTCTCTCTTTATTTCTTATCAGCATAAATGCTCGAATTAACAAATTATGTTAATAAAATTTAAAGCGTATTCAAAATTAAATGTATTTAAAATTAAACGTACCTATTTAAAATTAAATTCAGAGGGACCTGATTATAATACTCGTAAAACAAAACGTTAATGAAATAGTTTAAATCACATCTACCAATCATGTCAAGTTTGTAATAATAATTTATACTTCGCTAATAGGTGGTAGAGCCTAGAGTTCACCCGGGTTAGTAGCTACTACCTACCCCTGCCACGCTACTTATACCATTTCTGTCTTTAACTAATATATTTATATAATATGTTATATACTTATGTATATAACGCTGAAGAGTAGGTACGTTTGTTTGAACGGGTTAATCAATTAAACAATTATTTTTGTGTTGGAAAGTCGGTTTATGGAGGAGGATATATTTTCACGCTATGACTAAAAGGAGCGGAGCATCAAGTTTCCCGAAGCGAAGCGAGGGCGCCTACTAGTGGTGTTAAAATTATTTCACCAATTGAGTTTCGGTTAGAGAGATATGCCAGAGATAAGAGTTGTTTACATCTTTTTAGAAGGGGCCCTCTCAATCCTTAAGGGTAGCAACATATACATAATTATGTAGGTATGTTATGTATATCTGTTATGGGCTTCAGCGGGAGTATTGCATGGCCTTTGGTTACCTTAATTCAATAAAAAACTTTAACCAGAGATTATGAGAGAGATTATTAAAAACTATCGTAAATCAATAATTAACAGAATAGTTATTAACGATGTTCCTAAAAGGCGTTATTTTACGAGTAAGTGTAGAATAAATAATATATGATAGCGATATTAGTTTGAGTTATCAGTTAGATTATGTTCATCAACAGATTACGCACAAGGTTAGTCCTGTGGGTCATTGATCTAAATTGATATTATTTTTAAGTTGTTTATTTTTGTCTTCAAGTAGAAGCTGCCACATAAAAAAATCACCTGTTTAAATATGTACTGTGTGCAGTGAGTCAAGCGTGTTGTATCTGATTATTATTATTATTTGTGTTATTTATTATACCTATTTAACCGTTAAAATTATCGGCTTCAGTTGCGTATAACTATACCTCCTACCTAAAATATTGAAAGCTAGCAAATCCGCCCTTGCTTCGCCCAAAAATCGCAAGGCGTGACCGGTGAAGAACGGTCGAGGCTACGGCACCCGGTCACTAGTCAGAGGAGTTTGACTCCTACCATGCTGCTTAATCTCCAGGATAATTTAGCTGAAGTCCTACCAACTTGTTTTGGGCAGCTGCCAAACTTGTTGTGTCGGCAAAGCTTGAGAAACAATATTTTCCTTTCAGTATTTTCTTTTTCGTTTTTAGGCGACTTCAAAAAACGGTTACCGCATAGGTTTTGACTGTTTTTCGATTTTGATAATTCTTTTTTCTGACATCTGCCGGGTAGTTTAAGAGTTAGGTGCTTCTACTAGCCTATTACTTACCTATTTTGAAGTTGGTTATTTTTTTGTTAAAATTATATATTCTTGACCATCAATGATGGTCATCAATGGTGAATGCATTTAGTGTTATTGATGTCCATGAGCGACGATGACCAATGAGGCTACGACTGACTACGAGTTCATCTTTTATCGGCTCTATACATAGAAAAGTGACGGCTCATATCGTTGAAATCTCGAAGCGAAGTATCATCTCACGGACACATCGCCCTCATTGTATCGAAGACACAACGAGACAAAACTGCTACAAGTGGGTAATGACGGCATCCGTTGGGGCTCGAAGACGGACGAATAAATTGTAGCCAAGGATCGCTCGTAAGTACCTGACGTTCAGACCAATAGATGGATAAAACTGAGATGGCAATATCATTTTTAATGGGAAAGAATGAGAGCGCATGTGCTAGATTGCACTGCAGACGTGTTTGATTTATGCAACGGATTTTTGTATACACAGCAGAGGAGATGAGACACTTAAAGGAAAATGATGAGTGGCGCCTCGGAAAAGAGTCCAAGACCAATCAAAGGCATTATGGATGTTGACCAAGAAAACAGAGCCGTTACATTTTTATTGTAGAGACTAGCGAACCGCCCTCGCTTCGCTTCGGGACCCGTAAGTATCAACCGCGTAGGTCCCGCTCCCGTAGGAATTTCGGGAAGATAATAAACTATCACCAAAATTAATTCAGGTTAAATTAAATTAAACTTAGAAATAAAGCTTACGACAAAATAATAGCAATGTAGCAAAGGATCACAGCAAGATTAATTCAGATTAAACTTGGAAACGCGGCAAGTTTGGTATGGCAGTGGGTTTGACCAAATTTGATTACCATAAAAACGGTTCTAGTGTGTTAATCTTAAAAGATAGACATACACTGTCGTGGACATTTTTTTAGATCATTTCAAGAGGAATAATTCTCTCATACATATATTTTTGGTATCTTGAATCGTTTTCGCAACGCATGCAACGAAAGCCCTCGAGAATGAATAATTTTCCCCGTTTTTTCCACATTTTCCATTATTTCTTCGCTCCTAATTGTTGCAGCGTGATGTTATATAGCCTATAGCCTTCCTCGATAAAAGGTCTATTCAACACGCAAAAAAAATTTCAATTCGAACCAGTAGTTCCTGAGATTAGCGCGTTCAACCAAACAAACAAACAAACAAACAAACAAACAAACAAACAAACAAACAAACAAACTCTTCAGCTTTATAATATTAGTATAGATTAAGAGATTATTACGCCTCGGTAAAAGGAGCATAGGACGCCCCGCAGAGGGCTTCAGAGGGCTTAGGAAAGGTCGCAGTGGACTTCGATAGGCTGATAGATAGATAGATATACCTACCTACTTATTCTTCTGATTATGTCTAATGTGATTGGGGGAGGTTCATCTAAAGGAAAACTGATGAGGAAGTTTAGAAATGGTGTGCTCAAGAAATGTGGTACTTAGCTTTTCCAATTTCGACATCTGTATACATAAATAAAATTGAAAGCTCTGTTTGCAATTTCAAAATAATAGTGTTTTCCAGTTCATATAGGTATTTACATGATAAGTACTATTACAAACAAACTCATTAATTTTTGTCTGTTTGTCCGGTCTCATCTCCGGAAAGCTGAACGGACGTTTATGCAACTTTCACTGAGAGATAGAGAATTTTGTGGAGCAACAAATAGGCTACTTTTTAACTCGGAATTCCCGAGAGATCAGATTTCACGCGGGAAAATCTATGCGCGTTAAGTTGCGGGCTCAGCTCGTACAAAAATAAGAAGACTGTGAGCTCATTAGAGATAAATAGTACCGGTATCCAGCCCATCTTGCGGTAAACCAAGTTCCCAGGACCTCTTGATTAGATTACCGCAATTGTCGGTTGCGTCAGACTCGTCCATACCTGATTAGATGATTAATCGCATGAAATTGATATATCCGTCGGTCTGACTGTTCGCTGTCGTTCTCTCGCAGTCTGATTATCAGATCTGGCTTGTTTTACTTTAATGTGTTTAGCTTTAGCCTTTATGAAGTACTAGTAAATCCGCCCTCGCTTCGCTTCGGGAAACCAGTCCCTTCAAAAATCTCTATAAATTTTAACAAATTATGTTATTCCGATGTCTAAGCTATATTACTGCAAAGTTTCATGAAAATCCGTTCAGTAGTTTTTGCGTGAAAGAGCAACAAACACACACACACACACACTCACTCACATACATCCTTACAAACTTTCGCATTTATAATATTAGTAGGATACACGCAGGTTAAGTATCAAAGAGTGTTCTGGGCAATATATTAATTTTAATTGCTTAGGTATTTGAAAATTTCCGCGACCCTCATAACCATTGTAGTATGTTCTAAGAACTTAAAGTAGGTAAGCAGGAGGAATGGCGCTCATTGGGTAATGGCGCTATCGATATCGTGTGTGTCTAATTCGGGAGTCGCAAACACTGTGTGTTAGAGCATCTAGTTCTAGGTATACATTTCTTTATGTTGAAAGTCCCCCGCTTTCCCTAGGGTCGGCAACGTGTCGGTGATGCATTAGTTTTTGTTGTTCAGGGGCAACAACGACCACATACCATCAAGTGACGAGTACGGGGCAGTGGTCCAACTACTCCATCCAACTTGTTGGACCACGGGTTTTTACTAGGGGCAGTTATCCAACGTAAAAAATAGTTGGACCACAGCACCATTTGAGAGTTCCGTGGTCCAATCCAATTTAAAAATAACTTGTCAAGCTCTAAACACTGCATCTTTATATCTGATTAAAGGTTAATCTACTTTGAAGTGACTCATATTTTCTGCAACTAGTAAACAATAGGTACAAAAACGGCTCATTACAGACGTAGACGTACCTACGTAAAAAAACCCTCTCGATGATTTATTATACTATGTAACGGTAACGGTAAGTACCTAACCCTAATAAGGCCCCAAACCTAAGATCCACTGCGTTACGTAACCCAAATATGGACCGGTTTGATGTCTAATAACGTATTCATTTTCATTTATCTTAAAGCGCACTTGTAAGGCGTTCTACGCACGTGAATCTACGTTTTGACATGCGCCCACACGTGGCGCTTGCGGCGTAGCATCATGTCAACAAACGATGACGTCACAATGACTGGTTTAGTGGTAAATACGTGTGTAAGATGGGTGGCAGACTGTCCGTTATCTTAACACTCATTAAATCTGTAGCTGATCTCTGTACATTGAAGTAATATAAGAAAAACTGTAATTGAAGGCCTCTGCTTGCAAGCAATGGAGTCCGAAAATTGATTTTTAAATGTTTACCCATTTGTCTGTGGTTTTGTAATCGGACGCTAATCTCCGGAACGGCTGAACCAATTTCGTTGCAGTTTTCATTAATATACTAATATAGTAAGCTTCACGCTACGAACTTTTGCTTCAATCAGTTCATTACCTCAGTCTAAAAATTACCTAACAATTTCTGAGGTACTCTATGATTCCCCTTGTCGTGGACATAGAGATAATACACTAAAGTGGGCGAGCCATACGGCTGTCCATACATTGCAATCGCCCCCGGTTAGAAAGAGAAACAACGATAACGATAATTACCTATCTCTCTCCGATCCTAATAAGAGAAAGGTGATTACTAAAGATTTCGTCTCTTTTTATCCTAGGTACGCTCTGAAGCCTCGCCAGAAAGAGAAAGGTGATTACTAAAGATTTCGTCTCTTTTTATCCTAGGTACGCTCTGAAGCCTCGCCAGAAAGAGAAAGGTGATTACTAAAGATTTCGTCTCTTTTTATCCGAGGTACGCTCAGAAGCCTGGCTTCTATGCTCTAGTGTATTATCTCTATGTTCGTGGATGCCATGGACAACAGAAAGACAAGAACCACAGACAACAATTTAAACTCGTTATTCAAACATCCGGCTCGCTGGGACGACATGGTAATCTACGCCATGGCCCGGGTCATGTCACATACAACATCTAAATGATTATAGTTAATGATGTAAGCGGATGACACAGTGTGCCAATTATACTGTTGACAGTAGGTATGATGCGTATATAATTGTTTTGATTTGATGATTAATTTTGATTATTATTAAGCTAAGTTAAGCTACAACCCACTTATAGCCCACTACTGAGCACGGGTCTGTCCTCATTACTGAGGAGGCCTAGAGCATACTCCACCACGCTGCTCCAATGCGGGTTGGTGGAGGGGTTAGTGGCCAACCCAGTGTCGAAAGTTTTCAAGCCGCCCGAAGGCCTCCGACATGGCTTAACGACTGCTATCAATCGATAACAACCGGGACCGACGACTTTACGTGCCCTCCGAAGCACGGAAGCGCTTGATTATTATTGATTTTGATCTGATTTAAATGGTTAATTAATTTGATTTTATTTTGATGAAGTAGCAGCACGGTGGAATCAAAGGTTCAACGAATTTGTAAATTAGCGGTGAGGTATCTTGAACTATGTAGTAAATTAACAAATAGGTAAACGATTTACAATATGAATAGCAGCACTGATTGATAGTAAAGTTAAGGAGGGGAAAAGTAAACTGTTAAGTAATAAATTTAGCAAAAAAAGTTACATCATCATAGTCTACATCGCCATATTTTTATGAAAATTTGTAGATTCGTTTTTTTTAATTAATAAAAATAAGTAATATGCAACGCTAACACACTTATAGCCTCCTAATAGGATTCTCTGTCTCGTGGGCGCCATGGACAACATTCAAACACATACGATCGAACAGATCGAGAGCAGTTTAAAACTCAAATCATTCAAACCACCTCGTTGAGATTCGAACCCAGGACCCTTGGAACGGCGATCCGGTGTTAACCTTTGCGCCATCCGGGTCGTAATGTTTATTATATTTATGAATCTTTTGCACTTCCAAGAACATAATACACAAACATATCAAATTGATGACCTCCCGTTATTATCTCAGCTAATGATAATTTTATACACAATAGTTGATGGACTAACGTGTCAGTAGGATTATAATATAGTGTTGCAAGAGGTTGTGCAATGTGGGAACCGGTCGGTGCTTTACGAAGGTTGCCTCAAGGCTCTATCAATCTCGTAAATAAAATATTTTGCGCACACCATAATATCTGTAGCGTTCCTAGTGCTACGACGCATGATAGCCATCAAATACTTACATCTCGATTCGATGAATTGTCGAATTTATTTATCTTGTCGAGAAATAAAGTATCTTGTCGATAAACGTGGAGATGGGCAATCTGATGGACATAAGGATAACGATAATGATAATAATAGGAATGATAATGATGATAATGATGATATGGGCATACGGATATTATTAGTGCGGTGGCGACGAAAAAAAGAAGAATAAAGAAAAGAGTTCGTAATCACCTAAACTAGAGAAAAAGTCAAAAACTAAGTTGAGGTAGAGAAGGAAGAAAGTGGGTGTTAAAAACAGCAAAACGAGAAAGAAAATGTGGCTTTTAAAAATATGAAAAACTTAGGTATAACGATACATTAAAAAAGAATGGTTAAACAAAACAATTTGGCACAAGCATGTATCTATGATAGCAAGAAATTACTAAAGAAATATCTTAATAAATTTAATAGTTACAAAATAATAATGTTTTACAATAATGAACAACTGAAGAAAGCTAAAAATATAGCAATTCATAAATTTCCGTGTTCTATCATGTATAAGGATGCGTACAGATTATGTAACATGTTATATAACTTCTGTTTTATAACACGTCCACACTATCTAACATTTTTGTCTAACAATGAAACATGTAACAAGACCGTACACATTAAAATAACATTGTTGTATAACAGTGTTTTATAACAATTCAATGCGTGTCATTTCTTAAAATATAGCATATACCTAACATTGTTGCAAAAACTAATAACATGTTATATAACATGTTTTGTTATAGTCTGTATCTGTACGCACCATAACAAATAAATACCTACATCTCGTAGTATGTACATGCCTTTACGTTTGGATGCACGCGTAGTGACTCACGACCACGACGCGCGTCGTGTTGTGTCCGACACGTCAACGACACGCGCGTGCATGGTCAAGGTCGATCGGAAAATAGACACGCGTCATACCTAACATTTTTGTAATACCTACATCTTATATTTGGAGAAGTCTCGTACTTATAGCTTTCTTCAAGATGTTTTTCTTCATAGAAGTAAAGTTTAATATCTAAAAGTTTCGCAATACTTACGAAAAAATACTTCGAGAAATGTTCATGCCATTGTTTTGGTTTTCATCCGTATTTCCTCGAACCTGCCAGATTATCTTTATGAAAAAAATACGTAGTTTACCAGGTAATTACCACTGTGAGTAAAAACTAAAATGATGTAATGCTCATTTTGGTAAACATAACAAATACATATCTACTTATGTCAAACATAACAAGTGACAAAAAATCTTAATCTTTAATCTTAACTTTAATATGTAGCGTACAGTTGAAAATTATTGTTATGTAGTCAACTAATTTATAATACAAATTGTAATGAAGTGGCCAAGTGAATTGATTTAAAAGTAGAACAATGAATTTAAGTTAAATTATGCAACTTCTAGAAAAAATTAAGTAGACATACACGTTTCCCCAATTTATTTGATTGTCTAGACATATGTATATTATGTAGCCACGCATTAACCTAGTCTATATTACCTTAATGGAGTCTATATTTGAAGTCGTGTTAGAGTTAATATGCAAATTGTGTTAATTTAATGTTATGATAATTCGATTATTAACTTATTATGCGTAAAAACTCTTATTCTTTGGCACAAATGAATGTTAAACATTAGAAAAAATAAAGATAAATTACCAGTTTAAAAATTAAAAAATACGCTTTCATACAAATAAATAAAATTGGAGTGACTGATTGTTATATTAAAATAACCGCTTTTTACCATAATGCATCCTATCCTACTATCCTACTAATATTATAAATGCGAAAGTTTGTAAGGATGTATGTGAGTGAGTGAGTGTGTGTGTGTGTTTGTTGCTCTTTCACGCAAAAACTTCTGAACGGATTGTCATGAAACTTTGCAGTAATATAGCTTAGACATCGAAATAACATAATTTGTTAAAATTTATAGAGATTTTTGAAGGGACTGGTTTCCCGAAGCGAAGCGAGGGCGGATTTACTAGTATTAATATAATTATGATTACCGATGTACGTATTTATTTTTACTTGGACCAGAAATGCGTGTTTGATAAAGTCATTGTTCTTCCCACTTCTGCGGGCGATGCCGCGAGAAAGAGCTGGTAAAAATGGCTCATCGTCCGAACTTGATGTAACCAAATTTTCAGACAGCGGTTGACATAAAACTCTAATCTTTTAAGTGAGTCTACATATATGAATCTCTACATTTGTTTCTGTTGAAAGCTTTTGCAAAACTAGTCACGCGATCCTCCAGGGGAAGAACTCAATCAACTTAAATTGATATCAAATTGATGCATCTTGTAGTATACACATAAAATGGGTATACCCCCATAATGTAAGTACCTACCTACTTAATAGATTTGCTCGAAAATTCTTATAGAAGACGTACATTTAAAACCGGGGCAATCATCGGCATTAGGACAGTCACGGGCTGCGACGATGACGATGATGCTGAAAAATTAAAACTTGACCCAGAGATTTAAATTAGGGAACTAAGCTACTATGTATAGGTATAGAATTTGAAATCTTCGTCACAGTAAATCACAAAACGTATGCGTAGTTTACATATAAATAAATTATCAACGTTAAAATAAATGGACAGGAGCGAGATAAACAAGATTGATAACATTGTTAATGCAAAAAATATAATATGATAAAAACAATATTTTAACTTTTCCTTAACAAGAAATAATTTGACTAATTTGTATAGTTTATGCCAATTGGCCATTAATAAAATGGTCATGGTTTGTTTGCTCGCGTTGTATAACTTCAGGTTAATGCTTCGATTCACACATATCAGTGAAGTTACCGTTCCGTCACAGTACCGGCAAATCTTTCATACATTCTCGGCATTGTCAGCACTGAAACTTCACTGCGAAGACTTCGCATAAGGAAAATTGTTTTTTACCTATACAAAAATTGAATATTTCTTTTAGTGGTATAAATGTGAAACACTAACAGACAGACAGAGTTCCTGTGACATTTATAACATTAGTTACTGTAGCCTCAGCCTGAGGCTACAGTAAGCAGCGACTTGCGATGCGATTGGAGCAGCGAAACGAAATAAACCTGGCATGGCTACATTATAAGCGTAAATATGGCGATAATATGGCGATGAGGTGGCTACACTACACATGCTTCGAAACAAATCAGCAGAATCGATTTAAGGACTGCGCACATTACAACGACTCCACGCCAACGCGGTTACGGAGCAACTCAAATGTAAGCATTCAATTATGATCCTTATATCTTAGGCGTCACGGTTGAATTTCGAGAGTGAACGGCGTCGGTGAGCAGAGGGTGGGGAGTAGTCCACGTTTTCTAAGTGTACACTCGAAATTCAACCGTAACGCCTAAGATATAAGGATCATAATTGAATGCTTACATTTGAGTTGCTCCGTAACCGCGTTGGCGTGGAGTCGTTGTAATGTGCGAAGTCCTTTATGCAGCTACACTAGTAAAACACACACTAGTACACTACACAGTACAGTTGGCTACACTAGTACAGTAGTAAAAGAGAAAAACTGCGATTTCGCTATGAATTCGCTAATTCATAGCATGTTTAGTAATCGCTCAAAATTCGTTTTCTTGAAATGTGATCATTTCAAAATCGCGAGTTATTTTACGTATTATGTAGCCACTCTCATATATTTAGTAGCACATTGAATTAGTCGTGCAAGTGAAAAAATTTTCTAATAGGTTCGCTTCTATTTCGCTGATATGTTGATGTAGCCGATGCCATGGTCACAATAATTTTGTTTCTGTCGCGTAAAGAAATCAAAGTTCGCTAGAAATACTCTACATACAGTGTAGCCGTGTACGTAAGCATTTGTTAAGTTGTTTTAGTCGTTCATGTGTCGCAATTCGCGTCGCGGCTTAATGTAGCCTCAGCCTCACTAATTGAAATACCTTTACTTCAAAATGAACTGAACTTTGAAACTTTTGAAAAATTGAACTTCTCTTGACTTCAAAACAGCCACATTGTAATCGTAAGCGGAATGCGTTGCGGACAATTTGTTTCAGACCTTCACGTTCAGACGTTCACAATAAAGGACGTCGCAAAGCGTCACGTTCATTTTAAAAAGACATTCACGAGGAAACTGTGATGAAAAAGACATCCCTATCTCTCGCTTTCTCTCATCAAATTTTGTACAAATAAATAGCAACTGCATCATATACGGTAATTAAGGTTGCCAACCGTGCTTTGATAGACAGAGTATAAACTATTCTCTATAATCTCTATATCATGTAAGCGTACTTTATCATCTATAACAATAATGTACTATACACTAAAATACTCTTTTTATACAATGTCTACTACGCTGTTACATAAAAAATTGTTATGTTCTGTAAAATTTACCATTTAATTACAAAAATTATTTTTTGTTTATTTAATGAACAATACCTTCTAAATAAAGAATAATAAATGACACTTACTCGTTTTATAAGTCTGCACTGTTTATTTATCTCCTTTAAAATCAGATTCTCTATTTCTTCTAGTAGAAGATAGCAACCCTAACGGTAACATATCGTTTTACCGAAGCAAAGCGTGGGCGATCGCTAGTATCTTATACATATAGAAGATGCAAGTCCTTGGAGCATTACTTAATATTCCGTGCACGTCGTCTCAAGATAAAGAAACGCTTTTAAGCAAGTAATTTAATTTAGTTTCTACAGAGTATTTTATAAATTCCACCTTCTTGAACTCCATTTAAACAATACCTTCTTATAAGACTAAAGTAAGATTTGAATCGGGACTTCGATATTAAGTCTAACCAGAAAGTGTTTGTTGATTAGTCTTTAGTACAAAGGACTTGGGAAGGACTGTAAGGCTGTAACAGTCCAGGTAGTTGTTGCTAAGAATTTTGATTGAGCTCGATTATAGATGTGTAGCAAGGTAGCAACCATTGTAGCAAACAACATTATTCTTGCTTTAGAGTGACGGATCTTGCTATAGAATGACTGATTGAAAATGACTTGATCCTAAGATTGCCTACATGTCATGCGAATTCTTCTTATTTAAGCCTTTAATGCAAAGAGATCCGTGTTATAAGTTTGACTTGTCTGTATGTGTGTCTATGTGTCTGTCTCATGGCACAGTAGCTCTCAAAGGGATTGACTAACTCGTGCTGCGTTTTTTTGCATTTAAAAGCCAATTGTCTTACGGTGGTTCTTAGCTCCGTTTGGTAAAAATGGGTCCAGCAATTTGAAGAATATCAGCTCTTCTCCAAAATGATGTAAAACATTTGGCAGTTAAATATGGTGAAAATCTCAGGCAATCCGGTACCAAAAAAGATGTCTGTTTTAAGCAATTTCCCAAAAAATGCCCATTGGATTCCTTCAAGTGATTTTTTTTTTATGTTGTTTTAATTAAATGTACCTAATATAGTGTCACTTAAAGTGGTAAGTGTATGCATAGACGAAAATTTACGTATTGATGGTATAGTAATAGGTACAAAAGACATTAAATAGTATGCGATAGGAGCGATAGTAACAACCGCGTACAATATTTACTTTTCTGATTACACCAAATACCTACCTTATGAGCAATTTCAGGAATTTCTTGTTTGGGCGTGTAGAGCAAAAAAAACGTTATCATGACGATTTCTGGTGCGTCATCTATACACACATTAAATCTAGTACCTGGTTGACCGAGCTTTGCTCGGTTGAAAATTATATTTAGTATGAATCGCATACTGATAAAATATGAATAATGTTCTTCGATCTTTCCGACATAATATGAGTTTAAAAAGAATTGCGTGTACTTATGTACGCACGTAAGAAGTTATACTTCTTTGGCATCATTAATAATAAATATTCAACGTTAATAATTTTGACAGCTGTCATCCGAAATGTAGGTCTCAACCAGACCTACAACTTTCCCAAAGACACCAGTGCTCCAGGAGCAGCCGTTGCCGGGATATCTCCGTTCGAAGTTTGACAGCTGTCATTGGAAATGTAGGTCTTGACGAGACCTACAACTTTCCCAAAGACACCAGTGCTCCAGGAGCAGCCGTTGCCGGGATATCTCGGTTCGAAGTTTGACAGCTGTCATTGGAAATATAGGTCTTGACGAGACCTACAACTTTCCCAAAGACACCAGTGCTCCAGGAGCAGCCGTTGCCGGGATATCTCGGTTCGAAGTTTGACAGCTGTCATTGGAAATGTAGGTCTCAACCAGACCTACAACTTTCCCAAAGACACCAGTGCTCCAGGAGCAGCCGTTGCCGGGATATCTCGGTTCGAAGTTTGACAGCTGTCATTGGAAATGTAGATCTTGACGAGACCTACAACTTTCCCAAAGACACCAGTGCTCCAGGAGCAGCCGTTGCCGGGATATCTCGGTTCGAAGTTTGACAGCTGTCATTGGAAATGTAGGTCTCAACCAGACCTACAACTTTCCCAAAGACACCAGTGCTCCAGGAGCAGCCGTTGCCGGGATATCTCGGTTCGAAGTTTGACAGCTGTCATTGGAAATGTAGGTCTTGACGAGACCTACAACTTTCCCAAAGACACCAGTGCTCCAGGAGCAGCCGTTGCCGGGATATCTCGGTTCGAAGTTTGACAGCTGTCATCCGAAATGTAGATCTCAACCAGACCTACAACTTTCCCAAAGACACCAGTGCTCCAGAAGCAGCCGTTGCCGGGATATCTCGGTTCGAAGTTTGACAGCTGTCATTGGAAATGTAGGTCTCAACCAGACCTACAACTTTCCCAAAGACACCAGTGCTCCAGGAGCAGCCGTTGCCGGGATATCTCGGTTCGAAGTTTGACAGCTGTCATTGGAAATGTAGGTCTTGACGAGACCTACAACTTTCCCAAAGACACCAGTGCTCCAGGAGCAGCCGTTGCCGGGATATCTCGGTTCGAAGTTTGACAGCTGTCATCCGAAATGTAGATCTCAACCAGACCTACAACTTTCCCAAAGACACCAGTGCTCCAGAAGCAGCCGTTGCCGGGATATCTCGGTTCGAAGTTTGACAGCTGTCATTGGAAATGTAGGTCTCAACCAGACCTACAACTTTCCCAAAGACACCAGTGCTCCAGGAGCAGCCGTTGCCGGGATATCTCGGTTCGAAGTTTGACAGCTGTCATTGGAAATGTAGGTCTTGACGAGACCTACAACTTTCCCAAAGACACCAGTGCTCCAGGAGCAGCCGTTGCCGGGATATCTCGGTTCGAAGTTTGACAGCTGTCATTGGAAATGTAGATCTTGACGAGACCTACAACTTTCCCAAAGACACCAGTGCTCCAGGAGCAGCCGTTGCCGGGAACAGTACCTCAAAGAAGTTATCCTAATGTTTCATAGATGGCGTCAGTATGATGTTTTTAAAATCTCTTTATCTCGGGAACCGAGCTTTTCTCGAACCTGGGACCTTGATAAATCGATTCCTTGAGCCGAAAACCCCCTAATCTGTAACTTTCATGAAAATCTTTGCAGCCGTTTCCGAGATCGTGAAAATAAATAAATAAATATACAAGAATTGCTCGTTTAAAGATATTAGATATCAGATAGCTGTCTGTACGTGAAAAAAATATGAGAAAAACTATTAGGTACAACAGGGTGTACAATACTCAATATATCGTGTTTTTATTAACTCAATATAGCTCAGAACAGTGGTATAGAATTTTTGTCAGTTTATCTGTGCTTTTGTTCACGCTAATCTTACAAACGGCTGAACCCGCTTGATCCATCCATCAAGCTTTGGATGTCCACTGTTGGACGTAGGCCTCCTCTACCGGCGCCATTCTAACCGGTCCTGAGCCCTTTGAATCCAGCGGATGCCCGGCGTCTTCTTCAGGTCGTCAGTCCACCTGACCTGGGGCGCCCTACGCTCCTTTTTCCAAGACGTGGTCTCCATTGGAGGACCTTCCTTCCCCAACGGTTGTTGGTTCTCCGAACTATCTGGCCAGCCCATTGCCACTTCTCACACACTTAATATTGTGGTCGTAATGTGGTATTAATATAATAATATTTATTGTATTGTGGTAATCTTAAATTTACAAATTATAGTTATTGTATAATTTCAATCGGTTAATAAATAAAGTTTTCTCAGTTTAAAAATCACGCCTAATTTCCGAATGTGGCTGATTTATTAGTGGTAAGTATTTACTGGACTTTCCCGAGTTATGTGCGTTTTAAGCATTTAAATGTCTCCACTTTGCCAGCGTGGTGGATTATGGCCTTAAGCTTCTCATTTTGAGAAGAAACCCGTGCTCAGTAATGGGCCATGATGTGATGAGTGATTTACTAGTAATACGTAGCATTAATCTAAGTAGCATCATGAAACTGATCCAAGTACTAGGAATTGCCGACAAACTATGACACACTTTTGCAGTATTCAAATGCAGTCCTTAAAATGTAATGGCGCCTCTACACGATAGCCAACATGTTAGCCAATGTTGTGGCGAAGATGATTGCCAAGAGATTGTGACGGCGTCCACACGTTGGAAGGTCGATCAGTCTGCGTCGGTTCGGGCCAATGTGCGGACGATATTAATATTTTCTTAAAATGAATATTGAGGTTCTAACGGCTGCTGCGGTTTAATTATTCTCAGCATACAATACAATAAAAATGTGTATAAAAATTATTATACACATTTATTTCATTATAATACACATTATTATACATCTATATTACTCATAGTTGCCATATTGTAGACATAATTTAGATATCGACGTGTGAATAAAGTGCGTGCGCTCAGCGTGGGCGCTCGTTTCTAACTGAAATCGTGGCCAACGTGTGGACGCTGCGCCGATAACTGTGCCACAATCACGCCACAACCCTTTGATCCGCGTTGAAAAACCGACACCTCACGGATCTTGCGCGAAGTTGTGGGCCAACGGCCCAATACCTACCAAAGTAATCACAAACACCCCTTCTACACGATGGCCATTACCTATTAGCCATAACCTTCGCCAACATGTTGGCTAACGTGTAGAGGCGACATAAGCCATAAAGTAGGAGATAAGTGTCAATTACTTTTATATAATTGTTTGAATAATAGGTTTATTATAAAAGACACACTTCAGAATGAAAATGTATTCGGATAATCTAGACACATATTTTATGCCTTGGCAATGAATTTCAAACCAGTTATGAATATTTCTAATCTTTATTGTCACTATAATTGAATAAAATACATTTTATGATAAATCTGTAACGAGTCGCTGTCTTTTATTAAATGTGAAAGATATAATACCTATAAAAATATTATTAATAATTAGTCTTTGAGCTAGATAAATAAAACTACTAATTCTACTATTACTTGGCTATATAAAAATGTAAATACATCTCGATTTGAACACTAAAGTCCCTAAAGTCATTGTTACGTTAAAATTCGAATCGGATATTGGTCGACCATAATTTACAAAAATCGTGTACTTTCGTGTCCGTATTTACATTACACATAGCACAGCTGCTGCTAAGTTAGTTGCCATGGTAACCGTTTCTACGGCACCCGCACATGATTTGAGGTATCCACCTGAGCTACAGTGAAGTATAAACGAGTATAAAATAAAATTACGTACCTACTCGATTTCATAATATTTCGCAAAATTCGTAACCAATTTCGTAGACCTCGTAGGCCGTGTCGTAGGCTTGGAGTCAATTTCGTAGACTTTTGTTATCGATTTTTTCCGTTTGTATAATTTAGTATTATTTAAAAATGTTATTGATTTTTTATTAATTTGTCTTAAAAATTTAAATATTTTAGCGTTAAAATACAAAAGCATTGCAAAAACCTCTTATGGTTTGTCCCCAAGGCTAGTCAGTTAATCAGTTAAAATAATAATAATACGCGCTAATGCGGTGAATTAAGAAGAAATTAGACTTGTTAAAATTGTCAATGTGGCTCAGACCAATAAACTATAGGCGGCGTGCCGTGAACAAAACCGTGAAGCCGGTAAAAAGTACGCCTCGCCTTGTAATACACACGGCGGCACTCACACCAAAACGACTTTTGTGTTCTAAATATTAAAAAATGAATGAAGCTTTGTGTTCTAAAAAATAAAGTTTAAACTTGTTCTAGTTCAAACTGTCAACATAGGGCATTCTATTGGTTCCGATGTGTTTTTTAGGCACACTTTTGCCGGCTTCACACTTTTGTTCACGGCACGCCGTCTATAGTTTATTGGTCTGAGCAATGTGGTAACACAATAACACGTTAAGACGGAGGTGAAGCCAAACCGGTGAATAAAATAACTATGTTGTGTTTTGTAACACTAAACGTCTCTCTAATGTTCCTCATAAAAAAGGTTTGTGATGTGACAAATTCGCAATATAACCTTCAATCCAAAGCACATGTTATTATAGTAAATTATAATAGATACAAATATATTCAAACAAACAAATCAATCACACCTTGCGCTGTCACCTCGTGTCACGTTGGATGTAGTTAAATTATTAATAAGTAGTGCAAATTTCAAATGCCGTAGATAAAAACACATGTTTTATTTAACAGCCGACAAAGCCGCTAAGTCTGACGGTAAGTAGTCGCCGTCACCCAGGACATCAGAAACGCCAAAGTTATTACAGTACCCGGCAAGAAATAATGCACATCGGTATTGAGAAAGAGATAATCGTTTAGTTTCGGCTTTGTAGAGCGTTGTCCTTACTACACAGTCCTTACCGCTGACTTGTCACTTTTCTTTCCAATTCGGTAGAAGACGGTCGCGTTCACTCATAAATAAATATAAAGAGTTGTTAAAACCTCCGACGGAACATCAATCTTATTATTATTATAAGTACTAATAGGGTGCTTTATCAATAAATATTGCACAACAAGTGCAATGTGCGAGAGAGACAACGCTCTACAATGTCGTAACTAGCCGATTATCTCTTTCTGAATACCGATGTGCATTATTTCTTGCCGGGTATTGTACCTTATTACCAATGGTAGCTTTTGCCCGCAGCTTCGCCCGCGTGGAATTCGTTTATATCGCGAACCGGGTAAGTGGGGAAGGGGGTACTATCTTCCTGGGAAAATTCATCGAAATCGGTCAGGCGGTTTAGATTTTTCATACAAACTTTCATCCCCTATTTCAAGCCTTTAGGGGTTGATTTTCGAAAAAACGTAGTCTATGTGTGACTCTGGGTCTTCAACTATTTTCATTCCGAATTACATCCAAATTGAACCGGTGGTTTAGCCGTGAAAACGTCAGAGACAGACAGACTTTCGCATTTATAATATTAATATGGATGTGTGACAAGTTGTGGGAAAAACCAAGCAAACCTTATAAATATTCATCAATGATTGACATAATTTAATCATAATTGATATAATGTTACTTTAAATCTGGATTAAATTAAGTTTACACGCCTGTAGATGTAATCGTTATTCGTGATTATTTTTTTTTCTCATCTCTGATTATAAAAAGTTACGGAGGACTCGAATCCTGACCCCGGGCCTTGCAGCTTGCAGTTAAAAACTATGATTGATTCGCTTCCGCCCTCGTTGAATGCGTTGAAACTTTACCGGCTTTATTTCATCCCTTTAGGCGTATTTTTAAAAATCCTTAGTACTCACTTACATCATGAAAGCTAAGGCACTTCTCACACAACGCTATTTATGAGCTACGCCACTGCAACGCAATTCAAAATTCGTGTGTATCTGACACTTTTCACTGACAGGCGACGCGTCTACGATGCGACTCCTGTCAGTCAAAAGTGTCAGATACATAGAATTTTGGGATTGCGTCGCAGTCGCGTATCTAATAAATAGCATAATGTGAGAAGTGCCTAACCCTGCAGCAAATTTCAAGAATCCATTTTCTAGGTATAATAATTTTAAGTACCTACCTACAACAAAGTACAATAGCTTCAGCTGTGCGATAATATATAAGTCAGCAGGTCAGGTTTGCTTTTTATATGCATAATTATGTAGATTTGATCGCGGTTCTTGTTATTGTACAAACCGTTGCCGTTGTTGCGTTTCCCCGAGTTTTATCCTCAACCGTAGAAGTTCGCGTTCGACTTCCTTGTCTCAATTATCAAAATACCGCGAAAGGTGTTTAATATGCTCTATCAGCCCTGCATTCGTAAGGAGAGCGGCCGAATACGGAATCGTCACTCTCCGCTAAAAACAGATTTATTTCCTGTCCTCATAATTCAAATTTGTTTGTAATCAAAATGCACTTAAGACACTTTAAGCTCTTGTCGTCAATCAGCAATGAACCTTAATAAGAGAGCGGAAAGCTGACAGTTGTGTGGGATGATATTAAAACGAATTTATGGAACGCGAACGCAGTGTTTTGTCAACATTGAAGTTTCGAAGCTCGCCCAAAGCGTGTTTGGTTTTGGATTAGTCGAGCCCGCGACCCCGGCCGGTCAGGACGTGTCCTGATCTGGACCTCTCGAATTTCGTAATGTCCCCGAAGAAGAAGTAAGTTTATAGTCATTAAAAGTTATCAGTTATCTATCTGGTCAATGTTAAGCTAAAAGCCTTTGTTGACATTGGCTTGGCAAATGTTAACATCATCTTAAATTTTCTTAAGTGGTCGTTAAAAGAATATAATGAAGTTGATTTATTGGAACTCAATTATGCATTTGAATGTTTCTTTTTAAACATAAATACTTAGCTTAAAGTCAGATTGACGGGAATATAACATTATACTGATTAATACGCAAGGGAACGTTGTGGTTAATAGGTAATTAAGGAAAAATTAAAAAAAAATCATTTATGTTAAATATATTATTAAACTTCTTTTCTTATAAGCTCTTCTTCTCTTTATATCTTCTAATTATTGATGCATGTCTGAACCTAGAAACATTTTCAGAAAACTTTCTTGGAAATATTTAACGCTGTAAGTTCAATATTTATATGTTTAGAGTTATTGTCTGGTTGTCTAGGCGATGCGTTTGCATAATATTTATTTTATTTCAATCGGTTACCAAACAAAAAGCATAATAATATGATAATTTAAACGATTCTATCTAAAAATTATATAGATATTAACGTCAAATTTAATTAAATTACCTACTAACAAATGGATTTTATTGCACACCATTAAAATCGTAAATTAGGAACTGCGACCAGATAAAATAAAGAACGCATGTAAATGTATAATTTTGCAAATTAAAAATATTTATGCCTCTGTTTTAGTTCGAGTTTTGTAAATTGTAGCCATGATAAAATTTTAAAATGACACCTGGAGGCCCGAAAATGCCCCCGCGAGCGCCTTTCGAGAACAGAAAGTTAGAGCTTTCTGGGTGCTTTGGCTGCAATTGATTTGTAATTACTGAAAAAGTCCTTATTTTCGGTGTTAAATTAAAAGAACGCTTGCGGTCGGGTCGGAGATTTTATTGCAAGAACCATAGACAAAGAATGCATGGACTTTAAAGTATTATACTACAGATCAACAGATAATTAATTTGATGTTTCTAACAATTACATTTTATCATCTCTACTTTTATACAAAAATTGAGTTGGCCAAACTGAAGCGAATACGGACCTGATAGGTCATAGATAAATCTTTATTTGTACACGAGAAAAATCAAAGGCCTTATCGCTAAGCAGTAGCAGACTGTTTTTTACAAACGGTTTTCGCTACAATTGTGAAACCTTTCGTCTATAATATTAGCTATTATTATAGATAGGTAGGTGGTATTTTGCGTAAGACAACATAACTTAAAGGTCCACCACATCCAAAGTTACACTTTCTTAGAGGCGACCATCTCAGTCCACAGGGGTAGCAGCGCATCCGTGGCCGAATTAGAACGAGACTCATACAACTACTAACAGGACTTAACAATTACCTACTAAACGGACTATTCCCTACTAACATCAACTAACAGGACTAACTGTCACAACCTAATATTCTGACACCTTCTAATAACAAGACTACCATCCTAGTCCCTAAATGGAGTTTTTGAGGTCGGTCACAGTTGTAATGTTGCTACCGAAAGGGTGGTTCTGCATACTTGTTTGTTACCTAAAAGCAATTAAAGAAATATTACCTTTACTTTAATAAAAAACAAAAATATAAATAAAGTAGAGGTTACCAATATTACGAAAATATTATAACGCTTCCAGAGAAGTTCACCCAGTTAAGGGATAATTTCCGATATATAAATATCCTGCCCTTTCCCTAGCTCTATATCTGTACCAAATTTCGTTAAAATTGGTTCAGTGCTTTAGACGCGAAAGCCTCAAAGCTCTCAATTTCGCATTTATAATATTAAGTAGGGAGTAGGGACTAGTCAGTAGTGAGCAGGATCTTGAAGGACAAGCACAAATTATGTTATTCCGATGTGTAAGTTATATTACTGCAAAGTTTCATGAAAATCCGTTCAGTAGTTTTTGCGTGAAAGAGCAACAAACACACACACACACACACACACACACTCACTCACTATAAAAACATACTTACAAACTTTCGCATTTATAGTATAAGTATAAAGTATAATTTTATAATACATATTAGGATTATTAGGATTATCGCCTCTAACAATATACCTATAAATTGACTTCGTAGATAAGTAGAAATATTACATTAGAAAGATAAGACAGTTTGCGGATATAGTATTACTGTTGGATTTGCTTATTTCGCCTTTTGCTTATTTATGTGTGTGTGAGTTTTTTACTCTTTCACGCAAAAACTACATAACAGATTTTCATGACTTTGCAGTAATATAGCGTAGACATCGTTATAACATATTATTAGGTTAGAATTTATAGTTTTTTTTTAATAATTTACCCCATAATACAACGAGATTGACAGTTCTCGTAAGTCGGAAGATATCTTCTACTAAGGAGCTGTTTACTAGTAGGTTAATAAATTCAATGATTTGTTATCTATCATTCCAATGACTTGTAAAAATTCTTGGCACATTCACTCGCTTTGCTCAACATTGTTCCGTATTTGCCTATAAATATCTAAAAAATTAAGTATCTAGTTAATTAACTATGCGTAAATTTTGCTAATTATAAATTAAATTTGTAGTTAAATTTGAAAAAATGTTTCAAAAATTTCAGTAATTTCTAACTAAATACTAGATACAGGATCAAATCCACAAAGACCAAAGTGCCTGTGAAACGTTGCAATAATAATGCGTAATGTGGCCAAATTAGTAAATTGCAAAGTAGTCTCATCCTGCGATTACTTGGCGCATTGATCTGTTACAAGAGAGGTTGAGGAAATAAAAACACGTGTAAATGTGAATGGGAATGTCAAAGACAAACTGGGAAGTAACAAGAATTGCTAAACTGAAACGTGAAATATAGTTATTAAAAATAATTGTACCAATGATTACTGTAGAACTAAACCATTTTATTTCAATAGTCATAAAACGACTGTTGCATAGATACTATTCAACAATATTTTATGTAAAAATTAAAACTTTAACTTGAATGTGGCTAAAATATTAGGTAAGTATATAAACAATTTTACAAATCGTCTAGCACTTCCAGAGATTAGCGCTCTCAAACAAACACAATAACCCTTTGTAGGTAATGGTAGAAAACTGTAGCAAAACAAGATGTACGTTATGAGGTTGTTGGCAGAATCTCGTGGAATCTCCGCGGGACAATTAGTGTTGTTGGTAGTGTTGGTACCTACTGGGAGTACTGGGACAAAGTCAACGTACGGTAACTAATTGTACCGAATTAGTAAGACTTTCAAACGAAGCGACACAGAGTTCGCTTTTAATTTTGTGTACTTAGTAGTTTTGGTACTAATAATACCTCGAAGTACCTTGCCATATTGGCGGTATATTGTACTTTTTTTTGCAAATATTGGTTGTCTGAACCAATATTTGTTTTTTTTTATTTTACATGGGTAGCCATGGGGAACTCTTTTAGTAAAATATTGATCGTTTTGGGTCTCTTAAAGACAACTGAGTGAACTCACAATGAAATTTAGAAAGCTGACAGGTGTCTTGAGCTGATGGAGGTGGAGAATATTACAAAAATATGTTCTTTGTTAACTTCAAGTTATCAAACTTAAGTCGTAAAATAAAACGTAATAAAAACTTCAGTCGTCACGAAAACAGGGTGACAATTTCCAACCAACCAAGAATTTTCAGTAAAATTGGTTCCCCGAAGGTGACGAATCGATTTTTTTGGTCATGAAGAACAAAAGCATTACAGGTTTTCTAGAGAAAAAACAGTAATAATACATATTATGAAATGGTCTGAAAATTTACCTGCCGAGGATGCCTTGGAGAAGGGAAACGAATAACTTACTGTACAATCACAACACAAAAAATACTTATTGAAATGGCTATTTTCGAGTGGAACTATAATCCTCGACTTGAAGACATTATTCAGTCATGTATAATAAGTAGGTACGCCACGACGAATTATGGCACTTATTGCGGGTGACATGATATATACGCTCATCGGTATATGGATGAAATAAACGCGTATTGTAATAGGTTTATTTTATTGTAAATTAAATATTCTGTCCTCTCTTTAAGTTGCTATACCTAACATTCGAATTAAATCAATCAATTTATCACATCAATTTTTGGCCTTTTTACATCATATCACATCATACAGCGTACACAATTTTTTTTAGACTATAATTGTAAGTAGATATAGACCACGTTCCGTAACTCGACCAAAACGCCCAAAACATTCTAATTTATAAAGAAAAAGTGTAGTTTTGGGCGTTTTGATCGAGTTACGGAACGCGGCCGATAGACATAATTATTCAACATACATAATTATAGATATTACACTAGAGTGGGTGACTCTGGGTGAGCCATACGGCTGCCCATACATTGCAATCGCCCCCGGTTAGAAAGAGAAACAACGATAACGGTAATTACCTATCTCTCTCCGATCCAGATGAGCCAGAAAGAGAAAGGAGAAAGAGAAGATTAAAGATTTCGTCTCTTTTTATCCTAGGTACGCTCTGAAGCCTCGCCAGAAAGAAAAAGGTGATCACTAAAGATTTCGTCTCTTTTTATCCGAGGTATGCTTTGAAGCCTGGCTTCTGCCCTCTAGTGTAATATCTCTATGTTATTCAACCTGTACCTCCTCCTACAGCTGTCTGTGGTTGCAGGTCGGGCGCCATCGCGTGGTGCGCGATGCGCGGGCGCACGCCGCGCTGCCGGCGCGCGGGCGCGGCGGCGCTGGCGCTGTGCGCGTGCGGCGCGCTCGCCGCCGCCATCGCTTGGAACGCCATCTTCGACGCCGCGCTCTCTTCCGTACGTTTACACCTTTTCTAATCCCTACTAACCCTCATCATCATTGCAAGCCATAATTTACCCACTGCTATCAAGGCACTGGCACGCACACGGGTCTCTTCAGGGCCATCTTAAGTAGGCGTGCAAGTGTCACCGCGCGCGGGCGGCATTCATGGAAGGCCGCAAATGGATCACTTGAAACGTCTTAACTTTCGAATAAAAAAGAATCATATAATAATCGGAACCGACAGTCAAAAGTTATGAGGGAACAAACATAATATAAAAAAACGAAAGACCGCGTAATTTTTTTTTACTTTTTTACATTTCAAAAGCTTACAATAAATATTCATTGACTTGCCTTGGATTCCGAGGTATAAAGCTTACGGCACTTCACTAATTAAACTTAGAGTAGACAAAAAGCAAGAGAAATCAATTCTGACCCGAAATAGAAAACCAATCAGTGGTGACTCCCAAGTCACAAATTATATTATGAAGTGTAGTTACCCATAACTACACTTCATAATATAATTTTAATTGAAATCCGACGACACGTGGCATTTAAGTTCGAGTTGTATGGCTTCTGAGTTCAGTCGCCAAGACGGCGTCGGCGCTGGGAACGAAACCCAATATAATATTGGGGTTTCATAACGATATTCAAATTAAATTAAGCATTGATTGAAGTTATTGATTACCTTGCAGCTAAGTAAGGGAAACTTCCACTGCTATAACTCAGTACACAGGTTGACTAGACGGACTTGCGAAGACACATCGAAATGTAGAGTTTCCTATAAAATTTAATGTAGATAGGTATGTATCCGACACCGTAGACCATGAAATTGCGTAGCAACCGTAGCGTAATTACCTCTACAGTTTTGTATGTGATTTATAAACCACGTTCGTAGCGAAGAAAAGCTTTCGTAAGTACGAAAATTGAGTATGCATTTCTTACCGCACAAAAGGCAAAATTCCAAACGTCCTTCTATGCATAATTACGTTTTTCGATTATTAACTTGAAAAAATAAACTCTCAATCCATTTCATCCCAGCGAGAATGAACGATCCAAAATTGTAAGGAAATGTAGCATGGTTATCGTAAAATGTGCAGCTTTATCGGGTCACCTTGTTGACATCGCACTCAAAGTTTAGCTCATGGTTTTACTGCGATGTGACATGTCATCTTGACATGGTATCAGCTACGGATCAAGAAAGGATTATCTAAAGTGACATTTGTTGCAAAATAGCAATGCGTTTTTATATAAAAAGATATATGTAGTAGTATTGGATGCAGTTTTATTACTGCTATGTTATGCTACCAGCTACAACTTTGACAACTTTTGTTAATAAACATTCAGATATTTTCAATTAGTATTCGTTTAAATTGGTGCTTTAATCAACACCAGGTGTTTCATTGTCACAACATCGATCATTCGCACAGCTGTGACAAGGGATAACTAATTGTAATCGGTTCGGTGGCATATACTTAGTAGATACGATGTTCATTGTATTTTCATTACTTGATAACGTGCGTGGATAGATAAAGTTATCTAAGTAGTACATAGGTCACTTTATAAGATTGTGTACTGTGTGTAGTGGTACGCAGGTCACTTAATAAATGTTTTAAGATTATGATAAAGTTGATATATGATAAAAAAGAAGAAACCTCATTATGTTTTAAGTTATAAAATAAACATTTAACTAAATATTCAATATCTTTTGAAAATAATAGTTAATACGAGTATCTGAACAAAGACGCCCTTCATGATAAGTGGGTAATCTTGCAAGTAGTCTCCCTACTACCATGATAATCATATACTAATCAGTTAGTGATAGTGCCGAGATACCGAGATACACACACCACACATAGGTACCTAATATCGTCGTTGCATTATGTTGCGTCGATCGTATCACGGAGAAAATCAACAATAGGTACATCGTTAATCAACAAATTAAATCAACAATAACAAGAAAAAGAAAGTAAATATTTTTATATATAGGAGTTTGTTGACCAGATTGCAGATATAAAAAAAACATAATATCCAATCAACTAATGGCTGCGATATCATTAACACATTTTATAATGTAGGTAAATTGCAGCGATAAAAAAGTGCAGTGCCGTGTGTGGCATGTGAAATCGTAGCCCTTGTATTTGATTTAATTCAATATCAAAACTTCTTCTAAGCGTTGACGCCATTTTTACGTAAAAAAGGACGACCAAACATTGAAGACATTTCTATTTTATAATGCAAAATAATAACTCAGCTACTCTCACTCACACACTCGTGCGGACCATGCCTAGCATAGCATACATAATCACTACTTAATCAATGACTGATTCACTCATATCCACGTGTAAACTTGTTGTTCAATACTACGAGTACGTTGTTCTACGCATGTCACGAGATAACTTCTAAAACACATGACAACCCGGACGGTGCAATGGTTAACACGCCGGATCGCTGTTCCGAGGGTCCTGAGTTCGATTCCCAGCGAGGCGGAAATTTGAATGATGAATTTGAATTTCCGTTCTCGGTCTGGGTGTGTGTCCTTGTCTTATGTTTTGTCCATGGCACCCACGACACAGGGAATCCTAGTATGGGGCTATGAGTGTGAGGCGTTATTTATTTATTTCTACACCATTCTATGGTCCGATGCGACAAAGATACTGCGTCAATACTAGCCTTGACTACCAATAAAGTTTCAATGAAGCCGGGATAAACCTTCAATCACCAATATAATCATTCTGGCGCAGTTCAATTTAACTGTCTGTTTCGACATTCATTCGTAACGTTATCCTCTTGATGAAATCGACTTGGATTAAGAGATTGACGTCAGTTATTAATCATTCTAAATTGAATTGTCAATGGCCCTCCTTGACATTATAATTTGTCCAATGTTTACACTGGACTCGTTTAGGTACTTAATTAAAACGTGGATCGATGCTTTGTGCCCTTTGAAAGTTTTTATTATAAGATGATGAGAGATCGGTTTTCTTGTTAGTCGAGGGGACTAACAAGAAATCCGATCTGTTATCCGCTAGATTCCAGTTAGGCTTGCTGTTGCTACACCTAAATATTTGGATAGAAAAATGATTTATCTTTTTTCTGAGTATTTTTCAGTTTAGGTTTACAGTTTAGGTTAAAAAATATTTTTTCCGATCGATCGCTTAAAAGCTAATTTCAGATAGATCGTTCTGAGGTCATTAACTTATTTAATTATTTTTTTCAGCAAATAGCCCTCACTCCAACGTCCCGGTCGTTTCGAGACTGGGTGGCCCCGACAGTTCCCCTATACTTCGACGTGTATCTCTTCAACTGGACCAACGCCGACAGGTTTCCAGAGGAAATTCCTAATTTGGTGCAGCTTGGTAAGTCTTAAGTGGAAAATAATAAAGTTTAGTGATATAGTGACTCAAGCACCACCACAAACATAAAAGCAATCGTTTATCTGCCACGCAAATATCTCTGTTGTCATCTGTATCACTTTGTTGTTGTTGTTATCTCTGTATCACTAATAGTTGTATGTAATATTTATGTAAAAGATTAGTTGCACGCCAAACTGAAATGGAAGTGAGCTTGGAGAGGAGGAGACTAGACGTCGAAAGTTCATTTTGTAAATGTGCCATTTTCGAGATTATTAACTTTGTTTTATTTTTCTAAAATTAGACTCTTTTGCTCTACTTTATTTACTAACTACACAAATGAGCAGATATAATTAATTTTCACGTACTTATTATACCTGGTTTACAATTCGTAAATGTGAATGAGTTTAGATTATTAAGTAACTTTCGCAAATTTATGTCCATTTAGAATATTTTATGTTTTTAATTTTGATATCGTTTTGATCTTCTATTCAAATTTGATAATGTCTGGTGAAAAAAATGCCTACCTATTGGACAAATAAAAACTTTTAAAACTTGCTTGTTATAGGTATAAATTGAGATTTTAAAATGTTAAAAACTTTAAAAGTCATTTAATTTAGTTTCGAAAAGTGTTAATTTGAAACTATTAGATTTTATCTTAATCATTATCGACGGCATAATACATCAAGCCTCATACGTGTAACTTCTAAAATAAGCACATCAATGAAGAGGCAAAATACTACAGAATAATAATGCTATTAAATATAAAAATAGCATTATATTCATTTGAATAATATGCAAACATGCAAATGCATGTAATCCGATGCCTACTAATAAGCATAAAAATTCATAAAATAGGCCCAAAGACAGATGTTTTTACACCTCGTCTATTCGGAGCTCATTAAAACGTGACCTGGTCCACTTCATGTGGATGCCCCAGGGTTATCGGTTCAGATAATTGCTTATCAGTTAATTAGAATAGCTAGCTAGCTACAACCCACTAATGGCCCACTACTGAGCACGGGTCTCTCCTCATTACTGAAGAGGCCTAGAGCATACTCCACCACGCTGCTCCAATGCGGGTTGGTGGAGGGGTTAGTGGCCAACCCAATGTCGAAAGTTTTCAAGCCGCCCGAAGGCCTCCGACATGGCTTAACGACTGCTATCAATCGATAACAACCGGGACCGACGGCTTTACGTGCCCTCCGAAGCACGGAAGCGCTCAAGATATTTTGCCACTAGCGGTCACCCATCCGACTACCGACCGCGCCCGCTGTTGCTTAACTTTGTCGATCGCTTAGGATCGACGCAAGCCACCGGGCTATGAACGCTTCAGTAATTAGAATTGCATTTGTAATATTATGTTGAATATGTACATGTTTAATATAAACTCATTCATTCAACAATCACGATTATTGCCGAGACGCTTAATGGATTTAGTTGTCAGACGCGCTGGTAAAATATTCACGACCATTGATTTTTTCTTTAAATGTTCGAATCAACTCAATCTCACCAACTGTAGGAATTTTATGTAATACAATACCTTCATATTCACCTAAAACGGAATAGGCCGAGAGTTATTTCAAGTTTCCCGTCGAATTTAATTTGATTTTCTCTGGTTATGTGACACCAGAATAGTGATTGGAATTGGGTGGTGTTGATAATTTTATTTTACATTACTTAACTAACGCTATCGTTTGGTAGTGTGTCGGCTAGTGGGTATATTCTTATAAAAAAGCATTTCATGAGAAAGTCTTCAAGGACCTTTCAATAAACAGTACTCCCTTCAGGGGAACAGAAATCTAGTACCTTGCCCCTCCCACCTGGATTAGAATGGCAGTACCACCTGTACCTGGAGTAGTATGGCAGTACCAGAGCAGTAGCTAATTGGCTTTCTGAATTCATAAAAAATACGGTGTAATAAGTAGGAAGGTAGGACCTATATAAGGCTAACTCATCCTAATAGCCCCTGATTCTCTCTCAGGGCCGTACCGGTTCCGCGAGTACCGGCGGCACGTGAACGTGAGCTGGCACCCGCACAACGGCTCCATGGCGTACCGCACGCAGCGCAGCTGGCACTTCGACCCCAGCAGCAACGGGACGCTGCAGGACAACGTCACCATCTTCAACGTCATCGCTGCGGTGAGCATACCTCAATAACTGATTCTCTCTCGGGGCCGTACCGGTTCCGCGAGTACCGGCGGCACGTGAACGTGAGCTGGCACCCGCACAACGGCTCCATGGCGTACCGCACGCAGCGCAGCTGGCACTTCGACCCCAGCAGCAACGGGACGCTGCAGGACAACGTCACCATCTTCAACGTCATCGCTGCGGTGAGCATACCTCAATAACTGATTCTCTCTCGGGGCCGTACCGGTTCCGCGAGTACCGGCGGCACGTGAACGTGAGCTGGCACCCGCACAACGGCTCCATGGCGTACCGCACGCAGCGCAGCTGGCACTTCGACCCCAGCAGCAACGGGACGCTGCAGGACAACGTCACCATCTTCAACGTAATCGCTGCGGTGAGCATACCTCAATAACTGATTCTCTCTCGGGGCCGTACCGGTTCCGCGAGTACCGGCGGCACGTGAACGTGAGCTGGCACCCGCACAACGGCTCCATGGCGTACCGCACGCAGCGCAGCTGGCACTTCGACCCCAGCAGCAACGGGACGCTGCAGGACAACGTCACCATCTTCAACGTCATCGCTGCGGTGAGCATACCTCAATAACTGATTCTCTCTCGGGGCCGTACCGGTTCCGCGAGTGCCGGCGGCACGTGAACGTGAGCTGGCACCCGCACAACGGCTCCATGGCGTACCGCACGCAGCGCAGCTGGCACTTCGACCCCAGCAGCAACGGGACGCTGCAGGACAACGTCACCATCTTCAACGTCATCGCTGCGGTGAGCAATTGAGCATACTCTTTAGCAATAGGGAGATCACCCGCCAGGCGAGACAACATACCTGGGGGGCGGCTGAGGCCCCAAGTGAATGCTCTAAGGGCGTTGTATGTATATATGCGGGCGATGTAGAAATCTTCGACAGCGCGATTCAGACTTCGGTCTTCTTTCGATTCATCTTTCGGATATTTGACGTGGGGTCCTTCAAGAAGCGGGTCCATCGCTTCCTTGAGAAATACTCTACCCAATGATGACCGCATCAAAATCGCGTGGCTTGCGTGATTTAGAAGAAAGGCATAGACACACAGACAGAGGTGGAGGGTGAGTTTGTTTTATAATAATGTAATGATGAAATCTTACATGCAGTTCGTAGGAAATAGGGACAATGGCCGCAGTTACTGAATATCGCAGTAATTTTCCGTTTTGTACGATAATAAAATACGACAGAGCCGAATATGTACTTGAAACATTTTTTTTATTAAGTTGTAGATAAACATTGTTATCTATGGAGGCCAAACGTAGGTATTTGGAAATTATGACTGTTATCTCTTCGTCCGTCTAATACTTGTCTGTTTTTCTGTGTAATGCAGCATTATGGAAAAATGACTACAAAAACATTGTAACAAAATACTGTATAAAGAATTGTACACTACAGTATTAAGTATATTAATTTCTTTCGTTTCAAATGAAACTTCTTAGTCGACTTCGGCTGCGTTAAATGTTAAACGTTACTCTTGGAGCGTGAGTTACGAGAATGAAGAGGAAACGTATGAATGGCAATTAAATGAAGTAACTAAGTAATTGCAAAAAAATGTAAATAAGTACCTTTGTTTAAAAAAATAAATAATATATTGAATTAAATCAATAAGCTGACGTAAACCAAACAGGATAGCTGTATTTAGTAGTCGTAATATATTATTAATTATGTTAATAATAATATGCAAATTCCAAAAAGTTATATAATACTTACTATACCAAAGGCCGTGCAATAAATTCTCGTTATTAATATAGGTAGTCTAATAGGCTATCAACATTATAATTAGGTCCGATTTCTTGTTTTTTTAATGTAAATAGCTTATGAAAGAGTAGGTGAACAACCCGAGATTGAGTAGTCTCCTTCGCCTATGGATGTCAATTACATTAAAAGCAATGTTGGACCAGGAAGACCGGTACATTATTGGAACGAAAAGATGAGAAAAGAGAAGAACAAAGCACGAAGAAGCTCGCAGCAGCTTCGAACAAGAGAAAGTAGTAGTAGAGATAATTCCTTAGGCTACAGCTTCTTGTTTCATTCACTATTATTAGTTTTCAGCGCAAAGAATTTTTTGACCGCATCAAAACTTATAAACTACATTAAATGGGCCCCTTGCTGCCGACTTTAAACAGAGTTCACAAGAAGGTATTATCGTTCACTTTGAGAAAGACTAGTGTACTTACTTCAGACCACACTAATACGTAGTAAATGGAATCAGAGAGCCAGAGATCCATTCATTATCTAACATTCATCATTGACAGTTTTTTAATTAATGCATTTTTTATTAAATCCATTCTAAAAGGATTAGAATCGTTTCGTTGCAGTTCGAAATTTCGTTGCAAGCTTGAGGTCTAGTAACTAACTAACGAGTTAGTAACTCTCTAACAAAGTAGAAATAATATTATGAACAGACTAATTATTTCCTTTTTAACCGACTTCAAAAAAGAAGGAGGTTCTCAATTCGACCGTATATATGCTTTTTTTTTTATGTACGTTCAGCGATTATTTCGTCGTTTATGGGCCGATTTTGATAATTCATTTTTTGTTGTAAAGTAGATATGCGCAGTGGGGTCCCCTGATAAGGAAACCAGGATCTGATGATGGCATCTCAGAGAAATCGAGGGGAACTTTTGAAAATTGTATGGACAACTAGTGTGTTTGTTCATGTTATCATAAGTACATTAAAGCGCTATCATTTCATGAAGATCTGGAGTCGATCTGATGAAGCCGAAAGACAGTCGAGGGAACTCCTCAACGATTTACTGCAGTTATCTAGTGTTTGGGCTTCATTAATTTGTAGTGACGAGAACTTTACACTTACATGTTGAATTGAGCGCCATCTGGCGAGTAGTTTTTGAGTTATCTCTACTTATCAAGATTGAAGTCGGTTATTTTTTTTTGTAAAAAGCAATTATCGTAACATCAACCGTATTCAACTCTAACAAGCTTTTAGTTTTGTCGCTCGCTTAGAGTCTAACGAGTTAGTTGCTAACAAGTTGAGATACCTATTATATTTTTTTCATTTCTGTGGAATGGAATGATATTAGATATAATGTGTTTGGATCTCCCACATTCTTCATTTTTTGTTATTGAGATTATCTTAATTTGTTGTTATTGGGATTCTTGAAAGACGATATTATTAAAAAGGTACACTCCACTAACCTTCAAAACCTACCACTCATGAAACAATTGTGTATCAAGTATATATCTGCCATATCTAGGAACCGAACCTGAACCCCTACGCAAGCCAGTTGGCCTAAAGACGGAGACATTTGTCATCAATATTTTTAGACATTAAAAACAAAACGTCTTTCTATTACAGTCAGCTGTGTACCGGTCAAGAGATTGGGGCTTCTTCCGGCAGAAGTCGCTGTCCCTGGGCCTGGCGCTGTTCAACCATGGCCTGTACGTCTCCAAGCTGGCTGGCGAGCTCCTGTTTGAAGGCTACGAAGACTCCCTCCTGGATCTCGCCAAGAGTCTACCTGCGAGCACCACGGGCGGAGCACCCCCTGTAGACCGGTTCGGATTGTTTTATGGGGTAATTCTTCTAATTCTGATTAGGTACCCTAAATTAATTAGGTACTGATAAAGAAATAATATCATATCCATATGGAATTAAAGACAACATTATTATCTTATCATTGACTTTATACCTATAATAACAATCTTCAATCTACACGTGGCTAGCGTGCGGGAAAACAAGAACCTAGTAATGAGTTTTGTTAATCATGGCTCATATGGAACACTCTAAAATTCCCAAGTCCGAAAAAAACCTCAAATATTCATAACTCCTTTATTTAATGTCTTCTAAAGGCGAGACGCCTCTTATCCTCTCATAAGATTTTCTTGTAGACCTGTATGAAAATAATGAAACTACACACATGAAGCGTACATTTTACAGATTTCTGAATTACTTGAAGTTAAACCTTATGCAATAACTAATTGATCTCTTCGATATTTCAGAGGAACAACTCTCTGGACACTGATGGGTACATGGAAACGTCGACAGGAACAGACGGGACTCTTCCCGGACAGATTCGCCGATGGAATCACCTGGACTACTTGCCGTACTATGAGGGCGAATGCTCTAAGGTGCAAGTGATTACTTTAACATTCATATAAATATTAGTAAAATGTTTAATTTTTTATGCGTTTGACGATCAACCAATGCCGTTGGCCCGGGTCATCTAATGATTTGGTGGTTATCGACGCTCGTGACATCAATAATATTAATATCGCATGGCCTTCCGTGTAAGGAGAGAAATTATTTTCTCCTTCTTAAATAAAACTGTCTCTCAAGCTTCCAGTCGGATCTTAAGCAACAAATTATATTGTGTAAGTGAAGTAACCCCTGAAAAGAGGGGGGTAAGTAGTGGACTTATAAAGGACTGAAAAACGACTTGGAAACTTAATACAGTTTTTCTTTACATAGGTACAAAACATAAGAGCAACTTGCTCAAAATTGTCTTAATTAAAAATGGGCGAAATGTAATCATGTTGAGATTGACGACAGATTACAATATCATATAGTTCAGTTTGTCCAAAATGTTAACCTAATATGGTATCACAAATACATCTGGACACACAAAAGTGACCCTGCCAAGAACACTCTAACTACCTTTTCTCGTAGAAGCTCTCGGGGGCATTTCCGGGCTTCCAGATATCTAATCATAATAACCCTAATTTACCCATCTCTGACATAAATTCTTTGTTGTCCCCAGTTAGCAGGCAGCGTGGGGGAGTTTCTGCCGCACAACCTGACAGAGACCAGCCAGCTGGCCATCTTCATGGCGGACCTGTGCCGCACGGTGTACCTGGAGTACGAGGCCAGCGGCCAGCTGGGAGGCCTACCGTACCACAAGTACGCCCTCACCGAGACCAGTTTCGATAACTGTGAGCCTTCCTGCAGCTCTGCATGATGCGTATATACGATAAAGAAGACAAATTACTAGACTTGATGCTGAACATCCTTGTATTCCAATTACTCAAGCGTCTCTCTCTTTTAAAATCAGTATATCAACTGGAAGAACTCTGATTATATTCTCGTTAAAGCAAATTATAATTGGGTTATCAACAAAGCAGCCATGCGTTATGCAAGACTTTTTTATCGTTAATGCAGTACATAATATCTCCCTCTTTGGAACCCTATAGTGTACTATGCTTAATATATGCCAGATAAACAATGTTGATAGACTTCACAAAAATTTTTGAACGTAATGAAAAATTCTTAGATAAGTAATTAGGTTTCTTCACGAGACTTTCCTTCTAAGAAGCAAGTGATAATTACACGCACAATTAACACGCACATCGTTAAAGTTGGTGAAAATGAGATGCAGCAGGATTCGTACTTGGGCAGAACGCTCAAGTTTTCAAACCACTTGGCTATAATTACCTATTGATACATCTGCAGCTTTATTGCTCTATTTTTGTTTTGTAAAAAAATTTAACCAATCATCACTCATCCATAACTAGTGTCTAACTTAATTTGCCATCTAATACCTTATTTGTTTACCATAAAAGCCGGTTACACTTTTTTAGAGGCGACCATCTCGGTCCTCAAGGATAGCAACACTTCTGTGACCGAATTAAAATGAGCATCTTACTAATAAAAAGTAACTAATCGACGAATGTTCTAACACCATCTACTAACTAGACAAACCATTCTAGTTCCTATTTGAGTCTTGTCTTAGGTCGGTCACAAGCTACCGATAGCAGCGGAAAGAAGTAAGAATTCCATAATTAATAAACTACCTACACTACACACTCCGTTTGCGTTCGATCTGGAATTCATTAATAGTCCTACAAGGATCTTTTGGCGCATGACTGACGTGAGGGTGACAGAGACAGCGCCTTCCAGGGAAGGCAAACTGTGAGGCGCTGTCTCTGTCACCTATACGTTTTCCACGCGCCAAAAGATCGTTGTAGGACTCTAATAATTGCATCTCACATAAATGCCAGCTTACCACATTTGCGATTAAAGTAGATTTATAATAAGATTGACGACGGCATCTAAAAATGTCCTTAGTGAATTTTGCTCACAAGCTGAATTGAACTGTGACCACTGGTAATAAGTTTGGTTTTAGCTTAGGCATAAGTGTAACATTACTCTCTCTACCTCCAGCGACATCGACCCGCAACACGTGTTTCTGCAACGGCGAGTGCGCGCTGAGCGGCGTGATGAACGTGTCGGCGTGCCGGTTCGGCTCGCCCGCGTTCATCTCGCTGCCGCACTTCCTGCACGGCGACCCGCGGCATCGCGACCTGGTCGAGGGCTTGGAGCCGGACCCTGAGAAGCATTCCTTTTACTTCGCGGTTGAGCCTGTGAGTTGGTTTTTACATGGTTGTAGGATGGGTTGGATCCCGATCCTGAGAAGCATTCTTTCTACTTCGCTGTTGAGCCTGTGAGTGGGTTTTTACATGGTTGTAGAAAGGGTTGAACCCCGATCCAGAGGAGCATTCTTTCTACTTCGCGGTTGAGCCTGTGAGTTGGTGTTTTATGGTGTTGTCCACTGACTAGCAGGCATCAACATCCTCATCCACCTCACATGCAGTGGATGTTGACGAACTGAAAACCAGCGATCGTTGTTTTACTGCGGATATTTTCAGATCGATTACAAATTCTTAAGGACATACCTATAACATTTTTTTCTTTTTCTTGTTATCTTGGAAAATAAGCATCTTCCGTTCTATTCCATGAAGAAAATCTTATTACGAACATTAAAAATAGTTCGATGTACGTAGATAGGACCTATAAAGCAATAACAATTTCTTGTACTTTATTGTGAGCACAGTGGAGTTTTAGACTTGTCTCATTGTCTAAAGTTTTGGGCCTGGTGGTTCATTCAAGACCCGTCGCTCTTTGGATCACTAACAACTGATTGTCTTTGCTTCGACCGTTTCACCTCATTAAATTCTATATGGATACAAAAAAAATAAAAAAAATATGAAAATGATGTCCATTTCCATCGACAGAGACTGGGGATTCCCCTGGACGTGACGGCGCGGTTCCAGTTCAACATCGCCATTGAACCGACGGAACACATCGCGTAAGTAAAATCTTACACCAGCTGTTCTAATACAACAGCGGAAAAAGACTCAACTAATTTAGTCGTCGGTGGGGCTAGGTAAGCAAACTTACTAGTTTCCCACGACATCTATCCTAAAAAATATAAAGGCTAAAAATGAAAGCTAAATGTAAGCTACAAGCTATGTAAAGCTAGGAAGGTTTTTAACTACGTGTCTCCAATTTACTGTGAAAATTGTATAATCTTCAGCGCTTTTCAGTCCTGAAGGCAACTACAGCTGCAGCATGAACCAGTGAACAACAAACAAAACTTTGTACACGGTTCTTTACATAGTGTAGGTCAAAGTTTGCACGAGTAGGTAGGTATAAAACGAAGTCACTGGTACGAAATCCGTAATCAACAAACCTACAAATTAATTATCGAAACAGTGTAAAGGGCAATCGTGATTCAAACTAGTTTTACGCTTATCAATTTAGGTACCTACATCAATTGAATAAATCATGATAAATTACCGGCGTTTAATGACGAGGAAAATTTTAGTTAAATCACGTTAACATATGCCACATGAATCCTGTTTCACCTCCTGTCTTGAGAAAATGCGTCAAGAATTCTTTTGAATGTTTTGGTGTCCCCGGGGCACCGATCCTACCAATCCTACCAATGAATCCTTCCCATCTTAGGGTAACCAACCCTAAATTGGTATGGGTTCATCGTTTGCTGATTATATAATTGCTTTTTACAAAAAAAATAACCGACTTCAATCTTGATAAGTAGAGATAACTCAAAAATGACTCCAGATCTTCATGAAATGGTAGCGCTTTAATGTACTTATGATAAAATGAACAAACACACTAGTTGTCCATACAATTTTCAAAAGTTTCTCTCGATTTCTCTGAGATGCCATCTTCAGATCCTGGTGTCCTTATCAGGGGACCCCACTGTGCATATATAGGTTTACAACAAAAAAAGAATTATCAAAATCGGCCCATAAACGACGAAATAATCGCTGAACGTACATAAAAAAAGCATATATACGGTCGAATTGAGAACCTCCTTCTTTTTTGAAGTCGGTTATAAAACATAGTTTATCAGCTGTTGATCTTATTGTTTGACGAATTGTTTGATGTAAATTTCTTGATATTCCCTTAGTTATACAGTTTCCTTTCTGATAATAAAACTAATGAAGCTATTCCATTTTTTTCCATCTAGCATCTTCGAGAATGTTCCAAAGATGATGTTCCCGATATTCTGGGTGGAGCAAAGCGTGAAAATGGAGGAGCATGTCATGGCTGAGCTGCGGACGGTCCGAGCCATTCTGGACTGGGGCGGGACTGTCTGCGCCTGCTCAGCACTCTTCTTCGCTGGACTCCTCACCATCGTCACCTGGTGCTGGAGAAAACCACGGTACAAACACGAGGTGAAAGAAAAGGATGAAACAGAAGTGAAGTTGAACCCCATGTGAGGGTTAACAAGACTTTGTAGTTATAACGTGACTCTGGTTTGAACGTGTGAAGTGAAATGGGTTATGATTATTGTGTTAACGTGATTTTAAGAGTATTATTATCATCCTTCTGATTGATTGCGGCGATCTGCGATGTAAATATAATGACAATAAAATATTGGTTAGATATTATCTCATTATTCGCAGCAGTTTTTTATGTATTAGTAAGATAAGCTGTTCTGTTATGTTTTTGAATTGTACCTAAAGATTAATAATAGGTATAGTTTAACAAAAGTCAATAACAAATTCCCTATTACATCACATTGTGTCTTTATTAACGAAACTTGGAAGTAACGTGGAACCTATGACGAAAATCATTAAAAAAATTCCATTAATGATATCTCTCAAACGGATAAAGCACTTTCGGCCTCAGACCAATAAACTATATCAAGACATAAAGCCGGGAACAAAAGAGTGAAGCCAGCAAAAAGTCAGCCTAGCCTTGTAATACACACAGCGGCACTCACATCAAAACGACCTTTGTGTTCTAAATAATAAAAAATGAATGAAGCTTTGTGTTCCAAAAAATAAAGTTTAAAGTTCGAACTGTCAACATAGGGCATTCTATTGGTTTCGATGTGTGCTTTCGGCTGACTTTTGCCGGCTTCACTCTTTTGTTCACGGCGCTCCGTCTATAGTTTATTGGTCTGAGCTTTCGGCATTCAACGCTACGTAGTGAAAGAACTGATTAGATTACAAAACTGATCAACATAGTTTTAACGTTATTTCCATGTTATTTGAGATAATCAACGTAATGCAGTCGAGGATAAATGTTGCTATAAAGATGACATCTATGTATTTTTACAGGGAACATGGGATTTTGTGATACGACCATGACAAAATTGACCCAATTATTTTTGTTTTGACACAATCGTGGTTGTGTACTGATAGTAAATATTACATTAACGGCTTACTAACTACTCAAAACGTTGTACTAGTAAGGAGTTAAATATTGCAAACTGTTCGTCAACAGTATCGACATTTGTAACTACAGACCAGTCTATCTTTACCTACTTACTGATTAAGATAGTCATCAGTAACAGTTAATACAGTAACGATTAATAAAAATAAAAATTAATTGCAAACGATTGGGAGGGGAACCAACAGGATTCACAAATACAGATAGACCCCCTATATCAGCAGGGGAACCACTGGTACTTATAAGTCCTCATGGTCCCCCTAGGGGAACTGAACAGGGGAACCAACAGACCTAAACCGAGTTTTGCGAACTCTCCGGCATGCAGATTTCCTCACGATGTTTTCCTTCACCGTTTATAGCAAGTGACATTTAAATGCTTAAAACGCACATAACTCCGAAAAGGCATAGGCATAGGCATAGGCCCTGGGTTTTGAACCCGGACCCTCCGAATAGGAGGCCGAATTTTTAACCATTAGGCTATCACCGCTACCAAAGGATAAAATATACTGCAATTAAAAAAGCTGTGATTAAAAAATATTAATCTTCGTTAAGTGAAAAATAATTTATCTACCATGACGTTATTTTACAAGTATAATTCCAAACTTCCTAGGTTTTTGATTTTTTGTGATTATTTTTCGATCCTTTATTTATGAAGTCATCATTATTTTCGGTTACATTGTATTAGATTTAATTATCTGTGTGAAAAAAGTTACATGACAGTAAATAATATATAGCGCGCACTAATCACTAACTTAATAATCCTCAATCCAACCTTTTCCCTCCAATTAGACGTCCATTTATAATACACTGAAGAAAGACTATACGACACACGATTATGTATTTTATTACTAAAACCTAAAACATTCCTATTGACAAAAAGGTGTTATAACAGTTATTTTTTTCCCCTCACTATTCCATATTTATTCAAAGGATTTATTTATAAAATGCCATTGATATAGGTACATAGGTAATGTTTTTAATTGAAATAATTAAGGTATTAGCGTTATTTAATACTAGAATTATGGTTAAAGCATGCAGTTAATTTAATTTTTATCATTATAATGTTTCATAAATGTGCCATTATGCCAGCCTAAAGTATTACATAGGTACTTGTATTTTAGCTAATTAAAGGGGTATGGGGGATTTTGTATGAACCCCGTCCCCACCCTACAACAGTCATGGAATGCATGTCAATTTATTAATTGAGACCCAAAAAATAAACAAAAATACTTTTTTCCACAAACATAAGCTCTTAAATATACTAAAAATTACATATATTAAAACGTTATCTAGCATTTGTGCAGGTGCATTAATCTCAATATGACGCCCTAACCCCATATACAAGTGCCACAAAGTTATCTGACCCGATGGCCAAAATTAGAACTAATGCAAATGTCATACTGTAGTCAGATAAATATAAAGACAGTAGCGCTTCCCTTACCGGGTCAGATAAGTTTGTGGCACTGTATCATACAATTGATATGTGCGCACAACTTCCCAATGGGATAAGAAAAAAAAGCATTTTTAATGGTTTTTGTATAATAAAAGTTACTTTATATCTAAACATTACTAAGATCCGTATATTCTAATCATTTTTATTGCACTCTGAGGAAATGTGTTAGAAAAAATAAACAATATTTCGGAAAACTACATCACTACATAGTATAAAACAAAGTCGCTATTTTTGTCCGTCTGTTTGTTTGTCTGTTTGTCTGTTTGTCTGTATGCTTAAATCTTTAAAATTACGCAACGGATTTTGATGCGGTTTTTTGTAATAGGTAGAGTGATTCAAGAGGAAGGTTTTTATGTATAATACATGCATATATTCCCACGAGAACGGGATCCACGCGGGTGAAACCGCGGGCGGGCCGCTAGTAATAGTATAAAATCTAAACCCAATATATTTGACGTACGTCGCCATAGTAAAAAAAAAATCTATCCGACTAGACGCTTAAAATAAAACCTAACTCAAACCTGTTGAAGGGTGGGGACACTTTTTCCCATTGTCCTTTAATAGTGTTATATTTTAGTGCTAGCTAATTATTATACCTATGTTCATAAAATCTTGTACCAATAGAATATATTTTGAACATAATACTTATACCTTTAAATTACGATTAATAAATAGGAGTACATTTTGTAATTAAATGACATAACAGCATCAAATCCTAATTTCAAAAAAATAAATCATCAAGAATAAATAGGATGACGAATTTTATTTGTTTCTTTTTATATCTACCTTATTTACCTTGCATTGTAAGGGTGCGTACAGATTATGTAACATGTTATATAACTTCTGTTTTATAACACTTTCACACTATCTAACATTGTTGTCTAACAATGAAACATGTAACAAGACCGTACACATTAAAATAACATTGTTGTATAACAGTGTTTTATAAAAATTTAATGCGTGTCATTTCTTAAAATATAGCATATTGTTGCAAAAACTAATAACATGTTATATAACTTGTTTTTGTAACACATATCGTCCACATCAAAAAAACATGTTATTTAACTATGTTTTATAACATGTTTTGTTATATAGTCTGTACGCACCATAAGTGGTCACCATTCACCATCGGTGGTCAGTGTAGGAATTATCGTGCGCAACCGGCCTAATAAAAATTAGTGATAATACTATGAAATCACTGACTATAAAATCCTAAGCCCGTATACACTAGCCATCATCATCATCGCAACCCATAGGTAACCCTCTCAGTGGGTCACATACTCCATCCACCAGTCCACTTGGGTACGGGCAAGGTAAGTACGGATTGGCGGACTTCACACGCCTCGAGTTTTCCGAACTCTCCTCCATGTAGGTTTTCCCACGGTGATTTCCTTCACCGTTGTAGCGAGTTTCATTTAAATACGTAAGACGCTGATTGCATGGGTGATTCCTCGTGGTCCAACTATTTAGTCCAACTATGACGTCGAACGCGGCGAAAAAAGTCGAGTAATCATTGCCGTCGAGTGCGCAACTCCTCCGCAACAAATATCCAAAATAACGCTAGTCTAATTGGTTTAAAGTGCCCAGTTTCGTGCAAACTAATATCCAGAGGCCGCACCAACCACGAAGAATTCGGGGAATCGCACCTAAGGATCTCCACTGGCCTGAAGCTTCTCCTAAAGACAACCACCCGGGTTACGGCGACATCATCAGCGCTGGGCTACAGGTCAGTATAGAATACAGTCCACTCAACACCTCAAACATAATTTGTGTGTGATTTGACAGTTGGACCACGAGGACGACCTTATTCCTCGTGGTCCAACTGCGAAATTAAATGCCCTGGAATTCGTATTCGTATCCAGACCCCCGGAGCAGGAGGCTGAATTCTTATTCGCTAGGCTTAATTTATCATATCATTGGAATATCTTTTAAAAATATCCACCTAAACTGATAAAATCTCGTCTGTAATCTGTTCCGTACTAGAGATTAAGAAGATGAAGGAGGTTGAAGAAATAAGTCACATTGTGTGGTAATTCTCCAGACTTTCAACGTTTTCATAGAATTAACTGTACGCCTGATTTCTGTTATCAGGCAGATTCTCTCGCAAATCAAGATACAAATAGAAATATTCAGGCGTTCCGCTCCGCTGTCATTATACCTGAGCTAAATTAATAAGCTGCGATGATCAAAAATTTTAAATATTTAACGCACCTATTTGTATGTTTTCAATGGTAAACTTTGAAATTTTTTTTATCATTAAAACAACACCGGAAAATTGTTAGCTTCTTTCAGTTTTAGTTAATTGTAAGTTACTCAACCCGAGTAGGTACAAAATTTTTGAAAATGTGCGAGAGAAAATATCAAAAATGATGAATCTTTCTGTGAGAAATCTTTCTGCTTCATTTATCGTTTAATGTACTTCAGTTTGTTCGCCCCTCGACGCTAAAATGCCAACACCTTTTAAATTTTCCCCTTAAAGTAACCAGTGTTCTACGGTTTTAAAATCTCCATTTACCAAGGAAGTTTTTAATGTAATCTGCACTATTAGTTCACTAGGTATTTTTTTCTACCAGCCACCGTCAAAGTTGAAGAGAAGAAAATCGGAAACATAAAATGTCCTAAATATACCCGAATTTCTAGCAATCACGTAATAATTTGAACTCAATTATTATAGTTTAGAATTATAGACCAACTATCTGAGAGTTGTGAAAAAAAATCAAAATATCTGCTCATTTGTGAAGTCAGCAAATAAAAGTAGGGTAAGAGAGCTCGATTTCCGAAAAATCAAACAAAGGTCAAAATCTCGAAAACGGTGACACTTTTACTAAAACGATTTTTTAACATCTGGTAGGTCCCTCTTCAAGCTATCTTCCATTTCAATTTATCGTACAACTTATGTGACTCCCTGTATATCAGCACAATATCAGCTTGATTGACAGATAGAGAGACAGAGAGACTGACGAAAAACAAAGTTATGGATTACGTTATTTTAAAGTAGAGAACTATAGGTACATATTTTTTTTGTATAAATTAATAATAATTTAACAATAGAATGAGTCATTAAATTATATTTAAAATAGATTTTACATTAACGTAGTTACAAATATATTATTACGATTGTAAAAACGCGTGTTTTTTTCATGAGAGTAAATAAAATGGTCTGTTTTACAACAACATCTTAACTTTGTTTGTGAAATTATTGTAAAACTGTAATATCTACAGATCTAACTACAGTTTATTTCAATAAAAACTACTTAAAATGGATTGTATAAAAGTGTGTGCGTGTGTTGCACAGGGAGCGAAGAACATACATACATGTATTATCTACTGGTACTTGGGTACAGCTGTACGGACGGACAATACTCGAGATTAATATATTATATTATTTAAACAAGTGAGTAGGCACGTAGTTATGTTTGTTTATCATTGGATGATATGGGAAGAGTATGGACAAGAGATTAAGGGAAAGTAAAGTAAAGCACATAAAACGTGATCGGTAATAAAGGATAACGGGAGTGCAACAAAATGTTAAACAAAACCAATCAAGTATATTCTTTCATCCCTAACCCCAGGCTGACTACAAATCGGCGATGACATACAATACAATACTGTGACAGCCCTGGCGTACCTCGCTAAACAATAAACAATAGGGGCCATAAACATGTCGAGACAACAATAGAACAATAGCGCGCTTGCCCGTCTTCAAAAGTACGCACGACGCTTCGACCATTACGGCAATAGTCATACGGGCGAAAGTCGGTTGCAAGGAACGTTCTAGAACTTTATTTCGACGCGGGTCCGGACTTCGCGGGAATATTCTCGATTGTCGTGAATGGTGCGTGAGTGGTATAAAAAGAGGCACTTGGTCGCCGGCAGGACATTCTAGTTTCGGAAGCGGAACCAGGAAGATACCAGCGATACCTACGAGCGATACCAGTGAGAAGTTAAGTGATTTCTACGAGCGATACAGTGTTCGTCGAGTGTGTTTACGAGTACCTACGTGCATAGTGTTGTGGTGTGTACTGTGTACAGTGTGTAATTGTGTTTCTACGAGTTCAATAAAGTCTTTGTGGTACATTTTGGCATTTTCTCGAACCCATTACTCCTGACACGTAACAATTGGTGACAGAAGCGGAATGCCTGTAGTACCGCAAAGTGAAGAAGGGATTCGTACGCGACGGCAGACGGCACTGGATGCCGCGCGGATGGAGTCGCCGGGGCGTGACCGCACGGAAACGGAGACCACCGCTGGACCTTCGACTACATCAGCTGCATCAGTACCGACACCGAGTGCATTCGATATGGCCTCTTTATTAGAAGCCATACAGCGGAGCCAGCGCGAGGCGATGGAAGCCATGCAGCGGAGCCAGCGCGAAGCCATGAAGAACCTGGAAAGTAAATTGGAGAGCCAGCGCGAAGTCATGGAGAGCCAGCGCGAAGCCATACAGCGGAGCCAGCGCGAAGCCATGGAGAGCCAGCGCGAAGCCATACAGCGGAGCCAGCGCGAAGCCATGGAGAGCCTGGAAAGCAAACTGGGGACAATCGATGCAAAGCTGGATGGTTTCCAGGGAGAACTGAACGTCGTAAAGGAAGACCTGGAACTGGTAAAGTCGCGTACATCCGAGCACGACCAAGCCCTCAAAAACCATGACGCGTTACTAAACTCCCACGAAACTAGGCTTGTGGATTTGGACCAGAAGCTGCAAAAAATAAAGGTTATGGGCACGGCAACAACTAGTTCATGCCCTGTGGCCCCGAAGTTTAAGGTCCCAAGTTTCGACGGCACGACCTCGTGGACAGCGTTCAGGCACCAGTTCGAGGTAGTTGCAAATGGGAATGGCTGGGAAGACGAGCACTCGTTGGCGGCACTTACCTTAGCTCTACGAGGGGAGGCACTGCTGGTCCTTGAGAACCTGCCCGCCGAGCGACGCACCTTGGAGTCGCTATTTAAGGCATTGGAAGCTCGATACGGGGAGAAGCACCTTGAGCATGTATATCGTGCGCAGCTCAAAGACCGGTCACAGAGGTCGAGCGAAGGACTGCAACAATGGGCTACGGAGATCGAGCGCCTCGTACGCCGAGCCTATGCGTCGAGTTCCACACCCGTCGAAGACAAAATATTAGAGGCCTTCATCAGCGGCATACGGGATCCTGAAGTGAGAGCAACGGTGCGCTTGGGTCATCACGCAACCTTGGAAGCAGCTTTAGCGCACGCCCTTGAAGTAGAAGCGGTACGAAGTGACTATAAAGGTTATAAGGTGCGCGAAGTGGTGGCAGCGATTCAACCTCGTACTGGGCCTATCTGCTACGGATGCGGTGAACGAGGCCATATAAGGATTAACTGCCGGACTCGGAAGCAACCGAAATCGGTGTCGACCGCTACCCAAGTCGACACCCAGGAGCCGTTAAACTAAGAGGCGCCAGCGCCGCGGGGCGGGCACTGGCTGGACTTCGTCGAGCCCCTACTGTATTGGTATCACAAGCTTGTGACGGGAACAGCCTCGTAACTACTGGAGAAATAAATGGCATACCCTGTCGCTTTACTATCGACACGGGAGCATCGAAATCCATCGTTCGACCGGAACTACTCAAGCGGACTATCATGTGGGAAAATGGACGACCATCATGCAATCTGCAGACAGCGACAGGCCAGCCAGTGACCGTCCTAGGAGTTACGGAAGCAAGACTGAAACTCGGAAGTGACATTTACACGCAGTCTGTTTTAGTAGCGAATATAACTGACGACTGCATTATCGGACTGGACTTTCTACGGACACACCACTGTATAGTTGATATAGCCAGAGGAGTGTTAAGCTTCAAGGATCAAGAAGTCTTCTTGGACGGTTCATGTTCAGGAGCAGTGTACTGTTTGAGGACAGTGAAGTTAGCACCCAGATCGGAAACCTTGGTCAAGGTTAGGTTTCCCGAAAAGATACAGATGGATCGATGTGTCGTAGTGGAAGACTATGGAGATCACCCCAGTTTGATCACGGCAAGGACACTGCTCATGACCAAACGTGACGCCAAGTTAAAGGTCATCAATCTTAGTAGCACGCCGATACATCTCGCGAAGAATACGGTTATCGGCCGATGTCAAGCCGTGGACAGCTTGAGGAAGGTCCAAGAATACTCGGACAAACCTGGATCAACGGATCACATGACATCTTTGCTGGAGGCGACCAGGAGGAATTTGAGCTCTGAAGAATATACTCAGGCAGCAAAGTTGTTGATGGACTACAAGGACATCTTTACCAGAGGAGATAGCGACCTTGGAAGAACAAATCTTGTCACTCATCCAATAGATACCGGCAATACTTCACCGATCAAGCAAAGACCGAGACGAGTACCACTGGCAAAGGAACACGAAGTTGCAGAAATGATCGAGGACATGGTACGCAGCAAGGTGATCGAGCCGTCAACTAGCCCTTGGTGTTCACCTGTGGTACTCGTGAAGAAGAAGGATGGCAGTACTAGATTCTGTGTCGACTACAGGATGCTTAACACCGTTACCAAGAAGGACAGCTACCCTCTGCCTCGGATTGACGACACGTTGGATATGCTTGGTGGAATGAAGTGGTTTTCGACGGTCGACCTGAAGAGTGGTTACTGGCAAGTAGAAGTCCGGCCAGAAGATAAAGAGAAGACCGCCTTTACCACCGGAACCGGAAATGGCTTGTGGCAGTTTCGCGTAATGCCTTTTGGGCTATGTAACGCTCCTGCCACTTTTGAGCGTCTCATGGAGCGAGTGTTGGTCGGACTCTTGGGGGATGCTTGTCTGGTATACCTCGATGACGTCATAGTCATGGGACGAAACTTCGTGGAACACAAGCGAAATCTGGAGAAGGTATTCAGACGATTCCGTGAGTCAAACCTAAAGCTCAATCCAAAGAAATGTGACTTCTTCAAGAAGGAAGTATCATTTTTGGGACACATAATATCGGACGAAGGTGTTCGAACTGATCCAGACAAGATAAAAGCGGTTCAAGAATGGCCGACACCAAAGAACAAGACCGATGTTAGAGCTTTCTTGGGACTATGCGCCTATTACCGCCGGTTTGTGAAGAACTTCTCAGAGATAGCCAAGCCATTACATCGTCTTACGGAGGACAAGAGAATCTACAGTTGGGATTCTGATTGCGAAGATGCGTTTGTTCGCTTAAAGGAACGTTTGTGCTCGGCTCCGATTCTTGGCTATCCCAGAAGGGAAGGGAGATTCATAGTGGACACGGACGCTAGCAATACTGGCATCGGAGGAGTATTATCCCAAGACCAGGACGGCCAGCAGGTGGTCATTGCGTACTTCAGCAAGACCCTTTCGAAACCGAAAGGAATTATTGTGTGACTCGGCGTGAATTACTGGCTGTGGTGAAGACCCTTCAGCACTTCAGCAAATATTTGCTGGGCCGCGAGTTCACGATAAGAACGGACCACGCCGCCTTTAGGTGGCTTCTGCAATTCAAGAACCCGGAAGGCCAGGTTGCAAGGTGGATCGAACAGCTTCAAGAGTTCAACTTCGTAATAGAGCATCGCAACGGAAGAGCTCATTCGAATGCCGACGCCCTGTCACGACGCCCATGCTCCGAAGAATGTCGACATTGCATCAAGCATGAGGCTAAAGAAGAGGTCAGGGTGATACGGATGCAGGACCTAGACGAGTCTTGGGGAACGGAGCAAGTAAGCCAAGCTCAGAAGGAAGACAAAGACCTCACTCTGATCATGGAATGGAAAGCCAAAGGACAGAGGCCACTGTGGAGTGATGTATCAGCCTCAAGCGCAACTACTAAGGCATACTGGGCTCAGTGGGACAGCCTGGTATTAGAGAATGGCGTGCTTTACCGGAGCTGGGAATCACTCAACGGAAAGGAAAGAACCCTGCAAATGGTTATCCCCAGGAGTAAAGTGGCTGATTTGCTGAAGCTCGTACATGATGGCACTTCTGGTGGGCATCTCGGCATCAAGAAGACCCTCGTAAAGATACGAGAACGCTTTTATTGGGTGCGGTGTCGAGAGGACGTTGAAGATTGGTGCAGGAAGTGTACCGTGTGCGCTTCAGTGAAAGGGCCCCGCACTAGAACCAAGGGAAAACTACAGCTGTATAACGTCGGAGCCCCTTGGGAAAGAATCGCCATAGACGTTGCTGGCCCATTCCCTCAGTCTGAAGACGGGAATAGATTCATCGTCGTGGTTCAAGACTACTTCAGCAAATGGCCGGAAGCGTTTGCAACTCCGAACCAAGAGGCGAAGACCGTGGCCAAGAAACTTGTCGAGGAGGTAGTATGCCGCTTTGGTGTACCATTGGAGTTACACAGCGACCAAGGCAGGAACTTCGAGTCGACGTTATTCCAGCAGATGTGTGATCTTTTGGGAATAAATAAGACACGTACCACACCGGCGCATCCTCAATCTGACGGCATGGTGGAGAGATTCAACCAAACGTTGGAAAATCACTTGGCCAAGGTCGTCGAGGAACATCAGCGGGACTGGGATCGGTACATTCCTCTGTTCCTGATGTCATATCGCTCTGCCATACACGAGTCTACGGGATTTACACCCGCTAAAGTTAACTTCGGAAGAGAAATGCGTCTGCCGTTGGATTTGCTTACCGGAACACCGCCAGATGCCCCGAAACCAACCGTTGAATACATCGCGGACTTACGCAAACAATTGGACGAGACACATGATCTTGTAAGAGAGCAATGTTTGAAGACCAGCGAAAAGATGAAAACCCGCTACGATCGCGATGCTCGGAAACATGGTTTCAAGGAGGGAGATTCTTTATGGTTGCACAATCCACTGCGGAAGAAAGGGAAGTCTCCGAAGCTACAAGCACGATGGGAAGGCCCCTACACAGTTGTCACGAGGATTAATGACGTGACCTACCGGATCAGACAGGGGGACAGAAGAAAGCCGAAGATCGTGCACGTGGACAGATTGGCACCATTTCATGGATCGAATAATGCTCGGGACGAGCATGACTAAGAGGGGGGCAATGTGACAGCCCTGGCGTACCTCGCTAAACAATAAACAATAGGGGCCATAAACATGTCGAGACAACAATAGAACAATAGCGCGCTTGCCCGTCTTCAAAAGTACGCACGACGCTTCGACCATTACGGCAATAGTCATACGGGCGAAAGTCGGTTGCAAGGAACGTTCTAGAACTTTATTTCGACGCGGGTCCGGACTTCGCGGGAATATTCTCGATTGTCGTGAATGGTGCGTGAGTGGTATAAAAAGAGGCACTTGGTCGCCGGCAGGACATTCTAGTTTCGGAAGCGGAACCAGGAAGATACCAGCGATACCTACGAGCGATACCAGTGAGAAGTTAAGTGATTTCTACGAGCGATACAGTGTTCGTCGAGTGTGTTTACGAGTACCTACGTGCATAGTGTTGTGGTGTGTACTGTGTACAGTGTGTAATTGTGTTTCTACGAGTTCAATAAAGTCTTTGTGGTACATTTTGGCATTTTCTCGAACCCATTACTCCTGACACGTAACAATACAATATACTTCATTGTGCACACAGTAAAAAAACAATTATACAATATGGTGTAGAATAATATTAACACAATGGGCGGTCTTATCGCTGTAGTAGCGATTTCTTCCAGACAACCTTAAGGCAGAGGACACAGACATTAAAAAATCGTTGGTAGAGGTGCAAAACTTATGTATTTAAAAGTTGACAAGACATAGTTGGCGTTACAAATCTTGGCAACACTGACATTGACCCTTTACCATCAAACAGAGAGAGAGAGAGCAATTCGAGGTCGACATTAAGGATTTCATCGCCGCTTACCATGGTGGGATGGTTGTCCAGCACCGCCTTATATTGAAATAAAAACGGCTCATCTGGCCATTTTTAGCTATTTTCATAATAATGAAGCCCAAGTACCTAAACCTGCTTGTGAAATGAATTATAACCAACGTCTGCTTAAATAGAAACTAGGTACCTACTTGTATTTCTATGAATAGATTGATGGATTAATATAATCCTAACGTACCTAACTCTGCAAGCTATTTTCACAGTCTTCTTTTGTTACCAAGGCTCTGATCTCTGCATCTTACCTAATGATAAATACTCGTATTATCTAAGACATTTCGATAACATTTTCTTCTTTAGAACTCTTAAGGACTGATTTCAAATTGAGGATTTAAATAAGTGAAATTTTATTAAAATTTTGATAAAGAAGAAGAAGAAAAATTAACTTGATTGTTTTCCCAACTCACAGAAGTTACCTACAGACATACTTTTGGCTATGTAAAAGTCATGTCTCAGTTTTGTCCGTTGTCTTTAAAATTTTATTACATGGTCCTCTTACCATTAGACTCGCCTCTCAGATCTGCTCTAGTCGTCTAATTGGTACCTGCTGGTCATTAACTTAAAAAAATCATTAAAAACAGCAGACGAATCAGCGGCCAGCAGCTAGTCTCGGCCGGAGATAAACGTAATCCCCAGCGAGCCGCCCCGAAGTCCTTGAGTCGCAAATCGGCGTTTATTCTCAATCAAACGGACGTGCTGCAATTGGACAATTTAGCAATCAGCAACGCGTCCGCCAGACCGCCCGGCTGCCGCCATTACTCCTCCCGGGCTGCAGGCGCCATGATCCGACTCCTACTAACTTTAGCGGCTTCAGGTAAGTCCACCAACCCCTATAAAAAACGCCTACAACCTTCCGTAATTTTCATTAGTGGAACGATCACCAAAAATCAGCGAGTCCACCCCATAAATTCCTGTCAAATTGAGTCATTACCAACTGAGCTGTGCTCATGAAATAACAATTAAACCTGTGGAAAATGTTTCTGTCCCAGGAAAGATGCTGTGTATCAGCCAGCAGGGTCATAGTTAGTTTATTTATTTACATACTCATCAAACAATAGCTTGCAGTGTAAAGACCAAATACTTACCTAAATTGTTCGAATTCTGTCCGTGATTCTGCCGGGAGTTGCATATCTTCAAGAGCAGGTTGTGCCGCAGTATTGGCCCCATTTGCTTATTTTTTAGATGCCTTCGGGTGGCATAAGATGTTTCCAGTCCCTGTTTGGCCTATTGTATTAAAGTCTCCACCATCCAACACGGAACTACATAATGGAGGTGTAGACCTGCTGTATTGCGTCGAAAATATGGATCCCTAATTTTTCAATTTGTTGTTGGAGTTGACGTTTCAAATAGATATTTCCTTAAGCACTTGCGCAGTTTAATTTACCCCACCATATTCACGCCACGACCTGTGTACTCCTCCACTCCATGGTTTAAGGGAATCCATAGTAAATCTTTTATCGATAAATTATTTTCTTACCATAAAGAGTTATGTGCAAAACAGACATAATGTACTTACATGTACAGATACAATCTCATGTCATCATTATCACCCATCGTCCCGTATGTAGTGATAACTTTCTAACAGATCTTATTCCTAGTGGTAAGATAGAGGTAGAGATATGAAGTATATTTAAGGAATACCATCTTAAAATGTATACGAAGTCGGCAACATAGTGATGTCCATTGACGTGACTACATACCATAAGGTGGCTCGTCTGCCAGACTCTGTTGGACACCATCAACCGGATAGCATGTTCGTTTGATATTGTCTTGACAGTCTAGTTTCGTCTTATCATGGCCATTTATCATGACACTATTGGCATGATAAAGATAATGTGAGTGTAATCTGATGTGTGATAGTCTGATAAGTAAAGATTAACCACTAGCCCACTGCTGGGAACATGTCACTCTTTGTAACTAAGGAGATCTAAAGCATATTATCCCATACCCATAATGCTTCACTGGGGATTGGTGCAGGGACCAAGACGGGACAGAAAAACCTTGACAATTACGAATTCCTTTTTAAAATGACTAAGTACCCAATAAATCCTAGTTAAAAGCGTTGGCAATTAGATCCTTTATTATTATGCCATGCTGTAACTCTCGAGATTTCTCGAAGTTCCAGGAGAATTCGCACAAAGTGGCACATGCCTCCAAAACCTAAACAAACTTTAACTTGATTTATAGACATGACTCAGTCTTATTATCGGATTTATTCGCTAACCATCCCCGGATGATGTCAGTCTTTTGCTATCCATCATACCACTTTTTACAGGTCAATGTATTTCACATCGTAATTTTTTGTGCTTGAATACGTGTTTTAATATCTATTGTGTTCATTCTTATGAAGCCTATTAAAAATTTAAGCAGATACTTAATAAATAAGTACCTATCTATTTTATTTTAGGCATACAAAAGAAGAAAATGTAATTGTACTAGTAAATCCGCCCTCGCTTCGCTTCGGGAAACCAGTCCCTTCAAAAATCTCTATAAATTTTAACAAATTATGTTATTCCGATGTCTAAGCTATAATTACTGCAAAGTTTCATGAAAATCCGTTCAGTAGTTTTTGCGTGAAAGAGCAACAAACACACACACACACTCACTCACTCACTCACTCACTCACTCACTCACATACATCCTTACAAACTTTCGCATTTATAATATTAGTAGGATAGTAGGATTGCTCATTCTGTTGTAACGTTGCAAGTTTTTCCTAATAGGAAGTAACAGTTAAGTAGCATGTATAACAAGAACAATGCCAGAACATCATATTTTTTTCTGTACCTACTGACCACATAATGATAGAAAATTAATGTAGTACGAATATGTTACATTTAAACAATGTAAACAACACGAAAAAAATTATATCGAAATAGCACAACAAACCAATAACAGACCAAGACCATTTGGCTGTATGATATCAAAGCCTTGACGTCTTTTACTTGCCTTGTTTCTCAATATTTATAAAGAAAACAAACAGTAGTGTCAGTTCAGTGTCAGCAGTTGACAATGTCAATTTTAGTTTTGTGTTGTGTTGTGTAGTATTTTCATAATTGTATCATCTAAGTATAATTACAAGTAACTAATCAATTTATTGTATTTACCTAACTAGTTTTAAACGAAAAGTTTTCCACTGTAGGTATTTTATCACACAATTAAATCATTACTAGATTTTAGCAAAACAATAAATAACGATACCTGACAGTCAGTCAGCTGATTGTGCAGTTTTATTTTTGACAATTGTTGAGTGTGTTGCCATATGAAATTTTTAAATTCTACTATCGAAGTTTATTTTTAAGATTATCTAGTTTTATGTTTTTTTTTGTTTGTTTCAGTCGCGTTCACCAACGGCGACGAAGAAATAATGAAGAATTTATCATTAGTAACATGGGCACATGCGGTAAATAATAAAACATACCTAGAAGCTGCATTAGCAAGTAAGTGCCCAGTTTAAGGGTAGGAGATCTATAAAGTATTTGATTTATGCTTGTAGCACTTGTAGTCAGAGACTATAAAGGCCTCATATTATTTCAGCAATGTTATACTAGATGGCGTTACATGTGGCGTTTTGAGTTTAATATAATAAAATGTATAAGTATTATAACAAAAGAAAGGTTACGTGTAATGCCTGTAAGGTCAATAACATTAGTTCAAAGTCGTTAGGTCATATTAGTTGACAAAAGGATACCCATTTTCAATCTAGCGCATCTTGTTAGTGTATAGAGAAGAATAAAATGATTTAGAGCGCTAACGAGTAGGTACCCACGTGTAGCAGACTTGTTTGAAAATTTTTTGAATTGTTTAAGTTCGATTAAAATAAAGTATTAGTCCTATTTTAAATAGAAGTTTCACAGAGTAATTTTTAAAAGTCATTTATGACAAAATTTGCTCAGGAAACATTTTAAACATACTATATTGCTTTTGCAGAAATAATTGGGTTCCTTTTTATGGAATATTTCAGAAATAACAAATATTTTTTTAATATGTGTAATTTTACTCAAACTTTTCACTCCTTACTAGTCGAAAAATATACTACCTAATAGTAGAAAAATCTTATAAATTGCATGGTTATAGAAAAGTATCGTAACAATATTTATTCATATCGTAAACACTGACAAAGTGCATAATACTCATTATGGGTTAAACAAGCATTACACTGTTAAGTAGCCAATAAAAACAGGAGCAAATACAGATGGTCCTATTCTAAGAACTTGCACTTATAACAATCATACCGACACATTCGTGCTTCGGAGTAAAAATAAAGGGTAAAATTTGTGACTATTTATATCTTCGGCCCGTTTGTGATTCCATTGCCTGATTTTATGCCACTAGAAGAGTAATAGGCACTATTATTAACAATCTTAAATGGCTCAAAAGGAATCCACCGAGAGAGTTAGTTCGGTAGCAGTAAGTGGATAATAAATTTCAATTAGGTTGCGATTTTGGATATTTATAACTAGGAGAGATTATTTATTTTCGTGGAAATAATGTTTATGGAAGATAATCAGAATTATAATATAATGATAAAATGTGTAATTAATTTTTTTTGGATTGGGATATCTTTTTATTCTTTCTTGAATATCTTTTTTGTTTTTACATTTAAAGACAGTTTGCAACGTTTTGCGAATTTCCTGTTATATGTATCTAAAGTTACGACTTATGTATTATTTTGATTTTAAGTACACTATAAATCCCTTTCTTCGCAGGTGATGTATCAATGCTAGAAGCTGATGTAGTGCTAGGCCATATTACTGGCAAGGAGGGTCCACCGATACCCGTGATGGCGCATCCACCAGCCACCACGTCGGACCTGTCACTAGGAGAATTCCTCAACTCCGTGCTTCAGTACAACAACGTGAACTCGAAGCAGAAGGGAGTAAAGCTGGACTTCAAGAGCATAGAAGCGTTTGAAAAGTCACAGGATAATATAGCACAGTTTACCAAGCCAGAGGTAAGCATAATAAAGCTTATGTAACAAAGGTAGAATACGCTAATGTCAAAATTTCAAAAATTTCATTATAAAATCCAAGGAAGTTCTCATTTAGGATGAGGCTAAATGAGAACTTACAAAATCGTGCTTCTTTGAACTGATCTTAGGCTGCCTGTCCACCGGAGCGGAGGTGGAGCGAGGCAGCGGAGCGGAGAATCGGAGGAAATCAACCAATAAAATTACATAAAATCTCCGCTCAACGCCAGTATACAATGATTGCGTGCTGGCTATTGGTTAATATTTATCCGCTGTGCTCCGGTGGACAGGCAGCCTAAGTCAGCTTAGCATCTTTTCGACTAGATTCAGCATATATGTATTATTTTCCTCTTCATCAGTTTATAAACTATAATTGTTTACAAATGAATTCGAAGATACTTATATTAAGTCCACCAATCCGCATTGGAGCAGCGTGGTGGAGTATGCTCTAGACCTCCTCAATAATGAGGAGAGACCCGTGCTCAGTAGTGGGCCATTAGTGGGTTGTAGCTTAGCTTTTTTTATATTAAGTGAAAGTAACATTGAAAGCCACAGACGATCGACCTCTGCCAAGTGGCGTGATGGGCTAACACTAATTCAGTAAAGCTGCAAGCGCAAGGGATCGTCAATTATTCACACACCACATCAGGTCTTTATTTAAACTGTTTTTTAACCAGTTAAAATTTAACTCTATTGCAAGGGAACACATCTTCTAATCCCTTAGCTCTCCATACGGAAGAGTAACTTGAGTTTAATTGCACAGCTCTTATTGCGTAGGATTTACGGTTGTTAATCGTCTGGTACAATCTCAATGTCATGGCACAGGACGGTATTTGACGGCGCGATGTTATTAATTGCCTAAATGTGTTCAAAGCAATTAGTTCTAGCGAGCTTATTTATATTGTGAGTCAGATACAATGGTCCGCGTTAGCAGACGTCCCATTCGTCTTGTGGAGATTACGTTGACTTTAACATGCTACTGTTAATCTTTTCGGCCGTAAACAAGGGGCTTGGTAGAGGAAATATCTATTTAGACAGCTCCACTTCACTTACGGAGTTTGTTATAAATATCCAACATTATACTAAGTCATCATCCCTCCTTGTTTTGAAAATAGCTTGTTTACTTTGTATACTGTCGTTAAAGTATTGTTGATAATTTCATATATGTTTATCACTATAATATCTACTGTTGATCGATAAAAATTGAGGGCTTCGTCTAATTAAATTAAAATTTACATATTGCGACTCTGTACTGAGAAATTCATCTTGGTATTGTTTTTGTTTTTGATGCGAGTGGATAGGTTTTGATACCTCAATAAACATTTCTTTAAATGTGTCAGTATCCACTCTTTAGTACTCACTAAATACTTAATGCCCACTTCATATTACTTATGCTATCGAATTACATTTTGGAATTTATACTATATTAAATAGAAATAGTAAAAGCAGCTCTGTTGAATTGATTGAGGATAAAAGATTTCAGGAAGAAGCATTTAAAGCTAGTTATAAGATTGAATATCTGGTTTGTGATACAATCTTTAAAAGTAAAATTTTCTTTCCTAGATAACATTTCCACTCTGGCTGAATGCGGACATCCTGCCGGGTCCAGTGGAAGCGACCACAAAACCAGTGGATCCGGTGAAATTCTTGAAACTTGGCGCGAACCACCCACGCGCAGTGTTGTCTATCGGCTGGACCACCAACTACGGAGGGAATATCACGGAGGGAGAGTACAGCAGGGAACAAATCGGGAGCATGCTGAGGCTCGTCAATGAGTATCACGTCAACCAAACTGTTACGTTTCCTGTGAGTGTCCTGCTTCGAAGTATTTTTCTGGAGTATTTACTCTAGCGTATCGTATCATTTTGCTACAGATATTTAACGTTAGGTATAAACCGAGACCGATCGATGTTTTATTATTATCTTATAAAGAATGCAATACTCAAAAATGTATGTTTGTAAACTATCCCTTGATTAAGCCAGATTCATATCTTAGGTTTAACATAAACTGTAAGGCTTATCACTGTAAATAAAGTTACTCCAAAAGACAATTGATAAGAAAAGCATTAAATAGGTACGTAGTTAATAAAACATTTATTATAATGCCAACAAATAAAACTAAATGTTTTTAAATTACCTACATTTTGCTACAGATACCTATTTAACGTTAGGTATAAACCGCGACCGATCGATGTTTTATTATTATCTTATAAAGAATGCAATACTCAAAAATGTATGTTTGTAAACTATCCCTTGATTAAGCCAGATTCATATCTTAGGTTTAACATAAACTGTAAGGCTTATCACTGTAAATAAAGTTACTCCAAAAAACAATTGATAAGAAAAGCATTAAAATACGTAGTTAATAAAATATTTATTATAAGTAAACATGCTAACAAATAAAACTAAATATTTTTAAATTAAATTTTAATTAATGTCAATAAATCAAAGTTAATTAAATTTATGTAAATGTTTTATAATTAATTCATAATTGACGTTTTAGTAGCATTTTGTAAAATGTTGCCATTATCTCAACGTCCATATTTGATAAAACAGCTATCTGTATTATTGTGGATAGAAAACTGAAAAGAAGACCCCTAGAATCTTCTTCAACCAAGACCACTTACTTCAACGTTTAATATCACCTTTATTTAAAACGAAACAAAATACGATAAATGTGCGTCTATTAGTGCATATACGTATGGTTAATAAAGTTATTTCTATAGAACAACCGATTTTAAAAAATCGGCCAAGTGCGAGTTGGACTCGCGCACGAAGGGTCTCCGTACCATTATGTATAAAAACGCCAAAAAAATCTGGTCAGTTGTATGAAACCCTCACTTTAAATATTTACTTTAGTTTTTGTAGCCTTGCTTGTGGCCATCTCTTGGACCGCAAGGTAACTAAATTATCGCTTAGGCTTCGAAGCCATATTTCGACTTAAATATTTATTTTATTCAGTGTTTTAGTATTTGTTGTTGTAGCGGCAACAGAAATACATCATCTGTGAAAATTTCAACTGTGTAAATAATACGGTTCATGAGATACAGCCTGGTGACAGACGGACGGACGGACGGACGGACGGACGGACAGCGAAGTCTCAGTAATAGGGTCCCGTTTTACCCTTTGGGTACGGAACCCTAAAAAGGAGGACGTTCCATAGAACCTACTGGCGTAGAACGTACTCTACGCCCAATATATCTTTTACGTATGTCTATCTAAACCGCGTCGATTTAACATGTATGTTCATCCAGGTCCGCGCTGGCCTAGCCTCGAACAGCCAGCCCGTTTTACTCGACCTGCTGCGCGAGACATCATCCCTGAACTCCTCGATGACGGTGTGGTCGAACCCAGGCGACGCGGTGGAGGTAGACCGCGTGCGAGCCCTCATCCTCACCGTGGGCCTCGAGAGGACCTACCTGGACGTGCCCGACGAGCTGGCCGCACGACTCCACCTCCCGCCACCCGACATGAAGAAGAAGAACTAATAAATTGTAGATTGTTTGGTGTGTTTTTTCTTTGTGTCCTCCAGGCAAACCTGTGGAACTTGGAGGATGTAGCTAGTGTTGTTGTGCCCTTTAAAACTCCGCCTCGAAAATCTAATAACCCCAGCCCTCCCCTGCTCTGTAAATCAGCAGCTAGCTGCGTCCATGCACTTATGAACGTCAAATATTTTGCATCTACCACTATTTCAGAGATGTACTATGTAAGAGAAGATAGCTACTAGCTATCCATTACTGTTCATAACTATGAAAAAGGGCTTCCTCCTTCATAGAGTCCTTTTAGAAATCCATTTAGAAATTGCTAAGCTTTTGACGTGACAACGTCTTATAAATTGGTTTGCCGGGTGGCACTTCAAGAAACTGCGTCACGCTCCGCTCACGTTATGCGCTTATAATGAGAGCGAGTGAGAGGCACGCGTCCCTTCCACTCGGGCATGGTTAGCCCGCCTAAGAGCGAGAGAGACAGACATAAAAAGTGAAAGGCACGCGTCCCTTCCTCCTTAACATTACTTATGGTAGCTACGGCGTACACACGTTGGCGTGTTTCAGAAAATGGTCAGCGCCATCTCTGGAGAAGTAGAGTAATCTCGTTTGTTACCTCACTTAGTTGTGACTAATGGTTAATGGTCTAACGGTTAGCAGCGCTAGATGGCGGATGGTGTTACAATGTTTTAAATATAATTCTTTGTATAAATAAATGTTTTAAATTGTTACTATTATTTCATCCTTCTTCCTACTATACGAATGAATATTCACATTAAAATTATTTTACCACTCAAAGTCGTTGTCACGTAAAACTTTCGCCCGTATACCGACTTTACAGGCAACCAATTTTTTTTACCACCCAATTTAATACCAAGCGTATTCTAGGCTTGCCAGCAGTTCTGATCCCAACTAACCAATTCTTTATTCTATTGCTCGAGCCACCCCCCAAACTATTTGTAGTGTTCTGACTGTGGGAGCTTGTACTTTCTTGCCACTCTCCTCTTCTTTTCTTGGCGGACGACACATAGATGGAGGGCTGAAAACTGATTTTTTTTCATTCACTATTATGGGCTCTCTTGTCGCATACATTGATTGAAGAACACTGTCAATTTTAAGTAGGTACCTACCTCGGCAACAGCTAGAATTCATTAGAAATTCAAAGTTGACACTCATGTTTTGTTTTCTTTCTGTCGATCCCCATCGCTTAGCATCTTATCATCCTGAAACTGGGTCAAGTGTTGCTGGTGTAGATTTCGGCTCGGTGTTGATGAATTCGTCAGGCCATATCTTGATGAGTTAGATTAATCGGTTACCAGAGGTTATGTAAGGTGCAGTACACACGTAGGTAGGTACGTAGTTTCTGTAAAATGTAACCACTCTTGTTACCATCGTATTTGCAGGTTTTTAGCAATCGATTTATAAACTCAAACGTTGCTTCGTTGAGTTATGAAAAATTCATGAATAGTAAAAGTCCCGTTAATATGTAGGTTCTAAATTTCATTTCACCCTGAAAGTTAATTATGGAAATTAAGTAAGTTTAATCAGTAAGGGTGAGTTTCATCATTAAACTTTAACGATAACATTTCTCATTAAATAAATAGGTAAGCGATACCTAATAGTCGATCACTATGTTCAACAGTGGACACGTTTGTGGAAGGCCTTAGTAGTTATATTCCATCTCGGGCTGACCACACCACAATGCTAATTAAGAGCAGTTAAATCCAATTGAACCGTTGTTTCGTCCGAACTTTATTGTTGAGACCGTAGATTTGTGGCGAGCTTCTGTGAAAGGTAATTAATTTTAATGTTCGGAGTTCGGAAGAATCAATTCTTAGTAATAATATTGACTTGTACGAATCGATAAAAACATTAGGGTTGGCAACTAGTGATATAAAATTGATAATAATGATAATCTTCTTTGCGTAAAAACGAATACCTAAATTATGAATTTTTAACTTGTCATAGTGCTCTGTAGGAATGCGGTTTCAAGGGACTGAGTAGTATAATAAAAAATGTGTCCATGTAAATATAATACCTGCAAAGTCAAACTTCATATTAAGTATAATAAATTCTTCAGCAGTGATTTTATTTAAAATAAAAAAATATATTTACGAGGGAAGTATCTTGCTGTTTAAAATACGCAACTTCCGTTTCAAAATAGAAGATATGAAACCTTTTGTTTTACGTTTCACTTCAAAAACTGATAACATCCATCAATGAAAAATTGGTAGGTATTTACTTTATTAATGTAATAATAAAACATTGGTCGATAAAATGAAACCACATTCATTAGGTAATTACAACGGATACAACACTCATTTATATAATTAATCACAACGAATACATTTACAACCATTTATATAATTACAAGGATTTATGTAACTAAAATTCCTTCATCGAGGAGAATGCCGCATTGTCTGCCAGGAACTTACAAACCACACGAAGTTGCCTGTAACAGTACAATTCTGTGCTCTATGTCGAAGGCAGGAAGGGTGATAGAGGGTGAAGAAGAAAGCTTGTAGAAAGTGTGTCGACCTCATACATATGGGGAGCACGTGGTGATCGGAATGAGCAATTGTCACTGCCGTGAGATTCCCAGCTGTGATCCACTAGTTCTGGTAACTAGCTGAGGTGAGGTCTGGGACGCGCTCAATGATCAAGAATGCACCTTTATCGAGTGTAATAGAGGTTTTTGTACGTATTATTTCGGGTGCAAAAGTCTTCATCTATTTCCAGTCCGATTCAATAACTTTACTCGTAAAACAAAGGACGTAATACGTAGTTATACAATTACAAAAGTAACGAATATCATAAAGAAATCGCATTCATTACTTACGTTAACAAGACTAAAGAACGTTACAATAAAAAGTAGCAGTTATATGTAGAATCGGTCAGTTATAAGAACCATAATTTACTCGTATAGTTGAATGCAATTTATTCGAGCAGTTCCGAGGATCGGCGTAAAATTATATTACAGTAGCACTCCCTCATCACAACACAGTTGCCGTTCGCTGAATCGTGCTTTCTTGAGACCAACAATTTTATTATAATTTAACTGGAATAGAGAATACTAAATACCGGTATCGGGTTCTGAGTAATGTTTATACCGGTATCTATTTCAGTTGTATAATTCGTGGGTAGGGTTGTTTAGTTATTGAAGTGCAACAAAATAGCAGTGATGTTGCAGAAGTAAGAATCTTAGATTTCTGATCCCGGAGAGTCCGGCTTCGAATCTTACATGCGTGCCTAATTAAAAAAAATGCTTATTAGAATTTGATTAAATCACTCCTACGGTAAAAGAAGACATCGTTAGCAAACCTAAAATTTACGGAAGTGTAGAGCTCATTGCTAATATGAATAAACGAAAGAAAAGGACATAGTGCATTGACGTCAAACGAAATTGTGAAATGGGCAGGAAAATGATGATGATGGAATTTAGGTACTACAAACCAACCCACGCAAGTATTAAGATTAAGGAAATGCAATAGATGATGATATAATGACTTACAGCATGTATACCTGTTGCACATAGTACGTTTGTAATATTTACAGTTAAAGTTTACATGCCGAAATGCAGAAAGCAAAATTTTTGTAATAGGGAAGAAGTATAACTTACCTATTGTACAAATAGATACATTTAAATAAATAAACCATTCAGCAGTGGCAATGCGAAGCAACCCTTGGACAAAACGAATGAAAGTCGAAATTCAACTGTAGGGCGGGAAGCATTGGTTTGCATAATAATGTCATCAATACGAACTGGTACGACCAGTGATCACGGGACGAATAATCCTGCATGCAGGAAATCTTAACGTTTGCAATATTCATGAGACCGGCCACGTTTTTCAAATAACAATGTCTGCTTAGCATTTCTAATCTGTCTGTTTAACGGGACTCCGACTGTCTTCGCGTTTGGTCCTGGTTGTCCGTTATGGAACCAACAGGATAATTTATGGGGTAAATCAGCTCATGTAACATTTAATTATTATTAGTTGAATGTCAGTCTCCTGTTCGTTGGCTTAAGGTTCTACATCGAAGTAGGCGATGTTGTAGTTGACTTTTCACATTAAGTTTTATAAATAAATAAACATGTAATTAAAAAGCCACCCGGTAGTAAATAATAGAGAAGGCACCAACAAAGTGCTGATGCTCAAACAAGAAGGAGACGAACAGAACACTACCCTTGAAACAGGTAAAAACATTTAACTATCGTTAACGTGTTGGCTAAGTGATGATATCCTAGTGGTTAAGATTCGGTCTCCTATTCGAGGATCTGGGTTTGAATCCCATGGCACGCACTTCTAACTTCTCGAAGTTATGTGTGTTTTAAGCATTTAAATGTCACTCGCCATAGCGGTGAACGAAAACTTCATGAGGAAACTTGCATGTCATCCTATCCACACTTGGCCAGCGTGGTGGAGTATATTCTTAATCTATTCATTCTGTGAAGGGACCCGTGCTCAATAGTGGGCCATAATTTACGGATTCAGAAGATGAACGTGTGACATTTTACATTCCCGGAGCTGACGGTAGTGGCATAAACTACAAGGACGAGCTCCTGGGTTCGATTTCCGGCTCGATATTTATGTGACATTTTAATATTTACTTACCCTCGGATCGTGGGCATAAATAATGTCTTAATTGTGTTGTCCATGCCATGTAGGGCTCAGATGAATGTTTATATTTATACATCTAATGCAAATCCTAGTTGTGGGAGTATGTAAGCATTCATTTAATTTAATTTAAATGGTATTATACATAACCTGTTGATTCAGTGTTGCATGAAAGTGTTACAGGGACGTTTCTCATTGAGCAGTCAATGGAGATTTATCAATGGACTGTTCGGAGGAGTACATTGCTCGGGCACTTGTTCTTTGGTATGCCAGTTATTATATTTTAGCATATTTTGTATTTACCTTACAAAATCTATAGCGCTCTAGCGTAGCTATTGGAATCCGTAGATGGCGGCATTGATGAGATTTACTTAAAAATCAGACAAACTACTGAAAACATTGAATCTGCCATAGAATTAACGAACTTTTTACAAAAAAAATAACCGACTTCAAAGTCAAAATAACTCAGAAACTGACCGTCAGATGTCGCTCAAATTAAAATGGGACCAGACGGCAGTCATTAGCTTTCGAATGTCGAAAGAATTATCGAAGTCGGTTCACCCAGCCCCCCAAATACAAGTTTTAAAAAATCTTACATATTATAATATACTAGTTACTTAAGTAGGTATACCCTAAAATCCTAAACAACTTTGTAATATAATCGATCATTTGCAACTAACTGCGAAGGCGCAATCGCAACACCAGTAGGTAGTTATTAATAGAGCTAATTTACGGAACTTATTACTCCACGTTTCATGGGAACTAAAAGTGACGTAACCGACAAAATTAAAGCAATTTTTCTCATGCCCACCAGATGTCGCAAGCGCCCACTGATGGAAACTAATTATTTTTTGATTGACAGACGGACAAATGAACACAAAAACAGTTTGTACGGATTGCTCAACGCGGACGGGAGACGGCGGTACGACTTCATTAGTTTATCAGCTACTGAATTAGTGGATGTACATGGTACATACCGCACAATATTATGACCCATGCATCATTTTTTAAAATTAAAAGCAATATTCGTACCTCACGTACAGGTGCCGTTCATGACAACTGGGATCGACACAGAACAAGACTGAAATTGGGATAAGAAAATATAAAATACAATAAGGTACTCATAAAAATTATAAGAAACATAGAAATGAGGCAAGTATCTTGGTCAAGGTAAAAATGTACGGCCTATTCCGATCCAATACCAAAAAACTAATACCATTGGTATTAGTTTATTATCCCAGTGAATTTCTATTCCGAACGAATACCAGTCATAAACGAATCCCAAAATTATTAAAATGGTATGAAGGTACAGTCAGTAATAAAAATGCTGTGAAATGTGATATTAAGTAATGTATATTTCAATCAAAATCAGTCTTATTAAACATGTTCAAGTGTAGTAACAAATAATTGCACAAATACCTTAAGAATAAATAAAGTTTTTCCAACAAATCACTAGGCATCGTTTTCAACTTTAAAATAGGAAATAAAAACTATCACAAAAAAATTAAAATTAAAATTAAATACTAAAATTATAATTATATAGTAAAAGATTCAATCAACAACTATGACAAAAAGAAATTACTTTTATACTTTGTAAACAAATATCAAATATTGGCACGACAGTCATTACAATTTAATGTGTTTTAAAAAAATCAACATTAAATAGATAAATAATAATTATTTGTGCAAGGACAACGATTCGTATAAAAACAGACCTTATTTGATTGTCTTAACGTTCATTAAGCAAAATATCAAAACGCTTAAGGCGCTTCGTTTGCTCAACCCTTGACTGTGATTAGTTGGTTTGGATTTTTAAACAATAGGAACGAGCTCACCTTTTTTGCTGGTAAAAAAAATTTGCATGTCAATCTACATAAGTAAAAATGTGCTTTTTTGCAGGTAAAAAAATTGGCAATCACTTTCATAAGAAAATGTTTGTATAAAATTTAGGATTGAATTACGATCATTATAATAACTTATGAAATAGCAAAAGAAACGTTTTCTGTGACTGTACTAAAAGTTATGTTTTGGTATTCGTTCGGAATAGATTAGGTACTTCTTTTGAATGGTATTCGTTCGGAATAAAAATTCACTGGGATAATAAACTAATACCAAATGGTATTAGTTTTTTGGTATTAGATCGGAATAGGCCAAATGTACCTACCTATCTATTGCACATAATTATTCGTGTAATTACTTTGCTGCTTTATTTATAGCTTATTTGATCTCTCACCTGCATTTAGTGTTTTATATTATGACTAGTCCTAATATACTATGTACAATTGTACACGAACTATCCCACATAATGTCTCAACCGGTTTTGGATAGAACTATGCATATGCATGTATAGAAATTACATTGTATTGAATACGGAACCTATCGTTCGGCAGATCAGGTAAATAATTAAGCTACAATCAAGAAAACAAATTTTACAACAACTAGGTATTACTTTCGTTTTAAAAGACGAAGATACTGAGGAGTTTCATTTGTTTCTTCTCTTCCCTCAAACAGCAATTTTAACACCTCTTGCGAGAAAACGTGCTGAGGAGTTTAGTTCATCGTTTCTTCTTTTCCCTCATGAAGCAAAACACTTTTGCGAAATACCTCAGTGAAACGTCATCAAAAGGAAACAACAATATTTTCCTTAAAGCAACGTGGATTCTCAAATGAACAACACGGAAAAATAAGAAATTGCAATTTTTTTTTTACCTATTGAAATTAGGTAAGCAAAAGACCACTCTTCCGCTGCCGCCCATGAAAACAGTGACCGACACAGAACATGACTCAAATGGGGATTAGGAGGGTTACTTCAATTACAAATATTAGATAGTTGATAGTAGTTTTTAAATTGGTAATTTCATTGAGCCCAACACAAACTCATATCCCTTTCTACTAATGTCTAAATCTATTTTGTAAAATAACTCGTGGAGCAAATAGTTAGAAACTGGCAATTATCAGCGGACAGCGAGGTCACAGGCCACACATCAGCGCCGGAGACCGCGCCGCGCCGCACCAGACATTCCGCCGCATGCCGCTGCATGCCGCGCGCGTTAGCTCATACCCATAGGGCTGAGGGGATACTTGAAGAATTAGTCAGTCTACATAGTTAGATTCTAAGTCAGAATCATTTAATCTTGTAGGACTTTTGCAGTGCATACATCTGTGTCATGTTTTGAGTCTATAATCATTTCGGAAGGGTGATTTGCCGATGAGAAAAAAGGATAAAAAATAAGTATGTATATTCATTTAGTTAATTATTTTTAATCTAATACACTCTTACAGGTTAACATCTCCAAATTTTAATCAGTAATTAATCACCAAAGATATGAGCCATAAATGCGTTGCCGGTTAAAAAGGAAGCGAAGGACCTCCTCGCTCTCCAATCCATCTGTTCTTTGGCAAAATGCATTTTGAGGAAGGAAGTTGACTTGGACTCGAAACTGATGTACATAACTCCTTTCACCCCAAAATATTTTTAACAGAATGCGCATGTTTAATAAAACGTATTAAAGACACAAAATATCTACTGAGGGGCAGTTTACATACCTACCTATTTAGAAAACTGTAAATAATGGCAATAATATTGTGTGCATCTTTGAATAATGTCAAAAATAATGTAGAGATGCGGCTCTGGGACAAGGCATAGAAAAGACAGACACTATAGGAGGGCGGTTGGCAGCCCTGCTTCCAGTTCTCTGGGGGTCCAGTGTAGGAAGTCGGCAGACGTGTCTATAATTGTAAAACATTGAAGCAAGTTCTCACGCAGCGGAGACATCGGCCGACGTGACACGCTCGCGTGTGCTCTATGATTACATTATAAATTACAACATAACTCTACTGTACTCTATGTGTTTTATAATATGAAATGAAGCGCTCATAGCCCGGCGGCTTGCGTTCATCCTAAGTGACCGACAAAGTTAAGCAACAACGGGCGGGGTCAGTAGTTGGATGGGTGACCGCTAGTGGCAAAAGTTTCTTGAGCTCTCTTGAGGATTCTCTAGGCCTCCTGAACGATGAGGGGAAACCCGTGCTCATTAAAGTTCCATTAATAGGTTAATTGCACAAATTAAAATTGAAATTACATCAATGTTGTAAAAGATTTTAGTAAAATTTCATCATACACACAGTTGGAATGTTCTAAAATATTTTCTCGGTAGGTACTTACAAGCCCCAAAGCAAGGAACCTTGAACAAGGAATTTAATTGCACCCAAAGTGCATTACCAACAATATCAATAAATGGTAACCCAATAATAATATTTAGTGAAACTGACATTTCGCGGGAAAACTGTAAATTGTTTTATTGGAGGAGGAAGCCGTAACGAATGTAGGCCGAGGTGTAAATACATGCGAATTATAAAGCTGGCGTACACAACTCCACTCAGCTGTTACTCGTATTTAACAAAATTATTAACCTATGCGTAATTGTGTACTGTAGGTTTGTTTATTTTATGTTTATTTTATTTTATTGTTAATTAGAACGGTTTACATACCACTTACACTAATTAACACAATAATATCAAGGCACATTTTTTAAAGAATTGTCAAATAGTAAATAGAAATACATATTATAAGATGATAATGAACAGTCAATAAAAAAAATAAAAAAAAATAATGATACATAATTAAAAAAAAAATTGGAATATGAGAATGTCAAATTAATGAATGCAAAATTATAAATCATGGGGTTTCGCTGAACCTTAGACACATACTAAGGACTTTCCTCCAATTGTCAACAAAAATATCATGTATCATGTAAATTGTATGTTTTACTAAATAAATATTTGGGATAAAAAAATTGATGTCATCATGCATAGACACCTTAGAATCCTCAATCATATGGGGCATGTATTGTAATTTCATGATAGAATTCTTGTCATGACATCTACAACAGGAGTAATAGCGAAAGTAACATCATAACTAAGTATAAATAGTGGGAGAACTATCTGGGAGAGCTCGAATAATATTTTTTTTTTTTTTTTTTATTTAACTTTTCATGTACACTGTACACTACAAAGGAATCAATATATTATGTAATATGTACATAGGGTCTGCTTATTAATAAACATATATAATATTGTAAAAAATACAATTTCCACTGTAAATACGTACAGACAGATGTTGCCAGTGTACCCTCCGCTCTACATGTACGCGCAGTCATCGTCAGCCACATATTGGCGAGTAACCCGAGTTACCCGAGTTGCCGGCGCGCAAAACGAGCATTTGTGCAAACTAGTTTGAGTGCAGCTATTCCCGTGGGATTACATGTATTTTTTCATAAACGTAACCTTATAACAACAACAAGTCCAGTGCTATTCATCTCGTTTGTCTAACTTTACGTTACCAGGCTCACACACACGCGCGAAAACTTTTGTTCGCGAGAATTTTTGAACATCGGCTACACTGAAGACATCAACGACATTTTGTCGGCCAAGGGTGATGTGACCTAGTCTATTACTGCTTCTCCACCGAAATACCAAAAAACATTTTCTGGTCGATTCTGGAGGGAGTGCTATACCTAGCACCTCACCTCATCTCATGAACATGAGTATTGAGTAGGTACCTACCGTGGCGGTCGAACTGAATAGCGCCATCGACCATTAAAAGGGGGATATTTGCTAAGTTGATACTTGCCCTGTCTGTCCTAGATGTGATTCTCAACTGGGACTAATGACAAAACATGACCCTATTCGTCGTTTACTTACCTACATGATCCTTCGCGAAGCTATTTGAAAACGTTGCAATAGTTAAAATTTATAATTAGAGACGTGTAGTTATCTAATCTGTTTATAATGTTTCCCGCAAGTTGTTGGCCGCAATCAGGTCACCGGGCTGTGGGCTCTGGGCGGCCCAAATCGCTCTGGGAAACCAGTGCTATGGTGTCACGTTAGCGTATAGTTGCCCGTAAGTCAAAGCATAATAAATCTACATAATATCTTTGTCCCATATGCGCGCCTGTCATCATAAGATCCATAACAAAACAATCTTATCATGAGATAAGGGATCAAGTTTGTATGGAGCTTTTGCTAATAGGTTACGTTAATTAATGTTTTGACTGCGTTTGTCCTCGTGACAAAGTTTGTCGCAATGGTTAACATGCCATGCTGTCGTTATAAGGGTCTTGGGTTCGAATCCCAGCAAGACGAATTCTTGTTCTCTGGGTCAGCATAATCGTGTCTTTGATTCATAATAAATTCCCAATCATGTTTTCGATAATACTAGAAACTGGTTTACCCGTGGTAGCCACTACACAAAATTGCAAATCATTGTCAGTAATCGACTTGAAATTTAATAATATAGAAGGTGTCCGGTTCTGTGTGCATTAATCCAATCAGTTAATTCAAAACGTTATCAGCAATTTAAATCCGTCATTAACTTTCATTGTTGACATAAAAAAACCGACGTACAGAGAATAAACATCTGCCCCGACGGGAAACGAATTTGGGACCCTTCATTTTGTACCTACACTTGAAAATAAGTAAATAGTTTTGAATTCAAGAAGATGAAGTTTAACGCAGACGTGTAAACACGTTTTAGTTATTAAGTAATCACCGACCCCAGGACGAATACAAAACTATAAAAGGGCAAAATAATACGACTCGTGTTACAACTTCAGTTATAATTTATTGAATGATCAAAGTATTGACAACAACAAATCTTTCTTTGCTGTCGTCGTTCCATTTTCAAATAGGTACCGGCCAGGTCGCTGGCCAGTAACATTTTAATAGAAAACCTGAAAAAGAAATCTGACTCCTCTCCTCTCCTCTCAAGTCCACTAAAACACTACTCTGCTCAAAAGCACCGCTCCTCTCAATAGCACCTCTCCACTCCACATCTGGCAACACCAGTATGCCAAATCTGCCCTCGCTTCAGCACATCTCATATCACCACCTCCTGCAGTCATTGCTCCTCACAGTTAGTAAAGCACAGGCATAAAAGTCCTCCGTTACAAAACAGTGAAGCAAACGTAACCGGTCCGGAACTCCGGGAGGCATCGCTGCAAAATTATTGTAGGTAGCTGTAACAGAGCAGTTTTGTAAAAAGGTGTAACGACATTTTAATAGCGTTCCCTTAAGACCCGTCATCAGAAGGAAAAATCACATCCAGAATATTGGACGCACCATCCATTCTATTGCATAACAAAAAACGTTTTTCTTGTTTTGCAGAATCGTCCCAAACTACCATTATCTATAGACTTGTACGTATTTTTGATGCAAGGCGAATGGCAAATTATTGTGGAGCCGGTTACACTTTTTTGAAGACGACCACCTCAATTTTTTATGGCAATGCATTTATGACCGAATGGGCGGCAGTGGAATAGTGGTGATGTAGGCTCGTTTACTACCTTAATTAAAAAAGAACGCAGTTCATTCCCAACGATAACTTTTCTCCGTGATAATTAGGCTCCCTGCTATTTTTTTATTTTAATATGGTCTCTACATTTTGCGAAATCCTGGATTTTATATTGTGACATTCCTGAAATGGTGAGATATGGAAAGGTATTCCTTCATTACGCTCTCAATGGTAACCTACACTGAAGATTTACGGATCTTTTTCAACATTTTCTTGAAAACGCGCACCTCCTGTACAGAAAGAAAAAAGTTACCTCGCAGTTACGTACAAGCCCCTACAACCAACATCCAACTACCGCTTTCAATGATCCTGCAAGTGAAAGTCCTTACGAAAATTATGGCCTAAATATTTGATGCATAAGCAAAGTAAAGCGCGTGTGAGTCAGTCGTGAGTGATTTCACATTGATAAGCTCAATAGCCGTTCGTGAATAAACAAGTTAACGCGTACGTCAACACCACGTGAAGTAACAAAGGTTCAACTGCATTGTCAGATAAGCTATATTTTGTCGGGATATTTATCACTTTGCAACTCCTCATAAGGTGTTACTTGAACGGATTCAAGTCATGAACTAACGAAGTGGAAAGGTGAAATGTGTTCAACATTGTCAAAGTTCTCGGGCGAAATGAAAGTAATGGTATTTCTTTTGAATTTCTCAAAAATGTCTTTTACCAAAAGGTTGTGAAGTGTGAAGTTTTAACAGTAACTGTAACAACAACTTTGGTAGATAGGGTTTTTAGCTCTTTTACTAATAATTTTATGGTAATATCTATTGTTTTTGAATTAAATTTAAAAAAGTTTGATAAGCGACTGGCTAGAATATTTTTCTCGCGCAGGATTCAGTCATAAAATTGTTAATAAATCCGATCAGTTAAAGTTATCTTCCTCAAAATGTTCAAACGATCCTGGTTGGTAATAAAATAAATAATATTGTAAGATGGTAAGCAGACGCGAACGGTCGGAGTCGGAAGGTGTTTATAATGCGAGGGCTCCTGTCGGAAGGATGCGTGACCGCTACCGAGACTGCATGGTGGGTCATTAGTCTTGTAATAATATGTTGACACTTTTATAATATGTATATAGTTATAATCATTGACAAACAGCTAGTACACCCCTACTTTTTTCTCTACAACAAAGTAGTCCTTTACCCAATGGTTGCCTGGAAGAAATCGCTTCTTAAGCGATAAGGCCGCCGTTTGTACATTAATATATAAGATAATTATGTTTGTATGTACTATTCTTTACTGGTGTACAATAAAGAGTTTTGTTGTTGTTGTTGTTGTTATTTAATGACGATGTTTCAAAATAATGGCTTGGTGACAGCAATGTTTCTTTTTGTTGAGTGGTAGTGTAGGTCAACTAGTAAAGCAATTCCAAGAAATCCGTGGTTTCAAAAAATTGTGTGATGAGTCATTTCATCCACTAGAGAATCAGGTTTTGGGGATCGGAACGGAATAAACCTCTTCTCGTAATTTTTCTGCATTTTTTTTTATAAATAAGAATACGATATTATTCTAGCTATTTACTTACCAATATTAAATTTATCTTCGCAGATACAAAAAAATTAAAATAGGTACCTACTGACAATTGTAAAGCTATGACCAGGGCCCATCCAACTGGCTAAAAATATCGGTGAAACAATTCAAAACCGTGGGTACCCGTTGCCATTTGAGATATTGTTGTTTTATTTAGATAAAATGCATTTTCCTCTGAAGTAGGAAAAAAGCAAAGACAACAAATTAAATTCAAAGATCCTAAACACATCTTTCAACGACACGGTTAGTCATTAAAGTGAATAAAACTTAATCGCCCATAAACTTGGTCGATTCGATTAGAAATACAATAAAATAAACTACATAGGCAGACACTATTACTCCCAGATTCCATTTAAGTACCTACCTATGGGCAAATCCTATGGACACTTGCTTAATCAAACCAAGGCTTTAAGAACTTTTAATAAAGTTAAAAATTCATAAATAAAAAATACAATAACCAAGATGAAAACGTAAGTAGGCACCCACTTACGTTTCCTACTTAAAAATACCTAATCTTAATCTATACTAATATTATAAAGCTGAAGAGTTTGTTTGTTTGTTTGTATGTTTGTTTGTTTGTTTGTTTGGTTGAACGCGCTAATCTCAGGAACTACTGGTTCGAATTGAAATTTTTTTTTTGTGTTGAATAGACCTTTTATCGAGGAAGGCTATAGGCTATATAACATCACGCTGCAACAATTAGGAGCGAAGAAATAATGGAAAATGTGGAAAAAACGGGGAAAATTATTCATTCTCGAGGACTTTCGTTGCATGCGTTGCGAAAACGATTCAAGATACCAAAAATATATGTATGAAAGAATTATTCCTCTTGAAATGATCTAAAAAAATGTCCACGACAGTATATGTCTATCTTTTAAGATTAACACACTAGAACCGTTTTTATGGTAATCAAATTTGCCGCGTTTCCAAGTTTAATCTGAATTAATCTTGCTGTGATCCTTTGCTACTTTGCTATTATTTTGTCGTAAGCTTTATTTCTAAGTTTAATTTAATTTAACCTCAATTAATTTTGGTGATAGTTTATTATCTTCCCGAAATTCCTACGGGAGCGGGACCTACGCGGTTGATACTTACGGGTCCCGAAGCGAAGCGAGGGCGGTTCGCTAGTACATACATATATAAAACTCTTGCGTTACTGGTGATTGACTGACAGACAACGCACAGCCGAAACTACTGAACGGAAGAAGCTGAAATTTGGCATGCATGTTCCTTGGGGAGTGTAGGGTGCTCCCCTACTAAGAGAGGATTTTTGGAAATTCCACCCCGAAGGGGGTGAAATAGGGGGGTGAAGTTTAAACGAATTCCACGCGGGCGAAGCCTGCGGGCGGAAGCTAGTGTTATAATAAATAATATTCCAATTATAATTTTCCACAAAGCTAATTTCCCACGTGGTTAGTTACAGCTCGTTAGGTGACTAGAAGATTAGTTACATGTTACAAAGTAGCCGCGAGCGTGTATCGACGGATCGTTAGCAGCCGTCCGAGCGGTCTGTCTGTGTGTAAACACGCCGGCCGCCACTCGGCTATCGTAAATTAATCATAATTCAATCTGTATTCAAATCACAAAGTGTCTCGATGGCGTGTCAAGCGGCGGGCAAAACACTGAAATCTGTTTTGCTCCTGTTGGGAACGAGTTCGGTCTTTTTTCTCTTTGCGTGCCGCCTAGGGCTGCCAGCTCTACTTTTTCCTTCCCCCTCATTAAAGCTTGTTAATTGTTAATAAATATGTTTTTGTAAAAAATAGATTCTCTTTATTGTTTTAGGTACTTTCGAGACGTTGACTCATTGAATTCATCAAAGTTATATTGTTTGCCCTACTCTCATGGCTTGTATTGTAGGTGAATTGCAACGCCTTCATCGATTGTTCATTATTCCCAATGTAAAATGTTAATTAGTTAATTTTCTTTTAATTGTTTCTATGTAGAGTTACGACAACGAGAATATGTGGCATGTTCTTAGAAAACCAAAAAAAAATAAGCACTTTGTGATATACAGCATCAAACAGCTATAATCAACCGTGTTTATAAACACAGTGTATCACAAGTGTCAGCCCTAGCGACGTGCCGGCGCCGGCGCAGCGCGGCGTGCGGTGCGCGGCCATGTGGCCGTGCCGCACGCCAGTCAGTGCCAGTCGCTATCCCGGCGCGGCCGCACCATGCTGCGTCTCTCGCTGTTGCTCATACTCCTCACGCACCGCATCCGCACCGCGTACGTCACCGAACCGCCCTCCTTCGCCGAGCGCCTCGACAAGCTCTACGAAAAGCTCGAGAGGTTCACCGTCGCGCCCGCCGAAGACAAGCTCGGCGAAAAGCTCCGCGCGAAGCTGGACCGCTTGAACTCGCTGACCCCGGGACAGTCGCTCACCGACGACGATGAGGAGCTCCTCTCCGCGATCCAGATGTGGGGAGTCAGCGACGACCAGATGCGGACGGTCATCCACGAGATGCAAGCCATTAAGGACGAGGAGAAGAACGAACGCCTGACGGACGGGGACTACGCTGATGCCGACTGGAACGATGAGGTAAGTGGACAAACTTGCAAACACAAAGAACTGAATGAAATCGTGATTAAAACTTTCGGTTACCGAGCGACAAAACGGCAACCTCCTAACAAAAGTTCATGTTATTTTCGTATGGACTATCCATTCATCTTTTTAGGTTTATTGCATTTGCGTTACCTATTTGCAGTGAGCAAATGTAAACGCTGAAACAAACGATGTATGCTAAATCATCCGTCGTGTCGTTCATCTGTTGGTACGTTGTGCAAGGGAGCAAAGTGTTTACCCGCAAGCTCGGCGTCCTTGTGCTGACGATATCTTTAACGTGTTCAGTGTCATGCGATGCACTTTTGAAACTATAAACTTTAACCAAATTACCAAGTTATTCATTTGTAAGATTTCTGGAATACTGAGCGCCTTCGCAAACAACAAAGTAAACTTGTCTTATCAAATGCATTATCAAATTCTTCTCGGTCCATTGAGAATTCTCTCGACTTAATGATGCACGAAATGAATGAATCAGAATATTTTGGGTAGGTACCTAAGTACTGTGGATAAAGAATGTTTTAAATTTTATATTCAGCAGTAAATATATATTTAATTACACTTCTTACTTTTCTCAAACTCACTTTGCCTTATAAATCATATTTTACTTGTCCGAAACAAAACAACCGAAAATTTTGAATTGAATTGAATTGTATTTGAATATTTAATGAATTATCTTATTAAACGTAACATTTTGTAATAGGAACGTAATGAAATAGTCCACCACAGAACGCGGATGTGTCCCAATAAGTGTGGATGTAATGATTCAAACACTTTTGAGGACATGATGGAAAACTTTTTATTTGTATTGAAGTACTTAAGAAAACTCATATCAGAGTACACAGAAAGTAGGTGTTAGGGTGTCGTAATGGCGACAGCAGCCGACACTATGTATTCAGGTAGAGCTTTGCGTAAAGATTTTAACATACAATCAATTGGTAATCGCCTTCGCTTGGTTTCATTCGGTCGCTTGGTTTTAGATAGCAAGTGTTTTCTTTTATTCTGCTCTCTCCTTTCTTCGCCGGCAACACATCGTAGATGCAATTAGTGTCATTGGGCGTCAGTGACCACTTACGATCAAATGGGCCGTCTTCTTGTTTGCCTGCTATTTAAATGAAAAAGAACTGTCGGAGCACCGATTTCAACACACAACGTACATCTAAACAAAATAATTATAGGCCTCTAAATTAAGAAAATTAGAGGTGCATGTAAGAACCCAGCCTCTCAGATCTGGGAACATCGTTTGAACTTTTAACTTATAACGTGTAGTTACTAGTATCACAAGATTCACAAGTTGAGTATTAGTGTAGAATACTAGTCAGTTTCTGCTCTTAATGTACATACCTAATGTTAGAATTTAGAAGTCTTTAAGCTATGTCGAAGGATTTCTGAGCTTATTAGCTTTTAGCACTTGTTATTTTTTATACATCAACACATTAACATAATAATTCTGAATGATCGGATTCATAAATAAAATATATTTACATTACATTCGTGCTTTCAAGCAATGATTAAGGAACTTGGATTTTCCAATGATTCTACCAATCTGAAGTAGAGCAACATAGTAGAGCACGCACCAGACCTCAATAGCGAGGAGAAACCCATGTCTAATAGATAAAAGCCAATACTTTTAATTCATTCAGTTGACTATAGCGACCTGTGACGTCACCACTTATTGTACACATGATACGGCTTACGTTTTGACAGCTGAAATGTGTGTCAATTGACCTGACAGGCGACGGACAATCGAATCGTACGCAGCACATTCATCTGGTACAGGCACTCCTGCCCTATGTCGTCACAATTGATTAGTTCACTCTCGGTTTTGACTGTTTGGGTAGATTTTACTGGATTACATGCCGAAATCGAACAAGTGTGGATTGGCTGAAACAGCCAACGCTTACTTCGAAACCTGACAAAATTGTGTATCTCTCGTTTTTTGTACTTACATAAGAAGCCAGCAAACGGGCAGGCCAGACACCTGATGACTGATGATAATTAATGGTCATCATTGTCAATAAAAATGTATGCAATAATACTTTGTCGAATATGTTTATTTATGCATTATGGCCAAAACTCCTCACTTTATAAACATAAGGCAACTTTAACCTTGTACACATGATACAACTGGAGAATTTAAATTTTACCAAGACATATTATTTGATTGAATTACCTTATTATTTATTTATTTATAGACAAACAGCACTGCTAGAACTAACAGCCCCTACTCTTTCACCGTCGAAACGGTAAAACAAAACAGAAGAGAGTTCCCCGCGCTCGGCAACTAATTTTTCAATAAGTCAACCGACTCCCTAAACTCGTAAATCATGCCTTTTGATCATCTGGTTAAATTTAACTGCGCAACTGGTCCAGCGACCGTAAGTGGCTAGCTATAGCCGCTGTAGACGGCTGTTGGCCAATCACGCCGACAAAATCGTGCACGAATTATCTTTGAGTCTTTTGACGACGAAAATTTAGAGCAGTTTTAGACTGGTTTGGCAATTAGTTTGTCCTGATTGCAAGTTTAAATTTGCTTAGGAAACTCATTTATATGTAGAATCTAACATAAATCTAAGTAACTTAGTTATTTAGTAGTCGAAATTACAACAAATCTCTTTCCTTAACCATTTTATTGTAGTGATTTACAAGTTGAATTAAAACACTAATTACAAATATTTTTGTACTGGGATAGTCTATTTATCGAGGAAGGTTTTAAGCTATGACATCACGCTACGATCTATAGGAGTAAATCATCAATGAAAAATGTTGCAAAAATTGGAAACTATTTAAAATATCTAAACTTAACCAACAACTTGTTCGGTAGAGTTCATTGGCAAAAAAACATTAAAAGCGCTAACTTCGCGCTTCTATGACCTATCCTTTATTTATCGTTTGTAATTAAGACTCGGCACCTTTATTTAATGGTCAATTACTAGGCGTTAGTCTTCTCATTACTGAGGAGGTCTCTGATTGTATACCTTTAAGTATCTCTATTAAAGTTACTTTTATTCTGTAGTAGTTAGATAAAAATCGTTTTTTAAAATATCAATGGGAAGTGATAATGACAGTCCTGAGTAGGTTAGAAGTTTATTCTGTTTTATGAAGTGGGTATTTTTAAAAAACGTCGGTAGGCCCTTTTCTAATTTTCATCAAAACAAATTCACCAAAACTTTTCAAATTGGAAGTAAGTACCTAATACGTTTTTAAGAAGTTTAGAAGTAAGTGATGGATAGACTATTAAGAATTCGGCGTCCACTCGGTGGGTCCAGGTTCAAATCCCAGGGCTCGCACTTCGGACTTTTCGGAGTTATGTGCGTTTTAAGCATTTACATGTCACTTACTATAACGGTGAAGGAAAACATCACATGCCGGGGAGTTCGCAAAACTCAATGGTCCGTGATTTCTGCCAAACCGTACTTCGCCAGCATGGTGGAATACGGCCTTAACCTTCTCATTCTGAAAAAAGACCCGTGCCCACCAGCGTAAAGCTATCGGTTGCGATTTGCGATGGTAATGATGTAATTTACAAGTGTATCGTAAATAATATACCTAACACACGTGACAAATTGATCTGAAATTTTAATTCAATTTATTATTAGGTAGGTACTATGTCTAAGTTACGTTAAACATGTTGGATTATTGTGAGGAGCAACAAGTGCCAACCAGATTTAGCGCCGATGAAATCACTCCCCGAATTGACTAGCATCTCTTAAATATAATTTTATGGTCCATAACATAACAACTTCTCAAATAAACTGCGTTCAGTGCAGATTATGGGGACCGGTCACACTGTCTGCGATAAGCAATGAGCTAATCTTATTTTGCAAAAAAAAAATAGGCTATAATCATCAATTAAGTACCTAAATTATACAGCGTCGTTTACTTGTTTAAAGTTAAGCTGTAGTTTTTAGTTTTGGCTATAAATGTAAAGATTTAGCAAAACTTTTCATGGCCACAAAAGTATTAACGAGACTTTAAACGTACAATTCGTTTTTACGTTTATTTTTATTATGTATTTGCACTTCAATAATGTATACTGGCTATTTCTGAATTAGTGCGTTTAACCACCTAAACTATATGGCCATGTACCATAAGGAGGATGTGGTCAACAATTACCTATGTTGCAACAAGTAAAGACATTTTTTATTTCGTTAGGAGTACTCACGATTAGGTATATGTTTTACTAGGCCGATATTTGTCTGCCTCAAGTACCTACATAAAACAATGTGCGGTATGGGAGTTGCATTGGGTTTAAAATCAGAACATAAAAAATTGTACTAAAAAGTTTTCGTCTCCAACGGTATCTTTCCTCCGTCCGTGCGACAGATGCCTTACCACTGACAGTTGGAGGTGGCTGGAACGTCAAGGCGCGAGATTTACTCACGCACCAGCACGACGCGGCGACGTGTGTTGAATTTGAACAGCAAGGTGACTTCAAAGGGCCGCTAACGGGTTCCGTGGAAATTGGACAGTTATGGGACGTGAGGGTCGCCGCGCCGCCACTAATGTGTCAACTATAACTTTATTTGACCCTAATGTTGGTGACGCTTGCATGTCGTGAGTCTAAACTAACGTTTGTTATTCTCTCCGGGTAAAACAGTCACGTTTTAAAACAGTGACCTTATTCGGCTTATTCTAGTACTTTTTTATGCGAACGACAAATAGACGACATTTATACGCACTTTCTGATAGTAAGTGATCATTATGGCCCTTGGATATATCAGCGAAGGTATCATGGATGACACGAAGAAAGAAGGCAATGGTAAGAAATACAGTCCCACTGATGCTCTCAGTCGAAAGTCGAAACAAGTAATTTGGCGGAATAATCAAGCAGAGACCAGCCTCTGTCGCCGCTTATGACATTCTGTTATCCAACATAATTTTCTTGATCTTAGTGCTAGGCTAAGCCAAGTGCCTACATTAACGATTTCTCTAGTGTAGCATACATACATGAGTCAATCATTTATTTCGTAATTTGTTCAGATGTACCTAAGGAAAAAACCTAAGCGAAATTAGGTGAAGGTTATCAGAAAACTTTAAGGGTAAAACGAATCCTATAACCTATAATCATAACAGTTCAAATCAAAAGTTACTGCTTAAGTAACTCTATATTTTCACCTGACAGTAAATTGTCGATGTAGCCTTGGGTGGTAAAGCTTTGATTAGTATCAGCACTTACACAATTAGTACAACGTACCTATTCACTCTTATCCTGAACACATTAATTCATTTGAAGAGTTTAACTTTAATAATGTCCGTTTGAATCATTATTAAGTTTAACATATCCCGATGTCTTCAAAATGAAATTAACGATCTCTACCTACCTAGTAAACGCCAGATAAGGAGCAGTTATCTTAACTGACATACTTCACCACTCACCAGTAAGCCAGTAACCCGTGGGCAATATCCCACGCGTGGTCGCGAACAGGTGGGCTTATCTAATTAATTTTCGTCGTAAAAATATCTTTATAGACCTCTTATAAGCTCCTCTACAGCCATCAACCCACGACATCATTCACCTAGGAATTCGCATAAAACAGAACTAGTTACAAATCAAGAGGATTTCATTTCATTCTAAGCATCGTTAAAACCGTTGTACCTAGCCAATTTAGATTGGCATGTGGGTGTGGTTTTGCCTTATTATACCCATAATAAAATAAATAGTTTGTCATTATAACGAAACGAGCATTTGATTTCCTGTAGTTTATTATAGCGTTAATAGCGCGGCGACTTGCATCGATCCTACGCGTGACCGAAGAAATTAAGGAACACCGGGCGCATGCGTTAACTGTCCTGAGCCTATCTGTGCTTCCGAGGGCACGTAAAGCTGTCGCGCCCTGTAGAAAAGTTATGGTTAGATTGCAGTCGTTAGGGTTTTAATAGACTAATCATTCGACCTTTGATCGACGGCATCGATCGATGGTGGAATGGATTAAACGACGTCGATCGATAGTTTCTACTATTCCAATGGATTGATTGGCGACTAATCTATTCCACCATCGATCGATGGCGTCCATCAACGATCAATCGATTGGTCTGGTAACACCCATATGCTGTTTTGAAGGCCTTCGGGTGGCAAACAAATTTTGGATGCTTTCGTTGGATACTAACCCCTTCACAAATTCCTGCATCAGTGTGGCGGAGTAGATAAGTACTTATAGGTAGCAGTAGCGTAAATGATGTTTCAGTTTCAACCTTATCATATTTAAACACGTTTGATTATTATAATTGTTGCTGATTATTTGAACACAATATGTACCTACTTCTCTCTTAAAATGTATTGTGAGAAAGTCGATTATCTCATTCATTATTTATTATTGCAAAAATGCAAAAGTTGGATTCTATTTGAAGTGGTCAACCGAACTATAACTGCTAATAGGTTGAGTCACACGTACGTATAAGTAAGTAGCTTGAAAACATAATAGACTAAGGTTCAGGGTGAAATAAACCACAAAAATATTTGAGGTAAAGCAAACGCGTCCTTGCCGAAAAACGATTGAACATACTAAGACTGCTGTTTCATCCACATGTTATACATATTTGCGATAAGTTACAAGATGTTAGGTTTTCCCACCTCGCTAGCTGCTTAGGAAAAATTGTATCTCAAGTGCGAACAATCACGTTGACGGTCAGAGGTTATCGTTATCACACAAACGACCACGCCATCCACACCAGTCATTATGCTGATTACGGGATTTACTATCACGCTATTAATAGTTTGTATTAGCCCAATGATGTATAATGTGCATGTAAGACTATTTATTTTAATAGTAAGGAATAGGTAAATATGTTGGCTGTTCGGTAAGCTAGTTACTAAGCCGTTCAACAGATTACTGCTACACAAGGTCGTCATAACACCGAAATAGATACACCGTGTAGAGACGAGTACACGAGTAGACTAAAAAGTAACAAGAAGGAAGGGCCTAATAAACAGGTGATTAATCTCATTGCACAGCCAAATCACGTGGAAATATTTACTTTTGACTGTAGTAGGTACGTTGTAGCTTGTAGTGCTGCTAGTGCTGTAGTTGTAAAACCGCTCTAACACCTTTTGGCTAAATGTAAAAAATTAAAAAAAGTAAATAAAAAATTCCAGTGACCTCATGTGATAATAAGGGACTTAGCGCGATCTCTTGGCTAGGGTCAGGCAGAAAACGTGTAAAAGAGACGCTTACACTTCAAATACTCACTATCTTAGTAGAAAATAGACAATTACGAAAACTGTACGCAACAGGAAATCGTTATCACACGGCTAATTGCTCGGAAATTCCTGGAGATGTTGCATAAACATCAAATGCAAGTCTATTAAACGCTACAATCTCTTATCAGCCGGTGACTAGCGCGGCTATCGGAGATTCCTGGAACTAACATAATGGCTGAGAAACAGATACTGGGAGATTTATACACAGCTCCGCAGACGACGCGGCGTGCTCTGGCCATTGGCGTTTTCTTACAGTTATTTGCTAAAACTCTTGCAAATATGACAGACCTAGGTGATCTTCGTTGGGCAACTTTGCCTCCAAGTTGTAAACATGTGTAGGTGTGTAGTCTCGTAGGTGTGTGTTTCTTCTCGTTTCGTTCCGCGTAGGTACTACGTTATTCGAAGTTGGTTAATTTTAATAAAGACGAAATCCCAATATTCAGTCTTGTTTACTATGGTGAGAAGTTTATCAATATCTCGTTTAGATGCCAAGTAGGAAATGGCAAAAATATTTGCAATTTTTTGTTTTAATTTTTAATTAGTGAGTCCAAGGCAAAATGTTAATGATCAAAAGCTTTATTCTAATGAATTTCCAATACCACCGATTGATATCTGAAGTGAGACTTAGTACCAAGTATGCTGATGCAATGAAACTGCAATGTCATTGCAGTATGACATCACTCATTTTAGGAGAATATGCAACAAGATACAACATGGTGCATACAATTGTTTTCACTACGTTTTCAACATCTTCCTACTATTGACGCTGACTGTGACTGTCCATTTAATAATCTTCGTATAGATACCTACTGACTGATTGGCAGACTTGACACACGTTTCCTAGAATGTTCATCTCCAATTGGGAGTAATATGTTGGGGACTTTGATTAGGTGGGGGATAAAAGTTTGATGCTATCTGTATAAAAAATATTTCCCGGATGAGTTCGCGGGCTTGCGGGCATAGCAAGTATCATAAATAAACCTTCTAGACCTTATATTTTATCATCCGCGCATGTAATAAACCGTCAGTGTATGCTAAATGTACATAAATGTAGGTAATAAACAAAGTCTAAAGGGTTTTTATGACACATATACAATACAACACAATAACACAAATCAAATCACAACTACTCATCACACAGATTACACGCAACTCTATCTGCACGTTTGCCATTTATGGAGAAGATTACGCCCCATGATATCGTTAATATCTTCATAGCCTTGTAGACTGTACTAATGGTCCACGGTTCCCATCGCGAAGAGATTCTCATCATCATCAAAGGACGACAGCCATAAAATGTCTAGACATCATATCATACAAATATAGTAATTTAAACGATGCAGTCGGCCTCCACACCACTTAGAGATGTGATTCACTTTGTATCGCTTCTACATCGACAACAATGTCTTCCTACATAGAATCTTTTTACTAAGGTACCCATAAATTAACAGTCAGTAGCATCGTGGAAGAAACCTAAAATTTTGATCTAGTAGAAACCATGAAGTTTGTCATATTCCAGCCTTAAGTTAGGGAATGATACTTCTACGCGGGCTAAGGCGCGGGCAATAGCTACAAAACAGACCACTCTCGTTATACCTACATTACTAATTAAAACCCTTGTAACATAAAAATGATTCATTCATTCATTTTATCGTTATTCCACAAGACAAAACCGATAGTATGTAAAAGAGATACTGCGCTAGCTTAGCATGTCCTCGCTAGCAGTGCGGGAAGACAGACTGCGCGATGTTATTCTTCGAAGCGGAGATAAATCTTGTTGCGACAAGCGACATGTCTTAAGACGGCACTCGTTGCCGACAGCTCCATAGGCTATACGTTATGTACTTTACTGACATCAATATTAAAGTCAAACTTATAAATTCAATATTAAGAATAAGCTTTTCCGCGTTGGCGAAATGAAACTTGTTTCGAGGATTGCCGGAAGACTTCGAGAGTGGGATCAGGGAGAATCCAATATCAACTGTTCAAATAATAATAATCCTTGTGAAACTGGATATTCTTATGTTGCACTTTTTAGATGTCGTATCTCCTTGCCATTTCGCTCACATCGCATTTTGCGTACAGAAATTGGCCCAGAATTTTGTAGTCCTTTTCTTCTGCTCCCATTTAAATTTGAGCAACATCTGACGGGTTGTTTTTAAGTTATCTTTAGTTGTCAATTTCATAGTCTGATATTTTTGTAAAAAGTGGATACTATAAGTTATTTCAACAAAACATCAGCAATGCTTTCGAGTTCCCGATGTTGATGATGATCACGTTCACATAATGATTGAATTAACGCAACCAAAGTGGCGTGTGAATTTTAAAATTAAGTACCTTTATTAATAGGTACAATACATAAATATAAAACTAAGGCATCAAACGTCCCAACAAAAACTGGGACATATCTAGGAAAAACTATTGAACCTGTCCTACGTTACCCGGTTATTAATTTTTTGTTTCATTGATTTATCAGAAGTGGCAACGTAACTTTCAAAAGCCGGAAACTCAAAAGTAAGCTTCGACCCGAGGTCTATCATCAAAAACTGGTGTCTGAAAAGAGTGTCTCCGTAAAATAAACCATGCCGTTAACGGATGGAATGAGTTATTGTATGCGAACTCAATGATGCGAAATGACAGGCTTTCGACAATCAATGGTGATCATAAATAATTAATGTAGGAGCGAAGTGTAGTCTCAGGTGCGTTCTTTCTACGACAAGACAGTTGTTACACATTGCTCGGGGCAAGTTTTTATCGTGAATTGATATGGGGAGAGTTTACGCTTATTCGTGCCGGAATGTGATGGAAACACATAGAATAAGTGGGTAATATGTGGAAACTTGCACTACTAAGAATCTCCCATAGTGTTACGACTTACGAGGTGTCCAACGTGAGCGACGAATACGACGCGACGCGACGTTGCGATTCTGACGTACGCGATCAAATCAACGGTATCCAGCCCTACTTGTGTCCTATGTGACAGTCTGCGACAACACGCGACGTTGTCATTGTCGCGTGTAGCAGCGCGTCGTGTTGCGTAGCGTCGCGTGGTAGGTATTCGTAGCTCACATAGGACACCGCGTTAATTAATAAATTATTTAGCTTAACCTCAGACACTTGCGGCACTTACCTACCCTAAATAGTTACATGTAAAACACATTCTTCATATTGTATGCCTACAACGCTACAACCCATTAACGGCCCACCGAGCACGGGTCTCTCCTCGTTGTTGAGGAGGCATGTTCTTATTATTGTATGCTTGCACGAATAATCGTCTTGGTGCCATTTGCGAAAAATGTTCGGAGTCCCTTTAAAAGCTCCGAAGCTCTACCGCGTTGTTTCAGGTCATTGACTTCGTAAGTTTTTTACCCTTTAGCAAGGTCTCGGTGCAATATCTGCATTGTATTGCACCATCTTATCCTTATCCTTACTAATATTATAAATGTGAAAGTGTGTTTGTTTGTTTGTTTATTTGTTTGTTTGTTTGTTTGTTTGTGACGCTTTCACGTCGCAACAAAGCTATTATATGGTAAGGTTTATGTGTGTGGGGATAGTTAGGAGGGTGGAGAGTGACGTAGGCTACTTTTTACCGCGGAAAAACATCCCATTCCCATGGGAAGATCAATGTTTTGTTAGTTGCTAGATATTTATTTTCGGAGTTGTCAATAGATGGCGTTAATAAAATTCATTTGCAAGTTCTGAATTACGCTATCAAATCCTTACTCCTTACTAATATTATAAATGTGAAAGTGTGTTTGTTTGTTTGTTTATTTGTTTGTTTGTTTGTTTGTTTGTTTGTTTGTTTGTTTGTTTGTGACGCTTTCACGTCGCAACAAAGCTATTATATGGTAAGGTTTATGTGTGTGGGGATAGTTAGGAGGGTGGAGAGTGACGTAGGCTACTTTTTACCGCCATCCCATACCCATGGGAAGATCAATGTTTTGTTAGTTGCTAGATATTTATTTTCGGAGTTGTCAATAGATGGCGTTAATAAAATTCATTTGCAAGTTCTGAATTACGCTATCAAATACTACATGTAATTTACTTAAGTCAAATGTAATAGGCTACTTTAGCTCTGCCTCGAGAACTCCCCGCTCCGGCTGTATTCAGTGTACCGCCCGCCCGCTGGCACTATCCTGTTGACTGATGTCCGCAAGTTGCTGGACTCGCCGACACCGGTGGTGGGCGCGGGCGACTGGAACTGCAAGCATCCGGGGTGGAATAGCCTAGCTGCCAACAGAAGTGGAAGGCTACTTTTTGATGCCGCTGAACAGCACGGCTACACTGTCGAGGGTGTTGCACACCGTTACCGCGGCTCTGAATAAGAGAGAACGCGTGTGTGCAGTATTCCTCGACATGGAAAAGGCGTTCGACCGTGTTTGGCACGACGGCTTTCTCTACAAGGTCTCGCAGTCGTCGGCGCCCCGAAGTGCCGTTAAGGTGATCTCCAGTTTCCTCGAAAATAGAAGCTTCAGAGTAGTGGTTGAAGACGCCGAATCCACCGAGCGTCCGATCGCAGCCGGCGTCCCGCAAGGGAGTTGCCTGTCCCCGGTCTGCTACGCCTGATACACCGACGACATCCCGGCGGCAGGGGGGCGTCGCTTGCCCTGTATGCCGATGACGTGGCGTACATCACCACGTCGCTGAATAGAACCCACGCCATCGTCAAGATGCAGCGTGCGCTTGATGCCCTCCCCGAATGGCTCGCCGCGTGGAGACTGTCGGTGAATGTCGGGAAGACGCAGGCCGTGAACATAGGAGGATACCTCAACAGGCGGGACCCTACTCTGGAGCTTCACGGACAAGATATCCAATGGGCCCCACAGGCCAAATACCGGGGGGCAAAATCGACGGAAGACTTTCGATGAAGCCACAGGTTACGAAAGCCGTTGCGAATTCCAGAAGCGCGATGGCAGAAACCAGTGCTCTCCTCGAGCCTCCCTCTCGGACTGAAGCTCGGGGTCTACAAGACCTACATCAGATCCCGCCTCACGTACGCGGCACCGGCGTGGTACGCGCTCGCCAGCGAACCGCAGCGCAAGAGGATGCGCGCGGTTCAGGCGATTGCGCTCCGCCGGCTGACTGGTGCGCCGAGGTACGTCAGGAACGCCGTCATCCAGAGGGACCTTCGAGTCGAGAGCCTGGACGACTTCATCGAGAGATTGGCACGCAACATGTTCGGGCGTGTCGACGCGTCGCGGTTCCCGCATCTGCAGGACCTGGCGCCGCTCCACACCCGTCCACCGGACCGCTGGGCATTCCCGCGCGACTTGCTGGTTGCGCGGGACGGGCCTAGCACTGACTGATACTGGGGCTTCGTAAGTCGTCGCCCGGCGCTGATCGTCTCCTGCTGGGCTTCCCACCAGCGGGATTCACCCGGAAGGGCCTCGATCGCCTGGGCGGCGCGAAGATGAACCCCATCCCGTTTAAGACTCTGTGGCCTGTAAAAAGGCCACCACTCACCGGACTTGACCTATTGGTTAACCACAGATGGACAACCAAGGGCCTTAGGGCCCAATCCAAGGACCGGCCCGTTTCAACGGGCCGCGAGAGACACCCCTAAAGGGGAACTAACTGTCCCGAGGGCTCCACACACCTCAGACAGGGTGGAGTGAAGAGAGCGAGTAGTAGGCTACTTTTTAGCCTAAATTCCTACGGGAGCGAGACCTACGCGGCTGTTACCTACGGGTCCCGAAGCGAAGCGCGGGCGGTTCTCTAGTTTTGTATGAAAGGAAGGAAATAATGGTTTATGGCCAGTTCTACAGATTCCCATTTCTACAGATTCGCAATTCAACAGATTCTTCTGTTTTAAGAAACAGGTTTTGTTAAGACAAAACTTTCCTATATTTGGGTGTTATTATTAGGTAACTCGGTACCTACCTAGATTCTATTTAATATAAGTATCTAATCATAGAAATAAAAGTTATTTTATTTAGATCAGATCACACACACATGCTAAAAGTTGGGAATGATAATTACAATCACCCTAGTAAATATCTTAGTTCGCGTTTTACAGACCCTCCTATCTATGTATGTGTGTTATTGATGACTTGAAATATCTACCTATGTAAAGAAAAGATCCGAACTAAATAAAAGCTTAACCACAAGCGTATAAGCATAAAATGAATAGACCAAAGTAAACTGCTAACGACTGCGGCGCTCGGACGCAAGTACTGCACTTATAGCTCGTTATGTGCACCATCCGTCCACATTATGCTAAATGCTACAAGTGCCATACACGGCGCGCCTGCGGTTGGTCGCTGGATACACTTATATACTTAAACATTACTGCAATCATGAGCTTTGTCACTACCGAAGGGTCTGTGAATCAATTTGACACATAGGTAGGCCTCTTCATTCATCACTGTTCAAAGGTCGACTGGTGGGTAATGCTTTTAGCATTAAGTCCGGTCTTTTGTTGCAATACTTAAGTAGGTAAGGTTCATTAAAGAATAATAATAATAGGTATTGGAGTGAGTTCAGCGCTTATTTATGGAAGAAAACGTCAAACAGACTGTACGAGCACGCTCGACATTATTAATTTGCTGACGGCCGCGTATCGATTCTTATACTTATTTGTAATCATACGATTTTACTTTAGTACAATAAACACTCTTTACGGTGACGGACACTTTTATTAAACATTCCGCTCCCGCCAAAACATACAACTAACTACATATAACTATTTACATCTTCTTAACTACAACAACTTACATCTATCAGTAAAGGATACACTAACCTTTACACAGACACACACAAAATCACCAACTAAACCTACTTTGACTGACTTTTTTTTAAACTGTAGGAAGATGTCTTGGTTAAGCCGATGGATCTAATGCATCTTACCGATATACCAGGATAACTGGCATGACATCCGGGCATCCGTTACTCCCCTAATACAAAATACATTGAAAGTGCCCTTTTCCATAAACACTGCGTTCTCAAACAGTGCGCGTTGCAACACATGTTAAACAATGTTACGGCGAGGGGTCGCGCAGGTCAGGAAAGTTGTCCGACGGTGGCGCCCTCGGCCGGGTTATCGCGGTTTGCACTCGCTAAATTAACTATTGTCATGTCAAATTGGTCTAGATACGACACGACTTTGGACAATTCTAATTATTAAGTTTGCATCTGTACTTATACCATATTGTATACCATGTACATTCATTGTTTTGATATGAGTACTTTTTATTTAATAGGTTAGGTTAAGGTTTTTACCTACGTTAGGGACGCTCACATTAAAATATTTTTCATATTTTTTGCGTAAGTATATCTAAGGGTAGTAGTAATATCGATAGTGTAGGTACTTTCTGGAATTTAGTCGTACACCGGTAAAATTAGACATAATATAGATCTACCCTGATTTTAGTACAGAAATACCTACACCGACAGATAGAGATACTCTAATTTAATGTTTATTAATATTCCAAATTAACACCAATCCGCACTGGAGCAGCGTGGTGGATTATGCTCTAGATTCGCGCTTAATAGTTTAGGTAGTGGACGAAACCAAAACAGAAATTCAGTCTCTCACAGTTTCTAACAGCTAGAAACAAAAATCATTTAGTATCTACCAATAAACCTACTCTAACGGCCGCTTTCAATATTCGATCGTGAATCCTAAGTAATTTTGAATCCAGATTTTATTTGTACCGTCGATTGAATCTCGACCTGGCTTTCTTTATGCGATCTTCACTTCGGAATCCGTTGAAAAAAAGGGATAGGCCATAAATTTACGCCCTCTCTGAACGATCCGTTACACGAAACATCACTAACAGTACATTAGTGGTACTGATGATTAAAATTGTGATTAATATACTAAAAATTATTTATTACTTGTAAAAATTTAAGAAAATATAAGTAAAATGAGCAAAATAAGCTTTTTCAAATAATAAACAACAAAAATGCGCATTATTGTTATGTTGGGGAAGAACGAAACGGAACGTCACTGGGTCGCATCACGCTTGGCGCTCGCACATGTCAACCAGATGTCATTGTCGTCTGCGGTCTGCGTTCTCTATCGTTTGTATTGTGACTGTTTACGTTCGATCTTCCAACAGTTTGTTAAGTTTGAATAATTATAGGTTAATAAAGTACCTAATATTAAATAATGGAGCCAGCCTTGTAACTTTGATATATGGAAGAAGTTGTTTTGTTGTAACTTTGATAGGTATATGGAATTATTTCATTCAAAACAGTTTCAACTGCTGTTTTGTTTATTCTGAATCTGAATGTAAACTCAGCGTCAGTTAAACTGGCCATGAAATTTATACGTCGAAATGTTCCCGAGGATACATCCTTCTCTTGTTCGCTGTCGCTACTACTATCCCAGTCCGATAACGGCATCAATACTTCAAGATTACTGTTACTATCACTAGAACTTAATTCCATTTTTAATTTTTACTAGCGGCCCGCCCGCGGTTTCACCCGCGTGGATCCCGTTCTCGTGGGAATATATGCATGTATTATACATAAAAACCTTCCTCTTGAATCACTCTACCTATTACAAAAAACCGCATCAAAATCCGTTGCGTAATTTTAAAGATTTAAGCATACAGACAAACAGACAAACAGACAAACAAACAAACAGACGGACAAAAATAGCGACTTTGTTTTATACTATGTAGTGATGTACGTGACTCAACTCAAATCCAAACACAACACACCACAATCCACAGGATGAGCTACAATCGCCCGAAATTGGGGGATCGCAAATAACGATAGATAACGTCCAAAAATGGATCTGTCAAAATCACGGTTCGCTTTTAGAAAGCTCAAACCTGTCACTGTCATACAAATTTCAATCTAAATTATCTATCCGTCCTCCCACAGATAGCTTGGAAAAAAGATCGGTATAACGATCCTTCGATCGCATAATGAAAGCATAATAGTAAGAATTGGATTAAAAAATGTAACTCTAGTAGCGAAATAAGGATTGAGATTGGATATAGAAAGCGGCCGTAAGGCCGCGGCCTCGAATTTTGCGGGCAGCGGCGCGGCGGCGGCGGCGGCGCGGGCGCGCAAGATGTTTTGCATGTTATCAAATGGACCGACCCTCGAAAACAGCGGCGCGGCGGCGGTGTAGGAGCGGGTAACGAGCGGTGGTTGACAACGTCAAGCGGTGACCGCTCTCGCGTCGTGTGCGTCAGAATGGCGGGTCTGCTCATATTTAACGTTGATGTAGATTTAGAAAAAAAAATCCTAAGTATATTCGAACACAAAAAGTTCTTTTATTTATACCGTGTATAATCAAAATCACAGATAACTTTCCATTTAAAATTTAAGACTTGATATCGACTACGATACTCTATAGTACTCTATACCGTACGCTCAATGTACTCGTATATAGGGATACTAGTAAACCCGCCCTCGCATCGCTTCGGGGAACCAGTCCCTTCAAAAATCTCTATAAATTTTAACAAATTATGTTATTCCAATGTCTAAGCTATATTACTGCAAAGTTTCGTGAAAATCCGTTCAGTAGTTTTTGCGTGCAAGAGTAACAAACCCACACACACACACTCACTCACATCCTTACAAACTTTCGCATTTATAATAATAAATATATAATAATAAAAGAAATTCAATCTTGAAGCACGTAAGTGTGTATTAATAATTCTAAAAAAAAATACGTCGCGTTGAAAATATGACGAACAATATTTACAAAATTGCGGGACATTATGACTTTTCATTTGGCAACCTTACACAAAAAGAATTACGTATCCATACGGTGCACCGCTAGTTGATATTAAGGTTGTCATGCACACAAAGTGAAAAAGCGACTTCACATCATTCGTTGCTTTTCTTTGCGAATTTTATATCTGCCTTTTGGTTCTATAATCTGAGCATTGTATATTCTATGACTTAAATCAGTCTCAGGTTAGATATATTGTGTGAACGATGTGACGCTTAGTGACGACGTATATTTGAAGCGCTGTTTGTATACTAAAACACTTAAACTTTAAATTATACTTGCACTAACATGAATTTCGAGCTTTAGATAAAGAAGTATAATTGTTAAATTTATATTTTTCAAGATTTTTAATATATATATTCTTACTTATTTTGAATGTAGTTTGTTTTGAATAACTTTTTTCTTCTGCAATGATAAAATCAGGGTGTTCAGAGTTTCGTAAACGGTTTTTGTTAATTATTTATCTTTATTTATCCTTAAAAGCTACGGAATCCAGACTACTAGGTTTTTAGGAAGCAATTAGGTAGCAATTAATAGTGAAAATAATATTTTAATTATAGCTATAATTATAATAATATTTTATTTTGATAGTTCGTATCCCTCTCGCTGTTCTTGCTAGGGTAACGCACACGGTGACAGTCCGCGCAATCGCATTGTAGTGTTGTGCAATTTATTTAGGTTTCGTATACGTTATATTACTTTATTTACTTCTTTACTCCTTGTCTGTCATCTTTATCCTCTTTATCTTCTTCCTTGTTCACTTCCTTTAATGTCCTTGCCTTTGTTTATGACTTGTTATTTTATGTTATTTTACAATTTTTAATACTTTTACTTTCTCTTTTAACTGAAATTGTAAATGTTTTAAGATTATATTGATTACTTTGGAGTTAGGTATTTTGATAATTAATCTAATTATTACTTTGTTATTTATTTGTCGGGACATTGTCTCTGTTCTTCACAATTTCGATAAAACTCGCCTTTTATTTTTCTTGTCCTATAGTAGGTATTCACTTCTTCATTTGCCCACAATAAAACGAGTGTAAGAAATAAATTTGAATCGAAAAGATGTTGTCTCCGTTGTTCAGACATTTCGTTCGCGAATAAAACAAATATCTCAGCGACACAACACTACGCCGCTATAGCGCCGCCGCGAGTTTCGAGAACTAGCCTGCGTTGCCCGCGCCGCCGCCGCCGCCGCCCCGCTGCCCGCAAAATTCGAGGCCGCGGCCACGTGGATTGAATTTAGACTGTCACAATAATAAACTGAAGTAAACACTACACCTACCAGCTTGAACTGCATTACGAATACGAGATACTCGTAGTAGGCGTGTCTATAAAGTACCTAATCGTGATACACAGCTCAGTGCAGCAATTAAATAGTAAATACTCTCAGTATTGCGACCAGTGTAATAAAAATCGTTCATTAAACGATATAAGGCGGCAACCGATGAGATCAAAGAGATCAATCCGTTTAAATTATCTTTGCGGTGTGTGGGTATTTATGCAGATCGTAGTTAATAGCCGAGTTCTAAGTGAGGTTAATTAATATTTACATATAACTACTATACTCATGACTATTTGATTTAAAAGTACTAAGTACTGATTTATTTTAGCTTACGCTTGTATTTAAAGTTTATTCCGATTTCTTTTTTTTCCTCCTAAAACAGTGCACCCTAAAGTTCAAACTGGGGGTTCGAGTAGTTGTTTCGGAGGTAGTTGTTGAAATATCTATAGGTAAACCAGGCACGTAAGCTAAAGTTTATTAGTATCTTATGCAATCGCGCTTATATTTCACGAATTGTCACAACACAGCTTGGAATATCACTAAATTGTCAAAATCTTCGTATAATCATGCGGTTCCGTTCTACACCTGTGAATTCGCGTATTCGCGCGAAAATGAGTGCGCGCCAAACGCAAATCACAGTGTTACTTACTCGTACAGCTTGGCAGGTTACTTACACGCTTGGCAGGTTACTTACATGTACTTAAATAAAAGAAATTATTTATTTACACAACCTGTTAAAGATTCCTTTTCTGATCTCGCCATGTACTCCAGCTTCTTTTGCATGCAAGTCTTTTAATTTAATCTTATTATTATTACTTACAAATACGGGCATCTTGAACCGTTAGAACCATAAATATCAATCGAAAGCCCTGGAAGGTAGCTGCCGCGAGAGCTATTTCTGGCGCATTCCAGCTCACTGAATCGCCAGCAAGGATTGTTCCTCTTACCGTTTTGTTGCCACTACAAGTATTCCGATGCGTAATGGCTAGATTATAAGGGCTATTTCAAGAACCAAGCATGGAAATAGACGTTGTTTTTACTCTTCTCTGAACAGCCCTGATGTTGTAAATGCACTCGTAGTATAAAAGTAACAAGTCTTGAAGAAGACTGATCAAACGATACACCCACTTGAACAAAACAATATGGATGCATAGTCTTATTTTTATTTGACATGAGGTAAGGGAGATGATCTAAGTTTAGAGTAATACGGCTTTCTTCGGCAATAAGCGAGAAATACCTACTTAGTAGAATTGGCTTGCACTTAAACAACTTCCAACTTATGAACTGATCTCCATAACTTTACTGGGTGAACCGATTCTGAAAATTCTTTTTATATTCGAAAGCGATAACTGAGTTTCTGATTTATCCCTAATAAGCGTAGTTTGTTCTCACTTCGTTTCTTGTTGAAGCTGAACTCTGTTTTCTATTTGGAAAAGTTACTGCATCGACCAGTAGAAGTCAGCGATCGGACCTCGCACGAAAGGGTCTAACAATCACTTTGGTGCTTCCAGGACGACTCAGACCCCGAGCTGGACTACGCGAACGACGTGGGCGAGGAGTGGGACCCCATCGAGGAGGAGCCGTCGAGCCGGCCCGTGACCCCGTCCGCCATCACGCGGCTCGATCGCCGGCCTGAACCCGTGGAGGCTGCTGTGGACGCCATCGCTGCTACTAACGAACGGCCCCGGATCTTGGAGGATCGTAAGTGTCTTGAAATGCTCAATGGCCTAGTTGGAGAGCTGGACTACGCGAACGACGTGGGCGGAGAGTGGGAGCTGTGGACGCCATCGCTGATACCAATGAACGGCCCAGGATCTTGGAGGATCGTTAGTGTCTATGCCGATGCGTTCATTATCCATCGAGTTTGTCGTGTTGAATGGGTACTTTGAAAGGATATAGCTGATACACTGATGGTAAGGGGTCACCATGGACCAATATTCACTAGTAGGTCATAATATTGAAGTAAGACCACGAGCAAGACCTATTCCTCGTGAAGCTTTGGTGTCGCGATCGCATCGCACAGCGCTTCATGCGGCATGTAGCACCGGACGCTTAACATTTATGAAGCCGCCGACGCCGACGCAGACTACGACGGAACAAGAGACCATTTTCGACGTTTTTCATATGTTTAAGTGTCCGGTGCCGCATGCCGCATACCGCAGTGCTGTGCGTTGCGATCGCGAGACCAAAGCTTGATCCTACGAGTACTTAAGACAAATTCGTAGGACGCGGAAACAGCCATAAATTGTATAGGCTCAATTGTGCACCCTATCCTGTTTCTTCGTGGTCCTATTGCAATGTTAGTATGACATATTAGTAGGACCACGATGCAAACTTATCCCTCGTGGACATCAATAAAAAGGCTTTTATTGTTGTCTTCGTCCGCAACTCCAAACTTGACCAGTGTCATAGCTTGGAACCCTCACTTTTTGAGACGAGACCGGATTCTATTTGACCAGTGAAATAGCCTGTAGCTCTCACATTGTAAGAGACCCTATAACGGCAGTAGTGTGATGACGATGTATGACGACCCTGTAGCCTAGTTGGTAGCGACCCTGCCTGCGACGCGAGGGGTCCCGGGTTCGATTCCCGGCCGGGGCAGATATTTATGTGGCAGATAAATGTTTGTACTCGGGTCATGGGTGTAATTGTAATGTGTTATATGTGTAGTCCATGCCACCCGCGACACAGGTACCTAGTAACCTACTGCGGGGGTGTGAGTGTGTTAGCGTTTATTAATTATTTATATTTATTTATGTGGCTTGCAGCGCAGTCGACGCCGGAGTCGCGGCTGGCGCTGAAGCGCGCGGCGCTGGCCAACATGGCGGTGGTGGTGCGCGCGGGCAAGTGCGTCGCGCCGCAGCCGCGCTGGCTCGCCGTGCGCAAGCTCGCGCCCGCCGCTGACACTGTGTATGTATCTTGTACCGCCTGTCTTCTTCGACAAACCTTCTAGGAGTACCTTGTACTTTGGCTGTTTTCTTCAACAAACCTTCTAGGAAAGCTAAAGTCGGTATAATGTGGGCCCTATACTGTCTGGAAAAGTTTCAGCAAACTTGGAAAACTTGCATTCGAAGTACGAATTCCACTACATCGAAACGCTTTTTCCTGCACAACACGCGTAATACTCTCAATATAAACAATATGTTCCAACAAACTTTCCCACTACAAATACAAACAACTCCCCACTTATCCGACCTCACCAAAGACAATGGTTCACTTATTCTAATTTCTACCCTAACAATCGGTTGCAGATACATGCCGCCATGCGTGCAGCTGCACCGCTGCGCGGCGGACGCGGGCTGCTGCTACAACGAGGGCGACGTCTACGCGCCCGTCGACGGGACATACGTCGCCATACCCTTCTTTGTGAGTACCTACCACCTACCAGCCGACCCTACTACATTTAAGCAATAGGGAGATCTCCCGCCAGGCGAGACGACATGCCTGGGGGCGGCCGAGGCCCCGAGTGAATGTACTCGTGGCGTGGTATACTATATACGGGCGATCGACTAATCTTCGATAGCGCGATTCAGGCTTCGGTGGCGCCACCGTGTGACGTGTGTGTGATGTTGCCACAACATCTACATACTGTGTGAACGCTTATCAATGTTTTAGAATACCTAGTGATGCAAGTTAGTAAAGAATACCTAGTGCTGCAATTCGGAAACTTAACATTGAAGGCTAGGAGACGCTACGCTACGCTGCGCGACGTGACACTAGGAGAGGTAACACAGGGATTGTTCGGTTAATTCTATGAACTATGCGCCAGTGAAGTACCTACAGTAAGACAACCAGTCCCGTATATCTAATAATTAATAAAAATCGTTCTCTAAATGAAATCCACCTCCCCAGCTGAACAAAGCCAACGGTAACCTGACGGTCGCCCGCATGGTGTTCTACAACCACACGTTGTGCGCGTGCGTACCCCGAGATTCGTTGCGGAACGCACGCGCGCGGGAACAAAGTGACGACCGGCCGGCTCCGCGGCTCGCGACCGACTGGCGGGCTGACAGCGGACGAGTATCAAGCGACTGGCGCACAGACACCGGACGGACAGCCAGCGACTGGCGTACGGACAGCGGACGGACAGCCAGCGACTGGCGCACGGAGAGCGCGCGGCCGCCCAACGACTGGCGCGCGCCCACCGAGGAGCCACGCCTGGGCGACGAGGTGCACACCGCGCCGCCGCAGATGCGCAGGTATGCACAATGTAATATGCGACGACCAAATACACCGGTTACACGATGGCAGTAGACGTTAACTCTTTCAGTTGTTCTACCCCACTATCTATCTATTTACCATGAACCCATACCTTTTACCACCCTTTACGCAACTAAATAACAATCTCCACTATTAATAAAAGACGCCGCGGCGCCGTCGCAGATTTTAACTGCAAAAAAATTATACGTTGTACCGGATAATGTTAAATGTATTGAAAAAGATTTTGTAGTGGGTTTCTTACTCATGGGAGCCTTGCGAAGTCAATCTACACATATTTTGCCTGTAAATAAAAATAAACTTTATCCCATGAAACACACGGTCCAAAACGCACATCACACCAAACAGTAACAACCCTCAATTGCAGATGTACGTGTCCGCGTCTGTTCCGCAACCACGTGTCGGAGGGCGCGTGCAGTTGCATTTGCGACTGGGCGGACGCGGGCCGCCGCCGCGACTGCCTGTCGCTGTCGCGCGGCCGCGAGCACTTCGGCCTCAAGGACCGCGTCTGCATCAACGAGGTTAGTGTTGCGATGTAGATAGCCGAAGCGTCCCTAGTTTCCACGAAGGGTACGTAAATACCGGGGGGCGGTCGACCCCCTGAGTTTCAGCTAAGTTCGTATGGAGGTTCACCTGGAGTATCATAGTGCCCACGTCGATAAATGGGCTTACCATAGGGCTGCCATCGGGTTCGAAGTATCTCTTGTCATGTTTTAAGCCCCTTGAATGGAAAGTGGTCACCATCGCGACGAACTTAAAATCAAATGTATGTATGTGTTGGACATTGTTCACATTAATTGTCTTTTATTTATTTGAATATTTATTTTCTGACCAAGTACTAATGGCTAACAATTGAGCACACCCTATTCTTCATTAAGGAGGCCTAGAGCATACTCCACCCCGCTGCTTCAATGCAGCGCGGTTAAGGCGGAAGAGGGTCACTGGACCCTCTACCCCCTTAGCTACCGAATTAACCGCATGCTATACTTCCGTTCGCAGGACGGCTGCACGACCCCATGCGAGGGCCTTCTTTACCCCCTTAACTACTGAATTAACCGTGTGTATACTTTCGTTAAGCAACAGCGGGCGCGGTCGGTATTCGGATGGGTGACCGCTAGTGGCAAAATATCTTGAGCGCTTCCGTGCTCGGAGGGCACGTAAAGCCGTCGGTCCCGGTTGTTATCGATTGATAGCAGTCGTTAAGCCGTGTCGGAGGCCTTCGGGCGGCTTTAAAACTTTCGACACTGGGTTGGCCACTAACCCCTCCGCCAACCCGCATTGGAGCAGCGTGGTGGAGTATGCTCTATGCCTCCTCAGTAATGAGGAGAGACCCGTGCTCAGTAGTGGGCCATTAGTGGGTTGTAGCTTAGCTTTTAGCTTTTATACTTTCGTTGACCATGTGTATACTGTCGTTCTTAGGACGGCTGCACGCCCCCCACGTGCGAGCACGGCAGCTACGACCGCAAGGCGGGCCGCTGCCCCAGCCGCCGGTACAAGCGCCGGTACGCGCGCCGCTTCCGCCCCGACCACACCGTCGTCGTCTGACCCCGTGTCCTGATACAGGACGTCTCACAACCGGACTCCGCACGGTTCACGTGACTAGTAAAGTTGGTAGTGAAGAAACGACTAGTAACGTTGGTAGTATGGTAAATGCGAATGGGCGTTTTAACGTGTTGCGTCACAAAATGTGAACTAGTCGCCAACTATTATCAATGACAAATTAAGAAAGAAAGTATAATATTCTACGTAATAAGAAAAATGATTAATAATTTTACTAAAGAAGTCGACGGTGCCCCAATCCCCGGGCTGCTACTAAGTTTTCCCAGTTGGCATTTTAACAACTTGCGTTGATGGCGACTGATTATTTCTTTTGCTAAGGAGTGAATTCTAAAGTGAGAGTTCAGTTTTATTTATCTAAAGTTTTCCTTTTCCATTTTGCAATAAATCTGACCAAAATAAAAAATCAATGTAATATCAAGTTTCATAGTGCTAAGGAACTGTATTATTGTTTAAGGACTTGTGAGTATTATATTATGTAGGAACTCGTTTTGTTACTGTTCGATATTTTTATTGTAGATACATTAATTAGTGCCATATTAGGAATTGTAGTTTGTAGTTATGTGACAAAGTTTTGGTCAATCGCCAGCTTACGTGTATTAAATTTTAATACCGCCTCCTTTTTCTATGTCTGATATATTTATCTTTCAATGTTCTTAAATAAAATTGTTATTCCTTTTAATCCAATTAATTGAAAGAACAGTTACAAAACAAACTATTACTACTTTTCAACTATTAGTTTTATATTGTTGTACGTTGATTATGTAAGATTGCATAATATAATAAAATATAAGTCAATAAAATATTGTTATTTGTAAGTGATAGCGTTTAAGTGTAATCTTAAGATGTAAATAAAGATTTTATTATGTAATTAATGTTTTATGTTTTAGTATTTTTTAACCCTTCAAGTAATTGAAAATGATCAAGATCAATTACTCTATCACAGAAACTTACACATTCAATTAAATATGACACAAATAATGAACATAATTTGTAACAAAAAGTGTATTAAGTATTAAGACCTACAATATAACAACACAACATCATAACAGACCCAATTCAAAATAACAAGAGTTCACATCAAGTACTTAACAGATACTGTGTATATGGTTAAATTAATTGAATTGCACGACAATAATACTTGAAATGAATTCAACACAGTCAAAAACAAAAAACTTTTAAAGGAAAACTATTCCATGTTCAATTAATTGAAATTCAAGTTGACAAGTCATGCCCAATTAATTGGAATTCAAGTAACCACTCATGTCCAATCAATTGGATTTCAACAAATATGTCCAATTACTTGAATTACAATTAATTCAATTAATTGAATTACATTTAACGATAATTATTACGTGACCGGGTTAAGTGGCGAGCGTGCAGAGCAGCGCGGTGCCGCGCTTGACCCAGAAGTCGGAGGACTCCTTGCCGGCGGGCAGCTCCACGGCCACCACGAACGCGCCCTTGCGCGCCGGGTAGTAGTAGCACGGACACACGTAGCGGTCTGCACACATGTATTTAATCGTTTATTGTAAACTTCTCATATTAGGTTTTACAAAGGGAGGAATTAATGTCGTGGCATTCTTTATCAGACAACCCCAGGTGATAGCGAGGACAAGTGATAGGTGATAGACAAAGGCCTTCACACTCCTTTCTATTTCTCACCTATAACAACGTGTTAAATGATCCACGTGTTCCACTAGTAAACGCCTTCGGCTCGCTTCGGGAAACTGAATATTTTCCTATTTTGCCTCATATTTTGACGTAGCTCGGCTTCCATTGGTTGGAGCGAGATATTGTATAGCCTTAAGTCTTCTAGGATAAATAGAATCCAGCACAAAAATATTTTTTCAATTCACACTAACAGTTCCTGTAATAACCCCGTTCAAACAAACTCTTCAGCTTTTAGATACCTATAGGTCTATTATGAACTAATGAGTAATATGAACTCACTCTTGAGCCGGCGGCCGGTGGCGCGCACGGGCTTGAAGTGTATGGGCGACATGGGGAACACCAGCTGCATGGGCAGCGGCTCCTGCAGGTGGCCCTCCTTGCGGAACCAGCTCGCGCCCTCCAGGTACTGCCCGCTGTCACCAGTGACTGACTCACATAGACAAGTGGATATGATAGAACTCACTCTTGAGCCGGCGGCCGGTGGCGCGCACGGGCTTGAAGTGTATGGGCGACATGGGGAACACCAGCTGCATGGGCAGCGGCTCCTGCAGGTGGCCCTCCTTGCGGAACCAGCTCGCGCCCTCCAGGTACTGCCCGCTGTCACCAGTGACTGACTCACATAGACAAGTGGATATGATAGAACTCACTCTTGAGCCGGCGGCCGGTGGCGCGCACGGGCTTGAAGTGTATGGGCGACATGGGGAACACCAGCTGCATGGGCAGCGGCTCCTGCAGGTGGCCCTCCTTGCGGAACCAGCTCGCGCCCTCCAGGTACTGCCCGCTGTCACCAGTGACTGACTCACATAGACAAGTGGATATGATAGAACTCACTCTTGAGCCGGCGGCCGGTGGCGCGCACGGGCTTGAAGTGTATGGGCGACATGGGGAACACCAGCTGCATGGGCAGCGGCTCCTGCAGGTGGCCCTCCTTGCGGAACCAGCTCGCGCCCTCCAGGTACTGCCCGCTGCGACCAACCACTCGGGTTAATATAGACAATTAAAGGGTTTTTGAAGAACAGATTTTAACGGGAACACAAAAAGATTAAGTTTTTGTCATTAAATTAAAGCAACACGACGCGATGCTACACGTGTCGTGACAATGACAATGTCAACGTCACATAGGACACAATGTAGGGAGACCGATGATTTGATCGCTTACGTCAAGATCGCAACGTCGCGTCGCGTCGTATTCGTCACTCACGTAGGACACCCCGTCAGGGTGATGTAGGAAATTGTTTCTGCTCGGCGACCGGGCTATAGTGTGTGTAGTGGGTGAAGGTACCGTATGTAGACGCCGCCGTCGCGCGGCGGGCGCACGATGGAGGACTCCTCCAGCGGCAGCACCGTGAACTCCCAGCACAGCGTGTCGATGGGCCAGCCCTCGCCGCGCGCCGTCGTCTGCACACAGGTGGTGGTGCGTTAGTTATCATCGTACGAGGGCTGATCTAATGATCGGTAAATTTTAAGAGACCAACCGATCTGACTGCGGCATGACAAGTTCTATATGTTTGGCGTGAGAATCACCAGATATTTTAAGCCGGTGGGGGCAGCCAGCAGAGCGCGGGCGGCTCCCACCAGCACCACCACCATACACCACACACCACACACCCACCTGCATGACGGCGGTGAGGAAGCCGGTGGGGGCAGCCAGCAGAGCGCGGGCGGCTCCCACCAGCACCACCACCATACACCACACACCACACACCCACCTGCATGACGGCGGTGAGGAAGCCGGTGGGGGCAGCCAGCAGAGCGCGGGCGGCTCCCACCAGCACCACCACCATACACCACACACCACACACCCACCTGCATGACGGCGGTGAGGAAGCCGGTGGGGGCAGCCAGCAGAGCGCGGGCGGCTCCCACCAGCACCACCACCACACACCACACACCCACCTGCATGGCGGCGGTGAGGAAGCCGGTGGGGGCAGCCAGCAGAGCGCGGGCGGCTCCCACCAGCACCACCACCATACACCACGCACCACACACCCACCTGCATGACGGCGGTGAGGAAGCCGGTGGGGGCAGCCAGCAGAGCGCGGGCGGCTCCCACCAGCACCACCACCATACACCACACACCACACACCCACCTGCATGGCGGCGGTGAGGAAGCCGGTGGGGGCAGCCAGCAGAGCGCGGGCGGCTCCCACCAGCACCACCACCACACACCACACACCCACCTGCATGGCGGCGGTGAGGAAGCCGGTGGGGGCAGCCAGCAGAGCGCGGGCGGCTCCCACCAGCACCACCACCATACACCACGCACCACACACCCACCTGCATGACGGCGGTGAGGAAGCCGGTGGGGGCAGCCAGCAGAGCGCGGGCGGCTCCCACCAGCACCACCACCATACACCATACACCACACACCCACCTGCATGGCGGCGGTGAGGAAGCCGGTGGGGGCAGCCAGCAGAGCGCGGGCGGCTCCCACCAGCACCACCACCACACACCACACACCCACCTGCATGGCGGCGGTGAGGAAGCCGGTGGGGGCAGCCAGCAGAGCGCGGGCGGCTCCCACCAGCACCACCACCATACACCACGCACCACACACCCACCTGCATGACGGCGGTGAGGAAGCCGGTGGGGGCAGCCAGCAGAGCGCGGGCGGCTCCCACCAGCACCACCACCATACACCACGCACCACACACCCACCTGCATGACGGCGGTGAGGAAGCCGGTGGGGGCAGCCAGCAGAGCGCGGGCGGCTCCCACCAGCACCACCACCATACACCACACACCCACCTGCATGGCGGCGGTGAGGAAGCCGGTGGGGGCAGCCAGCAGAGCGCGGGCGGCTCCCACCAGCACCACCACCATACACCACGCACCACACACCCACCTGCATGACGGCGGTGAGGAAGCCGGTGGGGGCAGCCAGCAGAGCGCGGGCGGCTCCCACCAGCACCACCACCATACACCACACACCACACACCCACCTGCATGACGGCGGTGAGGAAGCCGGTGGGGGCAGCCAGCAGAGCGCGGGCGGCTCCCACCAGCACCACCACCACACACCACACACCCACCTGCATGGCGGCGGTGAGGAAGCCGGTGGGGGCAGCCAGCAGAGCGCGGGCGGCTCCCACCAGCACCACCACCATACACCACGCACCACACACCCACCTGCATGACGGCGGTGAGGAAGCCGGTGGGGGCAGCCAGCAGAGCGCGGGCGGCTCCCACCAGCACCACCACCACACACCACACACCCACCTGCATGGCGGCGGTGAGGAAGCCGGTGGGGGCAGCCAGCAGAGCGCGGGCGGCTCCCACCAGCACCACCACCATACACCACGCACCACACACCCACCTGCATGACGGCGGTGAGGAAGCCGGTGGGGGCAGCCAGCAGAGCGCGGGCGGCTCCCACCAGCACCACCACCATACACCACACACCACACACCCACCTGCATGACGGCGGTGAGGAAGCCGGTGGGGGCAGCCAGCAGAGCGCGGGCGGCTCCCACCAGCACCACCACCACACACCACACACCCACCTGCATGGCGGCGGTGAGGAAGCCGGTGGGGGCAGCCAGCAGAGCGCGGGCGGCTCCCACCAGCACCACCACCACACACCACACACCCACCTGCATGGCGGCGGTGAGGAAGCCGGTGGGGGCAGCCAGCAGAGCGCGGGCGGCTCCCACCAGCACCACCACCATACACCACACACCACACACCCACCTGCATGACGGCGGTGAGGAAGCCGGTGGGGGCAGCCAGCAGAGCGCGGGCGGCTCCCACCAGCACCACCACCATACACCACACACCCACCTGCATGGCGGCGGTGAGGAAGCCGGTGGGGGCAGCCAGCAGAGCGCGGGCGGCTCCCACCAGCACCACCACCATACACCACGCACCACACACCCACCTGCATGACGGCGGTGAGGAAGCCGGTGGGGGCAGCCAGCAGAGCGCGGGCGGCTCCCACCAGCACCACCACCATACACCACACACCACACACCCACCTGCATGACGGCGGTGAGGAAGCCGGTGGGGGCAGCCAGCAGAGCGCGGGCGGCTCCCACCAGCACCACCACCACACACCACACACCCACCTGCATGGCGGCGGTGAGGAAGCCGGTGGGGGCAGCCAGCAGAGCGCGGGCGGCTCCCACCAGCACCACCACCACACACCACACACCCACCTGCATGGCGGCGGTGAGGAAGCCGGTGGGGGCAGCCAGCAGAGCGCGGGCGGCTCCCACCAGCACCACCACCATACACCACACACCACACACCCACCTGCATGACGGCGGTGAGGAAGCCGGTGGGCGCGACGAGCGCGGGCAGCCAGCAGAGCGCTGGCGGGGCGCGCGGCGCGTGGGCCCAGGCGGCCAGGTGCGCGCCGCGCGCCGCCAGCTCCCGGCACCACGACCCCAGCGGCTTCATAGACGGACGCGCTGAACAACGACATGCGGGTGAGTATGCAAGCTTACTGCGGTAGCTTCGTCCGCGAGGTGTGAGAAGAACTTCATATTAATTGAAGAGAGGAAGGAGGGGGAATAATTTCCATAAGGATTTATTAGTGTTCATATACTTCACTTCAAGAGCCTATTTACGAGAGGAAGACAAATGTTTTGTCGTTCACGGTATCGGATACATGCTCCAAATTACCCCTCAGTTTAGGACTCATTGATGAGGCACAAATCGACCAGTACTAAAAATAGCGGGTTTTATGTATTATCATAAAGAACAACATATTGTACATATTATATCGACAGATTTTGTCTGTAACAACGCTATCCGTATTGTGACAAAAACTTAATTTATTTATTTACCATACATAATATAATTTTATAACATAAGATAACTGAGCTTTGTGCAAGGTCTATGGCATTTACTTATTATTTTCTGTGGGGCCCGTCGAAAGATTTATATTCACCGAAGGGCCCCTAATAAAAACAAGGGGCCCTTTACAAAACATTGCATGTATGTTTCTTATACCGAAAACAATAAAACCTGAAAACTTTTTATCGATCACTTTCTAGTGGCCCTACTATCGGGTAAACTTCAAAATATACACTTACATATATTAAATAATATATTTAGGAAAAAACACACTTAATAATTTAGTTACCACGAAGGTTAGGCCTCCCAGTGTCAGGATAGTAGTACCAAGAGAAAATATCGAAGACAAATGCACGGTTCAAAGCATTGATTACAATTGATTTATTTCCAAGGGCTCCCTTTAAATCTCGAAGGGCCTCAACCGCAAAAATTTTTTTATACATTTTTTTACAAACAGCTTGAATTTTCTGGTAACAGGCTATATTGACATATTTTTTATACATAGTATAACACATCAGCGTCATCAGCGTTATTAAAGTTTCAAACATGTCATACTAAACGGTGGGTATTTCTAAATACAATTTATATGTATTAGGTACTTTATACAATTCCAAATTTAAAATCGACCTTTCTGTGCAAAAGCCATAGACCTATACATTTTGTATATCTAACAATCTATACATACATGTTTCAATGCAGCAGATGTATAATGTAAAAAAAATCTTTTGGGTAGAAATTGTGAGCAAAAAATTAAGAAAAATTCCTATTCTTTGCAGATTTTACTAGTAAATTATACATCTGTTACAATAAGACTATCACTAAATAATAATAACAAAATTCTCGTACTAGTCTAGTGCACTCCGGGGCACAATAGGCCGCGTTGGGAAATATCGATATTCGATAGCATGACTCATCACTAAAATCCATTCGACGAACTATAATAATTCGACAATTCAATACACATATACTGTCAGCATCACTGTCTTTCTCGACATTTTAAAAAGAAAAAAAGAGAAAATTTGTGCGAATTTTCAAAACTTTATTTTTGGTTATTTAGGCGCTTTGCCCACGGTGCACCGGTTGCAGCAACTGGCAATTTGCAACCAACAACAACAACGCACCTTTCTGCCAAAAGGACGGCACCCTGCCCTCGAAGATGCACGAGTACATGATCTCCAGCATCTCCGACATCACCACCAGGCCCTCGATGGCGCGCCGCAACTCCTGCCAGGGTAACGTTGGGGACAAATTAATGCAGAGGATTTTTCAAACAATTCCATTAAAAATACCTACTTCTTGACAACAAAGCATCAATCGTGTTGTATGTTTGGTGTTACAGGTCTAATACATATTTGCATTTGTCTGACGTTGCGATTCTGGCAGCACCATGATCTTGGCTTTATCTTCCATCCCAATAGTATAGTAACTCCGACCATACCCAAACTCCGACCATGTCCTGATACGTACTACCCCACATACGGACCATACCCAAACTCCATCGGCACCTGGTCTACGAGCATACCTTGAGTCCCGCACTGATCCCGGAGACGAGCACGTTGAAGTAGCCGATCTCCTGCAGCAGCGACACGCACATGGGCATGACGATCTCGGGGCCCATCATGCGCTCCGTGGTCTCCACGTCGATGCGCGCCAGTAGCTTGGCTATCATCTCCTGCCCTAGCTCATCTTCCGTAACTCCATCGGCACCTGGTCTACGAGCATACCTTGAGTCCCGCACTGATCCCGGAGACGAGCACGTTGAAGTAGCCGATCTCCTGCAGCAGCGACACGCACATTGGCATGACGATCTCGGGGCCCATCATGCGCTCCGTGGTCTCCACGTCGATGCGCGCCAGTAGCTTGGCTATCATCTCCTGCCCTAGCTCATCTTCCGTAACTCCATCGGCACCTGGTCTACGAGCATACCTTGAGTCCCGCACTGATCCCGGAGACGAGCACGTTGAAGTAGCCGATCTCCTGCAGCAGCGACACGCACATTGGCATGACGATCTCGGGGCCCATCATGCGCTCCGTGGTCTCCACGTCGATGCGCGCCGGCAGCTTGCCGATCATCTCCTGTGCTAGCTCGTCCACCTGGCGAGAGACAACGTGTTATTGTCACGGAACAAGGGACATTACTATAGGTCTACAGCCGTAGCTCGTCCATCTGATGAGAGACAGCGTGTTATTGGCCGCGGACTAAGAAATATCACTACAGGTCTACAGACGATATTTTGGTCCGTATACCTAAGGGTGCGCTTGACAACAATCGCAATCGATGGTAAATAGTGATGAAATTCTTGATGTTGAGCAAACTAAGTTAGTAAAAGCCTAGTCACTCTCTTCTTTATTTCATCAAGACAATCCTCGTCGGTAACTCGTAGCAATACAAACTATGTTGTCACTCTTGACTGAGATGGAATTTTATATGTAAGCCGGCTAAGGCACTTCTCACATTACGCTATTCATTAGCTACGCGACTGCAACGCAATCCCAAAATTCTATTTTGGATTTGGAATTGGATTTGGAATTTTGGATTGCATTGCAGTCGCGTACCTCATAAATAGCGTTGTGTGAGATGGGCCTCTGAGATAGATAAGTCAACTGACGGTAAGTAGAGTTTGCTTTTATGCTACAGAATAATTTGAGTACCTTCTGATCCTCGCCGCCGCCGCCGCCCCCTCCGCCGGTGGACGCGAGCGCGAAAAGCGTCGAACACATTATCATGGCGTCCTGAAATATACAATACATAGGATACAATATAAATAGATTAGTTGACTGAAATGTATTATGTTTATATTTTTTCAGACTTTATGCAACATCTGTTTAGTACTTAGTTGCCTCTTGTCAAAAGCAACATTTCCCACAACTTTCTTTTTTTGATAATTCAGAACCTGAAGCGCTCTCTCCTACCCATTGCGAAGGGATCCACGGATCTCGAGAGTTCCCTTTTTCCGTTTGCCGCAGTCAGTCGTTTCTAAGATGACATGGGAGTTAACTAAGTAGATTAGAATTAATGAACGTATGGTGGAAGACCTGGGCCAAGGTAGCGACGTCGGCGGAGGCGTGCTGGCCCAGCGACTCGGCGCGCTCGGCGGCCGGCAGCAGGTCCAGGAAGTCCCGGAACGACTCCAGGCTGCCGTCCCGCGGGATGTGGTACGCCGGGATGCTCGACAGCCTAGCAACCGAGTGGTTAGTGAGTACATACTATGATGATCACATATCATGTCAAGGTGCGTCCAGATGATAAAGCACTGCACCGCGCAATCAAAACATTTTAAAGCTGATAAAATAAAATGTAAATTTGAACCAAAATCAAAACTATAGAATGCGCCATAACTGCTGAATATAGAAAAAAAGAGTTATTAGGTCGCCTTATAATTGTAGCATTGAATTATTTTTGTGTCTTTTTCTCTCTATCTCTCTACCCTCTGTCAGTTACACAGGTACAAACAAGCGCGCATGCACAGACGTACACGCGCACACACACACCCACCCACTTGCACGCACACGCGCACGCAAACGTCCACCCACAGTCGTTACCTGTAGAAGGGCACGTCCAAGGCCTCCTCGCAGAAGAACTGGTTGATGTAGGCGATGAGCACGCGCTTGTCCCAGTCGTCGGTGATGTGGCCGCCGTAGTTGATGATCGCGAACAGGTAGCGCAGCGCGTCCCACGGGACCTCCTCGTACTCCTCCAGGTAGTTCGCCAGCAGGTTGTCTGACACCTGCATCCCATACAGGTCTTTATGGCTGATTCCTCGTGGTCCTACTATGTTGTCCTACTATTACTACGAGAAATCAGCGTCTCTATTATATTGAGTAATACTAGGATATCCTTTCTTCGTACTAACAACTAATGGCACTTTATCACTGACAACGCCTGCCCTAGTTCCCATAGTAACTGGGAAACTAATGTTCTAACACCATCTACTAACTTTATTATCAATCCTAGTCTGTATTTGAGCCTAGTTCCAAGACAGTTACAGCTATTGTCAAGGGGTTCAGCGGAAGGTGCCTAACTTTATCCCATATAATAAACAATTTAAAGAACACTCACATCAAAGTCAGCGTCGTTGAAGCTGTAGACGGCGTTGTAGCCGAGCTGGCGGAAGCGCTTGCGCGCGATGAGCGTGCAGTGGAAGAACGACACGCAGAACAGCAGCCGCCGGTACTTGGGCGTGGCCTCGTCGAACTTGTCCTCGTTGATGTTCGCGAAGATGCGCACCAGGTTGCCCTTCAGACCCTGCGCGACGGATGACCTTACTCAGGCTATGACCACATGGCGTTAGCGTTGCGTTGTGCCGAGGACTCTGATCAGTGTGTCGCCGGGCAGCTGACGCAACGCGCCACGTGGCCATAGGCTCACTCTGTTCTATTTCACCATGTCTGTACTGTGATATTTTGAAATGTTTTGGAATAAAATTTATTAATTGGCGTTTAGCTGAATTTCTGTGATCATCATCAACTTATTACAGGATTTCCTTATTAGGGGTTTTTTAACTTTAAATTACTTACATTAATGCACACTTTTATTACTTAGTAAAATATATTGAACCTATTTGCCTCGTTGATCCCTGTACTTATCCAGTATCTGCATTCTGGCAACAAACAATTTGAATTTACCCTCACAACGGTATGAGATTAGAGAGCTAGACAGAAGCGATCACCTGCGGCGGCTCGGTGGTCATCTTGATGCTGCGCTGCAGCACGCCGAGCGGGAACTTGTCGTCGGGCATGGAGGACAGCCACAGGCGGAAGCGCGGGTGGATGCGCGGGTTGTCCAGCCCGCGCAGCGCGCCCAGCCACTCGCACGCCAGGTGGCAATTCGCCAGGAACACCCAGCCGCCGTCGCGCATGCCCGCCGACAGCATCCTGCACACGCGACGGGTTTCACTTGTAAACTATTACGGGAACCTACTCCCAGTTTCGCCATAGTATCCTTACCCGTTGGAATAAAACCTCCTTCAATCTACATTTGCCAGAACATCCAGAAATACTCATTCCAGTAATTGTAAAAAACGGTTAAAGCAGGTCAAGTGAATTAAGCCGCAGGCTTAAAACTAACAAAACATAATTTTTTTTGCGTTTTTCTAACGTCACGACGTGCGGACGAAGTGTACGTAAATCGTATTCGTCGCTGGCATTTGGCGTGCGTCCGTACGTGCGCGTATGCGTGCATGTGTACGAGAATGTGTACGTGCGCATCAACTAACTTGGTGGCGGCGGGCGCCTGTCCCTGGCCGAGGCTGAGCGACTGGAACTTGTCGAACATCTTCACGTCCACGGCCAGCTGGATGAGCGCCGCCGTGGGGTCCACGCCCGGCGACAGCACGAACAGCAGCGACGTCTTCCACGACGACTCCTCCCACGCCGCCTGACAAACACGAGTACGTTGTACAAAATGGTGTGATGTTACGTAGAAACTCGGTACAGTACAGTCTAGCTAATTAAATATTTAAAAATCAACTGATAAACTATTATGGGGTATTTACTAATGCAAAACGTAGATATTTTTTTTTTCTCTATTTATCAGTTCCAGTATTTCACTAACCTTCAAAAATAGTAATGCTTAGGCATTTGTTGCCCATTTGGTGAAAATATTTAAACATTACAGTACAATATTTTTTCACTCTCATACCCCTTAAGCATACGTCACATGTGCGTACATACGTGTAAGGTTCCAACCCATTAATAGCCCACTGCAGAACACAGGTCTTTCCTCATCAAAAGGCTTAGAACTTCTACCACGGGCGCGTCGCATCGCAGACGACGCATGCGCTGGGACTCGCTGCCCATCTCGTTCCATCGCCTGCAGACGACCAACAGTGACCAACCTTGATGTCGAGCACGGGCGGCTCGACGTAGCGCGGGCCGAGCACGTTGACGACGAAGGCGGCCACGCAGCCCGACACGCGGTCGGCGCGCAGCGACCGCACAATCAGCATGCGCTGGAACTCGCTGCACATCTCGTTCCACTCGCCTGCACATCATCAATGTACGCTGTACAGTCTCTATACTATTGTAGCGGCACGATACCTACAGTAATATGAGCGCACGCCGCACATGATGCTGACCACGCAACCACAAGCAACGTGTGCAGTAAACAAAAGACTACGTCATACGCGTCATACCGAACTGGCCAATCAGATGACGTATCCTCAACCGCGATATCGAAGATTCTAAAGTATCTAACTATATATACAAATGGTCCGAAGTTAACATCGGGTCGCGGTCCCCAGGCAGTGACATCGCCTGGCGGGAGATCTCCCCTTTTCCTCCACACTATCTATCGTCCCCTGGTGTTGCTGATGTCCATACGCGACGATGAGCATTATCATCAGGTGGCTCGTCCGCTTTTTCGTCAGCCTTCAGGCTAGAAAAAAAACTATCCACACGAGCGAGACGAGTCTGAACGATAGTTCCTTTTTTAAACCATTTCATTCGACAATTAAGCTGTGGAAATACTTCGTATTAGATACATTATATACAGTTAGGCTAGTGACATAAAAAAATCAGTTCTAAAGCATTCCACAAACAGGATTTTAGTGATAATGTTTTTTACCAGATCCTATCTACATTTTTCACAACCACCACGCCTGATAGGTGAGACGGTAAAACCGAAGTAGACCGATGATTACCGATGAGCGGCTGCGTCTCAGGCTCGGGGTGCAGGTACCACTCGCGCCACTCCTTGGAGAAGGTCTCGAAGGACTCGATGATGCCGTGGAAGCCCGGCAGCTTGTCCAGCTCCGTCACGTTGTCCCAGCACTCGTCCGGCAGCCAGTCTGACGATATCATGTCACGATTTTAATGGCTGTTACGTCGTGATACTACTATTTAGTCCAACTATGACGTAATAGTAGGACCACGAGGTCTTCTAATCTTCTTCGTGGCGCAACAATTACGTGACATTAATTTTTCAGTAAGACCAAGAAGTAACCGTACCGTTTTGTCTTGGAGTAAAAACATGCAACTGGCCTGCTTATCGGAGAGGAGTAATCAAATCGAGTTTAAAAATATCATCATCTTCATTGAGCATTGAAATCATAATCATCAGAACATACATAAAACGTTAGAGAAACAACAAATAATTCAAATCCTTAAAAAACACATACCTCCGAAATGACCGAAGTCCATGCCCTGAGCATTCGAATCTGGACCCTATTACTATTTTCACTAGTGTACAAAAGTAGTGGTAGTAGTAGTGGTGGTGGTAGTAGTAGTACTAGTGGTAGTGGCAGTAGCGGTAGTGGTGATAGTAGCTGTAGTAGTAGTGGCAGTAACGAGTACAATACACACTGGTGGGGTTCTCGGGCTGCTCGGAGTGGTCGAGCACGACGCCGCCCTTGAGCAGGAACAGGTACTCGTGCGGGCTGAGCCGGCCCGCCTGGAACAGGATGCGCGACACCATGTGGAACGACAGCAGCAGCTTGTGGTAGTAGCTGTAGTAGTAGTGGCAGTAACTGTAGCGAGTACAATACACACTAGTGGGGTTCTCGGGCTGCTCGGAGCGGTCGAGCACGACGCCGCCCTTGAGCAGGAACAGGTACTCGTGCGGGCTGAGCCGGCCCGCCTGGAACAGGATGCGCGACACCATGTGGAACGACAGCAGCAGCTTGTGCCGCTCGAACAGCGCGCGGCACGTGTTCCTGGGAAAATAACACTTCTTACCGGTGTGTAGAGTTCAATTTAGATTAAACAAAATTTACTAAGGATATTTCAATTTTCGTCGTCAATGTGCAATGTACGTTTATAGAGGAGAAAGAAGGGTTTTATGGGATGTAATTGAAACGAATTCCATATCGAACACGGGCGTATTGTAGATCAGTAATGAGAAGTAGCTGCTATTATGTAGGACAGTTTTACAAAGATTTAGTCAAACCAACCTAACCTAATATTAAGTTCGATCAGTATTTAGTACGATAATTTAGTAAGTTTCTAAACTTTTGCACATCCATAATCACGCACTTTGTAAATGTGAACTTTATGAATGGTATTTTGACTTTGCATAGCAACGTCATTATAGTGCGATATTTTACGCAGTTTGCTCTTTAATACATAGTCCCTTGATACTCAGAACATTCGATCGTAAATTCTATCTCTCCTCAGAATCATCACAATGACAAGCCAAATTAACCCTCACTTGTAAACAGCGAAGGTGTGAAACTCGTTCAAGTTATTAATCCGGTCTTCCAGCTCTCCGCCCTTGAGGCTGCGGTCGATGGAGTAGCAGAAGAGGTCGATGTAGGCGTCCAGCGAGAACTGGTACATGGGGTCGATGCGCGACAGTACTGTTTTAAATGGACTTGATTGATTGAAATGACCCCTTACTTGTAAACAGCGAAGGTGTGAAACTCATTCAGATTATTGATGCGATCTTCCAGCTCCCCGCCCTTGGGGCTGCGGTCGATGGAGTAGCAGAAGAGGTCGATGTAGGCGTCCAGCGAGAACTGGTACATGGGGTCGATGCGCGACAGTACTGTTTTAAATGGACTTGATTGATTGAAATGACCCCTTACTTGTAAACAGCGAAGGTGTGAAACTCATTCAGATTATTGATGCGATCTTCCAGCTCCCCGCCCTTGGGGCTGCGGTCGATGGAGTAGCAGAAGAGGTCGATGTAGGCGTCCAGCGAGAACTGGTACATGGGGTCGATGCGCGACAGTACTGTTTTAAATGGACTTGATTGATTGAAATGACCCCTTACTTGTAAACAGCGAAGGTGTGAAACTCATTCAGATTATTGATGCGATCTTCCAGCTCCCCGCCCTTGGGGCTGCGGTCGATGGAGTAGCAGAAGAGGTCGATGTAGGCGTCCAGCGAGAACTGGTACATGGGGTCGATGCGCGACAGGTCGTTCAGCGCGAAGAACAACACCGACGCGCGCACCGCCGTCGGCACGTAGCCCTGATGATAGACATACCTTTTTTACGAGGGGGAACTCTTACAGAGATAAATTAAGGTTATGTGGAATTTATATCCACTAAAACTTTGATGGCTGTCTGGCGCGAACGGTGAGGCTCCGGGACCTCCAAAGGAACACACCGGAGCTAGCGATAAGCATACCTTATATAAATCACTACCACATTCATTAAAATATTTATACGTTCCGTTGCGTGTGCGTTTGTGCGTACCTGCGTACTCTAGTTAACTCTTCATCTCACCTGTCTCGCCGTGTCGATCTCCTTCTCGGTGACCTGCGAGGTCAGCAACGCGTCCTTGACCTCGAGCGAGGTGCGCTGCGACGTCTGCAGCGTCACGAACAGCTCCTCGTTCTCCAGCAGCGGCACCTGCGACTCGTACATGATGCGCAGCAGGTCGTTCTCCAGGTCCATCTGGGAACATACGGTTGCTAGTTACTGCTGGAACTTGTTATACCTTAGTATCAGTGAGCATTCCAACGAAGAAAGAAAAATTTCGGAGTGGAAGAGCGACCATCAAGTCGGGAGCTATTGTAATTTGGACCAAGATGGCATGCTGAAGTAGAGGTAGGGGGAGGGGAGGTGAATTGCTCCCTTTTAACTCCTCAAGTTTCATCAACATATATGCGAATTTTCAGTAGTGTTTGTTTGTGCGTTGTCTGTCAGTCAGTCAATTGTCTGTCAATCAATCAGTAACGGATGAATTTTACACCTCGAAGTTCACCATCGTCGTCCACTCACCAAGACCTTCTTGCTGGCGGCGATGGTGAGCACGAGCTGGTCCTTCATGAGCTCGAGCTGCGGGCGCTCGCGGCGCACCACGGTGCCCAGCAGCTGCGCCGTCAGCCCCTGCTCCTTCACCGCGAAGTTCACCATCGTCGTCCACTCACCAAGACCTTCTTGCTGGCGGCGATGGTGAGCACGAGCTGGTCCTTCATGAGCTCGAGCTGCGGGCGCTCGCGGCGCACCACGGTGCCCAGCAGCTGCGCCGTCAGCCCCTGCTCCTTCACCGCGAGTTCACCATCGTCGTCCACTCACCAAGACCTTCTTGCTGGCGGCGATGGTGAGCACGAGCTGGTCCTTCATGAGCTCGAGCTGCGGGCGCTCGCGGCGCACCACGGTGCCCAGCAGCTGCGCCGTCAGCCCCTGCTCCTTCACCGCGAAGTTCACCATCGTCGTCCACTCACCAAGACCTTCTTGCTGGCGGCGATGGTGAGCACGAGCTGGTCCTTCATGAGCTCGAGCTGCGGGCGCTCGCGGCGCACCACGGTGCCCAGCAGCTGCGCCGTCAGCCCCTGCTCCTTCACCGCGAGTTCACCATCGTCGTCCACTCACCAAGACCTTCTTGCTGGCGGCGATGGTGAGCACGAGCTGGTCCTTCATGAGCTCGAGCTGCGGGCGCTCGCGGCGCACCACGGTGCCCAGCAGCTGCGCCGTCAGCCCCTGCTCCTTCACCGCGAAGTTCACCATCGTCGTCCACTCACCAAGACCTTCTTGCTGGCGGCGATGGTGAGCACGAGCTGGTCCTTCATGATCTCGAGCTGCGGGCGCTCGCGGCGCACCACGGTGCCCAGCAGCTGCGCCGTCAGCCCCTGCTCCTTCACCGCGAAGTTCACCATCGTCGTCCACTCACCAAGACCTTCTTGCTGGCGGCGATGGTGAGCACGAGCTGGTCCTTCATGAGCTCGAGCTGCGGGCGCTCGCGGCGCACCACGGTGCCCAGCAGCTGCGCCGTCAGCCCCTGCTCCTTCACCGCGAGTTCACCATCGTCGTCCACTCACCAAGACCTTCTTGCTGGCGGCGATGGTGAGCACGAGCTGGTCCTTCATGAGCTCGAGCTGCGGGCGCTCGCGGCGCACCACGGTGCCCAGCAGCTGCGCCGTCAGCCCCTGCTCCTTCACCGCGAAGTTCACCATCGTCGTCCACTCACCAAGACCTTCTTGCTGGCGGCGATGGTGAGCACGAGCTGGTCCTTCATGAGCTCGAGCTGCGGGCGCTCGCGGTGCACCACGGTGCCCAGCAGCTGCGCCGTCAGCCCCTGCTCCTTCACCGCGAGTTCACCATCGTCGTCCACTCACCAAGACCTTCTTGCTGGCGGCGATGGTGAGCACGAGCTGGTCCTTCATGAGCTCGAGCTGCGGGCGCTCGCGGCGCACCACGGTGCCCAGCAGCTGCGCCGTCAGCCCCTGCTCCTTCACCGCGAGTTCACCATCGTCGTCCACTCACCAAGACCTTCTTGCTGGCGGCGATGGTGAGCACGAGCTGGTCCTTCATGAGCTCGAGCTGCGGTCGCTCGCGGCGCACCACGGTGCCCAGCAGCTGCGCCGTCAGCCCCTGCTCCTTCACCGCGAAGTTCACCATCGTCGTCCACTCACCAAGACCTTCTTGCTGGCGGCGATGGTGAGCACGAGCTGGTCCTTCATGAGCTCGAGCTGCGGTCGCTCGCGGCGCACCACGGTGCCCAGCAGCTGCGCCGTCAGCCCCTGCTCCTTCACCGCGAAGTTCACCATCGTCGTCTTCGTCAGCGTCTCCGGGCTGTACACCGGGTTGCCTGCACACGTCAATGTGTCACGTTAACTGTAGTCTAACTTCAATTAAGAACTATGCTTTAAAAATCAGATCAGATTATCGGATCATATAATAAAAAAAACTTGTCTGATGTTGCTTAAATTTAAAGGTGATCACGCGACAGGTACCAGAATCATAGAGTCACTAAGAATAGCAACACTCAGTAAAAAGTAATGAGATAACTCAAAAACTACCCGTCAAATGTTACCCGTCAGATTCACCCAACCCAATTGAAAACCTCTTTTTTAAATATCTGAAAAAGCTTCAGTTTCCATTCTACTGCTACTAACCCAGTTTAGTGGTGAGGTACATCTTGAAGGCGTCGTTGTAGGGCACCATCTTGTCGTTGAACTTGATGACGAGCGCGCTGCCGATGCGCACCACGGCCTTGTCCAGGATGGGCGCGATGGAAGTCTACTAACCCAGTTTAGTGGTGAGGTACATCTTGAAGGCCTCGTTGTAGGGCACCATCTTGTCGTTGAACTTGATGACGAGTGCGCTGCCGATGCGCACCACGGCCTTGTCCAGGATGGGCGCGATGGAAGTCTACTAACCCAGTTTAGTGGTGAGGTACATCTTGAAGGCCTCGTTGTAGGGCACCATCTTGTCGTTGAACTTGATGACGAGTGCGCTGCCGATGCGCACCACGGCCTTGTCCAGGATGGGCGCGATGGAAGTCTACTAACCCAGTTTAGTGGTGAGGTACATCTTGAAGGCCTCGTTGTAGGGCACCATCTTGTCGTTGAACTTGATGACGAGCGCGCTGCCGATGCGCACCACGGCCTTGTCCAGGATGGGCGCGATGGAAGTCTACTAACCCAGTTTAGTGGTGAGGTACATCTTGAAGGCCTCGTTGTAGGGCACCATCTTGTCGTTGAACTTGATGACGAGCGCGCTGCCGATGCGCACCACGGCCTTGTCCAGGATGGGCGCGATGGACGGGTCTAGCACCTCGCCCACGTTCTGCACGAGCACCGGCGTGCCGTTGGTGAGGGATGTCTCCATTACTTTCAGGTAGTTGGGTTGGCCGAAGTCTACGATCTGGGGATGAAACATAATATATAAAACGTTAAATGAAATTTAATATAAATCAATCTTGATAAAGTAATGTAAAAAATGTAATACATATTTTTAAGTGGATTTTACTAGAATTCGCTGTGTAATAAAGTCTAGTACGAAGTTATGAGGTAACACACATAAGATAACAAAAACATACAGACGATTTGAGAACCTCCTCCTTTTATGAAGTCGGTGAAAAATAGAAGTTAAACTTGACACCCAAGTTAAAGTTGATCTATGACACCCTCGGCAGACCATTACATCTATCTCTGATTACTTAACAGACGACCGACACTTGTTGTCCCCCGTTCTCCAACACCGACCTGTATATCGTTCTTCTCCTCGAGGCGCGAGATCCAGATGAGCGCCTGGCCCTGCGGGTCCACGGCCAGCGGCCAGCGCGTGGCTACCCGCTCCCCCGCCCCCTCCCCCTCCCCCTACAGCACCCACCTGGATGTCGTTCTTCTCCTCGAGGCGCGAGATCCAGATGAGCGCCTGGCCCTGCGGGTCCACGGCCAGCGGCCAGCGCGTGGCGACCCGCTCCCCCGCCCCCTCCCCCTCCCCCTACAGCACCCACCTGGATGTCGTTCTTCTCCTCGAGGCGCGAGATCCAGATGAGCGCCTGGCCCTGCGGGTCCACGGCCAGCGGCGAGCGCGTGGCGACCCGCTCCCCCGCCCGTACCCCTAAAGCACCCACCTGGATGTCGTTCTTCTCCTCTAGGCGCGAGATCCAGATGAGCGCCTGGCCCTGCGGGTCCACGGCCAACGGCCAGCGGGTCGCGCGCACCACGATGATGCCGTTCTCCGCGCTGAAGTTGTCATCTGAAAACGTAGGTGTTAAAACTTATGTATAACTCGGGGTTAGTTAGATACTCGGTGAAAAAGATCGAGAACGCGCGAATACGTATGTAAAACGTAATCTTCGATATTCGCTACGAGTATTCGATTGTTCTCGGATTTGCGTCGATATTTTGGCGCGTGATAAAGTAATCCTCGTCCGCCTTCTCTTTAAATGATTAGAATTTATTTTTAAACGAACAACTACATTTTTATGGACACCACACGCTAGCCTTTATTCTACTATGATAATTATGTGGACAAGTAAGCAAGTAAAGCTTTGCCATTTCATGGCCAACGCACGGATATCATCATGTCATGAGCCTTTGCTAGACATGTCTTACGAGCCGTGGAATAGTTCTATGAAACATGTAATAAGAATTTTAGAAATCGTCTTCCGCAATATCAACTATCCGCGGTAATTTTAAAATGGTGAAGAGCTAGATGTGCGATTGTTGTAGTACGGCGTTGCTAGTAACCGGGCAGGCCCATGTAGTTCCAGTCGCGCAGCGTGGCGTCGTCCAGCAGGAAGTACTTCATGGTGAGCTCCATGGTCACCGGCACCGCCTCCTCGTACACCTGTCACGGTCGGGGTTAGCGTCACCATCACCACTACCATGTAGTCTACAACTTTTAAATACCCCAACATTTTTTGCATGTACGATCTTTGGACGTAAAAATTTTTTTTTTTACTTTCATGAATGAGTTTTTACTCTTTATTTTTTTTAAGTTCTAATTTACTTTTCACTGTATAGATTCAATACGAACTGGATAACAGAGTCGTTCCTATTATGTGGGAGAATTTCATTGAATTAGTTACTGTTGTTTCAATAATCTGTAATTTCTAACACATATTGTGTTGTACTAGTGGCTCCACTGAATCGGTACCATAATAGAGTGCGTTCATTTAGATGCGATTCCGCAGAATGCAACGAAAGGCTATAACATTTGACAAGGCACTACAAATTCTCTCAACCTAACAGAACATGTCTATTGACTGATTCCAGAGTTTCACACTTTCACCCGCACCACAGCACTAGCACCCAAGCGTTCAGAGCCGGTTGGAGCGAGACCCACCTCCCGGAACCACTCGTCCATGAGCGCCTCCCGGTACTCGGAGACGAAGGGCCCGAGGTAGGCCACGAAGCCGGTGGCGATCAGGCAGTCGCCCGGCAGGTTCTCGAACTCCCGGTCCAGGCGCTCCACCGTCAGCTCCCAGCGCTCCTTTTCACCTGGTGAGAATGTTTTAATTACATAACAATTGGAGGGTCTGGTACTTCCTTATCTCCGAATATTATAATGTTAATGGTTAATGCAAGGAATCTACTGAATAAATCTCTGCATAAGTAATTGTGGAAAAAAGAAGTTACTAGCAAATACTTTACAAGAACAATTATTTTACTCCTGGGTCAGCAATACATTCGTAAAGCCTTATCACTGATGTATGGGCGACGGCAATTACTTACCATCAGCAGTTTCTTTTGAGCATCTGGCGCCCTAAAAAAGCAACTTTGAAATATTAAATCAATGATAACAACAAGCAAGACGAATCGTTAAGTATTTGGCAAAAGGAGACCTCCTCTGCTGTCATGCATGTGGCATTGCATGATGAATTCCCTCGGGCTGTTTGTATTTTTGTATACACGCGAACGATGCAAAAATCTCCGAGAGCGTGACGCAAATTCTGTGACGTCACCGTGTGAAGTGTGACGTATACGCGACGCGGTCACTGACCCGAGAGCCCAGTGATGAGCGCCTCGGCCCGCTCGAGCTTGAGCTGCAGCATGCGCGCGCGGCGCTGCAGCTCTTCCTTCTGCGCCAGCTTCTCGTCGTACTCGCGCTGCAGCCGCGCCAGCTGCTCCGACAGCTCGCGCAGCCGCGCGCGCGCCTCCGCCAGGATCTGCTGCTTCATGCGCAGCGACTCCAGTGCTTCTTCCAGACGCTCCTTCTTTGGCTTTACTATCCTGTGATGCCGCAAGGGTCAATGTCTATCAAATGGTTTCGTTACAGTAAAGGCACGTATCGTTCACTGGCACTCATACAGACAGATAGATTTGCGATAGGCAATGATGACCACTTACCATCAGGTGGCTTGTCTGCTTTTACATCTGCCCTCCAGGCTATAAAAACAGATAACGACGGCCTTGATAGTGCCTACATAGCTATAAAGGGCCCTGATGCGGCCTGAACGGCCCTTGGCCAGAAACTAACAGCCGCTGGTCTCGTTCCAAGAACTCCACTGTTCCCATCCTAACCAAAAATCAATCCAAACCGCCACTCACTTGTAAACCTTGCCGTACTTCTCGATGGCGCGCACCCAGAGGCACAGCGACTTGGCGGCGGCGGACACGGTGCCCACGATGTCCGGGTCAAAGTCCGGCTTGCACGTGTACGTGCCGATCTTCTTCAGCGTCTTGTCCGATATGTTGTCCTTGTCGAACTCGCGCAGCCGGTCTAGGAAGTACTGGTCGCCCAGCTGCCGCTTCGCCTCCGCCCACGTCGGCTCTTTCTGACATACCAGACCAGGGATGGACGTAATGTTATCGTGGTTATAGATTTCAATTTCATCTGGTGCATTTCAGCAAAATTTAATCATGATCACTTATTACGATTACATCTCTATGCAGATACGGCCAACAAGAGGACTCGAGAACCCGTACTGGGAATAGTTTGACTACAAATGGGTCTACTGGATCGTCAAACACGTATACTACTCATACAATCAGTCCAGCATCGCTTAGGAACCTCTCGTTACATAAGGTGGAGGGCGAGCTGAAGTCACCTGCAGCAGTATGAGCACGGCCTCCATCACCATCTCCACCTTCTGCGGCGGCTTGGCGTACGACTTCACCTCCGTGATGTCCTTCTTGTTCAGCGCATCCAGAGCCTATAGAACACCATTATTTATAATGTTTTTTACTTAGCAAGGTAAATTATGACTTACTTAAGGAAACCTCTGCTTATAAATGCTAAATTGTTATGGGTGCCATGGAAACACATAATGAAAAGACAGATACCCAGACCGAGAACGGAAATTTAAACTCATCATTGTAATGTTTGCCTTGTTGGGAATCAAACCCAGGACCCTAACAACTGCGATCCGGCGCCAACCATCATTGCGTCATTCTGGTCATCTAATTAACTGACAGCACAAATATACGTTCTTTACAAGCCAAATTGAGCTGTGAGCACAGGTAACAAGCACCATATCCATATCCTCCCCGCCTCCATACCTTGACGGCCTCCTCGAGCGCGGGCATGGCGCTGGCCAGGTCGCGCATGGCGGCGTCGGCCAGCTTCTTGCACTGCACCTCCTCCTCCATGGTCTTCTTGCTGCGCGCGGCCACGCTGCGCTGCTGCTCGTCCGCGGTCAAGCTAAATACAACTGTAAGCACCAGTAACAAAGCGGCTTTTACCTTGACGGCCTCCTCGAGCGCGGGCATGGCGCTGGCCAGGTCGCGCATGGCGGCGTCGGCCAGCTTCTTGCACTGCACCTCCTCCTCCATGGTCTTCTTGCTGCGCGCGGCCACGCTGCGCTGCTGCTCGTCCGCGGTCAAGCTAAATACAACTGTAAGCACCGGTAACAAAGCGGCTTTTACCTTGACGGCCTCCTCGAGCGCGGGCATGGCGCTGGCCAGGTCGCGCATGGCGGCGTCGGCCAGCTTCTTGCACTGCACCTCCTCCTCCATGGTCTTCTTGCTGCGCGCGGCCACGCTGCGCTGCTGCTCGTCCGCGGTCAAGCTAAATACAACTGTAAGCACCGGTAACAAACCGGCTTTTACCTTGACGGCCTCCTCGAGCGCGGGCATGGCGCTGGCCAGGTCGCGCATGGCGGCGTCGGCCAGCTTCTTGCACTGCACCTCCTCCTCCATGGTCTTCTTGCTGCGCGCGGCCACGCTGCGCTGCTGCTCGTCCGCGGTCAAGCTAAATACAACTGTAAGCACCGGTAACAAAGCGGCTTTTACCTTGACGGCCTCCTCGAGCGCGGGCATGGCGCTGGCCAGGTCGCGCATGGCGGCGTCGGCCAGCTTCTTGCACTGCACCTCCTCCTCCATGGTCTTCTTGCTGCGCGCGGCCACGCTGCGCTGCTGCTCGTCCGCGGTCAAGCTAAATACAACTGTAAGCACCGGTAACAAACCGGCTTTTACCTTGACGGCCTCCTCGAGCGCGGGCATGGCGCTGGCCAGGTCGCGCATGGCGGCGTCGGCCAGCTTCTTGCACTGCACCTCCTCCTCCATGGTCTTCTTGCTGCGCGCGGCCACGCTGCGCTGCTGCTCGTCCGCGGTCAAGCTAAATACAACTGTAAGCACCGGTAACAAACCGGCTTTTACCTTGACGGCCTCCTCGAGCGCGGGCATGGCGCTGGCCAGGTCGCGCATGGCGGCGTCGGCCAGCTTCTTGCACTGCACCTCCTCCTCCATGGTCTTCTTGCTGCGCGCGGCCACGCTGCGCTGCTGCTCGTCCTCGGTCAAGCTATATACAACTGTAAGCACCGGTAACAAAGCGGCTTTTACCTTGACGGCCTCCTCGAGCGCGGGCATGGCGCTGGCCAGGTCGCGCATGGCGGCGTCGGCCAGCTTCTTGCACTGCACCTCCTCCTCCATGGTCTTCTTGCTGCGCGCGGCCACGCTGCGCTGCTGCTCGTCCGCGTTCCGCTGCTGCGCGTTGATCACGCCCATGTACTCGATGCACTGCTCCGTGTACTCCGCCACTTGCACCTGGGGAGGGGGACCGACGGATTTATGCTGACGTTGGCATTAGACTCCAAAAGAGGAAGTTCGCAGTTTGACTGTAGGTATGTTTTTCTTGTTTCTGTTACTTTATAAGTTTTACTGAGTGGACCAATTTGGATAATTCCTTCCTTCAATAGCATTAAATATATTTCTAGTATACAACTCTCCGGACGCGGGTTAGGTGCGATTCTTTAGAAGTAGAATGTGACATAGCACACAACATTACTTTCCAATATTCATTTGTATATGGCAGACTGCGACATACCCACACCCTATGCAGCAGCAGTAGCACATCACAACATGGTACACTGACCTGCGAGACTGCCAGCTCCTCCGACATCTGCCCCACCAGCTTGGTGGTCTCCTCCACCTTGCCCAGCCCGTTGCGCAGCTTGTTCGCCTGCAGCGCGATCTCGATCCGCTTGGCCTTTAACATTCTGTACCAAGGTAAAGTCACTAATTGAGTGAGCAAAATTGCTTTCCTCGAATTAAATGAGCTTTGCTAATAAAGACCTACCAACGAAGTGTTTTTACTGGAAGGCTAGTTTTATCAAGATAGATCAATTGAGAAAAGAGCAATTCCTCCATCAATACACACTCAAACACCATTAAATGGTACTGGCCAAACCCTCTTCGACACATCATAGCCACATCTGTATAACCTTGTCTACAGTGACCACTTTGCAAAGTAAGGTTTGGCAAAGGGAGATCTCCCGCCAGGCGAGATGACGTGCCTGAGAGGCGGCCGAAACCCCGAGTGAAAGTACTCGAGGCGTGGTATATATGCGGGCGATCGTTAAATCTTCGATAGCGCGATTCAGGCTTCGGTGACGTCACCGTGTGACGTGTGCGCGGTGTCGCCACAAAGGCAAATCAGAGTAGACATTCACGTGACTCATGACTGCTTCTCACATTGTGAAACTTAGATAAAGGTATCTGTAGACGCCACCCGCGATCTGTAGGATGTCAACAAACAGATCTCACTCCTTGTATCCGGAGACGAGCTCGAGGTAGTTGGTGGGCGTGACGTAGTTGGTGCGGCGCGTCTCTTGCCACATGATGCGGCAGTAGCGGCCCACGGACGAGTGGATCAGCGACATGATGGACGCCACCGACGCCCGCAGCGCGTCCTCGCGGCTCTCGATCAGCGACTCCTTCCTGCGGACCTGCGGGACAGTCTGATGGTGAGGGATTTGTTGAAGCGATGATCAACGACTCTTTCCTGCGGACCTGCGAAGTTCGGCGATGAGGAGTGTTGAAGCGAAGCGATGGCGTTGTTTGAATTTCGAATAGTGTTTAAGCGATGGCGTAATTTGATTTTAGGAAAAGTGTTTGTAAAACCTACTTCCAATAAATATTTCGTTCAATCATTCATTCATTCATTCATGAAGACTATTCTCAGATTACGTCATTAAACATAACTTTGCAGTCCTTGCTGTACCTATTATTTTGAAAACACATCACAAGAACAAACCGACGTTAAAACGTTGGTGTTAAAACTTAAAAATTACAATATTGAAAAACAAATGTAGCTGACACAAATAACCCGGCCCTATGTGTATATGGAATGAATCATTATCTTAACAGCTTAATGGAATAAAACCCTATTGTTGTAGTACAAGTAGAAGTACCTAGTAACCATGTATGTTGAAGGATTTCCTCCTCGTAAACAAAGGCATGGTAAGGCAGTATATTATGATCCCTATACAATTTTAAAGGTCACAAATGTTGTGTTTTATTAAACACGCTGATACAACATTCAAATGACTAAGCATCATAAAAACATTTTATTTGGTAAACATTTATTTCTTACATTTATAGGTATCATCTCCAAACATCATGGTCCACATGGTACCTTTGAGTTTTGCGAACTCTCCGGTATGCAGGTTTCCTCACGATGTTTTCCTTCACCGTTTGTAGCAAGTGACATTTAAATGCTTAAAACGCACTTAGGTACTTAACTCCTGGGATTCAAACCCGGACCCTCTGAATAGGAGGCCGAATTCTTAAACACTAGGCTATCACCGCTACATCTATAATTTGGTATGAAATATGAAAAAAAAGACGTGTGGCACTCGGAGACTGCCGCGGTAAAGCTATTGCATAGCATTATATATAAATTAACAAAACAAAAAATAATACTGCATTTGTGATAATAATAATAAAATGAATGTATATAGAGTAATAACTCATTTTCTTTCACAATTTTTTCGTGACTTTCTTCATTAATAAATGCACTTTGTTTATTCATATTTAAAACACTTTGTACACAAATTATACGAGTACAGATATTCACTGTTTTACAGTGGGATAAGAAAGTGGTGTACCAGTTTTCATTTAGTTGCCTAGTTATCAAAAGTTACATCAAAGTTTATTAGAAACGGGTAATGCATTAATTTGTGCAAAGAAGATTTAAATATTCTGAACAAAAGCATAAGAACTATTTCAGTTGACAAAATAATTCTTTTTAAAAAGAAAATTGACATTTGACATTTAAGTCCTACAACGATCTTTTGGCGCGTGAATGACGTGTGGGTGACAGAGACAGTGCCTTACAGTTTGCCTTGCCTGTATGGCACTGTCTCTATCACCCTCAAGTCATTAATATAGTGTCATTATTTTATGTCATGTTATTATTTTGTATGTTTTAAATCTAAATACGCGATAATTCGACTATTATGAATACATGTTGTCGATTCCAACGCCTTATTTAATCCAGATCTACATGTAATTATTCTTAAAACACCGAACCGACGGGGCGAAAATCAAATGTTTGACAGGTAAGATTTGTATGGGAAATTAAAATTTTCATTTTTTTAGTATTTACCTCGCAATTTTTCATATTTTCTCATCGCTGCAACCTTCCCTGAACTTCCACGAATATTTCAAGACTAAAATTAGCCAAATCGGTTTAGCCGTTATAAAGTAAAAGTTAGTTAACTCAGTTAAAAGTTCTGGTATTTATCGATGTGTGGGTGCATAGACATAGTAACTATGTCTGTGTGCAGGGTGTAATAAATTTTCGTTACGAAATTTCTGCATTCGGTCCCAGGCCCGCGATAAAAGCTATACAATAGCTTAAAAAATGTAAGTATAATTAGTATAGATACCTACTAGAAATTACGTTACGCCTAACTATTTTGCCGGTAAAATTATCGAGAGTAACCATCACGGTTCTAATCAATACAGAGTTTGTAATGAAAGACGCAACACAACGTTTATAATAGTACATTATGATGTAAGTGCGCGAAGTTGGTCATTACAGTCGAGGCGGTATTGCACAGCCCGAGCCGCAAGGCGAGGGCTGGAATAGAGCCAAGACTGTAGTGAACAAAGCGCACGCGTATCATACGACGTTTTTCAACACACTTGCGAGGAAAAAAACAATTAGGTATCGACATTTTTCAGTCACAAATCAGCAAATTATAAACGAACAAATGTTTGCACAAAATGGCGCCGAGGTTTATTTTATTTTTTCGCGCGCCGTATCTTTGGTTGAATAACTATGCGCGCGCAGGCGTGCAGGTTAAGTCCAGAGGCAAAGAGCACCGCTATTCAGCCACAATATATTAAACTAAATAATTATGTATTTCTAATAGGAATTTACGGTAATTAATGATTTAAAATATTGTATTTTTTAAATGCTTTAATAGATAATTAGATGAAGTATAATCTTATCTTATCAGATTTTGACTAAGTACAACAAGTTTATTTATTTACAAAATAATAAATCTTTTGGTAACAACCTCTTTACGGATATTAAAAAAAAAGTGGAATAAGAAAAACACTAGTGCGGCAATGAAAAGTAAAACGCACTACTGTGTAATAAACCGCATTCCGGGCGTAAGACTAAAGAAAAAATAGCAACTTTACGAGCAAGTGTGTTGAAAAGTAACATTAGGTACATAGTTTAAAACTTTAAATAGAACTATAGCTAATTGAAAAAGAATTATCTAGAAGGAACATCTATTAAAGCGTCTAAATAGAATACTTTGCTGCATATTAACTTAAAGGGCATCATACACCAACAGAAACTACTAGAATCTTGAATTTTAGTGGCCCCAATGGAGGGTGCAACTAATAGATGAAAATTGATGCGGTTTTACTTTGCTGTATGTTTAATCTTAAGACACAGCTACATCTCTCATTTATGAACAACATTAATTACAAAATAAAAGGACTAAAGATGCCTACCTGCTCCAATCAATATAGGAATAATACAATTTTATCATACCTAAACTTTCATATATAGAGAAACTAAATTATTTTACGATGGCATCTTTAAATAAGAGAAGAACCTATTTGGATCTTATATTCATTTACAAAATCCTCAATAACCTGGTCGATTGTCCCCAACTACTTGAACTTTTTAAATTTAGAGTCCCTTATAAAATTCCGCGGTATCCAAGTTCACTTCTTGTTCCACCTGCGTAAGACTGAATTAGGCAAGAACTCTCCGATCGCTAGATTAAGCAACCTATCAAATAACTTGTTCACTTCTAAACCTATAGATATATTTTCACTTAAGCTTAAAGACTTTGCCAAGAACATCCTAGAACTAATTCCAAATTAACCCTTGTTTTTTTGTTTCCTGTTTTGTGTTTTTTTTTGTTTATGAAATATTAATATTTAATAGCATGTTGTGTTTACCTGTAATTGGTTGTGCATTAAGCAATGTTTATAACTGTACTTATGTTAACATATAAGCAATAATGTAACAACTGTTGGTGAACCAAATAAATAAAATAAAAATAAAATAAAATAAAATACCTTTTTATCATTCGTATTATTTAAATGTGTATATAACGATCTATACCTAATGCGACGGCTGTGGATCACAAATATAATATATGGCCAGGGCTATCAACCGGCGCGGACGCATATAAAAGAATTCGGAACCGGTCAGAGCGTCACTCGACGTAGAGCACGCGAGGAAACAAGTTATAAAATATATACAAACAAAACAATTATTATTATAAAATGAGATCGATTATAGTTGTCTGTGTGTTGGCGGCGGTTGCGCTGGCGAGCGCCACTTAGTACTTGACAGTTTACCAATGAGAAACAATTTAGTTAATTAACAGATAATGGGTATTTGATATGGCCGTAGGCAAGTTCCATACAGATACGAATTACAAACATATTATCTAGGTATATTGTTTTTAAAATTATAAAGAAGAAACCTTTTCTGGGAGACTAAGGCCCTTCGTACACAAGGCTACGCAAATCTTCGATAGGTACTACGGTAATAGTACGATGTTAGTCTTCAAACAATTACCGCCATACATGGGACGAATGTCGGCGATGCGACGCGACGTGTATACGAACCTCAATGGATTTGTATTGCGATTGTTGCTTGAAGACTAAAATCGTTGAGTATCGGAGATTTGTGTAGCCTTGTGTACGAAGGGCCTAACAATTCGATATATAGTCGAAATTACGTTTAAATTACGTACCTAGGTCATAGGAGCGGTGATAGCCTAGTGGTTAAGAGAGAGTCGAAGAGTCTAGGTTCGAACCGCCATGGGTTTGTTGTTCTTTGAAATTGTTCTTTGCGGGTGCTACGCATGCGGGCCAATCCCGCGTGCGTGAGCAAATCCGCATGACACTAAAAGCGCCCTAAAGGCTGAGTTACCACTTCACTTCAAAATAAATATATGTAGAATCAGAATCGTAGTCAAGTGGTAAGTTAAAAAACGTAAAAACCCTACAAGCATAATTTCTACAGGCGTATTATTATCAATCTTCTTTAACCTTCTAACTTTACAATAAAATTGTATTAGCTTATCTACAAAATAAAAAGACTAGATGCCCACCTGTTCCAATCAATATGGGAAGACTAAAATTACCTTTATATCAATAACAATCTACATAATTATGTACCTATATAATACAACGGCTGTGGATCACAAATATATGGCCAGGGCTATCAACCGGCGCGGACGCATATAAAAGAATCCGGAACCGGTCAGAGCGTCACTCGACGTAGAGCACGCGAGGAAACAAGTTATAAAATATATACAAACAAAACAATTATTATTATAAAATGAGATCGATTATAGTTGTCTGTGTGTTGGCGGCGGTTGCGCTGGCGAGCGCCGGCAGAGTGCCGTACCCGCAGGGCTGCAGATATATTAATGGAAGATGTAAGTAAACTACTGCACACCACTACAGGATATTAAGTAACTTAAAAGAAACGGACTTCAAAATCGATAAGTAGAGATTACTAAAAAAGTACTCGTCAGATGGCGCTCAAATGCAAGCAAGTAGTTGCAGCCCTTCGCGGTACTTTTATTAAAAAATGAGAAATTTCAAAACGGTCTTAAATGACCGAATGCTCAATAATTCAAGGGGTCTAAAACGTATAATAATTATACGTTGCTCTATTGAATTGAAATGTAAATAACATTAATACGTCAGCGTCACTTTGAACCGGCTAATGATACTAAGATAATGTGTTAGTACCTAACTATGTGTAGCTTGGGTCAAAAATGTCGCCACCCCTGCTCTTCAGATAACTATATTAAAAATATTGTGATTGGGAAAGCAAAGACGAATAAATTTTTACAAAATATAACAGACTTCAACTTCGACAAGTACAGATAACACAAAAACTACTAGCCAGATGTCGCTCAAATTCAAATGGGACAAGCACCAGCTTATGAATAAAAAAACATCATGGAAATCTGTCTACCCAATCGAAAATTCTGAAGTAACAAACATAAAAAATACAATCGAATAGACTCCTTTTGGCTAAAATCCGGCAAAGACCCTCCGAGACACTCACTCAAGACCAATCAATCACTATCTACGATAATAAAATCTTTTAATGTCTTGCCGTGACCACGATCCGTGTAATTTCGTGTAAAATTCGATGATAATGACACAAAAATCGTGTTTGCTCGTTCCATTAATTAGTTTACGAGTAGTATCCCCGATCCTGAGGCAAGGAAATGCCATCATTATTATAATTATTTAAAGATATTACAAAATAGTAACTGCCTTTGCAGTTCCAGAGCTGACCATCATAAAAAGTGGGGATAATATTTAAGAACAAAAATGTGACTAATATTTATTTCTGTCTACAAGAACTTAGATGGTTTTTAAAACGTGTTTTAATAATTGGCTCTACACGATGTATATGTGCTGCTAAGAGCTTTTATGTTTATAAGGACACTCCGTATAACAGGTACCTAATTTGAACGTTTTTTATCTATAAATGGATAAGAGCCTTATCAAATACTAAAGTCGTTTTTTGCACCGAATCGACAACAACAAGTTGTAAAAGAGTAGACGTAGTAATATATTAAACACGCATTGTTTAGAAAAAAAATTCGAATTGAGAACCTCCTTCTTTTTTTGAGACCTGTTAAAAAGCGCAGCATGATTGCTGTTCTAATAAAAAAAAAGACGTGTGGCACTCGGAGACTGCCGCGGTAAAGCTATTGCATAGCATTATATATAAATTAACAAAACAAAAAATAATACTGCATTTGTGATAATAATAATAAAATGAATGTATATATTGTATATAGAGTAATAACTCATTTTCTTTCACAATTTTTTCGTGACTTTCTTCATTAATAAATGCACTTTGTTTATTCATATTTAAAACACTTTGTACACAAATTATACGAGTACAGATCTTCACTGTTTTACAGTGGGCCAAGAAAGTGGTGTACCAGTTTTCATTTAGTTGCCTAGTTATCAAAAGTTACATCAAAGTTTATTAGAAAGGGATAATGCATTAATTTGTGCAAAGAAGATTTAAATATTCTGAAAATAAGCATAAGAACTATTTCAGTTGACAAAATAATTCTTTTTAAAAAGAAAATTGACATTTGACATTTAAGTCCTACAACGATCTTTTGGCGCGTGAATGACGTTTGGGTGACAGAGACAGTGCCTTACAGTTTGCCTTGCCTGTATGGCACTGTCTCTATCACCCTCAAGTCATTAATATAGTGTCATTATTTTATGTCATGTTATTATTTTGTATGTTTTAAATCTAAATACGCGATAATTCGACTATTATGAATACATGTTGTCGATTCCAACGCCTTATTTAATCCAGATCTACATGTAATTATTCTTAAAACACCGAACCGACGGGGCGAAAATCAAACGTTTGACAGGTAAGATTTGTATGGGAAATTCTTTAGTACATAATATCTCAATGGGGAAATTAAAATTTTCATTTTTAGTATTTTGCTCGCAATTTTTCATATTTTCTCATCGCTGCAACCTTCCCTGAACTTCCACGAATATTTCAAGACTAAAATTAGCCAAATCGGTTTAGCCGTTATAAAGTAAAAGTTAGTTAACTCAGTTAAAAGTTCTGGTATTTATCGATGTGTGGGTGCATAGACATAGTAACTATGTCTGTGTGTAGGGTGTAATAAATTTTCGTTACGAAATTTTTGCATTCGGTCCCCGCGCCCAAGGCCCGCGATAAAAGCTATGCAATAGCTTAAAAAAATACTATTATTCTAAATCATCAGTTTCAAAGTTACAATAATTCTTAATTGTTACTTTGGGTTTGGCTTAATCACATTAAGCGCATAATTATGATAGCTCGGAGCTCTGTATATTTCGTTACTTGGTACTCACCTGCACTTAAATCTACCATCCACCATCAGTCTATACTCGTCATTGTATCCCCAGGTGAAGAAGCATGTCCGGTGGGCACGCACGCGTACGCCCTGGGCTGCGACTACCGGACGCCGGAGGCCACGTGCCGCGAGCCCAACCCAGTGCAAGAGAAGCACCAGCTGTGTGACTACTCTTCTTGCTACTGCGACGCGCCCACCGTCCGCGACGAGACGACCAACCAATGTGTCCAGCTGGCCGACTGCCCGCCGCCATCAAAACCTGACCAACCAAACGAGTCTGGTGCGACCCCAGCGCTGGCTAAACAACCTGACCAACCAAACGACGCTAGCGCGACGGCTACTGCCATAGCTACAGCCTTCGCTCAAAACTAAACCTCCTACATTTCACTACATCTAACATCAAGGCGATACATCTCACGACGCGTTTTACGGCCGCGATATGCGCGGTTGCTCGCGAGTCCCGCTGCACCGATGGGCAATTAGTAAAATCGCGCGGTTTCTGCCCACGCATTCTATGATCAATTTGGCGGGCGACTGCTGTGGCCGGCATAAATAACCGGTCCCGTGAGTTTACAAATAAAACCGTAATTTCACCACCACGGCGGGCACGGGACAAAAACGCCCCGTGAGTTCTTTGCCTGATAGTAAATCAGTTCTTCAATCAGCTAACAATAGAAAAAATCAGTGATTGATTGCATCCATACTAATATTATAAATCCATACTATAATATTATAAATGTGAAAGTGTGTTTGTTTGTTTGTTTGTGACTCTTTCACGTCGCAACATGGCTATTATATGGTATGGTTTATGTGTGTGGGGATAGTTAGGAGGGTGGAGAGTGACGTAGGCTACTTTTTACTGCGGAAAAACATTCCCATGGGAAGATCGATGTTTTGATACTTGCTAGATATTTAGTTCCGGATGTTGTTAATAGATGGCGTTAGTAAAATTCATTTGCAAGTTCTGAATGACGCTATCAAATACTACATGTAATTTACAAACTTACGTCATAATCAAATGTTATATCTGATGTTCCAGTATATCATTTATAATAGGCTACTGTTTAGCCGAGATTCCTACGGGAGCGATAGCTACGTGGCTGTTACCTACGGGTCCCGAAGCGAAGCGCGGGCGGTTCTCTAGTTGATACATAATACCATAAATTTTAATAAATAAAAGATTTTGAATATTATGTACTGTTTTTTACATTAACTAATGAAACGAAAAAACATGTTTATTAATAGATATAGTATGTAAATGTCGCTCATACAATGTAGTGCAGGTACAAAACAAGACAGGAGATAAGAGACATCATTCTTTAAAAAATCACAGTAATGTTTCAGTGATAAAATTAGGTACACGTTTCGTGTTCAAGGAAAATTAATAAAATCTGTTATTATGACCTCAGTATCTATGATATGTCAATTGTGTCAATACCCTCTACATCTACATTTAACCGACAACCTGGTAAAGTTTCCCTTCCTTCCTTCACAGTTTACTTAAGAGCAGCAATTAAGTTAATTAATTGGTAATAGGTATTTGATAAGGGCCGTAGGGAAGTTCCATACAAGAGACTAATTAGAATCATTTTATCTAGGTACCTAAATTGTTTTTAATGTTACAAAGAAGAAACCTTTTATTCATTGAAATTTCAAGTGCCCAATTACTAAATGGTGATCAAATTTAATACCAAATGATGAGCAAGTACTAAATGGAAGCCAATTACTAAATGATGACCAATCACTAAACGGTGGCCAATTACTAAACGGTGGCCAATTACTAAATGTTTGCTAATTACTAAACGGTGGCCAATTACTAAACGGTGGCCAATTACTAAATGGTGGCCAATTACTAAATATTTGCTAATTACTAAATGGTGGCCAATTACTAAATGTTTGCTAATTACTAAACGGTGGCCAATTACTAAATGATGGTCAATTACTCCTTACTTAACCCTATATAATAAGCTTAGAGAAAGGATGTAAAAATAACACCGACTGACCCTGGGCCCGGTGATGGAGGCGAGCAGCTCGACGCCGTCCAGGAACCTGTAGGCCACCTCGAGCAGCGCGTCGCGCGGCCACTCCACGAACCAGTTGGTGGTGGTCGCGTTGATCAGCGCCGGGTACTGCCGGATGCGGTTCCTGCACACACCCCCACACACCTCAGTCCATGCTCAAGTTACCTCATCTGTAGTAGTGATAACTCAAAAACTACTTGTCGGATGTCACTCTGTTTAACCAGATGACAAGCTTCAGCTTTCAAAATACAACGACACTATCTCGTGTAGATTAATGTATACTTTCGCTAAAAACAAATAACGCAGTGTCAGCCGTGGTCGTGTGGTCTATTAAAGAACTTTATGAACTTCAAATCATCGACGGGTTAATGTGTCAATGTGGCGACGCATCGATTTGCTGATATGTCAACGTGTCTATGTGTCAACGTGTCTATGTGTCGACATTTCAGTAATGTCGCCCACCTGAAGTCGTCCCCGATGGGGCTGAAGCAGAGCACGATGTGCAGGTGCGCGCGCACGCGCTCCACCAGGAACAGCTGCACGCCCTCCGCCGTCTGCATCACGTTGGCCGCCTTCATCGGCTTCTCTAGCGCCTGCTTGATCTGTACCACCGACGGTGTCACGTGATTAATATATACGTCCTAATAGATCTATGTGGGGTAGATGTTGTCTCAAGTTGTGGCCGTTTATGATATTTTAATTCGGAATATTACCATGATTTCGTCACTAATATGATCGTAGGTAACAAGTAGTACTGCAAACTGAGGAATAATTGGCCACCGCGTAGTAATTGGCCATTTCAATGCTTTCTATTAATAATTGTAAGACAGTTACGCTACCTCTAAGAAATGTACACAATCACGTAATTATTTAGCTGTCACATTTTTTTCTTAAGAAATTTCAAGTGGCCAATTACATAACAGTGGCCAATTACACGGTGTAATTTACACCTCAGTGTCCCATACGTGAACGGGGGGTACTCACGTCCTCAAACTCGTCGGGCTTGAACAGGTTGGTGACCTCCCCGCTGCTGAGCAGGTTGTTGATGATCTCCGTGAAGGTCTCCTCCACGATCTGCGTGTCGCAGAATATGAACGTCGTCTTCTTCGCGTCCACGCCCGTCGTCGTGTACAGCGTCTGAATAATGTTCCGATTCATGATTATGACGAAAAAATTGCGAATAAAATAAAAATAAAACCTAAAATACGGGAAACTGAGCGCTTATTGGTCACCGGTAAGTAAGTAGCCAATTTAAATTTTAATGCTTTTAATAAGAAAAATGAATTAATATGGCTGCTATTATCTATAATATAAAAATAAGTCGGGTTTTCCTTCCTGACGCTATAACTCCAGAACGCACGAACCGATTTCCACGGTTTTGCATTCCTTGGAAAGGTCTCGGGCTCCGTAAGGTTTGTAGCAAACAAAATTCAGGGAAAATTTCAACAGAAAAGGAGGAAAACAGGGAAATCATTTTCCACCTACAGCGCCATCTCTGATACATAGCATGTACTACAAACCAAAATTTTATTCCTTTTCAAATATAAAACAAAAAAAAAATTCTTTAATCCCCAAACGAAATGTTACAAAAAACGAAGCCAACTGGCGGCGAAACGGAGTTCGCCGGGTTTGCTAGTTATTAATAATTACGTGATTCTTCAGAGCTTCTTTAGGGAATTTCAGAGATAGAGCGTAACGCGATCATATAACTCTTATTAATTCTTCTAGCATTGAAATTTCAAGTGGCCAATTACTAAACCGTGGCCAATTACTCCTCAGTTTACCCTAGCCACTTAAAGTCAGAAATTCGCTTGACAAACAAACATGGATAAGTATGGAGTAGGTAGCTGACCTTGAGGTCCTCCCGGAAGTCCTTGACGCCGTAGGTCTTAGTGACGACGACCTGGAAGGAGTTGCACTCGCAGATGTACGACGCCACGCGCGTCAGACTCTGCCGCCCGGACCCGCCTGGCACAGAGGTCTCGCGTTACTCGACCGTTGATAAGCGCGTTCACGCAGAACAATGGACAAAGTCTCGTAAAAAAATTCGATCACTATAGCCGTGGGTAACGTTTTCCGTATGGGTCCAACATACTCCTAAGTGGGACAGGATGTTTCGCGACAACCTTAAGGTTAATCCCTACTTGTACATGTAATAATGTAATGTGTAATATCGCAATCTGAGTCTCTTCATCAGTCCGCACTGGATCAGGCTCAAGTAAGCAGGAGGAGGAGAGACTCCTGCTCAGTGGTCGGCCAGCCTTACCCATGCCGACGCACAGCATGTGCCCGCGCGGCTGCGACACGACGCGCACGATGCGGCAGATGTGCCCGATGGCTAGGTATGTCATGTAGGGTCTCACCCATGCCGACGCACAGCATGTGCCCGCGCGGCTGCGACACGACGCGCACGATGCGGCAGATGTGCTCGATGGCTAGGTATGTCATGTAGGGTCTCACCCATGCCGACGCACAGCATGTGCCCGCGCGGCTGCGACACGACGCGCACGATGCGGCAGATGTGCTCGATGGCTAGGTATGTTATGTAGGGGCTCACCCATGCCGACGCACAACATGTGCCCGCGCGGCTGCGACACGACGCGCACGATGCGGCAGATGTGCTCGATGGCTAGGTATGTCATGTAGGGTCTCACCCATGCCGACGCACAGCATGTGCCCGCGCGGCTGCGACACGACGCGCACGATGCGGCAGATGTGCTCGATGGCTAGGTATGTCATGTAGGGTCTCACCCATGCCGACGCACAGCATGTGCCCGCGCGGCTGCGACACGACGCGCACGATGCGGCAGATGTGCCCGATGGCTAGGTATGTCATGTAGGGTCTCACCCATGCCGACGCACAGCATGTGCCCGCGCGGCTGCGACACGACGCGCACGATGCGGCAGATGTGCTCGATGGCTAGGTATGTTATGTAGGGGCTCACCCATGCCGACGCACAACATGTGCCCGCGCGGCTGCGACACGACGCGCACGATGCGGCAGATGTGCTCGATGGCTAGGTATGTCATGTAGGGGCTCACCCATGCCGACGCACAGCATGTGCCCGCGCGGCTGCGACACGACGCGCACGATGCGGCAGATGTGCTCGATGGCGTCGCGGAACAGCACTAGCTCCAGCTTCACCACGCCCGGGCAGCTGTTGTACTCCTCCATCTGGTTCGCGATGTACCTGCACACAGACATCTTCGGCAAGGGGAGATCTCCCGCCAGGCAAGACGACATGCCTGGGGGGCGGTCGAGGCCCCAAGTGAATGATCTCGGGCGCTGTATATATGCGGGCGGTGTACAATTCTTCGACAGCGTGATTCAGGCTTCGGTGACGTCACCGTTTGACGTGTGTGCGATGTTGCCACACACCCTTCACTAGCATATTTATCAACAATCGACTCATCATTTACCAGATTTTTTTGTTGACATTAGTAAATAATTATACAGTAATTCTAAACATTCTGAGGAGACACATTTGAGAACTACCATAATGCTCTCACAGGTATGTGCAAAATCTGCCAATTATTCTTATTACACACTACAGCCCGTACCCATCACATAGAGAAGATCCGAGCCCGCAGCATTATATCAGTTATGGGTTTACGACGAGTTGTCATTTCTACAGATGTAGAGTAATTGCAATGAATTTTGCGTCTTTATTAACACGTCATATCGTTCGACTACATTATATTGTCATCCAACTTCCAGATTATGTTTAAAAATACAGGGGGCTACTAATGAAGTCCAAACAAATATTGTAAAAACCGGTACCAACCTGCGGAGCGCGGCGGGGTCGTTCAGGTCCTCGTAGACCTCGAAGGGGTTGAGGAAGTGGCCGAACACGGGTGGGCTCTTGCTGGGGCACAGCGCGTGGAACGTCAGCTCGAAGTGCTTGCCCAGCATGTCGCCCATGTGGTTCATGAACCAGTCGCGGTCTCTGACACCATGAACATTTCACGGGTTAGATATTGCGATGACGAGATAAAAATTATCATTTTTACAATACACGACGCAAAAATCTTTTATAAAAAGAGTACGAACAGTGAACTCGTGAGATTATTGGTAGAATCCAGCGAGCAGAAGTAGAATCTAACAATAGCTTGTGTAGGTAGCATCTAGATCGTTGTTGACGAATTACGTGCTGCATTTTCTCTTACAAAGATAATATATATAAATCAACCACAGATATTGCTGACGTTCACATCACAGTTCCTACACTATGTTGTAATTATTTTATTTAAAATAATAAGGTATACATATTAAGCTTTGAACCGTTATTTGAAGCCTAAATAAACTATTTGAGAGTAGCGTATTTGATTTCCGGTAACGAGTCGGTTTTTCCTCGAATTCTCATTGGTCACCCCCCACCATTTTAGTTCTCTAGCTGTACACCAGGTGGCGCCGCGTGCACAAGCAGGCTAGGGTCGGCGCCTTGCTTCATTGGCGATTTGCTTTTCGTAACAGTCGGTTGTGTTTTAAGAAAGTAAGTGTACACTTATTTTCGTATTCAAGTACATTTTATTACTTTAATAATTTTAATTTAATAATATTACTTTTTATTTTAACGATTTTATCGTTCGTAGAGTCTAATATTTTTTAAATTATATAGATATGAGTGAAGGGAACTCTTCGGATACGTCAGAGTCTTCCTCTTCTGACTCGAGTTCTCGTAAGCGGACGGTCGAAGTGGAGGTGCACGAGCCGCAGCCGCAGGCGTCGGGCGCGCCGAAAGCGGCGCCCGCTGGCACCGCCCCGTCACCCCGCCGAGTGCAACATAAAAGGAAGCGATCCCGGTCAAGGGGACGCAGTGGTAAACGGCAAAGGCAACTCGAGGACACTATACATTACCTGGCTGAACAAGTAAGTGGTATACAAAATTACATTGCCAATAATAGCGTTGCTTTTCAACCTGCCTGTCATTCGAGTGCTTATGTGCCCGATCACCAGCAAAACTTGGAGATTGAATCGGATATTAGCATGAACGTTAGCGGTGAACTATATAATCTTGAAAATTGCGCAGACCGCCCAGAACAAACTGGCGAGCAACTACCTATTAATTTGAATTTCACGCTTAATACTGTACTTAAAGAGCCTTCTGTACAAAAATCTTTGCAATCTCGTGTACAATTAATTAATTCTATACAACATTTTAATACGGAGGACTGGAATAACGTACGCTACTCAGAGGTACAAAAACAATACTGTTCTTTTCCTGGTTTTACTTGTTTAGAAAGCAATGATGAAATTAAACCTTACGACAAATATTCTTCTCTAGCGCTTATCGAGCGAGGGTTCGCCGCTATTACGCAAGCTCTTATTATACAGAATGAAGCTGCACAAAGTGCTTTTACAGCTTTGATAGAGTGGGCAAATTCCTCGGGCAATGTTTCTGCTAGATTATTACAAGAGAAAGTAACAGAATTGTTTATTAACGGTAAATTTCAAAAAGTCAGTAGCGATGTATTACAGTTAGCATGCGGCCACAGAGCCGAATTGGTACAGCAGAGACGTGATAGTATTTTACGTTCCGTAAAGGATTCTTTTGTAAAGTCCAGCTTACGTAAAATTCCACCCACAAACGAAAATCTGTTTAATAAAGAATCATTTTCTTCTGCTATCGAAAAAGCTGGGGGTGTACCTAAGGTGTTCTGGCCGCTCCGAGCGCCGACACAAAATAAAGCTGCTGCGCAAGCACAGCCCTATCAGCAGGCTCAGGTCATGCCTAGTCATGCTTCAACTTACTTGCATACCATGAGAGCGCCAAACACGGTGAATCATAATAACCCGAATATGGAAAATGTAAATAGACCACCTTTCCAAGGTGCCTGGAATGCTTACAATTTTAATAACCAGGGGCGCGACTACCCTCGCCCCGCCTATAGGCCAAATACCTATCCAGCAAGATCTTCTCGTAGATCGAGACCTCAAACTTTTCAGGTCCCTGAAATGTACTCCGGCACAAATAGAGGTTCAAACAAAATGTCTTCCCAGACAGGACCACGTCGATCGTCAAAAAGAAAATATTGACTATGCCCCTTTCAGGGCAGGGCGTCTAACGGAATTCATAGAGCAATGGCAACTCTTAGACGCTCCTCCGGCCATTCTGAAAATTGTAGAATGTTTTCGCATTCCATTTATAGCCAGGCCACCATTGACAGTACCAAACTTGGGTCTCCATTCTTTTCAAACCCCTATTTCGAAGGCCATGGATGCAACTATCGAGCAGTTGGGGGAAATGGGGGTTTTAAAACCAGCACCGCTCAGCCCCAGTTTCGTGTCACAGATATTTCTAGCACCGAAAAGCGACGGTTCCATGCGCCCGATATTCAATTTAAAGAACCTAAATTATTACGTGGCAGTAGACAAATTCAAACTCATAAATGTACACAGAATAGTAAACTTTTTACAACGGGGAGATTGGTTAGCCAAAATAGATTTATCCAACGCATACTTCCACCTTTCAGTTTCGCAAGCACATCGATGCTTCCTCAGAGTCATCTACAGGGGTCAACTTTGGGAGATGATATGCCTACCTTTCGGTCTAGCGTGTGCACCAAAAGTTTTCGCAAGTTTGACAAATTGGGTGGCACAGATATTGCGGCAAAAAGGTATTCGGATTGTCGTGTATCTAGACGACTATCTAATAGCCTGTCAAGATCCCCTTCTCCTGGAGCATCAGATTCGGGAAACCACAACCATTCTGGAACAGCTGGGGTGGAAAATAAACTACGACAAGTCGATTTTAAAGCCGCGGACCAATGTTCAGTATCTAGGAATTGTTTGGGATACACTTGCAAATCGAATAAGTTTACCTCCAGAAAGATCCAAGGATCTTCAAGCAAAAATTGTAGCCTTGATAAAAAGAAAAACTGCCAATCTAAAACAAATCCAAAGCATAGTGGGGTCAGTAAATTTTGCGAGTTTCCCGGTGCCCAGGGGCCGCTTGCATCATCGTGCCCTCCTGAGACACTGCCAACAATTAATGTCACAAAACCCTCGTTATCAGTACCCGATACCGTCGAACGCCTTGGAAGAGTTGAATTGGTGGAATATCAATGTAACTCGGTCGTCACGTCTTCACCACCCTCCCGTATCGGACTATTTAGTGACAGACGCCTCGGAGTTAGGATGGGGTGCTCAACTCAACAATCTCAGATTGTCAGGCCAATGGGCCGAGAAAGAAGCGAGCTTACCATCCAATGTGAGGGAAATTCTGGCCGTTTGGTACGCCCTAAAAGATCGTGGTCCGCACCTAGTAGGGTCTTCACTGTTAATACAGAGCGACAACCGTACAGTAGTATCGTATTTACAAAAGGAGGGGGGCACCAAGTCACTTATGTTAATGAAAACAACACACAAAATATTCAGTTTATTGGACCAGTTAAATATTCACATACAAGCACAGTACATTCCAGGCCGTTACAACGGAGAAGCAGATCGGCTGTCGCGTTTGGCTCTTCCTCCAGAATGGCACCTTCTTCCCCAGATAACATCCGTAATATTTGCCAAATGGGGTTACCCCGTAATAGACCTTTTTGCATCCGCAACAGCTCACGTAGTTCCAGCATACAGCACATTGGATCTGAAAGATCAACAGGCACAGTTTTACGACGCATTCAGTCGACAATGGAACTTCCCACTCGCGTGGGTGTTTCCACCGCCATTTCTGATACCTCGGGTCTTACAACACCTCAATTCAGCCACGGGAGTTTATTTGGTGGTAGCACCGAGATGGACGAGGGTCTTTTGGCGAGCAGACTTAAAGAATCGCGCTTTGAATCCTCCTTTCACAATACACAACTTAGATCAGGTAATGATAGACACAGCAACCAACAAGCCTCCACCCCTAACACCAGACATGTACCTGCAGGTGTGGAGATGTGGGGGTGGGCGGAATCGTTATTAGGATGGTCAGATCAACAAAAACAGTTTTTACAAAAAAGTTGGCGTGATTCTACTATAAGGACTTATAAACCAGCATGGCAAAAATGGGGCCGCTGGGCAAACGAAAACTCTGTTTCTGTAACCCATCCCAGCGGGGCCGATGTAGCTAGATATCTGATAGATTTACATCAAATCGAGGGACTTTCATATAGAACCATACTAGTTTATAAATCCGCCATATCAGTTTTATGCAACCCTAATGCAGAATCCCGGTTAAGTTCACATGTGCTGGTCAGGCAAGCCTTGAAGGCTATTTGCAACAGTCAGATTGTCAGAAAAAATCAGACAAAGGCCCCAATATGGGATGCAGACTTTCTTACCAATTGGCTGATAACTAACTTACCTGACCAAGATAATTTATTTGAATGTTCCGCTCGTGCAGCAGTGATTTTGTTATTATGCTCAGGTCGTCGCGTACACGATCTCACTTTATTAGACATCGAGACTAATAATTGTTTGATTTCAGATGATTCAATAATTTTTTGGCCTAAATTTGGGTCCAAAACAGATAACGCGTACAATAGGCAATCTGGATGGCATCTTCGTAAAAATACAGAATGTCAAGCCTTGGACCCCATCTTTTGGATACGGAGAGTCATAGAGTTATCTCAGCCCAGGCGTTTTATCTGCAAAAAGACAAGTTTATTTTTAACAGTATGTGGCCAACCGAAGGAAGCTTCGCGTACAAATATTGCTAATTGGATTAAAAAAGTTTTACTTCAAGCAGGTATCAAGGCTAGTCCAGGTAGCGTTCGACCTGCAGTTGCTTCCAAGAATTGGATACAAAGTTGTTCTATAGATGAAATTCTTGCTAGAGGTAACTGGAGGTCGGAAAATACCTTTCTCAAATATTATTGCAGAGAAATTCAAAAAGCACCTTTACCTTCGAGTACGTCGGTTGTATCACAACTGTTTACTCCAATTAATGAGTGATGTTTAATTGTTAATTAAAGGTTTATTGTAAACGTTTAATTATTAATAGAAATAATTATTATTGTGATATAATGGGAATTACATAAATTAATGGAAATAAATGATATTTTTGCATTTTGTTAATAATAAATTATCCCTGTTTATACACATGTAATTAAATATATTTTGTTTAGAATATAAAAGTGTTTACTTAATACTCACCTTTCCCTTTTTTGTTAGCTTCTTATTTTCTTCAAAATAATGTTGTAATAGATATAATTCTGAAATACTCTTAATTTTTTCACTTTCACATTGGCGTTTGCTGTACACCAGGCGATAACAGACAAATCTCAAATAGTTTATTTAGGCTTCAAATAACGGTTCAAAGCTTAATAAAGGCGTTTTACTTACCATTAAAACGCTTATTAAGCGATAACCTTATTTGAAGCCTAACATTCTAATTCTGCCTGGTGAAAATTTAAATATTATATTTGAGATCCAATGAAGCAAGGCGCCGACCCTAGCCTGCTTGTGCACGCGGCGCCACCTGGTGTACAGCTAGAGAACTAAAATGGTGGGGGGTGACCAATGAGAATTCGAGGAAAAACCGACTCGTTACCGGAAATCAAATACGCTACTCTCAAATAGTTTATTTAGGCTTCAAATAAGGTTATCGCTTAATAAGCGTTTTAATGGTAAGTAAAACGCCTTTAATAATGATGCAATGCACGATCGGGAATCCAATAATTTGTCATAGAAGGCCAACGATTTTCCAACAAAAATAAGCACTAAACAACTAAACAATATTACACATTTATACAATACAAATACGAACTTGTCCTCAGTGAGGCGGTCGCAGAACACTCGGAAGCACTCGTGCACCCAGAGCCGCAGGAACCTGGGCTTGGTGTTCTGGTAGTCCTTGTTGCTCCTTAGCAAGCCCTGGACCAAACGTTCCTTATCACAATCTGTATTTTTATATGTCTTACATAACGGTCATGTTCGAATTCTATCTCACACAAATGCCTATTATCTGCCCCTGTGATTAAGGTAATGCAGATTGACGACGAGACTATAAAATGTCGTAAATAAATTTTGCTTACAAGCTAAATTGAACTTTGCGCACAGGTAATAAAGATGTTTTTAGCGAGGAGTGGCACATGTGTGGTATATACATATTATAACAACAAGGTGTTTGATTTGCAAGCGAACCTGAAATATCTTGGAGATGTCCCGCAAGTTGAAGAGGTAGTGCATCTTGCTGGGCGTGGGCAGCAGCTTGGCCACGATGTTGTTGAACATGTCGATGGTCGCCAGCAGCACCACTTTACCTGCACACGGTCAATTATCCGTTGTACGGGGTGAAGGATTAAGTGATATGTGGACCCAAATATATGGAGGATGAAGTGCTAGTTTTTTAGGCAATTCGTATCACTTTCAGACTGGTAACTTTTCAGACGTTAGCGGTCACACAAACATCTACTTAGTTTACTTTGAGTAAGTTTAGGGCACTGAAGAGAGAGATATCGTTCAGAGCAGAGCTGCTTGTGCGCAGCACCTAATACAAGTCGGAAACAGCGCACTCCTAATAAAATCACGTTGTTATCCTCCGACCCTAACAGTAAGCGCTAAACTGACTGACAGACTTGGTCTTTTTGTCCAAGTCAGTTCAGTTCAGTTTAGGGGTGCTGCGTGTGCGCAGCACCTAATCAAAGTCAGAAAGAGCGCACTCTAAAAATAGTCACGTTCTTCTGTATTTTCTTTGAGGATCAGCGCACTCTATATTTGAAAGCCCCGGTCTTATGAATTTCCTTCAAGGATCAGAACTAACCAACAGACTTGGTCTCCTCGTCGAAGTCCTGCAGGTGCTGGGAGAGCATGGTGCCGAAGATCTTGACGAGCTGCTGGTGCGTGGGCGGCGGCAGGTAGAACGCGTGGAAGCACGACAGCAGCCGCGCGGGCAGCGGGGAGCGCGCACCGCCCGGCGGGCCCGCCGCGCCGCACAGCACCATGCCCTATATACATATCCATACTAATATTATAAATGTGAAAGTGTGTTTGTTTGTTTGTTTGTGACTCTTTCACGACGCAACATGGCTATTATATGGTATGGTTTATGTGTGTGGGGATAGTTAGGAGGGTGGAGAATGACGTAGGCTACTTTTTACCGCGGAAAAACATCTCATTCCCATGGGAAGATCGATGTTTTGTTAGTTGCTAGATATTTAGTTCCACATGTTGTTAATAGATGGCGTTAGTAAAATTCATTTGCAAGTTCTGAATCACGCTATCAAATACTACACGTAATTTACTTATGTCATAGGTGAATAATCTGATGTTCCAGTATATCATATATAATAGGCTACTGTTTAGTCGAGATTCCTACGGGAGCGGGACCTACGCGACTGTTACCTACGGGTCCCGAAGCGAAGCGCGGGCGGTTCTCTAGTATAATAATACTTCGGTTACCAAACTGAACAACACTATAGACATCTGGTGAGCGTGGCCAACATGAACGCGCAATATCAACAAGCATGCAAAACGAAGAGTGTGCTACTCGTATACTCTTGTCCATCTACTCGCTAGAGGCTTCTAAACGTTACAAGAAGAGGCTTAACAAGCCGGATTTTTAATCGATGCAACAACCATAGGTAGTTCATTTACCGATTATTAACCGATTTGCCCCCCCCCCCCCCCCCCTGCTTCAATACGAATCTCATACAGATTTATGTTTATGTCGCTTTTAGCCCTCAATTTGCCGCCCAAACGCCCAAGGGTGCCGCCCGCGTGCACCGCACGCCTTGCACGCCCGGTTACGGCGCCCCTGTTCATCAGAGTTTATAAGAGTAACAAGTTAGGGGGCAGCTGCGTCCTATCCATGGCTACAAGACGTGTGAATGTCAATATCCAATTTTAACAATATCGTTACAATTCACAGCGCAATTTCGTGGCTCTAAAACGTCGAACACATGCATTCTTCCATAACGCACGACGTTTCTACTAGACTTAAAACACGTAAACCTAGTATTAGACCAACCTTGACGTTCTTCCGCCACTGCTTGGCGCGGTCGAACCAGTAGCCGTAGTCGTGCCACAGCCGCACCAGCACCAGCGGCGGCTGCGAGCCATACTATTACCGACTAAAACCGTATAACTACAGTACTACACCGCACCATGGGAGCTACAACCAACCTTGACGTTCTTCCGCCACTGCTTGGCGCGGTCGAACCAGTAGCCGTAGTCGTGCCACAGCCGCACCAGCTCCAGCGGCGGCTGCGAGCCGTACTCGTCGCGCACCGGCATGTTGATGTCGTCCATGAACGCGATCATCTTCTTGCCTGCGCGCACCGACCGACCGAGTCACCGACTCGTACGTTATACGACTTATAGACAACGCTGGTCCTAGTCATTAGGAAGTATGGGTCATGGAGATATGCGATAGCTCGAAAATTCGCAATAACAGGCATGACAGATCGGGGAATCATTTGGAGCGTCTGTTTCCGACCTGCGCAAACTGTATGGCATGTATCTACTCGTATACGATAAGAATAACGTAACAAAAAATTTTGCTTGATTAATTTTCACGTAAGTACCTAAAATTTCCAACTGCTGTTCGGAAATTTATCGAACGAAACTTTGATGCATTGCCAGTTAAGGAACCCAAACATTCAAGCTTTAGCAAAGCCATGGGGTCATTCAATAATCGGGTCCATCGCTTCCTTTTTGGCCGGCAACGCTTTGGGAAAGCCCCTGGCATTGCCAGTGTCCATACATGTCGTAGATAGTGATCAGGTGACCCATCTCCTCATCACCCTGCTTAAACTATAAAAACCGGCCAAGTGCGAGTCGGACTCGCGCACGAAGGGTTCCGTACCATTTTGTATAAAAACGCCAAAAAATCTGGTCTGTTGTATGAAAGCCCCACTTAAATATTTATTTTATACTGTTTTTTAGTATTTGTTGTTGTAGCGGCAACAGAAATACATATGTACATCATCATCATCTGTGAAAATTTCAACTGTGTAACTATTACGGTTCATGAGATACAGCCTGGTGACAGACGGACGGACGGACAGAGAAGTCTCAGTCATAGGGTCCCGTTTTGCCCTTTGTGTACGGAACCCTAAAAACACAATGGAAAGCAAGCCCTACCGCCAGCGGGCACGTAGTTGCCCTTGGTGCGCTTCTCGAGGCGCGCCTCGATGATGTCCTGCACGTTGGCCGCCGTCGTCTGCGCAGACATGTTGATCACCTGTGTGCTGTACCTGTCCCATACAATAATAACAGTGGTCAGCTCACAGGACATAGATATTGACTAGTACTAGTAATAATAAGTAGTAGTAAGTAGCACCCTATCGTGGCATACTTGGTAGTGATCCGATCCGATCTACAAGAGGCCCTGGGTTCTATCCTGACTGGAGCAGTCATTTTTGTGAGTCGCCGAGCATATGGAATTGCCAGTCCCCACTAAAGCTACCTATGTTTACAGTTCAATTTAGCTTATAAGCAAAATTTACTAAGGGCCTTTTTAGATACCATCGTCAATCTTAAACGTACCTCAAACTCAAAGGCGGAGAGCTGTCATTTGCGAGCCATGCAATGATAACAAATTCTAAAAGACACGAGAACGAAGTATACAAACTTGTCCGGGTCGAGGCTGGCCAGCGTGCCCTGGACGAGGAAGGTCTTGCCGGTGCCGGTGGGCCCTCCCACCAGCACGCCGTGGCTTAAATACGGTTCTCAATTATAAATGTACCTTAATCGCATAGGCAGAGAGCTGACATTTGTGCGAAGTATACAAACTTGTCCGGGTCGAGGCTGGCCAGCGTGCCCTGGACGAGGAAGGTCTTGCCGGTGCCGGTGGGCCCTCCCACCAGCACGCCGTGGCCCGCGCGCAGCATCTCCAGGGCGACTGTTTGCACGCGGATCAACTCCACCGTCGGCACCAGGATCGTGTGGAAGCCCAGGCTGAGGGGAGATAAGGTTCTTAGGTTAGTTTTGTTAATGCCACGTGGTAATCTTACGCACACGTGTACGCATATGTACGTACATGCACGCACTTATAGACGCATTCTTACCGGAAATCTATTCTCATAAAGACAAAGTAATAAGTCGGCACCAGGATCGTGTGGAAACCAAGGCTCCGGGGACAAGGTGATTTAGTTAGTTTTGGTAATGCCACGCGGTAATCTTGCACGCACACGTGTACACTACTTTATGTACGTGCACGCACTTATAGACGCACTCTTACGGAAATTTATAAATTCTTATAAGACAAAGTGATAACATGTACGTAGTCTAAATCTTTCGCTACTTCATTTCTCGTACACCTTACCACACCTTACTCATACTGTGTCTCGCTCCATATCATAAGGTTGTCTGGAATAGATCGTTATGTACCGATAAGACCACCTTTTGTACCTCATGAATACAAAACAGAATTGCAATAACAGGTAAATGTTAAATTGTGGATGCTCCGTTCTCAGTGTACCTACAATGGAGTTAAAAAGAGAATGAATTAGGTTGCCTTTCCACCAGAGATGTACTATGCTACGTTGCTTAGGATGCGTTTGAGATCTACCAATCACATACATTGGCCCGCCTAGAAGCCGCCTGAGGTCTCAATGTGATTGGTGGACGGCAAACGCATCCTTAGCAACGTAGCATAGCACATCTCTGGTGAAAAGGCACACTTAAAGAATAGTGAAGCCCAGCCTACCTAGGGTTGTACCGCCAGTTGTCGGGCAGCCGATCCTCCCAGGGGCGGAACTGGCGCAGGCGCTCGTCCAGGTAGTAGTCGTACACGGTGTCCCGCAGCGGGAACACGCCCTCGTGCTCGCGCACCCAGTTGTCCAGCCGCCGCCGGTCCTCCTCCTCCAGCGTCGCGCACACCGACCAGATCATGCTGTCACCACACGTCACTTGCACATTTTGCGAGTTGAGGATTTAATGAAAGGTGGACATTTTAAAACTTCCTTGAATATTCCTTGAAAAACTAAATTCAATGCCTTTTCCACCATCAAAATGGCGTGTATGACTTATGACATCGTACATTCATACATTTGCCGATTTGTGTACCTTGGAATGGAAAAAAGATCCTAGCAGGGGAAGGTTATGGCTGAAGAGTTTCTACCCATTTATGGTATGCATCACCATGAGTATTAGTCATCGTCAGCCGCATTTAAAAACAAAAGCTTTCTGGCAAAAGAAGATCTCCCGTGAGGCAAGCGCCATGTTTAGGGAGTAGCCGAGATCAGACTGTCAGAACTCGTAAATAAACCAGTGTACACAACTCCAATTGCTTCAGTCATACGACGTCACCGTACACCTCCCAGTGACCAACAACAGGCCGCTACTCACGCGAACAGGAACCTCATCTTGGACAGGCCCTCGTTGTCCTCCTGGTCGGGCAGCGGCACGCCGAGCGGCGGGCAGGCGGCCAGCAGGCGGCAGGCGGCGCGCACGCCCGTCAGCTCCTGCCCGCGCACGCTGGGCCCCTCCGCCAGCTGCCGCTTCAGCTCCAGCACCGGTGTCAGGATGTTCAGGAAGTGGCGGCGGAGCTGGGTGACGAGACGTGAGGGTAAGTACAACTTGGTTTAACCGACTTCAATAAAGAAGGTTCTTAAGTCGACTGTATTCTTTGTGTTACCTCAGAACAGGTTACTTTTTACTGGGTTTTCGTTAATCCTTCCGTCGGGTCTAAATTGAGCGACACCGGATGAACATATTAACTTTCGAATAAAAAATAATCATCAAAATCTTTTCACCCAGCACAAAGTTATGAGGTAAGATACATGCCAAAATAACAATCGAATTAAGAATGAAGAACCTATTAAAAAAAGTTATTTCAAGCCCTGTAAAAAATATAAAAACACAGGTTCTACCTCCAACATTCCTCTCAACTCTCCCCATCCAACTATACCACCCTTCAAACTCACCATCTCCCGATACTCGAGGTCATCAACGGTCTCGAGCCAGGAGTTGACGTAGGGCCACCAGCCCCAGTCCTTGTAGTCGTTGTTCACCATGCCGTTGCCGTAAATAATATAATAACCCAACCATACTACCCACAAACTCACCATCTCCCGATACTCAAGGTCATCGACGGTCTCGAGCCAGGAGTTGACGTAGGGCCACCAGCCCCAGTCCTTGTAGTCGTTGTACACCATGCCGTTGCGCGACACCGTCGCCGGCGACGCCACCGCCAGGTCCAGCGTCTCGATCAGCAGCGACACCTGGAATAGTAGAATACTTGCAGAGGATATAAGTATTAGGGCATGAAGATGAAACGCTGGGATAGAATTCTTATAAGTTTGAAATTGATGAACATCATCAAAGTAGTCAACGTCAATTAAATATGGGTATTACGGGTAACTCAAAACTTACTCGTAAGATGTCCCTCAAATTACACTTTATGGGACCACACGACAAAATGCAATCGAATTGAGAGCCTCTTCCTTTGAAGTTAAAAAAGGTTTTATTTGCATGAAGGCAACCATCTAACATGGATAATGTATCGCGCCGCTACAATAACATACACAGGTAGGATGCAGGATAACGGCATGTCAAGCAGATACTGCCGTTTTATGGACTCTACAAAAAGAATGCAGGGTTCATATATCACCGAATACACCACTTCTATTGTGTGTGTGAGTCCACGCGTGCGTGCGAGCTAGCGTGCGTGCGGGCGTGCGAGCATGCATGTGTGTGTGTGTACCTGCGGCGGCATGGAGATGCGCTCGCTGTTGACGAGCGTGAGCAGCTTGTTGTCGTCCATGACGGAGTTAAGGTTCTCGATCCAGATGGCGTCCACCGGCCCGTCGAACACGATCCACTTCTGCTCCGGAGACTCGTCTGCGGATAAGACAATCATTATATTTTCTTATCTAACAGCATAATGTATAAGAAGAATCTAGAAGCGTGAAATATTGTGTGTTTGGGGTTGAGCGGGTGCATCCACCAACACAACCGCTACACAACACTACACAGCACCAACCCTGGCAAGTAGTCCGCATGATGGAGGACAGCACGCCGTCCTTCCACTCGCCGGTGGCGAGGTTGTACTCGCCGTACAGCTCGCCCAGCGTGAGCGCCTTGGGGTTGAGCGGGTGCAGCGTGACGGCCTCGAAGCCGGGCACGCGCCCCGCCAGCCGCGTCAGCGTGGCCGCCAGCATGCGCCACGAGACAGTCTTCGCCGTGTTCGTGTCGCCCAGCAGGATGCTCGAGTGCCGCGAGTTCTGCGGTACGGGTTAGGTGGATATGAGTTGTAATGCTCAAAGAATTTGCTAGTGTCAAGTGACAGTGCTAATGCTGGTTACATGAGAGCTGGGAGCTGTAACGCTCGAGGCGAATTCGCTATAAGCGTTTTTGTCGAGCGTTAAAATAAAAAAGTGAAAGAAAAGAATGCCGATTCCTACAAATATATTTCAATTTATGTGTGTTTGACAGTAGCATAACAATCGTCGCAAATAGCAGCCTCTAGTGAAACAGAATCCCTGGTGTAGACCAGCCATGAGAACCAAATATTATTCTCAAAATTTAGTAGAAGTGGTAGAACATCACCTCTCTTCAACTTCCTACAAACAAACCAACGACACTAACCTCCCCAAACAAAACACCAAACCACCCCAATCTACCTTAGTCTCATACGTCTGTATAACTTTGTGCAGCGCGGCGCGCACGGGCTGCAGGCCGGCGAGCCGCATCTCGGCGGTGATGGCCGTCTCCAGCATCTCGTAGTCCAGCGTGGGCACCGCCACGTCCGGGAAGATGTCCTGCATGATGCCGTCGAACAGCGGCACGTCCTTCGACGTCAGCCGCGCCACGTTCATGTCGCGCATCGCCAGGATCACCATCTGAGAACATAAACAAAATGTGGCCCTTTGGAGGAGGCGACAGGACGGAGGGTCAAGAAAGTGTGCCAACATCCTTAATCGTATCTGAACAGTGTGACGTGGAGGGTAAAACTAACATTGAAGTTTAATGCATAGGAAAAGTTTAAAGTCAGGACTGGACAAATTAAATTAAATTAACAAATTAATTAACGGGGTTTAAATTGGACGGGACAACAAAAATCTTAAAATTCATGTGACGTGTGTGTGTAAATTATGAATGGCTTGGTAGCTGATGGCAAAGCAAAAGCCAAGCCCACATTTTAGTACAACATAAAATAAGACACATTGTGTCTTTGAGGATTATGTTATGGAATGAACGACAGGAGGAGGAGAGTGTTTTAGGGTCATCATCTCCAATGACCACAACTACATCATCAAGCTTACCTCCTGCTCGAGCAGGTGCGGGTAGTCGCGGCGTAGCGCAGCAGCGCCCCCATGGAGCTACAGCATCACGCTTACCTCCTGCTCGGGCAGGTGCGGGTAGGCGCGGCGTAGCGTAGCAGCGCCCCCATGGAGCTACAGCATCACGCTTACCTCCTGCTCGGGCAGGTGCGGGTAGGCGCGGCGTAGCGTAGCAGCGCCCCCATGGAGCTACAGCATCACGCTTACCTCCTGCTCGGGCAGGTGCGGGTAGGCGCGGCGTAGCGCAGCAGCGCCCCCATGGAGCTACAGCATCACGCTTACCTCCTGCTCGGGCAGGTGCGGGTAGGCGCGGCGCTTGACGCCGGCGTAGCGCAGCAGCGCCACCATGGAGCGCAGCCCGAAGTCGTAGTGGTCCTGCTTCGACAGCTGCTGCATGGCCAGCTGGTACAGCGTGAACACCTGCACAACACATCACATATAAGTTTGTCAGGAGCGATTATGAATCTTATGTCTTAGTTGTTACGGTTGAATTTCGATTCCATGCTTGGTGTCAGTTCGGAGTTGGTCAGGAATGGATGGCAAGTAGTAAGTCTTTTACGTATATAACCGTAATTTCCCGAAGAACGAGAGTGGGTTTACTGCCTGCGGGACAGTACTAAATAATGATTAAATGATTACCTTTTTCGCGTTGACCTTGTACGCTGTAAAACCATCAGAGAACAAAGTGTTCTCGGCAATGATGAGCGAGTCGGGCACGCACATGGCTATGGGCCGGAACATCGACTTCAGGTTGTCCGGTAACTCCGTTCGCCCGGCGTAACTACACGAAAAGAACATCAGTTTAACGATACTATCCTACGGTACTTCGCTATTAATATACCGGAAGAAAGGGTAATCAATAAAATATGAAAGGTTCACATGTTGACATCAAAAGGAATCAAATTAATAGCTGTCGGTGAGGTCACACAGTAGATGATGTAAGAACTTCTAGCGGCAGAAATTCTTCAGCGTTTCTGCCATACCTTCAGCTATTCCGTCTTATTTGATCCCAATCAACAATCCCCCTACAACCGACCAACTAACCCAGGATTCATAGTGATGAAGATCCCGCAGTTGGGATCAAGCTTGATATCATCCCCCTCGAAGATGAACCGCCTCTGGTGCAGCGAGAGCGCCAGCAGCACGGCCAGGATCTGCTGCGCCACCACCGACAGCACCTCGATGTTGATGCGGTTGAACTCGTCGAAGCAGCCCCAGCAGCCGCTCTGGGCTATGCCTGTGACGTGGGGGAGATCGCAATAGGATTACTATTGAGTATGTAATGTTGGGAGAATTTCTTTACTACACTCACGACCCTCTACGTTTGACAAAATTTCTTAATTAGCTATTAACTACCTAGTTATGACAGTGTGTTCCTATTCTCTTTACAAAAACACGATGCCAAAATGTTATTTCATAATTAAGTGAGCGTTTATGACCTTTATTTAAAAACTTTATTACGGCATTTGGCGAATTAAAACTTTTCAAATTAGACCGTGAAATATTTTGCTAAATTAACTAACTACTCCTAAACCATTTTATTCACCAATCTTTACATTAGGCATTGTGTATACCGCTATGTACGAACAGATTAAATTCATTACAACATTTTTCCTTAAAAATATAATAAAACAAACCTCTAACTACTATAAACGCAACGCCTCGTATGCTCCTAGAAACATTCTAGCCACAACAACCGTCCAACCATCCAAGCCCCCACGCACCTGCATAGCACTTAGCCATAGACTTATAGTCGAGCCCGTCGGAGCAGTTGGTGACGACGACCCAGCGCGCCAGCGCGCGGCCCAGGTCCTTGGTGGTCTCCGTCTTGCCCGTGCCGACCCAACCCTGCGGCTGAACCACCCAAGACCAACCCAAACCCCTACGCACCCGCATAACACTTAGCCATGGACTTGTAGTCGAGCCCGTCGGAGCAGTTGGTGACGACGACCCAGCGCGCCAGCGCGCGGCCCAGGTCCTTGGTGGTCTCCGTCTTGCCCGTGCCCGCCGGGCCCTGCGGGCTGCCGCCGCGGAACAGGTGCAGCGCCGTCGTCAGCGTTATGTAGCATCTGGTGACAGGAATACGTCATGCTGCTGCGTATTGTCCCGGATAATATCAAGACAATGACAAAACCTCCGGAAATATCAATACTGACAAATATGGCAATCGTAATTGTACTTAGTGGCACAAAGATTGTCGTATGCTAACAAGATTATCAGGTACGATAGCGCGACGTACCTTTCCAGTAATATTTCTACATTTAGTACTACTAAGTGCTTCGCTGCATGCGAAAAGAGGTCATCAGGCAGATACCACTAGCACCTCTCTACCGTTAATCTTGAAATTACCTGAAGTTACCCTAAGAATTACTGAAACTTTAACCGATTAAGCTTCCCTCAATTCAAGCTACAATCTACCTACGCTTAATGAACCAAGAAAAAGGTGCCAAACCAAGGTTTTTTAAAGGTCAAGTTCTTGAGATTCTCAGTTAGGTACCTTATCTGTCACAAACATCAAATTTCACCTGACATTTCAGAGATAATGGAACTACACAACATTGGTAACGAACGAGGATACTCACACTCATAGCCCCACACTAGGATTCCGTGTCGTGGGTGCCATGGACCACACACAAGACAAAGACACACCCAGACCAAGAACGGAAATTCAAACTCATCATTCAAATTTCCGCCCCGCTGGGAATAGAACCCAGGACCCTCGGAACAGCGATCCAGCGTGTTAACCATTGCGCCATCCGGGTCGAATAGAAGAATATACTCGTACCGATCAGTGAGTGGCGTGATGACGAGGCGGCCGGAGTTGCCGATGTACTCGTACGTGTATATGGAGTTGGTGTTGGTCTGGCGGATGTAGCAGTCCTCGCGCTCGCGGTCCCAGTAGAACTTCAGCTGCGAGAACCACTCGAACGACGTCACGTTCATGCAGCCTGCAACGAGCCGTAGCCGTAGAGTCCAATATACAACACTAGGAACAGCTATTTTTAATCGAATAATACCTATTTTAAGGAGAAATAAGATCTATTAGAATATTATGGCTACTAATCTACGCGTATACCTATTTATCAAGGTAAATGGTCAACGTGGTCTATGGACACAATGCGTTGCCGATAGATAAGGTTGCAGGAAACCCGCTTTATTGGCTCTCAATTGTTGCTAATACATTGCTTTTGCTGTGAGCTTTGCACTAAACCCAGACAAACCTTCAAAAACACTAGTATCCATGACACTAACCCATTTTATACATCCTATCAACAGTGTCTCTCGAGTGTATCTCGATGACACACAGCGCATTCACTTTGCAGCGCAGGATTTTGCCGATCTCTTTCCTGGACATCATCTGCAGGGTGCTGAGGATCTGGTTCTGTTTCTTGCGCAGTTTCTTCAACGGCTTCTTCTCCTTCATAAGCTCGCAGCGGCAGAGCGTGCGGGTGCAGTCCGACGTCCATTGGATCTAGTGCAGAACCAAAGTGGAAAAGACCCAACCAGACCCTAAACCTAGCATACCTATCGCAATTCTAAAAATTCATAATATATTGATATCTTGATCTACAACCCCTTATTCTTTTAGATATAAACAATAAACTTATCCTTATGACATTTTAATGAAAAAAGTGGTTCACAATGGTTGGTCCTTCGAGCAGCCTAACAAAAACCTATTATGGGGCTTTCTAACACTTCTTCAACGATAGACACTATGTTCTGCATTGTCCACTTAACACTGATGACCAGTATGTAATGAATACCAATATGACTAATGTATTCCGTACCTTGCTACAAGTGATGCCGAGCTGCCCCGGCCAATCGTTAATCCACTGTTCCCGCTGGTAGCGACACTTCCTCAACGCCGCACGAGTTAGTATTAATTGCTACAACATTTACTCATATTGACTACACACTTTGTCACACCAAATAAATCTTAAGCTGATATGCTACGTCAAATATGACATACCAAAATTAATATTATGATAGCTGAATTCTAAATAAATATACTAACATCTCTCAGTACAACTCTCATAGTATGCTCTAGACCTAATAGCCAAACTTCTGCTGGGCCGTCAAGAACTAGATTGTACTTCCACTCTATGCACTCTCCATCGTCAGACATCATGGCCTTGGCCACTGGGAGACCGAGGGCATTCTGCAAATATCAGAGCAGCTTAGTTTTGTACTTTGACCATTTAATATTCTTAAATACATGTACCCATACTCCTAGGTGCATTGTACTACCTGGCGCAGGTGATATGGACACATTTTTATCATATCAAATTTAATCATAGACCCCTCATCATGTAACTACCAAAGTGACTGCTCACTACATACTTCCTAATTAATACCAATTAGAATATTAAGTAATTAATAATTCCAACTAAATTCCAAATTAAAATATTTCATCTACTCTAAATACTGTCAACCTCCATACAAACAGAATAAATAAAACACATTTATTTAAAACATTGTTTTATTGCTAACTCTAACACAATATCTACCTCATTCATGTTCCAAATACAAAAATAAATAAACACCAATAAATAGCATTCAGTCCTTTAACAAAGTATCACCTGGTTTCCTTAATAACAATATCATAATTACATGATGAACTCAATTATATCTCTCAATGGTATTACCATTATCAATATTTAAAAGCCACAAAAAAACATTTGAAAAAGAATACATTCTAATCACATGATGAATCCTCACAGACAACTTCTAGTCTTTATTATCTTCTATAGAGTTTTTCAGGCAGGGTCAGGAGTATCTTATAAACAGCTTTCTTATCCTCATCGGACCGGCACGAGACCACCATGTGGAGATAGTGATCCAGCAGTGATTGTGCTTTAGCACTAGGATGGTTCATGAGCAGGATGAGCAGGGCCTGGAAACAATGGAAAGCACTAGTATTTAATCACTAGACATGAACTTACTAGAATGAATAGAATAGTATGAAGCTTACTAGTATTTAATCACTAGACATGAACAATAAAGATCCTACTAATATTATAAATGCGAAAGTTTGTAAGGATGTATGTGAGTGTGTGTGTGGGTTTGTTACTCTTTCACGCAAAAACTACTGAACGGATTTTCATGAAACTTATCAGTAATAGCTTAGACATCGGAATAACATAATTTGTTAAAATTTATAGAGATTTTTGAAGGGACTGGTTCCCCGAAGCGAAGCGAGGGCGGATTTACTAGTATAAGATAAAGACGATAAAGAATTTGTTTAAACCACCAATAAATCTTTTAAATAGCTAGTTGATAAACAAGGAAACAAGTCGTCTGATAGTAAACGGTCACAGTCATCTATGCACATGACTAACACTGAGGGGATCATCAATATGGTACTCATTAAAAACATAATTACTGGCTTTCCAACATTGTGACCAAAATGTACCATGACCTAATCATTAACATTCAACGCAATACACTAGCACTGTCTTAACAAGGGAAAGTGGAGGGCACTAGGGGACGCTGTAGATCATAAATGAGATGGAATAATCAAATATATATATAAAAGACACCTCTGCATCGATGCACAGAGAAGGCAGCTGTCAGAGAAGAGTGGAGACGAATAGTTAGGCATGCCACAACTCCAAAATAACAACCATGACCACTCTGACAAGAGCGTAACAACTGAGAAGAAGTCTTAATACAGTGGATCTGTTTATTGTTTACATAAAAAAATGCAATGAAAAGGAATAAACAAATGACATACCTTCATGTACACATAAAACTGATCCACCTTCTCCGCATCATGTTCCCAGGGGGGAGATTTCTTCAGCAGGTACAGAAGCTTATTCCAATCATGAGAGTGCACCGCACGGCTCACAGCTATCTGGAATCGATTCCTCCACGTCTTCTCCCGGAGCTCCCACTCCTGCAGGTTCCGGTCCGTCTGCAGGTGCATCAGGTTACGACTGCAACGGCCATCTGGCTCCGATGCCGGGTTGTTTATGAAGTCCATAACCCGATCCTGCCATATAGGGGAAGTTTTATGATTAGGTAATTTGTCCAAAATTATGACTTTAACCTCCATACTTACACCGAAAATAGGTATTTAACCTATTTATTTAACAAAATATGTACCTATATTGAGATTAAGCAATCATTTATCATTTTTACTAAGCAAAAAAAGGTTATTACATAGCATAGAAAAAATATAAATGAAATTAGCGCTAAAAAATTCACATGGTTAAGTTATCATCGTACCTACATGCCATAATGCTATTTTAACAGAAATATTTTACTTACCATGGTGGTCATAGGAACAAAGTGACATTTTTCTATATCTTCCTCACTTAACATCGCCTTCTTAACTTCTTATCTTAATAATATTGAAATCACTGTGCGAAGCGCTCCAAGTCTTTGACTTGACACACTTTACTTTTATTTCTCAAACTTTACCTACTGTATTTAATTTTGTACTACTTCCCCTCTCTAGATTAAGTTAACATAAATGCAGACAATAATAAATTTTCTCTTTAAAATTTGCCTAACCTAACCTTGATTTATTAATTTTAAAAGACATTTAATTTATGCGCACACTTGTACTTATTATTGTAAATTTGCTTTTGACTTTTGACATTGACAGTCAATTGTTGCCAGTTACGCCAAAAAAACCTACTATAATATACTTATCTCTGAAATGGCAAAAATTTGAACTACCATGTTAAAAAGTCATTCATAGGTACATTGTGGTCATTCATCAGCTGTCAGTTACTACCTCTCGATGATTGGTCCAATGCGTCCAACAGCGCCTCTCTTCGTTTCAGAGATAAGTGTTGGGTTTACTATACAGTGCCACAAGCTTATCTGACCCGGTATGAGGGGCGCTACTGTCTTTGTCTTTGTCTGACAACAGTATAACATTTGCATTAGTTCCAATTTTGGCCACCGGGATGAATATTTTAATGATAAAACTGCTTGGAGATAAGTTTCGTATTTTAGCCGTAACTAGTAGTAAGTGAAATCTGTAACTGTGAATAGTAAAAGAAGGTCCTTGGGAGTTTCTTGTCGCTTCTTCTTCCAAGACTACTCACCGTAGTGATTTGTTGAAGCGATGGCGTAGTTTGACTTTCGAAAAGTGTTTGTAAAAAACCTACTTCGTCTGTTTTTTATAAATATTCCAATAGTAATTTACATTAAATTTTACAAGTTCAATACTACAAATTCCTTTTTAGTTAAGGTAAGTGTCCCATATTTCGGTATGTTAAGCCTCCGCCGAATTTAAGATTTTTTTTTAATTTTACTACATAAGATATCAGTCTGAAAGTTTTTGTGTAATGAATATGGTCTTTTGTTAGTAATTTAAGGTATGAATTATGCAGTTTTAGTTAGAATTAAATTTTTTATTAATTTATTTGTGGACCCCTTGTTTGAACCCTATTTCGTGACAAAATTTGGCTCTGTTTCTAAGTTCGTGAATTCGTGTCCCCTATTTCGTGACAACGTTTGTTAAAGTTTTTTTGGTAATTTCTAAAAATATATATATTTAAATACTATATTTTGATAATTAATGTCTATACTATATCTATACTTTAATAATATAAAGCGTAAGAGTTTGTTTGTTCGTTCGTTTGAACACGTTAATCTCAGGAACTACTGGTCCGATGTGAAATATTCTTTTTGTTTTGAGGAAGGTTATTACTTACATAACATTACGCTAAGACCAAAACGAGCGGAGAAACAAGTCTCCGAAAGCGAAACGAGGGCGTCTACTTAATAATATAATATATTATGTATGTTGCAGGACGACATCCGCTCGTAATAATATAAAGGGGAAGGGTTGTTTTAATGCGCTAGGTAATGTCAAGAAGTACTTGGTTCGAATTCAAAAAATATTTTTTTGTTGAATAGTGTATTGATTGAGGAAGGCTATAATAACATCACGCTTAGAAAATATTATTAAGTAGACTCCCTCGCTTCGGGAAACTTGTTTCTCCGCTCCTTTCGGTAGTGGCGTGATGTTATAATTATATTCTATAGCCTTCCTCAATAATTGGACTATTCAAAACAAAAAGAATTTTTTAAATTGGACCAGTTGTTCCTGAGATTAGCGCGTTCAAACAAACAAACTCTTCCGCTTTATATTATTAGTATAGGTTAGTATAGAAGTATAGGTAGGTGGTGCTGCCTGCTCGATTGCTACCTTATTTCTACAAAAAAGAAACCAATATAATCGCAAAAGCAGACTTTTTCACATTTGATGTTGAGTTACTATTAGGTCCTGTGCGTCTTTTATAAGACTTCCGAGATCTAACATGACTGCCAAAATTTATACCTATACAAAAACACTTATACGAAAAATCAGCTTTTTAGGTATTTTTCATCCGAGGTTGTTTAATGATAGCATCTCATATAAATTTATGATATGAGATCATATATAAACCTCTGTGGTTTCCTATTGCTAATCAATACCAAATTGTTTATAAATTGTTAAAGTGATGATTAAATAAAAAAAAATTATTATGCTAAAGTGACTGGAACTACTTTAAAATTATTTGTAACAAACTAACGGACAAGGAACAAAAGATAAGTCCTTTGTTTCGTGTTATTGATTTTTCGAAATTACCACACTCAAGTAATGAGATTCAGAGATTGACTATTCAGTACAGTATTTATATAATAAAATATACGAATATTGACAAAACAAATCGAATAACAAACGAAATTATGCTGTTAGTACCTATGCGAATTTAGTTCAAAATTGTAGAATTGGGTCATCTTTAAGCTCGTATTATGGATTTCCTAGTAAACAAAACATATACCGAATTTAGCTCACAAGTACTGAAATTAAATACCTTATTCGTTTTTTTCATTTATATTTCAATTTTTTCAATTATAATATATGAACACGAACAACGAAAATGTATCTATAAAACCCCTAATTCGTGAATGTCACGAAATAGGAGACACCCGAAATATAAAATGACCGCTATTTCGTCAGTCGGTTTATTGCTATTTTAAAAGCATTTCAAACTGCATGGAACTTTTTCATGAGTCAAATCAATTGTTAAGGATGTCCCTTAAAAGCACTGTTTAAGTTTTTATTTGAATGGAATTACCGTTTCTTCTCTATGAGCTTAAGAACTTTGAGCGCCTGCCTTACGGTATAGGGAAGCATATTCACCTCTCACCGACGTTTGTGGCCGATGAGACTTCCAAGCGTTTTATTTCATTGAGTTTAGTAGGTAGAATGTTGGAACTTGGTTTTTTAGACAGGTTAGGAGATAGATATTTTATTCTGATGTATAATTTTAATGTATATTATGTACGTAGCTTATTTTTTGCGCCTGAAGCAAAACTAACGAAGTAATGTACTAGCACGAAGTTGTGGCCCTTTACCTTATTCACGTTATTGTAGTGAAATCAAATTTATACGTTACCTTATCTATTCTAATTTTGTTGACATTGTCAAATAATTTCTTCAAGTGCACTTGTATCAGTTGAGGCTTCTTTGAATTACCAAGGATTTCAAGTAAATCATCATTAGATATAAAGTAAAATCTAGGGAATAATTGACGTTTAGTTTCAAGGTACTTTTCAAGAGCTCTTAAAATTCCGTCTAAATTATCAACCATAGTATTCAATTTGTTATAAACATAAGGTGATGGTTTATACAAACATGCTTCTATTGCATTTGCTCCAGCGTACATACTGTTAAAATGAATGAATATTTAAGTAATAAATATTAATTTATTCATTATATTATAGTGTAATGACAAGTGAAAACAACTAACTTGCTTGTTATTTCAGTCCAATCTGCAGTCAAGGCATCAAATATTTTTACTTCATTGGGCAATTGCTTTCTGATATCTTCACCACTAAATATACTTTCAAGATAAAGATATCGTCGTTGTACTTGAAGGGAAATCTTTGAATAAATAAAATAATTAATTTGTTTTAGTTGTTCATGACAGACTTAGCTCATTTTAATCGATTAACAAATTACCTCAATACATTCCGCTACGTATCCTAAAGACTTTTCCCAATAATCCACTTCTTTAATAAATGGCTCCACATATTTAGTAGACTTCATTGAAGACAACTGAACTTGGTGATCCTCCAAAAACTAATATAAAAGTTTTAATTAATTATAAAAACGAATTTAACCAAGTTTTGATCAGTACAACTAAACGCAGTAACAACAGACCTGCATAACATCCTCAACATTTTTTATTTTGTACATATCACCCCTGTGATGTTGCATTTCATATGTGGTATTCTTCCATACTTCTCTTATAGCTTTAAGCCCGTTCTCTATATTCAATTCCATGGTAGCTGCGTTTGATATTTCAGCTATGTCTTCAGCATAAGCTTGGAAATTCAATCGCATTATCAATTCCAGTTTGAAATCTTCTGAATTTTGATCAAATTCTCTGAAGGTTATTTATTATTAGAAATCAAGTAATATAAATAAAAAGTAATGTTTTTACCATAATATTTTAATTCAATTTACTATGTTTTACTATGAGAATTATTATACATAATATTAGGTACAACAGTATTTTTACACATTAAGATTTTTTAATTACTTAAAAAGAAAAACTAATATTGTATAATGGAAATTTTTGAACTACTCACACTCCCATTAAATCCTTTATTCGATCCCAATGTCTCTCTCTCATGCAAGGATTTTTCAAATCTCCAATCAACGGTAAGGTCCTCCGGAATGCGTCTACTTTAACTCTTGTTGTATCAATTATATCCCAACCTTTATCTTTTAGTTGACGAGATAAACGATTAAAGTTTCTGAAATATTTATTAACCGATTGGTACTATTGAGTTTTCGACTATTCCAATATTATAATCTTATCACGTTTATTGTGGAATCAATAAAACTTTATAATAATAAAGAAAACAAAGGCCCCTCAGGATGACTATTGGTAATTTATGAACTATCTTTGGAAAATTATCAATTTTAAAACTATTATGCTTTCTCAAGAACTTGTTTATTGTTATTGACGACTTGCGGGCTAGATAATATTATATTATGTTCACTTTATAGAAGGAGATCAAAGTCCAAATGAAAAAATACCTACGATGTTTGTCACATAAATAACAACGATTTTATTTTTATATACTCACCTAAACAAAAACATGACATTATCTTCCATTTCATCAGTTTCCATTTCCCAGAAGGTTTGAGTTTTATACTTTTCCCATGACTCCTCCCATTGAAAGACTAGCCCCCACACTTCTTCTAATTTCTCCAATTCTTTTTCCATCTTTTGTAGGTCCAGGTTCACTGGCGTCCTGCATAAATAAGAATATTTAGCCTGGCGATAAATCTTTGCAAGAATTATCAAATGATACTTTAGCTTAATTATATTCATTACGTCAAATTAAAAACAGCAAGGCCATCTCTTATCTGCTGTTCTTGTGCACGAAGTGCGTTCAATTGCTCTCTGTACGCTTTCAACTGAGCCATGGCGTCTTTACCACTCACGTCGGAACTACACGGAGCCGTTTTGTAGAAATCTTCACAGAAGTCTTTAGCTGCTTCTTTGAACTCCTGATTTACATTATGAATAAAAATAAAAGGATTAAAGGAAAGGAATAAGGGAAGAACGTGGATGCATAATGATTTAATTATACTGAACCTCTGCTTGTTCTAAAAGTTCAGCTTTGAATTTGTCTTTGTTGCCTTCAAGGAGTTTTTTTGCTTCTTCTAGCAGCGCTAAATATTCTGCCCATATGACTGGAATGTTTTCGTGGCGTGTTGACATGTCCGAACTTATTTCCACTTCAAATTTTGCTAACACGAAAGAAACGTATTTTAATTATGTACAAATTTCATGAAATTATACGTAATATAATTTTGAAATCCAACCTAATGTCATCATTTGGTCAGTTATTGGTGGAAAAGTTTTCTCCATATTTGTTGTATCCGCAACCAATCGCTCATATGTTGCAATTGAGTTTGCTAACTCTTTTAAGTCAGTCGGCATCTGTCGACAACATAATTTATAATAAACTTAATGCTTAAAGTAAAAAGAAAAAAAAACAGTGACTTAAAACATAATAGAGAATGAAAAGTATTGGCAATAGGGAGATCTCCCGACAGGCAAGACGACATGCCTGAGGGGTGGCCGAGGCCTCGAGTGAATGTTCTCGAGGCGTGGTATATATGCCGCCAATGCACAAATCTTCAATAGCGCGATTCAGACGTCGGTGACGTCACCGTGTGACGTGTGTACGATGTCGCCACATCACCTCCCTGCTCAGACCGGAGGTTGATCTCGATGTTGCAGCCCGTGCTCTTCGATGTTGGTGACCCGTTGATGTTGTGCCCCGAAGCATCTTGAAATGACAAATGCGGAGGGCGAGTGAAGTAAATTCAAGCCATCCGTGGAGCCGTGGTGCAGGGCAGCCGGACCGAGGTCAAGAAGCGTCTTCTCCATACGCGGCGATGAACATGGGGAGCTTGGCTGAGATTCGAGGAGACGCGCTGCAGTTATCCGTCGGGTGTGAGCAGTGAGGTGAGTTGAGGTGGGACGGGAGGCCTGAATCGCTACTGGTACTCAGAAGGGACGTGTTCTATTCGGAAGTCACCAGTTTGGCAAAGGGATATCTCCCACCAGGTGAGATGACATGCTTGCTTGGGGGGCGGCCGAGGTCCCAAGTGAATTCTCTCGGGGTGGTGTATGTATACCGGCGATGCACAAATCTTCGATAGCGCGATACAGGCTTCGGTGACATCACTGTGTGACAATATGTACGATGTCGCCATAAGTTTCTGTAAGTACAAAAAATATTTCGTTCTTTAATATATTAACACTTCTCGATACTTACGGTCATCGCTTCTTCGCCACTTCTTTCTATATAATTATAAACAGCATCAATGTCTGATTCTGTTATTTTTTTTAAAAGCTCTCCCAATTTCGTTTGCCATACTAGGCAGTGTGCAATCACAGACTTTTTCAATTCGCTTGAATTGAGTGTTATAAAATGTATCTAGAAAGCAAAACATAACTCACATTTTTTCAAGTTGCAATCGTCAAGTAACGAGATAAGTCACGTAATAGAAATGGTCATAGTTACTTATATTGTACACATGCAACACTAAGAGTGTCACTAATGACTCATTTTGGTCAGAAACTCATTAGTAATGAGTTTACAAAAGTTTAAAAACAATAAGTAAACGAAAGCACGTACTTGATTGATAGTTTCTTGTATCTGGACAGTATTAGCTAGATCACTATAATTAATAATTAAAGCATCAAATTCTGCAGCCGTATGCTTTTCTTCACGATATTTCACCATAAATTCATCTTTATCTACTTTCCATATATGAGCGTAAGGATCCCACATACGAATATGTTCATTTATCAATGTTAGGTTGTATTCGATTTCTATAAATTCAAATAATTATCAGTACACTATGATTTTATTAAACAAGCATTGTATTGTATTTATTTATTCATAGTCAATAACTTACCGGCATCCATAAGTGACTGAAGTTTATTAGAATCCGCATCTCCTTGCATTACTTCCTTAAATTTTTTTAATCCTCCTGCGGGTAAACCAAATTTTTCGAATAATCTTGGGATTGTACTCATAACATGAACAATTTCCTCAAGAACTGTATTAAACGTATCTCTTATCTCAAGATTTGTAGGTATATAGATTATATCCTTTCCTTCCAAATAAAGTTTCATTTTTATTAAAGGCGATGGCGCCATTGTTCCTGTAATTTAAAGTATACTGGTGTTATAAAAATCGTATTAAAAATGTGTTTAAATTATTTATTTATGAAATATTCACCATCTCCATGAACACATTTATAAATATTTTGCATAGTAGCTTTGATAGCTAATCTTAAAGCATCTTCCAATAAACGATCAAATCTTCGTACGTACTTCACCCAATGTTCTGCCATCTAAATAATTTTCGAATGTGTAAATATTATTATTATGTATTAAGTATAAGGTATTTAATCACACAATATATCCTGAAAAATAAATAATACATACTTGTCCAATGTGTGCTTCGAATCCTTCATAAACTATTATAAGATAAGTTATGATCTCCTTATACATTTCCAGTATTTGTCCGACAGCTTCGTGCTCCATTTCTCGTATATTTGCACGAAGCACCTTTATTTCAAATACATTGTATATGTCGAATTCAGCAAGCGGTGTATCACATATCTTCTCCATTATTTTAACCAGATTTAAATTGCAATTTTTATAGGTGGTCAGAAAATCTTGAAGCTGCACGAAACAATTTTTTTTATTAGGAAAAAAATAATTTTCGTTTTAATTTTATAAATAAATAGGCAACTAACTTCTCCAATTTGTATTACACAATCGGCAATATAAGCATCCGACATCGTAGACGTCCAGGTTAATTTTGTTATACCCGGCTGCACCTTCTTTTCACATGCCTAGAAATAGAAAAAAACTGACATTTTAGTAGATCGGGAAATGATATGGCAATAAAGATATAAATCACGCTTCATCAATGTCAATGTCAAATAGGTATTCGTAATAATACGAAATATAAATGTCAAATCGTCACGTTAAGACTAGAGATGCGAACGTATAACGTATGTTATAGGTAACAACGATACCTATTACACTCACACCTAACCCTAATATTTAAAAATACCTAATTTTCGAATTGTGCATTGTTTGTGAAACAAAATTGTGGAGTAATTTGGGAATATTTGGTATCAAAGGGCTACAATATAAAAGTCGGAGTATAGTCATTAGTCACCCACCAATGAAATCGTTATTTTGTCGTAAATATCATAAACGGTTAGTGTGTGAACTTTAAAGTGATCCTAATTTGAAGGTTTCTTTATTTGTGATATTTGATTAATCGTTAAATTTCGTTTTTTACATAGTAATCAATGTACCTCACTCATATTCTAATCATCGAATAATTTGGACAAAGTATGCATTCAATCTGAAAAATAATAGGTATCCATTAATATCCACATACCTATCTGTTATCAAATAGGTATCATACCAATACCATCGGCCATCGCTATCGCTAGTTTAGATAAAAAGATAAAACTATGTAGATTTGGTAGATTTATGGATTGTTGGGAATATTGATTTGATACCTCGTCGTCAGTCCTCGTCTGATCGGAATCTGAGGTCGTCTGTGATTTGATTGAATGGACTGGACATCGGTTATATTTCAGAATGTTTGAATTATGATATTAACAATATTATAATATTAACAAATTTTCTTAAAATGAATAATGAACTGTCAAAGAAACAGTATGTCTTTCTCTGATGTCAGAAGTCCACCGGTTATTTATTTTTGATTGATCACAAATCACAACAACAATTCAAAATGGAAGGATGGCACGCTGTCCAGACCCCAACGATGAACCTGGCGGACCCCGAGCTGGAGCTGCTGGACCCCACACCGAACGTCCATGCGATGTTCTTGCACTTCGACAGAACTTTCTTCTGGTCACAGCTGTCGAGCCGCTGCATCGTCCGGTGGAGCAAACGAATGTTTTCTTCCGCGGGAATGTGTTCGTAAGTATCAACCAGTTTGAAGACATTTTTTTTAAAGACTATTTGGATTCATAAAGATTTGATTAAACTTATAAGTACTTACCTAAATTAATGTGAATTTCTATTTATTTGACTTATTTTTATTTATTAAGTATTTATTTACATTTACTTTGTTATCCTTAAAATTACACAACAGCTGGCTTCCAACAAAATGGCCTGAACCATTGAATATAATACAAAAATTATGGTTGGCCCTTTTTTTATTGTACACACAGCTGTGCGTATGCTCCTGCTAAACTTAACTGCTATTCGAAAGTTTCCATTTAAATTGTTGTAAAAACCTTGGGAAGAACTTGGGGTTTATAGATATAAATTATACATTGTGTGTATGTAGCGCAGCGAAGGTTACTTGTAGGTACATAAATTATGAAGTAATTTTTTTTAGCTTATAATAGTTGATGAAACAAAAAAGTGACTTAATTTAAAGGAGCAAAAAATATCTGAAACAATGAAATAATGTCTCCATGTTACAAAGCCTTGGGAAAAGGCAATATTAACGGCTTGCACCCTGCACGCTGTGTAGATTGTTGGTTTTTGTAATTTTTTTTATATTCTACGGCATAAGCCAACTGTGTTTTGTTAAAATTAGGAATGTATTGTTTGAATCTTAAATATGTAACAACTTTTAAACTTGGTACCAATATTTCCTTTATTCTAGACTTAGGGATTTCTTGATGGGAATATTTAAAGTAAATCCATTTAATACTGAATGTTTCACTTTTACCATATATATACAATCTGAATGCATGATTATTTCATGATGGATATAGTGACGAGGGGTTAGGTGTGGGCTGTGGCTAGAAAAGGAGAGGTGTGGTAAAGCAATGGGTTTGGTATGGCAAGGTGAGCTGAGGTGGATTGGTGGTGGAGCTAGTGATCAACTGGGGCCTTATTATGAACTCTTAATTCCAGACAGTTTACGTTCACAACGTGTGGGTGACAGAGACAGTGCTTTATGAGCTGTAAGGCGCTGTCTCTGTCACTCACGCGTTTTGAACGTAAACTGTCTGGAATTAAGAGTTCATAATAAGGGTGCATGGATGTTTTATTTTATATTATAATTAATCACCTTCATTTTAAGTTACTGGATTGATATACCATCACCCTTTTTTTGGGTTAACTCAAAACCAGTTTTATTTTTTTGGTATGGTTTGGATTATTATAGAGTTTTATTAATGTAAATAAATATTAATTTTCTGATTCAATTAATCAGCTTGTATGAATTCTCCACACTCCTAGCCAATACACTTGAGTTCAACTATCTGGTTCCAAAAGTTTAACTATCTCATTTGTTGGACTGCTAAGATTAAAACTTGTTATTTTTATCAGTATAGCCACACTCATCATGCTTACTGGACCCTGCATACCAGTGGGAGGGTAAAACGAAAGTTTATATGACGGGTTCCTAATAATATGTGCACATTATTTTACATTGATTTATGAAGGAAGGAAAAGGAAAGGGGTGGTCCCTTTCATTCATTTATTTAAGCATTTCCTGTTGTCAAATGTAATAAATTTTATAATAATGTGTTTATTTATCTTTTGGTGAGTATTATAATTTGATATCCCTATGATTATAGATATGAAGGCAGAGGAGGACTCTGTGATATAGCTCTGAGTGAACCATTACTTAAACTGAGACCACGCAAGGACCTGGTGGAGACATTGCTGCATGAAATGATACATGCATTTCTATTTGTCACAAGTCGAGTTCAGGATAGAGATGGTCACGGACCCAATTTTCAAGCACATATGTACAGGATAAACAGAGCTGCCGGTCTTAATATTAGCATTTACCACAATTTTCATGATGAGGTAAGTTTGAACAGCTTTCTATTTTTCTATTCTATTTTCGTAAGGTCTATTTTATAGAACGGACGAAAAGGACAATAGCATAAGTAAATATTTTTTTTTTATTTTTAGGTCAAGCTGTATCAGACACACTGGTGGCGTTGTAACGGACTATGTCAACTGTATAGGCCGCATTTCGGAATAGTGCGTCGTTCAATTAACCGCCCGCCAGGCCCCAACGATTATTGGTGGGAGTACCATCGAAGAACCTGTGGAGGCACATTCATCAAGATTAAAGAACCCGACAAACCAAAGGCGAAAGGCAAGACAACCAATATTACAACACCAAATGCTGACATCACAAAGTATTTCAATAACAATAATAATAACAACACTAGTAACCAGAACATCATACAAAATAACAAACCAGTTTTAAAAGACGCTAGCAATGTTATTGGTAATGTAAAAGTTGGTATCAAAACAAATACCAATGGTACACTAGTTGTAGCCAAGAAAAATATAATTTTTAATCCTCAAGTGCCAAGTCAGTCAAGTCCAGTTGTTTTTACTGGTAAAGGGAAATCCATTGGTTCAAAACAACCAAATGATGTTGTTGAAACTGTAAGAAATATTTGGGTAAACAAGCAAATAGGTACAAATAACACACCGTCGGGAGGTAACAATTCAAGCATAGTATCAAATCCCAATAAACATAAACCAGAATATAAGACTGATTTACCACCGCCCAAAGTGAAGAAAATTGATGAGTATTTCAAGACAACTGCTACTTCAGTGCTAAAAGACGTATATGGACAAGACTTTAAAATAACACAAACAGAAACTGATCAAAAATTTAAAGCCATACCCACCAAAACTAATTTAGTAGACTGTCCAGTTTGCAACAGTAAAATTGACACCACTGAGATCAATAGGCATTTAGATGAATGTTTGAATAAAGATGTGATAGAAAAGTTGTCCAAGGAAAGTGTATTGGATACCCCATTAGTGGTAGAAAACGTAGTACACGTGAATAACACAGATTTCAAAGAAAAAGACAAAAATACATCAAACAATGTTGTTAACCGACCAGGAACAAATAATGATGTCATTAATCTCATTGACACTGAATTTTTAATAGACGTTAAATGTAAAAAAAATGAACTAAGAAATAAGAGATGGGATCAGAATAATGGTAATCGTCGACAATCAAAGAGCTTTCCAGGGCCCAACAATTCTAATATGGTACAAATTCCTCCTGTATCAGTTAATCCATCAGTCCAAACAGAGCCGAGTTGTAGCTATACCGAGATAAAACAAGAGGCAGTGTGTCCATGCTGCGGTGATAAATTGAATAAATCAGTGAATGAACACTTAGATGAATGTTTGTCCTTCTTCAGGAATAATACTACAGCTCCGGTGGAAAAAACTATTGTTGTTCTTGATGACATTGATGAAGAATTCGATGATGAATTTGATGACACTGATGAATTCAATAAAACTGGAACTAAATTACCTTGTCCTTGTTGCCTTGTCATGGTAGAAAGCAGAGATATGTCCCAACATTTAAGGGACTGTCTTGTTAAAAACTATTGACTTTCATTATTCTTATATCTGCTTTAACAATGATCTCATAGTATTGTAAGACCTATCATGTTTAATGTCTGGATAAAAACTACCTATTCATTTGCAATATATTTTTTTTAATGATCTCATTGTATTGTGTCTGTAAACATAAACATAATAGTAGTGGAAGGATATGTTGCTGCCTAATGTTCCATGGGAATCCTATGGACCAATGTCAAAGTAATGCCATGTGAGAATGCATTTGTAATTATTATTATCAATGTTAGAATAGTGGTCGACGTTCGGCCGTAGTCATTTGAACAATTAAGGTAACGAATTATTATGTCGTTGAGAAACGAAAATAGAACATTCTTTAATATCTTGTCTTAGCCTACGTATTTATAATATAATGTATGTAGTATGGAAAGTATTCAAATATTTTTTCTAATTATTGTCCCGTTTCGATATTCGACCAGAAAAAGGCGAATATGCGCCAAAACGCGTTGTACGGTTTTTGCTATAAAATGTTACAGATCGCAAAAAAATAATGTTACACGCATTATCCATGTTAGAAAGATGTATGATCGCAGAATTGCTAAAAAATAATGTTACACGCATTATCCATGTTAGAAAGATGTATGATCGCAGAATTGCTAAAAAATAATGTTACGCACATTATCCATGTTTGAAAGATCGCAGAATACACACGATCAGCTGAGAAAAATACGCGATGTATTTGCGGTCGCTTTCGTGCACAAGTTCAACGCGATTCTAAGCCGAATATTTGGTCGAGCATTTCTTACGACGAGACGCCTTGCGCAAAGGTATTATATGCATCAGGGAATTTCGTTAAAATAATTGTTTTTATGTATCTAATTATGCAGTTATTTTTCTAAATGTCTATACTCTATTATTGTACCCACTTTTAAGAGTCATTATGATAATTATAATATTGGATTAAACATGTATTTAACTAAAGTGTGTCAATTATATTATGGGTGATTGTATAGTCAAGCTTTTCGCCAGCGCGGTTGACCGACGCGCGGGTCACGAGCGAGTCTCTTGTACCGTTTTATAGTGAAAAGAGACCCGCGCCGACGAACCCGCGTGGCCGTACGTCACACGACGTACATTTGTAGTGACATTCGGCGCAGGTCAACCGCTTTGGCGGTAAGCTTTTCTATACAACCACCCTATAACCCAAGTGGCAAGTATCGACCTACCGTAGTGAGCGGTTTGAAGAGTAGCCTCTCATCATCAGAGAGCGCGTCTAGGATCTTGTTGTAACCCTTCACCACTGCCAGCACACTCTCGTACACGTAAAACACTGTTTTGCTCTTCATGTACACCTGGTCATGTCATGCGAGGGTTAAACAATTTTGTCAACACATCAATTACAAGTTATTAAAGGTGTCATTGAAATCCTGTCCATTCGCAATACAATCTTCAAGCTTTTACGTCAATTTCATGGACGATACGAGGATTGCGGGTCAACTATAGAAGTAGTAATAGTACCTGTCTGGTAAGGTTGAGGACATGTGCCTCAAAATAAGCGTTTTTCGGCATCACACAAACCTGGTAGGCGTGGAGGGGTATGTCCATACCAAGATTCTCCCAATGACTCGCTTCCTTGCACAGATCCAATATGTTTCTGAAATTAAAAGCAAACTTAGCAAAGCTCTAATTTTCTTCTGTTTTAACATATATTTGACAATAGGACATTTTGCGCCCTAACCAATGACTGTTGCATTTTGCTAGCTGTTTTACCTCGTGACAAGTCGTGATCATTTAGTGAAAACTAAATAAAAAATAATAGAATCATACACATTACTTACATATCAATATTACATTCTAGAAGGCCTGGGTTCTCCGCGCTCTTTCTCATCAGTGTTTTGTTTAGTCCAGCTCCGCATCTCTCGTCTAAGTTGTGCTGAAGATTACAAAAAATACTTTGAATTTGGATTATAAGACTAATATCTCGTGGTTTATAAGGCTTGTTTCTATGTTCGTCATGATAGGCGCACATCCATTTCACGACCATTCAAACTGACCTTACCAAAGTAGGTACCTAAGTTCATAAAACTTACACCACAAAACTTACTTTGGTAAGTTACTGTTATGTTTTGTGTGTTGTAGTTCGTGTTTTGTATAGTGGACGGAGACCTAGTTAATGAGAGGGTCAACCTTTTTTAGTCGATACCCTACCGTTACCTAAAGATATGCGAATGAACCTGAAAACCCATTGTTATGTAGTCCGTCCATTCGTTTGTTTTATAGTCCTTCATCTTACCGTCCAAGAAATAAACAGTTCCCTGATGGCCACGTCGATGGCCCCCGTCAGTCGGTTCACGTGCATGATGACGTCCTCCGAGTTGCTGCACGGCATCAGCCACACCGATGCGTCCGTCATCACCTGAAACCAAATTTAATGTTGAAGTTGATTCTTGATTTTAACCAATTTTTTGAACCATTTTCCGCATACAACATCATACAGCACCCTAGATAGAGCATACGATATCTGTTACACACATACAATCATGTTTCGACCTATAGTAATCTTTTCTCTATGGTTTCGACCCAGTATCAAACTTGCTAGCCTCCCGCTTTGCAACGAGTTAGGTAGGTACCTATTGCTAATTGTGTTACGAGCTCATCAATAGGGTATGAAAGAGCGATTTCATTGATGCTGAATTTATTTACTTAGGTATTACCAATCTGATACAGCGTAAGTACCCATTTCCTACTACCTAAAATTTATTTGGCGCGTAGGTACATTTATATACTTTATTCAAATACGATGTCAATATTTTTTAACGTCCTCTTCGTCCAAATGGCTACAATAATATCCACCATTACCTTCTTCAAGTAGACGAGCCGGTTCCTCCTCATCCGGAGCACGGCGGCGCGGCCGGCGAACGACGGCAGGTCGGCGGGGTGCTGGCTGCGCGTCTCCACCGTGTCGCGCTTCGACTCCTGCACCTCGTCGCTGAACATCGCCCACACCTGGTGAGTAAGAGAGATAGAGAGTGAGAGCAAGCCAGGAGTAGTAATAGGAGCTAGGTAAGTGAGCTACCCACTATCTGCTCTATGCTCCTAGTATAATTATACCTACAAATTTTACTTGACATTTTATTAGGTTCTCTTTTTCGAGGTTAAGATTGACAATAACTCTTTGATTGTGACGTTTTATTGTAGAAGTTGTTACATAATACCTTTTTTCACAACTCACCCTTTTTAACGGTAACCTTATTTAGTTTTAGGTACCTATAGTCTGATTATTATTACTCTTGCGATCTAATCCGTCTATACTCACTTCAGCAGTTTTTTTCTTAAATATACGTTTCAAACTCTTCCTCTTGGAGTAATTATGTAAGGAATACAGGGCCACTACTGCCTCCTCCACGTGATTCACGCCTTCAAACACAGTCTCCACTAAGTTTTCTATAATTGTCTGAAAATTAATTTCATGATAAGTTATAATCGTTAAATTCAGATTTCCAATTTTCCATTTATCATCATAAGACTGGAACCAACCTCAATATCTTTGATTGTAGCCCTGAACTGTAGAATGTCGTCGTACCAAGATGGTGCTTGTACGTCTAGGATGGTCTTGGACACTGCCTTCACGTTGTCCAGGGCGTCATGAAACATGTGCTCAATCTGGTCGCATTTCGCTTCGAACTGGTCACCGCGAGCTCCGCCGAACATTGGCTTATTTATCGTTTCTAATTCGTCAATCCTGAAACAACCGGGTGGCAGAGATGTAGGTACTATAGCCAACTCCAAAAATCATGGAAAACGCGTGACAAAGCGATTTAAAAGGCTGTGTTTAGATAGTTGATGAGAAGAGGCGAGTAGGAGCGGATAAGAGGAGATAAGTAAACGGCGTGTTCGTGCATATTCGTTATTCGCTCGTTTTCCTATCGATGATGGTTTGTTGAATATGTCGCTCAGTATCCAAACGCAGCTTTAAAGATATACCTGCCGAATATAACCATGCAGTTGCACACATCGAGCATGTCGAAGCATCTCTGAACGAACGAGTCGATGTAATTGAAGATCGCGCCGGTGTCCAGCTCCCAGCTTCCGGGCTTCAGCTCGCTGTGGGCCTCGGCCATCACGTCGTAAATCTCCCGGTACTTCTTGCAGCATTCGATGCATTTGCTGAATTCTCCCATAGCCTTCTTGGTTTCCCCATCAAAAAGTTCTTCCAGCTTGACGTAACTTCTGCATAATATTATTATCTGATTGCTAAGAGATTTAAATAGATTCGTAATTCTGGTCTCCGAATTGTAGTACGGAGACTCCATCCAAATGACCCGGAATAGATTGATTATTTGCGGAATGTGGACGGAAATCTCTTCGGGATCCACAACGCACTCGAGGACCGCACACGGCTGCTTTATAATTTGGAGAAATTCGATGTTAGATTTAGCCTCATCGACTTTCTGGACGATTTCCTCGCACAGCGTTTGGAATTGGTGGATAAACGTGGAATGCGTTGTTACCAGAATCTTTTTAATATGCTTAACTGCAGGATTTTTAAGTTGGTACAGAAGAGCTGTTAAGTTTTCATCTGAAACACAAAATGTGTATAAAGGAAAGGTAGAACTATATACAGTAGTGATAATTTATTTAGAAATGTAATTTTAAAATTAACGCTTACGCCGATAAATCCAAAAGTCATATTCGTCGCTCGGACAGAGAAGTTCTTTTTGGGAAGACACCGACGCACTGTCTTCAATACACGACTTTATCTGATGGGTCCAATAGACCACAACTCCTTCTAGGCGCTTCACTAACTCTCGGTCTGCGCTGGCCTTCTCGAAGCTGAGATGCTGACCTTCGCGAGGTATGTAGAGAACGGTGAGTCCAAGCATCTTGTAGTACATATCGGTAAGTTTGGCCAGGAAAGTGTGTATTTGAGAGCAGAACTCGCTCTTAACACCTGGAAGAGTGAAGCATTAGATGTAGAACCGCTGACACTAAATGATTTCTCCTATTTTAAATAAACTTCAATCCGAAAACCTACTCACTCTCTGGCCAAGCAGTAATTTCAAAGAAAAACGGAGCATACACGAGCTCTAGAATCTGTATCATGTTAGACTCGATGGATTCTACGAACGTGCCGAAGACCACATCATCATGAAAGGTATCGGCTTTGAACACATAATCGGGTTGGCGTATGAAGTACGTCAAATCGTAGACCGGCGACAGCGGGATATCATTGCCAGCTTTCAGTCTATCCCCTTTGAAATAAACGCATAGAATAAGATCTCTTGGTTCGGTGATCCAATCTTCGATGCCTTTCTTGGCCTCGGGAGTCCAGTCTTCGTCTCGAAGGTCGTAAAGGGTCGTCATTTTCATAACATAAGAAACTAATTTCTGCAGCTCTTCAGGCTGGTAGACCGGCTTTTTTGGAGTGGCAGCGAGTTCTCGCTCTATCTGAGCTAGACGCTCCTTTTCTGAAATAATTTGAGGGATGTAAGTACCTAATTATTGTGAGTTAATTAATGACAGTGTTTTGACCGCGATTATTATTTCTGAATTATTTCCCAAGCCAAACTTTCCTAAAAAGACTTAAAACGTAAAACTTAATACAAAACATCAATTTACCTCTTTCTTCCGCCGAATTATAACTTAAATCATCACTCCAAGCCACTTTGACTCTCCTTGGCACCTCTTCCATATTGAAAAATCTGACAGTAGACAACTAATTAAATAACACTTCGTAGCTTAAATCCACGGTTATTACCAAAAATTAATTAAAGTTAACATCAATCCATCTTTCCTTAGTGACGGAAAAAGAAAATGGCGAAATTCGAATTTCAGCGCCAATTTTATTTTTACTTTTTATGAAGTGCTTAATGAAATCGGCCAGGTAACTTTATTTGCAACGATTAATACTTGAGGTTATGTACATAATATGAAATATCGACTAAACATTGCTTGGTAACTTCCCTAGTGAATCACGGCAATAAAATCATGTTCCGCATCGGTGAATTATTCCAGGTATCCAGGAATAAAATAAACTCTTACCTACTTTACTATACCTACTTTGATATTTTTTTACACTGTGCTAATAAATCATCGATGATTTAAATAATTGTCAATCTTTCAATGTCAATTTGGCAAAATATCACTTGAATTGAAATTGGGATTAGGATCATCAGGTCAGTCAGAGACAAAGTTCGTAAAGGTATACCGTGTGTGAGTAGGTAGTACATACAACCGTAGGTAAGTATTGAGTTTGCGTCGACAAATTTTCAGGAAGGATCGTTATGTAGCGTTCAAACTGGACGCAACATATAGGTAGTGAGTTTGCAATATCCATCGGGACATATTTCTGTATGTCTGCATCGGTTCACTGGTGATACCTATACTGGCGCACTAAATACCAAAAGTGACAAGACGATATTTTCTGGCTTAGTTGACCACTTCGCCTGGTGTGTGAGCGTGACAAACTAGTGTTCACCTTGAGGCTTAAGTTGAACGCGTGAAGAAGTGAAGATCCAGTCCCTTTGAAGTCTTAATCGAAAAAACCTCATAAACCATCCGAAGTCGCAGCGGCAAGCATGTCACGCCATGAGTTCCCATGGCGTGGGGCGTGGTGTTCAGTAGCGCGGCGCGGCGGCGGCTGGCCGGCGTGCTGCGCGCGCTGCTGATCGCGCAGCTGGTGCTGTCGCTCGCCATGGTGCTCTACTGCTACAACGTGTCGCACCGCGTCGTGATGCTGCTCCAGCGGGTGCACAAGGTGATAGACCAGGGTAGTAGACATTACACAGTGGTACTAGTTCCCATGGCGTGGGGCGTGGTGTTCAGTAGCGCGGCGCGGCGGCGGCTGGCCGGCGTGCTGCGCGCGCTGCTGATCGCGCAGCTGGTGCTGTCGCTCGCCATGGTGCTCTACTGCTACAACGTGTCGCACCGCGTCGTGACGCTGCTCCAGCGTGTGCACAAGGTGATCCACCATAGTACTCGTAGATTATGGTAAATTGGACTGTGGAATGTTTTTGTAAAAGCAGATTTACAAGTTCTTTGGCCGTATCAGACGATGACCGTAATAGAATTTGAAAGCTCTATACTATACTACTATGCTGATTCTATGATATTCTTTGTTTTTTATGCTGACGCACCCGAATCGGAAGACAGCATCAAATGCTGTGAACATCTCTAATTTTCAAAATTTATGTGCGTATTAGAATTTAATCATCACTTGTTCGTCGTAATCGTAAAAAAAATCGTAAAAAAAACATCGTGAGGAAACCTGCAACGATTTAAATGTCACTTGCTTCGGTGAAAGAAAAAATCGCGGTTAAACCTAATGTTCCCAAAGGAACTTCACCAATCTGTACCTACTTAGTTAGCAATGTGGCAGTGTTACCAGCCTGTATCTACCTATTTTCTGACGAGATGTAGTTTGTGTAAATTGTATTTTATACGGTATGGCCTTTCACTATACACGCTTCCCATCAATACATCAACGCCGCTGAACACATTCATCCTGCCCCTCCACAGCTAACAGTATACATCCTGTACGCCCTCATCCTCCTGCAAGCGTACGGCATGAAGCTGCACTACACGGCGGGGCTGCGGCTGCTGTCGTGGCTGCTGGCGGCGCCGCCCTGGCCGCGCGCCGCGCCCGCCGCCAAGCTCTGGATGATCAGCGGCCTGGCCCTCGTCGCCAACGGCTTCTTGGTGCAGGCTGCTTGTCGAAGCACTATGAAGGTATGTGCGTTTGTTGAGCTACGTTTTACGTCCTCATCCTGCTGCAAGCGTACGGCATGAAGCTGCACTACACGGCGGGGCTGCGGCTGCTGTCGTGGCTGCTGGCGGCGCCGCCCTGGCCGCGCGCCGCGCCCGCCGCCAAGCTGTGGATGATCAGCAGCCTGGCCCTCGTCGCCAACGGCTTCTTGGTGCAGGCTGCTTGTCGGAGCACTATGAAGGTATGTGCGTTTGTTGAGCTACGTTTTACGTCCTCATCCTGCCGCAAGCGTACGGCATGAAGCTGCACTACACGGCGCCGCCAAGCTCTGGGTGCTGAGCGGGCTCTGCCTTACTGCCAACGGCTTCTTGGTGCAGGCTGCTTGTAGGAGCACTGTGAAGGTGCGTTTGTTCCGTCTAGCTAGTTTTAGTTTTGTAAAGGATAAAGGTTTCTTCCTATTTGGAGAACGTAATAAATACTCTTCAAGTTAATGAACAGTAACCAACGTTTAAGTACTCATACGCCCGCAATAGGATACCCTGTGTTCTGTGTAGCGTGTGGTATTGACAACAAAATAACATCAATAATGCCAATAGCCAGAGATTGCAACATTTATCTGCCACAAACTTAGATATTTTTCGGCCTCTACTTATTATCCCAATTAACCTTCGGGATTGTCAAGTTACTTGGCCATTAATTAATCATTCCAAACCTAGTGCCTTGCCAGTTGTCAGTGCCTTGTATTTGCGAATCCATCTACTCGTATACCAAAAGTAATAAACAATGAACACCCCTAAATTGATTTTTATACAGGCCCTATTAAAAGAACTTTCGTCATCACTTCGCGTTGGCATTTCGCTGTACCTGACTGAGCCCAGCTGGAAGAATCTTTTGGATACCATGCAGGTAAGGTAAGGTAAGGAGAATCGATCGAGTTGAACATTAAGATCGAGAGGAAAGATAAAATAAACTTTTCTTCTTAAGTAAGAGGTACCTCTTCTTTATGCCATGGACCACGGTAGCTACTTACCATCAGGATGCTCGTCTACGCCTTTCATCAGGCTTGTGATCATATCTCAGCATTAGCTTATGCTTCTTGTATATTAAGCAAGCAATACGGTACAACCCAGGGACGTCACATTAAACCTACTTATCGTACCTACGATAGTTACTAGGGAGTCAGCGCAGCATAAAGTGCCAACAGCGAATGTTCCAGATAGAGCTGGAATGCTGCGGCGCAGAGAAGCCCGGCGACTGGCTGGAGATCCCGTGGCTCGGCGTCGACTTCCTCCACCTGGACTCCGACGTGGTGGCGCAGTTAGTCTTGTGCCATTTTCAATGCAAACTATTTAGATCTTAATCTTAAAGAAGCTTAATTATAAATGAGTCACTTCACAGTCATATCACCGTGGTGAATGAATTTCACTTGTAAAATTAAAAAAAAATATCGATGCGCTGCTGGCCAAGAAGGAAGGAAAGTATCTATTGAGGCCATTCACCAGCCAGGCTTCAGTCCTACCAATGTGCATGGGTCGACTTTTCTGTCGGATCGAGGTCGGCAGGTATTCTATGCTACCTCAGCACGGCCAACAATTACAGTCTTCGGGAGAAAAATGACTACAAGACCAACGCGACGATCGCTCTGTTTAACAAGGGTTGTCAAAAAGTTGTGATGGCCGTAACGTTGACATTGTAACGCGCTGCAGGCTGGCGGGCGCGGACGGGCGCGTGCGGGGGCCCGTGCGGCCCTACTCGTGCTGCGCGCCGCGCGTGCTGGCCGCCTGCTACCACGACCCGCTGCAGCAGGTGATACACTGCTACTATCTTTTATCTATCTTCTACTTGAGAGAGCTCCTACTGTAGATACATTGAATGAGTATTGATGACTAACATTCTTTACCTTTGAGTCTTCGTAAGTTACAACTGTAATCAGGTTTTAGTTGTAGATACTGAGTATTGTAAGATACTACTGTATTGTAAGTAAATTGTTACCGGCGGTGACGAAGATACCTAAATATCGTGACAAGAAACAATTGAAGGTTCTCCAATATATTCTCATACGATGTGAACATGATTTTCATTCAATCTACGCCAGTGTGGTAGACTGTTGCCTTTAAAATTGTAATGGGAGAACCATGCTTATCAGTAGAAAAGTTATGAATTGTGACGGTAATAGTGATGTGAAGAAACTAAGTTCACTAACGAAGGAACGTATGACTTTCAGTGGAGAAGCGGCGGCGGCGGCGGCGCGGCGTGGGCCCCGTCGTCCCCGCTGGCGAGCGCTTCACTGCACGCGCGCGGCTGCGTGGAGGCGGTGCGGGCCCCGCTCGCGCGTGCCACGCTCGCGCTGCGGCTCATCAACGCGCTGTCGTTGCTACTACAGGTGGGGACCCGAGCCGTGTTATGCTATTTTGTACCTACTCGTATTTAGACTCTCTAGTGTTTTTAAAGAACTCGTTTAGGTTGTATTATTGTTCTGTATCAGTTTTGTATTTTAAATAATTTTCGTGTACAGTTAGTTTTAGTAAGATTAGTGTGCAACTTCGTTATTAATCTTCTAAAATCTACACGTCATCGGGTTTGTGTTGGATTCTTCACAAACCCGATCATTCATAGGACATGAAAACGATTTTCCACTAGATTCCACCTTTACAAAATTATATAATCAATAGTTTAACTTTGTGGCTAATAGTATTTTTAGCCTATTAACTGTGATGTAATTATGTCACGCAGCTGGTGACGGTGGCGCTGACGCAGCTGCTGCGGTCGAGCGCGCGCGACGCGGCGCTGCGCGGGGACTGCGCCGGCGCGGGCCGCGGCGCGCTGCTCGGGGCCCCACGCGTGGGGGACTCACAGGTTGGTCACACAAAAGTAGTCGATTTTTGCACGGCATAAAACGCTAATTTAAAAGAATATGTTAATTACTAACTTTTTTTAAAAAAAATAACCGAATTTAAAGTCGAGATACTCAAAAACAACTTGCCGGATGTTACTCCAATTTATAAGGGACCATACGACGCTACCCTATCCCTGCTAGGCTATGCAGCTGCTGTGCTATCTCTTTCCCTGTTATGCTATGCAACTGGAAACAGACAGCTTTACTTTTTACTGGCACCTTTGATAAAAATGTTACCTGCATAGGTAATAATTATTTTTGATTATTTAGAACTATAGAAACGAATAAGGTACTAATATACACATTATCTTTTAATCGGGGATCAATTATTGCACGTTGAACTGAGTGTTGCCCGTTGTAAACAGGAGCACCCGCCGGAGAGGGCCCCGTCGAGCTCTCGCGCGGGCCCGCGGCGTCTTCGCCGGCGCGCGTTGCGGCCGCGCCTCAGCTGCCCCTACCTCTCCTGGTTAGTACCTACCCTTAGGGTGCTACGTTGCTAAAGATGCGTTTGAGATCTACCAATCACATACATTGGCCCGCCTAGAAACACCGTAAGGGCTGAATATGATTGGTGGATGGGAGACGCATCCATAGCGACGTAGCATAGCACATCTCTGGTGGAAAGGCACCCTTACTGCTTACATTGTTTATCGTGATCCATGTGTATGTTGTAAAGCTACGGATGTCATAAGGTTCGAACCATTTAACGTAACCGTTTATTCCCACTTGTCCTGTTGAGTTGTCCTGTTAGGTGTAAGACTATGCTTGACACCCGATTGCTACTTGTCATGTATTATTTATAGTGGGAAAAACCTATATGTTTATGCTGCGTTCTTCCACTTTTGCCCGAAGAACGAGTTATAGAGGGCTGGAAATACAGTACACGCAGATATGGGCAGCATAGATATGGCAGCAAATCTGGCAAAAAATAAAAAAGACGTGTGGCACTCGGAGACTGCCGCGGTAAAGCTATTGCATAGCATTATATATAAATTAACAAAACAAAAAATAATACTGCATTTGTGATAATAATAATAAAATGAATGTATATAGAGTAATAACTCATTTTCTTTCACAATTTTTTCGTGACTTTCTTCATTAATAAATGCACTTTGTTTATTCATATTTAAAACACTTTGTACACAAATTATACGAGTACAGATATTCACTGTTTTACAGTGGGCCAAGAAAGTGGTGTACCAGTTTTCATTTAGTTGCCTAGTTATCAAAAGTTACATCAAAGTTCATAGGCAATATCACTGAAAGAGACGCATAATAATGACGTAAGCCTAATTGTTAAGAATACGTACATCATAACGACACATTATAGGTGCAAGACATTTTAATCTTTATTAGAAACGGATAATGCATTAATTTGTGCAAAGAAGATTTAAATATTCTGAACAAAAGCATAAGAACTATTTCAGTTGACAAAATAATTATTTTTAAAAAGAAAATTGACATTTGACATTTAAGTCCTATGCCGCCTCTACACATAGGCCAGCGCATTCGCCAACGCGCTGGCGGTGCGCTTGCCAACGTGCTTGTGAGTTAATCCACACATTGGAAGGTCATTCAGTATGCTTTGGTTCGGGCCAATGTGCGGACGGATCAAAAAATGGATGTTGAGTTGGTAACAGCTGCAGCTGTATATTTATTCACAGCTTATAATTACTACGTAAAAGTGTACAAGAAAAGGGTGATACTTTCATATTTATAATATTAAAATAATAATAAAGTACGATGCTCTTACTTTGAAGTAAAATATCGTAAGGAAAACGGAATGTCCAAGAACCTTATTTATTTAGCATTTTTAGTACTTACAACATTTTTATTTTTATGGTACTTATTTTTTGGATTCCATAGGCAATTTTCACTCTGATAGAGCTCAATAAATTTAAAAGTTTCATTATTACTCATATTATACGCCATTTTGTTACATTAGGTGTTAATACGCCACAAGAAGAAAATATGCACTCTTGATCGCTGCTCCGGACAAACTGATCGCGCGGCCAATGTGTGGATGGTGCACCAAGCTTGCGACAAGTGTTCTTTGATGATACCGACACCGCGCGGCAAGCTCGCAAGCGCGCCGGCCAACGTTCAAATGCCTACCGCCAACGTTCCAACGCCCGTTCTACACATTGGGAGCCAACGCACTTGCCAACGTGTTGGCCTATGTGTAGAGGCAGCATTACAACGATCTTTTGGCGCGTGCGTGAATGACGTGTCATTATTTTATGTCATGTTATTATTTTGTATGTTTTAAATCTAAATACGCGATAATTCGACTATTATGAATACATGTTGTCGATTCCAACGCCTTATTTAATCCAGATCTACATGTAATTATTCTTAAAACACCGAACCGACGGGGCGAAAATCAAATGTTTGACAGGTAAGATTTGTATGGGAAATTAAAATTTTCATTTTTTTTAGTATTTACCTCGCAATTTTTCATATTTTCTCATCGCTGCAACCTTCCCTGAACTTCCACGAATATTTCAAGACTAAAATTAGCCAAATCGGTTTAGCCGTTATAAAGTAAAAGTTAGTTAACTCAGTTAAAAGTTCTGGTATTTATCGATGTGTGGGTGCATAGACATAGTAACTATGTCTGTGTGCAGGGTGTAATAAATTTTCGTTACGAAATTTTTGAATTCGGTCCCCGCGCTCAAGGCCCGCGATAAAAGCTATACAATAGCTTAATAACATACATATAACAGAATTTATAAAATAAATAACTCAAAGCGACCCCCACAATCTCGGTAATACCTATGCTTACGTGAATACTGACAACACTGAACTTTAGTTGTCTCTATGATCGTTGAAAATGAAATTTTATTTCGATACTAGTAAAACCGCCCTCGCTTCGCTTCGGGAAACCAGTCCCTTCAAAAATCTCTATAAATTTTAACAAATTATATTATTCCGATGTGTAAGCTATATTACTGCAAAGTTTCATGAAAATCCGTTCAGTAGTTTTTGCGTGAAAGAGCACACAAAACAAACAAACACACACACACACACACTCACTCACTCACTCACTCACTCACTCACTCACTCACATACATCCTTACAAACTTTCGCATTATATTAGTAGGATTTTTTAAATTGATAAAGAGAATAAATTAATAATTTACCTATGAAACGTGATTCCAGGATTTTTTTCTTTTGGTCACTACGGTTTTTTCAAAATTTCACCACGCAAGACATCTTGTTTGACCTACTATTTTCTCCACGTAACATATCGGCTGCGTTGACGTTTGAACTCGTAATGGCCGACTAATGTGTCAATGTGTGTGTGCTGGCTTGTACGGATAGCGACCTGGCCGACTTTGAGTGACACAGCTTGTTGTTTAGCGAGGCTCAGTCCGCCTCTTTATTGGTTCATGATTACGTATAAAAATATTAACGTAATTTTTCTAAAAATAAGGGTAGACTGATGTCACCGTTGATCAGTTGCATTTGCGATATTCTGATTATGGCATCGTTTTCAATGTGTACTGATTTTCTTCTTTTCGCGGATTTATTATTAAAATTTTGAAGTTGGATGGCTTTGACAGAAAAAAATGATGCATCTTCTTGTAAGACTTTTAGGAACTGAAAAATTGTTGCTGGTCTTGATTTGAATGCACCATTAATCGCTCGATGCCAGCCTTCGACAGTATTTGTTGTGCGATGACGCCGTCCAAATGCAGTCCACGATTTGATGCGACTAGGTTTCATCCAGAAAGCCATATATTTTATAAATTTATCCAAATTATATTTTTCTTCAAAGTCGAGCACTTGGGACTGTATATATTTCCAGCCCTCTATAACTCGTTCTTCGGGCAAAAGTGGAAGAACGCAGCATAAACCAACAATTCTTTTTTTGCGCTTATCTTTAATACCTAGTTTTTTCGCTTTTCTCCAAAGGGTGTTAGTAAAATGGTAAAAACAACCTTGATGCTCGGCACTGGGGAAAACTTCATGAATGGCCTGAATAGCGGCTTCCTCAAAATCTGTAATAAAAACAGATGGATTCCATTCTGGGATTTGTGCCTTTATTATGCGAAACTTTTAAAAAGGTTTGTATTCAGGCGAAGTCAATGTACGTTAAGGATAAAATTGTTAATTCAGAAAATAAAATACAAGCTACCTGGAGGATTATCAGCAGCGAGACAGGTAACGTCGAGTCCCGCGATTTCAGTTATGAAATATTAGATGATGGAAATAAAATCACTTCCGACACAGAAGTAGCAAGCGTTTTTGAAAATCATTTTAGTAATATACCTATAAAATTAACTAATTCATTAGCTTCTTCGCCGATGGAAGCACTTTCTATTTTAAAAAGTAATGTCAGTGAATGTAATGTTGTTTTTGAATTTAAGTATACTACCGCAAGAGAAATAATTAAGACCTTTCAGTCGCTTAAAATAAAGAATACAGGTGATTTGTGGGGCATTTCAACAAAAATAATACAACATATAATAGATATCATAGCTCCAACTTTGGCCGTAGTTTTTAATAAATGTGTCGATTTAGGCACTTTTCCAGATCTAATGAAATGCAGTAAAATTATTCCACTTTTTAAGACTGGTGACAAAACCGATGTTAATAATTATAGGCCAGTTTCTATATTGCCAGCACTCAGTAAGATCTTTGAAAAGATTATTTTAAATCAAGTGCTTGCCCATTTTAACAGCAACAACCTACTACACCCCGAACAATACGGTTTCACAAAAGGTCGTAGTACTACTGATGCTGGGGCTAGACTTTTAAAACATATCTTCGATGCATGGGAGGGATCACAGAATGCCATTGGTGTATTTTGTGATTTATCTAAAGCTTTTGACTGTGTTGAGCATGAAATATTACTATTAAAACTTAATTACTATGGGGTAAAAAACAAGTCGCTTAGCCTGATTAGGTCTTACTTAAGTGATAGAGTCCAAAAAGTTAGTATAAATGATATTAAATCATCAGGGTCTAAGGCTGTGATGGGTGTTCCACAGGGCTCAATTTTAGGTCCTTTTCTTTTCTTAGTATATATAAATGATTTACCATATTATGTAAAAAAACATGCGGACATTGTGTTGTTTGCTGATGACACATCATTATTATTTAAGACGGACAGAAATAAACGTAATTTTGACGATGTGAACGATGCTTTGTCGCATATATCAAAGTGGTTTACAATTAATAATTTACTCCTAAATGCAAGCAAAACTAAATGTATAGAGTTTACCCTACCAAATGTAAAGAATGTCGATAAGACACTTAAATTAAATAATGAAGCATTAAAAATGGAACAATCAACAGTATTTTTAGGAATTACCCTGGATAGTAAACTGCAATGGGGCGCGCATTTAGCAACTCTTGCGACGAAACTTAGTAGGGCTACTTATGCGGTTAGAAAAATAAGACAGCTTACTGACGTAGAAACTGCTAAGCTTGTTTACTTCGCATACTTTCATAGTATTATGTCTTATGGCATATTACTGTGGGGTAAAGCAAGCGATATACAACAAATCTTTGTATTGCAGAAGAGGGCCATTAGAGCTATTCATAAACTACGGTATCGGGAATCGTGCCGTGATAAATTCAAAGAATTAGGTATACTTACAGTAGCCTCACAGTACATATATAGTAATATAGTTTTTGTAAGAAACAACATAAATGCATATAAAAAAAACAGCGACTATCATAATCGCTTAACAAGAAAGATGCATGATTTGGCGACGCTTTCATATCGGCTAGGTAAAGTGCAGCGTTCTTTTATGGGGCTTGGTGTACAGTTCTATAATAAAGTCCCTAAGGCAATCCGTGACCTGCCTTCAGAGTTGTTTAAGAAGCATGTAAAAGCACAACTCGTAGACAGGAGCTACTATAGTATAAAGGAATATTTAGATGACAAAAAGGCATGAAAATTACCAGCTCTGCAACCAGCTCCGCTAGGTTAGTGCTTACCTGTATCAATTAAGTAATATTGTAATTTTTATTTTAAAAGATGCGGAGGAGTTTTTTTTCGCCGTTTTTTTCTCCTCAAGCACTTTTCCAAAACGGTGGTAGAATCAAAAAATTGACGTTCATAAGTGAATTTGTAAATTCCTACATGAAATAAACAGTTTGACTTTGACTTTGACTTTGAAACAATATGGCGTACGCTTTCTTAGTCTTATGGCTAAGAAGTGCATAAATTAAAGGCATTACGCTAGTACTATTTTCAGAGCTGCCCATATCTGCGTGTATTGTGTATACTTCTGCAAAAGGTACAGGACAAATTTTGAAAGTACCGTCAGCGAAGAACGTATTTTTTTCACATAGTAAGGATCTTGCTTGCTCAGAGCTAAATACTAAAATACGAATGCCCTCAAGTTCATCGCTGTAATCCGCAAGCAAAAATTCGGAAAACAACGCAGGCACTTCTACTGCATTTACAGTGTCACCTAAGTAGCTCATTTTCCGTACTTTATTACATTTGTTTCGTCTTCTGTATATTGACGATTTCAATTTTTGAAAGCTAGGCAACTCTTTAACAAGATGTAATCCTGTATCTTTTATAGCAGCTACTGTTTTCTTATACACTGCTGGCACTGTTTCACTTACTGTCACCATATCGTTTACACGCTGATCCATTATAACCGACATTATTTCTTTGTTCTTATCCGGAATGCAAGTTTTATGTTCCACTCGTTTCACTATTTCCTTTTCACCCTAGAATACAGAATAAAAATAAATGTACTTTTGTGTATTTTTACCAAAATAAATTGATAAAGTAGTACCTGGCTACAACCCATTAATGGTCCACTAGTGAGCACAGGTCTCTCCTTATTATTGAGGAGGCCTAGAGCACACTCAACCACGCTGCTTCAGTGCAAATTGGTTGAGGGGTTAGTAGCCAACCCAGTGTCGAAAGCTATCAAGTTGCCTGAAGGCCTCCGACACGGCTTAACGACTGCTATCCATCGATAACAACCGGGATCGACGGCTTTACGTACCTTCCAAAGCACGGAAGCGCTCAAGAAATTTAGCCACTAGCTGTCACCCATCCGACTACCGCTGTTGCTTAACTTTGTCGATCACTTAAGATCGACGCAAGCCGCCGGGGTATGGGCGATTCAAATCAACTTAATCCCTCATAACAAACCTCGGAACAGGTGACTGATCCAGTGCATTTCGTTTTCTGAAAGCTTGCACATCTCCAAAGGCTTTGGCCGTTTTGATATCGCGAGAGGCGGTAATATTCAAATCCATTTTCTAATAGTACGCGACCGCGACCGCGGGTTATGATATTAAAATCAGCCATATTTTTACAATTTTCTTAATATTTTCTCTTAATATTTTCCTTTTGCCACCTGAGTCTGACAATATCAGTTGAACAAAGAAAAATATGAAGTTTATGAAAATTACTATGCAAAAATAGATACAAAGTGGCCAGTACTTGACGACTGATAGATAGCAAACTATTTAATCTCAACAATATAAATAATAACCATAAATTACGTTTCACGTTGTTTGTCCACGGTGGACTCCCTAAACTACTAAACCGATTTTAATTGGATCAAATTTGATTTAAAACTGAAGTTTGATCCAACTTGAAAAATAGGATGATAGCGTATATCTCAATTCGATAGTCGCAATAATTTAAATGGTAGAACAACGTTTTCCCGGTCAGGTACTTAATATACTTATAAGTGACACAGACAGGACTTGTGGATATTTTTTCTCACTAATCTTGTGAACAGGACAAGTAACAGGACTACTCAACAGGACAAGTGGGAATAAACGAACGTAACAACACATTCTCTCGTCTTCAATTATCTTTTTTTATTTATGAGATAGTTTTATACAGTCTAATATTTTCATAATCCTTCCTTACACATATTGTTTGTTAGTTTCCGATTTAAATTCGGTTATTTAAATTAACCGTCTAGAGCTAGAGTCATGCCTATTGCAATAATTTCGATAGTTTCTTTCATCAATTTCTAAGAAATCTTTTTCTATTTCAGATACAATACACGGCAGTACGCCAGTGTGTTTGCCGTGAACTATGGTTGTGTGTGTACTTATTGTTGCGTTAAGTGTAAATAAAACGATTCGTTAATCAATGCAAGGCTTTATTTTATTTGACTTTATTGTAAACAGTCCTTACGATCTAATAGTTAAGTAACATTGCGTGGATGCGATACAAGCCGTCGTTACCGTTTGTGCGGCGCCATTTTAAATACAGATTATATAATATAATATAAATAATAAATATACTTTAATTAAACATGTCGTTCGGTTGGGCGCGTCGATCGGCCCCCGCGGGCGCCGTATTTTGTCTTTTCACACATCTATTTTTCTTCGTAACAAATATACAAAACCTCGTATTTACATGGCTCCGGCGGGGGCATAGCACCTTGTACAGATTAAATATGGAATGTCTCAGAGCGCCCGCTCTGCGCTACTACGGTCAAAAGCTTTTTTTATACATTTTATAATCTATCGCTGGTCATATCGACATGGATTCTATCACTGTGACATTTCCATACATACATTTGAATACGCAACAGTAATAGAATGTAATAAAATACAAATCTAAAATCGATCTAGAGGGGAGACCGATTTAATATCAACTTTACAATATCACAACACAGACATCCGTGGCTAATGAGGGTAGCCAGATAACCCAAATACCCGCATGTGCCAGACATCTTGAACAGCCAACATATAAACAATATAGAGATGACCAGCGTTAGTTGAGGTTATTTTTGAGCTTTCGACAGAATGGGTAGAGTATGTGGGTTCCTTATAGGGGCGGAGGCCCGTGCGGGTAGCGTAGCACGGGCTCGAAGCCGGAGCCGCCACGGCACTCCGTGTTGGCGTGCGGCCCGAGGGCGGCCGCTCCCAATAGTAGAAGAAGTAAAGCCTGGAAACAAAATTAACGTTATAATTAACATTATGATTGTTTGCTTTGTGTTTATGATAATCGAAAGGTACCGCAAATGTTGCTGAATATGTATTATAATATTTGATAAGTTGTTGGCCATATCCTGTTCGTTTGGCACTGAATACAAAAATCCTCTAATGTGATGACGATGATGGTTTGTCAAAGGGAGATCTTCGACCAGACTAGGCGTCTCGACTGGGAAGCGGCCAATTTGATATAGCGGCTGGCTACTGATTTGATGATGAATTTGTATAATAATAATAATAATAAATCTTTATTTCAGACAATATACATCCATTTACAAAGTAATATGAATGTACAGAGGTCCATATCATAAATACCTTACCGACTAACATACATAACAAATAAAAACTTAAAACTACGAGTCACGTTTCGCGGCGACGTGAACCGCTGGTCCGGTATAGGTATTATTATGGAACCCGCGTAAAAACTCCGATAGCGTGATCTAGCCGTCGTGACGTCATGGTGTGACGTGTAGGAGTAGGAGGTACTGACCTGGAAGGGCAGCGAGGCGCGCGCGACGCGGCACACGAAGCGCAGGCCGCGCTGCAGCCGGCCCAGTTGCTGGTCTTCCTCTTCCTCACTCAGCACCGCGCTGCGGACGGAATCCATCGTCATTACCCTTGTTTTAGAGTGCTATGTATTGTGTAGAACCCAGGATACAGGGAACCCTAAAGCTAAAAAAAGCTAAGCTACAACCCACTAATGGCCCACTACTGAACACGGGTCTCTCCTCATTACTGAGAACTGAGAAGGCCTAGAGCATACTCCACCACGCTGCTCCAATGCGGGTTGGTGAAGGGGTTAGTGGCGAACCCAATGTCGAAAGTTTTCAAGCCGCCCGAAGGCCTCCGACATGGCTTAACGACTGCTATCAATCGATAACAACCCTAGGGTGAGGCTATGTGTGTGGAGCGGTCATATTATTTGACGTTTGATTGGCGCTATCCACACAGCACTTGCTAAATAATTTCCAGATTGTTCAATAAAAAAAACTTATTATTCGTCTTTTGCGTCGATACAACACAGCGTTTATTTACAGAATAAGTATAAAATGTGTAAGTATGTGTGATCAGATACAACTTTTAATCGTGAATCGTGGACTTATTCGATACCTTTACTTGATTTTTTAAATCTATACGATATATTATGATTTATATTTCGTTAATTAAATAATAAATAAAAATATAGGCAGATATATAAATAACAACAAGCGACGCCACAGTATGATTATTATAATTGAGTTTAGTTAGAATTTCATCATGCATTTAAATAATCGCTACGTAGGTTTATATTATAATGATTATGATTTTGAAAAAAAATCGATGTGTATTTATAGTTTATAAAAACATGCATTTAAATCCAATTTTTAATAAAATTGTAATGGTTATTTTGAATAAATATTATTATGATAATTCTAAATAGATTATAGGTAATTATGTATAACGTTTTTCAGGGTTAGTCAATAAATATAGCGGAACGTAAGAACTAAGCGAGTTTGTTATGTTAACATTTGCAACAGTTAGAATAGGATAGCCGCGCGCGTAGTTCAAACTGGTTGTCGAGATTAACAAATTGTATGAAAAAAAACTTTATTAAAAATTTTATGTACGTAAGATGGAGTTTGCATTCCATTAAATTAAATTTATTGACCAATAGAATCTTGAAAACCAGTAAGAGCCTAAGAGATCAGGAAAACTAAAATGATTAGCCGTCATATTATTATTACCCAATATACCTATTTAGGTACAACAAAGCAATTTTACTTTCAAAAAATTTAATTTGACAGATAAAATTTACAATGCTCTTTGTTACTGTATTCGAAATATAAAAAATATTGATACTCTCATAGTTTTGTAGATCAGGTCATTTGATTTGACCGACTTTTATAACCCATTAGAGATAAATCCAATTACAGTTTCAGGATGTATTTCTGACAACATATAGGGCATATCATTATAGTTTTAATAATTTCTTCTTTACAACAACATTGCAAAATTACCACACAGTAACATTTCGACCCTCTAAAGATTTATCTACACCACAGACCCTTAATAGCACCAAATATGGTTACGGGCTGATTCTACGAGTTCGTGCAAATCAGGTGTCCGGGGTTGTAGAAAAAAAAGTATTAACATCTTACATCATTTTTTTATGTTAAACGAAGCATCAGTCATTGAGCTAGAATTCGCACGTCGAATAAACCCGTAATTATATAAATTAATAATGAAAAAAAATCAGAAACAGGTCGAAATGTCACCTCCTTCAGTGTCCCAATCACATGTTTTTCACTTCCACTGCCAATATTTTGGTGAAGTTGATATTTCAGAAACTTGGTAAAATTATATATTAACACATACATTATGAGGAAACATTATATAAATTTTCACAAATACAAACATATTAGTTGAGTCAAAAAAAAAATAAACAAACTTTGTCACGGGATTTTGGTCCTTACCTTCAGCAAAAATTGATTTGATAAAATATCCAAAAGTATAAACACTAATTCAGTGACTCCTAGTAATTCACATTCGCGCACCATTCAGTCGGCCAAGAGACTTACCAGTGGGTGGAAGCGCATTGGCGTTGAAGGAAAAAACCTTATTTTGTCGTCAAAAAGGCTGTTTGTCACGGAATTTTCATCACTACCGTCGTCTAAGTTTCACAGTAAGCGATTGGTTTTAATGCTTATTTTATTTTTTAACGCAACACTTATGGGGTCTAATATTCTAGTTATTTATTTTAAAATAAATGCTTCTGTAATTACGTGGCTATAAATAAAAATATTGCAAAAGGTCACTACCCTCAGTGTCATTGCCTTCATTTACCATCAGTTTTTAATATGAAGGTAATGATCACAAATTGAGGGTAGTGATAAAATTAAACTTGGATTATTTTTTGTCTTATATTAGGTAACTATTATCTATACATCATCACAATCGTCATAATCACAGCACAAATACTAAAACGAATATACTTACAGATATTGAAATGGTAAAAGTAAAAAATAGGAAAACCTATGAAGAAAAATAAATGGCAAGGAGGGCATCTGGATTTACTAATGGAGGCAGCGTAGGTTTACAGAAATTAGCTTCGACCTTTTAAGCCATGACTAAAAATCTCTACTGCCAGAAGATCGGGCCGAGAGTTTTGCGCGGATGTGCCTATTGTGATTGTTACTAGCTTTCTGTAATGCCTACTTGCAGGACTTGGCGACTAGGTTAAAGACTTTCTTCTTGGATCTGATATCCGGAGCTTTGCGGTGTCAAGCATCAATCAAGGCAAGATACGCCGAGTGTTTGAGCTTCTCAGCTTGAGCACATTCGGTTATAAACCATGGACGAGTTTAATCGTATTGAACGCAGGCTTGACCACTTCCAGCCTCCCGAACAAGCAGGATTCCGTAAAGGCTACAGTACCATAGACCACATTCATACGTTACGGTAGATTATAGAGAAGACCGATGAGTATACTATGCCGCTATATGTAACGCATGTGGACTATGCCGACTATGAGAAAACCTTCGATGCTATCGAGACCTGGGCGGTACTAAATTTTCCAGCGGTGCCGGATTGACCATCGGAATATCGAGTTGTTAAATTGTTCATCAGAGTAGGTACACAACACAGTGACGAACCCTATTCAACTGCAGAGGGGTGTCAGGAAAGGCGAGGTTTGGTCCACAAAACTGTTCACCTCTTCGTTGGAAGATATTTTCAAGCTAATGTAGTGGAAACTACGTGGCATTAACATCAATGGCGAATACATAACATATTTTCTATATGTAATTCTGGCGAATTCCATGAAAGAACTTAGTACTATGCTCGGGAACTCGAACAGCGCCGTACAACGGGTCTTAAGATGAACATGGAAAAGACGAAAATCATGTCGAATGTCTATGTCACACCTCTACCAGTTGTTATTGATGGCGCTGCTCTCGAAGTTGTTGATGAGTATATTTACCTGGAACAAGTGATCCAAATGGGTAAGTCCAACTTCGAGAAAGAAGTCACTTGTAGAATCCAACTCGGATGGGCTGCGTTCGGGAAATTACGTCACATCTTGTCATCCAAAATACATCAGTGCCTGGAGACGAAGATATTCGAAAAGTGTGTTTTGCCAGCGATGACATATGGCTCCGTGACTTGGTGTTTCACTATTGGCCTAATACACAAGTTCAAAGTCACTCAGCGGACTATGGAAAGGTTATCTCGTTATTTCTCTACGTGATCGAATCAGAAATACTGATATCCGCAAACGAAGACGAGTAATCGACATAGCCCAGAGAATTAGCCGGTTGAAGTGGCAATGGGCTAGCCATATAGTTAGAAGGACCGTTAACCGTTGGGGAAGAAAGTTCCTTGAATGTAGGCCCCGTCGCGGAAAAAGGAGCATAGTACGCCCCCCGACCAGGTGGTTTGACGACCCGAAGAAGATAGCGGGCATCCGCTGGATTCACAAGTCAGAGGGACCGGTTTGAGTGGCACAACTAAGGGGAGGCGTATGTCTAGCAGTAGACGCAAAAAGGCTGATGGATGGATGAGATGGATGGAGTTTTGCCACCTTTAAGCGCGACAGAGAATGGTATGAAGTACTTTATGGCTTGACGCACCCTATTGGCTATAACATCCGCGCAACTTGACGGATCAAGAAGAAACGCAGACCTCGCCCAAGGATTAGATGCGAAAAAGTGCCGCATCCCTTACCAATCTGCTAATTTGTAACGCCTTAATCGCCGAACACCTCCAGATGATTGTAAGGAAAGAGTAGCCAGTGCTGAACAAACCTCAACTGTATACCTGTCTGGATCAGGTGTTAACAGAAGGTCCAGGCAATCGACTGTGTGACCATCGATAACGGGCATTACCAGCTGCGACAGCCCAAGACATGTGGCAAAATTCAACGCTTCTTTTCTAGCATGGTCAGTCGTCTGGTATGGGAACAACCAGACTCAATGACATGCGTTGAAGTCCCTCAGAAAGACTAGCTGCGTAGTAGGGCATTGATGTAATGCTTCATCAGCAACCACGTTAAGATATTCAAACAAAATAATTATCTCCTGGTTGCCGCTGTGCGCTGTGTAGACACATATGTTAAGAATGTTATCCGTACCTGTGTAGACACAATCCAGATAGTGGAAAGACTGGTGTCTCTAAAATGTCAGAGACGCTGACAACAGATATCGCTGCAGACAATAAATAGATAGGTGATTTGGTGCTTCCTTCTTCACCCTCCGATTTTCACGCCACTCGCCAAAGATTGAAGTTCTGTCCAAATTTATTGGATTCGTGGAGTACCTGAGTCTTAACTCTCACTATCGTTTTTTTACAAACTTCTTTCTGAGGTATTCCCGGAGCGCCAGGACTCCAGGACATTTAAAAAAAACTTATTTTTTTTTATTTCATGAACAATTAATCATTACCAAAAGGCTTCAATCACTACTCTCTACTCCATAATCGTTACCATCAGATGATTGGTCATTACCATCCTCAGCGTAAAATTTCAAAGGTCTATAACTCCAAAAGTTATTGGTGCAATTTGTTTAAAAATGGTGAAATTGCATAACTCTTCGTATATTTTGATCCTAGCGCCCTATTTTTAAAATCTAAAAAATTCTCTGTTTTTCCTCCGATTTACACGAACTCATAGAATCACCCTACGATTAACAGTCTGTGGTGTGCACAGAGTAGACAATGTTTATTTACATAGATTATGTACGGAATACTCACTCGGCTTCGCTGAGCGGCGGCAGGCCGGTGGCGAGCGCCTCCTCCTCGTCTTCCATCAGCTGTTAAAGGAAACATGTCAAAATACGGTGCGAAGCGGCTACGGTAGTGATATTATACCTACTCTTCGGGGCACACGTGTTTTGCAAACAATATTTTTGCCTTACTAAAAAAAGTTATAACTTCCGGTTCTTTCGTTGTCTTTGGATTAATAATTGTTCTATAATCTAAATTTAAAATCTATTTCATCGTTCTATTTTTAATTCTTGTCATGTATTGCTTACATTACTGTAAAGAGTAAAAGAAGGAAAAGTTATGACTAAAACATGAATTCATTAATATGGGACAATGTAACTGAATGTTCTCTAACATAATGTTAATTTTTATTACAGGACATTAGTTACAATAACAATCAGATATAAAGCGAAAAATAGTGTTTGCATAACGATCAAATTATAACAAGGGAACACAACTATAGTATCTAGGTATACCTACAGTTCAAATCGAATTGTCTTACTATGTAACATTGTGTCTAGTTACTCTACGGCCGTAGTTACTCTGTGTCACGTTACCGTGGTCAACCCAAGCTTGCTCAATGTTTACTCTGTATCTCGGGGTGCTCTGTGTTGAAGCGGTGTGAAGCGGGGCAACTCATGGGAATACATTTTGTATAAATTTTGAATTTCGAACGCCAAACAATTACCTTCTATAAAATTGTGTAAATTGTTTTAATTCTTTTCTCAATGATCACGCCCAAAATGTCCTATGTCTTTATAAACATCTGCACGTCTTTTTACCAATAGTGTGAAGTACATATTATTCAGAAAAAATATTGACTGTTTGTGATAAATATTCACTCAATTCATTTCATTACTCGCAACGACAGTCATTTGCTTATTATGGATCTGATCTGACATTCGTTTAGCTGTGATAGCCGTTTAAGGCGCGGCATCCGCTACTGCTGTGGGTAGCGATTTTATTGCTCAATGTACAAGTCCAGATACCGTTTCTATTGCGAAATCAACCCCATATGCCGTCAATCATCAATCACAATTGTCTAGTTTTGGTGTCTATAGCGGTAGAAAAACTCGGCTTTTGCTATCCACGGCAGCAGCGGATACCGATACCGCATAAGTATATTTTAATAATGTTCGAACTCTTATAAACCGAAACTTTATTACTTTTATTGCACAACTGTGTCAGCCTAGCTACTATCACATTTAATACTTTCTTCTATCGTCCTGAACAACATAACCTAACAGTGTTACAACGTGAGCAGTCCCATACAGTACCTGTGGCGCGACGGAGGCGGCGGCGGCGGCGAGGGCAGAGCCCGAGGCGGGGTGGCGGGCGAGCGCTGCGCCCAGCTTGAGCGCGTATACACCCGCCAGCTTGCGGAGCGATTGTAGGCGTAGACGGAGCTCGCCCAGTCTGGGGGAAGCAAGGAGACCCATGTAGCACATTTATTATCTAATTTTTACAGAGTCGCCTACCTAGGTTCAAATTCAAAATTCAAATTCAAATATTTATTTCTTCGAAGTAGGTTTTTACAAACGCACTTCGAAAGTCAAGTTACGCCATCGCTTCAACAAATCCCTACGGTGAATGGACTTGGAAGAAGAAGCGGCAAGAAACTTCCAAGGAGTCTTTTTTTTCTCTTTCTCCACTCACAGTACAGGTTGCACTTAGTACTAATTACGGCTAAACTTAAAAAAAAACTTATTCTAGTCTAAGCGGAACTGGTCGCGGCATTATCACTCCCAGGCACCCTTATCATTAACATAGTCATCTATACCATAATATCCTTTACTAACAAGTAGTGATTTTACACGTCGCTTAAACATTCCAATTGGTAAATCACGTATCGTCTTGGGTAACTTATTGTAAAATTGAACACCAAGCCCCATAAAAGATCGTTGCACCTTACGTAGGCGAAATGCAGGCGTAACTAAATTATGTCTATTTCTCGTAAGGTGATTGTGTGTATCACTATTCATTTTGAACATACCCAAATTTTTTCTTATGAATATTAAGTTACTATAGATGTATTGAGAGGCTACTGTTAAAATACCTATTTCTTTGAACTTTTCTCGCAAAGAATCGCGCGTTAAGTTATTTTTAAATAGAGCCAATGAAGTATGCGCGTGCGTCGCTGTGATCAACATTGTACACACGCACGACAGAACGCAGACAAGGGGTTGATTCATAGTTCTGACTGAGCTTGTGTTATCTCTACAGTGCTTAGCCGTAGTAAGATATAACGTTTAGGAACGGAATGTTCAAACAACTGACTAAGGTGTCGTAAGAAGTGACATGTGTTCTCGAATAGGAGTACCTTGGGAATGAGTTTTTTTTTAAGTTATTCTGCTATATTTATGGCCGGTATCACATTTACCACCAGGGCCCGCTCACCATCAGATCACTCGTTCACCAGCTACCACGATACATAGTTAGGGTCACTACACACCTGCGACAAACATCCTGCGCGTCGTCGTTGAGCAGCTGGGCAGCATCCCGCAGCGCGAGCACGCGCGGCTCGGCGCGGCTGAGCTCGTCGCGCAGCTCGGAGAACTTGCACGACTCGTCTATCACCTACCATTATACATAGCTACCGTCGACACTAACCTGCGACAAACATCCTGCGCGTCATCATTGAGCAGCTGCGCGGCGTCCCGCAGCGCGAGCACGCGCGGCTCGGCGCGGCTGAGCTCGTCGCGCAGCTCGGAGAACTTGCACGACTCGTCTATCACCTACCATTATACATAGCTACCGTCGACACTAACCTGCGACAAACATCCTGCGCGTCATCATTGAGCAGCTGCGCGGCGTCCCGCAGCGCGAGCACGCGCGGCTCGGCGCGGCTGAGCTCGTCGCGCAGCTCGGAGAACTTGCACGACTCGTCTATCACCTACCATTATACATAGCTACCGTCGACACTAACCTGCGACAAACATCCTGCGCGTCATCATTGAGCAGCTGCGCGGCGTCCCGCAGCGCGAGCACGCGCGGCTCGGCGCGGCTGAGCTCGTCGCGCAGCTCGGAGAACTTGCACGACTCGTCTATCACCTACCACCATACATAGCTACAGTCACAACATACCTGCGACAAACATCCTGCGCGTCGTCGTTGAGCAGCTGCGCGGCGTCCCGCAGCGCGAGCACGCGCGGCTCGGCGCGGCTGAGCTCGTCGCGCAGCTCGGAGAACTTGCACGACTCGTCTATCACCTACCACCATACATAGCTACAGTCACAACATACCTGCGACAAACATCCTGCGCGTCGTCGTTGAGCAGCTGCGCGGCGTCCCGCAGCGCGAGCACGCGCGGCTCGGCGCGGCTGAGCTCGTCGCGCAGCTCGGAGAACTTGCGGAAGTCGCGGCGCAGCTCGGCCGCCGCGCGCCGCAGGCTCAGCGGCTCGCGCGCGCGCACCGCCCGCTCCGCGCCCGCCAGCTGCGCCACCAGCTCGATCACTGCGGACAGATCATAGTTGATATAATGAGGCAGCTTGTTTTTATACGACACTTGTCTGCAATTTTTTCAAAGTACCCACGTATTCTTAATTTATAAGCCTGTAAAAGATTTCGATCAAGACCAATCTGCGTGCCGAAATATGAGCGTTGTCATTTGTAATAACATTAGTCACCACTCGCCACACGTTTTCATATTTTTATACCAATATACAGCATGTAATTATGTACCTATTCAATTCACAAATAAAGCTAAACACCATCGCCCTTCTCCCCGTCAAAAAAAAAATAAACAGCAAACGGAGAGTGTTTATCTAAGTTAGCGCGCTCAACACTAATGACTTCATCACCACATACCATCAGGTGGGATCGTTGTTAAGCACTACCTTACAAGAAATACAAAAAAAAACACTCACCAATATCATGAAACTCGCGATTATGCACGAGCGCCGCCTGCAGGCGCGCCTGCCAGGCGGCGGCGGCGGCGCACGCGGCATCCCAGCGGCGGCTGGCGGCCGCGAGCCGCGCGCGCGCCGCATCGCCCGCGGCCGGCGAGCGCGCGTGCGCCGCCACGTGTGCGCCCACCACGTTCAGTGATACCACTAGCGCTTTGTGCGAGTCCAGGTCTAGTAGGAACTCGCGGTGGTCCTGGTGATACAGTGGTGTGATTAATATGGTTAGCTAACTCGGCAATGGGCGTAACTAGCTAGGAGCAGGGAAAATCCTCGAGAGCAGTTACCCTTTAAAAATATCTGCTGCGAAAATTGCCCTCTCACGCCCCTTGATTCCTGATCAAGATCAAGATGGGAACGTCCATGCAGATAGCGTTACATTATGACCAAGTTTTTTTTATTTTATTTATTAAAAGTAAAAGTACATTGTCGCTCAACGACCACGTCATCGTAAAGTCCATTAAGAGTATTATGATCAAGTTACAAATTACAAAATGTTGAGGGTATCTATAAGTTAGTTGACCTGCTAAGCACTGAGCTATTTGAGTCTATATAATTAAGTTTTGAAACGAATTTTATTAAGACTTTAAGGGGTTTAAAATGTAAGCTACCTATATTTAAATTCGGCTGTTGAACAGTTTTTTAAGAACAAGATAACGCTATACAAAAAGAAAGAAAGGACAAATAATCGTACCTGTATAGCGTCCTCGAGCGCGTCGTATTGTTCAGGCGGGTCGGTGCGCGCCTCGTCCGTGGCCTCCGCGAACTGCAGCCACTGCTCCAGCCGCCACAGGTCGTTGTCCAGCTGCTTCCAGTTGCGCTCCGAGCACAGCGGGCACGTCACGCGACCCGACTCGCTGCGAGGTAACGGTGTGTTATTACTCTGTGCTTGTTACCGGTTATGTTTTGTGGTACCGGTATTAAATACCGGTATATGCGATAATATTAAAATAAATTTTACATCCAAATATTGTTTGCAGTTACTTACTTAATGAACATTTTAAACTATAGATTCCTGATTGTATTCAAAATATATTAGTCATAATAACAACACAAATTCCTTTGTTTTGTATAGGTGGAATATTTAAATGTTATCATGTAATCCAGAGGTTATTGTTGACTGTTATTGTCGTTCAGGTATTGCGTATTTTTATATTCATGTTGGTATTGAAAACAGTTTTTGTACGCGTTTATGAAAGACCTTCAGATAAAACTTGTATAGTGTAGGTATGTTAAAATTGCACCACCACGCGTTATATGTATTTAAAATAACTATACTTTAATGATCGGACAATCAGACGATTAGAAATGTGAGTCACTTTTCTAAAAAATTCTTCAAAAATATATGCAAAAATGTTTGTAAGCAAAAATGTTGTATTTTGAATATTTTTAATAATGAACTTTGACTAAAGGGAGTTGTTAACAATCATAGTCTGGTATCCCAAAAATTAAATTTAGGCAAATAGGCGGCCGATTACCCGATCTACGCTATCTCAATAAAATGAAATAAGGAAATAATATTAAAGCGGTAGGTAAATATTTTTAATTTGTATAGTGATAAAAATGTAAGAATTTAGGTCATAATAATAATTGATAATACATTACTACAGTTAATAGCTATTTGATTACGCACACACAAGACAACTACTTAGTCATGCATTGCCAATTCCTAGTAAGTCCTACGAAGAATATCTACAAGCACTACATAAATATAAAAATAGGCGTTGAACTATTTGATTTTCGTTGTAAAATACAATTAAATTAAAATTACGACGATTTGCGACAGCACTAAAAATAATAATAGCCTGACAATACACCAAGTGACACAGTGGAAAAAAATTGTAGATACTATAATTTATAAACAAACTGGTGAAAAAGAAAAACCAAATGATACAACACCTAGTGCACAACAAAACATAGACTACAACGTTATCTAAAAATATATAATAATAATAATAATAAAATAAGTGTATATTAGGAAGCGGTACTCACTGTTCGCACGTAAGAGCGTACGAGGCCGAGTGGGGTAACCTAGGGAAGGAAAACGCATCGGTTTAATACGGCATGCCTGGTTAACTAAGCTTGTTAAACACTCTTTACTCTCTTCTACGCTCTCCAGTTTAAAGACTTCATCTTAAAATCGATTTTAAATCGAATGAAATTTCTGTAATTTTTTCCAGGAAACAAATCGGTTTAGGTTAATTTTACTTACTAAATACCGGTTTCATTCTGATATGTATCAATATTTTATATTACGTTCTATCAAGTTAATACTAATAACTAATTAAATAATAAGTATGTCTAACTATCACTCATTAGCTTTTAAGTAACACGTTTGTTGTCAAGGACGACTAAACTGTAAAACCAACTGTATTAGACTACTGCAAAGTTTCCCTCTATCTACAGACTACAGCGAACAGTGATTTGCTGACTGCGATATCAGAATCAAGTAAATACATCTTTAACTCAAAAGGTGCCTGTTAAAACATCAAGCTTCCGTGTTTTAAAACGAAATTTCGTGAATGCAACTCTTGAACTTGTGAACAAAAGGACGTTAAGTTGTCAATAACCGAAGAATAAAATAAAAAGTCTGCTTTTAGTACAAGCTGGCACGGCATATTTTTGGCCATGGTAAAATATAAATGCACGCCAGTTATATTAGATAGAACTTGGCTTGACACGCTCCCGCATGTCTACATCGGCCTATTTATAAATAAACAGGACTAATAGATCTTAAAAACAGAGTATAATATCTACACCTATACAATTTTTTATCCGTCTATTATTAACAACAAAACAGTGTCCATTATTCACAGTTCTTGCTTCAGCTGTTAATATTTAGTAGCAATCGTGTTCAAGGTGCTCCGGGACAGTGGTCTTAAGTTTGCGAAACACTTTCATACAAAGCCCCATCACCAGATGCAAAGTGCTAGTGCCACTACATAGAGAAACAATCATTGTCCAAACTTCTCGAAAGTTGTCCCAGGGTCCAACTTGGAGAGCTACGTTTAAACCACGTGACAGTAAGTGAAAACTAGACAAAGACGCAGCGAGGGTGTCCGCTGAAGTACTGACCTCAGGTTGTTGATTTGCAGCTCGCGTTTCTTGGCCTGGGTCAGCAAGTCTTCGTATCTCAGCGTGAGGGATTCCACTTCTTTCATCATAGCTTCTTCCTCGGTTGCGTCACATTCGGTCAGCAGGAGTTCGGATAGGTGCTTGGCCAGTTCTAGCGTCTGTCCCGGCTTGGCGCCCGCCTTGGCGATCTCCTTAGCAGCGGTTGCCAGCTCATCTCCTGAAGAGTTCTCCTTCACCTCCGTGAGCAAGGCGGTCCGCAGGAGTTCTAGAGACTCGGACGCTTCCCGCACCGCGGTCGCCAGTTCCACGCGGTAGGTCTCCTTAGATGTTAAAGTGTCTACTTGTAAAGCTGCATCTGTTTCCCATTTTAATGTATCCACCTGTGAAAGAAGCAATTTAAAATTACAGCTTGACAAACCATCATAAAACCTACATTTAAAAATTACAAGGTATAATAAGTATAAAAATTCAAGCTTCTACTTTTATCCACAACGAAGCTATAGAGTGTCGAAAATGGCTTGAATTTGCTCGAAAAAAGGATGGTAAGGCCATGCCACTTTTTCGCTCGACTTGGTGTGCCGTCTCCCCAGATAATATTAAAAAAAACAGTTCTTAGTTTTCTTACTCCACAACTGCAGACCTATGTGCTTACCTGCACAGCGGTATCGACGTCGCCGACGACGTCAGCGCGCGCGATGTCCAGCCTTGCTGTGACGTCAGCGTGCAGCGCGCGGTACTCGGCCACCATATCCCCCACCCCGGGGACAGTACCCACGGCCAGCGCCAGCCGGTCCGCCTCCTCCACCAGCGCCCGGCACTCGCCCAGCTCTTGCTCTACACCCTGGAGAGGAAGAATATCATCGGTGTTATGGCTGCCCAATATAGTTCCTGCTGGCGCTATGGAACACATTTTGAGACATTCATATTGATTTTACTGATGGTAATGAATCTAAAATAACAAGGAAAGTCGCCTACTCCACTACAGTAAGAAACTCTGAAATTAATCTTGCGAATAGTATAATTTTACTTACATCTAACTCCTTTAATGTTGCGAACTTGTCCATTGGCGTTGGCGCGAGATGTAAAGCTCTCGTCAATCTGACGTCGACTTCGGCAAGGGCAACCACCGCTCGGCCGTGAGCCGCCACGAACCGCCGATGCGCGTCGGCTCCCGCAGAGTCCACCCGCCCCCGGAGCTGCTGCCAGCGTCGCACGGCGCTCCTCAGCCTTGCGGCATCATCGGCCCCCGCGCCGCGCAATTCGATGCCCCGGGCAGACACCACTCGGCTATACGCGTCCTCAAGTTTCTTAATATCTCCGTCGAGACCTTCCAAGTCCTTTGTCACAGCTTTAGATACTGATTCATCATCACTCTCCCCGCGCTGCTTTCGCATTTCGATCTTTTCTACCCTTTTCTCGATTGCATCCAATTTCTTTTCTACTTTGGGCAGCAGGGAGACCGCCAACTCGGCAGATTTGCGTATCTCTTTCAGAGCACTCTTACGATGTTCTGACATATCACAGATGTTCTTCCATTTCTTCTCGATGATGTCGACTCCGGTGTGGAGGTTTCGCAAATCAAAGTTACCCTTAAGGACATCTGGATCATTAAACACCATCTCACAGAGGTTCAACGTATCACCGACTTCACCACTCTTATTTTCTATGCTCTTGTGAATTTGATCACGTTCTTGGAATTTCTCATCGACAGCTTTTGTCGTCAAATTTTCAAGAACAATCGAAGCAGATAATTTGGATTCGATGGAATGTAATTGTAGTCTAATTTCTGTTAATCGCTCCTCAAGTTGCGATATCGTTTCTAGTAGTTCGTTGATCTTAGCGATTCTACTTCTGCCAGTTTCTTGAACTTTATGCCACCGTTCTTGAACATCCTTTAATTGTTTTGACATATTTTTACTGAAAGATTTTTCATCTTTCTTAGAAAGGTCTATAAGGAGGGCACCAGTTTCGGAAAGCCAATCAAATTCACGCTCTTTCATGGCGGTTTCTGCCTGTATGTCAGAGTTTATCCTTCTGATTAGGTCTTGAGGGTCTAATGCACCTATGTCATTGCTGGTACCAGATGACTCAAGGCGCGCTTCTACAGTTGTTATCCATTCAGTGAACTTCATTAATCTTGTTTCAAAGATTGTGTATATCTCTAAACGCTCCTGTAATCGGTGGATAATTGTGGTAAGTTGATGTTCTAAATCAGCCCTTTGTTGCCGTGTTTGCCAAACTTTTTGACTTACTATTCTAATGTCTTGAGGGCTTAGACATTCCTTGAGTTGTTCCTGAATGACACTAAGAGCCTCGATTTGTATTTCAGTCTTGTCAATCTTAACTCTGAGGTCTGTGTACTTATCGATCGCCTTCTTGACCTGTGGCCTGGAAAGGCGATTTTCGTCGGAATATGGTATGATTTCTTCGTGAGTTTTGTTGTAAAGCATTTGGAGATCATTGGTTAAAGTTTCGTATTCATCTATGAGCCCAAGTATTCGAGTAAGGAAGTCGCGCCAGGTGTCCAGACTTGCTTGTAAGTTGTCAACTCTCTTTACGATGCCAGCGTATTCCATTCTCACTGAGGCTCCATACGCTTCCTCTGTAAACTCTAACACCTTTTTGAGATTTCTTAGTAGTTTTTCTGTTTGTTTCCTACCGTCTGGAACTTTATCTGAGAGATTCTGTATCTGGGCCAGTAATTTATTTACCCGTTTAATATGTACATAACGAAGTTGCAGTTTTTCTTTTTCTCGCTCTAATTCCTTGAGCCATCTCAGTAGCTCAGTATATATTTCTCTGTAATCATCCCATGCCGCGATTCGAGTGCAAACTTCCTCATGCCGTTCTACAATCCTGGCCAATGTTTCGTTATGAAGATTGGTAAGCGTATCGAATTTGTCAGCTAAATCTCTATTCTTCATTTCCTTATTCTCATTGATAAGGACAGATCTTTGCGACGCCAGGAGATTCCTGTGCACCCGACATAGCCGTCGGTGTTCTGTCAAGTTTTCGTAATCGGCCGGAACCGACCCGGATAGGAACGATCGGAGATCTAATAAGTACTCGTGCCATAATTTGAGAGCTGTGGCCGCATCACCCGACCTGACTAGAGCCGTGGACAGTCTGTGGTAGTGAAGGAACGTGTCTCTGAACATCGCCTGCCATAATTCTAAAATTCTAACAATGCTATGCTCGTCTGAAACATCTCGGTCGATCTCAGGCAGTTCAGCTTTGGCGGGAGCAATGTCAGCCTCACTCTTTCCTAACGCTATTAAGTTTTCGCGTAGTGCTATCAGCTTGTCCTCGACTATCTCTCCATCTTCCTGCACCGGGGTGAGGTCCTGTAACAACGTGGACATGATTAAATTCTAATTAAGATAACTCAATGTCAATATTGATCATTTGCGTCATGTACGCACTGTATCTACCATTCGGAAGTACGTGACTCGATATTAAATAAAACAGTTATCAGAACCGTTACAACCTCATAAGGCATTCAGAAAGGAAAGACTCCACCGATGTACTGTGATAAGAGAGGTGATTTCACTACGTATCAATTTGGGAAGTACTGATATTAGTACAATGACAATAGGCTTTAGATAAGAAAAAATAGAAATGAGACTTATTTGTTAGCCAGAATGGTAACAATTGGGTAAAGTTAATTTATTATATTATTTACTTAGGCTCATTTAATAACTTGTAAAATTCAAGGCATAAAGACTTCAAATCGATAACAATGAGATGACTCAAAAACTACGCGACAGATGTCCAAATGTAGGCATATTCAGAACCCTTTTTTCAAAGTCTCCTAAAAACTTCCACAAACCCAAAACATCCAGCCACCAACCTGTCTCATATCGCAGAACATCTCCTTGGCGTGCTGCGCCTTGGCGCGCGCGAGCTGGCGCGCCTCGCCCAGGTCTGCCAACGCCTGGACGGCGCCAGCCACCAGCTGCAGCCGCCGGGCCAGGGCATCCGCGTCCGCTTGGAGCGCCCGCGACCCAGTCTCCGCCGCCACACGCGCTGCGAGCGACCGGAGTTCCGCTACCCTCGCTTCTTGCTCTAGACATGCCTGGAGACAACGTAGGCTTGGTTAAATAACAGGGTAGAATTTATAAGAACAAAAAATTATACTGCTTGACAAGTAAAAAGTTAGACGAATTCAACGACCGACACCTCATATCAAAATCTGTCCAGCCGTTTGGGCTTTAGGGCACGCCAAAGAAATGGACATACGTACAAACAATCATACATACATTCATACATACACTCGAAAAACATTACCCTTCTTCTGATACAGTCGGGTAAAAATCCATTCTGAATTTTAATTACTGTCACGTGCTTAATGACACAAGATTAGGACGATGCGATAGTCGTATTAATAATTAATTGTTAATCATCACAATCGGCCCACGCGTTTGAATCTCTAGCTATAGAGTGCCACACGCATACATCAACTTATGAACACATTACCCTCTTTTGCGTTGCACAGCCGGTATATAGTGTATTTTCTATGTTGCACAGTCGGGTAAAAAAGAGGAGCAACTTTTATCTTGTTCAAGTCAACTTTCAGCATACGAGTAAAGTGAGGAGTTTAGTTTGTGTAGTGTAGACGCGATCCTTGATTTTTATAACATATTGACTGAATAAGTTGTTAAAGTTTTTTTGGTTGTATTTAGTTTCCTAGAAATGCAATTGAAATAGGTACCTACTAACGGCTAAATGTTGTGGCAATTTTTTCAGAAGACCAGTTGAGAAGCTGAGTGCTTAGGATTACCTAAGTATCTAAATTGTATTCCATAGATTCGCATGGCTACACTAGATCTAGATCTATGACAACGTATATATAATAATCCAGACATTCATTGCATGCAGCCGTACCCTCAAAATTACGGTGGTCGTAAAATAAAATAAAAAATAATGACGGTACCTAATATTCCCCAACTTGCCACATATTTCGATACAAAATAAATGCTGAGCTAAATAGAATTTATCGGTACAAATTGAAACTTTATGTGGAGTTTTTTTGAATAATCAAATAAATAATATTGGTAGCAAGTTATACGGATGAATAAATATTCCGAATGCTGGTGATATTTACGATCCGCGACAAGTAGCCGAGGCGGCGTTAAATTTTATCAAATTCAAACTGGAATTTTAGTTCAAGGGCTGGTGGCTGGTTACGTAACGGCAACAGTTTACCGGATTCGTTGTTTACTCTGTGACGTCAGCTGATCGTTTTCCTTCCGCATAACAGTAGTTAGATTCCATTTTCAAGTTTAATACGCAGAATCAAAATGTATAAAAATCATTATAATTTTTTGCGGCGATCTTTCAGATATCAATTTTCAGGGTTCCTAAGTAATTTATTTTCTTAGTAGGTACTTACAGTCACAAAGTTGTTATAACTATGTTTTTTTTGAGTGTCGCGTTTTTCCTAAATTTATTCGTTCGTATATTTAATTACACCGAAGCAAATAAATATAATTGTTATTCACTTTTTTAAATATACCTAGTAGGTATGAAAGAGCCGTTATCGAGAATTATAACGTGGAGCATTCTTTCCATCACATAGCCACTATCATCATGTTCCATTTCAAACTACTGCCAAAGCGATGGTATTGAATTTAACTATGACGTGACGTTATTTTAATCTACTTACCAGTCTTTAAGCTGCATCTAAAAACTAGTGATGTAACGAATGTAATTTTTTGAACATTCGCGAATGCGAATGCGAATGCGAATATCTGCTTCCGATATTCGCGAATGCGAATGCGAATGCGAATATTCAGTTTTTTTTATTTGCACTCTATTTTCTATGTGTGATCCATTTATGCGTGATCGATCCAACCCACCTGACTAAAGTGTCACGCCGCTAGAGGGCCGTTCAAGTATTAGGTAGGTAGGTACGTAAGCAATTTTTTTCTATTTTCACCTATATAAAAAATCACACACAAAACGAAACAATAAATTATGTAGAAAATACCGAAAAGTTTTAAATAATATTGGCCTAACGTAATCACCAAAAAGAGCCGCCAAAAAATAGTCAAAAGTAAAAAAAAATAGTAACAAGACGAAAACCATTGGGAAAGGAAGAAAATATGACAAAAATATGATGAAAAATAATTTACGGGCGATGTGGCAAGTCCTATTTAAAAAAATTGAATGGCAAAGTTATGGGTAATAAAAAGATCTACAACTTTTGTATCCACACTATTTTTACATAACCTCTGTAAAAAATTCAAATAACTAAGTTTTTGATTTTTTATTTTATCTTGTACAAAAAATAAAAATATTACTTTCACGAAATTTGCAGAAAACCTTTTTTGTCCCAAAAACTGTAATTCTCCCTTTTTTCAATTGAATTGCGAAAAAGCACCATAATTTTCTCTCGATTTGCTTTTTGTTCCTTGAAATCTCTACTTTGGATGGTGAAAAAAATATACATTTCTTTAGCAACATTTCTCAAATTTTCGTGAAATAATGATTTTCAAAAATTCGTGTATTAATATAGTTTTGTAGAAGATAAAAAAAAAACAAAAACACAGTTATTTGAATTTTTCGCATAAATTTGAGGTTGTGTGAATACAAAAGTTGTAGATCGTTTTATTACCTACTTACCTATAACTTTGCTATTTTTTTTTCATAGGACTTGTAGTTTTTCTGGAAATTGCGATAAACCGTTTTTACCCTTGACAAAAAATTAACCCCTTCCCGACCTCAGATCGCCCGTAAATTATTTTTCTTTTTTGTCATATTTTCTTCCTTTCCTAATGGGTTTCATCCTGTTAAGTTATTTTTTTCGTTTCAAAAGCTATCGGCACTGGTCTACTAATCCGGTCTGCATGTAGAAATCAACAAGTGAATTTCGAAATACAGTTGAAAGTGAATTTATTTATTCTTGATGAAGAAATGAATGGCTTTTTAAAAGTAATTTTCATTTTTATTTTTTCTAGTGTAAATATTCGCAAAACATTCGCATAAATTTTGCGAATGCGAATGCGAATGCGAATATGGAAAAAACATGCGAATATTCGCGAATGCGAATGCGAATGCGAATATTCGTTACATCACTACTAAAAACGTTATGATATGACTGGAGTATACCAGCGTGATGAGATCACGCAGTATTTCTACCGGTGTTCAGTGTATGTCGCTTCTATATTTAATTTTCCAACGGTCACGCCACGTGCGAGTGTTGCCATCGGAAATTCCTGTGCGTTTCCGAACTACCATACCAACCGTATCCGCGGCCGAATTAACTGTGAATCGGATCCTGTTTCCACTAAGTACAACGTACATTTTATATTGGCATGACGTTTAAAGGGCAGACAATATTCAGCAAGTTTGTAAATAATTGGCACTCGATATTACTTATTCTGTTCGAACTATCCATTAGTTGCAGGCATTAAAGGAGAGCTTTAATGCCTGCAACTATGATTTTCTTTTCATAACGTTTATTATTTATCGCAAGAAAATTCGTATGGGTCTCGTGACTCTGGTCTGGCCTTTCTCTAAATGGCATGATCTAAGAAATGTGACACTTATGAAGTGCAATGGTTACATTAACATACAAGATACTCCATTGACATTAGTGACTAAGTTTGTGTGTGTGTGGATAGAAGTGGTAGAGTCACGTTGAAATGGTTATACTTATGTCACTTTAGTTTTTTTATTTTTATTTCTTATCAAAATAATAAACCTTTGTGTTTAACTACCGTACAAAATTGATCCACTGTGTACGCCCAGAACTTAAAACAAAACTTAGCTACAAACTTCCAGTCAGTCCAAGCAAATGTTTCAAATCAAATCTCTTGTGGTAATAACCACTAAACAAAATAAATCCACAAAATTAAATAGGTTTATTGACTATTAAAATCCTTTAATATGAATGAAAAGTTCAAAGAAATGGATTATTTACGATGAAAGCAATCGATTAAATTCCCACATTAGACAGTCGCCGATATCTAAATGGCTCCGAAGGAAATGGAGGCAGCGCCATCTGGGAGCTCTGGTTAGCCTCATTCTCCCCATTACCTACATATCGATATCAATTGCAGTGTTAATAAAATTATTGCATCTCTGTTTACAGACCAATATTTCTGTACCGTCTGTTACTCCGACTAAGGGAAAACAGCAGAAACAATTTGTGATAAGTATGTTAATGTATTCTATTTATATCCGATACAGTATAAAAAGTTAAAGACTGATCTGTTACTTTTTGATTTTTTCAACTATTTGCGTTAAAGATTACAATGTTATGAATGCTATTTACAATTTATTTCTATGATAAGAATACCTACTCAGTACTTAGGTTCTTCCGATATGGGGCATTTTGTACACCAATTTTTCGAAACAGTTGTATGGATCAATGTCACGGCTGAATTCGTAGGTAGGTACAAAACAACATAAACATCGTGAGTAGGTAGGTACAAAAAAGGGAAAAGAAAATGTTTTTCCGGACTATGTATAAAATACAGCAATAAATAAAAAAGTAATATGGTTTTTTTCTTCACGTAGTCATTAACATACCTAAAGATTCTTATTTAATTCCTGTTATTTTACAATAATATGTAATAAAGTTAGTTTACCCGTTAAAGTTTCCCCGATCCATTGTTATCGAAGCAAAACAAGTTTTAATTAATATGGTTAATGAATACTATACAATATAAAGAGGTTATTATTAGCAATTGCATCATAGTTCACCTCTGTTACTGCAGATACCGCCATATTTGTTATTATATGACGCCAGATGGTAAAATGGTTAACTGTGGTTATGGTATTATATTAAACACAAATCTATTTTTTATTACAATAAAATTGCTGCTGATCAACGGCGGTACATTTTTGTTTGTTTTTCTGTGTTTGTTCCTTTTTATCTCAGAAATACCAGATACTTGTCTGGTTCATCGTAATAAGTTTAACATATAACATGGGTTCTAAAGAAATCGGTTCATAAAAGAGAAAGTCATTTTTAAAAGTAAGTGCGTTCCAGAAACGAATTTAAGTAGGTACGTATAGGTACTAAAATTTATGTATTGTCAGTGGGATGGCCGTAAAGAAATGGGACACTTCAAACATCATATATACCATATAATAGCAAATAGTTATTCGCCCTAAAAATGTCTCTGAACACATCAGGAACCGAATCTGAGATTCTCGAGTTAATAATGAAAATATTAACAAATAGTTAACTAACTGAAGGAAACATCTTCAAAATAGTTTAAAAAAACTCAAACACCATTTACTGCATTTTGGCTTCAGGACCATATTTTGGGTAGGTTTTGAACATAATTAGTAAACAAGGAAATACCTCATTATTGATTACTTACTTATTATGATGTTTTATAGACATATTCCGTAATCAGAACTTACTTCACCACTTTCCCCTCACTTTTGGTGATACGAGAAAGTGGAAAGTTCTTTCTCAGCAAGATCCTTTATTACCTACGATGTAAAGTATTAAGTAGTCCACTTTAGTGCGTATTTTTAATACCAATAAAAATTTTATACCTATTTCATGATTAGTCGCATTTTTTATTATTTTAAAACAATTAGGTACTTACCAACAGTTTAAAGAATTGCTTATTTTGGGTCTATATCTCTATATTTTATTTGTGATTGTGGGTGTTTTTGACAAACATTTTCGAAAGTCACGTTCCGCCATATCTTAACCTACCTCATCCAAGAATAGTCACGAAAGAACAGCATGGAAATCCCATAGAATTTACCCATCCATTTAGGTAACAGAGAAGACTCATCTGGTGACGGCAATATTTGAAATTTTATTTAAATGTGTTGGGTTGATAAAGCACTATCATATCTAATCATCTATAGGTACGTATGCGGAAGTATTGATAATAACAAATTGTAATCGTTATGAAATGCCCAAACATTGTTGACACCGTTAAACATTAGGATGACACGTTATCACCTGTTTGGATTAACGATATTGTCAATCGAAAAATTACGATCCATAATTTACTGACATAATAATAGTGCCATAAGGTCATAACTCATAATAACACGACATACAAAAACCGTACGTTTGCCAATGATGAAGTAGCTACTGTGCTGACCGATTTAGGACATTCCTATAGACAGAATATATTGGAGTCGTGGCGATGTCAACGGTACATAAAATTTGTGCTAGTGATCATGTTACGTCCAGCTAATTGGCTCACGAGGATAACACGACGTATTTAATGTCTGAAGGCAACGGACGTTCAGTAAAGTTGTCAACGTAGCAGCTGTAATGGGCAGCTGATTAGAAATCAATCAATCAATCAGTAGGTATCTCGATCCAACGTCCGTCGAGTTCATCACTCCACAGTCATGTGCGCGCTCACGTGGTCACGTGTTGTTGTGGATCGATATCTACTGGTTCAAGGATACACAACAAAATAAAATATGTTCATCAATTTATCTCAGAGCTGTTTAAGAACAGTATTTGATTTTATTTATCGCTATGGCCAGCATGTTTAATTTGACTGTTATTCAAAAATAATAAACACATGAAGTAATAGAAAGGACATTTAATTCTTCATTTTATTTTTTATCTTAAGAATTTAAAATTAAACAGATGACTCGATTCAGATAATTATATCCGCGAGTAGGTATATTATGAAATTATGATGTAAAATATTTACTTTATTTTTGCCAATTATTTAGATAAGTAGGTCAACTTTTACTCAATTAATGCTACTATTGTATAAAATAGAGATGACGTAGGTAAATTAATCAGTTGTTTTTAGGGTCAGCCGTATCTGAGCTAATCTTTGACACATATTTTAGATTTAATTTCGCCTTCACGTACCTATTGGAACTATAATAACCTCACAGAAACTGCGTACTTATATATACTCATGTAAGATGTACCTACTTATCTACACATATGAGTGATTGTCCCAGGAATAGCAAGTACTGGAGCACAGTATCCCTGCCAGTATTAGTTTTGAAATTAACCATACCCTCCATTCATACATTAAATCCCCCGTAAACCGACATAATAATGGTATTTGTGGGCGCGGCGAGACGAAATAGGTCAAACGCTACACAACCTCGTCAGCTATAGGACTTCCACCTGCGTACAATAGGTATACCTACTCAAAAACAACAATTTTGGGAGCGTTGGATATTCACACGCAGTCTAAACGTGTAACCAAATGAATTTGTTATCTTTGATTAAATAAATTGAATTATAATTAAATCAAGATATAAAGGTAAGTAAATAATGCTTCGGTACTCAGATACAAAATTATTTTAATTGCGCATGTTCGGCCTAAGTACGGGTTAAATAAGAAAAAAAGAGTCGACCTTTAATCCTGCTCCAACACTTTATTACAATTCTACGAATCTTATTTCTTAATAATTTTTTCTCGGGGATTGTGCAAGCACTGCCCGTCCTGCTGCTCAAGACAACTGTGACCGACACAGAAAGAAAACTACCTCCTAAGTGGATACATTGTAAGTTGACTAATAACAGAGTGTAAGTTACCACATTCTTCATGGATTAAGTGAAACAATACATTTCAATTAGCTAGTCTGGTACATCAATAGTTAACGAGGAGTGGCGGCCGGCAGGCGGTGGCGTGGATGAAAACCGGGTGGTTTGGTGGTGGTGAAAGCCAGGCTATTGATTGTGGTTAACGCTTAGCGGGAGCCCGACCTGCCCGACGCAAGGGCGCGCCTTCGCGCCTGCCCACAATTAAGACGATTCTACCATTGTTTCAAGACTCAGTTACGTTTAGAATTGGCTAAGTTTTTGGGTGTGACTGTATAAATACTGTACGGAACTGTACGGCGGGGTACTGAAGGGGCACGTTTCCATGTCTAAACGAAGTCCTCGTTAAGGAATTACGGTGTACTTATGTCGGACCCACCTATAAGTTTAAATTCATTTACACTCGCCTACGCGATTGTCAAACAGAGTTAATGATATTACGCGATTAAGCCGGAGCTGAAGCCTTTCAGCATATATATTTTACTACATGTGTGACTAAAATTTCATTATCTTTATAATACTACCATTTTAAATTATAATGAATTATAATAATTTTATCGGTAAGTTTCACTGTGTTTTATGTAAGTTATTTTCATTGGAATATCGAAACCATTGCATGGATGATAGACGATGAAATAAAATAATGTTTATGTAATAAGCAAATATTCGTTACGAAAGTATTTCGGGTCAATCACACTTTTAGCGCAGTAGGATTCAGATAACAAGTTCATTGTAACCTTATCGAATCGCTCCGTTGGACGGCGATTGACTTATCTTGTAATTTGCACATAATGTAGCAGATTTACAGTTGCTTGATTGACATTTATTATGAAAGGACGCTACAAAAAATGACATTTAACTGTTAATATTAATATTGTTAAGTTATTTAGTCTGATTTATGATTTAAAAATTACATTGCCATCATCCATTCGTCGTGAAAAAGAGATAACACAAGTGTTCATGGAGACGTTTAGATCTATATTTATACAAAGTCAGGATGCAATATCTATACTAATATTATAAAGCTGAAGAGTTTGTTTGTTTGTTTGTTTGTTTGTTTGTTTGGTTGAACGCGCTAATCTCAGGAACTACTGGTTCGAATTGAAATTTTTTTTTTGTGTTGAATAGACCTTTTATCGAGGAAGGCTATAGGCTATATAACATCACGCTGCAACAATTAGGAGCGAAGAAATAATGGAAAATGTGGAAAAAACGGGGAAAATCATTCATTCTCGAGGGCTTTCGTTGCATGCGTTGCGAAAACGATTCAAGATACCAAAAATATATGTATGAATGAATTATTCCTCTTGAAATGATCTAAAAAAATGTCCACGACAGTATATGTCTATCTTTTAAGATTAACACACTAGAACCGTTTTTATGGTAATCAAATTTGGTCGAACCCACTGCCATACCAAACTTGCCGCGTTTCCATGTTTAATCTGAATTAATCTTGCTGTGATCCTTCGCTACTTAGCTATTATTTTGTCGTAAGCTTTATTTCTAAGTTTAATTTAATTTAACCTCAATTAATTTTGGTGATAGTTTATTATCTTCCCGAAATTCCTACGGGAGCGGGACCTACGCGGTTGATACTTACGGGTCCCGAAGCGAAGCGAGGGCGGTTCGCTAGTATTATATAAAGTTAGTACAAACACAGTAATATTCTACAGATTGTAAGGTATTCATTTGCAAAAAATGCCTAGTCGGAGTATCAACGTTGAAGCGATTAAACTAAATCTTAATTTTCTCATTACTACTGCACAATACAATGATGAAAAGGTACAACGAGAAATCTGTTACGTAAATGCGCCTGAGAATTTAGCTTTACAGAATTAAAACTTAAAAAGAATTCGTGTCAACGTTAATTCTGTGGAAGTAAAATTTAAAATTTATTGCCAGACTCGGATGTTCATCCAATTTGTAAGCGAACTAAAATTAGCACAAGTCCACATCCCATAAAAAACAGGTTTTCCGAGTCTATACCCAGAATAGTGATTAGAAAACTCCGGAAACTTTCACAGGAAACTGGTGCGGTATCAATTACGAAGACCGTAACGAGTAGTCATGCCTAACTTCCAGTAACTCATACCATAAATTCCAATAATTCATACATTAAGTAGCTCGAGTAAATGTTAAACCACGTGGTGTTACATTATTTTTAAGCAAAATACCGTTATATTTTTATCGGAAGTACAGATTAGATATCAGCGTGGAGACAATGGCCTTGACAAAATGACAAACTGACCGAGTTTGTCGCCGCTATGAATGTATAATTTAAATTGTCTATATTGTTTCAAGTGTCTTTTGCTATAGAGAAGCAAGCGTAACAATGACACTAAATGATGAATGATTTTTGTTGTTTACAATTTTTGTAAGAAATTTTCGCTGTTGGAAATCAAATAATAACACGACTAATATGATGCTCTAACATGAAGTATATTGTGAAGATAATTTATGCTTTCGGAAAAGTTTTAGCAAGTTTTTGTGCCTATTGCAAATAAAAATGTAAATGAATAAGTATGAACTGCAAAATTAATTTTAAGTTAAGTATACCTATCACATAAATCTCCTCAGGTGGCAAACTGATTTTGAATACATGATAGACTAGCTTATGCCCGCAGCTTCGCCTGCGTGGAATTCGTTTAAGCTTCACCCCCTATTTCACTCCTTTAGGGGATGAATTTTGAAAAATCCTTTCTTAGCGGATGTCTACATCGTAGTGGCTATCTGCATGCCAAATTTCAGCCCGATCGGTCCAGTAGTTTGGGCTGTGCGTTGATAGATCACTATGTCAGTCAGTCACCTTTGAGTTATAATATATATTTAGATAGCTATCTTTACTGTGTACAAAAGTGGTCGAAACATTTAGATTACTTAGGTATAACTCTACAAAAAGTGCCTGAGCTAATTCTCTAAAGTTACTTCGTTACGCCCGCGTGGAATTCGTTTAAACTTCACCCCCCCCTATTTAACCCCTCTAGGAGATGAATTTTGAAAAATTCTTTCTTAGCGAATGTCTACATCATGGTGGCTATCTGCATGCCAAATTTCAGCCCGATCCGTCCAGTGGTTTGGGCTGTGCGTTCAGTTGAATCAGTCGAAAATCATAAACTTTCATCCCCTATTTTATCCCCTTGGGGGTAGAATTGATCAAAATCCTTTCTTAGCGGTTGTCTACGTCATAATATCTACCTGCATGCCAAATTTCAGCCCGATCCATCCAGTGGTTTGGGCTGTGCGTTCAGTTCAATCAGTCGAAAATCACAAACTTTTATCCCTTATTTTATCCCCTTAGGGGTTGAATTTATCAAAATCCTTTCTTAGCGGATGTCTACGTCATAACATCTACCTGCATGCCAAGTTTCAGCTCGATCCGTCCAGTGGTTTGGGCTGTACGTTCAGTTCAATCAGTCGAAAATCATAAACTTTCATCCCCTATTTTATCCCCTTGGGGGTAGAATTGATCAAAATCCTTTCTTAGCGGTTGTCTACGTCATAATATCTACCTGCATGCCAAATTTCAGCCCGATCCGTTCAGTGGTTTGGGCTGTGCGTTGATAGATCACTATATAAGTCAGTCAGTCAGTCAGTCAGTCAGTCAGTCACCTTTGAGTTTTATAGATATAGATAAATGCGCTTCACGATATAATTACTTCTAGACATTTCTTAAACTTAAAACTTGTTAACTCTATGGTACAAGAGGTGCGGGCGAAAGCGTCAACGTCCTTGAAAAGTTGGTGGCTAGGAAAACGATACGAATTTCAGTCAGTTTTCATAATTACTGTTGTTAATGTTCAGTTATTTTGTTTTAAGGAACTCGGCTATGTTTGTTTAACTGTAGGTTAGTGGTTTTGTATCGAAACTTTTAAATCAGCTGCCGACTGTGATGCCAAAATGCTATGATTTCAACATTTTAAACCACGAATATGGCAGTTTATTAAAAGTTCGCAGAAATCACTTTTGATGTCTAGATTTTTTCATTTGTTTAGGTATTTGCTTAAAAAAGCTTTCGTTTAATGCGGAGTCATTTATTTTCATCAAAAATTTAGAAATATTTGTGTATTTCCAATTCAGAAGTCCATAGAAGTCGCAGGTTGGTTTCCCACGTTCGAACCGAATCGCTATAGATGAATAAATGTTATTAATATATGCAAACTAAATTACATTAATACGTTAATACGCACATATATTCCAGTACCAACATACACGCATAAACACATTTAAGTATTTGTCACATTTATTTCGTTTTAAGTACCTTTATGTCAATAATAGGTCCTACACAAATTCCACAGTAAATTTAAAAACAAGGTCAATACATCCATTGACCTTCCTTCCTTCCTGATACACGTAATGATCTTGTTTGCCCCTAGTCTTGAGTAAACTAAGATATGGCCTCAACACATCAATAGCCCACTACAGGCTTTTATCTACTGTGTAGTGTGCTACGTGGCACCTAATTACCTACTGAGGAGCCTGCCTTACTCCACCATTACGAATGGGCGAAGATATTAAACTTAAAATAAATCCGTCATAAAATAATAATTATAATTACATCTTGTAAAAATATTCCTGTGTCATTTCTAATCGTATATAAATCTATAGTTAATGAAAATTAGTATTTCGAACGTAACAATTTATGATTTAAAAGTATGAAAAAAGGCATGTTCCTTAACAAATAAATACCTACAATTTAGCGGATATTTTGAAATAAATCATAATACTGTTTATTATACTCGCATTAATAAAACTCGGGCAAAGAAAAACTAGAGGTGTCGTGAAAATACTCAATGCTAAATATACTAAGTATTTTATAGTAAGAATCTGTTATTGTTGAGTTCTTCTGTGTTGAGATGAATACTCGTATTATAAGAGAAACATTTGAAGGCATATTGATCACGTTTTTTAATTAGTTAAAGTATCATTATCGTTAGTGATACAACGTTTAGAGATATTTAGGGATATATATTCGTTTACATTATATTCGGAAGAATAATTAAAATAATACAAATTATCAGACGCTAATTCTTCCTTATTTATGTAACCTTTGTTTTGTAATCTACTACCTTGGCAGAATGTAGGTTACTCGATACATACTCAGGGCTCAGGGCTCCCCGGAGAGGAATGCCGCTAAGGTACTTTGTAGCACGCACTTAGTCAACTACTTATATATTTACTTATAATAGCCTTGAAATTTTTAATGTTGAAAATATTTGAGCGCGATTCCATTTGGACGAAGTAGAATTTAAAAACACCGAGATATAACTACATATGCATAGGTGCTTATGACCACGGTGAGAAGTAGTGAGTAGTGAGTAGGTACCTATCTAGATGTTGTTTTTACAAATTGATGTTTCCTAAATCATTAAAATATAGATTTATTAAGAGTTTACTAGTAGAATTGAGAATACCTACACGGATTATGAAGAACATGTATTGTCTCTTGTTTTCCCAGTAAAATCCAGAATATTTCCACGAAAAAGATAATGAAAAACGACAACCTTATTGATTTTCAAAATTTGTGAACTGGTATTATAAATGACATTAGTACCTTTAATCTAGGTACATAAATAATATGAGTGCGTAGCAAGTGTATCACCAAAGTGGGTAGAACAATATTAATTTGTTTTTATTATGTAAATGTAATTAATTTAATGTAATAATGTCGTATAATAACTGGATTTCATTAATTATTTTTAATTACTTTTCATAGTTCTATTTATTTAGCCGAATCCCACAGAATAAAAAATGCAATTTTTTTAAATGTTTTTAACACATCCTTTTGAAGTTTTTTTTAACAGACGTACAGACCTTTTATTCGGATAATGTTTATGTAGGTACTTCACTTACCTCTTGCAGTGACATGGTCCTATCACGATCAATCACAACCCGGACAGTTGACACACATCTCTTATCACATCACTATTCAAAACAGCACATCAATACATCATTTTTCACACAAATATCCACTGGCATAATACGTTTCTTCACTGACTTTGCACTGACCAATACACTATTATAATTAGGTGCAGTAAAACCATCTTAAATGTGTCTACCAACTAAACAAATTCAATGTTAATGCATGTAGTTAATAAAAAAAGAAAAACAATAAAATAGTTACTTTAATAACACTAGAAAACTTAATGTTTCCCCTAAAAAGTCTGTCTACCCACAAATAAAAAAAAACAAAATTGTTTACTCTTAAGCGCCCACACGAAGCCTACCCACGTCTTATTGGCGAAGGACAAAACTACAAACTGCCGAACGCGCCATTTGAATTCAATTGGCTACCTCTTCGACGCGAATACGGAATTGAAAATTTCAAATATGGTACACCCAAGGTACACCGGTACATGGAACTCATCGTTTGAGTACCAAGGTCATAGCTTGCATTCAATGCAATCCTGGAGAAAATCAATCTTTCATTGGTTCAATTCACAAGGTGTTGGAAAATTGTGCCCACACGAATATCACCCCCAATCATAAACGTGCGTGCAATTTACTGTTTCGCTATTTAACTACATCCATGCAACTGATCCAACTTACACTACAACTAAATTAAAACGCTATCGAGACCTTTAATAAGAAATTAGGTTTCAGACAGTATGACAGTGCACTAATTTATGCGTCACTGCAGAAATTTATGTAACGGCACTCAATATTATCTTAATTAATGCAGATCAATCAAGCCTGTCGTTTATTTTGATAAAGTCATTTACAAAATTATTTACCATTACCGTGCTTTAAAGATGTACAATCGAACGTCCAACATCACTGTATGATCATAATTTAAAACTGTGAATCTGTTATACCTAGCTTTCTACATCCATGCCTAGTACACAGTTTCTGGGACTAGGTATAGAAAGAAGCCGTAATTCTGAAAGAATAAGGCCAACTGTGAAATTCAGCGCGTTTTTAGGAAACGGAAATGATAAATCTACATGCACTAACTCACTGAAAGCGTGTTAAACATTAATTGTGTTTATCGTTGAATTAATCTGAATAAATTATTCATACGGTTTAGAACTCGACTGCATTCCGTCTCACTGGTGATGTCACATATTGTGTATTTTTGCACTTAATATTAAATAAAAAAAATATATGATTTGGCGCGCTTTTTGACGTTTTGTCAAATTATTAATCGGTATTTTTATTCGTTTGTTTGATAAGATTCGAGGTTATGTTCGAGTTTGTTCGTTATTTTCGCGGGTTTGGTATGTTTCAGCTCATTCTCAGACGTCCTGCGTGCCGGACGTCCGGGGAGCGACTGGCCGTGGTTGGCTGGTGGCGTTATCACCGCGTTATCAGTTAGTTAGCATGCGTTATATTTGGGGCATTTTATTTGTTTCATTCCGCAGATATAGGTATGACTTTTTGCAACCTTCAACGCTTCAACGTGACTTTATATCAGTGAATTGTTTTTAGAAAAGATAAAAATTTTAAGTGAAAATTTTTAAGAATGTCTGTTTTTACTTCATTACATGGTGTGGTATGATTTTCAAGAAATAATAAAAAAAATAATACACTCAGTATAATAATGAAGTACTTACTATGAGTATACTAAGTTAGGTATGTAGTAATTTTATTTTCAGAACTCAAACAATTAATCAATAAATTAAATCAAGAGTCACAAATTCAAAAATTTCATTTTTTTAGCCAACATCTTTTCTACACAATATAGTCTTTTCTTTGTACCTAGTCTTACGCGTTTTGCCAATTGGTGCTGATATGCGGTTACTAGTTATGTAATGGTAACAATAGTATACCAATCATCTTAACATTGCATTGTAACAACACGCCCTTTTTTCATCCATCGCGAGTGGCCCAACAGCTTCAACTTAACAGTCATTCATTCGTTGATTTCACGCACAATAAGATAGTGGCACGGACAAAGGCGTGATTGTGGTAATGTGCGAAGTTTACCAACGTTCTAATGTTCACACGGCTTACAGTTTACACAACACCGGCCGCTAAATACCAGCGGGGCAGTTGTCGGTTAGCAAACTACAACATCCTACTTTCGGTGAACGAGGACTCCGTGAATTACGGTTTTATAACACCGTTACGAACTCTGCTACCACCCTAAATAAACTGATGTCATTTTAATAAAGACACAACTTTTGATCCAGGGGAGCAGATCGGATTTTGTAGGCAGATTTTTTAAAAGAGTATAGCAACCGTGTCAACTTCTTCTTCAACCGACTTCAGAAATCACAAAATTAAATTTGATAGCAAATATTTGTCACTGAAATATCAGACGATGCTTCGTGAGATGGAAATCAATGAATCAAGAGTCCCTAGAGTCATACTAGTTTAAGACAAAGTTTTCTTGACTGACAACCCAAATGCACAAAAGAGACTTAATTATAAGGACATTCAAGTGCAATAATAAATTTGCACACGTACAATATCAATAGCGAGACGAAAAACTCTGTAAACCGGCGGCGCATGACATCACTACTGCTATTGCGGGCGTTTGGCGGGACGAGTCACCGTTAGGGTTGGACCGAGGGCATTTGGTTGTCGGTTCATATAGTTATTATTTATTGTTTGGGACCTTTATCTAGTGGGTATTTTTGTGGGTTTCAAAATTATTAGTAGAAATAAAACGGCTCTTTCTGCTGAGTCTCTGGTTCTTGTAAATATTGTAAAAAGATTAAATGCAGGCTAACCTAAGTAAGCTAAAAAGCTAAGCTACAACCCACTAATGGCCCACTACTGAGCTCGGGTCTCTCCTCATTACTAAGGAGGCCTAGAGCATACTCCACCACGCTGCTCCAATGTGTATTGGTGGAGGGGTTACTGGCCAACCCAATGTCGAAAGTTTTCAAGCCGCCCGAAGGCCTCCGACATGGCTTAACGACTGCTATCAATTGATAACCACCGGGACCGACGGTTTTACGTGCCCTCCAAAGCACGGAAGCGCTCAAGAAATTTTGCCACTAGCGGTCACCCATCCGACTACTGACCGCGCCCGCTGTTGCTTAACTTTGTCGATCGCTTAGGATGGACGCAAGCCGCCGGGCTATGAGCGCTTCAACCCTCTAACCTAAGTACCTACCTAGATTGTCATCATAATAATCTATTTATTGTAAGGCCAGTTTCAGATTGAAATTTATTTTTTAAACAATACATTTATATTTTATGTCTTTGGCAATTAGTTAGCTCTTATTGAATCTCAGGTTAAAAATATGTCCTAATAAAACTGGGTATCTGGCAACCCTAGGTTCCCTTAGTTTGGTTAGACACCTTGAGTATGCAAACTACAAGTCTAGTCATACTAACGTAGGTACCTATCTCTCTGGTTAATGACTGACCTTGCGGATATGGATATGGATAAGGCTGTGGTTAAATTTTATTGGGCACCATTAGACGTGACTCAAGTTTTGTACAATTAATACTACTTATACCCCCGTTGTTCATGAGACAGAAGAGATAATAAAACGCTGAAAAAAGAACACTCTCCATTCAGTTAAATAATGTTTTGCACAACCTCTATTCCATAAATAGTAAAAACCGCTACCATAGTAAAAACCGACGTGTTGACAACATTCACCAATTCAACACAATCATTGATCGCGAAGAAAAAATGTTCTACATTCATCACATCACTTTCAAGTTAACATTCATTGTGATTAACGCGAGAGAGCTGAGTTGTCGTTATATTTCGGTCAGATATAAAGCTGTCACTTGGGCAGGGCGCCTGACTCAACAGGATATTTTATTTTCTGGCAACATCGGCACCCTTCCCTGCCTCAACGTTAGTAATGATATTAAATAATTGCCCCTCATTAAAGACGTGTGGGAATTACTTTACTAACTTTACTGCAGTGAAGATATTGTTTATCTACCAAATCAGTTGAAATACGAGTATAAGAATCATTGTTTTTTTTTCTGTCGAAATCAAACAAAAGGCATTTGCAGCTCAAATTATCTAAATGTGTTTTTTTTATTGACAGTTATTCGAAAATTAATTAGAGATAATTAAAAGAGTAATTAGCTCTTGATTGATGTTTCTATTTCTTCAATACTCAAAAATAATTCCTATGATTCATTCGTTTATTCTATAAAGTCTGCTAAAAGTTATCTTCATTAGCTGTTACTTTAAATTAATTAATAAATAAAGTTTTGATTTACTTTTTATTTACTTGTCTGACTATTAAATATATAATTGATAAGAATAAATAAACATACGAATACGGCAACTCAGTTGAATCAATTCTTCAAGTAATTTAAACACTGATACAGAAATATAAAAATGTGAGCCGGTTTCAGAAAGCGGGAACTCCTTAAACATTGACATTTGCCAAATTTATTGGACAATAACGTCGCAAGGCTCACGAGGAAGGAAATAACAAAAATAGTAATGGCCCTGCAATGCCAAAAGGGGAGGCCAAAAACTCCTGGCGGAATTCCAAGTCGCATATTCCCCAATTATGACTTCGAATATGTGATGCAAATGTGTAAGTGCCTACTTTATTGAGTGTTGTAAGTTTGACCTGTCTGTGTGTCTGTCTGTGGTGCCGTAGCTCCTGAAGGAATGAATCGGTTTTTTTAAGCGAAAGTCTTTCATTGCGGTGTATCTTAGCAGTTTGAAGAATACCAGCTCTTTCCGAAATGATACATAGGTATGGCATTATTGTCATAAAATTGATCTCGGTTGGATGTTTTTTTTATTTACCATTTACAGTTAGGTATTTGTTATTTTTTCAACAAAATAATAATTATCAGAAACAAAATCAAGAACCTTAAAACTTAGGCAATTTAATCATTCAATTCCTCAAACCGTAATTTACTTAACTTAACCCGTATATATCGGATATTTTAATTATTTTAACGAATCCTAGCCGGTTAGCCGCTCTTTTAATTAAGTGCCGTGGACTAATACATATAATGGGTACATGTATGCTTCAGACATGACTTAACAGTTACTTCACGGCATACGAAGGTGTGTTAGCACGCGGACCTTTAGTATAATAGTGGTACTGTGGTATTATACCACTGAATATACTTTTTCACTTAGCGAGATTAAACGCGCCAAATGGGGTTGTTGACCCGCGGGCGTGGTATACGTTGACACATGGATGTGACTCATTGACTTTTTATTTGCAATAAATTAAAGAGGCACTCAACCAACTGCATACTTGACGTGCAATGTATGGATTTATAGATTTTCCAACAGACTTGAGCTTCAGACTAGTGTTGCTATTTTAAACGATGGTGGATCGTCTGATTTGAATAAGTCTCTAATAATTATAATCGCCATGGTTATTTCATATTCTTTTCAATAGACCACTGAAGTCCTAAATGATTTCGGTGAATTTTTTATGCGTGCTTGACAGGATCTCCGGATTGTTTAGACTTATAACTGAAACCGATAGGTAGACCTCTTTTTGATTATTTAAAATGTCCATCATTAAATATCTATACAGCTTTGAACGATAAGCGAGTCCCGTATACTCTACAACGGACAACAGAAATTTTTTGGTATAGGTACTTCATTTAGTTAGGGTCAACTTTGGCCTCAACAACCCTCAACCTCATAATTATCCCTACTTGTATGTAGAATAGGAGTGTTCATGTACATAATGCTTAACTAAACACGACTCTCCTTTACTCTCACTCTCCCTCTCTCTCCCCTCTCTCTCTCTCTCTCGACTGACCTGAGCGGTGGCGGGCGCGTCGGTGGGCCGCAGCAGATGCAGGCCGGCCTCTTGCGCCTCGGCGAACGCGCGCACGGCGGCCGCGGCGTCGCGGTACCGCTTCCACAGCTCCACCGCCTTGTTGTACCTACAGGATACGGATACGGGTTACGCATGTTGCACAACACTATAGTACAGACCGTCGTCTACCAATCCGCATTGGAGCAGCGTGGTGTATGCTCTAGGCTCCCTCAATGATGAGGAGAGACGCGCGCTCAGTAGTGGGACATTAATGGGTTGTAACGTACAGAAATGTACTTAGGCCTACTCAGTTACGAGTAAAGATTGACTAAGGCAAATAGTGTCCGTAACAAGTGAAATTGGTACAATTTACTTATCCATACAAGCTTTCATCCATACAACCCAGTATCGTTTTCAAGCAGGCTTTCAGGCGATTTGAAAACTTCTGATACTGGGTTGGCCACTAGCCCCTTCACCGATCCGCATTGGAGCAGCGGCCTTCTCAATAATAAGGATATTCAGTATTGGGTCATTAATGGGTTGTAGCCACTTATCCATACAAATACAATAAATGCGAAAGTCAGTCTGTCTGTCGGTCTGTGACGCTTTCACGACTAAACCACCGGCCTGATTTCGACGGAATTCGGAATGGTAATAGTTGAAGACACAGGGCCACGCTAAACAGATAAATAGGGGTCCGTAGGTATTCAGCTATAGGTGCAAACTCACTTGTCGCACAGCTGCGCGAGGTTCCCGCAGGTGTGGTGGTAGGCGGCGGCGGATAGGCTACGTTTCTTAAAAAATCAAATAGGCTACGTTTCTCAAAAACCAATTCCTAAAGGGTTCATAAGGAGCGAAAGTTAGCTATAGGTGTCGAACACTCACTTGTCGCACAGCTGCGCGAGGTTCCCGCAGGTGTGGTGGTAGGCGGCGGCGGATAGGCTACGTTTCTTAAAAAAACAAATAGGCTACGTTTCTCAAAAACCAATTCCTAAAGGGTTCATAAGGAGCGAAAGTTAGCTATAGATGCCGAACACTCACTTGTCGCACAGCTGCGCGAGGTTCCCGCAGGTGTGGTGGTAGGCGGCGGCGGATAGGCTACGTTTCTTAAAAAAACAAATAGGCTACGTTTCTCAAAAACCAATTCCTAAAGGGTTCATAAGGAGCGAAAGTTAGCTATAGGTGCCGAACACTCACTTGTCGCACAGCTGCGCGAGGTTCCCGCAGGTGTGGTGGTAGGCGGCGGCGGCGGCGTCCAGGTCGCGGCGCAGCGCGGCCGCCACGCCGGGCTCGGTGGACGCCTCCAGCGGCGCCGCCGCCTCCTGCAGCGAGCCCACCAGCTCGCCGCTGCGGCGCGCCAGCGACTCGCTCAGCGTCTGTGCGATACGGCAGTAAGTTAATAACTCATTTTTTACAAAAATATCACCGACTTCAAAGTCGAGATAACTCAAAAAACACTCCCCAGATGTCGCTACAATTTATAAGGTACCACATGACATGCACTACCATTCGAACAAAAAAAGAATTATCAAAATCGGAACACCCAGTCAAAAGTTTAAATACCTACACATTATTGAGAATAACTCGAAAACTAACATGTTTATTTCACTCACATTTAGAACATTTAAGTACAAGCTCATTTAGGTACTTACTGAAAATTCTTGTTCTCTCTTGGTAAAATATTGTGCACCCGGCAAACAGCTCGACAGAGTAATATAATAAAGCGATAAAACATTACAAGTGTGTATTTTTTCTCAAAACATATTCAGCGATACCAGCATCACTTCAACCGCTTACCTCCAGTTTCTCAGTGGCCTTGAGCAGGCGGTCGTAGTCCACCTGTCCCTGGACGGTGAGCAGCTCCACCATGTAGTCGGCCTCCCGCACGGCGCCCTGCACCAGCTCCAGTTGCCGCTCGAACCGTCTCCACAGCTGCACCTTGCTCCGCAGTCGGACGCTCAGCTCGTTGCAGGCGCTCTCTAGCTCTGCGTGGGTTTCCTGGGAAACAGACCACTTTTAGTACGTGCCTGAAACACTTCCTTCCATCAAAAACCGACCTCAGATTACTTGATTGTCTTTGGTAATGTCCGATATCTAAGGAGAATTATAAAACAATTTAAAAATAAGGAATATAATCTCACCTGCAATGCAGATATGTCCTTCTCCACACCGGTAGGCGAAACGCAGACACGCAAACTAATCGGCAGGGTGTGCAGAGCTTGTCTCAGGGCGAGGATATCTCTCCATTGTGATCCTAGATCTTCCAACAGCCTAAGACAGGTCTCTGAAGCCCTTTCCACTACGTCGCTGCCCAAGCGTTCGGCTGCCTCGCATTCTTCTAAGGTAAGTCGAGCACGGCGTTGACTTTTCTGACATCTTAGTATGCCAGCTTGCACTTGTACTATTTTCTCCTTCAACAGCAGGCTTCGTTCCAGCTCTTCGGCCAAAAGGTCATCTATCACACCAGACTGCGTCAAAAGTGCCCCCAGGCGCTCGGACTCTGCAGTAGGCAGTAAACTAAGACGACCTAACTCATTCTGTATCCTATCTATTCGTCCTGTCATAACTTGTAGCCTTTCGATGTAAAGATTAAGTTCGTCTTCGTTTTTAATTACTCCTTTAAGGCCATCGAGAGCAGCACGAAGTTCTCTTAATTCTTCCTCTAATATATTTAATTTTTCACCGGAAGACACGTCGCGATCTGATATGTTTTGAATCGCTGTGGAATGAATGCTGCCAATTCTGGCCGACAGGTCTCGCCACTTGTCTTCAATTTTGGAGAAGAATTGCCGTTGAACCATTTCATCAGATATTGGCAGAATTTCTAAAGCTTTTTCAAATTGAACTCCAGATTCGTTCTTAAGGTTATTATGGACTTCATGTTGTGCTTTTAATTCCCAAAAGCGTCGCAAATTACTTGTTGTTGTGATGTTTTCGGGGGTTATATGTTCTAATTCCCTATTGGCTGTCTTCATCCAACTTTCAATTCTATCAATCAAATGATCATATGTCAACCAATTCTCTCTGAATGCTGTCAGACGCGTCAGTCCAGAATCTACGTCTTCCTGAAGTTTTAAAAGTGTATCAAGAGCATTTGAACACTCCGATTCGAGTCCTGAACACATAATAAGATTTTGTAGGCCTTCTGTTATAGATAACAGACGGAGCATTTTAGCATAGTGTTGTGATACATCAAGACTAATAGATTGATATAAATTAATGTACTGTTCATGGTCAATAGAAGTTACATTAGTCAGATCAGGGATTCTTTGTTGGGCGACACTCAGCCACTGCTGTTCTTCCTTCATGCCTTGATCTAATGTTCCCCATCTCGATGCTGCCAAAGTCATTTGTTGGGCTCTACCAGCAGCTCTATCGATAATTGTCGTGGCTCTATCGTGAAGGGAATTATGCAATCCAGAATATTTAGCCCTAGTCTCACTATCTAAATTATCCTCTAATGACTCCAATATTGCTCGACAGTGGCTCAAATTTACAAAGAATTTTCTATGTTTTTGGATTTCTTCGTGGAGATGATCTAAGTTTGATACTATGATTTTTCCATCAAGTAGTGCTTCAGCCACTTCAGTAATCTGCCCAAAGTCTTGAAGCGTTTGTTCGTATTCCTCAGCCAAAGAACTTAATTGCATAAGACGGTCTCTTTCAAGATTGATAGAGTTTTCAATTTGCTTTATATCATCATCACTATAATATAACTTTTTGGGACATTCTTTCTTTGGATTAGATTCAACAAGGGACCTAAATCTTCTAAAAAGTTTCTTAACTTTATCAGAATTATCCGCATTATTAGATTCGATTTGATCAAGAACATCAAGTTTTTGTTGCGTTGGCATTTCTAAAAGAATTACATCATCTAGTTTCGTTTTTACGGTTTCAACCGAATGGAATAATAAATCGGTGTCTTCCAAAAATTTCTTCCAGTCAGATTCAACTTCTATTACTTTAACTGAGCTTTGATTACTCAAAGTATTAACTGCGGTCACTTGCCGGGTTAATGTTTCAATTAAAGTAATTATTTCTTCATTTACTTCTGTAACATAAATAATTTCTTTTAGATTACGAACATAGCTTTCCAATGCCTTAAGCCTCATTGTTTCATCCGTTGGTTTGCGTCCTGAAACAACATCTCTTTGAATTTTGTACTGAATTTCTTCTAACCATATGGAAATTGTTTCAACTACTATAATAATGCTTTTTTCAACTTGCTGTGGATCGTTGTTTGCAATTGCATTCTTAACCTCGTCTAACTCTTTATTCACGACGAGATCATAAGATTTTTCAACTGATGGTTCTATGAGAGCTACGGTCATGGCATCGTCTGGGCTTATTTTTGGGGGTTCTGCAGTTGATTGAGTTCGCTTTTCTAATGTGTCCAATAATTTAGCTTTACCTGTTTTAGGTATTACAGTTTTGCTTGGTGATGGTGATTTCGATTTTGATCTTTGAACAACATCAGAATAAGTCGGCCTATGCTGAATGCTTTCTTTTTCTTGCTTGCTTGAAAAAACTGGACTGGCCAAGTGTGATATCCCTTCATCAATTGAAGAATTATCTTTTATTGACATGTCTTCACTTGTTGGTGTTACCGAAATAGATAGCTCGGCATTAATAGGATCCGAAAGGCTGCCTGGGGATTGTATAGGTGATTCTGCCTTCTTTTTGTGCTTTCTCTTCTTTTGTTTATGCCTATCTCCTAATATCGATTGAGGTGACTCAACTTGACGTTCATTATCAATAAAATCTGTAGTAGCTTGAGGGATGGAAATTTGGGCTCTTAAATGTACTTCGTAAGGCTCATCAGTGGACGTCGATATAGAATCCTCAGAATAAAATCTCGGAGATGTTTGTTGAGTATTTTCTATAGTAGATACTGCGTTCTTTGTACTAGTAGGCTCGGCAATAAAAACAGGCTCTTCCGTATATATTCTTGGGGTTGTTTGCTGTGATCCATCAACGGTTAAGGTACGTGTTTGTTCGATTTCTAACATTGGTATGTACGATTGCACTTCATCCCTCGGAGTTGTTTGTTGAGTACTATCGGCTGTAATTAATTCCTTTGTAGATTCTTTTATTGACTCTGGTATTATATCTTCAACCAAAAGTCTTGGTGATGTCTGTTGGGTGTTATCAATTGTTATAACTTCTCTCTTGACAAGGTTTAACTCCAAAGGTAAATTAGGTTCTACGATAGTGTCAGATTGCGGCTGTACCACTGGTGGTTCTGGCTCTGACTGTGTAAATGTACTCACGAGAGGCACTTCTGGAGTTTGTATACTAATTTCTGATACTTCCTTCTCCTTTACTGGTGAGGTGGACGTTTCTTGGTCAACTATATCGTGTTTCATGGTTTGAATATCACTGTCAGTCATTTCAACAATAGCTTCGATGCTCTTTTCAGCACTCTGCGCCAGTGGTAATGGTGAGGTTTGCATTTCACGAGATTCTGTGATAATTTCTGTTAATTGTTTCATGATTTGGTCTTCAGGAGTAGAGGTTTGAGAGAATTTTTCATCTGGTGTTACAATATCCCTCGGAATAACTTGTGTTGTCGCTTCAGTTTGCTCTATTTGTTCAGGAGATTCAGTTCTACTAGTTTGCATTTGAGAGTCCGACAGTTCTACTTTGTCTACAATCGTAACTTCCTCTGATGTCTGTGTTTGGGCTTCTTTGTCACCAATTGGTGAAGTTTGAATTGTTATTTCACTTACAGGTGTAGGAGACGTCTGTAATTCAGTGTCAGTTAGCTCCGGTTTCGGACTTTCAAGCTTTTCCTCCTTAACAACTTCTGTCATTTCTGGCGACGTTTGAACTGAATATTCTTGAGTGGGGATTTCTTCAACCACATGAACAGGGAATGTTACAGTTGTAGAAATTTCTTTTTGAATAATTTCAGGGCTACTTTCAATACATTCCTCTACTACTTTCACAGTATTTATATCCGAGGTTTCACTAATAGTACGGTATGATTCATCTCTAGGTGAAATTTCTCCAATTTCATGTTCTAATTTTAAACTTTCAGGTCTTATTTCCTCTTCCAATTGAGTAGGTGTTTCAGGCTCAACTGTTTGTATTTTTTTCTTACCCTTTTTACCCTTAACTTTCTTCTGCTCTGGAACTTCTTCTCTGAATTCTAAGGGAGATGTAACAGTTGTTTCCTCTTCGGTTGTAGTAGGCTTTGGATACACTGTCTCTTCACTTACTCCGTGTTGTTTACGCTTCTTTTGTTTCTTCTTTTTGTCGGGAGTAGGAATGGGACCTAAAGAAATATCTTCAGGTTCATACCCTTGCTCTTCAACAATTTGTTCGGAATCGATAATGGACGGCGTAGTTTCAATGATTTTTTCTTCCACCGGAGATTGTAAAAGATCAAATGACGGTTTTGGAGATTCAACTGGGGTTGAAGTCGGCAACTCCATGTAGTGACTTAAAGAAGAACTATCTGTGTTTGCAATACTTTTTTCTGTTTCAGTATGAGATTCCACTTCTACCGAGTCACTACCATTCGATGGACGTTTGTGCTTCCTACGCTTTTTATGCCGTTTATCTTTAATAGATTCTTCAGTTTCCACAATAGGTTTAGTATGCTTCTCTTCTGCTTGAATTTGCTCCTTAGGTGTTTCAATATCTTCTCTTGTAATAGTTACTTCAACAGGCAATTCTACATTGACGTCTTTTTTAAGTAAAGATGGTTTCTTTAATTTGACTTCTTCTATGGTTAGATCTAAGTTAACCTTTGGTTCTGGTTTCTTACTTTCATCTATTTTCGTAAGCGATAAGGACATGTCTGTTTGCTTCGGTGTTTCTAGTGAAAGGTCTTTTAAGTCAGAATTATCTACTTGTTTGTCAGCATAAACGGGACGATTCTTTTGATAATCTGTGCGCAATATTGAATCATTTCGTTCTGATTCTATAAACCTATTGAGATCGTACTCAGGTTTTAGTTTTTCGACACTGGATATTTTTTCAATACATTCGACAACCTTGGGCGACTTTACTTCTGATTCAACTACTGCCTTCCCGTTGCCAGTTTCTTCATCTATGACAGTAACTTTGGATGGCAAGTCTATTTCAACATACTTTTTACTTGATGACAATTTGTCAGGTTCAGCTTCTTCAAACGTGACATCCATTTTTACACTTGGATCGTGTTTGTGACTTTTATCGGCTTGAACAAGAGATAAGGATATGTCAACAACCTTATTGGGTGTAACTAATTCCATTTCCTTTTCCTTGGTAGTTTCAACTTGTTTATTACCTTCTGAACACTGATCTGGACGATCAATCTGGCGTAAGTTAGTGACATTTTGTTGTGCGGTAATAAACACATTCATATCCTCCAATTCTTGATCGTTTGATTTACCTTCAATAACCTGCAAAGCATCTGATGACATATTTTTTGTTACGGAAATTGGTTTTCCATCAATTTGTTCAATCTTATCACCAACGGGAGTGAGCTCATTTGGTTGAAACAGATCTATATAAGAGACTTCAGGAACATTTGAACTTTCAGTCGTAAGTGTTTCCGTCTGTAGTGTTCCCGTTTTTACTGGATTTACTAGTAAAGGCGATTGCTTACATGTTGAATCAATTTTTAATGAGTGTTTTGTAGAAAACTGCACGTCTTCTACAATAGCTGTAGGACTTTTTTCTTCTGGCATTACACTAAGAGTATCCGAAACTACTGGTAATTCTTTATCTTGCGCAAGAGATTCTTTTAGATTTAAATCTTCACTTTTTTCGATTTCTTCAGAAAATATCGTCTCAATGGGCATTTGAGCAACAGGTTCAGGGACAGACCTTTGCGCTTGTATAACTTCTTGAGTTATAAATTCTTGAGACTTTTGAATAACTTCTGCTTCTGGCTTTGACTTGCTCGGCTGGCTATCAAGCGGAATCTGAGAAACTTGAGTTTTTTGCACGTCTAATGCTGTATCTACGTTTTCTGATTTACTAATAACTTCAAATTTAACATCCATAGATTCTTGTTTTACTGGGATATCAAGTTTCAATATTTTTTGGGGTTCTTCAATACTATCTGATGTCTTGGTGGCCACAACTTGTTCCGTAGCGACTAGCTTCTCAATATCACGTTTGTCTTCTTTTCTGGTACCAGGCTCTTTATCAGTTGTGTTTAAAGGTTTATCATTAAAATCAGAAATTTCCGTAATAATTCTGGATTCATCCAGTTTTTCTATTGGTCTTTCTAACGATGAAGTAGATATAGGTATAGCTTCATGCTTCATTTCGTCAACATCTATTACCGATTTAGTCAACGAGTCCCTTATTTCATGTGGCAGTTGGATCTGAGCATCATGTGCACATTCCTGTTCTATCATCATTTTGGTAATATCCAAAAGATTATCATCTTTTGTAATACCTGAAATTCTCGGGAGAGCTTTTTCCAGTTTTGATAACTGTACATGAACCTCAGCTGATATGGTTGAGTCTGGTACAAATTCATCTCCTGGTTCTTCTACTATATGCTCTGTAACATGTTCCTTTCCATCAATTATCTGAACCTGTCGTATTAATTTTATACGTTTCGTTTTCACCCCTTGTTCCTGTATTACTTGCGTCATGGGCTCATTTTCGATAACTTCAACTTCCTCTGGTTCTTCAGTAACTTCTTCCGTTATATGTTCTTTTCCATCAATAATTTGTATGTGTTTTATTATTCGTCTTCTTATCCTTGTAATTGTGTTTGTTCCTGTTCGTTTCACATCTAAATCTGTATCAGCTAATTCAAATCTAGTAGAAGGCAACTCTTCATTTATGACAATAATTTTGTCTTCAGGTTTATAAGTTTCACATGTTTCTTGAATGGGTTCCTCCTTTTCGGTTTTCTCGGTTATAACCTTATTTTCCATATCAATATTTTGCTTAACTTTTTCAAGATAATCGCTGTCACTTTCAAGTATTTTAGTCGTGATATCAATTGTTGTGTCCACCTTCCCTTCATTGGGAGTAGTAACAGCAGTTTTATTGTCAATAACATTCAAAGAAGTGGCTATTTTATTTTCCTCTGAGTCAAATTCATCTGTTGTTAACATTTTATTTTCATCCGATGACAAAATTGTTTCTTTGGATTTAATAGGTGTTTCTCTTTGTTTTTCATATTTTAAAGCCACTGCAATCTCACCTCCAATAAATTTTTGGGTCATATCAATTAAAGACACGTCTGGCTTAACAAATTTCAATTCTGGTGGATCATTTTTGGAAGTGCTTACGGATTCAAACAATTCACTTGTAGTAACCGTAACAATAGGTAGAGGCGTTTCTGTAGAGGCACTTGTTTTTTCATAAGATTCAGGCATTTCCTTTACGTCCGTTGTTATGTCATCCAATTTTTGAGTTCTCGTTCCTTCTAAAGCTTGGTCCTTTGGAATGTCTGATATTTTTTCTTTATAGTGTTTTTCAGATTCTTGTGTAAAAACTTCAATAGTTTCTTTAGTTTCATCCTTTTCTGTTGGCTTATCCTGTTTTGTCATTTTCACTGGAATTTTTGAGATACTGGAATGGATAATTTCTGTACCAATTAAATTTCTCGTTATGTCAATAACGCTTTCTTTCGGAGCTTTATCTGTTTCTTGTGTTGAATCGTGTTCAAAGTTTTTAAACTCCGTCGTAATTATTTTATTTTCTTTAACTGGCATGTCCAATTCCTTGACGGGAATATTCGACACAAATTCAGCCTCACTACCTTTTGCCGTTTCTTCGGGTACGGTACCAGTTTTCAGAGAGTCATCTTTTTGTTTCCGCAATTCTAAATCCTTATTAATTATTTCCTCTTGATTCCTTGTTTCAATGTTCAAAGTTGTTGGCTGGACCATTTCAATAGTTTTTGCAGTATCTGTAATGCTGTCCTGTTTTTGATAATCTTCAAATAAAATTTCGTCACTGTCTTCAACTCTTGTTTCATCATCTGGCTCTTCTACAACTTGTTCCGTAACGTGTTCTTTTCCGTCAATAATTTGAACGTGACGTATTATTTTTAAGCGTTTTATTTTCATACCATGTTGTTGAAACGACTGCGATATTACTGGGTCTTCTTCTATGATTTGCACATCATCAGGTTCTTCTATTATTTCTTCTGTAACATGTTCCTTTCCATCGATTATCTGTATGTGTTTTATGATGCGTTTCCTCATTCTCGTTATTTTTCTTGTCATTTTTTGTACCACAGTAGCCACTTGTGTTGACGACGATGTTGTTTCAATATTTGATGAACCATCGATGTATGTGACACGATCTTCATGGGGTTCCTGTACTTGATATCCGGGTTCAAAAATTATTTCTTGCGGTTCGGATGGAAGTTCTTCTACTGTTTCAGATATTTTAAAAGTAGGTTCAGGTGACTTTTCTTTTGAAATTTCATAAGATTTATTCACACTTTCTTTTTGTATAAATTCTTTAACCAAATTTGGAATCTGCTTAGTTACGGGATCAGATGATAATTTGCGTAGATTCTTATCTGAATCTCTCTCTTGTAATGATTTGTCTTTATCGATATTCAAACTATCATCATGTTCGGGATGTTTAAGATCCTTATCCTGGTCAGAACCCATGCCAGGATGCTTTCCATCTTTATCATCAGGATCGTCAACCTCTTCAAATTGAACTTCACCTTCTTTCACGTTTATTGAAATTCGTGGAATTTGTTCTTCAGTTACTTCCATACTATCCGGTTCCTCAACAATTTCTTCCGTAACATGTTCTTTCCCATCAACTATGACCACCCTGCGTATGATTCGACGTCTAGTCTTTACTATTCTTTTAGTCACTTGCTGAACAACAGCTGTAACACTGGAGGATGAAGTTTGAATTTGGGGTTGTATTTCACCTTGTGCTAATTGAAGTATTTCGTCGGGTTTCATATCTTTAGTCATCGTTATAACCATATCTGGAGTGGAAGTGTATTCTTGAATAGTGACCTCACTTCCTGGAAGACCGGATATAACTTGGCTACCGTAACTCTGATACTGAACTCGTTGTATACCACCATCATCAAGTGTAGTTGATGCAGATCCTTTATCTTCCTTCAAAGTTATTTTGGAATAGGCCTGTTCTGGTTGTATGTCACCTGATAATATTTGTGATCGTTGTTGTTCCGTGTGCAGCAGTTGTTGTCTTGTAATCAATGTTTTTCTAATTTTCTTTACAATAATTCTCTTTGTGCCATCAGCATCTACGACAACCTCAGTAGTAGTTTCATCTGGTTCTACCATCACAGTTTCAAATGACTGTGGTAAGCTATGAGTAATATTAAGCTGAGAATCTTTGTGCAAATTACTATCTTGGTACGTAGCATCTACTAAGAGTGATTGCTCGTCAACATTTTGGTTTCTTACAACAGGACGACTAGCAATTTCTATTGTTTCGTGTCCATCGGATATTATTTGTCTTACTTGAATATTTTCTAAAATTTCATCTTCATGAGATATAGGCTGAGTGGTTTGTACTTCAACTTCCTGAGGAGGTGCACAAGTTATTGAAACATCGTGCGTTGTTTTGATTTCGGGTTGGCATATTACAGATTTATCAGCTACAGAAGGTGGTTCAGAAATTAAACTTTTGCCAGTTTGAGTTTCAACTGTGATTTGTTGATCGGCTTGAACAATTGGTTCCTCAACGTCTTTCACCTTAATTTCTACTGCACTCGGCTGACTTTCAGTAGAAAGGTTTTCAACAACAATTTCCTGTTGTAAAACATCTTTCTTTACAAATTCAGTTTCCCTTGGGCTTACAATTTCTTCTGGCATTGAAGTAGAATCAATAGTTCTATCAGTTTGTGAGATATCATCTTCAGCTACTTCAGGTACAGCCCTTATATGTAATAATATACTTCTCAATCTTTCTATTTCTACAATGACTAGATTTTTTGTTTCCATCAAAGTTTTTCTTGTTCTATTTAGCTTTTCCAAAATTGATTGACTAGATTCATCACGACTTATCACAGTTATAGAATTTAAAATAATTTCATACTCTTCATATTCTCTTATGTATCGCTCATAGATCTCGATATACCTTATGATGTCCTCTTCAGTCAGGACATCTGTTTGTTTTATTGTTTCTTTAAGGTCACCGTTAATTGTGTCAAGCCAGTGATCGAGTTTATTTATTTTTTCTTTTTGTTCTTCGATCTCTTGGGCTTGTTTAGCTAGTTCCTTCTTAGCATCCTGGAAATAATCAAAACAATCCAACAATTAGAGAAGGTTTTTGTCGATTTCGTATTAAACTCAAGAAACTGAACTCAAATATAGTAATATAAAGGGAAAATAAAACCATTTAAAAATATTTTTACAAAAATAACATTATGTGAAAAAATAAAAACAAAAAAGATCTTGTTACCTTTCTTACCTGGATGGTGACAAGGCCTTGATGAGCCTGGGCGAGAAGCTTTGATATCCTGCCCTTCATCACAACGACCTCCTTCAACAACCCTTGGACTTCTGTCTCGTGCCTGTGCTCCATAATCCTATGTTCAACGAGATTCGCGGCTTCCTCACACTTGACTAGTATATCTATTCCTTCCTGAAATTTCAGAATAAAATAAATTGGTTATGGTTTTAATTAATCATTAAAAAAAATTAAAATAATGTTCACTTTCTTTCTCAATGAGGGTTTTATTTTTAGGAATAAAAATACAATGACTATTATATAGCAGACAAGGCGGTAAAATTATCGCTGTCTGCTTGTTTTCTTATTTAAATATTACTCACTTGCCATATTCGTCATAGTTATTCAGATAAAGATGATTTGATCTGTCTATTACGTAGATGACATCATTATTGCCTCATTACTTTTATTCTTAAAAAACTTAGGTAGTTAATTCGCTATTTGCGAAGGTAGTATTTAGTTTGGTAATAATAAAAGACATAATGTATTCTATTTTGGGTATCAATTATTATCTAAATTGGTTAGAGTAGGTACCTAATAAAAGTTTTCATTTTGTGTCATTTTCGAAACCATTGCAATTATTAAAATTGTATCTATGGTATTCAGTAAACACCTCCTTATAAATAAAAAGGCCTCCTCCAACGATAAACACCTCCTTAACTACAGACAATATAATTCATTTAATAACAAAAATATCATATTGTAAAAATACTATTGTATGCAGTATGTACTACTATTGTATGTATTGTACTAAACTTTCTAAAGTAAGTTTTTTATCGAAGACTATTTTTTTAATCAGTTTAATTTATTTAATTACTAATCACTTATGGGATTGTATTACCAGAAGTAAATGATTATTATTTTAATTAATTAAATCTTTAAACGAGCAATTCTTGTATATTTATTTATTTATTTATATATAATCACGATCTCGGAAACGGCTGCAAAGATTTTCATGAAAGTTACAGATTAGGGGGTTTTCGGCTCAAGGAATCGATTTATCAAGGTCCCAGGTTCGAGAAAAGCTCGGTTCCCGAGATAAAGAGATTTTAAAAACATCATACTGACGTCATCTATGAAACATTAGGATAACTTCTATGAGGTACTGTTTGTAACGTGTTGAACTGACGCCATCTATGAAACATTAGGATAACTTCTATGAGATACGGTTTGTTTGTTTCAGTAGTATGAAACTAGATGGCGCTCGAATATATTTTTGTTCGGCTAATTACTAATATTAATATTCATTCTTACGTTGAAGCGCTATTTTTGCGTTATAACTACCTATTTTCTGTTTGAATAAAATTAAAAATCAGTGCGATTATCTCGCTTGACCTCGCAGGACGCGTAGTGATAGTTTAACGTGCGTTTGTGATATTTACGAGAATATTTGTAAATAAATGTTAGTTTTGTTATTATCGATTTAATAATATATTTTAATAAAGTTTTAAATAAATAATGGTCAGATCGATGAAATTACTATTGTTGTAAATAGAATCAATAAAATTTTAAGTACGCCTAACAACTTGCTCATTAAACTAAAAGTATATTTATTTATGTTGTTTAATTATCATAAACATTCAATACATTTTATCGCAAATAAAAATTTCAGTCGGGGACTGCCTAAGCCTGCGAAAAGTACGAAGGAAAGTTCAATGAATTTATCTAATTAAGTATGTACCTATTTAAAATGCAATTAATTCGCTCACACAGTTAACTTCTATGAGGTACTGTTTGTAACGTGTTGAAATTTCAGTAGTATGAAACTAGATGGCGCTGTACAACTTTGTGAAACACGCTGTTGAGATCCTTTGGCCGTAACATAAGTAAAATGAATTTTGTGCTCAGTGAACAGTTGTATGATTTGACTCCTGAATAGATGGCGGAATTCCTCGTATTTCTTGCGATTCATACTAAATATAATTTTCAACCGAGCAAAGCTCGGTCAACCAGGTACTTAATTATTACATACAAAACATTTTTACTGTTTCATTTTAGAAATTATGCATATTATGTGTTATTTTATTGTTCTTATATAACATTTATTTATCTATTGCAATAGTCGTACAAATACTGTTAAAGAATTCATTAGTAACCTTTTGCAGAACTTCAACACTAACATTAACTATTATTTATTGGAAATTGAAAAATCAGTTTCCCGTAATTAAATCTGAAAGAGACGATAAACCAGAGTCAAATGTCGTCTTCATGTGTTGTTGACGGAACGGACAGAAAATTATCGGAAAATATTGACTCTACGATGATTGACGACAAATCCCCAAAATAAACTTGAAAATTTCCGAACAATCTCATAATTTCCTGTTATCCATAATTTTATTAAAACGATTTGAATTTTTCTCATCATATATTTCGTGTTAATATTTAAAAATATACCTTTTAATAATTATAACAGGAGCGCACCAAACTCGAAACACTTTACTGAGTAATAATTATAATCACGTTGTGTTTACACAAGATACGTGCGGCTATTAACTTCACAATATTCTAAAATTGAAAACGTAAACCCCCTTGTATCCTCTTAACGCAGGGCCTAAACTTTATAATAACAAGGATGGAATAAATAGTTCCTTTTCCTCCATATTCGTTCTTAACTTAATTGTTTTCCTCCATACTTATCCTGTTCAAAACCTCTTACGTCATCCCCAATAACTAACTGATATTGCTAAAGTTTAATTTTAATAAGTTAATCGAAATTCAAAATGTAATTAATACAATTTTATGTTATCCAAGATTACCAATGATATCGATTGATTAAATTAATAATCTATTTCTTCACACGTTTTATTTCCATAAATTATAAATAAAACTGTTTAATTTTAGGTGTATATTTACCACGTAAACCGCTATTTTAATCCATTTAACACAACACAGTTAAACTGCACATTTCACATTTTTAAGAAGAACTAAGTTGTTCATATAAAAAATATAATTTAATACGACTTTTTCATTCTTATTATCTTGCACTTACCACTAAAAATAATCTGTTTCAAAGTGTTCGATTATTGATCAATCGATTTTCGGAATCGATACTAAGTTCGTGATCGTTGGCTAAATTCGTTCAGCGCGCTATACGTTCATAGTTTCGCGAACTACTGCCCTACTGAGCGATGCCAAACACAACCCTAGTGTATTATTAACGTACAATGTCGTAACTCTTGAGTGTAGCTAAGATGACATCATTATTAGTTTACAAAATGTATGCAGTTTATAGCAATTAAAGGAAGCAAACTTCAATCATTTATTTAAAAAATAGATCTTAATTACTTCATTTAATTTAAAAAGTGGCAACGACTCTTTCAAACGCAATGTGGCCTGAAGGACATCTGACAATATTAGAGAAACTAAAACAAAATAGGATGTCATGCCGTTACAGCACCAACACATTTAGCACGTCGAGACTAGAAACATAAATACTACGAATAAGTATTATACATTTTTATATTGAGCGATGATCTATACTTACCATTGGACTCTGACTGTTGACATTGTTCAAACAATATGTTTACATTTGCTAGGTATATTTGAGAAAATCAATTGTGGATTCTAGTTTTGTTTACATTGAGACTGTGGATAATGTACACAGTGAAATGAATTATTAAAATGGGCTGCAGGGGAAAAAACTAGTAGTTCTATGTTAGCACAAAACATCGACTAATGGAGGGGAATTAATTTATTTAATAATCCGTTTAGAACACCTTAACATTATTTACAATAACCTACAGCTTTGATCTGTGCGATTGCCACTGAACGTCCTATGTAACCGATAGATATGTTACGAAGATCATATCCGTGAGACTGAAAGCAACATACGATTTCGAATTCAAATAGTGCTCCGAGAATAGGGAGAGCTGGATAGCGAACGCATTGGAAGGCTAAATACATTTATGTTCTATTTTAAAACTAGGAGCTACATCATCTTTTAGAAGTAGGACATTTTATAACAGCATCGCATACCGGGGATTTACAACAAGAACGGAAATTAGGTGGAATATTTACAATGGAACTCACCCGTAATCCTTCCTCCATGGCTTCGAGACTCTCGTTCGGGAGATCGGAGAGATTCGCTTGGACAATCCTGATCTCCTCGAGCAGTGTTTCAATATCGTTAGATAAATCATCCTGAGAACACATTTTAGTATTAGCCACACGCTACATCCCTTCGTCGCGACGTGGAACCGCGAGATACGAAAATAGCCTCACATAAATATTTCATTTGACATACGAGGACTATCTACACATACCCATTACGAAGCTCCTAATATACATTTGTTATTAAACAAATCAACATAATTTTAAAGCCAAATCGATAAAAAAAATCTAAGAAGTAACCAAAATCCCTATCTGTTTTTGAAAACAATGAAAAATGATCAAAAATTATCCTATAACAAAGTAGCTGTAGAGATTGACAAATTGGCTTCTAATAATAACTCGACGATAATTCGACTAGTTTCGAGGCCTGCTTGTCTTTGTATCATCTACATATTTCGCACTCTCTGAATTCCACGTCGCTTGAGTCATTCAAGGAATAGTCCAATTTAGCATTCCAGATGCATGGACTTTAGGCCGAAGGTATAAACCGTTGGAAATTAAAAGATAATTAAACACTTATTTTGTAGAAACAAATAAGAGGTATTATTTTGATTTATACATTCGGCCGTAAGTTAGCAACACAATAAACAACAACGAAAACACATACACATCCACTAGATTATGTTGGCATGACATGCTTTTGGAGAGAAGACGGTCGTTGGTCGTGGTCAGTATGTTGTACATTGACAGAGGTAAGGGGTCTACATTATGCAAACTCGTATTCCGTATCAAGACGCAATCGCAGTAGGGCAGCACGAAAGCGTGAAAAAGCATACAATATGCACATGTATCGTGTTGTAATTTAACATTAATATATTTTGTGAATCTAGTTATTGGGGAAAACATTGTATATTTTTTATATTTTACAACATATTATGTATAAAAATATGTGAAGCTTTTTTATAAAATAAAGTTCACATAGGGCCCTACGACTGATTGAGTGAAATTAATCGCGTGGGTGCGTGCTTGCGAGTTTTTATAATAATATATGGTTATCTCTGACTGCTTATTTGATACGGAATACTACAAATAAATATTTTCACGCTATTTTAAACAAAACAGGAACCAAAAGACAGTTAAAATACCTACTGTAAAAATAATTAAAGAAGAACATTCATTTTGTAGTATTATTCGGTGTTCTTCTCCCTACAGGTTTCTACAAAAGGATGCAATAAGTAAAATACATTCAGACTCAACAATAAAAGTATACAACTGACCTGTTAAAAAATATTGTAGCGGACATTATGTCAACCATTCTGTTCTTTGGTCATTATTTTTAAGCCTAAATAAAGCATCTAAAAAAACTCCAATTAAAGCGTCATTACAGTCGTTCGTCTTGTAGCAGTCAAATTTTGGCATTATTCGTAAGGGTACATAAAGTGACGAGCAAATCGTTTTCAAATAAAACAAGAATTGCACAAATATTTCTTTTATTTTAACAAAATTATATTCAGATTCAAGGTAAGCCTCTTTCTGTTTCGGGCGACTAGACATGACTAGATTTGTTGACACACTATACAAACACTACACAAACTAATTTAAAATGCGTAAACACTAATGCAGCGGTTCGTGCATGCCAACAAGTGGCGACTACAAGACGATCGGTAAATTTGGCAGACGACAGCTTACTATACACATATTTGTAATCAGTGAAATTAAGAATTTTGTGAAAATATCATGCCAAACATAAAATATAAATTGTAAAATTGTACGATACGACGGTAGCACAGTCACCTTGGCTGTCGGCCTGGTTCCATCTTCTGCGGGCGGCTCCTGTGTGGGTTGGGGTAGGGTGACTGGTTCAGAGGGAGGGGCAGTTAGTATATCCTCTTCGATGTCAGTACCTAGCCGCGGCGTATCTTCGACTAAAGTACCCGTTATGGAATCAGTAGGCGTGTCTAAGCTCAAGTAAGAGCTTTGATCTTTCCAGCTGCAAATTCCGCCCGGCAAATCCATAGAAATATAGTTAGAATCGAAAGGAGAATCGCAAGGTCCCCTAGGCGAATTATCATCGGTATCGGAGGAATGGCCGGAACCACCACTTGGGTCCTTATCTTTATCGTTTTCGTCTCTAACTTCAATACTAGTGTTAGTAATGTCCGGAGTTTTTGATTTTCTGGCCAAAAGGAGGAAATATTGACATTCTGCATCATGGTATATATACTTTTCTGGCCAAAATGACGAATCTTTAAAAATATTTTCCTCGATCGTAACGTCATTAATTATAGGATGTTTTATTTGAATGTTAGTTTCGGGGTTTGTGACGACGAATGATTCGGTTTTTTCGGTTCTGGATCCTTTTTCTAATGATTTGTTCGATTCGTTTCTTTTTTTGCCTAATACTTTTTCAGCATCATCCGTAACAAACTTTTCAGTCCAAAAGTTTTCAGCTTTTAAGTATGAAGTAATGTTAATGGGAGAAGCAGTGTTAGAATGACGAGGATCAAGGATTTCACTATGTGAAGTAAGTACTTTTTGTGTTGATATAGGTGTTTCTATAGGAGCAACAACTACATGGGATTCATTTGTATCCATTTTTTTACTTTCACATGGTTCAGAGTCAATAAGGTTTACATGAATATTCTCATCCTCACTTATAGATACATTTTTATTTTGTGGATGTTGAACTGGTTGAGGTATTGATTCCGTAAATAGATCCTCAGGATCAGGTGAAGCAAATGAAGGGGTAATACTATCTAAAACTTGCTCATGGTGCTCTTCTATACAAGCATTTACATCAATTAGTTCTAAGGGTACATCATCACTCATAGTAGAATTATCATTTTCAGGTAATAACATTTCTTCTATTTCTCTTTGTAAATCGGCCATTTTATTTTCTAATGATTGTTCTTCTGTTATGTTATCCTCAATTATATGCTGGGTATCTAGTGACACCATTTCTTCATTTAAAAATTCTTCCGTGTTTATTTTTTCATCTATTTTAGTATGCATCGAATCCAAGATAGTGGTAGAATCACTGTCGATAATATTTTTATTTTGATTGTCGTCAGTAGTATCAATTTCATTTTCAGGTTGCTGCTTTATTTCTACGGAAATAGTTTCAGACAAGTTACACAGTTCATCGATTGCATTAGGATCAATCTTCCAATATTGAGCTTCTGAATAAAATCTATCTTTGACAGGAGTTTGTAGTGACTCTGGAGTTGATATAGGAGTTTCAATACATTTAGTTGACCTAGTTGGAATTTTGTTTTCGAACGCTTCTTGTTCGGAAGAAGTAGCCTCTACAGGAGAACATGTATCTGTTGTGTGAACTTGAGTCTCTATTATTTTTTCTTTTTCTTTTTTCTTCTTTTTGCTTTTCTTTTTGTTGTCGGTAGGATCAGTCTCAGTCACTGTAATTTCAGTTTTTTGTGTGATGTCCTTAGTTATCTCTAAAGCAGGCTCTGTTGATTGTTCAGTTCTCGAGGTTTCTTTTGATTTCGAAGATCGTTTTCTTTTATCTTTCTTTAAAGGAGTCTTTTCATCATCAGACGTACTTGGAGCCACTTGTTTTAACGGACCTTTGGGCTCCTTTTCTTTAGATTTTGAAGAACGACTTTTTCTGGTCAACCTTGTTGTGTGTTTTTCTTCATCCGAATGACTACTGTTTGTAGAGTCCACATCATCCGGTTTCAACGTGTCTATGAGAGCATCAAATCTGTTTTCCGATTTATCGCGTAGCTCACTTTTTTGCGGTAATTTCGATACTGAAACTGATCGGTTATCTCTAGATTTAGATCTTGATCTCCTGCTCTTTTCAACTGTTATAAAACCTTCGGAATCTATTTCAACTACAGGTTTGTGATGGTCACTACCTGATTCATCTACAAAAATAAGTGGTGGTCTACTTTGAGGTTGAATATTTTCTATAAGGCGTTCTTCTAATTTATGTGCTCTATCAGGCGAATTTCTATTACTTGCTACAATTTTAGCCCACGAATAATGCTCTTCGTCCCCTTCATGTCCAATATCTAGTACAGGTATTGATGATTCTTCAGTCATTTCGTCCTTCTCATCTTTAATCGGTTTGCACTCTTGTGTGTCTGTTGATGGCGGTTCTTCTATGGGCTCATTTAATAAGCCTTCTGCCACAACCTCTGCATACGATTTGCCTTCTTCAGATAATTTCACCCAAACATTACTAGTCTCAGAAACGATTGTAGGGGTTTCATGGCTTAATTTTATTGCAACGGATACAGGATTTTCGCTTATATCTCGTTTATCTTCTTTCTTTTTCTTTTTCTTATTTCTTTTTGATTTCGAATCAATATGTTCCTCGATTATGTGCTCATCCGTTTTACTTATTGCGTTATCGTCTCCTTTTGTAGTTTCCATTTGAGGCGATAAAGTAGGTGAAATATTCAATTGGGAGGATGGAAGATTTACATCTTGTACAATTGTAATGTCTTGTGTGCGTTGCATATGTTCAGCATTAATTACAGATTGCTCAGTGGCTGTGTTTGGTGGTGTGAGATTGGTGTCACACTTGTTGCTCTCAATAATTTGATACATGTAGGAAGGTGTAAATTCTGGTGCATCAGCGGACAATTTAGAATATAAAACAGTGTTTGTGAATGAAGGTTTGAATTCAGGAATGGAATCTATTTCAGGAAGAAGATCATGCAAACTATGAATAGGAGACTTTTCAGATCGTGTAGGGATTATTTCGGTTTCAGGGATTTCAGTTGTATTCGAGACAATATGTTGTAAGTTATTTGATTTCTCAAAAGGTATACAAGATTGTTCCGTACTTGTGTGGTCACTTGGAGGTTCAGGCGTATCGAATATATCAGAAATTTTAGTTTTTGACTCAATTTTAGGCAAAGATACCGAGATATGTCCTTCCTCTTGCGGCTTTTCCAAAGCAGCCCAACTTTCTTCACCAACATTAATTTGAATCGACGATAAGTCAGGAATGATACTTGGGCACTGCGTTATTTGTTCCATTGGCGGTTGAACATTTTCTTGCAATTCAATATTTGAAATTGCTGGATCTACCAAAGAAATTTCTTTGTCTTCTTTAATAGTCTCGTGTGTGTCAACGTTATCAGGAATTGTTACATCTTCTGTGGTATCCATCAATTTAATTACATCCTCTACAAGGTCAAATGTGCTCAATTCATTTAATTTTGTTTTCTTGTTTTCAATATCAATAACTGCAGTCATTTCTTCACCAACATCTTCAAAGGCCTCGGTGTCACACATTAAGTTTTCAACAACAACGTACTCTTTCATGTCATCATCGGAAATTTGTTTTTGTTCGGAATCAATTTCTTTATCATATTTATTTGTTTCTATATCTTTAAGGTCACCAAAAACTACCGGAACAAACGACACGTCACTATCACCTATTGCTATAAAATCAACATCTTTACTCGGTTCAACTTCAGCTATTTCTGTCAATAAATTATCATGAATAGGTTCGTCATGTGAAGCATTGGTATCAGTGACTGTGAAATCAGAAATAAGAATGTTTTCCTTCATTTCACTCGGTTCTCTATGAATTTCGGTTGACATAGGTTGATCAAATTCAACGATAACGCTGCTATCACATACTTCAGGACGTACAGGAGAATTTACGATGTCATCTTTAACAACATTTTCAAGGCTTGCTGACTCGAGTGATTGACTAGAATCAGTGGCAGAAACAATTACATCTTCAATAGAAACTTGATCATTTCCTAATTTGCGATAACCACTCTGAACATTTATTTGGTCAGCCTGTGTTTCAAGGTCATGGTCGTTAGATGGCTCTTCAATCACATGTTCAATAGATTCATTCAGTTCTTTTATCTGGTAATTTGATTTAGTAGTGGTTAAAATATCGGCAAGAACTCGTTCAGCATCTTGTATATCATGATAGCTGTAACATGGAGCTGGAATATTATACAATGATTTGTCATTTTTCACTACCTGATCATCTTTAGAATTGACCCTTGTCTTTTCAGTTTTATCAGCAAATTGAAGATCTTTAATTTCTGCTTCCTTGTCCTTGTTATCTTGTTTCTTATCCATACAAACTTCCATATCAGTAAATTGTGAAGCGGCTAGTAAGAATTCAGCATCACGCAACTCATGATAGTTAAAGTGAGGCGCTTCAATTGCGCTTGACAATTTAGATGGACGTTCAATTGGCACTACTACGTTAATTTCCTTTTGGATGTTTGTAACCTCTTCCGAAATTGACGCATCACTAATATGGCCTGCTGGCACATCCGCCTGACCAACAAAGATCTTTTCTTCGTCTACATTTTCGACGTATGTCTCTTTGTAAGAGAACGGTTCTTTATTATGTTCTTCAGAGCTTGTTTTAATACTGGCTAATAAAGACTCAGCATCCTTAAGCGTGTGATAAGTTTGTCTTGGTTCTTCAAATAATATGAACGGTTCACCTAAGGATTCATTCTTATCAATATCTTTTGTCTTAATAATTGCCGTACTGTTTGTTTGTAAATTACTTTTTTCTTCATTGACGATAGATTGATCATCTTCAGAAAATATTTCTGTGGATTCCTCTATTGCAGGTGTAGGCTCCTTACTACTTTCTCTCGACTTTGTTTTAACGGAGGCAAACAAAGTTTCTGCATCTCTGATCAAGTGATAATTCATGGGCCCTTCAAAAGAAACCTGTGGTAGGATTTTTCTATCGTTATCTAGGTTAAATAACTTATCTTCGTAATTTTGTAAGTTGGCATCTACTGTATCGCTGCTACGTAAGTTTTTATTTTTATTCATGTGAGTTTCGGTTGATATAAGATTTAAATTATCAGTATTCGAATTAGAGTTTGATATTACATTTTCAGACTGAGTCACTTCACCGGAAGTAAGGTTTGGTAATCCTTCAGCTGTTAAATCACCATCCGGTCCTTGTCTATCTTTAGAGTTGGTAATGTCTATGTTAGGAATAGTTGGACCTGTATTTATGACTATCTCTAAGAATGTAGTAGGAACATGTTCTGCTGAAACACGACTGATCTCATTTGACACAACTTTATCTATCGAAATATCGTGGCTTGAGGTCAAAACAGACACGTCTTGAGATATTATGTTAACATTTTCTTGGTATTTATTTTCTAAAATGTTATCACATTGTTGTATATCCGTGACTACGTTAGATGCAACGGAAGCAAATTTGTTTTCTGCATCCTTTAGCTCATGGTATGGAAACTTGGGTGCAATTTCAATTAGATGCGATCCGATAGCTTGGCCCGATGTTTCGTTATATGAATCTATTTTGTCTTCTCTGTTATACTTTATACAAGCAATGTTTGAGGTATTTTTAGGCAATTCAGGTATATTATGATAATGTATATTTTCTGCGTTAATTGGATCCAGTAATTGTGATTTAACTGGTTCATCTTGTTTAATTAAATCCGGAATTTGTTCAGTGGTTATTTTTAATTCTTGTAGTTTTGCAAATTCAGGTTCTTCACTAACAATTTGAACAGATTTAATGGGTTTTGCTTCCTTTTCTTCGAATTTATCGGACTTGCTAACTTCTTTGATGTTTTCTTCGGTATTAATGTGGGCCGATTTGATTTTTTCTGTTTTAATAGATTTATCAATTTCTTCATGAAGTACCATTGCAGGAGGAACATTTGTGTCGGTATGTCCAAATTTGATACTCCCTTCTTTGTCTTTAATATCCTGGTTATTAGCCTCACATTTCGGTGTTTGATCTGACTTTGTCGCTATTCCTTCTATTTCGTTATCAATGATCTCCTCAGTCACAACTCTAGTTGATTCTATTTCTTCAGATTCCATAAAGTTCTCTCTTCCTTTTTCAGACATTTTATCTTGAGGAAGTATTTCTGATTGTTTCGATATGGTATATTCTTCGACTTTTTCTTCAAACTTTTCAATATTAGAACCAGCCGTTTCGGTTTGTAAGAATTTTACAGCCTCTTCCCGTTCTATTGAAGATGATTTAAGACGTTCATTGATAATGAATTTATGATAATCATAATCTAATTGATATAGATCCAAATTTACTGAATAGGTTTTTAATTCTTCCTCAAGTTCTTTGTAAGGAATGTTTTTCTCTATAGGTGCCCGTTTACGTTCTTGAACTGAACCAAAGATGGCTTGTTCTAAAATCTCTTCCAGATATTCTTCTTGGTTCGTTTCACCTTCATTAACGTTAATTGTTTTTTCATATGTGGTCAAATCCTCTTGTAATTCAGCACTTTGTTGTTTTTCTTGTAGCATATTGTATTCCAGTTCATTTTTGATTTCCTCAGGAGTGGACATGTTTTGCGTTTTTGTTGATAAATCTAAAGACCCAGTAGGGTTTAAAATATTTTCTTTGTTACGACTAACAGTTGAAACTTCTTGAGTATCCATTTCCGAAATTATATTTTGACACTGTAAAGGTTGTTCTTCAGCGCAAACAGGAAGTGATTTTTGCTCGGAGATTATTGTCGGTTCTGTGATTTCACTATGAATTGTTTCAGTTTCTGCCGAAATAGTTTCTTCCAAGGAATTACTTTTGCTTCGAAATACTTTTACAGTTCTTATAGCAGGTAATTTTTTTTCTTCATGTGTTATTAAGTATATTGTCCTAGTTTCAATATCGGTAGGTAGTGATGCAAGAGTGGTGACTTCTTCCGCAGAACAAATACTATCTTTTGCAAGTTCAGTAGCAAAAAATTTGTCATTATTGTTTTGCTCCGAAGACGGAATCGATACATCATGAATATCTGGATTCTGAATTACTGATTTATCTATATCTACGACGTTTTGTGACTTTTCTGTAATAATATCAGTTTCTTCCGATGGTTTGAAGATACATTCTTCTTGAATTATATTTGAAGTCTCATCGAGAATCGTAACTTCAGTAGCAATTTGTTCTGAGTTAATCAACGCTTCTTGCAAATTAGGTCTGTCGATAGACTCAACTGTTGACTCAGGTATACCTTCCTCTTCTGCCATAAGAGTATTCCAATCCATTGTGATAAGATTCTGGCTGACATCATGTCCTTGAGTTTGAGAAACGGTTGTTTCGTTTTCTACATCGGTAAGCTTCACCGCGTGTTTTGGACCTTTCTTCATCTCTATATTAGATTCATCTATCTGGTCAAACACTGTGGTAACATCCTGTACAGTGTTTTCTTCACTCTCAATTTTCTTTTTCTTATTTTTTGATTTTTTCTTCATTTTCAAACTATTGTCTTCAGATTCAATATCTGCAATATTTATTTGACTTTCTGGTAAATATTCTATATTTTCTGTGGAGCATTTTTCTTGGACGTCCTTATTTATTTCCTCACGTTCTGATTTTTTTGGTTTCCGTTTCTTTTTGCTTTCTTTACTCTCATTTATAACTTTAGCTTCAACTACAGTTGCAATCTCCTCATCTTTTTTTTCATCTGTTAAAATGTTGCTATCGTCTACAACGAAAGCTTTGTTACTGTCAGACAGTTTGGTAAGGTCTTTATAGCTTGTACTCATCACTATATCCTGAATTATTGCAATATCTACCTCTGATTGAGTACTTGAAGATATTTCAACTTCTTTAGTATCTTTATCAATACTTTGTGTTTTGTTATCTGTAATAACATTCTCAGACATTTTTTCATGTTTCTTTTTCTTTTTCTTCTTGCTTTTTGACATCATTGGACACTCATCCTCGGTGGTTATTTCTTTGATTTGTAAGTCATCATCAATAATGGTCTCAGGTTCAATTGGTCCTTTGACAGAACATTGCGAGAAATCTGAAATTAGTGTTTGATCTTCTGAATCCAAAATGTTTTTATTTTCTCGTACGCTTTCATCTTGTGATGAAGTCAATGTACTATATATACATTGTTCCTCTTTTTCTGTTGAGTAAGTTTCTGTTGGTGGAAATTCAATACTAGATGACGTTTCAGTTACATTCTCCAAAATATTTTTATCGATATTGGTTTCACTGATATAGGTCTTCGATATGTTCTTTTCGTTCGGTGGTAATTTAGCTTTTTCTTCATGATGCTTTAAATGTATTCCTTCTTCAATATTTTTGTCTTCTATTATAGAAGATTCAGTACAAACTGTAGTACTATCTACGTTTGCTGTCGTTGCATTGTCTGGTTTTGACTCTTTATGAGCCTTCTTTTTCTTCTGTTTACTAGGGGGGTCTTTATCTGCTGTTTTCATTTCAGTTTGTTGATCTATATTAAGATTATCTGTAATACGCTCTTTACTACTGTCACGAATATCTTTGATTTTTCTTTTCTTTTGTTTATCAGATTCCTCTATTTCTTTTAAAGCCTTCTCAATTTCATCTTCACTTTCCACTTTAGGTTTTTTTGTTTTGTTTTTCTTTTTGCTTTTTTTCTGCTCGGTAGCGGCCAATCGTTCCAGTGGTGGCTCCTCTTTTAAAGAGGTTTCAGCTACTGTCTCTATTACTGTAGCGCTATGTTGTATTTTTTTGGATGTTTCAGTGTTTTTATTTATTCGAGTAGGAACTAAGACATGCGATTTATCCTCCATTTGAGTAGGTTCCGTCTCATCAAAATCTTGAACCTCTATCACTCTTTTCGGTTGCTTCTTCTTCTTTATTGTTTGCACATCGTGTACCCGCGTAGGGCGCTTTTCAGGAGCTCGTCTTTGCCGTGGCATGTCTCTAGATCTGCTACGCTGAGGAGGGCGTTCTGGTTTCTCAATTCTTTCCGACTTAAATGCAGACGGATCTCGCGAATGGATTTTAGTTTCATACTGTGTTGGCGGAGACTTCTCCACCTCTACTACTATTTCTTTAACCATTTCTACTTGCGCCACTTGGGCCTTTGGTAAAGTTGTAATATTTTGGGACCTAGCCTGCTTGCGTAAACCTAGTGCTAAGATCTCTGCATAGGACATTTCCTGAGAGCGGCAACGTGTAGCTGGACTTACAGACCTATCATGAGACATATTTTTGGACGTTTGTAAATCTGATTCCAAAGCCGGGGCTGAATTGGTTGGCGTTGAAGCTCGATAAACTGAGTCCACAGGGACTGATTCAGTTTCATTTATTTCCTGAACAACTTCAATGTCTGCATCATTTTCAACGTCTATCGGCGCCGAAACTCTACTCTCGGGGACATCCCAATGAACATCATACACATCAGTTTCATCGGTTAACACAGCACTTTCACTATACACGATTTCACTGAATACCGGCGCGTCACTCGTGTCTATCACGTTATCGATGCGAACACTAGGTGCGACTACACTTTCAATTATTTCTTCATCGGGAGAATAATCTCGATTTCGGTTTTCTAGCGTTCTTTGCGTATATCGCTGGGCGCTGGGCTGCCTGGAGCCCGCCGCAGAGTTGGAGCGGGAGCAACCCTTGACAATCTCGGCATAGGTGGTCCCCCCAAGGACCCAGGCGGGGCTTCGCCCGCGGGCGGGGGGTTTGTAGGGCACGGAGAGCGCGGAGGGACCGCGCGCGCGGCGCTCAGGCGAGCGGGCGCGGTGCGCGCGCGCGGCGTTGGCCTGCGACACTAGCATGGCCAGCGTGGCAGCCGCTTCCTCCTCACCCGGCGCGTAGTACGGGTCGAGCTCGAACACGGCCCGCGTCAGCTCTTCGATTCGCCGGGAGACCTCCTGATACGCAAGTACGGACATCATTTACGAGGGTGTTCGCTGCTAGAGCGAGCGATGGAAGCTGAGGTTCATGAAAGGAAACGACGGTGGCTGCGATCTCGATCGTTTATTGTGACTATTTAGCGATTAAAAATATAATAAATAATAGTGATTCGGGAATAACGGAGACCGATCGAAAGCTAACGCCTACGCATCCCGGAGTGGGTCGGCGTCGGGCGCACCGCGCTGCACTAGCAGCTTGATGCGTTCGTTTCGCGCCTGAATCTTGCTTTGAAGCAACTTAACTCTTTCGCGACATTCCTACGTCAGACATCGTTTCACGAGTTAGTAGGGTAGGGAGGAGGCAACAGAAAAAAAAATAAAAAATGAATGCCGAGCCAGTGATAATGTCGGGTACCGTTGGAGATAAACAAAACTAGAATTCGCTAGCCACCTACTAGAAGTGTGCGGGTGAAGGTGGGCAGTGAACTAACCTGTTGATGCCTGAGCGCGGTGTCGGGGTCCCGCGGACTGTAGTTTGGCTGCGCAGCGTGGCGTAGCCGTTGCTCAGCCTCGAGCAGTTGCGCCCGGAGCTTCGCCACGTCAGCGCAATACGCCTCGACTTGCGCGAGCGCCGCGGCGAATTGCGCCGCTTGCGCGCTCGTCTGCGCCGCCAGCGCGTCGAGCGAGCCGCACAGCTCGTGCGCTCCCCGCTGCACCCCTTCGGGCGCGTGCGACGTCGACGCGACGCCGTCCGGACCGAAATGCACCTGTTACATATCACATATTGGAGCGCTATCGTTCCCTTCTGTTCTCAGAATTCTCCCTCAAAATACCTAAACTTTTTAACAATGAAAAAGCCTTAACAATTAAATAACCTATAAAAATCAAGAAATTAAAAAAAAGTTTTAAGTGATAACCAAAAAGATACTAACGTTGAGTTTCTCTACTGCGTAGGAGATCTTTGTTTTCTGTGTCGAAATGTCGTTAATTAATTTTTCCCTGTGGGCTAGCCTATCTCTAAGAGGTTTCTTCGCATTCTGTGGGGCTTCTAATGTTCTAGCGGTAGCCTCTAGCCAGTGTCCGACATCTTTTAATTTCTTTTCGCACCTCTCCCATTCTTCCGCGAGCTCAATAAGTAACCCATTCTGAAAATTTAACAAATTGTTTAGTTTTGGTTATATTAAAATACATTATTGTAAATACACATTTATACATAATATAATAATTTCAAAAAATAACTAACTGTTTTCGCTAATTTCTTCTCTACGTCGACCGTCGCGTTCTCTGCCGCCTCTAATCTAGAAGGTAAGTCCCCTGGACTCGTCACTCTTTCTATCGCCTCTATCTCTTTCGCCATATCTGCTAGATTTTTTGCTTGCTGCTTACAACTCTTAAGTGCGTTCTGTAAAAAAAGTTAATAATATCATCATCAAATAAGCTACAATATTAAGAAAACATAAATCCCACCGTGTACACAAACGTACCCCGTATTCAGTCTGTTTCTGTTGTGCCTCCTGTAGATCGGCCAGCGGGAGCGGTCGAGCCAGGAAGGCACGCTGCGTCTCCACCCAAAGCAGGACCTTCTCCAATAAAGCCAGGAACCTGGCCACAGCGTCGCAGGCGTCCTCTACAGCCGCTTGTCGGGCTTCAAGCTCGCTGCAAACCGCCGCGAATTGCTCCGAGAGTGCGGTGACAGTGGACTGGATGAGTTGGCGCTCGCCTGCGTCGCGGCTGCCCTCGACGATAGCACGAGCGTTTCGCGTCAGCCGCTCGAGGCGGTCACCCACGTTAGGCACTTCGGACCTCTTGGCGACCAGCCGTTCTCTGTACGGTTCGGGGGGAAGGGTACGATCTCGAGCTGTGACTTCCGCTGCGCGAATCCATTGCTGGACGTCCTCGACGTCAGCAGTGTATTCAGTGCGCGCGGTGCGCGCGCGTTTCCACTCCCTCTCCTTTTCTTCCATCGCTGCTGCTAATGCTTCCGAAGATAGCTCTAACGCCGACAACTCCTGCGCCACGTCCGCCGGCGCCGAGCCACCGTAGCGCCTCCTGCTCTCCTCGGTGAAGTTCTTCGTGCGCTGAACCAAATCCGAAACTTGCGCGGACAATTTTCGCACTCCGTCCGAGTCGTCCTCTCCAAAAACGTAGAAGGTCCCGACTTTAGCGATGTACACTTCTATTTGCTGCCGAAGCTCGTCAATTTTCTCCGACACGCGGTCGAATTCGGAAACGATTTCGTCGATCTCCGCGAGCCTCGCCGCTAGAGTCTGTCGCAATCTGAAAAGAAAGAACACGTTTAGATGGCGTATACGGGGAGCGGAGAGTGCAACTCGTGGCGGGCGGCTGCCAAATTGCGACGGAAATAATCTAACGGCGTGACGCGTGACGCGGCGTGACGCCGCAAGGTCGCGCCGCAGCCCTACCTCGTCGTTCGTCGGCAGCGGCCCGCGGCGCTCCGCTCGCTCCGCCAGCCACTCGCTCAATGAACCGACCGATGGTTCGGATCCGCGATGCTAATTTTATTCGACGCTAATGACATCATGCGAGTTTTCGGTGCACCGATGTTTACGTTCCGCACCGGCATATCTATGTGGTTTTACTATGACATAGCTCGCGACCTTGCCGGTTACCTGACAATCAGCTCGATGCCTGTGCGTATTGCACAAGAAAAGCTTAAATGCCAAGTCACCTAGATGCGCAATATGACAGAGGAGCCGGCCGGCACGGCGGCGGCGTGGCGAATCGAACGAAATAAACATTTACGCAGCGGCCGCCCGGTCCCTACTTTTAGTAGATTCCGAACAATTTTAGCATTTCCAACTGAAACGCCCTATTGAGAAACTCACCAAAAAAGATAATAAGATGTGACATGCGGATTGTTTTTTAAATTAAAAATTGAGCACCGTTGCACGCACTGGTCGGTCGTACCTGCACTAGTGTCTATGTTTCCACGTGGCTTCTTCCGCGACCGGTTAGTCGAGTATTGTTTTCAGGCCGAGGGTAGGGACTCGGTAGGATTCGACGCATCGCAAGTGCTTGGCTTTTTCAAAAATCTATACCGCGTTGAGAGATGGCGTATTCTAAGTTTATCCCTCGGTCGGGTTCCAGTTCACACTGAGAGGCCCTGACCCATTAAATGCGAACCACGCATGCGCGGTTCGTTCGGAAATAGTAGTCTGCCAGTTTGAATACGTAACGATTATACAGACGTCCCCCGTGCCGCGTCTGGAACGGCAATCGATCCGAGAATGAGCCCTATGTGCGCCGCGTGGAGCACATTTTCAAGTGAATGCACGACTGTTTTGCGGTTCTACAGTACAGGAGCCGGCTGTTTGATTGATCCTAATCCGGACTATAGCACGAAAATGACTAAATCTTGGTTTTTACAGTAAGGGGAGGTGTATGTCATCGATTATCGTCGTCGCCATCGCGTGGGACACATCGCCACGTGCTGCCTTGCTACAATCAATAGGTCAGCGCCATTACGGTTTCTTATTTTTCGTCCGGGAGCGACGTCTCGTTTCCATGGTTACGGAAACTGAGCAACCACCACGTTTAGCGGAATCGAAAAGGAATGTAACTACATTTTATTACGATAATTCAGACATATTCAGTATTTTTCAATTAAAAAAATGATCAAAAGTGTTATTGTGCCGGTAACTGACATTTCAAAGAAATTAACTGTTTATACCAATATTAACCAAACATTTTAATATTATTTCGGACACTTATGTACCTATTTATTGAACTTGAATGTTTTTATTTTCGATTCAGTTGTTCATTTTTAGGAGATTAGTCACTCGTTGAAGCGAACTCTACATTTTTCCGTGCGCAAAAAATTTATAAGAGTGTGAGCGTCATCTTTGCTTTTCATAAGTAGGTAATTAAATAACAAACACTTCACTATGGGTTCAACTTATTTAAAACCATCTAAATCTACAGGATACGGATGTCTCCTCATAACTGAGGAGGCCTAAACGTATTGCGCCACACCACTAGATAGAACACTAGTGCGAATCAATGAGGGATTAGTGGCCAACCCGAGTGTCAGAAGTTTTATTCCCCGAAGGCCTCCGACATGGCTCAACGACTGCTATCTAACGATAATAATCGGGACCAACTACTTTAAGTGCCCTCCGAACTACGAAGCACGTGCCGGCTGTTCTATAACTCGGTAGTGCATTTACAACTGACGTACCTAAGCCGCCGGGCCATGAGCTATACTGGCTAAAAATATTTTACTTTATAATACTATCTATCTAAAGTATATTAAGTTTTAATATTAAAAGTACCATTGATTTACAATGTAACTATCTACACAATAAGGAAAGTACACAAGTGTCTATATCTATAACGACATATTGATGGACAGGGCGATCAAATCATTGCGGAATTTGTTAAAATATCAGCAATAACGCGGATACGTTAACCGAAGCCGTGACGTATACTGTGACAACACCGATGTCGTTAAGTCATCGCCGCGATAAACTGTGATGATGTCACGCGACTGCTCACGGTCTGACCCTCGCTACGAGAGGTTTTAGTTTTAGTAAGTTTTAGCACTCAAAATTAATTTAAATATATAAAAAGAACTTATTCCTGAGGATAACGTAATTCCTAAACATTTTACCTCTGGTTCCCTACATCTGTTGTTTCCTTAACATAACATAGTTATCTACAAATAAATAACATACTAACTTATTCACAAATAATGTAATATTTCTTAGAACCTAGCTATTGAAACGGTCGGATCCAACTTTCTATTAATAAATTCGATAGATAGAGTCTATAGACAGGACAATCGAAACAAAAAAAAACATAAAATTGTTCATAGCCCGGTAGTCAGTACAGTTGTATAGTATAAATATAATAGTTCGCGGACGAGGGGCTGACTAATCTTTAGGCCTCGAAATAATTTTGCCGTTCCGCAGCTTTTTATATCTCACACGCATGATTAAGCGGTGCGAAACCTAGAATTCTTAAGTCAGTGTCTCAATATAAACATAGGTCTTTTTTTATCGAGGGAGAAACCTTCAAAAGCTACCCGGTGCCGTGGGAGCGACACAGGGTTATGTGGGACTTTTACCCACTAAAACCCCCCCGGTGGCCTACCTCAACGCTTGTGGAGGACTCCGGGATCTCCAAAGGAACACGACCGGTGCCCTCCAAGCGCGATGTCCCGTACGGACCCATCTCAACGGCTCTGTGCGGCCACACACAGAGCAATCCTTCCCGGGGCTGCCATTGGGCGGTTCGAGCTCCCACTCTAGCCGCCTGCAACCCCGAAAGCCCCCTTTTAGTCGCCTCTTACGACAGGCAGGGGATACCGAAGCTCGTATTCTGGTCCCGAGCCACAGGGACAAACATAGGTCCTAACCTAACAACGTAAGTCCTCAAGTGTAAAAATCGGTATTAAAAGAGGTAATGGGGTAGTTAATTCTGTTGTAGGTTTTATATGAACATTGCATTACTTCTCTGCGTGTTTTAACGTCAAATCTAACACGCCACCGTTCGCACAATGTGCTTAAAATTAGTACACAATCTTTTTTAACTATTAATATCTACATAGAAACAACATGTTACCTTGTTGCGTAACTTATGATTAGGATGTTTTATAGAAGTCCGGTTATTATTCGCAAACATGTGCAAGGTGACACATTCTGTTAGTGTTCACATACATTACGATCCCAACCGAGGAAAAGTTTTAAGTTAAGATTGATGAGATTGTTTAGTGACAAAGTGGACATTTAGGTAATGATTTTTTTTCGTCTACAGAATGAAAAGTAACTAAGGAATAACCTGGTGACTAAAAAACCTATCTGTGCGCAATCTTTTGTAAATCTTTAGCGCAGTTAAGAGAAACGTGATAAGACTTAGAAAAGGATACCGAAGGCGCTAGACCGGTCGATGTAGCCAATAATCAGGAAAGTTCTAGATCCAACTGTGGACCACGGAAAATTAACTTTTTACAATAGTAAAAAGGCGATTTAAAAAAACAACATTTTATCGGTGAAGTCGAACTCATCCTTCGTGGCATGCAATTTTCTCTTGATCTTAATACTCCCTTCACATTGCATGGAGTCCGTGCCAAACGCACCATTACTTCCAGCCATACACAACGTTGTTAATGTTGCCATTATTCCCATGTTCCTAATTTAGAACCATTTATTTGTACCGTGTTTTCATGACGTCACCACGGCGGCACGGCTCGGAACCACCCGCCCTTGACCGTTCCATATGTGTGGATTCTGACTACATCACTATAACCGAACGACCTGTAACTCTCGTCGTCAACGAAATTCAAACTTATTACCTGGGAAAACGGTTGAAATTCAAACGGCGCTGTTTTCTTTAATGAATTGGACGAATACTTACTGGGCGCATATGCTTTTCTCGGCGCCTTTTAAAGAAGTTAAATACTTAATCCTTGCTGCTTTGTAATAAAGTTTAAATTGAAAGGTATGAAGAACGTGTTCTCGGAGTGTGGAACTGGTCAAGGCGCACGACAATGCTTATAGAATTTTAATGAGTCGCCGTAAAACTTTTGCCATTAAACTCTTTTTCACAAACCGCAAGTTATTTACTTTTATTCAATGCAGAAGATCTTTTTATAAAGGACCTACTGTCGAAGACATTTTTTATGAATGACTGAGCTCCAAAGTCATGAACATTTTAAGAAAACTCTTCGATTTGATCGGTGAGTGGCTTTACCTTAAATATTTTGTTACTAGAGAACCGCCCGCGCTTCGCTTCGGGACCCGTAGGTAACACCCGCGTAGGTCCCGCTCCCGTAGGAATTTAGGCTAAAAAGTAGCCTACTACTCTCTCTCTTCACTCCACCCTGTCTGAGGTGTGTGGAGCCCTCGGGACAGTTAGTTCCCCTTTGGGGATGTCTCTCGCGGCCCGTTAAAACGGGCCAGTCCTTGGGTTGGGCCCTAAGGCCCTTGGTTGTCCATCTGTGGTTAACCAATAGGTCAAGTCCGGTGAGTGGTGACCTTTTTACAGGCCACAGAGTCTTAAACGGGATGGGGTTCATCTTCGCGCCGCCCAGGCGATCGAGCTCCTACCGGGTGAATCCCGCTGGTGGGAAGCCCAGCAGGAGCCGATCAGCGTCGGGCGAAGACTTACGAAGCCCCAGTATCAGTCAGTGCTAGGCCCGTCCCGCGCAACCAGCAAGTCGCGCGGGAAGGCCCAGCGGTCCGGTGGACAGGTGTGGAGCGGCACCAGGTCCTGCAGATGCGGGAACCGCGACGCGTCGACACGCCCGAACATGTTGCGTGCCAATCGCTCGATGAAGTCGTCCAGGCTCTCGACTCGAAGGTCCCTCTGGATGACGGCGTTCCTGACGTACCTCGGCACACCAGTCAGCCGGCGGAGCGCAATCGCCTGAACTGCGCGCATCCTCTTGCGCTGCGGTTCGCTGGCGAGCGCGTACCACGCCGTTGCCGCGTACGTGAGGCGGGGTCTGATGTAGGTCTTGTAGACCCCGAGCTTCAGTCCGAGAGGGAGGAGAGAGTATTTGGGCTGTGGGGCCCATTGGATATCTTGTCCATGAAGCTCCAGAGTAGGGTCCCGCCTGTTGAGGTATCCTCCTATGTTCACAGCCGGCGTCTTCCCGACATTCACCGACAGTCTCCACGCGGCGAGCCATTCGGGGAGGGCATCAAGCGCACGCTGCATCTTGACAATGGCGTGGGTTCTATTCAGCGACGTGGTGATGTACGCCACGTCATCGGCATACAGGGCAAGCGACGCCCCCCCTGCCGCCGGGATGTCGTCGGTGTAGCAGGCGTAGCAGACCGGGGACAGGCAACTCCCTTGCGGGACGCCGGCTGCGATCGGACGCTCGGTGGATTCGGCGTCTTCAACCACTACTCTGAAGCTTCTATTTTCGAGGAAATAAATAAATAATAAATAAATAAATAAAACTGGAGATCATCTTAACGGCACTCCGGGGCGCCGACGGCTGCGAGATCTTGTAGAGAAAGCCGTCGTGCCAAACACGGTCGAACGCCTTTTCCATGTCGAGGAATACTGCACACACGCGTTCTCTCTTATTCAGAGCCGCGGTAACGGTGTGCAACACACTCGACAGTGTAGCCGTGCTGTTCAGCGGCATCAAAAAGTAGCCTTCCACTTCTGTTGGCAGCTAGGCTATTCCACCCCGGATGCTTGCAGTTCCAGTCGCCCGCGCTCACCACCGGTGTCGGCGAGTCCAGCAACTTGCGGACATCAGCCAACAGGATAGTGCCAGCGGGCGGGCGGTACACTGAACACAGCCGGAGCGGGGAGTTCTCGAGGCAGAGCTAAAGTAGCCTATTACATTTGCCTATGACTTAAGTAAATTACATGTAGTATTTGATAGCGTAATTCCGAACTTGCAAATGAATTTTGTTAACGCCATCTATTGGCAACTCCGAAAATAAATATCTAGTAACTAACAAAACATCGATCTTCCCATGGGAATGGGATGTTTTTCCGCGGTAAAAAGTAGCCTACGTCACTCTCCACCCTCCTAACTATCCCCACACACATAAACCTTACCATATAATAGCTTTGTTGCGACGTGAAAGCGTCACAAACAAACAAACAAACAAACAAACAAACAAACAAACACACTTTCACATTTATAATATTAGTAAGGATTTATTTTAACTGACTTTCAATCAAGCTCATAGCCTCACCAACAAAAAGGATTTTGAAATTAAATTTGGTGTTTGATTCACAAATCCAACCAAAAACATTTCGGATCCGCGAAGTGTTATGTCCAACTAGTCATTCATAAAATGCTTTCCGTGTACAAACCCGAACATGACAATGGGGAAATGAGCAAAGGTATCATTATTATATTATCTACAAAATCTAAAATTCACCACTGGTGAATCATGCAGGTGAACTGCACTGCGCATGTCGTATGCACCCTCGGGGTTCATATCCTGTGCCAATGTCGGGGGGATCCAACGATATTGCCGTATATGCCAATATGCCGCGAACATTCGAGACGGCATATTCTGCTTAGTTGTGCCAACTTGCCAAGTTTCATTTGCGCTTTTCACGGATCAATTTTATTGCAAGGCTTGGAGACATCAAATATAGAGCTTTACTTGTAGTCTGCAATATTGGGCGACTGAAGTATAGTCGCTATAGGTAGGTACGTCAAGTCGATCGACTTTTGTAATAATTGCCTTATTAATATTATATTATGTCTATTTAAAATTATTTATGCGGGCCGAATATTATCAGTTTTGTTCACTGAACATTTATGAACCTAATCATGGACTTTAACATACGTATGATTTATATGGCTTTTATACTATTTCTCTACATTGTACACACCTAAAATTTGTTGAATTTAAGTATAATAAGGCTTGAGTCGTGAATAATTTTATTTAATTTTATTACCTTTAATGTAAAAATAGATGGAATTATACAATGTTAATTAAATTACTACCAGACGGGCTTCATAATTATAGTGTTCAGAACATGGTTATACTAGTTTAGCACCTAATTGCATAGGCATGAATAATTGACTATGCGTAAACTACAAATTATACTGCTAATTATAAAAAATATGGAACAGTGAAACGTGCCCATATTTTTGTTTTGTGTGAAAGGTTGGAAAATGAGTAAATAGTAAATGGACACCGACGCTCCTGTTACAAAAAAGGCTTAGAAGATTATTTTTGTTTATTCTCCTCATGAAGTTTCAGTATAACACCAAAACAGTAATGTCACTAACACAGCAAAAAAACGTCATGCATAAGTAGGTACACTGACAAACACCAACATGATTTAATTACTTTAAACTTGAATCAAAGAATTTAACCCTCGTGTGACAGAGAAATAGTAATGAACTCATTACCTATTAATTCGTACACTTATATTATTATTCTATGGGTGCGTCCAAAAATAAAAAAGTATGACTATAGGTACCTACAATTCAAAGGAAACTAATCATTTATCCGCTGCGCTATTCGCAAACCAGGAGACCAAAGATCGGGAGAACAAAAACCCGTGAATATTTTTGGCATGTGTCACACAATGTCTGGAAAATGAATTTGTTTGGATAGAGCTCGACGAACCTAATGGACGTCCGGTTACTACCTAATTTCTCGCTTGGCGTCTTAAATGCTCGGTACGTGATACCTACAGCAGAGAAAATTTATCGCGATAATATGACATAGTCCCATTGTCATTATAGAGAAAAAAGCTCTAAGCTTTTAAGTACGATGGGTTTCAAAGCAAGGGAACATAAATATGTGGATAACATTGAATTCCGGCATGACACGGCTGATTTTGTTAAAAAGGGGAATATGATTTTCATTCTTATTCACTTACCTAATAGTGTGTGTGTGTGGTAGTGTGTGTGGTGTAGCTCCACATCAAGAAAAACAAGATTATAAGGCTATTTTGCATGACTGTGCTCTATTAATAAAACTGCAATTGCATAACGGGATGTCATTTTATATACGCGTAGGTACTTAATTGATACAGGCAATAATGAACAACACAACACTGAAGTGAAAAATTTTGAGAATAGTTTTAAAATTCATTACGTCAAAGCAATAAAATGGTAAAATGTTACGCCAATCAAAATACATTACGATTTACGAGCACGGACGCGAATCATAGGCGCGAAATAAAACAACGAAAATACCACAGATACATCATTTAACGCGCGCGGGAAACCAGAAAGTTAGACGCCATTTTGCTGACAATATTTTAAAATATAATTCGTTCAAAACTCAACTTTACTGCTCTGGAATACGAAATAATTGGATGCTAAAATAATAAAAATCTAGGTGTTTTAAAATGTGTAGACTGTAGACAGAGGCGTCAAGCTGTCAACTAGTTGACAGCGCGCCAAAAATTAACTTCCGGTAAAAAATCGATGAAAAATAGAGCGAAGACTGTCACTCGACCTTGCTTGAAATGCATTGCCACAACGAAGTCATTTATTTTCTTTTTTAACATGTGAGCAGTCACCGTTGATCAAGGAATAGGTACCGCGTGACCGTGACGGAAGAGCACTTAAGAGTTGTGCTAAAAATTAAGGGATGTAATAAACCAAGATTTAAGGAAGATAAGAAACTAGTGGTAAGTGGTCTTCGTTGTCCATTGCCTTTAGATATGAACTCACCCGTAAGTGTTAAAATAATCATATATACTTAATTTACAAACATATATTATACATTCATATACACCGACACATTCGAAACGAATAGGTAATGTTTTCACTTTTCTTACGAAATATTATCCAACACAGTACCTAAGTACCTACACTACGCAATCCGACCGAAGTTTATAACAATAACATGTTCTTAAAAATCTCATAATGACATCGCCGAAGCCATAATAAGTAGCCGGTAGAGATTACGATACGGCAGCGCACTTCACTGCAGACATCGGAAGCCGACCACACTTCATGTCAAAACCTTTGATGTTTTAAATATCTAGATTGAGCGTCGCCCTACAATGAAAACAAAAAAAGGCAACATTATCAAGCATGTGTGCGTGCAGGCGATGTTTTACCGGTTCATCTATTGTCTATGTGTACGTAATGATATAAAAATTGTGGCCAACAGTTAGCCACAATTTTTTGACACGTTAGCGCGGATTCGATGTTCCATCTAGATATTTAAAACATCTTTGGTCAAAACAGCTCGTGCTCCGAGGCCAAGTTAATCGCCGAGGGATTTCATGCCGAAGCATCGGACAAGCACATTGGAAGTCACGCAAGGGTACCTTACCTTAGTGTTATTCATAGTAACAGAGTAAATTAAAAGGTAAACTTTTTTATCGATTCTTACAAATAAATTAATAAAGTAGGTAATTGAAAAAAAGAACAACAATAAATTTAAAAAGTAATATGAAACACGTAAGCGCCCATAAAATTTTTGGCTTTCCTTATTTCCCTCGGATTCTCCCTGATCCATACAAAAAACAAGTGACGAGAAATAGCTGTTCGTTTAAAAACTACTACCTAGCAAACATTTATTTGGCACATAAATATTTGTCAAGCCGGGACCACATTATTCAGCAGAAAGGGTCACCAGACGAAGTCATCCGATAAATAAGTGACCTAACTGTTTTGATTGCTCGCTGATTGATTAATAATTATGTAGCTTTATATTCGCGGACTCTCATGTGGAAAAATAATCCTAGCCACGCGGCCGATGGAAATTCCGATCACAATATTTTCAACTAACCTTTAGATCGATCGATTTAAGCTGATTGCTAGGTAATGCATTGATTATAAAATAAGTAGCGTTAAAATAAGAATACGTTGTGGGTAAAAATGTATTATTGATACTGGGTTTCTGAATATTTTGAGCTACTTTTAATTACTTAAATAATTTGATTGGTACTTCTAGTAATAATTATTTATTATTTTATAATACAATTTATAACATACCATACCATATACAATTTTATATTCGTTACCGATCAGGTGATCAGCAGTTATAGGTACCTATGTATTAAACTAATAATTATGTCATTTTAACGATCTAATATTATTGACTGATATCTGGCTTAAAAATGGAAATTACAATAAATTTCAACGAGGGAAAAATTATAGTTAAATCTTCACAACCTTGTAATACCTACCTACTTAACTTTGTACACAAAACGATGAGAAGAACCTTGAAGACATAAAACGTGCGAGATGAGTAGGTATTTATCACAATACTACCAACAAAAACAGAGTCCAAACACAACTGAATTAAAAAGGATGTACACAAACTTTGTTTGATATGAACTTGTTTCAGCGACAACATTATCATATCTCCGACTATATTTATTTAGACTGAGTTCATTGCATTGTTGTCACAGAATGTTGAAAAGGAAATTATACTTAATATTATTAGATTTCTTTCGTATTATTCATTCGCTCTTAAAATACATAATTACATTGCAATTAATTATAAAATAACTTAGAAAAGCATATTTATTTAAATAATTTTTTAAATATTACTTGTCTCATTAGTTTTATTGCCAATGAAATAAGTGAATCTTGTTCTCAAAATGTTCTCTCTTGTAAAATCTTTAATATCATTTTCCCCGGTCTCTACCTACGCCTAATGTCTTTTCTCATTTCGCATGTCTTTTCATTCAAGAAAAAAAAATATTAAGTACGTTCGACTGTCTAGAAGGGATCTAAGTGTAAAAACAACAAAAAGGGTTAATTTAAGCTTATATGAGCTTTTAAATTTTAATCAGCTTTTAAAATTCATTTCGGACATATAGCAAAAAATCGATAAACTTAAACGTAAACAAAAAATTTAACCTCAACTCATTAAAGCCATCGAATGTCTAAAGTTTGGCAAGATTTCTCCATCCATTCTTGACTTTACGGCCGCGGAGTTTTACCGCAGTGGGGTGTCCGTCTGTCTACTACAATATACATAATTATACCTACAGTATAGTGTCCAGTTCAAGCGCAGGGCCAACCAAAATGGCCGCCGAGTTATAAACAACTGCACATTGCAGATTCTTCGTCTATTTCGAGTAGTATTGTAGAGTGTAAGCCCTCTTACACCTTGAGTCGATCTTAAGCAACTGTGGGTTCAGTCAATAAAGGGATAGGTGACCGCTACGTGCAAACATGTCATGAGCACTTCCGTGCTTCGTAATGCCCGAAAAGTCAGTAGTCATGGTAAGACTGCTGTCGGTATGACACGTCAAAGGCCTTCGGGCGGCATAGTAGCTTCCAACATTTGAGAAAGTAGAAGTGTAGAACACAAAATAGTAAGGTTAGGTATGAACGTATGACATACCTTCAGGGCGATCGATAGCTTTGAATATTTCATGAAGATACTAACATGCAATGTGTACATACAACATAATCATAATGTTTCTATTGACAGAAGCTATGGATATTACTTCTGTACTAGATAAAAAAAGAGAAGTCAGACTTACGTCAGACACGAAATATGCTGTTCATAGCTATAGAAAACTACTTTTCGTTTATAATGCAGATAAGTTATGCGACGAGACCAGTGGTAATTGCTAGTAATACCACAATGATAACTTTTTTCATGCGCATCATAATTATAACAGCTAACTGATTTTCCAATTATTTATGTAACTGTATAATTAAAACACTAGTAACGTAAAAGCGCGAAATTTTTTGTCATTTGCGTCGAATAATATTAGCCGAGCTGTCGAGCGGCTCACGTTTCTAATTTTTAAGTCACATTAAAATTTGTATTCTAAAACAACAATTAAAGTCGATTTTTCATTAAAACAATATTTTACACCAGAATTTTGGCCATCCCCTTTCTCCTCAATAACGAAGAGAGGGTAGCCGTTAACTCGACCATTTATATAGCCTGTTGAAATAACAGTAAGGTAACATCTACCTAAGTAACATAAAAATACACATTTTATAAATCAAATCAAAAGTCTTGCGATGTGACCTGTAAAAGACAATAATTGTTCGTTTAGGTTTCCACATGCCACAACAAGCCGTCACTTACCTCTACATCCTTGTATCTGAAACTAATATTATTATAACAGCATGCCGCAAGCATCTTCACAACATTGGCACAACGTTGACTGGTATGTAAAGAGCTCTTGAACTCAATCCTCAAGGGCAAAGGGAGACACGGCAAAATAAGTACATATATCCTATCATTAGGTACTTTACTTTATTGACTTCATTACCCAATATCTATTAGCCATATTATGTCACTTTCTCTCCGACACAATGATGTTAAATGAACTGCTGCTAATCTCTAATTGGAGATTAGACTATCCATGATCACTTGATCATTTGTAACCAACCTCAAACTCTGGGATGCCCTTGGTCACTGATGTCCACGAGCGACGATGACGACTTACCATCAGGTGGCTCGTCTACTCATTATCTTAGATAAAAGCTTAATTTTAATTTATAAACAATACATCTCCCGAGGACCGTTCAAATATCTTCTTCTAACATACCTATTCCAATTCTTAATTATACAAGTATCTTTTCCTAACATGTAACAATTCTATAATTCTTTTTTTAATATATTCTTTTTTTTTCCACACGTAGACAGCATGCAGGTCTACTCCCACCGCACGCAACACTCACTTCTCATACGCCTCGACGAGTTCCTTCACACTCCTCTCCGTCTCCTTGGCAGCGTCCTGCGAGTGCGGCCTCAGCAGCTTCACCACGAAGTCAGAGTGCTCCAGCAAATCGTCACGGCTCTCTTCCAGTCCTGATACCTCGCTTTGGAGTTCCTGCGACAAGAGGAGATCGCTGTTAAATGGACGTGATATTGCATTTGAAAAAAATATCTATTTTGTCTCACGGAAGTCATAATGTTCTTCTATCTGTAGACTAAACTAAAACTATTTATACACCTTAATATACCTATTTGCCTGTTATGTATAAATAATTGAGTCAGATGCAGCTCGAAGGATCAATGTGGGAATTATGTTGGATATCGTGGTAAATTGGTAGGGAATAAATTTGATTTTTTAATCCGAATTTATGATAATGATGTAGTTGTTAATTAATAATTGTGCGAAGTCATTAATAATGTTTTAAATTATCTTGTGTAGGTACAGTAATAAGCTGTAGGAAGTTAAAATAAACCAGGTTATTCTTAAACTGTCTCGCTACTTTCGAGTGCGACTCGATCGAGAGGTATTTGTAAGGTGAAGCTAAAAATAGGTAACTACGAAACGAAGCACCCAACAATGTACGATGAACCAGCTATTGAAAATAAGCGAATTTCAAGTACAAAGCTTTATGGTCGTTATGATACTTTAAATAGTAAAAGTAACAAGTCATGTTTTCGTCTGAAAATAAATACAAAAGTTCCGCGACGTAAAACCCGAGTCATGGCTAGAAGTGCTCTTTAACAATATTTATTCAACGATGTTTGATTTATCACATCAATATCTGGATGAGAATGTAAGTTAAACAACATAAGAGTTAAACTAACAATTGCAACTTTCTCGCTTTCCAAGTGACTTTGCAATTTGTTTGTATGTTTGCCAAAAGTTCACCTCTCATGAAATAACAGACGACACTTAAATTGAGTTAATAGTAGATTTCAACGATTCCTGATTTTACAAATTTCTTTGTTTTATTTTACGTGAACTACGAATTAATTGAGTAATGCTATCAGTTTTATTAATGGTTCCTGTGATATATGTGCCATGTGTTCACGGTAATAGTATTTCAATTTCAGTATCTCCGGTATTTCAATTTCAGGATTTTTTAACACAATTTTTGTAACTACCACTAACACTACCACTCTATGTCGAATTATAAGCAAAAAAAGGAAATCATATATTATTTATAATCATACTTTACAGCAGGATATCTACTAGTCGCAACGACAAAATTTTGATAGAATACGTCATTGCCTGCAATTTGCGAGCTACGAAAAATTCGCCCCGCTAGAGGCATTTATTCAACACTTACAAGCATCGTGAGAATATTAATTAAAATTCACAAACAAATTCAAGAAGGTATCTTATCTTACGTATCTTAGTTTACGTCTGTAAGTTTACGTCTTTATGTCTTCATCTATAAGTCTACGCCCGCAATTCAACAAGTCTACGTCTTTAACTCTACATCTGTAAGACAGACGTCTTATGTCTACGAGTACGTCTATAAATCTACGTATCTAAGTCCTCGTATGTAAATCCACGCTTAAGTCACCAAGTCCACGTCTATAACTCTACGTCTATAAATCTGTCCCTGTAAGTCGACGTCTATCATTCTTTTCCTCTGTGTACAGTCTCCAACTCTACGTCTGTAAGTCTACATCTATAAATTGACGTCTATTTTCCTCCGTGTACATTCGTCAGCACAAGTCTCACCTGCAGCGCATGCCTGGTGTCGAGCGCGCGGCGCCTGGTGTTGGGGCTGGCGTCCAGCTGGCGCAGGCGGTCGGTCGCCGCGGTGACGGCGGCGGCCAGCGCGCGCTGCGTGTCCAGCAGCTGCTGCCAGCGGTGCAGCTGGTTATCCGCTGTGGCCGCGCGCTTTGCTAGACCTGGGAGTAAATGTGACGGGTTGAGTGGTTTTAAAGATTGATATCTTCAATAATTTTAAAAGGGGACCCTTGATTATTTTTTCCAGACATATAAAGAACTTTTATGACGTGTGAGATATTTGGAAGGTATAGATTCTATCACTATTTAAAAGTAACTATGCAGCTGGCGTGATAGTCTTACAAAGACTTCAGCGTTGGTTCTACCTATATTTTAGCTACATAAAACCTTGGGTAAAAATTGGAAGTATAAGTCCCATCTGCACTTCCTGGCGTCCAGCTGCAATTGTAACCTGTATAACAATCACACCGGAGCCCTTACCCTCGCAGGCCACGCTCCAGCGGTCGGCCAGGTCGCGCGCGCGGTGCTCCACGCGCTCGCCGCTGGCCGCGTCCGCGCCCGCGCTCAGCTCGCGCGCCCGCTCCCGGACCACGTCGAGGAGCGGCTGCTGGTTCTGGACATACGTACATTAAGTTAATACTGTAACCTTATGGCGTACCCAGGCGTATTCAGAGGGGACCCGAATCTTTACGTTTAAAGAAATTGTGACCTAATGGGCGTACCCAGCTCCTGATCCAGGAGGGGTGGGTACAGCAAAGCTCTTAATCTAAAGAGATTAGGAGCTTTGCTCTACCCACCCCTCCTGAAGAGGGGAGGGGAGGAGGAGGGGAAGGGAAGGGGGGGAAGGGGGAATCGATTTTTGAGAAGGTTTTTTAAAAGTTCCAATTGGGAAAGCTACTTCACCTTTACCATTCTGGTTACGCCCATTTAATGTCCTCCATTTAACATGGGCGAAGCCTAAGCCTAAGGCCCTTGATTGAAGGCTATAGCGACTGCCCTAGACTTCAATCAAGGTATTGATCGCACTTAGGTTTCGCTCAACTCTAAGATTAGTCCTATTCATTTTCTCTGATGTTGTTGAGTAGCTTGAATTATACGAGTACATAGATCTTGGTTTAAATTTTAAAACCATTTTACGAAATACACATTACAAATTTTAATTATATAAATGTAGCATCCCTAATAATTGGGAAATTAAAGTAGTTATCCCGTGAAATATCTACATCACCTAAGTACCTATTTCACTAACAGAGATAGTTTTAAGTGCAATTTACTCGGGTTTGTATAGAGCCGGCGTGGCTGAGCGCCAATTCCCTGGTGCATATCGCACGCGGCGGTAATCGCTACTAATTTATTATGGCTTTATACAAGACGAAATTATTCCAAAGCCCTTTTAGTTTTGATGTAAATAAATACGTCTTTACATATTATAATGTAGTCGGTGAATCCAATTTGGTGTTTTGGTAACTCCATATCTATCACATGTTATATCCGAATTTAAAATACACCAATCGATCGCCCAAAGATCAAAGAATTTGTTGGGTCTTTGTCAAACACTCCTCTCAAAGACGTATAAATAAATTCACATGAAATAAACGGCCATGTCTCTGATACAGCAGCACCTCGCAACATCAAACAACTCTCAAAGATAGTATATGTAGTACATGAGACAACAAAGAACAGCGGTGACACAATGGACGAAGACATGACCACGACCACTCTGCCAAGAGTGTACGACTAAGAAGAATTTCTCAAAGGCATTCACTACCTGTTATAAATGATTGTGTTTGTATTTGGGTAGACAAAATATGTTATGTTTCAATTCAATCGGATCCAGTGGTTTCCACACAATAGCAGAAGGCAAACAGATATAGACAGACAGAGATCCTTAACGAATTGGATTTGCCCTCAACAATGACAACAAAACCGAAATACAATATCAAAAATAAATAAATTTCGAAGACTAAGTTGCTTATCAGGTTGCTTAAACCACAATAAAATGATTAAATTAGCAATATTTTGGAAAATTTCTGACTTTCGCTATAAATGAGCAGTCTAAGACAAAATGAATCATCTGCTGCACTATTTCCAGTTTCTAAAACCCGACATACGCATACCGAGCATTGCATACGAGATTTCCGCGCTGTGTTTACAATGTTATCAGCGGCTGCGGCTGAATGCTATCAGGCAACGTTATCTACGATAAGCATGCTAGGGAAATCTACTTTCAATTCGCTTGTATTACAAATATAGAATTGCACCATGTGTTTACCAAAACAAGCGGGCAAAGGGCAGGACATACCGCTGAGTTTGATCTGCACATTCAGGATTATGTACCGTTGAGTCAATTGAGTAATATTAACTCCCGTTATAGAAATAGGACCACGAAGGAGTATCGTCGATGTAAGGTGGGTGATAAAAGGACCAATGACCTTCATTATGAGATATTTGGTGCAATTTCATTGCTTAGAAGTGTGCATCATGAGTAAGGGTAGATTGGACTGAAGAATAAGTAGGGAGCCCGTTATGCCCTTACATAATAGTACATTATGATACAAGTGCGCGAAGTTGGTCATTACAGTCGAGGCGGAATTGAGCCCGAGCCGCAAGGCGAGGGCTGTAATAGAGCCAAGACTGTAATGAACAAAGCACACGCGTATCATACGACGTTTTTCAACACACTTGCGAGGAAAAAAACAATTAGGTATCGACATTTTTCAGTCACAAATCAGCAAATTATAAACGAACAAATGTTTGCACAAAATGGCGCGGTTTATTTTTTCGCACGCCGTATCTTTGGTTGAATAACTATGCGCGCGCAGGTTAAGTCCAGAGGCACCGAACATTCAGCCACAATATATTAAACTAAATAATTATGTATTTCTAATAAGAATTTACGGTAATTAATGATTTAAAATATTGTATTTTTTAAATGCTTTAATAGATAATTAGATGAAGTATAATCTTATCTTATCAGATTTTGACTAAGTACAACAAGTTTATTTATTTACAAAATAACAAATCTTTTGGTAACAACCTCTTTACGGATATTAAAAAAAAAGTGGAATAAGAAAAACACTAGTGCGGCAATGAAAAGTAAAACGCACTAGTGTGTAATAAACCGCATTCCGGGCGTAAGACTAAAGAAAAAATAGCAACTTTACGAGCAAGTGTGTTGAAAAAGAATATTATACTTTAGCTTCATATCATAATGCAATAGTGACATTAGGTATTTTCACAAATTATTTATTTACAAGTATTCATTGGTCATATACTCATAGTTGAACAGACTTCCTGTTATTGGCTTTACTCTTAACTATCCTAAAGTTACTAACTTGCTATCTTCATAAGAACGCCGACAAAATTCTATGCTCCTTTTAGCAACATGTGAATTATTCAGCAAAAATGAATAAGAAATACAAGAATGTATTAACTTCATGATTATCTATCGATATCTTTGAGTATAAATTCGTTTGAAATCTATAAACTTTATCAGTCAGGGCCATTATCACCACTCTTGTATAACTGTGTTGATAACTTATTTTTATGTCATTATTATACGACATAAATAATCGATAGCTGAAAAACTACTTAGATACAATTAACCTTACGTAACTAAAATCCAAAACAGTTGTGTTAAGACAAACAGTTACAAAAAATATACATGGAAACGAACGTTTATAAAATTGTAATAAAACAAAGTTGATATTTTGATTTGTATGATGCTATGTTTAAATGCTCAATTAATTCTGATGCGTGTTTTATTTAAATCTTTCTCTAAGAGTTGGCATAATTACAAATCCGTATATTAACAAACAGCTACGTTCTTTATGATCAAGAAACAATTGACAACTTCGGAGAATTGATACGTTTGGTCATTACTGAATGTCAAACAAACAGACAAAAAGAGGAAATGCCAATCTTTTATGTCGTCGAATTACACACTTACAACTGACTCACTATGTAGTAAGAACTAATTCTTACTATTCTTGTCTTCTCCTTTTTGTCAATGATTTTATAGAGTCACCATAGTTACAATATGGTTTCATATTTGGACATAGTTATGCAAAATAGAACCATCCATTTTAGAAATTACCATGGCACATGGTTCTTTTTAACTCTATAAATTGCTTAATTTTTGGTTGGTATCACCCATATCTGTATATTTCAATAGGAAAAATATTCAAGATGCATGGGACATCTTAAAAATATTTTTTGTCTATAGGTCTATACGAAAGTTGATGTGGAGATGCCATTTGTGACAGTAAGTAAAAAAACGGTTTTTGTGGGTTGGATGTATTTTGCATAACTATGTCCATTTATTAGTTACAATATTTATTAATGAAAAAATATCTATTAATTACTCTACTAAGTACTCTGGGGCGAATTAAATTCCAACCAACAATAATTTTGTAACCAAAAAACCACCCACTAATATTGTTTTAGGTTTTAAGAAACTCTACATCATAGAAGATTTTGTTCGTTAATTTAAATTTTATTCCTTGTTTAAAAACTTACGTGCATGTGCCTAACCTCGAGTCTCTAAGCACATAAATAATTTGCCCTAGGGATAATCCACCATATAACCATAAAACTTTGTCAAATTTCTCTAAACTGACGAAGTATATTGATTACAAATGAATTCGTATAAACTATCATCACAACTGAGAAAATTGAGCATAACGAGAAACCAATGGTAATAGAGAGAAAGAAGCCTGCGAACTTTGTCAAACTTTGTCCTTAATTTTATTATTCTAGGATGACATTATGCAATACATGGCAACCCCCTCCGTAGTCACGCTCCGTAGTGGGCGAACATACTTTATTTTATTTAGAGTCACGTAAGTAAAACAGAAAGGACTCTTACCAAAACTTAATAAACCACAAAGTCCATTACTTAAACTTGATAAGCGACATAATAATTATTAATACAACAAAACCATTTGACTACGTTTTAAACTGAATAATTAAAGTACAATTTAATGGATTCGAACATAGTTCCTGAGGAAAACCAAAGTCGTTGTTCATGTCGACATTGACCTTGGGAGCCTTCACACATTGCGCAATGCATAGCTATATATAGATAGGCTCGATTTGGACGACACTGATTACGACGCATCTGCCGTGTCTCAGACGTGCGAATATACTCAACTGATTATAGTCACGGTCAAGGTTTAATCAACGCAAGGACGATCAATTTAACCCACTGGGGTCATTGCGGTGCATGGCTCTAACCTAGTTATAATATTGAGAGCTTAAGCGACAGAATCAGCGTCAGAATCCGTGTGTCAGTCAGTAAGTCGAAAATTCGCGTGGCGTCTGAGTTTGATTCCCAGCGAGGCGGACTTTTTTTGAGTTTCAAAGTCAAAATCCTTTATTCAAGTAGGCATTTTGTTAATACACTTATACATGGAATCCTAGTATGGGCTATGAGTTTGTAGCGTTATTACTATTATGTATCTCTGATCTCAAAGTTATATAGGTCCCAGATAAGGATAACAGTGGCCCAGCCATTTGGAATGCTTGCGTGGGGACTCTATTAATTTCTTACACCTTCATGTTTTAACAACACCGCCTGCTTCCAAGAATACAATCGAATAACAGTTTTAAACAAAACAACGCCAAAAAATCCGCTGAGCAAACGCTTCACTGACGCCCACTGTGAACCAATCGCCAAATTCCATCCGTGGCATTACTTTGAAATTAACACGAGAACACTAACTTGTTTTATATTGTGTAAATTTTAGGCAGTGTAATGCTAACGATATATTTCAGCTATAAACATTACTACGACTAGATAAAATCTACTTCGTGATTTTTTGCGGCTGTGTATATTTTATACTATTCGTATATTTTGTATCTAATTATATTACATTGTCCTAAATTATTATCCTGGGATGACATTATGCAACTAAGATCAAAACTACTGAATTAGTAAAAAAATGTTTTCATATGTATTTTTGGGGACTGAAATATAGACAAGGAACCCAGGCATTAATTTATTTATTGTTGTCTGTCTGTTTTTTATCCACGCATCATGTGAAAATTCAATGAACAATAGATGACCCGGTGCGAAGTGAGGTTGAATTATCTATTTTGTCTAATTTATAACATACGGATATTTCTCTGTTTATGCATTTAGATACATAATGTTAAGTTTCCGATACTACTGATCGATACTTCAATCATATTACCATTCGGCTGTTCTATTTCCAAGCTACAAATCAACGATCTTAGGAATCCTACTATCCTACTTCCTACTATCCTACTTCCTACTAATATTATAAATGCGAAAGTTTGTAAGGATGTTTGTGAGTGAGTGAGTGAGTGTGTGTGTGGGTTTGTTGCTCTTTCACGCAAAAACTACTGAACGGATTTTCATGAAACTTTGCAGTAATATAGCTTAGACATCGGAATAACATAATTTGTTAAAATTTCTAGAGATTTTTGAAGGGTCTGGTTCCCCGAAGCGAAGCGAGGGCGGATTTAATAGAGAAAGAATAATAAAAAAGCAAGGAAAGCATAACAAGAAACAAAAGGAATAACTTAATAATAACTTCCTGAAACTATATTATGATTTTAGTTGTAATAACAATCTTGAATACAATGGCTCGTGTAGAGTCCCTAGTGACTGCACGTGGCTGTGGTTTCGATCTCACACTCGCACAACGTGTTTGCGGCAAAAACTGACTGCAGGGAGCTTGGTTTACCGAACTCTCCTTTTACTTTACTCATGGAACCAACGATATTGATAATTTTAAAAGGCGCTGCTGGCTCAAGTAACTTTTATAATTTGTTGTTGCACTACCCTATTGTTCTTCTTTCTCTGTCACTTTTGAAATATTTAAAGACGACATTGTTATCTGTAATAACGCATAATGCTTAAGGACATCACAGTCTCACAGTAAAATTAGCTTCGAGTTTAATCAAATTCACAGTTTATATGTGGATTCCAAACTTCACCTTTTTATCTCATAAACGAATATTTAAAAACAACTCTACAAAACCGTTTTCAAATGACGTAGTGAAGTTCCATGTATGACTCCAGTAGTCACAGACATAAATAAATTAAGCGAATGATTGTATGTCCGACGGTCTTGAATCATTTCATTAGTAATGATCAAATTGAATGATAAATGAAAATATTTGTCCTTGAAGTACTTAGATATCTCAGACTCGATAAAGATTGGAATATAAAATATAATAAAAACTGAGAAATTCTTCATAATATTCACCTGTACTCGATACTAAACTATATTAGAAAACATCTATCTATGCAAAATATTATCTTTCAAAACTGCACAATGCACTTGTGTTCCCTTTGTAAGAACTTAGTCGGGTGCTTGTGTAACCGTGATGTATTTACATGTGTTAAACAGATTAGATAAATTGGCTTAGATTTGCCCACTGAGCTTGTGTTCACGTTTTGTTTTTTCCTGGAACCCACACAAGTGTGTTATTATATTATGTTCCAAAAGATAATTTAATAGATACTCGCTTAAAGAGATAAGCTGAAGTTGATTGTTTTGACATGATAAAATTTACAGGTGAACGTTCGAATACCGGCAACAAACAATAACAAACACTTTTAACAATGTATAGAACCAATTATTATATCGATATATTATATCGATTATCGAGGTGACACCTTATATGAAGCCAGTAGCCGTCTAGAGTAGTTCATTACATAGAAATCCTCTACAACAATGTTTTTTTTAAAGGGGCCGGGTATTTCGATTTTCCTCGGTTATAAACAACGTGTTAAGCGAGACCAATACATTTAAACTACTTAAATTTGAACTAAACTGAACTTATTTGAAATAAAACAAATCCAGAATTTTCTGTCCGAAGCCGGAAGATCGACCGAAACACGAATCGTATTCAGCCGATTTCATAAACTCACCTTCCTTTTTCGCGGAATGTTTGACACTTACAACTAACTAAATAATAAAAAAAACAAAACAATTAATGATAAGTTAGAAAACAAAAACTGTGAGTAATCCTATGTAGGCACGTGAATGCACTTGCACAATAAAAACGCAGTGGAATAGTGATATTTTCTTGTGCGTTGCGTTCTCATTGCTGTGTGTACAAGCGCCGACTGCCGGCCGGCCCGATGCCCGATATGCCCGAGGCCCGCACGCGGGTCTTGCTTCGCCGTTGCATGACATCATCCGTTAAGGCGAGTGTGCCCGACGGTTAATTGTGCAATTATTATGTACGGAGAGTCAACTTACTTCACTTTTGTGTGCTAATTTAGTTTTGACGGTTATTGTAACTTGACATAATAAAGTTACGCTTGGAAGAACGATACGAAGAAGTCAATTGTTAAGGATTTGCTTTCGTCAAGTAATTCGGTGTAGGAATATAACAAAATACAGTCATAGAAACTGAAGTTACTTTGTAACGTATTAATCACGTTAGTTTTATGTTAATTAATTTATGGATCATTTTATACACAAAAGTTCCGACTGAAAATTAATGTCCTTCTCACAATTTGTGATGCGAAAAGAGTCTTAAGTCTTCCAAGTACAAAAAACAAACTTATTTCAACACCTAAATAAGGTAAGCATATTACCTATCTACTTTTGTTACTTCATCAACTTGTTAATATCCATGTTTATGTTTGCAATTCAATTGAATTGAATTCCAAATCATAAGTTGGACTGTTTATGCTAATAATAAACTGGACACCTAAAGATAAATCACTCGCGATGCTACAACTTAATTCCAAATGTGTTTCATGGAATTAAGGTCCAGTAAATCCATTAAATTCTAAAGTGGGTCAGTGAAAAGACACAAAATGCGGAAGGGAAAAGCTGGACTGACGGCGCCGGTGGCCCAGACTGCGTGAGCCCTTCCGAGGCTTTCTGACATGAATTACGGCGACAGAAGTGTCAATTGTAGTTCTTGACTCTTGACACACACAACCAACGGAGTATTTTAATACAACAAGTTAATGATCGGAATAGAGCCTCTATCAAATACTTTTTTAATACTGACAGTTAATCACTATGCATAGACGCTTTAAATGGTGTATCTACAATACTTCCTTTTTTATGAGACATTTGAGAATTTTTTGTTACTTGTATGTAAGTATTTTTAAAATGTTACAATTGAAGGCGACGAGAAAAAAACAAAAAATTGATTCAGTTCGGTCGGATCTACGCCCTACCAAAATTTAACAATAATTTTACTTCAATTCGATAAACTTTCTAATTTTCCCGTACTAACTTTCACATTGCGGTCCGCTGTGTCCCACGGATCATTCCAGATCTATAAAACCACATTTGGTGCTCTGTAGTCTATGTATATCTATTAACTCAACGACTACTGTAGCTTAACCACACGGTAAGTATTTCCATAAAATGAATCTTTCCCCGCCATTTAGCCATTATTAAAATTGAAAATGAAGCGGAGCGGGTAGCGGCAGGGATTGAAACCTATGTACTTAGTTATCTTGTTTGTTAGATATTTAGGTAGTTGAAAATAAATTAAGTGAAAATTGGGTACAGCCCTATTATTTGAACTAAATTAACGACTTCTATTTATTGGAGTATAGCTCTTTTTTATTCCTTTAGGGAGGAAATATCCAAAGAATCTTTCTTACTGCTCCACTACCCAAATAACATAGTTACATGCCAAATTTAAGCTTCCTGAGTTTAGAAATTTGGCTGTGGGTTGTCTGTCAGTAACTCAGTAATGGAAGTTTTATAATGTATATTATTGTGATTTATTATGGTAAATTAATAATAAAGGGTGTATAGGGTTCCCCTAGAATTTGGCAACAATTAAAATCTGTGACTTATGAGGGACGAAAATAAGGGAACATTGATATTTTGCGAGTCAATTGGCAGTTTCCGCCTAGCAATAAACTCACACTCAACTTCTATGCAAGTTTTACGCTCTCGCTCCTCTACCATAGTTTACCACTGGCGGAACTCGCTTTCCGCTCCGCTTCCACTATGCTCATACCCTTAGAAACGTATCGTTTATCATGCTACAGTTATCCGAGGCGTTACTGTTACACTGTTTTAACATTTCACTGAACACCAGTTTAAAAATAAACTGGCGTAACAGTACGTTAATTTGATCAGGAATATCGGTTACTGACACCGAGTGATTTGATTCAACACTTCAGTGCAGTCAACCACAATGCGTTTGTCAATATCAACGCATTTTGTAGAGCTATACGTATATGTAAATTTTGACATACTTCCAGTGTTTGTCCTACTGAAGTAACGCTAGAGAACACAATAATAAAATTAAATTATAATCATGGCAACTACCTCTACGCCGGATTGCTTATACTTCTTACGGCTGCAATATTTAGATCCCTGCTGAGCAATTCGGCAGCGTACTCCAGAACAGAAAAAAATACCGTCTACAACCCTTTATCTGTACCATCTAGTGATAATAACTGAAATTGCCAAATAAATGCGCTCTACAAAGCACATAAAAAACAACCCTTATCAGTTTACTACGAACACGAGACGTCTAGGCATGTTCTGAATTCGCTAAAGAACAATAACATAAATAGTTCATATTAATACCACTACGACAACGAACTACGCAAATGGTTATGCAAATTGGGTGATATAAATGCGTCGCCTTAACTGAGGTCAAAGTGCATGTAGGTAAATGAACTGACTTCTTTAGGATTTCTTTTAACTGATTAAATTTCATTTGTAATGATCGGAGACTACGGAGATATAGAACATGATAAGAACACTTTCGATGACCCGAATGGCGCAATGGTTAACACGCCGGATCGCTGTTCAAAGGGTCCTGGGTTCGATTCCCAGCAATGCGGAATTTTACGACATAGGGAATCCCAGTGTGGGGCTTCGAGTGAATTAACCACCCTAGTCTCTATTTGTTACTTATTCTAGGTCTGTCAGATGGTAATGGGCGGCAGCGAAACGGTGACGCTGCATCCTCGATCGCTACCTTAAAATCCTACCAATATTATAAATGCGATAGTTTGTAAGGATGTATGTGAGTGAGTGAGTGTGTGTGTGGGTTTGTTACTCTTTCACGCAAAAACTACTGAACGGATTTTGATGAAACTTTGCAGTAATATAATTATATAGCTTAGACATCGGAATAACATAATTTGTTAAAATTTATGGGGATGGTTTCCCGAAGCGAAGCGAGGGCGGATTTACTAGTACCTATGTATCAACAAAATGTTAATTTCACAAAAATATCGAATCAATCGATAAGACTGGTACTCGCATCTGTTATCCGTCACAGAATCGGACGACAATAGATCAATGAGTGCATTAACCGCACTGGTCGGTCGGTCGGTCCGGCGAGACTGCGGCCCGCTGTGAGTGCCGCAGCACGGCCGATTCTGTGTCACAACACTCATCGCCATTTACTGATCACCGCCCACAGAGCACACCGTGCGACAATTGATGTCGACGAATTAAATACTGCTGGATAGATCATTGTGGAACGGCCCTTGACAGAAATCCATACTAATATTATAAATGCGAAAGTCTGTCTGTCTGTCTGTCTGTTTGTGACGTTTTCATGGCTAAACCACCGGTTCGATTTGGATGAAATTCGGAATGAAAATAGTTGAAGACCCAGAGTCACATATAGGCTACTTTTTTTTTCAAAAATCAACCCCTAAATGCTTGAAATAGGGGATGAAAGTTTGTATGAAAAATCTAAACCGCCTGACCGATTTCGATGAATTTTCCCAGGAAGATAGTTGATGACGTATCTTCTTCCCCACTTCCCCGGTTCGCGATATAAACGAATTCCACGCGGGCGAAGCCGCGGGCAAAAGCTAGTAAATAATATACCCTTACACATTCACACCCCTGCAGTAGGTTTCCCTATGTAGAGGCACGGAGAACTTTAATACATCACTGACACCAGAGACTGATAAGGAGGTACCCTCGATCCGAGAAGAAATTTAATATGTTATGTCATACAAATACCAGCTGTCCCACTCGCAAATCATACTTTGAGCCAATTGATGTAAAGTGGTTACCGTCACCTAGACTTAAAAAAATATAAAGCTGTTTAACAGAATAGGTCATTTTGAGAGTGAGAATGGAAGGTGCAGCAAGCGAGATACCGTCAGAAACACCACTATAAGGTACTATTACTATCGCTGTCCATTGTATGGAGCCAAAATAAAAAAAATATTACATTGTTTACCTATATAATCTCGAGTCCACACATGAGACTCCACGTGTGGTGACGCAACCTAAGCTGAAAACGGTTACGGCAGCGCAGCACTATTTATACGAGTTTATGAATCACGCCTCACTTCCTATTTTAACTACAATAGGCAGTTATGGTAACTACCTCATTTGAGTTCCTGTAACAGGGCATTTGAAAGCGAATATTTTACGACTACATTTTATTTTCCTCGCCTATTTTGTTTTAGATAAGAACATGGCGGATTGTGACAATATTCTACTGTACTTGGGACGTTGAAGTATTTTTGAATGCGTTTAAAAGTATGCTGTCGAACTCTACTTTGAGGAAATAAAAGGAAATATCTGGAAATTATTATCGCTTGGAGCTACTCCATTAGTACATAGTTGAGACTTTGTTGGATTCTCGGGAATTCCCCGGCTGTAGATATCTGAACATATGAACTTTGCTATATATGTATTCATATTCACGTAGATCAGAGTCAGTTAAACAACCATCTATCATTATGGCATTTGCAACTGAAGTTTCTCTCTAAGTTGTTCTCTATCTGCACTTTTAGAGATGTATTACTAAATATCTAGCTATTTAAGACGTGGAAAAGGACATAGAAATTACCAAATCGCACACAGACGAAGCCGCGAGAACAAATTATACCTAATAAATAAATGAAACCGGTGAAGTAGTGATGCCAAACGAACTCTCTTTCATGTAGGAATCTACGTAATACATACCTTATCAAAATAACTATTCATACCTACACCTGTTTTCTAATGCTAAAGATTTTATTGAGAGCTGAAAAAGGTTCGTGAAGCATAAATTTCGAGAAATTGTTTCTTGTTTACGAATAACAAACAAATAAAAACCATCAAATAAAAGTAAAAAGAAGTCGAGCATTGTGTCTAAAGCTAAACAAACAGAGAGGTCGTTAACCCGTCTAAAATTTCACGGTCAAGTGGAGTTCACCTGTTAACTAACTTAACCTTGAGCGCGAAAACACTAGGTGTAAACTCACTATTTACTAGAATCATAATAAACACACGATAAAATGTTTTTAAACGTGTGGTTTTCCAATAATACCTATTACTTCCCTAATTTTGCATTATAATATGAATTAAAATATATGTATGTAGGTTATGTAAAAAACAGATCAATAGGTTGAAATTGTTGTTAACTGCGTTCTATTATATTTCACAAGGCTCTCAGAAATAATAGGGCAGGTAGATACCTGCTTATCTATCTGAAAATCAAGCACTCTCTTGTCTCATCAAGGTATGAGTACATTATACAAATTAACAACTATTATGCATTGGTCAAATCAAAACATTGAAGTTCGTAAGTTTATCAGGGATACCTAGGTACCTATGTATATGAATAATATTCTTTTGAGCATGAATTGGACTAAACGGATAAGTTAAAATATATTTATACAAAAACAAACATGAGACTTTCGACGAATTTGATTTTATAGGCATGTCCAAGTCTCATATCCGGTTTCTGCATCCATTATGCAAATGGAGAAGATTGCATCGACGTGGATATAATTGAATTTAACTATGAGTGCGAGGGAAGATTCTGCAATGAATGCAAATAAGATAATCTTGCATTGAACGCCCCCTCACATCTTCTAAGGAAATTTCCTTTCCATTTCCATTCCATTATCGAGTAATTTACGGATAATTCCATATCGATTACTTGTTTGATATATTCTTAATAATCTTACTAAAAATTTGGATAAGTTTGAGGTACCCAAATGTTTGAATTACAATACAAACTCGAGTAATAATTGAACAGTTCATAAAAATTAAGGTACATTTTAAAGAAAAAAGCTGACTTACCTCTAGGTCGTTCTTGGCGTGGTTGAGTTTTTCCAAGTGAAGTCTCAGAGCGTCGACTGACGTCACTGGTTCGTCTGGTATGTCGTTCTTGTCCAGGATCGCCTTGATCTTTTCAACCAGCTGGCAGAAGTCCTTCCAAATCTCCAAGTCTTGTTCTAATTGAGCTTGACGTGACTTCGCTGAGTTAAGAGTGTTCTTCAAAAGTTGGTTGTGTTTCTGATGATCCTTTGACAGTTCTTCTTGCTCCGACGCTGTTAACGACGGCCAGATCTTGTCGACGATGTCTTGCATACGCTTTCCAACTAGATCCTTCATTTCTGGCTCTGAAGTGTTGAAAAACGACTTGTGTTCCTCCAAATCTGCTTCAATGTTCTCAAAATCAGTACCATTTTTGCCCATTCCCAGTCTTATGCCAGCTTCATTCACCCAGATATTTAACTTCTCCACCATTTGTAAGTATTGCTGGCGGTACTTCTTGTTGTCTTGCAGATGTTTCTCCCTATTAGCTAACTCGGCTGGCAACGAAGTATTTAAAGAGTTGGCTTCTGAAACCATTTCCAATAGAGTACCCGGAACTCCATCGTCACTCTTTATTATGTCAGTAATCTTCGTTAACTTATTCAAATACGATTGAACATTTTTAGCCAGCGTGGCATGCTCGATGAGTTTTTTATCTACACTTGCAACATCTCTGTTGAGAAGCGGTCGTGAATGGACGGCAGCTTCATTGTCGTGAAGCCATTGTAGAATTTCAGATAAATCTGCGGCAAGTTTTTTATGTTCTGCTGCCGCTCTTTCATGTTCTTGGCGTTTTGATTCAACAGTTCTTCTTAGTGTAAGCAGTTGTTGTTTCAATGATTGTAGCAGTTCAGTTATGTTGTTCCTGTCAATGACTGTGCCTTCTGCGGCGATTTGTTGACCTTTATCAGTAGCAGTTGCAAGTAAAGCTTCGCACCCCTGAATTTTAACAATAATGTCATCATAACGTTTAATTTTGTCTTCCAGTGAGTCATTCGATTTCTCGATCTCTGATGTCAAGTCTGTGTATTTAGAAATAAATTCTTCTATTTCCTTCACAAGTGCAAAGAATTGTTCGCGCAATAATAATAATTGTTTGAGCTTAGATATTTGGTCTTCTATCGTACTCATTAAGTCATCTTGCTTTGTTAGGATATCTTGCAAGTCATGCAAGTTGCCACCTTGTAGCTCATTTAACATTGCCTTGTTCTTCTTTAGATCAGCAAGAATTGACTCATACGCCTGAATTATAGGCTGTACGTCTTCGACCTTACTTCCGATAGGTTTGTTAAGCGCTTTAAGTTTATTTTGAATCTCGTTCAAGAACTCTAAAGCAGCAGCAATTTTAGCTGCAGCGTCTTTGTACTCTTTGATGTGTTTCAGAAGAATATTTTTCTTGTCGTTGATTATAGCGTTTATCCTAGCAAATCTATCGGACAGTACATTAACTTGTTCTTTGAGCTGTAATTTATTTGAATCTGATAAACTATCAAGTATATCTTTCGACTTATCTTTTATTTTCTTTATATTCTTGTCAACATCCTCAGCTTCTTTGCTAAGTTTTTCAAATTTAGCTAACTGTTCTTCTAGTAGTTGAAGACTAGTTGTGCGGAGTTCAGGTGTGGCTGCTACTTCTGCTTCGTTTAGCCAGCTTTGACACTTAGCAACGTCTGTTTCGAATTCATTTCTTCCTTGCAAAAGTTTATTAAGAGCAGCAAGTTTATCGTCAATTTCTACTTTCGCAGATGTGTAAGTTTTATTCAAATCATCTAAAATAGCCTGTAATTTTGCGCGGTTTTCACTAGAACAGTCCTTTGATACAGCATTGCCTTGACGTATAACTTCAGCAAGTGTATCATTATTAAAATCAGATAGTTCAGTTTGGTGCTTCTTATGAATTGCAATTTCTTTATCCACTTTAGCTACTTCTAATGGTACTGGACCACCAAGCTTTTTGATCTCTGCTACTTTAGCTTTAAGCCAGTTTTTAGCCTTTTCTATATCATTTTCCAATTTTTTCCTTACTTCTACACAACCTCCTAACCTTTCAATTTCTTGCTTTACGAGCGATGCAAGTTGTTTCTGTTTGGAAGATAGTTCAGACAATTCAGATTCTAGTTGCATTTGTTCTGATGGTTCAAGTTCCGCTTGAATGTTGCTCACCTTCTTCTCGAGAGAGTCAATAACAGTTTTCTTACCATCAGTTTCCTTGAGCAAATTGGCAGCCTTTTTCTGCCTTTCTTTGACAGATTTACTGTCATAACCGAGTGGTTCTGGGTGCATCATGTTATCGATTTCTTTTTGTAGCCATTCGTTCTGAGCAGCCACTTCACTCTTCGTACCATCAATTGCTTTGTAAGTAATTTCCAACATTTGTAATTTGCGTTGAATCCTTTTAGCGATGTCATTGTACCTTCTTTCTACGGATTTCATCTGAAAGAAAATACCATAACGTATAATAATAAAATGTAATATTTTTTTTAATTGATCTCGTAAGTAAAACTACTTACTTAAAGTATTACTCCAAATAATACTTACTTGTTCCTCCACCTGCTGTGACTCCAAGTTGCTGACGATGTTAATAACCTTGGTGCCGACGCCCTTTATGCCGTCAACCTTCTCCTTTCCAGCTTGTCCGAACTCTGATGATAGTTCTTTTAGGGCATTTAGTTTCTGTGGGCATGGTAGACCAGATCCTTTATCAGCGAGGCACATCTTTTTGAGTACAGAATCGAACCAGTCATGGATTTCTTGACATCTGTGACGGAAATCATCAATGATGGCCTGGTTGCCTTTCTCTCGTTCCATAGCTTTGATAATAGCCTGCTCTAAGGCGTCCAGCTCTTCTTCTAGGTTGATTTCATCTTCGAGACCTAATAACGCAGTAAATATAAAATTTTATGATATCCAGACAAATTGATCTACTTTCTACTTAAATAATATTGTGAGTATCACAGAACAACTGATGATATAATATATTACAGTAAAGCTACTGTTTTGAGCTTACCATCTGTTGGAATTTCAGTGAGGATCCTGTTTCGTTTCTCGCCAAGCGACACAAGCGCATCGCTCATGGCAGCCATGTCCTGTTTGGCAGCTTCGGGTCTCAACTTCGAAGGATTGGACAGCCAGTCCTTAGCAAGCGCATTGTGGACCGTGATCCATTCTTGGATTTCTATCACTTGCTTCATGGCTTCTTCCATGCCCTGAACGGCATCTCCCAGCGTTTCTAGGTGGCTTTGGACCTATGAAGTTTGGTTTGAAAAATTAGCAATGGCGTAGTGTTTTGTAATATAATCGTTTGATTCGCGGGTGAATTAACAATTACACAAATTATATATGTAGAGATTCTAGACATTCAGAATACACAAGATATTTAACTCTGTCGAATGTGATAATTTTCATGTAATAAGAAAATTTGTAATCAATAAAATAGAACAGCCCTAAAAGTGATTTTGACGATTTTGAGCAGGGTCAAACCAATCAACTGAGAGTTTTAGTATCTGAAACATATCGAGCAGAGCAGCAAGAAAACCAAACCATGCAAAGCCTTACCTTGGCCTCGAGGTCTCCCAGTTTCCTGGTGAACTCGGGCTTCTCGAGCGCTCTGATCAACTCGTCGACGCGCGGCAGGGGGCCGGGCGCGGAGGCCCCGGGCGCCGCCCCCAGGGGGCTCGCAGTGCTCTGGCGTGCGAGTGCGAGTTAGTAGCGTGTTATAATGATAGTGTGCGGGTTTGTGTGTGCGGGCGCGCGCGCTCATTTATTATTTAGTTAGTGTGTGTGTGTGTGTGTGTGTGTGTGTGTGTGTGTGTGTGTGTGTGTGTGTGTGTGTAAACCTAATGATAATTTGAAAGTGCTACTAAATTATAAGGCCCTACTTTTTTAAATATTATTATAATAGTTATCATCTTTATTATTTTTTGCTTTATTACTTACGTATTTGTAATTAAATATTTTTGATAACTAAATGAAAAATCAGACTAAGATTGACTAGAACGTATTGAAATAAATAAAAATTAGATATAATCTAAGATGATTTTATCATAATAAAAATTAAAGAAATCTATCAAAATCACAAAAAAATGCCACTCTCAAAGTGCTTTTAATTTTCTTAACCCTTTTGCAATACGACGTGATAAGTCGTGATTAAAAAGAAAGTAACATCATAATTTGGTTGATTTACTTCGTAGATTCAGAGTCAAAACTCTATCATCTGTCTTGTTCACAGCATGGACAAATGGATATATCCTTTTTCATAGCCTCAATATGTCATGAAGTAAACATTTCCGTCAGAGTTACTCATTGTAAAGAAATGTGTGTGTTATTGTGTCATGTACTTAGTCTGTATGTGTGGTAAGTGGCAATCACACCGTGCACTTGTGTACAGACGGATCACACGTGAATCACACATCATAAAACTGTGCTAATAAATATCACACAACACTTAACTAAACAGTGTATTTACATTGTGAATCAGGACGATTGTTTCAGACATTTTCAGGAACTTATGAATAACTTCTGAAGTATTATTATAGACTAAATAAAAGTCAAAGCTTGATAAATTTGAAAGACCATTTAAATAGCCTTTATGTTTTTCGTAAACTTAAGGTTTTTAATCAAATCGTCATGATTCAACAAAGGCTGGCAACACATCACACTGTGACAAAAATAAATGATAAACCCAGTATGATAGAACTCAATGAACATCAATACCCAGTTTCTTTTGAATCTATAAAAACCGCTACAAATAGATAAAAATATTTGTAATAAAATGGTCCCAATTCACATTATGACTGTAAGCCCGCCTCATGAGTGATACCAGGTGCAAAAAATACATTGCCAACGAAAGCCTGTACAAAATGAGTCTCATTGAACTAACTACACAATCTATTCTACCACCGCCTTTAACTACGGTATAATCTTAACACGTAATCTTACGTTACACAGATTATAAAAACTCGTTGGTTCTGTTCTTTTTCGGACCTGGCAAACTTAAAATTCGATTAGATAGCAAACAACACTTACAATTAGTAAATATTATAAAACTTTTATATAAAATAATAATAGACTAGACTTATATAATAAACAAATATACATCGTTTACTGAAGCCCTATTAGGATACTCAAAATAATATGAATTACTTCGGTATAAAATTTATAGATTTGACTATTGAACGTACCTACAAAACCAAATAACATTCAAAAATAAATAACGTAAAAACAACTAACTTTATTATTTTTCACTAGAAATATGCACAACCATCCAACTTCCTATTTTTTACTGAAACTAATAATGAAGAAACATTGTAAAACTAGTTTCCTAAAATCCTAACATCCCACCTAATTAAGATGTTATAACAATAACAGTTACAGTAACAAAACCTAATCATTAATTACATTCAACACATCGATAGCAAAACAACATTCAGGAGCACTCACAACCCACAATAACAATATTAAATCTTTGCTGCTCTGTCCTTAGCAAAAACTGATGTAACACCATAAATTCCTATACAGGTAAGAAATAATACAAGAACGCAATCAGTTCGCGTCTTTCGTAGTTTTGCTAGTGTCCGAGACTGGCAATGGACTTGATTTGCATTAAACCAACTTAATCATAATTCATTCGTCAATAACATGCCCCTGTGTACTTCTTCATTAACTCCCAATCCATCACTAACCCCAATCTCAAGGACAAAGCAGCAAAGAACCAACATACCCCATCCGACATCATTCCCTAATAGACGCTATGACATCCGAGGCGAGAATCGACCCGGACAGAGCAGCAAAGAATGTTAAGACATCATCGTTCCCCAATAGACGCGATCGCGTCCGACGCAAGGACCGATCCCGACGCGCGCAATACCTGATCGATGAGGTCCTCGAGGCGCGCGCGCACGTGCAGCTCGCGCGGCGGGACGGGCAGCGGCGCGGAGTCGGCGGGCGACGACGGCCGCGACACCGACGCCGCCGCCGCCGAGCACGCCGCCACCGCCGCCGACAGGCGGGACTTCTCCGTTTGGAGGCGGTTGTGGAGGGTCTGTGGAAGTGAACTTAGAGTAAGTTAATTATAGACTGGCAGAGAATGCTTTTTGGATTAAGTCCACCCTTTGTACCACTTTACTATAAGGGTGTAATAAAGATTAAATAAATAAAAACTGTGCAGGCAACCTACAGACTGACAGATTAGTCATCTGATGATGAAATGGTCACTATTTTCTTGGAAAATCAGTCAAACTAAAGGCTTATCGATGCGTTGCCACCAACGAAAAAAGACAGACTAGTCAATGAACTACGCAAAGTGTGCTTTATAACTAATGGGGCCATATGTATTAAAGAACTCACCCTAGCTTTGTCAAGTAAATCACGGCCGTGTGACAATCCATCCACCGGCACATCCAACTCGGTGATAGCAGGTTCACACTCATCCAGGTTGTTCAATATACTTTCCAGGGTGTCCTCGTACTCCTTGAACTTGGCCAACCCTTCCCGTAAGCGACGCTCGATTTGTAGAGCAGTGGCCAGCAGGCTCTTGTGACTGTCATTCACGTTCTTCAGTTGTTTACCAACTGTGTCGCGGATAGCCGGCGTCGTGCCTTCATATCGCTCAATCTGAGCCCTTCCCTTCGCTTCCAGGTCATCAAGAGTTGACCTATATTTCTGGATATCGTCCAAAAGAACTGCGTGTTGAGCTAATTGCTCCTCAGTTTGCTCACGATTGGCAATGTACAAAGAATTGTGCGCCATTAGTTGGAACGAAATCTGCAGAAGCCACTTTTCAGTGTCCTGAAGGGACTGGTGATACTGGTTATAATCTTTGATCTCTGACTCAAGTTCCGCCTTCTTAGCGGAGCATTTAGCTCTCAGCGCATTGCATTTCCTCTCGATTTCTAATACTGACTCTCTGACGGCAGGCTTCCTCGCCCAGGAACTGAGATCGGCGGCTTCGCTCTTGAGTCGGTCTAATTCTGGACGTTTGTTGTCAATTTCGTCCTCAATGTGCTTATATTTTTCTAGAAGAGTTTTCATTTCACCCAATTCTCCTCCTGTAGGTGGGACTTTATCAAGGTTCTGTTCAGTGTCCTTGATCCATTGATTTATCTTGTTCTTTGAATCCTCAAAGTCTTCCCATTTACCAATAGCTGCTTTGAGTTGAGCGGTTATAGAGTTGAGATCTATCTTCAGCTGATCCCAGCTTTCTTGTAGTACTTTCACGTCATTGCGCAAACCATCCTGTTCTTCAGGTGGCGTATTGTTAAGGGCCTTTTTGAAAGCTTCCTGCAAAACGACCAGCAAGTGGTGTCCCTCAGTCATACGGTTGCTAACAAGTTTGACTGTTTCCAGCTTGTCTTTCGTAGTGTCAATGTCACCAACGCCGATAGAATCTTGCACAGTACCATGAGCAGTCTCCAACCATTGCTGTAGCTCTTCTTTTGCTTTTATGAACTCTGTGTGATCTGACAAATTCTTTTCTCCATTGGAAACTAAGCCTTGTATCTTTGTTAACAAAGAAGTGTACTCGGTTTGCAAGTTGACTGTCTTATCACGGACCCAAGCACATGCGCTGAGTTCCATAAGATTTTCGCACCTGTCGTTCAGTTCTTCCAAAACATGTTTGTTGGCCAATGCTTGTGCTAGTAGATCCTGAAATGTATATCAAGGAACCATTAAAGTCACTTAGTAGAATTGATACTTTTACAATTACAAAATAATCATTTTTTTTAACTATAACGTCATTAACAATAATACTTACCCGACATTTCTCTAAGTACTCAGGCGTAATCTTGTCTACCTTCTGCACTTTGTTCAACTTTCCATCGAACTCTTTTACCCATTTGCTCATCTTCTCTGAGGTCTCTAGGAAGTCGGACCAGGCAGAAAGGCATTTCTCTAGCAGTTTCTTGGTATCCTTGCAGATTTGCTGCAAGTTCTCCCATTCGATCTTCAGTTGCTTTATTTCTTGGTTAATGTTGTCCTTGCCTTCATTTCCAGTGGTCTTTAGAACGGCTTCGCTTAATTTAACTGCTTTTTGTAGGAGAGCCTCTCCTTTAGGAAGTGAAGATATAATCTTGTTGACGTTCGTGAGTTTCTTTTGTACTTCCTCCTTCTCCCCATGCGAGTCAGAGCATTGCTGAATCTCGACCTTGCAGTTACGGATCCAGTCATAGAAGTTGTCGTAAGACTCCTTATACTGAATGTGGGAGTTGACATAATCCTCCAATTTCTGTAATCAACAAGGGTTGTTTAAATTTTCAACATTTTAGTATGAATAATTTATTTTAATATTAGAGTATAAAAAGTTGGGTTATTTATGTTAAAGACCTCGCGTTAAATACGCTAATTACTAAATGAGATACTTCTTCCATTTTTTTAATCATTTTCTTGTTAAGGCTTAACATTGCTTACGGTTTTGATACCGATAATACAAAATCAATTTGTAGTTTTTCACGTGATTATTTATTCAAATCTATATTTCAATGTACTTACCACAATCATCTCACTAACAGTTTTCTTGATATCATCATAGCGCTTCAGGGTGTCTTCTATGTCTTTGGACTTCAATGATACATCTTCTTTGAGTTTTTCATTCAATTTATTGACCAAGTCTTTATGGGAGTCTATGTCGCGGTTGAAAGTCTTAAATTTCTCTAGTTTGGCCTTTTTCTCCGAAAGATCGTTAAGGAGAGAGTCATCTGATTGGATCTTCTGGTCAATGTCATCCAACCATTCTACGAGAAGCTTGTGGATCTGTAAATAAATTTAACAAATGAATAAAGCAGAAAAGATGTATTGTAAGCTTTCTGGATTTATTTTTATAAACATTTTAATAGACAAAATTCAATGATAACGACAGAAATCTAAACAATTTAGTTATACGGTTGTAGTTAAAATCTATTGATGTTTCAAGATTAAATTATTATAGACTAAACTTTAAACTATCCACATACGAATTTGAGTTCAACAAGCACTCTCACCTTGGATATATCATCGAACTGCGCCGCTCTGTTCGTAAGCTTATTTCTCACGTCTTGCAGGTCAGCTATAAGCTTATCAAACTCTTGTTTCAGATTATCCGTGTCCTCTTGAATCTTAGCAGCGCCGGCTTGCTCCGTATTCATTATGACCTTCTCTTTTAGTTCTAATAGGTACCGCAGCTTGTTCTGCCCTTGCTCTAGGGACTGGCGCAGTAGTTTCACGGTGTTTAATTTGGCATTAACTTCTGGTAAGGTATTGGGTATTTCAGCGCATTGGTTTAATTTCTCGCGAGTCCTATCGAGCCAGTCCTGACATTCTCCGTATAAAGCGTTGTGTTGCTGATGTTCCTGCGAGATTAAACAACGAATTGATAAAATTGAATTGAATCTTACACTTAGCCCTTATTTTTAAGAGCTGAATTAAATTACGACAACTTTATGTTAGTCATTTTATCGTGTTTCATAAGCAACAGATTATTCTAGTCATTAAAATTGAATAGACATCACATAAACCCCATTTAACAACTCCAATGACATACCTGGTAGTGCAGCTCGAGTCTCTTCATCACCTCCTTGGCGAGCGACAGTAGCGCGTTGTACTTGGTGGTGAGTTGCGTGATGCCGTTCGACACGCGGGTGTCTGAGCACGTCTCCAGCAACGTCTGCGCTCGCACATTGAGTTTGTCCAGCTCTGCTTGCCAGTCGAATAGTGTCTGGAGGTGGCCCTAAATGACATTTTAAATTAATATTTAATTTTACATTCAGATTCCTTGCATTCCAAAATCAATTCAACACGTATATAAAATCTTGAGCTTAAACAAAAATATCAAAGGTTAATATTTAATGCAATCAAATGATAAATATCAATGCTTTAAAATTTTGAAAGTTGCGCTAATAATGTTTAAATTCATTAAAAAATCGTTTTATTTCAAAAGAAATAATCGCAAATGCAATAACAAACCTGGAACTCTTCAAGGACGACTTTTTTCTGTTCTAAGTTATTCTGCAGCTTGTTGAATGATTGAACTAGTTTCTCAGTCTTAGACAACCAATCCAAGGCTTCCTTGTATTGCTCTTCGTATTCTGTCCACTTCACGATACCTCCTTCTATTAGGGCTTTTGTGTTATTTAGTTGTTCTCTGTAAATTAAGTCAAATATACATATAACATTTATATCCATGTAATTAAATTGTCTAAAATAATATTTTACAAGTATAAAGTAATACTTACACGTAGGTATCATATTCCTCTTGCAAAAGAGCTACTTCTTCTTCAATTTCCTCTCTATCTTCCTCATCAGCTAAACCACAAGATATCTCACCCTGTTCGAGAGCCTTTTGAAGTTTTGCTTGTCCTTCTGGCAGTTCACTTTCCAAAACTTTAAGTTGAGATATCTTGCTGCTCAGAGACTCTTTATCTCCAGTCGCATCTGAGCACTTTCCTAACTTTTCCTTAGCAGCTCTTATCCATTGGACAAAATCTGAACCAGCATCGATGAATGCCTGGTGTTGTTCAACTGTTTCCTTCTGTTTTTCATACAAATCTTTGGCCTGCTTAGAAAGCGTTTCGTATTTGCTGGTAATTTCAGACGCCGGAGCTTGTTGCATAAGTTCCGAAGCCTTAGAAGTTACAGACTGAATCATGGGTTCAAACGAAACGATATCTTGCACAATATTGTTTGTTTGACGGAGTGTGGCTTTTCGTTCGCCAAGGCTCAGGCCAGTGGTGAGACCAGCTGGGCGATCTTGACCTTTTTTCGACTTGGCGACTTTCTGCTCACACACTTCTTGCAGTTTGGCTTCCCTGTCAGAAATCCATTGCTGTAGCTGTGAATAACTAGAACTGTAGTCAGCCCATTGGAGTAATGCAGTTTCAAGGTGTACCTTAGCTGTTGTCATCTTCTTGACTAAACGATCCCACTCGTTTTGTAATTCTTTTAATTCAGTATTAATTTTATCTTTGCCATCTGACCTCGTGTTTCTGAGGACTTTTTCTCCACTATTGACAGTAGCATGCACGAGGTTCTGGCCTTCTTCGCGACGTTTTAGAAGATCTTCAATTTGCTCTAGGCGTTTCTGTAAAGCTTCCTTACTGCTATTGCTCCCAGTATCACTACCTGTCCGAGTGATTTCCCAAGCATCGTCAATCCATTTTTTGGTTTTTACAAAGTTATCGTCATAGTTTTGGTGTTGCTCATAATTGGTTTCCACCTTCTTGAGAACGTCATTTGCCATATTAACCAAGACTTGGTATCGTGAATTCAGATGTCTCAATTGATTGTTTACATAAGTATCAAGGTGAGAAGCGAGTAACCCTGATGCAGATGCATTAAAGTTATCAATATCTACTTTGCCTTTATTCAGTTGATCGACGATTTCTTTCACTTCGTTGACCTGCGCACCTTTTTCTTTCGCAGTTCCAAGTAATGCTAACTTATGATTTTTAATAAGGATTTCTTTTTGCTGTAACCAATCAGACAATCTTTCATATTCATCCTTATATTCACGCCATTGATTGACTGTATCCTCTAGTTGACTCTTTTGTTGTTTGATCTCGTTAAATAAGTCATCAAAGCTCTCTTTTAGTGCTTTCATCTCATTCTTAATTATGGCCTGGCCTTCAGGTGATGTACTAGCAAGTACCACCTCTCCCGTATGCTGAAGGTGTTCCAATAATAATTCTCCTTGAGCTTGTTTATTTATCAGAGCATCAAGTGGAGCAACAGAGTTTTCAATAGCTAGTTTGTCACTTAGTGGTTTGGACTTCAATGATGGAACCTTTTCTCTTGCTCTAGTTAACCATTGAATTAATTCATCATGAGCTTCTTTATATAATCTATGATCTTTATATTGCTCCTCACGATCCGCCAAAAGCTTTTTGATCTTATCATAAAGAGAATCAAATTTGTTTAAAGTGTCTTGTGCTTTAGAAGCCACTTGATTTTGTTGGCCACTTGCGAGCATTTCAGCTGCTTTAGACTTTAAAGTGTCTACATCGATTCGATCACAACGTGCTTTTTCTTCGACTTCTTTAAGTTTTTCAAGTTGAGCTCGTTTGTCAGACATGGATGTTTCAAATGGAGATAATTCTGTCAACATATTTTCGAGCCAAGTATTACTCTTTTCAACAAGCTGTATTTGTTCCAAGAACCCGGCCCATTTCGTCACGGAGTCATCTAACATGTTCTTTGTTTCAATCATCCTAGATAATAATGCAGACCACTGTTCTTGCAAGGCCACTAGTGAATTATTAATGGCGTCATGACCTGATGGAGCAGTATTGGCCATGACATTTTGTGCCAATTCAACCAGAGATTGAACTTTGGTGAACCCTTCATCTTTTGTCAACAATAAGTTTTGTATCAAAACTAATTTTGTCTCCAAATCATCCTGAGAGCACGAACTCAAATCTGCACAGAAGTCCAACTTATCTCTCAATTCTTCAATCCATTGAGAACATTCGGCAACATTGCTTGTGAATTCTTGGTGAGTCTTTACATATTGCTGCCATCTATTAGTTAGATCTTTTACTTTTTGGGACAAGGCCTGGTATTTCACAGTCAAATCAGATATTTGAGAACCACGAGGGCCTAAAACCCCAGTGTAGAGAGACTGGGCTTTCTCAGTTATATTGTCAATTTCCAGCTCCTTGGCTCGGACTTCGCCTTGTAATTCTTGGAATTTATTGAACTGCTCTTGTTTTTCCGGTAAGGTAGCTTTTAAATCTACAGCATGTATCAGTGTATCCGTATTCCTTATCCATGCCAAACACTGATCTTTCATGGTTTCATATTCATTCCATTGTTGAATTTTGTTTTCTAAAGTCTCGATAGTTTTGTTAATGAATGAGACCAACCCTTCCCATTCCTGATGAGAAGCATCTATTTGGTTTCTAATATTGGCCTGTCCAGTACTTATCGTGCCAGGAAGAACTTTTTCTCCCAAAGAACGTATTTTGTCAATGCGACTTTTTTCTTCAGGCAAATTTACTTGCAATGATTTGAGCTTCTCGCAGTTGCTACTCAAAGCCACCCTTTCTAAATTTACATCTCCCCATAATTGAGCAGTATTATGAGTTGCTTCTACCCATTCCTGAAGATCCATAACAGCCTTGCTGTACTGTTGATGATTATTAACGATAGCTTCATACTGTTCAACGAATGATTTTGCACGAGATAGGATTGAATCGTGCCTTTGTTTGAGTTTAGTGATCTCTTTGGCAATGTCCTTATTGACATCAGGTAAACTTTGTGAACGTATTTCCAGATCAGAAATGTCTTGCTGATGAGCAATAGCATCTTGAAGATAATTTCTGTAAACGTTTAATTGATTACGTTTTTCATCAAGTGTTGCTCTTAACTGAATATCCTTAGGTAGATTTTTATCAGCCAAAGATAACCAATCCTGAACTGCCTTCAGATTATCTTCAAAGGACGACCACTTATTAAGCTCGGAATCCAAATCCCGTTCAGCTTTTGTAATGTTATCATATAAGTTGTCTAAAGCTTGTTGTATATCTTGCAATTGTTGTTCAATCAATTCTTTGCCTTCAGGAGAAGTAGAAGGATATAACTTCTCTCCTAACTCAAAAGTATTGTTTACTAAGAGCGTAGCAGTACGTCTTTGAGAGAGCAAATCATTGAGACTTTCTCGTTTGGCATTTATACCCTCGGGAGTATTAGATAAGCTCTTTTGACATTCTTCAAATTTGTGTTGTGCAGTTTTGATCCATTCTGTACATTGATTATACTTTTCTTGATAGGCATTATGGTCATTTACTGCTTGCTGACATTTCTTCACCAGTTCTTTTGCCGTAGAATGTACAGATTGGAAACGAGATGTCATTTGTTGTAAATTCATAGTTATTCTTGTGTCATTACAGTTTTCAATAAGATCACTGAATTCATCCGTTAATTTATCGACATCATTTTCTGTTTTCTTCAGATTAGCCAAAATCGCCTGAAACGTAATTGTGATTAAGTATTGTAGACCCGATCATATTAATACAAAACTACATTTATTATTCAGTTAAAACTAAACTACAACAACTACTATTAGTATCGTCACTGAGATAGTTATCATAAAATACGGTTTGTATTTGAAGTACACAAGATAATTCACAATGCCGCGCTTCTAAAACATTAGTAGTAAAATAATTTCAAGAAGTAATTAGAGCAGTGATAGTAACGTCGTAAATTCCAGTAGGACATTGTTCCTTTGGTTAGGGAAAACAAGTAATTTGGTATAAATAGTAACAAAAATAAGTTCGTGTCATTAGATTGGCTACTGAAAATTAGACTACACCCTACAGTGCCAGTAAAGAAGAATTTTTCTTTTTTCTTAGTCTTACTTGGTCCAAAGCTTCGCCCAAGCTTTTGACGGCAGTCAAATCGTTTTCGTGATTATCAATCGCTTTACTTAACTCCTGTTCAAAATGTATCAACATTAAATCACTTAAACTTATAAAATATAATAATACATACATTAAAGTGATAACATACCTGGTATTTATTAAGTTGATCCACCTTTTCTTCCAACGTTGCTTTTGGTGTATAAGTTTTTAGACTCATTTCAGTGTCACTCAACCAATGTTGCAATCTGTCACTGGCACTATCGAATTCAATCCATTGTTGAATTTTGTCTTCAATACCACGCTTAACATCATGTACAGTAGCAGTGAATTTTTCTAAATCTGCTCTAAGTAGTCCCAGTTCTCGAGACATGCCCTCCCTTCCTCTTGGTGATAATTTAGAACCACTATTGTCGATAAGATCTCCCAAAATCTTTAACTTGTTATTACCTGTTGGTAAGGCATCTAATAACTCTTGTATTTTTACAAGTTTACTTTGAAGTGCAGCTTTATTGCCAGTAAAATCTGAAAGGAGATGTAGACGATCCCACAAGTGTTTCTGGTAATCTTGAAGAGATTTTTGTTGATCAGCAAACTGTTGATATATCTCGTAGGTACTTTCATGTTTATCTATAATTGCTGACAATCTGTTAGTAAGTGCATTGTACCTGTCCCAAACTGATTGTATTGTGGAGGTCATTTCATCACTCTCTTTTTTACCCGAATGCATACTAGCAGCTACGGTTTTCGCTTTTTCAGTGACAGTCTCAACCACTCGTTTATGGGAGTATATTTCTTGTAACAACGTCTTATTTTTCAAAAGCTTAGATTTTATCTCTTGAGCTGAATTGAGGGTAGCCTTTTCTTCAGATTCTACAATCTTTTCTTTTTCGTCAAGCCATGACAAAGTTTGTTGTAGAACATCTTGGTAACTTGACCATTGAAGCGTCTGAGACTCAAATTCTTTTTGTTGTTGTAGAATACTGTCGTTAAGTTTATCCCATCTTTCTCTCAGAACTCTGATTTCCGCGCGGATATTTTCTCTGCCATTAGCAGCAGTTTCCGGAAGAACTTTATCACCAGCTGTTGTTAAAATGCCCATTTTATGTTCACCGTTATCCCTTTCTAGTAAAAATACTTGCAGTTTGTTACCTTTGCTTTCAATACTAAGTTTATCTTCCTTGGTTATCATTTGAGATAACTGTTCTTCTAGAGGTTTTAACCAGGAGTCAAACTCATTCCGAAGTTGGACATATTTCTTGTGATCAGCAACTAGTTCAGACCAATGGTTCACAATATCTTTTGAAATCAAATGTAGCTGTTGGTAACGACTGCTCACTTGGGTGACAAGAGGTTTAAGTCTTTCTACGCCACTTAACTGAATAAGGCTATGAGACTCATCAACGAATGCGTCTATGTCCTTTTCTTTAGCATGAATACTGTTACGAAGACTGACATATCGCTGCAGTTGTGCTTCTTTTTCCTGTAAACTCGAGCATAGTATTTGATCGCGACATTTAGACTCCATGTCTTTGAGCCATTCAGATATAGATTCAATAGAAGAATCAAATTTATTCCAAATTTCTAACGTATGGTTTAGTTTTTGCTCAGATGAAGCGATACTTTCAACTGCATTGCGTAATTGGTCATGTAAATTATCAATTTCTGCTTTTATGGCTGCATTACCAGCTTCCGATGTGCTTTTGCTTACAACAGCAAAAATTGCACGAATTTCATCCAGCTTGTTAGAACCCACCTTTTCGATATCTTTCATGGCTACAGCGGATTGCAATTTTCTAATGATCTCTGGTTTCTCTCCAGTTGCATTCTCTATATCTAAAAGCTTCTCTGATTGCGATCCAAGCCATTCTTTATATTGTTGAATTAAACGAACAAGGTCTTCATGACGTTTAACACAATCTTCTAAATTATCTTGGAGATTTTGAGACTTAGTTACGATGTTTTGGAATAACTGTTTGATTGACTGTAAATATACGTTTAATGAAGCATCATGTGTTTGGTCAACCAATTGCTGGGCCTTGTCACAAACAGATTCAACTAATTGTTGGTGTGTCATTATTTCTTGGTGCATGATTTTGTGATTTTGTAATTGCGCCTTTTTCTCTTCTAAGGAAGCTTTTAGTTCCGTATGACGTTGCATAGCTCTTTCAACGTCTTTAAGCCATTTAGTTAGCTGTTCTTGTGCCAGTGAGAAATCAGAAAATTGCAACAGACATTGATCCAATTTGTTAACAGTTTCCTGGAAACTATCGCCGAAGCTGTCCCATAGTGTTCGTATTTTGCGTATTTTCTGTCGAATAACTTCTCTGCCATCTGGACTAGTGTGTGCGTATAACTTTTCACCTAAACTCAAAAATTCTTCAAAAACGGGTGTTTTCTTATTTCTTGTTTCGTACAGTTCCTTAGCCTTATTTTGTTTTTCTTGTAAAACAGCATAATCTCCAACAATCTCATTTAAGTCTTGCAATTCACCAAGCATGCCCATCAGCCAACTTTCCATATCATTATACTCTTTTTCAAAAGCTTGATGTTCCGCAACAAATACTTCGTATTTAGATATAATTTCGTTTACTAGGTTATTCAAGGTATGGTATCTTGTTGCTAATTTAGAAGTTTTGGACGTCAACTCTGATTCACTTGAAACATTTTGTTTGGTATCTCCTAACGCAGTGAACTCGGCATTTCTGGATGCTAACTCACTCTGAATTTCTTTAACCTTTTGTAAGTGAGCTACTTTTGCTTCGAGATTACTCTTCAAACTTTGATCTCTTAACTGGTTTTCTTTAATTTTCAGCCATTCTTCCAGTTCATCGAGGGTTTTTTGGCTCTCATTCCACTGTTTTAATGTTTCTTTCAACTTCTTATCATGTTCTTCACATTCTTTTGCAAACTGCTCCCAAGTTCCTTTCAGTTGTTCAAATTCACTAATGAGAACCGGATGTCCATTAGAACTAGTGGTTTCTAAAACAGAATGTAACTGTGATTTCAAATTTCCTAAGGCTTTATCAACTTCTTTGCCTTTCGACATAACTTTTTCGATGGCATTAATTTTAGAATCAACGTCGTCCTTTTGTGTAACAACTACATAATTTAACATACTATTTTCGGCTACGATGTGGTTAAGACGATCACGAGTCTCTTCGAACATTTGCACATATTTCTCATGATCAGCTACATGTGCCTCGCATGTTGCAATCCTTCGCTCAAGTTCTTTGGCCATGTTAGCATGCCTCTCAATTATTTTAGAAAGACTTTTCTCAGCCTCTTCATCTGGCATTAATTTGATCTTCTCAGTGAGTTGAGACAGCATAGATTGGTGTAAATCAACTTCTTGGTGTAGGATTTTATTCGAATGCAGTTGAGCTTTCTTTTCCGGTAAAGTCGCACATAATTTGAATTCACCAAGTTCATTTTCCTTATCTGATATCCACTTTTGAACTTGATTGAAGGTATCATCAAATGATGACCTTTTATTAATAGTTGTTTCAATGTCTTTAATTACATTATTAAGAGAATCAACTGAATCTTCAAAGCAATCTCGTAAATTTCGTAATTCATTTCGGATTTGCTCTCGTCCTTCTGGAGTTATGCCACTAAATAAGGATTCTCCTGATTCTACTGCATTATTTAATAACCGTTGTCCCAATTCCTTATTTTCATTCAATCTCTTTACTTGCTCTAAATCTGCTGCGCTAGGCTTAGCATGTTTGCTCATTGCTGCTAAGTCAGCAATTTTAGCGTTTGCATCTTGTAGCCAGTTCTTAAATTCGGCAATTGTTTTATCATATTTTCCTTTATTTTCCTTTAATTCTTTAAGTCGTTTCAAATGACTGTCCATAAACTTTTCAACTGTTTGATATCTACTAACCAGGTGATTGATGTATTGTAAAACTCGTGAATCAGGGTTACGTGACAAAATATCATCTCCTATTTCTGTTAGTCTTTTTATTTCACTGTTGTATTCTTTTATTTCCCTATTTAGATTGTCAATTTCCGAAATTTTTGCATCAATTTCTTTTAAGTCGTGGAGACTAACTGCCTCTTGCCTTACTTTATTTTCTTTATCTTTTAACCATTCTGACACACTTTCCAATAATGTTTCATAATCTTGCCAGGCTTTGATATTATCTTGCAATCTATTTTTAATCTCTTCATAATTAGCTGTGAGCACTTCTAAATTCTTTTGAGCTTTTTCTGTTTGCACTGCTGCTTCTTGAGCACAGGCCGGTTCAGCAACAACGCGTAGAATTTCGCACGCTTCTTTTAATTCTTTAACTTTCTTGTTACAGTCCACAATACCATTTTCAACATCAACAAGAGCTGCACACTTGACTTCTAAATTGTACTTATCACTTGTTACATCAGGAACACACCATCTCGTTTTGTCATCCAACATTTTCAAATTTCTATTAAACATACTTAACTTGTCCGTAAATAGTTTTTGTAAGAATGTTAAAAGCGTAGTTTCAGTTTTGTTAGCATGTACCAAGACACTTTCGAACCTTTTTTGTAAAGTACTCAATTCCTTCGGTACAAGTGACTCATAGAAGCCTGGATAATTTGCATTCATCTCAGATACATTTTGTGTCAGGTTATCAATTTCATCACTCAAATTTTGCAGTTCAGTTTTGCATAATTGGCACTTTTTGAGACGATCTAAGATTTTTGCATTATCACCTGACATATCATCACATTTTATAATATCATCGCGAATTTTGCTTATATTATCTGACAAACGTTTAATACTATCCTTAAGTTTGTTTTCTTTTGATTCTAAAGATGAAACTGCACTGTCTAAATTATCTGCCAAAGATTTCAACGCATCAAATTCTTTGTCCAAATAATCAATAATTGAAGTCACTTGTCCAGCAGGGATATTTTTGTTCAGGTTAATAATTTGTTCACACTTTGCTTTTATACTGTTTCTCAAACCTTGATATAAGGGCAACTCTTCCCTGTATTTGGTAAGATGACTCTGACCAAACCTAATTTCTAAGTTATCACAAGCATTTGCCAAGTTTTGACCTGTCTCACTTAACCAAGTCACTACTTGATTCTTAGTTTCATCGATCTGCCGCCAAACTATAAGTTGGGATTCTAAATCTTGAATTCTCTTTATTATGGCATCATTGACTCTTTCCCAATGTGTTTGTGAGTTCAAGAACGATTCTTCTAGAGGTGTTGTATCAAAACCACCTAAAGTTGAAGCTTGTTTTAAGACCGACTGCTTGATAACATCCATCTGATCTAACAATCCTTTAGATCGTTTGAGAATTTCATAACTCTTTTTAGCTTTATCTAGAGACTGGGCTGTTTGTACAAAGTCATTAGGAGCATCTTTGCACTCATTGTACAACTGCTCTGCCCTACTCATTTCTCTGTCAAACGCAACAGAAAAGTTCTTTAATTCCTGCAATGTGGATGATAAAAGAATATATTTATTCTTTGTGTCTCGAACACAATTAACGACTTGGTCCCAACTATTATCTGCAGCAGAGAGAGCATTCTGTATTGTACCCATATTTGGTTGATCTTCTCGCATTAAGTGCAATCCTTCTTCTCTCAATTCTTTCCTTACAGATTGTTTTTCCTTTAACTCAGCATCTAAGCTATCTAATTTTTCGGTCATATCTTGTATGGTTGCTTCAGTCAATGGCACTGGTTTCTGCGCCATTTCATTAAGTGTTGACTGAACTGACTGTAACACGTCAGCTAATGCTTTATGTTGGATGTTAAACTTGTCCCATCTAGCACCAACTTTCTGTACTAGATCTCTCTTTGTTGTAACTTGATTCAATAAGGTATCCGCTTTCATTTCAATTTCTTTCACTAAACTCATTGGTGATATCATTCTACCCGTGTTGGAATCAGTCACTTTCACTTTTGACGGTCCATCTAGCAGGACAACATTACTCTTCCATTCAGGTATTTTCGTTATAATATTAACCAGCTCTTGCTTTAGAACTTCATAACTCTCGGGAGTTAATTTGGGTCCGTCGATTTGGTACTGAATATGACCGAGTTGTTGCTTATTATCTTCATACCAATTAAGAAGATCAGACCACTTTTGTAAGACACTCTTGTTTTGTTGTATATTCGATTCAATAGCCTGGTAGTGATCGGCAATATTAGAGTACGTATCACTTAAGGACCGAGTTTCATCTGGATGAGAAGCAAGGGTCATATTCTTAACTTCATTATAAATATCTGCAAACTCAGGAGATTTTTGAGCATGCTCTTGAAGTAGCACATGCATAGATTGTAATGTCGGTTCAACTTTGTCAGCAGCTATTTGATCATAGCTTTCTGTTTTTCTTCTAAAGTCAGTAATCCAATTGTTAAAGTTATGTAATTTTGTCAAGAACTCTTGTTTAACTATTATTTTATCTGATAGTTCATTTACTCTCGTTCTAACAGTTTCTGCAAGCGCGTTAGTTCTCTGCTTAATATCAGCTACTTTGTTCTTCAATAAAGCAGCACCTTCAGGCTGAATACTATGACAAATATTGTCACAAGTTTGTGACAAACTTATTATTTTTGCTTGCTGTTGTGATATTTCGTTTCCGAAAGATTTAAGTTTGTTAAGTTCTCTATCTAATTTTTCAACTTGCGGAGTATCAACATTAATAACTCTACTACTGAGCAATTTCTCTCCATTTTCTATCCACGTTTCTAATTTCTCTGCTTCGCGCTCGAAGTTGTCCCAATTGACTACAAGTTTGTCTAGTTTATTGTTCCACTGATCTGCTAAGTCATGGACAACAGCCCATCTAGAATGTATCGCGTCTACCTCGTCAGGGGCACTAGTTTTACCAGAAAGCTGGTGACTTACGCTAGACAAAATTTGTAAATTCATGAGTTGCTTATCACAGTCGGCAATCAGAGCTCTAGATTGTTGTTGCAATTGTTGCGCTTCAGGCAACGTCGTAGGCTTAGGGATATTACCTAATTTGATTTCAGCTTCCTCTATCCATGGCTTTATTTCAGCGACACCTTTTTGATACTTTTGCCAGCTAGCTAAATCGTGTTGGACTACTTTGGTCGTATGTTCTGTTGATCGCTTAAGATCGGCCATCATTTTCTCTAATAAAACCACTTCTCCTTTAAGTCTATTGGCATCATGCACACGATGTTCAGCTGCTAATTTACTTCCCTGGTCTGCAACGCCTCGAATAACTTCTAATTTCTCATCTATAACTTTTTGTAATGCTTGTGATTTTTCTACACGTTCTTCGGGAGTAATGTTTTCAGATTGAATTTGTGAGATTAGGGCAGGGCTTTCCTTCTTAATCCATTCACGAATATGCTCCAGTTTATGTTCAATCTTTACCCATTCTTCATTGAATTTTTCTAGATGCTCAACCTTATGTTGCACTTCATCTTGTACTCTTCCTAGTTTACGTTCTATCGTCTGTAAGTCACTTTCAATAACTGGTTTAGGCTTGTTTGCTGTGAGCGATTGTAGTTCAGCATAGGCTTGTTGTAACTGAGGTAACCTTTCAGCTTTAGCTTTCTCCAATTCTGCATTTATCGCTCTTGTCTCTTGGAGTTCTCGGCTGATATTGCTGACACCAAGTTCTAAGCCTGGGTGAGCGACATAACTTTCGAATTTATCAATGTTTGATAATAGTTCCTCCTTCTGGTATTCATAGTTAGACCACACCTTCTGTGTGTCACGGAGCTTATGAAGTCGTTCCGTGTTAGAATCATATGCTGTAGTCCAGCCACTTTCCAAGTTCCTTACATCCTCCCGAACAAATGCCGGTGCATTGGCATCTCTGATGAGTTCCTTGCCTCGTTGAAGCATGGACATGACCGACGGTCTTTGACGATCGAGTTTCTGGACTGCTACTTGTTGTTCCAGCACTAATTGTTCAACGTGTTGCAACGATTGCGGCTCTGGTTCCACCTTCGCCTGTTGCCTTGCATTTTCTAAGATGCAAATAACTTCATGCACTTCACGTCGGTACGTGTAGCAGCGCGTGTAGGTTTCTGTCTTAATCATAGTGATTTCTATGGTCGGTATTAAGTTCTTGTATCTAGCAATGAGATTCTCAAGTTTAACTTGCTCTTCTTGAGCCTCAGTGTCAGAGCAGTGGTTAGACAGCATATCCAGGGTTTGGACGAGCCATTTCATATCTTCTCGCTTCTTATCGGCTTCACGACAGATGTTCTATAAATAAAAAAGGTTTAAAGAAATTTATTCTCAAAAAGACATATTCGTCACTTACATGAGAACATTATTCGTAAGAAAAATACACAAGTTCGTTGTCACACTTTACAAATATTAACGTTTAAATTAACCTAAAATAAATAAATTAAAACAGTAATATCACATTAGCATTTTCTCTGGAGAATTATCACCTAAATATAAAAATATTATTTCTACAGAAAAATAAATGGATGTTAATAAAAAAAATACTTAAAAAAAATATCATTTTGAGAAAAAAAATCAGCAGTATAATATTTACCATAAGTTCCCTTAACTGTGTCCAAGGAAAGCATTAAAACAGACTAATTAATCACCAATTTTATAGAATCCAACTTAAGGTTACATAAAAATCACAAAGGGTAACATTAAAGGTCACATATAAATCCACTTACCTGGAATATCGTCTTCTCTCTCTCGAAGGCTTCAGCCGAGTCTACCTCTCTAACGATACTATCCATTGTCTTATCGACATGGTCCATCCAGCGTTCCATTTCCGCGAACTTTTGCCTGTACGCGTCCCACTTAGCCGGTATCCTCTGCAACTGCTGTCTGAAGTGTTCCACTCTCTTCACGGTTCCCTCCCACTGCTGCTCACATCGCCGCAGCTCTTCCTCCAGCGCCGAGTCTCCGGTCTGGTGTTTGTAACTGGTGGCGATCTTGTTGAGGTTCTGAAGGCAGTGTTCCACCTGCATCACTTTGCCCTGGTTGCGGAAGTATTCTTCGTTACGTATGAGGATGCCGTCGGCGTCGTCGCTCTGGTTGTAGGCCTGGGTAAAAAATAATTTATTGAAAAACCTGTGTTTACTGTAACACTGATATAATAATTAACAGTCTCGTCAAAATATCTAATTAAACCAAAAGCAGTTCACAAATTATAACATAATACAAAAATCAAGTAGGTATAGCATAGTAAATTGCTCATATAATTGTTAAGAATAACATGACGTCCTTAACAGTGACCACTAATATCTAATGTCTGTTTCAGATATTGTCACTCCCGAAGACCTCAGTTAGCAGTTGAAGCCTGGATGATAAACGCAAAACTAATATGTTCCCGCGGTTGTTTCGCAATCGAATCTTACAAAAGAACTTGTCCTTGACTACAATCCCACCCGATGATAAGCGATGAAGGAATTCATATTGAGTGTACTAGCAGTACAGACTTGTAACAGACTCAACACAGCAAACTTTTAAGAAAACTTTTATACCACTCACTAACTCACACTCAGAAACGGAAATTTTATTTCATTAATTAAATTGTCATCTCACTGGGAGCTGATCCCAAGACCGTTCAAACAGCTATCAGGCGTAGTCACCATTGCGCATCCTTTGTCATCAATACTACCTGAATATGAATAAAACCTGAGAAGAGACGTGGCCAGCACTGGACCACAGGTAAGAGTTACAGTAACGATGAGCAAACCCTCACCTGCTCCTCATAGACAATCTCCTTCTCGATATCCTTGATGCAGTGGTGGAACACGGCCTCGTCCAGCCGGAACTCGAGCCGCATGAGGTGCGGCGGCGCGCGGTCCAGCAGCTCGCGCCAGCGCCCCTGCAGCTCCTCCACCGAGTGGACTATGCCGGGACGGTCTTGTTCGTTCACCAGCTGGGGAAGAAAGGTAAGAGGTTGTTAAAAAGGGTGCAGGGCAGGAGAAATTGTATAGTAGAACACAGAACAGGAGAAATTGTATAGTAGGGTGAAGGACAGGACAAATTGTATAATAGGATACAGGACAGGAGAAATTGTATAATAAGATACAGGACAAGAGAAATTGTATAATAGAATACAGGAGAGGAAAAATTATATAATAGGATATAGGACAGGAGAAATTGTATAATAAGATACAGGACAAGAGAAATTGTATAATAGGGTACAGGACAGGAGAAATAGTATAATAGGATACAGGACGGGAGAAATTGTATAATAGGATATAGGACAGGAGGTTGTGGAACTTCCTGAAGTCATAAATCATATTATAGTCATAGTAATAAATCAAAAAGATATAGGTAGGTAACCCTAACGCGAAACTATACAAACCTCAACAAGCTCTCTTCCTGAGCGAACTAGCTCCGAAACGGCTCTCTCGTCGGCGCCTTGGAAGAATCTCTTGTGGAAGTCCACGGCCTGCTTGGATTCTACTCTGTTGTCGGCCAGCAGGGCCTCTGCCCTGGAAGCCCACTCCTCCACGGTCCTCTTCTTGGTCTCGAAGTCCTCCCACGCACGCACCAAGCGCTGCAACTCTGCCTCGCGGCGCGTCGCTTCAGATGATACGTGAGCAAACCTACACGATATCGTCATATTAGTCAATATGTTGTTTTTATTTATTTATCATGCTTTATTATTATAATGTTTATATTTTTTATTTATAATGTTAATCGGTCCAATTAATGCAAGTAACATCACGAGGACTTGTTGAAATGTAATGTAAACAATATGGACTATATTGGTGTCATTCCATATTGGTTAGTCGTCTTCGTCTTCAGATATACCGGTTTTGTAATTTAAAAATAGCAATGATATAAGTTTACAATTCTCTTCAATCGATGATAAACATGAAATAACTTAGTAAACTTATTACTAATTAGCAATCACTTTCCGACAATCTATGTAAATATTGACTAAGAAGCATATAAACACATGGGCACCTGAACAAATAACAGAGTAAAATAATAGACCAAGAGAATATCTTATAGCTGTTCAATATACCACATAATTACTGCATCACGCATTGCACTAATACTTGAAATTCGACCCCAAATAGCACTTATAGGTAATAAGCAGTAGAATAGGATCAAGATTCTAAACAAACGTTGACGTAGATAGCTGTGTACAGGTCAGTTTTTATTTCGTCGCCGTCGTTTCCTTTTTAAGGCCTCCGTACGCGGGTATGCAAGGCGTTCACCGCACGGACGGCAAGCATGGGATCATGGGAGATGGCAAATGAACCACGGCAGCACGACACAAAGGTAAATGTGAGGTTGATATTGAAGGAAAGGGGGACGAGGGGATGTGCTAAACGGTTTTGCACGCGGAGATCTAAGGCACTTCTCACACAACGCTATTTATGAGCTACGCGACTGCAACTCAACCCAAAATTCGTATGTATCTGACACTGTTCACTGACAGGAGACGCGTCTACGATGTGACTTTTGTCAGTGAAAAATGTCAGAAACATACAAATTTTGGATTGCGTTGCAGTCGCGTAGCTCATAAATAGCGTTGTGTGTGAAGTGCCTTAGCCTTACTTTGTTTTTTTTATAGCCTAAGCAGGCAAACGAGCAGGCGGGTCACCTGATGGTAAGTGATCACCGTCGCCCATGGACATTGGCAACACCAGGGGTGCCACCAACGCGTTGAAGTTTAGACATGTACATGAGGCCTCACCTCTCGTTGAGGTCCCGCATGAGCGCGACCTGGTCGGAGACGTCGGCGCTGCGGTCGGCGTCGGCCGCGCGCACGATGTTCTGGAACACCTTGTTCTTGCTCTCCAGCATCGAGCGGTAGTACGTCGTGCGCGAGAAGAACGTGCGGTGGCTCTCGTAGCGCTCCTCTATCACCACCCTGGACAGACATTTCACGTTAAGTAAGCTAGTTTCTTTTCTTACCTATTTGGCCAACATTATAATAAGTCAAGTATATGTTAGCCGTAGCAACCATAAAAGTTCCAAATATTTTTGACGTGACAACGTTACGTCTTATAATTCGATATAGCCGGCTGCACGCACGAAAAACATGACGTTCATGCGGCGTTATCTGACGTCATGCGGCATTACCGTTACCTCGCTCTGACGTGTCCCATGTAAAGCCTGTGTAAAGCTTGAAGTGCAAGCGAGAGTGCGGAACGAGCGACAAAGAAGCACAATCGGCCTTTGCGTTCGGAGATATTTTGGTAATGTATCCAATTATTACTTTGTTATTGACTTCTGGGACTATTTATAAATTTTAAATGTTACCTTTTTTAATGTTTCCTGTATTCCTTCTTTCAATAATAAATAAACGCTAACACACTCATACCCCCGCAGTAGGTTACTAGGTACCTGTGTCGCGGGTGGCATGGACTACACATATAACACATTACAATTACACCCATGACCCGAGTACAAATATTTATCTGCCACATAAATATCTGCCCCGGCCGGGAATCGAACCCGGGACCCCTCGCGTCGCAGGCAGGGTCGCTACCAACTAGGCTACAGGGTCTTCTTTATTTTTATTGATAAATTTCTGTAACTTTAAATACGATTTCATGACGTTTGTTTACTTTGATGACATTACTTGTCAATCATTCCATCAGTATTTTCTTAAGACGTTGTCACGTTCAACTATCGTCATATTCCTATCTCTATGCAGTAAACCGACTTTACAGACAACCAGTTCTTTGTTTAGACCTTGGCCAATGAAGTCGTACAATCGCTTTTATATGTGTCCGGATCGCTGACGCAGAACTAACCTAAAGATAATTTTTCACGAATAAATAACTTTTTATCGTAATTCCATGGCTTGAGTATTTCTGTCAACCATAGGAAAAAACAATTGGCTCCAGGATTTCCTCCAACCATGGGAAAAAGGTACGTGTCTCACCTGCGCGTATCATTTAGATCAACCTGCTCTCTGAAAACCTCTTATCGGCGTGTATCAGTAAGACCATTCAAAGCTTACTCGACCTATGCAAAAAGTTAATTCCCTCACCGTCGCGTATCAGTAAGTCCACTCAAGGCCTCTTCAGCCCTATCCAGCCAGGCAGCCTGCTCCCTCTAGCCGGACTCGAGCGACTCGTGTTGCACCAGCAGCTGCAGACCACTCAAGGCCTGCTCAACCTATGCAAAAAGGTAAGTGTCTCACCGTCGCGTATCAGTAAGTCCACTCAAGGCCTCTTCGGCTCTATCCAGCCAGGCAGCCAGCTCCCTCTGGCCGGACTCGAGCGACTCGTGCTGCACGAGCAGCTGGCGGTGGCGGTGCAGCTGCGCCGGCACGCCCGCGCGCACGCGCACCAGCCCCTCCTTCTGCTGCTTCAGCTGCGCCATGCGCGCCTCCACCTCGTCCCGGGGGAGCTCCGCGATCGCGTTCTGGAATGTTCTGGAAGCGAGCGGAAAAGTTAGGGGTGGTGTGTGGAGTTTTGTTGGGAGTTTTAGCGTCTGGTTGATGAGGCTAGATCATTGACTGCTGCACGAATGTAGGGAATAAAGGGCCTACAAAATGAGTTTACACCCGAAAAAGACGTCAGTTTGTGGTGTTTAATGCAAGTAAATAAAGAAGCAAACGAGCAACCTAATAAAAAATACCAAAGTCGACCGAAACATCATTTTCACGATCCATTTAATGAAAGATGGCTATCATCACGCGGTTTCCAATTCGATTTAAATTTTAAACAGCAATTATTCAAAATCATGAATTGAAGAATTTTTCAAGGAATGGAGTCAATAGAAAAAGTCGTAATTTCTTTGACTAAAATAAGACGTCATCAACAAAAAGGCAAAACACTCTCCCAACCTGCTGATGTTCTTGAACAGCTCTTCGTGCGTCTCGATCTCCTCGCTGAGTTGCAGCAGCTGGTCGATGTAGGCCTGGATGTCGGCGGTGGCGGCGCGCGGCTGCCGCGCCAGCAGGCCCTCGGCCCGCGCCAGCCACGCGTCCAGGGTTTGGATGCCGCTGGCAAGCTCGCGTCGGTGCCGGATCGCGTCGCCGCCGCGGACGTAGCTGGAAGATTATTGGAGTAAATAACGCTACACACTCACAACCCTACACTAGGCTTCCGTGTGTCGTAGATGCCATGGACAACACACATGACAAGGACACGGGTCCCATAACCCAGAACAAGAACGCTAATTTAAACTCATTATTCAAATAACCGCCTCGCTGGGAAACGAACCCAGGGCCCTCGGAACAGCGACCCGGCGTGTTAGCCATTGCGCCATCCGGGTCGACAAGTCAATTGGAGTAAGTGAGATGACGACTATTACACGTGAGTATTTCTCATTTTTACAACATGTTTCGTCCTAGCTATTGGTATCTATTGGTTATAGCGTAATGTAGCCCAAAACCTGCCCCAATAAATGGACTATCTAATACAAAACCCTAATTTAATGGACAATCTAATACAAAAATATCTTTAATATCGATCAGTAGTTACTATGATTAGACCGTTCAAACAAACAAACAGACAAGTTCTTCAGCTTTGGTAGAAAATAAATTTGCTATAATTTAATAATAAACAATGCTCACCGTTCGGCTTCTTCCCAAACGCGTTCCCATCTTTCAGTAATTTCTATATATTTCCTCTTAATTTCTGGGCTGATATCGTCGGAGCACGTCGCTGCCAGGAAACCGGCGGCGTCGCCCAGCCGTTGGTGCTTTTCTTTCCATACTGTTAAATCATGGAAGAACTCCAAGCTCTCATCTTCAGATACCCTCAACATATGTTGAGCCTTGTCCAACCAAGTAGTAAATTCCTCGGACAATATCGTCCATCTTTCCCAGTGAGCGATCACTTCCTCCAATACACTTCTAGCACACCGCACGTCGGAGGCTACTCTCTTCCAAGTCTCCGAGACGTCCCTCAAAAAGGCATCGATCTCTCTCGCTTCGGTCCGATCTACCTCACATACTCTCTTATACTCTTCAGCGACCTGCTTAATATCAACATACGCTCTCTCAAATTCCTGGAAAATCTTATTCTTAGTGACGAAATTATCATAATCTTCTAATAAGGCACGGACGTGATCCACCCGACCGTACTTGCCGGTCCAGGTGGCTAACTTCGCTTTCGTCAGTTCTGTGAATGCAACGATGCAACATTTGTGCTCCAAGTATTTTAACCTGGCTTTTCTCTGAGGAGCCCTCCGATCCACCGTTTGCAGTCGCTCCTTCATGTCCTGGAGCCTCTCGGCCGGGATCCGAGAGGCATCGGGGGACCTGAGCGCCGCTTCGAATCTATCTACAACTTCAGGAAGATCAGCGAAGAAAGAGCTGTGCTCCTCCAGCTTTTCACTAATTATGGCTGCGGTTCGCTCGTCGAGATTCGTGGGGATTTCGTCGAAGTACAGAAGGTACTCTGCGCGGGCGAGCCACTCGCCGACGACTCTGAAGTCGCCGGGGAGGTCTGAGTCCAGAAGCCAAAGCCATCTTCTGTGGAGTCGTTCCAACTCTATCCAGAGAGAGACGAGCTCGCGCCAGGATTTGGGTGCGATGGCGACCAGGCTCTGGGTGTACATGAGTTTCTCTAGTTTCTGGTAGACGGGTTCTCTGGCGAGCCGCTCGCGTTCGGCGTGGACGTAGTCGTCGTAGTTGCGGGACAACGTGCGCGTGTCGTACTGACGCTGCACGACCGTCACGCGCTCGGTGAGCCACATTCGGAGTGTTTCGTATTCCTCTTGTACTGCCGCCACTGCGTCTGGGCCTGTAGTCTGTGATCAAAACAAATAAATATATTATACATCACAGCGATCTAATCACAAATCACAATATGATAGTTTGCAAGAATACATAATATACAGTGCTCAGGTCTGAATATCCTCAAACCACATCAAAGCTAAATCTAATGAAGACTATTGTACATTGGTTTATTGCTAATTGCTAATTGTCTCACATTAATCTGAGACTTTTGAAAGACATAACTTAAAAAAAACTTTCGCTTCTCTAGTGAGAGTCTATTGAGTAAGCCTAATGTAGACACGGTTAATCAACAACTAGCACTCACCTTAGGTTCGGGGTACTTATGAAGGAACTGTGCAACGTATGTCATGATGGACCTCTCATCGGGCTTGTCCACGTCCACATCCTCGGCGTCGAGCAGCCTCGCGATGCCCAGCGCGCTCTCGGCCACGTCGAACGCGTGCTCCAGCCGCTGTCTGTTGGTCTTCCGCCGCATCTCCGCCAGGTTGATCAGGTTCGCCTTGATCGCGTCGATGATGGCCAGGAACGCGATACCGTCGCGCCACGACGGACCGAAGTCTGTCACTTGGATATTTGAATCCCTGTTGATGTAAATGATGCAAATTGATATCCACGATGCCAAACTATGTCAGTTTTCAACTTCGACACTTACGATCTCATATAATTTGATGGATGTAACTGAATCTAAATATATTTAGTGCCTGCAATGATATCAATATAATATTAAACAGATCCTATCCTACACTTATGATTAGTTCTCCAACATTGCAACCGATACACAATATGAAAAGCAGATTTCGGTTGATTCTATTTTCATGTCGGTCTCTCAATGATGCACAGAGACACGAACATGCCAGCCATGGTCTATCGCTTCTCAGATATTAAACTTTATTTTAACTAATAGTAATTGTACTTTTACAACTAAACTAATGGTTTTACACTTAACAATTGTGTTTTAACGAATAAATTATTATTACGTTTTAACGAATAAAAACGCGTTTTAACAATTAACACAGCGTTTTACCTGTTAACAATCGCGTTTTAACAGTTAATAACCTTAAACAAAACCACGACGTTCACTCACTTGGGCAGGGCGTTGGCGACCCACTGCAGCAAGGTCTTCTTGGCGCCCTGCTTCCAGCGGTCCTCGGCGCGGTGCGTGGGCGTGGCCGCGCCGGACTCCTGCGACATCACCGACGCGCATCGCGACCCGCCCAGGTACTCTAATGCCCGACTGTTCTCCTCGATCTAGTCATTATATAATTAGTGTTAAATTGTTGACTGTTGATTGTGAATTGTTGACTGTTAAAACGTTATTATATCAACAATAATATAAGGGACATAATTCTTTTATGAGTGTGTTAGCGTTTATTATTATTGTTTTATTTTTTATTATTGGTTTTCCCTTATAAAATAAAATAACCCCGTCATTAGAATTTTCTATGGTGCTATTCAAACAATCTCCTTTAAACCAGTTTATTATTAGTAGAATAATGTCTATAGGGTAGCCTTTTACCTATTTGTATATTGATTTACGTTATCAATACTACTTAAAATGTAAATATGTAAAATCCTAACTGACCAAAAAATATACGAGAAGAATAAAAACCTCTTCCGCTAAACCAGCCCAATACTTATTAATATAATTTATCTTAAATAATTACCTAATCCTTATAAATATAATTATAAGCTATGGTGTTCCTAATAAGTAGGTACTACATTTAAATCATGTGGCATCTATTCTATTGCTATTATATATCTATACATTAACGTCTAGTGTAGTTAGTAAAAAATGGTGACTACAACACAGACTAAAGACTAGAGTTGATATTTGCTTACTTTTTTTCCTTACACGCCCTTTTCCCTTTCGCAGACTCCTAGCGAAATGAGCATAAAAAGCCCTTGCAACCTTTCACAGAAACTCAAGTAGCCTAGATTTTGCTAGACCTGCCTTTTGCCGCTTGAATTTATTACTTACAATAACGTTTTAAGAGTTTTTGAAAACTGAATTGCCCTTAGTTAACCCTTCAAGTGAAAACGGTAAAAATGCAGGGGATTTTGCTAGAAACAATAAAGGACATTTTGGATAAGAAATGGCAAGCATATAATAATTGTTTTATTTTGTAACAATTACTTGCGATTGAAGTAAATACATTTTATAATTAAAAACTGCAATGAGATAGGAGTTAACCTTTTAAGTATAAGGATATAGGCACTCTGTTTGCAGAAGCGTTAAAAAGCCACTAGATAGATGAACTGACATAGTTATTGTTTAATGATCAAAACATCGTTAACTTACGACCTAAATTAATGATGGATTTTTTTATTAAAATATTTGGTAAGGATCCGCGAAACAGAATATAGGTCTGATATTAAATCAACTCAACTCCAACTCGGCAAGATTTCAACCGATAGGATACCATGGAAAATAAAGTTTATATCTTGTACATTACAGCTAAACTGATAAACGCGCGTGAAACTTCGTATAACTACAGCCAACTCCGACCCTATATAAACTTCAACCATACGAAACAAGAAACAAAAATAATATTTCAATGCTTTCTGATAAGTAAAACAGAACCAAGTTGGAGTTAAGTTGACGTACTGTGCGAAGTCCTTAAAACTGCTTCACTAACATTAACAGTTGCAGCTAAACGTACTGAGAAGCTGGCTAACCCACCTGCAGTCGCCTGTCCTGTGGGCCCGATACACTGAGCGAAGCTTGCGCAAACAAATATTTTGAAGCCAATTAAAATGAGAACAAATCCAATCAGAAAATAATAACAAAAGTAGCGTATGGGTCAGTAACATAAGGTTGGAAAGATAACGATCCATTTGAGAACCTTCGAAAGTGTTCTACCATCGATACTTTAACTTCCCTACAAATAAAAATAAATAGTTTTATGTTGTTTTAAAAAAGTTAAAACATATCAGTGTGATTTGATCTAAACTTGCAGGTATACCTACAATAGTAACGTACAAACCAGAATTAGTATATTGCTTCATTTAGTTCACTTTTGTATACCAATTTTGTAATTTAACATCATCTTTTAATCTGGGCAACTCTGAGTTTAGTATCCATACAAATATTACAATTTATTTAAGATAATTATGCTTTATTTTCATGACTTTCATAATAGCAAACATTTCTTTCCTATGCAAGTTTTGAATAAGCTTTGAAAAATAAAACGGCTAAGACCCATCATTCATGACGTAGGTATCTGTAGTTTAGAAGTGTCCTTAAAAAGAAGTCTTAACTTGAATAACTTTTTCGAAGGCTCGCAATTAAATAACAGGATTTATAAAAAAGGGCATGAAATGTCATCATTTTAAATGGCCAATTAGTGCATACAACTTAGTGTTAAATACAAGTTAATACGAACTAATTACACAACTACCTGTAAAAAATTGGATTAGGTATTAAAATAAAATGAAATGATAAATGCAGGCAAGATAAGGGTTAAAACGAATTCGTTTGTAGGGTACATTACTTATGATTTTCTTTCCAGCAATCTAGATAAGTAGCCATTGCATTTAAATTGTGTCACATAACTTTCACCTTATTTTGGTTGAATTAATTTGAATAATATTCATAAATCTAAAATTTAATTCGTTCATAATAAATACGTATTATTTCACTATAAAATAGTTTTAAATCCATTTGAAGGTAATTTTTTTTTTTTGGTTACTTATGAAACTTCTAAAACAATGACTACCCATATTTTCAAAAAATGGGTACTTGCACCAATATTCTCTAATTAAGAGTAACTTCCTAAAACACTGTACCTACTCAATTTCGATGACGTAGGTAAACTAATTTCAAGGTGTTGCTACTGCTTATTACTCGTATTACTAAAATATAGGCTACTATAGTCTAAGAGGCTGCGAAATCAAACTCATCTCAGATTATTTAGTAAATAATTATTAAGTAATATTGAAGTTCTTAAAGTACCTACCGATACAGCAAAATCTTGTTACTTTCAAATTCAAAAGAACTTTGACAACCTGTATCGCAGCCCCTCGGACATTCCCTAGAGACTATACTACAACAAAATTAATGTATGTGGGTGTGTTCGTAACAATTCATTGCGGAGAAAGTGGCACTAAACCGTTCTAGACGCAACCTAGCTCTCCCATTCCGTAATGGCTCAAAGCGAGTCACGACGAGCTTTTACTGGACGAGATAATTTATAGCCTGACTGTGCTCTGGACTCCTTCGCTTTATTTGTTCGAGAGACTGAGTGTACACTGACGAGGCTTACATAAATAGACTGCGTTACTCATTGTCATTTGATTAAACTTTCATGTTTGTACATAACATATTTATGTAGTTGTAGATAAGAATCGTTTTACAAATATGAGTTATCTGTATCTATGTTAAACAAGAACAACTTTTTTCTAACAGTATAGTTTGAAGGTAAAGTTTTTGCTTTAAACACTGCTATAAGAAAAATGTTGCTTTTTATTGGTTTTTGATTTGAGCACGTAGCATGTATCTGGAGAAAAATGTATTTTTATTTTGTCATGTAGCCATTTTGAAATTCTTATAATTATGTACATACTTATCTTTATTTCAACCAGAGCTTGGACTAAACGATACAATCTTAACAAAATAAAAGAAAGATAATATGACCGGGTGGCCCTTCAGCAATTCTTTTAATGATCATTCGTTAAATCTTGCACTTGGTGATAAATCAAACCCACAGCTTCACAGAAATACAACCCATTTAATATCTAAGGTGCTTTAGAGTCGTTTATTCTAAGAACTACGGAATTACAGAATAACGGAAAAGCCATTGGACATATGTCCAACGTTATTGTTACTGTTTTAGTGCATGGCTGTAGACCTATCGCCTAGTCGTTAAACTAAGTGTAGGTACTATTTCCTACTTCCTCCAGTCAGCCTTTCTCCGCCAAAAGTTGACACTGTACCACATTACACTTCAGTTGTTTGAGCATAGAGTAAAAGCAATTGTATGTAAGATGTTAGGACCTATTGAATTCTATGGTCACTAAAAGTGTTTGTTGAAATGTTACTTTGAATACACTATTCCAAACTAAGATGCTCTGTCCATTCAACAACAAATAGTTGAAGGTACAAACCATGTACAAACTAATAATAAAAGCATGTAGTATACGATTGGAACATCTACACCGTAGATACATAATAATAATGTATGCGTAAGCTGATCTGAATATATTTTTCTACCAACATTTTATCCTGAAACGTCCGCGTCCTTATTAAGCTGATGTGACTATACTTTTCTAACACCATATTATCCCCAAACGCCTTTATTGAGAGGGTCTGGCGTGACCGAATCCCTGCCGTTACCTGGAAGTAGAGGATGATGGTCCAGATGAGGCCGAGCACGACGGCCGGGCGTCCGTCCACCAGGTCGGCCGCGTTGATGTTGACCAGCTTGATGCGCTTGCCGGCCAGAAACCGCAGCGCCGTGTTCGCGTTCGACAGGAAATGTGGCCGGCGCAGCACCCGCCCGCGTTCCATTGGCTGTTAAATAAAGGTTTTACTTTAGGTGTCAGGAACCAGGATCAACTTAACATGTGATACAATGGTAGTCACTACGAATAGCCATAACCATTTAATTTCTCTTTGTTGCTTTCAGTAAATGAAATGGAACGCCTCGTTCGCCGAAGCACATAAATTTACCAGGTAATATTCAAACAGTTTGTTCACAAAAAACTACCATTCCTGAGTAGCACAAAATTTACATATCTTTATGAAGGTTATGAAATAAAATTCTTGAATTAAAAAAATTACCAAGAACTTACCAATTTCTCGCCGGATAATACTTCCAGCAGCGCCAATAATTTTGTGCCATCTCGCAGGTCGTAGATGAGGTCATCTATTCTCATTGGGGGTATACGCTGAAAGAAAATAAATACCGTTTAGAAAATAAACGTGGAACATGAAAACTTGGCACCAAACAACTTTGAATCAAACCAGGCTTATTTGTAGTTTATAAAATTGGTGTATCGCCACTCTTTAGGACCACTACGTTAAGTGCTTGAGTTATAAGTAGTTTGTTAGAGACAGTGTGTTCTCTGATTTAGATATCTACGAGTTGCTGCCGCCCTTGGTGCTAGTATAGTAAATAGGCGGCAATGACCACTTAATATCCATACTAATATTATAAATGTGAAAGTGTGTTTGTTTGTTTGTTTGTTTGTGACTCTTTCACGTCGCAACATGGCTATTATATGATATAGTTTGTGTGTGTAGAGATAGTTGGGAGGGTGGAGAGTGACGTAGGCTACTTTTTATCGCGGAAAAACATCTCATTCCCATGGGAAGATCGATGTTTTGTTAGTTGCTACATATTTAGTTCCGGATGCTGTTAATAGATGGCGTTAGTAAAATTCATTTGCAAGTTCTGAATTACGCTATCAAATACTACATGTATCGTTAATTTAATTAAGTCATAGGTAAATGTTATAACTTATGTTCCAGTATAACATATAGGCTACTTTTTATCCCGAGAATCCTACGGGAGCGGGACCTACGCGGCTGTTACCTACGGGTCCCGAAGCGAAGCGCGGGCGGTTCTCTAGTCAGCTATAAAAATAGAAAGGGAATTTTCAAAATACACTCGATGTGCCTCATGGATTTCAGGTTATGTGGGCCTCTTACGGATTATAACCAGCCTAAGACGAAACCTAGTAACTAATGTAATGAATTCACAAACAGCTTTCCTATTCGATGACAAATTCTGTTAGGGGATTCATCTTCTAAAAGTTACCACTTGTTTTCCTGATTAGACTCTACTACATTTTATCGACTAGAACCAATTACGCTAGCTGTTATAGGTATTGCAACTGAAGATTTCAACTTTCTCCGTTCACAGATAAGGCAATGCCTAAATTAGAATGTAGGTAGAGCTGAGTGGGCGATACGGGCTTCCACATGTAACTTGTGATATTTGTTGAAGTAGTTACGTTAACAGGTTTATTTACGGTAATTATTGCAATCTTATTTCAACTATTGTTGGATCAAATTTTGTTGTACAGCAGATTATATTCTCTGTGAGTAGAATACGTATTCTTCGCAAGCAAACACCGATTTATATGAAGACGTAAATACCCATAATGATTATGGGCTCGAATTGTTTATGATTACTCTGACATGCTTTATTTCACCACCATTTTATTGATAATATTTTGCCTTGGCTTCAATTTAGTAAATACATATGTACATTGCAAGGGCCTCTTCTCATCAAAGATACCTAATATTCTACAACTGTAATGATACAATAATAATAATTTTTTACTGTTTTGACTTTTTTTTTGTATGGTGTACAACAGTACAACCATACATAGATTTATTAACTTTCTGCTAATCAAACTTATACAATGGTAAGTGATGAACAACTGCTTATCATTAATTATACCACTTACCTTTGATAAATGTGAATTAATCCAATTGACGAATGTTTTCTTCTGTACTCTTTCCTGTTCATCTGAAACAAACAAATAACAGACTGTTAATATAGTTTACACTTACATCATTCTTTACAATGATGTTATACCTAAGATAATCAATAGTGGATACCGATTAAGTGTAAATATATAAACGCAAACTCCATTTGATGTTTCCGTTTTAAGTGCAAATAGCCGAAGACACACTTATAGTAAGGAAAGATGACTCTCCAGCACCAGTCGAAACTCCAAAACTAGCCGAAAGAAAAAATGCTGGCTAACCAAGAGGCCAGAAGGTATTTATAACTTTGATAGTGTTCCCACACTTTTAATCGTTTGCTCTATATGTAGCTGACTGTAGGAGTTAAAAGTGAAGCTGTCGAGATGAAGACCCCTATGTACCTAATTGCATTGTGCCTAAGCAGTTGAAATAGCAATACACTCTACGCTGTTACAGTCATTGTACTTTACGTCCCTGCTAATAATTATTGAAATATCATGACCTCCAAACTTATTTCCATATCAGGTCAAACAATTCCTTTATACTGTGTCTTTATAATTCAGGCTAGATACCTGAATAAAAACTTCAAAATCATTAGGTTGACTCATTATTTAGCTAGTAGTAGCTGACCACCCTTTTACTTGAGTCAGTTGCCAAAATACATTTCGTGTTCCGTCTAGGAGCTTCAGAGCCAGTAATGTTTTTCTTTACTTCTTCCTTCTTTTCTGGCCGACATTGCATCGGAGATGGCTTTGATGTTACTGATGTCAATAGATCACCAGGTGGCTTATGACGTAAGTATGTTGCCTTTTACATGAAGGTGAAAGGTCGTTTATCAAACCCGAATGAACACCTAACTAAGTCATTTATTTAGTTTGAGTACCTATTGATCGGATCGTTCGTTACGAAGCTTTACTATGCTATAGGTAGGTACGTAAGAATGTATGAGGTTATGTATGAGGTAGGGATTATTGTATTCATTACGAGTTTTATTTATTCCATATTTTGTATACCGCCATCGTCGTTTTTTCACTTCCCGAAGGTCGACTGGCAGAGAATGCTTTTAGCATTAAGTCCGCCTTTGTTTCTATAGGTTTGTATGGTACATAAAGAAATAAATAAATAAATAAGAAGTATTCGTAGATATAGGATTCAAGCACTAGGCATCAGGTACGTGACTCACTCCGTCCAGATTACTTCAAGTGCAACATTCTGCAGACAGCGCGGTAGTCGATGCAATTCAGTGCGCATCTGCCGCGCATCCCAAATAGACAAGGTTAAAAGCGCTTTTAGTTCAGCAATTCTAATCTATTCCCAGAAAACAGTTGCTAATGTATCTCTACTCATCTAGTATCGATTTTTCATCCATCAATCTATCAGCCATAAGAAGTCCACAGCTGGACATAGGCCCCTCCGATCTTGCGCTACTCAGACTTAATCTTAATCTGAATGCAGAGGATCCCCGGCCATACATTGAGGCTTAATTTGTACACCAATGAAACACCATTGAATTTAATCTCACGAATCAAACAAGGAGTAATAAAATTAAAAATTCTTCGCTAAAAGACTTCCTTATCAACTTCCTCAGTATCCATCAATAAAAGCTATGATTTACGTCAACCAGTACCATCAGATAACGATCTTCATCAACCTACTTAAGTTTTGTTCCAAAGTTTTTACGATCCGAAGAAAAATTCAGATTACATCCGGCCATTAGGGTTCCTTCGGGCACGATAGAGAGGGACGGTGGAGGGGTGGAGGGGTGGGAGGGGGGAGGTTGTGTGCGTGTCTGGTGCCTGCGGAACACGCAGCCGGTAGGCCGGTACCGGCTGGGACGGCCAACGACCGATCTTTTGCGGTAATAGGGTTGTCTACCGGTAAAATTTTATAATTTTTATACACACTAAGCATTAAGATTTTTAACTTAGATATATTATCACGAACATTAAACATTAGCGATGTTTATTCGTTTTACCGACAGTAATCACGTAAATTCTACTTTAAATCCTTCTTTAAATAAAAATGTGAAATAAATTGTGCTATTAATGAATAAACGATATTATTATGATTTTTGATCCTTTTTAAAAACTATACCCACACAAAATTTCTTTCCCTTCATTATTTATTGGCAACAGGAATTACTAATATGTATGGACAAAAGTTTTCAATCAGAATCCTCCGCTCGTATTGTAACATTAAAAAAATCGAGTCTAGTCATCTGTGTTATTGGGACATTCATAATTTTCCTAATCAATAATTATGACATTATTCCAAACATAAAGGATAAAAAAAGATTAATGCTTAGCCAAAAGAGCTAAGTGCAGAAGGAAGTGCCAACCCTGGTTGGTTGCCAACATGCCAATAATGTTTGCTCGCGTGCCGCTGGGCGCGCGCCGCCAACAAACACTTTATCTACGAGTAAACATTGGGGCAAGGAATCCGCGATAACCGACATCTTCAACTCATTATCAATGAATTAACAAACTGTTTTGAGAGTTAAAGAAGTTAGGTAAAATATTAATGGAATGATTAACGCAAGCGCTACGGTAGAGTCACATAAGTCATGTCGGACTTTAGGTCAATTATTATTTCTATAACAAAACAAATAATATACTAACATACTTTTATATCAATTACAGTAGGTAATATAAATTAATTTCATTTTATTATAGCCGATATACAAGTAGACAAGCCAACTGTCAATAAGCGGTCAGAGTTCACGGTCAACCATGGACAACACACAAGATATCACCGACGTGCTGCTAGTTACAAAACAAAAGAGAAAAAAAAACAATAAATTACGGTTCATGAGATACAGCCTGGTGACAGACGGACGGACGGACGGACGGACGGACAGCGAAGTCTCAGTAATAGGTTCCCGTTTTACCCTTTGGGTACGGAACCCTAAAAATGAACAACAATAACAACCTAAAGAGATAATAATAATAATAATAATAATAATAATAATTTTTATTGGTATAAGTAAATGGTTTACATACGGTAATGATATAGTCCCCACACTAGGGTACCCTGTGTTGTGGGTAACTATACTCTTCCATTTGCAACAATATGAGCGACTTAAAAATACAATTTTCTTTACAAAATAAGTAAATAAGACTGTATCAACAAAATTAAAGCAAAAGCACATGCACAGGGAGGTTCTTAAAACAAAAGAAAATAAAAAAAGATATAGACTATTGTAATGCTATGTTGTTAATTTAACAAATGTGTACTACCTAAGTACTACCATTGAACATAAATAAAATAAATGCTGACTGTAAGGGTGTATACATATTATGTGTTTATATATAAATGTGTTTATATATAGGTATATTTGGATGTACATTACAAACATGTTTAGTTTCAACTTTTTTATATGTGGTATTGTTTAATTACTCCCATATAGTTTATTTAAAAACATTATTTTTAATTCAAATTTTAATCTAAATTTATTATGGCTGAATTACGACCACTGGGCGACCACTAGTAGATATAATTGTACATGAGTGTATACGTTGTAGTTGACATTATGTATGAATAAAAATAGTAATAGTAGTGTATGTATATATACATTTATATAACATATATATTTTAGAATTTTTATATGTATATATGTATAAATAATAATATATATAATTTTTAGAAGTTTGTTTTAAGTAGGTTTTCAGTATCTGTATAGTTTAGAGTTTGTAACCAGTTGGTCAGTTTCTTTTTAACTTTATATCTTGTGTCATAAATCAAATTTAATAACTTATGTATTTTGGTATATAGGATGGGTCCTAGGTAGTAAAAACTTCTACGAATAAAACAGGTATTGATTTTGGGAACATACCAAGTATGATATCTGTACACTCTGTGAGAAGATTTTTGAGTTGAAATTGCAGTTCTGTGAAAGCGGAGAATTGTTGAAAGAATAAAGAGCTGTCTAACTCTAAGAGCTTTACATTCTTGGTATAAAAGATCAGTTGAATATCTAAATGGTTTTTTATAGGCGACTTTTAGTAGACTGCGTTGACAGATTTCCAGCTTCAAGAGGTGTGATTTGTTTGCAGTTCCCCAGACAACTATGCAATAACGAAGAATAGATTCACAAAGACTGTTATATACAAGCTTCAATGTATCAGCATCAACTATCCCACTCAGTTTTTTAAATACATAAAGAAGTTTATGTAGACGTGAGCAAATTGCACTTATTTGTGGAGTCCAATTTAATTTATCGTCGACAACAATTCCAAGGTATTTGACTTCATTAGATTTATCAATTTCAGGACAGTTACAGCTATTAGTTTTGTTGTGACAGGAATGTAACTTAATGGATAATGATGAAGGTGGTGCAGTATGCTGTGAGATTCTGAAGGCAAGATACTTGGACTTGCTAACATTAAGGGATAATAAATTATGTTGCAACCAGACCGAGATTTGTTTTAGGCCCTCTTCTGCGACCGACACAACTTCATTCCAATTGTCTCCGTGGAAGATAATAGCCGTGTCATCAGCGAAGGTAACAATTTCTGCACCGTGAAGGTTAAGTTGACAGAGGTCGTTGATGTACAACAGGAAAAGTGTGGGACCTAAAACGCTTCCCTGTGGGACGCCAAATAAAATAGTTTCAGAGTCACTACAGATATCCAAATCGTTTATACATATTTTTTGCTGTCTGTCTGTGAGATAGGATCGGAACCAGTCTAAGGCAGTGCCTCGTATTCCAAGAAGCTCGAGTTTTTTTAAAAGGATTTTCCGGGAAACCGCATCAAAAGCTTTTGCTAGGTCAATGAATACACCTATACATTTTTGTCCATTGTCTAGTTTCATCATGACTTGGTTTGTTAGGGATACTACAGCATCCTCAGTCGATCTATTTTGTCGGAAACCGAACTGATTCTCTGCCAAGATGTGCTCCTTTTCAAGAAAAGAAATTAATCTTTTATTAATTACTTTTTCAAGGATCTTCGAGATGGAACTCAATAACGATATAGGACGATAATTGTTAGATATCATGGGGTCACCGCTTTTATATATTGGACAGACGTGTGCGATTTTTAAAGAATTTGGCACAATTCCTTCGGACATACTTAAATTACAGATGAAAGCTATGGGACTAGATAATATGGAGCTAAATTTTTTTAACAGAATATTGCTAATGTTAGACGGGCCAGAGGCTGAAGTAGATTTAAGGTTTTGTATGATCTTTTTTATCTCGAGTTCATCCGTTGGAGCTAGAAATAAGGAGTTTGTAGGAGACTTTGGCACTGACGTAAGATTTGCAAGTTCATCCTCTGTTTTACCTAGACTTGAGAGTATATTATTAGATAGATTCATACCAATATTAGAAAAAAAAGTATTCATCTTGTTAGCGGATTCTGTTTGATTAATGCTTTTAGTGATGTACTGACAATTATTAGATTTGCTATTTTTGATGTTACACATATTCTTTAGGGTATTCCACAGTTTTTTATTGTTATTTTTATTAGCTATAATTTTTTTACGTTCATAATTTGATTTAGTAATATTAACCAGATAGTTGTATTTATTTCTATAGTTTTTATAAGTAGTTTGTATAGTTGTGTCTGAAGGATGTTTTTTTGCTTTAGCATGAAGAGCGTCACGTCGTCTAATTGATTTAAGTAAGCCCAGAGTAATCCACGGACATAGTACATATTTGGAGTTGGGTATAGTTATAGTACGTGTATTTTGCTTGATTAATTGGCTCAAATATAAGTCAAAATAATTAAATGCATCCGATACATTGTCAAATTTAAATAATTCTTCCCAATTTTCCTGTATTAGACGTTCTTCAATTCGTGCATAATCCACTTTATGTTTTATGCGGGCTAGCATTTTCCGTTTAAGGGTGCCCTGAGTGTCAATACCAACGATCACGGCATCATGATCTGAGATGTCGGCATCACAGATACACACGCGAGCATTTGAATCGGTTCTGATAAGAACATGATCGAGACAATTATTTCCATGAGTGGGTATTTGGTGTGCCAGAATTAACCCAAAGTGGGAAGTAAGTTCAATGTATTTTGACATACGTGGATCTGCCGAATCTGGCTTGATATCAATGTTTATGTCGCCAAGTAGCACAACAGGCACTGATGCTAGTTGTTCAAGTAAACACTCTAATGACTGCAAGAAGTTGTCAATATTATGAAACGAAGGCGATCTATATATAGTTATAATTCTGTATTTATCGTTAACCGTTAGTAATAGGCAGTTTGCATCCCGAATATTTGGTTCCACTATTTCAACAGTTAAGTTAGTTTTAGAGTAGACAACTATGCCATCGTTTTGATTTAAGTAGTTTTTTGATATATCACAATTATAGCCTTTGATGGGAATAGTAGTGGAACAATCGTTGAGCCAGCATTCAGTGAGTACTATTATGTCTGGATAAAACTGTAGTCTAGACAAAAAAACGGTCAGATGAACAAAATTTTTCCTGATACTTCTTATATTTTGTGTTAGAATTGTAAGCTGATGATCAGTATTACCAAAGTATTGCCTACAATAAGCAGGACTACCAATCCTGTCACTACGTATAAGCTCAACCCGGTCGATATCCTCTATTAGATGTAAATTATCGAATTTTATAGTTATAATTGCTTTTTACAAAAAAAATAACCGACTTCAACCTTGATAAGTAGAGATAACTCAAAAATTACTCGCCAGATGGCGCTCAATGCAACATGTATGTGTAAAGTTCTCGTCACAACAAATTAATCAAGTCCAAACACTAGATAACTGCAGTAAATCGTTGAGGAGTTCCCACGACTGTCTTTCGGCTTCATCAGATCGACTCCAGACCTTCTTGAAATGGTAGCGCTTTAATGTATTTATGATAACATGAACAAACACACTAGTCTTCCATACAATTTTCGAAAGTTGCCCTCGATTTCTCCGAGATGCCATCATCAGATCCTGATGATCCTTTCAGAAGGACCCCACTGCGCATATCTACTTTACAACAAAAAAAGAATTATCAAAATCGGCCCATAAACGACGAAAAAATCGCTGAACAAACATAAAAAAAAAAGCATATATACGGTCGAATTGAGAACCTCCTTCTTTTTTGAAGTCGGTTAAAAATCAGCAAATGGGTCTTGCGTTGACACCAAAGAATTCAAGTTCTTGTATGTTAAACAATTTAATATGGTGTTAAGCATCTGAGATATGATACACTGAATAAACATAAGGTATCTATAAAACTCAAATTGTAAGCTAAATATACCAAGTATTAAAACCATAATTTGGTCACATGTTACAAATTTAAACATTACGGTGTGCACGATTATTTTATAGGAGTCTATGATTGTATGTACTAAAATTGAGTTACAACCTTGACATGATGTTTTGTATTTGTTATTTATGTTTTGTTCTACTTGTTTATTGTATAGTTTAGAATTAAAATATTTAAAAAGAATACAACTTATTGTTTCATTTGTTTCGTGGAGAAAAGAAAATAAAGATCGAGTAGGTACCTGTGAACAGTCGGTCCCATACATAATGCAGTGAATAATATAAAAGTACTTTAATTCTTTGTTACTGATAGTTATTAAAACCAGTTTAAATGAAGTGAATAATTGATCACTCGCGCAAACAAAGTTATCAGTGTTGAATGCTACACGTTGTAGTGGATACTGGTAAAATATAATTGCCCTACGTAGTAATTTAAAATTTGTAATTAACGCATTGAGATAAAATAAACAGAAGATATCACTACTTATCAAAATATATGAATTGATTTGTGAGTGTATGTCGTATATTGTGAGTTTAATAAAATATATTATGTAGCAGACATTGTGGGTAGTTGGAATAATAAATGGAAATATTATGTTATATTTGTAAGTTAAGGTATTAAATAAAACCCTTACTACATTTAGTTGTTCAATATTATTTGTAGTTGATACATACATATTATATTTATAGGTGTAATAATGGTATCTATGTAGAAGCCTAATCAGTCTTATGGTTATGGAAGTGTTATCACTTGGGAGTTTAATTTTATTTATTGGCAGTGAGGAATACATATAAACGTTTAGTACAAGCATTACAACAACAGTTTTAGTTTTATAAAACGAGTACAATTTATAATAGTTATACATATGCAGCAAAACAAAAACAAGAAATGATAAACCTGAGAATAAATTAAATAGTCATTTAGATGTACCCAGGTCTAGTAATTGAGCTTCGTTTTTAATTAAGATATGCGGCGAACCATCCTTTTCACGCAAGTAAATTCGGCCATTTCTGATCCAGCAATAACGATAATTATGCCCTTTAGCAAAGTCTCTGGTTAGATAGAACAATCTCTTCGCGTTCGATGTTAGCAGTTCAGATATAAATATTGGTGTTTTGAGTGCTGAACTCACTAAGCCGAGATGTGAAGTGTTTAGGCTATGCTCCCGTGTTGCATTCTTGTTGTGTTTATAAGCTGCATCCAATAATTTTGTTTTTATAAAAACGTTAGAAAATTCAACTATGATTGCAGAGCTGGGCTTGCCGGGCTTGAGTGGCAGTCGATATATGTCAGAAATATCTCTCAAATCGGTTTCTAATTTTAACGATTGCATTAATGAAGTTAGCATGTTAAGAAGGGTTTCCTTTTTTTCGGTGCTCTGTCTAGGAACATTCCTAATCTCGATGCAGGTTTTTTTGTTATATCTGTCCATTTCTTCACATTTTTCTTCAAGGGATGCCAACTGTAGACTGACTTTTGCACGTTCATTGTTTATTTTTTGAACACTGAGTTCTAGGGCCTCAATTTTAGAAGTAGCAAATTCAATCGCCTTTTCAATTTCTGAGTTTGAAGTTTGTATTTTTTGATTTTGCAACTTGACATCCGCAAAATGACTTTCCATCATGTCCAGTCTCTTATTTTGACTCGTTGTAAAGCCTAGGATCATTTCTCTAATTTCTTCGCGAAAAGAATCAAACATTTGGTTAATATTACCGCTGATCTCTTCATTACTATCCACTTTTCGACGTTTTTTATCACGTTTTGTTATTTTAGTAGTTGCCTCCGTGTCTGAGAGAGACATGCTTCTATCTTGTGGAGGCGTACGAAGCGTTTTTGGCATATTAATTAGTGCAAGTTTAAGCAAAAAGGGTGCTAGGAAGAAGTCTAAGTAAGCGAGTAGGCCTAAATGTAACCGTAAAGACAAGTAGCCGTCGGCGCGTGCGCTCTTCGGAGGCAGGGCAAGTAAGCTATGACGCAAAGAAGTGGGCGGGGTTTCGCTTGTTGTATTCGCACTCACACAGACACGTTACACACGTACTTGCCCAATGGACAGTAAGTCTCTTCAATTCACTGCACTCCTGGTACTTTTATAAAATTTACTGCGCTGATTCATATGAAATTTAGTTGTTCACTTAATGTTTGTTTTTTTTTTTTTTTTTGACAGACCTCTTCAATGACACTATAGTCCTGGTAAAACCATTATTTTACTAACACTGATTTTACTTATTTTAAATTGTATAAGGTAGAAACAACTAAACACACGTCCACTTAGCGTGAGATCCGAGGGGGAAGAGGATAGAGATAGAAAAGAAACCGTCCCGGGCGTTAATTAACAATGTCAAAGTGGTGACTGTTGACACACAAATTAAAAGCATTACCGCCCGGTGACGCAATTAACCGCTTAACTTAGGCGACAGCGTTTGCAAACAATAGTTTCGCGGAACAACAAGTGTCATACGAAGTGCCGCGTGCGGTCACGTGAGAATGCAGTTTGTAGCTGCGGCTATTTATAGTGACACTTGTTGACGAGATCATAATCCGATGACTTGAGTTGATCGTTATTTATATCGTGTATGTTAATTAAAAGCGATTGATTTAGATGAGTAACGCATGCACGAGCACGCATGTAGTTGGATGGAATAGTAGAAAATTGCTTTTGGGATGCATCTCATGCAAATAGTTATATGTATAGTCGACAAAAGAAGAAATGAACCATCTGATCGTTAAAAGTGTCTGTCAACAGACCAAAGAAAGAATGAAAAGAAAGATGACATCAGACCAAAGGAATAATCGGTGCATTTTCGGCCTAGAATGAATAGAGAAGGAAGAGAGAAAATCTTTCTCTGAAGCTATTGGATCAGAGTGGATTTTGGAAACATTTTGGTAGCAAACAAACTCAGATTTTAGAACAATCACCATCCGGAATCAAAGAACCTTTAAACGGAAATCGAGACACCTGGAGACTCTAGAGCAGACTCTAGAACATTTTTTGGGGCACAAATAAATAGAAGACAAATTACATAATTATACAATTAATTACTATTTGTAGTATAATCAATTACAACTGAGAATAGTAGGCAGAAGTACAAAATGCTAATGGATAGTAATTATTCAAATCAATTTAGGTATATCAAAATAAATGATTCATTTTCCATTAAAGGAACGTGATGTAATGTGACGCGCCGGCAACTCGCTGATGTCCGACTCATTGTAAGCTCTCTTCGCACCAGGATATGAATGGAACATTTTTCCATCATTACCACATTATATTGTTACGTGTCAGGACTACTGGGTTCGAGAAAATGCCAAAATGTACCACAAAGACTTTATTTGTACTCGTAGATACACAAATTACACGACGTACACAGTACACACTAAAACACTCTGCACGTAGGTACTAGTAAACACACTCGTCGAACACTGTATCGCTCGTAGAAATCACTTCACTTCGCACTGGTATCGCTCGTAGGTATCGCTGGTATCTTCCTGGTTTCGCTTCCGAAACTAGAATGTCCGCACTTGATCGATCGCCCCTTTTTATACCACTCACGCACCATTCACGCCAATCCAGAACTTTCTCGCTAATTCCGGACGGACCCGATTCGTATAAAATTCGAGAACGTTCCTTGCAACCGAGTTTCGCCCGTATGACTATTGCCGTAATGGTCGAAGCGTCGTGCGTACGGGCAAGCGCGCTATTGTTCTATTGTTGACTCGACATGTTTATGGCCCCTATTGTTTATTGTTTTGCGAGGTGATACGCCAGGGCTGTCACAATATCCTAGTGACATAACAACATAATATTTGATGTTTGGAATCTGAATATTTACAATTAATTTACAACAAGGTAAAATATTTGACGTTCATAAGTGTATTGATAAAAACCTTTAAGAAGTAAATGTTTGAATTTTAGTTTAATACGTCATGTCGCCGTAGATTTGAATAACAAAGTTATTGGGTTTACATTAGATTCGTAAACGATTTTGACTGTATTGTGATTTGCGATTATATGCAATATTATAAGAGGATACAAATCTTACATAATATATTAAGCCGTATCTATCCAAAGAGGTAACATAAACAAGTTTAAGAAAGCAAATCTGTTAAATCTGGTGATCAAAATCACTATTATTAGCCAAAATAAATAACAAGCAAATTGCGATTGTGTAATCTAATATCATGTGTAAGGTCGAATCGAACCTGTTTTTTAGACAAGGTTACGGAGAGCGCAAGTGTCCATTGTCCAAGCGTCCGTTACGACTTATGACGCACCGCCATCGCGGCAAGACTGGTGTTCGATCAGGTAAGGTATACCTTTGGGTTATGAGAACAAATACTAACCGAATCTTATTCTATGGGAGATTTAAAATAAAAAATAAAAGAGAGCTGTGAAGGAAAATGAAAGGAGAGTTTTGGCATAAATGGCATATGCCTCATGGGGTACCTACCCAATTTGAAAGACATGACAAAAAAAAGAAGCTACATTATTCTGATATTTTCTTTATTTACATCATTATTTTGCCAAGCACCTTCCTACTCTACTTGTACACACTTAACATTTTATTACTCTACACATTTTGTAAGAACTAAGTATGTAAGCGTTTTCACACCTTAATCAGATCTTTTAGTCATCAGTTGTCCAAAACACCAATATGTCAATATCAGGAAGAATTTAATTCAAACATTATTTTCGATTTCCAGACAAATAGTAGCAGACAATAAAGACTCTATCTACTCTCCAAATCCAATTTCAAATTGCCCAACTCATTTCGTCTGATCAAAACGTAAAAATGAAGATAATTAAAATCATCAGACCCACATCTTAATTACGCTTAATTATGCTGTAGCTCACTGATTATAAATACTCATAAATACTTGATTATTCATCGTCCGTCACCCGATCTCCGGGTGGACCGTGGCCAAGCGCGGTAAAGTGACACCGCCGCTGCTGTACGGCGGGCGATTGAGTTGCGATCACATGCTGGTACAGGTGGTAGGAATGTTTGCCAACACGTCTCTTGACACCGGTTATTGTAGCGGTAGAAAGCTGATGGGTGATCGGAACTTTGAACGGTTTGAAGATATTTATTGCCGTACCTGGATTACCACTGAACTGAATCCATATTATTTCATTGTAACTTTTTTCAACTTATTTCCAACAAATAAGTAAAAGAGTCACGGGTAAGCTATCACTATCGCTTATAGACATCAGCAACACCAAAACCATTATTAATGCGTTGATATTGCTAGCTAAGAAAGCTCTCTTAGAAAGCTTGGCTCTCAAGGTTCCAACCGCTACACTATAATAAGTCTTTGGATTGCCGACTTAAGCTAGCGGCAGAAGCCACCACCAAAGAGTCTCAACTCAACACAATTCACTAAAACACTGAACTCAAGAATAGACGCTCGTTTGTCCACATATTCATTCAGTCGTTGACAATCAAGTTGTAAGCAACATTACGAAAGGGAATCCTATTGTGGGATTCATTGTATTTTATTTCTGAATTTCTATAATAAATCATTCAATTTATTTCATGCGGTAACAAATAATCCTGTGTGTATATTAAATTAGGCGCGACCGGGTCTGCAGTCCGTGACTGACAAACGTACACATTGGTGCCAAGGCCGCGCGTCGTAAACAACTCGGTTACTGAACGACGAATCGATTAGTGGACACTCGGACACTCGGACAGTGGACACATACTCGAACTATACTTATTATATCAACTATTACAACACTAATATTGACGTTTTAACTGTAACGGGTACTCACGATATTTATTATTTATACCGATATTTCGACCCAATTGCCTGGATCATGGTCACGGCGAGACTGAGTACCCGTTACAGTTAAAATGTTTAGTGTCCACGATGATAAAAGTTTAAAATCTTATATAATACTAGCTACCCGCTCCGGCTTCGCACGGGTGCAAGTTAGATTTACCATAGCAGCGCCATCTATTGATTACTTACTCAACCCAGTCGAAAGGTATCGACATCTGTTAGAATCATTTGGAGTTAACAGATAATTGTGACTGTCAAATAATATTGTGACTGTCAAATAATAAGAGACAAATAATTAGCAATAAATTAAAATTGCGACTATAATTTGAGATTTAAACTATCCTATCTCTCAAGTTGGATCGAACTGCACATGGTGTGCGAATTTTATTATAATCGGTTAAGTGGTTTAGGAGTCCATTGAGGACAAACATTGTGACACGAGATTTATATATATTAAGATTGACGTGTTTACACAACAGTGAAATTGTGGCGATAGCTTAAAGTTCTTCAGTTATTTCGTATATTTTAAGAAATAACGAATAGTTTTCTCTACATCGACGGTATCAAAGCAATTGGCTAAAAAACAATGATTTTTTTTTAATTTCCAAACTTGGAACATGCTGATCCCAAACGGCTTAATCCATTTGGATGCGGTTTTCACTGAGATGTAGTAAACAGTGGTTTAAAAAATAAATATCATAAATACAGTTATCATGGTAAAAGTGGAAAATCGAGCAGTAAGTAGAGTCTCAATCATCCCGCATCTTTTTCCGAAGTCTCGTTGACTTAACTAAAGAAAATTAACTAAGGAAGCCATAAGCAGTGCTTGGTAATCACATTAGTAGGTTCGCGTTCCTCTTCAGGAGGGCCCTGACCCAGCGCTCGGGCGCTCTTGAACGATACCTATCTTTAACCCAATTGGAACAGCGCAAGTGTACGCCGAAAATGAACTAAAAAACCTCGCAGAATGTAGAGTGTAGTGTAGAGCCACTCGTTATAAACGCTATTATCGACGCATTTCCATGTAGCAGATTGTTACTTTCCTTCCGACATTGCAACGTTAAACTTCAGACTTACGATAATAATAAAAAGAAACAATGGTAGAAAACCTAACCATACAGTTTTATCAGCAATAAATATAGGCATATAAAAAAATAATTGACCAAAGAATACCGATTTTATTTGGAAGATAGTAAACGCCCTTGCTTCGCTTCGGGAAACTTGTTGCTCCGCTCCTGTTGGTCGTAGCGTAATCTATTTAAGTATATAAAACTCTTGCGTTACTGAGTGAAAGAAAAAGCTGAAATTTGGCACTTATGTTCTTTTGGGAGTGTAGGGGAGCACTAAGAGAGGATTTTTGGAAATTCCACCCCGAAGGGGGTGAAATAGGGGGGTAAAGTTTAAACGAATTCCACGCGGGCGAAGCCTGCGGGCGGAAGCTAGTGATATAAAGCCTTCCTCAATAAATCGACTATCTAAAACAAAAGGAATTGTACAAATCGAACAAGACCTTCCTGAGATTAGCCCGTTCAAACAAACTCTTCAGGTCTTCTTCTCTCTTCCTTACATATGTAAGGAAATGGTGCTTTAGTAGAATGTTATCGTCATCCAATGCAACAAGTGCCAAATTTCGAGCATTGTGTGCGCTTGGCGCCATGTTACCGAGTACCGTCCGTCAGCATGCCAAGGTCACGCTATTAGATCATCGTTCGCGCTCGCCATTGTAATATATTTCGCATTACGCACTGCGATGGAATTAATGTGACTATAAAATATAATAAAATATGTATATTTAAATAAATAAGGTAAATAAAGAGCTAGGGGACTAGCTAACGAAATGGAGAGCGGTGTCAAAGGCCAACAACGCAAAGTGCGTGCTGTGGGATTCGATCCCGGACCCTCTTAGCAGGGCAACTTAACCACTAGGCTATCACCGGTTTGAAAAGTTTTGGTTTAGTTACGGTGTCTACTTTACTTACGCAACGTGAAATTACTCTACGAAAACTGACTGAACAAATCATAAAAGAAGTTTTAAGCGTGTACGTGTGTACGAAAATATGCAGAAACTTAATGGCTGTAACATCAGGTAACACTAGGGTTGTCACCTTTTTTTGCAAATAAAGTACATTTGGTTATTATAGGTGAGAAAAAAAGTACATAGTATCAAAATAAAGTACAATTTATTTTTCTTTATTATTATATTTAAAAACATATTATTTATTGCTTTTTGCAGTTTGTATCAAATTAGGATCTCGACTAAACAATTGCACAGCATCTTTACAATCTATATTTAAATTAAAATTAATAAGTGATTCATTTTTTACTACAAAGAAATCAAATCATGCAAAATAAAGTATTTTCGTGTACTTTATTGTTCTCATAAAATATACAGTACAATTGCCTGAAATAACGTACAATACTATATTATAAAGTACGGGTGGCAACCCTAGGTAACACTCTAAAACATAGCCATTTGCATCCATATAAAGCACTTGGCAAGTTGCTTTTACTTATCAAGTGCTAGTTTATATGCAAAACAAGTGCCTTTACATAATCACAAGCAGTTCAGGTCTCGTGCTTCCGGTGGTAATTCATTAACTTGTGTCAATGACCGTCACTGACGAGAAGCAAGCCAAGCAAGGTCCTTAGTAAGTATTATAGACCTCAAGGAAACATACCTCGATTAAGTGATTTTATTTCACCTTATTATATCGAGAGTTGTAACTGATATGAGACCCTAGGAGAAGACTAAAAAAATTGTGCGTAAAAATCCTAGATAGCAAATGTCAATTTTTTATCTACGCTTTATGATAGATTCCAATACCACCGTCTACCTTTTCATTAAATAAAGTAGGTATCAACTATGTAAAATAGGTATAAATATATTAGTTAATTATATAGAGATTAGGGCGCCGATGAGGTACTTGCCAAACTCTCGGAACTCTCAATATTCAACCACCTCTGGTTTGGAAAGAAAGAACGGAGATTAAAGAAACAAAATACTAGCCCTCAACTCAGCCAAAACATCACGTTTGAAAACCTCCTGAAGCAAGAGGGTGGCAGCTGGTGGATAGCCAGCCGGTCTTCAACCTACCAGCGAACTTTTCCTATCTGATAAAGAATACGACGACCTAGATTTGCTGCACGCAAATTTAACTTCGCGTGCTTGATTTTCATTTGAGAGTTTGTAAATCAAATTTATAGCTTAAGTTTGTTTTATTCGCAAATTAATGAAGTTGTTTTGTTTGCGATTGATGTAATTTAATTGACATATTTAGTCAATGTAACGTTTCAACTATAAATTACCTAAGTCAATACGTGATCAACCTATTGAAATATTCAAACGACGCGACGTGTGAAAGCACAGTTTGCAGGTAAGGTTACTACACAGATGATTTGATATAATATGTAGGTAGGTAGGTACCTGCTACTATGTACTGCGAAAAGTAAAAAATAAAATCAGTCCTAAAACAAAAAGTACATTTTTTATTTTTACGACGTAAATATTGCGCACTTGTAAGAAAACTTTCGTGGGCGAATGCGCTTCGCACTTGGCCGGTTTTTAACATTACAATTTTTTACCTAGCCTAATGCCGGCGCCGGCGCCGAGGCCCTGCGTTACAACAACAGTGCAAATATCAGTAGTTTTGTCACGAGTGTCGCGACATAGGGATAGCATTGTTCCAATACTGTGAGGCTATTAATTCCAAAGCGAAATGGCATGCGATAGAGCAAGATGGTTGGTAGCTAACTATTGGTTTTAACTCAGCTAACTGACACTCAATCGAATCCCGAAACTGGGCAAAAACTAACTTGAGGTTGAATAAATAACAATTTTAAGACGAAGTACAACAAAGTCCCGTAATTAGCACAGATTACAATATAAGTTCAGATATGAAAGAAGTTTTGTAAGACCTCCTCCTTCAACTTTTCAATTTTCTATTTTATTGGATATTTTATTACAGTTAATAAATAATTAATAAGAAAGCTAAAAATAGTAGATTGTATGACAAGGGTGCAAAGTAATATTTTTTCGGCGAGGGCGTTTTTTGAATCCAGAGCGAAGTGAGGGATTCTAGAGTAGAATCCCGAGCGTAGCGAGGGATTCTTTAGTAGAATCCCGAACGTAGCGAGGGATTCAAAGTACGTCGCCCGAGCCAAAAATATACTTGCACCCGAGTGATACACTCTACTTTTCATCACCCACTATGAGAAAATAATATATATATATATAATAGAAAATAATACGTAAAAATGCACGAAAACTTAATTTTAATTTGAAAACGAAATCTTAATTTGATTTCTTTTTTTATTATTCAGCTATTTAAAACACTATGGCTATATTTTACTATAATAGTCCACTCCACCATATACATAGTTACTTACTTTTACGGCAAGAAAGATTTCGTCGGGTGCTTCATTAAGAAAAGTCTCCACATTTTTGACTGTGAACACTTTGGATTTTTAGGTTTAAATCCATCAGACATCCTCTTCAGATATGCTATTAATTTCGAATATGTATCCAGTTTTATATCGTTATTAGAACTGACTGTTGATTTAAGCATTGAGTAGATACTCCAAAGGGTGGAAGGTTTTTTAGTTTTGGCTAAGTTCTGGAAGTACGCCAAAAACACAGTTTCTGAAAAATTCTTGGCGCCTCTTGCATTTCTCCATTCCAAAAAATTATCATAGGCTTTCAAATATTTTTCCCGGGATTTCGCAGGTAATAAAGTATTCATCACATTACTCGCTTCAGTTTTTATACTATCAGGAGGATACTTTCACTATCGTTGGAAGAACTCATTTTTTCAAAACAAAACAAAATTTCTAACAATACGTAAAAATGCACGAAAACGCGGGAAATAGTTCGAGCGATCTTAATGATTTCTTTTTTTATTATTCAGCTGGCGGGGCCCTCGCGTCGAACCAGACATTCTTTATTCAAACAATATTTGTGTTCGATTTCTTTAGCGCAAAATACTAAAATGTTCTAAATTCAAAATAGGACGGAAAAGATCTAGCCGGCAGGAAAAATTGTATGAAAATTCATTCCGGCCCGCTGAATAGAAAACAGCAACTTTGGAACCCCTTATGTCCGAACCAAGTCGTCTTTTTCGAATAGGGGTGATGAAAAAGCAATTTTTGTAGCTAATTGCACTAAAAAAGGCGGTTTTACTAATGAAGTTATAGTACATAAAGTTTCGGAGTCTCGAAGCGATGGCAATTACTAGCACAAAAATAAACTTGATAAATTACACGACGCAATTCTCGAAATGAATAACAAAAACGATTGATTGGATTAATAATACATCCCACTAGTTTATTAATAACCGCTTTAAAGCGTGTAGAATATCAATCAAATGGTTGCATGTTCCCCTGCAGTTCCACCAGAGCTTCGCTACTCATCATTTAATTGAAATTCAACCGTCACGACTTCCAAACAAAACGCATTATCGTTTAATCACGCTAATGTTCAATTAAAGACTGGTATGGTAGTAACCATGTTGGATGAAAGACTTATGTAACGTTTATAGAAGTAGTTTTTTACAGAATAAACAGCTTAGCTATGTGACCAAATCGTCAAGAGATCGTGAAATTATAAAGCAATTTTTGGTGTCCCGTCCAGAGTGGAAGAGGGTTTTTAACAAAACCACAGGAGTTTAAGTTACCCTTAGTAGGTAGGATCTGCACATCCTTCAATGTTCTTCCCAATCGTTATATTCTTGGCAGAGCGGTCGTGGTCGTCATAGAAAGGCTATGGTTGTGGCACGATTACCTATGCCTACGTCTTCACTCCACTCTGATAGCTGCCTTCTTTGTGTATTGATAAATTTACTACCTACTACGAAGTGACGAAGTCATTATTCTAAATCTGACCAAAAGCGAATGGTAGGGAATACTTTAATTAAGCTTAAGATTTCGTCCAACTTTCATACCTAACACTAAGTTTTAAGAGTATGATAAAATGTAAATAAATGAATAACGGTGTTCGATCATCAAAATAAAGCAATTTCAATGCTTACCTCAGTTGAATTTTAGTGGAGATAGCATGTCATGGGAGATAGAGTCGAGTGCGTCAATTTTAACTCTCTCGATCACTTGAAACGAACTCAAGACTCGATGGTATCTTAGTCAGACAGCTTCACCCGTGACCCTTCTCATTATCTATATTAGCGGTCGGTGTGTCTGTCTGTCCGCCCCACTGACCGAATGCGCGCCGTGTTTACCGCGTCTGGTTAATGTTTCGCAACCGAGCGATTTCCGAGTTACACGGCTCAGATGCATCGTTTATTTTTGATTTTTTATAAATAAATCTGTATATATGTATAAATAGAAACCTAAACTCAAATCATTTATTTCATGTAGATAGTTACAAATATAGACTTATGAAGGTAATTTCATTTCATTTACCGTTATAAATTTAAAATCCTGACGAATGATTCTAATGAAATTGACATCTACTGAGATGTTAACCCTCGAAAGCCTGAGCAGATTTTCATAAATTATAGCTAAGAAATCTTACTTTTCTAACAAACGGCTTCTGTATTTCTCCTTTCGTTTAGGAACCATGATGGCACAGACAGAAACGTCAAACTTATGTATAACATCAACATCCCGTTTTTCACGACGCCCGACGAGACTGGCTGGCTGTTAGCTTTGAGGCTTATACATTGAAATAGTTCGATTCATTACGACACTTACGATGTAACTTGACATTTATGTTTGCCTAAACTTTACCAGGAAAAAAATCAATGTAAAACTTAACTATAACTTTTGACAACCCTACCTGCTGGTCGCGTTATCTGTGATTGTGATCATAAGATAAGCTCTATCTGAGAGTCGTAATCATAACAATAAATTCGATTATCTTCTCTGGACTCGAACTAGTTTAAAAGTTTATAATACAAATGTATAAGTTTACAGAGCTTTAAACCGGTTTGCCATTCGATATCGACAACTTTAATATACCTACATAAAAAGATTTGATATGATGCGATGGTTGTCGCACTTAAATAAAGTCTACGAGTATTATCGATATCTATAGATACTTACGTCATGTAATAAATCTCTAACTGATCGCTGTCTGTACTTTACATAGAAATTATGAAGAACTGCCTACATTATTGCAGGCCATCAAACAACCTAAACCTATTTATACAGTTTTTTGTGTTAAAAGTTTAACATTTTAAGAATTACGACAATTTTAGGCATCGTTTTAAAGGGTTTCCCAAAAACGAAGCGAGGGAAGATTTACTTACTTATTATACCTATAAATACTTATTTTTATAGAGGATGAGTTTGCATGAGATTAGGTATATAATCTATGAAATATGGGAGACTTGGTCTACAATTTTCCTACTTGTAATAATGATGTACAATTAAGTATAAATCATAAATAAATACTTACAATATTTTTTCGTCAGCAACCACTATCAACGAACTTACGAGGCACTCACTGCCAGAAATCAGTAACAACCAAGAAATCACTACATTTCCGGTCAAGAAAGAAAAAGTATTTATCTCTAACGGTTTACAAAAAAAAGGTCTGAAAGGAAGGCAGCAAAATCCTCATTTTCATTTACTTGTGTGTGGACCCCATCCGGAATCTTACTTTTTACTTGTTTTTCAATTTTTGTGATAGAGGCACATATTCTGTAAAAATAGTTATCTATCATTTCCGTTCAAGAGAAAGAGTACTGAACTGTGAACTGTGACTTCCGCTTTTCACCCTTTCGTTACGGAACCCTATAAAGACTATAATACAACGTTCCGAATATCAGTTCTCATTTCTTAAATATCATTAAGCATTAAGCAATACAAAACATCTCCCGCGAATCAAATAACAGTTATCCTGTCTCAATAGCGAGGAGAAAGTCGAGTAGATTACAATTGCACAAACGGCCACACACAATACATCGGCCGCGCCGCGCCCTAGTGTACGACAACTTTTATGTTTATAAAAAACGCCCACGCGCGCTCACTGACATTTGAAATACCTACATACACGGCTTGTGTATAGTAAATATTAATACCATGTTACTCGTTATACCTACTGATGACAATATTATACAGGCTATACTTTAAACATTGTCATCTTCAGGTCTGTTTTAATAAGGCATTTATTTTGCGTATGCCAAACATTTATAACATTAAGATTGTGAAAAAACACGTGAAATTAAGAGAGAGTATCATAGTTTTGATATGATGCTTAATTAAAAAGTCGTCATTATTTGTTTCATAAATTAATCATAATATCTAAGGTCCTAAATAAAACAGCACTAGCCCACAGCATAGAGAGTGGACACGCTAAAGTTTAGACTAATTATTATGAGCATCAGATATTTTCATGATATACCTTTGATAATATTCAAAAAGGTGAAATAATAAAAAGAAGAAGCATGGAGCGAAGGAGCACAAACTCCTCAGCATATCTTACAAGACTCAACAAAAACTATGACAACTTTCAACATAACAAGACAAGGTAACGTCCTTTAGACCAAAACACCGCTTAGTATTCCAGGCTCAGAAAGAAGTCCTAGCAGTGGTAGTGGCTATTTTTGGCCATTACGCAGCGTCGGTGTCCAGGCAACGGCGCGGTGAGGTCAGCCGGCCGTGACGTAACGAATTAGCATGCGCCGTCCGAATTCGGACAAAATAAACGCTTTTAGCGTGTTTACTAGCCGCTATCGGAGAATTTAAATTATTCCACGACGGCTGCAATGTTTTCGATGTTTTCGTTGGGTTTAAAGATTTTAAATGCAAATGTGGCTAGTTCTAAGTATACGGCGCAGTGATTGGTGAGTCGTTGAGTTTAAAGATTTTAAATGAAAATATAAGTTAGGCCACCTGGTGGCTAGTTCTATACGATACGACGCAGTGATTGGTTTCACGGAAACGATTCTGGGTTATGTTTAGGGCACATTGTAGGTACAACTTGAAAACAATGCAGCGTCACCGCCGCGATAGTAGGTATACCAACCTACTATCGCGGAACAAGAGAACAAGAGAAAAACAAAAAAATATGAGTTCATCACGAACCTAAATTATTAATGAAATTTATCGTCACAGATCTAGAGAAAAATTTTGGGATTAAAATATATTACGTCGCATCTATACACTTCTCACTTGCACACTGTTGTTAACTCTACTCAAACCCTCTAAAGAAAGACCTCAAAAAATATTTGTCAACCAACGAAATTTTCATGAAAGTTATCAGTTTAATTAAGTATTGAAGAGTATCTTAAACATATTATTCTCTACATTCTTTCGAGATTTCTCGATAAGGTTCCAATATAACTAAATACCTATGTAGAAATTTTGAACAAAATGTAATAAGCAATGCTTTCTCCATAAACAATATATGTATATGTGCTGACAGTACCGGCTGAAAGAGTTGCGATTTCTAATCCTAATCTCTAAGCCTACGATTACTTATTTATTTAACTAACTAACTGCTGCATCTGTCTGTCTGAGGTGACGTGACGCCACAAGCATGACGTTATCAAGGCGTTTGAACCCTATTGGCTGCACCATAGTGAAGTGTATCTTATCCATCGGAACCAGTTCGCGAACCAGTCGCAGCACACCCATCCCCTTATTTGCATTGAACTGAGTAATAGCGCGCTGGGACGGTGTTTTCACGATACATTGGCAAAATGTAATCATGGCAGATTACAATTGAACTGGTGCGTTTTGCCCAAAATATAATCATAACAGATTACAATTGAACTGGTGCATTTTGCCCAAAATATAATCATGACAGATTACAATTTTAACTGGTGAGTTTTGCCCAAAATATAATCATGACAGACTACAATTTTAAGTGGTACGTTTTGCCCAAAATATAATCATGACAGATTACAATTTTAACTGGTGAGTTTTGCCCAAAATATAATCATGACAGATCACAAGAACATCTGAAGGCACGAAAATGGTCCCGCCTCGAACGCCCTACCTTTCCTAAGGAGCGTATCCGAAATCAGAAATGTAATTATAATCTGTCACCATGATTAACTTTTCTTCCACAATTTACAAACTCAATTTCTTCTTACTTAACTTTACACAATAATAGTAGGTACCTTATAAAATATAATAAAATACCTACCTGATATAGCGAATGCAAAATCTTATTCGTTTAACAACAGAGACAACCTTAGCAAGCCTAAGACCCTAACCAAAAGCGCAGCACAATAATTATATGTGTTGCCCTTTTGTATCTTGTTTGAATTCCTCCGCCCGTCTGGATTCTAAAGTAGACTAACTCCGCAAGCCTAATTCAACCTTATTACCAAACCTTAAATATCTCTTTCCCAAATCAAATTCATATCGCACAGGGAAGGCACTGCTACGACATATTATAAACATACCTTTTTATATGTGAGTGGTAAAATTTATTGCCAGGACATAAAAGTACTTTTTGGTCCTTGAGCGTCTTAGGTTATAATGAAATGAAATGATTTGAAATGAAATGAAATTATTTTATTTCGAACTTGGTGTTTACAAACACTTTTCGAATGTCATCTACGCCATCGCTTCCACAAATTATCCCTACGATGAGTGGCCTTGGTAGAAGAAGCGGCATATAGGTAGTATAAGTAATACCTAAATGTGTAACTGGTTAATGAGTCATTCAAGCGAAGCCAAGAAATGTAAACAGACGTCGTAAATGTAAGCGTGTCAAATTACTGCTATATTCTACGATACTAAAGTCCTTAATGTTACGAAAATTTAATGGAAATGCAAAACTTAAACTCTAGAAAATGTTACTGAAAACTAAATAGTGTATAATATACGGCTAAATCTTTTACATCCTCAAATAAAAGACTGTAACACTCGGGACCGATGCGTCTTATCTAGAGCCAATTCCGATTTGCCGAACAATTCAACCGTAAAACACAATTTTATCCTAATACTAGATGACCCGGCGAACTTCATTCCGCCAAGCAGTCAATGCCAGAGCAGGTTTATAATTTAAAAAAAATCGGCCAAGTGCGAGTCGGACTCGCGCACAAAGGGTTCCGTACCGTTATGTATAAAAACGCCAAAAAAATCTGGTCTGTTGTATGGGCGCCCACTTAAATATTTATTTTATTCTGTTTTTTAGTATTTGTTGTTGTAGCGGCAACAGAAATACATCTTTTGTGAAAATTTCAACTGTGTAGCTATTATGGTTCATGTGATATAGCCTGGTGACAGACGGACGGACGGACGGACGGACAGCGAAGTCTCAGTAATAGGGTCCCGTTTTACCCTTTGGGTACGGAACCCTAATAATGCAAATTGATAATGTCACAGTCCTTAATAACATATAGGTAAAAGGGCAAAACTTTTATATGTGTTTTGATCCGTTTTATTCAATGAATATATTGACAACATCAAACCCTATTATTTTAAAATTAATTGCAACTTCTTAATTATATTGTTGCAGAGATAAAAGTGTATTCGTTTGTTTCAGCTGGTCGATTATCCGCTCAGGTCACATTGTAGCTATCATTAGGCATGCGCTCTGAAGCAGTCTTGAATTTGTATACTTACCAATGCATGACGTTGATAATGTACTTGCTGTAGTTCTTGAAGAATTGCTCCATTCGAAGGTATGTTGACCCTTGACGTCGATCAAATTTCTTCAAATCTCTCCACTGCTGTCCACTAAAGCACCGCTCTATATTTTGGCTCACCAGCATCCCAAATCTGAGTTCGCCTCGCTGCATCTCATATCACCACCTGATTTTGCTCCTCACAATTGTTGTAGAAGAGGCATAAAACTTCTCCATTAGGGTCCGTTCACATTGACCGGCTCGGAGAGTATCGGCTCGTATTTTTCTTTTCACACAGACCGGCTCGCATGCGCTTGGAATTTGCCGGTGCGGAGCCGCCAACTCTTTCACATAGATCGAGAAAGAGCGAGTAAGAGCAGGCAATCGGAGCCAGTCGGCTCCTCTCATTATTTCACACTAAACGCGTTCAGGCATTCCCAATGACAAAATAAGTGCATATACAAAAATAAACCTTAATACAATAATTCAAAACTTTGGATTCCATCGCGATAAAAATCTGCTCTCCTCTCCGAGCCGGTCTGTCTAAACGGGCTCTTAAGTTGGCCTGAAATTCAAGAATTCATTATTCAAGAAAGTCAATGCCAATCACCGGGCTATAATGATGTGGTATGGCATACATCACCCTTTTTAAGCTGAAATAAAAATGATAACTACTTATACTTTTTCCCGAAAATCCACATGTGTCATTCTAATTTATAGTGCTTTCCACATCAAGAAATATAGCTTTATCAGAACTTTTTAACATTTTCTTCCGTATCATGAACTCTCTATTGTAATAATGACACATTATCTTTGGTGAATCAGTCTCGAGCGCCGTTATTAATATTCGTCTTGATTCTTCATAACCATTTCATAACATTGTTAATCCATATTCCACCCATGAACCAATAAATGATTCTACCACCGCAATGTTGCTCGGACATCCACGTAAAATTGTTCTGACACATTATGTCATATATTATGACTATTTGAAATCTTCCTTTTAATGGAAAAAGCGTTCAGTTTCGTCCTAATTACCTCGCTTCTGCAGATCTCTTAACACCACCTCCTACTGAACTTGCTCCTCACCCTTGTTTTAGTAAAGGCATAAAATTCCTCCATTATAACAGAGGAGAAAGTAAATAAGATATACCTAAGTTGAAATGAAATCGGGTATTTTAATGACATGCATATTTAATTTCCGTGCATGGCTTTCACTGCACTATTCAGTAAAGCACCGACACTTTTCGTCTTGTTATTAGACTTGTTATTACACGACTTTTTTCGTCTTGTTATTAGGTGCAAATACAAATGAAGCATGTGGTTTTCCGACCCGTGAACAGACCACATATAATTGGCCATGAGAAAAACATGCATTTTCTAGATTCAGACCATAAAAATTCAAGGATTGGCCTTGTGATTTGTTAATCGTCATAGCGAATGCAAGTCAAATTGGAAATTGAAGTCGTTTAAACTCAAACGGCATATCGGTTGGGATCATCGGTATCCTCGGAATGAGAACTTCCTCACCTTTGAATTTTCCTTTTAGAATCGTTGCATGGATCACATTGATCATCAGTTTCCTTATCACCAAACGCGTTCCATTGCATAATTTTGGTTGGTTTAGGTTTCGAACCGATGACTACCGAGCCAACCTTTAGTTGTAAATTATGGTAAGCCAGGCTCATCCAGTGAATTTAAAAAAATAATTAAATAGTTGGTGGCTTCATCTTCATTGGTTACACTATAGATTGTTTTGAATGAATGCAATGATACCAATGCAAGGGTACCAATGATTTCATTTTGAATTATGAAGTTCATCCATATTTTTATTTTTAGCTGCCAAGATTACTCGCTCACTCAACCATTCGTAATATTTGTGGTTATCAATGATGTTTGGGATATTTGTTTTTTTTTTGTTTGGGATGGGTCAGAGCTAAATAACATCTCAAAAAAATGTGTAAGTTTTTAACCTATTTGATGAGTCTTCGTTTCGTTATTGCTCTTGTGGCTGTATTTTGTTTTTCATTTCAATGTGATTTTCTAATATAATCGTTAAAATATTTTTACGGATTTTTTGAGGGTTTGACAATTTTATATACTTAAAACTAATAAAAAAGGAACCAGTTTGATAACAGAAAACTGTAACGTCATAATGTTATACCTCACGTACCTCACGGGGCGATTTGACTTTGATTTTGATAAAGAGCGAACTTTAATTTCTGAACGCACCCGACACAACATCCAAATGACGTTGTCGTTTTTGTGTCATGTATGTCAATATATCTATGTTATTTTGCATGTTTTAAACATGGACGTATAAAGAGAAGGACGTAGTGTCATTATGACAAAACTGTGACCCCGTAATGGCGGCGGTTAGATATGAGTGAGTGAATCATGGGGTTGTCAGGTTAGCCAAATATTTTACCAATAAAACGCAGTTAAAAAGAAGAAAATATTTTAATTGTTAAAAATTTGTTTTTACAAAAAAAAAGGGACCGACAGAGACCAGCAGAGATAACCCAAAAACTAAAAAAGGTGTAAAGTTCTCGTCACTACAAATTAAAATTAAACATAACTCAACTGCTGTAAATCAGTGAACAATTCCCTCGACTGTCTTTCGGCTCATCAGATCGACTCCAGACCGTCATTAAATTGTTGAGCTTTAATAAACCTAATGAAAACATTAACAAATACATACACTGGTCGCCCCTACAATTTTTGAAAGTTCCTCTCGATTTCTCTAGGATGCCATCATCAGATCCTGGTGGCCTCAGGCGTGACAACAGTACCAAATAAAATCAAAGAAATTAGAAATATTTTCAATAAATTAAAACATCAAAATACTGCAATCGGCCATTGTGTCTGAAACACGAAAGACAGCCATAACTTGACGATGACGTCAGTCTTCAGTGAGCGATCAAACTTCACTATATTTAGTTGTTGTTACCGTAGGTATTACAGCATACTCATCTGTAATGATTTTAATAGTTTATTATGTATGTTAAATCAATTCTACTCGATTTAATAATAATGAAAATAGGCTTTTATAAGATATATGTATAGCTCAAATTTGCCCAGGATTGATATATTGGTTTTGAGTAATTTCCCCGCAAAAAAATACAGAATTTAGCTCGTCTTGTAAGTAGGTACATTATTGTATAAAAAAATGTTTATATCACTAGATACAACCACCTTAGTTAAAAAAACTTGTTTTGAACTCAAATGACAAATGATATTTTATTTTACTTTTATAGGGTATTGTACAATAACTTTCATTGTTTATTTTTGAGTCAAGCTCCCCAACATCATCTGAGTTTTTAGTTTAGGTTAAGAACCTGATACCTACAATTAGAGTAGCGAATGGGTATAGCTAGAAAGCACCTAATATTGTATTACTTCTAAGTAGACACGTAACAGGTATCTGATAATAATCATATACCTATTATATTTATTTTAAATATTATTTTCTTGTTTGGAACATGTAAAAACACTTTGTTGGGGTTTGTTATCGATGTATTTTTACACAGAGGTACTGTAGGTATACTACTAAATCTTTTTGGAATTAATTTTAATTACAAATTTTGTTAAGTTCCTTCACCATGCCTATACATATTATGACATATTCTTGACTGAGTAATGACGTCAGAGCTGACGCCATGACACCTGCAAGCGTTTTTCGCGGTCTCTGAAAAAAAAATTAGAAAAATAGCTGTAAACTTGGTTAAACTATAGTTTATTACGGAAATAAAGGTTTTTTAGTCAATAGTGAACGTCTACCCCGTTTATAGAAGAAGATTTCAAAATCTTTCGTCATGCCTATTATCAAAATCGGCTCATAAACGACGAAAAAATTGCTTAACAAACATAAGAAGAATCATAATATACATATATATGGTCGAATTGAGAATTTCCATATTTTTTGAATTCGGTAAAAAAATTAACAAAATCAAAATCAAATTTTAAATTATTACACTAGGCAACAAAAAATCTTTTTTTTCTCAGAGATCTGATTATGTGATTCGGAATCACCATGCTAGAGAGTACTATGGAAGTAAATAGAAAATCACATACACGTAAGCATAGTTTTTATGAGACAATTTCTCATTTAAATTTTTTAAAGATTTCAAGTGTATTTAAAATCAGTCCGGAGTCCTCCTTTAGTCGTGTATAAATCTTTAGCTTTAAAATGGAGACTGCAAGTAACACTATATTTGTTTGGAACCCAATTATTTTCGCCGTTACAATTTCGAATTATTAAAGTCCTTTCTCCATATTAAATTTGCCTTAGAAAATCTGGTAAAAAATAAATAACTTATAAAAGAATTTATAAAATAAATAACTCAAAGTGACCAAATTTCCCACAATCTCGGTAATATGCTTACGTTAATACTGACAACACTGAACTTTAGTTGTCTTTATGATCGTCGAAAATGAAATTTTATTTCGATATTTTTTAAATAGATAAAGAGAATAAATTAATAAATTATCTATAAAACGTGATTCCAGGATTTTTTTCCCTTTGGTCACTTTGGTTTTTGCAGAATTTCACCACGCAAGACATCTTTTTTGACCTACTATTTTCTCCACGTTACGTATCGGCCGCGTTGACGTTTGAACTCGTAATGGCCGACTGGTGTGTCAATGTGTGTCATGCTGGCTTGTACGGATAGCGACCTGGCCGACCTGACCGACACAGCTTGTTGTTTAGCGAGGCTCCGTCCTTCTCTTTATACGTCCATGGTTTTAAATCTTAAATACGCGATAATTCGACAATTATGGATATATGTTGTCGATTCCAAGCTCTTATTTAATTGAGATCTACATGTATTTATCCTAAAAATACCGAACCGACGGGGCGAACATCAAATGTTTGACAGGTAAGATTTGTATGGGAAATTAAAATTTTCATTATTAGTATTTTCCTCGCAATTTCTCCATATTTTCTCATCGCTGCAACCTTCCCTGAACTTCCACGAATATTTCAAGACTAAAATTAGCCAAATCGGTTTAGCCGTTATTGAGTTTTTCTGGCTCTAACGAACAGCAATCCATTTTTATTTATATAGATTTCAAGCTTTCCTGTGAAATGAATCAGAGTCAATTCAAAGTTGAGTTGATGTATCTTTACGACCAAGCCTTTTAGCATTAAATGACTATGAACTCGTTTAGCTTGTCCACTCCTAAAGTGCTTGGAGAGTTCTGCGAGCGATTAACGAAAAGCATTATATCATTCAAACTGACCACATCGTCCATTGTCAAGAGCTCTAAGATAACAATAACATTAGTATAACATTAGGTAGCCAAAAAGCTTTTATGTTATCTCGAGGGTAATTATAAAAACAAAAGAAAGTTCAAATTTTACAAACAGTTTAAATAGATTTGGCAATATTCAAGACCATTTCAACGATCACTCAGCATACTTTGGACATATAGTAAGGGAAAATAGTACAAATTAAGATTTTAGGAAAGTAAGGGTCTGGTAAAATACCCATTGAATTAAAAGTGGAAAGCATAGAAAAATTTTCGGATGGCTTCACAAAAAAACTAATGCAAAAGCGGATAGTACTCGCTAATTAGATAATAGCTGTGATAAGAGTACGTTTATATGTTGAGGAACTAACTATGTTTAAACAATCTTAATTAATGATTCACCCTTCCTTGAAAATTATTTCTCAATCTCATAGGACTAAATTCTTCACGTTATTTTCACGATCATTTTAGCCGCGAATCTGCACTCTAATTTGCAGCGCTCTGAATTTTGGGATTCAACTATAAAAGTATAGAGAGTTCTTCAGAACCTGCGTTGTATTGGCGAATCCTGGAATTTATAGGTAATTTATTGGCGAATTCATAGCAGCTCAAAACTACGAACAAACAACTAGACAAATTACAGTTATTATTCAAAAACCTAAGATAAATCGTAGTTAAGCTTGCCTGATAACATTAATGTGTGTTGAAAATGTTGAAATACTACATTTCTCATATCGTCCAAAGTTAAGTGTAATCACCGGTCCGTATTTAAAGAACGCGATTATCTACGCTGGGTCGTTACTGCCGACGGCTGCGGCAATGTACTGACCGTAATACTAAGCTGTAATCTTATTATAATTTATAACCCATACATAACATCTATACACATTTATAAATGAAACTAAAGTGGCCGCCTTTGATTTCAACATAACTGTATTTTCAATCGCTTATAGCGCACGGTATAAAAACCCAAACATTTTTTTTATTTGTTTGTCTTTTCTTTTACATGTCAGGATTAATCTCACGAACAAATTTAATTTACTTCTTACATAATAATTTGTCTCGGCTGGGAATGGAACTTTAGACCCTCGATTCCCAGGTCAGAACACCAACTAGACTACTAATCTAACAAACAACTGAAACAAATTAAGACTGGCAGATCTAATATGAATTTGAGACCGTGGAGAAATGCCTAAGTCTCTGATTTCTTTACGAACATAGTCTCTTGATTTCTTTCATTCACCGAATCTTTTTGAACCGAATTGAAAGCTTTAGAAGTGCATTCAGGGATCGAACCCAAACCGAACATTCAGCTCGACTATGACTCTATTAAATGAAACTCATGTTTGCTCTTGTCTATGAAATAATTTTATTACATACACAATTGGCTTGGTCAATTGACTGACTGAATTTTATACATGTTCATAGTCACGTAGGCGATATTTCTCTACGTGATCTGATTCGCAATGATCAAATAATACTAACAATGTATTATACTCAAATAGTTCGCAGAACTAGCCGCCTCAAGTGAGGACGAGGTGATCGTGTAATTAATCGTTAATGAAGAAAGATTTTCAAATACATAGATGGCCCACACCCATTGAGATGTTATCGACAAAAAAACCCACACCATGTTGAAAGGTGCACAGCATTGACTGATCATGGATCTATCTTAATATAAGTGTATTCAACTATCCACTGAATGCAGGAGTTTAGGAAGCGGACAGTGGAGTATTTTAGAGGACTCAGTCAGACCTATAGCAGATGATTGTAGAAGGATTAATGCACTATCAAATCAAAACCCCGATATCTTGAATAAAGAATATACTTGCTATCTATCTCAAGTAATTTATACTACCCACTTATTCTCTTTTATTTTATAAGCAATACCTACTTAATACTCTATGACGTCATAATTGCGATGACTATTAATATTATGCATACATCTTATACTCGTATAATTTATATTGAATGAGCCATTATTCGCTGTTATCATTCAAAATGCAAATAATTCCCAGAAAGAGCATTAATGGACAGGACAAAAGAGTCACTTAAAGTTGTCATGGAGCCTCAGCCGTAACAATGAAGAGGCGCGCCGAAACCGGTTTCCGAAACCGATATTAAGTTCTGCGAGAACCAGCTCGATACCTAAGTTTAATAAGTGTTTTTGAACATCATCCAAAATGGAGGAGGTTCTACGTTTGATGTCTTCGAAATCGACGACGAAAACACTAGATACGCCTTGGGACCTATTTTTTTGTTCAATTTGCGATGCCTATCTTTGAGCATAACTAACATAAAATCGATCTACAATTTACCTAAATATTATAATTATCAAACGAGTAACATGTCTAATTAATGTTTGCGCATTTACATAATGCAATATGCATACATGATATAATATCTAAAACGTTTCAATGTTAGCAATTACCAAAACCAAACCAGTTTGTGGTATAATGCGTTTTCGAGGTCACACAACCCAGACGATAAACGTGCGAGACGGAAAGTTTGCAAAAACAATGATCCATTTAGTTCGTACACACTGACAGAGTAACCTTTTTATGTAAATAGTTGACAAACGCGCACACGAGTCACGATCCAACTGATGGCAATCATCGGATCCCATGGTCATCAGTGACAAAAACCTCGTCGATGGGCTACCGACCAAAAACACGGAAAAGGAAGAAACTACTGATTGTAGAGCCTCCAGTTGGAACTTGGAACACGACTCTTTTAGCCAAAGACGTAGAAGAATACAAGAAGTATAGATGTCATGTATCACACTCATACAAGAAAAGAAGCAATAACACCGATGACTTTAGAAAACGGAAACAGAAAGATTCTTCTGTCTTACTTTGCGTGACGGATTTTTTACTAACCAGAGAGACAAGGCACACAGCAGAATAGGAAGCGGATAGGAAGGTGTGGAGCCGGTTACACTTTTTTAGAGGCGACCATCTCAGTCCTCAGGGGTAGCAACGCATCTGTGACCGAATTGGAACAAGACTCACACTAATCATTACTAACTGGACAGTACTAATATTAACTAACAGGACTAACTATCACTAACAGTCCCTGTCCTCACACTTATTAACAAACTAACCAACTAACATTCTAACACCATCTACTAACTGTAACTGGACTAACCACCCTAGTCCCTAAATTGGGTCTTGTTCTAAGTCGGTCACAATTGCCATGGGCGGCAGCGGAAGGGTGTTCCATGTTTTTGTAGCTATCGTCTTGGAAACGCGACGGTAACACTCTTCTTCTTCAAGAGGTCCAAGAACAACTATGACCACTTACATAATTATCATCATTGATTGTGCAACTGGTCGTAGGAATAAAAACGATTAAATATCAAAAATTACCTAACACCTTGCAAGCCTGTCAGATAACTTAATTAACTATTGGAACTAACCAACCAAAACTAATACGGTAAGTTCGACAGCATGAGATGGACGGAATAAGACGAAAAGAGACAGAGTCTACCAACTAATCTGTTTATTCCGCTACCTACAGGTTGTAAAGTGGGTAAGTTATGTAAAATGTTTGTCGAGGATTTATGTAGTCGAGAATATTTGCTTATTTCGTTTATATGGAAAATGAAAAACAAGTTAACATTTTCAGGAACTACATCTTTTCAATAATGTTGGATTATTAAATGCAAAAATGCACATCTCGATAATTTTATATTCATTATCCACTAACACACAAGACACTAGATCTGATATCGTTGTGCGATACTTTAGCTACAAACATTTTTATAAGTGAATAGGCTTTATATAAGTTAGTGCGCTCAAAATTAAGGACTCCGTCGCATACATGAAAAATCATCAGCTTCAGCAAAAGTGAGTGAAGGACTGAAACGACTGAAAGTAATTGACCGTTCCAAACATTTTGTTGGAATCTCCAACATTTTATATTTTTTGTTTAATGTGGCAACATTAAATTCAAATTGTGTTCGATATTTAAAACAATAAAATAAGACTTCAATTTTTTACATTATTACAAAATGTAGTGTCAATGTACCAATTTTATAAATTAATAAATGTGCATGTGCGATACTGGAGTCCTCAAGCTGTTTAATTTCCTCTATACAGTCTACTGCAGTGCAGAGCTAACTCAAACACATTTTTGGTTATGACTTCCGTGTCCATCAGTCACCCAAATTACCACGTGTTTAAATAACCTCATACAGCTTCTGCATGGTAGATCGTTTGCTTATTTTCAATTTCATCAACTTCATTGAAAGGAATAAGCATTGGATGTTCATTTCTCACACGCTTCACCAAAGTTTACACTGTTAAGTAACTGCTTAGTAATTACATGGCTAGTGCAGTATCTAAGGATGCTCACACAGAGACCCTTACAGTGACTCTTCGCAATTTCAAAAAGATATCACTATTTGTGAAATTCAAGGTTTGGTATTTATAATTGAACTTCAATGAAAGTTGTAACTTGTTCTTTATACAGCCATAATCAAAGTGATTGTTTCTGATTCGTCACACCAAGGGATAATGGACGGCGTCACCATCAAATGGCGTGAAATTACCATGTCCTTGGCCCCGAGGTCTCGCATGGCTGGCATTGCGAAACGCGTTCCTATTTTGTATAAATCATATTAATCGCACTTTATTGTACTGGTTCACGGACAGGCCTCGTTTGCAGGACAGGACAGGCCCATCTTACGTTCTACACGTAAGAAAGGATTGTCGTAGGTAAAGGTTCATAATATACCCCGAGACTCTTTTGATTCAACGTAAGGTAAGACAACGTCAGATAGAAGAAGAAAATAAAAGGTTTTCTGTTACAGCTGCCGTTATTTTCAAATGGTGCTGGAAGCATACTCAATCGTCAAAGTTCACCAGCAATATTTACATCAGAAGTTGGTAAAATTTATGTTAAACATGAAATACTAATGAAGTAAACAAGTCTTCTCAGTAATGGAAAGCACTCATGACCTACAATAGACAACTGAACAAAAGTATTGTAGATGTAGCTGTATGATAAAACGTTCATGTCATGGGTTACTAAATAACTAAAAACTACGACATCCACCCAAAACTAACCGCCGAGTTAAAAATAGCTTCGTAAACACGTGAGCGAACTTTGCATCATAATATTCAACAGCTCGGCTTTAAGAGCGAGGTTACAACGAGCTTCCATTCACAGGCCCTTTGTCAATGAAAGTCGCGTGCGACTCACCACGAGCAAGGTTAGTGAAGTACTGCCATTTGCTGTATATTGACTGCTGGACTGCAGTACTAATGTATAAAAAAAATCTACTACATACATTGTCAACTGTCTTCAATACACGGTACTCCTGTACAATGTATCGGATACTTGCTTAGGAGGCTTTAATGGCTTTGAAGCAAAAATAGCCAGAAGTACTAGGGACTCTATCGCTATAGGTCTCAACATTGTGAAAGGAGAGGCATACCCAACAGTGGCATAGACAGTTATTTGTTGCGATTATGATTATCAAGTAGTTATAAACTCTCCACCGCATCTGAAATATTTACATCGTGCAATATCTCGGAAACACAATGAATACATTATTGCGTATGAAAAGTTTAGTAAAATTAAAACCACAATGAATGCATTCTTGTACTCGTATATGAAAGAGCTTAACTTTAGTAAAGTAAAGCAGAAATGACAAGGTAGGTAGGTATAATTTACTTGACTATACGATGATATTTCCTTCGATGACTTCACGACGAAGGCAGCTGGCAGTTATATACCTAGTCACAAGAATTTCTCGAGCCGTCCGGATTATAAAACAAAATGTCCGTTTGAAAATCACGTTCCAGTGAACCAACTTGTATTGAGTCAAGTTGTAATTTAATTTTAATACTTTCTAGAGAAATCTAGATAGAGCACGTTCTAATGTAGTATTGTTCATCGCCGTATTTACTATTCCTTCATAGCGAAAATTAAAACGCAGTCTATGATACACGTATTTGTATTTTTTCGTTTTATGACTCAACTGTTGTAATCACTAAACACTAGGGGTATTTACAAAAATACTCTTCAAATTTAAATATGTAGGAGGAGATTAAATTGTTATTCGTTACTTTGTAAAGTAATTTTTTTGTAGAGCATACCTTCGGTGCGTCTTGTATTTTTTTAATATCTGCTTCCCCTCTGGGAGTAAATATACCTAATATATTATTTGTAATCTCGTCTTTGTTGTCCATAACAACCACAACACAGAGTATGACAGCGACATTGCGATATTCGAGAGGGATTTCAATAGTTCATAATATGCTTGTTATTGGTAACGCACAACATAATCTACAGCTTTTGCTTAAATTATCGAAGGATGTAGATTATTATTAATAAGTAATGTCATAATATCTTCATTAATTTCATTTCAACATACAGACTGAAACGACTGGGAAAGATATTGCCGAAAATTCATAGAAAAGACTGTTTACTATGTTCTAGTGATGTGTCTCTCACCCGAATATCAGCTGCGCTCTTGACCCGCGATAAAGAGCCACTAATCAACAGCTCACGACCGAATGAGAGCGAGTGACATCATCTCCACATTACCTTGCTGCTTCGGGGAATCGTGTTATTTGCATTCAGTGCTGCGACTACATTGCCACGATTGAGGCCAGCTACCGTTTAGACCTTCTGGTGGAAAAGACCCTATAGTGGCACAGTTCTAAGTACAACACGATGGCTACAATGTCTAAGTCCGCATCCTTAATATATAGAGCCTATGGTTTACTTATTTATTTTAATTCAGTTTAAATTTAGTATTTAATTAGCGTTACACACATTAATTCAAATTGCCACCTCGAAATCGAACCCAGGACCCCTCTTATGTCACTCGTGCTATAAAATATTATACGATACTCGTTCGTAAAGTTGCATTTTTGAACGGCGTATATCGCACTCGCTTCGCTCGTGCGCTAACTTCACGCCGTTCAAAAATGGGCAACTTTACGCACCGTATCGTAATGTACTATTTTCTTCCTCGTTACTATTTTTTATTCCGTTCATTCGTTTTATATAATTCTCCTAATATTAATTCTTATCTTTTCTCTTAATATCCGAACAAACTAGTACGAGATATTTGACAACCGCAGGAGTCTGATGTTTATCAACAAGACCTTCAAGTCGTTATAATGCAAGTAAAAAAGCAGACAGTGGGTCAAGAATGTATGAATAAATATCAGCGCGATCTCAACGATATTCAATTTGTTTTGAAACACGTACAAGTCGTTTGGATCAGCGGCTCTCAACCTCAGAGACTTCTCTTATCCTCAGCTATTATATTTTAGCAATTTATGGCAGCAGTCGAATATGAGCGTACCACTTTATGATACTTAGATTTATGAACGGTGTAAGCATTTAATTTATGGCCATAATTAAAAATAAAGTATTTACAACAACGTCCCCAATTTTTTCATATTATTTTTGATTCACTGATACCTACACTAATTACCTTTTCTTAACGTGATTATTTACTAAGGTTAAGAATTTCTTTCGGAATACTTTTGTGTTGTTAGATAAGAAATGTAAAGAGCAAGACACATTTGTTTCAGAAGACGGAAGTTGAAGTAGGTACCTACGGATAGTAGATAAAGTTACGACTTCGCTATACTTGAAGAATAAGAATTCAATAATACAAAAAACGTATCAAAATTCGTGCAGCACGTAATGAATTAACTAAGTACTTTAAAGAGACAAAAACGGTTTAATGGGAGTGATTCATAAATTCTATTTTAGTTCGTGCAGGGCTACACTAGACGCGGTTCAATCCATTTGAAACGGATCAAGTCTGACCTTAAGATTATGAGAGCCAGCAGGGTCATTGGACTTGATTAAGTACACTGCATTCTCAGAGCTTAACGAGACCATACATTATGCATGACATTTAGGGTCAATCGGCTCAAGGAGTCTTGTGTTTAAAAGATCTAAGCACTGGATAGCTCACGGTTTTAGTTCATTCCGCACGCTAGAGATCTGTGTGTAGAGGGTTATTATGATAACGCGTGGGTTAAGATCACGACAAATTTGTTGAAGCTAAGCAAAGTTTAATCATCTTAACTCATAATTATCTTATGTGAGGGGTACGTTCATTCACCACATTAAAGAGAACTTTGTGTGCAAGTTTTCTCACCAAGTTTTCGGACACCGAAATAAGTGGTACTTACTTAATGAGTATGTAATACGTAGGTACTTACATAATTTTTTTTTTGAAAAGTGGAGTATGTTATTCTGAAATTAAGTAATATTCAGTTCTATCGGATTAATAGTGACCTCTGACGGTAGTTTTTCTCATATATCTTCCACGTACAGACATCGATCAGTTACTATATTATTTTAAGTACACATCTACTAAACGCTGGTATCCGAGTATCACCCACAAGCCCACAATACAAGTGAACATCGTATTGAAAACCCGATAGAATAGTAAAGGACGCGGTCCAGTGTCATTGCTATGTCCGTATGAGTCATATTATGTTGGTCGTACCGCTCTGCGGTTTGCGGGCAAGGTGTGGGACCTTCGGCTGAACGTGAATGAATACGCTGGGAACTTCCTTCCTGGTACATGTACCAGTCAAGTAACAAAAACGGTCAAAATCTGACCTCTCATTTAGAAGAAATCCGCTGATGAATATACTTACCTACACAAATGTACTTAGATGTTACATCAACTAATTTATTCATAAGATCCAATTAGTTATTACATTATTATTATTACATGGATATGTTGGTAGAGGTTTTCTTATTAAATAAAAAATATCAGGGTGTTATAAAAATGAAGAGCCGCAAAAGCCGCAAAGCTTTTACCTTTTGTTACTGATGTCCATGGAGTAGTTACCATCAGGTGAAGAGACTTATCACAGTCATGGCTCAGCTCATTATGACGTCATTATAAATAATAAGGTTACACTCTTATAGCGCCTCACAGGATTCTCTGAGTCGTGAGTGTCATAGACAAGAATATGACAAAAGAAAAGGGACATCGTAATTCTCAATTCATACATTTGTGTACAGTCTACGCCTGAGTACGCCTAAGTAGCGGTGATAGCCTAGTGGTTAAGAATCCGGCCTCCTACGGAGGGTCCGGGTTCGAATCCCAGGGCACGCATCTCTGACTTCTTGGAGTTATGTGCGTTTTAAGCATTTAAATGTCACTTGCTATAAACGGTGAAGGAAAAAATCGTGAGGAAACCTGCATGCCGGAGAGTTCGTAAAACTCAAAGGTGTGTGAAGTGCGCCAATCCGCACTTGGCCAGCGTGGTGGACTATGGCCTTAACCTTCTCATTCTGAGAAGAGACCCGTGCTCAATAGTTGGCCATGATGAGTTGAAACTCAACTGAACTACGCCTGAGTAGCCTACTAAATAGGTCTCATGGGCAGCATCGGAAAAATGCTCCCACACGCTCCTATGCACCCATACTTATCCATTCAAAAAGTTTTAACCGTGGCATTGATCGAAGATTCTATTTCTGGCATCTATACTACTTTGTCCGGGTTACTCACGGATAGACAAACAGTGGGGCCGATGACATCATACTAATTTATCCCATCGCCACCTCCAAACCTGGAGTTTACATTGTGGACTGATAGGACACAGAGTAGCTGCACACAGAGGCCACTTACGGCAGCTTGTTATAATAATAAACATTTTACTCAGCATAGACAGAGAACGATATACACCCAGATACCGTGGCCAACTTAACATGAGATAGCACGAGAAAGAACTTAACAGTGCTTAACAGTGCATTAATTGAAATTACCGGCACGCAAAGGGAAAAAAGTTTTTTGGTGTCATTAGCGTAAGTTCCATTTTTTGAGTTAGTGCATTAGATAGCATCTACTCTATACTCTTCAACACTCAATATTCTCAGCCTCCTTGTTATTGTTACGTTTATACAGTGAATAAAGAAGTCCGTAACGACTCAGAAACCGATTAACTTGACCTTGGTGAGTGCCAGTATTTTGAGAGGAAACGAAAACGCTCGATTCGTGAAAGGGCACATTAATTTGTCAGTCCCGACCGTTATGTTAGCTGGCGACCAATATACCTTCTGGATGAGGATGCTTTTAGATGTCACCGAGAACTTTGAGCTTAGTTATTCATTTGCAGTAGAGTTACGTCAAGAGTTAATAAATAATTGGAAGTATTTTAACCAAATCGTCATTTAGACGACCTAGACTGGAAATAATTTTGTGCATAAAAATATTGATAAAATACCTACATTAATAAATGGCTTTGAATATTACAAATCTTGGTTTTTTATAGAATTAAGCACCACCCTTCCGCTGCCTTCCTTTTTTACTCGCTAAGCCGCATAATAACTTTTAGAATATTGCCCAACTAGTATCCAGCTAGTTTGTCAAACGCATATCGTTGACGTGCAAAAGAATGAGAACATTTATTGTACACATTTCTAAAAACCCGTCGATCGTTTCCTCCTTGATGGCGACGTAACGCACAGAGCACTTAGCCGTAGAGGCGTGCTTATTAGTTTATTTACTCAATTTCCAAATCGAAATTTAAATTTTTATAGTCGAATAATTATATTATTTTTCAATTCATATTGTGGGTTAAATGTATGAAATTGGTTTATGGTATACATATTTTAAATCGTACAAATTAAAAAAAAACTAGTATAAACTTCTCACGAATTACAAATATTATTTTGATACGTAATTTGTAAATCTGCAACAGATTATTGAGATTGTAAGACTTGTTTCTTATTGATTTTGTTTTCATAACTTAAAATTTGTGTCACACTCACATGTGATACGGTTTTTTCATACCTGGCTAGTTGCCACCTTCTCAAAACAACATGGAATGCTTTTAACGTGTTTTACTACCATCACAACGCCTGGTAACAAAGGCAACCACTGTTTCGTTTCAGATCGCAACATACTCATATCTGTGATCATTTCGGTGTTCTGTTGACCGACAACCATTACTACGTTACTTGTCAGCTTTACCCAGCAATTATCATAAAAATGTATACCTGACGCTTAAATCTAACTATACTATGCTTATTATTTATACTACGTTTGGTTTTAATTCATGCTGTGATATACCCCAATGATTTAAGTGCTGTAAGCCATGGCGGCCAGCCCACGCATAGACAGATATGCTATCTAGTTATTAATGGCAACATTTTTGTTGTAACAAATGGGTAAGTTACTTTGAAGGAATGTAGAAATCCGGCAGAGTCACGAGGTAGTTAATTTATTGCCGTCAAGATATATATATTATAATCTTGAGATGGTTCGATTATCAAAAGAACAGAATCTAATATTTTCTTGATATCTCAATAGTCAAAAACATCTACTTGTATACTTGATGTAAGTTTATTGATATTTTTAGATATTTATTTCAAGAATTTCACTTAAATCCGATGATATTGAATTGTTCTTCAATGGCAAAATAGGTGGCGCCTGTTTCGATCTTTACAACTTGCTATGCATCGAAAAATAAAGCGAAAAAAAAGATGAATAGACTTCTTTGTAGCTCAAAGTTCTACTTTCTATTAATAATAAACAAATAGAAGCATACTCTAGTTCCATCCATCAAATACAAAAATATTTACACCTCGTTCAATCACTGTCCAAGTTGGACTTGATGACGAATAATAATTAGTAAAATTTCGCTGTAAATTGATTTGTTGAACAATATGTTTCTTCGTATTGTTAGAAAGGCAGTCGAAGATTAATGATGAGCCAAAATCAAAACAACAGATGACCGCTGCGCAGGCGCTAGGCGGCGAGATGTGCTTTCATAGACCAACCGTTCAAAAAATATATTCTATAAAATTCAAGCCACAGCGCGCAGATTCTCTGTGAATTTTATTACATTCAGTGTGATGTGGGATTATGTCAAGTATTTTATTTTCGTGTACATTATTCAAATTAAATTCATCTTTGTCACGTCAATTATATTATGAATTAATTGGGTGATTTTACTTGAAAAACAAAATGCTGAAAAATAACCATAATAACGATAAAACAGCTTTCAAAATAGTAACATTACTAAATATTGTAACATACTTGTGACATCAGTGCACATGTTGAGTTGATCAATCTCTTAGGAATAGGTAATACAAACTTGTAAACAACATGCTTAACATACCAACTTTAACAGGGCTATTATCATCTGACAATGACAACATATAAAAAAAATTTCAAAAAAATGTTTATAATTTTGACTAATGGAACAAAAACGATCATAAACACCAACCATTTTCGGTTATGCATCACCATAAAAGCCGGCAAAGTCACCGGCGAGGTCACTTATAATTGGCGGTGAGGTAATTACATGCCACTGGCAAATATTTATAATTGCTCCAACATGCGAACCCGGCTGATAAGATAACAAACCGGTCTTGACATCGCCCAATGCCACGCTTCAGAGGATTTCGACCCTCCCGTCTTAAGATAACGCCTAAGAATTGGTAATAGTCCCGTGCATACTTTTATCTCAATATTTTGCAAAATATTTGCTATCAGGTTGCATAGTTCAAGTATTACGCAAAAATTTAATCTATTATGATGTGGGTTATCTCATTGCATTTATACATTTTTACAAATGATAAAAACTAAAACTCTAATGCTGTATGAAATATAATTAGAAACAAAAATGTTTCTACAGATAATAATTACACAAGTGACCAAATTCAGATAAATGAAATTTTCTCATATAAAACAGAAAGCATAGGTAATGCAGTAATTTACCTAAACTTGCTTAAGAGATCTGCATTCAAATTAAGACTATTGTCACAGTGATATTATCACTGTCATTTGTTTTAATTCTGCAAACTTGTTGAGAGCCTGAAGATCGCAAAGCAAATCTACATGATGGCTTTGAATGCAGTAAAATACGAACAGAATACGAATACGTACTAGTCAACATGTAAGAGATAACATTATGAGGTGTATTCGTTTAAAAATAAAAATTTGTTAACAAAAGGAAATTCTTACCACATTTAGAAAGCGATAAGCTTAACTATTTTAAAGTTACAACAGATAAAGGTGTAGTTAAGGATGACTTATTGAAAAGTTTTGTCCACTTATGAAGATTTTTTTGTTCTTACTAACAAGAACTGGATGGAAATATTGACAACACATTATAGGTAACAAAGTAGAATGGAACTAGTTCTTAGTGGAAACAGCAAAAAGAGTAATAATGTAAAAGATGCAAAATTATAATAAAACGGTAACAAGAAACTTAATAATACTCTTTGAACAATTCGTAAGTACACTTATTCTATTCTAACAGTCTAAGATACTAGGCAAATAATATACTCGTAATAGTGCTGAATGAAATAACTAATAATAGATGTTATTAGTGGTGCAGTTAATTGCGTTGATTATACCCCATTACAAATGGTTGCAACTGTGCAAGACAAATTGCTGTTTTAACTCGTTCACTCGCATAAATGTTAATAATTATTTATTAAAGGTGAAGAAAGATTAATATGTGTATTATAAATATAATTGCCAGCAGTAAACATAACGATACTTATAATGAATTCACGAAGTTATGTTTTTTCAAAATTTTTCGTAAAGGGTATCTCAATGGATGAACCGATTTTGAAGTACTGTGAGGCATTCGACGGTACCGTTTTGTGAGTAAAAGAGCTCTCACAATATAACTATTTTTTTACAAAAATATAACAGACTAGCAAACCCGGCGAACTCCGTTTCGCCACCAGATGGCTTCGTTTTTTGTAACATTTCGTTTGGGGATTAAAGAAATTTTTTTTCGTTTTATATTTGAAAAGGTGATAGAAAAAACAGAGATCAAAACAGCATAGGAAAAATAATTTATAGACAGTAAAACGTAACATAACAACATAATATCCTAGGTAACCAATACGCCAATGCAACCAAATTACGTATGTACAATACACTTACAAATTGTTCGGTTTATATATTTCTAACACCTGCCCTTAAACTAAACAATTTGTAAACCAAATCGGACAGATACTCTTATATAATTAATCAGTATCTTCTACAACCCGTCTCACATATTGGTTCTTTATATCGAAGTAACTGACCCTTTTACATTTGAATTTACTTTGGAACTTTTCCCCAACAAATATTACATTTAGTTTCATTATAATGTACCTCAAGCCCTTTTGAAGTCATCTTTCCAACCGATAACAAATTCGTTGACAAACCCGGCACGTAAATAACTTCTGTTAATTTTGTAGTCTTAGTGTGCCCTTTTAACAACAGCTCTTCTTCACCATGTACTTCGCTATGCATCTTTTCTCTATTAGCCACTGTCACCAACCGCGGAGTATCCACAACATAATTTTGCAATAAAGCTTTGTTGTTCGTCATGTGGCAAGTTGCGCCGGAATCCACATACCAGGCATTCGAATTTACATCTATAGCTAATGCCGATAATAATGTTCCTCTCCACGTATTTTCACATGTTTCTCCTGCTTTTCCATTTTTGTTGGTTTTTGTCGGACAGTTCTTTGCATAATGATCCTGTTTCTTACATATGAAGCATTTGCCTTTCATAAAAGGTTTATTCGCTGTTTTTGCATTTCATTTTGCAAACATTGCGCCTTCTTCGCTCTTATCAAAGCCTCTACGCAATTCTTCTTGTAATAGTTTGCTCTTTACTGTCTCGCTGCATAATTTAATATTAGAATTTTCCAATGTCAGGATAAGCGGGTCATAATCTGATGATAGACCGCTCAGTATCAACACTGACAGGAAATCATCATCTAATGGAGCATTAATATTTCGTGGTTGTTGATCCAACTCCGTGATCCTTAAGAGATACGCTTCCATATCATTAAATTGTTCTAACTTCAATCCTAACATTGTAGGTACGTAAAAGTCCAAGACATCTACACAGTCCTTTGTCTTCATAGGCCATTTTTAAATTATTCCAAGCCTCAAAGCCAGTGGTAGCATTTCGTACATGCGAAAACGACGATGGCTGCACCATCAAACATAATATTTTGGCAAGAGCCCGTTGCTTGCGTTCGTCATTGTCCCTAGGGACACCCGACTCAGCCTCAACGATGCAGTTCCATTAGTCCTCATGTATCAAATACATCCGCATCAAAAACTTCCAATTGCCGTAATTGGATATACCACTAAGCTTCTCAAAATTGACAGTTATTCCAGAACTCGAAGCTGTAGACAACCATTGAGATACTATGTACTAAAGTAGACAACAATGATGCCGGCATCGCCGATGGCGATCGAACATTCCTTTTGTTCTGCATCTCGTTTTAAAAACAAAATTTAGTACGTACAATTCTTTCTATTAATCTTAGTTAATAACTGGGAAGTGTGGAATACCTCCTGGGGTATCTGGGCCCATAACCTGATAGAAAAACAGAGATTTACACAGCGTAGGAAAAATATTTTATTAGACAGTAGAAGGTAACAACGTGGTATCCAAGGCAACCATATGACAATCCTACCAAATTACATATGTACAACACCTACTTAAATTGTTTGGTTTACAATGATTTTCCTTGTTTTCCTCCTTTTCTGTTGAAAATTTCACGAATTTTGTTTGCTACAAACCTCACGGAGCTCGAGACCTTTCCAACGAATGCAAAACCGTGGAAATCGGTTTGTGCGTTCTGGAGTTATAGAATCAGGAAGGAAAACCCGACTTATTTTTATATATAAGACTTCAAATATGTAAAAGAAGGGAAATAATACGACTATTTTTACTTTAGGATTTTATAATTTTCTGCTCAATGACAATACATCGAATAGAATACCAAATCCAATTCGTCAACGTCACATCTTTCTTTTTCAAATAACATCAGTTCATGCAAAAAGTATCGTCAATGGCTACAGATAAGGCTAAGGTTATAGCTTTGGCTTATATTGACACCTTCCGCTCCACCGTCTGGCTGTGACGGCTGCCTGGCTGTGGCTGGAGGGAATCATCAATATGGCGGGCGGTGGCTTTGGCTTGGCTTTGGCTCTAACTAAGGCTAAGGCTACGTGATGCGTTGGCAGGCGGCTCCTTTAGGCACAATTTAGCTGGCGGCTGCATCAGCTTACGTCACGTCCGTTACAATCGGCCATCCTGCAACAATTGCGTCCCGCAATTGGAACGCACACAAAGGGTTATTAATTTAACAAAATCAGCAACAACTTGTACTTGTACTGGCACAGCATGATGACAGCGACATGAAATGGCATACATCACCTTTTATGCTGAGATATACTCCTTCACGTAATGACCATTTTTATAAAACTGATAAGCATTCACTGATTTCTCTTTACATTTTGACAAGGCTCTTTTCTTCAGTCAGACTGATTATGGATTCTTATTGAGGGCTTTCCCAAATTTTATCTGACAGATTTGACAGTTTTTCCTTTTCAAGTAAATATGGCATTGCATCTTGAAAACTATTTTCCATATCGTATTAAGTATACTTATCAGTTCGTCATTGGCATAAAATTTAACTCTGTTCAGCTGTTCCACGAGATCCATCTTCAACATTTCTCTACTAGCGGCAATACGCACTTGGAATTGAACATCGCCTGTAACAACAAAATACAAACGCGAGTATCTCTCCACGATCGACCCTTCCAGACCTACCATGAGACATTTCCAAAAAGAAATCCTGTCTCTGCCCAACTTTATCAATGTTTGTTTCCAAAATTACGACGGCATTCTCAAAATATCATCTCCGTCCGACCCGATTCATATTTAGTTCAAACTATCAAAATCTCAACGAACTTTCAAATCTTGAATTCAATGAAATTTTAATCTCGAAGCCATGAAACTACTGATATTATTTCTCCAGTTGATAATTTATTCTGTCTTAACCACATCCCTTTTAGATATGCAGACGAATAGCATTCAAGTCCCATTTTTAGGTTCTCGTAATACCTTATCTGGCTAAACATTAAAGTAAAAACAATACAGAGGTCACCTAATGTCCAGAAGCGCTGATCCACATCCAAAGCATTACAAGTACACGTCCAAGTCTCCCCTCCTTTAATACTTTTATCGCTTTCAATTTCGACCATTGATTTTAATTCTCTCCAGTATCAGGACGTAGGTATATTGTTTTTTAACATTATTATCCACTTCTGAATGTAAAAGAAGGGAAATAATACGACTATTTTTACTTTAGGATTTTATAATTTTCTGCTCAATGACAATACATCGAATAGAATACCAAATCCAATTCGTCAACGTCACATCTTTCTTTTTCAAATAACATCAGTTCATGCAAAAAGTATCGTCAATGGCTACAGATAAGGCTAAGGTTATAGCTTTGGCTTATATTGACACCTTCCGCTCCACCGTCTGGCTGTGACGGCTGCCTGGCTGTGGCTGGAGGGAATCATCAATATGGCGGGCGGTGGCTTTGGCTAGGCTTTGGCTCTAACTAAGGCTAAGGCTACGTGATGCGTTGGCAGGCGGCTCCTTTAGGCACAATTTAGCTGGCGGCTGCATCAGCTTACGTCACGTCCGTTACAAATACGACAAGTAACGATAATTCAATTATCAGCTGTCAGATGTCGCTGAATTTTATATGGGACTAGACTACAAGTACCAGCTTTTGATTAAATAAAGAATTTTCAAAATCATTTCACCTAGGTGTAAAGATAAAATATGAGGTAACACACAAAAAACATTCTCTGTCATATTACTCTGTAGTTTGTTTATTGTTTCTCAGGTAATGAAGTCGTAAATTACACGTTTACCAGATTAATTTGAGTAAATTCATAGGACCCGAATTATATACCTACCTACTTATAGGTACACTAGCAAACCCGGCGAACTCCGTTTCGCCACCAGATGGCTTCGTTTTTTGTAACATTTCGTTTGGGGATTAAAGAATTTTTTTTTGTTTTATATTTGAAAAGGTTGTAGCGGCGCGGTCCATCAGTGGAGGGGGAGTGATGTAGCGGCGCGCATTCCTGCAGTAACATGAGCGCGCGCCTCACATGATATGCTTACCATAGCATTACACCACATGCACCGAGCAAAGTAAACAATAGACTACGTCATACGCGTCACTCTGAACTGGCCAATCAGATGACGTATCCTCAACCGCGCTAACGAAGATTCTACAGTATCTAACATATATACAAATGGTCCGAAGTTAACATTCGGACCGCGGTCCCCAGGCAGTGACATCGCCTGGCGGGAGATCTCCCCTTTTCCTCCACAATTGGTGACCCCGACGTGATTGCACCGACGCCGTGACGTGATGTTCAACCGACGTCATCAACCGACGTGACCAACCATGCCAGCAGCGACGAGCACAACGACCAGGTTCCACAAGCAGCCGTAAAAGCGCCTTGGTTCCATCAGCACGCTCAACTTCAGCGATCCGCAGCACGCAGCAGAGGTTTCTGGTTTCCCTCCCGTGACTGCGCACTGTTACAGATAGTGTATGTAGGCATATCTGCTGACTCTGCTCACCTATTTCTGCACCTTCAGCACATCTACTCCTTCCCCTCCGCTCATCCTTCCATCCCAGTCAGTCTCAATCCATCATCCACACCAATCGGTCGTGTCGCCTCAAACAATTCTTTTTTTTAAAAACCCTTAAACCCTGAGGCTCGTAACATTTTGGTGGCAGCGTGAAGGGATTCAAAAGAGTCCCCGGTACGTCTCTTTCTCAAAGTCGTAAATTCAGTGAGTGAGTGCCAGTATTCAGTGAATAAGTGTAAGAATTCAGTTAAAAGTGCCAGTTCTATTTCAAAACTACTAAATTCTGTGTAAAAGTGCGAAAACCGGGTAAAACTTCTATATCCAAGTTCTATTTCTATTTCCTCTGTATCCTTTACCCGGACACACTAGAAACACAAACTGCACTTCATACTATATCCTGTGACTTCTACTCCACTGGCAACCGCAATAGTAGCAGTAGATTGCGGCTACTTCTTCTACGACGAGTTCCATCGACGACACGACGACAACGACGGTATATCGACGACACAACGACGACGACGACGACAACACATCGCAAGGTCTACATTCCAATCTCCTCTGCGCTCCAGTCTTCTCTGCGCTCCAGTTCTCTCTACGCTCCGATCTTCTCTGTATCCTGGTCTCCTCTACGAGGGAAGAATGATCGTCCTTATTGCTCTGTGAGTGATTTCTAAATCCTTGGTCATTGCCTTATATTGAACTTTGATTTTTCTTTGTGCCTAGTTATCGTGTACTATTTGTGTTTTGTGTTTGTTTTTATAATTTCAGATATATTTTTATTTCTTGTTGTATTTTTTGTGTGTTATCTTGTGTATTTCGTCTTAAATTAAAATGGCAGAAAGTAGATCGCAGAGCCCTAAATTTGAAAAGCCGGAAATAGCCGTAACCGACACCGAGGATGACAGAGAAAGCATCTGTCCCCCTCCAGGCCCTTCTACTAGATCTAAGAAGAAGACCTCAGCTCCTAAGGCAGAAATAGACCTATCAATTTTATTAAAATTTATTAAGCCTTATGATGGCCGCAGAGAAACCTTAAATTCGTTTTTAGTTAACTGCAATAATGCTTTTGAGCTGGCGTCCGACTCTCAGAAAGATATATTATTTAAATATATTTTGTGCCAATTACAAGGGAAAGCGGAAACTGCGTGTTCGATAAAAGATTTTACTACCTGGCAGCAACTGAAAGATTTTTTGAAAACCCAGTTTAGTGAACGTAAACACTATTCTCACCTTCTTACAGAACTACAGGAGTGTAAGCAAAAACTGAACGAACCTGTAAGTCAATATGCGCTTAGGGTGGAAACTTGTCTCTCCGCCCTCCTTACTGAAATCTCCATCTCACATGGCCACAAGAGCCGTGAGATGATAGGCCGCACCGCAGCTATGGAAGAGCTCGCTCTTCACCACTTCCAGATGGGTTTAGCTCCTCGTATCTCTAATATTGTAAGGTGTCGTTCTGTAAAAACGTTAAATGATGCAATTAACGCAGCAATTTCTGAGGAGAAAATCCAACAGTCCTTGTATAAAAATGTTCAACCCGCGGTTCGTCAAGAAAGACCAATTGTCCAATTTATGCGTCGTCCACAACAAAATCAATTTGTTTCAACATCCCGTCAACAACCTATGATCCCTAAATCCCCAAATCCTAAAAATGTGACTTGTAGGTATTGCAAAAATCCGGGACATACCTTAGAACAATGCCGAAAACGTATGTTCAATAATCAACGCTTTAAAAATCTAAACCAAGGCCAAAACGTTGATATCCCTATCCGAAACGTAAATTTTGTGTCCGATCCTAGCTGTGATCCCGATGAATATGAAGAAGGCTATGATACTGTGGATGACGTCATGCCAAAAAACGAATAAATGTCTCGTTCCCGTGCCGTACGGGACCTCAATCAAAAATCGGCACATCTGAAACGATTCCGTTACATGGCAATCGTTCTACTAAACCCTCTGTATCCGTGCAGCGACGTCTGCCGAAACTCTCTGTATCCGTGCAGCAAAGCCTGCCAAAATCCTCTGTATCCGTGCAGCAAAGCCTGCCAAAATCCTCTGTATCCGTGCAGCAAAGCCTGCCGAAATCCTCTGTATCCGTGCAGCAAAGCCTGCCGAAATCCTCTGTATCCGTGCAGCAAAGCCTACCGAAATCCTCTGTATCCGTGCAGCGAAGCCTGCCGAAATCCTCTGTATCCGTGCAGCCAAGCCTGCCGAAATCCTCTGTATCCGTGCAGCCAAGCCTGCCGAAATCCTCTGTATCCGTGCAGCGAAGCCTGCCGAAATCCTCTGTATCCGTGCAGCCAAGCCTACCGAAATCCTCTGTATCCGTGCAGCCAAGCCTGCCGAAATCCTCTGTATCCATGCAGCAGCAACAAAAAGCTAGCTTACCGAAAACTCCTAAATCCACTGTATTCCCTGTATTAAAAAATAAAAACCTTGCTATATCCGACGTATCCATCTCTAATCCTGAAACAAAGGTGTTTGAAATCACGACTGATCCTAATAAAATTCTACTTCCGCATGTTATTATTAATTCTCCAGTGTCCGAATTGCCTTTGTCCTTGCTAATAGATTCTGGTTCTGCAATTAGCCTAATTAAATCATCTTGTTTACAAAAACCAATAAAATTAATTAATGAACAAATAGAACTGAAAGGAATTGAACCCGGAAAAAGTTGTACAAAAACCCGTGGTCACTTCCTCTTAAAATTAAATTTATCTGATACCTCAAACAAATTTATCTGTCACAAATTTCATGTAATCGACAAAATTCATCTTCCATATGATGGCATCATAGGAACAGATCTACTAAATTCATTTGGTTGTAACATTAATTACACGACAAGTAAACTCCAAATTAACAGTATCCAAATACCAATACACTTTAATGAACCAATCTACACCATCCCTGCCAGATCTGAAATGATAATAGAGTGCTCTGTGTCGAATCCCGAATTAAAAGAAGGACTTATACTGGATCAAACGCAATTCAAAGACATCCTTATTGCTAATTGTTTAGTTAAAGTCAAAAATAACAACAGGATAAATATATCTGTTGTTAACATATCCGAATCTCCTATTTCCCTCAACTCTAATTTATTACTTACTTTAATTCAAAACGACTCCAATAACCTTCCTATTCCTGAAAATAAAGCCGTAGAGTATCCTGTGAATACTCTACAAACCCATGACTCAATCAACCGAACCCAGGAAGTTTTAAACCAACTCAGAGCTTCACATCTCAACGGTGAAGAAGCCAATACCCTTTTCGAAATTTGTGCCAACTACTCTGATATCTTCCATTTACCCGGAGATTCCCTATCTTTTACTAATGTCCTGGAACATGAAATCAACACAACAACCAATGAGCCAATTCATGTTAAGTCTTATCGATTTCCGGAATGCCACAAGCAAGAGGTCCAAAACCAAGTAAATAAAATGCTTAAAGATGGTATCATTAAGCCATCTATGTCTCCTTGGTCGGCTCCCATTTGGGTTGTCCCGAAGAAGTTAGATGCTTCCGGGCAGCGGAAATGGAGAGTTGTGATCGATTATAGACGGCTCAATGACGTCACAATCGGCGACTCATATCCAATACCCAATATCAATGAAATATTGGATCAACTTGGTAAATCAAAATACTTCTCAACTCTTGACTTGGCGTCTGGCTTCCATCAGATAAAAATGGCATCAAAAGATGCAGCGAAAACCGCTTTTAATGTACCTCAAGGACACTTCGAATTTCAACGCATGCCCTTCGGGCTCAAAAACGCGCCTTCCACGTTTCAGAGGCTCATGAACACCGTGCTCACAGGACTTCAAGGTACGAGATGCTTCGTGTATCTCGACGACATCGTAATCTATTCATACGATCTTAAATCGCATATAGATAATCTCGAATTAATATTTAATCGTCTCAGAGAACATAATCTCAAACTCCAGCCTGACAAATGCGAATTCCTTCGCAAAGAAGTATCTTATCTCGGGCATCTTATAACCGATAAAGGCGTGAAACCTGACCCCGAAAAAGTCAAGGCTGTATCCAATTTTCCAGTTCCAAAATGTCCCAAGGACGTAAAATCATTCCTAGGTCTTATGTCATATTATAGGAAATTCATTCCTGATTTTTCAAAGACAGCAAAACCTCTAACCTCCCTTCTGAAAAAGGACACTTCCTTCGTTTGGCAAAACGAACATCAATTAGCCTTCGAAACCCTAAAATCACGTCTTATCTCACCTCCGCTTCTTATTTATCCAGATTTTAAGAAACAATTCATACTTACGTGTGACGCATCTAATTACGCCATCAGCGCAATCCTATCTCAAGGCGATCCTGGAAAAGAGCAACCGATAGCCTTTGCTTCTCGAACGCTGAATAAAAATGAAGTAAACTACAACACCACTGAAAAAGAGTTGTTAGCAATCCTATTCGGATGTAAAACCTTTCGTCCTTATCTTTATGGTCGCAAGTTTCAAATTATTACCGACCACAGACCTTTAAAGTGGTTATTCAATCATAAGGATCCTGGAAGCAAACTCCAACGATGGAGGTTAAAATTAGAGGAGTTTGACTACGATATCCAATACCGAAAAGGCAAGTTAAACTCTGCAGCTGATGCTCTTTCAAGGTATCCTGTAAATCCCGTATATCCTGAAAATAATAATTCAAATCCTGCACAGGAGCAACAAAATATCAACTCACCTGATGATTTAAATGATTTACAGAGTGTCCTAGTTTCCCCACCTTCAAGTGTTGAAGCTGGCCTCCTAAACCCTGAAATTGAACAAGATGTATTAGATTACCTTAGTTCTATGAATGAAGAAACGCGTGTCAGTGTCGAACATGACCCGCAACCTTCAACCAGTTGGCAGAATCCTGAAACCTTACCCGTGTCAACTAATCCTAACCCTGAAAAATCCTTAACATCTAAAAACTTACCTCTACCCGAAGTAAACTTACCTGCTAATCCTAGTCCTGAAAAATCCTTAACGTCCAAAAACTTACCTCTACCCGATGAAAACTTACCTGCATCTGATCCTCTCGATCCCTTGTCCTCGACACCTGAAAATCACTTACCTGCTAGCTTTGGTCCTGAAACGTCCCCATTACCTGAAAGCCAGAGTAGATCAGCCGACGACAGCTATAGCAAATTCCTAAAGTCCCCTACAAGGACATATAGTACAACTATAAAAGAATACAACGAAAACTTGCTTAAGTGTAAACAAGACTTAGTCATAATTCCTACTTCAATCGATATGGATGAATCTATGCCCTACGTACAAGAAGTACTTAATAATTGTCCGGATAGCAGGCGCGACGAATTCCTTAGATTAGAAAGACACCTACATACTACGTTACCTCTTAACATCGAAAATAAACACTATCTATTCTTATTCACTAAAGTACATCATTTTGATGACATCTCTTATCCAGATATATATAAATCTCTTAAGTTTGCCCGTGACCAAATAATGATGGTATATACGACGATAAATGACGTCAGCATATCGGATTTCAAAAACCCTTTTGATAAACACTCCTTTATTAAAATCTATAACATGTTAGGTTATCTGTTCGACGGAACCAACATAAATATACATATCTATCACAATCAAATTATTTACCCTTCTCTAAGCGAAATCCCAAAAATATTAAAAGAAAATCACGATATCCCTATTGCAGGTCACTTAGGAAACCTGAGAATGTATAATCGTATCCGTGACCGTTTCTATTGGAAGAATATGCGAAGTGATATTGAAAACTATGTCCGAAAATGTCAAGCCTGTCAAGCAAATAAAGCACTACGGAGAATTAACCGAGCTCCTATGATTATTACTTCGACTTCGACCGCCCCATTCGAAAAATTATGTATCGATATCGTTGGTCCTTTACCCGAAGCCGGAACTGCTAAATTAAAATTCATTTTAACTATGCAAGACGACCTCACAAAGTTCTCATTAGCGTTACCTTACGTTACATTACCCCTACGTTGTAACACCGCGGAAGAGTCGAGTGAATGCCTTGTACATTTTATGTCCCTCTTTGGAATACCCAAACATATACTCACAGATCAAGGTACTAATTTTACTGCAGATTTGTTTAAAAAGACCTGTGAGTTTCTGAAAATTAAACAACTGTGGTCTTCTCCTTATCATCCGCAGACGCAAGGCGCACTAGAAAGGTCGCATTCTACTCTTAAAGAATACCTGAAAACTTATGTAAACGAAAATCAAGATAACTGGCCGCGTTATGTGTATACAGCTATGCTGGCATATAACACAGCCATACACTCTACTACGCACTATTCTCCCTACGAGCTTTTGTTTGGACACAAGCCCCGTATCCCTGATTCCTTATACAACGAAAACTCTACTGTTACTTATCCTGAATACGTGAAAATGCTCCAACACCGCATGAAACATTCGCGTGAGAAAGCTTTAGAATTCATACACGGTTCAAAGCTGAGATCTAAAAATTATTATGATTCCCATAGTCGTCCAGCCAAATACAAGGTAGGCGACTATGTTATGTTAAAGAATCATCTCAGGTTACGAAAGGCCTTATCACCTCTCTGGAAAGGCCCCTATAAAATAGTCAAAGTTCATGGGAACCATACCTTGTCTCTTCTTATAAACAGAAGACACGTGAGGCATCACTACGACGAAGTGAAACCCGTTCAGGATGTCCATGACTCCCCTCCTAGTTAGGATTATTTTAGTACTTAGTTTTAATTATTCTATATCTTTTAAATAACTTAGTCTTAAATAAATATCATAATATCTTTTATTTTCTCTTCGTTACAGCATATTGGCCCAAGGTCACTGTCAAGATTTTGTTCATCAAATCGACTCGAGTCCTGGCATATATTTTGACCCAATTGGTGAACTTAAAATAAATGTAGGCCATTTAGATATTGTGACTGCATTCGATATTTCTTACATAGAACCACATATTAATAATATTAATTCTATTTTAGGTACAACACGTCATTTATGCAACCAAATCCAATTTGAAATTTCAGAAAGTTTAGAATGTACTAATATCTTAGAACCTCTCACAATTCGATATAATGATATGGTTTCTGAATATTCTTCTATCGCCCATTTAGTCAATAATAGGTCCAAAAGAAGTGCCTGGATAGGTGGCATTGGCTCTTTAGCAAAAACTATTTTCGGGACTTTAGATGAAAACGATGCTATTAAATATGACAATGCTATTCGAAACATCCAAGATAACGAAAAGAGAATAGCCTCTTTAATTAAAGAAAATGTATTAGTTACTACTTCTTCCTTATTAGAATTTAATAATACTTTTTATAAAATTAAGTTTAATGAAATTAGCCTTAGTGAAGCTATCGACAAGTTCTCCATTTCTTTAAAGAATTTAACTATTATTTCCAACATTTTAAATATAAAAAGTAAAATTAATTCTATCCTGAATAGTTTGGAAGCATCCATACTCACCCTATCTTTTCAATTACAAGACATAACAAATGCAATTATGCTCACAAGTCAAAACATTCTGCACCCGGCGATTCTACGTCCCACGCAACTTTATCAAGAACTTGTTGATAACTATAGATATTTACCTGTAGAATTTAAGCTACCTGTAAACTTAGAATTAAGCCAAATTCATATTTTAACGAATATTTCAAATGTTATCTGCTATAGTTTAAGAAATAAATTAGTGTTTGTATTAAGAATTCCTTTAGTTTCCCCTAAGGAATACAGTCTATTCCACAGTATAGCATTACCGATTCCGCATAAAAATACAAAGCCGGACTCTTTTAGTTTTATAATACCTAGTACTAAGTACATAGCAATGACCAGGGATAAATCGGAATATTGTACTTTAGAGTCACTACAAGAATGCAGAGCGATAACGCGTTACAACTACATCTGTGACGTGATGTCAGTGTTCCCCACAAGTGCAAATCCCAACTGCGAAAGTGAAATTATGTGCAGTGTAATAAGTGCTCTTCCAAAACGTTGTAAAACCGAATTTATTTACGGACATTTAGATATATGGAAACCTCTACATAACAATAATTGGATTTTTGTACAATCTCAAAAGAATAAATTATACATAGAATGTCCTAATAAAAATATTGCAGAATTAAATATCTTTGGTACTGGTATCGTAAACATACCAATTAATTGCATAGCTTATTGTAAAACAACAAAATTAATTCCAAAATTAAATAACCTTTCATTAAATATAACTATTGTAAAATCAGATTTTAACATAATTAAAGACTCTTGTTGTTTATTAGATAATTTTAAATATAAAATAAAAAATGAGTCTCCTATTCAATTAAATAATTTAGATCTAGATATTTTCACTTCAGAATTAAAGTCCAAATTTAAATCAATAACATCAGAAACTGATAAAATTATAAATCAACATCCAATCATTCAATATGAGACTCATTACTCTATTGTAACAATAGTAATTGTTTGTATTATGTCATTATTTTGTATTGTAAAAGTTTATTCGATTATTAAATCACGCAACCGATTTTCCTTCACTTTTCCGAGATTCTCCTCGCCCGCTCCAGTAGAGTCACCTCCAGAAGAAATACCAATTCCTGAAATTCCTATTCCTGTCAAAACCACTGAAAGTCGTTCTAGACCCAAAGATATTCCTTCTCCGTCTTTGAGAACGATTATATAACTTTTGTCAATTTTCTTCTCCCTAAACATCGTATTTCAACCCCGATGTTTAGTCAACCCCAGGGGGCTGTTACAGATAGTGTATGTAGGCATATCTGCTGACTCTGCTCACCTATTTCTGCACCTTCAGCACATCTACTCCTTCCCCTCCGCTCATCCTTCCATCCCAGTCAGTCTCAATCCATCATCCACACCAATCGGTCGTGTCGCCTCAAACAATTCTTTTTTTTAAAAACCCTTAAACCCTGAGGCTCGTAACAGCACGCATCGCATCATTCCGGCACTCATGGCCGATAGAAGACACTGGCACACGAAGAGTTACGACATCATCCCATCAGTGGAGGGGGAGTGATGTAGCGGCGCGCATTCCTGCAGTAACATGAGCGCGCGCCTCACATGATATGCTGACCATAGCATTACACCACATGCACCGAGCAAAGTAAACAATAGACTACGTCATACGCGTCACTCTGAACTGGCCAATCAGAAGACGCATCCTCAACCGCGCTAACGAAGATTCTACAGTATCTAACATATATACAAATGGTCCGAAGTTAACATTCGGACCGCGGTCCCCAGGCAGTGACATCGCCTGGCGGGAGATCTCCCCTTTTCCTCCACAAGGTGTTAGAAAAAACAGAGATCAAAACAGCATAGGAAAAATAATTTATTAGACAGTAAAACGTAACATAACAACATAATATCCTAGGTAACCAATACGCCAATGCAACCAAATTACGTATGTACAATACACTTACAAATTGTTCGGTTTATATATTTCTAACACCTGCCCTTAAACTAAACAATTTGTAAACCAAATCGGACAGATACTCTTATATAATTAATCAGTATCTTCTACAACCCGTCTCACATATTGGTTCTTTATATCGAAGTAACTGACCCTTTTACATTTGAATTTACTTTGGAACTTTTCCCCACCAAATATTACATTTAGTTTCATTATAATGTACCTCAAGCCCTTTTGAAGTCATCTTTCCAACCGATAACAAATTCGTTGACAAACCCGGCACGTAAATAACTTCTGTTAATTTTGTAGTCTTAGTGTGCCCTTTTAACAACAGCTCTTCTTCACCATGTACTTCGCTATGCATCTTTTCTCTATTAACCACTGTCACCAACCGCGGAGTATCCACAACATAATTTTGCAATAAAGCTTTGTTGTTCGTCATGTGGCAAGTTGCGCCGGAATCCACATACCAGGCATTCGAATTTACATCTATAGCTAATGCCGATAATAATGTTCCTCTCCACGTATTTTCACATGTTTCTCCTCCTTTTCCATTTTTGTTGGTTTTTGTCGGACATTTCTTTGCATAATGATCGTGTTTCTTACATATGAAGCATTTGCCTTTCATAAAAGGTTTATTCGCTGTTTTTGCATTTCATTTTGCAAACATTGCGCCTTCTTCGCTCTTATCAAAGCCTCTACGCAATTCTTCTTGTAATAGTTTGCTCTTTACTGTCTCGCTGCATAATTTAATATTAGAATTTTCCAATGTCAGGATAAGTGGGTCATAATCTGATGATAGACCGCTCAGTATCAACACTGACAGGAAATCATCATCTAATGGAGCATTAATATCTCGTGGTTGTTGATCCAACTCCGTGATCCTTAAGAGATACGCTTCCATATCATTAAATTGTTCTAACTTCAATCCGAACATTGTACGTAAAAGTCCAAGGCGTCTACACAGTCCTTTGTCTTCATAGGCCATTTTTAAATTATTCCAAGCCTCAAAGCCAGTGGTAGCAGCATTTCGTACATGCGAAAACGACGATGGCTGCACCATCAAACATATTTTGGCAAGAGCCCGTCGTTGCTTGCGTTCGTCATTGTCCCTAGGGACACCCGACTCAGCCTCAACGATGCAGTCCCATAAGTCCTCATGTATCAAATACATCCGCATCAAAAACTTCCAATTGCCGTAATTGGATATACCACTAAGCTATGTCTGTGCCACTAAGCTTCTCAAAATTGACAGTTATTCCAGAACTCGAAGCTGTAGACAACCATTGAGATACTATGTACCACTATGTACTAAACAAAAGTAGACAACAATGATGCCGGCATCGCCGATGGCGATCGAACATCGAACACTTTAGTACATAATATCTCAATGATCGAACATTCCTTTTGTTCTGCATCTCTTTTTAAAAACAAAATTTAATACGTACAATTCTCTCTATTAATCTTGGTTAATAACTGGGAAGTGTGGAATTCCTCCTGGGATATCTGGGCCCATAACCTGATAGAAAAACAGAGATTTACACAGCATAGGAAAAATATTTTATTAGACAGTAGAAGGTAACAACGTGGTATCCAAGGCAACCATATGACAATCCTACCAAATTACATATGTACAACACCTACTTAAATTGTTTGGTTTACAATGATTTTCCCTGTTTTCCTCCTTTTCTGTTGAAAATTTCCCGAATTTTGTTTGCTACAAACCTCACGGAGCTCGAGACCTTTCCAACGAATGCAAAACCGTGGAAATCGCTTTGTGCGTTCTGGAGTTATAGAATCAGGAAGGAAAACCCGACTTATTTTTATATATAAGACTATAGGTACTCGGCTTCATCGATGAGATCACTCACAGCAATAAAATTGTTTATACCTAGTTAGGTACATATCTAATAATTATGTCCTTGTAAAGTGAATAAGGTATTTAATTCGTTATTTATTACTAAGTACATAATATTCGTAATGGAAAAAACATAAAATTTAATAAGTCTGTGTAACGTGAAAATGTAAACGCGTCTGATTTTTGTCGGCAATTAACATTAAAAAATTAAATTAATCAAAGTAATCTTTAAAAAAATTCAAATAATATTTATATAGACTTATTTAATGTAGTGTACGATAGGTTTTAGATGGAGATGATGTTGGTCAAAACAACTTGATAAGTGATTTTTAGAAATAAAATAAATAGGTATAATATTAAATGAGTTACGCTAATAGATAAATTTTAATTGACTTCAATTTATTAGATGGCATATCTGTATATGTAAACAACTGTAACGTGAAGGCCGCTAACTTAGAGGTTTAATTTTTTACTGTCAATATAATCATTCCTTCGCTGTTGATTTACGCAATATCGTGATATGTTTTTATTTTCATAATATTCGGCGTCATTGAATCTAAACCGGTTATTATTATCAATAATAATTACTGATCATTAATTACAAAAATTACTTCTATCACTGATTAATTTAATATAGAGAACCGCTCTCGTTTCGCTTCGAGACCGGTAGGTATCAGCCGCGTAGATCCCGGGCTTACTCGGGATAAAAATCATCATCCAAATCCGTCTAGTAATTTTTTAATGAAAGAGTAACAAACATTCATTGTCACAAACATTCGCATGTATAATATTAGTAGGAAGTAAGATTTTACCATATTTCATCAATGCTACCTCTAAATGCATCTTATTATCGACCCCTTTAGATTTCACAATATATGTACTTAAAGCATTTAAGGAATTATTTTCAGGAGGTTGACAGGTAAAATCACCCACCACGATTTACCATCGGGCCAAGCATACCTTCCCCCAAAATGCCCTTCAAACAACGGAAAGCCTCTTGTAACCTTGATTTAAACGTATCCTCAAACTATCGATCACTTGCGTCACTTTTGATTAGCTTGACTATGTGCAATTTTTTTGCAATCCCACCTCCCAAGGTACGATGCAATCATCAGCGAAACCTACGCACAAACTTAATAGAAGCTATAAACTGTTTATTTGAAGATACCAACAAGATCACTTAAGAGCAGGTATGACCAATACAAGAGGTCGCCGCGTTGATTTAACGCTAATTGAAAGTAAACAACATCGTCTACTTATAGACACGTATAATTAGTGATTAAACGAACTTACCTGTAAGTGAAGTTCTATCATAATTATACGAAGGCTTCGTCCGAAGAGATTAGCATAAACAACTTGTAGTTTCGCCTAGTATTCGCCTTTCTCGCACTATATTGAGGGTAGGATACCAACTTTTTTTTTTTTTTTTTTTGAAGTGGGTAGTTTACTATTACCTCTCTCGATCACACCACGTTTATTTCATTTAGTTTAGAGTAAATACGGTGAAATATTTCACGATTAATTAAGACTTCGGGAAGGGAGGGTGGGATGCTAATCTCTTCGGACGAAGCCTTCGTATAATTATGATAGAACTTCACTTACAGGTAAGTTCGTTTAATCACTAATTATACTTAGCTTCGTCCTCGAGATTAGCATAAACAACTTGTAGACTTTTAGAGCTTCTAGTGAAATATTTCATTTATAAAATAAAATACCTTTCATTTACTTAATTTGTGTATTTTTATTAACTCTAGATTGTCCATTCTGATGGAAAATAATTATCATATTTATGACAAACATAATATTTTAATACTAAATAACAATTGAGTATTTTAATCTTTTGATTGATTGTTGATTACGGCCTGGGCAAAAGAGTCATCATATTCTTTGTTTTGAAGTGGCCTGTTGTAAAATTTAAAAAATATATTAGAGGTTTCACTCCAGCCAGCCGTCCGGCGGATTACGTCTATGCTGACGCCAAGCCGAAGCGCCGCGGACGTGGCGGCATGCCGTGCACTATGTGCGCCAAATGCCGTCACGTCCACGCCAGTTACCTCTAGAGTGCCACGTACCCAGCGGCTTAGCGTTTGGGAGGATACTGCCCCATGAGGCCTCTTTATCGCAATGAAAAGGTTCTTGACATTGCCACGCAAGTGACGTGTCCTTTCCAAGTATGATTGTAAGGTTTTTCCAGGACATATTTCGGGTTTCTGGTTGAAAAAAGGAATCACTAGTAAGGGTTGGTTAGAGTTTATACGAGACGTTTTAATAATATCTGTAATTTTTATAGTAATTTGGGTTCTTGATTCCTTTATGTGGTCAATGTTAATCTTCGAAAAGGTTTGCATTCTGTGAGCAGTAACTAAAGCGAGCAATGTGACCAGCTTCTTCGAATGTAGTTCGAAAGATACATTTTCGTAAGGATAAATCTTTTCTAAAAAATTTAATACAACCGACGGGTCCCAAGTTGTTTCGTACTTAGGCAATGATGGACGTAACCGAAATATTCCTTTAAAAAACCTTTTAATAAAAATGTTGTTCCCAACATGATCACCAACGACTAATGCTATAGCAGAACGACATGTATTGAGGGTACCATACTGAGCCCCTTCACTAAATATTTTACTAAGAAAATCAATAATATTAGGAATTGTAGCATCATACAAATCAATATTATTATGTAAACAATAGTAAAACCATTTCTTGAGGTAAACATCGTATTGTTTATACGAATTGGCCGATAGAGATGCCATCATAATATCAAAGGCGGATGAAGGAATGCTTCTCTTTAGCAGCGCCGACCGGATAATACTGCGGCAGCCAGGGTAATCTTGGTGTGGATGTCGCGATTGCTGGAATTGTGAGAAACAAGGGCATTTTTATGTGGCTCAAAAATTAAAACTCTTGAAGTAACTAAACTATTAAAAATCGGATACCACGGTTGGGTGGGCCAAAGGGGGACAACTACAATACCTCTTGACTCATCCGATATTATTTTTCTCAGTGTTTTAAGGATCATTGAGAATGGTGGGAATGCGTAAAAATAAAATGGTGTCCATTGAATGGTAAAGGCATTAACTGCATAAGCTCCTGGATCGCGGTGCCATGAGACATACTTCTTACATTTATTGTTTAATCTGGTCGCAAAAAGGTCAATGTCCGGAACACCAAAATTACTAATGATTACGTCAAAACTATTATCCGCCATTTCCCACTCTATATCTGGATGTGTCCGCCTAGATTCAGCGTCTGCATCTTTATTATCAGATGATCGAATATAGGAGGCTAGAACGAATAGTTTGCGACGTTCACACCATTGCCATAATTTCTTAGCGATTTCTGTTAAATGGGGATACTGGATACCTCCCATTCGGTTGATGTAAGAGACAGCGGTAGTGTTGTCAATTCGTAATAAGATTTGAGTATCAGTTAAGTTTTTTGCAAATATTTGAAGACCAAAATATGCTGCCATTATTTCAAGGTAATTTATATGATGTTTTTGTTCTTGGATACTCCACTGACCGCTAGCTCTTTCATCACCACAGGCAGCTCCCCATCCCGTTGTTGAGGCATCGGAGAAAATCTCCAGGTCATAATTATCAAATTTTATGTTACTTACAGGATTCTGGATAGAATTAAGCCACCATATTAAATCAGATTTTAAAGATTTAGGAATAATCATGAATTTTTCATAGTCGTCATCATGTTTTAAATTCAAATATTTGATTCGTTCAAACATTTTTGTATAGAGCCAGCCATATTCAACGGCTGGACACGCAGATGTTAGCAGGCCCACGAAACGGGCAAAATATCTGATCTTACATCTTCTAATGTTAAACATTTTTGTGATCTCTGATTTTATACGTTGTATTTTATCTGGTGGCAAACTGACCTGAAGATTTTGGGAGTTAACAGTAAATCCGAGAAATAAGCAGGATTTACTTGGTGTTTGATAACTCTTGTCCTCATTTATAATGAATCCTAGTGAAGCCAAAGTTTTTCGAGTATTCTCGACATTTTCTACACAATGTTCATATGTTCGAGATACAAGGAACCAGTCATCAATGTAAATAGTCGATAAATAACCCGCCGAACGCAAAAGTTTCGCAACTGGCTTCATAATCTTTGTGAAAACATAGGGTGCTGTACTGAGGCCAAATGGCAAAACATTGAACTCATAAAGAGTTTCTCCAAATTGAAAACGTAAGTATTTTCTGTAATCTGGATGAATTTTTATTAAAAAGTAGGCATCTTTCAAATCAAGTTTAGCCATATAACAATCTTTGGTAATAGTTTTTAAGGCTGTTCGGTTATCTTCGATTTTAAAATGTTTTGTTTCAATGAATTTATTTAACTGCTTTAAATTTAATATAAAACGCATTTTGCCATTTGGCTTCGGTATGAGGAAAATTCCTGAAATGAATTGCCCTTTGCAGGGTTTACACTGAGATATAGCGCCAATAGATAACAAATTACAAATAGCTTTGTTAAAGTGAACTTGTTCTGAATTAGAATAAGTGCGGGTACACGGAGCACAGTGCTGAGACACAGGGTTCAAAAATGGTATTTTATATCCCTGTATATACGATAGCACAACAGGGTCCTGAGTAATAAGTTTCCACTGATTATAAAACTGAGAAAGCCTGGCGGCATAATTTACCAGTGGCGTCGCTAGTGGCGGCTGCGGCTGGGGCGCTGATTGCTGGACGGCCTGGAGGAACCCACGTGCTGCTGACTCTTCGTTGCTGCCGACGTTGTGGCTCTGGTCCTGTACGATGATGCTGCCGCCTTCCGAGCAGCAGGGTTCTTCCAGTTTTTTGACGTGCTTGGAGTAACATTTTTGTTAAAAGTTGTTTTAACAGGAGGAGCTTTCAACTCCGCGCCAGATTTATTAATCGCTTTAGCAGTCTTAAGTGTGTCGAACAAATTGTTTCCAAACAAAAAGCCATCGATTTTTGTATTCTGTAGTGAATCCTTCATTTCTTTTTTAACAGAAGTCATGACGTAATTTCGGCGAGTCACAGAGTCGTTATGTTGGGAATCACAGAGCATGCGCCCAGTATCCATGAGCATACGCAGCAATTCCGTGTCCTTGTTTTTTGAGGACAATAGACATGTAATGGCTTCTCCAAGGCTAGAGATCGCCGCAGCTGTTATTTTCTGCTTTGTTTCTATGGCTTTGTCACGTTTAATAACTGCCTCTGACAGAGCCGCTTTGACCTCTAAGTTTAAGGCTGGTGCCTCGGAAAGCTTACAGTTGCATGGAACCAGATATTTTTCTGTAAGTTCCTTGCGAGTTTCTTTAGTGAGGCCGTTAGTGGCAATATGTTCAAAACGTATTGCAAGATCCTTTTGTAATTCCTTGCCATATTTGTTAGTATTGGTCGGATCGATACCTAGAATCTCTAATATCTCAGAGTCCAATACCGATGTGTTCTCCTCAACAGCAGCTGCGTCAGGTTCCGCCGCAGTCTGTGTGGTACCACCGCCAGGATTATCGAAATCGACGGGGGTGCTGTCTGCATCCAGTGTAGGTACCACATCCTCAGGTTCGGTTACCGTCACGGAATTCGTAAGGTCGTGGTCTGAAATTAATATCACGACCATTTAATATTTTTACGAAAAAATTATGTTCATTAAATGAGGGTAACTTGATTATTGATATTGCAAATTCATTATCTATGAGGATATGATAGTGAAGAAATAGCCCAGCAAGCTATTCACAACACCATATAGTGGCACGAGGCAGCCCTTAAAGACTGCCCACAATACCGTTGTGCAATATCAAAGCATAAATGCTTCCATCACGATGACCAGCTATTGAAGTGAAGAAATAGCCCAAAAAGCTATTCGCAACACTTTATTTGGCACGAGACAGCCCTTAAAACTGTCCACAATACCGTAGCGTAGTCATTAATACGTTAAGTATTTTTGTGTACACCAAATAAGTTGTGTTAATAACTAACCTTCTGTTCTTGAACACTGCTGCGTCGAACATTCTTGCGAAGAGTCCGACGAACTGGATATAATACGCCGACGGCGTTTAGTAGCCATGTTACGGCTGCTAGATTGTAATTCTTGTTCGATTTTCTTCAGTTTCTTGCGTAATTTTTCATAATTAGCATCACTACACTTTCTTTTAGACATATTTAAATTATTTTTTCATCACACCTATTCGAAAAAGACGACTTGGTTCGGACTTACGGGGTTCCAAAGTTGCTGTTTTCTATTCAGCGGGTGGGAATGAATTTTCATACAACTTTTCCTGCCGGCTAGATCTTTTCCGTCCTATTTTGAATTTAGAACATTTTAGTATTTTGCGCTAAAGAAATCGAACGCAAATATTGTTTGAATAAAGAATGTCTGGTACGACGCGAGGGCCCCGCCAGCTGAATAATAAAAAAAGAAATCAAATTACGATTTCGTTTTCAAATTAAAATTAAGTTTTCGTGCATTTTTACGTATTATTTTCTATTATATATATATATTATTTTCTCATAGTGTGTGATGAAAAGTAGAGTGTATCACTCGGGTGCAAGTATATTTTTGGCTCGGGCGACGTACTTTGAATCCCTCGCTACGTTCGGGATTCTACTAAAGAATCCCTCGCTACGCTCGGGATTCTACTCTAGAATCCCTCACTTCGCTCTGGATTCAAAAAACGCCCTCGCCGAAAAAATATTACTTTGCACCCTTGTCATACAATCTACTATTACACTACTTTTATTAAAACACAGTTCTTAGTGGTAGAATGTGCGAGGTGGCCGAGCACTGAAACGCGAATGAAATAAACGTGGTGTGATCGAGAGAGGTAATAGTAAACTACCCACTTCAAAAAAAAAAAAAAAAAAAAGTTGGTATCCTACCCTCAATATAGTGCGAGAAAGGCGAATACTAGGCGAAACTACAAGTTGTTTATGCTAATCTCGAGGACGAAGCTAAGTATAATCGGATTGGGTAGGTGTCTTCTTAATTTTATGACAAGTCAAGAGCATTTAATGCTCTGAATTTGAATAAACATAAGAAAACCCGTCTAACAAGCCTGGTTAATCTCGAAATGTCTGTTAAGGAAAACTGCGTTACAAGGACTATTATTATAAATCGAAATTCTGCAGCACATCGAACGCAAAATAGGAATTTAACGTCCTCATCACTGTCCTGAATATCGTCACAGTCCATTGCTGTTCCACTATCCAACTACTCGCGTACTGTTTTAAGTCTAATTATCTGTTGACTTGAATTGATCGATTACAGGGACGACCTATATATGTATGTAGTTGTTTTCTCCCCTAAGCATATTGAAACAAAGAAAGATTCATGTCATTCAAGTCGCATAGTGTCAAATTGTCAACTGTATAAAAGTGATGAAACAAAAACATCATAAGTTATAGAACAATAATTTCCCACTTTATCAGCGTGTGGATTTGACAATCCGCTCCACCCTCCCAATAATGAGTACAGTGAGTGAGCTGTGAGGTGACAGGGTGAGACCTTAGTGATTACGTAAACCATAAGCGTACAAAAGGGCATTGAGGAAAATTTTATGCTATATCGAGGAAATAATACGAAAACTTTTAACCGTCTAATATTATACCTGGTAAATACCTAACGAATATTATCTACATACTTAATCAAAACAAATATCCATTGTTTACATTTCTTATTGACAGTAAGTAAGAGAAAATGCGGTGTTTGCAGTTCTTCGCTCGAATGATTTGTAAACATAAGTTACATGTATTGTGTAAGTAAAAAACATATGACATATTGGTTTACGTTAAAAGCCGGCAGATGACCGCAGATGAGTAGCTAGACCACTTGAGGTTGTAAGTCGTATGTCACTATTACTTCAGGATATCGGGGATGTCACCGGCGCTTTTTACATCTACTAAAAGCCGGTTCTACATCCAAACTAAGTAGAGTATGTATAATAAATAACCGAAAGAGATCCAAATTACCTCGTATTTCAGCGATGTGCGAGTCATATTCCGACTTGCTGCGAACATAGTCCTTCCGAGGCGCAGTATGGAGCGTATGATGCTTGTACTCCGAGTACCACTCATGCTGCGGCGAGTCCGGTCTCTCCTGCTCTTCTTCCCGGTCTCGTCTCACAGTCTTCTTCACGGTCACCCGTTCGAACTTGACGAAACGGACGCCGGTCGCCAGATCGCCCTCTTCGATCTGGCGTTCGGTCGTGATCGTTTCCTCAGGTTCGACATGTCTCAGCTTGAGATTCGGGAACGTGGATTCAAAAGTCTTAGTCGGGGATAGGGTTTCCCTCGTGTGCTTAAGTTTCACTTCAATCTTGGGCGACTCCGGTCGCCGCTTGCGCTGCTCGATCCGGCGTTCGATGTCGTCGACGTCCGCGCTGGAGTCGACGCGGTCGCCGCTCCGGCCGGTCCAGACCTTCTCGAAGAAGCTGACGCGGTCGCGGAGTCCACTCTGCGACGGTGTGTCGCGGCCGTCCGACATAGCGACATGACCTCCCCGTGCGGAGGCTCGCTCGATACTGCACGCGGAGTCGCTACTCGCTGTCGCGGTGGTCGCGAGGGCCGCAGGCTCGGCTGCGAGGCTGAAGGGCGCATGCGCCGTCCACACGCGCGGCTAGACGTCGCCCAGACGGCTCCACTCCAAGCTCCCTCGATGGAAACTTTAAGCTGCTCCACTGCCCGTTCTTTAACGCACCCCTGTTACTCAAAGACCCCGTTGCTGCGTTTGGGAGCAAGGTCAAAGGTAATTTGTCGTGAGTTTTCGTGATATTATCTCAATTCTAAAAGGACTCTATCTGTGTCTGACTGTCTGCTATCTTTGCACGCTAAATCCATAGTAGAGCTTATTAAATGAAATTTTGTATGGAGTAGTTTTAGACCCTAGAAAGGACATAGATAGGATAGCTTCGATCCCGTGCTTAAGTGTAAGTACACTTAATATTGGTAATGTAGGTAGGTACCTAATGCCTAAATTTCTTCAAGTGCCTACACTCTTATTAATGATACGGCGAAAGTCAAATACAAACAAGGTAAAAACCAATTCAATTCATTTTAACTTCATATTGAAGTTAGAGAGCGGTGTAACAAATGTAGAGTCAAATAAATGTAGAGTCTACTACCTTAATTTTTTTCTTTCCGTCCGTTAATCTCTATTCCCTATACTTAAACACTGATAGATATAAACGTTGATGTGCATTGTATATTTATTGGATATTCCGGAAGTGGACCTGCATGAAAAGTTATAACAAAAATCAAGATGATTCAGTCAGCACCTTAATTTGGTATTGTAAGATCCTAAGATATTAATGTTTATTAGAGCTAGAAATACGTGTCAGGCATAGAATATCCTCGAAGCGTGGCGGTGGAGGTACTACGGCGTCGGTCACAGTGGGCGCGCTTGCACAATGCAACCTGCCAGCAGATTGCAGGTCAACCCGACGACAACCTGTTTCGCGACGCTCCGCTATTCGCTCCCACTGCCAGAGAATGGATGCTGCGGTCTCCTAGCAAATGTGCACTTAAATTGTTCGTTACTTCAATGTTTTTTGAATTGTGGGGAAAGTCTGAACGTGAGGTGGTCTGTAGAGTTCAGATGTGTTTCCCATAATGGACAACATAAATGTACTTATTTGTTGGAAAAGTGTCTGTGTTTCCTTCTTTGTCAATCAGAAAAGTAATGTTTATTCCAAAAGATACTTTACGTAAAGAAATGCAATTAAAATAAAAACAATAGTGCTATGATTACAACTACGAATGGACATTGGTGACCTTACATCATCACAACCTACTCACCTTCGTTTGATTCATTAGACCTCAGTATTCAGAAAATAAACTTTTCCATTTGATTTGTCCATAGCACACATGAGTCCATGACACAAAAAATCTAAGTAGGTAGAATGTATGCTATGAGTGTGTAGCGTTTATTTACTGTTTACATATTTTCATGAATGCTTTACCTTACATTGTTATCAGACGTTATAAAACTCTCCAGCGCTTATCAATCTTTGTATAATTGTATGCGCGAGCCGCGATAAAATGTTGCGTTAGGTACCGAGCACCAGCATATACTTAGTATTTATTTTGCTAGATTACGATATTATTAGTGATTGTGACAATTTAAATATTTACTTTTTAATTCACAATAGAATCCATTAACTTACTCGACAATAAATTAATCTTTACTTGTTTAACCCCCGATGCAAAATAGGGGTGTCATAGCATTTTTGATGAAAGTTCCTCGTTGTTCATGGATATTAATAAGAGTAAAGGCATCACCGATGCACTGCAAATCAAAACAGCAGGAAACGTCAAAATCAAAATAATGTCTCTCAAGCCCCTGCTTGAAACATTACCTACATGTTATTTGGCTCAAGCCAGAGGATTCGGCTTCGAGGGATTTCGGCCTCTTACCAGTCATATGAATACACTAATTTTAAGCCGCACGGTACAGAGTCCAGCGATGTTTGGCGAGAGTAATCAGACGCCGTTATCTTGTCCAGTTTTCAACAGGATACACAACGGATGGATGGAGCCTCTCTCACCTCTTACATACTTTTAATCATTCTCTCAACATCGTTTTATAGCTAAACAATGTTGTTACCCACTGTAATTACTTTCTCTCTGTTTTGTTTGAATGAAAAGAGCATTCATAAGCCATTTCTATTTTGGCCAAGTAAGTATGGGTTGGGAAATTTTTCCTTTGAAGTTCTTCATTATACTTCAGAAACTTTATAGGGCAGTGTTTTACAAATACACAATATAAATCTTCTTGTTCCAGTGGGATGTTTGTAAAATTGTAAAAGTAGAGAAACGAGTATTCGAGCAGACTTGTGGTAAGTGGTCACAGTTGCTACAAGATACCAGTAACATCAAAGCTATCATCAATGCGTTGCAGATTGAAGAAGGAACTGAGGTCGATCCTGGCGCAACAGTTACCATGCCGGACTGCCCCTCGAAGGCGTCAATTCACAGTGAGACCGAAAAAATTATGAGTTAAAATTTCGGCTCTTGGTCCATGTCTTCTTGTCTGCTTGTAGGTGTCGTCCATGGCACACCATCATCATCATCATCTCAACTCATCACGGCCCACTATTGAGCACCGGTCTCTTCTCAGAATGAGAAGGTTAAGGCCGTAGTCCACCACGCTGGCCAAGTGCGGATTGGCGGACTTCACAAACTTTCGAGTTTTGGGAACTGTCCGGCATATAGGTTTCCTCACGATGTTTTCCTTCACCGTATGTAGCAAGTGACATTTAAATGCTTAAAACGCACATAACTCAGAAAAGTCAGAGGTGCGTACCGTGAGATTCGAACCCGGACCCTCCGAACAGGAGGCCATGGCACACACGATACAGGAAATCATAGTGTAGGCCTTGAATGGCTAGCATTATTTCTTTATTATCACTGTCCCTCAAACGTCCCCTTTATTATTGGTCTGTCATTTCTGGGCAAAAAATTGTAATGTAGATTTCGGCAGCCATGTAAGCCAGAGGGTTGTCTTAAGCACCGACGGAGGGTAAAGGGGCGCCTACGATTGTTGTATCCTTAACAAATCTGCCTTATAAATCCGATTTGCTTCTAGACCAAAAGTTTGAGAATCAGGAGCTGGGTACACCAACTTGTGCGACATTCCGTACTGACGCGGGCCACAGAGGATGTATGTTACTGACAGTAAATCAAATAGATCCGTTATCTACGTTATTGTTCTGTCAGAGACAAATGACGGCTAGAAAGTTGTTGGTGCACTGCGTGTTTAGTCTAGGGCTGTCAACCAACGGGGAAACAAGATTTATTTTAAACCTAAAAGCGCTGTAGTGAGGGAAATTTCACTTCGATAATATCGTATAAAGTAATCAATAAACCCGTATCATATTATGTATTTATTATTACATAAATAATAACAAATATTTTAGTAATTATGTCACTAGGTCTTACGAAGCACGTGACATTGGTAAATCGTAATTATCTCACATGCGATTTGTAATCAATCTTGCAACTTATCATGCTGCAGACTATCTTATCGCTACAGTTTTTTTTATTTAATTTTACGTTTTTATTTAATTATTCTGTCGGGGTGTAGGTATGTAACTGAGCTTCTGAGCGGTTTGACAGAGTTTGATAAAAGATTTTATGGCGCTGGTGTTAAAATTTAGTCAGAGATCACTGAAACTATCACAAACATCAAAATCTTGTTTGTTGTAAAAACTAAAATTTTGAATATAAAATATTAAGCCTAAAATAAAGGCGTGATGTTATGTAGCCTAAAACCTTCTTGGATAAGTCCACTATTCAACACAAAAATAATTGTTCAAATTGTTCTTATAGTTCCCGAGATTAGCCCGTTGAAACCAACAAACTCTTCAGCTTATTATTAGAGAAAAGACGCCGTTTCCCCAACGTTGAATGCATGTCTCCGAGTGCCCCAAAACACTGCATCGCTGTGACCCGGTTTGCCCCAGACCGGCGGCAGCGGAGCGTACACCCTCGGCTCCACTTCCGTGCTAAATACATTAAACAGGCGCACGAACTGCCCGCTCCGTTTGTGTGTAAAGATAATGTTTTAATTCATGATCCCCATACACAGATAACAGTAACGTCAGTATTCTTTTACCAAAATGGAGTGTCAAAGTTATACCAGTTTTTTTTAATAATTCAGGGTTTTCGGTAAGATACGCTAGGGTAGGTAAAGCTATAGGTATGGTTTCTACGCGCTACATACTTCTCGTCCCTTCATAAGCGAGTGTAAGCGGCGTGACGTAGTATGACCATATTATAGGGAGGAATCGGCGGGAGGCAACTAACATCCCTTGGACCTTACCATCCATTTGGAAATATGAAACTTATTTGCATCCAGGTGCTATCTTTGATTATTTTTACCTCGGGAGAGAAACCTAGGAAAAAAATGCTTCCTTAATTCCGTCAAATAACGTTATGTACGACAATGACGATATACCTACCTACACGTATCCCACACAACAATCAAATAAATCTACTCCAACACGTATCGTAGAGCCGTAGCCTGAAGCACGTCGTAACGACGGCAAGCCACAGAACAAGATAATAGAACTGTCCGCCTGACAGACATGCGGTCGCCCGGGGCGATGGAGACATGCATGCGAGGTGTGCAAGGCCTATTCACTTTATATTTTTAGCTAGTAAATCTGATTTACTACGCTTCATGAAAGGTATTTCATTTATAATTATCTTGCATTTGAACCGTGCTGACTTTACTACGTCTTACGTGATTTTCAGATATTCTGCAAAAATTCATTGATTGCCGTATTAAATTCCATGTACCTACAGATAATCAATTTATTTCAAAAGTTTCCTATTAACATTTCAAAACGCACGCAAAAAAATCTTAAACAGACAGGTATATTTACAAATATTTCCATTGTGTAAAATTTTACTGTCTCAAGTCTCAACGCGGCGTAAAATTACTCCAGGTTTAATTTTTTTTGTGTCTGTCATGTGATTCTCTAGACTCAAAGGTTAGAAAAAGATAAAAACATTTAAACTCGGAGTATCTTTACACCACGTTTATTAATAAGATAGTTGGGGTTTAATTTAAATACCTAAAAATATAAGAAAGTTTACCAAAATCGTAGCAGCGTGCCAGAACCCTTACATTGGCAAGTTCATTGCCCCGTAGATATGCCAAGCTATTCCATGACTCTCCTTCCCGAGTGCCGCAACATGTTTTAGACCTAATTTGCATTATTTACCGCACGGGGTAAGTAAATACCACTTACCGCGTAAAGTTATCCTCAACTTCCAAGTAAATTGGACCATAAAGTTGGGTACGGCATGTATCTCATTGACTATATATGTAAATTTAGTGGATACTGCAACGCAACAAGCTTAAACTAATTCCTATGGCCACGCTTATCGTTATTGGAAGTTACATTTGCACTAAGACATGTAATTTACATGTAAAGTATGATTTTGCACGTTCCTACCTGACTGGTTATGGTTGGTACGATATGGGGATTGTTTATCCTATTAATTGATTAAAAACCAGCAGTGAGTGAGTAAACCACAATAATATCTTCAATCGACGACCTAGAATTCTAACCGCAATCACATCAATGGTCTGCTAGACTCACTGGACGTAAGATGCAAAGATAATCGCCACCCCTCCTCAGTGGAAGAGCGTCCTATTATAGCAGCAACATTCAAATTTCCACGTCGCCGGGAATCGAAGCCGAGATCTTTCCATGCAACAGCATAGCGACCATTGGAATATACCTATCGATCGTACTCACATCTGTAACTCTCGCCACCTCTGGACACCACTGAACCCCGGACCCTTCGCTCAGCAGGCACTAAGTCAACAATACAATCGATACGTCACCATAGATTCCAACAGCAATAATCCGTCGATATAATAAAGCTTATGGTAATTTACTCAATTCCCATAAATCAGTAGCGAGGAATACGCTCTTTTGCATTTTTCCTGAATTCATGTTCTGTAGCTACTTCCTTATAACCTGAGGTCACGCGACAACACCACGCTTTATTCCCATTGAAAACAATGGGGCATTACCAGAATATGTAACGAGATACTGTAGAGCCATGTAGAGCTGACGTTGGCATAATTTGTCGTAAGGGAAGCCGTAGAGGTAAAAAGATTTAGGAATTTTAGAAGGTTGAAGTTAATTCCTTCGAAATTCCCCAAATTTTGATTTTCTTTACTTTTAGTTAGTCGCTCCTGTTTTGTCGTAGATTTAGTTAGCTTTACAACTTCAAGATTTCATTCCAGGAATACATTTTTATAATAATATAATCATATCTATAATACTCGCTATACTTTCAGGAATGTAAAATTTTCTATGAAAACTTGGATCTTGAGTGGGTATAATCACTTGAAGAGCTCTGTTGAAGAATTTTATAACTATCATTCAAAACTACATTCCAGAAACGCAGTTTGATTTACATACGAACATAACTATAACAAAATTTTAACTTGTTGGCAGTCATCGCTGAAATCATCATAAAGTAGCGCAGTCGTAAAATTCAACGAAACGTTTATTTCGGCTGAAAGTTCATTAATCTCCTCAAAGCAGTAGTGACATGAAACTATTTTATAATATTACTAGTAAATCCGCCCTCGCTTCGCTTCGGGAAACCAGTCCCTCCAAAAATCTCTATAAAGGAGATGTTTCAAATCCGGCCCACAATATGTACAGTACCTCGAAAAATCGAGAAAAATCCATGGAATTCGGGAAAAATAAAGATAAATTACCTAAATGCATACTTTTCTGGTACAAAAATTGTATCTATCATTTAATTTTATCAAGTTTCAACATGGCGTCTTACCAATTTGTCATTGATCACAGATCACGAACTGTCTACTGTCACTTTAATATGACAGAAATGTACGTACATATGTCAAACTTCAATTAAATCAACCAACGTGACATGTGATGACACCGCCATGACGGATTTTTGTTTTTGTTTTGCAATTTCAATTGTATATTTTTGTGTTGTACCAAAAAACTAAACCAATTTGAAGTGATTGGATAGTTAAAAACTGTTTGAATTGCGATTCTCCATATTTTAGTATGGTGTACAAAGTGGTGGCCGGGGCTCCATACATTTTGAAACAACTCCTTTTAACAAATTATGTTATTCCGATGTCTAAGTTATATTACTGCAAAGTTTCATGAAAATCCGTTCAGTAGTTTTTGCGTGAAAGAGCAACAAACACACACACAAACTTACATCCTTACAAACTTTCGCATTTATAATATTAGTAGGATAGGATGGGATGGTTTGATAACCATGACCAGGACCTGATGGTCCTTAATATTTATTTATCCCACGCATATACCACAGAGTTCAAAGCTCAAGGAAAGTGGTGCTCCAAAAGCTGTCTCTCTACATATAGGGATATCGATCGCGTGCCTGACCGCCTACGCAGTGAACGTCCTACCTAAGAGCCTGTGCACACTAGCCTTCAAGTGGTTATTCCTTGAAAATTCATACTTATCATTTCCACAGATTTTACAAGGCACAAAATGGTCCCAAAACTCTAACGAAAAGTCTCTTAAACAATTCACTATTTTCGAAAAAGCGTTTTATGTTAGTTAGTAGGGAATTCGTTGATTTGATCTAAGTAAGGGGACTGTCTGCATGATATTACGCTATCTACGGACATTCTAAGCGTAGCAACGTAGAGATTTGGAGAGGTATTCAGCAAGCATAAACGCGGTTCATTATCGTTATTTAAAATAAAAAGTCCTTCCAAAAATTTGTGTAATCCTGTTTTAGCCTTGTGAGAAATACTAGTAAACACACCCTCGCTTCGCTTTGGACAACCAGTCCCTTCAAAAATCTATAAATTTTAACAAATTATGTTATTCCGATGTCTAAGCTATAGGTATTACTGCAAAGTTTCATGAAATTTCATGAAACTTTCATGTGTGAAGTTTCATGAAATTGTTCAGTAGTTTTTGCGTGAAAGAACAACAAACACACACACTCACATCCTTACAAACTTTCGCATTTAATATTAGTAGAATTAGTAGGATTTTTTATTATTATAAAGGAAACAAGCGCCTCTACAATACATCTGTATTGTCGTGGTCCATGTATGCACTAGGTCTAACCTAGTATCTGCAGGAACCGGTCGGACGGGCCGTGTGAAACCCGAGCGGGCATTGTGCGGAGCCCGAGACCGAAGCCCTAGGCGACGCGTTAGCTCCGACTAGAATATAGCTTGCCAGTAAATGGGAAAAGCATGAATCATGTCGGGTGAACATTAATTTCATGTTCTGAATGGGTGGACCTTGATTGAATAACACGTTTTATTAATTATTTTAGCTAGGTTGGTCTCGTGAACAAGTAGGTATGGTAATTAATGTTACAAATGCGGAAATAACTCTGTCTGTCTGCAAAGATTTACTATTAATCCCGTGAACTGATTTAAATTATATCAATCTACATACCAAGGAGATATTTTGAGATATTAGAAAGGACGTAGGTACTTGTGCCGCCCAGCATATGGAATTGCCACCCCCGCTAAAAACAAATTTATTACGTGTGTTCTTAATTTAATTTAGCTTTTAAATAAAATTTACTTAAGGCATTTTCAATTCTCACCACCAATATACAATTAATCACAGGGGCGGAAAGCAGATGGGTGTGGGTTGTTATTAAAACAAATTCCATATCTTCATTTTGGACGCCTCACGAATTGTCAGACGTCCAGATATAGTTCTAATCTGTAACCATGATTAGGTACATTTTGTCTACCGAACGGGACAAACCATACAACTGACACATTATTAACTTGCGGGACTAAAACAAGCATTGTAACTTGTAACAAAGTGCGTGGAGTGTAACTAACTACCAGAACGTGCCCGCGAGCTGATCTTCGTCACGATCGCGGCGACGGGAATGATTTCCTGCGTGTTACCGTGTCAGCAGTTTCCCACTGTGCATGTGAAACGCATTAAATTTGCAATTCACCCGCAGCAACTTAGTAACGCTTAAGAAGGTGTAAGTTACGTCTCTATTTATTCACTTTAATAGAAAAAGCTGTTCCCTCCTCCTCCCGTCGTTTAAGCGAAACTATATCTACTATCTACGTGACCAGTCCATTTGTGTTCTGCTCACGTGCGATGCATGCTTTGCAGGCCTGCTTGCGGCAGGCCTGTACGGCTATTCTGTAAGAAACAAATTCGATATCGAAGCTCACTCAGGTGAGTTGTGTCACTTCCATTGCGAGCTTGATTCAGCTATCGAGATGTCAAAGATATACTTAGAGAATAGCCTAGCTGGTATTCCGTAAGTGCCCACTGCTGTGTTTGGGTCTATTCGCACATTATGAGGTGTAAATGCCGTAGTAGATCTGACTTGCCAACTGCAGATTGGTCAACTTTCCACGCCTTAGAGAGCATAACGAGCAATTAATTAATAAATAAATAAATAACGGAGAACTCTCAGATTGGCAAGTTTCATAAGTTATTTAAAAGTTAGAACAAGGTCCAAACCGGACCTACTTAAATTTTTTAGTCCTATTAGACCTTTACATTACGCACATTTTACAGATACAAAGAAATGTCTTTAGTCGCCGCGAATAAAATTCTCAGGATATGTGACGCGTTAACAAGTTTTCGCAAGGGGTGACATGTGCAGCAAACAGTTTATTATCTGTGAAACGACGTAGACAAAAGGAAGGCGAAGAAACTGGGCTGTGGTTGCATGTTTTGTCCTTTTTACGGCGAAGGCAGCCTTGCTCCGATCGTCATGATGTCACCAACGTACCTTACAATTTGCTCATTTGCGGAAAATTATTTATAGTTTAACGATTCTAATTTAATCATCGAGTTTTATTGATATTGTCGTATTTTAACGATGTTTACGTTCTGCAAGAAAAGTTCACGTCACTTTGCGCAATTGAATGATATCACCTTGTAAGTAAACACATTACATCAACTTAAGTGCGACTTGGTTTCGTTTCATCTTTTTTATAGTGTCTAGTTTTATCTACTTCACACATATTCATTATAGATATATTTGTGTTTTCAACATTTATTTTAAAAAACTGATTCATTACGGAATTGAAACATTATGCTTAAGGCCCACTCCAATCCGGCCGAAAATTCGACCGTAAGATACATGGAACTCATATGGGTAGGTATACTTAACTTACATAAGTAATTAGGTACACTATAGATGTACTAAGTTCGAGACCAGCATTTGGTTGTATATCAAAGCCACCAAACGAGCTAAGGAGGCATTTGATGGAAAACGGTAACCATCGCCCATGGACATCAAAAAAACGAGGGCCCACATAATACTGCTACTACCTGGCTACTTCTGTAACAAAAACGTCACCGACACGTTGCAAGAACGAAACTGAGCTCACTGACAACCGACATTAGAAAAGACAACTCGGGGTCAATATCCCTATTCTTGGAGACAGTTCTAAATAGAGTTGACACAGGAAGCTCAGAAGCGGCAGTGACGACAGACGAGCAGTGAGCTGTCAGTTTTGAGCCTGTCAGTTTTGAGCGAAAGTTCGCATTCTTCACGCATGATACAGTACAGAAACTGGGAAGAGCAGAGCGCCGACCGAAGTTAAGGTCATGGGGAAAATACCCGTCGATGAACGTAAAGCGGTGAAAGATGGTGATTCCGCCGAAAATAATCTTGTAAAACAGCGTACTCGATCTCATGAGCTTAAAATATCTGTATTTCTTCGGCTTCTGGTTTATACAGCACTTGTTAATGCAATCGTCACAAGTAAACTTAAAAATGATTGATTGATTTGGATGGTGTAAGATGACATTGTGCCCCTTTTTAAATGATATGTGCATTTAAGACCCGCAAAACAGTTACAGTAAACATATTTAGCTTCAACAATGATGAATGCAACAAATCATTTGTGTGGAATATTATGCTAATATTATTACGGTGTGCCTCGTGACTTCTTAATCAAATGTCCAAAGGATTTGAAAGGCAGCAGTGGTGAAATTATGTGTTTAAAAAATCTTCCAATGAATCATTGGTCGCTTTTCAGAAGATCAAACCGACTCAAAATACACAACAGTAATTTCATAAGTACTTACTAAAATTATCGCTATATTTTGTAGTTATACGCGACAGTTGGAATTACGTTGTCAGTCGACGAGATATGATATGACACTCCGAAAGTTCAAAGCGATACAAAAGTAACTGTTGCATGCTTTCCCCGCGATGATATTTGAAACTGGCACAGAATATAATAAATAATAGTACCGCATACTGACTTTGATGACGAACAGAGGCTCAAGTCTTCATTTATAAATGCTTGATCGTGTCAGAATAATTTAACACCTTTGGTATGCGAAATGGTTCAAATTATTCTGACAAGCATTCAGGTATAAGATAGCAGACTTGGACCTTAAAAAGAATACACAAACTCAAATAAAATTTATTTCATGTGTAATATAATAGAGACTTATAAATGTAAATGTTTTACATTGACCGCATAGGCAATCGACCACTAACTTACTCAGTAATCGATCATGCATTCACTTTGAAACACCTAATACTTGCATTAGTATAGAATTTTTTACTAGTAGTAAGGTTAAGTTAACTACAGAACCAAACAACTTAATTCCTGTCTTTCCTATGGTTGTTCACAAAAATAACCGTCGACTAGCCCACGTTCGCGTTCCGAACAGCCGATACATTTCTATATTAACAACATTATATTTAGAATTCACTCATCTTTATTTAAAACTTTCATATGCCCGTGTGCAGCATGGATTGTGAGCCTGAGGCGTCACTCTTAATGGCAATTTATGCCGTCATTATATTTGTTTTTGGATTGAAAATTACATGAAATGGTGTGTTTACACAGAAACAATGTTTTGCACTCATAAATCAGCGCTTTTCAGTAATATTTATTTTTCAGCTTTGCATCTCACGCATTTGTGCGTTCTTGAAATCCTTCGTTGAATTGATGTAACGTTGGAAAACAATTAAATAAAAAAATTGTGTGTTGGTGATGTTATCAATCCAATAAAATACTTAATAGATAGCGGATTAACTTCATACAGATTGTTCATTTATACCACCCAAATTGCATTCCGCACCCTTACATTGTTTACTAAATAAAAGCGTTACCTTTTGGTTTCTTAACATAATACTGCTTACGAAATCGACGTTACCTGAAAAGGAAAATGATAGGATTAAACTTAAACCAATACTATACTGTTACTATCTATAAAGATAATTTAGGCATATTTTTTTAACTGAAAATTACATAGATCTACAGTACTACAGTGTGAAGTTTTTATAGAAGCTCTTCTAAGCCGCGAGTTTAATTCTTTTCTTTTCACAGAAAAATCTGCCATGGCGAACATTTTATCGCATTCGTATTATACATTCAAAGGAATCTGCATAGTTTCATCGCGACTCAACATTTATGGGGCGCTCACAAGAGAAATAATCTGTAGGCCAATAAACGAAACGCCCACGGCTACATAATAATTTTGATATATAGCAATTCCAACCATAATTTACGTTTAGATTAAGTGCACAAAGTTTTTGATTTATAATTTTTCATTTGACACCAGCACACTATTCGTAGAATTACCGATGAGTAGAGGCATGTCGCAAGGAGCAATCTTTTCCCTTCATTTCATAACTATCCTCAAAATGTAAACTATTAATGCCAGCGATCGATTTCTAAATAACTCTATGGAGTGTATAAAGATAAAAGTAATACACACCTTGCAACAAACACAATGCTAGCACATTAGAACCATATGTTATTAATTAATTCTCACAGGCAAGTCTTCTCGGAATACTGATAAATCATAAAGTCAAGGGAAACATAGACATGGAACTTGAAGTACAACACATTCAGTCACAATTAAAGATTCTGGCATCTAAATGTTCGCCGAGAGTGTGTGTAATCTCAATAACAAACTTAAAGGTAAGGTCAGAGAACGCACAACTCCACTCGACGCACAACTTGGACTTGGCATCGACCAATGCAGGTTCCTAGGTCAAGGTATGTGATCATTTCCTTGTTTCATGTTTACTTGTATAAACTAGTAAATTAATAAATACTTACTTCACCTTACCCAATCATAAAAAACAAATACAAAATATCTTATAGTTACTTTAAGACCCTTAAGTGTACCTGGTAAATTAATAAATCTCCACAAAACTTGCAAAAATGAATAGAAATTTACTAGTGGTTGAGACATATTAAATGTGATCGAAATATTTTAACGAAGTTGAAAATTTTGTGTCTGTAGAGTTCCAAGTTTGATAAAGAAAGTAAGAATCCTAGTAAACCTCCCATAATGCTTGATTAAATAATCAGTTAATAGAAGACACAGATACGACAACACATTCAGGTACTTTAGATAACAGTAACCTAAACAATTCCGAAATCTAACTATATAAAGATTTCAGATTAAGAATCAGCAAATTAAGCTGTGGGCCGTTCGAAACAATGAAGAGAAAGAATTTGTTATTGTGGACCCCCACACGCTAATGACCGATGGGTGGTGTGCAATGAAGAAAAATGCGAGCAACAAACTAAACAAATAAAAGCAAAACGTTTCTCCATGAAGCCGATGTTGTAACAGACGTTTATTACCAGCAAATGACGTCAGCTGTAGATGGGGGCGTGTGACGTGTGAGCTCGAATCAGCTGTCTCAAATATATTCGGATAAGATCGAGTGGATGAGCCAGATATTAATATTGATGATGGATTATAAGAATGGCGTAATAAAACGATTAAAATCATTATATCGGAATCACAAACAAATATAGATTAAGTGGCATCTGAATCAATGTGACATAATGCTATAACGACGAGTCAAAGCATGCGAAATTTGTTTCTAAATAATTGGGATCATTGAACTTTGAAATATTGTTACAACGCAAATTCCGGAATTTTCAGCTCTTCTCTGAGCGATTTTTTCACAAATTTTATTAAAGTTCTCTTCACAACCCACCTTCACGTCAACTTGGTACACAATATTATGAATCAGATTAATCGAAGCAGGAAATGTTTTACTATTTTATTTCTGTCACAGATATTTTTACGCGCCTTGGTCAAAGTACTTTGATGTCTGTGATATGCTCTGATCAATAATATAAAGTCTACAGTTCTTTGAGAAAATCACGTAGATAACGAGCAGTTTAAAATTGTCCTAATATCATTGTTTAGTGCAATAGGTAAAATACTAATTTTATTAATATTTTGGTCAATTTTTATGCAAATAGTTTTAATTGTAATTCACACATAACGACAAGGTTAGACGGAGAAGATAAAGAATGGGATTTAGAGGAAAAAAAAATTAATGGATAGGCTTAATCATGGAACAAACATGGAATTTACGAAATGCATCACAAAATTTTTTAGTAAGAATTTTATTGTTCGTGTATACCAATATACGTGATATAGAGGTTTCCGAGAGCCAAGCGAGAACGGGTTTCCGTACAGAATGGTATAAATGAAGCTGCTCGATCAATTCGTACTTCAGTAACTATTTCGAGTTGGTAAGGCCTGTAGCTTCACATCAATAAATTACTCTTTTGGAAATTATGAAAAATACTTCACCGATAATATAAAATGAAGATCCTACTACAATCCCTAAAAATTTAGTGAAATTCAATCCAGTGATTAGGAAGTCAAACAGGTACATAACCCAGGGAGACAGGAATTCTAAAAACATTTTTCTTGTTTAGATATAGACTTTAGGCTATTAAGAGTATAACATTACGCTATAATTAAACATGTTGTAAAAATTGGAAAAATGGACATCTTTGTATGCGTAATAAATGAGTTTCCGAAAGCAGAGCAAGCGCGTCCACTATTGTTAAAAAAATCATTACGACCATAAATTAATATCATCTAAAAAATCTCCAAGTTCCACAAATTCCCTTCACTACAACTGTTTAATTCTTTTATTCTACCGTAAGATAAATTCAACCAAACTAATTCGCTAATTCAACATCCACGATGCTGACATGCCGCTCAACACCGCAATAATTGGCGTAGCGTCATCAAAGAAAAAGTAATCCTTAGACACGGTCACGACCCCAGTAATGAGGAACACGTCGAAGAGAAAGAAGAATGGCCTAAACTTAGTCGAGTCTGGCCACCAGCCAGGGGAGCTAGGGCGACGCCGGCGCCCGGCAGCGTGACTGAGCGATGCAAATGTCTAGTGTCACCTCAAGTCATCCATGAACTACTTATGTCACATTCTTGGTATAATAACTCAACTGTTACATATATCAATCATATTTGCCTTCTGGTCTTCTTAAGGGTTCAATTTACATATAATCGTCAAAGCTTTACTCTTATATTTAGGTATATGTGAGAAAACTGAACAGCCCAGGCTCAGCAGCTTAGTGAGGAATTACTGTAGGGTATTTACGTTACTACATATTATGTAAACCAGTATCAAAGATCAATTGATACGCAAACACCTTACGAGTTATGACGTTTTAAACGTCGTAGCTGGGGAGCCCAAGAGGGGATTCTTGGATTCACTCGAGCGCGTCAGATTAAGGTACAGGAGGTACCTGGCACCCAGTTAAGTAGCTCCACCAAATATGAGCCCCATATATGAGGCCGCGCCTATAGAATAAAGGATCAGATTAGTAAAAAAAAATTGATCATCAGACATACTCGAGCGCGTCAGATTAAGGTACGGTGAGTTAATTACACGCTAAAAAGTGTGTATTCCACTAATCTGACAATTTGAGAATGACGCAATGAAAGGGGAGGGCTACAAAGTTGTTAAAAAAAAACGCCATCTTGACATTCTCGAGCGTGGCTAATTTTTTATTTATTTTGAAGGAAATGATTCAAGGATAACGAAAAATATATAATCTGACGATTTATAAGAGCCGAAATAACAAAAATTCGTCATTAAAGTTTAATGTTCAAAATCGATAAGTAGAGATAAATCAAAAAGTACCGGTCAGATTTCGCTCAAATTTATACGAAAACATACGACGAGCTTTCGATTAAAAAAAAGGATGAAAGGATGAAAATTTAAATTCTCAGTAAAAAGTTATGAGGTAGCGACCATAAACACACATTATTAAAAATAACTCAAAAACTGCCCATTAGAGGTCGCTCAAATTTATACTGTATCACAAGACACGCACCAGCTTCCGAATAAAATAAGAATTATAAAAATCGGAACACCCAGTCAAAAGTTATGAGGCAACTACCATAAATCCAATACACATTATTATGAATAACTCAAAAACTATCTTCAAGAAACGTCAAATTAAACGAAAGGTTAATCTCACAAGGAGGTTTTTAACCAATCTTCGGGAGAGTTTAAATAGTTTAAACTGGACTTGATCGATTATCTACCGTTGATCTTAAGAAATAATTCGTGACTAAACTCTGAAGCATAGTTTAAACTATGATTGATATTAAGGCCCTTATATTATGTAAATACAAGTATTCTACTTAAAAACATACACTTCTTTATTAGCATGCTATTTCCTGAGCTTTTCTATAAATGAAGTTCAATGATTTAATTTTTTTTTGGCAGATTAGGGAAATCCCTCTAGATAATCGTCAGATTAAGAGACAGCAAGTCTAGGACATAAAGATGAACCATATATATCTTAATCTGACGCGCTTGAGTATTTCAAAATGGCGATTTTTTTTTGCATATTAGTATAATGGCTGCGAGTTTGGGTCACATCCAAATCGTCAGATTATTGAATTAGAGCTTTTTTTTGGTGCACTTAACACCCCCTTAGAAAATCTGACGCGCTCGATTAAATTTTTTTTTTTTTTCATTTTCAACCCTTACGTACGATCACCCCCACCATGCAAACGGTCAGATTAACATACATACATTATTAAAAATACGTAGGCCATTGATGGTATCAATATCTGACGCGCTCGAGTATGTCCATGCGGCAGTTTTTTTTTACATATTTAAAGATCTATAGCCGCTTCCCCCACCGATGAAAAGGTATACATTATATAACATTTTTTTCTCCTTATCATCTAACCTTTGCAACCCAATAGGTCTCTATGACGCTCGAGTAAGTACACATTTAGCATCGTCGGCTCCCCTACCATCGAGCTCTAAGCTTCTACAATGAGGGTAAAAGCGTGTGAATTCGCCGCTAGAGGCGCTAGTGGAGAGTGAAGACTGTCTGTCACTTCTCCCTTGTCTGAATGTCACATGTCACTGTTTATGTATGGGCGGGCCAGTGGCGCCAACTGGTGAGCACAAAAACGGCGACCCTCATTGATAGGAGAGAATTGTAAACTATGTGGCACATACATGAACATTCATTATAATATTTTTGATCACATTGTCCCAAGAAGAATCCAAAGCTGCGAAAATCAATTTCATAAGAATTGATAAGGTGTACTAAGCTAAATAAGTGTCATTCAGCTCATATAGCCAATATTCATTTCAAAATCTTACGGATAGCTAAGACAAGAAAAAGCGAGAGTGCTGACTTATAAGGTCTTAATTATCAGCGTATTACTTAAAGGTACAAAACTCTTTAGAGTTTGAGGAAAAGAACGAAACTTGAAAAAATCTACACCCTACAACAAGGTCAGCCACGTATTGGTAATTATGCAACTGAACATTTCACGGCCGGAAGCGCGCTGAGAATCTGGCACGCGGTGATCTCACCGGCTCAGTTAGCATGCATCCCGCTAGTGCTAACATTGTAGCAATGCTTACGATGTACTTCTATAATAGTATTACGACAACGCCATGGCAGTTGACTCAATGACAGCGCAAAGAGATTTCGAATTGTAATCAAATAATGATATACCTACTAGTATCCGATTATATCAGGTGAATCTCTACGAATCTACGTCTATATCGGCCTCAGTCAGTTTTGGAAGCTAAAGTTGACTAGCGCAATGTCATTCATAGGAAAAGTGTTAAGTAATAAAGAAGATTTTCGAAAAGTCTCTGTTTACACGGAATGCATCCAATGAAAAGGTCTTAAAAGTTTGCTACGGTATTCTTAAGGAAATTGCTAGATCACCAAACTAATTTGAAGTATTTTATCCATACTAATATTATAAGTGTGAAAGTGTGTTTGTTTGTTTGTTTGTGACGCTTTCACGTCGCACTTGGCTATTATATGTTATGGTTTATGTGTGTGGGGATAGTTAGGGGTGTGGAGAGCGACGTAGGCTACTTTTTACCGCGGAAAAACATCTCATTCCCATGGGATCGATATTTTGTTAGTTGCTAGATATTTAGTTCCGTATGTTGTTAATAGATGACGTTAGTTCATTTGCAATTTGCAAGTTTTTAATCACGGTATCAAATACTACATATAATTTACGTAAGCCATAGGCAAACGTTATATTTGATGTTCCAGATCATAATTATAGGCTACTTTTTGGCCGAGGTTCCTACGGGAACGGGACCTACGCGGCTGTTACCTACGGGTCCCGAAGCGAAGCGCGGGCGGTTCTCTAGTTTGGTATAATATGCAACACGTTTCTTGTATTCTTTTCACGCACCAAGAATCAAGATAGTTATTATGATATTATTGTGTACACCAGACATTTTATCGAGAACGTGTGCAACGTTCTACAAACCTTTAAACTCTGCCTGATATATTACGCCGGTGTTTATTTGAATGGCGCTTGGTGTCTGATCAAAAGGACGACCACTATTTTGTTTGCACAGTAAAAAGTTTTCTGAGTGGTTTAAATATATTTAAAAACATAAATAATTGCAAAGATAGTACAGGAGCTACAAAAGAGTATACGTACGCGTATAGTGGAAATGCATTTAAAAATATAAAAGCGACAGGCGAAACTCGGTCATCGAATATTGAGAACCGCTTGACGTATGAAGATGAAATTTGCCAGCGAGATAGTTTCTAGTTAGTACACGTTTGCTAAGAACGGATTTTGTCATATTCTAGCCTTCAAGGAGTACAAATTTCAACAATCTGTCGTGGTTTAAAAGGTCGTTGATTTTCGATGATTGATGGGAACTACAATTTTTTCAACGACTTTGATTATTCAATTGAACCCTAAATGGAAAAAGCTTTAAGAAGACAGTTTATTAAAAGTCAGTCAAAAGTTCTTCCTACTTAAAGAAATCGGTTTTACAGACTTTCCAAAAATCGCGACTACAAGACACCACTGTTTCCTGATATCTGCAAAAGTAATCAAAGTTTCATAGTTAGTCCCTGATAGTTCTCACCTGTATTGGGGACATGAGAACAAAAACTTTCGGGTGTTTACCCGTGGTCCCGTTAATGGGTCAAACCACCGGTAATTTTAATTCCCTGTAGTCCCATTGCACTAGGGGTTACACTTTTATCGACTTCTACAATTTCTGATATCGATATTCAGGTACGAAATAACGTAAGAATAAAAATATATAGACTTTCAAGCTTCCAGCTGGAACAAGACAATTAGTTTGACTGACTCAAGCAAGACAGTGGGAGCTAGCGTGGCTTCGAGGAAAGGTAATATTAATGACTTTCTAATAAGAACTGAGAAGTAAAATGTTTTCGTTCACAGTAAAAGCTTTGTTAACACGTATGTGACGTGATCGCAGCTGGTCGGTGTTACGCGAGCACCAGATACATAAGAATTGTTTATTTTGGAGATACTCACTTTTAAGCGCCTGTGGAAACATCTTAATCTGTCATCACGAAAAAAATACACCTTTTATTTTCCCGCTTTCGATTCAAATCTACATTCGTATTAGTCAGTCATTTGTTCAGAATTTGATAAGAATGGAGGTCATTATATTTTTTCTTACATTGAGCAAATTATATTCTTCGTTGTTATCATTCGATTGTCTTTTCTATTTTGTCTATGGTTATGGGCCTTCATGATTATGGAGCAACTGATGTCTATTATCGCCCTTGTGGGTACTTTTATTATTAGGAGAACCAAGACCTACTACTACTACATCTTTGATTATAACTCAAGTCAGTCAATCGAAATTAAGCGCTCAGATTGACAAAGATAAGTAAACAACTGCGGACGCGGTCGAGTGGCAGATTGGTGAGACGTGAGACCCGTACTCAGCAGTGGCATATTTAATGGGTTGAAGCTAATCGAAGTATCCAAACTCAACAAAGACTATTTTAGCCACTAGCAAGACTAGCAAGCTAGCAGTAAAGGCCAAAAGCTCACGTTAGTTGTAAAACTAGTGTTATGTGATCACATGTCATAGCACGTCCTAATCCTGCATCAATGCCCGATCGACGCACTGACGCACCGTCACGCGAATGTGCGGCCGTGACGGTGTTCCCCGAGAGACGCCTCAGAAATTAACGCTGTTGGCCGCGCACCAAGCCAATAAACCGTCGTGCGTAAAACTGCACACGAAAAATTCGCCAGGCGCGATGCTTGTCTAGATCTATCTCGAACTATCAGCCGATAAATGGGAAAGTTTGAGCGATAATGTCAAAATATTTTAAACTTGTATCATCGTGAACAGTAACATCATTTTAATTGTAACGGGTACTCACATTATTATTGTTTATTATGATGGAGAAGATGGGGTCGAAGTATTGGTATAAATAATCAACATCGTGAGTACCCGTTACAGTTAAAACTTCAAATAGGTATTTTATGAACAACAATGACAACAAACCAATGGCTCGAGGTTTTGGTCAGGTTCTGCGATATTAGGCTTATGAGTGAACCTGGATCTCAATAGTTTTGTGGCCGGCAACGTGTTGGTGATGTCCCTATCGCAGTCAATGTCCATGAACAACGGTGATCACTTACCAGCAGGTAACTCATCTGCTCGTTAACCTGCTTAGTTGTTTATTACATTTGTACATTTCGTACATCCAAAGAAAAATTGTAACCCCTATTGGGACTAGACACGCGAGCCTGTCATTTGTTGTACGTCTACTGGATGGAGTTTCATTAATACGTTGGAACATCAAATCGAACGGGAATAAATCAGTTCAAATTCTTGAAATTCTGAGTTACTCTCTCAAAAGTAACCAGAATAGCTTCCCAGGACTCGAAAACGTGGAGATCTCATGAAAACTGGATTTCCGAAAAACGGGATGAAACCAATACATTAAGTAGGTGCCTTTTTTTTGTTAACGAGAGGGAAACCTTCAAAAGGTACCCTGTGCCGTGGGAGCGACACAGGGTTATGTGGCGTTTTTACTCACTAAAACCCCCCCGGTGGCCTTCTTCGACGCTATGTGGAGGACTCCGGGATCTCCAACGGAACGCAACCGGAGCCCTCCGAGCGCAGTGCCTTTCGGCTCCTCCAGCGCGAGTAGAACCTCGCGCGGCACCTTTTGTTTATGATGGTATGCGGCCAACCTCATACCATCATCCTTCCCGTGGCTGCTGAGTGGCGGTTCGAGCTCCCACTCTTACCGCCTGCAGCCCCGAAAGCCCCCTTTTAGTCGCCTCTTACGATCAGGCAGGGGATACCGTAGCTCCAATTCTGTTCCCGAGCTACAGGGACCATTAAGTAGGTACCTATTGAAACTTTTAAATTTTCTTAGCGCGCAGTAGAAGATAACTCAATTTCCACCTCATAGAGTTCAAGAACATAATGGAATAGAAACAGAACAATTGGCTAGATAAGAAACAAACATAGGAGTGAAGCGATAAATGTTGTAACGAGTATTTAAACGCGTGGAAACAATCGATTTGGCTAAGTACCGCTGTTGGCACCGCCCCCGGTGCGTGAGTAAAATGTGAAAACTATGTTTACAACAACTATAATTGTTACAAATCTCCTGGGAACAAAACTACACATTAGGGGCGTTAACTGGTCAATGCATCCAAACAGCTTCGACCTATTTATGGCGTCCTGCCATATCGGTCAGTTTTCGCGGTGAAAAAGCATTAGTAACCAATTTAAGTAATTTTTTAGATTTCTCAAAGGCCTTCGTCAAGGTTGCTAACAAGTTTGTTACAACTTTAATTAATATTTAAGTATTTTTATGTTCGGATTTCAAGTCATATTTACCACTAGACATGGCATCGCCGATCTGTTGACGGCTAGGAAAGAAGGACGAGAAGGAAATCAAGTATTGGTTGTAACGCTTCCAACCGGTACAAGCACTGGCGGATTCTTATTCTTTAGGCAAGGAAAGCACGTGCCTAGTGGCGCGAGATTGTAAGGGGGCATGCGGAATCATAAGGGAGCATGAGCGCGGTATCTTTTCCATTGACCAAAAAACAGTTCGCCAATATACCGTAGGTTCATCTAGGATTTCCACATGGTCAAGACAAAAATACACCCAAACTTAGAAAAAAAAAAGACCTCTACAGACGACCAAAATCAATAAGCTGGTCGATGCAATATTTATTATCAAGAGACACCAAACGGATGCGATCATTGAGGCGTTTGGCGACCAGGTATAAGCGAGGGACGATCACAATTAAGAAGCATCAACAACATAATTTTATTATTACCTACCATAATAAGGCAGTTATTGCAGTCAATTATCGGCCAGGCCTGGCATATTCTAATGAAACCTACAAAATAAGCGTCGGAATCATCGATAAACCAAACATACATTATGATACTTGCCATATTGTAACAAAAAATATCGGAAAGTTGCAGTATAAAAATATCCTCTCTCGTGTGGGTGGTTAGGTGGCTTTTCAAATCGTAGACAATGTAAATATGTATGTAGCGATTGAGGCATTATAAAACGACGCTACTTTTGTCTATTCAGTTGGCCCGCGATGCCGCGAAAGAGAGAGTTTAGTAATTTTAAATGAAGTATTTTAGTCTCTGGCAACCGGCGTATTTCAGTTCCAAACACGTTACGTCAAATATGTCGCGAGAACATTTCTGATTATCCAATATTACTCAACGTAAACTTTGTTTTACTAACCTTGTAAAAGCTGAATCGTCGCCTGATATTCTGCAAGCTTTTCGTCCACGTAGCCCTCCTGCGACTGGTTGGCGATGATCTCAGCCGTGGAAGGTCCTCGCTCCTCGTCTTCTTCGTACACCATTGGCCGTGGAGGAGGCGGCGGCTCCAAGGGCACTCCCGCGTAATCGTATTCGCGCACCCCTTCGTAGGGGTTCGAATAATAATACTCGGGACTCTGCCCGAGCGTCGGAGACATCGGGTATGGGGAGATGGAGAAATGGGAACTCGGTGATGCCGAATGTTGTCTCAGGTGAGGCGAATGCAATGGATGGAACGGTTTCGGTGAAGGTTGGACTGGCGGCGGAGACACTATGGCGGTGGAGTGCCGCGGTCCGGATATGAGGGGAGGCGGGCTGGGAGCCCATGGCGATGGGGGTCTGTAGTGGAGGGGAGAGGGGGGGCCAGGGGCACGCGCGCGACCGCGCCCCGGCGGCGGCTGCGACATCTCGCGGATTGATTCGAGTCAACCCGGTGTGTCACGCCTCAATCTGCATCGCTGTAACAAAAGAGAAATACTTCAGAAACTTACATTGACATTTTCAATAGATTTATTTAAGTGTTGGTAACTGGTAACTTGGTATTGATGAACATAATAATATGACAAATTGGACAACATACGATATTTCTTTTGAAATTTATTGATAGTTCATTCACGGTAGACCACTCGTATAACTTTGTCCAGGTACTTCGTTCTTTAAAGATTTGATTTAACTATGGCGATTTACAAAATAATGCCAAACAATAATATGAATCTATCAGAAAAAGTCACAACTGTTTTTTAAATCTTTTTGCCTAAAACGCGACAGCACAACCACACGTCTTATCATTAATTCATAAGAAGCCATTTTATTTTCCCTTCTGTTGGAATGTATATTTCGTGAATCCATCGCGTGCCGGTGAGTTTATTTTCGGCGAGCCCTACAGAAAAGGGTTACGACCCAGTAGATATGGAATAGCCACATTTGTTACAGAAAACACATGGCTCGACGTTTATTAGCTTCAAATCGACTTCTAAGTGAAGCTCTTTTTGATATCCCATATCCCACACGTAACCATGGAATGGACTGAATTCTTTATGGCGTATTGTTTCACAATAATATTTTCTTGACGTCACCGCTTGCAGAGTACCTACTGATTATGAGAGTTTGCAGTACAGAAAAATTTTCTTGCCTTCAACGGATAGATGGTGAATTGATAAGTGGGAGCCTATAGTAGAGTCGTCGAGCATATGAAATTGCCACTTTCCGCCAAAACCAAACTTATCACCTGTGCTCACAGCTCAATTTAGCTTGTCAGAAAAATGTACTTAGGACATATTTAGATAACACCGTCAATCTTAAATGTACCTTAATCGCATTGGCGGAATATCGGCATTTGTGTGCCATGCAATTATAACGAATTCCAGATCGAATTCAAACGGAGTATAAAGTTCTGCCACCTTACACCATACCTTCTGTCATTTATACCATAACTGATATTAATTAGTAATAATTGTAAGTAAACCTGGCTTCATTTTTGATTGGCCTTTTTCAGGTGACCTTCTTACTTCTCGAAGATAGCAAAACACCTGTGTCTAAATTAGAAAGAAACTCTTACTAACAATTAGTAAGTATCTAACCTACTCACGATTTTACTATCAGTAGGTAATGGACTCACCACAGACACAACTGACCAATTAACATTCTTTACATCATCTACTAAATGGACTAACCACTGTACCCAGTCCAGATTTAAGTTTCGTACTGTATTGGTTTTCAAGGTCGGCAGCAAAAAACGGTGCCGCATGCTACTTTGCTTTTTTAAGACCATTAAAAATCTCAATACTGGTGGTGGAAATTCCTGCAGATAGTGATACTACCAGTCGAAGGTGAGGTTACGGAATTTGTAAAAAAATACAATGTAAAAAGTTGATAAATTGGTAATCTCGAGTTGCGTGTCCTTCACCAGTAAAACAATGCGTCAACGTCGTCCGTCACGTGAAACCCTAAAAATACAGCAGTTGGAACGAAAGCATAATAAGCTGCAATTAGTTTCGCATGTTTATTTACAAGAGACCTACATAATGTAGGACTAACCTTGCCCCGCTCGCTTCGGGGGATACACCGATATATTCGCCGACGTAACGGTTAACCAAATTACTCTGGACAACCGCCAGGGAAATCTGACAGCTGACATAATTTTTTCATTAACGTAGGAAGCAGGTCGCGATCACAAGTCTAGATTATCGCGTGAAGACACGACCTAATTATGCAGGTAGTGACTATGATTGATAAAACACTTCAGCTATAGATATAGAGAATCCACCCTACATTGAGATTAACCCTAAAAGCAATTAAGAGAACTTAGGGATAGGTATTGGATATTTGGACGCACCCTTTCACAAAATCTGCATCATGTGCCGACTGCCGTCTAAGCTTACTCGTAAGACTTAAAGATACAACTCCCGAGGTTTCAAACAGATTTTAAGATTTCGGTCAACGCGAATTAATGAAAATGTATAGCGCGAAGAGGTTAACGCGAGGACAATTAAATATGTTACCTGAGTAATATTTATAAGTTTCTTATTTGAAGCTTTGTATGTTATACAACTAAACAGCCTTTCCAATACAATATGTAAGAATCAGTTATATAAGACCCAGCTAAGCTTATAAAGCTAATATTTTACTAATGTTGGATATATAGGGTTCACACACAGACTCTATTTATCAAATAAAAATTAATCTATTTCTGCGCACTTTCCAGATTTCCCATATCTTCAGATTTCCACAAAAATATTACATGAGACACGCTTTCAAATGCCATCACCAAATCCAAGAAAAATCCTATACGTTTTCTTTCGCTACCCTACGCACACGCAACAGTTTTTCGCTTAACGGATTTTCCATCTTTCTTAGATTAGATTTCTTCGATATATCTATTTAAAAGCTTGATATGTATTGATCAGTTCGGTGTATTTTACGAAACATAGTTTTTCTTAGAAGAAATAAAATGCAATACATATTATAAGATTTAGACCCAAATCTGAATGAGTCATGAGGTCAAGATTCAAGATGAATAAACATACGCCCAGCGATCTATTGTATTGAATGTTTCAGTTAAAATCACGTTTCGCTGCCAGCCCCACTTGGTCATACGTGGTGAAACAATATAGCTTGTTTGTAAAGTTCTTGGAAGTTTGCACTTAGCTAAGTTCGCCTGTTTTTTACAGTAATATTATCGTTAATCATACAAGGTACCCACCACGTATATGTATAGCCAACAATGAAGTAATAAACTACAGGTTGGACCGTTGCATTGGTCTCTAACACCAAATGAAGATGTACTCTTAGATGTTCGTGTAATATTGTAATTATGCGCGACTCATACTACTCAGTTTCTTCATAATTTATATTTCTAGTAAAAATGAAAATAAAGGCTTTTAGTTGGAAACAGGGAAGTGAAAAGCTGGTTTACTGAAAAACATGAAAGACGCATAGAATATTTTAACAAAAACCTTTCAACAATTTTTTGTAAGTAATCACAAAACACCATTGTAATGAATAAAACATTAGGCCATAGATGAGAACGAAAGTGTTATTGTTTCCACAACACATGGCAAATATCACATTAAAATTTATTACTCGTGAACAATATTTTCTCGAAATTCTTTTCCTTTTATTACCTTCAAAATAACGTTCATTTATCAAAGGGATTGCTTAATGGCCAATTCAGAATCTATACCTACACGGAACTATTAGGCTCATCTCCAACAAAATATTGTGTGATGTGATACTCCATATTTAGAATCTACGCAAATCTGTTAAAGGAAATAGGGATGATTCGGTACACAATGGTATTACAATTATTGTCGGTGTAGTCAACGACCCTTTTAGATCTAGTCAAGATGGCCGCCAGCCAGACTTATACACGTCTAGCGAAAAATCATGCCTGAGACGTGCACCTATCCTTTGGGCTATCTGCCAAAAGAAAAATGTTATACAAATCTCCCTAGCAGTCCCATACTCCCCCGAATGTCTGATTTTCATTCAAATTATCTCGGAGGAAAAATACCTAAGTTTATATAGATTTAATCAAATCGAATAGCTTAGAGCTTAGAGTAACAGTTGATAATTTTATTTCTCCAAGAACTAGACAACAATCAAGATTATTTCGTAAAATTAACTAAGTAATTATTACAGATAATAGAGGTAACAAAATCTACATCAGAAAACTAGATGACTTCTGACAACCTAAGGTGATCCACAAGGATTTTTGCAGCTACTACGAGTACAATAGCTATTGGTTCGGACGCTAGAGAACAGAGGTTGCTTGTAATGAATGAATTCAAAAACTCTTACACGATTTTCAAAATGAATATCACAAATTCACTGCAAATGTGGGTATCCTTAGAAAAATTCAAAAAGCATTGCGCTCAGTTCTGTTGTTAGAATAATGTACATGTTGTAGGATATGATGGAATAGCGACAGGTGATGCTAGCGACAATTCAACAAACTAAACTGAGATTTATAATCTCGTGATTCAATGAAGTTGCTTGATGTAGGTTGGTTATTTATAACACGCAGTTAAAGTCGCTCAAAGCGGTGATAATAATAACCAATGTAACTAATGAGTGTACTTATTTGAATACGACGTAGATTCTTATTAAATAATATAGTATATGTAATAGTGTTTTACCGACATATATAACAATACAAGTCATACGACTATTACAGGTTGGTACAATTTGGAAATAAATTATTATAATGTGGTGACTCACGAGTTCACGAGACTAAATATTCCAAATGTAATGAAAGTATTGTTCTCATTTTGGACTAATTTGTACTTGAATAGCTTTTTTGTATTGAATAGCTTTTTTGTATGTCTGAGGCTTGCATACCAATGCCACCCATTAAAAATCATCATCAATGGTCAATAAACGCATCTACGTAAAGCACTTAATGATTAGTTATAATTAATTTTCCCATGGGAAGCACACACAATATTGCCCAAGAAAGTACACTAAAAGTTTCGACGACCCGAATGGCGCAATGGTTAACATGCCGATCGCTGTTCCGAGGGTCCTGGGTTCGATTCCCAGCGAGGCGGAAAATTTGAATGATGAATTTAAATTTCCGTTCTCGGTCTGGGTGTGTGTCCTTGTCTTGTGTGTTGTCCAAGGCACCCACGACACAGGGAATCCTAGTGTGGGGCTTTGAGTGTGAAGCGTTATTATTATTATTATTATTACTCATTGCCGGCCAAAAATGTGAGGTAAAAGAATTTAAGTGTGGCCTACAAATCCCCCAGCAGGAATAAAACGAGTCGTTTGGCAGCTGAATTATGCAAAAAGATGGTAGCTACCAAGGCTTGTTTCACGCAAAGATAGTAATAACACGAATGACGATAGTACTCTTGATAATAGAATCCTTACAGAAATCTCTATCATCAGTCAAAACAAGATCTGTATTGAATCTAAATCATACAACAAAACGTTCACCGGACAGCCGACAGGTGAAAGATTATGAGATACGGGCCGTTCGGCGCTAACGATGGATTAACAGACAGGTGAATCACAGATGTTAACAAAGAGGCGTGTGGGTGTGGCTTCCGCAGTTGCCTCGACAGAACAAATTGATGTTTAACCAAACAAACCAACACTGGATGCTTTAAGAAGAATGACAAATAAAATACTTACCGTTTAAGATTGGTAACGTCTTATAATGACATTAAATTGTTGAGTAAAATATTTTTAATTATTTTTCGCTAACTAATCAGGTAAGATTATGTAATTTTGAACCTTTGTTAGACTTTTCTCGACTCACGGTTCAACTAGAATTCCTTGATCTATTTATTTTCTTTTCTGATTCTTCATTACATAAGTAGTTACTTCAGACATTAGTTACATATCGCAGTTATTCTCACGGTCTCACCGTCTGTTGAGTTAAAAAAAAAGTTAAACTTTCAATTCATCATATTGTCTACCCACTGTGATTCGACTGAAAGTGATTTTTGATTCTAATTCCGTCGATGTATCATTGGAACGTCGACTGTTGCAATGGCCGCTAATAATATCCCAGATTATTGACTCCAGGCCGTCTAATCGTTTATCGAGAAAGATTTAGTTATCTAGAATGATCTACGGGTTGGTGGTAATATCCACCAGATGTCACGACCTGAACATTTTCTTATTAATAAGATACATTCTCGTGTGAACAAAAAAGGATGTTTAAAACATAATAAAAAGGTAAAATAACAGTTACATCACTTAGGTATCTATAGTAACTTAGATATCTTAAATTTTTTCAATAATTGATACAGAAAACTGCAAACCGTTAAATTCAGGAAAACGTTAAAATCATAATTTAACTCGACTATTCCAGGAAAAAGAAGTAGTAAAAAACAGAAGTGAATGAAACTCGGCGAACATAGAACCAGATCGGGGGAAATGTCATTCAAACTTAAAGATCTGAAAGAATCATTGTCGTGAGCGCCGCGTGATGTCACTGGTCGATCCGCTGCACTAGTCAATGGTCGAGCCAACCTTCTCAGCGCCTTGGCCAAGGGCGTACGAATGTAATATTTATTTTCAGCGGTAATTTTACTTAGAAAGAATTAGAGCACGAGGTTTGTTTTATATTTCACCATCACAACACTGTTTTGTTTTAACGTCTCACGTATTAATGTTTCAACGTTCATGTTAATGTGATGTGTCTATTATGAGTGAAATGTTATTAAGTAACAATAATATATTATTTTTATACTGTTTTTAGCAAAAAACTAATTCCATATCAAATGCGACCGCAGCGTGATTTTTACGCTAAGAAATCCACTTAAAATAATAAAGGCCGTTGAAATAATTTTCACTCACTGGTAGGAAATCATGTTCACCCATGGATATGTTAATTACAATGCTAAAATGTCAATAAACGTTGCATGACACAATAACAGAGATTTTAGGCATTCAATTTCCTGGATAATATTTAGAGAGCCAATCAAGATTTTCTTTGAATCGGGTGAATAAAAATGGCAGCAGAAATTAGACCATGATCTACTTTCCCGACGAAAAGTTAAACATATGAAATTTTGATTTACGCCATCATCACTTCGCAGAGTTGTTATAAATCCAACAAGAGTCGATTGTCTAAAAATACTCCATTGATTTGGACGTCCGAAGGTCTAGACGGGTTTTAAACCGGAACCGCGGTTCACAATTTTGGTAAGTAAACTGGCGTCGCGCCAAATTATAACACAAACGCATCTACACGTAACGAATGTGTAGCGCCCCCGTAATGTCTTGCAGACGACGTTATCGTCTCATGTAGAAAGAATATTCCGTGATATTCGAAAAAAGTCCGCATCAATTCATCTTTGTCTCTAGGTACTGCAAGGTTGATCGTTGGTCTGAGCTATCTTTGAATGCTTTTAGATCACTGACCTCTATCACATTGATACACTGGTTTGATTGTATATCTCGTGCTATGGTCATCATCGTTATCGTCACAATTGTGTCAATGTGTAAGGCCGCGGCCTCGAATCTTGCGGGCAGCGGCGCGGCGGCGGCGGCGGCGCGGGCGCGCAAGATGTTTTGCATGTTATCAAATGGACCGACCCTCGAAAACTGCGGCGCGGCGGCGGTGTAGGAGCGGGTAACGAGCGGTGGTTGACAACGTCAAGCGGTGACCGCTCTCGCGTCGTGTGCGTTAGAATGGCGGGTCTGCTCATATTTAACGTTGATGTAGATTTAGAAAAAAAATCCTAAGTATATTCGAACACAAAAAGTTCTTTTATTTATACCGTGTATAATTCAAAATCACAGATAACTTTCCATTTAAAATTTAAGACTTGATATCGACTACGATACTCTATAGTACTCTATACCGTACGCTCAATGTACTCGTATATAGGGATACTAGTAAATCCGCCCTCGCTTCGCTTCGGGGAACCAGTCCCTTCAAAAATCTCTATAAATTTTAACAAATTATGTTATTCCAATGTCTAAGCTATATTACTGCAAAGTTTCGTGAAAATCCGTTCAGTAGTTTTTGCGTGAAAGAGTAACAAACACACACACACACACACTCACTCACTCACATACATCCTTACAAACTTTCGCATTTATAATATTAGTAGGAGTAGGATAGGATTTTATTTTGATAGTTCATATCCCTCTCGCTGTTCTTGCTAGGGTAACGCACACGGTGACAGCCCGCGCAATCGCATTGTAGTGTTGTGCAATTTATTTAGGTGTCGTATACGTAATATTTATTTTATTTACTTCTTTACTCCTTGTCTGTCATCTTTATCCTCTTTATCTTCTTCCTTGTTCACTTCCTTTAATATCCTTGCCTTTCTATAATTTGTTCTTTTATGTTATTTTACAATTGTTAATACTTTTACTTTCTCTTTTAACTGAAATTGTAAATGTTTTAAGATTATATTGATTACTTTGGAGTTAGGTATTTTGATAATTAATCTAATTATTACTTTGTTATTTATTTGTCGGGACATTGTCTCTGTTCTTCACAATTTCGATAAAACTCGCCTTTTATTTTTCTTGTCCTATAGTAGGTATTCACTTCTTCATTTGCCCACAATAAAACAAGTGTAAGAAATAAATTTGAATCGAAAAGATGTTGTCTCCGTTGTTCAGACATTTCGTTCGCGAATAAAACAAATATCTCAGCGACACAACACTACGCCGCTATAGCGCCGCCGCGAGTTTCGAGAACTAGCCTGCGTTGCCCGCGCCGCCGCCGCCGCCGCCCCGCTGCCCGCAAAATTCGAGGCCGCGGCCTAAAACCTATATCAAAGCTCACAAACTTTAAGTAGTGTAGGTACAAATCAATAAATTAACTGTTGAACTGAAGTTTTATTCATTTTGTGAGGTTTGAAGAGTGCACTCATTCAATCAGACCAAAAATTGGTAGGATAAAAGTGTCACTGCCTGAGGTAAGCTTTTTTATGGAATTAAGGTAGCAAACAAGAATGCAGCACCACCCTTGCCGCTCATTACAACTGCGAACTGCGACTGACTTAGAACAAGATTCAACTTTAGGGACTAGGATAGATACTTAGTTGGTTAATAAGTGTGAGGACAGAGACTGCTAGTGATAGTTAATCCTATTAGATGGTGTTAGTAGTACTAGTCCAGTTAGTAGTTTCAATTATACATGCCTGCTCTTGTCAGCAACAATAAAATTATATTATTCTCTAATTTTACACACCACTGATTGACGTGATGTCTTTATCTAGTGTCCACAATACAAAATAGACGGAGATCGCTAACCTTTCATTTGATGGTAAGGTTTCACGATGTCTTACAATCGTAAAAAACCACAAAAAACACTTTAATTTAACGAAAAAAGCATAATGACTTTGTATAACGATTGTTTGAGGTATTAATAAAATTTTTGCTCTTTATTACCTACTTCTGTTTGGTATCGTCAAACGAGTATTTACCTGAATGCCTTTTATCAGTGATCCTTCAGCAGTTATTCTTATGTACTTATTGAAATAAACTTATTAATATTGTACTATCAGTTTGATATAGCCATTAATTAACACTCACTGAGGCCTAGAGCAAACATCTGCACCAATCTGCTCTAATGTGGATTGGTGGATGAATTAGTGGTCCAAACAAGAGTCCGAAAACTTCGTGTCGCCCTAAGGCCTCCGACATATTTTTAATAAATTCTGTTACCAAACTGGGTTCAACGGCTTTCCATGCCCTCCGAATAACGGAAGTATTCAAGAAATGTTGGTTATAATTTTTGGTTTCATCTCTACGGACAGTGCAATCAAGGAAACTCACCTCATCAATCATATTTTTATTAATTAAATAGTGCAATAAATAGTACCTACTATTAAGAGTATATTACTGAGAAAGTGCTTTCCAACCTTTCCCACCAGGGATTGGCGATGAATTCCAATTTGGTAAGCACGCAGACTTACTAAAACCCATTTATTCCCTTCCACGAGACTCCTCACATTTTGTTGATTCTGTGTATGATGATAGAGCTAGATTGATGATAGAGATAGATAGGGCTAGGGCTAGATTTTCTAGTTTGAGTCAGCCGCGAAATGACTTGTTCAGTCAGCCAATATTTTCATTATTTAATTTTTTAAGTCCCCCTTAGCTCGAAACGCATCGGTTTGCTTTATTTATATCTATGGGTGACGATAATATTCAGTGATGGGTTATTCCACAACTTGGGACTCTCATTGTAATTGGCCAGTACGGTACTTTTAATTTAAATTATTAACTCCTATTCATTTACACTTTTAAACTAATATTATAAAGAAGAAAGATTTGTTTTTGAATGTTTGCAACAAATAAACTCAAAATCTACTGGACCGATTTCAAAAATTCTTTCATCGTTGGAATGCTACATTATGTTTGAGTACCACAGGCTATATTTATTATTATACTATGTTTACCTACAATTCATCTGTGCGAAGCCGGGGCGACTAGCTAATCCATACTAAATTACTAAACATTATACCTAAATACAAGTCTGTGACGCTTTCACTAACTAGGTACTGACTAAACAGCTCAGAAGAAGACCCAGGGTCACATCTTTGAAATAGGAGATGGAATTTTGTATGAAAAATCTACACCGCTTGACCGATATCGATGAATTTTCTTAGGAAGATAGTCTATGGGGCATGGTAAAGCACAGGCTTATTAGTTTTCTAAAACCAACCTACCAACCTATTAAAGGGCTAAAATATGGAATGATTCTCAATATAAACGAAATCCACGCGGGCGAAGCTATGGGCGGAAACTAATTGATTATAAAACATAAGCTGAACATTTTAAGTTACCAAATCTTCCTTGAACACATTCGTTCAAGATGCTCTCAGTTCATCACAAGAATCACCTCACGCGTTATAACTGACCGATCTGAGTCAGATAGCCTCATTACGGAACGGTTCTTGCCATAGAAATAATACACTAGAGCGCAGAAGCCAGGCTTCAGAGCGTACTTCGGATAAAAAGAGACGAAATCTTTAGTAATCATCTTTCTCTTTCTGGCGAGGCTTCAGAGCGTACCTAGGATAAAAAGAGACGAAATCTTTAGTAATCACCTGTCTCTTTCTGGCTCATCGGGATCGGAGAGAGATAGGTAATTATCGTTATCGTTGTTTGTCTTTCTAACCGGGGGCGATTGCAATGTACGGACAGCCGTATGGCTCGCCCACTCTAGTGTATTATCTCTATGGTTCTTGCAGATCGTAACCCTCATTTCAACTCCTCTTGAACTCTACCGCTCGAGGAACGCAAAGTACGTGTGTTTTAAGTCCATTAATAGCCGCTTTGATGTAACTGCTTTCATTACACGGATCCAAACTGCCGTGCTTGCTTTTTATTGTAAAGATTACTATCATCGGCATGAACAGTTCAAAGATCCAAAGGAATAGCCATTTTGAAAGATAAACAAGTAGCAATAAAAACCAATCTGCTGCTGCCTGTTTATGATCGACAAAATCCTGTAAGCATTTTCATTTTTTTGCTGGTAGGTACCTACTTAATAAAAAATAATCTTAACGAAAATCAGATTTCAAAAATTTATAATTTTGCACTGCCAAGTAATAATAACATCATCATATATATTATGACCCTAATTATATGACCTTTCATAGACCGGTTGTAAAAAATGCATGTCAAAAACATTAAAAACTAAAAACTACATTCTTTTTAGGGTTCCGTACCCAAAGGGTAAAACGGGACCCTATTACTCAGACTTCGCTGTCCGTCGTCCGTCCTTCCGGTCCGTCAGTCACCAGGCTGTATCTCATGAACCGTAAAAGTTGCACAGTTAAAATTTTCACAGATGATGTATTTCTGCTGCCGCTACAACAACAAATACTAAAAAACAGAATAAAATAAATATTCAAGTGGGCGCCCATACTTTCGACGCGTCAGCGATAGTTTAGTTACCTTTCGGTCCAAGCGATGGCGTTGTGCGTAATATGTGGCTACAATAAAACAATTAAATATTAAAGTGAGGCTTTCATACAACAGACCAGATTTTTTTGGCGTTTTTATACATAATGGTACGGAACTCTTCGTGCGCGAGTCCGACTCACACTTGGCCGGTTTTTTAGGGTTCCTTACACAACGGCTTAAAGATGGAACTCTAGTTTATCTCAAAGCATGGACAACTTTTCATACTTATACGCGTTTTACATTTATCATGCATCTTATTCCGCATATTCTGATGATGGCGTAAATGGACGTTCGAAAAGAGTTTGTAAAAACCTACTTCGAATAAAACATTCATTCATTCATTCATTCATTCATTCACTCACTCGCAAAGTAATCTAAAACTATGAGGCGCTTCTCGTTGATCTAGAATCATGCAAGGCAAGAAGTAAAAATATGAAATATACAATGATGCAATAAATAGGTAGATTGAGCGTCGCCCTACAATGAAGACAAAAAAAACACGGCAACAATATCAAGCATGTGTGCGTGCAGGCGATGTTTTTCACGTTCGTCTAGTGTCTATGTTGCGTGATCAATGATACCAGTTACTAAAATTTTCCCATAAATCACACATTAAACTTAATTTATGGAGTGGTTATTTTCATGAATAAATAAAAAACCCTACTTAATTTAATTACAGTTCTTTATGTTAATGTTGTAATAAACCAGCTAAGTTAATTAAATTAATATTTTTTACGCAGTTTGTAGTTGGAAAGGAGACGGTCCAAAATTGTATGGAGTCTGGGCCTGGTTTTGTACCAGTGATAAAATAAAATAAAAAAGAAAAATAAACCATTTTTGACTAATCAAATCCACGACCTCATCTATATTTCAGTGCAAAAATTATTTATTAACTCCACGTGACGCAATTATTCTACATAATGGCGGGCAGCAGACCAGAGGATTCATAATTTTTGACGTATGACGTTAGCTGTCAATATGCCTTCTCTATGCTTGAACAATGGCTCGAACTCAGAGTGAAGGACGCCATCTTGCAAGTGTTGCAAGTAGTACCTACCGAATAACTCGAAATTAATTTTATTTTAGCAAGTCATTTATTGCGATTTGTGAATTTATTATATTTTTAATGAACTTTCTGTATTTTTTGGTTTTTCATGGTTTAGTGTACAAGATCAGGCCCAAAATGGACCATCTCCTTTTCTAAAATTGTAAAGTTACCGTCTCAGATTAAGGTGAAAATTTGAAGGGAGGACGGGTTCTACACTCTCATTCGTCCCCCCAAACTAAATATTGCTCTCATAAAGTACTTACTTTTTTAAAATTATTTTTCTAAATCTCTAAAAATTTTAAGGTTATGTGGTCTCATTGGTTAATGTGTAAGCGCTCGAAGTCTTAAGTGTATGTATATGTTTGTGTGTGTGTGTGTGTTTTAAACTACATTATAAAAAATAAATAACTTAAGTAGATCTAATTTGATTTTTGGGCCTAATTTTGAATCGTGACATCTCCGGCGCTGCGGAAGATGCAGCCAAACAGGCAAACAGGACTAACAATAGCGAAAAAGTAATTTGGGGGGAAAGTTGGGGGAGTCACCAACCTCTCCTCCAAAAAATTTCAGCTTAATTTGAGGTAGTCACTTTATAATTTTTGGAAACTTGATTTTTTTATAATAAAAAAAGTATGCATTTCCTAGATTTAAAAATGGTGGGGGGAAGATGTGAGCGTCAGCCCCCTCCCCCCCTCAAATTTTTAGCTTAATTTGAGGTGGTAACTTAATTAAAGAAGAGCCAATTATTTACGTTACCTATCTAATTTAATAAAAAAATTACTTGGAAAGTTAATTACATGCATATCATTAAAAAAAACTTCAATAAATAAAGGAGATGGTCCATTTTGGGCCTGATCTTGTACACTAAACCATGAAAAACCAAAAAATACAGAAAGTTCATTAAAAATATAATAAATTCACAAATCGCAATAAATGACTTGCTAAAATAAAATTAATTTCGAGTTATTCGGTAGGTACTACTTGCAACACTTGCAAGATGGCGTCCTTCACTCTGAGTTCGAGCCATTGTTCAAGCATAGAGAAGGCATATTGACAGCTAACGTCATACGTCAAAAATTATGAATCCTCTGGTCTGCTGCCCGCCATTATGTAGAATAATTTCGTCACGTGGAGTTAATAAATATTTTTTGCAATGAAATAAAGATGAGTTCGTGGATTTGATTAGTCAAAAATGGTTTATTTTTCTTTTTTATCTTATTTTATCACTGGTACAAAACCAGGCCCAGACTACATACAATTTTGGATCGTCTCCTTTTCACATTACTCTTGTACCTTTAAAAGTGGTTTATTCGACCCAATGCAAAAATAATCATTAAAATGGGCTCATAAACATACGAATATTAATGTTATATTATTATAAATAAACACAAACGTATTGGTAAACACCACTTTTCTTTAATCGATTTATAAAAGTACATGAACTAAATAATATACACGTAACCATAAACCAATTTATACATATACCCACAAAAATGATGTTATTAAGTCGGGAGCATAAAAATAGAAACTAGCAACACTGACAAAAAAATGACGTAATTTGGTTACAATAAAAATCAAAATTGAAATTTAATTAAAAATATGTTTATTGGTTACTTGCCTATGATATGTGATGTTTTTTGAGCTTTTTACCCTTCCTTTATAATTCCGGCACAGTTTAATAGCACATTTCGTCATGTTATCCCTCTTATTTGTTTATTTAAATTGCGCGCGTAATACGTAGTGACACGAAAGCGGCGCGATCGGCACTAATTGGCGGGAAAGTACTTCTGCGCCAATAGTTGGCGCAGCTTTTTTGACAGGTCTTCGCGGATTCGATTATCCATCTAGATACTTATACATCAATGGAAATATAGGTAGTATATAAATTATTTGGAATTGGTAATTTCTAGTTTTAGCAAAAAAAAATTATGAAGCTAACTAATAGCATATTTCCAAGTCACACACACAAATCCAAGGTACACAAATCCGACTCGCACTTGATTGGTATTTTTTACCTATTACCACCTGAATTTCCGTCATTTTTATTCTTACTTTAATTTAATTTTAAAAGACGTTTTAAAAATATTAACGTTGAATGGCTTTGAAAAATCACGAAACATTGATTGAGAACGTTTTATCTGCATTAAAAATTATTCCTCATTGAATAAAATGTTTTCAAGACAAATTGTCTATTCTAACATAGTAAAATAAGATAGATAGGTATAAAAAATAATAGATAAGGTAGTAAGGTTACAAAATGTAAAATGGAGACATTTAAGACCGACCAATTTGATACAGTCCAACTAATTTTATAGCGCCTACATAAATACATTGATTGATGCTTATATACCACAGTTAGAATTATCTACTGTTAAATATAATAATTATTACGGTTTAATATTAAAGAATATGAGCTTACTCGTACAATAATGGTAGGTAAAGTTGGGCACATACCTAAGTTGTTGGAGAGCTCTACGCAGAACTGATTATCAAGTTCTTAGTTATAGACATGGTTATTATACATTATCATTATCATCAAACACTTTTTAACCAACTTCAAAAAACGGAGTAGGTTCTCAGTCTATGTTTTTTTTCTTATGCCGTTTATTTATTTCTATTGCCGCTTTAGGAGGTTGACTCTTAGGAAACTTATATGTAACTATTTAAGAAGGATTTTTAAAACTTTCAATATTTAACCGTTTTCATGTAGGTGTTAAAAAGTAAGTACAGTTAAAAAGTACAGATGCCGTACAGTTTTACATGTATTAAATTAATAATCTAGAAAAAATATTATTCAATAAAATATAAATACTTATGTATAAGTGCTATAAATTAGAAGATATTGCCGACTTGTCAAAAAGGATCACATAAAGCATTTCTTCATTGATGTATAAATACCTAGATGTCGCCCTACAATGAAGACAAAAAAAACAAGGCAACAATATCAAGCATGTGTGCGTGCAGGCGATGTTTTACACGTTCGTCTATTGTCTATGTTGCGTGATCAATGATACCAGTTACTAAAATTCTCCCATAAATCACACATTAAACTTAATTTATTGAGTGGTTATTTTCATGTAAAAATAAAAAACCCTACTAAATTTAATTACACTTGATAACCAGCTAAGTTAATTAAATTAATATTTTTTTACGCAGTTTGTAGTTGGAAATTTGAAATGAAAGATCACAGATATTAGGAATGAGATCTAACTACTTTTATTTTGGCTCTACTTTCTATTACTGACCACCTCAGATTGAGTTGAAAATTTTAGAAGAGGAGGGGGGTGACTCTCCAACCCTCCCCCCACCATTTTTGGGCGGAGGAAATGCATACCTTTTTTAGAAAAAACAATGAAATTTTCTAAAATTGTAAAGTTACCGACTCGGATTAAGGTGAAAATTTGAGGGGAGGACGGGTTCTACACTCTCATTCGTCTCCCCAAATTAAATATTGCTCTCATAAAGTACTTACTTTTTTAAATTATTTTTCTAAATCTCTAAAAATTTTAAGGTTATGTGGTCTCATTGGTTAATGTGTAAGCGCTCGAAGTCTTAAGTGTATGTATATGTGTGTGTGTGGCCGTGGCGTGTGTGTGTGTGTGATTGTGTGTGTTTTAAACTACATTATAAAAAATAAATAACTTAAGTAGATCTAATTTGAATTTTGGGCATAATTTTGCGGAAGATGCAGCCAAACAGGCAAACAGGACTAATAATAAGTAGATTCGAACTAACCTTATTATATTGGTAGCACTGTCAAACTAAGCCAAGAGTCAATAATCCATCCGCAAATCGCGTGTTTAAAAAACACCTTAAAGAATAAAACAAGTCAACGCACTATGGATTAGTAGGTATAGGTTAGGTTGGATTGTATAATAACCAAGCGGAAAAAGGGACGCCCGAAGGGGGTCCCTTCGACATTTATTTACAACACAACACCTTGAAAGGTAGCAATTATCTAGATAACTTAGATAACATAAAAGAACCTTGTACAGTATTTTAGTTCCGTCATAACCTTAAAAATTTTGAAACTTAAAAGAATAATTTAAAAAAAAGTATGCACTTCCTTACAGCCATATTTGGCGGGAAAGTTGAGGGAGTCAACAACTTCTCCTCCAAAAATTTTCAGCTTAATTTGAGGTAGTCACTTTATAATTTTTAAAAAAAATTATAAACTTGATTTTTTTTTAAAAATCAAGTTTTGAAAAAAAAAATCAAGTTTGATTTTTTTTTAAAAATCAAGTTTCCAAAAAAGTATGAATTTCCTAGATTCAAAAATGGTGGGGGGAAGATGTGGGCGTCGGCCCCCTCCCCCCCTTAAATTTTTAGCTTAATTTGAGGTAGTAACTAAAGTAAAGTAGAGCCAATTATTTACGTAACCTAGCTAATTTAATAAAAAAAATTACTTGGAAAGTTAATTACATGCATATCAATAAAAAAACCTTAATAAATAAATTTTTCACATTACTCTTGGCACCTTTAAAAGTGGTTTATTCGACCCAATGTAAAAATAATCATTAAAATGGACTCATAAACAAACGAATATTAATTTTATATTATTGTAAATAAACACAAACGTATTGTTAAACTCCACCTTTTTTTAATCGATTTATAAAAGTACATGACCAAATAATATAAACTTAACCATAAACCAATTAATATGCCCACAAAAAACTACGACAAGTCGGGAGCATAAAAATAGAAACTGGCAACACTGACAAAAAAATGACGTAATTTGTTTACAATAAAAATCTAAATTGAAATTTAATTAAAAATATGTTTATTGGTTACTTGCTTATGATATGTGATGTTTTTTGAGTTTTTTACCCTTCCTCTATAATTCCGGCACAGTTTAATAGCACATTTCGTCATGTTATCCCTCTTATTTGTTTATTTAAATTGCGCGCGTAATACGTAGTGACACGAAAGCGGCGCGATCGGCACTAATTGGCGGGAAAGTACTTGGGCGCCAATAGTTGGCGCCGCTTTTTTGACACGTCTTCGCGGATTCGATTATCCATCTAGACACTTACTTATACATCAATGGCATTTCTTATATGATTAAATTAGTTATAAGTAGTTATTAAAATTCTCGATGAGGAATTTGACAAATTGTTTCATGTGAATATCTACCGACGGGGACGCTAATGTTTGGTCTATAATTACGGAGGCGCCCACGTCTTCCTATGTTTAAGTGACCTAATATTAGTTGTACGAAGTTTTCAAACAGCAATTCTAGGCCAACCGCAAAGGAAGTCGAAAAGCAAAACTCGACATACGATCTTGCGCAATGTTTACTCGTATGAGCTAACGGTACGAGCCTGAGGGTAGTTACACAATCGCACACTAGCGCTACTAACTGTCGGAAAGTCCAAAATCAATATAGGCAGCTTCCGTAGCGTCTAGACTCGATGGCGTTTAAACTATGATTCACGACGCAATGCGGAAGAAATAAATGCAAGCTTCAGTTACTAACTACATCCACCGGCTAAGCAACCCTACACAAAGTTTCCTAGAAACACTAGCTAATAGCAGAAATAGAAGAGTAAAGATTGAGGTTAGGAAAACGCCGGCTACGCTAAGATATGAAAATAATATTAAATTATTTATATAAAATGAGGGTATGACAAACTAACCACTCTGATTCATTCTGGAACTGGCAGACATGTTGAAACTCTATACTTGCAAGCATTCCAGTAAGCACGTGTTAAACCGTTTTGTATCTTACAAGATTTGTCGAATGTCTAGTCTTAGAACGGTGACAGATAAAAAAGCGGGAAATTAAAAAAAAATACTGTACCGGTAGCGCGGAAATCTCGAAAATCCAGCACTCACTGTCACTTTGCCACGATTAAAAAAAATTTAATTCACTTGAATTTTCACGGGCGCGTTCCAAATTTGGTGTTGGACTTGTGTTTTTGATACGCCGTATACGTGTTTTCCAAGTGAACGATTTCGGTACCGCGCGTTCGGTTGCGATGGTTTTGGGAATGTCGACGGCAGTTGACGATAGACTGAGGAGGGCGGGCGGATTCGGTAGCGTTCGGCTGCTTTCGGCCGCCTTAATTTTAGAACTTGGCTCTCTCCCCGGTTTTATATAGCCGTGAGTACATCGTATAAAGCGTATGCGAGATGCGGTCGCCGCGTGTATATATAGGAATTACCGCTTTTTATTGAGTGGATTGGAAATATTTGCACACCAAATGGTCGCTGAGGAGTTTTGGCCGACCTGCCTTTTTTGGGAATCTTAGTTCCTTGTAGAGCCCAGAATAAAATTAAAAAGTTTCGTGTGGAAAACTAAATGTCTAAAGTACTTATAAAATTGCTAGGCGTTTGGTATCAACAGGTTAAAATAGTACAAGCGAAAATGTTGACTTATAGAACGTTGCTCCCCATGCGAACGTGGTATTTGACCTATAGACGACCTTATTAGATTCTACTGCAGGCGAGGGATTCCGGGTTTGATTCCTGGCGAGGCGCGAGGTGAACGTTGTATACTTATATGGGTGCGCTCTTTAATTGTATTGATCACTTAAATGTATTATTTTACGAAATGTTAAAGTTTACGTCCGGAAGCAAGCCGGAACTAATACTTATTAGGACCCGTTCTGGTAAATCCTTGAAGTTATTTAGTACTCATTTCGAAGTTAACCTTTCTTACCTGAGGTACACTTTTTCGATACTGCACTAGACCTCAAAGAATGTACCGACTTAATAACCCTATAAAACATCCTCGAAAATGCCCCCCATTGATCAGGAATTCAGGACCCCTGCATTAGGAGCTGAGTACGCCCACATCTTGGGAATTGTCATCCCTACTTCGAGTGTAAAGGATTAAACGCAAGCAGTCTTTAGTTAAAATTAATTATTGTTATATTTCAATCCAGTGCAATGTCAACGACAAAGGATTATGAAACATGTACCTATTGTTCGTCCCTTCTTTGCGAAACATCTAATATACTTACAAGGTGGCGCAAAAGTAATGTCATAATGTGAATGTGCCTTAATTTTTACAAATGGCGCCAAAAATGTCACTGTGCTTTAATATTTATGATACAGATTTATACAGAATTATTTGTCAACAAGCGATGGATCGATACACATCCAGTGTCATCCAGCAACCGCTCACACAGCTCGGGCAACCATAGAGAATTTGAGACACTTCCAGGTCGAGTGATTCCACGTTTTGGAGATTTTAACTGGTCCTCCAGATAGCCAGATCTCAAAGCACCAGACTTCTTCCTTTTGGGCTTTTAAAATCTTACGTTTACCGCAACAAACCACACGCTTACAAGCCTTGAAAGCTAACATTGAAGAAGATATCGCCAAGTTGGAACAGAGCCGTAAAACGAGCGCAATTATGCATCAACTCGGGACTCGGGAGATGGCCACTTGAGCGATATAATATTTTTCAAATAGGTAATGTCATCAATCTAACACTTTCAAATAAACATATATCAACAATACTTAGAACTCTTTTTTTTCGTTTATAACAAAACAAAATGGCTACCGGTTCAAATTATGACATTACTTTTGCGCCACCTTGTGTATTAGGTATCTCGTTATAACGTGTATTAAAACGGCTTAGCTCCCCTCGTTAGTGAAAGGTTAGCTCCCCTCCTTATAATAATTATAGTAGGTATAGAAACCAAGTCAGCGCGACCGTTTTGTGGCACCTTCATTGGAGCCAAACTTGGCTCCAAACAACGTTCCGCTCCGAACGTGTTTCGCGAAAAAAAATATGACGATTTGTGCTGTTTAATTTTGTCAAAAGCAAAAGAAACGTAATAACATATCTTTTCACAGGTTAGCTTTCAATATTCATCATTCCTTACTATAATTATTATTCTAAGCTCCGCTCATTAGGAAACCAACCATGGTTTGGTCAATGGTCGTTCACTATAAGTAAGTTGTACTTGAAATTTTCATATAATGTATATTTCGTTGCAAATAATAAAAATAAAATATGTTTTTGGCACAATTTTCACATTGCTACAGAAACCCTACCAAGCCGATATCGATTCACTTTTATCAAAACATTATATCGTGGCGCCCCCTGCCACCGTAGTAAGTAGTCCATGTACGTCCGTCCCGGGCTCCGGTATATAGTGTATTTTCTATGCCCGGGATTGCCGCCCGCTTGCAGTAGGTACACGCCTTCATGCCCGATTGCGGTGTCCCTGGCTAAGTCCCAGTTTTATGCCAATAGGCTGATAGCTTCTTTCTCGGCCGTGACCGCATCGGTGGTACCTTTGATACGAGGACTGCTGCTTTATCCTTTATCTATTAGCGACAGTACCCACGCGGCACGGACCATCAGTCAAAACTATCTGATGCAGCCAAGCAGAGTATCTAGCCACTGCTCCAGTAACTTACTGCTGCAATAACAGTTATTGAAGTACGTAAAAAAGTACTTTATATTAATGTTACGTGTCAGGAGTAATGGGCTCGAGAAAATGCCAAAATGTACCACAAAGACTTTATTTGTACTCGTAGATACACAAATTACACGATGTACACAGTTCACACTAAAACACTCTGCACGTAGATACTAGTAAACACACTCGTCGAACACTGTATCGCTCGTAGAAATCACTTCACTTCGCACTGGTATCGCTCGTAGGTATCGCTGGTATCTTCCTGGTTTCGCTTCCGAAACGAGAATGTCTGCGGTTGGCCGATCGCTCCTTTTTATACCCCTCACGCACCATTCACGCCAATCCAGAACTTTCTCGCTAATTCCGCGGACCCGCTCCGAACAAGATTCGAGAACGTTCCTTGCAACCGACTTTCGCCCGTATGACTATTGCCGTAATGGTCGAAGCGTCGTGCGCGTGCGTACTTTCGAGACGGCCGTCCATTGTTCTATTGTTGACTCGACATGTTTATGGCCCCTATTGTTTATTGTTTTGCGAGGTGATACGCCAGGGCTGTCACATTGCCCCCCTCTTAGTTATGCTCGTCCCGAGCATTATTCGATCCATGAAATGGTGCCAATCTGTCCACGTGCACGATCTTCGGCTTTCTTCTGTCCCCCTGTCTGATCCGGTAGGTCACGTCGTTAATCTTCGTGACAACTGTGTAAGGGCCTTCCCATCGTGCTTGTAGCTTCGGAGACTTCCCTTTCCTCCGCAGTGGATTGTGCAACCATACAGAATCTCCCTCCTTGAAACCATGTTTCCGAGCATCGCGATCGTACCGGGTTTTCATCTTTTCGCTGGTCTTCAAACATTGCTCCCTTACAAGATCATGTGTCTCGTCCAATTGTTCCCGTAAGTCCGCGATGTATTCAACGGTTGGTTTCGGGGCATCTGGCGGTGTTCCGGTAAGCAAATCCATCGGCAGACGCATTTCTCTTCCGAAGTTAACTTTAGCCGGTGTAAATCCCGTAGACTCGTGTATGGCAGACCGATATGACATCAGGAACTGAGGAATGTACCGATCCCAGTCTCGCTGATGTTCCTCGACGACCTTGGCCAAGTGATTTTCCAACGTTTGGTTGAATCTCTCCACCATGCCGTCAGATTGAGGATGCGCCGGTGTGGTACGTGTCTTATTTATTCCCAAAAGATCACACATCTCCTGGAATAACGTTGACTCGAAGTTCCTGCCTTGGTCGCTGTGTAACTCCAATGGTACACCAAAGCGGCAAACTACCTCTTGGACAAGTTTCTTGGCCACGGTTTTCGCCTCTTGGTTCGGAGTTGCAAACGCTTCCGGCCATTTGCTGAAGTAGTCTTGAACCACGATAATGAATCTATTCCCGTCTTCAGACTGAGGGAATGGCCCAGCAACGTCTATGGCGATTCTTTCCCACGGGGCTCCGACGTTGTACAGCTGTAGTTTCCCTTTGGATCTAGTGCGGGGCCCTTTCACTGAAGCGCACACTGTACACTTTCTGCACCAATCTTCAACGTCCTCTCGACATCGCACCCAATAAAAGCGTTCTCGTATCTTTACGAGGGTCTTCTTGATGCCGAGGTGCCCACCGGAAGTGCCATCATGTACCAGCTTCAGCAAATCAGCCACTTTACTCCTAGGAATAACCATTTGCAGCGTTTTTTCCTTTCCGTTGAGTGATTCCCAGCTCCGATACAGCACGCCATTCTCCAATATAAGGCTGTCCCACTGAGCCCAGTATGCCTTAGTCGTCGCGCTCGATGCTGACACATCACTCCACAGTGGCCTCTGTCCTTTGGCTTTCCACTCCATGATCGGGCTGAGGTCTTTGTCTTCCTTCTGAGCTTGGCTGATTTGCTCCCTTCCCCAAGACTCGTCTAGGTCCTGCATCCTTATCACCCTGACCTCTTCTTTAGCCTCATGCTTGATGCAATGTTGACATTCTTCGGAGCATGGGCGTCGTGACAGGGCGTCGGCATTCTTCGGCTTGGGCGCCTTCGGGGTCTTCGTAGGAGGCTTGGCGGTCTTCGTTGCGGCCTGAGCAGCGGCGGCGGCTATTAGCTCCTGGGTGTCGACCTGGGTAGCCGTCGAGATTTTCGTAGGAGTCTTCGCGGTCTTCTTAGCGGCGGCAGCGGCGGCGGCGGCTTCTAGCTCCTGGGTGTCGACTTGGGTAGCTGTCGAGGTCTTCGTAGGAGGCTTGGCAGTCTTCTTAGCGGCGGCGACGGCTTCTAGCTCCTGTACTTGCGTAGCCCTCCACACCGATTTCGATTGTTTCCGTGTCCGGCAGCTAAGCCTAATATGACCTCGTTCACCGCATCCGTAGCAGATAGGCCCGGTACGAGGTTGAATCGTCGCTACGACTTCGCGCACCTTATAACCTTTACAGTCGCTTCGTACCGCTTCTACTTCAAGGGCATGCGCTAGAGCTGCTTCCAATGTGGCGTGATGACCCAAGCGCACCATTGCTCTCACTTCGGGATCCCGTATTCCGCTGACGAACGCCTCTAATACTTTGTCTTCTACCGGTGTGGAACTCGAAGCATAGGCTCGACGTACGAGGCGCTCGATCTCCGTAGCCCATTGCTGCAGTCCTTCGCTCGACTTCTGTACTCGGTCCTTAAGTTGCGCGCGATATACGTGCTCGAGATGCTTCTCCCCGTATCGAGCTTCCAATGCCTTAAATAGCGACTCCAAGGTGCGTCGCTCGGCGGGCAGGTTCTCAAGGACCAGCAGTGCCTCCCCTCGAAGAGCTAAGGTAAGTGCCGCCAACGAGTGCTCGTCTTCCCAGCCATTCCCATTTGCAACTACCTCGAACTGGTGCCTGAACGCCGTCCACGAGGTCGTGCCGTCGAAACTTGGGACCTTAAATTTCGGGGCCCCAGGACATGGGCTGGTTGCTGCCGTGCCCAAAACCTTCATTTTTTGCAGCTTCTTGTCCAAATCCACGAGCCTAGTTTCGTGGGAGTTGAGTAACGCGTCATGGGTCTTGAGGGCTTGGTCGTGCTCGGATGTTCGCACCTTGACCAATTCTAGATCCTCCTTCACGACGTTCAAATCCCCCTGGAAACCGTCCAGCTTTGCATCGATTGTCCCTAGGCCCGCCTCCATGGTTTTGCGCTGGCTCTTCATGTCTTCGCGCAGGCTCTCCATTGCTTCGCGCTGGCTCTCCTGTATGGCTTCGCGCTGGCTCTCCAATTTGCTCTCCAGTTTACTTTCCAGGCGTTGTAAGACGGTTAATAAGGAGGCCATATCAAATGCGCCCGGTGTCGTCGCTGATGCAGCTGACGTAGTCGTACGTTCAGCGGTGGTCTCCGTTTCCGTGCGGTCACGCCCAGGCGACTCCATCCGTGCGGCATCCAATGCAGTCTGCCGTCGCGTGCGAATCCCGTCTTCACTTTGCGGTACTACAGGCATTCCGCTTCTGTCACCAATTGTTACGTGTCAGGAGTAATGGGCTCGAGAAAATGCCAAAATGTACCACAAAGACTTTATTTGTACTCGTAGATACACAAATTACACGATGTACACAGTACACACTAAAACACTCTGCACGTAGATACTAGTAAACACACTCGTCGAACACTGTATCGCTCGTAGAAATCACTTCACTTCGCACTGGTATCGCTCGTAGGTATCGCTGGTATCTTCCTGGTTTCGCTTCCGAAACGAGAATGTCTGCGGTTGGCCGATCGCTCCTTTTTATACCCCTCACGCACCATTCACGCCAATCCAGAACTTTCTCGCTAATTCCGCGGACCCGCTCCGAACAAGATTCGAGAACGTTCCTTGCAACCGACTTTCGCCCGTATGACTATTGCCGTAATGGTCGAAGCGTCGTGCGCGTGCGTACTTTCGAGACGGCCGTCCATTGTTCTATTGTTGACTCGACATGTTTATGGCCCCTATTGTTTATTGTTTTGCGAGGTGATACGCCAGGGCTGTCACATTAATATTAATTTGCTGTGTACTAAGTATATGGATTACATTTATGTAAGAAATTCATTACGTCATCATGAAATTAAAGTTAAAGCGCTGAAGCACGCTGTAGCACGCTGAAGCCAAAAAACTTACGTCCAAGGCTACCGTATAAAGGAGACGGTCCACAACTGTATGGAGTCTGGGCCTGGTTTTTGTACCAGTGATAAAATAAAATAAAAAAGAAAAATAAACCATTTTTGACTAATCAAATCCACGAACTCATCTTTATTTCAGTGCAAAAATTATTTATTAACTTCACGTGACGCAATTATTCTACATAATGGCGAGCAGCCATCATAATTTTTGACGTATGACGTTAGCTGTCAATATGCCTTCTCTATGCTTGAACAATGGCTTGAACTCAGAGTTGTCAGAGTGAAGGACGCCATCTTGCAAGTGTTGCAAGTAGTACCTACCGAATAACTCGAAATTAATTTTATTTTAGCAAGTCATTTATTGCGATTTGTGAATTTATTATATTTTTAATGAACTTTCTGTATTTTTTGGTTTTTCATGGTTTAGTGTACAATATCAGGCCCAAAATGGACCATCTCCTTTCTTAATTATAACTGACACGTGACGTGACTTGAATTGAGTGAATTTACTGACGTGACTGACGTTAAGTGACGTTTGACTTAATTGACTTTTGTAGGTCGGATGGTTTGGTTGGTTTGGTACAAATAAAAACATTTCAGTTCAACTTCAGTCCTATTTTGTTTATATTTGTTTAGCTCAAAATTGTGACTATTTTTAGAATTGCGAATAGCTTTGGTATAGAAACAAGATGTTTATAAGTTCTTGATTGTTATGTGATAGTCTTGATTTGTGTCGAAACACAAAAAGCTTGGATATTTCTTAGTTGTTTTTTAACATAATGTTTAATCCGGATATAAACGATTATCAGTTAACTTCGATCATAGCAGAGTGTTGTGGAGGCGTCGCCGTGGTGTATTCAGCTCTATACAAGCCGAGCAATCAAAATGTGGCCATCAAGAGGTATTTTGTTGACAAAAGCAAGGAGAAGGCCAGTTTGATTCAAGTGAGTTGTTCAGCTGTTTGTTTTATTTTATCTCATTGTTATCGTAGTTGGAGTTAAATGTAGCTGTTTTTCCTGCAGTATATATGAAAGACTTTCATCTTTAAAACCTCTTGAGTCACAAGTACATCAAAATAGTTCAGAAATACTCCAAGGAATTTGTTTATCTACACAAAATTGATAATTTGTGTCGTATCCTTTAACCGCATTGGATTAATAGAGGCAGATCAATAAAGCTGCGTGGCTTACTGCTTACACATACACAAGCATCAATATGGATTGAGGGTTTAGTGACTTTAGTCGCCTTATAAACATGAATTAGTTTGGAAATTATAGGAAGCCGAAATTATCCCTTACTCGAAACCTTCTTTCTTAATCTAAAACCTTTAAAGAGGAATATTTTTAATTCCAGCAAGACATTCTAACAAGGAAGGAGCTACAGCATCCCAATATCCTGTGCTACTTGACGTCCTTCGTCCATGGCTGGGAGCTCTATGTGGTGTCTCCTCTCATGAACCTCGGCTCCTGCAGAGATATCCTTGACAGATACTTCCACGAGGGTTTACCAGAGCTGGCCTGTGCTCTCATACTGAGGGATGTGCTTCTCGGACTGCAGTATCTACACAAACAATACTATATCCATAGGTAGGTCCTAACTCTTTGTTAACCAACGTCTAAGAAAGGTAGCTCTCAATTTATCTATATTTTTAATATGTGTTACCTCATAACCTTCTACTGAGTGAACTAATTTTGATATTCTTTTTGATATTTGAAAGAGCTAGTACTTGTTTTGTAGTCCGATTAAAGTTTAAATAAGATCTGTAGAATTTTTTTTGAGTCATCCCTAATAATGCATGTGTAAGTGACTTCAAATTTGTTATTACTTGTCAATGTTGCAGTGTTTTTTTTATTTGAAATCATTTTTATAAATAATCTATTGTACGTTCTAGTCTACTTTTTATTACTATCTAGATATGAGAGAAGTAGGGAAAGGCCATGCTCAGTATTTGTCGAGCAATCACAACAGAAATTATGTATAAGTACACATCAAATGTTGTCAAAATAACTCAAAAAATCGAGATGGGTTAGCCACGCCATTTGAGGATCGATAACTTTGGGGGAAGTACGGCATTGCAAGTGTAATGGTTGCAATTGCAAGGGTCCATTCCCGGTGAGGCACAAATTAAAATGATTCGTTTATCTTGTCTTCCTGATTTGCAATGTGTCCTTTTTAGGGTTCCGTACCCAAAGAGTAAAACGGGACCCTATTACTGAGACCGCTGTCCGTCCGTCCGTCCGTCCGTCCGTCTGTCACCAGGCTGTATCTCATGAACCGTAATAGTTACACAGTTGAAATTTTCACAGATGATGTATTTCTGTTGCCGCTACAACAACAAATACTAAAAAACAGAATAAAATAAATATTTAAGTGGGCGCCCATACAACAGACCAGTGTTTTTTGGCGTTTTTATACATAATGGTACGGAACCCTTTCTTGCGCGAGTCCGACTCGCACTTGGCCGGTTTTTCTTCTTTGTTGTCAGTGGCACTCATATTACAGAATCCTAGTGTGGGGCTATGAGTGTGTAGCTCAAGCTTCCTGTCAGTGCCCATATGTTGAATCTGTTTATTGCCCATGTTATTACTACTGAATGCTTACTGGTAGTATCACGGGCAATAAACTGTTGAATCCAATCCCTCCAATACTGAATCCACTCACCCACTCAATCACACCAACCCTCAAACGCCCACAGAAGCGTCCGAGCGAGCCACGTGTTGCTAGACACACGGCAGCATGCGGCTGTCCTTTTTCTTCTGTGTTCATGTATTCTCAGTGGTACTCGCGACACAGAGGTTCCCAGTGGGGGGCTATGAGTGTGTAGCTCAAGCTCGTTTTCAGTACTCGCATGTTGAGTAGTCACTCAATGATACCAACCCTCAAACGCCCACAGGAGCATCCGAGCGAGCCACGTGTTGCTGGACACGCACGGCAGCGTCCGTCTGTCGGGGCTGCGCAGCGCGGCCAGCATGCTGGTGCGCGGGCGCCGCGCGCGCCAGCACGACCTGCCGCCGCCCGACCATGACAACGCTAACCTCATGTGGCTGAGTCCTGAGCTGTTGGAGCAGGTTTGTGGTTTGTCGCTAGAGGATAGAGATTTTTGACAGCTGATATTAGGTGTATGCTAAGTGGTCAAATTCGTTTTAATTGTATGGCAAACAAATTACAGCGCCCTGCCCCTGTGATTCAGGTTCATTGTAGACTGACGGCGAGAATTTAAAATTCCTTTAGTAAATTTTGCCTACAAGCTAATCTGAACGTACAAAATAAACTTGTTTTTATTGGGTTGTGGCAATTCTATATCCTCGGCGACTTAATGCATATGCGGTATAACGCTTAAAATATTCTTTTTTAATTAACAAAAGGAGATTCATTTTGACTGCATTTTTTATGTGCTGTCTCATAAATTTTTAATATCATAATGATATTATGATATGAGTGTGATAGATGATCCATTAGTCTACTTTTCTCCATCTACGCCTTTTACCACATGATAGAAGCCCCAAATTTGACGACCCGGATGGTGCAATGGTTAACAGGCGGATCGCCGTTCCGAGAGTCCTGGATTCGATTCCCAGCGAGGCGGAAATTTGAGTGATGAGTTTAAATTTCCATTCTCGGTCTGGGTGTGTGTCCTTGTCTTGTGTGTTGTTCATGGCACCCACGACACAGCGAATCCTAGTGTGGGGCTATGAGTGTGTAGCGTTAAATCCAGCTAAGAGTTTCACCGATGTTTCCAGAACCTGAAAGGCTACGACGAGCATTCGGACATCTACTCGCTGGGCGTGCTGTGCTGCGAGCTGGGTAATGGAGCCGTGCCCTTTGCCGAGGTGGCCTCCACCCTCATGTTCACGGAGAAGGTGCGCGGCAGCCGGCCCCAGCTGCTCGACTGCTCCTCCTTCCCCGAGCCGCTCGATGAGGGGGAGATGAAGAGTGAGTGTTGGTGCCCTCAAGTCATAGTCATATAATCTTAGAAAAGCTCTTGGATGAGGGGGAGATGAAGAGTGAGTGGTGGTTGCCATGAGATATTAGTATGTAGTCTTTGTCTGGGGTGGGAGGTGACTGTTGAGGGAAGTGAGCCACAGCAGGGGTAGTCGGCTTGGAATTGGCAGTCGCCCACAGCTGCTCAACTGCTCCTCCTTCCCCGAGCCGCTCGATGAGGGGGAGATGAAGAGTGAGTAGCTGGTTCCTTTAAGTCATATTCATACAATCTTCGACGAGCCCATGGATGAAGGGGAGATGAAGAGTTAGTGTTGGTTCCCTTAAATCATCGATAAACAAGGATGAGAGGGAGATGAAGAGTGAGTTGTTTGCCTTGAGCTGCTAGTCTTCATCTGGAGTGAGTTGACTTTTGTTAAGTATAGTGAACCACAGCGGGGGTGGTCGTCTTGGAATTGGCAGCCGCCCGCAGCTGCTTGACTGCTCCTCCTTCCCCGAGCCGCTCGATGAGGGGGAGATGAAGAGTGAGTGTTGGTTCCCTTAAGACATAATCATATAGACTTTGTCTGGGGCAAGAGTTGATTGTTGTTGAGTAATGTGAACTACATAATGGGGTGGTCGGCTTGGAATTGGTAGTCGTCCACAGCTGCTCGACTGCTCCTCCTTCCCCGAGCCGCTGGATGAGGGGGAGATGAAGAGTGAGTGTTGGTACCCTGATGAGAGTAGCTGGTTCCCTGAAGTAGTCATAATTATGGAGAGTGATTGTTGGTTTCTATGAACTACTAGTAGTGTAATGTAAAGTGTCTGGGGTAGGAGTTGGTTGTTGCTGAGAAAAGTGACCTCAATCAAGGGTGGTTGGTAGCTGGTTTCTATCAGGAAGGCTACACCCATTAATGGCTCACTACAGAGCACAGGTCTATCCTCATCAATGAGGAGGCCTGGAGCATACTCCGCCACGCTGCTCCATAGCGGATTGGAGGTGGAGTTTCGTCATGTTATCTTTGACTGGGGCTGGAGTTCACTATTGTTGAGTATAGTGAAGCACTAGCAGGTTGACTTGGAATTGTGGAGTTTTGGAACGTCTGATGATGATGATTGTGATGTAGGGATGTTGCTCGACTGTTGTTTCTCTCTACAAACATGGAAGGAACATGATGTCATGATAGCAGTGTGTCTATCTGTCTGTCCGTAGGCATGTACAACACGGACAGCGGCGTGGGCGACAGCGCGGACGCAGTGTCCAGGCTGCGCCACGTGTACGCGGCGCGCAAGCTCTCCGACGCCTTCCACAACCTCAGCGAGCTCGCCTTGCAGAGGTAATGCTCACCAAGCATCACACGGCACACCACAGCCAATACAGTTTAGTAAACAATACACGAATTATTTTTGTACAGTCGTTATCGATAAAATAAAGACAACTTTATTTTATATTTAATTACGACATAAAGCCACACCTTTATTTCTATACTAGCTTTTGCCAGCGGCTTCGCCCGCGTGAATTTCGTTTAAACTTCACCCCTTTATTTCATCCACTTAAGTGTCATAAACGTAAGAGTAGATAAAATATAGGTATACTTAATCAGAAAGCTTCGAACTGCTAAGCTATCGGGAGTTACACGTGTTATTGTGAGTCAACCATAAAAGATAGACATATGCTGTCGTGGAATATTTTTTATATAATTTTAAGGAGAACATTTCCGTCATACATGATTTCTGTGTAGCTTTAACCATTAAGGTTGCACACGCGACGGAAGCTTAAAAAATGGAGTAACTTCTCCCGTTTCCCCAACATTTCCCTTCACTGCTCTGCTCCTATTGATTGTAGCGTGATGAAAAGTATACTATAACCAGCGCGGGAGTATGAAAAATAATTGTACCAAGTTTCGTTAAAATCCGTCGAGTAGTTTTTGTTTCTATAATGGTTATACATCAGACAGACAGACAGACAGACAGACAGACAGACAGACAAAAATTTTACTGATTGCATTTTTGGCATCAGTATCGATCCCTAATCACCCCCTGATAGTTATTTTGGAAATATATTTAATGTACAGAATTGACCTCTCTACAGATTTATTATAAGTATAGAGATAGATAGAAGATTAGTAAAAATGTGGTAATTTATGAGGATAATTTTAACTTGTTAAAAAGGAAGTGACGTCACCATTCTTAAGACACATTGCCTGTGCGTTCCATTCAGCTACCAAAATTGCTCAATGAGGGTAACCGCGTGTTAATTCGCCGCTAGAGGCGCTAGTGGAAAGTGAGGTCTGTCTGTCACTTCTCACCAATGATAAAAGTTTAATCATTGCTTCTCACTTGTCTGAATGTCACTTGTCACTGTTTATGTATGGGCGGGCTTTGACAGCAGGACCTCACCTCGCCGGTGGCGCCAACTGGTGAGAACAAAAACGGCGACCCTCATTACGACGAAATGTTTTGAGCATTTCGATCGCGTAGTGTAACGGTGATGGATAGTAAGTCCAGTTAGCAGATGGTATTATAGAATGTTAAAGATGGTATTATTCAAATTCAAATCTTTATTTCTTCGAAGTAGGTTTTTACAAACTTATTTCGAATGTCAAGTTACCCCATCGCTTCAACAAATCCCTACGGTGAGTGGTCTTGGAAGAAGAAGCGGCAAGAAACTCCCAAGGAGTCTCTTTTTTCTCTTTCTCCACTCACAGTACAGGTTAGTTAATCAGTCACAACATTGGTGTTATGATCAGGATATAAACCGACTTCCCCAGGGACCCGGAGAAGCGGCCGTCAGCCACGCAGCTGCTGACGCACGCGTTCTTCAAACAGATCCGGAAGAACGACTTCCTGCCCAGCCTCATCGGGCGGGTGAAGCCCATCAAACCTGACCCCAGTGAGTTACACGTATGCCTTGTGTCTAGAGACCAGATGTAGCGGTTGTAGCCGAATGGTTTAAACTTTAGAGTACTCAACGGGTGATCTCGGTTTTGAAGCCTGCCCACATATCTACTTTTCATAAATAGCATAGTATAGAAGTATAAATTATATCAATGATACCCTTTTCTATGACTATTATATTTGTCGTACTAAAATAATAATTGCTTTTTACAAAAAAAATAACCGACTTCAATCTTGATAAGTAGAGATAACTCAAAAACTACTCGCCAATGGCGCTCAATTCAACATGTAAGTGTAAAGTTCTCGTCACTACAAATTAATCAAGCCCAAACACAAGATAACTGCAGTAAATCGTTGAGGAGTTCCCTCGACTGTCTTTCGGCTTCATCAGATCGACTCCAGATCTTCATGAAATGGTAGCGCTTTAATGTACTTATGATAACATGAACAAACACACTAGTTGTCCATACAATTTTCGAAAGTTCCCCTCGATTTCTCTGAGATGCCATCATCAGATCCTGGTTTCCTTATCAGGGGACCCCACTGCGCATATCTACTTTACAACAAAAAAAGAATAATCAAAATCGGCCCATAAACGACGAAATAATCGCTGAATGTACATAAAAAAAGCATATATACGGTCGAATTGGAGAACCTGCTTTTTTGAAGTCGGTTAATAATTCAAAGTTAACAAGAAAGTTAATTTCTTTTTTCCAGACGATATGTCGGCACTGTTGTTGCAAGAAAAGTTGTCAGAGATGGAAATAGAGAAGACGACGGAGTGGGACTTCTAGCGAGCAGCGCCGCGGGACGAGGCTAGCTACGCCGACAGCTACACGTTAGTCGAGGGAAGTGTTGCCATTATATTGCTGTTTTAATGTACAGGTTAATGAACTAGCCGGTTTCAATGTCCTATCTATGAATAATCTGCAGTGATCGAGTTACGTAGCAACTGGCAAAATATGATTGCTAACGGGTATTTGCGATTTTGAATTGTTATATTTTGACTCAGTTGCATTCCAGGAGAGTTTTAAGTATTAGTTGTTATTCCTTTACATACTAACTCAGTACATACAATGTGTCTAGTCACCAGTGTCGGAGACTGGGGGATGAAATATGGTATTTTTATTGACAAATCACTATCCAAATTTTCTTTTTAATCATCATACCTTCTTAACTACCTAACTTATGGCTTTGATGTGACATTTATTATTAAGGTGATATCCTGTATTATGACAAGACAACAAAAAAAATAGTTTGACGGGTTAGTTTTCATGTAAAAGGTACTAAACTAAACAAATCAATGAAAAAATATTGAATTTTGTTTTTTAAATCCTTTTTTGTTCTTCTATGAAAAAAATATTAAATAAAATGTATCATCAGTTGAGTACCCATATTGTTAGCTTTCAAATGAGACATCTTTCGGCCTCCTAAGACGTCTACATCGATAGCAATGATTAAAACAGTGCGCACAAGCTTCGAAATTAAAAAAACAAAATGGCTGCCATTTAATCATGGAGGGGGCAAGAGAAAATTTGGATAGTGATTTGTCCACACACATTGTATATTATGGATGGATAGGATGTTGGGAACGGTCAATTTAGGTCGTCAAGTGTTCGTCAAAGTCAAAATTGGAGTTGGCCCGATTTTTAGATCTAGGAGAATATTATGTAGTCTACGGGACAACCGTGGACATGAATTTCATGAATTAAATTGGAACCGAGTGTGAATTAAGTTGATGCAATGTACGCCATAAAGCTACTGCTATGGGTAGCGATATGCCAGCAGTTAGTGGTATTTCTTTTATTTAACCTAACCTAAAATTGCTACCGCTATGGGTAGCAAAACTATTGTCGACTACTCTAGAAAATAGAAGGTATCCAGTGAGTTTATTGTAGATGCCTATCTTATTCCGCGCTGACCGGAAAAATACCTTAAACCTAGAAGTATAGAATACTTTGCAATAACCGGTATCTGAGCCGCTATATTTATAGGTATTTTTTGCTTCCCACAGCGGTAGTGGATACCGCTTATTTCTAAAAGACCTTAAGATCTAAGTAGTTGTGATCAAATTGTTTGATCTCATGATATTTGTAAATCATGACTACAGGCAATAAGCCTTTTTCCTTTTGAAATGGGGAAAATAATAACCAAAATGAGGATACAAATCCTTGGCAACAAAAATGCCACAGTCGGTCGAATACAAATGACTGCTTTCAAAGTTCCTTGTACAAAATAGTTCAAATACGACGCGCCGTACACGATACAGCGCAGTAGGATATTCCATAAACGATTACAGTATAAACTCTATCTAGTGGACTGTTTAAACAAAACATAAAAGAATGAATGACATATGAGACCCTATTACAGTAAAACCAACTTGACCTTAAAATGAAGAGAGGTGCTGTCGGACGCATTGGACCAAATATCAAGAGGTAGTAACAGACAGATTTTTAACATGGCGGCATTAGTTCCAATTTCTGCCATTTCAGAGATAAGTTGGTGTGGTGGCACTGTAAGTTTTCCCACTGTGAGTCTGTCTGTCAGTTTGCCTTACCTGTAAGGCGATGTCTCTGTCACCCACGCGCCAAAAGATCCTTGTACGACTGTAACTCTTGAAGTTCAGTGGTACGGAACCCTAAGTGAACGAACCAACTTGTACTTGACCGGGTTTTACTGTGGATTTGAAACCTAATGACACTACATTATTACCTGTTTCAAGTTCATTACTAGAGTTTAAACTGTAATTGTACATTGTACGGTTATGTTTAAAAAGTAATGTTTAGTCACGGTTGAGGAAATTGTTAGTTTTAGTGTGGCTATTGTTTACGTAGATCTTTAGTTAACTGTTAATTTGTTAGTGTTACTGTTGACTTGGAGAAATTGTACGTTAATTATTGGCCGGAATGGAGTAGTGTAATATAAATATGAACAAAGAAGATGTTCACTCATATCTTCATAACCACATAAGCCCCTTCGCACACGAGTCATAAGCGTGCTCGTAGCGTAAGCGTATCGTAATCCGCGCGTACGACGAGAGATACGCTTACGCTACGAGCACGCTTATGACTCGTGTGCAAAGGGGGAAAGTTTCCATATAAGTAATCCAATTATTATTATTTATTACAAATATTCATAATTGTACATTACTATCCAATTGTAAGCACTCACATGTTCAGATAAATTGTGACCATGTTCTACCTCTCTGCTCCATGGTACATACAGTAAGGTAATTTACCTATACTCGGCTGATGTGAACTTTGTCTTCCGAGATGTTTGCGCAGGTACAGTAACTGACCAATCAAAACACGGCGGCCATGACAGTGTTTTGTGAAGCGCTACTTCGTATTGGTCATGGACGTATTTACGTCCATGGTATTGGCGAACTATTCTACCGCCCGCACTCCCCGCCCCCTACCACCGTTTTGGCCAAAATCGACATCTGCGCAGACACTCGTAGCTATTTTCGTATCAGCCGAGTTAAAAATATGACCTTACTGTACTAGCATTCACAATGTTCCGATTGCCATCACAATGCGCGATACATATCGCAGCGACGACGATAAATATCTTTATATATTTGCATTAATATAGTTTTAGAACAATCGTTATTTTAATTAAATAGGTATTGTTAATTGTTGTCTTTTTTTACAAACACTTATAATTTTATATTTTCAGACTTACAATTTTAGAATAGCTTTAGTAAAGTACTTATTTCTCTTTGTAGTTTCAAACTCTTTAGGGACGATAAAATCTTATTCTGTGTCTGTGGGTCGATTGCTGCACATAATATGATAAAGATTATTTATACCGTCACGAAAATTAGCCCTATTAGGACATTACTTAACTGTTTCATCAGTTTTTACCCGCAGTTACATAGTTATAGCGAAATAAGCTACGGTAAAAGGAATACAAAGGGGAATGAAAAAAAACATCACATTTATTATTTATTAAAAAAATGCACCAATTTTCTGTGCGCCCCATACAGATTTTGGCTCAAAGAATCAGCACTCGTATGGTAGCTGGGATGCTGTCGCATGAGTTGTTTATGGCACTTGACACCTAATAGTTATCAGTGATAGAGTGTAAGATGGCGTGCAGCCACACGGCGGCCGCGCGCGCGCCCGCGTCTTCGTCTCGCACGTGTTCGCTCGCGACGTACGACGCGCGTCCCGCCCTGTGCAAACGAACATACATTGAAGTTAAGGTCATGTATTAAGTTTTTTTTATAACCTAAGCAGGCAAACGAGCAGACGGGTCACCTAATGGTAAGTGATCACCGTCGCCCATGGACATTGGCAACACCAGGGGCACCACCAACGCGTTGCCGGCCGAGAAGGAAGCGATAGACCCGCTTCTTAAAGGACCCCATGTCATAGCACTGCGGGAATACTGAGGGATGAAGTTCGTTCCACAGTTTACACGTACGCTGTTAGGAGCTGGTAGCTCATGAAACAGACTTCAAATTTCATACTTCAAAATCGATAAGCAAAGATAACTGAAAAACTACTCGACTACATACTACTTTTCGAACAAAAAAATAATTATAGTGGAGCGCTGTACGAGAGATGTGTAGGTCAGAGGCTATGGTACTCCGGTTGTGTTCCTTTTGGAGATCCCGGAGTTCTCCAACAAGCGCTGAGGAAGGCCACCGGGGGGTTTTAGTGGGAAAAAATTCCACATAACCCTGTGTCGCTCCCACGGCACCGGGTATCTTTTGAGGGTTCCCCCTCGTCAACAAAGAAAAGGTCAGAGGCTATGGTACCTGGCAGTCATGCTAGCAGTGGCCCTACAGCCGGCGTCGGCGGCGGCGGCCGTGGCCCGCAGCGCGGCCTCCAGGTCGCTGTCCAGGTGCTTCTGGAACGCCGAGAACGCTGCATACAGCGTGTCCAGCTGGAAAATTAAATGTTAATGTCTTCATATAAGTCGTCTGGGATCTGGGTTCAGTTATCATTAGGGTGGTTGCATAGTCGAGCTTACCGCCAGAGCGGTTGACCGAACGCGAAACATGAGCTTACAAATCTCTTGTACCGTTTTATAGTGAAAATGAAAAAGTCCCGCGCCGATGAACCGCGCAAAAGACGTACATTTGTAGCGCGATTCAAAGGCGCGGGTCAACCGCGCTGGCGGTAAGCTTGACTTTGCAACCACCCTTACATACACCTAATGAAGATTATTTGCTTGAAGACGTATGGGCGTACGTAAGTAGGGGCCCTGGACCTCAGATTAATTACCTGTTTTTGTATGTTTAAAAAATCTGTCTCGAAATCCGATGTGAGTGATGTGACTCCCTTAAATCAGGCATTCAGAAAACTTGTGAACAAAAAATCATCATAACCAATTTAAATAATTGCGACTTCTCTATTTAAAATGATTCCTTTTTAAATGAAATATTCTTATTCTTTTTCTTAAAAATGTAACAGTAGGTAGTTTACCATGGTCCGGTCGCCGGGCTCCGCGCCGCCGTACTTGGTGATGGAGGCCATGGCGCTCTGCCACGCCGACAGCCAGGCTTCTCGATTATTTGATGACGCACTGACGAAAGATAACAACTGATACATACGCATTACGATGTAATCGCTGCATAGTATAAAACAAAGTCACCCTCCGTTTCTGTCTATCTGTGTGTGCCTTTCTAAGTCTTCTTCTTCTAAACCACGCAACGAATTTTGATGCGGTTTTCACCATTAGGTACCACTACTCATCCCAGTGTTCGGACTTAATCACGAATTAAGCGCCTAAAGTTCTTAACACCCTCTGCTAACTATAGTCGAGTCGTCGAGCCTATGGAATTGCCACTCCCCGCCAAAACCAAACTTATAACCTGTGCTCACAGTTCTATTGGGCTTGTCAGAAAAATTTACTGAGGGCATTTTTAGATAACGCCGTAATCTTAAATGTACCTTATTCGCATTGGCGGAACGCTGGAATTTGCGTGCCATGCAATTATAAAGAATTCCAGATCGAATTCAAACGGAGTATAGACTAACCACCCTAGCCCATAGACATATATACCTAGACCGGCCTTGCACGTTCGAATGTGCGTCAAGTTGGAACAATCCAATTTTGAATCGAATCGGTTTGTGCGTGAAGTTGGCGCGATGGAATTTTGTTACTATATTTGAAAACGAACAGATTACATAGTGATATCTCGCTTCCGCGTTTCGAAGTTTTAGTCGTGCTGTCTTTGTTACTCTTACATATGTCACGCGCCATTTTACTAAAGTTATTATTTTAGAAATAGTGAAGTTAATTTACAATTCAATGTTTACATAATGAAATGTGATTCCTTTGGACTTTATTTGTGTTTCTTGAATTGTTAGAATATTTTTGAAGGCACAGGAAGCCATATTTTCTACATGTGCGGACGTAATTACTGAAATAAATTTTGCGTAAGGAAGATGTGTACCTCGCTGCTGTCTACAACAGACTGACTTGATCAATCACTCAATCACACAACCCAATGTTGACCACTCGCCGTGCGCCTTATGTATGTTACGGGCCCATCTAGACTTTCTACATCCATGCCCTAGCCCCTTTTTTAGTATTGTTCTGTACCTATCGGTCACAGGTATCATGGACGGCAGTGAAAGAATGGTGCTGTCTGCATGTTTGCTACCTTATATCAAAATAATGGTATAATTAATCTGAAGATTTTTTTTTTCAAACCTTTTCCCTCGTATTTCTTTGTGCCATTTACGCCGACATTGGTAAATTATATTGATACGGCAAGATATAATTTACCTAGCGAGTGCCTGCGAGGCGGCGGCCAGGCCGAGGCTGTAGATGCCGCCCGAGGTGCCGCCCATGTCCGTCTCTGCCAGCTCTGACAGCTCCCACAGGACACTGGACGGGTACTCCAGCGACGCTGTCTTTAGATATGATAGGGTGGCTGGAAATCAAATGATACAGTCCAAATTAAACATAATTTACAGTCCACAATGCATATGGATGCCGTAAGGATGAGGTCGCTATGGTAAAATACTATTAGATTCACGCCCAAAGCTATACGCGGGTATTCGTAGACGTAACCGTTATTCCCGATACTACCGACATCCTGGGAATTTTTGGATTAAAAGTAACGTGGAAGATAAAGGTTGTGCAGCCACTGCACAACCTTTATCTTCCAGTGACCAGTGAAACCAGTGAAAGTCCCATTAAAATCGATCGGATTACCGAGGACAAACAAGAAGACAGAACAGAAAGACACGGTATTTTTTTTTAAATCATTTGTGTTTGTTAGTACCTAAAACTATTTTACCTTGTGCAAAATTCTTCAGCGTGATGCCACAGTCTCCGTCCCCGCAACCAGAGTCCAGTCGATTCAACAGCTCTTCGTTCTTGATCAAGTCTTCTGCTGCACTCTTTAAACTCGCTCGTAGAATGTCTTGCTGCTTAGAAGATAGCCTCGGTCCCGATAAGGTCTGAAATTTTGTTCAGTATTAATTTAATAAGGATAAGGGTCTATTATTTAAAAGGTTCTTCCTTAGTGTGCAAAATTAATCCTTGAAAAAATTATGATACTACTTTTGGAAAAAAATATTAGAAAGTCAAATGGTATCTACCTTCCTTCCATCACTTTGCAGGATAGTGTCATCATCATTTTCTTCTTCCTCTTTTAAAGGCACAGAGAGATTGGTCCCGGTCCAGCCACTGCACTCAGTGGCATCGTCCAGGAACCCTAGCCAGAGGTCTCCGTACTGCCTGTTGAGGTGCAGCAGACAGATCTGGAAGCCGTGCATCTCCAGCGACGCCTTGAAGTGCCCAGCGTATATCCTCTCCAGCGCGATGCCTTTGGATTCTGCGAACAAAGTGGTAGCTACCTAAATTGGCCTGGTAATCAATGTAGTTCTTTTGACCTTCAAAGGTCTAGTTGAAGTGGTATATGGATCCGGTAATCATCCTAGATTTGAAGTCAAGATAAAGTTCTCTCTTCAGAACAAAAATTTCATTGAAAAATCTGGCGGATGCAAACACGTAACTCTCCGAAAGTATTGTCCTTTAGTGTTTCAGGTCTATGTGTGTTTCACCACTTTCACCAGGTCTATATCACCATTTAATGTGGTGTCTTTATGTACCTAATTTGTTGGAAAAGGAGTTCATGCTGGAAACATCAACTTACCCAAATAGTGCTTAATTTCGGCGCTGATGATATTGATCTCGAGTATGGAGGTGCTGCCCAGGTTGTTTATGGCGGCTGCCACCCTGGCGCCCGCCTCCAGCTTCAGGTGCGCTACTATCTAAACATATGACACAGTGGGCAATTCATAAGTTATCATAATACATACATCCTTCCATTTCGATTTATTTAATTACATAAAGTTTATTTTTCATAGGTCCTTGCTTTATTGAGTGATGACTGACAGACAACGCACAGCCGAAACTACTGAACGGAAGAAGCTGAAATTTGGCATGTTAACTTCACCCTTCCTCCATCGCACCACTCGCCAAAGATTGAAGTATCAACCACATCGCTTGGATTCATGGCGGACGAGAACGGTCCGCTTTTCACGATCGTTTCTACCACGAACTTGCAAGCTGTGGAATGAGCTTCCCTCTGAGGTATTCCCGGAGCGCTTTGACATGGGGTTCTTCAAGAAAGGTGTAAAAAGAGCTCTCCTTCAGGGCCGGCGTTCCACTGGTGACTCCCCTGGTGTTGCTCGTGTCCATAGGCGACGATGACCACTTACCATCAGGTGGCTCGTCTGCTTTTGCGTCAGCCTTCAGGCTATAAAAAAAAAATGTGTGTTCCTTGGGGAGTGTAGGGGAGCACTAAGAGAGGATTTTTGGAAATTCCAACCCAAAGGGGGTGAAATAGGGGGGTGAAGTTTAAACGAATTTCACGCGAGCGAAGCCTGCGGGCGGAAGCTATTTTTGCAAACACGCTCACGCTCTTGACAGAAAAAATATATTGTATCGTACAAATCACTTACCCTATCTAGTATGAGTGTAACGATTTCTTTGGCCGTCCCAATCTTGAGTTTCTCGATGCCCGCCTCCCCGTGCACGCCGGCGCCAAGCTCCATCTCGTCTGGAGCAATCGTGAATAGCGGAGGTTGGCCTGAAACACGAAACCATTACAATTTAAAGGCAACGATGGTCTAATGAGGGTCGCCGTTTTTGTGCTCACCAGTTGGCGCCACCGGCGAGGTGAGGTCCTGCTGTCAAAGCCCGCCCATACATAAACAGTGACAAATGACGTTCAGACAAGCGAAAAGTGACAGACAGACCTCACTTTTCACTAGCGCCTCTAGCGGAAAATTCACACGCGGTTACCCTCATTAAAATGTAATGAAGGGAACATCGGTGGTCTATGTTAAATGCAGAATTGTTTTAATAAGTTAAGCGCTCTGGGTCTGGAGAAAACGATATTTGGTTTACCGTGAAACGTTTAAAGAAAAGTTGTTTTTTTAAACACTGCTAACATAACTGCATTAACACGTTTTGTATTTTCAGCGGAAGCTAAAACACGTTTCCCTTAGTTCACAGACGAACTTATAATTGACCTGCGGCTTAAACTCATACTTCTATCCCTTTTTATATTCCTCTATATTCTTCTCCAAAAGCATTCCACGTACCTTCAACAAATATAAAGCTCTAGGCCCTTACTAAGTGAACGGAAAAACGTTAGACATAAAAAGTCCACACCACCAAAAATCCACCACAAGTCCACCACATCCACCCTTACGTCGTAAACGTCCCGCAGATACGAACGACAAGATTTGCGTCATCGTTCATTATGCGTACTGCGAAGGACTGGAATAGCTTGCCTGCGTCGGTGTTTCCGGCTGTGTATGATGTGGGAGTCTTCAAGAGAAGAGTGAATAGGCTTCTATAAGTTAGTGCGTACAACATCTTGGACTTCATCGCCACTTACCATCAGGTGGGATCGTTGTCAAGCATTAACTTATTTTAAGTAAAAAAAAAAAGTTACCCGGTAAGGAGCAAGCGCTTAGGCACACGCCAAGCGTGGCGAGGAACTTGCTGGCCTCCGCCGCCATGTCGCGGATGGTCGGCAGGTCGTAGCCCCGCACCGACATCGCTGCTGTCATCTGCCCGTGACAGGATCAAACGAAAATTGTTAAACACTTTTGTAATATAAGCGCTCATAGCCCGGCAGCTTGCGTCGATCCTAAGCGATCAACAAAGTTAAGCAACAGCGGGCGCGGTCGGTACTCGGATGGGTGACCGCTAGTGGCAAAAATTTCTTGAGCGCTTCCGTGCTTCGGAGAGCACGTAAAGACGTCGGTCCCGGTTGTTATCGATTGACAGCAGTCGTTAAGCCATGTCGGAGGCCTTCGGGCGGCTTGAAAACTTTCGACACTGGGTTGGCCACTAACCTCTCCACCAACCCGCATTGGAGCAGCGTGGTGGAGTATGCTCTAGGCCTCCTCGGTAATGAGGAGAGACCCGTGCTCAATAGTGGGCCATTAGTGGGTTGTAGCTTAGCTTTGTAATATAATAAATGCCTACTTTGTGTTTGCCATGTACCTACAAGAAAATGTATGGCTTTGGAAAAAATGCACTTATTTATCAAAAATTCCTCTGTTTACGGTAATAATAAAAATTCAAATCCCAATTAATCTTTTTCTAGTTACCTTAGTCGATCAGTAGAACTAAATAATTTATCACTTTTCTAAGTAGGTACGGTACGTACCCATCGTTAACCTCAATGGAGGTCCTGGGAGAGATAAGTATACTTAGACTATTTATGCAGTGTCTGAAAAGCAACGAAATTCTGACCTTATACAATATAACTTCTCCACACATCCCCCGGCCGCCAGTCTTATTTTTGCTCGACGCAACATCCTCACCAACAATGATTCCTTCTACCTGGAACAATCACCAGCACTCGTCACTCCCAATATCATTCAGGAACCTGATCAGTCTATGTAACGGAATGTTTCATACCTTAATACCGACAATCTTGGCCTTTTCAATGGCCTTCCCAAAGTTAAGTCTGTCGCCAGTGTAATTTCCGATGATGACGAGAACCCCACCTACAAGATATTTTATTACTGGGTTAAAGTTATTGGAAGGCCAGGCAAATTTACCTATAGCTACTAAAGCGTACAAACACAATATATTTGACACAACTTCCAAGTTAGAAAAAGATCATGAGATGTGACGCTTGTCAATGAGCCCTTACCTGAGTGATGTTTATACAGCTGAGTGATTGCAAACAGGACATTTCCCGTGGGGGGCGACGCAAATATCCCACCGGCCACGGCTCCGTCCAGCATACCTGGTCCAGTTAAACCTAAAAAAATATTGGTAATCAGATATCTTTTTCATTTTTCTGAATAAAACCACCAAGGCTACAAATAAAGTTACCTGCTGCAAATGGCTCGTGCCCTGATCCGCCGCCACCTAACACCGCTACTCTTCCCGAATCTCCCTGAAATATGAAAAGTTTATTTTACTTTCTTCTTTCATTCCCTTCACGTTTTGTGATTTGTTTTTGTCACACTGTTGTGTGCCTAATTGAAATTTTCTTTTCTTGCAACTTTTACCACGGATAAATTCGCTACGTAATGATAAATGATCACTGCAGCTTAATAACAGTCGTATCTATCTATAGGTATATCTAGGGAAGTGGTAGAGAGTTTTTTTTTATGGAATTAAGATAGCAAACGAGCATGCAGCACCACCCTTCCGCTGCCGCCCATAACAACTGTGACCGACTCAGAACTAGACTCAAAGGGACTAGGATGGTTACTCTAGTTAGTAGACGGTGTTAGAATATTAGTTGGTTAGTTTGTTAATAAGTGCGAGGACAGGGAATGTTAGTGATAATTAGTCCTGTTAGTTAATGTTAGTAATAGTCCAGTTAGTTATTGTTAGTATTCAAGCCGACGATGCGGTACCTAGGCATCGTCCTTGATGGCAGATGGAACTTCGGCGCCCATTTTGCGGCGCTAGTGCCTCGTATGATGGCGACGGCTGGCGCGTTGACACGGCTCCTACCGAATCTGGGAGGGCCGGAGGTGTCCTGCAGACGCTTGTACCTGGGGGTCGTGCGATCCATGGCCCTATATGGTGCTCCTGTTTGGGCTGAGGCCCTGAGTAACCAGAATATCGCCCTCTTGCGTCGTCCGCAGAGGGTGATGGCGATCAGGGCCACCCGAGGATATCGCACGATCTCCAATGAGGCAGCGTGCGTGCTGGCCGGTAGCATTCCCTGGGATCTAGAAGCCAAGACCCTCGCGTCCTTATTTACTTGGCGCGAGGAGGCGTTGGCCCGGGGTCACTGGCCGGCACCGAGGGAGATCGCAGGACACCGCGAAGAGCTGTGTCAACGCGCCATCAGAGAATGGAGCCAGAGGCTGGAGCAGCCCACTGCTGGGCGTAGGACCGTCGAGGCAGTCCGTCCAGTCTTAGGCCAATGGCTGGCAAGGCGGCACGGCCCGCTGACGTTCCGTTTGACACAGGTATTGTCCGGGCATGGTTGCTTCGGAGGGTATCTGTGTCGAATTGCGGGTCGCGAACCGACTGCTGCCTGCCATCACTGTGACGGATGCCAGGACGAGGATGCCCAGCACATCTTGGAGGACTGCCCAGCCTGGGCGGAAGACCGCGCGGAGTTACGCGCGGTCGTGGGGGACGACCTTTCGCTGCCGACCGTGGTAAAACACATGGCCGGCAGTGAGACGTCGTGGAAAGCGGTGGGCCTTTGCGGAGAGCGTAATGCTCCGCAAAGAGGCGGCGGAAAGAGAGCGAGAGGCTACCTCTGACCTCGCTATCCGCCGCCTGCGCCCAGGGGGCAGAAGGCGGGCCTACGGCCTGCACCACTTGCCCCCATAACAACAGCCGGTTGGGCGGCGGATACGGGAATCCGTCGTCCGACTTAACGGCCCGGGTTGAAAGGCGCGCCGGTGTCGAGCGCGCCTTTACCCCAGCAGGACGCCGATGGGCCAACTTGCCGGCCGCTCCAACCCTCTCATCAAGGAGAGGGGCTAGAGAGCGCGCCGTGCCTAGGCCGCCAAGGCCGTGCTGAGGCCGCCACTACAGCGGCCGCCGCGCTGGGACAGTGGAGCGAGAGTAGCACACTGTCCCGGCACCAAAGCGGTAGGCGTCGACACCGTGTGGTTTTAGTGGGTTCGAGTCCCACATACCTGTCCGGCTTCCCGTGGCCGGATAGACGAGACGAGGGTCTTTCCACACGTTAAAAAAAAAAAATTTTGTTAGTATGAGTCTTGTTCTAATTCGGTCACAGATGCGTTGCTACCCCTGAGGTCTGAGATGGTCGCCTCTAAAAAGTGTAACCGGCTCCACACCTTCCTATCCGGACCACAATTGTTCTTAAAACAATTATTACACGGTAGGAATGGTACTAAGTACCGTGGCGGGCGGTGGTACTTCCCCGGATGAGCTCTAGGCCCTACCGCTATGAGAAAATAAATAGCGCCACACTAGGATTACCTGTGTCATGGGTGCCATGCACAACACACAAGACAAGGACACACACCTAGACCAAGAACGGAAATTTAAACTCATCATTCAAATTTCCACCTCGCTCGTAGTCGATCCCAGGATCCTTTGAACGGCGAGACGTGTTAACCTTTGCGTCACGGTTGTAAAAAAAATGATGAAAACCAAAAAAAAGCCCAACGTGGGATAGGTAGGTTGGTACCTTGGTCTTGACAGTGACCACTGCAATGTGGGTTGAGGGTACCTTTGTCTTGACAGTGACCACCCGATGCCTGGCGTGCAGCCGCAGCCGCGGGAACAAGGTAACCAGTCCTCGCAGGTTGTCGTCCACGCAGGTGCCCGCCGAGTTGATCACCTTCCTCGTCACCGGCTTTGCTTCCGCCATCTTGGCGCGCTGGAACACCAATAATTTTTTTGGTGTTATGAGAAAAAATTGGTATTACATTCAAACAATGTGAACTCGACGTAATCCTGGCTTAGTGAACCCAGCCTGCAAACGAGTCTCAGGTTTGGTTCTCGGTAGTGTTACCTACATACATTTACGTGTTAGAATGTGGTGAAGGTTTGTGTTCAAAATTAAGTTTTTTGTAGGTAAGTATAGAAAAAAAATACTGACCATTTATTTGAAATAGTTAGGTATAGGTAGTTAGGTACGAGTTCCGAAGTGAGGCCGTCGAATATTTGAAAACGCACTAACCAAAACTGCATTTTGGGCAATACAAAATTCAAAATAATATATAAATTGTATTTAAACACTATCAAAATATTAATTTATTTTCCATTACCTATGTATCTAAAATAAAATAGTTTACACCAATTAAAAACGCACCGATTTATTTCTAAAAACCGCCAAACTTGTTCACAAACTTGAATTTTAAATCCACTGCGATTCCCGAAAACAAACTAATTATAGCAACGTGTTGTTTTCAAACTAATTAATCTAATAATGCCACACAAACAAGAATGCGCTGTGTACCCCGAAGATAATGGCTCCATTTTTATCGCCGCGGAGCTAAGTTGACGACCCCTGGCTTATTCTTACGATAAGCGGAAGAAAAACATTGGAGAAAATTTAATGTACTTAGATAGGTACTTAAATAAGTTTCTTGTCATAACAATTACCTATACGGGCAACAAGTAAGGAGAGGAAACCTAGTAAGGTGTTGAAGTCATACTTGAGATTTGAGATACTATGTACTTAAAGTACCCTCAAGAAGGTTAGTTTGCCGCTTCTCGATTAGCAAAAAATACAATTGATACACTTTCGATAGATAATCACATCCTCGCAAATTATGAATAATGAAATTAATTAGCTAGTTACCTACAGAGCTCTAAATTGATAATTAATTTTTAGTAATTTAATGCAGTAGGCACGTCTCATGCTGCCTCTACACATAGGCCAACACGTTGGCAAGTGCGCTGGCTCAGCCACTGGTCCAATGTGTAGAACGGGCGTTGGCGCATTGGCGGTAGGCATTGGAACGTTGGCCGGCGCGCTTGCGAGCTTGCCGCGCGGTGTCGGTATCATCAAAGAACACTTGTCGCAAGCTTGGCGCACCATCCACACATTGGCCGCGCGATCAGTTTGCCCGGAGCAGCGATCAAGAGTGCATATTTTCTTCTTGCGGCGTATTAACACCTAACCTAACAAAATGGCGTATAATATGAGTAATGAGGAAACTTTTAAATTTATTGAGCTCTATCAGAGTGAAAATTGCCTATGGAATCCAAAAAATAAGTACCATAAAAATAAAAATGTTGTAAGTATTAAAAATGCTAAATAAATAAGGTTCTTGGACATTCCGTTTTCCTTACGATATTTTACTTCAAAGTAAGAGCATCGTACTTTATCCGTCCGCACATTGGCCCGAACCAAAGCATACTGAACGACCTTCCAATTTGTGGATTAACTCACAAGCACGTTGGCAAGCGCACCGCCAGCGCGTTGGCGAATGCGCTGGCCTATGTGTAGAGGCGGCATCACACTGTGGGAGGAGAGAGTTGCAATTATGATGATGAATGTATCATGAAATAGTACATACTTTTAATATTTATTATATATTTTAATATTATTATTATGCACTTTCGTTAATTTTCTTGTTAATCGTTTTGAATTTGAATTTGATAATACAAATCAGTTCTCAGTGGGGTAAGGCTGAAATTAGGCATTATTCATTAGGTATTAAGCTTATCTCGGCATGTTACCTCGTATCTTTACAATAACAATCCATTTAGATTAGACACTTCGTCGTCGAGATTGTTTACCTACATACCTAATGAAGACATTACTTTTATAATACAATGTACGTACAAAATGATGACAAAAATGCATAGGAACCTATTGTGATTTTAGTATTAATTGCAATAAATAATACCTAAGTTAAATAAAAAAAAATTGTTTAAACGAGTTCAAGCGCACGAAGCCGCTATCAGAAATCTAGTAGGTAGGTACAGGTACTTAGGTAAACATACTCACCAACTAATTTTTTAACACTGTCTGCTAACTGGACTTACTATCCCTATCCTAGTATGAATTAGAATTTTGCTCTAAGTCGATCATATTTGTTATGGGCGACCGCGGAATTGCATATTGCGGTGCTTCATATTGGCTTACTAACTGAATCCCATAAAAAAACCGTAACAGCTAGTTATTTCTTCTTTATTGGTTTGCGTAGTGACGGTTTCTTCTTGTTACGGATGTCTATCGTCGCAGACCACTTACCTCGTCTTCTCTTTTACCTTACTTTACATCTACACTAATATTTTAAAGAAAACAAAATATACCGTGGAATAGACTAATACGATTTTTTTTATTCTTTGTAAGCACTTATAAACTAAAAAACTACTGGCAACATAGGGCACACATAACATAGAGGCTATATTAATTATTTATTGCTAGAAAAAAATCGGCCAAGTGCGAGTTGGACTCGCGAACGAAGGGTTCCGTACCATTATGTATAAAAACGCCAAAAAATCTGGCCTGTTGTATGAAAGCCTCACCCATTGGCTTCCAACGACAGTCGATGCTGTCATGATTTCTATGTACGTTCACTTCGCTGGAAGCCAATGGATTTAAATATTTACTTTAGTCTTTGTAGCCACATATTAGCCACAAGCAACGCCATCTCTTGAACCGAATGGTAACTAAATTATCGCAGTCGTCGAAGCCATATTTCGACTTAAATATTTATTTTATTCAGTGTTTTAGTATTTGTTGTTGTAGCGGCAACAGAAATACATCATCTGTGAAAATTTCAACTGTGTAACTATTACGGTTCATGAGATACAGCCTGGTGACAGACGGACGGACGGACGGACAGTGAAGTCTCAGTAATAGGGTCCCGTTTTACCCTTTGGGTACGGAACCCTAAAAATTAGAAGTTCTTACTAACACTAATTTTTATTTTTATTTTTACAAATACAATACAAATATTCTTTATTGTGCACTAGAAGGACATTATAAAGTATATAAAATGGAAAGAAGTTTCACAAAAGGCGGCCTTATCGCTAAGCAGCGATCTCTTCCAGACAACCTTTGGGTAGGAGAATAAAGTAGCACAAATTTTTATTTCATAATCGTGGAATAGATAGCAATTCGAAATCTTGAACATAATAGGTACACTAATAAGTTCCTACCTTTGTTGTCCACCTGTGCAAAGCTGCACCGCAAGTTCAGGATAGTAAACGCACTAACTTAGTAAAACCTTTCAAGCACATAAAAGAAAAACAGACATAACTCTTAAAACACAGTTCAATTGACACTACGGCGTTACACGACAGATATCGCTCGTATGTTTCCGCGTAGAAAATTCAACTAACACTAAAAACCAATTAACACTGCGATATTGTTTTTACGCACCGATGCAAAGATAACCCACTAGTTACCTATGTACATGTCTATAGGTTCTATAAGTAGTACTAACTCGAGTCTAACTGAGACCACAAAACGAATGATTGACAATTACCAATAGAATCTAAAAGGTCATATCTTTGTGCAATGTAAAGACAATATACGCTTTGTGTCTTGTACGTTAAAGTTTACAATGATTACCCTTACAGAATGGTTTGTTACCACCTGTTATTTGTAGATTAAAAGCGATGTCCGTCGTCCGCTAGTTATTTGTGAGGCGACTGGCGGAATATAAATGTGTGCATAGGAAATATTGATTCATCTCGTAACAACCAGACTTGATTTTTCAATAATACTTTTCTATGTCTCAACAAGTAAAACAAACACAACGTGTTAAGTTCTTAAACTTTTCTACAATACTATAATTGTAGTAACTATTTACGTAAAAAATATAAATTCAAAATAAAAAAAAACGTGTAAGAAAATTCTACGCTGATGAGCACATGAAGCAAATATAGAGAGGAGACGTTGTATGTAGATTTCCCTACGAAAGAACGCGTGACAATTTGCGAGGTGAGGGGGTATTAGATCCCGCCCACTTCATTATTTTCCATCTAACGATTATTTTCAATAGCAAAACTACTCGCTTCGTTCTATATCGATTTTACTATGTAGTTTCACTATCTCACACTAGATGTCAATAAATGTAAGATATAACAGGGACGTGCTCAAAATATAAGAATAGTGTCGCCATCTAGTGTCGAGTAGACAGCACTTCATCCTTTTCTTTGAAAATGTGAATGTTCGTAACGCTGTGCAAAGGACGGGCGCCGACCGCCGACGGTAGACTGACTTTAGGCCACGCCTAATGTGATGACGTCATGACCTAGTTGAGTCACAGTGCACAGTTGCTTAGGCCGTCTGCTCTCTATATTTGCTTCATGGATGAGCATCAAACGCTCGAACGGATTTTCTAATCATTCAATTAAATGCCTATAAAATCCTTGTCTATCAATTTCCCAATGTAGCTACTAGGATTACGTAATTCCCGAACACTAAAATATATAAACGAACGATTTTAAAATAATAATTCTTGTCTGCCTGTGTACTTGCTCGGACTAATCTCCGGAACGGTTAGACGGATTTTATTGGACTTTCACTAGGAGATGAAGTTGTAGAGCAATCGGGATCTACGCGGGAAAACTCCTATGCGCGAACGAAGGAACAGCCGAGCCGAGCAATCCGCGCGCCGTACCATAATACACGAACGTCTAATGAAGAACTAAGGGGTAATTTTGTAAGGGGTTTAGGAAATAAAACACCACGTATATTACATCACTATTTAATCCAGTATCAGAAAGCTGTCAGTCTCGGCACGGAACGGCGTCATCGCACCGAGCAATCTGCGCGCCGTGCCATAATACACGAAGCGGTGCGGCGCACGCAGCGCTCCGGCCGGCACGCGCCACTGCGCGCGCGCACGGCTCGTGCCTAGCACTGTTGACAGGCGCTCCCACTCGAACCTGAGACCGGGGGCAAAGGAGTATTACACAATCAGACGAGCCATCTTATAATAAATGGCATTGTGCTTATCATTAACAGTGGTACATTAATGTCGCCTCTACACGTTAGCCAACATGTTGGCGAAGGTTATGGCTAATAGGTAATGGCCATCGTGTAGAAGGGGTGTTTGTGATTACTTTGGTAGGTATTGGGCCGTTGGCCCACAACTTCGCGCAAGATCCGTGAGGTGTCGGTTTTTCAACGCGGATCAAAGGGTTGTGGCGTGATTGTGGCACAGTTATCGGCGCAGCGTCCACACGTTGGCCACGATTTCAGTTAGAAACGAGCGCCCACGCTGAGCGCACGCACTTTATTCACACGTCGATATCTAAATTATGTCTACAATATGGCAACTATGAGTAATATAGATGTATAATAATGTGTATTATAATGAAATAAATGTGTATAATAATTTTTATACACATTTTTATTGTATTGTATGCTGAGAATAATTAAACCGCAGCAGCCGTTAGAACCTCAATATTCATTTTAAGAAAATATTAATATCGTCCGCACATTGGCCCGAACCGACGCAGACTGATCGACCTTCCAACGTGTGGACGCCGTCACAATCTCTTGGCAATCATCTTCGCCACAACATTGGCTAACATGTTGGCTATCGTGTAGAGGCGCCATAATTGGATGTAAACGAAAAATCGAAATGTTCCAACTGCGCTGCGTGAGATCAGAAACAACAATGGTAGTTTTGATGACGTAAGCTAAAACTAGCAATGTTAGCAACATTGCCAACTGCGTGGGATTACAGTTACGTCTACATAAGCCCAAGTAACGTCATAAGTAAGTGACTCGCGGACACAAATTAATGTCGACGGAACGCTGCCTAGTGAGTTCCTTTTCTCGCGGAAAAATACCATGCCTAACCTGACTGCCCTTCTAGAGATGCGGTTGCGGCTCCCTTTTAACGGAGGCTAAATGGGCGGGTACATTGTAATCTTAAAGATAATAAAAGCTACGCACGTAGTGTCCCAATCAGCATCAGTGGCCACCACGGACCAGGCCCCTAGTTCGAGGCGCTCCACCACAAAGTGCGAGCTCTCCTGCCGCAGGTCGTTCCTGGGGTTCGCCGCCACCTGCCGGCACGGTAATGTTGCTTTGAACATACTGAACTCCACGAGGAGAAACTTCATCGCAGTTTTGACAAGAGATGGTAATGGCCAGTGTTACTAACGTACATTTAAAAAAAAAATTCAATATCTGAAAACTAACCCCCATTACAAAGCACCAACATTAAAATTATTTTGAATGTGATTTTACCCCTGAAAAAATCTGCCTCGAAAATCCGTTTGTCCCATGAATCTGGAGCTGGGTATACCCATGTCAATGTAGTAAAAAATGATTAAAAAATCTGCCTGGAAAATCAATTTTCCCCCTGAAGGTGGTCCCGAGCGGCGCGCGGTCCAGCACCACGGGCAGGATCAGCGAGATGGTGTGTACCCCCTGAACCAGTAGGTAAACACCCCCAGACCAAGAATAACTCACAAAGCTGGCAGACACCAGGTCTCCCGCACGAGCAGTGGGCGGCGGCTGCAGCTCTACGTGGCCGAAGCTGGTCCCGGCCGGCGCGCGGTCCAGCACCACCGGCAGGATCAGCGAGATGGTGCGGTTGCGGTGGTCGCCTGGCTCCGCGCCCGGGGGGACGGCGCCGCCCTGGTGGTAGCGATCATAAGTAAGCTCTTCTTCTCAACCCATCATAGCCCACTATAGAGCACGGGTCTCTTCTCACAATGAGAAGGTTAAGGCCATAGTCCACCACGCTGGCCAAGTGAGGATTGGCGGACTTCACACACCTTTGAGTTTTACGAACTCTCCGGCAAGCAGGTTTCCTCACGAAGTTTTCCTTCGCCGTTTGTAGCAAGTGACATTTAAATGATTAAAACGCACATAACTCCGAAAAGTCAGAGGTGCGTGCCCTGGGATTCGAACCCGGACCCTCCGTGTAGAATAGTGGTTAAGAGCTCCGACTTCTGTACGGAGGGTCCGGGTTCGAATGTAGCGGTGATAAGTTAGCTATTATATCATATCATCGCTATCATATTTATCAGAAGTAAGTAATTTTTATTTATTTGCGTCCCACCCATGTCCTATCCAAATGCCAGCTTTCTGTCTCTGGGACTGAATTACCGCAGGAAGGGGTCCAGAAAAGATGAGTAAGGGTGCGGTTCCACTGAGGCGGAGCTGTGTGCGATTCACCAATCCCATGGCTTGAAATCCACATTTCATTGTGCTTCGTGTGGATTTCAAGGCATGTGATTGGTGAATCGCGCACAGCTCCGCTCCGCTCCGCCTCAGTGGAAACGCACCCTAAAAAGCGATTCAATGACGTCACACCTTTATCTCTGTAGCTCTCTCCATTATACTGATTGGCATAGCCGTAGAAAAAAAGACTTCTACTACTACTTCTCTTCTTCTACTCATGTGCCGAAAGCGGCTCTCCAATAAAACAAATCGGAGGTATAAGCTTTATTTCTAAAATATAATCTAGTCATCCAGTATCCACTCACCTCGAGTGCGACGGTGACGAACTCGTAGAACTTGTTGAGGAATATGTCGAGCGTGTGCGGCCCGTAGATCGTGGACGCCGCTTCGTATCTTTGGACCTGCGAGTGACGTTACATTTCCTTTTCCTCTGTATTTTTATTATATTAAGTAGTAATACCATCTTGACTTTGTTTGATATTAATTTTCAGATTTAAGTAAAAAAAGTACTGAAAGTTAAGGTTTAAGGGCTTAGATTAGGTTGAATGCTTTACCTCTTTTGAAATCAGAATATTTTTGGCTCTATCTTCATATAATTTGGTAACCCTACTGTTACCTCATAATTTTATACTTATTGTAACACACGAAGGTTGTCTTGTCGTATGGTCCAATCTAAATTAGAGCGACATGTATTGTGTATAATTGAATTATTTCTACTTGTAAATGTAAAAGTCTGTTTTATTCAAGGTAACATTACCTGATACTCCTCAAAGGTGCACACATAGTGTATGTACTCGTTGGTCAGTCCGGTGACAGCGACCCGGGGCGTCTCCCCATGGGCGGCCATGACGCTCCCGATGACGTCACGCACAGGCCGCCCCGCGCCATGGTGGTGGGCTCGTCTGGTATCGATATGCTTTATTAAGGTTACATTACCTGATACTCCTCAAAGGTGCACACATAGTGTATGTACTCGTTGGTCAGTCCGGTGACAGCGACCCGGGGCGTCTCCCCATGGGCGGCCATGACGCTCCCGATGACGTCACGCACGCGCCGCCCCGCTATGGTGGTGGGCTCGTCTGGTATTGGTATGCTTTACTAAGGTAACATTACCTGATACTCCTCAACCGTACACACATAGTGTATGTACTCGTTGGTCAGTCCGGTGACGGCGACCCTGGGTTCGACCCCATGGGCGGCCATGACGCTCCCGATGACGTCACGCACGCGCCGCCCCGCCATGGTGGTGGGCTCGTCTGGTATCGATATGCTTTATTAAGGTTACATTACCTGATACTCCTCAAAGGTGCACACATAGTGTATGTACTCGTTGGTCAGTCCGGTGACAGCGACCCGGGGCGTCTCCCCATGGGCGGCCATGACGCTCCCGATGACGTCACGCACGCGCCGCCCCGCCATGGTGGTGGGCTCGCCCGGTATCCCCGCCACGGCGAGCCCAGCTAGCCAGATCAGGGAGACGGACGCTACGCGCGGGTGCCAGGGGAAAGGCGTGTTGGCCTGGAAGGGTGCAATTAAAATGAAATAATTTTTCGAAAGTGGGGTTTTCACAAAGACTTCGAAAGTCAAACTACGCCATCGCTTCTAAAAATCCCTATGTCATGAGAAGAATTGGTAGAAGAAGCGAAGAAGAAATATAGGATTATTACTGTAGGTGTTTCGTAAGGTGATACAAACTCACCCGTCCAGTGGCGAGCAGGATGGGCTTGGGGTAGTGACACTCCACGTCCTCAGGAGTGGCGGCGGCGATCACCGCGCTGATGCTGTCCAGCAGCGGGTTGCCCTCGATCGTGCCCTGGGGAATAGGTATCATCACCATCATCATCATCATTCTCATCATCATCGTCATGATCATCATCGATATCTTCATCATCGTCATGATCATCATAGTCATCATCATCGTCATGATAAACGTCATCATCGTCATCATCGTCATCATAGTCATCATCATCGTCACCATCACCGTCATGATGATCGTCATCATCATCAACGACGTCATCGTCATCATCGTCATGATCATCGTCATGATCATCGTCATCATCATCATCATCATCATCTGCATGATCATCATCGTCATGATCATCATCGTCATCATCATCGTCATCCATAACAGTCCCATGGTTAAAATCAAATCTTCTCTCCCAATGTTGGAAAGAGAGAGTAAGTATCTAGATCGTAATCTACCACGCTGTCCAGTTGCCTGCTTCACACACCTTTGAGAACTTCAGGTTTTCTTATTATGTGTGCCTTCATGGAAACAAGTGATGCTTTTAATGAACAATAAGGGTTCCCGCAAACCGCCACCGACCACCGGTGGTTGTGGCGTTGTAGCGCTTCTTTTAGCGCTCCAACAGCTCCAATAACAGTGATCGGGTTATGCATTCGAAGCGGCTGTGGCCGGAACTCGCTTCTAAAAAGAAGCGTCACAGCGATATATCTCCCGGTGGCTGTGGCCAGTTTGTGGGGAACCGAATTATTAACTTTACGCCAGAGTATTTACCTGGGTGATGTTGAGTGTGTTGGCGCCGTCGATGGTGCCGGACGCGAAGCTGTAGCCCATGGCCGGTACACAGCCCTGCACTGGCTCGCTCTGGAGGAACACTTGGAGAAATAAGCATCACCGTTATACACAAATGCCAGCTTTACACCTATGCGATTAAGGTACATTTAAGATTGACGGCGGGATCTGAAAAGGCCCTAAGCATAAACCACTATATAAGTAAATTTTGCTTAAAAGGTGACTTGAACTGTGAACACAGGTAATTAGTTGGGCGGGATGTGGCAATACCATAATATGCTTGGCGGCTCAAGTATAGGTCACTTTACAATGTTCCGAAATCGGTAGTTCGTAAAATGGTGTGATTGTCGTGAGCGAATGATGATCTTTTACAGTTGATTGTACTTATACAACTTGGCCAATGTCGTAGGTGGCAAACGTGGCAAAACGACAATTTGACTAATTACTGGTCAAAATACTACCGATTTGGGAGAATAAACTACCAATTTATGAAACTTAACCAATGTCATTCAAAACTTTTCAAAGGCTGACCAATTAATTTTCTACTCACCGTATTAAAAGTCCTCTCGATGGGGTCGTACCTTGCGACTACTTCCTCCGGAAACTCCACAAACTGATGCACCACAGCCAGATCTCCGGTTAGTTCCTCGCCGGGTTTATTTAGTACTTCCTGGAATTAATACAATAAATATTTTATAGTAACGCAATTTTGCCGTAGCTAAAACTTCTATAAATGATCGGACATAATAGGCTCTAATATGTTCCACCAGACACCAGTTCCATAACATTGGAGCCTTACCATACCATTTAATCCTAACAATACTCGCGTACAGCAATAAGTTTGTTTTACCTAAATAAATTTTTAGTCACAGATTGAATTGAAACATTAATAAGCTGCCCCTGCAACCGTCCTCAACAGCGCCTCAATTTTACCCAAGGTATTGATGCCAATAGGCGGTGTTGAATCAACGATTCCAAGATAATAATATGGACTTTACTCAATCTTTCTCACCTTGTAAAAATAAGGATTTCATGAAGAGCATAACTTATCCGATGGTAAAAAGGATTAACGGTGATAAATATTGTGGTTAAGAATTCGGGCTCCTATTCGGAGGGTGCGGATTCGAATGCGCAAAGCTCAAAGGGGTGTGAAGTCCGCCAATTCGCAAATGGCCAGCGTGGTGGACTATGGCCTTAACCATCTCATTCAGATAAGAGACCCGTGCTCGATATTGGGGCATGATGGGTTGAGATGATGACGATGAATCAAAAGGATTCCGGTATACCCTAAAATTATGTCCTTTGAACTACAACAAAAAAAAACAAAGATTAGGATCTCATAATCCAACAAGACAACTCAGCAAAGCCCCGTCACAGAAAGCATCCCACATGATCCGAGTGCTGTCGAACATGTCGTCCCCGGGGCCGAGCGAGAAGCAGCGCTCGTGGGTGCGGCACAGCAGGAACTGGTTGTCGCAGGCCACAGATTAGGATCTAACAATCCAACAAGAGAACTCACCAAGGCTCCCTCGCAGACAGTATTCCCAATGATCCGGGTGCTCTCAAACATATCATCGCCAGGGCCTAAAGAGAAGCAGCGCTCGTGGGTGCGGCACAGCAGGAACTGGTTGTCGCACTGCGCGCCACTGAACTCGCAGCGCGCGCCGCGCGTGTTCGGGGACACATCGCCCATGTTGGTTGGGAAGAACGCTCCTACTATGTCTGCCTGGAATCAAGGAGTTTTCAAACAACCGTTAAAGGAGCAGTTGAGAGTTGATCTGCTAGGTGGTGGACTGCATCACCCATGAAAATCAATGATACTTAAGGCATAGTCAGTCAAGAGGTGAGAGAGAAAAGAAAGTACGGGCTCTTAAACTAGAACACGACGAGCCGCTAAGAGACTGTTTTAAACTAAAGCGCTAAAGGGTGCAAACTAACCAACCAGACTTCACGGTAATACCTTTATTAATTATAATCGTTACGCAAAGGAAATCCTTACGTCAAGCAGGGTCCGGCCGCTTACTAATGTCTCTCCCGACAATCTTGTCTACTGACAGGAGATTACGATTAAAATTTCAGAATTCCAGACCCTCCCAATAACGCTAACGGATTTCTCTATCTATCAGCCTATCGAAGTCCACTGCTCCCTCTGAATCCAACGGTTTCTCGCTGTCTTCTTCAGGTCATCAGTCCACCTTGTCGGGGGGCGTCCTATGCTCCTTTTACCAAGGCATGGTCGCCATTCGAGGACCTATCTGCACCGCACTGCACCGCACCGCATTTATTACAAAAAATTAAAATTTTCTTCGTTCATTCCTCAGTTGAACCCTTACCTTCCCAGGCAACCGCTGCGGGTTGAGCTCCCGCTCGAGTCTGTACGCCGCGTACCCGAGGTTGTCGCTGGACACGAGCTGGTTGGTCATGTTCATGCTGGTGGTGTGCACCGCGAACCAGTTGAGGACCCCGTGCAGGCTACCGTCTGATTTCACCACCCGGACTTGGAGTAGCTCGTTGTCTGTGTCCTGCGAGTATCTGGTTCAAGAAGGAATTAATGTAAGTTTATTTCGCCATTATATTATGAGACTTTTGAATTCTGTATGGTTACAACATTCAATTTTAAAAAGTAAAGAGGTAAAACGAACGAACACGAAAAACTAAAACACAAAAACGTTACCTTTGTTATCTGGTTACTGTTTTTATTTAAATAAAAAAGCAAAGGCTTTTTTCTTATTTAAGTAGGTAATCAACAACATTGGTGATAGCAATAAGCTATCAAATACGTAAAATTTATGTGTCCTCAGATTAATAATTTTGCACCACAATGCACTTTTGGGGAAGGAATTGTATTTTAGGTTACTTTAGTGTGTAAAAGCCAACAAGGACCTGTCCCTAAAAGCTGCTTCCGAGAGAATGGCCTCAAGAACACTTATTCGAAGAAAGCTGCCCTTGCGTCTCGAACACCAGCTTTTCACACTAAAACCTACCTGTTTCTTTCCTCCTCAGGGTTATGTCCATAAGAGAAGGGGGAGCGATTCATGTGCGCGTTCCACACCCGAGTCTTGCCGAAGAACAAACGAGCCGGCACTATGTTCTCGTGAGCTCGGACTATACTCTGAAAACAGTATTTTTTACAAATGTTTCGTAGTATCTCTGGTATAAAAAAATAATGTGATGTTTTAAGCTCTGAGTTTGGTAATCAACAAATCTAATAAGCAGTTGGTTAATATTTGCACACTCGCATTTCCCCAAAGCAGACAATAGATTCTGGCGATAATCAGGCCCAGTCTACGTACCCTGGTGATTCCAGCGACGTACGCATTATACGACTCCCTGGAGAAGCCGAGGATACTGATGTCGAGGAGGAAGTCCACGAGATGTCCCCCCGGCGCGCTGTGCGTGTGGGTGCCCACGATGATCACGTTCCTCAGACTGTACATGTCACCGTATAAGTCTTGGAGATTCTTTACCACCTGGGAAAAATTCAATGGAAGGTCACATTGGTTATGGAGATTAAAAGCGCCCTGACTTGCATGTTGAAAGTTGCATTGGTTAAAAGTTTTGTTGATGATTTGATTTCGACTATCAAAAAGACTGTTCGGGACCATTTGCTGAATATCATTCTTGGGAAATCGGGCTCTGGTTACAGAAATAGCAGAAACGAGGATTACGCGACTCTCGCGATTTCTTTTGGTTTACAGCGCTTTAAAGTTATGAGCCAAAGACTCTTGAAAGTTACAACATAACCCTTCAACCTGTTAAAAGGTTAGTTAGTTCCGAAACAATAAGCAGGCTCACCTCTCGGCGTACGGCGATGCCCACAGCTTGGACCTCGGCAGATACCAACACTATCCTCGTGTTCCCTTTCACAAATATGAAGGCCCGAGAGAACTGCCGCATGTGGATCCCTCGCCCGGTTTGGCTTAGCTCCGCGTATCCCATCTGCAATTATTTTAAACACATCCTATATTTTCTTCCACGTCGAAGTCGAATGCCCTTAGAACTATAGATTTGTGAACATGTAGTGGATTCGTCAAACAATTTTTTTCAAGAATGTTTACTTTTCTAAGTGCTGTAGAGATGAGATTTGTGGTACCCTAAATCTATTCTTGCACCACCCTTCGTACGGATGAAGAAGTGGCTCCTCATTAAGTACTTATTCCCTGTTTAATCAACGCTCTTACACGCTTGAACTGCCGCTTGATCCTTCCTTCTAAAATTTATCATGCAATGTTTTGTACATGCGAGTTTCGGCCGCACTGTCTGAAAGACGGCAATAAAGTGGGTACCTACCTACCTAGATGATTTCTTTCCCGGCAACGCGTCGGTGATCCCTTTAACATCAATGTAAATTATGTAATGAAACTACAAAGCTACTTACAAACGTGATTTCGACGCACGGTCCGGTCATGTCAGCGATACCGACGCCCACTTTATACGGCAGGGGATCCTCAGGGTCTTCTGGATACGGTGTGGTGGTGGGCTCTGGAGCTGGTGAGACGGTGGTCGTGGTCGGTGGGCCGATGGGTTCCATGTTGCCGGTCGCGTACAGTACGATAATAGTCGTCATACCACCCACCACGGCGAGTGACAAGCCCACTATGACTAGCTTTCCGACTAGCGATATAGCCATTTTGTCTGCAACATTATAATATTTTCGGCTTGTTAACGACTCGGCTGGAGGGTTCAGAGCTAATATTTCCGTTCTTTTCTTCTTTCTTGACCGAAATCGCATTGTTAATGCGCCTAGTGGTAGGTACAAGCAACGGTTATCACTCTCCGTGACGGCTTATCTGCTCTTTTGTCCATTACACAATATGTAGGTATGTATACACAAGAAAAAGCACTGCTGACTGCACTCAGTTGTAATTAATTGTTGTCTGCTGTTGAATAGTCACTGCGATACATGGGCGAATGTGGTGTTTTCCTTATCATATGAATTGTCGAAAGATATTATTTGATGTGAGCACGAGCATGCGAAAGCAATGCAATCGACGCTTTGCCTATCAGATAATGGTTTCAGGTGGGTGTTAATAGCAATCGCTAGTTTCCGAAAATTAGGTTCAAACGCTACCTGCCCCACCTACGCCTCTAATTTTTCAAATTATATACCGTATTAGAAACTTAGCCTCATGCTGCAATGATGAAGGACTCCATCAAAAACTGATGTATCCTTAGCATATCCAATTTGCACGTGGCCAGCGTATAGGAGTAGGTATATACAAGTCACATCCCACATTGTAGGTATAGGAAGACCGAGCCCAGAAGTGGGAAATACGTCACTTACCCAAATATATGGCATCTAATTATAAATCTACCGATCGAAGATCCCGATAAAATTCATTAACTCCAGGCTTAGTTGTGATAACTCATCCAGTAAAATTATTTTCCACACCACCGCAATCCAACACGGCATCACTGATAATGAGCTAATTAATATTTTCATGTCGACCTTAAACACATCCATCAATTATATCTAATTACAGATTATAGCCTAATCACGGAATGACAACCGATCTGGATTATAAGATAGGTACTGTAATTATATCCTACTATCATCGAGTCGCTTAGGATATGGAATTGCCAGTCTCCGCAAAAAATTAGTCCCAAAATTACTTTAATACGTTTGCTCACAGCTCAATTTAGCTTGTAAGCAAAATTCACTTAAGGCATTTTAAATTCTCGCCGTCAATCTACAATGAACCTTAATCACAAGGACGGAAAGCTGACATTCGTGTGGGTTGCCAATAAAACCATTCCACATCGAACGTGAACGGAGTTTAGATAGTTCATTTTGTAAAATAATGTGAATGAAATAAAGAATTATTAACAAAAAATGTACCACGCCCAGTTCACATTGGGTGGGAATATTGCCGGACAAAGTTCAGCGATTGTGAACTATATAGGATGTAGCGGCGCGATACCTAAAGTAATATGAGCGCGCGCAGCACATGATGCTGACCACGCAACCACAAGTAACGAGTGCAGTAAACAATAGACTACGTCATACGCGTCATACTGAACTGGCCAATCAGATGACGTATCCTCAACCGCGCTATCGAAGATTCTACAGAATCTAACTTATATACAAATGGTCCGAAGCTAACATCGGACCGCGGTCCCCAAGCAGTGACATCGCCTGGAGGGAGATCTCCTCTTTTCCTCCACATAGGACTAGTTAAAGCGATAATAATTAAATAATTTCTGATAACCAAAGTTAGTTGGGCTACGATGTTGGGCACACCCATACAATATGTGGTAAGAGTCTAGAGTTCCTAGAGTTCTAATCAGCTAATATTCTAACACCATCAGTCTGTTAGATGGACTAACCACCCCAGTCCCTAAATTGGTCGGTCACAGTTGTCATGGGCGGCAGCGGAAGGGTGGCGCTGCATGCTCGTTTGCTACCTAATTCCATTAATAAAAAAAGAGATGATTCTGGCAACTGTGTTGTGCAACAATGTTTTTAAAAGTAAGTATTTAACCGATTTCATTGACTTCGACTAAGTACGTTGATCATGTTCTAATTTTAGGTGTAACTTATCGACGCAGGAATCGGTTTCTTACCGAATTCAAGAAAAGGAGAAGGTTATTCTAAATTGTGTAAGGTAGAACCATAGTGGTCCAAGCGACATCCTTCACCAATACACGATCCTCGCAAAAAGATCCCCAAAATTCAACACTTCTTTATTCCACTTTGATCCAATTGCAGAATTGCAATTCAGAAACATTGTCTAGGGCAATTGGATCAAAGTGGAATAAAGGAGTGTTGAATTTTGGGTATCTTTTTGCGAGGATCGTGTATTGGTGAAGGATGTCACTTGGACCACTATGGTTCTACCTTACACAATTCGAGTGTTTTTAAATGGCGACATCTTCAAAGTAAATTTCGAGTTATCTGTACTTGTCGATGTTGAAGTCAGTTTTTTTTTGTAAAAAGTTATGTACTTATTTTTATTTAACCATAAGCATTCTATTATTATTTTGGTTCTCACGAGCGCCCTTACTTCGCTTTGGGAAATACAGTCCTAACTTATTCTTATCTGTACATATCTTTTTTGTATCAGCAACTAATACATTCATGATACGTACCAATATATCTACCTATCAAGGAAATTCTTATGCTAGAATTAAAAAAAAACTTATCACGATAATAAAACAAATCATGTATTTATTATTCAATATGTATGTACTACAAATCTGTACAGCCAAGTATCTGATTTTAAACTATGTCTTATGTTTAGAGTATATACGTACATTTGAAGTTTAAATAATATAAATATTTTGCTTTCTCTATACATATTTTTATAAAACTTCTAACCACGAATAGAAACACCATTCTAAGAGTGCCTAGAAGTACTAATAAATATTTATAAATTCACGTAAATTATTTTGTAGTTAGGTATCTACTTATAATGGTAAACTAATTATAAGTATTTAATTTACAAGGATATAATAACATAAGAGATTAAACAATAATCATAATTAAAATATTGTTATAGATAAGATTATATAGATAGTATTGCATAATTTTATAGGTATCAATTATAAACATGATCGACTAGTTATAACTAAACTAGATAGGTACATAATTATAATAATATATAATATCATAAAGTATGACAATACTACCTACGCAAATTAAAATGTTAATTTTACACCATCTATGTGATGTTTACTAGCAATATACGTAATAAATACGTGTACAGTGAATTTAAATACTTGAGATTGAATTAGATAATGACTTACAAAGACATATTGGCCTATTGAAAGTTAGCTGCAAAATAACATCAATTTCAAAATATTAGTTTGCTTATTTACCAAATTTAAATATAAAATACATTTACTAAACTTTCTATGCGGTACTACTTTGGTATCAAAACTTTATCACATAAACATCATCTTAGAAAGAGCCTCGTAAAGGCAGTGCTAGGATTAATATATGGCTTGGCAAATATAATTAAGTGTATAATACATTATTTACATATTCATCTATACTCGGATTTTTAATTAAACGGAGTAAAATGACATTTCGAGTGTTGCCACTTTTTAATGAAATAAAAATAGTGCTGGGGCCAAAATATCTCGTTATTCAACTTATTTAATTCAGTTAAATAATTAATTATTTTGTGAATTTCAAATTTTCAAAAGACTCGTAATTACCACTCTAAACATAAATATGTATTACTATTCGGTAAATAGATTGTAAGATTTATAATATAAAGAAACAACATAATTTTAGTAGAAATTTGTTCTCTGTTGGTAAAATCATCTTCATTATCCGCTAAATTAATTAAAAATCTATCAGAAGTAAGAAGGCGAATGACCACAAATTGAAACTATTAGTTTCGCAAGAGTTTATTTTAAATTTCAATTTGTAATACCGTTTATTACCGGTATTATTATCAGTCATATCGTTTTTCAGTACAGTTTTATCACTATGATTTGAAAGTTGGCAATATTATTTAAAGAAATGACATTTCGATGTGTCAGTTTACTCCGTTTAATTAAAAATCCGAGTATAGTTATAAATTCAACAAGTATATTATATGTAATTATATTAAATCTATAAATATTTAATATGCCTTGGCGCCTTTGATTATATACTCCTTAGAAAGCCATTGACAAAAATACATTATGAAAAGGAAATAGTCACTAACTGCTTCTAAATTACTCAAGACAAAGTTACAAAGCACTTCAATCTTGTGTGTGTAAACCCACACACACAAGATTAAGTTAAAACATTTTTCTTATCGCTAATAGCATACAGTGCCACAAACTTATCTGACCCGGTAAGAGGGGCGCTACTGTCTTTGTCTTTGTCTGACAACAGTATAACATTTGTATTAGTTCCAATTTTGGCCACCGGGCCAGATAAGTTTGTGGCACTGTAATTAACGCTTTATGTACAGAGTATATAATCAAGGCATCATAATCCAAGTACCACCGTTTCTATCAGTCTATATAAAATTAAAATAAAAATCAAATTGTTTTTACACATGTAAAAACCTAGTTTAATTCTGAATTGCCTCAAATAAATACCAATTTAATGTAACAAGGCACAGATAAAAATAATTTGGTATCAGTATTTCTTTCAACAAGTACATAAAATAGTGTTTGCTACATTTAAATCCATATTGGATTAAAAACTATTATAAAATATATAAACAAATCACTTAACAAAGCTGTAACATTAAAACTTACCTTTAGACTAACTTAAAAACATACCTTGTTTTTATTTTCCCAATCTACCCTCATTATTTTAACCGTCGAGAAATTAGAATGGCAACACTAACGGTTAAGTGACTTCAAAGGGGTCGGAAAACCCATGGTAGGGGTAGATGCCCCCAAGAATGTACTTGTAGTTCCCGTAGTGGTGTATCCTGTAGGTGCCGGGCGGGGTCCCCTGGGGGATCTCCCACTCTATCTCCGCTGTGCTGGTGCCTATGATCTTCGAGTTACGTTGCCAGATGTATCTGTGTGGAAAAGCTAAGAGTTAGTAGTTTGACGACCCTGTAGCCAAGTTGGTAGCGACCCTGCCTGCGACGCGAGGGGTCCCGGGTTCGATTCCCGGCCGGGGCAGGTATTTATGTGGCAGATAAATGTTTGTACTCGGGTCATGGGTGTTATTGTAATGTGTTATATGTGTAGTCCATGCCACCCGCGACACAGGCACCTGGTAACCTATTGCGGGGGTATGAGTGTGTTAGCGTTTATTTATTGTTTATTAGTAGTTGATAGACTGGTGGTGGTAATAATCCTATGTGATCGGTAAAGTAAAGCAACAGCGGGCGCGGTCGGTAGTTGGATGGGTGACCGCTAGAGGCGATTTTTTGAGCGCTTCCGTTCTTCGTAGGACAGGTTAAGTCATCGGTTTCGATTGTTATCGATAGATAGCAGTCGTTAAGCCATACAGAGGCGTTCGCCCTGCTTGAAAACTTCCGATAGGGATGGCCACTAACCTCTCGACCAATCCGCGCTGGAGCAGCGTGGTCGAGTATACTTTAGGTTTCCCGAATAATGAGGAGAGACCCGTGCTCAGTAATGGACCATTAATGGATTGCAGCCAAATATTACTATTATACAATCTTATCTTATAATTTTATAAAACCAACAAAACCATCTCCAGCCATACTTAGTCTCCCAGTCGGCGTCAGTGGCCACGATGGTCCAGGCGTCGTCGGCCTCGGACTCCATGCGCTCCACTGTAGCGTACCAGCGCCCTTGCCGGATGCTGTTGCGGGGATGGCCTGACACCTGGACAATAATAAATAAATAAATAACGCTACACACTCAAAGCCCCACACTAGGATTCCCTGTGTCGTGGGTGCCATGGACAACACACAAGACAAGGACACAGAACCGAAGGACGGACAAGAACAGAGACCGAGAACGGTTCAAATTTCCGCCTCGCTGGGAATCGAACCCAGGACCCTCGGAACAGCGATCCGGTGTAATAACCATTGCGCCATCCGGGTCGTCAAACGGCACGGAACAGCAGGGTGTTGGTGTATGATCAGTAATAGTAATGAGATGGTTGACTATGCTGTCGCTTATACTAGAGCAAAGTAGAAGGGAAGATTTGTTGGCTCTTTGCGTATTGTATAAGTTTAGATATTTTTGCCAGCTGCCTGATAAAGATTGCCGTAGGTCTTAAGTTACAAAGGGTAAGAACACAAATCTAAAAGGTTAAAAAGGAAACTCACTCTTTTTTCTTAGGTAATAGGAGTTCTCTTTATGGGCAAGGCGTTATGTCTGGAGAATGGCTGAGCACCGACTGATCTTGGTCAAAACTTATATTAGCGAGTCATGAGAAAACTTCCATAGTGTGATTTCACCAGAGTCGACAAATGTTGTGATTTCAGAAGAGAATGTATGAAAATATGATTAATTTGAATGCTCTAAAATATTCTAAATCTAAGTCTTGGAGCCACGCAACTTGAAACAGTTGACGCACACTGTTTCTATGATCAGGAATCTGCAAAAAAATGTATGGTATGGGTCACAGCGTTTCAGCTGTTTCCGTCGAAAGCCACTCACGAAGGAAGCAGTGACCACGTCTCCCCAGCTGTACTGTTTCTGGGGCTGCGCCACGCAGTCGCCGAACTCCTTGCCCCAGGGCGCCGCGTCCCACAGCACCGGCGGCACCAGCGTGATCAGCTGCCGGGGTCTACAGGTGTTCCCTAGAGACGCGTCCAAAGCCACTCACAAAGGAAGCAGTGACCACGTCTCCCCAGCTGTACTGTTTCTGGGGCTGCGCCACGCAGTCGCCGAACTCCTTGCCCCAGGGCGCCGTGTCCCACAGCACCGGCGTCACCAGCGTGATCAGCTGCTCGCTGAAGTCCGGGGGCGCGGGGCCGGGCTCCACTGGTGTACCCTGGAGATGGTGTAGCGCTTTAGTGATTGAGTAAACGGTGAAGAATTGAAAGAATGTAGTTTTGGTAAGTTTCTTTACTTTTTCCATACATTGGGGGAGATATGTGCAGAAGGATCCATTTATTCATATAGATAAATGTAAGTACATGAAGTTAATTTTAAACCGCTCAGAACTTCATTTGAAATAGAGCAATTGTTATAAAATATTTAAAAAATAATGGTGACCCGAAATTGGTGACCCCTACTGAGTGAATTCTGGAATACTGCCTATGTGTTATAACTACATATTTTCGGAAAATCCACATGTAAGTATTTGAGAAAAGAAGAATGGCTCGAATAATAGATTGATATAGTTACCTTTATTAAGGCTTCTGTGAGTTCTTTATACTTGTTCAGGTAGATGTCGAGCGTGTGCGGCCCGTATATCGTGGACGCCGCTTCGTACCGCTGCGCCTGTAAATATCACATCGCGTCTCAGCTGCTGTCAATATCAACATATATTACCAGTCAATCCTTTCAGTCAATTATATTTAAAGTAGAAAGAAAAATATATTTTGACATTTTATGATAAGACCATTCATGAATTGAGAAACCCATCTGATCCAATCATCCAGTCATAAATGTAAAAAGAGTTATCCTTCAGGGCCGGTGTGGTGACTCCCTGGTTTTTCACCTTACCATCAGGTGCTCTGTAGTGAATAAGTGAATGAATGAACTTGAAAAACTTCGAAAGTTAAACAACGCAACCGCTTCAATAAATCCCTACGGTTTGTGGTCTTCAAACAAGCGGCAAGTGGGCCAATGGGCTCAAGCCAATCCCTAACCCATAAACCTACCTGATACTCCTCAAACGTGCTGATATAATCGGAGTACACGTTGGCCAGCCCAGCAACGAGCACGCGCGGCGCGCCGGCAGCGGCCACCACGCGCCGCAGCCGCCGCCCCGACATGGTGGTGAACTCGCCCGGCTAGGTACAGCATGCTATGGGTTCAAGCTCCAAGCCATTCCACCAACCCATCCCAACCTACCTGATACTCCTCAAACGTGGTGATATAATCGGAGTACACGTTGGCCAGCCCAGCGACGAGCACGCGCGGCGCGCCGGCAGCGGCCACCACGCGCCGCAGCCGCCGCCCCGACATGGTGGTGAACTCGCCCGGCACCGCCGCCAGGAACAGGCTGCCGATGCGCGCCACGGTGCACGATACTATTTGGGGCTGCCATTCGTAGGGGAACTTGGCCTGGAAGAGATGTTAGGTGTTGTTAGCTGAGTGATCTACGTTCTCGTTCGGTATGGAATTCGTTAAAAATGCCAGAGGTACGTATGATTGACTGCGAAAATTTCAAATGCCTTAAGTGGATTTTGCTTACAAGCTAAATTGAACTGTGAGCACAGATAATAATTTTATTTCAGCAAGAAGTAACAATGCCATAATCTCGGCGATTCAGATTACTACTACCACCTAATTCAGTTATTAACTTTCTTATTTTCGTATTTTTCAATTCAAGTAGAAAATTTCAACGTTCTTAGCGGCAAGTTAAAAAGCGTTTTTCAAGGATATAGAGTGAGGGCAAGTGTACAGAATCCTATAATAGAATCCATATTCCACACTCAATTGAGCTCCTTACCCGTCCAGTGGCCAACAGGATAGGCTTGGGCGCGTGGCAGGCGATATCCTCGTCGGTGGGCGCGGCGATGAAGTCGCGCACGGCGTTCCACAGCGGGTTGGTGGTGGTGGTGCCCTGCGTGAAGTCGAAGGCCCCGGGCCCGTCCGTCGTGCCCGCCGCGAAGCTGTAGCCCATGGCTGGGAGACAGCCCGAGACCTTCGCTGACTGGGAATGAAGTTGGAACGTTAATAAATAAATAAATTAAGCACACCTACGAATAGCCAGAGACTACGATTCCCTCTATCGTGGGTGCCATGGACAACACACAAGACAAGAACACACACTCCGACCCAGATCTCAAATTTCCGCCTTGCTGAGAATTGAACCCAGGACCCACAGCGATCCGGCGCGTTAACCACTGCGCCATCCGCTACGAAAAAGTGAGAAGATAGTTACATGGAACTTTTTGCACTCTGTTTATAATGGTGTCGTTCCTGGTGTAACAGCAGTGTTGTGTTATGGTAAGTCATTTCACCTAATCATCATTATACTCGCAGATTCATCAATTTAATTAGACAAGTGGAGAACATCTACAGTCTGAATCTCAAATTTTTTTATCACGTACAAGCAAGCTATGTAATGAGCTTACGACTGAGATATTTCCGGAGCGCTAAGACAAGTTCTAAAAAAAGGTAAGTGACCTAATTAGCTCAAGATTTGCAATTCTTGCTATTACTAAGGTTATTTTATAACACTATGCTAACTGGACTAAAATAACCACCCTACCTTAATTAGTCTCATTCTTGATAGATAAATGTTTGTATTCATTCGTGATTCGTGATGTAACGATGTGTTATATTTTCAAATAACTTATTTTTGTGTTTTCCATTTTCTTGTTTGAAGACGTTTGTTGATGTGAAGCAGAGCGTAAACTTTAGTGTGCAAATGGTACAAAGACGTCGGGACTTCCCTTTATACCGCTTTGGTTGGGAAAATACATTCTATAATAATAAAATATCTGAGTTAAAAAATATATGCTACTTAATCCCAACGCAATTAAACACGATTAAACAGAGCAGCGGAACCTATTAACATAATTATTTAAAGTATTTTGTTTACTCTAGAGAACTAAATTAAATAATAATGTAATTAAAACACGAGTTGGAAATACAACATAGTACTTGTGATAACCATTCTCATTCTGAGAGGAGACCCGTGCTCAATAGTGGGCCGTGATGGGTTGAGATGATGATGATGATGACTTGTGATAAATCTTTTTTTACCCGTAAGTAACAGTATTGTTTGTCCCCGCCTGCAGCACCATGAAGTATTTTATGTTGATATTGTGACACTTTAGTTTTTTCTTTTGTGTTCTTTTGTAAGCAGTCGGGTTTTTTGTTTTTATACTTAATAATATTTTTATTTCAGACTTATTAGTGTTTTCGCCGAAAAATTCTACTTTTTGGGATGGTTTTTGACAATTCATGTTAAAACGTGTACCTACACGTTATATTTATTTATTTATTTATACTTTATTGACCACAATAAAATATTACGGCACAAATGGCGAGCTTAATGCTTAAATGCATTCTCTGCCAGCTAACCATTGGACCAAACAGAAATGCGCGAATAGCGGTAATATGATATAAATAAAGAGGTTATATGATAGATATATATATTTTTTTGAAAAGGTCTTTTCACGATCTTTCATTTGATACCCATATTGCTAAGATAAGAAAAAACTCAAGATTATTATTGATTATTATTATTATTGATTATTTTATTTATCGTTTTCTTCCACTTTCGGGCGCCATTTTGAAAATTCATATAGCCTATGACACTAACACAGTTCTGACGAATTCAACGATACCTCATAATTAAGTATGTCGAAATCTGTTCAACCGTTTGGGCTGTGGAGCCCGACAAATAAATTGACATACATACAAATACAAACATAGGGCGCATTCAAGTAGAACGCTGGTTACCGGCGGAGATCTGCCAGCGCTTATCGGCGCTTATCGGCGCTTATCCGCGCAGGTAGTCTCTATACTTTGTGCCGAACGATAAGCACCGACAAGTTCCGACCTGTCACACGACCGAGGTTATGTCAACGGACCAGTACCGATAAGCGCTGGCAGATCGGCGCCGGTAACCAGCGTTCTACTTGAATGCGCCCATATATACCTACATACATACATACACTCGAAAACCATAACCCTCCTTCTGACGCAGTCGGGTAAAAATATAGACAGTTCCAACAATATTATAACAATATTATAGGAGAGATAGCCGTTTGATTTTAACATTAAACTCCCAAATCGGAAGTCCGACGAGCAAGTCTAATTTTCAAAAATGATGTGCCTATTAGAATTTAATTATCATTTGCTATAAGTAGTGCAGGAAAACATCGCGAGGAGATCTGCACACCTGAGAGTTTTTCGTAATATTCTCAAACTATGGCCTACCCTCACATTGTGAGAGAAACACGAGCCCAGTAGTGGGACTATTACAGAGCAATTTATAGATTGCGAAGATTAACAACAATTACATGCAACTTTTTAACTTAATGACCATGTTTAATAAAATCTGGTATGAAATACCTGCGGTTAATAAAGTAACATGGCCAACACTATTCAGGTACTTTCTAGGCAAACAGGATTTCAAATGTTAGTATGACAAAATACAGATAATAGGTACTGCCTTGACCCCAGATCGTTAGCTCGAGAACTGGTGGGACTAGATATAAACGTCTACATTTAGAACTCAGGTGTAAATCTTGTTACGCAACTTTCAAACACTACTGTGACAGCCCTGGCGTACCTCGCTAAACAATAAACAATAGGGGCCATAAACATGCCAGGCGAAACAAAAGAACAATGGACGGCCGTCTCGAAAGTACGCACGCGCACAACGCTTCGACCATTACGGCAATAGTCATACGGGCGAAAGTCGGTTGCAAGGAACGTTCTCGAATCTTGTTCGGAGTGGGTCCGCGGAATTAGCGAGAAAGTTCTGGATTGGCGTGAATGGTGCGTGAGGGGTATAAAAAGGAGCGATCGGCCAACCGCAGACATTCTAGTTTCGGAAGCGGAACCAGGAAGATACCAGCGATACCTACGAGCGATACCAGTGAGAAGTTAAGTGATTTCTACGAGCGATACAGTGTTCGTCGAGTGTGTTTACGAGTACCTACGTGCATAGTGTTGTGGTGTGTACTGTGTACAGTGTGTAATTGTGTTTCTACGAGTTCAATAAAGTCTTTGTGGTACATTTTGGCATTTTCTCGAACCCATTACTCCTGACACGTAACAATTGGTGACAGAAGCGGAATGCCTGTAGTACCGCAAAGTGAAGACGGGATTCGTACGCGACGGCAGACAGCATTGGATGCCGCGCGGATGGAGTCACCCGGGCGTAACCGCACGGAAACGGAGGCCACCACCGGACCTTCAACTACATCACCTGCATCAGCGCCGACACCGAGTGCGTTTGATATGGCCGCCCTATTAGCAGCGATGGAAGCCATGCAGCGGAGCCAGCGCGAAGCAATGGAGAGCCAGCGCGAAGCAATGGAGAGCCAGCGCGAAGCCATGAAGAGCCTGGAAAGTAAACTGGGGACAATCGATGCAAAGCTGGATGGTTTCCAGGGAGAACTGAACGTCGTAAAGGAAGACCTGGAACTGGTAAAATCGCGTACATCTGAGCACGACCAAGCCCTCAAAAACCATGACGCGTTACTAAACTCCCACGAAACTAGGCTCGTGGATTTGGACCACAAGCTGCAAAAAATAAAGGTTGTGGGCACGGCAGCAACTAGTTCATGCCCTGGGGCCCCGAAGTTTAAGGTCCCAAGTTTCGACGGCACGACCTCGTGGACGGCGTTCAGGCACCAGTTCGAGGTAGTTGCAAATGGGAATGGCTGGGAAGACGAGCACTCGTTGGCGGCACTTACCTTAGCTCTTCGAGGGGAGGCACTGCTGGTCCTTGAGAACCTGCCCGCCGAGCGACGCACCTTGGAGTCGCTATTTAAGGCATTGGAAGCTCGATACGGGGAGAAGCACCTTGAGCATGTATATCGTGCGCAGCTCAAAGACCGGTCACAGAGGTCGAGCGAAGGACTGCAACAATGGGCTACGGAGATCGAGCGCCTCGTACGCCGAGCCTATGCGTCGAGTTCCACACCCGTCGAAGACAAAATATTAGAGGCCTTCGTCAGCGGCATACGGGATCCTGAAGTGAGAGCAACGGTGCGCTTGGGTCATCACGCAACCTTGGAAGCAGCTTTAGCGCACGCCCTTGAAGTAGAAGCGGTACGAAGTGACTATAAAGGTTATAAGGTGCGCGAAGTGGTGGCAGCGATTCAACCTCGTACTGGGCCTATCTGCTACGGATGCGGTGAACGAGGCCATATAAGGATTAACTGCCGGACTCGGAAGCAACCGAAATCGGTGTCGACCGCTACCCAAGTCGACACCCAGGAGCCGTTAAACTAAGAGGCGCCAGCGCCGCGGGGCGGGCACTGGCTGGACTTCGTCGAGCCCCTACTGTTTTGGTATCACAAGCTTGTGACGGGAACAGCCTCGTAACTACTGGAGAAATAAATGGCATACCCTGTCGCTTTACGATTGACACGGGAGCATCGAAATCCATCGTTCGACCGGAACTACTCAAGCGGACTATCATGTGGGAAAACGGACGACCATCATGCAATCTGCAGACAGCGACAGGCCAGCCAGTGACCGTCCTTGGAGTTACGGAAGCAAGACTGAAACTCGGAAGTGACATTTACACGCAGTCTGTTTTAGTAGCGAATATAACTGACGACTGCATTATCGGACTGGACTTTCTACGGACACATCACTGTATAGTTGATATAGCCAGAGGAGTGTTAAGCTTCAAGGATCAAGAAGTCTTCTTGGACGGTTCATGTTCAGGAGCAGTGTACTGTTTGAGGACAGTGAAGCTAGCACCCAGATCGGAAACCTTGGTCAAGGTTAGGTTTCCCGAAAAGATACAGATGGATCGATGTGTCGTAGTGGAAGACTATGGAGATCACCCCAGTTGGATCACGGCAAGGACACTGCTCATGACCAAACGCGACGCTAAGTTAAAGGTCATCAATCTTAGTAGCACGCCGATACATCTCGCGAAGAATACGGTTATCGGCCGATGTGAAGCCGTGGACAGCTTGAGGAAGGTCCAAGAAAACTCGGTCAAACCTGGATCAACGGATCACATGACATCTTTGCTGGAGGCGACAAGGAGGAATTTGAGCTCTGAAGAATATACTCAGGCAGCAAAGTTGTTAATGGACTACAAGGACATCTTTACTAGAGGAGATAGCGACCTTGGAAGAACAAATCTTGTCACTCACCCAATAGATACCGGAAACACTTCACCGATCAAGCAAAGACCAAGACGAGTACCATTGGCAAAGGAACACGAAGTTGCAGAAATGATTGAGGACATGGTGCGCAGCAAGGTGATCGAGCCGTCAACTAGCCCTTGGTGTTCACCTGTGGTACTCGTGAAAAAGAAGGATGGCAGTACTAGATTCTGCGTTGACTACAGGATGCTCAACAACGTTACCAAAAAGGACAGCTACCCTCTGCCCCGGATTGACGACACGTTGGATATGCTTGGTGGCATGAAGTGGTTTTCGACGGTCGACCTGAAGAGTGGTTACTGGCAGGTAGAAGTACGGCCAGAAGACAAGGAGAAGACTGCCTTCACCACCGGAACCGGAAATGGCTTGTGGCAGTTTCGCGTAATGCCTTTTGGGTTATGTAACGCTCCTGCCACTTTTGAACGTCTCATGGAGCGAGTGTTGGTAGGACTGTTGGGGGACGCTTGTCTGGTGTACCTCGATGACGTCATAGTCATGGGACGAAACTTCGTGGAACACAAGCGGAATCTGGAGAAGGTATTCAGACGATTCCGGGAGTCCAACCTAAAGCTCAATCCAAAGAAATGTGACTTCTTCAAGAAGGAAGTATCATTCTTGGGACACATCATATCGGACGAAGGTGTTCAAACCGATCCGGACAAGATAAGAGCTGTTCAAGAATGGCCGACACCAAAGAACAAGACCGATGTGAGAGCATTCTTGGGACTATGCGCCTATTACCGTCGGTTTGTGAAGAACTTCTCAGAGATAGCCAAGCCATTACACCGTCTCACGGAGGACAAGAGAATCTTCAGTTGGGATTCCGATTGCGAAGATGCGTTTGTTCGCTTAAAGGAACGTCTGTGCTCGGCTCCGATTCTTGGCTACCCCAGAAGAGAAGGGAGATTCACAGTAGACACGGACGCTAGCAATACTGGCATCGGAGGGGTGTTATCGCAAGAACAGGACGGCCAGCAGGTGGTCATTGCGTACTTCAGCAAGACCCTTTCGAAACCTGAAAGGAATTATTGTGTGACTCGGCGTGAATTACTGGCTGTGGTGAAGACCCTTCAGCACTTCAGCAAATATTTGCTGGGACGCGAGTTCACGATAAGAACGGACCATGCCGCTCTAAGGTGGCTTCTGCAATTTAAGAACCCAGAAGGCCAGGTTGCGAGGTGGATCGAACAGCTTCAAGAGTTCAACTTCGTAATAGAGCATCGTAACGGAAGAACTCATTCGAATGCCGACGCCCTGTCACGACGCCCATGCTCCGACGAATGTCGACATTGCATCAAGCATGAGGCTAAAGAAGAGGTCAGGGTGATAAGGATGCAGGACCTAGACGAATCTTGGGGAACAGAGCAAATCAGCCAAGCTCAGAAGGAAGACAAAGACCTCAGCCCGATCATGGAGTGGAAAGCCAAAGGACAGAGGCCACTGTGGAGTGATGTGTCAGCCTCAAGCACAACTACTAAGGCATACTGGGCTCAGTGGGACAGCCTTGAATTAGAGAATGGCGTGCTTTACCGGAGCTGGGAATCACTCAATGGAAAGGAAAGAACCCTGCAAATGGTTATCCCCAGGAGTAAAGTGGCTGATTTGCTGAAGCTTGTACATGATGGCACTTCTGGTGGGCACCTCGGCATCAAGAAGACCCTCGTAAAGATACGAGAACGCTTTTATTGGGTGCGATGTCGAGAGGACGTTGAAGATTGGTGCAGAAAGTGTACAGTGTGCGCTTCAGTAAAAGGGCCCCGCACTAGATCCAAAGGGAAACTACAGCTGTACAACGTCGGAGCCCCGTGGGAAAGAATCGCCATAGACGTTGCTGGGCCATTCCCTCAGTCTGAAGACGGGAATAGATTCATTATCGTGGTTCAAGACTACTTCAGCAAATGGCCGGAAGCGTTTGCAACTCCGAACCAAGAGGCGAAGACCGTGGCCAAGAAACTTGTCCAGGAGGTAGTATGCCGCTTTGGTGTACCATTGGAGTTACACAGCGACCAAGGCAGGAACTTCGAGTCGACGTTATTCCAGGAGATGTGTGAACTTTTGGGAATAAATAAGACACGTACCACACCGGCGCATCCTCAATCTGACGGCATGGTGGAGAGATTCAACCAAACGTTGGAAAATCACTTGGCCAAGGTCGTCGAGGAACATCAGCGAGACTGGGATCGGTACATTCCTCTGTTCCTGATGTCATATCGCTCTGCCATACACGAGTCTACGGGATTTACACCGGCTAAAGTTAACTTCGGAAGAGAAATGCGTCTGCCGTTGGATTTGCTTACCGGAACACCGCCAGATTCCCCGAAACCAACCGTTGAATACATCGCGGACTTACGGAAACAATTGGACGAGACACATGATCTTGTAAGAGAGCAATGTTTGAAGACCAGCGAAAAGATGAAAACCCGCTACGATCGCGATGCTCGGAAACATGGTTTCAAGGAGGGAGATTCTGTATGGTTGCACAATCCACTGCGGAAGAAAGGGAAGTCTCCGAAGCTACAAGCACGATGGGAAGGCCCCTACACAGTTGTCACGAGGATTAATGACGTGACCTACCGGATCAGACAGGGGGACAGAAGAAAGCCGAAGATCGTGCACGTGGACAGATTGGCACCATTTCATGGATCGAATAATGCTCGGGACGAGCATGACTAAGAGGGGGGCAATGTGACAGCCCTGGCGTACCTCGCTAAACAATAAACAATAGGGGCCATAAACATGCCAGGCGAAACAAAAGAACAATGGACGGCCGTCTCGAAAGTACGCACGCGCACAACGCTTCGACCATTACGGCAATAGTCATACGGGCGAAAGTCGGTTGCAAGGAACGTTCTCGAATCTTGTTCGGAGTGGGTCCGCGGAATTAGCGAGAAAGTTCTGGATTGGCGTGAATGGTGCGTGAGGGGTATAAAAAGGAGCGATCGGCCAACCGCAGACATTCTAGTTTCGGAAGCGGAACCAGGAAGATACCAGCGATACCTACGAGCGATACCAGTGAGAAATTAAGTGATTTCTACGAGCGATACAGTGTTCGTCGAGTGTGTTTACGAGTACCTACGTGCATAGTGTTGTGGTGTGTACTGTGTACAGTGTGTAATTGTGTTTCTACGAGTTCAATAAAGTCTTTGTGGTACATTTTGGCATTTTCTCGAACCCATTACTCCTGACACGTAACACTACATTAATCATTGAACCAACTCCAAAAAGAATTAAAGAGATCCCTCAAAAATGTTCGTCAGATGTCGATCTAATTTATATGAGACATGAGACCAGACAACGACCAGCTTTTGAATACAAAAGAATAATCAAAAACGGTTTACCCAGTAAAAAAATGATGTAAGACACGTTAAAAATACAGTCAAATTGAGAACCTCCTAATTTTTTTGAAGTCTGTTAAAAATGGCCCTACAAAGTAGGAAATATCTAAACAAAACTGAGAAATTGTCTCTTAAGCCAAGCCATGCAGCAAGTCAGGTTTACCTGCACAATATAACGGTACCACAGGTAAACTTGGTCGTATACAATTCACAAGTGGGCAAGTAAGTATGTCCTCTACGCAGCTCAAATTTACCTTTTAAGTTCAAAAGGTAATTCTTTCCAATACACCTTAACGTGTACGCAATGCGTACCTACTTTACTTACTCAAAATATTAATAATATATGTAATCTACAATAAAAAGTCATTCTCCATTACCATACTGTTTTAATAACACAAGTTACACGTTTCATCACACCGACATTCCTTAGTTACACTAAACTTCTTATCCTAATCATTTTCGCCTCATAATCCTTTCAGTGCTCGAAGGACGGTCTCCTTCGTAATCCATTAATATAATCTTTTGTTCTAAGCAAGCACCATTGGCTGTTATAACCAAGCCTTCGGGACACTGTGTCCTTTCACTACTGTTCACTGTAACACTGCTCACTTTACCCGGAAACACTATCTTGTTATTTGACGTGTTATTATTGTTTCTGTTATTGTTGTTATTATTATTGTAGTTGTTATTGTTATTATTATGTTCCTTAACAGCGTCTGCGTTATTGGCTCCAGGAAACAGTATACTCGACATTTCACTGCTATCTTTAACACTTTCACTGTTAGGTCTGTAAATCCCAGTATCGAAATTTGATTGTGCTTTGTTCAAATCGCTTGTTGCTGGATACGGCTTTTTGGTTCTAGCTGATTGGGTGTTGAAGTTATTGTCCCAGGAATTGTCTTTCCTGTTTTTAGATTCTCTGCTACTATCATATTCTGGAGTTCTGTAATACTCTCGTTCTGAGCTTCTTGAATATTCTGGTCGAACGTTATGATCTTTGAAATGAGAAATGTGTTCTGGTTTCGTGAAACCATTGTTATTAATAGGGAAAGCTTCCCGTGACCAATTGTCTTTGTCTCTCTTATAACTGTACACTTCGCTTGAGTCACTTTGTTCTTTTGTCTCAAAAATACCGTCGACATGGTCATTTACATTTTTTACAGCTCCCATAAAAGAATCCATTGCATTGTTCAAAATGTTTCCTTGTCCGTTAATTACTGGCTCAAAGCCATGTATATTTTCATTCACTTTATGAATTTTGTCTGTTATAGTTCCAACGATTTGTTTCACTAGTCCACTTTGCACGTGAGTTGATAGAATTATTTGCAGTGAAATAACTATTGTGAACTTCATTTTAAAACAACCGCTGTTACACGACGACTTACACTGAGCATCGACGTGTGACTAAGGCAGTCTTATATTATTTATCAATAATTCTAAATTAAACATGAAGAAGAGACGTTGGGGTCAAAAGAACAATCAAAACCGCAGAACCGTCATTTAAACCTCGTTATAAAAAATATTGTTATCCTATCGCACTCATTAACACGAGCCAAGTAGTTCTAGTAATAGATCAAATTAATCTAATAGGTAAACAAGGTACATGATTAATACATTATAGCAAGGAAATATGCAATTTACCTTTGTATTTTTCCGTGAATAAATTAACGTGGTTCATGCATGCCATATTTATTTACTTTATCTCTCATTAAATATTCATTACATATTATTCTCAGTTTTTTTAATGTAACTTGTTTTAAATCGTACCTAGGTACCCATAATAATAATTCGGATGTATAATATGATTATTATTATAATATATTTATGTTATCTACATTATATTACCCACAGGTCTATTAAACTCGTGCGAATTAGAGATTACTCTTTTAAAAGTCAAAAAGAAAACTTTAACATGATATTCTTCTAAGTTTATAGAATTTAGCAATTGCCAATGTGGAGGAAAAGGGGAGATCTCCCGCCAGGCGATGTCACTGCCTGGGGACCGCGGTCCTATGTTAACTCCGGACCATTTGTATATATAGTTTGTATATCTCGAAATCTTGATAGCGCGGTTGAGGATGCGTCATCTGATTGGCCAGTTCAGTATGACGCGTATGACGTAGTCTATTGTTTTACTGCACTCGTTGCTTGTGGTTGCGTGGTCAGCATTATGTACGGCGCGCGCTCATATTATTGTAGGTATCGCGCCGCTACATCACTCCCCCCCTCCACTGTTGGGAGATTTCGTCACTCTCGTGTGCCAGTGTCTTCCATCGGCCATGTGTGCCGGAACGATGCGATGCGTGCGCAGTCACGGGAGGGAAACCGTCAAACCTCTGCTGCATGCTGCGGATCGCTGAACTTGAGCCGGATGAAGGAACCAAGGCGCTTATCTTTGCGGCTGCTCGTGGAACCTGGTCATTATGCTCGTTGCTGCTGGCTGGAACTGCTTGACTCCTTGTACTTGCTGTAGGACGTCAGATACTTTGAGAGGATTACCAAATCACGTCGACAGATCACGTTGCTTGAATCACGTCGGCTAAATCACGTCGACAAATCACGTCGATCGATACATCACGGCGACAAATCACGTCGGATGAACAGATCACGTCGGTCGACAAATCACGTCGGGGTCACCAATTGTGGAGGAAAAGGGGAGATCTCCCGCCAGGCGATGTCACTGCCTGGGGACCGCGGTCCTATGTTAACTCCGGACCATTTGTATATATAGTTTGTATATCTCGAAATCTTGATAGCGCGGTTGAGGATGCGTCATCTGATTGGCCAGTTCAGTATGACGCGTATGACGTAGTCTATTGTTTTACTGCACTCGTTGCTTGTGGTTGCGTGGTCAGCATTATGTACGGCGCGCGCTCATATTATTGTAGGTATCGCGCCGCTACACCAACGAAAATATATTATGTATAACTATCAGGATAATTCATGAATTTCATGATTTTTAAACGATACTAGTCACAATTAACCCCTGCGTCCCCGCGTGGCGCACTGACCTTTATGCTATCTCTTATAGCGGTACAGATCAAAACGTAAACACGTTCCGAGAACAAGGCAAATCGTAATTGACTCGATTCAAATTACTGTAATGCGCGGTATTCCCAATATGTGTCAATTTATAAATTAGGTCGGTATTCTCGGTAACCGCGAGTTTCTTAGATTTGTTTTTCTTTATTGCCACGGGTTTGTGGTTGTAATGATGAATCATTCAAAGGAACTTTGTAGCAAACCGCGAGTTAGCCGTTTAGAGTTTAGAGCATCCCGCGGTCGCTTGCCTTCACGTTATACAGAATAACGTGTAAATATTTAATCTGTGGCGGCAAGCGACAACGCGCTGTTTATAATTTGTGCCGTGCGTCGAGTATTTGGTCTCTCGAGAGAAAAAAGTTTGTTCTCCGCGCGCGAAACTAGTAACTGCTGTAACTGTAATTATTTGTGAAAATTAAATAATTCAGGGGGTTTAATAATGGATAATAAAGTTATGTGAAGTGAAAGACATTTTTTATTCACCCTGACCTCATATGTGGCGCTCCAACGTGTTGGTTGGTTACAGTTTTTTTTCGGTGATCGTCGCGTATGCGCGTGTGTCCCTAGTGTTATCTGAACAATGCTTAAAACTAGGAGCCGAACGGCGAGTGAGAGTCGTAGGGAAGAAAATGAAGAATTCCTAAGTCCCCCGCGAACAAACTCGCCGCTTTTACCTCACGCGCCCGCGCCTGTTCAAGATGGCGCGCACGGTGTCCCCGCATCGACTAGTGCCGACGCAAGTACCTACTTCTCAAATGAGAATGTAGCTAATATAATCGCGTCGCTTCAACGTTCCCAAACGGAAGCATTCAGGGAATTGTTAAATTCAGTCACGCGGATGACCTCATCGACTCCCGTCTCCATGATTCCCGGGCAAGGGACCCTAGCCCAGTGCAAAGCTTCGTTCGCCGGCAGGCCTGAGGAGTCTGTCGAGGCTTTCATAGACGCCGTGGAGGCGTACAGCGAATGTGCACAGGTGACGGAGAATAATATATTACGTGGATTATCGTATTTATTCACGGCCGAAGCAGGTACGTGGTGGCTTGGTGTTAAAAATACATTGTCTTCGTGGCCTGAAGTCAAGAAGAATCTAATAAGTGCTTTCGGAGACCGCCGGCCCCCACATCGTATCTACAGAGAAATTTTCGCTTCGCCGCAGAACGAAGAAAATACCGATTGTTTTATAGCACGAGTTCGCGCACTATTTGCCAGAATACCATCTGGGGATCTCAATGGAAAAGTACAACTTGACATGATTTACGGCTTACTGCATAATCGAATAAGAAAACGCATACAAAGGGAGGACTTCGCGAGTTATCGAGATTTACTTCGACACGCGCGAAACATCGAAGACTCTTTGGATCACAGCTTTGGATGAACGAAATACGTCGAAACCGCCGATTATTTGTGAAAATTAAATAATTCAGGGCAACCTACAATTTAAAAGTTACTTTTCATATGTGTCTTAAGTGGATAATAAACTTATGTGAAGTGAAAGACATTTTTTATTCACCCTGACCTCCTAACTTGCTATTATTTTATGTCAATAAAGGAAAAAAAAATAGATGGTTTTATTCAAGTGAAGTGGTTGCGGTGACAGCCTAGTGGAAGATTTCGGCCCCTGCTCGGAGGGCCCGGGTTCATATACCAGGGCACGCATTTCTGATTTTTCCGAGTGAGCGTTTTAAGCAATAAAATGTCACTCGCTATGAAGGTGAAGGTATCGCAAAATTCAAAAGTGTGTAAAGTCCGCCAATCTGCACTTGGCCGGGTGGGGTGGTGAACTGTGGCCTTATCGGACGAACTTTAGCGGTCGAGCCACCTGATGGTAAGGGTCATCGTCAAATAAGGACACGAGCAACACCATCGCAACGCCGGTTCCGAAGGAAGCTCTTTTAAGGTAGAACACAGAACATTACAAACCAGAACATAAGGTTTCTTTATTTCAGTACCTAACGTGTTAACTTAAAAAAACCGGCCAAGTGCGAGTCGGACTCGCGCACGAAGGGTTCCGTATCATTATGTATAAAAACGCCAAAAAAACTGGTCTATATGGTCGCTTCCCCAAAGGCCACTGTGACCATTGTTTTATTGTAGCCACATATTAGCCACAACGCCATCTCTTGGACCGAAAGGTAACTAAACTATCGCTGAGGCGTCGAAAGTATGGGTGCCCACTTAAATATTTATTTTATTCTGTTTTTTAGTATTTGTTGTTGTAGTGGCAACAGAAATACATCATCTGTGAAAATTTCAACTGTGTAACTATTAGGGTTCATGAGATAGAGCCTGGTGACAGACGGACAGACAGACGGGTACGGAACCCTAAAAACACAATTTTGCAGACGAGCATTTTTATATCTAAAGGTAAATGAAATGAAGTAAAGTAATCAGTTGTTGATACTAAACTATAACTCACCTCATTGAAAGTATCAGTCAGGGGATCAAACGGCGCCACGGTTTGTTTGGGCATGTCCACGAACTGGTGCACGGCGCCCACTGGCCCCGACAGCTCCTCGCCCGGAGAGTTCAGCAGGTTCTGGATATACCACTCGGATTAGGTACCTACTGGGTTGACCAGAACATGGCAGGTCAGTGTAACACTTAACAATTTGTGAGGGATGACTGTGATACGATTTCAGTAGTACTTAATTTATCTTTCTAATTGACTTTATAGCTGGGGAGCGTAAGAACGGAATTCTAGACGCTCAGATTGGTACTTCATAACAGAACAGAACGCAAACATTTTGACGCTTTCCATTTTTGGCAAAGGGAGATCTCCCGCCGGGCGAGTCGACATGCCTGGGGGGCGGCCGAGGCTCCGAGTGAATGTTCTCGAGGCGTGGTATATATGCGAGCGATGCACAAATCTTCGATAGCGTGATTCAGGCTTCGGTGACGTCACCGTGTGACGTGTGTGCGATGTCGCCACATCAGAGTCCCAAGAAACCCAGATTCTCTTCTTGGGCTCCCCATCTTTTAAGAAAACGAGATTCCCAATTGCGCGGAATATGCTCTAGGTCTCCTCAATAATTTCGAGAGACCCGTGCTCAATAGTGAGCTTCTCGGGTGATTCCTCGTGGTCCTACTATGACGTCACAGTAGGACCACGAGGAATAGGTCGTCCTTAATGTGATTTGACATACAACCCAGCTTCTCATGGGTTGCAGCCTATATCCATTTCTCTCAAAAGCCCATACCATAGCAGCGTCAAACATCTTGTTGGCGATAATGCTGGTGCTCTCGAACATGTCGCGGCCGGGCCCGGACGCGAAGCAGCGCTCCTTGGGCGCGCACAGCAGCCGCTCCTGGTCGCAGCGCGCGCCCGAGCGCTCGCAACGCGGCCCGCGCGTGTTGGGAGACACGTCGCCTAGGTTGGTGGACCGTTACTCTAACAGAACATACCATAGCAGCATCAAACATCTTGGTCGCGATAATGCTGGTGCTCTCGAACATGTCGCGGCCGGGCCCGGACGCGAAGCAGCGCTCCTTGGGCGCGCACAGCAGCCGCTCCTGGTCGCAGCGCGCGCCCGAGCGCTCGCAGCGCGGCCCGCGCGTGTTGGGAGACACGTCGCCTAGGTTGGTGGATGCGAACGCGCAGACTATGCGGCCCTGGTGGACAAGAGTAAGACTAAGAATCGTGATAAGTTGACGGCTGACGCGAATGCGTATATTATGCGGCCCTGGTGAGGTGGTGTGGACGAATGCGCAGACTACTAACAGTTGGTAAATGGTCTATTAGTAAAAACAGTATACAAGACTAAACTGTAACTAATAATCCCTGCCCCAGCCCACTGCTAACTTACTAAGCTCCTGGTCCCGATATGTCTTATTCTGTAAGTCACACTTGTCATGGGTGGAAGCGGTGGCTGCGGAATCATGATGCTGAATGCTCGTTTAGTACATTTACTGCATAAAAAAATTGTTCATGGTTAACCCTCACCTTCCTGGGCAGAGTATTGTTCCCATTGAGCGCCTCCTCGCATAGCAGCGAAGCGTAGCCCACGTTGTCGGAGGAGACAAGGCGGTTGGTGTTGTTCATGCTGGATATTGTCAAGACTTACTTTCCCGGACAAGGCGTTGTTAACGTTCAGAGTATCCTTATACAGCAGAAAGAAAGCCTCTACCTACAGTATCTCTTTCTAAGGCATAGGTACGACGAGGTCAAGCCTTACCTTCCCGGGCAGAGTATTGTTCCCATTGAACGCCTTCTCGCACAGCAGGGACGCATACCCCACGTTATCACTGGAGACGAGCCGGTTGGTGTTGTTCATGCTGGTGGGGTGCACCGCGAACCAGTTGATGACGCCCAGCACTCCGTCGCCCGACACGAAGCGGACCTGGGCTAGTATCTCGTCCGTGTCGTGGTCCCGTTCAGGGCCTTCTCATACAGTAGAGTGAAAAAATGTGTTTATCACGGTACTCTACATTGTAAAGACTTACCTTCCCGTGCAAGGCGTTATTAACGTTCAGGGCATCCTTCTGCATCAGAAAGAAAGCCTCTATACACTCTAGGGCATCTCTCTCTAAGGCATAGGTACGAGGTCAAGCCTTACCTTCCCGGGCAGAGTATTGTTCCCATTGAGCGCCTTCTCGCACAGCAGCGACGCATACCCCACGTTATCACTGGAGACCAGCCGGTTGGTGTTGTTCATGCTGGTGGGGTGCACCGCGAACCAGTTGATGACGCCCAGCACTCCGTCGCCTGACACGAAGCGGACCTGGACTAGTGTCTTGCCCGTGTCGTGGTCCCGTTCAGGGCCTTCTTATACAGTAGAGGGAAAACGTATGTTTATCAAGGTACCCTACATTGTCAAGACTTACCTTCCCGGACAAGGCGTTGTTAACGTTAAGGGCATCCTTATACAGTGGAAAGAAAGCGTCTACACTCTACGGCATCTCTCTCTAAGGCATAGGTACTACGAGGTCAAGCCTTACCTTCCCAGGCAATGTATTATTCCCGTTCAACGCCTTCTCGCACAGCAGCGACGCATACCCCACGTTATCACTGGAGACGAGCCGGTTGGTGTTGTTCATGCTGGTGGGGTGCACCGCGAACCAGTTGATGACGCCCAGCACTCCGTCGCCCGACACGAAGCGGACCTGCGCTAGCGTCTTGTCCGTGTCGTGCTCGTATCTGGGTGAGGGGAAGTTTATCAGCATAGGTATCAACCCATTATAGTCCATTGTTGAGAAAGACCCTGTTCAAAATGAGAAAATTAAGCATATGAAGGAAGAAAGAAGGTCAGAATGAGAAGATTAAAGCCAAAGTCCACCCCCTGGCCAACTGTTGGCAGTCTTCATACGCCTTTGAATCTAGCGAACTCTTACGATGTTATTCACATTATTCAATGCTATAGCGCAGGACATTTACCTAAATCTTTAAAACGCAAATAACTGTGATAAGTCAGCGATTCAATAATTCAGCAATAACGGGATTCGAACCCGGATCTCCCGAGTAGGAGTCCGAATAAGCATAGTGCTAATGCTATTACCGTTTATAAATAAAGTTTTTGTTCTGAATTTAATACATTTGGGTGGATTCGGATCGTGATATGGTGCAATTATCTTATCAATACTTATTATAAATAAACTTTGACAACAAAAACACTTCAACTTAAAAAAGTAGGTACGTATTATATTATACGAACATCAGTCAATAAAAAAGGCTTTTTAGCTTTTTAGCTTTTAGGAGTAATTCAAAAATTAAGTACATCAGATATCGTTCAAAGACAGGCACCGGCCAGGTCTACCCTATCCACATCTGATCACGGCAATAGGTGTTACTTACTTGGCGCGCTCCTCAGACGGGTTCCGCAGGTAGGAGGTGGGCGAGCGGTTGACGGAGGCGTCCAGCAGCGTCGTCTCGCCGTACACCGCGCGCGCCGGCTGCACGTTGCCGTGCGCTGATAGTATGCTCTGCACAGATAATGCTTAGTTAAGACGTGGAATCAGAGACGGGTGAGGATTATAATGATCGGAGCTGGTTCAGTGCAGCTTTTTAGGAACGTATCGCATCAGGTTATGTCGGAAGGCAAATCGGAAAGATTTTACAACAACCTTTGGTACTTCTTGCGTGGTCCAGGGGTTGGCAACTAGTCCCCCTCATCTGGTTACACTCAAAGACCCATTTTTGTTACCATTCGTGCTCAGCCATACAACACTAGCTCCAGTAGTACTGATCCTCGTCTTCGTTTAACGTTTACAGTCTCAGAATAGGTGAGACACGCCTACCTATAAAGTTTTTTCTTCGAAATCGTTTTAACATCGTCAACAGATGGCGCTGTACGATTGCGCGCGAGTAAGAGTTATTTGAAGCCGTATACAACAGAACGTTACAACACTACAACATTGAAGGCAAGGCAAACTACCGGCGGTCCACGATAGCGACGCTTAGGCAATAACAGCAGACAGGTCTCGAGGGATCATCATGCATTTAATTATTGACATTTATAAATGTACCTAATCTATGATTAACTCTCAAATGATGCTCTGTAAAATACAAACCATTCTTCATGGTCACTCATAGTAATGAGTACTTTTTTATCTATACAGCTGATAAAAATGATGGTAGTGGATGAATATATTGAATATAAATGCCAAAGGCATTAATGACGAGTTTTTTAGGAAAATATCCTACAAACAGGTAAGTAAGCCGTCTGATTGTAAGTGGTTACTGTCGCCCATGGGCTTCGGCAAGATAAAATTACTTATCATTACGCATCACCAGTAAGTTATCAGCCAAAAAAGGAAAGTAAAGAAAAAAGCGATCAACCACGCAGATAGTGATTTTGATTAAACCTTGTCCAACACTATTCCGAATTTTTTAGATCTTATTATACATGCTTCTTAAAAAAGAGAGTTACAACTTACCCTAAGAATCCCAGCGACGTAAGCAGAATAGGTCTCCTTGACGAAGCCGAGGATAGGCAGGTCGAAGAGGAAGTCCATCATGAACCCTCCAGGAGTGGAGTGCGTGTGGGTGCCGCTGATGATGACGTTCCGCTCCGTGTACAGCTCACCGTAGCGCTTCTGCAGACGTTTGATCACCTGGAAACAGAATGTTTGGGAAGAATTTAATTGGTCCATTAAAAACAATACGAACTAGATATTTTCGGAAGAACAGTTGTTTCAAGTTCAGGATCTCATAAAAATAAAAAAAAAATAAGAACTAAGGTGACCTCTCCATCACTAAAGCTGGCTTTCTCGGGTCACGGCACTGCCCCCACCAAAACGAGCGAAAAAGCGGCACGGCCGTAATACCATAGTACACTTTATAATTCCCCAAATATCTCCCTTGATGACGTATCTCGACTGTACATTACTCGAACAAACCGTCTCAACACTAACATAAATAAATACTTCATCAGAAAAGTTATAAAATTGTAATAAATTGTCTCACCTCTTTCCTAACTCCGTTTCCCATCATGGCAGCGTCCACGGACACGAAGACGAACCTAGAGTCGTTGGTCTCGTCCTCCAGCACGAAGCTCCGGGCGAACTGCCGCAGGTGGATCCCATGTCCTGTCTGCTCCAAATTCGCGTACCCCATCTGAAGGGAGAAAGGGAAAGGGGAGTTATAGGAGTTAAGAAGTAAACGGTAACACGTCACGGACATGTTGGCAAGGAAAGCGACAAACTCCCTAAAAAATCTCTCAAACAGTGCTAGATTATGGATAACTTCAGTCATCGGTCAGTATAAATCCAGGTCGATTCAAGTTCACTTGAGCGCCTATCTAGCATTCATTTCTAAATTCCTATCTAACATTTCCAGCACTTCCTAAATTATCGTAAATTGTTATTAGAGGTGGTAGTGGTGGTAGACAAAAAAAAATAAAATTTAATTCCATGATATATAAGGTTGAACTTGAAGACCAGGTTCCACCACAAAAAGATAGTCGAGCGGAACGTAGTAGTTACTTAAACCAGATAAGTTTCCTTCCTGTAAGAACAAGTTTTGAAAAAAAAAACCTAGTCGGTAGGACTCGCTAAGTCCACATTGCTTGATCAATGGCAGCTGAAGCGCTTTTATAAAATAGCTAGAGAGAGTCGACATTGCTTGATCAATGGCAGCTGAAGCGCTAGAGAGAATCGAACAACAATCAAGAAACACAAAGTACACAATTTGAAATGGATTAAATCAATCTAACAGATCAGGCAGAGGCTATAAGTTTTAGAGCCGTTGTCTATTTCGAGTATTTTCGAGTCAGTATTACGAGTTACGAGAAGTGATTAAGCATGATTCACGAGACATAGCCACGCTTCCGACGCAAGGGTGATGCAGATGAATTAATTTACTTATGATATCATGTTCTGTTTATGCTCTTGGCCTTCAAGGCTTGTTATTTATTTATACTAAGTGGTTAAATTAGGTACTAAACACAAAAAGTAACCAGCTACATAGTTATATGAAGAAAAGAATAGTCGTCGGTAAAAACATGTTATTGAATAACACTTAGCCAACAATGTCCTTGAGGCGCAGTGATGCTATAGGTACGATTCAGACCAACCGGCTCGCATCGGGCCGCATCGGAACGGAGCCGTACGCGTGCCGCGGCAGCCGAACGTATGCCGCGACAGCCGAACGCGTCCGTCGGAGCTGTACCGCTACCGCGGATTCGTCCGGCTGCCGCGGTAGCCGTACACGTGCCAATCATATGTCTGAACTAAAGAAATTAGTTTTTCTTCTGTATCCATTTTTGACTTTAATATGTTAACTGTCGCTTGAAGAACATAACTTGCATGATTCGCTAGTTGCTGCACCATAATCTCCGTTCGTATTCCACGACGCATGGCCGACCGGCTACGAACGGACCCGACGGCGCCGTTCGGAGCCGGTCGGAGCCGTTCGGAGCCGGTCGGAGCCGGTCGGCCATCGCGACGCGTCGCGCGACAGTGATAACTATGCGTTGCATGCAAATATGAACTGTAATTACTGTTGAGAAAATTTCAATGTTCTTTACCGCATTTTAAAATGCCGCCCGGCCCGGCCCGATGCGGGCCGGTTGGTCTGAATCGTACCTTACAACAGGTGAATGTCTGGTTGCCCGAGCAGCCGAGCACACGAGGACTTCCTTATCATGAAAATTAAATGATCAATGGATTGTTACACGCTCCGTTGGGTTTAATTGCGAGTAAGCTGTTTTCATTTGCTTATCGGACTTTTTGAAGTTATAATCGTGAGTTGGAAGCGTACTGACCGCGACAGTTGAGTTAAATACGCCAATCAATGAGGTACACGCCGTACAAATTGAATCATTGAATGACCGAGAGGTGTTTACAAAACTCGATCCGTCAAGGGCCTTGACGGATGGAGTTTTGTAAACACCTCTCGGTCATTCAATGATTCAATGTGTACGGCGTGTACCTCATTGATTGGGCCTTGAGCCCTTGACGGATCGAGTTTTGTAAACACCTCCAAGGGTAATGCCGGCCGGCTGTGGGTTGCCGATTGTCGAGTTGTCGACTCACTCGATTCGCTTCAACAATCAAATCGTTGTTTACTAACGATTTAGCAGCCTTGCTGCCAACCCTCAGAAATATTGCAGGCCCCTTATTTATTGTTTCATCATTTGAAGTTACTTTTTGTAGAAACGATTAAACAAATACAATTTTAAATTAAGATCTTGATTTCAAAAATAATCGTTTATAATATCATGATAGTTTCAGAAAATGTCGTATCAATAACGCCACCATTTCAACCAGTAGGTACATTTGTAGCCAGCGAAGCGTCGTACTTTGGCATGTAAACATATATAATGAGACCATTGTCCTCAATAAAGATAAAGAGCTCGGGATAACTCACAAAGCCGATCTCGGCGGGTGGCCCCGTCACATCGGCGATGCCGACGCCGACGCGCAGCCCGTGCGCTGCGCACGCGCACGCCAGCACGCACAGTGCTGCCACCGCGCGGGACATCTGCGGAACAAACACATTTTAAATTCGGACGCCCTTTTTATCAACCAAAACAGTGTGAGTTGTGACTAAGCAGTTGAGCACCATGTGCCTAAGACGGTATTAGTAGGACTAAGCAATCAATAATTCATTAAGGCTACGCAGATCGAATATCTAAACCAGTCTAAATTCGGACTAAATGCTTGTGACGCATTGATTTATCATGAGTTATAAGTATGCTTATTGTGTTTATCCTACCTACATGGCTCAGTCTGACTCTGATCTTGTTAATAGAACGCTAACTGACTGAGTGACATTATTATAGCTACCAGTTTAACAATGTATTAAATCGAATTAGATGAATTACTGTTTAATGTTCAACAATTTTATAGCGTCCTACCAACAGCACCCGAATTACGATTTACGAATTACGAATTACGATAATCACAACCAGTCACCCGGGTAGCACCAACCTAAGCTTGTAACTTGTAAACATTTTGTATGACATATGGGGCCGCGGTCGTGTATATTTTATAGCATTAATAGTTTCCGTCCACTGAAGGTCATGTTGTCTAACCGTAGCCCGCGAACGACTTTCCTCCACTAGCTGGCATAGACGCGGTGGAGCGTGCGCGCGCGCATGAGAAGCATACAAAGCGGCTCACGTCCCCGGAAACAACCGGGCCACTGGTCAATGTCAATGTTCGCGGCTCTATAATCTAAATCTAAGATCAAGACATAATTTAGATTTATGTCTTGCTGTTTACGTGAATGCAGAGATGAATTTAAAATCTTGATTATGAATAACGATGTGGCGGAACGGAATACTTTTTAACTATTCCGTGGATGCCCCCGCCAAAGTCGCCCTAAAAACATTTTCTTGAAAAGTGCTCGTGAGCAGTGCCGCTATTAGCGGGCATGCAAGGCGTGCAGCGCACGCAGGCACTCATGCACAATGTTTGTGCAATACGATTTTGCACGTCGGCGCTCAGCTCATACAGCTAGCGGCCCTACTCGCGGGGACATTTCCAGGCCTCCAGATGTAGGTAATTGTACCTAACTTGTAATTTGTAATCATGATTACATTTTGGCCCATCTCTGTTTGAATATGAGTCTTCAATATTTGTCAAAACGCATATGCACTTGTTCAAAAAAAAGGGACATTATGGAAACCTCATAAGTAGACATGCGGAAAAATTACGATTACCGCAATGTAAAACTAGTCAGCAGCAGAAGAATTGTTATTACGAGTATATATATGTGCATCCATACTAATATTATAAATGCGAAAGTCTGTCTGTCTGTCTGTCTGTCTGTGACGTTTTCACGGCTAAACCACCGGTCCGATTTGGATGAAATTCGGAATGAAAATAGTTGAAGGCCCAGAGTCACACATAGGCTACTTTTTTTTCAAAAATCAACCCCTAAAGGCTTGAAATAGGGGATGAAAGTTTGTATGAAAAATCTAAACCGCCTGACCGATTTCGATGAATTTTCCCAGGAAGATAGTTGATGACGTACCCCCTTCCCCACTTCCCCGGTTCGCGATATAAACGAATTCCACGCGGGCGAAGCCGCGGGCAAAAGCTAGTTAAAATATATAATAAACTGCCGCATGACATAAAGATATTAAATCTAACTAAATTTAAAAAGGAATTTTAAAACAATGGTTAGTTAATAAGTGCTTTTACACAGTTGACGAATTGAGATAATGAGTTTTTTATTTGTGATATGTATATCTAATATCTTTAAACGAGCAATTCTTGTATATTTATTTATATATAATCACGATCTCGGAAACGGCTGCAAAGATTTTCATGAAAGTTACAGATTAGGGGGTTTTCGGCTCAAGGAATCGATTTATCAAGGTCCCAGGTTCGAGAAAAGCTCGGTTCCCGAGATAAAGAGATTTTAAAAACATCATACTGACGTCATCTATGAAACATTAGGATAACTTCTATGAGGTACTGTTTGTAACGTGTTGAACTGACGCCATCTATGAAACATTAGGATAACTTCTATGAGATACGGTTTGTTTGTTTCAGTAGTATGAAACTAGATGGCGCTCGAATATATTTTTGTTCGGCTAATACTAATTGAAGCGCTATTTTTGCGTTATACCTACCTATTTTCTGTTTGAATAAAATTAAAAATCAGTGCGATTATCTCGCTTGACCTCGCAGGACGCGTAGTGATAGTTTAACGTGCGTTTGTGATATTTACGAGAATATTTGTAAATAAATGTTAGTTTTGTTATTATCGATTTAATAATATATTTTAATAAAGTTTTAAATAAATAATGGTCAGATCGATGAAATTACTATTGTTGTAAATAGAATCAATAAAATTTTAAGTACGCCTAACAACTTGCTCATTAAACTAAAAGTATATTTATTTATGTTGTTTAATTATCATAAACATTCAATACATTTTATCGCAAATAAAAATTTCAGTCGGGGACTGCCTAAGCCTGCGAAAAGTACGAAGGAAAGTTCAATGAATTTATCTAATTAAGTATGTACCTATTTAAAATGCAATTAATTCGCTCACACAGTTAACTTCTATGAGGTACTGTTTGTAACGTGTTGAAATTTCAGTAGTATGAAACTAGATGGCGCTGTACAACTTTGTGAAACACGCTGTTGAGATCCTTTGGCCGTAACATAAGTAAAATGAATTTTGTGCTCAGTGAACAGTTGTATGATTTGACTCCTGAATAGATGGCGGAATTCCTCGTATTTCTTGCGATTCATACTAAATATAATTTTCAACCGAGCAAAGCTCGGTCAACCAGGTACTTTAATTAATTAATAGATAAACAATAGGATTTATGGTCATGATTTAGATTTAAGAAATTGACATTTTATCTTACTATATTAATTCATAATATTAACTTTAATCGAATTTAATTTGTACATTGTTTTATTAATTTAATTTAACTATGTACCAATTATTAATACTCGCGAAATGTTGTTAACTATAACATGAATAAAACGGCAATCATAGAAACATAAATGGTTTTACCTCGCCCGTAATTAAGCGAAAAATATTCATATACTTAGTTATTGATTGAAATAAAGAGCTAGATGAATACGCGTTTCACAACGACACCGCTGCACTTTCATCATGTCGTATTGCTAGTTGCGCTTGCGACCACTTTGCTCCTGTACTTGAGTTGCCGATCATATTATGGAATTACCGCTCCCCGCCAAAACCAAACTTATAACCTACCCTCACAGTTCAATTTGGCTTATGAGCAAAATTTACTAAGGATTTTTTTTAGTTCCTGCCACCCAATCTGAAATATACCTTAATAACATAGACGGAAAGCTGGAATTTGTGTTCCCTGCAATTATAACACATTCCAAATCGAAGACGAACCGAGTTATAATTATAAAGTAACGTTCGAAGAACATCGACATAAACATAGAACTCAATTTAATCCGGACGGCAAGCGTGGTACAATCGTACGATTCTTTACCTGCACATACCCGATAGATCTTTCCAGATCAACCGTGAAATTTTTCACAGCCCACAATTTTATTGCTTCGACGGCGTTATTCACAAATCACAAACAAACTAGTTCATTGCCTCTTTCTTGACAACTGAGCACTACCTTCATGTGACCGTTCTGCACCTTTGCAAACAAACTAATAAAATATTCAATAGGCACTGGATATAAAGACGTAAAAATATTGTTCGAATTTGCACAATTATTTTTATCAATTTAATTAGCGCTGCAAATTGAATAACAACGACAAAGAGAATCGATAAGTATTTATCGGATAACACATCACTATTGTAACTAGGTGCGAGTGCGAAAGTTCGTGCGACCGACCGGTCAACGGACTGATATTCGTATACTCATACAGTCATACAGCATACTCGAACATCGGTCCACAAACCTTGAGAAAATGATAAAATCTTACATTTACAGATGTTGTAATGCGTGAGAATGGACAAATTAAAACAATGTTTTATCTATATCTAACGATTTATAAAGTAGGTACCTCTACCTACCTACTGAAAAAAATATATCAAATATGCGCACTTATTATTTTAGAAAATTTAATTTAAGTAAATTTTCAAATATTTCATATTATTTATTATATTGAACATTGATTATAGTACTCGTATACACTCGTACATTTTAATATACCCGTATATAATAAATAGATACCCGTACACGCAAACTATGATCTGTAGGCTCTCGTTATGAAGAAAACAGACCTTGAACTTCACAGTGGGTTCTCAGGACGGGAAAAACAATCTTACGACAGGTAACTATTAATATACGTACATGATTTTCTGTAGTTTTGAGCAATATGACTTTGAACTGAATACGTGAATGAGAAACACGTTAATTAACCTTCATTTTACTACAATGATGTAAAGGTGAAATAATTCATTATATTTACTGCTGAAATCATGTTAATTTTTATTTTATTTTTATTGTGTAACTGATGTGGCATTGTTCTGCAACATATTGTTATTAATAAATAAATAAATAAATAAATTTATTTTAACGCGCTTATCTTAAACAACAGACTTACAAAATTACATCTCGCATCAGACGAGAACAAACATAGTTCTATAGATTTTGACCAGAATCCTCCCGCGGGCGATCTTCGAACTCCGAACACCTTTCAAAGTTTCAAAATAATTTCAGATTGCGCACAGACAACCATGGATTTATTTTTATTTAAGTAGTTTTATTAATGTAATTCTCTTTATGTCTTTTAACTTGTAACTCTGTAGGTACTTCGCAGAAAAAATTACCCTTTTTTACAAGTTTAATTTTTATTACATAAAAAGCACATAACAAAAATTGCAGTGTCACATCTAACCGAAATGATCAGGTAATAAAAAATAAACGTTCGCGTTCTCGAGCGTTTCAACAGGTAAGTAAGTAGCTAAGTAGGCACCAGCTGCTGCTGTATCAATATAGAATCTAGTCCCTTAGGCCTTAGCTAGTAGGCTCTACCGCAGAAGTAGTCTGAAGAACCTCAGTTTTCTATAAAAAGGAATTTATTATTATACAACCCTCTATCCGCGCTGGACAGCAAAATATTAATCTGTATCAAGGTTAGCTACTTTGCTCAAACCTTTCAATATCCTTACAAAACGGTTCAATGGTAATGTTTGAACTGTAAACTGTTATTGAACAGGTACTTAGTTACAATTTTTAACAACTACGGCAGTTCACTCTTAACACTCTGTATAAGAACTCTGTTAAAGTCTGTTGTAACTGTGTTGTCGAATTATAATAATTATTGTAAGCTCAGACCAATAAACTAAAGACTGCGCGCCGGGAACAAAAGCGTTTATTGGTCTGAGATTGTAAGCATAATTCGTATTGTAATTGTAGTACCTACTCTCATAAACATAATTTGATTAGGATGAGTTTAAAGTATACTTACATATTTCTTTTCGATTTCGATGTCCACAATACGAAAGGTAAATAAATAAATATGATTTAAGGTTAAGTGAGGTAAGGTTAAGTAGTTGACCACGTCTTGTTTGAATTGAGATAGGCTTCAGCGATCTCAGGAAGGAGGCATCTCATCTGAGATCTAATTACCATTACTTCAACTAATGACCTAAAATCAGCGAGGTGCACTTTAAGCGGACGAGGTTAACTTGGACTTTATCTTAGATAGAGTACCTAACAACAAGAAAAGATCAGAAGTGGGATTACGATTATAAATTTATTTAAACAATTGAGATGTTTAACAAAAACTAGAGTTAATTTTAACCTTCTAAAGGTCATTCCGATGTGAATACATTTATGTTGAGATATTTCATTTTATATAAGAAGTTCAAATATGACAGATGCTTTATTAGGTATCTGCTTAGTTCTTCAGTATATATTCGGTGATTACGACACAAGTCGCGACAGCCACCGTCCTGTCCTTGTCGGGTATAATAATTGGTTATGTCGAGGTCTTCTTGGCATGGTGGGAAGCATGGTCCATTCTAAATTAGTAAAATCCGTTTTCTACCGATTCTTTACGCACTTTATTCTTTAATTTATAGTTCACGTAAATAGTTATTAATCAACGAGGTAATCATCAATGTAACAGTTTGAAAACAAAAAAGATCATGTTTTTCAACCTACTTATAGTGGGGTGCCGCAGGGCGTAAAGGCAGGGAGTAGTTGAGGGGATTCCTCTAGCTTTCCCTAGACAAGGCTTTTTAAGGCACAGCATGATTTTCAACGGCCTTTGACACGTTTCAACATAGGTGCTTTTGTCGACTCCCTCATCGCCCTTGAGTTTCCCTAACCTGACTGTCCTTTTCAAATTGTATTCAAATTCAAATATTTATTTCTTCGAAGTAGGTTTTTACAAATACTTTTCGAAAGTCAAACTACGCCATCGCTTCAACAAATCCCTTTTATACATTGATATGTATCGGAATCGGTATCGGAATGTATATTTCTCTTCTCGAATTAATTCTAAAAATACATAACGATATTTAAGTAAGCCCTGAGTGCCAAAATCATATTCTATAAAAATATTAATCATACTTGTATTGTATCAATAAATGTTTATCAACCAAATTTAGTTCCGATACCAACAAACAACAAGTAGTGGAGACAGATACCTGGCTATTATTGGAGGAAATTTATGTTTGTCTCAATGATTGTACATAATATCTTCACTTGATTGCCTGATAAGAGGCCTTTGTGTGCAAATTGAAACAATCGTGACATCATTTAGCTATGTTTTTACAATTCAAAGGTGTCGAAATGTTTACAGATATAAAATTTGATTATGCATAGAATTTTATTTAGGTACTTTAACAACATAAAGTTTCACAAAAGCCACCTAACATAGAGACAAAGAAAAAATAAAATACGATGCAGTGTACTTAACCTACAGTCGGTAATTTAAATGACTATTGTTTTTTCTATTCTTCTTCCAGATTCCAGACATGTATTGGGAACGTGCACGACGACGGTGGCGACGCGCAACTTTTTCGGCGACTGTCAAATAATGACAAGTAAACATTGTTAGTATTTTTGCAATTAAAAAAATTGGTTGCCTGTAAAGTCGGTATACGGGCGAAAGTTTTACGTGACAACGACTTTGAGTGGTAAAATAATTTTAATGTGAATATTCATTCGTATAGTAGGAAGAAGGATGAAATAATAGTAACAATTTAAAACATTTATTTATACAAAGAATTATATTTAAAACATTGTAACACCATCCGCCATCTAGCGCTGCTAACCGTTAGACCATTAACCATTAGTCACAACTACTTCTCCAGAGATGGTGCTGTACCATTTTCTGAAACACGCCAACGTGTGTACGCCGTAGCTACCATAAGTAATGTTAAGGAGGAAGGGACTGTCTCTCTCGCTCTTAGGCGGGCTAACCATGCCCGAGTGGAAGGGACGCGTGCCTCTCACTCGCTCTCATTGTAAGCGCATAACGTGAGCGGAGGCTACTAACGCAGTTTCTTGAAGTGCCACCCGGCAAACCAATTTATAAGACGTTATCACGTCAAAACCAAAATAAACAGTAAATGATACTTGTTGACTTTATAGTGTATGTGTACAATGGATATAATCATAAAAACCGGGTTCGAAAGTATTACACACAGCCGAAGTAGTTTTCATTTTTTGTCACGTTGTGCGCTGCGATCGTTTTGGTACTCTTACCACCCGCTTCGCACATAGCGAATAGGTAGAGGTACCTAATTGTTGCGCAGGAAGTAGTTATCTCGCCAATATAATTCTTGAATAAGAGGTCACTGTCAGACGATTCAACGTCAAATTCTCAAGTACCTACTCTTGATGGAGATGCAAATAAGCATAAGTTTCTTGGCATAGCAGTAGTGTCGACTTTCGTCACAAAATTTTGAATATCTGCTTCATTATGTAAAGAAACGAATGAATTCTACAAGCTCGCAGAAATTTTTGTTATTTGGTCACTTTTTAATTTTTTTCCAAAGATAAATAAAAAAAAATCGTCCACTTTTGTTTACAGCATCGGCTGGGTTTAGTTTACCGTCCTACATTCTTAAAAATTACTTGGGCATGCGTCTCTAAACAGCTTACTACATATAAACAATTTTCACCAGACGTCGACGTTGACTCATCGAGAGTAAAAAAATTGTGCGTAGTAAACTACTTTAATTCCAATTTTCTTGTATTGTTTGGCTTTCCGCCACACCTTGAAGGGACGCAAATACTCTGGAGAGCACACTTTCATTTTCAATGCTGAATACTGACGAGAACCAAGCCTCTTCAGACATAATTTTTCTTAGATATTTCAGGTTTTAAACCAAGAATAAGACATAATTAATTTTTCCAAGCATTATAACTATTAGATAACAAACATTATAAACTTTTTAATGGAAAAATTTACTATGTGGGTCATATAATTAGGTCAGTCTCTAAAAATTCATTAAGTTACAGAGGTACCTATTTTTTCTATTGAATTAAGGTAGCAAACGAGCATGCAGCACAAAACATCATAATCAACAAAATCATAATCAACTTAATCAACAAAAGAACAGGCTAACAGACGACTCAGGTAAGCATGTGCACTGTGGTAACCGTTGCCCATGGAGGATATTCCCGACGCATTGCCGACCGAAAAAAGAAAGCGGCATACATTAGTAATTTCAGGTGCAGTCATTTCACGTCAATTTACTACAGTGACATGAAATCAATAAAAAGGGAAAAACATAAGGAAAAACATAGTTTGTCAAAAGTAAAATCTAAGTATCATTGCATTTTTCGTGTTTACCTTGTAATTATTGTTGTCAACTTGTCCACAAATCACAATCACTACCAAATAATTTAATATTAATTTCGTTTTCTATGCCGGAAAAATGTCACATTTTGTGGCGTGCTTTTTTAATTTTGTTGGACGTGATCAAATCGCTGCTAGGTTTGTTTGTTAATTGTTGACCTAACAGATTAGTAAGGTCGATTTCATTTAGATTTCGCGCACGCGAAGTATTCGGTTGTGGCTGCTGTAAAGACGTACGGCCCGCCACGCGTGTAGATCGAAACTAGTATAACTGTATAAGTATCAGTGTTGCCAACTATATTTTGAAGAAGATCGTATTAGGGGAGTTAAAAAGATCGTATTTTGGCCGAAATTGTAGGGAAAAAATCGTACACTAAAAATTTTCAACAAAAGGATATTATTTATTTGAAAACAGTGTAATCATTTGATTTAGTAACAATAATATCACAAAAACAACATGAAAAATAAGGGAACATACCTAATATATTTAGTTACTACCTAATTCGGTACTCATTGCCTAAGAATTAATATTCTTTCATACATCATTAACATCACAGAATCATCTCAAAAAAGAAGCAGAAGAAATTCCAACTCCAACCACTTTTTCAAAACATAAAAACAACTTCAGACATTTTTATAACTGTCTGTATCCAATATTCCTTAAGGGGGCTAGCGTGCTAAATTCGCATAGTGTAAAGGCAGTTAGACAGTAATTAGTGAGCGTAATGTATGAAAACACTAATTAGTGCACTGAGTTAGCGCTCTGCAAATTGTATAATGTAAAGCCCCCATTACTATTATTCAGTGTGTTCCACTTTAGCATGCAAAACGCTCAAATCATTCAATTTTCCATAGAATAAAGTTGCGTTTTGAGTGATTTGGTCGCTCATTGGAACGCACCCATTATATCAGTGTGTTGTCCCCATAGAAATATCTATGGTTGTCCCTAGGAAAAAGTGCGTCCCGATATTTTTATAGAAAAGTAAGGATGCGTTCATGAAAAAAAATGTTGCAATGACGTTATTAAACTTAAAAATCGATAAAATTGTATGAAGCATGTATGACTAAAAAGATCGTATATGGAGCGTACGATTTCAGGTCATGATCGTACACAGCATTTGTGGTAAAAAAGTCGTACAAATACGATTTAAATCGTACGGTTGGCAACACTGATAAGTATTGTTTTTGTTGTTTTGTATCGGTAATCGGTAATCGGATTACTGACAGTGTTGCCAACTATATTTTGAAGAAGATCGTATCATGAGAGTTGCAAAGATCGTATTTTGGCCGAAATTGTAGGGAAAAAATAGTATACACTAAAATTTTTCAACAAAAGGATAATATTTAGTTGAAAATAGTGTAATCATTTTAATATATCACAAAAACAATATGAAAAATAATGGAACATAATATATTAAGTTACTACCGAATTCGGTACTCATTGCCCAAGTATTAATTCTTTCATACAACATTATCATCACAGAATCATCACAAAGAAGAAGCAGAAGAAATTCCAACTCCCACCACTTTTTTAACATGTAAAAAAAAGTTCAGACACTTTTATAACTAGCAATATTCCTTACTATTATTCAGTGAGTTCCAGTTTAGCATGCAAAACGCTCAAATCATTCAATTTTCCATAGAAAAAGGTTGCGTTTTGAGTGATTTGATCGCTCATTGGAACGCACCCATTATGCCAGTGTGTTGTTGCTAGGAAAAAGTGCGTTCCGGTATTTTTAAAGTAAAGTAAGGATACGTTCATGAAAAAAAAAATGTTGCAACGACGCTATCAAATTTTAAAATCGATAAAATTACATGAAACATGTATGACTAAAAAGATCGTATATAGAGCGTACGATTTCAGGTCATGATCGTACACAGCATTTGTGGTAAAAAAGTCGTACAAATACGATTTAAATCGTACGGTTGGCAACACTCTGACGGTGACGGTCCATGAAATGAATTGCAAGCGACAATGCTGTTTTATCCGAGAATTCAGTCCAGCAAAGCGGACACTCGGACACTATAGGTGCTGAGAAAATTAAGTCAATGGGTAGAGAAGTAAGTAGGCTATATAACAAAACGATCATTAAATATATTTTTCTTCGCATTTCGATACCTACTTATATTATTATTATGACAGCAGAATAATGTTGACTGCCATCGGTTGTTTACTTGTTGAATGCGTTTACTTTGGGCTTTAGTGAAAAAATATTAAAATTGGATAAATGTAAATAAATAGTTAGGTTCATAATTTAGTTACCTACTTGTACTACAACTACAACATTAATAATTCGATTTTTACGTAAGTTACGTAAGTACGTTTTAAAATTTAGATGATAATATTTGTGGATAAAAAAATAAATTCAAAATCTACTGGTGTGGTATCTAAATCTAAAGACTGTAAGCAACGCCATCTATCTAACTTCTGAAAACTAAAATATTTTACACTAGATGTCACTACATGCCACACAATAAAGCCGTGTGCATAATAATTATAATGCGATACATACCTACCTACTGTATTGTAGGTACACTTTTTTATCATTTAGATATTATTTTCCTGTAATAGTGACCGCAAAGGATTATATTTTCTTCTTTATTTGAATCTTTAATTTAAAGCATAGTTTCTGGTAAATGATCCTAGTCTATTTAAGAAAATCATTTTCTGCTAGGGCAATGCGACATGCTTGGACAACTTGGACTAAGTATAATATAAATACAACCTATAATAAACGTTCTCGGTAGAGAGACTACAACCATTTTACTCTTCCCGTTATCCAGCAGTCAAATGTTTTAATGGAAAACTTGTGCAAGGTTTTAATTTCTCTCATATTAGGTACCTAATAATCTGCTAGGCCTCGTCCGCACACTGTTTCCATCGTCCACAGCTTATTCATGTCATATTGCAAGAGAAGCAAAAATAAGTAATTTTACTAACCAGCTTCAACAAAGGAGTTTCTCAGTTGGATTGTACTTTTTTTGTGTTAGGTACCTACCTCAATAGCTTTTATTCGAAAGCTATTGCTTCACTCGTTTCGTATAAATTTGAGCGACATCTGACGAGTAGTTTTCAAGATTGTTCATCAGCAATTTACTAGTATGGTTCGTGGACTTGCCTTTACCCATTATATTTTGTAAGGAGGCCACCTTCGTTCGTGGGCGCCGACGCAAGTGCAAGTCAGTGTAGTATAGCTACGAAGTGCGACTATCGCACTATATCCGATGCGAATCTAAGAAAGTTCTTAATGATCGTAGGTCTACTGATATATCTTCAGCGAATTCGGATAATATTTTTTGACTCTTTCTCTTTTGTCTCCAATCCGTAAAATAAGAATCTAGAATACCAAGTGATTGAGGTGAGGGGCCATCTTTGGCATACGTCACGCCGCCGTGCCGTGTTGTTGTTGTCGCGCACGTCAACTTCACTACTGCTACTGCCCCGCAGTTCGGATAATTTTCGCAGAATTTCGCTTAACAAATACTGTGGCCACATCCGTGGATCAATATTCGGGACTTACGCGAATGACGGATCGGATCGAAAGTAATTTCCCTATATTTTATAGTTACTCTATGGGACGTACATAGGAAATGGTAGGTACATACATACATAATCGATTTTATAATAGTAGATTTTTAATAGATACTAATAGTCCTAAGCAGCTTAGCTTAGGCTAAGCTCAGGTCCTACATTTTGGAAGGTCCGAGGGTGTATAAAACGGACTGTTTCCTCGTGGTCGTAGTATCCTAGTATCTTGTAAAACAGCCATCAAACGAAGGTTAGACGCTTTGATGTTTTATATGTCTAGATGGAACATCGAATCCGCGAAAACGTGTAAAAAATTGTGGTGCTTCTCGCAATTTTTATTTCATTACGCACATAGACAATAGACGAACGTGAAAAACATCGCCTGCACGCACACACGCTTGATATTGTTGCCTTGTTTTTTGTTTTCATTGTAGGGCGACGCTCACTAGATATTTTAAAACATCAAACTAAAGGTTAGACGCAACTCCGATTAATTTCACATAAGTACTCGAAATACTTTTTGTAATTACCAATTTTTTTACTGCTTGTCGGTAAATTTCATATTTTCTGTTGCGATGTAGTGTACCCATGTAACCGTTGGTACATTACAATAGAAACTATAGATCCAACAATTTAGGGGACTACCCTAATTTTATTCTCCCTTGTTTTCATTCGTACAAGACACCTTTAACTTGGTGCACAAAAATGAGTTTTATGTTAGGTAGGTACGTGTAAACTGCGTTACACTAGAACATGATATCAAATTGCAATTGCAAAATAAATTCGATATGGAGGAATAATAAATAAATTCAACAAACAAAATTTCGGTTTACTTAAAATCGGTTGTATTTACATTTCGTCCATTGTAGAAAATCAATAAGTGTTCAACATCACAAATAAATAAATCGTACTAAGGTATTCACATTTAATCGTACATCGTACACAATATGCGACAGCTCAATCTAACCGTAAAAGAAAGGCGGGACGATCGGATACTAATCATAAAATAATTAAATTTAAGTTGAATTTTTCCAATGTCAATTGTTGCTAAAAGATACGAGTGCGCCCGCCACGGTAACCGATGCCTTCGGCGAGCCACTCGCTAAATGCTTCTCGTCGAAACTCCGCACCCGCAGTCTCTCCTGGGGGCCGGGTATCAAGTAAAAAAATAGTCAATCGCATAGTTATCGAATCGGTCAGCGGCGCCCAGCGAGACCGCGGTGTGGGAAACGGAGTCGACGAAGGAAGTCGCGGAACGGCTTCACCGGCGCGCGCCCTGCATCGCCGCGGCGGCTCGCGGAGCGCGACGAGCGATGGACGGCGGCGCGCGGCGGCCGGGGCGCGGGGGGGCGCGGCGGCGCGGCACGAGCCGGTCGCGGCGGCGGCTGTGGGCCGCGGGGCGGGGGAAGCCACGCCGGCAAATCGAACGAGGCCACGCGCTCCGCGGGCGGGGCCGCGCCTCCCGCGCCCCGCGACTCCCGTGGCGTCCCTTCATAAAATATAACGTACCGACCTACATACTAAATCACTTTAACCTAGGAATCTCTTATTCCACACCTCGAACACTGGAATACCGAACTGAGGGCCCTATCCTAATTAACAATATTATGGACAAAAATTACAGGCCGGTTTTTGATGTTCTCTTCACTATCGCGGCGCGGCGACCGACGCGCTCTCTTTATCAGTCGTCGGGGGAGCGGGCGTCGGGCGCGCGATGTGCACGAGATAATGGCAAAATTGTGATGTTTTTCTAATAAAATTGTCGCGCGCAAAACCGAACGCGTCTCGCCGGTGGCGGCGGCGGCGGCCGAGAACTGCCGCTGGAGTTGTTACTAGTAATACTTTACTTTAAATTCACCGCCCGTTCCGGAAGCGAACGCAATGTGTATGGGTGGTCGGAACAAATAAAAACAAACGGGGTGTACCTGAATGCATTAATAACACTATGTTACATAACTGATTATAAAATCTCAGGCTTCACTTATGCTAAATATGTACACACAAACTCTCATCGACAACAAGAAAATGAAGAATTGAGCTTTGTGACTTAAAACGCTTATTCTATATTAATACAGCCATACTGGTTCATTTCTATATTATTTTGTTACAGCACGAAAATTACTATTATTGCGAGATTGTAGAAAAATATCACAACTTTACCATTTGGGCTCACAGGTAAATACAGAATGGATTCACTTAGAATAACTTTACTTTCGAAAACACATTTGTACATTTCATGACAAAATTCAACAGCATTCTACCAAGTCTTAAATTTGTCGCAGCGAACCGTTAAGGTAAAATACATTGGGTACCTGAACACTGTGTAAAATTGAAAATTCTGCATTCTGAAATTAGACTTAATTACGTTTTTTGTCATTTAAATAGAAGTGCACCCGTTTTAGGTGGGAGCGAAGTCGGCCCCGCGTGTTCCCAACGAGCGGCTGCAGCGCGCCGGTTGGGGCGAGGCGAGGCCGCGCCAGTCCGGGGCGCCGGCGTCACATGCACTAACAATTTCACTGTGACATTGTCCTTATAAAAAGCACGAGACGTATTACGCGTCATCCTCTTCTTGTTCGTCTAATAACTCCTCTTCCACCTCCTCGTCTGTAAAACAAATTTGAATGTAAACTTTAAATAACTCTTGAACCTCTCAAAACGTCAAACTTTCGAGGAAAAATTCACTCGACACATTTATTAATTCGAATCCGTTTCATAATTCAATTGCGCTTTGCAACCGGAAAGTGAGAAAATACTATAACCACGAGCGTACTTGATATTCATGTTCGATAAATTGATCGCATGGACGCAACTAGACGGCAAAGCCTTATTTGAAATTCGAAACAACGTGTTAAACAGGCGTGAATTGTCGCGAGTCGGACTACTGGCGACACAGATAAAGTTAAGTGTCAAACACACGTGTAATTGAAATTTAAACATGGAATGAGCATGTATAGCCAATAGAAATTGAACTAGGCCGCAATAGCCTAATTTTATTGTGCGACCAGCAATAACAGTAAATATGCAACATTAAAATGCAGAGTAAACAGGTGTTTTACTTCCTAAAGCTACCGACCATTTAGTTAACATTCAATACGTTAAAAAATTCCAGATAAATAAACATTATGCAAGTCTATAACGAAAATATATCTCCCGCATCACGTATTCTAAAAATAAATACAGCATGGAGTTACCTATCTCCAACAAAGAAAATTAATATTGTTCGTTGTTACCCGAGCATAGTTCCCTCCAACTCTGTACTCGGCACACAACTACTGGCGAAACCGCAAGTAACTTCATCTTAGCAAGCCTGCCGTTCGATAGAATAAGTTAAGATAGGTACTTTAGTTTAGTTATCTATCATGAAATCGTTTACATTTAAATTAATTATTAGGTACTCAGACCGAAGTGTGTATTTGAAGATTATTTTTCTAATTTTAATTTTAAATTACACATCAATGTCACGCGATTGCGAATTACTTGGCAAATAAAATTGAATTTATACAAAAAATATTTTCATTCATTAACAAATAAATCGATGTAATAACTTAATACATCGATTAATTGAAAATTCAATAATGTGGCAATTAGTGGATAGCAAAGTTTAATAAGATCAAGAAATAATAAAGTACTAATGAGGATCTTCCGATAAGTGTCACATTTATACGTGGTTAATTGCCGTAGAATTAACAAGTCTAGGAACTTGGTAATTATTGCCGTAACTAATAAAACCTCAAACCTTGGTTCTAGGTAATTAAAAAATATTCATACTTAAATTACTTAACTCGTAAAGAAAAAAGGACGCATTTTAAAAGAGCTAATTACAGTGACGTTTGGGTGTTTTACGTCAAGTTTCGCTGAAAACATGAATGGGGGCTAAACGCGTGCCACACGCGGATGCTTCACGAACGGATCTTAGCACTTAGCAGAGCTCGTAATCAACGACGGCGACGTGACGACAAATCGCGTCGCCGGTGCAGAGTGCAAGCGTACTGCAAGCTCAGCAGTGTTAAGTGATCCCCGTGAGCTAGATACATCTCGAGACCAAAACCCAACGTGTGTCGGACATCACTTGAGATTACGCTCGCTATCTTATCAGAAAGTCGCGGCTGAGTTCACACTGATACTTTATTTTGATACTGTACCAAGCTTCAAAATTGTTTTATATGCACTATAAACAAAGTTAAGATACAATATGAATTTCTTGTGTCAATAATGCAATTCGTGAAGTCCAATGTACGATTTTGGCGCGCTTGATGCAATATCAGAAACGTCACGCTTCTGAATGATATCACGTCACGACTTTACTGCGCGCCAACATCTACATTTACGACGATTAAGTATGTGGTGAATCAGTGTTGTGTGTACGTTAATTCTCAAGTATGTATCTGGATTTTTTTCTACTACAGTAATAGTGTAATCAATACAAAGTTTTTGTTGGGATTTATCCTATTTGTACTGGAAAGTTAATTGTTTGTAGTACAAACTTTGTACTTAGAACTTCGTTCTGTCTGCTCTACGGTTACGTTTTTGTAAGACAATTTATTACATACTGAGCTGATTAAATATCAATTCGTTAAGTTATCGAAGATGCGATTATTACAATTCAATCCAGTGCAACCCACCGTCACCGTCGATTTCATCATCTTCTCCTTCCCCTAATTCCTCTTCATCCTCGTCCTCTTCCTCTCCTTCTACTTCTTCGTCGTCGTCTTCCTCGCCCTCTCCTTCTACTTCATAATCTTCTTCACTGTGAGCGTCGTCTTCTCCTCCACCACCATTTTCTTCCTTACGCGCCTTTTTCGCTTCCGTTGTTTTTTCCTACAGATTTATCAAAATAAAACATAAATGGCGCGAAACGTGTATTTTAAATTTTTTACTTATTACTAACTGGCAACACGCATAGATACAAAATAGTGTATTGAGTTAACATAATTATAACCTTAAATCAATTCATTGAAAAACGAGGCAATTCCTGTTTATAATACTAGACCCGTTCACAACGGTTTGTATGATATCGGCGTTGTCGATGTCGGGGAAGTGCGCCGAGCTACGGCTTACGTGCAAGATAATGAAGCGCAGGTGACAAGGATTCGTAACAATAAAGAAGCGTGGGTTATTAGTGAGGGGGAAAGAGACGCATCGAGTGGAACCGACGCCGTACGGCCTATTTTACCGTGACAACATTCAACGGAAAATGGTCACTACGCTTAAGCTTACGTATTACCTACAAAGAAACCATGAGAATCGCTGTCTGGTACGGTATTGTAAGTAGTTTGGAAGTTTGTAACTGTACACGCTATGGGTTTGATAGCATGAATTTAGGTTACGCGAGAAAGAGATAAGAGATGTTCTGTAACTACAAATGCCTATGGTTTTGAGGATATCCTTTAAATTTATGAACTTAATTTCATTTCGTGTTTAGTCAATAAGTCTAGACACTATTGAAACAAAGGCAGACTATGACATACAAAAACACCTACATGCAAATAATGCCGGGTCATTGACTACGCTCTACGCAACACCACTACTAACAAGCGTTGCTAGAAACCACCAAATTAAAAGCACAATTGTGCAAACGGTCGCGTTATTGTTCCGCATCGTGACATAGGTGTAATATTATGATTAACACGCATATAAATGATTGTGAATCAAAATTAATCTATCGGTGTGCGTTCTATGACAGTTACCTATATTGACTTGACATTCGCTCGCCGGCCATGTTACCATCTAGCGTCACGCTATCGTGAATGTAAGCCGGACTTAAGACGATCAAAAATAGCTGACGATAGATACGCAATAAAATCAATAATAAACACACCAATGAACGCAATGGAAACGTCTACATTATTTGTAATAATCATATCAACGAGGACATAAGCGTACCTACGTTCCCGCGCCATGTTTTTTTTCTGCCAAGGTCATGCCTCCATATCGAAAACGGGTAAACAAAGCTAGAAATCGCTATGTAGTTGTGTTAAATTCTTCCAAGAACACACTAGAAGAATATAGAACTTGTACGTAAGGGATATGGTATAAAACTACTGACTCATCGATTACCTCATGCATGCTAAAATATGTAACTCGTCAGAAATGACATCCAAAAATACGCCGGTTTGAGTGTTTCCCAGTCGGGCATTACACTTTAAGTAGACCACGTGGAGATAGTGAATACAACGGGAATTAATAATTGTGGCATGTTAAAGCGTTCGATAAAATGGCGAGCGACTAAAATGAATACATTCTGTTTGACATGTGGACTCACCTCTGCTGCCCTTTTGGCTCCTTTTAGATCACTTTTCGCGTCTCCCTTTTTCTCGTCGCCGACCTTGTCCACGGCCACTTCACTGTTATTTTCGTTGGTGCTCATGATTGTTCTGATTTTGTGTTAATTACTAGAAATATTCAAGTTAGGTATACGACTGCCCCAAACCGACGCGCGACTGACTGATCGAGTGAGCGGGCGGGCGGGCGCGATGGAGACGAGTTTGAAAACGAAGATGGCGCGGGCTTACACACGCCTCGCGTCTGATTGGTCTAAAATATCCGCCATTTAACATGCAATAAGCAGCATGTGGGTAATATTACTTGGAAATAGTCTTCGATACCCTTGGGAGAAAATATCGAATAACTATTGTTAATTGTTTTAAATGTTACAAATGTAATTATTATTAGAATTCTGTCCAATATTAACAAGTAATTCATGAGAAAATAATAAAAGTGTAAACCTTTTGGCATATGTAGTTCGCAATTTGTTCAGCAGATGGCGTTCTAATAGTTAACAAAAAGTGCGGGAAACTGAAAGTTTTAGAAGTTTCGTGTTTTGAGTTTTTTAATTTAATATAGGTATTTTACTCCTTTATATTATAGTTAAAATAATTTTCTTGGCTACGTACTAATTTTATAATCGATTTCGTGATTTAATTCATAGACACTTGGGAACAATATGATTTTAAATATAAATGTGTGAATAATTTATTTCATATTACAAAAGAAATTTAATGGTACGTACGTATTGCTGTGAACAATTAAAATTTAATGTAAAACAAAAATTACCAACTTAAGTAATTTGATCAGGGCTTCTTTACCAAAATTAAATAATTATGATAATTCAATTTTTGTCTTTCGGATTGACACCATCCAATAAGGCATAGTCATAGTACCGATGTTATGATGAATTAAGTAGGTAACTTTTTTTGCTTGTTTCATCTCCGCCTTTTAATTTTTTTAACAACTTGGTTGACCCAACAATCACCGAAATGTATTGTCTTTAAAAAGTGACCGTTTCGCCCTTTGGTTCCGCCAGGATCATAGACATACTTGATTTGGACAGGAAAATGACTGGCATTCGCGTACAAAGGACCGGCCCAAATACAGCCGTTTTTATACTTGTGCAGATACTTAAACGGACCGACCGATCCAAATGCGGTAATATACAAGTAGGTACATAGTGAACTTCCAATTACATATTTGTTAATAATCACGGAATTTTGTTTAAAGACATTTGCAACAATGTTAATAGGTACTTATAACATCTATTTATTTTGATATCCAAAATAAAAAAAAATAAAATAAGCTAGGGATGGTTTAAAGTTGATAGTAGTAAAACACAAATAAAATTGCCCGCATGATAAACTGGGCGTTTATTACTATTATTTACAAACTAACATGATTCACACATTAACAAAATTAATCCATGGGAAGCTTATTATATTATTACAGACACTAAACATTTAATGATGATAATAATTTGTAACAAAAGTGTCCTCAATTTTGAGGAATAAATCCTCAATTTTTGAAAATAGGAATATTATTCTTCACAATGCCAACAAAATATCTTTAAATTAAATGTTATCTGAATGGAAGTTCATGTAAAGTATTTTAATGCAACCTGGCGACCTATTAGACCTTCTCGACACATAACTAACTGAATTTTATCTAAGAAATATTGATGAAAGATGAGAAATGCTTGTGTTTTAAAAGCTTCTTACAAGAGTCGCGGTTATTTTTTTCAACGAAAAGTAACATCCTTTGCTCTATTGGCATGACTCACTTTCTGTTATTTTGCTATAGATGACTTTGAATACTCTAGGCTTCTGTATTTTTTCTATAATTAAGCCTACCTTATTTTAAATATAATAATCCACTATAAAATCATCAAGTCCCCTTTACAGTTACTGATATTCTCGTATTCTGGGAAATTTTAAATACATAAGAATTAAAATGTATACCATCTTTAATAAAATTATATCTAACAATTTCAAAAAAATACACAACTATATCACAGGTTATATGCAGGATGTCCCAAAATAATTAAAAAGCAAACAAAACCAGTTTAATTTAATTTCAAACCCAATGCCAGTATTTATTACTGAAAATAAAAATAAAATGCAATAAATATAATATCCATTATAAATAATAATATAACATTACTTTCATACTATCAAAGTAATGCTTGCTTTTACTTTGATATTATATGAGACACCTTGCATACATAATATGACATTTCACATTAATCATAGTGCTATATAAACCAAAACATAAATATTACAACTGCAAAAAACATCGAAAGATAATATTCTACATTTAATAGATTTCAAGAGCATAGTTATCTAAGATGTATCCACTACAGAATTATCACTATACAATACAGTGAAATGGGTATTTTGTGTTTATCATTAATAAACTAAATATTCATATGAGCGATGATTACATAGACAATAACCTAACCTCTCATACAACTACAAAACCCTCTTAAGTTATACGCAGCGCCTTTTTTTCATTAACTTCAGGTGTTGGTGGGATCAAGTAGAGTTGGCCTGAGGCGACGTATTGCACTGCGTAGCAGAAATCAAACTAAGTGTGAATATGAAAGAACCTTCCAATTGCCAGCTACAGTTGGTCTACAATGTAAAAGGCCTCGTAAATGGAACTGGTTTTCACTTTAATAACACTGATAACCGCACTGCTATTCTGTTCCAACCTGGATCTATCCATTAGATATAAAATGAACAAGAACAAATTTTAGGGAGTTACTCAATGTGTACTTTGTCGACATATTTACAAAATTATATGCAAACTTGTTACTTGACTGTGCTACTGTGGAATTTATATGATATTCCACCAGTAATTATCCAGTCAATATAGCCAGATTTCTTCAAATAAAACTTGTTATGAGTCTCCGAGTTATATTTTAAAACGGATGAGATCATATTGACTCGTGTTAGACTCTGAGAAACAAGAAAACGTAAAGACCTTATTATATTAAGAAACGTCGATCATTCTACCTTTAATAAATTCGAACCTATTTGGCATGAATGATAGACTTGATTAAGATAAAGTTGAGTTATGAATCGAAAATAGAATCTGTAAAATTTACTTATTCTATCTAATTTTAATCAACGGAATATTTTTTGTATATGTTATATAGCAAACACAGGTGCTAAGATGACACATAAATTAATAACGAATATACATATTTAAATTCAAATTCAAATATTTATTTCTTCGAAGTAGGTTTTTAGAAACACTTCGAAAAGAAAAGTTAAAGACATAACGTTAGACGACTTAAAGTTAAAGACATTTTCGTAGATTTTTTTAAGATAGTATCTTTGATGATCTTACTCTATAATAATTGTATGTAGTTCTAACATGTGCCATAATATAATAGATGATGGTCCCCGATGCTGTATCATTGCTATTTACACATAGCTGCAGGGGAATTCAATAAGAGACTTTACCATTTTAGGGTCAGACTCAGTAAATCAAACTTTGAGAACCGTTTTCAATATCAAAATTATTTCTCATAAGAATCCCACTATACATTGAACTTGAGCTCGATTTATTAAAACTATTAAATTCGTAGGCCAAAGACAAGATATTATTTCTAAAGGCCTATACATAATATAATCATATTATATTATGCAAAGAATACTCGCGAATCGCGAATCATACAATTGTGACGTCATCAACGACCCAAAAGACTTAAACATTTCTGTTCTGACTTACCCGAATTTGGAACTATTTGTAGAACAGTCTGGGCCACTGTCACTGTACGAGCATATATATGTATAGCAGTCATTCAAATCATTGTATGTTGATTTAAAATCAAGAGGCTAAGTTTTGCTCTTCACCTGCCAAAATGACCTTACTGTAGGTATTTGCCAATATGATACCAAACCATGAAAACAAAATTTACGGCAAATAGGCTTTTATATTTTTTTTAACTAATGGCATTCTTTACAGATTGTTGTATAAGGGTATATTACGGCTTGGCAAGACCTATCATTATACTCATAGACTTCGAAATAGATACTCAAAAGGATAATGGTGTATGGTAATGCAAAAGATAACAATAATGATCCATGTTAAAGCAAGATTGCTGAAGCTACATATAAGGAAACCATGTGTATGGTTTCCTTAGGTATTTATTTATTTTGAAATTGAATTTGATTTTATATACTAACTTTTATATACGAGTATATTATATTTTTGGTCTCGTTTATACAAACAATTCTCGTGTCTCCAAGTAGTCTTGACGTAATACACAAGTTGTTAGGATTTCCACCAAAGTAATTACATTATATAAAATGCGGCTACCTTACAATTGGCTTTCGGCAATCTTGATGTTCCTATACACTGCTAGAGAGCCAATCTGACTGTAAGTGTAAGGCATTGATGCATTGACATTTGTAAATCCAGATAGTGGTCACAGTTAAAAATTTTACCCTTTCATGCAAAATTTACTAATTTTGGGTAACTTACACATAATTATGTTGTAACATTGGCCCACTCAGTTAATTTAGGCTGTACCTGAAATCAATTAAAAACGATTTTTTTTCGGAAAAAAATGTTTAAGTGAGTATATAGATACAACTTCACTTCAATATTTTATAGTTTGGATATTTTATAGGATTGGACGTCACCTGTCAGGAACGCATTGTTTCACTGGCCGAACTTCTAAATAGGGGTACACTTACAATGCGTATATATTTTAGTGTACAACACAAAGTGCGATAGATGGCCGTTCAAATATGACTTTACTAAGCCAATGACCATTATAAAACATTCATAAACCAAAGTAGGAATCAGTAGGACAATGTTACCTAGATATTTGCATACCTATCCCAATATTCTATCTATCACAAGTGATTTAGCAATTATCAAAAGATCACATACATACAGATACATGTATGGTAATAAATACTCTATCGACTTCACCAGAGACAGATAGAATACCGGACAGCGGTAGCTCGAGTCGGCGCGGTTTGGAACATTCTGGAACCGTCTCGAACGTTCGAGTGTAGTCTAGAAGGTGGTGCAGACGTTGCCGTCGAACTCGATGTTGCCGGCGATAATAACTATAAATACTCTCTAACTTCACCAGAGACAGATAGAATAATGGTCACCGGTAGCTCGAGTCGCGGTAGTGTATCGAACATTCTGGAACGTTCTAGCCTAGTCTAGAAGGTGGTGCAGACGTTGCCGTCGACTCGATGTTGCCATTCAACACTATCGACTAACTTCACCAGAGATAGAATAATGGTCACCGGTAGCTCGAGTCGCGGTAATGTATCGAACATTCTGGAACAGTCTCGAAGGTTCTCGCGTAGTCTAGAAGGTGGTGCAGACGTTGCCGTCGAACTCGATGTTGCCGGCGAAGTTGGGCACGTCGGGCGGCGCGCGCTGGTCGCCGCGCCACGCGCTGTACAGCGACGGCAGGAAGTCGCTGAACAGCGGCCGGCGCGGCGTCACGCCGTTCTCGCGGACCACCTGCAAGTATAACGTCACCAAATTTAAATAAAGAATGTAAAAAATATTAGCGACATCTAGCGGGTTCTCGCGGACCACCTGCAAGTTTAACATCGCGACATTTAAACCAAGAATACAGTGTGCCCAACTTATCTCTGAAATGGCAAAAATTGGAACTAACGAAGACGTGAATTGTCGCGAGTCGGACTACTGGCGACACAGATAAAGTTAAGTGTCAAACACACGTGTAATTGAAATTTAAACATGGAATGAGCATGTATAGCCAATAGAAATTGAACTAGGCCGCAATAGCCTAATTTTATTGTGCGACCAGCAATAACAGGTCCTCGCAATAACAGTAAATATGCAACATTAAAATGCAGAGTAAACAGGTGTTTTACTTCCTAAAGCTACAGTGCGCCCAACTTATCTCTGAAATGGCAAAAATTGGAACTAACGAAAAGTCATTCATAAGTACGTTGTGGTCATTCATCTGTCAGTTACTAGTGTGCAATGATTGGTCAAATGAATGTCAAATGCGTCCGACAGCGCCTCTTTCGTTTCAATCTTAAGTTGGGTTTACTATAAAGTATTTGCGACATCTGGCGGGTACTTTTTGAAACTCATAACATTTTACTGAGCGTTCCGATTTGAATGATTCTTTTTTATTCGAAAGCCTAGGGCTTTACGTGTAAACCCATATAAATTTTAAGGGATATCGGGTGTGTAGTTTTATCTTTACGTGTCCATGTTGTGTTAAACCAGTAAGTTGTAATTTTTAAATATCTAATATATTATCTTTTTAACCCATTTAATCATAGTAAATAAAAATAAATAAAAATGTATCTACGGATGCTTTTACGATGAATTTCCAGCTATGCAGAACTCAGCTAAGCGTCGTTTGCTAAGGATGCGTTTGACATACACCAATCACATTCATTGGCTTGCCCCGCTGGGGCCGGGATCGGGGGAAGGGTTCCTAGGTGGGTTAAAATGAATGTAACCTACCTTAGCTTACGTTCGTTTATTATTTACGTGATTTCAAACAAATATTCAAGTGCATGACGTCATGAACCGCTAAACTGTCAGTGACAGTCACTGTCAGATGTTATTTTTTGAAATTCATCATAATCATCATAATTATCATGGGCACATTCATAACTCTCAACCAAATCAGAAACCTTCAGACGACAATATAAACTGTACCGACATGAAAGCTGCCAACTACTCCACCGACGCCGATCCACGCTGAAATCAACACAATAAAAATTACTTACGCCTCAGTGTCACGTGAGAGCTTACCTTATCCATTCCATCAAAAGTAGGATCCTCGTCAGCGGAGGGGACCCATATCTTGACGTCCTTGTCTAGCCCACAAGTGGCCAACACGGGGCAACTTGGGTGCGCCTCTATGCAGTTTACCTGAAACAAGAAAAATAAATACAATCGTTGACTATTTTATTAGAAGAAGAAGAAGAAGAAAATCGTTTTATTTCCCACTATAAATGGCACAGTTTACAAAGTAAATGCAATTAATTATACAATTTAAATACAGTAATATAGATAATGATTAACAAAACGCATTATCGGAACATGGGATGACAGTGCCATGTTAAGTGGAAAATTAGGTCACACTCGGCGTGAAATCGCCGTTTTTCAGTGTGACCTATAGTGTCAGGCGGAGCGCACGAGTGGTGCGAGTCACGCTTGCTACATACAGTTAAATTTTATTGCGAGTATAATAATTCTTTTTCCTGTAAATTACATTATAATAATTAAACAACATTATTTTAACGAAACAATGATGATGGCGGCTTTTTGGTAAAAGCGAATTAGAAATCACAAATTGTGAATACAACACGTGGGTAGCTTAAAATTAAGAGTAACAAAAAAAAAATTCTATACTACCATCTGGCAAGGAATCTGTGAAAAAGGTACAAGCAATGCAACAACATAGACCAAATAAACATGGAGCTACAAAACACATAAAGGGGGGAGAATTGGACCTCCCTTCCACAGTCTTCAGCCTTATTATTACAGGTAATTACTACAAGTAGTTACGTGTGTGTGTGTGTGTGTGTGTGTGTGTGTGTGTGTGTGTGTGTGTGTGTGTGTGTGTGATGTGTGCTTGAGTGTGTAGGTGTGGATGTAAGTGTAGGTGTATGTGCGTATATATAAATTCTGAATTAATGTAATTTCTGTACATTTATTAAATATGTTTATTACTGATAAGTTTACTTGTAAGTACCCGTTTTTATTTTAGATTGATGTAGGATTCATGACCGTGAAATTCGTAAACAAAGTAATTGCTACATTAGCTATAACTAGAACTACATAAACTATATAAGAAAATATCTCTGAGCCTACCTTTTGCTGCCGTATGCGTGAGAGTGAGGGAAGCCAGACTGACTGGTTAGAATAAGAGAGAAGGAGTCTACCTTCCGCTGTTGTATGCGCGAGAAAAAAGGAAGCCAGACACTAGTGCCGTAACGCCTTACCTAACGGAGCCGGAGAACACGTAGTGAGAGCGCGGCCCTAAGAACGACCCCCCACGTAACGCGTTATGTAACGAACCGGTTTACCCTCCTGTAGTGTATGTGGTCTGTGGTAAGGATATGACGTTGTCTCTGGCATGCGGGTAGCAGGGTGACAGCTACAGAGAGCGTGGCAGCGAGAGCGTACGTCACTCGTGCTGACTGGCATGGAACGAGCTAATATACGTATCTTTACACATGTGGAGTACTACACCTCCCATACGAAGTTATCACCTCAAAAACTTTATTATCCACTCACCACCCCATTAACATCGGCCTGCATCCACTGCACGATGGCCTCGGTGCGGCGATGCCACACGAACACGTGCGAGCAGTCCGAGCCGGAGACCACGTAGTCGGAGCGCGGCCCGAAGAACGACACGCCCTTGAACGTGGCGCTGTTGCGGTGCCCGCTGTAGCGGTGCGTGTAGCCCTCCACCGTCTCCCATGTGTCTCTGCGGATGGCAGTAACGGGTGATTTGATGAGGATCCTATAAGGAGTGATCACGGTGTCCCCTACGCCAGGTAAGTAAGGAACCGCTCATAGCCCGGCGGCTCGCGTCGATCCTAAGCGATCGACAAAGTTAAGCAACTGCGGGCGCGGTCGGTAGTCGGATGGGTGACCGCTAGTGGCAAAAATTTCTTGATCGCTTCCGTGCTTCGGAGGGCACGTAAATCCGTCGGTCCCGGTTGTTATCGATTTATAGCAGTCGTTAAGCCATGTCGGAGGCCTTCGGGCGGCTTGAAAATTTTCGACACTGGGTTGGCCACTGGGGTGGGGTGGGGCGACACTGGGGTGGGTTGTACCCCTCCACCAACCCGCATTGGAGCAGCGTAGTGGAGTATACTCTAGGCCTCCTCAGTAATGAGGAGAGACCCGTGCTCAGTAGTGGGCCATTAGTGGGTTGTAGCTTAGCTATAAGGAGTAGACTAAGGCATCGTTCACACCAACGTATTGTCCGCCGCCGACTGTGAGTATATGCTTACTGTCAGCCCCAATATGTACGTGTACTCAGTTTGCGTACAATCGGTTCGGTGTGAACGAGAAGTTGAATATATATGGAAAAACAATAAACTGCGTAACGCGCGCTCACAGTCAGCGACCGACAATACAACCAATGTGACCGACAATTTCTTGGCCGGCAAAGCAAAAGCCTCTGAGTTATTGACAAACAAAGAAACAGTACGTATGTATTTTGGTCTCTACATCAAAATGGTCTTTGATTCCAATTTAATCTATGCTAAACTTATGATAAGAGCGTAAAAAAGTTGTGTCTTTACATTTTTTTCAACACACTTGCTCGTAAAGTTGCTATTTTTTCTTTAGTCTTACGCCCGGAATGCGGTTTATTACACAATTGCGTTTTACTTTTCATTGCCGCACTAGTGTTTTTCTTATTCCACTTTTTTTTTAATATCCGTAAAGAGGTTGTTACCAAAAGATTTATTATTTTGTAAATAAATAAACTTGTTGTACTTAGTCAAAATCTGATAAGATAAGATTATACTTCATCTAATTATCTATTAAAGCATTTAAAAAATACAATATTTTAAATCATTAATTACCGTAAATTCCTATTAGAAATACATAATTATTTAGTTTAATATATTGTGGCTGAATGGCGGTGTTCTTTGCCTCTGGACTTAACCTGCGCGCCTGCGCGCGCATAGTTATTCAACCAAAGATACGGCGCGCGAAAAAATAAAATAAACCTCCGCGCCATTTTGTGCAAACATTTGTTCGTTTATAATTTGCTGATTTGTGACTGAAAAATGTCGATACCTAATCGTTTTTGCCTCGTAAGTGTGTTGAAAAACGTCGTATGATACGCGTGTGCTTTGTTCATTACAGTCTTGGCTCTATTACAGCCCTCGCCTTGCGGCTCGGGCTGTGCAATACCGCCTCGACTGTAATGACCAACTTCGCGCACTTGTATCATAATGTACTATTTTACATCTTTACAAAAAAAATTGAGAGGTCAAGAAACAGTAATAGAAGACGAATCTATAAAACAATTGTCTGTTTGTACACGCTAATCTTCAGAACGGCTGAACCGATTTTTATAGGGTTTTCACTGGAAGACAGAACAGATTGTATACCGGAATTGCCACGGAATCGAGATTTAGGCGGGATAAACTCACTTATACGAACTCGCGAGCACAGCTAATAAATAAATAAATAAAAACACCACCAACTTGTTATAAGCATCGGCGATGGCGTCGAACAGGTAGATGTCCTCGTCGTTGTAGGAGCCGAGGATCTCGGTGCCGTCGTGGTTGTACACCGCGCACGTCAGGTGGATCTGCGTGATCGACTTGTGCGCGTCCGGCTTCGGCTGCAACGTCACGTCACGTCCGGTGTTGTTAGGCACTTCTCACACAACGCTATTTATGAGCTACGCGACTGTATCTGACACTTTTGACTGACAGGAGAGGCATCGTAGACGCGTCTGCTGTCAGTGAACATTGTCAGATCCAGCGAATTTTGGGTTGCTTTGCAGTCGCGTAGCTCATAAATAGCGTTGTGTGAGAAGTGCCTAATACTACTCGAGTCATCGTTCAAGTTTATAAGTAAAGTAATAATTATTAGAAACTAAAACTAGAAACTCTGTTCAAGGAGTATCGAAATGATGTCCCACCGTCGGCGAGTCAACGAAAACTGTAGAATAATATTTCTCGTCCAAGAAATGTACATAATATTAATATAGTTGCTCGATGACAGTTCACATCGCCGGCGAAGACGCTCTCGCATATGTAGTTTACTCAGAATGTCATATGTATCTCTGTACGATTCTTGAGCGAGAAAATAGACAATTGTTCGAGTTACTCGCTACTCGCCCGTGGTGGGACATGCCTTAGGGTGTTACGAGTACAGTAGGGTCATTATAACTTGACTGATCTGAACATAGCTACAAGTGGCTGCACAGATGTCGATTTTAAGGCCAAAATGGTGGTAGAACGCAGGGAGTGCGGGCGGTAGGATAGTTAAGCCAATACCATGGACGTAAATACGTTTATGGCGAATACGAAGTAGCGCTTCACAAAACACTGTCATGGCCGCCGTATTTTGATTGGTCAGTTACTGTACCTGCGCAAACATCACGGAAAACGAAGTTCACATCAGCCGAGTTATAATGACCTTGCTGTAATCCATTCCACCATCCATCGATGCCGACGATCGATGATCGATCGATTGGTCTGGCAACACCCTTCGTGGCCTGAATATGTTTTATTAACCGATTAATCCGAAAGCTTCCAATACACACATATGACGTCAACACACCCACACCAGCCACACCAGCAACAACTCACGTTCTTATCAATGAAGTGCGTGGGGCAGTAGGTCGCGACGGTGTCGTTGGGGTTGCGCGTGTCGTACACCCGCAGGAACTTGTTGCGGCCGGCCACGAGCAGCTCGTGCGGCTTGAGCGGGACTCCAATACACATATATGACGTCAACACACCCACACCAGCCACACCACCAACAACTCACGTTCTTATCAATGAAGTGCGTGGGGCAGTAGGTCGCGACGGTGTCGTTGGGGTTGCGCGTGTCGTACACCCGCAGGAACTTGTTGCGGCCGGCCACGAGCAGCTCGTGCGGCTTGAGCGGGACTCCAATACACATATATGACGTCAACACACCCACACCAGCCACACCACCAACAACTCACGTTCTTATCAATGAAGTGCGTGGGGCAGTAGGTCGCGACGGTGTCGTTGGGGTTGCGCGTGTCGTACACCCGCAGGAACTTGTTGCGGCCGGCCACGAGCAGCTCGTGCGGCTTGAGCGGGACTCCAATACACATATATGACGTCAACACACCCACACCAGCCACACCACCAACAACTCACGTTCTTATCAATGAAGTGCGTGGGGCAGTAGGTCGCGACGGTGTCGTTGGGGTTGCGCGTGTCGTACACCCGCAGGAACTTGTTGCGGCCGGCCACGAGCAGCTCGTGCGGCTTGAGCGGGACTCCAATACACATATATGACGTCAACACACCCACACCAGCCACACCAGCAACAACTCACGTTCTTATCAATGAAGTGCGTGGGGCAGTAGGTCGCGAAGGTGTCGTTGGGGTTGCGCGTGTCGTACACCCGCAGGAACTTGTTGCGGCCGGCCACGAGCAGCTCGTGCGGCTTGAGCGGGACTCCAATACACATATATGACGTCAACACACCCACACCAGCCACACCACCAACAACTCACGTTCTTATCAATGAAGTGCGTGGGGCAGTAGGTCGCGAAGGTGTCGTTGGGGTTGCGCGTGTCGTACACCCGCAGGAACTTGTTGCGGCCGGCCACGAGCAGCTCGTGCGGCTTGAGCGGGACTCCAATACACATATATGACGTCAACACACCCACACCAGCCACACCACCAACAACTCACGTTCTTATCAATGAAGTGCGTGGGGCAGTAGGTCGCGAAGGTGTCGTTGGGGTTGCGCGTGTCGTACACCCGCAGGAACTTGTTGCGGCCGGCCACGAGCAGCTCGTGCGGCTTGAGCGGGTGGCCCGCCACGCTGTACAGCGGCACGTACATGCCCTGCTCCAGCACTTGGAACAGTCTGCCGACAAACAGACGGACAGAGCGTTAGGGTGTGGTTCCACTGAGGCGGAGCGGAGCAGAGCTGTGCGCGATTCACCAATCACATGGCTTGAAATCCGCACGAGGCGCAATGAGCTGGGATTTCAAGCCATGTGATTGGTGAATCGCGCACAGCTCCGCTCCGCTCCGCTCCGCTCCGCCTCAGTGGAACCGCACCCTTAGTGTGTTTTTCATGTAGGTAGTTCAAACTTGGTGCAAGTATGTAGGGCCATTGTGCAGCCTTTGGCCAAAACAGTGTGATCTAGGTAGGATCAAGGTCTAGGTACGTCTATGCTATACACCCTCAAAAAATGTTTATGTGACTCGTCATTTATTAAATTGTCAATCAAATTGCTTTTACAAAATCCTCTCTTAGTGCTCCTTTACACTCCCCAAGGACCATACCAAATTTCAATAGTTTTGGCTGTGCATTGTCTGTCAGGAACCAAAGATTTATGATTCGAGCTCCCCATGAGGTCAGAGGCCCCGAGTACGGGCCCCTCAATAACCGAAGAATTTTATACATTTTTTGAGGCCCGACGATTTCAGAGTCCCCGTGTTCCCGTCCGATTATGATTTAAGTGTCTTCAAGAAAAGAGTGAATAGGCTTCTAAGTTAGTGCGCTTTACCACCCATGACTACATTGCTGCTTTCCATCAGGTAGTAGGTGTAGTCAAGCATTAACTTATATAAAGAAAAAAAAAAAGAGACTAACTCTCTACACCACCCATACATACTTGGAGGACACGTCCGCGCGCAGGTCGCAGCGCATGACGACACCGTCCTCGCCCGCGGACACGACCAGGTGCGGCTCGGCGGGCGACACGTGCAGCTTGTGCGCCGCGCGGTAGTGCGTCATCAGCCGCCGGCGCGCCACCGCCGCGCCGCCGCCCGGCGGGCACTGCAGCAGCCGGACCTAGTGGGAGGGGGGACGGTGGAGTATAGTGCAGCGTTCTTTTATGGGGCTTGGTGTACAGTTCTATAATAAAGTCCCTAAGGCAATCCGTGACCTGCCTTCAGAGTTGTTTAAGAAGCATGTAAAAGCACAACTCGTAGACAAGAGCTACTATAGTATACAGGAATATTTAGATGACAAAAAGGCATGGAAATTACCAGCTCTGCAACCAGCTCCGCTAGGTTAGTGCTTACCTGTATCAATTAAGTAATATTGTAATTTTTATTTTAAAAGATGCGGAGGAGTTTTTTTTCGCCGTTTTTTTCTCCTCAAGCACTTTTCCAAAACGGTGGTAGAATCAAAAAATTGACGTTCATAAGTGAATTTGTAAATTCCTAGATGAAATAAGCAGTTTGACTTTGACTTTGACTTTGATTCACACATATCAGTGAAGTCACCGTTCCGTCACAGTACCGGCAAATCTTTCATACATTCTCGGCATTGTCAGTGCAGTGTCAGTGCTGACAATGCCGAGAATATATGAAAGATTTGCCGGTACTGTGACGGAACGGTGATTTCACTGATATGTGTGAATAGACCCTTATAGGAGACTAGTAAATCCGCCCTCGCTTCGCTTCGGGAAACCAGTCCCTCCAAAAATCTTTATAAATTTTAACAAATCATGTTATTCCGATGTCTAAGCTATATTACTGCAAAGTTTCATTAAAATCCGTTCAGTAGTTTTTGCGTGAAAGAGCAACAAACACACACACACACACACACATACATCCTTACAAACTTTCGCATTTATAATATTAGTAGGAAGTAGGACTAGCTGCGCTCGCGACTTCATTCGCGCATACAGGTTTACCCGCAGAAATTCCGGGATAAACAACTTACTTTTTACAAACAAATAACCGACTTCAAAGTCGAGATAACTCAAAAACCACTGTCATGTCACTTCAATTTGACGGCAGTCATTAGCTTCCGAATGTCGGAAGAATTATCGAAATCGGTTCAACCAGTACGAAGTTATGAGGTAACACACATAAGACAAAAAAAAAGATGCAGACGAATTGAGAACCTCCTCTTTTTTTGAAGTTGGTTAAAAAGTAGCTTATATTTTGCCTCCTCTATCTCCCAGTGAAAGTCCCATTAAAATCCGTTCAGGCGTTCCAAAGATTAGCCAGGTCAAGCAGACAGGCACACATATACACAGACTTTATTATAACAAGTTTAATTTTAATGATAACATAATTATCTTAAACACTTACCTGTCCATCCCGCGCACAGGTGACGATATTGAGCTGGCTCCTGGCATTGAGGTGGAGAAACTTGCTCTGGAAAACGTTGGACTTATGGCCCGTCTTCATGGTCTGCAGCGCCTTTCCCTTGGCCCAGTCCCACACGATCACGTTCGTGTCGTCCGAGCCCGACGCGAGCAGGTTCCCTGGGGGAATACAAGAGAAAATAAATACGTATTATAAAACTAGGGGGATACTCTCTTTTGATTAAGATGTCATTCACGTCCACAGTCTATAGTCAATGATGCAATAAATAGGTAGATTGAGCGTCGCCCTACAATGAAGACAAAAAAAACACGGCAACAATATCAAGCATGTGTGCGTGCAGGCGATGTTTTTCACGTTCGTCTAGTGTCTATGTTGCGTGATCAATGATACCAGTTACTAAAATTTTCCCATAAATCACACATTAAACTTAATTTATGGAGTGGTTATTTTCATGAATAAATAAAAAACCCTACTTAATTTAATTACAGTTGTTTATGTTAATGTTGTAATAAACCAGCTAAGTTAATTAAATTAATATTTTTTACGCAGTTTGTAGTTGGAAAGGAGACGGTCCAAAATTGTATGGAGTCTGGGCCTGGTTTTGTACCAGTGATAAAATAAAATAAAAAAGAAAAATAAACCATTTTTGACTAATCAAATCCACGAACTCATCTATATTTCAGTGCAAAAATTATTTATTAACTCCACGTGACGCAATTATTCTACATAATGGCGGGCAGCAGACCAGAGGATTCATAATTTTTGACGTATGACGTTAGCTGTCAATATGCCTTCTCTATGCTTGAACAATGGCTCGAACTCAGAGTGAAGGACGCCATCTTGCAAGTGTTGCAAGTAGTACCTACCGAATAACTCGAAATTAATTTTATTTTAGCAAGTCATTTATTGCGATTTGTGAATTTATTATATTTTTAATGAACTTTCTGTATTTTTTGGTTTTTCATGGTTTAGTGTACAAGATCAGGCCCAAAATGGACCATCTCCTTTATTTATTGAAGTTTTTTTAAATGATATGCATGTAATTAACTTTCCAAGTATTTTTTTTATTAAATTAGATAGGTAACGTAAATAATTGGCTCTTCTTTAATTAAGTTACCACCTCAAATTAAGCTTAAAATTTGAGGGGGGAGGGGGCTGACGCTCACATCTTCCCCCCACCATTTTTAAATTTTTTTATTATAAAAAAATCAAGTTTCCAAAAATTATAAAGTGACTACCTCAAATTAAGCTGAAATTTTTTGGAGGAGAGGTTGGTGACTCCCCCAACTTTCCCCCCAAATTACTTTTTCGCTATTGTTAGTCCTGTTTGCCTGTTTGGCTGCATCTTCCGCAGCGCCGGAGATGTCACGATTCAAAATTAGGCCCAAAAATCAAATTAGATCTACTTAAGTTATTTATTTTTTATAATGTAGTTTAAAACACACACACACACACACACACACACACACACGTCCACACACACATATACATACACTTAAGACTTCGAGCGCTTACACATTAACCAATGAGACCACATAACCTTAAAATTTTTAGAGATTTAGAAAAATAATTTTAAAAAAGTAAGTACTTTATGAGAGCAATATTTAGTTTGGGGGGACGAATGAGAGTGTAGAACCCGTCCTCCCTTCAAATTTTCACCTTAATCTGAGACGGTAACTTTACAATTTTAGAAAAGGAGATGGTCCATTTTGGGCCTGATCTTGTACACTAAACCATGAAAAACCAAAAAATACAGAAAGTTCATTAAAAATATAATAAATTCACAAATCGCAATAAATGACTTGCTAAAATAAAATTAATTTCGAGTTATTCAGTAGGTACTACTTGCAACACTTGCAAGATGGCGTCCTTCACTCTGAGTTCGAGCCATTGTTCAAGCATAGAGAAGGCATATTGACAGCTAACGTCATACGTCAAAAATTATGAATCCTCTGGTCTGCTGCCCGCCATTATGTAGAATAATTGCGTCACGTGGAGTTAATAAATAATTTTTGCACTGAAATATAGATGAGTTCGTGGATTTGATTAGTCAAAAATGGTTTATTTTTCTTTTTTATCTTATTTTATCACTGGTACAAAACCAGGCCCAGACTACATACAATTTTGGATCGTCTCCTTTTCACATTACTCTTGTACCTTTAAAAGTGGTTTATTCGACCCAATGCAAAAATAATCATTAAAATGGGCTCATAAACATACGAATATTAATGTTATATTATTATAAATAAACACAAACGTATTGGTAAACACCACCTTTCTTTAATCGATTTATAAAAGTACATGAACTAAATAATATACACGTAACCATAAACCAATTTATATACCCACAAAAATGATGTTAAGTCGGGAGCATAAAAATAGAAACTAGCAACACTGACAAAAAAATGACGTAATTTGGTTACAATAAAAATCAAAATTGAAATTTAATTAAAAATATGTTTATTGGTTACTTGCCTATGATATGTGATGTTTTTTGAGCTTTTTACCCTTCCTTTATAATTCCGGCACAGTTTAATAGCACATTTCGTCATGTTATCCCTCTTATTTGTTTATTTAAATTGCGCGCGTAATACGTAGTGACACGAAAGCGGCGCGATCGGCACTAATTGGCGGGAAAGTACTTCTGCGCCAATAGTTGGCGCAGCTTTTTTGACAGGTCTTCGCGGATTCGATTATCCATCTAGATACTTATACATCAATGTCTATAGTATATACCTTTCATTAGAGGCCTGCTCATTTAAAACAAAAAAAAGCCGACAAATGTAAATAACAGATAATACTGCCACTCAGCCGGAACACATCTCATATGTTGGCTGTCACAAGCCAGGGCTAGCTACTTCACCAAAGAAATGTTTGTTTTCAGGTCGTAAGCACTTGTGATATCCGAGTGTCTTTACGACCTACGACAAAGAGGATCCTAGTATTGATAATACGTACCCTCCGGATGAAAATTTATGGAATTAACGCAGCCGCGATGCTTGGTGAGGTGGTGCAGCTTCTTCAGCCGGTACACGGCGTGCAGCGACCCGTAGAACCGCTGCTCGAATATCACGTCGCTCTTCGCCGTTTTACCGCACGGAAATGTCAGCCCCATCTCTCGGTTTATTATCTCTGGAAATATTTGGCATCTTGACACTGGTTGCAATTCCTCAAATAGTATTATTTCAACTTATTAACAATGTAAATAAATTTAAAATCTTTTAAATAATGCTCATTTTCACGTAATCTCAAACAAGTATAAAAAATAGCATGACGTCATGAACCGCTAAACTGTCACTGACAGCCATTGTGAGATGACTCTGACAGTGGCAAAGTTCATCCTAATCCTAATGCCTTGTCAGTTATTTTTACTCACTCTCAGTATTTATGGATACTCAAATTACTTCTTGCAAGTTGAAAATAAAATCAACACACATCTTATCAATACAAACCTCTTAACAACAAATAATTATGCTTAGGTCGACACTTGGACAACACTGCCGGTGGAGGTCCCTTATCCTCATCACCATCATCTACTTCATTGGACCAGAGGCCGTCCTCACTGTCCACATCTTCGGACTGGATGCGCATCAAGTCACTGCCAGAACTATCATAATTTGTGTCCGATGATGTTCTGCTGCTCCTATGTATACAAAAATATTTTACTTAAAACAAATTATCTTCAGGTGTGTTTGAAAATCGTGACAAAATTACGACGGTAATTTAGAAACCACCGTAAGTAGGGGTCGGGGCCTTTGTTTAAAACACCTATAAGTAAATTATTTCTTTCTTTTCTTTAATTACTCATTTCTTTAATTTTGTCTAGAATGTTTCACTGAGAGACAAAAAATTATATTATAACCAAGTTATGATTATGTCACTACCGTGAAGCAGTGAGATTTAGATTTTTTTTGCAATATAGGATCGGACAGTAACTGTAAAAAAAATCAAAAATACTCTATAGCTAGAAAAAAATATTTGTAAAATAAAATGATCACTGGTAGTTAATTAATATTAATTTACAGATTTATGATTTTAAATCATTGAATGAAATTTTAAAGTTGCAATTTATGATTTACTAGCTTTTGCCCGTTGCTTCGCCCGCATGGAATTCGTTTATATCGCGAACCGGGGAAGTGGGGAAGGGGGTACGTCATCAACTATCTTCCTGGGAAAATTCATCGTAATCGGTCAGGCGGTTTAGATTTTTCATACAAACTTTCATCCCCTATTTCAAGCCTTTATGGGGATATTTTTGAAAACAAAAGTAGCTATGTCACATAGGTCTGTCTGTCTGTCTGTGACGTTTTAGCCGTGAAAACGTCACAGACAGATCCGATCCATACATAGCCTATGTGTGACTCTGAGTCTTCAACTATTTTCATTCCGAATTTCATCCAAATCGGATCGGATCTGTCTGTGACGTTTTCACGGCTAAAACGTCACAGACAGACAGACAGACAGACAGTCAGACAGACTTCCGCATTTATAATATTAGTATGGATTTTGTCTATTTGTGAATACATGAAACACCAATCACTGCATGACGTCATTAATAGGTAACCTGTGAAGTTTACGTTTTTGTTCCATTGCTCCTTTTAGAAAAAAAACTTTATCGTAAATAAATAATTTGCACACAAGCTGTCATTGTCTTGTGTAACTGTCATTGTTTACCAATCAGATGACATCACATAATATCCTAAAGTTACATATTGGAAAATTAACATAGCTTTGGTATTTTTAGTGTTTGGTGGTTATTGGTGTTTGTAAAATTAAAATGATATTTTTTATTATTATTTATAGCCATTGAACCAAAATGAACCATAATTTACTTTAAACACTTTTTCAAAAATTATCCAATCCCTATAATAATTTTTTCCTTCAGACTTTATCTCTTAAGTGTGATATGATCCATAATTATCTTTCACATTCTTTACTTAGAATAATGTCGTCAAAACAAACTATAAAGTTCAACTTGTACCAAATGAATGTGACGGATCTATTGTTACAATATCTTTAAAGACATTTAAATTAGTCCTCGAACTACGAAAATAATTTAACTACTCGATACTGCTTGCAGTTACCATGGCTACCTCTCGGTAGAGCTCAGAGATGAAAATCACTTACACACGTGTCAATAAACTTATCATTGAATCAAAGTCACTTACACACTGGATGACCTGTCAGAGAATGTCGCCGTTTCCGCATCTGAAGTATTGTCTGCTTGTCTTGACAAATTCCCGTCCTCCAGCGACAAGTCGTCAGAGTCTTGCGAGGAGTCATTGCTGTCGGAATCCCCGTCAGGGGTCCTGCGCTTCCTGTAGTTCCTCCCGCGGCGAGGGCGTCTGATGTTGAGGAGTATGGCGCGGACGTTGCTGCTCGACGGCCCAACGTGAACTATCTCGCTGGTAACCGTCTCCGACGGGCCCGCGCCGCGATCCTCGCTGCTGGTACTCTCAGATTTGTCAGCAGACAATCCGCTGTCCACATTTTCTTCTTTTTCTTTCTCCTTACTTCCAGAGGCTAATGAAAAAAAAACAAAAAATGGATTCAACATCGACGTCATTCACGTACCTATTCAAAATCCCAGTACGACACTTACCAGTCTCCTTGAAACTATCCTGCGAACTCCCATCGTTTAACTTCAATTTCTTCCCTCCCATTTTAGGACTCGCAGGCGAATCCTTTATTTCGTCATCGGTCGAAGAATTATCTTCCATTGCGACTTACCTACGTTTCAATCTGCAAGTCAAAAATCGAAAATTAAAACCCATATTACCTTACCAGATTAAGTATATTGAGTGAAATGATTTTACGAGTCAATCAGCACTATTAACTTTTCTTAATTTTGATTTTGATGACTGAAAATCTGGAGTTTATTTAGACAAACGTAGGACAGACGGGAGATAGGTATTTTTTTCTGTAATTTTGATTTAGCAAAAATTATGAAATGACAGATTGACATTTAAACCTTGACAGTAATGACACTACCACAGATCACAGCTAGGATAGACAGTCTACAAATATTTTCCATGCAGAAGGTGAGTCTGGCACGGTGTAAATAACGACGAAGGATTGAATATCATGTGATCAAATCATTTTAAAAACTTAAAAGCCTAAATGTATAATTTTTCTTGTAGCAAAAAACTAACGACTTTAAAATAGGGAAGTAGAGAAAACTCAAAGACTACCCTTCAGACGTCGCTGTCGCTCAAATTTTGTTTGAATACTCTAAACGCAAACTTACTTGTTTTAGGGATGTCAGCTGAAGTGAAGAAATATCGATATTTACTTAAAAAAATATAAATAATATCAATATTGGCCTTCATGTATTGTGATAAAATACCGCTTGAGTTCATCGCAATTCAATGACATGAATAGTAAATTGTATACAAAATATAACTGTTTATTACACAAAAAAATATTTAGATTTTTATCAGTAACCCTATAAGATAAGTAAATTGACAAAAATATAAAATCTATCTTGTATAAGATCAATTTTTATATCCGACAAAGTAAAATAACTTTGCGCTTTATATGCTCTTCTGCCAGTTGGTTCCTATTGTTGCGAACCTCTAGATTTACGACAGAAGCCACTCATTCTGAAAGTACTATATTATCTTCTATTATATTTTATTAATAAATAAAAAATAAGATGATATTTACATTAGGAAAAGAAATATTGGTTTTTGGTGGAATTATCATCTCATAAGTACTTATATAATAATAATAATAAATTTTCGCTTTCAATTATTTTTTCACGGTTTTGGATTCTAATGACTAAAATAAGTATAACGTTTTTGATACAATTTTCGATATTGAATATTTTGTATCATTACATCGATAAATAATATGATGTAGGCTAGGAAAACCAACAATGAGGCGCGCGCCTTTGATTCATCCGCAAAGAACTGACAACGTGGCTGAAGAAACGTTGCGTGCGCGAGCCGAGCCAAGATAGCCCACACCGCGCCGCGCTACCGCGCTGCTAAAAGTAAATGCTCCATTCAGATTAATGATATCTATACTCTAGGGTTCGGCTTCGGATAGGGCTTTGAAATTACAAAATTCTTATTTCTATGTTTTTATTGTGGTAATAAATATTGGCTTTTTTTTCAAATATATCCTAATACGAGTATATGGAATAATACACGGGACCATTCGCTATACAATTTATTCTTTAATTTAAAACAAATTACGTACTTAGTCATATTTTTCCATCCTCCATTGGGAAATGGACAAATGTTATATCTCGCAACGAGTCTTTGAAGTCAACAGGTGTAAACACTTTTAGTTACGTTATGTTAATGTTACCTACCACGTATGACCATTAGAATTAGCTCCGCCCACGACGACGTCATAGCTAATTCGATTTGTCAAGGTTTTCTTCTTAAACTTTTAAGGGTACTCCTCACCATTTTCCTCTTCTTCTCTTCTATATTTCCTGCTGCGTTTATAGAAAAACATTAACCAAGTAATATATTTCTTATTACAGTTAGGGCATACCTTAATCTATGCAATCTAGAATACCAGTATGCAAATTCTGTAAACAAATTACAATGTAATTAAAAATATTGCATAAATAAAGCGGAATTTTATATTTTTCACTAGTTTTACGATTTAAAAAGTTAATATTTATCATAAAATGAAGCATATTTTTGGAATACAGAAAAAAATATGTTATTTTACATTGGCGACATTGCATTATAATTTTATTGATTGATTGGTTTGGGGTACCTAGGTTTCAGCTTAAACTACAGTATGGACAATCCTTTATTGGCAATTTAGTTTATTTTTATGAAAAGGTCGTCAATAAATTAAAGTTTCTCCATACCTACACATAATTAGATAGGTGAGTTTTGTCATTTCTATATTATTAATAAAAAATACATCAGGATAAATAGGAATTGTTGTCCAGCGAGCCAATGTAGTGGACATGTAAATAAAAATTATATTAATTGGTACTTAATTACGGTAATTGAGTAAACAATTTTAATCCTGGGAACGATAGATCAGTAAATATGATAATCATCTGTTTTGTAGCTCAAGATTTAGTATTTAGGGTGTATGTTTATTTAGGACGTTTTCAGGATCACGTACCTATGGTCCTGTCAGATGCCGCCCTGTTAACGCGAACGGGAACCTACTTGTTTATGCGGGCCGAGCCAACGATCGTTCGCAGACTTCTCATTCGTGTTAATAAACAACAAGCAATGGCTCGAGCTAACGGAGGTCGGGATTCGGATTAATTAAGCGCAGAACTGCGCAGTTGTTTAATTAGATGGTACGGCAGCACATCACCGCGAGTCGATTCCGGCTACGCTTACGATTGCTTGCAGTTTTTAAAAGCACCATTAAAAGTTTGAGATTTTTTAAAAATTAAAGTAAGTAGTTACCTATCCTTCCTACTTCCTACTAATATTATAAATGCGAAAGTTTGTAAGGATGTATGTGAGTGAGTGAGTGAGTGAGTGTGTGTGTATGTGTGTTTGTTGCTCTTTCACGCAAAAACTACTGAACGGATTTTCATGAAACTTTTCAGTAATATAGCTTAGACATCGGAATAACATAATTTGTTAAAATTTATAGAGATTTTTGACGGGACTGGTTTCCCGAAGCGAAGCGAGGGCGGATTAACTAGTTCAATATAATGATTTCATAATTTTCCCATATCTGCATTATTAACCGCGATGAGTGTGGATTGTAATTAAACATAAAAAGTAAAAATAAACATGTCACTAAATACATTTGAGTTTGCCCAAATTTAATTTAAATTTGAGAGAGTTTGAGCGTGTGGAGACTGTAGAGTTAGTAGTTTGTCTCTACATATAAGATCTGATAAGTTTTTCATAGTGCTAGGAACATTGCCTCGGCTTGGCGACATTTTACATGAAAATGTTTTCAGCCGATGTCAAATTATTACTTTTTACAAATAACAATAATCGACTTCAATCAACAAGCAGAAATAGCTCAAAAACTACTCGCCTGGTGGCGCTCAAGTCAACCCGTTTCGGTGAAAAGTTCTCGTCATTACAGATTAATCAAGCCCAAACACAAGATAACTTCTGTAAATCGTTGAGGAGTTCCCTCCACTGTCTTTCGGCTTCACCAGATTGGCTCCAACTATTTAATTTGTAGTTTTATACATTTAATGAAAACAATAACGCACTAGTCACCCGTATAATTTTTGGAAGAAGAAGGAAAATTTTGGAATTACTGAAGTTGGGATGGCATCATCAGATCCTGGTGACTTACATAAACGACAGGAAAAGCACAAAGAGAAAGAATTATGCATTAGTAAAAGGAAATCTGCCGCCAGGCGCGACAAAATGCCTAGCCTAGAGGAAGACTGAGCCCCAAGCATAGATAAAAGTATATGTGCATCACTAGGAGCTTGTATACAAATACGAGTAGTGGAGAAAACTTCCATAGCGTTATTCAAGTTTCGTGACATCACCGCGTGACTTGTATGTGATGTCCTTACAATTCACAATAGCAATACGATGGTCTGTCTCGCATTGCGTAACGATTTTTCTGTGATGGCAAAAAACTTTGCAGCACAAATTTAAATTTTTCTGCCACGAAAATCGTACTTTTTCGTTTGTATCTTATCACAACTGGACCGATTTATGCAAAAACGATCCAACCCACAACCTCGACAATTTCGAGATTTTGTGACCTATGTACTCCAAATAAGGTATATTTTAACATATCAAAGACTCATAACTCTATGGTAATAATTGACGAAAATCCGTATGGTCCAACCCACAGCTGAAATATCGAAGACCATTTTTTAAAATGAATAAATGTTTCAAGCTATTTGAATCATTTTTGCATTTTCATGATTGCCCTGACGTGTGTTAATTTTATTTTGCTATAATGATTCAAACTACTTGGATCAGTAATGCGTTTATACAATATGGAATATATAACAAAACTCATTCTGCTTAAATGTTCCAATAAACTTGGATCATTTTAACTCAATTCAAAATAACATTCGACTACAGAACTATAGTGATTCAGGCCACATGCAATATATATTTAAATAAAGAAATACGAAAAATTTAATTCAAAATGATTCACATCCTTTTATATCCTTTTAACCTTATTAAATTAACATTAGTATCTCGGCGATAAAGTACCTAAACAAAATATTATTTTTATACCGAAAACTTTAATATAGGCATTTATTTACTTAAACCTATTTTTTGCAATTTTTTGCATCTACAATAAAATTGTATAATTATTTAGCATGAAAATTTTTGTAGGATATTGTGGTCAAAACTTATTGAAGATCATTAATGCATATTTCTAAATGAACCTTTTTAACTGACCTAAAGTTTTGCAAAAAAGAAAGTGACGTGGATCGTTTTTGTAAAACTTCAAGCGCAGTGAAAAATTACTGCTAAAGTTTTACAAAAACGATCCACGTCAATTGAATCTTTTTTACAATAATCCTTTGCTGCATAATTATTTTTTTTATGGTATAGGACCGGCAAACGTGCAGACGATCCACCTGATGGTAAGTGGCTATTGTCGCCCATCGACACCAGCAACACCAAAGGCATGACTGATGCGTTGCCGGCCGGCCAAAAAAGAAAGAAAGAATTTCTTAATTTAGTAAATTCTAACATAAATGAACCTCAAAGCTTGAAACGTTTTTGCAGTTTTGAAATGAAAATATTATTATGTTGGTACTTTAAAGTTTACATATTTGCGCTGCCGCAACTGTGTATCCGTGCAACAAGGGATGCCCGATCTATTGACGTGAATCTTTTAGAAGATCGATTCATGGCAATACGATTTACCGATTTTTGAATCGATTCAACAGGTTGCGATCTTCGCCTGAATCGAATCGTATGCTAAGAAGATCGTATGAATAAAATCGTATAATTAAAACTATAGGTAATAACCTAAACAACATGATCTTTGCCAACACCACCTTAGTGTTGGCGGTAAAAGAATATGTAATGTAATGTAATGTAAGATTACCTACCTACCTTAAATCAGATATTTAAGTTTACTTTCGAGTTATACCGATCAAACTAAGCGGTACGTATGAAATATGAAGGTAAATATTAATATTTAGTAAATTTTAAAATTTATTATATTTTATTTAATAAAAATATATATTTATATGTTATGTGTATACTGCAGTGTTTACTGACTGAAGTCTAATTTGTTTATTTATTCTTTGATATTACTACGATAGGATACAAAGTGCATGATTTTGCGAGCAGCACATTATTTAAAAATAATAACATGGCCAAAAAATCAAATGTAAGACGCGGAGAGTTGGAATCCATAATACAAATGAAATTAAATTGAACTTGTGTTCCACACTAGATTGTTACTTTTTTTGATTAAATAAATTATTAAATAACGCTGGTTGAAATACAGAATGTAGCTTATTTTTGTGGCTTTTCGTTAATTTAAAAACAATACGATACGATCTTCGGAAATCGAATGAGATCGATTCAATATAATACGTATCAGATCGTGAATCGATTCATTGTGTTGCGATCCATTACGATCCAAAAAATCGATTCAAAACAAAAAATCGGGTGTTTGTTGCAGAAAAATTGTTTGTTGCAGAAGAAGATTTGACAGAATTATGGCCAACAGGAAAACGGATTAATAAAGAAAAGTTAAAAGATTTGAAATCGTTATTTCATCTTATACCAAATGATTGCATTAATTACTATAAAAAACTGAAGGGAGACGACGCAATAATAGATGATATGGATGGTTATTGTGATGAACCTGACTTTGATTTTGATGAGGACTAGGGTCACTTTGCTATTTTTTTAAAATAAAACAAGAATATTAAATATTTTTGAGTTTTAATTTTTGTCATTTTTGAATCATTTTTGCATTTTTCTTTCCGCAGCCTACACAGCAAAACCAGACGCAAGTTTCTTGAATATCTACTAAACTATTAAAATTTATTCACTAAATACATGCATGTTAATTAGTTTAGTATACTTAGAATTACCTGAAATTAAAAACATAGCGTTAAGCATTATAAAACCGGAGCAATCCAGCAATAAACTTTAAAGTCAATTATCTCGAAATAAGGTTCGTGTGGGTTGGAACGTTTTTGCTTAAATCGGTCCAACTTATGTTGGCCACGCTCACCAGAGGTCTATTTTTTACGACTATAAGATTCGTTGTCGTCTTCATAAACCTTGTTTTTTTACTCTGTGTCTTGGACTGTATTTTTCCATAGAGATAGGAATATACTTAGATAGAGACGCCCTAATCCTTAACCTCATATGAAATTAGCTGGTTGGTGTGTAGCAGGCCGGCCATTTTTTATTCACCCTTACAAATGACATCTTATGTCAAACAAAATGGTTAATAAACCCAAAACTATAAAATATATTAAAATAGGCATTGATAGGAGGTGTTGTGGCGTCTTTTAAGCAAAACAAAAACATTAAAACACAATGAGGTGTGGTATACTACAATGCGGAGCCAGGAAAAATAAATTACACCCAAAATAACAAGTTATAGTAGGTATCAGTTTTCGTTGTTTGTTGAATATCTGAATGATATTGATATATTATGTTTTTGCTGCATGAAGATCTGTGCGAGGATTACGTAGGCCTGTTAATGTTTTGTTGGGTTTTACATCATTATTTTATATATTTGAGTACCTAGCCGGTTTGTTTACATTTCAATGACACTTAGGGTAGAAAGTGTTAAAATATCGATATTCGATATATCGATAATTTAAAATGACGCTGAAGAAAGTTGAAATAATTGTTTTTATTCAATAGATTACCTTCAAATAAATCGTTAAAAAAGAAGTGGCTAGAAATAATTGTTCCAGAAAACATAAACCCTCGTCTTGTTGAAGTATTTTTTTGTAAAAAGCAATTATAATTATTCCTCTGTTATCTTATCTGCCCAAAGCTTATCTTGAAGAATTCGCTAGTTAGCGATACGATCGCTTTTTGTGCCCAATTAATAAATATGCTATAATACTTTTATTTGTATTTTTGTAATTATGCTGTACATTATATAGCCTTAAACAAATAAATTAAAATTTGTGTACATAGACACATGTTTTTTATTTACATTTCGGTCCCATTTCCACAATATTAATGCACTAAGGGTTATTACACAATCATGGGTGATCAGAAGAAAATTGTCAGTCATATCACACAGCAGTACTATCTTCACCCTTAGCTTTTATTGAATAAACTCTAAAATTAAATTCATCGTAGTGCTACATATGACTTATTTATTTATGTAAGTATCTATCGCGATTTTTCTGGATTCAGCGGGTACATTCAGAATCAGCAAAAGTGGCATTGTTTAGGAGTAGGCGGACTGGTTAATGGAAGGATTGATTTTTAATATTGGATATAAAACTTAACATAACTTCAAGCCTGTATATACCTAGTTATACAGGGTGTTTTGGGGAAGAGTGTAGGTATTTTGCAGATGGACAGGATAGGTCCATACGATAGGTCTTTCACCAACACATTTTTTTTTAAATACACTTTGAAATGTATAAAAGTCACTAAGATTTGTTTTTTGGATTCTTTCTTTTGACCACAATTTGATTGTTTTTGCTATTAGAATAGTTGTTAGAAGTTTAATTTATCGTGTGTTATGTGTTTTAATTGACAAATAATAAAAAACTGTATTTAATTCGAAACTGTATAAAAGTATAAAGTATTTGATAAAATCATTTTTTGCCCATAACTTAAAAACTAAAGGATATCGGACTATGGTTCCCATACTACAAAATGATCGTATGGACCTATCCTGTCCATCTGCAAAATACCTACACTCTTCCCCAAAACACCCGGTATACAATACAGCCAAATAGAGATATAAGTATTTTACTTCCGATGGTTAAACTTCGGTTATGGAACTCTATTTTGATAATTTTACATTATGCATATAATAAATAAAGGCCTTAACTACCTAAACTTCCTAACTGGAACAAGACAAATAGTTTGGCGGCTGTGTTAAGCAAGAGGGTGGTACCTAATTAACTGGCAGAGTTTAAAACACTATCTCTGAGATCGTCTAAAAAGGGGGATCAGTCGTTGTGTCCTCGTTTGTTGTTCAGTAGATCATCATGATAGCTGGTTTTTACAAAATATTTTTGGTTGACATGACATGACAAGTTCATCGCAGTAGGTATCAAAATTAATATTAATATCGCTGAGAAGACGAACGACATGTATTATTGCTGTTATATCGTTAGTCATTAAACTAAATATCGATAGTGTTTCCGTCCACGTAGTGCGCACAACACTAGTAAAATCGGCCATATTTTATTCACTAAAATTTTGACAGGCATTGTCAGGCTCGCTATTTTTGCTTTAGTGTCTAATCCATAGTCCTTATAGATCAATGTATTTTTCTCACTGTAGCATACTTACTGTCAAAGTCGTTGTCAACTTTTAACATTTGGGTGTCAGCTGATTATTTGTCATTTGTCAATGTCATTGAGTTAATTTTGGTTGGTAGGTAAACAAAACCGCATGGAGTTGCAGGTTGCAGTTGAACTTGCCGACAGATATGGGCTGATTGTAGATTTAGATTTTAGTTTTTATACCAAATGAACGAACGTATATCTTTATACTTATAATTTTGGTTCAAGAATATAATATTAGTGAGTATAATTATGTACAGTAGATTGCTTTGGCTTATGATCTTCCTCATGATACATCTACTTATAATTCCCAACAGGTTTGAAGATATGGATCCCCACGAACTCCTGTCGTTGACTGATTCGTTGGATTTGACCGAAGAACATATTGATAAGCTATTGGCAAAGATCATGACACGAAATACATTCGCAGTTAAACATATGGAAAACGCTTTGCGGTTCCTCAAATACAAACTTGCCTTGAACGAAAAGGAATCTTTGAGTTGCAACAATGAACGCGAGTTTGAGTTCGTCGGAAAACTTATTAGAGAAATGAATCCTGAGAACGCGGTACTGATCTGTGAAATTACCAATATTGTATTACAGCTAGATCCCCAAAGTATCGTAAGTAAATCGGAACATCTTCTACAGCAATTACTCAGCGAAATAGAGTTACCCACATTCCAGATAGTTTGTGAGCCATGTGAAGATGAAACCCCGAAGGCCTTATTCCTCCTCAAGCTTATCAGCTCCATCCTGGAGGCAGTGATAACCCTGGAACAAAAAGTATCACTGCCTTTTCTTCAAGTTCCACTAGAGAACTTAGTGTTCAGTCCAAATGACAAAATTATAAACTTTTTTTATACTAGTACTATTCCAAAATTTAAAACATGCGTGATTGGCTTTTCAATTTTAGATAGATTATGGGCTTGCTTAAAAAGTGCAAAGGAGTTTAATTTGGTCACATTAAAAGCTGTGAGCAGTCTAGCAGATCATTATTTGCCAGTTCCCGAGGAAAGTGAGAAAGGAAAGGCAACACACTGTGTATATAGTATAGCTGGAGACTTAGAATTTTGGGAGACTGCTCTTTTTGGACTGCAGTCAAATGATAACACAGTTCGTAAAAGGGCCACTTATCTGATTAAGAGAGCCCTGGAAAGCTTGACAGGGAGTCGAAAAGATATAAATATAAACACAGAAGATGTGGTTATGGTATGGGACCAAAAGAATGAAAGTATGTTGAAATCCATGTGGGATAATTTTTTTATACTAATGGACAGTCTGGAAGAGATGCAGAGTAATATTGTTTTACCTTCATTAAAACTATTTGAGTCTGTCAAGCATCTGGGACACTGTTGGCTTAGTTGCGCATATAACAAAGGCCTGAGGCACGACAATGCCTCGGTGAGACTCAATTGTATCAAATACCGTTTGCAGGTGAAAGTAGAGAGCAAAGCGGAAGCCATCGCCCTGTTAAATGCACTTAATGATATAGACTTATTTGAAAACCCATTGGACAGTGCAAATCTTAAATCCAATATTTCTGAAGCTTTGTATGACATGCAATCAATGATAAATATATTAGAAGCTGTACCAAGTGTCAAATGGTCTCCTGTTCCACTATTTTATATAACTCAAACATTATCAGAAGTTGTATTTCCGGGTCTCTTGCTTAAAGTAGATCACAGGAAGCTTTGTGGATTTTTAAATGACATCCTTAGAATACCTTGCAACAACCCAGTGATAAAAAAGGTTATATTTTCACATATCGCTCTCTTTGTGGTGAACACTTGCAAGGGCTTCACCTGGGACGATTACACCTATGTGTATCCAGTTTTGCACATGGAGATACCCATCACATCTTATATCATGACTCCACTTGCTGCTCACATAAGGAAAAACTTATACTTGACAGAAACTGATAAGAATGGATTCGCTGACGTTATGACTACTTCATGCGAAAATATAAACATTGGCCTATTATACGTAAGTTCTCATGAACTTGATGGTATACCGTACTTCGTGAGTATAATAAATGAAAAAGTAAACAAAATCACAGATATTTGTAGCAGGCCATATGCAAATAAAGCTCTTTGTTTAGCTGATGTTAATTTTTTGATTAAATTATACAGTTGTACCGTTGGAAGGGTGGAACCATACATGAATTTCTTGAATACTGCTGTTTTGCAACACTGCAAAGTCATATTGCTGTATTTGTCTAATATATTGTCCAGCACCATATCCACAGATGAAGAAGCTATCATTTGCTTCTATGACACATTGAATTCTATGCCAATAACTGACATGTCTACAAAAGACACTCTTGTAGAACTCTACACAAGCAATGTTCATTTACTGCAAGATAGAGCCACACCTATGTTTAAAAAAACAGCTGCTATTTCTATAATGAATTATTTATTGAACATCAATTTATTTACTGAAAATTATCAAAATGAGATGTTGAAATTAGAACAGTTTTTGACAATGGTAAAGGATATCGGAAAGGACATGAACATGCAAGGAAGTGGCAAATTGAAGAACACTTTTTATGAAAAAGCATGTGACATAGTGCTAACACATTTGAAGGAAGAACCTAGAGGTAGTGACGTTATAGAGATATTTGCATTTGTAGAGGATGTGCTGGAGTGTGGAGGCTATGGATGCCTGAAATTTGTACTTAGGATAATCAATAAGATTCTACCCAAGCTGATCGATAATGAAAAAGTTACATTTGATTTTTCTTTATTTTTGAATCAAATGTGGATGCAGATATGCGAGCTTAAGACGAATAAAGAATATGTAGTGTGCGTAGATGATTTCATGAAGCTTATTACTCAAGATCAGCTTTTGAGGCACCCACAGCATAACATTGTTGTAGTTGGTCACTACAATACTGTAATAAATTTGGCAGCCAGAAAACGAATGCCACTATACTTTTTGTTGAAACATTTAAGCGATAGAGACGTAATGAAATACGAGAACATGATTGATGTGCTCTGCACAATTTCACTTCACACTGTTGTTCCCAAGAAGGATCAGTGGTAAGAATTTTTGTACTTCTAATTTTAATATTTAATTTGTTTTTTGTTTAAAGGAATAGCTCAAAAGGTCTATTTTGTTAAGTTGTTAGCCCCATTAATTAACATTAGAGGGATAGGGGATTATTCTAGTTAAAATAAAAACATTGTTATATATTTAACTATGTACCTATGTGATTAATAATAAAAGCATTTTTTTTTTAGGGTAACTGACAATTTGACACTGGAATTGTATTCAAAGATACAGGGAATAGTGAATGCTGAGTAAGTTTTTTTATGTCCTGGTTTTTGACTTTTGGTGTCTCGGTTGGGACCTTGAAATCCAGTACTTTTTTACTTAGGCACCCCACCAGTGACGCTTTATTGATGGGCGAAATGGCTACTTTTCAACTTACTATAAGATAGTGCTTGAGTCCTGTCTTTCGATAAGCGGCGAAGAAGTCATCACTGTTGAGAGCAGTGACTTAGTAACCATCAAGTAGCTTGTATATTAGATTATTATAGCTGCATTTTACATAATTTTTTTTCGTTTTTCAGCACGTATGTATTCAACCAGCATATAGAATTCTTATCTATAAAGCTTCTAAGCAAGGTAACTAGTGTGGTTCATCTCAATGAGATCTCATTGCGCATAATGTCTGAGGCGGAACAGCTTGTGCAAGCCAAACCTAAGTACTACGTCAACAACACCACGCACAGGAAGCTGATGAGAGCATTTCAAACATTATTATTCATATTCCTCAAGACACGACAGGTTGAAATAAAGAATATTGCGATTTGGTGTATGAATATGCTGAGAAATCATCATAGTCCCGCCATAAAAATACTTATATATTGGTACATAGCGTTATATATTTATTCCTCGGTGAGTCATTAATATTATTGTTCTTTCACATTTTCACAGTCTTGAAAGCAAGCAGGGGGAGTTATTTCGTACATGAAAGCACCCACATTATTATATTGCATGACAAAATGATTTAAGTAGGGGAAACCTGTCCACGTTGCCTCGTTTTCTGATTGCCTTGGACCTTCAGGATAGCGGAAGGTTGAATTGATTATGAATTTTTCTTTGTAAATCAGTACCTACTCATATTGAATAACATATTTTTTCAGGATATAACTATTGACGGCGACTTAATAGATTGTCTATCACAGAACGGTGTACCCTTGATGTCCCAATTGAACATCGTGTTCTTCGTGATACGCCATAAGCTAATGGTTGGGATCTACTATCCTTGCGAAATCGAATTCGTTCTCGACTTTCTGCTCTCCCACACAATGGGTCCAGTATTCTCGATTCGGCTGACGGCCCAGTTCTATACGATGGTACTATTCGAGACCGGACTTACTGGGAAGAAGGTCGACATCGGTAAATACAGGTGCTTGATTTCGATTCTCAGCAAGACCTTGGGAGATTTGAGCACGGCCGATGATAACTCATATAAGAACCTTAAAACTGATTACTTCTCTCAAACGTTCGACATAGTGGGCGATTTGTCGCTTCTGTTCATATTTCATAAATTACAAAGACACTGCGAGCTGTGCACTGAGAATGTAGACTCTCCCTTCGTAGCAAAAGTCTTCGAGGAAATTGAAGAAACGCTGGCTACCGGAGACCATGATGCATTCTTCGTAGAGTGGAAGGCCATGCACAGGTGGCATGCGTTCTCATATTACCAAGGGCTGCCAAAAGACGTTGCAGAAGAACAGGAAGAACTTATCACGATCCAAAAGAAATATGTCCCTTGGAAAAATATGCCTCGAATGGATGTGGACAGCTTCAGAGAGAATGTAAGTTGGAATTATAGATACCTATGTTTTGTAATTTCTAAGAGTCATATGATGTCTTATAATGTTTGTCTTAAAGCTGATTTCTGTGCATAGATACGTTTAATTTACTTTCCGGAACTTTAGTTGTAGGTAATTGTAATTTGTGATCACGATTACATTTTGCTCATCACTGTTTGTGTGAAATGTGAAGTCCATTTTAAGAAATCACCATGTCATGTTATGTGTAGTCCACTCGCATCTTCAAGGTTTCCCTGGATTAAGATCCAAAATTCCAGTTATATCCAGTCGTGTCAATAATGAATTCAACCGTAAGGATCACGAAGTTCAGTTTGTTTGCATTGAAATATTTTAATGATTTGCTATGAGTCAAAGTAATGGTTAAAGAAGTTCCGTCCTAATAGGGATGTGACGATGGACTGAGGAGATGATAGCGGTGGCATCTCTAGTGTGCCGCGCGCCTATCACATTATGTCCAGTCTTGTCAATAATGAAAATACAACCGTAAGGAATGCAACATAAAGCTCATATTTCAATGATTTGCTGTGAGACAAAAAATGATTAAAGTTCCGTCCTAATAGTGATATGACGGTAGGTTCAGGTGCGGAACATGACCGAAATGTTAGTGGTGGCGTCTCTGATGATCTAGTCAATAATGAAAATACAACCGTCAGGACCGCAACATAAAGCTCATATTTCAATGCTTTGCTATGAGATAATGTAATGTTAACTTGTGAGGGTAGATTCAGGTGCGCAACATGACGGAGATGATAGTGGTGGCGTCGCTGGTGAGCCGCGCGCCCAACCTGGGCGGGCTGGTGCGGACGTGCGAGGTGTTCGGCGTCAAGACCTACGTCATCGACAGCCTGCGCCACGTGCAGGACCGGCAGTTCCAGTCGCTCAGGTAACCATTACCTAAGCTAAGGCGCCTAATAGAAATATGACGGTAGATTCAGGTGCGCAACATGACGGAGATGATAGTGGTGGCGTCGCTGGTGAGCCGCGCGCCCAACCTGGGCGGGCTGGTGCGGACGTGCGAGGTGTTCGGCGTCAAGACCTACGTCATCGACAGCCTGCGCCACGTGCAGGACCGGCAGTTCCAGTCGCTCAGGTAACCATTACCTAAGCTAAGGCGCCTAATAGAAATATGACGGTAGATTCAGGTGCGCAACATGACGGAGATGATAGTGGTGGCGTCGCTGGTGAGCCGCGCGCCCAACCTGGGCGGGCTGGTGCGGACCTGCGAGGTGTTCGGCGTCAAGACCTACGTCATCGACAGCCTGCGACACGTGCAGGACCGGCAGTTCCAGTCGCTCAGGTAACCATTACCTAAGCTAAGGCGCCTAATAGAAATATGACGGTAGATCCAGGTGCGCAACATGACGGAGATGATAGTGGTGGCGTCGCTGGTGAGCCGCGCGCCCAACCTGGGCGGGCTGGTGCGGACGTGCGAGGTGTTCGGCGTCAAGACCTACGTCATCGACAGCCTGCGCCACGTGCAGGACCGGCAGTTCCAGTCGCTCAGGTAACCATTACCTAAGCTAAGGCGCCTAATAGAAATATGACGGTAGATTCAGGTGCGCAACATGACGGAGATGATAGTGGTGGCGTCGCTGGTGAGCCGCGCGCCCAACCTGGGCGGGCTGGTGCGGACCTGCGAGGTGTTCGGCGTCAAGACCTACGTCATCGACAGCCTGCGACACGTGCAGGACCGGCAGTTCCAGTCGCTCAGGTAACCATTACCTAAGCTAAGGCGCCTAATAGAAATATGACGGTAGATCCAGGTGCGCAACATGACGGAGATGATAGTGGTGGCGTCGCTGGTGAGCCGCGCGCCCAACCTGGGCGGGCTGGTGCGGACGTGCGAGGTGTTCGGCGTCAAGACCTACGTCATCGACAGCCTGCGACACGTGCAGGACCGGCAGTTCCAGTCGCTCAGGTAACCATTACCTAAGCTAAGGCGCCTAATAGAAATATGACGGTAGATCCAGGTGCGCAACATGACGGAGATGATAGTGGTGGCGTCGCTGGTGAGCCGCGCGCCCAACCTGGGCGGGCTGGTGCGGACGTGCGAGGTGTTCGGCGTCAAGACCTACGTCATCGACAGCCTGCGACACGTGCAGGACCGGCAGTTCCAGTCGCTCAGGTAACCATTACCTAAGCTAAGGCGCCTAATAGAAATATGACGGTAGATCCAGGTGCGCAACATGACGGAGATGATAGTGGTGGCGTCGCTGGTGAGCCGCGCGCCCAACCTGGGCGGTCTGGTGCGCACGTGCGAGGTGTTCGGCGTCAAGACCTACGTCATCGACAGCCTGCGACACGTGCAGGACCGCCAGTTCCAGTCGCTCAGGTAACGGGTCAACTTAGGTGACCTTTGGTCAACTTATGTAACCATTGGTCAACTTAGGTAACCTTTGCTCAACTTAGGTAACCTTCGCTGTGGAAAGCTTTTTTCTGAGATATTCCCGGAGACCGGAGAGCTATGACATGGGATTCTTCAAGAAAAGTGTTCAAAAGATTTCTTCTTTGAAAACCGGCGTTGCACTTGTGATTGTGACTCCCCTGGTGTTGGTCGTGTCCATAAGACGATGACCACTTACCATTAGATGGCTCGTCCGCTTTTATGTCAGCCTTTAAGGCCACAAAAAATATTTGCCAAACTATAATAAGGACCTCGCATTAGGTAGGTAGGCGGTTTTTGAATTACCTTTTATAAGCTGGATATGCCCATGATCTCAGTTATCTATGGCGCTACAAATAGGTCGGTGGAAGGGTTATCGGCCGAAATGTTAGAAGTTATGCCAACGCGTTTTTAGACTTCATTGTCACTTACCAGGTGGGATCGTAATCAACCTGACTGTAAAAAATAGTCCCTTGTGTGCCTCGCAGCGTGTCAGCCGACCGTTGGGTGGACATTGACGAGGTGCCGAGCCGCTCGCTGAAGGAATACCTGGCCAGCAAGAAGAAAGAGGGTTACTGCCTGGTGGCCGCCGAGCAGACGTCCAACAGCCGCGATCTCACCGAGTTTCGGTTTCCCAAGAAAACACTTCTCGTACTCGGGTGAGTGTTGTTTCATATTATTGTCTCATACTTTTTTCTATGAAAACCGCATCAAAATTGGTTTAGCCGTTTTTGAGATTAGGGTTGTTTCAGACAAATGTACAGACATTTACAAATACATATAAAAAAAATAAAAATATGTTTTAAACTCCATGTCGATAGTAAAGCCTATGAAGGAGGCTTGGCCTATATGAATATAGTCCAGGCCTCCAGTGCCCATTAGAGGGCGTAATAACCACTTTAAGAAACTTGTTTATTCAAAAAATTAAAAAACTATTTTTTCATGTAGATTATATTATTTCTCAATACACGAACGTCATTTTTCGTGAGTCTATAGTCGTTTCCAAAGTTGCAATATCTCTTTCTAAGTGAAGACGAAAGGTACCGATAATATAGATACCTATACACCTCTTCCTGCAGCCACGAGAAGGAAGGCATCCCACCAACCCTGCTGCCGCTGATGGACTGGTGCGTGGAGGTGCCGCAGTGCGGCGTCATCCGCTCCATGAACGTGCACGTCACGGCCGCCGTCTTCATGTGGGAGTACTGCCGCCAGCTCAACATGGCGCGCAACGTGTCATTCTTTAAATAGGGGAACGTTCTTTTTTTAAACGACTTTGAAAATGGAAGAGGTTCTCGATTTGACTGTTTTTTTTGTTGTGTGTTAACTCATTATTTTGTAGTGGGTGAACCGATTCTGATATTTTTTTGTGTGTTCGACTTTTGACTCATATAAATTTGAGCGATATGTTGTAATATGAAAATGGGTACTTACGATTTGACTTATTTTAATTTTATTTTCAGATATTTCGATATTTTCGATACAGTTGCATGGATCATGGTCACGGCGACACTTACCACCATGACCGACACTGACATAGTTCAAATCAAATCGTGAGTACCCGTTTTCATTTAAAATGTTTAGTTTCCGCGATGATATTAATTTAAAATCATTTGAGCAATGTATAACGGGTAGATTTTTTGGGGTTTTTGCAAAAACTGTTGTATTGCAGAGCGTTAGTTAGCTATATTTTTTTTTGTTATAATTAAAGTAAGCAAGACTTTTTAATATTCAACGTCTGACAAATTTTATTATCAACGTTCCTAGAACACAGAAGGTAACATTAATACATAGGTAAAGGAACCAGTTAAGTTACCGCTATGTATACGTTATTTTTGTAAATTTTGTATTTTAATTAATGCACTTCTGATGTTATACTCTGGGAGGTTCTTTGTGCCCTGTACTTTGTATGTGTATTGTGTTACATGAAAGCAAGGCAATAGGGAATATGCATGATTTTTTTTTATTGTTTTTATAGTTCATTTATGTTAATATAATACCGTAAAAAAATATACGAGTCATGGGAAAGTCCAAATTTATTTTAAATTAATTAATGAAAATTGCAGTGACATAAAGCCGATTCAAACGCCGCCCTTTTGGCGCGTTCTATGGTGACGTCATCGTTCGTCAGGTTGGAGTTGTTTACTAACAAGTGGTTATGAGCGAGGTTGAGAAAGAGTATTTTATAGTATTAAATTTACGTTTTCTAGTTTAATTTCATAAACGGAAGTATGGATGGAAACCGAAGACCTTATTTTAAGTACTGTATCGTACCTATGTGCAAGAATACGAGATGGAACGCGCCGGACAAAGTATTTTTTCATGTTCCATGGGATGCTTATATAAGAAAAATTGGTGTAAAATTGTGAAAAGAGATATTATATCTACAAAAAGCACTGCATACTGTTGCGAAGATCATTTTAACGTAAGAAGAAAATAATTATTTCTACCAAATATTAATAGTTTTGGTTTAATTTGGCTAACAAAAGTACAAACCCTAAAAAGTTGTTGTAAGATTCTCGTTCAGATCTGGGATAAAAACAGATTTGATTATAAAGTATTCCCAAACACGGTTTTATTTATTAACAACCATTTATTCCTAAAATGTGATATGAAGGATATAATATAATTTGTATGTAGAAGGTAAACGTCTAAATCTTTACAGGTTATGTTAAAGACTTTTATGAATTACTTAGAAAAACTGTACGAGAACCATGTACCTAAATTAAATATCTATCACTTCCTCACCTTGCAGCTTTGACTCCCCTGATTTCAGCTGATGTAAAATCATTATTTGAGGCGAAGTACGAACTCATCATGAAAGCATCTACATATGTACAGTAGTACACTGGAGCTTGGTGCTCAATAAAAGATGATGTGATGATGAACAATGGGCTTAATTCTGGACTTTGCAAATACAATTATCATCTAATTTAATTTAATACGTGAGAAAGCTTATTCACTGTGCGCTCCGTTAATAGAATGTTCGAGTCCGAATGTACGTAAGTTGCGGGTAAAATATAATTTTCACCACACAAACTACCGACATTATTGCGAGCGCCTGCACAAGTTTTCAAAGCAATTTGACGTCAGTGAATGTAACTGTAGGCGCAAACAATCAATTATCGGAAGATTATCCGATTGCGCCTTTTGAGATCCACTTTCAGACATTGTTAGTCATTCAACACATCACTAACAAACAAAAATCACGCAAGAAGTATACGATAAACTCTGAAAGCAATCAAATTAACTGAAATATAAATGAAAACAGCTAGTTCTAGTATGTTTTTGACATGTCCATCGCGAAGGAAGACGTCACGCCGATGTCTAACCAATGGCGTTGCGTTTCGACATTTTAAATTTGCCTCGTAAAATTTGCACTTTTTATAAATTTATTTTAGTGATTTTAAAAAGATTAAATAGAAAATAATGTGACAGATATCATTATTTTAGCGATAACGACTGTACAAAAAATATTTACTTAAATTTGAATGACATGCATATTCCCTATTATTATGTAATTCCTGCCTGCAGCTCAATGAGGGTAAAGGCGTGTGAATTCGCCGCTAGAGGCGCTAGTGCAGAGTGAGGTCTGGCTGTCAGTGCCACAAACTTATCTGACCGTTGAGGTTTCTATTAATTACAAATAAGCATAGAGATAGGAATATACCTACTTAGTCCTTATAGATCAATGCAAATAAGCATAGTTTTAGTAGGAGATACTTTGGTAAATTTTTGGCAGTTCTCACGCGTTTGGCGGTTCTAGAACTAAATAAGCGAAGACTGATAAATTATGAGTAGGTACCTACTGATACTGGCCTCGTAGTGATGATTATTTATCTACTATACAATGTGTTAATTTTACACTTGATCAAAAAAATGTACGGATACTAGATAAAAAATGGGAAGATTTTTTCATGTCAGCTATTTCGAAAATAGAGGCACCTTAATATTTTTTTAGGAAAATTCTCATCTTTCGGTTTTAATTTTTTTTTTTCTTAAAGTAAACGGTGTATAATTTTCACAGTGGTCTTATTTGATGGCTAAATAGTGTAACTTGCCAAAATAATAAAAAACACCACTGATTTCAAGCACGAAATTAGTTAAAAAAAATAAGTTTTTTGCGGTATATACCTAGTCTGAATGAGAGGTGTCAATACTATTCCATAGCACGTTTTGCTAAAAAACATACGTTTAAATTTTTGCCTGGGAATCGAACCCTGGACCAGTATGGTCAAGCAAGACCTATATCGGGTATTGCGCCATACGGACCGGTTTAGATGAAATAACATACCTAGTTTCATACAAAATATATTTTACACTAATAAAACCATTTATAACTTACTAGTTGGTTGCTGGATCTTCAGGTTTTTTCACCAATTTTCATCAAGTGGGTCGCTTGGTTCCGAGTATGCCGAATTATTTGAATAATTATGTAGGTTAAGGACGAATTAGGGTACTTATCTCTTAATAAACATAAAATTATTTAGACATTTTGTATAAAGTACTACGTCTTTATTCGTTTTAGTTTTACTTTGACGCCTTTCAATAGCACCATCCTACATGTAAACGGAGTAAAGTAGCTTAAACTTAAGAAATTATACAAATTATTTTTTAATGTTATGATTTTGTAAATATTTCTCGCATCATAAATACTTGTATCATGAACGCTATACCAGTAGACTAAGAATAGCTTAAGACTAAGATGACTCGCTTGATAGTCGAGATTTGGAAATATTACTTGATACTCTTGATAAGTTTATTTTACTATCTTCAATAGTAGACTACATTAGTGGACATAGCATTTTAATGCCGACATGTTGGCGTAAAAATTAATTTAGTAATTTATCTAGTACATAGTATCTCAATGGTCATATCATTATCATCACCCATGTCCACAATAGAAGTAGGTAAGCAGAAGCTCAATATTTTCCTTATGAAGTTGGTATTTTTACCAAGAGCTTTGTGGTGTAAGATTAAATAGGTATTTGTATGTTCATCTTTTAAATTGCTTAAGATACCTTTGTTGAATTTACTATCTGCCAAGTGCGAAAACGCCAATGCGTTTTAGTTCATTTATAGCAGGTACTATAATAATAAGTAAGTGTAAGTATATCGCGTGTTAAAATGTAAAACAGTTTATGTGACTCTGAAATTATTGACAAATTATTATTTTGTTATTATTATATAAGTAGGTACCTAAGTATAAGAATTTTGATATTTATTTTCGTGCAATAAAATAAATTATTGGAACAATAGACTATTTAATTTATTTGTGGACAAAACAACTTGATCATCTTTGGCAATATTGTCACTTTGATGGGTTTTACTTCGAATTCCTCCTTGTCAATCTCCATGAGAATCTCGGGTCCCGTTTCATTGGGATGCATTTCCACAGTCCTCGCTTCTATAACATCTGGCAACTCTTCAGACTTCAACCTTCGCCAGCCCTCCGACACAAACTCGGTGTAAGTATAACTAGGCCTGCCAACCATGACTCCAAGTGATGGAATCTCGTCTCTTCGTGGTCGTATCCTGAATTCGGTAGCTTTGAAACATAACTCCTGGACGACTGAGCATTCTGGGTTGATGACCTTAGTTTGGTCAGCTTCTTGACTCATTTGTGGGGTTGGCATGAAGAAGGACCATTTTCGCTTCACTTCTGGCTTCTTCACGATGCAATTGCTGCACCCTGCACACGGCGGCGTGTATTTTACTGTCCCACTGCAGTTCCAGTTGAGGGAATTCTTGTATCCATTGAAGATGTAAGACACGTAATCGCGTAACGATCCATATATCCAATACTTATCTTTCCTAGACTTCACGTCCCTGAAAGCACCCCACTCTACTGAATTCATGGCGTATATAGGTCGACTGGGTACTTCGTTTTCTGAAGGTATAGGTTCGATCTTCATTGTGTCTTTCCAAGCTGTGTGGCCCTTAATAATGGCGTTGCAAGCTTCGATCAGCTGTTTGACCTTCTCTACTCCGTCTCCTCCAGGGAACAGACTGTTGCCGACGCTGTTTGTTCGCCCCAGCGGTAGGATGCCGAGTGGGAATTGATTTGCGTCATCGTTGCGTCTTAGAAGCCCTGAAACAAAAATAAGGGCGACTTAGAATACCTACTGATCTCAATCCTATGTGGCAGAAGAGTGTGTTAAGAGTTGGTGGTAGGGATTCACATTATATTTGTTTTAGTATTATTACCGCTAATGTTTTTTTCATGCAATCTACCTAGCTAGCTCCAATCAGACAAGCAGATGAGACACCAAAGAAGTGTCAGGATGTCATAAAAAGAGAGAAGACAGGTAAAATTAAATACATGTCCTCATTCTATGTGATTACAACACAACATTTAAACTCTAGTTTTCAGGGAACAAGGAACGTGGTTATAACAAAAATAAAAATTTACCTGTTATCGTTTCAGACAATGTACCATCGCCACCAGCCACAATTATTGCTTCGGTGCCTTTTAGACTCTCCACAATTTCCTTGGCATTCCCCTCAGATGTGGTCTGAATGACATCCACCTGTAACCCTGCTAGAAGTAGCAGTGGCTCACAGTATTTCTCATACTCCTGCTTTGCCTTTCTCTTGTTGGCTACAGGATTGAGAATAACGGTAACTACAGTAGGGTTCCGCTCCATTGGAATCAGTGCATCTCCATATTTAGCTGCCTCCTTGCACGCTGCTCGCATTATTATATTTATTCTGTAAAATAATTTCCAAAATTTGTCTCATTTGTACATTTATTAATGTGTATGAATGGATATACAAAAATAGGTAAGTATACCATATGTTTATAATCAAATCACATACAGAAATATGTATTAAATTAAACATAATTTAATATATAATACTCACTCAAACTTTTCTTTTAATGTAGCCGCACCATAGTAAAATACAACTGCCCCAAATACTGACTTCTTCCAGTTATTTCGAATTGTTTTACCAATTTTTATTATCCTTTCCATGATTTCTGAATTAAAATTTTATTATTATAGTAAGTTATTTTTAACTACATAAATTAAAATTATTAGTTATTAAAGGGTATTTGGATCTAATGTAGGAAAACAGGAAAATGTAGGTATTAATATCAGCAGATTATTTTTAAATTAAATTTATAGGTTAAAATTAAAACTTCTGTCAGCTGATAATGACAATGACAAGATGACATTTGTTCTGCTTTCCATTTTACTTGTGGTATAATCCGTAGTTACCTATAAATTAATGCTATAATATAACAATCATTGATCTATAAAGGACCTATCTAAGTAGGTATATTATTCCTATCTCTATGATAACAATGGACTTAATTTAAGTCCATTGGTATAACATTAGTTCCATTACACCACACACACGTGATATTGATCATAGAAATAATATTGACATGAAATCGTGGATTTTAATGGTATACACATGTACAAAACGAAAATAAAGAACAAATTGATAAAAATACAACTTTGTAAAATGATTGTAAAAATATTCAATTAAATTTCTACAAAGGCATAATGTTCATTTCTACCGAAGGCCTGCTACGATTTAAAAAACTTAATGATGCCAGCACTTTGGCCGCGTTCCTTAGGCCGTGTTCCGAAACTAGTCCTTAACACTCTTAACGTTTCAAAAAAGCGTTCTATACTGATATAGGCATTATGGTCGTGGCATTTGGTGTTCGTTTGAGCGGTTGTGACGTAATGGATTGACGGGATTGATATGGGCTACCTTAACTACCTAGCTCATATCAATCCCGTCCTCAATGCCCGTATTTTGGGTACCATTTGGTTTTGACGTTCAGGGTGTTGTACCCTAATGGAACGGATTTGCCAAATTTGACAGCGCCCACAACGCCCCACCGATCGAGATGGGTCGTAGTGATCGAAAGTGATGACGCAATCCATTACGTCACAACCGCTCAAAATAACACCAAATCCCACGACCATAATTCCCATAATAAGTAGGTAATGGAATGGAACGCTTTTTTGTCGTTATGAGTGTTATGGGCTAGTTGCGGAACGCGACCAAAGTTTGAATTATGTCAAATGTTAAAAGTGACAACTGACACTGTCAATTCTATTTTCAGTTTGCTGTCAAAAAAATATTAAATTTTACTACAAATTTTATGAAATCGAATCACGAATCGAATCGAGTTCCTTTTATAAATGTCATAATAACATTGCAGAATACGATTCGTTTGGCTACAAATGGATTTAATTCGAAATCGTCATGAATTCTAATGCCAAGGAAATTGAGGAGCTAAAAGATGGCTGGGTGAGATGTAGATCCAAATCAAATCCGGGTAGACAGTATTTTTTTAACCGGAAAACTGGGAAATCGTCATGGACTCAGCCGCAGGTAGTTTTGAAACTTCTTATAATTTATGCATAAGTTACTTATTCGTTTTCATTTCATTATTTTAAATCGTGACAATTACATGTTTCACATTACTGTCTTGTTTATTTTAGCCTGGCGAAAAACAAGAAAAAAAGACTAAAAAAAAGAAATCTCCAATACAAAACCAGCAAAAACCTCAACCAGATGGGGCACGTAATAAATCAGTGAAGCGTAAAAGTAATGAGGGTGATGCAGGATGTTCTAAGAAAAAACCTAAAAATGGTAGATATAATCATGATTATGCTTGTGTTTATATTTATGTCATATAAATTAATTAAAGGGTAACTTAGGTACTGGTTTATATTTAAAACTAGCTTTCCCACACAGCATTGATGACTGTCCCACTTTTTATCACTTTAGGGGAGGAATTTACAAGAATCCTGTCTTTGAGCTCATCTGCACCCCACAAAGAACCTGTATACCAAATTTCAGCATCTTGCATGCAGTACTTTTGGCTGTGTTATCTGTCAGTCACTCAGGCCCTCAGTAGTGGAAGAGTTTTATATTATTAATATTGATACATAAATTATTAGTCACTAGCGGCCCGCCCGCGGTTTCACCCGCGTGGATCCCGTTCTCGTGGGAATATATGCATGTATTATACATAAAAACCTTCCTCTTGAATCACTCTATCTATTACAAAAACCCGCATCAAAATCCGTTGCGTAATTTTAAAGATTTAAGCATACAGACAAACAGACAGACAAAAATAGCGACTTTGTTTTATACTATGTAGTGATTCACAATCAAAACCAAATTTTTACTAAACTGACTGTCATTTAGGGGGTTTAATTTAATTTTCATATTTCCATGTAGCTATCATACACCGCAAACTGTCTTCTGAGTTTTCATATAATATGAAAATATTTTATTTGGTTTTTTATTAATTAAATCGTGTAGATTTATAAACTATAAATTTACAGAGACACCAGAAAAGCCTGGCAAAAAGGTTAATCCAAAGCAATATGAAACAAGGTCAAAGCTACATAACCAGACCAAATCACCAGTAAAACGCTTGTCACACAATGATTCAAAGCTTACTACTCCACCACAAAAGAAGACCACTCCATCAAATTCAAAGCTAACTACTCCACCACAAAAGAAGACCACTCCATCAAATTCAAAGCTAACTACTCCACCACAAAAGAAGACCTCGCCATCAAAAGCCACACCATCTAAGAATTCGGCTAGCAAGAGACTGTCTCAACTCAGATCTCAGCTCAGTGTTGAAGCACAAAAAGAAATTGAAAGGGAGAAAGATAAAACTGTTTCAAACCAAGATACAATTGAAACAAGTGTTAGGCCAAGAAATGAGGTGCCCAGTCCTAATATCAGCGAATTCATGGGGTCAACTACAACAAAATCTCCAATCAATGACAGCTTACACTCCATTCCATCTCCATCTCAATTCTTTGCTGCAAATAAAATAATTTCTTCAATGAAAGCACAGCTTCCTGAAGAGTATTGCACAAAGGAAAAACCTAAAGACACATTTGCAGATATTGAGCAGGGAATTTGCAGTCAGATAACAGAATACTATGTTATAAAGCACCCTTCTACCCCGCCTCAGTTTTCTGAAGCAAGTAAATTGGTTTCTGCTATAAAATCAAAGCTGAGTTATAGTCCAAAGGATGTTAAGTCTTACCCTTCAGCACAAGAAAGAATGGAAGCACTGCGAGCTTCACTCAGTGGGGAAATTGATGAGCGGGATCTCAGAGAGGAGTCCAATAATGATAGTGTAATGTCACAACCAGCACACACTGTCACATCTCAGGGTCCGTGTGTGCAGCAGAGGTGTGAGGCTATGGAAGTTGAAGATGTGAGAGAACCAGTTGAGGTATTTCATTAAGATTAATTATCTATTTACTGTACTTAGATGTTGTGTATATTATTAATATTTTCTTCATAAACAATGCAATATACTTGAAACATTCAAAACAATTCTTATTAAGAGGTTTATTCAAGGTCAGTTAACAAAAAGTTGGTGTAGTAACAGTTATTTAAGCATATTTTTTTAAGTTAAATATCAATAAATCTTTCAGCAACAAATTCCCTTGAATTATGTAATTCAAAAATCTTTACAAGTAATTATAATATATCCACTATATATCATGTAAATGTTAGATTCTAATTATTGTACATTATTTTACTATTACTTACACTTTAATAGATAAGGTAGGCAATGTTTCAGGTTCTGCAACCCAGCACTCTCCTAAAAGACACGGTCCCCGTCCCTATCAGTGGCCAGGTGGTGCTAGTTGTGGATACCAACATATTCATACATGAGCTGGACTTTATTAAGAGTGTCCTCAATGCGCACATTAAAGGTAATTTTATATATTGTTAACTGGCTTCCGCCCGCAGGCTTCGCCCGCGTGGAATTCGTTTAAACTTCAACCCCCTATTTCACCCCCTTTGGGGTGGAATTTCCAATAATCGTTTCTTAGTGCTCCCTTACAATCCTGAAGGAACATACATACCAAATTTCAGCTTTTTCCTTTCAGTAGTTTCGGCTGTCCATTGTCTGTCAGTCACTCAGTAATGCAAGTTTTATTTAAATAGACATTCAGGTATCTTTGTTATAAATTTTATTTTTCTTATGGTAAGGTGTTATACATAGATGTTACTTGACAGTTCTCCGTAGCATGTTGTCAAGGCATGTCGTCTCACCAGGTGGCAGATCTCTCTTTGTCAAACTATATCCCAGCTGATGGTGCTGAAGCAGCTATGTCAGTGATATCTTTTGTTAATTTGATTCTGTTTTTTTTCAAGGTTACAGCGAACAGCCAACACTGCTAGTCCCCTGGAGGGTAATCAATGAGCTGGACCGACTGAAGGACAACAACAACGGCAATGGAGCGGTTTGCAAGCGAGCAAGAGCTGCTATGGATTACTTGTACAAGTCTCTGCCTGAAAACAATCGGATAAAAGGTATATTGAAGTGATAACTTCTTATGTGAGGGTAAACCGCTTCGTTACGTAACGTGTTACGCCGATATTTTGTCTCGCTTCCCTTTCTCTCGCACATGTCTTTTGGCATTCAAGTATTAACCGCTAAAAATATATTTAACTGGACCATTAAATAGTTCCAGTTAAATATATTTTAAGCTACTCGTATCAATTCTGTCAGTTATTTTACTCATACCTACACTTATTTAGACATACCTACACTGCATTCGTAATACTCTCTCTCTCTCTCTCTCTTGCGCGCACACAGTTGTATATGTTGCCGATAATATTTTCAGGCCAGTCGCTCCGGGACGCTAATTCCCACATCTATCCATGCGAGCTGCCCGACGATGAGATACTAAACTGTGCGCTACAACAAGCCGAGAGGGGCAGGAATGTGGTGAGTTACACTGTAATGCACAGATGAAAGAATGAAATGGACTCTATACTCCGACTTTGAATTCGATTCAGTAAAATGACATTTTCAGTGTTACCGTTTTTTATTATCACAAAAATAGTGTTGTAACCTGGACATAAATGATTCGATTTGAAAAAAAATATTAATCGGATTATAATCTTTTCGCATAATTTAGCAAATCGCTAAAATACTGTATGAATCTTTTATAGGATCAATAACTACACATAAAAATATAAATATTATCAATTTTTTAATTATTTAATTTAATTTTTAAGCGCTTTTAGTGTATGTATGTACTAAAAGCATGGATGCACCGGTGTTTAATATTTTTGTATGCTTAATATGTAATTTAAAATCAATAACCTTTTCGTATTGTGTTTGATTTTTAATTATATTTTATTAACATTTAACTTTAAATTTAACATTAACACATCATCGAATCGATATAATCGAATCATCAAAATTTCATTCGCTAATCGTGTGAGTAATCACTATTATTGAAAAGCTAGCAACATTATTTCGAAAAATGACATTAGCAAACGTCAATTTACTGAATCGGTGTAAAAGTCGGAGTATATGTGTGTCGAGTTGTCTGAGCTTACATGTGTGTTTGTTTATGCCACTGCGTTTGAAAATAGGTACCATTTTATTATCACCATCACAATACTGATTGGATGGTCTTATATTGTTATTTAAGTTTCGTTCTCTTCTTTCTTGCCCTCCAACATATGGGTGAGGTCTTAGATGTAACAGATCTTTTAAAGACTTTGGTGGATTATCATTAGAAATCTCGCCCGATTGTTGGATTTGAATAAAAAAATGGCACTGGTTACGAAATTTATACATTTTAATGATGTGAGGGATTTGTAGAAGTCTAGTCGGGGGGCTACTTACGCTCCTTTTTCCGTAACAGAGCCTCCATTACAACCTTTTTTACCCAATGATTATTGGTCCTTAAGCTATATAACTGGCTCATTGCTAATTCAGCCGGCTAATTCTTTTTTCCTATAGTAGTTTCTTTCTTTCTGTAGTCCAATATTTAAAATACTTGACCATCTCTTTTCTTTCTATCTGAAAAAGTATGACACCACTATCTATATATGACTATCACAATGTATGTCCGTCACACCAGTTGCTGCTATCGAACGACAGGAACCTGTGCAACAAGGCGTCAGTGAACGGCGTGAGGCGGGTGGGCATGGCAGAGCTGAAGACGCTGGTGACGCACCGGCCCGCGGCATCGCCCGACCTGCTGAGCGGCTTCCAGCAGTGCCGGCGGACGGTGTATCAGCTATTGTCCAATATACTTGAGGTGAGCGTTGGTGAGTGCAGATATGAGTGAAGGAGCTGAAGACGCTGGTGACGCACCGGCCCGCGGCATCGCCCGACCTGCTGAGCGGCTTCCAGCAGTGCCGGCGGACGGTGTATCAGCTATTGTCCAATATACTTGAGGTGAGTGTTCGTTAGAGTGCAGATATGAGTGAAGGAGCTGAAGACGCTGGTGACGCACCGGCCCGCGGCATCGCCCGACCTGCTGAGCGGCTTCCAGCAGTGCCGGCGGACGGTGTATCAGCTATTGTCCAATATACTTGAGGTGAGCGTTGGTGAGTGCAGATATGAGTGAAGGAGCTGAAGACGCTGGTGACGCACCGGCCCGCGGCATCGCCCGACCTGCTGAGCGGCTTCCAGCAGTGCCGGCGGACGGTGTATCAGCTATTGTCCAATATACTTGAGGTGAGCGTTGGTGAGTGCAGATATGAGTGAAGGAGCTGAAGACGCTGGTGACGCACCGGCCCGCGGCCTCGCCCGACCTGCTGAGCGGCTTCCAGCAGTGCCGGCGGACGGTGTATCAGCTATTGTCCAATATACTTGAGGTGAGCGTTGGTGAGTGCAGATATGAGTGAAGGAGCTGAAGACGCTGGTGACGCACCGGCCCGCGGCCTCGCCCGACCTGCTGAGCGGCCTCCAGCAGTGCCGGCGGACGGTGTATCAGCTGTTGTCCAATATACTTGAGGTGAGCGTTGGTGAGTGCAGATATGAGTGAAGGAGCTGAAGACGCTGGTGACGCACCGGCCCGCGGCCTCGCCCGACCTGCTGAGCGGCCTCCAGCAGTGCCGGCGGACGGTGTATCAGCTGTTGTCCAATATACTTGAGGTGAGCGTTGGTGAGTGCAGATATGAGTGAAGGAGCTGAAGACGCTGGTGACGCACCGGCCCGCGGCCTCGCCCGACCTGCTGAGCGGCCTCCAGCAGTGCCGGCGGACGGTGTATCAGCTATTGTCAAATATACTTGAGGTGAGCTGATCAGCGGTACTCAACCTTTTTATACGGGCCTAAACATATTTCAGCCCAGTCACCTGAAGTGAGTGTCGACCAGCGGTAATGAACCTTTATATGGCGTCGGGCACACGGCACCGCGCACCGCCGCGGTAGGCGGTGAAGCGGTTGTCAAGTTGTATTGGGGTCTATGAAATCCGTTGATTCCTAACACACGTACACCGACTGACCGCGCGGTCGAGCGGTGCTCTCACCGCCACCGCCCCTCCGCGCTGACGTTCGCGGATCGGAGATTTAATTGCAGCAGCAACATAGACAAAAAATGCATAGATCTTGAAGTAGTACACAGATAATAGAAAACAAGTTATTTAACAGATCAATAGATAATAAGTTATAGCAATTTAATGTTTCTAACAGTGTGGGGTTTTGAGTATGTAGCGTTATAAAAAAAACCATACCCGTTGTTCCCAGAACGAGATGCGAGCCAAGTATAACAACCTGTGGCTACACGTGGTGTACCGGCCGCCGCCGTGGGAGCTTATTGATGTTCTGCACTGCCTGCTCAAACACTGGGTGGCGGTGTTCAGCGAGGTGTTCCCCCGCATCGAGCACCTCATCGCTGATCTCAAGGGCAGCTTGGAGCGGATCGAGGGCAAGGGTGAGTCAACCTTTGGTATATTAAAAGGTGTTTGATGTAAATACGTTCATATGTTGCAGTTGTGAATGTAGTTAAATATGTATTATTCTCCCTCACATGTTCACGTGAATTTGAATGTAATTAAATATGACATGTTTTCTTCTTCCATGTGGTAATAGGGGATCGGACGATAATCACACAAAAAAAGCATAATTGTATACGGTCGAATTGAGAACCTCCTTCTTTTTTGAAGTCGGTTAATTACAAACATTGTAAAAAAAATGATTTTTTCATTCCGTCTCTGGCTGGTAGCGGTTTAGTGTTGACTTTGATGTTGCTAATGACTACTACATTGAATAAACGATTAAATAAAATGTTTATTTGAAGTAGCCGAAAAATTTATACTTTTCGAAAGTCAAACTACGTCATTCAACCCGTCCCATTTCTTCGACAGATCCGACAACAGTAACAGAGTCAGAAGTGAACCACTTCAAAGAGCTGAGCGTGGAGGTGGCGCACAAGTGTCAGATCATCCCCGAGTACATGGAGCTGGCGAAGTTGGCCTCGGCCCGGCTCGCGTCCCCGAGCGGGACGGACGACGACGAGCGAGCGAGACGGAGCGTCGTCGCCGCGTTCGAGGCGCTCTGGAACGTCGTGTCTAGTTATTGGTGCGTGCTTTAATTTTGTTATTTATGAAATTGGTACACGTAGTAAAAAATATTTCACTTGATTTTGGACGACTTGGTCGTCCTGGAAGATTATTTAACTGATTTTAAAATAATTATTTTGCTAAGTTCAAAACAGGAAACCTTCAACTCGACTGTTTATCTATGCGTGTTACCTTGTTACCTTTTACTGGGTTTACTGATTTTGGTATATTTTTATATTCGAAAGTTGATATTTGTCGTGTTGTCTTGCTGTCGCTGATATTTGTGGGGGTATGGTATTTTAGCGACATCTGACGAATGGTTTTTGGGTTATAACTGATGCATATTTATTTGTCTTCGATAAAAGTGATCATGTTTACATTTTATTACTAGAGGATATTGAAGTTATTTTTTTCTTGAAACTATGACATAGAGCAGAGAGCAGAGTTGTTCTATAGTCGGCACAATCATAAGATTCCGATATGACGTCTGTCATGTATGAACACAAACTAACCTTGTATGGACGTCTTCAATTTACTTATTACGGAAATATTTTTTTTTAATTTGAACCGCTGGTAATGATACTATGAAGTGAAGATATTTCGTAGTGAATGATACTCGTAGGTCACTTTGGTTAAATTTACTGTGCATATACAGTACACAGTTTATATTTATTATCAATGCAGCTTTATAAGTAGGTACATAATGTACTTGTGAATCCACCTCCTCTTCGCTTTGGAAAATTGTTTTTATGTTTACAGATAATAAACACTTCTTCCCATTTTTGCAACATATTTTATTGGTACATCGCTTCTATTGCTCGTAGCATGATGTTATAAAATTGCCCACAGTTTGTTAAATATTTTAATTAGGCATTAGTCCGTAATATTAAACGCAAGTAACTAGCGGGTTAAACGAATTGGAGTAATATTGTTTACTTACTACGAGTATTTAGATAGGTACTTACTTACTTATACGTACTTACATAGGTAAATACTAGAAATTCTGGCGAAATATGTAAACCATCCCTGCTTGTTTTTTATTTGTATTATTTATAAATTGTTTAAATAATTTTATTTTATTTTAATCAGTTTACATCATAAATTGTGTAAAATTGAACAAATATTTAAGACGTCACTACAATGTTTTATAAGGAGGCTGGATTTATAGTTATGTGACCTCTTGAAACAATTTATGAATCGACCATAATCGATACATTACTATAATCGAAAGTATGTGCTACCATGTCACACCCAAAATACAAATAGTTATAGATTCCTTAATATGTCTAAAGCATTGCGATTTTTCGTAGCTATTAGAAATTCCCGATACATACATTTTTAAGCCTTTTCCACTCAAATCGGATAATTACTAACCGTTTAATAGTTTCTTCGTTTTCATTAGATTAATGAAATTTCCATTTTAATAACTAATATAATTTCCTCACCTTAACTTACTAGTCAAATTGTCTTATTATCCCTTTCGGTGTTAATCTCAACGCTACATCTGTTTTTACCTGATTTTAAGAAAACAATCAGAGGTCGGTTTATAATTATCGTTCCGAAATTAATTAACGAAACGATTAGAAAGTCTTATTACTTATAATCGGTTAAATTTATAAATCGGTTTATTTAATGCATCGATTTTTGTTGTACTTCACTATTGTCACTGTGATGACAGCCTTCATATCGGAATCTTATGATTGTGCCGACTATAGACATGCGATATACAGCGGTATTCACAAACAGTACTATGAAGTCTCATAGTGCTCACGAACGCATAGGGTCATTTGGTTTGACAAATTGGAGTAATGACCAAGCTGTATTCAACGCTATGAGATCTAACGGCTAAGTAATGCATCATCATCATCATCTAAACCCATCATTGCCCACTATTGAGCACGGATCTCTTCTCAGAATGAGAAGGTTTTAGGCCATAGTCCACCACGCTGGCCATGTGCGGATTGGTGGACGTCACACACCGTTGAGTATGGCAAACTCTCCGGCATGCAGGTTTCTTCACGATGTTTTCCTTCACCGTTTGTAGCAAGTGACATTTAAATGCTTAAAATTAATGCATAAATTTTGTTTATGATACTAATATTATAAATGCGAAAGTTTGTAAGGATGTGAGTGTGTATGTTTGTTATTCTTTCACGCAAAAACTACTGAACGGATTTTAATGAAACTTTGCAGTAATATAGCTTAGACATCTGAATAACATAATTTGTTAAAATTTATAGGGATTTTTGAAGGGACTGGTTCCCCGAAGCAAAGTGAGGGCGGGTTTACTAGTGTAACATCTCAGACCAATAAACTATAGACGAAGCGCCGTGAACAAAAGAGTGAAGCCGGCAAAAGTCAGCCTAAAGCACACACCGAAACCAATAGAATGCCCTATGTTGACAGTTTGAACTAGAACAAATTTAAACTTTATTTTTTGGAACACAAAGCTCCATTCATTTTTTATTATTTAGAACACAAAAGTCGTTTTGGTGTGAGTGCCGCTGTGTGTATTACAAGGCTCGGCTGACTTATTGCTGGTTTCACTCTTTTGTTGCCGGCTTTCTGTCTATAGTTTATTGGTCTGAGTGTAACATTATGTGTCTGTATGTAGCGCTAAGCTAGCGAGCGCGCTGGGCGTGGCGCACGGCGTGGCGGACGGCGCGGCGGCCGGCGACTCGCTGCCGCGCCTCGCCGCCATGTTCCCGCGGTTCAACGGCTGCGTGCACAACTTCGTGCTCACTGTTGACGGGTAAGGGTGTATTCACTGTATGTCTGTACGTTGTAGCGCTAAGCTAGCTGATGGGTAAGGGTTTTTTTATGGAATTAAGATAGCAAACGAGCATGCAGCACCACCCTTCCGCTGCCGCCCATGACAACTGTGACCGACCCAGAACTAGACTCAAAGGGACTAGGATGGTTAGTCCAGTTAGTAGATGGTGTTAGAATATTAGTTGGTTAGTTTGTTAATAAGTGTGAGCACAGGGACTGTTAGTGATAATTAATCCTGTTAGTTAATGTTAGTAAAAGTCCAGTTAGTTATTGTTAGTATGAGTCTCGTTCTAATTCGGTCACAGATGCTTTGCTACCCCTGAGGACTGAGATGATCGCCTCTAAAAAAGTGCAACCGGCTCCACACCTACCCATCCGGAACACAATTGTTCTAAAAACAATTATTACACGGTAGGAATGGAATCACAGGGGCGCCGTAAACGGGCGTGCAAGGCGTGCAAGTGGACAAGTGGTGCAAGTGAAGATTGTTATTGAACGACGAGAGGGGGAGGGGGGGGGGTGTAAATCGGTTTCGCCCTTGGATGCCGATACAGTTTATGGCGCCCGTTTACTTATACTTTTATTTATAAGGCCGTCCTCAAACAACGCTATTTGTAAGCGCCGAGGATGTTGTCCAGGTAACGAGGCGACGCGTCTACGATGCGTGCCTGTCAATGAAGAGTGACTGACTCAATTCTCACTGTCAATTCGCAGGGTTCTGAAGACAGAAGACATGTCATCTTTAGACGAGAAGATAACCCGGTTGGAAGCGGCGTTCAGGGAATGTCTACAGCTGACCAGACATGACGGACACCCTAGTAAAGAACACCTCCGCACGTTTTGTCTCACTAACAGGTCAGTTTTTACTTGCTACAACCCATTGATGGCCCACTACTGAGCACGGGTCTCTCCTCATTATTGAAGAGGCATAGAGCATACTCCACCACGCTGCTCCAATGCGGATCGGTGGAGGGGTTAGTGGCCAACCCAGTGTCGAAAGTTTTCAAGCAGCCCGAAGGCCTCCGACATGGCTTAACGACTGCTATCTATCGATAACAGCCGAGACCGACGGCTCTACGTGCCCTCCGAAGCACGGAAGCGCTCAAGAAATTTAGCCACTAGCAGTCACCCATCCGAGTACCGACCGCGCCCGCTGTTGCTTAACTTTGTCGATCGCTTAGGATCGACGTAAGCCGCCGGGCTATGAGCGCTACGTTTTTATTTAATCGCTAACAATCGAGCCGGTAGTCACCTGATGGTAAATGGTCATTGTTGCAATACATATCAGTGACATCAAAATTACCACCAATGCTGTTAAAAAATATTTTTTGGTCGCGTCCCGCTTTTATTCGTCATTTATTTATTATGCCCTTCTCACACAACGCTATTTATGAGCTACGCGACTGCAACGCAATCCAAAATTCGCTGTATCTGACACTGTTCACTGACAGGAGACGCATCGTGTCGCTTCTTTACTTTGACAACATCCTAGTCGCTTACAAAATATAGCGTTGTGTGAGAAAGGCCCTATGGGTACCGCGAAGGACTGGAATAAATTGCCAGCGTCTGTGTCGCATTCGATTATCACGTAGGTGTCTTAAAACCAATAGTAATTAAATGACTGCTACTGCTACCGCCCACTAATGGTATTTTTTTTTATAAATAAACATTTAACTTTCTTACATACAAGTTATATTCTATTTATTTTTGTTCGTTGGTATTTGGCAGTTCGTCTTTTATAACTATGTATATCATGTTTTTTTTTACATTATATAAGTTAATGCTCGACTACAATCCCACCTGATGGTAAGCAACAGTGCAGTCATGGGTGGTAAATCGCACTAACCCTTATTTCATCCCCTTAGGGGATGAATTTTGAAAAATCCTTTCTTAGCGGATGTCTACATCATAGTGGCTATCTGCATGCCAAATTTCAGCCCGATCCGTCCAGTGGTTTGGGCTGTGTGTTGATAGATCACTAAATCAGTCAGTCACCTTTGCGTTATATATATTTAGATGTTAAAGGAACTGTATGTATGTATGTGTAATGTTATAGGAGCATGTTACAAGAAGCGGTGAGCAAGTTCTCTCAGCTCCGGCAGTTGCTCGACGCGTGCAAGGCCAAGCTTGAGGTTCCCGCCTAAAATGTTTACTGTCGCGGTCGTAAGTGCTGTGGAATATTTATTTATTTATTTATTCCAAAATATTTTTACTAACATTACAGATGCGTTCGTGTATTTCATATAAATTTCTTAATAAACACATTAATAATTGAAAATCATTCTTATAGAAATACATTGTTTTTAAGATGTTCAATAAAAATAAATACGTACCTAATATGTCAATAGGTATTAGTATACTCGTATTGTCGCTAAAGTGGAAACCAAGTATTTTATTTATGTAGTTAGCACGCAAATACGCGCGTAAGTGTACGTCCGCGCACGTACATTAAAGGATTGCGCACAATACAAAGTCCCGGTACCTGAGCAACTAAAACGAAAGCATTCAATGAGGGTCGCCGTTTTTATGCTCACCAGTTGGCGCCACTGTTGAGTGAGGTCATCACAATTAGGGTCACAATAGCGTAGCCATAGCTATTCACACGAGCAGAGTGCTCGAGCGTGATATCGAGTAGTCATTTTCATAACTATACTACTTATTAGTATAATGTAATTTCAGTAACATAATTTCGAGAAACTAGCCGAATTTTGTACTAAACATAATTCTGTCGTCTACTTTCAAAACCCGCTAAAACACTTTTAACAAAATGTAACCAAAGTAACCAAAAAATAAATGTATACCTACTTCATATAATTAATGTTTTATAAAACTAACCATTTATAATGCCTTTATTAGACGTTTACAAATAGATAAAACACTTAACATAATTCAAAAAAGCTATAGTAATGAAAAAATAACATGATTTTGTTTTAGTGGGTATTGGTGTGAACTTTTGATTATGGCGGGTTTTGCAAAGTACTTATCTATTGAATTAGCGTCGTTGAAAAAATGTTCATACTAAAAATACATAAGACGTATCTACTGTGAATTTGGAATAAATAAGGTCATAAATGTGTTCAGTTTCAATTATTAAAATCACAGTGTTATTAGTTAGTGCCCGCGACTTCTCTTTATTCTTACACTAGCTGTTGCCCGCGGCTCCGCCCGCGTGGAACTCAGTGTGTCACAAAATTATTCCTGCGTTAATCCCGACCCCACACATATTAAGACACACTCCACACATCTTAAGAACAGTTGATTTTTTACTACGTTTTAGTCATACCGTACAAAAATCCGTTATGTAGATCTTGAGAAAATCGATAAAAAGACTTTAAGATATAAACGTCGGGGTTTTTTCATTTCAAACTATTATATTTTTAAACTACATTGGTAGTTTTTCATTCGGGTGCCAAAACATAAAGACCAACTAAAGCGATGTTGACCCTCGAAAAAGCAACATAAAGTTGATCATGAGAAAAAAAGCCGGTTCGATTCCCGATATATGTATAGATATTCCGATATATAGATATTAATGAGCCCGCGACTTCATTCGCTCATGGAAGCTTTTCCCGCGTAAATCTCGATCCCGCGGGAAGTCCGGAACAAAAAGTAGCTTATATAATGCTCCATAACCTCCTCTACCTCCCACTGAAAGTCCCATAAACATCTGAACCCACGACCTCATTCCCGGGTATGAGTTTTTACCGCGTGAATCCTAATCCCGCGGGAATTCAGGGATAAACAGTACCCTATATGTATGTTGCTTCAAAACTTCCTCAATCTCCTAGTAACGGTCGCATAAAAATATAAGCCCGCAACTTCGCGCAGGAGTTTATTCCGCGTAACTCCAGATCCCGCGGGATTTCCGGGAAGACAGACTTGTTAGTTTTATGTTAATGTTTGTTTAGAAGCTATTTATACCCCATACGCGAAGAAGGTTTTCCCGCGTAAATTCCGATCCCGCGGGATTTCTGGGATAAAAAATATCCTATATGTTAATCTAAGTTGCCCTCTATGTGTGTGCCAAATTTAATGAAAATCGGTTCAGTAGTTTTTGCGTGAAGGAGTAACAAACAAACAAACAAACAAATACACAAACTTTCACATTTATAATATTAGTAGGATAATGGCTATGTAGGGTGACGCAAGTTGAACTTCGTATTAGTGAGAAAAAGTAACATTTATTTTTTACTTTTTGTATGTACCTAAATAGTCGATAATCAAACGACACATCTGATTGTCCAAGGACATCAGAATCAGAAATATCCAAGACGTCACATCGAAGCAGATAACCGGATCCTGTGGCTGTCTGATTGCCATGACGTCGGGTTTACAGTGGATGATATAAAGTAGCCATATTCTCGTCTGTTGTTGAGCCACGATACTTAGTACCATTCCTACCGTGTAATAATTGTTTTAAGAACAATTGTGTTCCAGATAGGAAGGTGTGGAGCCGGTTACACTTTTTTAAAGGCGACCATCTCAGTCCTCAGAGGTAGCTACGCATCTGTGACCGAATTAGAACGAGACCCATTGAGTCTAGTTCTGGGTCGGTCACAGTTGTCATGGGCGGCAGCGGAAGGTGGTGCTGCATGCTCGTTTGCTATCTTAATTCCATAAAAAAAAAGCTTGGTGCACCACGCAGGGTTGGTTGTTCGAGGCATTTGGTTCCCCCGACATCACAAAGACGCAAAGCAAACGTGTAGGGTAAACTGAGACGTATTTGGCTACCCTTTAGTACTTGGCAACTTGGAATTTCAATGCTTTATATCAAGAATTCTGTATAGTCATGCTATTTTCGAGAAGTATAGGTACATATTCATGTAATACGCATGATGACAGATTTTCAAAACCTGTTGTATGATATTCGGAAATATATTGTAAAATGTTAGGTACTAATACAACATTTTAGGAAAAAAATCGAGATTTTTATTGACAAAACACATTTTACAACAAAACAGCTTTAAAATTTCCACCTGTGACGTCACGCTAGAGTACACGAACAAAAAAATATGCTTAGAAAAAGTTTTTACTCGAGCGTGACGCCATAAACGATAATCACAGCGGTTCGGCGTTTAGCACATCATGGCGGATTGTCGTATTTTTTTGTTTTATAAAATTAAAGTATTAATTAATCTCGCTATCAATAAAATTTAAATATTTCTTGTACTTCTTTAAGTTTCATCATATTATGGTTACATTATTTGTAGTGTTTTTATTCACAGTCATCATGCGTATTATTCAGTTGTCATATTAATTATTTTTTCTTATCATTAAACATCGCAATTTGTGGCCAATTACTTAACTTAAAATATGGCCGTATTTCTTGTCATTCACGTTGATATTAAAAACAATTTTAGTAACTTTTACAAATACGAGTAATATGGTGATCTCCATTTTTGCTTTGCTCATAATTACAAAAATTTTCTTTGCTTTATTTTAAACCACACATTGCATTAACCAATTTAAATCAGCAAGGCTATTCTGTAATAGCTAGGGAGCCCAAGAGGGGATTCTTGGATTTACTCGAGCGCGGCAGATTAAGGTACAGGGGGTACCTTGTACCCAGTTAAGTACCTCCACCAAATATGAGCCCCATATATAAGGCTGCGCCTCAAGAATAATGGATCAGATTAGTAAAAAAAAATCGATCATCAGACATTCTCGAGCGCGTCAGATTAAGGTAGGGTGAGTTAATTACATGCTAAAAAGTGTATATTCCACTAATCTGACAATTTGAGAATGACGCAATGAAAGGGGAGGGCTACAAAGTTGTTAAAAAAAACGCCATCTTGACAGTCTCGAGCGCGGCTAATTTTTTTTTATTTTGAAGGAAATGATTCAAGGATAACGAAAAATATAATATAATTGACGATTTATAAGAGCCGAAATAACAAAAATTCGTCATTAAAGTTTAATGTTCAAAATCGATAAGTAGAGATAAATCAAAAAGTACCCGTCAGATTTCGCTCAAATTTATACGAAAACATACGACGAGCTTTCGATTAAAAAAAGGATGGAAGGATGAAAATTTAAATTCTCAGTAAAAAGTTGAGGTAGCGACCATAAACACACATTATTAAAAATAACTCAAAAACTGCCCATTAGAGGTCGCTCAAATTTATACAGTATCACAAGACAAGCACCAGCTTCCGAATAAAAAAAGAATTATAAAAATCGGAACACCCAGTCAAAAGTTATGAGGCAACTACCATAAATCCAATACACATTATTATGAATAACTCAAAAACTATCTTGGAGAAACGTCAAATTAAACGAAAGGTTAATCTCACAAGGAGGTTTTTAACCAACCTTCGGGAGAGTTTAAATAGTTTAAACTAGACTTGATCGATTATCTACCGTTTATCTTAAGAAATAATTCGTGACTAAACTCTGAAGCATAGTTTAAACTATGATTGATATTACGGCCCTTATACATATTATGTAAATACAAGTATTCTACTTAAAAACATACACTTTTTTATTTGCATGCTATTTCCTGAGCTTTTCTATTAATGAAGTTCAATGATTTAATTTTTTTTTGGCAGATTAGGGAAATCCCTCTAGATAATCGTCAGATTTAGAGACAGCAAGTCTAGGACATAAAGATGAACCATATATATCTTAATCTGACGCGCTTGAGTATTTCAAAATGGCGATTTTTTTTTGTACATTAGTATAATGGCTGCGAGTTTGGGTCACATCGAAATCGGCAGATTATTGAATTAGAGCTTTTTTTTGGTGCACTTAACACCCCCTTAGAAAATCTGACGCGCTCGAGTAATTTTTTTTTTATCATTTTCAACCCTTAAGTACGATCACCCCCATCATGCAAACGGTCAGATTAACATACGTACATTATTAAAAATACGTAGGCCATTGATGGTATCAAAATATGACGCGCTCGAGTATGTCCATGCGGCAGTTTTTTTTTACATATTTAAAGATCTATAGCCGCTTCCCCCACCGATGAAAAGGTATACATTATATAACATTTTTTTCTTCTTGTCATCTAAGCTTTGCAACCCAATAGGTCTCTAAGACGCTCGATTAAATCCACATTCAGCATCATGGCCTCCCGTACTATAAGAAATAAATTCGATATTGAAGTTCACTCAGGTGAGTTGCGTCACTTCGATTGCGAGCTTGATTGGCGCTGCCGTCGGTTTTAATTTTAACATAACGCGATGTACGTCAAAATCAAAATATCACCGCGGGTTCAGCTATCGAGATGTCAAAGATATCCTTACAGAATAGCCTAGCAGATTCAACTTTTATAAAAGCATTGAAGTATGAACATCATTTTCTTTTTCTATTATTTATTATAATGAATACAATGTAAGGTTCATAATTCAATGCGTTTTCATTTCTTGTATCAGTGTTGAGTCCGATTTGAATTGATCATAAAATTACATTATATTTAAATGTTTCTTGCACTTACGACCGCGACTGTACTGTACTTGTATTCTAGTCTGTATATTGTACTAAACGGTAGATATAGTCCCAGACCCCAGAATCAGACTACCTACAATACTAAGTTTATACATTTTATTTGCACTTGTATTTTTCAAATTGCTCTTTTTCATGTTTATGTAAATTTGATTTTGTAAAAATTAAATATGATATCTTCATTCTGGGTGGATCGATTCTTGTGTCCATAATTATAGTTTTTGTTTTAATAATTTGTATATATTATTTAAGATTAACTAGTATATAAGAAATGTATTTAAAATGCTCTAATGTTAAATAAATATGCAGAGGTTGATGGTTTTGAAATTGCACGATCTAAGGGAACTATCTGAGGAAATATTGGTTTAGATAATTATATTAATTATATGTGTTTGGTGTTTTTTTTAACTTATAGGTAAATCTAAAATGATTTTTATTCACCGACGATGTATTCATCTTCGGACCATCAGGCCTCTGTAGATTAATAGCATTTGAGTTTGATTATGATGTCATTCGTTTGTAAAAGTATTTCTTTCTTATTGGATTAGAAGTTCCAATGGTTCTATTGTAGTTCCAATGGTTCTAATAAGTTCTAACGGATTTGTAGCCAACATTTATCATTTGATTAACTAATTATAAATAACTTGCTTCCGCCCGCAGGCTTCGCCCGCGTGGAATTCGTTTAAACTTCACCCCCTCTATTTCACCCCCTTCGGGGTGGAATTTCGAAAAATCCTCTCTTAATGCTCCCCTACACTCCCCAAGGAACATACATGCCAAATTTGTCTGTCAGTCACTCAGTAATGCAAGATTTTTATATTTATATTATTACGACGTATTCAAAGTAATAAAATTAAATAAAACAATAGCTCAGTTCGACGGCACATTTTACTCCAATAATCTAGATGGCTGTGCCGTTATTACATAACAATTTCGAGAAGAATCATTTGATACACTTTAAATATTTTTAATGGTTCTTAATATTGTGATTATTCGTATTAATAATAATTGCATTAAATCATTCACATTACATATTTAATAATTATTGCTATGCAAATCCATCGAGCGCGTTAAAATGGAATCCATACAAAAAATGCCGGGCGCGGAGGCGTCGGAGACGGAACTTGTAATAATATAGATAATGACTGAAAATTGCACAAAATATTTTCATCACTTTTGCAAACGACTGTACTGGACTGAATAACTTATTGTGGTAGGTAAATTGTACATAATATATTATACTGTAAACGGGTAGGATTATGTACGGTTTTAGACTTATTTAGCTGTTATCAAAGGGAAATGATGTTGGAACAAGGTTACAGACAGACGGAAAGTGCTATACCTATGTTAAATAACTCCCATAGATTAAAATTAATCATATTAGAAGTAATATGTCACTTCATAGAAAATGATGACTTAAATTAGTTAACCTTTAAATGTATTACTTGATATTTGTCTAGTTAACCCACGACCAATCCCTTTGCTCCTATAAAAATAAAATAGTCATCATTCTATCCATCCATTATACCTACATCCTTTTGTATTTTTTTCATATACTGCCATCCATTACTAACTGTACCCCAAACTATTCAGTTTCCTGGTTCCTTAACTCCTTAAAACACTAGTAAAAGATGTTTTTGCTTTGTTCCTGCAACTTTCACAGTACATTTATTCTCCTATCCCACAACGCTTGTTACAGAGTTGTCTCTATTCATGTATTTTTGTTGTTTAAATTTAAGTTAGTAAGTATCTTGGTTCCATTTTAATTAAATTTTGTTTTGGGACCCCCCACAGTCTATACCAGCTCAACCTATGACCCGCTGGGCCCTTTGGATTGGCCCACATAAATTTCAAACCTATCAAAGACCGTAAAAGTAAGAAATATAAATGTTTATATAACAAAATAAAAAAAATATATGTTCTAATAATTTAGACCTAAATATTTTTTGCTTGTGGCTCGGGATCGCTCGGCTGAAATATGTTTGTGGCTCCTATAAAAGGTTGAGTACCGCTGGTCTAGACTGTATTTCCATTTTTTTAAGTATGTACATAACTTAAGTTTGTCTAGAAAAATCGCTTTGTAGCGATAATATTTGTTTTTTATGCACTTGCTGTGGTGAACAATAAAGTGTATTTTTATTATGTTAGCAATTAATGTTTTATTTAATAAATACAAAAGTATAAACAAAGTTACCATTTCTTGATAAATTAAAAATTTTTTGATGTCCATATCACGTCCATTACGCGCGTATTAATCTCCACATTATGGTGCGTACAGACTATATAACAAAACATATTATAAAATATAGTTAAATAACATGTTTTATAAATGTGGACGATATGTGTTACAAAAACAAGTTATATAACATGTTATTAGTTTGTGCAACAATGTTATATAACTTTTGCGCACGAGTTACCTACTTGTGCCTTGTTATATAACACTTTTATATTACAATGTTACTTTAATGTGTACGGTCTTGTTATATGTTTCATTGTTAGACAACAATGTTAGATAGTGTGGACGTGTTATAAAACAGAAGTTATATAACATGTTACATAATCTGTACGCACCCTTACAAACTATTTCGTTGGTGTTTAACGTTAATGTAACAATAATGATCTCACATATTTTCTAGAGATGTTTGGCTAAAAATGAAGGGACTTAGGCTAAATAAACAAGTATATTTTTCTGTCCGTGTGGATGACACTTATCTCCTTCCTTCCCCGTGTGAGAAGAAATACGTATCGCAATATTGTAAAGAGGACCTTCGTACTGGCTGTTTTCATGGCAACAGAATAAATTCGATTTGATCTTTAGCAAACCTTTGAACATATGTTATTTATAAACTTAAGTACAGAGGCGGATTAAGTTGCGCCTAAGGCTTCCTGTCCACCGGAGCGGAGCGAGGCAGCGGAGCGGAGAAACGGAGAAATATTAACCAATAGTTAGCACGCAATCCCTGCCCACTTGTGTCGAGCGGAGATTTTATGCAATCTTATTGGTTGATTTTCTCCGTTTCTCCGCTCCGGTTGACAGGCAGCCTTAGGCGAAGACTTGATCGGCGCCTCTATATCTAACCACTAGCTATTTATAAGTTTTAACTAGTACAAAAATTAAGCGCGTACCTACGCCCCCTTATAACGTGGCGACCCTAGGAACGTGCCTGGTTAGCCTTAAGCGACGATTCCACCAGTGTGCGGCACTGTAACGCACAAAAAATGTTCACGCTGGTCGACTTACTCGGGCAAACAATAAAAAATTGTGCGCGAACAATTTAGAGCTGTTCGCGCACATCTGTATACCTACTTTTTTGCGAGTGCATATATGCAGTGGACTCGCGTCGATGCGTACACGCTTGTTGTTCGCGAACTCATTCTTGCTTCCGCGTACAATGTTCGTGAACAAATGTGCTGCACACTATATTGGTGGAATCATACCATTAGGATAATCCGCCACTGCGTAAGTTATAATTTAAAATATATTGTGTATAACGTGATTTTTTCTTGTTGACGTTAATTGGGAGGCGTTGAATAAAATAAAACGTGATGTGATAATAATAAAGCGAAAAAAAATTAATAAACACAATAGAGATATCATTAAAAATGATAATGAATTTAGATAGAAAAAATTTAAATTAGCCTAGATAATTACATAATATAATTCTATTTTATTACTTTAATCATATAATATTTTTTTTTCATTAATTACGGAATAAATACAGATTTGAAAAAGAACAATGCCCACTTCCCATACATTTGAAGACCTGAAAGGAAAATTAATTTATAGGTATAATGAATAGTAGAAGGACTACCTATTGGAGTAATAAATATTGTCTTATAGTCATTTTTAAGATTTGATCGCAGCAAAGTTAAAAAATATGAATAAGTATTGATGATTGTGAAGTCCTTGAAATCAATGTTAACGATAGTTTCGTACCTACCTCCAACTCCAACCGACCATTTTCTGCAGTTCTTTTATTTTAAAAAGATTTCTTTTCTATCCAACATATTTCATTGGGTAAATGTAGCATACCATAATAATAGTAATAAGTAATGTTTTCTTGAATCAATTTCGGTCATGGCGGCGTCAGTGTCAAATGTCAAAAAACACCTTTCAGTTGGGTACTCTATTCCATAGAGATAGGAATGTCTCTATTCATACTCAATTCCATTGAGCTGATATTCATTGTTTCATACTGGTAGAGCCTAGAGTTCGCCCGGGGTAGGACCACCGCCCGCCAAGGTACTCAGTACCATTCCTACCGTCATAATAATTGTTTTTAAGAGCAATTGTGTTCCGGATAGGAAGGTTTGTGGAGCCGGTTTCACTTTTTTAGAGGCGACCATCTCAGACCTCAGGGGTAGCAACGCATCTGTGACCGAATTGGAACAAGACTCATACTAACAATAACTAATTGGACTATTACTAACATTAACTAACAGGACTAATTATCACTAACATACCCTGTCCTCGCACTTATTAACAAACTAACCAACTAATATTCTAACACCATCTACTAACTGGACTAATCATCCTAGTCCCTTTGAGTCTAGTTCTAGGTCGGTCACAGTTGTTATGGGCGGCAGGGGAAGGGTGGTACTGCATGCTCGTTTGCTATCTTAATTCCATAAAAAAAAAAAAAAAAAAATGAATGGATTGATTGACTCGAGTTGCGTTCAAAACATGCAATTCGTTTAACTTTTACATTGTTTTGCTTGTATAAATAATCAAATAATTTTTCATCACACCTATTCGAAAAAGACGACTTGGTTCGGACTTACGGGGTTCCAAAGTTGCTGTTTTCTATTCAGCGGGCGGGAATGAATTTTCATACAACTTTTCCTGCCGGCTAGATCTTTTCCGTCCTATTTTGAATTTAGAACATTTTAGTATTTTGCGCTAAAGAAATCGAACGCAAATATTGTTTGAATAAAGAAAGTCTGGTACGACGCGAGGGCCCCGCCAGCTGAATAATAAAAAAAGAAATCAAATTAAGATTTCGTTTTCAAATTAAAATTAAGTTTTCGTGCATTTTTACGTATTATTATTTTCTCATAGTGGGTGATGAAAAGTAGAGTGTATCACTCGGGTGCAAGTATATTTTTGGCTCGGGCGACGTACTTTGAATCCCTCGCTACGTTCGGGATTCTACTAAAGAATCTAGTACTCCTACTCTAGAATCCCTCACTTCGCTCTGGATTCAAAAAACGCCCTCGCCGAAAAAATATTACTTTGCACCCTTGTCATACAATCTACTATTCTGGCCCAAAGGAATTTGACCATTATATTTGGTGTCAAATACATAATTATAACTGTTAGCACTTCGATATCTGTAACTATTATTGTAGGTTTAAGATGAAATTCGTAAATAAACAACTTATAATTATAAAAATAGTTTTATTTCATAGGTAAGGCTCCGTCATTAGAATGATAATTCAGAATTCATATAAATTTAATTAGTAATAAAATTCCGGCTGCCTCTTATCAGGTTTTGGCGAGATGAAAACTAATAACGGACGATTCACACATATCAGTGAAGTCACCGTTCCGTCACAGTACCGGCAAATTTTTCATACATTCTCGGCATTGTTAAAGTATCGGCTATTAGTATGAAAGATTTGCCGGTACTGTGACGGAACGGTGACTTCACTGATATGTGTGAATCGTCCGTAACAGCACTGACACTTGTCAGTGTCAGTGCTGACAATGCCGAGAATGTATGAAAAATTTGCCGGTACTGTGTCGGAACTGAGACTTCACTGATATGTCTGAATCGACCCTTAACATTCTTCAAATTCCTTCAACACAAATCTCATTATCGACTTTAATAATATCAGCTGTTTTTTCAGCTATCATAATTACGGGCGCGTTGGTATTTCCGCTGGTAATGGTTGGCATCACACTGGCGTCCACCACCCTCAATCCTTTTACTCCTCTCACTCTGAGCCTTTCATCGAGAACTCCATCTGGACCCATCGCGCAAGTTCCTACAGGATGGAACTGACTCCCCACCATGTTTAAAATACAGTGAAACCTGGTTAAGTGAGACATCAAGGGACCTGCAATGTCGTTTCACTTATAGAGGTATTCCACTTACCCAGTGTCTCAGATATACAGGTATAAATAAATATCTGTCTCATTTACAGAGTTACATTCATTCTTCGCGTGTCTTCTCACTTTCATAAACGGATATTAACTTCAGTTTTTCACGTAATGATAACGATTGTAGCTTTCGTTTTGACATTTTTCAAATAAACATCTGTATGATAGTAAAGCGAAACTAAAACTGAAGGTAATTGAAGCTCAAAATTTGTACTTACGTACTTGGAATTACGTGTGGAATTTGTGGGTAGAATAAGAATGAGTAAACAAACAATGTTATCTCAGTTACAGAGGTTTATGCATATAAAATTTACTCGCTGTCTCAGTTATAGAGGTATCTATGATGATAAATCTAAAGAACAAATCCCAGATATAGAGGTTTACCTCGTCCCACTAACAGAGGTAATTCAGTGCCAAAGTGTTGGGACCTCAGCATGAGTTCCAGTTATGGAGGTTTCTCACTTATCCAGGTCCCACTTAACCAAGTTTCACTGTATAACACTTCCAGTATTCAATGCTGCCGAAAGCTAAATCTGCGCAATTACTAACATTAACATCTACTACTTCAGCTTTTACGCTTTTGAAGTAACTTGTATTGACGATAGTTGTATAATCTTGTACACATCTAGCGAATTTCTCTAAATCGTTTGGATTCGAGAAGAATCCAGTTTCAATAATGGGTGCTTCTTCTGGATCGGAGCTTCGTAAAGTGATTCGACCCCTTGATTCTGGATGCAAGAAGCTAATGAGGGAAAACAAAGATTCGCCTTCCAACGCAGCTTTACTTACCGGTACACAGACGTTGTCTGTATACGTGAAGACATCAGAGCAAATTAGTCCTGAGATAAGGGAGCCTGCCGGAACCGGAATCGATGTGACCTGGTAGTCTGGATATGTTTGGTTTTTATCGAGAGCAACATGACCCAATATGGACGGTGCAGGAAACTTATCTAAATTTGTAAATGTGTCTAACAAATTAACGACTGACGACAACCCCTTCTGTAATGCAATGGTCACTTTTACCGCCATATGATTCTGCAGATTCTCACCGACTTTTGGTGAATCTAGTACAATGTTGATGCCAAGTTTTTCCAAATGCTCCTTTGGTCCTACCCCAGAGACCATTAATATTTGTGGGGTGTTTATACACACATCAAAAGTGTCTAGGGATCAAGCATTTTTATGCGGATTTCTTGAGATTGAGATGTGGCTTTGTAATAAATTTATGATTTTATAAATTTATATGGATGACCCCCTGGAGAACCCCTGGACGCCAACAGCGATTAAAATCCTGCCAGGAAGTCCATCCTTATAGTGGTGGAACCATCATGGTATGGGCGGGTATTTGGATCGGCGGAAGAACTGAGTTGATTTGGATCAGAGGCAACCTCAACGCTCAAATTTATGCTGAGACGATTGTATCAGACGTCATCGTTCCTCTACAAGTGCAAATCGGTCCCTTATTTCAGTTAATGCATGATAATGCACGACCGCACACCGCAAGAGTTGTAAGACAGACTCTCGCCGCAGCTAACATCAATGTCCTGCCCTGGCCTGCTCAGTCGCCAGACTTGAACCCGATTGAGCATGCATGGGATATGCTACAGAGAAGAGCTCTGCCGAATATGGAGGGTATCCAGTGGCAAGAAGACCTTTTTTTGTTGTTGCAACGAACATGGGCGGCCATTCCACAGCGTGATTTGGATGAACTCATTTTGAGTATGCCAAACCGATGTTCTTGTGTTGTTAGTGTTCGCGGTAGAAACACGGATTATTAATTGTTTAAGTTACCCAATAAAATTTTAAAGAAAACTGTTATTTCAGTCTTTTTTTCGAACTTTAATGTTAGTGGTTCAAATGTCAAAAATCCCTTTATTAGGAAAATGGCAAATTTCTTTATTAATGCAAAGGTGACTTGGTTTATCGTTACTGTGACAAACGAAAACACTTTATTTGATGAATCCTTAAAGAAAATTTTAATTAATATCAATCAGGAGAAAAGTTATTGCAAAAATATATGTTGATCCCTAGACACTTTTGATGTGTGTAGTTCCTGCCGATAAAATCACTTCTTTATTTGCGAATACTGAAATAATTTTTCCGTTTTGTGTTTTGACTTCGATTCCTTTTGCGTTGCGGTTTTCATCGAAAATTATTTTTCTGGCCAATGTATATTTGGCTACAAATAAATTCGGTCGATCTTTAGCTGGTCTTAAGAAACTCATCGCAGCGCTGTGGCGAACATTTGCATCCGCGGTGTAACTTGGAGGAGAGTAACCTAATTGCTGGTAACCGTTGCTTTCTAATAAAATATCGTGTCCGTTTTCTTGGAAGGCATCAAAGAAATGTTTTGTCCTAGATTCCCAAAGCGGTCTGGATACGGCCATAAGTCCATTACTATTGTGCAGGTTCTTTGAGGGGCTATTAAGAATATCTGGATCAGTCATGTGTTCGCTTTTTTTGAAGTATTTCGTCACCGTGGACCAGTCCCACCCAGGGTTACCTAAAGCCACCCATTGGTCGTAATCAGCTTTATTTCCTCTTACGTAATACATGTAATTGACTGAACTAGAACCTCCTAGTAGTTTACCTTTGGTTTCATGAATACTTTTAGTTTTATGTTCTTGTGCTGTATGCCCGTCGTCCAAGGTATAGTAATTCCAATCTGGTAACGAAGGAGCCATCAATACGGACATTCCAGGACTCTGAAACAGAAACAAAGTTTTCTCTAAATTCAATTAAATATACAACGTGGTAAACGTACCACCATACAACAATAAATTTAATTTTATGTACTTAATGATTACCTAAGCCCTCAAAAAAATTTTCAGTCAAATACCTGCTTTACTTTGCACAACATAATGCCACAGCAATTTTTTTTTCAATATTCAAAATTTCAACACGCTATATCTATTAATATTGTAATATAGCAGAAGATTGTTGCCGCTCTTGTCAAAAGTGAGTGACTGACTGATGTTTAGATAGGCTGTTCATTTTTTCCTGTATTTTGTGCTATTTAGTTTGTTTGAAAAAAACATTTTTGTAAATAAGATGTTAGGCGTTTTTTACTAAATGTAATTTGTTCCTTGCATGAAGCAGAGCTCGTGGTTTCATTTATTGTTGTATGGTGGTATCCACCTTGTATATACTGAACATCTCTGCCAACTCGCTAGCACTTTTAAATTTATGTTAATGAGAACATAGGAAAAAATAACAACATGCTTTTTAATGTAATGCTCATTAACCACAGACATTTAGTTATATATTTGGCAGTTTGCAGACAGTATATACATACATGTTTTATGTATGTAAATGACTCGAGTGGACTGAACCGTTAAACGTTAGGGTTGGTACTCGGGCTAAGATGTTGGTACACCCATCTCTACCGCTAGCCATCGGTGGATTTTGCGCGGTGGTGCTTATTTTACAAATGCGACGCATCCACTTTTGTCGCGTTCCAAAAGTCCTTCAGAAATAAAAGAATCACTACGAGATATGAAACCTACTAACATCTGCAATGACGGTGGGGTCACCACCAGCCTCCACTAGCAGCACGGACCAGTTGCCGACCTCCGAGAGCCGGCTGGCCAGCACGCAGCCCGCCGACCCGCCGCCCACTACCACGAAGTCGAAACGCTGACCATCTGTGGATATATCCGTTGTATGTTATCCTATTTATTCAATCTTTTGATGTCCACCGCTGGACGAAATCTCTCCTAATTTCCATTTTGATCATTTACAGAATTCCCTGACCAGTTGTATATTTTGCTAAGGCGTGAAGGGTAAACAGACACTTGAGATCAGTTCTCACTTCTCGATTTTTCCTCATAAAATGTAGGTAATATTATGTAGGTATGTATCACTTTAGCTAGATATTTTAATGGATAATGCATTGAACAAACCAGTAACTTCTGCCTGTTTAGGGTAGTACGTTTGCTCGAAGAACAAGGAGCTGAGAAGCATCAAGAATATCTGCAAGTAGATGATCACTGGGAACACCACTTTCACTTGGAAATATGCCAGCAGCGTCACCAACATCCTGTAGAAAACCACAGCGTTAATTCATTTGATGACGACCCGGATGGCGCAATGGTTAACACGCCGGATCGCTGTTCCGAGGGTCCTGGGTTCGATTCCCAGCGAGGCGGAAATTTGAATGATGAATTTGAATTGCCGTCCTCGGTCTGGGTGTGTGTCCTTGTCTTGTGTGTTGTCCAAGGCACCCACGACACAGGGAATCCTAGTGTGGGGCTATGAGTGTGAAGCGTTATTATTATTATTGATTGTACAACTCGAATGACGCAGTGGTTAACCGGATCGCTGGTCCAAGGTTGCCTATTTAATTCCCAGCGATGCGTAAATTTGAATGACGAGTTTAAAATTCTGTTCTTGGTCTGGGTGTGTGTCTTTGAGGTGTGTGGTGTCCTTGGCACCCACGACACAGGGAATCCTAGTGAGGAAATCCTAGTGTATCGTTATTTATTTATTTTAATGTGTGTTACCTACTGCGTAACATTTTACTCGTTCATTTTGATTAAGTATTCTTTTTATATTCGAAAACTGGTGCTTGTCGTGTGTTCCCATCGATCATTATTAAAAAGGTTGCGTTCCATTTACTGACTGGACGCTAGTAAAATAATAAACTAGTGGCCTACAATTTTTGTTTGAGGTCGGTGCCCGAGAAGTATTTATACTTATATAGGTACACTTACATCGTTTTTTTTATAATTGAAGAAAAGCGTTTTTACGTAATAAATTTAATTATTTATTTCTATTTGCTCAGATTATATTACGTAAATATATTATTGTTTTTTATCCGACTTCAAAAAAGAAGGAGGTTCTCAATTCGACCGTATACTTAAGTATATGCTTTTTTTATGTTTGTTCAGTGATTTTTTCGTCGTTTATGGGCCGATTTTGATAATTCTTTTTTTGTTGTACAGTAGATATGCGCAGTGGGGTTCTTTTATAAGGATCACCAGGATCTGATGATGGCATCTCGGAGAAATCGAGGGCAACTTTCGAAAATTGTATGGACGACTAGTGTGTTTGTTAATGTTTTCATAAGTACATGAAAGCGCTACAATTTCATGAAGGTCTGGAGTCGATCTGATGAAGCCGAAAGACAGTCAAGGGAACTCCTCAACGATTTACTGTAGTTATCTAGTGTTTGGGCTTGATTAATTTGTAGTGACGAGAACTTTACACTTACATGTTGAATACCTACCTACCTACATCACGTTTACAGATTTAGGTACTCAAGACGATAATAATGATAACTTCCTACAAAAAATAACGAACAGATGTCGCTCATATTTATACAGGACTACGCGATGAGTAGGTATCAAGTTACGAGGTACCGACCATAAATACACATAACTAAGAATACTTCAAAAACTAATCGTCGTATGTCGCCCTAATTTCAACGGGACTACACAATTTGCTTTAGCATTGGAATAAAAAAGAATGGTAAAATCATCCCATCAAAAGTTACGAGAATAATTCAAAAAATCAAAATATAGTAAGTACTTATATGGAACCAGACCAGACGGCAATCACTAGCTTTTGAATGTAAAAAGAATTACAAAAATCGGTTCAACCAGTAAGAAGTTAAGATTTAATACAAAAAATACAGTCGAATTGAGAAACTCCTCCTTTTTTGTTTAAAAAATATAAGATTAAACTTACTTAAGTATATATTTTTTAAATCGATAATATTATAATCATAAATTTTCACACAATGGACACTACCGCACACTGAAAAATCAACTCGCGCAGTGTATGAATGTTTGTTCGTAATTATAATACCTATATTTTTGGAAGGCTTACCTAGAAATAAGTATACCTATAAATAGCCAGCTTCACTACGGTAATCGTAACTATTATGTTCACTGTCGAACGTGAACATAATGAGGGTAACCGTTTTTGTGCTCACCAGTTGGCGCCACTGCAGAGTGCGGTCATGCTGTCAAAGCCCGCCCATACATAAGGGGCCGTCCATTAATCACGTGAGGCTTGAAAGGGGGGGGAGGGGCTCCATAAAAAATCACGAAAAATCACAAGGGGGGAGGGGGGGTAAAGTAATATATCACGTGTATTTATTTTTTCGGCAACCGCGAGATATACTCAACGGAAAAGCGGCGTTACATATATTTATTTCTTCGTCAAACGGGTACCTACAAAATCGAAAACGGCTTGTAGTGTGGTGTGACCTTTGATTTGCCGTTGCCAGGCAGCCGTCCGCCGGCGCCGGATTCAGCTTGCCAGTGTCAGTTATTGTGTTGTTTTAACACTGGTTGTTTTAACAATTATTATACAGGGTGGCCAAAAAGTCATGGATCAAACGCAACGACCGGTTAGCTGGGGCCATTCGCTGCAAAAAACTGTTCTACAGAAGGTCTCTATCATCAACCCTTGAAAAGTAATAACTGATTTTGTATTTTTTAAGGAAATGAACTTTTTCAATGTAAATGTTACTACAATTCGATAAATTCACATCCTGTATCATTTTTGTTTATTTAATATGATGCAACTGAGTAGTCTGTTCATAAGACACAGCTTTGTATCGCTGTGTATGTCTTGAGTTGGAAAAAATAACGCGTTTTAATAATCTTTATTTTCCTTCGTCGTAACTTTTCTTTTACATCGGACCCCACTGTGAAAAAAAAATCTACCGAAAAGTGACCCAGTATCACAAGTAACAGTGCATTTAATGGGGATTCTAAAAAGGTATAACACATGGCTATGTGTAAAGTAAATTTCTTTCTAGGATCCTGAAATTAAAACAACAACGACTGTGAACTTGTATTTTTAAATAAATAAACACCTTTTTTTCCGACTCGACCTACTACTACTACTACTACTCGACCGAGTCCGACTCGCACTTGGCCGATTTTTTTCCAACTCAAGACATACACAGCGATACAAAGCTGTGTCTTATGAACAGACTACTCAGTTGTATCATATTAAATAAACAAAAATGATACAGGATGTGAATTTATCGAATTGTAGTAAGATTTACATTGAAAAAGTTCATTTCCTTAAAAAATACAAAATCAGTTATAAGTTTTCAAGGGTTGATGATAGAGACCACCTGTAGAACAGTTTTTTGCAGCGAATGGCCCCAGCTAACCGGTCGTTGCGTTTGATCCATGACTTTTTGGCCACCCTGTAGAAAATTCATATACTGGAATATTAATTTTCTATAATACAATTTGATGATACTTAATACTTATAAATACCAGTATAAATACCAATATTATAAATGCGAAAATCTGTCTGTCTATCTGTCTGTGACGTTTTCACGGCTAAACCACTGGTCCGATTTGGATGAAATTCGGAATGAAAGCGTCACACAGTCACACAAAGGCTACTTTTTTTTCAAAAATCAACCCCTAAAGGCCTAAAGGATTGAAATAAGGGATGAAAGTTTGTATGAAAAATCTACACCGCATGAATGATTTCGATGAATTTTCCCAGGAAGATAGTTGATGACGTACCCACTTTCCCCGGTTCGCGATATAAACTAATTCCACGCGGGCGAAGCCGCGGGCAAAAGCTAGTTTTATATAATCATATTAAAAAAATATTCTTTTGAGGTACGAAAAAATACACGTGATAAGGGCGGGGGGAGGGGGGGTAGCCTTAAATCTCACCATGTATCACCAAGGGGGAGGGGGGGTTAAAAAATGCCAAAAAAAAAACATCACGTGATTAATGGACGGCCCCTAAACAGTGACAAATGAAATTCAGACAAGCGAAAAGTGACAGACAGACCTCCCTTTTCACTAGCGCCTCTAGCGGAAAATTCACACGCGGTTACCCTCATTAATTCTGTACCGTCAGTGAAAAGTAGTATAACTCGACTTATACGATTTTTTATTTTTTTACGTAATAAAATTACAAAAAAAATTACCTACCGTTCTGTATATTCAGATTAGTCCTACGCCAAATAGAAACGGAGATATTTTTTGTGGATAGTGGTATAAGTAAGAGTTTTTTCGTGTTTATCCATATAACTTTACTTATAGTATTATAAAATATTTCTTCGCTACCTTATAAACGTGTAAACTGATATAAATTATGTTTTATTTTAATTCACAAATTAGTACACTTATAAGTTTGTGTTAACTAATACAACTGTACTTGTATTAGTTTTAAGTCTGTAGATTATTATTTAGTTTGTGACTATTAAGATTGTGTAAACTAATACAACTCTACCTGTATTAGTTTAATGAAGATTATTATATAGTCTGTTACATAATAATAATATAATGAGTAGTGACTATTAAGAGTGATTTCGTTTTGCTATATCCTACTGCTTTTATAAAGGCTAATTTGATTTCTTCTTTCTCGTGCTCATTATGCCTATTTTATTTTTGGTCGGCGCAACATGTTCTTTTCTTTTACTCTACCTTATCAGTCGTCATCTAGACAGACATTAAGGACTTGTTTCACCACTTCCTGATATAGTGTGAGATAGTTATATGGCAGTTACCACTATCCACCACATTGCCTTTCGTTACTACTACGTAAACTTTCGTCACTTGAGAAAAATTATAAAAACTTATGTGATCAAATACTTTTAGTTCAAAATAATTCAAGTTAACTCTTTTTATATATTTGCAAGTATATTTTGACCATGTAAAACGAAATATGTAAGATTTGTAACCTTTGCTTCATTTTTGAATATCGATCCATTCAGAGAAACTAAACGCCAGTGATATCTGCCAAATAACGTCTTTATCAGCCATTTGAAGCGCTGATAACTTATCAGACAGTTAATCTGCCAGATAGTTCTATCCGACACTAGTGGAACGAAAGTTGTCATTTATATGGCAAATAAGTTCCTAATAAACTATTAGGGACTTTATCAGGAAGTGGTAAAACAAGCCCTAACTCTCTTGTTTTCCATATCTTCTTTCACACAATCGATCCATCTTTTTTTTTATCTTTCTCGTCCCCTCCGTCCATGTACATTCATATCCATCTCTCTTCTCGTCACATAAGTATCCATTCGCTTCGTGACATGCCCCATACCACGACATTCTGTTCCCTTTCAACTTTTCGGTTATTAGTGCTACTCTCAGACTTCCTCTAATATATTAATTTCTTACTATTCGCGTCACTCCACACATCCACCTTAACATTCTCATCTCCGCCACATGCAATCGTCCCTCATCCGTCTTCTTTGCAGCCCAACTTTCTGATCCATGATACATTACGACAGGTCTCATGATAGTGTACCTACTATACGAAACCTAGTATACTATAGTATACCTACTATGCGAAAGAAAAAAGGCTTTCTTTTTATTTTGTAGGCATGAGCATGACTCACTTTATGTACTCTTTGAGACGGGGAGTTCATTTTTGTCTGATAATTAAAAATTTTCAGATTTTTGTTGCCAATCTGCACATTTTACACAGAAAAATACATAAATATTTTTGTGTAAACCAATATATCTTTAAAAAAGTCTCTGTTATCTAAAAAATCATGTAAACATCCTTTGTATGGCATAATTTCTTACAAAATTTGTTTTACATAATTTTGATTGTGTCTTTTAATTGTTCAAAAAATCGCTTTTATTCGCGACTTGTATTCTTAATCTCCATATAGAAGCCACGTGTAAATTGATACAAATCAATTTACATCATTAAACACAAAAGTAAAATTCGTGTCTAGTGATACAACTCGCATTTTTTTTTTAATTTCAAATTTCAAAAACCAAGATAGATAAAAAATAATTAAATATTGAAAAATTGTTTGATAAACACTAACTATTGAGCTTTCATTCAACACTCTACATGAAATACTGACGAAGTAATAATTTTTCGAAAATTTTAAAACTTCTTTTTGAATTTCCCAACATTTCATATTTTAGACTTATACTGTTTTTCACTGACGGTACAGAATTATATATTATATTTATATGCAATTCGTTTTAATGTAAGTAAGTAGGTAGGTACCTACGTAAATTTACGCCCCTATGATTAAGGTTCTACACAGATTGACAGCGCAACTTTAAAATGCCGTAAGTAAAAATTGCTTGCAAGGTAAATTGAACTGTGAGAACACGTAATAAAGTTGCTTTTAACGGGGAATGGCAATTCCATACCCTCGGCCCCTTAAGTATATTGTGAAAAAATATTTTTTTAATAACATCCCACACAACTGCCAGCCTCTGCCCCTGTGATGTAAGGTTCATTGCAGTTTGACCGCTAGAATTTAAAATGCCGTAACTAAATATTTCTTGCAAGCTAAATTGAACGGTGCCCACATGTTATAAATTCCATATTCTTGGCCTCTCGGCTGAACAAGGGTTATTATCTAGGATTATTTTAAAGCTTACTGTCTATATCTCCGATATTTAGATATATGTATCTTCACTATATCTATAATAAAGAATCTCATAAGAGCAAAACCAGTAAAATGAGAAGTTTTCTCTATATAAAAAAAATTTAAAGTTAGGTCCAAATATGGTTTTCAAGTTTACTACAAAAGTTTTAATAATTAGTTGATGAAATTATTTTTAAAACATCGTAAATAATCAAAGCTAAGTTTTCATAAGAATGAAAAACTCAAAAACCGAAACAGTTTTCAAATAAAAAATTAAAATGCAATTGGCACTTACGTCAATAATATTAAAGCTAAAAATAGAACATTGTTATCTCACTATTTGCCTATAAATGAAATCATTCCATCTCTGTTTTTTGAGCTCTGCTCGTTCGGTTTTACATTTACAGATACCTTCTGTGAGATCTATTGGTTTACGGCAGTAAAATTGACCAGGAAATAATGAGAGCCCCCTATCTATATTATGTGGCTGGTAACGGATGCCTTTGTTTTACCGTACTAAGTAAGTACATTATGTCTCTTTATTTGTCGATGGTTTAGTTGCCGTAATCCTAACCACTGGACAGTGAAGTTTTGTTATCTTTATGTCAGAGATTTATGGGCATTATACATAGGTACAAAAGTCAGTAGGAATGTTGTTGTTTACTTTTTACACACTGACTAACGAGCGACATTATCGTATATTGGACATTATTGTTTGTGGTCTTCACCTTCACAAGTGTAGTATAGTAAACCCAACTTAAACAGGTCCAGTAAAAGACCAGGGTGATGAGGAGGGCTTCGTCAAGGTCGAGAGGAAGAGGAGGAAGCCCCTACGTCGGAACCAGTGCGGTACCGCACCTACAGGACCGAACCACACGCTGCGGCCGGCTGTGCCGGCAACGTTGCTATACGTGTCCCGGCTGCATTACTCCACGAAGGTTGAAGACGTCGTGGAGTACATCAGATTGAAGACCACCTTCAGAGTGAGGGTCGAGCGGTTGGAGTCTCGCCATGATGTAAGTTTCAACTCTTTCGTGGTGAGGTTGCCAACCGATCAGCTGTCGACCTTCATGAAAGAAGAGTTCTGGCCGAAAGGTGTGGTATTCCGGCGTTTCCGAGGCCGGCTACCGGACTCCGCGCGATACACGACGCCGTCCAATCGTGTAGCATAGTATTATTATTGTTTATGTATAGTATTTGTAAGTAGTTTGTAAGTTTTTTTATACATTATATAGTATCTTTGTATTTTTGTTTATTAACCTGTATGTATTAGTTTGTTATATTTTTATGTGTGTATTTTACTATGGGCCTTAGTTGCCTGATAATAAAGTTATTTGAATTTGAATTAAGACTGAAACGAAAGAGGCGCTGTCGGACGCATTTGACATTCATTTGACCAATCATTGCACACTAGTAACTGACAGATGAATGAACACAACGTACTTATGAATGACTTTTCGTTAGTTCCAATTTTTGCCATTTCAGAGTTAAGTTGGGCGGACTGTACCTAGGTACCTACCTCCTCCATGAATGAATAATTATGTCGTTATAATATACTTAACCAAGCAAAACGAAAATTGAAATCCCAGTCAAAAGTCAGTCTGACATTTTTTCACGATTCAGATTTTTGCCTTGTGGGAAAAAGGCCTTCGTCTGTGCATGTCATAACAATTGATTCTTATTATTAAACTAACCAACCAACTAATATTCCAACACCGTCTGCTAACTGATAACCATCCTAGTCTCCATCTAAGTCTTGTTCTGGGCCGGTCACATTAATCATGGACGAAAGCGGAAGGGTTACTGCACGCCTACTTTAATTCCATAAAGAAAACTCGCAAATGACCGTTTTTACAACATTTAAATAAAACTTCATCTTGTTTTTTTTCCAGATATCGATACTTTATTTGCGTACAGTAAGTAATGGCTAGATACAAATACAATGTCTATACATATTATATTGTTAACTCCAACTGCCATCTTGGCTTCAGGTATCATGGCGTCATACTGGCGATGCGTTCCTCGATCTGCCGCCGTATGTTCGCGTTGACAGACGGCAGCGGCTTGTTGAGTCGCACCGCTTCCTCCATCCGCTGCAACAGCCGTATCTGTGGAGAATGATCACTTGAAAATATCCCATTTATAGCGAAAAGTGGGTGATTCCTCGTAGTTCGTGGTCCTACTATTTTGTCCTACTATGACGTCACAGTAGGACCACGAGGAATGGGTCGTCCTCGTGGTCCCACCCGAAATATACCATTCATCGGGAAAAGTCCCCTGCCAGTTTGGACAACATGCGTATCTGTGGTGTTTTTTGATTAAGTATGCAAGAAAACGTGCACATGGGTCAGCTGATAATAAGTGATCATCGTCACTGGTGGATAGATTGTTGAATGGGTTACCAGCCAACTGTTCGAAGACTTCTAAATAATTCGATCTACATTCAAAAGAGGACTGCGCTGAAAACCAGTAGCGATGGTTCCTACCAGTTCCATTGCGCATGCTGAGCGTAGCCCTTTTTTGTCACGTGGTATGGTACGAATACCTACAAATTAGCTTTTAGAAGAATGTTTGTGTGTTAAATGTGTACCATACTATTGTGGCAAAATAAATGTTTTCTTTCTTTCTTTCTTTCAAAATACTGTTGTAGGTATCACTGAAACACTCATTCTTTAAGGTGGTCAAGGTCAAGAAACAGCATACGAATCTCCCCAGAACATCTGGCAGAATTGGTTGTAGAGTCAAACAATTTTGTCATTTCAATATACGCTATTAGTCCAGGAAAATTAGTCATATGAGGGCAAGAATCTCGGAATGAGAGATAGTCGGCTATAAACTTGTATAAACCTTTATTCTAACACCCTAAAACTTGTCTCAAAACCTACTTATCGTAGGGTGTCTGCGACTACAGATATTCCAAGGTCAAAGGTCAAAAAATCGATTTTTTACACATTTATTGCAAATATCTCGTTTCCTATGAGTTTTATGCTATTTGTATATATTATAAATATTGTAGAGGATTAAATTCTCTACGACTTTTGTTTAAACATTTTTTTTATATCTTGAACCATTTTCGAGATAGAGGGTAGAGCGCGCGCAGTGTTTATCTATATAAATTATACAGTATCTTTCGAGGTCAACCTGTAGTCCCGATTAAAAACACGCCGTATAAAGTTTTTAAATTATTGATAAATACATAATTATAAATGATTCGCATTTTTTAATAATTATTATATTATCATTAATCTTTTTTTTCAATAATTAAGTGTTTATTCATTTAATAACACTTACCTGTACGTGAAATTATAAAATGATTAAGGGAAATACTTTAATTATTTCTTAATTCTAATCTTATTTATACTAATTACTTCCCAACTAAATAATGAAGAAAATAATTAATTTTTTAATTAATGTTTTTATTGAAAAATACCATTTCATACATTTATCAACGTTTAAAAAAATGAATAATAATAAGAACTACAAGTTCTAATTTTAATTTTCTTCTTCTTCATCATCATCATCGTTTTCCAATGGCTGTAATATTTCAAATTCCTCTGCGTTCTCGTCTTCAACGACATTTGTCTCCAGTTCTTCCAAGAGTTCGGGATCAAAAGTACCATCTTCATTCAAATCACTTTGATATGGTGAAACATTAAGACAAGCTTGCCCATTACACTGGCCGCAAGCTAAAGAGCACTGCAACCCTGCTTTCCTGCATCCACATCGCGAACCACAACCATTTTTGCAGTTACAGAATATTGTGTTAAGCAATTCCTCCGGAGCTGGTGGATTCATTGTCATAATCCAGGAATTCATCACGCATTATCCAACCCCAATTCTGGGTTCTAAATCATGCCCTAACCAAGTCTTAACTTGATAATAAACACGATTTAAATGTTGAAGAGCTGCTGCACTCGTTGGTGGAAGAGTTGATAACTGCACAGGTTTATTTACTGTATATAGATAAACACTGCGCGCGCTCTGCCCTCTATCTCGAAAATGACCAGTATTTCAGGAGCTTTCTCCCTGGATCATCGACTGTTTCCAGCCAAGCAGAGCACCAACCCCGGACCAAGCCCGGCGGCTTGCGTCGATCCTAAGCGATCGACAAAGTTAAGCAACAGCGGGCGCGGTCGGTAGTCGGATGGGTGACCGCTAGTGGCAAAAATTTCTTGAGCGCTTCCCTGCTTCGGAGGGCACGTAAAGCCGTCGGTCCCGGTTGTTATCGATTTAGTTAGTTAGTTTCAAATGATCTTTATTTAAAAAGTTATACATATTTCATATACATAACATCTAGTGTACATTTTAATCCTAGATATTATAAACGAATGAAAGTAAATTGCATATTAAACACTTAGTTTTTACAATGCGTACATAAGTGAGTGGTTAAGTATACATCCAATAATATTATTGAAACACTTTATCAACATTAATAAATAAAATTTTCGATTGTTTTAGTATAACAAATCGAATTAACTGCTTAAACTTCATAATAATTATGGATTATGGAGTATGCTCTAGGCCTCCTCAGTAATGAGGAGAGACCCGTGCTCAGTAGTGGGCCATTAGTGGGTTGTAGCTTAGTTTTTTTAGAGCACCATACCTCTCGGGGCCAGGCCAGGAAGCTGGTGACGGTGGCGTGGGGCGCCGATCCCAGGCGGCCCACGCGGCCGCTGCGGTGGATGTAGTCCGCCGTGTACAGCGGGAAGTCGTAGTTCACTATGTGCCGCGTCTGAAACCGGCCTTGTGATTACGTCAGTGATACAGGTAGGTTTTTTTGTGTAGTTTTGGTAAATACTGAGTTTCCGAAAATTTGAGTGAAGCTTCAATGTTTTTCAAAATTTTCAATTTTCTGACTGGAAATTTCAAAATAAATTACAATCGGTTCAAAGGCCTACTTTATGTAACCAACTTAAAAAAAGTGGGGGTTCTCAATTTGACTGTATTTTCTGTTTTACCTCAAAACTTTATACTGGGTCAAACGACTTTGATATCTTTTTATACGAAAACTGCTTTTTATTAGTCATTAACCAGGAGATTTCCCTTGATTTAAACGACATCTGGCAGGTGTTTTCTGAGTTATCTCAAGTTATAGATTTTGAAGTCGGATTTTGTAACAGTTGAATTATAAAAAGACCGTTACCCGAGTGGTATCGAGCCCTCGAGACGCGATATCAGTGCACGACAATACATTGACAGCCCCGCTGCGGAACTGATCAAATTTTCCCAACTTGAGCGGCACGGCCATCCTGCCGTTGATGTTGATGCACTCCACACCATTCTCGTTGAGGAACATCGACACGAAGTCGCACGTCGACGTCTGGTTGGAGAATATCATCACTGGCCGCTTCAGATTCACGTCCGCTCGCACCAACTTCAACAGTTCCAGAGGCTTCTGGGCTTTGCCGAGTCGAACGAATCTGTAAAGTATTATGGTTAGTACCTATTTGATTCAGAATATCTCAATATCTATATTTTATTATAATACAAGTACTCAGGATACGAATTTTGTGTCCCCATGGATTACACAATGAATTTATACAAAACACATTGCTTGAGTACAGTACAGTATTCTATCATGAAAAATTGTATGAACAATCCACAATGAGTTTAAAATTATAACTTTATACCCCTAGCTTTTTAAAGGTAGGTTACACCAATGACATCATGTTAATTAGTCTTAATATATAAAACTCTTGCATTACTGGTGACTGACAGACAAGGCACAGCCAAAACAACTGAACGGAAGAAGCTGAAATTTGGCATGTATGTTCCTTGGGGAGTTTAGGGGAGCAGTAAGAGAGGATTTTTGGAAATTCCACCCGAAGGGCCTGTAATAGGGGGTGAAGTTTAAACGAATTCCACGCAGGCAAAGCCTGCGGGCGGAAGCTAGTAGAGTTATATTAATTTGAGGCAATTAAGCTATTGCACTTCCCTTCAGCTAATTATTACTTACTTATGTGGTACATTTGGTAACAAGTGGTGTACGTTGGGAGTGGTGATGGTCTTCAGTGACTGAGGGTCTATGAACGAGCTGACAGATTCCGGCAGCTCATGGGGCAGCGTGGCACTCACAAGGGTCAGTTGACAACCCACTGGCGGAGTCTGGATTGACACATGGTGGTGGAACTGGAGAAACCAACATAAATTTCATCATTTTCAGATTATGTGTACATGTAATGTTATACCACGTGTCATTCAGGAAAAAAAGTTCAAAAGTATTTAAATTTCAGATTGGCTGGATACATAAATGGATGCACATAAATTTTGAAAATTAGAAACGCATGCTGAATTCATACTATTTAAGAGGGTTCAACATGAAACTATGCTGCTATCAGAGCAAAATACAAAGTAAAGGCCTACGCTGAGCGGGACGGCATGGCAAGGGATTTAAATTTTTATTAATGGACATTCTGACATATTGACATAGAAATAAAACATAAATTGCTATGCTTCAAAATTATGCCATGGCATCCAAAGGGATTTCATTGCACAGCATTGAAAGACGCGTCGCGGGCTCCCGCCGCGGGATAATGTGGCATACTGCATTAAGCAACGGCAATTAACTCAAATGATTTAATGATTCAATGAATGGCAAGACAAAGCAAGTCTCGACAGAGATCCTGCTGCCCAATACTCTTCTGTGCGTTGGAGTCCTTGGCATGCAAGACGTTGGAATATCACGGAGTCTTAGCAGCTAGTATGCGCTGACTGACAGCAAAATCCCTTGCCATGCCATCCCAATCTGCATAGGCCCTTACTAGTAACAAAACTATTACTTACAGGAAACTTTCTTAGCAAATTGGTAAGTTTTAGAGTGAAGCTGTCATCAAGAAGTGTGTCAGCCTCATCCAAAACCACATGATGGATGTTATGAATCTTCAGAATGCCTGTGGTCACCAGTTTGCTGTAGGCGCCTAGTGTTGTCACCAGGATATCGCTATATTCAATAGGTGGATTGACCATTTTTTGTTTAGTACGCCCACCTACTAGTGATGTGACATTTATATTCAAGGCCTGTGCAATGTTCTGAGCCACTTCGCTGATCTGTATTGCTGAAAATTATGAAAAAGTTATTGTTTTTAAATGATTGTGCACAATCCCAACTGATGATTCTACATTACAATAAAGAATTTTAACCCTTATTTTATTAATTAGTTCATTTAATAAAGGCATCAACAAATATAACAGCATTGCAAATAGGCACATACCTAATTCTCTGCTTGGCGATATCACTACCGCCAAGGGGCTGTTAAACTCCTCGGGCACATGTGGTTTCCATTGCAAAATATGCTGGAATATTGGAAGTAAATATGCCAATGTCTTGCCACAGCCCGTCTCCGCCGTCATCACTGTATTGTTACCTTGTAATATAGACGGTATGGCCTTAGTCTGGATATACGTGGGCAGAGGAAACCCTTGCTGCACCATGATTTCCTCCAACTCTTTACACAGTCCAACTTCTTCATAACTCTTCCTATACTTCGGAGGGCTTTCCTCCTTTTTGTTGGCATTGGGGTGAATTATAATATAGTCATTCTTAGATTTTGAATGTAACCAACCCTTAGTAGCCAGTTTAACTCCATCAAATTTACTATAACTTTGTCCCTCGTAATGGTTAAATTCGGGCCGCCTACATGTAATAATGGGCACCTTTTTCTTTGCTTGCTTCGTACAATAATATCGGCAATACGAAGTGTTTATAATTTGTCGTATCTTAGACATATTTCATAATTTTTTTATTCAAAATTTCAAATAAATTAAAACTATTTTAGGTTACGCAGACCTCAGAGCATAAGACAATTTTCCTCAATCACTGAATCAGAATCACTGACAGTGACATGACAACTGACAACTGTCGGTGACGGCTGTCAGCTGTCAGTCTCAGTCAAAGTAAATGGCATGAATGGCGCCTCTACACGATAGCCAACATGTTGGCGAATGTTGTGGCCAAGAGATTGTGATGGCGTCCACACGTTGGAAGGTGGATCAGTTTGCGTCGGTTCGGGCCAATGTGCGGACGATATTAATATTTTCTTAAAATGAATATTGAGGTTCTAACGGCTGCTGCGGTTTATTTATTCTCAGCATACTACACAAATGTGTATAAGAATTATTATACACATTTATTTCATTATACACATTATGATACATAATTATTATACACACTATATTACTCATAGTTGCCATATCGTAGACATAATTTAGATATCGACGTGTGAATACCTACAGTGCGTGCGCTCTGCGTGGGTGCTCGTCGCTTAATGAACCCGTGGCCAACGTGTGGATGCTGCGCCCATAACTATGCCACAATCACGCCACAACCCTTTCATCTGCGTTGAAAAACCGACACCTCACGATCTTGCGCCAATTTGTGGGCCAACGGTCCAATACCTACCAAAGTAATCACAAACCCCCGCTCTACACGATGGCCATTACGTATTGGCCATAACATTCGCCAACATGTTGGCTAACGTGTAGAGACGCCATAACAGGACGGAGCACTCACGGAGCCCCTGATGCCCTGACTGAGTCCCTTTCTAACAGGGTGACAATAAGATTTTATTATTGTGAGACAAATTCAATCTTGCAATATTTCTACGGGTGTGCTATAGACCTAAGATACCTGAATTTGATATTAGTATGAGTTGGGAGACATAATCCACAAATTGGAAGGTCGTTCAGTATGCTTTGGTTCGGGCCAATGTGCGGACGGATTCAAAAAATGGATGTTGAGTTCGTAACAGCGTAAGAAAATTCTCGAAATAAAAATAAAAAAGTAGTTTAGGCGGGAAAACGTAACAAACAAACAAATACACTTACTTTCATATTTATAATATTAAAATAATAATAAAGTACGATGCTCTTACTTTGAAGTAAAATATCGTAAGGAAAACGGAATATCCAAGAACCTTATTTATTTAGCATTTTTAATACTTACAACATTTATATTTTTATGGTACTTATTTTTTGGATTCCATAGCCAATTTTCACTCTGAAACAGCTCAATAAATTTAAAAGTTTCCTCATTACTCATATTATACGCCATTTTGTTAGGTTAGGTGTTAATACGCCGCAAGAAGAAAATATGCACTCTTGATCGCTGCTCCGGGAAAACTGATCGCGCGGCCAATGTGTGGATGGTGCGCCAAGCTTGCGACAAGTGTTCTTTGATGATACCGACACCGCGCGGCAAGCTCGCAAGCGCGCCGGCCAACGTTCCAATGCCTACCGCCAATGCGCCAACGCCCGTTCTACACATTGGACCAGTGGCTGGGCCAGCGCACTTGCCAACGTGTTGGCCTATGTGTAGAGGCAGCATAATGAGTTGTGACTTGTGACCTTTACCGCGCTTTTGTCAATGAGAAAGTTGTGTAAAGTTTAAAGCCATTATTTTATACAATATTTAGTGCTTATTAATACTTATGACCATTGAGATACTATGTACTAAAGCAATGCTTATGACAACGAAAACAATGAAAACAAGTGATTTTTTTTATCAAGGAGGATTTTTATTACCTGCCTATTATATTTTTTTAATTTAGGTAATATTTAAAAATTTGAATTTACTGACCGAGTACAAGTATACTAAAATAATAAAGTATAGTACAAAAATACTTGTACTTTTGAAGTAATTGTCAGTTTTGGAATCTTTAGTACAAAAAATAATTCCTCGATAACTGAAGCATTTGTGAAGTAGTAACAGTAACATCTACACCTAAATGGTACTTTGATCATATTACCTAAATGACCTAAATGCTCTAGGCTTCCTCAATAATTAGGAGAAACCCGTGCTCAATAGTGGACCATTAATGGGTTGTAGCCATAAGGGATATCTATTGATGGACAAAAAGTAGGTACCTCGTGTATCCCTCGCCTGCATAATAATCAGTAATATTCCAGTTAATTGTTAGTGTCTTGTTCTAATTCGGTAACAGATGACCTACTTGAGGTCTCAGAACCGCTGCGGCATCTAAAATATGTAACGGGTTACATAGGTAGATGTTGCAGTAATCTGTAGTGTTCATACTATTACAGTAGGTATACGTCACCGCACAGGAATATTTTATCAATTTTATTTATCTCGTTTCCTGTAACATCTTCCACAGGATGTTACTCAATAATGTAGTGCATGACTCCGAAATGCAAATAATATAAAAACACATTCGTATAAATGCAACGAATTTAACATCCCAGCAGTAATGTTGTAGTTGTATAGATTACTAAGAGGCTTTCAATTGAGTCAGGTGGAATCATTAATTTGTAGAGTGTAAAGAGATGGTGCCTATACATTTGATACAACTCATAAGGCCTTTATGCAAATACTAGCTGTGCCCGCGGCTTCGCCCGCGTGGAACTCAGTGTGTCACAAAGTTTTTCCCGCGTGAATTCCGATCCCGCGGGATGTCCGGAATAAAAAGTAGCCTATATGACGCTTCACAACCTCCTCTTCCTCCCAGTGAAAATCCCATAAAAATCTGAGCCTGTGAATTCATTTGCGAATAGGAGCTTTGCCCGCGTGAATTCCAATCCCGCGGGAATTCCGGGATAAAAATATAATTATGTTGCTCCATAACCTCCTCTATCTCCCACTGATAGTCCCATACCTAATATTCTAAGCCCGCAACTTCCCACGTAGGAGTTTTACCCGTATAAATCCTGATCCCGCGGGAATTCCGGGATAAAAAGTAGCCTATAGACATGTTGGTCCACAATTTCCTCTAACTCCCAGTGAAAGTCCCATAAAAATATAAGCCCGCGATTTGGCGCATAAGAGTTTTTCCTGAGTGAATCCTGATCCCGCGGGAATTTCAGGATAAAGAGTACCCTATTTGTTGCTTCAAAACCTCCTGAATCTCTTAGTGTAAGTCCCATAAAAATCCGTTCAGCTGATCCGGAGATAAGCGTGTACAAAGAGACAAACTTTTTTATAAGCTTTCAACCCCTATTTTACCCATTTAGTTTGTTTGTTTGTATGTTTAAAAAAAAAGTCTGATACAGGTTTTTCATTATTTTTTATCATAATCCTAAACACCAATTTTCATAACACCTGGTTTACAATTGTCGGACTTTCATACAAACTTTGAACCCCTATTAGACCCCCTTATCCGTTCCTAGCGGATCCCTTCTAACTATAAACTACTTCCCTGCCAAATTTCATTTTAATACGTTCAGCAGTTTCTGAGATTTCGTGATGAGTGAGTCAGTGAGTCAGTGTGACGTGTCTGTGTGTGTGTCTGTTTGTCTGTCTGTGGCATCATAGCTCCCGAACGGATGAAGCGATTTCAATTTAGTTTTCTTTGTATTAACGCTTTGACTTCAGAGCGCCCGGAAATTACATTTGTCGCCTAACATGAATTCATGTCGTCTGAAAAGGGGACTTACGGGCGCGTTTTTAGATATGTTTGATGAAAATCGGTTGAGCCGTTTAATAGTTGTGGGGGGTGAAAGCGGGAAAGAATAGCCGTAATATTTTTTACTTTTTAAATGTTTTTGTCGGTTTTTTTTAATGACCGCAATCGCGACTAGTGTAGTATAGCGATGGGCGATTAGGTACTACTAAAAAGAATCGAATTAGTCGATTGTTGAGGTTAGTCGATAAAAGTCGATAACAGGCATTTATATTCTTTCAAACAAAAACTATATTAAGTACTAGGTATATTATGTACTGTGAGGCTTCTGTAAATATGCCTAATTGTTTATATTCCCGACACCTTAATTTATAATTAGCTCTAATAGCACTTTTCTGTAATACAAAGATTTGTTATGTATCGCTTGCTTTACGCCAAAGTAAAATGCCATAGCGGAAAAACTACTTTAATGATCGATGTAACAATGTTTATTTATTATTTTCCTTTATATGCGGGTATTGTTTGCGAAAGTAATTTGTTTACGCTTCTTGTGTCGAAGCGGGGCGGGTCGTTAGAGCGAGATAATTGTACATTGTAATTATTGATAAGCTCGGACGAAGTGCTCACAGAATCTCAGATTCAGAGCCATTGACGTACTATCTCCAGTTAGGACGGGGGTAGAACGGAGCGTTATGTAATTGTTCATATTTATTAGTTGTTAATTAACTTGTTAGTTGTGTTACAATGTGTAAAATTTTGTTGTTGTGTTTAGTGATTTTTATAAATATATTACGATGTGGAAGTTTAGGGATATTTCACGAGAATACTAAAATTACATTTCGTGCTGACGAAGTCGCCGACTATTTTGGATTCACGGTGTTGTTAAATGATACAGGGTAAGTTAAATATAATTATATGTAGTTCTAACTCTTCAATTGATAGGGTTGTTTTAAATTTAAACTGAAAGGCAGTAAATACCTATGTGAAAAAATAATGTATCCGCAAAAACCTTTAATAAAAACGTAATTGCATTAAGAGCAGTTAGCAATGTGAAACATTTGTTTATACTAGGTGACCCGGCAGACGTCGTCCTGTAACATATATTTTCGCTTCGCTTCGGGATACTTGTTGCTCCGCTCCTTTCTTTCGTAGCGTGATGTTATATAGCCTGTAACCTTCCTAAATAAATGGACTATTCAACACAAAAAGATTCTTTCATTTTGGGCCAGTTTTTCCTGAGATTAGCGCGTTCAAACGAACAAACAAACTTTTCCGCTTTATATTATTATTATAGATTACGGAGTAAAAAAAGGAAATTTTCAAACATGAAGAGAAACCCGTGCTCAGTACTCGGCCAAAAATGGGTTGCAGTCAAGTGTTAGTTTTACACAGATTCAAACCGATTAGCACTCAGCACTGAATAGGTAGGTATATTGGTATTATATTGGGTAATTGAATACTAAGGTAGGTAATAGGTAGGTACAAATAATTCCCTGTAAATTCTAATAACAATAATTAAACTTAGAAATTAAGAAATAATCAATGCGTGTTCGAAAACAAGTGCTATCACACAGCATCTACATAGAAAGCACTCTAAATTCACAGCCGCTACATAGGTAGGTATTTTGGAATTGGAACTACTATTGTGTAAACGTAACTTAGTGTGGTAGTTATTTTTTAAGTACCTACTTATGTACATCCATACTTCTACACTAATATTATAAATGCGGAAGGGTCACACATAGGCTACTTTTTCTCAAACATCAAACCCTTTAGGGTTGAAATAGGGGACGTTTGTATGAAAGATCTAAACTGCTTGATCAATTTCGATGACTTTTCTCCAGAAGAAAGATATAATCAACTATAGTTGATTACGCAAGGCCAACCATGAGCTACCTATTTCTTCATAAACCAACCGTGCAAGGACTGAGATAGGCGAAATCTTTAAGTCCCCCGACATGAGGGCGTACACTGTTTGTAATATTATACTCAAACAGGGAACTAATAAAATAACTACATATGACAACAATAAAGTAATTGTATCGACAATCAGTTTTTAGTATAATAATAATGTGACTACGTTAGAGATGTCGACGGCACCCCGTTTTTTGGGGCCCTTTTTTCGCATAAAAATACCAAATTGAACCTGAGCTATTTGTATATTTTCGGTTTCACTTTCTAATAGCCCTAATTCTCCAATTAATTTCAGTCTGTTTGTGGGAGCTCCCAAAGCAAAAAGCAGAACGAACTATGTAATGTCTCCAGGCCTAGTGTTTTCCTGTCCAATTGATAACCTGGAGCGGAGGAATGTCACGTGTAAACCTTACGGAACCAACGGTATGTAGTACATACTCATTAACTAACACCAGCGCTGGCTTCTGTTTGGTAAACTTGTACATTGCTACTTATTAGTTTTGGTAAATGATCTGACGAGCCACCTGATGGTGCCGTGTGTGTGTGGATTGAGTGAGCACCCTAAATAAAATTAATCACATTATGCTAGTTATTTAGTAAAAGTATAAAAACAATTGTAAAAGCAATCTCATAATTTGTAAAAAGATAAAACGTGAGATATATCAGTCAATGTATGCTCACTCAGTTCGCACCGAAGACCACTCTGATCTATGATCTATCTATCTATTTTTATTAAAACATTAAAATGGCTGTAGATCGAGGGGAGTCGGGATTAGATCTAGTATGTAGAAGAATTTCATTCATAAAATAACTCATACTACTGAGCACGGGTCTCTCCTCATTACTGAGGAGGCATAGAGCATACTCCACCACGCTGCTCCAGTGCGGATTGGTAGAGGGGTTAGTGGCCAACCCAGTGTCGAAAGTTTTCAAGCCGCCCGAAGGCCTCCGACATGGCTTAACGACTGCTATCAATCGATAACAACTCAAGAAATTTTTGCCACTAGCGGTCAGCCATCCGAGTACAGACCGCGCCCGCAGTTGCTTAACTTTGTCGATCGCTTAGGATCGACGCAAGCCGCCGGGCTATGAACGAGCCGCCCCCGAGTAGACCCCGTGCACGGACTCCAAATACTTGTAGGTATGCACGAAACATTGTTCAATTGGTTCAAAGTGGTTCTATATTTCGTGTCCGTGTCGTTTCAGGATTCACTTGAAATAATTTTACCGGTATTTCTTTAACTGGATTTGGTCGTTCCCAACTCTTAACTCCCACTACAATGCAGGCGAACCCGCGGAGAAAAACAAGTTACTAATAAAATACTATCTGTTTTCCAGTACCCCCGATAAGTTATTCTTGGCGTTCTGGTGCCGCTAACCATGACATGTGGTTCGGGGCCGTTATAGTTACTATTCCCACCGGCAAGTTGTTGGTACGTAACTTACGTTAAAATACATATTTATTGAAATACATACCAGCAGAGAAGTTGGCAACAAACTAGTAGATTGGTCTATTGACGGTAGGATCACCGTTCGCACATACATGTGTGTGTCTTTTTGATCCTAAGAATTCCTGTTCTTAATAATCCTCGTGTGTGGCGTTAATGATTTATTTAAAAATATGTACATATATTGCTTTAATGTTTGCAGGTCTGTGCGCCGCGATGGGCGATTCCTTATAAACAAACACACTATCTTATGAATGGGGCCTGCTACGTGTATAGCCAGAGGTCTGGACTATGGCTTCTGCCTTTGCAAGATATGCGTAAGTGATTTTACGTGATCCACTCGAACTGCGGAGAGATGAGTGCGGGGCAGTGGTCCCAACTGCTCTGTCCAAATGTGGGCTCTCTTTGTGTCTTCTACCGTCTGTATAGCGGGGAATGTTCTGAGGAACTGTTAAGCTTAATACCTGCGGTTAACACAGCCCACAGTTCGGTTTTCACGTCATTTTCTGCCGCGTACGTGTAAACTGTGGATCGAACTTCATCCCTCATTGCTATGTCATGGGGTCCTTTACGAAGCGGGTCTATCGCTTCCTTCGAGGCCGGCAACGCGTTGGTGGCGCCCCTGGTGTTGCCAATGTCCATGGGCAACGGTGATCACTTACCATGAGGTGACCCGTCTGCTCGTTTGCCTGCTTAGACCTATTAGAACTCTTAGCACTGCTGCTTATTTATATTTCGGAAATAGGTAATTGGGTTTGTAGTTCATTCTCTCTGATTTTGATTGTAATCGCTAAGGTTCGACCCTTGGAGAATAGTTACCAAAATTTGCAAAGGTTGTACAGGGAGGGAGTTCTTTTATGATTTAAGATAGCTAACGACAATACTTCATGTTTATTTACAATAAAAACTTTATGGACTCAGTACACTCTATCTACTTAAATAAAACACAAAACATTTTAATTCCAGATCGTCAAGCCTACATAGTTGATGGCACACGTAAGGAATACGGAGAGTATGGTCTTCATCTGAATTTCTATGCATACGGTCAAGCGGGCATGTCGGCCAAAGTAACGGAGGCGAATACTTTGCTGATTGGAGCACCTGGTCTTCTGCAATGGACTGGTAACGAACTAACTGGACTTAATATCGCCATACTGTCAATGTTGGCTTCAGCCCGTAATGACTATTGAGCTCGGGTCTCTTCTCATCATTGACGAGTCTTACGGATTACTGGAGTAAGGGATCATTGTGTCCTGACTCAAGTGTCAGAAAATTGCATGCTGATCGTAGGACTAATGATAAAATCTGGACCTGACGGCTTTATGTGCCTTTTGAAGCACGGAAGCACTCTAGAACATGTGACACAAGCAGAATGGAGTTTTTATTTTCATCTTGCCCCCGCGAATGTCTTCCAAGAAAAGGAAGTTAGTGTTTTTGGAGGGGACGTTCCCGTGCCTCCAGACGTAATCATAATCTGTAATGACGATAATACTCAAATCACTAACTTAATTAAACTGTCCATGTTTCAGGTGGCATATCGGAGTACACAGTGTATCCGGATTATAAAACACAATCTTTAAAAATGGGGATGCGCATGACGATTAACACTTATAATTCTAAAGACTTGGGACCGGATGAATATTTAGGTATGTTGAAAATGTTTAAATTATTTATATTTTGCAGTCGACTGCCCATACATATGGGGATATGTCGATTCCTTATCAACGTCAGTCTTGCATTCAGTCATTATGATTTCTGAGTGGGAGTTATGAGTTGCTAAGATGATAATGATAAGAAAAGACGTCCAGTTCCAACATTAAATATTATTCGCGAACAAGCTAAAATTATGTACTCTGTCTAATATTTCATGTTTTAAGAAAAATAAACTTTATCGTGAAAAATCATGATGTGGACATTTTTATATGAGCTTCCTAAATAGTTTTTATCTTTTCAGGATACAGTGTAGAGTCTGGTAAATTCGATGCCAGTGGAAAGACCTTATATGTAGCCGGAGCTCCAAGGTCCAAGGGAGGATATGGACAGGTCCAATAATTTTGTTAACATCAGGTTATCCAAATCAAAATTATCTATGCGTACGAAATAAAAGATACGGTTACTTCTATGGAGACCCTCTTTGGGATCTAACTTTTTACTTTTTTATCATTCTATTTCCGTACAAGAGATGTCCTGTGAAAGAGAGACAGACCGACAGACAGAGACACCGTTTAGGTTTGGAACCCTAAAAACGCTCACAAACACCGCATTAGATGTCCTTGTAGCGCAGGTTGCATGGACAACATACATCACTTATACCAGTCACCCGGGAACAAACATGAATCTGTCTCCTAAATAATAGTAATAAATATAGTCCTCAATCAATCGAACCCTGGACCCCTTGCCTCGCAGACAGTGCCACTACCAACTACACCATATTCAGATGCCTCCTGCTCATCAATTGAACATGACAACAGGTCTTAATCTTCGGCCAACCATTCAGAGAGACCGATCCCCTGGACGTCCGAGCGAAGGTCCAAGGTCCGCACCTGGGGTCGTACTTCGGCGCCAGTGTCTCTTGTGCTGACGTGAACGGTGACGGTGTGGTGGATCTGCTGGTGGGAGCTCCCAGCTACGTGAAGATGGGCGGTGGCCTGACTTACGATCAGGGAGCTGTTTTCGTTTATTTGACGGAGAGACAGGCAAGTGTCACTTCAGATGATATTTCTTTAATATGTCAGCAAAACTTCATAAGCTTCTCCCCTAAAGACTTCTTGTATAACTTTTCTTTAACTTTAATACATTATCATTGACCCCCTGTACATTTCCTTGCATAACTTTTATTAACTTTAACGCATCATTGGCTCACTTTGCAAGAGTCTCCCCTCATATTTGAAGAGGTCTAGGCCATCCATTACGCTGTTTTATTGTGAATTTTAGGGGGCCTTAGTGGACAACAAATCAGAAGTTTTACGCCGCTTAATGGCTTCAAATGGGTCTTGGCGATGAAAAATGCTCAGGAGTTATTTTTATGCCACAAGCCCACATTTATATGTAGATGTTCCTCACCACTCGCAGTTGACATGTTCGATCACTTGAGATTGACGCAAGGCATGGAGTTAGTTTGTTAACTATAAGCGCTGCTTATAAATTTTAGACATAAATATTACATCTAACGTAATGCAATATAAATAATTTTTTGCAGAATGCTACTTTTATACTCAAGAAAGCTGGTTTGGTGATGGGGTCTGGAAAAAGTGGAGCTCGTTTTGGTACAACTCTCGTGAGTCTTGGGGACGTAGATGGCGATGGATATACTGGTTAGAGTGTTCAGTGTTTTCAATTTAAAAACCGGCCAAGTGCGAGTTGGACTTGCGCACGAAGGGTTCCATACCATTATTTATAAAAACGCCAAAAAAATCTGGTCTATTGTATGAAAGCCTCACTTAAATATTTACTTTAGTTTTTGTAGCCACATATTAGCCACAAGCAACGCCATCTCTTGGACCGAAAGGTAACTAAACTATCGCTAAAGTATGGGCGGCCACTTAAATATTTATTTTATTCTGTTTTTTAGTATTTGTTGTTGAAGCGACAACAGAAATACATCATCTGTGAAAATTTCAACTTTGTAACTATTACGGTTCATGAGATAGGTACAGCCTGGTGACAGACGGACGGACGGACAGCGAAGTCTCAGTAATAGGGTCCCGTTTTACCCTTTGGGTACGGAACCCTAAAAATGCTTAAACGGGAACACAATCATATTCATGCCTTTGAAATCGAATATGAATAATTATTTACTATGTTTCTTCCAAGTTTTCTGACGATCCGAATGGCGCAATGGTTAATATGTCGGATCGCCGTTCCAAAGGAGGATTCCCAGCGAGCCAGAAATTTGAATGATAACTTTAGATTTCCGTTTTATATCTGGGTGTGTCTTTGTCTTGTGAGTTATCCAACGCATCCACGACACAGGGAATCTTAGTATGGGGCTATGAGTATGTAGCGGTATTTTTTATTTTTACTTTGTTAAAATAAGGTTAATTTCTAAAAAGAATATTTTTTTAGATATTGCTATTGGAGCTCCGTGGGATGATGATGGAAGAGGAGCAGTTTATATTTATAGAGGGAGTCTAACAGGGCTTAAGAGTTCATACGCACAGAAGGTATACGCAGCGGGTGCGAAAACTTTTGGCATTTCAATTTCACCAGCTTTGGACGTTGACAGCAATAATTGCAATGGTAATTTGTTTAGTATCTCAAGAATGGATTTTTTCTATTCTATGTTCATTTTACATTTTTGATCTCAATGGACTCTGTTTGGTTTACGATTTTGTGTAGTTTATGTTTGAGTTTGTCAATCCTATTAATGTTTCTTTTTAACGGAGTTTCAAATGGAATCCCGTCATTTATTAATTGATATGAAAAAACCTAGTCATTTTAGTCATGTCATTATTTAAGTTGGTTTTTCATTTTAATAAAGTCATAAGTGGGGTCCTCACCTATTTTCGTAGGCAACGCGTCGATGATGTCTTGACAACCATTGTAGTTACAAAATGCACGTAAAACTTACCATTTTAGATTTAGCAGTAGGAGCGTATGAAACGGGAGAGGCATACATATTTCGATGTATCCCGACGATGCAAGTGTCGGCGGTCGTCAATGTTCCAGACGCAATGGACCTTCCTCAGAATGTGACCAACTTCACGGCCTTGTTCTGTGTCGAAGCTCCTGCGAAGACCAAATGGCCCTACGTTAAAATCGGTAATACGAACATTGCAGTATTTATTGTAATTAAAGATTAAATCAACAGCATACAAAGTGAAAAGTAGTAATAATTTTAAATACGGAATTTTCAGACCTGCGAGCAAAAATATTAGTAGATCCAGAAGGTAACAGGGCTGGAATATCCGGAGATTCGGAGTATGATGTGTCAGTGAAACCCGGGAACAATGCTTGCGTCGAACAGGTTGTTGAAGTGATGGTACGTAATTATTGTTTTTATTGCCTGAACTGTTGAAGATAACACAGAGGGGCAAGGTACTAGATGGCAAGTGGTTCCTATAGTCAATGGAGTGTTTTTTGGTGGTCACTAGCACCAGAGTTGCCGGACTTGGAGAAGAACTCTTTATTGAAATCTTTCTTGAAGAAGCCCATGTCAAAATGCATCAAAAAGACCTCAAGAGGATGATGCTATAGAGAAATGGAGATCCTTTTCGATTATTACAAATATTAAGTTACCGCTTATTAAAAACCCACCTGATAGCACGTGTCAACCACTTTGTTGGACCTTAAAACGCGCTTACTTAAAAGTACAGATGGGCATTTTCGGTCCTCCAGATGTAATTATAATCTGTAGCCATGATTTTATTATGCCCATCGTGTCTTGTGGGAAAATATTGTATTTACGAACCGAATATTGTTCATTGATCAGACGCTTAAGAAAATAAACATTATGTAAATAATAAATATGAACAATTTTACAGCCGACTGCTGATTTGTCAAAACCCATATCAATTCGGTTCAGCTTGGTTGCTATGGAGTTAATGAAAGGTATACATTTTTATATTTACATTAAAAGAAGTTCAATTAAGAAAATAGAAAATATTGATGGCGTGATTTAGGCTTGACGTCACATTACCAAGTGATATGCGTGAAGTATCTCCAGAACACGTGAAATTGTATAAATATCTGTTCTCAGATGATTCGCCCTCATTTCTGATGAATGCTGCAAGATTATCCGAAGATTCAGTTCTACAAACGAATTTTGATATTCAGTTGACACGGGGTTGTGGGGAAGATCTTATTTGTAGACCTTTGCTGTCTATGTCTATGAAACCTTTAGTGAGGTAAGTTTAATTTTTAGTGCATAAAAGTCCGTGAAATCTGCCTGGATAGCTCTACTATTTTACTTGATTCAGGTTGGTCTATCTCATCTTCTATTCCCGCTTGATTAAACCGCTACATTACGTAGTATTCTGGATAGAGCAGTAATAAAAAATACTTTATTTCTGTTCTCTTTTTGTACGCGCCGCCTTGTCGGTAATGATTTTGCTGTTGCTTATGTCCATAGCAAAGATGAGCATTTCCCATCAGGTTTTTCATGGTTATTTGTGTTTGCTCATTGGTCGGCGAAGTATTAATTTTAACATATTTTTACTCGTAATCATACCACAAATAATTTAGAAGTTCTTCGATATTGTAAGTTATGGTTTATTAAATTTTTATTCCAGTCCCTACATCCCGGGATCTGATGACAGACTAGGATTCACGATAACAGTTATAAACAAAGAAGAACCAGCGTACGGAGCCAAAGTTTATTTACAACTACCGTCCAATCCCAAGAGATTACCGAGTGACTGTATTCTAGAGGAACTCAATGTGACATGCAAGGTGCCGTCTCCGCTGTACCGAGAACAGTTAGTGCTATGGGATATTGAACTAGAATCAACCTTAAATGCTGCTATTGATAAAGAATTGAAAGTTTTAGCTAGACTCGAGGATTACTTCCATAAAAATGAAAGTACTTTCGAAGAATTGGTCATCAGTGTGACTCCAATGGCTACTATAAATATCAGCGGGTGAGTTAGGGTTAATTAAACACAAATTGAATATTAAATCTATTAATCCTGGAAGCCCTTGCCTGTCAACCGGATTTCAGATTTTTGTGCAATGTTTTAGCAAGGCCTTGCCGAACAATACCATCGCTGTCACAAGAGATAAGTTCAACAATGCTGGAAATGTAAACTTCGTTCATTATTATGAGGTAAGACAGAGTTTTTTTTATATTTCAGCAAAAGTAATTCATATTAATTCCTTTATACCACAACCTTTTAATAAAAGCAACGGTGACACCTGGTTAAAATCATAAGGAAATTTTGATTACTGCCACGTCTTATGTGATAGGTACTCGTGAGATCAAGTAAGAATAATTGAAATCGATTATCTGTTTCGTATTTAGATGGCTGCAAAACAATAAATTATTTTGTAAGTATTGTAACTGTAATTGTATTGTGTGTTAAAGTTATTTTCATTTCCGCAGGTAACCAACTTCGGTCCATCGGACTGGTACCACTTGTCAGCAGTTCTTGAAATACGAGATCAGGTATATTGTTCGGTATATAATTTCATAACACTAAATTATCGTGATTCTATTTAGTACTTCCATATTAATTTGGGTGCCATCTGGATTGAAGTTTTTATGTTATTTGTACTTGTCGAAGTTGAAGCCACTTATTTCTCTGTTAAAAGTTTATTATGTTGTATTTCAGGTAAACTTTTCAAGTCCAGTTAAAGGATGTCTCAGAGACTATAACAGGACTTTGTGCGACTGGAATTTACCGTTTTTACCCGCTAAAGTGTCGATGCCAATCATTCTGCAACTTCGAGTCGACTTGGGATTATTTAGTGAGTAAATATTCGTGTTTCCGTCCGATTATAATGGTGTCTTCTAACCAAGAATGAGTAGGCTGCTACTCAGTTGATGCGCTTTACCACCCATGACAAAATTTTCACTTACCACCAGATTGAGTCGTATTCAAGCATTTACTTATGAGAAATAAAAAATATATTTTTAGGTAACTATAGTATAGTGGTTTAAATGTTGACCTCTCAAGGAGGTCCGGTATTAAATCCTTTAGACGCAAGACTTATAGATGGGTTTTGGGAATTACCACTTGGTTCGGTAGAGTTAAAACTCGTAAGGAATCCTCCAAAGAGAGTTCTTCGTCATGTTCTGAAACTCTTTCTTTACAAAGTCTGTTAACCCGTATTTAACCACCGCCGAGGTGTAGAATGACTTGTTCTTGCCACATAATAAGAGAAGGATGTACCCCAGCAGTGGAACTATAATGGGTTGCAATGGGGATGTTGATAACAGGTCTTTTAACAGTGGGAGAAAATAATCCCGATTCCCGAATACATTGATAATTTCAATTCAGTAAGGAAAATAATATTTAAATTTGTTGTGTTAAGATTTTTTTGTAGCGGTGATAGTCTAGTGGTTAAGAATTCCGCCACCTATTCGGAGGGTTCCGGGTTCGAATCCCAGGGCACGCACCTCTGACTTTTCGGAGTTATGTGCGTTTTAAGCAATCAAATGTCACTTGCTACAAACGGCGAAGGAAAACATCGTGAGGAAACCTGCATGCCGGAGAGTTCGCAAAAACTCAAAGGTGTGTGAAGTCCGCCAATCCGTACTTGGCCAGCGTGGTGGACTATGGCCTTAACCTTCTCATTTTGAGAGGAGACCCGTGCTCAATAGTGGGCCGTGATGGGTTGAGATGATGAGATGATGAAGATTTTTTTAAAGATAAAATCTGTTTTATACTCATTTTTTTATTTTACAGAAAATTATTTCAAAGAGAATACATCACTAAATGTTACGTCTAAAATTGAAATAATTTTGGAAGACAAGCATCAGTAAGTAGACATAATATATTTTAACTATAAACTACATATAAAAAAAAATAGAAATACATTGGAAGATAATAATTCCGATGAGCCGTATGGCGCAAGGGTTACCTGAACGGGCTGCCGTTTGGAGAGTCCTGATGTTGATTTCCAGCAGGGTGAAATTTCAAATACGTTTTTTTGTACTTCTGAGTCAGTAAATTCTTTCATATCTATTCTTTTTTCAAATTAGAATTGTAATGCAAAATATTTATTCTTGAAGTTTTTTTTAATACTTATCAATGATATTACGTATTATAGTAAATATTCTACTTAAAAAGTCTTCAATATCTATCCGTTTATGCATGTAATTTTTAGTATTCTTGAACCAAAACGCATCAGTTATATTTTTTGGTCGATCACCACTTACGTTGGCTACATTCGACCGCTCATCTATCGGCTATTTACAAAGGTGATCACATTAACCGTTTTCCAGGACATATTCCACCACCACCACATTAGTCCTGGATCCAGCGCCGCCGCTGTGGCCAGTGGTGGTCGGCTCGATAGCCGGGTTCGCGTTGCTCGCAGCCATCGTCTTTGCTCTGTACAGGGTAAGTACGAGATTTGCTTGTTTGTACAATGAGGGTAAAGGCGTGTGAATTCGCCGCTAGAGGCGCTAGTGTAGAGTGAGGTCTGGCTGTCAGTGCCACAAACTTATCTGACCCGGTAAGAAGGGCGCTACTGTCTTTGTCTTTGTCTGACAACAGTATAACATTTGCATTAGTTCCAATTGTGGCCACCGGGTCAGATAAGTTTGTGGCACTGTCGCTTCTCACTTGTCTGAATATCACTTGTCACTGTTTATGTATGGGCGGGCTTTGACAGCAGGACCTCACCTCGCCGGTGGCGCCAACTGGTGAGCACAAAAACGGCGACCCTCATTGGGTTTCATCCCAAATACCACTTGACCACAGTCGATCTACTGTACTCGGACTCATTAACGTTGTATTGGGTCTTAGACCTATCATCAGGATGAACTGGGGTTATGAATATGAAATAACTTGTTACCGCCCGCACTATGCTTCGGAGAATCAAATTATTTATTATTGCATTAACTCGTATAAGACTTATTTTCAGATTTTTTGTCTTTTTGTTGGTTCATTTGTTGTGCAAAATGGCATATATCTGACTTGAATGTACAACTTATGCCTGCTAAGTGCTCCCAATTAAAATAACGCCAGTAAACAATGAGAAAAAAAATACATAAATAAGTAATTGAGGCTGGGATTCAAGAATATAAGGGAGAGTGTGCCATTAGCTAATAAAAAAATAATACGTTTTGTTCGCAGTACGGGTTCTTCTCGAGAACAAGGAGAGAGGATCTAAAGAGGCTAAAAGAACAGTCTTTACTTCTAGAAGAACCCAACTCTTCTCTAGGTGATCTGACCTCTACAGATGCTGATGAGTCTACCCGAGAGTTGGTAGACTCCGACTGATTACAAGATAAATAATTTAAATATGAAAAATACTTTAAAATGTAAGATAATAGAATTAATAGACGTAGTATTTTATTGGAATTAGACATTTTATTTTATTACCTAACCATTGTTCTTCATTTTAAAGATATCTGTAGATATATGTCTCCTACTTATTTGTTTAATTGAATTTAAATTCAACTGCCAACTAAATTGAAATTTATAATTTGCCTGGCTACCTACTAAATTCGTGGATCAGTTATCTCATTATTCTTCATGTTCCAGTAGATAGTTTGAGAGGAAATATTACTTTTTTCTTCTTATGTTTGTTTTGTTGCCAACGAATCATTAAAGCCTCTGTTGGTACCTCTATATTAGCTCCATGGTTCACATGGTTGGTACCAAAGTTCATGGGCGACGGTGACTACTTACCGTTAGATGTAACGTTCGTTATTAAAAAAAAACACTATTTACGTATTGGCTTCAACCCATTAATGGCTGACTACTGAGTACGGGTTTCTCTTCATTATTTAAGGAGGCCTAAAGCATACCCCACCACGCTACTCCAGTGCAGATTGCGCATTGGTGGTGGATGTATGTCATTGAGGTCAGGAAATAAATAAAACATACCAGAACGGAAAACAAAACAATTCTATACAAAACTAACTTAAATAAATTAAAAATAGTAAGTTTTATTTCATGAGGGATGATTCATTCTATGTAATATCGCTGATTCCATTATCAGCTTTGATCATGTCTGATGCTTTTTCAGCTATCATCACTACTGGAGCGTAGGTATTCCCACTGGTGATCGTGGGCATCACACTCGCATCCACCACTCTTAATCTGTTTACGCCTCTCACTCTAAGTCTTTCATCGACGACTCCATCAGGCCCCATCGCACAAGTACCCACAGGGTGGAACTGAGTTGCCACCATGTTTGTCACGTAACACTTCCAATACTCTATGCTGCCGAATTTTAAACCTTTGCACCCTTTAATGTTCAAGTTAACAACTTCAGATTTAACGCTTCTGAAGTAAGTCGTATTAATAACTGATGTGTAATCTTGCACGCATCTCGCGTATCTATCTAAATCTCTTACATTAGAAAAGAATCCAGTTTCAATAATAGGGTTGTCTTCTGGATTTGTGCTTCTTAAAGTGATTCGGCCCTTGGATTCGGGGTGTAGGTAGGTAACTAAGGCGAAAAATGATTGCCCACGCAAAGCCGCTTCGAACATCGGTGTGCAAATATTTGATTTAAATGTAAAAACTAGTAAGCAAAACAGATATGATATCAACGAGCCTGTTGGAAGCGGCAATGCTGTAACTTCGTAATCTGGATAAGTTTGATTATTTTCAAGAGCAACGAAGCCTATTATATTTGGCGAAGGAAATGTATTTAACTTCGTGATGGGATCTGTTATTGTCCTTACAACTGACAATACGTCTTTATTTCCTGTTAAAACAACCGGCACTATCATGTGGTTTTGCAGGTTTCTACCTACATTCGGCGAATCAAGTATGATGTTAATATTGTGTTTTTCCAAAAGTTGTTTGGGTCCTACACCAGAGAGCATCAATATTTGTGGACTGGCTATACTTCCCGCAGAAAGAATCACTTCTTTATTGGCGAGGACTTGAATAACTTTTCCTTTTTGCGTTCCTACTTCAACGCCAATTGCGTTGTTGTTATTATCAAAAATTACCTTTCTAGTTAAGGAATTCTTAGCTACAACTAAATTGCGACGATTTCTAACGCGATTTAAATAGGCAACTACCGTGCTCTGGCGTGTACCATTGCCAATGGTGAAACATGGGGGAGAGAACCCGAGCTGCTGATATCCGTTAGTATCTAATAAAATATCGTGTCCGTTTTCTTCGAATGCATTGAAGAAATCTTTTGTTCTATCACCCCAAAGAGGTCTAGTCACCAACATATTTCCATTAGTATTGTGTAGTGGTCTTGACGCACTGTTCAGTATGGCCGAATCCTTCATCCCCTCGCTTTTCTTGAAGTATTTTAACACATTGTCCCAGTCCCATCCAGGGTTACCTAAAGAAGACCATTTATCATAATCCACTTTATTTCCTCTTACGTAGTACATATAATTACATTCACTGGATCCTCCTAGCATTTTTCCTTTGATTTCGTGAATATTTTTATTTACATGCGATTGAGCAGTTTTTCCATCATTTAGTGTGTCGTAATTCCAATCCGGAAACAAAATGCTTAGGAAGGCAGACAATCCTGGACTCTGAAAAAACCTCAAATTTTTATTATTCATTTAAACTTTAAGGTAAGGCAACGAACGAATCAGTACAATTAAATAAAATAAAACTGAAACTAACCAAGTAACATTCTAACACCATCTGCTAAGAAGGCTAACCATCGTTGTCTCGTTGCCCCTAAATTGAGTCTTGTTCTAGATCGGTCGCAGTTGTCATGTCCGACAGTGGAAGGAAGTCGTTTGCTACATTAAAGAAATAAAACTGATATGCATAATCGATTTTAATAGAGGATAGAAGCAACAAAAATTTAAGCTATAATGCTTTAATATACAACCTAATAGAATTAAAAAAGTTAAATCTTGTAAAATTTCACGTAATAGATAATGAAACAGGCAACTGTGCATTGTTTAACACGGTACCTAGTACCATTTCTACCGTGTAGTACGTAATACTTTTTCAGGGTAGAAAGGTGCGGATCCGGTCACACTTTTCATGGGCGACCATCGTTCTCAAAGACTACTACGTTACTAAAAGACCTAAGGTTATTATTCATCCATAGACTTTTCGATACAAATAAGTCACCAGTAACCGTCACTAACATTGGCGATGTCAGGAGGATCACCACCAGCCTCCACTAGCAGCACGGACCAGTTGCCGACCTCCGAGAGCCGGCTGGCCAGCACGCAGCCCGCCGACCCGCCGCCCACTATCACGAACTCGAAACGCTGGCCATCTGTGGAAATAAATATTTAACAGACTTCAAAAAAGGAGGTTCTCAGTTTGACCTGTACGAGTGTTTGTATATTTGTGCGCGATTATCTCGCGTTTGGTTGAATCGATTTTGATGCGGTTTTCAGCATAGTATTTGTCAGACTTAGGAGAAGGTTTTAGGAATATTGTTTGGCTGAACCGATTTTGATACGGTTTTCAGCATCGTGTTTATCAGGCTTAGGAGAAGGATTTAGGAATATTACTTTTCGGCGTTAAAGTCGGTTCTATTTTGTTAAAAGTTATTTAAATGCTCTAATCACGGCTCAGTAAGCTCAAAACACTTGTAGCCGGCAGAAATGGAAACACCTCGTCGAAAGAGCAACTTTCTGGAAATTTTGCGACGTATTCTTCAATGTCCTTACCATGACCACTCAGACAAATGTGTACGATCACGCAACTTTGAAAACTTTATGATGAAATCACTGTAGCAAGTGATTTCATGATAAAGTTTTCAAATCACTGTAGCAAGTGATATTTAAAATCTAATACGCACATTTTTTAAAATTAGAGGTGCAGGGATTTAAACTCAGTAACTCGGTGTACATACCCGTCAATTTGGCTTCTACCAGGCTTGGCGTAGGGAGGAATATGAAGCTGAACACTGCGAGAAACATTCTCTGATATCTGGACGGCCCAACCGGTTTTTCTCTGAAGAATGCGAGCGATGACTCAGTCGACATCTTCCGTCTAATCTGAATGTTGTGACGCAGAATATTTACAAACTATTTCCTTATATAGGTAGCTACATAGTTACAACGTAATTAGGTGACAATGTTGTAGAAGAGTACAAGACGAATAACAATAGCTGTCATCTGTCGCATTCACACAAAAAAAACAGAATGTCAGGTATCCTTTGTCTAGCATTGCGTGTTGGTTTCTTCTATGTCTGTAAATATCTTTGCTGGTCAAATTGTTTTTATGCCACATAATATAATCGTACCTTCTCTTGCTATCTCCTATTGTGCTCGCTTAGGTACCAGAGGTCTTTTTATTTGGTCGTCTATGTCAAATAACATACAAGAGTCTATTAACGTAAATTACAATAGTTATCTATAACCAATGTATGGTATATTTTACTTTACATCCTACTAATATTATAAATGCGAAAGTTTGTAAGGATGTATGTGAGTGAGTGTGTGTGTGGGTTTGTTACTCTTTCACGCAAAAACTACTGAACGGATTTTCATGAAACTTTGCAGTAATATAGCTTAGACATCGGAATAACATAATTTGTTAAAATTTATAGAGATTTTTGAAGGGACTGGTTTCCCGAAGCGAAGCGAGGGCGGATTTACTAGTATACAGTATAGTTCTATAGTTTGGTCTATTTGGAGCAATCAGAAATATAAGGAGTGGTTATTAATACCTACATGTATAATTTGGTTTAATAAACTTTACAATCGACGTCCACAGCTCTGCCGCCTATAGACATACAGACCCTTTAGGTTTTTTGTATATTATTTTTAAGAAAAATAATTGAATAAATTAGATTCATAGATAATGCACGGGTCCAGTAACATTAAAACGAGTAAGTTCAAAATATAAGATTATTTTATATCCTTTATTGCTTTAATTTGTCATGGTAAAGCAGACCATGGAAAATCATGTTAAATCAATTTCATGGTAACTCGTGCTAAATACAGATTTACAATGTGGCGTCAGTGTAATGAATAACTAACCTGCGAACATTAAAGTTAATTTTAACTCTAAAATGTCTAAAGGTTAGGTTTAGTTACATACACCTCGAGATAGGATTATCACTGACTTTTGTCAGCGCATTAAACCCAAATAAACGAGATCCTGCCAATGATATAAGTGGTTCAGTATAAACAAGTAACTTGATTGCGTGTATCGAGGAATCCCAGTCTTCTCCACGATACTTATCTACATAGTTTCTTTAAGTATAAGTTGCTTAAAGAACACTTTTTTAATAATAAAAACTGCAGTATGTTTGCTACTTTATCACGCTCAGTCAATAATGTGAAGTTTATTAAACTTATTTAGTTGACATTGCCGGATGCCGTTCAAAGGGGCTTGGATTAAATTACCAGCAAGGTGGAAAGCAAGATGACTTGGGTTTCTGTTCTCAGTTTGGGTGTGTTCTTCTCTGTGTGTTGTATATAGCGCCCACGATTAAGGGAATATAGGTAAGTGTGGGGCTATGCGTGTGTGGAATTAAAAAAATAAAATACTTACCTTATTATTTCAACACTATACAAATGAAGTATTTATACATTAGCGAAGTTGAGCCCCTGTCCTATATTAAGACTTACCTAAATTCACGTTTGTTTTACGAAGTACAGACACGAAGTATTTATATACCTATGGTTTAACCGATTTCAGCACTGCACATAGGCATCTGTGACCGAATTAGAACGAGACTCATTGAGTCTAGTTCTGGGTCGGTCACAGTTGTCATGGGCGGCAGCGGGAAGTGGTGCTGCATGCTCGTTTGCTATCTTAATTGCATAAAAAAAAGGTAATATAGATCTACTTATTCAAACACTCCAAATTGTTGCTGAGACCCAATGTAATTTTTCCTATGAATATTTATGAGTTACGCAAGGTGTTTCCCTTAAATGATTTTAGTGTAGCAAACAATAATATTTAAAGTTTTATTATATTCAAACCTATCATAATTAAGTATAGATATAACAAACACCACTACTAAACCTATCCCGTTTTCGTTTCGGGTAATCTACTACACTCGAAAATTGTTAGATATATTTTTATATATTAATAATTATAAGTTTTTCATTTATGAACTGACTAGTAAATCCGCCCTCGCTTCGCTTCGGGAAACCAGTCTCTTCAAATTTCTCTATAAATTTTAACAAATTATGTTATTCCGATGTCTAAGCTATATTACTGCAAAGTTTCATGAAAATCCGTTCAGTAGTTTTTGCGTGAAAGAGCAACAAACACACACACACACACACTCACTCACTCACTCACGTGAGTGAGTGTATGTGATACATCCTTACAAACTTTCGCATTTATAATATTAGTAGGATAGTAGGATTGAAGAAATGAATATAAAATTGATTAATTAATTCATGAAATAACTTAATTACTTACGTCTAAAACTGTTAAGCCGTTCTTGAGATTAAAGCCTACATAGGCATAAAAAAAAAAAAAATTTAAGAATCATTGCTTTAGCTTCTATTGCGTCAATAGTTTTTTCTTAGAGTGCGTACAGTAATATAAAGCGGAAGAGTTTGTTTGTTTGTTCGTTTGAATGCGCTAATCTCAGGAACTACTGGATTACGAGTGCGTGGGTGAGTGCGCGTGTTTGAGTGTATGTGTGTGTGTGTGTAAGCGCGCGCGCGCGCGTGCGCGCGTGTGTGTGTGTGTGTGTGTTTTTGTAAGTTTGCAATGTGTATTTTTATAGTTTAAGTATCTATTCTATGTTGTTAAGAACATAGCTCTTTATTTTAAAGCAGAGTTTACATTGGTTATGCTTTCTGGTAAATTGTTGTACATTGTAGCTCCTTCATGATTTATGCTTGTTTGTCCATAACGTGTTCTCGATCTGGTCACCTCTAATATATTATACTCCGACTTTTAATTCGAAATAATAATTCTTTTTTTTTTCAAAATAATGTTGCCAGCTTTTCAATAATAGTGATTTCTCACACGATTAACGAACGATGTTTTGATTATTCGATTTCTCTTTTCTCAATATGTCTATTATGATGTGTGTTAATAAAATATAATTAAAAATCAGAGAACAATCAGGAAAGGTTATTAATTTAAAATTATATAGTAAACAAAAATATTAAACACCGTTGCGTGCATGCTTTAAGGACATACATGCACTAATGCGCTTAACATTTAAAAATCTTAGGGAAAATTGATAATAATTAATTTTTTTATGTGTAGTTATTGATCCTGTAATAACTTTATACAGTATTTTAGCGATTTACTAAATTATACGAAACGATTACAATCCGATTAATATTTTTATCAAATCGAATCATTTGCGTCCAGGTTACATCACCATTTTTGTGATAATAAAAAACGGTAACACTGGAAATGTCATTTTACTGAATCGAATTAAAAGTCGGAGTATAGTGTTTTTCCTAGGTTTGCTATATTTAAGTACTTGGAGCTCTGACGTGAAAATGTAATTGTGTTTTTTTCCGAAGGTCAACTCTACATCTATACTAATTAATTATTAAAATCAGTTCAGTGTTTTAGCGAGAAGATGAACAGAGAGACAGTGATTTTTTTTACAAATTTACATACCTCCTTAGGACTCCTATCTCATTTCACAATAACAAAAATGACCACTGGTGATTAAATGATTATAGTATACCTATAGCTCCCGGTGGCTATGATTTTTTATGGCCAATAGTAATTATAAACAATTAATTATTTTATAACAACTTCCACGACCACACGATTAGAATCTTCAATGTAAATGATGGCAGTAACAATTAGGTACTCCATTAATATTGTGCGTTTGTTCCTATTACGATAACAAGTTATAATAGGGTATGTTCCGTAATAAAAAATAAAAATTTATGTAGAAATATACTTAAAATTTTCTGATTTTGAGTCATAAAAGCACATAATTATTTTAATAAACAATATTAAAATTCGAAATTTTTAATCGGTATGTCACGTGACCTAAAATACGAGAGGCATTTGGTGTGACGTCATAAAGGCAAACCTATTCCTCCAAGAACCAAACTGTCAGTTCAGTTTCGTGCATAACAGCTTGAATGAATGCCGGTCTTACATACAGTGCCACAAACTTATTTGACCCGGTAAGGGTGGCGCTACTGTCTTGGTATTTTTCTGACAACAGTATAACATTTGCATTAGTTCAATTTTGGCCATCGGGTCAGATAAGTTTGTGGCACTGTACAATTTACCATTATTACGTCATCAAAATGGCTGACAAGTTCTGACAGCGTTTTTTCCGGAAATAAAAAAGAATTAATTTTTCTTACTCTACCTTATGTCTACCTGAATGTTTTATACCTTTTTAGAAAGCTAGACAAAGAGACAAGTTTTTAACGTAATTTGCACGTTTATTGTATTACATGTTTTTTTAGTAAATAGCTGATTTACATGAAAAATGTACTTAAGAAATTTCAAAAAATCACAGAGTCAAGACTTTAATACCAACAATATCGTAGTTTTTCAAAGTTTTCTTTCTTTTTATGAAAGCCTCAAATGTTAACTATTGGAAATCAATAAAAACATCAAAATTGGAAATGTAGTTTTTTTTAAATGTAACATAAAGTGATCCAATAGAGATTTATTTCAAATTTGATTAAATCTCAAATAGTTCGATAACCGTTGATTTTTGGATAGGACATGACATGACAAAATCTACAACCCCTTCCAGGGAATACGACGTATTTCCAGTCACCCTGTATATCGCAGATGTTTAAAATATGAACGTAGGGTCCTAGCGGAGGCAATAGAAGCCAAAAACATTTTTTTATTCCTCTGTCTGTCTGTGTTTATGATGTATTGCCATTATGTATTACTGCTGAGTGAATTTTGATGCGGCTTTCGCAGTTGTATTAATGGAGGTCTACTTAAAAATGTGTATGATTCATAATTCATATTAATACGCCACTCAGAACCTGACATATAAATGATATTAGACATCGTCTGCCAGGTCAGCGAGTAAAATATAAAATAATTTACAAATATTAAAAATGTGACTGATCGATGTCTGTGCGTGAAATATATGCTATAACAAAGATTTTTATATATATATACATGTTAGTCCATTTGTCAGTTTCAGCGTCTGTTTCTATTTGATGTCCGGATTATATGTAGGTATTTGTGCTTTTACGCAGTATATCTATTTGTATATAAAATAAAAAGTCGTAAACATGGATAAATAAATTTATTCATAAATTTTCCATACGGCATAGACTTACAATAGTATGACAGTTGCAATACTTTTTAAATTATTGCGCAACAGATAATAATATAATTCTAATAATTTAGTAAAACATACAGTCCGCCCAACTTAACTCTGAAATGGCAAAAATTGGAACTAACGAAAAGTCATTCATAAGTACGTTGTGTTCATTCATCTGTCAGTTACTAGTGTGCAATGATTGGTCAAATGAATGTCAAATGCGTCCGACAGCGCCTCTTTCGTTTCAGTCTTAAGTTGGGTTTACTATACATGCATTATAACACAGCAAAAAAAAAACCACTGTACTTTTCGTAAAAATATCGTTAAGTTATAAATAATAAAAAATATTATCAAACAGTTCTATCGAAAACTATTAAAATACATAACTATCTACTAAAATAACCAATTGAACTCCTGTTAATCAAACATAAAATAATAAAAAGTCTCATAATAAAATATTATTTTTCTTTAAAGGTTGATCCAATAACAAAACAATTAAAAAATATACAATGACATCAATTTTATAATTGACACAATTCCATTTAATTCGGTCTTATTAAATTTTAGAAAGAGCTAAATTGTTTTAGCTGTGGGATGAATTAAATATCTAATATCTTTAAACGAGCAATTCTTGTATATTTATTTATTTATTTATTTATTTATACCTATATATATAATCACGATCTCGGAAACGGCTGCAAAGATTTTCATGAAAGTTACAGATTAGGGGGTTTTCGGCTCAAGGAATCGATTTATCAAGGTCCCAGGTTCGAGAAAAGCTCGGTTCCCGAGATAAAGAGATTTTAAAAACATCATACTGACGTCATCTATGAAACATTAGGATAACTTCTATGAGGTACTGTTTGTAACGTGTTGAACTGACGCCATCTATGAAACATTAGGATAACTTCTATGAGATACGGTTTGTTTGTTTCAGTAGTATGAAACTAGATGACGCTCGAATATATTTTTGTTCGGCTAATACTAATTGAAGCGCTATTTTTGCGTTATACCTACCTATTTTCTGTTTGAATAAAATTAAAAATCAGTGCGATTATCTCGCTTGACCTCGCAGGACGCGTAGTGATAGTTTAACGTGCGTTTGTGATATTTACGAGAATATTTGTAAATAAATGTTAGTTTTGTTATTATCGATTTAATAATATATTTTAATAAAGTTTTAAATAAATAATGGTCAGATCGATGAAATTACTATTGTTGTAAATAGAATCAATAAAATTTTAAGTACGCCTAACAACATGCTCATTAAACTAAAAGTATATTTATTTATGTTGTTTAATTATCATAAACATTCAATACATTTTATCGCAAATAAAAATTTCAGTCGGGGACTGCCTAAGCCTGCGAAAAGTACGAAGGAAAGTTCAATGAATTTATCTAATTAAGTATGTACCTATTTAAAATGCAATTAATTCGCTCACACAGTTAACTTCTATGAGGTACTGTTTGTAACGTGTTGAAATTTCAGTAGTATGAAACTAGATGGCGCTGTACAACTTTGTGAAACACGCTGTTGAGATCCTTTGGCCGTAACATAAGTAAAATGAATTTTGTGCTCAGTGAACAGTTGTATGATTTGACTCCTGAATAGATGGCGGAATTCCTCGTATTTCTTGCGATTCATACTAAATATAATTTTCAACCGAGCAAAGCTCGGTCAACCAGGTACTATTTATTATTTGTTTATAGTGCCACCAACTTATCTGTTCAGTAAACGGTGTCGCTAGTGCAGCGTTCAATGTTACCATATATTATAATAAAATTTGCCGACTGTAAAGGGAGCTCAACAACTTTGGGACCTGTGATTTTTACCAGATAAAGTATGATGCACATAATTCGATGGTGAATGATGACAAAGCCTTTCCGACGAATATAGATGCAAAACTTGGGCTGAGGCTACTTACTTAAACTACCATGCAATGACTGCAGTAACAAAGGATGTTATCATTATCTCAATCCATCAGGGCCCACTATAAGCACAGGTCTCCTTTCATAATGAGAAGGTTAAGGCTATAGTTCACCATGCTGGCCAAGTGTAGATTGGCAATGTTTTCCTTTACCGTTATAGCAAGTGACATTTAAATTCTTAAAACGCACATAACTCCGAAAAGTCAGAGGTACGTGCTCTGAGATTCAAACACGGACCCTCCGAATAGGAGGCCGAATTTTTAATCAATTGGTTATCACCGCCCTAAAATAGAATATTATAATGGCAATGAATAATTCTCAGGTGTATTTGTCTATTAAAAAAAAAAATTCGTAAACATCTAAAAATAAAAGAATTACGTAGGCCAACAAAGTCAAATTTTACTTTTTCATATTAAAATTAAATTTTCAGGACAAGAGAAATAAAAGATGTTTATGACTATATTTATTTATATTTTATAAAAATAATTGTCATCGTGATCTCTAAGTTTGAGGGGTTCCACACGAGAAATCCCTGTGGAAAATGATGACGATGCGCCAGAGAGATTTCTTCAGCATTTTTCTTTTCACTCATTAGCTTGTAATCAAATCGTTCACTAACTCCTGTAACAAAGATATAATATTATATGAAGTATAAAAACATTAGATACCAAATATATTCAGTGATACTTTAATGTTTAATCGATTAAACATAAGTATTACTCCGAGTAAGTGAGTATATTAAAATAACTAAAATATTTAAGCTGGACTATTAATTAACTTGCAATAGCAACACTAACCTGTTGCAGCTGCGACGCGTTAAGCCACTTTTTCAAACGTAATTTACGGAGTTAGCAGGCGATTTCCTTCCCTCATACAATCTAAAACTTTTAAAATAACTAATCGTGCATCACTTCTGAGAGGCTCAGCCATTTTTAATCACTTTTTGCAATTAAAATCGAACTGAAACTGAAAACACATAGAGCACTCGCACTTCAAAGAATTGACAGTGGAATGACATTTCAAAATTGACGTTGTCTTTTTTTAGTTCCATTTTTTTCTACTGAACAGATAAGTTGGTGGCATTATACACGTATTTGGCTGCTATCAAGTCAAGAGTGAAAGAGCTTATTAAGAATCTTAGCGCATTTCATAATACTTAATACTTAATAATCGTTCAAAAAGTTTTTTTGAAGCGTGATAATAAAAATGATAATATAGGGTTCTTCGTGTGGTTTTTTAGATTAAATTATTCGTTACTACTGTATTTGACTTTATTGTATGATAGTAAATACAATAAAATAAATATTAATGTATAATGTAGACTTTAAAAGAGGAATAATGATTACATTTTTAGGTACTTCAAAGACGCGCGATTCAGAAAATATTGCATCTGTAGTTAGATTATATTTTGTACTGGCGACCCGCCCCGGCTTCGCACGGGTGCAATAACTATTTAATGGATGTTATTATACATATAAACCTTCCTCTTGAATCACTCTATCTATTAAAAAAAATCGCATCAAAATCCGTTGCGTAGTTTTAAAGATTTAAGGACACAAAGGGACAGAGAAAGCGACGTTGTTTTATACTATGTAGTGATACCTACTGTACTGTACTATACTGTACAATTACATATTTATTAGTAGAGTATTTATAAAATATGAACACTTCTACATCCACGCTTTTACTTTGGCTAAATGACTTTATCTACTCAAAAATAATTATCAATATTTTATCCATATAAATTCCTTAATATTGCTTCCAAATAGACTTAGAATTTAGTATCCTGTAGGTATTCAAAGAGTGCAAACGGCGGCCTTTTAAAGATTTGTCAGTCCGTTCGTCTGTTAAGGACTTTATGTATACCTTGAATGGTGAATTACCACTAATGTTTATAACACTTGAATTTTTAACTGCAGCTGATGTGACAGCAATATCCTAAAATTAAAAAATAAATAAACTAATATTTTGAGATTCATTATTATTCAAAAATTCTTTAGGCCTTATTAATAAACGGGGCTTAAAGTTACTCCGAGTTTAAGTGTTTTGTGTCTTTTTCTAACCTCTGATTTTAGTGAATCACATGACAGGGACAAAAAATTTTAAACGTGGAGTTTTAAGCCGCGTTTATTAACAAGGCCCTTTGGCTTAGCTTTTGTTGAATCGAATATTTCGGAAAATACATGAAAGTCATGAAACAAGGGAGAGCTGCCATTATACCAAAAAGGACATGGGCCCAGTTCAAATAAAAAAAATACTCACACAGACTCAATTATATACGTACTAGCTTTTGCCCGCGGCTTCGCCCGCGTGGAATTTGTTTATATCGCGAATCGGGGAAGTGGGGAAGATGGTACGTCATCAACTATCTTCCTGGGAAATTCATCGAAATCGGTCAGGCGGTTTAGATTTTTCATACAAACTTTCATCCCCTATTTCAAGCCTTTAGGGGTTGATTTTTGAAAAAAAAGTAGCCTATGTGTGACTCTGGGTCTTCAACTATTTCCATTCCGAATTTCATCCAAATCGCACCGGTGGTTTAGCCGTGAAAACGTCACAGACAGACAGACAGACAGGCAGACTTTCGCATTTATAATATTAGTATGGATAAACTAGTGGAACCCCAGTAGACAGCTTTTATAAATACTTTTCTTTTCAAGATAATTTTATTTCCAAAAACAGATTGATGTGTGTTACATAACTCTATTTAAAACAAAAATATAATTAACCTACAGATATGCTACAATTACATTCTGATAATTATTGCCGTTAATTAAAAAAATAATTAATTTCAGATCAATTTGACACATAATAAATTTAATTTATCTAAATCTACTCTTTTGGTGTTAGATTTCCTTTTATGATAATTTAAAACATACTGTAGAAACTACAATATGTTTATTCATAATAATATAGTTATATTAGGCGCTACGTGGAATTAATTGTTTTTTGCATTGTAATTAAAATTGTTACCATTTGTGGCACTTAGCATTAAATTGACCAGGAAGTAATTAAATACGAATTAATTAACAAAAAGACATCGTCTCTATCACAGTGTCTGTACTCAATATAAAATAATAGTAATCACTTCGTTTAGACCAGTGTTTTTCAAACTGTGGGTCGCGACCCCTTGGGGGGTCGCGAAGCTTCTGTAGGGGGGTCGCCAGAAAAGAGAGTAATTCATTAAAAAAACAATAAGGATTGAAAAGATTGATTTATTAAACGAGAATTTTGACAAAAGGATATACTCATAAACATTTCTATGTTTCAATACAAACAAATGAACAAAAAATAAAATCCTAAGACATTTTAACATGAGTTAATGCGAAGGTTGTGCTCGTTTTTGAATAATCAGTTTCATCCATCGTGGATCTGTATTTGTTACACTTAGGCGTTTGGCACACGGCACCGCGCACCGCCGCGGTAAGCGGTGAAGCGGATTTAAAGGTGTATTGGGGTCTATGAAATCCGTTGATGCCTAACACACGTACACCGACAGACCGTGCGGTGGAGCGGTGCTCTCACCGCCACCGCTCGTCCGCGCTGACGTCTGCGCGGAAGGGCGACGCCTGATGACACATGAGCCACCGTATAACCGCGCAGATCATCGTTGGTGCAGAACGTGTTACAATTTAATGAAGTCGGTTAAAAATGGAATTCGATGTCGATATAGAATAACATGAATGCCCCATTAAGAGTTCTGCTTTGTAAAAATGGATAAACCCAATATCTTCTTTTTTTTCTTTCTACGTCATAAAAGTCTCAAACGCCGCCATCAAAACCGTGTTAAATCCATTCGCGCGGTCAGGCGCATCAACCGCCTTACCGCGCGGGCCACCGCTTCGAAATCCGCTTCACCGCCACCGCCTACCGCGGCGGTGCGCGGTGCCGTGTGCCAGACGCCTTAGAATTAAATCGTTTTCCTAAAATACTAATATTAAATATCGTATCGATACTTCGATACTAATATTATAAAGAGGAAAGGTTTGTTTGTTTGCATTGAAAAGGCTCCGAAATTACTGAATTTAAAAAATTCTTTCACTGTTGGAAAGCTACACTGTTTCCGGGTGACATTGGTTATATTACATTAAAAAAATCGGGAACCTTAATAAAACTGCGATAATGTAGCCCAAAGTGTAATTAAAAATTAAAAAAAACCCCGACACAAACATTTAAAAAGTAAAAAATAATATCTCTAAAAATAATACGTCGCGTTGGGGGACCACGCCTAACTACTCATTATCTACGATTTTTTTCATAAGTATCACATGCCTACCTACTTAGTCCTTTACCCAAGACTTATCATTTATCAATATTTTTTTGTGTTAAAGTTAGAAGTAAATGGAGCGGTCCCCCAACGCGACGTATTATTTTTAGAGATATTATTTTTTACTTTTTAAATGTTTGTGTCGGGGTTTTTTTTAATTTTTAATTTAATTTTTATTTTATACTTTTTATAGGTAAGAATATTTTCGATTAAGTCATAAATATTCTCTTACTGTGCCCTTTCATTTGAGACCCCACACGAGTATATTTGCATACATTCGGCTATTCTGCCACGCTTTTACCCCCCACAACTTTTAAACGGCTCAACCGATTTCCATCAAACATATCTAAAAACACGCGCCCGTAAGTCCCCTTTAATATAAAAAAAAAAAACAAATTGAAATCGCTTCATCCGTTCGGGAGGTACGATGCCACAAGACACACAAACACACACACACACGCACAGACACTTCAAACTTATAACACCCCTCTTTTTGCGTCGGGGGTTAAAAAACTGAAGAGTTTGTTTGTTTGAACGCGCTAATATCAGGAACTACTGGTCCAATTTGAAAAATTCTTTCAGGTTTAGATAGTTCATTTATTGACGTAGTACGCGAAGTAGTTCCCACGGGACGCAGGTGAAACCGCTGGCAGAAGCTAGTTTGTGATAAAAAAGTGAAGGGTCGGGGGCCGGGGGTCGCGAAAAATTTTCTTATGTCAGGGGGGTCACATCATGAAAAAGTTTGAAAAACACTGGTTTAGACATTCGAAATAATAATAATAATAATAGAACAAATGTCATATTCCGGTAGTCTGTATGTTAGTGTCCCCAAATACAGCTTCGGTATGCAAAAATGTCCCGAAGTTTTGACTTATTATAGAAAAAATTTGGTGGTTTAATAATGTTTCCTCATAATTCGCATGCATATTGCGACTGAACCTTTAAAACTGATGTTTTTTCTAAAATATTTTTAACGACGAAGTCGCAAAATGGTATTGCATGCGAGTTCTCGGACAGTAAGAAATATCCACAAAGACTAAAAATTTACGAAAACAGACGATGCCCCCTTTTGAGCCATAAACCAAATGGTCACGGTACTCATACACCATCGATAGTAAAAACAATAGTAATGTATACTTATTGTAGTAAAATAACACTTTTATTAATCAAATAATACTAATTAATTATCGAATTTAACATGATTCTCAGTGACATAAAAAAGTTACGGCCTTTAAACTACAATATCCTCAATAGTATATACCTACTTATTTAATTAGATCTTAACTATAAAATGCAAAAGTTTTGTTGTACATCCTCGAAAAGGTACCTACTTAAATTCAAGTCTAAATAATCACATCATACTATATAAACTATCTATGTACAGGATTTTACACATATAAAGATAAAATAGACATTTAGACTTCTACTAAGAGAATGGCATTTTGTTACAAATTTGGCACAATCATCACTTTAACTACATGTTACATGGCCATGGATGGAATCCCCAGACCAGTTGGTCTGGTTTAGTCAGCTCCACATAAACATTTAGGATTAAGAACGTATTTTGTTGACCAATCTATTGCCTCGTCGAAGGCCCTGCCCGAGCATCTTCAGTGGACTTCCATCTACTTTCTAGAATAACTTTACTTCTCTGTTCCTGATTGCTCACGTTCTGATGACTAAATCTCCTCTGTTCATCATAAACCCCTGGCGTAATGTTGAACACACTGTCGGCACTGGTCTTTCTTCTACCGTCTAGGGTAGACAAACTCGATGTAGCCGGTGATATCCTATGAGGGAACCTCGGAGACCCTTTAATTTTCTCACAAGAACTTTGCTGAGACGCAGGCTTTTTATGAGTCGTCGGTAGTACAAAGTTCACCTTGGTTTCTGGTTCAGCTACGTACTTTTGCGTCCCTGAAGAAACGCTTTTATCCGATGTGTATCTTGAACACGTTGGCTCGTCATCGATTATGCGTATGATCGGCCCGCTTCTAGCGTAAGACTCCCTTCGTAACTTCAACTCGGGGTTTGGAACGTTCAGGGTGTTGCAGGATAGCACCATAGAATGTTTTCTGGTACCCGGTACGAGACCAGCAATCATTCCAACATGCAGCTTCAACGCTGCAGCTATGCTTTGACCAGTCGGATCCGCGATAGACATCGTAGATGCCTTTCTACTGGTTGGCCTGCTACCGAAGAAACTCTTAAGTCTTTTTAGTATACCATGATTTTCCTCTCGTTTGTTCAAGCAAAGATTGTAGAGATCAATGGAAGGTTGCGATTTTCTGAAATTCAGTTTAGGCTGAGAGCTGAAGCTAACGGAGTTTCGACCGCGACAAGCCTCGGCTGACGGCCAACTGGCTCGAGGAATGACCGGGGGGAGAACGGAGAGAAGAAGCATTGGCAATCCTCCAGTTATACTGGGAGTTCTTCTATCGGAGTCCGAGCGGCCAAGACCCTCCTCTTCTACTGTATTTAACTCCGTCTGAAAATGTTGAGAATCACGTCTTAATGACATGCATAAAGGCATTGTGGTTTTGAACAAGTAATGTTACCGTACTATTCTGTTCTAGTCCTACTCTATGGTGAGCTAAGAATGTTGTGTGCAGTTCTTTCTGTTACCATTGGTTGACGCCGTAGCCCAATCGGTTGCGACCCGACCTTCGTAGCGCGGCGTTCCGGGTTCGATTTCCAGTCGGGGCAGGCATTTATGTGACAAATGGATATTGGCATTGGAGTCTTGGATCTTTGTGATGTGTTGTGTGTGTCCGCGGCACCCGCGATACAGGGAATCCTATTGCGGGGGTGTGTGTGAGCGTTTATTTTTTATTTAATTTTATTTGAAAGCACTCCCATAGTTCGTATAAATAAACTTACTCGTTTAGCTAGTATAATGGAAGCAATAGATCCACCCGGAGGCTCCAATGGTTCTGCCAATAGTTTCTCCAGCCTCCCGATCTCTTTGTCTAAAGCCGCAACTTCCCTCTTGTAAACTTTATTCTGTATTTCTATGCGGAAGTGCAGCTCTTGGGTTTCATCCGTTACAAATCTTCTGGTTTTGCACTCTAACCTCAGTCCCATGCTTTGTATAACTGGATCTTCTTCTTCTGCAATTATGAATGTGAGTGTTTATATTAGGTACGTAGTAACTAGGGGATTAGATAAACTTGGTGACATTTAAAATCCAATACTTTTGTGATATATGTATAATCACCACTGCCGTGGGATATCAATCAAGGATTATCTTGTAATTAATAAATAAAGCGATATTTTTTTTCATGAAAAATATATAAGAGGTTTCAATGAATATTAAAAATATGGGATAAAATGTAGGTAGGTATACGGTGTGGCTGATTGGATTGTTTCGGTTTCTTCTTCTTAACTGAGGTAAACGTAACTTTTTTCAAGAAAGATGTTGAAAAATCTCCAGCATCAAATCAGTAATTTATGATAATTATATTTTTTATAATTTTAGTAAATTAAAGAAGGTTTATTACCTTTACTCCGTATAGCAACAATCTTCGGTAAAAACAACAAACACAAAGTCGAAGTGGTGGCTACAAGAATCAAACTCGATATTGTGATGTACGCGAGGGTGGCTCTCTCAGAAATTATCGTCCCAATAACGACCACACTCGTGCTGGTAATGACGACGGAGTAGACACTGATTCCTATGTATTTGGAGTCGTTTAGAGCAGATATCTTGACATTCCTGGTCTCCCAAGCCATGTACACTCCGACGATGAGCAGGAGACCCTTGTAGGCGTAAAGTGCACATAGCCACCCCGTTGTGTTTTGGGACTTGCAGATTTCTATCTGAAATATGGAATCCATTTTTACTATATCCTACTTCCTACTAATATTATAAATGCGAAAGTTTGTAAGGATGTATGTGAGTGTGTGTGTGGGTTTGTTACTCTTTCACCCAAAAACTACTGAATGGATTTTCATGAAACTTTGAAGTAATTATAGCTTATAGCTTAGACATCGGAATAACATAATTTGTTAAAATTTATAGAGATTTTTGAAGGGACTGATTTCCCGAAGCGAAGCGAGGGCAGATTTACTAGTACAATATACATTGAACTATACAAAAATTTTGAATATGGATAATTTTTTTAAAGCGTTGAATTTGTACTACGACCACCCATATTATTATAGTGTCACAAAGGCTTTGCATACTTGTGATTAACAAGTTCAGAGTTACCCGAGGAAACTAAAACTAACTATGGAAATTTAATACAAATAACGTTCTCAACCTGTGGCTGATAGACCACGCTCCGGTCCGTCGTGCTGATCTCCACAGTCAAGTTCTTCAGATGCCGTTCCATGGGATCCAGCATAGTCCAAAGCGTTACGATCATCCCATCAATGACCACCAACGCACACACCAGGGAGATTAGAGGCGTGTCTTGTAATAGCTTTGTCTTGCAAACCCCGCTTCGATTGCTGAGGAGTGAGAATGGGGTTTGTTTTATGTTTTGTTATTTAATAACTAAGGGCGCATTCAAGTAGAACGCTGGTTACCGACACCGATCTGCCAGCGCTTATCGGTACTAGTCCGTTGACATAACCTCGTTCGTGTCACAGGCTCACAGGTCGGAACTTGTCGGCGCTTATTGGCGCTTATCGGCGCTGGTTCGGCACAAAGTATAGATACTACCTGCGCCGACTACCTGCGCGGATAAGCGCTGGCAGATCGGCGCCGGTAACCAGCGTTCTACTTGAATGCGCCCTTTCTTAAGCATTATGGATTGAAGGATTCAGGAAGGAGGGTCCAGACCTTTTTTCGTCCAGAAAATCTACTTACCTACTTTTTATAACATAGATGAGTTCATTTTTCTTAATAGGTGTCATAAAAATCGAAAACGAAGATATGGAAATGTAAATTTGTATCATACCTGACAAAAATTCGGTGTACTCTATAAGTTTTTGCAAACATAGATCCGAATGCCAAAGAGAAACCAGCAGACAAGATGTACACTCGACCCTGAAAGAAATAAATTGGAGAGAAACTTAATTAGGGAAATAATAACTTTTAACAAAAAAGAACCGACTTTAACGCCGAAAAGTAAAAATCGGTTCAGTTAAGCGCGGTTAATATACCTAAATCCTTCTCCTAAGTCTGATAAACACGATGCTGAAAACCGTATCGAAATCAGTTCAGCCAAACTATACACCTGAAACCTTCTCCTAAGTCTGACAAATACTATGCTGAAACCCGCATCTAAATCGGTTCAACCAAACGCGAGATAATCGCGCACAAATATACATACATTCATACATACATACAGGGTGAAACTGAGAACCTCCTTTTTTGAAGTCGATTAATAATTAAAACTGAACGAAGAGTGGCAGAACAATGTTTCTTACCGTGCACATTGCTGAAAAGGGGATATAGGAGGGAAGAATGGAGTTATCTATTCCCAGCATGGCCACTGCGGTGTAGACGAGTACGCAGCCTATCAGCGTCATGTTGTTCAGACGAGGAGAAGATAATTTGATGGATCTGTAAAATTAAAAGTGCTTTTTATTATCTGTTGAGGTCAAGGAATTAATATTAATATGTAGTCGTAGGACATTATAATTAACAATTCTCTCAATGTATTCAATGATGAACAAGAAGTATACGGTATACCTATTTTTTGTTGTTAATTCTTTACCAAAATAAACGAGTAGAAATTATTTTAATTATTAATAAGGATTTTTTCCTATTAAAAGCTGTTAAATGAGTTGTCAGATCTCAAGATGGCAGGCGGTTTATGTAGATTTTAGACGTAACGCTCGGGTCGCAATCATGGGTCGCAATTAGGAAGGGAGGGAATAATATTGTAAGCGTTTATTATAGAGCAAACATCTTTCTATTAAAATAATTTATTTTACCACTCAATACTGTACAGTAAACAAGAATTCACCAATAACAATAACCTCTACCACTCCAAATCAAATCATACTACTCCATTTCAGGGTTCAACTAAGACTGGAGAATTTTAAAATTTCTACAAATGTCTCATACCTTCTCTTACTATAATGCAAGTTGAACGCCAAGAAGGACAGAGCGAGGGCTACTCCCGCAGCAGATAACGCAGCAACTGCCAGCCTCGCTGGAGCCGACACCGAGTCGACCCTCATCACCAACACCCGTCTGGCAGCCGGTATACCTCCAGCCCACTGTGGCTTGGAGCATTCTGGACACAGCATTTCGCGGCCGTGGGTGTATAGGGCTACCGTCTTTGGACGACCTCCTGTGGTAGGAGAGAATGCAGGAATTAACTAATTGTTTGTTTTTCATATAAGGTATAAAGTAAAACTTTATCAACAAAATTATTATTGATATGTGATACGTCATGAAAATTCCGTGTAGGTAACTGTTTTTTTAAATTATCTGTGTTAAATTACTAAATTGTTTACTTCCGGTATGTTTTCTTACTTGGTTGAAACCCATTAATGGCCAATAAACGACGATGTATGCAAAGAAGAATGAATGCCGTACAACAGCTTATGTTAGTCAAAAAAGTAGGCCCAATGGGGACATTTTTTACAACGTCTTGGCCTCCATTTATTATTCATGTTTTCCAACAAATAATTTGGCGTACGCTTTGTACTTGGTAGTGACGTAATTCTTTACAGAACAGTGTAAATAGCAATTCGTCTATGTAAGAAAATGCTCAACATGTACTTATCATTAATTGTTCCTATCCAACGAAATTGACAACGACATCTGGGGCCTAAATCTTATACGAAATAAGTGCTTCGTATACAAAATGTTTCAGACTATTCTGACAAGACGTACTTAAATCAAGCGTTTATATTTATCAAACGTGATCTCTTGGCTCTTGGTGAATTCTTAGGCACTTCTCACACAACGCTATTTGCAAGCGACTCGGATCTTGTCAATGTATAAAAGCAACGCGTCTACGATGCGTCTCCTGTCAGTGAACAGTGTCAGATACAGCGAATTATTAATTAGCTTATAAATAGCGTTGTGTGAGAAGAGCCTAAAACATAAGCTTTTTTATTTTATAAAACCATGATTATAACATTCTACTTGAACGAGAAAACACGGAAAATACCGGGTGTTTGCTAGTCGGATTCGGCCCAGTTCCACCGAGCGGTATAAACTTTAATTATTGTTTGGCAAACAACACAGAATGTAGAAAAAGTTCATTTTTAGCGAGCTTGTATGGGGATGCCCCTTGAGATCTTATGTTTTCCGGTTTCATTATGTGTTGTGATAACCGCAATAGTAATACGCATTCGGTGAAAATTTTAAATATCTATATATTTCCGTTGAAGGGATGTGGCAAACAAATTCTCTGTGGCGAACAGACAGACAGTGGAGTCATATTAAATAGGATTCCATATGTCACCTCTTGGGTACAGTACCCTAAAAAGCCATCAATCATGATAGTAACTCGGTCTGACAAACTGTCCACGAACCACGACGATTGTACTCATTAATATTGCCTTCAATATGACGAATGACTTAAAGAAAGAAAGAAAGAAACAAAGAAAGAAAGAAAGATTTATTCCATCATTAACACTTCAACAAATACAGCAGAAGATATTAAAAGGTAAAAGTAAATTGATTAAATTCGAATTTGCAGAAGTGCCAACGTGACGGAATAGCCCAGGGACACATTCAGATTCAGATTATAGCTGCGTATAAACGCGACCTCTGATTTTTCAGTACGCCCTTGATTCGCGTGTAGATCGGTAAGCGGCGCAACACGTACCAATAATGTATAAAAACCGTCTGCGATTTCGAAATTTATTCGAATTTCTTAATTGATGATGTTTCTGACTATATGGATAATATTCATTACAAGAAAAACCAGAAGTTATATCTACCACGCTATTCTATGGATGAAGGGCGCAGGGTTTAGTGCTCAATCTCAAATGTTGGAAATTTTTAATTTTTATGTCGTCCGAAGGCCTCCGAAACTTTCCAAAACATTTCTAACTAATGACATTAAAGATGCCGAATGCTTTAAGCGTTCTTATAAGCACGTAAAGACTTAGGAATTTTGCCCACTTGTCATCCATCCAAACAAATCATTTAATCTTTCCTAGTTATAATAAACATAAATGAATATCGCTGCACACTCATAGCCCCACACTAGGATTCCCTGAGTCGTGGGTATCATGGACAACACAAGAAAAGGACACACATCCAGACAGAGAACGGAAATTTAAATTCATCATTCAAATTTCGGCCTCGCAGGGAATCGAACCCTTGTTACAGCGTTCCTACGTGTTAACCCTTGGGCCATTCGAGATGAGCTGTCTTTGAATATAATTCAAATATATTACCTTGTATTTGATAAAACGCCGACATGCCGATTCGATCCGCTCCATTGAATGAAACCGGACCCTGAAGCATTATAAACATATAGGGTCACTTACTATATATTTTGCAAATACGATGTAAATAAACTTTAATAAATAAGCCATGTGATATGATTAACATTTTAACAAACGTTCTTTGCATTGTAGTTGATAATATTGATAATTAACCGTCACATAATAAGTGCATGCTCGAACCACGATTTGCCACCTTCAATAGAACTCTTTTTCGTTACATATACATAAATACATATACATATCGTAACAGTTATAATAAGTCATAATACAATTTGACTTTCAAATCAATATTTAATTTGTTTTATTTTCCATATAATGTGGGATGAATTTATAGTGGCCAAATGATATGAATTTATAGTGGCCATAGATTTAGGAACTGTGATAATATAATAAATCTATGATAGTGGCAGTATACATGTCAAATTGTGAGAGCTATAATAGTTAATATGCATCATGCGATGAATTTGGTATTGTTAACCCAATTTCGACACGAGTGTGTGTCGGACGTCCAATTAAGGTCTGCGTACATTACATCAACTCAACTCTTATTAAAATTTATAATATGAAATATGATTTTATTTCCTGAAACAAGTGATCAAATTTTCGATTGAGTAAGTTGGTAAATGACTCAATAGCGCATGCATCAGTTACATGGGGTAGGTTGAAGATCAAATCGTATTTATCACCAGCGAAGTGAACGTACTATTTGAATCATGACATGAATTCATGTCGTCTGAAGCTAAAGGTTTAAAACATAATTCAATGATAATCGTATGAGTTGCATCAAGTAGTTGAAGTCATCTGGAGTTTTTTTTGAGTTTTTTCTGCAAACTTATAAACTAGCTTTCCGTTATAATATGCCACTTCTTATTATCATTGCGATAGATGAGTCCTACGTCGTACCCCGCAGTTCCTAGTTAATTCTTCTTATCATTGGGTTCTTCATTGCAAAGTGTAACATTTGCTTACAAAATATGTTTTAATCTATTTGGCTAGTTTATGTGAAAGTTTAACTCGTTTTTAAAAATCCAGTCTCACTAATGTTTCTGGCGCATGCAATCTGAATATATAACATAATTTAGAAAGTTCTCGAGAAAACTCTTTGAGACGGTCTGTGCAAGCTACCGTCGAAGTTCCCTAAGTTCTAACATAATCTAGTTTGTATTACTGACGACTCACAGCGCTAAAAGTTAGTGAATCCTAAAATACTAATCTCCGTTCGATTCAGAGAGAGATCAACTCTGCTCGGGAAAGTTAATCCAGTTAATCTTTACGTAAACAAGACTGTGTGTATTTTGTACAAAGTCTTCGATCGTGTAGATTTATTGTCAATAGGGAGATAAATTTCGAGGAATCCATAATCCATGTGATATTGATGACTAAGTAGAATTTTGTATTAGGTGATTCGATTAACACAAGAAGACTTACCGATATTCCCAAAAAGCTTAAATTCCCCAGTTGGTAAAGAAACTCTTCAGCCATGTCTTTCCTGTTGTAGTCGAAGTGACCGAGTCCCAGTTTCGAAGCCTTATTGCCTTTATCGTCCATGCTTCGCCAGAGGAGCTCTGCCTTACTTAAAGCTAGGGCTATAGCCCATACTGCGTCATACGTGTGAGGAGCGAAAGGCGACACCGATAATCCAGAGCTTTGCATCTCTCGGTAGAACATGTCATTTGTCTGGAATAAATTGATACCATATACAGGATGTCTGGTATGGAAGTGGTGATAAGTAAGGACGGATTGTACATAACATCCCCACACAAAATTATTCCTATGCCCTTTCAACTCCCAGTTACAGCTCCTTAGTCAATAACTACTAATTAAGCGCGAACTTTCGAAAAGCACTTAGCCTAGAAAATGTTTTTTGTGAGAGGTAATTTATGAGAAGGGATTAAGTAAGTGGACGTCATCTAAGAATTAATTTTGCTGTACGCCACCCCTTTAGTTTTGTATATTCATTGAAGTCTAGTAAACCTACCCAGTTTTCGCTTGGGGAAACCAGTTCCCTAGTAGCTATGTTCTTAAATTAGGCGTGATTTTTTAAACTGACAACTTAGTTTAGTATAAATGACGAAAAGGTCAAAAGAAAATGTTTAATTACTAAGAAAAGTTCGTTGCTATTTGAAATGTTCTTAAAGTTTTAGTTAATGAGGGGTCATTGAAATGAACTAGACTGCACACCTCTTGTGATGAGATCGCATTAACTGCAGTTAAGAATTTTCTCTTGTCCGGATTTAAAACGGCAAATTAAAGAGCTCTTAGATTACAAATACATAGTTTTGACCTATTTCTTAGAGAACTCCATTTAAACTTCCAAGTGATTAAATATCTAATACTTCGCTGGAATTTAAAGATCACCTAAGAGAATAGAATCACAAGACTATGGCAGTGCTTTATAGATTAAGAACTTTTGACGAGACACATACTTAAACCTGTCGACTTAATGTTTGATCGTTTTGCTTTTAAATCACGAAAAATTCAAGAAATCTTTGTTGTGAATGATTTGTCATTATGAGTAGGAAAAAGATCTGTTGCTGCTGCTGCAATAAACTTCCAGGGAGCTCCTTTTCGTACATATAATTACAGTACAATTACACATAATTTTGAATATGTGATCTTGCAAGTTCTTAGTTCTTTCCGATTATTAATTTGTTAATTTGCTTTTCTGATTATTTAGGTGTTGTTTATTAAAATCAGTGCTCAATAGCACCAGACTGTTAAGGGTCCCCGCAAACTGGCTACAGCCACCGGCGGCTGTGGCGCTTCTTTTTTTAGAAGCGCGTTTCGGCCAACAGTCAACAGCTCTAATAACAGTGAGCGGTTATGCAGCCGAAGCGGCTGTCGTTCGGTCCGCGCTTCTAAAAAGAAGCGCCACAGCCGCCGGTGGCTATGGCCAGTTTGCGGGGACCCTTATACTTACGAGTCCAGAGAATGACACGACGTCCCCGACGATGCCTCGGTGCGCGGTCACGGACACCAGCCCTTCCAGAGCCTTGGCCAGCTGCGCCCGAGAGCAGGGTGCTGCGCCCCTGATCCGGGGCGGGGCGCCTGCCACCAGCCACGCGTACTCCGCTCCGAACATCCCCAGCTTGAAGGCCTGCGATCTCGAAAACCATTTTCGGATCAAAAAGGAGATTTTTTATAGGTCATTTTTTGCCACGTACGTGTAAACTGTGGAACGAACTTCCTCCCTCGGTATTCCCACAGTGCTATGACATTGGGTCCTTCAAGAAGCGGGTCCATCACTTTCTTCTTGGCCGGCAACGCACTGGTGACGCCCCTGGTGTTGCCAATGTCCATGGGCGACGGTGATCACTTACCATCAGGTGACCCGCCTGCTCGTTTGCCTGCTTAGGTTATAAAAAAAAGGTAATGTTAAACACCTACAGCCCTATAGGTACTAAGTAGGGTTTCCTATGTCGCGGGTTCCATGGATAATATAATACACAAAGACAAGGACACACAAAAGCTGGTCTGCGTGAACAGAATTTTAAACCTATCATTTTCGCAGTTTATTTCTGGTGGTCTAACTTAAAAACTTGTCTATGTTTCGTCTCCATACGCCGCTTAGAACCTGAGATATAAATTATATCTGTTACAGGAAAACGTCTGCCGGGTCAGCTAGTTAATTATAAGTTAATGCTTGACTAAATGACTACAGGTACAGTCCCACCTAAAGATCGGCGAACACAGAGGTTTCGCTAGATCCTTAATAGTACACTAATGTTCGCTGGTCCGGAAACGAACGGAAAACGAGATCCTTTGAACTTCCCGGACCCTGAACTTTAATCATGAACGCCTACGGAACGGACTTTTTTTACGTATTCTCTGATGTTTTTATTTATGTGAAGAACATACCTTACGTATGCATACGTTTGTATGTATACTGAAACTTAGTTCAATAGACGTCAATAGTAGGTTTAAAGTGGTTCTATATTTGGTGTCCGTGAACGGTGTCTATGTGTGCATTGCTCGAGCTCGCATTTTTTTGAATCTTTGTACTTTGCATGAATTGTCACACTTTTAACATCAGATTAACACAACGAATCTATCAAAAACTTTTCATAATCACTTGAGAAAGCCAGTCATTCACATTCGCGCGAATACGCGAACCCACATATTGTGTTACGAACCTACGTTAATGATTATGCGAAGCTGTTGACAATTTGGTCAAACAATTGTATTGTAACAATTCATATACAAATCGTGCAATGCCAACGCTTTACAGTTTGCCTTACCTGTAAGGCGCTGTCTCTGTCACGCACGCGCCAAAAGATGCTTGTAGGACTATAAGGCAAACTGTAAGGCGCTGTCTCTGTCACTCACACGTCATCCACGCGCCAAAAGATCCTTGTACGTCAATACAAAGATTCACGCACATGTGAGTGAGCGTGGTTACACTTGTGAATCCGAAAATTCTCGCGAATGTAAATGAGCGCCTTTACATCTGCACTGGTGAATTTGTGATTCGTATTTCAGTGTAAGGTCATAGGTCGCGATGTTCGCGGAGACGTCAATACACACTTACACTCAGACTCACCTCGCAGAATATCTTCGGGATCATCTCTTGGGAGAAGCTGCCAATTATTATTCGCGTGTCTAGTTTCTGTAACAGATAGACTGACGTTATGTTTGGCTTAGTAATATTAATGTGAGGTGAGATAACTCGATAATTTATGTGAGGTAACATTAGGTAAGCTTATTTTCTTTACGTAATATGTATTTTCTTGTGGTCCATAAAACTCAAATAAATAGGCAAATAAATAACTGTTGTTATTGTATTACTAAATTTTATTCGTAAGTCAGTTCGTCCTAAAGAATGTAAATATTGTTCGCCTTTTTTATCCGTGGATTATTCAGGGCAGGGATTATCTAAGTTCCTAAGGGTTTGTGAATCTGTATCCGACGAATTTATAAACATTATTCTATAAGATTTATTTCTTAATAGGATTTCTGTGTTTTCTTGAATATTTTTATGTAAGAGCACATACACATTGCCTGATTTTAAGTGGCCACGGTCGACCATAGATATAGGTTACAACACTGCCGTCTTTAATGTGCTGTCTGCCAAGCAGTAACAGAGAAGGAAGAAAGGAAGAAAAATTTCAACCGGCCGTTTCCAGTCGGTCCATGATTTAGTTTGAAATCTACAATTATTTTTGCGTTTAGCGAAGGCAATAAACTTTGTACACAAACCTACACAAACATTGTAAAGATACATTTAACAAAAGGCCTTCTCATTCTGAGAAGAGACCCGTGCTCATTTGATGTATTTAACAACCTAAAATTTATTTGTTGATCCTGACTACAGAATACTACTTGCACACAAATATATATGCTTTCTAAATTAACCTACCTACAACTAGCCCACTTTTGCCTATGTAAAGCGGCAAGAGGCTTCTAATCCAATCATACATAATCACGAAATTCAATCGACAGCTCACTATAGATTATTCAGAATTAAATTAACTAGCGCAGGTACTCACATCGAATCAATCTCTGAAAATCTCTGAAAACTCAAACGCAATCAATTTCTGCGTCTTTTTAATTAAAGCTTTAAGTAACTTGTATACAATTTTAACCATCTATCCTGTCTTGTAACCTTTTTTGCCTTTCCGGGGGAATTAGGAAAGGACTATGAGTGTGTGAGCGTTGTCTGTCAATCGCAGTAACTGAACAGTTTTATATAGTACATGTATTTTTATGATAAATACGAGTACTCCTCAATGGGAAAACTTCAATTGGAAATAACACGGCAATTGAAAGTAGGTACATACATTTTTAACGTTATTAGAATCTGGAGTATACCTAAAACAATAGGTACATGTAGTCACTGTGCCGGTAAACGTTGAGGAGTTTTAGCTTGCCATTCGGCCATTGTCCTTGACTTCTGTGCAAATTTTCAAGTCAGACTCCTGGAAATTGTTGAAAACTAGGCTGAAAGTTTCCGCTACATACGTACAGATATACATACAGGTCAACCGAATACATACAAGGGAATTTAAAAAAATCATTGATATTATTATATCGACAGAATGTAAAAAATCCAATCTTCATGTACCGAAGCGAAGCGTGGCAGTAACTAATCTACGATACACGGTAATCCCGCGCTAAACCCGAACGTCCTCTAAGCCCTGGATCTTACCCAGACACAGGATCAACTGGTATTACTTCCCTAATCAAAATATTATACTTGCGCTTCCAATTGAAACTTTCGATGAAAGCAATCCGTCGGAAGCTGTGTAATTTGATTTTGATACACCAGGTTTGCTGCATATTTTCCACAGGTTGAAAGATATCTAAAGGACAGCCACTGTGTAAGTGGTTTTTGAAGTGTTATCATATTATTGCTAATTATATTTTGTTAAATTCGATGAGTCTAATTTAATTCTTTGGGATTTGGGCCTTCGAACTGGAATTCAGCATGGTAACGATGTTATCAGAGGAGAGTGGAGCCCAGCAGTGGCACAGTTATGGGTTGAGATGATGATGATGATTTGAGTGCTGGCATAAAGGGAAGTGAATTGTAGGAGGCAGGGTGTGTATCGATACTAGTTGTCAACAAACCTTGAGTTGCTGCAATTGCTCCTTGAAGTCTGACTCCGCGAAGGTGATGGAGGCGGCGCAGGTGATGTTGGCAGCCTCTAGCTGCGTGACCAGCTCGTTGACCGCCAGTGAGTAGATCTCTTCGTTCTGCGAGAACGCTGTTACTGTGTCCCAGCCAAATTGTCTTTTCATGAAAGATGAGGATAAGATGTTTATTTGGTATGTAAATTGTAAAGCAAGAATTCACACCAGGCGCTTCGGCCGGAACTATTAGGTATAGTAGAATGTGAGCGGTGTAAAAAGCTTTAATAGCATGATTTAGGCTTGTACATACATCACCTCTCTGCTCCGACCTGAGGTATATATGCACTGCTACATGTCGTTACACGTATAGAAGACATCTTGTTACAAGGTAAGTCGGGCTCATTGATGCTGCAGCCCTAATCAAGATGACGTAGTATCCCAGACAATTATTCATATTCGATTTTTACAAAGCAAGTTCTTGATAAGAAGAATAAGGTCTCGCCGTGTAATTTGTATGGCAAGATAAATTGACTAACGCCATTTGGACCGTGAAAATAATGGACCCCAAATGGGCTTTAGATTTCTACACGAGAATGCTCTTTTCAAGACTAGCGGAGTACTTAAATAATGGATCACTTCTATGTTTCATAGAGACAAATTAATTGCGCAGTGTGTACTTCGGTGTACTTACCAAAAAACAAAAGTTCTCTTTACAAATTCAAAAAGTAAAGTATTTTCGTGGAAATAGTCACACGTTTTCATAGTAGCGCTTATAGTCCGGCGGCTTGCGTCGATCCTAAGTGATTAACAGATATAAGCAACAGCTGGCTCGGTCCGTAGATGGATGGGTAAAATAATCGACAGTGGTAAAATTTCTTGAGCGCTTGTGTACTTTGAAGGTAATGTAAAGATCGTGGTTGGTCCGGAGTAGTCGTTTTAAGCCATGTCGGAAGCCTTCGAGCGACATAACATTTTTCGATACTTGGATCGACTGACAACTTCACCAATCCCCACTGAAGCAACGTGGTGGATTATACATTAGGAAACCTTGGTAAGAAGAAGAGAGCTGAAGACTTGGAACCAGCTGGTGGACACACGAACATACGCGCCAATTGATGGCAATTTGTACAAAAGTAAAACTTGTAAAAAGATGGTAGACATATTACCTGATGAAGGCGATACGAGCTGGATTGTGAGAGGAGTCTGGAGCCACAGTGCGGCAGAAGAGCGGGAATTCTGAGCGGTCGCTGAGTGCCGGCGAAGTTGATCCAAATGACACCTGGAACAAGAGGACTTATGACTTTTGTATTTAGTTAGCTTCAATCTAAGTAACTAACGTGGACTGTGCAAGCTGCTTTAAGAATTCGGCCTCCTACTGGGGGGTCTGATTCGAATGTCATTTACGACTTTTTGGAGTTACGTGCGTTTAAAATGTCACTGTCTATAATGACAATTCTATATCCTCGGCGATATAAGTAGTGATGCTGAACTATCGATAGCTACACTATCGATTGTTGACCTTGAAAATCAGTTAGGATATCGATAAGACTATCGATAGTATTGATAGTATATAATATGGTAATACTATTGATGATCTGCAATAGTATCGATACTATCGATAGTATTATACTATTGACATATAATAGTATCGATAGTATTATATCACCGATACTATTACAGAATACATAAATATCGATAGTCCAAAACTATCGATAGTATCGATAGTATCGATACTATTGCAGATAACCAATAGTATTACCATAATTTATACTATCGATAGTATTCATTTTTTCAATACTGTCGATAGTACTATCGATAGTCTCACTATTGCCTATCGAGCGCACGAAACACAGAGACCAGATCGAGCGGCATCATTAGATATAAGTATAGGTATGGATTTAAGTATAATACAGACAGGCTTTCCAAGTACATCCCTACCTACTTCAAAATTGCTCGCACTTACAGTAAATAAAAAAAAAAGTCATAACAATATACAAAGCAGCACCAACATATTAGGAATTTACGAGTACGTGTTTCGGTCGAAATTTTGGAGCCTTCGAAAGCCTTTGAAGTAAAATATAGCGTCATTGTCTGTATTTGTGTCAGCCCCTTAGGCTATAAAGACAAAAAATGGTATAAGCGTAATGTCGCCTCTACACGTTAGCCAACATGTTGGCGAAGGTTATGGCCAATAGGTAATGGCCATCGTGTAGAGGGGGTGTTTGTGATTACTTTGGTAGGTATTGGGCCGTTGGCCCACAACTTGGCGCAAGATCCGTGAGGTGTCGGTTTTTCAACGCGGATCAAAGGGTTGTGGCGTGATTGTGGCACAGTTTTCGGCGCAGCGTCCACACGTTGGCCACGATTTCAGTTAGAAACGAGCGCCCACGCTGAGCGCACGCACTTTATTCACACGTCGATATCTAAATTATGTTTACAATATGGCAACTATGAGTAATATAGATGTATAATAATGTGTATAATAATGAAATAAATGTGTATAATAATTTTTATACACATTTTTATTGTATTGTATGCTGAGAATAATTAAACCGCAGCAGCCGTTAGAACCTCAATATTCATTTTAAGAAAATATTAATATCGTCCGCACATTGGCCCGAATCGACGCAGACTGATCGACCTTCCAACGTGTGGACGCCGTCACAATCTCTTGGCAATCATCTTCGCCACAACATTGGCCAACATGTTGGCTATCGTGTAGAGGCGCCATAAAACGAAACAAAGTGTGAGTCAATTTAAATAAAATATAAATAGCTAGCTGTGCCCGCGACTTTACGCGTTAAAGTTTTTCCCGCGTTGGTCGTACCAACTCAGAACCCTTCGTGGGTTCATGCACAACAACTTTGCTAAAGATCATCACATGATCAAATGCATAGTTTAGGATTCTATAATGGACACGTAAACGTGTTATACACTTAAGTGGAACGTAGCAACTTTGGTATACAGCCAAATTGGGAGAGGTATTCGTATTGGCAGAACGCTGAGGGGAAGACGCTTCAGTAAATCGACTTACATTCTATATACTGCTAGCTACATCAATTAGCATGATTTTATCAGCTGACAGGGCTTTTATCGTTACATCAGGAACCAATGTGGAACTTCTTATACTCCACCACCAGTGATAGCCTAGTGGTTAATTGCTTTCAGAATTAGTTCGCTCTATCGATGATAATTTAAACTATTGTAATGGGAACTTGACTTGCCAATGAATTTTAATTATGATTTATTGCTTGAAGCGCTCATAGCCCGGCGGCTTGCGTCGATCCTAAGCGATCGACAAAGTTAAGCAACAGCGGGCGCGGTCGGTAGTCGGATGGGTGACCGCTAGTGGCAAAAATTTCTTGAGCGCTTCCGTGCTTCGGAGGGCACGTAAAGCCGTCGGTCCCGTTTGTTATCGATTGATAGCAGTCGTTAAGCCATGTCGGAAGCCTTCGGGCGGCTTGAAAACTTTCGACACTGGGTTGGCCACTAACCCCTCCACCAATCCGCATTGGAGCAGCGCTCTAGGCCTCCTCAGTAATGAGGAGAGACCCGTGCTCAGTAGTGGGTCATTAGTGGGTTGTAGCTTAATGGGAACTTGACTTGCCAATGAATTTTAATTATGATTTATTGCTTGAAAATTTGAGTTCGTTTAAAAGGTTTTTACATTGTTCTGAAGAAGTTTTTATTGATTGATTTGAATAGGAAATTAATTACGCTTAATTTTTTTTACATCCATTGATAAACAAATTTTAAAAAATGTCAATGTTTAGCATCTATTAGAAGGAATATAGAACTATAAATGTTGTCCTCAAAATCAATGAATTTTGGAAAATATTATATTAAATGTACAGGAAAATATTTAAGGAGGAAAAAATAAATGAAACTTTTCGCGTGTGCTTAGAAATAGGGTTACCGAAGCGAACCAGATTTGACTGTTTTATCTTGTCTTCTTTATCTTGCGTCCTCTAAAAGAGAGACAACCCTAGAAGAGCATTTCAAAGTCTGCCAAAATGTGGTTATAATGTAAAACAGTCCGGAGCGGGCAATTTGCCGCCATCAAATGTTGCTTAATCCAAGCCCCTCTTCCCAATGACTACCGATTTACTTCAAGTACCCTTCAATGGATTTCAAATCTAAAGTAACTTAGCTAAAGTGGAAACTCGGTAAATTGGCCGTGCAATAATTGCTTTTAGTGATTTCGTGCCAATGGTTTGGGTTAACAAGATGTCAAAGGAAAATTGTCGTGTATTGGCCACTGCTTGCGGCTAAGCTCTCATTGATTTGGAAATTGACCCAATTTCGTCACGAAAATAAGTCATAACTCTTGTTTATTTCGTGCTTCGTGCGCTATTGAAATATTCTTTTACTTTCTTTCCTCTAACTTGTGTCGACAACGCATTGGTTGCTTTTGGTGTTTCTGGCAATGGTGGGCACTTACCATTAAGTGGCTCATCTGCTCTCTACTGCCATATTTATAGCCGAGGACATCAACTTCGTTCTATTTATCATGCTTTGGGTACAGAACTCTAGAAGTTATCACCGAAAGCTTGAAAATTGTGTATACAAACATGATGTTATAATTATAATCATACTTAACTTAGACACTTAGGTTTGGATATAACACCAAAACAAAAGCTGCTTCAAAATTTTCATTATAAATTGGCGTAAATGACAAAGTGGCGTCTCCGATTCTGACTTGGAACAAATTGTTGGTGTAAACGATCCGAAAGCCGTAATTACTCGACTCGCTGTAGCCTAACGCCGAACTTTTCGTATTTCTCAACCAATACCACTTAAACTGTTGGTAGAACGACGTAATCATTTACGCTGCACCAATTTGATCGGTCTCCCAAACTCGATGCTATTGAAACTTCAAACTGATGGATTAGATCTGGCTGCAGACCGTGGTAAATTTAATTAATTGTCGAGCGGCTTTCTCGTGGTAACTAGCTATTGAAATACCTATTATTAACTTTTGATACACCATGTAATGGGCTGTAAGTTAAGTTCTGAGGGCAAAATTGGCTCAATCGTTGAAATCGCTAACTCGTGCAATGTAGTAAACGTTTGCGCGCATGTGAATGACTGAGTTAAGAATTCTATGAACGATTAGCGGACCCGGCAGACGTTGTCTTGTAATACAAGTATATTTTTAATATCTTAGGTTCTACAACAAAAAAACATTTTTTTAAATTAGAACTTTAACAATATAACTGCGAAAATCATATCTGTTTTCATTGAATAGTTTTTGCGTGATACTTGAACAAACATACAGACAGACAATTTTTTTATAAATAATAATATTTTTGGTTTCTATTAGCCCTTTGAAGTCCCGTAATATAATTTTTTCTCTAATATCTCATATGTACAGACATAACTTATTTACATTTTTATTATATAGGTATTCAGAGAAGATGAAGTTAAAATAAGATACGATATTAAGATATGTAAGTAAAGATTAATAATATACTTAGAACATTTCTTTTAATAAGTACCTACAACCTTTTATCTGGATTCAATTTTATCAATAATCAAGTAATAGTACGAAACGAGGCAAGTTTGATACTTAGACATTTTCAGTCAGCTCCTACCTTAACCTAATTTTAACAACAAATTGAAAAAGGTACGAAGTCGACTTTCTCTGATGATTGGATCCAAGAAGTGGATAGGATCGGAAAGTCGAGATTGTCGAGGGACTTATTTATTTTAATGGGCTTATCATTGACTCGTAACTCTGTGTACTCCTAAATTGTTGCTGATTGATAAGTTCCATCAGATGGATATCTTTAGGCAAAGGTAGGTATATAATCTACTTTATTTTTTTACTTTTATGTACTAATATGAAAAAGTGCCTAACGAACCTTGCTTCCCTTCGTGAAACCTATATCTTAGCACCTAACTTGAAAAAAACATTTAACGTTTTTACAAATCATTTACATGTGTGTATACTTCTTACAAGTAAAATAGACTAAAATAATTGATTATTATGAAACAGTCACTAAATACTTTATTACATATTAGTCTTTTCCTGTGGCCTATCTCAAATATTATAATAATATGAGGGGTAACCGGTGCTCAATAGTAGGTCATTAATAGGTTGTAGCCAGCTAGCCGTTACACGAGTAAGCTAGAGTCACCGCAAAACAGATCGGTCTGTTTCGTGAGTCCTTGTGCGTGACATGTGCCTAATGTGTGTGACATGTGCTTAACAAACGTGTGACGTGCCTAACATGTCACGTACACTGATTGTTTTGTTGTGTGGTCCGTGTGTAGGTGGATTCTGATTGCGGTTGATATTGCGTCGTTACGTTGATTCGGTTGAACCATCAACGTGTCATGACGCGGCGACCAGCTTCCCTTGATGTAGCCATCAAGGGAATTATTGTCGTTAAAAAAATAACAGAACAAAATAAATTCTAGGTGTTTCACAGGATTTATGGATGGTGTAACTAGATTTATTATTGGAACTTGTAAGTCATCTTGTCCCCATTTAATAAGAGATCAGTCATATTAGTTAGGTACCGAAATGCTGCCATAGAAAAGTTACCCTCTGTAATTTATTAAGCATTTGCTAAAGGTACCTACATAAAAATCTAGGCCTGAAGTGATGGAGTGGGACTGTGGTGGTATATAAGTACTTTAGTTATGCACTGATGTGCATTAGTGTATCAGATATACCCTACATGAATAAATAATTTTGAATTTGATTATACATATATGTCAACTCACAAAATAATCATGTTTTACACGGTTAGTAAGTAGGGGACCTACATCTCTTGATTTTCTATTTGCGATTTTCCCAACGATTTTCTGGAAGAAATTGCACTACAATCACACCAGTGCCTATTAGCGTGTTATTTTTTAAGTAAAGTGTTATACAAAATTAAAAGTAATATCTCTACTCTATTACACATTTCTTACACAATATTAATTTAAGAAAGCACTAATGGTGACGTCACTCACTTAAACTCATCGGTCATTTGGCCACTTCCACCGAATCAACAAGACAAAAGTTCGATCATTATCCAAGAACCAAGAGATCTTGACAGGAACAAAAAAATCTTTTTCTACGAGAATTCGTTGAAAGTTGTTGCTGTAACTTGAGTAATTGCTGTGCCTGCATTGTTCTCCATTGTAGAACAAAAAGAGAAAACAAGATTACGGCCGTACTTTGTGGATTTATAAGGAATTTAGCAATGATGTTTTAAATATCTAGATTGAGCGTCGCCCTACAATGAAAACAAAAAACAAGGCAACATTATCAAGCATGTGTGCGTGCAGGCGATGTTTTTCGCGTTCATTTATTGTCTATGTGTGCGTAATCTGTGCGTAATGATATAAAATAAAAGTTGTGGCCAACAGTTGGCCACAACTTTTTGACACGTTTTTGCGGATTCGATGTTCCATCTAGATATTTAATACATCTTTGGAATTTAGCCTTTCCTTCCACAATTTACCGAATCACCACCTCTATGTCAAAATTAATGAAGTCTATTAAGGCCGCCGAAACTTTAATATTACTTGAAGTTACTAAAAGGAATTTTAATACCTTTTTGCTATTGGCAGAAATCTTTCTTGATTGCTATTTTACTTTAATTAGTAAAGTAATTATTCGAAATACGAACAAGATCTGTGAAAGATAAAGGAGTGTGCAAGATTTGTACATAATTATCTCGAGTTTCCATCATATACTTATAGTAACTGTACCTACCTAAGTCCATGCTTTGTAATTATAATAGGTACCTAAATGCAAGAGTATAAGTACTGTGTCATACTGTTCCAGTGCAGGCTGGTATAAGGGCGAAGTAGAAGGGACTAGCGGCGAAGTTTTTAACTCTTACGTTACGATTGACATAAATCTTGTCAGATTCTCAACGGTTTCTTCTTCAAGCTGTGATAAATAAAGAATGTTTCTGAAAGCAATGCTTCTTTCTTTTTAACCGACTTCAAAAAACCTCCGCCGTTGTCAATTCGTCAGTATGTTTTTTCTTATATGTGTCACCTCATAACTTCGTACTGGGTGAACCGATTTCGATAATTATTTCGATATTCGAAAGCTAATGACTGCCGTCTGGCCCCATTTTAATTTTAGTGACATCTGGTGGTCCGTTTTTAGTTCTTCTCAAAAAGGCGAACTTAACTTATGCTAACTTTTGACTGGCTATTCCGAATTTGATGATTCATATTTTGTTCGAAAGGTAATGCTGGTCATGTGCTACCTTATAAATTGGAGCAACATCTGGCGAGTGGTTTTTGAGTTATCTCGACATTGAAGTCGGTTATATTTTGTAAAAAAATATTATGTTATAATTATAAGTACTTGGCTCTGCTTACAAGTAATTCCAATTATCTCCAGTTACCTGAACGATGTTCCAGTAGGGCACGATCTTGGCGATGCTCTCGGTGACCTCCGAGCAGGCGGTGCCCAACAGCATCACCATCCTGGCCTCCCGCTCCGTGTACAGCGCGTGGAAGAACCGGTCCACTCCCACTCCTGGGTCGCACTGTGGACAACAGGTGGTCAAATTAACCGGCTGAAAAAAGAAAGAAGTTCTCAAATCGGCTGGTGTACTACGTTGATGATGTTTTCATTTTATTACCTTTGGATGCGAAAGGAGCAAAAAATATATTGAAGTTAGCTTTCCTTAAGATCATTCTTGTAATAGTAAAAATAGCCGAGACACGAGCTGACGACGGAAGACAATTCGTCACTGACATACGTGTTTCGGTTGCAGTGTCGAAGTGCCGGTATGTAATAAATACCCTACAACTTGTCTTCCAACGGTATTGCTTGTGTCACGCTTTTCGTGATACTGATGGAATGTTTTAAGGCGGAGGTGACAATTTACGAACAGTATCACGTTTGTTTGGCGATAGCCTAGCGGTTATGAATTTGACGATCTATTCGAGGGTCTGGGTGCGCATCTTAGTGCACGAACTTGTGACTTTTCGGGAGATATCTTTACGTGAAGGGAAACCTCCTGAGGAAACCAGCATGCTAGTGAGTTCGCAAAACTTAAGGCGTGTGAAGGCCGCCAGTCCGCATTGGCTATATGGTGGATTTATAGCTTCAACCTTCTCATTTTGAGAAGAAACCCGTGCTCAATAATGGGCTGTGATTGGTTTTGATGTTGATGAATGATGATGATGCCTACTAAACAAAATCTTACCTTGGTGTCATTGGTGATGAGATGTAGTTTGTACCCTGGCAGTAAGGTTCGTTGGTTGACGTGGTTGATAGCCAGTCTTGCTGCAGCCAGCTCGGAGGCGCCTTCAGCCCTGGGCGCGTCACCCACGGACAGCTCGAATAGACCCAGGATGGTGACGATACGGCTTGTGGTCCGGTTTGGGAGATCTAGAAGTAAAGAATAAGAAAACAGTTGGACATAGTTATGCAAAATAGATCCAACCACAAAAACTAGCTTTTGCTAAAATCGGTCTTTTAGTTTACTTTTTAATAATATAAATTGCTTAGTTTTTGGTTGGTATCACATATCTGCAGTAACTAAAAAAACGGTTTTTGTGGGTTGGTTCCATTTTGCATAACTACGTCCAGTTGGACATTTTAATGTGTTATTTCCATTTCATTGTAAGTAACTTTGTTTTAGAAGTTATATGTAGAAGAATATGCTTAGTTTAGGATTTTCTTTATATTCCACGACGAATTCTACAAGTACATTATCGAAGTCAAGCTAAGACGAGGCTTAGTGTAAGTAGGCTTAATGTCGAAACTGCGAGCTGAAGAAACTTCAAGTTTAAGACAAAGATTAAGCTTATACAAACTAATATATTATAAGCATCTAAAGAATTTGTTTTTTTTTGTTTCAACGGGCTAATCTCAGGAAGAACTGTTTCGATTTCAACAATTGTTTTTGTGTTGGATAGTTGATTTATCGAGAAAGGCTTTTGGCTATCATGCTCCGATCAATAGGAGCAGAGTAGCAAGTTTCCCGAAGCGATGGAAGTGCTTCTACTAGTAAAAGATAAAAATATTTATGACATTAAACTATTAAAAGCCAATAGCACGAAGAAAGAGAGAACATTCATATGAACTTAATGTTATTTTAGTATAAGTTTGATGTTCATTCAGATGTTTATCTATTTGAAAATCTCAGCGTACCTACTTACTGAAGTGTTAAAAATACCTATTCGGGGAACTACTGGTCCGATTTCAACAATTATTTTTGTGTTGGATAGTTGATTTATCGAGAAAGGCTTTTGGCTATATAATATCATGCTGCGACCAATAGGAGCAGAGTAGCAAGTTTCCCGAAGCGATGGAAGTGCTTCTACTAGTAAAAGATAAAAATATTTATGACATTAAACTATTAAAACCCAATAGCAGGAAGAAAGTGAGAAGATTCATAGGAGCTTAATGTTATTTTAGAATAAGTTTGATTATCATTCAGATGTTTATCTATTTGAAAATCTCAGCGTACTTACTGAATTGTTAGAAATATTTGCCAGGAGGATTGGAGAGGATGGAATTTGATATTTTGCAATTTGCTTCACAATTTCACGCGTGTCAGCTAACTTGAGTAATGCCTTGTTTCTGTACGTGTCCCGCCCTGTTTCCCTAAGCCAACATTTTTCTTATACGCTTATACGATATATTACAGTAATCTAAAAATCCAGTACTGTACCTACCTATTTGTGTAATGGAAGAATTAATGGTTTCTTCAGCACTTATATTACCTACACAGGCCGTAATAAATGGGGGTTGTCGACAAACCAAAAGTAATGAGGCTTTTACCACTTTACCATCTAAAATTAAGACTTTGTTGATTGCCACCAGGTGGCAGCGCAGTCCTCTTGCTTTCTTCGCTGAGAATTTAAGTGAAGTTTACAAAATATAGAGTAGGTATAAGTAAAAACTGCACTCAAATCACTTTTATTTTTTCTGAGATAAGCACGCACAAACGCACAGATAAACAGACAAAACATTGAAAACAAGAATAATTAACAATGATAATAAGGTCCCCCGATGATACTTTTTCATGTGTTAGAGGTATACTGACCTATTTTTCGTGATCAATAGTCGATTTTTACCAGGTATCTAATACCTAGTTAAAAAATACAAAATTGGAGGTTCTCAAACTCAAACTCAAATTGTTTATTTCACTTAGGAATTTACAAATTCTCATAAGAACGTCAACTTTTTATTCTATCGCCGCTGCTATTGTATCAAGAATAGATTGCTATGCAACCAACTTTGATTTGTTAATGAAAAGAAAACTCTTTAAAGATTAATCGTTCTCGAAGGATTTGTTACACTTCGTCGAGTGGAAAATATTACCCTTTTCAAGAGGGTTGCACGACTTTTGTCAAGTCTGATATTGGTCAAATCGGCAAATTGTCAAATCTGAATTTGGTCAAGTCGGTAGTCCATCAAATCGTCTGTTTGTCCAGTCATGAAACAGACGATTTGACGGACTACCGACTTGACCAATTTCAGATTTGACAATTTGCCGATTTGACCAATATCAGACTTGACTAAAGTCGTGCAACCCGGGCAATCGTATTGTGCCGCTAAGAATACGTCACTAGAGTAGAGATTGTTAATATACTTAAATAGTTAGTCCTGTTAGTAGTTGTCAGTCTTGTTCTACTTCTTGCTATCCTTGGGGACAAATTTGTCCTTTCCTTAAAACGTATAATCGGATCACCTTTCTAAAAAAACGCAATTGCTGTTAAAACAATTATGAACCGGTAAAATTTCTGTTAATCCTAAGGCTCTTCTCACACAACGCCATTTATGAGCTACGCGACTGCAACGCAACCCAAAATTCGCTGTATCTGACACTGTTCACTGACAGGAGACGCGTCTTGTTAGTTGAGTCTTGTTAGTTAATGTTAATAATAGTCCAGTTAGTTATTGTTAGCATGAGTCTTGTTCTAATTCAGTCACAGATGCGTTGCTACCCCTGAGGACTGAGATGAGAAAAGCCTTAGATTTACCAACATGAGTTGGTAAATGTAAGACCACCAGTTTAATTATGATGTGTAAATTAACTGAACACAAATGTCTCGTTCATTGTATTTCACGCAATTTTTGACTTATCACAGTTCTGTGACGTGTCACAATATCACACTACGATTCCGTATTCACCGTGAACTATCGTGTTCATTATTTTGAGTTCCGCCCTTTATTATTCATTCAACCGTAATCAAACGGCCGACTGCTCTAAATACTCGCAAAGCTCGGGACGAATAAAACGTTTCATGCAAATATGGATTTGCTGGGACGGGAATATGGGTTTATCTGTACATATCTATAAGTAACTAACTTTTCACAATATAACTATCCTTTCACAAATAAATACCGACTTTAAAATCGAAAACAGATAACTCAAAACCTGCTTTACAAAACAACAAAATTTTATATGTATAGAAATAAACGTCAAGCTCCAGTTTTCGAATAAAACAAAGAATCATAAAAATCGGAACACAGTCGAAAGTTACGACGAAATGACCATAAATGAGATACATTGATAAGAATATATTTATATATTGGTAATGATAATGAAGGTTGTATGCGTGCGATGTATAATTATGTTCACTGTAGAACATACACAATAAACGAAGGCATTCTTATTTTATTTTTGTGAAAAGAGATGCATTTGCGGGCGAGTACTCGCCGGCGGTGTGAAGAGACTCTTCAAGAGTCAGCAAGTACTCGCTGATAATGCGTCTTTTGTTTACACGGAATGTCATATCTTTTGTACGTGTCTTGAGCGAGTAAGTAGCCGGGATTCACTCGCCGACTCTTCGGCGGTAGGACGCACTTTCACTAGTTGTTATACCGTATTCGGGGACTCCCCGCATGCTGTTTATCGACCGAGTTATCGACCAATGAAAATGAGCCCATAGGCACCTACACATCGCCTCCTTTGCATCGCGCAGCGTTTTATAATCAGCATTTTCATTGTAATATTAATTTCAATTTATCTATTCAATGGATCGTTTCGGATTTGCCGTTACCATTATCCGAGCAGCTGGCACGATATTACGAATAGACGATAAAATGAATATTTTGAACAAGAAGATACAATTTCCACTCACAAATTAAATTTTGTCGCAATGAAAAAGTAAAAAGCATTTTCATTTGAGTGTAATCTGAGCGATAATAATCATAAATTTTTAAAACGAAATGAGACCCCTATTGTGTACGTATTTTTTTAATGATGTGACAGCGGCTATTGTGAAATTTATCTGTGACATGTTTTCGCCGTTTAACAAGCTTAGTAACTGGGGCGGGTTGTTTCGACACAACGATACCATCTTCTGTCTCGCATTGCGTACCGGTTTTTTTCTATGACGGCAAAAAATTTTGCCGCCCAAATTGTTTATTGCCACTTATAATCGTACATTCCATGAAGCAAATACTCCATGGTACATTCTCATGGGAGGCACGTTCACGAGGTCTTGTTTTTCTTACGTTTACGAATATCATATAAATATATAAAATGTGTGGCACTGTTTGAGATACATGTAAGTAGGTATGCATAAAGAAAAGCGGGCCTGTTACCAGAGTATTTTAAAGTGATGTAATTGCAATAATTATTAAATATGTAAAAAATAATATCTTAATCTTAGTAATAGGTAAACAATATAGCACTTTGAGTAATGGGAAAGGCAGCCATTAGGGAAATTTACTTTAAAATATACCGTTATACTTTTTATAGCTTTCTAGAGCCGATGAGATTGTGTTGAGAGCTACTAAGATACTGTGTAATAAATGATAATCTGTTAAGTAGGTTTTGGGTTGTAAGAGGTTCCATATATCGTTGAGGGCAAGCGAACCTTCCTTGCTCGAGTTATAGTTATAACCCTTTAAACAAGGATCAGGTTACGACACCTGATTACTGATTTCAGAGGTCTCGGGACTTTGTACCGTTCTGTATAATCCTAAAGCCCTGGTGGTGCCCGGATGATAAACTATTGCTCTTTTCGTTTCAAACATAAAGTCACGATTTTGAATGGGTCATTTGACTGACAATGATCTATGCAATAGGAGATATTACTGCCAAATTTTGGTGTCAGAGTGCAGCACTAGCACATACACCGCCGTGTTCCTGGACGAAAACGCCCAAAATGTCACTTTTTCATAGAAATTTGACCGTTTTTGTCAAGTTACGGAACGCGTCTTATGATTTGTTTACTGTTTGTGCTGATGGCGCCATCGACGCCGAGCTTTGCGTTATATTCCCTATTGGGTCGAAATATCGACAGAATAATTCAAAATCATGCGTATACGTTTAAATTTACAATGTAGGTATATTGTGCGCAATGTAGGTATCGCGATGACATACGTTTAGTAATCATATACTACTAGTAGATACTACGGTTTACAAGTTAGGTACAGGTACTCTTTTGTTCGAGTTAGCCCTTAAACGACCTGTCGGTTCCGGCTGGGGGCTTGAGAGCTAGTATTTTCTTTCTTTCCAATTCCTCCTTTCTTGCCCGACAACGCATCCGTAATGGCTAATGTCTTTGGCGTTATTTATGTCCATTGTGGACGAAAAGGGGAGATCTCCCGCCAGGCGATGTCACTGCCTGGGGACCGCGGTCCGAATGTTAACTTTGGACCATTTGTATATATTATGTTAGATACTGTAGAATCTTCGTTAGCGCGGTTGAGGATGCGTCTTCTGATTGGCCAGTTCAGTATGACGCGTATGACGTAGTCTATTGTTTACTGCACTCGTTACTTGTGGTTGCGTGGTCAGCATCATGTGCGGCGCGCGCTCATATTACTGCAGGTATTGCGCCGCTACATCCATGTTTCTTGTTTATGTCTATGGGCGTCGGTCACCATTTCCCAGTTGGCTCGTAAGTAAGCTCGTTTGTCGGCTATTAACGTAAAAAATTAAAAAGGGTTAAGTTATAAAATAACAAAGTTACTGAGTAAAACAGCGGTACGGACGCAGAAATTCGATAATTACTGTCGAAAGTGTTAGCAATTTAATAAAAATATTACTGCCGAGCGTTAATACGACTTACGGGATTTACGGGTTGATAGCTAATAAAATTGTATTTTGTAATAAAATTGTTATGTCAAAGGCGGAGGCGACAATATCTACCCTTTATTAACCCTAACTCCATTTTAAAATTTAATTAAAACTCAAAAGACGTTGCTGCCGTTTTTGCGCTTTTAAACGTATTCCTTTTGCTGGTGCAGAAAAAAGAGAGAATAAAGTGGCGTTACATTGCGAAAAATAAAACTTTAATGTAATCGGACTATGTTCGTAAAAAGAAAATGAGCGAATAATGCTTCATTCAATATACAGTGACGCGCAGACACGCGTCGGCACAGACAAAACATTCTCCTTGAAAATGCTGCTGTGCGCAGACACTGTGCACTGCCTTCTAAATGTGAATAAGTGTATGAAAGAATATTATTTTGTCTGCCACGCCACGTGTCTGCCACGCACGATGTCTGTAGATATGAATACAGCATATAGGAGGCTGCTCACAGATATACCTATATTAAAAACTAGACACTAGGTATTATTTTATCCTAGTGTATGATTTGTGGTTATATCCCTATACGCAAGGTCCGTTCAAAGGCCCTTCAAGTGAGGAAAAACTTTAAGGCAATTGTGGAATATGCACCTCATCTAACGCCTCGTACAATATACTGGTCTGCCGGCATGGGATACCCTCTGAAGCTGAAAATGAAAACAGGTTAAAATGGTAGCAATATGTATGGGAAATCTTGTTAAAGCATCAATTGTAACTCGATCATGTGGTGAAACACCGAGTGTACCAGATATAGTACGTAGTATAGTACAGTATAGTAGAGTGTAGCCACGTATTGAGTGCACGCTAATAGCCTATCCGTATAGGCCCTATACGGGATGCGTTTCTCGTAAAGGCAACGCAACAGTAGGTCATTCACGGGTACTTTGTTAATCTTTGTACTAACTTGTTTACTGGAACGGAGACAGGAACCTTATCAGATCGCCTTCAAAAGGTTTTATTAAAAAAAAAAATTAAAAACCCTTACCATACTCGCCATTTCAATACGGACAAAGTCTAAGTTCTAAAGAACTGCACATATTAACTAAGCAACCTTAATCTCATGATAGCCAAAGCCCAAAAAATATTCTATAACCTCCCTTTTCTTGTATAGAACAGACTTTCCGACATAGGATTAACATTTATTATAAGCGTCTCATGATGGCCAAAGCCCAAAAAATATTCTAAGTATAGACTTTCTTTTCTTCTATCGAACAGACTTTCCGTCATAGGATTAACATTTATTATAAGCGTGTGTACATAACTACACAACACAGCGTATGAGGAGGCTCCTCGCAGTTCTGTTTGCCTAGTACACGGCTCAATCAACTTCGCGTTTAAACAAACTCGCAGTGTCAACGCAGCTAAATCTTGTTTCATCAGAAGCTTACCCATACTAATATTATAAATGCGAAAGTCTGTCTGTCTGTCTGTGACGTTTTCACGGTTAAACCACCGGTGCGATTTGGATGAAATTCGGAATGAAAATAGTTGAAGACCCAGAGTCACATAGGCTACTTTTTTTCAAAAATCAACCCCTAAAGCCTAAAGGCTTGAAATAGGGAAAGAAAGTATGAAAAATCCCGTTTCGCGATATAAATGAATTCCACGCGGGCGAAGCCGCGGACAGAAGCTAGTAGTAAATATGTCGAACTTGAGAAAAAGATTATACGATCCTCTTCGGTTCAAAGTCAACGAATCGCGTCACGTTCCCTTTAATGTAACTTTGAGTTCTATTTCCATTAGCTAACGATCGAGTTTGCCGCGCTAACTTGCTTGGCTTTTGAAAAAGACCCGAGTCCGCTGTGTAATTTTTGTCTTGATATAAATGCGGTTAAAGAGCAATGATCATAAAACCGATGGATATAGTTCGTTGCTGCAGTTCCATGTCATGCTTTAATCGTCTTTAAAAACGTTGCTCGAAGACAAATTATTATTTCCGTTACAAAAAATACATTGTCACGTAAAATACACTGCAACGTCCACAATACAGCAACTCTCCGCTTAAATTTGGACGTTATTTAACGGACATAGGACTCAATGTCTAAAGTCATTGCATCGTTACGCTGATCTGAGCCAGAGAGTTGAGCAGTAGAACCTTTGATCCGCTTGGAGCTGGCTATTATAACATCTCTATGGTTAAAATGTTATTGAAACTAAGCGATGAATTTTACGCGATATTCTGGTTCGCTATAAGTTTTTGTCTCTTAATCGATCAGAAGGACTCACTTTCTTTAAAATTATCAATAAATAGCTAATCTACAGATGGATATGTTGACTTTCCATGCCACAGTCGTCATACCTACTAACACACTGACCAATTAACATTCCCATAGTAGTCTCGACTTGATTTTTCTTCTGGGTCGGTAACAGTGGTCATGGGCGGCAGCAGAAGGGTGGCGCTGCATTCTCATTTGCTATCTTAGACCCATAGAAAAATGATATGAAGACTAGTATTTTGTTAGGAAAAGTAAAAACCAGCGACAATTTTAAAGGCAATTCATCTGTCCTGAAGAGTCTATCTATCCGTTACTGACCTCAAATGGGAGTGTAGTTACTCTGAGTTATGGATATCTACCAGCGCACCGGTAAATCCTAGGAGATGGCTGCTGCCGAGCGTAATAAATGTCATGCAGCGAGGACTAAGTGACCGTGGTATCTTTTTGCATAAGGATCCGGTTCCACTGCGGCGGAGCGGAGCAGAGCGGAGCGCGATTCACCGATCACATGGCTTGAAATCCACTTCTCATCGTGCCTCGTGTGTATTTCAAGCCATGTGATTGGTGAATCGCGCTCTGCTCTGCTCCGCTCCGCCTCAGTGGAACCGCACCCTTAAGGCTGGTTTTTACTATACTAAGCCGGTAATACGGAATTGCCACTACCCGCCTAAAACAAAAATGTATTACAGGTGCTTCTAGTTTAATGAGGGTAACCGTTTTTGTGCTCACCAGTTGGCGCCACTGCAGAGGGCGGTCATGCTGTCAAAGCCCGCCCATACATAAACAGTGACAAATGAAATTCAGACCATTCAGACAAGCGAAAAGTGACAGACAGACCTCCCTTCTCACTAGCGCCTCTAGCGGAAAATTCACACGCGGTTACCCTCATTCACCTTGTATGCAAGATATGGGTAGGTACCTACTTACGGCATTTTAAATTGTCATCGTCAAGCTGTTCGCTCCAGGCCCAAATCTGATGTTCTCATTTGTTCTGTCATAACACAAGGATAAAATTTTTTGAAGTTATACTTCTTTTGGCGCGATGGAGAAAAATGATGAGGGTGAATTTGCGCACACCGACACCTAATTTTAACAGCATGAAATTCGTTTTGCGATGCGCGCGCAGCTGTATGAAGTTGCCGGCTAACCACTCCTACTCATTGGCCTATTGGCCTTTGTCAATGTAAAGTTGCAACGTGCACACCGATAGATGGCGTTAGGAGCCTAAAAATTTTGAGTTTCTGAAAATATTATTAAATTTTTTTTCTTCTCTCAATATATGAAGGGTAGGTATAGATCTTCATAGTGCACTATGCTGGCTTAATGTGCATTCACACACCTATGAGAACATTATACTACAGAACTCTCAGGTGTGCAGATAACCTTACGATGTTTACCTACTTTAACTTTCGGAACATGTATTCATACAAAGCTTGGAGTTCGTATGAATACAACATACACAAAAAAAACCGGCCAAATGCGAGTCGGACTCGCGTACGAAGGGTTCCGTACCATTATGTATAAAAACGCCAAAAAAATCTGGTCTGTTTTATAAAAGCCTCACTTAAATATTTAATTGTTTTATTGTAGCCACATATTACGCCCAACGCCATCTCTTGGACCGAATGGTAACTAAACTTACGTCGAATGTATGGGCATCCACTTAAATATTTATTTTATTCTGTTTTTTAGTATTTGTTGTTGTAGCGGCAACAGAAATACATCATCTGTGAAAATTTCAACTGTGTAACTATTACGGTTCATGAGATACAGCCTGGTGACAGACGGACGGACGGACGGACGGACGGACGGACAGCGAAGTCTCAGTAATAGGGTCCCGTTTTACCCTTTGGGTACGGAACCCTAAAAAAGAGGATTTAATTCCTACTACCATTTTGTAGATACTGACTTTGTTTTGACATTTAAGAAAACTTGAACAAATTATTCCTCTCTCTCGTCCTTCCCAACAGTTATAATAGTTTACAAAGAAAATATTTTGAATGGCCAAAACTCCTACAAAATTGAATAAGCCCTTCACAGACCATTTGAGAGCAGCAGCCATTTATCATAGCAAATGTTGTGTCCGTCAGAGGGGCGCGGCAATTCGCGAGTACCCTTGTCATCATATTTTTACTTCGCGACTAGGGTCAGCTTTGGGATATCTGTATAGAGGATGTATCTATACTGTACTAGGCTTAAATTTCATAATTCTGTCGTCGCCTTTCAAAACCCGCTAAAACGCTTTTAAGAAAATGTAACCATAGCAATACAGAAATAAACGTATACTTCATTATTATATTTCAAATTTATAAAAAAACAACGTTTTTTAAAGCCTTAATAAACATTTACTTATATGTACATAAAACACTAAATATTATTCAAAACAGCTGTAATGATGAAAAAATAACATGATTTTGTTTTAGTGGGTATTGGTGTGAACTTTTGGTTATGGCGGGTTTTGAAAAGTATGATTATTATATTTAGTCTTAATGTCATAGAATCATAAGTCAATTTTGTTGTTTTTTTAAAATGTTTTAAAGCAATTGTGTTCCAGTAAAAAAAAATGTGGAGCCGGTTACACTTTATTTGAGGTGACAATCTCATTCCACAAGAGTAGAAACACATCTGTGACTGAATTACAACGATATTCATACGAACAATTATTAACTTGACTATTAGTAACATTCCCTGCACTGCCTAAGCCCTCATATTTACTAACAAACTAACCAACCAATGTAGTACAATCTGCTAACTGGATCAACTATCCTAGATCATAATTAGTCTTGTTCTGGTTCGGTCATAGTTGTCATGGGCGGCAGCGGAAAGGTGGTGCTGTATGCTCGTGTATTTCCTTTCTTCCATAAAAATTGATAAGAAGCGACTGCTAAATGGTTGAACGTTAGACCCCCAAACAAGGGAGGATTGGAACTAATCATGTAAAGCGGTAATATTACTCTGGTAAATTACGGTTATAAACGATATCTTACGTAAAATATGGTAATTTAAGGTCATTACCATATAATAATATGGTAATATTCGGTAAGAAACCTTTTTAACGACTACCACAAAAAAGCGGCCACAGGCCACAGCATTGTTTCCACTTCATAAAAGTTCCGGGTCCGAGAAACAGATGACACTATTATACTATTATTATAAATTATTTTCCAAGAATAACAAACGATCATTTTCTAAGTGCGGCCGCACACCAGAGGTACATTTGTATTATAATAATTGTAGCTCCACATTTGAAACGCGACATATACATATATCGCCCCCTTATATTTGTATGTAAACCCGCACATCAAGGACACATTTGTAGTAGGTAGGTGCAGTTGGGGGCGGGGCGTTTGTCGCGCCATAAGAATTGAAGATCGAACACGTTCGTTTTATGTGGCGCCGTCCTTCAAAAATGACAACATTGACTTTACGAAAATGAAAGACAATATACAACTAGACGCTACAACTGTGCTTCCGATGTGCGTATACACAATACATTTATTTGTCGCCGCGTAATTGTATCGCAATAATTATGGCTCCGCAATTATATATGTATGTTGCGAGTAATATGTGGTGGCGGTGTGCGGCCTCACTTAAAGTTCCCAATGGTACCACATGCCACTAAATTACGATGGTAAAGTTGTCATCGTCAGTGTCGACAGTAACACTAAGGCATCATTGATGCCTTTGTCTTTCAAGAAGGAAGTAAGTGACAGTAGGACCTAAGAAATTTATAAATAACGCAACACACTCATAGCCCCACACTAGGATTCCCTGTGTCATGAGTGTCATGTACAACACATAAAGCAAGGATAGATCAGATCGAGAACGGAAATTTAAACTCATCGTTTAGATTCCCGCCTCGCTGGGAATCGAACCTAGGACCCATGGAACAGCGATCCGGCGTGTTAACCGTTGGGCCATTCAGGTCGTTAATATGAAAATTTTGCCTTTGATTTAAGGAGTACAATCTTGAGATGAATAAATATCTACCCATATTCCATTGAGTACGTCGGGACTCATTTGGAGGGTACAAAGCTCAGCGATTTCCAACACTTGGTATAGTTGTGTAAAAGGTGGAAAGTTCGGTGGTCAACTCGAGCGGAAATTCTAAGGGCCTTCCAAATGACGGTTACGACAACACCCAGGAACGACGACGACTTAAAGTGCCCTCCAAAATACGTAAATACTCAGGACTTTTTACCACTAGCGGCCCGCATCCAAGAACCGACATCCTATTTAGGGTACCATTAAAATTTAACTCAGTCTATCACTTAGAATCGACCGATTAGGTAGGTATATTCGTAATATTTTTTTTTGTTTACGGAATTAAGATAGCAAACGAGCATGCAGCACAACCCTTCCGCTGCCGCCCATAACAACTGTGACCGACCTAGAACTAGACTTAAAGGGACTGGGATGGTTAGTCCAGTTATTAGTAGATGGTGTTAGAATATTAGTTGGTTAGTTTGTTAATGTTAATTAGTCCTGTTAGTTAGTTATTGTTAGTATGAGTCTCGTTCTAATTCGGTCACACATGCGTTGCTACCCCTGAGGACTGAGATGGTCGCCTCTAAAGAAGTGTAACCGGCTCCACACCTTCCTACCCGGAACACAATTGTTCTTAAACAGTTATTACACGGTAGGAATGGTACTAAGTACCGTGGCGGGCAGTGGTACTTCCCCGGGTGAGCTCTAGGCTCTTACCATCCGTTAAACAACTGAAAAATGTTTTTTTATACATATAAGTACTTCAATTTCATTACTTGTTATTTTAAGCCTCTGTTTATCCTGTTTTCTTGCGACAAATAAGCCGGCCTCGACTCGCGGCTTACAAAAGGTGACTCCAGTAAGCACTTACAAAGTTGACGATTAGTTAGTAAGTCGATTATGGAAGTTCTACAAAATCATTGGATGTTCATAATAAGTTCTGAAAACTTTTCTTGTGTGCTTTAATTACTTTTCAGATCTTGCATAATTAGTTTTATTCGTATTAAGTACCTACGCAAAAGGTTAACATTTAGGTACAACGCCACAATAATTATTTCTTACTTCTCTCGTTTTTCTTTGGGAAATCTTAGTATTCTCAACAGATGTTTACACAGGATTTTTAATTGAATACCTTAAAAGAAAAACGGAACGTTAACAGAATCACTTTGTAGCTCGTCTGTCTGTTAAGACCCTATTATTTGTTGTGGATAATGGCTACAGTAATCTAGATTTTGTAAGTTTTTGTGCCAACTTATTGTTATAGAATTAAGATCGCAAACGAGCATGCAGCTTCCTTCCGCTGCCATCCATGAGAATCGTGACTAACCTATAACAAGACTTATGTATTTTGGGGACTATGGTAGTTAGTCCAGCTAACAGGTGTTATTAGAAGTCTAGTTGATTAATTTTTTAATAAGCGAGAGGACAGGGTTTGACTATCTATTTCCATTCAAGAGATATATTCCTGTGACAGATAATACGACACCAATTATTTATAGGTCACATAATTACCTATCTGTCTAGCTCGGGCAAAGTGATAAGGTTCCTTTGAGTACGGAGTTTCCGTAACGGAACCCTGAAATGAAGTGAGGACAGTTGTTTGTCGTAAATAGTTGTTCAGTGTTTTACTCGTAGTTGTGGATATTGTTGTTCCAACATTGTCGGCGATGTTTGTGTTTCAGCTAAAGTTACCGGCCACTGAGCTCTTACAATCCAAGGAGTAAAGTTTTCACGAAACACTACAATAACTTTTAACTTACGGACTCGCGGGACAAAATTTTTCACACATTTTTACTTTTTTATTTACTTCAAGTCCGTTGAATTTCTTAAGTTAGGATACGTCATAGCAAGTTTTATCGTTGTAAAGCGTTGTGATATTTAAAAGATGTTGAATGTTCTTATTGTGCGTTTTATTCATGAAGATTATCAAATGTAGTAGGTATTAGCTTTTTTATTCTGTCGTATGTCGTATCCGAGATATGCTTTGTGTCGTTTTCGCATGTACCTTAAACTTTTAAATACAAAACAATGCAAATTTAACCGGACGACTATGCTGTCCGAAAATATCACGAATTTTACGAAATTGTAACTCAATCAGAACCACCATTTTCATAGTGGATTTTGATTATTTTAATGGGAATTTCTAGCGAAATTGAATTCATTGCAACAATTTATTGTCAATGCATCTACTAAGAATACGTCGAAAAACTAAATGTCAAAACTATCATGTTGTCGGTGTTTGTTACAATTGAAAAACAAAGTTCTTGTTGAAACACCGTATAGTTTAGACTTTTTATGCAATCACAAAGCCCAAACCAACGACGACCCGAATGGTGCAATGTTTAGTTAACATGCCGAATCGCTCTTGCAAGGGTCCTCCTTGGTCTGAGTGTGTGTCCTTGTCTTGTCTGTTGTGCATCGCACCCACGACACAGGGAATCCTAGTGTGGGGCTATGAGTGCGAAGCTTTATTATTATTATTAATTAGTTGATAAAAGATTAATAAGAGCCTCTCGATGGTAAACTTTTAACTTTTGGTAAAAAACGGCGGAAACTTATTTGGACTCCTAATATATTTGAGTAAAAATCGTAAGAAAGGGCCGTTTTATTTGAATCGATATTCAGAGTTTTAGTTTCAGTTACGGTCTAGCTGTTGTTTTTAGGATCATCGCAAAATTAGTTTGTTTGGGACTATTGGAAACTTGAACGTCGCTGATTACATTCAAGCGTATTAGAATTTAACAAAAAAAAATTTGTCGGCTAAGTACTTACCTAACTATAAAGGTATCTCAAAGTTTTACACTCTGCATGCTATGTAGAAAGCACTGACTGTAAATCGATTTAAATTTTCTCTATTATACAGAATAGTCTACTTAGGCTACTGATGTATTTTTTCCCATTCAGTTGCAATGAATTGGTACATTTGGGCACCTAACATTATTAGTCTTACAATATAACTATAATGATCTTGTAAGTGTGACAGCAAGTTGATACATTCAACGTTCGTGTAGTGCTTAAATGTTTTTAAGGGTCTCATTCGTAGTAAATTCGGAAAAATTGTAAGTCTCAAGTTTTCTAGGCAGCATAATAACGACGACATCTTAGTATGATCAGGTGAATCACCGCTCATTTGTACCTAAAATTGTAACCGCGCTCACTCGCAAGCGTGCGAACCTTTGTTCATTACACGAATTGTCACATTTTTGACAGCTGTGAATACCACGAATTTGTCACAAACTTCGCATTATAATTATTTGCGAAGATCCGTCCTATACATGTACATAGATGTTCGTATTCGTGCAAATGTGAGTGAGTACCATAATGGCTGATGTAAATTGATACGGTAGCTGGTGCCAGCATCACTTGATTCCGGTGCTGGATCACCACTATATCACTGTAAACATATTACAATCCAGTCCAGCATCCAGTATCCGATGTATTAGCGGTGATTATCCAGTGATGCTGGCACCTGTGATGCTTGCTGATTTACATTGATACAGTACCGTATCAAATCAGCCTAAAAACTTTGGAAGAGTTTTTCTCGAAAAGCATTTTCTTTATTAGTAGTCACGGATTTTTTACATTTTGTACTTTTTATAAACCCTAATTGTATTATTGACAGGCCATTGAGTCTGGAGTGCTTGGCAGCAAATTGAAGGTTTATTTATAGGCAATTATCACGTCGTCTACCCTTCAACCAATTATATTGCCTTTCAAAATCTTATTACACCCGTTTGCACTTTGCTGAAAATAACGTTTGAATTTACTTACCTTCGATAATTGAGGGTCGCCTTGATGGATAAATATTGGTATTTGTGGGAACATGGAGGAACCTGTCAGTAGGAAAGGCTAATGATTCGTTAGCAAAAGGACGCTCTTTCACTTCCCCTTCCACGGCTATATCTGTTACATCTGTTGTCACCGTAATTTCACTACCATCCATATCGTCTCCTATACTTAGAGTTGAGTTTTTTCTTTTTGACAAATCACCTTTGTGATCTTTGTTAACAGTAGTATAATAATCGTGAAATATCTTTTTACGGGTTGCCTCGTCTATTTTCAATTTTGCCATGGAATCGTTTGCTAATAATTCTCTTGTATTGACAGCATTATTTTTGATAACAGTCTCGAGGACGAAAATAGAATTATTATGGTTATTAAATAATGTTTTATTGCTTTCAAATGTTGCATCGGATTTTATTACATCACCGTCATCTTGAAATTCTTTTATATTTGTATTATTTACTACAGTCACTAACACATACTTATCTTGTACATGATTTTCTTTTACGTATGTTATTTCACGTGTTGGAATTTTGGCATCGTCTTTAGTTACAGACTTATTATATGCAACATTTGATAGTGTATTTGAATTATATAAATTGTCTCCTTTTGTATTGATGCTTGTACCATTGAGAGTATAACTTTTATTTGTATCATCGCTGACCGCTGAATTATTTATAGTATTTATTGAAAATTCTAGTTCTGTAATTTTATTTTCTATGTGGCCATTTGTTACATTATTTGACGTAGAATTGTATTTCTTAGTACCACAATTCGTTGAAATGTTTAAGTATTTTGCTGACTTACTGGCATTCAAACTTGTTGCTGGGGAATCTGTTGTACTAGTCACATGAATCTTTTCTCTATTAGTAATTTTTGTACCACTTGGGCTTTCATTCGTGTTATCCCTTACATTTGATTTATTACTTGCATCAACTGTTATTTCTATTTTTGTTAGTTTTGCTTTCTTCTCAACTGTATTATTACTTAATGTAGAATGATTGTCATTGCCGACATTCCATAACATCTTCATTATATTGTTTGATTTATTTCCAACTTCTTGAGTTGAGTAGTTTGTGGAATTTATTGATAGACTCTTGTTTTTATTATATTTACCAATTTCTAATTCATATATTTTTTCGTCCTCAACTGTTACGTTAATATCAATTTCTTTTGTATTAAAATTATTTCCAAAATTTGTATCGTCAATTTTTTTATGTGTAGAGTCGGAATATAGTTCTGGGTTTGTAATATTTTTCGGAAAAGTTTCTGTTGTTACGTTTCGTTTTCTTCTGAACCTGTTTAGAAGGGTTTGATATTTACTAAGCGTACTCGTGCTAAATTTGCTTTCATACGTTTTAACTTTACTTTTAACGAAACTGAAGCCGTCACTAGGTTTGACACTTGCTGTGATAGTTTGAGATATATTAGTCTTTTCATCTTTTTCTGATATATCGGGGAGGTTCCCAACCATTTGTGTGTTGTAAAGAGGTGTAAGGAGAAGAAGGGCGATGGAGAGGATGAAGGGTATTCTCAAGCTAGGCTCGCGAAGGGATGAACAGTGGAGGTAAAGGGTTGGAAGCTGCCGCGGCGGACGCCTCATACCAGGCCGGCGATTAACGCCGACTGTTCTGAAATTAAAAAAAAATACCTCATTAATATTTGGCAGGTAAATAACGTTCATAAAATAATTTTGTATCTTTTCACATCAAATAAAATGCATTTTGCAGTTGTACCAATTGTTAGAACTTTATTAGTTGTGTATAAGAAAATTAATTATACCATTTTATTGTCCTACTAAGAACCTACAATCGGCGAATGAGAAGAATGTTCACGTACGATCATGACCATGATTAAAATCAAAGACATTGTTAATGTATAGTCGCCTAAAAAGAGCTAAGGTTAGGTTTATGATTAGATGAGTATTAAATTTCAAACAGAGACCGAAACATGTAAAAACACTTCACGGTCGATTTTTGACAAAAAACTGGTGCGTAGATACCCAGCGGGAGGATGATTTTAATTAAAGGGACTGTTATAATAAATAATTATGATATTATCTCCGCAGTGGCGTTACACTTTCAACGCATTAAACTACCTTCAATCTTCCTTTCTATTTCCATGGCTCAAGTTCCCGCACAATAGTAGCGTTAAACTTTTATCGGGTACGTCTTCGAAACCGCTAAGAAGAACTAGAAAAAGCCTGCGAAAAAATACAATTAAAGTAAGTTTTAGCAAAGTTATAGTCATACAATCATTTTGTCAATACAGTAGTGCATAATTTTTTTTTTATGTGTCTTCATAACGATAAGCTGTTATATATTATAATCAAGAATAAAAACGGCTAAAGAAAGTATTCAGCACTATTCTTAAAATAAAATACGACGATTTACCCAATCCACGAAATGAAATACCTATATCACAAATTTTACTGAAATAGAATTGACGTTGATCTCTTTCACAGAATTACTAAACTATCCACGCCTGCGTTCATGCTGCGATGGATATGAATAAAACAATGCTGCGCGCCGAACTGAACTGAGATTGTGAACTGACAATCAAATACAGAGATACAAAACTGAATTAAAATTGCTTTGTTCCATTCAGATCGACGGTTTAACGAAAACCGGCTGGTTATTAAAGTTTATAGTCGTTGTACTGGGACACATTATATTCGAAACAGTGGTAGACGCGTGGATGATGAATGAAACGTAAATCTGACTATAAAGTGGGTTTGAAAAAAATTTAAACGTTTCACCCCTGTTAGCCCCAGCGATAATATGTTTTTGAAGGACACGTAAAGCCTTAAGAATTGTTCGTAAATAACTCACGTTCGAATCAATTGAATGATATCTCAATTGAAATATTCTGTCTATCCTGATCTTAAGGCAGGAGACTAGTCTTATATTATTTAACTCTCTTTTTACAAAAAAGTAACCGCCTTCAAAATATATGTCAAAAATGACCCATCAGTCGCTCAAATATGAGACCAGACGAGAAACACTATTTTTCGAATAAAAAAAGAATTATCAAAATTGGTTCACCCAGTTCAAAGTAAGGTATGAGGAAAGACACAAAAGAAAAAAAATATGCAGTCCAATTGAGAACCTATTCCTTTTTTGAAGTCTGTTAAAAAGAGAAAACGACAATCCCTTTACCTTTGTGCCTGTGAGAAAATGCGAGATAATATTGGCTTTCCGTTGGCAGCTTAAAAATACTTAACCACTTCCTATCAATTTTAAATTTAGAATTCTCATCAACCCACAATTCTTCATAAAGAATAAAATTGATTCTATCAGTTCTCGAGGCGGCTTTCAATTCTTGCATAAGAAAATTGATATTTAAGATGTTTTAACATTGAAAGATTATATTACAAGTTTGGAAAACAAACACGTCTTAGAATGTTTATTGAAGAAAGGAATAAATTCGTTCGAGTTCCGATTTATGATATTCAAGGCTGCGCTGAAAATCAGCGCCACCGGTCACATAGGATTAGTTAATCTAAATTAAGAATGTTAACGCTTACCTGCCATCCCACCTGATGGTAAGTGATGTTATGGTCATGGATAGTAAAAAAACCTAAAACTTGAAGCGCGTAACTCTTGTTTAAAGGACATCCACATTTTAATCGAATAGAGGAATTAAATCTTGTAACTCCCGTGGACACTCTCATAAATGTGTCTTGTAGAAAATCGACAGTTAAAGACTAATTTCCATCAATTTAAAGTGGGTCAACATAAAGTGTTTTAGAACGCTAATTATTCCTTTGAGAGGGACAAAAGGTGGTCTACGCAAATGCGCAATTTTATCGCAATCCGATGGGAATAATTATGATGACTTTTATATCCCTTTCGTTCCTCTTTTCTCCCCTTTAAGGGATAATTTCGGTGGTAAATGTACACGGATTCAGAGAATTAAAAGCGTACAAGAAAAGAAAAAGAAAGAAAGCACACAAACCGGGTTACTTTCCGATTTTTAAAATTACTTTGAATAAAACTCTCCCGTTTCTGAGTTATTGTAAGACTAAGCACAACCGAAACAACAGAACGCAAAAAGCTGAAATTCGGTTTGCGTGTTCCTTGAGGAGTGAAGGGGAGTACTAGGAGAGGATTTCGGGAAATTTCATTGCAAGGGATAAAAAGGGGGATTAACGGAAACAAAATTCTACAGGACACTGTGGGGAGAAAGCTTGTATGAGCATGGATTGAAACTTTTTTTGGTATCGAGGCAAAAAATCACAGTAAACGGTTAAAGAGAGCGACAGTTGTATCCTAGTCGATTGTATAACAGCATTTTCCCAGAAGAGCGAATCCGTTTTACGGCTGCAGTAATTTCCTCCTAAGTGGAATTGATTTTCTGCTGGAATACCTATTCGAGATTCGATGTTGGGTTCTAATTTCTGGTAGACGATTAATGCGTTTTACAATCAATGTGGTTGAAGACGGATTATTTTATAGTTAACTTATTTATAGGTGAAACGTCACTTAGTTTTGCGTTGCGACAAGAACAAGCATGTTTCGTACACAAAGACTTGATGATGATATGTATTTTTTGATATCATCTTCTTGCAAATTTCAACATATCGTCTATTGCATATCGTCATTGTCGCCAAGTATAGATTACTCAAAAGCCGTACCTGACGTGAAGAACTAGTTTTCAAATAAAACAAAAAATATCAAAATCGGTTCAAACAATAAAAGTTATGAGGTGACACACAAGTATACTCAAATTGAGAACCTTCCTCTTTAAAACTGATATTGGGAGATCCAAGCCAAGATTTTTATTTGTTTACATAATTACTCGCGCTTATCTCAAAAATGAATAAGCCGATAATGAATAACATAACTCGCCATTTTCATTAACGTATTGTGCTAAGCTTCACTTAGAATTATGTGTTTATTTTGTTTTGAACAGCTTTTAAATATAAAGTTATATCACCATAAATACTCACATCTAAAAATTTACGAGTGAAAATACTTTACTACGCATAAATTTGAAAACCACTTTTGTTCATATTACATAGTAGTAATGCATTAATAACAATAAATAATGAAGTTCATAAATATTGATGTTAGTATCGGTTTTTGTTTCTTTCAACTTCCTCTGTTGGTTTAAGACTTTCCCTTACTAAAATATATCCAGGGCCCTTTAAAACCAATATTTTCTTTATGTCTTCTATGTGTGATCTGTGCTCCTTTTATTAACCGAATTCAAAAATCATGAGGTTCTCAATTTGACTGTATTTTTTTGTGTTATCTCATAACTTTTTATTACTACGTGGACCGATTTTCCTTATTGCTTTTTATTCAAAAACTAGTATTTCACGTCTATATAAATGAAGCGACATAGACGGGTAGTTTTTGACCGAGCCCTGATTACCGATTTTGAAGTCAGTATTTTTATTGTAAAAAGTAAGTTATTGACATGATTTCACAGACTGTTAAATGCAGATTTATAAGGGTCCTTCATAATCTTATTCAAGTATGTAAGTTGACAATATAGGCTTGGTAGTATTGTGAGATATGAGGTCTCCCACCCGCGCTCACTAGTGAAACACGGGTTGCGATATTGAAAACCAACATTTCTCTGCGAAGCACCGTAGCACTCAAGGAAACCATTAGTCCTCACCCTTCGGTCTACTGATAGGTATAGCATACAAGGCAGAAACTGCCACAAATATCGAGTTACATAACTAAATAAACATTTACCAATTCCATTGCGTGTGTCTGTAGCTGAGGGTCTGTTTATTTATTGCAGTAATTACTGAACGAGCAAACAGACTCCCCAAAATTAACATTCGGCGTGCATTCTAAAACCTATGGCCGCCAGCGTTATGTTGAAGATTGTAATTTTCTAATTAAACTCAACTTATCAGGTAATCTGAACATTTGAACCCTTTCGTATCTCTCATCTATCTTAATTGGCATTTTCGTTTAAAAGATTTTCTATCGGGTCACCGTCATCTATAACCATTTAGGGTTCATCAGATAAAATAAGAACCTCTAGAAAATCAGTGTCTGATTTCTGTCTGGCCTTTTTGTCATTGAAACTTTCTGCTGGGTACAGTGCACGGATATTTTTTCATGACTGTAAGAGGCTTTCAGCGTACCCCATCACGCTGCGACAGTTTTTGAATAGTCATGGAATTTAATTAAAAGGTAATGTGCTTGCTGCGGTAATTACGATTATTTGTATCATCATAATTTAAATTCGTTGCCTACAGAACAAAGTTGAGCAACTGCGGGCGCGGTCTTGCTTGGTTTTGATATTGATATGATCGGAGGCCTTCGGGTGCCATGAAAACTTCTGATACTTGGGTTGGCCACTAATCTGGACTGAAGCAGCATAGTGGACTAGACTAGACCTGACGGGGAGAGACACGTAGTAGTGGGCCAGTAATGGGTTACAGCCATGTATGTATTGTTCCAATGATGAATCAGTTATCTACAACTCAATCATTTCCATCAGAAGAATGGTTGTGTGTCGTACTTCAAAAACTTTGAAACGACCCACCAATAATACAAACTTGTGTAGAATATTCTACTCTACAGAGTATTCCATATACTTATTTATATTTTAAAAGAAGTATCACTATAACTCAAGATTAATGGATAACATATTTCGTTCCTCTAATGGTCTCTACAAATTCCACCAAATAAGCTATTTTGGTAGCTTCTGCTTAAGCTACGTGGCTGTAAATTCAAGCGGAAAACAATGCATAAAGGAAACACCTTCGCAAAAAGAAATAAATTGTGTGGGTGCTTCGGGAGGTGCGATTTATTTAACGTAATTAATTCAGAGCAGATGCGACGAGGGGGTTTTCACGAGCAAGCCATTTATGCTTGGATTCCTAATAACAGCTCGAGTGTAGATGTAGGACGAACGCGGAATGTGTAATGGTCACGACAAATGTTAAATATATTCTTATTTTAACAACTAAAACGAAGCAATTGGGGTAGATAAAACTTTGTAATTCTTTCTTGTTTCTCGTCTTTAATACGACTTTCAAACACAAATACGCGATTGCCTATGAATAAGTTGAGTTCAGGGCTATCGTTAGAGAGATAGCTGGGATTATTAAGATAAGAAACAATGTCTATTGCTGTCGTCGAGGGATCTGACAGGGTTAAAGCATCACGATCCTGCATTGTTCGGGCGGTCTCCAGGGACGAATGATAGGCTCGCTTAGCATGTTTATTCCGCTTTGTTGGGCTTAGGCCGTCTACTCGACAGTTTGTTATTAAATTTTTTTGAAAATAACATTCGGGATTTTTTAAATAAATTTTTAGAAATTGCATCTTTTTAAACGTATTATGTAGGTATATTTATTAAGAAATTGGTTATCCATACATCTATTTTTCATACCTACTTATATTTTTGTTTACATCAAATTAAAATAAAATAAAATGAAATACTGTGGCATTATTTATGTAAGTATGTATCACTTACTGAGAGATTACAATAGATAGAAGTCGATGAAAGTGTAATCCCTAGTGCGATGGGACCACGGGGAATTAAAATTACCCGTGGACCCGTGGACCCGTGGACCCGTGGACCGTGGATGATTTTTATCTAGTGTTTAGCCTTTGTAATTAATTGTAGGTACGTTGTATGAACGATATTATCGTGGCTTATGGGATGTAATCCTGAAAAGTTTGTTCATATCCATTTTGTGTAATAAACATTAGAAATATTTTCACTTTAACATGCGTAGGCTAGTCTTGGTACTGAAATATAATTAAATTTCGTGCGTCAGTCAGTTTGTTAACCTTGACATTAACCTTTTAATTAATATTGTAATTAAAATAATTTAAGATGATGTGGGAATTTCTATCATATTACGTTATAATAGAACTGTAGCGGTTTGATGTTTGTGTATTTGGAAGTTACAAAAGAAAAAGCGTTATATTCTTAGAATTTTTATTTCTTTTATGGTGGTCTAATTGTCTCTGCTTAGATATATATGTAGGTAGGTACTTACAGTCCAGACCTACAGATAAATGTTATAAGTAAGCTTGTCTTATTCAAACGTTATGTCTAAGCTTGCCTTGTTCGACGTATAAAAAAAGACTGTCAATTTAAATAATTATCTTAACATTTAAGTTTTTAATTAAAAAAATAAAGTTATCGAAACCCAGCGCTCTGGGTTAACAGTTTAAAAAAAAACGGTTAATTTAACACTTAGCAGAACACTTAAAGTTAGTATTCGCTAAAGAGTTATAAATTCAGTAATAGTAAAAGTAATTGCATTAAAAAAGAGAATACATACATACATAAGACAAGATTTGTAATACACCAATAATAAAGATAATTTCTATGACGGGGTCATCATGTTCCGCGAAACATGTTATCTAAAATAACGTGCTTGTACGAATGCTTGTAGAATTCATGGGAGGAATATTTTATTTCTTTGTTAAATTCATATACATGCGTCTCCTTTGGATTGAATTGGGTGGCTCAACGTCGAATAATCCGTGACAATATTATGTTTGATTGTGAAAGACGTTAAACACACAATGATCTACTTTGGTAAATGGTCGTATCCTTATAATCCCACCAATACGCTGTTCACGATCGATATTGTCTCATGGCCATTTAAAAATATCTGCCCCGGCCAGGAATCAAACCCGGGACGCTTTGCTTCACCGTAAAATATCCGCATGTTTGGTAATCGACCTGTATCACATTCAATATTTCGAAGACTTGGTTATCTTATGTAAAAGTACCTAGCATAAGTTTAAATAAAAGAGAGTGCTTTTATGTTTTGTAAGTAGTCCTCGGTTATTCAAAGAGCCTTTGAATTTCGATACTTCGCGTTTAATATAACATGCCGCCTGGGTATCAAAATTGGATTCTGAATGGAAATCCAAGCTTAGAACTATGAGCACATATCATATGACATATCATTATGACATAGCTACATCTTTCTAACCGACATCAAAAAAGGAGGAGGTTCTCAATTCGTCTGTTTTTTTCTTATATGTGTAACCTCAGAACTTCGTAGTAGGTGAACGGGTTTCGACATTCGAAAACGCCATTTGAGTATCAGCTATTTTCCAAAAGGACATAGGTAAGGCACAATATTCCCATGAGTGGCCGATTAATTCTTTCTTTATTAAAGAGGAGATGGTGCTTGCTAGATTCTGCTTATGAGTATAAAGTATCTATCGATACCTTTATAATAATAATAAATTCTTATCAGCGATAAACCTAATTGTAGCAAGTATGTAATTGCGGTAGATATGTAACGGTAATGACCCATTTAAATTTCATTTGAACATTCTTCCTCCGAGTTCAGAGGTTGGCGTAAACGGCTGCTTTTTCAATAAAAATCTTTGATTATCGTCGGGTCCGAAGGCTTTAATGTGCCTTACGAAGCTCTGAAATCTTATGAAATTTTTACCTGTAGTGATCTCTCATCTATCTTCTGAAATCGCCCGCTATTACTTCACAGATCAAGGATCGATGTAAGTCGTCGTGCTGATAATGATGATTACATGCCGTGTTGAAGGACGCTCCAATACTTATCTAACATTTAGGTACGTGTATGATTGTGTTACTTGATTTGTAAAAACCGGCCAAGTGCGAGTCGGACTCGCGCACGAAGGGTTCCGTACCAATTTGTATAAAAATGCCAAAAAAATCTGGTCTATTGTATGAAAGCCTCACTTAAATATTTGTTATAATGTAGCCACATATTACCCACAACGCCATCTCTTGGACCGAAAGGTAACTAAACTATATACTTGTATGGGCGCCCCCTTAAATATTTATTTTATTCAGTTTTTAACCGACTTCAAAAAAGAAGGAGGTTCTCAATTCGACCGTATATATGCTTTTTTTTTTATGTTTGTTCAGCGATTTTTTCGTCGTTTATGGGCCGATTTTGATAATTCTTTTTTTGTTGTAAAGTAGATATGCGCAGTGGGGTCCTTTTGAAAGGATCATCAGGATCTGATGATGGCATCTTGGAGAAATCGAGGGCATCTTTCGAAAATTGTATGGAAGACTAGTGTGTTTGTTCATTTTATCATAAATATATTAAAGCGCTACCATTTCAAGAAGGTCTGGAGTCGATCTGATGAAGCCGAAAGACAGTCGTGGGAACTCCTCAACGATTTACTGCAGTTATCTAGTGTTTGGGCTTGATTAATTTGTAGTGACGAGAACTTTACACATACATGTTGAATTGAGCCCCATCTGGCGAGTAGTTTTTGAGTTATCTCTACTTATCAAGGTTGAAGTCGGTTATTTTTTTTGTAAAAAGCAATTATTTAGTATCTATTTGTTGTTGTAGCGGCAACAGAAATACATCTTCTGTGAAAATTTCAACTGTGTAACTATTACGGTTCATGAGATACAACCTGGTGACAGACGGACGGACGGACGGACGGACAGCGAAGTCTCAGTAATAGGGTCCCGTTTTACCCTTTGGGTACGGAACCCTAAAAACGGGCCAGGGACATGATTAGTGGAACGTAAATAAGTATCTAATAAAAATTGTACGATACACATTTAGAAACGAAAATGTATAATGATCTTAGTGTCATAACATTTACAAGCCCTACTTGAATTTAAAAATATAATTAACATTAGTAAGTAAGTAGGTATGTATTAGTTCCATCAATCGATCCTATGATGCCATCCCAGAGGAAACGAGGAAAAATTATATAGTTATATGAATAGATTTGTCTTTCAATACGTTTCAGACGTTTTTCCGCGTTGGAGATTTTTTGGCAAAGGGAGATCTCCCGCCAGGCGAGACGACATGCCTGGGGGGCGGCCGGGCCCCGAGTGAATGTACTCGAGGCGTGGTATATATGCCAGCGATGTAGAAATCTTCGATAGCGCGTTTCAGGCTTCGGTGACGTCACCGTGTGACGTGTGAGCGGTGTCGCCACATTAAAATCGGTTCGCCAAGTTGAGAGTTCAGCGCAATCGCGTTTGCTAATCTTGTTTACATTCAGTATAAGTTACCAACCTTACTGGTCTGATCAAGTTACACATTGTTTACATTTGCCCAAAGATATTTTGTTTACATTTACATCGGTAAGCAATGTGTCTACATTCTCATAGTGAAATACAAGTCGCAAAGCTTTGTTTTTTTAATGTAAATATCTGAGGTAAATATCAGTTAAACAAGCGATCACACGCCATCTGGTGGCAAGTGGTCATCGTTGAACATGGACATTAGACGTCACTAATGTGACAGTGTATTTTTTATAAAAGGGTATCTACCTCCGAACTTCTTACTGAGTAATAAAATAATTATTTTTATATTTGAAAGCCGGTGTTTGTTGTGTGGTCCCGTTTTAAATTATCCGACATCTTACGAGTTGTTTTTAAATCATGATGTTCCCATTTCATTGCCGTATCAGAATTTAAATCGGTTTTGTATTTGATAAAATTGTTATTTTTATTTGTGAAATTAAATTAGGTTCGGAACCCAGCAGCGTCGAATATATTATGAAAGACGTGATGTAATTAGTTACGTAGTGTAGTGCTTACCTAGGGTTGCCAACTTTTTTTACAATAAAAAAAGTATATTTAGCTCTGAGAAGAGTAATAAAAAGTATTTTAGAAAAATAAACAATATTTTATCTAGTTAATGTTTAAAATACATAATTCTTAGAGATTCTTACACAACTTATTAATTAAGTCTTTTTTGTTCATACACCATTATTCGTCTTTTACCCAAGTGTTGAGCATTTTGATGCTGAACAGTATTTTGTATACTTTTTTTTGGTTCAACAGTAAAAAGTATAATGTAGTGAAAAACAATATAATACTGTTTTTAACAGTATAGTTTGCAACCCTATGCTTACCTAATAGTGTCCGGAGACCGATTGCTTCTGAAATATGCTGCCGACCTAAAACTCAATCTCTGCGGATAGTTTGGTTATTCTGAAAGGGTAGGCATGAATTGGATTGGACACAAAGTTTTAACTGGATTATGTCCGAGAGTGTCCGGACTTATTGGTCGCACGTTTCTTACTTGTTTCTTGTTTATTGCTGACGTTTTTCGATACAAAAAAGTAATATAACTTTTTAAACGAGTTCAAAAAGGGGGTTCTCAATGAGGGTAACCGTTTTTGTGCTCACCAGTTGGCGCCACTGCAGACGGCGGTCATGCTGTCAAAGCCCGCCCATACATAAACATTGACAAGTGACACTTGTCTGAATACTATTCAGTGAATAGACAAGAGAGAAGTGACAGGCAGACCACCCTCTACACTAGCGGCCTCTAGCGGCGAATCCACACGCGGTTACCCTCATTCGACTGTATGATATATGTGTGTTACCTCATAACTTTGCCCTGGGTGAACCGATTTTGATTTTTGTTATTCGAAAGGCCTGTGAAATGAAAATGAAAATGCCCGTCATCTGGTCCCATATAAATTTGAGCAACAATATGACGGGTAATTTTTTGAGTTATAGACATATTATCGATTTGAAATCGGTTGTTTTTTGGATTTAGACTTGACTTGCGATCGACTATACCTACTCCTGTGGTGTTCCATATGGAATTCGTATTGATGAATTTAACAGTATGTACTTCTAGGTACTTACAATAACATAAACAACTAAATGTTGTTTATCATTAAAATTTTAACTAAAGAGGTTATTAACGTTATTGTTTTTCATAATTGGATATAAACAAGTACTTTAATTTAATTACGGTGGCCTTGCTACAGCCGCAATTACGATGGTCAGAGATCTAGCTATGAGACCCTGTGTCACGATGACTTGTATATTTGAATCGCTGAGAATATAGGCATTTTTAACCGACTTCAAAAAAGGAGGTTCTCAGTTTGACCTGTATGTATGTATATTTGTGCGCGATTATCTCGCGTTTGGTTGAACCGATTTTGATGCGGTTTTCAGCATAGTTTTTGTCAGACTTAGGAGAAGGTTTTAGGCATATTGTTTGGCTGAACCGATTTTGATAAGGTTTTCAGCATCGTGTTTATCAGACTTAGGAGAAGGATTTAGGAATATTAACCGCGTTTAACTGAACCGATTTTTACTTTTCGGCGTTAAAAGTTATTTTGTTAAAAGTTATAAATTCGACATTTTGACGTGTTTGACCGTCTATCAATTTGATTTTAAATTAGTAATGTTTAGTCCGTAATCCGTTATGGTGTAGGTAATCTTGTCGTGTAGTATACCTACCTAAGTTCAACGGAGTGAAGGTTTAACTCGACGTCAACTATTATACAGGTATGTTTATGAATATTCATTATTAAAATATATATCACTAGCTTTTGCCCGCGGCTTCGCCCGCGTGGAATTCGTTTATATCGCGAACCGGGGAAGTGGGGAAGAGGCTTACGTCATCAAAGCTATCTTCCTGGGAAAATTCATCGAAATCGGTCAAGCGGCTTAGATTTTTCATACAAACTTTCATCTCCTTTTTCAAGTCTTTAGGGGTTGATTTTTTTTAAAAGTAGCCTATGTGTGACTCTGAGTCTTCAACTATTTTCATTCCGAATTTCATCCAAATTGGACCGGTGGTTTAGCCGTGAAAACGTCACAGACAGACAGACAGACAGACAGACTTTCGCATTTATAATATTAGTATGGATAACAGATTTAACGTATTCGTGTCATTAATTTGATATGAATATTTATGGAGGCACAAGTTTTAAGAGACATTTAATTATCACTGGAGGTTTTTTGACAACAGATTTTTTGTTTGACTTACCGTATACCTGAACTGACGAGCAAATTTTTTTTTCAAATAGTAAAATTTGTAATGTGTCAATTCTCCTTTGAGAACCACGAAAATTTTTTGTTTTGACTTGTTTGTAGCACATTGACATGACATAATATGCACAGACTAGCTAAAGATTAATGTTTCGTTATACGGTATGCAACGACTAGTCTTTTTGGTAAAATATTTAATAAAGGTTTTTAACTGCAATATAAAGTAAATAAATTATAACTAAGTATTCAAAGATAGTTTAGGATGACTATTAGTGATTATGCTACCATTCCATCAGTATTTTCTTAAGACGTTGTCACGTTCAACTATCGTCAGTAAACCGACTTTACAGACAACCAAATTTTTAGGACACTTATATATACCTAGAACTTAGAATAATTATAGTATAGAAACCGAGTCAGCGCGGCCATTTTGTAGTACCTTCATTTGGAGCCAAGCTCCAAACACTGTTCCCGCCGTTTCGCTCCGTCACCGTAGTAGGTACGTATTCAATGTCAATGCGCGCCAAACGTGTCTCGCGAAAAAAAATAATTAAGTATGACGAAATGTGCTGTTAAATTTTGTCACCAAACTTCCGAAAAGCAAAAGAAATGTAATAACATCACTTTTCACAGGTTAGCTTTCAATATTTCATTTCATAGTATGGCCGACTCCACACGTCTTGGCGCCAACGCCTTATTAAAAAAAATCGGTTAGTGCTTCATTTTAGACAGAGCGCTTGTATGACTACTGTCCTTCTATACCATATTCCATTTAGATGTTTTCTTATAAAGAGTAAAATACCCTATAGCGTGACCTAGCTACATTAACAAAATATTGTTGCGTAAACATTCGGGTTACCCAGTTTGTTTTACGGTGAATACAATTTTTACAACTTGATGAGATCCACTTTACCGAGAATTTACGGTCTCAAATTTTATACGGGCTTTACCAATATGTTTTTATTTTTATTCAACAATAAATTTTTATTTAGGGTTGGCTTCTTTGATCCATTCTAGTGGTTTAGCAGGTCTTTTTTTAAGAGCCATATGTCACAATCTTTGATGATATAAATGTCTAGATGGAACATTGAATCGGTGCAAACGTGTCAAAAAATTGTGGCTGTTAGCCACAATTTTTATTTCATTGTATACCTAATTGATCACGCACAAATAGATACTTAATAGACGAACGTGTAAAACATCGCCTGCACGCACACATGCTTGATATTGTTGCCTTGTTTTTTTTGTTTTCATTGTAGGGCGACGCTCAATCTAGACATCAAAGGTCGCAATGGTAAACATGGCGCACTGCTGTTATCGTGTACACTGATAAATCGACAAACATACAGACAAATAGACAAATCGTGTCATACGATGCCGAATTGTTTTAATCAATATATCGGTAAAACAATTAAAATCGCTTGATAATGTACGAAGTTCTACCGGAAATATAAATAAAAGGGGCAATTATAAATTCGATTTATAATTTAGGTCTTATGTTCTTTGAGTCTTAACTTCAAGTAAAAAATAAGTAAAAAATCATGACACTAATATCAAACGTAGAAAATTTAATTTACACTCTTGACCTAGTTACTGCAATCTTGTACAAACATTCAAAGAGTCGGACAGCATAATTAATGTGACAACCCTGGCGCATCGACTTCGCTACGCCGAAAACAATAAACAATAGGGGCCATAAACATGTCGCGCAACAATAGAAACAATAGGAGCGCGGCTCTCTCAAAAGGACGCACGACGCTTCGACCATTACGGCAATAGTCATACGGGCGAAAGTCGGTTACAAGGAACGTTCTCGAACTTTATTTCGACGCGGGCCCGGACTTCGCGGGAATATTCTCGATTGTCGTGAATGGTGGGTGAGTGGTATATAAAGGGGCGATCGGCCAACCACATTTATTCTAGTTTCGGAAGTGAAACCAGGAAGATACCAGCGATACCTACGAGCGATACCAGTGAGAAGTGAAGTGATTTCTACGTGCGATACAGTGTTCGACGAGTGTGTTTACGAGTACCTACGTGCATAGTGTTGTAGTGTGTACTGTGTACATCGTGTAATTTGTGTGTCTACGAGTACAATAAAGTCTTTGTGGTACATTTTGGCATTTTCTCGAACCCCATTACTCCTGACACGTAACAATTGGTGACAGAAGCGGAATGCCTGTAGTACCGCAAAGTGAAGAAGGGATTCGTACGCGACGGCAGACGGCACTGGATGCCGCGCGGATGGAGTCGCCGGGGCGTGACCGCACGGAAACGGAGACCACCGCTGGACCTTCGACTACATCAGCTGCATCAGTACCGACACCGAGTGCATTCGATATGGCCTCTTTATTAGAAGCCATACAGCGGAGCCAGCGCGAGGCGATGGAAGCCATGCAGCGGAGCCAGCGCGAAGCCATGAAGAGCCTGGAAAGTAAATTGGAGAGCCAGCGCGAAGTCATGGAGAGCCAGCGCGAAGCCATACAGCGGAGCCAGCGCGAAGCAATGGAGAGCCTGGAAAGTAAACTGGGGACAATCGATGCAAAGCTGGATGGTTTCCAGGGAGAACTGAACGTCGTAAAGGAAGACCTGGAACTGGTAAAATCGCGTACATCCGAGCACGACCAAGCCCTCAAAAACCATGACGCGTTACTAAACTCCCACGAAACTAGGCTCGTGGATTTGGACAAGAAGCTGCAGAAAATTAAGGTTTTGGGCACGGCAGCAACCAGCCCATGTCCTGGGGCCCCGAAATTTAAGGTCCCAAGTTTCGACGGCACGACCTCGTGGACAGCGTTCAGGCACCAGTTCGAGGTAGTTGCAAATGGGAATGGCTGGGAAGACGAGCACTCGTTGGCGGCACTCACCCTAGCTCTTCGAGGAGAGGCACTGCTGGTGCTTGAGAACTTGCCCGCCGAGCGACGCACCTTGGAGTCGCTACTGAAGGCCCTGGAAGCTCGATACGGGGAAAAGCATCTCGAGCACGTGTACCGCGCGCAACTTAAAGACCGAGTACAGAAGTCGAGCGAAGGACTGCAGCAATGGGCTACGGAGATCGAGCGCCTCGTACGTCGAGCCTATGCTTCGAGTTCCACACCGGTAGAAGACAAAGTGTTAGAGGCCTTCGTCAGCGGAATACGGGATGCCGAAGTGAGAGCAACGGTGCGCTTGGGTCATCACGCAACATTGGAAGCAGCTTTAGCGCATGCCCTTGAAGTAGAAGCGGTACGAAGCGACTGTAAAGGTTATAAAGTGCGTGAAGTCGTAGCGACGATTCAACCTCATACTGGGCCTATCTGCTACGGATGCGGTGAACGAGGTCATATTAGGCTTAGCTGCCGGACACGGAAACAACCGAAATCGGTGTGGAGGGCTACGCAAGTGCAAGAGCTAGAAGCCGCCGCCGCCGCTAAGAAGACTGCCAAGCCTCCTACGAAGACCTCGACGGCTACCCAAGTTGTCACCCAGGAGCTGCTAAAATTAAAAGGCATCAGCGCCACGGGACGGGCAGCGGCTGGACTTCGTCGAGCCCCTACTGTTATAGTGTCACAAGCTTGTGACGGGAACAGCCTGGTAGCTACTGGTGAGATAAATGGCATACCCTGTCGCTTTACGATTGACACGGGAGCATCGAAATCCATCGTTCGACCGGAACTACTCAAGCGGACTATCATGTGGGAAAATGGACGACCATCATGCAATCTGCAGACAGCGACAGGCCAGCCAGTGACCGTCCTAGGAGTTACGGAAGCAAGACTGAAACTCGGAAGTGACATTTACACGCAGTCTGTTTTAGTAGCAAATATAACTGACGACTGCATTATCGGACTGGACTTTCTACGGACACATCACTGTATAGTTGACATAGCCAGAGGAGTATTAAGCTTCAAGGATCAAGAAGTCTTCTTGGACGGTTCATCTTCAGGAGCAGTGTACTGTTTGAGGACAGTGAAGCTGGCACCCAGATCGGAAACCTTGGTCCAGATTAGGTTTCCAGAAGAGATAAAGCTGGATCGATGTGTCGTAGTAGAAGACTACGGTGATCATCCTAGTTGGATCACGGCAAGGACACTGCTCATGACCAAACGTGACGCCAAGTTAAAGGTCATCAATCTTAGCAGCACGCCGATACATCTCGCAAAGAATACGGTTATCGGCCGATGTGAAGCCGTGGACAGCTTGAGGAAGGTCCAAGAATACTCGGACAAACCTGGATCAACGGATCACATGACATTTTTGCTGGAGGCGACAAGGAGGAATTTGAGCTCCGAAGAATATACTCAGGCAGCAAAGTTGTTAATGGACTACAAGGACATTTTTACCAGAGGAGATAGCGACCTTGGAAGAACAAACCTTGTCACTCACCCAATAGATACCGGCAATAATTCACCGATCAAGCAAAGACCGAGACGAGTACCATTGGCAAAGGAACACGAAGTTGCAGAAATGATCGAGGACATGGTGCGCAGCAAGGTGATCGAGCCGTCAACTAGCCCTTGGTGTTCACCTGTGGTACTCGTGAAGAAGAAGGATGGCAGTACTAGATTCTGTGTCGACTACAGGATGCTTAACACCGTTACCAAGAAGGACAGCTATCCTCTGCCTCGGATTGACGACACGTTGGATATGCTTGGTGGCATGAAGTGGTTTTCGACGGTCGACCTGAAGAGTGGTTACTGGCAAGTAGAAGTCCGGCCAGAAGACAAGGAGAAGACCGCCTTTACCACCGGAACCGGAAATGGCTTGTGGCAGTTTCGCGTAATGCCTTTTGGATTATGTAACGCTCCTGCCACTTTTGAGCGTCTCATGGAGCGAGTGTTGGTGGGACTTTTGGGGGACGCTTGTCTGGTGTACCTCGATGACGTCATAGTCATGGGACGAAACTTCGTGGAACACAAGCGAAATCTGGAGAAGGTATTCAGACGATTCCGTGAGTCCAACCTAAAGCTCAATCCGAAGAAATGTGACTTCTTCAAGAAGGAAGTATCATTTTTGGGACACATCATATCGGACGAAGGTGTTCGCACTGATCCAGATAAGATAAGAGCTGTTCAAGAATGGCCGACACCAAAGAACAAGACCGATGTTAGAGCGTTCTTGGGACTATGCGCCTATTACCGTCGGTTTGTGAAGAATTTTTCTGAGATAGCCAAGCCGTTACATCGTCTCACGGAGGACAAGAGAATCTTCAGTTGGGATTCCGATTGCGAAGATGCGTTTGTTCGCTTAAAGGAACGTCTGTGCTCGGCTCCGATTCTTGGCTACCCCAGAAGGGAAGGGAGGTTCATAGTGGACACGGACGCTAGCAATACTGGCATCGGAGGAGTATTATCCCAAGACCAGGACGGCCAGCAGGTGGTAATTGCGTACTTTAGCAAGACCCTTTCGAAACCTGAAAGGAACTATTGCGTGACTCGGCGTGAATTACTGGCTGTGGTGAAGACCCTTCAGCACTTCAACAAGTATTTGTTGGGACGCGAGTTCACAATAAGAACGGACCACGCTGCTCTGAGGTGGCTTCTGCAATTCAAGAACCCGGAAGGCCAGGTCGCGAGGTGGATCGAACAGCTTCAAGAGTTCAACTTCGTAATAGAGCATCGCAACGGAAGAGCTCATTCGAATGCCGACGCCCTGTCACGACGCCCATGCTCCGAAGAATGTCGACATTGCATCAAGCATGAGGCCAAAGAAGAGGTCAGGGTGATAAGGATGCAGGACCTAGACGAGTCTTGGGGAACGGAGCAAGTAAGCCAAGCTCAGAAGGAAGACAAAGACCTCACTCTGATCATGGAATGGAAAGCCAAAGGACAGAGGCCACTGTGGAGTGATGTATCAGCCTCAAGCGCAACTACTAAGGCATACTGGGCTCAGTGGGACAGCCTGGTATTAGAGAATGGCGTGCTTTACCGGAGCTGGGAATCACTCAACGGAAAGGAAAGAACCCTGCAAATGGTTATCCCCAGGAGTAAAGTGGCTGATTTGCTGAAGCTTGTACATGATGGCACTTCTGGTGGGCACCTCGGCATCAAGAAGACCCTCGTAAAGATACGAGAACGCTTTTATTGGGTGCGATGTCGAGAGGACGTTGAAGATTGGTGCAGAAAGTGTACAGTGTGCGCTTCAGTGAAAGGGCCCCGCACTAGATCCAAAGGGAAACTACAGCTGTACAACGTCGGAGCCCCTTGGGAGAGAATCGCCATAGACGTTGCTGGGCCATTCCCTCAGACGGAAGACGGGAATAGATTCATCATAGTGGTTCAAGACTACTTCAGTAAATGGCCGGAAGCGTTTGCAACTCCGAACCAAGAGGCGAAGACCGTGGCCAAGAAACTTGTCCAGGAGGTAGTATGCCGCTTTGGTGTACCATTGGAGTTACACAGCGACCAAGGCAGGAACTTCGAGTCGACGTTATTCCAGGAGATGTGTGAACTTTTGGGAATAAACAAGACACGTACCACACCGGCGCATCCTCAATCTGACGGCATGGTGGAGAGATTCAACCAAACGTTGGAAAATCACTTGGCCAAGGTCGTCGAGGAACATCAGCGAGACTGGGATCGGTACATTCCTCTGTTCCTGATGTCATATCGGTCTGCCATACACGAGTCTACGGGATTTACACCGGCTAAAGTTAACTTCGGAAGAGAAATGCGTCTGCCGTTGGATTTGCTTACCGGAACACCACCAGATGCCCCGAAACCAACCGTTGAATACATCGCGGACTTACGGAAACAATTGGACGAGACACATGATCTTGTAAGAGAGCAATGTTTGAAGACCAGCGAAAAGATGAAAACCCGCTACGATCGCGATGCTCGGAAACATGGTTTCAAGGAGGGAGATTCTGTATGGTTGCACAATCCACTGCGGAAGAAAGGGAAGTCTCCGAAGCTACAAGCACGATGGGAAGGCCCCTACACAGTTGTCACGAGGATTAATGACGTGACCTACCGAATCAGACAGGGGGACAGAAGAAAGCCGAAGATCGTGCACGTGGACAGATTGGCACCATTTCATGGATCGAATAATGCTCGGGACGAGCATGACTAAGAGGGGGGCAATGTGACAACCCTGGCGCATCGACTTCGCTACGCCGAAAACAATAAACAATAGGGGCCATAAACATGTCGCGCAACAATAGAAACAATAGGAGCGCGGCTCTCTCAAAAGGACGCACGACGCTTCGACCATTACGGCAAAAGTCATACGGGCGAAAGTCGGTTACAAGGAACGTTCTCGAACTTTATTTCGACGCGGGCCCGGACTTCGCGGGAATATTCTCGATTGTCGTGAATGGTGGGTGAGTGGTATATAAAGGGGCGATCGGCCAACCACATTTATTCTAGTTTCGGAAGTGAAACCAGGAAGATACCAGCGATACCTACGAGCGATACCAGTGAGAAGTGAAGTGATTTCTACGTGCGATACAGTGTTCGACGAGTGTGTTTACGAGTACCTACGTGCATAGTGTTGTAGTGTGTACTGTGTACATCGTGTAATTTGTGTGTCTACGAGTACAATAAAGTCTTTGTGGTACATTTTGGCATTTTCTCGAACCCCATTACTCCTGACACGTAACATTAATATTATTATTAATTGCTTAGTGTCTGCAAAGATTAAGAAGTAATAGATTGTAAGAAAAAGAATTGTTCGTAATTTTAATAATAAACTCTAGACGCTTCAATCATGGGCACGTAGAGGATAGGAAGATTGGTTCCGTAAACAACGTGGTTAGTCTATTTTTAACATGTAAAAAGTAAATATAGCGGGACAGTCATACTCGTAGGTAGTTAAAATGTAAAGGTAGGTAAAAATCTCACATTTTTAAGTCAAAATTATCCATACTAATATTATAAATGCGAAAGTCTGTCTGTCTGTCTGTCTGTCTGTGACGTTTTCACGGCTAAACCACCGGTGCGATTTCGATGAAATTCGGAATGAAAATAGTTGAAGACCCAGAGTCACATATAGGCTACTTTTTTTTTCAAAAATCAACCCCTAAATGCTTGAAATAGGGGATGAAAGGTTGTATGAAAAATCTAAACCGCCTGACCGATTTCGATGAATTTTCCCAGGAAGATAGTTGATGACGTATCTTCTTCCCCACTTCCCCGGTTCGCGATATAAACGAATTACACGCGGGCGAAGCTTCGGGCAAAAGCTAATTACCTATAAAGAGATATTGGAACAATAATGTAGAGATTTTATTTATTAACGAAAATACTTTTCCAAATTTTATGTCTAGCCAATAATCCATAAACCACAATCTCGATAAACCATAAAATCATCTGCAACCTTGTTTCCACGATGGCGTTCGCGGGACAATGGTTGTGGAACCACAAGCTTGCATAAAACTTCGAACTGGAGGTACTGTGTATTTTATATAGCCTACCTACTACCTTTGTTACCTTGTTATCTGCTAAAGTCACCACCACTTAAGTTAATAGTCCCTGATCAGGTGAGAACCTGTATTGGGGATAGATAAAGTACAGGACAGTTTTTATTTCTGGGACAATTCTACTAGTAAAGTAGGTACCTATAGTATAATAGTATAGTAACAAATATGAAAATAAAAGATTTCGATTTTAATTTCATATTTAACATTCATTCACTCACAAGAAAAGAATGAAATCAACATGCGTCCAAATCTAAGGGCTACAATATAGACGACTATTGTAGTCCTAAAAAATAAAAACAAATGGGCTTACGGAATCCGAGACAGAGAAGTGTAATTACTGGTTACGGTATAAGTTTCAAAACTCCGGGACAATTCCGGATTTCCTGGCCATTTGGCAATCCTGTTTAAGGATTCCGCTAAAATACACTGTAAGCCTAAGATAAATTAACATGTCAATGGACTCGTTATAATAATAGCGAAAAGCTTTATTCCTGCCAAGCTACTTGGTATGACGAGTTTATTATTGCTAGCTCTAATTTCACAAACGAAATAATTTGCACTCCCTGCGGGCTTAATAGAAATCAAACAGTTGCCCCAATTAGTACTTGCATCCGACAGTAGAGGGCGCAGCGGTGGCTCGGGGCGCCGGTAGCAAGCTTTGGCTTAATTAGAAGCGCTTCGTTGTTGCGAAGTTGTTCGAAGCGTTGTTTTGAACATCTGAACAAAATTGACTGCATCGGTTTAGGTGCATTTTGTTCGTTAAATGTTTATGACTCGAGTTAAAACATTTAATTTTATGTAGTGCGGTTAGCAGTGAACTGAAGTGTTTCTGGGTTTGTTGAGTATAGGTACTTACCATGTCTTAAAAAGGTGGAATAAAGATTGTCATTGCCATATGAATATGCTCGCTGGGTAGTTAATTCGCTTAGGATAGTTAAGTTAGTTAATTTAATTAGGTACTAAGATAGGTTTAAGAAAATTTTGTTTTACTAACATCTTAATGTATGGCGAGCGGTGTAGAAAATTATGACAGCGTGATTGAGGTTTTGTGACGACTCCGTGTGACGTGTGTGCGATTTTGCCTCACAAGCATTAATTTAAAATTAACAAAAAATAAATATTATGTGAGGTACAATATGGAAAACTATGCCTATTATATGTGTTCGAAAATACCTGGTAGTCAACATTGTTTATTCGAGGTTTAACCTCATAAAAAGTAAATATATCTATGTACATACTGTTAATCAATGTTCATTATTCACAACACCGTTCAATTCAATCCATTCACAATTGAATATAATAATAAATAATAATAATAAATCTTTATTTCAGACCACAATAAGTCCATATTTGTTGTTAGTAATACACACACATTTCCTTAATACTATGTTAGTCACTCACACATAAATATGGGTTAGTAGTAAGATAAACCTAGCCTATGTTAGTGTATAAATTAAACAAAACAAAATTAAAAAGAAAACTTATACCTACTAAATACACAAACGCTTATTTGCTAGTGTATGTGCACCATTCCAGCAGGCCCAGAGAGGGCTGTCTAACTTGTACGCCAATGTACTGAGGAGGGTGTTGGTGCTCTCCGCCACCCGTCTCATCATCGACGCCACGCGCTTGCGAATGATCGCGTAAAAATCGTCCATCCGCGCCTCCGCAAACATGGCGGATGCACTACAGTAACGCGGCTTGCCCAACACCGCCCTCAGCACATTGTTGTACTGCACGCGAAGGGCTCTGACGGTCCGCTGCCTACAGTCCGTCCACAGACTGCACGTGTAAAAAGTCTGACAATATGCTCTAAACCAGTGTTTTTCAAACTTTTTCATGATGTGACCCCCCTGACATAAGAAAATTTTTCGCGACCCCCGGCCCCCGACCCTTCACTTTTTTATCACAAACTAGCTTCTGCCAGCGGTTTCACCTGCGTCCCGTGGGAACTACTTCGCGTACTACGTCAATAAATGAGCTATCTAAACCTGAAAGAATTTTTCAAATTGGACCAGTAGTTCCTGATATTAGCGCGTTCAAACAAACAAACTCTTCAGTTTTTTAACCCCCGACGCAAAAAGAGGGGTGTTATAAGTTTGAAGTGTCTGTGCGTGTGTGTGTGTGTTTGTGTGTCTTGTGGCATCGTACCTCCCGAACGGATGAAGCGATTTCAATTTGTTTTTTTTTTGTATTAAAGGGGACTTACGGGCGCGTGTTTTTAGATATGTTTGATGGAAATCGGTTGAGCCGTTTAAAAGTTGTGGGGGGTAAAAGCGTGGCAGAATAGCCGAATGTATGCAAATATACTCGTGTGGGGTCTCAAATGAAAGGGCACAGTAAGAGAATATTTATGACTTAATCGAAAATTTTCTTACCTATAAAAAGTATAAAATAAAAATTAAATTAAAAATTAAAAAAAACCCCGACACAAACATTTAAAAAGTAAAAAATAATATCTCTAAAAATAATACGTCGCGTTGGGGGACCGCTCTATTTACTTCTAACTTTAACACAAAAAAATATTGATAAATGATAAGTCTTGGGTAAAGGACTAAGTAGGTAGGCATGTGATACTTATGAAAAAAATCGTAGATAATGAGTAGTTAGGCGTGGTCCCCCAACGCGACGTATTATTTTTAGAGATATTATTTTTTACTTTTTAAATGTTTGTGTCGGGGTTTTTTTTTAATTTTTAATTACACTTTGGGCTACATTATCGCAGTTTTATTAAGGTTCCCGATTTTTTTTAATGTAATATAACCAATGTCACCCGGAAACAGTGTAGCTTTCCAACAGTGAAAGAATTTTTTAAATTCAGTAATTTCGGAGCCTTTTCAATGCAAACAAACAAACCTTTCCTCTTTATAATATTAGTATCGAAGTATCGATACGATATTTAATATTAGTATTTTAGGAAAACGATTTAATTCTAAGGCGTCTGGCACACGGCACCGCGCACCGCCGCGGTAGGCGGTGGCGGTGAAGCGGATTTCGAAGCGGTGGCCCGCGCGGTAAGGCGGTTGATGCGCCTGACCGCGCGAATGGATTTAACACGGTTTTGATGGCGGCGTTTGAGACTTTTATGACGTAGAAAGAAAAAAAAGAAGATATTGGGTTTATCCATTTTTACAAAGCAGAACTCTTAATGGGGCATTCATGTTATTCTATATCGACATCGAATTCCATTTTTAACCGACTTCATTAAATTGTAACACGTCCTGCACCAACGATGATCTGCGCGGTTATACGGTGGCTCATGTGTCAGCAGGCGTCGCCCTTCCGCGCAGACGTCAGCGCGGACGAGCGGTGGCGGTGAGAGCACCGCTCCACCGCACGGTCTGTCGGTGTACGTGTGTTAGGCATCAACGGATTTCATAGACCCCAATACACCTTTAAATCCGCTTCACCGCTTACCGCGGCGGTGCGCGGTGCCGTGTGCCAAACGCCTAAGTGTAACAAATACAGATCCACGATGGATGAAACTGATTATTCAAAAACGAGCACAACCTTCGCATTAACTCATGTTAAAATGTCTTAGGATTTTATTTTTTGTTCATTTGTTTGTATTGAAACATAGAAATGTTTATGAGTATATCCTTTTGTCAAAATTCTCGTTTAATAAATCAATCTTTTCAATCCTTATTGTTTTTTTAATGAATTACTCTCTTTTCTGGCGACCCCCCTACAGAAGCTTCGCGACCCCCCAAGGGGTCGCGACCCACAGTTTGAAAAACACTGCTCTAAACAATGACAATTTTACCTGCTTATTACAGCGTGCAAATCTGCGGGCCAACATATTGCCTCGGACCGACATCGCCCGCCGCTCTCTCTCTACGTCACCATCGTCCTCGAGGCACTCGTTAACTATGTGTCCGAGGTACCTGAACTCAGCCACCTGTTTCAGGGGGGATCCACATAGCGTAAAAGTAGGTTTAAAGTTCGAGGGTTTGTTCTTCCCCCTGAAAACAAGGATCTCGCTCTTTTTCGCGTTGTAGCTGAGTCCATTCACCCCGGCGTACTCCTCACATATTTTAAGTAGTTTTCGGAGGCCACTGACCGAGGGACTCAGCAGGACCATGTCATCAGCATAACTGATGTTGTTTATAAAAACTCCATCAATCGAGCATCCGACACCCGCCCTACTGAGCCTCTCTATCAGCTGGTTAACGTAGATGTTAAAGAGCCTCGGCGACGTCAGCCCTCCCTGCCTTACTCCACAATTCAGTTTGTAGCTTTACACGTTCTTAATTAAGAGATACTCGTACTTCAGAGGTGGATTTAAATCCTCCTTTGATAATATTTTCCCATTCGATTGTGTTCTAGCCCTTATTGTATCGGCATTCGTGCTGGTGTGGACGAACCTTTATTGTATTAATTGGATTTTGATCCAAGGTGTCTGGGGTCAACAATCCATCAATTGTATTGAGCTAGCATTAGTTCACTTAGCCACAGCCTGCGACTATAATCTATGATGGTAGATATTACAACCTCTCTCTATTCCACATAGGAAATATTCACTTAAATTTTGGTTTATTTATACCAACAACTAGTACCGACACACGTTTCGCTCCAAACGGTAGACCATTTTCTTTTTCATATTTATTTGGTTATATTTATATTTGATTACATAAAATATCCTCGTATGTATATAACCTGAACAAAATAATTTTGTTGTAATATCACATCTGCCTGGTGCTTGGTGTCACTGGATGGCTCACAAATTGTAAGGCACTTTTAGCATTATTTATGAGCTACGCGACTGCAACGCAACCCAAAATTTGAAAGATAATTATATTATGTGTTCCTATTTACAAAAAACATACAATTTACACGTAAGTCGGCGACGGTCACTGTTTGTTGCTGATGGAGGTAAAATAAGTTTCGTATTAATAAGGGTTGCTACTTTTTTGAGGAAAATGTAAAAAAAATATTCCAGAAAAATGGTACTTCTCAAAAAAAATTGCTCCACGGGACTCTCCTTAATATTTTAGAGAACTTGGCCTGTTGCTTTATTCAGTTATTATCAGTTATCACTGAGCACCAACGCAAGCCCCCAGGCTATGAGAGGATCAGAAGTCAAAGGTATTGCGTTTCTAATAATATAGTACATCGGCAGGATGTGGTCAGTACTAAAGATCGGCAATTGTATCACTTGGACGAAACCAAAAATGAATCGCCCGCTGTCAATGTCACCGCCGAGCGCGACGCCTTCCTGGTGGTTTTTATATCTAGAGGAGTCACATCCAGGTACCATCACTAATTAAGACTACAAAGGACGTTATTCCACACAGAAATGTAAAAACTAAATGAAGTATTTTGAGAAAATTGAGGAACAATTTTTGACAAGTGCCCGCAAAGCCCGCTATGCCGTCTAAAAATTGGTTTCGTCTATCTATTTCGCTCTGCCATACGTGTATCACATTGATCTATAAGGACTATATTCCTATCTCTATGGTGTCTCTGTGTTTCGTGGCAAAAACAAACTAAACGGAAGGTAGATAGACTAATGTATTATTAGCAAATGTCATGTGTCATCTTGTCAAAAGCCTCTCCGCGCCACTGCAGGTCATCCGTGACCACGATCCATGCAACTAGTTCGAAATATCGGCGTACAAAATGTGTACAGGTGGCAACCCTAGAATTAATAAACCATAGGTGGCTCGGTAGTCGGTTAGAAATACTGCCAAACAAACTTTGAATAAAGGTAGCGGTCGAATAAATTTCTTTCATTTCGTAACTTTGAAATGTACCTATTCCATTTTGTTCGTACTCACTCACCCTCGTTTTGGCAAACTTCTTTTATTTTCAGTATAAATGAGATTCTGAGATAAGCGTGAACAAACGCACAGACACAATGTTTTTAATTAGAAGTTTTTAACTTGGGCGGGAACAAATGACCGTAACGTATTTGGTGTAAATATGTTTTATAAATAGGTACGTACCTAGCAGGGGTAGTCAATCATCAGCTGTCAATAGTTCCGCCTTGCCATGACTGTGAAATATGCAATACAACGTTAAATTTTATGTACCTAATGATCACCTAAGCCTCAAAAAAATATTCATTCAAATACCTCTTTTACTTTAGCCACAGCAATTTTTTTTCAATATTCAAAATTTCAACACGCTGTATCTATTATTATTGTAATCATAGAGATATTACATTAGAGTGGGTGAGCCATACGGCTGCCCATACATTGCAATCGCCCCCGGTTAGAAAGAGAAACAACGATAACGGTAATTACCTATCTCTCTCCGACCCCGATGAGCCAGAAAGAGAAAGGTGTTTACTAAAGATTTCGTCTCTTTTTATCCGAGGTACGCTCTGAAGCCTGGCTTCTGGGCTCTAGTGTATTATCTCTATGATTGTAATAGCAGAAGATTGTTGTCACTCTTGTCAAATTTGAGTGACCGATGTTTAGATAGGCTGTTCTATTTTTTCCTGTATTTTTGTGCTATTTAGTTTGTTTGAAAAAAACATTTTTGTAAATAAGATGTTAGGCGTTTTTTACTAAATGTAATATGTTCCTTGCATGAAGCAGGGCTCGTGGCTTCATTTATTGTTGTATGGTATTCACCTTGTATATAGGTGGTAAGAGTCTAAAATTCACCCGGGGAAGTACCACCACCCGCCACGGAACTTAGTACGGTACTTAGTAGTAGAACGTTCTTTGAATTAAATTCGCCCCTACCATATTTCGAGTGAACTATAACAAAATCATATCACAATATCATTATTGTCAATTAGCTTTCCGCTAGCTAGCGCTGAATTGCCAAATGCCTTTTGATGGTATTATTTTGGAAAAGAGTTGATATTCATTAAGCTGCTGAACCGATATTTACCAAACATAATTATGTAAGCTACACTACCGTAGGGAAACGGGCTTTCGAATAAAAAAAACACATTGAAATCGGAGAATCCGTTTGAGTGTTACGAAGCCATGAGATATAGGATAGGTTCACAGACAGACATGTCAAACTTATAGACCCCTCTTTTTGGTGGGGGTTAAAATTCGGTTCAAAAATGACGGAGGAATTTCTGAATATACATAAAACATACAAGAACTTACATTCATACAAAAATGTATCTATAGGCAGCGTACATATCTCTAACCTAACCTTCTTTTATTGAAGTCGGTAAAAAAGAAAATTAATTTGATTCATTAGCGCGCGTGTTCATGATTCATAAGGCAAGAGGGGGTGATAGGGGCTGTGTTATACAGTGTAGGGTTGTCTCATCAAATGTCGAGGTTAATAAGGGTTTCGTCGACTCCCGTACATTTTTAGGGTTCCGTACCCAAAGGGTAAAACGGGACCCTATTACTGAGACTTCGCAGTCCGTCCGTCCGTCCGTCCGTCCGTCCGTCCGTCTGTCACCAGGCTGTATCTCATGAACCGTAATAGTTACAAAGTTGAAATTTTCACAGATGATGTATTTATGTTGCCGCTACAACAACAAATACTAAAAAACAGAATAAAATAAATATTTAAGTTGTTTTAAGTAGTTTTAGAATCTAGTAGATAGTTTAGTTACCTTTCGGTCCAAGAGATGGCGTTGTGCGTAAGATGTGGCTAGTAGATAGTTTAGTTACCTTTCGGTTCAAGAGATGGCGTTGTGCGTAACTACAATAAAACAATTAAATATTTAACTGAGGGTTTCATTGAACAGACCAGATTTTTTTGGCGTTTTTATACATATCTAATGGTACGGAACCCTTCATGCGCGTGTCTGACTCGCACTTGGCCGATTTTTTATTTCCCTATTTGTTTGACGTGCATTTTATCTGTTCCAATTTATTTTGATTCACCACTGTTTGCCTTCGTAATTTTTGATTCGCAGACAACACCTAAAGATTTTATTCATTGAATACGAGTATTTTGTTAGGTATATTGCCATTTTTCATTATGACAAAAAGAGTTGAACTTTGATTAAGGTCATTGTCCGATTGATCGACAACGTTCATTATAATGAATTTAAAATTATCGCAATAGTATCAAGTTGTTATGTTTTTCTACATACCTATAAATAATGTGCTGATGATGATAGCCTTACAACCGTTTCATTTATTCTATTAACCAAGGCCTGAATCCTACTGCAAAGCAAAATACAGTACGATACTATAATTTCAATATAGTACAGTGTCAACCCTATTTGTACCTATCTATTATGGCATAGATTTCCCAACGCGAAGTGAGGGCCCGTTTACTAAAACGATATTATTTAACAGGATAATGCTTATATATTTGACTCGCTCGCACGAAGGCGCTTTCTCTTGCAATGACGTTTACTTCCAAGTTCCGTATATTTTATCATAGCAAAGGTAATAAGAATCCGGTGAGCACAAAGGAACTCATATTGCAGTTGTATTGTGAGGGTAACGTGGATTTCGTTCAAACAAGCACAAGCGAATATGGTTTGTTTGCTACGAGATTTGGTTTAGGCGGTACAATAATAACGAGATACGGATAGCATGGATGTAGAAAGTCTAGATGGGCCCGTAACATACATAAGGCGCACGGCGAGTGGTCAACATTGGGTTGTGTGATTGAGTGATTGATCAAGTCAGTCTGTTGTAGACAGCAGCGAGGTACACATCTTCCTTACGCAAAATTGATTTCAGTAATTACGTCCGCAAATGTAGAAAATATGGCTTCCTATGCCTTCAAAAGTATTCTAAAAATTCAAGAAACAAAAATAAAGTTCAAAGGAATCACATTTCATTATGTAAACATTGAATTGTAAATTAACTTCACTATTTCTAAAATAATAACTTTAGTAAAATGGCGCGTGACATATGTAAGAGTAACAAAGACAGCACGACTAAAACTTTGAAACGCGGAAGCGAGATATCACTATGTAATCTGTTCGTTTTCAAATATAGTAACAAAATTCCATCGCGCCAACTTCACGCACAAACCGATTCGATTCAAAATTGGATTGTTCCAACTTGACGCACATTCGTATATATATGTCTATGACGGATAGTATTCAGCCATCTGATATCACGTTCCGGCTTTGAGAAGGAAATGTTATGAAAACCAAAGGATAAAACTGCTTCCTTCATGCCTTACATGCTTACATGATTTTGGAAAAGACTCTTCAACACTCTTTAGGACTTCAAAATACTGGACCGATTTTTACTAAACAGCTAAAAACAACTGTAAGTAAACTATTTTAATAATAAAAACGGCACTCAAATGGGTTCGTTCATTCAGGAGCATAGGGCCATAGACAAACAAACAAAAAGGTACGTCAAAGGTTTTGCGTTGGGGGCTGATGACTTGAATGAGGGTCGCCGTTTTTGTGCTCACCAGTTGGCGCCACCGGCGAGGTGAGGTCCTGCTGTCAAAGCCCGCCCATACATAAACAGTGACAAGTGACAAGCGAGAAGCAATGATTAAACCATTTCCTATCTCTATGGATTAAACTTTTATCATTGGTGAGAAGTGACAGACAGACCTCACTTTCCACTAGCGCCTCTAGCGACGAATTCACACGTGGTTACCCTCATTGGAGGAGATGATTGGAATAGAGTATGCCTCTATGGAAATAAAACTTTTGTAAGTTAGTGTGTACATAAGATTCTGTGGTGGGGCGGAGGAAACACCCATACATATCCTCTGCGATTGCATAGCAATTACCCACTACAGAAGTTGTATACTTGGAGGTCACATAATCAAACTTGACCTGATTAAAGAGATGGACCCCGGAAACGTACCTACTACGGTTTATTAAGACTGTAGGCCTGGGGGACCAGATCTAACTAAAACTGGGATGGCTACAATAGATCAGAGATGGTCGCAGTGGCCTCGTAGGGATACTTGTTCCCTATGCCCAGACACCTAAATAATAATAATAATAGTGTGTACATTACCTTTGACTTTATTGTCACTTACCATCAGATGAGATCGTGGTCAAGCTCGAAGTTATTTTAGGTAAAAAAATACATTTTCAACACACTTGCTCGTAAAGTTGCTATTTTTTCTTTAGTCTTACGCCCGGAATGCGGTTTATTACACAGTAGTGCGTTTTACTTTTCATTGCCGCACTAGTGTTTTTCTTATTCCACTTTTTTTTTAATATCCGTAAAGAGGTTGTTACCAAAAGATTTATTATTTTGTAAATAAATAAACTTGTTGTACTTAGTCAAAATCTGATAAGATAAGATTATACTTCATCTAATTATCTATTAAAGCATTTAAAAAATACAATATTTTAAATCATTAATTACCGTAAATTCCTATTAGAAATACATAATTATTTAGTTTAATATAAGTATTGTGGCTGAATAGCGGTGTTCTTTGCCTTTGGACTTAACCTGCGCGCCTGCGCGCGCATAGTTATTCAACCAAAGATACGGCGCGCGAAAAAATAAAATAAACCTCGGCGCCATTTTGTGCAAACATTTGTTCGTTTATAATTTGCTGTTTTGTGACTGAAAAATGTCGATACCTAATTGTTTTTTTCCTCGCAAGTGTGTTGAAAAACGTCGTATGATACGCGTGCGCTTTGTTCACTACAGTCTTGGCTCTATTACAGCCCTCGTCTTGCGACTCGGGCTGTGCAATACCGCCTCGACTGTAATGACCAACTTCGCGCACTTATATCATAATGTACTATTGTATTGGATTTAAGAGCGTATTAGTTGGTTAGTTTGCCAGTAGGTAAAACGATTGGAGTTGGGATTGTTAGTGATAGTCCTGTTAGTAGTTGTTAGAAATAGTCCAGTTATTAATAGGGCGGTGTCCTACGTGAGCGACGAAAACGACGCGACGCGACGTTGCGAACGCGACAAACGCGATCAAATCAACGGTATCCCTACTTGCGTTCTATGTGACAGTCTGCGACAACACGCGACGTAGTCAGTGTTGCGTGTAGCATCGCGTCGTGTTGCGTAGCGTCGCGTCGTATTCGTCGCTCACGTAGCACACCCCGTAAGTAAGAGTCTAGTATCTGATTTGGTATGGTATAAATTCGGTTAAGTGTTGCGTAGAATTATAAAGCCAACAATCCGATCCTATCCGATCAAAAATTCAAATCTAAACCAATATAATTATGTAGATCACTCGATGTAGACAAAACAATTTCAATAAAACACTTATGAATAATACCACTTTGTGTACAACGTAACTTCGGTAACAAATTATTACTGTCTTGTGTTCTCCGTAAAGATAAACTTGCGAATACTCTTTAGGGTTCCGTACCCAAAGGGTAAAACGGGACCCAATTACTGAGACTTCGTTGTCCGTCCGTCTGTCACCAGGCTGTATCTCATGAACCGTAATAGTTACATAGTTGAAATTTTCACAGATGATATAGGTTCTGTTGCCGCTACAACAACAAATACTAAAAAACAGAATAAAATAATTATTTAAGTGAGCGATAGTTTAGTTACCTTTCGGTCCAAGAGATGGCGTTGTGGCTAATACGTGGCTACAAAAAGTAACTATTTAAGTGAGACTTTCATACAACAGACCAGTCTTTTTTTGGCATTTGTATACATAATGGTACGGAACCCTTCGTGCGCGAGTCCGACTCGCACTTGGCCGGTTTTTCAGACTTATTGGGAACAAACTTACGATGTAACTCTTTTAGCGTGTGCCCTTAGAAGTCTCGAAAGCGTTTGTACAAGGCAAGGCTGGGCAATTTTTTCACTTTTTTAGAGGCGACCATCTCAGACCTCAGGGGTAGCAACGCATCTGTGACCGAATTGGAACAAGACTCATACTAACAATAACTAACTGGACTATTACTAACATTAACTAACAGGACTAATTATCACTAACATACCCTGTCCTCGCACTTATTAACAAACTAACCAACTAATATTCTAACACCATCTACTAACTGGTCTAACCATCCTAGTCCCTTTGAGTCTAGTTCTAGGTCGGTCACAGCTGTTATGGGCGGCAGGGGAAGGGTGGTACTGCATGCTCGTTTGCTATCTTAATTCCATAAAAAAAATAAAATAAAAAAAGTTTGTTTCAAACAAGTACCTATTTGGAGTGCCTTTAGGCTACAAGTACCTTTTGATTTCAAACAAGTATCGATTTGAAGTGAACTAAGTGGTTTGATATTGAACTCAAGAACAGAGTTTAAGGTTAAGTTGAAAACCTACACATTATTCCCGTATTAACTGATAGTAGACTGTCAATGTTTGTTAATGAAATGATTGATTGCGGCCTTTGTCGTTGGAATACTGTCTTCCTATGGTTTATTAGACAAAGTTGGCCTCACATGTAGGGTAGGTATAAAATAAATTGCATCCTCTGCCATATGAACGCAAGTGGACTGATGACCTGAAGAAGACAGCTGGAAACCGCTGGATTCAGAGGGCTCAGGACCGGTCGGAGTGAGGCCGATTAGGGGAGGCCTTTGTCCAGCAGTGGACTTCGATAGGCTGATAGATAGATGCACGCAAGTTAAAAAAGTGTAATATTCCAAAGAACACGGGTAGACTGTCTAGGGTGTTGTGACTATGACGACTATGAAAAATATGTAGAGCATAAAAAAGCACTTGCAAGTATTAAATCGTTGTTTAAACTTTTGGCATTATCCTTTCTGTTGAAAGTAAACCTTGGCAAAAGCTCACTGCGCTACTTGATAACATTGTCGAAGTTGTGTAATTAACCCGCGTAGATAGGTTTGAAGTTAAACGGATATCCGCGACGCAAACTGTTAGTGACAGTTAGTTTCCTGAGCCCCCATTCTGCTAATTAAATGGATAAATTGGGTCTCAATTGAATTGTTTGGCACATTTTGTATGGGGTATGTGTCAAACTATCCAATCGAGCTGAAATTGAAGCATTTATAAATTAGCAGAATAGGGACCCTGATGTCTTATTAATAAATTAGCTCATAGTACCTGGTTGACCGAGCTTTGCTCGGTTGAAAATTATATTTAGTATGAATCGCAAGAAATACGAGGAATTCCGCCATCTATTCAGGAGTCAAATCATACAACTGTTCACTGAGCACAAAATTCATTTTACTTATGTTACGGCCAAAGGATCTCAACAGCGTGTTTCACAAAGTTGTACAGCGCCATCTAGTTTCATACTACTGAAATTTCAACACGTTACAAACAGTACCTCATAGAAGTTAACTGTGTGAGCGAATTAATTGCATTTTAAATAGGTACATACTTAATTAGATAAATTCATTGAACTTTCCTTCGTACTTTTCGCAGGCTTAGGCAGTCCCCGACTGAAATTTTTATTTGCGATAAAATGTATTGAATGTTTATGATAATTAAACAACATAAATAAATATACTTTTAGTTTAATGAGCAAGTTGTTAGGCGTACTTAAAATTTTATTGATTCTATTTACAACAATAGTAATTTCATCGATCTGACCATTATTTATTTAAAACTTTATTAAAATATATTATTAAATCGATAATAACAAAACTAACATTTATTTACAAATATTCTCGTAAATATCACAAGCGCACGTTAAACTATCACTACGCGTCCTGCGAGGTCAAGCGAGATAATCGCACTGATTTTTAATTTTATTCAAACAGAAAATAGGTAGGTATAACGCAAAAATAGCGCTTCAACGTAAGAATGAATATTAATATTAGTACATATTAGCCGAACAAAAATATATTCGAGCGCCATCTAGTTTCATACTACTGAAACAAACAAACCGTATCTCATAGAAGTTATCCTAATGTTTCATAGATGGCGTCAGTTCAACACGTTACAAACAGTACCTCATAGAAGTTATCCTAATGTTTCATAGATGACGTCAGTATGATGTTTTTAAAATCTCTTTATCTCGGGAACCGAGCTTTTCTCGAACCTGGGACCTTGATAAATCGATTCCTTGAGCCGAAAACCCCCTAATCTGTAACTTTCATGAAAATCTTTGCAGCCGTTTCCGAGATCGTGATTATATATATATAAATAAATAAATAAATATACAAGAATTGCTCGTTTAAAGATATTAGATTAATATATTATTTTAATTAGTACCAAAGAGGTTCTCAAATTGGTACATTATAATAGCGAGACAAGTCATGATTCTCATAATTGAACTGCAGAGAGCGACCGTTGTTTTAATCAGCCATTAGCATAGATATTAACTTTTAGAGACTCTTGTTCTGGCAATTCTAGAGGAACCAGTGTTAATTTTATGCTAAGCATATTTGGAAGTCTTTGAAATATTTGGTTCATTCGAAATGTTTGGTTGGTGGTATTATTAAAAAAAACTATGGGAGTATTATAATCATATATATAAAATTCTCGTGTCACAATGTTAGTTACCATACTCCTCCGAAACGGCTTGACCGATTGTAATGAAATTTTGTATGCATATTTAGTAGGTCTGAGAATCGGCTACTATCTATTTTTCATACCCCTAAGTGATAAGGTTTGTTCACCCTTAACATTTTTTTAATTTTTGGACAAATTTTTTTGTTTTTATTTTTCTATAATGTGGCATTAAAATACATACAACCCTAAATTTTCATCCTATTATCACCAACCCCTATTTTTTATTAGTCATTTTGCTAGAAATAATTTATATGGCGTAACAACGTTTGCGGGGTCAGCTAGTTTACCTATAATACTTCGATGAAGGAAATTTAACTGTCGTGAAGTAAGTTTGAAAACAATCTGCATTTCGACATATTGATGAACTACGGCCTGTACCTTTGTCATTGTGTGGAGATTTGAGCCCAACAGAGGAATAGTTATGGATTACGATGATGAAATAACTTGTTGCGGGACTAGGGTTGCCAACTTTTTTTACAATAAAAAAAGTATATTTAGGTCTGAGAAGAGTAATAAACAGTATTTTAGAAAAATAACAGTAATTTATATTGTTTATGTTTATAATACACAATTTTTAGAGATTCTTACACAATTTAGTATTTTTTTGTAAATTTCATACACCATTATTTGTCTTATACTTTGACTCGCGTAAAAATTGTACAATGATCGGGAGTTGCCCACGAGACGAGGAACCACTAACTTATTCAACGCTCTGCCCTCTCGACTTCGTTTAACTTCGAACAACTTTACGCGAGCGTATTGTTATAGACACAAAGCAGCGCCTGCTGTAGTTTCTTATTTTTCTGTACTTACTTCTTTTTGACCAACAACGCATCTTTACGTTATTTTGATGTTACTGGTGTTTTCAGGTAACTTAAATTATTAGGTAAATTAAATTATTATTATTATTATTATTATTATTATTATTATTATTATTATTATTATTATTATTATTATTATTATTATTATTATTATTATTATAAGATGGTGGTTTAATTTTTTAGCTTCACTCAACCAGTGCCTTATGAATTTAAGCATAACTTATAATAATACGGTATTCACGATATACAATTTTGTACGCAACAAAAGGCATCATGAATATCTGAGTCATAAAGAATAAGTGCCTATCTCCGACCGCCGCCAACAAAGCATTACGCAGTCAACGGGAAAACCCAGATTACGGCAGCGGGTTAATTGAAAGTAATTCGGATGCAGTGAGGACCAGTGAGGTACGGTCCTGGACTAACGGACGGAGGGCGGTGGTACAAGTACTGAGGTATAATGGCCCCGCGACACGCTACACGGGACCGGACTTGGACAGAATATTTTTTTTACTGATTCCAAATACAGGATGTTCTCAATTCAACTGTATTTTTTATGTGTTATGTTTGATTTGATTTGTTTTGTGAATCGATTTTAATAATAATACATTTTGTATTCGAGAGTCGAGAGAAAGAGTTTTTTAGTCCCATTAGCGACATCTGACGGTTTGATAATTCTCTTTGTATTAGAAAGTTGGTGCTTGTCGTCTGATAATTTTTTTTTCAGGTTGATTATTATTAAGACCCGATCTAAATTTGACCTGTCTGTCTGTCTGTGGCACTATAGCTCCTGAATGAATGAACCGACTTACCCTGTGGATTCCCTGTTTTGTGAAACACGTGTTTTTTTATGGAATTAAGATAGCAAACGAGCATGCAGCACCACCTTCCGCTGCCGCCCATGACAACTGTGACCAACCCATAACTAGACTCAATGAGTCTCGTTCTAATTCGGTCACAGATGCGTTGCTACCCCTGAGGACTGAGATGGTCGCCTCTAAAAAAGTGTAACTATGTGTTGGTGGTGTTATGTATGTTTGTATATTTTCTTTGTTTTATTGCATGTTCCTAAGTGCGAGGGACGGAGCTCCTTGTTGCACGAAAATATTCATCATCATACAAACGTGCTAGCTAGCAGATTGTTGAAAATTGTGGAGGAAAAGGGGAGATCTCCCGCCAGGCGTTGTCACTGCCTGGAGACCGCGGTCCGATCACGTCATCTGATTGGCCAGTTCAGTATGACGCGTATGACGTAGTCTATTGTTTACTGCACTCGTTACTTGTGGTTGCGTGGTCAGCATCATGTGCGGCGCGCGCTCATATTACTGTAGGTATCGCGCCGCTACAAAATTAACCTTCAATCGGTAATAATGGAGTTCAGCAAAGTATCGTATGATACAATCAATTATGTGAAAGAATCAGTCCGGCTCTGTATTGCCGTTACATCATAATTCATATGTCTGCTGTAGGGCTGTCACGTACGACTCGCTCTTCGTTTATTATTTACTGTAACAAATAACATGAGGTCACTAGGCGTGGTTCTGTGTTGGAATTTGGGAATCATGTTTAAAAATTGTGTCAGTGTAAGGGACAAACTATAATCTATACTTGAGTCGAGAAATATTGACGGTGAGAATTCAAAATGCCGGAAGTATATTTTTTTTGCAATCTAAATTGAACTGTAACCACAGGTAATAAATTAGTATTTAGTGGGAGATCGCAATTTCGTATTCTCGGCGACTCAGATTCAACCTAAAACTTTGCAGTTTATTAATAATAACTAACTTCTTACAAAAAGACGACTTCGGCACCGACAAGTATTCTTCAGATTTCGCTTAAATTAAGATGGGACCACACGACAAGCACCAGCTTTTGAATAAAAAATCTTGAAAATCGGCACACTCAGTAGAAAGTGAGGTAACAAAAATATAGTCGTATTGAGAACGTCCTTCTTTTTAAGTCGTTTAACGAAAAGTTTCACAGAAATAAATTCGAGAGGAACTTTTGTAATAAGGCAACCGTCCCTAAAAGGTAAAAGGACAAAGATAAAATTTATTAAACTATTGATAAAACGAAATGATGTAGACTATTTGTGAACGAAAAGGCTCTGTTTTCTGAAGCGAAACGAGATGAGGTCATTGAGTCCAATTCAACGACAGTAAAATTGTTTCTCTAAAAATATTATCACATTAGGGCGGGCGCGCATTTGAGCATAATAATCGTCATACCGACGAAACTCAAACACTGAAAATACAAATATCCGAGTGTTTGTAGGCGTATAAAAGGGCCTTTCCAACGATGCGTGGCGAGAGTGCGAATTAGGCTGTTATTTTTATGCGGCAAAGTGTAAAAACTTACAAAGGGCCGATTTGTGAAATGAAATGAAATGTATTCTAAGGTGCTTTGCCCACGGAGCAACTATTGCAGCAACTGGCAACTAACTGCCAACTAGCTGTTTACATACATTTCAATTGGACTGCGCACACCCAGCAACTCGAGTTTCGAGTTCCGGCAATTGTCAACAGTTTTCAGTTGCCGCAACTATCAACTGTTAAATATTATACCGATTTTTAAAGTTGCTGGTTTCCGCAACTGTCAATCGCAAATCAATCAATCAAATTTCTCACAAAAAAATATATAACATTTTAACTACTAGAGAACCGCCCGCGCTTCGCTTCGGGACCCGTAGGTAACAGCCGCGTAGGTCCCGCTCCCGTAGGAATTTCAGCTAAAAAGTAGCCTATAAAATTTGCCTATGACTTAAGTAAATTACATGTAGTATTTGATAGCGTGATTCAGAACTTGCAAACGAATTTTACTAACGCCATGTATTAACAACATCCGGAACTAAATATCTTGCAACTAACAAAACCTCGATCTTCCCATGGAAATGAGAAGTATTTCCGCGGTAAAAAGTAGCCTACGTCACTCTCCACCCTCCTGACTATCCCCGCACACACAAACCATACCATATAATAGCCATGTTGCGACGTGAAAGAGTCACAAACAAACAAACACACTTTCACATTTATCCTTACTTCCTTACTAATATTATAAATGTGAAAGTGTGTTTGTTTGTTTGTTTGTTTGTTCTTTTATCTGTATGCCGATGACGTGGCGTACATCACCACGTCGCTGAATAGAAACCACACCATCGTCAAGATGCAGCGTGCGCTTGATGCCCTCCCCGAATGGCTCGCCGCGTGGAGACTGTCGGTGAATGTCGGGAAGACGCAGGCCGTGAACATAGGAGGATACCTCAACAGGCGGGACCCTACTCTGGAGCTTCACGGACAAGATATCACGGACAAGATATCCAATGGGCCCCACAGGCCAAATACCTGGGGGCAAAATCGACGGAAGACTTTCGATGAAGCCACAGGTTACGAAAGCCGTCGTGAATTCTAGAAGCGCGATGGCTCGAGCCTCCCGAGTCACTGAGTTCAGTCCGAGAGACTGAAGCTCGGGGTCTACAAGACCTACATCAGATCCCGCCTCACGTACGCGGCACCGGCGTGGTACGCGCTCGCCAGCGAACCGCAGCGCAAGAGGGTGCGCGCGGTTCAGGCGATTACGATCCGCCGCCGGCTGACTGGTGCGCCGAGGTACGTCAGGAACGCCGTCATCCAGAGGGACCTTCGAGTCGAGAGCCTGGACGACTTCATCGAGAGATTGGCACGCAACATGTTCGGGCGTGTCGACGCGTCGCGGTTCCCACATCTGCAGGACGTGGCGCCGCTCCACGCCCGTCCACCGGACCGCTGGGCCTTCCCGCGCGACTTGCTGGTTGCGCGGGACGGGCCTAGCACTGACCGATACTGGGGCTTCGTAAGTCGTCGCCCGGCGCTGATCGGCTCCTGCTGGGCTTCCCACCAGCGGGATTCACCCGGTAGGGCCTCGATCGCCTGGGCGGCGCGAAGATGAACCCCATCCCGTTTAAGACTCTGTGGCCTGTAAAAAGCCACTCGCCGGACTTGACCTATTGGTTAACCACAGATGGACAACCAAGGGCCTTAGGGCCCAACCCAAGGACCGGCCCGTTTTAACGGGCCGCGAGAGACCCCCAAAGGGGAACTAACTGTCCCGAGGGCTCCAGACACCTCAGACAGGATGGAGTGAAGAGAGCGAGTAGTAGGCTACATTTTAGCCTAAATTCCTACGGGAGCGTGACCTACGCGGCTGTTACCTACGGGTCCCGAAGCGAAGCGCGGGCGGTTCTCTAGTAATATTTATTAGTAAGGATAACGGGTACTCACAATATTTATTATTAGTACCGATATTTGGTACCAATTGAATGGATCATGGTCTTAGCCGGAATGGTCGAATGTATTTTTTTGTTATTTGTGTTACCTCGTAATTTTGCACTGGGTGGACCGATTTTGATTTTGTTTAAGAAACTGACGGAATTGGTTTGTCTCTTATCGATTTTGAAGTCTGTTATTTAAAAAAAAAAATAGTTATTTGAAGTCACCTCTCTCATGTCATCTAAACTAACGCTAGTTAGTAAACGGTATTACACCAATACTGTCTTAATAATAAAAGCTGTATAAAGTTATTCAGTGTTTAAATTTTTTGTCTCTTTCTTACATTTGACTTCAGAGAATCATATTACAGGGACAAATAATTTTAAACATGGAATAACTTTATACAGCGTTTATTAGAAAGGCCTTTAGTTCTTAAGTAGGTATAAGGACTGGAGCAGACTGTTATTGATATTATTTACTTGTTTTTTTTTTCTTGAAGTTAAATTCAACTCTGTACTATTTCCATCGATTTCTTGAAAAAAATCCTTTAGTATAAAGAGAAACAATCTGTAATAATCGCTGGCTACGTTGACGTAACTTTAGATCTCTCAAGTGGCTCGTAATGAGGCAATTTTCCAGGAAAACGCCGACTTACTAATCCGTCCCTCCTCGAGAATTTCAAATAAAATGCCTCGACCAAGACTTATTGTTCAGTTACATTTTTCATTCAAAACTTGAAATATGGAAACTATATTGTTTTAAAACATTTTTAGTGGAAAGTGGACGCTGGGTTATTTACGAGCCTGGCTTACTAAGTTATCCGTTCTTAGTTGGTAATTTTCTTCGATATAATCATAATTTCTACATATTTTACGAAAATGTAACTGTTTGATGTCTGATCATGGTTTATTAAAACAATAGATTTCTTAGAAACAATTTATATATTTTGTTCTGTTTGTCGCGATACTCGTTGGCGTTCTTGATTTCGTCCGTTTCACGATTTTGATTTCGTTTTAAATTATGTTTTTTTGTAAGCTTTAGATTAGATATTATTGTATGTTCACAAATAACAAACTATATGTTTACACAAAACGTCTAAGTATTTTTAACCAACTTAAAAAAAGAAAAAGGTTCTCAATTCGACGCATACGCATACGCAATACGTTACTCTGATATTAAAGCAATAGGTGCACATGGAGTTGGTCGATGTATACCAAATTGGATTAATTGGAAACCATAGATTTATTATGTAACTAAAGATCGGCAATTGTATCACTTGGACGAAACCAAAAATGAATCGCCCGCTGTCAATGTCACCGCCGAGCGCGACGCCTTCCTGGTGGTTTTTATATCTAGAGGAGTCACATCCAGGTACCGCACAAGTAACCATCACTAATTAACACTACAAATGACGTTATTCCACACAGAAATGTAAAAACTAAATTAAGTATTTTGAGAAAATTGAGGAACAATTTTTGACAAGTGCCCGCTAAGCCCGCTATGCCGTCGAAAAATTGGTTTCGTCTATCTATCTCGCTCTGCCATACGTGTATCATAATTATGTTTTGCTCTTTCGCATTTCCAATCTATCTAAACGTCAGTGTATGCTACATCTATGTTGGAAACCGTTTGAGATGGACACGATATATCTAACGGACATCTGATCAGTAATGTAGTATTGTGATGGCCAATATCAATTATTGTTCCCATTCTAATTAAAGAAAATATTGAATTGATAGGACCTTAATTTGGAATGGAGGAATTGAAAAACTGACCTTGTTATGAATACTTTATTAACATTTTTACAATTACATACTTAATAATATAATTATTATTACATACTTAATAATATATAATTATTATAATTACAATTATAATATTGTAGCTAAACGTCATTTTTTTATCAAATTAGTCTTCGTAATCTATTTCATTTCAATAAGAACAAACAATTTTGACTAACTCAATTTTAACAAAGTCGCATTTTCAAGAAATACAAAAAAATTATAATGAGGAGTAACAGAATTACAGCAATTACATTTGCAATTTCTGTTTAAGATACATAATAATAAACGTATAGTAAATAAAATAAATAGGTATGTAGTAACACGCAATCCTTACTAATATTATAAATGTGAAAGTGTGTTTGTTTGTTTGTTTGTTTGTTTGTTTGTTTGTTTGTTTGTGACGCTTTCACGTCGCAAAAAAGCTATTATATGGTAAGGTTTATGTGTGTGGGGATAGTTAGGAGGGTGGAGAGTGACGTAGGCTACTTTTTACCGCGGAAAAACATCCCATTCCCATGGGAAGATCGATGTTTTGTTAGTTGCTAGATATTTATTTTCGGAGTTGCCAATAGATGGCGTCAACAAAATTCATTTGCAAGTTCTGAATTACGCTATCAAATACTACATGTAATTTACTTAAGTCATACGCAAATGTAATAGGCTACTTTAGCTCTGCCTCGAGAACTCCCCGCTCCGGCTGTGTTCAGTGTACCGCCCGCCCGCTGGCACTATCCTGTTGGCTGATATCCGCAAGTTGCTGGACTTGCCGACACCGGTGGTGGGCGCGGGCGACTGGAACTGCAAGCATCCGGGGTGGAATAGCCTAGCTGCCAACAGAAGTGGAAGGCTACTTTTTGATGCCGCTGAACAGCACGGCTACACTGTCGAGTGTGTTGCACACCGTTACCGCGGCTCTGAATAAGAGAGAACGCGTGTGTGCAGTATTCCTCGACATGGAAAAGGCGTTCGACCATGTTTGGCACGACGGCTTTCTCTACAAGATCTCGCAGGCGTCGGCGCCCCGGAATGCCGTTAAGATGATCTCCAGTTTCCTCGAAAATAGAAGCTTCAGAGTAGTGGTTGAAGACGCCGAATCCACCGAGCGTCCGATCGCAACCGGCGCGGCGTCCCGCAAGGGAGTTGCCTGTCCCCGGTCTGCTACGCCTGCTACACCGACGACATCCCGGAGGCAGGGGGGGCGTCGCTTGCCCTGTATGCCGATGACGTGGCGTACATCACCACGTCGCTGAATAGAACCCACGCCATTGTCAAGATGCAACGTGCGCTTGATGCCCTCCCCGAATGGCTCGCCGCGTGGAGACTGTCGGTGAATGTCGGGAAGACGCTGGGCCTTCCCGCGCGACTTGCTGGTTACGCGGGACGGGCCTTGCACTGACTGATACTGGGGCTTCGTAAGTCGTCGCCCGACGCTGATCGGCTCCTGCTGGGCTTCCCACCAGCGGGATTCACCCGGTAGGGGCTCGATCGCCTGGGCGGCGCGAAGATGAACCCCATCCCGTTTAAGACTCTGTGGCCTGTAAAAAGGCCACCACTCACCGGACTTGACCTATTGGTTAACCACAGATGGAAAAGGGCCTTAGAGCCCAATCCAAGGACCGGCCCGTTTTAACGGGCCGCGAGAGACACCCCCAAAGGGGAACTAACTGTCCCGAGGGCTCCACACACCTCAGACAGGGTGGAGTGAAGAGAGCGAGTAGTAGGCTACTTTTTAGCCTAAATTCCTACGGGAGCGGGACCTACGCGGCTGTTACCTACGGGTCCCGAAGCGAAGCGCGGGCGGTTCTCTAGTATACCTATATCTTAAAAGAATCAATAATCAAATAAAACAAAAAAACTTCAATCTAAACAGAATTTACTTCTATCATATTATTTTAATGAGTTTTTATCCTTGAAATTGAATTAATAGTACATTGTATTACAAGGGTGCAAGGTAATATTTTTTCGGCGAGGGCGCTTTTTTGAATCCAGAGCGAAGCGAGGGATTCAAAGTATGTCGCCCGAGCCAAAAATATTTGCTCCCGAGTGATACACTCTACTTTTCATCCCCCCCTATGAGAAAATAAAAGGCGCCTCAAATTCAGGAATAATAGTGTCACAGTCACTAAACTGACTAAACCGACTAACCCGACTAACCCGACTAACCCGACTAACCCGACTAACCCGACTAACCCGACTAACCCGACTAACCCGACTAACCCGACTAACCCGACTAACCCGACTAACCCGACTAACCCGACTAACCCGACTAACCCGACTAACCCGACTAACCCGACTAACCCGACTAACCCGACTAACCCGACTAACCCGACTAACCCGACTAACCCGACTAACCCGACTAACCCGACTAACCCGACTAACCCGACTAACCCGACTAACCCGACTAACCCGACTAACCCGACTAACCCGACTAACCCGACTAACCCGACTAACCCGACTAACCCGACTAACCCGACTAACCCGACTAACCCGACTAACCCGACTAACCCGACTAACCCGACTAACCCGACTAACCCGACTAACCCGACTAACCCGACTAACCCGACTAACCCGACTAACCCGACTAACCCGACTAACCCGACTAACCCGACTAACCCGACTAACCCGACTAACCCGACTAACCCGACTAACCCGACTAACCCGACTAACCCGACTAACCCGACTAACCCGACTAACCCGACTAACCCGACTAACCCGACTAACCCGACTAACCCGACTAACCCGACTTACCCGACTAACCCGACTAACCCGACTAAACTAATTAAACTAACTAAAGAACTCATTTTTCAAAACAAAACCATGAATTTCTAACAATCCGAACTGAATTTACTTTTCCTGCCCGTTATTGAAATAAAAAAAATATTTAAATAACGGGCAGGAAAAGTTATATGAAAATTCATTCCCGCCCGCTAAATAGAAAACACCAACTTTGGGTCCCCATAAGACCGAACCAAGTCGTCTTTTTCGAATAGGTGGGATGAAAAATTATTTAAATGATGTTCTTCATTTCATCATACTTTATCAGAGGTGTATTCATTCATAGCCTCCCAATACGAAGGGGGGTTTACATTTTCCAAATTTTCACAGGTAACTTTCACATTATCACTGGCTGCTTCTACAGCATTATCTATAAAGTTATTTCCAATCTGTACGGGTACTTCCAGCACATACTTTTTATGTGGAAAAGGAAAATATACTGCTATGGCAACATAATAATTCCTTGAAAAAATCTTAGAAAACTCAGCGGTCTCTCGATCTGAAGGCACATTTATTTCAACTAAAATTTCCCGGGTTTGTCCACTTTGTATCGTACCTATTTTAGAGTCAGTTTCAGGTATATCACTTTTATTTTTCATTATTTTTGTATTTTGCGTATAAAATTTATATATTTCAACTAATTTAGTTTCTACGCCTGTAATATCTAAATTTGTGTCATTTATAATTTCATAAATTAAAGTAATTTTATCACCTGCTCTGAGTACGGAGTTCAGAATATTTGCTTGCACTTTAATAATTCGAGATTTACTTGTAAATAGTTGTGACAGCTTTTTATGTCCTCCATGTATAATTGGCGTTGTTGATAACCTTGGAATGATACATGGAATGACATTAATTTCTTTTTTGAATCGTTTAGTGGAGTTCATAAAGCCTAATTTCTCGAATTTGATTCTTACATAATATGTAATGATAGAAATGGAACGCACTCTTAATTAGTCTATGTTTTATCCGCTCTCTCGTGTGGCGCTAGGTGTCTAATCTGTGAATAAGTCTGTCATGTTAATTGTCATTACTGTTTGTAAAAACTTACTTGTAATACCTCAGTATATTTAAATAAAACGCAGTATAATACTAAATTACCAATTTATTATTTGCTAAAAACCTACATGGTAACAGAGCGTGGTTGGTTCCGAAGTTGCAAATAATAAATCTGGGGTAATTCCGAAGTATTACCGAGTACTGAAAAGTGAGGTTAAAAAGCCGGCGTGCTCCCGCACAGCGTTTGTGAAAATCTGTAAAGATGAGCTCAAGTATATTTAATATCGAGAAGTTGAATGGACGAGAGAATTTCTCGACATGGAGATTCTGTATTAAAACATACCTGGAGCACGAGGACTTGTGGGACTGCATAGAATACAGTGATGAAAAAAAGGTCGACCCAGTGAAGGACGTCAAAGCCAAATCGAAACTTATTTTATTGATAAATACTCAAAACTATGTTCATGTTCAGGAGTGTAAAACTGCCAAAGAGGTTTGGGACAATCTTCATAAGGCCTTTGACGACAATGGACTAACTAGAAAAGTGGGCTTGTTGAAGGAATTGATCAATACGTCACTGGAATCGAGCGTCGGTATAGAAGATTATGTTAACAGGATCATGAGTGCTGCTCATAAACTGAGAAATATTGGTTTTGACGTGAATGATGAATGGCTTGGCACACTAATGCTCGCAGGTTTATCTGATGAGTATAAACCAATGATTATGGGGTTGGAAAACTCGGGTGCGAAAATTAGTGCTGATTTTATAAAAACCAAATTGCTACAAGAAGTGAAAAATGAAGATACGAGCAATGCATTCTATTCCAATCATAGGAAGAAATATCATAAGTATAGCCAACAGAAGCCAAAGCAATCTGAAAAGAATAAGGGTCCCCGATGTTATAATTGCAACGGCTATGGACACATAGGGAAGTTCTGTAAGCATGCAAAGAAAACAGTGACCAAAGATAATAATAAACAAGAAAGTTTTGTTGCTGCTTTTTCAGTTTTTTCAAGTAATCAAAGTGAGAAATGGTACATTGACAGCGGTTGTTCTGCGCACATGGTTGGCAAAAGGGATTTGATGTATAATATAAGAGAACCGTCAATTAAAACTATCACTGTTGCCAACAAGGAGCCATTGTCTGTAAATTGTGTTGGGGACATTAATATTCAAATTTCTGAACAAAACAAAATTCAAATAAAAAATGTGCTTCATGTACCTGGATTAGCAGTTAATTTATTGTCAGTGAGCGCAATCACTAAAAATGGATATAAGGTGTCATTCAACGAGAATGGTTGTAATATATTAAATGCAGATGGAAAAATATTGTGCTCAGCTACCTTAATAAACAAATTATATGTTTTAGACACATATGTACATGGTGGGGAAAGTGCCCATTTAGTATCTAACAAAATTAATCCGAATGATATTAATTTATGGCATCTTCGGATGGCACATTTAAATGTTTCAGCTCTTAAGAAATTGCCTGACTGTGCTGATGGGGTAATGTTGTCACCGGACACTCAAGAAGATATTAAATGTTCCACATGTTGCGAGGGCAAACAAACAAGGTTACCCTTCAAGCATGCTGGGACCAGAGCAACAAAGCCACTGGAAATGATACACTCGGACTTGTGTGGTCCAATGGAAAGTAAATCTTATGGAGGTATGAGATATTTTATTTCTTTTATTGATGATTACACAAGAATGGTTCATATTTATGTTCTCAAAGATAAATTAAATATATTAGAAATTTTCAAGGACTATAAAAGTAAAGTAGAGAATCAATTGAATCATACAATTAAAGCTATAAGAACAGATAATGGCAAAGAGTATTGCAACTCCAATTTTGAGTCCTATTTGGCTAAATGTGGCATTATTCATGAGACTACCACCCCATATACCCCACAGCAAAATGGCCTTGCAGAGCGCATGAATCGCACGCTGGTAGAAAAGGCAAGGTGCATGATGTTTTATGCAAATTTAGGGAAACAGGTTTGGGCTGAGGCCATAGCAACAGCGGCTTATATTGTCAACCGGTCGCCAACTAAAGTACTGGGGAATAGTACTCCATATAAAATGTGGACAGGAAAGGAACCCAGACTGAACCATGTAAGGATATTTGGTTCAAAGGTAATGGTTCATATACCGAAGGAAAAAAGATTAAAATGGGATAAAAAATCAAAAGAGATGATATTTGTTGGGTACTGTGAAACCACTAAGGGGTATCGCATTTTAGATCCCATAACCCATCAAGTCATAAAGAGCAGGGATGTTATTTTCTTTGAAAATATTGATCAAACTAACGAGTGTTCAATTTCAGCAAGACCAATTGAAGATGAGTCAGTTGAGATACAAGAAAATGCAATTTCAGAACAAAATAAGCAACTGCAAGAATCTGTCATCATTCCTCAGTCAAGTGGGTCAATTACTGAACCTATTTTGATAGGATCCGAAGATGAAAATTCTAGTGAGTATGAAACTGACTCAGCTGACCTTGATGATAGTTATCAGCCTCCGAGATCTCTACAGAACCCACAGACAAGTAATGTGACATTGAGGCCACGTAATAAGGTCTACAAGGACAATATGGGACTGCTTTGTCTATACACAAATATATCAGATCCACAAAGTGTGGAGGAAGCCCTGTCGTCCTCACATGCTAGTGAGTGGAAGAAAGCAATGGACGAGGAATATAACTCTTTAATGGAAAATAAGACTTGGCAGCTTGTTGACCCTCCAAGTAATAAAAAGGTTTTACCAAGCAAATGGGTGTTTAAAACAAAAACTGACCAACAGGGAAATATAATTCGATACAAGGCAAGATTAGTCATAAAAGGATATGCTCAAAAGAAAGGGATAGATTACCAAGAAGTCTATTCTCCAGTGGTAAGATACACCTCTATTCGTTATTTGTTTGCTCTAGCAGCAAAGAACAACTTGCATATTGAACAAATGGATGCTGTATCAGCATTTCTTCAAGGAAAAATAGATACAGACATATACATGATACAGCCAGAGATGTATAAGACAGGAGACCAAGTATGCCACTTGCTTAAGTCCATTTATGGGCTCAAACAGGCAAGCAGACTGTGGAATGCTAAGTTAAGTAATGTCTTGAAAGAAATGGGAATTGAGCAATCATAGACTGATCCCTGTATTTATTATAATGTCAATAAAGGAATTTATATTGCAGTTTGGGTAGATGATATAATAATTTTCAGCTCTCAATTAAAGGCAACTGAACAATTAAAGAAAAACTTATGTTTAAAATTAAATATGAAAGATCTTGGTGAAGCAAAACAATGTGTTGGCTTAAACATAAATAGAGATAAGGATGCAATTACATTAGACCAGGAAAAGTATATCAATGAAATACTGTTAAGATTCAACATGGCAAATTGTAAACCAGCAAAAACTCCCATAGAAGTTGGTTTGAAATTTGATAACAGTAATGAAGGTCCATATGATTGCCCTTATCAGCATGCTATAGGCTGCTTATTATATATAGCCCAAGGAACACGACCAGACATCTCATATGCAGTGAATGCCCTCAGTCGATATAATCAGGAACCCACATGTGAGCATTGGGCTGCCGTGAAAAGGGTAATGAGATACTTACAAGGGACTAAACATTATAAGCTAACTTATACCAAGGATGGTCAAAATAATATCACAGGCTATTGTGATGCAGATTGGGCGAGTGACACCCGTGACCGTAAATCGTGCACGGGATACATCTTTGTTTTCCAGGGTGGCGCAGTGTCTTGGGGTTCCCGGAAACAGCAGACCGTGGCCCTATCCACAGCTGAGGCAGAGTACATGGCCATGTCAGCGGCGGCGCAGGAGGCGCTGTGGCTGCAGCAGCTGCAAAGGGAGCTTGGCGGACAGCATGATCATACCCTGGTCATCTACAGCGACAACCAAAGCGCTATAAAACTCACTGCCAATGATTGTTACCTACCGAGGTCTAAACATATAGATATTAGATACCATTTTCTAAAGGAACATGTAAATAATTTAAGATTAAAATTTTGTTATGTGAAAGGTAAAGATAATGTTTCTGATGTGTTAACTAAAGGTGTAACTATAGATAAACATTTGTTTTGTGTATTTAACATGGGATTGCGTTCTGGGGTGGGTGATAGAAATGGAACGCACTCTTAATTAGTCTATGTTTTATCCGCTCTCTCGTGTGGCGCTAGGTGTCTAATCTGTGAATAAGTCTGTCATGTTAATTGTCATTACTGTTTGTAAAAACTTACTTGTAATACCTCAGTATATTTAAATAAAACGCAGTATAATACTAAATTACCAATTTATTATTTGCTAAAAACCTACATGTAATAGTACACTTCGCGTCGCACATAGGTTCCGATCTTTTGTAGGCTACAGTGGGTGGCACATTACGTGGAATCTCAAATTTAAAAGGAATTTCGTATGTTCCAATAGCGACCTTCATATTGTTATCTTTATCTTCTGATATTATGTTATCTATATCAATGTATACTTCTTTGTCATAGAAGTGCATTTGCTTACTGCCTGCATAGGTTACCAAATGTACTTTCCCCAAACCTTTTAAGGATACTGTGATTTTATTGAAAACCGTTTCTTCATCAACTGCATATTTAATGACTCCTGATACGACAGTTCCTGTCGTTCCAAGATATGCTCCATTTGGTGGTTTAGACAAGTTAATTTCACAACCTAAAGCCATTTTCACTTTTATTCTTTTCACGATAAAAACCACTGAATATTGTCCACGCGTGAGTAACCAAGTATGTTTTTATAAACACTGCTTTTATTACTTTTTTTATCTAACAGATAACAAGTGTTATCGACTTTATCACTCTGTGATATAAAATGAGTGTTTGTAGTGCATTTGAATAAGCGAAATGGTAAAAAATGGTTATATAAATGTTCAGATATCCGAAGGGTGATGAACGGATCCCTATTAATATGTCACCACTGCTATCTGTATAAAAAAAATTTAAATGCTGACCATAATAACCGACTTCAAAATCGTCATATTGTAAAGATAACTCAAATGAAAACCGCTAAGATGTCGCTTATTATGGAACCATCGTCTAGCACCAGATTTCGAATATAAAAAGAATTATCTAAATCGTTTCACTCATTAAAAGGTTATGAGATAACACGCATAAAAATACAGTTACAGTCGAATTGAGAACTTTTTTTTTATTTTGTACGAAATAAAGATTGTTATCCTTGTGATGGATAAAGAATAACAAAAGTGAGTTTAAAAGTTTATGAACTTTGAAACCTTTGTATACAATACATACCTACAATTGAGGAGAGTATTTTCAGAAGGAAAATTTAGAAAGTTTTCATGAAAGAGAGCGTTCATGTTTTTTTATACAAAGGTTTCAAAGTTTATGAACTTTGAAACCTTTGTATACAATACATACCTACAATTGAGGAGAGTATTTTCAGAAGGAAAATTTAGAAAGTTTTCATGAAAGAGAGCGTTCAAAGTTTATAAAATAACAAATAGGCAAATATTGATTGACCTTTTCAACACTTACGGCCAGTTTCACCTGTTACGGATAAAATGTCAGATAGTTATCTGATGGATAAAACTATCTACCAAATAAATGCTGCTGATAACTTTTTAATGTTTCACCACCAAAATCTGTGATTTATCTGGCAGACAAATTCATTTGTCAATTAAGAGTTGGCGGAGTGGTAATGTCCCTTAATTGAGTTTCGTTACTAGCTAGGTAATTATAGTCACTTGAAAACAACTATTAAAACTTAACTTATCAAATACTTTTGGTTCAAAATAATTCAAGTTAACTTTTTTATATTTGCAAGTATATTTTGACAGTGAAAAAACGAAAATTGTAAGATTTCTTCCCATTGCTACATTTTCGAATGCCGATGTATTCAGAGAAAATAAACGCTAGTGTCATTAATTATTTATCACGTGTATTGTGTATATGTAAATCAGCCAGTTGAAGCGGCTAATAACTTATCAGACAGTATATCTACCAGATAGTTCTATCCGACACCAGTGAAAGCAAAAGTTGCACTTTACCTGGCAGATAGGTTCCCAATAAGCTATCAGGAAGTGTTGAAACAGGCCCTTAAATACTTATAATTCTAATCAGTTCTATAAATTAAAAACGCAAAACGTTAAGAATCGTTTCATCCGTAGAGAACAGAGATATCGTTGACGAAAATTTTAGAAGAAACTGTTTTTTCAAAAACTTGGGCATTTGAGAGGGATGGTCTGCAGGACTTGTTTTACTCCGGAATTTCCATGAATCGGAAGTAAATGAAGTAATGGACAAAGCTAGTATGGTAAAATGAGTAACTGAGTGACGTTTTATCCTTATCGCTATTATCGCCACAGTAGGTACTTGTATTGATAACTTCGAAAGTAATTATGTAAATATCGATTCATGTTGAATCATGAGATATAAATAAATCGTTACTGATAAAGAGCTTGTGCGGAACTTGATATAGATACTTGAAAATTCTTACAACGCAACACACTCATAGCCTCACATTAGGATTCTTGTCGTGGTTGCCATGACCAACACATAAGGCAACGACACACACCCAGACCGAGAACGAAGATATAAACTCATCATTCAAATTTCCTCTTCGTTGGGAATCGAACTCAGGACCCTTGGAACTGCGTTCCGGCGTGTTAACCATTTCGCCATTTCGGCCGTCTTATAAATTTAAAGATGTATAATAAACGCAGTTGTTACACATTGTGTTACACATTGGTGAGAATTAAATATAGGTATATTTTTAGGGTTCCGTACCTCGAAGGGAGAAAACGAAACCCTTATAAGATCACTTTGTTGCCCGTATGCCCGTCTGTCAGGAAGCTTTTTCTCAGGAACGCGTGGAGGTATCCAAATGAAATTTATATCAAATATTCAGGTCTACTACCCTTGGCGCTGAAAAATTAAACTTCTAAGCCGACGCAATCAAAAGATGCAGCCGTGTATGCCGCAAATTTTCGAAACTCGCAAGGGAATTAAAAACCTACAGGGTACTTCCTGTGAACTCAGAATAGAATCTTGAAATTTGGTCCGAAGCAACGTCTTACAGCACAGATAAAGGAAAAATTGCGAAAACCGTAATTTTTTGTTACATCATTATAATAAAACTATTTTTAATAATTTCTACGGCTTTGTACGGAACCCTCGGTGCGCGAGTCCGACTCGCAAATTGTAACAAGTACCTACCTACTAGTTAACACTGCCTAATGCACACGTCAAGTACACGTCATAATAACTAACCAACTAATGTCCTAACTACATTTACTGCTAACTGGACTTAATATTCAGTACCTCGTTGGCGTTCAATATGGAATTCGTTTCAATGGCAACTCACACAAATGCCGGTTTTCTGCCCTGTGGTTAAGGTTCATTGTAGATTGACGGCAAGAATTTAAAATAAGTAAACTTTGCTAACAAGCTAAATTGAATGAGGGTAACCGTTTTTGTGCTCACCAGTTGGCGCCACTGCAGAGTGCGGTCATGCTGTCAAAGCCCGCCCATACATAAACAGTGACAAATGAAATTCAGACAAGCGAAAAGTGACAGACAGACCTCCCTTTTCACTAGCGCCTCTAGCGGAAAATTCACACGCGGTTACCCTCATTGTGGACACACGTAGATAATAATGTTTTTCGCTGGGAGCAGCAATTCCATATCCTCTAGTACCTGTAGTCTCTGTGGCGGTCACAATAGCCATAGAGTGGTGCTGCATACTGCATCTTATTTCCATAACTTAACTTTCTAGTATATTATCTTTAAATCTTCACCTTTATGGAGTCAAACTAAAATGTTAATATAAGCAATAATACCTTTTAGCTCAAATGGTCTGGGAGAATGATATTCTAGTTATATTCCTATTAAAATTCCATTTGAGTGTTGAAAGGTCTGATCTTTGTCGAATCCCTGACGGTCGACCTATTTGAATACGTTTTTATTGCGTAATCTCTACCCTCAACTGACCCTTGCCGCTTGCCCATTTCAGATATCAATGTTAATCTTTGACTTATTTGTATGACTAGATGTTACCCGTGAATTCGATCGTGCATAGGAGATTTTTCCACGTGAATTTCGATCCCGCGGGAACTCCGGGATAAAAAGTAGCCTATATGTTGCTTCACAACCTCCTCTATCTCTCAGTGAAAGTTCCATAAAAATCCGTTCAGCTGTTTCTGAGATTAGCGTGCACAAATATACGACCAGTTACAGTTTATTATGTAAAAATTGGTTAGAAGACAGATAGAATAAATGTAGATTAAATTCAATGATTCAGAATAAAAAAATTGAAACATCTCATTATATATATTTTATGCGTAAAATACATTAAAACTCAAACACAAAAGCCATTAGGGTCCAGACCACTTTAAACCATCTCTTTGGGTCACAAAGAGAATGTCAACGAAAAAGATTTAAGGTCTTCAGCGTCCAAGGTTGTTACACAGTCATCAATTTGTACAACGACAGCAAGAAGGTCAGTGTCAATAGTCTTATAACAATCTTCCAAGGCACGTTCCACGTCACCACTTCAGTTATGACGCCGACGAGGGCTTTCCACGCGAACAATGCCGCTTGGACTGCATAATTGACCAATTCTGCAATTTCAGCTTCTTTCTTACAAAAGCAAGGTTTTCTGATAAACAAATGGTTATGATACGGCCTGTTGTAACCACAGTATCTGTGTCCTTTATGCTGATTTTTTATAGTTCGAAGGGCTGACGTAAAAGTAGATTTAAAACCTGATGGTGAGTGGTCATCGTCGCGTATGTACACAAATAACATAAGGGGAGTCACCAGCGCAACGCTAGCCCTGAAGAAGAACAGGTGTGTACCCTGATTGTGTCACATCGTATTGTAGTTCTAATTTTTCCGAAAACGCATCGGTCCCGGCTTAAGTGTTATTGATGTCCACGAGTGGCGACGTCATGACGTGTCAGATATAAAAAAGGCGGTCTTATTAATATAATTTCTTCTAGACACTCCGTAAAGAAATTGCAATAAGTACGCAAAGTAACTGGATATAGACGAACAAGAGTCATTATGTCCATTTGTACATTTTATTTTTGTGTATCCTTCAAAAATTTGCAATGGAGTGATGTGGTGGAGTAGAGTAGAGAGTTTTGTAGTGGGTTGAAGATTTTATTTTATTTTACCGTAACTTCAATATTTTTCCAAAATCATTACCAGTTTTACCACTATTCATATAAAAGGAAAGAAGCAGAAATTCTAGGGTAAGATTAACTCAATTTGCCGGATTAGGTTTGTCGAAATAACAAGATAAAGCCGCTTAGGCATTTTTTATTTTCCTGAGACACAAGACTCGGATACTTTGTTTATATACCTACCCAATTACGGACACCTACAGGCGAAATTAACTTTGTCCAAACACTATTTCTGGGCCCTTATTCTGCTAATTTATAAATGCTTCAATTGCAGCTCAGTTGAATAGTTTGACACATTTTTGATATATTCCCCATACAAAATGTGTCAAACAATTCAATTGAGATCCAATTTATCCATTTATAAATTACCCGAATCGGGGGGCTGTATGCTCTACAGTTTCAGTGCGTGGGAGGGATATGCTTTTTTATGTGTACGCAGTTGCAAAGAGCCAGCAAGTCTCTCATTAACATTAACATTAGCTTGACCTGTTCACATGTGACGCAATCTTTCAGCATTTTCACCAATATCCAGAAGTCTGAGTTACTTGAAAATTTCTACAGAGGTCAAGGGTTGGTTGATAGGTACTCTCAGGATAGGCTCGAAACAATAATATAGTAATTATAATAAAAGTGATTTATACAAAAGTGTGTTTATAGTTTTGAATCTATCAATAATTTTGCTGAAAATATTAGTTTTGCCTTTGATGTTACTGATCTTGGGAAATTGGCTATTTACTACGAGATGGCTCGTCTGTTGTCTCGAGTATTATTTAACCAAAATATTAAGTGCTTGGATTGCATTTGTTGACATATAAGAGTTACATGTTCATATTTCCCTGTGTTTTACTACCTCCAATATATTATGTATATTATAATGATCACAAAATACGTCAATATTTAGACATAATTAAAAATACAACTTTAGTACAGCTACACATACCGCAATAAAATTGTTAAAGCTTAATAACATAGAAAAAAATTGGTTCATACCTAGTTTAATGTACTTTATCTACGCTTTACATAGACAACAACTATTGTAAATGCTCATTGCTTATGAAAGTACCTAAATACATGTATAACGAGACAACAATGTAAGTAGTGATTTTTATATATTCCCATAGTGAAACGTAAGTTATTACAACTAGAACACCTGTTTCCGCAACAAAAGCGAGTTTCCATTGTTCGGATGCAGCGCCACCTCGCGGCAGTAATGGGATGTCTCACCTACTGACCTTTTACACTCGGAAGAGCACGTCGGAATAGCTCGCTGAAATACTGCTTATACGGCTTTCATTTCTATAAGCCCGATACAGTGTACTTGGTAAATACATTATCGTGTGTTTTCTGAGATAAATCTGTACTGATATTATAAAAATGAAGGGTTTGGTAATTTAATTGTCTCGTGAACTGCTGATTGGTTGGATGTTTTTTTTTTGTGTCAGATAAATAATTAATTTTACTGAAGAAGGTATACTCGTATATGACGCTATGGCCAATAGAAGCGTAATATCAATGTAAATTGTTGCAAAAGTGAAACACACGTCTCACGTACGCCTAAACCACAAAAACTATTTTGGTAAAATTTTATATAGGTTTTGAGTTGATCTTGGAAAGGAACAAAGGATATTTTATCCTGAAAATTATCCCTTACCAGGTCGAAAAGGGAAGTTGAAACGATATAATTTTTCCGTTAATTTAGTGTACCGTACCCTCAAGTTAAGCGCTCATAGCCCGGCGGCTAGCGTCGATCCTAAGTGATCAACAAAGTTAAGCAACTGCGGGCACGGTCGGTAGTCGGATAGGTGACCGCTAGTGGCAAACATTTCTTGAGCGCTTCCGTGCTTCGGAGGGCACGTAAAGCCGTCGGTCCCGGTTGTTATGGATAGATAGCAGTGGTTAAGCCGTGTCGGAGGCCGTCGGGCGGCTTGAAAACTTTCGACATTGGGTTGGCCACTAACCCCTCCATCAATCCGCACTGAAGCAGCGTGGTGGAGTATGCTCTAGGCCTTCTCAATAATGAGGCCCGTGCTCAGTGTAGTGGGCCATTAATTTGCTGTAGCCACAGCCACCCTCAAGTTTATTTTTATTAAGTTAAAAAGGTAGCTGGCCGGTGTCGTCAGTTGACCACTCGATATTTTCATAATCATAATCATAATCATTTATTAATTTGCTGAATTTAGGTATAAAACATGTTACAATACATTATATTTGCCTTCCGCTAAATTCTGCCTATTGGCGTGCAAATAAATATTCTAAATTAAATTCTAAAAATACAGCTATATTTATTAGTATATTATTATTACTTTATCCAGTCATTTGATTAATAGGTACCTTATCTACTTTATACATATCTAAATTAATCTAGTCACATAATTAATAATCATTAATGGTCAGGTAAATTTATCGTTCAGAAAGTCATTTATGGATTAATAGGCTTTGTCAATCAATATATCCCGGAGTTTATGCTTGAACTGAGAAATATTAATGTCTCACTTCTTTTCGCACAAAAACGCGTTTAATTTAATTCAAGCCGCGGGAAAAACTAGTAATTCATATATGCAAATGAAAAGAACAAGTTTCACGAAGCGAGCTGATGGCAGCTCTACTAGTTTTACAATGATATGAGTGGTCAGAATGTTTTGCAAATGAGCATGATGCATACCCTTCCGCTGTCGCCCACGACAACTGTGATCGACCCAGAACGAAATTCAAATTAGACAAAGAGGGTTCGTACAGTTAGCAGAGGAATTTGGAATGTAAGTTGGTCAGTGTCTGTTAATTATAGTTCTGTTAGTAGTCTACTATTATAATGTAAATTACATGGTCTCATATCCCACGTTCGCGTATTCTACAAAAGCAGTAGTATTAGTACATCAAAAATAGGCGTAAAGAGTGATACAGACTTTAATAATACAATAACCTATTAAGTTAGCGATTAATCAGTCAACCATCATTGCGTTCACAACATAATGCACACTATACACTAAAAGATGAGATCTGGGTCCTGATTTTGCAAATTAATAAATGCCTCAAGCTATTGCTTGAATAGTTTGACACATTTTTGGCACATTGCTTATACAGAATTGAATAGTGATGGCACGTTTCGTATACAAAATGTGTCAAAGTATTCAATCGAGACCCTAGTTAGCAGAATTGGGGCCATGATACATATTTAAACTGCAATGTTAACATAATAAATAACTCCTTCATAATAAGGAATAAAAAGGAACAAATATGATCTTGCGTTAAGACATACCTACTTTATTATGATGAAATTACGATGAAAGTTTTTTAAACATCTTTTTCGTATATAAAATAAAATATATAAATAAATATGTATGTATATAATGTGTACGTGTAGATATTCAACGATTAGTTTGAGCACCCTGACTTTACTCCCAATTTTTTACGACAGTATCTTAGTAACCTTTATCCTGTTTAAATAAACATTAAGTTCCAAAATGCCACAGAGACGACCGTATCAAATTAATACGTATCTAAGAATGTAAATAGTACGCCCAGCCCAACCTCAATGCAAATGTTCGCTTAAAAGCACATTTGCATTACTTTGACCCGTTGATTAAGGTAAAATCGACTCTCGTAACTGGTTATATAGTAGAAATTACTTAGTTTACGACGCTCTCTCTAGAACGTGGTTTAAGGAACGCTAAGATTACGTTGAACGATAATACGGCCCATGTACCAACGTAATGGTCCGTATTCAAAGATGTTAGATGCTATTGATTTGCCAATTAAATATTAAGTACTAAGGAGCGCTAGTTAGTGTCCTCATTACAAATGTGAAAGTAATTCTGATTTTCTGCTACTTTTACGCCGACTTCTGACTGATTTAGATGAAATTTTATACCTAAAAGAGGACAAAGAATGTTAATAACAAAAGAACACGTTTTTTTAGAGATAATTTTAATGGGAATTTTTCGACTCCAACGTTGAGTCTCGAATAAAAACTAGTTATAATTGAAGTACTTTTGTAACTATTCCTGCGTCTCTCATCGGTATCTGTATTATTTTGATGCATTTAATTAATGATTTTAGGTAATAAGTGTCATAAGATAGGTGAAATTAAAAAGTTACTTAAAGTTAGTTTTAGTTTTTTTATTTAATCGCAAATAAGCGATTTACGTTATTCACCTGCACCTGCACTAGGATTCGATTTGGCCTGCCTTTGACCATACAAATGAGACATCATTAACACTCAAGTCCTCAGAATAAAAATCAGTCATGGCCACTACGGACTACTTATGAGGCTAAGAGAAACAAAAAAAAATATTTTTTTGTCTCTTTGTATGTCCGGGCATCGCACGAAAACCACTGAATGAAAAGCAAGCCAACGTCTGCCGCATGCGCTAGTTCTATGTATTTTGTCGTTGATAAGATCATGGCAAAAGCATCATTGATTTATTCTGAGCTTAAGCAGTGTTGATGTGAAGATAATATTTTTGCTTCACTCAGCTGATTTATGACGCCGTTGAGAACCGACAAGTGAGATCGAGAGATACTTTTGATATTCTGAAGTAAAGATTCTTGGCGGTATCGCGTTAAATGTTGGTTGGAAGATTCAATCTCCGATATATAGCAGGTGCTGACAGGCACCTAGGCATTTTTAACCGACTTCAAAAAAGGAGGTTCTGAGTTTGACCTGTATGTATGTATATTTGTGCGCGATTATCTCGCGTTTGGTTGAACCGATTTTGATGCGGTTTTCGGCATAGTATTTGTCAGACTTAGAAGAAGATTACATTAATCAGCATTCATTAAATAATTGTAAAAAATATTCAAAAAACTGACCCTCACATGTCATTCAAATGTTTATGGGATTAGAGTCATTACCTTGATGGCAGATGGCTAGATGGCAGTCATTACCTTTTGAATGACGAATGAATGATCGAAATCGGTAACACACATACTTAAGAAAAAATAACATCCAGACGAATTAAATGTGGTGGGTAAAGACATGATAGTTTCTTGAATAAGTATACATCATGGAAGGATATTATGGAGGTGTAGTCCAAAATAGATTTCACTAATTTAAATACAAAAGTTGATGAAGAGAGAACGTTGTCATTTTAATTCGTAAAATAATTAATTAATTTTTTAATTCGATGCGAATTTGTTTAAAGTCATAGACAAACATGTTTAAAGTTATTAACTAATATAGCTTAGAACATAAGAACTATCCTCTATAATCAGTCTATAATATCGTAATCAAATAAATGTAGATAAAAATGACGTTTCCATGTGTTTTAATTATCACTTACAATACAATTTTTCTCATAAGTGATGTTTTTCAGGACACTCAAAACATAAAATGCTTAATAAATTTTTATTTAAACGTACTGGACAAATATTACTTGACGTCATGAAGCAAAAACTCAGAAAATAGGTCATGCGAATGTTTAGACAGAAATTTACATACTACGCTAATGTAGAGATGTACATGATGCTATGATTCGTTAACGAAATGAAAAGAAGTATTTTATCGCGATAATTTTATAACAGAATAAGCCTTCTTTCGTGGTTTCTATATATTCAGCAGTTTTATTTATGACCTCCAAGGCATCATGCCTTTGGTTTTATTTCGCATTTATTAAAATATCTATGGTTTAAAGAGTTTTAGGATTTATTGACTACTTATTCAAATAACTACTTCAAAGTCATCAATTGTACTGAATTCGTAGCTTTAATCGGTGAAATTCCACACAGCAAACCATTTATAAAAGTCAGTCAACCATTTAATACTTCAGAGCTCTTTGACGTCTTTAGAGAAACCATACCCTTATTGTTGTGTACCTATGTACTTGACTTCGCTCGTTTAATGACCCACAATGAGGGTAAAAGCGTGTGAATTCGCCGCTAGAGGCGCTAGTGTAGAGTGAGGTCTGGCTGTCAGTGCCACAAACTTATCTGACCCGGTAAGAAGGGCGCTACTGTCTCTGTCTGTGTCTGACAACAGTATAACATTTGCATTAGTTCCAATTTTGGCCACCGGGTCAGATAAGTTTGTGGCACTGTCGCTTCTCACTTGTCTGAATATCACTTGTCACTGTTTATGTATGGGTGGGCTTTGACAGCAGGACCTCACTCGCCGGTGACGCCAACTGTTGAGTACAAAAACGGCGACCCTCATTAAGACGGGCCTCTGGCATAGAGCAAGTTCCACCATGGTAGGCTAAAGTGGATTTGGTAAGGATTCAGTGGCCAACCCATGTGTCGGTTTGTGCCGCCCAAAGACCTCCGACATGGCCTAACGATAACAATCGGGTATTCGGGTATTCGGTATATCGGGTATATCTGAGGTATTCCCGGAGCGCTATGACATGGGGTTCTTCAAGAAAGGTGTAAAAAGAGTTCTCCTTCAGGGCCGGCGTTGCACTGGTGACTTCTCTGGTGTTGCTCGTGTCTATAGGCGACGATGACCACTTACCATCAGGTGGCTCGTCTGCTTTTACTCGTACGTAAGCCATTCAGGCAATAAAAAAAAAATCGGAACCGAAAACTAAACATTAGGCACGTTAGGTACGTAACATTTTTTTACTTGCTCTCATTTGCACTTCACACGTCTCACATACACACAAGTATTCCACTCACATGAGTCTATGAGCGTAATCAGTTAAAGTCACAAAAAACGTCGAAAATATGCAAAAATAAAAGATATTGCTGGTTGAACGGGAAAATGTAATTTCGTTAACTGAACGCTGAAAAGCCTTTTCGCTCAAAGCGAAATTGGTAGGGAACTGCGTCACTTTCAAAGGCATTCGAGAGTACAGGCCTTTGTAGGGCTCAACACTGAAAGTGTCGCTATCGCCGTGTCAGCCACAAGTAAGTTTGAGGCGGCTTTTGGTGTTCAAAATAAGGCATAAGGGTGATATGCCTGAATAGCTCGCAATATGACGACGGTGAATTGCAAATTCGTTTCGCCACTACGAATAGGTGTTTCGAGTGATACGTCATGTGTTTTTCTTAAGGCGCAAAGCAAATAAATTTCTTGGTCCATTAAATTTTTCGAAATGTTTTGGTACATGTCTTGAATTTTGCCGCGACCACTAAATATCGTTATAGGTAATAAATCAAAACGTTTGTATTTAAGTGCAAGGTCGCAGTAACTATAAAATTGACAATGACACGGCTAATCTGCTCTACAATCGCTTTAAAATTAATTACAGGACATACAGGCTTTGTACCTATACATCGTTTGTTAATATCGATAGTTTCGGACCATTAACAACCCATTGCAAAGGTATTTTCAAGATTAAGGACGATTGGAGTATGTTCTAATACATAGTTAAGAGATGTATGGATCTTTATAAGGTCTTTGATCGCACCAAATTACTTAAATTTAACTAATAACTAGGTATTATTAATCCAAACAAAATTTTCAAAGGTCAAAAAGAATTTTGACTGCATTTTTAAGTGTGTTAACTCATATGTACCTACGACGTGGAACTATAGAAGCTTACCTTTAACTAGTGCCGTTTGGCAAAAAAAAATACAAATAATAGACACTGTGAGATTTTTCACAATAACCACGTTGATGTCGCGTAGCTCATAAATAGCGTTGTGTGAGAAGAGCCATAGGCCACGCGTCGTAGACGCGACGCCTGCTTAATTGGACAAGATCCTAGTCGCTTGCAAATAGCGTTGTGTGAGAAGGGCCTTAGTATACAGCAGTTAAGACAAACTAACCAACTAAGGGTGCGTACAGATTATGTAACATGTTATATAACTTCTGTTTTATAACACGTCCACACTATCTAACATTGTTATCTAACAATGATACATATAACAAGACTTACAAGACACAATGTGTTTTTTAATGACATATCGTCCACATTTATAATATAATTGTGTTTTATAACATGTTTTGTTATTCTATTCTGTCTGTACGCACCATAATATTTTAACACCGTCTATTACTATTATTGATTATATTATTACCATTTTTAACCGACTTCATTAACCGAATTCAAAAAAGGAGGTTCTCAGTTTGACCTGTATGTACGTATATTTTTGTGCGCGATTATCTCACGTTTGGCTTTACGTACCGATTTTGTTGCGATTCGCAGCATTTTATTTGTCAGACTTAGGAGAAGGTTTTCGGTATAGTACCTATCGTTTGGCTGAACCGATTTTGATGCGGTTTTCAGCATAGTATTAATTATATCCACTTATGTATTTTGGAGTCGGTTATATTTTTGTAAAAAAAATAGTTATGAGGCTTGTTCTAAGTCGGTCACAGTTGTCATGGGCGACAGCGGAAGAGTAGTGCTACATGCAGCAACACATCTGTAAAAATAGGTTACAGATGTGTTGGTACTCTTGAAGACGAAGTAACTCTTCCGTAAAACAGTAATCGGCACCACTAACTACATTAGACGGGTTTAAAACAACCGTACATTTAAACCTCAGCTGGCACTTACGCTGACGATGCGAGCTCCATCTAGTAAAAATATAAAATGCAGTCGACTATAAAAATACCTGGAGCTTTCAGCTATAAAAAGTGAATGTATTAAATATTTCTGTGTCTACTCCACTGAAGTGTTAAATTAAGTGTGCCTCTGACGTTCCTTCCTATTTCCTTTGGTGCCAACGAAAAAGCAGTTCCAGCTATAATCCGCTAACACAAGGATTAATTTAGCTTAGCGGCCCAATCTTTCTTTGCAAGCCCTTTATGCAGAGTTAATTTTCGCGGGTTTCCGAAGTTTCTGACCTCTTCCTGAAACTGTTTTGACAGGATTTTAACCCTCTGCAACTGAGGTGGTAGTCTTTCAGACACCGAAAAGAAATGAGTGGTTGTCATTCCGTAATGTGGCGTGCTGTGGCTCTGTCCCGCTCAGTACCTTCCGCGAATGGTTGAAGGTAGCTGATAGTAGTGCGCCCCTGGCGACATAGTGCACAGGTGTGGCGGTACGAGTGATTGGTGTCTGATAGACGTAAGTACAGCAAAAAGTATTGATTCTGACAGACGTCACCTCACAAAAATATTTATATAACGGCGCTAAGGTCCGAGCGGTCGATATAATTTGGGTTATACGTGGCTGGAGGTCAGAAATAATAGTCAGTATACCGAGTTTAAACGTCTATTACAACACTTCAATACAGTTTATAATAAAATAACAAACGATCGATGAGATTAATTCGGATTACATTAAATTAAACTTAGAAATAACGCCTACGACAAAATAATAGCAAAGTAGCAAAGGATTAGCAAACACTAATTCAGATTAGACTTGGAAACGCGGCAAGTTTGGTATGGCAGTGGGTTCGACACGTCTACTCGCTTCGAGCGCTCAATTCAGAATGAGAAAAAGCCCCCCCTCATAACAGCTCTGGTTATTTATAATGTCATCTCAACCCCCACCCCATGCCAACCATGCCCAAACAATAACTGTTTGACGTTTCCACAAGTAGTTCCAGCGATTCTCCACAGATGGCGTTGAAGGATCAGCGCAGAACTTTACTGCACTCCGACAAGTAGTTCTAGCGATTCTCCACAGATGGCGTTGAAAGACCAGCGCAGGACTTGACCGCGCTCCGACACGGCCATCCTGATGATCACACGTCCTCGTGTGAAGTATCTGGAATGAAGGAAAATTCTCGAACAGTACTGGTTCTAGTCGTTCGGCCATTCCTGACCCAAGTGGGCAGGGAATAAATAACAACTTTATCAAATCATTACGAATTTTGAATATCATAAAAGATTATTTCTCTCAAAACTAAAGCTGACATGTCGATCAACACCCATACTCAGTCAAATAATAGGAAACTCATTGAAATATTGCAGTGCTCGTACCCTGACCTCCATCCGGTCCTGATCATCACACTTATAACCTCCATCCGGTCATAAGCATCAACCCAATAGGCAACCTCTATCCAGTCACCTGCGCATGTAACCTCCATCCGGTTACAAACACTACACCACCCAGATGATCATTTCGAGCTTTTATCAAAAATAATCTTAAAAAGGTTTGTTCAACATGTCGCTTTATTTATCCTATCACATTACAGATTAATCCAAAACAAACTTTACATTCCTCATAAAAGTTACTTTTCTCAAAAAGTTATCATTTCTCAAACAAGTTGACTTATCGAACGGTACTCAAGTACAATCATGTACTTCTCTCAAAAATAACGACCGTATACATAGCTCTCATCTAAATATATTGCAACGTCCATCCCGATGCAAAACTGTCTATTGGCACCCACCAATAACAGCACAAAACACTTCTATCCAGTGTTCATATAAGGGCTATGCATTTTTCAAAGTAACAACACCATTAAATTATAATTTCAAAAGTTCCGTTCGACAAGTTGACCGAAAACTAAATCTCTCAAAAATAGATTTTTATCAAGTGAACTACGTCTCGAAAAGAAAAGTTAATTTAGGTACTACTTCTTTAAGCTATCACAAAACAACAATACAGATCACCTGTAATTAGATCCGCAGCAGCAACATCAGGCAGGCATCATGGGTTCCCCGTTTCCCGGAACGATAGTTTTCAGACCTCGTCCTCCAAGGTCAAACGAAAGTACTCCAGGGTGCGCGAGTGCACGCACGCAGCTGCCCATGCTGTTCCACATAACACGCGTGTAACCTGCGTGAGCTGCTCTTGTTCCTGATCGCCATTGGGGTAATCTGTGCATCCTCGAAAACTTATCTGAAAACAGAACGATGCACATTGCATCGCCACATGTGAGATTACTTCAAAACTCATTGGTTTCATAAAGTAAATTGAAACCAATCGAAGTGTGCTGCACTTGTAAATAAAATAATTGGGGAACTGATTGTATCCAACTGCTACTTTAATTAATAATTTCACAAAACTTCCACAAACTGCTATTGTTGTTTTTTTTTTAAATTAACAAATTTTACAGAACCTCCGATATCTTAATTGTTATATTTTGTCATTGTTCATTAATTACAAGACACATTAAAAGGTCATATTTTCACAAGGAACGAAAATAAAATGGAAGTTATAAAACTCCAACACACCAGATGTAACCAAATAAAACTTTGTCATACCAAAAACGCCGTTTCACTTTTACCTCATCTAGCCGTTACTATATCTAGGTAATGTCACCCTTGGTTGCAGATAGGAACCAGAAAAGGTCTTGGTCTCCAGTTCCTTATAACCTAGAAACGCTTCCCAAACGCATCATAAATCCGACGTAAACACTTACGACGTCTTTATTTATTTCGAAAATATAGTGACTAAAGCGGGTAAGAACCCAACCAATTCGTCTGTAATAACTAACGACAATGTTTTGGATAATTAGATAACGCTTACACAATATTTAAAATTAACAATGAACTACGCGGGTATTTAGAATATCGAAATTATTTTGTCACATAGTAAATAAAACTTTGAAAATTGTATTGTGTTTCACTTTTAAAACAACGTGAACTAATGAGTAACTAATTCGATCGACGTCAACAATGAACAACCAAACCGTTCACCTTTTAAAAACTAGCTTACGCTTTTATTGTTATTATTGTTGTAGGCTTTTATTATCGTTGTAGGTACTCGATAAATGGAATAAATACTTCGTCAAGTTGAGCACAAAAACTATTTTGTGTGTGTTTATCTTTCTCCAACTAATCCTTTTCAGCGTTAAGCGGCGCACCAAATAACCAAAAACCAAAATAACTGTCACGAAAGGAACGAACACGGGTAATAAAAGTCACCGCATTGTACACCTGATCTCATTATCAATTAAAAATGTATTAACACTAAATGCATAACAAAATGCCTGACTTAAAAACGTTTTTTTTTTATCTTTTTCGACCAGACTACAAAATCTAATCTACCAAAGGGGGTATCTTTAAGAATTTTATGAACGTAGATTTATTATTGTAACTTCGGAACATAATAATTTTACTTTAAAATGACTCGAGTTACGTTACATTTCGATTAAATTAATTGAACAAAAATGCTTACCCAACCAAGTACCAACATTATCCAATAACTTTCATCAACTATTATCATCAAAGAAACTCGAAACAAAGCATGAATCTTATTCGTGGCCTGTGGCTTTTCACTAAGCACAACAAACAAAGTCAACAAGTCACACGGACTCTTTCACGGTCTCTGCAAGACCCGACCAGCTGAACTAAGATTCATCGCTATCACTCTACTCAAATTCACTTTTTATATCACAACACTTCAAATGATACTTAGCCCTTGGGCATTCTACCAAACTAACCACAAATCTACCCACATTAAACTTCAACAAAATGATCGCATGATAGAAAGTGTGTTCCGATGTTATAATACTTGGTTAAATTACACTAGAATCAAAGGGTGTAACTTTCCCTTCATAATAAAAACATAGAGGTCTTAATAAAAACTATTTCTTTTTTTCAGCGATAAAAGATCAAAATTAGATTACGATGAGAAGTGATTTGTTTTAATTACGTAACTGCCTTAAATGATTTTATTACCGGAAATTGATGTCTTTTTTTCACTCACGATTATCAAACAAACTACACACACACACAATATAGTTTACACAAAAATTAAAATTAAGCAATGAAATTGTATCACCTCAGACGCAATGGAATAAAAATAATGCCATACCCACACTCGCCGTCTTACTTGAAAATCCTTTACACCGATACTTGCCATTTTATTTCAAAATCCTGTTTTACCGTGTGGTGGTCATATCTCTTCACTTGCCATCCATGCCTCACAATATTATCACTTGACAATTGCAACCTGAAAACCTGGAAATAACCTAGCCAGCCATGTGTGGGACGTGAAGTTACATCCAACTTCTGATAACGGCGCTAGGGTCCGAGCGGTCGATATAATTTGGGTTATACGTGGCTGGAGGTCAGAAATAATAGTCAGTATACCGAGTTTAAACGTCTATTACAACACTTCAATACAGTTTATAATAAAATAACAAACGATCGATGAGATTAATTCGGATTACATTAAATTAAACTTAGAAATAACGCCTACGACAAAATAATAGCAAAGTAGCAAAGGATTAGCAAACACTAATTCAGATTAGACTTGGAAACGCGGCAAGTTTGGTATGGCAGTGGGTTCGACACGTCTACTCGCTTCGAGCGCTCAATTCAGAATGAGAAAAAGCCCCCCCTCATAACAGCTCTGGTTATTTATAATGTCATCTCAACCCCCACCCCATGCCAACCATGCCCAAACAATAACTGTTTGACGTTTCCACAAGTAGTTCCAGCGATTCTCCACAGATGGCGTTGAAGGATCAGCGCAGAACTTTACTGCACTCCGACAAGTAGTTCTAGCGATTCTCCACAGATGGCGTTGAAAGACCAGCGCAGGACTTGACCGCGCTCCGACATATATTTCCTTAGTGTCCCGTATATATAACCTCAGTAAAACGTGTTTTTAAAGGAACTCCAAGCTACCCAAGAACATGAAATGAAAAATATTTAAATATAATAGACATGCTTATTATGCCATAATCACTTATTAAAATATTAATGTACAATAAATAATGACGTATATCTTAAAAATTTAATTTTACATAGAGCGCCTATGAAAATTCAACGAGCAAAAAAAATATGTTAGCATGTGAATTTAGCAAAACCAAAAATATACAATATTTTTACTATATTTTTACTCTAAAAACTGAGATACATTGCTTTGGCGCCGAGCCTGGGTTAATTTTGTATGGGATTTGGCGGATCTCCTTTGATACATATTATAAAAATATGCTATAATATAAATAAGCAGAAAAAAAAATTAAGTTTTTGAATTTTTTTATGTTATAGAAAAATAAATCTTGTATTTCTTTAGTCAGTTACAGTAAGTCTGAAATTTTGATCTCAATAAAATACGTGATATAATTCATAGACTTTCAATTTTATTCCTAACAGATTCTTATAATAAAGTATTATATAAAACATAAAACATTTTTAAAATATAAATAACTTAATATCCACAAATATTTCCACAGTATTTTCATTTTAAAACTGACGTCTGACAGACTCCACCTCAGTCGAATCTCTACTACTATTTCACCTCAGTTGCAGAGGGTTAAGCAGAATACCTTGTTATGATTATTTAATTAAAATAAAATAACGACCTATTGGCGGATTTGTGGTGACGTCGCACACTTTATACTCGGTGACGTCATGACAAACCTGAACCACGGTATCGAAGTTTTTTACACTGGTCGAATATTTATAGGTTCCGATTGACTGACTGAGGATCTTCATTTGCTATAGATTGCTGCTGCGTAACTAACGAAACTAGTGACTATAACTTCAAAATTATTAGTAACATTATTATTAATTATCCCTTGTTTAGGTGAAGGAAGTCATTGTGAGGAAACTTGCACAAAAGAGATTAACACTATTTTGCGCCACTGTAACGTTACCGTTTCTATACCGCCCGCTCGCATATAGGTACATACAGGGTGTGGCGTAATGAATGGATACCGTACCTACGTGTAGAGGGCATCCCGGTTCAGATAAATAAAATGTTATGTTCAGTAAAAGTCCTTCCGTTTCCGAGATATTCCACATTTTAATTTTTTTTTTAAATTGTTCCACCCTTCGCCATTCTTTTTGGCGCCTGAACTACAGCCCTGACAGCAACATCTATGCCCAGATATGTCTCGCCCGACTAGGTGTTGCTTAACTCTGTTGCTGAATTACCGCAAGTTTTTCTCATACAGTATGAAATAAATTGGCTATTCGAACTTGGTTTTGTGCAAACACTTCGAAATTCAAACCATGCCATCGCTTTAGGCAAGTGTTGGACCGCTGGCGAGCAGCAAGTAGCAAGAAAGGGACTTAAATATGACATTCCGCGTAAACAAAAGAGATGCTCATGTGAGCGAGTACTCGCCGGTGGTGGGAACAGTCAGCGGCTACTTTGCATTTGCGTCTCTTTCGTTTACACGGAATGTCATATATTTTGTACGTGTCTTGAGCGAGTAAGTAGCCGGGATTCACTACCCAACTCGCCGGCTGTGAGACACCTACCTTAAAAAATCCTATACTTACCTCAATTTATACAAACGCAACGACTGAAGCCAAGCGAATAATTTAAATGTAATTTATGTCGATGAACAGCATAGTAAAAATGTTGGTAGCGAAGATTTTTGGTACAGGAATCGTAAGCTGAACAATTCATATGATAAACTGGTTGTATTTTAATTTCGCGCTCAAGTGGGCCTTAATACCCACAAGAGAAAACATCGAAAGAGTAATAAAACAAGTGTAATTCAATTTAACGGTTCGGTAAAACAGTTTGGTTTGGTTTGATGGTAGCGGCACCGCATCCCGAATGAGTCCTGTGCTCGAAACCTGACCGGGAAAGATATTTGTGACAATCCCCCGTGGAAGACCTAATTTTTTTTTATTTTCCTTGTGGTGCTCTGTTTAAATCTTCTTTTTTTACTAATTTTAAATAGAAGGAGGATCTTAATTCGACTGTATTTTTTGTATACCTACATGAGTGTTTGCTACCCATGTGTACTTTTTTTTAATTTGATAATTTTTCTTAAATTTAAAATTGGGACAATTTGAGTGACATTAAGTAATTGTCGAGTAGGTAATATTTTTAATTATTTAACTTAGTTTGACTACGGTAATGATGTTCCCATTTTATTGCTTTATAGCGGCGCGCAAACTTAATACGAGCGTGCGCCTCATATGAGATGTGACCAAGCATAACACTACATGCACCAAGGATGAGAATCTAACTATAGATATACAGAAATGGTCGGAAGTTAACACTCGGACCGCGGTCCTCATGCAGAGACATCGCCTGGCGGGAGATCTCATCTTTTTCTTCACAACTTATTTTCGTTGAAGTCGGTTTTGTACTCTAAGGCACTTCTCACACAACGCTATAATTTGCAAGCGACTCGGATCTTGTCAATGTATGAAAGTCTACGATGCGTCTCCTGTCAGTGAGAAGTGTCAGATACAGCGAATTTTGGATTGCGTTGCAGTCGCGTAGCTAATAAATAGCGTAGTGTGAGAAGTGCCTTAGTTTAAATTGGAGTCAAGTCAACGGTAATTGATCAAAGGATGTTAAATTCCCTACCAAACGTGCCAGTTAGCTTTTCATATTCTTCAAGTTCAAAGTGATTTACACCCTAAACACTTTCATCAGTATCCAATTTGGCGCAGGTGTTAATGCAATATTACGTTTATGGAACAGGAAAATAACAGGAAAAACTCGGGAGACAATTTTGTATTAAATGTAATATGTCGTCGTATCGTAGCGTCTGTGTGTTTATTGGAAATACGAACACGCGTTGACTATTTCGCGGGGGCGGTATTACCTACATTTCTTGTCGCGATTTTTTTTTGTTTATTATTCTTTGTTTTGTATATTCAAAACACTTAAATTAAAAGTATGACGTGTCTGTTTATTTGTGTATCTGCGTGTCTATCTCGCGGCATCGTAGCCGTCAAATTCTAGAAATCGGTTCAGCAGCATCAAGAACATCATTTTTTGTCCAAAATAATCTCGATATTATGCAGTGACCAATATTATCGATTGAGGAAATCTAATCGATATTAATACAATTTAATGATTTTATTATAGTTCACTCGCTGTATACTAGATGGCGCTGTAATAAACGGCGTCGAGGGGAATTTAAATTTTCAATATACAGTTATAGTTTCACGCAGTCCAGAGGTGATTTAAGAACTGAAAAAAAAGAATTTCACATAAATGCTTGCCTCAACCGGGCATTGAACCGTGGAAATGTCAGTAGTTTCTGGGTCACGATTTATTCAAATTAATTCTAAATCGAATTCATCCTTATAAATGCGAAAGTTTGTGAGGATGTATGATTGTGAGTGTGTGTGTGTGTGTGTGTGTGGGTTTGTTACTCTTTCACGCAAAAATTACTGAACGGATTTTCATGAAACTTTGCAGTAATATAGCTTAGACATCGGAATAACATAATTTGTTAAAATTTATAGAGATTTTTGAAGAGATTTATTAGTTTTAAAGACATTGGAAAGAAAAATAATAAACAATATGAACGCTTACTTACTCATACCCCGTATATTTAACGCTACACTGCGAAATGTAGTTAAAGGTCAAGGTGTTAGTTTTTAGAAGCACAGAAACACTGTTAGGTATATCATTAAAAATAATATATAAATAGCTGTTGTCCGGGACTTTGTTCGTACATAGGAGATTTTTCCGTGTGAATCCAAATCCCGCGGGACCTCCGGGATAAAAAGTAACTTATACGTTGTTATCTCCCTGCGAAAACCCCATACAAATCCGTTCAGCTGTTTCTGAGATTAGCATGCACAAACAGTGATCAGTTACAGTTTAATTATATGTATAAATAGAAGATATAGATAGATAGAAGATAATAGAATGAAGAAGAAGATTTCATTTAATATTTAGTGTTTCTTTCATTTAAACCGGCTAACAAATAAGGAAGTTATGTGCATAAAGTATAAACGAAATTCACGCGGGCGAAGCCGTGGGTGGAAGCTAGTCTATCCTAATGTTATAATTGCGAGAGCATTTTGTTTGACCTTTCACGTGAGAACGGAACAATGGTTCGAAGTAATAATTGAATGGCTGGAGAGCGAAATATGTCACTTCTTTTTGGGGAAAAATGTCTTATTTCCCCAGGAGGATACGTTTTGATCAAATAAGCACCACACATGGCGACACGAGCGTTATAATTTCTATGTACATATAAGAATGTAACTGGATTTTGTTTGTGCGTTTGAGAAAAAAATACGAAAGCTAATAGTACCTATGTTGCCAAAATATGTAAAAATATTAATTTAAGATATTTCTCCTCTTTGTTGGAAAACCTTTTAGTTTAGATCATGATGACGTGGTTTTTCCAATCGTTAGGTTAAACAATTGAAACAAAAATTGTACGCCGGCGAAGACGTAGTAGGATGCCAGTATTAATTAAAATAGAAAAGGTTCTCCGAAACAAATTATTAAAATTTAAATTAAGAAGAACAGTAACTGTACGTTCCTCATTATATTTTATCTAGTTGTCATAATGTTCTCTGATAAGTTAGTAAGTTGTTTCGATTAGGTATACCAAAAAAAATGTGACAATAGTTGCATAGAACATTAACAATTTTTTGGAAATTATTCCCCTCCCCCTTTCGTTTAAAGAAGTAAAAAGGCGAGCAAATCCGACGGCGGAAATATAGTTATGATGACAGATGTAGCAACAAATATCACAGTTCACAAGGGAACAAGTGACGTCACGAGGCTTACGTGACAAGCACAGGGGAGTAAGTATGTGTATATCTGCATCCTGACTGATTTCTAGATGATATATTCTCGTGTGGGCTTCGTGTGGGAAGTGTTGGTTTAATAAAATAACGTATTCCATCACCAGTACATCGTGTATTGTCCATTAAACATTACTATCACAACCTTATGACAACCATCACAACGATTCACATGATCACAGTTACATAGAATGGTTTTCACGTCCTTCACTGTTTGTTCATCAGCTCAGCTTCCGACCGAGTCCAGAAGAATCTCTCTGTCAGTGTCGAATTCATCGAACGCTTTCAAACAGCTCTCACGCACCAATTATTTCTTTTCTCGATGGCCAGACTCCGACATGTACATATATGTGTTCTAGAGTGTAAGAAATTGATCTTAATCAAGACGATTTTGATGTATTTTCGTAAATTATTTATTATGTATTTTGGACATTTCGATGGATAAGTACAGAATACGTGTGCAGGATTTCATAGGACGCATCGTCGAGTACATAACAACTACAAAACAACACACTTACACGTTACACGCACACAACAACTTCAAAAACATCGCAACCCCACTGACTGTCCCACTGCTGGCAAGGTTCAGCTCTCATAATGAGAGGGTCAAAGGCCATAGTTCATCGGCTATGCTTCACATTTACATTATTCCCACGTAGTTAATTGCAAAGAATATACGGAGTCTGATTTTAATTTCAACAGTTACAAAGACTATATTACAATTATAGGTAAATATCTTGAACTATTTATTACTAAAGCTGAACGTAATAAGTAGTAAGGGTACCGATTGCGCTCAATTTACGAATTGCTAATAATGCTTTGTCTTATTACGTACCGAAGATATTTCCTTTCGCATTTGGGAATAAGCAGTTTTAATTCATGCAGGATATTGTTCCTCTAGGTTTGCGCGGTACTTGGATGGGTGAACGCTAGGGACAAAAATTTCTGGAGTGCTTCCGTGCTTCGGAGGGCACATAAAGCCGACGGTCTCGGTTGTTGTCGATAGATAGCAGTCGTCAAGCTATGTCAGAGGCCTTCGGGCGTCAAGAAAACTTCCGATTATTTGGTTGGCTACAATACTTGGGTGGAGTATGCTCTAGGCCTCCTCAACGAGGAGGAGAGACCCGTGCTCAGTAGTGGGCCATTAAAGGTTGAGATGATGGTAATGATGATTTTCTCAGTCCAGGTTATGGTCTTTCTATGTATCAAATTTTATGGAATGGCAATCTAATAAAAATAATGATGATTAGTTTGTACCCTTTAACCACTCTCCCCGTTAACTCCCTTAACGAAGATAAAAACTATACTAGGCCCTTTCCCTGATCGATAATTATTTCCTTACCAAATTTAATCTAAATCGATTCAGCGGATTTATGTCAAAAGGGAGCAGACATAGATATAGACGGAGTTACTATTACATAAACACTGTACGTTTGTTCGTTGTATTGTTTAAATATAAATTCGTTTTATCCAAAATATTTTATTGCACTTTTATTTTTCTCCCATAAGAGAACTGTAATTGCGCTACCCAACCCCCTAAATGAAAGTTATGACTAAAGGCAGTCGCTTCGTCCTCTCCTAAACCCTAGTCCATATATAACGTTACAACATTATTGTAAGCACGTGAAGGCAGTAATAGGCCTTTGATATAATATATTGTCTCTGGAGAATATTTTGTACCCGATGTACGGTTGTACAGCCACGGGACAACTTAGCAACACAAAAACAAAAGATATTTATGAAAAAACAGGAATATTGCCAAGAGTTACTGCAGACGAATAAACTATCTTTACATATACATAACAAATGACGACATGAATGGCGCAATGTTAACACTCCGGATCGGATGTCCAAATTTCCATTCTCTTCTTTGTGTGAGTGTTATTAAAGGGGATCTATACAGTAAAACCAACTTAACTTTGAAATAAAGAGCAATGGACCAATCATTCCACGAAATTCAAGAGGTTCAACTGACAGATAAATGACTGTTTAACATGGCGGCGTTAGTTCTAATTTTTACCATTTCAGAGATAAATTGGTGGCATTGTATTATCGTAGTAGTATCCAGTACTCAGTTCAGAATTATTATTTGTCTGTGGTTTTGTTTGCGGTAATCTCCGAAACGACTTAAACGATTTGGGTGCAATTTCTAGTGATGCCGAGTCGCTGTTTTGATGGATCGAGTCGACTCGAGTCAGTTTATATGGTATTCGAATCATGACTCGATTCCCTGATTCGAGACCAGTAGGTACTCGAATTCTATGTTTGGTATTCGAATATTGACTCGAGTCCAGCTGGACTCGAGTCCGGCTGGACTCGAGTCTAGAAATTAGAGTCCGGAATTCGAGTCTGAAAATTCTAGTCCAGAACGAGTTTTTGAAATCTTTAAAAACGGAGTCACAGTTTTTGCACTTTATTTTACCACCGTCCACTTTTTCAAAACTCTTCCATACACATAAGGTTTTTGTCGGAGCTATTCTATAATAAAGTTAATTACAACAATCTAATCACTTCACTTCCGGTATTAATAAACAATTAATTAAACTCATCCAGTAGAACTAGTCCATTCCAAAAAAAAAAATTTTCAAATTAGAGAGTCTACATTGGAAGTCGTAAGCAAACTTGATATTTTTCCCAGCCGACTGGACTAAACTCATTACTCACAATAACTGCTAACTAGTGGTAACTGACACAAAACAAAGAAATCAAAACATAAAGATGCAGGTTTAAACTTATCGGTATTATTAGGCCCGCGCTACTTCATTGCTAAAGAAAATAGTTGGCGAGTACGAGCGAGTAAACCAAACTAGAATACAAGACTCGAATCAGTTGGACTCGCATAAATAGAATCGAGTTAGCGAGTATGAATCTATTTTTCCTGACTCGAGTACCGGAATCGAGTCCGGCGTACTCGAATCAAAATAAATTGGTATTCGAGTAGGCGAGTTCAAAGCAGGAATCGAGTCTGACTCGAGTCAAACCGTACTCGGCACATCGCTAGCAATTTCCTCTAATATTATGACGTGGTAAGCTTCATTTAAACACAATGTTACTTATATTCTACTCGGTTCATTAATAAAAGGGTTGTTTCAGTTTAAAAAATCCCGCCTATAAATTTTCGACTAGTAATTACTCGTGGCCTGTATTTAAAACAAAATACAGCAGTCCTTTTGACACATTCGATCCATGAGCTTTTGAAAGGGATGTGTCTCTATTTTAATTTACAACTACCCGCCTTTTATATAGGGATCACGTTTAGAACATCATTAATCACGGAGAGTGGGTGAAATTTATGTCGAAATTCAAGCATAACACATAAAAGCCTGTTTTTAATCGACTTAAAAACAGGAGGTTCTCAGTTTGACCTTTATGTAGGTACTCGTATGTATGTACCTATATTTGTGCGCGATTATCTTGCGTTTGGTTGAACCGATTTTGATGCGGTTTTCAGCATAGTATTTGTCAAACTTAGGAAAAGGTCTTAGGCATATTGTTTGGCTGAACCGATTTTGATACGGTTTTCAGCATCGTGTTTATCAGACTTAGGAGAAGGATTTAGGAACATTAACCTATTAACCGCGTTTAACTGAACCGATTTTTACTTTTCGGCGTTAAAGTCGGTTCTATTTTGTTAAAAGTTATGTGTATTCATTTTGTATTCATGTACCTATACTTTAATGTCTCAATAGAGTCATAATTGTACGTGTTAAGTAACTTAAAAAAGTTTATAAATAAAGTTCTTCGACTGTTTCGTGCGTATGTGTGTGTGTGTATGTATGTAGGAACCAACATACCTGAGAGTACTCTATAATGCTTTTCAAATGTGAGTAAAGTCTGTCATTTCATTGCCAGCGTGGTAGAGTAAGATTGAACTGTGCCTCTGATTGGTAAAAAGAAGACTCATTCTCAGCAGTGGTACCTACAGTAATGAGTGGCAATGATCATGATGAATGTATCAAAAGCTAAATGAAAAGACGAATGAAGAATACTTATAGCAAATAGTGAAGTTACCTCGTCAGTCCAATATACGTTTTGTATACAGAAGGATTGACTAGAATTATTGAGGTCGACAAACTAACGAACACCCGAAGCAGACTATTCAATTTTATCGGAACTAAATAGTTTTAACAACCATTTATTATAATATAATATCTATTTAAACATGCCAGTAATTATTCGTTCGGTTCAATATTTCATTTTGATATAATTATCTCCATTAAAGTACTTCCTTATACTGTACGGACTTGATAATTGACTTATACTCCGTTCGCGTCCGAAATAGAATTCGTTTTAACTTACGCAAATTCCAACTTTCCGCTCCTGTAATTAAGGTTCCTTGTTGGTTGACGGCGAAAATGTTATATGCCTAATGCTACCGCTCCATGATCTGTGTATGCGTTCATGTTAGTGTTAATGTCGAACTACGCGTAGCTTAACGCACTAAGGACGCTTGGCTACATCTGTGTATTCAATCATTCAATTTTCGAATTTCGCGCTGTCCCGTTCCCACCTTAAACATAGTAGGCGTACATCCTCGTTTTAACATATCGTGTCGTCTCGCTCTGTTTTAAGTGCACTAAATTCGGCGCTAAAAACTCTTTGATGTGTCGAAAAAACTGACACCCGATTTAGCGTAAATGCCATTAGTAATGCCGCATACAATTAGCGCCCTAACCCCTTGGCTACATTTGCGTAATGTCAAATTTAGTGCACTAATTAACGCGTTAAGGCGCAGGTGGAGCCGAAGAGTAAGACAAGTAAATTTTGCTGTTAAGCTAAATTAAACTGTGAGCATATGTTATAAAGATTGATAATTCCGTACCCTCAGCGACTGAAGCTAAAGTCTATAATATATTGTTCAAGTTTCGATGTCAATGCAATTTTGTGACAAGCTGACAAGACTACAAGGATTAGTTCTCGACAAGGGAACTCCTCAACGGTTAACAAGCTCAGAGATTAAATTATTTATTGGTTCACTAGCGCCTCGTGCCGGCTTCGCATGGGTGAACGATTATGGTATCTAATAATTTATTATGGACCATTGTTTTGTTTATCGTCAATAGTTTCCATAGCGCGTGTGTTGATATTATTATATTTTATGATATTTTTTTACACATTGGGTTACATTATTTTTGAAGTATCAGTGGATATCCCTATTCTTTGGAAACAAAATTAATATGCTCTTATGCGACTCAAATATAAAGTAGTTTTATATTATTTAAATAATTTTAAGATCACTAAAGTATTTATTAAGTTTATTAGTTATAATCATAAAAATAAACATTAAACCTTGCATTTTATTAATACGTATTAGTTAGTGCAGATGGTATGATAACACCGAGTTTACCCTTTTGAAACAATTTAATATAAATAACGATCATTATTTGATTTCGGTTTCGAGAACTCATCAATATTTAAATATCATTTGAATTTCAACAGCAAAATGAAAATGTATTTATTAATTTTACTGGAACGGGAAATAAATTTATGACTGTGAGACAATTGATACAATGAATTTATTAATAACTGAATGCATTATAGAAAATGGACCCGCTCCGCTCCTTTTCGTCGTAGCGTTATTTTAGCTATATCCTTTCGCAATAAACATACTATTCAACACAGAAAGAATTTTTCATTTCGAAGCAGTAGTTCCTAAGATTAGCGCGTTCAAACACACTAACAAACTTTTACACTTTATATTTTTAGTATAGATAGTGATATAAGATTCAGTCCACGCTTCGCCCAGTATAATAAATCTTGAAAGGGCTTATGAAACTAAACCTGTGAAAATTGACAGCAGATGTTGAGGAAAGTCTCATGGGATGAATTCGATAGGCTACAGGAATAACTTATGGTTCTGGCACATGTTTAATTTAGTACTAGGCCAGGGATTTTCATGGGACGAATACAAATTCAATATAATTAGTTTGCCGAAAAATTATAATGTAGTAATATCCTAATAGTTAGGTATGTAGGTATATTTCAGTTCACATTTCACTAAATAATAATAAAGTTACTAAAACAAAACAGCAGAACGCTTAAAAATAAAGCGTCAACTCAAAATGCGATCATCAGGTTAATAAAAGTGTTTGTAAAACCTACTCAAATAAAATATTCATTTATCATTCATCATTTTATCATTAGTTCATTGTCATGGGACCACTCTTGGAATATTTACTTTCCAACAAAAAAGAATTATAAAATTGCCTCATAGATGACGAAAACATCCCCGAAATCTTATAAAAAATAATGTGTAATTTTTGTATGTTTGTCAGATTTAATTTCTGAAATGGCCGAACTGATTTTTATGGGACTTTCACTGGAAGATAAAGGGGACTTTGGGGCAACATGCAGACTACTTTTTATTCCGTCATTTCCGCGGGATCGGTATTTACACGTAAAATATAATCACAAGCACAGTTCGTGATATAACACTAACCTACATAGTGAGAAACTTGCTTATAAACAAACCTATGTATGAAACGTTAAACATTGTAGACGAGTACTTAAATTAGTTCAAAGCCCTAGGGCGCGGAAGCCTTATGAAGAATTATCTCTAAGTTCACTCGCTAAGCCACGCGTGCACTAGGTGTAGATACTAGGTACTGTAATATTAGTTGATAGTATGTAATAGTGTATTGTAATAGGTATCTAGCTTGTAACTTCCTGTAACCCGAGCGATAGGTATTCAAAAAACATTCATACAAACTTTTACCCCTTCGGGGTTCATTTACCAAAAATATTTAAACATGTCTTTTATTAGGTATCAATAACTATAGCCCTAAATATCAATTTTCATAGTGTTTGCTTTAAAAACGACGGAATTTCAAAAAACTTTCAACCTCTTCATATCCGTTTAGGGTGGAATACAAAAAAAAATCCATTCGTAGCCGACGTCTTCTCACTATAAACTACCACCCAAATTTCATCTTAAGATGGACATCATCAATCCACCAATCAACCTATCATCAATCAGGGTTTGAATATCTCAAACTTAAAGAGATATTTTTTTTTGTAACAGGTATGTTAGTAAAAATTATATTACGTGCGTATTGAACAATATCAATACGACGATAATACGTGCGAGAAAAACAAATACTTCACACACTTTAATAAACTAAATATATATTATATTATCTCCAATGACTTCAAAGCTATAAATATTTCTATATTATTTTACTCTAGGAGTCTTAATAAATATGCGTGGTTTTTGATGAAATACCTAATTAAAAACAGAGGCACAAGTAACTTTTCATTGAAGATTACTAGTACGTGACTTATTACAAAACTGACAAACCAACGCGACGGTTCGGTTCAATTCGTATAGAAGATTCATTTGATTGTCATTCAATTAGAGTCACTGAATATTAATTGGGAAAAATAATGAGATTGGTTCGAGAGAACAACACAGCTCCAAGATATTGGAGTAGGTCATTCAACTATATTTCAATACTAGTAAATCCGCCCTCGCTTCGCTTCGGGGAACCAGACCCTTCAAAAATCTCTATAAATTTTGACATATTATGTGATTCAGATGTCTAAGCTATATTACTGCAAAGTTTCATGAAAATCCGTTCAGTAATTTTTGCGTGAAAGAGCAACAAACTCACACACACACTAACTCACTCACTCACATACATCCTTATAAACTTTCGCATTTCGCTGCCCTAGTGCTTGAATGGCCAATCGACCATTTATAAAATTTTACAGGAGACGTTTTTTTTAATTAGTAAAGGTTAATATTAAAAATTTTACTAAAACCTTTTATGAATTAGATACATTAATCATTTATTTACGTATATTAAAATAGTAATTTAAAATAATAATAATAGTAATGACTATTTTTCATTTTATTATTGGAGATTGGCTAAAACGTCTCTAACAAAATTATGTTCATGGAGATTGAGCACAGTGACATGGAGATAGAGCCCTAAGAATAACATCCACGTTTTGTGCTTATTTGTCCAAACTACCATCATTGGTGCAATACAGTATGTTCAATTTTATACAATATGAATACAAGACTTGACTCCGACAAGACTTGGTTTAGTGTCATGAATTTAGGCTATATTTTATACTATAAAATCGTGTATAAAATTGTATAAATAATAACTCCAGGTCGTGGGACCCGGAGTCCCGCGGCCCTAAGACCTTTCATAATATTATGTTGTTTTTTAAATTGAATCAAAATGTTTACTACGAAATAAAGTCCTATTTCGTTTTTTAAGCTTTTGGGGGTATAGAGGGGGGGGGGGTATAAGAGGAATTCTAGTGAGGTCTAGAGTAATAGATTCAAATGTGTAGGTATACTTGCACGTAGATACACGCACAAAAACACATAGTAATTAAAGAATTTATTACCCGACTGCGTCAGAAGGAGGGTTATGTTTTTCGAGTGTATGTATGTTTGTATGTATGTCCATTTATTTGTGACGCCCCATAGCCCAAACGGTTGAACGGATTTCGACATATATGAGGAATCGCTGAATTCGTCAGAACTGTGAAAGTGTCATAGGCTATATGAATTTTCAAAATGGCGCCCGAAAGTGGAAGAAAGAGGGGATAATCTTGAGTTTTTTGTTATATTAGCAATATGGGTATCAAATGAAAGATCGTGAAAAGACCTTTTCAAAAATATATATATCATATAACGTTTAGGCACACGTTTTAACACAAATTGTCAAAAACCATCCCAAAAAGTAGAATTTTTCGGTGAAAACACTAAAAAGTCTGAAATAAAATTATTATTATAAAAACAAAAAACCCGACTGCTTACAAAAGAACTCAGAAGAAAAAACAAGTGTCACAATATCAACATAAAATACTTCATGGTGCTGCAGGCGGGGACAAACAATACTGTTACCTACGGGTAAAAAAAGCTTTATCACAAGTATACAACTCTTGTGCCCCCGACTCCCAACACTCCGACATAAATCCAAGTCCTAGTTTTTATTATTACTTCACATACTACATATTAAAATCATCCTGTGTACAACACCTAAGTAAATACAATAAATATGAACGAATTAAAACAACAGAAAATCGATAAAATCTCAACGTATCTATCAAAATCCACTTTACTTAGTTTAATATACTTTGTCCCGTTTTTTTCTGACATTTTGAAACAAAAAAAATTGTGTTTAAACAATATAAATGCTTAATTTTGTTAAATTAATGCTGCTAACTCTAAAATTAAGCAAAAAATAATAAATCAAAATTGCGTCACGTGATTTCGGAATGCTTCGCCGTGATTGGTCAATCGATGGAGATTGGACAAACAAGCACGTAAACTGATATTTGGATGCGTTCATTTGAGCAAAATAAGGAGATACACCACTCAAGTACTAAAAACAAATTTGATATGGGAGATTGGATATTTTATTTTTGCTAAATAATAGAAGTTAGGTCAATAATAATAATAAAAAATATATATTGTAAGGTGCGTAATCAAAATTGCTATAGTTTGAAATAAAAAAACGATTTTGATAAAATTGGTCGATTGGCCATTCAAGCACTAGGGCAGCGATTTATAATATCAGTAGGATTCAGTTTTTAAGTAGATATTTAAAGTGTTCGTTGGTTAAATAGTGGGATTTGGGTTTGATACGTCGACTGATTTTCGGTAAAGGGACTTTGAGTAATTTATGAACGTTACTTCATAACTTTTGAGTGGGTGTTCCAATTTTGATGATGTTTTTCTTCGAAACGTAGTGCTTGTCGTGTGATCCCTTATAAATTTGACATTCTTTATAAATATGACAGGGACATCTGGCGAGTGATCTTTCTTCTTGATCTTTTTGATCTTTCGAGTTATGTTGACTTTGAAGTCGGTAATTTTTGGTAAAAAGTTAGTTATTTGAAGTCAATTAAAAACTTGTAGAATCACTATTTCACTATGTAGTACAAGAGTGTGTACGTACCTAAATAACGCGCTAATAATCAAGAAGTAGTCTTTATGATGGCATATATTTTTTGTTCTCTTCTATACTATATACTATATAGTTTTTCTCGCTTGTTCACTTATAGAAAGAACCACTAAAGTGGAGATGTCAGGTGATTCGTATTTGCTTATAAAAGTGGCAAACCAAACATATATTTTACAGTTTTCTTTCAGTTTTACATTTGCCAAACATAATATATGTAAAATCATGCGAAAAGTTGTTGGAGTAGCGCAGAAATATCTGAGAAACATTTCTGCACAATTGCCACGAAAATTTTTGCGATATTTTTCGTATTTCTAGATTATTTGAACTGGTATCTGTGATAGCTCTGAAATCTCTGGTACACGATTCCCAGCGTCCGGTATACGGAATTCACATGTAAGTAAGACCGCACACTGGCACCACATAGCATATATTTACGGCGCCGCAATAATAGCGGTAAAGGAGACCAGCAACTTTCTTAAGGACCTTGGGCCTGGAATATGAACATGCATAAGACATCGCTATTAAGGTCGAGGATATTGTCATTACCACATTGTACATATTCCGTTTTTGCGGAAAATTATGGGAATAATGAAATATAGTCGTCTTACGCATTTAAGTGATATGATGTAACTAGATTTTTAGTTATGAAATGGATGTATTAAAATATGCAACATTATTCGAGGGTATTGAACAAGCTGTTCGCTCCAGGCCCAAATCTGATGATCTCCTTTAGAAACATACAACTCCCTATGTTGCGGGTGCCTTGGATAATACAAAAACCAGGCCACAGAAACCCAGAACAAGATTATCCAAATTTCCGACTTAACAACTTAGCAGTGCGGATAGGTACTGGGTTAGTTGACAACCCGAGTTTCGTAAGTCTTAATGTCTCCCAACGTCTTCTGATTGCTATGTGACGATAATAGCCGAGACCGATGACTATATGTGCCCTTCGAGGCACGGAAACGATAAGAAAAGTATTGCTACGGAGTTCACCTATTAATTTACGTATTAACTTAACTTTGCTTTACTCGGTCAATCACTTTCAAGCCGCTGAGCTTTGAGCGCGAGAAAGATTTCAATATTTTATTCAATTTAAAATGTTAAATTGCTTTTCTCATTAAAATAACGAACCTTAGCTTTCTGAAACTGTATTTCAATTTTGTGCTCGAAAGTACCGAGGAAGTACAGTCGCTAGCGTAGTGTTAATGACAAAAGTTGTTACAACTTTGTTTTAACGATCTGATTTTATCTAGCCCGTGTTGATTTATACGCTGTGGGTTGTACGGTTGCTTTGTAAAGTTGGATGTAAAGTTGGATGTTGATTTCACCGATGCAATTAGTCATAGATAAATTATGTCATTTGAAACGAAGCTTCTAATCGTACAGTATGGATAGAAGCTAGAAAATAAAAAGTGTAAGATTTTTGCATGACGGAAATAGAAATGTTATACTACTGGTTGTGCCCAGTCAATCAGTTTTATTAATTGCTGCCAATAAGGTATGTCGGATCTTCAAGTATTAGAGTGCAACAATAAAACTACGTTCTAACCGAGTATCTTGCAACACTCAGGTATTTTTTTATTCAAATGTGTTGTTTGATGGTAAAACTGTAGCTTCACTGGCTAGTTAGTACCTTGTGCTTGTGTGTCGCCAGATGATTTGTCGGGTTCCAGCTAGACTTATAATTTCGTTTTTCTTCATTATAACTTAGCTTAGCCAACAACGCATCGGTGAGGCCTTTGGCATGACTGTCCATACTTATAATTTAACGGACTTCGTAATTTGATAACAAATGAGACTGAATACGTATTTCCCTCGTCTGTTAATATAAACGTTATATAAAAGTACGCATTCGTTACGCAAACAATATTTTTAAACTCCCAGTGAGTCGTAGAAAAGTTTTTCATTTTATAAAATTTTACAACATGCATTCGAAGTCGTTTAAATTTAGAGCAGCAAATATGACGTCATAAATTCTAATTTCGCGAAGGAAACCGCAAGCGTTAGGTACCTATAATCTCGAGCAAAAGGTTAATGGCAAAAGTTTACAAGTTTGTTGTAATACTGTACGTGATTGTACTTATATTGTTGTATGCGAGTAAATTGTGTAATACTTTATAATTGTACGCAAATTTGAATTGATTTTACGTATATTTGAAACCTTTGGAATGGAATGAAATGGTTTTAGTTTGAATTTAGAAGGTAGAGCTTAGGCACGCGTTTTAAATATTATAAGTGATCGTCTTGTCACAATCATAAGATTCCGATATGACGTCTATCATGTATGAACACAAACTAACCTGGTATGGACGTCTTCAACTTACTTATTACGGAAATATATTTTTTTAATTTGAACCGCTGGTAATGATACTATGAAGTGAAGATATTTCGTAGTGAATGATAGGCCACTTTGGTTAATTTATGCAATGCACTATTTACTGTGCATATTCAGTACACAGTTTATATTTATTATCAATGCAGCTTTATAAGTAGGTACATAATGTACTTGTGAATCCACCTCCTCTTCGCTTTGGAAAATTGTTTTTATGTTTACAGATAATAAACACTTCTTCCCATTTTTGCAACATATTTTATTGGTACATCGCTTCTATTGCTCGTAGCATGATGTTATAAAATTTCCCACAGTTTGTTAAATATTTTAATTAGGCATTAGTCCGTAATATTAAACGCAAGTACCTAACTAGCGGGTTAAACGAATTGGAGTAATATTGTTTACTTACTACGAGTATTTAGATAGGTACTTACTTACTTATACGTACTTACATAGGTAAATACTAGAAATTCTGGCGAAATACCTATGTAAACCATCCCTGCTTGTTTTTTATTTGTGTTATTTATAAATTGTTTAAATAATTTTATTTTAATCAGTTTACATCATAAATTGTGTAAAATTGAACAAATATTTAAGACGCCACTACAATGTTTTATAAGGAGGCTGGATTTATAGTTATGTGACCTCTTGAAACAATTTATGAATCGACCATAATCGATACATTACTATAATCGAAAGTATGTGCTACCATGTCACACCCAAAATACAAATAGTTATAGATTCCTTAATATGTCTAAAGCATTGCGATTTTTCGTAGCTATTATAAATTCCCGATACATACGTTTTTAAGCCTTTTCCACTCAAATCGGATAATTATTAACTGTTTAATAGTTTTTTCGTTTTCACTAGATTAATGAAATTTCCATTTTAATAACTAATATAATTTCCTCACCTTAACTTACTAGTCAAATTGTCTTATTATCCCTTTCGGTGTTAATCTCAACGCTACATCTGTTTTTAACTGATTTTAAGAAAACAATCAGAGATCGGTTTATAAATTATCGTTCCGAACTTAATTAACGAAACGATTAGAAAGTCTTTTTACTTATAATCGGTTAAATTTATAAATCGGTTTATTTAATGCATCGATTTTTGTTGTACTTCACTATTGTCACTGTGATGACAGCCTTCATATCGGAATCTTAAGATTGTGCCGACTATAGTAAGTGCTATCAGTAAACTGTCTGTAGTATAATTGCTTTTTACAAAAAAAAAACCAACTTCAACAACAACAAGCAAAGGTACCTCATATATATTGTATATACCTACTCATAATCATATCCTCATATTTATACTCATTTCAGAGATATATAAAGGATTCTGATTAAAAAACCGCACTAAAATCGGTTCATTCAGAAGTTACAGTATCACAGACAAACACAGAAAAGTAGGTCAAACTAATAATAACCCTCTTTAAGCGTCGCTTAAAAATCAAATTTGAACATAAAGTGCAATTACCAATGTTGTAGCGGACGTGCCATAAATTACATCCGCTAGCTACCGGATCAGGTTGTCGGTGAACGGAGAAATATGAAAACAAGGGGAAAATAACGTTTCACGGTGAAAATCATCCACAGTATGGACGATGCGGCTTTTCCACCACGGGAGATTGTGCGTTAAACATTATCAAATGCAAACTAGGTAATTTGATGGACAAATTTATTTTGCTTTGCATAACCCGTCAGCGCTTCGCTTAGAAAATATTACGCTTTAGGGTTAGAAAGGACATTTAAAAAAATGCGTGAGTGTGAGACAGTTTACTCTCTGTTGGTACGTTGTTATATTGTTGCAATTTAACCCCTGAACACCTGATAGCTGCCTTACCCGGCTTGCCAAATTCTACCTTATTTGCTACAATCAATAAAACTGATGGACCAATTAGCGCGTCTCTAAGATTAAGCTCAGACACTGGCATTCATTCCCATTTCCATCACGCAAAAATCTTACACTTTTATTTTTTTAGCTTCCACCCGTACCATGCGATTCATCGTTCCAAAATATTTGGCTTTAAAACAATGAAGCCTACAGAAATAATAAAAAGAAAACATGTTGTTTACAAAAAAATATACATATACAAATGATTCCATGACAACACTTTTTGCATTCATAGTTAGAATGGAAAAATAATGAAAAAATGTTTTTTGTTGTACAAAATATGCCATACATGTGGACTGTTTGAACAAAATCTCGTTGGATTTCCGCGGGGAGCCGATTTGTGCAGGAAATACGTGATGTGAGCTTAGGGTTGCCACGGGTAGGAAATCTGAGAATTTCCAGGCATTTTGCGACCTGTCCCTTTGTTCTTAATCATACGGCACTTAGTCGCTATTTGATCACCAATTGCTTGCCATTCCTTACTCGTTAGCTTGTGTTGATTTCTAACGAAGCGAAGTTTGGAAAGAGATAATTCTTAATTAATCATTGCTATATGTACCTAGTGTGTTATTTTATAAATATACGCAAAGTAAATAAAATAACTAAGACTGTCGAAGCAAGTTACAATAGTCTATTTATTTTATATATTTGACGCAACAACGTTACTTTAAGTTCTACGGTCCAGTAAAGATGTAACTCTGTATTAGACAACCCTATGTTAGCAGCATATTTCCATTCTATCACAAAGAAAACAAAAGTGCATTGAGATCGACGAATCGCGGGAACTTGTTACACACGAAATATGAATAGGTACTAAATTGTAACGGAAAAGTGATATTTCGTTCAATATTCTCTTTTTTTTGTAACCGACAGACGAGGAGACAAATCACGAGATGGTAGTGGTCACCATCGCCAATGACGTCACCACATAATAATATGATAAAGGCGGCAGAAGGACGAGAAATATGTCACTGAAAGTCCTCCGCATGGCTTCATTGCTATCTAACGATAACAACCGGTACCGACAGCTTCACGTGCCCTCTGAAACACGGAAATGCTCAAGAGTTTTTTTATAACTGTCAACCATTCAACTACCGAGCGCGCCTGCTGTTGCTTAAGGCACTTCTCACACAACGCTATTTATGAGCTTTGCGACTGCAACGCAATCCAAAATTTGTATGTATCTGACATCTTTCACTGACAGGACACGCGTCTACGATGCGAATCCTGTCAGTTAACATTGCGTTGCAGTCGCGTAGCTCATAAATAGCGTTGTGTGAGAAGAGCCTAACTCAGCCGATTCCTTGAGTCGCTGAGAGTAGGTAGGAGAGGAAATGCCATTCCCCGCTAAAACAAAGTTAGGACGTGAGCACACAGTTCAAAATTACTTAAGGCTTTTTAAATTCTCGCGTCGAATTACAATGAACCTTAATCACAAGGGGGGAAAGCTGACATTGGTGTAGGTTGCCAATAGAATTTTGTAAGCGCTAGCAGTCGGGTTATGAGCGCTACGGAAAAACAGCATTGTATTATCAATAGAAATGAGGCCGTGCGTTTAAGAGATTATCGAATGGGTTTTCAATTCTAACGATTGTTTTTATGGCTTCATATACGATTATCTTTTGTTAGGTAGGATAAAGAAACTGTAAATGGGTACGAAATGTTGTACTACAGACTACTTTGAACGATGTAATAAAAGAAAGAACAGAGTGCATATAAGAATAAGAATACAAACGTAGAAAAAGTCAATAAAACACGCATTATTAGGAAAAAAAAACTCAATAACAAAATCTGTGAAATCGTTAAAAATATAGTTAAATTGACAACCACTACTATTTGAAGTCTTTCAATAATAAAACGAAGACTCACGAAATTTTCACAAATAAAGATGTGCCCGAGATGTCTCATACACACACAAGCTTCCGCTCGCAGGCTTCGCCCGCGTGGAACTCGTTTAAACTTCACCTCCCTTCCACCCCCCTTCGAGGTGGAATTTCCAAAAATCCTCTCTTAGTGCTCCCCTACACTCCCCAAGAAACATACATGCCAAATTTCAGCTTCTTCCTTTCAGTAGTTTCGGCTGTGCGTTGTCTGTTAGTCAATCACTCAGTAACGCAAGAGTTTTATATATTAAGATTATACTCTGCTACTGCTAAACATAGTGAGTGAAGCGAAGCGACCGGTTCTCGGTACCTTCAGTACGTAATTATGACGTGTGTCTTTCAGTCTCTCGTTCGGAACTCAGTCACACAAAAGTACGAATGAGTCATGCCGCCAAATTGCGCTGAAAATAGTTCGTGTTTTCCGCTGAAAGAAAGGCCATTTTGATAAAAGCCTCGCTGCATCTGTTTGTGGCTCTAAGGGTGCCTTTCCACCAGAGATGTGATATGCTACGTTGCTAAGGATGCGTTTGCCATCCACCAATCTTATTCATTCCTAAGGAGGTGTCTAGGAGAGCCAATGTATTTGATTGGTAGATCTCAAACGCATCCTTAGCAACGTAGCATATCACATCTCTGGTGGAAAGGCACCCTAAATGTAGACGTATCGTAAAGCTGGCAACTCTAGTATTGAAGCTAGGCTGGATGCGATACCTCATATATAACTTACGAAACTACTTGGTAGTAAATACATAAAACGTCATCGAATCATCAATCATCAACCAAATTGGTAAATACAAAACCCTTCCGCTATTGAGTGACATGCCTACTTGCCTACTGACTGACAGACACCAGCTGAAACTACTAAACGCAAGAAACTGAAAGGATGGTATTCCACTCATCCAATTTCTTTGATCCAAGTTGTATTGGACAAAGAAATTGGATGACTTCATCAAATCCTACTATCCTACTAATATTATAAATGCGAAAGTTTGTAAGGATGTATGTGTGTTTGTTGCTCTTTCACGCAAAAACTATTGAACGGATTTTCATGAAACTTTGCAGTAATATAGCTAAGACATCGGAATAACATCATTTGTTAAAATTTATAGAGATTTTTGAAGGGACTGGTTTCCCGAAGCGAAGCGAGGGCGGATTTACTAGTTTATGAATAAAAGTGAAAGATCAAAGATTTTGATGTTCTGTTTTGTTTGATTTTGTTTGTTTGTTTTGTTTTTTCTGTTCCCTTCTGATTTTTCTCAAAGAGAATATTGGACAACGATTGAAGGAGTGGAATTGGCACTCGTCAATTCAATTCAAGTCAAGAAATTTGAAGCGCTCATAGCCCGGCGGCTTGCGTCGATCCTATGCGATCGACAAAGTTAAGCAACAGCGGGCGGTCGGTAGTCGGATGGGTGACCGCTAGTGGCAAAAATTTCTTGAGCGCTTCCGTGCTTCGGAGGGCACGTAAAGCCGTCGTTAAGCCATGTCGGAGGCCTTCGGGCGGCTTGAAAACTTTCGACGCTGGGTTGGCCACTAACCCCTCCACCAACCCGCATTGGAGCAGCGTGGTGGAGTATGCTCTAGGCCTCCTCAGTAATGAGGAGAGACCCGTGCCCAGTAGTGGGCCATTAGTGGGTTGTAGCTTAGCTTAGCTTAGCAAGAAATTTGATGAATTTTTGGATGTAGAAATCGGACTAAGATATTGGACCAGTAGAATACCACCCTAAGACATATTTAAGCATTCATTGGGGAGTGTAGGGAACCAATTTATAAGAGAGGATTTTTTAAATGCGGATAAAAAAGGGATTATTACTTCAATGGATTCACTTGAAATTTTATATATAGGTTCCTCAAATGACGCAAGGGGGCACAAAGAAAGGATTATTGGAATTAAAAGTTATTTCCAATAATCCTCCATCCTCACTCCCCGGGCGCAATATAACCTAATCCGAAGCCGTACGAGGAAATCTAGTCAAAATATTACTAGAAATCTATAAGCGAGCTAATGTAATGACACAAAGAAATCATGCACCAACATACGAGTACATTGGGCGCTGAAAATTTTTCTTCAGAGCGAGTTAAGTGCTATTTGCATGAAAGTATATTATAGTCACACATGTTTCCTCACGAATTGTTTCAAAGTAAGTACATAAATCTTTAGTTTGTATTGAGTTCCGCAAAGTAATGCCTGATGCAATTAAATTAAGATGTTACAAACGAAAGAAGTTTTTATGCTTTAAGTAGACGGATCATCTCACGGTGAGAGATCACATCACCCATGGAAATTATTAACACCAGGGGCAACATTAACGCCTTGCCGACCAAAAACGAAGCCATGGCCCCATGCCATAACCTCTTTGTAATGTTTACTGAAGCCAATGACACAAATATTAATTTCTTAACCTATAACTATCCCACTACTGGACATGAAACTTATCTCACAACGGGAGAGGTATGTATAGTTTACGTAGCAACTATTTTTAACAGACTTCAAAAAAGGAGGATCTCAGTTTGACCTGTATGTATGTATTTTGTGCGCGATTATCTCGCGTTTGTTCAACTGATTTTGATGCGGTTTTCAGCATAGTATTTTTCAGACTTAGGAGAAGGTTTTAGGCATATTGTTTGGCTGAAATGATTTTGATACGGTTTTCAGCATCGTGTTTATCAGACTTAGGAGAAGGATTTGGGAATATTAACCGCGTTTAACTGAACCGATTTTTACTTTTCGGCGTTAAAGTCGGTTCTATTTTGTTAAAAGTTATCTAATCTGTGGTACAGATCAACACTGTTCAAGTGCGGATTGGCAGATATTGACACCGACATAACTTGCTAAGATAGGCTTTGCATTTTGATAAATCCGATAAGCTTGTGGTTCTAGACAAACTATTTTACATGGAATGCTTGTGGTGTCATTCTATTTAATATTACAGTTGTAAACACTCAAAATATTATTTGTGGTGAGTTTATTTAACAAAGCCACTAGAACTGTGAACTTAAACCACCAGTTGGCGAACTTGAGTTGTTAGCTGTTCTCGGCGCGGCGGTGGCGGTCCGCGGTGTATGTGGTCGCTGGTAAACTGAAAACTTATTTTGACATACAACTAGTCGAAAGTAAAATATTAGACCTCAACCCACCTGCTATTCCCATCGTAAATTCTTTTGTCATATTTCTCTTTAACTTGGGGCAGCGACAAGAAACAATGGATTTGTAAATTTTGATTGCTTTATAAAGTAAGAAGGAAGGAAAAAATGTTTTTTTTTAGTTTTTCTTTTAGAATAAAAACAACCATTTTCCATTCTAATTTTATAATCAAAGTGTGTATGTTTATTTGTTTGTCCTTCTTTCAAGTCATAATGGAGCGATGTTATGGTATATTGTATATCTAATGTTTGTGTGTGAATATAAAAGGCTAGAGAGTGAAAAAGGCTTCTGTTTACTGTAAACACCCTTAAGTGTAAGGGCTGAAATTTTGTTTTAAAAACTGTTAAATATATATCTAAGCAGGCCACGCCGCGGGCAATAGGTGTTTATGGATAAAACTATTTATTACTAGGCCTCTTATCTATATAATTTAATCTTAAACCTGTCACATAACTATATTGTTATCTATAAGGTGAAAACTTGTAATTATCTTTCTTGTAATTACAATTTCTATGCAAACCTTAATAAAATCTAGCTCTAAGCTTTCAGAAAAGCTAACTAAATTATACCTATTAGTGTAGATATTATAATATAGACCTCGTTACTGAAGTCAGAAGAAGGTGAAGGCAGTTAAACTTATTAGTTTATAACTAAGTAAAACTTGTAAAAAATGCCATTATTAAAAAAACTAATACTAGTGATTTAAAGATAATTATGAAACCATTTAAAAAATAATTTATGAAATTAATACAATTTTCAAAATAATTTTGTTTAATTGTTACCACTTAACATGAGGTAGCTCGATGCCTTGTGTGTCACCTCGTCATCAAAACCCATCATGGCCCACTATTAACCATGGATCTCCTTTAACTATGAGAAGGTTAAGGACATGTCTACCACACTGGCCAAGTCACACAGACAAGTTTACACAGCTTTGAGTTATTTGAACTCTGCAGCATACAGGCTTCCTCACGATGTTCCCCTTCACCTTTATAACGAGGGACAAAAATGCTTAAAACGCACATAACTCCGGAAAGTTAGAGAAGTGAGTGCTCTGGGAATCGAACCCGGACCCCGCGAGTAGGAGGCTGAATTCTTAATACCTAAATAGGTTATCACCTATGCAACACTCTGTGCCTAATGTGTACAAAAACGTAATGTAAATATATGAGGAATATTATATTATATTTTAATGCGTAACGTAAAATGAATAAATCAAATGATGCAATCAAAATGGATTATTAAAATCATTGAGCCTAATTATTATGATATTTATGTAAAGTTATCGTCTTATTTAAAGCGAGTAACGAACAACGAGTTTATAAGGGTGTCATAATTTCTAAACAATTTAACATATTAAACAATAAACAATTTTTTTTATTCACATTATTTCTTGTATAAATTTTATTCCATTTAATATATTGCTTTCGACCTCTACAAAAATAGAAAATAATTGTAATAGAATGCTCGAAAGAAAATATAACAGATACTTTTAACCTTACTTACTTCATGGTTGAATAAGTACATTGGTTGAATACAACCGTCTGTAGCTTATCCACAGATGGTCAAACGAGTTAGCATTTTGAAGCTCTTATCATACCACAGGTAATTATGAAATGTAATTTGCAATTCGTTTTCTGTTAATCTCTGTAGGTAATTTCCGCACAATATCTAATTATTTGGCAAAAATTTTAAGTTGTGGTAATTTTAAAGCAAAAAAATGAATGCTTAATTAAGGGCTCATTTTCATTGGTCGATAACTCGGTCGATAAACAGCATGCGGGGAGTCCCCGAATACGGTATAACAACTAGTGAAAGTGCGTCGTCAATATGATTGTAGTCGATATACAGCATGCGGGGACTCCCCGCATACGGGCTCAACAACCAATGAAATTCGTCGGTTGGTGTAAAGCAAGCATAGTGCGTGCTGCGGGGGTTTAGTTTACGATTATTATTCGATGCGAAATAACGTTGCGCGAGATCAATATGGCTGATCGTTTTACTGAAGGACAAATGCTTAAATTGGTAGAAACATACCGAGAGCGAGACTACCCATGTTTGTGGAATGTGACCAGTAATTTATATAAAAATCGAGATGCCAGATTTCTTTTTCTTCAGTGAAGCTAATAATTTCTTCTTAAGTATGTCGGAAATAGCTAAAATTGCTCCACACAACATTAATATATAGCAGCACCATAGCAGGCACGTCTATTCAACTCCACAACTTCAAAACTACTGTCTCGGTGAGGAAATTCAAACATCCCGCATGCATCGACATAACAGAAATCTCCCGTACCCCGCATGCGAGTTCCATCGACTTATGAAAACGGTTACCGCAGTTGGGCCCTACGGCATGCTTTACAGAAATCTCCCGTACCCCGCATTCGAGTTCCATCGACTTATGAAAACGGTTACCGCATTCGGGCCCTACGGCATGCTTTACAGAAATCTCCCGTACCCCGCATCCGAGTTCCATCGACTTATGAAAACGGTTGCCGCATTCGGGCCCTACGGCATGCTTTACAGAAATCTCCCGTACCCCGAACGCGGGCCCTAACGAACAATGAAAATGCGCCCTAACGCGTTGCTATCCCCGAGGACTGAGATGGTACATTGAACTGGGAGCATAGATAAAAGTTAGGTTTTGGCGGGGAGTGGCAATTCCATAATTATGTTCGGCGATTTAATTAAGGTATCTTATACTTTTTTATAGAATTAAGATAGCAAACGAGCATGCAGCACCACCCTTCCGCCTCCGCCCATAACAACAGTGACCGACCTAAAACTAGACTCAAACGGACAAGACGGTTAGTCCAGTTAGTAGATGGTGTTAGAATATTAGTTGGTTAGTTTGTTAATAAGTGTAGGGACAGGGACTGTTAGGGATAATTAGTTCTGTTAGATAATGTTATTAGATAATGTTACTATTAGTCCAGTTAGTTATGTATTGTTAGTATGAGTCTCGTTCTAATTCGGTCACAGATGCGATGCTAACTCTAAGTACTGAGATGGTCGCCTCTAAAAAAGTGTAACCGGCTCCACAAATTCCTATCCGGAACACAATTGTATTTAAAATATTTATTACACGGTAGGAATGGTACTAAGTACCGTGGCGGGCGGTGGTACTTCCCCGGGTGAGATCTAGGCCCTTACCACTTGTTAACCTGTTAACTGTGGAATTGTGGATTTAGTACTTAATTTCGTCCTGTCATCCGAACTGTGTGTAGGTTTATTCTAAATTTCCATTGACAACGCGGGCGTAGCCGTGGGTTAGAAGTAGTATAAATATATATTTTGGCGTATAAAGCAATCTCACAGCCACGCATCTAAAGCAATTCTACATTATAAATGAACGAATTTTACCTTCATCATTATTCGGAGAGTAATTTTGTTTTGTGTTTGACATAATACAGCTTATCAACTGCGGTAAATACGGTAAACATGGTTATCAAATTATGCTTTGCCTTTTATACCTATAACAATATTTTGGTAGAGAATATAAAGTACCTTTATATCCATACTAGTAAATCCGCCCTCGCTTCGCTTCGGGAAACCCAGTCTCTTCAAAAATCTATAAATTTTAACAAATTATGTTATTCCGATGTCTAAGCTATATTACTGCAAAGTTTCATGAAAATCCGTTCAGTAGTTTTTGCGTGAAAGAGTAACGAACCCACACACACACTCACTCACATACATCCTTACAAACTTTCGCATTTATAATATTAGTAGGATCCCTATTAATATTATGAATGCGTATGCGTCACTGAATACGAATTGTTTCTTCTATTTTCTAAGAGATGGCGCCAGTGGCTTACTTTTTAGGGTTCCGTAGCCAAATGGCAAAAACGGAACCATTATAGATTCGTCATGTCTGTCTGTCTGCCAGTATGTCACAGCCACTTTTCTCCGAAACTATTAAAACTATATTGTTGAAACTTGGTAAGAAGATGTATTCTGTGAACCGCCTTAAGATTTTCACACAAGAATAGAAAAAAATAATAAATTTTAGGGGTTCCCCATACTTAGAACTAAAACTAAAAAAATTTTTTCATCAAACCCATACGTGTGGGGTCTGAATAGGTCTTCAAAATGATATTGAGATTTCTAATATAATTTTTTTCTAAACTGAATAGTTTGCGCGAGAGGCACTCGCAAAGAGGTACAATGTGTGTCCCCGCCCCCCCTGTAACTTCTAAAATAAGAGTATTATGAAATTAAAAAAATATATGATGTGCATTACCACGTAAACTCCCACCGAAAATTGGTTTGAACGAGATCTAAGTAGTTTTAAGTAACGAGTAAGTAATTTTTTTAATACGTCATAAATCGTAAACCGCAATTTACCTTTCATTTAATTAACTCGAATATATTTTTTTTATATCATGTTAATTGCTGCTATGGAACCCTTCATGGGCGAGTCCGACTCACACTTAGAATTTTTTTTCTAGAAAAACAACATCGCATACCGAGACGACTAGTCTTATAATATTCTCTTGAGATAATTTTCAGAAAGTATTTTGCCGTTTCCGACTCCTATGCAGTCGAAGTCGTCAACATTATTACTATCTAAATTCAAATTCAAATTCAAATTCAAATCTTTATTTCTTCGAAGTAGGTTTTTACAAACTCATTTCGAATATAATTCTAATATAATATTTTTAAAGGACGCTACAAAAACTCGATGCAGGGAATCGTAGTGCAGAGGTAAGGCGTGTAAGCGTTTATTCATAACTAGCGAACCCAGCAGATTGTCTTGCAAATCTTGCAATATACTTATGTATATCTCAGGTTATAAATAAATGAATAACGCTACACACTCACAGCCCCACACTAGAATTCCCTGTGTCGTGGGTGCCATGAACAACACAATACAAAGACTTTAGGTTATGTTATGTTTATTTCAAGGTATTCTAGGTACGATATAACATAATATGCTATTTTTAAAGTTAGACCATCAGCAATATAATCGCGAGAACCGCAACAAATTTTATTCTGTAGTTTTTGCGTGATGCCCGGAAAAACATACAGACTAAATTCTAGAAAAAATATTTTTGGCTTTTATTGGCCCCGTGACGACTTATCATCCAATTTTCTTCTCAAATATACCTATTTACAGACATAATCCATTTAAATTTTTAATATAGATTATGAGTTTAAAACACCAACTGGACTTAAAATCTTGAATTGACTTCCGAACAATTTAACGTAAAGAAAATATTTAAACCATTATAAAGTTAAATTGGATAAGTTTTTCAATATAGGTACCTAACAATGTTCTATCTGTTTCATCTTTCAATTAATATACTCTAAGTTGTACCTTTTAGGTACTTATTTTACTATCTCCGCGACTTCAACGGATAGAAATAAATATGTTATATTGAACCAAGCCTGTGGTATATTGGTTAAAAAGTATTAAGAAAAAACATTTATTTATGCTGCCATAATAACAGTCTAGGACTATAGCTGTTAGTAATATTTCATTTATATTGTTCATACGCTAAAGTTTATACATAAGCGCTCATAGCCCGGCGGCTTGCATCGATCCTAAGTGATTGACAAAGTTAAGCAACTGCGGGTGCGGTCGGTAGATGGGTGACCGCTAGTGGCAATATTTCTTGAGCGCTTCCGTGCTATAGAGGGCACGTCAAGTCCTCGGCCTCGGTTGTAATCGTTAAATAGCAGTCACTAAGCCATGAAAACTTCCGATGCTGGGTTGGCCACTAACCCCTCCACCAATCCCTACAGGAGCAGCGTGTTGAAGTAATCTCCAGGCCTACTCAGCAATGAGGAGAGACTCGTACTCAGAAGTGGGCTATTGGACGTTGCACCAATGCAACGTCCAATTGCAATTACAATTAGAGGGAAAAAAGCATCATGGCCCACTATTGAGCACGGGTCGCCTCTCAGAATGAGAAGGTTAAGGCCATAGTCCACCACGCTGGCCAAGTGCGGATTGGCGGACTTCACACACCTTTGAGTTTTTACGAAATCTCCGGCATGCAGGTTTCCTCACGATGTTTTCCTTCACCGTTTGTAGCTAGTGACATTTAAATGCTTAAAACGCACATAACTCCGAAAAGTCAGAGGTGCGTGCCCTGGGATTCGAACCCGGACCCTCCGTATGGAAGGCGGAGTTCTTAACCACTAGGCTATCACCGCTACAATTCATCCAAATATATCCTAAATATCCAAAATACATCCTATATACATAACCGTAAAGCTTGTACAAGTGACTTTGAGTGTGGGTTTCGACCGAATGTGGGTCACCAATAAAGCTCTTCACGCCTCCTTTCAGTGAATTCACACATGACATGACATTTAATAGTATCAGCGAGAATGTGATAAAAATATTTCTCTTGGAACTTATATTTCACATAGCGGATAGTAAAATACAATTTTTCAAACGATTAACTTGTTTGGATTTTTACTTTTTTGCTTTCAAAGAAAAATTTCGGGAAAATTGACCTGTAGGTATTCATTAAAGGCGATCGATGTTAAACAAGAACATAAGTGAAATAAAGTTTATTCGAAGTAAGTTTTTACAAAGACGAATCGTACGTCAAATTACGCCAACTACAAGGGATATCCGTGAATAGGTTGGTTGTTCAAAGAGAGCAAAGTTTTTTGTTCTTTGTTAACCGACTTCAAAAAAGAAGGAGGTTCTCAATTCGACCGTATATATGCTTTTTTTTTATGTTTGTTCAGCGATTTTTTCGTCGTTTATGGGCCGATTTTGATAATTCTTATTTTGTTGTAAAGTAGATATGCGCAGTGGGGTCCTTTTAAAAGAATCACCAGGATCTGATGATGGCATCTCGGAGAAATCGAGGGCAACTTTCGAAAATTGTAGGGACGACTAGTGTATTTGTTAATGTTTTCATAAGTACATGAAAGCGCTACAATTTCATGAAGGTCTGGAGTCGATCGATGAAGCCGAAAGTCAGTCGAGGGAACTCCTCAACGATTTACTGTAGTTATCTAGTGTTGGGCTTGATTAATTTGTAGTGACGAGAACTTTACACCTACATGTTGAATTAAGCGCCATCTGGCGAGTAGTTTTTGAGTTGTCTCTGTTTATCGAGGTTGAAGTCGGTTATTTTTTTTGTAAAAAGCAATAATTTAACTTGAATTATGTTCGGGATTAAATTGGATGGAATACAAGTTAGTTACATTCAGCAATATGGAATTACAATACCAAACGAGCAAGCAGCACCATCGTTTCGTCGTCCGAGACAACGAACACAGAACAAGACTCAAATCGGGACAATGATGGCCAGAATCAATCAATATATGTATATAAAACTCTTGCGTTACTGAGTGATTGACTGACAGACAACGCACAGCCGAAACTACTGAAAAGAATAAGCTGAAATTTGGCATGTATGTTCCTTGGGGAGTGTAGGGGAGTACTAAGAGGGGATTTTTAGAAATTCCACCCCGAAGAGGGTGAAATTGGGGGATGAAGTTTAAATGAATTCCACGCGGGCGAAGCCTGCGGGTGGAAGCTAGTATAATATATTTAAAACGTTTTATTTCTATGCAGTTAATTTCGAACCGAATTAAAGCGGTTGAACTTTAGACATAACCCTTTTATTTCGCAATTCAGTAAGCAATTTCACCATGAACCATGATCTCGCATTACCATATTGAATATGCGCACTGTTTTGCATATCATATTAACATATATATGCCTGTGCAAGGTACATGTTTGAAAAGAAATATTAGTAGGAGTAACATATTATAATTATATCAAACAACATGAATTATTTAAAAATATTCCTAAAATATTGCCTATTAAGCTATTGTATAGCTTTTATCGCGGGCCTTGGGCGCGGGGACCGAATGCAGAAATTTCGTAACGAAAATTTATTACACCCTGCACACAGACATAGTTACTATGTCTATGCACCCACACATCGATTAATACCAGAACTTTTAACTGAGTTAACTAACTTTTACTTTATAACGGCTAAACCGATTTGGCTAATTTTAGTCTTGAAATATTCGTGGAAGTTCAGGGAAGGTTGCAGCGATGAGAAAATATGAAAAATTGCGAGGTAAATACTAAAAAAATGAAAATTTTAATTTCCCATACAAATCTTACCTGTCAAACATTTGATTTTCGCCCCGTCGGTTCGGTGTTTTAAGAATAATTACATGTAGATCTGGATTAAATAAGGCGTTGGAATCGACAACATGTATTCATAATAGTCGAATTATCGCGTATTTAGATTTAAAACATACAAAATAATAACATGACATAAAATAATGACACTATACTCAGATTATAGAACCAAAAGGCAGATGTAACATTCGCAAAGAAAAGCAACGAATAAAGTGAAGTCACTTTTTCGCTATGTGTGCATGACAACCTTAATGTCAACTAGCGGTGCACCGTATGGATACGTAATTCTTTGTGTGTGTGAGGTTGCCAAATGAAAAGTCATAATCTCCCGCAATTTTGTAAACATTGATCGCCATATTACTAACTTATAACATTATGCACAATTCAATTGGCAAATTATGGCAAATTATTTATTACTACTGAACGACCTTGTTTCCAATCCCGTAAGCCCTTATTCGATAAAATATGAGGGATGGTATTCTTTAAATTGACGTGATTTTTTTTATTTCTGAACCGCTTCAAATAAAACAAACACTAAATGTTAACCCACGCTCATTAGAATACGCCATGCGCCAGTGAAAACTGCATCTAAATTTGTTAAGCCGTTCCTGTGATTAGGCGGAACAAATGCACAAAACTTTAAAGAGACAGACAAAAAATTAAAGTTTTATGAAATGTAATAATAATAATTGATTTTAATTATTTTAGTACTGAATGATTCGTGAGTGTTTGAATACATTTTACGTATATCACACGGCTTACCTCACGTTACTATTTTGTCTAATTATTTATATCACTAGGTATCAAAAAGTACATTATAATATGTGTAAATGTCATTTTAATATATTGAATTTAATAAGTTAATTTTTTAAATATGTTTAATTGTTTTAATTAACCTATGGATATTTTCTTTGGGTAGATATTTTTAATAAAAAACATCAAAATATCAATAATAACATATTTATTATAACAAAAATTCGGTTTTGATGCTTTTTAATCAACCAACGTCCTTTTTTAGTGAGATACACGTCACCCTCACTAAATGTAATGAGCAAATCACGCAAAATTTGAATGACAGCCAATTAATATCTTGCCTGCGCTTCCGAATAATATGAACCCATTTTTTCTCTTGTTACAGCATCTGTCGGTAATCTGCAAACATTATAATTGAAATCATTTAGTGGCTAAACAGAAACTAAAATAGTATATACTTATTTATCATACATTTATCGTGGGCAAACGTGACATTTTCAAATAACTCGGTTTGCCTATGTTAAAATGCTAATTTTATTGGCTGTATTTCCTGATTTTTAGGTTTAAATTAATAAAACTATTTACTTTTAAACTATATTTTTTTCGTTATAAATCGACCAGTGCTCAAATAGCCCATGCATATTTCCCCAAATTTAGGGTAACCGATTTTCATATAAAGCTGTTATAGAAACGAATAATTGTCGAGGTTTTGTGTTCCGAGCGGACCGCAAAAATATTATTATAAATAAATAATAAAATAATGAAGAGTTACCTGTGAAAAGACATTCCATATCCTTTTCTTTGGTTTTGCTAACAACTTTTACAGAGTTTAAAAATGCAAGACGGCATTTTAGCTGATAAAATTATATTAAAAAATTTGACATTTGCGACGTTTATGCTATTTGACGCATTCCTTAGTACTGACACGAGATTGTATTAGCTTTTTATTTTGTATTTGCTTTGGTAGCTTCACTTTATACTAGAACGACTACATCTGCCTTTTGGTTCTATAATCTGAGACACTATATTAATGACTTGAGGGTGATAGAGACAGTGCCATACAGACAAGGCAAACTGTAAGGCACTGTCTCTGTCACCCACACGTCATTCACGCGCCAAAAGATCGTTGTAGGACTTAAATGTCAAATGTCAATTTTCTTTTTAAAAAGAATTATTTTGTCAACTGAAATAGTTCTTATGCTTTTGTTCAGAATATTTAAATCTTCTTTGCACAAATTAATGCATTATCCGTTTCTAATAAACTTTGATGTAACTTTTGATAACTAGGCAACTAAATGAAAACTGGTACACCACTTTCTTATCCCACTGTAAAACAGTGAATATCTGTACTCGTATAATTTGTGTACAAAGTGTTTTAAATATGAATAAACAAAGTGCATTTATTAATGAAGAAAGTCACGAAAAAATTGTGAAAGAAAATGAGTTATTACTCTATATACATTCATTTTATTATTATTATCACAAATGCAGTATTATTTTTTGTTTTGTTAATTTATATATAATGCTATGCAATAGCTTTACCGCGGCAGTCTCCGAGTGCCACACGTCTTTTTTTATTGTTATTTTAATGCAGCATTAATTACTGTAGTAAGATTGGGCAAGCATTTTATACGATGGTAGAAGCTCTGTCCCCAATTTTTTTCTTCAGAGAGTTTTTCCCATATAAATGTATCCATGTAACCTCCTCCATACAGCCTTCTAGTAGGTACACGGGTATACAAACAAATAATATTTATTACAAAAAGTATATTATACTTTTTTTTATGGTAAATATTATTACGTCACTATTATAAAACAATATTATTTAATGTTTATAAACAATAAATAAATAATCCTGTTACTTCTGGAATAAAAATAAACTGTCAACTACAAATAAATGTTCTCGAGTTGACATAAGTACCTACTTAGACAAAAGTTTACCGAAATGGAGGCTCAAAAGTTTACCAACTCGGGTGTTTTAAAACTTTGTTTGCATGTGTACGCAGGAAATTCTGATGTGTTGCAGAGGAGAATGCATTGGCTTTATTTGTTCATTCAACACATTGGACTTTATCGCCACGTGGAATTTTTGACAAGCGTTGACTATTATTAGTTAAAAAATTCAAGAAGTCTTTGACGTAATTACATTATTTTGATGATTATATAATTACATTTTGATGTAATTTATATTATTTCACAGGAAATCGTGCAACCGCGAAAATTTGAGAGAGCAATACAAATACCTATAATTTAAATATGCCCAGAATCAATAACATGATCTTTTATAGAAGTTCTTATGTAACAGCAATTCGTGTTTACGAGTATAATAACTTACCGATCGATATAAAATATCTGGATGGATTAAAACATTGAGATACTATGTACTAAAGTATGGTATAAAATTTAAAAAGTAACTTCGCAAATGGCTCATACAAAAAGTACACTATACCTAATTTAAATGAATTCTTTAATTGAAATTGACACCTCTTATAATGTGAATGATATTTTATAATTGACTCTTATAATTGACTCTCATATATAATCTGATATTTCAAGTAGATTTTTAATTTGATGACATTTTATAAATTGTATTAATAATGTTATAACTTAATTAATTATTTTCATATTTATAAATTTAAAATTTGGACAATTTTAATGATGGACGATAATTTATTTTATTAAGGTTATTTTTTTGCATGCCGACATGGTAAAATAAGAGGACTTCAATATAATACATATAGGTACATATGTATTGACCAACTTTTGTAACCTTATTTACGCAAATAAATAATTTGAATTTATAACTGACATCCACGAATAAATTAGAGGGCCTTCTGTTATTTTTGTGGTAAAAAAATAAATAAATAAATCTAAGCTTCATAACTCGATTCACTAAAAAATATTAGAAGATTGAGTCCGTGTTACCTTTGCACGCTATGCATGCAATGACGTAGAGAACGCACGATTTTTGAAATATTTATGACAGAATATTTAGAAAACAGCCCGTACGTATACAACAAGCCACTTGGTGAGTTTCTCGAGCAAAAGGAAAGTTATCTAGCCAGCTTCAAAATTTACCTTAAAAAGGTTATTCCAGTGTAGTATAGGATCCGTATTGGGTACTAGTAAATTGACTTCGTTTCGTTACGTATTTTTCATTTTTATCTATTTTTCAGAGAGAATTATATTAAAGCAAATTCATATTTTTTATTATTTACAATACAATACAATAAAAATCCTCTTTATTGTACACCATAAAATTTCACAGAAATATAAAATAGTCGTGTATAAGTACAACAGGCGGTCTTATCACTAATAAAATTAGCGATCTCTTCCAGACAAACTTTAAATATTGATAAAAGCTAAACACAAGAAAAGGGTAGGGATGCACAAATACTTACATGGGCTTTTGATAGTAGGTACGATGAATATGTATTGTGCAACATTAGAGAAGTCATCAAAATACTTTTTATTAAGAGAAAACATCTAAAAATACACATGAGTGAGAGTTATAATATATACTAGCTGTTGCTCGCGGCTTCACCCGCGTAGTAGCATTTTTGCCTTACTTTCATACAAATTTTGAAACCTTATTTGACCCTCAGGGGTTGAATATCAAAACTACGTTCATAGTGGATGCCTTCTAACTATAAACTACCTCACTGCCAAGTTTCACCTTTATACGTAAAAGTATTTTCGAGATTTCTTGATACGCGAGTGTCCTTTCACTTTTATATAATAAAGAAGATAGAAGATATAGTTTTGATAGAGTAATTCATCATCTTTGCTCACACGGATAAAACCTATCAAACTGCATCTGACCGGCCCAGTGAACTTTGGCCTTAACACCTGTAATTCTGACAAGACACTCCAATCTGAGTATAGTGTATTATTTTATAACTCATAAAAATACTATCAACTTACCAGTTTCACGAACTTCATTTTCAAAAAAGTCACATTTTTTAAATCATCAACACATGTTAGAATCACATTTTAAACAATAACTTATAAGAGTCGGCTCCGATTAATAGCACCCACTTCTTACGTTAAGAAGACAAAACAGAAAGACGATGAAAAGATAAAAGAAGCAGTCTCAGACAATGAAATGTAATTATTATCTTTTGAAAAATTAATTGTGTCCTCCCGTATTGTAAGCGAAGTTTGCCGCGTAGCGCTACGCTGCGCGTAGCACTTGCCGCTACGAATGCTACGAGATGACTGAGGCGTTGCTACGACACCTTCTACGTCATGATATACGCGTGGGTTAACTGATTTTAATGAATGCACGACATTAATGGTACATGCTTTGATGTTTGAAATATCTAGATGGAAAATCGAATTCGCGCAAACGTATCAAAAAATTGAGCCACAATTTTTATATCATTACGCACACATAGACAATAAACGAAGGTGTAAAACATCGCCTGCACGCACACATGCTTGATAATGTTGCCTTGTTTTTTTTTGTTTTCATTGTAGGGCGACGCTCAATCTAGACGTTTAACACATCAAAGGGTACATGTTACCACGTGAAGAGGATATTATTGGAATCCTTTTTAACACATGTAAATTTACTTGACATCTATTTATGGAACGGAATCTTTCAGAAATTTTTAGAAGTCTCCAATATCAGCGCAATTGTTTCATTGTTTCGTTGTCACTAGGATGATCATAAAATGCAATTTTATAGAAATAATTCCTGACATCAAAATCGATAAGGAGATCCATCAGATGTTGCCTAATTTTATAGACACAAGCACCAGCTTTCAAATAAAAATAAAGAATTATAAAAATCGGAATACTCAGTCAAAACTAAACTTATCGTGTAACGACCATGAATTAAATATGAATAACTCAATAGCTTCCCACCAGATGTCACTAAAATGAATAAGGTGCCAAAAAAGCATAACCTTGTTAATAGTTACAAAAATAATTTCATAACCGGTTCACCCAGCAGAAAGTTATGATCTTAGCACACGTAATAAACAGTCAAATTAAAAAAAGAAATATATGGCGTTTCTTAAGCGCCTGTAACTATGATCATGAGCTACTATGACTGTGAGATCGAATGAATTCGACAACGTCGTGCGTCATAATACATATTTTGTTCGTGTTGTCAAAATGAGTCTAAAAATTAAGAAAAATAAATTTTGATGTGAAAATAAAACTAAAAATTTACGCACAAATAGCAAACCTCACTAAAAACCAGATTTTTGTTTTACTTTTGAATAGTTAATATTACCGCAATAAACATAAAATCTCATTAATTAGTCCCATTTAATTTAATGACTCACTATCGTGAAATAAAATATAAGTAATTAACTGAATTTAATTTAATCAAACTGAATTATAAGTAATTAAAAAAATTCAATTGTAGTTAGAAAGCATGGAGTGCAATTTACTGTTACATATTTTTATTATAAATTTAATCTTGTAAAAAGCTATAAATATTTATATAATTATCATATTATTTAATATCAAATCCTTCACGCTTTTGTACTATAAATAATTAATTCACTTTTATTTTAATCTCGCTCAACAGCAAAAACTCCCAAGTGACTTTTTGATTTTCTATTAATTTAACTCATTTCCTCTCAGAAGTTGATATTAGTGTCTTAACAATTGACTTTTTATATTATGAGTATTAACTAACGCGTGCTTTACAACTCAAGACTGCATTGAAACTTACCATCAGGTGGAAGTGGAGTTAAAATCCACTTATATAATTAGTTAAATTTTGTATTTTTTGTATAGTTTGTTTTAATTACTTAAATGAATTAAAAAAGTACAATGTACAAATCTTTTTATATCAGAATATTGAACCTTCTTTAATTATTCAAATGAACAATTATTTCATTCAAGTTCAAATTGTAAGGTGCAAATAAATTTTATTTAAAAATAAATTTAATTTCAGTACTGTAAAAAAAATTAAAAAAATCACAAAAAAACCATTTTGGATAGAAGTTCTATAGCAGAGCGTGGTTTCGATCCACGGACCTCTGGGTTATGGGCCCAGCACGCTTCCACTGCGCCACTCTGCTTGTAATGACGCGGATGAAATTTCCTATACAAATCGTTATCGTATCTGCGTATCGTAGTATTACCGCGCTCTCTCACATTCGCACGAACCTTCGTACAGTGCCACAAACTTATCTGGCCCGGTGGCCAAAATTGGAACTAACGCAAATGTTATACTGTTGTCAGACTAAGACAAAGACCGTAGCGCCCCTCTTACCGGGTCAGATAACTTTGTGGCACTGACAGCCAGATCTTACTCTCCACTAAAGCCTCTAGTGGTGAATTCACACGCTTTTACACTCATTGTCACAGCTTTGACATCCATTAATACCACAAATTGTCACGACATTCGCTTAAGCATTCGCGAATGTCAGTCCTACACATGTGGATTCGCGTATTCGCGTGAATGTGAAGGAGCACCGTTACAGAGTATCGAGGGAAACTTGAAAGTATATTGAATGTAAACTATGTTGCATTGTAAAAAACTTTAAACAATTTTTGTATCCTTGCGATTGCTTTTTATTCGCATGCTTTAGATTATGTTTATTTTCATTGATTTTAAACATGTCATGTCAAAACACGAGTTATCTATACGGTCGATGAATATTTAAATGACAAGGATGCTTGGAAGTAGCCATCGTTATTGAAAAATGAATCTTAGATTGACAGTTTTGTTTCATAACTCCTCTTAATATTTAGACGAAATAAACGATTTTAATTTGATTCAAATTCTCCGTAATAACACCCTCAGGCCCCAATTAACTACATTGTATTCATTACCAACCATTAGTTGGAACAATTGAAAACATTGCTAAAATGTCGGTGCGAATTTAAAAGGTAAATGTTATTTTAGTGGAAACTATATCGTGTTTGTGGTTTCGGCCGACGCAACGCTTAATTGTTTTTGAAGCCGCAATTGAACCCTCTTTAGGGTAAATACGTGTGGAGATTCAATAAATGTATTCTGAAGGTAAACCCGCCCGCTTCGCTTTGAGACTGTTCCTTAGTACCTACAGTCGATTTGTTAACCGTTATTCTTAAAACTAATTTTTATTTACTTATTTATTTATTATGAACTGATTGAACACACACACACAGAAGAGAACATTATACCAGCTTCTATACAAGACATAGTACAAAAGGTGGTCTTATCGCGAGACAGCGATTTCAACCAGACAACCTTTGATCATTCTTCTTCTTATTCGTTTGCTCTTGACAGAGTAGTCGTGGTCATGCATGTTGTGTAGAGGCGCGCAGCACTATAGCTCTCCATTTGTCCCGAACAGTTGCGTGGCGGGCATTTTCGTTGATGGTTTTGTTGATCAGGGTCTTAATCTGGTCGGTCCAGCGTAGCAAATCAAACAGTAACAAATCAAAAGACATGAAAAATATGGAGGTGTGCACATATCTATACTACGAGTAATAATATAAAGCGGAAGAGTTTGTTTGTTTGTTCGTTTAAACGCGCTAATCTCAGGAACGACAGGTCCGATTTGAAATATTATTTTGTTTTGAATATTCAATTTATTGAGAAAGGGTATAGGCTATAAAACTTCACGCTAATACCAAAAGGAGTGAAGCAACAAGGCTCCGAAAGAAAAGCGAGTGCGTCTACTTAATAATATAATATAACTAGTAAATCCGTAATAGAAAATGAAATAGGTATATCGAGAATTTATTTTTATATCATTACTAGTAAATCCGCCCTCGCTTTGCTTCGGGAAACCAGTCCCTTCAAAAATCTCTATAAATTTTAACAAATTATGTTATTCCGATGTCTAAGCTATATTACTACAAAGTTTCATGAAAATCCGTTCAGTAGTTTTTGCGTGAAAGAGCAACAAACACACACACACACACATACATCCTTACAAACTTTCGCATTTATAATATTAGTAGGATATTATGTTGCACGACGACGTCTGCCGGGTCCACTAGTAAATAAATAATAGTAAATAAATCACAAAATATAGGATAGTTAAAGTGACATACAGACACATAATTATATCATACCAAGAAACAAAATATAGGATAGTTAAAGTAACAAACAGACACACATAATTGACACATAATATATCATGCCAAGAACAGTAAGGAAATGGAAATATAACATTATTTTACTTTGAAAAGTGGTGGTAGTGTTCTCCAGGTGTAATATTTTTAAATATTTTTCATGATAAAATATAAATTTCATAAATATCAAACAACTAGCTACCCGCCCCGGCTTCGCACGGGTGCAAGTTAGATTTACCATAGCATCTATTGATTACTTACTCAACCCAGTCGAAAGGTATCGACATCTGTTACATATAATTGTGACTGTGAAATAATAACACTCTTAATTTAGTTCTCTTGTGTGGCGCTAGGTGTCTGTTCATCTGTGAATAAGGCTGCCATGTCAATTGTCATACTGTCAAATAATAAGAGACAAATAATTAGAAATAAATTAAAATTGCGACTATAATTTGAGATTTAAAGTATCCTATCTCTCAAATTGGATCGAACTGCACATGGTGTGCGAATTTTATTATAATCGGTTAAGTGGTTTAGGAGTCCATCGCGGACCAACATTGTGACACGAGATTTATATATATTTATCAAACAATTATAAAAATTATATACCTAATTTATGCTAGGTTATTATTCGATATTTATTTTATTAAACCACCTATGTTAGTTTTGAAGTGAAGCTTTTTAATATGATACTATTGAAAAAAATTGTATTGCTTAAAACAATAAAAGTTGTCACAGTTTGTTTGTTACGGAAATTGCGTCTATTTTTGTATCAGCGGAAATTGAATTGTTGTATTGACTGTATTGTGTATTTGAAAACCTCTTACATACAATCCCACTAGTTCAACTGATTATTTCAATCGTCAGCCAAATGGTATCTCACTAATATGCTCCAACGTAACTATTTCTTGTGCTCCAATCTGTTCTGTTATCCATACTAATATTATAAATGCGAAAGTCTATCTGTCCGTCTGTCTGTCGTCGCCTCAGTGCTTGTTTGGCCTATCCACCAAATTATTCGAAAATTAACTTTAAATGCAGTTTTATTAAGACTTAAATTTCAGTCCTTTTGGTTAAGACAGATTGCTAACTTTTTCTCTTAAAATAACAAAAAATGACATTTAAATTTTATTAGTGACACGACATCGTAATGAAAATTTCGTGCTTGTTTGTTGTATCTCCAGATTTTGTTTTAAATCCCACATCGTAAAATACTTTGAGTGCTTGAGTGCTCTATGTCCACTCAATCGACCAATCACAGCCCGCGGCGCAATATTCTCCGCCATTTTGTTTGATTTGTCACTTTGGCGGGAGACACCGAAAAATCACTCGTTGTTCCATGAAATAATCGTAAAATTATATAAATTATAGTGTTTTTGGTGTTTAGATAATTCTAGACATTAATAAAACATGTCTACAACATGTAGTAAAAGTAAACATGAGCAAACGCAGCCGCAAATTGAACAGTAAGTACTTTTTAGTTTCAACTTGATCTTGTTATGAATTTGCAACAGGGTGTTACTTTTTAATGATTTTGAACACCCAAGAGTGCATTAATACCTACGCTCCAAAGATTCTCGCTCTCTTATTTTGAGACCGAATTAACGTGCTGTTACGCATGATACCTAGTAAAATTAGATTTTGAGTTAAAAAAATAAACAAATATTTTTTAATGATTCCGTGTTTGGTGTCAATGAAGTGAGTTAATTAAGTAAGGGTAATTAGGGTTCCGTACCCAAAGGGTAAAACGGGACCCTATTGCTGAGACTTCGCTGTCCGTCCGTCCGTCCGTCCGTCTGTCACCAGGCTGTATCTCATGAACCGTAATAGTTACACAGTTGAAATTTTCACAGATGATGTATTTCTGTTGCCGCTACAACAACAAATACTAAAACACTGAATAAAATAAAATATTTAAGTCGAAATATGGCTTCGACACTTCAGCGATACCTTTCGCTCCAAGAGATGGCGTTGCTTGTGGCTAATATGTAGCTACGACGCCTTCAATGCTTTTGGTCCAAGAGATGGCGTTGCTTGTGGCTAATATGTGGCTACAAAAACTAAAGTAAATATTTAAGTGAGGCTTTCATACAACCGGCCAGATTTTTTTGGCGTTTTATACATAATGGTACGGAACCCTTCATGCGCGAGTCCAACTCGCACTTGGCCGAATTTTTTTTAGAATTAATTAATACACACTTACGTACTTCAAGATTGAGTTTCTTTTTTATTATTTTTTACTTTTTAAATGAAATTTCTTGTCTCGGGGGGTTTTTAAATTTTTAATTTAATTATTAATCATAGTCTTTATAAAACTCAAATCATAAATTGAAAGAAATCGTTCATAAAAACATCCTGTATATAATATCTGAAACATAGAACAAACAAGCACGAATAAATAAATCAGTCACTTTGCTCTATCTCCAGTGAGTCGTGTTCTAAGTCCACATTCATAATTATATTTGCGCATGTTTGTTCTATCTCCACATAAAACCTGTAAAATAAGGTAAAATTAATTACGATCTTATATAAAACTTATCACTATCATAATAATATAATAAACTGCATGAGAATATTCTAATTAGTAAAAAGGACCTTACGATTTTGACTCAAAATATACGTAGTATTTATCATAATTTTGAAGATTTCCAGATATTAATTTCTCAGCTTAAATTTAATCCGGATGTAATTGTGTTGACGGAATGTAGAATTACAGATCATAAACCTATTCCTCAAATCGATAATTATATTTCCTTATGCTCTTCCTTTAACTTAAACCAAAATGATGGGGTTGTAGTGTATGTAAAAAGACATTTAAAGCCTAGTATGAAGGAAATCCGACTCAGCCATGCGTCTTGCCTGCAGATCGATGTCTTAAATAATATAATATTAGCCATATACCGCTCGCCCTCGAATCACTGTGCTATGGAATTTATAAACAGTTTAAATACACATCTAGATACACTAAAATCGTTTAATAACATCGTAGTCACAGGTGATATAAATATCAATTTAATTACTAAACCTAATGAACCATCCTATATGTCTTATAATCGGATAAATTATTTAAATTTGCTGGCTATGTACGGTTTACACCCTGGGCATACACTACCTACTAGAGAATCAAGCTGTTTGGATCATTTCATGATCAAAACTGATAGAAAAAAGATTTCCTCATACGTCGCTGTATTAAATACTACAGTTACTGATCACTCTGCTATACTTCTTAGTTTATCAAAAATTAAAAATCAACATACCTATCCTAAATATACTAAAACTACTGACTATGAAAAAGCATATTTGAATTTATTAAACAAGAACTTACATACTTTGTTAAATAGCGATGATCCCGATTACATCATAGAACATCTCATTCACAGTTTACAAGAATCATTAGAAGAAAGTACTACGTATCGTCATAGATCAAAAAGAAAGCAGAGTCTAAAGCCATGGATTACAACTGGTATCCTACGATGCATAAATAACAGAAACAAAATGCAGATGAAGTTAAGGTCTGATCCATTTAACGAAGTTTTAAAAATTAGCTACAAGAGATACCGCAATTATTGCAACAAATTAATTAAAAAATTAAAATATAAATACCAAAAAGAACAGTTAGAACATTCGGGGAAAAATTCTAAAGCCTTATGGATCACAATAAAACAAATAACTAATTTAAAAAATAAAAACACTTACAATTTAGAGTTATTAAATACAAAAGCTTCACCGCAGGAAGCAGTCAATTTTGTAAATTTCACCTTTGCCAATACTGGGAGGGTTCTTGCAGATAATATTAGTAAAGATGTTACTAGTCTGTATGTCACTGATCGTAGACACTTATATCATAGTCATGGCTCTTCGTTCGTACTTCTCGATACCGATACAGAAGAAGTAATAAATACTATCTGTAATCTCAAAACAACTAGCACGCCTGGCTGGGACAATATACCGACTCAATTTCTTAAACTTGCTAAGTTTACGATTGCGCCAATCATTAGTCACTTAACTAACCTTTGCTTTCACAAGGGTATATTCCCGTCACTGCTGAAATTGTCTGTGGTTATACCGGTATTTAAGAATGGAAAGAGAGATGATATTAATAATTATCGTCCAATTTCAATTCTTCCGGCTATCTCAAAAATTATAGAGAAACTTATTAATCAAAGACTCATTAGGTATCTTAATAAGTTTAATATTCTATCTGATTCACAATACGGATTTAGACAGGGTAAATCAACTGAAGACGCGGTATTAGATTTAACTACAATGATTACTAAACAATTAGACAGCAGGAAGAAATCTTTAGCAGTATTCCTTGATTTAAAAAAAGCATTCGATACAGTCTCTCTTTCTATTCTTTTACAAAAGCTGGAAGCTATAGGCATAAGAGGTTTACCCTATGAACTCTTCAAAAACTACTTATATGGACGTAGACAAAGAGTGAAAATAGGGGATTATTTTAGCTCTGACACAGATATATCTTTTGGTGTTCCCCAAGGAAGTGTCTTAGGACCTACCTTGTTTCTAATTTATATTAATGAACTTACAGCAATGAATATTGAAGGCAGGAAAATCATTTCTTATGCAGATGATACGGTATTATTATTTGAGGATGCGACTTGGAGTAAAGTACTTGAAAAAGCAGAAACAGGGTTGAATAAAGTCAATAAATGGTTGAAATCTAATTTGCTATCATTAAATATATCTAAAACTAACTATATGTGCTTTTCTATAAATAACAAAACCCAACCAACTAATGATTTCAAATTAAAAATTCATAATTGTAACATGCAAAATACGAGTAAATGTAAATGTTATATTATAGATAGGGTTACTACAATAAAATATTTAGGAATTATGATTGATCAAAGATTAACCTGGTATCAACATATCTCTTACATAAATGGCAGAATTAGGAAACTAGTATGGATATTTAAAATTTTAAGGAATGTAACATCTACTAAATTATTAAATCAAATATATGTCTCATTAGCACAATCAGTGATAGGGTATTGCATAACAGCATGGGGGGGTGCTGCTAAAACTAAGTTTCTGGATGTTGAGCGAGGTCAGCGTTGCCTTCTCAAAGTGATGTATTTCAAACCTTTTAAGTATGGTACTGATCAACTTTATAAAGAAATTAATTTACTCTCGGTAAGAAAATTATACATTTTTTCAACAACTTTACATCTACATAAATCATTATATTATGACTCAAGAGTAACGCAACATAAAAGAAGGAAAAATAAAGTTGTAGTAGAAACACGTACCAACACTGCTTTTGCAAAAAGACAGTACATCTCACAATCTGAACATATTTATAACATCATAAACGATAAATTAGATATTTATGGACAAAAAACCTACGATGTTAAAAAGAATCTTACAATTTGGCTACAATCATTAAACTACAATGACACAGATAATCTACTGAAGCGTGTTATAATATAAATATAAAAATAATATTAAGCAGTTACGAACACACATACACTCACACACACACACACACACACACACACACACACACACACACACACGCACATACACTTACTCAACACACACACACATAATCACACTCGCATACACATAATGAGGTGACATTCATAATTAAAATAGGAATTAAGAGAAATTACACTTTACAATAGATATTAGTTTTATCTTATCTCATGTAAATCCTAGTCTATATATATCTACTACTTAGTGATATGGAACAGTGGGGCCACCTGACACAGGCATTTGCATATGCTTACTAGGTGGTCTTAGACAATTAAGGTGTTATGCTTATATATAGATAAATAAAGGTATTTTCATTTTTTTTTTTCATTTTTTTTTTTTTTTTAACTATCAATACATAGTGAACTCTTGTATTAAGAAAAACCTTAAAATCAAAAAACTACAGCTTTTTAAAAGAAATACAACTAAAAATTCGTGTACTGTAAAATTTAACCAATGGTAGATAGAGCAAACAAGCACTGAGGCGACGCTGTGACGTTTTCACGGCTAAACCACCGATCCGATTTGGATGAAATTCGGAATAAAAATAGTAGAAGACCCAGAATCACACATCGGCTACTTTTTTTTCCACAAATCAACCCCTGAAGGCTTGAAATAGGAGATGAAAGTTTGTATGAAAAATCTTCACCGCATGAACGATTTAGATGAATTTTCCCAGGAAGATAGTTTTTGACGTACCCCCTCCCCCACTTCCCTGGTTCGCGATAAAACAAATTCAGGCAAAAGCTAGTTATAATTATAATTATAAGTTCTGGACGACATAAAATTGTCAATAGCGTGTTTTAAAAAAGTTATCACTGCAATCTATTTACTCTATCAAAATTCAATTACTGTATTAGTTCAAGTATTTAACAATAGATGGAGTGGTATTGATATTATTGACATAGGATTCTTCAAGAAGGGGTTGTATTGCTTTCATCATGGCCGGCTTTGATTATAAAAGATCCATGGACAAAGGTGTACACTTAGTAATTTTGATAAATAATTCAATTGATCTTTTAAAGCAAGAGGTTTAACTTTTTCACAATGTATAAGTAAGTGATTTACGACAAATCTAAACAACTTTAGTTTAAGTATGTTATTAGTATTAAGTCCATTACTTTACTTGCTTACTTATGTAAGATTCAATAAAAGAATAAATATAGTAAATCCCAACTGATTGTAAGTGGGGATGACGTCCTTAATTTTGAGCGCACTAACTTAAGACTGCGTTCGCGTTCGTTGAAGTAGTCGTATGATGGAAACTGGAATATAAGGCTCTTCTCACACAACGCTATTTACGAGCTGCGCGACTGCAACGCAACCCAAAATTCGCTGTATCTGACACTTTTCACTGACAGGAGACGCAGTGACTCTCAGTGTCAGATACAGAGAATTTTGGGTTGCGTTGCAGTCGCGTAACTCATGAATAGCGTTGTGTGAGAAAAGCCTAAGGGTTGTAATTATCCAACGCAAATGCTAACGGTCCATCTCAGTCCACCTGTGATAAGTTACATTGTAGATTGACGGCGTAAGTACTTTTCTCTTACAAGCTAATTTGAACTGTGAGCCCAAGTTATTTATTTCGTAATTCGTTTTTTAAGGTAACCACTAGGACACACAGGTACATTGTGTATACAACTAATTATAGACCTCCACGGCTTGCACTTTGGTCGAGCTGAATTAGCAATATTTATTACATTAAAAGTAACGAAAATAGTAACTACGATCTTTAAATTTAATGTAGGTAGATAATAAATAAGTTTGTGCCAGAAAGCGGCAATTCGGCACACTTAAAACGTGTTCTCTTTTCTTGCAAGCTTCTATAAACGTAGGTGGTAACACTGACAAAGCTTTTTAAATCCCTCGGGGCACCATAACAAATGGCGAGGCAAACCACATCGTTCGGAATGGCACGTGGTGGAATATAACAAACTGAGGAAGGATATCGGTCTGCGTAACCCTGCGTACTTTTTATTTTATATGCTTGCATTTATTTAGCTTTCTTCATTTGTATGTTATTAAAAAAAGGTATTTTTGAGTCCAATCTTGCAAATAAGATTCGCTCGCTGCCATTGGCCCTAGCGTGATATTGTATGACCTAAAGCCTTCCTCGATAAATCGACCATCTAACACAAAAAGATTTTTTTATCGAACCAACACTTCGTTACTGAGATTAGTTTGTTCCACGTAGCCACGAGAAAATAATTAAAGTTTTTTTTAAATGAAATACACGCCCGTTAGTAGTTTTACCAAAACGTGGTGTCATCGTCTTATTGCGTAAAGGTGCTCCTTCACCGCGAGCATTCGCGTGTAATGTAACATTATTTGAATTTGATTGATTTGAATTTGCGAGCATTCTTATTGCAATGCGATTAACGTTCATTTAAATATTATTTAAATGATTATTTATTAGGGCGCTTTTAGTGTCACGCGGATTTGCTCACGCACGCGGGATTGGTCTGCATGCGTAGCACCCGCAAATAATAATTTCATATACAATTTATTATAAAGCGTGATAAACGCACGCGGGACGCGGGGCGCTGTGCGGGGCGTCATCCCGCAGCGGGGCATCCGCATGCGTGAGCGTCCCTATAACTTTAGTGCCCATTTTAGAGTCGTACGGGGCGCACGCACCGTATTGTACTATGGTCTGGCCGCGCTAAGAATGCGTCTACATATATACATACATACATACATACATACATACATACATACAGGTCAAACTGTGAGCCTATTTTTTTGAAGTCGGTAAAAAAATATTTCGTCGCATGTCCAATTATGTAAAGACACTAAGATTCTGTAGAATAAATAAAATAAAAAAACAGGTTAAATGCGAATCAGAGTCGCGAAGCGAGGAGTTAGTACTGACTCATAGAGAAGTAATTACTTCGTTACTTTTGTAATGGCTTTTTTCTGCGATATAACTATAAATTACCAATTTTCGGATGTTTTCGTTCATTTGTATTCTAATTTCTTCACTTCTTGCCAAGTTTCATAATTCTAGGTCAGCGGTTAGGGCCATATATATATCTAACTGTGGAGAAAAACATAAAACATTTTACGGTCATTTGAGAAGCATGTTGGCGTTATATATTTCCATTGTCCATGGCGTCGCTGACTGATCACTTCTCATCGAGTGGTATTTATTCTTTTGTCAGCCATTTATGAAAATATACTTATCTTTTAGAACAACTCTTTTCCATTATGACAGGGGAAATAAAATTTGAATAAAATATTGTGCGTACTGCCGGATGTCAGTTAAAGTTCCCTTCCGCATGACGCGGCACTCTATCGCTTACTGAATTGGAGCTTTGGAGCTCTAGGCAAGACGCATTCTACGGAATTGTATCCTTTTTCCGGTTCCAATTGCGAATTTAAACCATCTATCTAGAGATCCACTTAAACGCAAAAAATGTAGGTAATCTAAGAGATTTAGGATTTTTTTTTTAAATCAAGTCAAAAGTTTTTTTTAATATACGCCTACATTCTTATTCTTTGTATTTCGAGTGGAATGGACATCACAAATATTATATCAAAAACACCGATAACTTACAATAATTATTTATCTGTCACATACCTACATCTGTCCCGTGAATCAAGAGAGACCCTTCGCTTTAGGCCGAGTCACTTGTAAGCTAAATATAACATACTAGCTTCCGCCCGCAGGCTTTGCCCACGTGGAATTCGTGTAAACTTCAACCCCCTATTTCATCCCCTTCGGGGTGGAATTTCTAAAAATCCTCTCTTAGTGCTCCCCTACACTCTCCAAGGAACATACATGCCAAATTTCAGCTTCTTCCGTTCAGTAGTTTCGGCTGTGCGTTGTCTGTCAGTCAATCACCGATCCATTAAACTCCAACGACATGAATTCATGTCATGAAACCCATAGTACGTACGCTTCGCTGGAATCCAATGGGAAAGGCACCTAAGTAAAAATACGTATAATAAAGTCAATATTCCTAACAGCAATTTGTAATTTAAATACACTCAAATAAAAACTGTTACAAACTTGCACGCCTATTAGTCATTTAATTATCTGTGTATTGTTCGAGTCATTTGTCATCGTTCATTTCGTTCGTCTATTCATCACGTTTCGTTCATTAATTCGAGAATCCATTCAGAATGTAGACACTCGAATAATCCTTGTTAACAAAGTGTCCATTTGAATCGAAACGTTTTCGCTAAAGTTTTCCATACAAACATTTTAAACATGTTTCAAATTTAAATGAAGTAGGCTGCTCGCTGGAAGTAGGTACATCTCAAGATGTCTATTACTTACCTACGAATATTTGAACCTATCTCTATGATTTGAACAGATTCGTCTTTAAAGTGGTTTGTTTTTTAACAGACAAAAAATCATTGGTTTTGATTGTGTATGTTTCGACATATATACAAAAATTAAGGGGCTACAACCGTAATACGTAAAACCGAATGAGCGGAGCTCAAAAACAGAGATGGAATGATTTCATTTATAGGCAAAAGTAAGATAGCAATGTTTTATTTTAGCTTTATTGACGTAAGTGCCAATTGCATTTTAATATTTTCTTTTGAATACTAAGATCCCATAACACTTTTGCTTCACCCATCGAGTATTTGATTAAAATCATTTTTTTATGTACAATTAGACAACGAACAATATGTTTTTCCTGGTGTGCCTGTCGAAAAATGGCCGCTAGTATGTTTAATTAACGAAAGAAAAATGACTTTCTGGGGCGAATTTACATGCATCTGTTATTTATGTAAAATATACTCCGAGGTCAAGATATACACCTAGAGGTCCTGAAAAGTCGGGTGTGCCATTAGGCACATGGCCGCAACCTGTATATATGTATGTAATTAGATCTTAAATTCAAAAAAATATTTTCACTTAAAAACATGCATACACAATAGGCAGACTTATAGCTTAATAGCGATCTCTTCCAAACAAGGTTTTTGAATGAAAATAAAAATGCGTGCAGTATTCGAAGTTGACTTGGTTAAGGATCCTACGTTTAAAGCTACCGCTTTTTAACACGCTTTTATTAACTTCACCTGTATGTTTGTATGTATGTTTGTATGTAACATTTCTGTTAATATCTTCCGTGCCCCTCAGGCGTTTTGCTTCAAATTCATAACGCACCTATAAACAGTTGATCCCTAATTTTCTAGACCCTTTCCACGCAAATCTATCGCGGATTTTCCTAAAAATAGGCGTTTTTCCTAACTTCTTTAATTTCCACCTTCCCTAGCCTATAACTTCCAAGTTTATCATCCGATTTCTTCCAAACCGACTTCGTTGTGCTTGTACAACTGCCCTGCGTCGATCCCACCGCTTTTCAAGCCAATCCGACGAAAAAAGTGAAAACCGAGTCATAGTGGTAGATCTCGTACAAGTTAATTTTATTTGTAACCGACTTCTTTGGGCGCGATTTTGACCCACTTTAAACGGCCAGATTTCGTTCAAACTTTGTAGATTTATCGAGTTCCGATGACATTACACTATTTTGATAAAATTATTCCAATTTTCAATATGCAAAATAAGAATTTAATTTTTTTTACTCTCACACTAATGCCATCTACCCATTTGCTACTGCCATCTACCCATATTTACGGGCAACTAGCTATAACTCCGTATTCAGATTGACTGCGTACATTACGTTTTACTAGATGGCGTTGTTCTTCTGTTTATTTGAATTCTAATTTATTACGGGAGTAATAGTCGATAGATCGATAGAGACCAAATAATAGTTTAAAATTATAAAAACAAGCTATTATAAATAAACAAAACTAAAAAGGAGAAAATAAATTATAGTTTAAAAAAACTAAAAAACACGCTTTTTATAGTTAACTGAACTAAAAAAATTGAAAATAAGTTTAAATAAATTTAAATTAAGAATAGTGTTAAAAATTTCAATAAATATGAATTAATAATAGTGTAAATAAAGAAAATATTTTATTTAAAAAAAAGCGTGGGGTGCATGGTGTCATTTTGATAATATCTTAAAAAGCACACATAAATTCTACACACACTCACATTCACACACACACACACCCATTCACACACACGCACACACACACACACGTGCACACACACACACACACACACACGCGCGCACACACACACACACACACACACACACACACACACACACACACACATACACACGCATACATACGCGCACACACATACACACACACGCACATACACCCATAAAGTACAAAAGTTTTTTTTTTTCTCTTTTTCTTTGATTACTTACCTTACTTCTTAACATTAGTTCATAAAAACATATTTTTGAAACAATAGCTCCACAAATGGGAGAAGACGCTGGTCCTTGAAACACAGTTGCGACTAACTCAAGGGCCAGAGGATTCACAAATTAAATTGTAAAACAGTTTTAAGTTAATAAAGAATTATTATTATTATTATTATTATTAGTTAACTATAAAAAGCGTGTTTTTTAGTTTTTTTAAACTATAATTTTTGTTTCTTAGTTTCTAGATTTATATTAATTATTTCTTTATAACTCTATTAGTAAATCTGCCCTCGCTTCGCTTAGGGGAACCAGTCCCTTCAAAAATTTCTATTAATTTTAACAAATTATGTTATTCCGATGTCTAAGCTATATTACTGCAAAGTTTCATGAAAATCCGTTTAGTAGTTTTTGCGTGAATGAGTAACTGGGTTTGTTACACACTCACTCACATCCTTACAAACTTTCGCATTTATAATATTAGTAGGATTAGTAGGAAGTAGGATATTAGTAGGATTGCAGACAAAGAATAGGAGTTTAATAATATTCAAATATACATTTACTAGAGAACCGCCCGCGCTTCGCTTCGGGACCCGTAGGTAACAGCCGCGTAGGTCCCGCTCCCGTAGGAATTTAGGCTAAAAAGTAGCCTACTACTCGCTCTCTTCACTCCACCCTGTCTGAGGTGTGTGGAGCCCTCGGGACAGTTAGTTCCCCTTTGGGGGTGTCTCTCGCGGCCCGTTAAAACGGGCCGGTTCTTGGGCTGGGCCCTAAGGCCCTTGGCTGTCCATCTGTGGTTAACCAATAGGTCAAGTCCGGTGAGTGGTGGCCTTTTTACAGGCCACAGAGTCTTAAACGGGATGGGGTTCATCTTCGCGCCGCCCAGGCGATCGAGGCCCTACCGGGCGAATCCCGCTGGTGGGAAGCCCAGCAGGAGCCGATCAGCGCCGGGCGACGACTTACGAAGCCCCAGTATCAGTCAGTGCTAGGCCTGTCCCGCGCAACCAGCAAGTCACGCGGGAAGGCCCAGCGGTCCGGTGGACGGGTGTGGAGCGGCGCCAGGTCCAGCAGATGCGGGAACCGCGACGCGTCGACACGCCCGAACATGTTGCGTGCCAATCTCTCGATGAAGTCGTCCAGGCTCTCGACTCGAAGGTCCCTCTGGTCCGCTGGCACTATCCTGTTGGCTGAGCAACTTGCGGACATCAGTCAACAGGATAGTGCCAGCGGGCGGGCGGTACACTGAATACAGCCGGAGCGGGGAGTTCTCGAGGCAGAACTAAAGTAGCCTATTACATTTGCCTATGACTTAAGTAAATTACATGTAGTATTTGATAGCGTAATTCAGAACTTGCAAATGAATTTTATTACCGCCATCTATTAACAACTCCGAAAATAAATATCTAGCAACTAACAAAACATCGATCTTCCCATGGGAATGGGATGTTTTTCCGCGGTAAAAAGTAGCCTACGTCACTCTCCACCCTCCTAACTATCCCCACACACATAAACCTTACCATATAATAGCTTTGTTGCGACGTGAAAGCGTCACAAACAAACAAACAAACAAACAAACAAACACACTTTCACATTTATAATATTAGTAAGGATACATTACAAAGAGCTGTTTTATCGCTACACAGCGATCTATTCCAGACAACATTAAGGTATAGAGTGAAGTACGATTTACCTGCAACTACACTCAATTTGTGCAGTTGTAACAAAAATCACAGCAAGAACCTATTCTCCCTGTAATTGTACAACGGACCATTTAAGAGGAAAACGCTTTTAAATTGTTCAGAATTACGCGAATAACTTCGTGTGAGCGCTTTAACTGCAATTACAGTGGAAACTGCTGAAGTAAACTGACATACGGACATTTTAAATGAACGTTTGTTCTGTTGTCTTCTTATGTAGCAGACCGGACTTTCGAGTAAATTAATCTTTGCCTTGTTTCTTTGCTCTTAGCAAACATTATAAACTCTTTATTTTAAGAAGTAAATAAGTTTGGAGTGTTTTCTTTCTTTCCTTTTTCGTTTGCTTTCTTTCTTACCACGTGTAAATGTGACTATCAGGAGGACCCGTTGTGAGTCGAATAGAGATCATCCATTTTGAAAACGATTAAAAGTAGTTAGCCTGTTTTGACCGGTAATACATTGGTGATCAATTACTATGTGTACAGTAGGGTTGACAAGTAATCACAGTTAATATAAATAAAGAAAACCCACCAAAAACATTTTCACGTAAAATGTTGCCAAGACGACTGCGTTTGGCTTACCATGTGAAAAAGATATCAGATAATGATATCTGATGAGTAGATCTCTACATGAGTAGAGCCAAGCTTCTGAATCTACAGCCCTAACTCTACGAACCCTAATTTCACAAGCTCGATATCTCAATAAAAATTTATGGCTTGGCTGTTTCGCTACCGTCATGAAAGCGTAACGAATGCCTTCGAATTCTTCTCACTCTTATGCCAATATTTAGTTTATTAAGTCGAAACGATACTGATACTTTGTGCGTTTAATAAATCTATTATTGTCATCATATCATGAGAGTTTGAACGATCTGGTATATCGTAAACCAAAGTTATGAGGGTTCAAAAAATGATGAAGCACTTCGAAAAAAAGTAGGTAGTTCCCTTGCGCTTCGCTCAACTCGTCTTGGCACGGGGTCACTACCGTGCCTCCAGATCAATACGCCTTATATCTACGCACTATATGCAAATTATTATTATACCTATTTGTGTTTGAGAACTATATTATACAGAGTAGATACAAAAGGGTTGTTTAACTAAATAATGAGTTTACGCATAGTTAATGCATTTGCCTTTGTAAATAAGTAGATTAGAGTAAGAGGTTTTTAAAAATTAGATTCAGGTCTCTTAAACAAACTCGCTAAAATAATTCTGTATTTGATTTTAGAATTTGCAATTGTGGTAAAGAAGTGTTAAAACATGGTTAAAAGTCATGTTAAAAGCTAAATTTATAGATTCAATATACCTACTTATAATATGTGACAACAAGGATGTTTGTCCAATCGTCCCACAAATTACACACTTCCCAGTGTGTGTTATTTAGAAAAAAAATGATACAACGTGTTTTCTGACGTAGGTACTGACAGATTCTTTAAACATTTACGCACACGTGTGCTAATATTAGTTTACTCCGACAACATTGATATTGCACTAGTGCGTTAATATCTACTTAGTTATTTCACAATATTAGCATCAATATTGGTGCACCGTGTATTTGCAGAGAATTTGGCCATTCAATCATCATTGTACATTTACTATACGATTCAATTAACTTCTACAGAACACTGTAATATTCAAGACCGTTTTACTAGACAGGCTTTAGTGGGATCAACAATATGCGGTCCAGATTACTGTGGGTTATCCCTACTTTGAATTGTATACGCTTACGTATTCGGTTGTTTCGGGTTTGGATTTCAGTGAGCTGATTGATATTGTCGGGAAATTAGTAGCTTTCATCATCGCAACCCATTATTGTTCCACTGCCGGGCAGACTGAGGAGTCTAAGACCATAGTCCACCACGCTGGACAACTGTAGATTGGCGGACGTCACACACCTTTAAGTTTTGCGAACTCTCCTGTATGCAGGTTTCCTCACGATGTTTTACTTCATCGTTATAGCGAGTGACATTTTAACGCTTAGAATTCACATAAAAATGAAAAGTCAGAGGTGCGTGCCCTTGGATTTGAACCCGGACCGCCCGAGTAGGAGGCCTAGTTCTTAACTACTTGGCTATCACCGCAGACAGTTAACTTATCTTTCACTAGATATTAAAGATACGATGGGAAATGCGTTCGTTAGACACTTCTGGGCCACCAGATGTTAATTTATTCTGGATCTAGTTGTGCCTGCGACTTCATTCGTGCATAGAAGTTTTTCCCACGTATATCCCGATCCCGCGGGAACTTCGGGATAAAAAGTAGCCCATATGTTGCTCCACAATCTCCTCTATCTCCAAGTGAAATTCCCATAAAAATCAGTTAATAGGTTTCAATGTTGAAGAAAATTTCACACGTGTCGCTATTACGAAACTGCCTCGTCTAACAGGCCTTGGTGATTATGGTAATTAAGAGCATAATTCAGGCTAAGAGGTCAATAATGTTGCAATTATTATAAATACAAAATACATTGTTTAATACAAAAGAGATTAAGCGATAAGATTAAAAGGCAAACATTGCACTCGGCGCAAATAACACGCTTCTCAAATCTTCCAGGCGGAAACTGCGTTTGCGTTCGAAAATCTACACAGACGGGAGCGTGTCAAGCCAAGTTCTAGCTACCATAATCATATTGTGTAATATTACCCGAACCATGTGAAGCCACTTTTGACCACTATATAATTCAAAAACTTTTAGTGTAAACTTTAAAACATTAACGTGTACATATGTATTTGTATTGAGACTTGCAATAAAAAATACATGCTCCATTAGTATCTCAATAGCTCTATTCGTGTTAATTAGGTACATCACACACGAATGCCAGCTTGCAGTATCACGGGACGATTGATGTGCGACCAAATACCGTCACAGATTTGACAGCTGGAATACCAAGAATGTGTCAAAACGTAGCATAGTCATATTGGTGACAGACACAGCGCCTTACATTTTGCTTTACCTGTATCGTATAGGTATGTAAATTAAGCAAAAAAGCCGCGAGATTCGTAGAACTGACGGTTCGAACGAAGTTACTTTTTAACCGACTTCAAAAAAGGAGGTTCTCAGTTTGACCTGTATGTACTCGTATGTATGTATGTATATTTGTGGGCGATTATCTCGCGTTTGGTTGATCAGATTTTGATGCGGTTTTCAGCATAGTATTTCAGACTTAGGAGAAGGTTTTAGGCATATTGTTTGGCTGAACCAATTTTGATACGGTTTTCAGCATCGTGTTTATCAGATTTAGGAGAAGGATTTAGGAATATTAAACGCGTTTAAATGAACCAATTTTTACTTTTCGGCGGTAAAGTCGGTTCTAATTTGTTAAAAGTTATGTTTTACCTTTTCTCTGGTAGGTACATCTGAGATGCCTGACATGACAGCTGGCCCATATAGACTGAAATTAGTAAAACTGATACACAAATAGCGCGTTAATCACTGGCCTCAGCCAATAGCATACATTCACATTTTCGTCGCGCAAAAATCTTACACTTTTCATTTTCCGCCATCCATCCCTACCTACCTTGCGTTAAGGAACTTCTTTGTGATTACACAAGCATAGCTCAACACTAAGAGCTCATGTGTCGTAGTTGTGGACCACATACACAAATAACACATGCACTGGTCAGCAATTTCATATATTGATCATTCTTTCTATCTCGCTGGGAATTTAACCCAGGACTTTACAAACAGTAATACGGCACTGAGCCATACCGCCATACAACTATTGAGTCATACGGGTCGACAATATAAATATGTATATACGCGAAGTTATTTATTTTGCACGCATCGCAAACAGCATCGTGTGACAATGAGCATTCAAAGATTTTTTTTCATTATCATAGAGTTAATAGCGTTTAGAAATTATCTTCAAACTTGTCAGTACCTACTATTGTTCTGCCGCAATCGCTACTTAAACTATCTGCTTGTTTCCGTCTTTTCGTTAAATTGAAGTGCCCCCGGTTCTAATTACTTTTAAGAATTTCGTATGCACAGATGACATCTCAGCCAACTGTAGTGTGTAGCTAAGACACCGTAATATATAAGATAGGTTAATGCATATTAAAGGAAGTACTAATAAAGTCATCATAAGAAGCAGACGTATTTCATTCGAACCTACATCGCACTTACACTACATGGCGACCCTGCCAGGAGCTCCAAAAACAGTGAGCAGAATTCAGCCGAAGCGGCTGTCGGCCGGACCGCGCTTCTAAAAAGAAGCGCCACAGCGCCACAGCCGCTGGTGGCTGCAGTCAGTCTGCGGGGACCCTTAGAGATTTTGCTATAGACGCATTTGCTTGCCTCAAGGGCCCTGTGAGTATTTGGTTCAAGACCTATGTTATAGGTACGAGTATGACGCTCATAATCGGCATGGAGACATGAGGCAGTGTTGATTAACAAAGTGCATTTAGATTATACCTAACAAGAAACATAAAAACAATTGAAATTCATTAAAATATAAATTAATTATATTCGTCAGTTGTGAAAGTGTGAGTGCGTGTGTGTGTTTGTGTGCGAATTTGTGCAGGCATGCGTTAAATTAATTAATATAAATAAGGGAGTGTGGGTAATAATACCACTTGGTTATTTTATGTTAGTGGTCAATAAGCAAGCAGCCAGTTTCCAAATAGCAAATGGTCGTCGTCCTACATGAAATATGGAAAGCAAAGGGCACGACTGATTCGCCTAGGACTTCCCAGGCACATTGGTTTAGTACTTATTCCAAGTAGGAAGAGGGAGAGAGGAAGAATTTAAGCAGTGTCACAACTTTACCTATTATTGCTTTAAATTAATTAAGTCCTGATAAAACGGTATCAGGTTAAGGTGAAGGAAGATCAGCGGAGAGACACACTTACGACTCTTTGAAATGTTCCGAGTGTCATTTCTGATTTATATTAACTCTGCAGTGAGAATTTGTGTCTACATTAGATGATAGGTTTGTACGCATTTTTCTTGGTCAGTAGCAACACACCTTTGATGTTGTGCGTTGGCATTCAAGGAAATCCCTGAAAAATATATAAAATTTATGTAAGTGTTATTTTTATACGTTTTATACGACTTTACTTATTTTGATTTACTAATAATTTTAATGAAGTAGATAATTAATGATGTGAATACTTACAAACCTTTATTAATTACACTATTAGACAATGATTGTCTTATTAATAAACGTTAAGTTACTCCAAGTTTAATTTTTTTGTCCCTGTCATGTGATTCTGTAAAGTCAAAGGATAGAAAAAGACAAAAACATTTAAACGGAGTATCTTTACACCACGTTTATTATTAAGACGGTGAATGTTTAATAGTTTCTCTAGAAAAAGCATTCTGTGTTTGACTCCGAATGAATTATACAATTTTTATGAATGTTCATCTTATTCTTAGTCATTAGTGATTTGATATTGATGATTTTTTTATACTCCGTGGTACTTGTAATATGGTTTTTAAAATTGAACAATACGTGACGAGTAGTTTTTGTTATTACCTACTTGTTTATGTAAAATGGACAGTTCCTGACGTCGGTTTTTAACTTAAAAAATATTAAATCCATTTATCAGACAAATTTTCAAAATAATTTGCAATTTTGACCAATACATTTTTTCATCTTACAGCCGTCGTCATACCTAAATAGAATAAAATCTTATACAAAAAATCTCCAAATTAGATCTTAAGCACATCTAGTTGTGAAAATCTGCTGACCAAATCCAGGCTTCTCAGTAAAAGTTGAAATCTCATGATATTCTTCGTACGTAAAATTCTTTGTACGCTTCCTTATTTTAAATAGAGAACCGCCGGCGCTTTGCTTCGGGACCCGTAGGTAACAGCCGCGTAGGTCCCGCTCCCGTAGGAATCTCGGCTAAAAAGTAGCACATGGCAAACCGGGCGAAGCAGAACTTCACTGCGAGGGACCTACTGATGCTTTCGAATTGTCAACGACCCACGAGTCACTAACAGGTTAGAACACCTAAGTCTGAGGAGAGACATAGGATGTCTCTGCGTGTTCTATCGGCTTTACAACGGTGAGTGCTCCAAGGAATTGTTCGATTTGGTGCCAACTTCACCCTTCCATCATTACACCACTCGCCGAAGATTGAAGTTCCATCCGCATCGCTTGGACTCGTGGCGAACGACTACGGTCCGTTTTTCACGATCGTTTTTGCCGCGGACATGCAAGATGTGGAATGAGCTTCCTTCTGAGGTATTCCCGGAGCGCTATGACATGGGGTTCTTCAAGAAAGGTGTAAAAAGAGTTCTCCTTCAGGGCCGGCGTTGCACTGGTAACTCCCCTGGTGTTGCTCGTGTCTATAGGCGACGATGACCACTTACCATCAGGTGGCTCGTCTGCTTTTACGTCAGCCCTTCAGGCTATAAAAAAAAAAAAACATGGAACATTAGATATAACATTTGCCTATGACTTAAGTAAATTACATGTAGTATTTGATAGCGTGATTCAGAAACTTGCAAATGAATTTTACTAACGCCATCTATTAACAAAATCCAGAGCTAAACATCTAGCAACTAACAAATCATTTATCTTCCCAGGGGAATGAGATGTTCTTCCGCGGTAAAAAGTAGCCTACGTCACTCAGCACCCTCCTAACTATCCCCACACACTTAAACCATACCATATAATAGCCATGTTGCGACGTGAAAGAGCCACAAACAAACAAAAAAACACACTTTTACATTTATAATAAAAGTACGGATTTTTGGTCACAACACGGTGTAGTAATTTTTAAATTACTAAACATAGGGATTAGTGGAAGCGATAGCGTAGTTTGACTTTCAAAAATGTTTGTTTCTAACAAGAACGAATAAAAATAATTTCATTTTCATTTTCTCAAATCTGAAATGGCCGAATCGAATATCCAAGATAATATTATTTCGGATGAATCTAATATTGAAAAAAAAACGTTTAATGCAAATAAATTTTTAATTTATTTATTTTAACTACCTACTTGCATTTTTATCAAATTAATTAAAAATAAAATTTTGCCAAATTAATTTTATGTAAATTAGGTGTAATAACATGTTTTATTTTTAATTAGTAAATTGACCTTATTTCAATGTAACATTTCACGGTCTTTGCACGGGTCACGGGTGTTTGCATTTCTCATAGTATATCTCAATGGCATTTCTTGTTAAAATGTCTTAATATTAATATCAATTTAAATTTTCGTCTTTATTCAGTGTCAGGAGTTAAATGTATGGATAAATATAGTTAACAATTAATGAATCATGTTTGAGACAATTACTTGTAATCTTCCTTATTATGGCTATCAAAAATATAATTATATTTAATTTTGATTTACAGACAAAACATGGAGATTGTAAATAATCAAGATACGTATCAGCCAATAAGCAACGCCTACGATGGGAAATGTATTTTTGTTACCGGGAGTTCCGGCTTCTTAGGGAAGGTGAAGTTTTATACATTACTAGTTGACCCGGCAGACATCGTCTAGCAGCATAATAATATATTATTAACTAGACGTCCTCGCTTCACTTTAGGAGACTTGTTGCTCCGCTCCTTTTGGTTGTAGCGTGATGTTACGAGTATATAGCCTATAGCCTTCCTGAATAAACGGACTATTTAAAACAAAAAGAATTTTTCAAATCGGACCAGTAGTTCCTGAGATAAGCGCGTTCAAACGGATAAACAAACTCTTCCGCTCTATATTATTGTTATACATAGTGTAGATAGGATGTAAGAAATGTTAAATCTATCCTTGAGTCCTCACTTGGAGATCGCCATCGGATGCTAAGTCACATTCATCATACCTTCACCCAAGGTGTGTGAAGTCTGCCAATCCAGACTTGATCACTGTGGTGGACTATGGCCTTGACCTTTTCATTCTGTGAAGAGACCTGTGCTCAATAGTCTACCATTATGTGTTAAGATGATGTTAATACATAGTTAAAAATAATTCCAATTACTTATTCCAATCATTTATCTACTTATTTCGCAAAACATTTATTTAAGTATGTAATGTTATGATAATTATTGCAATATACATTCAGTCAAGAAAGTATCGGGAATGAATGATTTGTTTATGGTTCCAAATTCAAATTTTCGTTTTTTTTGTTGTTGTTAGATTGGCACAACTGTTTTCCATTTTGGTGCGGAGTTTGAGTTACATCTGATATTTATATTAATTACAGTGTTATTTTTAGTTATAGCATATCTAGTGTGTATTGCGAATTTCATTATGGACAAAAACATCGAACAAAGAGCTTGTCTTAAATTTTGCATCGCCAATGGAATTTCGTGTTCGGAGTCACTGAAAATGTTACAGAAGGCTCACGGTGAATCGACTTAATCAAAAACACGTGCTTATGATTGGTACAAAGCGTTTAAAAGCGGTCGAGATGTGATGGAAGATTTGCCTCGCTCTGGTAGGCTATCAACGTCTGCAACTGAAGGTAACATTGCAAAAGTGAAGGAAATAGTGACTGAAAATCCTCATTTAACTTTGAGAGAGATAGCCGCCAAACTTTCTGTGTCTCACGAGTCGATCCGTACCATTTTAAATAATCACTTGGGTATGAAACATATATGTTTCCGCTCGGCTAGCCCCAAAAGACCTGAATTTTCTCCAAAAACTCAATTGCATGAGAGTCGCTGAGGACATGCTAGAACGAGTCAATTCCGACCCAACATTCATGCAACGCATTGTTACTGGTGACGAGACGTGGGTTTACGAGTTTGACGTGCAAACTAGTCAACAAGCTTCGGAGTGGCGACTTCCAACTGAACCGAAACCGAAAAAACCACGCCAAAGTCGATCAAAAGTCAAAGTCATGTTAACTATTTTCTTTGCTTATCGGGGTGTTGTGCATTCGGAATTCTTGCCTGAAGGTCAAACGGTAAATAAAGAATATTATTTGAACGTTATGCGGCGTTTAAGAGAGCAAATTCAACAAAAAAAGCCAGATTTGTGGAAAGAAAATTATTGGATTTTGCACCACGATAATGCTCCTTCGCACAAGGCCATCATTGTGAACGAATTTTTGTTAAAACACTCAACAAATACTATCGAGCAACCACCATATTCACCAGATATGGCTCCAGCCGACTTCATTCTATTTCCTAAACTCAAATTACCACTTCGTGGTACCCGTTTTCAATCGTTAGAAGACATAAAGGAGAATTCGCGGCGAGAACTAAACTCAGTTCCGGAAACAACGTTTAAAAAATTTTTTGACGATTGGATTATTCGTTGGCGTAAGTGTATCGTTTCTGAAAGAGCACACTTTGAAGGTGATAAAATACATTTGGTTGAATAACAAACGTTTTGTGTGTTATTGATCTTTTCCCAGTACTTTCTTGACAGAGTAGTACATAATTATATTATGAGATTTTATATATTTCCGCATTGCAGGTATTGGTTGAAAAACTTTTATATAGATGTCCGAAAATCGCAAAACTTTATGTTTTACTGCGGGAAACGGAAAAACAGGGCGCTAAGGAAAAGTTGAAAAAAATGTTGGATTCTCCGGTGCGTATCCAGTTACAGCTATTTAATATTTGTATAGGTTAAGGCTCTTCTCACACAACGCTATTTATTAGCTACGCGACTGCAACGCAATCCAAAATTCGCTGTATCTGACACTTCTCACTGACATGAGACGCATCGTACACGCGTCGCTTTCATTAAGTAAATATTTTTGTACTAGTAAACCGCCCTCGCTTCGCTTTGGGACCCGTAGGTATCAGCCGTGTAGGTCCGCTACCGTACGAATCTCGGGATAAAAAGTAGCCTATGTTATATACTGGAACATAAGCTATAACATTGCCAAGTTTTATCAAAATCTGTTCAGTAGTTGCGGCGTAATTGAGTAACAAACATCCATAAATCCAAACTATCACGTTTATAATATCAGTGGGATACGATAAAAAACTGCTATTTTTATTTTTAGCTATTCTCAAGATTAAAAGAAGAGAGACCAGAGGACTTGGAAAAAATAACTCCAATAACTGGCGACATATCGAAACCTAACCTTGGAATGAATACCGAAGATACAAACATACTGATAGAAAATGTGAGACGCTAAAACTTTACCCACTACAATTTTTAATTTTAATTGCTGATAAATATTTTATTGTTATGTCCTTGTCTTGTGTGTTGTCCATGGCACCCACGACACAGGGAATCCTAGTGTGGGGCTTTGAGTGTGTAGCGTTATTCATTATTTAAGTAATTAATACTAAGTGTTTTTGTATACTAAAAATTAATAAGACGTCTTTTTTAATGTCCAAATAAGTGTATCTACAGCTGCGTCTAACTGAGTTTATATGTTCCAATCAATATAATTTTAGGTTTCAGTGGTGTTTCATTTAGCTGCTACAATTAAATTCAATGAAGACCTCAAAGTGATTCTAAATATCAACTATGAAGGTACGAGAAAAGTTTTGGGATTATGTTCCGAACTAAAAAAATTGGAGGTGAGTTGTATAATTTGTATAGAACATAAACAACATTTTCCTTTTTTTAGTCTCCCTTCATTATTGAAGAGGCCTAGGACATACTCTAGCGCTAGTGTGGATTCGTGGAGGAGTCAATGGCTAACCCAAGTATCGGAAGTTTCCATGGTGTCCGAGATCGACGATCGAGCTTTAAGTGCCTTGCGAAGCACGGAAGCTTATGAAATTTGTGCCGCTAGCAGTCATCCAACTATTTACTATGCAACTATTATCCCAATCCGGGCTATGAAATAAGAAAGGCAGTTAAATAGTACCAACCTTAATAAAATGCGTTCAGGACTTCAGGTTATCTTAATACTTTTCAGGTTATGGTGTATGTGTCGACAGCGTATTCTAATGGCAATAGAGAGGTAATCGAGGAAGTCGTGTACCCTCCCACAATACCACTAAGTGAAGTAGAGGAACTTCTCAAGCCAGATAAGACGTACACCGCTGAGCAGATTAAGGGTTTTCTTAGTTAGTACAATTTATTCATCTTTAGATATTTAAAGCAAAAAAGTAACTTTAAATGAAATATTGTCATATTATAGATTATGAACAGTTTGACGAAAATAAAAAAGTATTATACTCTTTAAGTTGTTGTCATCTTTAAGTTGCAATCCCGGCCATGGTAAGTGGATATTTTTGTTAGCCCAAAAATAAAAATAAGAAACAAATTAGATACTGGCTCTCAAATAGGTAATGAGTCTTCTTACTGTTGGCTCAAATAATGGAATGACTTAAGGTTTATAGAAAGGTAATAGGTATTAAGGAGAATACAGCAGCATTTGCGGTAGAGTATGAGGCTAAAAATATATGGACCGCCAAGAGCATGCTACTTACATTACGTCTGACTCTCCCTATTTTGTTGTCGCATAAATAACTTGTAAAATAATTATAAGGATTTTTTTACCAACTACCAATGTAATTAAAAACATATATTAAACTTTGCAGAAGGCTTGCCCAATACGTATACAATGTCGAAAGGATTTGCTGAGAACTTGGTGGCAGAGTTTCAACGGAAACACAAATGTCCTGTTGTCATTATAAGACCGTCAATTGGTAAGTATTCTTTTTTGTTGGAAAATGCAAAGTAACTTTTAAGTGACACAAGAATTCCTATTGCGAAAGGATTAGTGTTTCTCCACTACTAAATTCTGTTAGTAGTAAATATTATTAGTTACAAAGTAAGAAAACATTAGGGTGGGAGGATGAGTGAAGAATAATTTATTTTTAATGCCATCATCCATTAGTTAGACACTCAGGGAAGTGGAAACTTGAAAAGATGAGGTTAAACTTTTGTTCGAAAAAGTAAATAATATAGACACAGAAAACTCTAGACAATAATAATTTTCAGTGATTTCGGTGAAAGATGAGCCAGTGAAAGGATGGATAGACAACTGGCATGGTCCGACGTCGTTGGTGGTAGCGGTCAGAAATGGTGTCCTCAGGCTCATGAACTGTGATGGCAACAATGTCATTGACTTGATCCCTGTGGACTATGTGGCCAATATCTCCATCGTAGCTGGTGCCAGGATTCGAAGGTATTGCATTATTCAAGCAGGCGCAGACGCAGACTGAAATTTGGGGTGGGTCACAAACCGATTTCGCTAGGTTTATCATAACTATGTCGTTCTTTGTTGGGTATCTATAGTTTAGTCAACAAGCATATGAAATTGCCAATCTCCGCCAAAACTAAACTTATTACCTGTGCATACAGTTCAATTTAACTTGTCAGAAAAATTTACTTAGGACATTTTAAGATCCCGCCATCAATCTTAAGTCTACCTTAATCGCGTTCAATATGGAATTCGTTTTAATTACATCCCAAACAAGTGCCAGCTTTCTGCCTGTGATTAAAGTAAAATGCTCATTAAGCAATAATTAATTAACTAAGCAATAAGTTAAAATGCCATAAGTAAATTTTGCTGACAAGCTTTTGAACTGTAAACACAGGTAATCATTTTTAAGCAGGGAGAGGCAATGAGGGTAACCGCGTGTGAATTTTCCGCTAGAGGCGCTAGTGAAAAGGGAGGTCTGTCTGTCACTTTTCGCTTGTCTGAATTTCATTTGTCACTGTTTATGTATGGGCGGGCTTTGACAGCATGACCGCCCTCTGCAGTGGCGCCAACTGGTGAGCACAAAAACGGTTACCCTCATTCCATATTCTCGGCGACCCAGATATAGAAACACATAAGAACAGACAATATGGTGGTTAGTTGATGCTGTTATATTAAAATTTGTTAATAACATTTTGTAACAAATTGTAGACTATATTTTCGTTTATAACAAATAACAATATTTCAAAACAACGAAGCGACTGATTCGGGACGGGTGTGGGCGATTGTTACAAATTATATTATAGGATGAATACATGTAACATAACAGAAGGATATGGTCGGAATTTATATGGAATTGTGACCGTAAAATAATTGATTATTTATGTGCACAATGAAATTTACATGTATATTGTGTGAGACAAATAAAAATCAAGCATAAAAATAATAATTATGTTCCTACACATTTGGAAAAGCAATGATGACTTACGTTAAAGTTATGAATGTTAAAATCAATTAGGTATTCAATATCAAATATCAAGGTAAGTAATTGTGAAAATATTGCTTAGAATATTTATTAACCCAACAGAACTCGTTGGAGTAGTTTACCATTTTTATATATAGTTTACTAGCTGAAGCTATTACAATGTTGTATAGTCGTAAAGGATCTTTACGACTATACAACGACGCGCCAAAAGATGCTTGTAGGACTATAACTTTAAAATATATCAAGGGTGCAGATGCTCTACTCTGCCATTTACATTTTATAAAAATGTGACTTATGAAAGACCAATAGTGAGACACTTAAAAGTTTTCATAATGTATGACACAAACTTAAAAATTAAGTAGATAATTTTCATTGTCATTTTCCAGTGTTGATGGCGTAAAAGTATTCAATAATTGTTCAAGTGGCGTGAATCCTTTGACGTTGCTGAATCTTACGGATCATGTGATAAACGATAAAGACATGCTCAAAACTAGTAAGTTGTTTTTGATAATTTTTTACTACGTAAGCCGCCTAACCAGCAAATAAATTTTAACGATTCAGTCGTATATAACTGCGCGAATATCCCAAGATAAGCGAATTACAAAAAACTCACCAAATTTTCTATTAATTTCGGGACAGCGGTTTAGGCAATAGAAAACGGGACTGTCCCGTCAAATACGGCACGTCTGGTCACGTTACTCATGACATGTGGTCAATCTTCCATAGCAATGATTCACACCTAAAAACGGTTGCATTGTTGGGTAGAAAGAAGTGACAATAAAGAGAGTTGATTCTCTTTTTCCTTCCCTCCGAATCTACTGTTCGTGGTGAAACCTGTTGAAAAATGAACGCAGTATTTTATTAGAAATTTTGTAATCCAACTTAACCCAGGCTGCATTCTGCAAGGTGGTTGGATCTTCTCGCCTGGTTAGCTAAGTTCTACTGTTACCCTCTTGCTTGAGTCAGGCGCATCATTTAGCATAACTCGTCGAGTTCTTACCATAAGGTTCTATTTTCTATTATTTTCCGGTTCATAAGCTACTATTAAATCCGCCCTCGCTTCGCTTCGGGAAACCAGTCCCTTCAAAAATCTCTATAAATTTTAACAAATTATGTTATTCCGATGTCTAAGCTATACGAGTATTACTGCAAAGTTTCATGAATCCTTTCCGTAGTTTTTGCGTGAAAGAGTAACAAACCCACACACACACACTCACATACATCCTTACAAACTTTCGCATTTATAATATTAGTAGGATACTCCGTTCGCGTTCGATATGGAATTCGTTCTAATCGCATCCGACATCAACGTCAGCTTCTGCCTTCACATCCCTATCATTAATGCAGGGTTTACACGGGTGACTAAAGCCGCAACGATTTTTGCCGCGCGGCGTGTCATCAATATAAAATAGTCACTTGCGACCTAGTCGAATTGCCATTTAGACGGTCGATTCACGCCGCGCGGCAAAAATCGTGCGGCTTTAGTCACCCGTGTAAACCCCGCATAAGGTACTTTGTAGTGAGATAACGAGAATTTAAATTTCTTATTTATTTACAGCCCTTTGTGAAATAAACCCGTTTTTATGTCATGCTTTTTCGCTGCAAAAGTAGTCTACTTTCGCCCGGCTAATGTGAATAGCATTATAGCATGCTAATAAATGGTTAAAAATATTTAACAAGGCTAAGGGCAAGTCTTTTCTCGCAAAAATATTTTGAAACTTTTCAATGAAGTTGAAGCACTTTAAATAACGTCTTCGGGATTTCTGGAGCTTTGTGAGAAAAAGAGTAAAATATGAATATTACCGTTCGCAATGTTAAAAAGTGGAAAACGACGTACTTCTTGTTTCTTGTTCTGACGTTCTTCATCATAACTTCTTTTAAATGACGCATGAATTTTATTTCACTTAAGCTGGAAATATTTGCAGGCAAGACCAGTTGTTTTCGTGTTCATATATTTTTTCTTCGGTAGGTACACGAAATAAAACAATCATGTTAAAGTAATTGAATTTAATAATTATTTAGAGAAAAATTTACGGAGTCTGAAAATCCGTGACAGTTGTTTTTTGTTACTTTGACTCCAAAAAAAAAAGGTTTTTTTGTGAGGAAATTACTGATGAAGTAGATATTACAAAACGAATTAATAAGGTTGTTGGGGGTATACTCGTAGTACCAAAACATTTAGGGCGGCCACATACAGTCGGAATTCCGAAACGGAATCCCGAATAGGGTTGCAACCTTGCAACGATATATCGGAAAACCGATAATATTATAAGAAAACCGATAATATTATATTGTAAGAAAAAGCTAATGTTCAAAGCCCATACAGCCTTATCTAAGGTCGTGAATTATCGATTTTTTTCTTCGGATATGATATCGATATTATCATATCGTTATAACGCAAATATCGATAAAAATATCGATGTGTCCTCTTCGATATTATCGGTTTTCCGATATATCGTTACAACCCTATTCGGGATTCCGTTTCGGAATTCTGCATGTATGTGGCCGCCCTTACTGTTATAGCTATTGGGGTCAACGTTTGTAAAAGTGCCTCAGTCTAGTCTAGTAATACGAGTGGTACTTCAACCTTGTGAATTGCTATATTTCAAATAGAAAAAGTAGTGCACTTTTAATAAATATAAAACTAATGTCCTAAAGTATTGTGTGAATTTTCACTTACCCACCTTCAACTAGCGGAGAAACTGAAAGCTAATTTTTATCATCAAGATATGGGCCTGTATTTTAAGAATTTTACCGATTAGGAGGCGTTTATTCCAAATTTGGTTTACTTAACAATTTTAATTTCTTAATATTCTTACAGGAGGGCCTCGCAGTCCAAAATTAATGTACGTTCAATCGAGATGGTTAATGATCATACTACAATTTCTACTGGAAACTATTCCTGCGTACCTCGCAGATTGGATGTCATTTATGTGTCGAAAAAAACCAATGTAAGTCAGTTTCAAGGTCTGTTAATGGTTAAGTTTTTAATTAATATCGGTATCATTTGTTTAAAAATTGTGTGATGGTCTGTAAGCAAAGTTGGGAGCAAATAATTATGTTAAAGTTTCCGTGCCTCTAGGGGCACGTTAGTTGTCGGAGGCATTCGGACGAACATAACTCTTCTATAAACTAGTAATACGAGCCTTTACGCCTTCAATCTGCAGTGGTCCTTCAGTCGACCTCCAGGTCACCATTATCAATACCATTAATATTATTTCCACTTATTGGGCCTAAGTTTTATAACATTTCTTATTTGAAAAGAAAGAAAGAAAGAAAGAGGATTTATTTATTATTAGGAAAGAAGGAAAGAGGATTTATTATTTCTAATATGCATAACCGAAAAATGTTTCCTTTGCGATAGGTAGGTATTTCCGAAGCATATTAAGATGTACTTTGAAAAATGTGTATAAATATTAATACTTAATAGTAATAATACTCCACTAGTGTTGCCCTTATGCGACAATGAACTGTACCATTTTTTGCAGACATTTGAAAATTATGTCAAAATCGCGGGTAGTACGTGAAGTCCTATATCCGTTTACATCGCGTACGTGGCTGATGAAGTCTCACAACACGACTGCTCTCGCCAACAGCCTGTCGCCGAATGATAGACTCGTGTTCGCTTGCGATGCAGCGTCTATCGACTGGAATGAGTATATCCCCCTCTACCTTCGAGGAATACAAACATATTTACTGGGTCGTAAAAAATAAATGCATTGCTTGGATTGGGTGTGGTGAAGGATTGCATCGTACCCATATAAACGTGTTTGACAGGCGCTAGACACTATTTTATAAAAATATTTTTTAACATATCTGTAAATCGTTGTAATCATTGGAACCAAATTAATTCGTGTGCTTACTATATAACTTGTGTAAATGTGTAAAACTAATATTATTTGTAATTGTAAATTATATTGAGTTGTCCTTTATGTCATTAAATTAATTTAAAGGGACACATTTGTTTAATTTAAATATTATTAATTTTACAATTTAAAACATTTGTACAGAGTAATTTTGATTGTATGCACATTTTTTCATTTAATATCAAAGATCAATATCTTTATTATAGTATATTTTTTTAATGTTTATACACATAAAACCGATTATATTTGCATACTTTTGTAAAATATATTATAATTAGAGCTTATAGTCTAATTTAGAGTTTTTGTTATATCCGAACAAATTAGGATTATGTGGTAACCCTAGTTGTTGACCATACTTTGATGATGAATCTACTTACGATCTTAATAGTAAATTAAATTCTTCAAAAAACAATAAAAAAATCTGCTAGCATCAAAATCGTAAAAAAATAGCTGAAATCAACAGAAAGCTGGTTAATTTCATTGGTGCGATATTTTAAAAGATCTTTCTCATAGAAAGAAAACTAACTACTTAATTACAATTTTGCTGAAATTTTTCATACAGACCATATTGCAATGCGTCTTTCTATATCGGTATATTTTTATGTGATCTATGAACAAAGATTATCCTAAAGACGTCAAAACTTATCACTCATAATTTTTAACAAACTAACCAACTAATATTCTAACACCATCTACTAACTGGAGTAACCATCCTAGTCCCTTTGAGTCTAGTTCTGGGTTGGTCACAGTTGTTATGGGCGGCAGCTGAAGTGTAGTGCTGCATGCTCGTTTGCGACTATCGCTTAGAATTTGTATGAGAATTGTAGTTCAACATCGTAACCGCTAGAGGCGCTGTACGGATTCTCATACAAATTCTAAACGATAGTCGCTAGCGAGTATAGTTTTAAAAACTCATAATAGACATACTGAATTCCATAAAAAAAATTAAATTTAACACTAATCTAAAGACTGCTGTGGTTTTTTTAATACAATTAATTGTCAGACTGTTCAATAAAAACCGGTTTCAACCGGTTCAACAGGTTTTGAGATAAAGTTGTCAGATATTAAGTGTGAGTTAAACTTTCCACATTCATATGCATTTTTATCTAATATACCAATCATATAACACTGTATCATAATTATATTGAACAATACTTTTTTCTAGGTAATTTAGGGCAGTAGTTACATTCAAATTCTCTTTTTTATGGAATTAAGGTAGAATAAATGCAGGCTAGCACCACCTTCCGCTGCCGCCCATGGAAACTGACCGACTTAGAACAAGACTCAAATAGGGACAGGGATGAATTAGTCCAGTTAGCAGTGGGTGTTAAAATATTCGTTGGTTCGTTTGTTAATGTGAGGACTTGGGTGGGGACTGTTAGTGATAGTCCAGTTAGTTGTTAGTACCAAATAGTGCAGTTAGTATTATTGTTATTAAGAGTCTTGTTCTAATTCGGTCCCAGATGCGTTGCTACCCTTGAGGACTGAGATAGTCGCTATAAAAAGAGTAACCAGCTCCATATCTCGTATTGTAATTAATTATTATCTTATTTTAATTAATGAGTATCTTCGTATTTAATTAATTGTTAATATTTGCACGCCAAAATCAGATAATAAATATTTTTTTTTGTATACTAAAAACACAATTATTTTAACAATTGTCATTATTTGTGATGATTGTCATTACAACAATTAAATAATGCAACACACTTCCAGCCATATTGTCCTACAAGGATCTGTAGGGGTGCACTGTCTATAAAATGAAACACTTCAAGCCCCGTACATATCCTTTTTAACCGACTTCAAAAAAGAAGGAGGTTCTCAATTCGACCGTATATAAATGCTTTTTTTTCATGTTTGTTGAGCGATTTTTTCGTCTTTTATGGGCCGAATTTGATAATTCTTTTTTTGTTGTAAAGTAGATAAGCGCAGTGGGGTCCTTTTAAAAGAATCACCAGGATCTGATGATGGCATCTCGGAGAAATCGAGGGCAACTTTCGAAAATTGTAGGGACGACTAGTGTGTTTGTTAATGTTTTCATAAGTACATAAAAGCGCTACAATTTCATGAAGGTCTGGAGTCGATCTGATGAAGCCGAAAGACAGTCAAGGGAACTCCTCAACGATTTACTGCAGTTATCTAGTGTTTGGGCTTGATCAATTTGTGTGACGAGAATTTTACACCTACATGTTGAATTAAGCGCCATCTGGCGAGTAGTTTTTGAGTTATCTCTACTTGTCGAGGTTGAAGTCGGTTATTTTTTTTGTAAAAAGCAATTATTAATACGGTAGGTATGCAAGGCACAAGAATTTCGGATAGCCGTTAGTACGTACATACAGTTTTGAAAGTTATTATAAGAACATAGAAAACACTGTTAAATACTATTCGAAATGCGAAAGTTAGCAAGCACATAACATGTAGATTATATTGAAAATAACGGGTAAGGCAAACTGTAAGGCACTGTCTCTGTCACCCACGCGTGTTCCACGCGCCAAAAGATTCTTGTACGACTGTACATTGAGGTTGCCAGAGCCGTGGATGTCATGGACAATAAACAAAGACATGGAGACACACGCACCCAAGACCAAAAACATATTCAAATTTTCCGTCTCGCTAGGAATCGAAGCCAAGACTTTGAACGGCAGTCCGACATGGTAATCATTTCACTATACGGGTACCACAAAATTATAACAACCAGTCAATAAGTAAACTATATTTTTTTCCATCATTTATTTCATCAAATCCATCAGGTAGACTGGGTACGGTTGAAACGATTTGGCTTTAATTGTTCCTAATATTTTTGTTTATCAACAGAACGATGATGATGACATGTTAAATTGAAGAGTGGATCGTTATGTACAAAAGGGCAATAGTATTTAGTTCTGGCGGGTGATATTTTTAGAGATATTCACCATTGAAAATAAAATCCGATTTGTTTCAACCGTCCCCATGTCAGGGGCGGTTGAAACAGTGACTGAGGTCAGTTGAAACGCACACGAAGTATATATAAAAATATATCGCAACTTGCTATATTTTCCATTAGTTCTAATTGTTTAATAATCGTATGACAATATTAATCGGTCTTCAATGTTTTAATAGCCCTATAATATACGTAATACTCAATACTCAATACTCAATCATTTATTGCTTAGTCATGGATACATAAAGATATACATAACAGATACCCCTTCAGGGTGTTGCAATTTTGGATTAATCAATTTTAATTAATCAGTCTTCGACGAGTAATTTGTTGACAGTGGATAGTTTATCTCCAACTTTTACCTCCGCATAGATAGTCAAGATAACTCAATCTGCCTTTGCCTTCTAAAAGTCTTTATTATGTGAACTCAGCATCGAGTAAACAAGACAAAATTATACGGTTTTTTTTTCACCTGTACCCACACGTATTGTTTCAACCGTCCCCAACTAGAATTTTAGTGAATAATTATGTTTTTATCATGTTTAGTATAATTATGTTTGTTTAGTTTGCATTTTCTTAGTCAGTACAAGTTTGTGTTTGAAGTTCTGCGTCGGCGTTTTAGTTCCTGATAGTTATTTGTACGTGTATTATTAGGTTTTATTATTATTCACTATCAACATTTTAAATACAAACGGGTACTCACGATTTTTACTGTCTCGCCATTAGATACTATGATCGGTAGAAAAATCGAAATCGTAAGTAAGTACCTACACATTTGCGTGTAATACAACTTCATTCAATTTCAATTTCATCTTTATTGATTTGTGACGCGGAGCAGTGTCGTTTAAGAGCATTTTTTATTTTGCATGTAAGAGCTTGTTTTTTAAATGTTTCCACATAAAGTAATCCTTTCTTAATAGTCTTACTATTTTCGACTTAATATAAAGATTAAATTACTTAAGTATTTGGTCCCTTTAGATGACTGTCTTCGTTTGAAAATACCGCAGCTGATGATATTTTTGATTCAGGTGATTGAAATGAATCTGTGTCTCATCCATTGATCGATGCAAGAAATCCTTTTTAAACAAAATTGTGCGGAGAAAAGCGCAAAAAAAAAAAAAAAAAAAAATCTTTTTCTTGTGTTAACAAAACGCCTGGTGAAATTTAGTGCTTTTTTTTTAAAAATAGATACTTTTTTAAAATAATTTCAAGCTTTCTGGTATCTTCAAGGCATCAGATGTCTTCCGAAAGTTCACTATAAGGTCTTTCAGATTGTGGACTTTTTATGAGTTTCCCTACAAATTTCCGATTTTAGGACTAGAGTTGTCTGTTTTACGGCCGCGTTTAAATTCGACATACTTTTTAATTATAGCATATATCTTAAAGTATTAAAATTTGCAATTGAATGAGGTAATTAATGGCACAAAATCTTCTTTTTATATGGAAAAAGAACTCTCATAATCTAACCCATGCGAATTTCCAACACTCAGAAGAATATTTTTGATTTTGTAACCATACTGTAAGCTCAGACCAATAAACTATAGACGGAGCGCCGTGAACCAAAGCGTGAAGCCGGCAAAAGTCAGCCTAAAGCACAAATCGAAACCAATAGAATGCCCCATGTTGACAGTTTGAAGTAGAATAAATTTAAACTTTATTTTTTGGAACACAAAGCTTCATTCACTTTTTATTATTTAAAACACAAAAGCCATTTTGGTGTGAGTGCCGCCGTGTGTATTACAAGACTAGGCTGACTTTCTGCTGGCTTCACTCTTTTGTTCCCGGCGTGACGTCTATAGTTTATTGTTCTGAGGCTGTAAGCACATTTACTTTAACAGTGACCGTTCATAGAAAGGTTTAACCGCTATTTTGCAACCTTAGGGAAAGATTAAAAAAAATCTTATAGATTCTTTTTGCTGTACTTTATGTACAAGTTTTGGAGCCCTAGCAACGATATTTTCTGCTCTCTATGAGTCTAAGCCTTGCTTTGAAAAATCTTTTTTCATATTATTATATTTGTATATCTTTATTTATATAAATATAGTCAAGCGGTAGCTATTTATCAGTTTTTATAATTAGATAATCACCTTTTTTCCTCTATAACTACAGAGAATACGTAAATACCTACGTTTATTTGGTGAATAAAAAGTAAATTAATTTCTGGAAAAACTACAAGTCCCATAATGAAAATTATAGGCAAAGTTGTAGGTAATAAATAGATCTACAACTTTTATATCCATTTTTATCACAAAACCTCAAAATGCGAAAATTCCAATAACTAGTTTTTATTTTTATCATATTTTTTATATGTATAAAAAATATATTATTTTCACGAAGGAATGAGCCTCGATCTCATAGAGTGCCATCTTTTGTACTAGATGGAGCAAGGGTTGACTACCTGCTATACAACTATTTTAGCATTTCGAGGGTCGGATACCTGCTACACACACATGTGCACTTTCAACACTTTCTTACGATAAAGAAATAGTTCGTCTTTAATTATTATGTTATATAACTACTCGTAGGTAGGTACAACATGACGTCATATTGCAGACGCGATTAAATTAAATTATCGTCAAACTTTTTTTGTCAGACAAGTTAATTAATAATTTTTATTTTAAATATTTTTTTAATCTTTTGAATTACAAATCATGAAAAACAAGAATATATAATTAATTGTTAATGGCATGCATTGTTACTTGTAATTTCAGTTCATTTCAAAATTCTGAGGTGAAATATACCTACCTAAATATAGTTTGAATATAGTATTGGTAGCTATTCTTTAAAAATTTATAAATGTCAAATTACAGGTAAAACGTGGAGATAATGTCATATGGAAATAATACCTTGTACCAGCCAGTAAGCAACGCTTACGATGGGAAGTGTATTTTTGTTACCGGCAGTTCGGGCTTCCTGGGAAAGGTACCTAGTTTAATTACAGATTTAATTTATAATAACATTATAATATAACTGTAACTGATCGTATTTTTGTGCACGCTAATCTCAGAAACGGCTGAACGGATTTTTATGAGTCTTTTACTGAATATCTGCATTGTCTATCATCTATCTATCATCTCATCTAATCCATACTAATATTATAAATGCGAAAGTCTGTCTGTCTGTCTGTCTGTGACTTTTCACGGCTAAACCACCGGTGCGATTTGGATGAAATTCGGAATGAAAATAGTTGAAGACCCAGAGTCACATAAAGGCTACTTTTTTTTTTCAAAAATCAACCCCTAAATGCTTGAAATAGGGGATGAAAGTTTGTATGAAAAATCTAAACCGCCTGACCGATTTCGATGAATTTTCCCAGGAAGATAGTTGATGACGTATCTTCTTCCCCACTTCCCCGGTTCGCGATATAAACGAATTCCACGCGGGCGAAGCCGCGGGCAAAAGCTAGTATGTAATATATAGAGTTTGGAGAAGTACTATCCATCCATGTGTATTTTCTGTTGACGGTCACCGTCAAGAGTCGCTTAAAATTAGTTATAGTCGCCATTTATATTTACACGTTTTGATGCTTTGTTAGAAAAAAATTAAGAGGAACAGCATAATAGTAGTCCCCGACGTTACCACCAAAACACCTCAAAGCATTTAACGACCCATTTTAAAATGAAGGTGGTTGTTACGGGGTGTCCTACGTGAGCGACGAATACGACGCGACGCGACGCGGCGTTGACGAACGCGATCAAATCAACGGTATCCCTACTTGTGTCCTATGTGACAGTCTGCGACAACAGGCGACGTAACGCGTACTTGTTTTGAGGGCGATCAGACGCGACACCACGAACTACAAAATGATTTCTCTGTAAAAATATTATATTTGTTTTCTTTCTGTGCTTACGATATTTCTGTAAAAGTCTGTACTTTAAATATGAACTTTCGAGCAACAGAGTACGGTACAGTACCCAGCAAGAAATAATACACATCGATATTCAGAAAGAGATAATCGGTTAGTTACGGTTTTGTAGAGCGTGGTCTCTCTCGCACATTGCAATGACAGTGCAATATCTTTTATGCCCGGGATACACGAGGCTAGTTTTTCAAGCTAGTATAGCAAGCTAGTTCTCTTCGAAACTGTCTTGGCTAGCTGACCTGGCTTAGAATACGCTAGTTCTGTTTACATGAGGCTATATTATTTTAAGCTAGTATTATTGCTGTGACTGAGGTGACCACAGGTCCAAAATGAACTGCACGCGAAAAAAAAAACACTATTCGACTGAAACAGTTACTTCAAAAACTGTGCCAATTCGCACTAGACGAACTAGAAGAAGAATTACAGAAACGGGTGTGGACAAGACCCTGGATATTAAGAAGAGATGAACGTGGATCATCATAAATAGGAAGGGTAGCGTTCCACAAACATTCATGTTCACGGTATAGTTGTACGAACTTTAAATTAATCTCCGTACTTAGTTTGGGCATCTTAAATCTCAAAACACGTCGCGAAGAAAAACAAACAAAACGCGTGGTTACTGCTTTACTAGTCAACTGAACACTAGCTTCGCCAGCTACATGAAGCTAGTACACAAGCCACGATAGTAAAATCAGTGGTGGGGGGCGCTACTAGCCTAAAAAATAGAACTCCATCCTATTTAAAACTATCCTGGCTTGTCAACTACCTTACTAGCTTATAAATGAAGCTAGTTTTGTCTACACGAAGCCAGAAGTACTAGCTTGCTAGCTTACTGACACTAGCTATCCTAGCTTAAAAAACTAGCCTCGTGTATCCCGGGCATTAAGAGCGGATAAAGCACCCTATCAAGTAGTTTTATAATAATGATATTGATGTTCCATTGGAGGTTTTAACAACTCTTTATATTTATTTATGAGTGAACGCGACCGTCTTCTACCGAATTCGAAAGAAAAGTGACAAGTCAGCGGTAAAGACTGTGTAGTAAGGACAACGCTCTACAAAGCCGAAACTAACCGATTATCTCTTTCTGAATACCGATGTGCATTATTTCTTGCCGGGTACTGTACTTCTACATGATTCGAGAAGTAATGACCAAAATCACGTCAGACTCTCCACGTACGTCACTTGTGGCGTAGACTACTCACGTTGGACACTTATCGCGTGTAGCATCACGTCGCATTACGTCGTATCGTGTTGCGTTGCGTCGCGTCGTATTCGTCGCTCACGTAGGAGACCGCCTTACTATGTTGTGAAAGAAACCTTACCACAGAGACATGATTATTGTCAAGATAAAACTGAGTGACTCCATTGCCTTGGTCGCTGTGCAACGGGATATACCATGGGCAAGGCAGATTAACTTAATCAGTCACTCACTTACTCAGTAGGAAAAGTTTAGTATCTATATAGGTATTCATTACATTATATTTTATTCAGGCCACAGACTTATAAAAAAAAAGAAATAAGCAGACCTAACATAATTGTCACCATTACATAGACGTATGTAAGCAATAGTTTCACCTCTTTCTCTCCCATAACACGTACAGTCTATCTCGTTTTATTTTTGTTGTTGCAACACTCACGCACACAGACAAAATGGGGTTGAAGCACTCCCGCCATTTTGTTAAGCAACAAGAAGCTCAATTTTAATAGACAACATTAGTAGACCACGAATGTTTTGTATAGGAATTGTCAATGTGTGCAGACATCTACGTAGTTGTAACTGGCACGCATTTTTCTCCCATAAATGTTAGGTCTGCTTATTTATTATTCATTTATTATTATTATTCATTAGGCCTTGCTTAGAGTGGGGTTAAATATAATTATACCTGTTTATTAATTTGGTAATTTAATTCAGTAATAGCTATTTGAATAAGAAACATTTTGTACCTATATTTCCACACGGTTGCAGGTTTTGGTGGAAAAATTATTATATGGATGTCCGAATATTGCAAAAATTTATGTCCTACTACGAAACACGAAGAAGGAGAATGCAAAGGACAGATTAAAAAAGATGTTTGGTTCTCCGGTAGGCACCTGTTCATTTTAAAATTATTTTAAATGATATCATGTTATATAAAAGACATATTTTTAGTCTTGAAACACATTCAAGTTCATAGACGAAATAAGATACCTAATCTAAAAATCTTGAACCTTCTAATTACGTACCTAAATAAGTAGTAGATAATATCACCGAAGGATGGAAAATGACACTCAGCTCAGTGGATATAATATTCGTTTGATTATATCTTTATGTTGCTCTACCAGAAAATCGTTGAAGGGCCTAATAATTAAATTGTACCTATTTGTATTTCCAGCCATTCCAAAGATTAAAAGAAAAAAGGCCACAGGACTTGGATAAAATAGTTCCAATAGCTGGCGACATAGCTACTCCTAACCTTGGAATTACTCCCGAAGATGAAAACATATTAATAAAAAATGTAATCAATTTTTTAATACAGAATACACTTATTTGGTGATATTGTGGGATACTTGAAAGATATCAGAATTTTGCATTTTTTAATCTATTTTTAGCTTTGTTAATATTAATAATTAGAAAGGAATTCTGTCTGTCTCTTTGTCGCGTAGTCTTGAGTGGGAGAGCGTTTTAGTAGGATCATTTTATTAGGGGCATTTATCGGTGGTCATACTGGCATGTGTATCATTTTGATTCTTGATTTGAAGACACCCACATTATCATCGGAAGGGACACTGACCATAGCACATTGCATAGCTTTACTAGGCAAGCTGTTGTATACTACCTCAAACTATTGTAACATGTTAGAAATAAGGAAAAAGCTACAATAAATGATAGTAATAAATAAATAAAATAAATAAATATCGAAGAGTGAAGGAGGAGAAGTCGTGCTATTTAATATGCTTATTTGCCTAGAATTAATTTTACGTCTTCTTTTTAAATTTTCTGATTTTCCACAATGTTAAAAGTTTTACTTATCACTTATAATTTTAGGTATCTATGGTGTTTCATGTAGCTGCTACGGTGAAATTCAATGAAGATTTTCAAGTGATACTAAATATTAACTACGAAGGTACCAGGCGAGTTTTGAAATTATGTTCCAAATTAAAAAACTTAGAGGTGAGTGATTTATATTATTTGCTAGAAGACGCACTCGTTTTGCTCCGGAAGACTTGTTTCTCCGCTCCTATTAGCCTTAAGGTGATGTTATAAAGCTTAAAGCCTTCTTCGATATATAATAAATCGACTACTAGACAGTCACAACTAGTCTAACACAAAAACAATTGTTCAAAACGAAGATTAGCTCGTTCCAACATATAAATTAATTAACTAATTAAGTAACTAACTCTTCAGCCTACCCTTTGGATTCCAGCGAAGCGTACGTACTATGGGTTTCATGACATGAATTCATGTCGTTGGAGTTTAATGAATATAGCTATGCATACAGAGAAATACATATATTGCCCGATCCAATACGAGGCCAGGTTTAATAATAAGAAAATATATATACGGTTTAAGATCCTTTATTTCTCATAAGATTACAAAAATCATTTACTGAGAAACATTAATAAGTACATGTTAGTAATTTTACAACTGAGCGTACTTACAGGCGATACATTATTAAACATTTCACTAACACAACAATTTATTCACATTAATAATATGCAGAATTACTTATGTATATAGGTATTTCGTTAAATGAAATAATCAATCACTTTAAAGAGAGTCAATTAAGCAAAAATAGATGAACATAACAGATTATGAAAAACTAAATGTAGGTAGTTTTGAGTCAGTTCATTTGTAGTGAGAACGATTTGAATGAACCAGAACTTATACACGCCCGGTCGCACCGTAAATTCTAATATCTCCGTGGTTTGTTCATTAACCATTTTCAGGTTATGGTGTATGTGTCGACAGCGTATTCGAACGGGAACAGAGAGGTAATAGAGGAGGTCGTGTACCCTCCCACGATTCCATTACGTCAAGTAGAGGAACTCATCAAACTAGCGAAGACGTACACTCGGGAGCAGATTAAGGGCTTTCTTAGTTAGTATATTTAGTTTTAGTTGTTTAAAGCCAAATGCGCAATGTTAACATGCTAAATCACCGTTTTGAGAGACTTATGCATGTGCGATCTCAAACTGGGCAATTTGAATTATAAGTTTAAACCGTTCGTCCTGAGTGTATATGTTATGGACCAGGTGATAAATTATGAATAATGCCCAATATCAGTGAGCAACTTGATATTTTTTATTCAACTAACCAAATTGACCGGGCATTGTATAATGGGCAATATGTATATATTGCCCATTACCTTTTGGGCAGAGTAATACACACATTTATCAACGTTTGGCCGAATCATAAAAACGCGGAATATAGGGCATAATTTCGAACTGTGACGTCTCCGGCGCGGCGCTGCGGAAGATGCAGCCCCTTCGCCCTTGCGTAACAAAGCACAGACACCCACGCTCGCCTGCGCAGCTTCGGCTTGCATGTCGCCTTCGGCGACCAGCCTCAGCCGCTCCGGCTCGCACGGGTGTCTACGTTTTGTTACAGCGGGCGGGGGCTGCCCTCCCTCCGCGCCTCCGGGTTCTAAAAACACTCTAGGGGTAGGGCATACAAGACTACGTGGAGTAGGGTTAGGCTAATTCGGTTCTGTAACCAATTCGACCTACCTACACCTTGAAGAATTTGACTGAGTAGTAATGGAAATGAGTATTCATTGTTTTTACTTATTTATCTTTGCCACCCTACTGACATTAATAGTTGCCGAGTCATTATTTATGGTTCCCGTCCTAATGTTTCAATCGACTTTTATAGTATACTAGAGAACAGCCCTCGCTTCGCTTCGGGACCCGTAGGTAATAGCCGCGTAGGTCCCGCTCCCGTAGGATTCTCGGGATAAAAAGTAGCCTATATGTTATACTGGAACTTGGCTATAACATTTGCCTATGTGCTTGTTCATACTGAACACGCGGGCGTGGTGGCGGGCGCGCGCGCGGTGGACCTCGCGAGCTCGTGTTCATATTGACCACCAGGCGTTTTGCGCGAGAGTTCAGTTGTGTCGCTACTGAATGGCGCGCTCCGCCGCTAGTTCAGTGTGAACACACACAAACATTTCATGCGTTTGATATGCTGCGAACGCGCCGCGCGCGTCGTCGCGAGCTTGCCCGCTACTTAGACCGCACGTGCGATTCCTGTGTGAACACTTGGATATTACGCCATATTATGTTTGATATTTCGTGACCGCGCCCGCCACCGCGCCCGCGAGTCAGTATGAATGAGCACAGACTTTACTATACAAATGTAGTATTTGACAGCGTGATACAGAACGTGATACGTCACTCTCCACCCTCCCAACTATCTCTACACAGATAAATTATATCATATAATAGCCACGTTGCGACGTGAAAGAGTCACAAACAAACACACTTTCACATTTATAATATTAGTATGGATTTAATCGTTGCTCCCTCCCCGCACCGCGTCAAAGGCTTTATTATCAAATTGCCCAATTGTCATGTTGCAATATAATAATGACCGTGCCATGTGATAAATAATGAAGTTTAGATAGAAATTAATCACTTTGCCCGATAGAGCTGGGCATTATTCATAATGCTCGCGCATTATTAATAATGCCCGCATTAACACGTTAGCTGCGGGACTGTTTTCGTGTATAAAATTACTATGCGATACCAGGTCGATTCGGCCAGGAAGCGGATTCTTTTCTAGTGCGAACCAGGTCCATTAGACCTGGTACCACCTTTTTGTCAAAACTTATAATAAAATTGCGAATTTAAAAGATACACGAGATTTTTTTGCACTATGTTGTAGCTAAGGAATGTACCTACTTACCTCTGGCTTAGCCTGGGGATCCAAAAAAGATAAAGGTTATATTTTGGGAAAAACAAATACAAGGCCTTTCATGCCCAGTGCCGCATAGAAAACAAAAAATACCACATCTATTCGATGTGGTAACGCACTGATAATATAACTTAATAGTGATGTTACAGTGTAGAAAACAAACGCAAATATTTTTATCGATTCGTTTATTACAAAAAACAAACTTTGATCACTACATAGTATAAAACAATGTCGCTATTTTTGTCCGTCTGTTTGTTTGTCTGTTTGTCTGTTTGTCTGTTTGTCTGTTTGTCTGTTTGTCTGTATGCTTAAATCTTTAAAATTACGCAACGGATTTTGATGCGGTTTTTTTGTAATAGGTAGAGTGATTCAAGAGGAAGGTTTTTATGTATAATACATGCATATATTCCCACGAGAACGGGATCCAGGCGGGTGAAACCGCGGGCGGGCCGCTAGTGTATAATAAAACGCACGACTACATTTTATTACAAATGTTTCAATCAGTAGGGAAACAAAATATTTTGTGTATCAATATTTTTAAATAACATGTAGTTCGTTAAAACATGGCAAACAATATGATTTGTTGCATTTATTACACTGAGACTTGATTTTTTTAATTTTTTTATCAGCTTCTTTGCTGGTAAGTGTTTGTCACAGCCTTGCGTAACAGTTGACACAGTTTTTTCTTTTATCAATTTTAATGAGTTGGTGAATTTGGAAAACCCAATTCTAATTGTTTTTTACACTTTAGCTTTTTATTAAGACGTATTCACTACACAGTATACAAACGCGTGCGCACTAAAAACATGTTTATCGAGAATTGACAGCAGTGACAGCACTATGCTAACCGGGCGAGGCACGCTGGGCGCCGCGCTTTGTTCAGTGCGGTACCAGGCCTTGATATCAAGGCCTGGTACCGCACTGAAAGAATGTTCCTATTCGTTCCTTGCGAACCAGGCCGAACAGACACGGTACATTTTTTTATAGACCATTGAGTTCTAATAAGTAAATGAAGCTACGGTATATAACTATCTCTTTTGTACCTTGAGTACAACTAAAGTAACAGCTCCCGCACAGAGCGAGAGGACACGATTTTAGCCTTCGCACTGGGGAAAGACCAGAACCAGGCCAAAAAGACCTGGCTTAGCAGCAAACGTGTTAATCACCTGGTCCATAACATATACATACCGTATGTGTACACAGGGCCAGGGCATCCTATGGGCTATGATTGTGTAGCGTTATTTATTTTTAAAATAAAGAAGACGTTATCAGTCTGTAAAACGGAATATTATTTTACAATATTCTATGAACCATTTGATGAATATAAACAAATTAAGCTCCTTTTTTGATGATTGTTGTTCAGCCGGCGTAATAAAGAGACTTAGGTTCTATTCCTGGTCGTGACACATTTTTATGTGTCAGTAAATGTTGGTTCGTGTAATACATCTATGCCTAATGTTAATTTCTACGATTTTATTGTAGAATTTTTTTATAACTACCAATATAATTTAACAAAATATTTTAAATTTAACAGAAGGCTTGCCCAATACGTATACAATGTCGAAAGGATTTGCTGAGAACTTGGTGGCAGAGTTTCAACGGAAACACAAATGTCCTGTTGTCATTATAAGACCGTCAATAAGTAAGTATTCTTTTTCAGTCAGTAAGTAAGTTACATAGAATGCATTTGAGAAAACTCTTACTGTGACTTCATAAGTTTTAACTGGGTGTTCGGTACCCCTATTATGAGTTGTTGTAGTAAACGCAAAGGACGTTACTATTGATGCTATCGTGAAAACGCTGCTTTAATAGTAAATGCGCATAACTCTATTAAATACAGTACTTGCGGTCATGTTTTACTTACAATTTGGTATTACGAGTCACAAATTTGACAGATGCTATAGTAAATTACGTTACCCGTAGTAGTTACGGCACTCACGCTACTTTCTAAGGTGAAAAGTCACTATCGAAATTAAATGTCATTAAATATTGCTGATATTTAAACAAAATCATGGCTAGGCACTATTTTGCTTGGCAAATGATTCACGCAACCGAACGCAGAGATGAAAATAATGAAATTTTGAACTTGCGAGATCAACAAAATATTTAGCAACCTTTGATGTTTTAAATGTCTAGATTGAGCGTCGCCCTACAATGAAAACAAAAAAAAAATTGGTTGCCTGTAACGTCGGTATACGGGCGAAAGTTTTACGTGACAACGACTTTAAGTGGTAAAATAATTTTAATGTGAATATTCATTCGTATAGTAGGAAGAAGGATGAAATAATAGTAACAATTTAAAACATTTATTTATACTGTCTAACCGTCATGTGAAGGCGGAAGCAATTTAAGTTTAATGTTTTATTTTTGTTAAATAGTTCCTCACTTGTAAACAAGATGGCATTGTACCAATTTGTGAAACGCGCTAACGAGTGTAACGTGGAGTTTATATAAGAGAAAATTTTTTAAAGGGCAATGTGTCGACTTCTTTGGTTTTATAATAAACTGCTATTTTGGGTTTGCAAGCAGTTGTGGTTATTTGTGAAGTTGACCCTGCGTTCCCGTATCTTCATGGGGTAAACGTATACAAAGAATTATATTTAAAACGTTGTAACACCATCCGCCATCTAGCGCTGCTAACCGTTAGACCATTAACCATTAGTCACAACTAAGAACTAAGTGAGGTAACAAACTAGTTACTCTACTTAATCATAGATGGCGCTGTACCATTTTCTGTACACTGTTACCAAGGAACGTGAGCGGAGCTTACTAACGCAGTTTCTTGAAGTGCCTCCCGGCAAACCAATTTATAAGACGTTGTCACGTCAAAACAAGGCAACATTATCAAGCATGTGTGCGTGCAGACGATGTTTTACCCGTTCGTCTATTGTCTATGTGTGCGTAATGTGTGCGTAATGATATTGTTAGGAGAAGAGTGACGTATTTCCTGTCAGTATGAAGCTATGAAGTCTATATAAGCGTTGGCGAGCTCAGTCTGCGGGCAATTCACGTCGAGTTCACTTGGCAAGGGGAACCACTGCTCGTTTGAATGGTTAAACTAAATATCCTGTCATTTAAATTTGCGTGTAATTAATTGTTAAATGTGATTTTTATTTTGCGTTCACTTCTAGTTGCTAAAAAAATAAAAATTGTGGCTAACAGTTAGCCACAATTTTTTGACACGTTTTCGCGGATTCGATGTCCCATCTAGATATTTAAAACATCAAAGTTAGCAACACTTTGACACCACAGTTTGACACTAAATGCGACTGACGCAGAACGCTAATGTAATTAAATTGAAAAGGTACCAAACCGCCATTAATTCCACTCTTCTTTCACATTTCCTAATTTAGTCGGGTTATAGAGCATCCATAGACTTGTTTTTTTAATTTCACAAATGTTGGCTCGCTGGCCAGGGTCTCGTTCTATCCTTGTTGACATCATAATAAAAGAATGAGAGAGGTATTACTCATGGATGCCAACATAACGTAACGGAAACTGTACCGTCTCACGTCTTTACGATACCCGCTGTAGTTTCATTTCCAAAACTCATAATAGCTCATAATGTAACTACAGTATTAGACTATTCGATCGTAACCGCTAGAGGCGCTGTACGGATTCTCATACAAATTCTAAACGTTAACTGCAATAGTAACAGTTTTGACGTTTACTACAACAACTCATAATAGAGGCACGGATCTTTATTACTTTTTTACTACCTAAAAAGCTTTTAGTTGTTGTCTGGTCCCATAAGTATATGAGCATCATCTGTGGGTACTTTTGACTTATTTCCACTTGTTGAAGTCAGATTTTTGTGTGAAAAGTTAGTAAAACGCCTATGTGTAAACTAATTAAGTTTCAGCTTACAATACTACTTTAAGTCGGTATAGATGATTGTATAAGATATAAAAACGAATTATTTCAGTAAGTTCGAGCAAATATGAGCCAGTAAAAGGATGGGTAGGCAACTGGTTTGGAGCGACGTACGTGATGGTAGCAGTCGGCAATGGAATCATCAGAATCATGAACTGTGACGGCAACAACATTGTTGACTTGATTCCTGTTGATTACGTAGCCAATCTTATGATTGTCGCTGGTGCCAAGAGTCGAAGGTAAACAAAAGTAAATTGTAATAATTTGAATCGCCGAGAATGGCCACTTATTATTATTATTATTAATTTCATTATTATTATCGATCTACTAAGGATTAGTTTCAATTAATTGAAACGGAATTATTATTATCTATATTTTGACATTGAAATTATTTTACAACATTTTTTCTATATTGAACTGTTTGCATGCCGACAAGGTTTGTAACAACTTTGTACCGACTATCCTTATGTTACCTTTACGCAAATAAAGAATTTGAATTTCAATTTGAATTTTCCCGCTGAAAAAAAAATATTACGCGTAATCACAGTTCAATTTGGCTTGCAAGCAAAATTTACTTAAGGCTTTTAAACTTTCGCAGTCAATCTAAAATGAACCATAATCACAGGGGCGGTAAGCTGTCATTTCTCTAGGTTGCCATTTAATATCGAAACTGAAAGGAGTAAGTATAGAAACATAACATTTGTAGTACGAGTTGTTAGTATGACAATTTTTATTGTAGTATTTAGACAAATACAAAATTTATAAAGTACATTATAATGATAAAACTAGTAAAAAAGACAGTCATATCGCTATGGAACAATTTCGTCCAAACAATTGGAATTGACATTTTTTTATTCCCAGTGTTGAAGACGTTAAAGTATACAATAGTTGTTCGAGTGCCACAAATCCCATCACGCTGAGAAAACTGCTAGATCATGCGGCAAATGATACCGGCAATTTGAATAGTAAGTAGTTTTTAATCGTCTATAATGTTTTTGTCTTTTTCAACAGTTCAGCAACTAGGTCGAAAGTGGTCATCATTTTCATCAAGGAAATCATTAACATCAAGGAAATTATTAGATTCAACAAAAAGGAAATAGTAATGACGAACGGTTTCTTCTGTCGGAAGCTGTTGGGCTTTACACCAGCTAACTTAATTCTGCCCGTATTCTGTTATTGGTTTTTGTTTGTTTGTTTATCATATAGTACATTTTGGTTTAAGTAAGCCCTATCGCTTAGAGTGACTCCTAAAGTTCTGCGGACTTAAAAGCTAGTAACTACTTACAGACTGGTCTCTTGATGATATGTGATCATCGTCGCATCGTTTTTTGACATTTGTGTCATAGACAACACCAGGGGCGTCACCAATGCGTTGCCTTGAAGAGAAATGCGATGGACCTCCGAAAACTTTATTCTTTGGAGACTTCTCTCTTTTTGAAAGTCAGCAACCTATCGGTGATGCCTTTGATGTTATTGATATTCTTTACCACTTATAATTAGATCTCATTCGCTCATTTCTTTCCTTTTTAAAAATGTTGTACCTTATGTGACGATAGTTTATTCTTTTGCAGAAGCGTCCGTTTATCCAAAAGTATTCTTTATTAAATGGAGATGGTTGATGATTATTGTACGGTTTCTACTGGAAACTATCCCTGCTTATCTCGCAGACTGGGTGTCAATTATCCGTGGAAAAAAACCAATGTAAGTCCGTTTCAGTTCTATGGTATGTATATTTCAGTGTGATTATATTAAATTTCGTGATCATCATCACCTTTACTGACCCACACTGCTGGACACACCTCGCTGGCCAGGTGCGGAATGGCAGGATTTACACAGCTTTGAGATTTGAGAACTTTCCGGCATGCAGGTTTCCTCACGATGTTTCCCTTAACAGCGAGTGATATCCAGTCACATTTGAAATTCTTTAAAATGTCATAATTCAGAAAAATTTGAATTGCGTGCCTTGGGATCCGAATCCCGTTCAGAAGAAGGCCGAATACTTAGCTGAGCTATCATCACTATTAGTGTAATTCAGTATAATTACATGAAATCTTGAGAAAAGCTTGTATTATGAAATCAGGCGGGGTCGGCCCTGTGGACTATGAAGTGAGTGTACGCCAGCGTGAAAATCGTCAATATCATCATCACATCACACATACCCAGAAGAAAGTTTGTGTATTGAAATAATATTTGTACATTACTTGCAAACTGTGGAATAAGCTTGGCTCCTGGTCTTCTTGACCTCTACCATTATGTAATTTAACAGTGACCTAAGCCGTAAAGAGATGGCCTGAGCCAAATAATAACAATCACTGTTCTTTGCAGATACATGGAGTACCTGTCAAAGTCAAGAGTGGTGCGTAAAAGCTATCATCCGTTCACATTGCGTACTTGGATGATCAAGTCTGACAACACGACTGCTCTCTACAACAGCTTGTCGCAAAATGACAGCCGCCTGTTTCCTTGCGATGCAAGGGATATCAACTGGGATAAATATATCCCTGTCTACCTTCAGGGGATACAAACATATTTACTGGACAGTCAAAAACAATAAGAACTTGTTCTTTTAGATTGCGTTCTGTTTATCCTGACGTGCTTGAACTTATAGAGGTATTACAGATAGATCAGGAAGACAGGATTACACCTGCCCCTCGCTCAGAAAGAGAGAAAAGATTGCGGTATCTTCTCGCACAAAGGAGATGTTTCAAATCCGGCCCACAATATGTACAGTACCTCGAAAAATCGAGAAAAATTCATGGAATTTGGGAAAAATAAAGATAAATTGCTTAAATGCATACTTTTCTGGTACAAATTTTGTATTTATAATACATTTTTATCAATTTTCAACATGGCGTCTTGCCAAGTTGTCATTGATCATAGATCGCGAACTGTCTACTGTCACTTTAAATGACAGAATTGTAGGTACATATGTCAAACTTCTATCAAATTAACCAACATGACGTGTGATGACAGCTTACCGCCATGACAGTCTTTTGTTTTTGTGTTGCAATTTTAAGTGTACATTTTTGTGTTATACCACAAAACTAAAGCAATTTAAAGGAATTGGATGATTGAAAACTGTTTTAATTGTGTTTCTCCATTTTTGAGTATGGTGTACAAAGTGGTGGCCGGGGCTCCATACATTTTGAAACATCTCCTTTCAATTTATAATTTAAAAATCTTTTCTCTCTTTCGAACCGTAGAATGTTTCCACTTACAGGCCCTATGTATATGGCCTCTGGTTATCTGGTACTATAAACTTATAACTATAACAATAAAATTGTCTATCACTGTTACTCTATGTGCACAATAAAAAAAATTGAATTGTATAAAATTTATCCAAGTTGTGTCTTGAAAACTCAAAGTTTCTAGTGTTGGCTTTAGGGTCAATTTATACTAGCGCAGAGTCAAAGCGCATCGAAGCGTCAAATACTTTTTCAACTAAAGCGAAGCCGCACGAATGTGCGCGTATTCGCCAGAATGTGTGTAATTTTTTGTCCGAGTCCATCGTGATCAACACCGACGCAGGCCCATTTCCTGATAGATGACGCGTAGGTTCGCTAGTGGGCGCATGGATACGCGAGAATGCACGCGAACCAATCAGCGTTGTTCAAATGCGCGAATTCCGAAGAATGCGCGCGTCTTTTTCAAATCTCTGAAGTAATGTGTGCGTTACGCCGTGGAGTTAAGGATGAATTTGTTATGTTCAGTTTTGAATAGACGCTTCGATGCGCTTCGACTCTGCGCTAGTATAAATTGACCCTTAGAGTGCTAATGTGCCAAAAATGTGTTGAAAACTTTGTATACGTAAAATTTTGTATACGGAACGTGCCAAAATGTGTCTATTCAATTCTGTATACGAAAAGTGCCAAAAATGTGTCAAATTATTCAATTTTGTATACGGAATTTGTCACACTATTTATAAATTTATTAGCAGAATCAGGACGTATACGATATATTATGTTTTTTTTTATTATTTTGATGAAAAAAGAATGTTATTAGCTATTTCGCCTTACGTACGATTAGTTGGTAAAATAAGTAAAAGTTTATGTGAAGCTTGGTATTGGATAATAATTCATGTGAATAACTATTATAATATTAAAAATTATCAGTATCAAAACTTTTCTTTCCTGATCTGTATCTAATACCAGTTTGTAGTAACTGTTTCTTAAGTGGTAAGAAACCAGAGTTCACCCACGGCAGGACCACCACCCGCCAAGATACTTCGTATAATTTCTACTTTGTAATTATTGTTTAAACATAAATTGTGTTCCGGTAAGGAAATTAATGTGATTTGCCATTTTGACTGGTGGATGTCAAACGTATGGCGACATCACACGTCACATGTTGACGTCACCAAAGCCTGAATCACGCTCTCAAAGATTTCTACACTGTCTGCATATACATAAATATACCTTTCCCTGAGAGCATTCATTTGGGGCCTCAGCCGGCCCCCAGGTATCTTGTCTTTCCTGGCGGAAAATCTCGTTTTGCCAAAAACGCATCCTTAACAATGTAGCATAGTAGCATATCACAGCCCTAATAGAAAGGCGCCCTAACACCACGACTAGCACTCTGTCTTTACTTTAACTTTACTTTAAACTGGTGACACTTGGAGAACAACGAGGAATAAAGAACTATTGTGCTTTTTGAGTTGCAATAGGTACGGTTGCAGTAAGTTTTGTTCGCGGAAATATATCTCATTTCCACGAGAAAACACATTTTAATCAAATAAGTGCTATTTATGGTGTTACGGTCGCAATAATACTAAATACTTGTAAACATGATGAATAGGTTTCTCGAAGCGAAGAGAGGGCTGTTTTACTCGTTTTTATGATATTCATTTTGTATATTTTTTATTCCTAGTTATAGTCTCTGGTAATTAATGGATCAAAGAAATGAAAGTGACGGTGGAAAGGATGTTGATAATGAATAAAGTAATAGTAATACAATGAAGTAATACAAAACATTTTTTTCTATATTCGTCCCTGTAAAAGAGCTCTAATAATTAAAAGCTGTCGTAACTTTTAATTCCGAGCGCCGATTAAAAATTTCTGAACGCCTTCAAAGTAAACTGGAATGTATTCAGTCCAGACGATCTCGGCAGGATTACAGGGGAACTTCTGCTGGTCTGCCAGGTTTAGGTCTTCGGCAAGGTCCCGAAGTCGAGTAGACATCATAAACCAATTCCGGGAAGAAAAAAACTTTATCATGTCGAGGTAAGCTAGAGATTTCTGCATTCGCTTCACAAATCTGGACAAATAGAAGACGAATAATAACAAAAAATATTAAGAGTGAGAAGACCTCTGATATGACTTAAAAAGTGTTATTGTACTGAAGCGCTCATAGCCCGGCGGCTTGCGTCGATCCTAAGCGATCGACAAAGTTAAGCAACAGCGGGCGCGGTCGGTAGTCGGATGGGTGACCGCTAGTGGCAAAAATTTCTTGAGTGCTTCCGTGCTTCGGAGGGCACGTAAAGCCGTCGGTCCCGGTTGTTATCGATTGATAGCAGTCGTTAAGCCATGTCGGAGGCCTTCGGGCGGCTTGAAAACTTTCGACACTGGGTTGGCCACTGACCCCTCCACCAATCCGCATTGGAGCAGCGTGGTGGAGTATGCTCTAGGCCTTCTCAATAATGAGGAGAGACCCGTGCTCAGTAGTGGGCCATTAGTGGGTTGTAGCTTAGCTTAGCTTTAGCTTTTTTATTGTATAAAAACAATCGGGACTGATGGGTTAACGTGCCCTTCGAAGCACGGAAACACTATAAAAATTTTAGAATCCAACCAGCTTTCCATCCAATTAGCGACCGCGCCCGCAGTTAAATAAAATAAAATTAAATAACGCTTCACACTCAAAGCTCCACACTAGGATTCCCTGTGTCGTGGGTGCCTTGGACAACACACAAGACAAGGACTTACTTTAGTTGCTTAACTTTGTCGATTACTTAGAATATTATGCAAGCCTCCGAGCTATAAGTGTTTAGATCGGGAAAAAAAACCTACTACAAGATAAAACGCAAAGGTGATCTTATCGTCAAATAGCGATATCTTCTAAATTTACTAATTTGCATAATAACCTCGCATTACATGGCTGTCACCGTGTTTCTTATATTGTTCTTTAAAGACCCTGTCATGTTTTGGAAGGGGTGTCGAGAACTTGTCTTTTCTCTCATCTTTCTTGATCAACAACACGGAACACAACCGAGTTAACTACATCTTCTGCTCGATGGGCAGTTTTTGATAAAAAAAGAACTAAAACCGACTTACTTTGTGGGCTCCCCTCTTAAAATAAGTCGTAAATCAAAAAGATAGGCGGGTAACTTCAGGAACACGAATGTCATCAAGTAAATGATTATCGACGATTTGGTGAAAATCATCGTGCTCAGCCACAACTGATCTGAAATAATAAATGTCGAAAATAAATCATGTCATTTATCAATTGCCGTTTGCGGCACCGGAAGGGTTAGATTAGGCGTTACTTACTGTAACCAACTTTAATACTTTGTTTGGAGTATAGTTTAAACATTTCCTGCAACGTTATGGTATTAATGGTACTCGTGCAACAATTGTACACTGGCAGTTTCTTCGATCTGAAACATATTTATATTACATAAATAACTTCACACGCTGCACATAGAGTGTCTTAGTTGCCATAGATAATGTACAAAGGGCTTCCTACAGGAGTCACCAATGCAACGTCAGGCCAGAACACCGTCTTTTTGAAGAGCCCCATTTCATAGATCTGAAGGAATTCCTCGAGAGAAAGCTCATTTCTTAATTTGCTTGACCATGAAATAATTATAAATTCTCCAGTTTTCCTGGAGCGCTAATTTAAATTTACGAAGAATAATTTAACTTTACCTTCGACATCTAGCGGCCGCAACGATTGTGGCGTTGATGACATAGTCCACAGGAATCATGTCAAGAGCGTAATGAGGTTTCCCGTAGAGACACTTCAACCAGCCCCTGGCCACCATGTCCAGAGCCGGGGTAGGACCCAACCATGAGTCTATCCAACCAACGAATGGCTCACGCATGCTTGCTACAACTGGAATAGAAAGAAAACGAAATTGGTCGGAAATTCTTAGAAGAAAACCCATCGTGAGGGAACGTAAGAGTTTTGCGATTGTCACCTGTCTAAACACATGACACGTTGGCATCAAAGTTGTTATCATCAAAGAAAATTAAAGCCCAGACGTGGTTTAATTGAAAGAATGAATAATAATATATGGTACCAAGGCCCAGATGTGAGATACTTATGGAATAATGATAATGATACTAATGATTTTGTATACGATGTACAAAGCTCGGATTCTTCTAAATTTATTATAAATGCGTCAATTGCGTATCGTTTGAATCTTTGGCACATTGTATACGAAATATTAAGCCATGCAAATGTATCGAACTATTCAAACGAGACGCAATTGAAGCAATTATAAATTAGCAGAATCGGGACCAAGATATTGTGGTGTCTAATTTCAGCCTATTAAGACACATTTCATTCATTGAAGATTGAAGCCTTCATAGCCCGGCCGGCGGCTTGCGTCGATCTTAAGTGATCGACAAAGTTAAGCAACAGCGGGCGCAGTCGGCAGTCGGATGGGTGACCGCTAGTGGCAAAAATTTTTTGAGCGCTTCCGTGCTTCGGAGGGCACGTAAAGCCGTGGGTCCCGGTTGTTATCGATAGATAGCAGTCGTTACGCTGTGTCGGAGGCCTTCGGGCAGCTTGAAAACTTTCGACACTGGGTTCGCCACTAACCCCTCTACCAATCCGCACTGGAGCAGCGTGGTGGAGTATGCTCTAGGCTTCCTCAATAAGTAATAATGAGGAGAAACCCGTGCTCAGTAGTGGGCCATTAATGGGTTGTATCCGAAGACACATTTCTACGAGGTAAAGTTATGCAGTGCAGTTTCATCGCAAAATAATGCTTTGAGCATCGATGTGGGATAACTCGATACGACGTAAGGGACTCTTTTTTTCTACCCAGTACGAGATAATTGCGAGTTATTAGGATAACAAACAAGAAAGGTACAAACCTGTAGATGGCCTTATGATGACAGTGGGCATGTCTCCGTGTAGCTCCGACACCAACGACTCTGCCAAGGCCTTGGTGAACGAGTACGTATTTGGCCTGCCTTCTGTAATACGATTAAAGCAATATTTGTAAGTATATACTATTTTACCTATACGTTGAATCTCCTATTTTTAGTACTTATTTAATTGTTTATAAATTCAATATAAATATACCTTTTGTTTGTATTAAATAGTTACCTACTTAAAATTTCGTCAAGTGGCTTGTTAATCCCTTCATCCAAATACTTGTAAACGTCTTCAATGGCCATCGGAGGGGGATAAACGATTTCTTCAACTATCAATTTGTCTGTGTTGCAAAATGCCGTTGACATGTACACAAATGCCTGGAATTTTGAATATAATAGAGATTACTGTTCAGCGGAAGGACTACAGCTCAGATAGCTAGATGGCCGCCATATCACAATTGATATTACGTATTATTATCATCTAATTATTTTTTTACAGATAATTTATTTAAAATAAAGATACAATATAAACAATCTCGAATAAAGAGCATGATTATTTTCAAAGCATATTCCTAAACCAGTTTAGGGTTTTTTATTATTTATCTACTTATATTATTTCATTTAAATGCGTTATGCTTTCTTGTGCATACTGCGTCAGCAGTCAGTAACCACAAAGGTGTAACGGGTACGTTTTAGTCAAACAAACTGGAACAAAGTCTTGAAATACGGCCAGTTTTTTGGTCTCTAACTCAAGCAAAATAAGCCAAAAATATATGTGTATAATATGTAGAGAATGTAAATTTACCCGCAAATCCTTGATTTGTTTCGAAAACTGCACCATATGCCTCGTCCCATCCACATTAACTCTCATGGCTTCCTGTAAAGGCTCGTCGAATTTGACTGTAGCAGCGAGGTGGAATACTACTGACACCTACAATCATTATACCATAAAAATTAAGCCGAGTGAAGAAAGTGTGGTTGAATTTACACAGCTTCAAGAACATGAAAATGAACTGATACTTGTTAAATTGAAATACCTGAAACTTACTTTATCAAGAATCATAGCTTTGTCTTCTTCTGTCATTCCAAGATTGACCGAAGTTAGGTCTCCAATGATAAAATTTATCTTTTTTAGATTTTCGGGTTTCTCTTTTCGAATCCTTGTAAATATCTAAAACATAATACACTATGTCACGAAAAATTCTTCGTGCTTGGTGGTAGTTAAAAAGCTCAATTACTTATATTCTATCGCCCTCATTTTTGTCAATTCTAATACACTTGCCGTCCAGTTTTTTTGAGAGACAGCAATTTAATTCTGTCTTGTTCCTTCTTTCTTGGCCAACGTCGGCGATTTCTTTGATGTTGTTAAAGTCCATGAAATAAAGTGAGCATGCCATACACCGTTGAATGACTTGTATGCTGGTTAGCTATGAGCATGAAAACAACAAAACCAAACCTTACTCTCCATCATGCTATTAAACCTGGCACGACTCGGAACTTCTTTCTTGTCTCTTACTAAAACATAAACATTTTCTAAGTCTGGGCAGCTATACACAAGTTTTTCAATTAACACCTAAAAATAAATAAGTTAGAGAAATAAATTAGAACACTTTTTAACAGCTGCAATATTAATAATAAAATACCATTGACTGAATATGAATATGAATTGAAATTGTTTTAAAATAGAGTATTAGATTAATTTTATCTTTATGACATATAATATTTTGCATGCCGTGAAAGGTAGATTGTGGCGGACTTGGCTATATTGTTTATCACTTTGTTTTATGTAATACCCACATTCAAGCAAATAAAGACTTTGAATTTGAATTTCTAATCTTGAATAACCGGAATTAATTATTTAAAACGATTAATTTGACGCTGTATCTCAGGGGAGAATTGATCGAAGATAGAAAACTAAAGTAACGATTGTGACAGAAGTTGAAACCAACAGAATTAACAAAACACATTATACCTATGGGCTACATAGAAGACGGTGGAAATGAGAATATGGTGGAAATGAGTAAACAAATGTGGATGTGTGGAGTAACGAGAATGAACGAAGTAACTAATGACTTTATTAGAGTAAGGGCACATTCAAAAAGAACGCTGGTTACCGGCGTCGATCTGCCAGTAGGTTTGGGCCGTTTGGGTAAAAAATATCGATATATCAAAATATCGATATTTTTTCAGATTTAATATTTATTTATTTAAAGCTCTGCTGTCTGCTCATGGATCGCATCATGTACCTATTTGACCAATCCGATTTCTAAAATTTAGAAAAAGAGTAGGTATGCAGTAGGCTATATGGGTTTAGTTTCTTTGCTTCAAACCCAAACAAAAATTACAGTCTATGACCTACTTGTCTGTGACAATGACACTGCTTGTTGGATTGGTTGGTAAAGTGCCACAAACTAATCTGACCCGGTAAGAGGGGCGCTACTGTCTTGGTCTTTGTCTAACAACAGTATAACATTTGCATTAGTTGCAATTTTGGCAACCGGACCAGATATGTTTGTGGCACTGTATACTATGTTGATTTTTTCTTGGCTACATGTACATAAACCTGTTTTTTAATAATAAAACTGATGTCATAACAGTCAGATGTGTATTTAGGTACTTTAAAATTTCGAATATAATTATTGGCAATATTTATAAATAATTGCAAATTGGGAAAAAATGTCGATATATCGAAATATCATATACATTTAATTTCAGATACATTTGGAAAATATCGATACGATAAATGTCGATATGTTTTTCCTATTTGCCCATCCCTGTCCCTATCTGTCAGCACTTATCGGTATAGTCTAAGATCCGAATCTAAATCGACACTCATCGGGTTGATAAGAGAATCAAAATTATTTTATAATAAATTTCGTATTTTAGAAAATATATTAAAAATGGGTAGACAACAAAAATCCTGGACAGAATATAAGTATTAGTTTATACCACTCTTTAGTATTAAACAAACATTTCTTAGTATTTAAAATAATTTTTTTGTGTTTAATAAATCTGATATTTATTTATTACCTACATATTAATAAATCTTTTTAAATACTAAGAAATATTTATTAAGCACTAAAAAGTGGTCTCTAATAAATTATTTGTTAAATATTAACAAATATTTTTAACTATCAAAAAAAGTTTCTATCAGTGTGTTTGATTCTCTTATCAACCCGATGAATGTCGATTTAGATTCGGATCTTAGACTATACCGATAAGCGCTGGCAGATCGGCGCCGGTAACCAGCGTTCTTTTTGAATGCGCCCTAAGTCTGAAAGTAGTATTTAACAGAAAAATTTAAAGGAAACTGAATGTCGTGATATTATAAGCATTTGATGAGGCAAGAGGAAACGCGTGTGATGAGAAGATGGATTGATTTGAAATTTTAACGGAGGAAGGGGACAAGGACGACTAAAGAAAAGATGGATGGATTCTGTGAAAGAATATATGAATGATAAGGGAGTCAGTGTAGACGCGGCGGGTAAGAGGGAAGAATAGAAGAGAAAGACAACTGCGCGAACCTAAATAAAATTGAGAAATGTTCAGGAAAATGGCTTAGTCGTATTTCGACCTTTTCGCAAAACGACCTGCAGTCGAAAAGGACTCATTTTCAAAGTCCTTATTTTTGAAAGGTAAATGATGATACCTTTCCCAAAAACCCGGAAAACTTTTCTATTGGCTCATATGTCTCTGGTCTGATCAACATTAATGCTTCCATCTGTAATAAAGTTTAAAATTAATAGCTTATCTTGCACTTGGACTCAAACATTTATAAAACACTAGCTTCCGCCCGCAGGCTTCGCCCGCATAAAATTCGTTTAAGCTTCACCCCCCTCTTTCACCCCCTTCGGGGTAGAATTTCCAAAAATCCTCTCTTTGTACTCCCCTACACTGCTCAAGGAACACACATGCCAAATTTCAGCTTCTTTCGTTCAGTAGTTTCGGCAGTAACGCAAGAGTTTTATATTTAAAGATAATTATCAATCGAGGTCAATACTCAAAGGAAGATAGTAGTAAGTCAAGTATATTATAGGTTAAATTAGATGGTACAAGTCACACACTTGACCAACAACTCTCGTGGTGCCATAGTCTCTTCCTTTGTCCAGACGGGGGCATCAAGGGCAGAAGAGATTGGTGCTAATTCAATGATAGGTAGAGTTTCTTTTAACCCAAAGGAATCTTATATTGATGACATATTTTTTACTCGACGAGCCTTTCTAATCTTTGAGTTTGGAGAAGTTTAAATTTCCATATACTCGTATTATATTATTATTTATTAGGCATATTATATATTTAACAGAACTAGAAAGACGTCGGGAACATACCTTCTCGATATCTTCTCGGTGATGAAGGATTTTCCAGCGAGCCTTCACGGACAGATCGAAGTCCTTTTGGTACTTCTTAACAAATTCTATGTTAAACTAAAAAGCAAGAAAAAAGTAAGTATTTTTCAAAAGATGCTTCGTACTCATACAAAGAAGTTACTTGCTAACTTTAGAAGTTACTCTAATTATCTTATGTATTGTGATTGTATTTTATAAAATCGCCATGAAGCTATATTTTTTAGTCTTTTGATCCGTCCTATGATCAAAGATTGTCTGGGAGAGATCGGTGTCTAGCGATAAGACCGCCTTTTGTACTGTATCTTGCATTGCTGATATAATGTTATCTTGAGTGTGCAATAAAGTGAAGTGTTCTGTAGTATATCTATCTGAAGAAAAAGTTTTTGTTAGATAGGTAAAGTATAAATTCTTTCTTAGATAGATGTAATATCGTACTGGATTACAAAGTGAATCGAACGCGTTAAAACTCCAAATATTCCCCAGGTAAACCTTGAACGCGACAGATATCAGCGATAGCCTGCCAGACGATACTGCTATAACCGTAAAGACATACGGCACTACTTTAAAGTATTAATTTAATGTTAATAATGAACTGTTATTTACTACTAATTACATTAATGGGTTATATTAATTGTATTGCATTTCCTTGTCTGTTTTGTGTTCTGCGAAATTGCATCTACCTTTAGCATAAACTTTTATTATTTTTAAAAGCGAATTTATGATAAATTGTAATACACTAGAGGCGTTTTTACAGCACGCCTCCGTTTTGAATTTTGGAAGTTCTAATTATATTCGAATATCTGCAGCTCAACAGTGGTAGAGTTATGGGTCTGTGGCGTCAAGCCATTTTATGGAACTGGCAACTTTGACAGTTGACAGCAACCGCCAAAAACTTCATAACGTAGTTTTGAAACTGGATTCAACAAGTCTTATCAATAGTGTGAGGTGATACCTACCTACTAATACTAAATGACTGGAAATTCTTGGTTCCCTATTTTTGGACCGTAAATCATTTGTATGTTGTTTGTGAATGACTGTTGTGTGCACAAATTCATGTTTACTTTAACGCTAATGTTAGTCGTGTAATACATTCCAAAAAGCACTTGTGTATCTTTCAATGCACCCCCTGGTGGTGGTGCTGGGTTCCTCTTGTTTGTCCCTGTAGCTCGGGACCAGAATACGAGCTTCGGTATCCCCTGCCTGTCGTAAGAGGCGACTAAAAGGGGACTTTCGGGGTTGCGGGCGGCTAGAGTGGGAGCTCGAACCGTCCATCAGCAACCCCGGGAAGGACGACGGTATGTGTGGCCGCATACCGTTGTAAGGCGCTGGCAAGCGATGGGGCCTTAGTCCCTCGCGGGAAGAGCCCGAATATAAGGGCGCCGCGCTTGGAGGACTCCGGTTGTGTTCCTTTTGGAGATCCCGGAGTTCTCCACAAGCGCTGAGGAAGGCCACCGGGGGGGTTTTAGTGGGTAAAAATCCCACGTCACCCTGTGTCGCTCCCACGGCACCGGGTACCTTTTGAAGGTTTCCCCCTCGTCAAAAAAAAAAAAAAAAAAAAAAAAAAAAAAAAAAAAAAAAAAGGGTTCCTCTTGTTTGGTATAAAAACTTTTCGTCGAAAATCGCTTCGACTAATTTTAGTTGGAATAAAGTCATTTCACATAATTATTCATTTGATCGAATATTTGATTGCCATAATTTTATTTCTTACCTATCATCATTTGTTTCAAATAATATCTTTTTATCGAATGTTCAAATGCGCTAATTTTAATTAAAGTAATGTAAACTAGACTAATAATGATTTAGTCGAAAGATCGTGTTGAATATTCGGTTCAGCAATTATTGGTTTCCTTTCATATTTAATTGAAAAATTATTGTTGAAATTGTTCCTTCACCTACTTAATTTAGACTTCTGACGCCATCTAGTTGATGCAAGTGGAACAATATTGAGACTTCCTATTTTATCGTAAGTATGAAGGTTAGGTTAGCGAGGAGCGAAGCGACGAGCGTGTTAGGTTAACAGGAACCATCGACCAGAATGCCAGAACCGACTTTAGGGCGTTTATAACCACCTGAACATTTAATGAAATGAACATTGTATAAAATAAATATTCGATCAAATGAACATTATGTCAATCAATATTACACAAAATGAATATTCGATCAAATGAAAATTATGTCAAACGATATTATACAAACTGATTATTATCTTAAACGTTGTTCGATTTATTAAAATTATATCAAAAGTTTTTTACGAAACAAGGGTAACCCGGGGCCGCGACCCGTCCACCCACTAGCTTCACCCACCAGTGGGTGACGTACGCAGTAGGGTCCACTACTTTTAAATACGCCCTATGTTCAAAGGCACGGCCACATCACGACATTTCTAATCCACTGCAGTTTTTTTTAATTTTTAATAGTTTTGCTCGCGACTTCGTTCGTGTATAGGAGTTTTTCAGATAAAAAAATAGCCTATATGTTGCTATACAATCTTTTCTATCTCCCAGTGAAAGTCCCATAAAAATCCTTTCAGCCGTTTCTGAGATTAGCGTGTACCAGTCTAAAGGTAGACACTTTTTTAAGTAGCTAAACGTTAAGATGGTACCATTGATCTAGCCTGAGGGTGAGGCCACAAGGTGAAAATTAAAACTCTGTATGAAAATAATACAACGTGCCCATTTTTGGATGGTAAGGACGTGAAATTCAGGATGAGATGTAGATTTCAGGCTTTTCCGTTTAGTTTTTAACACGTTCACTGCGTCTGCACAAAAATAAAACTTACTGCCCATGCGTTACGAGTCATAATCTTGCCGTATCAGTATTGCCTGCTGTGCGTTACGGCTTGTATTTTGCTGTACCAGGACCTGACTTTGAAGGCTCTTACAGACATGGAAACCCATGTTTTACTTTAAAAAAATAAACGAATCGATAGATTGTATATCTATTGACACATGGCTAACGTCGCCAGGGTCTCGACCTGATATTTTAGAAGTTATGCATAATTTTGAAAATCAACGATTTCACGGCAATATACATGCCGTGCCGCATATAGATCGATAGACCGAATTTAAAACTAGTGTTGGGAAACATTTGTAAGATAGTTGAAGATTGTTATTTTATTAACATTTATTAAAGTCATGCAAAATTAAACAAAAATATAAGTAATTAGGAACATAAGCATTAAAATTATTTGAGACCAAATGTATCGGATCAATTTCTTATCGTATAGTTAAGATTTAATTGTGAAAAAATTGCAAAATAGGTTGAAAACTGCTATTTTATTATCATTGATTTGTCATGCAAAATTAAATATATATATAAGTAACAAGAAACATAATCATTGCAATTTGAGATCAAAGATATGGGATCAATTCTTAATCGTCTGGTTAAGTTTTGATTGGGAAAAAATGTAAAATAGATAAAGACTATTATTTTAATAACATTTATACCTCACGACCTTCCGTCTTAATTACTTTATTTATATTAAGTTTCTTACGAGAACGCTTCATATTAATTTTCGAGCGCTGATAAAGCGCAATCCAGTGTCGATACGTGCAAACGATGATCCTTGCGCACATCACTACGGCACACTGAAGCTGCGCGCGAGTTCCCTACAGTGCGGTACGGCGTCTAAGTTACGGCAACATACATGCCGCATCGCACCATAGATAAATAATTAAGTTCTGGTGCGTTACGGCACCATTATATGCCGTACTTATTTTTTCGAAAAATGGAATACATTTGAAGAAAGAAACTTGGATATATATTTATCTCTTTTCTGCGTGCACGGGAACATATAAAACCCACCCCCACACCGGGCGTAAGACACAGACAATTGACCGCCGCACAGTTCGGAAGTGAAATACGGCAAAACTCTGCCCGTAACGCAGCGAACGTGTTAAATTAGTTGTTTTATTCTATTAAAGCTACTGACACATGCTCATTAGTTGCATCCTTTCGTGTTTATACCGAGCAGTTGCTAATTAGTAGCAAGTGTGTCTAGGCGTTGCTAGTAATTAGCATGCTTATTTCGAGCATGCACAAAATCAGCAGTGGTTTAATTTTCGGGCATGCTACTAAGCTAAGCTACAACCCACTAATGGCCCACTACTGAGCACGGGTCTTTCCTCATTACTGAGGAGGCCTAGAGCATACTCCACCACGCTGCTCCAACGCGGATTGGTGGAGGGGTTAGTGGCTAACCCAGTGTCGAAAGTTTTCAAGCCACCCGAAGGCCTCCGACATGGCTTAACGACTGCTATCAATCGATAACAACCGGGACCGACGACTTTACGTGCCCTCCGAAGCACGGAAGCGCTCAAGAATTTTTTTGCCACTAGCGGTCACCCATCCGACTACCGACCGCGCCCGCTGTTGCTTAACTTTGTCGATCGCTTAGGATCGACGCAAGCCGCCGGGCTATGAGCACTTGCTACTAAGGTGGATGGAAAGGGGGCGTGTTTACGATGGCAGAGATCAGCATTAAAATTTCATCATTAACATTTCATCGACGAAACTTGCTTGTTACATGCTCATTGCTCAATAGACTATTGAGCTCGGGTATCTTCTCAAAATGAGAAGGTTAAGGCTATCGTCCACCACGCTGTCAAAGTATGGATTGGCAGACTTCAGATACCTTTAAGTTTTGCGAACTCTCTGACATTCAGGTTTCCTCACGATCTTTTCCTTTACTGCTAGAGCATTAAACGCACATAGTTCCAATGAGTTAGAAATAGGTTGATGCCCTGGGATTCGAACCCGGACCCCCACGTGGAAGATCAAGTTTTAAACATTGTTACGTTGTTGTTACTTTGGCAGTTATTTTGATTAATATTATGTCTGATATTTATTTTTAAATAAATTAAATTTATTCGACTTATAAATAAATAAAAATTAAAAGGTTACAATGGGCATTTCATAAACTACAACTTATCCCCGTAGGGTTTATCTGTTGTTCTAAATAAACTCTGCAAAACTTTTATATCTATTCTTTTGGTTAATTCTGTTCACATTGCATAATTTTGCTTTAACGGCATTTCAATGCCTTTAATCTTCTCGATAAAATAAAATTATCCATAAGACATCCTTGACATTAAGACTTGCGCTTGCGCATCGTGTACTTGGTATCATGTTTGCATTCGTATTATGAATTTAATTAAACCTTGCTGTACACGTCGTAACACTTATAATACACATTATAGGAGAATCTTACATATTTTAATACATCCATTTCATATTTAAATATCTAGTTATAATATAATATATCATTAAAACATTATAATTTCAAGCCTATACTATGTGTGCGCGGTGCGTAAGACGACTGTATTTCATTATTCCCATAAATTTCCGCAAAAACGGAATATGCACCATGCGGTAACAATATCCTCGATCTAAAAAGCGATGTCTCGTGCATGTTCATATTCCAGGCCCAAGGTCCTTAAGAAAGTTGCTGGTTTCCTTTCGTACTTAGCTACTGAGCTAATAATAGCAACTGTGCTATTAATCGTACTACTACAGAGTTGTGTTTAAACGTAAAACATGAAAATACAATAGTTCAATTTTAATTATTAATTTAGAAATAGTGTTATAAATATTTATAAATATTTATGGGACCCCATGTAGTTAAATTGCTCTATATTACTCTATAATCTACTATTATAGATTAATTTAATTTAACTGTTCGTAGTTGGCCGTTTCTTCTCGTATAACATCGTATTACAAACTAGTTCAATTAAGTCTTAGGATTTCCTGTTTAGTCTCCTAGTGAGTGAGTAGTTAATGTACCTATCCTTTCACTTTTAAACTAAATACTTAGCTAGTTGGCTAGAGGTCGGACCAAGGTTCACATACTCGTATTGGACAGTCACTGTGTCAATAACATTAATAAGAAAATACCATAACTAGTTATGCACGAACAAATTTACACTTTACCATCCATACTAATATTAGAAATGCGAAAGTCTGTCTGTCTGTCTGTGACGTTTTCACGGCTAAACCACCGGTCCGATTTGGATGAAATTCGGAATGAAAATAGTTGAAGACCCAGAGTCACACATAGGCCACTTTTTTTCAAAAATTAACCCCTAAAGACTTGAAATATGGGATGAAAGTTTCTATGAAAAATCTAAACTGCCTGACCGATTTCGATGAATTTTCCCAGGAAGATAGTTGATGATGTACCCTCTTCCCCACTTCCCCGGTTCGCGATATAAATGAATTCCACGCAGGCGAAGCCGCGGGCAAAAGCAAGTATCACTAAGTATATAGTACAAAACAAAATCGCCCTTCGCTTTTCGTCTGTCAGTACCTTTCTTAGTCTTCTTCTTCTAAACTTTACCTTCTTTTACCATTAGGTAGAGTATTTCTCAAGAAAGGTATACAGCTTATGTATATTCTTATGTATAGTCCTACAAGCATCTTTTGGCGCGTGTGCGACAGAGACAACGCGTTACAGTTTGCCTTACCTGTAAGGCGCTGTCTCTGTCACCCACACGCCAAAAGATCCTTGTACGAATATACTTTGACTGATAAATAGATAGAAGATAATTATTGGATTCCCCATTTAACGCTCAACGAAGCGAGAGCGGGTCGCTAGTTATACTATAGGTACCATGCTTTGATGATCTAATATCTAGATTGAGCGTCGCCCTACAATGAGAACAAAAAAAACAAGGCAACAATATCAAGCATGTCTCCGAATTTGAATCCGAATCCGAATTTGAGCACTGACTGACGAGTAATTTATGACCAATTTAAATATTGACTTCAATTGCATTGATTGATCGTTTTATCACTTCAACACACAGTTGAAGTTCGTCTTGTTTTTAACCGACTTATAAAAAGAAGGAGGTTCTCAATTCGACCGTATGCTTATGGGTGTTCAGCGATTTTTTTCGTCGTTTATGGGCCGATTTTGATAATTCTTTTTGTGTTGTAAAGTAGATATGCGCAGTGGAGTCCCCTGATAAGGACACCAGGATCTGATGATGGCATCTCAGAGAAATCGAGGGGAACTTTCGAAAATTGTATGGACGACTAGTGTGTTTGTTCATGTTATCATAAGTACTTACATTAAAGCGCAACCATTTCATGAAGGTCTGATGAAGCCGAAAGACAGTCGAGGGAACTACTCAACGATTGACTCAGTTATCTAGTGTTTGGGCTTGATTAATTTGTAGTGACGAGAACTTTACGCTTACATGTTGAATTGAGCACCATCTGCCGAGTAGTTTTTGAGTTATCTCTGCTTATCAAGGTTGAAGTCGGTTATTTTTTTGTAAAAAGCAATTATTGTTTTCAAACGTTCTCTAATAAATAAATAAATAAGATACATTACATTACCATTAGGTACATACATTATTAAATAAGAGTCGTAATGAAAATTTATTACCTATACTCCGTTCAGATTGGAGCTGGACAAAACCAAAACAGTGCGTAAACAGTAGCCATATAACACAAACTTTTTGTCCGTGTTATCACAAGGTAATTATTTTGTTTGGTTAATGAAAAACTTTACGAAAACACATAACACCCACTACACTATAAATATTAACAAAAAACAAACAATAAAATTAACGTATTATAGGTATAAACAGGCTTAGAACAAATTACGGTATTTTGAAGAAGGTGTCAAATCGCTTTTCGTTTTTAAGGTTGTGGCTGAACTGTAATGTTTCACATTACAGTTCAAGCTATGCAAAACTCCTTGGTAAACAATCTCTTTTCTTATAAAATTGTAAGAAAACTTTTTACTGAAAAAAAAACAACATGGGATTTGAGATTTGAGATTTGAGATTGGAGATTAGAGATTAGAGATTTGAGATTTGAGATTAGAGATTAGAGATTAGAGATTAGAGATTAGAGATTAGAGATTAGAGATTAGAGATTAGAGATTAGAGATTAGAGATTAGAGATTAGAGATTTAGAGATTAGAGATTAGAGATTAGAGATTAGAGATTAGAGATTAGAGATTAGAGATTAGAGATTAGAGATTAGAGATTAGAGATTAGAGATTAGAGATTAGAGATTAGAGATTAGAGATTAGAGATTAGAGATTAGAGATTAGAGATTAGAGATTAGAGATTAGAGATTAGAGATTAGAGATTAGAGATTAGAGATTAGAGATTAGAGATTAGAGATTAGAGATTAGAGATTAGAGATTAGAGATTAGAGATTAGAGATTAGAGATTAGAGATTAGAGATTAGAGATTAGAGATTAGAGATTAGAGATTAGAGATTAGAGATTTGAGATTTGAGATTTGAGATTTGAGATAGTTATATGTTTGTCTCTTTCTACGTAACGCCTCAACTTTTCGTGTTTCTAAACTTGATTTTACTCCTCATAAAATCTCATACCGGGCCTTATAACTCAAATCGTTTCTTAAGGAGTAAACTCCAAAAAATAGAAAACTATTTACGAAAAAAAAATGGAAATGGCGGCATTTCATTTGATCTGAAATTAAAATTTCATTTTGCATTACCAATGTTTTATTTACCTCACAAGAATGATATAAAGTAGAATGCTTACCTCGGTTGCAAGTAGCTATTACACCCTCGAACTATATTCACCCTCGCTCGCTGCGCTCGCTCGTGTGACTAAATATCTCGGGTGCACGCGATCCATTAGCGCCCTATGCGAGCTGCGCTCGCACTGGCGCCAAATTGGATCTTGTTCTGTAATAGCTTACTTACGTCCCTTGTGTAACAATCTACTATTTTACCGTAGGTATGTTCTCGCAGTTTGAAGTTTTTATCGATCGCTACATAGTTAAATATGGAATCAGAAAAATTATAGTCAGTAGTTTAGTCGAAACACAACGCATTTGATTCAGACATAAATATCACTAATTAGTGAAAACCCTAAAAATGGTTTGTTTACATTGTTTCCAGCTCCATTTCAAATAGAGTATAGACAAAAACTGACTCCCAAATTATAAAAATAGTTTTTTCTCGGGTTATTTGTTCAAAAACTATCCACAAAAGGATCAAAATCAGACATCTTAATTCAAGATTCATACGTTGGTTGGAAAATTCGTTAATTTTGGACTGCGTAGAAGATGTATGTACCTACAAAATTTTGTGTACATCCACGCAGTTCAAAATGCGAACATAAATTGCAGATTAAAAATAATCGACGTAAATCGCATTAATTTCGTCATTTCCCTTAAAACCTGTCATGTCATTAATGTACAGTATTATGATTAATTTTGATTAATTAAATAAATAGCTTATGTGTAAGGAATAAATTGCGTAAGCTAATGTGAAAGCAATTATACTTCTAATTTTTTTTCTACCTCTTCTATCTTTTTTTTGGCCGAAATGGATTAGTGATGCCTTTGGTGGTGATGTCGATGGACGACGACTACTTACCATCAGGTGTCTCGTCTTATTTCACGCGTATTTACAAAAACTAGTAACATTTTATTAATAAATCGATAACATAGTGTAAGACTAACACGTTAACCTCAACTAGAGGATTCAAAGTGTCTGTGTCGCGTCTACTCTGTGTAAATTATAAGTAAAAATAATTATACGATTTGTATTCTCACCTCCACGGCAACATTGATAGCTCCCACTCAACTGGTCGAGGCTGAGTGATAATGTTACGGTTCATTAAATGTTCTCTGCGGTTTTATTCCGCTAATGTTCAAAACCAGTGCACAGTGTTGGCTAGTGGGTACCACTGCAGTCCTACTTTACACGGGTAATTATGTTTTTATGTTACAAATGCGACAGTTTGTGAAAATGGATAGATGTATGTTTGTTACTATTTTGCGCAAAAACTTCTGAATGGATTTGGATAAAACTTTGCAGTAATGTAGCTTAAGCATCAGAATAAAATATAGGTTACTTAATATTTCGATATTTTCATGGATTCGAGATTGTTATAGGTAAAACCGTTGGAAAATTAAGGAAATATTTATGATGTATGTTTAAGTATAATTATAATATTGATACCGTTGAAATAAAATAATTATATTATTATCAAATTATTTCTCATTAAATTTTAATTATTTTACGTTACAGTACTCGCGATATGCATTTTTTACGACACAGTTTCTTAGCGTTCGCCTGGAGTACGATATAAGCAACTGAGCCGATATATTATCGGCGCGGCGTCTAATATATGTACATATATTATCGTGTGTACCTATAACATAATAAAATATAAAAATCGACGTTGTATTAATTTAAAAATCTCATGTAATTTTGATTCGCGGAAAAATCAATGCACTATTCGTTTCTGATATTACCGGAATAAAACTCATCCCCAAAATTTATAAAAAAATGTACCAAATAGTGTCTGAATATCACCAACTACATTTTTCCTAATATTTTCCGTATATAGATAGCTAAAATCTTTTAGAGTTCTATTATAGGTAGGTATTTTATTGTATAGGTAAGCTACAAAGCTAAGCTACAACCGACTAATGGCCCACTACTGAGCACGGGTCTCTCCTCATTACTGAGGAGGTAGGTAGGTATATGATGATAATTTTTTTTTCAGGGATAGTGTTGCCTCAGTTAAATTGAATGCAACGGAACGTTACCAACGGGTGGCTGATTACTACGCCGGAAAATCCATATTTCTAACGGGAGCTACTGGATTTTTGGGCAAGGTATTTAATATAACTGTCTTACGTTTTAACCTATTTTTGTTATTAAGACTATAGTAAACTCCATCCCGCTTCTTGCGGCTATAGAAAAATGTAAACAGACTAGGCATTTCCTTTAAACTTTTTTTTTACCACAATAATACAACGATACAAGTAGCTAACAATAAAATTAACTGACAACAAACAAAAAAATATTCGTGTTTCTTGAACAGCGAGTCATTATTTATAATTAAATGAACCAGCAATGAATGACACATAAGCAATAATGACTACACTAATCGTATTGCAAGTCAATACAGTTAATGGCACATCCAAATAGTGGTATTTGAGTAGAATTTCTCATAGCACGACGGCGACCGGCTTGCGAAGATCTAAACAATCGAGTTCAGAAAATAACAAAATAGAACCGAATTTAACGCCGAAAAGTAAAAATCGGTTCAGTTAAACGCGGTTAATATACCTAAATCTTTTTCCTAAGTCTGGTAAACACGATGCTGAAAACCGTATCAAAATCGGTTCAGCCAAACAATATGTCTTAAATCTTCTCCTAAGTCTGGCAAATACTATGCTAAAAACGGCATCAAAATTGATTCAACCAAACGCGAGATAATCGAGCACAAATACATACATACATACTACATACCTTACTACAGGTCAAACTGAGAACCTCCTTTTTTGAAGTCGGTTAAAAAACCTGTGCATATCGAAACGCCCGAAGGAAGTGATAACTTAAACTAATCTACGTTGAACTATTTAATATTGAAAGTGTATAACTTGAGAAAAGCTTAGGTTATTGCTTAAATGCGTATGCCCGAAATACGGTTTACGCTATGGATTAGAGTGAGACAGAAGGAGCCTGCCTTCCGCTGCCGTATGCGTGAGAGAATGGGAAGCCGTCTGGCGCCGTAACGCGTTACATAACGATTTATGCTCCCATAACAAATTATTACTTGGAAAACTCTCGAGCGTCCTCGCGTTTTGAAGAATAAGAATAAGAGGTAGTTACCGGTTTTATTAAGATAGCAGCCTGTAACCAGGCTGGAGATATTTGGGCAGCTAAAACTTCCGATGCTTTACTTCTACTATCACTCCGGACGATTCACACATATCAGTGAAGTCACCGTTCCGTCACAGTTCCGGCAAATCTTTCAATCATTCTCGGCATTGTCAGTGCAGTGTCAGCGCTGACAATGCCGAGAATGTATGAAAGATTTACCGGAACTGTGACGGAACGGTGACTTCACTGATATGTGTGAATCCGGCGTTAATCCGTACTAAATCATTTCATTGTGTCGGAGTATGATCTAGCCCTCCTCAGCTATGGGGATAAGCCCATGCTCTATGTGAGCTATAGGTAGAGGTTAACAGTATTTTCTTCAATATAGTAAATGTGTTTGACTTCATATTTGGTAATGTATTGCTATATTTTTTACAGGTTTTTATTGAAAGACTTTTATCCAGCTGTGCCGAAATAGATAAAATTTATGTGTTAATACGACCAAAGCAGGGAGCATCTGTGGATGAGAGACTTCAAGAATTATTTGAAAACCCGGTGAGTAATTGGTCACAAATATTGTCCATTTCTAAATTAGTAAGTATCTTCTTCGGATAAATGTTAAAAAGCAAAAGGACACTCATCAGGAAATACTGAAAACAGCTTCATGTATAAAAATGAATTTTTCATCACACCTATTCGAAAAAGACGACATGGTTCGGACTTACGGGGTTCCAAAGTTGCTGTTTTCTATTCAGCGGGCGGGAATGAATTTTCATACAACTTTTCCTGCCGGCTAGATCTTTTCCGTCCTATTTTGAATTTAGAACATTTTAGTATTTTGCGCTAAAGAAATCGAACGCAAATATTGTTTGAATAAAGAATGTCTGGTACGACGCGAGGGCCCCGCCAGCTGAATAATAAAAAAAGAAATCAAATTAAGATTTCGTTTTCAAATTAAAATTAAGTTTTCGTGCATTTTTACGTATTATTTTCTATTATATATATAATATATATTATTTTCTCATAGTGGGTGATGAAAAGTAGAGTGTATCACTCGGGTGCAAGTATATTTTTGGCTCGGGCGACGTACTTTGAATCCCTCGCTACGTTCGGGATTCTACTAAAGAATCCCTCGCTACGTTCGGGATTCTACTAAAGAATCCCTCGCTACGCTCGGGATTCTACTCTAGAATCCCTCACTTCGCTCTGGATTCAAAAAACGCCCTCGCCGAAAAAATATTACTTTGCACCCTTGTCATACAATCTACTATTACATCCATACTACTAATATTATAAATGCGAAAGTCTGTCTGTCTTCACGGCTAAACCAGCTAAGTATCAGCCGCGTAGGTCCCGCTCCCGTAGGAATTTCGGGATAAACTCCCCATCCCGCGGGATTTTCGGAAAGACAGACTTGTTACTTTTATATTGATGTTTGTTATGAAGCTATACCCATACTCGTAGAAGTTTTTCCCGCGTAAAATCGGATCCCGCGGGATTTCCGGGATAAAAAGTGTCCTATGTGTTATTCTGGGTTATAAACTATACGGATAGTTTGGTTTGGTACCTGTGTACCAAACAACCAAATCCATTTTCACATTTATAATATTAGTAGGATGCCACAGAATTCGCATTGTGCGAGTATTTTTGGCGCGCGATAATGTTTAATGAATTTTTGACGTGACAACGTTACGTTTTATAATTCAATATCGGCTGCACGCACGAAAAACATGACGTTTATGTGCCGTTATCTGACGTCATGAGGCGTTATCTGACGTCATGCGGCGTTACCGTGTGCAAGCGAGAACGCGGAACGAGCGACAAAGAAGCACAATCGGCCTTTGTCAATGTAACTCTGACGTCTCTTTAGTTTTGCTTTTTATCGAAATTATTTTATAACCAGCCAGGTCTGTTTTGACTTGTTTGTGGCACATTGACATGACATAATATGCACAGACTAGCTAAAGATTAATGTTTCGTTATACGGTATGCAACGACTAGCCTTTTTGGTAAAATATTTAATAAATGTTTTTAACTGCATTAAAACAGTAAATAAATTATAACTAAGTATTCAAATATAGTTTAGGATGACTATTAGTGATTATGCTACCATTCCATCAGTATTTTCTTAAGACGTTGTCACGTTCAACTATCGTCAGTAAACCGACTTTACAGACAACCAATTTTTTTGACAACTTCTACGGAGCAGTTGAGTGGAGGGAGTTTTTCCCGTGTAAATCCCGATCCCGCGGGAAGTCCGGAACAAAAAGTAGCCTATACATATAATGCTCCATAACCTCCTCTACCTTCCACTGAAAGTCCCATAAACATCTGAACCCGCGACCTCGTTCCCGAATATAAGTTTTTCCCACGTGAATAAGGATTCCACGGAATTGCGGGATAAAAAATAGCTTGTATATTGCTCCAAAACTGCCTCTATCTCCCAGTGAAAGTCCTATAAAAATGAAACCCGCACGTTCGCGCATAGGAGTTTTTCCCGCGTGAATCCTGATTCCGCTGGAATTCCAGGATAATAAGTAACCTATGTTTTGCTTCAGAACCTTCTCTATCTCTCAGTGAAAGTCTCACAAAAATCTAAGCCCGCAATAAAAATGATAAAACTTAAGTCAACTCGAATAAACACTGCACCTCTAATTGTACCAACTTTATCCCCATTTTTGCACCCTTTGCTTGCAATTTTTTAAATACTGATTTTACATTGAAAATGACTTATTTGACTATAATAATTTTTAAACATGGGTTTAAAATCATTTTCAATTTAGTCAGAAAGCTACCTTAAAAAATTACATTTTCCGCATTCATTTGTGTTTTTTTTCTTTTCCTTACAAAATATCGAAAAACTGAGAAACACGTATTCTATTAATTTAAGTGATAACCCTTTGTTGCAAATTTGAAGTAAATCGGACGACGTTATAAAAAATTCCATACAAACTTTAGTCACCTATCCCTAGGGAACCTTAATGTTATTCGAAAAAGACAATAGATATATAGACACCAGTATATAGGTAATAACTTTACCAAGTTTCAATTAAATCCGTCCAGTGGTTTACGCGTGATGATCGGTCAGACAGACAGACAAACACGTGGTCCTACAGTTTTATTATAGTATAGATAGATTAGTTAACGTATTTCCAGCACCAATATAACATCACATAATATATACAAGGGTATCGTATTTTTAGCCAATGAATTTAATGACAATAAATTTTTAGATTTTCTCAAATCTAAGATGCACAAAGCCAGAACACCTCAACAAAGTCATTCCTGTCGCCGGAGACGTTACGGAACCTGAATTAGGAATAAGTGCAGAAGATAAGCAATCAATTATAGATAAGGTAAGTGATGGTATCATTTGAAAGATACGTGAACAATACAAGTAATTAAGCAAAGAAAATCGTTTGGAACAGAAATATTGTTTCTATGTTTAGGATGTAGAATTTTGGGAGTTACACAAGTAAGCAGCATGCTTATAATTTAACGTCAAATGAGCTGATTTCTACAAGGGACTGAATTGAAATAATCAATTTTAACACTTCAAAATTATGACGGTAAACGATCCTAAATTACTCTGTAATTTTGTGGATATTCTTGTAAAATATCGAATAATATAGAATTTAATGTCCAATTTGTACGCACGTATCGCTAATGCGGGGCAGCCTGAAGGCAGGGAACGTACAATAAATCACAACAATCGTTGCCGGGTGAAAAAATCAGATTGACCCTGTAGGCCAGCCCTGAAAACTCTCATTACATTGATACGTCACGTAATCTCTCAGTTAAGTTGATAACACACATTTTTAAAAATTTCTCGTCAACGATATCACTCAATTTGATGTCATTTTTTGTGTAGACAAGCTGATTAATAAACATTGTTTATCGGAACCGAAAAATATCGTTTCAGAAGTTTTCATTTTAGGTTTTTTTAAATAAATCAGTTGATTTCAAACAATCACATTTTCTAAATAAAAATCTTTACAAAAATTAAGTATCTAATATTAAGCATTATTGCATTTAACTTCATCAAATCCAATAAATCAACTATTTTCTCATTTAATATAATTTGGTCTCTACCAAAAAAAAACGTGTTTTTCTCTCATTCGTCATTGTAGCCCAGCATTATAATTCATACATTACGACAGGTCTTAGTCCTGTCCATTAATAAGATTACTGGGCCGTATTATGAACTCTTAATTCCAGACAGTTTCCGTTAACAACGTGCGGGTGACAGAGACAGCCCCTTATTACCTGTAAGGTCTGTCACCCACACGCTGTGGACGTGAACTGTCTGGAATTAAAAAGTTCATAATACGGCCTCTAGTCTGTAAACTTTATCCTTTTGATTCAACGACTGCTGTCAAATTATAACAACCGGGTCCGAGGGCTTTACGTGCCCTCTGAAGCAAGCAAGAAGATCAACTCAAGCCGTCGGGCTCAATCAAAATAATTAAAGATACGATATAATTAGATAAGTATGGTGATACTTGTACGATAAATCATACAAAAAACACTGATGCTATGTGAATGTGTAATATTTATAATCTTAACGGTTTAGTAAATTATGGTGATTAGGTTTTTGATGTAATAATTAAAATGATTGAGTATTTTAGTGAAGATTATTATGCTTAAACTATCATAGCTGATTGTGGATTTGGTGTCAGAATTACTTATCCAAGTTGACAAAAATCATGACTTTAACCTCATCTTCTATAAGAGACTCCTGACAAGGAGAGTTCGAATGAGTATTTCTCCACGCTGCATAGAATCCTCACCAACCTCACTCGCTTGGGGCGAAACATGATTTGTCAGCCAAAAACAATAACCTTTTGTCAAATAAAAGCGCCTTTTGGTGATCGCTGAAATTCGTACCCTACCGGTCGCCGAATAAGAAAGAAGATAATATGTACTCACTTCGCTTTCCAGGTTTCAGTAGTATTCCATTCGGCAGCTGCCGTGAAATTCTCAGAACCATTAAAAAAAGCTCTTGACGTCAATGTGGAAGGAACCAGGAAAGTGATAAACTTGAGTCGGCAGATGAAGATGTTGGATGTAAGTATTATATTTATTAGTCCCATCTAATGTAAATATAAATCGAAAGGTCACTCATTCATCGCCAAATGTCGCAAAATTATAGATGTGCCCAAAAAACGTCTCTTACGAACTTAATTTTGTCGTATCTCGTAATAAGTGAAAAAATTTCGTTTGAATTTTTTTTTATTACAAAAAAAATTACGCATAACTACAGGATGAAATTAAATGTGGCTTTTGCAATTGTATTGCTGGATCTTACTAAGAAAGTTATGCAAGTGTATCTTAATACACTGCTTAGAACCTAAGATTTAAATGACATAAGTTATTAATTTTTCGTAACTACGTCGATACTCGATACTCAATCACCTAAATTCAGGAACCTATAACAAGAAGGTTTTGGTCGAACATAATTAATGGATCACTCGAATAATCGATTAAGCAATTTTGGTAGCCTCTGGCGGTATTTGCTTGAATGACCAATAGTGGAACCTAGTCCGCCTTTCGCTTCGGAAATACCATACATTATTACCTACCCACACTCAAACACATTTTCCAAGAGTTTTAAATTAACGTATTTATTTTTAGCAAGCAATAGCAATTAAAATAAAAGAGCGTTATAGAAAAATAAACCAACTTCAATATGAATAAGTAGAAGTAACTTAAAAATTACTCATTAGATATCGCTTAATCCATTTCATCATCATCATCATCATTCATCTTTCGATTATGAAAATAAAAGTCAAGTAGTTATAAACCAAAATAAAATACAATGGAATTGAGAATCTCTGCTTTTTCGAAGTCGGGAAATAAACACTAAATTGTTATCTATTTCCAGTGATAACAGCACTCCAATAAGATGAATACTTTTTGAGATTAGTGGGATCAAATACCTACAAAAAAAATCTGATGATGATGATGCATGATTTATTTGCAGACGTTTGTCCATATCTCGACAGCGTATTCGAATACTGACAAGCTTGTCGTTGAGGAAATGGTGTACCCTGCTCCAAGATCACTGGAGGATGCCTACACCTTCGCTAAAACACGTTCCAATGATGATGAGGAAACCGAAAAATTTTTACGTAAGTTACGCTTACAGCATGAAATTCTTTTTAAGTGTATCCCGCACAAATGCTAGTTTTTCGCCCATGTGCTTAAGGTACATTGCAGATTGACCACGAAAATTTAAAATGCCGTAAGTGAATTTTGCCGATAAGCTAAATTGAATTGTGAGAACTGGTAATAAATTTGTTTTTAAGAGTGGAGTGAATATAATACAACAGTGATTTTATCTCAAATACTTGAAATATTTACAGGAGGACACGTAAATCCTTATGCATTCTCGAAGGCATTAGCAGAGGTCCTTGTGCTGGAGAACTGCAAAGACATGCGCACCATCATGGTTAGACCTTCAATCGGTGAGGAGTTTATTAATCTATACATTATAATTAAATCTATAAATTGATTGCTATTTTCACATGGAAGGTTGTGAGAAAAACTATAACTTTTTTATGCAATCAAAGCCAAAGATAATGATTTTAAGAATTTTTCTTTGCTTGTCTGTGGTTTTGTACGCGCTAAACTCAGAAACGGCTTTACCGATTTGCGTGCGGTTTTCAATTATATTGTGGTAAACTTTAGTCATTAAATACTTAGGTGTTTAGTGTTTTATTTTTACCAGTTCATAGGTAAAAAAGGTTATGCCAGTTACTATGGCTTCTAAGAGATTTGCCCAAAGTGAAGTGAGCGCGATTTTGCTCGTTTTCAACATTATTTTTAAAGCTTTTCTTTTTCTTGCAATAGTTGTATAGGTATTTGGGCCAAAGGCAAGCTGATTTAGATCTACTTTATCTTACTCTACGGACGAAAGGTCGCAGTTAACTCCTCAAGAGCTTAAAATAATAATATGGTGAATAATATTTATTTGCTATGCAGTTTTTAATTTTCTCACGTGTTTTTATTTTTTGAAACTATTCACTTTTATTAAAATAATAAGTTATTGTCTGAGTAAAGTAATTATTATAATTTTATTGATCATTGTTTTTAAAATTACAAATTTCGGTCACATGAAAGAGGAAATAATATTAGTAAATTATCACATTATGCACATACAAGATTTATAACTAAACCCAAGTACTTACCTATGAAAGTAGGTAACTCTGTTGCCTGTTTACCTATTTTTCTGGTCCTTTATTCGCCAAATATTGACAAATTGACATGGATTTAAGTTTATCCCAAAAATATATTGCTTTGAGATCCGTATAACATTTTTCGATTCCATATCTCACGAGTGGCATGGACAAAACAATTAATATTAATTTGCCACGGTCGGGATTCAAACCCGGAACCTACCTTACGATGTAGGCTATTGAGCTTAAATATAAAAAGTAAATTCTATCCACACTTTTATAATTAATTTAAGGTAACATTGTTGTTTAAACTAGAGACGGAATGTGTTGTTTGCACATCCACTGAAGAAATCTGTGTTGAATTACTGCAGTATTTTAAAATAATTTTACTTCTCAATAAAACGTTCCAGCGGCCAAAATATGTCCGCTATATTTCTTAAGCAATATTTTTGATATCACGTCATTAACAAAAATATTTTCGCATTTGCCTAAATTGAATTCGCGTTTTTTAAATAAATTAAAATAGATGGATTAAATTATTCATAATTTTATCCGTGGTTTTTTATCCATTTTAAACATTTATGTTAGCGATTTTTTAATAAACCTTTTAATAAATTATTACTTAATACCCGTAATTCTTTTATAATGTCCATTATGTTGTATATTTAATTATTTGTTTATTACTCCCTACTTCGCTGTTTTATAGTAACAATAACTACTGATTGAATCCCTTTAGGATACGAATTAAGGTTTTTTATTAATCCATTATTTACAGCTAATTATCGTTGATTGTCTGTCAGCATTAACCTCTTTTACATAATAATAAATATCAATTCTATGGCACAATATGTTAATTAGAAAAAACTATGTTCACTCATACCAAATTTTCTTCATTATGGTTTTTCATGGAATTAAAATGGCTAAGGAGTACCTGCGTAGCAAAACCCTTTCACTGCCGCCCATGACAACTGAGACCAAGTCCTAATAATAATTAATATCATATTTATCATGACACACAATATTAAAAGAAATCCTTGTACAGTACAAAGTTTTATGGTACCTAGGGTTTTTTAAGAAAATGAGGCAGCAAACGTGTATGCAGCATTAAGGTTACAACTCATTAGAGCCACCCGGCACCCACCCTGCACCGCCTCGCCTTGCGTGGTTAGTATTCTTTATATGAATTTGTATGGACATGCGCTCATTACATCAACGCCGTAACGTCACCGGATCGCCTCGCTCGCAAGCTGGCCACGCGCAACCCGCGGGTGGATTTTGGATTTGTTATTAAATTCCCGTTGAATTTATTATTTTCACAGAAAAATAAATTCTTAGATAAATTCCTTCCTTATTTTCGCCGCTCTGATCAATTCTGATTTTTTACCAGGAAATCCAAATGTACTTATTATCAAGTACACTCTTTTTAAGTAGATCTTTTTCGGACGCCGTTGTCACCATTCTTGTTAAATTTTAATTTTCCCAGTAGGCAATAAATTACATTTCCACGCTTGGTAGCAGAGATACTGCCAGGCTAGTTAGCTTCCTTCTATTTACTTGAGTCAATCTCCAAACGACTTATCTATCTCGTTCCTGATGGAGGCTTGAGAGCTAATAAACCTTTTCCTCTTCCACCTTTCTTGATCAGCAACGCGATGTCTTTGTTGTTACGGATGTTGATGATGATGATGGTAACCACGCTCCAATAAGTGGTTCATCTGTTTGTTTGTTCTATTTAAAAAGAGTGCGAATGGAGTATCATGGGATGTTATTTTGATTGTTGGTCTATTCTTGATCTTCAGTATCTGCAATCCTGCGAGCACCGTTGCCAGGTTGGTTGGACACCTGGGTCGCGGGCACAGGGGTCTTCACCGACGTGTCCCGAGGCCTTACCCGTATCCTGCATGGGAGCAGCAAGGTGGTCATAGATTTGATTCCTGTAGACTACGTATGCAACTTGACTATTGTTGCTGCGGCTAAGAGTCCAAGGTAAGGTTTGTTTGTTATAATTTATGATGAGCAACTTCCAAATAGCAAACATAAACAGCATGTCATTATCAGTTCATAAGATAATTGCTAGACATAAACGAATTCTTGGATTGAAGAGAAAATCAATTGCGTGAAATTGGATCGGCGATTTATGAAACGTAATGAAACATATTCGTGAGTCACCGAGAATATGGAATTGCCACTACCCGATAAAAACTATATAGGAGTACAAATAAGTTCCCGCCGTTTTGAACGAGGTGATGTAACGCGGGATATTTATTCAAATTGTCAGATAATTTCCAGCTTTACAAGCACGTTGTGCATTCAAGAAAAATATTACCTTAAAATATTATTAACTTTTTGTGAGTAACTTATATTTTTTTAGTTAGAAATGTCTAAATTTGAGCTGAATAAGCGTCATTTGCTGTCTGTGGCACGTCGATTTACATCGAATCATCACTGGTGATGAAAAAGGGATACACTATGATAATCCAAAAAGGAAAAAATCATGCGGTCTACCTGGCCATGCGTCAATAGTTGCTTAATCCAGGCGAAACAGTCACTGGAACTCTGTACCGAACGGAATTGATTAGCTTTAAAGGAAAAACGACTTCAATACTGCTCCAGACATTACAAAATTATTTTGCTACATGACAATGCTCGACCGCATGTCACGGCCCCGGTGAAAAATTATTTGGAAACTATTGATTGGAAAGCTTTACTCCACCCACTATATTCACCAGTCTTTGCACCATCCGACTATAATCTGTTCCGGTCAATGGCATCTCTCTGTCGGAGCAGCAGTTCACATCATACGAAGCCACCAAAAATTGGGTTGATTCGTGGATAGCCTCAAAAGATGAGGCGTTCTTTAGATGTGGAATCCGAATGCTGCCTGAGCGATGGGAAAAAGTAGTTAATAGCAAGGGACAATACTTCGAATAAAAATAAATTACCGTTTTAATTTAAATTTTTAACTTTTGGTAAAAAGCTGCGGAAACTTATTTGTACTCCTAATAATTTATACTTATCCCAGTTCATTTATCTTGTAAATAAATTTAACTTACGTCATTTTAAATTGTCGCCGCCAATCTACATTATGAACCTTTATCACAAGGGCAGAAAGCTGGCATTTGAGTGGGATGCAATTATAACAGAACCCAAATCGAACGCGAACGCATTGTAGTAATGGTCGTTAGAAATTTTGAATTTGTTCTTTCCAGGACAGAAGAGCTGGCGGTATATAATTCTTGCACCAGCTCCAGTAATCCCATTACCTGGACGGGAGCTGCCAATTTATTCGCTAAAAACAGCGTACTTTACGGATTTCGTAAGTCATCTTCTATGTTAATATGCGTTTTACCATTCCTTTTCCATTTATTTTTGGGCTCGCATCTACTCTCACAGAGGAAGGTATAGGTCATACTCCACTCTCTAGTCTGACCAATTCTAGATTAGTTGACTTCATATATTTTGAGAACATGTTTTCTACCTATGTTTTTTTAAGAAAATTCAGACACTTTAGTAAAATTTATTTTTATTTCACGTATTGAGAGAAATTTTGGAGCGTTTTACCATTTCTTTATTTTTGTTGCAATGGATTTGCCACAAATAAATTTTATGCCGAAAAAGAAAAAACAAAATTGTAACATAGAAATACACAAACATTATCAAGAGTCTACTTATATTGACTTCGCATCATGCTTATGCAAGCTGTTACTTTTCATATAATTCGATTTTGTTGTTCTTCAACGAATAGAATTTCTAATCCTTTTCTAAAGCTAAGTCATGTTGATTTTTTTAAATTAACTTTATATTTGGATAATAATCTAATTGTATCCTTAAATACTGTATTTATTTTAGGTGCTCTACCGTTTCCTTACGCGTTCGCTTCACAATCGCCTGCAGTGGTATCTTCAGTAACGTTCCTGTTACAAACTATACCTTCATTCATCGCGGACCTTTGGCTACGAGTTACGGGGAGAAAGCCGAAGTTAGTATATCAATTAGCTAAGTCAACATAGTTTAGCATATTAAAGCAATATTTGTGGGGTATTTACTTGTTTATCTTTCGACGAATTCCACCTGATGAGGTTTTGCCCATTTAGTTGTGTCAGCTGCCAAATTATTTGCCTTGTAAGTTTGAATGCCAGTACTCTCTTTCTTTGTCTCCTTCTCCTTCCTCCTTCATGACTTTAGATTTGTCACCAATTTCCATGGAAGCTGGTGACAAATTATCATCAGGTAGTTTATCCACTGGCTTATTGGCTCTTTCGACAAAAACTTAAGTACCTATCCGCTCCCAAACATTGACGATTTTAAGTAGGGAGCTTGACATTGTTACATTAAGACCGCGACTTTTCGTCCACGCCAACCAAAATACCCTGCATGATCTCATAGTATTAACACAATGTTTAATTAGATAATTTATTTCACAGGTACATGAAATTACAACCAAGAGCAGTGTTGCTTCGTGACATGTTAAAGGGTTTCAGTAGTTGCAACTTTTTAATAAAGAGCGATCGCGCCCAAGAGCTTATTGCGTCGTTAGATGAGAAGGATCGTAAAGAATTTATGTGTGACCCGAAGACTATAGATTGGAAGGAATACATGCATGTATATGGCTATGGGGTTAAACGGTATCTGTTGGGTAAATAACATTTATCTACATACATATATATGCCTAATAAAATGACAGTAGCACCAAATTTTACTAGTGTAATTTGCAGTAAGCGAGTACTTGCCCCAGAGTAAATATTTCGTTTTGGTGCTGGTATGATAACACTTATTCATAACCATCCTAGTCCCTTTGAGTCTAGTTCTAGGTCGGTCACAGTTGTTATGGGCGGCAGGGGAAGGGTGGTACTGCATGCTCGTTTGCTATCTTAATTCCATAAAAAAAAAAAAAAAAAAAAAAAAAACTAGTTAGTACCTGGTTGACCGAGCTTTGAACGGTTGAAAATTATATTTAGTATGAATCGCAAGAAATACGAGGAATTCCGCCATCTATTCAGGAGTCAAATCATACAACTGTTCACTGAGCACAAAATTCATTTTACTTATGTTACGGCCAAAGGATCTCAACAGCGTGTTTCACAAAGTTGTACAGCGCCATCTAGTTTCATACTACTGAAATTTCAACACGTTACAAACAGTACCTCATAGAAGTTAACTGTGTGAGCGAATTAATTGCATTTTAAATAGGTACATACTTAATTAGATAAATTCATTGAACTTTCCTTCGTACTTTTCGCAGGCTTAGGCAGTCCCCGACTGAAATTTTTATTTGCGATAAAATGTATTGAATGTTTATGATAATTAAACAACATAAATAAATATACTTTTAGTTTAATGAGCAAGTTGTTAGGCGTACTTAAAATTTTATTGATTCTATTTACAACAATAGTAATTTCATCGATCTGACCATTATTTATTTAAAACTTTATTAAAATATATTATTAAATCGATAATAACAAAACTAACATTTATTTACAAATATTCTCGTAAATATCACAAACGCACGTTAAACTATCACTACGCGTCCTGCGAGGTCAAGCGAGATAATCGCACTGATTTTTAATTTTATTCAAACAGAAAATAGGTAGGTATAACGCAAAAATAGCGCTTCAACGTAAGAATGAATATTAATATTAGTATTAGCCGAACAAAAATATATTCGAGCGCCATCTAGTTTCATACTACTGAAACAAACAAACCGTATCTCATAGAAGTTATCCTAATGTTTCATAGATGGCGTCAGTTCAACACGTTACAAACAGTACCTCATAGAAGTTATCCTAATGTTTCATAGATGACGTCAGTATGATGTTTTTAAAATCTCTTTATCTCGGGAACCGAGCTTTTCTCGAACCTGGGATCTTGATAAATCGATTCCTTGAGCCGAAAACCCCCTAATCTGTAACTTTCATGAAAATCTTTGCAGCCGTTTCCGAGATCGTGATTATATATATAGGTATAAATAAATAAATAAATAAATATACAAGAATTGCTCGTTTAAAGATATTAGATTGAAGTCTATAAAGACAACAGTTTGCAAAAAAATCATTTTTATGTACTTTTCAAATAAATTGCACTGATTTACGATCTCATATAGTTATTAAATTGAAAATAACTGCATAGCTTTATACAAAAGTTTGTAAGTAAATTTGTCATGATTTACAGAAAGAGTTTGTTCCTTTAATTTTGTTAAATTGTTTAAGGTATGAATAAAAATAATGGTTGTCTCTTATATATTTTTATTTCAATGTTTTCCTCTGACTGAACTTATTATGAATGGATATAATTATTTATGTCACTAAAGACCCCGGGTGACGACTGGCATTACAATGTGCGACCATCGGAGTATACGGTAATATAACCCACAGATTGCAAAATTTTGCCACAACTACACAAAATACATTATCGTGACGTGGTTCTACTGCTTTTTACTATTATTAGAAAAGTGAAGTACCATAAAGTATTAATTTGTACCCGCTTGTCCATTGGTTCCCGTAGATCCAGTCATGATAGGTCCTCCAGCATAATAATATGATTTTGATAGAGACATAGAACTGGGATTCTCCGGTCTGGCCTCGCAGAAATGGTCTCTGTAAAGTTCAATAGATCAATGATGTAGAGAATAAAAGCAGTGAAAAATGTTTCACAGTATTTGTAGGTTTAAATGTTAAAAATGTTTCACAGTATTAGTATGGTTTGCCAGATAACCCGTTAAATAATCTTTAGCACATTTTTGTTTTCTCGATCGCAGCCACAGGACAGGACAAAGGCAACCCAAAATTTTCGAAGTATTTTGGTTATTAATAGATACTGTATACAAGTTTCGTAACCGATGTCCGTAACAATTCATTTTCTTAAGCATTATCCGATCAGAAATTAAAAAAAAATCTACCGAAAGAAATTAAAATTTCTCATGAAAAAAATTACTAACCTGTAAACAGCTCTTGTCGAAAAACGGTAACTTGAATACATATTTTTGTTAACTAAATTATTCTTAAAAATACATCTAATGATATTCATTATAGTTGTTTTAGATTAAACGTTGTTTCAGGTTACCTCCTTGTTTATTCCCTGAGGGGGGGGGGGTCCAAAAATCGTTTCTTAGTGGTACCTAGTCCTCAAAAAATCCTTTCTTAGTGCTTACTAGTCCTCAAAGAACATAATGTACTTGCCACATTTCACCTTCTTACGTTCAGTAGTTTTGCCTGTTAGCCGTTAGCCATCAGTCACGTAGTATCAGTAAAGGAAGACCTTTACTGAGTGAAAGGGTTGTCTGTCTGACACTCAATCATTCAGTGAGGGAAGAGTTTCGTAAAACATTATTAAGTACGTATAGATTACATTTTTACGTTTGATAGGGAAATTTCCCAGGGAGCTCCTTTCGAGAAAAAGTAGAGCACTCTTGACTTGGGCTTTGTGTTATGTGTATATGCGAGCGGTGTAGAAATCTTCGATAGCGCGATTCAGGTTTGGTGAAGTCATCGTGTAACGCGTGAACGATGTCGCCTCAGATGTAATCGTACTCCGTAGTCATGATTTTTGGTTAAATTTACATTTTGTGTAAGGCGCTTTACCCACGGAGCAACTCAAGTTGAGACAACTATCAAGTTTTTAAAAGTTTCCTGTAAAAAGTTGATAGTTGCTACAACGTTCACGGTTGCCGCAATTTTATAGCAATTTGTGAGCAACTTGATTGATTGATTTGCGATTGACAGTTGCAGAAACCGGCAACTTTAAAAACCGGTATAATATTTAACAATTGCTAGTTGCGGCAATTAGGAACTGACCTAGTCAACGACTAAAGCAACTAAAAACTGTTGACGATTACCGGAACTCGAAACTCGAGTTGCTGTGTGTGCGCAGTCCAATTGAAATGTATGTAAACAGCTAGTTGCCAATTAGTTGCCAGTTGCTGCAATAGTTGCTTCATGGACAAAGCGCCTAAAACTCCATCTAAATAAATACACCACATTACATTTCACCCATCACTGAACACATTATACACAATGTAAGTAGTCTCAATAATGTTATCCTCTTTGTAAAGTAAAGCCCCGGACAGCCACTATATACAAGTTTAGTGTTCTTGAGACTCGATTGTGTGTCAATACGTTCAAGTCAACCGCAGAATAGAAAATCGTGGAGTCTAGTCCACTTAGGTTTTTGTTTTCTGGGTCTATGTGAGTGTCGGTTGATAGAATAGTGAAAAAGGTGTTTCAGAAAATTTTATTTCGAATTCTCCTGAAATATATTGCGGTTTAGCCGCTTAAGGGACTTCAAAAAACGAGGTTTTAAATTTCAATTTGATAGGGTGAACTGCTTTGGGCTTTTTTTTAAGTCAGTGCTCGTTATATCTGTTTTTGACTTGTCACCCCATTATTTTTTACTGAGTTCCCAATATACTCTTTAATTCGAAATTTGGTGCTAAGCTTGTGGTCCCATTTTAAATTTGAGAGACGTCTGGACATCAAGTTTTCTTGTAAAAAGTCAGTTGTTTTATAATTTCTTCTTTTGACACACGTCTATACCTACTCCGTTCGCGTTCGATATGGAATTACATAGTTTTAATGCAAACTACACAAATGCCTTCTTTCTGCCTCTGTGATTAGGGTTAATTTTAGATTGATGGGGACAATTTAAAATTCTTTCAGTTGCTTACATCTAAATTGACCAGTGACCAATTGACTATACGTAATAAATTTGGTTTTAGCGGAGAGCGGCAAAAACTAAACCTGTGTGAGGTTGGTATTAAATGACCGAGGAGGGGGGGAGGGGATATGCAAAATGGTTTTGCACACGGGCAACACAACTTACAGCGGCCCTGGCGAACAAAACAATTTAGAATCTCGCGCAAGTCAGGTACTAGTGCGCCCTCTGTTGTCCCAGTCGGTTAATAACGCCTTGTAAGCGATCCTCGTAGTTCTCAGACGAGATCAGAGATGGCGCACGTTGACAACACAAATCACTTCATATCCACCATTATCCACCACACTGGCCAAGTGTGGATTTGCAGACTTCAGAATTTAAGAAAATTGTTGAGAACTCTCAGGTTAATGCGCTAAGCGAAAATAAAAAAACCTTTAAATCATTTTCCTCGAATTTTCAATACATAATTGGATTTCAACCACTAAGTGAACGTTAGTGGAAATTAACCACAATTTAGCGCTCCTAAATTCGTAGATAACATAGCGGATGTAACTTCGGATGTCGCCTCGGTTACCTAACACGACACAGGAAGGAACAGCCAACAAGATTGTGGTACCTATATAATATTGAAGTTGTTTAGTAAACTACGAATATGTGTATAGTTTTAAGCCCTTATTAATTTGTTAATGAATGAAAGCACTCGTAGGCGACTTGCGACCTTCTTGCTTGAATCAGCCGCACACGACTACTAAAAAAAATTGGTTGCCTGTAAAGTCGGTATACGGGCGAAAGTTTTACGTGACAACGACTTTGAGTGGTAAAATAATTTTAATGTGAATATTCATTCGTATAGTAGGAAGAAGGATGAAATAATAGTAACAATTTAAAACATTTATTTATACAAAGAATTATATTTAAAACATTGTAACACCATCCGCCATCTAGCGCTGCTAACCGTTAGACCATTAACCATTAGTCACAACTAAGTGAGGTAACAAACGAGATTACTTCTAACTTAAACGAGATTCTACTTCTCCAGAGATGGCGCTGTACCATTTTCTGAAACACGCCAACGTGTGTACGCCGTAGCTACCATAAGTAATGTTAAGGAGGAAGGGACGCGTGCCTTTCACTTTTTATGTCTGTCTCGCTCTTAGGCGGGCTAACCATGCCCGAGTGGAAGGGACGCGTGCCTCTCACTCGCTCTCATTGTAAGCGCATAACGTGAGCGGAGCTACTAACGCAGTTTCTTGAAGTGCCACCCGGCAAACCAATTTATAAGACGTTATCACGTCAAAATGTGTGTTTATACTTAAGTATGTAAGGAAATCTGATTAATTCTTTGGTGAAACAGAAGAAAAAATAGCTGCTTAAACATTTCATTCCCTATCCTAAGCTAACTTCAATGTCACGACTCTCCTAACCTAACCTAACCTAAACTTTGTCATGTTACAAAAATTCTACTCTAATTTTTTCCAAAGGTGCCAAAACAATTACTCGTAGAACTTCAAAACCTAATTATTTAATTGCATGTAAATATCAAACAGATTATAAATAATTATTCATTCCCCGCGCAAATTGTGGTTACGTCATTAGCAGATAACCGCAATTCGTATTATTTCGTGTGAATGCTCCACAAATTGGGTCCGCGTTGCTCTATGTTACAATGCACGCACATCACACACCAATTCAACCATACGCTAAAGTACTGCACCTGGTTTGCTGACTAAACTAAATAAGTATCTACATGAAAAAGAATTTAATCCTTTTTGACATAGGTATTATTTTTGTTTATTAATAAGTAATATTTTTTCTTACTATGATTTCCGATATAAACTCAAACTCAAAATCGTTTATTTCACGTAGGTATTTACAAATACGCTTGTGAATGTCATTATTTGATTCTACCGCCATTTTTGCAAAGGTGCCTTATATTCGTTTGTAATGGAGGAAAAAAATGCCGAAAAAAAAAACTCCTCGGCATATATTTTAGTATACCTAATTTATTTTCAATAATTATAAAAGAACATCAATGTATCAATCGTCATTGCACTACAATTCTCCGCTTTGCAACAAATGGCACCAACTCACAATCAATAGCACTATTTTAGAGAACAACGATGTTAACCCATCTTATCTTTCAAACGAAATTGGGTCTCAAACGGGAACGTAGGACGGGGGAAACGAAAATACTCGTAAATTCTGAGAGCTAATGGGAAACTCGATTGGTCCGGAACAAAATACTCTATCAGGTTTACCTAATAACTTTTAATAAAAAAATCGATTTGATCATTGATAAGTGGAGATAACTCAAAAACTACACTCAGATGTCGGTCAACAAGGGTCGTTTCGGCTAGTTTAACTACTTTTGACAGTTGAACTAGTGGGAATAGTTGAACTTAATCGGGAGTGCTGAGAACTCATAAGAGCTGATTACATTAATCTAGAAGAAGAACAATTATGTTCATTTAGACAAAAAAACTCAAGTGTTCCCACCCCTACACTACAATAGAAAATCATACTAAAGGAGAACATCAAATTTGGGCCTGGAGCGAACAGCTTGTTCAATACCCTCAAAATAATCTTGCATACTTTAATACATTCATTTCATATTAAAAAATCTACTGACATCATTATCATTAAAACCTTATAATTTCAAGCCTATGTTATGTGTGCACGGTGCGTAAGATGACTATATTTCCTTATTCCCATCATTTTCCGCAACAACGGAATATGCACCATGCGGTAACAATATCCTCGATGTAAAAAGCGATGTCTCATGCATGTTCATATTCCAGGCCCAAGGTCCTTAAGAAAGTTGCTGGTCTCCTTTCAGCTTCTTATGTTCGGTGCTGTCAGATGTGCGTTGTCTGTCAGTCACTCGGTAACAATAGAGTTTTACATAGAGTTGTACATGGACCAATGAGCTCAACCCAAAACATAATCCAATATTCTGATTTTGAAAAAGCAGCAAATTGTGCATATCTAAGTGTTCCATGTTTGAATGCTATAAATATTTTCAAAGTAATTTATTACCTAAATTGGAAGGTTCGGAACGAAATTAACCTTCACACCAGACGAAGGTCTGACGTAGGGGTAAATAGAATTAACACTTGAGCAGTTGCGATCACTATTATCAGATCTGAAATTCCTTACTCTCAACGTTTCCCGTCAGCTTTTCGATTAATAATACTAGTATATTACTAATTTCATCTATACTAATATTATAAAGCTAAAGAGTTTTTGGGTTGAATGGGTTAATCTCAAGAACTTCTCAACGAAAATTCTTTTTGAGATGAATAGTCCATTTATCCAATAGGAGCAGAGCATCAATGAGAAATCTTGCACAATCTGTCGGGATATGCACATCATATCCCGATGAACTCATCGTTCGCAACTGCGTTGATATGAAATGCTCGACTAAGTTAAGCACACGCAGGTGCAATCAGGTGAGTATTAGTAGTAAAAAAGTCGATCGTTTTCGTGCTTTGGAGAGCACGTAAAATCGTCGGCCCTGGTTGTCATTGTATAGTCATTAAAATTATATTGGATGAGATTCCCGCTCCGTTCATGAATTAAATTGATTGAAGGCAATGAGCACGAAGTCTAAAAATTTCGACACTAAATATGAACGATAAACTTACCAAATAAATTTTAAATTATCATAATAATTTATGTAACTTCGATGGGAATCGATTCCAGGATCATAAACTGTCTTAATTCCATAAAAAGGTGCATTTACTGTCTATAGTAACAATGAATGTTGTCTACAATAGCAGCAAGATGCAGGTCATGTGTTACTTACCGTATTATCAGAAGGGGTCAATGATATTCCTTGGAATATTGCAGATAATTCTCAACATACTTGATACCAGTATGTTTATGATTATAATTTTATCAACAATGAGAATCAAATAGTGTTTGTATTCGGTCGTAATGCTAACCACACTTGCTTTAATATTCATAAAAGAAATACGCCTTAAATAAATCTAAGTACGTTTAAAAGTATAAGTGACGTTATAAGATAATACAAAAATGTAAATATAGTCTCAAAATGTTATAAGGAAATTAATACGCAGAGGAATACATAAGCTTATGATACTATTTGAGAATTCGGTACTCGTGTATGAAATTGTAATAATGATTTTCAAAATTTTTTTTACTGCCTATTTAGTGCTAAATATTTTAGCTGAAGATGACTCAAGTTTTGAAAAGGAAATGGATCTTGTGATAGACATGTTATTAAAAAATGACGTAAATGAACAATCAAAATCCGTTGAAAATACCAGTTCCGAAGAAAATTCAGGTATGTATTAATTTTTTACTACTTATTCTGATGGCAGTGGAAATTTGAAACAGCTTATGCGTTTTTGTATAAATAGCCAACAAACGAGTGAATGAAACACCAGCTAGGCTAGCAGTAAAGATATCTTGACATCTCGATAGCTGAATCCGCGGTGAGATTTTAATTTTGACGTACATTGCGTTCTGTTAAAATTAAAACCGACGGCAGCGCCAATCAAGCTCGCAATCGAAGTGATGATAGAACTCACCTGAGTGAGCTTCGATATCGAATTTGTTTTACAGAATAGCCTAGCTGATGATAAGCGGACACTGTCACACATAGATATCAACAATACCAACGGCGTAACAGATGCATTTCAAAACAAGAAATAAGGAAAAACAAAGAAATGTATGTGGTATACATAATACTGTCTCCTATACTGCCAGTCATAATTCCTACAACAGGATTGTTGCTAGCCAGCCGGGCTTAAGCCAAGCAGTACCTTGCTTCTGTGATTTTTTATGACACTTTTGTGAACGACTTTTAGTATGATGTCAGTAGGTATTCTATGCCGCTTTAACACGCCCACACTTTCAAAATTTCGAATACGGATTTCTATTGAAGAATAACGTGACTTAAAATAATTTATGCATTTTATATTTTTCAGATGATACAGACTATTCGAATGGAGTATGGAAGTGTGGCAAATGTGACGACGTTGATGAATCTAGACTGGTGTTAACAGAAACATATAACGTTAAGACTAATGACGATGAAGACTTCAATTTACAGGTGTGTCTCAAATAGCAAGGGGCTGTATGAATCTTAAAACCAGTCCTATGCTGGTACCAAGTGGATCAGTGGTCGGGTTTGTGGTCAACAATGGAAAGTTTTTATGCAGACTTCATCGACGGATTATTTCGTTCTCCGAAGTTCGTAAACGCTAAAGAAATTATGGCCACTAGCTCTCATCTGTAAACCGATTACCGCTTCTTTTACGTTTGTCTACAAACTTAAGTAGGTAACTGCCTGTGAAGGTAAGTATTTGGATTGGTGACTGCAAGTGTTAAAAGTATTTTTAAAGCCATCGGACTCCGTTGTAATCGATGGCAATTTACCAAGTCGGAGTCGGAAAGTTTCCAATACTTGGGTTGGTCATTAATCTCCTCGTCAATTCGCACTGGAGCAGCGTGGTGGAGTATATTACTACTAAGTACTACTATTATTATTACTAAGTATACCTATCACTATGTACTACGCCTATTCCATGATGAGGATACTCGTATTCAGTAGTTTTTCATTAATGGGTTGAAATCATTTCGTAGTAAGTAATTCAAACCCAAAGTATAATTACTTCAATAACTACTGTGATTATTTCTTCGACAGGTCGGATTGTCGCTGCAAAATATTGGTTGCGTGATGGTAACTAGCCAATCGAGCGGGAGCGTAAGGCGAGTGAGGGGTAATTGCGCAGGGGAGGGGGTGACCCTACGAGTAACTGACGCGGGAAAATACGATGTTAAGATTTATGAATAAACTAGTTGATCTGGTAGACGTGCGGCAAATTTTATTATTTATACCTGAAGTTCTAAGGCGTAATAATATGGAACCAGTTTATAATTAGACCACCAGCTATACAACTCGAAAACCACATCACTTTGTGGTTTTCATTTGACAAACATACAAAAAAACCAGACAAAAATCTAAAATTTATATTTTTATCATTTATTGCAATTCAAAATTCCAAAAGCCTAAATGTGCTTAAAGTGTGTCAGAGGTGTGTGTGCACAATATCAACTGGATGTTAACTTCACTCCGATTCATTTTATATGAAAAGTAAGGAAAAGGAAGCATTGATATGTGAGCTAATAGCTTGTGCTCTGTGCTTTAATTCATCTTATGTGAAGTAATTGATATAAATAAACTGTTATAAGTAAACTAGTCTATGTATACCTATTTCTACTAAAGAACTCTTGATATTACGTTTACATTTTTATCTGTTTGCCTGTGAATTTGTTCGCAGTCATCTAATAAACAGCGGATTTTTAAGGCCGATTTGGATTTGATGTTTAATAACTTACTGATAATATTATTATATTCACGTGAGCTTTTGGTAATATTTAACGTTTGTTCTAAGACCTGCCCCTGTATTAAGAACTCTTAATTCCAGACAGTTTACGTTCACAACATGTAGGTGACATACTACAGCGCCTTACAGTTACAGGTAATAAGGCGCTGTCTCTGTCACCCACACGTTGGGAATGTGAACTGTCTGGAATTAAGAGTTCATAATACGGGGGCTGGTGGAAGTTAATTTGAAGTGCATGTTCTCTACATTTGGGTAGTTTTATTCTATTCACTTTTCACATGGATTAAAATGAAGGGTGTAAAGAAAGACAATACTATGTGAATTTAAGAATTATGCTTTTTAATAAGTATGACCGATAAGTGACGAGCGGACGACACAGAGTAAGGGTGCCTTTCCACCAGAGATGTGCTATGCTACGTTGCTAAGGATGCGTTTGCCATCCACCAATCATATCTATTCATACGTAAAGAGGTTTCTAGGGGGGCCAATGTATGTGATTGGTAGATCTCAAACGCATTCTTAGCAACGTAGCATAGCACATCTCTGGTGGAAAGGCAGCCTAAGGAGATTTTCGAAGCAACGCAAGGAATAAACACTGTTTTCAAGTGTATATTGTTATTGAAGCATGGATTCCCGAAACGAAGCGTGGGCAATCACTGGTGTTGTAAATCAGTTATGAATGTGTGAATGTACCGTAGAAGTATCTAGGTACACAATATAGTAGGTACTATCATAATCATTGGGGACCTGATCGAAGTGGAGCAGAAATTGGAGTGTCGCGGCTAATCCCGCGGGATGTCACGTGCGATGTTGTTTACAACACTATCCAATATCTTCAATGTGTTTATTTGTGATTCCATATTTGCTATTAATATTAATAGGTACCTACTACACCACTACTGAGCACGGGTCTCTCTTCATTACTGAGGAGGCCTAGAGCATACTCCCCCACGCTGCTCCAATGCGGGTTGGTGGAGGGGTTAGTGGCCAACCCAGTGTTGAAAGTTTTCAAGCCGCCCGAAGGCCTCCGACATGGCTTAACGACTGATATCAATCAATAACAACCGGGACCGACGGCTTTACGTGCCCTCCGAAGCACGGAAGCGCTCAAGAAATTTTGTCACTAGCGGTCACCCATCCGACTACCGACCGCGCCCGCTGTTGCTTAACTTTGTCGATCGCTTAGGATCGACGCAAGCCGCCGGGCTATGAGTGCTTCAACACTATATAGGAAATTAAGGTATTTTGTCATCGCACATCATAACTGTCCCACTGCTGGGCACGGGTTACTACTTACAATGTGAGGAGTACAGGTCGTAGTCCACCATGCTGGTCAAGTGTGAATTGGCGGATTTTTTTTAGCCTGAAGGGCGGACATAAAAGCAGACGAGCCACCTGATCTTGAGTGGTCATCGTCATCTACGGACACCAGCAACACCAGGGGAGTCACCAGTGCGACGCCGGCCCCAAACGATTAACAATTGTGAAGAATTTTGTGAAGAATCCTTAGGTGTGTAGGTATTATTCTAAAATGCACTTAATCTTTAAATTACATGTGCGTTTAGGATTGGTCCATCACCCTGGTTTGCGAGTTCAACTTTTAAAGACCTTCTATTTGTGAAATTCAAAATCATTTCATGATGCACAAAGGTATTGTAACTAAAGACCTCAGATTATAGAATAAAGACACACTATTTTTATACAAAGCAAGTCGTATTTTATGGTCTGCTCCAGTGACATAAGAATTTTGATATTTCAGGCAACAGCTAATTATGGTAGACCAGAAAAATTTGATTTGACCATCATGAATCCCCTTACAATCACATTATCTTCAATTATTCCTTCTTCGTTCTAAAAATCCTTTGAATAATTCCTCAACCGTATCGAACAAAAATTTTTCTCTTTTCAATTAACATTAATACCTTTTGTACTTCGCATTGCTACATTACTAAAAAGCCTTATTAAAGGAGGGTAGCAAGGAATATAAAAGAACGGGAAATTTGCAGCAGTCTGTTACAAAGCGACAAAGACACTCGGGCATCTACATCGCAGTTAAATTCAGTTTATTATTTTTACCGTTCCACGTTAAAAGAGATAGGAACTTTTTCCGATTCTTTTGAAATTCAACTGCTAAATGACATGGCCTTTGATTGTATTATTCCCTCTAGATGGAGTATTAATTTAACTTTAATTTGCTTAACGGACTCATTACGAAGTACTTAGAGGCTATACACGTGGGTCCAGCTTTACTTAACACTAAAATGTAAGTAATAAAGTTAAAAGAAGGATTTCAAAAGGTAAACATTGGCTATATTAAGGGAAAATTTAAAACTAGTGTTTTTATTTCAAATGGTTTTGGATGATCAATATTTTTGTTTTGTGTTTTAAAGTTATACGGCCTTTGTTATATTTCATACAATACCAGGATCATAATTGTTAACAAATAAGTATAATACTTACATAAACTGCGCAATAAAAATAAAATATAGATACTGAATATACCTACTATAGCAAAAACATAATGCAATCGAATTAATTTTTGTTCACGTAGAATACATAGTTATTTGAAGTGTATAATATTGTCCAAAACAATTTTATCAAACAGGAAAATATTGCGTTATTATATAATACAAGAACTAAGTGCAAAATAATGATGCAAATAGTCTGAACCCGATCCCATGTGGAATTTATGAGATCCGAAGGAGAAGTATTGTTCAAACCGACATCAAATAAAGAAAGAGGTCAAATTGACTGTTTTTGGATGTGTGTTACCTCATAACTTTTTACTGGGTGAACCAATTTCAATCACTCTTCTTTTATTCGAAAAGTCTGGTACCGTAGATACTAAAAGTTCAAATATTCGTGTTATGTATTTTAATCAATTAATGTATTGACAACAAGAAACCTTCTTCCTTTGGTGTTGTCGTGCTTTTTTCAAATATGGCCAGTTAGCTAACCAGTAGGTGCATTTTGATAGAACACCTGAAACGTAAATCTTCCTCCTCGACACATCTTGCGCGAATGTGAGTAAGCGGCTTAAGGTTACGCTTATAATTGTCAAAATACCAATAGTGTGAATAAATACCAATTGATTCTGTGTTATTGCATTTTATTTCTTATCTCTTTATCCTCTCCCTACCTTCTATTGCCCGTGATTCTTTAGCAAATATCACTTCTCTATCACTTTCACTTCTCTATCAGTTGAAAATGTTGTTTAACTTTTTATAAAAATAAAGAATCTTCAAAATCGACAAGGAGAGGTAATTCAAAAACTACTCCTCAGATGTCGCTCAAACTTACATGGAACCAGACACGGAACACAGAGACACGGGAAGTGTGAAGTAGGCGTGGCACAGCGACTAACAGTATGCGGAGCTCCGCGTACTTGCCGTCATAGCTTATCTGTCACTGAGCTGCGTCGGTTGTGCATTTCGTAAATTGACATTTGCTTAAATTATAGTAATAATGCCTTACTGTGCTATTTTGGAGTGTAAGAATGATAGCAGATCAAAAAAATTATCTAACGGCGGTGTTTCATACCACATATAAGCATAGTTGTAAATTTATTTTGTAATAATTCAAATTCAAAGCAAAATTAAAAGAAAATAAATAATTTATGATTGAAAAGCTACTCTAGTCACTTAGTAATAAGGTTCGTTTTATGTTTTAAATGCTATTACTATATTTCTCGAACATTCTTTGCTACTCGATCGTAGGGATCGTAGGGATGGGGGTACAAAGGAGAATGCGCAATTTTCATAGAAAATTACCCCAGCTCCGGCGCAAACGTAACCTATCTCAGAATTTTATACATGGGATGTGTACAAAAAATAAATGTATTTGATCTCCCTAATCAGTGGCTAACATAGAAAAAAATTGCTTTGATAATTCATTCAGGCACGATTTTATACTAAACTATCGTTACAAAAAAAACAAATCTCAAGTAAAAATGCAAAGTAATATCTAAAATAATCACTTTTATTTTAATTCTTTCATAACATATACATATATATTGTATAATTCTGAGACGCAGGGTCGGAGCGCAATAAAAGAGTATGTACGTGCATTCACGGGCGTCGTACACTGGAAGTTGCGCCCATGTCATTAATAGGTATTTTATATTATCTTGGCTGGGTCCGAAACAACGTTCAAGAATTTGAACATCCTGCTGCTTACTTAGATACCGTTTTGATAGACTTAGAATTATAAGAGAATATAGACATTACTTTATGATACTGTGTTTATTAATATTACCCTCACCACCCACCCAAATGTATGTATATATTACAGAAAGTAATAATATGTGCCATTTGTAGGCACACATTCTTGTCTAAATAAAATATGAATAATAATATACACATACAAAATATATAAATATAATAATATTTTCTATTTGTGTAGTTTACTAAAATTCGTGCCTGAAAAAATAATGTTTAGCCACAGATTAGGGAGATCACAAGTATTTATTTTAAGTACCCATTAAATATACAAAATTATGAGATAGTTACTTTTTGCGCCGGAGCTGGGGCAATTTTGCGCATTCTCCTTTATCGATATCGGTATTTTGTAATTTTATTTACGATGTAATATCATACGACCAAGACCCGACTGATGAGGGTTAAAATGGCTATTTATAGACAAAATATCTTTTCAAATAACCTAACACAATAATTCAAATTTATAGTTAATACATATAAATAGTTAATGCCAGTTGGCAATCTGTAACAGTCAACTTGGTCAATATAATTATTTTTATGAATAATAAATTATTTGTAATATTATATTTATTTTGGTTTAGGTACACATCTTTTTAGATTTCCTAAAGACGCATAGAGAAAAGAAGACTGGCTTAATGCTACTGGGCGGGTCAATTGGTTCCCAATCAAATCTAGTACCATATGCTCAGAACATTTTTTACAAGAAGAATTCATAATTTCTAAAAAGGGGAATAGATATCTTAGAACTACAGCTATCCCAACATTAAAAATTGTTAGGTTTTTTGATCAGGTTATCATTTACATATTTTATGGGATGCAGACAATTAGCTTGCGATACGTTTTAAAATAATATAATATGACTGACTTATTTAGAATAGACTTTATAGTGAATTTTATATTATTTAATTTTTATATTTATTTAAGATACAAAATCCGATGGAAAGTCCTGGTTCTTCAAAAAGACAGGCAACTCCGACCAACATTGAAAGCGAAACAGTAACGTTTTTTGGACACGTAAATATAATTTTCATATTTTATTAGGTATAGACAATTAACTTGCAGTACGTTTTAAAAATAATATAATATGACTGACTCATTTAGAAAACACTTTATAGTGAATTTTATATTGTTAAAAGTGTTTGTAAAAACCTACTTCGAAGAAATATTTAAATATGTAATTTGAATTTGAATAATTAAGTTATTGTATATTATTAATGTATAGAATACTGAATATAGAAGTAATATTTAATTATTATTATACATGTTTTTTATTTCAATCATTGGTACGTAATCTAGGATCCTGACGAGGAATATAAGCGCATCTGCGCGACTGGTAGCACAGCATGCCTAGGAAATACGGTTTCAACCCAGTAATGGACCCCTACTGAGCACGGGTCTCCCTTGAGGAGGCCTAGAGCATATTCCACTACGCTGCTCCAGTGCGGATTGTTGTCGAGGGGTTAAAGGCCAAGTCAACATGGCTTAAAATAACTACCAGGACCGATGGCTTTACGTGCTCTCCTAAGCACGAAAGCGCTTAAGAAGTTTTCGCCACTAGCTATAGCCACTAACTACCGACCGCGGCCACTCTTACTTAACACTTAGAAGCCAGGAAATATATTATTCCACGAAAATAAATTTTGCTTATTTGTATAAAGTTAAGGTTGAAATGCATTCCAATTCACATCGGCATTGTTTTTGTAACTAAGGTACGTTGAGTGATATTGAAATTTCATTTATCGACATACAAAAGTATATCTTATTTTGACGGTAAAACATGCGCAGCTTATTATTCCGTGACTTAGTTTAGTTAGCTATAGTTGATAAAAATAGGTCACGTCTTCGCCTTACAATGTCTGCGATACAAGCTTTCAAAAATTTGAGCACGTTTTAAGTAACATTTCGGGTCTACGCCTTGTAGTGTACAAGGTTCGATATCAATATCGATAATTTTCGATAACACGGAAAAACCACCACGCACATCTCTAAGCCTAAACCAATGCAGGATGATGTTGCTAACCAAAAATATAACTTACTACTTATACCCATAAGGTCTTTATTATAGATTCTTGTCACGACATCTAGTGTTCAAAAGACGAAATTATTTAATGACACGTTGACACGTTGACATGTATTGCCACAGTTTGCAATTTCAAGTTCAACCTTATCAGCAATAAAATTAAGTATATAATTACTTTACACGTAGTACACTGCCATCTAGATGTGGATAGAAAAACTTGAAAAGCATTATGATCTTAATTGTTAACGGTATATGGTCACTAAATAAGACATGGAAAAATAAGACCTAATACCAAAATTTTAAGGTGCATTGTCAACTATAAACAGTGGGTTTCTCAGACCATTCGTAGTTGACATGTAGTTACCAATGAAAATGTAAGTTTCTTAGTTGTGTAAACAATACGATTATGGATTTACTTGTGTAGGATGGCTAGGACGGTTCCCATACTAATCAACACTTGTACCATTTCCACTGGTATGTCTCTGTGTTCCGTGGAACCAGACGTGAGTGGCAAGACTTTGAATGAAAATACATTTATTAAAATTCACCTAGTAAAAAGTTACCACACATAAGAAAACAATAAACATAAGAATTAAGGACCTTTTCCTTGTTTTGAAATCGTTTAAAAATATCATATACGGTATCTGTGGCAAAAGTTATGCAATCTTAGGCACTTCTCACATGATGCTATTCATTAGCTACACGACTGCAACGCAATCCCGAAATTCTATGGATCTGACACTTTTCACTGACAGAAGTCGCATCGTAGACGCGTCTCCTGTCAGTGAAAAGTGTCAGATACATACAAATTTTGGATTGCATTGCAGTCGCATAAGAAAACAATAAACATAAGAATTAAGGACCTTTTCCTTGTTTTGAAATCGTTTAAAAATATCATATACGGTATCTGTGGCAAAAGTTATGCAATCTTAGGCACTTCTCACATGATGCTATTCATTAGCTACACGACTGCAACGCAATCCCGAAATTCTATGGATCTGACACTTTTCACTGACAGAAGTCGCATCGTAGACGCGTCTCCTGTCAGTGAAAAGTGTCAGATACATACAAATTTTGGATTGCATTGCAGTCGCGTACCTCATAAATAGCGTTGTGTGTGAAGTGCCTTATTCGTCACCTTGCATGTTAAATTACAACCAGGTTTGCGAACCGGACTTTTCAAGACTTTGGTACACGAATAACATAGTAATATTTATGGTGACCCAGTAATATTTATAAACAAGCTTCCAACTCTGGTCGTCGTTCGCATTAACTGTACCTATAAACCTTTTTTAATGTAACTTGAATGAATATTGCTAGAATCTTATTACAAACTTTTTCTGCGATCCTTTTTATCGATTTAACATCAAATTGACGAAATTTTATACAAACTCCCCTTTCCCTCGTTACTCTCTTAAGGGGCGTAGGTACCTGTTTGTAATAAAAATATTATTATAAAAACAAAAAACCCGACTGCTTACAAAAGAACTCAAAAGAAAAAAACAAGTGTCACAATATCAACATAAAAATACTTCATGGTGCTGCAGGCGGGGACAAACGTACGTACTTGTGATAAATCTTTTTTTACCCGTAGGTAACAGTAGGTATTGTTTGTCCCCGCCTGCAGCACCATGAAGTATTTTATGTTGATATTGTGACACTTGGTTTTTTCTTTTGAGTTCCTTTGTAAGCAGTCGGGTTTTTTGTTTTTATAATAATATTTTTATTTCAGACTTTTTAGTGTTTTCGCCGAAAAATTCTACTTTTTGGGATGGCTTTGCCAATTTCTGTTAAAACGTGTGCTTAAACGTTATATGATGTATATATTTTTGAAAAGGTCTTTTCACGATCTTTCATTTGATACACATATTGCTAAGATAAGAAAAAACTCAAGATTATCCCTCTTTTTCTTCCACTTTCGGACGCCATTTTGAAAATTCATATAGCCTACTAGAGAACCGCCCGCGCTTCGATTCGGGACCCGTAGGTAACACCCGCGTAGGTCCCGCTCCCGTAGGAATTCAGGCTAAAAAGTAAACTAAAAAGTAGCCTACTACTCGCTCTCTTCACTCCACCCTGTCTGAGGTGTGTGGAGCCCTCGGGACAGTTAGTTCCCCTTTGGGGATGTCTCTCGCGGCCCGTTAAAACGGGCCAGTCCTTGGGTTGGGCCCTAAGGCCCTTGGTTGTCCATCTGTGGTTAACCAATAGGTCAAGTCCGGTGAGTGGTGACCTTTTTACAGGCCACAGAGTCTTAAACGGGATGGGGTTCATCTTCGCGCCGCCCAGGCGATCGAGCCCCTACCGGGTGAATCCCGCTGGTGGGAAGCCCAGCAGGAGCCGATCAGCGTCGGGCGACGACTTACGAAGCCCCAGTATCAGTCAGTGCTAGGCCCGTCCCGCGCAACCAGCAAGTCGCGCGGGAAGGCCCAGCGGTCCGGTGGACGGGTGTGGAGCGGCGCCAGGTCCTGCAGATGCGGGAACCGCGACGCGTCGACACGCCCGAACATGTTGCGTGCCAATCGCTCGATGAAGTCGTCCAGGCTCTCGACTCGAAGGTCCCTCTGGATGACGGCGTTCCTGACGTACCTCGGCGCACCAGTCAGCCGGCGGAGCGCAATCGCCTGAACTGCGCGCATCCTCTTGCGCTGCGGTTCGCTGGCGAGCGCGTACCACGCCGTTGCCGCGTACGTGAGGCGGGGTCTGATGTAGGTCTTGTAGACCCCGAGCTTCAGTCCGAGAGGGAGGCTCGAGGAGAGCACTGGTTTCTGCCATCGCACTTCTGGAATTCGCGACGGCTTTCGTAACCTGTGGCTTCATCGAGAGTCTTCCGTCGATTTTGCCCAAGTATTTGGGCTGTGGGGCCCATTGGATATCTTGTCCATGAAGCTCCAGAGTAGGGTCCCGCCTGTTGAGGTATCCTCCTATGTTCACAGCCGGCGTCTTCCCGACATTCACCGACAGTCTCCACGCGGCGAGCCATTCGGGGAGGGCATCAAGCGCACGCTGCATCTTGACAATGGCGTGGGTTCTATTCAGCGACGTGGTGATGTACGCCACGTCATCGGCATACAGGGCAAGCGACGCCCCCCCTGCCGCCGGGATGTCGTCGGTGTAGCAGGCGTAGCAGACCGGGGACAGGCAACTCCCTTGCGGGACGCCGGCTGCGATCGGACGCTCGGTGGATTCGGCGTTTTCAACCACTACTCTGAAGCTTCTATTTTCGAGGAAACTGGAGATCATCTTAACGGCACTCCGGGGCGCCGACGGCTGCGAGATCTTGTAGAGAAAGCCGTCGTGCCAAACACGGTCGAACGCCTTTTCCGTGTCGAGGAATACTGCACACACGCGTTCTCTCTTATTCAGAGCCGCGGTAACGGTGTGCAACACACTCGACAGTGTAGCCGTGCTGTTCAGCGGCATCAAAAAGTAGCCTTCCACTTCTGTTGGCAGCTAGGCTATTCCACCCCGGATGCTTGCAGTTCCAGTCGCCCGCGCCCACCACCGGTGTCGGCGAGTCCAGCAACTTGCGGACATCAGCCAACAGGATAGTGCCAGCGGGCGGGCGGTACACTGAACACAGCCGGAGCGGGGAGTTCTCGAGGCAGAGCTAAAGTAGCCTATTACATTTGCCTATGACTTAAGTAAATTACATGTAGTATTTGATAGCGTAATTCAGAACTTGCAAATGAATTTTGTTAACGCCATCTATTGGCAACTCCAAAAATAAATATCTAGTAACTAACAAAACATCGATCTTCCCATGGGAATGGGATGTGTTTCCGCGGTAAAAAGTAGCCTACGTCACTCTCCACCCTCCTAACTATCCCCACACACATAAACCTTACCATATAATAGCTTTGTTGCGACGTGAAAGCGTCACAAACAAACAAACAAACAAACAAACACACTTTCACATTTATAATATTAGTAAGGAAGTAAGGATGACACTATCACAGTTCTGACGAATTCAACGATACCTCATATGTCGAAATCCGTTCAACCGTTTGGGCTGTGGGGTCCGACAAATAAATGGACATACGAGTACATACAAACATACATATTTACATACATACAATACATACACTCGAATAATTGAGCACAAATAGACATACATACATATTATGTACAGGTCAAACTGAGAACCTATTTTCTTTGAAGTCGGTTAAAATATGACAAAACCTATGCTGAAAACCGCATCAAAAGCGGTTCAGCCAAACGCGAGATAATCGCGTACAAATTTACATACAAACATAGGTACAGGTTAAACTGAGAACCTCCTTTTTTGAAGTCGATTAAAAATTGTTGTTATTTAAGTACTTACGTAAAATTATCTCGTAGCAATATATAAATAGTTTCATGTAAATATAAACTAAGTACAAGCAATGTAATTCCTGACTTGAATAATAACATTTAATAACATTCTGGATAGAAAATGATACTTCGGGCGTCCGGATATTGTAATAATAAAAATAATAATTGGTACACTTTTTAACAATTTGTGTTAAAACGTTTGTCTAAACGATATATTAATATATATATATATATATTTGAAAAGGCCTTTTCACGATCTTTCATTTGATACCCATATTGCTAAGATAAGAAAAAACTCAAGATTATCCCCTCTTTTTCTTCCACTTTCGGGCGCCATTTTGAAAATTCATATAGCCTGTGACACTTCCACAGTTCTGACGAATTCAACGATACCTCATATGTCGAAATCCGTTCAACCGTTTGGGCTGTAGGGCGGCACAAATAAATGGACATACATACATACACTCGAAAAACATAACCCTCCTTCTGACGCAGTCGGGTAAAAACTCACCTACACTTCTAATTTATAATCCTAATTATTTATAATTTATAATTCTAATTTATAATCCTAATAGTTTGGGCTACGCATTGTGAGTCAGCCAGTCATTAAGATAATTTTCCTGTTAGATAAAATTAAAATTCTGAAGTTCGTCTCGTTGAAAATAAATTAGTATAATCCGAAGAAAGATAAAAAAGAAGGTTAAAATCAAATTACTAACTATGTATATATACAACTATAGGTTGTTAAAACTATTGTATCAACATTATGTAAAGAAACTGTCAATGAACTATTATTATTATTATTTAAGTATGTATCTACCTATATAGGTAACTCAGTAAATTTTGAACTAAAGAAGTATAGAGATTTGTGTGGATTGAGAAGTGCTCAATTTTAATTAAGTAAGTAGGAACTGTTTATTTTGATTTTTTAATACTTTCCTCCCATTACGCGCAAAACCGCAGCCATGTGCCATCGTTTATATCGCTAAGTGGAACGCAGCATCAGTGAGTTAAGCTGTTACATCAAATACTGTAATAAATTATCGTCAGGTTCTAAAGGTCAGTGGCCTTTCAATCGCAAGCTTCATAAGTAATCAACCATTCGTATCGAAAGGTATTATACTACGTAGCCAATCTGAAAATAATTCCGATTATGAATAAAATATTTCGAGGAGTGTTTACAACAAATGGAAAAAAGTTGTGTTCAAATTACCGATTTTCGACAAGTGCTATTTATAGGTCAGTAAATATTATTATTTAACGGAATAGTGATAGCCAAGTAGTTTGAATAGGAGATCTGGAACCGTGGTAACTCGGTTTGAATCCTGCGTGTAGTGTGAACCTGAGGGTATGTTGTTAACGCCTATCACAGACATAATGCCATAATGAACTGCGGTGGCGCGGAGAAACTTTTGACAGGTGACAATTGACTCTATTACAATAGTTTATACATATTCCTATCTCTATGAGTTTATAGGTTTATAAGGTGACAGAAACAGTGCCGTACAGTTTGCCTTACCTGTAAGGCGCTGTCTCTGTCACCCCCACGTCATCCACACGCCAAAAGATTCTTGTACGACTGTACCTTACATTACAACGTTTTTGTGTTAAATCACAGTTAACAGTAAATACAAGCTGGTTCATTAAAAATCATGCAAAAAAGGCTTTTCAATTATTTTACAGAGACAACTCTCCAAATACGAGCCCAGTGAAGTCCAATTATCAATCTGTATCAGATTTTTATGCTGGGAAATCTGTGTTCATAACTGGAGCCACGGGATTTATTGGAAGAGTACGTACCTACTACTTTGTGGCTATGTCTGTCTTAGACATCTTAGATCTTTAGATGCCTTTTAGAAATAAAAACGTCTAGTTTGTATTTGGGAAGGAGAAACGCAACACACGCCCACAATCATGAAGCAATTCATGCCCACAACGCACGAAACATTCTTGTAACCTTTCTGTTTGGCACTCACTATTTTGAATACATTTTAAATGATGTTAACGTAAATGAGTAATATTGAGGTTTATCCGTAGTACTTACAAATTGTTCCCTCCTTAACCTTTATAAATTCCTGCTTTAATTTTCCAAGCCACGATTTGTAGTGTTAACATCAACGCTAAACGCTTGTTACGCTCAAAGCTTGTGGAACACCAGTGATTGTTTTGATCGCTTAGTGGAACGCAGTACCTATTTGTTTACCTAATGTGTCAAACTATTCAAATAAACTGCAATAGAAGTTTTTGTCGTTAGCTGAGTCACGCCGATGTCATATTGAAAAAAGTTTCTATATAAGCAGATCTTATTTTGTAGTTATAAATTCTTATTTTGTTTCATTTAATGTACTTACGAGTACCTACATACTTTTAACGATATTTTCAGGTATTGGTGGAAAGGCTGTTATACACATGTAAGGATATAGAAAAGGTATATATTTTACTAAGACCCAAGGGCGGGACTTTGCAGCAAAGATTTCAGGACTTACTTAGCAATCCGGTAAATATTTCATGTTATATTTAATGTGACCCTGCCTGCGTGAGGTCTCGGATTGGATTCCGGCCGGGTCATAATTCTATATTTAATTTTAAATAGGAAAAGATTTGGTTTTCCTGAATATTTTATTAATTAGTTTATAGTATCTACGCGCATATTTTCCTGAAAATAAAAGGCGCATGCCGTGGGCGCATACGTACAGTAGAACCAAAGTGATAATGCGCATACAAATCTTCGCCAGTGGTCGCGTTTCCGGAAACAACCGAATTATTGAATCGTAAGAGCCCTAACCAATGCTCTTGCATTTAGCATCTTGTGCGATAGAAATAGGAGTCAATATCAATCGATAACAAGTTCGAACGGTCGGCGGCGGTCGACGGGCGCCGCCGGTGAGTTGAACGTCAGTCAGTTGTCATATATAGAGAATATATAGAGCTGATATTACACACCCTTTTTGGTTTTGTTTTCAGAGGTAAGTTTAAACATACATACATACAGGGTACATATAATATATTTTTAACTCGTCATTTTAATAAAATTCAAATAGAATACACATAAAAAATAAAACACATAAAAAGCTTACATAAATTTGATAGAATGTTACAACTCCGCCCATTTCATCTTCTTTCAGATCGAATCCTTCCAGAATGGATAAATTTAAACGTGGGAAGCCGCTTAACTCACAAGCACGGCAAATGGTATTTAATGTGTACCTTTATTTCTTAAATGAAGCTAATGTATTCAAAAACGACCATGACGGTTATTTTAAAAAAGTTCAGGGGCGTGTGACAAAATCTACAGGAATTTCACGCCGAACTTTGACTAATATATTGAAAGAAAAAAGGCAAAATCAATCAATGAAATTTTCCACACCGAAAAAAGGAAAACCTAAAAGTAGGTTTCGGATGGGACTTGATGATTTCGACTATTGTGTAATTCGAAATATGATATACAATTTTCAGTTGACGCTCAAAGAACTCCCAACTGTAAATAATTTGAGAAAAAAGTTAATCGAAGCTATTAATTTCAAAGGCTGTGTAGAGACTTTAAGGCTCATCTTGAAAAACATGGGGTTTAGGTTTCTGAAAACTGATACCAACCGACGGTTACTTATGGAAAAGCCAGATATACGTTTAAAAAGGATCAAATATCTTCGAGAAATACAACAGCTGAGAAATGCTGGTAGAAACATAGTATTTATGGACGAGTCATACGTGCATACATCGCATACTAAAGGTAAAACTTGGCAAGACAGCAGCAAAAAAGGTATTAAACAACCCATTTCTAAAGGAGAGCGAATTATTATTGTACATGCAGGCAATGAAAAAGGCTTCGTCTCAGGGGCTTTAATGTTACATAAATGTGTCGACTCAGAAGGTGACTATCATAAAGAAATAAACGCCGAACGTTATCAAACTTGGCTACGCAATCAGTTGATTCCCACCTTGCCTCCTAATAGTGTGTTGGTAATTGATAACGCCCCATATCATAATAAGCTGTCTGTAAAATCACCAAACTCAAATACACCCAAACCACAAATGATTGCGTGGTTACAACAACACAATGTTCCTCATGACCCAAATAAACTCAAACCTGAATTGTACGAAATTATAAAAAGACACAAAGAACAATACACAGAATTTGCCATTGACCGTATAATGGAGGAGCATGGGCATAAAATTGTACGATTGCCACCATATCATCCAGATTTCAACCCCATCGAAAACATTTGGGCGCAAATAAAACAACACGTTGCCAAAAGAAATATTGCAATGAACGTTACGTCAGTTAAAGAAGCTATTTTAGAAAAAATCAACAATATAGGTTCGGAAGAATGGAAAAAAGTTCGTGATCATGCCCTTAAATGCGAAGATGAGTATAGGAAATATGAGTCAAGAATCGATAGTTATTCAGATGAAATGATTATTTACACAGGAGATAGCAGTGATATAAGTGAAATTGGAGACCTTGATGAAAATTCCGATGACTCTATGATGTCAGGAATAGAGAATCTCCCTGATTCTGATTAAATATTAACCTATGTTCTGTTATACGATTCTGATTAAATAAAACTTTTTTTTCCTAATACTTATACCTAAATCTTCTTTTCATTTAAACCTTCTTTTTTCCATCGTTAAATCGTCGTCGTCGCTTTCCTATGTGGGTCATGCGTGAAATCTCGTTACTGATAAATCAATATTAATTTATCTCTTTTACCACAAAAAAAATATATATTAAATTATGCATGAAGTAAATGTACTTTCCACTCTATATAGATATCATCTCCCAACGCTTCGGAAATACGACCGATGCCGAACAATGGCGAAGATCGCTATGCGCATTATCACTTTGGTTCTACTGTACATACGATGCGTCTTCCCATTTGAACGTCAAATTGCTTGACTATCACTTGTTTTGCTGCACATTTTGATGAAATAAAAAATTGATAAGAAAAACTTAAAAAATAAGGAAGTTAAAAATATGTAGGAAATCTTTTTATACCTTTCATTATTTATAGTAACCAATACTTCACGTCAATCATGTATTATTTTCGTAGTCGAAATTACAGTAGTTAAATAAATAATTTCAGATATTTACAAAGTTGAAAGAAACAAGACCACACGATTTAAGTAAAATTGTGCCGATTGCGGGCGACGTAGGAGATATCAGGCTTGGAATCAACCTGGAAGATGAGCATGCACTTATTGAGGAGGTAAATAACATTTTTCATCTATATCTCAACCATGATCTCACTATGGAGCACCGGGTCTATGCCTGATCTCTTCTCAGAATGAATGGAGAAATAATATTTTTAACGTGACATACATGAATTATATGTTTTATGTCGTTACAGTTTATGTCGGTACATAGGAGGTATTTGGGGAAAAATATATAGATATATAGGGCCAACATAGACCTTTATAATACCTATTAGTTTGAGATTTTTTCTGTCTGTATGTTTATCCGCGCATCCCGCAAAAACTACTGTATGAATATTATGTGGTTTTGCAGTTACATCGCTGAAGGTCTAACTTAAAAACTAGTATCTGTTTTCTCTGCATCTTTCGTTTTAATACAAGACTTAGAACTTTTTATAAAATGTTATGTTGCAAGACAATGTCTGCCTGGTTAGCTCATGATAGATAGGATACATGATAGATAAAAGACTCTGGATCTTCAGCTATTTTCATTACCAATTTCATCTAAATCGGGCCAGTCAAAAAATTCAATGGTCTTGAAAGATGAAGCGGCAAGAAACTCCCAAGGAGTCTTTTTTTCTCTTTCTCCACTCACAGTTACAGATTGCACTTACTAATGATTACGGCTAAGCACTGGTTAAGCCGTGAAAGTGCCAGAACAAACAGACAGACAGACTTTCACATACTATAGGTACAATATGGATTCAATGTATTAAATAAGAAACTTTGTTTTAGTAAAAACATCCTTAATTAAATAATTACGGTATCATAATAAAACTAATTGCTTTTTATGAACAAGTAAATTAAACGTAATTTAATGACTTAGGATAAGTCATATCAAGTAATTAATTTGAATAAGTAAGCTTTAATATTCCTTAATATAATATTAGCCTGTAGTTATATATTATATTTTTTTGTTTCAAGTGTTCTTAAGCAAATTATAAAATCCTAAAACAATTAAAATATTTTACTTGCGCAAGAGATTATTTCTGTTACAAATACTTGATTTATTTTTCTTTGGCCGTGTATTAGACTCGGCTTCGCATACTTAGAGTTCCGTATTAGCTATTATTTTTGATTATATTGTGAATAACAATATACAAAAACCTACGGAACACTTGTTCGTCTGCTCTATGGAAAACAGCGCGATTGATTAAATAATTGGTTAAAGGAGGTCCCACATTGAGGACCTCCTTTAACCATGTACATATGTATGGTGTAACCTATTTTGATACATAATTCTTTTTATATTCAAAAACCGGTGATTGTCGTGTAGTCTAGAGAGTGAGATCTGATGAGTATTTTTTCAGTTAGGTATTTCAATCAATCATCAATCTGTAATCTGTATACATACAATATATTTATTTTATTAACATGTTTTAAATAATTTATTTACCTAATTTTGGATTTAGGTTTCAGTCGTATTTCATTCAGCGGCCAATGTTAAGTTCAGAGCGCCACTCTCTGATCTGATGCAGGTTAACTATGAAGGAACGCGAAATGTTTTAGAACTGGCAAAGAAAATTAAAAATATTGATGTAAGTTTATAAAATTTATTTTTTTATTTATTTATTTAACCTCTATTGACCACTATTTACAACATAACGGTACAAAAGGCGGAGTTAATGCTAATTGCGTTCTCTACCAGCCAACCTTTAGGCTAAACAGAAAAACACGATGAGCTGTACCTACTAGATGAAAAAAAAATCTAATTCACAGTTTATTAAAATCTATTCTAATTAGAAATATTGTTTCAAAGTGTTTTTATGGAATTAAGGTAGTGATACAGCATACAGAACCACCGTTCTGCTGCCGCCCATAGCAAATGTGACCAACCTAGATCAATACTCAAATGTGGATAAGGATGGTTAGGTTAGCAGACCGTCTTAGATTATTTCAGTACCCGGCAAGATATATGCACATCGGTAGGTATTCAGAAAGAGATAATCGGTTAGTTTTCACTTTTCTTTCGAATTCAGTAGAAGACTACAAAGCCGTAGCTAACCGATTATCTCTTTCTGAATACCGATGTGCATTATTTCTTACCGGGTACTGTACTTGGTTGTCCCAACCCAAGTAACAGAAGTTTTCATGCCACCCGAAGGCGTCCGATGTGCCTTAATGACTGCTATCTATCGGTAAAACCGGGACCGAGCGTTTTTCGTGCTCTCCAAAGCACGGAAGCGCTCAAGAAATATTTGCCAATACCCTATTCCGCACCAATACCCGTCACCCATACAACTATCGACAACCAATAGTTTTAATATCATAAATAATTTCCCTTCCAGGTATATGTTCACGTTTCAACACTATTTCATAATTCAAAACATCATATTGTGGGTGAATCCGTACGTCAACCGCCAGGGAATATAGAAGATTTGTATAAAGCTAATTATAGTATTGAGGCGAATGAAGTCAAAAGCATGCTGGGTAGGTACTTACTTCGTTGCTGAAAATACATTTTATTTGTGTGTGCACTTTGGTCCCACATTAGTAATAAACTCGCGTTTGCTTCGCTTTGTATAATCTGTCCCTTTGTTACCAATCTCCAAAATTATTAGTGATATTTAAAATACGATAGGTAACTTTTTTATTTATGAACTGATTGAAATAAAACAAACGCTCAATTTTATGTGTAGCTTGCACAATTCATTGGTTAAAAGCGCACCCAAATGTGTAGTCACTATAGGCAGTGTAGAAATTAATTGTGTTTTTACTAATTTGAGGGACATAAGTGAAATTTTTCCTATTTTTAAAGGTGACTGGGGAAATACTTATTTAATGTCCAAACAAATGGGCGAAGCGTATATCCCACGTGGTCAAGGAAATTTACCAACTGTCATTGTGAGACCATCCATGGGTAAGTTAATACTCTGTTTAAATATGAACTGAAGCTTATATCGGAATAGCAAGGAAATCAATTGCTTGTATATATATTTTAAAATGTCAACGGAAAACCTTGCACACACTTAATACGGCTTTGTAGAGCGTTTTCTCTCTCGCACATTGCACTAATAGTGCAATATGTATTAGGAGCTAATAAAGCTTCCTATTAAGTACTTATAACAATAAAATAATACTGATGTTCCGTTGGAGGTTTTCACAACTCTTTATATTTATTTATGAGTGAACGCGACCGTCTTCTGTCGAATTCGAAAGAAAAGTAACAAGTCAGCGGTAAGGACTGTGTAGTAAGGACAACGCTCTACAAAGACGTAACTAACCGATTATCTCTTTCTGAATACCGATGTGCATTATTTATTGCCGGGTACTGTACAAGGATCTTTTGGCGCGTGGTTGACGTGTGAGTGACAAAACAGTGCCTTGGGCGCTTTGCCCACGGAGCAACTTGAGTTGAGGCAACTATTCAACTTTTTAAAAGTTTCCTGTAAAAAGTTTATAGTTGCTACAACGTTTACGGTTGCCGCAATTTTATAGCAATTTGTGAGCAACTTTTATGCGTGTTGCTCAATCTACGCATTTCCGGGTACAGGCAGAGGAAAGGAGGGTGTGAAATCGTCCGACGCGTTGCGATTGACAGTTGCTGAAACCGGCAACTTTAAAAACCGGTATTATATTTAACAGTTGCTAGTTGCTTCAATTAAGAACTGACCTAGTCAACGATTATAGCAACTGAAAACTGTTGACGATTGCCGGAACTCGAAATTCGAGTTGCTGTGTGTGCGCAGGCCAATTGAAATGTATGTAAATAGCTAGTTGCCAGTTAGTTGCCAGTTACCAGTTGCTGCAATAATTGCTCCGTGGGCAAAGCGCCTTACAGTTCGTCTTACCTGTAAGACGCTGTCTCTGTTACCCACACGTCATCCACGCGCCAAAAGCACCCAAAAGATCCTTGTAGGTACGACGACAGTACGCGAACCCACATTATAATGAGGGACAAGTTTTGACACATTCGCATTCGTGGTATTACCTGCTGTCAAAGCTTTGAAAATTCGTGCAATGTAAAAACATCGCGTAAGTGAGTGAGCGCGGTTACATTAACTGCACTTATGACCAAACCAAACTTAGCTTGCATGAATAATTTTTCGTGTCTTCTAGTGACATCAGTATACAAGGAGCCTCTGAAAGGTTACACAGATTCTTGGGTGGCTGGGACCAGTCTTCTCTGTGACGTCGCCAGCGGCCTCACTCGAGTAGTCTACGGGAGCAAGAGCGTCGTGGCTGAGCTTATTCCTGTGGACTACGTCTGCAACTTTCTGATTGTTGCTGCGGCGAAAAATAACAGGTATTTGTTAAAGTCATTGTTGATTGACATCGAGAATTTAAAATGCCTTAAGTAAATTTTGCTTACAACCTAAATTAAAATGTGAGCACTGGTAATATAGTAGGAAGTGACATTGGCAATTCCATAGGCTCGGCGACTCAAGTATAATTTCCTTTAATTCCATTCGGTTAAAAATTCAATTCTCTATTTGAAAAGTTTCATCCATAATATATTAATTCCAGGCCAATTAATTTTTTTATCTTTCCGATTTTCCAGGAGTCAAAAATGCGTCGTGTACAATTATAGTACCGGACCACTCAATCCTATCCAGTGTAGAAAACTTGTAGATATTTATATTAAAGAAGGCAAAAAGCATGGTTATGGTACGTTCTGGCAACCCTATGAAAATATTGCGTATATCATTTTTTTTTGACAGAGAATCATAGTGAGGGACTATGAGTGTGTAGCGTATTATTACCGTTGTTATATTTCTTTTCAGTGGTCATGCCATTTCCGACGGCGTACTTCACAAAAGCGCGCTGGGCGATGCCCGTGTTGATATTTTTGACTCAGATTGTACCAGCGTTTATTGGTGACGTCTGGCTTCGACTCACTGGGAGACAACCAAGGTACCGTGTGACATACGCAAACACTCACAACATACACTTAAGCGCCGTGACATCCGATGCACAAGCTCTTAACTTCGTTAGAAATACATGTCTTTTTTTTGAAAAACAGAAGAGGTTCTGTTTTTGGTACTTTAGTTATACCTAATAATAGGTACGTATTTGACTTTGACTAAGTTCATGATATCTCCATTTTATTACTTGTCGATGTTAAAGTTTATTTTTGGATAAAAGTTATAATACATCTACGTTCCTAATTTTTACCGTATTGCAACCACTTGTTTAAAATTTAAAATTTTCAGGTACATTAAGCTACAGAAAATAGCAATCGCGAGAATGGGTTTGAGCAGTCCAGCGACTCTGTTATCCTGGGATGTAAAAACTACGTGGACGATAGCATTGCTCTCTACATTGAACGATGAAGATAGACGTACCTTTCCTTGTGATCCCACAAGTATTGACTGGGATGAATACGTACCCATTTATTGTAAAGGTGTCAAAGACTATATGTTGAGCCGTAATAATATTAAAAATAAATAAACAGATTATAAAAGTGTTTCATTTTATTCACACGGTAGAAGTGAAACTTCAGAAAAATAATATGAAAGAATGAGATGAATAGAAAGTAACCGAAGAAGCATAAATAGATTCTAATGTATAATATCGTACACATTATCATTAAAATTATTTATTTATTTATTACACTTTATTGTACACCACAGTTACAAATGAAGAGATTATGGTACAATTCTTGCAAGTTGTGCACAAAAGGCGATCTTATCGCTCAATATCGATTTCTTCCAGATAACCTTTGGGGAGATGACAAAGGGAAAGAATAAGAAATGTTGGTAGGGTGTACATTGCAATAATCAAAGATATCAAATATATACATACATATATAGGTACATACACAATATATAATATAATATATGGCATAGAAAATACGATATAATACAATACACAACAACACAACACACAACACACACAATTACATTGCACAAATTTGAATATAAACTTGGAACACATCTTGAAAGCTGAAAATGATGGAGCAATCAAATTAGTTATTAGAATTAAGGTAATAATCTTTAACGCGTTTTTAAAAGAACATTTTTTTAAAAGTTTTTTAAAAGAAAATTACCTACTTCTTTAATTAAAAATTTCTTCCCAAATAAGTAGATACATAGGTACATAAAACTAACAAAAAAAGTTCCGTAGAATTTTTGTGGTTTTTGTATTATTTTTATTCCCACCGCTTTTGCCTTTTGAGGTCCAATGCTGGACATAGGCCTCCCCTAGTTGGCGCCACTTGGACTGGTCTTGTTGACTCTGTGGTCCTCTGAATCCATCGGATTCCCACTATCTTCATCAGGTCATCAGTCCTCCTGGTCGGGGGACGACCGGTACTACTTTTACCGAAGTGTGGCCGCCATTTTAGGACTTTTTTTACCGATACATAAAACCTTTTCACGAGTATTCGGCGTAATATTAATATAAGTATAAAAAAAATCACATGAGTAAAGCGGCATCTAGCTATTCTCATCTGAACTATTACAATGTATTGTAAAGCAGTGCCTGTAGTAGTGCACTGTCTGCTTATAAAATAATTCAATAGATGGCGTAAACAACAATTAATTTAAGTACTGTCGAATAGAATGTGTCTTTGTGCCGATTTCATATCACAATGATGCAAAAGCAGTTTTTTATGTACTTACATATTTAACGAGCCCGCAACACCACCATTCCGACCGATATACAATAAGGTTAGACCAGTTAGAACAGAGCAGAGGATGTTTGTCGGTAAGTTCAATGGTAAGTTATGGTCCTGTATGACACCGGAACACCAGCGCCCTTATTATGAACTTTTAATTCCAGACAGTTTACGTTCACAACGTGTGGGTGACAGAGCAGCGCCTTACAAGTAATAAAAAGTATCAAAACAATCGAAATTATGTGAATACATATTAAGTGGAAACTTTCGACCGTTATCATTTTAAGGAAACACTAACCTTTCAAAAATATCAAAATAATCGAAATTAAGTGAATACATAATAATAATACGTGGAAAAATTTAAATTAATTGGAAAATTTCTACCGTGACTGATGTAACAAACACTGGTAAAAACACTGTAAAAACTAAGAAGTATTTATATTTATACCTAGATGAAGTTTTAAATATATTTAAGTAGTTATTGTACGAATTTATGAAATGTTTAAAGTTCGTTTAAGAGCGCGCTCTACTACCGGTGGTTTTAATTAAGGCTAGCTTCCGTTTCCGGTGCAGAGAATCACTACCCCGATAGTAGCACGCGCGCTTAACCTTCAGTCTAGATATAACCGTTGAAGAGAAAACACATTGTTTAGCTCCTAAGTTACAGTGCACAGTGACAATAAAATATTATTCAGTTTTTATTTTTAAGTGTATTTATTCCGATGGGGTCTAACAGTTCAGAAGTAAGGATATATCGAGATTGCGCAGGAGAACGCACTCGGTTACAGGACTTAACGCCCATGAAAGGTACGTACGTACGCGAAATTTCTGTACAATATTTATATTTATACTGAATTGTAGAAATTGTAAGAAACTACATAAACGACAAAAATTTATAAGCATTTTGAAGAAACCTATTTTATTCATTATTATTTTTTCTTTTTTCTCTACCCTCTTGTTAATTTGTTTTCTTTTACATTCGTTTTCAATTCGTTTCGTTATCGTAAGAATAAAATAATTAAGTGCAATAATGATCTACTATATCACGCACAAATGCGGTTAGTGAAAGATTTGCATTTAATTGGTATTATGGGTAAATTATTCCTCGCTTTATTAACTCTTATGAGAGCAGCTACTGTTTTGCTATTTACGTAATTTCAGGGAAATATGGAACAGAACAGAAAATAAATGAGAACAAGAGATCCCGCATGCAGTGGTTCTGAAGTGTTCAGAACGGCGCGGCGGTATAGAAGTGCGAGTCGTCGTCATGGGTTCCGCGTCCACTGTGGGACGCTGGACAGGGATAGTCATCACAAACATGACAAGTCGCGAATTCGCGGCGTGTCTCAATGCAGCAACGCGTCGCAGAAGCCGAAGGTGTCCCGGAGGCGTGATGTGTCACGGAGGCGTGACGCGTCGCGGAGGCGCTTGTCGGTGCAGTGCAGCACGTATCAGAGTAAGAGTAAGAACTTTTAACGTTCCAGTTTTAACCTTAATACCAGTGCTTTAGTTTCGGCTCTTAAGGAACTCATTCGGACCGTGAAATCAGATGGAAAGTGTGAGCGATTCCCGGTTTGTAATGTCATTCTCGAGTTTTATTCCGGTAACGGATATAAGACAATTGAAATCTGGTTAAATTAAAGTCAATGAATTTTCTCAAATTTACAATTGGACCGAGTGATGATTCAACTCATTACACGTTACTAAAAATAGCAGGGTAGAACAAAATGGTACGGGGGCTTATCCAGTATACTGTTTTCACGGACTGAATGCTAAAATAATTTAAGAATGGCGTTCTCGAGCGATAAGAATTTTGTACAGTTGTTAACAGACATGCTCACTTGCGGGGCCGGATTTGGTGAACCTTTGGCGGAGTATTTGTACAAAATGGGCTTCTTCAATCGGTGTAGCGGTGAGATACATGCAAATCTACTGCTGCTGGTACGGAAGCAGCTCACTTCCCAGAATAACACAAAATTAACCAAATCAAATCCGACCCCACAGTCAGGCATGTCTGAAAGCTATCCACGATTAGTCACAATGGATTTGATGATAAAATTGAGAAATTGTGGGCAAACTGGCCACCCGTAGGTAGACACTTCAAATGCAATCAGCCAATCAAGCGGAGCAGTAATTGTCATGAAGTTAGATATTTAGATGACAAATCCTAATAAAACTAAAGCTGATATAAAAGCGGATGAGGATAACTAAGAAACACATAGTTTATTATATTATTATTTATCTACTATAGATTTGAAACTGAGTCATTTGGATGAAACCAAAAATGAAATTGACCAGTGCGCGAGGCCCACTCACGCACTGGTTTACAAAACTCATTACCATTAAGTACTAATAAATAATTGAACTGAATCATAATAATACTTGAAATAATAATTTGAAATGACAACATTAATTGAACATTACATTAAATTATAACAGACTAGTAAATCCGCCCTCGCTTCGGGAAACCCGTCCCTTCAAAAATTTCTATAAATTTTAAGAAATTATGTTATTCCGGTGTCTAAGCTATATTACTGCAATGTTTCATGAAAATCCGTTCAGTAGTTTTTGCGTGAAAGAGTAACAAACACACACACACACATTCACATACATCCTTACAAACTTTCGCATTTATAATATTAGTAGGACTAGTAGGATAGGAAGTAGGATTAAATAAGAAACAACAATAATTTTCAAAAATTTATTAACAAGTAGTGAATTTACACGTATCTCGAACAGTTGAATGGGTAAATCACGTATTCATTTGGGTAGGTAATCTACATAGGTACCTTATTGTAAAACTGAACCTAGGCTCCGTTAAGATCGCTGCACCTTACATAGGCAAAATGAAGACGTAGGTGCCCAAATAAAGTTTTTTCTTGTTAGGTGATTAATATTATGTGTATCATTTATTCGTTTTGAACATACGCAATAGTGTTTTATAATTTCCAGTAATTAGTGTATCTACTATGTTGCAAGTGTTTTGGTAATCAATCAAACAATTACACATGACCACCTCAAAATATCCGAGGCATGATTACACTTCCCAAATCGTGTTGGTTGGACGGACAAAGACGGGCGATTATCGTTTTGTATTGATTTTAGAGAACTTAATGAAAGACCACCAAGAAGCATTATTCGTTACCTCGAATAGACGGTAATTATGAATTTAATCGTATGCCTTTTGGGTTTATCAGTACACCGTCCATCCACCATTTAAAGGGCAGTAGTTCAAAGACACTTTCGTATAAATAAATGTATGATATTATTACTCCATCCAAAACAATAGAGAAAGATTTCATAATTTTAATGAAATAATAGATACTATGTATTTGTACCTGCGACTTCGTTCGTGCATCGGAGTTTTCCTCGCGGGAATCCCCACCCCGCGGGTATTCCGGGGAAAAGGAGCCCATATGTTGCTCCACAACCTCCTCTATCTCCCAATGAAAGTCCTATAAAAATCTCTTCAGCCCTTTTGAGATTAGCGTGCACAAACACACAGATATACAGATATACAGACAAACAGAAAACATTGTTTTGGGTCCCCTTGCGTATATAAAGGCACCCCCGTATAGTAAATTTTTACATATATCTACCATGTACAGACAGCGATCAGTTACATTTTTATTATATATTAGATAGATATAATTATTTCGTCCAGTTGACACACTTGCCTACTTGTCCACATGCAATTTTCATATACGAGCCGTTAACTACTAGATATCAAGGAGTCAGGACCGAGACCCGGTATAAAGAAATCTCCTTTAATGCAACTGTATTTTATATTAGAAATAATTAAAGATAAATATTGGTTTGCAAAGTAAGAAGATTTATTGAGAAATATGTCCAGTTTTGTTTAGAGTGTAGGTACCTACTCATACTAAAATGGAAGGAAAGCAGGGATGCTGCACACAATGTCTTTGTTAAAAATAAAACATCCTTATCTTTTACTTATTATTGACGTATTCATCAATTCGACGTATCGTTCCAGTTACAAGCATAAAATCTGAGTAGGTATTCCATTAAAGGCATTAACACTATTTCAACACGTTTAGCGTCCCTTAACGCTTAATTTCGATCGAAGAATAACGTTTACATCTAGAAATTTAAAAATTGCTAGACTCCCTATGTATAAAACACATCAAGCACGCGGTTGTGACACCACAAGCTTACGGTCAAATCGAAAGATATAAGAGAACTGTTTTAGTTGTACTATCAATAACTAATCACGATAAACCTGAAAATGTTTGATTGTGATTAATGTGTTTCCAAAATTCGGTGACATCTTTTCTACAGACATACGTATCCCTGGCTTGTATTTAATAAATTTTAATTATGTTCCGATTACTCAAGTATTAACGACGGAGACTGAACTTTGTTTGGCTGGTTGAGTTGCTTCTTGTGTATAATGAATATTTATTTCATTTATAAATTATTGAATGAACTGAACAACAAGATAGTGTTGCAAAGGTATATAACAAACCATGTGACATAAGTAATTGAAACAGAAAATAAGTTAACAGCATTTATTATAACTTACTGGCAAAGCCAGTAGGCTCGCTACGCTCGGGATTCTACTCTAGAATCCCTCACTTCGCTCTGGATTCAAAAAACGCCCTCGCCGAAAAAATATTACTTTGCACCCTTGTCATACAATCTACTATTCCCATCCCAACTAAAATTTCGCATTCTCAATCGCTTTCTCAATCAAGCTCAATCTCTTTCGCTATCTCGATATCACTAAGGAGCAACTTAACAAACTTGAGCGCCTACAAAATTTATGTATACGGTTTATTTTTGGACTTCAAAAATATGACCACATTTCGGAGTTTCGCTCTAAAATCAAGTGTCAAATTTTATACACACTTCCCTTTCCCTCGTTACTCTCTTAAGGGGCGTAGCTGTACCTGTTTGTAAAAACTCACCTACACTTCTAATTTATAATCCTAATTATTTATTATTTATAATTCTAATTTATAATCCTAATAGTTTGGGCTATGCATTGTGAGTCAGCCAGTCATTAAGGTAATTTTGCTGTTTATATAACTACCTAATTAGATAAAATTAAAATTCTGAAGTGCGTCTCGTTGAAAATAAATTAGCATAATCCGAAGAAAGATCAAAAAGAAGGTTAAAGTCAAATTACTAACTATATTTAAGTATGTATCTAGCTACCTATATAGGTAACTCAGTAAGTTTTGAAATAAAGAAGTATAGAGATTTGTGTGGATTGAGAAGTGTTCAATTTTAAATAAGTAAATACTGTTATTTTGATTTTTTTAAATACTTTCCTCCCATTACGCGCAAAACCGCAGTCATGAGCGTCATCGTTTATATCGCTAAGTGGAACGCAGCATCAGTGAGTTAAGCTGTTACATCAAATACTGTAATTATCGTCAGGTTCTGAACGTCAGTGGCCTTTCAATCGCAAGCTTCATAAGTAACCAACCGTTCGTATCGAAAGGTATTATACTACGTAGCCAATCTGAAAATAATTCCGATTATGAATAAAATATTTCGAGGAGTGTTTACAACAAATGGAAAAAAGTTGTGTTCAAATTACCGATTTTCGACAAGTGCTATTTATAGGTCAGTAAATATTATTATTTAACGGAACAGTGATAGCCAAGTAGTTTGAATAGGAGATCTGGAACCGTGGTAACTCGGTTTGAATCCTGCGTGTAGAGTGTGAACCTGAGGGTATGTTGTTAACGCCTATCACAGACATAATGCCATAATGAACTGCGGTGGCGCGGAGAAACTTTTGGCAGGTGACAATTGACTCTATTACAATAGTTTATAGGTTTATAAGGTGACAGAAACAGTGCCGTACAGTTTGCCTTACCTGTAAGGCGCTGTCTCTGTCACCCACACGTCATCCACACGCCAAAAGATTCTTGTACGACTGTACCTTACATTAGAACGTTTTTGTGTTAAATCACAGTTAACAGTAAATACAAGCTGGTTCATTAAAAATCATGCAAAAAAGGCTTTTAAATTATTTTACAGAGACAACTCTCCAAATACGAGCCCAGTGAAGTCCAATTATCAATCTGTATCAGATTTTTATGCTGGGAAATCTGTGTTCATTACTGGAGCCACGGGATTTGTTGGAAGAGTACGTACCTACTACTTTGTGGCTATGTCTGTCTTAGACATCTTAGATCTTTAGATGCCTTTTAGAAATAAAAACGTCTAGTTTGGATTTGGGAAGGAGAAACGCAACACACGCCCACAATCATGAAGCAATTCATGCCCACAACGCACGGAACATTCTTATAACCTTTCTGTTTGGCACTCACTATTTTGAATACATTTTAAATGATGTTAACGTAAATGAGTAATATTGAGGTTAATCCGTAGTACTTACAAATTGTTCCCTCCTTAACCTTTATAAATTCCTGCTTTAATTTTCCAAGCCCACGGTTTGTAGTGTTAACATCAACGCTAAACGCTTGTTACGCTCAAAGCTTGTGGAACACCAGTGATTGTTTTGATCGCTTAGTGGAACGCGAACTAAGGAAATGTGAATATTAAATTACATCTTATTTTGTAATTTAACTTAAAGTTAACTAAATGTGTTTAAAATTACGTGGCAGACAAAAAAAAAACGTGAAAATCGTTTGCATAAATAATCACCAGCTCAGGTTCGGTTTGATATAATGATTGTATATACTCACACAAATACATAAACAAGCAAGTTTTCCAGTCGCAAATGCATTTTTTTGTAACAGATATTCCCTATACTCAAAATATTGTGCTAGTAATATTAGATTTACATTGTTTGACCTTCCAAAAGGTAAAATTACCAAGTATCTACAAGAATATAATAATTATAAAAGATATTCTTACTGATGCCTGAAAATAAATATGATTCATTAAAGCTTAAAGGTGGATAATAAGTGGATGATTTAAGTTAAAAGTGGATAATTGAAGTAAAAATTTAACTACTCAAAATTTTTCTTTTTCTAAATCTTAAAAATCTAAATATGTAAAATTACAAAACATAGCAAATATTCAGGTTCACGGAGGTCTGTGTTTAAAAAAAATACGAATATAAAATAAATATGCAAGCAACATTATCTTTTAAAGTAAAACAATAAAAATATACATTAACGGTGATTGACAATAATTATTTGATTCATCCTACTTCCTACTATAGTCGGCACAATCATAAGATTCCGATATGACGTCTGTCATGTATGAACACAAACTAACCTTGTATGGACGTCTTCAATTTACTTATTACGGAAATCATTTTTTTTTATTTGAACCGCTGGTAATGATACTATGAAGTGAAGATATTTCGTAGTGAATGATAGGTCACTTTGGTTAAATTATGCAATGCACTATTTACTATGCATATACAGTAAACAGTTTATATTTATTATCAATGCAGCTTTATAAGTAGGTACATAATGTACTTTTGAATCCACCTCCTCTTCGCTTTGGAAAATTGTTTTTATGTTTACAGATAATAAACACTTCTTCCCATTTTTGCAACATATTTTATTGGTACATCGCTTCTATTGCTCGTAGTATGATGTTAATTGCCCACAGTTTGTTAAATATTTTAATTAGGCATTAGTCCGTAATATTAAACGCAAGTAACTAGCGGGTTAAACGAATTGGAGTAATATTGTTTACTCACTACGAGTATTTAGATAGGTACTTACTTACTTATACGTACTTACATAAGTAAATACTAGAAATTCTGGCGAAATATGTAAACCATCCCTGCTTGTTTTTTATTTGTGTTATTTATAAATTGTTTAAATAATTTTATTTTATTTTAATCAGTTTACTTCATAAATTGTGTAAAATTGAACAAATATTTAAGACATCACTACAATGTTTTATAAGGAGGCTGGATTTATAGTTATGTGACCTCTTGAAACAATTTATGAATCGACCATAATCGATACATTACTATAATCGAAAGTATGTGCTACCATGTCACACTCAAAATACAAATAGTTATAGATTCCTTAATATGTCTAAAGCATTGCGATTTTTCGTAGCTATTATAAATTCCCGATATATACGTTTTTAAGCCTTTTCCACTCAAATTGGATAATTATTAACCGTTTAATAGTTTCTTCGTTTTCACTAGATTAATGAAATTTCCATTTTAATAACTAATATAATTTCCTCACCTTAACTTACTAGTCAAATTGTCTTATTATCCCTTTCGGTGTTAATCTCAACACTACATCTGTTTTTACCTGATTTTAAGAAAACAATCAGAGGTCGGTTTATAAATTATCGTTCCGACCTTAATTAACGAAACGATTAGAAAGTCTTATTACTTATAATCGGTTAAATTTATAAATCGGTTTATTTAATGCATCGATTTTTGTTGTACTTCACTATTGTCACTGTGATGACAGCCTTCATATCGGAATCTTATGATTGTGCCGACTATAACCTTTTGTTTACCTAATGTGTCAAACTATTCAAATAAACTGCAATAGAAGTTTTTTAGCTGAGTGTATTCACGCACGCTGATGCCATATTGAAAAAAAGTTTCTATTCTATATAAGCAGATCATATTTTGTTGTTATAAATTCTTATTTTGTTTCATTAATGTACTTACCTACATACTTTTAACGATATTTTCAGGTATTGGTGGAAAGGCTGTTATACACATGTAAGGATATAGAAAAGGTATATATTTTACTAAGACCCAAGGGCGGGACTTTGCAGCAAAGATTTCAGGACTTACTTAGCAATCCGGTAAATATTTCATGTTATATTTAATGTGACCCTGCCTGCGTGAGGTCTCGGATTGGATTCCGGCCGGGCCATAATTCTATATTTAATTTTAAATAGGAAAAGATTTGTATTTCCTGAATATTTTATTAATTAGTTTGTACTACGCGCATATTTTCCTGAAAATAAAAGGCGCATGCCGTGGGCGCATGTACGATGCGTCTTCCCATTTGAACGTCAAATTGCTTGACTATCACTTGTTTTGCTGCGCATTTTGATGAAATAAAAAATTGATAAGAAAAACTTAAAAATTAAGGAAGTTAAAAATATGTAGGAAATCTTTTTAGACTTTTTATTATTTATAGTAACCAATACTTCACGTCAATCATGTATTATTTTCGTAGTCAAAATTACAGTATAGTTAAATAAATAATTTCAGATATTTACAAAGTTGAAAGAAACAAGACCACACGATTTAAGTAAAATTGTGCCGATTGCTGGCGACGTAGGAGATATCAGGCTTGGAATTAACTTGGAGGATGAGCAGGCACTTATTGAGGAGGTAAATAACATTTTTCATCATCATCTCAACCATCATCTCACTATGGAGCACCGGGTCTATGCCTGATCTCTTCTCAGAATGAATGGAGAAATAATATTTTTAATGTGACAGATGAATTATATGTTTTATGTCGTTACAGTTTATGTCGGTACATAGGAGGTATTTGAGGAAAAATCTATAGATATATAGGGCCAATATAGACCTTTATAATATTAGTTTGAGATTTTTTCTGTCTGTATGTTTATCCGCGCATCCCGCAAAAACTACTGTATGAATATTATGTGGTTTTGCAGTTACATCGCTGAAGGTCTAACTTAAAAACTAGTATCTGTTTTCTCTGCATCTTTCGTTTTAATACAAGACTTAGAACTTTTTATAAAATATAATGTTATGTTGCAAGACAATGTCTGCCTGGTTAGCTTATGATAGATATACATTAAAAATATTGACTACTACTATACTAGTTTTATTTTGTTAATTTCGATCCCCTATTTCAGCCCGGTTCCGGATACGGGTTGGTTTAAAAAAAAAGTAGCGTAAGTTTGATCTTGCGTTATCAGGTATCTTTTTGAAAAAATTATCATATTCTCAAGACATCAAGCCCTAAGGCGTTAATTTTTGAAAAGAAAAAGAGCCTGTGTGACTCTGAATCTTCAGCTATTTTAGTGAAACCGCCACAGAGAGATACAAACAGACAGACAGACCTTCATATGCTATATAATATTAGTATGGATTCAATCTATTAAATAAGAAACTTTGTTGTAGTAAAAACATTCTTAATTAAATAATTACGGTATCATAATAGAACTAATTACTTTTTATGAACAAGTAGATATATTAAATTAAACGTAATTTAATGACTTAGGATAAATCATAATAAGTAATTAATTTAAATAAGTAAGCTTTAATATTCCTTAATATAATATTAGCCTGTAGTTAATTATATATTACGAGTATATTTTGTTTTGTTTCAAATGTTCTTAAGCAAATTATAAAATCCTAAAACAATTAAAATGTTTTACTTGCGCAAGAGATTATTTCTGTAACAAATTGTACTTGATTTATTTTTCTTTGGCCGTGTATTAGACTCGGCCTCGCATACTTAGAGTTCCGTATTAGCTATTATTTTTGATTATATTGTGTATGACAATATACAAAAACCTACGGAACACTTGTTCATCTGCTCTATGGAAAACAGCGCGATTGATTAAATAATTGGTTAAGGAGGTCCTCAATGTGACTGTATGGTGTAACCTATTTTGATACATAATTCTTTTTATATTCAAAAGCCGGTGATTGTCGTGTAGTCTAGCTTTAAGAGTGAGATCTGATGAGTATTTTTTGAGTTAGGTATTTCAATCAATCATCAATCTGTATTCTGTATACATACAATATATTTAGTTTATTAACATGTTTTAAATAATTTATTAACTTATTTTGGATTTAGGTTTCAGTCGTATTTCATTCAGCGGCCAATGTAAAGTTCAGAGCGCCACTCTCTGATCTGATGCAGGTTAACTATGAAGGAACGCGAAATGTTTTAGAACTGGCAAAGAAAATTAAAAATATTGATGTAAGTTTATAAAATTTATATTTTTTAATTTATTTAGTTAACCTTTATTGACCACTATTTACAACATAACGGTACAAAAGGCGGGCTTAATGCTAATTGAATTCTCTACCAGCCAACCTTTAGGCCAAACAGAAAAACACGATGAGCTGTACCTACTAGATGAAAAAAAAATCTAATTCACAGTTTATTAAAATCTATTCTAATTAGAAATATTGTTTCAAGGTGTTTTTAATGGAATTAAGGTAGTGATACAGCATACAGAACCACCGTTCTGCTGCCGCCCATAGCAACTGTGACCGACCTCGAACAAGACTCAAATATGGATAAGGATGGTTAGGTTAGCAGACCGTCTTAGATATATTAGATACAGTACCCGGCAAGAAATAATGCACATCGGTATTCAGAAAGAGATAATCGGTTAGTTTCGGCTTTGTAGAGCGTTGTCCTTACTACACAGTCCATACCGCTGGCTTGTCACTTTTCTTATCTTTTCTTATGGCTATCTATAGGTAAAATCGGGATCGACGGCTTTATGTGCTCTTCAAAGCACGGAAGCGCTCAAGAAATATTTGCCAATACCCTATTTCGTGCCAATACCCGTCACACATCCAACTACCGACCACCAATAGTTTTAATATCATAAATAATTTCCCTTCCAGGTATATGTTCACGTTTCAACGCTATTTCATAATTCAAAAAATCATATTGTGGGTGAATCCGTACGTCAACCGCCAGGGAATATAGAAGATTTGTATAAAGCTAATTATAGTATTGAGGCGAATGAAGTCAAAAGCATGCTGGGTAGGTACTTAGTTCGTTGCTGAAAATATATTTTATTTGTGTATGTGCACCTTGGTCCCACATTACCTAGTACCTAATAAACTCGCGTTTGCTTCGCTTTGTATAATCTGTCCCTTTGTTACCAATCTTCAAATTATCAGTGATTATTTGAAATACGATAACGATTTTTATTTATGAACTTATTGAAATAAAACAAACGCTCAATTTTATGTGTAGCTTGCACAATGCATTGGTGAAAAGCGCACCCAAATGTGTAGTCATCATACGCAGGGTAAAAATTAACTGTGTTTTTTACTAATTTGAGGGAAATAAGTGAAATTTTTCCTATTTTTAAAGGTGACTGGGGAAATACTTATTTACTGTCCAAACAAATGGTCGAAGCGTATATCCCACGTGGTCAAGGAAATTTACCAACTGTCATTGTGAGACCATCCATGGGTAAGTTAATATTCTGTTTAAATATGAACAGAAACTTATATCGGAATAGCAAGGAAATCAATTGCTTGTAAATATATTTTATAAAGTCAACGGAAAACCTTGCACACACTTAATACGGCTTTGTAGAGCGTTGTCTCTCTCGCACTTTGCACTAATAGTGCAATATGTATTAGGAGCTAATAAAGCACCCTATTAAGTACTTATAACAATAATAACATTGATGTTCCGTTGGAGGTTTTAGCAACTTTTTATGTTTATTTATGAGTGAACGCGACTGTCTTCTATCGAATTCAAAAGAAAAGTGACAAGTCAGCGGTAAGGACTGTATAGTAAGGACAACGCTCTACAAAGCCGAAACTAACGGATTATCTCTTTCTGAATACCGATGTGTATTATTTGTTGCCGGCTCGGTTGCTGGGTACTGAACAAAGATCTTTTGGTGCGTGGTTGACGTGTGGGTGACTAAAACAGTGCCACAAGTTTTGACACATTTGTGGTATTATCTGCTGTCAAAGCTTTGACAATTCGTACAATGTACAAACATTCGCGCAAGTGAGTGAACGTGGTCACATTAACTGCACTTATGACCAAACCAAACTTGCAAGCATGAATAATTTTACGTGTCTTCCAGTGACATCAGTATACAAGGAGCCTCTGAAAGGTTACACAGATTCTTGGGTGACTGGGACAGGTCTTCTCTGTGACGTCGCCAGCGGCCTCACCCGAGTAGTCTACGGGGGCAAGAGCGTCGTGGTTGAGGTTATTCCTGTCGATTACGTCTGCAATTTTCTGATTGTTGCTGCGGCGAAAAGTAACAGGTATTTGTTAAAGTCATTGTTGATTGATGTAGAGTATTTAAAATGCCTTAAGTAAATTTTGCTTACAAGCTAAATTAAAACTTAATTGGTTTTACTAATGATATTGCAGAGGCTCTGGACGAAGGTACAGAACTACATGCGATATATACTGATTTCAGTAAGGCGTTTGATTTAATAGACCATAAATTACTGTTAATGAGAATTTCAGAGTTAGGAATTCACGGATCATTACTACGGTGGTGTAAGTCTTATTTAGAGAATAGGTCACAGTTGGTTATGATTCGCGGGTATATGTCGAGGAGTAGAGTAATACCTACTGGCGTGCCACAAGGTTCCCATATGGGACCTTTATTTTTTTTAATTTTTATAAATGACCTGGCCAAGAAAATAAGATGTCCATTTAAAATGTATGCAGTTTAAAATTGTACAAGTGCATTAAGGGCGAAAATGATATTCAACTGCTGCAAGACGAAATAAACAAAGTAGAGCTTTGGTGTGTTAAAAATAAAATGAAGCTAAACATCGACAAATGTTATTATATTAACTTCACTAAAAAAAGAATACCTTATGGAGCCTCTTACAATTTGCATGATATTCCTCTCACTGAAGTAAATGTAATTAGGGATTTAGGAGTGATGTTTGACAGTTCTCTTAGTTTTAGATTTCATATTGATAGCATAGTTAAAAAAGCCTCTCGCGTATCTGGATTTATATCAAGAAAAATAAAAATGTTTAAGGATAGTAAAGTCATAATTCCTGTATATAATTGTTTAGTTAGAAGCATACTGGAATATAATAGTACTATCTAGTCTCCAGGATATGCAGTACATTGTAATAGAATAGAGAGAAAAAAAAAAGATTCCTATATCAATTGAGCTACATGAATAATAAATGTAAACAATTAAGTGACTACCATTCAAAGTTAGACTATTATAATCTTAGTAACCTTAGTGATCGACGTAAAATTGCAGATATATTATTTCTTTTCAATATTATTCATGGTTTGGTTGTATGTCAAGATGTCTTAGCAAAGATAAATTTTAATGTGCCTCGGCCTAGTAGTAGATTATTAAATAGGAAGTCGTTCAATTTACCTGTCTTTCGCACAAATACGGGGCAACATTCACCACTTTATCGTATGTTCTCAAATTACAACGAAATAGGTTCTGATTTTGATATTTTCACAGGTTCTTTGTCATCGACAAAAGAACATCTTAAAAATGTATTTAAAGTAGTTTAAGTTTAGTTTATTTATATAACTTTACCCATAAATTATTTTGTATACATAGTTATTTAAACGCATGCTGTGTTCACTGTTTGAGGATGGGCACACTCCGGCAAATTAATATGTAAAGTACTGTAAGATTTTATTTATGTGTCACATCTGGTCTGTGAACCGAATAAAAAAAAAAAAAAATGTGAGCACTGGTAATATAGTAGGAAGTGACATTGGCAATTCCATAATTATGCTCGGCGACTCAAGTATAATTTCCTTTAATTCGATTCGGTTAAAAATTCAATTCTCTATTTGAAAAGTTTCTTCGTTCCATATTAATTCCAGGGCAATCAATTTCTTTTTTTCGATTTTCCAGGAGTCAAAAATGCGTCGTGTACAATTACAGTACCGGACCACTCAATCCTATCCAGTGGAGGAAACTTACAGATATTTATATTAAAGAAGGCAAAAAGCATGGTTATGGTACGTTCTGGCAACCCTATCCTTATATGAAAATATCGCGTATATTTTAAAATAAATTTCGACGACCCAGTCGTCAACGGTATACACGCCGAATCGCTGTTCCAAGGGTCCTGGGTTTGATTCCCAGCGAGGTGGAAATTTGTGAGTTTTCGGTGTGGGTGTGTGTCCTTGTCTTGTGTGACGTAGATGGCATCGCCGACACAGGGAATCCTAGTGAGGGTCTATGAGTGTGTAGCGTTGTTATTACCATTGTTATATTACTTTTCAGTGGTCATGCCATTTCCGATGGCGTACTTCACAAAAGCGCGCTGGGCGCTGCCCGTGCTGATATTTGTGACTCAGACTGTACCAGCGTTTATTGGTGACGTCTGGCTTCGGCTCACTGGGAGACAACCAAGGTACCGTGTGACATACGCAAACACTCACAACAATTCACAACATACACTTAAGCGCCGTGACATCCGATGCACAAGCTCTTAACTTCGTTAAAAATACATGTCTTTTAAAGAAGTTGAAAAACAGAGGAGGTTCTCAACTGTTTTTGGTACTTTAGTTATACCTTATAATAGGTACGTATTTGACTTTGACTAAGTTCATGATGTCTCCATTTTATTACTTGTCGATGTTAAAGTTGATTTTTGTATAAAAGTTATAATACATCTATGCTTCTTATTTCTACCGTTTTGCAACCACTTGTTTAAAATTTTCAGGTACATTAAGCTACAGAAAAGTGCAATCGCCAGAATGGATTTGAGCAATCCAGTGACTGTGTTATCCTGGGATGTAAAAACGACGCGGACGAAAGAATTGCTCTCCACATTGAACGATGGAGACAGACATACCTTTCCTTGTGATCCCAGAACTATTGACTGGGATGAATACGTACCCATTTATTGTAAAGGTGTCAAAGACTATATGTTGAGCCGTAATAATATTAAAAATAAATAAACAGATTATAAAAGTGTTTCATTTTATTCACACGGTAGAAGTGAAACTTCAGAAAAATAATATGAAAGAATGAGATGAATAGAAAGTAACCGAAGAAGCATAAATAGATGCTAATGTATATCGTACACATTATCATTAAAATTATTTATTTATTTATTACACTTTATTGTACACCACAGTTACAAATGAAGAGATTATGTTACAATTCTTGCAAGTTGTGCACAAAAGGCGATCTTATCGCTCAATATCGATTTCTTCCAGATAACCTTTGGGGAGATGACAAAGGGAAAGGACAAGAAATGTTGGTAGGGTGTACATTGCAATAATCAAAGATATCAAATATATACATACATGTATAGGTACATACACAATATATAATATAATATATGGCATAGAAAATACGATATAATACAATACACAACAACACAACACACAACACACACAATTACATTGCACAAATTTGAATATAAACTTGGAACACATCTTGAAAGCTGAAAATGATGGAGCAATCAAATTAGTTACTTATTAGAATTAAGGTAATAATCTTTAACGCGTTTTTAAAAGAACATTTTTTTTAAAGTTTTTTAAAAGAAAATTACTTCTTTAATTAAAAATTTCTTCCCAAATAAGTAGATACATAGGTACATAAAACTAACAAAAAAAGTTCCGTAAAATTTTTGTGGTTTTTGTATTATTTTTATTCCCACCGCTTTTGCCTTTTGAGGTCCAATGCTGGACATAGGCCTCCCCTAGTTGGCGCCACTTGGACTGGTCTTGTTGACTCTGTGGTCCTCTGAATCCATCGGATTCCCACTATCTTCATCAGGTCATCAGTCCTCCTGGTCGGGGGACGACCGGTACTACTTTTACCGAAGTGTGGCCGCCATTTCAGGACTTTTTTTACCGATACATAAAACCTTTTCACGAGTATTCGGCGTAATATTAATTAATATAAGTATAAAAAAAATCACATGAGTAAAGCGGCATCTAGCTACTCTCATCTGAACTATTACAATGTATTGTAAAGCAGTGCCTGTAGTAGTGCACTGTCTGCTTATAAAATAATTCAATAGATGGCGTAAACAACAATTAATTTATGTACTGTCGAATAGAATGTGTCTTTGTGCCGATTTCATATCACAACGATGCAAAAGCAGTTTTTTATGTACTTACATATTTAACGAGCCCGCAACACCACCATTCCGACCGATATACAATAAGGTTAGACCAGTTAGAACAGAGCAGAGGATTTTTGTCGGTAAGTTCAATGGTAAGTTATGGTCCTGTATGACACCGGAACACCAGCGCCCTTATTATGAACTTTTAATTCCAGACAGTTTACGTTCACAACGTGTGGGTGACAGAGCAGCGCCTTACAAGTAATAAAAAGTATCAAAACAATCGAAATTATGTGAATACATATTAAGTGGAAACTTTCGACCGTTATCATTTTAAGGAAACACTAACCTTTCAAAAATATCAAAATAATCGAAATTAAGTGAATACATAATAATAATACGTGGAAAATTAATTATTAAATTAATTGGAAAATTTCTACCGTGACTGAATAACATATTGTTCTTTTAATAGAACAAAAACTCACTTCACTCAAGCGTTTTATAATTTTGATATAATAACTATTACATTAACGTAGGTCATGCTAAAATTTTAATTTCAGTAAGTTACTGTATGTACTAAGCAAGTAATAATAATACAAACTATATCTAATAAAATATTGGCAACTGTGATACAATGTCCCACCACCACAGGGGTAGGCAATTCCGTTCGCTGGTAATGTGATATCAATAATAATTGATTATTATAACACTTAACACCACCATATTTCACCCCATTTGTGGTGGAATTTCCAAAAATCCTCACACACTAGCTCCCCTACACTCCCCAAGGAACATAGATGCCAAAATTCAGCTTTTTCCGTTCAGTAGTTTCGGCTGAGCGTTGTCTGTCAGTCAATCACTCAGTAACGCAAGAGTTTTATAATACAGATTATTTAATACGTCATAATATAATCCCAATTCCCAAAAAGTGTAATCCTGCCGCTTCTTCCCAATTTAGACCAATTTCCAGTCTCCCCTTTTTATCCAAAGTCCTGGAGCGGTTAATTTATCAACAGCTAAGCTCATACCTTTCCAACCACGCTCTCCTCAATCCTTTCCAATCCTGTTTCCGATCTGGTCATAGTACGGCTACTGCTTTACTTAAAATCACCGACGACATACGCCGAGGAATGGACTGTCAAAAACTTACGGTGTTGACGTTGTTGGACCTCAGTATTGCGTTTAACACCGTGGATTTTGACCTCCTTCTGGGGGTTCTCCGCACTCTTAACATATCTCCGACGTCTATAGATTGGTTTCAAAATTACTTGTGTGGACGCCGCCAACGAGTTCAAATCCAGGACAAATTTTCCTCATGGAACGACACACTAGCCGGTGTCCCACAAGGTGGCGTGTTGTCCCCTCTCCTCTTTTCTATCTTCATAAACTCTGTAAGTCTTCAACTTTCTTCTCTCTCACTCTCTCTACCACTTATATGCAGAAGATTTTCAAATCTATCAGCAAGCATCGCTAAGTGAATTACCTCTTGCGATTGCATCTATTAATGCTGATCTCAGTCATATAAGCCACTGGAGTAAAAGCTTTGGCCTAAATTGAAATCCGAGTAAATCCCAGGCTATCATCATAGGAAGCTCGCGTATGAATAACAAAATTACCTGGTCCCATCTGCCCATGGTTTCGCTTGACAGTGTGACCATCCCTTATTCTACTAAGGTTAAGAACCTGGGAATTTACATGGACCAACATCTCTCCTGGGCAACGCAGCTCACTGAAGTAAGCAGAAAACTGTTTGCTGCAGTGAGTTCACTCAGGAGGCTTAAAAATGTCTTTCCCATCCCAACTAAAATTTCGCTTTCTCAATCGCTTTCTCAATCAAGCCCAATCTCTTTCGCTATCTCGATATCACTAAGGAGCAACTTAACAAACTTGAGCGCCTACAAAATTTATGTATACGGTTTATTTTTGGACTTCAAAAATATGACCACATTTCAGAGTTTTGCTCTAAAATCAAGTGGCTCCCAATTCGCTTTCGCCGCAATGCTCACATTCTCACTCTTCTCTACAATATCTTATTTGATCCAAAATATCCCCCGTACCTTAAACAAAACTTTAAATTTGTCTACTCAACCCACGACAGATCACTCCGCTCCTCCAAAAACCTCATCCTTAGCACTCCTTCACACTCCACATCCTTCTATCAAAGTTCCTTCTCAGTCACTGCTGTCCACTTATGGAACTCCCTACCTCCACCAATCCGTTTTGCTGGCACCTTAAACTCCTTCAAAAAATTACTCAAAGATCACGATCGCTTGCTTGCTAAGGTGATGGAGCGTATTATTAATGCCCAGCTCCTAGGATGGAGGTGGATGGAGCTGGAGGATCGCCAGCTGATCAGTGACCGGCAGTACGGGTTTCGTCACGGCCGTTCAGCTGGCGATCTTTTAGCATATCTTACTCACCGATGGGCTCAGGCCCTTGATAGCAACGGAGAAGCATTGGCGGTCAGCCTGGATATCACTAAGGCCTTCGACCGGATCTGGCACAGGGCTCTTCTCGCGAAGCTTCCATCTTACAGTCTCCCTGAGAGGTTATGCAGTTGGGTAGCCAGCTTTCTATCTGAGCGACATATAAAGGTCGTAGTCGACGGTTGTTGCTCAGATATGAAACCTATAAACGCTGGTGTTCCCCAAGGGTCTGTACTATCTCCTACTCTGTTCATTCTGCATATTAATGATATGCTGGAGCATGCAAACGGCATTCATTGCTATGCAGATGACAGCACGGGAGATGCGTGTTACTCAGGCCCTGCAAACTCCTCTCAGTCTCATGTGGAGGATAGCAGAATCAAACTTGTGTCTGAAGTCGAGAACTCTCTGGAGCAAGTCTCGGAATGGGGACGACTCAATTTAAATGAATTCAACCCCACGAAGACACAAGTTTGCGCGTTTTCCGCTAAGAAAGCCCCATTTGTCAAAGCGCCTCAATTCCAGGGTACCGCGCTCATCGTTAGTAAAAATGTTGGGATTCTGGGTGTTGACATTTCGAGCGACGTGCAGTATCGGTGTCATCTGGAAGCTAACGCCAAACTGGCCTCCAAAAAGCTTGGCGTCCTGAACCGGGCGAAGCAGTACTTCATTGCGAGGGACCTTCTGATGCTTTATAAAGCTCAGGTCAGGCGTCACATGGAGTACTGTCCTCACCTTTGTACAGGGACGCCACAATACCAGCTTAGTTCATTTGACGCCGTGCAAAAGCGCGTAGTTCGAGTTGTCAACGACCCACGAGTCACTAACAGGCTAGAAAACCTAAGTTTTAGGAGAGACATAGGATCTCTCTGCGTGTTCTACCTACTTTACAACGGTGAGTGCTCCGAGGAATTGTTCGATTTGGTGCCAACTTCACCCTTCCATCATCGCACTACTCGCCAAAGCTTGAAGTATCATCCACATCGCTTGGATTCGTGGCGAACGAGAACAGTCCGTTTTTCACGATCGTTTCTACCACGAACTTGCAAGCTCTAGAATGAGCTTCCCTCTGAGGTATTCCCGGAGCGCTTTGACATGGGGTTCTTCAAGAAAGGTGTAAAAAGAGCTCTCCTTCTGGTGTTGCTCGTGTCCATAGGCGATGATGAATACTTACCATCAGGTGGCTCGTCTGCTTTTACTTCAGCCCTTGAGGCTATAAAAAAAAAAAAAACAAAAAAAAACTATCTATAACTCTCTCAGTAGGACTGTTCTGACTTCCTTCAACCCTTCTTGCTTTTCGCTATCGCTCAGTTACCTCATGCTGCCATTTATTTACTACCTATTCAAACACAATTATATATATTTTTTTCATTATTATTATCCACTGTTAATATTGTGTCATCTAAATCTTGATTAGTTATAAATCTTTTTACTTTGGTACACCCTGCCCCCTATTATTATATTTACTGTTTTTTTATTACAGGTTGTCTGGAAGAAATTGCTTATTAGCGATAAAACCGCCTTTTGTATCACATTTTGTACAAATGTCTTATTTGTTATGTTGCTATGGTGTACAATAAAGCGTATTATTATAATTATAATTACCTATGTTGCTTCAGAAATTAAATTAAATTGTTAAAAATAACCCAAGAACCGGTCAAATGCGAATTGGATTCCGTATCACAGAAAAATACTTTATTAACTGTTATTATTTTATCAATAACAAAATATAGTACATACCTAGGCTATTTAAAAACAATTTTAAGGTAACCCAGGCGAAAGGAGACCAGCAACTTTCTTAAGGACCTTGGGCCTGGAATATGAACATGCATGAGACATCGCTTTTTACATCGAGGATATTGTTGCCACATTGTGCATATTCTGTTTTTGCGGAAAATTATGGGAATAATGAAATATAGTCGTCTTACGCGGCACCGCGTACACATAGCGAGGCTTGAAATTATAATGTTTTAATGATAATTATGATGTAACTAGATTTTTAAATATAAAATGGATGTATTAAAATATGCAAGATTACTTGAGGGTAAGCTGTTCGCTGCAGGCCCTTTGTTGTTCTCATAGAGATAGGAATATACTTAGGTTGTTCTCCTTTTAGAGAGATGTGACAGATAAATGGAAAGTCCATTGACAGATACTTACACAGAATACTGAACAAAACATAGAATAATTACCATCTTAGTATACCACTTCCACAAGAAAAGGGGCAAGTTACGCCAATGACAAGAAAAAAAGTGAGAAATTGATAACACCTTGTGATATTTTTCTTATTGTACTGTTCTCATTGCATGACGAATTTTTTCTATGACAGATGACAGCAAAGAACTTTGCTGGACAAATTGTTATTCTGAGACCAATGACTTTAAATATCTAGATTGAACGTCGCCCTACAATGAAAACAAAAAAACAAGGCAACATTATCAAGCATGTGTGCGTGTGGGCGATGTTTTTCGCGTTCATTTATTGTCTATGTGTGCGTAATCTGTGCATAATGATATAAAATTGGCTGCCAACTGTTGGCGGCAAATTTTTGACACGTTTTCGGGGATTCGATGTTCCATCTAGATATTTAATACATCTTGTCTAAGACATGTCTGAGACATACATTAGGCACGCTCACCAGATGAAATCCAAACAAACATACAGCGGAAGTAATGTATTCCCGGAGCACTATGACATGAGGTTATTCAAGAAAGGTGTAAAAAAAAGCTCTCCTTCAGGGCCGGCGTTACACTGGTGACTCCCCTGGAGTTGCTCGTGTCCATAGGCGACGATGACCATCAGCTCGTTCGCTTTTACGTCAGCCCTTCAGGCTATAAAACCTAATTGAGTTTTGTTTGTCAATCTGAGTACGGAACCCTAAATAGGTATTAATTAAACACAAGTAATTATAAACTGTTTGCGTCACTGACTTAATTGCACCTTCGGTGCAACAAAAATGATTGCACCTTCGGTGCAACAAAGTCACAAATAGCCAAAATTGCAAAATTGAGTTAAGTATGCCAAATTGTCTATGAACCATGCGTTCGTCTTGGGAAACAAAGACACCCGCAGAAATTACACAAAATCCTAGTAGATGGCGTGAGTGCCTTTGTTGAAATTATTGATGTTTGCCTGAATTATGATTCGACAGTCTTAAAGGCGAATAGTGCCTCTGCTCCTGCGAATGTTTGACGTATATTATTGGAGCTACAAAAACGCATCTACATTTAAGATCCAATCCGTTTGTGTAAATTACAAATATTTTGGAGCAACAAAAACATTGGTTGTAAATAATAATGCATACCTAAGTCAGTAAACTAAGTAAATCCTGGTGCAACAAAGTCACAATTCAGGACACATTTTTTGTTAAGCCTTTTATTAGTATTTATTTAATAATTTTAAAGAAGCATTTTACGTGAAACTGTAGCAATAAGTATAAACAATTAATAGTATAAATATTTTTAACCTCCTACAGGTAGTTACCCAGTAATATGGTAATAAATGCGAAAAAAATCTTAAAAGTCCTCTCCTGTAAAATTACAAAATGTGCTGTTGCGACTTTGTTGCACCGAAGGTGCGTAATATGATGATGCTGTTATTTCATCAGTAAAATTGATCATTTCGTGGAAAATAATATTCGTGAGTAGAGGGGAGGAGGGCTATTAGATTATCGGGATCTCAACAGTTCGTCTATTACAATTAAAAGTGATTGCTAAGTCGTGGCAAGTGGTTCACTTCATAATTAATATAAACCAACTCTTAATAATGATTAGAATTCGATATGTTTTTAAAAACAATTTAGTTAACAAAAATGTATATAGAAACACTTTCTCTACGAGTATTATTTACAGGTAAGTAAATTTAATAATGGACTATACGCAAATATTGAAAAAAAAAACTGATGAGTATTAAAACACTCGTTACGCTGCGCTCGTTTCATAAACTCACACTCGTGTTTTAATACCCTTCATTATATGACAGTTGCATAAACTACTATTAACCTACTACAGATAGTAATCCAGTAATGTGGAAATAAATGCGAAAAAAATCTTAAAAGTCCTCTCGTGTTAAATTACAAAATGTGCTGTTGGGACTTTGTTGCACCGAAGGTGCGATTAGCCATTCTGGTTCAGCATCATTTGCCATCTTTCTGGTGCCGTCTCTTTGGCCTTTGTTAGCAAAAAACTGATACAGATCATTTTTGGCCTCTTCATTTCAAGTAAAGATTTAACCGTCCAAAAAAAATTGCAGCGAATGGAACAAATGATAATCTGAAGGCACCAGTTCTGGAGAATATATTGGAAGGGGCATTATATCCACATCAGTTCATCCGAAATAAAAATTGTGACCTAACGTTTTTAATTTTTCCATACTACCTAAAAAGTACATAGTGACGAAAACACTGCTTATTGCTTGTCATACTTAAAAGGAAACCAATCAAAAACAACTTCTAGGTGCAATTGAGCTTTTTCACACAGAAGCCTTGCTTTTGGCTCTCAAAACATACTCGTAATATATAATGGTTACGCGGCTTAAGAGTGAAGTTTTGTTCAAGAATCACAATAATTAACTTTGTCCGGAAAAACGAAATTACTTTCCGAATAACCAATGCTTTTTCAGGAAATTGGAAGCATCACGGAGTAGGTAATGCCCACATAAATGGAATCTTACGCTATAACAATTTATTTCTATTATCTCTCTAACTTACGAGTAGGTACTCAAAATTTTAATTAGTTAATTAACAGTTTTATTTGCTTCTGTCGGGTCAATGATAATTTCTTTTCTAATTAGTTAATACATGGTTATTTTTAGAGTAATAATTCATACTTATACCTCTGCCTAATAAATATATTTTCGTTGCTATGCTAATTTTTTAAATTCAGAAGTAACTTTATTATTATAAATACTTTACTTTGTCTATTTGCTGTTTTTTATGTACGTAATACCTACACTTAATCGTTTAAAATGCTTCGTCATTCAAATAATTTGATTTTAAATATAAAAAAAACTTGGCTAGCGTGATTGATTTTAATGACAAATGAAATCAAACTATTTGCGGGCACGGCAGTACTCCCGCCAAGATCAACAACACGTTTATCTTTTTTCGAAACGTTTAGTTAAAAACCTCTATAGCTAAGGTCTAGAAAGTACTGAAGTAGACTTACAAAAGCGAGCAGCAACGCCTTTAGATTTTGAGAACGTACTTTCTTTATTTTTATTATCAAAACTAGAGAACCGCCCGCGCTTCGCTTCGGGACCTGTAGGTAACAGCCGCGTAGGTAACGCTCCCGTAGGATTCTCGGGATAAAAAGTAGCCTATATGTTATACTGGAACATAAATTATAACATATACCTATGACTTAAGTAAATTAACGATACATGTAGTATTTGATAGCGTAATTCAGAACTTGCAAATGAATTTTACTAACGCCATCTATTAACAGCATCTGGAACTAAATATCTAGCAACTAACAAAACATCGATCTTCCCATGGGAATGAGATATTTTTCCGCGATAAAAAGTAGCCTACGTCACTCTCCACCTTCCCAACTATCTCTACACACATAAACTATATCATATAATAGCCATGTTGCGACGTGAAAGAGCCACAAACAAACACACTTTCACATTTATAATATTAGTATGGAGTATGGATTATCTTGTCCACATTTATGAAAGATTATTTGGACTTGTGGTATCTTCAACCGATTCACAAGTTCACAATTGCTATCTGTATAAAAGAAAGAAGGAAAAGAGATTTGTTCGAGTAAATAACACCTACGCGTTCACAAACTTTAAATAAGCTCAAAGTTATGATTAGAATAATAAACATAAAAGAAATGTATCACCCATCATTATCACCCAGTAAACGAACATGTGTAATTGAAACCTTACACTCCTTACAGAGGCAAACTCTCCGATCCAAGCTCTACAAACCAGTCTATATCAGATTTTTATGCTGGAAAATCTGTGTTCATAACTGGAGCCACGGGATTTGTTGGAAGAGTACGTACTCATTCATATTTCCCAGTATCTACTTAATTTTTTTATAGGTAATTTATATATCTGGCAATGAAAAAATAAAAAAATATGGTTTTCAGGATTTTTGGTTAACATACAATACACATAACATTAACATACACAAAATTATGTATGTAGATACTTATTTAACAAACGAAACTTATTGGAAACAATTTAAAGAATTCACCTTTGTGGTGTCGACGCTTAGGCCGCTATCCCACTGACGTTTTTGGCGTTCGTCCAACGCACGCAACTGAACGCAACGTTAACGCAACGTTATTTGAGGCGTACAATCAGAGCGTATCAATCAGCCATAGATGTAGCATACTGACGTTTAGATAGATTGGAAATGCGAAAGAGCAAAATATATGATACACGTATGGCAGAGCGAGATAGATAGACGAAACCAATTTTTAGACGGCATAGCGGGCTTAGCGGGTACTTGTCAAAAATTGTTCCTCAATTTTCTCAAAATACTTAATTTAGTTTTTACATTTTTGTGTGGAATAACGTCCTTTGTAGTCTTAATTAGTGATGGTTACTTAGTCTTGTGCGGTACCTGGATGTGACTCCTCTAGATATAAAAACCACCAGGAACGCGTCGCGCTCGGCGGTGACATTGACAGCGGGCGATTCATTTTTGGTTTCGTCCAAGTGATACAATTGCCGATCTTTAGTTATATACTAAATCTATGCAATCAGCCGTAACCCTCGCCCGCGCCCACACAAACAAAGCGGGACGGCGTGATTGTACCTGTTCCTAAAAAACGCAACACTAACGCCGCGTTGACGCAATGTTAATGTTGCGGAATCGTAATATTAACGTTGCGGAATCGTAATGTTAACGCTTGCCACTAGAGACCTGCGACGTCATCGTCGCGTCTGCGCAGCGTTGACGTTGGATGAACGCCAACGCTCGTAAAACGTCAGTGGGATTGAGGCCGCAAACTGCATTTGTCCTGGCCAAGTCAGGAGTTGAATGATGATAATCACTACTTATAATTATTAGATAACGACCGACATATATAGGTACCATTGCGTAGGTATACCTTTAGGTGTCGCAAAAATTCCAATATTTGAGCAGTGATCTCCATTGCATACGTTATTTATATCAAAACACTTTGTTTAATTGAATTATGACTTTTGAAACTTGTTATTTACAAAATTTCAGGTATTGGTGGAAAGACTGTTGTATACATGTAAGGACTTAGAAAAGATATACATATTGATACGACCAAAAGGCGTCTCCACGCAAGAAAGACTGCAGGAATTACTTCAAAACCCGGTGTATATTTCATTACATTAACTAACCGGACTACCTAATAACTATTAACTATCACTAACAGTCCTTGTCCTCAAGCTTATTAACAAACTAACCAACTGATATTCTAACACCAACTGGACTAACCATCGTAGTCCCTAAATTGAGTCTTGTTCTAGGTCGGTCACAGTTGTTATGGGCGGCAGCGGAAGGGTGGTGCTGCATGCCCGTTTGCTACATGGTAACATAGAAAAAAATCTTCTCCCCAGAGTAATCCTAATCTCTCAGAATGTACAATGAAAGTTTTAATTAAATATTTCAGATTTTCAAGAAGCTGAAAGCAACAAGACCTCAAGACTTGAGTAAAATTGTACCAATAAGTGGGGACGTGAGTCAGTTAAGACTTGGAATGAACCTGGATGATGAACAGACTCTTATTGAAAAGGTTTTATAAATCGAATAGATTTCCATACTTTTTGTTAAATCAAAGATAATGAAATGGCATCTTAAATATATTATATTGGTATTTTTATGTTTTAAGATTGTTTGTTGAGATATTAAATCTATATCTAGGTATACATATGTATGACGGGGGCACTTGTCAGGATGTCAAATAAAACAAGAGTTCAGAGCCACGCAACAACACACAACCAGCTACTTTATTCAATGCTCATGTACTCGTATGGCTCATTATGAATATTCGGGTTTGGGTTTACTTTGGTATTGATTGGATTTGCTTTGCGATATTACGATATTGATTTATTGATCGAACCACTCGCACTCGCGGATACACTTTATTTATTATTATTAGAGATTCACGGCATTAAAATTAATAAGGACTTTTTACAAGAACAATATTCCGATCGCACGCGACATTAATTTCTTTTCATATTTCTCCATTAAAAATGACAATGCTCCCGCGCGCCACAGAGTATCAATTCACCATCGACCACCTCATCTACCACAGATTAAATAGCATCAAACAAGTATCCTATCTCCGACATGTATATAAACCTCTTGCGTTACTGATTGACTGACAACGCACAGCCGAAACTACTGAACAGAAGAAGCTGAAATTTGGCCTGTATGTTCCTTGGGGAGTGTAGGGGAGCACTGAGAGAGTATTTTTGGAAATTCCACCCCAAAGGGGGTGAAATAGGGGGTGAAGTTTAAACGAATTCCACGCGCGCAAAGCCTGCGGGTGGAAGCTAGTTTAATTATAAATTCTCAACACTCCTGTACACCACCTAAGGAACATACATACAAAATTTGAGCTTCTTGCGTTCAGTGTGGAGTGAAGTTCGACGTCTGTCAGTCTCTCATAAGTGAAATAGAAGTAATGGATCTTCCCATGAGAATTGTTACTGTTGTAAGAAGAAGCATAAATAGTTCTCCAGCTTCTTACCTGTCTCTACACACCAACGCTACACCATAATATAGCTCCGTTTTGACGTGAAAGAAGAACAAACAAACACACTTTCGCATTTATAATACAAGTATGGATTTAAAAACTCCACATAATTTTATACCCACTCTCAACATGCTTCAGGTTTCAGTGATATTTCACTCAGCGGCCAACGTAAAGTTTAGAGCGCCACTTTCTGATATGATGAAAGATAACTACGAAGGAACGAAAAATGTAATGGAACTGGCTAAGAATTTAAACAAATTGGATGTAAGTATTGATGAAATATTACATAGTTATATCTATAAATAACTTATTGATGCCTATACATAGATGATATATGAGAAACACTTACTTAACGTCTTAACGACGCAGAACCAAAAACGATTCATACAATTTTCGTCGTTTTGCTTATAATGTTGTTCGCGCTAAACTATTGAGTGCAGTTTTCACTAAAACATTGAGACAAGCTTAAGTAAGTGATAGTGTTTGTTTTATTTCAATCGATAAATACTTAAATAAAAATGTTATGCCAGTGTAAATAATCATGCCTAATAATTTCCTTAGCAGCCATGCTAAGGAACTGATTTTTCGAAGTGAAGCGAGGGAAACTTATTATGGACAACATACACTACCTACTAATCAATCATATAATAAATATTTAACATGGTATTAGTGTCAACTAACATATTACATTATTATATTCTATAACACCTTATCTTCCAGGTGTTTGTAAACGTATCAACAGTTTTCCGGAACTCAAGAGTCCCTGTGGATGAAATCCCAAGCCAACCGCCCAGACATATAGATGATGTGTATAAAGTACTATCGTACCATAGTAATCATCCCGATGAAATAAGAAAACTCTTAGGTAAGTTGCAATTTCAACGTGCTCAAACAGTTCAACGTTTCAACAGTTTCAACGTGTTATTTTATTAGTTTATTCCTGTAGTCTGATATCGTACATAATTCTATTGGTAGATCCAAGAAAAAATGTTTTGCCCATGGTTCCATTAATTGGTCAACGGAAATCCAATGACCCTGAGACCTGCCATTATAGTTTACCCTTGAATATTAAGGTTTTAAGCTATAGGTTACTGTAAGAAAGTGTTTAGATAAAGAAAACTTTTAACGTATTCTTCGTTAAAAGACGAAATAGAACTGACTTTAACGCCGAAAAGTAAAAATCGGTTCAGTTAAACGCGTTTAATATTCCTAAACCCTTCTCCTATGTCTGATAACCACGATCCTGAAAACTGCATCAAAATCGGTTTAACTAAACGCGAGATAATCGCGCACAAATATACATTTATGTACATACAGGTCAAAATGAGAACCTCCTTTTTTGAAGTCGGTTAAAAAGCGGGTACTCACAGTAATCATTCAAGAAGTAAGTTTCCATCACTTAACAATACGATACTGAAATGAAGAATGATGCAATCTCGATTGATGTCTGTCTGATCCGATGATGCATAATCCCATGGAGGTACGTTCCATGAGAAAATAACCACTTGTCATTAGGAGGCTTATTATAGTGCTCCCAACTTATCTCTGAAATGGCAAAAATTGGAACTAATACCGCCATGTTAAAAAGTCATTCATAAGTACGTTGTGGTCATTCATCTGTCAGTTACTAGAGTGCAATAATTGGTCCGATGCGTCCGACAGCGCCTCTCTTCATTTCAAGGTCAAGTTGGTTTTACTATAATTAAGTTGTCTAAATAATTCGTCTTTTCAGATGAATATGGAAATAGTTACATTTTTTCTAAACACATGTCCGAAGCATATGTTGCAAATAATCACGATGATATTCCGACTACAATAGTGAGACCGTCTATGGGTGAGTGCTATGCTCTTATTATGTGACAAGTCTGTAATCGTATTATTATTCGAAAAAATACTAGATGGTGGTGGCAATTTTGTCCACGGAAATAATGGATTTCTAAGAGACAAAAATTTATTTATTATAATACACTTTAATCCCAAAGGTTATGAATTTTCGGAAAACTTTTATTGTTGTTTTTGGCTAGTCGGTTGCATCAACCAAATCTTTTGAATCATCGTTCCAGTGACGTCAGTATACAAAGAACCCTTGGAAGGCTACACTGATTCTTGGGTGGCTGGGACCAGTCTTCTCTGTGACATCGCCAGCGGCCTCACTCGAGTAGTCTACGGGAGCAAGAGCGTCGTGGTTGAGCTTATTCCTGTGGACTACGTCTGCAATTTTCTGATTGCAGCTGCGGCGAAAAACAACAGGTATTTAAATATTCCTTTACATCCTTCATTTCAACCCATCATAGCATACTATTCGGGATCGTTCTCTTCTCAAATTGAGAAAGTTAATAGTCCACCACGCTGGCCAAAAGCGGATTGGCGGACTTCACACACCTTTGTGTTTTGCGAACTCTGCGGCATGCAGGTTTCCTCACGATGTTTTACTTCACCGTTATAACAAGTGGCATGGCTCAGTTTCTTAAGAAAGAATTTAAGTATTGATTTTAGACGGACTTTTTTCTGTTACCACTCTTGACAGCTAGCCATGCAAATGAACTTAATGTTTAAAATGCAATTATTACAGCTAAGAATTTGTTTTTAATGGTTGATTCTTTGTTTTAAGGAACACGAAATGTAATGTGTACAATATCAGTACTGGCCACTCCAACCCTATCAACTGGGGTAAACTAACTGATATTTATATTGAAACAGGCAAAAAGAACGGTTACGGTAAGTACCTTCTGGAATTTTTTTAAGTGTATAATTACTATATTTATGTTTCATCCTTTTGTATCTTGTTGTGCATGAAATCTAAAATTCTCCGCCTTTCCCCTTTTTTAACAGACTTGAAAGAAAGAAGAAAATTGTTTCACCCTTGTTTTATTCGAACGCTGTTGCTTGCCGTGTAGACTCGTTTAAATTTAAGCAACATCTGACAATTAGTTTTTGGGTTATTTCTAATAGTCGATTAAACAAAGTAAGATATGAGAGTGTCTCTATTTCTACAGTTAAATTTGATTAGTTAAACTAGTGGGAAGAAACCCATGCTGCATGTTCATTTGCTACCATTCGTAAAACAAATATCATAAATGATCGAAAGTATTTTCAATTCAGTTCAAAGATTATTCAAAATACTTTTGTTGTTTGTTCCAGGGGTCATACCATTTCCGATGGTTTTCTTCACAGATAAGTACTGGGCGTTTCATGTGTTGAGGTTTTTGACTCAGGTGTTACCAGCGTTTGCTGCTGACACTTGGCTTCGGCTTACTGGAAGACAACCAAGGTGAGTACTAGGAAGATGTGAACTACATAATATATGTCGATAATGTTCGCGCTAGTATAAACGGCTCAACCTATTTACCTAAGTGAGGTTTTCACTATTATATCAATATTTCCAATCCAATTATTTGGTTTTATACCAATCAGATAATAAATGAGAAGGTTGTGTTTGTTTCAATGGGAATGGTTTCCACGTTTTTTCGTACGGAACACTTTTGATCTATATTATTTTTATAGTTCGAACATCAACATATATCTCGAGGTGATACCTTAAAAGATTTAAAAGATATGCACCATTTTTATGACTTATCCTACAAGTTATTTTCTGGAATATGTACTTTTCTTCACAATTCCAGATATATTCAACTCCAAAGGAAAGCAACATCAAGAGCGGTATGGAGCAGAGAACTCACTACATCTTCTTGGGACGTAAAAACTACACGAGCACGAGAATTGATCTCCACATTGAATGACGAAGACAGACGCATCTTCCCCTGCGACCCTGTAACTATTGACTGGAATAAATACGTTCCGATTTACTGTAAAGGTGTCAAAGATTACATGTTGAATAATAAAAATAAATGAAAGTAATTTTTAATGGTTTTAGCATTACCGTTTCCTACAGTTGAGCAACGTTTATATTTTAAAAGAGATTGCCTTAGTCGTCAGTGTACTTATTATAAAGATGTAGAAAAAGGGAAGAAAAAAAATAAATGTCCGACTCAATGACAAATATCAAGACGGAATTAGTTTACTGATTAACTTATTTACTGAGCTACATTACATACAACCGTAAAAAATAAAAATTTTCATTAATTTTTATAGTTTAGCACGTTTAACATGAAAACTAACCCGACAAACTACTTTTTTTTAATTGTCATCCTTACTAATATTATAAATGTGAAAGTGTGTTTGTTTGTTTGTTTGTGACTCTTTCACGTCGCAAAATGGCTATTATATGGTATAGTTTATGTATGTGGGGATAGTTAGGAGGGTGGAGAGTGACGTAGGCTACTTTTTACCGCGGAAAAACATCTCATTCCCATGGGAAGATCGATGTTTTGTTAGTTGCTAGATATTTATTTCCGGAGTTGTTAATAGATGGCGTTAGTAAAATTCATTTGCAAGTTTTGAATCACGCTATCAAATACTACATGTAATTTACTTTAGTCATAGGCAAATGTTACAGGCTACTTTTTAGCAGAGATTCCTACGGGAGTGGGACCTACGTGGCTGTTACCTACGGGTACCGAAGCGAAGCGCGGGCGGTTCTCTAGTGTCATAATACAGGATACCACCTTCGTAATAAATGTTACATCAACGCCATAAGTAAGGTAGTTTAAAAGTTAATATAAATTGGACAAAGTCATCCAATTTATTTGTCCAGTACAACTTCGATCAAAGAAATTGGATGAGTGGAATACCACCTTAAGGTATTTTATCTGTAGTAGCCAACGCAGTAATAGATAGACAGGATATATAAATATTAAAAGTGAATGAAAATCCTGTGCGTAAAATTGGATACGTTTTATTATCTTGTGTGAATACTTTGATTGGTATACGTAGTGTAACTCTATTGTAATTGTCATATTTTTTATCCTCCTTGACAACACTTTTTTCTTTTCTGTTACAGTTAAATAAAATCATAAAATATTCTCACAACAGCAATTACAAAACATCATAAATATCATATCATTTATCGATTAACTTTGTTTTTAGCATGAACCAATAAAGTTTTTAATCGCCGATTCCATTATCATCTTTGATCATGTCTGATGCTTTTTCAGCTATCATCACTACTGGAGCGTAGGTATTGCCACTGGGCATCGTGGGCATCACACTCGCATCCACCACTCTTAATCTGTTGACGCCTCTTACTCTAAGTCTTTCATCGACGACTCCATCAGGTCCCATTGCACAAGTACCCGCAGGGTGGAACTGAGTTGCCGCCATGTTTAACACGTAACACTTCCAATAATCGATACTGCCAAATTCAAAACCTTTGCAGTTTTTCACGTTTAGGTTTACAACTTCAGATTTAACGCTTTTGAAGTAAGTCGTATTAACAACTGATGTGTAATCCTGTACAGATCTCGCGAATTTATATAAATCATTTATATTAGAATAGAATCCAGTTTCTATAATAGGGTTGTCTTCTGGATCTATGCTCCGCAAACTGATGCGGCCCCTGGACTCCGGATGTAGGAAGGTGATTAAGGCGAAAACAGATTGTCCTTTTAGGGCCGCTTTTGTCATCGGTTTGCAAATATTATTATCGTAAGTTAAGATTAAAGAACAAAATAGTGTTGATATCGGAGAACCTCGGGGAAGCGGAAGAGCTGTTACCTGGTAGTCTGGATAAGTTTGATTCTTATCGAGAGCCACGAAACCCATTATATTAGGTGAAGGAAAAGTATCTAACTTTGTAATTGGATCTTTAATTGTATTTATAGCTGATAGTAAGTCCTTTTTACCTGTTAAAACAACCGGCACTATCATGTGATTTTGTAGGTTTCCACCCACATTCGGCGAATCAAGAACGACGCTAATATTGAGTTTTTCCAAATGTTCTTTTGGTCCGACTCCAGAAAGCATCAATATTTGCGGACTGGCAATGCTTCCCGCTGATAGAATCACTTCTCTATTGGCGAGAACTTGAATAACTTTCCCTCTTGGCGTTTTAACTTCGACTCCAATCGCGTTTTTGTTGTTGTCAAAAATTATCTTTCTCGCTAAGGTATTTTCAGCAACAACTAAGTTGGGGCGATTTTTAACGGGATTTAAATAGGAAACTACTGTACTCTGTCGAGTGTCGTCGCCAATAGTGAAACTTGGAGGAGAGAATCCGAGCTGCTGATATCCGTTGGTATCTATTAAAATATCGTGACCATTCTCTTTGAATGCGTTGAAGAAATCTTTTGCTCTATCACCCCAAAGAGGCCTAGTCACCAATATATTTCCATTAGTATTGTGTAGTGCTCCTGATGCACTATTCAAAATTTCTGAATCCTTCATCCCCTCACTTTTCTTGAAGTATTTTAACACGGTATCCCAGTCCCATCCAGGGTTACCTAAAGAACACCATCCATCATAGTCAACTTTGTTTCCTCTTACGTAATACATATAATTACATTCACTGGAACCTCCTAACATCTTTCCTTTGATTTCATGAATATTATTAGTAACATGCGCTTGAGCAGTAATTCCATCATCTAGTGTGTAATAATTCCAATCCGGAAAAAGCAAACCCAGCAAGGCAGACAGTCCGGGGCTCTGAAACGACCTTGAATTATTTTTTTATCTAATAAAATAGTAACTTGAAAAATATATAGGTACATTAATAATTGAAAAAGTAACTCGAAATTAATTATAAAATAATAAAAAATACCTAAATGGTAACAGGTTACAGATAATTATTATTTATCGGGGGAGATAGTTGCTAGCGAGGCAGTCGGATAAAAACCCTACCACCATTCATAGCTACGACAGGATAATATATATATTATGACGGTGTTAATATAACTCAGAGACTTCAATTAGAAGGGAAAGTTCAATCCGTTGTTTAGCAGAGCTCATGAATAGAAAAAGTTACCCTGCGTTTGTTTGTGCTTATTTCTCAATTTATCTGGGGAGTTCTCTATAATATCTACTAACACTGGCGACGACGGGTGGATCGCCACCAGCCTCCACTAGCAGCACGGACCAGTTGGCGACCTCCGAGAGCCGGCTGGCCAGCACGCAGCCCGCCGACCCGCCGCCCACTATCACGAAGTCGAAACGCTGGCCATCTGTGGATACATCGTGAATACTTAGCTAAACTTAATGTTTTATTAAACTTAAGTGCAGATTGGTGAAAAGTTAGTGGCTCAAATTTTGGAAGTTTTTCATGCCGCCCGAAGGCCTCATACATGACTTAACGACTGCTATCTATCGATAACATTGGGACGGTGGCTTTACATGCCCTCCGAAGCGCGAAAAGGCTGACGAAATTATTGCCACTAGCAGTCACCCATTCAACTACCGCGCCCGTTGTTGTTAACTTAAGATCCACGCAAGCTGCAAGCTACGAGCGTTTCAAGAATAGATATGCATGATTAATTTTATTAACGAGGTGGTTCTATGGAGGTAGGAGGTTCTATGAGTTAACATTCTGGAGTGCTCCTGTAGGATATGATCGGAGTGTTCAGAATCGTCCTTTATATATACGCAGCTAATTAAAATGTAATCTATCTATCTATCTATGCGACGTCGCATTGTATTATAGGAAGTTAAAATACGATTTACTAAAAAATACCAATCAATGCTTACCGCTAGGTTGGAAGCACAGCATATGTACATACCTGTTAAACTTGCTTGTACCAGGTGTTGTGAAGAGGCAAGCATGAACATTATTAACACCACAAAGGCCTGCTTCTCTTGGAAAAATTCGAGCAATGAGTGGGTCCTCATCTTCATGCAATACTAGAAAGTTTTTGGAAATTGTATTATCTACTTACTACTATTACCTATGGATTATAGGCCTGTTGTAATAGGTATTATAAAGTAGCCCGTGACTTCGTTCGTAGGAGTTTTTTCCGCGTCAATACCGATCCCGCAGGAAGTTCGGGATAAAAAGTACCTAGCCCTTGTTTCGAGGACTGAAAGAAACGTTGGCAAAAGTGTATAATGTCTAATGGGGATTACTTTAAAGGACACAAAATATAGATTGATGAATAAATAAATAATTTTCGGAAAAAATAAAAGTTGCGATATTTTTTTAACAGACTCGTAGATAGTTATACTCGTATATAGATATGAACGTAACTCTGTGCCATGAAAAGTTAATTTTAACGTGACTTTATGGTTAGCAAGCAGCTCTGAAGCGAGCGAAGTAGCGGACACAAGTTGGTAGGTATCTAGTACATAATTATGTATTTATGTCAATCTATCGTACATATGACATTTAATAACAAATGAAAAGTAATTGGGCTAACAATTTAAGAAAATTACCTCCATATTTTGTTGTTAAGTTAATTCAATTTACTTTCGATTGCCGTAAAAATAATATTCTTAATACTTAATTGACATCTCAAAAATGTTGGTGACAAAATATTTAACACTTTATTTTTACACTATAAATAAATAAAAATACACGTAACAATGGAAAGAAACAAGACACAGTGGACAGCTTTATCAATTAAAGCGATTTCATCCCGGCAGTAGTTATGTACAAAACACGCAAACATAATTATTAATGTTAATACCTACTAATTGATAATTATTATATTTTAATTATTTCCTCATTGGAGTTACTTACGTTTATCATCGGATAAATGGATAAACAAATAACTCCAATGAGAAATCGATATTCCAGCGACTCTCAAAAAAGGATTCCTTGAACATTTCAGCGAGGACCTGGCTCAACAATCAACGTAATCACATTCATTACTTATGTCACATAGTTTTCAACATATCTATACTAATATTATAAAGCTGAAGAGTTTGTTTGTTTGTTTGTTTGTTTGTTTGTTTGTTTGTTTGTTTGTTTGGTTGAACGCGCTAATCTCAGGAACTACTGGTTCGAATTGAATTTTTTTTTTGTGTTGAATAGACCTTTTATCGAGGAAGGCTATAGGCTATATAACATCACGCTGCAACAATTAGGAGCGAAGAAATAATGGAAAATGTGGAAAAAACGGGGAAAATTATTCATTCTCGAGGGCTTTCGTTGCATGCGTTGCGAAAACGATTCAAGATACCAAAAATATATGTATGAAAGAATTATTCCTCTTGAAATGATCTAAAAAAATGTCCACGACAGTATATGTCTATCTTTTAAGATTAACACACTAGAACCGTTTTTATGGTAATCAAATTTGCCGCGTTTCCAAGTTTAATCTGAATTAATCTTGCTGTGATCCTTTGCTACTTTGCTATTATTTTGTCGTAAGCTTTATTTCTAAGTTTAATTTAATTTAACCTCAATTAATTTTGGTGATAGTTTATTATCTTCCCGAAATTCCTACGGGAGCGGGACCTACGCGGTTGATACTTACGGGTCCCGAAGCGAAGCGAGGGCGGTTCGCTAGTCTAACATATCAGGCTTGCAATGCGTTATGGGGGCTTTACATTCTACAATTTGCAGAGCGCTAACTCAGTGCACTAACTTGTGTTACCTACATTACACTGCTCTAGTTACTGTCTAACTGCCTTTACACTATGCGAATTTAGCACGCTAGCTCAGTTAGCGCTCTGCAAATTATATAATGTAAAGCCCCCATAAGTGTACCTACTTATGTAGTATAGATATGTATACAGTACATGGTAGACACACGTGAAAAACTATTACAAGTACCTAGTCATTATAATGACTACGAATAATAATTTATTAACGCTATTGTTAAATCTCAGAAACGGCTTAACAGATTTAGGTGCGGTTTTCACTGATGTAATTGGTAAGCATTACTTAAATATTAAGTTTGTTTATTCGGTTCATACATAAAAAGGACCTACTTACATAATTATTGTAAATAAGTAAGTTAATTAATAATAAGTTTGTTAATTTTTTTAATTTTCCTTACATTTCTCGTGCTATGTGGCGATAAGACCGCCTTTTTATAAATCATCGTCATCGTAAATGACTTTTTATTATTGTCAATATGCTGTTCTTGGTTTAGATAGATACAATAGAGAGTTGAATATAAAAAAAGTTATTATCACTTTAAGAATTCATGCCCAAAAATTTCCAATTGTGGCTACCATGTGACTGGTTTCCTAAAGCGAAGCGCGAGCAAATTTATTATATTATTTATTTAATATGTGGAAGTCTAGGCAAATTACGCCTCTGGGATCCTTGTCTAACCTTTTTTGACTGAGAAGACTTTACTTAGAACAAGGTACTACTATTATATTAATGAAGCCTCTTACACCCCGAAATAAGAAAATATATGTGCGTATAGCTATACCTTAAACTTACCTTATTTTACGTTAAAACGAACAAGTAAGTAGAGTATCAATATTATGTATTATTATTTGAAATAGATCTGTCCAAACGGTTTTCTTTTACGAGCTCTTAAATTCATCTGAATAAAAATAAGCTTTCCTGCTATTTACACAACTCTGATAAAGATTGAAGGCCGTCATTCCATTACGCATATTCGCAAATACAGCTGCAAATAAAATCAACAAAAGATTTTAAGTGATGTGTGCAGTGTGTACGTGTGATGTGCCATGTGATCTGAAGAGAAACGTCATGGGACCTATAAGTTTTTTTAGCTTTAAAATAGTTAAAGCAGGATGTAGAAATACATTTACCCCAGTCAGGATTGGACCTGGGACCGCTCTACCATTTAAACAGCAGGATCATCAATATTTATACCACACATAAAAAAAACTGACAAATTCTGAAGTTTTAAACTTAACTCATCGCGGATTGTACACATTTTACTATGAACTGGGTCGAAATATCGGCGTACAAAAATACATATCGTGTGTACCCGTATCATAGTAAAAAAAATCTGAAGTTTTCTATTTTAATTCGCCAGGGGAAAAGCCCAAAAGAAAGAAAGGTTATTTGTTTGATTACGCCTCCTATCCAAAGGGACACTTGTCATGCGCGGCAGCGGAAGGGTGGTGCTGCATGCTTGTTTGCTATATTAAATTCATAAAAAAACCCTTGTCTCTATTTGAATTTTGTTTCGGGTCGGTCGATTTTGATTGTGCATCGAAGCGTTTGATTGTCTTACCACTCAAACTGGGTCATTATAGTCTAAAAAATAATGCCCTTTTGCGTAATGGCCATAGAAGAAGAATACACGCTTAAGTGTATCAGTGTACCTACATAAATAAATGTGTTTTTTCCTTTCAATTGCTATTTTAATTTCATATAAAACTGAAATAAAATTTCTCCTCGGACGAAGCCTTGAAAATCTCCGTAGTAGGTAATACATTAGTAAATTACGTTTATCTTATATCAATATTACACAAAATTAACCAAACTACAGATCTTTCTTATCTTCTTTAAATATGACTTGAATTATAACATTTCATAATAAGTAGACACTAATTATTTAAGCAAATGCAAACAAAATATTATGCACTTTATAAACGCCCGGGTACTTTTTAGGTAGCAACCGATCATGCAGCAACACCTTCTGCTGCCGCCAATGACAACTGTGACCTGTGACCGACCTAGAACAAGACTAAGGCTGAGGCTACACTAAGCCGCGACACGAATTGCGACACATGAACGACTAAAATGATGATGGTCGTGTCTACGTCAGGCGAGACTCTAATTCGCCAGCTCATCGGATACGTACTGACGCCGACATTGAAAAGATTATCACTAATAATAAAAAATAGTAATGCATGCATCGCAACAAGTGTAGTAAATAAGCTAGTCAAAGAGGCGTTTTATTTATTTATTTATTTATTTATTAAGTTACATTTACAGCTTTAAATCCATACATTATACAACATAATATATTTATTACTTGCACTTAAGCCAGATTTAATGTAATTACTTTATTACTCAATCTTATGCGTGTGTTTGTGAGGGTATCTATGAGTGCTTGTGTGGGTGTGGAGTGGATGGTCGTGTTGATGGGTAGGTGTGTACATACGTGTATACGTAAGTGTGCATGCATGAAGTTGTGTGTACGTGCAGCTGCAGTTGTGAGGTTGGTTTACATGGCGTGAGATTGATTTTAAGAAGGTGAAACAAATTATCTTACCTGACACATATTAAAATGTTAAATGTAGATAGTGTAAATAATTATTATAAATCATTCAGTTTTAACGCTCAATTATTATTGGTTCCAAAAAGTAATATTATATATATATATATATTTTTATAAGCATAATAATTTTAGTGATTATTATTACTTAACATGTATTATTTCTCAATTACTTTGTATTTATGTGTTTTTATTTTATTTTATCTCAATTATGTAATTATAAGATTTAATGCTTAAGTTTCTTCATTTCTAAAGTAAATAATAATTACTTACGTTGATGTTGACGCATAAAATGGCAGTTATGTACATGAATTCAGAAGCTTTCTTACTTTGATTTTAAAGATTGCTTTAGATGTGCTAAATGGATCTACGTTGGAAAAATGTTCATTATACGTTTTAGGAAGTCTACAAGTTAAGCAATTCGCTGAGTAATTAGTACGGTGAGCAGGTACATGAAAGAGCTGCGTATGTCTAGTTCTCCTAGTAGGTGTTTGGAGGGCAAGTATCTTGTTAATCAGTGCCGGGCAGTCTACAGTCCCAGAGACGATGTCATGCAGCAGTGCCATATCAAACAGTTTTCGCCGATTTTTTAGCGTCATTAGGCCGTATCTAAGACACGAAGCACTATAGCTGTCAGAAAATGTGTTGTTTCGATAATCCAAGTGTTTCAAAAATGTTTTTTGAATTGCCTCTATTGCCTGCTCATACTTCTTGTACTGTGGATTCCAGATTGTACAGCAGTAGTCGAGAGAGCTTCGTACATAGGCACAATACAGGACTATTAGACAGTCCAAGTTAGTAAAATGTTTGGTAACTCTTAATATAAAACCGAGATTTTTATAAGCTTTGTCTACAATGTTTTCAATGTGATTAGAATAGGTTAACTTGCTGTCTAAGGTTACTCCTAAATCTGTTACAATATTTTCTTTGCTAATTTTGGTATTGTTAAGCTTATATTCATATTCTACGATATTTATATTACGTGTGAAACTGATATGCTTACATTTAGCTACATTGACATCGATACGATTTATCTTATAATATTCTGACAACCTGTTTAGATCATCCTGCAACTTACAACAATCGTCAGGTGTGCGAATATTTAGATATATTTTTTTGTCATCGGCAAATAATAAAAAGTTAGCATATCGAAAACAGGTGTGAATATCGTAGAGATAGACCGAATAAAAGAGGGGGCCGAGCAGGGAACCCTGAGGGACGCCAGAAGGTACTTTTATGAAGTCTGAACGCGCTCCACCGATGACTACGGCTTGTCGTCGGTTCCACAAGTATGACTTGATCCATCTGAGTAAGTCTCCTTGGATGCCTAAACATTGTAATTTCTGGAGTAGGATGACGTGATCTACGCGGTCGAAAGCTTTTTCGAAGTCGGTATAAATCACGTCAACCTGGGCCCGCAACTCCATACCTTTGAGAACATCGCTGGTGAAAACTCCGAGATTGGTGGCGGTTGAACGACCCTTAGTAAAGCCATGTTGTTGCTCTGGAATATTCATATGGATGAGTGAATGGATGGCATCATATATGACCTTTTCTAAGCATTTGCTGAGAACATTAAGTATAGAGATGGGTCTGTAGTTTTCTATACTTGTTTTGGACCCTTTTTTATGCAGAGGTACTATATGTGCTTGTTTCCATATAGAGGGAAATATCCCTTCCTTAATTGATCTGTTGAATAATATTGTAACTGGCTTGTATAAAGTTTTCGCACATTGGACAATGAAAATGGGTGGTAGTTGATCGCTGCCCGCGCCTTTGTTTGTGTCGAGACCTAGTAGTAATTTCAAAACACGTTCTTCGGCCACTATAATTGATTGGATCACCTGTGTACATACAGTAGAAGACTGTGATGTATAAGAGGGATAATGATTGGCTATTGGTATAAACATCTTTTGGAAAAAAGTGTTAAATGAGTTTAAAATCTCGTTGCTACTGGTCAGCTTGGTGTTGGAGTAAGTCATTATATTTGGATAGACTGTACTGGCTTTGCGCTTTGCTTTAATGAAGCTCCATAGTAGCTTTGGGTTTGACTTGATTGAACTTTGTGAGTGCCATACGAATTTTTTATAACAAGAAGACTCAACCCTTTTGAAACGCGCTCTAAGACAACTAAATTCATCGTAATCTAAAGGATTTCCGTATTTTTTCCAGCGGGAGTGTACTTTATTTTTTTCCTTATTTATTTGGATGAGAGCCCTCGAAAACCAAACCGGAAAGTGATGATCTCCATCTACAATAACTTGTGGTACATATTTTACTTTGACAGCGTTAACTATTTCATAGAATTTCTCCACAGCGCTGTTGATTGTCCCTGAATTTAGTTCCGACCAGTCAATCTCGGATAGTTCATTATTTATTTGAGAATAATTAGCTTTTCTATACAAGAACTTTTTGTAGGTGCTTTTACGAAGTGGAGGAATTGCAATATCTGCAGCTTCGATGCTAAGTGTCACGTGATGACAGTCTTCATGTACCAGATGAGTGTCACTTTTTTGTATTTCGATATAAAAATTACTGAAAACGAGGTCAAGAGTATTGCCAGATGTATTTTTAAATGTATTGTTCTGCTGTAATCCTAAAAAGCTACATTGATTCACAAAGTTTAAAGATGAATTTTGTAAATCCACGCTGCCTTTCCTTAGATATATGGGTTCGGAATTGTTCCACTGTATATTAGACAAATTAAAATCGCCCACTAGCATAAAATAATCTTGTGGAGAATCGGAAACGACTTCGGAAACCCATTCAGTTAAATTATTCAGACGCTCAACGTGCTTAACATCAGGCGGTATGTAAACCAACCCTATATGCAAGTCCTTATCAGAGTTGAATGAGTGGCCCTCTATCGTTACCCATAGACATTCTACGTCGAGATCCCGTTGCCAGTCGGGACGGGCGCGCGCGCACACTCGCTCGCAGCTCAGTAGCATGACACCGCCTCCATGGGAGCCGCGGTCCCGACGCAGCACATTGTACCTATTGCTCACTAATTCAGAGTTTAAGACGCTGCTATTCAACCACGTCTCTGTAACTAAAATTATATCATAGTTCAGTGCAAGTACATTACTGCTAAATTCGAGTGTTTTTGACCTTAAGCCACGTACATTCTGATACAAAAAACTTATTTTTGTACTATCCATAAAGAATGGTAGTTTTTTGCGTTACACATAATGTTGTTATTGTAATGAAAACTGATATAAAATTTGAAACCACGCTATTATAGTATATTTTGTCATAATACTTTAAAATACATATATTATGGTAGTAGAAAATGTATCTTTTATCAGTAAAAAGAAGCATAATAGTCAAAATAAAGAACTGAGCGATTTCAACTGAAACTACATTGTTAATTTGATGCAATTTAAATAATATGATGGTGAAAACTTTATTTATTTGTGGTGAATTAAGGCAGATAATTTGTTGCGTATGTGTGTGTGTAATGTTGATATGTGTTGAGAATGTATGAGTGATGTGGATTTGATTATTATTAAACTTAACAGAATACAAAGCAGTATACAAACGGTTAGATGAATAATGAAATATTAACTGACATTTTGGGGTTATGACAATGTAATATTGATAAAGTTTTATACTAATTTTGTTAGGTCTTCTTCTTTGGAAATCAAACTGTATGGCGATGTATCGTTTTTCCTTACATAGATACGGCAGTTTTTTGTCCAGATGTAATGGTATTGAAGTTCTTTTGCTCTTAATTTCGCCTTACTTAGTAATTGTTTGTTTCTGACAGTAAGATGCTCGTTCACAAAAATCTTTGAGTCGCCTTCTATTCCGATTTCCTTACAAGTTAAGCCGCGTCGCTTTCTTAGGTGTGATAGAAATGTATCCTTGGTGCTACGTTCGCGGAAGCGGGCGATGATGACCCGGGGTACTCCGTGGACAGGGCGCTTCGCCCTCACCCGATGTGCGAACTCGATGTCTTCAGCGCGCAGGTTCAGGCCGGCAGCGGCGGCCACTTTCATTACCACGTTAGGGAGGGACTCAACGCTGATTTCCGGAACGCCTACTATTTCCACATTTTGTAGTTTGAACCATTGCTCCTGTCTGGCCGACGCGTCGTCCACTGAACATACCTTTTTCTCAATGGATTTTAGAGACTCCTTGAGCGAACTATTGTCCAACTGCAGTTTTTTGATTGCAGCGGCTTGATTGCTGGCGGTTTTTTTAATTTCATCACAATGCTCTCTCGTCACTTTAACGGTATTTTCTAAGCACTGAATTCTATTGGCTAGTACATTAAGCTTCTGATCCAAAATATCACTGATGATTGTAGGCAGTTCTTCTTTAATTGCAGTCACAATTTCTTCACGCATTTTGGCCAGAAAATCAGAACCATTTAGCGAATTAGATTCATTTTGGGGGCGCAATGTGATAAAACCAGGTGAAAAATTCTTATCGGATTCGTTATGTCTAAGCGCAGGGCTCCGCCTCACAGGTGTTTCACTGTTGTCTCCTTTCTTCTTCTTGGATATACATAACGGGCAAACCCAGGTAGCTTTGTCATCTAATTTTACACTGGAGAGGCCAACGCATAAATAATGATAACATTGTAGGCAATCCGAGGCAGAACACTTTACTTTTTCTTTCGCCGTTAGTGTCTCGTTGCACGCACTGCACTTTGCCATTGTGATAATTTGACGAATAGGGCTTTATTATAAGAATTTATTACGTACAGCACACAAAAAGAACTTAATTATGTGTTTTAAAGTATCTTTAGTCACTTTTGTTACTTTAAACTATTTATTTTCGATAGAAATTACGGAGCGCGATGTGACGTGTCCGACGTACCCTCAACTTTTTCTTTTTGTAAAAACAAGTATTTCATAGTGTTAAGTTTGCAAATTTTAACTCTTTTTTTTCTTTCTCCTATTGTCTATTTTTTATACTTGGCAACCACAATATTTCTTTCTGTGTATAAAATGCGCCAATCATACCTTAATGTTTTGTTACTAGTAATAATAACAAATGTAAATTGGTGTGAGAATATTACATATTATTATAAATGTACATTTTCTAACACATATTTTTATAAAAATTATTATTATACAAAAATATTACATATCTCTTACAAATTATATTTATATGTTTATATTGCATGTTATTTTATTTCCATCCCTATATTGCTATCTTATCGCATAATCATGGACAAATATTTAAGACCTTTTAATATACTATTAATTTATATTGAAAAATTTTATAGTTTTTATTTAAATATTAATTATTTAATCAGTCATTATTGGAATTTATATACTCATATAAATGAATAAAAGCAAAATCGTGAAATTTGGCTTTCTCAATCCAGGTTCTCTGGGTACGAAACATGAGGAGTTTATAGCAGCCATGCTGGACCATTCAGTGGACATCATGGCTATTAATGAGACCTGGTTGAGACAAGGGGAAGAGGGGCGCGCGCCCACGGTGCCAGGTTACAGGCTAACACACCTGCCGAGACCGACTTCAGTACGGGGGGGGCGTGGTGGCGGTGTTGCTTTCTATCTGCGTAAGGAAATCCATGCGATAGTCCTTCCACATCCACAGTCACAACCTGTTGAGCAGATGTGGTTAAGTGTAAAATTAGGCGGGAAATCAATTCTTATCGGAACGGCATACCGACCACCCTGGCTTTCGTTACAAGTGTTTATTGACGCCCTCACTGACTCCCTCTCGTCATTTGTCTGGCATAATTATACAGTGCTAATGGGTGACTTTAACATCGATTTATTAAATGCACAAAATATAAACTCAAAAATTGTTTACGATTTCCTAAGTGTTAACAAATTAACTCAGTACGTCGATAAACCAACGCACTTCACTGACCATAGTGAGACACTCCTAGATGTCTTCTGTACCGACGCCCCTGTTAAAGAAATAAAACAGAATTACATAAGAGAGCTGAGTAGTCACGCCTTCATCTCGTGTCAACTAAATTTGCCAAAATACCGCACGCCGTCAAAAGTAATAACCTACAGGCCTTTAAAAGACATTGACACTGACTTTTTTCACCGAGACCTATCCTTGATAGACTGGGAAGTCATTAAACAGCAGTCTAACATTAATGACATGACACAGCAGTTCACAAGTCAAATATTATTTCTATTCGATATTCATGCACCTATTAAAACTTTACGTGTAAAAGACAAACAACATCCGTGGGTTACCTACAACGTGAGGCTTATGATGCAAACACGTAACGAGGCTCAAGCACGTGCTAGGAAAACCAATCTGGATGCACACAAATTATATTACAGAGACTTGAAAAAGACTGTCATAGCGGCTCTTCAAGCCGAAAAGCAAGCATATTTCACCTTCTACATAAATTCAAATGCGTCCAAGCCTCATATTATGTGGAAGCATCTTAAGCTTCATGTTACTTCAAAACCCAAAGATGACATGATACTTCCGGCGAGCATTAACAACGCCGACAAAATCAACTGCCACTTTCTCAACTTGCCTGGTGAGGGTGATGTGCCACTATCCAACATAACGTATTACGAGTTTCATCGTCACAGCCCATCTTCTTTCAATTTCCAAGAGGTAACGGAAGTACAAGTCAGTAAAGTTATAAAAACATTGCGCTCGAATGCAACAGGAACTGACGGAGTGTCGCTCGACATGTTACTGTTGACTCTGCCGGACTCTCTTGATGCTTTGACAACCATTCTTAACACTTCATTTAAGACGTGTACATTCCCGGATCTGTGGCAACAAGCTTTAATAAAACCTATACCTAAGAAGAGCAACCCCTTAGAGTTACAAGATTTGAGGCCAATCAGCATACTACCCAATATGTCGAAGATTCTAGAAAAAATTGCCTGCAACCAGTTGAAGCACTACTTAGAACAGAACGATATCCTACCTATAACTCAATCTGGTTTCAGGCAAAAGAGAAGTACATCTACGGCACTTATGCACGTTGTAGATGATTTACTTACAGCGCAAGATGCAGGCGAAGCAACTCTATTGGTTCTACTTGATTACTCGCGGGCTTTTGATTGCCTAAACATACCGCTACTGCTCTCTAAATTAGCATACTACGGGCTGAGTACCGAAGCCGTTAAATGGTTTAACAGCTATTTCAGTAGTAGGTCACAGCGCGTAGTTCTAGAGCGGGAAAGCAGTGGTAGTAAGCAATACTCTACGAGCAGGTCTATAACCAGGGGAATCGCCCAGGGGTCGATACTTGGACCTCTTTTATTTGTTCTTTACAGTGCCGACGTCATTAAGGAAATTAAGCATTGTAAATATCATCTTTATGCTGATGATATGCAAGTATACATCTCATTCAAAAAGTCAGAAGTAAATTCGGCCATACAAAAGCTTAACGCAGATTTAGAGCGCATATGTAGCTGGTCAGCTAACAATGCCTTAGTTCTTAACCCGCACAAATCTAAATACCTGATTGTCGGCACCCCAATGCAAATAAAAGCAGTCGCCACAAATAATAATATCTGTGTTACAGTCAATGGACAAAGCATAGAGAGAGTATCCGAGGCGCGTAATCTTGGTATCCTGATGGACGAGTCTCTACGTTTCGAGAAACATGTCTTGAATGTCGTCCGAAATTCTTTTTACCGGCTCAAGATATTGTATAGAATTAGAAATTATATAGGTATAGACCTGCGTAAGAACCTGTGTGAGACCTTGGTTCTCTCAAAGCTCAATTACGCAGACTCTGTTATAGGTCCTAGACTATTGGCTCGGTCTCAGAACCTTATCCAACGGGTTCAGAATGCGTGCATACGATTCTGCTACGACGTACCACCTCGTGCACATGTCACACCCTACATTAATAGAGCAGGTATGTTAAAAATGAAATACAGGAGGCAGCTTCACTTTGCTACAATATTATTTAATGTTGTGAAAGAGAAATGTCCTCCATACCTATACGATAAATTAAAATGGTACAAAAGCGTAAATACCACCCACATCACAAGATCGATAGAGTATAAGCTAGTGATTCCAGTCTATTCCACTTCAGCATTTCGTGGGAGTTTCAGATACTGCACGACCAAATGTTGGAACAATCTGCCACCGCCACTACGGAATCTGAAATCAGTACAAAGTTTCAAAATTAAATATAAAAGATATCTACTGGATCTTCAAAAATCACTTCAGTAATACGCACACACACACATACCTATAATACACACACGCACAACACACATACACACACACACACTCACACGCGTACATGCACGCATGCATACACGCACACACACATACATACACACACACACGCACACACACACACACACACACACGCCAACAGTCGCGCACATTAAAATAATAATAATAATAAAAAAATTAAATTTGGTCACCTATATATTACTTACCTAATCCTAGCGTTGTCATGCCACCTCTAACCTTATAATATTATTAAAAAATAATAAAAAAAAAAACAACAATAAATGACTACCTATGTATTTACCTCTGATTGCAAGTTAACATTCACACCTATTTGTAATAAATCCCTGTATGTATTGAATTTAATGCTTATTCTATATACATAATATATATAATACATTATAATATATATAATACATAATAATATATGTAATACTATTAAACAGCATAGAAAAATATTTAAGGCTCACCGTGTGTCCGAACTGCACCGGGCTCGTACTGAAAACCAGTAGCTGTGGCTTGCTACCACAGTAAAGACTGAGTGCGAGCCTTTTCCATGTAGTGCTTGCTTTTACATGTTTTTTTCTTTAATTAGTTATATTGTAATCTTACCTTACCTGATAATTATGTACTTGTAAGCATTTACTGGAATAAACGTTTCTTCTTCTTCTTCTTCTTCTAAAACAACTTAACAAATGCTCACGTACACGGCTACACTGTATGTAGAGTATTACTAGCGAACTTTGATTTTTTTACGCGACAGAAACAAAATTATTGTGACCATACATCAACATATCAGCGAAATAGAAGCGAACCTATTAGAAAAATTTTGACTTGCACGACTAATTCAATTTGCTTCTAAATATATGAGAGTATGATACTTTATACGTAAAATAACTCGCGATTTTTTAAATGATCACATTTCAAGAAAATGAATTTTTAGCGATTACTAAACATGCTATCAATTAGCGAATTCACAGCGAAATCGCAGTTTTTCTCTTTTACTGTAGCTGCATAAATCGCTTCTGCTGATTTGTTTCGAAGCATGTGTAGTGTAGCCACTTCATCGCCATATTAACGCCATATTTACGCTTATAATGTAGCCATGTCAGGTTTATTTCGTTTCGCTCTTTCAGTCGCACCGCAAGTCGCTGCTTACTGTAGCCTCAGCTTAAATTAGAGGCTGGGATGGTTAATCCCGTGAGCAGATGGTGTTAGAAAATTAATTGATTAGTCTTCTAAATGTAATAAAACTAACTGATCGCTGTTTGTGCGCGCTAATCTCAGAAATGACTGAACGGATTGTATGAGACTCACTAGAGAAGGCTGTGGGGCAACATATAGGCTTTGTATCCCAGTGTTCCCGAGGGATCGGGACTCAGGCGGGAAACACATTTGAAAAAAAAATCTTACCGGGAGCTAAATTAACTTAACATACAATGAAATCAGAATCATGAAAATCAGTTTAAAAACAATGTGTAACCAATGTTACAAAATTATATATTTTGTTCCTCGGAAACCGAATTATTTACGTGACTCAAAACTATTTATAAATATAAATTAAGTTTTAAACTGTCAAGTGTGACTTTCACTTAAATTTGTCCTGCCGTTTTGGTCTGACTGTACCACAAATCTCCAAATATTAATATTATAATATTATTATACATAGTAGATTTATGATAGTATTCGGGCAATGAGTAGGTATATATTGTAACGGAGGGATTTTATGCCTCTAATATAACACCTGTGAAGAGACGAAATGTGGAGAGGAGAGATGATAAGGAGGAAGATCTTACTTTTCAGGTTTTCTATTAAAATGTTACTGACCAGATGGCCATTTGAATTTGAAAATGAAAATTTGGCCATTTGAAAATGGAACGACGACAGCAAAGCAAGATTTGTTGTTGTCAATACAATTCATTGAATAAAATGGATCTAAAGTTGCAAACACGAGTCGTATTTTTTGCCCTTTTATAATGTAGGTACTAGGGACTCGCATCGGCTTCGCAGTATATCTCTGTATAGCAACAGTGGGCAACACGTTCTATATTTTGCGATAACTTCTCAACTATTCAATTAAATTATACGGTGTAATTATCATAATGTGCATGAAATTGTTAAGGTAACTAACGTATTTAACTCAATAAGGTTTGACACTGCCAGTAGAAGTTAATTTAATTGTACGTCATCTTTTCTTACAAAATATTCATCATGTTGTCCTGGTTTTTTCTGCAGATATGTTGTCCTCCCAGCTCCTAAGCTTCCCGAGGGCTTGACTATTTTGGTCATTTTTACAATTATACTTAATAATTTCTCAAGCAATTTACACAAGACCTTCATTTATTACACCTACATCCACACCTTTCTTATGAACCTCTCACTGTTGGTGAAAACTTGATAAAGATCCATTCAGAAATTGTTAAGTTTATTTCGTACAGACAGAAATATACGCTAACGTTTGTGCATTATACGAATGTTTGCACGAATATGTGGGAGACTACGCGAAGGTTCGAGGTTCGTGCTTTAGGCGCTTTACCCACGGAGCAACTATTGCAGCAACTGGCAACCAACTGGCAACTAGCTGTTTACATACATTTCAATTGGACTGCGCACACACAGCACCTCGAGTTCCAGCAATCGTCAACAGTTTTCAGTTGCTGTAATCGTTGACTTCGTCAGTTCCTAATTGTCGCAACTAACAACTTACTGTTAAATATAATATACCGATTTTCCGCAACTGTCAATCGCAACGCGTCGGACGATTTTACACCCTCTCTCCCTCTGCATGTACCCTGAAATGCGCAGATTGAGCAACTCGCATAAAAGTTGCTCACAAAATGCTATAAGATTGCGGTAACCGTAAACGTTGTAGCAACTATCAACTTTTAACAGAAACCTTTTAAAAAGTTGATAGTTGCCTCAACTAGAGTTGTTCCGTGGGCATAGCGCCTTAATGTGCAAGCAAAAATTCTCACAACTTCGACAGCTTGAAAAACCAAGAATGCATCGCAAATTTAGCATAGGTACTTAATCACTTGAGAAGTTCGTCCTACATTTATGAGTTCGCGTTTTCGAGCGAATGTGAGTGATCAACCTTGTAATAATAATTATGTTATAAATTACAATTTATCAGCCGACTCTGCACAGAAATATAGTCGTAGTGTGGCCACGCCCTAGGCTCGGACACGTCATAATAAGTAATAGCATTATATACAAAATAATATTGAGAAGAACAAGTCATTCGCTTACGTAACTTTCTCTTTACTGTTAGTGAAATCTCAAGAAACTTAATCTTAGTTTAATATAATTTGTTATAATTCTTTACATATAAATTATCGTTTTATTTATTTTGGTAAGTGATTTTAAAGTATTTGGTATATTATAAGTAGAAAAATAGTTGGTAAGTAGTGCGTTTTAATTTTTTCAGCATAATAGTTACATTTTTTAAAAACGACAAACATACATAATATAACATATTCGAATAGAAATTAAATATAAATAACAAGAAAAATTATGTAGGTATGTTTTAAATGGTTTGGAGGTTTTTTTCCTTATTTTATAGCCCGAGTGGCAAACAGACAGACGGGTCACGTTATGGTAAGTGATCACCATCGGCTATGGACATTGGCAACATCAGGGTTGTCACCATCGCGTTGCCGGCCACGAAGGAAGCAATGGACCACCTTCTTGAAGGATCCAATGTCATAGTACTGAGAACATGGACGAATAAGTTCTTTCTACTGTTTACACGTATATGGTCGAAAATAAAGTGGAAACCGAACTTTGAGCAAATGCCAGGTATCCGGGTGGTGTTGGCGGAACCCAGATATACCCCGTAATGTGTCAATAGTTTTCTTTGTTTGGTCGTAAATGCCATTTAAAGCCTCTGTGCTCTTGAAAATTTGGATTTGCCAGGGAGTTTCTACACCACAGCCATTACAATAAATACGTCTGCAATTACACACTGTAAATACTAAAAGGAATTTTACTAATTTTGGCATTCCAATTAACATACCTCAATCTATAGTAAGTAGTAAATATTGGTAAAATTCCTTTCTGTTTTTTAAACTAAAACTCTTTACGCACGATTGACTTGGGGACTGAGCTGCTGAATGTGTTGTGAGAGCGTTACGGAAAATGTGATCGGACAAGATAGAAAGAAAGTTTAGAGGCAACCATCACATTCCTCAGAGGTAGCAATGCATCTGTGATCGAAAAAGATCAGGACTAACAATTACTAACTGGATTATAACTAACATCAAGTAACAGGTCTAACTAATAGTCCCATAACTATCCTAATCCCTAAATTCATTCTTGTTCTATCGGTCACAGTGGTCATGGACAGTAGAAAAAGGGTATGCTGCTTGCTCGTTTGCTACCTTAATTCCATAAAAAAATATCATCATCTTAATAAAGAAAAGTAAATGTAGTTAACTCAACTAATAACTTAAACAATGTACAAAATTATTCAGGGCAGCTATCATTAATAGAATTGATAACAACCGTTCCGAACGGGAAAACGATTAGTTTCTTAAGCCCTCAGTTTTTCCAATACATGTGCAACGTTTTAATTTATAATTAGAAATTAATTACAAAGAGGTATAATGCAAAGTGCACAATGTAAGTTGCGTATCAAATTAATTTAATTATCAATAATAAATATAATGAGTTTAGTTTCAAACGTTTAATTGTCGCACTAAATATGGTATATTCGCTGCTTCTGAAGGTGAAATTAATCGCTCGATAAATCTGCCGAGTAAAAGCTGTGGTAATTCGGGTAATAGTAATAGCGGTGATAGCTTAGTGGTTAAAAAGTGGTGAAGAAAAATTAAGAAAACGCACTTCTGATTGTTCGGAGTTATATGCGTTGTAAGCATTTAAACACTCGCTATATAACGGTAAAAAACATCAGGACACCTGCATGCCGTAGTTCGCAATAGTCCAAGGTGTGTTAAGTCTGCCAATCCATACGGCCTTAACCTTCTCATTCTAAGAAGATAACGATGGTGATGATATCATCCTGGAAGATATGGTGTATCTCTTACGAGACGCACCAACAAAGGTCTCCAACACTATTTTGTCGCATATCTTCATGTACCTGCAGATGGATCAGATACAGATTTATAGTGTGATGTGACGATAGCCTATTCAATCTAATGTCACGCACCTAGATAATATAGATGAGATTTATTAACTTATGTTACTAGTCACGTTTAGGTTTAGTATATAAGCACTGTAATAATTATGTTAAATATACTCTATACATATCTACGAGTGCTGTGTCTCATTCCCTCGGGGATTCTCTGATACCCTGTTGCCATCTACGTGCAACACCACAATATATGTAGATAGGTGTAGATTAATTTCTCTAGTATACAAAATGATATATTATGCTATAAGTTGTATGTTTGTTCCTTTTAGTTTCAAATGGGATCCGTGGAGAAATCAAAAGAAACAGATCGTAGACCTATTTGTAATGGCTTCACTGAAAAATTTACGTCCGTCATTGAAGAGACAGAAGATATCGAGAAGGTAATTCTCTACATCTTTCATAGTCATACAATAAATAAGTTTTTGAAGTTTTTTTTAAAGTAACATTAAAATAAGGGAATTTAATCTACATACCCACACACTTTAAGTCAAGTAAGCACGTAAATCAAATTGATCAAGTCAAAGTCAAAAAGTCAATCTAGTAAGTAAAACTTTTTTTGGGATAGAAGAGCCTCTATGTATCCTTGAGTTCGCACGAAATTCCTCTGTTCATGCCTTCATGGTGCATTCTGCTGAATAATGGAAGAAGCTAACTAGGCCTTGCACGAACTAGTTTAATCTATATTTGACTTTCTTGGCTACCATTCACTTCTAATATCGATTTTGATTGACATATTATATTCTATTCCTGTTTAGGTCCCAGTGATACGCAGCCGTTTCTTTCAATCTTTATTTCAGATGGATGCATCAATGCTCTTTACACCCAATATATATAAGCCAATTGAAGATTTTTACTATGGACAATCAGTCCTTATCACCGGTGGTACAGGGTTTTTGGGAAAGGTATGTGCTTTGTTAATTTAGGTACTATTGCTCCATTTGTTCACTCATTTGTTTCATCATCAATCAGTTTGTATTTAAATAATTGACCTGATTTATTTTCTTCGTTCATTCTTTACGTTTGAAAATTTTCTTGCATGCCATTTATTTCAGCTTTTCAAAGTCTACGCATATAATATATCTCCTATAGTAATAATTCTTTATTTTTAGGTGTTAATTGAGAAACTTGTATATAGCTGCCCAGGTCTAGAAAATGTTTATGTTCTGGTAAGAGACAAAAAAGACATCAAGGGTCGTGAGAGGTTTAAGAGAATATTGGAAAGCAAGGTTTGTTTCTTGGCATCGTTTGTTACTTTTTGTTTATTTTAAGAAAAAGGGCGAACAAGTGAATCAGATTTACGATGATACTTATCATTTGATCGTCGTCGTATATGGACATCAGCTGAACAATGACAGAATCATCACTGATTCGACCAAAAAAGAAAGAAGATGAAAAACTGTAGCGGGTATTTTAGTACCCTCAGTCAACATAACAAGTAGATTGCCCGCTGACTCGAGCACCAGAGTAGCTGCCTAGTCGGGCTTTTTTCCTAAGACCAAGCACTACGAATTTTTTGTGACATTATTGTCGTATTTGTCTCCGAAACATATTTGTAGCATCAACAAGACATATTTGTAGTATCCGAGTTTTTCCGGTGTGGCGACAACGCTCACACGTCACACGGTAACGTCACCGAAGCCTGAAACGCGCTATCGAAGATTTCTACATCGCTGGCATATATACCACGCCTCGAGTACATTCACTCGGGGCCCGGCCGCCCCCAGGCATGTCGTCTCGCCTGGCGGGAGATCTCCCTATTGCCAAAGTGGTGACCTTCGGACATGAACACGTCCCTTCAAGCACCGTTAGCCATTCAGGCTTCCCCTCCCACCTCACCTCACCGCTCACGCCCGACGGACTCACGCAGCGCGTCTCCCCGACACTCGCCAAGCTCGCCGGGGTCATCGCCGCGTATGGAGAAGACGCTTCCTGATCCCGGTCCGGCTGCCCTGACGACGACTCCACGGACGGCTGGAGTGCACCACTTGCCCTCCGCATCTGTCGTCTTACCCTCCCATCCCGACTCACCGCGGATAGAGGGCATCTTCGGGGCACAACATCAAGGGGTCACCAACGTCGAAGAGCACGCTGCAACATCGGTGTATCGACCTCCGGTCTGAGCAGGGGGGTGATGTGGCGACAACGCTCACACGTCACACGGTGACGTCACCGAAGCCTGAGACGCGCTATCGAAGATTTCTACATCGCTGGCATATATACCACGCCTCGAGTACATTCACTCGGGGCCCGGCCGCCCCCCAGGCATGTCGTCTCGCCTGGCGGGAGATCTCCCTATTGCCAAACCGGCAAATTGTTTAGTTTTTTAAATGCTTTTAGGTATTTGAAAGAATTAAAAAAAAGGATCCTGAAAGTTTCAAAAAGATCAAATTTATCACCGGAGATATTACGTCGCAAGATATTGGAATGACGGAAGAGGACAAAGCTATGATTCTAAAAAAGGTACATAAAACTCTATCTAACATTGATAATTTTAACGGTCATTGATACAATTTGTTCGACAAATTTTCCCATTCTTCAAAATTTTATTTAATTAGTCAGATTTTATTTTTCAACATTTTTTTAATTTTTCATGGTATTATGATTGGAGGTCTCAATAGTATTGCACCTAGCTGCTACAGTTAGATTCGACGAGCCCTTACAGGAAGCCATGAGAGTTAATGTGGAGGGGACGAGAAATATGGTACAGTTTTCGAAACAAATCAAGGATTTACGGGTAAGTGTACATACTTTACAAACTTAGGATGTGACCATGATTGACATAACACCTGAAGCTCAAGACTAATGAAGGATGAGTTATGCGAACAGAAGGAAGTTGACTAGAGAGAGTGCATATTATTATATCCAAGAATGGTTGAACCAAGAGTTGTGCCTGACAAGTTTGCTTGTGTAAAGTTAAAAGGTAAACTTGAGCTAGATGCTGGGGATATACGAGCATGCCTCACTTGCTCTATCTTATATCTGCCAAGAAACAAAGAAGATTAAAGTATGAAAGTTGCTAAAAAGCATGGAGCCGCAACATTGGCAGTTTGGAGGCTGTATGAGGATTGCAGTAGTAATATCTATTCTGTTATAAATTCCAGGCTTTTGTGTACATGTCAACGGCATTCTGTAACACAGACAAAGTGGTAGTGGAAGAAATCGTTTATCCCCCTCCAATGGCCATTGAAGATGTTTACAAGTATTTGGAAACACACGGAGAGGTCAACAATCTACAAGACGAAATTTTAAGTAGGTAACTATTTGATTCATACAAAAAATAATTTTATACTTAACAAACAAATAAGTACTACATAGGAGATTCAACGTACAAAATGCATACCAAATATTGTTTCAATCGTATTACAGAAGGCAGGCCAAATACGTACTCGTTCACCAAGGCCTTGGCAGAGTCGCTGGTGGCGGAGCTCCGCGGAGACATGCCCACTGTCATCATGAGGCCATCTATAGGTTCGTCTTTTTTGTTTGTTATCCAAATAATTCCCTGTTTGCAATCGTTGCACTGGTGACTCCCCTGGTGTTGCTGTGTGTGCTGTTGGTGGTGTCGCCTATGGAAGGCGACGATGACCGCTAACCATCATGTGGCTCGTCTGCTTGTACGTCAGCCCTTCAGGCTATTAAAAAAATTGGTTGCCTGTAAAGTCGGTATACGGGCGAAAGTTTTACGTGACAACGACTTTGAGTGGTAAAATAATTTTAATGTGAATATTCATTCGTATAGTAGGAAGAAGGATGAAATAATAGTAACAATTTAAAACATTTATTTATACTGTCTAACCGTCATGTGAAGGCGGAAGCAATTTAAGTTTAATGTTTTATTTTTGTTAAATAGTTCCTCACTTGTAAACAAGATGGCATTGTACCAATTTGTGAAACGCGCTAACGAGTGTAACGTGGAGTTTATATAAGAGAAAAATTTGTAAAGGGCAATGTGTCGACTTCTTTGGTTTTATAATAAACTGCTATTTTGGGTTTGGAAGCAGTTGTGGTTATTTGTGAAGTTGACCCTGCGTTCCCGTATCTTCATGGGGTAAACATATACAAAGAATTATATTTTAAACATTGTAACACCATCCGCCATCTAGCGCTGCTAACCGTTAGACCATTAACCATTAGTCACAACTAAGTGAGGTAACAAACTAGTTACTCTACTTCTCCAGAGATGGCGCTGTACCATTTTCTGAAACACGCCAACGTGTGTACGCCGTAGCTACTATAAGTAACGTGAGCGGAGCTACTAACGCAGTTTCTTGAAGTGCCACCCGGCAAACCAATTTATAAGACGTTGTCACGTCAAAAAGAAAAATCATAATCAATTTATTGCATCATGCCTAACATTACATAAATAATTTATTTATCTACGCTAGTACAGCATGTAACCCTGTGAGGGCGTTGCAATTATGTCAATTTTATTAATTAATTTTAACACATTATTAAATTTATACATAGCGAATGATATAATTATTTAAAGTGAGATACATGGTTAAAAGAAAAGGTATCCCACCGAATAACCTTTCTGCAACGGCCATAGTACTATTTAGCAAGTTATTCCAACCTGCATTTCTCACCTCAAATTATTTTAAATAGTCTGGACTGTAATGGGATTAAAATCATAGAGTGCCAAATTGACCAAATACAGACTAGCATCTTCCAGATGTGTATGACGAGAGTTCTGGGTGTATTTTTGTAGCCTGAAAAGCTGATGCAAAAGTAGACGTGCAACCTGATGTTAAATGGTTATCGTCACCTTTAGACATGAGCAACACCAGGGGTGTCACCAGTGCAATGCCAGCCCTGAATGATGTTGTATGCCCCTGTATAATATTAAAGAAGGAGATCAAAGATAATTGACATTAAAGATTGATAAGCAAAATAAATATTGATAAGTCCATTAATGTCCCTTAAAAATGTAATAATTGCATAATTACTCTTTTATTAACTTTAAGCTTTTAATATTTAACATTTTTATAAGTGACTATTTGTAATTGATTCATGATGTATAGGTACTATCTAATTATTATACCCAATTGGTTAATAATATAACTCTCCACTAATATTGTATGCCCATATGTTGCGAGGATATAGCGGGGATATATACCATATCTACCTGTGTACCTATATTCCACAATAAATAACCTCACGATGTACCTTTATCGAATCAATGATAAAGTACTCTTAAGCATAACCCAAAATCTAGTGTCGAACATCGTTTCCTTCTAATTCCAGTTGGAGCAGGTATGCATGAGCCATTCCGTGGATGGATAGACTCATGGTTAGGTCCTACCCCAGCTTTAGACATGGCAGCCAGGGGCTGGTTGAAGTGTCTCTACGGGAAACCTCAATACGCCCTTGACATAATTCCAGTGGACTATGTCATCAACGCCACAATCGTTGCGGCCGCTAGATGTCAGAGGTAAATTTTAATTATCCTTGGTAAAAAATGAGCGCTCCGGGAAAATAGGAGAATGTTAGATCTTTTAACCATATTCAAGCAAATTAAGAAATGAGCTTCCCATTCAGGTGTTTCCGGTCCTAGTATGAGTAGAACTATGAGTGTGTAGCTTCATTTATTTATGAAATTTATGAAAAATAGAATAGTAATTTATGAAAAAAAAATACCTTACATGGATCAACGTCACATTGATCGGTGATTCCCCTAATGAGCCCTTTGTGGGCTGTCTATGGCACCTAAGTTACTCTATGTGTAATTGTGTAGTGCATATAATTATAAGGTAAGTAATTTGTATATTTCAGATCCAAGAAACTGCCAGTGTACAATTGCTGCACGAGTACTGCAAATACCATTACGCTGCAGGACATATGCTCACTGTACTCCCAACAAAGTGCTGAAATTGGTTACAGTAAGTATCTATAAGTATTCATATTTATTTTGTAATAATATCCGATATGAATATGGATATGAGTCTGGAGGGACGAAGAAGTCGAGGGTGGCCAATGAAAAGATGGATGGATTGTGTGAGAGATGATATGACATATAAGGGAGTCAGTGTAGAAGTGACGGCTAATAGGGATGAATGGAACAGGAAAACGTATTGCGACGACAAATTAAATTGGGAAATGGACAAGAAAGTGATGAATATCTGACAAAAAGTAGACTAGCGAATAGATTCAAAGAACATAATTTTTGTTTCAGATGAATTATGGCTGAATGCAATGATTTTCACCAAATCGTCGATATTCCTTTTCTTTATGAATTTGTTGTTTCTGATCTTTCCTGCCTATATCTTTGATTTCATGCTTATTTTAAGACGGAAGCCCACTAAGTAAGATTTCTTTAAATCTTGTCTTTTATTGCCAAACTGGTAACCTGAACATTATATTATTGAACTTTTGTAGATATGTGAAACGAATACAGAAATTTCTGTACTACCTGGACATGATACAGTTTTTTTCATCGCGGAACTGGTTTATGATGTCTACTCGTCTCCAGGACCTTGCTGAAGACCTGGATGAAACAGACCAGCAGAAGTTCCCCTGTAATCCTGCCGAGATCGTCTGGACTGAATACATTCCAGTTTACTTTGATGGCGTTCTTAAGTTTTTAATCGGTGATCAGGACTAGCATTAAGGTCTGCGCACATTACACCAACTTACCTACTCCCGCCAGCACCGACACAACTCAAAAGGAATGTACCCAATTAGGAGCTACATATATATTTCGGTTCTTACGGATACATTTCGAAGGTATATTGCGAGTACTAAGTACGGTAAAACGCGCGGTACATCCTCATCAAACTCATCTTAATTCGAACTTTCAACCATAATTCACAAGATATAAAGCTGATAGCTGGATGCTTTTTTTATCAAGGATAGTTGATTCTGATTAGGAGTAGAGTTGATGTAGGTACCTAATATGCGCAGCCCTTTATGTTCGAACTCCTTCACATTGCCTTATCTAGCAGTTCATTGCCGAATTACTCTGTAGATTAAAAAACTCTTTGCATAAATAAAATTATTAAGCCTTAAAATTAGGTTTAAAAAATCTTGTCGTTTTTTACTTTATTTTGTTAAATTTAGGTGTACTTATTTTATTTTATTATGTAAGCTTTATAATAATTATTTGTTAATTTATTTTAGGGAAATTTGAATAAAATGTAATATGAATTTAAATTAAAATAATTTATAGTATACCTAATAGAAAAAATCTTCCCTTGAAATACATAAGAGAAAATAATTATAATAATACAAAACGGTATAACATAAATTTATAATTATGTTAAAGCGACTTTAAAATTTAGCTAAACTAAGCTAATTATTTTTATATTGGAAAACTGGTGTTTTTTTTTATTGAATTACGGTAGCAAACGAGCATGCAGCACCACCCTTCCGCTGCCGCCCATGGCAATTGTGACCGACTTAGAGCAAGACCCAATTTAGTGACTTTCCAATTAGTTAGGACTTTTCCAATTAGTAGATGGTGTTAGAACGTTAGTTGGTTAGTTTGTTGATAAGTGTGAGGACAGGGACTGTTAGTGATAGTTAGTCCTGTTAGTTAATATTAGTATTGTCCAGTTAGTAATGATTAGTGTGAGTCTTGTTCCAATTCGGTCACAGATGCGTTGCTACCCCTGAGGACTGAGATGGTCGCCTTTAAAAAAGTGAACCGGCTCCACACCTTCCTATCCGGAACACAATTGCTCTTAAAAGCAATTATTATGACGGTAGGAATGGTACTGAGTACCTTGGCGGGCGGTGGTACTACCCCGTGCGAACTCTAGGCTCTGCCACCTAAGTTTATCGTGTTTATCGTGTGATTCCATTAAAATTGATTTAAAATTAAAATTAAATTATTTAGTTGACTTCGAGTAAGTTGACAATGTTCTCATTTTACTACTTGACGATGTTTGAGTCGATGTATTTTTTAAAGCTATAGAAGTCGGTTAAGAAGTAGGTACCTACTACGATGCAACATTGTATGACACTGTCTGCATACCATCCGATTCCCTCACTCGGTTACACGTGAGTGTTAACACAGGATATAATGCAATCGAATAAATATAATCGCTGGAGGGAGCCCGTTGGGTTATTCTGATCCGAAAACTAATCACCATAATAAGTATGCTTTAATCCGTTCGCGTTCGATATGGAATTCGTTTCAGTTGCAACCCACACAAATGACACCTTTCCGTCTCTGTGATTAAGGTTCATTGTAGATTGGCGGCGAGAGTTTAAACACCTGTTACCAATGTGGAGCGCTCATAGCCTCATAGCTCATAGCCCGGCGGCTTGCGTCGATCCTAAGCGATCGACAAAGTTAAGCAACAGCGGGTGCGGTCGGTAGTCGGATGGGTGACCGCTAGTGGCAAAAATTTCTTGAGCGCTTCCGTGCTTCGGAGAGCACGTAAAGCCGTCGGTCCCGGTTGTTATCGATTGATAGCAGTCGTTAAGCCATGTCGGAGGCCTTCGGGCTGCTTGAAAACTTTCGACACTGGGTTCGCCACTAACCCCTCCACCAACCCGCATTGGAGCAGCGTAGTGGAGTATGCTCTAGGCCTCCTCAGTAATGAGGAGAGATCCGTGCTCAGTAGTGGGCCATTAGTGGGTTGTAACTTAGCTTATCAATGTGGATTGCTGGAGAGTAAGGGGCTTACTCAAGTGTCAAATTGTTTTATGCCACCCGAAAGCCAACATGGCTTAAATATTGGTACTAAATAACAAACATTGAGACTAGCACAAAAGCGCTCAAGCAATTCCTTTAATGCGGTCACCTACGCAACTACTGACCGCGCTCTGTATGACTTATCTCATAAGTAACAATTTTTTAACCAGAACACATTTTTTTTAATTATTAATATATACCTACTTACATTGTACCTACTTACCTTCCAACCCCGGATGTACCACATATTATCCAGAATTGCTCCAGTCAACTCTTTAAATATAATTATTATTTATTTATAAAAAAATATTACGATTATTTGTTCAAAAAATTGCCGAATTTCCTCATAGCAGATGTCCCTCATGCGTTCTTTGTCACTTGCAAAACATTTGTTTGACATTATTGTTTGTGCAGCAAGTGGCTTTCGGGGCAAGACACCGTGCAGTTTTTGAATAAACTTTATTATGTGGAGGTTGTTTTACCCTCTGACACTATTGTTACTAATAAAAATTATACGTCCATTCATTAGTAATTTTCCCGGAACGCAAGACATCATCTGACAAGTAAGTTACTAATGACTATTGTTTTTTTTTATTAAATACATATCTTTTTATTGTTTTTGCAAAGTTTTATAAACAATTTATACACCTTCGATACTTAGATACTACATAAAAAATAAATAAGTAAGTATATCGAGCAAACGAAAAGATAATAATTTAATTACATTGGGGTTTTCAAGACAGAATAATAATGTTAATGTACTTAATTTATAATTAATGCAAATTGCGTCACCTCCCCCTTAAAATCTTACCTAGTATATGTATAAAATTCTCGTGTCACAATGTTAGTTACCTTAATCCTCCGAATCGGCTACTATCTATTTTTCATACCCCTTAGTGATAAGGGTTGTTCATCCTTAACATTTTTTTTTTAATTTTTGGACAAAAATTTTTGTTTTTATTTTTCTATAATGTGGCATTAAAAAAATCGGCCAAGTGCGAGTTGGACTCGCGCACGAAGGGTTCCGTACCATTATACCATTATAAACGCCAAAAAAATCTGGTCTGTTGTATGAAAGCCTCACTTAAATATTTACTTTAGTTTTTTGTAGCCACAAGCAACGCCATCTCTTGGACCAAAAGGTAACTAATTTATCGCTGAAGCGTCGAAGCCATATTTCGACTTAAATATTTATTTTATTCAGTGTTTTAGTATTTGTTGTTGTAGCGGCAACAGAAATACATCATCTGTGAAAATTTCAACTGTGTAACTATTACGGTTCATGAGATACAGCCTGGTGACAGACGGACGGACGGACGGACGGACGGACAGCGAAGTCTCAGTAATAGGGACCCGTTTTACCCTTTGGGTACCTACGGAACCCTAAAAATACATACTTTCACCCATCTATCACCAACCCCTATTTTTTAATAGTCATTTTCCTAGAAATAATTTATATGGCATAACAACGTTTGCGGGGTCAGCTAGTATAATATAAAAAACCTGCTTATACGCTATAAATAAATTTTAATTAATTCGTCCCTCATTTTATCCGAGTAAGTAAAAATAATACCTATTAGGTAAGTAAGTATATCGTATATCTGGTCAATGGCAGCTTACAACTATTTTTTCTTTTGGCTGCAAAGAACCTTTTAGGTAGCCTCCTTGCAGTTTTTTTCTTTTATTACCCGACTGCGTCAAAAGGAGGGTTATTTATATTGTTCTTGATGTGCTTTTTGAATAGAAAGCAGCGCCATCTACTAAAAGTAGCAAAGAAAGCATATAAGATGGTTATACTCGTATTGCTTTAGTTTCTCAATAACACCGAGAGATAGCGCTAGTCATCTTAAAATATTAATAACGGCATTAAATAAAACGTGTACCTATATACGTCTTAGAAATTAATTATTATTGACAACATAACCCATAACAAATATTTAAATCTATGGCATATAACTTGTACATCAAAATTATTGATTAATAATAATTGTACATAATTATAATACCTAATAGTTCATAATTTTTATCTTTTGTGCAATTTTTTATTAGTTACGAGCCCAATTTCTATACTTATTGTCGAAAAATATTATTGCATATTTTTTATTCATGTTCGTACATAGGTAGAGTACGAAGATTTTATAAACAATAAATTTTCTGTGCAGCGCCTGTAACGACGAGCGATCAATTGAGGCATACAAACAAACGACATGAAGTTAGCTGAAGTTACCAACGAATAAATAACCAATAAGTAATAATTGATGCAATGGACAATAAAATCGCGAAGACACTACCCAATGAAAATAACCTTGATTTAGATGCGATCTTGTGCAGTTGCCAAATGAATCGGACAGACAACGCTCTTCTGCTGATAGATTTAAAAAAAGATTACAAAACCCTTAATTTTCGTGCGTAAATCCCTTTATTTAATCTGTGAGTCGAGCGTCGCATAAATAGTTTTTTTTTTCTCGCGAACTCATTCTTCGTTCAAATAAATGCTAAAGACGCCGCTACGCCGTATTTTTAAATGTAAAAAGAAAATTAAAGTTTGGTAAATTGTGACAATTCTTAGTGGAGATATCTATAGTTACCAAAATTAAGCACATAAAGGGTAAGTTAGTGTGTTATAGTTATAATAAAACCTAATGTTATTCATCGATTTTTTCTAAATTTTTACTGAAATACCTTTATATCAATAGACGATAATACCAAAAAATAGGTTCCATGTTCCATCAGGCATTGTAAAAACTTTTTAGTATACAAAGTGCACTACGAAAGGTACCTAAGATTTATTTCTGAAGTCTTTCCATGTTTAGTTTCATTTGATCAACTGATGAACGTTGCTTTAAAATAAATATTGCGATTAAGTTTGCATCCAACGATACTTTTAAAAATCACGATTTAAAAAAATAGACTTAGGTACCTACCTATACGGTGGTCGAAACCCTTTGTGTGCAAAACTCAATTGAACGATATTTAATTAAATATAAAAAAAGTAATAAATAAAATAGAAATACAAAGAACAACTTTAAAATTATGAAGTACCTAAGTAGGTAGGTACCTACATATCTAGTCAATTAGATGTCAATGTTTGCTGAGGTTGGGGTGGTTTTGTTTTTGACGGTTTTCTATGTGAAATCAGCCTTAACTTAAAGTTTGATTCCTAGATAAGTTAAGGCTCATTTACATTACAGCAGCTGGCGCCAGCATCACAGGATTCCAATTTAATGTGAATCAGCCTTTGGTCTAGGTTTAATACAATGCCACACTGACGCCAAAATCATATGAATGAAAGAGAATGATTAATGGGATACCGGAATATCTATACTATCTATAGATACTTCTATACTATAAATAATATAAAACACAAGAGTTTGTTTGTTCGTTTGAACGCGCTAATCTCAGGAACTACTGCTTCGAATTGAACAATTATTTTTGTGTTCAATAGGCCATTTATCGAGGAAGGCTATGGGCTATATAGCATCACGCTGCAATCGATAGGAGCGGAGCAACGTTTCCGACGAAAGTATCCGTGCTCCAGAGAGCATGCAAAGCCCCCTAATATCGGAAAACATTTTAGGTAATAGTTAAGCTATATCAAAGGACTTCGACGGTAGAAACATTTTAGAAACTTGGGTAGGCCAAGACTTCATTCACAAATTCATTAATAATATTTAATTAAAGGTCACAGACCCAACACACCCCAACTTAGAGGTTACATGCTTACATGCACCACAATTATTGTGAGTAGCTTGACAGGTCGAATCAGGATGATTCGATTCCCGACCAGTTAATGTTTATTAAAGTTACATGCGTCTGAAAGTACTTAATTAGTTTTTATGGTTTGCTTGTTAATAAAATCTATTTAGTTATTTTAATGATAGTTATAATTATAAAGTGCTTCGGAGGGCACGAGAAACGGGCGGTCCCGGTTTTATCGATCGAGGAGGATGGATCGTCGGAGGCCTATGGGTAGCTTGAAAATGTCATATTGAACGCAAACGGAATAGGTATATAGATGGCTGCCATCTTTGACGTCATAGTTGGACTAAATAGTTGGACCACGAGGAATCGCCCCTTCTTACTTGAGCAAATCTTGCTTTCTTTTCCTTTTTTCTTTATTATTCCTTCTTTCTTCGCCGCTAACGCAAGGGTGATGCGTTTCGTGTTACAATTAATGACGGTTAGATAATGTACCATCAGGTTGCTTCTGTGCTATTAAAATTAAATGGTTCCTATTAACATAAAAAATCGTCGTTCTTAAGTCAGGTGCGGTCTTTTGGATCTACTTATAAATTTAAACGACTTAAAAAAGGAAGGGTTTTTTTTAAATCGATTGTGTTTTGAGCAATGATGCAATAAATAGGTAGATTGAGCGTCGCCCTACAATGAAGACAAAAAAAACACGGCAACAATATCAAGCATGTGTGCGTGCAGGCGATGTTTTTCACGTTCGTCTAGTGTCTATGTTGCGTGATCAATGATACCAGTTACTAAAATTTTCCCATAAATCACACATTAAACTTAATTTATGGAGTGGTTATTTTCATGAATAAATAAAAAACCCTACTTAATTTAATTACAGTTGTTTATGTTAATGTTGTAATAAACCAGCTAAGTTAATTAAATTAATATTTTTTACGCAGTTTGTAGTTGGAAAGGAGACGGTCCAAAATTGTATGGAGTCTGGGCCTGGTTTTGTACCAGTGATAAAATAAAATAAAAAAGAAAAATAAACCATTTTTGACTAATCAAATCCACGAACTCATCTATATTTCAGTGCAAAAATTATTTATTAACTCCACGTGACGCAATTATTCTACATAATGGCGGGCAGCAGACCAGAGGATTCATAATTTTTGACGTACGACGTTAGCTGTCAATATGCCTTCTCTATGCTTGAACAATGGCTCGAACTCAGAGTGAAGGACGCCATCTTGCAAGTGTTGCAAGTAGTACCTACCGAATAACTCGAAATTAATTTTATTTTAGCAAGTCATTTATTGCGATTTGTGAATTTATTATATTTTTAATGAACTTTCTGTATTTTTTGGTTTTTCATGGTTTAGTGTACAAGATCAGGCCCAAAATGGACCATCTCCTTTTCTAAAATTGTAAAGTTACCGTCTCAGATTAAGGTGAAAATTTGAAGGGAGGACGGGTTCTACACTCTCATTCGTCCCCCCAAACTAAATATTGCTCTCATAAAGTACTTACTTTTTTAAAATTATTTTTCTAAATCTCTAAAAATTTTAAGGTTATGTGGTCTCATTGGTTAATGTGTAAGCGCTCGAAGTCTTAAGTGTATGTATATGTGTGTGTGGACGTGTGAGTGTGTGTGTGTGTGTTTTAAACTACATTATAAAAAATAAATAACTTAAGTAGATCTAATTTGATTTTTGGGCCTAATTTTGAATCGTGACATCTCCGGCGCTGCGGAAGATGCAGCCAAACAGGCAAACAGGACTAACAATAGCGAAAAAGTAATTTGGGGGGAAAGTTGGGGGAGTCACCAACCTCTTCTCCAAAAAATTTCAGCTTAATTTGAGGTAGTCACTTTATAATTTTTGGAAACTTGATTTTTTTATAATAAAAAAAGTATGCATTTCCTAGATTTAAAAATGGTGGGGGGAAGATGTGAGCGTCAGCCCCCTCCCCCCCTCAAATTTTTAGCTTAATTTGAGGTGGTAACTTAATTAAAGAAGAGCCAATTATTTACGTTACCTATCTAATTTAATAAAAAAATTACTTGGAAAGTTAATTACATGCATATCATTAAAAAAAACTTCAATAAATAAAGGAGATGGTCCATTTTGGGCCTGATCTTGTACACTAAACCATGAAAAACCAAAAAATACAGAAAGTTCATTAAAAATATAAAAAATTCACAAATCGCAATAAATGACTTGCTAAAATAAAATTAATTTCGAGTTATTCGGTAGGTACTACTTGCAACACTTGCAAGATGGCGTCCTTCACTCTGAGTTCGAGCCATTGTTCAAGCATAGAGAAGGCATATTGACAGCTAACGTCATACGTCAAAAATTATGAATCCTCTGGTCTGCTGCCCGCCATTATGTAGAATAATTTCGTCACGTGGAGTTAATAAATATTTTTTGCAATGAAATAAAGATGAGTTCGTGGATTTGATTAGTCAAAAATGGTTTATTTTTCTTTTTTATCTTATTTTATCACTGATACAAAACCAGGCCCAGACTACATACAATTTTGGATCGTCTCCTTTTCACATTACTCTTGTACCTTTAAAAGTGGTTTATTCGACCCAATGCAAAAATAATCATTAAAATGGGCTCATAAACATACGAATATTAATGTTATATTATTATAAATAAACACAAACGTATTGGTAAACACCACCTTTCTTTAATCGATTTATAAAAGTACATGAACTAAATAATATACACGTAACCATAAACCAATTTATATACCCACAAAAATGATGTTAAGTCGGGAGCATAAAAATAGAAACTAGCAACACTGACAAAAAAATGACGTAATTTGGTTACAATAAAAATCAAAATTGAAATTTAATTAAAAATATGTTTATTGGTTACTTGCCTATGATATGTGATGTTTTTTGAGCTTTTTACCCTTCCTTTATAATTCCGGCACAGTTTAATAGCACATTTCGTCATGTTATCCCTCTTATTTGTTTATTTAAATTGCGCGCGTAATACGTAGTGACACGAAAGCGGCGCGATCGGCACTAATTGGCGGGAAAGTACTTCTGCGCCAATAGTTGGCGCAGCTTTTTTGACAGGTCTTCGCGGATTCGATTATCCATCTAGATACTTATACATCAATGGTTTTGAGCAGATTTAAAAAAAGGGGGATGTTAACAATTTTACTTTTTGACGTGTGTTAGTTTTACTTTACATTGGGTGAAGGTGAACCGATACCGATAATTCTTTTTTAATCGAAAGGTGTTGCTTATCGTGTGGTACCATTTGAGAGATATAAATGACGAGTATAATTTGAATTATCCCTAAATTATCCCTTATTAGGGATAATTCAAATTATACTCGTCATTTATTATGCGTATTTAATTTACTTTGATTACGTTGATGCTGCTGTCATTTTATTACTTGTCAATATTGAAGCGGATATTTTATCTTTTGGCAATATTAAAAATATTACTATTAGAGGAAATCTTCTAAAACAGACTGGGATTTTGCGGTCATGCGGGATCTATGTATATTAAAACCCCCGATGGCAATTTCTTAGGAACATGTCGGTGGATTTCATGCTTAAATAATTTTTTTAACAATACTTTTGATATACTTTTCGTGGAACATTTATATTCTGAAGGAACCTATGTAACCGTGTATTCTCTATATTTTCAAATGTAAGAACCGGTCAGATTGGCGCAAGTTATTGGAGGCTTATTTGCAACAGTAGACTTGTAAAAGCTGATGGATGAAATTGAATGGATGGACTATAGGTATATATCACTTTAAAAAGAACTTAAAATCATTCACATGTTAACTACCTTTCATAATAACAATCAAAGACAATATAATCCAGAAAATGCTATACCAAACATTTTTAAGGTAATTATTTATTAACTTCTGCACTATATTTACAGTCTCCAATTAATCAATTGACACTTATCGACACGGACATAGAGACAAATCGTGTTTAAAACATCTGGGTATCTCGATACATCTTATAAATGCCAGAAATAACTGCGAATTTCATTCGGAACTACATGCTACGATCACGAGATTCAAATATCGATGCACGAGCGGACTATATTAGTGCCAAGTTGGAGATATTTCTGACATAGACAAGCTTAGTTATCGGGCTTGATTTTTAGATAGTGCTGCATCGGTTACCTATGCGGAAATCATAGACTCTATCCGATGATAGGTGGTAGATACGCAATGGATAGATATGTAATAGATTAGATTAATTTAAACTTTTTTATCGTTTGGTTATGGTGGCATTTTGAAAGAAACTTTTAAGACATGAAAACTTGTTAATATATTTTTGTGATTTTTTTTACTTAGTTACCTTAAATTAGGGTATGCGGTAGCAATGCTTAATGCCTTACGCCATTCTCTGATAGTCAGCCCTGGATGCACGTGAAAATGACACAATACCTGGTAAATGAAAATTAAATACTGTGAAATTATTAGTTTTGGTAGGTACCTTGGTTGGATAAACATCCAATAATTATTAAAAGTCGTCCGCGAAGTGAGTTGTCACTTTATTTGATGAACATAACAATTAATTGCTAACGAATACACAATATTGTTCCACTGAATATCTGCCTGTTCAGCGACGATGTCTTGCAAAAGACCGATTTCCACAAAGCATTAATTGCATAGACACCAGTTTTGATATCATCATTATCATCATCTCAACCCATCATGGTTAAGGCCGTAGTTCACCACGCTGGCCTAGTGCGGATTGGCGGACTTCACACACCTTTGAGTTTTGCGGACTCTTCGGCATGCAGGTTTCCTCACGATGTTTTCCTTCACCGTTTGTAGCAGTGATATTTAAATGCTTAAAACGCACATAACTCCGATAAGTCAGAGGTGCTTGCCCTGGGATTCGAACTTTTCGACCGATGATGTCCACAAAGCATTAATTGCATAGACACTAGTTGTGACATACACACCCACATATTAATCAATACAAGTGGTATTGAATAACGGAACCTTCCTCAGAAGTAAGCTAATTATTGCTGACTGTAAAGCCATATTATGGTAACGTTACGTCATAAGTGCGTGTTGTTACAAACGCGTTATATATTCACCATGACATAGGTCGAAGTATTATGGCTTAGACAAAAGAAGGTCCAAGAATTTTCTTATTTTACTATTTCAGAATGGTTGCGTGATCCATGTGTGGGACTTGAAACTTGTTAATGACATTTTGTAGTTCGTAATACAATATCTTGTAACTGGAGGTCATTATGGCCTTCTTCAATATATATTGACTATATAGAAGACTAGACTATTGAACACAAATATATTTTTTCTATTCAGATCAGTAGTTCCTGAGATTAGTGCGTTCAAACATATAAACAAACAAACTCTTCCGTTGTATTCTTTCATTTCGTAACAATTACATAGGGCACTCGATAAGTTTTGAGATGCTCGTAATAAAAAATGGAACACATCTGTATTATTATGTGACAGCCCTGGCGTATCACCTCGCAAAACAATAAACAATAGGGGCCATAAACATGTCGAGTCAACAATAGAACAATAGCGCGCTTGCCCGTACGCACGACGCTTCGACCATTACGGCAATAGTCATACGGGCGAAACTCGGTTGCAAGGAACGTTCTCGAATTTTATACGAATCGGGTCCGTCCGGAATTAGCGAGAAAGTTCTGGATTGGCGTGAATGGTGCGTGAGGGGTATAAAAAGGAGCGATCGGCCAACCGCAGACATTCTAGTTTCGGAAGCGGAACCAGGAAGATACCAGCGATACCTACGAGCGATACCAGTGAGAAGTTAAGTGATTTTTACGAGTGATACAGTGTTCGTCGAGTGTGTTTACGAGTACCTACGTGCATAGTGTTGTGGTGTGTACTGTGTACAGCGTGTAATTGTGTTTCTACGAGTTCAATAAAGTCTTTGTGGTACATTTTGGCATTTTCTCGAACCCATTACTCCTGACCCGTAACAATTGGTGACAGAAGCGGAATGCCTGTAGTACCGCAAAGTGAAGACGGGATTCGTACGCGACGGCAGACAGCATTGGATGCCGCGCGGATGGAATCACCCGGGCGTGACCGCACGGAAACGGAGGCCACCACCGGACCTTCAACTACATCACCTGCATCAGCGCCGACACCGAGTGCATTTGATATGGCCGCCCTATTAGCAGCGATGGAAGCCATGCAGCGGAGCCAGCGCGAAGCCATGAAGAGCCTGGAAAGTAAATTGGAGAGCCAGCGCGAAGTCATGGAGAGCCAGCGCGAAGCCATACAGCGGAGCCAGCGCGAAGCAATGGAGAGCCTGGAAAGTAAACTGGGGACAATCGATGCAAAGCTGGATGGTTTCCAGGGAGAACTAAACGTCGTAAAGGAAGACCTGGAACTGGTAAAATCGCGTACATCCGAGCACGACCAAGCACTCAAAAACCATGACGCGTTACTAAACTCCCACGAAACTAGGCTCGTGGATTTGGACCACAAGCTGCAAAAAATGAAGGTTTCGGGCACGGCAGCGACCAGTTCAGGCCCTGGGGCCCCGAAATTTAAGGTCCCAACTTTCGACGGCACGACCTCGTGGACGGCGTTTAGGCACCAGTTCGAAGTAGTAGCTAGTGGGAATGGCTGGGAGGACGAGCACTCGTTGGCAGCACTTACACTAGCTCTACGAGGAGAGGCACTGCTGGTGCTTGAGAACCTGCCCGCGGAGCGACGCACCTTGGAGTCGCTATTTAAGACCTTGGAAGCTCGATACGGGGAAAAGCACCTGGAGCACGTGTACCGCGCGCAACTCAAAGACCGAGTACAGAAGTCGAGCGAAGGACTGCAGCAATGGGCTACGGAGATCGAGCGCCTCGTACGTCGAGCCTATGCGTCGAGTTCCACACCCGTCGAAGACAAAGTTCTAGAGGCGTTTGTTAGCGGAATACGGGATCCCGAGGTGAGAGCAACGGTGCGCTTGGGGCATCACGCAACATTGGAAGCAGCTTTAGCGCATGCCCTTGAAGTGGAAGCGGTACGAAGCGACTACAAAAGTTGTAAGGTGCGCGAAGTTGTAGCGGCGATCCAACCTCGTACTGGGCCTATCTGCTACGGATGCGGTGAACGAGGACATATTAGGCTCAACTGCCGGACTCGGAAAACACCGAAATCGGTGTCAACGGCTACCCAAGTTGACACCCAGGAGCTGCTAAAATTAAAAGGCGTCAGCGCCACGGGACGGGCAGCGGCTGGACTTCATCGAGCCCCTACTGTTATAGTGTCACAAGCTTGTGACGGGAACAGTCTGGTAGCTACTGGTGAGATAAATGGCATACCTTGTCGATTTACGATTGACACAGGAGCATCGAGGTCCATCGTTCGACCGGAACTACTCAAGAGGACTATCATGTGGGAAAATGGACGACCATCATGCAATCTGCAGACAGCGACAGGCCAGCCAGTGACCATCCTAGGAGTTACAGAAGCAAGACTGAAACTCGGAAGTGACATTTATACGCAGTCTGTGTTGGTAGCGAATATAACTGACGACTGCATTATCGGACTGGACTTCCTACGGACACATCACTGTATAGTTGACATAGCGAAAGGAGTGTTAAGCTTCCAGGATCAAGAAGTCTTCTTGGAAGGTTCATCTTCAGGAGCAGTGTACTGTTTGAAGACAGTGAAGCTGGCACCCAGATCGGAAACCTTGGTCCAGATTAGGTTTCCAGAAGAGATGAAGCTGGATCGATGTGTCGTAGTGGAAGACTATGGAGATCATCCCAGTTGGATCACGGCAAGGACACTGCTCATGACCAAACGCGACGCTAAGTTAAAGGTCATCAATCTTAGCAGCGTGCCGATACATCTCGGAAAGAATACAGTCATTGGCAGATGTGAAGCCGTGGATAGCTTGAGGAAGGTCCAAGAAAACTCAGACAAACCAGGATCAACGGATCACATGACATCTTTGCTGGAGGCGACCAGGAGTAATTTGAGCTCTGAAGAATATACTCAGGCAGCAAAGTTGTTGATGGACTACAAGGACATCTTTACCAGAGGAGATAGCGACCTTGGAAGAACAAATCTTGTCACTCACCCAATAGATACCGGAAATACTTCACCGATCAAGCAAAGACCGAGACGAGTACCGTTGGCAAAGGAACACGAAGTTGCAGAAATGATCGAGGACATGGTACGCAGCAAGGTGATCGAGCCGTCAACTAGCCCTTGGTGTTCACCTGTGGTACTCGTGAAGAAGAAGGATGGCAGTACTAGATTCTGTGTCGACTACAGGATGCTTAACACAGTTACCAAGAAGGACAGCTACCCTCTGCCCCGGATTGACGACACGTTGGATATGCTTGGTGGCATGAAGTGGTTTTCGACGGTCGACATGAAGAGTGGTTACTGGCAGGTAGAAGTACGGCCAGAAGACAAGGAGAAGATTGCCTTCACCACCGGAACCGGAAATGGCTTGTGGCAGTTTCGCGTAATGCCTTTTGGGTTATGTAACGCTCCTGCCACTTTTGAACGTCTCATGGAGCGAGTGTTGGTAGGACTGTTGGGGGACGCTTGTCTGGTGTACCTCGATGACGTCATAGTCATGGGACGAAACTTCGTGGAACACAAGCGGAATCTGGAGAAGGTATTCAGACGATTCCGGGAGTCCAACCTAAAGCTCAATCCAAAGAAATGTGACTTCTTCAAGAAGGAAGTATCATTCTTGGGACACATCATATCGGACGAAGGTGTTCAAACCGATCCGGACAAGATAAGAGCTGTTCAAGAATGGCCGACACCAAAGAACAAGACCGATGTGAGAGCGTTCTTGGGACTATGCGCCTATTACCGTCGGTTTGTGAAGAACTTCTCAGAGATAGCCAAGCCGTTACATCGTCTCACGGAGGACAAGAGAATCTTCAGTTGGGATTCCGATTGCGAAGATGCGTTTGTTCGCTTAAAGGAACGTCTGTGCTCGGCTCCGATTCTTGGCTACCCCAGAAGAGAAGGGAGATTCACAGTAGACACGGACGCTAGCAATACTGGCATCGGAGGGGTGTTATCGCAAGACCAGGACGGCCAGCAGGTGGTCATTGCGTACTTCAGCAAGACCCTTTCGAAACCTGAAAGGAATTATTGTGTGACTCGGCGTGAATTACTGGCTGTGGTGAAGACCCTTCAGCACTTCAGCAAATATTTGCTGGGACGCGAGTTCACGATAAGAACGGACCATGCCGCTCTGAGGTGGCTTCTGCAATTTAAGAACCCAGAAGGCCAGGTTGCGAGGTGGATCGAACAGCTTCAAGAGTTCAACTTCGTAATAGAGCATCGCAACGGAAGAGCTCATTCGAATGCCGACGCCCTGTCACGACGCCCATGCTCCGAAGAATGTCGACATTGCATCAAGCATGAGGCCAAAGAAGAGGTCAGGGTGATAAGGATGCAGGACCTAGACGAGTCTTGGGGAAGGGAGCAAATCAGCCAAGATCAGAAGGAAGACAAAGACCTCAGCCCGATCATGGAGTGGAAAGCCAAAGGACAGAGGCCACTGTGGAGTGATGTGTCAGCCTCAAGCACAACTACTAAGGCATACTGGGCTCAGTGGGACAGCCTTGTATTAGAGAATGGCGTGCTTTACCGGAGCTGGGAATCACTCAACGGAAAGGAAAGAACCCTGCAAATGGTTATCCCCAGGAGTAAAGTGGCTGATTTGCTGAAGCTCGTACACGACGGCACTTCCGGCGGGCACCTCGGCATCAAGAAAACCCTCGTTAAGATACGAGAACGCTTTTATTGGGTGCGGTGTCGAGAGGACGTCGAAGATTGGTGCAGGAAGTGTACAGTGTGCGCTTCAGTGAAAGGGCCCCGCACTAGATCCAAAGGGAAACTACAGCTGTACAACGTCGGAGCCCCTTGGGAGAGAATCGCCATAGACGTTGCTGGGCCATTCCCTCAGACGGAAGACGGGAATAGATTCATCATAGTGGTTCAAGACTACTTCAGTAAATGGCCGGAAGCGTTTGCAACTCCGAACCAAGAGGCGAAGACCGTGGCCAAGAAACTTGTCCAGGAGGTAGTATGCCGCTTTGGTGTACCATTGGAGTTACACAGCGACCAAGGCAGGAACTTCGAGTCGACGTTATTCCAGGAGATGTGTGAACTTTTGGGAATAAATAAGACACGTACCACACCGGCGCATCCTCAATCTGACGGCATGGTGGAGAGATTCAACCAAACGTTGGAAAATCACTTGGCCAAGGTCGTCGAGGAACATCAGCGAGACTGGGATCGGTACATTCCTCTGTTCCTGATGTCGTATCGGTCTGCCATACACGAGTCTACGGGATTTACACCGGCTAAAGTTAACTTCGGAAGAGAAATGCGTCTGCCGATGGATTTGCTTACCGGAACACCGCCAGATGCCCCGAAACCAACCGTTGAATACATCGCGGACTTACGGGAACAATTGGACGAGACACATGATCTTGTAAGGGAGCAATGTTTGAAGACCAGCGAAAAGATGAAAACCCGGTACGATCGCGATGCTCGGAAACATGGTTTCAAGGAGGGAGATTCTGTATGGTTGCACAATCCACTGCGGAGGAAAGGGAAGTCTCCGAAGCTACAAGCACGATGGGAAGGCCCTTACACAGTTGTCACGAAGATTAACGACGTGACCTACCGGATCAGACAGGGGGACAGAAGAAAGCCGAAGATCGTGCACGTGGACAGATTGGCACCATTTCATGGATCGAATAATGCTCGGGACGAGCATGACTAAGAGGGGGGCAATGTGACAGCCCTGGCGTATCACCTCGCAAAACAATAAACAATAGGGGCCATAAACATGTCGAGTCAACAATAGAACAATAGCGCGCTTGCCCGTACGCACGACGCTTCGACCATTACGGCAATAGTCATACGGGCGAAACTCGGTTGCAAGGAACGTTCTCGAATTTTATACGAATCGGGTCCGTCCGGAATTAGCGAGAAAGTTCTGGATTGGCGTGAATGGTGCGTGAGGGGTATAAAAAGGAGCGATCGGCCAACCGCAGACATTCTAGTTTCGGAAGCGGAACCAGGAAGATACCAGCGATACCTACGAGCGATACCAGTGAGAAGTTAAGTGATTTTTACGAGTGATACAGTGTTCGTCGAGTGTGTTTACGAGTACCTACGTGCATAGTGTTGTGGTGTGTACTGTGTACAGCGTGTAATTGTGTTTCTACGAGTTCAATAAAGTCTTTGTGGTACATTTTGGCATTTTCTCGAACCCATTACTCCTGACCCGTAACAATTATATATTTTTAAATAGCAAATTTAATTAGTAATAGAACCGTAGTAGCCAAGTTGCTGCTAGTTTGAAAAAAATATGATTTTCCAGTCATTTAAGAAGACGGTAACTGTGTATTTCTTTGAAACGGCGGAGCTTCACCGTGACCATTTGCGTGTCGTATACATTTTGTGATTTTAAATTTAGTTTAATTGAAAACCATAGCATTAAACAATTAAAATCAGTGTGAGAGGGATCTGCTCCATATAAAAACTGAGTTTTTAGATGATTTGGTGAATTTCAAAGGGTTAAAACAGACCTCGAAGATGACCATAGAAGTGGTCGCCCACAAACGGGAGTAATTACGGGAAATGTGTGAATAACTGAAATTATGGTATAAGTAGACCCATGAATTACTTACTGGGATATCTAGAAGATTTTTGGCGCAGTTCGGGGAAGGTTATAGAAGTTCAAAGAGGCTATGGCCAGTGCTAGGGCCGCCTACAAAGCCGCTATTTTGGACCTATGGGATTAAGATCGGCAAAAATATTTTTATAAGTAGTTGGTTTAGGCGAATGCAACATTGCATAGAGGGTATGGGAGAGTTTTGCTACAAAAGTAAAAAAAATATTGTTAATATCTTCTATACTTTTTTCATGTCTCAAAACTTATCGAGTGGCCTACGCATAGATAAATTTAGTTCATCGTCTGTAACAAATTAATAATTGATTTAAAAATTTCGATTTCAAATACCATTGCTAAACTTTATTTGTTCAAAACTGTATACATTTTCTTGAAAACTTTAATTTTATCTCAGATTTATACATTTTAAACTTTGTATGTATAAGAAAACAAAACAAACATCTGCGCATGTCACAATTAATACACGTCCTCTTTTAACTAAATGATTACATGCCAGACAATTGCATAAGAAATTTAAAATAGCTCAATTCCTTGACTAAAGACGTAATGCCCACAATTTAATAACATGTGCATGGGTATTTAATGCAACTTAGTAAAAATAGGGGAATCGATGCATGCGCGCGCAAGTCTATACATGGCTTCCTCCCTTCACTAGAAAACGCTACGGTCTGAACCACTTTTGATATTTCGCGTTACATTGCTGCTGTTATTAATGCTACTGTCATATTTCACGAATCCAAACAAGCAATGGATTCAAAACTTCTCGCAGTGAAAGTAGACCATTCGAATCCGATGAAAGCTTTGTATAAAGACGTGCTAATATAGGAGTTACAGGTTAGTCACGCATTGTGCATCGTTAGGACGACAGTGCACTGAATGGCGGAGACAGTGTACATTTCAATGGTTTTAATTCGGAAAAATCAGCGCAGTATACGCCCTAGAAATATAGTTTTAACAGAAATGGAGAGATAATTTTAAATGAAAACAAATTCTATTTTACAAAACGTGCAGATAACAATAAAAATGAAAATGAAAGCATAATCGAAAAAATATCGTTATACCGTTAATATTTAAACTTCATTTCAAACGTGTCCCGGGAGAAAAATAATTACAAAAAATTAATAAGGAGACGGGAAAATACTTTAACGACCAGATCAGAAGGTCTGGGGTGAAGAATTCGATTTCACCTGTAATGGAGAAAGGTGAACGTTTTTCAGAATACTTGTTCGCGAAGATGGGCCCAGGTGACAGGGGCCCGAAGACCACCGAAGACCGGTCGGCTCCAGTCGAGCCCACTGGTGTAAAGAAATGGTTTATAGACAACACATTGTTGGTTGTCACCCTGGGCGGAGTTCTAATAGGAATAGCTGTGGGTAAGTAACTGAAAACATTTTTGACAATTTTAAGTACTAAATTATTATTACTGTGTGACACAACTATTTTGATCAACGTTATGTTAAAGAGTATTTTTCAAATTTCAAACTTTCTGAATTCATGATTTTTGAAACTTGTAAAAATTGGACGAAGGAAACAAAGCGCTTTTTGGACGTGTGTATTGAGACAAAAATAAGGAAAAAGTACTTAAAAAAATCAATTTTTCTGTCAAAATAAAGTTGTGCCCGGATATTTTACATTTTTCTTTGTTCTTAAACTCATCCTCTTGTTCCCAGGTTTTGGTTTACGTCCTTATCACCTTGGTGCCGATGCGTTGGTAATAATTTCTTATCCTGGCGAGCTGTTCATGCGGCTTTTGAAGCTGATGATCCTTCCCCTCATTATCGCCAGCCTGATAGCTGGATCCGCGAGTTTGAATGCGAAGATGAGTGGCAAAATAGCAGTTCGGACGTTGTTGTATTTTGTTTTAACCTCAATGTTTAACGCATTTCTGGGTATTGTGCTAGCGACTTTAATACATCCAGGACAGCCGGATTTGAGAGAAGATCACATTGCTATGGTCGAGAATAAGCGAGACCATAGTATTTTGGACAGTCTTCTTGATATTGGTCGGTGAGTATTTTTTTCTTTAAATTAATGTTACATTAAATTATTCATTGGCAGACAATAAATGGTAGTCAGCCTTCGAATATTAATTACCAAAAAAATAGGTATAAGCAATTAAAACAGTGGTAGTATTTTTTACAATGACGTTAGCAGTCATTTCCTACGTAATTAAATTTCTCTAATCTTTCAAAAAGGTATAATGCAAGTTTTAGTAATTTTAGTAAATGTCAGAAAATCACGACCTTATCTATATACCGGGCGTCCCACGGCTATGCCACATGAATGGAAAGTACCTTAAATATTAAAGATAGGATATTTTACTGAAAGAAGACATCGTTTTATTTTTAATAATAAGTAGAACTGCATTCACAGATTTTTTAAAAATCGCCTACCTCAACCGGGAATCGAACCCGCCAAATGTGATAGAAAAATTACATATTGTATGCTTCCAACAATTAACATTATCATTTCAAAGACCTACCCACTTGAGATACGAGATTTCCGTGGTATAAACACTTCATACTTATAAGTACATGTTTTATTTTTAATAATAAGTAGAACTGCATTCACAGATTTTTTTAAAATCGCCTACCTCAACCGGGAATCGAACCCGCCAAATGTGATAGAAAAATTACATGTATGCTTCCAACAATTAATATTATCATTTCAAAGACCTACCCACTTGAGATACGAGATTTCCGTGGTATAAACACTTCATACTTATAAGTACATGATAATAATAAAGCGATACATGAAGTGTTTGTGTGTTTAAAAGTTTTGAATAATATGTACTTATAAGTACATGATAATAATAAAGTGTAGTAGGTATCATCTACTTGTATGCATTTCTTCATGAGCTCACAATTACCATGAAACTGGCTGATATTAGTAAAAATAAATAATTCGAAAATGGAACACGTAAATTTACAACCGTCTGTTCTTTTGTTTATTGTGAGTTTCTTCATGCTCTTCATGTTCATTTAATATGCTAGTTATTTAGGAAAAAATAATGCTTATGAGTAGCCCTTTCAAACGCTATTATAAAATACATGTAATTTTTCTATCACATTTGGCGGGTTCGATTCCCGGTTAAGGTAGGCGATTTTTAAAAAATCTGTGAATGCAGTTCTACTTATTATTAAAAATAAAACGATGTCTTCTTTCAGTAAAATATCCTATCTTTAATATTTAAGGTACTTTCCATTCATGTGGCATAGCCGTGGGAACGGTATAGTTTTAAATTCCGTGTTACAGCATTTGAATGGCAGTAATGGCAAATGCAAGATTTTTCAGCACTTAGCATTGTTCTCGTGTTTCAAGTAGATCATTTTGCGCCCCTTTGAAGCTAATGCAGCCTATTCAAGAAAATGTTACCTACCATTCAAAACAGTCTTAGTTTTACTCCAGTTTTTATGTCAATGCTATCTACTATATTTGTGTCAAATCTTTAAATATTTTTTTACTTTCAAATTTCGTATTGTAATTTTAAATTGATTATTTATACGAAACTTTTTAGAAGGTCTGTTTTAATTGAAATTATGTTTTTTTGTTTTAATAGAAAAAAAAGTTTTGAATAATATGTAGATTGGCCAGTTGTTGTTTAAATAGATTTACTTATACTCTTTTTCGTTCCTAAATGTTACTCAAAATATTAATAGTATAAAGACAATAGATGTTGTTGAACATTATACAAATACGAATATACCCAAATTTGTGCAGACCCGTTGCTATTCAAGTCGCGTCTGCTCACGAGATTGTTCGTTTCTTCGGCAAAATATTTTATTTTTGAACTTCCCCTTGGGAAAATTTAAAATATTCAGAAGTAATGAAGTTATTGGCTTTTCTCAGAGTTTCGAAAATCGAATTTTTGTCAGATCTCCACTATTTAAAGTCCCCAAGATCTATTATGACTATCCCCGCGATAATCACTTGTAACTTTTGAATAGCTTGAGTGATCAAAACATCGTTTTAGACATTCGAGGGTTCTCCTTAACATAGCTTTCCTGAAAATTTTAATCGATTCGGTTCGGTTTTGGGAATTTCCTAAAAAACTGAAAATTTTACAAGTGTCAGTTGCTGCAAAGTGCGTCAAAATTTATACGTTTAGGTATACGTTAGTTGAACATACGTTCAAGGCAAAAAATAAACTGTTTTTCCAACATAAATTCTAGATATCGTGACATATTAATTTAGCGGGAACTTTCATCCCGGCAGAATCATAATTATGATTTTTTACCTTTATCACTGTTTAAATATTACAATTGACATGCATATCTCCCGTTCAAAATGAGATGCTATTCAAAATGATTGTACTAATTAACATCCCACATTGATTAAGGGTTAATTGAGATGCGCCCGAGTTGACAAGATCATTTATTTCTCTTTGATGTTCTGATTATTCCATGAACTTTTATCAGAGTAATAGAGATTAATTGAAGCGTCATAGCCCGGTGGCTTGCGTCGATTTAAAGTGATCGACTGTGTTAAGCAATTGGGGGCGCGGTCGGTAGTTGGATGATTGGGTATGACAAAAAATTCCGTGCCACGGAGAGAACGTAAAGCCTTCGTCGGTCCCGGTTTTTATCGTTAAAACGCAGTCATTAAGGGTCTATTCACACATATCAGTGAAGTCACCGTTCCGTCACAGTACCGGCACAGTGCAAAATATTCTTTCATACATTCTCTATGAACGCATCCCCACTTGTCAGTGTCAGTGACGACGCAGTGCTCTCAGTGTCAGTGCCGACAGCGGCAACCACGGACGCTATTGTTGACGACGATATTTTTTGTCGGATCACGGACGCCGACGCAAAATGGACGAGCGACTGATAGGATTGGTTTATGATAGATAGACTGGTAGAATTGGAATATGGCACTGAATTGACATGGATATGCAGAAATTTATCGAGCAATTAATTTTTCGGGTCATTTGTCGGTTGTATCTAGACACACATAAAATACTTATTCCCCTTACTGGAATTCCTCGTGATGCTGGTGGTCAATATTTTTGATAAGTCATAAATCTATCTATCAGATTGTCTGCTTCGGTTGGTTATCGAACCCGAAATTCACCGTTTTGCAGGGAACCTACCAATAATAATAATAATAATAATAATAACTTTATTGGGAAAAACAGTACAGGTTATAAACTTTGCAAGTTGTTGAGTCCTTCTTTTAAGTATATAGATACCTGTGCCAGAAGGACTCACTCTTCCACATCTTGATTCAGCACTAAAATTGCCTGTATAAACTAAATGATACATTATTACAAAGTTATACGCATGCAAATAAAAACAAAGAAATGTAGTTACATAAATTGAACTAAAAATATAGACTAAAGTACGACATTAAACATTTATCACACTTGCATACGTGTGATCTGTGTGAGAGTATGGTGCACTGTACATGTGTTGTGTGTGTATGTGTGTGTGAGTGCATGCGTGCGTGCGTGTGTGTCAGTGTGTGTGTGTGTGTAAAGTCCATGGCTAAATGTCTATGCTCAATAATTTTATTATATTTTTCAGTAATATATTCCCGGACAACATAGTACAAGCCGCGTTCCAACAAGCGCACACAGTATATGCCGAAGCCCCTTCTTTGTTTGGGAAGAACAATACTGAAAATGACACTGTGACTTATGTTCGAGTAGTAGGATATAGGTAAAGTAACAATTATTTAAACATTCTTATTAAAACAAGCTTTGTTAATTTGGTTCTTGATTGTAGCCATAACGATTTTTAACAGGTACAAATAGTTATCTGATATGAGTTTTGACTTGAGGATAAAATCTTTATTTAACTAATTTTTCTACGTTTCAACATTTCAGATCCGGCACTAATACCTTAGGATTAGTATTCTTTTGCCTTATATTCGGTAGCTTATTGGGCACTCTCGGACACAAAGGGCAAGTGGTGATCGACTTCTTCCAAGCCATCTTCGAAGTCATAATGAAAATGGTCACTGGAGTGATGTGGTTCACGCCCGTTGGAGTCAGCAGTGTTATCGCAGGAAAGATTCTTGGAGTCAACCATGTTGGTAGGTATTATTGAATTTATTTTAATGTACTATCGCTATTGTTATGGATACGCCGAATTTAATTACAACTAAATGCAAACAGCTTATTAATAAGACTCATTAAATTTTATTTAGTCTTTATTTATTTATGTTTGCGTCTAATGCTTAATTCAAACAGATAAATATTAACAAGATCGCGTAATTGGACTCCATAGTAATCATGAATTGGCAATGCTAGTCAATAGGTTTAATAACTAAAATTTTGTAATTTTTTGTCCCAGGCCAGGTAATGTCTCAACTAGCTTGGTTCATCGCTACAGTCACGGTTGGCGTTTTCCTGTACCAGTTAATCGTGATACAGGCTATCTACTTCGTTTTCTTACGAAGGAACCCTTACAAGTTCTATTGGGGCCTCTCTCAGGCAATGCTTACTGCCGCTGCCACTGCTTCCACGTAAGATGTTTTTATAAACTTTATCCGCCTTTTAGGCCTCATTTTTGTAATTTGTTACCATCGGTATTTATAAATCAGTAACATTACCGCTAGCAATTGTCGAAACATATTTAAAGATTACATTACCAAGCCAGGCCAACGACTCCGATATAATAATTCCCTTGGCTTAAATTTCCCTCTGTAATATGGAAACTCTAAAGAGATGTTTACCGTTATTCTTCTATAATAGGTACCTATAGAGAAAATATATTATTACCACATATTCTCTAAGCTTTGGAAATAATTAACTAGGTCGTTTACAATTGACACAAGCCACCGGGCTATAAACCCATTAATTTTATCTAAATAGTTGACAAACGGGCCAATTGGGCACCAGATGGAACTTAGGTTCTGTTTTTTCTTCCGTATCTACCCATGGACGCACGTTATTGCCAAAATGTGATCATGGGATCATTTATCACTGACAGTAACGTTACAACCCAAACACTTAAGACATTTATTTTCTCGATAGTGTGAATATAATATACTTAGACACAGATACATGCAACGACTGCATCATCAATCATCAACCAAACCAATACATGTGTGATGTTTTATAAATAGGAGTGCAATCCTATTTATGGCTTCAATGCCGGTAGAAACGGACTGAGTGGGCCGAGTGCAATCACTTTTGTGGGATTGTCCTGCAAATTCTTTTACTTTTGTTATGGGGCTCCAAATGTTTTTATCTTCATCGTCCGTAATATAAACTACAATACTAAATATATAGTAGGTAGTGCCTCTGGTTCTCAATCAGGGTTTTCCGTGTAGGATTCCTGGCCGAGGCACATACCAAATTATGTGACAGATAAATGTTTGTCATCAGGTAGTGAATATTAGTGATGTACCTATTTGTGTTAGCCTTGCCACTCGCGATACAGAGCTTACTAGAGCATGGATATGAATGTGTTAGCGTGTTTAGGGTTTCCATAGCCATAGCCGCTTGGCAAAAAGTATTCTGACAAATTCATCATATCTGTCTTTCTGTTGGCTATAGCCACTAGTTTTAAGTTATTAACATCGGTAGCGATAATTCAAAAGTTATAGAAACCATTTCTTCAGTCCATAATATCTTTGTTCTAGAGCTGCTGCCCTCCCAGTCACGTTCCGTTCTATGGAAGGTCCGTTACGGATCGACCCTCGCATCACTCGGTTCGTGCTGCCCATCGGCTGCAACATCAATATGGACGGCACCGCGCTCTTCCTCGCCGTCGCTAGCGTCTTCGTCTGTCAGATGAACAACATACATCTGGGTTTCGCGCAGCTGGCTACTATCTTGTGAGTTTGATAAGATTTAGATTGGATCAGCGAATTTAACATCTTTAGCAAAAGAGTATAAAAGGGGTACAACTAAAAGTTTTACATGGTAAATTAACAAATGTAAAATTAACCATGGATCATTAGCAAAGTCGTAAACGATGCGTTGGTCAACAAAGAAAAAATAATGAAATTACGTCTAAACGTTTTTACATTTAGATAATGAAGGTTATTTATTTTTGTTCACAAATAATAATTAAAATTGAGGTAGTTTTCAAGTACGCTTGGAACGCATTAGCATGAATTGATGAAATATTTGTTTCTAGTTCTATCTCTTATTTCGAACCACAATAATATCGATTATCGAATAATGGATAATCTTTGTTGGTCAGAAGACGTTACCTGGAATATTATCTATACAAAAGCAAAAATTTTACAGTTTCATTTAACACAAATTTTAAATTAGCTTATAAACTAGGTCAACGACACTGACTAATTTTGAGTAAACTGAATTCATCCGTAATTCTTTTTGTTTTTTAGAGTATTTTTATCCTCAGATTTTCTTGGCAGAACGTGTAGGTATTCTTGGCAATATTTAATTTTCCGTGTAACAGAAAAAACCAGCCGGGAGGCCGAAAAAATCACGAAGTCGTTAATGTAACGTTTATTATTGTTTACAGTAATAGCCTAATAGCCAAGTAGCCAATAGTTCGAACGTTGAACTCGCGAACTTAAAGATTAAAAATACTGCACGCATCTCTAATTAAAAAAAGTGAGTAATTTTATCACTTGCTTCGACGAAGTAACACATCGTGATTAACCTGTTCATTTAAGAGTTCTTATGGTGTGTGTAGTCCACCAATTCATAATTGACCAGCGTGGACTATGGTCTGTACCCATCACATAATAAGAAAAGACACAAGCAGTTATGGGTAGAAGATAATCAATGTTTTTTCCCCTGTTTCTGATGAATAATGTTTTCCAGTCTGACGTCGACCGCAGCGTCAGTGTCGTCAGCATCGGTGCCATCAGCGGCCATGGTGCTGCTGCTGGTAGTCCTCGCGGCGGTGGACGCGCCAGCCCACGACGTCTCTCTGCTGTTTGCTGTGGATTGGCTCGTGTAAGTATTTTGACCGTCTTTTATGGAATTAAGGAAGCAAATGAACATACAGAACCGCAAGAGCAAGACCGCTGTCGTCTATTACAACTGTGACCGGCCTATACCAAGACTGAATTAGTAAGCTTCGTACTAGGTAATTCGGTCACAGTAGCGTTGCTATCCCTGAGGATTGAGCTGATGGTCGCTTCTAGAAAAGTGAACCCGGCTTCACATATTTCTATTTGGAACACAATTGCTGTTAAAGCAATTATTATGACGGTAGAAAGGGTACTTAGTACCGTGGCGGGCGGTAGTACTTGTGCTTACAACTACGACCCTTGTGGCACAGTGGTTACCATGCCGGAATGTCTACGTTTAATTTCCAGGGAGGCGAATGTTTGGTTACAAATTAAAACTTCTGTTCTCAGTTGAGTGTGTCTTTTTGGAGTGTGGAGCTTTGAGCGCGTATGGAGCGTTAAAATTATTTATAGCACAGCGTGACTTAAACCCGCATTTAAGTCACAGTTTTCAGTGGCGTAAGTAGTTCATTTTTGTATGGCAAATGACGCCAACTTCACGCCGTTCAAAAATAAATTATTGACAATTGCGAAGGTAGAAATTAAAAAATATATAACATGAGGGTACTTTATGACATTGAGTGACGCAAACGCGAAGGTAGAAATTAAAAAATATATAACATGAGGGTACTTTATGACATTGAGTGACGCAATCCCGCGTCAAATCCGCACCACAGGTTAGCAAATAGTCACCATGTAAGCCTGCACTTATAATTATCCATACTGTGCTTTAGTCATATTTATCTTTACTGCTTTTTAAACTTATTCAGTTGAAGTATGTTTTGTGTATTGTAGGTAGGAACCTATGTGTGAAATTGTTGGTGAAAACTGTTACTTTATCATATTTTAATGGGAAATATTATTGAGTAAACAAATAACCTACTTACTTAACATAGTATGGGTAAGTACACATAAAGGGTAAAGGACACTGTTTGGTGAAATCAGCAAAAAAATATTTCATAATTAGTTATATTATCTTCTCAAATTGTTGGTTCAGTATACTAAACTAGTGCTTAATACGGGTTATGCAAGAATTTACATAGGTTAGAGATTCTCCTAAATACAGTTTTATGTTGTACAAAACTTGAATATAAACATTAACAACTTCGTAATAATTCCTTTCAGGAGGCTTTGTCGTTATTTTTTTATCTGTCTCTTCATGTTTCGAACACTTTGTAATTCTCTTTCGCACAATAAAATTACATTAACATCATCGCAACTCAAAAATCTTTATGAAATTAAAGCATCAAATTATAACTTTTATTTATTATAACTACAATAAAGCGGGTTTATGTCACTCGTGCTATAAAATAATATACGATACTCGTTCGTAAAGTTGCATTTTTGAACGGCGTATATCGCACTCGCTTCGCTCGTGCGCTAACTTCACGCCGTTCAAAAATGGGCAACTTTACGCACCGTATCGTAATGTACTATTTATTTTTCTAGTAAAGTAATATTATGGTTTCAGTCAGTTCTTAAAAATTTGTTTTGAAAAAATTTAAATGCAACAAGCTACGTGAAAAAAGTTCACACGATTAGTCTTCTATGTCTAAATATACCTGAGATGTAAATGCGAGAATGACAATAGTAAGTGCATTAAAACTATTTACGTTTTCTTGTTGTTTTGAACACAAATTTATAGAACTTTTTCTGGCGTGTTTCCACGAATACACATTAATTTCATGAAATTATAATTGATTGAAATCAATTTATATTTCAGTGATCGAATCCGGACTACCAACAACATGCTCGGAGACTGTTATGCCGCAGCCGTCGTCGAGCATTTGTCCAAGAATGAACTCATGGCGTGTGATGCTGTTTCCATGGTAATTATCTATTTTCTACTAAGTATCATGGACTGTTCATATTTAACTATTATTATTTATGTTCACATTAATTAACGTGCTGTCCATCAAATTTAAGATTTAGGTAAATCTTTAAACAATTGAGGATGTGAAGTCAAAATTTTTGTTACTTATTACTTTGAGAAAAACCTATGTCCAGTTTTTACATTTGGATTATATTTCCTGTTTAGGGCAGTCTAAGCCTACATTTTATGACATTGATTGGATCGAATAATTTGAGGCTTCTTAAGAAATAAGATATTTATTTATAAACAACTTAAATTCAGTTATTTATAAGTCTTCTACCATTCTACCATCGAATAACTAGACCGCGAAGGAATGGAATAAGTCAGCTGCATTCTTATTCGATTATAATGTGGATGTATTTAAGTCGAGAGTGGACAGTCTTTTTCTTATGTTAGCGCGCCTTACCTTCTAAGGACTGCGTTACCACTTAACATCAGGTGGTAGTCAAGCTTTGAGTTATTTAAGATAAAAAATATACTACTTTACAGGAACCAGCGGTAGCAAATGGATTGCTAACAACACCGAACACAGAAATAGAAGCAGGCATTACGTCACCCAAAAAGTCCTTAGCCTCTGCCGACATCATCATCGATATGCATTTACCTAAATCATAGTTGCATCATACGTGTATGTTATAGTCTAGAACCAAGCCAGTATTTTAGATTAAGCTTTCCTTTTGTGATAACTTAATAGATTAGGTGACTGTAACTTACCACATTTAACCACAAAAATTGTTAATTTTAGGTAATTTTATGACATTTACTGGAAATTATTTCGAATTTAGAAATTTTATGAACTCTTTAAATTCAAATAGCAATTTGGTGAACTTTATCACTTATATGTAAGTTATCTAACTGTATACTCTTATTCGTAATTTAAAAGACAATGTTAGTGAAAATTAAAGCAACGTTGAAAATGAAAAAGATGGCCTTAATCTTGGTAAGTTTAATTATATTCTTATTAATGGTAATGAGAGACATAATTATGTTAAGGAACTATGAGATAAAAGTGAAATTTGAGGCGTTTGTGTTGTCACACAAAAAGAAGAGAAAAAAACACGAAAGTGTGAGGTGCATAAAGAAAGGTTATTGAAGCAGTTTAATACAGTTGTTGAAAATGGAAATCGATTATCGAGAATATGATCACATTAATCTTTGGCTATAACCCATTAGTAGCTTTCTAATAGGCTTATATGGCTAACATAATAACTAAAGGACTGAAGAGTATTTCACAGAAACAGATCAATTACTAAGATTTTAGACGTTAAAATCCACAAAAAAATACTACGCTAACTTTGATAAAATGGTCTATCGATACCAAAATAACAAAGTTTATTACTTTGCTTCCTCAAAGTATGTAGGATAAAATATCAATACCTACGCTACCATAATATATATTGGCATAGAAAGTTTTGGTACGCAGGAAATACTCGTATAGTATGCACGGATACATATAAATCGGAGCACATAAACCTGAATAAACAAAAGAAATAAATTGTAATAACTAATGTACCAAAAGAAAGTGGAAGAAATAATAGGATATCAATTTAAATTTAGATAGAAATGATAATGATTTTAAGGGATCCTCCAAAAGTTTCAGTAGCTGAGGATTATAGGCAAAAGTTAATGTTAGGCCAGAAATACAATTAATTTAAACAATGATGTACGTCACCAACGTTACCTGTATAGACCTTAGGAAGTTTATAACGTATTTATTGGTTTAGATCTATTTATAGTGTTAGCTGTAGCATTCGATTGTGGCGTTTTTGTGTTTAAGAAGAGTGAGCGCTTTACGACCATAACTTTGGGCTATTTGTCACCTTAAACTTATTACAGACCTGAATTAACTTCAACTCTTTCAATAACTTTTTTTGGAGATAAAAAAATTAACATCAGTCTTTTGCTTTGTTGGATAAAAAAATAAAGTGAACAATTGGTTTATCCTTGTCTACCTAATCTATACCTATTGTCTTTTGTTAGCAACGGGAAGAGCAGATTGTCTTAACTATTTATATAATAGATTTTCTAGCTCTATCCTATTGTCAGTTGACGGATTATATTTTAATCTTTCTGTTATCATAATTACAAGTATAATTATAAGTTTTTGCAACTAGTTAAGATTACATACAGTTTGATATTATAAAAATAAATTTATATGTTTTCCTATTATATTTGTTAAATTATTATACACCTTGTGGTTATTCATTACAAAAGCGTTTTGAAAATTTTAAATTATAATGTTTGTGTCAGCTTATTATAATAATGAGATTTAATTGAACTAAAACCCTCTTTACCACGTTAATTTGTTTGTACAAGGAGTTTATCTCCAGTATACTATATTAATCTATGGAGTTTATTAACATTATTAATATTAAAATATGACTTTTCTACTGTTGTTCGAAAATTTTATGTGAGTTTGTATTTAACAAAGTGCTAAATAATTAATAAATTATATAAAATTAAATGATAATGACATAAATAAAATCAAAATTACTGTATTAATTCATCTTTGTAAATTGTATTTTTTTATTTGAATACCGGAGATCCATTTTTTAGTTTGAGTCAAAAAGTATTAATGAATTTGTTTAAAAGTAATTTTAACCACAATACCTAGATATTATGTTCTAAACCTATCAAATCTGAACCTATGTAATTGGGATTAAATTGACTATTTAGGAAATATCTTGCTTTGTATACGTTAATGCCAATTGTATGTGCCACTCGACTTGCATGTATGTATCTATGTACGTAATGCTCACATAATGTAGATTTAGATCCAACTGTGATATATAGTTCATTATTTTGTAATTTTTCACTCATAAGCAATCATGGATGTACGTGAAATAAAACAAAAACATTAAAAATTTACATTTTATTTATCTTTCTGTAAAGTTGTCGACGACAGTCGTTGGAACCTTACATAAGGGTCTATTTACATTTACAATTGCTTACACTTTGTTGTTAATAAATTGATACATTTCAGGAAAAACAATTTATTTAATACTATTTATAAGTTTTCATGTACCAATTTACACCCAACATAGCACCTAAAAGCATTTTTGATACTTAGTCGAAATCACAGTAAACAGAAGAGTTTCTTAATACATAATAATATCAATTATGATCCAATAAAAAGGTACTAATTGACAGTTTATATGAATCACAAAATAAATGAAGTAGTTATAGCACATTTGTGACTTTATTGATATACAAAACTGGAAGTAGTATATAAAGCTTACACGAACTTTGTAAAATCTAAGAATATCCTTATAGCTTACAGTAAAGCTGATTTGTTTGTTTTTAAAGTACAATAACATGGCAGTCTTCATTTTATACTATACAATGCACTACAATTTACAACCTAATATGTACATTTAAAGTTAAAACCCGAATGAAGACATTATATACATTTACCGTAAAATCGGTAATAAGCGCTTAAAAATCACTTTGAGCATATCCAGGGCGTCGTTTTACAAATACATGCACAAAATGATACTACAATACAAAGATACTAATCCGATTACATCGGTAATCAATAAATATTGCTAAACAATACTTGAAGGCAAACAGTCGTTGCATATTATGTACAATTAAATACTAGAATGGACTTTCTATGTATAATGTCATATCCTCATTGTGGAATGGGGAGGTTTTCTAATCGCGGGAGCGGGTGGCAACCCTGGGCCTACTAAGGGTGACATTGATGGAGATCTAGTGGCAAGGGGGGAAAGAGAAGGAGAAAATGATGGAGACATGGCAGCAGCAGCCGAGAAACCACCAGGAACATCATGACTTATTGGAGATCTTGGTAATAAATGTTGTGGCTGTCTGCAAGACAAGGAGGGAGCGGGGCAACTCCGGGGAGCTACTGTAGTTAATAATGGCGGAGGTACACTCTTACCGCCTGATATAGACGTTCCTTTACTTTTAGCACTAGAAGCACCACTGTTTCCACTTTGAAGCGAAACTGCATCGTCTTTTAGTCTAGCTATTTCAGAAAACACGTGAGCTAATGGCTGATATTGAGGCCCCCAATCAAGTAAGTAATCCCAGTTATAACTACCCGTTAATTCTTCTTCCGAATGAACTATAGAACTAAGGCTTCCCGTCATTGAAGGTCCAGCAGTTGGTACTGCCGTGGTTTCACCTGGAGCACTTGGGAAGGCGCCTAAGGCCATTGCTCTATCAACTGCTGCACTAGCTTCATCAGCACTACTTGCTCTTTCACTGCCAGTTACTTCATTCAACTTTGCATAAATAAGATTTGTTATATCATTCTCATGTGAGCCGTCTTCGTCAAACATATGCATTGAGTCAATGGGTCCATGGTGTAACATAGTATCTTTATTCCCAACATTTTCGGAACATCTTCTTGACGATGTTGAAGCTCCACCACCAGTTCCAGTGTCTACTATACCAAGTCGAGCCAAATATTCTTGAGTATTGTGAACGGAAACATCAGATAAGTTATCATCGTCAACACCGTTAGCTGCTCTGTGTATACCAGATTCTCTTTGTAGAGGCCCTTCATTTATCATCCTTATTTCCTCGTCCTCGCCATCTTCTCCGTCTTCAGCAGAACCTCGTCCACTTGATCCTGATTGGTCGGAACCAGATAGTTCAGATGTAGTAGCGGCGCCAGAATTAGAACTAGCAGTATGGGCTCCGTATGGTGGAATCTCATCGTACTTGGGAGGAGCGAATTGATTTCCAGCGTTTACAGCACCGGTATTGCGAATCGGAATAGTGTCAAATGCACTAGGATCAACATAACTATTTGTAGCACCAACACCTTCGGAATTTAATCCAGGTTTGTTTACTTTCTTATGCCGCTTATTTTTCATATGTAAGAATAAAAATACTGCAGCGAAGATTATAATAATAAATATAAAAGCAATCAGCAAACCCAAAGCCCAATCTGAAAGACCACTATTCTGAGCTACAGTAGTTTCATTTAGTTGATTTCCATTATCAAGTACTACAGCTAACGGATCTAGCAGTATTTCAACCGCAGTTTTATTTGTAAGCGATCCTTGTCTTCCAGAACTGGCTGTAACAACCAAACTTATTGATTTATCCGAACCAAAAAGGTTTGATACAGATTCAACTTTCTTTTTCAATATAATTACGCCAGTTGTTCTGTTAATCTTAAAATAGGAATGTGAGGTAGAAAGTTGGTATACGATTCGACCATCAATACCTTTATCTCTGTCTGTTGCTGTAGCTTGTCCAATGATATAACCTGCAGGTAAGGGCCCTGACTTTGGAATACCAAAATTATAGGTTTTCTGGGTAAACTGCGGGTAAAATTCATCTCGACTCTCAATGTCTATTCGTACTTTTACAGTTGAACTTTTTCCACCAAGATCTGAGGCTTTTATTGAAAATTCGTATTTATTTTTCTGCTCATAGTCAAAAACGGCATTTGTGTTTACTAATCCGGAAGAAGAATCAATTTGGAACATTTTCCAAGAATCATCATTTCTATTGTAATTTGTAGACGTCGATACAATAGAGTAATTCAGTTTGCCGTATCTGCCTTGATCTAGATCTGTTGCTCGTGCAGTAAACACAGAAGTGCCAACCCTTTCATTCTCGCCAATTGTTTCAAAATACTCATTTACTGGGAATGTAGGTGTATTGTCGTTCTCGTCAAGTATTCCAATTTCTATGTGCACCGCGTTACACAAACATGGCGTACCTTGATCACAAGCAACAATAATAAGCTTATATTTTGTGTTTCCTCGATCATAGTCCAGGGTCTTGTTTACTGTAAGGGCTCCTGTACTTGGATGAACATAAAATAATTTTTCATCGTCTCCAGATGTGATATTGAAAACGACGGCAGAATTAGGAGTACCAAATAAATCAGCATCAGTGACAGTGAGTTGTGTTAGAGTGTATCCAATTTTGACGTCTTCGCTGATGGTTAATTCAAAGTCATTAACAGAAAATACTGGCGAGTTATCATTAGCGTCGGCAACAGTAACGTAAATAGTTATTGAGGTTTTGTTTTGATTATACGATAAAACTTTTCCCTGTTCAACTGCAGCCAGGCCAAGCACGTAGGAATCCTGAACTTCTCTATCCAGTTTGTTGACAAGCATCAATGCTCCTTCCGCTGTGATATCGAAGGCATCACCTTCATTGCCCGAAATTATGTGGAAGTCGAGGTTATATTTCTTAAGCACATCGTTAATTCCGCCGATTTGAAGAAGCGAAGATCCTTTTTCGGTGCCCTCATTGACGGTGATCCTGGAAAAATCATACGAAATAATTAGATATTAAAGTCCCAAATGCTTGATTAAGAAGATGAATATTAACAATAATTAATAAACAGCAACTAACTGTTGTTTTTTCTACGAAATCTATAGTGTTAGATGTAGATGGAAACAATAATAATGTTTTTAAACATTGAGTGGTAAGCTTGAAAATTATAAAACAATTTAAAGCGTATGTTAGTAAGTTTAATGATAATTACCTGTAAGTGTCTTGCCCAATAAAAGGCTTGATTTCTGAAGACGCTCCAGTGCTAATTCTAACGGATGCTACGGCGCTTCTATTTGGTTTCCCGTGATCAGTAGCGACAACTGCCAATTGCACGTCTCTGTGGTTAGCGGGCAAGGCACTGTAATTGACGAAGAGCGTCCCAGTTATGCCGTCGATGTAATAACCCGGACTTGCGTTAAGAATGTGGTAAGTAATCTTCCCATTATCACCGCTGTCCTTGTCTCTAGCGCTTACAGCGCCGATTTCCAATGTTCCCGTGCCTTCTGAAATTTAAAAAATAAGAATTGTTTATTTTTAATGACCTAACCTAAAATGAAAACTTGTAACTTTGAGACAGTTAAGTATGTTAAAAGAACCAAAAATTTTATTTTATGTTATTTTTTTCCTACACAATAAATACTATAAACATCTATAAATTAAACATCTATATAGTGATCAGTAAATTAAAACAACATATTTGGTTTTATGAGCAAATAAAAATATTCAAAACTTATCTAATTAATCCGTGACAATTTAATTCAGCGTAGGTAACAATTAGGGATCAAAAGAAAAAAAAATAACGTAATATTAGTATTCAGCATTAAAAATCATTAATCCTCTCGAAAGTTTGTGAATGCATATGTGTGATTTAATTTTTTTTTTACCAGCGCTGTATTTCAATTACTTGATTGCAATGATTTATTCTATTTATTTCTAAGATAAGGAAAAGCAATGGATATTTATGCATTATCAAGGTAATTATTATCACATTGTTGGTAGTCCAAAAATAATATTTTTTATGTAGCAAAAAAGTTTACATAATAATTAAATAATTTACCTGGCAAGACCCTGTCATACGATATATCATCGAAAACGGGTGTATTATCATTGACATCGGTCACTTTGATCGTTAAAGTTGTTTTTGCGAGGTGTTCACTATCTGAGGCAGTTATGTTGACTTCGTAAACTTGTTTCGTCTCGAAATCGAGCGGTTTATTCAAAACGATCTTGCCGCTATATCTGTCTATCGAAAATGTATTGTCCTCCTGTACAATCGCATATTTAAGGGCTGGATACGTGTCAACGTCGTTTGCTGTAACAGATGTCAGCACCAAACCGACTTCCGCTCCTGTGAAAAGGTAAAAAATAAATAAGAGGCCATTCCGATGCCGACGCTACTCTCGTTTGACTGCCACTTTAAGGATTCACAAAATAAAATCCTAAAACAAAACCCCAGTCGCAGTACAATGATATAAAAAAGGAAACAAAAAGAGAAGAGCGCGGACCGTTGGCCGGGGACTGGGGAGGTACCACTAAAACATGCACTTGAAAAAAAATGTAATACCGTCCAATAAATATTGATCCTTAAGGGGTCCCTTTTATTTAATCTCGGCGCTGGAATCGAAAAGTCGCAATGTAAGCCAGCCGCGGAGTCGGGAATACAAATTGTGTAAAATGCCTCCCTCTTTGTAAAACGCTTTTTGTTCTACCAATTTATATCGAAAAGTCGATAGGCCGCCCTACAGCAATTTAAAACCGAATACGTAAGTGGGTGCAAAAACCAGAAAACGTACCTTCCGATACAGAAATGACATTTGGCGGTGGGAATGTCGGTTGATTGTCGTTTACGTCTACGACGTTGATTCTTAGCGTGGCCGTGCCAGTCATTTGCGGGTCACCCTCGTCCGTAGCTATCACAGTCAGCTTGTAGGTTTCGCGTATCTCTCTATCCAGAACGATATTCGTCTTCACAGATCCAGAAAAGGCTGGCTCGATAATAAATGCATTGTCGTGGTTGCCGTCTACGATGTGGTATAAAATTCTCGCGTTTGCGCCACGATCGCCATCCTTTGCCGCCAATTGAACGACAAATTCGCCTTTAGTATTCCCTTCGAGCACGTTCGCTATGTATTGTTGTTGCGTAAATCTGGGAGCGTGGTCGTTTTGGTCCAACAGATTTATTGTTACATAGCAATAGCCGTATAAGACCGGAGAGCCTTCCGTCCGAGCCAGAACAACCAATTGTCTACTAGGACCCGGGTATGACTCATAGTCCAAATTGGCTGAATTATTTACCCTAATGAGACCAGTATTAGAATCAATTTCAAAGGCATATTGATCATTTCCGTTACCGAACTCATAAACGACCCTTTGGCGTCGTCCATCACTCCTCAGTGCGGTTACTTGTATGACATCTTTCCCGTAAGCCAAGTTTTCTTCAATAGTAACATTATATGTAGCATTTTGAAAATTTAATGTAGGCGTGTGCTCGGAAAAATCACCGACTCGAATCTCTATAAGTCCTATAGAACTTTGCGGTGGGTTCCCTTTGTCTTTAGCTATTACTTTCAAGTGTATCAGTTTTCCGTTTTCGCTAGCTAAGCTTTGCGTCGCTGTAAGAACTCCAGAAGTCGGATTGATACGAAATTTGTGGTTTGAAGTGTCTAAGAGTTCATAAAGTATTTCAGCATTTGTACCAATATCATTGTCTGTCGCTGAAACTCTTAATAAACTTTGACCCGGAGGGGTGAGAGTAGCCATTTGTTCTCTGAAGGGATACTTTGTGAATATAGGTTTGTTATCATTTACATCATTTATAGTTACTTCAATTGAAACTCTCTGAGATCGAGCTACGTAACGTCCTTGGTCGGTGGCAACAGCTTCAAAGTGATATACGCTAGTTTTTTCTCTATCAAAATACCTGTAACAGAAAAACATAATTAGTGTGGTCACAAAGCATATTATTAAAATAAAATAAAGTAGATTTTTTTAACAGCAATAACTTACCCCGTTGTATAGATGATTCCTGTTTTGTTATCAATTCTAAACAATCCTTGACTTTCATTGGCGAGTGAATAAACAATTCTTTTATTGAACCCTAAATCGGCGTCAGTTGCTCTAACTTTTATTATTGAGGTATCAATAGGAGCATCTTCAGGAATTGCAGCAGAATAATGACCGGTATCAAAAACTGGATCATTGTCGTTCTGATCTTCAACATGAATTGTTATGTTGCAGGACCCTTGTAGCGCAACTGGTGACCCGTGGTCAAAAGCCGAGATGGTAAGATCGTATTTAGACTGGGTCTCCCTATCTAATGTGCGAGCTGTCAATTTTCCAGTGGTAGCATCAATCGAAAATTTATTTCCATTATTACCAGATATTATACTATACGTTATTACTCCATTTGCGCCTATATCTTTGTCTGTGGCTGCAACCGTATGAATCACTTCAGGGTCATTATTTTCTGGGACTGCAAGAGGGTAACATGATCCAGTTTTAAAAGTAGGAGGATTATCATTCACGTCAAGTACGCTGACAGAAACAGTAGCAACGTCAAAATTCGTTGTTGACTGTAGTGTGCTTGAATCAGTGACGTAAACTGGAAATGTATACTGATCACAATCTTCCCTATTTATTTTTGTTTTAACTGTTACTGTTCCCAAACGTTCATCAATTGTGAATTTATCATCAGCAACTGAATTGGGTATCAAGTAATTAAGTGTTCCTGGAAATAAAAATTATTGTATTTATTGACGTGGTAAGGTGGTTAAAAATTTTATTGAGAATAATACTCAATATTTTAGACATACCCGTGTTTCCTCTTGAAGATTTTGCAGTCAATCTCGTCACGAAACTCCCAGGGCGTATATCTTCGCTAATATTAGCTCTGTAAAAGGAATCTGTAAATCTCGGTGGGACATTTGTAGATTCTGCGAGATTTAAAACCAAGGTCATGTGGCTCTGTCTAGGAAAGGGCACTCCATGATCAGAGGCGGTGAGATTTAATTTGTACTGTCCAGGTCGAACTCTTGCGATATCAGATGCATATTTCTTCGAAAGTGTCAATTTTCCTACATCATATTCCATCGAAAAATATGCATGATCATTTCCACTTGATATGTAATATGAGATCTTTCCATTATCACCAGAATCAGCGTCTATAGCTAAAGCTTGGTAAAGAATTCCAGATAAACTGTTCAATGAAACGGATACTTTATTTGCAGATACAAATGTTGGCGTATTGTCATTTGCATCTGTGACAGAAATATGAACCGTTGCTGATGTAGCCATTCTTTCAGACATATTAACTGCTAAATCTGTAGCTTCAACAATCAACCAATATTCTTTTAATACTTCATAGTCTAATGGTGATGAGAGTATCAGTGAGCCAGTTAAAGGGTCAAGATTAAAAACATTTTTAATCAAAGGCATGGAGGAGATGATGTGAAAATTAAGTTCTCCATTTGGACCAGCATCCGCGTCTCTGGCTGTAAAATTATAAACTATCATGCCAACTGGAGTAATTTCTGATACTTCAATATTAATAGGATCTTGCGGCCAATGAGGCGCGTTATCATTCACATCGACAATTTCTATCCTAACTGTTACAGCGCTGCTTTGTGGATTGTTTGTTGCTGATGTATCTAAGGCTCGTACTTCTAATCTATACTCATCCTGTATTTCTCTATCCAGTTGTCGTGCTACTACTAAAGAACCAGTTCGTCTGTCTATTTCGAAGGTTCCAGGTGAATGATCCGACGTTAGGGGCATCAACAAATAAGATATTTGCCTCTCTTCATCGCCTGTTATTGAATTACTCTGAATGTCGCTATCGCAACAAGCAACTGTACCCACGACATGGCCTATTTTGGCATCTTCTTTCACCTATGGAAATAATTACAATTAAAAAAAATGTTTTTATAAATTATAATTATAGTATACTGTAATATTTTAACTATACAACACATACCGTCACCCCTTTAGCAGCATAAAACAAACCAAATTATTGTATTATTATAGCTTAGAGGAAGGCAGGGCTGCTTTTAAAATGCACATGAGTATATTAGCTTACTATACTTACTTTAAATGACAAACTAGAACTAGTAAAAGTTGGTCTGTTGTCGTTAAGGTCCAGTACTTCCACTTTCAATTGTCTGATTGTCTGTCTTGGTGGTTGACCTCCATCCGTAGCTGCGACTGTTAATCGATAAATAGATCTTTCTTCATGGTCAAGCACTGAAACGTGTTATTAAATAATTAATAATTAGAACACCATTATGTGAGCTTATTTATATCAGCTTTATTTGTTTTACACGTACCTGTGCTGGTTTTAATAACACCTGTCTTAGAATCAATAACAAATACGCCAAATCCATCTATATCTCTTTCATTTAGTATTGAATAGGTAACTGATGCATTAATTCCGTTGTCTCTATCAATTGCCTTAACTCTCGCTACTTCAGCGCCAGGTTGTTGCTCTTCTCTTACACTTACTACATCTTCTCTAGGGTCAACGATTTCCGGTGAATTATCGTTAACGTCAGTAATTATGATTGAAACCGGCACTCTGCTAGATCTTGGCAAGGATCCTTTGTCTCTTGCCTCGGCGAAAAGAGAGTAAGAATGTTTGATTTCTCTGTCCAAAACTTCTTTGGTAGTTATTATTCCTGTAACAATATATATTATGTTCAGAAAGGAAAATAAACATCAATACAAAATAGGTCCTCTTATGTCTAATTTCTTTCTTATGTCTAATATCTATAGAGATATATTCAATTTTGAAGAAATTAGATATATCTATCTATATGGAGAACGGTTTAGGAATTTTGTCAATTTCAAAACGATTATCATGGCTTTAAATACTGAAATTAACCATTCATAAAGAAGATCGCCTGCGGCAAAATGCCTATGATTATCCGAGGGACGACTCCGTATTCGGAACCTAAAAATCGTCATGACAGAAACTTGGGCCCACGATAAACGTAATTTTCTTAGTTCCATCATTCGAAATGAAACTGTATCTTATGATAACAAGGTTTATATTAAAGCGAAGGAGATAAAACTGTCGGTGGATAATAAGATGTGGCAGGGACCGTCGTAATGAGCGATGTGAAGCGAGTTCTAGAAAAAAAAATGTTCGTCGTTATTTCCCCGGTGCAAACAACAGAGCCACTCCGGATTATATTTCGATAATAAAGTAAGAATGTGAAGTATATATGACATCCAAAACATTTATCTGCTCATCAATTGTTATATTGACGTTTGTTAATAGTAACAAAACGTAACTTAGCACATAAATACTATAGTTACCTATTAATATCATTTTCTCATGACTAGTTTTTAACATTAATAATTATACATTTCATTATGAAAATACAATGTTAGAAATGTTAATTAAATAGCAACTAAGATACATGAATACCAAAGTACCAACAGTCAACACAATCTTTCAATGACCCTAATTTTGTAGCCGTATAAACACCAATAAATTTGTTTAATCCATTAACAAGTCACTCAAACGCTCGTAAAGCACATAGTTATCACAGATCGTGATATACAATTGAAATTGTATAGTCAATCTCGGCTCGGATTCCGGCTGTATTTTACACCTATAACTCATTTGCGAACAGATGAAAATAAAAGGTATCCGTCAACGGAACGAGTTGTAGGGTCGGAACGCGTCCTACACGTACATTTGTAACATGTGAGCATTAAATAGCCGACGACAGTATCTAGTCCTGCTACGGCTCGTAATAAAACATGGAAGAGAATAGCGAGGCCGATACGTAGTAATATTTTAATAATAGTTAATGGTGGGTCAGGACGCATGCGCGTGCGACGACGTTTATAACTTGCTATCGACGCGAGTAAATTTATTCGTGAGCCTCCCGGAGTGATCTGAACTGTTTGACTTTGTGACCTCCAGGTGAGAAACGTATAACCAGCGAGAAATAATGATGGATGCACATGATAGAATAACTTTCGATTTCACGTTTTGAATGTCGGTGGATTGCGCAATAGATAAGATCTAAACCAAAATGGGTAGTTAAATTTAAATGATTTTATTGTGCTCTAATTAAATGAGGATTTTTTCACAAATACCCAGATTTTGCGGCAATAATTGTCAGGCGAGACTGATTCGGATTTTCTCGATTCGGCATCAAAGTCTTTGAAGCGCCGACGAAATAAACGAAGGGTCGGGAACGATTATGGACATAAGAGGTTGGGTATCGCCCTCCGAAAACGTAACCACCTGTTGAAATCTGAATTCCCTATCAGCAAACCGGGCCGCATACAGTTGTCATGAATGATTTACGAATTTTGCATCCCAGGGTTGGTCCGCTAAAGATGCGCTAACTAGCTCTCGGGGTGTTGATCTTGGATAAGCCAAATTGAGATGGAACGGTACGCCATTCATCAGTCAGTTATCGAGGCGATAACGACGCAGGCGAGCTTTTTATTGGACCATATCAAGAAGCGAAAAACTCACACGATTCCGGAGATTAAGATCGCTTTTAGGGATCGAAATCGATCGGAGAGTTCACGGATGTGGTCCTTGTTTAGTCACGAAATCGCCTGCACCTTTTTCCTATTTAGTGCAACCATTTGTAATGCTAATCCAGACAAAACTTCTAATTATGGGTGCACAGGGCGAACGGTGTGCATTCATATATTTTGTTATATACACTTTCATATTCCTATAACTATATGACCAATTGTTATTATTACCAATAATTCACTGTAAGTTGTAACTTAACTGTAGTTTCGTACAATTTATACGGATAAACTACTTAATTAATATACGTGATGTGTGGGTAAAATAAATTCGGTTCAATGACTGATAACACGAAGGGGTGTTTTACAGAACCAGATATTGGAAATACTGTACTTGTCGAGCTTACAGTATGGAAACCTTTAGATTGGTATTCACCTGGACCAGGATCTAAAACCGTAATCTAAAACGATATTAACCGGCGAGACCGCAAACAACCACTCGAGTCTGCTCCCTATTTCTTTAAATTGTGCAGGTATTAATGCGGTCCTGTTTACACAAGCTATTTGCCCAGTCGATGAGTCTTAAGTCACAACATACTTTGGGTTTTAACTTTCAAAGGTACCGACAAACTAAACAATGCTGAGTGGTTGGGTGGCTGGATAATTCTCAACTAATCAAATAGTAGTAGAGATTCTCGGATCGTTTGCATTACGGTAAAATTGCATTGTTATAAGCCGGTAAAATGCATGCTATTAAGTTTACCGCATTGTTGTGTGCCCTGAATGAAAACAATGCAAACGACGATTTTATGTTCGTATTGTCAGTTCTTTTCTCAATCTTGCTCGGTGCCTGCAAATATTTTTCGTTCACAAGTGTCGCGATTGAAACCATTGTGATTTGAGTTACACATTGAATTGTATTTCTATGCGACGTGGTAAATCAAAAAAGCTTTTATACATATAGTCGTTCAATTTCACCGCTCTTTCATATTATTCATGTTGACTTTAACTAGACTCTCGAGCCTGTTCTAGTACCTAGGTGCGACGGGATTTTAGCTTTCCACGAAGAGAATATTATTTATTTCCTGGTTGAGTAACTACAGATATTACAAGCCGTGATAATAATCAGCACTTACCTGTAACCGGATTTACGATGAAGCTGGTATTGGATGGAAATAGGCTGTATCTTAGAATGGAATTGTCGCCCAAATCAGCGTCAGACGCTGCTATTTTACCAACAAAAGCGCCGACCTTTTGGTTTTCTTCCACTTGGAATTCATAGGCCGTTTTTGAGAATACTGGATCATTATCATTTGCATCGACCACGTTGACAATAAGACTAGCTGTCGCAGATAAGGGCGGGATGCCATTATCGGTGGCTATTATAGTCATCTTGTGTTTATCCATCGTCTCTCTGTCAAGTGGTTTCGCTAAGTAAACCCAGCCAGTAGTCGGCTGCACTTTAAAATGCTCTTCATTTGTGTTGTTTTCAGAGACAATGCGATAAGTTATACGCGCATTATTCCCCGTGTCTTTGTCAATGGCTTGTATCTCCAAAATCTGTAAAGGAAGATTGTAACATTTAACATTTGAAAATATATGGATGGTAATTTGTTTAACATGCGTGTATCGATGACGCAAGTGTGATTATATCCATTAAAACAATTTCAATTATCGTATTAAAACCACTATAAAGTTTTTGATTTAACGAAAATGATTATAACTAGTTTTTCAACAAACTCAGTGTTGAGATGAAATTATAAAATCGATTATAGCCCATAAAATTGTACGTTAATTGAAATCATAGCGAACTAATTTGACATAACATCTTTGAAAATAATTATATTTTTCTCGTCGATTTTTTGTAACAATTTCCAGGTATTGATTAATGATATTTAATCAACGGCCCTTATTCATTTAATTATGAAAAATGTATTTCGTATTAAATGATGGAGTAAAAACAAATAAATTATGATGAATATTAGGTATACACGTAAGTTTAGTTTATTTATCAAATATCTTGAAAATCCCAATGAAATTTAATTCTGTAGAATTTTCGAAAGGATACATTATTACTTACCTTTGTTTTTAAGGCTTCGGATTCCAAAACGTTGGCGCTATAGGTGTCGTGTTCGAAAACTGGTGGATTATCATTGACATCCTGGACATCCACTGCTAGGGTGAGATTGGCACTGAGCTGTGGTACTCCACCATCCTTGGCAGAAATGATCAGAGTGTGCCGGACTAAGTTCTCGTAATCCAAAGGCCTAGAAAAGTTATTTGTAACATCAAATGATTGAACCAAACTTGCCACTTAGCTCTGTTTTAAGCATTTCTTGAAAGAATGAAATGAAAAAAAGAATTACTCACCTCAACAAAGTCACAATTCCATTCTGACTATTCACAGAGAAAGTGTTCGTGGGGCCTGTGGCAGATACTAGTTGGTAAGTGATCTGCGAATTCTTTCCATCGTCTTCATCAGTGGCTCTCGCAGCGTACACCACGGAGCCAATAGCTGCTGACTCTGCTACTGACACCCTCACTGATGAAGTTCCGAATTCTGGTGCATTATCGTTTACATCTTCAATTATAATTTGAACCTGTGAAAAGAATAATTTCTTATCAGGACACACCTATACAGTAGGTTTATTACACCCAAGGGGTGATGTATGTACCTATTGATAATAGCCATAAAGTTTGTTTACAAGGGTTTTGCTCTACAACAAACATGCGACTCAGTCTGAGATGACAAAACACTAGTATCTATCTACTTTTAAGTATCTAGTATCAACTTTTCAATGGTACAGAATCCAACGATTTCTGCGTTAAACCCTTGGCGAAATGTCAAAAAATCTCTTGATAGGAGTTCCATCTACCTTTTTCCAAGCAAACCATCACTACTCGTAGTACGCCCAGCTTAACAATGATCGAGGCCACGGCGCCAGGACTTTCCTGTTACAAGTAGCTGGAATTTCTACCACGTAATTTAATTCCAAAATTACTTGCTTTTGGTACTTAACCCGACTTGCTAGTTACCACGTTCATTTCAAAGTGACGGTGAAATGTTTCATCATCTGCAATACTGATCTTTGTCGATTTATGGTCTTGCTTTGATTGAACTACAAGGTCATCTTAACCATACTCACTTGTGTCTGATCATAACTTGCAGGGTTCCCATTGGCGGCTCTCACGTTCAGCAAATACGACGCTGAGTTCTCTCTGTCCAGTTGGCCAGATGTTCTGATTGCTCCCGTGTGGGTCTCGATGGTAAACTTGTGGTCTACGTCACCGGACATGATGCTGTAGCGGACTAGCTGTTTACCTGGTGAAGTAAAAGTTATTGCTTAGAGAATTTTGTTCATTGATTTATCACATTTATTTATGTAACAAATTGTTTTTTTTATTATAAAGATATAGTTTATTAATTTCTGAATGTGTTTGCTACTTGAACATCGACATGTTTTGCAATGAAAATTAACGTACTTTCATTAAACTTAAATTTGAGATAGATTTTGTAGACATTTGTAAATACGTGGGTACCCCAAAAATATTTTTTATTATTCATAAAAATACCATCTATTATAAGAAGTTTAGAATTATAAATAGAACTCCGCGAATTTGAGTGACCCGGTCTTATAACGAATGTTTTCAAACTTGAATCTATTTAATTTCATGTTCGTAACAAAATTCAATGTTCGACATAAAATAAATGTATTTTTGTCTTCAATGTACTCCTGAATATTTCTATCTAGAGTGACACACAGGTTCGGAGTTCGTCAAATAAAATCTTTGGCTGCAAACATTTGAATCAAAAAATAAACATTTAAGTACTTCCTAGTAAAATTTCAATTTCATTAATAATTATTCATTCATTTATGTAGTTTTTCAATGTGATTTATTAAATAATACATTTATAATTGTACTAACTACTTTATCGTGCAAATATCGTGTATGTATAAATACTAATAATTGTATTTAAAAATAAAAAAATGTAAATTAATAATATTAAATGATGTGACTCATTCTGAGGATAGCATATAAATAAGAAAATAAAACTTTGGAGTCGTGTATAATCCACATATAACTTCTCAGTTGCCTTAACATTGAGAATAACAGAATCAATACTCCGTAAGACGAACGACAGTTGTCGATTACCATATTTGGGCCCCCGCTTTTTACACTGATAATTATACACTAAGGTCCTAAGGCGCAGATCTCAAAAACAATAGTCAATTTAAACTTGTTTCATGGGACATACGACCTTATGTGGTATGAAAAACTGACAAGGTTTAAAGTGCAACGCATACTCGAATTTCAATTTTTAACAATATACCTAGAGTTTCTTAAGTTAACGTGTCGAATGGGATACCATCTCTAGTTTTTACGTAACTTTTTCAGATTTCGTACAGAGTATAACCTTATACTAAGATTACAACTACTCGATTCTAGTTTTCAGTGTTAGTTCAATTCGCACTTGGCTCCTATTTACACATTTTTTTTCTTTTTGTTTTAAATAATGCCGTGGGTAGGTGCAGCTGGGATTTACTTTAATGATGGTATTTTAAGTATTCTATTAAAATATAAGTAGTATGATTCTTTAAAACAACTTTTTACAACAATACTTGGTTTTGCTTGTTGGTTACATTATGCATCTGTATGTTTACAGATGACCGTACTCGTCTCAATTTACCCAGATTACGGGTATTCTCGCAAAATTGACTTGAGCGATATTTACGGTCACCATAAATATTTATGTAGGTACATAATCCTTTTCACTATGACTTTGAAAATACTCGAGCTTATTGATAGTCGGACGATAATCACAAAATCGTCCAGAAGTAACATTCAAATACCTAGTAAATTATTTTTATGCTTCTAAGTTCCAAGTAGTATATTAACAAAGAAATTCTAATATGTTAACTACTTCCTACACAACTTGACTATAATATTTGTTTCTTCTGAATAGTCGTCTATTACATTAGTCATCCGGTAGATTTAATTGGATGCATTAATTAAAACCAGAAATACGTTGAAAACGTTCTTTGTAGACATTACCGACTGCGTCCAGTCTTGTTAATTATGCTTCATCCATGCCTAAATTAGTATCAAACGCAAATGTTCAATTGCCTTGGTGTTCTGCTCCAACCATTGTATTGTCCTTTAAATTTGTTTTGATATCTACATTTAAGGTTGTATTACTAAAGATGAGATTTTTCCCCTTAATTGTGTCCTTGCGGCTAGAATTGCGTGGGTGCGTCGTTATATCCATATTGTTTTTGTTATTTTATATCTTGTGTTAGTAATATCAGTATAATCTCAGAACCAGTTTGGTCGAATCACATTACTTTTTAAAATTTTAAACTTGTCAGCGCACCTAGAAATGCTACCAAAATCATGCGGATTAACCGAAAACCGGGTGCACCGAAAACGGGAAACCACTTTATATCTATCAAATTTTAATTGGCACTTCTCACAGCGCATGCGATTCATTGTCGAATGCTTTTTACTGCGAAGCGGCGTTTTTTTGCGGGCGAGTTTTTTCGTGGGTCGTTTCGGCCGGAGCAGTTGACGCGGTGAGATTGATATACTGACTTATTCGTCGACGTTCTCGGCAATCTTTGTTTCTGTAACTGGTCCATGGTCCCCCGCCAACCTCACTTCACCCCCGCGTCCTCCCTTTGTCCCTCCTCTTTATACAGTCAGCAACGTTGTCTTATTTTCGAAGATTTTACGGGCGCGTCTTTTAATGCCGCGATCGGTGTATGTTTTTGAATTGGGACTTTTGGTGATTTTTGTAGATGCCCCGATAGTCTGTTTTCCAGTGAGCTTTTGATCGAGAATGATCATTATCCATGAATCTTTGTTTGCTCCATAATACATTAAAAAACTCTTTTTCTTTTATCTTTATTTTTGCATTAAATTTATCCAATATATTAAACACTTGTAACTAACGATAATTGTCCTTAACACATCCATCAGACCACCTCACATCAATATTTTCACAGATAATTATAAACTTTTCACATTTTAAAAGACTAGAATCACCTTAATATTGCGTATAATTTATAATGATATAAACTGAATAAAGTTTACGGTTTTATCCAAAATGCATGCTTTAAATAGTGGTTGTTTATTTATTTATTTAATAGTTTATGTACACATGGAAAGAGTTTAAATGACATACAAAGTAAGGATGGTACAAAGCTATACAACTGTGGTGGTTACTTGATTTAAACCAGCTTAAACCAAGGATTTCTGTCTCATAACTTCTAAAATCCTAAATTCATGGTTACATGTAGTCATTAAATTATCATAAGGCTTGCCTTCTCGGATTACCGAACCAATGAAAAAAAATTTTTGTCATGTCTTTTTAAGGACCAGACCATATTGTATGCGTCGAAACCTAATTTAATCAATATAGAAAAGGTCTCATTGTATTTATTTTTGTAAAACAGGTATTGTGGAAAATGAAACTAAAGTACGTCCTTAATTGTGAAAGTACCCAATTTTAAACAAAAAGTCATCAAGTAGGCATAAACATATTTTAGTACTTATTCGATTGTTAGGAATCTACTTTGCATTTACCGATAGATACTAATTAAAAACAACGGTTATTTGCAAAGTTACATCTACATATTTGCCACCCTATATTGCATATTACAAAATTATGACTTCTTTAGAATAGTCAGTATTATTAATTTTTTATATTGATTTGGACAATAAAAGTAATGCACTTTTCAAAAAAGAAAATCCAGATTAACCTAGCGAATGTGACCCCCATTTAAGCTCCACAATAAGACAATACTTTGGCGACATAAAAGATACTGTACATACCTACTCGTAACAGGGCAGTCATTTGCATCTATTGCATTCGCTGTCGAATCAATGGTATAACCGCCCTGTTTCAAAACAGTGCCCTTCTAAATTCAAATCATTAATGGCTTTCGATTATCTCACTCACGAACCCCCATTTGACTTCAATTAAGAGTTGTAGAGATCGCCTATGCGAACTGTTCGATTCCCGATTTGAGTTTAATGAATTAATTATCGTCAGATTATCTCGAAAGGGCATTGGGATTAAGCTCGAAAAGGCTTTGTTCAGATTACATATCGGTGGCCATCTTGAATACGGTTTTTAAGAGAATGTCTATTTTAAGCTATCCAACGATGGTGTTAATAGTTTTGTTGGGTTTGTTGCTGTTGCAAAGAATACTATTGTTTGTGCTATTTTGTTGCCAGTTACAGAATGGTTTTGGTGAAATATTGGAAATCATTTCGATTGTGTTACAAATTCTAGTGGCTATTCTAATTTTAATTCTAACTTTAGTAGTGACGGATTAACATAATGGATTTAGATGAGGAAAAGTTAAATAAAAACGTTGCTAGATTGTTAAAAACAGTTTATATATACAAAGCTTTTTCGAGCTAAACGCTGTATCTATTCTCTATTTACGGATTAACAAAACGTGCGGAACAAATAAATCGTGTGAACGATTTAATTTCAGTTGCAAGCCAAATAACGGTGGTAAAAAGTTGAAAAATAATTGCGGACTCTCAAAAAAGAGGTCTAGAATGGCAGCAAAAACGTTGTCCAGGGCCGTTGACCTCGCCAAGTTGGGAGCTTCGCCCCTTACGACCCACGGGATTGAATTTCAAATTTTCAGCAGATTCGCAAGTCTCAGTGCAAGAAAGCGTGAACCGGCCACATTTTTTGGACGCAAAAACAGAATAGGTTTAGATCGTGTCACAAATTTTGTACGCCAAATACAGAGAACAAACGATTGTAAAAATAAAATGGCTTACAAGACATTATCCGGATACTTTACAACCAAAAACCATCGCAGCAAATCGATGTTTCAATGTATTTTTATTTTAAACTGTAGTTGTAAACTCGCCCTGGTTTCGCTTCAGTACCTAAACTTGATTCTTTACTAAAATTTTAAGACGTGAAATTTTAAGCTAACAACGTTTTTTTATTTATGAACCGATTAAATTTTCAGGTCTGAACAGTTTATTACATACACCATAAGGCTAACAAAAATGTACTTAAAACAATTTATTATCGAATTCTCTATTCAATACAGTGCAATATTGAAATCTGCATCATACTATTCTGAAATGGATTAGTAGATAAATTAGTAGGTACAGACCTAAACACGATACAAATATTCGCAATACTTTAAGATACCTACTGATAGCACTTAAAAACTATCATATTCACCACATGATTCAATGTATTTTCTCATGTAAAATAAAATAAATGCATGGGGTTCGTAGGACACTTGGCTGGAACGAAGTTACATTGTTGCACTTTAACTCTGAACATCTGACATCACTTGACAGCTACATGACCTGACAGCTAGCACCTTTGGCTGCCATTAATAAAGCTGACCAATAACCGCTCAGATAATAGCATATAGTAAACCCAACTTAAGATTGAAACGAAAGAGGCGCTGTCGGACGCATTTGACATTCATTTGACCAATCATTGCACACTAGTAACTGACAGATGAATGACCACAATGCACTTATGAATGACTTTTCGTTAGTTCCAATTTTTGCCATTTCAGAGATAAGTTGGGCGTATCTTAATAAAGCTGACCAATAACCGCTCAGATAATAGCATACATTTCCATTTTATTTTCTAGCTTTCAAATACGTATACCGTGCGACAGGGAACTTCATTAAAAAAGACTATCCTAACAAATTTTACTGTGAACATTGGCCAATAAAGAGGAATAAACTAAATATCTGATAAGCAGTTGTAATCAGTCAGTGTGGTCTCACCACTAGTAATTAAACGAGATTTGATAGGAAAGTACAACTCGTTGGCGTTAACATTAACTACTCAGGCAATTAAAGAGAGGAGATGTAGATACGAAAAGATAAACAATAGATAAATCAAAGAAAACGATAGCTGAAAGCGAGATCTACTGGGGCTAACGAGGAAAACTAATTGCAAAGTTTTGTCGAGTTGAGCCTTGAGTAGTAAGTAGATGGGCCGTAAGATGGTAAGTAACCACTTAGGCTCATTCACATTTGCGCGAATACTCGCACCCACAAGTTCCCCTTCGTAAATGATTATGCGAATCTTTTGACACATTCGTGGTAATTGTAGCTGGTTTTGGATTCCAGGTATATAAGCGGTACTATGCATTCTCGACATGCATAGATGTCGTTGGAATCCAACAGTTTAAAGCTGTAACAATTCGTGAATTTAAGATTCGGGTGCATGTGAGTGAGCTAGGTAACAATGGAGACAAACCACTAAAGTAGTATATCTGTACATATAAAAATATAACTGGTTTCTGACGGATGTATTTGAAAACAATGTATGAAAAGTTTTTATAAGGCCAATAAAAATCAAAAATACTATTTTTGGAATCGTGCAAAAACTACGAAATGTAATTTGATGCGATTTTCGCAGTTGTATTGCTGAACCTAACTTAAAAAATTGTGCGTTTCATTCTGATACGCCGCTTTGAACCTGAGATATGAAGCTTCATAGCACAGATTCACATAAGCTAAAATTATAGGTAAGGCTCCTCAATCCTTGTGCCCATGCCGCCCTAGTCGAATAAAAAATATTATATCATGTAAATATTATTAATTATAATTATAATTTAATTTAATTATGGAAAAATAAGTTCTGAGTCAGAATGATCTTTATAATAAAAATAAATTTATTAATGAATTATAATAAATACTTTGATTAAATGTGTACATTCTACAGGAGTTACAAATACTAAACGATTTTACATTAGCAGAAACGAATTTTGTATACTCTTAAACGTGCCGTAAAAAGAGATTGGTGTAGTAATTAATGGAGCTAAAGTTATAAATAAAAGCAAATTGGAGAAACCATTGCAAATTCAAATAAAGATAAATTAGTCGGCCGCGCGAACATTTAAATAAGGACGTTTAAACCGATAATAAACGCGACAGACGCGAGTCAAATATTTACATCGGCAGACATATTGGATCCAGCGCAAGCAGTTCTGTTATAAATACGAATTTCAATAACAATAAATTCACCTCAAAACAAATTCAGCGCCTCGCGTCCAGTTAAAGCAATCACAACATTTCAAACACGTCTGTCCGGACTCATTAAATTATATTTTTTTAATTAATGGATGCTTATCTTCGGGCAACTCGGCTATAAATCTGGTGGGGGCGTGCGGGTGAGCATTGAGCTTAAATATTATGGTGCTCTTTCTAATTAAACCCAGGGCTGCCCTGTCCGGTGGTATGAGGGCGCAAGGCACAAGAGCAAGGCCTTATGAGTGTGTTACCCAAATTGGTTTGGACAACTTTGGTGTTCCAACTGAAGTAAGTCTGCGTTAATAAATAAAATAATTTATTTTAAGAGTATTACAGCAATTACCTTTCAACGGATTCCCGTGTCATTTTCGATAATCTCTCTTCGATTTTATTGGTAAAAGGAGATAATGTTCAAAATGTAATTAAAAGCTCATAGCAATTAAGCTACTTATCAGTTTTCATACTGAATTTTTTTTTATAAAATATATTTCTTTCATATAATACATACTAATAGTCAGTGACCAGCAGAAAGCGCAAAGCCTAAACCAATGGAAATACAATTACAATTTACATAGTTTTGTTCAAATCCAATAAAAATCCAAGATTTAAGTACACTGCTCTACATGATGTGGCATGATATTGCGTTCGTTATAGAATTCGTTTTAATAGCAACCCACACAATTGCCAGCTTTACGCCTCTGTCATTAAGGTTCATTGTAGATTGACGACGAGAATTTAAAATGCCTTAAGTAAATTTCACTAACAAGCCAAATTGAGCTGTGAAAACACGAAATAAAGTTGTTTTAGCGGGAAATGGCAATACCATAATATCCTGTGCGACTTAAGTAAAGTCGACAATGTCCAAGCAGATTGTAAGTTGTAACTTTGTGGTAAGTTGAAACTTTAATAAAAAATACTAGCGCAACTTAACACTTCTTTTAATCGTATCAATTCTAACCGCAACTTAACCAGAACTAACCAGTCGATCGATAGCGGTTTAAAACGGCACTCGAAGACATTTTCAAACCCTGCCGTAACACGGTGAGCGTGAACGAACTGAAAATATTTATATTTCTGATCCCAACAGCTGATTGTAATATAGTTGTATCGAAAATGTAATCTGTTATTGGTATTTCATTTCTCACGATTATTTAAAATTTAACCGCGGGGACATCGGAATAGATTCAGTTTTAACAAGGATAAGTATCTGACATTTTTCGTATCAATATTATACAAATGAAAAGAGGTGCCGTATAATCGAGGTTATATTTGAAATGAAAACGAAATGAAAGGAACTATTGATGCACATGATGTTAAGAGAATTGAAAGAAAATTGGAAACGATGCTTAACTCTGCAGTTATTATTTAAATAGCTTTACTTAATGGTATTAAATTTGTTCCATATCTGATAAATGTAGGTAGGTACGTGATTTAGCTCTAAATGTAGGTTCTGATTGGATGAATTAAAACACTTAAGTATACTACGAGGAGAAACATTGGCTAATTTTGTGGTAAAATACTAGCATCTTTATAAATTATAAATAGATAGAATAAAGTGTTATTGCACACACAAGAAAATATTACATCAGCTATGCAAGACACAGTACAAAAGGCGGTCTTGTCGCTAGACAGCGATTTCTTCCAGACAACCTTTGATCATAGGACAAATCAAAAGACATGAAAAATATGGAAATTTAAAAGTGAAGGTGTGCTTATTGCAAGTTTTATCCGAGTAAATATTAAAACATAATTTTATTAATTAACTTAATCAGTTTGTTAAAAATTGTGAAGAAAATATTACACTCCTGTATAATTATGAATTAATTATGTCACTGCTAATACCATTTAGAAATTCCGGGGCATATAAATCGAAGTTTAAATTTTTTAAGCATTTTTACAATTTTGTTTATTAGTGATAAAAGGACTTATGGAAAGCACTATTACTACATTATTACTATTCACTGCTTTAGGACGCTATGCAGTTTAAATAGAATTTGAGGATCCTGAGCCCTACCTAGTTCCTAATCACTAATATCTGTACATAAAACACAGACCGTTTAATTAAAGCAGACAACCGTTTTTACCTCATCTATAAAATTCAATTAATGTTTGTAATAAAATGTTAATGTATCTTTCGCCCACAATTATTTTCACCGGGACTGCACTAATGTGTCAATACAAGCTTAAATTTATAGGAATGGCACAGATTTACAGGCTGCTTAAATTTGTTAATGTCCCACGGCTGGGCTGTCTGCCTCAGTAGGGAAGGGGACCATATTTAGTAACTTATACATAAAGTTTTATCGTTCAACTTACGAGTTTTATATAGAAATTTGGTATTTAAAATAGAGATTTTCTTTTATAAACGAGGCACGTTATGATAAGACTTGTAGATTCAAATCCGGAATCCTACCTCGAAGGCATCACACATATCTACTAGGTACCTACTCGATAATATGTTTCATTAGCGTCATGTTGTACAAAAACCGCAATGAGTAAACAATAAAGTTTTTTGATCCAGAATGAATGAATGACCAACAATAATATCGCCAATAAATACGCTATAAAAACCGCACTGAAATCCGTCAATGTGTTTGAGAGCCACGGTGTCTCGTGACAGACACGCAGACAGACAGGTCAAGTTTACCCCCTCTTTTAGTATCCGGGGTTAAAAATATCATTCATCTTTGATACGAACATGTTTTATATTTTAGTCCGCCTCTCTTAAAATTTCATTTTCCTGTTGAAAAATTAGCAACACCTACTTGTACTCGATTTATCATTTTTCCTGTTCTAAAGTGTTTTTTACTCTATGTATGTCTACGAATGCATGATATAATTACTAAAACAATAAATCTTCAGAAATTTTACCAAATAAAATATCACGAAGTATTAACATACTTATGATCTTTTCTCACATAATAACACAAGTAATAAATAAACTGAGTCCGTTGCCAAAAGCGATTTAATATTTAAGCCACGCACCAAGAACACAATGTGGGATAATTTTTAAACGATATCTTCTCAATCTACAGATTTGATTTGCAATATTGCTCCCTTTGATATGGGGTTAATTACAACAAAATTTATTAATATCGCATGCCACACAGATTTAAAACTTTTATTACTGAAGAATTGAGCTTCCTTATAAGTAAGGACTTGTTTTATGTAACGGAACTTCTTTTTATGTTCAAGCAATTTGTGTATTTGCTCGTCATTTTAAATACGGTTTTATATATAAAAGGTGATAGCAAGTGATTTGAATATTGAAGAAGCAGAAGGCCTAACTTTCAAAAATTGTGTGCATTTTAGAAATGATAATAATTATTAGCTGCAGTTTCATTTCAGTAACGGAAAACTTCTCGAGGAATCCAGCACACCTGAGAGTTTTCCAACGTTCTCATAAATTTATGAAGTTTATCAATTCACACTTGACCTGCGTCGTGGACTATGGCATAGGTAACACTCACATTGTGTGTGTATGTGAGGGAGACAGAGAGACATGATCCCAGCTGTGGATTTCGATGATAATGACAACGATAAATAATTTAAAAGAGTGTCATCTGACATATAGTATAGGCGACATAACAGCTGGCACATTATTGCCTACAATTAATAACGCTCAGACAATTAGATACATTCCCATAAATCAGTCATGCAGAAATCTTACACTATTCATTTTGTAGCTTCCATCTCTACTGTACCATAAGGAACTTCGTTACAAAATATCTTACACACTCCCATTGCCCACTAAAATTTGGTTTTCCATTTAAGTATGTTTTCAATAGGTTAGTTTAGCAAAAGCTTAATTTTACTTTTTAATGCAATCCGTTATGAAAACCTTCAACGCTAGTGGTGGAGTCGTTTCAATTACTTCAAAATATCAACACAACACAATCGTGATTACGATGTGATATGCCGAGCTAAGGCACGGGTTAGCCTGTCGGAGAGTAACTAATAATGCTGAAAAGAAGAATTTTAAAAATCAAAAGATAAACAATAAAGGGGATACACTTAATTAATCAAAAATTCTGCGTGGGTGCAACCGTGGGGGAAAGCTAGATCCAATAAGTTCCTCGTTTTACTGTAATCACTTATCACTTATAAATTATAGCTCATCCTCAAAAATTTTTAAGCGATATTCTTTAAATTCAAAGAAAATCCCGTGCTACGGCAAGATTACTATACATACAAACAACGAAAAACGCATTTAAATAAAAGCATTAAGCTTCTTATGAATACTATAATCTATTTTATATTCTTAATGTGCTGACATCTTTGAGCATGTTAGTAGTGAGTAAATGTATAAAAAAAAACTGCATAGGTACTCATAACCCCACACTAGAATTCCCCGTGACGTGGGTAGAACACAGAAAACCTCACCCAAATGTGCGTCTCCCTAACAATCAAACTGTACAAAATTGAAACTAAATTATACATTTTTTCCTACAACTGTCGTTCGTTTATCGATCATTGCTGACTATACAACACCTTTCTGAACTTAAGCATTTACCAACTTATCATTTGACTCGCAGACTCAAAGAGTAAATGACTAAAACCTGTGATCTTTGGCCTTCAGCGACAGATCCAAATCGATATTCAAGGACCAACTCGCATTGTTAGCAATTACCGAACCCTGTCACTTATTAGCTATTAGCAATTATTTGTTTAAAATGCAGTAGCATTTTGTAGCTATTCAAGCTAACACGGATTGGTTTTAGATGGGAATGTAACGGCAATTCAATAAATTAAACAGTAGTGTTTGACTGTATCTAAAATCTGTATCTATCTATGTATCTATCTATCTATTCTACTTATATCTATCTATACATATCTTATATAAAATTCTCGTGTCACAATGTTAGTTACCATACTCCTCCGAAACGGCTTGACCGATTGTAATGAAATTTTGTATGCATATTTAGTAGTTCTGAGAATCAGCTACTATCTATTTTTCATGCCCCTAAGTGATAAGGGTTGTTCAGCCTTAACATTTTTTTATATATTTTTGGACAAAATTTTCATTTTTATTTTTTTGTTTGTGCACGCTAATCTCAGAAATGTCTAAACAAATTTTTATGGGAATTTCACTGAGAGATAGAAGTGGTTGTGAAGCAACATATAGGCTACTTCTTATAACGGAGTTCCCGTAGGATCGAGCTTGACGCGGGAAAAACTCTTATAGGTATACGAACGACGTCGCGGGTGACAGCTAGTTAATTATAAAATCTACACAGCAGTATTTACTTATCTATTTATGTGTGTTTTTACCACATAAAGTATAGTTTTGTTCAAAATTCTTAATCTAGATTTGGACAATGATGTATAGAGACATAACAGCAGAACATCTATTAAAGTGCAGTTTCATTGCGGGGAACTGAGAGCGGCGCATTTTGACTGCGTTGGTCAGGTTGAGTGTCTCCATTGCCCCGTCGTCAATACAAGGCACGTTCCAGTACGCAATTATTCGTTCAAAATATTCCGTTTTGTTTATGTTTTCTAAAGGCGCCTCGGCGGACTAAATCAGTCCTCAAAGGTACCAACGCATTTGTGAGCGAATTAGAGCAAGACTCCCTAGAATTCGCTGTCTAAGTATACACACTTATTAATAAAGTTAACACATTAAGGCCGCTATCCCACTGACGTTTTACGAGCGTTGGCGTTCGTCCAACGTCTGCGCAGCGTTGACATTGCGCTGACGCGACGTTAACGTTGCGCTTGGATTGAATGCAACGTTAACGTCGCGCTCCAGTACCTGTTCCTAAAAAAACGCAACACTAACGTCGCGTTGACGCGGCGTTAACGTCGCGTCTGCGCAGCGTTGACATTGGGCGAACGCCAACGCTCGTAAAACTTCAGTGGGATAGCGGCCTAAAACTATTGTTCTACTATCTACTAAGTGGACTAACCATTCTCGTCCCTATTGGACTATGTTGGTCTTGTTCTGTGTCGTCACAGCTGTGACGGGAAAAGGGAATGACAAAAAAATTGTACCCCTTCTTCAAGAAGTACTTAAATAAATTAGACTTTCGAATGGAGACCACGTCTTGGAAAAAGGAGCGTAGGGCGCCCCCCGACCAGTGCAGGTATCCGCTGGATTCAAAGGGCTCAGGACCGGTTAGTGTGGCGCCAGTCAGGGGAGACCTACGTCCAACAGTGGACATCGAAAGGCTGATGGATGAATGGATGGATGAAATTAGGCTTGGAACGCTCTCTGAGCCTACAGAAGCAGTAGTAATCTGTAATCATGATTACATTCAGTCCATCCTATACGTAGCAATGGACCCGCGCCCTCTAGTCCCAGTTCAGTAAAGCGGTACAGCCAGTGCCGCGAACTATGAATCAAACGTCGCAACAATAGTAGGGGCTGTAAGGGTGTGTTCCCACTGTAGACAGGATTCATTATAATGTATAACTAAAATGACTAAAATATATAACAAATAATAATATAATAATTATTATAATAAAAAGGTTACATAAATGACCGGCAAATGCATTGACGGGTTATATGATACTTGCGCTAAAACATCACTGAAGTAATAGCAACAACAATGGTAGTGAGAACAAGTTTATTGCCTACCTTAATGTTCGACATAATATTTTGAAAAAGTGTCGTCTCTGAAAAATTTTAGAACGTGACGTCCACTTTTTGTATTTACTTTGTCTGGTTATCATTTTCTATCGTTATTCAGCTATCTATGGTGAACGAAAATTAATATTCAAAACATTTTTATTGTTTTCTTGTATTTTTTTATGTCAGTAATGTTGTCTAAAACTAAATTTTAAAAATTACGAAGAAAAGCTTCAATATTTAAAAATAATAGATATTCGTGTGTTAATATGGGATACATTTTATACCTCTCCTGATTTATTGAAAATAGAGGAACTTTTATACGCATACATTTTTTTCCTTATTGAAAAAACTCAATGTCAACTGTGAACGAGCCCTTACAGCCAGCGGAATTCCCATAGACAAGTGCACGTACCAGTTGTGGCTCGCGATCAGTGATTTACAGCGGCACACCACTAGCTGGCTACAGAATAAACGTGGCCCGGCCGCCGCTCACACCGTAGTGCTGCGGATTTCACATTATTTATCGATTTTGTTAACTAATGCCTTTTGCAATTCGAATCATGCCGTGAATTTAAATTATTCATCGACTGCTTCATTAAAGATTGGAAATAATGTGTTTGTCCGTAAGTGGATATTAGTAGCATATTTTTTATGAAATGATTTCTCTATTTTACTGATTCGAATAGGATTTTTTCTAATAGATTTTAATAAATTCTTATCAAAATAGATTGAAAAAGTTAAATTAAATTCATAACAATTTTTTTCTTTACCTATTTTTTTTAAGTTTGCAGACTTTTGAAGGACCATAACTTGTTTCACTATTATCTTGTATAAATTCAACGCCTATATTATAAATCACTATAGACACTTGTAAACCGCATCCAGTATTTTATTTAGGTTACCTACTCCTAAGTTACCTACCATATAAAAGCCATCGATTGCCAAGAATATTTCGATTTTATTGAAAACCTACAGAAGATAGCGACAAGGCAAACAAGTTACTCATATTTTATATAGCCTTGGTACGCAATAAATATTAATTTACTGTTACGATACTGTGTGACAGGTGGAATGAGGTTCCGATAGTGAAGTATAGAAAGCCCAGTTGTATAAATATTAGTCGAACACAACGCACTGCGAACGAGATAGCATCCATACTGTTTGCAAAAACGTTTATCATTATATCATTATCATTATTCCATTATCATTATCAATATCATTATCATTATCAGGTGTGTAACGGACCTATCCTTCTGAATAAAATATCAAAGGACTTTAGATTCCTGCCCGATTTTCATGCAATATTTAAACCTGTATCGTCTCCCATTTGGTAGTGATCCTACCATTTCCAAGGTTTGATTCTCGCTCAGTTCAGACATTTATGTGATTGATCATTATTTGTTCTCGAGTTAGTCTCGGGTTCGATTCTGTTCGAAATAATGTTTGTTATGGAGTCGAAGCTCCATGAAGTTTTATTGTATTGTCCACATTGATCTATAATTCCAATCTCTATGATTGTACATGCCACCCGTGTCACAGACAATCCTACAGTTTATGTCTACGCGTTTATATATTTTTATTAGTTTATTCAAGAATCCGACAATCAATCCATGGACTTGCATTCACTATTACAGTCCACGAACATAAAATACGTATTTATAAATATTTTCATCGTTAAAACGAACAAAATGTGTCCATATTTCCCGTCCAGCTAATAAATATCTAGTTAACACCAGTGCAGAGCAATTTCAATACAAAACAGTCCAGGATTAGAAAGTCAAGGAGAGTATAGGTGGATATGCGATGGTTGCTCATCACGCGCTCGTGATACTGGCTGCAGACAATGGGCGATTACGTACTAGGGCTTAGATATCTGCTCGTGGGACACTACCCAAGGGATGGACGGTAGCGAGGGAGGGAATTCTCATAAAGTCATACACGGTACCATGACATCAAAAAGTGAGGTTTGACATTTGATGAAATGATAACTGAATTATTTTTGTACATAGGACATATAAAGCTGATGTTAAGCTTTTATTCGGCTCGCTTCACGCTAGCCAGGTATCTATGGCTATTCTTTGGAAAAAATGTTTGAAGGATCATCATAGGGTAAAAAAAGCCAAAAATATTATTTTTCGTTTTTTCGTCTATAGGTATGTTTGCCCATGGAACATGCACAAACTACTGAATGATACTACCTATATTATGTCGCTTTCACATTTGTATTGCTGAATGACTTACTCAAAAACTGGTTAATGTTAACATCTTAATACGCCACTTAGAACCTGAGATATAAATAATACATCTGACAGGACAACGTCCGTAGGATCAGCTAGATATCACTAACATGGTACGAGTACCTACACGCTGAACGCGTCTCCTTTAAAACAGCATCGAAGTGGCACGATTTCAATAAATTTGTTAAAGCAAAATGAAGCTATAAGGTAACCCGCTGCACCGGTAGTCCTTGGTATTCCAACATTAATATTTACTCTGTCTTTAAGTGATTTTCTTTGTATGTAATCCCAAACGTCTGTTTGTTTGTCCGTGGTGCTTTCAATAGAATGTGAATGTTATTGAGTCCGCCTGTTGGTATAGGCATCGAGTTTTGTGGTTGTATTAAATTCTGTATGCTTTTTACATTCTTTGTTTTTTAGAGAAACTAACGTAATACTATCCTAGTAACTTAAAATAGTAAACAGTATTTAATTGAAGAATAAAAATAACACTTACCTCTATCACCAACAGTAGCTTTCAAGTTGCCGACGACGGTACCGCTTCTGACATCCTCTCGTACTCGGAAATTATATCTTGGTTTGTCAAACAATGCAGACCCAACGCCAGTAGGGATCACGTTAATGTGGACAAGCGCTGCCTGAGGCGCAGTGAGGCCTCCACCATCCGTCGCAGATACTTCCAAGTCGAACTTCCCATTAGCTTGTATCAAAGCAGGTTTCGTTACAAAAATCTCACCAGTGCCTCTGTCTATCCTGAACACATCATTATCATTTCCATTAGTGATCCTATACGTCACTGTACCGAATCTACCTGAATCGGCATCGGTAGCAGAGACAGCTACGATCGGCTCAGTAGATGATATCCTGCCCTCCTTCAGAGAAACATTGTAATCTTTAACAGTGAATGCGGGAACGTTGTCGTTGATATCGAGAAGTTGGATCTTCACCATGGCGGTCGTCGACAGGCCCCCTGCGAATAAATAAATAATTGGTCTCGTGATTGTTTGTATTGTTGTAATGCTATGTTTAATTGACAGCCGCTTGATTTATGCGGATGTCATCAAGTTTTCGATGTTTAAGCTCCGAGACAATAAAATGACGACTACGATCCGATTTAATTGTGCAACGTTTAAACAAAAGTTTTCTCTAAATGTCTATATCAGTTGTGGTACTAAGAAACAATATTTGCCAGCTTACGAAAGAGTTTTGTATACAATGTTGCGTACATCATGAGGAAATGCACGAACCATATGTTCTCGCTACGATGTTGCTGTCGCTGGAGATTTACTGTTACGATTGAACTATTTAAATGTCTTGATAACATGTGTTGTTAGGTAACATTTGAATACATTAATATATTAATGAAAGGAATTTATTATTTAGGAACCATTACGTTTTAAAAAATGTTTTATATGTATTTAGAAAGGCATGCTGAGCAACTCAATTTGTCAGTGCCTTAAAACAAGACGAAGATTCACCTCCTTCCCAATAAAGAATACCGTCTGTTTAACTATCAAAAGCCGAAATTACTACCGAAATTTCCTTTCTCTGTCGCCGCTTGGTCACAGATTGGTCGAAATAAAAACGCGAAGTAATAGTTGGACGCTTCTCGCCACATAAATCAATTGGGGCTTGCAAAGACAACGGACGACGGACACTTTTGGAATTTATTTGCGGCCGACTCTGGTGCTTTATTTCGAGCTGATTCCGTACGTTCGCATACATATCTGGCTATATTCTGTGCGTTTACGCCACCTGTCAACGTTGAACTTATTGCCTTTCGATAAATGTTAGGGACGTTTTTTTTTCTTTATCCGGTAATTGCGCCCTACAATGTGCTGGTAATAAAGCTTTAATGATGCATGGTCGGTATCTCCTGTCTGCGTCCCTCACTCGACATGGTTTCGTAATGAGTTATTATTTTGTACTTCGTTATCCATAGCTGCTTTATCTGTGTTTTGTTTAAGTTTTATTTTTTATATCAAACCTGGTATTTCTATGGAGGATGTATTACTGCTTTACACTCACGATAACAAATACTCGCTCTATGGAATATTATCTAGTATTTTTTTCACTTTGAATATATTAAATAGCGCTACCGCTAATACCGATAATGATTCGACTCTACTTATATTACCGGATTTCTTAATTAGTTGGGAAATAAATCTAAAATGTCTTTACACGTCAACGCTCACAAACATCAAAAAACATAATTGAGGGATCTTTTCCAAATGTCACCATAATATAGTAGACGAGCGTTACTTACAATAAAAAAATGGCAAATTCAATAAAGAGACAGCATAATCCGTTTCGTCAGATGAATACACTACAGCCCTCTATACTTAATTCATGCGAGTGCAGCTAATTCACTCAATTGATCTCTTAAACTATTTAGATCAGTCAATAAATAACATACCTACCAATACGATGAAAATCTTTGAGCCAAATTGACTAAATAACATTAAATTTTCACGTAATTGAAAACATACACATTTTTGAAAAAGAAATAACTGTTTTACACTAATTTAATTTAAATACTTCGAGTATTACAGAAATGTATTTTAAACTTTCTAATTTTTACGTACCTCTATCAGTAGCGATGATAGGGAATTCGTAATCGGCGTTGGCTTCGTGGTCCAGAGGAGCAGAGACGCATAGCTCTCCATAATCAGGTTTCACTGAGAATTGGGGTTTGGCGGGACCTTCTCCCAGGGTGTAGTTTACAATCGCGTTCACTCCACAGTCTGGATCAATCGCTGACATCTGTAAAGGAAATTAGGATTCAAATTCAAATATTTATTTCTACGAAGTATGTTTTTTTGTAAAAAACTTTTCTTTTCGAAAGTCAAACTACGCCATCGCTTCAACAAATCCCTAATGAGTGGTCTTTGAAGAAGAAGTGGCAAGAAACTCCCAAGGAGCTTCGTTTCCTATTCACAGTTACAGATTGCACTTACTACTAATTATGGCGAAAATACGAAACTCATGTCCAACTTTGAGAACGCTGAATATCATCATATTAACAAATCTACTGTCTACTCCACATTATGTTAAAAAGCCCAATTAATATGTTTATTTTACTGTAGCTTACGCAAAACTACTTATTAAACAATTCTCTTAATCGATGGTGAGGATATAATTGTGATTGTTAATTTCATTGATCCTAAGTTACACCTAGACTCAATTAATGTATTTGTTTATTCTATTACATCATTCAATAAAACAAATAGCGAACTTAATGCCAATGATTCTTAATAATAAATCGTTTTTATTGATTGCAATATATTGTGGATGTAAGACAAAATGTTTTACAAAAAGTGATACATAATAAAACAATAAACAATAACACATAATTACATATTATTATGTAGATATTATATGATGTAAAATATGTACAACACAAATATTTACTAGATGTACCTACCTATAAGGCACTACTAGAACTATTTACAAAACATTCAACTCAACATAACAAAGATATCGAACATAACAAGTAATAGGTGAAGTTACTAAAGTTGGCAAATACCCTATGTATGTAGGTGGCAGAAGATAAAATATGAATAATTAGGGGTGCCTATTTGATTCAACCGCAATTGATTGACCCTCTGTGAGGTCCTTGTTATTATGACGGCAAATGAATAGGATTTTACGAGACACTGGAATGTTGTTCGTCCGAACTACAACATGTGTCTTACTATTAGTGATCAGATGATATCCAGTTTGCGACTCACGTACAGAGTGATTAAGAAAATCTGATATGATTATCTAAAGAAATGAGTTTACTAATAATTACTTTTTACTAATAATTTACGTTTATTTGTTTAAAATTATTTATAAACATAAAGTGGTAGATAATCTAGACCCCTTTATTAGCTTACTCCTTTTTTTCCTTTACAGTGTTGACAATTTAAAACTAACGCGAATTCTATTAAACATTGTATTACTACGTATTGAAAAAATTGTTACTAAAACATTTCAATCTGATGATAAGTCTCTGTCGCCCATGAACATCAGTGTTTCTTTGGCGTGAAAGAAAAGAAAAGAAAGAAAATAGTTAAGCCATCTCCAGCAGGAATACGACAAATCATTTAACGGCTGACTCGAGCGAGAACTCTCCTTCTATTATTCAGTAGACAGTGAAACAAGCGAATAAGATACGGGCAAGTATTAACGGAAGCTCGTGTAATAAGTCATTGTGAAGCTAAATGAGGATGGTCATCAACTACTGACGTGTGTTTTTGTTTGGTTTATTTTACTGCGTAGTCTAAGGCTGAGATTTCTTCAAATTATTTCGTATTCATTACAATACCTTAACTGCAGTCGATCTTTTAGTATATGATGTAGAAACATCTGCTGTTTTATATTCTTCAGTCTTGAAAAGTGATAATATTTCTTCATATTTAATATTAAAAGTTAATACACGTCCATCATTTATCATTTTAATACCAAGTTTCACCGAATCAAGACTTTTCATTTACAATAAGCGAGACGCATTCAACTGAAAGAGCCGTTTCAAGGGCCCAAATTGCGATTTGAACGAGTGATTAATTTCTCGACATCATAAAGCAATCATCGTAAAGACTGATACGATTCTGCGTTAGTCGTGCTTCCAATCTCTAAATAATATCGGGATCCAAAATGCATTTCGAAGTTCGCGATCGAAAAGAAAACAACAAATTGGTCGGTAGGTGCTAAGTGATCGAAAAAAGGAGAACTCGCACAACATTGTCCATAATTAGCTCCGAATCATCTTTTTCTCTTTATCACTGTACGTTGTACAGTCAGAGACGTTTCACCACGTAACTGTCAGGCATGTTCGCGTAATTTCACACTTAGTTGGACGGAATTCGGTATGTAATCGCGTGCGGAGATTTGACAGTCCGTGTAACCGGAGTCGCGGTGTGTACGTGACAACACCAACTGATTAATTGCGTCGGGTGTAGGGAAGATAAATGGTTGGCCTTGCAAATGTGCTTTTGAAACCCTTATTACAATGCAGTAAGATCGATAATCCATCGATGATAGGCTAGGTAATGTTAATATTAGTCATTTACGAGGAACTTTCCTGTTGTCTTCATCCGTATGAATTACATGGAGTTCTTTCTCAGACTCCTTTGGAATTATCGCTTCCTCTTCTATAACATATTCTTCATCTTTATTAACACTTATAAAACGAGGTATACCGGTACCACCTCATATTTCACATAGTTTTTATACCTTATCTAAATGAGCATCTCGACTTGCGACATCATCGTTACAATGTCATACTCAATCTTCGATACTAAATAATTAAAGGCCATATATTATAAAAGAATTTATAATAACAATAAACAAACAATATTGTCTAACGAACTTAAGAAAGAATTTTAAATGCTACAATGGGTAATATACGTGTGATTTTTTTGTCTTTATCGCTAAACTAAAGACACTTATGTATAACGTAATTTTATATTTAAGTACTACAAAATCTCGAATATCAATTATAATGAAAAGTGGTTTTACGAGGGAAACTCAAAATATCAAAACTGAAGTCTAGTCACCATTTGCGATCAACATGTCAAATCATGTATCATGTCATGGAAAGGGCCTAGAGGTCACCCGGGGAAGTACCACCGCCCGCCACAGTACTCAGTACCATTCCTACCGTGTAATAATTGTTTTAAGAACAATAATTGTGTTCCGGATAGGAAGGTGTGGAGCCGGTTACACTTTTTTAGAGGCGACCATCTCAGTCCTCAGGGGTAGCAACGCATCTGTGACCGAATTAGAACGAGACTCATACTAACATTAACTAACAGGACTAACCATCCTAGTCCCTTTGAGTCTAGTTTTAGGTCAGTCACAGTTGTTATGGGCGGCAGCGGAAGGGTGGTGCTACATGCTCGTTTACTATCTTGATTCCAGAAAAAAAACTATGCCAGTGCCTACCGATTTCAGTAACTCGGATAATTTTAATATTCGAAGAGATTGCGATCATGGGGCAATTATATGATTTTAAGTTAATTAACCAGATAATTATCTCAGGACGACGACTACACCGTCAACTATTTTAAAATGCTTATCAGTAAAATAATATATCATAATTAGTCACGTTTTCAATAATTCATTATGTTGCCTCGTCAGGACATTTCTGCACATTACGTTATGGTTAAGTTATAAAGGCGATTTTACCATTGAAGCTTCTGTGTTCATTATAACTTCTGAAACGAAAACTTTAATATTAGGAGTGGCTTAATACTACCTTTACAAAAACCCATAAAAGTAGATAACCCACAGACATTTTTAAAACTGATGCATCCTTGAAATTGAACTATTGTGAGATAAGGGATTTCATTCATCTTGATTTAATGTCTATAGAGGAAGAAGAGCTTACTATGAAGTTAACTCGTTTGTCGAACATTTCCATAATCATATTTTTACATCTTTATCAGATTTTTTAGTCCTTGATATTCAGCTTAAATCTAATGGATATTTATCTACTTAATATTTGTGAGTTATTTCACAAAGTTTACATACATCAGAGAAAATTATATTGAAATACGTTTTGTCGTTTCTGAGTTTAGCAGGAACAAAAGCACAGACCACAATTTTATTATTATTGTGTTGGTATCTAACTCTGTGATTTTTTTATCAAACATCTCCCATGTTCTGACATGACATGTATCAGCTAGTATTTTGTTTTACGTAGAACCATATCTCAATGAATTTGGCGATAGCAGACTATTTAATCGCAATAAACTAAGATCCAACATCATTGACAACAAAAATAAGAATTTCAATATACCGGGATGAACAATAAATCGTGTATACTGCGGGCCATGATAACTTGCCGACAATATCGACCATTTCAAAATATGACACAAGAAGATAATGGCGAAACGCGGCCGGCTTCAAGATTGATACTAAAGTGCTTAAGTTGTTTATATTTAAATTTTCAACCAAGTTGACACAAGTTATTATCGGCTACCTCAGTATAGAGATAAGAGTGGCCACTATGAGATTTATTACACACTCTCGTTAACACACAGTGTTTAAAACGTTTTTGTGAGTGTTACTGGCTGAGACTCACACGTCTCAATTAGGAACTTTAATGCGGCTGCTAATATTTTTTTCGCCTGCGTCGCTTTGAAGATTAAAATCGCCGTTGACGATGGCGTGAATGAAGTTTTTAAAGCCACCACATCCCGCAATACCATACATCAGCGTGGGGCATGTCGTTAAAGCAAAGTAATAGCCTAATTCGCCCGCAAGACGTGTTAGTTTTTCTTTGCGATTAAACAAGCGTAGTTAGAGCAGAAATTTTAATAGGATCGTTACTTCTATAAATTGCGTCTATAACGAATGTCACGCTGATAAAAAGCTATTCCAATACATGCCTTTATCAAGCGTTTTAAGAGCATACTGTTCGTACACTGATTTTATCGCTTAAAGTAACATAATTAAAGCATTAAATGAGATAAATAAAATATCCTTCGCTGTTACAGCAGTTCTACAAAATGCTAATCAATAAAACGGTTAAGTAGTAAAAAACTACACTTCTACTTGTCTGCAAGTGTTCCCAACGTCAAATTCAAGTTATTTAAATGCAAGGGACGCATTCAAGTAACTACGCTCTGATCTAAATAAAGCGTACAGCTGCCTTGTTTACTCGATGCAAAAACGTATAAATAAATGATTTGTAACAAAAATAATAAAGATTCCTACTCAGTTCGGCTGTAGCTAAAGGACATTGTAATTCAGTCTGATTGGCACACAATAATGGAATCAAACATAAGCCATTTAAAAATTGTCCGCGTTAAAAGGAAAAAGGTAGGCGACAGTGGTATAAAGAGAAAATAAAATTGAACAGGGACAATACCAGGGCCCGATTCAGAAGGATTTGTAGTTCCATTAGTTGAACAGTTCGGAGATGAGACCGAACGATTTCAACCTGTACGATCTAGAAAATAAAGATCAGAATAGAACGCAATATTTAAAGGAATAATTAAAAAATGCAACGGAATTGTGACCTGCATTCCGAAGCTATCCCTGCCTTTATAAATTGGTTTAAATTGGTGCTACTGTAATAAAATTTCTGGGAAAAGGTTTTCGGTTTAGAAGTTATTGCATCTTGCGGTGATCGAGTGTAATGTTGTAACGAACGATTATGGTTATATGTTAGTCTTGAACGGAAACTTGACTTTAACTGACGAGAAAGTAATCATAATAAATTTGTTTTCCAAGACATTGATGTTGGAAAGATAGTAAATCTTAAATTTCAATTCCCTCAAAACTATTCAACTTTCAATTAAAAGAATTTTCTTATTAGTTTAGCTTAGCAACATGAATCGTTGTCGCTGGACACCTGAGGTCATCGTTATCATTACAAATACTTTATGTTATGCCCAGGTTACTACAATACATCAGTGAACTCTTATGTTAATTGGTATTGCCGTTTGTGAAGTTAGCGGAAACAAACGAATAGAGCAACAGGCAAACCAACATATACAAAGAGGTTTTTGCTCACAAAAAAAAAACAAAAATCATAATAATAGGATCTTTTGCTTTAATAAATACCCTCAGCCTATTTCTATAATATTTCATTGTAAGTAAGAAAGTGATAGTATGTGACTACGATTTCCATAAAATCAACGCAGCAACACAACCTAACCTAACCTGACATGCTTATGATAAGATAAGAACTGGACCTAATTCGAAAGCAGGACAACAAATAACAGTTAGCTCTAACAAGCATACTTAAAAGAAAGCTGTGATTAAGGTAATGGCTAATTGATAAGCATACAAAAACAGCTCGGCTCGACTAGATTTTCTTTTGAAGCGGCCATAGACAGCCAGTCAGTCAGCACGGAATGTGAACACCTTCGTTAGGGACATAATAACACTTCCTGAAATTAAGGCACTTGTTAGCTTTTTGCTGTTGTACAATCGGCATAGAAATTACCATAGTGTAATGTTGAATAGAAGTGATTTTATGATTAATTAGTTATTTTTTATCTAAATCGTAAAATCTCTTTCACTAATCTTCTTTGTGGTGCAAAATTAACACATCTTAAAGCGTTTTTCTTCTGTGTATTCTTTAAGTTGTCAAAAAATATTGAAAATAGTACATTATGATGTAAGTGCGCGAAGTTGGTCATTACAGTCGAGGCGGTATTGCACAGCCCGAGCCGCAAGGCGAGGGCTGGAATAGAGCCAAGACTGTAGTGAACAAAGCGCACGCGTATCATACGACGTTTTTCAACACACTTGCGAGGAAAAAAACAATTAGGTATCGACATTTTTCAGTCACAAATCAGCAAATTATAAACGAACAAATGTTTGCACAAAATGGCGCCGAGGTTTATTTAATTTTTTCGCGCGCCGTATCTTTGGTTGAATAACTATGCGCGCGCAGGCGCGCAGGTTAAGTCCAGAGGCAAAGAAAACCGCTATTCAGCCACGATATATTAAACTAAATAATTATGTATTTCTAATAGGAATTTACGGTAATTAATGATTTAAAATATTGTATTTTTTAAATGCTTTAATAGATAATTAGATGAAGTATAATCTTATCTTATCAGATTTTGACTAAGTACAACAAGTTTATTTATTTACAAAATAATAAATCTTTTGGTAACAACCTCTTTACGGATATTAAAAAAAAAGTGGAATAAGAAAAACACTAGTGCGGCAATGAAAAGTAAAACGCACTATTGTGTAATAAACCGCATTCCGGGCGTAAGACTAAAGAAAAAATAGCAACTTTACGAGCAAGTGTGTTGAAAAGTATATTTTTTCGTTTGTTACACCTTCACGCCTTGACCCCTAACTGAAATTTTACTCACATAATTATCAAAGCACAGAGAAAAAAATCGAGATGGATGGAAAAATCTAGATGGCGCTGCCATTAAAGTTCCGTCTTAATAAAACGAATGAACTATGTATCATGTTCATTCAACTATGTACCATGTTTAAATTTATTCACATTATGTATACGCTAATAATAAATAAAGAATATTTACGTAACTGGATGTTCTTAAGCGTTTTCAGCGCACTGTTAAACCACAACACTAAATTATAAATGAAAATAATTCTATACGTTCCTTATTCTATGGTCATGTATAACCAGTATAAAACATTCTGGTCTAGTTTTATGTGGTGTTTACATTGATGTCTTCTTCGGATTGCTGTTAGCCTAACGATGCCTATGCACAAAGAACTTGGACACCTTCTTGTAGTCTAGTTAAATTTACTGTATGCGATTCTAAACAGTTGCTAATACGAGTACAATGTATCAAGAGATAAGATATTCGAGGCTTATATAGACGACAAATGAGTGGGTTCCTCTTGTTTGGTATAACAACTTTTCGTCGAAAATCGCTTCGACTAATTTTAGTTGGAATAAAGTCATTTCACATAATTATTCATTTGATCGAATATTTGATTGCCATAATTTTATTTCTTATCATCATTTGTTTCGAATAATATATTTTTATCGAATGTTCAAATGCGCTAATTTTAATTAAAGTAATTAGGTTAGCGAGGAGCGAAGCGACGAGCGTGTCAGGTTAACAGTAACAGGATCCATCGCACGAGCCGAGCGAGCGAAGCGAGCGTGCCGCGGCAGCGGCCGGCGAGTGCCAGAACCGACTTTAGGGCGTTTATAACCTGAACATTTCATGAAATGAAAATTTTATAAAATAATATTCGATCAAATGAACATTATGTCAATCAATATTACACAAAATGAATATTCGATCAAATGAAAATTATGTCAAACGATATTATACAAACTGATTATTATCTTAAACGTTGTTCGATTTATTAAAATTATATCAAAAGTTGTTATACGAAACAAGGGTAACCCCAAATGAGTGCCTTCGCAGAATGTTGGTATTCGCAGACAGGACTAACAACTTTGGTCCTCAAAAATATGAAAATTATGCTTAAATATTAATTAACATTAAGTCGAAAATTGCGTGGTAAATCAACCTGTTAAGAGTAAGATTAACTGCATCGCAAGTGTGAAAATACATAAAAGATAAATCTCAATTCATAAAGATAGCGACCTCAACGGAATGAAATTTAAAACGTGCCTATTTTCAGAATCTCAGCTCATACAATGGCACCTCCATGTATGAAGGCTTATTATTGTATATTTAAGGATCCTTAACAGTAGACCGAAACCTAGCAGCCTGTACAAAATCGAGACAATGCATTAATGATGTGATGAATAATGAATAAGATGAATAATGCAAGTATTCAAAAGCTAGGTGTGCCTTTCGAAACTATCTCTTTTTTAAAACACTCTGTGTATTTTCTTAGAGTTTATAAGTTTTTTTCCTTTACTTACCTATGACCTTAGAGAATCACATCACACAGGGAAGAAACAAATAACGAACTCAAAATAATTTGACTCTGTTTATTAATAAGGCAGTTTGTATTTTATGCTCATTGGTGCTGAAATAAAATCATACCTATTTAAGTATGTATATTAAATACATTCAAACCATTACTTCCGAGTGTGGATATTAACGTATAGGTTCGCAAAACGGTACTACAAGTGCCGTTTTGCGAACACTCGGGATTTAAAATTAATCGATGCTGCCACTAAAATTTCATTCAAGAATCTCTTTAAATCGATTCGCTGTACGGGACTCGCGCCTCGCCGTGCGCTCGCGCATGTCCGGTTTTTTAATTGACAATACACCTTCGCTGACCTTTTCTATCTTCCTCCTTTTGTGCCTTGATTGTGTTCGGTTTTCTTTTTTCAACAACAATTATTTTTCAGGCCCGCTTTATTTAAATAAGGCGAGTACTGAGCGTATTGTTTGCAGAAAGGAAGTTACAAGAGCGCAGGTATTTGTAGCTCATGTTCGGTTTCGAGATGCCGATGTGCGTTTAAGTTCAACAATGCGTTTGTGAAGTTAAAGCTATCAATAGGCTATTAGAATGAGACGGCGTGAGCTTGTGGTTCTGTGGATTGTAATTGAATCGGATTTTTCAGCACCATGAGGCTTCTGATCTTCTGAATTTTGGATTGCTGTTTTGGATTTGTTGTATTTTTTATTTCTTTTTATATATTTCTTGTATTTAAGCATTGTAGGTATGTAATATTGATTGAAGACTGTGTGACATTAAGTAAAGTTGTAGGTTCTGTGCTACGAAGGGCAACTATCTGTAGGTTATATTGAGTACTACCCCACGATTCGATTTTCAAATACCTTCCATATACACCGATCCCTTACAGTTTCATTACATGTAGTAACAAACAAATTAACATACAAAAACATATTTTCTCACGAGTCACAACACTGAAACGCAATGTTTTGTTTTAAAATCAGTAGGTATTAAAGGATTTCCTTACCTCAAACCCACACGGTTCGAATAACATGTTTAATGATTCGATTGCAGATTGTAATGTATACGATGCAAGTGTATCCGACGCGTGTGCGCACGGCCGTCCGACACGACGTGTCGTCGACACATCGTGTCACGTATCGTATTCGATGTAATTATGTGTGAACTGATTAAAGGAGAGCATTTGAGAATTGCAGCATTTGTGACGAAGACAATTTCTTTTTTTTTTTGTCATGTTGTTTGAATTGAAAAATTTAACTTGTATTTAGTTGTCTCACTGCTCTGTTATTAAAATACCAAATGCCTGTTGGTATTTTAATAACTTTCAATAGACAAATAATAAAAATTTGAAATTTAAATTAATTGAAATGATACCATTACCAAGACCAAAGGCATCGGAACGCTACGCTACCGGAAAATCTATAAACACTATAATTGAATTACAAAAATAAAACAATAAATTTCGTCACAGCGCTGATAACTGTCGCAGAGTTCCCTTGCCTGGAGTCAATTTTGAGCATAGAAATTCAGTCATATTTGTTATAAAATTGCTTTGTCATCAGCCCGTGACCTCTGTGGAAAATTTCAAGTTGATGAGACTTCTTCAAATTGGTAAAAATGATTTTACTTTTTCTTAACATGCAGGTCACGTTAATAAGTTATAATACGTTAATAAGAAGAATAACTACCCGGCCACAATATACAAATCCATTCCCTACTGAAGCAGGCTGCAGACATTCGCGGAAGGGACACTCGACACTGTGGTCGACGCGGTTCCAGCGACAGGGCAATAATCTGTGGGTGAGCTTTAGTGGACTGGCTGCGTCACGGGCTATGGTCCGCTTGCATTAAAGGGTTAAAGGATGCGCTGAACTAGGATACGTTATCCATTGTATACTTATACTTACATTATAAAGCTGAAGAAGTTTGTTTGAACGGGTTAATCTCAGGAATAACAGGTGGGAATTGAAAGATATTTTTGTGTTGCATAGTCTATTTATAGAAGAAGGCTTTAGGCTATATATTTTACATCTTTTATTATCATACGGTATGAGATCGAGATAATGGTTGGCTTTGTGAAAGGAAAGAAAAGGAGAGGGCGATCACTGACCCACTGGACCAATACTATAAAACAAGCGTGTAAATCCACCATTCACGCATCCATAGAACTTCGTGGAAAAAACCGCTTATGATGACCACGATCATCGGTCATGAGGAAACGACAATGAAGAAGATATCAGATCGCGATAGAATTCTCCATACGGACCACGACCACACAGGTACACGGGACATAACACATTATTCCCAATAATATGTTCCCTAAGTTCCCTTGAAAAATGATACCTAACTGATAATTATCAGATAACCGGCGATGCGTTGGTGATGCCCCTAGTGTTGCCAGTCTCCATGAGCGACGATAATCACTTACCATCAGGTGACCAGTCTACTCGTTTGTCTGCTTAGGCTATAAAAATGACGTCCCGACTACCGGCGGACGAAGTCGCGTGCACAAACTTGCTATAAACATGTTTCAAAAGACGTTCAATTCATTATTTTCTTTAAAACCAAATATTGTTAAACGTCACCCGCAACGGACGATGTCATTTTGAATCAGCGGCCGAATGATTACAGACGAGAGTTTTCGCGAATTACATTTTATTTTAGGCAATTTATCCTTGTTTTGTGTACGGAATAAATTCGTCCTACGCACGGCTCATGTTTCGGACACATGAGAGGCGTCGATGTGTGAAGATATTTGGCGTTTCTGATTACTTTAATATATTGTCTACTAGCTTTTGCCCGCGGCTTCGCCCGCGTGGAATTCGTTTATATCGCGAACCGGGGAAGTGGGGAAGAAGGTACGTCATCAACTATCTTCCTGGGAAAATTCATCGAAATCGGTCAGGCGGTTTAGATTTTTCATACAAACTTTCATCCCCTATTTCAAGCCTTTAGGGGTTGATTATTGAAAAAAAGTAGCCTATATGTGACTCTGGGTCTTCAACTATTTTCATTCTGAATTTCATCCAAATGGCACCGGTGGTTTAGCCGTGAAAACGTCACAGACAGACAGACAGACAGACAGACTTTCGCATTCATAATATTAGTATGGATACTTATTAATAACATTTTTAAGTCGACCGTCTCTCAATCGTCTGTAGGGTTAGGTAAAGAACGAACAAAACAATAACGAATATAAAAAATATATTCTTGTTGTCCCATACATATATTAAGGTCTTAGTCTTTTAACATGTTCTAATAGTTTTTGAGTTACCGAGGCGGTCAAAGATGATTACACATGATTCATGTAACACACACGGTGTTGCTAGCCAATTCGGTTAGCTGACCTTGGCTTGATACGCTACCGCGTGCCTAGATCCAGTTTCTTTAACATAATGATAAATGTAGAAACGTACTTTACTGTGCAAAAAATTATTATATTGAAAGGAAGTTGAAAGGTGTCTTATGGTGCGTACAGACTATATAACAAAACATGTTATAAAACATAGTTATATAACATGTTTTTTAAATGTGGACGTTATGTCTTACAAAAACACATAGTGTCTTGTTATATGTTTCATTGTGATACAACAATGTTAGATAATGTGGACGTGTTATATAACAGAAGTTATAAAACATGTTACATAATCTGTACGCACCCTTACAGTACTAACAAAATCACTGAAAATAATAGGCCGCTGGCAAAATGACATAGCTAACAAATTTCAGAAAGCGATGGGAGATGGCCCGCACATACCAGCCTTGATGGACGTTAGCGCGTTCATTTCTGAGATAACTGACTTGTGACGCGGTCTAAGTTGTAAGCGAATAATTTATATGTTAATCGACGATGAAAAAGCGAGCTGAAGTAAACTCAATACATTTTGTTTTTTTTTTTTTGTCAATCTTGGACATCACTAACAAAGGACATTGGCGCATTGCTGGCCAACTAAATGTATCTACCAACAATTAACGATGTATGATGGCGATTCCTATGTGGGAGGGAGGAGGGGGTTCTATTTTCATGCATAATCTCCTTCCCTCCCACATAAGAACATAGAAGTATGGTGTTTCTTTTTTTGATTTATTGAATGTTCTTATATTTGGAAGATATAAGTATGCTTATTTTTGCATGATTTTTGATGTTGTAATGAACTCTCCACTTGCAGAGTAAAACCGGGATTTTTTTTTAATTCCATATAATTCGTTGTAATTTTTTAAAAGGATTTTTAAATCGGTTAAGGTAATATTTTTGTTATTCATATTATTATTATAATTATGAAATTATATAAACCTGCGAAAGGAAGTATATTTCTTAATTTAAAATATTTTTGAGAAAGATGAACAATAAATTCATTTAATTTAATTTTTAAACTCCACTTTCAAATCCCCTTTCACAGTTGTATCCAAACCCGCTACCGCTCATGTTTTGTACCGAGCCGTTACGGTTTATATAACTACCAGTTCTGTGGGAGCGATACAAACAACTGTTAAAGTTTATGAATGCGACAGCAAAGTAACTATTAAATTGAAATTTATTTTGACCTCTGCACAGACCGTTTTTTGAGGTACCCACGTTATTAAGAAAAACTATCGAGGGTCAATGGCCTAGCGCAATGTGTAGTTAGGAATGCTATATCGTATGTGAACATGTTCAATGTGTGTTATTACGAATATAAATAAGTGCACATAGTATACGTATTACGGGTTCGAATCCCAGCCGATGCAGTCTTCGGAGTTTAAGATTTATGTGTCTTTATTTTCATCCATATTTCATGTTTAAAATAGAAGGAGGTTGACAATTCGACTATATTTTTTTTGTATGTATGTTAAGTACTTCATAGCTTTTTAGTGGGTGAACAAATTTCCCCAAGCAAAGAGAGCATGTCTACTAGAGTAAGATATTTATCTTACAGGGAAAAAAATACTCTTAGGGAAGTAATACCTATCCAATACAATTTATGTTAAGTTAAGTGGGGTCAGTAGTGGCTCATGTAATATAAACATACGGTCCGTGGTGTACGACCGGCAAGAAAGTGTTCGTGGTCCACCCAGGTAGGGTTGCAACAATATATCGGAAAATCGATAATATCGAAGGGGACACATCGATATTTTATCGATATTTGCGCTATAACGATACGATAATATCGATATCATATCCGAAGAAAAAAATCGATAATTCACGACCTTAGATAAGGCTGTATTGGGCTTTGAACATTAGCCTTTTCTTACAATATAAACAAATAAAAAACATGCTCTACTTGTTTAATTCCTCTATTGTCTCTGGCTATATGGGCTTAGACCCTTTGCCTGTCCGTAAGGACTAATGAAACAATAAAATCTTTATGAACTGCATATTTTTATATAAATTTTAATAAATTAGATATTATCGATAATATCGACCAAAATTATCGATATTATAAACTATCGATAATTTCATTACATCGATATAATTAGCGATATTTTTATCGATATTACAACAACCTTGCATCCCTACACCCAGGTGAACTAAGCAGATGGACCACGACCAACGCGTGTCCCTGTCTCATCTTTCCGAATTTGTTAAACACGCTAACATGTGGTTAACATGCATTTGGCAGGTGGTATTGCCTAGAGCTCACCCGGGGAAGTACCACCGCCCGCCACGGTACTTAGTACCATTCCTACCGTGTAATAATTGTTTTAACAACAATTGTGTTCCGGATAAGTAGGTGTGGAGCCGGTTACACTTTTTTAGAGGCGACCATCTCAGTCCTCAGGGGTAGCAACGCATCTGTGAACGAATTAGTACGAGACTCATTGAGTCTAGTTCTGGGTCGGTCACAGTTGTCATGGGCGGCAGCGGAAGGTGGTGCTGCATGCTCGTTTGCTATCTTAATTCCATAAAAAAAATGTAGAGCATATAGACACGAACTTGGTAAAGCACTGTGTAGACGAGACTTAGATATAAGGCTTATGATTTTCGCCAATTCTAAATAATCTGAACTCTGTAGCGTACGTTAAGTGGTCGGCCCACGCTAGAGATTTTCATAACAGGTCGGGCCGGAGTTTTTCTCCGCTTTGTCAACGGTCTAACTGTTAGTGTCGGCGGTTTTTTGCAACGTAACAGACCTGATCTGGTGGTAATGTTACTGGTACACATTGAATTTGTGCGGCTTTTGAACCTTTGCCTTGGGAGTCAGAACCTAATGTTTTCCTTGTCTTCTTTCTTGGCAATGCGTCGATGTTTCACTGATGTCCATAGGGAACGGTGATTATTATTGATATCCCTGGCGAACCCTTCCGCTGCTGTCTAACAACTGTGACACAGAACAAGACTCGAATAAAAATGTTAAAGTCGGTTAACCCAGTGCACTTATGAGGAAAACGAAAAACATATAGATAAAAAATAAACATACACACGAATTGAGAACCTCCTCCTTTTTTTGAAGTCCGTTAAAAGTAAACTGCAACGAAATACACAGTCAGTACCAAAACAACTTAGATACTACAAACAAGTATCTCGCCCAATCAAATATGGCGACACCATCGCAAGTTGTTACGCAATCGATGAGAGTAATCTCCTGGGTGATAACTAGACACTAATTCGTACCCGATTATTGGTTAATCCCGTCGATATCCGCCTTCGAACAGGCTTAAATTATCACGAGAATGTATTCGTGGACTGCTCTTTCGTAACTGAACAATGTGGTGTGTCAATGAGAGCTTATATCTGCTTATATGGTCTTTGATGTACCGAGCGAGGTAGGGCCAATATGTCCCAATATAAATAAAATATGTATTTTAGGACCAACATCGAAAATACCTGTATCTATAGCACTGTGCACATTTATTAAATAAATGACTTACGCGTGCATAGACAGTCATAGTCACAGAATAGGGACGATCTGCATGTCGGTATCAAATTTTAAAGACAGCTTTTCAAATATTTTTTATATAAAGTTTTTTGGATATTTTTCATCAGGTACAATACCTACCTATATTTTTGTAAATAGAATCTCATCTATTAGAAAGGGTTTTCTATGGAAAAGGCTATATCTAAAAAACTAAATAGAAATTATTTTTGAAATGGCTGCCCTAAAAACTTTGACAAAACTCAGAACGTAAGTAAATAAATATCTCAGATGTTAAATAACTGTTCTACGACTATAACATGATAATTCCCCAAATGCCTACTGATAATAATGATATTTATAAAAAAATGCAGTCATAAATTGTAAATTAATAAATGCTTTAAAAAATTAAAAGTTACCTCTACTTGTCGATTTTAAAGTTTATATACTGTACTGTACTGAAATCCATCGCTTGAGTTGATTTCTGGTGTAACAATAAAATTTTCATGTATCCATATTAACGCTAACATGCTCTTAATGCCCCGGCCGAGACTCGAATGCGGGATCTCTCCTTTTCACTGCAAATGTTACTATTAGACAATACTACCGACTAAACTAAGGTGTCAATTCGTATCTCTTATGTATTTACTTTACAAAAGAAATAAAATCGGCCAAGTGCGAGTTGGACTCGCGCACGAAGGGTTCCGCACCGTATGTATAAAAACGCCAAAATAATCTGATCTGTTGTATGAAAGCCTTACTTAAATATTTACTTCGTAGCCACATATTAGCCACATGCAACGCCATCTCTTGGACCGAAAGGTAACTATCTCTGAGGCGTCGAAACCATATTTCGATTTAAATATTTATTTTATTCAGTGTTTTAGTATTTGTTGTTGTAGCGGCAACAGAAATACATCGTCTGTGAAAATTTCAACTGTGTATCTATTACAGTTCATGAGATACAGCCTGGTGACAGACGGACGGACGGACGGACGGACGGACGGACGGGCGGAAGGACAGCGAAGTCTCAGTAATAGGGTCCCGTTTTACCCTTTGGGTACGGAACCCTAAAAAACGAAAGGTCAGAAATCAAAAACCCATTTTTACTTACAAAAAAAAACGTATCTGAACATAATATTTATGCACACCCTGCCAAAGCATCGACTAGAGTCACTAGAGAAATAAAGTTAAAATCAAACTACATATATAATCAATTTCATGATAATAATACAGATAGATGAAATACCTTTATCCCATCGGGTTACTATTGGTCGCAGACTGGAATCTAACTACACAGTGAGCCATTAACTTTATCTTATTATTCAGTACTTGGTATAAATCTCACTAATGCGTCCATATCTTATAAATCTCTCGGCTGCTTAATTAGAATGGGCTTGTAGTTCACAACTGGGATGTGAAACAGCGTGGAGGTGTAAGTGTAACGGAGGTGCGTGACACCACGTGACGCCGTGTCGCGACGTGACGCCGTGCCGTCACGTGACGAGCGGTGACGAAACGATTATAATGATGAGTGACACGTCCAGATTATCGATATTGGAAAATTGAAACGGTTTAAGGAAGTGTCGTAAGTGTCGTAAGCGATGAACGAATTTAAATTGAAATCGATGTGTTGTTTATTCGGTTCGGGATTTATGTGGTAATAGTCAAACTATTGTGGAATGGGGATTTGAATTAGAGCCACTAATATCCGTCGTCGGCTCGAATTTGACTTCAACGTGATCTAAGTAATGGGTATAATAATAATATACTTAATGATATTAAACTTACATCACATTCATTAAGTACTAACGAGTAGGTACCTAGGTACTTACGATTTTTTACACCGATATTACCGCTGAGTTAGAAAATCAAATTTGCGAGTACCATTTTGTATCTTAAATATAATTATCTACTTGTTACTTATATGTTAGTTATTGTTATTCGAATTGTAAAAAACCGACCAAGTGCGAGTCGGACTCGCGCACGAATGGTTCCGTACCATTATGTATAAAAAACGCCAAAAAAATATGGTCTGTTGTATAAAAGCCTCACTTAAATATTTAATTGTTTTACCTTGGACCGAAAGGTAACTAAACTACCGCTGAGGCGTCGAAAGTATGGGCGCCCACTTAAATATTTATTTTATTCTGTTTTTTAGTATTTGCTGTTGTAGCGGCAACAGAAATACATCATCTGCGAAAATTTCAACTGTGTAACTATTACGGTTCATGAGATACAGCCTGGTGACAGACGGACGGACGGACGGACAGCGAAGTCTCAGTAATAGGGTCCCGTTTTACCCTTTAGGTACGGAACCCTAAAAAGGTGCTCCCGTGCTTCGGAGGTCCTGGTTGTTATCGATACATAGCATTCGTTAAGCCACGTCGGAAAGCCTTCGGGCGTGTTGAAAACTTCCAATACTTCCGATACTGACTCCGACTAACCGATTCCGATTTCCGCACTGGAGCAGCGTGGTGGAGTATGCTCTAGGCTTCCTCAACAATGATCAAAGACCCGTGCTCAGTAGTGGGCCATTAATGGGTTGTAGCAAAAGGTTGTATTGTGTTGGTAGAAATCAAAGGGATAGTATAAGAGCATTTGATTAGTTACCGCATCCATCCAGCGCGCGCTCCGCGGTGTACAATGATACATTACCCCCGGAGATGAGAGATGGCAATTGGCCACCGACACTGAGAACGGGGGTTTGTGTACCGGTATTTATAGTGCTTAGTTGTTACTTATTACGTAGTTTCTAACATTTGGCGTTTTGAAACGCGCGTTTCAACTAAGAGGTCTTATTATGATCAAAAGTAAACGCTTATCCTATTAATATTATTTTATTTTTATTTTATTTTGTTTCATGAAACTTTGCAGTAATATAGCTTAGACATCGGAATAACATAATTTGTTAAAATTTATAGAGATTTTTGAAGGGACTGGTTTCGCGAAGCGAAGCGAGGGCGGATTTACTAGTAGGTTATATTTCTACGCCAGGAATTTCTGTTACCCCTTTATTTATTATCCTTGATCCTTGATTTTCCTTAATAACACCTCAGTGACCAAATTAGAAAGAAACTCTTTCTAACAGTTGGTAACTGGACGATTACTAACGACAAACCAATTGACCAAGTAACATTCGTGATAATACCGTCTACTAACTACCGCCGATTTAAGTATTGTTCTGGGTCATTCATAGTCGACATGGGTTATATGGTTGGCAGAAGGGTTGTGTTGTATGCTCGTTACTATCTTAAACAGTTTCCCGCGCATTTGTGCAAATATTCGTCCCTTGCGTGTGAATCTAGGCCTATTACAATAAGCCTAGTCATCTAATGGCGTTTTCGATAAAATGTCTGATAAACCTAAACGAAAGTTTTTGGGATTGCTATTTGTAAAAGGGCGTAACTGTCGAATGCTAATCCGAAGATCAGGAGTAAATAAACATACCTATCTGGGCTATCCCTCGATCCGTTAAGAGCTACATGATCAGTCAACAGGTAACGGGCCATGGAGACTGCTAATCCGTCTCCAACGCCGTCGCCTCTCCTATCTCCGTGATTAATTATTTCAGTAGTACTGCTAACTATAACAGTTTAGTTCATTTGCTAACATCCCGCTGATTAGAGTTTTCCTAATGAAAACTATTTTTACCGCCGATAACTGCTATGACACCGTCGCGAATTTATTTATCGAAGTTATTAGAAGATTAAAATGTTATACAAGTGAAGAACAAGATTAAAATGTTGCCAATAACAGTAACTGTTGGGTTTGAACTGTACTTATTTACATCTTTTAACATCACATGCACACACCAAAAAACCTTACAACACTGAACAAAGTTAAAAGTGAAATGACAGGACTATACCATCTATACTAATATTATAAAGCTGAAGAGTTTGTTTGTTTGTTTGTTTGTTTGTTTGTTTGTTTGTTTGTTTGTTTGTTTGTTTGTTTGGTTGAACGCGCTAATCTCGGAACTACTGGTTCGAATTGAAAATTTTTTTTGTGTTGAATAGACCTTTTATCGAGGAAGGCTATAGGCTATATAACATCACGCTGCAACAATTAGGAGCGAAGAAATAATGGAAAATGTGGAAAAGACGGGGAAAATTATTCATTCTCGAGGACTTTCGTTGCATGCGTTGCGAAAACGATTCAAGATACCAAAAATATATGTATGAAAGAATTATTCCTCTTGAAATGATCTAAAAAAATGTCCACGACAGTATATGTCTATCTTTTAAGATTAACACACTAGAACCGTTTTTATGGTAATCAAATTTGGTCGAACCCACTGCCCACTGCCATACCAAACTTGCCGCGTTTCCAAGTTTAATCTGAATTAATCTTGCTGTGATCCTTTGCTACTTTGCTATTATTTTGTCGTAAGCTTTATTTGTAAGTTTAATTTAATTTAACCTCAATTAATTTTGGTAATAGATTATTATCTTCCCGAAATTCCTACGGGAGCGGGACCTACGCTGTTGATACTTACGGGTCCCGAAGCGAAGCGAGGGCGGTTCGCTAGTAGTATATATAGGAAGTCCTATATTTCGTACTTTGTTGCCAATTAACAGTTTGTTATTGATATCGACATCACCCAGTAAATAAGCGTGAATCTATGAAAGTTAAATGAAATATAGAGAGTATAATCTTAAGTTGATTTCGAATTCTCAAACTAGAAATGTATCTAGTAAAATTATTACCGGCACGCGAAACCCAATTTCAATAGTAAGGTGGCCATAGATCGAATGTGAGCCAGAAATACCTCCGATAAACTGATTTCAGTTGAAAAACAAGTACAAATTAATGTTAAAATTCATTTAAAATAACATACTGCTTTGGTCGTATATTTTTAAAGATAAAAAATTACTTGAGCAATGTTATGGTTCTATTGGATACTTACGTAGTTACATTCACATATTATATGGTACATTTAACATGGTACTGTAGCTGGTACTGGCATATTGTATTACTGACGGTCATTTCCAATATTCTGTCTATTCAAAGCCCTCAGCAAATTACCTAACAATTAAGGTGAATGTTGTAATAACTTTAACTAAAAAATAATTAAGAGAGTAACGCTACCCTCTCACAGAGATTCATTTATCGATTATTATATTAGATAGATAGTGAGACTTGCTAATCATTTCGCCATACAGGGTGTCATATTAATTTAGAGATTAACCCTATAACGGTACTGAACCAAAACACTATATTTCAACTCCTTATTTCAATTTCTTCAACGACATGCCATTTCTAACCATTAGTAAGTCTCTCGCTATAACGTATAAATAAATGGTAAATGGCTGTGCTCAACGCTTTCCCGACGGTTTCTGACATCCAACATTGCTGTAACTCGCAGTTACTTAAACTGAACTGCGTAGGTTCGAGATGGAATCAAGAGCCGACGATATTAGCAGAAATTGTGGTTAACATAATGAAAAGCAGGATCGGGACATTGGTGCGAAGAGAATTTGTTGAACGATAAATCTGTTTAATATGACACGCTCGTTATTTGTTAGACATATGACATTTCCAATATGGTTGTTGCTTGCCGATTGGGCCATATTGCGCGCTTTTGCCAATATTGAATAAGTGATTTAGTGACACGTTGGTATTGTACACTCGAATTTCTCGTGTTTTACTAGTAAATGAGTGTATTACTTAATTGAATTTGAATAAACATTTTGATGTCGAGTTTCCACACGGTGTTCTGCTACTTGTAATTCTAACATGCGAATAATTATAACTTAGACCGAATGTTTATGAAATTATTTAGGTTCACTGACATTAAATGCCAGTTGACCCATTCATGGCATAATACATACTACTCTTATAAATGCGGAAGTGTTTGTGGTTTTTTCCCCTTCTTTACATTCAAAACGGAGCGATATTAAAGTAAAATTTTTACTTATGAAGGTAATTAGGAAGCTGGAGAGCAATATGAGCTCATTTTTCCGCGGTAAGTCATCACATTCCCTTGGAAAGATAATTGCAATACGTAAGATCCTACCATTCACACATTTTATCCATAGCAAGTACCTACGCATAATTTTTATATTCTTTAGCTATTTATATTTCGGGCATTTCTCGGTGGTTTTACGAAGTTGCGTGTCCTACTGATATGACCAGTAAGAATAGTTTTCCTCTTTGATCAAATTACCTAAATGTACTATCTAAATCTTAGCGGTGCAGTCGAGCTATAAGCCAACAATGAGTGAACATTTAATTTCAGCCGAGGTAAGTAGCCATTTCAAATGTTTTCCGCAAGTTTTGAATCGCCAAAGAAGAGGAACTTGGGATCTAGGTCGAATAGCATTAAGTCCCAACGCAAGCCTGGGTCTATCTGCCCTCCATCTGCTATCACCGCATCAGCTCGCATCGCTAACGGGAACGAAGGTGCAAAAAGAACTAGGCTACCGTTAACTGAATAATTGCGGCAATTGCATTAAATATTTGACAGATGCATAGATTGTATCCTAGAAAGCAATGTGGTAATTTTTTACTAAAGTCACCGCTCTGGAAATGAAAATAAACTATTACATTTTTTAGATGCGATGGTGGTCATTAGAACAGGAACTTTCCAACAACTTGGGACTAACTGGACTCTCAACAATTATGAACAAGGATTAACCTGGAACCTGGAACTACCCCTACTACAGGCCTCATTTCTACAAAAGATCTAAATACCGACTGAATTAATACTGAATTATCCTTGTCACATTGTCATGAGCGGCAGCAGAAAACTGGTGAAGGGCATCCTTCATCACTTTTCCACTGGAGCATGCGTTCGCTATCTTGATAATTATTAAAGAAAAGTAAACGGACGCTCACTTATATGCCATAATAATCCTATCCTACTATTATTATAAATGTGAAAGTTTGTGTATTTGTTTGTTTGTTACTCCTTCACGCAAAAACTACTGAACCGATTTTCATGAAATTTAGCACACACATAGAAGGCAACTTAGATTAATATATAGGCTATTTTTTATCCCGGAATTCCCGCGGGATCAGGATTCACGCGGAAAAAACTCCAATACGCGAAGTCGCGGGCTTAGATTTTTATGGGACTTTCACTGGGGTCAGAGAAGGTTCTAGAGCAACACATAGGCTACTTATTATCCCGGAATTCCAGTGGGATCAGGATTCACGCGGGAAAAACTCCAATGCGCCACGTCGCGGGCTTAAATTTTTATGCTACTTTTATTGCGAGGTAGAGGAGGTTCTGGAGCAATGTATTAGGCTACTTTTTCTTCCGGACTTCCCGTGGGATCATGATTCACACGGGAAAATCGCCTATGCGCCAAGTCGCAGGCTAACATTTTTATGGGACTTTCACTTGGAGATAGAGGAAGTTATTTCCTCAAGATCTAGGTAGGTACTAAAAGGGAGCCCAGAAAACAATTATTTACTGTTTAACTTGTTTATTTAATCATTCAAACATACATCTTTTTCCCATAGTAAAATATTTGTGTTCTCTTTATGTCTTCGTCTGACAGTTGTATTTTTAATATCCTTTTATAAGTAAACGGCCTGTTACTCCTTCTTATTGACATAATTAGTGATTGTCCAAAAGGAGTTCCTTACAGTACATAACGGATTTTTGTGCGGTATGACAAAAAAAATCAACTGTTCTTAATTTGTGTGGAGCAATATATTTTATATGCCACTATTTATCTTAGAATTCTCGCGGGGTCGGGATTCACGCAGGAAAAACTTTGTGACACACTGAGTTCCACGCGGGCGGAGCCGCGGGCAACAGCTAGTATAAGCATAAATTTATCTCGTGCTACATGTGTTGCGGCTAGGATCTCGAGAATCATTGCTTTCTTACTTTTCTCTGCATTGCTCGTTTGTCCCCTAGGTATTTTCTAAAACATAAGCGACTGCAGCTTCATTCTTGGCCGTAAACACTTCAATAACTTTACAAAACATTCAGCTTCGAACATTCAAACTCCCCTCATGTTCATGTCGATCCAGTTAACAGTTGAAATATAAAACGATTTTCACAGCGTCCAGTTAAAATGTTAACCGAAACTTTCTCCGTTATCTATTAAGTCTCAGCGGCACCAGCTTGTTAACTGAAGTGTGTAATAACTTCAGATCTAGGCTGTAAGCAAATGCCTATCCTGGACTTATGACGTCCGCAGCCATTATCTGTCCTCAATCTTTGACTGGCCGTAATGTAAAAGCATTAGGTTTCCGCTGCTAAATGATGAGGGGAATTTGTAAAAATGATTTCGTTTTGTACCTGTTTAGTCGGTGTCGCTTTGAACCTATATATCAGGAAAGTAGAACTCATCTGTAGCGGAGACAATTTCTATGATAGAGATATCTGAGATGTCCTACATAGGGTACATATCCGCAATTAGGTTCGTCGTTATCGCAGCTACCTATAAAGGTTGATCAAAATTTTTGCTTAATGAATATAAACTTCGGGAAATTCCGGTCTCTAACATTTAAAAGTAAGTTTTCGCATATAATTTATGCCTTTTTTAATTTTCGGCTGACAACGTATCCGAAAAGCATTTGGAGTTCCCAATATCCATGGGCAACGGTGATCACTTGACCAACCAGCACTTATGCAACATGGACACCTGAGATATCTTCGTAGTAATTTCAAAACTTAGGTGAAATCTACTATTTTACTTAGGACTAAGGGCTTGGTTTAAGTCCCTGGAAAGGATTATGAATGATTTATTTAATCTAGTATATTATTATATAGCGATAAGAAAATCTTTATACCCGACTTGAAAATTAGGAGGATCTCCTCGCCTGTTATTAGATGAACCGATTTTTATAATTATTTTTATTCAAAACCTGGTGCTTGATGTCTTGTCTATTCAAATTGAGAAGAAGTGCAATAAAGATAAATTTGTATGATAATATTTGTTACAAATGCATTTATTGAATATAAGATTTACATTCATAATATCAATACAGTGTTATCTTTACACATAAATAATAACGACCTAATAATCAAGCGCAGAGCAAGTTAACTATTTATAGATAGGCAAATCAGAAAATGTTATAAAACGATTCATAATGATATTCGTACGATCTAGTTAAGCGTACACAATTTTAGCACTAATTTTCCCAAAGCACATCGCTTAGTCAGAGATTTCTACACCTGAGGGCACCTCTAAAGGTCTGTGGGACGTTGGAACTGGGGCGAAAGCCTGAGCCTGATAGATATTAATAATACAGCCTTCCATTTGTAAAGCTGTTTCCTTCGCCTGATGGAAAGCTTCATTGAATAGACAATTCAATATAAGATTATTACCGACTTTGGAATTTAAACGGATCAAGATTTAAAATGTTTCTTAAGCATCTGTTAATCTAAATCATTTTGGAATATTTGATGTAGAATAAAACGTATTTTTTAAATTAAAATCTTTCTTGATTTGAATAATCCTTTTATCTCTAAATTAAAACGATACAATACTTTTATTATACTGCATAGAAAAATAGTTGTCTCATTAATGTAGGTGGATTCTGAAGGAATATTTTCATAATGTTTGGATTTCCTATGTGTGTAACATCTAGTGTTGATTTTATTTTGATTGTTAACAAGTAACATATTATTTATGACAATTTGTAAAATCCTTTCCTAACATAATCTTCGAGAACGGGCTTAATTATTCTTATGAATTATATTTGTACCTCTCACAATGTGGGAAGAAAACCCAAGCTAAGGAGTGGGACAGTTATGCCAAGATATTTCCCGAAGCGAAGCGGGGCCGTTCACTAGTTTAACCAACAGTTCTTATAGGTAAATACGAAGTAAGCTTTGTTACCACGTAAAGTTATATTCATAAAGATAAATAAACGACCCATAAAGCGAAGTTTAATTAAACAAAAGATAATTGTTCAGCAGCTTTCAATTACAAGCTACGCATTACTACCACGCTGGTCATCTGATCGGGATTCAAAGTTATGGTGTCCAAAGGGCAGAGGATAAGGTTCCAGTTATCTGGCAGGGGGCGGGAGGCAATATCATATAATTTTATCACAATTTCAACAGTTTGCAATTATGTTCTACCTTACATGCACCTTTCGGTCACAGCCTCACAGCTATTACTTCCCGTATTGATATACTAAACTGATCTTTATTGCGTCGATGTAAAGTGGATTTTGATGTAACTCGTCGGGAATGCGGTAAATGTACAATTTAGCGATGTTCACGCGAAACCAATAAGGCAACAGGTGTCCCAGTATTTAATAGACATGATGGAGGTATTCGGCGATCGTGTTGGTGAAAGTTTTGCAAGATTTCTGTATCTTGGGAGGAAATCAATGTTGAATGTCCTCAAGAATAATATTAAAGGGCCTTGTGATTTGGCTCGACAAATGTCTTGGAAAACAGAAAGCCGAGAGAGCAAGTTAAGCCACAGAAAACAGATGGTTTTAGGTTCTGGACCGGCTAGCTGGAGCTTTTTGATGTTAAATGCTGATAGGACGACGATTGGATACGGGTAAGATGAACGGATGGATGATGTTCTTTTAAAGGCTTATACATGGATGGATGGATACCTAAATGGGTCATGTTGTTTTTGACATGAAACATTTTTTGCAGTGACTAGGACCTTTAAAATGTTGCATGCAATTACAATAATCAACGATTTAGCGCTATGTCCCTGCATAATATCCACCCCACCTGCCAACCAATAGATATTCTAGTCCACATACATAAACATAGGTATATAGATAAATATGTGAGCATTTATATATTTCCAAACAAACGAACCACAAGTCATATTTATAATCAGGAGGAACAGCGAGGCGAACAAATATTCCGATTTAATTGGTCGGTGCTAAATCAAAAGCTTTCGATTTTCAATTAAACATCCAAATAGGCGCAGAACATTAATCATTAGAGCCAATAGAATGACCTACACTCGGCACCTCCTACAGTTGCATTCCCTGGATATAGGGGTGCAACTGGAAGGACGGTGATGGAAAATAAATCCAACTGCTACCGATCCCTTTTGAGTTAAGTCAGTAAATAATAGACGATCCGAACATGATGGATCGCTATTCCAAGAGTCCTAGGTTCGATTCCCAGCGAACTGGAAATTTGAATGATGAGATTAAATTTCCGTTCTTGGTCTGGGTGTGTGTTCTCATCTTGTGTGTTATGTATGAAATCAACGACACAGGGAATCCTAGTGGGGTTATTAAAAAAAATTACGGCTTATAACAATATTATCTTACCTAAATATAGCGAACACTAAAAACAAGTTTATAAACTATTTGTATGTCATACCTATTCAATCCAACATACAAAATTTTACATTCGTAACATCAATAGAACTTAGCATTTTCTTATACCTACAAAAGAAAAACAAAAATTTTAACCAATACATATTTTTTGTTATTTTTAACCAAATATGAAAAACGACAAACAACCCATAACGACATACGCTCAAGCCCTTTCCACAGACCTTAAGTCCTTGTTGTATTCACTCGATATTAATTTAATAAACGCATTGAGCGCCGCGAGCCAACAGATATAACGGATTTATGCATTTCCACTAACTTTCAACTATACGAGTTTGAAGCATTCACTTTGTAAAGAAAATCCGATATGCAATTAATTGTTAAGCGCAATGGGAAAATAATATAAAGCTATAAATTAAAATTTACTGTCAAACCGGCAACGAGTAGGTAAAACAATAATTACAATTTATAATTGTTGGTTATTTTATAAAAAATCTTGCATCAATCAAAGTTTGCTTCTTCAATTTGATCCCGCTAACGAATAAATTGTCATAAAACGTAATATTAGTCATGAATAAAAAAATAAGTCATAAATAAAATATTAGTCATAAAATAATACTTAACATAACTCCAAAAGCAATCACCTTCGTCTCTATTTACATAGTGAAGGACGCCAACCAGTCGACATTCAACCAAGGCTTCATAAACCTAAGCGGTACATTACCACCATATTGTTGTACATAGTAAACAAGATCAAGTGGTATGCGAGTTATTTTCACAGTAGTTCATCGATCAAAAATGCAGCCGCATTATTGGAAAAAGCTGAACTGGTTCGCGAGAATCGAATTATAGGCCTCGTTACAGATCAAACTGTAAGGACCGTCGGAGACTCGAGCGATCTATATTTTGTTTTTGCAACGTTTAAGGTTTTTTGAAGTTCGTTGCCGAATTGTAGAAACGTATTTTGAAATCGTTATTTCCCTACGCACTACGTGGGGTAAAACTTGAAATTGTAAAAAAATGTATGACTTTAAACATGTAATTGTTTGCAACAACTTATTTTTTATTTAAAGAACTAAAGAATTTATGATCTAATAAATTAGTTTTTTAACACTTAACTTTTTAACATAATAATTAGTTCCATTTTATTATTTACATAATGAATTAATGAAGTAATAAAATCGAATTACTTGTTCGCCACAGTACAATTAAAAAATCTTCTGCCTCTGTTCTTACATTTGAGACTGCCAATTTTAAAACTTCTACCATTATTTTTGTTACTTTACTAATCAAATCAATCTGACTGCGCCTAACAACAACTTATTTCATTCAACCTTAAAACTGCATATCCACCAGAATAACCGACCACCCTAATCAGAAACAAACTGACTGACTTCAACATTCGTCCCACGTCCGTATTATTTAGTTAGACACAGCAAAAAAGGGTACAGTCACATCATTAGTGACCGAAACCAGTCAACGGATACGTCTTACTCAGGGAATAAATAAGATGCCCCTGTCTAGCGGCTGGCGAAATATACCTAGAATGCAAATAGGCGGGAAAAATGTGGCGCGGCATTAACATCGCGACATGGCAAGATGCTACTATTTCGTTCGTACGTTTTAAGGTTCAGAATCGCGTGCTCGGGACGTCGAATTGTTTCATGTCGAAGTGACTCTGTCTTCGGGTGTAGCAATGAATTTCTTGCTTTCAATTAACCGTTGAAGTACCGCATAATGTTTCATAGAGATAGGAATATACTTAGATAGAGACGCCCTAATCCTAAACGTCATATAAAATTAGCTGGCAAAAGTGTGGCAGGCCGGCCATTTTCTATAACGCTCAAATACATGTCATCTCGTGTCAAACATTACAGTAGTGACGTAAAATATGTTTATTTAGTATCGATAAAAATATGGTCAAGTGCGAACCGCATGAATACCTTTTTGTAGTCATGATAAGTAAGAACGAATTAAAAGTTTGTATATCATTAATATACAATGTGTCTGGTCACCGGTGTCGGAGACTTAAGGGTGATAAAATATGGTATTTTTTATCGACAAATCACTATCCAAATTTTCTCTTACCCCCTCCATGATAAAATGGCAGCCATTTTGTTTAGAGAGCAGCACAGCACAGCAGAAGTTATTGTGTTTGTAACAATTTAATTTTTAATTCTTCCTAAAGACATTCCTACAAAACCCAAATTGTTACATCCAAAATTCAGAGTCAGTTTTTAAAGGAATTAAAAAAAAGACGAACGACATGTATTTTTGCTGTTCTAACGTAAGTCATTAAACTAAATATCGATACTGTTTCTGTACACGTAGTGCGCACAACACTAGTAGAAGCAGCCATGTTTTCTTTCACTAAAATTTTGATAGGCACCGTCAGGCACGCTATTTTTGCTTTAGTGTCTAATGTCGCCTCTACACGTTAGCCAACATGTTGGCGAAGGTTATGGCCAATAGGTAATGGCCATCGTGTAGAGGGGGTGTTTGTGATTACTTTGGTAGGTATTGGGCCGTTGGCCCACAACTTGGCGCAAGATCCGTGAGGTGTCGGTTTTTCAACGCGGATCAAAGGGTTGTGGCGTGATTGTGGCACAGTTATGGGCGCAGCGTCCACACGTTGGCCACGATTTCAGTTAGAAACGAGCGCCCACGCTGAGCGCACGCACTTTATTCACACGTCGATATCTAAATTATGTCTACAATATGGCAACTATGAGTAATATAGATGTATAATAATGTGTATTATAATGAAATAAATGTGTATAATAATTTTTATACACATTTTTGTTGTATTGTATGCTGAGAATAATTAAACCGCAGCAGCCGTTAGAACCTCAATATTCATTTTAAGAAAATATTAATATCGTCCGCACATTGGCCCGAACCGACGCAGACTGATCGACCTTCCAACGTGTGGACGCCGTCACAATCTCTTGGCAATCATCTTCGCCACAACATTGGCTAACATGTTGGCTATCGTGTAGAGGCGCCATAATCCATAGTCCTTATAGATCAATGTAATGTTTGCACTGGTCAGTTGACATTGACTTATGTCATTTTACTTTAAAATGACAATCAACACAGGTACAGTGCGCCCAACTTATCTCTGAAATGGCAAAAATTGGAACTAACGAAAAGTCATTCATAAGTACGTTGTGGTCATTCATCTGTCAGTTACTAGTGTGCAATGATTGGTCAAATGAATGTCAAATGCGTCCGACAGCGCCTCTTTCGTTTCAATCTTAAGTTGGGTTTACTATATACTAGTTTCACGGGTAAAATTGGGCTTGGCAAATAATGGAAGCAAGTTAAGAACTTTCTCGACAGCCTATAGTTGGTGGTGGCCCTGTCTGTAAAGCAAGGGGTCCTGGGTTCAATTCCCGGCTGAAGCAGATGGTTATGTGACAGACAAATGTTGTACTCAGCTACTCAGGTCTTAGTTGTGTGTTTTGTGTCTCTGTTGTCCATACCTACCACTCGCGACGAAAGTAGTGAAGGTAGATTAAGTTCGCGTCCATTCATAAAACTCTCAAACACTAAGAAAAGCTCAAGCTTTTCATGCAGCTACGTTACTTTTTGTCATACTCGCAATATGATCCTATCAGAGGGCACAATCACGGCCGCACATAGCGGCCCAGGCCTAACATATGACGTCGTTATAGGGTAACAATTTACATCCGCGACGAACAGGACAAAAGCGACCATGGATAGTCTCGTATGCAGGGAGTATGTCGTAAGAAAATTAGGGATATTCCGTAAGATACATTTTTACAATGTTCCCCTATAATTCAATGATATGCCAAAAAATTCCTTACATCATTTTGGAAGAGAGCTGATATACTCTTCAAACTGCCTGATCAATTTCTATCAAACTTGATTTTTACAGAGAATTGATAATCATTTTTGAGAGATTATTACCATCATAAATACTTGTTCATAGATTTAATGAGAATATTCGATAGAGATATCTCATTCTACTCTGTTTGCTTTTCTCGCTCTAAATGTACTTATTAACAGTAACCAACACACCTGAAGCATCTGTGATTACACTATAAAATTACGGAAAATCTCGTTATTTCCGTACGTGTGGCAACCCTGCGTAGTTAATGCGAGGGCACCCGACTACCGTCATCCATGGCCCGCTTTCTACACCACAGAATAATGGCCACCAATTAATATTATTCTACAGTGCGCATGTGGAGCTTATACGCACTGGGGTGAATGTAACGTAAGCAATGTTAAAGCAAACTAAATAGAAGGTCAAGCACCTGATTTAGAAAATGGAATTTTTCAACATTTATAAATTTTTCTTGCTATATTTGTTATTAATATTGAATTGAACAGAGACCTAGGTAAAAGCTTACTTCCACTAAGCTCCCTTTGCCAAAACGAAGACTATCATCAGAGGAATCCTTGAATGAATGAAGTTTCTGAAGCCTGAATCACGCTATCGAAGATTTCTACACCACTCGCTTATAATACAACGTGCAACACCCTGATGGCATTCACTTGAGGGCCAGCCGCCTCCCAGGCATGCCGTCTTGCCTGGCGAGAGATCTCCCTTAGCCAAACCTCTATTAATTTTTCGATAATTTACATAAAACACAGAATAACCTACAAAATAGAAAATATCAACCAAAGCCGATTAACTCTTCAGAATATAAAACCTAACAAATCGCATTTAAAAATCCACAAAAGTGTGGGTTGCTGCGTTTCTGCTTTAGGTTTTGGTTTGATGTGGAAAATTAGCAGACGCAGAATTCGAACCTTTGCTTTCGCACAGCGTTGAACCACAACCACCGTTTTACAGTATAAAATGAGTAGTGACCGCAGTGCGCGAAATATCTAGCCGATCAATTTAGCATGAATGGTTGTCTAATAGCCGGTTTCTCCGTGCTCTAATGGATGCGTTTTACTTATCAGACTTATTGGGTACACGCCCTAAGTTATACACGATTTTGTTTAAGACTGTACTTTTTTGCTTAAGTATATTTTTTAGTTCATCATAGTTTAATAATTCCAAGCAATTGCTTGGAACCATTATTTTAAAATTGAAAATTTATTCGTGTGTTTCAGCGTTTTTATTGAGAAAGGCTATAGTAGGCTATAGAACAACACGCTACGACCAATAGTAACGGAGTATAATAGAAAAATATAGAAAAAGGGGAGGAATATTGAAAATATGTGAACATAATATGTAAAAATGAAGAAATTTCAAATGCGAAGTGCGGGCGGGTCCACTAGATATTATGTCTACAAAAATTACTATTACTATGGTATACAAAAAATTATTATTCGTTTGATCAAAGTCCCTAAAAACTAAGGTTCTTTACTGATCATTTTGATTTTTTTTATACAAAATAGTTTTAGATTTTTCTGTTTTCTATTTTCGGATTTTCCGCTGGATTACAATTTTCTCAACCCCACATTGATCAGTACTTTGGCAAAGGGGGATCTCCCGTAAGGCGAGACGACATGCGACACGCTGGCCTATTCCGATCTAATACCAAAAAACTAATACCATTTGGTATTAGTTTATTATCTCAGTGATTTTTATTCCGAACGAATACCATTCAAAAGAAGTACCTAATCTATTCCGAACGAATACCAAAACATAACTTTTAGTACAGTCACAGAAAACGTTTCTTTTGCTATTTCATAAGTTATTATAATGATCGTAATTCAATCCTAAATTTTATACAAACATTTTCTTATGAAAGTGATTGCCAATTTTTTTAAATGCAAAAAAGCACATTTTTACTTATGTAGATTGACATGCCAATTTTTTTTACCAGCAAAAAAGGTGAGCTCGTTCCTATTGTTTAAAAATCCAAATCAACTAATCACAGTCAAGGGTTGAGCAAACGAAGCGCCTTAAGCGTTTTGATATTTTGCTTAATGAACGTTAAGACAATCAAATAAGGTCTGTTTTGTGTCCTTGCACAAATAATTATTATTTATCTATTTAATGTTGATTTTTTTAAAACACATTAAATTGTAATGACTGTCGTGCCAATATTTGATATTTCTTTACAAAGTATAAAAGTAATTTCTTTTTGTCATAGTTGTTGATTGAATCTTTTACTATATAAATAATTATAATTTTAGTATTTAATTTTAATTTTTTTGTGATAGTTTTTATTTCCTATTTTAAAGTTGAAAACGATGCCTAGTGATTTGTTGGAAAAACTTTATTTATTCTTAAGGTATTTGTGCAATTATTTGTTACTACACTTGAACATGTTTAATAAGACTGATTTTGATTGAAATATACATTACTTAATATCACATTTCACAGCATTTTTATTACTGACTGTACCTTCATACCATTTTAATAATTTTGGGATTCGTTTATGACTGATATTCGTTCGGAATAGAAATTCACTGGGATAATAAACTAATACCAATGGTATTAGTTTTTTGGTATTGGATCGGAATAGGCCGACACGCTCGTGTTCCGACTGTTTACGTTTGGAAATATATTATTCAAACGGTGTAGAAAACTTTGATAGCGCAATTAAGGCTTGTAGTGGCGTCACTACTCGTATATGTCGCCTATTTAAAGTGTTGAAAATCCAACCATCATACACAGGACATAAAGCTCATAATTCAATGTTTTGTGAGGTGATGCAATGGCAGACTACCACCAAAATAATACTAAAAGTTACCACCAAACTGGATCGCACAACGTTGGAGTATAATATCGCCGACAACTTACAGCTAACGGAGTTATGGGCACAAACGGGCGGTTTCAATTCGCCCAGAGGAAGCCAGTCGTTAGGCGGTAAATTACACTCTGCCGCCTCTAATCCTTGTTTATTCTGTGGACTTCCGTTAGGACAAGTATACAATTATAGGAGGTAGATACGAGCCTCCAATTATAGTAGCAGTTTGTAGATAGAATGTTTATTATTTTTGTTTAATGGCTAAACTCCTGCGTATGTGAGTGCAGAGTTATTGTGTTTGAATCGCCATGAAGGGTCCTGGGTTCGATTCTCGGGTGAATTTATATTAATTACTTATTTTAGTCCGGTGTACAAAGGGAATCTTAATGTATGTACTACGGTTTTGAGTCTGTAGTAATGTAGTCGAACATTGTAAGTTGTTTATTGTCTGACCACAAATGACAATTTATTTAACAATTTATTTAACAATTTTTTTTACACCTGTTCACGTAGAAATCAACGAAAATTCATATTATGACCAGTATTTATTATTTTCAAAAACATTAAAATACGTCAATTTTTCAAAATGTAGTAACCGACCAAACCGCAATGAAAACCATTGCACATAATAACCTGCATTTAAAATTCATTGCCTGTACATCAAAAATGACACAGCATTCACTGGGACATTATCTCGCTTGCGATCTATTATTACAGGTAATCTAGTCATAGGCGGCCATTTTATAATTAAGACGGCGTAAAATTATAATTTTATTGCGTTTTATATTTATTTTATTACCAACGTACTAGTAGACTATTCCGTGATAATAAACTGCGGTCGCAATTATAAGGGCGCTAACACATTACAACTAATCGACCGAATTCACAGCCTTTATTTTACAACATAATCATCATAAACTTAATCGTTGCAAAAGTAATTTTTAAGTGTCTGTTGTTAGTCATATTGTTTTCTTGCAAGTATCTACTAATATTATACCTATGTCACGAACAGGCGTTAATGAATCCGAACTGTTTTTTGTATTTAACAGAAGATGGCGACACTAGCTTAATTTCATCTGGAAGATCAATTACTTATCTATTTTGTTTTTGTTAAAATTGTACTTACAAACAATCATGTGTACTGATTGTCATTGCACTGAGGTACAAACCATCTATCTCATGATCAGATGTAATTGATGACTTGAAGAATAAGATATTGGATTAAGAGCGCAGTGATCAAGTGGGCGTCAATTAGGCAACATCTTTATTCAACTATTCAAATACGATTTGATAATTTGGATAGATTGCATTTACACCGAGTGTTGAATGCTATTATATGTCGTCTTGTGTTGGGAAATGTATGCATAGCTTCTTGTGCCATATCATAATATAAAACGTCTGTCTCTCTGTCTGTGCATGATAAACTCAACAACTACTGAACGGATTTTCATGCGATTTGTACCATAAAAGAAGGATTTAAGAAGAAGTTTATCTCGTTGATATGAATTAATAACTATTCAATACTCTCCCTACCTCAGCCCCCATACTTAAAAAAAATTGCCATCTGCCGTTTTAACACCGTATTCTAACCGGAGTAATCATTCAAGTCCCCATATGAGTCTTGTTTTAGATTGGTCATAGCTGTCATGGGCCGCTGTGGAAGGTTTTTCTGCACGATCGTACCTTCATTCCGTAAAAAAGTGACTTAAACATGTACATACTCATATACTGATGCAAAAATGAGCTTATGAATGCCATAAGCTACTACCACTCGACTAATCTACTTACCGACCTAAATTCACTGACCACTCAATCACTTGCATTGACGCAAGCATGACATAGCATGATACAGCTGTGAACACAACCTACAACTTCTTCTATCGTTATTACATTTTCATTTACCAATGGTCTAATACTAATGTTTAGTAATACTTGGGATTCCGAATAAATTTACATTTAGTACGGCTTATCTAGCGGTTTTAGTATTTAGTGGTATTACTATTTGACACTTGTCACTGTGGATAATTTTCGTTACTGTGGTAAGGGTGTTCTCTAACCAAATTAATGTGCTTATTTATTTAGACAAAAAAAATTATTTACTTATTTCTTAATCAGGAGAAATAAAAGTTCTACTTTTTTCGAGCTGTCCTTAGCGCAAGTAAACATTACAAAGTTGCAATTGTTTTACGAAATACACAAAGTTCTTTTGCTTTTCAATCAAAGCTCCAAAACTTCGTGAAGAAAGCAACATACACATAAATTAAATTTAAATCCGAAGCACAATTAATCACCGTGATATACACGCATCCTAAATATGGCAGGCGTCGAGTACCAGATAAATTGAACCACGATTTGGTGTGTAAACAAATTCTAGATTATCTGAATCTAGACAAAAGTAATTGTGTCCTAAACCACGATTTACTGGATCGTTCATTTGTATATTTCACTTGCACGTAGGGTTACCACCATTTAAAAAATTCGAGACAGTTATTAAAAAGTAAAATATATATTATATTCTAAAAAGTCACTTAGTTTAAAGTATTTTTTGTAAATTTTGTTCTGAATTAAGTTAATTATCTATATTAAAAGATAAAAATTACAAGGTAAGACATGTTTTTTGGAATTTTCAATAATAAATTAACTATTCAGTGTTTTCCATACCTGGACCTATCACCATACATTCAAAAGCCAGACAAACGAGGAATAGTCCGCGCATGTCCAGATTTGGTTCAAACATGTGCTAACCCTACTCGCGAGCAAGTAGTTACGAGTGCTATTGTGAAATTTATTTTATTACCTTGTTCAGCTGATTTTTCGCCATAAACACAGTTATCTTGTTATTCATTTGGGTACAATGTAGCCGATAAATACCTGACATCTTTGCAATGGGATTGGAATCTAGTAAAATATGTGACTATGATCTATAATTATTTATTTTTAATTACTTTGATACTACTGATCGCCCTCGATACTTTCCTTCGCTTTTGTCCCACTGATTTTTTTTTTTTCAACTTTTTTAAATGCATGTACTGTATCTTCGTTATTTGTATGGAAATGTAGTAGAGTGACAGCCATCACTAGAAACTATATTATCCCCCTACTGCATAGAAATGCAGTCACTGCCACTGACAGCACCCGCTATTACCGCTACAAGACACCAGGTGATTCAATATGCATATATCTTAATAATTAGGTACATTCTAGTAAATCATACCCACTAAAACCATTGTACCAAAACCTCAAAATTTTACCTCCAACATCAATCATATCTTTAATAAATCGCAAAAGATAATCCTCAGCAATTATTCACGACTCCAATGATTTACAGACGTATTAAATCTACTTAAAGACTGCCCAAGCAGAATCAATTTTCTATGGCCCCTGAGAAAAAGGTTGTAAGTGACGTAGCGCAATTTTTCTTAACCCTGTAAGAGGTGGTTACTTAGAAAACCGTGGATTTGATAAATATGACTAAGTGCGTTCTGATACGGTAGTGAGGGCGTAGTTTGTCATGCTCGCGTAATGGTAGACTTGACTGCGACGTGTCGCTGCGACTTACGGCGTGTGCGGCGCGGCGCGTGCGGCTTTCAGGTGCGTTGCGTATAAGTTTATTGATTCGTTTCTTAAAAATGATTGATGAAAGAGGGGTGCTAAATTATAATAGAGCAATTATTTTAAAATTAATTTCAATGTATTTCCCGTCTATGTATTTTGAGTAATTTTAACTTTATACAAAGTCAACTCCTTAACCTTGTTGATAGAGATCCAGATCCAGTCTTCTAAGCGACAGACTCTTAGATTCGATTATCAACTGGGACACAAAATTGTGTGACAAACAATTTTGATAATTTCTATGCCGTGGCCTAGGAAATTCGGGTACTAGGTATAGGGTACGCCAGCGTTTATTTATTAAAATTTTTGCTTCAGAATCATTTTTTCTGAAGCGAAACTAGAAGCGAGTTATTATCTTCTAAAAGGAAGAATCGCAGTAATCGCACGCCGCAAGCCGCATGCCGCAATCGCATTGCTCAGTCTAGTAAAACGGTTGCCGGACACAGCGATCAGTTACGCCAATGTTTTTAATCGTTGCTGATATTAGGCTTATCGACGCAGCAAGCACTTAGTGCAATGTGGTGCCGCCTTTACTTCTGATTGTTTTTTACTGATGATTGAGTTTCTTCGTTTTACATAAGAAAAATAGTTTTACTTATTTATAAAAGTTTAAAAATATACAAAACATAAATTAATATGTCAAGTAGATACGAAAATTTTGAAATGAAATGAAATGAAATGAAATGAAATGAAAATGATTTATTGCACAAATATGGTTCATACAGGTGTTTAAATGTTATCATACAATTTGTTACCGACATATTTGGCTGATTCCAGCATGCAATAGTTATTTAGTTTTGAGCTTAATTAAATTAGGTACATTAAAGTTCCAAAAAATTCATGCAATTATAATGACAAAAAAAACAATGAGATTTGTTATACATTTTTACATTATTATATTTACTTAAAACTATTGTTTAAATAATTATAAATATACAGTTTATTAGGTAATGTTTACATTCATTTTTAAGAATTTTTATAATTAAAGAACTCCTGAATGTTATAAAAATTATGTTGTAACAGAAAAAATTTTAACTTCGTTTTGAATACTTTTTCACTTGCGTCTTTTTTGTAACTAGGCAATTTATTATAAATTTTTATGCACATATAATATGCACTGTTTTGAAATAATGTTGTTCTTGGTATTTCCTCACAGACTAGTCTACACGGATTTCTTGTGTTTCGCGGGTAAATTTTATCGGCAGTTTTAAACAAAGAGTGTTGCTTTTTTACAAAGTTACATATCTCTTCAATATATATCGAAGTTAATGTCAGAATTTTTAATTTGTTAAAAAGTGGCTTACAACTTTCTCGTGGAGATGCGCCACAAATTGCTCTTATACATTTCTTTTGTAAAACAAAAGCCCTTTTAGCGTGTGGCGAGTTAGCGTATTTTCTTTTATATATTTGACTGAATGAAACATAGTAGATACTTATTTAAAATATATTATGACATTTTAATAATATTTTCTCTTCAATACCTGTTCAAAGGTTTTTAATAGATTTGTGACTGATTACTAAGTTCGATATAAATATTGTAAATTACCCAAAAAATTAGAAGATCTTATTTAAAAATATTAATCTGTTAAAGTTAAGGAGGTTTCCCACGAGTTTTTAAGTAGACGTTCCTTACGTTACAGATTGAGTAATTACGCGTAATCTTTCGGACGCTTTTCGGCCGCGGTCGGCAATTTTCGGGACGCCATTTTTTGCGCCTCATTCGCAAGAGTAATTTTTAATTAATTCTTACCACTTTCTTGTGGAAAATATGCGTATGAGAATGTCGTTGGTATTCTTTGGTGCACGACAAATAAGTTTATTGTAAGTGGATGACTATTACAAGAAAAATATTAATTCCAAACCGTTCGCAAAAGGGTTGAGTTGCATTGTTTGGAAAACTTTTGCAGTTCGAAAATAGCGATAAAAGATAAAATCGCGGTAAAAGTAAAAAGAATAAACCGGACACAAAACACACCTGAAAAACCGACATTTTTTGCTTCATTTTATTTCTTGCCGGCCATAGGCTGTATAAAGTACTCGTAAAACCGCCTAATTGAATACCAAAAAAAGAAAAAAAAGTGGCATCACCCGCGCAGGTATACGATTTTAAACATAAATAAGTCAACAGGGCGAGCGATCGAGTCAGTGCATTGTTTCAAATTTTAATTTTCGAAGCGTTGATTGATCGGCGCTCATAACCAAGATAACGCGACACGGTCGGCCGACACGTTGGCGGGCTTTCTGACTTTTTTCTCGTTATTTTTTTAATTTTTGTTTACACTGCGACGTCCCCCACACGGCCTTTATCAAGATTTTCGAGCGTTTATCCGAGATGCAGTAAGAATAATGAGGTGTTTGCTCGTTTTTGAAATGCGATTGAGTCGGCCGTGCCGTTGTTGGCTTAAAAGGTGTAAATGACCCGATTAAAGTCACAATTTATTAGTGACGACGTATGTATTTTTAAAACCTATATGGATAAACAGAAAATACATATACATTGATATAAATTACAGGAACCTAAATACCTTCTTACTTACTCGTACTTAATAGTCTTAATTACGAATTCTATTTGTCCTGTGATTTAACACTATAGTCTGTATGTATATGTCTTTAGTATCCTGCGGCAGTGGTGGGGTTAAGAGGGGGAGGGTTGTGACTTGTGAACTTCCCCCCAAAGGGGGAGACGCTAAAACCCATAGTTTTTATTTTAATTTTGATTTTGGAGTTAGATCTGGAAACTGCTCAATTTTAAGCTGGTTCAAATTAATATCATAAGATGGGGCAAATAGTTTAAAATACCTGTAGACCTCTCTATGAGTAGATATCTAACTGTTAACCTAACCCAACCTATCCCTTTTTAAAAAGTTATATTTTTATTGACGACCCGGATGGTGCAATGGTTAACACGTCGCTGTTTCAAGGGTCCTGGGTTCGATTCCCAGCGAGGCGGAAATTTGAATGATGAGTTAAAATTTCCGTTATTGGTCTGGGTGTGTGTCCTTGTCTTGAGTGTTGTCCATGGCACCCACGACACACGGAATCCTAGTGTAGGGCTATGAGTGTGTACCGTTAATACAAGTAATACGATAATTTGTTTCTGCACTGGTCGGGAGTCGAACCCAAGAAATTTTGCTCGATAGACAAGCTAACGTGCTACCGTTAAAACTGTTCCAAGTTTTGTTGTTCAATACTTACCCAAGTCCTAATGTCGAACTCATAAAGCTTTTATCAAGATTTGCAACTTTTTTCAATCTTATTCAGTTTCGATAGGATGTCGGCGGACGTTTATACGAAGTAATTGCTTTGAGGTATTTAAAATGGATTACGATCGGCTGCAATTAATTTTGAACCTTATGCTTCGGTGATAGGATTCAATATCACCGAACGTCTTAGTACAATTCGGGAATGTACAGATAAGGCGACATATTCATTACATTTGTCACACTGTTGCACGCGATGATACATATTTTAAAGCAATATTAATTCGTAACTGTTTTGTGATATAATTCGTAAATGTTTTAATTATTTATTACGAATCCCACAGGTACAATTCGGTACAAATCGATATTGAAAACTTGAGTTTTTTTTTCAAATGCAAAATTTTTTTCAATTGTAAAAAGAGCAATCGTTGCCATTACCGGCAAAGAAAAGAAAAGAAAAGAAAGAAAAACTGTCTTTCAAAATCCTAGTCGGCACGACCGATTTCGATAGTTCTTTCTTTACCGATTCGAAAGTTGGCGCGAAAAGTTTTTGAGTTATCCCTACTTACCTATCGATTTTGAAATCGGTAAGTAATTTTTGTAAAAAGTGAGTTACCTATTTAATTTATTTTTTAAATAACTTAAAGTTCAATATTAATTTATAAATATTAAAGAAAATCAGAAGATGGCACAAATATGTATAAGCATGAACATGACATTACACAGTGGGCGCAAACTTGCATTTTTATATTCCAATAAGTCCCAAAATCGCGTGCACAAATACGACGCGCCATACGTCTTGCTCATACACTCGGAACGGGTTTGTATCGCAAATTGGAATTTATTGCCTGTGCGCGGTCGCAGACATTAATTAATTTCATAGTTAATATATAAAATATGCCTGATAGGAGATCAATTTGTGGTTATTTTAGCCATACCACCATGGTGCTGTCTCACTGATAGTTCATGCAGCTTATGGTGTATCAGGTATTATTGTCCAAGTTATGGCGTTTATATTTCACCAAAAGATCCCCATTGGGTATGAGTAAGACAGTAAATACTGCTTTAATTAAATAGTGCGTTACAAAGCCAGCCTGTTACTGGATATTTTTATAATACTAATCCCAATCAACGCCTGCAGGACAATGTCTTAAAAATTGTCTGAACTCAACCCTACTAGCTGCTAGCTGGTTGTCACCTACCTAAGCAGATAATATAAAATATTTAGAACGCATACAGTAAAAAAAAGAAAAAAGTTTGAAAAACTTTAAAAAACACCCTTGTAATAAACTGAATTAAAATGCAGTAAAGTTATTAAAAAAATTGAAAATGAAAATAGATACTTATTTGACCTCCCAGCTTAGATTCTTACAGTTGATCCATATGTACTTATACTCAAATCTGATTCATAATACTACCTATATAATATAGTAAGTAAGTATAGTAGGTATGCAATTTGATATTGAATTTTAATATCAAATAAATCATATGACGTTCATTGTTCCACTCAGGGAGTGCGAATTCCATGGTGTTATACGAATGAGCCGATATTAAATTCCATTACGAAATGTTCAATATTTATGAATCCATAAAACTGCCTTTCTTTGTCATCGACACAATCAATAATATTGTAGATATTTTATATTGTAAGTATTACACTCTTCAGCTCAGTAAATCGAGCAGAGCGGTTCCGGGTTTGATTCCCGGCCGAGGCAGATGTAGGTAATAAAATTTTCCTTCTTCAGAGTCTGTGATTCAAAGAAGAAAAATAGAAATAAACTCGCTTTGGTAAAAAAAATAATTCAATTGTAAGTATCATTGTTCTTATTTAAAACAAAAAAAACGTAGTATAGTTTGCATGATAAACTATATTTACTTCTTAAAACAAATATTATAACTTAATTGAAATATTGAAAATATTGTAAACTTAAAATAATGTTAGTTAAGTATCAAAACTTGCCTCCGAAAGTAATCTAAGCATTTTGAAGGTAATTTGAATAAAAAAGCTAAGTGACCGCCTAAGCAGAATAAACGAGGTATTTAGTTCTAAAAAAATAACTTAGTTGAAATAAGAAACTTAACAAAACTCTACCTACCTAAGCTGTAACTCTAAGCTCTATCTCTAAACTCTAAACCAATAAACATATTATATCAAGTAAATCTATTAAACTTCACACGTGCATCTAAACATTCACTAGACCATCCCGGAAAACATAATTGAAAATTGTTCGTTTTGAAAAAAACCCATAAAAGACGCAAGAACCCTTTAAGAGTCGCAAAAACCCGAGAAAGTCAGTTTAAACTGCAATAATTCACGTTCGCATGTGAGAATAGTCGGTAAGAGTATAAAAAGGCTTCTGCGCAAATCTATATTTACCTTGTAAATGTAAGTTTTTACGAGCGCAGTAGCTCTTGGAACGGGTGAGGTTATAGTGTCAGGGGCGGCGGGTTAGACACCAGCGATTAATTTTATGCTATAGGAATAGCCTGTATGACTAGATTGTATTAGAACGACTTACCAAGAATTACTAACTGGACAATAACTAACAGTTAACAGGAAGAACTGTCACTAACAGTCCCTGTACAGTTCCTTGCACTTATTAACAAACTATTCAGGTAACATTCTAACACCATCTACTAAGCGGAATAACCATCCTAGTCCCTAAATTGAGTCTTGTCCTAGGTCGGTCTTAGTTGTCATAGGCGGCAGCGGAAGAACGGGACTGCTTGCTCATATGCAACCTTAATTCCATAAAATACCTAATACAGTTACTTATCTATTAAAGTAAGTCTATTACCTACTTTATAAAGTAAACTGTTAACGATACGTATCTTGTCATAAAATTTACAGGTTTAAACATAAAATTCATCATTGAAGTATGTGAATAATACGACCATACATAGTAAACGTAGGAAACGCAGGCATCTACAGTAAGCTACGGTAAAATAATTGTATGATAATAAGTTATCTAGTAGGTATGAGTACCGATTGCACTTTAAATTAGTACTTATATAATTGTACTATGTGAGATATAATTTAGATAAGTTATTCGTCATTAAATAGTAGTAAAAGTCCAACACTAAGTCCACACCCGAGGAGTTCGCGACACGAACTGTTAAGTGAACGTTTGAAAGCTTTATTCAAAACTTACTGGAAGTTAAAGACGCTTTTAAGTATATAAATGTATCGCTGTCTGTTCGTTCGCGGACAAGTTTAAACTTTTTTCTAAAAAAATATGATTGTAGGTTCGGTACACAAAGGATGTAATAAAAATATAAAATGGACCATAAAAATGGTTTATTTAATTTAAACATAACCCAACCTTTGTGTATAATGTAACAGAATTTAATTTCGCTTAAGTACCTCCGTGTGCCGTAGAAATAAATATGAAAAAATATAATATAATACACACTACTAACATTAGGATTACCTATGAATGCCACGAGCAACACAAGGGCAAGACACACACCCATTCCGAAAACAAAAATTAAAACTCGTTCAAACTGCCTCGCTAAAAATCGAACCCAGGACCCTTCAAACGACATACATAATACCTAACCTTTGCAATGAACAAATTGTTTTTCAGTTCTTTCAAAAACCTTACAGCATAATACAAAATTAGGTTCTAGATTGAAATTGAATTTTCCAAAAAACATGTCTTTTGTATTATTTTTTAAAAACAAAACAGATAGCAATTAAAGCTCTCATTCTGCTAATGAGCTAAAGGCTGCGCTACGCTAACCCGCGCCGCGCCGGCCGGAATGCAAAAACATTTGCATGTTAACTCTGTCCTGCAGCGGATTGCACAAAGTGATCAATTAGCATTTCACTGTTAGAAGAACCTTTACACTTGACGGATAGATCACGACTTGCAAATATTTCATGGATATGGAACTCGTTGACATACATTCTCATTCTCGGATGTCTAAATAAACCCACGGATTTCTTTTTTATTTCTTAACTTTTTCTTTAGTTTTTTTAAGTTGAAATGTACCCAACTACAAAAATGTCATTTATTCCGCGACCCCACAACCAAAATGACCAAATATGACCCGTATGAAATATATTTTTGAATAGAACTCGTGATGAAGAACTACTTTAAGCGTTACATTATAAAAAGGTTAAGTTTAAGTGATATTACATAGGTAGTACCTAAAAATGGGCTTATAATGTAATTGCTTAAGTTAATGATAATTATAGAATTTAAGAACGAAATATTGTTATTAATTATTTACTTAAATGTAACCATACTTTCACAAATTCTTCCAGTAAATTCACGGCTATACGGACGCTAGTGAGGTCTAAAATCGGCGCGACCGTTGCGCATTATAAATTACTAGCGGCCCGCCCGCGGTTTCACCCGCGTGGATCCCGTTCTCGTGGGAATATATGCATGTATTATACATAAAAACCTTCCTCTTGAATCACTCTACCTATTACAAAAAACCGCATCAAAATCCGTTGCGTAATTTTAAAGATTTAAGCATACAGACAAACAGACAAACAAACAGACGGACAAAAATAGCGACTTTGTTTTATACTATGTAGTGATTATTATCGAAAATAAATCGCATCAACAACAATTTTGAAAACAAGTCGTGTCGTATCCCCAGGCTATAAAGATCCTAGTTCACTCGCTTCGTGTTGTCTGAATAGGTTATTTTTTGTTCGTGGCTGACCGGGAGCTACGCGGCCGAACATTAGTGTGACAGACAGATGAATGTGTTATGGTAATACTGCACCAAACATGGCAACCCCAATGAATACACCGCTTTTGACTGTCTGATCGCTTTGTTTTTCGCCTATTTCGAAAACAATTGAAATTCACAGTGTTTGACTTCAGTCGTTTGTTTTCTCCTAATTTGAAACAATTGAAGCGATTACCTTGTATTGTGACTACAATCAGTTTCACTTAAACAAATAATGCTATTTTAAATCAAATTCAAATTGGTACCGCTGTCTTCATCCGCGGATCTTTGATGATCTAATGTCTAGATTGAGCGTCGCCCTACAATGAGAACAAAAAAAACAAGGCAACAGTATCAAGTGCGTGCAGGCGATGTTTTACACGTTTTTCTATTGTCTAGGTGTGCGTGATCAATTATGCAATGATATAAAAATTGTGGCCACAATTTTTTGACACGTTTGCGCGGATTCGATGTTCCATCTAGACATTAGATCATCAAAGCCGCGGATATATTGGACTTCCAAAAGAGTGAAATCCAAGATACGTGATGGTAAGTGATCAGTGTCACCGTCACCAATAATGGATATTGTCATCAAAAGGGACGTGTTGCTAGCCAACACGGAAGCGATGAACCTCCTTCATGAAGGACCCCATGACATAGCACTGTAAGAATACATATGAAAAGAGTGGGAATACAGTACACACACCGCACCCTGTTCTATGCAATCAAATACGAAGAACAATAAAGACAATCCGAATTGCACAATCACTACATAGTATAAAACAAAGTCGCTATTTTTGTCCGTCTGTTTGTTTGTCTGTTTGTCTGTATGCTTAAATCTTTAAAATTACGCAACGGATTTTGATGCGGTTTTTTGTAATAGGTAGAGTGATTCAAGAGGAAGGTTTTTATGTATAATACATGCATATATTCCCACGAGAACGGGATCCACGCGGGTGAAACCGCGGGCGGGCCGCTAGTGGTTAATATGCTGGATTGCGAGGGTCCTGGATTCCATTCCGAGCGAGGCGAAAATTTTCGATCAGTTGAAATTTCCGTTCTCGGTCATGGTGTGTGTCTTTGTCATGTGTGTCGTCGAGGCACCCATGACACAGGGAATCCTATGGGGCTATGAGAGTGTAGCGTTGTTATTATTATTAAATTTACCTAAAAAGTAATATCACACCGCTGCCATATTCGCGGTTCGATTGAGTGTCGCCGACACCACCGCGACACTGCCGACACTCGAAAACAAACAAAAAATTAGCTAATTAAGCCGATACTTTATATTCACACGTTCACGTATAAGTTTAGATAATGCTGCGTTATCGTGTACACGTCAAAGGCGCCGATGTTCGTCCGAGGCTTATCTCGACTGTCAAATTTGAAATAGAATGATAAGGTTACTTAATAATTAATAAAATAAAAAATACGTGAAGAAATCTCACAGTTTGGTGGTCGGTGATATCGAATATGAATTGAAGTGTTGAAAAGATATTTGGTTTTTGTGACGTCGTTTTCGTTCTCGCTTCTTGTTTCGTGGGCAATTATTATAATCCATCGGTATTGCCTTTTCTTGCAGATGTCCATGGGTATGCGTAATCTACTACTACTAGACTATGTTGACTTGTAAAATAATTATTACTTATACATATTTATTTTTTCTATTGAAGCAATTAAAAACTTTACGTACTTAGGTATAACATTATTTTATTTTAATATTTGACGCTTAAAAATAATTTTCTGAATTTGTTTTTCAAACAGTTTTTCAAGGCAAAGACAGGTTATAACAAAATATATTTAGAACATACTTATCTTAGTGACATTGCTAATGGTCTATTAATCTTCGCACTCAAGTTTCGTTCGTACCTGAAAAAATAAAACGGACAATAAGTATAAAAATACTTTAAAAACACAGTAAATATTGCTACGATAGAGTTTCAGTTAATGAAGACTACAAAGACTTCTGCGGTTCGAATCCCAGCGATGTGGATATTTTAGTTATCAATCTATATTTCGCTGGCTCACTATTACAAGGTTCTGTGTTAAAATTGTATCACTTATTTAGTTATGAATAGGTACTGAAATGTTCTATCCGTTATTACAAACTTCTTGAAAAATAAAGAAAGAAAGAAGAAAGAAAGAAAGAAAATACATTTATTTCATCAAAATATGTTACAAAAAAGACAGAAATACTTAAGTGAACTAAGTTAAATATTTGACGAAATTGGTCGCACTCAGCAGAAGGCTGTGGGGAAACAGCCGCTGATTTTCAGGGCGACCCATTGCAATGGGTAGTTCGGGCTACTGGCCAATTTTAAATTATTTAATTAAGAGAAAAAAATGCAATAACATAGAACCTTGTAAGAGTGAGCCAGCGATTCGTGTTCTTCTTGTCTATGTTTGTTTTTTATACAAGACAAGATAGATACCCAACAGGCTTTTGAGTGTTTAGCTTTATTTATTCCATGCCTTGGTAGCGGCTCTGCCGGCAAAACGACAGGTCCCAGGTTTGATGTCCGGCCGAGGCCGATTAATATGACAGATAAATATTTATTCTCGAATTACTGGTATATGGATGTTATATTTATGTTAAACTTTTATTTCCAATTTTAATATTATTATTGCACATCAATATTTAACACATTGCAACAATAACGGAAAGTTGAAACACAATAGCAAAACGGGAATGTTAACATTTCACAGAAAGAGAGCCACAAAATATGTAGAGTTCCATAAAAACGGAGATAATTATCAATTGTCGTGTTTATAGCGGTAGAGATAGCTGTCTCGGCGGAGTAAGAAGTTAACATACATGCACGGCGCTGCCCTAAACGCTGTCCTAATCGTGATAGGGTTTTGTCACGAGCGCGCGGGGCTCGCTACACTGTATCGCTGTGTTCGCGGTTCAACGTGAGCTAAACGCTCAAAGCAGTTAGAAACAAAACCCTGTTGTAACACGAGTTACCTTTTTAGCCGTTAATAATAAATAGACAGATTGAGAAATGATTTAGTTTAAACGCTCTGCTAGAAACGTTTTAGTACTACAAGCGTTATAAAATCGCTAGTATGTGTAGCACACAATTTCGAAAATATAACCACAATAATTTCGCTTGAATTCTTGAATGTGTATTTCGTTCAAATAAGACATAATTAATTTAATAACGTACATGATTAAAAATAGAGGTGCGTGGAAAATTAGAATAGGAGGAGTCGAACTTTCAATCCACTTGACTATCTGCTTTGCGATCGTCACAAAACAAAATCCTCGTACGTATTCGTACTAATACGTACAGATGTAGTGAGCCCCTCGTCAGTATTTGGTAATAAATGCTATGTAAGCCCGACAGTGCTATCACGTACATTTCACTTAATCTGAGTATTTCATTGCGTAAATACTGTCTGTTTGTCTGTCACGTGGGGTTGTACGCTAGACAACTGGTTTACGTAATGCTTAATGGCTCAGAGGGTAACTTGTATACTCGGGATTTGTTGAATAATTGGGAAGCAATGAAATGCACCGATACCTCTTACCTTTTATTTTTCTCTTATTTGGAGTATAGGGTTACTCACATTCGCGCGAATACGCGAACTCACAAGGACGACCTTTGCAGATTTTTGAAGAGATTTCGACACATTCTTGTGTTTTCTAAGCTGTCAAAGCTGTGGCGGTTTTTGGTTGCACATCAAAGAGCGATAACCTCGAACCCTCGTTTATTTATACATATATTCGTGGTAGTTACGTACGTCCACCTAATCTTCCTATACCATAGAAAAGAGAGCAATCGTAAGCACGGGCCTGTATAAAAATAGCACAATTATATTTAGTTTACTTATAAATCAATTTTATTCTCAAATTACTCGATAACAAATTTAATAATAGCAATATAATATGGTAAATTTATTCACATGGCTTTCTATGGGGTCAAAGGTGTACCATTGGTAATGACCGTTGCGTTAGGCGTTCACAGTCAGATTTCACGGTAATATTGCCATGGGTAAACAATGACTGGTTTATGGGTTCGGTTGCTACCCTGCCTTAGATTGTATGGTGCATACTTTAGAGTAGGTATAATATCCACGAATAAACCCTATGTACCTAGCTACCTACATTAGAGTAGACAGGAATAGAATACCTTTTATAATAAAGTTGATAATATGAACTATTCTACACAAACTATTCAACTAACTAATTAACTTAACTAAACTGGCCCTTGCTTCGCTTCGGATAACCTTTCCCTTATTGGTTTACTAGATTTTTTTACGATTATTTGCATCGACATAACTTTTTATTTTATTTATAAAGATGTAAATAATAGGCTTATTACACCTTCCTAAATTTAGTCATCTAAATCAGGAGGGCTACTAACTACGAAATCCGAACTACTAACACCCGTACGAAGTTCGATTTCGAAACGACACACGTCAGTTTCATACAATACAATTTTCATAGTAGGAAATGTTCCGAAACGACTGACGTATGACGTTTCGAAATCGAACTTCGTACGTTGTTCGTAGTTCGGATTTCGTAGTAGCCTCCTGATTTAGATGACTAAATTTAGGAAGGTGTAATTAGCCTATAAGATAGTAAAAGCCCAGCGACCAAGAACAGAAATAAGATGCCCATGTCGGAACCAATTCAAACATAATGTAGGTATCATTAGGACCGACTAATATTTCACTAATAAGTCAAGTTGCAGTAAAAAAATACAGCAAGGGATGTTTCTGGTTGGTGTCGTATGTACAAATCTTTCTACACCCCAAATTGATGTTTATTACCTTCAACACAATAACTAATTCAAATGTAAGCGTTGGCGAGCTTTACTGCGCTGTTTGTTACAGCAATTATTAGGAGTTCCGCTACTCGTACTTACTGGGTGCGGTTAAGTTATAAGCGTACGAAAGGATGTAAAGAGCGGTGCGGTGTCGAAGCGCGGTGTTTCTAACATTCTTTATTAAAAAAAAACAAAAATGTTAAAAATATACTTAAAAAAAAAACTAAAATTTGTTAACTGTCTCTCTCTGTCTTTTTTGTGTTGAATAATGAATTTTAGTTCTTGATGACAGGTTACTCTAAACATCCTTTAAATCAATAATTACTATAAACATTCTTTAGGTACCTACACAATCGCCTTATTATAATAATACTGGGAGTTATTATAATTGATATGCAACATGTTAAAACTTTCAAAAAAAAATTAAAATATTAAAAAAACGTTTTTAAATTCATAGTTTTAAATCGCTATTGCCTATTACATAAACCGCACACAATACAGGGTGTTGTACAAACGGAACGCGTATAATATTTATGACTCCGGACAGATTAAATTATTTCCCCCGAGTTGGACACCACTGCACTGACATTTATATAACTGTTTTAAAATAAATCCTGTGAAATGGCTCCAAAGGAACCAGCCAACGGTACTAGCGCGTAAATTGATTAAGGTTAGAGATGAGACTATTATGGGGAAATATTGGAGAAAATGTTTATGACTCCGCTGTACCGCATTTACGAATAGCTTCAGGTCACCGCAATAGTAACAGACAGTAATAAACAACAAAATAATATGATCAGATATTGTATGAGTGACCACTAACGATAAATTGTATAATAATAAATAAAACCTAATACAGTTACACACCCCTGCACTAGCATTCCCCATCGCGTACACACATTAAAGAACACAAATATGTAACAATAATACCCACGACCCAAGAAAAACCATTTATCTGTCACTTAAATGTCTGCCCCGGTCAGGAATAGAACCCAAGACCGGTTTCGCAGACAAAGTCGCTACCAACTAGGCTACTAAATGTTTAAGCATTGTCTTTTATAAAAACTAGTTACAGGATGTTCTCATTAATTAGCTCTGAATTTTTTATACAAATATTTAAATCATTGAAAAGCAAATTCTGTGAACCACACGGATTAAAACATGACGACACGTTAAGTCTCCACTCAGTAAGTACTTCGCCCGTTGACATTAACATAACTTACGACGACATATCACAATAACATTTAAATTCTCCTCATAGATGTCTCTGTCAAACACGAAGAGATTATAAGGTCTTTGTTCGAAATAATGTTGTTTCTGATATCAGCGGCGCACGGTGATATGTTTGCGGAACGCTGCAAAGGGCAGGTCCCTTTCCTCGCGATCAAAACGCTTGACTAAGGGTTTGGTCTCAGTTGTAGCGTTTTTGTAATCGTAGCTTATAAAGCCTTAGCATCTACAACTACAAAGTAACTAAGTACTAAGAATTCTGGTCGTAATTAAAAGGACAAAAACGTTTAGTTCTTTGTTATAAAAATGTCTTTAAGTTTTGTATAAATCAAATACTGCAATTAAAATACAACTGACATGAACTGTCATATGAATTAGTATTAACTAGAGAACCGCCCGCGCTTCGCTTCGGGACCCGTAGGTAACAGCCGCGTAGGTCCCGCTCCCGTAGGAATTTAGGCTAAAAAGTAGCCTACTACTCGCTCTCTTCACTCCACCCTGTCTGAGGTGTGTGGAGCCCTCGGGACAGTTAGTTCCCCTTTGGGGGTGTCTCTCGCGGCCCGTTAAAACGGGCCGGTTCTTGGGCTGGGCCCTAAGGCCCTTCGTTGTCCATCTGTGGTTAACCAATAGGTCAAGTCCAGTGAGTGGTGGCCTTTTTACAGGCCACAGAGTCTTAAACGGGATGGGGTTCATCTTCGCGCCGCCCAGGCGATCGAGGCCCTACCGGGTGAATTCCGCTGGTGGGAAGCCCTGCAGGAGCCGATCAGCGCCGGGCGACGACTTACGAAGCCCCAGTATCAGTCAGTGCTAGGTAGAAGTGTTCGTTATATTAGATAGCTGATAAAATAATCAAATATTTATTTATAATCTTTCAACCGGTTATTTATTATAGCTGGCAAGCGTTATAAGTTATAACGTTGAGCGATTATTAGCCATAGCCACGTTCACAACGACATCGCACGATTCAAATCACGAATGTTCTATGCGAGAGCGAAAGAGAAATACTCGAACGAAAGAGAACGGAACAACCGAACATCCGTAATAATATTTTTGTCACCTACCAAATTATGCTTTAAGATGACCGCATAAGAACTATATTCAGTTACATGTCCAGTACTGATTTAACGAATATATTTTTTGTTCGGCTATATATTCATTCTAACGTTGAAGCGCTATTTTTGCGTTATATTTTCTGTTTGAATAAAATTAAAAATCAGTGCGATTATCTCGCTTGACCTCGTAGGACGCGTATTGATAGTTTACCGTGTGTTTGTGATATTTACGAGAATATTTGTAAATAAATGTTAGTTTTATTATTATTGCTTTAATAATATATTTTAATTAAAGTTTTAAATAAATAATGGTCAGATCGATGAAATTACTATTGTTGTAAATAGAATCAATAAAATTTTAAGTACACCTAACAACTTGCTCATTAAACTAAAAGTATATATTTATGTTGTTGAATTATCATAAACATTCAATACATTTTATCGCAAATAAAAATTTCAGTCGGGGACTGCCTAAGCCTGCAAAAAGTACGAAGGAAAGTTCAATGAATTTATTTAATTAAGTATGTACCTATTTAAAATGCAATTAATTCGCTCACACAGTAGTAATGTGCTGAAAATGAGTTAATTTTTTTTAATGTGTCCTTAAATATCCTTAGATAACAAGCACACAATAAAATTAATTTGTTATCTGTCGCCAAAGACGTCTTCTTTATTAGGCATCCTCTACAACGATTAAATCAAAACGCGTCGTTCTACGAAGCGAACGAATATATTATAGCGTAAAAAATAATAGGCGTTATAAAAGTAGCGTAACGTTATATCGCGTTTTCAATATATAGCCGTTGCGAACACCTGTAGTGCTAGGCCCGTCCCGCGCAGCCAGGTCCTGCAGATGCGGGAACCGCGACGCGTCGACACGCCCGAACATGTTGCGTGCCAATCTCTCGATGAAGTCGTCCAGGCTCTCGACTCGAAGATCCCTCTGGTCCGCTGGCACTATCCTGTTGGCTGAGCAACTTGCGGACATCAGTCAACAGGATAGTGCCAGCGGGCGGGCGGTACACTGAATACAGCCGGAGCGGGGAGTTCTCGAGGCAGAGCTAAAGTAGCCTATTACATTTGCCTATGACTTAAGTAAATTACATGTAGTATTTGATAGCGTAATTCAGAACTTGCAAATGAATTTTATTACCGCCATCTATTAACAACTCCGAAAATAAATATCTAGCAACTAACAAAACATCGATCTTCCCATGGGAATGGGATGTTTTTCCGCGGTAAAAAGTAGCCTACGTCACTCTCCACCCTCCTAACTATCCCCACACACATAAACCTTACCATATAATAGCTTTGTTGCGACGTGAAAGCGTCACAAACAAACAAACAAACAAACAAACACACTTTCACATTTATAATATTAGTAAGGATTAGATTGCCTACTAATATACCCTGTACTACTGGAAACTTCCATTAATCTACTTATAATCAAAGAGGGTGGGCTTCCATTGTTATCAATTGACTAATTAACTCACGAAAATAAACGAAAATTCTGGTTAAGTTATAAATAAAATCAACGTCGCTCGAACTTTAATCGGATTACGATCATAAAATGTCACTTGATCGATCATTGATCTCTTTATTTTATTTTCGCGAAGCCATTCTGATCTGTCAATGTAACGCTTAATATATTATGGAAATCGATAATCCATGTACCAATACAATGTTAAGGTATTAGTGTTGGGACTTTATTATTATCGGAGACAAATAAAAAGGTACGTGTGATTTCATACTCCACTTGGCTTGAGCAAGTAAATGTTATTTAAATAATGATAACTTTCTTAAAATCACACAACACCGCAAAACTTTATCAAACGGATTTTAATAATCTTTGAACGATACGTTATACATTTTTATGTCAGTATTAGTACGTCGTAAAATACAGCATTAAATCCCAAAACAATACTTTAGTTAAGTTAGATAATCAAATTGCATAATAAGATTAGGTAGGTAATACTGTGACACGCCCAATTTATCGTCCATGCGTACTTGCATATTATTACGCGAATGTTCTCCACATTTTGTACGTTTTGTTCAATTTATTCAATTTACCAATAACCATGATCCATACAACTAGGTTGAAATATAGAAGGTTTCAAATTAAAATAATTTTAACATATTAGTATATTTACAACTTAGAACGTTTGGCAAAGGGACATCGCAATATACAATTGAAGTACACATGATTCCTACAATTTTTGGCAGATAGTTACAATATCCTCTTTCTGTCTTCGAAAGCCTCTCAAAATTGATACAAATCTATTTCCCCGCCCCAGTCTTTACACTGAAGCAATTCCCCGCTTCCTATCCCACTATAACTCGCACCAAACCCCATCAGACCCCGAAATACCGCGGTCGTGCTTTCCGCAAATGCCGGCGAACACTCGCCAATCGCGATGTGTTAATATTATTTACAACTGTAGGCGAGTTTCGTAATTGAAGCCAGCTCGCTTATGGCAATCAATGCCCATTGAGTAAATGGGTTGGGGAAGTGATGGAATGTGACAATACCCATGGCCGCAGTAAGGAGCTGGATCGAAATATCAGCGTACTGTTTATAAAGTACCTACCCGTTTTGCAGTAGGTATATCTAAGGCACACCTAATCCGCAACTGATCGCTTCCTTCAAGTGGCAATTCCATGTTAGAAAAAGAGTTTTTATCTTCTAAATGTATAATCAAAAAATAACCGACTTCAAAATTAGCCATGTAGCGGCCTAGAGAGAGTAGCTAGCTAGACTGGATTCTATCCTATCTTCAAGCAGAAACCGCTCTAATTGTGTCACCTACTGTAAGGAACTCCTTTTGGACAATCACTAATTATGTCAATAAGAAGGAGTAACAGGCCGTTTACTTAAAAAAGGATATTAAATATACAACTGTCAGATGAAGGCATAAAGAGAACACGAATATTTTACTATGGGAAAAGATGTATGTTTGAATGATTAAATAAACAAGTTAAACAGTAAATAATTGTTTTCTGGGCTCCCCTTTTACTACGAATCCGTGGTCCACATGCAGCATAGGGTTGGGGCAATTCAAGAATAACCCAAAACTGTCAATTTTATTCAATTCAAAACAAGTCAAAACTATGCGATTGCTTCATCACATACCAGGAGTCCAGCAATAACGAGCGGTACGAAACTCGGAATAATACCTGTGACATAACAATCCAAGTATCTACCTGTTTTATTCAGTCAGAATTTTAGTACAATAATTGTAAAAATAATTGTATCAATTTATTGATGTTGTAAGCGTCACTGTTCATAAAAACTATGTTAAAAGTGGGTACATAATATCTTAATCATCTTGTGACAAAACAGGTAATTAATTGCCAGATGTAGACACACTTTGGCTTTTAACATTAACCTTTTTAATATTCTCAATATCTGACGTTGAAAATAAGGTTATAATAAATTAATGGACCGACGGATCGATCCTGACTTGTGGATAAGATTGTGATCAACAATACTTGAAGTTTAGATGATCATCATAACGGTAAGTTGAAGAATGGCAAGTCCGGCACCGAATCTTGTCGCTTATAATTTGCAGGTATAAAGAATTATATGACGAAACGCGGCATTATAAATACGTGAACAAAAAGTTACTTACTTACTAAATAATTACAATAACATTCTATTAGGTATATCTGGGAGCAGTGATAACCTAGTGGTTAAGAATTCGGCCTGCTACTCGAAGGGTCCGGATTAGAATCCCAGGGGGTTTTAATATAATAAAACGCAGCATTGTAAATAGGTGAACAAAAAGTTACTTACTTAATAATTAATATAGGTACAATAAAATCATTCTATTATATCTGGGAACGGTGATAACCTAGTGGTTAAGAATTCGGCCTCCTACTCGGAGCGCCGGATTCGAATCCCAATGCGTGCACTTTTGACTTTACGAGTTATGTGCGTTTTAAGTATTTAAATTTTATTCGCTATAACGGTGAAGGAAAACATCGTGGGACCTGCACAGCCGAGATTTCGCAAAAACTCAAAGGCGCATGAAGTCTGCCCATCACTTGCACTTGGCCAGTGTAATAGACTTTGGCCTTAACCCTCTCATTCTGAGAAGAGACTCGTGCTCAATAGACAGCCGTGATGGGTTGAGATCATGATGATATTTGGGAGCACGGCAGTGCCTCTGCAAAGACCTTAAATGCTCCAAAAAAAGCGTTTTATCCTATTTTAAAGAATCACCTAGTTCTGGGTAATGCTAGAGAGCTCAAATTCCCAAAATGAGACGTAGTAGTTATTTATAAAACATAGGTATGTTGGAACAAACAAAAACCCTAAAAATGTATGAGGCAAAATTTTTCTATATTATACAACACATACACAAATATGCATACAAAGTTAAAATATGGCAAACTCAAGCACAAGTAAAAAGCTTGTAAAAATAGCGATCCATAAAATGACTAAACGTATACCTTAAGAATGTATAAGATATCAACAGAGAAATCTTAAACAGTAATGAATTTGTCTTATCAAATACCAAATTCAAATCAAAATCATTATCATATCTCAGAGCAATAAAACCAGGTTCCTAATACCTTGCATTTAATGTGATTGTATAATTAGCATAGTACTCCACTTCGATGGTATTCGTATTGAAAAACCGATAGAACTGAAGAGGAATGTGCAATTAATTTGATAATATAATTGAACCGTTTGAAACTCTATCTCAGTTCTATACGATGAAGTTCGAGGAAGTATTTGGTAAATCGTTTATAGATTTTAGCTAGCAACCTGATATTTCTAGCATGGTTTAATTAAGGTATGGTACGATTGCAGTTAGGCAAAAACAAGGTTGCCAAATTACCTATTACGGAAATTACATGTTCATAACATAATTTTTCGTTCAATTTATTCCAATATTTGCAACAATAAAAAAATATGTCACCAACTTATTTTTAGTTAAATGCAACTAAGCGAAAAAATATAAAAATTCCCTAATAACTTGACCTTTGGTTCACTTGAATGTGGTGAGATCGGAGAGCAATGTACAGCGAATACCCATCCAGTCGGGAACATCCCGATTCCCGACGCGACGCCGGCGCCGGTACGTACAAAGCGGTTTGCCTCGTCATTCTGCGACGTGAAGAGCTGGAATAGAGCCCAGAGCCCACGTAAATGCTCCTGTGATGTGGAAGTCTTCAATCGTGTAGTGAATAAGACTTTTTGTAAATAGATGACTTGAAAATCTAGGACATCATAATCATCTACGTAAATGTGTTTTGTTTTTTTACGAAATTTTTACGAAGAATTCAGGATTCAGGAGCGTGCATCTTTCTTGATGCTGCCTACTGCAAATTCTTGTAAGCTTATCAGAATACAGAACGCATGTGCTTCAAAACCGCATGCACATTGCACTTGTAGTTATGTTAAGTCTTAGTTAGCGCCAGTGGATTATGGCATGGCCCCGCACAGTGTAAGAAAAGATTTACTCTTATAGGACCATCGGCTATAAGCAATGATTTAAAATAAGCGACTATACTACAAAAGTAAACGATACGTATTCCATGACCACTCAACACATTCCTAAACTAAAACTAAAATACTCCCCAAAATTTATCACAAACCGGACCAGAAACATACTCTCAAACCTTTAAGCTATTTCACTGATCAAGTTGCATTTGATCACTCAATTACGTGTGTGGCACGATCACTCTAATCCTCTGAACAGCCGTATCCACCAGCCATCCTTCATAATTACCATCTACGCCAGCTAGACAAACGCTGACTTTCTTCCTTTGTAACGCGGCTATCTCCGCGTTTCCTCACAATGCGAGCCAGCGTACAACGAGCGTGACATTTGCAAATACGTCGGACATTACTCATCGGACGCATTGTCCGTAGTCGGCTACAGCTGTACGATTAAAGATTATATCCTTAACGGTACGCGGGCGGTGCGGCCACACGGTACCCCGTCGGGTAAGGCTAGCCGCGCACATCGCGACTTTTGGTGTCTGAGCCTGAAAAACTATTTGGGAGTCTTCTTTCTTCCTTGACAGCCTTTCTTCTTTCTTAGCTAGCGACTCTGAGCCTAAAAAACTATTGGGAGTCTTCTTTCTTCCTTGAGAGCCTTTCTTCTTTCTTAGCTAGCGACTCTGAGCCTGAAAAACTATTGAGCGCCTTCCTTCAGCCTTCTTTCTTAGCTGGTGCATCGGCGATGGCTTTGATGTTACTGTCCATAGTCGAAGGTGAGTTACCATCAAGTGGATCGTCTAGGCTTTTTTAGTCTATGTATGTACATATAGAAGCTCTCCGACGCAAGAAGATAACTTCTCGAGAAGTATGTGTCTATCTTTAGTAAAATATAATCTTCTCTATAGCTAGCTAATAATATAACAAAATAAATTATTTGAAATAAATATAAACAAGATATTGTATTTGATAGAGGCGACAACAATGTCAATAAAAAATTAAATTAATTAAAAAGAAAGTGAAGCTAGGAGTTCTGTAGACAATTTTCATAATCTTATGATTCTCAGAAAAATATTGATTTCCATTCAGGTTTCCTGATCGCCGAATGAACCACACCTTCCTAGTGTGTTAATAGGTCGAATTGGGCAAATGGATTTACTATCAACGCTACTATTCTAAATTCTAAGCACGTCCTCAACGCCTAGTATCCCACTGTGCAATTTCTCAGCACGACTCTTTAGTTTATTATGTTAGTAAACATTATTGCTGTAGTTTTCACTTAAACCGTTAAAGCATAATTATTATAAACGTTCAGAATATTTGCTTAAATAAATAAATAAATAAATAAATAATAACGCTTCACACTCATAGCCCCACACTAGGATTCCCTGTGTCGTGGGTGCCATGGACAACACACAAGACAAGGACACACACCCAGACCGAGAACGGCAATTCGAATTCATCATTCAAATTTCCGCCTCGCTGGGAATCGAACCCAGGACCCTCGGAACAGCGATCCGGCGTGTTAACCATTGCGCCATCCGGGTCGTCCGGTCGTGCTTGTATAATATAATGTAGCATAATAGGTATCTACTAAATTTTCAGGATAATATACAGAACGCGACAGTGTTTTTACAATTTTTAATTATGAACATGTTCTATATTTTTATAAGCATGAATTAGTTTAGGATCCTATCTGATTAAAAAGTTCTTCATAAACACTCCATAAATGTCATGCATTTAACAAAACAAATATATTGAAGAAGAAGATTCTTAAGACAAAGTCCCTTCCATTGCAATCACTCCTAGACAAACAAGTAGAATCCACAATACGAAACGTTTTAACATTGTTTGCGTATTCGCAGTAATTGATTGGTATAAAAAATCACGCAGACAAAATGAAGAGCACGTATTAATTATCAAGTATCTGGGATCTAATTTAACGTCTCCCGTCAATCCGGCCTACACAGGAGTCCAGGTGGGAGTAAATAATGATAGGGCCGCACGAACGGAACGGAGCACTTAATCGCAGTTGAACAACAATCTTTAACTAGATGTGCGGGCGTCCTGGCCTTGTCGCCGGTTGTCAGTACAGTTGGCGACGCGGTAACATGCAGTTTAGGGATGTTGCCTTGGACATTACCGACTTCGACTGTTGTCGGATTGTCAGGGATGTTTAGTTGCCCACTCGGGTATCGGTATTCGATGCGGTATCGATTTCAATGCTCGTACTCGGAATATTATACAAAGTCTTTACTTGTTTTTGGATTGGGTGGTGATTTATTTTCCTGATCTTTTTAGTTTTCAACGCGCTAAAATCGACTTTAAAACTGTATTTTTATAACATACGATTGAGAATTAATGCTTCGTTCATTGACTCGTAACTACAAATCACTAAATACAAAATAGCAAGCAAAGTATTAATACTAAAGATGCCAATAAAGTTTTTCAAACGTGAATACTGAAAGAAGCACACTGCTTAATACATCAACATCCGTCTATGATACAAAGTATAATAAAGAGAATACAAAAAGTCGAACGTTTATCTCACGTACATTTTAACCGAACAGACAAATTAAACGAAAATACTATTTCATAAAACTTAATACTCTTTTATAAGTAGAAGCTCAAAAGAATCGTGGTATCTTAGCAGTTCAAAGGGAAGCGTACGTCAATCTCGCACCTAGAGACCACAAAGAATTAACTGCGGTCGGGCTACCTAAAACCGATTAGCTTACAGGAAATTAAACCTTTTGAGCCAATAACAGAACTCAATTTAACAGTGTTGGCTGTTGATGGATGTAAAAGTAATTTGGTCGACGTTGAAGTATACAAAAATACTAATGCAGTTCTCAAGGTCCATAATTGATTAGGTTAAGCCAAATTGGACTTATAGCTATTGTAATATGGTTGTGGAAGCGTGGTAAGTGTAGATAGTGGTAGTAGTGAGACGGTTGATACAAGATTGACGGTGCGTACCGTTAGCAGGTCGGTTGGGGCACTGCACTCGCCTCCGATTGTGGTCACTATTAGCCGGTCTAGTTTGTTACTGATAATTAATTAGAACATAACAATATTTTGAGAGTGTTAAAATAAATTTAAAAATATTCTCATAAATTACTTAATGGAACAACAAAGTCTTATTTATTATCTCCAAGTCAAGGCCGCATTGCCAATATTAGCACCATATTTGGTCAAAATCAAGTGTTATTTCACTGTTTCGACTCCACAAAATTGTGTGTCATAAGATACATTTTTCTGACGTAAAATAGCTGGACTTTGCTTTTTTCATTCCAATCTTACTAGGTCTTGATGTAGGATAATACAACTGACATTTATTGAACATTCATTTGTTAAGTAGAACAGGGCAGATCTAATTTTATAATTAATTACCATTAAGTCTCTCAGGTAAATTATGGCACCTATTCAGCTGGGTTTCTGCCCTCCTTTGAGCAGGGGATGAGTATCTATCGCATCTTACAAAAACCTGGGCTGCAGGCCTGGCATCGGGGCTAGTTTTCAAGTCGCCTCATTACAATTTTCAATTTTAATATGAATTGCTTTAGTCACATAACCATAACATAACATAAAAACTATTTTACCTATTGTTTAAAGGAAGAGACATATCTAATGTTTGCAAAGTTACGACAAATTAGACTTCTATTAGGATAAGTCCTAAAACGAGAAGGGCTTAAAATCTACCATAAGATTCGGGAAAACGCTTATTATGGAAGAACACAATTTGGACCTGAGGACAAAATCCTTAACAACTCAAACTTTCTCGACACAGATCAAAACTCAACAAAAACTCCATCCAAAACATGAAGAGAGTCTAATCAACTTTCTCAGCGTTACCGCATACGGCCCTAGCACGTGAACAAATCACAGTGTACAATTTTTTCAAACCTCGGCTCCTCTTTTTTTCTAGTCAATGGACGCCACAAAAAATACAAACAATACATTGTTCTATGAAGCGTAAAATAATGCACTTCGGACCAAAATTACTTTTCACTTTTTAGCCCTTTACTAAAACACGTCATTTAATTTTCTCATCGACGTTTTTTATACCAATCACACGGCAGCGTTATTCGAACTGAACGCGAGTGTCCGAGCAACTTGTCTATGGTTTTGATGGACTTTAAAATAGAGTGCATAAGGTTGACATTCGCTTGAATTTTTTTGGTAACCTAGTGATGTCCAATCGATAACAATCTTCGATGATCGAAGGGTTTATTGAATAGATTCGTATTGTTACCGAATGATATACAAATGGGAGTGTTACCCGCGCCGCAGGGAGGCTCTAAAGACGTGTTATATCGATAAAAAATTAGCGATAATAGTAAGACCTCAAACTGTGCAACCCGCTTTACAAAGTTGCAAAGATTAGTCTGTGGCCAACTGTGATTGCAAATAAAGATAAGTTATCTATTTTGTCGAAAGTTACATCGAGAATGTCAATTACCGTTATTTTATCTCAGTTCACTATTAATTACGACAAGTGTAGGTATCAAGGATATTCATTTAAATGAAGCAGTGTACAACACAAAATAAATATGTATTACTTATGTAATGTCAGCCTTACCTTGATTAAGGTTAGTAGACATTATTTAACTACATTCTTGAATAATTGTGAAGCAATGATATAACTAATCATGTTAACAATATTAAAATAAATAAAGAAGCCTAAAATATACGTTACATTTGACAGTATGGGACGTAGGTTACGACCTACGATCAAGGAAACCGACGATTCAGGGTTCGATACCGGTCGGAAAAAAACATTAATTGATGTGATATGATATCAGACCAATAGACAGTTGTCACTACAAGACTTTTTTGGCCCTAAAGCTAAAAATTGCAAATTACTTTCCATAATAATGAAACAAATTCATAGGTCAGGTAGATACGAATTCATACCTATAATTGAGTCGCATGGAAAACATGGAATTTTCGCAGTACAATTTAGCTTAGAAACAAAATTTATTTAAATAAGGTATTTTAAATTTTCGCGGTCAATCTACACTGAACCTTAATCATATAGGCGGAAAGCTGACATTAGTGTGGGTTGCCATTAAAACGAATTCCATATTGAGCGCAAACGGAGTATAGATACATTTAAACAAGTACGTAAGTTATTTTTAAACAAATGTACCATACCACCAACCTCAGTATCAATGATTGACGGCGGGATCTAAAAAAGACCTAAGTAAATTTTGCTTACAAGCTGAATTGAATTGTGAGCACAGGTAATAAGTTTGGTTTTGGCGGGGCGTGGCAAATCCATATGCTCGACGACTAAAGTATAAATACCTCATGGATGATTTTTTAAAGCAATGAAGTTTTAATTATAGTAAAGAAAATATGACAGTAATTAGTCTCATTAATGCAACTACTCTTCCTGTATGTTGAAGTTGGAAAGTGAGTGACTGAGAGATACTTAGCCATTCCGTAAATAGAAACTTGGAGCAGCCTTAGCGGATTGGAAATTAGCAGCATAGATTATGAATACTTATAGCGAATGGTAAATACTCGTATGTATAGTGGTGGAAGTATGCGGTATAGGTTTTATTCTTGATTTGAACGTTTCCAACACTCAGGGTGCGGTTCCACTGAGGCGGAGCGGAGCGGAGCTGTGCGCGATTCACCAATCACATGGGTTGAAATCCACACGAGGCACAATGAGCGGGGATTTCAAGCCATGTGATTGGTGAATCGCGCACAGCTCCGCTCCGCTCCGCCTCAGTGGAACCGCACCCTCAATCAGGAATCATTAAAAGTAGATATTAAAAAGGAAAATTTTAAGCACATGAAAACACTTAGCTTTGGGTTCCTAAATATATTAAAATCTTACTCAATTTATGAAAAGCCAAAAGCAAAAAATCTAATACCCATACTTACCTATTAAAATACAGTATTACGCAATCCAATTGAGAAGTTTATCAAGAGTATCACGACTAAAAATAGAAATAGAATAAAAATAGAAATTACCTAAGAAGAATCGCTAATTATCCTGATTTACAAAAATGATCCGATTGCCTACCAACAGTACTACCAACTATAAATTAGGATTTATCCTAAATGGAATACGAAATGTCCTTAATATAAAATCTCTTATTACATCTCGTCCCCGTTTTTGTTATCTGCATCAACTGAACCCATCCCAAAATAGATAGTTTTTATGGTCACCCTAGCAAGCTACAATTAAATACAATATGAATATGATACATTTGAAACTGCTGTGAGCGTCCGCGGAGCAACAATGGCTCGGTTGATGATCCGGCGGTGTTGAGAAATTCCCATTATCGTTGTTGGTACATACCATGGAATTACTTTACATGCCGTATTGCTGCTTTTTTTATATATTTCTTAACTAGTTTAAGCAACGAGCAAGAAGTTACGTTTTCATTACACTTGTCTCTATTGGAGCGATTTGAAATTTTGATCTCAATTCCATGCAGACCAGGATATCGTGAAGTTATCCATAAAGACTAAAAATATTAAGTATATCGCACTTAAAATAAGAAAACCACCAGAACCACAATTCTAAAATACGAAAGATTACCCAAAAACTACATTCTACATAATTTTCCCTAAACAATGACAAACTTATGAATAACAATCAAGTATTTATAAAAACACAATCGCAATCAACCACAAAATCCAAATTACAATCGTAATAACACGCCAACGCAAATAAAATAATAATGGCGGTCCCAAAATGGCGGACGTTGGGGCCGAATTAAACAAAAATAATGACGACAGCGTTATACATGCGTTATATACGCGTTATAGCATATTAATAATAGTTTAAGGTACGAAAATGACCCATAATCATATGGGATAGAAAATTGTTTTCAAAATGACGGTTCGGGATAAAAAGTTTGATGGTGTTACGCATTACGCGACGTCTGATGAGGGGAAAAAGTTGTGGGTTTGGTGCTTGGCGCGGCGATACGAATGTGGGGTTTCTTTGATTAGCGAGAATAGGTTGAGGGTTTTGGCATTACACTTCAATGATTTCAGTTAAATAAACACAATGTGCCCAGTGTTGTCTTCAGCAATGACAGCCAAGTGTTAAGAATGGCGGAATACCGAAAAGACTCTTCAAATTCTAATAGGTACAGATCTACTTCAAATACTGCACGCACATCTAATTTTTGAAATAATGCGTAAATTGTGTAACTCAAATTTTCATTCGTAACTTATTTCGATGAAGAAAACATAGCAAGGAAACCTGCACAACATACAGTTTCCTACAAGTGTGTACCTAACACACAGGTGTGTGAAGTGAATATTGGCCACTGTTATTTTAATGGAATAACACTGTGTTTTATATGGTAAACGAGTATACAGCACCACCCTTTCGCTGCAGGACATTACAACTGTTACCTACATAACCAGACTCACATGGAAACCAGGATGTTGAGAGTGCGACTTACCTACATTATGACAGAAGACTTGGATTCAGCTTTCAGCGGTAGGACCGTTACTCAGTTAGGAGTTGCAAAGAAGTATTTGCTTGGCTGAAACATACTTCCTTAATATTTTTCTAGACATTAAGTAGGTATAAGAAGTATTTATCTTGAGAGGATTATTGGTCCACTACTCAGCACACTCTCCTTATCATTGAAGAAACTTAGAGCATACTCAATCACGCTGCATCGACTGTATTGGCGAATCTGCAAACTTACAACATTGTAAGTAATCGTATGCGTGTTTACAAATATCTCCATAAATATTAATTTTAATTAGGCAGTCCGTCCGTCCGCGTCGCTGACCCAAATCATCCGTGACGGCTTCATATTTAAGACAACGAGGCAACTCCGCAAATTGATAAACTCCGCAAAGGTCGACGGCGAAATGTAGTAATGCTGAGATTAATTGTTTTGATCCCGGCCGGGTTGTTTTTGACGGGACACTGTCAGCGTAGTGGTGGGGACACAAGTAAATTTTATCGATGTTTCAAAATCGTTAGTTCATCCGAATTTGTGCTGACAATCAGTACGAGACTACATTTTTTTAGCTATTTTACGTATATATTTTTTATAAGCTTTCACGACTCTTATGCTCTAATACCCTACATAAGTAAATGCTTACACACTTGACAATACAATAGTCTAATTGGCAGTGAAGCGTCAGGTCCTGGATTTGATTCGGGCTGAATATAACTAATACTTTGGATAAATGCTTTGAAACGCGGAGAAGACGTTATATTCAATAAATATATGAGTGTATGTAGCATTTAGTTTTAAACTTACAAAAAATCATCAAGTAAGTATTAAAAACAGTAAGGCTAACCTATATAATATACAAACTACGGGTCATCATATAGCACTATCAGTAGGAGAATGGAAGAACATAAACGAAAGTATAAATTCAATTCATCGTCAGTTATTCATCCATTAGTTACATTATCGATAGACTACATCGATAACCCAGTTACGAGCCTATCGCAGCTTGATAAATGAACGGCCGAAAATTGCATGTCAGAAGACAACTGGCCGTCTCGCGGTTTACATTTTAATACAAGGAGGTGATCGTTTAGCGCATCACCGAAGGCGATACCAGGATTTAATGCAGGAACAGTCTTTGTTTGTGAGGATTCAATTATAATGAGGGAGACATTTTTGGTTCACTTGAGCGGCCTAGAATACTGACACTAGGTACAGTACCCGGCAAGAAATAATGCACATCGGTATCCAGAAAGAGATAATCGGTTAGTTACGGCTTTGTAGAGCGTTGTCCTTACTACACAGACCTTACCGCTGACTTGTCACTTTTCTTTCGAATTCGGTAGAAGACGGTCGCGTTCACTCATAAATAAATATAAAGAGTTATTAAAACCTCAAACGGAACATCAATATTATTATGATTACAAGTACTGGGTAGGATGTTTTATCAGCTCTTAATAGATATTGCATTATTAGTGCAATATGTGAGAGACAACGCTCTACAAAGCCGTAACTAACCGATTATCTATTTCTGAATACCGATGTGCATTATTTCTTGCCGGGTACTGTAGCTAAGTACCTACTCTCATGTTGCAGGCCTAAGTTTCGTAAGATTCAACAAAAGTAAGAATGCAAGACATCGTTTGGTATGTGTATTCATAGGAGAGTGCAAGGGAGCAGTAATCCAGAATTTTTGGCCTGGTGACTATATTAGAGCGAGACTTTTACCAACAATAACTACCTAACTGGACAATTAAACAGGACTAACTGTCGCTAACATATTCTGCCTCGGCCCTCATGTCTAGCTTATGTACTGAGCAAATTATCATTCTTTATAACAGTTACATTCTTAGTAGCTAACGGCTAGTCAGACTTACCATTCTAGTACCGATTTGATTCTTCTTCTCGCGTTGTCATGGACGTTAGTTGTAAAGGTAAAAAACATGACAATTCTTGTTTATTTTTGCACCTTAACCTGAAATTACTGAAGATTAAATAAAAAATACACGGAATACACATGAAGTTACAGAATAGGATGAAGATCCTTGGTTTAACAAATATCTACAGGAAACTTCACCGGACTTCACCGGTTATTTTAAACTTCGGCTTGATACAGGCTATTACAGCCGTAGCAATAGTTACTAATACAAACAAGGTAACCAAACATTTCACTGGACACTGGCTTGTTAACCAACGAATCTGGTTAAAAAAAAAAATTCGAAAATTAAATTCCGCGGATACGGCGCGCATCTTCGAATTCCGAATACCGTTTTTAATTAAACATCCCCGGCCGGTGCGCGTACGCGTCAAAACGCATTAAACTCCCCAAGAAAATTGCTGTGCACGCTTCCTTCTCGAATGTTCTCAGAATCTTTGCAAAGTACACGTTTAAATATTAATTTTTGATTGCGCCGCTTGTTCGAAGTTTGAAAGGGGCGAAAAAATCAAGTTCTGCGATGGTCTCATTCAAATCTGAAAAAAAAGAACCTTTAGGCTAATTATTGCAATTCATCCTTGAAGTGATCAGTTTTATTAATTTATACCAATAGGTACCTACCTATTTTACCGAAATAGAATGTAATTTCATTAGGTAGTTTGGTATAAAGTGTGGAATCGTAGGCTGCAGTGGTTTATCACCGGATGAACTGAAACCAGTTTCCTTATACAATTTAAATAAAACAAAAGAAATTCAAATTCACGCAAGACGTTCGAATTCGTTAGCATGATTTAAAGTGGCGCCATCTCTTATCGAGTTCGTGTACTAATTCAATCGTTGCGTAATTCAAAGCCGATCTCTAATGAAGCTCCACGCGTTTCGTAAGCCCAGGCTGTGTTAAAACTTTAAACGCAGCCAATAAAGGGTTATCTTAACTGCTCGTATCGCATTAAGATATGGGACGGACGTCCCGCCCACGTGTGTGCCGCATTCTTTGCTACGGACTCCGGACTACTTACAGCACTTTCGTGGTATGTACATACATATGGACGGGTCTAATTAGTAGGCTTTATATTAGAACTTATTATAACCCGCCCTTACGGCTGTGGAGGATGCCCACAGGCTTAAGTCACCCCTTGATATTCTCGATGTACCAAAATTATTACAATCAATCAATATAATAGTAAAACTCCCCGCTAAATGAGCGACTGACAGACAACGCACAGCCGAGCCTACTGAACCCAAGAAGCTGAATTGGCATGCTATGTTTTGTGTTATGTTATGTTTGTTGTAGGATTTTTGGAAATTCCGCTACTACTCACAGTAACATACACGACGCACACATTTGACACTTTTGAAATGTGTTATAGCGTCATTGTAATTATACAATATAACCATAGTAACCGTTTATTAGAATGAATGACGGCCGAATTTCGACCGCAGCCCCCAGCACAGGCATCTAGTAAAAATGAATCTAGCTATTCCGTGAACATTTTCAACAAAAGACGAATTAAAACAAAATCGTAGTGCAACGTAACTAGCAGTAGTTTCAAGTTATAATTTAACCGGAACTGTTGGAAGATTAACTGACAAGTTAATCTGCTGCAGCTCGCCTGCGCTAATAACGTGTTGGTAACCGTTTTATCTGTCTTCGGGACTGTTATGGTTTGAGCGGTGATAGCTGGCGGGTAGATCGACCCCCCACGACCGCGGTTCCGGGTTCGAATCTACCCGTGGTTAATCGAAATCGAAATATTAATAATTGAAACGAAATATTGGTTTTCTTCACATTTCTTTTTAATTACTCATTCAATACCTAGGTATAGAATAAAAATATTTTTACGGATGCTGCCGAAAAAACAAATAAGCCACGTGATAGTAAGTGGTCATCGTCGCCTATGGTAACGAAAAACACACCACTAAAGTTGGAAATTTTCCGCCTCACACCACCTACAACTCTTTTGCAGATATCTTTCAAAACTATGCAAACAAAGCGAAATTTCCTGAAGAAAAAGAAAATAGTGCCGTAATAACACGCTAGAGAAAAAGGAGCGATTCTTCAGTCAGTGTTAAAGCTATTTATATCGATCGAAGGTACTTCCTAACAACATTTCTCTACGCGCCTCACCTTTGTCAGGTAGGTACTCTCCGCACCCGATATTGTAAGCATTGTAATAGATACGCAAACATAGGCCATTATTCTCCGTCTCGCAATCGGACCGACACTCGCTATAAACATTAACAGGTGCAAGATTCGGTATCGATTCGTTATCGAGTAATGGACGCCCGATTGGAGCGAATCGATGTATCGAGTTTTATTTGCGAGTTAGATTAGAGAAGCGCGCAGATAAGAGAGTTTGCTGGGAAATGGTTTGTGGTTGCCAGTTGCGAGAGTATAGAACAAAATGCAGTTCATTTGGTGGGAAGAGGTTACATTTTAACTATCTTAACGTTAGCTTTTATGGTTAGTAACGACCAATAAAGCGCAATGCTTACCGAGTTGTCATTAAAAGGGTTCGATTTACAAAGCGTTTTCAAATTCTACCGTTCGTGAATGAGGTTTTTCTGTTCTCGATCTGGGTGTGTGCTCTGGTATTTATGAGGCAAATTCTACCGTAATATATATTTTTTAATTTTACTACGGTACTTTCTTTCAATCCGATGATGGCAGACTAGAACCAAAATCCTGCCTTGTGATAGCGCTTCTTGCTTGAGTCAGTCAAAGTTCTCGTTGGATTCGGGTGGGAGCTTGGGGATTCCTATCTCTTGTGACGAGCCAAACGGGGCAATGGCTATGATGCGGAATAGCTGCTTCAAGGGCCCTGAGTTCGATTCCGAGCGAGGCGGAAATTTAAATAATAAGTTTCAGTTTCCGTTCTAGGTTTGGGTGGTCTGGGTCAAACGGAAAAAACCCGTATGTCCATGTTGTGTGTTCTTCATGGCACCCACGACCGAGGAATCATAGTGTGGGGCTATAACGTGGTTAATTTAACGTTATTCTCTCTGCTTTCCCAGCTATTCCAGCAGTGATAGTGATGTCTTTCGTGACACTCAGGTCCGATGCAAACATCAAGAATTGCCAATTGAAAGCTGAGTAAAGTATTCAAAGAATGCTACTGTTCGTACACGCATCGCTCATACTCGTACTTTGGTAAGTTATTATTCCGTAGATAAGAAATAAGGCCAGTGTTGCACAATGGCGATTACTAAGTAATTTATTGGCCACAATTATTTGCGTAGGATAATCCAGTCCTCTAAAGTCATTTACAGCATCAATACGGCTTTTATAATATAATTCCCGAGTTATTTTAATTAGTTTTATGCCCTGTCGCCCTAGTTAGCAGCAAACAAGGTAAGCTATGTAAATCTAGTCCAGTTAATATAATATTAAACTAGGGATCGTAATATGCAGCCAATTATCTGTAAATGTGACAGTTTACAAAGGTTAGTACACGATGATTCGGATTTATAGTGTCCTATTAATAGATAAATCGTTGGTTTATAAAATTTAACGTGACTGCCGCTTGAACCATAATAATATTAAGATTTTCTCATAAAATTTCCGATACCTAAATAGGATTGTTAGGAAAGAAAAATAATTAGCACGGATTACCACATTTATGAAATTAGAATTCGGATTTGTGTTTCTGGCTTAAGTACACTTAAAAAAATGTTCACAGTCAAAAAAACAGTTATGTTTAATGCAAAGTGGTCTATTCTATGTATATTTACCTAGGTACTTCTATAGTAGATAGGTACTCGTAGCCCCACACAAAGGTTCCTTCTTCCTGAGGGCCATGGAGAACCAACAGACACGAACGCTATGACCACTCATTCAAATCGAGAATATAAATTGAATCTCAGACTCAAACTCTCAGCCTTGCATAGAATCGAAACTTCGCACGCCAGTTTGGCATGGTATCCGTTGGCCATAAGGGTCATGATTGAAACCTAAAAAACAAACCTACTACATCGTGTTCAATAAAAATGTAACAAATTCACAGCAACAAGTTGTAGGTAGGCTTACTAGTTTAATGGTTATATTAACATTACTATATCAAGAAAAAGATATAGCCTTTCACGGCAGAGTTCGTACCATTTTTCTTCTAAGAAATATCATAATATTTAGGGAGAGAAATGCAGGTTGACGCAAACACCTGATTTAAGTGGATTCCGAACGAAGTTGCTAGTAAAAACTAGTCGGAGATTTAATCACAATCGGTAAATTAAACCTTAAGATCTACAAATAAGGTTTAATATAGGTCGAAACGGTCTTGCGCCTTTCACAACGCTGATCCAAATGCTGCGTCTCATTCTACGTAGTAAATCGTAAGTGTTTCACTATTGGCGAGGAGCGATAAGAGATCCAGGTGAGATTACAGACATAAGTAATAACAAAGGGATCATCGACGCATCAGGTGCTAGGTACAGAAGAAAAAAGAAAGAAATTTAATATCTCCTCATATCTATGTGCAGAAATTCAAAAAAAGGTATTTGTGCTCCTGCCGAAACAACAGTTGGCAATTGATAGCGGATTTTATTTTGTTTTAATTCGATGTTGAGGCTACTGAAGGAAGCCCCAACATGGTTGAAAGGGGCCCTGAGAATAAGACGTACATAGTATAATTCCGCCTACAATTTTTTAGTGTTACCGTCAATCATCGTTCAGTCCACTATAACCACGGGATTCCCCTTATTACTGTGTAAGCTCCACTACGTTGCTCTTCTGTGGATTGGTGGAGACCTTAGTGGTCTAACCAAATAACGAAAGTTTTGGAAGACTGTTAGCTAATGATAAATAAACACCCGGGACAGTCCCCTTTCTTTCCTTTAAAGCAGGGACGTGCTATAGTTTAAACGCTAGCAATGACCCTTCCAACTACTGCGTATACCCGCTGTTGCTTCTGGGTCGATCACTTAGGATCAACACAGGCTAAGAACTATAGCTTACCCACTGCTAATCGAACTGAGACAGCCGGCAGGGGAAGTAAAAACTATACGGCAAACCCGACGCTCTGGTTATAAATCACGTGGATGATATCAATCATCTTAGAAACTGCATTATAACCTAAACGCTGAGATTTTATTGAGTTTCTCACTACGAACAGGTTGCTCAGACACTTCAGCTATATTATACGCGGACTATTTAGCACGGAGAAATGTGTAAATTACCGAATATTAGCGAGAGAACTCGGACTTTTGTATTTAATTGGCGATGTGATTTGTCAAAAAGTAATAATAACTAGTAACATGGCGAATACAAAGTTCCTAAACTTATTTGTTTTAATCGACTTCAATAAAGGTGGAGCTTCTCAATTCGTCTGTATATTTCTTTTTCTCATGTCATTTCATTTCTCAAAATTTAGGCTTGTATGTATTTTTAATGCCACATTATAGAAAAATAAAAACAAAAAATTTTGTCCATAACTTTAAAAAAATGTTAAGGGTGATTTAGGGGTATGAAAAATAGATGGTGGCCGTTTCTCAGACCTACTGAATGTGTATATAAAATTTGGTAAAAATCGGTAAAGCCGTTTCGGAGGAGTGAGGTGGCTAACATTGTAACACGAGAATTTTATATATAAGATGTGTTTGATCACCAGAGAATAAAGATAACGTTTAAACTGCGCGCTTTCGGTCGACCGAGATACCGTCTAAATTATCAGGTTTAGACTGAAAATCGGTGCTTGTCGCACCGAGTCTAACCCTTTTCGGGTATGTATGCTGCAGCACAGATTGTATAAATGTTGTTATATTGTAGTCAGTAAGTTCCTTGCCTTTTGTGTTTTATGTGCTGCAAACATAAGTACCTTGAATAAATGTTTTCTTTCTTTCTTTCTTTCATGTGTGTAACGAGTAGATTTTTTATTATGTATCTCTACATATCGATTTTAAAGTCGGCAATTTTTTTGTCAGTTATTACTAAAATCTGTGTGAGTTGGATATTCTCTATACCCGAGTCGCCGAGAATATCTATGGAATTACATTATGGAAAAACAAAGCTATTACCTATGCTCACAATTCAATTTAGATTGTAAGCAAAATATACTAAGACCGCCGTATATATTAAAATCTTGCCGTCGATTTGCAAAGACAATCACAGAGAAAGAAAGGTGGCATTCATGTGGGTTGACATTAAAACGAATTCCATATCGAGCACCAACGGAATATAAGGATAAGTCAGTCTCCTCAGTCATAAGGAAATATCCAGTACGAGTGTACCACTGAATGACTTGAAGCCCGTCGAATTTCATAAAATAAAGTGCAAATAAACGAAATATTTCAATATATTTGACGATTGTAACAAAGCTGTTACACTAATCCAACACCATGAAATGTTAACATTATTGGCATACACGACCAAACCTCGCCTCGGTTGCCGTTCCAATATTTGCCAATCAAAGTGTCCCACGACAGCCGACAGCATATCGCGCGAACGATTTGTGGGACACCGCTTCGCGCCGAGTAATTTATTTCCATTGTCGTTTGTTAGAATAAAGGTTTCAGGTAAAAGATTAAATTACGAATGCGGTGTTCGAATGAATAAACTTACACACGACTAGATCCAGTTAGGTAGTGCAGCGTAATGGGCTAGGTTAGGCTGTAGCCGGCTGCCTTTAGCTGGCTACGTCTAGCCGGCTACGTGTAGCCGGCTAGCGACTAACCTCGAACGCCATTGAACGAGGGACTTAACGGACACGCGAAGGCTGTATTCCATAAAATGGGTACATATTTTGATCATATCTGGTTAAGCGTTTAAAATTTAAAAATCAGTGAAATCGATTTAATATAATGATTTTGAATAGCCTTTGTTATGGGCTAGCATAAGAAAATTATGGCACTAAGCACACAAAAGAGTAACAATAATAATAAATTTATATGTAATTAAATATATTATGTAAATTAATTCCTGGCCTAATTCATAACAAGTAAATATCATTACTTTTTTGTCATTTTGCGTCTACTTCTTAAGAGCTTCAATCGAGATGCCTATTGTACAACAAATATCCATTTACGACGACGCATAAACCGTCTGATGTATCGACTTTTTACAAGAAAAATACCATTTTAGTTCTAACAAAATTACTGTTACAACGAACCAAAGCTTATCTAAAAGTGCCAATTTCAGCGAGCCGTATTAGAGCAGTATTTCATGTAGTCCAACGCTCTACGTGTCGCTACTCGCTACTATCTGATACTGGCCTGGCGTAGAAGCCTACAAGCGGAACCGCGAGGTCAGAGCTTGCTACAAATTCACACACAGCTTAGAACAGGCCATAACTTGTGTAGGACACTAAACGCGCTAGTTTCGGCTGGTTGTAAATTGATTTTGCACATAACTACTCATACTTTATATATATTGGCTTAAGTCGTTTGTCCTCAAACTGAGAGCAGATGATTTCTTGTAATTTATTAACTGCCCACAAAACATGGATTTATAGATAGAAGTATAGATCAACGGAAGTATTAGTGATCAAAAGAATCGGAAGTTTTCCAATGCTGCCACACGAAGACATGCATAGCGGCTTAACAGCTGCTATCAAGCAATAACATCTGGGACTCATTATGTATCATACATAAAGCAAGAAAGCGATGAAGGAATCTGTAGGAGAATTTTAGTAGAAATCCAATTTAAGCCACTTCTGAATAAGTATGCGGTACAATCCAGAGATGTGAATGCAATCGTATTGTTGTCCCATCAATAATGGGACAAAAATCATAATTTTTTCATATTCGTGAAATGGTCTTAATTGGGAGAATTTAAAGCAGACAAAATATTTTGTCACTCGCGATTGCACAAGATTTTCCCCGCACCGAAGTACTGTCAAATTCACCTTCATTTACTCACTCCTTAGAAGATTATTTCAAAATATGACATCTCCTTTTCGTAAACTAATTCCTTGCCAAATTTCAAGTTCGTTGGTCAAGTACTTTTCAAGATTGCGAGTTTAATCAGTGAAAGAGTATGCTTTCTCTTTTATATACGTAGACGTCGATTAGTTATGCATGTCATTTTTGAACTTGAACTAAGCTGAACGATGAACTCTTTAGCCTCTAACCTAGATAATGCTTTTTATAATAATTTTACCAATAAAAAACTGACTTCTAAATTGATAAGTAGAGATAATCAAAAAATACCCATCAAATGTCGCTTTTTAAATGGGACCAGAAGATAAAGCACCAGTATTTGAAGAAACAATTTAATCGAAATCAAAAACTCCACCTTATTTTGAAGTCGGTTAAAAATGTAACTTAACACTTTGAGCACCGCTGCTTACAAGTATTTAGTCAACTGCAATAATTTTATTAGCAACTCAGCTTATAAGGAGGCCGATAACGCTAAAAGGCGGGATATCTTTGTACACCAACCGTTTAACGATAGACCAGCTAAATCCATCAAAGGAGTGGAATTAAGTAACAAGGACTCGCAATTAACGGCTTTATTGTTCTAGTAAATAGGGAATGAAGCTGTTTAAACCGGCGTGGATAATGAGCTTCATAAATTTAATTTTGTAATTATTTCCAAGTTAAGAACAAAGTATTTTTATGTTCCAACTAATAAACATAACTTAAAGTTCTCAACATACTTAGTTGTATTTGAAATGAAGCAATAAGCTTAGATAAAAGCCTATTCTTTGAGTATAAGGCTAAACTACTCAACGGATAGAATATTGATTCTATGAGTATTGACTCATGATGGGCAAACCGTAGCTTTTGATTTTAAATTACATGTACTTGTAGGTATACTCGTAGTTGCAGAATTAGGTGTTTTTGGCAAGTAACAAACCAATGACAAATCAGCATTCCATTTTATATTTAGTTCAAATGGCTCTATTCTTCAAAAATGGTATGAAGTTTGAAAATTTCGTAAATTTTTAGGTAGTTGTACTAATTACTAAATCAGGGCTGAATCTACACTGAGTGTGTTTCGGATTATTTTATAAAGGTAGCAAAAGTCATCGATATTTATGCCAATTTCTCTCTTGTACAATGTATCAAAACTTAAAATCGTAAATTAGGTAGTACATGAAAAAGCTACCAGACATTACAAACCACAAAAAACCCGAAACTAAATAACCTAGTTCGAAAGAACTCACTAAGCAAAATGGACTGAATTGAACACTTGCAATTAATCCACTTAGATTACACAAAAAGCAATCGATAAAAAATCAAATACATCGAGTATTAAAACAGTACACAACCTTCGTCAGCAACCACTCTCCAATATTTCAAACTAATTAATGACGTGTGACAGCCAACCAACGCTAATGGAGATCGCGAGACGTGTTAGGAAGTGAATTAATTGTAAAAGCTGAGAATGTTAAAGTTCAAAGACAGACAAAAACGTCGTTCGTACAAAATTGAACAACAAAGATTAACATTGAACATGAATAGTACCGGTGTTGTTGAATGGTAGGCGTAATTGAAAAGAGGTTGAAGTGAAAACGGGCACGCCCAATAGGTCGAAAGTTCGATAACCATTGGAGAAGAAAAATCCTCGTGTGGAAGCTCCGTCCCCGAAAAAGGAGTTTCCTGGACAAGGATAACCTGAAGAAAATAGTGAGTATACGCCTGAGTCTAATAGCTTAGATCTAGTCAAAGTGGCACAAGTTGAAAGAGATCTATGTCCAATATATATGTGTATAATGGAGGCACAGACACTGTGGAATGGATTGAAGTGGTAATAATTGTGAAAAGCTGAAAAACATTGAACTATAATCGCCCCAACAGTATCAAAAATCTGTCATAAACAATTATAACTAATGTTGAAGTTACAATTTTTTTCATCGTTAAATTTAATAGCTATAAGTACTTAATACTAAACGAATTTACTTCTAACCTTTGCATAATAAATAATTAAGAATGGATTTTAATTATATATCAAAGAACTTAAGCATCTTTCAAATAAGGATTATGCAGAAATATCATCACAATTATACTCTTCTGATCGTATCGCAAAGGTTATTTTCACCTCAATAACCAATCCTAACTTGGAACTAGATTCCTAGATAACGCGTAAGTAGCTACTGATTCTTAATATATACATGTTAATAGGCCGGGTCCGCAGAGAAAAATCGATACTTCATTAGCATATCGCTCCATAGCCGATGGCAAAACATACGCTAAAGAAGCTAAACTATCTATAAAGATTGAAAACGCCGACAGAGCGACCATTATCGTAGTTATACGCACCAGAGACGGCGATAAATCTACTGGAAATGTAGGCCAACCTCGTCAGGTGGTTGGAGCGATGGATATTGGACTAATTGCAAACCTTATTTGTGCAAGAACCTCTTTTTCAAGTCTCCCTAAGTGAGTTAAATGACTATGGGCAATATTAACATGTACCAAAACTTGGCCCTTGTTCTTTTTAGAAGTTTACCAAGTTATTTTTCAGCTTCAATAAACCGTGAAAATAGAAAAACAAAGTTATAAATGTCATGGTTCTTTACGAGTTAATTAGCGTGTTATTTGACAACTATATAAATATCAGGTTGGCATTCAAATCAATCATGGCAAAGACACATTTAAAAAGATAACAAAGTTTACATTAAGAATGATTAATTACAAAACTATAAATAACCGCTGCCCGCATCGTTCATTTATTTTAATGTTATTTAACCATAAAACAGGTGTTACAATTGCGAACTTCGTACCAAATGGCATTATTTTTAATTTAACCCTGAGTGATAGTAAAAAGTCTTTCTAGGCAAAAAGGTTTAACGAGTTCACCTGTAATGAATCCTTGAACCTACCTTGCTTGTGGTTATGGGTTAGCGAACGATCCTTCCTCTAACTCGTTGAATTCAGCATGCCCATCTCTAGCCTCGACGGTTCACATGCAAGGTAGTAGAGTAATATTGCTTTTTTCTACAACGTAACATTTTATTCGTGTTTCGTTGGTACTTTCAGAGAGCCAGAATTGGAAGGGTCCCGCTTTCTATTGCTACAATGCGTTGGTGACGCAATTCTGATGTTAACATCCAGTAGTAACGTCTGAATATAAACATAAATACATAAACATAAATAACACTAATAGTTGCATAATACCAATAGATATATTAACACCGTTCAAATTGAAATAGAACAAAATAAAATAAATCATTCCCTCGTACTCATAAATTGATCAACGCGAGTAGCAAACAGAGATAAAACTGAGGTATTTAAGTTACAAAACAGTGGCTGTGAAGTGTGAATAAATTTAAACATAACTGCATTCGGCTAAATGATCGCTGTTTTGATGTAAATGAGAATCAATAAATTACATGTCATCATATAAAGGTTCGACGGCGTGAAAGTACTATTTAGTGTCCATTCTGTTTGCTATTGCGAATAATGGCCGAAGCTTAATTACTACAGCGTCATATCGTAATGGATTATCGACAAGCGATAAACCTTTTTATTGCTTAAGTTATCAGTCTTGTTTCAAAGTTACAGTATGTCAGACCAAATAAACAATACATAGAAGTAAAAATATTTTCTTTGATAGAGGTCATGCGCGGCAAGTACATAGTCTCTTGACGATCATCAATATCTCAGGCATAACCTATATCACCGATGCATTGACGATCTAGATGGAAATGGTAGACACCTTTTATGAAATGAAAAGAGTGATAAAGTTTTCTTTACTTTAGTTGCCTTTCTAAGATAATGCAAGCGAAATTTTGCCGATAAATTTAACTCGCTGTTCATCAAGCAATAACTTATTCTTGTTCACGTGCAACATCGCATTAGTTGTTTTTGATACTACAAGTGCCTTAATATACGCAACAAATCTATTTGAAAGATTCTAGAAATTAATCTTATTTATGTACAGTACTGTTGCAAGAGCCTTTAGCTGTTGGGCGTAAATAAACTTCACTGTGACAGTATGAACTTAATAATTTGCCATTTACCGCCTCTGCTATTTCAATGCATAATTGCATGAAGTCATTAGCCAGAACGACTTTAATCTTACAAGCTCTATAATTAAAAATTCTTTTGTCGTTATATTTGGCGGACATCAAAATCCTCTCGTTGATAGGTGTCAATATTGTCATTAGGATAAGCTTTAACTCTTGGTTTTGTTTTTGTTAATGTTTTTGTTCGTTACGAAGTTCAATTACCTCTAGATTAAATAATTTGTCAAACAAAAACACTTCAACGAATTCAAGTTCTTTATTGTGAGCACATTTTGGAATTTGTTTATCTTCAAGAACTGATACATCTATTTATTTATTAATCTGCAGTAAGAATGTCACTTACCACTTTAGTATTCATTACGCGTCCACGTATACCGATTAGGCAATTACTCAGCTTCAATTAATACGCACTAAGTCAACACCGTGCCATCAGTGTTCAAGTTCCAGTTAAAATACAAATTGAAGAGGTAATTAAACATCGTATCGCTGACCCACTGTGTCGCGCTATCAATCAAGCTAGATCAGCCCAGTTTTTGCTCGAACCGGCCATTTCAGATAATACTTGTAATGATCGAAGACATTTATCACCTGGTGACTGATTTATTTGAAATTCATAGATAACACCGGCCATGCCACTTTCTGATTTGCAACCGACTTATTGATAATAGAGAAAGGTGCGACAATAGTCGCTCAAGGAGTTACGGTAGCTCCGCAGTTACATAAACTTGCCGTAGATTTATTTAGACAGCCACAACAAGACATGTCTTAAAGCTTTTGATTTTAGTATCGTGCTAAATCTATTTACATCGATAGATCGTCATAATGTTGTAGACATAAAAGAATAACAAGATGAAATAATTGTAGAGATGGAGCGAGATGCTGACGCGAAAAATATAGGGCATTGTCTTATAAAACCGGTTTAGATGCAAACACTTCCTCGCGTTGATTAATTTAACGAACTGGTTCGATTATATAAAAACTTAAACAGATGTCGGGATACTAAATAACTAAAAAACTTTTTGTAAATTTGTTTTTTTTATGCTTAAACAGCTCATTTGCAAGCTCAATTTGTTTGCCAAATGAAATTTTAGGTTCGATCACCGATACAGCAAGCGTTTCTTGAATAAAAAGTAGCCTCCCATATTATCTTTCAATGATTTCACTGGTGCTCTAAGAGTTTCTGGTTTACCAATTTGCTCTGGTGTCTAATGATCGGAGCGTTTATGTCGGTGTACACGTTTTTGTGCTTCGCAAAAACTTGTTTTAACAAATACGTACATGAAAGGATTAACACTTCGTGCCTATCAGCAGTGTATCGAACGGCTTGTATCATGAAATAAATGAAGGTGTGTTTATAACAATTTGCGACTGTTATTGTATATTTAACCATGCTGTGTTCAGTCTTTATTGTTAGTTATTTTAACTCGTCCTTTAATAATCCCTGGATTCAGTGAGTATATTAGGGGCTGCGCGACTATATATGTAGGTTGAATTGTTTTATATTAACATTATTTGATTATTTATCAAATGATTATTTGAGTCTCCCAAATATCCACCAATCCGCATTAAAATATCAAATATCCGCCAAGTAGTTTATGCTTCAGAACTTCTCAGTTATAAGAGACTAATGGACTCGTATTACACCATTAATGGTTTGAAGCTAACAGAAATGTTCTACTAAGGATATAATAATTGATGGTGACGAGCACAGACTGTTTCGTTGACGACCACGAACATTTTTTATAAGACAGGCAAATCTTAGTTCTTGTGTTTTGATCGCTTGTTACGTCTCAATTATCCACTTTATTCCAGATACATCATGTAGGAATTTGCGGGTTAAACGCGTGTATTGTAATAGATTTCTTTAAATACATCTTGCACGCCATAAAAAGGAAGGAAAACTATACCTACCCTTGAAGCGTTTATATATAAAACAAATGGTTCAAGGATACGGTGCCCTACTTTTTCAAAACAGAATTTACTGAAAATTCAAAATATTACTATCTTGTTTATGTACAGTGAATAAGCCTTAATCACTACATAGTATAAAACAAAGTCGCTTTCTCTGTCCCTTTGTGTCCTTAAATCTTTAAAACTACGCAAAGGATTTTGATGCGGTTTTTTTAATAGATAGAGTGATTCAAGAGGAAGGTTTGTATGTATAATAACATCCATTAAATAGTTACTGCACCCGTGCGAAGCCGGGGCGGGTCGCTAGTAAATAATATAAGTTTCACAACATAACGGGACTCGAACCGCAGATACGTGGCATGACAACGTCGCATCCACTTTGCCAATCACCCATTCAGTCAGGCTTAAACTCACAATTCTCGTATTTATATTAACTGCAAAATTGCATAAATTACTGGTAAGTGACACTAAAATTGCCGTAAAGTATTTGAGCATAGCTCGGTATATTTGAAAGGGATTTTGTAGTCAATTAGACGTGCCGGGTATTATAAACAGCGTAATGAATGAAATATGTTCTTTAATGCCATTTTCCTCTATATAACTAGTAATAGGAAGTTTAACTGGTACGAAGAGTGCTTCCTGCTGCAGTGAAAGTTGCAGAAGCTATATCTAGGTCTAAAAATAAACAAATCTCTCGAAAAAATCGCACGTTCTATTGTGGCCATATCTCACACATCATTGAATCTACTAACAGTCCTTCTGCCCTTCTGCTGGGCTAGGCTCTCCTAGCATAATCTGTTTATACAAAGGCCACTACACTGGTTAAATCCAAATAGGTAGACTTCACACATCTACGAATATATCAACATTATGAAGAAATTTTATGTGTTCAGATTTACTCACGGTATATTTTTTGACCGAAATGATAATTAAATTCTAATACACATACTTAATTACTATTGTTTTTCATTTATACGTGCGTACAGGCTTCTTACCTAGTCTTTTAAGAGTCTAACAATGAAACTAATTGGCTATCACTGCTGTCTGAAACCTATGGGTATTATTTATAATGGGCTCTGGTTCCAAAATTCTTACACTTAATATGTTGGACTCCATTGCGTTACTAAATATCATAGTGTCATATTTGATTTCCATAGACAGAAAACTACTAGTTACATTTTACTACATCTATAGTTTTTCTCGTGTAGTTTACCGTAGACCAAGTAATCCAGTGTGCATACTGCGACATCCTATCAGTTAATATACAATTATTGCTACAAAGTTGTAACATTAATGTACCATTATGGATAGATTAAAAGCTGAATATATTCTAGTTTCATTAAAAAGATTTTGACAAAGATACATACATTACTGTCGAGAGATACGCTAAGTTGATTCCATTCATGTAGCTCGCTGTAAATTATTCATTGGGCACACCTGTTTTAGTGTGGCAATACCATATTAGACTCCAATATGTTCTAATAGTCATGCTATTAAATGTATGTTAGCTAGTGATGTATTAGTATAATTGGTACATTCACGTCACGTAACTGGAAATCTACTTTCGTCACTAAAATAAGGGAATTTCATACAAAAAAAATTGGTTGACTGCAAAATCAATTCACCGGCGATAATTTTACGTAATAATGTTATAAGAAAACATTTCATACTGTAATGAATTGAATTGAATTGTTATTTATTATCGCATCGACGTTATCACATCAGAAATACTTCGTTAGACAACAACGATTATCTTTGCAGACGCATAATATTTTAACTGTCTTAAATACGAGTACGTACAAAAACGAGAAATATTTTGTGTGTGATGAACTTTTGAAATTAAACAATCACTGACACTGAATGATTAACTACAGAATTATGAATTATAAATCTTTAATAGTTTAGTGATTACTGAATTGTTTAAGATTGTTATTTTATCGGGAAGAAACAGACAAAAAATTTAAACTTACCTACTATTAAGGCAAATACTTTTATAGCAAATATCACGCTAATAGTTTTTCTCATATATATTATCTTCCATACGCAAACATCGGTAACTTACAGTTTTATCATATGTATAGATTTATGAGACCGTTATTGGCCGTATTGGGTGGTAATAAACACTTGAAATGATATTAAATTAATGAATCAACGCAAGAAGTATTAATTAACACATAGCCCATGGGAAACGGTCGATAAACCACTATGTTGGAATGTTCCGATGGCATCCTATAACGACATAATAAGAGTGGGACATCTTCCATGCTCATCTCTTTGTATGGTCCTAACGCTAATACTAGTTTTTTTGTCTTGTAGCTTAGTTGACCGCAGAAAGGGTTAAAAGTTTGATTCTCGAGCAAGTTGAAATTTTGATAAAATGCCGATCACAATTCATGAGTTGATTCAAAATGATTTGTATCAACAAAATCAAATAATAAGGATTTAATGTGAGCGTTGCTTATTTTATTAGTAATATATTTTGTTAATGATGTTGGAATACGTTTCTTTTAAATTAAGTATATTTTTTATATTCCAGGTATTTTATGATACCTTCTTCATTTACAGCACAGTATAGTGAAAAAAAAATTCTTTAGTAAAAAACAGTTTAAGTGGGTAGGTACTATAAGTAATTTTAAATTTTTAAATATGGAAAATGCCATCCTAGGATGAATAAGGGCATTGGTATCCGGAAGACTAAGTCATTTTAGAACACTATAAAAACCCACGACTTCATAGTAAATTATCATTCCTATGAAAAATTCCCATAAGACGGCACTTCAAAGGTATTTTTCAATTCTCTATCGGCAGTAATTAAACGATCACATAAAGATACATACTCACATACCGAGTGTTTTAGAAAACTAACGTTGAAATTATTGAATTATTTCATTAGATTGTAGAGATACGTTAAAGGTAGCAAGTGCAGTGTTTTATAAAAAATATATAAAAGTTAATAATATTTGCACGTAGGTTCTACAAGTTATGCCGGTGCCTTTGGCATCAAACTAGTTGAGTTTAAGCACCTTATACAGCGACCATCGGGTATCAATAATATATTTTAAAATAAATATTTTTTTTTTCATATAGAAACATTCAATAATTTGAACTTAGAGGTCACAATTTAGTTTTTCGACAAAAAATTGTACAGACTTTAATTTCGAAGTAGCTTCTGAAAATGTTGTTTTATTTGTTGTTTTTCGAATAAAACCTCTCCCACTTAACAATTTGATACATAGTACAATAACTACATTAGAAGTAATAAATAGCCCAGAATATGAAACAACCGTAAAAATATATATACAAGTTATGTCCAGTTTATTCTGATTTCAATACTTTAATGATCATAACTCATTTAAGTTAAAAATAATAAAAAAATGTTTCATCTGCATCGCAAAGACTAACAAGTTGTCGGTCAATGCATACTACCCTTTACAGTAGCTACTTGCATGTGACCGTTTCGTAAAATAAATAGATATGATCTAAATTGCCTAGGTATTTGTGAATGTGCCAATCCGGAGCTTTTACACTTGCGACCGTGAAAGCGCGATTAATGAAGTTAATGGACTTAATGAAGTTAATGAAGTTAATGAGTAGCACGAAATAAGTGTGATCTCTCCTTAATCTGTTTTTGTTGTGAAGCCAATCAATGATGGTGCGATGACGTACTTGTTAATTATATCGATGTTTTTTTATGGAAATCGAACGTATCTGAAGATTTTATCGACATTTTTACTGGTATTCGTACTAAAATAGCATACTAGTGTTATTTCTACATATCTTCATTTTATATACTGTTACAATTTAATGTTGTTTTGTTTTTTAATTTAAAAGATATTATTTTTTTTATAATATGGCTGCTGAAAACGCAAACGAGGTGCCTACCTTACTGAAAGTTGTTTTACTATGGTCGTCTTCTATGTGAGCTGCGGCACAGAGATTTTTTTTCAATACAACGCAGGTATGAAGAACAGCTCTATTTACATATTTTCTAAAAGGCAGAATGTCATATCACTTCGCTGCTTCACATATAAGCACATAGAATGTAGGTATAGTTTGTTCTTGCAACATTCCTTTTTTTATGGGCATTGCAATGGAGCATGTATCATCACCCTTATTCTGCAGCATCATCTACGGACATGAAATTATACTCGTTTCAGTGACGTTACTCGACACTACATTACGACCTATGTGACGTCACTGTTGTTCTATGTAATCATTTCGTAAAGATCTGTACGAGGATATTTTGTTTGAATCTTATATCTAAATATCTTTATCTATATCTGAAACATAGCTCTCCGAGATGTAAGCAAATTGCATCACCGGACCTACCCACTTTCTAACATTTAAAGACTATAAATCCTGACTGTCAAATATCCAAGCAGACCTCGATATTACACCTTATTTGCTAAGTAATATGCACCACTTTCGACCTCCACGTTCCGATTAATACAAGTGTCTCCATCTATTAAATTACGAACACAATGCCTTGATTAAGAGTATTCGTTTTTCCCGTCTCCAAAAGGAAAGCTATTCAGGGAATATGTATGACATGTCTAACTCTGTCCGGCCATTTTTTGCCTACCTATTGACTAGTATCTAGTCGTTAAAGTGCTTCAGTTTTTCTTTCCCGTTAGATTTATTTCTATTCTGTGTCGCTTAAGACGATTCTACGTCGTATATTCAACGTAATGGTCCTTTATAAACATGTCTTACTTTTATAAGGTAAGCAATAAACGATTAAGTCGAATCTCATACGACAAATACTTCGCAGAATACGGGGAAACTTCGTGGTCCAACACAAATATTTAAAAAAGATAACAAAATCTTTCTAAGTACACACGAAATATATAATAATCAAGTTTCAAAACAATAAAACTGACTATAGTTCTCAAGTTTTTTTTTACTTAAAATAAGTTAATGCTTGACAACGATCCCACCCGATGGTAAGTGGCGATGAGATCCAAGATGATATACGCACTAACTTATAGAAGCCTATTCACTCTCCTCTCTGTTCTACTTGACAGGTTTACCTGTACAATTAAACTTACCGGATAAAGAGCTGCGTAATGGACTTACATGCACAACTATACAGTTTAACATAGCAGGTATGGTAAGCATAAGAAACGTTTCTTCCAAACGCCATATATTTTGAAGTTTGATGGTGGATATCGCATCTCGTTAATCGCCGGCATGGAGACAGCCGCCTCGCGTGTACAAATAGGCAGTTTTCATTCTCTACGTGCTCGGCTTAGAAACGTGTTAAAACATGTAGGTATTAGTGTACGGTGCCTCGGTAAATTCTCATTATCGACCGTTCATTGCTGGCTTGATGAGCAGAAAATGTTTTATTTTCAATTTGCAAGCGGACGGGGAAGTGCGGGGTTTTACTGCTTAGTTAAATATTGTTGCAAGAGTTTGAGCTATGTACTTCGTTACTCTTTCGAATTGTAGGCTGTGTAGACATCGAAAGTGTAGACGCATCTATAAGTATATTTGATAATTATCCTTGGGTTTCTCATGTTCCTCTTCATTTTGAACCATCATTTAAGATGTTTAACGATTAAAAGATGATAAGAAAATTTTCTGCTTCTTACGTAGTCATAATTTGTTTTACAATGAAAATTGTCTGAATCTAAAATATCAAGCAATAAGTTACCCCGTTATACCTACATTATGTTTGGTCAACGTTAAATTATTTGTTGTTTAATTTCTATTGCATATTACAAATTGCAAACCATTGCAGAACACTTCTTATACCTATTTATAGATTCTGGAGCTCTAGAGCATAGGTTCCTATCCTACCATGCCGATTCAATGTGTCGGTATAATTTATAATATAATTAGATATGAATATTAAATAAATATAATCGATAAACAGGCTACAATTTGAAACGGAAAACTCTAATTGGACATATCCGAACATGAGTGATCTAGTTCAAAGGGTTTGGCTAGTTGGTTATTAAATTATGCTGTTACTTAACTTGTTCTGCTTAACCATTAGGCCTTATTACGATAATTAAGATAATCATGTAACGGCAGTTTAAACTATTTAGGTAATCTTTACACATATGCCTTTTTAGTTCTAATGTGCAACATGATTGACATGTAGGTATACTTATTAATTAAAATTATTATTAATTAAAATACATAGTTACACTCCTTATATAGGTACTGATGATTATAAAAAATATGTCATTATAAATGTTGTTAATAATGTCACAAATATTCGGTTGAGAGTTGTACACGTGACCTCTTGCCAATTTTAGAGCTATACTGTAGGTATGGATAAGGATAAGGATAAGGATGTTTTATCTAGTAATCTCATAATATGTACTACCTATGCACAACCTATTTTTCAAATATGTCTGAAATTTATTTAGCGTTCACAGAAAAGGCATAAATCTTGCATTTATATTGAGAAAACTATAACGGATTTTACGAAAAACATGAATAGAACCTTTAAACATCGCGGACATTTAAATTTTAAAATTAAACAGATACTAGTTCCGATTTTAACGTGTAAAGTTAAAATGTATTGAGAAACAGAAAGATTGACCAGTGAGAATACATTTCTGGGTAATGTAGAAGTGACGTAACAGCTAAATATCAACGAACACCTCAGTTTCAGAACGAAAGGCATCTTAAACCAATTTATTACCCCACCTGCCGATTTCCCAAGCAGTTAGCGCGTTATACACGGATGATTTCATAACTAGCTGCTAAAGGACGGGTCTTACTGTTGTAGGAAATATTGCTGAGAAGTCCTAGGATATAACTCCACTGTCCCACTGCAAATTGGTGGAGTTAATGGCTTATGGCTAAACCCACGATTCAGAAGTTCTTATGGCGTCCGAAAAGCTCTGACATGTATAAACGTATTATATAGCTTGCCCTCTAAAGCACAAAAAGGCTTAGGATTTATTTTTCCACTCGTGGTCATTCATCCATCTACTACGGCCCTAAAATAAGTCATCGGATTTTTGGTATTAGATCTACGATCAAACCTCATGGTAAGTGGCAAAGTAGTACTAAAATTAATATTGCTATTGAAAATTGTAAAACACTAATGTATAAAAGGAAAAAAGGTGATGAATTTAAATTGCTTTGAATATTAATATCATTTTTTAATGCAAATTTTTATTTTCACAACTATTTTAGTGTCAAATGTTATTTTTAATTTAATTGTATTTTTTCCAGTGGAATAAAAATAACATTATTATTATGATAATATACTATTACTACAACTATAATATACTATTACTCGCCACTCGCTGCCGTTGGACCCTCAGCGCGGCAGCACTGTCGCTTTCACGCGATGATTTACAATCCCCACGTATCCGAGGTGCAGTAAATTAGATGCTCTAAGCTGCGTCCACGCGCTTCCTGCATGACCTGGGCTTTCGCCGACCTTTGGATTCTACTAAAATCACTTTCTACAGGTGGGTAACTGCTGGTCATTTGTGCGTTCGGGCTTTGGAATGCTGCCTGCCCTTTTGGGTTAGGGAAGGAATAGCGTGGGCTGGTGGCCTAGGGCGGTCTCCATCATGCTACTCTGCTAACGTTTGCGATTAGCTTAAAAACGTCTATGCTAATGGGTTGAACCCTATAATGAACCAATCAGAACAGAGCTTAAAGCTCCTTGATAAAGTAGTAGTTTAACGAACTTTAGTAGACGACCAGGCTTGGCTTAGCACCACGATAACGCAAGAAAGTTAAGGCCTTAAGATTGAACCATGAACTTTACGTTGATCCGTTCAATCAGAACTTCTAGCTACCAACAAGTAAAGGTGTACAACCATCTCCTTTAAGCCCAACCTGACCTTTTCGGCTTGACGCTGGCCACCTACTATCAAGCGACTATGTTGCGGCGATTTTTTATATAAAAAAGATCTTAACACAAAAATTATCCAAAACCCCGGCGTGGGAGTCCGGTCACTCAAAACCTATCTGCGGTCACCGACAACCGGAAAACACATGTCAATCGCAGATAACGAAACGATCCAATACGTAAAAGCTCAATCGATATCAATTCATAAAACGGCCATAAACTTTAACAAAAATGTTGAATTCGTCGACACATAGTTCCTGATTCACTTCCAATGAGGGTTACCAACTATCCAGATTAGTTTGGACATGTCCTAAGCATTGGCCTTTTTGATTTATTCGGATAAAAGAAGAAACTTAAAAAGTGATTTAATAAACATTTTTTACTCTAATAGCCGAAAAGCGAAAAAGCCATCTGATGCATAGTCACTGTCACCCATGGACATCAATAACACAAATAGCATCTCCGTATCGTTGCCAGCTAAGAAAAAAGAAACAGGATAAAAAATATTGCCTCCCAACTTAACTAATCAGTGCCAAAAGTCTTCGACTTAGGTATAAGGACTATCATTTCTAACGTACTTAATTTGAAACAATGAAATGAACGTTTTAATTTTGTGACTAAAATATTCTGACTTTTTTTTATAGATGTTCAATTTTTTATGAAATCCCGCTAATTGCTCCAATCAAATTGAGTGATGGTTACCCTACATCCTCATCGATTCCTACACATGCCATTGGCCGACCAATTAATAGACGCGTGGCTCTCATTGGTCGGAGAGCTATAAACCAGAAATATCGGATTCTATTTAATTTTATTGCAACCTTTATGAAAATTGTACTTTTGATTGAATTCCGACGATTGGTTAAGATGCTGACAGATTACAGTGTTTTGAGTTATAAAGTGTGGATGGACCGAAGTTTTATTTGTATGTTGTCATCACTTTTACATACCAAAGTATTTTATCATCTCGAATTTATTTATATAGTTTATTATATTTATTATTTTTATATTACTCAGTACCATTTCTACCGTCATAATAATTGTTTTAATTTAAGAGCAATTGTGTTCTGGATAGGAAGGTGTGGAGCCAGTTCACTTTTTTAGAGGCGACCATCTCAGACCTCAGGGGTAGCAACGCATCTGTGACCGAATTGGAACAAGACTCATACTAATCATTACTAACTGGACAATTAGATAGACACTAATATTAACTAACAGGACTAACTATCACTAACTGTCCCTGTCCTCACACTTATTAACAAACTAACAAACTAATATTCTAACACCATCTACTAACTGGACTTACCACCCTAGTCCCTAAATTGGGTCTTGTTCCAAGTCTGTCTGTCTGAGTACCTAATGTTAGTAACTAACATTTAATTTTGTTCCTTTTCACACGTCATGACGTCAGTTTTCGATGAATTTCAACAAGTTCTCGTACCCGGAAACCGGTAACAGAATGCATGGGCAGATACCACTTAATTATAATTCCAGGTTTTGGAGGCCAGCAAAAAAAATACATAAAATTGCCCTCCAAAATCTTCTCAGGTTTACAAAAGTTAGGTTACAATCACACCTTAGTCATGTCTCCGATCATTTCTCACAGTCACTTTAGACCGATTCTGTGGCACCTTTATTGTATAAAAAGTGGAACAGGTTACACCATGGTTTATGTCCCTGGATATGATAGATAACGACCACCGGCGCGAGGAGATAACGTTTGGAACACATTTTCGTGTTTTTGAATGTACACGGAATATGAAACGACAGAAGTGTCGTGGAGTACAGATATTTAATCAATTGAATTATTTTAGTGTATAATCTACGTTGTACGAGTTGTGAAACCTTTAACTATTTTACGACATAATTGTATCAACAACTCGGCGATGATAGACATATTTTGATACACGACGAATTTTCATCGAATTTCAAAAACTTTCATCAATTGGAAATAAACTATTTATCATTAAAGTATTAATGTTATGTATCTACAAAATAATTAAAATTGTTTTAAATGAAGAGAATTATTTTAAGTGTGCCTTTATATTATATAGATTTCTAGTTGTGCCGTTTAAAATTTGAGAAGTATAGTGAAAAAAAAATATTTTCCCCATTTTACATAATACTTGCTATAGCAAGCTTTGTTTACAAACCTAAGCAAAGATGCACATATATTTAACTTCATATAAACGATATTGCCTATCAAGCCAACGATCGTATATAAGATCGCACTAAACAGAATCCACAATTATTACAGATGGCACTTCTGTATTTAAACTATTCTATGGTACAGCATCGTAAAGTTTTCTAATGCGGCCTAATTAGAGTTGAAGGGACGCCGGTATGATTGACCTTATATAATTATATGATACATTGTGTGGAGACATAAATATGCTTTTATTCCCAGGTTGTATTGCCTTGCTCCTTGTCATCGCTGAGCGAGAGCGTGTGCATGTTACGGTATTATAGAGAGTTTGTCATTTTGTGATGTTTCGAATTTATATACGTGTTTGAAATGAATTATTTTACATTTTTCCCAGGTCCCGTGTTCGGTTCTCGGTTGGGGCCGATATTTTTGCAACAAATAAGTCTAATCTCTGGTCATGAATGTTAGTGATAGGATTCGAATATGTTAGTGACGTCTGCCATCTGCTACACAGGGTATCATCATAAATATCATGTAATACACATCAGTGAAGTATTTTTATAAAATATTATTTTTGGCAGCCAGTTACAATAAACAATGTACAGTAAATAACTATACCTAGGTATTAGAAGACTTACAGCAGTGACTCGATTACCGTAGAGCGTATTAGTCCAAAACACATGAATTGGCCGAGTTTTGAACCCGGAACACTTGGCACCAACTGTGAGATAAACCTTCGGCGAACAACATAAACTATGTTTATTGGCGTAATGTACTACACTCCGTTCGTGTTCGATCTGGAATTCGTTATAATTGCTTGGCACTCAAATGCCAGCTTTCCGCCAATGCAGTTAGGGTACATTTAAGATTGAAGGTGGGATCTAAAAATGCCTTTAGTTAATTTTGCTTACAAACTGAATTGAACTGTGAACACAGATAATAAGTTTGCTTTTGGCGGGGAGAATGAACAAATAGTAGTTTGGGATGCCAGCGAATGTTTGCCAATTCCTAGTCTCCTTTGTAATCTATTTTAATGTTTCTAGTAATAAAACTGTGATGGGGTTAGAGTTACTTTCTTAATATTTGTAAAATCTCAACAATTATAGAAAACTGGATATATTACTGAAATCCTCAAATTTGCCGTCTGAAAACATTCTTTTCTCCTACTGAATAAAAATCATACGCAATCCAAAGACAAATCTAATAGAAAATCTATCTATCTATAACAGTAGATCAACGTAGATATAAAACAGTGAATAAGTCGCCGCGGTTAGATATGATCGGCTGTGAAAGGTGAGGCGCGGGCGAGAGCTGGCTGTCTTCATTGAAAAAGTCGTGATCTAGCACTTACAGTGTCAGGGGCGATCGACGGCTGTCTTGTACTCTGGAGCCCTAGGATTACTTTGCTTATCTAAAGTATTACGAACTTTAGAAATAGCTTCGATCAATGATATTATAAATTACCTATACCTTTTACAAAAAACAACTTCATAATCGATAAGTAGGGAACACTCAAAAACCCATCATATGTCGCTAATTTTGTATGGGATCCGATAACAAGCATCAGCTTTGGCATAAAAAAGAAGTACCTACATACCTATAAAAATATAAAAAATTCTAATTGCTAGGTAAATATTATGAGGCATCTCATAGGTATATCAACAACAATCATAAGACTATATCACCATTTAAACTTACCAAAAGCTAATATGGAGATACACCAAATAGAGAGTTTAATAATAGTTTATCCTTATACTTTCATACGTGGCCCCAATCCCCGAGCCATACCTTTCAGGAACCAACAATGTAATATTATAAGCATTAGCTTATAAAGGTAAGGCACGAATAATATCATATAATGGCTACCACACCGGACCGGACCAAAATATTGTTTAACGCGTCACACCTCATTATGCTAATAAATACTAGCCTTGAAGGACATAAGGTATAAAAGAAAGCGATCTTTGTTTAATATTTAGGTAGGTACCTACAAATAAAAAGTTACATGTTACGGGCCAAGTAATAAATCGGGACATTTTTATTATGCCTAGATATTCTGAATACCTAATGCCGAAGTAAGGTAATATTTGTAATTTGAATACTCTTATTTTTCACAATACCCAGACATTATGTATATTGCTGTGGTTTTCAGGAAATCTGACTGACAGCACAGTGAATTAAGGAGCCTCATTTCTAAAGCTAACGATATTCAGCTTTTCCTCTGTTACGTCGATACAAGCATAAGTAAAATCACAATTCACAACTTTGTGACTCCATCACAGATGTCGATGGAACCCCGCTTACGGGGTTTTTTGTGCTAAAAATACACGTGTACTAAATAAAATACGAACGTTAGCAGTGTCGAAGTATAGTAACGCTTTGTCTGAATGAATTACAGTCAAATTTTGAGCAGACAGCGGGCCTTTTGTTTGTAAAAATATGCAAAACAGACAAAAAACACAAGAGCAAGTAACAATTACAATTTGAATAAAGTTCGTTAAACGATTATTAGTCAAATAGTTTTTATTACAATCGCTCATATTTTACAACTCGGGGCGGCCATTACGCGTACAATGCGCCTGCGCGTCTCATACCGCTATTGTTGCCAATAAAATGGCAAATTATGCAATTCCACGGACACACAGACTGCTGAATATGTATTTCCTAGCGTGGTTCTTAGCATTCGCACAGACACGAGCGGACGTGGAGGATCGTGGCCAGTGCGCTATTGGACAAAAACGCGTAGAAAAACTAGATTTCTTAGAAATATACCCACATAAACAGTTTTTATAAATACTGTATAATTATTTTAATCCGTTTCACACTAATTTTTTTTGGAAATTATTACTCGGTTGATGATTTTATCTCATCGCATTAAGATACAGATATATGAGATGTCTTATTTCAATTAATCACATTATAAAGGTGTAAAGATAAAATTGTATCCTCAAACAAAACAAACAATTTAAAAGTGTAGTGTTTTCCTCTGGCGCATTAAAAATTCATAAACGTTCGTGTAGTGTTTGATTATATTCTATTAGTTTTGCAAACTTTTTAAATATCACGGTGTTAGGCATTTTGTACTATTCTCTACAGGTATAGATAGGTACTTAAAGTTAAATGATAAGGTATCTATTCCGATCAAATCTATTTAATTAAGGTATTAATTCCATGCCTATTTCTACAATATCGAAATAAAATAATTTGCAGCAATGAACATGCGAACAAAAAAATACGCATACAATTAAAGCGTGTATCAATATTAATTTCTATGCGTCGCGCGTTCGTCCAGTCATTTGTCGATTAACTCAACTTGTTTACGGCGCGGAGTGAATGGACTGCGCAGGAATTTTCGCATTGAGAGGTCAATCATTGATAATCATATGCCACATTATAATCCTGGCAATCGGCCGCTTCTTTTTAATTATATTTGTATGGGGCCTTTGTCTTTTGTTAACAGCAATTTATATGCGCGCAACATTCCCATGACTCAATGTGTAAAACTGAGCATGGGTTTTTATATTTGATGCGATGGTATATTTAACGGTATAGATGGAAACATCGTTTTAACTGTTAATTCAGTAACTTTAGTTGTTCGACATGTTACTTAAGTCACATAAACAAGTTAGTTTCATGTTAGTATCATTATAACTAAATAACTAAAAGCTTACAAAGTTACAACCAAGAATCGGGAACGATTTTCTGTCACATTTCTACCGAAGCTGGAAAAAGAACTCAGGACATCACTTCGCGGGCAGAGTTGCTAACAACTATGCTTCAAAATCATCATTAATTTGAAAATGAAAATTAAATGAATAATGAATAATTCCCTTCCAAAGTACCAACCTAAATTTATATTAGGTACCTACCGTTGATGAAGGTAGAGGACAATTTTGAATTTTCACATGTTCTGTTATTCGTCATTACCTGTAACAAAAATATAACTATTAGTACTTATAAAATTTTCAAGAAAGACAAGGAAATAACAAATTATTCTAATATAAAATACTTAGGTATATTTAAAAATTCTTACATTCCATATAGGAGTCATGAACACTTCCGGAATTATACTAACTTTAATCGAATTGTATCACGGAACAGAAATTCCGTGGATTGTATGCTATGTCTTTACTACTCTTAATCTTTACACATTTATGATCTATGGCCGTAACCTGTTTACCCATTCCCGTCTATTCAGCGGATGTTTTTAAACAAATCGTTTGATGCAAAAAGAAATTTATAATTAACTGGTTGTGAACAAAACCTTGTTCCTGAAGAAACCATTAGAGAAAGAAATGTGGTAATGATGGAAGTTATCCCGGCGCGGCGACGCGTCGGTCATCTCGCTCTTTCAGATATTACGTGCCGCCGATTTAAATAAAAATGTCAATATTCAAATTTCGAATAATAGGTGGGTCTCTTAACTGCTGTAATTAGTGACCAACTTGTTAAGCTGTGATTTTTTAATCCTCTTCAAATAAGCATGAGCAGTTTTACGAGTGTTAGTTAAGAACTAAGTACCAAAATATCCTTGGTTGGTGATACCCCATAACTTTTTCTGGGTATACCGATTTTATATCCAGAAACTGGTGTTTGTCCAATTTTACAATTTAAATTAGACTGACACTGACTAGATATCTATACCTACCCATATAGTAGGTACTTAGAGTCTTGTCAAGACCTAAATTGAAACAGCAAGACAAATAAAGTATTGAGCCAAGCGGGATGAGCGCTATAATTCAGTTGAGATGCACGACCCAATGCAATGTAAATTCGTTGCGACTAATTAATCTTCGGGGGGCGTGGCTCCGCATTATTTCTTTGTCCTTTAGGAGGTTTAGATTACTGTATGGTCTAAATCATAAACGAAAGACGGCTGTCAGACTCATAATCTGAGTGTTCAATTATGATAGAGGTGCATTTATGAAATCAAACCCTATTTGATCATAGTAACCTCAAAAGTTATGACACGGTTCCATCACCATAGTAAACTATATGGGGACCAAAAAATTTCCTGGTCGGCAACGCTTCGCAAAGAAAAAAGGACTTCTTACTGCTTTGGCTTATTGTTCTATCTTTTGAGACCACTATCATCACAGTTCAACTTCCAATTTAGCTTTATTTGTCAATTATAATAACATAGGGAATGGAATGAGCATTAAAAATAAAAGAAAACACGTCATGATAAATGGGCATGGTTCTTTTCTCGAATGAATTATTTTAGTGCAAAATAAAGTAATTGATTAATTTGGCAATTGATTGTAAGTAGTACAGTACCGTAGTAAAAGTAAACGTAATATTTAACTCCATTGTAACTAATCAATTGCCTGTTGTACAACAAATGGTTAACTTCCCCCTTAATCCTACCATTCCCGCTACCAGTCGATCACTTGCAGCAACGCTCCAAGAGGCAGGTTCATCTGCAAATCAAATCACCAACCACGCACCCCGAGCCGGATGTCGGCATATTGTGCCTGCGTGCCTCGTATTGTGACATACGAAAACCCTTGCCATTTTTTATGGTAATGTGATAAACGAGCGCCATAGTTCTGTATGCTGAAACACTGTCATACCAACGTAAATCGTCGTTCATTATTAAGTTGGTACACGTCATTCGTAAGAAATAGGAAAAGTTAAGAAAGGACAGCATTTAACTGTTGAATACATAACATATATTATTTACACCGGAAGAGAATCGAACTAGGTTAGGAAGGCAACGCGGATTTAAAATGTTCTTGATAAAAAGGATTTTGTGACAAAACGACGTTCGGGGCTATTACTTTATGACAAAAAGACGTTCTGAGCAATTGCAATTGCAAAGTACAAATTGTACAAAAAAGGGGATTTCAAAACAAAAGATATACCTAAGCTTAGATGGATACACCTCAATGTGGCTGTAAAGTTGTTTACACAGGTATCTGTGAGAAACTTCAAATTAGTCAATTCTGATTTGTGGTTTTAGATATTCATGGCTTGCTACAGCTTCTAAGGTAATTTGCATTGTTTTGCGCACCGTACTAGATAAACATAACATTATTATGGTCCATAATTTGTTCCCAGCCTTGGTTATAGTTTAAAAACCCTGTTACTCTATAATGTAGCTTCAGGCTTTATTAAATTCGCATGCACTATCGAAGCATTTATCAAAGTCGGAAATATACGTTATTAAAATAACTCGTTATGAATCTAAAGCTCACAGTACAATTATATTACATGAGTAAAACTGCAATTTTCATTATGAATAAAACATGCGTCTAATAACAGACGCCATTTCGTGCGCGACCGCTTTACAAAATGGCCGCCAGTCGTTTTGTTTGAAGGAAATGCGTATCTGTCAGCGCGGCTGCATCGCAACTGGCCATTGTATGATAATCGCTCGCACCGACAAAGTTTTAACACTGGCACTACGAAAACAGCGGAAAATATTGTTTATATATTAACTTTGTGTCATCCAAAAGTCAGATGGAGACTGAAATATCACATCTTATCAAAGATATCCAGTAATTTCTAGGTTAAAGAATAAATGAGGAAACTGTTGTTAAGTGAGTAGGTACATAAGCATACTTATTGCATTTAAATCCTTTTACTCATAAGCATCTACAAAAGAAGGTATTTTATGTGTAACCCTCAGATCATACAAGCAATGCAATTTGATTTCTAAAAGATCCTAAGACCTTTCAAGATCAGTTGCAGTCATGTTTCGTGGCCCCATCCTAATTCCCGTCTCGATTCGCATTATTCCCGTATTGGGAGGAAATATGGATATTGTTATTACGTTCGTTCGTGACGCAATGATTGTTGTGCTATCGCTCGACCTCGTTATATTTTTTATCTCTATCGTTATTGGCTCGTGATTCTACAAATTCTCTGTTTCTTTTGTGAGAAAATAAACAAAGATCATTGACATGAACACCACACGTTTATGAACACCTCAATAGGTTTTCTTTTCTACTTTATTTGGCGTTTGCTACTGCCTAAATATCAAGATGTAGAATTATTATATTATCATGTCTGTCGTACTCCCTTGGCTCCCTTTAAAAATCAAGTGGTCAATCTTGGGCAATATGAAACGTTGTTTTATAATTATAATATTAAAACGTTACATCTAAGTTGATATAAGAATTAACTTAAATACTTACTTATGGACTTAATAAATATCGATTAATTTCATAATTCAACGTTGTTGAAAAACTTACAACATAATGTATCGAACGAATCAAAATTATATTCAGTTCATTTGATAACTATCATTTTAAGCTATTAACATTTGAAATCCATCCGGCAATTTCACGTAAGAATCCACCATTAAGGGGCGGTTCCACCACGTACTTTTTACATTGACCTCAAACGCACAACCGCTGCGAAAATCATTAGGGAACCATTTGAAAAGCCCTAAACTTTTTACCTACAAAAAGCGAAACCAACTCCACCGCAGAATAACACCGGATGCGTTTACAAAAAGAGGAATATAATACTAGTGACTGGTTGTGGCGTTGCTCACATTAAACTTACCACTGTGAGGTTTTAAGTAATTTTTATCATTTCATCGTCATTCAAGTCTTGATGTTTGACCGATATGATGCGCAAAGTTAGGTATTAAATGAGTTTACCTCCAAAAAAACTATTTTAAATAATGATAGACTAAGCAGAATACAGATTCATATTCATACATACAAATACATCCACATTCATTGTGAAATTCAAAACAGAACTAAAAATCAAAGGATTAAATAATAACATCAACGAACAGCCTCACAAGTAGAAATAAATATATACATTTATATTCGAGAGATGAATCATTGAAACTCTAATTCCGTTTGATTATTCCAGAGGATCATTATTCTCCACTTATAAAATCGTTATACCCCAAAGTCCAACACGACACCGAATGTAATGTAAAATTTTGCGGACCTTTTTGCGGTGGAAGTTTAATTTTTGATGGTTTCAATGCTTGCACGTAATCTTGAGGCCAGATATTATTACAGATGGAATAATGTTACCCATATCGAAATTAATAACTTGAAGAGTTGCCGGTGAGAACAAAGAATGTTTTATTGTTTTTCGTTTTGTATGAATCATTTGGGGAATAGTAGGTATGTGAGAGATTGAGGGACTGCGATATTAATTGCCTTCATATTATTTACATTAATCTTCAATACAACAGTAATTTTACTGAGAGCGAATTCACAAATAGGTCACAATAGGATGATGTTAACACGATTGACATTGATGATGGTATACATAGGTACATAACCTACCTATCAATTACCTACTGTATACCTAACATTTACGGTTACAGTATAACAAATAGTTGAAAATATAAACACGGAAATTTAAATGCATCCAGCCGTGCATAACTCTGAGAAACACAGAAAACAAACCCTAGAGACCCATAAGGTCACAGCAAAATGGCAGCATAACTAGTAAATAAATTCCCAGTCATAACTCCGGATGGGCCGAGTATTGTTTTAGTTCTAAATCCTTGACAGGGATAAGTTAAATATTCGATACGTGCTCACATTACATCGTCTCATAAATACAGCTCGGTCCATGGGAACTGTTGCCATACACATATCTTGGAGAATCGTGACCGCTGATAGATGGACACCACAAGAAGTTATCACATGTGGAGCTGCTAATGTACAACTGGAAATTGTGATTTCAAAGACTATTTTTTATTTGAAAAGCCTTCTTTCTTTTACAGCCATCTCGTAAAGAAATATTTAAAATAATAGTGAACACATTAAATTGTATTTAAAATCAAAGTTTCGAACGAAGCATTTGAGGATTTTAAAAATCTTTTAAACAGTTAAAGATGAAAATATTAAGTTATAAATGTATAATGGCTGTAATCCGTCGTCAAAACTTTGAATGAAACAAACAAATAGTACAAAATTGTATAAAAGACGGAGCACTGCTTGATAATTTATCAATCAGAACGCAAAATGAAATGACAGCTGACTTGTGTTTAGCACGTGACATCAAAACACCTGTGTTGAAGGAGCTATATTTCACTAGGTAAGTGGAGTGATCACTTTACCCAGAGCTGTTATAAATTCCGACTGGCATTATTAAGCTGCTTATCAACATTGTAATAGATAATAGAGGAGTTTTAAACACCGCTCTTTACACGTTTGATCGACTGCCCTTCGCGCGTATTATACAACAAAAGGTTACAGAACCAACGATCGTGCATGGAAGATTTAATGAGCAAAATCCTGATTTCATACTTTAATAGTAACTTTAACATTTGAAAACGACCAGTTTATTAAAGCTTAAATTTAAATAAGTAATAAAACTAGATGTTTAGACATACAATTATATGACGCGAATTGATTCACAAGCATTCAATACTATAGAATATTTATAATAGAGCAGGCAAAGTTCCATTATTGATCCGTTTGTAAAAACTGTTCATCCGATGCAATAGATTAAGTAAAATAATACAATAAATAGATATTAGATTATGACATGATAATAATGTATAATTTGTTATCAATAATTGTAGAAAAATTCGTGACTAGCATGAAGGCATCCAGATCGAATAAATAGAAATCTTTATAACAAAATTGAAGCATGTTGGAAAAAAAACATGTAAAATGTTGGTATAATCTGAGAAAACTGTCATTTTAATCTTTACAAACCGACATTAAAGGACTTTGTTCAATCAGTTCTATCCACAAAGATATTGCATATTGTAATATTGTACAAGCAATTGTTGAAAATAAGCAAAGATTTGGACCATATAAACCGTGCTTGCAACTGATATATCCTACTTAACAATCAAAGAAAACGAGTCCAGTCTCTTTGGCTTTCACGAGGTCATTGATTTGATAACATCGTTTAAATTCTGACATTTGGTGCCTAGGCTTACAGTTTGCGCAATGATTGGGAACCGTAATTTGAATTAGAATAATCAGGTTGACGACATTTGAATAAGTTGAATTGGTTCCTGCTAAAAGTGGTTTGATAGATATTGTTACAGGGATTACGAAATCATGTAGATATCCAAGTATTTTATAATATTTTAAATTTCATTTCTAGATGTCGAATCTTCCTTTATTGTCGGCTGGTCAAATACTTCTTTACCAGTGCAATTTACCATCATTAATACTGAATACTATTTGATACAGAGTTCAGATATTCATGATACAAATAGAAGTCATTGAAAAAAATCCAAAACATATTTCAAAAAATCCAAAACATATTTCCCTTTAATTTTCATCAGACCATGATTTAACTGCAACTATGTCTTCCATTCGCTCTGTGTAATGGTAAACAACCGTTAAATATTCGCATTAGATATTGAATATAAATATTTCAATAATGTACGAGGGTCCCGTTTAACATGGGATACAAAATATGAAATTCCCGATCCCAGTTCCTACCATATATTGTAACACGACGACAGAGCGCGCGGTATCTCGATCACGACTGTTGCTATGAATGCCTAAACTAATGTTCATGTTACGGTCGATGTAAATACTTGGTTACTTTTTATAATTACTGATTGTAAAATAATAACCAGATTTTGAAGTTCAATTACTTTAGAAATAAATTTAAAAACAAAAAAAAATCTTGAAATTAAGTTTCAATCAACTTTCATTTCAATACAACACAGATTACTAATTTAAGATAACTGATATTTGTTTGCTGTACGACATAATTTTTAGTAAAACTAAGAAGTTAACTGTGGAATAAAGTTAAAGAAACATTATAGTACTTCGCACCCAATACTAGGATGCTGAAAATACTAAATATTGATTAACAACGAAGATTTAACAATACAGATAAACCAGGAATTCAAACTGCTCCTGCGGAATGTATTTTAGTTAAATGCAATCCAAAGAAAATGTTCCTGAGTAAATACAATATGTAGTGTGAATCTTAGGCAGTTACCATTGGACTTGTAAACTTGCTCTCCATTTATAGATTGGAATCGGCAGAAAACGAAGAGATAAAGATTTTCTATTAAGGCTTCTTGCTTGCTATTTCCTACGGCAAGGACGAAACTATAATGAGGTAACACGCTCTGCATCCTGTTTAAATTTCTTTAATTGTCCTGTTTTGGTTCTAGCTTACACATTGTTGGTCCCAACGATTCGCAGGTTGATCGCACTGTTTATCTATGGATGATTCTCTTTAGAGCCTAAATTAATAGCATTATCTATTCGTATGGTAAGACGTAGGAAGTAGGAACAGCACTTAAAATTAGAACAAGACATTATTTAAAAAGTGTTAATACAACATTTAAGACGGCGAAAATGTATTATTTAAGTAATTTAATCCTTAAAATCTTTCTAAGTATCATTTTACGTATTGATTAAAATTAAGGAATCATCGTTGATGTTAACTTTGTAAGGGTGGTCTCAGATTTATAAGGTTATTTACTTGTAAATATAATCTGGTTGAAGTTTTACCAGTAATGCATGTTGCATTTTTGATTTCTTATTATTACTTGCGGTTACTTATAAACCACAGGCAAAGACATCTCTCGGCGTGCATCATGAGGCAGTAGATGTTCTGCATAAAATATTAACTTAATCTTTGTTTTAACAAAGGCAGAAAGTACTTGAAGGAGTAATTACAGTCTAACGTGTCACTATAACTTCTTCATTTAGTGATAGCGAGCGGTGGAAGCACGAAGTACGTTTTGCTTCCGAGTTTTACGTTTACTATAACTTGATGTGACTCCAACAGTTTGACAATAAAGTCGATTTTTGAACAGCAAGTTGCTTATCGACTAGCATGTCAGTTTGTGTATTGGTCGTGAATTTCCCCACGAATGAGTGATGTCGGCAATAAGTTACACTTGGCAAAGCGACAGCATATCGCGGAATAAGTCGGTATTACGCTACCGGTTGTCTATCCGGTAATTGTTACAAAATGGAACGATACAGACGCTTAAAGGCACAGTTTAAACCTCCGCAATTTTTCTTGCTTCAAAGCTACATCATTCGTTTTATTTCTTGCTATTACTGTAATAGCTGATGGATTTGTTTGCGTAACGAAGACATTGGATTAAGAAGGGAAAAGATTGAAAATGTTATAAGGTTTTACGTAATTATCAAAGACAACTTAGACAAGTAAATAGAAAAATAAAAAGGAGCCCAGAATTACTCGAAATTGACAACATAACCCAAAATTAATTACGAGAAGACGCTGACTTTCAGCGAAACCATAAAGAATAAATTACGTCTTCTTGTGCAGGTACTCAACAGTAAATCTATGCAAGGAGAATGTCAGCATACGCAATCAACTAGCCGCTACACAATTGCTTGTAGCAAAGAAGCATGATTATCGAGTTAAACGTTCTTAAAGACGCCACGTCACAGGAAATAGAATCCTCTATTTTGAATTATGTTTTGCTGCGGTCAGTGGCAGTCCATGTAATTTACATCTTTGCATTTTTATTGTAAACATAATGGCATCACGCTTTGACAAAAGCCAGATCACCAACCGCGGGCCCGTTAAATTACGCTTAATAACACACCAACCCACAGCAATTGTCTCAAAACCTTTCGGAAAACACATAAAAACCAATTTATCTCGAGCACGGCAAAAAGGAACGAAAATTCATTTATTTCTTACGATTCTCAGTCGCGATGATTACTGGATCTACCGACGATTTCCGCCACAGCCTTTCGGAGAAAACCTCGTGGAGATTAACACGGTGGCGAATCATTCCGACGGCTCAGCAATTGACAACTGTCGAAGTGTACACTGTGTATTGTTGCTCTGTAGCTGGAATACGGGCTAATGATAGTGCACGTTGCGGTTGAGCCTTTATTAAGTCTGTCTCGCTCGCACTCGTGTTCAGTGCGTAAATTAAAGCGGGATGCATACTTATAACTGATCAGATGTTCCGACGTGATCTCCATTACCTCACTGATGCGTTTGGATTCTTTTGTCCTACTCTTTTTCTTTATGAAGCTCGTGGTTTGAGCGTGCGATTTCGATTACGCGGCTAGGCAATAAGGAGTGTTGCCATATTAGGTTTATATCAAGTGGCAATTGAGGCTAAATGGAAGTCTAGACTAGCCATTGTTCCTTGTGTGAATTTAAACTAATTTAAAGAGGCTAGGATTTTGTTTCGTTCAACAGAATTCTCTTATTTTGCAAATTAAGTATGGGTTGATCAATTTTTAGCATACCTTATTGAATACGTTTCTATATTGCCATAATATGTATATAGTTTGGAGAGAGGTAGAATATTTTCAAATCTGATTGAAATGGAATTTCCATAAGAGTTTCGGTTGTAATATTGAAGAGCCATCAATAAAATATTTTTTTTCTTTCTGATTCACTCTCCATCGTTTCATAAACGCCTTTGCAATAGTGATCACTTACTAGATATTTGTCAAACTAGAAACAAAAATTACACACCTGCAACATGGCTGATTAGTCGGATCCATACTCAACAAGTCCATAAAGATTCTCTTATTTGTATTCCAAATGTAATACTGACAAAGTAACAGTTAAGTATTCATATTGTTTTATGTAACGTCTAAATGGTTTGTAGTGTCAGTTTCCTGCGAACGTGTTGTAAATTAATTTTAGTGTAGCAAAAACTTAGTAAAGAATTCAAGCCTACCTACACCTTTTTGGGAATACCCTAATTGTATGTATGAGTATACGAATTCTTGAAGTGCATGCTCTGAATCGTAATTCCTGAAGGTCACCTTGCCATTGGTTGATAGAAAAAAATATGTCTTCGACCCTGCCACAATGGATCACGAATTGTCTAATGTTTTATTATTCCAGAAGTAAGTAGTTGAATTTTAAGAATTTGCTTATTTCTTTACAAAATTAAGACGAAAACGTATGAATGGACAGAAACAGAACAGGTTGTTGGCGATGGTGATTCCACTAAATCTTCAGACAAGCTTTATGTTCCTTCATTGTAATTCTGGCTGAGTGATTCAACATAACACATGAGTATTTTAGAATCAAATTGTATTTTAATTTCAATGTTAACTCTGTTATGTTTTTATGCAAACTCTCATCTAGGATTATTTAGGATAATTATTTAGGAATTTTGAATTCAAAAAAATACGTTATAGGCTTTGTTGCTCCCTTGGCTTCAGACGGCATTATAAGCTGTCATAATTTCATAGTACGTTCACTTCGCTGAATTCAATGGATGAATTTATGTTTCAATATAATTTACTTAACTACTTAACCTTCATCCTGAACACAAGCTACAATGAAACCAACAAATATGTTAGGTACACGTAAACCGGGTTACCAAGGGTCAAACCGTGTAAGTTAACGGCGAGCTATTTCGTCCTGATGTTTAATAACTTCAGCCACTCCCTCGTGGATACCTCCAGGCCCCAGGGTTATTATCAGAGTCCATGCTTCGTTTGCAAGCCCAACTAAGAAGTTTTTTGATACAGCTGACCAGATATTTGACATTTCCGTCATGACATTATCTATTTCCATTAAATTACCTACTTGTTTCTAACCATTTCATTCAAATTATTCATTCAAATGAGGTCAGTTCTAAAAACAAGGTAAATTATTGAATTTGACTTGAAATCATCGTCTTTCTTTTCCTGATTCAAAGGCACTGTGATATGGAATTTCTTAGTCTGAAAGTTTGCGTTGACTAGGGTATTCGAATGAATAGGTATCTACTCATTGATGTATAAGTATCTAGATGGATAATCGAATCCGCGAAGACCTGTCAAAAAAGCTGCGCCAACTATTGGCGCAGAAGTACTTTCCCGCCAATTAGTGCCGATCGCGCCGCTTTCGTGTCACTACGTATTACGCGCGCAATTTAAATAAACAAATAAGAGGGATAACATGACGAAATGTGCTATTAAACTGTGCCGGAATTATAAAGGAAGGGTAAAAAGCTCAAAAAACATCACATATCATAGGCAAGTAACCAATAAACATATTTTTAATTAAATTTCAATTTTGATTTTTATTGTAACCAAATTACGTCATTTTTTTGTCAGTGTTGCTAGTTTCTATTTTTATGCTCCCGACTTAACATCATTTTTGTGGGTATATAAATTGGTTTATGGTTACGTGTATATTATTATATTATTTAGTTCATGTACTTTTATAAATCGATTAAAGAAAGGTGGTGTTTACCAATACGTTTGTGTTTATTTATAATAATATATCATTAATATTCGTATGTTTATGAGCCCATTTTAATGATTATTTTTGCATTGGGTCGAATAAACCACTTTTAAAGGTACAAGAGTAATGTGAAAAGGAGACGATCCAAAATTGTATGTAGTCTGGGCCTGGTTTTGTACCAGTGATAAAATAAGATAAAAAAGAAAAATAAACCATTTTTGACTAATCAAATCCACGAACTCATCTTTATTTCATTGCAAAAAATATTTATTAACTCCACGTGACGAAATTATTCTACATAATGGCGGGCAGCAGACCAGAGGATTCATAATTTTTGACGTATGACGTTAGCTGTCAATATGCCTTCTCTATGCTTGAACAATGGCTCGAACTCAGAGTGAAGGACGCCATCTTGCAAGTGTTGCAAGTAGTACCTACCGAATAACTCGAAATTAATTTTATTTTAGCAAGTCATTTATTGCGATTTGTGAATTTATTATATTTTTAATGAACTTTCTGTATTTTTTGGTTTTTCATGGTTTAGTGTACAAGATCAGGCCCAAAATGGACCATCTCCTTTATTTATTGAAGTTTTTTTTAATGATATGCATGTAATTAACTTTCCAAGTAATTTTTTTATTAAATTAGATAGGTAACGTAAATAATTGGCTCTTCTTTAATTAAGTTACCACCTCAAATTAAGCTAAAAATTTGAGGGGGGGAGGGGGCTGACGCTCACATCTTCCCCCCACCATTTTTAAATCTAGGAAATGCATACTTTTTTTATTATAAAAAAATCAAGTTTCCAAAAATTATAAAGTGACTACCTCAAGTTAAGCTGAAATTTTTTGGAGGAGAGGTTGGTGACTCCCCCAACTTTCCCCCCAAATTACTTTTTCGCTATTGTTAGTCCTGTTTGCCTGTTTGGCTGCATCTTCCGCAGCGCCGGAGATGTCACGATTCAAAATTAGGCCCAAAAATCAAATTAGATCTACTTAAGTTATTTATTTTTTATAATGTAGTTTAAAACACACACACACACACACACACACACACACACACACACGTCCACACACACATATACATACACTTAAGACTTCGAGCGCTTACACATTAACCAATGAGACCACATAACCTTAAAATTTTTAGAGATTTAGAAAAATAATTTTAAAAAAGTAAGTACTTTATGAGAGCAATATTTAGTTTGGGGGGACGAATGAGAGTGTAGAACCCGTCCTCCCTTCAAATTTTCACCTTAATCTGAGACGGTAACTTTACAATTTTAGAAAAGGAGATGGTCCATTTTGGGCCTGATCTTGTACACTAAACCATGAAAAACCAAAAAATACAGAAAGTTCATTAAAAATATAATAAATTCACAAATCGCAATAAATGACTTGCTAAAATAAAATTAATTTCGAGTTATTCGGTAGGTACTACTTGCAACACTTGCAAGATGGCGTCCTTCACTCTGAGTTCGAGCCATTGTTCAAGCATAGAGAAGGCATATTGACAGCTAACGTCATACGTCAAAAATTATGAATCCTCTGGTCTGCTGCCCGCCATTATGTAGAATAATTGCGTCACGTGGAGTTAATAAATAATTTTTGCACTGAAATATAGATGAGTTCGTGGATTTGATTAGTCAAAAATGGTTTATTTTTCTTTTTTATTTTATTTTATCACTGGTACAAAACCAGGCCCAGACTCCATACAATTTTGGACCGTCTCCTTTCCAACTACAAACTGCGTAAAAAATATTAATTTAATTAACTTAGCTGGTTTATTACAACATTAACATAAACAACTGTAATTAAATTAAGTAGGGTTTTTTATTTATTCATGAAAATAACCACTCCATAAATTAAGTTTAATGTGTGATTTATGGGAAAATTTTAGTAACTGGTATCATTGATCACGCAACATAGACACTAGACGAACGTGAAAAACATCGCCTGCACGCACACATGCTTGATATTGTTGCCGTGTTTTTTTTGTCTTCATTGTAGGGCGACGCTCAATCTACCTATTTATTGCATCATTGGTATCTACTGTATATTTCGAATATTGTTTTAGTTACAAAGGCCATACAATTTTTTGACAAGCACGACCAAACACAACACTACTTCTTTCTACTTCGTATTCGTTGTTTTTTACAGTTATTCAAATGATTAATTCAAAATTATCATTAAGCGGAGTACCCCCACGGAATTACACGACGCCCCAATCCCAGCATCACCAGTAACAGCCATTCGCGAGATCCACGATCGATTACGCACCGAGCGTGTTATAGGCGGGCCGCACCTGCTTGATTAATTGTTTCAATTATATTCATCTAAAATGGATGTTTTTGGTTAAGGCCCGATAGTGCTCGATAGAAGATCTTTTATTTCACAACTTAATAACTTATGAGGTGGCCATTGAAAATGTTATTAAAATACTCTTGAACGAAGTGATCGGACTTGCTGTCACAGTCAGTGTCAATTAGACAAACAATTGACATTTGGGAAAATTTGAAAAATTTATCAATATGGATGTTGTGTCTTTCTGAATATAATACCTTTACGGTGATTCCTATAGCGTTACTGATGCCCATGAATAATGGTAATCAGTAATCACTAACATCATCATCATCGTCATCTTCGTCTTCATTTGTCAGCTGCATCAAAAATACATATTAATCATTCGTTCATTCTTGAACAGGTTGTGTACGAACATGAGGAATGAAGGCTTTCCTCGGGAACAACATGGAAGTATAAAGTAAGGAACATCTAGACCGTAACGAACGCTGATAGGGTGAGTAGGTTATGTACCTAATATCGGGTTTAATTAAAAAAGGGGGTGGAGTTATTAAATAATTAGTGCACGCCCCCCGGCCAATGAGGAGCGAGGCGGGCAAGTCCAATTAGTTGCGACGTGTCCCGGTTGCGCGGGAGACGGTTTTTGCGCGGACATGCCAAGATGGCGGAACACGCCAATTTTGAGGCGTTCGAATTACGAATTCGGACGCGGATTTTTTTTTTTTTTAATGGAACGCAAAAATGCTAATGACAGAATTCTTGGTTGCCAGATTTGATGATTGTATGCTTTAGCTAAACCTATGATTTTGTTAATAATAGACAATCACTAGACTAGAAATTGACCTACCTACTACTATTTTTAATCTCAACTTAAAAAATTGGGTAAAAATATAATTTGGGGAAAAACTTTTAACTTCACATATACCTAGTTAGTAGGTAGGTACCTACTTTTAATTATAGGTACCTACTTTAAACAAACCCACATACCTAATATGAGCCTCTTCATATTGTTTTTATAGGTTGGTAGATATTATAATTACCATAGCCTTATCTTACTGCTAACTAAGTAGGTAATAAGTATGTTAGTTAGATCTGATTAAACTCGGTATGCAGTAATCATAACCTACGTCCTGTACCTACATGAGCGGAGTAAAGGTGCCGGTCCACCGGAGCGGAGCGGATCCGAGTAAAGTTAGCCAATATTAGGTGCAATTACATAAAAACATGTACGTAGGCATTTGTAGGTAACTTCCCTACGGTTATTAAATTCTATTGGATAGATATTTAAACTTTGTAGCGAATGCAATCTAATGGGTGGTCAGTGGTCACCCTAAGGTATCTTTACCTACCTACCCAAAACTAAACAACATGTTTTGTACGTATCCGTTATCAGAGGACCATTTAATTTAAAGTTGTTCATATATTATTACGTTTGACAACTGGCCGGGCACCATGACGTGTCCCTCCGATATTCTATCCTACCTATAGATAACAATTTTTCTTTCCAAAACAGGTAAGTAACTTCAGCAGGCAGGTATGCTAAGGTTAAAAGAAGGTAAGTTAAAGATAAAGATTTGTTAAAAAAAGTTCCCGTCTCGCCGAGAATCGAACCCAGCATGCTTTGAATGGCAGTCTAGAATTGTAGTCATTGCGGCATACGGTTCGTTTTGTAACTTTTATTTTATTTTACTTTTGACAACCTAACGCATCATCAACGTCATCCAACTAAAATCTCAGCATAATATGAAAGTATTATTAGGCTGTGCCAATACTTTAAACTTAACTCCAAACTGTCTCTACTACCTGTCCACGCTTCATCGACTGAACCGATTTCGATGAATTTTTTTGTGTATATAGATAATTTCGAAACAGGGGAGAGGACAAGGATAATAGTGATCCCGAGTATAGGTACGTTTCTTGGTAACTTTAACGGCAAGTTTTCATTTTCTGACACCCACACGGGTGAACAAAATGTACTCGTAGTATTAAATTAATTAAATTAAAAATTAAAAAAAACCCCCGACACAAACATTTAAAAAGTAAAAAATAATATCTCTAAAAATAATACGTCGCGTTGGGGGACCGCTCCTAACTACTCATTATCTACGATTTTTTTCATAAGTATCACATGCCTATTTACCCAAGACTTATCATATTTTATCAATATTTTTTTGTGTTAAAGTTAGAAGTAAATGGAGCGGTCCCCCAACGCAACGTATTATTTTTAGAGATATTATTTTTTACTTTTTAAATGTTTGTGTCGGGGGTTTTTTTTAATTTTTAATTTAATTTTTATTTTATACTTTTTATAGGTAAGAATATTCTCGATTAAGTCATAAATATTCTCTTACTGTGCCCTTTCATTTGAGACCCCACACGAGTATATTTGCATACATTCGGCTATTCTTCCCCGCTTTTACCCCCCATAACTTTTAAACGGCTCAACCGATTTTCATAAAACATATTTTAAAATATGCGCCCGTAAGTTCCCTTTAATACAAAAAAACTAAATTGAAATCGCTTCATCCGTTTGGGAGTTATGATGCCACAAAGAGACAGAATGAAAATTCTTCCCCCCTTTCAGCCCCAATAACTTTTAAACGGCTCAACCGATTCTCATCAAACATATCTAAAAATACGCGCCCGTAAGTCCGCTTTAATACAAAGAAAACTAAATTGAAATCGCTTCATCCGTTCGGGAGCTATGATGCCACAAAGAGACAGAATGAAAATTCTTCTCCCCTTTCAGCCCCAATAACTTTTAAACGGCTCAACCGATTTTCATCAAACATATCTAAAAACACGCGCCCGTAAGTCCCCTTTAATACAAAGAAAACTAAATTGAAATCGCTTCATCCGTTCGGGAGCTATGATGCCACAGACAGACAGACAGACAGACACACACACACACACACACACAGACACGTCAAACTTATAACACCCCTCTTTTTGCGTCGGGGGTTAAAAACATCAAAATCCCTAGACACAGCTACTTTTACGACCAAACGCACGAAGTTCTCCACAACCATTTAAAAGCTGCATACATTGAGATATAAAAGATTCCGCAGCTATTATAATATATGTATTTTCCATTACTCTTTCACATAAAAATACCATTAAAGCCCCGTGTTTATTGAAGTTTGACCGAGCAATTCAATTCATACATGTGTCTGCGTCTAATCGATTATAAACCTTAGCATGCGCGAATAAGACTGAGATCTCAATGGAGCTGAAAACCTGAATCCAATAGCCGTGTACAGGGTATCACTGAGCAGGATTAGAGCTAAGAAGAATGTTTATGGCAAATTAAACTCTATTATAATCGTGTAAGGTACAGAGCGAGTTGCATAAAATTAATACCTCGGCTCCTTTTTGGTTCGAATGTATTCGATCCCATGCCACTGCGAAGCATCGGGTTTCAGCGGTTTGCGAGCAAAATTACGCTTTCAATTGATAATTTAAACGATAGTTCTTATTACTTCGATGTAGAGTTCATAATCGGGTAGGGAATAGGTGTACACCAGCAAAATTATCTTGGGGTTTTAGTGTCAAACCTAAGAGTTACTTTTCTGACGCCAATGCGCATTGACAGCAGTTATTTTTACACAGAACATAACATACGTCTGTAGAAGTGGTTAAATTAAAACCGCTTTGCCACGAAGTAAACTGCTTCGAGAAATATTGCTTCAGGAAGAAGGATGTTTCAAAATATATATAAAATTGAAAATCGTTTTATTACTTGAGAGCTTACTTCACTTTCAGATACGAAAACATGCTGCAGTTATTAGAAGAAATTCCCAGCAAAGTATTCCAGTTACAAAAGCTGCCTGAAAATTTTACTAGTAGGTATAGTAATATGGTCGCAACTCGCAAGTAACTAGTAGAAGGTTAGCAACAGGGCTCTAAAATTTTTCTTGTTTTCAGAAACGTAAGTTGCTATGGCCACATATGATCACATATCTGATAACACACCTGTCTCCCTTCACATACGAGTATAAATAATAAAATCTATACATTATTCAAACGTACCTACTACGATTTGTAACCCGTAGGAGATATAGATATAGATAAATATGTATCTATTTTATAGCAAGATAATATTTATAATGCTCGCGATCGTTATGATTTTTTATACAGTTTTTAGTACAGTACCTATACTTAGTTGGTTCCCAAGGCCATGGCGAATTTAAAGCATTTTCTTTTTGGGCATTTTTGCTACATTAATTGCTATGGTAACCGTCACCATGGTAACCGACACTACAGTAACTTAACCAGCTGGTTATTACATAAACGTCGAATTCGAACCTGAGACTTTAGGGAGCAATTTAAAACTACCAAGCCACCCTCTACCGGATCTTTCGTAAGAAAACCACATCATCACTCCTAAGAGAACCCACAGCCTATGCAAATAGTATCTTATCGAACCCCCTGCGTGCTGTTTACGACGTACGGACACACAAACAAATTATTACTTGCATACCCAAACCTGACAACCCTATCTATATACACATAAGGATTAGAATAACTGGTACGTTTAGGATGCGCTGGGTAAACTTAAAGGAAAGCTTTACCTTAAAGCTAAGCTTAGGCTAATTGCACACGACTGACTTTTAATCCCCACTCGTCCAGTAGTTTTATACGCCACATTTTATGTACATTTTTTTCGCGGTCATTTTTATAAGAATCGTAGAAGTTAATAATACAAACGAAATTGTTGTAAAATATTTTTTTCAGTATTAAAATTCGTTGAAGTCTTTCCTTCTTTCAATTTAGGATAGCTACGATAAAATAAAGTTATGCATTTGAGAGAAATATGGTTGAAACCTTGGAACTGTACATATTGTACCCGTGGTTTTACAATCAGTCATTTGAATAGAATCTGAAATACATTTTGTGGGATTTTCCTGTCAGGAAGTGGAACTGTATAAACCGTTTATGTGATTTTTTTGTATAATATTACATTGGATGTTTATTTATTTATTTTTGATGTTTTTGATGTTTATTTATTTATTGGATGTTTATTTGTTTATTTTTTTTTTCAAGTCCATATAGTTATACCTATCGTGTTTACTAGGGGTTAGGGGTAAACGTGGTTAATTATTTTATGGTGTGTGAATCGCACTTGGACTGTGGTGAACTATGGCTATAACAATTCTTGTTACGAGTAGATACTGGTGCCCAGCAAGCTAAGAATTATGTGTTATAATCACTTTAACATCTCCAGCAAAATATTAGTCAGAAATCCCTCGTGTGTATAAAGCCTTAAAACGTACGACTGAAATGAGTTACAGTTGGACGATACTATGTAAAGTTTTCAACTTTATGTCTATAAATATAAAAGCTAAGTCACGTTTAGTTGACTTATGACGTTATGCTAGTGAAGACAACCTTATTGTTATACACATAAAAGCGAAGGCATAGTGGAATAGAAAATTCTGGCAGGTAAATTGCTATATTTAAAACCATAAGCGTTGGGGAATAAAGACGAGAATAGTATTGACAAATCCTGAACATCCAAGTTATGACACGTGGTTTCTGGTTCCAAAGACTATTCATCTGCAGTCTTTATGGTATTGTTAGTCTGTGGGCTGTGCTGTATTGTTGAGGCATGTAAGGTTCCTGTTCGGAATTCGAAATTCGAATGCGGGATTTAATTTAGCACTCATAACTGTCTATGGTATAGAAAATAGAAATATGAAAAGGACAGAAAGACGATATTACGGTTTTTTGCTAATTATGCTTGTGTTTGGAAGCACTCACGCAAACTTACCCGCGTTGATAACAATCACAAATAAAATTAATCCAAGTTTACTAATGTCTCCACCAATCCGCATTGGAGCAGCGTGGTGGAGTATGCTCTAGGCCTCCTCAGTAATGAGGAGAGACCCGTGCTCAGTAGTGGGCCAATAGTGGGTTGTAGCTTAGCTTAGCTCTACTAATGTAGTCAAAGGTCTCACGTTCAGTATCCAGTTAATTTCACATTTTAGCAATTACACTAGCTGAGTACTAATAAACCAGCAAAACAGAACAGAAATAATTCTTTACTACGTACATACGTTACTATCACTAACATTATACTTAAGTAAAATTCTTACATCACAGAATAACTCACAGAGCTTTACGCTACTTGCGCATATTTTTAATCTAATCGCCATGACAATTCCTTGCTGGGACGATTATAAACGATGCTACCCTGCCATTACGTTATAATGCGGTAGACAAACGGAACATACATCGAATTTCCTGCGACAAGGTACGAGCGCGAGTTGTGGGACTTGTCGGTAATTTGTTATTCAACTTATTGTTAAGAAAACATTAAATGCCTAGATTTTTAAAGATGAACATCCCTCCCGTTTTAGTGATTATTAATGTTAGACACACAAACAAATAAATCACCATTTCATTGGGTTTTTGACCGGTTATTGTTTACTGCATCTCATCATCGCAACCTTTAACTGTTTCTCCGATGGCACGTCTCAAAGTATACAGTCCACAGTCCATAGTTCATAGTCTTTTACACCAGGCAGTTATGTTGTATATGGCGGCCGCGACTCAGAAAATACTGTGTGAGAGTGGTGTTAAACTCATATTCCCTACTCTAGATTATCTAGAACAGATCGCTTTTAGCGATGAGATCGCCTATTGTCTACACCGTGTATACTTTCAAGTTCAAATTAAATTGTTGTGAAATGCTGTGCAATAAAGAGTTATTGTATTGTATTAAACGAGTGCATATTTCCATATGTCTTTATTTATTAAGTACCCTTCAGTGCCTTTAATTAGGAAATATCTGAACATTTTATCCGAAGATAAATAAATATCATTAACGTATAGTGGGCGCAGGACTAAGAATATAACATTTATAACAGTAAAACAAAAATCTTGCACTGCTCATTTCCTAGCTTCCGTTCCTACCGTGCGATAGGGTGCGTACTACTTACTACTCCTTCGGCCTAAAAAGAAGGATTTTCGTACCTACTTATTAACATACGCTTCAACTCTTTTGTCGGCTTGAAAAAATCTTAAATACCAAGAGTTACAACGGCGTAAAGCATTACTTTAATGCCCGTTATTAAAATAAACTTTACGATTGCATTAGCAGAAACCATTTTTATGTTTTAATAACGTTTTTAGCATTAAGTACATGAAGAGTTTAATGGCTCCGGTAGATGGCGGTTGTATCGGAAATGAGATTTCAATTTGAGAGTCGTTATAACGTGCACGGTAATTGGACGGTGATAAAAGTAGATACAATTTTATCATATTTCTAGAATTACACACTTACTACGTGAAGGAAATACCGTATGCTTCGACGAAGATGACGTTTGTAGTTTAATTATTGCGTAACTTTTTATCATATCTGTTTTCGTGTATTTTATCATAAGTACTACGAAAAGTGAACGTTATAAAAAAGTGCTCAATTCAGATTGTTTTGTCACTAAATATGGTCAATAAGTTGACAAATGTTTATAACTCACCAATGAAAAAAAAAATTCCCGATAACTTATAATATATTGATACCTAAGGGATAAATCTGCATATATTCAGCCGCTTCATCGCAAATAAGAAAATCACAAAAAAAAACTAGAGACATTTTAACTGCAACTATTGCGGAACTAAAGCTTACCGTATCGCCATAAGGTTCAATTTGAAACGCAGGTCAACGTTCAGGTTGTCACATCATTCGCTTGACAATACGGACCGATTGAACGATCCGATTGTGGCGTATCGATAAGAGATCGGAATCGGAACCGAATCGGAACCTGTCTCGTTATTTTCGACACTAATTATAATGCTAGAATATTCTAATGGATATCGGCATTTACATTTAGGTAGCTACTCTCATATAGGTAAATTGAATAAAAATCATTCAGAAGTAACAGCCTTCATTCCTCCTAACAAACTGACCGACTAACAATAACTTAACGACTCCATGTGTTATGTGGATTAACCATCCTAGTCCCTACAATATTTTTTTTTAATTTATGTACACAAGATGGAAAATATGATACAAAAGATGTAAAAATAAAGAGACAAAAGAAGAAATGCAGAAATATTTACGAATTTTATAAATTTTGCCCAAAATTTCAGCTTTCCAATTATTTATTTGTACCTACCTACTACCTATATTAATGACAATAATTGAGATGACAAAAATCCTGCAAAAAATTTAAATAAAAAATCTGTCATTTCGCAAACCCTGATAGATAAATATGGTCATTGACCTCTGCCATGCATTAGAGGCATTAATACGTACAAGTACTCCCTTATCGTAACAGATACCCGCCATTACACTAAAGCGACCTACCACACTACATGTATAACCATTTATATATATTTATAATCCATAATGCACCGTAAAGAAGTCACTTAGCCTCCTTTCTACACGCCTTTCGAGAAATTACAGCGTAATTCCACTAACTAATTTCTCTTCAGGATCGTAGTTATGTAGTTTTGTAAAGAAATATTGTATTGCTCTACATTATACCCAGTGAGTACAATTATACTGAATGCATTTATAAATATTAATATTATTTTGAGGAAAGTTGTTTATTCTTTAAATCCGGTTGAATTCAAAGCAGCAACACGAAATATCTCCTTAAATAATAAGAATTAATATCTGTTTACAATTAGGTACATGGAATATAATGTTCGCATCGAATTGAAAGATCACATTGCATTACATTATGAATGATAAAAAATACTTATTTGTATACTATAAGATGTTATAATTTTGTGTTTTATTGATCTTAAATACCATAAAAACTATCTAGGTACTATAATTATTTCAAAATAGTATGAAACAATTTCAAAAAAACCAAAATTGCGGCAATCCATTTCTAATCTACTAATTTTTATTTGTGTCCATAAAATTGGACTTAGTAGTAGAATAGACCCGCTCCTTTGCTCTATCAATTTGGTGAAAATCGCGTGTACTTTCTAAGAGCCGCGGTGTAGTCGCCTTAGCGGTGAGTGAATAAGCGTGCGCGATTGTGAACCTTATGGCTAATAAATTGCCGGAAAGGTGAAGGGCATGTCAGGAGAGTTAAAAGACGTTTTAAGCTAATGAAGTCTTATGTCTCGAGGAAAGATCTTTGCGGTAATGAAGAGATGAATGTTGGTTAAAAATGTGCTTTTAAAGTGTTTGCGGTGGGAGTATGCAACCCATCTGTAACTGTCGTCACTGGTATCTACGGACGCAATAAATTATAAATAAATATTTATTTACTGTAGTATTTTGTGATGTAGGATCGTGAGGATTGTAGGATTGTAGCAACTCGTTTTGTATCTCTCTTGCAGGTCTTGGCTTATAAGAGGATGTATATTTAAGAGAATTTAAAAGTACCCACACTTCTCTACGCCGGCGACGCGTCAGTTATGTCTTCAGACATATTCGCGGAAGTATGAAACAGCTAACAGTACAAATATGGAGGACTTGTATCTACTTTAAAACTTCTCTTTTACGTAAGAGACTTGTAAAGCCTGCACTATCGAGTACAGTGGAATATTCGCATTACTCTTCTCATGCTGAATAGTGTACATAGATTAGCCGAAGGTATGGTAGAGATGAGGAATGAAAGAGTAACGTAAGATTTGACTTTTTGAAAAGTTAATAATAATAGCCTTACCTGTACGGATATCTCTTCAGATTTAGATGTTATAAGTGGAGTTCGCTTACCTGGAAAAGAAAAATGAGAATATTAATAACAAAATTGACATCACTTGTACACACATACACGACATAATATTTTTCATGTTGTCATGATCTGAGATGAATTTTCACAAAATATTTCTGAGGAGGTACTCCATGATACTACTACAAAGAATGATGTCCAGTCTTTGAGTGGTCTCGCAATCCGCCATAGCGTGAAGAAGATATTCAATTCAACATCCTGTCCACACAATAAAAACCGAACTAGATACAGATAACTAAATAACCAGAACGCGGCGTTGCGACATCTTAATAAATTCACGCTGACTTCTTATTGTGACAGTTATCTGATTTTGCTGAAATATTAATTTATGGCGGGTTTCTCGGAATATCGTACTTGTTTCCGATAAGTGACACGCGACGTTCAATGTAGTTATTATGCCAATTAACATCGCGCTTGCACGTAAGTACTTTAATGAGGAGAACATTTGCAGAGTGGACATGGAATCGCTTGTATCTCTCCATCTCTCGGTTGCGCAAGTTAAGGCCGCGCACAAACGCACGCAGACACACCCTGCGCCTGCGCTCGTTTTTTAATCTGGTTTCATTAAGACTTAAAAGACAAATAGGTACGTTGCGTTATTAAATGTTTATTGTAAGGCCCCGATGGAGATATTTCGGTTTTCGTTAATGAAGTCAGTAGATGTAAGTTGTTTTATGGGAAAAGCCGACAAAAGACGTGCGATTCTTGATAACTGATGCAAAAGACATGAACGACATATTGCCGGCTAGTAGAAACGTGGGAAACGCTAATACGGCTTTTCGAAAAGAGGAGAAATTTTGCGATTGATTCAAGAATAGTGCTGTAAATTCACGAGTGACACTGCGTTTGGGCTTGATATGGAATATGTTTTGATTGCATGCCACACAAAAGCCAGCTGTCCGCCCCTGTGATCAAGGTACATTGCAGATTGACAGAGAGAATTAAAAAGGCCCTAAGTAAATTTTGATTACAATCTAAATTGAACTCTGAGCACTGGTTATAAATTTGTCTTTACCGGGGAAGGGTAAAATATATTAGGAGTTATTGAACCCAGTGATTTCCAACAGACACCTGGAAAGCCCCTGTCCGGTGGTTCAGCGGGGAGCATCGGGAACAAGGGAAGCTGATTTGACTGAAAGATGGATGAGGTCTGTCTGTCAATATTTCTAAGAATGTTGCTATATTGAACACTTAATATGATAGCACAGTAGGAAATGTTATAAGGTGTGCTATAACCTAGTATAGAGTTGAGTTCTAATATTTACATTTATCAGAAATATTACTTAATAACGAGGTTAAGGACAATACTCATCAAGTATGAAAAAAAACAGTCCTAGCGCAAATGAAATTTTACTCAAATTATAAGTACGAAGAAGAAAATAAATACTGCATTATCAAAACCTATGGCTAATGTAATATTATTATTCGAATTATGGGAGGATTTATTTTATTTTTTAATTAATGTACATAGTCACTCCGAACTCCCGACACAAGAAATCTTACTATGGATGTATGAGGGTGCTATCGTTTATTTATTTATAATACCTAATGGTACGTAAAAATTACTTTACATTACATTTCGATCTATACGTGCCATTTCCATAGTTCACAATACATTACCATCACAGCACGTCAATTACGTGCAACTGCCGTGAACAAATGCCAATGAAAATCGTACATCAGCAAACAGCCTGAGAGCCTCGTCGTAATCTGGTTCCATGCAACATTTGACCCTCGTAACCTCATTTGTGGAACATCAAATTTATATTGGGTCTATTTTAGCTCGTGACATTTGTTGTTTATAATTAGGCTGTTGTTTAGACATGTTTGCAAGTCCTTTCACTGAAAGATTGCTTGAAAATACCAAATAGGATGTGCAGGTGAGAAAACTTTTACTTTTTCTTTTCATCTATCCGTTTTAGTGCGTTCCAATATTGATTTTTGATATCCTTTTAAAAATATGTCAAACTATTCAATCGAGCCCCAATTGAAGCATTTATAAATTAGCAGAATCGGCGATCTACATGATATCTATATGTATGTACCTATATATGTACGGAAATTTTAGGCATAATTTTCATTAATCTTAAGAATTCTAATTAATTTAATTTAAAATTCGCACAGAGGTCACGGGCCAACCAAAGCAATCGCAATTTTTTATTGGTACTCGTAGTTTCATAATTCTGATATTCTGGCTTGTATAAACACGCTTGAATAACTTTCTTATTTATTTTTATTTTCTCCTTTTTACTATATTTTTATATTTAAGCGTGCTTTTAGTTTTTTAATCTACAATTCATTTTAAATGAAATTAAGATCGAACATGAACTTCGTGGCTCAATTTTCGTGACCGAAAGTTTGCAAAGATTGAGAATAAATTCTCACGGCGTAGGGTTGACACAAACGGGCAAACGGGCAGAACTAATGAGCACAACTATCGACAGTGGCGACATGTTGGATATCTTCACATATCGATAAATCAATGTATGGCTAATTGATGAATCGACCTCTAAAACAATTCACTGTATCGATTTATTACTCACAAGATAATCGATATCGCTTCAACACTTTAAATGGCTCAGGGCAAGGTATCTTCTCATAACTGAGGAGGCCTAGAGCCTACTCCACCTACTCCAATGCAGATTGGTAGATATCGATTACAAGAGAACAATTAAAATATATTGTCTCTTTATTTACCGTATTGTTTGCAGATTTAATCATTTATTACATGCATTGCGTATCTAAAGCTTTGAACTATAGTCAAATATCGATAGTGTAAAACTATCGATAGATGTATCGATATAAAATCGATAATGCAACGCTATCTTCACATGTCCGCAACGGCAATTTCCTTAAACGACGGCCCGTGTAGGAATTTCAGCTCAGCGCTAAAACAATGCCTTGTATCTCGGGATATATCGCCGCTACACTGCGTACTTAGACAATCAAAAATGTTAAAGCAATCCTTAAATGAACTAACTGTAGTATTACTGACGACCCGAATGGCGCAATGGTTAACACGCCGATCGCTGTTCCGAGGGTCCTGGGTTCGATTCCCAGCGAGGCGGCAATTTGAATGAGTTTAAATTTCCGTTCTCGGTCTGGGTGTGTGTCCTTGTTTTGTGTGTTGTCCAAGGCACCCACGACACAGGGAATCCTAGTGTGGGGCTTTGAGTGTGAAGCGTTATTTATTATTACCTAATACCTACTAACAACAATTAACAGGACTACCACTAACAGTCCCTGTCCCAGTACTCAATTCCTACAGTGCTTAGGATCAGACGATAAAAAAATTGTTTTAAATATTACTGATTCTATTTTGTTATTGATTACTTCTTAAGGATCGGACTGGAATAAAACAATATTTTCATTGATGTCTAGGTATATGTATAATTACCATAACAACGATTCTATAAATCCAGTGATATATTTCTCGAAACAGAACATTAATGATAATATGTAGAATGAGTAACATTAAAATAATATAAATTTCTTACCTAAATGTTGTATTTCTCGAAAAAATCTTAGAATTAACAGGTAGGTAGATAATACTTGTATGCGGCGGGGATACCTACTTGGTGAAACACGCGATTTAGCGATCAACGCATTTTGTACTATGGAGTGATTTTATAATTATGTTGTAATTCGTGTGTAGTAACATCAAAGGAGAGGGGCTATAAAATATTTATAATCTAAACGAACATCGTTCAAAATGCTTTAAAAGATTGCATTTAAAATAAAATGTTTTTGTAGAGAAGACAGCTAAATACAAGTTGACAGTGGGTAAATAAAAAAAATATGTAAAATGATTTTGTTATAAAGTTCCAATGAAATTACGATTATTATTGTTCCCTTTATAATAAATCGGGAAAACTAGGTTCCACCCTGCCACAAAATACCTGTAAATCTTTTCTAATGGGAAATTACGGTTTTAATAAATTCGCATTTATGTTGGTTAATTCAATATAATTAATTAGGTTGTTTAATTAAATAAATAATTTAGAAACCATGAAGACGAAATTTGCGCTTTATATCAAGAATATACTAACTCATAATGCCCTCTGAAACGTTATTTAACTACTTGAAGCTAAGTAGTTATCTACTATCATTAGCAGTAACGTACAGTGCTATATCGCTAACTAACAACCCGTTAATACATAAGCAAGCTTGTAAACACGAGAAGAACTCAGCTCAGCTTATATCTAACACGGTTTCATGATAATTCCTAACATAATTCAATTATAATCTCCGGCACTCGAACATAATCGTTAAACAAATTATATTAATAAAGCGTCCTAGCTCGCGACACTCGGTGCGTCGCAAAAAAGGAATTAGGTATCTTTATTAAAATGCACTTTGCTCTATAAGGCATGACTTGATAAAAGGGAGATCCGATGCGACGTAGCATAAGTTGAACATTAACAGTATGTTTATGCTAGAACCGGTTATATCTGGTTTCGTTCTATATTAAAAAAAAACTAAATTTGGAAATGATGTGAGTATAAGTGAAAAGTTTATGTACTTAACTTAAGATTTTAACACTCTTTCACCATATAGGTACTATAATCCGTTCGCGTTCGATGTGGAATTCGTTTAATGGCAACCCACACAAATGGCAGCTTACGGCCCCTGTTATTAAGGTTTATTATAGATTGACAGCGAGGATTTAAAATGCTTTAGGAAAATTTTGCTTACATGCGAAATTGCAGTAAGTTGCAGAAATTGCAGTAAGCACACTTAACAAATTTGTTTTCGGCGAGGAACGGAAATTCCATATCATACTGCATATTAACATACTGTTCTATATAATACTGTGTCCACATTTACGTCGTGCTAGTGTCGGGCCTCATCAAGCACCGCGTATAAATATCTGTAATATCCGATACATATACATAATCTCGCGAATCATCTAGCAACGAGTTTATTACAGATCCAGGTTCATCACACTGCACTTAGCGTTCCGTGTTTCGAAGTAAGGAGCCAGATCCCTAAAGATAGTCCTTTAAAAAAATCAGTAAAACCAATTAGGTACCCATTCAGGTTTTATGTATAGATAATTTTGTATATTTACATGTACAAAAATATAAATTTATCGATTTACTAGATATTATTTTTGACTTAAACTCTATTTTCAAAATTTATACCCATATTTCTACTTCTTTATGATAATAATTATGAGTGATGTACGCACCTATTGCCTATGATATAGCCCCCGATAAGCGTACCAGATGATATGCCATATATATGTATAATTTTATGTGTATAATTGTATGCAAGCTGTTGTTATGTCAAATAAATAATTAATTAATAAAATTTTGCAAGTTTCACGTAATGTACTGCACTGAGTTAACAAGATATAATCTATTGGAAGTTACCAGGCTACGGGTAAGGTCATCCATTGCATGAGTGAACCAAAATGATGACCAATGGGCCGAAATGAGGACAGATGGTTATGTGAATTAGGTACATCTTCCAAAAACGCGAGTTTATAACGACCAAGAACGCTCTGTTAAGATAGAAAACATTTGAGAGACTGGAAATAAAAACTTGAATCGCCACTTATCATCAGGTGGGATGAAAGACAAAAATTATCTTTTATTAAAAACAAAAGCCAACACTAAACAATCAAAATACCTATAAGCTTCAAAACATTGTTATTCTCATTGTGCAGTCTCCACGACAAATCTGTGATACTAACAGAAAAATACCCGACAGAACCCAACATTACAAGTCATGCGACACGGATTGATCAGTTTTTTCCCAACGTTACCAGTCTCAGATTATCTGCTTGGTGTTTCCATGTAATAATTACTTTTTATCGGAGCAACTAATGCGAGATACTCGCGTCGTTAGAGCCGGATTGTTGTTAGCCATTTTGATTAGAAAAATTGCTTTGTGAACCACGCATGACGCTATTAGTGTTAATTGAGGCTGCTTCAACGATTCTATCAATCCTACGCTTGTTTATATGGTTTATTGGTTACTATATAGCATTTTATATATAAGATAAAGATGTATTGAGTTCTCCGTGAAATTGCGTACCGAAAGCTTTTGAAGAAGTCCTAGGGTGTTTTCCATCAGAGTTGCTAAGGATGCGTTTGACATCCACAAATCACGAATAAGCTAAGAAAGAAAGCTAGTACATATATTTTAAAATGTTCTATTCAAAATTGTGAGGAGGTACCCTTTAACAATTAAAATGTTGAGAACCCCTTATCAAAACTCTGAGTATTGTTTTGTGCCCGTGTGCATTAAAATTGTTTTCTCGATGTGCAACAACGTATCGGCGACGCGACGTACAATGTAGCTGTTCTGTATACCTAGGTTATGTTCAAGTTACCTCCTGCTGTTCAACGCTTGTTAATTTTCTGTTCGATATCGGCGTCGGTTAATATGTTGTAAAAGACTATGCGAATACCGTCTAAATCATAAAACTAAAAGTAATTACCATTAATTTTTTGCGTACCTAATTGAAACACTTCGCAACATAGTTACTATCAGATAGTGTTTAATTCCTTACTTCTTTAAGTGTTCCTAATAAACACTGTTACATATTAACAAAGTAAATTAATAATAAATTAAGCCGGCCTAACTTTGTACTTTATAGACATATTTAATTATAACATTACGACCAGAACCTAATAATAAAAAGTGCACAACCCTAGCTATAGGCACTTAATCAATAAATAAATGGGCACTTGTCTGACATTTATGCCTAATTGCGCTATAAAACGTATATTAAAAAATTTCATAAAACGCTACAAAACTGATTTATGCGTAAGCCTGCAAGCCTACAACATTATGTGTTTTATTAGACTGAATAATAAAGTGTTAGAGGGTTCTACTAAGTTACCGTTCGATTACGAAAAACAGCATAACAGAAATCAGTAGCCCAATGGAAAAACTCGAAAAAATTTAGTCACTAAAAGATTTGTACTTTTGGCAACGGTTATCCTAGTACATGTATATTGTATATACTTAAAACTAAAACAGTAAGTTGTAACTAATTAGTGTATCAAAGAACGTATTACCTGAAGAAGAACCTCTCACCAACCGAAGGACACCCTTTGTCCTTGTTATATATAAGTTTGTGGCGTTGTAACTTTGTTTGCATCGAAATGTAAATTTCTTTTACGTAATGGTGCGTACAGACTATATAACAAAACATGTTATAAAACAAAGTTAAATAACATGTTTTATAAATGTGGACGATATGTGTTACATAAACAAGTTATGTAACATGTTATTAGTTTGTGCAACTATGTTATATATAACTTGCGCACGAGTTACCTACTTGTGTCTTGTTTTATAACACTGTTATATAACAATGTTATTTTAATGTGTACGTCTTGTTATATGTTTCATTGTTAGACAACAATGTTAGATAATGTGGACGTGTTATAAAACAGAAGTTATATAACATGTAACGTAATCTGTACGCACCCTTAGATAAATTAATGTTTGACAACAACCAACAACCACGGCCGATGGTAAGAATCAATGAAGTCCAAGATGTTGAACACACAAACCTATAAAAAAGATAATATTCACTCTTCTCACAATTCTATATCCAAAAAGCTTTGCGGAGACTTAAAAATTTGAAGTTTAAATGTAGGTAGTATTAACCAAGTTCTAAGAACTGAACCTAATTTCTTCTCAACGTAAATAATAGGAGTGAAATAATACGTCCCTATTTTGAACTAAGTATTTCCTATTCTTTATCACTGAAGGAATAAAGCACAGTATCGGTTGATCGCATGACAACGAAGACTTGTCTTAGAATAATTCTAATCTGAAACGATTACATTGTAAAAAATGTGTGATATTAATTTAATGAGGTTTTTATCGCGGTCGTTTTCCCGTGCGTACATTTATAATGGAATTATTTTGGACGATTAATGACTTGTTGAACCAACAACAGTCAACTGGTAAGCGAAACGTAATCAAAATAATTATTATCGCATCGTTTTATTCAGATCCATGAAATCGCTGCGCCGTCGCTGTATTCAGAAAACATAATGCCTGAGTGTATTGTGTACACTTTTCAGACAAGATTCTTCAAAATTATATATTTTTTATTTACACTGGTTGACATAAATCAATACGTATTGCATAATGAAAACCGAATCCAACTCGGTTAAGTCGTTTATTAACTAATAAGATGGAACAAACACACATATACCTTAAAGCCGATGAACAGACAATTATTAGAAATCCAAATTATTAACTGTGCAAATATCCAATGGTTAGAATATCTATGACTATTCATACAACCACAACGGAGCAGTTATAAAGTAACCAACGCCATCTGTTATTCTATTACTTAACGTACTTTTAATTCCTGTCATATTTGAAAATAACAATTTTTTCTTCATTACCATTTCAGTGGCGGACGACCGGGGAGCGAATGGTAATGCGATCGCTTCTCGGAGAGGGACAATAGGCAATTAGGGTTTAAAAATATTGAAGCTTGGCCTTAACATGAATAGCAGATTGAGCGGTTGTTAGCTTTTTGTATAGTATTTTGTATTGGATCGTATTTCGTAGCGCAGAAAGATCGGAATACGCGGCGCGGTCTACGCAGATATAGGTCTATGCAGATATATAGGTGATAATGAAATAATTAAAATCAGAAACAATACCTATACTCTTTCTAATATAACAGTGTTCATGAGTCGTATCGTAAACGACTCGACATTCGCTAGAAATCGCCTCAAATGTTACAGACTGAAATGTCTGTTACAATTACAATTCAATACACAGTTTATTTAACACTAATACATAGGATGGCCTGAAAAAACTATACCTATATGCAATCCGTAAGTACGAACACAAATGCGATTTGATGTCAAAGGAAGATACATTTGACGGCGGTAAACTTTGGGGGTTTATACCTAACTTCTGAACTTAAGTCGTACGTACTTACTATGAAAATGGACCAAATTATAACCGGTAGAGTACAAAGACATAAAAAAAAAACAATAAAACTATGAGTTTATCAACGTGTATTTCATTATACAGGCTAGTTTATCTATACTTACCATTCTTTCCTAAGCGAACAATAGTTTTTTGCCAGTGGGCACCCATCTCGCAATTTGCTTAACACACTTCATTTCCATCCAACAACGTTTCAGGTCTAAAGGCCAATTAATTAATAACCTGCCATGTATCTTTGTCGCTTGTCCAGTGGAGAACCGCCCATTCCCCGACAAAAACTTCATTGTTCGTAATACAAATAGTTGAAAACGAAAATAAGTTCACTTAGTAGAACATTACATTTGTTTTTGCGGGGCTTAGACCACTATGGCGAATGATCGCAAAAACTAAATTACATTCAGGAGTTTGTTCAAAATGGATTGGTTTTTTATTCGATTATTTCAATAGAAGCTTGAAAGGCGGATAAGTAGAAGTGTTAGAAGCTTCATCGGTTCCTTCTTGTCTAGTAAAAAGTTGATATAACGCCCAATAAAATAAGAACTCTTCACTTCAATAGAATTCTTCACGATTTGTCCTTCAAAGAAAGTGACATAATTACCGAAAATTTGTGCAGAATTTCCACGCGGATCCTCCCATTCGGTAGTTCAACGTTCAAACCAGTCTATATAACTCGAGGTGGTAACATTGATGTAACGCGTCAGATACGGTCTCAATGTCGCGTGATAGATCACGACACGCGTCCATTAACGTCGGCGACGCAATACCGGTAATTAAGGGTATTAAGGGTAACACACGGACGCCATTAGGGAGACGCGCTAACTTATTGAGCCCTCGAACGGAGGAGGTCACCCAATCGCGTCGTGATCGCTAACCCGAGAAATCCCACTTCTGATTAATATGTTACTGGATTTTAGAACTGAACCGGATACATTAAACAAGTGATGCGCTGTCGTTGAACCGATTGATTTCATTCACTGCGAAAACGAATGTTTAGATTTTTTGTTAATTAATTTTAATTGAAATATTTAATTATATTTCCGTTTGTAAAGGTGTAAGTCATATTAGTGTATGAACATGTAGGGGATTTTTGTAGACAAACGCATGTAATTTTTGCGGTTTAAACATCGATCTAGTACCTAATGATAGATCTATACATTTAGACTATAATTTCTTAAGTTGAAGATTATATAACGCAACATGTGAAATTGATGTAACATAAAACACAAAATAAATACTATTAAAGTTAATTTTAATGATCTTTAAATTAACATTTTTCCAGTAAAACATCTTCACAATGCTACCGCCTAAATCATTACCAGGCAACGTATTCTCGTTTCTATCCATCATTCTTCACATCAAACCCATACATGTGAAAAAATAGTAAAAAAAATATCGCACACCAGGTATCAATTTGTAAGTACATACATTCTGTCCATCACATAGCGGGACTACCGATAACAGATAACATATTGCTTTTGGTAGACGATGTGACGTGTGTACGGATCTCTAATGATTTATTACGCGAATTAGCGTAGCTATCCGGTGTCTTACATACAAATACTTCATACATACTTGTCCCTACAAGAACAAATAGACGTACCTACACATAAAAGTTGTATCTACCATTCACTGCAATTATTTATTAGCAATGTGAAACAAATGTTGTACATTAGGTTATAAGCGTCTTATAACATTACACATTATTTCGACGGCAGCAAAGAACATAAAGACATCTGCAATTTACCAAAATCGTTTTTTTGCATAATTCAACACAGAATTCTTTGTTTTATCTTGTGATATTTTTTTTTCTCGAAAAATGTTGTTTTTTACACCAATTTTTCAACGTACAAAAAGACATCTGCACTACTTATTTAAAATTCGACAAAGTACAAACGGACATAATATACCACTTGTCCTTGTGTGCATCGCGCACTGCGGCGGTCCAGCTGTCCTTACGAAAATAACCTTCGAAGTCTCGAGGCTCTTCAGCAAGAAAAAAGTCTGATGATGACTGCTTGCAATTGGAATAATAAAATAATTGAAAATTGAATCCGGAAGGGACATTCAACCAAGCCACAAATGTAAAAAATATTTATACATTTTTTTTCTATCTTTGTTGATATCTTTGTTACCCCATAACTTCGTGTTGGGTAAACCGATTTTGATGATTCTTTAATTCCTTGAAAGCTGGTGCTTTTGGTAAAGTCCCATATAAATTTGAGCGACATCTGATGAATTATTTTGAATTTACTTGAATAATGTGTAAGGATCTTTAGTAGTGTGTATGTATGGTTTTTTCCTAATAACTTTTTATTGAGTGTTCAGATTTTTATGATTCTCTTTTTTATTTGAAAACTGGTATTTGCATTGTGATCTCATATAAGTTTGAACAGCATCTGACCAATACTTTTTGAATTATTCTTAATAATTTTTATGTTTGTATGTTACCTCATATCGTACTACTTAGAGTTTCGATTTTGATTATTCTTCCTTTAATCGAAAGCTGGAGCTTTAGGTTAGGTCCCGTAAAAATTTGAATTCCGTCAGACGAGTAGGTTTTGAGTTACTTATGATACTGATACAAAGATGCTGATTATGATACAAAGTACTGTTAAAATATAATTATTATAAGTAGTTATTTTCTCTGAAACTAAACTTTTTTGTTACTTTATATCACAAATATAATTATTAACAAGAATCACAAAACTTTTTTTTATTAGACACCCTAAAACTCAAAATAGTTTAGGTATATCTGCAATTATCCAATAGCTTCAATTTAAGAATGCCGAAGTAATGTGAGACAACTGCAGTATTTTAGTGAAAATCATAATTATATTTGTTGTTTTGATGAAATTGGTTATATATGACCAATAACAATAAAAATTAATCATTAAATTAATAAAATAGTTAAAGAATAAATAATTATCGGGTCCCAAGTAGAAACGAATAAATGGCAGTTGACTCAATTTGCTTGTTTTCTTGATCGAAATAGAAAAAGTCATCTGCCGTATTTTCAATAATAAAAGAATTATTGATAATTTACCTATACCAAATAATAGTTAATATTGTAATAATTAACTACTCCAAAATTGATGAAGATATCTTTGTAATTGTAGAAGTTATACAATTTTTGCACTAAAAACGCTCTCCTGAAAACTAACGTTTTTGTAGATGACCGTTTGTTCTTTGCTGCCGTCGATTTGCAATGATCCTAAGTGATCGACAGAGTTAAACAGCGGGCGCGGTCTTTAGGTGGATGGGTGACTGCTAGTCACGAAAATGACATCGAGCATCGAAAGAAGAAAACGGATAGTCGGTCTCGTTCTTATAATTAGGTAGGTACTATAAGTAAATACCGCTTAACATTAGAATTTAATTTGCAAGGTGAAGGTGTGATGGTGAGTTAGGAATTATTCAATTGTAATAAAAGCTAAGTTTCTAAGAGATGCCTCCGTCAAATCCAAAAAATAAATGAATCGAAAGATCTGCCTCACGTTGCCCCACAATAAGGAAAATATCTACGAACGGCGCAAAAAACTTGAAGACTTATAAATTGATGCGTCAAAACAAATGGTATCTCCGCTGGTGATCGGAGTTTGACAACTTCATCGGCAGCAGGGGGGTACTGGCTGCTTCAATATCAAGCTATATTCTTGAATATTTTGCTTATATATCGTTTACATGTGAATGTACGTGTTTTTATGTCAGTGTGTGCAAATGTGTGTACGTTGGTGCAATGGACTTAGTTGGTGCATGCGCATGCCTATGTGTATGTGTGTGTGAGTTACCTAATGATTTTATCTCTCATAGATGGCACCAGTATTATTGTGTCGTAAGGAAAAAATATTTAAATTCCTGTCTGTATTAATCAGAAAAGCTGGGTTAGGATAGGTCGCAGGAAACAAACATAATCTAAGACTACCTACGTAGTCACATAGTCGGTTACCTGCAAGAGATCGCTTTTAGCGATAAGGCTGCCTTTTGTATACCACATTATATTAATGATTTCTTTTAATTTGTAATTTAGGTGTAGATTTAAGGTATATATTTGTATTGTGTTGAACCATCAGGAGGAAATATAGCGTGGAATATGAACTTGGAATTGATAAAAAACAAATAAATAGGAACCCCTCACAATGGGGTCCCTTTGACCTGACTGTAGTTGTCAGTCAAAACTCTGACATGCGATGCCGGGGCGGTTAGCTAGTATATAAAGTCATTACGGTCGCATGCGCAGGCGGCTGAAGAATTCACGTCGAGCGGTGTGGGATTGTCTTTTAAATAGAGTACGGAGATAACACATTTGCGCCTCACATCATGATACTGGGCATCATTTCGAATTGCCACAGACTTGCGTATGCGTAGACATGGCAGGTTACTTTGTTTTAAAAGCGCTTGTTACCTTGTAATCTTTGTTGTCTTTGTAAAAATCATGCCTGATTTGACTTAAAATTTTGCGTGTTGTTGGTCCGATGGCAATGTAATTTATGACAAAAATAATCAGATACAATGATCTGGATAAACTCCGGATCTTCAACGGTTAACAGCAAAGTAATTGAAGTTATTGTTTTGGACAGATTTTATTTTATTTTATTTACGGAGTGGTAAAAATAATGCCAGTTATAAAAAATTAAGGCTAAAAAGATACAAGATATGACAATTAAAAGTTTTATAATACAATGAAACTTCCAATAAAACATAAAATATTTACAAATGATATACATATGAAGTATATGTATAAAGTCATGTACCTACACCTACATACCTACAATCTACGTACGTGCAATCTACATAGCAAGGCAAAAGCATTTTTTGCATTAATTTAAGACCGAATGTAACTATAAAATTACACTGTAACAAAAATAATTACGAAGATAATTTCTATGAGATTGCTATGTCTACAAGAGAGTTCAACGTCCTCGCGGAATGCCACACCCCGCGCGCTCCATAGATCCGTAATTAGCGTTCTCATCCCATCGTCATTCACGACATCGTCGCCGTCTTACGCGTCCATTGATACGTTCCTTCCGTCTGAAACGACACACGCCTCACTTCACTCGCAATGGATCGCTTATTGGTAGCGTCTATTCAAAGGCCGATCATCAATCTGCGTTGTAGTAAAACACTCGATCATTTCAGAAATATTATCCATTATAATGTGACATCGCGTTTAATTTTTGCTTAAACACTTTAGCACTGTATGTTTGAGATCTAAAGGGTCTCGTCTACGGTACTCTAATGTGGGTTCAGCAGGGGTTAAAAGCCAACCCTCGTTTCTGCCCCCCAAAACAGCTTAATTCTTGATTATTTTATGCAAATCCGACAAAGAAGAAGACATTCCTGATGGTGAGTGGTCACCTTCGCTCATAGATATCAGTCACAAGAAATAATATAAAAAGAAATATCTGACCACACCATAATCGCCTTCTGAAGAACAGAAGCGAAAAGGATAAATTCACATTATTTCTTCAAAATGTTTCTTCAAATAAATATTACTTAATCTTTCTTCGAAGCAGAAGTTGTAATTCCGCCCTATCGATATAGTGCGAATGCTATCTAACGATAACAAGGTTGCTTTATCGAAGTACGGAAGTGTTCAAGAAATATTGGCACTCGCATCACTCATAATCAACCTACTTTAGAAGACAAACGATTGCTTATGTCAATCGCCTACGACGGCTGCGACTAGGCTCATATACACGAACGGCACGATGTCAACGGCAGAGAGTAAATTATGAGACCTTTAATTAATACTAGGGATCCCGCTCTGCGCGCAATTTTCGACCGTAAGGCACTTCTCACATTACGCTATTTATTAGCTACGCGACTGCGACGCAATCCCAAAATTCTATGTATCTGACAGTTTGGACTGACAGAAGTCGCATCGTAGACGCGTCTCCTGTCAGTACATAGTGTCAAATACATACAAATTTTGGATTGCGTTGCAGTCGCGTAGCTCATGAATAGCGTTGTGTGAGAAGTGCCTAATTCGATCTGTCAAACCTAAATTCACGTTGACACTATCAACGTACATATATATTTCAAACGTCTTGGCACATCGTGACATCGTATAGTAGTGTGTATAAAAAACTTTTATAGTGTGTAATAATTATTAATTGATTATTATGTATTTGTAATGCATTATTGTGTAAAAATAATATAAGCTTTCCGCAAGCTTTAACAGTAACATAATATCTACTTAGGCGTCCAGGTAATTTTAGTAAGGAGGTAAAATAGCTTCACGTATTAAAATTAAATTATTCGCGTTTAAATGATAGGTGTCCATCATATGTCCTCATCGTGACTGATTTGCGCACTGGTGACATTTTTGCGTGATATTTCAAGCCTATTAGGATTTAAGAGCAATTTGTAATAAGTACCTACCGATAATTCATAATGTAATTCGATGCTTATAGATTATCTATACCGAAGACGAACGGCATTCATTTTAAGATTAATTTAATATAAATTATCTTATCAAATTATTATTATCAAATTAAATTATAAATGTCTATTATTTTCACATACCTACAACAAATATATTTGACTTATACTCATTAAAAATTTAATGAACCATAAAAATAAATTAAAACATTGTTTCATCATTAAATTATATAAGTCGTAATTCTAAAACCGCACTCTGTATTTATTCGAATACGTTATATATTTTAATAAATCTACTTAAATTATTTTCACACCTTATAAATATTGAAATGTAGGTGTATAATACGGAGTCGTTTACGAAATCACATCATAGAAACTATAAGTTATAATAAAACACAATATTCATGCTGTATTCATGAATGTTTAAGACTTTAATGTGATTATAAATCGGATATCTGATTTATTATGATGTATTTAAGCTGTGTACAATTTAAATTGGCTTATTTTTATGTTATACATAAGATATTTATTTGACAAAATGCTGATTTTGGCGTGTTTTTTTCATGTGTTTTATAAACTAGCTGTCCGTCCAGACATCGTCCGGTATACCTACACATTACATTTCATAATGATATGCCAGCCTTAGGAGGCTAAACTTGCGCTACGAACTGGACATATTTGGACAGATATGCAACATGTACCTATGCCCAAGTTTACCCGTAGAGATCAACTATGTTATATGCAAATTGTATTCCAAGTGTATGGCTAGTTTGAACCAAGTCTCACAACTTTTAAATGCTTGAAGCTTGAAGTTTCAGTGTGTAACGTCATCAGAATGAATCTATGCATGCATGTATGTATGCCTATTCCCACAAGGTGTGATTGTACTTGCCTTAATACTCCGAATATCCGCCCTATTTCACCCCCTTAGGGGATGAATTTTGAAAAATCCATTCTTAGCGGATGTCAACATCATAGTGGCTATCTGCATGCCAAATTTCAGCCCGATCCGTCCAGTGGTTTGGGCTGTGCGTTGATAGATCACTACGTCAGTCAGTCACCTTTGAGTTATAAATATATATTTAGATATACCTATGACGAATAAAATACATTAGATACTATTGTTTTAACCTGGATTGCCTAGGTTTACCTATTTAATTATAGACTTGCATTGCAAGAAGCTACACTAAACTTTATAATTCTTCTTTGTTTTCGGTATTATGAGCTGCAGGTTTGTGCAAAGAAAATTACTAGGGAAATGAAAATCAAACAGATCATAAAAACTATTCGAGAAATGAAATGCCGTCATAACAAACATTTTTTACGTGATGAGCTTTTAACTGACATGTATCAGCTATTTACTATATATTATATCAACAATTGAATGGACAATTTTACTATTTTTCAGTTAATATAGATACTAATAGGTATGGCTCTGAACTCAATAATTACCCATCCAAATAACATAACAGCCATTAGATAATCTTTTCGATCAGTACTTCCCAAATATATTCAATGGCCCTCCATTACTTTTTATGGGTATACCCCACTCCTGATGATAGCCCAAAGATAGATAAACAGATCTCTATCTTTTATCTATTATTCACTATTAACATAGTGTAACTTGATCCCATAATGGTGGATTTGGCAAGATCACGACAAATTACTTGTCTTTTTATTGCTGCGTGAGTTGAATAAATATGGCGATTGAGGTGACAGCCTACTGGAGTATGATATCATGATGAACGTACGTACTTATATCTATATGTAAAAGAAATGAACCTATCGATGTATTCATATTTTGATACACGGAATAAATTGAGTTCAGTCGTAACCACTATCCATGCAACTGGGTCGATTGGCATTCAAAAGACAGATTGTGAGTACCTGTTTTATAGTTGAAAAAAGTTTAGGAAGATATTTATTTAGGTATGCAACGCATTCCATGACATTTTTTTTTAATTTTGGTTAATATTACGTGCGTAGGTTCTCCTTCTAGTTCATCTCAGAATACAAATTGGCCGACTTGAATGTCATTTCCACTAATGGTCAGATGGCTACTATCAACCTAATCAACTATAGGTCAATCAACCTAAAGAGCCTAAAAGATTTTAACATTGTCAATCAATAAAATACGGCCTAGGAACGTTCCCGTCTCCCACAACAAAACCCCACACACACAAACTACCATGTCGTTGCAAACTTATAATTTGATATACATTACCCGCGACATAGCATTAACGCAACAAATCACAAAAAGTAAACCAGCAACCGTCAATAACCAATCGTAATTCAACATTAAGATACACATTACACGGCCGGCCGAATAAAATATAAACGCGGAAAGAAATTACGAAATACCACGAATGATATGCAAAGCAATACTTTATCGCAAATCCGTGAAATATAATCGAAATATACATCGGGGCACCGTCATTTGTCATTCGCGTGAATAATCGGTCGGCTTGGTGGGCCGGCGAATTATTTTCGACAGGTCCATTGTGGCATCGCGGGTGTACGAGCGGTTTTAATTATGTTTACTTATAAAATATTATTATTGAATTTGGTATTGCGATTGGCTTTAGTCACTTACAAAGTTATGTTTAACGAAAATTATTGATGGAGTAGAGTTTATAATAAAACTGAATACGTGCAAGACCCTTCGATTGGCAGTTCGGCACGGTACCTACACAATGTATTATAATAAAAATAATATTCACTAGGTTTCTTTAAGAAAAAACAACACATCACTGATATCTACGACCCAAAAATTGACAATTTGATCTATCTTCCCCGTCCGGAAATCAAACCCTTGCTTCGCAAGTAGGGCCACTACCAAGTAGATGACGGCGTCACGAAAATAGGCAGCTTGCAGTGATAAGGCCGTGTCTATATTTATGAAGTTTCACCCACATCGCTTGGTTTTGTGGCAAACTGCTAAGGTCCGTTTTTACGATCATTTTTGCCACGAACTTGGAGGCTTTGGGCAAAACGTCCCACTTGGAAAACGTCCCGTGGGACGTTTTTGTCCGTTGATTTAATTTAATATTTTTCTTTGGGCTAAACGTCCCACTTATAAGATATGCAGAAATTCTATTGTTCGCTGCAATATTTTGTAGTCTGCAGGAAAACAAATAAATAGTTTGAAATAAAACAGAATAAGTGTAATAAGCTTCCTTGTGAGGTATTCCCAGAGCGCTATGACATGGGGTTCTTCAAAAACGGTGTAAAAAGAGTTCCCCTTCAAAGCCGTTGTTGCACTGGTGATTCCCCTGGTGTTGCTCGTGTCCATAGGCAACGTGACGACTTATGATCAAGTGGCACGTCCACTTATTTATCAGACCTTCAGGATTTAAAAAATATAGTTTTGTACTTCTTGTTTAATTTATTTAAGTTTATGTTTTTGGTGTATTAACAAAAAAGAGTTTGTCTATCTATCTAAGTATAACACATTCATGTACACACCTGGAATTCGCTCGGCCTCGTGTCAAACATACCGAAGCGTAGCCGGCTAGCTCTTATATAAACTAGCCACTTACCCGCATTCATTAATCTGGCTCCCGTCAATACGGACAGGACTGACAGACCAATAAGTGACGTCACGTGCCCCTAAGTGGCCGATTGTGGCGAGATTAATTGTGGGTACCGTTACAGGTCTAACGGCCCTGGGCTTATCGAATGGATGCTCTTGTTGCAAATTAGACTAACACCTTCCAGATTATTAGTTATATTATACACCGTGCGCGTTCGGTATGGATTTCGTTTTAATCCCAACTCAGGCAAATGCCAGCTTTCTGCCCTTGTGATGAAGATTCATTGTAGATTGTCGGCGAGAATTTAAAATGTCGTAAGTAAATTTTGCTTACTTAATGAAGCAATTATAGCAAACAAAAAAAGAAAAAAAATGTAAAATAAAAAGTTTGCTCAAAAACGGTACATTCATCAAAAATTTTAGAGGAGGTAACATAAAAAATCGAATTTGAAGTCTCTTCCTTTTTTTCAAGTCGCAATCCTTGCAATAACCTTCAAAAACAGATGCTTTACAATGTTCTCCATTAACCAATAAAATCAGTCATTAACCCAGATTGTCAATTATACTGCAGTTTGTAATTGCCTTGGTAATAAAACCTTTTTATCGTTTTTTTCGTATTTGACTCTTAAATTCAAAAACTACTAACAAACTGAGTAATCTTCTATCTATAGGGTTTTTCATTAAGGACGGGTAGAATTTAGAATTGAATAAAACAAGTTGTACATGAGATATCAATAAGGTTTTATGTTTATTTGAGAGCCTCATGCCATCACACGAGAAAAACTCCTATATAGGAACGAAGTCGCGGGTAGGTACAACTAGTTCTGAATTTGAGTCTAGTTCTTGGTCAGGCAAAATTGTTACAGGCGGAGAAGGGTGCAACTTGACACGTTTTTGTCTTACAATAACGATTTTACGCCTAGAGTTAGTTATCCATCCAGATAACATTGCGTGTTGACTGAGAGACGTCCATTAGGAAATAATTAACTGTTTAAAAAGAAAGACCGAATTCCACGTCGACAAATAGAAGTTAAGCAAAAAGTTCTCGTCAGATGTCGCTTAAATTTATCTTGGACCAGATATAAATCACTAGGTTTGGACTGAAAAAAATATTTATCAAAGTCGGTTCACAAAGTAAAAAGTTATGAGGTACGAGTAGGTAACAAAAAATACAGTCGAATTGAGAAATTGGAAAAATAATATTTCAAACAACAACAATATTTCACACTTCTCCTATTTTTAAATGATTGTTACTGTCATTGAAAATAAAATTTTGCTATTCCGTAAAAACAAAAGTATCAGACTAAGAATAGCTATTTCTATTTTTTGATGTAAAAAAATTACATAAACTCTTTATTGCGTACCGACTTAAAATATACTATTTTTGATTGATGCAGAAGAAACGGCAAAACTAATTCGTAATTTCGTTTTAAAACATAATTACCAATGCTAAATCAAAAACACATCTCCGACCATAGACTAGCAATGCTTTTAGCAGCCCACCGTAAAACCAGGCTGGTGAGTTTTTATGAGCCGTAATTAAATTTAAATCATAGCTTTGGAAGTCTAAACCCAATAAGTAGAGTTTATCCAAGGTCAAAGAAGTTACGTCATCGCAAATCAATTACAGTGAAACTTGGTTAAGTGGGACCTGGATAAGTGAGAAACCTCCATAACTGGAACTCATGCTGAGGTCCCAACACTTTGGCACTGAATTACCTCTGTTAGTGGGACGAGGTAAACCTCTATATCTGGGATTTGTTCTTTCGATTTATCATCATAGTTACCTCTATAACTGAGACAGCGAGTAAATTTTATATGCATAAACCTCTGTAACTGAGATAACATTGTTTGTTTACTCATTCTTATTCTACCCACCTTTAAGTACCATACCTTTAAGTACATAATATTTTTTTTATTAAAACTCATTTATATACATAACACGTTATTTTATTTAATGATCGCACCTGTATAACTGAAATAACCTGTATTCTCACCTCTATTAATGGAACCCTCTGTAAATGAGACAGATATTTATTTATACCTGTATATCTGAGACACTGGGTAAATGGAATACCTCTATAAGTGAAACGACATTGCAGGTCCCTTGATGTCTCACTTAACCAGGTTTTATTGTATTGTATTTTAGTGTATTGTCTTACAAAACACAGATTAAATTTAATAATACAATGAATATATACAACGTGGTTACCACCATACAACAATAAATTTAATTTTATGTACCTAATCCCCCAAAAAAAATTTCAATCAAATACCTCCTTTACTTTAGCCACAGCAATTTTTTTGTCAATATTCAAAATTTCAACACGCTGTATCTATTATTTATTATTGTAATAGCAGAAGATTGTTGCCGCTCTTGTCAAAAGTGAGTGACTGACGTTTAGATAGGCTGTTCTATTTTTTCCTGTATTTTGTGCTATTTAGTTTGTTTAAAAAAACATTTTTGTAAATAACATGTTAGGCATTTTTTACTAAATGTAATATGTTCCTTGCATGAAGCAGAGCTCGTGGTTTCATTTATTGTTGTATGGTGGTATCCACCTTGTATATAGGAGATATATGCAGGGGCATCATGAACGGGCGTTCAAGGCGTGCACTGCACGCAGGCGGCACGACCGAGGGGCGGCAAATGGGTAATGGAGGGGAGGCACGAAGTATTATTTCATTAAAACTAAACTGATATCAGCTTAGTATGTACTTGAAACGACAACTTCTAAAACAATATTGCACGCGGGCGCTCATGCAGCCAGTGGCGCCCCCCTACACGGTCGATAGAATAGATCACCGATAAACACAAAAAAAAGAAAAACAGACACACATCCAAAATTTTATCTCAATAACCTAACAAAATCATTACACACGAACACACAAGTTACTCTCTGTTACAACACTACTCTGTACAGAGTCCGTAGCGGCTTAGAATTAAAGGCAATTTGTAGCAATTAAAGAATAGTAATGATGGATTGGGCGCGCTAGCCCACGGCACTGGGGCAATGGGTAACGAATTGCTAATGGGGGATCAGATATCATCTAGCCGACATGAGGGTAACAGTCTACGTACCTACTTCGTTAGCGCAAGAGTTTATTTTGAGCTATGAGCATTATAACTAAACCCGGTCGGACTGACTTCCGTAGATACTTAAATACTCGTAAATAGCTTTAAATGAATAAGAAACAATGCAGTGCGTTAATAACTAACTTTTTACAAAACAACCACCGACTTCAAAGTCGAGATAACTCAAAAACCACTCGCCAGATGTCGTTCCAATTTATAACGCACCACATGACAAGCAGTACCTTTCGAACAAAAAAGGAATCATCAAAATCCGAATACCCAGTCAAAAGTTATCGTAAATTCAATTAATCTGCGATTGCGTCCAAATTGGTTAAGCTGTGTTTGAGGGTAACGGGAATAAAGCACTGACAAACACAAAAAAATTATTAAGTAATTGCTGGTTGTTAATTTCCTTCATCAATTTACTGCTACGCAGGTACGTGGGGCGTTCTAATAGACTATGAGGTCAAATCGAAGTCACTTTAAACTGTAAAAATCTTTAAATTCCAGAAGTTACAACACTGTGACAGACAGATTGACAAATCGACCTTATAAAGACGGTAAAAGCTATCTAGTATACATTTTTTCCCCATCAAAAAAACCTCTAAAAAATGTTAATAGACGCCGTATTCGTAGGCAACACTCCAGTTCGGTCACGTACGATCGATCCGAAAACAAAACGAAGAAATCAATCAGATAGAAAAAAATCAATCGTCGAACGAACGAACACCGTTAGGTTTGATTGCGAACGAGTTATGTTACGAGTATATCCGATTCCCATGGACGTACGAACAAACAAGAATACAAAAAATACAATGGAGTATTTTCATTCTTAAACGCCGGAACGAAATCTCTAATTTTTTGTTTGATGTGAACAACTAGACAATTTTTAATTGACCGATGTTAAACTCATGTGGGAATTTATTTTGTTTATACTGGTTTTTCTTTTGGGGTGTAGTACACTACTTTTATCCGTAAAGTATCGCTGATATGTTGTCGATAATGTTTCGACGGACAAAATCGAAACATTAAATATTTTGTTTACCTACTTTTTCATAGAAAGGCGTAATTAGTGTTATTTTATTAACCCCCGACGCAAAAAGAGGGGTGTTATAAGTTTGACGTGTCTGTGTGTGTGTGTGTCTGTGTGTCTGTCTGTCTGTCTGTGGCATCATAGCTCCCGAACGGATGAAGCGATTTCAATTTAATTTTCTTTGTATTAAAGGGGACTTACGGGCGCGTGTTTTTAGATATGTTTGATGAAAATCGGTTGAGCCGTTTAAAAGTTATTGGGGCTGAAAGGGGGGAAGAATTTTCATTCTGTCTCTTTGTGGCATCATAGCTCCCGAACGGATGAAGCGATTTCAATTTAGTTTTCTTTGTATTAAAGGGGAATTACGGGCGCGTATTTTTAGATATGTTTGATGAAAATCGGTTGAGCCGTTTAAAAGTTATTGGGGCTGAAAGGGGGGAAGAACTTTCATTCTGTCTTTTTGTGGCATCATAGCTCCCAAACGGATGAAGCGATTTCAATTTAGTTTTTTTTTGTATTAAAGGGAACTTACGGGCGCATATTTTAAAATATGTTTTATGAAAATCGGTTGAGCCGTTTAAAAGTTATGGGGGGTAAAAGCGGGGAAGAATAGCCGAATGTATGCAAATATACTCGTGTGGGGTCTCAAATGAAAGGGCACAGTAAGAGAATATTTATGACTTAATCGAGAATATTCTTACCTATAAAAAGTATAAAATAAAAATTAAATTAAAAATTAAAAAAACCCCCGACACAAACATTTAAAAAGTAAAAAATAATATCTCTAAAAATAATACGTTGCGTTGGGGGACCGCTCCATTTACTTCTAACTTTAACACAAAAAAATATTGATAAAATATGATAAGTCTTGGGTAAATAGGCATGTGATACTTATGAAAAAAATCGTAGATAATGAGTAGTTAGGAGCGGTCCCCCAACGCGACGTATTATTTTTAGAGATATTATTTTTTACTTTTTAAATGTTTGTGTCGGGGGTTTTTTTAATTTTTAATTTAATTTTTTAGCTAAAGCTCGTTTAGAACTTGGGGCTTCTTACTTCTTTCATAATTATCATCGTAGATTTATGATGAAGTGACGGCTGATAGAGCTGATAAAATGTTGGTAACAAACCCTTTTCGATTAGATTAAAGGCCGATTCAGACATATCAGTGAAGTCACAGTTTCGTCACAGTACCGGCAAATCTTTCATACATTCTCGGCATTGTCAGTGAAGTGTCAGTGCTGAGAATGTATGAAAGATTTGCCGGTACTGTGACGGAACTGTGACTTCATTGATATGTCTGAATCGGCTTTAACTTGTTTTTTATAAACTGACAGGGTGACAAAAGGGGTGACATAACAGTACCAACCTAAAAATGTACGTAGAAGTCGATCTATTTAAGACCTTCAAATTGTAGCGTTTATTAAAGAAAAATGCAATATAACACAATGAAATGATATTTTTTATTGTCTTTATAAAAGATACGTAGAAGAGGTCACACTAACGTGCAACGGTCCTCAGAAATTTGGCAAAGCTATAGTAGCAATGCGTCATCAACGTGGAGAAAAAACTAGCAAGACTTTACATATAAGGCGCGACTAGACGAGCATCGTGAGGGTGACACCGAATCACTATCATTACAGGACAGGTCCGAAAATGACGCTACACACGACATCTCAACACGCGATATGTGAATTAAAGAAAATAATCTAAATTATGAAGATTACAACGTACCACCATGTTTTATAAACGACGTAAAAGTGTAGGTAATAAAGACATCGGCGATGCCGTTTTGATTACAAGTAAAAATTTAATTTATTTCGTATTTGGTTCATTAGGCACTTCGTGGATGTGTAACGTTTTTATGTCGCAGCTAAAAATATTTTTTACATCTTTATTTAACGGCACAAAACCTGAAAATGCTCACCTGAGATCATTATTGTCGGGCCTAGGAAGTGAACTTGAGACTACACATCAAGTAGGGACTTAATCGTCAATTGTCATCCCATTATCCTGATGTTGTCATCGACCTATTCTCGACTACAATAAAAAAATATGCACTCGAATTATAATATTAAAAACAACATCCGTAATTGAACACAAAAAATTTGAGGAGCAACAAGAATAGTGGACAAAAACTACAAAAGGAAAGAGCATACATTTATCTTTTTGTACAACAAAACCATGGCAACCCTCGCTGTAGGTTATTATTACATACAAATTAGAGGATTATTACAGTCGCATTATGGTCCCTTTTTCTAAATTTTTTGTTTAAATTCTTCAACCGACGTCGATACGTTGAGTAGGTACAAGGTAGTAAAACTTTAGCTCATCTGTGGTTTTGACTAAATTGTATTTAAGGCAAATGACGACTTTTATACATAGATTTTTGATACCTAGTACCTACCTGTTTTGGAATAGGAATAGAACTTCAATTTGACCTTATAAAATGACCTAAAACTTAGCCGTTGAAAGGAACCGATTAGATTCAAAGGGTTTTACCTGGTTTTACCTCGCGGCTTTGTCTATCTTGTATAGCTTTAGATTGGATGAGTATAGATTTCCGTTCTTGGTCTGAGTGTGTGTGTGTGTGACCTTGTCTTGTGTGTTGTGGCACCCCTGACACATGGAATCCTAGTGTGAGGCTATGCATGTACCTATTGGTGAGTGTGTAACGTTAATTGTTTATTTTTGAACGTTATTTTAGCGGCTTCAAAATTTACAAGTATCGCTACCAATTACATGAAATGTTTCAGTACTTCCATCATAAATAAAGATTGCTGTAGATAATCATTGTTTTAATGTTTCTTTTTCTGTGGATATGGTTGGCAATCTGATGGTAAATAGTGATTAAAATATACATACATTCAAACGATTATTTAATTTGCATGACGGAGGAAAACAATTATAACTCGATAGAAGGATGCCTCAACTTATATTAAACCAAACATTAAATAAATATATGATCGCAAAAACAACCTAGGTTACCTACCTAATTACATAAACGATGACATTACTAATTATTACCAACTAAGAAATTACTTAAACGAAAGCTATACTTAACGTTCACCGATCCAACTAACAACTGCACCCTCATTTGCCTTTGTCGATCACTCAGGATCGACGTGAGCCACCGAGCTATGAGCGCTTCAAGAAGGGTAGGTTGCTGTGAATGCAAGTGGAAAGGAGACTCCTAAAATTTTTATACATTACGCAAACTCTTTTTAAATACAAAATGCCACCCTATAGTGGCATTAAAACTCACACCATTGTGAGTTTTATCGGTGTGGTTACGAAATTCACCCATGAATCCAATGCAACGTGTTGTTTGCAAGCAAAGTGCTGGTGAGATTCATAATTCAGAATCCTCAAGACATTTGTGGGTTGAATCTGGTAGTCTTCGCATTAATTATCTTAAAACAAATACAACGAAAACTTAACAAAATAGCACAGCATCAACTCATCGTATGTTACGTAAAATTGTATCGCCGTTAGTTCTATCAACGCAGTGATCTGTGCCATTCGTCATTACTGGTTTTTTCTCGTCATTACTCGCCGGTTCCCTGTTTCGGTCGTAATGATATGAAACTAAATTATACGGCTGCGTTCGGATACTATTAACATACCTAGCCGGTGTTATTGGATGAGCAGATACGAATCAAGCTCGCTTCAAAAGTTCCGCTTAGGCCTGTGAAGGTGTTGTTTAGGCGAAAATTTAGGGAAAGGAATTTAAATTCTAGATCGATAAAACTTAGTGTTTTAGACGAAACGTAAAGTTGGTTTTAATTTTCGGTAACAATAATAGCATAGGTAGGTATAGTTAAATTCCTCGTGTTATCAAAAACTAGGATTGAAAAAAATTAACACATAAACCGATAGGAGGTATTCTAAAATACCTTGAAAAGATATTATCTGAATAAGTCAAACAAGAATTTTCATTACAAATCTTTACAACCACAACCTGCATTGATAGCTGTATAGGTAGGCTACTTACCTACCTTCTTACTATTATTATAAAGTCGTACGAAAAAAAAACAAAATTGCTCTACCGAAACTATTGATACACACGCACAAGAAAATGTTCCACAAGACCACAATATTAAAAAAATGAAATATCCACCCGTGCGAACCTACAAAAGGTCGCTAGCAGTTTACAAATATGTACCTACAACGGAATATTTAAAACGGTAGGTGGATTCCCGCGTCACTTCCACACTTATGTATATCACTGGGATCAACCGCATTCTAACGCAACTTTTATTTGTTCATAGAATTCTTAGATGATAAATAGCCGGCAACACAGATAGCCGTGATAGATGAGGTCAGGGAGGGCCAGTTGGACCTCTGACGGATTGGGAGGAAACGGCTGATACATCTTTTTGTTAAAATCGTATGAGTCATAACATCTTTTGTGAATCACTATAGCTTATTTTCAAGATTGTAGTGTAATCTAGTGTTACGTTATGTTTATATTTTTCTGTCAATAGTAGGTACCTACCTATCATAATCTTTCCTGCGTCAGGTGGGATTGTAGTCAAGTGGATTGGCCGCAACCCATTAATGGGCTACTACTGATCACGGGTCTCTCCTCATTATTAAGGACGTATAAAGCATACGCAGTATCTAGAGGCAAAAGTCCAAATCAAAGTTCTTCAGGCGGCTTATAAAGTTGCTACACATGGATTAGCCACTAACCAATCCGTACAGGAACAAACGTCAGCTAGTAGGGGAGACCCGTGACATGTAATGGATCATAAACGGGTTGAAACCATGATATTTGTTTCTAATTTTGATACATATACTGCTAAGTATTCTGAAGTAAAAAAATGTCCTATTGAAGTAGCATAGTTTGAAGGGCGTCTAACAAAATAACACCAAACTTCCAGAATCCGTTCGCTTCTCACAATCAGAACAATGGGCGAGCAGAGGAAGGGCATCGCTCCAAATTTACGGGAACCTATAATTTGAGCATGGAAAGACAATCCGGCAGGGAGGCGCTGGGACCAAATCACCACCTTGCGTTTTCATGGCGATTCGGAATGTTTTTTAAATCATTTTCTGGTGTAAGGCTGCGCTTAGGATGAAATCTTAATTTAATAATGTGAAAAAAATTGTGTAAATGTTTAGTTTTTCCTTGAAATATTATTTACATTTTGTTACGAATACCTTTTACAAACGCTTCATCAAGATAAATAATCTAAGCTGACACATGAAAAATTAAACGAAAAAAAATCTATAAATTGACATATTATACCTATTCTAAATACCTACGTGAACCAACTGAAATAAAAATTGTATTACTACTTAATGTTTATGAGGTTTACGATACTCTAGTAAAAATCGTTTCTAAATCAGTTAAGCCATCCAAAAGGTAGGCGAGAACAAACGGATATACAAACACAGGAAACAAAAGCAGACTACCAAATAAAAAACATTATAATCATTGTTTTATTGTCAACATAACTTCAATATTTACCTGAAATATTTTTCTTTATCCCATTGAAGATATCCATTACAGAGTTATTTATTTGCAAAAGCAACACGAAGAATCCTACTAGATTATATTCAATAGAACATAATAACCGTGAGTACCCACGTATTGTTTGGCTATATGACGTAGATGACATTTATGACGGATGCATCAACAATCACAATTCACTTTACCTCACCCATCTTCAACCAGCGTGGCTACACCTTTACAACCGGCTTAACCATCGACAATGACACGAACTGACCCGTAATTACCCCCCTACCCCCTTTCCCCCTACCCCCGCCCGGTTCCCCAAATTACTCCGCCAACCATTAACCACTAGCAGTTATAAAAAGACCCGACAAAAAACTATCCATCTCTTCTGCACCAATGACGGACTGCAGACACGCGTCAATTGAATTCCAACTCAACACTTGAATAATAAGATTCACATTCAAATGTCAACACGTTTCGGAGAAGCATCCGAATCTCTAGGTGATGACGTCAACGCAATTTGGTCTAGATCGCACTGATTGTGTTTTTTGTGTTGTGTGTTTGGTTAATGTTATAAGTAACTTGTGATTGGTGAATTAGGACTGCGCGGTTGGTAAATTACCTACAGCAAAGTATACCTACAAGCAACTTAATTCTGAAGTAATTGCAAGCGAAAAATTGTTGCTGGCTCTAAGTTAACTAGAGTTATCTTTACATGATACTTATTCTCTCTTAAAATTACATTGCGTGACAATGTTTTGTAAGGAGTTTTTCAATTAAAAGTATTTTTTATACAATTATAATAGATAAAATTCTAGTTAACATGTTTTTATAATTTCGCTTCACTTCGTTTCAAATACATAATGTAATCTTTAGGCTCACAAGAAGCAACTGTATTGTTATTGATACACCGAGAGAATTCTTCATCATTCCATATTTTGGTAGAAACGAAATGAATTTCCGTAATAAGTTTTTAATATTATAAATCCATCAAAATAAAAATATAGATGGGCTTACATTGAGCCTGTTCTAATGAGATGAATCATAATTATGATATAAATACTATATCTAATAGCAATGAGGGTAAAAGCGTGTGAATTCGCCGCTAGAGACGCTAGTGTAGAGTGAGGTCTAGCTGTCAGTGCTACAAACTTATCTGACCCGGTAAGAAGGGCGCTACTGTCTTTGTCTGTGTCTGACAACAGTTTAACATTTGCATTAGTTCCAATTTTGGCCACCGGGTCAGATAAGTTTACTGTCACTTCTCACTTGTCTGAATGTCACTTGTCACTGTTTATGTATGGGCGGGCTTTGACAGCTGGACCTCACTCGCCGGTGGCGCCAACTGGTGAGCACAAAAACGGCGACCCTCATTGAAAGGCTTATCCACCAAAAACTTTTACAAGCCCGACGCAACCGACTTGGTTCAGACCAAGTCGGTTGCGTCGGGCTTGTAAAAATTGTGCTCAGGCACAATGTAACCTATTTAAACCAAGTTGCAACAAAGATGCAAATTAAAAAAAACGACCATACGCAAATAAAATTAGCAGTGTTTATGGGTTGAGCAAAAACTGATTGAATTATAGCCCCCACTAAAGTTTATTAATGTTAATCGAGAGTAAGTTTACGATGATGGAACGAGAAGGACGCGAATCGGTTTTTCATTGTGACTCAGAAAGTATTGGCGTTTTTGTAACCGTTAAATGATACCGTGGGATTGACGTTTTTAGTACCACCAGGAGGGTTTTGATAGCATTAACTTTAAATCGGATGACATTAATTAAATTAATTAATTTATTGATATCGAAGAAGAACGTTTTTGTTGATGTCATTATATGAATATTTCATAAGGTCAATGGTATCTTAATTATAAAAACTTAAACCTACACTTCTGCGCTAGGATTTCCTGTTTAGCGAATAGAAGTGACATACAGGCCACATTACAAATAGGACTTAAATAGAGATAGATACGAGAGACTCTACCAATTACGTGCACTAAAAGAAATGTCAAAATCGTACCAGGAATTTCATACCAAGCAAATGGATAACCGAAAAAACTGACCTCAATAACGACGAGTAAACATGCATTATTAAGGATACCTCAAAAATTATTCGTCACATCTCGCATAAACTTCAATGGTACTTATCACATGTCAAGCACCAAATGATAAAATCGGTTCACCCGTTAAGAAATAATGAGGTAACACAAAAAAATGGCACAACAAGTACCACCAAAATCGGTCAACCCAGTAAAAAGCATTACATAAAAATACAATTGAATGAGAACTTCTTCCTTTTTTGAAGTCGGTTAAAAATGTATCCATCACTTTCACTTCTTATACAAAACAACTTTTATGTACCTAATAACACAAATTCTGTGATTTAGGTACATAGTGATGAGGCCATTGGATTGCGCGGAAGAAACACCAGTCATTCACACGTAGTACTCGCTAGTTTTTACACGCGCCTACATGCCCTTATACCATTCAGGCTCTAGCAAATGTATCGGTCAGCATAATCTAGCATCTCATAAGTTAGCGGTTAATATACCTAGCTTATAAACTTCTTAGTTTATACAGAATTAAAAAGATTTCACGGTTCTACAAAAGCTTTTAAACACTAAAATATTAACTGCAGTTCATTACTACATTACACTCTTCGCACCAAACACTTAGAAACGTCTACAACATTGTAACTTTTCATAGATTTAAGATAACAAAGTAGCATGTACCTCCACCCTTCCGCTGCTATGACAACTGACCGACTAAGAACAGATTCAATTCAAGACTAGGTTGATCAGCTCTGTCCCTGTGGCTCGGGACCAGAATACGAGCTTCGGTATCCCCTGCCTGTCGTAAGAGGCGACTAAAAGGGGGCTTTCGGGGTTGCGGGCGGCTAGAGTGGGAGCTCGAACCGCCCAATGGCAACCCCGGGAAGAACTGCTCTGTGTGTGGCCGCACAGAGCCGTTGAGATGGGTCCGTACCGGACATTGCGCTTGAAGGGCACCGGTCGTGTTCCTTTGGAGATCCCGGAGTCCTCCACAAGCGTTGAGGTAGGCCACCGGGGGGGTTTTAGTGGGTAATAGTCCCACATAACCCTGTGTCGCTCCCACGGCACCGGGTACCTTTTGAAGGTTTCCCCCCTCGATAAAAAAAAAAAAAGGTTGATCAGCTCAGTTCGCAGAGTTAGTATTTTATCTCTACTGTTTGCGCAGCTATGACAACTGACTGACTAAGAACAAGACTCAATTCCAGACTGGGTTAGTTACCCCAGTTTGGAGAGATCTATCTCTACTGTTAGTAACTATCGTCAGAAGAAATACCATCTAGGTAGATTACAGAATTTTGGTAGGACAACCTCGACAAGACCTGATGAAAAACGGTCGCTATCGGCAATGGACATGTGGGCACATGTGGGGCAGGAGGAGCACCTGAAGGACCTCGGAAAAAGTAATTATGATTTAAAGTAATCATCGGCTCAGGTCATACCTGATTTACCACCTTGAATCGGGAGCTTTACCGCACACGGGATCACAAGTTCGGTATGCTCGTGGCTCCTCCCGAAATGCTATTAAACATTCGGGAATGTGTCTCCTTCTTCAAGTCTCGCTCATCAGCCTTGCGTAGACGTCCCTTGAACGCAAATTGTCCAAGGTCGCATTTCTATATTATCGATGGACTTTATAGTTCTGAATATTACTCGATGATACCTATACAATGGAATATATTCGGCTCTATAAAACTAATCGTAGACCATCAACGCACCGATGTGTGCGACCGCATTACCATAAACCCTTGCAATTCAGCGGTGCGTTTTTATAGGACTCTGTCTAGAAAAAGTAGCAATTAGATAGGTTTAAAAATAATATCAACAGCAATACAGGTAATAACGTCGTATAAAGCCTAGGGTTTAATTATGTCCTAATGATTGTAGTCATAAAACAACCCGCGTACTCTATAAAGGCCGATGTTTACGAGCGAGTTTTAAATGTTTATTTAGTATAAAAATATGTTCTTTGTTGTGCGTGGCCTTGATGTTATGTGGCGTCATATCTAGAAATGTTATGTTTTTATTGCAAAGAAAAATATTTTAATAAATGTATGTATATTGAGGTTGAAATTCTAACTCAAAACAATCATTATAAAAGTTGGAAAACTTTTCTCTTAGTAGTGCTCTTATATTTTACCCAAGGAACACACATGCCTTTTGGCTTCATGCGTTCAGTACTTTCGGCTGTATTATAGCTGGTTTACACTCTCGCGCGAGCCACGAGACGATTCGCGAGACGCGCCGCGAGTCGAGAATGTAAACACTAGCTCGCAGCACCGCTCGCGGCGCGTCTCGCGTCTCGCGGCGCTCGCGTCGGTAGCGGTTTTTTGGGCACGACTCAAAGAAGCTCGCGGGGGACGCGAGCGGGGTGTTTACACTCGCGTTCGCGCTTCATTCAAATTACAAACGTTTGGACCGTTCGGTCGTGTTGTGCTGCGATTGTAGCAAGTGATATTGCAATGGATTGGTCTCAAGACGACACATTACGGTTCATTGAACTGTTTCAAAGGGAAGAGATCATATTCATATGGAATCCAAAGCATAAATTGCACAAAAATAATCAAAAAATTAACGATGCATGGTCTAAACTATGCGATGAAATGCATCGACCCGTGGTAGATCTTAAAGCGGAAAAAAATTCACTCAAGGCAACATTTCGGAAGCATCTCCGGATGAAAAAACAGTCCATGAAATCTGGCGCAGTAAATGGCTCATGTAAATGGCTTACGTAGTAGTAAAAGCTCACTAAACTTAGAGTTGCTGCTGTTAATATTTCGATGTCCGCCATCGTAGAAAGATCGAAAACAAGTGAGCACACCGCGAGAGTGTAAACATAAGCTCGTCTCGTGATCGGCTCGCGCGAGCCACGAGACGATCCACGAGACGAGCCGCGAGACGCGAGTGTAAATGAGCAATAACAGTTACTTAATAACGGAAGAGTTTTATATACAGACTGGTTATTAAGATATCAGAGCCTAACTCAGAAATTATACTTAACACATAAGATTAAAAACATTACAAACCTGGACCCCTTCTGTAAATTAACCGTATCGCCTATTAATTTCTGCAAAAGTCAAGTGCAATGTAGAGCGCCTTACGTGTCGGGAAGATATAAAATTACTAGCCAATAAACCAGCTCGAACACACATGCTAATAGTAGCTCGTGACCTGCGGCCGGTTTAATTGTCACCGCTCGGTGTGTTGCCAAATATGGAGGCTTCTGGACGGCCGCAGTCACGCGCTGCAGTGGGAAATATGGTGTAGCCTAACGCTGGTTTTTCAACGCTTTGTTTGGCCTAGCCTAGCTGGAATAGCTTAAACCTTAGGGATATGAAAAGAGAAAATAATACAGTAATCTCTAGGGGTTTTGTCTAGTCACTTTGTCCTTCGTCTTATTTGGTATTAAATATAGAAAAGCAAAAGGTTTCTCACTCATCCCGAAGTATTGAAAACCGTAACGTATAAAAATAATGAATGTTGGCAGATAAGACTGTTAATAGACGTAGTGTAAGGAAATATTTTGTCATATTCCACCTCCACGGGGGTAAATTAAGGTATGAAAGATTGTATAATATTGAATTCAAATACATATTACTTCTATACGGGCCAAGCCGCACGGGCAGCAGTTAGTATAAAATAAGAGCTATGTCTGCAGGTGGAGGACATCTAAAAATCTAAGAGGGTTAATCTATGAGGACTATATTTATTAATGTAGAAGACCCATAACAGTATTTATTAATTTATCTCGAATCGATTTATTTCGCAATGGTTACTATGCAGAACCGCCCTTTTGAAGAGTCCTAGTTTCGATTGCCAACAAGACGAAAATTTTAAGGATCCGTATAAAATTTTGCCTGAGAAGGTGTTCTTGTCTTTGTAATTATGTTGTTTATGGCAACACTGATAGTCCTGGGGAATGTAAAGAGTTACTTATTTTATTTACTAAGCATGAAATTATCATTCATGATGATAATTGTCATCAATGCATTTTCAAATTAGGTTTTACGGTCACTAGCAATTGAACGAGTCGAAATGCTTAAATGCCTAGAATCTAGACCCTAGCATAAAATTATTTTTAATGACAACCATTATACTATTATTTTAATTATAAGTTCTAGTATTATATAATTTTAATTGCGTTATTTAAAGACGAGCTGAAGTTATACCTATCTGTATTGTAACGACCGTCAGTCGTTTATATTTAATGGTTACGTTACGTTACGACCTTAGGACTACCGTCGACCATAATTATTTCTTAGAGCGTTCATAGGTAGAAGCTACTCTTTAGGGTAGATCAATTGAAACTCATCGAGTGTATAGTTAAGCAACGTATTTATACAATAACAAAAATGAGGTAAACATGAATTTAATGTAGCGCCTGAAATAATGAATAGCAATATTCGAGTGCGGGTACTAAAATCTACTAAAGTAGAACGAGGTCGATTATGAATTTATCAAAAACGCACAGTAGAACTCTACGTTTCGTCATGACATAACACACAAAGACACCACATATAATCGCACATCCATACCTACCAAGAACACAAAAAACCTCGTCATTCAAATTCCCACCTTGCTGGGACTCAGGTCCCTTTGAGCGGCAGTCCTATTATCACGGCCTTCAGGGCTGTCGTAAGCGGGCGTGCAAGGTGTACACAGCACGCAGGCAGTACGTGAAATATTTCAATAAAATCAGTTTGGTAGTAGATGTGACATCTATGATTATATACCGAGGAAAACTCTCACAATGAGCCCCGTCTGCTTTTTTCAGCCATTCGGTAACACAAAGTGGTGCTGAAGTGTCAGTAGCTGACGTCAGTTTCATATCAATAAAAAGGCCATACGCCTCCGATCTACTTCTGTTCAAGAAACAAATTACTTTCAAGAAAATATTTTAATGGCAGGACTGTACTTACGCCTACAGCCGACGTGTTTGTTCGCGAGTAACTTAAACTAAATAAAAATAGTCTTTATCCCCCTGCGATACAGTCCACTGCAATGATATATAAATCACGACTCGATCGCGCTTCCAGGCCCTTTGTTGACATTTTTGAGTTTATGTTCTTCTATTGTAAGAAATTGTGTTCATTATTAGGGTTCTGCACCACTGATGAAAATGAGAACCATTCAAAATCATTTGAATATTGTGTTTGTCGGTGTGCCTGTCTGTCCCGGGTAGCCGAGCAACATCGTTTTCACTCTTATTGTCTTAAAGCTTCTATACCAAAATTTGAGAGTTGACTCAAGACTCAAGTTAGGAAACCTAACAGCGGATAATTCTATATAGAGATCTGAAAGGTTGTAAAGTCTGCCAATCTGCACTTATCCAGCGAGGTAGACTATTAGGAAAGGAGACCTTATACAGCCTAGAATCCAAAGGAAAAAAAAACATGTTCCATACAATAAATAATACATAACCAGTATTTTGGCCTCTCCTTTATCCGAAGAGGCCAAAATACTGATCAAATTATTATTAGCAGTGTATCAAGTAATATAAAGTGTGGTAGTATAATGTAGTTTAAGTATCATTGTAATTTAGAGTTAACTTATGAGGGTGACATAGTCACTGTAGTGACAAAACCCTCCTTAAAAAATAAAGAGAAAAAAAATATATTATAAAAAGCTAATCCGTCGTCTCTAACCTCTGTCTATGACACGAGACGTTATGTAGGATAAGTTCACTGCTTCGCATGACAGAAAAAACGCTCTATAAACCAACACTGATAATTCTTCCTTAAGCTGGACGTCATATTTACTACCACGCATATCACGGGTATCCATAACCTACCTCCACTACAAAACAAAACTTCAGTCTTTTGAACGGCACTTCGACAGCATAGAGTTTAGAATGGGTTAAGGAGGAAACGAGATATGAGAGATTAAAAAATCATCCAAAATTCTTGGACACTATTTAAAAATCGTCGTATCTTAAAATAGTAGAAAATATTATAATTTATGTGACATTCCTGGAATGATTACCTATTATTATTTAATCCAGTTAGGTAATAATACGTGTTACGTCTAAATCACTCCAACTTTTAGTCTTTGAGTAACAAACATTGACATTAGTGGGATATATAATATATAGGACGGAATTCCGTACAAGTGAATCGATTCGCACTTGACACATTTATTTATAACTCGGTAGCGCTAGTCCAGACGCGCCGGCGCAGACCTCAAAGAAACTATGTATTTTGCGTATATTTGTCACGGTAATTACACCGTATTGTTCGCTCGTTTAATTTGCTTGCGTGTCGCCAGTTTTATGGCAACAATTACTATTTATAATTGAGCGAAAATCCCACACGGTAAAGTATAAACTTAGATACGCCTAAAAAAAATCAGTAAGAAGTCGTTTTAAATTAACTTCATGTTTGATCTTAATTCCCTTCTAGAGGTAATTTTACATGTCTTTACATTCCTCGTTGAACTTACCCTAGTAGTTTTGTTTTTCGCTGAATTGGTACGTTAAGATTTTGTAGGAAATTGCATACCTACCTATGAATGGTAAAGCGTAGTAACATACTCGTATTAGAAGCCCATTCACTCTTGATTTGAAGACACTGTTATAATGAAATAAAAACATCGACATTACTTAAACAATATAATATAGCACACCACAATTAAAATAGCATTCTAAACCGTATTGGAAGAACGTGCCCCAAACTTACTTACAATTGTTCAAATTGATCATTATCATATACTAATATTGTAATATGAATTTTGTGACCATATTGATATGGTACGTACTCCAATGTTCTATTTAAGTATTAAAATGCCAACCAGAGCAGAAACAAAAAGGTGGCAGACCAACTCGAGACCGTGTGAGGCAGTAGCGACATCGAAATGTAAATGCAATCAATTTCCCCGAAAACTTAAGGACTACAACGTACAACGACGGGTACGAAAATAATGCGTCCAAAACTCAATATAAAGACAGCAAGTGACTACAAACAAAAAAAGGTAAACGCCAGAGGTCGATAAAAAGAAATCTTTTATACTTTGCACGACTCGGACGAACAAAAAAGCACGAAACGTAAGAACTTGTATAAATTAAATTAGCCACATTAAGGAAAACCTTTTATTTATGGCGTAGGAAGAGGAGCAAAGCGTCCCTATTAATTTTACCGAATTAAAGAGGTCTTATTAATAGCCGGTGGTTGGTTCATTAGAAGGTAAACGGATATGTCTTTATTAGAATCGAAACATTTGATAAGTGGGCTAAGCCACCTTATACTAATAGTGAACCATTAAACGCAAAGAAGTTTTATTTATACAAACAAATATAGAAAGGTTTAAACAATTATTATGAAATATTTTCTACAGAGTTGAATGGAATACTGTTGAAAAAGAAAGCAAAATCCACGGGATAGGATGATTTAGTTTTATTTTTGACAAGAGTTAAAAATTCTGACTGTAATATTCTTATTTATTAAGTACCTGATGACACGTAATATTTATTAGTTTTAATATTATGTTTAGTATTATAAAGTTTAAGTGTTTGTTTGAACGGACTTATATAAGAGAGTATTGGTGCAATTTTTTATTTTTTTTTGTATTGGATCGTCCATTTATCGACGAAAATAAGGTACCGTTTGCGATTCTCTAGATACAGAACCATAAATAAAAACCCTAGCAAAAACGGGCAACAATACTCACTATTAGAGCGCTGTCTAGGTCTAGGCAGTCGTGAACATAAAAACAATCCCAGATAACCCTAATAAAAAGTCTACATCTGGCAATCATGTAAATTAAATTGAATAGGTACATTCTAGACCCACGACTCGGTATAGGTACTATATAGGACTATGTCACTATATTACATAATTTGACATGAATATCCACTGTTGTATTGTATTTTATTTTAATTTTTTTGACATTTTTGATTCATATTTTATGAGTTATTTGATTTTATGTTTTTAAAAGGCCTTATAATTGACATGACTATTGACTATTGCATTATACAATTTATCTCGTTTTTTTTTATTCTAATTCTGACATTTTTGATTTATATTTTAGTTTAAATATGTTATTTATTTTAATGTGTTAAATTAAAATGGAATGGTTAAATAGGATTAGGTACTGTAATTGTTTAATGAAATGAAATGTATTTTAATTTTCACTTAACCAGCGCATTAGGAAATCCTGTAAAGCTAGTTATAAGAGTTGAAATAAATAAATAAATAAATCACTTCTATCCTATAAAAGCGCGCGTAATCTATCTAGCTATGACAAACAGCGCATTTTCATTGGCCTGTGAAGTGCGCTGATTCTCATTGGACAATTAACTCGGCTGTGTTGTCCAGGTATCAACGTCGGTCGTAGGCCTCCTAAGAACGTCTAATGGCATCATTTCCTTGCTGGCGTGCAGTTTTTGTCCACCAAAGATGGCCGCCAAGCTAGCTCAATCTGTCAATCCTGTTTTGAAAAAGATATCGTGGTTCATGTCGCTTTGATGCTTGGATATGTCGGTGTCGCTTTTGCAAAGGACAGATAAATTGATTTTATATTAATGTTAACCTTTCTGGTCTCGCAATGAATTACTCATTTGAACGAGTTGGGTTTTGACAAATTACAAGTAGATAAGTAGATAGTAAATAATATACCCTCTCAGTTATTTATAAAATAAAGGTATTACCTATAGGTATTTATGTCTGTGAGATCTTCAAGAAACATCAAGAATTGTTATTCAAATCTACAATGAAATTCATAATTTTAATGAAGTTAATGGAAATACCTACTTAAACATAAACTTTAATCACCTAGCAAATAATTTATTAATTATATAAGATCAGATTGATATTCACCCACAGAAATGTATATTTTCCACGATAAATATAGTAGGCATAATGTAGGTCAAAATTAAAGGCGACTACAGTTTTAAAACTCAGTGCTGAGTCCGACACAAGCCTATGTACCTAGATAAAAAGTCATGTATGTTTAAGTGTAAGTAAATCCGTATAAGAAAACCTGCATCAAGATGGTATCCGATGAATGTTGATTAGGGTCAGGTGGGGTAAGAGGGACGCTGGGGGAAGAGTAACAGTAACTCGTAAAAAGAAAACTATAATGCCCAGCTCTATGGTGACTACGTGGATAAAACAATATTAGGCGTAGTTCAAATATTCTTGGATAGATTGCGCTGGAACACAGCAAGTAAGCGAGCAAAAGAGAAAAAAAAATATCAGATGTCAAGCTAAAAAAACAAGACCTAGCGGCGTTCCTTGTTTAAGTTAATTTTAGTATTAAAAACATCAGTGTTGCGGTTTATTGCTATGGCAAGTGTATATATTACGTTTAATCTTTATTTTCTACGTATTACATTGTTTGTAACGTGTGTTTTTAGTGCTTTTTCGATGTCAATAATAACATAACCTTCAAAATGGCAAGCTGGGAAAGAGGAACGGCTATACCAGGTTAAGAGAAACATATGTTCCTCTTTTCCTATTTCAGGGGTAACAAACATATTTAAAATCCGCTAAAATATAACACGTTCCGAAAATAGCCATGATTTGCTTTACTATTTATTTGTTACAGAAAAAAATCAAAATGCCTCGAGCTTACGTAAGAAAGACCGATAGAAGTTCTTACCCGAAAGAAAAACTATTAGAAGCAGTTAGGGCCGTTAAAAGTGGCGCCATTCATTTCTATTTTTAACCGACTTCAAAAAAAAGGAGGTTCTGAGTTTGATCTGTATGTATGTATGTGTATGATTTTGATGCAGTTTTCAGCATAGTATTTTTCAGACTTAGGAGAAGGTTTTAGGTATATTAGACGACTTAAAAAATGGAGTTTTGCACTTTAAAACGTGTTTTACGTATTGTCCGCCATAAGTTCGCATTTGGCTGAACCGATCTTAAAGTGGATTTCAGTACAGTAATTTTTAGAATTAGGAAAAGGTTTTTGGTAGCTTTACCGACTTAAAAAAATGGCGGTTCTTCTTTTTATTAATACAATCATTTAATAGCACAAAGAGTTTAGTACCTCTGACCTTACTTATATGTTCCTCTTACCCCAAATTTCGTTTTTGTTTGCTGTCATCCTAAAGAAGACCTTATTTAAAACGAGGCGAGGTTTAATTCCTTTTACTCAAAAAAATGTTTAAAACATGCTATGTTATACACTTAAAAACATAAGTTATTACTTAAAAATATCGAGTGTTCCTCTTACTCCAAATCTCGGGAAAGAGGAACATTTATAAGACCTATGTTTGTTGCTAAATTGTGCCGTAATTACACGAAGAATTTAGTTCTGTGTAAAAAAAAATGTAAGTATATTTCAAAACAGAAGATTTGTTTCTATTATTATCAAAGTAAATGTATAATTTTGATAGCTGAAGGCCAAAATATGAAAATACCAGTAAAGTATGTTTCTCTTACCCCACTTGACCCTACATACATTTTATTCCGCTCGTCGGTCGGTGTGTTTACCAACATCTAGGCCGACTTTCCGTCGCTGCGTGCAATTTTGTGGCGGCACTTAATAACTATTTTTGTTTGAATGAGATTATCATTAGAGAGAAATTATGTGGATAAAAAACTAAGGTAAGTCGGAAATGATCTCGTATGGCATTTCAAACTGTATATTGCGACCCGTATGCCGCAGTGGTTACCAGGCCGGACTGCGGTTCGAATGGTCCTGGGTTCGATTCCTAGCAAGGCGAAAATATCAATGATGGGTTCAAGGCGATTATAAATTATCTGCTCTCGGTCTAGGTGTGTATGTCCTTGTATTTGTGTGTAGTCCATGGCACCCACGAAACAGGGAAGTATAAAGAGAATTTTCATTAATTTTCTTATTAATTTGCCCTGCACACCTATAAAACTAATATTTAGAGCAATTACAAATTCAATTAAAAAGTCGATACCAACCAGGATAACTCCATAAAGCCGTGAAACGATTGAAGTTATCTCATGTAAAATATTAGAAGCGACATAAATGTCTCCTAAAACGACCATAAAGGTAATATCGGACGCAAATCTGACACCTTTTCGAGAATACGCGAGTGAAATTGTTCCTGGAGGTATAAAGCGATTTATCTCGCGAACCTACTCGCGTCCATTTATAGAGAATCCATTAGCTATCAATCTCGTATATAAAAGGTTGAATTCAGAAGTCATTGCTTTTCACATAAACCCGAGATTTATTGCACCATCCATCGGTAAAACCTCTCCAGCTCATAAAGAGGAATGAAGATATTTTCTTAATTCGCGATCACTTCGAGGAATGCTGTAATTGGGTAATTAGAATTATCGTGAGAACTACAATTTATCTGTGTCAATGTTTTTTTTAATATTCAGAACTCGATTTTATTTATGGTAATCAAGTTGTAGGTAATCAAATTCACTATCTGTGTAATTTGTATTATATGCCTATAAAAGCTATAGTCGGACTATGAGATCTGCGAGTTGTAAATGGTAATCGAGATTAAGCAAGGTGTATTCGTAAGAACGGAGACGCATATATGGTAAAGTCATACGAAAAGGTAGGGTAAAGGACAATAAAAGTAGACACTTTCGTCAGAAAATAGGCGCGACTCAAATAAGGGGAAGTCATCTCAAATGTCTGCCCCTCTTAAGGTAGTTAGACTTAATAACATGGCGATTTTCAAAGGGACAAGAAGTGGCGGTATGGTCAGCAATAGCTAACTCGGCTAAATTTGCAAAGCTAACCTAGCCCTTTTAAGGTAAAACTTAACAAATATATTAGTATAATTATGTATGTAAGTTTATTGTTTTATTAATCAACACATATTACCAGACAGTCTGTGCACATGACGGTTATTATTATGACATAAATAAAGTAATCGCTTAGAAACTCATACGTCTGGCGTAAGATGCCCTATGTCCCTAGTGACATTGGTAGTCCAAACAAGACATCGCTCCATAGCAGGCAAGTTGACTACGGATTGTACCTACTAAGTACCTTATAGTCTTAAATATAAAAAACTCGAATCGTCACCCTCTCGACATATTACCATAAGAGGAGAACCACAAAATCCTTGTTGACCGAAAAATCGATATATTAAGTAAGTATTTATAATCCACTGAATATGTCAAACTTCACAATTAAAGCTGTAACAATTAAACAGAAGCCAGGGATCCGAGTAAACACACACTGACATTTGCCTCGCAATCGCCTAGCACATCACTGCATACATTAGGCTTAATAATGCTTACAAGGCGCCTTCCATTAGCGACGGTAGCGGCCATCTTGATACCAGCTACCCGGAATTGTGGGCTGATCGACGAGAGGGTTTGTTCTTTTCTTGTTAGATTTTTTCGGACTAATTAGTTTAATGAGGTGTTTTGCGCGGTTGGTCCGATGTTAGGTTGGCGTCATTGGAGCCGCTACCCTGCAACTGTTTGCGGGGTCGTTGAACTTTTATTGATGACTTTAACTGAGCTTTTACTGCAGTAATTTTGCAATAATCAGTAATATTGGTGCTGTATGTGATTATACCAATAAAATGATGAGCCCTTTTCTGTTCATGATTCTTTTAAATGCAGCTCAGGTTACACTGGTTGGATAAACCACTTTAAATAGAACCGCTGTAAAAGGAAATTGAATCCAAAACAGATCCAGCTAATAGACTGGTTTGTTTGATGCTAGAATTTTTGTACGGTCCTATAGAAAACATAGTCGAATGTTTTTGTAGTGCACTCCATTGTCGTCGTATTTTGACCTATTTGCAAAAATGGTCATATTCACAAATTTGAGATTTGCACTGAAGCTTGAATTGGTTTTGTGTAAAATTTTTGTCCTTCCTTCTGAATACAACAAAATCAAAGTACTAAAGTCAATATATCTCATATCAAAAGAACTGTATAATTACGAAAATATTCTTTTATAAAAACAAAGAACAAAAAATCACAAGAGTCAGCAAAAAAATGTTTGTCATAAAAAGAAGCAAAGCAAAATCACGCTTTAGTTTGAACTAAACGAAACACCGTCCGAGGCGCTAGCCTTTTATTGATAGTGAGTTCATTACATTGAGCTTCATTAGTATAGCTGAAGCCACAGATAGAAATAAAATAAAAGTATATTGGCATAATCACCCTAATTGCCGCATTAAATAAGGATAAACTCCGTGTACAGTCGGGTAGACAAGTGTTATTGGCATTTTTCGCGCTCGCAACAAATTTAATGTACTGGCCGCGTGTCTCGGACCAGATAATTGGATTGGCATTCGGAATAAACTTATACGAGTATATACAATGACTTTTTCCCCGCGTATTTGGTAGTATCATAATTTCTTGTCCACTGTTTCGTTTCCCGTGCTTTTTTTTCGAGTCGCCGCGGCCTTTTTTGATTCGCCCGTTGATAATTCCGACCTCGGCCGGCATTCGGAATAAACGTTGGCTACTTATTTTCGTCGCTAACCGTACCCGAATGTGTTATGTAAGAGGCGACGCCGATATTTTTTTATTGACTTTTTGTGTTCGAATTCCATTTATTGTGCCATAATGGGGTGTGATGAGGCATTTTTATGAATTTAAGTTTGGAAGCGTGTTTTGTATGCAAAGTGCGTGTAGGATTTGGAGCATCTTCGCGTTTCGCGTGTTGCACCTGTCTCTCTGAGGCGAGTTACTGCCGCTGAATGCATATTGTGGCGAGATAAACTACACTTTTACAATGCCAGTAATGAGAATATGTTGCGAGGCGAACGCGTTTCCACTTGATACTTATTTTACGAATGCCATGTTTAAACGTACGACAAAGTTCGTATTCATTTAAGCATTGGACATTACCACAGTTATTTTACATAAGTTAGGTGCTTCAATGTTGAAATAAGGTGTTTTAAAGAATCTTCATCTCTTTTATAAATAGTTATTCAAACCATATTATTACTTACTATGTAATAGCTGTCATTATTATTTTCGGTCATTTTTAGATTTTTACTGGAATTACTAAAAGGATAATTATTTTATTTAATAACATTATATTTATAATTTGTTAAGCAATTTATCGATTTGCATAAATTTAACAATTTTTGAGGTACAATTAAGTAATCATACCAGGTACACATTAACAACATCGTTCGAACATTGGTCACCCGATTTCCCTACGCCTTTATGCCTTCTTTAGAATCCTGCATGCACCTTTCGTTAAAAATGCGCTTGTTAGAATTTATCACTCGTTATGGCTTGCGATGATAATAAATAAGGCTATACACTCATAGCCCCACACTAGGATTCCCTGTATCGTGGGTGCCATGGACAACACACTAGACAACGACACGCACCCAGACCGAGAACGGAAATTTAAACTCATCATTCAAATTTTAGCCTCGCCGGGAATCAAACCCAGGACCCTCGGTTCAGCGATCCGGCGTGTTAACCATTGCGCCATCCGGGTCGTCAAAATGACGATAATGACGAAGCACATCAACATAATATATTATAGCATGTCTTGCAAGTCAGCCGCCAAATGACATGTCGTGTCATTTGCTAGCTGGAAGCTTGATATCCATTACTTTCATATATGAAAACCGATAAACGAGCAATAGAGCGACTGGCAGTAAGTCTTCATCACCGCCCAGGGACATCACTAAAGCAAAAAGAATTATCGATGCGTTGCCAATTAAGAAGAGTTCGTAGTGGAAACACAACGACCACCTGTCGAATCCTGCTGCAGAGTGCATATTTGTATATGATAGCTTATGACTTAAGACAACTATGCTTCCGTGCTTTAGAGGGCAACTCATCATTCAAATTTCCACCTCGCTGGAAATCGAACCAAGGACCCTTGAAACAGTGATGTTAACCCTTGCGCCATTCGGGTCATCATTTAAACACATGATTAGAACAGCGATAAGACCTATTTTTATGAAAATTCCCCTTATTATATTTATTTTTCATCTCTCGCGCACGACAAAGAACATTTGTATTGCATTGTAACAGTTAACAGTAACAACACGATCTGAATCATTGCATAAATCGAAATTGAATAATGGAGAATAATATTCTCAACACATTAACAGTTTCTCAATAACATAATTCAACCAAAATATTAAACGTCCATCAGACAGTCGTTTACTGCATATCGATCCAACACGACCGCTATCGTCTCAGTACACTCACCTACAACAGTGGCTTAGCAAAGCAATTTAATAATATTCTCACTATCAAGTCAAGTAGTTCAATCGGAATTGAAATAGATCATTCATTCTCTTTTGTTTCTATATAATATGTAATTTCACGTTATTTGTATGTTTTTTATTTATTTATTTCTATAACTATACACGTCCAGTAGTCCAATATTCCGGAATTGCAATCCGAAAATTTACAAGCATTATCAGCTAGGAATGGAAATAATGATGTTCTTCATCATGTTCCTTCAACAATATTTCGTTACAGAGCCGTTAAAAAGGTAAAATGTATGAGTATATAAGACAATCTGTATACATCACTACATAGTAAGTATAAAACAAAGTCGCTTTCTCTGTCCCTTTGTGTCCTTAAATCTTTAAAACTACGCAACGGATTTTGATGCGGTTTTTTTAATAGATAGAGCGATTCAAGAGGAAGGTTTATATGTATAATAACATCCATTAAATAGTTATTGCACCCGTGCGAAGCCGGGGCGGGTCGCTAGTAATATTATATTATGATTATTATTTTGTCGTTAATTAGGTAATGGCTAATTACAATTTTCAAATTATTTTTAAACTAATTAAAATGCAAGATGATCTGTAATATTTCAACGACATTAAAACGTAATGAAATACATAACGTAAGTTAAAAGTGTTAAAACCGAACATTTTTATAAAGACAACGGACCACGAGCACAACTCGGTTAAGAATTCCCAGCCAAAGGGCAGGTTATCGGTCCGTTTCGAAATAAAGTTCATTTTGTAACTGCAAATGTACGGAATTATGGAAATATATATTTTCATATTGCTCAGAACCCATGTACCTTTACAGTTATCTCGGAATTCTATTGAATTCGTAATAGCTATCATATTACTGAGTAAGTAAACCTTTACCTATCAATATTGAAATCGTAGTCGTATTTACTTGTACTGTATTATGAAATGTCTTGACACTATTAATGCGAGAATTCACAAATAGTCACTTTGTATTGACAATCAGTGAAATAACTTCACATTGTTGCTAACGAAGTAGCTCATTGAAATAATACGTTCAAATAATTATATCGATCTCCGTTCAGGCGCTCGAAGGCTCGCATCAAAGTTGACTTAATGCATCTAAATTCGAAACAGTAACTCAATTCACACTTAATATTAAATGTTAATCATTTGATGTATAAAGGATTTAATTTCTGCCTTAAATATTAAAGTATTCCAAGTTCATAACATCATTAGTTACTGAAGTTATTACCTAGTTTCCAATTTGACCATGGCCTCAAGTTTATTATACATCAGTAAACATAATAGGAAAACAATATCTTTTTAGGAGATTCAGGCATAAAAGCTGTTCTTATCTGTATATAGATTGACCTCAATAATTGTCAAAAATTTCATAAATGCAATATCGATACCGGGTCCGAAAATCGGCAAAATAAATCATATTTTTACTATTAAGATAAACTGAAAAAATGTTTGGTTTCCATGGTGAGATGAGTTGAAAATCATACTCAAAATTATTTTAAAATTTTTGAAATGCAAAAAAACAATTTCAATATTTTAAGATCATTTTATCACCTACCTGTACAAATCTTAATCACAATTGGTCTTTTTTAACTCAGTGTAATTATTGTTCTTAGTCCACAAAAAATATCAAGAAAAGCGTATTCAAGCTAGAACAGTTAGCTAGTAAAGCTTCTGTACGAGCCTAAATTCGTCAGCGACGAACAATTCCAACAGGCATTGATTTAATGGTTCATTCAGGCGCTCGGACCGCATTATTTTAATCCAAAGTGAATCTATAACCGAACGGGGGCCTATAAATCTGCCAAATTTTACATACGCCATGGAACCGGCAAACGTATACAAAAACAAAAACCGTCTACAAAACACACACATTCGTCAGTGTCACCACATAACGATCCCCGGCCTATTGTGGTGTCGGCGGGTTGAAATTTCGCGAATTAAATACCCAAAACCGGTGACCGGGAACTGTTTTCACGGATGGGATGCATACGATTTTTGAGGATTTAAAATATCGCGGAGGACAGTGACTTAGTTCCCTGCGTCGGTGTGCCCATTCAGTTACGATAGGTGCCTTTAAATCAAAAGTGAATAAGTTTTTTCTATTTCAAACTGCCTTACCATCTATACTTCAGTCGCCGAAAGTATGAAATAGACAATTATTATTTTTATTAGATGAATTTTACGTGTGATTACAGTTCAATTTACCTTTTAAGCAAAATTTATCAAAGGCAACTAAAATTTTCACTGTCACTCTACAGCGAACCTTAATCAGAGAGGTGGAAGACGGTGTGGGTGACAGAATAGTGTGGGTTGCGACTAAGACGAATTCCATATCAAACACGAACGGAGTATACTTGCTACATAAAGTCCTACAAGAATCTTTTGGCGCGTGGATGACGTGTGGGTGGCAGAGACAGCGCCTTACAGTTTGCCTTACCTATAAGGCGCTGTCTCTGTCACCTATATGTCATCCACGTGCCAAAAGATCCTTGTACGACAATAGCCACTTACCGTCGCGTCAGGTGGAAGTGTAGTCAAGCTGTAACTCTTACAAAGTAAAAACATATCACAGATATATAAAAAATTTCTAGTTTTCGACATTATATAATGTTACATTATGAATGTATAGCTTTTCTCATCAGAATGTAAGATTTTTAGATTAGCGATTAGAGATCTAATGGCTATTGTAGTTCATACCTACATGGTAATTATATTTAAACATCTACTTACAATGCTTGGGAACAATTTCACTAAAATTGGCCATTGTAAGTTTTGTTACATAAGATAAGAAATATGAAAATATTAATGATTGAAGTACATTTTAAATGTTAAAGAGTAAAATTATATTTATTGAAATTGCCACTTTATTTATAAAAGTATATGGATTTAAGACAAATAATAATATATAGAACTTTAGTTTAAGATAATAAAGTATTTCATCTCATTTTTGTTTCAACAAAATGGTCACCAAGAAAGTAATACAATGGAACCACGCCACACTGTCACCTTCACTTGTCCCTACAAACGATAATGCATTGTCTTTCCGACTGTACGCATTGACATCTTCGCGTTACTGCCCGAATTTTATCAATCGATTTTGAATTTTATCACATTCGTTCTAAGCTCATTTTTCAGTGAAGCGGAAATAGGGTAAGTCGTTTATGGAGTAGCGTCGGTCGGTCCATGTTGTGTAGACTGTAGACTTTCGTCTGTCCCGCGGCCTGGGGCCTATTTATTGCAGTATCGCGTATTCGCTCGTATAAATTAATATTTTAGTCCCTCTCACAAGGAGCAGGTTTTTAATTGTAGCTAGACTAATAATTTATGGTTCGTTAGCTGTTTATCGTAGTAGATAGGTTTGCGTTAACTTCTGTTCAACGCAGAATATTACATTTACTGAATGCCACGTTTTCATAATGATGTCCTGGGTTGTATATTTATCAGGTTTAAGTTATAGTGTTACAATTACATAATACACAACTGACAATTAAGAATATGATACTAAACTTAGCTCATCGTGTGTGATACGGGTGTGCATTGTAATTAGGTATAATTATCACAAGTTATTTCGACCCACTGCAGGGATATTTATGACAAGTAAAATATATATAAAGGAGATGTTTCAAAATGTATGGAGCCCCGGCCACCACTTTGTACACCATACTCAAAAATGGAGAAATACAATTAAAACAGTTTTCAATCATCCAATTCCTTTAAATTGCTTTAGTTTTGTGGTATAACACAAAAATGTACACTTAAAATTGCAACACAAAAACAAAAGTCTGTCATGGCGGTAAGCTGTCATCACACGTCATGTTGGTTAATTTGATAGAAGTTTGACATATGTACCTACAATTCTGTCATTTAAAGTGACAATAGACAGTTCGCGATCTATGATCAATGACAACTTGGCAAGACGCCATGTTGAAAATTGATAAAAATGAATTATAAATACAAAATTTGTACCAGAAAAGTATGCATTTAAGCAATTTATCTTTATTTTTCCCAAGTTCCATGAATTTTTCTCGATTTTTCGAGGTACTGTACATATTGTGGGCCGGATTTGAAACATCTCCTTTGCTCCCTCTAATGTAACACTATGTATCTACCTATTTAATATAACAATCGGGCTTATCGTTGAAGCGCATTTATTTCCAGACAATGTTTGTTTATAAATTAAAAAAAAATGTAGTAAAACCGTCCAATTAAAATAACAATAATATATTATTTTTTCGTTAGGTTTAAAAATATTTCTCCTTCGTTTTGACTATCTTTAAAATCTTAGAAAATAAACCCTAAACGAGAATCGAACACGGCTAAATTCGAAGGCAAATGAGTGTAACGACAGCGCTCAGAAAGGTTATTTAGATTTAAAGTCCGATTAAAGGCTCTATCTCAGTTTAGAATAGCCATAGAACAGGACAGGGTTTAATCGTCCATGAGAACGACTGCAATAGAACAGCATACCCTCACAAACAAACTAAATTATTCTGTGAATTAATAGTATGTCAGTGACAGGGACATATACCCTACTCTGTGCCCGACTGTACAAGATATAGGAGCCAGACACCTGTCTCAATAGTGATTTGTAAATTAATAAATTATCACGTTTTATTAAATATACAAACCATTTAAATTGAAAATATACCTACTGCGCACAAAAACAAAAATAATGTTGGCCTCATATTTTTCTTTAGGTACCTTTTAAGAAAATCCTGCGTTTTTTCAGTGTGAAATCTTAAATTTAGCCCAGTACTTAATACGCTGATAATATTTGTTCTCAAACATTCTTTAATAAAAGAATTGTACGTATGTTATTACAATAATACAAGTTAAACCAGCTGCATACTGGTTGTCTGTGGGCGTCAAACACTTGCAATGACAGGCAAGTAGCTAGCAATGACATAAAACGTTTATGATGCCCACTGATGGATTTCATATGGAAGTTTTCTTGAATAAATTATTACATTTTATTATCCTGATATACGGAATGTTGTAAAGAGAAGAGTACTCTGTAGGTAACTTTCGGCCACTTTTATGGCTTAACTTTTAAGATCGCCCAAAAAATAGGCAATCGAAATTTTAGCGCAATTTAGTAAACGAAAAAACATACTCTAATAATCTAGTTAAAATGTACCTAATGTAACTATATATTATGTATATATAAAAGTATAGTAAACCCAACTTAAGATTGAAATGAAGAGAGGCACCAATCATTGCACACTAGTAAGTAGTAACTGACAGATGAATGAACACAACGTAATTATGAATGACTTTTTAACATGGCGGCGTTAGTTCCAATTTTTGCCATTTCAGAGTTAAGCTGGGCGCACTGTAACTGCAAAAGCAACACAGTAATATCAATCAATAAAATCAAGACAGACTATAAATATTTCGTTGACGCGTTCACTGCAGACGTCTAGTGCCCCGGTGCCCGTTAGTAACTGGCCATAATTTAAAAACATTCGGGAAGCATTCCCGCGCAAACAAAGCTTTCATTCAATTAACCCGGGGCTCTGTCCCGATAAATCGCGAACAGCCAAACGGTAGCCCGGGCGAACCCGGACGATAGCCCCGGGTCACGTGATACGATCGCATCGCGACATTCCCTCCACGTTAATTGTGCCCGTTTTAATTGACGCCATTTTGAATTGTTTTGTTATCTGTGCCTTACGTTTTGGTGGGAAAATTCATTTTGACAATTATAGTTTTCTAGGTAAGTAATGGTGTTTGGATGTTGGGTTGGATGAATGCTTCCTCGTAATATAGGCTAATGTACGTGTACTTTTTTAATCTATATAGAGAGCAAGTCGCTTAAATTACTTATTTTGATTTAGCAACGTTAAACAGGACAATGTTTTGATCTGAGTTTACCAGAGAATTAAATTGAAGGCAAAAAAGTATTGGTGAATTTAGGAAGGCTCACCTAAACTGATACACTTTTTGTACGATAAAAACGAACTATCATATTCTCGGAAAGAGTTGGCCAATGACCGTATCAGAAAAAATAAACTTGTTTTTGTAAATCTTAATTTTATGCAACGGTAGCAAACTTTATAGAGCCAAACGTTAGTTTAAACGTAGTGAAGCGTTAATTTATTGTAATTATTGAATTTTATATGCTCGGTAATCGATATGACCACTCAGACTGAATCGGTAAATGTAGCTATTAAAATTACAATATTGTGGTAAGTATGGATATAATGTCCAATTAAAAAACCGTTCGTTTTATTAATTGATTAGTCATACGCATTATAATTTAGGTTTATCGTATTTCAAAATTTTGATGAATGTAGGACTCACACTGACGGATTAGGTGATAAATACCTACCTACCTCCTGTCAAGAAGTCACGTCTTTGCCAATTATACACAATTTTATGACAGATGTTATTTTGCTAGAAAAAGGAGAAATAAGGAAGCAAGACAATGCTTCCTAGTTATTTATTGTTGCCAACTTAACGTGTTTTAACTTACTTTTAATTTGACGACCCGGATGGCGCAATGGTTCACACCCTGGATCGCTGTTCCGAGAGTGTTGGGTTCGATTCCCAGCGAGGCGGAAATTTGAATGATGAGTTTGAATTTCCGTTCTCGGTCTGGGTGTGTGTCCTTATGTGTTGTCTATGGCACCCACGCACGACACAGGGAATCCTAGTGTGGGGCTATAAGTGTAAAGTGTTATTTATTTATTTAACTTAAGTCTTTAAAGTAAGAAGGAAAGTACAAAGGTATACTCGTATATTATACTATACTTACAGTATTATAGAAAAAAAACAATAGATTTTTTTCTTTAAAAAGTATTTTAGCGCTTCTATTATAAATTTTGCAGGTACTAGGAAACTAAGTGCGGAGCGAATAAATATTCCGTAACTTAGAATAATTAATTTGACATTAAAACTTTTATACGTAACTTGCTGCAAATTAGAAGCTTTATTTTATTTTTATTTATTTTACATTATTCAAGACTAAAATCAACTAAACCAAAAATTATTTAGTTAGATATTTTCCTTATTTATTCCTGATTTCGAAGTATATAAAAATTTTGTTTGTCATCGATGGCAAAACGCACTTACTAAAATCGCTTTAGTCTGTACGTCACTATTTACTAGTGCTACTACTTAGAAGCAAGCACGAATCATGTTATTAGTATGCGCTTGTAAATATGGGATTTGTGTAAAAGTAACAACCGCTAATTAAATCACAGTAAAGCGCAGACATTAACCATTTTAACGGTCGAATAGAAAGTGGAAAGTGCAGGTAATTGAATGATATTATCTGTATAATTTCAAGCAATTTACTCTAAAATTTCAATCAACTCCGACTAGTATTTATAATCATTGCCCATTATTCCTACCCGCTATTTTATAGTTAAGAAGTGGTGCCTATACAATGGGATGCCAAAGAATGTCTGCATTTAAAGAATGAACTTTATACATTTGCACATTGGATTGAAAGTCCCAGTTCTGGACTATTGCTCAAAGATATTTATTTTAGCGAACCATATGCGTTACGTTTATACAATGCGAGTCGCATTTTTTGATTCGCTGAAATGAAAATACTCTTACTATGCCTATGGATGGTAAGATAATTGAAAGTACTCTACTTCCGCGTTCGATAAGGAATTCATTTTGATTGCCTTCCAAACAAATGCCAGCTTTCCGTCTCAGGGCCCTTATTCTGTTAATTTATAAATGCTTCAATTGCAGCTCGATTGAATAGTTTGACACAATTTTGACACATACCCCATACAAAATGTGTCAAACAATTCAATTGAGACCCAATTTATCCATTTATAAATTAGCAGAATCGGGGTTGTGGAATTAAGTTACATTGCAGATTACTGGTGAGAATTTAAAATGCCGTAAGTTAATTTTGCTAACAAGCAGAATAAAACTGTGAGCCAATTTTTCGTTCATGTACTAAGGCATACGTTTTATAAAGTTTTTAATTTTTTATAAGGTGATAGTGATAGCAATCCCACCTAACGGTAAATGGTGATCAACTGAAGTGCTATTTACTTCACAACAATGTGAAGACAAGGCCTTTTAGTTTCGGTCAAGTTTCTTCAAGTTCCTGAATGCTATCAAAATATAATTCCCGTGAATCAAGAACAAAGCTTATCAGATCTGTATCATAAATTTAAAACGAGCACAATGTAAAGCCAAGTTTATTGACTTCAGGGAAATTAAAACGACATTAATTTTATTAGGGTGTATCCCGTAAAAAGTAATGGAACATAAGTAATAAATATTATTACTTGACATCCCGTATTGTGTTAAGTTCAATATAACGGATTGCGGTTCCAAGGGTCCGTTGTTCGATACCCAGTGAGGTCAATTTAAATTACGAGTTATTTCTTTACCTGTCTGGGTGTGAGTTCTCGCCTATGGAATTGACATCCACGGCCCTGTGTAACATAATTACTTCCATATGCTAAAAGGTTCCATAGCAGGCAGGGACAGTAGTCATAGTTAGTCTTTTTAGTTGTTAGTGACAGTCTAATACTAATTTATTAATCTAATTCGGTCACAGATATGTTGCTTCACTTAGGGAGCTAGACGATCGCTTCAAAAAAGTGTTAATATCTGCTATAAAAAATATCTAGGTATATTAAGTACCTACCTACTGATTCCATTATAACTTATTAATTTCAAATAAAACTTCAAAGGAAATTTGAAATAAAAACCAACATTCATTCTAATTTGTCTGACGTCACCATATAAAATTAACTTCCCAGAAAGTCCGGTTCCCTGGTGGTAGCGGCACAACTTTTAGCGCATATCGAAAATAGTAATTAAAATCATGTGAGGCGATCTTTATTATACTTTATCTAGACCAGTTTAGGGTCGACGCCCGACTGTTTATATGCGTTAACGGCGGTCATAAACGATTCAACCAAATTGTTTCACTTTTAGAGACACGAAGAAAAACAAGATACAGACGAAATTCCAGAGACTCGATTCTGCTGATTTTTAAATGCATGAATTGGTTCTCGTTTGAATAGATTGACACATTTTGTACACGGAACTATTCAATCGAGCTGAAACAGAAGCGTTTACGAATTACCATCGCAAGCCATGTCCCACTGCTGGGCACGTTTCTCCTCTCACAATGTAAGGATACATGCCATAACCAAACTCGCTGACGAAGCGTGGATTGGCGGACTTTACATAAATAATAGAAATCAGGCGTAAAGTATGTTTTCTTTTGCCGAAACAAATTCCGCACGACTATGATGTGTGCTTAAACGCGTTACTTCAGTCTTGATCTACAATGGGCAAGTAATTTTGACATTTCGAAGACTTTTGGCACAATGTCACTTGATAACACTTGGACGGCTCAAGAGAACTCTTGATATGATTTTAGCATCTTGAGAAACTGCAAAAGTTTGGCGTCAAATGCGAGTAAAATTTTTCATCAAACAGTAACTTAACCAAATTGAATTAAATTTGTTCAACCACATTGAACGGCAGGAGTGAACCGAGTCTTAAGGTAACGGATCTCAGTTATGACCATTTATTTATAACATTATTTTAATGTTACCGACTTAAAGATTACGGGCTCGTACTCCAGAATCCGGCCGTAAAGATTCGGTTTTAATTGAAGTTTGATGTTTTCCTTCGCTAATGTTTCGTGCAGTTTTATGAAGGAAGGTTCTTAAGTTCTTTGCTTTATGAGTACTTACTTATTTGCGCAGACCCCACTGTCTGTCTGGGTACCCATAATTAAATTTATGCGTTATTTTTGTTTCCTTTTCCAATATCCTGTAGTCTCGTAATGACATGTACAAGGACAATGTACGAGTATTAAGGGTATCATTGATTTTTTCATTGATAGAAATAAATAGCAAGAGTTTGACCAGTTAAAGTAAATGATAATAAAGTAAGAAATGTCACGAGCGCGATAAATGTCGCGAGTATCAAACATAGTAACAGTATTGTCATAAGAAAATTATTGTAACTCACGTTGTAAGAACATAATACATCTAAAGCTTTGTTTGGTTCAAGTAAAATACGCGAACTTCAACATATTTTGTATAGCTTAGCATACTGGAATTATTCAGAATCAGAATTGAAAACACAATTCGAAGAATGATTGATACATGTCTGTCCGCAAAGCGCCCGCAATAGGTTCACCCACCCTACCAATCGATAGCAGTCTAATATTATGTAATAACTATAAAATTATTCCAATACGAAACTACTTGGCGAAAGGCAGACGGTATCACGCACGCCTTGAATCTTATTACTATTCAAACACCCACGCAAATACCGACCTTTCCACTCGATAATAAAATCGAATTTCAATCGCGCGCCGCCCAAATCACGAAACAAAAGCGCTTATGTAAATGTAGATTGTAACGCTTGGGGTTAGAGGTGAATATGCCGTGTACGCCCGAATCGAGTATCATGTTTCGTTCTCACTTCGTCAGGTGTCGCTGGCAGCGCGGCATTGTTTTTCTCCCTTTTGTTCTATGGAGTGTGAACTCGATAAAAACACGAAAAGGAAGCGAGCTAACAGAATGAGGGTGTTTTTGTATTAAAAAAATCAGTGAAAGGGTAGAGGAGTGTTTGGGTAGGGTATATCCCTATTGTGCCTTTTGATTCGAGTCCTGAATTTTATTTTCGTTTGAATCACGATTCATAATATATATCTGTATTTTGAGTTGTTCGGCTCAGCCGACGGTAAATTGAATCCGGTTGTGGTCGAGTCGTTAATTTTTTCTACGCCGTTGTTCTTGGCGGTGCCGTAGAAAGCCGACGGTATAGCCGTCCACCATGTTGGTGACCATAGAAATTTTCTTTTATAACCGCGTGTATTAATAACGATAATCTGACAGGAAGTACACGTCCATAATAATTTAGATGAAATTTAGTTGTATCGCGTTCGGTTCGAGTTGCGATTTTCAGCGTGAGAATTTTTTACGTGAGCGATATGATATCGTATACGACTTGATGAATGTTAAATGGGTATAATCCATTCATGTACCCATGCATCCTGATCATAAAGTTTGTCTAGTCCTTGCCTTATAGGGTTAGGAATTTAGGATTTGTACTGCATAAGTTATTACTTTCCTACTATTGGACTCAAATATTTTTCATTCAAGATGATTAAGCTTCATTGCACCGGTACGACATACACTTTTTTACTTGTAACTAGTTAAAAGTTAGTACCTACTATACAAGATAATGGTGTACTGTGTAGTACAGTTGTATTCCAGGATTGGAAAGCACACTAGCCTAGCAAGATCCTTCCTTTTCGCTGTTACCCTGCAAACGCTAACTAGTGAAATGTAGTGGGAAAAAATTACCTATCGATAAAAATATTCTATCGACCTATAAAATGATTTTACTCAAATTCGTATTAATGTGGATGGTATCTCATATTGCTGAAGCAATATTTAAGCCTCTCTATCTCTACATATATGTTAAGTTTTATCGTTTTAAGCCCAGATTCAAGTTCGTTCTAGAAGATGTGGTAGCGACCATCTGACAGGCGACAGTGAGCGGTGAGGCGCACCGTCGCGACAGTTTCGACATTAGCCCCGTAAAAAGTACCGTTGACAAAATAAATACAAAATAGACGATACAATTTACACTTATCTTGAAGATCTTAATTAAGGATTGGTTGCGGTGAAATATGAGAAAGAAACCAAGGAAATAAATATACATATTAACCTAATTATTACAGACGAATCTATCTTACCTTGATCGAATATTTAATTCACAATGATGTGGTCGTCTGACCAGGAATAAAAATCTGATTTTAAGATCGTCAATATAAATTCAAATAGTCATCTAGCTCGTAAAGACACAATTATATTCTGTTATCGTCATTTTTATTATCGTCATATTTTATTATTATCCAAACACTGTTGTTAAAAGTATTATGTATCCATCTTTTGTCATAAAATATAGTTTGAAGAAGATAAATAATAAATAAAATTCTTTAGACAAGAATTGTATCAAAAATATAAGTTTAATATAATGAATTATGATATCTGCATTTTATAATACAATATTTCTATCAACGCGCTCATTATTAACTGGAATTTAATGTTTTCTTTTTATACAGCGATGTATTATTAATAAGTTAATAACATTGGGACGTGATGTAAAAATGGCAGGAATAAATTTAAATATTGTGTTAACAAAATAAAAAAAGAATAACAGTAGCTTGAAGATAGTAAAAAATTTAGATATCAGATTTTTATGCAGACGTTACCTAACCCGGCATACAAGTTTTAATCCAAATCCCGTGTAAGTATTTCAACACGGGCCTACGACTCGTCAAACGGCTGGATTCCTTCAACATAGCTGTCTCTTTCCACCGCATACAGAACTCTCTCAACAGAAAGGGACAATGCTCTCCTATCATTAGTAGGTGCTAGATTGAACCGTATAAGATTTTTCAATTTGAATTTGATGCGAGGAAAGTTATCGCTCACAGTTTTTGTATATTAAAAGATTCTCAACAATCAATACCTGCGTAGATGAGAAACAGAACTGGTTCTTACCTGGAACAAGAAATAAACATTAATTATTAACCATTATTATTAATATAATAGTTTAAATTCATCATGAAGCACAGATTCAGTACATATAAAAAGTTTTGACTACAATCCCATCTGATCACAATAGTTACTAGAGTACAAGCCGGTTACACGTTTTTAGAGACTACCATCTTAGGCTTGAAGCAACGCATCTGAGATCAAATTAGAATGAGACTTGAGGCCTCTAAAACAGTGTAACAAAATCCACTATTGGCTTAACATAAATACAATATACCTACATAATATACAGCGAGAAATTCAAACGAGTAAAAATAGGTAATGCAACGACTATCTCAAACTATCTCAAACTATCATAAGTTTCATACGTTAAAAATGTAAACTAAATATTTTTAATTAAATAGACATGGTAGATATGTTATTGGCCAAGTAATGGTATAACCAAGTAATTTTAAAGAATAAAGAATCGAACTCGTTTCTCATTATCTATTCGTGGAATCGAACTAATCGAGTGTACAGCACTACTCCGTCATGTAAACCCTAACTAACCCAATCAAAGGTTTAGATTAGTCATCGCGCCCTCGGGTGCGCTGACTAATCGTTGATCGCTCCTGACGAGGCTGATTGAGGCCGAAACTGGCTGTCAGAGTCCTCGAATGGCTGCCAGAGTCCGTGAATGGCCACGAGAGGCCGCCAGTGGCCGCGAGAGGCCGCGCCTGCCGCAACTGGCTGCTAGTGGCGAGCCGGTCTGATTGGACAATCAACGGGTACCGTAATAATACTAAACGAGCCTACCGGGTACTTGGAGATAATCTTTATGATCCTGTTGCCCTGGTGGCAGTGGCGGCGAGTGGATCGATTCTCGGACCAAATCGGTTCGCTTCTGGTTGACGTTGACTGCCGCTCGCGGGGCTGTTGTGTGTGTGTGTGTGTATTAATTAAATGTTCGGTATAATATTTCTAATTGTCCTAAACAAATATGGGAATGTTATCGATCTATATTATGTACTTAGTGAAACTAAAAGATCTGTCGTTGAAGATATTCGAGAAAAACGAATCATTTCGAATGTGCAATACCACGATTTTTTCATTTTTAAGGTTAATTTCGTAAATAGGTACCTATTATTAAATTCTTATGAGTGTGTGTACCTATAAAGTTATCAATGATTAATATTGAATCAACTAATTTTTTTTGTAGGTAACTACATTTCGGAGAATAAGTTAAGGAAAACTGTTTTAAGAAAAATATTCACGAGTTGGACGTTCGACTTTATATTCAATTACACCTTCCCTTTGCCTGCCAGACCTATTGGATATTATTTTACGCGACAATAGTAAACTCCAACAGAATTAATACTCCATCGGGTAATATGACATTCTGTTGAACTAAATCCTTTGACAAAACATCTTAAGACTACTCGGCTGTCATTCAAAAATAAACTTTATACCTATACACGAGACACGTGTATTATAATGCATTAACATGGAAACTGCAATATAAATTACATGGGATCTAAACTACTCGTACATGGGGAATGTAGAAGCCCAACCATGTTTTTGCTACAAAAGATAGAGCAATTTAGACTTCCCGATATTGATCTTATGCAGTCATAAAGATGCCTAGGATCATATTTTTTACCGACGCTTGCGATGTGCTTCCAGGTTATAAAACCATATATTTACGAAGGGACATCGCAAAGAATTATTATTATTGTCTTGAATTTCAAATACGTAATAGTTTTCACTACAAAACAACACACGTAAAAAACGGGCGTATAAGCGCTACCAACATCAAAAAAACCGAATATCCACAATCAAGTAACTAAAAACCTAAATACAAAAATATCAAGTTAAAAACAAAAGTTTGCTTCTCTCAGAAACATTAAAGTAACTCGCTACGTGCTTCAAATATTTATCTACAGAATCAAATATGAATGCGTAATAATAAAGCCATATTTTCAAAAAAGGACACCCTTATGGTCGCAATCGTGTCGTACACTCAAAAAGCCCCGGCATTTCTCTGAAGATGTGTCGGAAAAAAGGAACTCAAGCTTCGAGCGTGCCTCGCACCTTTTCGCAATTTGCAGTTCATTTGTATTAGAAATAAAGTTTATTTTCGATCGTGTCGTATAACGAAGGAGTTAATAGAGTCTTGTAAGAATGCGGCGCGCATTGAGAACGCGCGTTTTTCAATTATTCGAAATCGCGCGAAATGTACAAACGTCTTGTGTTTCTCGCGTTTCGTCAATGACGAATATTTGGGATTTTGTTTCGCTCATTCGGCTCCTCTGCGGATACAGGATGTCGTCGACGGAGGGAGCGATCACTTTTATTACATACGACGAGAAATTTCATCATCATCACTGAAACACACCTTAGTATTGATTTCAAAGCTGGTTCCTTTGGAACTAACTGCAGTGACTGTAAGCCATACCTATGCCATATTTATAAAACTTTAATTCCAACCAGTTCCACTAGCAACTACATAATCCCACAATTTCCTCTCCTATATGTTAAAGCTCTCCAAAACGACGATAAAATCGAAAATATAACGTTCATAAGTATATCATATCATTGAATTTAATTGAATTGATCAATACCGAAGTAGTCGACGATAACCAGCCGAGTAAGAGCCGGGGCCTTGCTATTCGATGTTACAATTTAGTTAGTACGAGTACAGTATAGATTACAGTAGCCCACTTTGTGTGAAAAAGAAGTAGATATTTTTATAGTTGGAGCAATTACTTAGCCGTACATCGAGTGCATTAACGTTTTTATATACTTATTCCCGATAAACCTCGCTAATTGCACTATAATCCTTCTAGAATTATAATTACGTTTGGTTGAAATGCCTCCCATAGCTCAATGGTGCGAGTAAAACGAAAAAGATACACTGTAGTAATTTTTATGTAAGGAAACTTATTTTCACTGCCTATTTGCAATTTGGGTTAGTCAAGTTGTTGATAGACATCACTAACATAATAAAAGATGAAAACGATTTTTTTACAGAAAGAAGTGAAGAAAAAGCGTGTAAAAAAAGGAAGAAAGAAACTAAATCCATCTATTGACTTCACGCAATCATACCCTAATCTCTTGAGCCGGTTTCACTTTTTTAGAGGCGACCATCTCAGACCTCAGGGGTAGCAACGCATCTGTGACCGAATTGGAACAAGACTCATACTAACAATAACTAACTGGACTATTACTAACATTAACTAACAGGACTAATTATCACTAACATACCCTGTCCTCGCACTTATTAACAAACTAACCAACTAATATTCTAACACCATCTACTAACTGGACTAACCATCCTAGTCCCTTTGAGTCTAGTTCTAGGTCGGTCACAGTTGTTATGGGCGGCAGGGGAAGGGTGGTACTGCATGCTCGTTTGCTATCTTAATTCCATAAAAAAAAAAAAAAAAAAAAAACCCTATCGACTAGCAGACGAATCCTTCGATGCACGCTCAGACATTGACAACGATAAAAGCTTTAATTTGTGATGCGGACCAAGTGCGGATGGCCAGGCTTTGCTCTGAAATGATAATTTTCTCACGACGTTTGTATTTCATTAAAATTTTAATAGGTCACATGTAGTTTCAAATCCACAACAAGTGGCCACAATTAAGTATAAAAGAATTCTGTTCAATGTTCATGGTTGTACATTTAGGTCTTATTAATAAGGCCCTTAATGAGATGACATTAACATGATTTATTGGGACACTTCCGTGTACATTGACCAACCAATAAACAAACAAGGTTCACAAAATTCCATATTTGAATACGCAAAGTTACATGACAAACGGTAGATAACATTCGGTAACAAAGCAGACGGCGCGTTACCGCCGCGACGAATGTGGAATGTCGGATTGTTACATTAACACAAGTGTTGTATTGTTACGGATACAGATTGAAAATAAAAAACCTTATTAAATAAAGAATGGACTTTACAAACATGTCTTTAAATGCATAACATACATATATAGAACAAGGCGCTGTTGGCTGTATTTCAGTCGTTTTTCTTGGGAGTGAATAGCAGGTTCAATTCCCGGTCTAGTCAAATATTTACTTACTAATTGTTTGTAAATTTATCTTGTCTCATTTATAGTAACAAATATGGAAAATATAATTTGTAATGAAGAAAATTCAAATTTTAAAGGAAAACCTACTCGCAATGTTAGGATTGTAGTGCCGAAGGAAAAAATAAAGTCAAGTAAGATAGAATAAATCGACCAATAAACTATATCATAAGTAGCTACCCACATTTTAACAACTTTACATACCCACAGGAGAATATAGGAGAAAAATAACGTGTAGATATACCTATTTTGAATCTTGGCGTGTTTGGTAACTTAGTAACTTGACAATACGAGAAATATTTACAGAAAAAAAATCATTAGCAGTTGACAGAAGGCTAAGAAATGTCCCGAATTAACATATTGTGTCGGGAATATGGTGGGATACTCGCTGGAGTGTTCATGGAGCTGAGAACCGCGGAAGAGGTAGCGGGAGCGTTTTTTTACTTATTTATTAATACTTAAATATAATCAGAAGCGATGATACAGGCGATGTACACTTTAGTGGTAAAGTGCACTAACTTGTAAGCCTATTCAATAAAGTCTGATAACACCCACACTGCAATTTTCTCTTTACAACCCATAAAGGCTCTACACCATTTGCCAAATATAATAAAGCACCAAGAAACCGTTGCCTTATTCTTGACGGATTAGGTAAACTTAACGTTTAAGTCTGTTACATTCGCGCGTTAAATGTGGTTTAAGGAATAAGATGTGGCAATAAATCTTCACAGTCGAATATTAAGTAACTAAGCTTAACTTTTTATGATTTTCTTTAATCTATTACTTCGTTAGTTTAAACTTCAAACACGATTCCATAATTTATTACGAAAATACCAAAAACCAGCTCGCGGGGATGAATATAATAATGGATTTTTAAGCACATCCATTAAAAATTAATGCGTCATTAAATTTAATGTCGCATTTTAATACCAACACTTAATTTTTAAAATTATATGATTTAATAAGATTAAATACGAACAATCGCTCTCGCTTATGCGCTGACAACGATACGCTTCGATTTCAACTCCAAAGACAGTACTCATTTGAATAGGCGCCTCAACAAATGACATGTCTGACCCCTCTTGACTCTCCTTCCACAAACAAAACTGAACAAGGATGACCTACATCGGGGTTCAAGTTAAAATGGCCGAACTTTATCTACATTGACACAGGTCCCGACCTCACCGTAATGTAGCCTCACCCTTATAAGTTTATGGCAGCTAGCTTTCTCCGAGGCAGTTTACATACTCATAAGGCATATATTACGGGAAAATAAAGAGGGAATAAACAAGAAAGAATCGTGATCACAACATTAAAGTCAGACTTTTGGTAATATAACTCGAAACTTATTTTATAACGCTAGACTGTTAGCGACGAGTTGTCCTAGAAACTTCTTAATATTTTAGTGCTAATCCCTATTAATATTATAAATGCCTCTGGGTCTGAAACTATTTCGCGCTTCATTCGCTGAACCGATGTATATGAATTTTAGAATGGAGATAGATAGACCCCGAAAAGATATAGGACAGTTTTCATCCCGATAAAATGTTAGTCTGACATCATTTTAGTGGTATTTCGCAGCCCAAGGTCTCCGTTATGTCTTGACGTCTTTTTATTAATGTGAAATTTCATAAATTTTAATACTATTATTTTTAGACAAGCACGAAGAAGAAACATTTTAATAAGACAGTATTTAAGTAAATTGATGCAACATAAACAGGAAACAATATAGCGAGGCTTTTCGAAGAGAGCCACCAAATTATAACATTAAGAACGTCACCGCCAGTTCGGAAACCTAACAACACAACATTACTGCAGATACACTACACCCTACAAATACCACACATAATTTTACACTTTGCGTTCTGTCACTGACTCTTATACTATAAGCCATAGAGTTGACAATCAAGTAGAAGTGAATTCCGAATAAGCGTATACTGGTGTCAGTAACAAGAGTTGTTCAGCAGTGTTTGGGTTCGTGTAATCCCTTCCAATGTTACTACATCGTGTAGTCCTCGGGAACGCGATGCATAAAATTTTATGACGAACAAGCCGAGTAATAAACATGGCTGAAACGTACACAGGATCCAATGTAACTGTTTATTTCAAATGATTGGTTGTTAAACTGAATAGATGTACGCTTAAGGTATTTTAAATCATATTGCTAATTTGTTGGTTTAATTTATATTTAAAGAAATAAAGTGAACTTTTATAATGTTTTTTTATTAATTATAAAAATTATACTGATAATTTCTTTGCTGGAATCTAGAAGGGTTCTATATACATAGCTGATTAAAAACCTTATAACTACTATGAAATTTAAAGTTTCCCACATATCTTCGTAGATGAATTGGTATTTCAAATCTTTTTCTTCTGTACTAGGTAAACCTATGTTTCCAAATCAATTTCCATCTGGCTTTATTTCATTGCTCACCCATAATTAACGTACCAATAAACCGTTTAAAAAAAACTTAGTTACCTTTCAATTCTATTAAACTTTATTGTAAAGAAACATTTTAAAATTTTAAACGAACGTAATTTTTCCTCACCGCACGACTTTTTATGCTTAAAAGGGTTATAAAATTTAAATTCCCATTTCTACAATTGGCTGGACTATTTTAATGACAACATTAAACGCTGGCAACTCTGTCTGGCTGAGTTATGTAGACAGTGTTGTCCGGCTGATAAAAGAGAAATAATGCACTGCGCTCGTGTTGGCCGCGCGAACATACGCCAAAGATGTGGGAATGAGAATGAGGTGGAATGCGTAGACAGTACGCTATTTCCTTTCTTAATCAGATTGGATACTATTACCTTATTTACTTTTTCCCCCTGATGCAAAAAATGGTATTGTTATTAAAAATCATCTAAAATTTTGTCTCTTACTAAACGATAACATAGCCTGCCATGTTATTTAGGAAATACTGTACTAAAGATGTTTTGTAAATTTAATGTCACAACTCTCTTGGTGAGTAGTTCTACGGTATGATTAGACCTTTGAGAATGTTATAGTAAATATTCCAATTAACATGATAGATAACAAGTAACTTTTAGAAACAATTTACGATAACAAAATTTTGTGTTAGATTACATAGTCTTAATTCAATTCTTTTAAATTAAGTTTCAACGAAATTTCTTCAAAATAAGACAGAATAAATCCTTTCTAAATCAAACTTACTCTATAATATCTCGAATGCGTTGAATATCAAGAATCTATTTTCCTTAACATCTAACTTTTTACACGACCGGCTCTACACATTCGTGGGTCTATAAAAATGCAAACAGAAAGTGTCTGAGTTGTAAAATGTGTCCGTAGGCGTCCAAATAACAAGATTTTGTCCTTTAAACGACAACTATTGTTGGTATATTGTGTCTATATCGGCCGGCCGATGGGATCTCCGTGTTTCTGCATCTCTGCATCTCGCGAGATCGTGGGGCACACGGCTCGGAGGACCAACTGACTTGGGTCATTTGTAACACCTACCCGCATACGGTAAGTTTTTTTTAATTTAAAATATATGTAAGTTATTATTTATTTCAAAACAAGGAAGTACCCATTTCTTTCACTCACAATCACAGCAATCACTTTACACAAAGATGTCATGTATTTTTAAGAGTGAGATTATTTTATGTGAGTCTTAAACTGTTACTTTGTACCTACTATCAAGTAAAACGTCCAAATTACATTTAATAACATAAGTGAAACATTGAATTGTACAATTTTCAGTTCTTGTTAGACACCTAAAAATATAACGGAATAATTATATTAGGTTCATGTTCTGTGTTTTTGTAGCCCGCATTAAAACAAGCTACAAATAACTATCGTACGAACGGTCCGTCTGTGTGTACAACCTTATAAGAGCCGGGGATCTGAGTTACAAGCAGTTAGGATCTAATTTAACATTCCGGTGGACGGTGACGCCATATTGTCACCAATGTTCTTGAGAATGCCTTAACGGCCCTGTAACGCTATTAATAACATTATTCTCATGATATATCTTATGGAATATAAAATAATACCTACCAGCCTAGACTGCATATCTCTTCTTCTTAATATATGTAGGTATAATACGCAAAGACTGACTGACTGCCTGACTGGTCTATCAACGTATAGCCCAAACTATTGGACTGATCGAGCTGAAATTTGGCATGGAGATAGCCACTATGATGTAGGCATCCGCTAAGAAAAGAGTTTTCAAAATTCACCCCCTAAGGGGTAAAAAATGGGGGTGGGTTTAAACAAATTCCATGCGGGCGAAGCCGCGGGAGAAACCTCGTTTTATATAACATACAAAGTATTTAAAGCGAACTAATTAAAGTAAAGCGCAAATAAAAATTAAAGTGCACGTCCTGTCATAAAACAAAATGGCCAGCACAGAAGCGTTAATAAGGAACAGCCTTAACAAATTAAAACTAGCGACTCACAACAATAAGCAGTTACCGGGAACCGGCGATCATGTGGCCGTCTTCCATTTTATGGGCTGCCATTACGTTCAGACTCGACTTCCTCGAACCTCCAGATAGCTTTAGACTGACTATTCTAAACAGACTTTACAAGAGAAAGGTATTTTTCTCAATTTCTTTCGTTTTATCTGCTAGAATAGAATAGAATGTCCCTTTTGTACGCTCTAAAAAGATAACATTTAGGTACTAACCTAAATATCATTACGAGTCACAGTGGAAAAGATCCTATATATCTCTTACAGACAACGTTTGGGCGGAGGACAGAGTGACGATCAAGTTACCATGTTATGAGCTTTAGCAAACACATAAGGCTCCGTTTTATCATCGCCAACTATTAATTATCCGACTACTGCAATAACAGAGATAGAGTAACACCATGCTAGTCAAGTGCTGATTGATGGACTTCACAGACAAGACACTTAGAAATATTCCGGAGAGCCTGAAAGGTGTGCTTTCCTCACTATGTTTCACTTTACCAAGACGAAGTGATAATTTATGAAATACAATTTATAAAAATGAAAGATGGGCATGTTACTAACCCAAAAACTACTGGACTGATTTCAAAAATTCTTTTACCAATAAGTTGCTACGTTATTTGTGAGTTTGATAGAATACCTTTTTTTTAAGTAGTGAGTGGTCATCGTCGCCTATGAACACGAGCAACACCAGGGGAGTCACCAGTGCAACGCCGGCCCTGAAGGAAAACTGTTTTTACACCTTTCTTGAAAAACCCCATGTCATAGCGCTCCGGGAATACCTCAGAAGGGAGCTCATTCCACAGCTTGCAAGTCGCGGCAAAAATGATCGTGAGAATCGAACTGTAGTCGTTCGCCACGGACCCAAGCGATGTGGATGAAACTTCAATCTTAATACCTATACTTATTGCTAGAATAATATGCTCTACTAGCTTCTATCCATGCAAACCCGAGGCCCATCGCTTGTCCGTTATCACTACATAGTGTGAAACACAGTCGCACTCCGTCTCTGTCCGTCTGTGCGTTTCTAAGTCTTACCCTTTTAAACCACGCAACGAATTTTGATACAGTTTAACCATTAGGTAGAATATTTCTCAAGGAAGCTTTGTATAATAGTTTATGTACATTTTTATGTTATTTGATAAGTAGATTCCCTATTTAACTAAGGCGGTCGCTAGTAAAACAATAAACTAAGTACAAAAGTGATTTCTTGAAGACTTTCACGGACTGGTCGGGTATTCTGAAAACTCATTAGGCGCAGGCGCGAGGTGCGCAGAAGTTGCGCGACGTCAGTCACTGCGGCTTCTTTAACATACCGCCTTTCTGGTGTGCACCAGTTTTAGGACGGATCACATCTATATGTCCCTATCTGTCACTATACGGACGTTTATGATAGTAATAATTACAAAAAACAACCGTCTTCAAAAGTGATAATATTTTTATAACTCAAAAATGACTCGTCAGATGTCGTTCAAATAGATATGGGATATATTATAAGTTTGAGCGATATCTGACGGGTAATATTTGATGCAGAAGACAAGTACCGTTAAACATAAAAGTAAAACATAAAAAGTAGTTTTGTTTATGGGTACCTACTTGAACCGTGTAACTATCTATCGATATATTTGAGCTCAGTACGGGATGCTTTACGGAGTACGGGACAGTGCCGGGTAAGGTTTCTGGCCGGGACAAACGTTTATGAGACAGGTAAAAATATGTGCTTGAGTTGTTGGTCTTGGTGGACCTGTATCATTATCATTATTGATGATTTACAAGTAGAAATGACGTGCTTCCATGTAACGTCAATACTTATTTATACATTTGAGACATCAATAACGTTATTGTTAATTAATTTCATGCCATGAAAGAAGAAAAAAGAAAAAACTCATCACTATCAAAAACAGCTTAATCGACTTGTACCTAATAACTATTCCAACAGCACAACGCCAACACACGTTTAGTTGCACGTTAGTACGTTAAGATGTGCGTCGTCCTATAACGTTACTTCTAGGTGTTAGGCGTTACGCATTCCCTTTTAAATAAATCTGTCGTGGAAACGCTTCACTTTTGATTTATGCGCGGTCTCGGGGAGCTAACAAGGCACCGCGCCGCTCTTGCGGCTCAAAACTGCGCGTTTCTAATTGGTTTATTGAAAGTGTGGTAAGGACTGCGGAAGGAAAATGTCTGAAGCTACACATGAAATAAATCTGTTACTGATCGCTTTCTACACATGGAAAATTATTAAAGGTAATAAATTATGAGAAACACTATTATAGCGTGTCTTTATTAATACAATAGAATCCAAAACAAAGATTTTTTATTTATCTGTTGTTCTATAGTTTGCTATGCGTTAATTTTAGAAATGGCTTAACCCATTCGGGTGCGATTTTCACAAATTATAGTAAGTTTCACCTAAGAAATACTGTTTTATTTTATGTCCGTTGGTTTGTAAATAAAAAAAATATGTTAATTTAGAAAATTGCCTAACAATTTCCTAAAGGCTACTGGGATTAGTTTCCCGAAGCGAAGCGGGGGCGGGTTTGCTAGTCTCATATAATTATGTTTAACGAGAAGTGCAAATAAATAAAGTAGGAATAAGAACAAAACAGCGCCTTCTTGTTTTGAACTGTACCCATATTTGGAGAGGTTTCTATTTCTATAGTCCAGTCAGTAGTAAGCGAAGGGCGAATTGGCGAACTTGATGCCCCTTGTGGCCCAGTGGTCGCTATAACATACTGTTCAAAAGGGTTCTGGGTTCGATTGCCAGCGAAGCAGAAATTTTATTATCTGCTATCGGCCTAAGTGTGTCATTGTTTTCGTGTGTCGTCTATGGTACGAGTATGAGTGTGTATTGTCATTTATTAATATTTATTGTCATTTCATCCTTAGACGTGCAGGTGTATTCACGAATTCCTTCACCGAAACAAATGAAGATCATTTCTCTAATATGCAAATAATATTTTGAAAATAAGAGGGGCGTACAGAACTCGAACCCAGGCCTTAGGGTTGCGCGATTCACCAATCACATGGCTTGAAATCCACATCTCAGTGTGCCTCGCGTGGATTTCAAGCCATGTGATTGGTGAATCGCGCACAGCTCCGCTCCGCTCCGCCTCAGTGGAACCGCACCCTTACAGTGCAGAAAAACCGCCCATCTCTGCCAGTTATTTAAATATCAATGGTTAGGTATATAGGGCAAAGTTATAAAATTAAAACTTATAGTAATTGAAAGAAAATATTAATGCAAGTATTAAGAAATACATATAACTTAGAGGCATTCTGGCATGAAGATACAGATCATCTTTTATGATAATTGACGACGATTTGAAAGCGTCGGAAGGCCACACAAAGTTAGTTGAAATCCAAAATCATAACTGGACGTGTTATACGTGATAACAATATCACCCGCCAAGTAAGTAACGGCATTCGACAAATTTTTCGAAAAGTGGTTTCGGTTTTTGCGTTATTAAGCACTAAATAATACTTAAAGGTCTATCGACGCTTTTCAAGTCAGATTTTTAATTAAAAGTCGACGCCACGGCAAATATTACTTTGAGTATGACGTTTTGTCGAGCTCGAGAGCTCCGTAAAGTTAATGTATGGTATATAAAAGCAGAAAAAACTTTCATGTCCCGACAATTATGTTTTGTATTTGACCTCTTTACTGTGAATAATCATTGCAGGTACATACCTTACGAACGAAAACATTACAAATGTTTAAATTATAAATGTTATCCGGCGTTTCAGGAATTTAAATGATGTAGGAAACGACTAACAATCTTAATTACACCCTCCGCTAATTACAATAAGCGTCCTAGTTCCGATTTGAGTCTTGTTTTGTGTCGACTCAAATGTAATTGGCGACTGGGGAAGGGTGGTAACAGGTATTCTCATTTGCAATTTTACACCCAAAAATTAAACAAGGAAGTATTAGCACGCCTTCATAGCTTACTTAGAAACTTATGCATTGTGAGTAAGATATCAAGGACTCAAAAGCCATTCGGCCTTTAGTAGGTACTAGATAAATCAGGGTGTGTGGGGTTTTTCTATAGGTATTTCAAGTTTTCCAACAAAGCTAAACAGTTTCTCTCCATTTGCGTTCTTTTTTTTCTTTTTAACGTCAATATATGAAACGATAAGTCTTTCGATCAAAACACTAACCTAACAGTTAGTTACCTAATCGAAAAATCACTGGTAGAACATAACACTCTCAAAACATTCTTACCCGCTGCACGCTAAACTATTCGTCCTTAGAGCCTCTAACCTACAGGTATAAGCAAGGAGCAACCTAACCTAACCTAACATTTAATTTCGCGTCGAAGACCCCCGCACAAGTGCAATGCCACGGCCCTCGGCTCCACAATGTGTCTCCAACAATGACTGCAGTGCTGCTTACCCAGTAATAAAGTTTAGGGCTTATTTTAACTGCCCGACGATATTTCCTTTGAGAGACAAAATGGACCTAGTCTTTGTCTTGAGGTCGTTGGGCTCTGTAGAAATAAAACTCGCGTTAAGTTGTTCATATATTAATATTTTTACTGGCGTCCGGACGAGAGAATTCTAGTGTTAGGATGGTCTGCGCGAGCTTAATGCGAGAGCGGCTTGGTCAACTAAATGAGTTTGTCGCATCATGGCTTATATTTTATTTCTTTTCTTTCCAGAACAGCAGTCATATTTCTGTTCAAAATGTATAATATTACTATCTCAATATTTTGCTTCGAGATATTTTCCTGCGAGATGAAAGATGTAATTTTGTGACTAAGTTTCATATAAAGTGTGTATTCTAAAAATATTTAAAATGAAGTAGTAACTCCTTATTATATACTCCTAATTCTTGAACTTGATACGATACTGAACTCCATGGTTGATATTGAGTCATCAAGTTCATCGACCAGAGAAACAAGGAACTCACAGCAAATCATCACAACATTACACCATCAGTAACGAAGAAAAGGCATAGGACAATGCAACTAAGAGACATAAACAATAATTTACAATTACTTCAAGGAAGTTTCCTTTAAAATTACAGTTAAGCGTTCCGAGTTAAAAAGGCTTCCAGGATTTTATGCATTCGTAGTTCCATATTTATTTGGTTATTGCCAATTAGTCTGATCGTAAAGGCAACGTTGCCTTCGGGAGGTCTTTTATGACAAGAGCTGACGGTATTGCTCACTATATGCTCACCATACGAACGGTATACCATTCAATTGCAACGTGAACTTACCTTTGAGATATAGCTCAACTAAAGTATAATGTACGGTTACTAATCTAAATACATATTATATAAAACCGAAAAGTCACTTACTCATCACGAAATATCGAAAACCGCGTGATGTATAATTTGGTAGAGAGATAGTTTATATATATTTAGCAGACATCCGCTAAGAACGGATTTTGACAAATTCTTAGGAGGATAAACTTATGGGTGAAAATCGGTAAAAAGTACTCTCTCGCGGGCCAAGCGACAGGCAACAGCGACCGCTCCTGTTGCTCTGATCGCCCCTCGAAAGCCTTAACATTAACACTGCCACAACAAACGCCAGTTGCCCCTTGAGGCCAACAGCAACCGCTCCAGTTCCTCTGATCGCCCCTCTTAATTGTCACAATAAACGCTCTTGCCCCTGACAGTACCAGCGAATGCTCCTGTCGCTATCTAACGCCAGCTTTGGAACACTCATACCCCAATGGTCATAATGAGTAGTACCGACACGCTATCAGCACTAACTCCCATTGTGTTTGCATAATCGACCGGTACACCGTCGGCTTTAATTAATTCCATGAGTGATTTATGACATGCCGTGTAAATGTGGGTCACGCAATATTTATGGCTGTCCGTACGCACTCATCAACTCGTCATATCAACGTTGAGTTTGATGTTTATAACGTGGGTTGTAGAGTGAGACTGCTGAGAGAAGGCTTGGGTTTGATTCCTAGTACGAACGTTTAATTTTATGAGAGAGATAGTATTTTTCTATCCATGCGATTCGCGATATTGAATCATAATGCAGAGGACCTATTTGTGTGCGTTTTAAAGGTGCTGTGGTGATAATCAAATTTAAAGGCTTAATTTTAATTAGTCCGAGTCAAATGCGATTTAACTTTTAATCAGTCGAGATTAGATTTTGAACTAAGGTTAAATTTTATAATATTATTGACCCACCAGATGTTGTTCTGTAACTAATTTAGTTTCAAAAATTGTATATGGCTTTAAGAAACGCTCATAAAGTACAATAATTCAACAAACTCCCAAGTCGCCAACAATTTGATTTCTAGTAAATTTCGACATCGGCAACGCCTAACAATACATCCAGAGAACCACTCAAGCTCACAAAAACTATCAAAATAGGTCCAATAGTTTAGGAGGAGGTTTTTGACACACGGTAAGAAGAATCTATGTATAATATCAAGACATTTTGTGCATACAAGAAATTACAGCATTCAATGTCCTATAAATTTTCCCCGATCCAGTTCATCGTATGCTTGCTACTTTTATGCTCATTAAACTCCTCCCGGCCATATAAATAATCAATTAATTGCTGATTTAACGACTATTTAGCAATAAATTGTTTATTATTAAATGTCATATAACCTGTTACTCAGTACGACAATGTAGCCACGAGTAATAAAAGTAATCGGGGATTTGATTTTTTATAGTCATAAACCGGGCGGGTTTTTCATGGCTGAACAGAGTGGGCGACATCGCTCCTCTCTTTCCCACGATGAACTACTTTAGCGTTTTATCTTGAACATTAAACAGAAATTCTTTGTTATACCTACACTATTTACTTAATCAAGCAAAATAAAAATAAATAGAATCGAAAAATCGTAAGAAGTAAGTTCAACAAGAAGTTATGAGGAAGCACTCGAAAAAACTGAGGAGGCATTGAGCTAATAGAGCACACACACATGTTGCTCCAGAGCCAAGGACTTTGTTATAAAGTCCTTGTTCAGAGCTGGTGTAGAAATTAGACTAAGAAAATTAAATGGCTAATATCTTTCAGTATGTGTTACAAATGTAATCGTAATAAAGGATTCAATTCCAATAGCACGATGCAATACACATCGAACATATTTTTCTGTCCGCGCGTGTTGTGCAGCACTCGTAAATCGTACACATCGCATTACCACTCGACCACTCGACGGTCACTTCGTGCGGCTGTGGAGGGTTGATTATTTACAAATGAACTGCGCGCTGTTACAGGGTTATTGCTTGTGCCGATAAACTAACAACATGCAGAACGCCGACAAACTATTTGTTAATGTTATGTTATGATGCTGTTTTGTGTTTATTCCATTTATTTAACTAAAGTTTTAGTCTGTTTTTTATGTATGTGTGCGTTTTTTTGTGTTGTGTATTATTAGTGTTTATTAAAAAAAATTAAATAATTCAATAAACGTACGTAATTTACTAAACTAGCAAAAATAAGCAAATAAGTACGAAGATGAGTGCCTTAATAGAATATTATCATCATTAAATAACCTATTGACAGCTCACTGCATGACATTAATGATTGATTATCATTAATGATTAATGGTTGTGAACATTAGATATTGACATAGTTTAGCATTTTTTATGTTTTGAATGTTACGATTTACTACTACTACTACTACGTTCAGTAAAAAAAATAACTGTTAAAAATTGTATTCTGATTATCTCAATATCACTTATAGCCGGTTTCACTTTTTTAGAGGCGACCATCTCAGACCTCAGGGGTAGCAACGCATCTGTGACCGAATTGGAACAAGACTCATACTAACAATAACTAATTGGACTATTACTAACATTAACTAACAGGACTAATTATCACTAACATACCCTGTCCTCGCACTTATTAACAAACTAACCAACTAATATTCTAACACCATCTACTAACTGGACTAACCATCCTAGTCCCTTTGAGTCTAGTTCTAGGTCGGTCACAGTTGTTATGGGCGGCAGGGGAAGGGTGGTACTGCATGCTCGTTTGCTATCTTAATTCCATAAAAAAAAAAAAAAAAAAAAGAATCATTGACAGTTGTTATGTGTCATCAAATTGGGACATACTGGGCAGAAAACCTGCCTATAACTGAGTCGCAGATAATATGGAATTGTATTTCCTGGCAAAAAAATAATTTATAACCTATTCTCGCAGTTCAATTAAGCATATCAGCTAGATTAATTGACGGAATTTTAATTTCTTGCCGTCAATCTGCAATGTACCTTATCACAGGAGCGGACAGTAGGTAAGACGATAGAAAAAACCCTGGGTAAAAAGTTTACAGAAACTCTACTAGATCTTTGCAGATTATGCTGTGAATCTGAGAAACGCGAAAAAATTGAGTCCCGTTACAAATACACATTTATTTACGTCGAATAAGTTTATATTTGAATACAAATGACAACCCCACCTGATTAATAGTAGATAAGCAATGAAGTCCAAGACGTTGAACGCACTAAAATTTTCGTATCGTCAGGTATTGCGAGGATTTAACGCTATCATAACAAAAATACGTAACCAATGAATCTATAACTCAAATAGTCAAAGCCAAAGTAAACACGTCATTTAAAAATTCATTTGCTATTGAGGCAGGTGTTCATTTGTAATCAATATTAATTCGCTCGAGGGGAGTCCGCGCGATGGGCGATGTGCGAGCGAATCATAGCGATACTTCGCCATCCAATTATAATCGTTTATTTAAGTATCGCCGGGTTATTTACGACCAGTAATATGTTTGCGTTTCACGACTTAGCGCTTAACACTTTATCGCGCGCTGTAAAAATTTGGTCATTTATTTATGGTGAGCGCTTCTTAGAATACTAGTGGAGCTCATAAGGTGTTAACATTGTTTTAGTAGTATAAAATGGATTAAAACAGTGTTTTGAATTATGATAGCTTGGATGGAATTTGCACTTCATTTTACAAGCCCTTTTAATTGACTAACTGACTACATACTCTCAGTATGTAATACCTAGAGGAAATTTACGCTTCCGTTTGTTTGTCGTTTGTTTGTGAGTTTCTTGAGAAAAAATCTCTCAAAAAGTGATTAACATAACCTGGCATTAAATTTTTAATTATTTTCAATAAGCAAGAAGCTGTCTTTTATTTGATTTTCATAATAACTATAAATCATAGATAATACATATATTATCTATGATTTATAGTAGATACCTCAAACGTGCTACTAAAGTGGCATATTAAAGTATTTTTAAATTTTATGAGTCTACCAGGTTTGATCATACACGAATAAACGAAAGGCGTCAAAAATGAAATCATTTTATGTTATTATAAATGATATTTAAAAAGTTAAGAAAAGTAAAAAAGGCACATACCTATTTATGTTTTTAGAAATTATTCATATCCCTAATGAGTCTTTAATAATCAACTGTACAGATACATTTATGACAAAAATAAATAATTATTAGACTTTATAGAATCTTTTGTGTCTGGGCGACTGTTTTATTAATCTTAGAACCAATCTCTAATCAATTTGAAATAAGTATTTTATCATTTAGTATTTACGTATTTTATCTCAATCTTATCGGAAATATGTATGAGCATATGAAATGAAATAATCCAGTTTTAACATATTTTCAGGTGTGCTAATAGGCGTTAATGTACATAATAGTTACTCGTCAAAAATCAGACGCATTGCTTAACATGTTAAAATAAGTTTGGGCAAAGCCCATGAAATGAGCATTGTGGCAGAAATAATAAATTAAGCAAAGGTCGTAAAGTTCTGGAGCAGAAAGCGCGCGTCGTATCCATTGATGCACCATAAATCTCTATCGTCGTAAATTTGAAGAAAAGCGTCATTGTATAAGGTGTTATGACAAATATTTGTTTATGGTTCGAACGACGATTTGTTATAATAACTCAGACTATTCAACACATTCAGGGACGCTTGTGGTGACCATGTTTCTATAGTTAGAAAAAGTTGCTGTAAATTCTGTACCAGTCGCCAGATTCTATGAATTTATCAGCCCGTCAAAATCCACTGCTATACACAGGCCTTCCTTACTTTGAATACTATAGGCGACACTCCGACCGGCCCTAAGCCCTCTTAATCAAGCGGCTTTCCACAGTACACACTTCTTTAGGTTAAGGAGTTAAGGGATAATTTCCGGGATACAAACATATCGCTCGGAAGCGCTCATAGCCCGGCGGCTTGCGTCGATCCTAAGTGCTCGACAAAGTTAAGCAACTGCGGGCGCGGTCGGTAGTTGGATGGGTGACCGCTAGTGACAATATTTCTTGAGCGCTTCCGTGCTTCGGAGGGCACGTAATGCCGTCGGTCCCGGTTGAGATCGATAGATAGCAGTCGTTGAGCCATGTTGGAGGCCTTCGGGCGGCTTGAAAACTTTCGACATTGGGTTGGTTGACTCACCCCTCCACCAATCCGCACTGAAGCAGCGTGGTGGAGTATGCTCTAGGCTTCCTCAGTAATGAGGAAAGACCCGTGCTTAGTAGTGGGCCATTAATGGGTTCCCAACAAACATTTAACAGGTCGCCACAACGTGCCAGCGATAACTTTTGGTGCTATAAGCTTGTCGCCGTTACGTCGCTATAACGTCGGTATCACCAAGAAAAGGCCCATTTTATACGACTCAGAGTCCTATAAAAGTCATATAGCAGTCGCGTAAGTTACTTCTTGGTCGCATAGTGGTCGTATAGAGGTCGTGTAGCGCACTTTTTGTCGAATTAAGGTGTTTATTACCGCTGCTTTACGACATTTGATCGTATACGAGTATCCAGCGCGCCTCCTATACCGCAAAATATTAGTTGTCAAAGTGACAAAATATGTAATTATAACATATTTTGTCACTTTGACAACTAACTAACAGCGAGACTCGGCCATTTTACTTATTCATCTTTGTTTTTCGAAACTCAAGTTCAAGGACGGTTGATCTTATGGGAAATTAATTTCATCGAGTCTTATGTGCTAGTTTTAACTATATAATAAACGCGCCAGTGTAATTAATTAAATAAATAATATTTTACAGTCATTTTTGAAAAAACGTGTTTACAATTACCTTTATACGATTCAAAGTGTTGGACAAGACCGTTATACAACTTCTATACGACGTTTCAATTTATGTCATTATTGGATTTGTAAACATTCCGCCATAGAAACAAAATTAGGGTTCAGTTTAGTAATTGTCAAGTGTGTAAAACCTTATTAATCACTATTGTTATTATCATTATTGTGTTGTTTGCTGGTTGAGCTGTCATTAAAAAAATACACGTGATACTGGATACAATAGATATCGATAAATTCTTAACAAAATTAGATTTATTAATTTGATACGTATTGCTCAAAATGACCATGGAAATCTACACATTTTGTACGCGCTGATCGTTGTTTCGGTTGCAGATTTTATACTAGTGACGAAACCGAACCTGCACATTTTATACTAACTGAAGAAACTGTTATATATTATATTTTGATAAATTTTGATTTTTTCTGGTGTCCAAGTTGCACTTTTTGCCATAGGTATACTATAATTACCCAGAAGATGAATGTGAATTCTGTATTTAGAAATGATTTTTTTATAAAACTAAATATTTTTCTTGTAACTTGTACAGTAAGTATAGGTATAATATAGTACCTACTGGTGACGGCGTTTTAAAAAAATAAAGTGCTGTTTACGGAACCATCTCCAGTTGGACTACAGTTAACTTGTCGCATACCTACTTATATTCCGTACTTATATTCAGTTCGTATAACGGTCGTAAAAAAGTGTTTGAATCGACTGAAAGTCGTATAGGAGTTTTATATACCACTCTAATACGACGTCGTGTAAAGGTAGTTTTCGAACCTCTAATACGACTAAAGTTGGTATAGAAGTCGCATAGACGTTTCTACTGCCACAACACTGCTTACACGACTGAATGTCGTGTAATAGTCGTATAGGGCAGTCGAATAGGCGTATCTACGACGTTTTTACACGACTACAAGTCGAATAACTATAGGGGGCACTAAGTCGTATAACAGAATGAAACTACTTCTATACAACGCTTATACCACTATGAGTCGCGTAATTCCTTCTTATTCGACTAAAATGTTTGTTGGGTTGTAGCCAAACATATCTACGTTCTTGTTCGTTGGTTTAGGAGCGAAAGCCTGACAGACAGACGGAGTCAATTCGCATTCATAATGTTGGTGGAAAAGTAGGTAGAGATTTCATTATTTACAGCTTTGTAACACATACCTACTGTATTAAGCTTAAGCTGTACAAAAAGTGAATAAGTTTTTATTGTCTTGTGGAATAAACACCATGTCACCCAGCTATGTAACTCGGATATAACCCGTTTTTGAAAATATTATGCGAGTATCTACAAAGACTTTGCTTTGACTTTAATTAATCAATCAGACTTTAATTATACTCGTAATCTATATGTCCAGCGTTATTATTTAATTACACAACTTCATCATTTATTTCTTATAATATGCTTTTGAATCGTTAATTTATTGTGCACAATAATTTATTTATTATCGCAGTTGTTACATTCGTGGATACCCGTGTGGAATGATACGACGTATGTGAGACCTATTAATAATAATTGTACATAAAGTCTGTTGTGAAACCTTTTTCATTGCAATAATTTATTCTTGTAGTACAGGTTCTTAATTGCCTTTATCTGTTAGAGTTACAAGTGCATTGGATTTTTATTGCGAGTTATCTAATAATAACTGAATCTATATATAATAATAATAATAACTGAATTTTTACAAAAAAATAACCGGCTTCAAATTGAGATATAGATAGAGATAGATTAGATAGATTCAGAGATTAGAGATAGATAGATTCAGATAAAACACAGAAACTAAACTCAACATTTAAATTGTTGTCTCGCTGGGAATCGAAGCCAGAGCCTTTTGAACGGCAATGCGTCATGGTCATCGTCGCCTATGGATACGAGCAACACCAGCGGAGTCACCAGTGCAACGCCGGCCCTGAAGGAGAACTGTTTTTACACCTTTCTTGAAAAACCCCATGTCATAGCGCTCCGGGAATACCTCAGAAGGAAGCTCATTCCACATCTTGTGCGTTCGTGGCAAAAACGATTGTTGTTGCAGGTGGTAGAGCCTAGTGTTCACCGGGGTAGTACCACCGCCCGCCAAGGTACTCAGTACCATTTCTACCGTCACAATAATTGTTTTTAAGAGCAATTGTGTTCCGGATAGGAAGGTGTGGAGCCGGTTTCACTTGCTTAGAGGCGACCATCTCAGTCCTCAGGGGTAGCAACGCATCTGTGACCGAATTGGAACAAGACTCATACTAATCATTACTAACTGGACAATTACTAATATTAACTAACAGGACTAAATAACTAACAGTCCCTGTCCTCACACTTATTAACAAACTAACCAACTAACATTCTACCACCATCTACTAACTGGACTAACCACCCTAGTCCCTAAATTGGGTCTTGTTCTAAGTCTGTCACAATTGCCATGGGCGGCAGCGGAAGGGTGGTGCTGCATGCTCATTTGCTACCTTAATTTCATAAAAAAAAAAGACGTGTGGCACTCGGAGACTGCCGCGGTAAAGCTATTGCATAGCATTATATATAAATTAACAAAACAAAAAATAATACTGCATTTGTGATAATAATAATAAAATAAATGTATATAGAGTAATAACTCATTTTCTTTCACAATTTTTTCGTGACTTTCTTCATTAATAAATGCACTTTGTTTATTCATATTTAAAACACTTTGTACACAAATTATACGAGTACAGATATTCACTGTTTTACAGTGGGATAAGAAAGTGGTGTACCAGTTTTCATTTAGTTGCCTAGTTATCAAAAGTTACATCAAAGTTTATTAGAAACGGATAATGCATTAATTTGTGCAAAGAAGATTTAAATATTCTGAACAAAAGCATAAGAACTATTTCAGTTGACAAAATAATTCTTTTTAAAAAGAAAATTGACATTTGACATTTAAGTCCTACAACGATCTTTTGGCGCGTGAATGACGTGTGGGTGACAGAGACAGTGCCTTACAGTTTGCCTTGCCTGTATGGCACTGTCTCTATCACCCTCAAGTCATTAATATAGTGTCATTATTTTATGTCATGTTATTATTTTGTATGTTTTAAATCTAAATACGCGATAATTCGACTATTATGAATACATGTTGTCGATTCCAACGCCTTATTTAATCCAGATCTACATGTAATTATTCTTAAAACACCGAACCGACGGGGCGAAAATCAAATGTTTGACAGGTAAGATTTGTATGGGAAATTAAAATTTTAATTTTTTAGTATTTACTTCGCAATTTTTCATATTTTCTCATCGCTGCAACCTTCCCTGAACTTCCACGAATATTTCAAGACTAAAATTAGCCAAATCGGTTTAGCCGTTATAAAGTAAAAGTTAGTTAACTCAGTTAAAAGTTCTGGTATTTATCGATGTGTGGGTGCATAGACATAGTAACTATGTCTGTGTGCAGGGTGTAATAAATTTTCGTTACGAAATTTCTGCATTCGGTCCCCGCGCCCAAGGCCCGCGATAAAAGCTATACAATAGCTTAAAAATCTTGCACCTTCGTGGCAAAAACGACCGGGTTGTCATTTAGACGAATTCCATATCGAACACGAACAGAGTATAGCCAATGTTTTCTAAAGTGAAGCGCAGACGGTAGGTACCTAGTGCTTAATACACTACAATAAAACAATAAAAATGTAGTAATCTTCAAACGATACCATAGAACCACTTTTCCGTTATATTCTTTAGTTTTAATGTACACTAGCTTTACAATTCAGAATCGACGCGTTGAAACTAAAAAAATAATACCGCATTGAATTCCTCTTGGTGTGTGGTTTAAGTGATAAGTGAACAGAGTTCTTATTATCATTTAAATTAAGAATGAGTTTTTATTCGATCGTGCTTACAAATAATTCAATTCCGAACACTTTTTGATCTATTTTCATTATGTTGAATGTATTTTTAAGCCTGAATGATTGACGTTTTGTCGCTAGGTTCCTACTTAAGTTTATCACAGGATAAGTTTAATTATCTATCTGACCAGAAGGAAGGTAGGGATTTTCATAGAATCAATCGTAATGTAGTCTTATTTGTTTCAAATACAATCTCAGCTCAGAGTGCCTGTTATATGTGAGTCTTTTGCTTTCTTGGAAGGAAGGTACGGCTCACGTATTTGATGTTACTGTCGAAGCATTGATAAACAGTGTCGAAGACCCTCGTTTCTCTGTCTGTCTGTTAGAAGTTTTGTAAAATTTAAATAAATAATGACAACACTCGCACAAAGAAAAATTGAAATCTCCACGCTGGCGCTCTTCTTTGACGGTACAAGTTCATAGTATCACAATATTTTATTACCAACTCAATACATTTATAGCGTCCATTTGTACCACAGTCTAATACCGCAGCGAGCAAAGGGCCGACACACCACAGGTTCGTTCGAAATAATACCGTACAATTGGCCGTGTACCACAAACTGCCTCCGAAATTGTTTCTCGCGCGGCACAAAACATTGTTGCCTTAATTTGAAAACCACCCTTTTTTTCTCTTGCTATTAAATGTAATCAACGTTAGTACTCCCTCGACCGCTAGATGGCGTAGCTTTCATCGATTTTTTAAATCGATTTCTATTCGATCAGGTTAAAAAAAATAATGTGTACAGTGCGCCCAACTTATCTCTGAAATGGCAAAAATTGGAACTAACGAAAAGTCATTCATAAGTACGTTGTGGTCATTCATCTGTCAGTTACTAGTGTGCAATGATTGGTCAAATGAATGTCAAATGCGTCCGACAGCGCCTCTTTCGTTTCAATCTTAAGTTGGGTTTACTATAATGAGGCTCATCGATTGGTATCTTCTACTAGATAAGCTACTCTACGATAATGAATAAAACCAAAAAATTAGGTATACAATTTTGCAGTGAAAAAAATCTTACAAAATTGAAGTCGGATACAACACAGTATATGATTAAATCAACACTTCACTAGACAACAGAGGACCGATAAAATTTTACTGAAACTGGAGACGATTTTTTGCGAGGATATTGTTAGTATAATGGTAACCGAGAAAAAGCCGAGAACTTATACTTTACGTCACAAAAACAGCACCAAAGTGAGCATCGACTCGCATTCCGTATTCAATTATACGACAAAACCAGTTTCACTCTGACGGCACTGGTACCAAAAACAGGTTGGCAACGCAAAAAGTATCGACGCCGGCACAACACTAGTCCGCAACAATACAGAAACAAGGTTCGAATAAGCGGCCGCGTCACATTTGAAACTACGAACACAATAAAGTCATTAAAACGTTTACACACTCGGTCGCTTGTCGAACAACTGCCGGCCAATTAAAATGAGCTAGTGTTGGGCCAATCAACGTATCGATAAAAACCGTGAGGCTTCGTGACATAAATACGATGTGACTGCCGTGAAGGCATTACTAAGTTTCCCTTTTAAGTCGTCTCCTATGGTGTCAAGTTACTCGCGCGCATAAAAAATACATTCCGATCGACAATTACTATATATGTCCTGTGGAAGGATAAAGCTCTCGTTCTATCAAAAACGGTCCAATAACGAGGTGAACAGGACTGACATTTACAGACGATTCTCACGTCAATATTGTACGTGCTTTACATTTCTCTGTAGGTGTACAACTCTACAATTCTGTAGGTATATCTGTAGTAGTGACGGCCAAGTATTTTGAACGTTAAGCTCCTGAACAGGGGGCCTTATCTAATTTCCAAAAAATCATCATCATCAAATGATTGGCTACACAAAAATTAACATTTCTTAAAATAATCTGGTTCAAGACTTGTCTAGTTAATTTTAATGCAGTTCTGACAAACTTTCATACACGTTTTCAAGCAATTAACACGAAATCCAACATTGAGCAAAAATAAGCAAAAGTGAAACGGCAAACTTATCTACACACACCAGAGAATAAATTTATAATATTTTCAAAGGAGTGCGAATATAAGTGGCTAGAGATTCGATTTTTCGGGCCAGACCATAAACCATCTGTACCTACCGGGACTTATGGCATTGTGAGAAAGAACCAGCACCTTCAGAAAACTATACTGCTTGGTGTTATGACAACTCCTCGCTGGCGCCCCTTCGTGTTTCGGCTGGGACCTTGTGATATAGGACATTCTTTCTTACCTCTTAGTTATTTCTTCTTACCGGCCACACATCTTCTATTTAATACCTGTGATGTTGTTGAAGTCGACAAACACCAACGACTGCGACCACACACCATCAGGTGGCGCGACTGGTAATTAAATTTAAAAATGTCTTCCTATTTAAACTATCTAGATCAATCTGCCAGATAAATGATACATTATTTGCAACAAGTCTATAAAAATCATTCTAAGCGTGGGCTACGTAAGGCGTGGCTTAATGAATAATGATTATTATACGCAAATAAGTTTGTATATATTTATAGTTATAAAGAATCCTATTCATTGACCGATTTTGTAAGATACCTACTTTCGATTTCACTATGCGAATCAGGTTAATTTATCATCCAATCTATTGATATACTTCAGACATGACAGCCAGTTATTCTCCACCTATTGATATGCCTTTCATTGCTAATAGGTTTTAGCAATCTGTGCTCTAATTACAGAAGCTTTGGTCAGAGTCATTAATATGTATTTGTTATTAAAATTAGATTGAATTTTGTTTATAACATTATTATGTAATGATATCTCAATAATTAGGTTAGAAATTCAAACATGAATAGTAATTTCAAGCTGTAGATTGGTAACTGAGGAAAATTCAAAAGTGTGTGAAATCCGCCATTCCGCACTTAGCCAGCGTGTTGGACTATGGCATTAATCTTCCTCGAGATGGCGATGAAGCCTCTCATTCTGAACAGAGACCCATGCATGCCCAACAGTGGGTCAGTTGTTTGTTGCTATGTAGATCATGATGATGATTTGAGCTAAGGATTTCGGGATTTTATCAAGTCTTCATTTTCATAATTGACCATAATATATCCAATAATCCGTTTTGTTTCGAACTTTGATACAGCTACTCCTTAAACTGTCCAGGTAAACAACCAAAGGTCCCCGAGCGCAGGATTTTAACCTGCGTTGGGGGAGAAGAAATCGTCCTTTTCTTAAGTTTTTGCTTATACTCGTATGGTTAATGCTTAATTAATAATCTACATTTTCACTACAAAAAATACCACATATCTTCAATTTACTGTAAGATCAAAAAATGATGAATCTTTTTATTTCTCTCAAACACAAGTGGAACATTATTAACCAAAGTGGTGGAACTATTAACAAATTCGGACACCTCAGACCGAAGCCAGCACTTAAGCATTGTGCAATGTCCGATGTGGGCCACAAAGCCTTCTATTTAATAATTCATATCTCTAAAACGTGCGAAGACTTCAGTTTAACACCTCGAATGAGACGAATAAACAAACGGACCTACTATTACTATTCATATCGTGTCTTTGAACACTTTGAACACACGTATTTTTCTCTTCGGCCGATTAAAGCCACTTTTTTGGACGCTCCCAGTGTATCGAGACCTGTGTCTTCGTATCCTGAGCACTATACGAGAGTTCTACTTACGGTCCCCAGTAACCGATAGCTAATAAGATCGTAGATTCAAGTGTTTCGTTTCTATAGGATAAAAGAATACTTGTGCACACATCGCTTTGAACGGTTTGTAGTCAAATATGGATAGAAAGTTATGCGTTGCAACACTAAAAGAATAAGTTAAATCAGGATATTAGGTGTATTACATTTTTTTGTATTGTTTTGTAAATGTTTTTGTATGTCGCGTCCTATGACCTGCCCGTTTTTAATTGCATAGTTTTTGTAGATCCAATTTTTGGTTCTACTAGTCGTTTTTGAAAACTTAACCCTTACACTTTCTACATACCTACAGTTAAAATTCACTTAAGTAAAAAAATCATTAAATATTATCGTTGTGAATTAAGCATAAAACACAATAATTAATCACGGCCAAACTACACACCATAAAGTGGGGCCAGTAAATACTTATCACTTACTTCCCCATCTATTTATTTATACAAAAAAAACACTATTCTAACAAACGAAACTAGACCAACCTTTACAGAACATTAGCGCTATAATAATTGTCGAACAGTAGCATAGCTGGCGGCGACACAAACGGAGCTATTGCGATCCGGCGAATCGATATACCGATACATCGACACCGGCTAATCGATGCGAGAACGATTAATCGATTTTGAGATTGCGATCGGGTACCGTTCGTTTGGACCACTTCGCATTGTTGAATATCGTGATTTGTCCTGCATTCCGCGTATTGTACCAGCTCGGTAGCATGGTAGCCTGGTAGCTGCCCCAGGCACCATATTCAGAAATACATACCCAAAAGCAGCAAATATTTATGTTACTTACATATACATATAAATATAATTTAAGTTTCTGGTTTGTTTTCAAAGTTACTGTTTTGCCAAGTAGTTACGTATAGTAAGTAAGAAATGTTGCCAATTTTTTGTCAGTCCGTTTTTCTGTATGTCCGGGCTAAACAATTTGTATTATATCTACATTAGAAACATTCGAGTCAAACATACGTCAGATATTATAGACATGTAAAATATTTCTTCAATAGTTAAGATACGAACTCATCAGCTATCTCGCAATATCTGTAGAACTGCAACATATATAATTGTTAACATCGTATCCTTATAAAACAGTACACTAACGACAGTATCCATAATATTTCTCCCCGATACCCTTTAGCAATGTTCCGAGTAATTTGCAACCGAAAACCATTAAAAGAAACATTAAAACGCGATAATACAAGAGGCAGGCTCTTAACGGACATACAAGATGCTTTTATACGTCCATATCAAATACTATACGGGAAAATATTGTGTCGTTACGGCGGGCCGACCGATATCTAAGGACGTTTTTTCATTCGCCAATGAATATGATGATTGTAGAATCGCAAGAGATTTTTTAAATTTGTTTGTTTTTGGATTTAAGCGTCGATAGCAGACATATTAAAAGGAATTTCGATAATTACAACCTCAAAAGCAGCCAAATTTTAAAATCAAATTTTATCATGTCACCTAAATAATGTAATTTATATGTTTATAAATTACAACAAGTTTGAAAAAGGCACAACATGGTGCTGTAAAAATTCTACATGTTTTTATGACAAGTTCACATCACTATCTTGTATTAAAATTTTCAGAATGAACATGTTGACATTAATTTCTCATGAAAATACACAATTTTTTGCGGTATCTCATCTTTTATAAGCAGGCATCCGATATCAAGTCAAATATAACCAACTATTCGGCCGCATACTAAATAGTGACGGACTGGGTATCTCTAGTAAAACCCATTACTCTACGAGGATGTGAGTTGAATAATGCCAACTTACCCCCCGGAGGTAGGACGCGAACGTCAGATCATATCTACGTACCTGCAAAAAAAACATCTTCGTTAGTTATCGTACTTTTGTTAAAATATGCCTCTAAAAGAAAAACGCCTTTTAAAAAACACAAGGGTGTCTTTTAAGGACCATTCACATATGACGTCACTCTTTAAACAGTGGGGGTTAACAAAGTGAGATCACAATATAAATAACTGTGACATTGTGTGACAGGTAAGATTGTTGATGCTACGTGACATCTCAACGCTAACGGAGCGTCGTACAACTATAAATTATTATCCATTCCACATGAAGGTTAAAATTGCAATATGTGACGTCACATCGGAGGAAAGGGGACGTATGTGACTATATTTAACAATGACATGGGGAACTCCAAAAACCAACAGCTAGTAACAGACTCCAATATTACCCTCTGACCTCTAGCTATTAATAGCCTGCAATTGCGCAATTCTATGTGAAAACTGAAGTCATCTAGGCTTCATCTAGCCATCATCAAATTCCTAAATCCCAGCGCTGAGCGCTCAGCAGACAAAGAGAGCGAAACGTACACGAAGTGAGATGAACGTGTATGATAAATTCGAGAGATACACTGTACTGGGAACTGTTTATTCCATGTGCTGCAAGGTATAGGAGGAAGCGATCAAATAATTCACAATGGTACACATAAAAACTAGATATTTATCTAAAAAGTACCTCAGGATAGCACTTCACATTTGGAACCAAACTCTAGGATTCAATACGTCGTTGGGTCATGTGCCGTGGACAACACACCGACAGCTTTACTGAGTTTATATAATGCAAATCAATATACGCAATAATTATATTCTAGCATTACAGAAGTTATGTTGAAATGGAATTGCATTCATTACTTTGCTCTTTATTTTATTTTATTTGAAAAAGCATTACTGAAATTAAATTTTCATTAAAACATTCCTCTCCCAATCCTACTAATAACTAATAACTATAACTAATATTTGTATTATAAATGAGAAAGTTTGTAAGGATGTATGTGAGTGAGTGAGTGTGTGTGTGGATTTGTTGCTCTTTCACGCAAAAACTACTGAACGGATTTTCATGAAACTTTGCAGTAATATAGCTTAGACATCGGAATAACATAATTTGTTAAAAATTATAGAGATTATTGAAGGGTCTGGTTCCCCGAAGCGAAGCGAGGGCGGATTTACTAGTCTCATATAATGTTATAAACAATTATTCAAACAGAAGTATATTTGTAGGTATACCTTTTCAATTAAGTATACCTAATACATCAGCGTCCACAAATATAAAAAAACTATAATTTCATGGTCTCTTCAGTTCCAGGAACATTTTCAAAATAATGCCGCAAATTCAAAAAATACAACATAGTATATCAAAACAAAAGAACTTTAATTTTAATATTAATTTCCGCTCCAGCTTACACCGTGGACCATCGCCATTCATTGTTTTAATAATAAAAATATTTTACTACGACGACACGACGTCCTGATGTATTTTTTCTGGTAGAATCATATTCCGAGTCATCTGTACGTGTTTACGTCCTCGTCATACGTGGGATGATTTTTTGATTTCTCAAAAACTGACTTTTATTATCTGCCTACGTGGCGAGGGGTTCTCGTCCATAATAAACTGCTTATTAACAGTCCGTTTGTTTGTTATTTACACGTCACTCGGACAGTCCTACTCAGCGGGATATTGTCTTGCCAATCGCCTTGTCCTTTCAAAATATTTGAGGGTTCGATCTTTAGTTTTGACGTTCAAAACTTCAAACCTTCGAACCTTCGGACGGCTTCGAACTCGATCACACCGCCTCACACCGTCGTCGACACTGATTTGACGTCTATATTCGATTTTATCGATTGATCTTGATGCATCTACATATTGTATGATCAAAATATATTTATTGTTCGTTTGGTGCTTATGGAATGCGTAAGAGTATAATATATATCCCGAAGAATGTGAAATCTCCTTATTAAAAAAAACTCTGATAGTGGGGATGTATTGTCTTATTTGATTATGGAAGCACAAATTCATTTTGATATAAGTAGCAACATGAGTTGCAAAGACGTTTAAAATATCAACCTACTCGTATATCTGAACCGCAGGGAATATGGAATTGCCACACCCCGCTAGAGACAAAATTAATTAGGTGTGCTAACAGTTCAATGAAACTTGGAAGCAAAATTTACTTACGGCATTTTAAATGCTCGTCAATCTACAATGCACCTTAATTACAGGACGAAAAGCTGGCATTAGTGTGAGATGCTATTAAAACAAATTCCATATCGAACGAAAAGTCATCGCTCTAAAAACGTTTGTTATGAACCGAAATGGTGACCGTAAAAGCTTTTAAGTAACCGTAAATTCTAGCACATGCAAATAGTTAAAGAATGCTGACTATCCGTATGCATATTGACTCCAACTTCACTGTACAATTCCTCTTTTACTCCAACAACTACTAAAAAATATTTAACACGTCCATCTACCAGAAACGCTTAGTAAAATTCCACTATACAAAATTTCTACTAAATATGTAGGTCTTATTCTTCTTTGAACAAACAAAAGTGAAACAGAAAAGAACTTCGTTCATAACGAACAAGTAACTGACGTAACTAAACCAATATGGCATACCAGAGGCGCCGGGACCACTGGCTAGCCGGGTCGCTGGCTAGCCGAGCCACCAACTAGCCGAGCCGCCAGCTAGCATAGCCACTAGCCGGCACCCGGTAGCCAATGTTTGCCGACACATTCGCACCTCGACCCTCTAAACGTCGATACGCAAGCAATAAAATGGTTCCACGCACCCACGAGCTTTGTTTTACAACGAACTAAGACTACATATTTGGTTTTACGGGAAATTATTATTAATGTCTGTCGAAGTGAGTTGGTTTCTTATAGACTAACTATAATTAATTCTTGTTGATTATTTGAGATATATTCGTCTTTTGATGTTATATCTAATGTTATAACCGAATTAATCAGATAAATCAGTTTTTGCGTTGGCTAAAAATTATTTGGTGTAAGTATTGTAATTAAAATCAAATGGAAATTAAAGATAAGATTTCATTACCCTGGCTAACCATTGAATTGTTCTTTACACGGATAGATAAATAATTTGAACTATAGATACGTTGTAGATCAGACTTGCTTTGAGAATAGTCCCTAATACGATTCCAGACATTTATGAGACAAATTCTCAAATTTTGTTTAGTGTGTCACTTGTTGTATGTTTTTCAGGACAATGAATAGTACCTTAGTGTCCGAGTTTTTTCCTTTCCTTCCCTATAAACCTTTTAAATATATTCAAAGCCTGCGTTTTGAACTCTGACTAACAATGACCCGTCCAAATGTCCTGCCCATATGAGGACTCCTGGCCGCGTCATTATCCCCGCAGCTCTAAGTGTTTAAATTGCCCGCAGCGCACCAGCCCGGACCAATTAACACTTGGATTCACTTTTACTACTTCAAATCCCTCGGACTTCAGTTTTTAATATTACTTTGGGTTCTTCAAACAATTTTTATCAAGATTGCTCTGATGTTCCCAGACGAAAATAATTGTTTTTACAAAAAAATAATAACCGACTTGGATCTACCTACCTATCTTGCTATATTATATTCGCAGGTGTAAATAATATTATAACGAATAGAATGCAACGAACGAACGTATGTTCTCTCGGAAAATGGACTTAAGTACCCCCACAGGACTCGCCAGGATGAGAGGCACAAGTTATCGGAATCTAAAAACCAATATTATTTTGACAGCACCTACTTGTAAAAAATTCCGTTCAGATTTAAACAATTCGTTTGTACCCAATTATAAGGCTTAACCCATAAACTGTAAACAATTAAATAATTAACAAATAATTAACTTCACGCACCGAACAGTTTGAAAGTTGATCATAAATGTTAATTATTTCTGAGAGTGTCAAACAGTGAGACGGTTATGAGCGAATCATATAATAAATCGAATTACTCGGAATATTATTAATTAATTCTTGTTTAATAAAAGTTTTTCGGCAGCACAATGCCTAGTGCATTCCCAGCGAGTCGACAGGCGGCGGTGGTGAGAATTAGTGGCAGGTGACACTCACATAAATAATGCATCAATGTTTTGGTTGTTTAAAAACTTCACGGTGTTACGACGCACCAAAATTGGAAGCCCGCTTGAACAATCGTTGCAAGTTATTCCTAACTAGTAACAAATAAAGTCACTTTGTGAAAAAATCTCTTCATTCTAATTTTGTAACCGAAGTAGGTATAAAAGGTGGAATATTTTATTTAAATTTCTGCCGGTTATAATGACTTTGCCTGGGATATATTAGCTTAAGTATATTTTATAGCATAATGTTTGTTGTACTGGTGATGAAATCAATATTTATATTTGTTCTTCTTGTATTTGGTGTGTTGCTTTTAGTTAGGTAAGTACGTTTTAGCTCAGAAAATGGATTTGTTTTTGATAGATAGATTCTTAGCATCTTTTTTTGATCAGCAACGCGTCAGCAATACCTTTGATGTTATTAATGTGCACTGGCATCCGAGACCTCACATTAACTACAGGTTTTAATTTAACAACTCGTTTTTGACACTGAAACTTTTTTGCACACTTTTTTAGAGGCGACCTCAGTCCTCAGGGGTAGCAACGCATCTGTGACCGAATTGGAACAAGACTCACACTAATCATTACTAACTGGACAATACTAATATTAACTAACAGGACTAACTATCACTAACAACCAACTAACATTCTAACACCATCTACTAATTAGACTAACCACCCTAATCCCTAAATTGGGTCTTGTTCTAAGGCTGTCACAATTGCCATGGGCGGCAGCGGAAGGGTGGTGCTGCATGCTCGTTTGCTACCTTAATTCAATAAAAAAAAAACAAAGTATATCATGTGGCAAAGTTGTGTACACAGTAGACAAAAATAAATGTAAAGCTCTCCTAATACAAACTATCAAACGTGTGTAATGTTTATTTCAATAATATTCAATAATATTTATTAGTGGCTTTGTATGCGAGGTTAGTCGCTGGGCTGGTTTAACTTGGCAATCGTTCAGAGACACGGTGGTCGGATATCTCACACGTTTTATATGTTTTTATTAGACGAATATTTTTATAGACAACAGGTAAATGACTGGTTGCATAATGGTTTCAATATTGCATCTTAATATTAGATAGAAGTCTACAAATGTGTTGTCTTTGGACTTTTCAGTGGACGAAGCATTAATAGGAAGCCAAAATTTCCAGTAAAGATATAGTACCTAATTGAAAAGTTATCAATATAGCAGTGGCAAAATGAGGGCTAAAATGCTTTACAGTGAGTATGTAAAACAATTGCATTTGGTTAGAATCGTTTTCTGTACAACTAGCCAGAAAACTACGTATCAGATTTAAAGAAACCTTGGAACCAAGTAGGTAGAGGCCGGCTTCTGTCTCCCCATAGAAGACGCTGCTCTTACTGCTATAGGTTTCTTAGTGCTACAAAACGGCATAAAATTTCAAGGAAATATTTGATCAACATCGTTGAAAATATCACCCCAAAATGAGCCTCAACTCAAACGCTCAGCACTTGATCAATGCTCAATGTTCTATGCTCAATGCTCAACGCTCAACGCTTGCGCGGGACCTTAGCAACCTCCGTCAGTATTCAAGGAGGCGGCGCACGGAATGCCAGAACTCGCCGCGCTGTCGACGCCATCTGGTGACTAGGGTCGGCATGTCGATAACATTGTATCGATAAACTGACACGTGATAATGTGATCTGGCATATACAATGTGTTTCTTTTACACTTGATCAAACGAAGTGTGCGGATACTAGACAAAAAATCACCGACAAAAACATTTTTTTTTATTTTTTTTATACTTACACTCGAAAATAAGAGCAATTTATTTTTTTATTATTAAAAACCGTTCTTTTTGATTACTTTTTTGATTTCTTTGTCTGGGAACGGTGTATTTTCGTCAAAGTAGTCTCTTTTGAAAGCTAAGAAGTGTACCTACCTAAGCAAATAAAGTGAATAACAATATCGAACATAAGCTTCGAAAAAAAAACATAAACTATTTGAAATAATAAAAATAAAACTTGATTTTTATTGATGTTTGACCTCTAACTTTAAAATGGGGTCGTTAACATAGTCGTTTTTGCACGTTTTATTAAAGTTCATGATCTAATGAACAAATTCTCTAAAGTAACTATTGCTCTATCTATTTTCGTTGTTATGATAATCACCGTCAAACTGACCCTAGTTTGACGGTGAATATCATAACTTCTATCTACCTTTGGCTATCTGTGGCATCATAGCTCCTGAACGGATGAAGCAATTTCAATTTAGTTTTCTTTGTATTAAAGGGGACTTACGGGCGCGTATTTTTAGATATGTTTGATGAAAATCGGTAGAGCCGTTTAAAAGTTGTTGGGGTTGAAAGTAGGGAAGAATTTTCACTCTGTCTCTTTGTGGCATCATACCTCCCGAACGGATGAAGCGATTTCAATTTAGTTTCTTTTTGTATTAAAGGGAACTTACGGGCGCATGTTTTAAAATATGTTTGATGAAAATCGGTTGAGCCGTTTAATAGTTGTGGGTGGTGAAAGCGGGGAAGAATAGCCGTATGTATGCAAATATACTCGTGTGGGGTCTCAAATGAAAGCGTACAGTAAGAGAATATTTATAACTGAACACAGAATGTTCTTACCTATAAAAAGTATAAAATAAAAAATTAAATTAAAAATTTAAAAAACCCCCGACACAAACATTTAAAAAGTAAAAAATAATATCTTTTAAAATAATACGTCGCGTTGGGGAACAACTTTTAAACGGCTCAACCGATTTTCATCAAACATATTTTAAAACATGCGCCCGTAAGTCCCCTTTAATACAAAGAAAACTAAATTGAAATCGCTTCATCCGTTCGGGAGCTATGATGCCACAGATAGCCAAAGGTAGATAGAAGTTATGATATTCACCGTCAAACTAGGGTCAGTTTGACGGTGAATATCATAACAACGAAAATAGATAGAGCAATAGTTACTTTAGAGAATTTGTTCATTAGATCATGAACTTTAATAAAACGTGCAAAAACGACTATGTCGACGACCCCATTTTAAAGTTAGAGGTCAAACATCAATAAAAATCAAGATTTATTTTTATTATTTCAAATAGTTTATGTTTTTTTTTCGAAGCTTATGTTCGATATTGTTATTCACTTTATTTGCTTAGGTAGGTACACTTCTTAGCTTTCAAAAGAGACTACTTTGACGAAAATACACCGTTCCCAGACAAAGAAATCAAAAAAGTAATCAAAAACAAGGTTTTTAATAAAAAAAAATTAAATTGCTCTTATTTTCGAGAAACTGTATAAAAAAATAAAAAAAAAAATGTTTTTGTCGGTGATTTTTTGTCTAGTATCCGCACACTTCGTTTGATCAAGTGTAAAAAAACACATTGTATATAGGCGTGAATATCGAATGCATTGACCATAATTACTATACCGATGGACTCTACACGTGGTACAGACCTAGACTTTCACCGATTAAATTTTATGGTAGCTTCAATGGATGTCTGTAAAGAACTAAAATTGTTAGTTATTTATAGAAGTCTGTAATTCTGAATAGGTTGCTAAAATTGGCAGCTATGGTACATGTGGTGTTTATGAAATACGTATCAGTTGTTTTAAAGTACCCAGTAAAAATATGATTCGCGTTTACAGGTGAGTCAGACGACACATCGATGACAGATACTAACTTGAAGTCGTACTTACAAGTTTTTAGTTGAATATGATCGTACATAGGTATAAACGGAATCACCGCCTCATACCACTGTAAATGTCGTTGGCAATCTCATAAATTCATAGTATTTTGTAATACAATAAGGAAGACTTAGCAATTTGATTCCATAAAAGTGTCTACAAAAACTCAAGACTTTGGAATTAAAAATTTTATGACATAATTATCGACATCGGCGACAGCACTATTAAAAACCGCGGCAACGTCGCGGCATTCATCCCGCTTTCGCACATCACTATAATCTTCCTTCTCCTTCGCGCGCGACTACCTTATTTAAATAAAAGTGAGTGTGGTTGTTGTCGAAGGGTTTTGTGGGAATTTGAGTTTAGTGGTGTTGAGTTAAGGTTGGGAATATTTTGTAGGGTGGAGAAAAAATGAAAAAGGTTGTATGGGCAGGTTATCCTGGTGAACAGCGCAATCTGAAGGAAGACACTTGACTTAGATTTAGGCGGAAACACCGGCCCATTCTTCGATTTGGACGGTCGGCCTTGGATTCTCGTGCTCCATGCTCCATTTAGCAATTAAAATAAACATTTTTGGTTCACAATGCTGTGGATTAGTTTGGAGATCGTTTTTACTTACGGGGATATTGTTGGCGTAAAGCCGTGCGTTTTAGTGTCGAATGAAATTGAAAGTAATTTTGATACCATAATCATGACCTATTCCGATCTAATACCAAAAAACTAATACCACTGGTATTAGTTTATTATCCCAGTGAAATTCTATTCCGAACGAATACCAGTCATAAACGAATCCCAAAATTATTAAAACGGTATGAAGGTACAGTCAGTAATAAAAATGCTGTGAAATAGTCAGAAAATACCTATTTGTTATACGTGTATGTGATTTTAATATAAAAAGAGGGAAGACAAAGCAAAAGTTGGTTCATCAAACACACTAGTAATATAATTTATATAATATTCCTAACTTCGTTTCTCATTTGAGGCGAAACGAAACCAACATCTACAAAACACTGTTTGCACCTATTCTGCATACAAATATCGAAATTCTAGCTAATTAGGAGATCATTTGAGAAATATTATCGGGTCTAACTTATCTAATATGTTAAGATAGTATCTAGTATTTATGTTCTAAACGTGTAGCGGGGATAATAGGAAATATATTCATGGAGAAAATTGTTTTGCTCAAAGTTATGTGCCATCGGAATATAAAGTAACGCGAGCGTTCGGTGAACTGCCACCGAATATATATTATAGCTACAGAATAATCACGGTGTCATTTTGAATATACCTACGAATACTTACTCGATATTATATGAATTATATAATCAGTTATCGACAATTACTAATTATTATGTATTTAAACTAGCTGATCCCCGCGACCTGGCCTCCGTTAGAGTGTCCTAAACTGATTTTTAAAACTTAAGCCACCTATTATGCTCTTTTTTGGGGTACAATACGACAATATTCGTTCATAGAGGACGCCAATTAACTATTAAATCCTCCCTAGAAAATTTAATCGTTTTCGATATGACGTGATGAGTGTACGAGTATAAAGATTCATAAAAGATCTTTATTATCTTTACGATTCCATGCATAATAAGTTACACACAACTTCTGTAATTAATTTACTCTTTGACCCTGTTGGGTGAAGTGGTCGAACTTACGAAGATGAATTTCAATGGCAACTAAAGCATTTTGATCAGGTTAAATGTAATGTTTATCATATGAAATTGTATTAAATATCGATCAAAACATATTTATTGATGGTAGTAACATATATAGTTCATAAGTATTTGTGTTTCAGATGGCGAGAAAAACTATTGACCTCGGCCATTGTTAAATGCAGTCGTTAAGCCATGTCGAGCGGCAGAAGCAATTAATATTACGACTGGTATTATTATCTCCCGTGAAGCCTGCCTGACAAGTACCTTGGACATGAATTTCGATTACCTGTAAGTAGTACCTAAGTTGTGTCTGTTACTGTGAGTAGTAAAAGAAGCTTTTTTGCAGTCTCTTGCCACTTCTTCTTCCAAGACAACTGTAGGGATTTGTTAAAGCGATGGCGTGGTTTGACTTTCGAACACCCCCCCAAGAACTATCACCAAAAACCTTTGAACTACTTATTCGCAGGGGCATATATAAGAAAGAAAGAAAGAAAGAAAGAAAGAAAGAAAGAAAGAAAGAAAAATTGTTTATTCCAAAAAAAATGCTTACAATGGAATGATAAAAGTTAAAGTTACAAGTGTAAAATAAAACAGAGTAAAACATTATTCCACAGTAAGCACTTAGGAAGTGGATGGCACTCAGCGATTGCTGTGGCAGCCACAGCACTGATATTCTGTGCCATCCATTTTTCCTTTGGGGTATAACGTGACCAGATGTTTCGTATTTAACGGGACAGTTCCGTTTTTTAATTGTCTATCCATGTGCTGCGAACGACAGCCCCAGGACGCCAAAATGTCCCGTATTTTCGAAGTAGAGTGAAAATTTTGTGGGCCATGTTTCGCCGTGATTCCGATGATTTCTGAGGGATATTCGCGGAATAATATGCGACACATGATGTCCCGTTTTAAAGCAAAAACAAAATGTTACGCATGCCTGACATGTCTGTGCCGCCACATGTGTAATCTGTGACCACGATAACAAATTACACATAGACAATATCTGGGTGATAGTGCAACAAACTCCACGTCAGGCTAACTGAAACAAATGTTTGTGCCAACGCGGGCACCGGTGAAGGATGGGCGGCCATTTCCACGGCTCCGTGGGCGTGGGACCGCAGCCATGGGCCCAATGACTGTCATTTCTCAAGCTGCTACCGTCTTCCAGGTGTCAGGATGTATGTGAACACCGTTTGACTAATCGTCCGAGTTAAGCGAACGGTTTTGTGAACTTAAGGTGAGGTTTAAAGGGTTGAGATAAGATACAATACAATACAATACAAATATTCTTTATTGTGCACTAGAAGGACATTACAAAATATATAAAATGGAAAGAAGTTTCACAAAAGGCGGCCTTATCGCTAAGCAGCGATCTCTTCCAGACAACCTTTGGGTAGGAGAATAAAGTAGCACAAATCGGTAGGGTGCACAACTGAATGATAAATAAATAACAAAATAAATATATAGAGACTAAGTATAATAAATATAGTATATATAATATATATGTATACATATAATAATATATTAATAATAATACATATAATTATATAATAAAAATATATATGCACTAATAGACAGAATGAATAAACTGATATTTCAAATTTAATATTGTTAATAAAACAAACCATACTAGTCAATAAAAACATAAAAACTGATAATGTGTAACTCATAGCAAGTAATTAATTTAATCCCAATGTTTTATTCAGAAAGAACAATTTTACTAGATTTTTAAAATGGTTAGGACTTTCACAACGTCTAATGGTGAGTGGCAAGGAATTCCATAGTTTTACAGCATAAACAGTGAAGGATTTATGGTAAAAATTGGAGGAGTGAGTAGGAGTAGAAAGGGAAAGATTAGAGCTAGAGCGAAGGAAAAGATATCCGCATTGATGTTATAAATGCAAAAGTAATTCAGTCCATCTGTCTGCTAAGTTTCACATCAAAATCAATAAATCAATTTAGTGTATTTAAGAAGCTTGAAGATGCGAGTCTGGACTAGGCTTAGTACAACCATAGTTGAAGTAAAATAAATATAGGTACCTAATACAAATTAAACCCGATCCATCCGCTGCCAAAAACTTCGGGGGTACAAAGATAAAGTAGCTGGTTAATAAAGTCCTCATGTTTGCAACCGCAACCCAGATCAGTCCCAGTACTGGCACTGGTCTCTAATAATGTCAACCAGCAGATCAAGTACGAATTAGCGAACTTTACACACCTTTTAGAACATTATAACGAACTCTCGAGTGTGCAGGTTTCACCGAATTAAAGTTTAATCAATTGCAAAAATTTTAGCAAACAGTTTTTGATCCCCGGCCTCCTATTTGGGTGTCCAACGATGAACCTGTCTCCTGAACCTGACTCCAACGCGAAAGCACAAGATTACCCCTAGCCCTTTCACATCCTAGACCATGGTAGTTCTAGGTAATTAGCAGCCGGAACTACGGCATACAGTCGCCACCGACACCCAATCCTCGGATCTGATTACCACGAGGCGTTGGAGCGAGATACCGCGGGTCAATCAGTAACACCGTTACCGGAGAGATTGACCGGAATATCGCATTTCTAACAGTATTCGACCATGTTCACCCTTAACCGATAACTATACCGGTTATACGGTGGATGTACCTCCAAAAGGTTTTTGTTTTTGTTCTTGGTTCGAAAGGGGATCTTTAAAGGATATCCAGTATCCAGAATTTTATATGAATTTCCTTTATTGTTATGTGTAGGTTAAGGCATCTTAAATGAACGGGACGATTAATTGATTGCTATTAATAGTAATGGTGCTTTCTTTCCGATACGTTTATTTGCTTAAACTTTATTGTAAGTAAACTGAAGTCACCTATAAAATAGCATTTTCTGCTAATAAACCCTACATTGAAGGCAAGCCTGTAGTGTCTCCTATCCAACCTTAAGTCTTTAAATTCATAAGTAGATAATTATAACAACCTCTTATGCTTTTACGATCGCCGGGTCGAGACCAAAGTATGAGCTGCATAACGAACGGCATATTAGTTCATCACATGAAATTGAACCCTCTAATACAATATGCAATGGATTTTAACCACTCCCAAAGGTCGTTACCATATCAAAGAATAACTCCAGTTTTACAGCATAAAGGATGAGCTTCATTACCCAACAACCTCCACGCCTATTAGCAGTTTCCATTAATTAAAAAGAGCCACCAATTATTCAGACCTATAGGTAATAATTAAGTGGTGTACGAAGCTAGAATTCTCGGCGCATTCGTTGAAATGGTATCTGCAACTGAAGAGGCTCATCAATTCGAGCACTTAGCAGCTTTTAGCGCGCTGGTGCGTCCACTACATTACTCAGTGGAAGCCGTTAGCTGTTATTTATTGATGTGAAATGCTTGATAGTAGGGTGGTGTGGTGTCTGAACGTAATGTATTATAGTTGATCTACAAAGAAAATTAATTAGTTATGTCCTCGCGAGGAGAGGCGCTGGAGACGCCTGATAATAGGGTTGAGCTAGGTTACTTACGCGTTCTATCAGTTTTGTCCACGGACCAATTTGAAGTCTGTCGAGTGCTGACTGAGAACTATCAGTTCTCATCATGTTTCTGCTTACTACCACATTTACAGCATAGTTCTATGGTACTTCATGGCAATATTTTATTTTTTTTCACTTAAGAGGCAATATTATCCTTCTGTTTTCGCTAGTAAAGAATCAGTGATGACTTTCATGACAAATGTCCAAGTGAGACGATGACCACTTATGTAAGGTGGCACATTTACTCGTTTTCAGACTTTTTATATAAATAACTTGTTGAGTAGCAATGTGTTAGTGATACCGTCAGTTGCCACTGACTATAAAAGGAAATGAACGGTTGCCTTTAAGTAGACTGTTTAGTGCCAGCTATTAATATAAAAACACCGATACTCTTGGAAATAACTTCACTTATATCGCTGGACATTTAAAGATATTTTGCAATATTCAACGACTTGCAAGGGAGTTGCTTGCATTATTTCTTCTTCTAACCGTACCTTATGCTGCAATGAAGCGTCAGACGCTGTCGTTACTAAACGTAACTAAAGCAATGATGTATTATTGTGATCAATTCGCTACACTTTTATTCCACGTGATTTCTGGTCGACATTCTGTCGTTACGATGTCGTGTCGCAGTCATGCATATAAAGAGACACTTTATGCTACAAAGCAAAAGAGTTTGAAGAGAATCAACAGCAGACCTTTTTGATTTAACCGTTAATACTTCATAAAGTGTAAATTATTATGATTATTAGAATTATCTGCCTGGCAGAGATCCAACCCGAAACCTCTCGCTTCACAAGATCACTACAAACCAGACCAGATAGTAACGACGTAACAGCCGGCATTTTTTACATCACAAACTATTATAAAGTTGACTCACACGGAAATCATGGTACTTACTTACTTAGACATGTGGAAATTCATAATCAGTATTTATATACGATACGTTAATGCACAATGCAGAAGAGCTTGCGACTCGATTTATGCGTACATTTTTATATGCGGAACCCGTCCGCGAAACGTGAGACTACGACGCAGCACCGCGCATAATAAAAAATGCACAAACCGACCAAAAAATTAATGATTGCACTGACTTCTATCAAGGAATTATGAGATTTACGACGGGAAGTTTAAAGCATTATGCTCTTACATCACTATTCAATCATCATTATCATCTTTAATTACATCTATCCTGTCATAAAAGTTGTAACGTCTATCATTGGGAATTTTTAAAAAGTCGTCATTATACAACTAAGCTTTGTCTGATGAAACGGATATGCTGTATTACGCATATTCACTACACATAACTACATATAAAACTTAAACAATTTTGATGCGGTTTTCAATATCACATAATGTTTATCTATCTGACTGGAATTTTACATCTTGGAATCAAACCTTGTACAATTTAGGAGTCTAATGTATGGATAGGAGGGAAAAAGACAAGAAAAAGAGTGTGAAAATCTGTAAGCATTTAATACTTATATAGTATTCAAGCTCCTCGAACCAAGGTAAGCAATAACTAACCGAGGTTCAATAGCAACCCGTTTAACTATTTGAACGTAAACATCAAATCTATTAGCCCACAGCTCAACGTCCTAGAACTAGAAATCTGTTATATACTTAATCTTATAAAGGTTGATCTTATTTAATGTCCTTTCATTGTTTTGTGAACAAGGAAAATTTTAAATATGTTGTTAACTATTTTTATTAATTTGAGAAAAGAGTAAAGATAACAATAATAAGAAGGCCTTATTTAGTTTCATATTTGGAAAAGTAGTAACCCTTTTTTAATTTTATTTTGACAAAAATTTACCTTGACCACATTTTTAATAATGAAGAAGGATTTTTGATAACGAAACTAAGGAAAATGTCGCAATTAAAATGGTAAGTATAAATAATCAATGATTTTAAAAAGTATTCATTAAAAAAAAGTATTCAAGAACTTTTGCAGACTTCTTGTCGAATTAGAAACTTACAAACTCACCTACGCTTTATGTTACGAACCCGTGTCGTGAACTTAAATTGTAACGCTTTTACACGAACGATATCTATATCACATTTCTAACAAAAGCGCCGACTTTTAACGACCACACCCTGTACCTATTATTAAAATTATGACACATTAAATCCTCGCATCTATGTAGCCGGTTCAGGCGCTATAACGGTTGTCGTTAGTTATTGCATTACGTACTCATTGTCGAGCGGCGTGGCCCGCGTGGCTCGTTGAAGGTGTTATAGATGGCCAGTAACGTCAGTTTAGCCTGTAAATTATCACGACATAATATATTGTCATATCGACGATGGGCACTTTGGACCAACCGTTCCGGTAGAACGACCGCTGCTATAAATTACGCGCAACAAATTTCCTACGTCATGATTGCACAGAAATATCCTATTAATAAAATGCATTGGGTATGCCGGGGTTACTTACAGTAAGTTACGCGATGTGGATAAGCGGTAGGTTTCCTAAAGCAAAGCGAGAAGTATAATATAATCATTATTAATTATCACAAATCATGATTATCTCATACTTAGGCTAGGATCTCCTGACGATAAAAGGGGTTAATACCATAGTCCGCAATTATCCCCGATTTCAGCCAGCTTTCCCCATTGCAGGTTCCTTCACGACATTTCCTTTCACCAAATCATAATTAATTTATCACCAGATCATAGCATTACCACAGAACTATTTGGGCCAACAGAAGCTTGCAACCCGTCAATGGGTCGCACTGGCCATAATTTTATTTCAATTACATCTAAAGCCTCGCGGCTGCATTTGTATGGTGGTATTGCTATCCGTTTCCATAGAAACCGTTCGCGGCATAAATAAGCGTTGTCAAGGAAAGCGGAAACACTCAATAACAAATACCCCGATACAATTGTCGAGTGCTCCTGGTTTAGTGGTAGCCTAGAAAACTGCGCGTGGGCCTGCATGCATAATGATATTATACTTTGTTATTATACGGAATATGCCAATGTTAAATTATGTAACCATCTAAGCTGTGTCAACTGAGCTACAGTACTAGAACTGTACTAACAAGCCGGCGCGAGAACGCTTGGGAAATGTCAGCGTTACATTCATTTCAAATACTAAACACTTGATTTTTACTCGCTTGTATCAGGTTTCGAAATTGTTTCATGTTTAAATTTGAGCCCACTAATGCCGATTCCTTTGTCGTGTTTTTACATTTTGTATCGCTACACACTCATTGATTAATACTAGGATTCTGTGTCGTGGGTACCATGAACAAGACTCAAAGACTTGGACACCAAACACCCAGACCGAAAAAAAATTTAAACTCATCATTTAAAGTACTCTCTAGTTTAAAGTAGCCTCTCTGCGGAATTGAACCCAAGTCCCTTGGAACGGCGATTTTTCCTATGATAAAAGTTACTATACCGAATCGCAATCGGCAGGTCAATGAATAACAAGTTATAAAATCCAGAGGTGCCTCTACAATAAAATGAATACAGTCATAGCGCAGGTGGATTTCCAGTGTCGCGAGAGCCGTAGATAACACTAATAGGACTTCATGATCATTAAAAGGGCATAATCTGTTAATTAAAAGCAAAAGGTCACTCACTAATCACGAAATGTCGAAAACTGCTTAACGTTTAAAAAAATAATTTGGCAGAAAAGTATTTTATAGATAGCTAAGATAACTAAGGGATAAAAGTTGATTTAAAAATCTGATAAAAATTCCTTCAGGCGGGACAAGCCGAGGCAAATAGTGATTTTTTTATAGCCTGAAGGGGTGACAAAAGCGGACGAGTCACCTGATGGTAAGTGGTCATCGTCGCCTATGGACACATGCAACACCACGGGAGTCACCAGTGCAACGCCGGCCCTGAAGGAGAGCTCTTTTTACACCTTTCTTGAAGAACCCCATGTCATAAGGCCCCGGGAATATCTCATAGATTTGATAGATAAATATGTGTTGGAATACTTGTTTCAATCAGTTTATTTAAAAAAATACTACACAGTAAAGACATACTTTCAACAACACATCGACACTTTAAACATCACAACACACTCATCTATAAATAGAACATAAAAAATAAACACACAGAATTGCAAAAGAAAAAAGTTCTCGTAATTAGTCGAGTTTGACATTGAACCTGTCAAAATGGCAACTAGGTGTCACACCCGCGAGCCGCCAGTGATGTGGAATGTGTCACAACGTCACAAGTCACAATGCTTCCTCCAACAACTCCTAGTCGACTCATAAAACAAAAAACGAACCTGTTTCAAACAATCTGATACAAATGGCTTAAGGGTCGACCGACATCTATAGTCTGTTCTGTTAAGGTTAAATCGACTGCTTTTGCTAACATTTTTTTTTATTGCACTATAACATTGTGTACACTATAAACTTTAAGTATGTAAATTAAACAATTCTTAACATTATTTTCGTTTGGCCGAATTTAATTCTTGAACGAAATTATTTTAGGTACACATTTTTGTATCCAAAATTCAAAAGTTATAAGCAGTGATTACAGTGGTAATGGTGATGAAAACCAGTAATAAATTCTTAGCTCCTTGCCCTAATGTTATCTGAAATACCTATCTTATAAACATCACAATCATCCCGAAAAAAACATTCTTTCGAACCAAGTCACAATAAATCAAACTTAAATTCCTCACACTATGTAATATGCTACAAAACAAAAACGCTAATCGCAACATCACACGAGCGATTAGTGTGGACGGACCCTAACGCTGATAGCGATAGTTCCGCGGTACAGTTAGGGGCGAGGCGGGGAGGGGCGGAGGGGGGCATGGAACGCAACACCGAGAATGGACGACATTCATGCGTGCAGGGACAGTTATGTCTCTTCCCGTGTTTGTTAGACCCAAGTAGAGAAGAATATTAAGATATCTATAAAGGGTATCCTAAGTTGGGTGCCGTGAAAAACTTAACAGGGTGCTACGAGGAAAATAATGTCCAGGTAAGTAGATTGGATGATGTGTGCAGCTGTTGGTAAAAAGTCGTCGTATTAATTAAAGCAGCAATTAAATTGATAATTTTTATATTACCTAAGTTATATAGCTACTTTTTAACTTGGACCAAATTTTTGACTTTGTTAAGTTTTCGAGTCTTTCAAGTTTAGGAACTGCTATTATATTATTATATTCTTTAAGCATACTGGTAGCATTACGAACTCATGTTTCTCCTATTACTAGCACTTTCTCTTCTAGAAGACACAATTCGCTATAGCCTTGTCCATTGTGAGGAGAATGCACCGCGACCAGAACAGATCTCACCGAATTTGAACTCTACTAACAATTACTAACTGGACTCTTACTAGCAACACACACGTTCGTCACTAACAGTCCCAGTCCTCAGACGTAAGAACGCTACGAAATGACCGACTAACATTCCTAATAACACCCTCAGCTAACTGCATTCACCACCCTAGTTTTAATTTTCGTCTTGTTTTGTCCTTTACAGTTATCACGGGCAGCAATGGAAAGTCTTCGCATGCTTTTTTGCTCGGTTTGGACTCAATGTATTTGAAGCCCCTTACAGCTATTGACAGCGGGATTCGAGTTCGTAAGTATTGCCATTTAGTAGGTAGTAGACGACTCGAATGGCGCAATGGTTACCACGCCAGATCACTGTTCCGAGGGTCCTGAGATTGACTCCCAGCGAGGCAGAAAGAATGATAAGTTTAAACTTTCGTTCACAGTTAGGGTGTATCCTTGTCTTGTGTGCTGCCTATGGCATCCACGATACAGGGAATACTCTAGAACTAGGAGCGTGTAGCGTTAATAAGCTAAACCTGAGACCATTAGCTCATTCTGTGGATTCACATGACTATCGTAACAATAAGCGGCACAGCATCCCTACGAGTTAGCACAATGAGGCAGCTGATCGGACGATATTGCGTGCCGAACAGTTACTCGTGTGAGCGTTCCTTTGAACAGGTTTTGTTGGGTTCAATTGTAAGGGTACAATTTGGTTTGTACCAGCTTATACTAGAATCTGGATAGGAATTCGGTTTAGTTGCAGGAGCGGTGGTGTTAGCGGGTTGTAGATTGATCTTCTGCAAAAGCCTGAGTTCGAAACCTGCATGCAACTCTACAATGTTAGTTTGCATATTGATACCTGAAGGTCCAAAGGTGATTCCTATATGTAGATCATAAAAATTGAACGCATTAGAAATTAGAAAAAGACTTGTTTCTTTACCAATCTCATCTGATGGTAAGTGACGATGAAGAGATGTTTCAACACACTTACTTATATAAAAGCCTATTCACTACCCTTTGTAGATTTCCACATCAAACACACACGGAAACACCGACTATTCCGACTGATTAAGAAATTGTAAAATACCCCTTTGAACCCAGCAAAGATAGCGCGGCGGTGCAGAACCATACATGGAAATTCATAATTATGATACATAAGTACCTCTACCTACCTATGGTAAGTAATGAACAGAAACTTTATTAGCAAAACGAAAAAATCGCTTCTACGAACCAAGAAATCCATACTCCGTTATCAGCACTGCAGACGCGCTAACTCACACTACATATTGGTATTAAAGTTACAGAAACTTAATCCAATAGTAAATAAGTCGCGTGAGGTCACACATTAAACCATCGGGAGGTAAATAGTCGGTCTACGCACATATCTCGGTGATAGCGATCGTATTTACAGTAACGACCTTACACTCGGCTGCCGCGCATGCCTTATCGATATGTACGTTTTTTAATTAATTATGGTCATTATTGGAATCGGCAAGCCGTGAGATACATTGTAACGTGGAGATTAACGTTACTGCAGTTAAACTTGGTGTGGACGTAACATGGCGTCAGATATTTTGGTCGGATTGTCACAAACGTGCCGCACTTTTTTGAATATTTTTAAAAGCTTTTATTAAACTTGAATTGTTGGTTAGTTTGCTTGCTGTTGTTGCTTGGAGGCCATATTGCTTCTGTTCCGATCACAATGTACAGTCAGGATAGTGCCAGACCAAGAAATTCATTCACAGTTAACGTTGTACTTTATAACCGTGAAAAATTACATCGGTATTCATTCATTTTAATTACATTGCGGAGGGTTTATTATATAAACGTTTATGTATTTAATGTAATAGAAATATTTAAAGCGAGTTATTAATGTAAGGAAACTGATCTGCTTCTTAAAAATTTGTGCTTAGGTACAAACTTTCAACCAGCAACCCATCACTATGTACGACGATATTATTTACCAATGATATGACCAAGCAACTAGCCCTAAATCGCAGAAAATTTCACGGACAAATTCAACACAATACCAAACGTGCGTTTATGGGCAGTTATTTACAAGAGCAACGGTGACGCCGTAGAACTAGGGGTGTTGGTTCGCCATAAATTAATGTAGGTACACTGCTTGCGACACGGTATGGTAAAATATTGAAATAGGCATATCTATGGTACGATGTAGCTGCAATCCTATAGTGTAATTTAGTAGTTTTAATAATCACCACAGGTTTCATTAAATATGTGATCAAAATTTGTATTTATCTGGTGAAAATGAGAAAGTAGCATAGATACAATAAAATAAAACTGGGGCTTGAACTAAGGGCGTGCAGATGAAGTGAAACTTTATATTTATACCATAAAATTCAAATGTGGAGTTTATTTCAATTGATTTTTACAATAGGTAATAGTTTTTAACGAATAATTTATTACAATTTTCGACGACAAATTATTCACGTTATCGTAAAACTTTTAACACAGCTGTACCCTTCTTTTCTATTCCCGTAACTCCCATTCCCCCACCAAAATCCATGAAATCCAAAGTACTAACTGTACAGTAAAAGAAACACATTTATAACCGTCCAATAGGACAGTGGTTTTCTTGGTCAAGAAAGAAGAGAGAAAGGTAGAAAGAAAGAAAGGCGGCCTATTTATATCGGCTTTTAAAGCAAAATTGTAATCAATGAGCCCCGGCCTATCAGTGGGACTATCAGCTACTGGCCAGCGCGCATCTCCTTCACACATTCAACGGAATTGACTCAATAACGATAATGTGAGTGTTACTTAATTTTGGGTACGTCTCGTTAAGTTAAAACTTTCAATGATTCTGTTAAGTAGATTACAGTTTTGTTTTTAATTATGCAGTCAAATTGTGAACCTCCTTCTTTTTGAAGTCGGTTAAAAATTAGCAGTACTGAAATTTGTCGAGACTCGTGTGTGTACCAAAATGTGCTTACTCAACTAAACGCTTTCTCACACGGCATTTACTAAACTAAAAGCCGTGTGAGAAAGCGCTACCAATCTCATGATCTCATTCTCTCCTTAAGTATGTTTGTACGTTAATTAAAAACCAGAAAATCAATAACAAATTGCGTTCTATAAACAGGCGCAAAATAGATGTCAAGCAGAAAACTGAAGACCGAGGAAAGAAAATACACCTAATTATCCAGTGTTCAATTTGAATAAGTGAGTTGATAACAAGCAGACCTTTAGTAGGGCACAATCTGCAAACCAGTTGCGATTAGCACGAAATTTATCTTCCCCTTGCAATATAAACACGTCGCCGGTAAACGCCCCGATCATAAGGTGAGATGCTTTCTCCGCAGATACCGGCTTTCTACTGCCATTTAGCTCGTAGCGCGAAACCACTTCATATTTAAAAATAATATTTCTTTAATAAATTGTTTAATATCTCAGTAAACGTAGCCGTGTATGGTTTTATTTTGGTTGGTCTACTCTACTCGTAATAACTATTTTTGTCATTACTTTTCAAGTTTCTCAAGCGTATTGTCGCTTGATGATAGACGCATATATTCAAACTCGAGCAGGCAAATAAATTTTACTTGACTTCAACCTCTTACTTATCGTTTCACTGATGAGCACAAGGCCTCTTCTCATCACTGAGAATTGTACCATGAGCATTGTACCATGCTGCAACAGGGCAATCTAATGAAGGACTTAGTGGCTAACCCAAGTATTAGAAACTCTTAGGTCGACCGAAACCTTTAACATGACTTAACGGCTGCTACCTAAAGTCCTAAACGCAACAGCAGAGATCGACGACTCAACATGCCTTCCGAAGCACGAAAACTCAAGAATTTCTTACCACTAGCAGTCATCCAACCAACAACCGACCAAAACCGAAACTACTATATTGATTTGTGGGTTTTATTATCCTGAGCTAATTATAACGTTGTTAATTAAATCTCACATCCACCAACACACCACAAATATAAGCACTTCCCTACACTTTCAATTCCCACGCACAATTGCAGCAGAGTCTACCGTTTCCATCAAAAGTGTTAGCTTAATATGTCGATTAGTTGAAAACGTCCCTGTCAACAATATTAACTACGTAGTTTGAAGACGAGGATGCGGCGCCAACCCTACTGACATCGCCTGCCATTTGCCTAATCGACTAGAGGTTAAAGAATAGAGATAAGCATAAGGCATAGCTTAAGGAGCAAGGCTATACAGTTAAATTGCATTTAGTTAGTTAGGGTTGGTAAAGTCAGTGACTTTTTTTACTTTTTATGACACAGGACTCAAATCGAGGTTAAATGGACTGTTCTGTCAACAGAAGGTTATATTAAAAATGTTAGTTGGTTATTGCGTTAAAAGTAGGTATACCCTAAAAGCAATACCTAAGGACGGGCAGGGACTGTAGTGAAAGTTACACACTACACACTTACAGTTGTTGTTAATAATATTCCAATCAAAGTAATTTTTAGTATCTTTAAAACTAAAATAGTTGCCAATAAAAATGGGCAACCGGACGCACAGATCCATATTAAATTTATTTATTTTTATATATCTAGGTAATCATATAAGATTTTACCTATCAATATCCCATAAACGATTTACCCTCACTTTTATTCTGGTAGTAAAAATATTTACATAGCGACTTATAGATTAATAATGTCCTACCAATCGTCAACAGTCCGATACACTACCAAAAAGTCTTAAGGCTCGTCTGAATACTTATGAACTCTTCTAAAAAGAGTATGTGGAAGGTGCACCCTCTTTCCCGATAAAACCCAAAACAAAAAAATAGTTTCATTAAATTTCAAATAAGCTTAACTCCTTAGGGCTGTCAATCTAATTAACACCGAAATCTTTAAGACTGTAAGTCTAATTAACATCGCACATTAATAAAACATCCGTTTAACAATCTCAAACCTTACATTTAAAAACACAATTATATCGCAATTCAGTATTGCCAGTCCCTTACGCTAAAGAATAATGATTATAATAGTCTGAATGCTATCTTATAGGGCCCGTGGTTCAATGTCACTTGGAGCCCTAATGAGGCGTTTATATGGAGTCCCCATGGCATCAGTTAAGGCCTCATGATTGCATATATCGTGGATATTGTTGACATCCGTACGCATACCGTTATGGAGTCCGCTTCGTTTAAGTATAGCTAATGAATAAGAGGAATTTAAGAGGAATTAGTCCTCTTTGATTAAAGTCCTTTTACGATAAAGATAGTGAGAAAGGTACTCAATATTACTATTATTTTATTATTTCATAACATTATATTTTTCAACCGACTTCAAAAACGGAGGAGGTTCTCAATTCGACTGTTTTTTTTATGTTTGTTACCTCATAACTTTGTACAGGGTGAATCGATTTTGAAAATTCTTTTTTTAATTTTTAATTCGAATTCAAGTGACATCTGTCGGGTAGTTTTTTTATTAATATCTACTTAGGTATCTACCAATAGAGAAACAGACGAATCCAAGTGTTGGGCAATGAGTGAGTAAGGAACTTTACAACGTCTCTATCGGGTTCGAATATAACCCTTCGACGTTACCAACTAAGTTACCTCGGACGTAATAATTATATAATATATATGAAACTCTTACTTTACTGAGTGATTGACTGACAGACAACGCACAGCCGAAACTACTGAACGGAAGAAGCTGAAATGTGGCAAGTATGTTCCTTGGGGAGTGTACGGAAGCATTAAGAGAGGATTTATGGAAATGCCACCCCGAAGGGGGTGAAATAGGGTGGTGAAGTTTAAACGAATTCCACGCGGGCGAAGCCTGCGGGCGGAAGCTAGTAGGTATTACTAGGCGCGATAATTTCTCGCATAAACTATTATCCGGCGTATCTAATCTGAACTATGGTCCGGGGGTAATTAAAAACACCTGAATGGGCCACTAAATATCGCGGACATTGTCCCGTGTCACCACTTCCGCGGTATTGAGACTCGTGTAGCGGGTTCGGCCGGCCGCACTAACTCTGTTCTGACGACAGGGCCCAGTATCATGTGATCAAAATTCGACCGATTTACATTGTATCTAGGCCCTAGACTCTAGGGACATAGGGGACATAGGGATATACTACTAACTGGACTAACCATCCTAGTCCGTTTGAGTCTAGTTCTAGGTCGGTCACAGTTGTTATGGGCGGCAGCGGAAGGGTGGTGCTGCATGCTCGTTTGCTATCTTAATTCCATAAAAAAATATCATAGCTATCATAAAGATGCAACTAATCGATGCCTAATGGAAGATATTGGGGGAATGTTTTATTAGTATTCATGTGATAGTCGTCGGATAACGACATAATATCGTTAAAACATCCCTTTTAATTGCGCAAATGAATGAATGAAATGAACGAATGTACTCGGCGACTCAAGTACCTATATGTAAAAATCGAACAGAAGGCAAGTCTAGTGCTAAGTAGAAGAAAGTATTTAGCTATGCAACGGTAGGAGAAATAGGCATATACATATTGCTTAATATAAACTTAATGAGCCAAGTCAAACCCCCAGCTTCGCGACGCACCAACGCATATTTACATTTAACTGCATGACGCAACATTCAATGCATATAAATCATTATGTAAACGAGTCCATTGTAATTATCTAATAACTAATTAAAAATGTAATAACAAGTACATTTCACAACGAATCTAAATCCCCATTCATTCTTCACGCTGACTATTTTTTGTCATAATCAGATCCGCGGAGCATGCATAATTAATGTAACAAGTTGCCGACAGTGTCTGTGTACAAGTTACTCTATATTGCAGACCCATTATAAAATGTTAGTGTCTTTGCGTCGAAATAAAATCTTTACAACCATTACTGTCAAATTACGGAGATTTTTCACATTGAAAGTTATTTTATAAGGATCTAAGTATGATGTTTTTTCTTTTATGATATTGCGAATAGGAAAGACAATAACACTAGAACATCATAAAACAAAATTGAGTGCTTTTTTTCAATAACAATTTCCCACAAAGATAGTCACGATGTGAGAACAACGTAATTATTATCCATTCTTGTGCGCGAACGTAAAGAGGCCGCGATGTGAAATAATAAGTGATACGAAAGATAGATAATAGGCAACGTACGGTGTTCACACATTAGATACATGTAACCTCCCGAATCAACAGTTGAAAAAAGAAATTCGAAGTTAAAATTATAATTATAATATGTAGGTATTATCCCAATAGTCATCAGAGGTTGTGTATTATTTCCGGAAGCGAATCTCGTAAATACTAAACGATACATCATTGAATTATGATTTATATCGTAATTTACCTCATGTACCGTAAACTTCAGTTTACCTACTTGAAATTTTCAACATAGATTGATTAAACATTTATTGATATACCTACTCGTATATGACAAGCAAAGCACGAACCTCCTGGCCACTACACATCTTTATTCCTAAAACAAAAACGTATCGTTGCCAAGTATGTGTCAGTGTTTCCCAATAAACTACTAATACATTACAATGAGGATAATAAAAACAAACTCAAGCGAATATAGTCATAATTCAGTTAACGCTAGAGTTGTTTGTACGCCAATTGATTTATACAGTACACACAAAGGTTCCGTGCGTTTTTAACGCATTGAAAATATTTACTTGAAGCTTCAAACAATAGTCTATCGATCATTTATAGAACTCCCATGAAGACTCATCAGGTATTCAGCTATTAAACTAACTCGTAGCCCTTAGTGCAAAGATGTAAGAACTGTTTTGCAATGTTTTCCAACTTAATAATAGAATCTTAAAGTTGTAAGTCTGTCGTCAATAAAAAAAGTAGTGCAATATTCGCGTTTACACCAGCAAAAAAGTGAAGATATGAACACGGATAAAATAAATATACATCTATATGTATAAAGGTACCTTAAAATGCTTGTACTAAAACTCGAAGTAAAGATATCCTTGATATTCCTCTCTTAGATCGTATCCTACATCTACCTAGATAGAATCTAGATAAGTCAGCACAAATATTGTTACACATAATATAGTTTACACATAACTAGCCTATGAAATGCGAAATTACCTACTGTTAATAGCAAGTTCAGAAGAAGCCTTCTGTCTGTGTCGGTATTGGTCATTGGCAGTCCTAATATGATGTGTTTATGAAGGGGTTTATTTAAAATCTTGTGTGCTTATTATTGACATAAAAAACCCGACTGCTTACAAAAGAACTCAAAAGAAAAAAAAACAAGTGTCACAATATCAACATAAAATTTTTTGAAAATTTATATAGCCTATGACACTTTCACAGTTCTGATGAATTCAACGATACCTCGTATGTCTAAATCCGTTCAACCGTTTGGGCTGTGGGGCGGCACAAATAAATGGACATACATACAAACATACATACACTCGAAAAACATAACCCTCCTTCTGACGCAGTTGGATAAAAATACAGCCTAACGGCAAGGCCAGGTACAACCAAACGTACTGGCGTAGTAACCAGTTGGCAAGTTCCACGTACCTCATTTTCTAATCGGCATCATATAATAAAGACATAAATCAGCCGCTCTCATTTCAAACAAGTAAATGACGTTCATCAAAGGTTTCCGCGTCTCCCGACGAGTACAGTAGGAATGCTAAGTTTAATTGTAGTGAAACTTAATAGCCCGCTACAAATGGCAGAGCGGCTTGATATTACACGGAGCCGAGAATGATAATATCTCCGTAAATGTATTTAGTGTTAAAGTGTCATAAGTAATTTGAAGTAAAGATCTACGCGTCTCAAATGAGATCGTTCTTAAATATTTTAGTATGACATTCGCTTGTTTATTTCCCTAAAATTAAACAAGTCAAGACGACGACGACAGACAAGACAAGAAGACGACGAAGTTAGGCATCTTCATATGCTGTCCACATTTCGAATGCTTGTTATCTAATGATTTTCTTGGGTATTGTCTAAATTCTTTCGAAGGACATTTTAAGCTATTTTCTGATTTAAAAGGTCACTTAATGTTGAACAACTTAATTGGATTACAGCAGGTCCAGAAAGTTGAATTCCTATTTGGAAATTTATGTTCATAGCCCGTTAATGAGCAAGGTCGACGTAGCATGTGGACATCAATAATACCAAGAGAATCACCGATGCGTTGTCGATGAGTATTGTAAATGTCTATGTTGCAACATGTCTATTCATGAACGTTGAGTCTAATTAAAAGATGTAAATATGTATGTATTTTTTATATTTTCCGATGCCACATCCGTTCAATCCACATGCAAGTCAGCTCACCTACATGCACCTAATAGTGTGGAAACTGTACCGAAGAATTGGCATAAGAAACAGTAAGCTCACAAGTTTCTCTTCCTACACTTACTCACTACACTCATTACAGCATAGCTCACTTAATGAGCCATCGTTGGTAACGTTATTAATGAGTTAATTCGCGCTACTGAGGCGGTGACAGTCGTGACAATTTCAGTTCACGCGATTCATGTGACTTTCTAGTATTTCTATGTATAATTGGAGCAAGTTATCAAGCTTTCAATACAACCCTATGATTACTGGTATAGGAAGAGAGCCAGTAAATGAGCGTTTTTTTTCATAGGTACCTACTAGTGATGTAGAACTAACAACAGTTCACTGAATTAATCTTGTCTTCGTTTCTGAAAACATCTGGGGATTTAATTTTACTAATCCCTCTTCATGTTGTTGTTATCAAAAGCTCTTTAAAATATTATTTAGTGCATAGGTGGCTCTATCTATATTTGAGTCCAAGCTTACCTCCACTGCAAGATGTTCTTCTCTTTAGAGGGCGCTGGACTTTGATCAGATTAATCCCAAAGGTACCCTAGGCTTAGTTTTAGACTAGTTAAACTATGTTATTTTTAATACTAGACAAAGGAGTCACAAATGTGCATGTTATTATGGATATGGTTAAGTAAAACCTAAAAATGTTCTAAAATAGAAACAAAGTGTTTATGAAACCTACTTTTGGCCTTAATGCATATTAATGGAAATAGGCAGTTAGCAGCTACTTGCAAACTGGACGAAGTTACCATAGAAGTTATTTCGACGTAGAAATCACTTAAAATACATAAAAGTATCCTATTTGAAGACTTTATGAAGATAATTAAACTCGTAGCGTATAAGCGAATGAAGTGTGGAAGTAAAAGTGACGTGGTACCATTTGTTATACACGTAATTGGGTAAACCAGTTCGTAAATAAAATAACCAGAGCAAGGAAAATCTCAACCACTAACAGGTTTAACTGTTTGTAGTGTTTATTTCGATTGGACTGGTGCCAATAGCATCTTAAAGACATCGATCCTGGTAGACCCTTGTTGAGACTTTTGATCTTATCATCCATCAATCTATTCATCAATAAATTTATCAGTATTTATGAGTCAACAGCTGAGCATAACCTTCCAATAAATTCGAAACTATGACAAGCCTTGAGCTTTCTGGTCCATCGATGTCTGCTGTCTTCATCAACTTGTTACCATAAGAGAATTAACTCAGCTATATTAAATCTACCGTGTATCTTAATAATAATATTGACTTTACGTTAAATTACAACCCCTTAAAATTATATAACCATTAGTTATAACTGTATGATATAAATAATTATTTTAATAATAATTACTAAGGAGCCGACTTAGCGTAGACGAGTGAGTGCGGTTATAATAAATAGGTACTTATTTTAACAACTACACTTGGAATGGTAGGGTATCGTGTTAACTATTTTATTGCTTGCTGAATAATAACTAGGAATGGTTATCTTGTTAGCCACCAGTAATAAAGTTAGCTACAGTTGTTTTGGGATTATATCGATCTTGGTTATTGCAGGTGTACTAGCGATACGTTCTGGCTTCGCTTCGAGAAGTATTTCATTTACTCATAACAGCGCACCTTAATTGCTATTTATTTTTGTCAGACACTGTTAACGACATAATAGGATGACGACTGGAATTTGAAGTTCATAAAAATTTAAAACCACTTAATTTGTTGACATTGCTTAAACAAACAAATAAAATTTTATTACGTAACACTTTAACAGAACCTCATAGGAGACTTTTGCCTCTAAATTCGCGAGAATAAGTTTTCATCGTAACATCACGGGCCTAAATTTACTCATAAAATCTATTTATCAAATTCACTTATAACAGATTCAATTGAATCATGTTTGAATAAATAATTGATTCATTTAGTATATGAATGTATTGCAAACTATTTCAACACCTACTGAAGCATTTATAAATAAGCAGAATTGGGGCCCTGTATTTTTGTTATAGACAAGAGGACAAAATTCCAAAGAAATATTCCATTTTGAGCTCTATAATATACCTAGCAACATTAAAAACTTTATAATTATTATTGATGTTTATGATCCTAGACTTTAACTGTACAGTTATTAGTAGAAACAAACATTAAATCTTATGTTAACTGGCAGAGCTATTAGAATATCGGGGCAAAATGATATGGGAATTGCATGAATAATGTTTATTGTGCAGCATAAAACTTTAAATAAAGACTTTAGACGGGTGCCCGCTTACTTGACTGTGTCTGCGTTTCTTCAGGCGCGTCTCATAAACGGCTTTATCGGTTTACATACAGTTTTCACTGATGTATTATAAACAGTTTGTCTGTCATCATCATCTCAACCCATCATGGCCCACTATTGAGCACGGGTCTCCTCTCAGGATGAGAAGGTTAAGGCCTTAGTCCACCACGCTGGCCAAGTGCGGATTGGCGGACTTCACACACCTTTGAGTTTTGCGAACTCTCCGGCATGCAGGTTTCCTCACGATGTTTTCCTTCACCGTTTGTAGCAAGTGACATTTAAATGCTTAAAACGCATATAACTCCGAAAAGTCAGAGGTGTGTGCCCTGGGATTCTAACCCAGACCCTCCGAATGGAAGGCGTTTGGCTCCGAATGGTAGGCTAGTTTGTCTGTGCGTGCGATTATTCACGCTTATCCCAAAAAAAAAATTATAGCTGTAGATATTATTATGTTACTAAGAAACTTGATTTAAAAAACAAACTAACAATAGCAACACGATTTCAATTACGTTACATGTTAAAACCCCCGAACAAATATTCTCACTACCGCGCTACCTGGCTTCCAATATTACACGATAACTCAAAAACGCGAGCTTGATAATGGCTTCCCAGTGTTCGGATGGTGCACGTCATAAAGGCATAAAAGATGGGAACAATCCACCCCCAAAAAAATACACCCCTTTGTCCTAAGGGCCGCGTATTAACACGTCTCGGGTACAGGTAAAGATAAAAGTGTTAAATAAACGTTATTTACTTTTTGGGATCTTTTACACTCGGTGGTGTTCATGTTGTGTTGTTTTAAGAGGGATTTTTTATTATATTCCCATGAAAAAGTAATTGGTTTTAATAAGTCGTTTCTTATCCATTTAAATACAAAATATTTTTTAAAACAGAATAAAATACATTACCAGGCAACTTTTTGCTTATTTTTGATATTGTTTCATAAATATTTGTTAAACTGATTTAAGTAAATCTTCTTATAAGATTTTGTATGTCTATCACGACAAATCTCCTACATCTCGTTGAAGTCTTTTACATGAGATTATTCAATAGAACTTTACAAGTCTAGTGTAAACTTGACAGTAGCCGGGCCTTAAAACCAAAGCAATGTACCTTAAGCTTTAAAGTTTTATATAAAAGTTAGTACTTTTATGTAAAAAAATAAATACCCACAACACTTTGACGTCACCATGACCGACTGAGGTTATTTACACACAAAATACTGGCGATATTTTCGCCCGTAAACATTTCACTTCTCATATTTACAAAGACAACATTTGTTTCTAAGCTAAGCTACAACCCACTAATGGCCCACTACTGATCACGGGTCTCTCCTCGTTATTGAGGAGGCCTAGAGCATACTCCACCATGCTGCTCCAATGCTGATTGGTGGAGGCCTCCAACTTGGCTTAACGACTGCTATCAATCGATAACAACCGGGACCGACGGCTTTACGTGCCCTCCGAAGCACGGCAGCGCTCAAGAAATTTTTGCCAATAGCGGTCACCCATCCGACTACCGACCGCGCCCGCTGTTGCTTAACTTTGTCGATCGCTTAGGATCGATGCAAGCCGCCGGGCTATGAACGCTTCATTTATTTCTACCACACTTTATTCCAGAACTGTACACTTTCAACCGGCGAGTGTCGATACAATATCCTCCGTCACAGTAACTCAAAAACAATTTCGTGCAGACCTGTGCAGTACATTCCTAGACGCGCTCCGCCCCGGGATGGTCCACAAAAACTCCAGGTACAAAGGCCGTGCACCATGACCAAACCGTCAATATACTTTTTATTTAACCCTCCGCCATTTTGACTCCGCGAAATTGTGTAAAGATTGATTTTTTTGATTATTTAACGGTTAAATCGTGAGATTACTTCCATTCTTAAAATTTACGATGGATTCGTTTAGTTTTCTAGCACAGTAGAACGAGTCCTAGGTTCGATTTCCAGTTGTTGCAAGGTTACCATATCTACTCATATCCAAGATATTTACGTAAGTAGTAATAATAAATAAATTACCCTTTCATGTATTTATTGTTGTAAATGTCATAAAAGTGAAAGGCATGACTCCATACATTTGTGGGCCCACGCTGGTATCTTCGTCAAATTAGCCGTACTTGATGGACGATATAATAACAAGTCTTAGTCGGAAATATCATGACTGTCAAGGAATAAAAATTATATAAAAATTACATTCATACTTTTCGACAACTGTTAAATAAAATTAAATAAGTGTTTGACCTACTAAACTATTGTATAGTTTATATTTTGGAAGACAATAGCCATCTGTCATTCGAGATTGTAGAACGATTGAATGTATTCTACTACCTGTAGTAACTACTAGTGCCGAACTAAGTCTTGCTTGTCTATTTTGCACATAAAGTAGTGTTGTGTATGGATACTATGGATTTTGACTTTGATTGAAAATGTGAACATTTTATGATTTTTTCAACTATATAACAACATTTTATACAATAAATTACTCAACATAAAAACGAAAAGTACATAGAATTAAACAAAAATACGATATTAAATTGTAAAGTGCATCAAGAGGAAGAGAATAATTTAACATAACGTCATACATCGATGTTATAGTACGATAACCTTACACGACCACGCCATACGAGAACTATCTAAATAACAAAGAGTTCTAATGTAGATCACATGTAGATATACGAGTATGAGCGAGGCTCGGAGCAACCAAAATCTCTTGAATTGTAACTACACTGGTCTTCGTTTCTGAACCCGTTTGTAATGAAAAAATCACGTGGAAATTAAATTGAATATAATCGTAGAAATATTTTGAAATATTCCATAGATATACAACAACAAATCAAGTAGTTCTGTGTACATAAATGTTTTTTATTAACAAATTTAATGTAATTATTTTTAAATGTATGTAAACGTTCAACACGTATTCATACATACATTAAGCTAAGCAATCGGCTTTAATACTTCAACAAATATTTCAACGTACAAACAACACACCGGTATTCATTATTATGTCAGCACTCACACATACACTTCCGTGTGAATGTGTACCCGCGTGTAGACAAAGTCAAAACACCATCCGTCACAGACGGTAACAAAAATGAGCCGGCGACTTGACGATTTTATAATAACACTACCTCTACGTTCGGATAGAAAAAACTATCTCAGAATCGTAGAGCCCTATGCATGCGATTGTACTATAACCGCTACGCCTGTCAGTGTAATCTCGACCGTATCTGTTCGCCGTAAGGTTTATTTCAGACTGTCATCGGAACTGGTAGATCAAGGTAATAATCTCTGAGCTTCATCAATTACCTTCAGTCAGAGTTAATTACTTTTATAGAGGAGCTGGGGTTTTTGATAGTAAAGTAGGGTTCTCCGACGTGGAGGCACCAATTTCAGTTGTATGATTGTTTCTCGGAAATTCCTGGAGCAACGGGTTGGTGTGGATAGCGCTTAGAAATAATAATAATTGGTCACTCTACTCATCCTCACTGTAATGTTACTCGTCTGTCTTCGTTACAAGTTTCTTAACTAAAATATGATAATTTTTACAGAGCAGCGTTTGTTAACTAAAAAAATATTCTAAGATATTTTAAAAATTGTAAATGGTTATTTTTTAAAAGCCTTACAATTATTTTTATCTAAAGAAAATTTTTACTCTCACAATTAAAATTAATTATGACATGACACTATCAAGAGGGACGTTCATTCAGTTAGCTTAGCAAACTTCCCTAAAGTCTTCCCGAAAATTTACTCAATATTGACTTAACTATTTCAGTATCATCGCACCTTAAAAAGCTAGAAAAAAGTAAAAATATCCCAGAGCAGCTCCCACAACAGTTATCCCAACAAACCGTAAACATTACCCGGTAATTTCGCCATTACATGAACGGTTTAGGGCTTTATGCTTTTACAAAGGCTGATAGGCTTCCTTTGGGTAATACTCATTACAGTAAACACAATTATTAATATAGTTTACAGCTACGGACGTAGGGTATAAAAGGTAGGTGCGTTTGAGATCGCCCCGCCTTCCTTATAGCGACTCGACCAACCCACTGTGCTTTGCTACAGTTTTCTATGTGAGGGTTGTACTGTTAAAAACATCTTTACTTTCTGTTAGCGTGCTGTGACCGCAACGCGTCGGTGATGTCTTGGTGTTTCTAATGTCGAAGTGCCAATTTCTGAATAACTTTTACAGTGTTATATTTCAGTTGAGTCCTAAATAAAAAGATTATTTACCACATAATTATGTTATTTATTATGTAACTTTCAAATGTATGTGATGTACTATATTATCCTCAGTTGGTCGAATTAAAGAATTATTATTATCATGTTATATCAATTTCAAGAATCGCGTATAAACAATTTGTATAGATCTGGACACGAATCAAAGGTTTCGGTTGCAAATCAATCGTCTCAAATATAATACGAAGCACCTAACAAAGACGATCACTTCGCCGTTACAAAAAGTATCATTACATGCGTTTCCATTCATTTTGGGCTGCACCGTGTTATTATTGTTGGGATTGTCAAATGATAGGGACATTCGGAAAAAATGGACGCCTGGCGCCACAGTGCTATGATGCAGAGGTTCCCAAAGTTTGGGAGTACAAAACAATGAATAGGCTAAGGTGGTATGAGCTTAGATATCATTTGGGGTTAGTACCTTCACCCGCCACTATACTTATTATACTCGTAGTACCATTTCTTCCGTGCAGTAATTGTTCAAACAGCAATTTCCGTTAGACTTTTTTAAACGCGTCCATCTCTAATTAACAAACTAAGCTAGTCTCTTTTTGAGTCTTATTCTGTATCGACCACAGTTGCTAAGGGCGGCGGTAGAAGAGTGATACTGCAAGCCCGTTTGCTACCTTAATTCCATTTAAAAAATCTGAAGAAAACCCCCAATTTATTACACATACATCATGATAGCGATCTCGTTCTCTCTAATAAGCCTTGAATGCGGTAACAATTTCACTATAACTACTCCGGTATACTTTGAGAACCTCTGCCTCTACCTGTCTATTGGGATCCCAAATTGTACCCTAAATAATTGGCGTTATTACAGGCACCGACGGCCTGCCGCCATTGTAACATTACTGCGTGCAACAAAAATATACTCCGCTCCCCTGGACACTCCACGTACAAAGGAGCTTCTTTGTCAGAATAGAGCTTTAAGTTATATTTATTTTAAGTAGTTACTCGTCATGCTTCGCTTCGTAAAACTATGCAAACTGCACTTGAAATAAGAAAACTAAGACTACATCATCGTATCAGTGTAAATTGAACTCAAATTGGTTTAATCGTTTCTAAGATTAAGGGAAATAAGAAACATATGTACACACTACATGCATACGACACTACATGTGACAAATCTAAAAATCAGTGTTTTAAAACAGTAGTTTTATTTTTTATTTTGCATCGATTATTATGTTTTAAGACTTACCTTTAGCGATATGAATATGATAATTATAATATGGCATATGATAATATGTTCATTTTAGGCTCTATGGCATTAATAAACGCTGATATAAATAGTTTTCTCAATTGTTTTCCATGTTCAGACATCGATCAGTTAGGCTTTTATTATATTTATTGTTCTTAGTTACAATTTGTATAAATGTGTCTGCGGGAGCCCACAGTTAACAAAATACATAACAATCAATTTTAACACAAAATTCCTTGAATAACGGGCAACCGGTATGTCTAGTATTCAAATTGTTACAATTAATTTTAACGAGTTCCAAATTTAAAATAGTAGGTAGTCTAGTCTTTTGTTTTAGAATTTTATAAATTTGATCGAGAATAAATGAATGAATATACCTAATTAATAAATTATTATTTTTGTCGAAGTATTATTTGATTCGTTATATTCATTCACTATTATTCACATTGTGAATAAGCGCCAGAGGTCTCCCGTATTAATTAGCAGTAAATTTTGCTAATTAAAATGATTAATTAGAGATGATATGATATATTAAAAGAATAAATTAAAACCCAAGTGGGATAATATTATATTGTTGACATTTTAGTACCTACCTACTATTCATCTTCGTTTTTCTTGCAGAAACCTATGACTTAATAGTAGGTAGGTACCTGCACTCGAGAATATGTTAAGATGGAAATCTTTAATATCAATCTTGTCCATTTGAAATAAAACGAACACGAATTACTTACAGCAATTAATGAATTTAAACTAAATCCGGAACTTCTGCACTAAAATGGACCAAACGCCAAAAATGTCTCCCAATTGTGTTTTTCTTAAATTCCGTAAAATTGACGCCTTAAAATATTATAATCCTTATATTTCTTGAATAACCATAATCTTAAAAGTAAACATGCAAAGTGTTTTTTTATGTTATAGACATACCATTGAAGACTCAGTATTTTGCAAGCAAACTTCATACCTGCGAACAATGATAAACAAAAATTAGCAAGTGATAATGAATTTAGTACCTATAGGTATAAATTGAGTATAAAATAAAACTATTTCACAACCATAAATACTCTAATAGATTTAGTAGATAAAATAATAATTAATGTACAAAAGTAAGAATTTCAAGTTTGGTGTAATCGTCATCCGATCTAAACATTTATTTAAAAAATATTTTCTTTGCAAGACATAACTGTCCCATTGGGCTTAAGACTATTCTCACAATTTTGAGGTATAGACCATAGTTCACCGAGATGGCCAAGTGCGAATTGCAGATTTTACATAAAGAAAAGAAGATCCCCGTCGCGAAGCAAGGCTGTATAACGAAGCTTTTCGTAGGAGATAGAGTCAAACATATAAATCTCTTACTAACGTACACCACAATTACATAACCATGGCCAAAGCATAACTACTCTCCTATAAAAACTAACCGATTTTTTCTGTGCTAGTAATATTAGGCAGAGACTGTTGAAGCACGTTTGATTAATGGAACACATTCGGTACGAACGGACAGACGGACAAAAAATGATAAGTAGAAGAAAATGCCGCTATTATTTCACGCTTAGCCCGTAATGCTGGGTGTTTGGGCCGGGTAACTAAAGGTGGCAGTAGATTAAGGTTAGAGAATGTAACGTTTTGTTTTGTTCGGAGAACATTGTAAAAAGGCATCCGTGTTGCGTTCAAGGGTCAACTCCATCTAGCTTATAAGAAGAATCACTACGGGTTTATATCAAACTGCATGGAAATTGTTATCGTATTTAAAAAACCATCCTGGGCTTATACAAACCGTAGGTTTAAACTTGTAATGAAAAAAATGCCTAAATAAAATTTAAAAATACTTATTATCTTATTCATAGAAAACCCTAGATAGATGGTAAGCCAACATAAATGGAAGATAGAACTTAAGAATTATTTCTAATAATATGTGATACAGTGTAACTAATTATATTAAGTCCTACTTATAATTATCATTTAAGTTAATTCACCGCTAAACAAACTGAACAACCGATTCGAATTACAAGACAAATATAATTATTATGCAATATTTCTTCGCAAAAAATAAGTATGCAATAAAAAGTAAAATACAATTTCCAATCGGTATTTTATACGTCAATATTAAATAAAATTACAGTAATTTTAGTCATGTTCAACATAGGCAACATTTTATCTGAAAAGCAGTAGATACTGATGTTGGTGAATTTATCAAATACATGCAGTATTATGTTAAATACGAATGTTGTATTTACAAGTCCATAACTATACGATCCCTATAAATTATTCGTTTCAATCAACGATGTCTGCAAGCACCATTAGCATATTCGTGATATCAAATACACATTACATTTATTCTAGAAGGAACTATTTTGTACCGTATGAATTTGAATTACAATAAGTACAAAAATGTGTTTAACGTTTTAACATTTAGTTGAACTTTGATATATTACTTGTTTTAAGGTATGTACTTGTAAACATTCACGAATTGAACTATTAGTATTTCACAAATGTTGTTCAATAACTGTTTGAATAAATCATAACACGACATAACATATATTAGCTTTTTTACTGCGTTAAAAGGTACGTTTTGTTCGGTGTTACAGGCATAACGAGTAAGTATGATTGTGGAATTCTTAAATAGCTATCACAGACTTAAAAACATATTGTAATATTCAGCAGACCGAACATTATTTTCACCACTACAATGACGTAGGTATGTATGCAAGCAATAGTTTCATCCCTTTCTGTCCAATGAAACGTACAAAGTCTAACTCGTTGTATTTTTGTTGTTACACTTACGCACACACAGACAAAATTGGGATGAAGCAAGCCCGCCATTTTCATAAGCTGCAAGAAGCCGCAGCTACGTCATCTTTTAGTCTAAGGACCATAGACGACATTTGTAAACCATAAATTTTTTCTATGGTGATTGTCAATATGTGCAGTTTTTCTATGTAGTTCTAACTGGCACACCTTTTGGCTGGCTCGCATATGATAGGTCAGCTTATTTTTGTAAGTCTGTGATCACCATGTTTAACAATATTACAATTAAAAATATTACAGCAACTTCACTCTGTCCTACCTGATGCGGAAATACATTAATTTGATATGATCATGAAAAAGGCTCTTATAGTACCTAATTGAAAAGCGAAATATTTTTTGTTTGACTAATGGACTTTGTCGGAAGTTTAAGAATATCTTTTTGTTATATATCACATCCAAAATCACTCAGTCCTTTTTAAACCAATTTAATGCGATTAAAATATCAGTGAACCACAACCCTAACCTACCACATTTTTTATTTTTACCAATTTTTATACATTAACAGTAATGCAAATTTTCTGTGCCTTGTTTGTAAAAAAGTGTACCCTCTTTTTTTGATAGCGCGCCAAGTACTTTAATAGCAAACTGATTAAACACTCGGCGCGTGCAATTCAGACTCCGCCTCGGCGATATCGAGACCTCGGTTGTCCGTCAATCCTCACTGACAGCCTACGACTTTATTGATACGCGACCAGTTTCACTTGACCCCTGCCTACTATTAGAATACTACTAATTTCGTTTGTTACTCACGAGTCAAATTCTGAACAAGCTAATAGAATTTTGAATCGCAAAAAATACAAATATCATTTTCGTCTTATTGTTTGGTTGATAGGCAGGTTTCGTAAATTTTTATATGAGGTGTACAGCTATGTATGTTCAGTGTACAGTAGTACAAAATTAAAGTAATGTCACGTAAAAATTACACACATCAACAAAATATACAGTGTTACATGCTTTATTAATTACACTTTTTTTCTGATGTTCAACCAAGAATCGCCAACTAAGAGAATTATTAAAAAAATATATGAGAGACATTATGACATTGTGAGCTAGAAGAATTTATTAAATCTTATTTGTAACAATAAAAAACATCTGTCATGACAAACTCATTGGGCTTTAGTTTAAAAACGTTAAAAAACATTTCATCTAGAAACAAAGTGGTTAATGTGGAGGGGTCAAGTGACGCTGGGTGATTGCGATGGTGGGAGCAATAGCATGCAGTGAGAGGTTTGTTCGCGTTAAGTGTAAAGAACTCACTGCCCACGGCGCTGGCTATTTCTGCCTTTATACTGGCTAATGCCGGCTACTACACACGTAATTGCTTCTTTTTACTTTATTTGTTTTTTTTTTTTTGCCTATAAAGAACTACCAACAAGCACTGATAGCTTAATGGTTTGGCACCTTTACTTTTGCTCGGGGATTTGTGTTATATTTTTTTTTCTAACAGCATATGACCAAACAAGTCACCTGTTAAGCCATGATGACTTACATTATTTTAGCGACGTCGAAGGTATCATCGACGCGTTGCCAATCAAAAAGACGCGGCGGATACCTACATAAGCTTAGCTGTTCCAAACATCTATGGAAAAATTTAAAGAAAGATTTGCCTATCGATTTACTGAGAATTCTCGCTAGTCAGGCTTTATGGCGTAAAGTTAATCTAAATGAAGACTTAAATACAAACTACTGTGATACGTGTAACTTTGAATTTTTACCGCTTTACCGTCTAGTTTCTATGGACAAAGAGTTAGAGATTGGTAGATATGAGATTAGTTTCCCAAGGATTTTATTATTAGGATAGAAAAAGCTCCCCTCATCAAACATAGGGAAGGTACCGAACAGGAAGCTTCTGTTTGTTTACAAAAGCTCTGCCGAGGTCGTAAACGGGATTAAGGTTTTGTTTAAGCTCATCACATTTAACAGATAATAAGGTTTTTGTTGATGTGGAAGCAAATGAGTATACTGGGTACCCAGTACAATACTTATTAAGTGACTACTGGAAACTGAGATGATAATAATAAAAATTAAACATTCACAGCTCCTTCAAAAGGATTCATGTATTTTTGCTGTAAAAATGCTACAGTCACTCGAATTTGAAGATATCATGTATCATAGCCACATTTACATGGAACATTATAGGCAAAAAAAATCAATATTTAATAGATAATAGCCATTTACACCTAATCGAAATTATTGGAAACACAAAGACATGATACCAAAGCCAAACTACTGGAAACACAAAGATATCTATAGAATTGCGACGGTGAAATCGAACGTCTCAACGACGTAATATTTACAGCTTCCTTCACAACAGTTCGGCACGCTGTCGCGTCGCATCCTGCCAGCGGTACTCTCACATTGATGAGCAAACATAATACAATCTGTCCCACCGACCTCGCTCGGCTTATCGCGATCCAACGTGGATTTCGTTTACGCCCACTCGGACCAACGCTACTGGCTGTGGTGACCATGGGTTGGAATAATACGAGATTTATGAATACGCTTGTTGTATCGTAACGCAGGTTATCGGACGCCCGGACGACCTGTCACAGATATATTTCTTAGAGTTAAGGGTGTCTCGAAGAAATCGCTTGCAAGGCTTGTGTCTATGTTTTAATCGGTGTTTGTTACGTTTGCCTATATTTATGTATTGCAAAGTGCAAACAATACTTTTAAATAAATCGAATAGATCATCTATTGGAATTGATAACAATTGGGCAATATCATAGGTGCGATACCAAAGTTTATATGTACTAAAGATGAAAAAACAACTATAAAATTAAAGAAAAAAATTGTTACGTTACTTACTATGTTTACTTATTATTGCAAAATAAAATTTAATTTATTAAAATAAATAAAAGTTCTATTCAAACATATTTCGTGGTCATCCTATCCGCCTAAACACTAGCGCCTATACAACGGCGCTGGTACCGCAAAATGGCGCATATTTCCACGTAATAAAGCCTAACAATTGTCCGAGATTGCTGATAATTTAACTTGTGTAACAAACCAAATTATGATGTCAATAACATTTGGTTAGAGTAACAGTGAGTTGCGAGCGACCGCAGCCGCCGGTTCTGGCCGGGGGAAATGAGCCAGGGGAAATGTAATCACAATTCTAATTGAGCAGTGGTTTTGATACAGCGGTGATAGTATAGACACACTACACAAATATTAAACATAGTATGTTTTTATAGAGATATTGTTTATTATTATTGAAGAGACCCGGTAACCAAATCTTCAAAATTATTTTGTCAGTCTCGAAAACAAAACTCATTTACATTTAGACCTAGAGGTTAAGGATAACTCCTTATTTGGAGCTCTGTTTAAGCCACAGGAAGATTAGGTAAGCCCACAAACTAACCAACTAATATTACAACACTACCTATTAACTAGACTAACCATCCCAGTCCCTATATCAGTCTCATTCTAGGTCGGTTACAGTTATCATGGGCAGCAGTGGAGGGGTGCTGCATGGTTGTTTTGCTGTCTAACTCCATAAAAACATTAACAAAAATTTTACCTTGACAAGTTATAGTTTCTGTCGCCAGATATAAAGTCATGTAGATAATTATAAAACCAATAAAATTTAATAGTTGATGAAAGTACTTTTTATAGAGCATAGATACAAGTAGGTAATTGAACTAAATAAAGATATTGATTAATTAAGTTTAATTAATGTTTCTGCGTTCGGCAATACACATTTTATCTTTGGTTATGAGCCTGACGTATTGCTTAATACACATGCTAATGAAAGCGTATTTTATTATCACATTTTATTAACTGCAGTCAATGGGTTTGAACTCAAACATAAATACTCTCTAGGTCATCACACTTTGGAGGAAGAATGCTACCTAGAGCGCGAAGTGAAACACTACAATAAAGAAGAATAAATATTTACAAAGCTAAAACAAACTGTCAATAGGTATAACATGCCTTGGGATGAAGTGTATAAACCTGCGGAAGACAGGGAGCATCCGCTGAATTCAGAAACTCCGGACAGAGTAGTGTATAAGTTAAAGAAGATGTTTATTAATGAGCTTCGAAAACCTTTTTATACCAAAAGACGACAAACGAACAAACAAATCATCTGCTGAATAGTAGTCAGTATCGTTATATCATTAACATTCAAGTCATCATTTGGCTTTACAAGAAAGAAGAAAACAAAGAAGCAGCAGATGGGTTGGGCTAGGACGATAATCTATAGATACACTACGCTTAACATAAAATTGATAAAATAAACGATAAGGAAATTACCGGTGTCCAAGCGACGCTGCGACGTGTTGGTTTCAATTTGTTTGAGCGGTACCTGAACACTAAGTAAACTAGTTGGTTGTGCAAGACATTGAGATATTTATTATGTACCGGCACCAACACGCTGATTTGGTCATAAATCGGCCTAATGTCTAGAGCAAATACCATTAACGGCTTCCAGCCTATTAATAGTAGGTAAGTATATAACAAATTAAACTTTGCACGAAATTTATTATTCTCATTTTTATATTTAAAATATTACAGGTAAAAAATTCTACAAAATTATTGTCATTTTTAAACCTCGTCTTATATGTTTCTTAAATATTTTATCTCCATAGACATCAATCAGTTACAATTTTATAATACTTATTTATACAGTATGATTATTAAAATTAACTGCTAACAAATATTTTTACACTTGCCTGTTACCTAATTTTAATATAAACCAAAGCTAAGTAGGTAGATACAAGGAAAAAGAGGATGACCAGACAGGTTTTGATACATATAATAGACACCAACTTCTTGGTAAAGAGGAACCCCTAAATTAGGCGACGGAGGAGGCATGCTTGTGTAATATTAGGTCTGATGTAGACATAATGATTAGAAAGAAACAAAAACCCAAGGTTGTAATGTTCTAAGTCACGCAACTACCATTTCAAGCTTCACTGTACAGTTAAAAACGTTACGGTTTCAATTGAGATGAATACGTCAGATAGATATCAAATAACTTTATTTGTTCTTCGTATCATAACTTATTATCAATATTTAGTTGTTACAGGTTTATTTAGGTTATGTTTTGTATACCTACTTCTACTTCTGTTTCTATCCGAGGAAAGGCTTACATGTTTCTAATCTATACCTAGTATTATATCAATATCGGTTCCCACTTTTTAATCGACGTATGCGATAAAATATAGAAAATTCACGAATATTAGTTGTAAAAATTCAAATTAAAACACTATTTACAGTTTTCAGTTACATCTCTATTTTCAATTCCACGGCTCTTCTTGGTTATTAACGTGTTATAAAATTTCTAAACACGTTAACAATATTCTCGCTACAAATATCTTCCACTGACCCAATGTGGTAGCGACTATACTTGAATTACCGAACATATTGCCACTCCCTGCCAAAATCAAACTTACAACCTGTGCTCACGGCACCATTTAGCTTGTAAGCAAACTTTACTAAGGGCATTTTAGATCCCGCCGTCAATCTTAAAAGTACCTTAATCGCATAGGTGGAGAGCCGGCATTTGTATGGCATGGAACTATAACGAATTCCAGATGGAACACGAATGGAGTACCTAGCTTCTAATCACATCTGCGGCCGTCATCGGCCAGTCCGGTCCTCAGAGCAAAGCCGTAATTTATTTTAATTAAACCGCGTCGTGTTGGCGACTGATTGACCGGATCGGTTAAAGACAGCCCGAAAAAAACGTATTTTTTTCATTCGCCTTAAACGCATATCGTTTAAAACTTCCAGTTTTAAATGAAGTCCATTTATAATGATTGTTATAACATTTACGGCAGATAATGCTACTATACTTATTAAGCGTAGATGAATAAGTTATTAAATAAAATCAATTAATACCTACTTTGAAAGTTTTATTTTTAATTATTGAAGAATCATGTTTTATATTGTTTTTGACGTCATATATCAACCCCATTACTACAGCCAAATCTAACCAGAGGACTTTAAAAGCAATCCAACTTAACAACGAATAACTAACATTAAAATTTCCACTATAAGCCAATAACCACCAACAAAAAAGCAACTAACACATCGAAACAAAGACACGCGCACTTAGTATGCCGGCCGGATCGGTCGATATATTTTTATTGGCGGTCGAACATCATATTATTATGCTAGACAAGGCATCTACATAAAACACTGGTGGTACGCCTCGGCGGCATCGCGATACCGGTAACCAGAACAAAACGCAGGACAGTACCGACGTACCGACGTACCGACCAACACTAGGGCCGCCAACGGTACACTGCTGGGAGTTACGCGATCAATGAATCAACAATAGATAGATAGAAATATTCTTTGTTGTGCGCTAAAAGGACATTAAAAATTAAGTAAAATTGGAACAAAGATGTATTTTTTAATAACCTAATGTAACATAATTATGCCTTAGTACACTATAAATTCCTTTTCATTATTTCTTTTAAATCCTTTCATTAAAATGTTGCCTGCTAACCAATGGCAATAAAACGGAGAGTTTGTACCACGACCAAACTGAGATAATACACATTTGAATCGGTTAAGTCTTTCCTAAAATTAATCTAGACAAATAAAAGCATATTTTATGAGTACATAAATTACGTTAGATGAAATAGATACAAGCAAAAAAGTTCCTTTCGCTTTAGCAACTTTAAAATCAGCAATAGACATTCTTAACGTTTTTCAAAAAATCAAACTACAGCCTGCAATAAACCTAACACTCTTCCTTCAGAATCTGCTGGTTTGAACTCGCAGTCAAAGTTGGGTCGACCCTATATATCTCCCGGCAGAGCTGAGCAAACACAGCAAAAAGGCAAAGCCAAAGACAAAGCACTGGTAGACAGTAAAAGCTATATTTATGATTTCACGCTATCTTATACCATCATCGCCCGTCGAGAGACGGACAGCTACGAAAAATGGATGTGTCATCGACTGCGCGGGACCGGCGCGTGCGCATTCGGTTTCACATTTAGGTTTCAAGAGTTTCAGTCACTACAATTCCATCATTGGCACTTTACTTTTTAATTATGTATTGATCTTCGAAGATTTATTATTCACGATAAAAAATATTATTGTACAAATGGCGAGAGTAATGTTATCTGCATTCTCTGTTAACTTACTATTAGGCAAGTAAAAAATACTAGGATCTTTTTGAGTGACAAATAAGAATATTAAAATACATACAAAACTGTCAACCTAAAGTATTTTGTCCTTGACCATACGTGTGCGCACAGCCAAATCATTTATCTGCTAGGTATGTGTATGAAAATTAAAATACCTAACAATAATATAAAAATAAAGGTTTTGCGATATGGATAAGGTTTTATTTTAGCTCTGTTTCTAAGGTCTGTCAGCCAAATTTTTTATTTTGTTTCACACATATTTTCCGATCTTAGAATTTAAACGTAAATATTTCGGAAACCCCCGGCACAAACACAAACAAAAACGCACCGATCGTCCAGGTTATCTGCAGAAATGAGAATGCAAACCGTCAGTGCATCAGTGAAAAATCACCATAACTTTCCATTTCACGACGGCTATTTGCATAAACAAATGCCTCCTCCATTCTTGAGCGGCGACGTCCGGAATTAGCATATGTAGCGTAGGCTAGGCGGCGCGGCGGCGCGGCATACAGCGAGCGACACACCGCCGGCGATATTCGGACGAGGAAATACATGGTATTAATGTACATAATATATATTATGATGTATCCAACCGAAAATACTTTCATGTAAAATGTAGCCAAGACAAGACAATGTTACTAGCACTGTCAAAAAGTTATCATATGTTATGTAGAGCCAATCAACATCTTGTTCAAAATGTGCGACTTGACTGTTTTTCTACCGTCAAATGGGCATAAGGTGGATAATTACTTATAAGGGGTGACCACTTCAGTGCTTAGGGGTAGCAATGTATCTATGGCTGAATTAGAACAAGACTCTAAGAGGACTAACTGTCCAATTGCATAAAATGTGCCCTGCGAAACACAGAAACGCTCAAGAAATTATTGTAGTGAACTAGTAATCACCCATCCATCTACCGACCGCGCCCGCTGTTGCCTTAACACAGCCCATCATTTAGGATCAACGCAAGCTATGCGCTATAATGCTAAATCTATGGGCGCTTCTATATGTTTAGCTAGAGCCAAACAGTGAGACAAGCGGCTTAAGAATCTCAATATGTTACTATTAGGTATCCACACGCCGACGACTCGAGATCAGCCTCGGAAATCACAACGTGACAATAAAATAGAAAATATGAACCGAAAACAAATGGCACGCCTGTGTTCTTGTGAACATTATACGCTATACATGTTCCATATAGGTATAGATATACATACGACGTTAGACTTATATCATAGAGAACACCAAATGCGATATATAAATGCGAGATCAATTCAAGTAACTGGACTTGATTTTTCATTTCTTATTGAGTCGACGTTTATCGATGTAGAATAAAAAAATCGTGCATACATTTTCGTTTATACATTCATACAGTGAAGCGCTCATAGCCCGACGGCGGCTTGCGTCGATCCTAACGGGGTCCTACGTGAGCGACGAATACGACGCGATGCGACGTTGCGAACGCGACAAACGCGATCAAATCAACGGTATCCCTAGTTGCGTCCAATGTGACAGTCTGCGGCGACATGCGACGTAACGCGTTCTTGTTTTGAGTGCGATCAGACGCGACACCACGAAATACGAAATGTTTTCTCTGTAAAAATATTATATTTGTTTTCTTTCTGTGCTCACGATATTTCTATAAAAGTTCTGTACTTTAAATATGAACTTTCGAGGAAAATAGTACGGTACTTCTACATCTACATGATTTGAGAAGTAATGACCAAAATCACGTCGGACTCTCCGCGTACGTCACTTGTCGCGTAGACTACTCACGTAGGACACTTATCACGTGTAGCATCGCGTCGCATTACATTGTAACGTGTTGCGTTGCGTCGCGTCGTATTCGTTGCTCACGTAGGTGCCTAAGTGATCGACAAAGTGAAGCAACTGCGGGCGCGGTCGATAGTCGGATGGGTGACCGCTAGTGGCAAATTTCTTGAGCGCTTCCGTGCTCGGAGGGCACGTAAAGCCGTCGGTCCCAATTTTTATCGATAGATAGCAGTCATTAAGCCGTGTCGGAGGCCTTCGGGCGGTTTGAAAACTTTCAACACTGGGTTGGCCACTAACCCCTCCACCAATCCGCACTGGAGCAGCGTGGTGGAGTATGCTCTACGCCTCCTCAATAATGAGGAGAGACCCGTGCTCAGTAGTGGGCCATTAATGGGTTGTAGCCATTCATACAGTTGCTATTTTTATGTAAATAGCCTAAAAACTTGCAGATGCGATACCTGACAATAGGAGTCCACGTCGTCTATGGCATTGGCAACACCAAAGACATCAATGATGTGGTGTCGATCAGGAAGAAGGAGAAAAGAAAATATCTAGCCTTCAAATCCACTACTAAACCTAATAAAAGAGTAATACCTAGTAAAAGGGCTGAAATTAGTGGTAGACTAGCGCTCATTTCACCCGATTAATCACAGAAACTGCTAGCTACCACACCTAGTCATCGCATACTGTTAGTGGGTTAAATAGGAACCGCTCGTGAGTCGGCTCTCGGTCACTAACGATTGTATAACAAATGGTCAATGGGCAAATCATTAGGTGGTGGCGTGCCGACTTGTCGACGGTCCGCGGTCGCCGGACATTGTGTTTATTGCGGGCACTTGTCTAATGTATGGACGATTATGGCAACTTCAAATAGATAGGGCTGTCAAAAATGGTTTTGGTTTATTTTAATTAGGGCATTTTGTAAAGATGACACTGCGTGCCGGTAGATACGTGCTTGTGTAGGTACTTTTGTGTGTCTTCACGCAAGATTTATTTATGGAATAAATAATACAAATTCCTCCACGGACTGCATATTATGAATTAAATATTGATGAATCTTTACAAGATATCCGTCCATAAAATGAAAATATATTTTGTAAATAATGCTTTTTACATTTTTGATTAACGATGAAAATAGATCTTACTGGTACCTCTAAATATTCTTTTTACACACTCCTAATATAAATTGTTGGTGCACTTTCAGGAAGTGACAACCCTACCCGTAATAGAATTAACTGGCCCATTCTGCCGCAACGCAGCTCCGATTTGGTCCTTCGTTAGCGCTCGAAAAATGCACAATTTCTATTGAGCCGTTTTATTGGGCTATTATTTAAAGAAGCCTTCGCGTACTCCCGTATTTGTGTGTTAAATATTGCAGGGAGCTTGTGTTCGAGAATAAAGCGAATATTTCTCTCTAATAGCCCTTACTAAGGTTACTCAGAGGCCTATTACTCGTACATTTACAGATGACTTCCATACAGAACACGTAATTCAATAAATATTTGTGTATCATTTTGCTATTTAACTGTTTATTAAAACGTTGAAAGGCTCTGTTGAACATCGATCATTAATAACATTTGAATAAATACGCTATATATCAACATACGACCTAATAAAATTTAATTTAATATTACCTCATTTAAAATACCTTTTGACTAAGACGGTAGAAACTCTAGGTAGAGAATATATAATATATATATAATCTTAAAGTGTTTTTGAAATAACAATGTAGAGTATATACTCTACATTGAATTGTGTTTTTGAAATAACAATGTATATACTCTACATTGTTATTTCAAAAACACTTTAAGATTGTCACGTCTATGAATATTACCTACTCTAGATTTCAATGTATACTGATTACAATTATACATAATTCTTTAACTTATCTGTCCCTGATTGGTGGTAGGACCACTGGCTGGCAGCTACCAGCCTCTTGCTGAGTCATCCGCTAAACAAGTTTTCGTATTCCGGCTGGGAGTTAGAGTCACTACTTTCTTTCCTTCAGCTTCCATTTATACTGGCATCAGTAGTCTTTGGTGTTAACAATATTCATGGACGACGACTACTTTTTTTTATATAGCCTGAAGGGCTGCCGTAAAAGCCGACGAACCACCTGATGATAAGTGGTCATCGTCGCCTATGGACACGAGCAACACAAGGGGAGTCACCAGTGCAACGCCGGGCCTGAAGGAAAACTCTTTTTACACCTTTCTTGAAGAACCCGATGTTATGTCATGCCATGACTACTGACTATCAGGTAGCTCATATTTATGTAGGTACGCTTTATTACCGTCAAAAAATCCCATATAAATAAGGTAAGAATGTACACAATCATAGCCCCAGCACCAGGAATTCCTGTGTCATATGCGCCATTGACAACACATACCTACAGTCAAAAACGCACACCTAGTCCGAGTACTGAAAATTAAAAACGTTCATTGCCTCATTGGGAATCGAACCAAGGACCTCTCGAACGGTCTAGAATATCCGCTGCGTCACAAACATCGCCAATAGAGTCGAATAAACTGCTTTAGACCGCATTCGTACAGTCATCATCTCAGTTCAGCTTCCGACAGACCCCGCTACCATCCAGAGGTCATCCTAACTGAATTACGAATCATAGTTTCACCCAACTCCAATCAGCCCAAACTTGATCGTGACCGCGCAATAAGTTCGACCGCCAATCACCAGACAAAATTATTCGACGTAGCCCGTGGGTAGCGGTATTGCAAACCAACTGCCTCGCCCAGAATCGAACCCGTACATTAATGCTTCACGTTAACGATACGCAAACAAAGATTAATGTTAATAGTAAATGCGACCTAATTTCGGTCATGATTAGACGGATACGTTCGAAGGAGAACACGGAACGATAAGCGATTTTCTTACAGGGAAAAGGAATGATCTCGTTTTAAATTTTTTTAATAAGCGACCGAGCAGAGGCGTCTTCTGATGGTGAGTGGTCATAGTCACCCATAAATATCACCGATGTAATTCCAATAAAAAATTAAAAAGAAAGAAAGTCCCCAGCCCCGATTCTGCTAATTTATAAATTCATAAATTGGGTCTCGTTTGAATAGTTTCAAACGTTTTATATACTGATTGTGTCAAAAATGTGTCAAGCTATTTAATTGAAGCAATAAATTAGCGAAATCGAGGTTCTGTCCCTTTGCCAAAACTTTCAAGTAATGCATTCTAATGAAGTTCTAAGTGTCAGAAGTATGTATATAAATCATTTCTATCTATACCTATGTATTGCGCTTATCAAGGTCAAGGTTGACTAATTACCGTAATGTTAGTAGGTACACCTACTGAAACTTTAGTAACAGGTCAAACAGCTTTGTAATGACACAATTAGCAACAAATTACTTACACTACTAATTATGCCAATTTATTGTCAACAGGAGACAAAGCACTTTAATTAGCCGCTATGCTGCTGCAATCCATAAATAGCGTATGGGTCATGGGTCTTTCCTCGTAAATGAGGAGGCCTAGAGCATTTTTCACCGCTTACTTCAGAGCGAATTGTGGACGGGTTAGAGATCAACCCAAAAGTGTAAAAGTTTTAAGTCTTCCGCTATGATTTTACGACTACTATCTAATGATAACAACCGGTACCGACTGCTTTATAATAATGATAAATAAATAACGCTACACAATCAGGATTCCCTGTTCCATGTGCCATGGACAACACACAAGACAAGAATACACACACCCAGACGAAAACCGAAGTTTTATTTCACCATTGAAATTATCGGCTCGGTTGGAATCGAACCGAGGCTATACAAGCCGTTAATCATTGCGAAATTCCAAATTGTCGGATTTATGTACCCTCCGAAGCACGAAAGCTCTCCAGAAATATGTATTAATATTAGATTGATATATCGATTTCATTAATCTCGTTCACCGGACTTTGATAGGACAAGTCTCAGTATTCATAATTCAAAAACAAAACCACATAATGTTGATGAATTGAAATACCCATGATCCACAGGTTTGTGGAAATTTCTGGCCATTTGGGGCTTAACTTTGCATAAACAGAAGTCTAATGGCCGTTAGCATACCAAATTGGCCTTTTGACTAAGTGTGGTCACATTTATTATACCATTTAGAGCTCATGAAGCATAATATATGCATTAGAGAACATATTAACAGTAGTTTGGTGGATGGTAGGACCGAAAATTGTTCGACATGGACGTTTAACAGGTGGAAAATTCATTTACGTATACCGTCTGCTATTGGAGGTTTGTACAGATTCATTGTCATTTCACAAGGTGTTGATTGATATAGTAAGATCGAAATTCGTTAAGACTGATTCTTAGTATAGCATTCGTAATTTTTTGCTAGAACCCCAAAGGTGTTTTATACTGGAAAATATTGTGACAGCCCTGGCGTACCTCGCTAAACAATAAACAATAGGGGCCATAAACATGCCAGGCGAAACAAAAGAACAATGGACGGCCGTCTCGAAAGTACGCACGCGCACAACGCTTCGACCATTACGGCAATAGTCACACGGGCGTAAGTCGGTTGCAAGGAACGTTCTCGAATCTTGTTCGGAGCGGGTCCGCGGAATTAGCGAGAAAGTTCTGGATTGGCGTGAATGGTGCGTGAGGGGTATAAAAAGGAGCGATCGGCCAACCGCATTCATTCTAGTTTCGGAAGCGGAACCAGGAAGATACCAGCGATACCTACGAGCGATACCAGTGAGAAGTTAAGTGATTTCTACGAGCGATACAGTGTTCGTCGAGTGTGTTTACGAGTACCTACCTACGTGCATAGTGTTGTGGTGTGTACTGTGTACAGTGTGTAATTGTGTTTCTACGAGTTCAATAAAGTCTTTGTGGTACATTTTGGCATTTTCTCGAACCCATTACTCCTGACACGTAACAATATTTTGCGGAGTAGCGTGACATTTCGCATCTTTTTATTTCAATTGTTTTTTAACTTATGCATTTGAACATGCTCTTATGACAACAAAAGAAATACTGTGATTATTCAAAAAAATTCTAGATGAGTTAACTTTGTTGTTAATCGTATTAAAGCAAATGGTAGTCGTTTAGTTAGAAGTTTCTAAGAACATTTACCTACCCATTATAAAACTACTTAACAACTTCAAACAGTGCTTGAACTTCGTTCATGTAGTCTAAAACCTCCTGCAAAGTCGGGAGATAAGACTGTTTTTCAACAGCAACATTAATTATTTATCAAAGGGTGCAACAACGATTAAACCATCACATTTACGGAACGGGAGTGCAGGCAGAGTTATGTAATAAATGTGCTAATACAAGGGAAAACACACAAGAAGTGGTTTCAAGAATCCTTCTGATAGTGTATCAGGAACTGGAGACCGGACGAAAAACTTGGAACGTCGCATATGGCTAACGTATCGGTAGAAACTTGGATAAGTATATCTCCGACAAAGTTGAAGGAAGGTAGACAACTAAGTTGAATGTAGATTATACTCAAGTTATAATAAATAATTTATACTTGGTTCAATTTCTATATTTAATGTACTTATGTACATAAACGACCAAAGCAGACGAAAGAGACAATACAAATATTATGTGGTCACTGACGGTCACGTTAGTTGGTTTAGTACCTAACAATAAAGGAATTTAATAAGTATGGAATAACAAGCGTTTATTTAGTTATTTTAAAAGATACCTAATCGCTTCATCATCATCATCTCAACCCATCATGGCACACTGTCGAGCACAGGTCTCTTCTCAGAATGAGAAGGTTAAGGTCATAGTGCACCACGCTGGCTAAATGTGGATTGGCGTTGGATTTCACACCTTTTAGTCTTTGCTACTCTTCTATTAAGAAAATATTAAGTACCTGATGTTTATCCAACATAAAAATCATGACGTAAAAGCGTTTTATTTGAATGACATTCTTTGTACCCAAATCAGATTAGCATATTTAAAGGCACGCCTTTCATCGGTACATAAACAAAATTATTAGTCAATAGTAAACACTGTCAAAATTATAATTATTAGTAAGCGTGTTTACACATTACACCGCGGCGGCTGCGTTTTCCGCCGCCGCGGCACCGCAGTGTCGGCGGTGTTTCACCGCAGAACTAGCGGCACTAAAGCGGGCTACGCGGCGCGAACATAGACTAGTCACTCGTGATCCGTCGTACAGAATGGACAGTACCGAGGTTATTGCGACGCTTCTTTGTGTTCTGCGTCATCGTCGTAAAAAGAAAAAAACAAGAACTGTTTGGATCCATCCATTTATATCTACCAGAAAAACTACCGGAAAGTTTTATTGTGACTATGAAAGTTTGAGAAGAAATCCTAAAAAATTTCGCAATTGTTTTCGTATGAGTATTGATACATTCGACCAAATCTTAGGACGCGTTCACAACGGTTTGCAAAAAAATTGTACGAAAATGAGGGAATGTATTTCACCTCCTGAAATGTTAATGGTGACTTTAACGTAAGTAAGAAAAACTACAAATTTAATTAACGAATCAAGTTTTATTAAATTCTCATTAAGGCACAAGGTTAAGAAGTGAGGTAATATTAATTAAAATCGGGTAATGATTCCTCAGATATTGGTGATGCGATCTGTGATAGAGTACTCGAAGAAGATGTGTTCTGATAATTATCGTATGTCGATGTATATCCAGTCTGATAGCCATAATTTTGTGTGTTTTGCCATACTGATGTAGGATACTGAATTTCTGTTACAATTTGTAGTACTCTACTCTGAAACTGCAATACTTGTTGGTCATTAAATTTTTCTAGACTTGGCAAAATACTTTTAAAAAAAGATAAATGTCTATTATCCTGTCCTTTTTTTAAAATATTCAAAACTTCTGTTTCAAACTCATCTAATTTACGTTTGCGATGCGATGTCTTTGAAGTACTCGGTTCATTGGTTTGTAATGACGCTTGCTGTGTATTAGGAGATTCCTCAGGTAGTTGTTGAGTCGGTTCTTCCTGATTTTGAGTTGGGCTTTTTATTGCAATACTCGACTGTGTCTCGGATGGAGCAATTTTTTTCAAAAAAGATAATTGCTCAAACAAATGATATTTTTTGGCAGCACTTGCAGCTGATCCTGATCTCTTTATTTTTATCTTTGTTAGGTATTTAAAAAAATTGTCCTTAACATTCTTCCATTTATTAAAGACAGATTTACCTGAAAAAATAATAGTCACCGTTAATTATTTTTTTATATTTGTTTTTCAGATATTTGGCTAAGGGACATACATTCACTGACCTGCACGAAAATTTTAAGCTTGGAATATCTACTATAGCTGGAATAGTAAGACGTACATGTAAAGTGATTTGGAATGAACTATCACAAGAATGTTTTCCAGAATTAACAGAACAGCGATTAAAAGAAATCGCAAAGCATTTCGAGTCCAAGGCTAACTTCCCTCACTGCATTGGTGCCATGGATGGCAAACATATCAGAATGATTAAACCAAACAATAGTGGGTCACTTTATTTCAATTACAAAGAGTTTTTCTCTATAGTATTATTTGCTGCAGTTGACGCAGACTACAAGTTTATTTATATAGACGTGGGTGCGTATGGAAAAGAGTGTGACTCAACGATTTTTCAAAATTCTACATTATTTGAGCATCTAGAACTAAACCAGATGCAAGTACCCCGCCCAGAACCTATATCAAGCACTAGAAGTGAAGATATGCCTTATGTTTTCGTTGCCGACGAGGCATTTGGTTTGAGTCCATATATTATGCGTCCTTATAGTGGAAGAAACTTGCCTACACCAAAACGTGTATTTAATTATCGTCTATCAAGAGCCAGGCGGTACGTAGAATGTGCTTTTGGTTTATTGTCCAATAAATGGAGAATTTTCCATCGACCCTTAAACGTGAAAACAGATTTATCAATCGACATTGTTAAATGTTGCTGCGCTTTGCATAATTTCGTCAGATCCAGAGATGGAGGTAATTCTAGGGATTTAATGGCGACAATAGACCATGAAGACGTGATCACAGATATTACACAATCACAAGCTGTAAGAAGAGTTCCAGCAGCCAATGTAATACGTGATATGTTCTCAGACTATTTTATGAGCGAAGAAGGGGCATTATCTTGGCAATTAAATGTAATTTAATACCTATGTAACTGTAATCCATAACTTATCTACGTGTAATACCAATGATGTTTTAAATATCTAGATTGAGCGTCGCCCTGCAATGAAAACAAAAAAAAACAAGGCAACATTGTCAAGCATGTGTGCGTGCAGGCGATGTTTTTCACGTTCATTTATTGTCTATGTGTGCGTAATCTGTGCGTAATGATATAAAAGTTGTGGCCAACAGTTGGCCACAACTTTTTGACACGTTTTCGCGGATTCGATGTTCCATCTAGATATTTAATACATCTTTGTGTTATACAAACAATAAGCAAATAAATCTTACCGAATATATCCTTGTCTTTATCACTGAGCGCCTCGAAATCGGAATACAATATTGTGACAGCCCTGGCGTACCTCGCTAAACAATAAACAATAGGGGCCATAAATATGCCAGGCGAAACAATAGAACAATGGACGGCCGTCTCGAAAGTACGCACGCGCACGACGCTTCGACCATTACGGCAATAGTCATACGGGCGAAAGTCGGTTGCAAGGAACGTTCTCGAATCTTGTTCGGAGCGGGTCCGCGGAATTAGCGAGAAAGTTCTGGATTGGCGTGAATGGTGCGTGAGGGGTATAAAAAGGAGCGATCGGCCAACCGCAGACATTCTAGTTTCGGAAGCGGAACCAGGAAGATACCAGCGATACCTACGAGCGATACCAGTGAGAAGTTAAGTGATTTCTACGAGTGATACAGTGTTCGTCGAGTGTGTTTACGAGTACCTACGTGCATAGTGTTGTGGTGTGTACTGTGTACAGTGTGTTTCTACGAGTTCAATAAAGTCTTTGTGGTACATTTTGGCATTTTCTCGAACCCATTACTCCTGACACGTAACAATTGGTGACAGAAGCGGAATGCCTGTAGTACCGCAAAGTGAAGACGGGATTCGCACGCGACGGCAAACGGCATTGGATGCCGCACGGATGGAGTCGCCCGGGCGTGACCGCACTGAAATGGAGACCACCGCTGAACCTTCGGCTACATCAGCTGCATCAGCACCTACACCGAGTGCATTTGATATGGCCTCCTTATTAGCCGCCATACAGCGGAGCCAGTGCGAAGCAATGGAGCGCCTGGAAAATAAACTATTGGGAAGCCAGCGCGAAGCCATAGAATCCATACAACGGGGCCAGCGCGAAACAATGGAGAGCCTGCGCGAAGACATAAAGAGTCAGCGCGAAGCCATGGAGAGCCAGCGCGAAGCCATGGAGAGCCAGCGCAAAACCATGGAGGCAATCGACGCAAAGCTGGATGGTTTCCAGGGAGATTTGAACGTCGTGAAGGAGGACCTGGAATTGGTAAAAGTGCGTACATCCGAGCACGACCAAGCCCTAAAAAGCGTTGACGCGTCAATCAACAGCCTCAGTGCGTCAGTAAACTCCCACGAAACTAGGCTCGTGGATTTGGACAACAAGCTACAAAAAATAAGGGTTATGGGCACGGCAGCAACCAGTTCATGCTCTGGGGCCCCGAAATTTAAGGTCCCAAGTTTCGACGGCACGACCTCGTGGACGGCGTTCAGGCACCAGTTCGAGGTAGTTGCAAGTGGGAATGGCTGGGGGGACGAGCACTCGTTGGCGGCACTCACCCTAGCCCTACGAGGAGAGGCACTGCTGGTGCTTGAGAACCTGCCCGCCGAGCGACGTACCTTGGAGTCGCTATTTAAGGCTTTGGAAGCTCGATACGGGGAAAAGCACCTCGAGCACGTGTACCGCGCTCAGCTCAAAGACCGGTCACAGAAGTCAAGTGAAGGACTGCAGCAGTGGGCCACGGAGATCGAGCGCCTCGTACGCCGAGCCTACGCGTCGAGTTCCACACCGGTCGAAGACAAAATTCTAGAGGCGTTCGTCAGCGGAATACGGGATCCCGAGGTGAGAGCAACGGTGCGCTTGGGGCATCACGCAACATTGGAAGCAGCTTTGGCGCATGCCCTTGAAGTGGAAGCAGTACGAAGCGACTATAAAAGTTGTAAGGTGCAAGAAGTTGTAGCGGCTATTCAACCTCGTACTGGGCCTATCTGCTACGGATGCGGTGAACGAGGACATATAAGGATTAACTGCCGGACTCGGAAGCAACCGAAATCGGTGTCGACGGCCACCCAAGTCGACACCCAGGAGCCGTTAAACTAAGAGGCGCCAGCGCCGCGGGGCGGGCACTGGCTGGACTTCGTCGAGCCCCTACTGTCTTGGTATCACAAGCTTGTGATGGGAACAGCCTCGTAACTTCTGGAGAAATAAATGGCATACCCTGTCGCTTTACGATTGACACGGGAGCATCGAGATCCATCGTTCGACCGGAACTACTCAAGCGGACTATCATGTGGGAAAATGGACGACCATCATGCAATTTGCAGACAGCGACAGGCCAGCCAGTGACCGTCCTAGGAGTTACGGAAGCAAGACTGAAACTCGGAAGTGACATTTACACGCAGTCTGTTTTAGTAGCGAATATAACTGACGACTGCATTATCGGACTGGACTTTCTACGGACACATCACTGTATAGTTGATATAGCCAGAGGAGTGTTAAGCTTCAAGGATCAAGAAGTCTTCTTGGACGGTTCATGTTCAGGAGCAGTGTACTGTTTGAGGACAGTGAAGCTAGCACCGAGATCGGAAACCTTGGTCAAGGTTCGGTTTCCCGAAAAGATACAGATGGATCGATGTGTCGTAGTGGAAGACTACGGAGATCATCCTAGTTGGATCACGGCAAGGACACTGCTCATGACCAAACGTGACGCTAAGTTAAAGGTCATCAATCTTAGTAGCACGCCGATACATCTCGCGAAGAATACGGTTATCGGCCGATGTGAAGCCGTGGATAGCTTGAGGAAGGTTCAAGAATACTCGGACAAATCTGGATCAACGGATCACATGACATCTTTGCTGGAGGCGACCAGGAGGAATTTGAGCTCTGAAGAATATACTCAGGCAGCAAAGTTGATAATGGACTACAAGGACATCTTTACCAGAGGAGATAGCGACCTTGGAAGAACAAATCTTGTCACTCACCCAATAGATACCGGAAACACTTCACCGATCAAGCAAAGACCAAGACGAGTACCATTGGCAAAGGAACACGAAGTTGCAGAAATGATTGAGGACATGGTGCGCAGCAAGGTGATCGAGCCGTCAACTAGCCCTTGGTGTTCACCTGTGGTACTCGTGAAAAAGAAGGATGGCAGTACTAGATTCTGCGTCGACTACAGGATGCTCAACAACGTTACCAAAAAGGACAGCTACCCTCTGCCCCGGATTGACGACACATTGGATATGCTTGGTGGAATGAAGTGGTTTTCGACGGTCGACCTGAAGAGTGGTTACTGGCAGGTCGAAGTACGGCCAGAAGACAAGGAGAAGACTGCCTTTACCACCGGAACCGGAAATGGCTTGTGGCAGTTTCGGGTAATGCCTTTTGGGCTATGTAACGCCCCTGCCACTTTTGAGCGTCTCATGGAGCGAGTGTTGGTTGGACTTTTGGGGGACGCTTGTCTGGTTTACCTCGATGACGTCATAGTCATGGGACGAAGCTTTGTGGAACACAAGCGAAACCTAGAGAAGGTATTCAGACGATTCCGTGAGTCCAACCTAAAGCTCAATCCGAAGAAATGTGACTTCTTCAAGAAGGAAGTATCATTCTTGGGACACATCATATCGGACGAAGGTGTTCGCACTGATCCAGATAAGATAAGAGCTGTTCAAGAATGGCCGACCCCAAAGAACAAGACCGATGTAAGAGCGTTCTTGGGACTATGCGCCTATTACCGTCGGTTTGTGAAGAACTTCTCCGAGATAGCCAAGCCGTTACATCGTCTCACGGAGGACAAGAGAATCTTCAGTTGGGATTCCGATTGCGAAGATGCGTTTGTTCGCTTAAAGGAACGTCTGTGCTCGGCTCCGATTCTTGGCTACCCCAGAAGACAAGGGAGATTCACAGTAGACACGGACGCTAGCAATACTGGCATCGGAGGGGTGTTATCGCAAGAACAGGACGGCCAGCAGGTGGTCATTGCGTACTTTAGCAAGACCCTTTCGAAACCGGAAAGGAATTATTGTGTGACTCGGCGAGAATTACTGGCTGTGGTGAAGACCCTTCAGCACTTCAACAAGTATTTGCTGGGACGCGAGTTCACAATAAGGACGGACCACGCCGCTCTGAGATGGCTTCTGCAATTCAAGAACCCGGAAGGCCAGGTTGCAAGGTGGATCGAACAGCTTCAAGAGTTCAACTTCGTAATAGAGCATCGTAACGGAAGAGCTCATTCGAATGCCGACGCCCTGTCACGACGCCCATGCTCCGACGAATGTCGACATTGCATCAAGCATGAGGCTAAAGAAGAGGTCAGGGTGATAAGGATGCAGGACCTAGATGAGACTTGGGGAACGGAGCAAGTAAGCCAAGCTCAGAAGGAAGACAAAGACCTCAGCCTGATCATGGAATGGAAAGCCAAAGGACAGAGGCCCCTGTGGAGTGATGTGTCAGCCTCGAGCGCAACGACTAAGGCATACTGGGCTCAGTGGGACAGCCTTATATTGGAGAATGGCGTGCTTTACCGGAGCTGGGAATCACTCAACGGAAAGGAAAAAACCCTGCAAATGGTTATTCCCAGGAGTAAAGTGGCTGATTTGCTGAAGCTCGTACATGATGGCACCTCTGGTGGACATCTCGGCATCAAAAAGACCCTCGTAAAGATACGAGAACGCTTTTATTGGGTGCGGTGTCGAGAGGACGTTGAAGATTGGTGCAGGAAGTGTACCGTGTGCGCTTCAGTGAAAGGGCCCCGCACTAGATCCAAAGGGAAACTACAGCTGTACAACGTCGGAGCCCCGTGGGAAAGAATCGCCATAGACGTTGCTGGCCCATTCCCTCAGTCTGAAGACGGGAATAGATTCATCATCGTGGTTCAAGACTACTTCAGCAAATGGCCGGAAGCGTTTGCAACTCCGAACCAAGAGGCGAAAACCGTGGCCAAGAAACTTGTCCAGGAGGTAGTATGCCGCTTTGGTGTACCATTGGAGTTACACAGCGACCAAGGCAGGAACTTCGAGTCGACGTTATTCCAGGAGATGTGTGATCTTTTGGGAATAAATAAGACACGTACCACACCGGCGCATCCTCAATCTGACGGCATGGTGGAGAGATTCAACCAAACGTTGGAAAATCACTTGGCCAAGGTCGTCGAGGAACATCAGCGAGACTGGGATCGGTACATTCCTCTGTTCCTGATGTCATATCGGTCTGCCATACACGAGTCCACGGGATTTACACCCGCTAAAGTAAACTTCGGAAGAGAAATGCGTCTGCCGTTGGATTTGCTGACCGGTACACCGCCAGATGCCCCGAAATCAACCGTTGAATACATCTCGGACTTACGGACCCAATTGGACGAGACACATGATTTTGTGAGGGAGCAGTGTTTGAAGACAAGCGAAAAAATGAAAACCCGGTACGATCGCGATGCCCGGAAACATGGTTTCAAGGAGGGAGATTCCGTATGGTTGCACAATCCACTGCGGAAGAAAGGGAAGTCTCCGAAGCTACAAGCACGATGGGAAGGCCCTTACACAGTTGTCACAAGGATTAATGACGTGACCTACCGAATCAGACAGGGGGACAGAAGAAAACCGAAGATCGTGCATGTGGACAGATTGGCACCATTTCATGGATCGAACAATGCTCGGGACGAGCATGACTAAGAGGGGGGCAATGTGACAGCCCTGGCGTACCTCGCTAAACAATAAACAATAGGGGCCATAAATATGCCAGGCGAAACAATAGAACAATGGACGGCCGTCTCGAAAGTACGCACGCGCACGACGCTTCGACCATTACGGCAATAGTCATACGGGCGAAAGTCGGTTGCAAGGAACGTTCTCGAATCTTGTTCGGAGCGGGTCCGCGGAATTAGCGAGAAAGTTCTGGATTGGCGTGAATGGTGCGTGAGGGGTATAAAAAGGAGCGATCGGCCAACCGCAGACATTCTAGTTTCGGAAGCGGAACCAGGAAGATACCAGCGATACCTACGAGCGATACCAGTGAGAAGTTAAGTGATTTCTACGAGTGATACAGTGTTCGTCGAGTGTGTTTACGAGTACCTACGTGCATAGTGTTGTGGTGTGTACTGTGTACAGTGTGTTTCTACGAGTTCAATAAAGTCTTTGTGGTACATTTTGGCATTTTCTCGAACCCATTACTCCTGACACGTAACAATATTATGCAAATATCTTTCCATGCTGCATTCGAAATGTTCTTATATTTAAACTCTTCTAAAGTTTTATCCCACAAGACTGGCCTTTCGCGAACCAGTGAGATTAATTGATCTATGTCTATGTTCTTAACAAAATCGGGGATGTCCATTCTGCAAAATACTCTTTGATAGGCACTGCGCGCGGCGTCTTTCCTCTTCGTGTGTAAGCGACCAACTAAACTCGTACGTCAGTTAAGATGTACGGTACCGCTCGCCGCTACCGCCGCGGCACAAAGAAACGCCGCCGCCGCGGTGTCGTATGTGAAAGGCTCCATCTAAATCCAAGGTGGACTATTGCAGCGGCGCCGCGGCGGCGACGGTGCCGCTGCCGCTGCGGCATAATGTGTAATCTCCCTAAAAGGATCGGGTTTGTCCTTCACGCGTCAGACGCACTACTAGCAATGACTAATTGGAGCACGCTACAAATTAGTGAGCGAGATATGCTTGCTATTAATTACTGCATTGATTTGTTTCATTGTGAACCGTTCCCGACTGGGACTGTGCGCGCTAATAACTGACTCTCTTATATAGTTCAGTCCAATTGGAAAATCAATTTATTGTTTAACACGTGGTTACAACTCCTTTGTCTGTTACTGCGTTTGGATTTAAAGTAATTTCTCACTAACGAGGCGGTCCAGATTTGCAAAAAGAAGTTTCTTAATGTATTTCCGGTCATCAGAATGCTCTTCTAATTATGGTCTTGCAACAAATTACTGACAATTTATTTGTATTAATTACATTCACAAAATAAAGAAATCGCATGCTACATCCGATTAGTGAAATTATTAAGTAGAGACTAGACCTTAGTGACAAGCGAGCAATCCCACTTTCAAGCCATTTCAGGACATTATCATTAATGTTACATGCTCTAATGAACTACATATATTATATTGACAAAAATGAACTTCATGAGTGTGAATCGGTTACCTCGCGTAAAACACTAAACGCTCGCAAAACTAGTGTACAAAGTAAACAGTAGTAAACAGTGACAAACCACAATGTACAAACCAAACACTATAAGCCAGTATGAGCCCGTATGAGCCAGTATGCCGCGATCGCCCGCGAAACATCATAAAACACAGCCGGCCACAGCCGTAAAACTGTCACACGCGACCACGAAACATAGATTAAGCGGAAGTGTGATACGTCAAAATTATTACTGAAACCGGTGTCGCCAAACGCACACAAACAAACGGTGGTCAGTTACTCCCACGAAATATAGGTTACTCCCATTTTGCTCAAGAGTAGTTTTAATTGGTCGCATATATGTAAAGCTTAAATACCCTAAATTGTACAAACTTTAATGCAAAAACACATCTTGACTCTGAGCAATAGAGTTGGCTTTTCTATAAAGAAAGTAACGTATTTGCGACATTTTGTATTGACCAGGTGGCAAGTGATATTTGTGAAAAATATAGTTTGATCTTTATTTGTAAGCAGTAAGGTTAAATTTTCAATGATTTGTCAACCATAATTCCCGTTATCGTTTAGTGATTTGACACAAGCGTGATTTTATCGATAAATTGGTTGGACCTATTTTAAATGCAATTTGCGATTCCTGGTGTTTATAATTGGGGTGGCTCCAGCTTTTGTTATATAGGGTGTAGTATTAAGTGCGCATAACCGGAAAACCATTTCTTCAGACGGACAATCTAACAAACTTGCAGTCTTTCATTAAGAAACCTACTTTGAAATCGCAAATAATAATTGCTTTTTACAAAAAAAAAATAACCGACTTCAATCTTGATAAGTAGAGATAACTCAAAAACTACCCGCCATATGGCGCTCAATTCAACATGTAAGTGTAAAGTTCTCGTCGCTACAAATTAATCAAGCCCAAACACTAAATAACTGCAGTAAATCGTTGAGGAGTTCCCTCGACTGTCTTTCGGCTTCATCAGATCGACTCCAGATCTTCATGAAATAGTAGCGCTTTAATGTACTTATGATAACATGAACAAACACACTAGTTGTCCATACAATTTTCAAAAGTTCCCCTCGATTTCCCTGAGATGCCATCATCAGATCCTGGTTTCCTTATCAGGGGACCCCACTGCGCATATCTACTTTACAACAAAAAAAGAATTATCAAAATCGGCCCATAAACGACGAAATAATCGCTGAACGTACATAAAAAAAGCATATACCTATACGGTCGAATTGAGAACCTCCTTCTTTTTTGAAGTCGGTTAATGATCACATTTGTTTGCATATGTAGTAACGCGACGGCATTACTTGTTATATTATATATCGCAACGTCAGGCGTTTCTGAGTTTGCAAATAGGTGTTATTTATTATTATTTAACTTAATTTATTATATTGTTTATTCATTAACACGCCCCTGTTTGTTAGCGCATAACATATCTTTATTTATATAATTTATCTAAGCAGGTTAAAATTTTAAAGATGTTACATTACAATTGCTCACTATTGTAACAATAACTAATAAAATGTCGATGTCGATAAACTTTTTTCGCATCACCTACGGAGACGTGAATAGGTACCTCTAGAGGTAAATGAACCATGTAGATGACACGTGTAAGCTAAGCTAAGCTAAAGCAAGCTTTATTGCCCATTCCTTAAGGTTGATTTCAGATTAAAATATCTATTGGGTTTTAAGTAATTGAAATTAAATTACGATAATAAGATTTATTGCAAAAACTTCACTTACCGGTGATATGAAACACCTCCATTCTTAACATTTCTTGTTTTACTATTATTTTTACACTGCAAAACGGAACAACAAACCATAATTTCTTTGAAATACCGTAAAACAAATAGTGACACGAGACGTCCGTTCTTGAACCGGATGACAGCGATGACTGAAGGCAAGTATGGACCACAATCCATACTAGTGGCGCGCGGGCCACGCCTACATCGCATCTCCTCTCTATATTTGCTCCATGCACGCGACTCAACAGCGCCCTAATTAAAATTAACAATCCCCGCGTAGATTTATTTGCGAGCTCGTTCACAAACTATTCGATCAGCCAGTTCGGGCAATGGGCGTTTCGCTCCAAATATTTGCCGCCAATTTTTCAGTGTACTAACCATGAAGTGTAAACCGACAGTAAGCTTTGATACTAATATAGTCGGTTTCAGATCGTGGATAATAGATTATTGGCAATGCGTTCATAGCCCGACGGTTTAAGTTAGTGTTAGCTATTGATCTATTTACGCAACGGCTCGGTACAGTTGATCGGTCGGTAGTGGCTAAATTTCATTAATGCTTCCGCGCTTCGGGGAACACGTTAAGCTTAAGTTAAGCTTTTAGTTAGTAAAGCTGCGCGTGTGTTGATTGGAAAGGATTTTCCTTTTTAACTCAAGCTTTGGCAATGGTAAGTTATCGTTCATAAGCTCGACTGGTAGAATTAAATAAACTCTACTGGTAATAAATTCAGCTAATAACGAACTTAGAAACATAGTCATGTTATCCTACTGCCTTAGTAATTTTCCAATTATTAAATTATCATTTGCTTAACAGTAATGGAAAAATGTCTGAGGAAACCGACAAACCTAGGAGTTTAATTATGTTGACTTATTAATGTGTTTGGGTGACGCTGTTGATTTCCATTTAATTTGGTTCTCAAATGGCGATAATCAGCATTGCAATTAGTTATTGACTTACAAAAATACTATGTACAAGTTGTCCACTCATGTATGTAGGTAGACAATGTTGCGTACTAAAAGCCTGATCGAAGCCTATAGCCGTTGTAAATTCTATGAGCTTAGTTGGTTACTATGTAATTGTTACGGCGCTATTTCCCTAACTTATGCGTCTGCTGTTCAAACAAACGAATTAGTCAACCTCCTTCGCGCTTTAAGCGGATTTTGCGTCGTAAATTCCGGTTATTTTCGGCAATAAACAAGATGTACTTAACTTAAGAATACTTTAATGGCTGTAAGATTAGACCGTTTAGTAGTTTATTGTTTAAACTTACCTATTTACAGGAATAAGTAACATTTTATACGATGGATACTTTAATTTATTTATTGTATCTTTTCCTAAAGAGAATTAAATCATTTCTTGAATCATTCAAGCGTTCAAATTTGTTTTTGTGAACACAGAAGTATACCTAACCTAGTAAGTTAACCTTAAGTAAGTAGTACCTAACCTAGTGGGTGGTCCATCAAACTTGGGTTTATTTAACAGATTTTTTTTAAGGTAAATACATAAATAACGTATTTTTTAAGCATTTTTAAAATTTCTCTTTATTTTCTGCATGTCAGGGCTGGAGCTCTATAGCGTAGCCGATTTTTATGTACCTACATTTAACGTCCCATAATCACACACATTTATACCTTTAGAGCAACAACTTGCAAACCTTTGATCCTTTTTATACATAACCTACAGATTGAACGCAAAATTATACGGCCGGTTACAATATTAACACCCAGATTTTAAAACCGATAATACTTTCAAAAGTCCAATAAATCCTCTAACGGCGGTGATAGTGATGTACCAACCGACAGCGTACGTACGGCCGAATAAGGCCATTAACGTGCAATCTGTCTGCTCCATAAATAGCGAAACGCCGTACGGCCACGGCATGCGGCAAGTAGATCGATCGGCAGCCTTGACCCTCCGATTGCAGATAACACTCGCTATCAGCGGCCTACATTGTTATGTCAGAGGTTGAGCTAGTGCCACGGCAAAGGATACTCTCGGTAGTGCGAGTCATTGCTTCTTTTTGCTTGGCCACGGAAGTTCGGATAGGGTAAGTGTAGTGTACATAAAAAGGAGTTCAAAATTTCTTACATTTGTTTTTACGCACTCTTGCTGACTGAACTGATTTAGCACCGATTTCACTTGTTCGGAAACTTCCCCTAAAATTATCTTTTTTAGAATTAGTCGAGTAACAACCATGACACATTTTATTTTTTTATATTACTCATACGAAAAAATAGTAAAAAGCAAGCAAGTAAATATAAACTCCTTATATGGTCTGACGACATCGATTGACTAATAAAGCTGTGTAAATAAAGACAATATTATGTACCTAATAAATAAAGATATTATCATTAAAAATAACCAAAACATTAGATAAACGATAACATCTGGCCTGCTCAGTTACGTCATCGTTTGTGAAACTCGATTGCAATTTTTAGAGGCTTTAGATTATGATTCTAGTATTGAAGTATTCGGTTGCGTCACACAAAGATGGAGGTTTTTGATTTGGAGATAATATTATTTTAAATTGCGAATTGAGTAACTAATGCATTGGAAAATATTGTTGTCAGTCCGCTGTATCTATGTCTGACCAGTATTTAAAATTAATGGACGTTCGTTACTGAATGACAAATTAGGATTAGGTTCAAATAACCTGACTTGAATAAATCATTTTGTGTAGCTTCTGACAAAAAAATGTTATGACAATACATTAAATTTATTACTCAGTTGAGGAGTAGCTATAAAATATCCTATTTGGAATTAAAATTGTGTATTAATAAACTTAGAACAGAAGAATTTTTCGCAGTCATTAAGAATCGATTAATAACAGGACGGATAAGGTCAATTCTAATCTTTAGATCGATACGAAAATAATAGTATTAAGTATATTTTATCCACTTTTTAGTTAATTGATTCAGGCGTTACTTTGCGGAACTCCATTATTACAGATTAGATGTTAATCTACTTTGCAACAATCCGCGAGCAAACTCGTATGTATGATGGTGTATACCTTCATGCAAGTAGCACCTCCCTCCCTCCCACATAGGAACATGCAACGAACAAAGAATGTATATTGGTATGTATGTATGTTGGTGTATACATTCTTTGTTCGTTGCATGTTCCTATGTGGGAGGGAGGGAGGTGGTACCTGCATGAAGGTATACACCATCATACATACGAGTTTGCTCGCGGATTGTTGCAAAGTAGATTAACATATGTATAATCTGTATCCACTTTTTATTATTTTTTAATATTGGTTGTATCTAATATACCTAAGTAGGTAAGGAATATACATGCAAATATACTGGAGCAGAAGTAGGTACAATAGAATATTTATATTACTTCCATTGTTTTTTTTATAAAATAACGTTGCACTCACAGCCACATAATATTAGGATTCCCCGAGTCGTGCACTCGAACAACACACACAGATAAGGACACACACCTAGAGTGAGAACAGAAAGAACTTGTGGCGACACCGCGCACACGTCACATGGTGACGTCACCGAAGCCTGAAACGCGCTATCGAAGATTTCTACATCGCTGGCATATATACCACGCCTCGAGTACATTCACTCGGGGCCCGGTCGCCCCCCAGGCATGTCGTCTCGCCTGGCGGGAGATCTCCCTTTGCCAAAAACTTATTATGACTTCTTAGCTGGGAATCGAATCCAGGAGCATTTAAACGGTACAGTCTAACATGGCAACCATTGCGATATATAGATTATTAATACGTGTACTAAGGCAGGAAATTCAACCGTTAAAACTAAGACAATGTCTCTTTATGTCATAAAAATCATAATTGAATGCTTTGGTTTTAGTTGGTTGGTTGCCGGGTTGTTATAATATACGAGTCCTTTAGTTTCACTGGGTGAAGTGTTCGGTTCGATCAAGACGCTTGCCCAACGCTGACAGTAGACGGATTAGACATATTGCATAATAAATCCACTTTATAACGAGTTTCGAAAGAAGATTGACTTACTTAAGTCTACTTCGTAGTTACTATATAAAGGCTTAACTTTAATTAATTGGCAAGGAACAGTGGCCTAGCTGAATAAATAAATAGTTAAGTATTTAATATCTAGAACCCTACGTTTTAATAATATGTTTCTTTTGCATTATGTTACAGAAAGGCTAAGGTACTCTCAATTTGGCTGTAGATGATAACCAAAATCCAAGTAAAGAAGTTAAGTAGCTATATTATGCTTATCTATTAATATAATTTCGTATACATTTGTGCTGTAATGCTACTTTCTGAACTAAAAATGAAAAAAAGAGAATAATCATTGAATAAGAATTTCACCCTCGCAATAAACATCAACAATAACAAAACCACTCATCACACGAGCAGTCGAGCACATGTACCAGAAAGGACATTTGCAGCAAATGAATCTTCCATTCCAAGCCATATTGACAACAGATTGAACAGACACCGGATCAAAGGTAAATATCTACGCGAGAATCAAACCACGCTGACTTGACACATACAAATTGAATAGGAGCGAAAGTTCGTGATGCGATTCGGAATAATTGAACCCCGGGTTATAATGGCCTTCAGATGTTATCTCCGGTTATCTGCCGTTAAATTAATTCTCACCAACGGGTCGCCACTTGAACCTGCCGAGAACACCACGTCGCATTGTCTTCGCCTTTAATATTTGCTGCTGAATTAATATTAAAATTGAAATCTACATTCACATCGCTTGGACCGGAGTGAGGCAACGTTTTAGCATTTTTATGGACGATCAGATAAAGTTTATTCGCTCTGTCGAATAATAGGCGAACCTGTTTGTATTTATATATACTTATAGTTCTATTCTATGGTATAGAATTGTTGCCTCTGTGCAGATCTAACTTTGTACTGCTTTTTGAGAATACACTGAGTAGAGTAGGAGTGTTAGATTGGGCCTGGATAAATGGAATGGAACTGCTAACTGGACTAACCATCCTATACCACAGATTAGAAAATAGTTACTTCCCTATACTTTGTTAGCGTTCAATCTGGAATTAGTTTCAGTTGCAACACACACAAATGGCAGCTTTCGGTCCTGTGATTAACGTTGATTGTACATTGACAGCGAGAATTTCAAGGGCCTTAAGTAAATTTTGTTTACATCCTAAATTGACCTGTAAGCACACGTAATAAATTGATTTAAGGGGGGCAATCCCATATCCTCAGCGAATCTTATGAATATTGGTCTGAGTCGGTTACAGTTATCACATTCGAGAGAAGAGTGTACTCTGCTATTCTACTACGGAGACCTTGAGCGAAGTTCTTCTTCAGGTCCAGAAAGTTGAATCTCTACATTCTTCTATTGCTGATTAGTGAAAAGAGATATTTTTTTATTTGAACACTCTCCGAAACTAAAAATTATTATAGAAGACGGTGCAATAAACTGCTTATATTTTTGCGAATATTTTTTTTCTTTCCACCATCAGGCTTAGTTTTTTCTCAAAATCTCTGAATGTTAATTTCTATATCTATAGCATCAAAACACGTATTCCTGCTTGAAGATAACAGTTTTCAATCAACGTTTTCTAAACTACATACACTAACTTAAACTCTACGAGACTACATATTTAACTTGTACGCAAAACGCTTGGGGGTAACTAATATCATGCCAACACCCCATACGCAACGAAACCTGAATGCGTTACGTCAAATACTTTAATCTATGGGATCCACTATTCTACCATAAAAAACAATATCGCCTCAACTGGCCGAGCATGGGCCTTAATTACAAACCAGTATGGCGGCCGCCGGTCAAAAAATAACTTTACCTCCATCATAATAGAGTTATAAAATGCGTTGTCGCGTTCGCTCATATTAAGCTTTCTAAAAAAATTATAAGGATTGAAATGGAATGTGGGATGCGCGTGAGAGGGTACTAAGTTGAAATTCGTTACTTTGAGCCGAGCGCGTGGTTTGATTGTCTTTTTATTGGATCGAGAAGTGGCAAATGGGCACACGGCCCAGTGAATGGTGGACGGAGCGATGACACTCGGCCACTCAATGAAATTGGATTATGATCACTTTTTAAACCATTACCGGAGTAGAATACAACTGTCAATAGGTCTATGCGTTGGATGCGCTTTAACGCTGACGAAGAAACGAAGCACAAACTTAATGTATCTTCGTCTCTTTCTTCTTCGAATATTTCTACTTCTAAAATCCTAATTTTGGAGAAGGTACAAAGGGCTAAATCCATCTTAAGATCAAGCTCATACCAAACTCCTAAATCATCCCTTGTTTTGAAATGTCTTGTACATACATACGTGTTTCAGCTGCAATGTAAGAAATTAAGTAGAAGGTTAAATCATAATATATAATTATCCTACTTTTTTAAGTGCAAGCTATTTCTTAAGTACTATTCTCAATATCTTCATATCTACCATAGACACGCCTTTTTAAAGGAAAACTATCGACCGTAGACAGAGTACGTTATGATATCCGGTGAGTGTGGCTTACGTGAGATAGCACGAGAAAGAACGATTGTACGCGGTACAAAAAACAGTGCTTTCGTTGAAAAAACCGGCACGCAATGCGAAACCAAACGTAGTATCATTCTGCCTCATTTTTTCCTGTCATTGACGACACTTACTCCATTTATTGTGTGAGTGAGATAACATCCACCAGTTTATTTTCTTTTACCTACATCTACGCATGTAGCAAAAGCTGCTTTATTACGTTTTTCCGCGAACAACATAGTATATATTTGTCGTAACTTAAATTAAAATGTCACGTAGATAACGACAAGAAATAAAAGGTAGAAAAATATAAAATTTAAACTTAGTTAACTGCAACAGCTGAGGGCGCCGGTATTGTCTATAAATAACGCACGCCAAGATTTACGTTGTACTGTTTAATGGATATTATATTTTTAAATTATGTTACAAAAACATAAAAAAGACATTGTCGAAGCCGAGCAATTACGAAAACAAAGAGTGATTAATCACGATTTGCAAGGCGCTGACGTCTGAACACGGCCGGCCGGTAAATGATGCCGTCCCGAAGGTATTGAACAATTTAAAACTATTTCAACAATACTGTATTTTAAATAACTCAATAGCCAACATGTTTATAACTAATACAATCGCAACTAAAAGAGTTTTAAACCCATGGGAGTTTTTCGACTGAGACTACAAGTGTTGATAATAATATTTTTAAATGTCTATGCTTGAAAAATTTGTCACGTGTTTACGAGATACAGGATCCAAATTTACTTAAATAACGTAGAATTTGAATTTAGTTACCTATATCAAAAGCTAACAAGTACCTAATTATCAAAGTAGAAGGTAAGAGACCACGCGGGAGATAACCAACCAGATGGTGGGACCAGCCCCCTTATTATGAACTCTTAATTCCAGACAGTTTACGTTCACAACGTGTGGGTGACAGAGACAGCGCCTTGCAGGTAATAAAGCGCTGTCTCTGTCACTCACACGTTGTGAACGTGAATTGTCTGGAATTAAGAGTTCATAGTAAGGCCCCAGATCAAACAGCTAGCCGTAATGCCCATCACAGAGTGCATCCGACATGCTGAGGATCGGTCTCACTGGAGGGAAATTTAAAAAACCTTTATGAAGGAATATGTACTTACCAGAGCAGGCACGACCTTCAGTAATGAAGAAACGACTAAGTAGAAGAGAGATATAAATAGCATCTGTTTAGCATTACCTATTCCAGAAAACTTGTTAATAGTAAGTTTAGTTTGCTCAAAAGCATCACAGATAGTATAAATCAAACTCGCAGATAAATGTCTTATTCAACTGCTACAGATAATACATGTAACCTACGTAATAGCCTTAATTCTTTATAATCAAATTGAAATTAGACCTAGCAAATAATTGTCATATACAAAGTATTATCTAACTGTTTTTTTATACGCATCATATTTTTAATCGTTAACCTTCATCATTAGAAGTGACCTATTAACAACCATTAGATGTTAAATGAAAAAAAGAAATTAAATGAAAAAAAACACATAAGGGGATAGGACGGCATGTTCGACTAATCCTTTCAACACATATGTACAAAGAAGTAGTGGTGTGTAACAGCTATTAATGTAGGAATGTCTGTTTTGCTGTCATTTGCAAATATTACCATGTTGATGTGGTTTTTGCCACCTATTGGCCGCATTGAGACAAGTACTTGAATTGAACAGTTGGTTAACACGACTATTGAATTGCCTTAATAGATAGTTTCTTTGGAAACTAAAAAAGTAATTACCTAACGCACAATGTTCAAATTATGCATTAATGTGTTAGTCCACCTACATTAGCCTATTAATCCTAATAAGTGTTGATTTGATTTTGAAATCATATAAACCAAGTACCCTAAACGCTTAACACCCTTCATGGCTTCGCCCACGTGCAATTTTTGTTTCAGTTTATCCCCCTTTTTATCCCTTTAAGAAGGGTAATTTCTAAAAATCCTCTCTCAGTGCCGCTCTACACTTTCCAAGGAACATGTATGCCTAACTGTTCTCGGACAGCTAGCATTATGCTGAGCTGGATCCCTTTCCTGTGAATATGTCCTACACAAAATTTAGTTTAATTGTTTTTTATTTGGTTTTGTTTTGTTAGCTAAGTATGTATTGTTTTTTTATGTTGTTTTTTATTATGTTTAGTTTTACTTTTATTTTTCTTTTTTGTTTTATTTTGTATTTGTGTGGGTGTATTTACGTGAATAAATCCTCTTTCTTTCTTCTTTCTTTCAAACAGCTTCTTGCGTTCAGTAGTTTCTTCGGCTGTGCGTTGTCTGCCAGGCACTCAGTAACGGAAGAGTTTTATATACATAGATACAGTCATATTGATTTAAATTGGTAACATAACGTTGAATTTACTCATAACTACTCATGATAATAGTCTCTATGATCGTGAGTACCTGTAAAAATGAAAATGTTTTAGTATCAACGATAATAAAAATGTTGAATCATATATTCAATTGATCGCTTTTTATCAAATAACTGTGGCGTTAGTGGGTTAATTGCAGGAACTGTGCGTCATTCGTGAATCTTCGCTATTGAATTTCATTAGATGGCTATCGCTCGAGGCCCGTTATCCGAGTTATATCAATTTTGTTAATGGCCTGTAAAAATCATTTTGGTAGCCATACAAATGGTACACACCGCGATATTACCTGGATGAATGATGTGAAATAATTATTTTGTAAAGTTAAACACTTGGAAAAAATCTGGTTGAGATTAATGGTCGAAGCGCAGAAAATATTAACAGCGAGTTTGGTGTTTCGTCAGTACGTTTGTGTGTTATTGTCATCGTTGTTAGAGCATTCAAATTTTTGCTTTCGTCATAACGTAATAATGGAATACTTAAATATATTTAGGGCTTTGTCATGCTCTTTATCAATTTCACTCTTCTTCTACTCTTGTTGTTCTCTAAATTTTATAGATATTCCTAACTTCTCAGATGCGAACGATAAGTCGATCAAAGAATTTCCGTACTAAAATATCTAATCTAAGTATAGATTGAATCCGTTTAATACAGATAAAGATATACATTTTATAGCAACTATAATAAAAGTTATTTTAGTTCAACTATTGAAGTCGTTAAATACGCGCCGAATTAAATCAGTAAATATTACTATACACATTTGTTAAAGTTATGTATTAACTCGACGCTAAAGTGTAAAAGTTTTCATTTCATGACTACCACCTGTGGTGGTCGATACCATTTTATGACTATCTATAGCTTTGTGTATCTTATACATAGAGATATAAATAAGAGTAGGTGAGCCATACGGATGCCAATAAAACAGTCAACGGTTGAAAAGAGAGAAAAGATTGTCAAGTAATACAGTCAAATTGATTCGACTTGGTATCGACTTGGAACCGCAATCATCTGTCTCTTTTTATTCGAGGATCAGTTCAAATTCAAAGCTTGGCTTTAGTAAGTAACTTAATATCTGAATTAACGTCAAAGTTCCAACAGCTGATCCCAGCTATTATTATGTAAAAAAAGAAATGTTCATAATCTGGAAGGATTATAAATATTTACGTTTTTATTTGACTGGATTTTTATTATAATTATTTCGGTGCAAAATTAAAAAAAGATAACCATGTGTCATGAACGACAGATTACTTATTGCAGGGAACGCCTTTATTTAAGCCATTTAAAAAGATGTCTAAACTGAATAAAAAAAAACTGATCACGTACGTCTATAACTTGGAATGTGAATAGTAAAAAATTATGTTATATCTTCTGTTACATAGGCTGCGCTGACCACTAAAGTAGTACAGATTATACGACTGACGATTTTTTAACAGAGTTCTCTGTCTACGGACACGGTACAAATTTTGACTTTATGAGTGATAAAAACACTTAGTAAGTGTAGGGTTGCCACCGTACACAATAATATACCATTAGGCTGCTTTTCCATCAGAGATGTGCTATGCAGCTATGCTGCGAGGATGTAATAGCTAAGCTGTGAAACATTGTGACCGTTTCCACCAATATTAAGTTATGTAGCGGTGCGAGTAAGATGTGCTATGAAGATGCGCCGCAACAAACGCGGGCCTACTGTAGGTACTCTGCTTTGCACATACATAGCTACAGCTACACACATCGCGACCATCCATAGCATGCATCTATAGCACGCATCCATAGAACACATCCACTGCACGCATCCTTCCATATAAAAAACATATCTTAGTTGAATCCGTTTCCACCAGTGCTAAGCTATGTACATCAATGAATATGATTGGTAGATATCAAACGCATCCACAGAAACGTAGCATAGCACATCTCTGGTGGAAAAGCACCCTTATACTTTATGTTAGCTGAGACACTATACTATATTATGAAGTTAATAAAACGATTTTACTGTAGCAATACCATTCAACTATCGTGCAATTTCGTGCTTTATTAGTAGGTAAGTACATTAACTGGCCGTCAAGATTTCAATCCATACTATCCATACTTCCATACTTCCATACTATACTAATATTATAAATGTGAAAGTGTGTTTGTTTGTTTGTTTGTTTGTGACTCTTTCACGTCGCAACTTGGCTATTATATGGTATGGTTTATGTGTGTGGGGATAGTTAGGAGGGTGCAGAGTGACGTAGGCTACTTTTTACCGCGGAAAAACATCTAATTCCCATGGGAAAATCGATGTTTTGTTAGTTGCTAGATATTTTGTTGCAGATGTTGTTAATAGATGGCGTTAGTAAAATTCATTTGCAAGTTCTGAATCACGCGATCAAATACTACATGTAATTTGCTTATGTCATAGGCGAATAATCTGATGTTCCAGTATATATTATCATATAATAGGCTTCTGTTTAGTCGAGATTCCTACGGGAGCGGGACCTACGCGACTGTTACCTACGGGTCCCGAAGCGAAGCGCGGGCGGTTCTCTAGTTTTATAATAATGGTCAAAATGTTCGTGCACGTCTCATTGTAAAGCTTTATAAAACTTAACTGGTTCATATTCCTTATGATATTAAAGTAAAATAAGTTACAATAATTATTCAATAATAAGTTACAATAATTATTCAATAAGAATAATATTCTTTTTATATAATTTCCAAGAAGTAGGTACACAATACACATCTACAATTTTTTGCAGCTTAAAAATGTTTTCATTCAAACAGGTGGCAACCCTAGACTGAATTAAACAGTGCATCTGTCGAGTATGTAACCAATATGTTAATCAATAAATTAAGTGTGCGTTTTTACGCGTCTATAAAATAATACTAAAATAGTCAAAATGGGCTGAACTGCATGACTCTAAACGTAGATGATCAAGCACCAGTCCCATTCGATATGCCGACAACTTGTCAAACGAGTTTCGGATTTATCGGCTGGACACAAAGTAACTAATCGCTTCACACGTCATCGTACTCATTCTAATCTCTGCATACATAATTTAGTAAGTTAGGGTAAGTGCGCATTGTCGTTTACGTTTTGATACGCTCCCACAGTAGTAAGCACTATCGGCGTTCACTCAAAACATAATGAACACATTTCTTACTATAGAAGCTAAGTAGGTATAGATCTGAACGAAAATTTAACAAGGAAAATAATAATAACTTTAATTAAAGAATCATCGTTATTGCCAATAGCGGATAGAATTTGATTCGAATTAAGAACTACTTCTCTTTTACAGTTGGTTAAAAATAGAGATGTTCATGCATCTCTCAAGTAACTCTCACTAATTCACGAATTTCAACTAAGATATTTAACGCGCAACACTAGCACTACGCATTTGCACATTATCTCGATACAACATGATAATTACAAACATGATGATTCACAACGCAGTTTAAATGACACAACAAAGAAAAATCGGAAGTGTGCAAGTAATAGAATCGAGAGCTTTGCGCATTTCTTTTCCAGCTAATCCAAGGAACACATCTACAAACTACCAACGTATTTAAAGGACGATACAGCGTGGAAAAAGTCCAGTCTAGCCGGTAAAAAGCCTAGCCTGTCAGCCTAAATAGGGTTGACAGCTGAGCAGGACACAAGTGCAATTAACTTACTATAAAAATACTAGTTTTGTAATACCAGTCAGAATATACAATTATTAGCTTCATTAAGCATTATAAATAAGTAAGTAGTTTTGCTTAAGTATTTCGCATTACTTAAGTATTAGCATGAGAGGTTTTTTACTTGTAACAGCGAAGACTCATATTCTTAGATATAAGATCTGATCATGCCATAGGTGAAAAACTTTAATTGGTATTTGTAAAATCATTTTATCTGAATTAGTCTCACGCTACCTATTCAATACTAGACCTTATACTAAACTGGTCTAAGTGTACCACTTTTCCAATAACAAAGTGTAAAATATTTTGAAGAGTTCCGGTCACAGTGTTTGAGAGCCAGTTAACAAACTGGTATAAACCGCTTATTTGCTCCCAAACTGTTGGTGAAATTCATACGTTGCAAATGTGCATGGATAGACATGACGATTTACCATCACGTTATTCATAGTTTTACCAACTTTTCAGAAATAACTATTTCAATTTGCGACGTTTGAAATATAGATGAGAATAATTTTGCATGTGGCAGCCCTAAGAGCAAGCACCTCCCGGGGCGATGTCTCGCCTTAAACTCTTTTTCCCTCTATTGATCATCCATTTAAAGAAGTAGCGCAATGTTTATTTATGGCCGCTAAAGCTTGTCTATTAACAACAATCTTCAGGTTTGAGAGATACTGATCCCTTTTTACTCCATTTAAACGTATTTTTTCTCTAGTCTGTGGATTGGCGCTGTATGCCCGATTGCCCGCGAAGGTGACGTTCCACGTTTGAAAACGTGATGCATTTTTAATTGTCTGTGGATGTTTTTATTCGATTGAATGTAAATCGATTCTATTTTTCCTTAACGGGCAATAATTTTTCCGACGATACAGCCTTTAACTTGAAGCCATACTAATGTACAATGCCATATTATTTTCTTTCTACTACTACTTTTGTTCTGCAGAATCGACTACCACATTACACCTTTAGCAATAAAATAGTCTGAAGCCTGTTTTTACTGCTGTTGTCAGACTGCCCTTATTAATGAAGTTAAGAACTGAATGACTATTCTGAGGATTATTTAAGCGTAATAAACTCATAGGATATTTAATTTAATGGCTTAGTGTCGTTATTTACTAGGTATGCCTAATCTGGTATTTTTTACAGTAGGTATTTTGCCACTCTTCCTTATACTGTACTTATGCTTATACCCATGTTAAAATTATTTTAATACAATTTACAAAGGAACGTTTAATTTACTGTTAAATAAATGAGCTAACTCATTTTAGCTACCTATACCAGACATATCAAACGGAAAATGTGGAAGAATTATTAATTATTAATACACACGTACGTAATTATATAAGCTGTCATGATCGCTAAAAGAGGTGACTACTCGTAGAACTGTCAACAAATGCAAGAAAAAAATATTTTTAAATTATTATGGGCTCTGCAGGGCACTTTCTCACGACTATAAAACTACGTAAAGAACAATTTAATATACTGCTCCATTGCGGATTGATAGATGTTTATTATAAAGATTGTCTCATTGCGAACAATAATGATTTATAAAGCTAGCAACATTATCCCTAATTCTTATTGACAGGTCAGGACTCCGAAGTGTCGTTTAGAATTATCTTATTTGGGTCACTTAAGAGGACAACGATCCCACTTTAATCCTTTTTATTTTTACATCGTCGGCCGACTTATTTGCATATTATCAAGGCTACAATCTTATGGGGAAGGGACAAGATTTAGTGAAATATTTGCCGATGAAATGCAAAGGATATCGACCCGGGATAGATTTTGATCAATCCAGCGACGGAATTCGCGGCATCTCGGCTATCCGAATGCGAACATGAACACCGACGACCGGCCGATTCCCTTTCTAAATTCACCAATGAACCGCGTGCATATTAAAAACAATATTCAAATTAATTAACGGAACTCTTTAATTATACGAGCTTTACATGGAATCGCATAATCGATTTCGGACCACTATTCGGATCATATAAATCAAGTTTTAATGTTTTTATTTTGAAATATTATTTATCTGCCTCCGTTATTCCTCTCAATGTTTCGACGTAACCGAAGGAAAAAGGAAGATCGGTCCCGCTAATTTCCCCCGACTAAGACGGAGAAATCGATTGCATGCAACATTTATGCGGAGTACTCGATTCTCGTTTTTTCATCGATTCGTTTTGTTTCATTATCTGTTGTGTGATTGTTGGTTGCGTCGGATCGATGCGAAATTTATGATTTAATTGCGGGTTGAGATTTTTTGGCGGGTGCAATGAACTGTGAGGTTTTTGGTTGCGGAGGTACGGTCGGTTCCCATTACTACGGCACTAGTGAAGCGTGTAGACACAGTAACCCGAGATGGGTTACGATTACAAAACTAATGGACACCTCCATGAAATTAGTTAATGGTTTGGACTGGCTGTCGTTTCTATAATAACGCGTACCAATTTATGGACAATCCGGAGTACTTGTAACGTAATACTTGTAAGGTTAATCAATGTTCGATGAGAATTGCTTGTTTTGTTGTTCTCGTATACGTTGTTACAAAACGATACAAATAGGTACGTTCACGCTGTCTGGAGATGTAGGCTACTCGTTATTTAACATATTTTTATCGATATTTGCTTTTGTTTCAACACATTATTATAGTCGCTTTTAGGCAATAAACTAAGGTAGATACCGACATGATTTTCTTCGGGTAGTAAATATTTCCACATATTTTTTTACTTTAACTGCCACAGAAAAAAAAACTATTGCAAAATATGTAAATGACATGCATAAATTAAATACATGCAATAATTTTGAAAGTGGAACAATAATTTCATACCCAAAATCTCCACTGGTTTAACTCAAAGCTGGCTTTTTAATTTTTCGAATTTACAACACAATACATGGAAACATCGTGCAACACATCGTCGGTTTATCAAACACGACGCGCAGTTGGTATTATCAGTTATGCAAGCGGCAACATGGTTCTCAACTACATGCGCTGTTCGCCATAAATAAACGAAAGTCCAAAATCTATCAGCACATTAGCTCGGCAGAGCGGGCATGGCCGACATTATCGTAACACGATAGCCCGCGCCCATAACTAAGCCCAGGGTTCTATCCATAGAGATATTACACTAGAGTGGGTGAGCCATACGGCTGCCCATACATTGCAATCGACCCCGGTTAGAAAGAGAAACAACGATAACGGTAATTATCTATCTCTCTCCGATCGCGAGGAGCCAGAAAGAGAAAGGTGATTTTACTAAAGATTTCGTCTCTTTTTATCCTAGGTACACTCTGAAACCTCGCCAGAAAGAGAAAGGTGATTACTAAAGATTTCGTCTCTTTTTATCCGAGGTTCGCTCTGAAGCCTGGCTTCTGCCCTCTAGTGTAATATCTCTATGGTTCTATCCTCGATAAACCGGCCAAACTATATCGACCCGATACCGAATAGCGAGTGAGTTACGTTCGGTTACGTCCACTCGATAAATTTAGAACACGATATGATTGCCTCCTTTTTTTGGATGAGTCTCGTGTTTCTATATTGGCGCATATCGGCGAAATATGGCCGCCGAACAGCCTAGCTTTTTATTTGGCCGTATTGAAATTTAAGTGCTCAATGTTCATTCACTTTGACAACCCGTATAAGCAATGGTTGCCGGCGAGCTGTCGTTCGACGGGTCCGGGGTTTGATTCCCAGGAAGAGGAGTCGGTAAGTGTTTGAGTTAAAAAATCTGTTCTCTGTCTGTATCAGTCCGTGGCACACATGAATCAGGGATATGAGTATTATTCGCTTAAGGTTAGATATTTTTTATAGCTCGCCGATATATAGGCATATACATAATTGAGATAAATATGTACAAATAAAGTTGCTAGTCTTGTCAGTTTTTCATCAAATAATGTATTAAAATAAACTGATTAAAATAAATACTGGTTTTCATCAAATAACGTATTAAAATAAAGTAACAACAAGTAATAAACAATTTTATTATGGCATGAATTTTGAATGAAAAAGTTATTTTCTCATAAAAAGCATATAATTATAGTCTTCTCAAAATTTCACCAATTCTTAATCCTCAGTCACAACATTACCGTGACTCATCCAGAGATTATAGCAGACAGATTATTCAAATTCAAAGTCATTTAATCATGTGGATATTTTTACAATAAATTTATTAACGTCGTTTTGTTGCTTGCTTATTGAAAACAGTCGTAATTTATATTAGAAACGTTAGGACTCTTTAAAATCCTTTTTGACTCACCTACAATAAGAAATATATTTCTAACTAAGTAGGTTTTAACTGGTAATGATTTTTTATGATATATAGATTTTATCCCTCCAGTATCGACGGCAGGGACTGACGGTGATGTATTTACAGCACTCGTATTCCGTGGGCAGAATCATTAACGACGCTTTTATATCTTGCAGGTATTCTGCTTGTGATTATCTCACTGATAACAGAAACTGCAACTTAAAAAAGACAGTCTTCTGACGTTCAGTGGTTGATAATAAATAAACTTACACTCATACTTAGTGCTAGGATACCCTGTGTCGCGGGTGGCATGGACGATGCAACACATTTCTAATGGAATAAAAGGCGGTCTTCATGCTTCACGCTTAAGGCATTCTATACCAACCGACCTGAACCAGTGGGAGAAGGAAGAAGGAAATATATACTAGAACTCTTCTGTTCTGGGCTTCACATATATTATGGTGCACGCCCTCTTCACCAAGTGCCACTGAACATCCAAATCATCAGCGATCATGATCATCATCAACGATTGTATGGTATCGAAGAATTATTTGTCTACCAGATGCATAAAAACACGCTTAAAGGGGTGTAAAGTGAAGATATTAAAGCTTAAAGCCATTCATTTTATAACTGAAGATATTACAATAATGGTGAATAATACTGTACGTAGCATATGCTTCATGCTTTAAGCAAGAGAAAAGATTAGCAATAACTTTAAAACAAATATCCAATTAAACAATAACAAATGAGTATCCATGCTTAAAGTAAGAAATGTGCAACTTACTTATTAGTTAGTTAAGTGAAGTTCTTACATTGTAATTATTAATCTATCGACAGCTGGATACCCTGTCGATGAGAAAGATGTCGATGTATTTATTGCAGCCGTGTGGAGAATTACCAATGAGGCTGGAATAATCTGTGACCACTTTAATTGCCAACTCTTGTTCTGTAATGCGTGATAGATAGTTGAATCCCCGTTTAAAAACGAAGTTCAAATTTACGGTCCAAATTCGCTTCTACAATTCGAAATTGGAACGTTTCACTTATTGGAGTTTAAAAATTGGATCGTTAACCTTCTATACATTTAAAAATTTGAACGTAATTTCTTAATTTATAGGAACTACTTCTTGTCATTTCTTAATTTAGAGGACCTTTAAGCTTCTTGTTTCTTAAAACGCTTCGGGTTCTCGACATTTAATTAGATGACGATATCTTTAGGGCTCTGAATTATTTGGGAGTAATGTGTACTGAGCTAAGTCTACCTCTTTGTCATTAGATGCCTAAAGTAGCTAACCACGCTGTTCCAATACAGATTGATGGTGAGGAGATTTTTTTTGGTATATTACAGGACTGACTGAAAATGTAACATGCCACCTGATATTAGGTAGCCACGTGTTAACCGTCGCTTCTTCTTTTTACGATAATCGAATCAAATCGTTATTATGCACCAGCGAATTTCAAAATATACGTAACCAATTAAGTTTTATTCCAACCTAGTAATGGATGAGGTGTGAGTTTATAGACAAGGATTTTACGCCATTTAAGTAGCTTGCTACGTTTCTATTATTTGATGCTAATAAAATTACAAATCAACGCTAAATATGTTAAATTCAAACATCCAATCAACTTACAGTTATGCGAATCGGCCCAAATCGTATGAGGGATTCCATTAGAGCGTCGTAAAAGTTTGAATTTTTTGATTAATTTAATATTAGATGTATCTAGTTATGAATTAAGCCCACGTTAAGCATAATCATTAACTCATAATCGAGCGACGCTAAAAATATGGTACTATAATTGAAAATTTTGATAGCTACTATTCTGTTACTACTTCGTAACGTTAAACCGCGAGATGCTCATTTCTTAAGCCATTAAAACAAAAAAAAATAGGACAGGGTTGCCACCACAATTCTCATTAAGCGCGCACCAGCAAGTCGTTCGCAATCCATCATTACGTGCGGGTGAACGAAGACAGCCCTATAATTTCCCCGCTCCCCGCAGCGATGCGCCGTCCCTCTCGCACCAAACCGCTTACGCTTTATTAAAAGAAGATGTTTTACAAAATGAGTTTCGTCGAAAAAACAAGCGCTTGGCGCGTTTTACATTTAGTACTGTTTGGTTGAAATTAAGTACATTTTTCGTTTCAGATTTACATGGAGTTATAATTTCGTGACATAAACATGCTGGCTCTTTAAGATATTGCTGGCGTAGCGAAATAACATAGCTTTAGACCCTTTAACAACTACTGTCTAGAAATTACTGTGAATAAATTTACTTCAGCAAACAGGTCACGTATATGTATAGGTATCAAAACAGGAGGTACAATGTAATTTATACATTAAGAACAATTTTCCATAATATCGATCTTCACACATTTGTTACAACGAACAATTTATTTTTTTCTTTAATGCTTCCAGTCCATTTTACTCGTCAAGTAAGATCAAGATAAGATCGAGGCTACCTATTATTATAATTCATTCTATGCGATTAAAACTATTTCACAATTCTAGTCATACTTAAATGCTTTGCAGTATTAGAATAATCGATTGATGCCAGTATCGATATAAACTCGATACTTTTACATAAAAGGACAGGTGTAATTCCAAACAAAACACGTTTGAAATTACCTTTGTAGGAAATCTTTCATATAAATATATTATGTCTTTCTATCTTTTACCTGCTTTACATACATAATTGAAAATAATTAAGAGATTTACTCAAAATTTTTCATATGAGTAGTTTTGGGCGTATTTTTTTTTTTAATAAATACCGTCAAAACCTGCCAAATTATTTTAAATAGCGTCGTTACTATAACGGCTATAACATATTAAAATTGATTTAAAAAATGAAGTGATATTTAAAAAATCCGATTTACCACGCCTGTCAACTAAATCGTTACTGTATCGTTTCATACTTAAAGAATCCAGCCAATGACCTTAGCATCGCTTTTCGACCGACTGACTAAAGCCTAGCTTACCGCTGATAAAAATGTTTCTCAACCCATCGATAGACAACCAACAACTTTAACGCACAGCAACAAGGTATAATTTTCGTCAACGACCACTAATAAATAGTTTTGCATTAAAGTTGATTCGCGCGTAATAACCAATCATATTATTCGATAAAGGAATAATTCGATTAAGTTCGCTACGGAAAATATCTCGATAATTTTCGCTTTTAATGGTTGCAACACTAATTTATATGGGAATATTAAATGGCAAAAATTAAGCACAAAGTTCGGAATTCAGTTATTATATTCGTATTTAAATATAAGAACGATTAGCGAGTCTTTATTTGGCAATAATTGAATAATACATGTACATTTATAAACATTTTATAATATTTTATCACATTTTTGTTCTTTATACTCACATATTAAGGTAGAATTTATAATGAGTATAAATGGGATTTAATATATCTCAATTTCAATAAAAAACTAAAAGAGACACTAAAAAATATTCATTACTTTTTTATTCATTGCGTAACCAATAAGGTTATGAATGACAAACGTGCATTATTGTAAAAGGTCATTATTATTATTTCAACGTGGAACCACGGGCCAACCGACCTTGCGATTTAGTAATGTCTTCTTTTTTAGCCATAGCGGCATGTTTTTCTTTAATTGGAAATTTAATTTGCATTAATTTGCAATATTTCATACTACACGGTCGGGTAAAAAAGCATAATATGGATGGAAGTGATAAAACTTAAAATATTATGTATCGAACTACAACAGACGGTAATAGCCGTAACAAAAGTAAAAAATCCGCACTTTTATTTTTATTTTATTTTATTAGGTATTATTTTACCGGAAAAGTTAAGAAAATTACTCGGTTTATTTCTCAGCGAGATAAGTTTCTTCTTTCGCCTCAATCGTTATTTTTCGCATTCTTCCTTGCACTAGTCTGTCAAATTTTTTTGTAAAAATATCTAGCCATCTCGATGTTATCTCTTTGAGAATAATATTTAGACTAATAACTTTTAAACAAAACAATACATACACATTTAAAATACAAAATATCTATGACAGATTAATTAAAACATTGAAGAGCTTAAAACGGCAGAGCGGCTGACTAGACACTAGACGAACAACTTTTTAAAGATAGCTGCCGACTTTCCGCCGCTGAGACACTGACAGTTGGACATGGGTTGCCACGTGCTAAGCTGATGTGCAGGTTTTAAGAGCAATGCGTTCAAACTTAAGGCATTAACTTACATTTACTTTGACGTGTGTACCGCGACCTTTAATAATATGTATATTATCCTTAGTTATGAAGCTGAAGTAGACATCGGTGGAAATACACGAAGAATTGAGCAGCAAAAGTAATTATTAGTGTCTACAATTTACCCAATCATTGTACTTTAATACCGTACACGAATAAATAAAGTAGGTAATGCGAATAAAAGCATAAACAACAACAAGAAAATACCCTGCGTGCCAACAGTAAATTGCATTTTTGTACAGAAAAACCATATAAATGACGCTATTAAAACCTCATTACCTTACAATTTAGAGCTCAATTGTAAGTTATCGCTGAAATTAAAAGTTACCTTAAAGTTCCGCTTTATAAAATACTTATACGCGATTCTTGTTTACTGCAAAAGGGATAATATTCATTGGAAACGAACATAAATGTATTTAATGATTATCGTAAAGATAAACTATATGTAAACACTCTAATCATGTCATAAAATTTCAATTAAGGGCATACTGATCTATTGAAACGGGTTGAGCAGCTCAAGTTGGCAAAAAGCGAAGAGCTCAGTTGTGGGAATGCATCAGGTAATGCAATCTTTTTGCCGGTCACATTATCCTTCTACTCTTAAATGTAGTCGACGTACCACAGAAATAACTCGACGATAGACGCCACCCCGTAAGCTGGTGTTGCCAACAAGAATAAAACCGACGCAACGACGATTCGTGATCACTCGAATAGCAAGATTCTGAATTTTAAATCGACTTTTTTCAATGTTACGTCCGATACATTGCTTTTGCATCTCAAACAGAAGTTATTTCCACCCCTTTGAGTTTTACTTTAATATTTTCCATTTCGTTCCTTACATAGTTGCAGTAGGTAACAATTTGTAACCGTTTTTATAGGCCGAGTTATTTTTAACGTTTTGATAGTAAGCCCACTATTTACTTTCATCTTTAGGGTTATGTTCTGGTCAACGTTTTAAATACAATATTTAAAATTCGAGCTTAAAAACATTAACACATACACATTTTTTTGTAAGTAATGTAAGTTAGTGTTATTAAATTATAAATTGTCTAAAAATCAATATAGATTTGGTATATTGCATTAATGAACACACGATCATCATTAATTCATTATATCTGCGGCAATTTATTTCTTTAGTGGAATAATATATCACATTTGATACTTCTGTATTGACTTGCATAAGTATGTAGGTACTTATGGTAATGTGATACCGAATTACTCATCTGCCACAAAAACCCATTACCGTTCTAGACACAAAAAACGAACGAAGATATCAATAAGTTCTCAGACTTATCCGGACTCAGTAAGCATAAAATACCTGAAACATAACGTAAATAAATGAGAGAAGCGATCATAATCGATCAAGCACACTGGGGCTTAAATCGGATTCATTTTGTTTCACACAGAATTAACTCGCAGAAAGCGGCGAATATTCACGGCGAGCGACATTTTGTTTAATTGCTACATACATTGTGCAGATGTATAGCAAAAAATTGCAACGCGACAAGGCAAGGCTCCGTTGGACAGAGGACAGGGCATAAAGTGCAGTCTAGTAGGCCCGTGTGGTTTTTGCCGCCCACATATACATATCTTGTTGAAAGAAAATACACTGTTGCGGTGACATTACTGTGACTGATCGATTTTATATTAAAAAAAATGTTGTTTCTGCAACAAAGCTTCGTTTATTTTTATATACCTTCCTGTCAGTGCAAGCGATACGATGTCGTAAAAATGATACTTATGTTGAAGTTTTAGCCTTTATATGAAATTTAATAATTATGCAACTTCAACATAATATATAAGTTCATTCGTGATGTGAGAGTTCTACTGACGACTATTTTCTTATTACATTTATGGAAACTAGAGGATTTTTTCAATTAAATAAAACCGTATCAAACATAACTTTAGGATTGCCTCTGTGGCGAAATAGTTGCCATGTCTGTGTGTTACTGGTTGGGTTGTTCTAGCGTTTGTGTGTTGTCCTTGGCATAGAGAATCTTATCCTGGGGCTATAGGTTTGTAGCATGATTTTATTTATTGATAAACGTTTAATAAGTATACTTTTTAGTCGGCCCCTAAAATACGCAGACATGATACAAATTGTTGGCAAGAGTGTAGCGCACCGCGCCCTGGCTGCGCCCCGGCTGCCCCGCAGAGTTGCGATCGGTGTTATTACCATATCGAGGGGTGCCAATTTACACAGAAATACATTTATTTTACATAAAGAGATATATTATTATTATTATTTAGGTGTCTGGGCATAGGGAACAAGTATCCTTACGAGGCCACTGCGACCATCTCTGATCTATTGTAGCCATCCCAGTTTTAGTTAGATCTGGTCCCCCAGGCCTACAGTTTTAATAAACCGTAGTACGTTTCCGGGGTCCATCTCTTTAATCAGGTCAGGATAAAGAGATATAGGTATAAATTCTTATAATACATATTTTTTGGAAACGCAAAAAAAATATATACCTATTTAATGTGACTTCTATCAAATACTGCGTTCCTGAATATTCATTTATTTTAAGCGACAAATTGACAACGTTAGTCTTACTACACCTACGCGCGATATTACAGACATCGTAAATATATCAAACGAAACTGCCTTTGACAGAGCGGAAGATCAATCGATATCCACAGATTACCAAGTGCTTCCGACCTTGACGTCAAGTGGCATAGACCTGGCAACCCTGATGGCATCTTACGATATTATCATTACCATATTGCATCGGGAATTTTGCGTGCGCGCTACCGTCGCGGTTCGGTACAAAACGGCTTCGCGTGTTCTCTTTGCCGGAGTTATGCGATGATAATACTTTCATTACTGTCAATACTGCGCTAGGAACGACCACTCAACGTCTGCATATGTTACTAGGTTTTTTTGCAAACCAGAACAAGTCTCGATTATGGTCTCTAGATGGCTGGGTAGACACCTGACGTGCAACGTCGAGCATTCATCCTGATAATTAGCAAAACGCTGGGATCCGCAGAGAGGAGGATATCGTATGTACCGCGAGAAACCACATACCGCTCTCGTAATAAATAAATGTACACAATGGATCAATAAGAAAAACGCATTAAGAAGTAGATACCCACATAAAAGATTGCAATCAAAACGATCATTACTCACTTCAATCTTAAACGCTCACGAGATCAAGACCTTAAACAGCTTGTCTACAAATTTATTTTTAATGTGCACTTAGTTTGAAAGTTTGAGTCATCTTTCAGTGCCAGGGAGCTCTGAGTATAATAGTGGATTAGGTATTCTCTTGTTGTAGAATATGCATCATTTTTTGTTTTCAATTCAATACAACGAGATTATGAGGGTTCGGCCTTCAGTACAAGAGCAATAATTCATGTTAATAAGCGTTTAAACATTTATTATTATAGAGTTGTTATATCTATGTAGATTACAGCACATATTTATATCAACATTGTAAGAGGCAGTTACTTAGCAGATTCATAGCTTTCTTTATAGACTTGTTTGTGATGATAATGATACCCGTTTTGGCTCAAACACTTTACCAAAGTAGCCTACCAGCTCGCAAAACTAAGATTACACTAATTATTAAACTAATATTTAAGAAATTATTATGATGAAATATCGTTTAAATTTTATGGTATTTTCCAATTTATACTCCAATACAATTACATGTACATACAATTTGTACACCAAATAGAAATACAAGGTTGTAAACCGACCGCAAGTTGTACACAAAAGGCGGCCTTACCAAGGAAAGCGATCCAGGCAACCTTAAGTCACGGAATAAATGTTTATACCAATGATAAATAGTTGGTAGGTATGTATGTTAGTGCTGGTGTCACTTTTAAATACTTGATTTTTTGAATTCATGTTTTGTAATATTTTTGGATTTGTTTATATCGTATAGATACCCATGTATCGAAAGTGGGGGGTTTTATGTGGTTAACAAAAAAGATTAGATCTTTTACAGCACGTTATACTAATATGTTACATTCTATGCTAGTTTTATACTAAATTATTACAGAAATACATGTTAAAGAATTCATTACGTCAACTTAGGGCATACATCAACCAAAATCTAAGGAATTTCCTTGAAATTTATCAGGTTAGTACCAATTAACAGTAGCTATTTGGAGTCCATTTCAAAACTTGTAACTTCTGCAAAGTGTTCAATATAATTGTGTTAATAAAAAAAATCTTGCTTATTAATTTAACATTGGTTTAATACCTTAGTCCTGCAAAACAATTTATAAATAACAAAAAGATGTCATTAAATTTCTAATCTACGGTTAATAGTTTTCTAAAATCGTACATATGAAGCCCGTTCAATTTGTTAGGATACGACCCTTTAAATTTAAACCATGTTTAGGAGTCTAAGTACCTACATAATCATTATTTTTCCCGAGGACAAAGTCGCAGACACAGCTAGTACGTAAAAAGGTAAAGGTTCGTGGGCGCGAGTAATTATATCGTACCTGCCGACCACGGCCGTGCATTGTAAGCAATCGACAATTTGTTTTTTTCTTTATTTAGCCTACCAATAAATTAAGCTGGAATAATCTCGTGAACATATTTTATCTGTGGGTAATGTAATATGTAGACGCGAGATCATATCAATAATAACTGGCAGAAGTTTATTTTTTCCAATATCACAACTGATTTAAATATGACTAATATTTATGTTTAAAGTTATTATTTAAATTTATAACTTTTGTTTTCTTTGAGTTTTATCATAATTTGTGAGGCCTTCCCGAAATTCGTCAGCCGTGGACAAATAATACAAAACCAAAACTTCAATCTTTCACCCGTTTCTGCCTATTAAATAAAATTACTATGAAATAGACCCCAGGACCCTTCGATCAAAAAGCTCATTAAAAACTAAGCTAATACAAAAAAGAAAGAAAAGAAAAAAGAATTCGAAGTAATTCTTGAGCGTACTTAAAAACTGTAAATCTATGTACGTCGAACACTGTGCGTTCATCTTTTTTACAATCGGTTAAAAACTGTTGATTGTTGTCGATTCGTTTACTTACAACTTACAATAACAGGGCGCAGTATGAGGTGTGGCCATAGCTCTGTCTCGCTCGCACTCGAGCATGGTGCCATTGAAATCATATCACAATGGTCCGCAAAATGACATCCGAGACGTGACACCAAGATTGATTCTTCAAAAGTGTAATGAACGGATCCTGGGATATATATACGTGGATAAGGTCGTACGAGATTCAAGCTTATCTGAAGTTTAATAGGATCTATGTTGCAATGAACCCTCCCACATGAATAAATTAGGTATGCCTTACTTGGCATTTTATCGAAAGATTTACTAAAATCACTTGGACATATTAAGTTACCGAAACATTACTCATAATATTTCTTGGGATTCCCATTGGTGTTTTGGATATCTAGATAACCGTAAGTATAGTGGTCTGATGTGGAGCCAAAATTTTGACGTCGATTTACAAAGGGACATTTACACACCATAATTTCCACCATATTTTTAAAGGCACTCCCTAACCCTGAATATTCGCTCATTTACATAAGTACCATATCATTTCCACCATATTTTTAAAGGCACTCCCTAACCCGGAATATTCGCTGAAAGTAGCAGCGCAGATTCTAGCATTTTTAACATCATGTTGGATTGGATTGGTTGGATTACACTACAGACGAAAGATCCTTGTCAGTGAGGCAGTTAAATGTAAACTTGAAACTCTGTGGGGAGAGACTCAAGAGAAGAAGCTTACTTGTCGAAACTCAACTCTTACTGCCCATCGACATAAGTAACACCCAAAAAATTAAGGAAGATGGAAGAAGAATGAAAGTGCATTATGTCATGAACCCTCTTCCCATGGTTATAAAGAGAACGAGCAAGGTACATACTCTGACTGGTCGCGAATATCAACTACAAGCGCATGTCTCACGCATGGGACGCATGCATATTGCATACGTAACAAAAACTAGTAAAGGTTTATTGATCACATGCAGAAATGTAGTGACAGGGCAGTATTGAAGTTTTTATTAAAGACGATAGAACATCGTATAACCTAGTAAACCAGTTGAGGGTTGGTTTTTTTGGAATTTAAAAGATACATTTTCGAATTGTCGAAGAATATACATATTCTTGGTTCAGCAATAACATCTCGGCAACGGAACCTAACTTAGCTAAGAGATTCTTCGAGTGAGAGACGTGAAAATGATGTAACGAAAATCTTTAAATTTATATTTGGCGTGCAATAAATAATATTATTTTTATGGAATGATACTATAACTAACTTGCCGACGCTAACTAGTACATATAACAATAATTAACTTATTGTCTAAAAAAACTGGTACGTAGTAGATATAAGGTACGTTCAATTCTACAAATACGTAACGTGGGAATCGAACAATCCCATAAATTACAATCAATGAAAAGGCAACACGACGCAAATGAGCCGTGAATCACTCAGAATCATCGAGAATCCGATAAAAACAATCATTTTAATACACGTTACATTACTATTCTTCCATTAATTAATCTGTCGTAATGGATGCATTCGCGTGCGTTCACTTTTCGCTGCATCTTGCACATAATTTAACAGTGGGCGATATCAAAAGAGAAAACAAAACTCAAGTAGGTATCACGAAGTAAACAGACCAATTGAATTTACATAATGAGTATAAAATAAATATCATAAAGAAACCTTTAGTTGCACATTCATGTTAATTTTTTAAATAAGAACGCTTAAAAGCCAATATCCTGTCTGTTTTAAAAAAGTAAACTGTCAACACTACGCGCCAATGGAGAAGTGACGTGGAATTTAGACTTTTTTTTTGATCGCACAAAAAGTTGCCGCCGATAATGCCCTAATGTCATCGAGTTTTTTTAAATCGATCTAAAAGGCAATGGTTCGTCTGCGTTCAGTCTCATAAATCCGCTGAGTTACATCATTAACAATCGCGTGACTGAGAACCATAAGAGAACGTGTCTCCGGGTGTTTACGACTATTTAAGCTCTGCTAGACCAATTTATTGAAGAGCACTCACGTATAGATTAAGTAATTCGATGCTGACTGAGATAACACTGGCAAAACCCGTCATTCGTCAAATTATCTTACCTACACTAATGTCACACCTTAGAGAAAATTAGAGTAGGCTTAGCACCGCAGCCATTAAACACATTTCCCATTATAATTTTCCCTCAGATCACTGTATAATTATGCAAAGAAAACCACACTCTGTATTTTTCTTTACTTCTGCTTTAAAGGTACTTTGACATGCAACGTATGCAAATTTTATGCGATAGAACTCAAAAGATTTTATTGCTCATTTGCTCACTGTTATAACCGAAGAAACTCGGCCCATCAAGCTGGATCTGTCCGTTTGAAACCGCAGCCCGCCAAACGTAAAATTACGCGCCATTACATTTACGACTGGCCTTCCATAATCAGACTGCTAAATTTCATCCTTTCGGCGGCGAACGAATAAAATTTGTATGTAATTAGACCGACTATCATTGGTGATTAAATCTTGGACGTAGGTATAATGCCACGCTCAAAATAATCCTGTAAAGCGGAATATCTAATCCTGTTTTTAATTATCTTTGTAAAAAACAAAAACACAAGGCTCAACAAGTGACGGGTTACAAAAATGCCGATTTGCACACTGCCTACGCACGCGATCAAGCGGTAACCATAGCAACGGAATCCAAGATGGCCGCTTTATATAGTATTGTAGAGTTCGTTTGGTAACCAAACGGCTCTACTGCAGAATAAAAACGTAACGATATGTGGCGACTGAGTCACATTCACGTTAATTTTCCTAGACGGTAATTCGTCCTTTGGTTCAAATAAGTAGGCACAAAGCACAAATAAACTCAAAAACATTTTTATAACGCAAGAGACGTTTATTCTTGCAACACGTCCTTTGAACCAAAAAAGTAAAGTTGTTAATATTTTAACATGGTAAGATTGAGATTTAAACAAATAACTTTTGGAATTCCTTGCATCGCTTCTTTACATAAAACAAGAAATACGTAAGGCTAACAGACTGTCCAACTTAAAATTTCGAATCTCTGGACATCATTAATATGCAAATTTGTAAACTGTAGGTGTGTTACATAAGACGAAGAGAGAGGATTTGAATCCCCGAAACCAGACGTTACTTTAACGTTGACGATATGATATAGAAAAGTCGGACTATTTCACTTGAGATGGCTCTCAATTTTTAATTTAATAATTTCTTTCTTTGCACATTGTCATCGTTGGTATTGGTATACAAACATATATTTTGGTCACTGCTCAACTGTTCAAAATAATGCAAACCCGACCCATACTTTATCCTCGTAACCTGAAACTGTCCCACTGCTGGGACATGGGTCTCCTGTCACAATATAAGAGGTACAGGCGCCAGCACCCGACCAAGTGCGGATCGGCAGACTTCACTCTCCTTTGACAACACAGTTGTGCAGGTCTCCTCATGATGCCCTCAAAACATGCGATAACTAATTTTAATATGCACATGTATTTTTAAAATTAAACGTACCTACGCACAGGATCAGACAACAACGATCAATCCACTTGTCTATCACTGCGTTACATACTCACACAATAGTAGGTAAACCACCAACAAATATAACAGGGTAATGATCTGTATGTAGCTAGTTAAAAACAGATGTAAGTATACACATCCACGATAGCGCTATCAACCGAGCGATCAGCGATCTGAGTTCCTTATCTACGTGCACAATACCGCTCCCAGTTACCGACCCATTTGGATGCGGTATTCATTCAGCAAAAACAACTAGTACATGGTTTTTTTATGGTCAGCAAAGGAGCGGACAGCCCACCATGTTTCTGTAAGTGACCACTGGTATAATTGTAACTGTGATAGGGATGATATCGTCAGATTGTTTTAAAATAATTCATTGAATTAAACGTATATTCCTATAAGCTTTATATATCTTTACTTGTTATAATTTAGTGTTACTAGTTACTATTAATTAAGTATATGACGTTTAATGTTCTCACCTGCCTACCTTATTTCAAGTGTATGTCGGTAATTCGGTCCACAGTAAGTAAATTAATAAAATTATTTTATTTATTCCGAACTTCAAGAAGATCTTATCGTTCTCATCACCCGTACATAAAAATAAGTTCGTATTGTCGCACTGGCGAACATTCCAAATAAATTATGTCCGTAAACTGTGATATTCTGAAACGATACCCAGTATTTAATTTGTCTTTTTGTCGGCAACTTTGAGGCATTTAACGGTAGCTAGGCGCAGTAAACTCTACCCATAAATGCCTCCTTAAAAGTAAATTTAAAAAAGGAATGCGATTATCGTGCTTCAACTCGTACGTGTATCTTTGTAAAAACAAATTAATGAATGTATAAAGGGAGGTTTAAAATGGCATCGCATTATTCGCGAAAGTAAAATAAAGCACATCGGTGTAGATAATTCGACGTATCGTAGCAAGACTAGCGAGAGTTCACATTAATTTCGCAATCCGTCTCGGATATCACTGGAAAATAAACGTATGTGGCGCTGGACAGCGATAGTTGTAGTGTAGGCTTGTAGGATTCTCACACGTTCCGGTTGAGCGGGGCCTTACCGGCTCGTGCCGTGTGTTGGCGACTGCGTTTGAATGCAATTTGATCTCCGTTCAAATCTGCCAAGTACCTATTCGATTAACGCACAATGTACTCGTTCGTATGTTACTGACCAAGTAATAATCATGCTGGTAAGTTATTGGCCATTAACAAGATCTTTTATCGTCGAACTATTAGGGCTTCAATTTCCTGTTTAGTTAATACTGATTAGTATCCGATTGCGAGCCGAGTAATATTGCGTTGTGAACCTAGTGTGTATGTATATTGAGGTAATATTTTTTATTATTTTATTTATATATTTCCAAACTGTCAGTGGCAATGACAGCCGGTCCGGCACGCGTCCGCCGGGCCGGATCGCGGGCACCGGGCGGCCAGGCGGCGTCGGCCGCGCCGCGGGCGCATCGTCACTTGCCCGGCAAGCGCGCACTGTTTAATTTTCAATTTAGATCGTAATTTGCGATGCGCACACCGCACGCCCAAACTGGCATCACTCCACTCGATAGATTTATACCCTGCACTTATGACTATGTGCCTCATATCAGTGGAATATATTAAAGAGGAATTAACTCGCGTAAGTTATGACTCTCCGCCGGATTCGACCGATAAGGTTTAATGAAAATTGCGACGTTTTTTAGCAAATTCGCGAGCGGGCGGGGACTGAGATAAGAGGAATTGATCTGTCAAGAGTGACTAATTGTCCGGTCGCTTGATGTAGCTTGTTTTATATTAATTGAACACGGCCGAACAATATGTTTATTGGTCGATTCCTTCGATAATGTTCCCGTTGGCGTCACCTCTTATCGCGTCCGAGATGTGAAACCAGACAAATTGCGCGCGCGGACTCTCGTATGCGCTTTAGTATATAAAATTCAGACAATTTATTGACATTTTTAGTGGATTTACTTTTATCCGCGCGCGACCACGCTCGCTCTACCGGTCAAATAGTATAAATAGACCCGAGCATATGTTTATAATGCTAAAGAGAACACTAAAACTTGAGGCGGCTTTTAATTAAATGAGCTCCAAGTGTGCGCTTGTAAGCTCGAGTGTATCAACAACTGGCCACAATGCGAATGACTCTAGCATAATTAGTCGACATTTGAATGCACAGCGCTACTTGTTATTAAACCGACCTAAATATCGTTCGCGTAGAACTTCCTCCCATTCCCACGGATCAAATACAAATAGCTACTCGTTATATATGATATACGATCGGTTTCAATTAAATTTTTGTGATGTTCTATGTTTTTGATTGGCCGTAGACGTACGAGTAATTAAACCGAATGTTGCAAATTAACAGCAGTCACGCCACATGAAGACTTTCACCGAATGAAACTGATTCTGATTCATTACGACTGTGGAGGCAAATTGATATTTTTAATTATCTAACAGCACCGCGGCTCAAAGAACGCATATTAATTTTATATAATGAAGTACCTGTCTTTATGGTAGCAAGGTGTAAGACTGTTAGAATTTTAATCGTTTACGATCGGAGTCCATCATGCGGTTTGGTTATGTAGTTCAATGAACATTTATGACCCCTTGATGCTGGTAAGGTATTTGGCACCGCCGTGGACTCAATTGCCCTACAGTTTCAAACCAGCTTTTTAACATAATATCATTCAAAAAAGTTATGGTACTGCATTTAATTTAGAGTAGAATAAACTTAATATATATCAGCAAAAACAACAAGATTTTGCTCAAAAATTGTTCAATCCTCAACAGTTCGGTCACTCTCACTACGCAACAGAAATATTGAAGCTAAAAGTGGTCATAATCTGGGAGAAGACGCTGATACCCATGGCACAGTCTCGAACTAATTCAGGGATCAGAGGCTTCATCCTTAAAATTTAAAAAACTGAATTACAGAGCTAAAACTCACCTTTAAAATACAGCTGCCGACGGCTTCGTTCTCTGGAACCGTCACGTTGTAGAAGGACTGGTCGAAGATCGGCTCGTTATCGTTCACATCCAGCACTGTCACTAGCAACGTCGCCGTCGACGTCAGAGGCGGATTACCACGGTCGCTCGCCACCACCGTCAACTTCGGCATCGGATTCGTCTCACAATCTACTCGAGAACGCGTAGTAACTAAACCAGATCGCTCGTCGATCGAAAACCAATCCGACTGCGGCGATGGAACCAAAGAATACCGTATCTCCGAATTCTCACCCTCATCCGCATCACTAGCTGACACTTGTATTACTGGCGTCCCAGGCGCCGCCGCTTCGGGAACGCTCGTCTTGTAAACGCTTTCTAAGAAAACCGGGGGATTATCGTTGACATCTGTCACTTTGAGGTTAATTATACGCGACGCGTGTAAAGGAGGCGACCCTTTGTCAGTAGCGACTACGTTAAGTGTATAAGTGGAACGTGATTCTCTATCTAAAGGTAACGCGACTACCACTAAATAAATTATGTTATCGTGCGTCCGCAAATCGAAATGTCCGTCACCACCACTTAGAGTAACATTCACATTAGAGTATTCTGTTTTCGAATCCGGATCGTGAACTGATATTCTAGCTACGAATTCGTCTAGCTGCGCCGATTCTGATATTTTAGGGGTCGCGTCATCACTTAGGAAAATAACGTCTATCGTTGGTTGGTTATCGTTGACATCGGTGACTCGAATAGATACGAAAGCCGTGGTTTCCAGCGGCTGAGCGCCTTTGTCTCTCGCAACGACGACCAGTTCGTGTAGTTCTTTGGTCTCAAAATCTAAAGCCTTATTGACAGTAATCTCTCCTGTTTCTGGATCTATTTTAAACATGTTCTCTTTATCGCTTTGCCGCCTGTTTATTGAGTATTCGATTAGACCATTTTCCCCAGCGTCAGTATCTGTTGCTGATACTTTCAGAACAGTTGTTCCAACCGTTGCATTTTCTGGTATCATAGCTGAATATACACTTTCCGCAAACACCGGAGGGTTATCATTTACATCTAATATGGTAATATTTACAGTCATGGTACCTCGAAGAGGCGGGGTTCCTCCATCTAACGCTTCTATTACCAATTCATAATGGTCCGTCGTTTCCCTATCTAGAAATCCATTTATCTGAAGATCTAAGTACAACACTCCATCTCTTTCCCTATGCGAGGACAACCTAAATGCATTATCCGTGTTTCCCGAAATAATATTATACCTCTGAGTGTTGAACGCTCCTAAATCCTGATCCCTAGCCGGATTCAGTTTCCTTTTAACGTCTCTGGGGGTATTTTCTGAAAATTCTACGTTCATAACCGGAGTGGGAAAGGTGGGGGCATTGTCGTTTTCGTCGGAGACTCGGACGACGACGCGAATGTTGTCCCCGCTCGCGGGGATGGCGACTAGAGCGTAGTGGTCCCTGTTCTCTCGGTCGAGGGGGACTCTGGTGCGTATTTCCCCGGTGTGGGGGTCTATTTTGAGGTCGTCGTTGACGGCGCTGCCGGGGACGGGGACGATGGTGTAGGGCGGCGCGGCGTCGGGGAGCTCGTCTCCAAGATGGCCGACCAGGGCGCCGGCGCGCGCGTTCTCGCGGATGGTGAACTCTCGCACGTGCTCGGCCGCCGCCGCAGCGACCAGGAGGCAGACCAATGCGCGCCACATCGCGCCACGTTGAACTTCACCGCTCGCACATTGTCACTCACACCTGTAACACAAAATTGACAATTAGCAATGGCATCTTCCAAGGGCATAGTCGTCATTCAAATTTTAATTGTGAAAAATGTCAAAAAATTCTCAAAAAATTGCATTTAAAGGCACGTTCATGTTTAGTTTTCGATTAGAAATAAAATGATATTGTAATTGAATTTAAATCTGCTAGGCATGATTTAATCACCGTTTAAGATAAGGCTAGTTTACTGAAGATTTGAATTCAAGGAAATGTTTATAATTTTTGTCACCGTAATCGATACTGAGCCTCAATCAATACGGCCTATCAAAGCAACATTACACCCAAAATGCCATATTTAACTAAGCATTAACAGCATCATTAAATGTCGAAGTTCGAAATTTCCTTCCAGAAATATTATTTATCAAAACTCCATCTTTTATAGACTGCAATAAAACTCAATATATGATATAACGATTAGTAAGACGACGAAATGTTCAACGGGTTCTTAAGCCCAAATTATCTCAAGCCGTATATTGTGGACGCACTAAAAGCATCAAATGAACTCAGTTATACGACCTTCATTAACGCTCATTATGGCACGGATACATCATAATATGTCAGATGTACGGGTTTTCGGTGGAGATGGAGAAAGTCACTTATTGCATTTACTTTCTCTTAAGGCCCTGGATGCAACGGCAGCGAAAGGCGAACAACTTAATTAGATAATAATAATATAATTGTTGATTGCTGTACAACATACTGATTCGCAAGCAAATTAGGTACGTTTATAGAGATTAATAAATTTTGAAAGTTAAGTAATTTATGGTAATTGGTGATTCAACAGCGTGAAATCTAGTACCTCCTCACATACAGCTAAAACATAGTTATAAACTTAGTGGGGCTTTGATAATGTTATTTGTACATTTTACATTTTTGTATTCAAGTCTTATATAAATGTAATTGATAAATAAGTAAACGTTTAAATAATTAATATTTTTGTTATTATATTTTATTATTCATTCGTTACTCATTTGATTCGATAATTCAACAAATTTAAAAAAAACTAACCAAACGTTTAATAGGGGGCCGCATAAGCGAACTGTTTTCTAACACATCTTGAAACAATTTAAGTATTTTACGTTTAAATTCAAAAGCCGTTATAACATAGCACATCGCTACTCGCCTGCAGTGCGACCAGTCCGCGCCACCATAATGTCTGCGTAACGTTTGATTATGATACCCGCTCGAGTTACATTAGGCTACCTAATGTCCGTTGAGAGCACCATTGTTGTGTTTCTCTCATTATTGTTAGATATAATTACTTACGTCGTTTCGTGTAGTTCGTTCACAAAAGATTTAACGGAACCATCTTTTCACTTAAAAACTCATACCGATAAGTTTCCTTGAAAAATATTTTCTCCAAATTTAAATATGTATAAGTATTGTACAAAGTGAAATTTAATTATTTAGTGAAGTTAAATTAAAACTAGATAAGTACAACTTTCTTTTTGGTTGAAGTAGATAAATATTTGTGAGAATCGGGCAACGTCTTAATGTGGACCACATCAGTTGAAACATCTATATTTAGAAAACATGTAATATACTTATAAGTTAAAATTCAAATAAACTTTATGTCAAAGTTTCGTACCCCAAATATAATTAATCTTTGTTTGTCTTAATGGTTTTATATTTTCAAAAACAACATAGTATGTTATAAAATATGCACTTGTAATATTCATAATATAATTATTAGTAGAAGCAAAAGAGTTACAAATTTAATTTAAATTCTTTTCGTTAAATATTTTTTAATGGAGATATAATATTACAACGTTATTTCATCAACACAGTGAAGTTCTTTGATTCATATTTTTAGTTACGTAAAGAGTTCATATTCATATTCGAATGGTACCTACTATATTAATCTATTACGTATAAAATAAAAGATATAAATACTGATAAAATCTTAAGTAACTGATGCGAGATACGAGCATTACGCAACGTCTGATAGCTAATGATTCATGAAGTATATAATAGATAATGTAATAGTCAAGTACTCAAATGTATACAAGTTTTGCTTCAGCTAGGGTTGTCCCGACTAGACGGAAATTACGAGTACCTATGTCTTGTATGTCAATAATTAGACTTTACTTTGTAATAATTATAAATTATAAAATTTTCAGTACATATGTAATAACTAGATAAGTTTTGACGAGCTAAGTAATTTTAAAGGAATATATAGTTAAACATCTTACATTTTCTTCTTCCTTTTAAAAATAAAAGAAGTAAAAAAACTTTTTTTTTAATACAATCCGACTCTCTAGCTAGAAGAATTGTGTCGAAAGTTATAGTAGTTCGGTATCTGGCACCAGTGACAACCCTAGCTAAAGTTGCATTTATATAATGTGTTATTGTCGGTACTAATGTATATTTCACAAAACATTCATCGTGCTTCCTAAATTTTTTTAATGTGCATCAATCAAAGCTCGCAATTTGTCTGAATTACTTAATAAGAATATATCGCAATTTCTTCTACACAATACCACAATTTATGTTCACTTTCAACAGTGATGTAGTTTAAAATATCACTACTATATTTAATAAAACTATTTTGTTAAAAGACTTCAGTCTGTAGAATATAAAAATAAAATCGATAACAGATTTTTTACCACTAACTCGAAAATAAAAAAAATGTGATCATAACTCAGATGAACAGATGTTTCGTGATCGTTATAGCGATACCTAAATGATGAGAAGCTGTTCATCTGTTTGAAGATCATCAGCTCTTATACAATATAAGCAACTTCAAGTTTCTTCGATTCGATATTTATGTATGTCAAGCACTTTGTTGATTGTACACCACAAAAATAGAATGCACACATAAAATCACATTTTAAGTACTTAGTAATCTTAGTATAAAATAGCTCTCCTACTCACAGGTCACACGTATAAAAATATACCTACTAAATGTTTGAGATCATTGGAATAGTCACATTAAATAATAATATGTCAAATTGTTTAGAAATTCTTCTTAGGTTGGGATTTATTTTTATAAATAGCTGTCTTTTAAATCATCTATCATAACGTAGAAGCATATTAGAAATGACTTGCCGTGTTCCGTAGCTTTGCATGTTTAGGAACTGCATTAGAGCACTAGTTCTAGGTGTTCGAGCATAAGGCTGCCTATAAGCCGCCTAACACTAATCCACATAACGAGCTGAAACCGGCACGATGACACCACATGAGTTATTGCCGACCAATCAGCCGCATTCTCTCACTACACCCTGTCAGATTCCGTTACCAGCTCTGTAATTCGAAAATTAAATGAGTGAATGAATATCAATTCCATTTTTGAAAACGGAAGAATTGAAACCTTTCAAATTAAGACCAGGCACTTAAATAGACTATAATAAATATAATAAGAGTATAAAAGGAAATATAAAAAAATATGACGTTATTGGTTTTACTTTAAATTCAATTAAAAAAATAAAATCCAATAAACATTTTAAAATATACCTATCTAAAATAGAAAGCTATTAATAAAATAGCCAAAACGTAGGATCCTTTTAGTCAGTTTCTTCTTTTGACCCTTGATCAGCAACGCGTTGTTTATGACGGTGTTCAGGAACAGACAACGGTGACCATTTTTCACAGTCTATCCGTATACGTCAGTATGTTCATTATTGACATAAAAATAAGAATTAAGGATCTCACGTCGATTTTAAAGTAACTATAAAGTGTTTTAAAATTCCACCGGGCCGGTCAATTCGCGCAGGTAGTATTTTTTTTAAGCTTCATCCAATTGTGAGTTTTTCAAACACCATTTCTCTTACTTGCCGCGCGGTCATTTTTTCTATTTCTCTAACGACCACCTTGCTCTCTTAACACAATAATACTTCAAGCAAACTCGTAGAATAAATACACAAGACTTGTCTCTTATTAATCATATTTCACATTATATATTCATCTAGACAATTATTAGATAGGTGATAAATTAGCCGTGTCACGAATTTTTAAAAATTCTATTAATTTTAGCTGAGAATTGTTCAAAGGCGCTTAAATAATAACTCGCACTTTGGGTGATATGGATAAATATTCTAATTTATTTAAGCTTGATGGCAGCTTTTTTAAGCTCTTGTTACTTAAAAGAGACTAAAACTTAGTAACAATTTTTTCATAGACTTTGTTTTGGTAACTATCTTTTTGTAAGTAATAGGAAGCTAATCAAGGTTTCAGAGAATAAATAGTAAACAAAAGGCAATTTAAAAAAGTTTGCATTTGCAAACACTAACCTCACTATTTTTATAATCTTTAGAATCACGACAGCCCACTATTAGACGGCGCGGGTCTTCTCGTAATATAATAATAACTGTGAAAGCCTAGAGAATGCTCTACCACGCGGCTGTAAACTGGATTGTCCTACACGGCCGTACAATTAAATCGTAATTAGTAGTAAAGGAAACTGTGTTTTAATATAATCTATAGACTAGACATAATTTTTGAAATTAGCTGAACCAATTTGGTTACGGTTCTCACGTGCGTATAGGTACAATTAAGGTAAAAAATTGTGTTTATTCTGTCACAAAAATAGCTCACAAATAAAAACAACAGTTTAAAGTATGTTTATTTACTTATTTTTGGTGCTGAGTCTAAGAAATACATAGATTACCCAAAGCAAAGTTAGGCGGCTTCTCATTTCGCTGTTCTGTGTAATCCAGTACAAGTCGTTGTTGATAATAAAATTGAAACTTTATTACGACGAGTCCAGTGTTCAGGTTTAGAGCCGCGCATTAAACTAAATTAAGGTCGTAATACCGCGAGTATTTTAAGAAATATTTAGTATGCAAATGTTTATTAACTTCTTTTTTTAATTCCACGTTTGTCGGTACCCATTGTAGAATTACTTACTGAACTTAAGTTCATATATTATATCTGTGGCATAAATAAATAGGAATAATATTTGTAAGAACAATTTTAGATAAATGAGATTATAATTTATGAACAAATTAGTCAATGAGCGCGCAAGAAAACTGTTGATGTGTTGATGCTTAAAGTTATATTTTTTTCTGAAATATTTCTCGAATGAAATTTTCACGAACTGACGCGAAGATTTACCACTGTAATTAAATTGTTATATACGTTAAAAGTGGTACAAAACGCGAACTAAAAAGCATCAAGGAGTGTTCTTAGGCTAAAAATACCGGAATTAGCTCCGACCGTGGGCCCCAAAAACACGGGGCTCCTAAACGAATTAGCGTCAAAAATCCTGCGCATGCGTCGCGTCGGCGGACGCTAACAATTCCAAATTTAAAGTCGACGCAAACTATGCGCGAACGAATGAGTTATTGTGCGAAACGGGTCTACGCCGACACACACACCTACGCTACAGATGTAACAACACAGATTATTAATAATAATAGCCTGTGATTTTAAAAAACAAAGAAGTATAAAATAAAAAAACAACCGAAAATAAAAAAACAACCCTGGATTTTTTTTTATTTTCGGGTCGATAATAGCCAGTAGTTTTTTGTTTATTTTCTGTGGTCAATAAGCGACGGTTATTATGAATTACCCTTTCATCAGTGATCTTCATCCTTCAAACTTATTTGCTCGTTTGAAGGCTATTTTTATTAAAAAAATATATTAAAATGGAGCAGGATTCTCTCAGAGTTAAAGTAATAGAGATAATTGCTGGAGTAAATTAAGAGTTGTGATGAATTTCCTTATATAGCCTGGTAAAAACCAATTGCTCTACTATAATAAGCTGTTGTAATAAAATTCGTAGCACAAGCTAGACAGATTTATTAAGATCCTACAATTAAGTTCTACAGGATAAATAATATCTATCCTAACATATTTGATGTTTTAAATATCTAGATGGAACATCGAATCCGCGAAAACGTGTCAAAAAATTGTGGCTAACTGTTAGCCACAATTTTTACACACAGATTACGCACACATAGACAATAAATGAACGTGAAAAACATCGCCTGCACGCACACATGCTTGATAATGTTGCCTTGATTTTTAAGCTATTGCATAGCTTTTATCGCGGGCCTTGGGCGCGGGGACCGAATGCAAAAATTTCGTAACGAAAATTTATTACACCCTACACACAGACATAGTTACTATGTCTATGCACCCACACATCGATAAATACCAGAACTTTTAACTGAGTTAACTAACTTTTACTTTATAACGGCTAAACCGATTTGGCTAATTTTAGTCTTGAAATATTCGTGGAAGTTCAGGGAAGGTTGCAGCGATGAGAAAATATGAAAAATTGCGAGGAAAATACTAAAAAAATGAAAATTTTAATTTCCCATACAAATCATACCTGTCAAACATTTGATTTTCGCCCCGTCGGTTCGGTGTTTTAAGAACAATTACATGTAGATCTGGATTAAATAAGGCGTTGGAATCGACAACATGTATTCATAATAGTCGAATTATCGTGTATTTAGATTTAAAACATACAAAATAATAACATGACATAAAATAATGACACTATATTAATGACTTGAGGGTGATAGAGACAGTGCCATACAGGCAAGGCAAACTGTAAGGCACTGTCTCTGTCACCCACACGTCATTCACGCGCCAAAAGATCGTTGTAGGACTTAAATGTCAAATGTCAATTTTCTTTTTAAAAAGAATTATTTTGTCAACTGAAATAGTTATTATGCTTTTGTTCAGAATATTTAAATCTTCTTTGCACAAATTAATGCATTATCCGTTTCTAATAAACTTTGATGTAACTTTTGATAACTAAGCAACTAAATGAAAACTGGTACACCACTTTCTTGGCCCACTGTAAAACAGTGAATATCTGTACTCGTATAATTTGTGTACAAAGTGTTTTAAATATGAATAAACAAAGTGCATTTATTAATGAAGAAAGTCACGAAAAAATTGTGAAAGAAAATGAGTTATTACTCTATATACATTCATTTTATTATTATTATCACAAATGCAGTATTATTTTTTGTTTTGTTAATTTATATTTATAATGCTATGCAATAGCTTTACCGCGGCAGTCTCCTAGTGCCACACGTCTTTTTTGTTTTCATTGTAGGGCGACGCTCAATCTAGATATTTAAAACATCATTGCCTAACATATAAATAAATGATGACTAGGTACTAAATGTGTTGAATTTTTTGAAACATAGCAATAGGTAACTAATTTTAATTATAAAATTGTAATTAGTGATGTAAGTACAACATATTAGAATTATAGTAGGTATTGTAAGCATTGTATTTTATATTTTTAGCAATTCCTTTGTTATTCGCTTTGCGTGTATCATTCATATTCATACTAATGTTATGAATCCTTTCTTTACATTTTACTTTCAATTATCGTATTTTCTAACATTTACATTACATTTACATTTTTCAAATTGAAATTTGTACAACACTATAAATATAGTTAATTTTTAACAAATATTGTGTAGAACTATACAGAACGTATTATTTACTTAGTTACGTTACGTTTAAAGTTAAGTGCTAATCGAAAAAAGGCATACCTATAACAACAAGGCGGATAGTCGCAATGAGAATTTAAACGTCAGATCATATAATTTGCAGGTAAAATAGCATTTTGTTAACAAAAATATACTAGCTCTGTAAATTCTTGCCGTTTACAATGAATCAAACGTCGTCAGGTATTTGTTTTGATATTTTTACAAACCTTGAATTTGGCCCGAAGCTAAAAAATATAATATGTTCCATTCCATCCAGTTAGCATAACTAGACTAACCATCCTATTCCCGATTTGAGTCTTGTTGTTTCAGTTACAGTTGCCAAGGGCGGCAGCGGAAGGGTGCTCACTTACTTCCATAAAAGTTTTATAAATTTAATCATAAATTTATTATCATAATTACATAACAATAACAGAATGAACGGTCATTGTGCTAACAGCCTAACACTGTGTTAGCCTTTGTCTCAACCTTTGATGATCTAATGTCTAGATTGAGCGTCGCCCTACAATGATACAATGAAAACAAAAAAACAAGGCAACAATATCAAGCACGTGTGCGTGCAGGCGATGTTTTACACGTTCGTTTATTGTCTTTGTGTGCGTGATCAATGATATAAAAATTGTGGCTAACACAATTTTTTGACACGTTTGCGCGGATTCGATGTTCCATCTAGACATTAGATCATCAAAGGTCTCAACTTACACTTACAATTACGAAAGTGATGAATGTAATGTTTATTACGTCTCGCTGTGAGCTGCAAAAATGTCGGTCACTTTTATTACTAATTATGAAAGTATTTTAATTAGGTGAATGAATACTGTTTATTATTAATTAATTTATATTGTGGCTCATATAAAATTTTCTTCATCTAATTAATTGTATCTGAGAAAATAACTTCTAGTGCAGTTTCTATTATAATTTAAGTAATTGGATGCAATTAAACACTTTAAATTACTCTTACTATCCGTACCTACGAATAAAGGTAGTAACTAAATAATCATTTATTTTCAATGCTGTCAGCAACTTTTTTTAGCTATTTTAAAAATGTAATGTCTATACTATAACTTATTAATTTTTTCTACGTACAGATAGATAAAGATTTAATAAACTTAATTTCGGTATTTATTACGTAACTACATACTTACATAACTACATAGGTACGCAAAGTATTCAGCTATAATAAAAATATTTTATAAAACAGTGTAATATATTTTTCACATAAACATTTCACGTAAATACGACTGTACTGTCCAACATTGAAGAAGGCACCTTGTATTTGAAAAGCAAGTGAGACAGGCAGCCGTCCCTACCTATTTCGTTCGAGGGCCTTTCAGCTGACGTGGTCGCGCAAAACGTAAAAAAGCGTATATGTATGCATCCCAGCCCTAACCCTGCTTTGCATTGAATATGATTGTTATCGTCCCAAGTCCTGGTCTTGCGGGCATCAACACTCGTGACTGCAACGTACCTAACCAATTTATATTTTTAGTAAATACTTACTACCTATTTATTGCTAGGCCTCCGACTAAATGCCATTGATTGTAGACGCCTGCGGAAAAGGGCAACTGACAACACATTGGCATTAGAATTGATCGCTTCAATACAATTTATTTCACGCGGTTATTTGGAGAAGCTATGTAAAATGTTACATTTGATGGTAAGTTGCAGGTTATTATATTCCAGAAACAATTATTAATTTACCTTACAGTTTAGAGATTAACAGAGATTAACTTATTTTTATTAGAATTTACTTTTAGGACATTTTGCTATTTGACTATATTGAAAAATATTATTTATACTTTTGAGCTAATCTAAAAAAAGTATTTTTTCTTCGTTATTGTTGTTAGGATATAAATATGGAGTTTCTTATTAGATACCTTACTTTTATATACGTTAAACAACAGGACAGGGAACAACAGGAAATACAACTTATAGTGACGTTAAAGGATATTGAAATCCTTATGCTAATACTCGTACATTCAGAATTAGTTAATATAGCTTTAACCCATATTGTTGACTATAGGCTAGCAATTTTAGCAATAGTTTTATAAATTATTCACAACAAAAACGCGTTATCTAACAAAAACATATTCCAAAGATGCCGCTATGCTACTATTAACATAGTAAACATAAGTCAAATAGCTCATTCTCGGGAACTGGTATGATTGTGTGCTATTGTGAGAGATTGCTTCGATTCTGTTACTAAAATGTTATTCAGGAAATTGCTTTTGTCTAAGCAGAACCATTTGTGAAATTTAACGGAACGTCGCGTCGGAATCGGATGCTTCGCAAGGTTTAGCCTATAATGATATAAGTTCACCTTATCTGAACTACCTATTTGTATAAGCGCATCTTCCATAGGTATTTGCGTTGTTTTTAATTCTATATTTGAATTATTGTTCTCAATTATTTTTAAAAATTTATTTTTCTTACCATGTTTATATTTATAACAGCATTTTTTCCGCGTGCTTTTTTGCAAATGCGTATCATGAAATATTAAGTGTATATAAGTGACAAGTTAATATTGATAAACACAGATGGTTTAATTTGTATGAATTAGATGCGCTTGATTATTCCATGCTTTCATTTAACATTTAATGTTTGAAAGTATTTTTGGGCCAAATCTTGTAAGTTGAATTAGAACTACCTACGTCCTCTTCCTGTACGCACTTGTAATGTTACATATCGCTTTAGTTCCGACTACAATGCAACTTTATGACAAGCATGACGGAATACTCGGGTTTTGTATTCTGCTCAGAATTAGCTCCAGACACGGGAACGGTTAAAAGCAGTAGTCACATTAAGTCTTGCATTTTATTTTATTAAACTACCTTTTAATTTTTGTTAGTTAATATAATGATTCGGATTTTTCAAACTATATCCGTCTATTCTTATCAATTAAATGTTTTATGTCCTCCAAATAGAGTAGTTTATTTAATTTACGAATATGACGAATCAACATGCATAATTTCCTAAATAGTTTCTACCTTTCGAATCGCTTATTTATGACTTAAAATAACTAAATGCATGTGAAATTTTTCTTCCGAAACCAGTTTAAGTGGTCCGTGGACATAATTAAGAACATTTCGCTTAATATTTTTAGTAATATTATGACTAATAGTATTCAAAAAATTACAAGTCTTTTTAACCTGTTTCTGGTTGTTTCTTTGAGAGATCTATGGCCTAGGATCACTGATTAATGGCTTCCATTTCAATTTTACATATTACCGAAATTTTTGTACTAAACTTGTTCCACAGTGGGTCGGTAGCCAATATTTCGTGACCTAAAATGGCATCAGTAAGGGACTATCGCCGCCTTCAATTTTCTTCAGGAAGCCCATTTTACGGTAGGGTAGCAACAGGAAAAATGTAATAATGTATTCCTTAAACTGGCATATCTATTTCTGAACTGGCTGAAATACAACTTTTAATAATGTATGCAATCTAACTAAGTAATGATATTTCAATAAAAACCGCATCGAAATCGGTTAAGCCGCTTTCGAGTTTAAACGGTAACAAAATCAGAAAAAACAGATTAATTGAAAAACATAAGAAAATCATTGGATTATATTGAAACTTGTGACATAGATTTAATACGAATAATTTTGTAATCCACACTTCTCTTCTTGAGAGAGCCCCCGCCTGTAGATTGTGTTGCTACTCTTCTACGGAATAACCTCAACTTGTCTCAACTCATCTTAATATCCTACTCAAAACGACTTCTTACTTCTTATAGCCGCCTTATGATGAACAACTCTTAGAACCGCTTTTCAGAATAACTTTCATAATAATCTGTTAGACTTTGAATAGGTCTGATCCTATTAGAGCGTCGGATGTCGGAGCTTTTTTTTACCAGCGACTACTAACTTTGCCCGTGCCATTCTTGTTAAGAAGTTTTCCTGTACCGGTTGTAGGAGATGTTTACTTAACCAGGTTTATAGTATTTATTGAGTGAAACCTCAAGTGAACACACTGAACTAACTACCTGTTGCTAATTTGGCTTTCACAGCTTAATAAATTAAAGTTTTAGAGTATTGCAAAGAGATAACCAAAGACATTCAGATGTTACCATAAAAGGAAACTAGATGTTGCAACTTCCAACGAGATAGCGATAGGTAACTAATCTAAATTGATAATAGCGCTTTATGAACTCGAGCTATCTTCTCCACTCGGCCCTCAAAATCGCAACGGAACCCCCTCCGAGCTAGAATTTTAATCACGTTATGGGCTAGTTTCAAAGCCAGTTCTCAAAGAACATACAATGCTAGACGACCAATTAAGACGCACATTTACAAGCGAATGCGATACTAAACAAACTTGCATATATAGAAAAGACGAGACCGCGCGATAAAGCGCTCCGAAGCTGCTAAGTCGGGCTAAGCATTCGAGTTCCCTAACCGCATCTAAGAACCCACCTCAGAATCCTTAACGCAGCACAATTTCCACCATAATCAATTATGTTTTTTACACGTTAAATAAAGCCACTGATAGTGTACACTGCACTGCAATCCGAAATACGGCACTGTTGCAAGCACAACACAGTTTTCACTAAGTTTAAAACTAAAACGTGTGTTAGGACGTCGCGCGCTGCGACCGGCCGCGCGTTTTCCACGGGAGGCACTGACGCACTGATCCAACGCAGCCAGGCAGGCAGGGGCGCCCCCCTGTAAACAGGTTATGGCCCGCTCCGCATACCGTTTGAGCGCCAATTTCGTGGCTCCCTCCATAGGGACGCCGACTACTTGATCCGTGGATAAGGTAATGATAAAAGATAAAACGAACAATTATTTATTCTCGTGCGTTATCAATCGACAGTTTTTTTCGTTACGGTTTTTGTGACGCTCGTGTTGGATGTGTTTTGGTTTTGTTTTGGTTTCATTTTTTTTTCTCATTTTTTTTAAGACTTTCTAGTATAGCTATGTATTATGTGCTTCTAGAAATTAAACATTGAACGCAGCAAAATCTAATATTATATTCTTTTGTAGGTATTTACGTACATAAACAGACAGAGGTACTCGTAGATAGATGAAAGTAATGCATGTAGTTTCTAAAAAATGTACCAACCCACACGTATGTTGACATTAAGATAGTAACACCAAATTGATCACGAGATACATAGATATTTTCTAGCTCACAAAACCTGACAACTCTACTATCACTATAATTGTCATTTATGACTTAGTAGCCCAGCTCACACTGTATGGAGAATTATAGTACTACGGGTTGAAGTTAAATCTCGGATCTCTCGAAATATTATTGGTATTTATGGATTGGAACGTTTTTGAGGAACCACGTCCTACTTATGAATATCGGTCTCTGGAGGGTCCTATATTAAATCCCATTATGCAATTCTCAGAACTCATAACTTTAGAAGAATTTCATATTAAGAAAATAGTACTAGATTCGGTATAGAAAAACCTCATACGGAAATACTTGACAATTTTGACGGATACGAACCTTAACGCCTGAGTTTCAGAGATAACGCGAGCCCGGAGATAGTGTTGTGAAATGTCAATACTTTGGATAGCACTATCGATATACTAGTTTCCGAGATGACAACCTATCGATAGACAATCGATAGTTAGGCAAAAGATGGACACCGCTACTTTAGATAGATGCCACAGTTTTGTGATAATAATTAATACATGCACATGGTGTGACATGTAATTATGATATACATATAGAAACCATGGGTTCATTGTAGAATGTTATGGTAAACCATGGGTTCATAGTAGTTATAATACCTTTCTCCAAATTATTCATCCAGACAATTATGGGGGCACTGTACTTCTCAACCAACATTGCTGTAATTTAGTCGCGAATTGAGAGCGAGCTCCACTGTTAGGCTGAGGAGGTCTAAAGCATACTCCACTACGCTGCTTCAACATAGATTGATAAAAGAAGATAATCAGGAGGTGTCAAAATTGTGGAGAATTAATTCATTATTTACTTAAAACATTAAGCACTACCTACGAACTTTTCTCAATTAGTAGAGAAATAGAAAGGCCGTAAGTCTTAAAACAAACGTAAAATTACAGCTAGCGACTTTAACGAGTTTAATAAGAAAGGGCATTGCTCCAGCAAACGGGCTGTTATTTAACTAACAAGTTGATTATGTCAACCCATAATGTCACCGCTAGTCGGGACCGACGTTAGAGTGTTCCACTTGGCTCTGTCTTATACCACTCGGCTGTGAGTGAAATGAAATTTTGTTTAAAGTTGGTTTTTACAAACACTTTCAACGTCTACGACATCGTTACAATAAATTTCGGTAAGTGGTTTTGGAAGAAGCGGCAAGAAACTTCTAAGGAGTTAGAACTGAAGTACGTATTTTCTTTCAGGAGATTACTGCGTTAAAGCTTTGGTTGTATTGATATTATGAAAGATCAAGTCATCATCGTATAGGATACAATATTAAAAATCACTTATTATTTCATACGAACGCACCTAAGTAAAAATCAAATCAAATCAAGTATTTATAAAGCACATGATTTTGTTAGGTTTATAAAAAAATAGGGAACCATTCAAGCAAAATGATTAGAGCGCGCGCTCAAATAGAACTGTCCCACTGTGTAACGATGTGTCGTCTTGCACTTGCAAAAGACTTCAACGCGTGAGCGTTTTCCCGCGCTACAGACTACAGACTACAGACTACATACGAGTACAGAGTAAACAGATTGCACAGACTACAAATAACAAGAGACTGATCGACTCCACTCATCCTTTTGTTGCGTTGTATCACTACGGCTATTGTTAGACGCTATTATAATAACAGGTAATATTCATGGTTACATGTATTGCGATTACAGTGGATACGGAATTACTGTTATGATATGATATCGTTGTTTGTGATATAATGCAATTTTAGCATGTAATGTAAAGATCATCGGTATCCTTGCGTTGTTTCCATCTTTGACATCAAGTTGTTGTCTCCTGCTGGTGATGCAATCTGCTGAACAATAGACAAGGTTACGGCACCCGCTCCCTCTTTTAGGGGACGCTAAGAAGAAAGAGAACCCGACTGGCTAGCTACCACATCCTTGCTTGATGTTGATTGTTGGTGATTTTTTTTATGGAATTCAGATAGCAAACGAGCATGCAGTGAAAAAGTCCTTATTTAGTGTGTTAAATTAAAAGAACGCTTGCGGTCGGGTCGGAGATTTTATTGCAACAACAACATAGACAATAAATGCATAGACATTGAAGTAGTACACAGATAATAGAAGACAAGTTATTTAACAGATCAACAGATAATAAGTTATATAGCAATTTGATGTTTCTAACATGCAGAATCAACCTTCCGCTGCATGTTCCTATGTGAGACGGAGGGAGATGCAATTTTCGTGAAAGTATACACCATCATAAATACGAGTTTGCTTGCGGATTGTTAGATTTTAACCTTTAATCAGCTGTGATGAGGGAGTTCAGCAAAGTAACGCCTGACTAAATTAATTACTCTGGCTTGATTTATTCGCTAGGTGATTTAACGTGTTGTGGTTGTTGGTTTCAGAGCCAGTTTTTCTTACCTTCTTTCGGCATAACGTCAATAATGCTTGTGGTATTGCTGATGTCCATATGAGTAGGTGACCATTTATAACCAAATTACTTATCTGCTCGGTTGTTAGGTATTACGAAATAAAAAAAATTCTAATGTTGCTACACACCCATAAACATGTAATTTTTATGGGATAGTTTTAACAGTCTGTAATGGTGATGGTAGAAAATAGAGTTAACCTAACCGTCTTAATGTAATAACAATACATTTCCACGGGATAGCTCCAGTTGAATTCACTATATTATTCGTTATCCAGAAGGCAGATTAAACGCCTCAAGTCACAAGCCCCGAGTTCCCAACATCCGTCATAGTTTACAACAATGTTGCTAAATACAATTTGCTTACAACTGAGCAAAACTAGCAGTGCTAACCCACCTACGTTTTAGTGTTAAACTATTCTAATATTCTATTCTATTCTAATATCTATTTCATATAGATATATATTTGCAGCTAGATTATTTATAGCAGAATAATCTTAACACGTAGCTTTGTCTGAGAGGGAGGAAAACAACGAAATGCTCGACAAAGTACCATTTTAAATAAAATGTACTATATCCTTTAAAGGGCCTCAAACTGTCTCCAATACAAAGTTACCTCAAAGCAGATACAGACGGACAGAGATACTTCCGCATTTATAATATTGTATTATTGTATTGTAAAAAATACTACACGTAGATGTCAACAAAGTAAACAAAACACAAAAATTACGATGTTAATAATAAAATATCATGATGATAGCCAGGTGTGATACTGATAAAAATTGTGCAAGTGTGAATTGTAAAAAGATGAGCGCGGAGACAACAGGGTCAGTACACAATGCGAGAAGTGTAGAGAGCATAAGGAATTGTCACTGCCCGCCAAAATCAAACTTATTACAAGTGCCCACAGTTTAATTCAGCTTGTGAGCAAACTTTACTTAAGATGTTTTAAGTTCTCACTGCCAATCTATAATGAACCTTAATAACAGGGGCGGAAAGCTGGTATCTGCGTGGGTTGCCGTTTCAAGGAATCCCATATCGAACGCGAACGTAGTATAACTGTTTTGAGACACTCGTTGCCGCATAGCTGCGTGGTAGCGGTCTGTTTACAAACACTAGGACAATGTCTACGAAGCATAACATATATGGTACATAAATAATTTTGTTACCTGTAATGTACACGATATTAAGTATCAGTAAAATTAAAATAATTTCTGTATGTGATCTGTTCAGTAATAAATTTAACCATGGTATAGCATTGAATCATCATTGAATATTATTATCACTTTAATATCTACTACGACTGCGAGTAGAATTCGCTATTCCTTGATCGACGTCGCTAATGACAAACATTAGTAAAACAAAACTTTACAATTCATACCAAATAATCCCATGCAAAATAGGTTACCAATAATCTTAAGTCGTAACGTTTTCATTGTTAAGCTATCAAATCTCATAAAGTGCCAAGCCCCTAAATAATCCCTAAGCCAAAGGAATGATTTCAAACCTTAACGTTACAAATAGATATAACTCCCGTGCCCCCAGCTACACTACTCGTATTAATTACTTTATAATTGTGAAAAGATCTTCTTTATTTCTATACAGTAACATTAAAAATGTCTTCCGGCGACGTTCACTGTTAGAACACTCGAGTGCCAACAACTCGGTCAGTAAACAGCTTGAAGCACACTCACAGACAACAGACAAGTATGTAACAAAAGAGTTTAGTAAACCACTAACGATTGTATTGTAGCTAAAATTTAATTGTACATTGATTACAATATAAAAGGTTTAAGTCACGCCAAATAATGGTCAAGTGCGGTTTGGAATTTAAACACCTTTGAGAACATTATAGAGATTTTTTTATAATAATAATAATAATAAACGCTAACACACTCATACCCCCGCAGTAGGTTACTAGGTACCTGTATCGCGGGTGGCATGGACTACACATATAACACATTACAATTACACCCATGACCCGAGTACAAATATTTATCTGCCACATAAATATCTGCCCCGGCCGGGAATCGAACCCGGGACCCCTCGCGTCGCAGGCAGGGTCGCTACCAACTAGGCTACAGGGTCGTCATTTATAGCCTGAAGGGCTGACGAAAAAACGGACGAGCCACCTGATGGTAAGTGGTCATCGTAGCCTATAGACTCCAGCAACACCACGGGACTCACCTGTGCAACGCCAGCCCTGAAGGAGAGCTCTTTTTACACCTACACACGCCGGGCATACTTCAGAAGGAAGCTCATTCCACTGTTTGCAAGTTCGCGGCAAAGACGATCGTGAAAATTGGACCGTAGTAGGTAGTCGTTCGCCACGAATTCAAGCGAAGTGGATGAAACTTCAATCTTCGGCGAGTGGTGCGATGATGGAAGGGTGACGTTGGCACCAAATCAAACTCTAACTTATACAGGTGTCTTCACAATGTTGTCCTTCTTCAAAGCAAGTCAAGCTGACAACTGAATTGGCTCAATGGTTAAAACGCCAAGATCGCTTCGTAGTTGGCGGTTCGATTCCCACCGAGGCGGATGTTTGAATGATGAGTTTAAATTTCCGCTTTCTATCTGGGTGTGTCCTCGTCTTGTGTGCTGTCTGCGGCACCCATGACACAGGGAATCCCAGTTTAGAGCTATGAGTAGTGCTTAGCGTTATTTATTCAAAAATTCTAATATGCACATAAGTTTTGAAAATGAGTGGTGTGGGTGGAGTTTGATCACAAGGTTTAAGAGTTCAACCTTAAAACCACCTGGCTGACACTGCGTTTTTCTCTAATTAGATACATAGATTGGTAGGTAAACTTTTTATTTGTACACCAAAAATAAATTCAAATGATGATTTTCACATTAAGCATATATTATACCTAAATAAAAGATGCCAGTTTTTTAAGCAGCGATATCTTCCAGACAAACTTAGTTAAATTACTTTTCTATGCTAATGCGAAAGTCTGTCTGTCTGTCTGTGACACTTTCACAGCTAAATCGAATGAAGTGGAAATATGGATATGATATGGATGGAGATATGGATGGCCCAGGTTCACACATAGAACCACTAATCTAACCTCTAAGGGAAATACGGGAAATGTTGAAGTTTCCCGAATATTGAAGCGAAGCGAGGGTGTTCACTAGCTTTAGGTATATAAATGGCAGTTTACAGATTGTAAATAAATATACTAAAGAGCTTTCTAAATCCCTGAAAGTAATCCAAATTGGGTCAAATAAAGGCTCGCCCGGGCCATCTGCGGAGAACCAAACCTTATACAACATAAATTGCTATTCGCAGGCCACGGGTAACTTTGTAACACGAGAAAATGTCGTAACCCATCCTAAATAACAGGTAGAGGAGTTTCCTATACAGTTATGGGTGTACAATCATGTTTGAACTTTAGAACAACTTAGTGCGTTAATACAATTATGCAATACACGTATACTGCATCCTTAATAAATTTTACAGGCCGTTTTAACTTGGATCTTCTTGTATACGTAATGGTATTACACGTTACAATAATATTGATTATCTTAGTTTTGTGGAACGTTTGTATGTATATAAGATAATATGAGAATAACTCAAAAACCGGCCGTCAGATGTCGCTCAAATTAAAATGGAACCAGACGAAATCGGTTCACCCAGTACGAAGTTATGAGGCAACACGCGTAAGAAAAAAACTTACAGACGAATTGAGAACCTCCTCCTTTTTGAAGTCCGTTAAAAAACTAAACGACGACACGATACGACTAAATTATGAAAATAAAAATGCGAAAATAAATAACTGATAATATAAGCAATAAATATCCAAAATAAATATATACCTAAAATGATACTACAACTATGTATAATGGGAATATTATGGATATTCCTGTCCATTCTCTACACAAAAGAAATCCACGGGTTCTCGACTAGTAAATAGTAAACTTGGCATACAATGTCGCATACAGGACGATGAAAACCACGCTCTTTTGCAGTCAATCTCTATACCTCGTGACTAGCCGACTACCGTTCCACTAATTTATTATTATTTATCCCATCATTGCAGCCGACTAGCATCATCCATCTCTTTTATCGGTCTTATCACAGACGGAATGCGATTATTAGTCGTACAAAAAATATCCTCTTCATTAAATAAACATGTCCTTTTTATCTAACGAATCACGATAAAGCTAAGCGTCCACAGGTCGGTATAAACGCATCGGACGCATCGCAGTATCGCAGTTTGTATAGAAAGTACGATCCGTACGATGCGGATCAGTGGACGCACTTGTATGATTTTCTATACAAAGAATACTACGATCCGTTTAATGCGATGCGTCCGATGCGTACGATACCGACCTGTGGACGCTTAGCCTAATACTTCTTTAGAATATTTTTAACACGGGCTTAGTCATAAATACCTAAATCTGGAATTATAATAATGAAAAAATTAAATAATTACATCAAGTAACCCTTCTCACTCAGACACCGGAGCCCAGATTTGGGATACTTGACAATTTAATTGTAAGCAAAATTATTCATAAAGAATAAGTTGGAGATAATTTGTGCTTCATGCAAATATTGCAGTTTTGAAGTCAAGAAATCCTTTTTAAAAACATATTTAAACAAATTAAGATGCCAATAACATTGAAAACGGTTGGTATTCGATTTCGTAAGTCAATGAAATAACATATTGTTTAAGTAACCCCTAATTATCCAATCCAGGAAGTCAGTATTAAAGACCTGGTCATTCATATTCGCGCGAATACGCGAACCCAAAAGTGTAGGGTGACTAACGCAAATGATTATGCTTATTATTGACTCGTTCGTGGTTTTCGTAAGCTATCAAAGCTGTGACGGGTTTGGTCGCATACCAAAGTGCGAAACTGGAACCTTCGCGTAGTTCGCGTCTCCCACACGTTGGTGCATTCGTACAATATACAAACGTTTGACCGATGCACGATGGCGTAATTAGATAACGTTTAGACAAGTGACATAGGTAATTGATGCTTCACTTACGTAATCCCAATACCTACGGTTTAAAGTTTCCGAATTGTATTACTGCTGGAAGAGATTCCATAAGGAATAAGCAGTACCTTTGTACCACCCTTACCTGATCTACATTGTTTAATTTGTATCCATGTGTACATAACCTTTTAAATAAATAAATAAATAAAATAAAATACTTGAATTATACCGAGTAAACCCGCCCTTGTTTCGCTTCGGGAAACTAATTTTTTAAGTTTGTAAACTAGTAGTAAGAAAGTTTTAAGTTTATAAAGTAGTAGATTTTTCGTGATGCAAGCACAAACGTTCAAAGCGATTTTAATTTTTAAAACGAATTTAGATGAAACATACACCAGTTTATAAGAAAGCAATTACTATAAGATAAATTATTTTAATGAAGGCCGCATAAAATTTTATTTAGTTGTTCCTGCGTAGATTTACTGAAATAGGTATAACAGTGATCATAACATTAAATTTTATTTCGTCGTTTTTGCATGATGCCCGGACAAATACACAGTCAGACAAAACTCTAATCGCCTTTGGATAGACTTAGGTACACCAGTTACAATTTTACTATACCTATATGCTCTATTCTTCATAAATACTTCTCTGGTTTACGTATTTTATCAGAATTGGAGACTTCCTCGAGGCTGGATATTTTTACTCCGGATAAAGACCTAACGATCCATCAAATTAGCGCTCGTAAAAGTCCGATTTCGTTCTCTCTCAGCCCAACTTAATCACCGACGATTTTATTTATCTTTATCAGTCGGTCGCTTACAACCAATTTAAGCCGTTAGGAGTATGATTATTTGCCTTTATAATTACTTCGAACATAATAATATGTATGACTAGCTTTCGTCCCACCTTTTTTATCTGTTTACGGGGGGAATCACAGACATCCTTATCCTTATCTTAGTACTCCTGATTTCTATCCAAGGAACGTACATGGCTACTTGTGTTTGGTACTTTCGGCTGTGCGTTATCTGTTAGTCACTCGGTAACCGAATAGTTTTATATAATTATATTGATTTGCTATATCGTGACGGCTTGTGCTGCTTCTAAATAATCGTCTGAGTTAAACAACAACGAGCGCGGTCATATGCGTGTTAGGAACTGTTATCGGATCAAAAATTCTCGGGTTCTTATCCTTGTGCGGCCCTTGGCCAGAAAAGTGTGACGACCACTGTTCTAGATATTAGGTTACAAGAGAGTCGTATCCTGAATTAAATAAGCTATGAATGGGTTGAAGCCAGCGACTTCGTGCATGGGTACTTCCGAAACTATGTAATTTTAATGTGATACCTCCCTAATAAAGAATTACTTAGGTATTATGCGTAGGTTTATATACCTAATACTTACAACAAACTTAACAGTTATAAAAAATATAAAAATCAGTAAGACCCAATAAAAAGGTTATGAGTTAAGAAGCCAACCGACTCCAAAATCCACTCGTTAAATGCACAATTTGTCACTTGCAAAGTCGTTTTAAACAAAAAAAAGATTTTGAAATGGCAACGAAAAATCTGAATTTGTCCTTATCAAATTACCGGGAAATTAAGTGCCGAAGGTGTGAATTGTACGAGATTTTTGTAAAATGTTTTGTAGCTGAGCATTTTTCGTGGGCAAATAACATTTGCGACTTTATGGGAACGAGTGAGTAATGTCGGAAGGTGAGAAACGTATTCCACTCGTAAAGGATATCGTTTTCAGGCTGGGTTCCCACTTTTTAACCGCAAACGATTCTAAAATAAATATATTTTTGTAATGCTTCGTCAACAATGAAAAGATCTTTATCTGAGTTGAAACTAAGCTTAGGTACCTATAAATAACTTGAGTCGTCGAGCATATAGAATAGGGTACTTTCCGTAATGAAAAATAAACTATGAAATTTGATAAAAATTAAAATTTATGTAGAAATATATCTACTTTAATATTCTGATTTTGAGTCATAAACACATAATTATTCTGATATATTACGAGTATATTAAAATTCGAAATTTTTAATCTATATGTCACGTGATCTAAAACACGCGAGGCATTGGTGTGACGTCATATAGGCAAAAGCAAAAACCAACTAACCAAACTGTCAGTTGAGTTTTGTGCATAACGACAGTTTCATACATATAGTGCTACAAACTTATCTGACCCGCTAAGAGAGGCGCTACTGTCTTTGTTTTTGTCTGACAACAGTAGGTATAACATTTGCATTAGTTCCAATTTTGGCCACTGGGTCAGATAAGTTTGTGGCACTGTACACGCGACTGTTGGTTTTACCATTATTACGTCATCAAAATGGCTGACAAGTGCTGACAGCGTTTTTCCGGAAATAAAAAAAGAATTAATATTTTACTTTATTTTAAGGCGAGAAAGCGTTTATTTCGCCGAAATATATTTTTTGTTGCTTTTTATTAGGAAAATCAAGTTTATTTTTCACTACCGAAAGTACCCTATTGCCACTCCACACGTAATTAACCCTTTATTACGTGTGTACTGTGTAGTTCAACTTAGCTTGTATGCAAAATTTAATTTAATTATAAATTTTCGTCGTTAATCTACATTAAACCTTAGGGACCTTAAGGAAAGTTGGAATTTGTGTGGGTTGCCATTAAAACGAATTCCATACCGAATGCGAACCTAGTTAGCTGGTTCCCGCTGTTTGCCCCGAGTATTTTTCAAACTAGCTTTCAATATTAGCTATCGCTATAAGAAAATATTTCGCTTTGGGACTAAATGTGATAAAATCCGTTCCTGCTACTCACAAATTTCTTCCTTGCCATTTTAAATTTTAATAGGTACCTATCTACTCGTAGTTTTCGACGTTTCGTGTTTAATCAATGAGTTGAGTATCCTATTTCTTTTATATTTATAGTATAAAATATAATTATAGACACACTTACATACCCACTTTCTAGTAAGACAAAAAGAAATGCAAACAAAATTCTTTGTCATTAAAAAAAGCAAAAGTATACCTACCATACAATCTATTAAACCGTATCTGATAGAATAATTATTATGTTTAATTTCAACTTAAAGTTATCCTACTGCAAGAATTAAATCCAAACGTCTCATACGTCTCTCTCATGTAAGTAGGTACAAACCCATGATAACATCAAAGTTTTGTACCGATTTATATGCAATGACTCGATTTATTATTATTTATGTAATGACATAACGTGATTCGGCTCTTATCTCGTACACAACATTTATCATTCATCCTCTCGCTTATTCGCAATATCTCAAGGTTATTATGCCGTTTTGACCACACCGTTTGAATAATATTTAACAAACATTATAGATCAGATAGCAACGTTATTGATTGTTCTAAGACTTTAAGAAAAACTGAGCATGTGTTAGTTGGGCCCACAAATTAACGGTTCCGTACTACCGTTTACTGCAACAATAATTTACCCTACCCGTTTACAACGAAAAACATGTTTTTACAGAAACAGAGGACCCGATAGCTTTGACTTTTATGATCGACATAAAAAACGGTTATCAAATACCTACATATACGCATATACGAGTAGGTGTCTATGTAATATTGTCGTACACTCTCAAAAAGTTTCAAGTGTGTACCTACCCATTTATTACGGTAATTACAAGAACTACAGGATTTTGACAGACCGACGAAATATCAACAGTCTTAAAGCAGGTGTCCGACCACCGGCAAGCAGCGCGTAGCTATGAGCTATTATGTCCCCCAAGAAAGAGACATAAATATGAAATTCCGTGTAATCAAAAGAGATGCATATGCGAGCGAGTACTCGCCGGCGGTGTGAACAGTCAGCGACTACTCGCTGGCATATGCGTCTCTTTTGTTTACATGGAATGTCATATCTTTTGTACGTGTCTTGAGCGAGTAAATAGCCGGGATTCACTCACCGACTCGCCGGCGCGGCGGTGGTCTTGCCTTAATAATAAGGCATAAGGTTTTCATATTGGATAAGGAACCCTAAAAATGAGCTCTCATTTAAGTTCGCTACTGATTGTATCATATTTAGGAAATTAACGCAAGTCTAATGACCCCCTGCTAAGATTCACTGAGTAATGGATGACATGAATATACCCAATTATGTAGACACCACAAAGAAACAGAAGCTTGTTATAATAAAGAATACAAACACCTCTTGGAATCTTTAGCCGTATGTCAACCACTATAGTTTTATTGTTGAACTAGAGAACCGCCCGCGCTTCGCTTCGGGACCCGTAGGTAACAGCCGCGTAGGTCTCGCTCCCGTAGGAATTTAGGCTAAAAGTAGCCTACTACTCGCTCTCTTCACTCCACCCTGTCTGAGGTGTGTGGAGCCCTCGGGACAGTTAGTTCCCCTTTGGGGGTGTCTCTCGCGGCCCGTTAAAACGGGCCGGTCCTTGGGTTGGGCCCTTAGGCCCTTGGTTGTCCATCTGTGGTTAACAAATAGGTCAAGTCCGGTGAGTGGTGGCCTTTTTACAGGCCACAGAGTCTTAAACGGGATGGGGTTCATCTTCGCGCCGCCCAGGCGATCGAGGCCCTACCGGGTGAATCCCGCTGGTGGGAAGCCCAGCAGGAGCCGATCAGCGCCGGGCGACGACTTACGAAGCCCCAGTATCAGTCAGTGCTAGCCCCGTCCCGCGCAACCTGCAAGTCGCGCGGGAAGGCCCAGCGGTCCGGTGGACGGGTGTGGAGCGGCACCAGGTCCTGCAGATGCGGGAACCGCGACGCGTCGACACGCCCGAACATGTTGCGTGCCAATCTCTCGATGAAGTCGTCCAGGCTCTCGACTCGAAGGTCCCTCTGGATGACGGCGTTCCTGACGTACCTCGGCGCCCCAGTCAGCCGGCGGAGCGCAATCGCCTGAACCGCGCGCATCCTCTTGCGCTGCGGTTCGCTGGCGAACGCGTACCACGCCGGTGCCGCGTACGTGAGCCGGGATCTAATGTAGGTCTTGTAGACCCCGAGCTTCAGTCCGAGAGGGAGGCTCGAGGAGAGCACTGGTTTCTGCCATCGCGCTTCTGGAATTCGCGACGGCTTTCGTAACCTGTGGCTTCATCGAAAGTCTTCCGTCGATTTTGCCCCCAGGTATTTGGCCTGTGGGGCCCATTGGATATCTTGTCCGTGAAGCTCCAGAGTAGGGTCCCGCCTGTTGAGGTATCCTCCTATGTTCACGGCCTGCGTCTTCCCGACATTCACCGACAGTCTCCACGCGGCGAGCCATTCGGGGAGGGCATCAAGCGCACGCTGCATCGTGACGATGGCGTGGATTCTATTCAGCGACGTGGTGATGTACGCCACGTCATCGGCATATAGGGCAAGCGACGCCCCCCTGCCGCCGGGATGTCGTCGGTGTATCAGGCGTAGCAGACCGGGGACAGGCAACTCCCTTGCGGGACGCCGGCTGCGATCGGACGCTCGGTAGATTCGGCGTCTTCAACCACTACTCTGAAGTTTCTATTTTCGAGGAAACTGGAGATCACCTTAACGGCACTCCGGGGCGCCGACGACTGCGAGATCTTGTAGAGAAAGCCGTCGTGCCAAACACGGTCGAACGCCTTTTCCATGTCGAGGAATACTGCACACACGCGTTCTCTCTTATTCAGAGCCGCGGTAACGGTGTGCAACACCCTCGACAGTGTAGCCGTGCTGTTCAGCGGCATCAAAAAGTAGCCTTCCACATCTGTTGGCAGCTAGGCTATTCCACCCCGGATGCTTGCAGTTCCAGTCGCCCGCGCCCACCACCGGTGTCGGCGAGTCCAGCAACTTGCGGACATCAGCCAACAGGATAGTGCCAGTGGGCGGGCGGTACACTGAATACAGCCGGAGCGGGGAGTTCTCGAGGCAGAGCTAAAGTAGCCTATTACATTTGACTTAAGTAAATTACATGTAGTATTTGATAGCGTAATTCAGAACTTGCAAATGAATTTTATTAACGCCATCTATTAACAACTCCGAAAATAAATATCTAGCAACTAACAAAACATCGATCTTCCCATGGGAATGGGATGTTTTTCCGCGGTAAAAAGTAGCCTACGTCACTCTCCACCCTCCTAACTATCCCCACACACATAAACCTTACCATATAATAGCTTTGTTGCGACGTGAAAGCGTCACAAACAAACAAACAAACAAACAAACAAACACACTTTCACATTTATAATATTAGTAAGGATACTCAAAATCAAGTAGGTACCTAACTTTTCATGCATTACCTAAAGATAGCAAAAAAGCTTACGACAACATCCTTCCGCTGCCACTCATAACAACTGAGACCGACGCAGAACAATATTTCACTCGGAACTAAGATGGGGTTGTGTGTGTGTGTTGGTGTAGTTGTGTTCGTGTTCATCTTTCAATGGTTAATTCTTCCTAGGTTAAATTCAAATGCCACCTTTCCCCCTGTGCCTAAGATTTTTTATGGAATTAAGGTAACAAACGAGCATGCAGCACCACCCTTCCGCTGCCGAGCATGACAATCGTGACCGATCTAAAACGAGATTCAATTTAAGGACTGGGATGGTAAGTCCAGTTAGGGGATGGTGTTAGAATATTAGTTGGTTAGTTTTTTAATGAGTGTGAGGACAGGGACTGTTAGTAAAAGATTGTTAGCGAGAATGTAAATTGCCTATAGAAAATTTTGCTTACAAGCTAAACTGAATTCTGAGGCCTGGTAATTTTGCTATAAGCGGAGTGTGACAATTCCAAATCCTCGAGATATATCAACCTAAATTATTTTTAAAATTTTAGCGATAACCACAAAAATGCAAAAGATGTCCAAACTGCTCCATTTCCCACATTAAAAGCGGCATTACCCCAGTTTTTGGTTAACGTACGTGGATCAGCCGACACTCTGCGCACGACTCACTAACTGCACGTAAACCGCACCAATCTCCCATCTAAATACGTTCTCACATTAACTACCGCAGCTAGTAATTCGAGAAATGACGCCATTCCCACTCTAATGATGCAGCGTACTCTGGACCGTAGATTGGGTTTTGGGCGTCTTCTGCTACGAACTTGTAATTGGTTAGATTCATCATCTCAACGTCTATATCCCATTATCTGGTCGTAACTCGAGCCTCCTCTACGATTTAATCCATTACGCCATTGTCTATCGTTCTAGCAGTTTGGAACTTTGAGTAGGTACCTAGATACTTAGGTAGGTATGTAGTCTGAAAAATTCTAAGGGAAAGCAGGCATATAGGAAATTTCGTATGGTTTATAGTGATTTTGTTTTAATGGCAGTTAAGTGTGCGTAGGTACGTACTCCAGAAGTTACTCCAAGATGACGGCCCTACTAGCAATAACGACACTATTAGACGTTACAGTCCAAAAACTTCAACTTCAGGGGTCTTAGGTTACCTTTCCTCATATATCTATCTATCGATATATTTAAACCCCTTGAAGGGGGAATTTTCTAAGATCTTTTCTTGGTGCTCCTATACACTGCCTAATACCACCCTTGTTCAAAGTTTCATGCTTGAATTTTTTTTATTAAAAAGGTACCTACAAGTTCTTCGGCAATCCGACCCCATAACGAACACTTCATACTTACGCCATCTAGCGACTAATATCTGCAACACTTCGTCTCATCATTTCGTAGGTTGTGTTATGAATATGAAACTTATGAATGTAAAAAGGAGAGACATGCTCTTACAGGATTTTTGTGAGTTAGCGAACTGTCAGCTATTCTCTTGCTCAAAAAACTTACAAAAGATATGATATTCAGTGAAAATGTTGAAGACTGCCTTATAAAAGTTCTGTATAACACTAATATAGCCTTGAGCTTATGTAACTCAAAATACAATAAAAATTTGCAGATGAACCAACCTATATAAGTTAAATTAAATAATAAAAGAAAACAGCAAAATTAGAAATAACTGTAAAATTTATTTTGCCACGTATACATATTTTACAGATTCCATAACAGCTATACATTCAAATTATTTATTATCAAATATATTTTAATTTACAAAGATATGGAAAAACATGGTCACAACCCTTAACTGTCCCACTGCTAAGCATGTGTCTCAATGTATAGGGTATAGGGCCTATAGGTCATAGCCCATTAAGTGCAAGTGCGGATTGGCGGATTACACACATCTTTCAGAACATTATGGAAAGGTTTGGTGATCAAAATAAGTGATTATCAATTCAAAACCCTAAGCTAGGTACTACTCTTCTTTACCAATAAAAGTATTTATCTCAGAAGTATTACCTTAGCTTAGACAGTTACTTGTTTAAGGTTCTACAATGTGTATAATGTAAAGGACTTTATGTATTTACATGGACTTCACAAACATGGATAATATCAAACATTAAGGATGAAACATCCTAATTATAATGATTTTAAAGTAACTCATTATGGATTGTACACATTTTAATATATGTGATGGGTATGTTGGGTACACAGAATAATGTATTTTAGTACACCAAATAAAATACAAACATAAAATACATCTCCTGTGTACCCATATACATTATTATTGAAATAAGGATGATTTTCATTATAACAATAATAAAACATTATTCTGATTGCAAGGCAATGCTATGTATACTTAATTAGTTAAAATACAGTGACTATTTATGATTCAAAACCAATATAATAAATAAAACATGTTGAAGTCAAATAACCATCACAGGAATAAGGCTAAACTGACCAAATTCAGACTTAACAGACCTGGCAGTTTGGATTATTGGATTAGCTATTGTGTACACTCGTGAGCCTATCTTAAAAATTCCAAATTGTTATTTCATGTTAAGATCACATGTTTTAATTCTACAATTAGTTTGCTACAGTAAAGTTAAATGGTATATTTGGCCAGTACTCGGGTTGACCTCTATCACACTCACTGATAAACGTACATAACACTGATGTTTCCAATGCAAGAATCTTCTCCCAATTATCACCATAGAGTTCAGTTAACCTGGCTTGCTTCTCTTCTGAAGTTTCTAATTTCTCCTCCTGTACGAGTTCTTCAAGTTCCTTTGTTTCAAGCTTAGCCTTTAACCTCTCCCTTTCTCTTCTTGCTTCTTCCTTAAATTTAGCATTTTGTTTTAAAAATTCAATAAATTCTTCACTTACTTCAAAGTTATCGTTTTCTTCGTCACCTTCATTTACATCTTCGTCTTCTTCATCTTCATTTTCTGAGTCTTCTTCGTCCGAAGAAGCGTCAGAAGCAACTTCGTTACACACTTCTCTTGCTGGTTGTTTAAAATGTGTTTCTCTTATCATCTCATGCAGTATTTTGTTCTCATATTGTAAAGCTATAGCTCGGGATTTCCAATATGCAATTTGGTGTTTTAGCTGCCAAGTGGTAGCCGCTGTATAGTTTTGGGCCCAAGTCGACATCGCGTGTGCTAAGTTCAAGTTACTTTGATTTGTCTTTGTCAGTTTGTTATCAGCTGGATGGTGGGTAGGCTTCTTTTTACGTTTTCTACTTTTTTTGCCGGGTACACTTCTGTTTACACTTTTAGGTTTATTGCAGAACATTATCAATTTTTAGCATTTTAGGGTAGGTAAGTTTGATTGACATGAGACAATATTGACATACATTTCTGACTTCTGACTTTTCTTTGTGTCAAACTCATCAAACTGTCAAGTGCCGAACGAAAGACAGATTATACAAGATTATACCATAGAGATAGGAATAGGATTATACAGACATATTGATTGACATGTATGAAATTAACAATCTACCATAGAGATACGAATGTCGACGATGCGATATAGTAAACCCAACTTAAGATTGAAATGAAAGAGGCGCTGTCGGACGCATTTGACATTCATTTGACCAATCATTGCACACTAGTAACTGACAGATGAATGACCACAACGTACTTATGAATGACTTTTTAACATGGCGGCGTTAGTTCCAATTTTTGCCATTTCAGAGATAAGTTGGGCGCACTGTAATTACCTTTTAATTTAATAAAACACATTAAAATAACGGATTTGTCAGTGACCCCTTTCACAGATGACATGCATGTGTCAGGTGGTGTCAGGTTCTAATAAAACGACCAAAACGCTCGTAATGTATTTTGACAGTACATTTTCTACATAAAAACGACATAAAAACAGTCGTTTTGAACGTTGCGATGGCTCAGTGGAATATGCCAACCAAATTTGGTGCCAACTGCCTAATGCATCGGCTGCGTTCCGTAACTCGACCAAAACGCCCAAAACGACACTAAACTTTTTCATACAAATTTGAACGTTTTGGGCGTTTTGGTCATAGAGATAGTACACTAGAGGGCAGAAGCCAGGCTTCAGAGCGTACAGCTCGGATAAACAGAGACGAAATCTTTAGTAATCACCTTTCTCTTTCTGGCGCGGCTTCAGAGCGTACCTAGGATAAAAAGAGACGAAATCTTTAGTAATCACCTTTCTCTTTCTGGCTCCTCGGGATCGGAGAGAGATAGGTAATTACCGTTATCGTTGTTTCTCTTTCTAATTGGGGGCGATTGCAATGTATGGGCAGCCGTATGGCTCACCCACTCTAGTGTACTATCTCTATGGTTTTGGTCGAGTTACGGAACGCAGCCGACATCATGCATTAGTGTCACTGTCAATGTGTCAAAAATGTCAAAATTGAATATGTCAAAATTGAATCTGTCAATTGTTGCTTGTTGCAAACATAACTAGGTTGCAAACCATAGAGATAGGAATAATAGTTGAAAGGTTGAAACAGTTGCAAACAAATGCATGCAGCAGATTTTTATGTTTATGTTATGTTATGTTATGTCATTTAAGATCGATTATAAAAATAAACTTGTCTAAAGACTCTAAAGGTTTTCAAAGTTATTACCGAGATGAATTATAAAGATTGTTGCAGAACGTGCTTAGGAAATAACAAGGAAATGCGACACTATCAAACAGTTGTAACCATTGCAGGTGTAGACGTTCGATTGTCCGACATATTACAACAATTTTACAATTACGAGGTTATTTAGAGCTCAATTTGGCATTTTTTTAAACTTACTGTAGATGTTATTAATGTAAAAAGCGTATTTCTTTTCAGATCACAACAAAGGACTCATTTCCTGAGAATATTTGCATAAACTGTGTTTATCATTTAACTGTTACTTATTCATTTAAAGTTCTCATAGAAAAAAGTAATAAAACTTTGGAGAAATGCCTCACTGCAATAGATTCAAGATGCGTGAAATATGATCTTGACCTAGGCTTGGATGATCATAAAAGTTCTAGTGATTTCAGCGATAAAGATGACAATATTCCATTGGTGACAAAAAATCAAGTATTCTGTGTAGAATGTAAAGCCAAATTCAACTCTGCTGCATCTCTAATTGAACACTGTACTAATGCTCATCCAGTGAAATCAACAGTTGGACAAGATTGTGATTATTGTAATGAGAAATTTGAAAATTTTGAATCCCTAATAAAACATATGAAGCTACACTTGAAGCCATATGAATGCGATAATTGCTGGGAGGGATTCTTCAACCGTACTGATCTAAAAACTCATCGATGTAGATCAAATCGAAAAAAGAAGGATCAAAATAAACCCTTACAGCAATGTGACCAGTGTGGAAAATCATATCCCTCAGGGTACATCAAGTTACATGTTCGGATTCATGGAAATGATGCACCATATTCTTGTAAATACTGCCCAAAGAAATTTAAAGTCCCTTGTAGTCTCAATTCTCATGTATTGTGGAAACACAAAAAGACCAAAAATCACACCTGCCATATCTGTAATGCCAGATTTGTTTCACATAGTTCACGTAGTGCACATATTCGGAAACAACATTTCAATGAAAGGAATCATATTTGTGTTACGTGTGGTAAAAAATTTTTTCAAAGGTGTGACATGGAGAGGCATTATTTAACGCACACTGGAGTTAAGAATTTCCATTGTGAAATGTGTGATAAATCCTATCAAACAAGATATGGATTAAATGTACATTTAAAATCTCACTCACATGTACAATGCACCCCTAAAATTGACAAAGCACCAAGTTGTAATAATTTAACATAAACAATATGTGGCGTCCTTCCCTGAAACCTGAAAAGGAAATAACATAATTAAAATACAAATAAATAAATAATAATAAACATATAAATAACAAAGCAAATAAAATATAATACTTACCACCAACTTGCATTATATAAATTCATTTTTGTTTACCACTATAATGTAATGTCGGAAGGCCGCCGTGAGTAGCGCGTCGCGATTTATCGTAGCGGATAAAATATCCCACCGTTCTACACGGCACTCGTATAGCTGCGTATACGCTACTTATTTTATAACATGCTCACGGCCGCCCGCCGCACAGTGGTCCGAACGCTCACGCCTCGAACGCACGTCGCTTTGTATCGCACTCGCTCGCTAATACTTACGCGTTTACCTCAGTCCTGATATTTCCGTACTTTTATATCTTCTTATCTTCTCTGCTTCCTTCGCCTCTGTAATACTGTGCCTCATCTGTGTTCACTGTGCAATAAACCGTTGGTGGTCAGTGACTTGGACTTTTATTGTTCTCCAAATAAGAAGAACCCATCGACGTCGCAAACAACCACTACACTGGTGACCCTGTGAAACAACGGAAAGTTATATTATTATCAACAAAACCGTAAGCATTTTGATATTATAATGGAACGCAAAGATGGAGGTACCAAGACTGACTCAAGCGAGACGTCGTCATCAAGACCATTTACACCTCACGACACGACCGAAATTTGTCGCATCGGAGTACGACCTCCACCTTTTTGGCCGGAAGAACCTGCAGTATGGTTTTCACAGTTAGAAGGGAATTTTATACTATCGGGAATTAGAGACGACGACACGAAATTTTACTATGTAACATCTACATTAGAACAAAGATACGCCGCAGAAGTCAAGGACATCATCGTGTCGCCTCCTAAAACGGGAAAATACGAAAAATTAAAAACTGAGTTAATAAAACGGCTGTCGGCATCCCGTGAAAAAGAGGTAAAACAATTACTCATGCACGAAGAGCTTGGGGACCGGCGACCATCGCAATTTTTGCGTCACCTGCAGCGACTGGCAGGCCCAACGGTACCTGACGATTTTATAAAAACAATTTGGACCAGCCGCCTACCCACCGCTCTCCAGCCCATCCTCGTCTCTCAAAAGACTGCGGATCTGCAGGCTCTAGCGGATCTAGCTGACAGCATCCACGAAATTGTTCCTGTCGCCCCACTGGTCGCATCAACCTCGAGAGAGTCACGGCCAGCGCCCACGCTTGAGTCAATGGCCCGGCAAATTGATGAACTGTCGAAACAGGTGAGAGCCTTAACTGCACGAGAGCGCCGACCTAGATCCAGGACGAGAGCTACACGAGACGGCAGCGAAAACCGAACGAAGCGTTCACATTCCGAATACAAAAAGTACCCCATTTGTTGGTACCACCACAAGTTCGGCAACAACGCAAAACGTTGCGTGAAGCCCTGCGACCATTCGGAAAACTCTCAAGGCAGTCTGTAGCGGCGACGACTGACTGTCTCAACACACCTGGTCGCCTATTTGTGACGGACAGCAGAACGAAGATGCAGTTTCTCGTTGACACCGGCAGCGATCTCTGTGTCTTCCCTCGCAGTGCACTGCATGAACGTCGGTCAGCAACAAACTACCAACTTTTCGCCGCTAATGGGACCACAATAGTCACCTACGGGTTCGTGCACCTAGAATTAAACCTCGGCTTACGCCGCGACTACAGCTGGCGGTTCGTCGTAGCAGACGTGTCCAAGGCTATCATAGGAGCCGATTTCCTATCCTACTACGGCCTCACGGTAGACTGCCGAAACAAGCGCCTCATCGACACCACGACGACCCTCACAACAGCAGCGACATCAGCAACATCGTCGGGCACTATATCTTCTGTGAAGACACTGGTCGGCGATTCCAGCTATCACGACCTACTGCGCCAGTTTCCTGACATTACACGTCCAGCTGGCACGAACCGCAAAGTGGAGCATAACATTATCCACCACATTAAAACAACCCCTGGACCGCCCGTTTCCTGCGTCCCACGTCGTTTGGCCCCGGACAAACTACTTATCGCTAAGAAAGAGTTCGAAGCAATGATTAAGGACGGAACAGCGAGGCCATCAAAAAGCCCATGGTCGTCACCGTTGCATCTAGCAGCAAAAAAGGATAGCGGATGGCGTCCATGTGGAGACTACCGCATGCTTAATGCTCGAACAGTTCCGGATCGATACCCAATTAGAAACCTCCAGGACTTCACGCACAACATATCTGGTTGCACAGTGTTCTCCACATTAGATCTCGCGAAGGCATATAACCAGATACCTGTCAACGCGGAAGACATCGAAAAAACGGCGATAACCACCCCGTTTGGTCTGTACGAGTTCCCATACATGTCTTTTGGACTCAGGAACGCAGGCCAAACGTTTCAGCGGTTCGTCGACGAAATCACCAGAGGACTCGATTTTACATTTGCATACTTGGATGATTTCATAATATATAGTAAAGACAAAGCGTCACACATGAACCATTTACGCCAGATTTTCAGAAAACTCCATGAATACGGCATGGTGATAAACACAGCGAAGTGTGTATTTGGAGCGCCTGAAGTAAAATTCCTTGGACACACGGTATCAGCGAACGGCATTACACCGGCACCAGACAAAGTCGAGGCAGTGAAGAAGTTTCCCACGCCAAAGACAGTAAAAGAACTGAGACGTTTCTTAGGCATGGTGAACTTTTACCGAAAGTTCATTCCCGGCGCAGCGGAAATCCAAGCACCGCTACACTCGCTACTCACTGAAAAAGTCAAAGGCTCACATCCAGTGAATATGTCAGGCGATGCACTTAAGGCGTTTGAAGAGTGCAAAGAGAGCCTGTGTCGCAGCACTCTCTTGACGCACCCAGATTTAGACGCAAGGATCGCCTTAGTAACAGACGCATCTGACACAGCTATCGGAGCAGCCCTCCAACAATATAAAAACGGCGCGTGGCAACCACTCGGATTCTTTTCCCGAAAATTAAGCCCTTCGCAAGTAAAATACTCTCCCTATGACAGAGAATTACTAGCGATCTACGAAGGAATTCGTCATTTCCGACATATGCTTGAGGCTCGCCATTTCATAATATACACAGACCATAAGCCCATCTGCTACGCATTTACAACGCGTAAAGACAACTGTTCCCCGCGACAATTTCGTCATCTTGATTATATATCACAATTTACCACGGATATTCGTCACATATCAGGGAAAGACAACATCGTAGCAGATACACTGTCAAGAATACAAGAAATTTCCCAGCCTCTTGATCTCACATTATTGGCAAAATCGCAAGACCATGACCCAGAGCTGCAACGCTTACGCAATTCGGAAGAATCGTCGCTTCGATTGCGTCTAGTTACCATCCCTGGCACGCAAAATCAACTGTATTGTGATGACAGCCACGGACTAATAAGACCGTTCGTTACGTCACCACATCGCCGCCAGGTTTTTGAGAGCTTGCATTCACTGAGCCATCCTGGTGCAAACGCAACCGCAAAATTAGTTTCCCAGCGTTTCGTATGGCCCGGCGTGAGGAAAGATTGCCGAGAATGGACAAAGACATGCCACGCCTGCCAAAAAGCCAAAATATCACGCCACGTTATATCAAACCCTGGCACATTTCAACTTCCTCGTACTAGATTCACAACCGTCCATATAGATCTCATAGGACCCATGCCAGTATCGAATGGATATAGATACTGTTTGACGGCCGTAGACCGATTCACAAGATGGCCAGAAGCCATCCCCATCGAAGACATAACGGCCGAGACAGTAGCCAAAGCCCTGATTTCCGGTTGGATAGCACGCTTTGGTTGCCCAACGACTATAGTGACAGACAGAGGACGCCAGTTTGAATCTGCGTTATTTAAACATCTTGCTCATATGGCCGGGTTTCAACATAAGCAAACAACAGCTTATCACCCAGCGTCAAATGGTTTGGTTGAAAGATTTCATAGACACTTGAAAGCAGCCATAACCTGTCACGCGAACTCAAACTGGACAGAGTCACTTCCTCTAGTATTATTAGGAATCCGAAGCGCATACAAAAATGACATACAAGCTTCATCGTCGGAGTTAGTGTACGGTGAAACACTCAGATTACCCGGCGAACTATTTCAACCAGTTAAAGACCGTACCGATGACATAACTGATTTTACGGCAAGACTTCGATCAATCGTCAAAAACCTCCAGCCACAACCAACTTCACGGCACTGTAAGAAATCAATATTTATATTCAAGGACCTTGCCACCACCACCCATGTCTATCTCAGAGAAGACGCACTGAAAGGAGCACTGCAACCAGCCTATACCGGACCACACGAAGTGTTAGAAAGAGATGACAAAGTATTCAAAATTCTACTAAAAGGGAAACCTGTCTCGGTATCAATAGAAAGATTAAAACCTGCATATATACTTACCGAAGATGCCGATCCCGGAGATAACACACCACCCGCAGACAGCTCACCTGAAAAAGAAAAAGAAAAAAACATTAATAAAATACCTGAAAAAAAGACACGATTTGGAAGAACAGTCCGATTACCTGACTATTATCGTCCGTAAGCCGGCCTCTGGGGGGGAGTGGTGTGGCGTCCTTCCCTGAAACCTGAAAAGGAAATAACATAATTAAAATACAAATAAATAAATAATAATAAACATATAAATAACAAAGCAAATAAAATATAATACTTACCACCAACTTGCATTATATAAATTCATTTTTGTTTACCACTATAATGTAATGTCGGAAGGCCGCCGTGAGTAGCGCGTCGCGATTTATCGTAGCGGATAAAATATCCCACCGTTCTACACGGCACTCGTATAGCTGCGTATACGCTACTTATTTTATAACATGCTCACGGCCGCCCGCCGCACAGTGGTCCGAACGCTCACGCCTCGAACGCACGTCGCTTTGTATCGCACTCGCTCGCTAATACTTACGCGTTTACCTCAGTCCTGATATTTCCGTACTTTTATATCTTCTTATCTTCTCTGCTTCCTTCGCCTCTGTAATACTGTGCCTCATCTGTGTTCACTGTGCAATAAACCGTTGGTGGTCAGTGACTTGGACTTTTATTGTTCTCCAAATAAGAAGAACCCATCGACGTCGCAAACAACCACTACAAATACATTATTATTGTTCTATTGATAAGTTAGTACTGTTGTAATATAAATTTTTATAGGCTATGGTCTCATAATACATTTTAATATTAAAATATTTATGACTGAAGATATTATTTCTTTAATAAAAAAAACCCTAGACCCATTTCTTTAGCCGAATGTAAACCGACAACCTGATGAAGATAATGGGCAACCACTAAATTTCTTAGGCCCTGTTGCCTCTGGAATCCAGTCTGGATGATACATGATGACTTGATGACCTGAATCTTTTTAAAATCTGTCTCGGAAAGCCGATTTCCTTTTCTCGTCCCGTTCCACGGATGTGATATACCCCCATACATAAATCAAAATAACAGTAATTTAGCACCTATAGATAATATAGTAAACTGGATTAGCCCTGCATTCTTTTATTAATCGAAAACTTAAATGTCTGTAAATTAAATACTGCAGCTAAAGTTATTGAACTCTTTGACTAAAGTAGAGTACTCTTTTCTCAGTATCACGTCTGTATTATCTTTATCTGCAGGCAGGTGTTATGCCCAGTTCACATTATTCCAGTACAGCATTCCAGTCCAGCGCTGGAATGCTACTGGAATAATGTGAACCGGGCTGAACCTGCACTGGAATGTACCATTCCAGTGATCAATCCAGTCCAGTCGACTGGAATGGCGGTCTATTTTTCATTCCAGCGCCACTGGAATAGTGTGAACGGCCAATCCAGTGCTGGATTACACGTTGAAGAGTGAATACGAATTGTTGTTTTTTTGGGATAGGTAATAGGTGGTGACTAATTCCTAATAATGAAGTTAACTGAAAACCAAACTCTTCAGTTTGTTTCTTTGTACAGAGAACATGTATGTTTGTGGGACATTACTTCTGAATTTTATAGACACAAAGACATGCGCCAATCCGCCCTGCAAAATATTTCTGAGGGTATGCAAATAGAGGGTTCTTCTCAAATATCAGAAATCAGCTACTTCTTATAGCAGTAATAATTGAACAGTTTTAAAACAATTTTCAAACTCCTTTCTTGAAAGCATTGTCACTGTAGTGTTACCGATCTACAGCTTTTGAACGACTGAAATAAATGTGAACGATATGATCCAGTCCAGCACTGGACTGGATTACCGCTGGATTACTGGACTGGAATAAATGTGAACCGGGCATTATAGATTGTCTATAAATGTCGCAATACATACGTCAAAGAACACAAGTTGTCAGTCCAGTGGTCTCGAACCTACCGATTTTTCGGTATTTCTACCGAAATGGGCTCTGTTCTACCGAAATGCAACGATTTTTCCACGATTTTAGAGCATACGTGTAAATTCTCCCGATTTTTTTACCGATTTTACGAAAATTTTAAGTTGGCACCCCATTTCATTTATGTTTTACGTTAATGGGAATGGGGAATCCCTCAACCATAGATTTAGAACCAGTAGATTCACCCATACATTTGAAAGAGCGAGATTGCCAGTTACAAAATCTACGTGAGACAATAATTATTGCTTATTACAAAAAAAAATAACCGACTTCAACCTCGATAAGCAGAGATGACTCAAAAACTATCCGCCAGATGGCGCTTAATTCAACATGTAGGTGTAAAGTTCTCGTCACTACAAATTAATCAAGCCCAAACACTAGATAACTACAGTAAATTGAGGAGTTCCCTTGACTGTCTTTCGGCTTCATCAGATCGACTTCAGACCTTCATGAAATTGTAACGCTTTGATGTACTTATAAAAACATTAACAAACACACTAGTCGTGCCTACAATTTTCGAAAGTTGCCCTCGATTTCTCCGAGATGCCATCATCAGATCCTGGTGATCCTTTTAAAAGGACCCCACTGCGCATAATTATCTACTTTACAACAAAAAAAGAATTATCAAAATCGGCCCATAAACGACGAAAAAATCGCTGAACAAACATAAAAAAAGCATATATACGTTCGAATTGAGAACCTCCTTCTTTTTTGAAGTCGGTTAAAAATATTATTTTCATCACACCTATTCGAAAAAGACGACTTGGTTCGGACATAAGGGGTTCCAAAGTTGCTGTTTTCTATTCAGCGGGCGGGAATGAATTTTCATACAACTTTTCCTGCCGGCTAGATCTTTTCCGTCCTATTTTGAATTTAGAACATTTTAGTATTTTGCGCTAAAGAAATCGAACGCAAATATTGTTTGAATAAAGAATGTCTGGTACGACGCGAGGGCCCCGCCAGCTGAATAATAAAAAAAGAAATCAAATTAAGATTTCGTTTTCAAATTAAAATTAAGTTTTCGTGCATTTTTACGTATTATTTTCTATTATTTTCTATTATATATATATTATTTTCTCATAGTGGGTGATGAAAAGTAGAGTGTATCACTCGGGTGCAAGTATATTTTTGGCTCGGGCGACGTACTTTGAATCCCTCGCTACGTTCGGGATTCTACTAAAGAATCCCTCGCTACGCTCGGGATTCTACTCTAGAATCCCTCACTTCGCTCTGGATTCAAAAAACGCCCTCGCCGAAAAAATATTACTTTGCACCCTTGTCATACAATCTACTATTTTTGTCCAAGTCACCGTGCCTGCCTAAAAATTTGCCTTGGCAACATTATACTATAAGGGGTTTCCCGCTTGGGAATTTACTCACTTATACTTGTTCACATAAATATGAACAGAAATTCTGATTTCATTTCATTAAATATTGTACATAATATAGCGTCAAAAAATTGTATTGTGTTTATCTAGCCTGTATAATATGTGTTTAGTAATTTTACATAAACTCAAACTCAAATTCAATATGCTTTATTCACGTAGGTATCGCCGATACGCTTGTGAACGTTATTTTTGATTCTACCCCCATTTTGTAAATATTAGCATAGAATTTAAATAGCTTTTAATCTTTATCTCTTTGGTTAATTAGGTGTATTTGATGTATATAAATTAGTCTGTAAGTTTATTTTTTGTAAATAAGACGAATTTGATGAATATTGTATATTTTTGACATCTACCGATTTTTGGTACAAATATACCGATTTTAGTGGGCAATTCTACCGATTTCGCACTTTTACGTTTGAGACCACTGGTTGTCACAATCACAAGACGTCAATCAATGTGAAAGAAAAGAAGAATAGCTGAATAGGTACCTACACAGATCTGATATTTTTTATGTATTTAAATGAATTAAATAAACAAAGATTAGAAAATGAACTATAAAGACCGCTGCAGAACTTGTTTGGGGAGCGATAAAGAAATGCGGTCTATTCAAACGAAAATCACAATAGCAGGTGAAGGCGTTCCATTGACTGATATTTTGGACAAGTTTTACGATTACAAGGTACCCATAGTATTAAGTTTATAATTATCTTGATAAATTAATTAATTAGACAAGAATAGGCTAAGTAGTAAATTACTGCATTTGATGTTCCTTTCCAGGTTTCAGATGAAGACTTATTTCCCGAAAATATCTGCATAAATTGTGTTCATCAACTAACAATTACCTATTCATTTAAAATTCTTATAGAAAATAGTGCAAAAATCTTAGCAGAAAGTAATAGCTTTCCTGATTTGACTAATGACAGCTATGATTTAAATTTTGAATCGGACGATTGCAAAGTTTCCAATAATAACACAAGTGTTAAAAAGAGAGTTGTTACCAGACATTCTGAAACAACAAAAAACAATCTAGTATTTTGTGTAGAATGTAAAGCAGAGTTTCTTTCAGTTCAATCTTTAAACGAACATTGTACTAACAGCCATCCAGTGAAGTGTGCAATTGGAAGAGATTGTAATTATTGCAATGAAAAGTTTGAAGATTTCAGGTCACTTGTTAAACATAGAAAACTTCACCTCAAACCTTATTTATGTGATAATTGCTGGGAGGGCTTCTATGATTTGAACAGCCTAAATACTCATTCATGTCAGCCTAACCAGATGAGGGATAAAACCAAATCAGAAAGAGTTTTGCGGCAATGTGATCAATGTGGAAAGTCATACCCACCTGGGTACATAAGGATACACATGTTAACGCATAGCACTGACAGGCCATATAGCTGTGAGTTCTGCTCAAAGAAGTTCAAAGTGCCGGGAAGCCTCAATTCTCATATACTCTGGAATCACAAGAGAACAAGGAACCACATATGTGAGGTGTGTAACGCGACATTCATCTCGTCGAGCGCCCGTAGTTCACACGTTCGGAAAAACCATTTGAAAGAAAAGAAATATAGTTGTGAGAGTTGTGGCAAAAGATTCTTTTCAAAGTCAGAACTGCAACGGCATTCACTCACTCATACAGGAGTTAAAAACTTTCACTGCCACATGTGCGATAAATCCTATCAGACCAGATATGGACTGAATGTTCATTTGAAATCACACACACAAATGACAATCAATGTATTGAATTTGTAAAGTTATACCAAATATGGAATATGTGCATTAATTCTAGCTTAATGATTTGGTTTAATGAATTTGTTCTACAAAATAAATATCAAACTGAGAGCATTTCAGTTATAAGTACAAATAATATTATGATCTCATCTCATTTTATACAATAACTTATATAATATATTAGTCATATTTAAGCATTTTTTCAATTATTTCCTATTTCTCCTCACAGTGTTTGTTGTTGTTTTGTTAATAAATTTAATTCTCATTAAAAAAATCTCCTTTCATAATTATGCTCCTTTATATGAGGAGGATAGGATTAGAATTGAAATATAGGAATAAAATAAAATGCATTTTAGACAGGTACCAATAATTTTAATAAAATACTTCAAATAATTACTAACATAATAAACATGCATACTTACAAAATAATCAAGATCATTCCATACATAGGTATATAAATCAAAAGAATCAGTGAAACCGCATCCAAGTCCGTTAATCCAGTTTAGAAATAGCAGTATCAAATGCAGAGATGCATAGACAAATTAAAACGAAAATTATAAATATTATTTTTAGCCAAAATTCCTTGGACTTCATGTCCAATCAATCAAATGTATGTTTTTATTAATTGTATAGATAGCAAACACCTATAAAGTTTAGTTTCTAGATTCACAAGTATAATTTTGTATTATATTTAATAGTCCTGGCACTATAGAGGGGATTATACATTAACATAAGGACGTCTACACACTACTTATCAGGCATGTGAGGCAATTTGTAATTAATAAAAAAATTATAAATATGATATAAGCACCACTGATTGATTGATAACTGCGAAGATTATTGGCAATATTAATATCATAACCTATTAAATTATAAGAGTACAGAAACAATTACATTCTTAACAATTTTAAAAAAATCCTTTTAACCCTCACTTCTTAATAAAATACAATTTATTTAATAATTAAACTAAGGAAAGATCCAATCACGAAATTTTACCACATATTTTTAGAATCTCCCGAAATATATTTTTATTTCTCCACTATGTTGCGAAAGAACGGAGTCGCAATAAATAAAATGCCTAACGATTTTTTTATTCCGAAAATAATACGCAATCATAGCCTTCTTTAGTATATAATTTTAATTATAATGGGTACTTACGCTTAATGTTGTACCTAGAACGCTAGAAAAACGCGGTTATAGAATGTGCGTCGCAATCATAATTATAAGTATTAGACATCTACGGACAGTAAACATTACCACATCACAAGACACCTCAAATAACTAGACGGGAGTTAAAAAAACTTACATACTACAATTGACAATATTAAAATTTTGAAAAAGCAGTTTTATAAACAGGCATATTGAGTTTATTGCAGCAAAGTAAATATGACACAAGAATGTGTAACATACAGCTTGCTATAAAGATAATTTAACATGTATAAACTATGAAATTTGTATCAAACTGTAAACAATATTTCAAGGAACTTTCTAATTTTATTTATTGGTCGGTGGGAGTCAGACATATTTCAGTAATACAGTAAAAGCTGCTTCAGTGAGTGGTTCAAGATAATCGGATCCTTATTTCATACATTGTACAATGTTAGTATTCCACAAACCTATTTGAAATCATTTACAATAATAATAAAAATGACATAAAACATATTTAACTTTGTACCTTTTTTCACTTATTTTATATTTCAAAATCTTTTATATTGACATAAGAGAAAATAAAAACGGCCAAGTGTGAGCCGGTCCGCGTCGTCGCATGTAAAGTGACTTCGTTATTTATATCGGTCGACACTTGAACTAAAATGTCAAGCCTACTAAGATGCGAAGTTTCTTTTTAAAACCGCTTATGTAAGGTAAATAATGTTTGCATAGTCACAGAACCTCAAAAAATAGACTTGGAAGACGAACCAATAACTTTGGATAAATTATTCTCAATAATTCGTCTATCAACTAAAGTTACATCCGAATGCTTAACGCAAAACGTAGTTACATACATATTTTATACAACAAAACTCACACTGGCAACGACATTCGCTCTAATCTAACAGCATAGGATAATATACTTAAGTTGTATTTATTTATAGAACCATTTAAGCGAAAGGCAACCGATAATACAGTGTCTGAAAGGTGTATAAAAATATAAAATTATCACTCTGTCCAGTCTGTGACACGTTTTTGCGTGCCCGCATGTACCGCCCTACGCCAGGAGCGCCCAAACTGTTTTCGTTACGACTGATATCTCTATGCCGTTATATTCTAGTAAAACCTGCAAAAGAAACATTCATTATAAATGTTACAATTATTGCAAGTTTATAGAAATGGGTGAAAAAGCTAATTTTAATAAAATTTATTATTCAAATATTGATATTTAATGACATTGTGCAAAATGATCCGCTGAGGAATAAAGCAACTTACCGAAACGGTAAAAGCATAAATAATTGCGTGCGCTTAATCTATATTAGTTAAATGTTATTTCAAAAGCAGTGAGTCGTATGAGTCGTAAAGTATTGTTTTTTAGCTTTTAAATAAATAATTAAATTAAACTAAAAAATTATTTGCAGTATTAATAACAATTAATGTATTTTTTCAGAACTCAGAATAGTAATTTAAATTAATGACAGTTAAAAAAAATAAACACAGCACAGCATGATGAACAAGTTATAATATTGATAGAATTCATTCGACAAGGAAATTAATATTATAATTTGGTTTATGAACTCAAACTATTTCAGGTGGTAGAGCCTAGAGTTCGCCCGGGGTAGTACCACCGCCCGCCAAGGTACTCAGTACCATTCCTACCGTCATAATAATTGTTTTTAAGAGCAATTGTGTTCCGGATAGGAAGGTTTGTGGAGCCGGTTTCACTTTTTTAGAGGCGACCATCTCAGACCTCAGGGGTAGCAACGCATCTGTGACCGAATTGGAACAAGACTCATACTAACAATAACTAACTGGACTATTACTAACATTAACTAACAGGACTAATTATCACTAACATACCCTGTCCTCGCACTTATTAACAAACTAACCAACTAATATTCTAACACCATCTACTAACTGGACTAACCATCCTAGTCCCCTTGAGTCTAGTTCTAGGTCGGTCACAGTTGTTATGGGCGGCAGGAGAAGGGTGGTACTGCATGCTCGTTTGCTATCTTAATTCCATAAAAAAAAAAAAAAAATGTTAATATGTAAATGTATTCATGTTAATTCAAGCTCTTATTAACAAAATTATCAAAAACTAAACTCATACATGCAAATAATTAAACACATTATGCACATAAAATAAACTACATACAACGTTAACTACAGCACTACCATCTATGTCTACAATACAATACATACATACGTTAGCAATACCGCTCGTGCCTCAGAAATTCATATCTAAGCCTATCTGATACATAACTTCTTCCATGTCCGTTCCGTTCAATCCGTTCTGTTCAGTATTTTGTTTCTCCGTACCGTTGACAGTGGTCGATGTACTTGTTGTGGGTTCGGGGTCGGGGTCTGTGATAACAGGCCCTTGTATGGGCAAACCCAGTATAATCCGGATCTGGTCGGTTAGATGCGGCGCTGATATCACTTGATGGTAGATTCCCTCCGCTGTGCTTAGAATTTTGTCCACGTCCAGCCACATTGATAAATCGTTGACATGCTGAAAGAAAGATTGTTTACTTATGTAAAAAGCTTGTCCTGCTACTTTTTTAGTTGTCATGGGCGGCGTCGGAAGGATGGTCCATTTTCGTTTGCTATCTTAAATACGAAAAAGTTGTCATATATTATGGTTAAATGAGCTATCAATGGTAAATCCATACTAATATTATAAATGCGAAAGTCTGTCTGTCTGTCTGTGACGTTTTCACGGCTAAACCACCGGTCCGATTTGGATGAAATTCGGAATGAACATAGTTGAAGACCCAGAGTCACACATAGGCTACTTTTTTTTCAAAAATCGACCCCTAAAGGCTTGAAATAGGGGATGAAAGTTGATGACGTACCCCCTCCCCCACTTCCCCGGTTCGCGATATAAACGAATTTTACGCGGGCGAAGCCGCGGGCAAAAGCTAGTAATAATTATACGTCCATAATCGTGATACATATTGCTTTCACCATATTCATCTACATTAAATAACATGAAACAATGAACGAGTCTGGTGCTTCCTACTGAACAAACAACGCTATAGCAATAAATCTCTTCCATTGAAAGTCATTGAACTCTGGTTCATCCAGCTGAATTATAATCCTCCTGTAAATAATAGCATCAAATATTTTCACTTGTTTAATTGTAAAACTATACTTACTTTGAGTATTTCAGTAAACCCATAGTCTTTGTTGATGAGAACATCTTTCTCCGCATCCAGTATGGCGACGCAGATCAACAGGTGGAAATTAGCACACGGCAATCCCGTCCATAACACCTCCCATAGCCTGAAAACAGTGCATAAATCATTTTAGCAAATTGTGAAATGTTATTATTTTCAAATCAAGCATAGGTAGTCACCCTGTATACACAACACCATAGTAAGGTTACCCAATGGGTTGTCCATCTAATGACTAAAACCTACTTGATTATCATATTGTGTTTACACGAAAATAGACGCCTGATGTTTAGCTACTTCATTATTCTATGTACAACTTTAACACTTTTACTTCATTATTGACTCACAAAGAGAACACTGTTGAGATATACATTCATTGTGCGCATGTTTACTTTTTAATTCTATTGTATGTTCGTGTGTGTGTGTGATAGAGAATAGAGAGCTTGTGAGCGCTCGAGTGACTGCCAGCATACCTCATGATATCCCGGAAGGAGAACTCCCGTTTGAACCAGACGAGCAGCCAGCGGAAGCAGAAGTACATGTTGCCCGAGTCCTTGGCGGCGAGGTGGGCTCTTCTAGTGTGTGTGCGTGTAAGAGACAGAGCACGTGAGCGCTCGTGTGACTGCCAGCATACCTCATGATATCCCGGAAGGAGAACTCCCGTTTGAACCAGACGAGCAGCCAGCGGAAGCAGAAGTACATGTTGCCCGAGTCCTTGGCGGCGAGGTGGGCTCTTCTAGTGTGTGTGCGTGTAAGAGACAGAGCACGTGAGCGCTCGTGTGACTGCCAGCATACCTCATGATATCCCGGAAGGAGAACTACCGTTTGAACCAGACGAGCAGCCAGCGGAAGCAGAAGTACATGTTGCCCGAGTCCTTGGCGGCGAGGTGGGCTCTTCTAGTGTGTGTGCGTGTAAGAGACAGAGCACGTGAGCGCTCGTGTGACTGCCAGCATACCTCATGATATCCCGGAAGGAGAACTCCCGTTTGAACCAGACGAGCAGCCAGCGGAAGCAGAAGTACATGTTGCCCGAGTCCTTGGCGGCGAGGTGGGCTCTTCTAGTGTGTGTGCGTGTAAGAGACAGAGCACGTGAGCGCTCGTGTGACTGCCAGCATACCTCATGATATCCCGGAAGGAGAACTCCCGTTTGAACCAGACGAGCAGCCAGCGGAAGCAGAAGTACATGTTGCCCGAGTCCTTGGCGGCGAGGTGGGCTCTTCTAGTGTGTGTGTGCGTGTAAGAGACAGAGCACGTGAGCGCTCGTGTGACTGCCAGCATACCTCATGATATCCCGGAAGGAGAACTCCCGTTTGAACCAGACGAGCAGCCAGCGGAAGCAGAAGTACATGTTGCCCGAGTCCTTGGCGGCGAGGTGGGCTCTTCTAGTGTGTGTGCGTGTAAGAGACAGAGCACGTGAGCGCTCGTGTGACTGCCAGCATACCTCATGATATCCCGGAAGGAGAACTCCCGTTTGAACCAGACGAGCAGCCAGCGGAAGCAGAAGTACATGTTGCCCGAGTCCTTGGCGGCGAGGTGGCGCGCCAGCTCGGGGCTGGTGAACGTCAGCAGCTGTTGCAGGTGCAGCAGCTGGAGCTTCATGCCCGCCTGGTCCATGTCGAAGTTCGGCGCCTGGGGAACGGAGTATGGTTGGGTGAGGTGGCGCCCGCCTTAATTATATGTTTTATTTGGGTTCCATACGCCATATCGAATTATATATCGAATTATAGTACAGCGAATTTCATAGCATCGAACACGTTACATCGATAGTTTATTTAATCGATTTTTTTATTAAATCGAACGTTTATCGTCTATTTCCATATTGTAATCCTGTCGATGTCTTGATCCGTCGATTTAATAAAGCTTCAATGTGATAGACCGATATACACGTTCGATATAATGAGAATTCGAATAAATGAGCTATCGATCGATGTAACGTGTTCGATGTCAAGAAATTCGATGTGGCCTATGGAAGCCGTTTTATTTGGCGCCTTGAAAAGATATTTATTTTACTTGGCGTCTAAAAAATTATATTTCCTGGAGCCTGGTTAATGATTTATTCATATCAGTTTCATTGTAAGGCTACATGGTGTCAGTAACAAAATTACATCAACAAAAAATTTGTGATAAAAGTTGTTCACTGGTAATTTAATTGATAACCTTCTAATCATTGCCCCGGGGTACATTACTAAACAATGATTAAAGTTAATTAGATGATTAAAGATCTGTATATTAAAATAGGCCCTTTATGATAGTAGCTACTAAAATTCGTAAGGTATAGAGGATTCTGGTTTCAATCAAATCAGAGTTATTGCAACATTTGGTAATTGAAATAGATTCAAAAAATGCTTTAACAACTATATTGAATTATTTGAATCAATTACAATAATCACTGGATAATTATTAGTAAAAAAAAACAAACTTACTATTTTCTCCATAAAACCAACGAAGCACCAGAAGCTATCCACTTCGTTCCCCAGCAGCAACAGAAGCGGGGCCAACACATCACTCATGCCTTGCACGTATCCCAAATCAAAGTTATACATGACGTATGTCATTAAAATATCTTGCAGCAAAATCAAATTGGGATTATTTTCCCCGGCATAGAAAGGATGAGTCCTGTCCGTTCTGTTAACATCCTTCTCCACTAAACTTTTCCTATCCCTGAACTCTGAGAAGCGGGCTTCCTGACCCTCGGTCATGGATCGCCATTGGAGTTTCATGGAGAAGTATTCTTCAGTTTTCCGTTTATGGTAGGCTCGTAGTTCGCTGTGTGTCATATTCCACGGGTAGTAATCCAACAGGTATTTCCAAACTACATGCCGTATTGAGTGAGCGACACCCTGTGGGATTTGATCATACCTTTATGCATGTAATATACACATAATCTTAATTTTAACTGATCGATGTCTGTATGTGGAAGATGTTTGAGAAAATGTTTGGTAGAATATTTTAATAACACCAAAGAAATTTTGAAAATTTTGAGTTTGTGAGAAATAAATAAGAAATAACTAATGAAAAAAATAACTTTAATGTAAAAATGTTCAATTCATTTTCAAAGACACTCACACCTCTAAATACTAGCTGTTTGACACCTTCCACTTCCGTCACTCTACCCTCTGTTTCTAACAGTCCTTCCCATTTCTCTGCAGTCAACGGGTGACCCCTGTAAAGTTGATTACATGATAATTATTATAATTACTTGAGGGATAAAAAAACAAAATTATTATTTTTATTTTAGTCTGCATTATATGAGTATTTGGCAAAGGGAGATCTCCCGCCAGGCGAGACGACATGCCTGGGGGGCGGCCGGGCCCCGAGTGAATGTACTCGAGGCGTGGTATATATGTCAGCGATCGACAATTCTTCGATAGCGCGATTCAGGCTTCGGTGACGTCACCGTGTGACGTGTGTCGCCACAAGTAAAGTTACAGACATCGCGTCACGTTTCATCACACGTAAACCATAGACAAGTATTAACCTCTAAAAATTCAAATAAATGTAGAACTCATAACAGATGTAAATTACTTTACCTGGGTATGCACGGCCGTGGTGGTAACGTAGGCTTCACACTGATGACCTCGTACTCATCGCTTTTGATGACGCTGGTGGCATCCTCCAACGCACTCATACTCTTTGTCAGCAAGTCCGCTACTTCCTCCGATACATCCTGTTTACCATTCGCCATTGCTTCGTTTCCGTAGTACACTGTACAAAAAATAGAGTACATAAAAAAATCTGTCAAGTCTGTTCTAATTAAAAAAGCAACATGTCAAAATGATGTGCATAAATATGGCACATTTTTATTGATTTTCGAGAAGATTCTACCGCTATAAAATCGACATACTCACTTTCATCTAAATCAGTTTGCGGATTAAGTTGGAAAAGAAAACAGACAGAATTACTTTCTCATTAACGATATCAGTAAGGATGGAAAGTTTGAACTTAGCTTACCAATATCAGTTAGTTTTGAAAACGCTTCCAAAGTAGTCTCATAGGGTCTCTGCTTGAAGTTTGACACCAAATTCCAAACTACATCTGTTGTGTTCTCAGTAAAAATATCCAGTTCAGCGAATGACCTATTCAACGCTTGCGTTTCAATGTTGGGTTCTATCACCATATACGTATTCCTGTCGTGTCTCGCTTTGGCCGTTTTGACATGATTCTTTAGATAAGCCACAAAAATCTCTGCGTTTCCATGTTGAAAGTAGAAGGTATTTTGCCAAACGCCCGGCTTGGTTGAAAACTGCATTTGTTGACTATTTCGCGTGACTCTGAAACTCTTTAGGTCCTCTAAGGGTATCTTGATAGTCCTTGCTCGGATTGTGGCATAGTCTGAGGTTATGTTGCCACTTAAAGTCCGCTGTCGACGACCTGAAATTTGTCATCATATTAGGTTGTTCCGAAAGGCATTTCGTTTGTTAATGTGAAATTGAAAGCCAACTTTCGTATGAATAAGAATATTTCAGTAAATTCTACATTAGCCATTCTGGTTCAGCATCATTTGCCATCTTTCTGGTAGAATACCATCTTTCTGGTGCCATCTTTCTGGTCTTTATTGACAAAAAAACTGATACAGGCCTTTTTTGACCTCTTCACTTCAAATAAAGATTTAACCATCCAAAAAAATGCAGCGAATGAAACAAATGATAATCCGAAGACACCAGTTCTGGAGAATATGTTGGAAATGGCATTACATTCACATCAGTTCATCCGAAATAAAAATTGTGACTTAAACAACAACTTAACAACATTTTTAATTTTTCCATACTAAAAAATACATAGTGACGAAAACAATGCTTATTGCTCGCCATACTTAAAAGGAAACCAACGAAAAACTACTGCAACCGTGGCAAATGGGTGCCACAACAATTCTGCAATAATTAATATGAAAGGAAACTTCATGAGAATATTTTTAATGATATTATGTTCACAATTAAATTTAATATAAAACATGAATCAATGTAAAATTAATAATTAAGCATGTATGATCAGATTCGATAAGATAATTAAACATGCAAAAATTTTAAATCCAGAAACAATGTACTTATATTCCGTTAAGTACTTATTTCGAAATGCGTTTGTAAAATCTACTTCGAAGAAATAAATATTTGAATTTTGAATTTTTTGAATTTTGAAATGAGTCATTGTATTCATTATTTATGATAATCATGACCCCAGGGTTGAGCCACTGCTACTAATATAATCTGATCTGTTGTGGTAAGTGACTCATTCAATTCTCGTTTGTACGTAGTTCACCTACCACATAACTGATACTCGCACTGTAATAGTTATTACGTGAATACTAATTACTGATAAGTAATTGATGCACTTTTTCATGTTTCAATATATTCAATGGAATATAAGTTATATAAATTAAGTTTCATTCAACCATCATAATTATAACAAGAAACTGTATTTGAATATAAATAAAAAATAATTAGACAACATCGAGACAATCACAAGAATAGCTGTCATTAATGATTAACGTCTACTTCGAGCCGTTGGGCGCCAGAAAAACCTCAACACTTGGGTAGATAGATTAGGTAAATTTGTAGGTTGACCACATTTTTATAAGACTAGAATTTAAAATCGGACACACCATGTGTCCCCAATCCTGTGTAGGAACTATGGTATATAATGTGGCAAACAGCTCTAACAGTAAGGAAGGGAGAGAATGGGAGGCATCTGAATGCAGAGACAGATTATTATCTATCAAAATTTCTTTTGAGTGTGAGACTATATCACAATAGCTATCTAAGATGACTGAAAGACCATCACTTTATTAATATTTATGAATGATAAAAGGTTCCTCTTAGGATGAGGATAAAGCTGAAGTTTAGAACTGAATATTTCTTATACAAATTACTGTTCAACATGACAATAATAAAATTCATGATGAGTATGCATATTTACATAATATTTTTATGCTTTTTCCTTATGTATCTGATAGATTTCAAAAGTAAAGATGACATGTATTCTATAAAAAATATTTAAATGGCAATGCATTAACTGCCGAACTCTGGATTATAGTTAAATCTATAAATCTGAAATTCTTAGATACTTATTATATTAAATGCACTGATTATTTACTAAGGAAATTACCAGATAGAAGATATTCCAATGAGCAATCATTTATCCAAATATTGTCTATGGTTTTGTACCACTGTCAATGAGGGTCGCCGTTTTTGTACTCACCAGTTAGCATCACCGGCGAGTGAGGTCCTGCTGTCAAAGCCCACCCATACATAAACAGTGACAAGTGATATTCAGACAAGTGAGAAGCGACAGTGCCACAAACTTATCTGACCCGTTGGCCAAAATTGGAACTAATGCAAATGTTATACTGTTGTCAGACAAAGACAGTAGCGCCCTTCTTACCGGGTCAGATAAGTTTGTGGCACTGACAGCCAGACCTCACTCTACACTAGCGCCTCTAGCGGCGAATTCACACGCCTTTACCCTCATTACACTGGCACTCATTATAAATAAGTTCAATAGGGGATCAGACATTCAGACAGTAATCACAAAAAAATCAAGCAAATAGTTAAAAATAATATTTGTCATCTTAACTGAGCATTACACTTACCAATTGTATTAACAACAGCCCATTCCTGATCTTGAGTGTCAGAATCAATAGTGATCAAGTCATTCGGCCTCCACTCAATGCACTTGGATCCATCTGGACTCTGCACAATGCACAGCATCCCAATTGCATTGAGGTCTGTAATTGGTCGGCCCATGCTGGCTTTGAGTAGGACTCCATCTTGAGTGAACAGGTCCTGTAAAGTATCCTTTGTTGATAAATGTGTTATTCATGAATATTATTTTTACTTTATTGTTTCCAGACCACAAAATGTAATACACATAAAAGCATAAAGCAGGAATACAAAACAATGAACAATAACAGGAGTAGGTAACATATAAATAACATTGTCTGTCTCGCATTTAAAATAACTATGTTTTTTCAAGAACTTATACTTAACTATTTATGTGACACAAAAACGCAAAAAAATTATTATAAATTTTTTGTCCGTTTGTTTTTCTTTTCGTCATGGCTAATTTCTGAATGGCTAAACTGATTTTTATCCAGAAATTAGAACAAGATTATGTGATTTTATATTTGTCCTGCATATGACCTACCCGGGTCAGGTCATGAAAATAAAATGATGAAAGGAAGTATTCTTCTTTGCATATTGTAATAATGGTCCCACTGTTTGGTGCCAATCTACCTTGTGGTGGATACTGGCTAAGTGATTTGTACACTAAAAACACTATGAATAGCTCTAGAATATAATAATAATATTATATGGGATATTTATTTATATGCATGACTATTATCTCAAGCCCCCTTCATATACCATATTGAACATTCCAACAACTTTGGCTATAACACTAAGTTAAAGGTCACTTATTTAATAAAATCAAGAGATTTGCAAGCAAGACAAAACTATCATACACATTCACACATACAATCTTATTAGAAATTATTGATCACTGATATATTCAAATTTCAAATTTTGCAAATTCATCTTTATTGCATCATGTGTTACATAATTATGGTGTTACAATAATAAAGAATTAGAGCAGCATGAACCCTGAAAGGGCATTGTGAGTTCAGAGAACTGATATGGGATGTTTAATTTGTACTTATCAAAATGATTAATAACAAAGACAGAGTGGATAGAGTTGCTGCGAAGATAATGAAAATTCTATAAATCATATAGTTTTTGAACAAGGTTTTTAAATTCATACCAGGATAATTATTTTTTTTATATACTTTAGAAGCTATGAAATGATCCATCTAGTATAATTTACAAACTCCTGTTAACAAAATATACCAATATGGGTTTAGCCTGAGTATCATTTTCAAAAATATTGTAAAGAAAAAATACAAACTAAAATGTAAGCATCATACAAAATGTGAATTGAAATTTTCACCAAACTTAATATTTAGGTACGGATGAATAAATTCAGTTACATTCTTTGTATCATTTGGTGCTGAAAAATCAATTAATACATTGTTAGTCATTTGAATTCATGTGTCTATAATGTAATGCAGTTAAAGTTATGGGTCCCCGAGACGATCAAGTGCGCTTGATAAGTCTACGTGCTTGAAGCGAATATTGATCGTTTACGGCGTTGACTTGACGCATTCCTTCAAGCGATCTACGGCTTGACCAGAATTGACAGAAATTTTGATTGAGGCCGCGCCGCTTGATGCACCTACGCTTGATGCGACTTGACAGGACTTGACAAGCTTTTTTCATTAGCCGCCGAAACTTCGAAGATGGCGGACATGGCGGATGACGAAAACTACCGAGACGTGGCCTTGGCAACAAGCGCTGACATAATTACCGAGCGCGATTTTGTGCTATTGCTAATATCCCTTTACAGGGATTATCCTGTACTTTGGAAAATTAAAAGTAAGGAGTATGCTGACAAAAATAAACCTATAAAAAAATAAAAATACCCCATCGCCTCTTTCTTGTTTTTTTTCCTTAATAGATACCGCTAGAGTTATAGCAAGGAATGCCATATCTGCGTTAGAAACCATTTTTGTTTTTGCGACCACAACTTTCATGGGCACAGGGCTGCATGCGACTAAGGCACACGCACTTGACGGGACTTGATGGCACCTTCAATAGGTGTCAAGTCCCTCGTCAAGTGAAACCGTCAATCACGTGAGACTTGTCCAGTGCGCTTGATCGTCTCGGGGACCCATAATAGAGATAATTTATCGACGGGAAAAAACAAATTACATGAATCACTCAATAAGTTACTACTAATCAGAGTGGAACATGATATATAAGTATATTATGATCGTATATATTTAATTTGTGAGAGCTTAAAATGAGAGTATCAAAATAATGTTGGTTGCAAGCAGAATAAACAACAATGTAAAAGACGTGCGTGTCTTCGTGTGTTAGGACATAAACATTAAAAATATGACGCAATTTTAGATTAGGATAATGTTGTGAAAAAGTGGCGATATGAAAATGTACTTCACTGTACCTCTTCAATTAGAAGCCAAGGCCGTACAACGTACCCAAATTGCGTATGGAACACAAAACAATAAAAAAATAGTACCTTGCACTGTTCTGGTATATCCTCAACGGAGCTGGAGGACATCGTCGTGGCACAAATCTTCGACGATTATTACTTTTTATTGTAACCAACTCATGTACGTCGCGAAAAATTCATAACACGACACTTGAATTTTCAAACATTGTTACGTTTACGATGGAATTTTGTACACAAAAGTTTATCAAGTAAACAAAACGACGCGATACGATGTGATGTGTATTTATAGAAAGAGGAAAGGAAATCATAACCACAGAACCCTACTACACCCCTGTCTGTCGGATCATAACATACCTATACCTATATGCCATAGTAGTTTGCTTTGCTGTCTGTGGGTGGCACCCTGTCAACTCTATGGTCTTATTATTACTCTATTCTTGCTGCGTTCCATTAACTATTTATAACGATCACCCTTCTTAAAACCACGTATGATTGAAAAATGTGCCAAGGACACGGCCCATGTGTTTTAAACTTAAATCGTTACGGATTGAACATATTTCACTATGATACAAAATACTTATAGTCTGGCCGGGCTAAGAAATTAAGAATGCGTCCCTGAAGTCTGTCATTCGACTGAGCGATGTAACTTTGCACTGGCGTACAATTAATTGTCAATTTTTTAATATCTTTTAATTGCCTTATTAACGAGTGATAACATTAAAATCAAACATTAAATCGAATAATTATGCCATCTTACAATACTTGTATTAATCTTGGGCTAAAATTATTACAATTACAATAACAAATATAAAAACAATACCATAAATGTCGTTTTTGTTTTTGTAGTGATGTGACATAATAACAAGGCAATGAGGGTAACCGCGTGTGAATTTTCCGCTAGAGGCGCTAGTGAAAAGGGAGGTCTGTATGTCACTTTTCGCTTGTCTGAATTTCATTTGTCACTGTTTATGTATGGGCGGGCTTTGACAGCATGACCGCCCTCTGCAGTGGCGCCAACTGGTGAGCACAAAAACGGTTACCCTCATTGTAATCGAATATTTTTGTAATCTTAATACAATGTCGGTAAAATATAAAATAAAACGTTATAATTTTATAATGTACTAAGTATTCAATAAAGTTAATAATATTATTATAATAAAGGTACGTCCAAACATAGCTTAGGAAAATTTGTGTTATAATATCACTCAGATGAATCAAATGAAAATAAAATAAATAAATAAAACATTTTTACTTTTTTCTCTTGATTACATTCAGAAATTATGATTTAATTCAATTAATTGATTCATTAAAATTGTATTTACATAACGAATATTTATTAAATATATTGAAATATAATGCCTATAAAAAATAATAACATATAAATTGAATAAATAGTATGCATAATGAATGCATGTTGTTATTGTTATTTGTTACAACGCATAATGTTATTGTATTGTACATCACTAGTCATGACGAATTGATATGTGTCAGGAACGCATAGTCAACGCGGCCAGATTATAATATCTTTTGTACTCGCCTTGTAGTAAAATCACAAAAAATCTATCCATTACAAATAGCCCATTTGCCCCACTTTTATTGTAATCTATTTATTATCTGCCCCATCAATTATTGTAATCTGTAATTATTGTTTTAATTTTTTAAATTAGTTAAATGTTGCCATAAATAAATATATTTTAGGCATATCATTAACTGTCACTCAAATTGACATGTAAGCATTGATATGACAAATTTGTCACATCACATATGTCACAGCGCTGCTGTGCATGTTTGTGCGATAAGCTGCTTATTTTGTTTGATTGAGGAGCTGGAATCGTTGTATTGTAAACACCGATAAATAAAGGACAATTCGTGTGACTGCGACCAGCCGTGGCCGCCAAAATACAGTCGTACGAAGCATTAGTAGCAGCCATGACAAACCTCGACGTGAGTATCATGCTGCTTTATTTTGCTGCTGTGTTGTTGCTCCAAATAAGCTATTCTCGTTCTGTTATTACATCCACAATCAGTGGTCTTCCTGTGCCTTATTAAGTGCTACTTGTATTCGTTTACATAAGTAGAAAGTACAGAATACTGAAGAAACTGATTAATGTGTAATGCAACAATCGGATGTGTTGATTACAGTTAGCTTACAGTGAGCTGATGTTCATTCAGTGTCAATTGATTACACAAATATTAATTGTGGCACAGAATTGTGAAGTCTAGTTCTGTATTCATTAATATATTAGAGTTAAAAAAGAGACCACTTTATATCTTGATGTTTACAAATTAATGTGATGTTAAATAACTACTGAAAATGAAAGTGGCTAGTTTTCACAATATTACTTTTATTTCCCTACCAGTATATCTAATATATTGTGCACAAATTTTGCAATTATTAGGCATTTAGTTTATGGAAAAAATCTTTATAATTTCTTGAATGTTTGCAATGTTATTAGCTTAGATATCCATAACTTATGTTTTTACTTTCACTTTCCAAATCTTTCCAGAAAACCAACAATAACAACCACAGTAGTTCAGACACAAGCTCTGGCTCTACCTCAGACTCAAGCAGCAGTGGCAGCTCCTCAACCACTTCCGGATCAGCTTCCAGCAGTTCTGACTCTGAATCCTCCTCTGATGTCCCACAGGTGGTTGCCACCATCGCCCCCCCTACAGCAACTGCAGCTCTACCTATACCAACTGTTGAAATAAATTCCCCAAAATCTCCCAAATCCCCTAAGTCACCCAAATCCCCTAAATCTTCTCCCAAACCACCACCTATTGAGGAAGTAAAAAAGAAAGAGGAACCAAAAACAAGACGATCATCTAAAACAAAGATCTCATCCTCTAGTGATGATGAAACTCCAAAAGTTGTGAGCCCAAAAACTCTTCCACCTAGAAGACGGTGTTCAACAAAAGCAAAAGTAACAGCATCACTGCTTGTAAAATCAAAACCAACGCCTCGGACCCCTGCAGGAGACAAAAATAAGGCAATTTCAAAGACAGTATCAAAAGCAAATCAGATAAATAAGAATGACACTTTAAAAAAGAAGAGTATCTTTTCACCAGATAATAGTTCAGAGTCAGAATCAGAAAGTAAAGGAAGTAAATCTTCAAAAGCAAGCCCAAAAGCATCTCCAAGAAACAAGAGATCGCTGAGAAAGTCCAGCACTGAGAAGGACACTCCACCATCACCTCTTACACCAATATTGAATGATGACTCAAATGGCTCTAAAGAGAACATTAAAAGAAGAGCAAGCCGATCAAATGGACCCCCACCAAAGAAGGTTCTAGAAGAAAAAAGTGCATCATCATGTTCATCTAGTCAATCATCCGTTGAATCTGTATCTTCTGAAACTGATAGTGATCCGGCTCCAAAAAAAGAGGAATTAACCAATGGACATGCAAAGTCACCACTGCAAACTAGCAAGGTTCGTAAAACTACAGGTAGTATAAATGTAAAGTTCACTTTATAGTCTTTATACTTGCATGTTTCCATGGATTAGCTTCATTTACAATGAGAATAGGGGGAGTGGTTTTAATAAATCAGTCATTAATGATGAGCTAGGTTGTTCTGTAAAGTTTATTATTTTTCCATTGATATTCAATTATTTTTCATAATAATTTGTTTGGTTTGCTGGATTTCTTGGAAAATTCTAATAGGACTAGCATTTACATTGAACACAAAATTATTGCATAAGCAAAATTGTTTTTGAATACAAATTGAATAAAATGAACTGAGGTTTTGAGGTTATTAATTTTAAGTTTGGTTCAACCTGTGTCACCTCAAAACCCTAAATGGATATTTATAATATGTTACCTAAATGCAATCAATAGCCTGTATCTGTAAATGACATTACAACGCCATCTTTTGTAGAAACTCAACATGACTTCTCATTCAAAACAACTTTAAAAATCTTGGCTCGTTATTGGAATGCAGTAAATTAAAAAAGTTTCTTTCTATTGTCTGTGGAACTATATAATGAACGCAGACTATAATATTCCAGCAAGAAACAACAACAACGTCGACAACAGCGACAGTGAAGAGCGGGGAGACTGGGAACTCGACGGCGGCGAATGGCGCCATCCCGCGCAAGTTCACGCGGGCGGCCCGCGCGCGGGTGTCGCGCATCATAAACTCTGCTCGCGCCCACACCGATACTGACTCTGATGGGGACGAGAAGTGTAATGGGAAAGTGTGAGTAAAATTCAGTTACTAATTTTTCCTGACTTAACGATGATAATTACGTTAAAAAAATGTTTGCGCGTACTAGCGTACACACATTTAAGGAGAAACTGCGTTACTACATTTCATATACCATAAAACAAAGTTCTTCTATTCATTTTTTAATTTGACTCCAATTCCAAGCCGACTTGACTTTGTCTTTGACTCTCACTTCAACTTCAAAAATAACTTAAACTTTTGAGCTTCATTTTACCTATAATTTCAACCCAGCTTCTACCGTACCGCCATATTTCTTTTGTTGTGAGCTATGATAATTTAAAATGAAAAAAAAAACAAACGCATGTGCAGCTCTTAACTTCATGTTTAAAATACTTAAATAAAGCCACTCCCTTTTAAAAAAAAGTGAGGATACTTTTTGTCTTACGAGGATACTTATGTTTCCAAGCTAGTAAGTACATCGTAATACGGTAATACCATGACCCATGATAACGTCAAAAACCTCTGGTTACAGCAAAGAGAGCAAGAAGCCGCCGAAGGGGCGGCCGGTGCTGCAGTCGATCCCGGAGCCCGACGTGCCCGTGCCGCCGTCCGAGCGCTGCTGTCCCGTGCGGGACTGCGACTCCAGCGGACATCTCGGTATCACTGATATTGCATATTGCTTACAGGAATATTGAGGTTTACATGACATTGTCGAGGGAACTCCTCAACAGTTCACAATAGATATGAAATTTTATTCAATTCAATAATGAATTCAATTATGATAGCTTGCCCTAATCTGGTGTTTACAAAATCGTTCATGCATCAAATATTATGGCCTTTGTAGTAACTTGACTAACCTGCCAAAAGATGGCGTTAGTAGTCATTTAGTAAAACAATGTTCTCCGTCAAATTAAAATATAATGTGAAAATATGGACTGAACGTTAAGGGCCGGTTTTGCCAATTCTTAATAAAGTCCCTGATAGCTTATAAGGAACTTAAATACCAGATAAACTACAATTTTTGGTTTCACAGGTATCAGATAGAACTATGGCAGATACACTGTCTGATAAATTATCAGCCGCTTTAAGTGGCCGATAAAGACTGTATGTAGCAGATATCACTTGCGTTTAGTTTCTATGAAACAATCGGTATTTAAAAATCGGCCAAGTGCGAGTCGGACTCGCGCACGCAGGGTTCCGTACTATTATGTATAAAAACGCCAAAAAAATCTGGTCTGTTGTATGAAATTCTCAATATTTGTTTTATTATAGCCACATATAACGCCCAACGCCATCTCTCGGACCAAAAGGTAAACTATCGCTGTGGCGCCGTAAGTATACTATGGGCGCCCACTTAAATATTTATTTTATTCTGTTTTTTAGTATTTGTTGTTGTAGCGGCAACAGAAATACATCATCTGTAAAAAATTCAACTGTGTAACTATAACGGTTCATGAGATACAGCCTGGTGACAGACGAACGGACGGACGGACGGACGGACGGACGGACAGCGAAGTCTCAGTAATAGGGTCCCGTTTTACCCTTTGGGTACGGAACCCTGAAAACTTGCTCTGTAATACCGATATAACTGCATACAACAGTGAAGGCGTGTGGCGCGTAGCATACTTAATTTGGTCAGTCCATTGCATGGATATGGATACCCTACACGAAGTCAAACCTCTCCTAAAGACGTCGTTATTTTTTAAAGAAAACTTGCTCTGTAAAGGTAGCCATTGACGATACATCCATTCGGAATGCTTCTAAATGTAAGATTTCCATATGGAATACCTCCATAAGGAAATCTTTGAAATTTTGGAAGCCATTGACGATACGTCTGTTTGGAATGCTTCTAAATGAAAGATAAAGCTTCTAAATATCGATATGTTAATATGCATAAAATAGTGAAAGTCTGTGGACATCGTACACTTAGTTTGCTCGGTCTTTCGCTTGGGTACCCTCCAATTTGCCTTAAACTATACATTTATTGGAATCATTAACTCTCCTAGAGAAAAGTCCAAAAAACTTTAGTATAATCGGTCTCTACTGCCGATGTGACATAAGCATAATATATTTAAGGTGTATGGCGCGTGTGGGGGCGTAGCACACTTAATTTAGTCAATCAGTCGTAAGGGTATCCTTACCCTTAACTCTGCGTTGCAGCACCAGATGTCTATTGTAGTCAAACCTTTCCAAGAGACGTGACCATAAAACTTTAGAAAACTCGCTCTCTAAACCCTATACATATGATAAAGGCAGAAAATAGTTAACGTGGGGCGTAAACTATGTTCCCCAGGTGGTCTATCGAATCTATCTAGCGTAGGTGTGGACACGCCCTTAAGTACCATCATCCCCCAGGCGGCCTATCCTCCCGCCACTTCACGTGGGACGCGTGCCCGCTGTACCACAACGTGTCGAGCGCGTGGTGCGTGGCGGCGGCGGAGGAGCGGCAGGCGGCGGCGGCGGCGCGGCGCCGCGCGTTGGCTGCGCAGGCGCAGCGCCCGCGCGCCATGCCCACCATCGAGCAGCGGGCGTATCAGTTGAAGGTTAAGGTGGGTGGGTTTTTTTTTAAAAGGAAGAGGTTTGAAATTCGACGGTGTGAGTGTTCGCGTATAACTTAGTCATTTTTGAGCCGATTTTGATAATTATTTTTTGTTGGAGATTAGATATTCCTGGGTGATACGGTAAGGTCATTATAACTTGGCCTAAACTTTGCTTTCCGAGATGTTTGCGTAGGTACAGTAACTGATCAATCAAAACACGGCGGCCATGACAGTATCTTGTGATGCGCTACTTCGTTTTGGTGTACCTATCCTACCGCCCGCACTCCCCGTCTCCTACCACCATTTTGGCCTTAAAATCGTCATCTGCGCAGCCACTTGTAGCTATATTCAGAGCGACTGAGTTATAACATAATAATTTATTATACCACAGGACATGCGGTCGAAGTGGAAAGGCAGCCAAGAGCTGCGCGCGCTGTCGGAAGAGGTGGGCGAGGAGCGCGAGCCGGCGCTGGACGGGTTCGCGCCCGACTACGACCTGCGGCTGTTCCGCGACGCGCAGGCGCTCGCCGCCATCAGCATCGAGGAGGAGCTCGGAGATATATCCACCGATAAGGGGACTAGGTTAGTGTTGTAAGGGTAACGTTATCATTGGGACACGCGGTCGAAGTGGAAAGGCAGCCAAGAGCTGCGCGCGCTGTCGGAAGAGGTGGGCGAGGAGCGCGAGCCGGCGCTGGACGGGTTCGCGCCCGACTACGACCTGCGGCTGTTCCGCGACGCGCAGGCGCTCGCCGCCATCAGCATCGAGGAGGAGCTCGGAGATATATCCACCGATAAGGGGACTAGGTTAGTGTTGTAAGGGTAACGTTATCATTGGGACACGCGGTCGAAGTGGAAAGGCAGCCAAGAGCTGCGCGCGCTGTCGGAAGAGGTGGGCGAGGAGCGCGAGCCGGCGCTGGACGGGTTCGCGCCCGACTACGACCTGCGGCTGTTCCGCGACGCGCAGGCGCTCGCCGCCATCAGCATCGAGGAGGAGCTCGGAGATATATCCACCGATAAGGGGACTAGGTTAGTGTTGTAAGGGTAACGTTATCATTGGGACACGCGGTCGAAGTGGAAAGGCAGCCAAGAGCTGCGCGCGCTGTCGGAAGAGGTGGGCGAGGAGCGCGAGCCGGCGCTGGACGGGTTCGCGCCCGACTACGACCTGCGGCTGTTCCGCGACGCGCAGGCGCTCGCCGCCATCAGCATCGAGGAGGAGCTCGGAGATATATCCACCGATAAGGGGACTAGGTTAGTGTTGTAAGGGTAACGTTATCATTGGGACACGCGGTCGAAGTGGAAAGGCAGCCAAGAGCTGCGCGCGCTGTCGGAAGAGGTGGGCGAGGAGCGCGAGCCGGCGCTGGACGGGTTCGCGCCCGACTACGACCTGCGGCTGTTCCGCGACGCGCAGGCGCTCGCCGCCATCAGCATCGAGGAGGAGCTCGGAGATATATCCACCGATAAGGGGACTAGGTTAGTGTTGTAAGGGTAACGTTATCATTGGGACACGCGGTCGAAGTGGAAAGGCAGCCAAGAGCTGCGCGCGCTGTCGGAAGAGGTGGGCGAGGAGCGCGAGCCGGCGCTGGACGGGTTCGCGCCCGACTACGACCTGCGGCTGTTCCGCGACGCGCAGGCGCTCGCCGCCATCAGCATCGAGGAGGAGCTCGGAGATATATCCACCGATAAGGGGACTAGGTTAGTGTTGTAAGGGTAACGTTATCATTGGGACACGCGGTCGAAGTGGAAAGGCAGCCAAGAGCTGCGCGCGCTGTCGGAGGAGGTGGGCGAGGAGCGCGAGCCGGCGCTGGACGGGTTCGCGCCCGACTACGACCTGCGGCTGTTCCGCGACGCGCAGGCGCTCGCCGCCATCAGCATCGAGGAGGAGCTCGGGGATATATCCACCGATAAGGGGACTAGGTGAGCGGTTAAGGGTGAAGGTGAAGGACATTTTAGAGTGCTAGGCACTGTCCAGTCATAAGGGAACCAAGTAAGGATAAAGGAGTAGAAGCAAAAAGCAAGCAGACAGTGTTAGGTGCTGTGTGCTGGATGATGATGATAAGGTTGTCCAATGGTGTCTATATCGATAGGGAATTGAACAGTTTTTCAAATAGACTTTAAATAAACCGTAATGGCTATAGATAAGATAATTAGATAATTAGCATTAAGCCCGCCTTTTGTACCGTTATATTGTAAATAGTGGTCAATAAAGGTTAAATAAATAAATAAAATAAATAAGAATAACTTTTAAAAGTAAACTTTAAGTACGGAAACACTTATTTACCGAAAATAATATTTTCACTGCTGAAAATTTTAATGCCACGTAAACGATCCAACATGTCACTTCAGGATGCGTGACGTCATTTCAACTTAGCAATCACTTAATATGTTCCAGAAATGTATGGTCAATAAATCATTGCTATAATTTCCAGATACGTGGTGATGGGCAAGTACATGATGGAGGTGTGGTACCAGTCGCCGTACCCGGGCGACGCGGCGCGCGTGCCGCGGCTGTTCGTGTGCGAGTTCTGCCTCGGCCACCAGCGCTCGCGCGCCGCCGCCGACCGCCACCGCGACAAGTGCGTGTGGCGCCACCCGCCCGGCGACGAGGTACTACCACAAACATACACTAGTACAGATGTAAGCGGCTGTTCCTGTTCGTGTGCGAGTTCTGCCTCGGCCACCAGCGCTCGCGCGCCGCCGCCGACCGCCACCGCGACAAGTGCGTGTGGCGCCACCCGCCCGGCGACGAGGTACTACCACAAACATACACTAGTACAGATGTAAGCGGCCGTTCCTGTTCGTGTGCGAGTTCTGCCTCGGCCACCAGCGCTCGCGCGCCGCCGCCGACCGCCACCGCGACAAGTGCGTGTGGCGCCACCCGCCCGGCGACGAGGTACTACCACAAACATACACTAGTACAGATGTAAGCGGCCGTTCCTGTTCGTGTGCGAGTTCTGCCTCGGCCACCAGCGCTCGCGCGCCGCCGCCGACCGCCACCGCGACAAGTGCGTGTGGCGCCACCCGCCCGGCGACGAGGTACTACCACAAACATACACTAGTACAGATGTAAGCGGCCGTTCCTGTTCGTGTGCGAGTTCTGCCTCGGCCACCAGCGCTCGCGCGCCGCCGCCGACCGCCACCGCGACAAGTGCGTGTGGCGCCACCCGCCCGGCGACGAGGTACTACCACAAACATACACTAGTACAGATGTAAGCGGCCGTTCCTGTTCGTGTGCGAGTTCTGCCTCGGCCACCAGCGCTCGCGCGCCGCCGCCGACCGCCACCGCGACAAGTGCGTGTGGCGCCACCCGCCCGGCGACGAGGTACTACCACAAACATACACTAGTACAGATGTAAGCGGCTGTTCCTGTTCGTGTGCGAGTTCTGCCTCGGCCACCAGCGCTCGCGCGCCGCCGCCGACCGCCACCGCGACAAGTGCGTGTGGCGCCACCCGCCCGGCGACGAGGTACTACCACAAACATACACTAGTACAGATGTAAGCGGCTGTTCCTGTTCGTGTGCGAGTTCTGCCTCGGCCACCAGCGCTCGCGCGCCGCCGCCGACCGCCACCGCGACAAGTGCGTGTGGCGCCACCCGCCCGGCGACGAGGTACTACCACAAACATACACTAGTACAGATGTAAGCGACGAGGTATAACCACAAACAACACGTCATAAACATACACTATATTTCAGTATGAAATTGCAATTTCCGCTAAAAACAAATTAATTACCTGAACTCACTCACAGTTCAATCGCTTTTTAAGCATTTAATAATGCATTTTAAATTCTCGTCATAGGCGCAAAATCATCAATTAAAAAGTGACATTTGTGTGCGTTGCCATTTGAATTCCATATCGAACACGAACGGAGTAGACAAGGGTCGCGTTCCGTAACTCGACCAAAACGACGCTTTTTCTATAGAAATTTTAACGTTTTGGGCGTTTTGGTCGAGTTACGGAACGAGGCAAATATAAAAGCAGCACTAATCCCTCAATCCCCCCGCAGGTGTACCGCAAAGACAACCTGAGCGTGTGGCAGGTGGACGGGCGCAAGCACAAGCAGTACTGCCAGCAGCTGTGCCTGCTCGCCAAGTTCTTCCTCGACCACAAGACGCTCTACTACGACGTGGAGCCCTTCCTGTTCTATGTGATGACCAGCGCCGACGACGAGGGGTGTCATATCGTCGGGTACTTCAGTAAGGTTAGTGGGATTATGTTTTTGTTTTTCTAGTCATTTGATGAGCCGTACGGCGCAAGTCATCAGGCCGGATTACCGGGCAACGGGTCGTGGTTTCGATACGTAGCGAAACTTTTGACAGGAAATTTAAATGATGCGTATCAATTTGCGTTCTCGGTCTGGGTGTCTGTCGATGATGAGCCCATGACACAGGGAATTCTAGTGTGCGCTATGAATGTGTAGCATCATTTATTTCTTTATTCAAAGGCATCCAATAGGTTCAACGTATAACACAGAACAGTGGATGCTTATCTTTATTCGATGTCATTCAGGGAAATGTTAAATTCGTTATAGACGGTGTGTATCGCGATAGCCGCGGTGTCCTGTATGACGGGCGATATCTTCGGGCTACTTACAACGGTAAAGGATACGATGAGTGTTTGCAAATATTCTGTAATATTCAGCATTTTAACCTAAGCAATACTTGTAAATACTCATGTCTCAAATGACTGTAAAATGTACCTATTGACAAGCCATTATACAAGCAGCGCCATCTATTAAACGATTCCTGAACGAGTAACGTAGGTTAGGGAAACTCATTCACGTAAAAAGGAATTGAAACCATAGAGATATTACACTAGAGTGGGTGAGCCATACGGCTGGCTGCCCATACATTGCAATCGCCCCCGGTTAGAAAGAGAAACAACGATAACAGTAATTACCTATCTCTCTCCGATCCCGATGAGCCAGAAAGAGAAAGGTGATTACTAAAGATTTCGTCTCTTTTTATCCTAGGTATGCTCTGAAGCCTCGCCAGAAAGAGAAAGATGATTACTAAAGATTTCGTCTCTTTTTATCCGAGGTACGCTCTGAAGCCTGGCTTCTGCCTTCTAGTGTAATATCTCTATGATTGAAACCATACCAACACTCTGTCTACGGATTTATTATTGCGCGTCAAATAATTGATATCAATTTCAATAGGCTGTATTATTTATTTTTTTATTTCTTCAATATTACACGTTTACTCCAATGAGACTTACAACTCCAATTAGACAACCTTATAATAACAAGTATCTCTTTATAATAATTATTATCAAACAGCCCTTATATTATGTACGTCTAATAATCTAATTACTTTATGTGAAGTTTTTCACTAAATAAAAGTTCTCATTCATTAGACCGCTACACAAGTATAAAATGGATTACTACAATTCTGTATTTCTTCTATTTTACAATATTTTATGTTGACTTATCGGATAAGCTTTTGATTAACTGAAAGCTCACGCGTTTTTTCACTCGCTGGTCGTGTTTACTCGTACTTAACAGATTAATGGAGTGATGGAGTCCGTTACATAGTGGGTTTTATAATATTGAATGCGGTTTCAATGGCGACTGGCAATCCGCCCTCGCTTCGGGAATCCTTTAACTTAATACCCGCATCCGAAGCAATTGCTATTCATTTTTGTCAGGCACTGTACAAATTTTATTTTACAATATTTTAGGGACCAGTTTTAATTGGTATATAAGTTAGAGAGTTATAAGTTACTTTCAATAAAAAAGTACATTAGAAAATGTTAATTACGAAACACCTAACCGAAAGTTTCTAAAAACTAAAATATCGTTTATTTCACGAGAACTAATTATTTCAAAAAACTCATACGGTTGCTAATCTATAACAACATACTCGTAATGTACGAAAAATTACCAGTTCATCTTAGCAGGTTTTTGGGGCTTTCCTTAAATCAATGCTGCCATTTACATACTTCTAAAAGTTCAGGTTTCCTCACCAAAGCTCATCTAAGTAATTTATTATTTTATTACATATCATCAAGGAACAGAATACCGACTTAAACTTACTCTATAGTATTGTCAACTGTTTTTTCGTTATCTCGCTACTATTAAATTTAATATTTTAATATTAAATCGAGACAAAATTCATTTTATATGCTGTGATAATTGTGTGTTATAAATTACAAAAAAAAAATCCATTTCTCTAGTGATGTCCCATCGGAGAGTAAAGGACTGCGCACCTGGTAACGGTCCAACTTAAACTAAAGCATTCAATTATGATCTGTATGTCCTTGTTGTTACGGTTGAATTTTGATTCTATTCTTGGTGGCGATTCAGAGTTGGTCAGGAGTGGATGGCGAGTAGTATGCTTTTTAAGGAAAGGTAAAACCGTAATTACCAAGACATTAAGACCATAATTGAATGCTTTCGTTTTAGTTGGTACGTTCCCGAGTAGTTGTAATGTGCGCAGTGCTTTATGCTCCGTTGAACGTATTACACGAAGCGCGATTGCACTCCCCAGTGCGATATGTTGAATGGTAATTACGTTGAGGGCTTTTAGTTAATTGAAATCACTATTTGTTATTGAACATACTACATGTTAGTAATGGGCGTAAAAATATGCGGTCGGTACCGAGATAATGTATAGGTCGTTGATAGACAACACACAGCTGAAACTACTGAACGCAAGAAGCTGAAATGTGGTATTTATGTTCCTTGGGGAGTGTAGGGGAGCTACGAGTGAAAGACTATAATTTTGTAAAGGAGGAAAAGTTAATAAATAAGAAAAGAAGTAGACATAACACTAAAAATTAAGATTGTTTTTATTTATTAAATAACTTTATGAATGAAGTAAAATTTGGGGGTTAACTAAATGTTCGACATTCGTGCTGATATTATGTAGTAACGATATACATGACATGACATACATGGGGCTCTTCAAGAAAGGTGTAAAAAGAGTTCTCCTTCAGGGCCAGCGTTGCACTGGTGATTCCCCTGGTCTTGCTCGTGTTGATGGGCGACGATGACCACTTACCATCAGGTGGCTAGTCTGCTCTAACGTCTGCCTTTCAGGCTATAAAAAAAGACCAGCAGTTTGGCATACGCGTAAACATTACTCCAGCCTTATAAATGTAATGATCGCAACCGCGCCGGTGTGCAGTAGTGGGCTCGTACTACACCATTCAGTGTCGCGTCAGCTGTGGGGTCAACGACCTCCCCCTCGCAGGACACGCCCCCAAAATAACCCCCCGCCCCGCCATGCGACGGGGTTCCATCGACGTGCGTTTGAAATTATTTTTTTAGCAACGCAATTACGATATTTTTGTGTTCTGTGTTCGGTCCCGACTGAGACCGCAATGAGAGTAATTCTGTGAGCTTAGGCTTGTGAGCCTCGTAATAGGCACTCGGCGGTGAACTGAAGGAGACAATGTCGGGATTAGCGCTTTGTTTTGCTAAGCGGTGGTTTGGTTTTGGAGTTTTGATGTTTTAGAAAAGGAACTCCCTCTTTAAGGTCATGTTATAGCCGCATGTAGGTTGGCACTTGAAATTTCAGAGACGCGTTGCTTATACAGAAAGAGCTTAAGATAATATTGATGAGGCTCATCATAATTTAATATCCCACAGTAATTTAATATAATATATTAAAAACAAATGAATGTTTGACGATCAAAGTTTGGGTTTTTTTTATTCGCAATTAGTACATTTCTGAGTTGTGTTGATTGATATGGCAAAGGTTATTGACAAAGGAGCAATGGTGAAGGATGGCAAAGCAAAAGATTCATTATAATGGTCGTTATGGATCCTTAAGGCTGCCGGTGTAATTATATCTAAATGCATCGGATGATAAAAAAAATTGCATTTGCAATCCATACCACCTCTTTTAATGAAAGTTTGGCCCTAACCTAACATTGCAGCAAATCTGAATTAGCAGATAATTAGTCTCAGTTTCAATCTTATTGGAAATCAACTATTTATTAGTCCATCTATAAATGTAATGAAGAGTCTTGGACGTCTTGGTCTTATAATCTTAGGTCTTATATCTTATAATCTTAGTCTTGGTCTTATAAAGCTTGCTCATTTTTTTTGACGTGACAACGTTACGTCTTATAATTCGATATAGCCGGTTGCACGCACGAAAAACATGACGTTTATGCGGCGTTATCTGACGTCATGCGGCGTTATCTGACGTCATGCGGCGTTACCGTGTGCAAGCGAGAACGCGGAACGAGCGACAAAGAAGCACAATCGGCCTTTGTCAATGTAACTCTGACGTCTCTTTAGTTTTGCTTTTTATCGAAATTATTTATAACCAGCTAGGTTTGTTTTGACTTGTTTGTGGCACATTGACATGACATAATATGCACAGACTAGCTAAAGATTAATGTTTCGTTATACGGTATGCAACGACTAGTCTTTTTGGTAAAATATTTCATAAAGGTTTTTAACTGCAATATAACAGTAAATAAATTATAACTAAGTATTCAAAGATAGTTTAGGATGACTATTAGTGATTATGCTACCATTCCATCAGTATTTTCATAAGACGTTGTCACGTTCAACTATCGTCAGTAAAGCGACTTTACAGACAACCAAATTTTTTAAAAATACTCAGCTATGTATCAGTTACGATGTTATTATTATGAATCTGTATGTAAACTTGCGTTGATCTGGTCATGCTAGAGACATTCTCTAGGACGTCTCCATGACTTTCTGACTTCCGCCGAATAAAATTAATAATTTTAATGGACATGTAAGTCTTACATACCACAACAGCATATTTCAGTAAACGTATACCTACCGATTTTAACAGATTATACCTCACAGGAGAAAATTCCCATACATTTAACATTTGTGGAACGTCAAAATGGCGACAAAAAGAAAGCTGCAAGCACTGAGCAAAGCGCTAAGCTGACTGAAATAGTACGTTATTATACTCTCAGTCAAGTCCGAGACAATAAAACCCGGACGTAACAGCCATTCCATTTGCCTCGCTAAGTCAACGCAATAAAATCGAAATTTTATTGCAGCGTTTGCTCTTAGCGGTAGTCCTAATAACTGCATTCAAATGTCATCGCTTTCAACTTTATCTTTTTATTGTTAAGGTTTAAACTTGCGTAGCGCGAGTGAGTGTTACATGCAATCATTTACGTTGTACGGAGAGCGGGCGTAGCCGTTCGTAGCGCTACGTTCCCGACGTAAACGTGACGGCGCGTAGACGGCCTACGGCGTAGTAGGATGCAATTACTACGAGATGAGTTAACTGCTCCCAGCTGTGGCTTCTAGTAGGAACAGATGCTGTCACATTTCACACGTTCTCTGTTCATATTAGGTACATGTCATTGTTCTGTGACACTTGCGATGGTGAATTGACAACTTTATATCGTGTGGTCATTTTTCTACTGATTAATATTGGCTATGAAGACTTGAAACGAAAAATATAGGAAAAAATAGATAAATTTATTTAGGTATGATAATTTTAAAGTGAATTGAGAAATACAATATAAATGATTCAGGAATTTACTTTTATGAAAAGTTTTCATGAAGATTTTAAAAAACCTTTCGACTCTTCCGATCTTTTTAAACCCCGGCCCCCGGATCTTCTTAAAAAGCGAGGTGTTATAAGTGTGACCTGTCTGTCTGTGTCTGTCTGTGGCACCGACCACCGTCGCTCCTGAATGAATAAACCGATTTGAGTGCGGTTTTTTATTGAAAACCGGTTAACCAGTAACCGGTGATTTTTAGTTACCAGCTTATGTTTTGTAAAAATGTGCCCAGCAGTTGAGTTTCACCTTTTTTCTAAAATAATGTAAGACATTTTTTGGCATAAAATTTAATTTTTTGCATTATTACTTTCACCTTTTAATTACTAAAATATTAATAATGAATAGTAATTATACACAACACATTTTTTGTTTGAACTTATGATTTCAAAGGTGAGCGCACTGGTAACTTAGTAAAAGCCCATTCACTTTTCTCAAAGACACCCCCATCAAAACCGCTGCACTGCAAAAAAGAAAAAATCGCAAGACGCAGTTCCAAATTTAAATTTAAATGTTAGTTACCAAAACACTTGATCGATTCCATCCGTAGCGTAGCGGCTACAGGCTAGGTGCAGCGGCTAGCTACGTGCCGTAGTATAGCGGCGAGACGTTCCGGGTTCGACGACCGCGCCCCGGCTAGGCGGCTGTAGCGTTGTGCGTCTCGTCTGCTTTATTTGGAGTATCGAAATTATTGAAAGCTGCTGCTACGTCTTTAAGATTGCAGTCTTGTTTGTTGTTTTGTTGAGATTTTGTGTAGATGGAGATTAAGTTTGGTAAAGCGGTAGTTTAGTATAATATAAATTATTATTATTGTGCATTGGCATAATATACATAGGGTTTGATGATTTTGAATGATGAATTACAAACTTCTAAAAAACTTACAACTTACTTTTTAGTTGCTTTTTGAGTTTACCTAAATCCTATCCTACTATCCTACTAATATTATAAATGCGAAAGTTTGTAAGGATGTATGTGAGTGTGTGTGTGTGTTTGTTGCTCTTTCACGCAAAAACTACTGAACGGATTTTCATGAAACTTGGCAGTAATATAACTTAGACATCGGAATAACATAAGCTTAAAATTTATAGAGATTTTTAGAGGGACTGGTTTCCCGAAGCGAAGCGAGGGCGGATTTACTAGTTGTAATATATTTTAATAGTTTGGTGAATATTTTTGTGGATAAATCAATCTGTTACCTCTGCTTCAGTTACACGTAGCAGTGTATGTAGTGTTGTTTGACGTGGCAGACGGCTGTTGAGAGTATAGTCTTTAGGCGTAGCACTATGGTAGTGTCATTTTCGTCAGTATTTGTAATGCTACTAACAGTAGCGGCTAGGCGTAGTAGTGCTGATTGGGTGCGGCGTAGCGTGTGACAGACAGTAAGTACTTATAACGGCTAGATGTAGTTCTTTACTTGTTTGTTGGTGGTGACTACTAGTAGAAGTATTGGCACGTAAGAAGAATTCACAGCGTATTGGTTTCTGCTTCCTTCATGTTAAGGTGTGGGGCGTAGTCATGCTCATGTCATGTGGTCATACTCGCATTGATTTAGACAACAACAGACTCAGTATGATCTGACTATATTACGTTAAACCGACAACATACATAATATTTATGATACCATAAGTAATAAATTACATATAACCAAGACAACCTCCGAGTTTTACTTCGTTATTTTTAAAAAGTACAAAAAGCTGACAGAAAACTCCTGTATCTAAGAAATTTTGTTAACTTTTCAAAAAACCTATTTCCTATAAATTCCTACTTATCCTTTTGAAATGTCTTGCCCCTTACATCTCGATAATGATGTCTGGATCCGAATACCTTAAGAGATTTCAACAAAAGCAACGTAAAGGAACAAACGGTTGAGATAGGAAGTTCTTAGACGGGGGTATGCGATGTAAGAAAGAAGGAAAGTTTAATATCGCAGATTCGGGGGGCGCGGTCGATGACTCGAGGCTAGACGCTGGCGAGACCTATTTGAAATGAGGTGAGGTTATTTATATTATGTCGGGTGAAAATTTTCTTACATAGGTACGAGCACCTAATTATTTAGTTACACGTACATATTAGTCTTTTGTACTCGTAGCAGTGCTTTTATGTTAGTAGATATTTGGGTGAGTACGTTGGTCCACGTTTCTGCACTGTTATGAGGTGTAACTATTTCAATATTGTGGTACAAATAATAAATTCAATTTTTCTTTGTTTTAAAGTTCTTTCTTGATGTAACAATTATTTTGCTTTCGCTATTCCTCATTCTTTGAAGCCTTCCACGTTTATATTCAGTAATCTTCTTTTCAATTCAATTGACATTTATGTCAAATCCCAGTTGATATTGTTAGATAGGAGTCGTTAAGCCACGTCAGAGGCCAGGGGTTGGATAAAAGTTCCGAGCGGTCACTGAAAGGGGCACTTCCTAGTACTAAATCCTAAATTACAACGAGTACGTGAGCTATCAATAAAACCACCTATCTTCAGGTAGGTATGGCCCCATTAAAATTTACAAGCTACATTAAGTACGTTTGTAAATATATCCGCCAGAAATTTAGAAGTTGGAAGAAGGGATGGAATCATATTGCCTATGTAGTATGACTAATCCCGATTGTCATCGTTAGTTAGTTAGCAGTCTTTGAGACATTCCAAAGTTCGCGGGCTGCACAAGATCTTCCGTGCTGAAATTAAAACCGGTTTTACTTTTTTAGAGGCGACCATCTCAGACCTCAGGGGTAGCAACGCATCTGTAACCGAATTGGAACAAGACTCATACTAATCATTACTAACTGGACAATTACTAATATTAACTAACAGGACTAACTATCACTAACAGTCCCTGTCCTCACACTTATTAACAAACTAACCAACTAATATTCTAACACCATCTACTAACTAGACTAACCACCCTAGTCCCTAAATTGGGTCTTGTTCTAAGTCGGTCACAATTGCCATGGGCGGCAGCGGAAGGGTGGTGCTGCATGCTCGTTTGCTACCTTAATTCCATAAAAAAAAAAGTTCCATAGAGCGAGTTATCCTTCTTCTATCCAGGCCTTACAAGGTGATTGTGAGCTGTAAATGAGACGTAGGAATCTTGAGATGTATCTTCCCATATCCCAACATTGTCCGCTAATATATCCACAAGACATTAAGTTTAAAACGGAAGAAGGAACGGCGGGGAAAGTTTAGCGGCAAACATTCGGGAAGCGCTCCCAGAGCGGTTCGATGACCCCGGCAGACGGCTCCCATCCGTCTGGATGAAGGTGAGGGCACTAACGTCCCTATTGATCATGTCTGCTGGGCTGGCGAATTGCATCTGCACTTGCATTGCTATCATAGTGATGTGTCTTTGTCGTGAGATCATAATAGTACATTCCAAATTTTAACAGTCACCCGTCTAAACAAAAGCTCTGTTGAGAATTGAGATCATAAATGCGTGTCTGAACAGATGGTCATAAGTTATGGCTAAGAACTATCTCGATCACGTAAGCTTGCTTACAAAAAAACGCTTCATCATCGGTCCATTCTTTTAGTACGCCACAGATACGCGACACGTCCAACTTATAACCCCCCTCTTTTTGCATTGGGCATTCCATTTACTTATTTGTATTGGAGTAACTGGTGGATGCCCTAGCCTCTTCAGACATGTATCTATGCCGTGTATATAATCAAAGTATGCCCTGTTTTGGGACTTTAATGGGTTGAAGTCTTGAAGTCAAATTAAGACATTGAAGACCAAAGAATCATGCTAAGTAAGGAATTCTTATCAGTTTTTATTTCTTCTTTCCATGGATCATGACTATCGTAAGATTAATGCTGATGCTAATCAGTTTGAAATAAATTTATCTTAATAGTTTATGTGAGGCAGAGTATACGATAAGCAAGTATAAAAGAAACGAATAATAATACACTTTAAACAATAACAAGACGAGTTCGGCGTTCTTTTGAACAACTGTTTTGTCCATAATATGAAGGTACATGTCTACATCCCACTTAGTAATCGTGGACAACTTAGCGATTAGTAGATAAAACAAAAGGGGTGGGAGTCTCTAATTAATTAGTCTCCTAAGTTTTGTATAAAGCCGGAACGATACGCAAAGATCGGTAAGTTTGGTGAAGAATTTTTCATCTTGTTTAATGAAAGGGCGTTGAATGATATTCAAGTAATTAGAATAGATTACAAATATGCGCTTATGTAGCAAGTGCCTATTTATTTGAAGTAAAGAACTGTGTGTCTAGATTATGTATGTTAATATTTAAAATTTATGTGAAACATTTCGGTATGTTCCTATAAATTTTGACGGTTTCTCTTGGAAATCCCAGTAAAATCTTGGAACTCCGTTATCTGATCCTGAATTGATAGCAATGCGATGTCCTCGGAATTACGATCTTTCAATTTTAAAATATAGGTTTACTAACTTCAAAGAAATCGTTGGAAACACATACATAACGAATAAGCCTATTTATTAAATAAATAAATAAATATAGGTGTCGAACATAGAACCTCCTACTTCTTTGAAGTTGCTTCAAAACTTTTCTCACCATATAGAGGTATATGGGAATATTTTCCTACATTACTTACCTGTAAATTAAACAATAAGATTATTGACACGCGATTCATAATACGTCACGAGTACGTTCTTAATTTAAACGGCGAATCCATTTAAACAGGAGCACAAAGAGCTAATGATATCAAGGGTTGCGCTGGCAGCTGGTCCCCTCGCGGGTGTAAACACGGCGGGTGCTGTCTAGACGGAGCGATCCCGCGATACCGCCGCGAGCGTGGCCACACTACGCGGGGTATGGGGATGGTCCGAATTTAAGGCACTTCTCACACAACGCTATTCATGAGCTACGCGACTGAAACGCAATCCAAAATTTGTATGTATCTGACACTTTTCACTGACAGGAGACGAGTCTACGATGCGACTCCTGTCAGTCAAAAGTGTCAGATACATAGAATTTTGGGATTGCGTCGCAGTCGCGTAGCTCATAAATAGCGTAATGTGAGAAGTGCCTAAGGCTCTATAATACTAGCTGACTTGTCATGTTGTCCTGGTACATGTCGATTTGTAAGTGGCGTATCAAGATTGAATATGCACCAGTATTTTGGTTAGATGTCCTGCTGGACGTCTCTAAATAGTAGTATTGCTATACCACTGCGAAAATCTCATCAAATTTCATTAAGTAGTTTCTGCGTGGTTCCAAGACAGACAGTCAAGCATGTTAAAGAAATCAAACCAAAGGTTTAATATAGATAAATCAGGGGTACCTATTATAGATTTGACGTGTGTCTGTTTACGTTTACATGAAAGTTATAAATCTTAGAAGCCGTGATTACGATGGTTCACAGTTATAATTTATGGACACCTATTCAGGCGTTTAACGATTATGAACTGATTAGAAGGCTTTCTTAGTAGGGGTCTATTAATTTTAAATTAAGTTACTAAATTGGCGTAGATCAGTATCGTAACGAATGTCACGTCGACCCTTCACAAAGGTCGTAGATAATGTAGGTATAGCGAGCCCCTCTGTAACGAGAGTTCTAATGTACTCCGACAGACGTCTAGACGCGGATGTCTCCCGGTTAATAAATATACGGTTAAGGGCTCATTCACACGAGGACGATTCGTTTTTTTTTCACGAATCGTCTTTTTTCACGATTCGTTATTTTTTTTGACGGCAGCAATGCTTTTTAAATACTCATGTTCACACGCTTGACGAATCGTGAAAATAGACGAATACGGATACGTCTTTTAGAAATCACGAATCGTGAATGTTTTATGATTATGACGGATCCGCGCACAGTTTAGTATGCGTTTGTGTGTGAACTTCAATGCGGATATTTTGACGAATCGTGAAAAAACACGATTCCGTATTCAATGTGAACGTCCATCCGTCAAGACGTATCGTGTTTTTTGCCGAATCGTCAAAGACGTATTCCGTGGGAATGCACCCTTGTATGTTTGTATGCAGTGTACGGGATTACGCGCGGAAACGCTCTTAGCCACGACTTGGTACAATCGAAACGATCTTGTACAGACTCGCAGATTAAAGAGTCTAACCATATTCCCGATCTGGTTATATCATACTTACTCAATTCAACTGTATTTTTAAACGTTTTCTCACCGAACGGATTTTGATAATCCTTTTTATATTCTGATGCTGATGCTTATCGTCTGCTTCCATATTTGAGCGACATCTGACGGGTAGTTTTTAAGATATTTTTACTTATCGATTTTGACGTCGGTTATTTTTTATGTTGAAAGTTAAATTACATTATAAGCCGCGTACACAAACAATTGTTTAGCGGTTGGGTCTATCAAGAAGGTGGTAGCCAGCAGGGTTTCACCTCTACCATCATGTAGAGACTGCCTTCAGTCGCCTCTAACGAACCCCTGATTTGCCGGCATGAGAATAGGTTTATTATTCAATCCTGACCTAATATTATTTAGGTGTTTGAGTTTGTGGGATTGTCATTTTTAGGTGCTCCTTATTTGATACCCAAATAACAAAAATAATAAACGTATTCATTAAGTCGCTTGCTCGTTTGCGGGTATTCATTAATTTCATTCATATAACATTAAAAAACATTAATTTGTCACATACACATCCGTTCAAATCAAGACTTCAATCAGGCCTTAATCAGCAATAGATAGATCTACAGGTCCGTTTAAATCCAATGATTACGGTTACTCCGCTGTCAGACTAAACACCCTAATACGCCATACATTTAACATGATATAATAATCGAGAGCCACGCCCGGCGCACCCTAGCGTCTAGACGTGACGACTGATGCGAGTCGCGGATCCTCGTAACGCAATAAATTCGTCTGCGCTCATAAAGGCTTCATTACTCCGCGGAAGGGATGCCGGACGGGACTAGTTCCGAGTCATACGTCGTTATTACATAGAGGTTCAATGCTTGAAGGCTTAAAGTATTCAATTATTCTCTTTGTCGCTAACGTTTGTTATAGGATTTTTATGGGTAATTGGTGATGTAGTCTTGGACGGTAAAGATCACTAACTTAGTTTAAGCTTATTCACTCTCGATTTCGAGATTTACCTTGTCCTTAGTGTGCGAGTTAGAAAGATGTTAAAAACTAACATAATCACGACATACTAGTAAGTATCCTGATCCACAAACGAATCGAACGAAAAAGTAGTTCTTGTAATAAAAGATAGAGACATGCTATCGCGAACTTTGTAGTAAGTATTTTTGTAGTAATGTCTAATTGCATTTATACGAATCAATTAGAACCCTCTACCTGTGCTGTAGTTTGTAGTGGCATTAACCTCTAATGCAGTTTGCACCTAAGTAACCAACGTACCACATGTGCAACAATGTGACATGCCGAGTTATTATTGTTTTATTTGTAACTCTACAGGACATTAATAAGATATAAATAGAAAGATAAAGTACAAAAAGCAGTCTTATCACTACATAGCACTTTCTTCTAGACAACCTTAAGGTATTGAGCGAAATTTAGTAAATGTAATTTGATTATTAAATTAGTTCCTATGTATTCACCGTGGTGCGAATCATTTGTGTATACCCTTCATACTCCTCACTCTACAACTATCAGCAACCAGAACACACCAGATCATCAGACATGCACACAAGTCTATCTGAGTCCACGCTAGGACAATGTAACGACACAGCACAAAGCACCCCAATTTGGAATCAATCGGTTCGCCCGCGGGGTCAACCGCCACCCCAGCCCCCTAACGAAGCGTCCTCCACAAAGGTATATTTATTGCGTTAGAGCGTACCGCGTCTAGACTCTAGACGTCTGCGCGGTGTTTACACGCGGAGCGCGGAGTTGGCGGGACCACGTGGGAATCTGACTGGTAGCTGGATCGCTATTTCGCTATATACTGTTATGTAAAAACTAGACTGTCTTTAGAGTTTCAGGAATGACTTTAGTCGATTTCCACGTGGTTTTACTTATGTAGTTTGCATACATTTTTTTCACTTCACTTCACTTTATACTTATTATTTCAGTCATGACGACATTAGGTACAGTCAGTAGAAGAATGATCATAAATTTTTGTTGAAAGATTGAAACATACATACCACCATAACATACTTCTGGCGAAGGAAAATGAGTTCGGCTCATCCTCTATTCAAAATCTAGTTAAAAAAAGTTAATTACGTCTGCCAACCATTTAATAAGCATACCTGTGCGGCCTGTGCCTTCAGAAAGTATTCCAATACCTAATGTTAATATCGGTATCAGAACAGTTAGTAAGCCTTTAACTTTAATTTTGTATTATTCTGTGGCAGAAAAAATAATGTCTTTCACTCTTTATGTATCGTGTCTATGATAATTTTTTTGTGACTTCGATCTTGAACTATACATAATATGTAAGATTAATATTCCTCGAAGATTTAAACGTACAGAGACCGCCTTTATTTTTCATGTATTTTTTATTTATTCCTCTCCGTATGTATGTACATATTTTTAACTTAACGGTTATATATTAGACTAGCGACCCGCCCCGGCTTCGCACGGGTGCAATAACTATTTAATGGATGTTATTATACATATAAACCTTCCTCTTGAATCACTCTATCTATTAAAAAAACCGCATCAAAATCCGTTGCGTAGTTTTAAAGATTTAAGGACACAAAGGGACAGAGAAAGCGACTTTGTTTTATACTATGTAGTGATATCTACTTTGGTATCCGGAAAATGGATAACTGAGGAAGGTAGGTAGGTATATTTCGGCTGCATAGACTCGTGCTGCAAAAAATCGTGGACACATTGGTATCATGTTAGTAAATAATTTATTTTTATTTCTTATTTTTAATTACAAGTAAGGCTGATAAATTTTTAAATAAATTAAATTCTATAAAATAATTAATTAATAAAATAAATTCTCAGAGGGAGAGCAAATTACTAGGTCATTAAATAAATACACGTTACAGTATAATAATACAATACGCATAGATATTACCTGTTGCCGCAGTCAATATTAGCGGACGTCTAGACGAGCCCAAAGGCACGGGGGCGTTGCGTGGGCGTTGGGCGGTAAACGGCCTAAAATTTGAGTTCAACAGGCTTTCATTTAGAGGTTACAGTTCATTTGTAGGCTTTCGTCACTGTTTTTAACCCCCGAAGCGAAATAGGGGTGTTATAAGTCATCTATCATGTCATCATCTATCATGTGTTATAAATCATCTATCTGTCTATCTGTCTGAGTGTGTCTCACTATGGCATCATAGGTCCTGAATGATTAACCGATTTCAGTGCGTTTTTCTTCAGACTTATTCATTGCGTTGGTTTTTGGTTGTGTTTCGTAGAAATCGGCCCAGCAGTTTGAAGAGTCTGTTTGCTGCAAAAAGAGCGTGGAATGTTTATTAGATTTCAATAAATCTACTCGAATATTTTTTTAGAATGCTTAATAACAATCCCACCTGACGGTAAGTGTCAATTAAAACTCTAAAACAAGACAATAAATTGATATCGAGTAACGTGGGTGTAAGATTGTCGGTCGCAGACGGCTGGGGTCAAACCCGGCCGGAGACAGCCCCGGACGGGAACGCCCCGGGCCGGCAACTGTCGGGGCCGGGGCTCTCAGGGGCTCTCAGGGGCTCTCCGGGGCTCTCCGGGGCTCCCCGGGGCTGTGCGTCTGTTTACCCGAGACGGCTTTGTCAGTCTAGTGACTAGTCTGTAGGTCGTTGTCTTAGGTCAGGAGTTGAACTGCTTGTGTTCTTGTTCGTGTCGTTGAATGATTTAAATTGAACTTTGGTTTGATTACTTATGTCAAGTATTCATGTTGAAAAATTGGTTTATTTTAATTATTGAATAGTTTTATTTCAATTTAATAAAATGTTAGCGAGTCAGGAATCCTTATTATACTTTAACAGTGAATAAAAAATGTTTACATAAATAACCTACATGTTGGATAGGTATTACTGTTAATTACGAAATGTTAATTGAGAAATATAATTTTTGCTGGTGCGTATCCTCTTTATTGAGGCACTTTTACGAGACAAATTGCAACCGTTAAGAGGAAACCGTGAATTAAACCTAATGCACTTAACTTACTTACTAACTCTAAAAATTTTAAATTGCTAAGGACTTAGAAATAGCATTTGCATCGGGAAACACGGAAATTCGGCGCTGAAATTGTTAACGGCTCGCTTTGACTTCAGCGAGCGCGTCTACCTGTAGGTACAGTACCTAGTGCTGTGTGCTATCCATGTGATAACTCACACACGCCTCCGCATGGGGGTATTAACAGATCCCGTCTACGGATCAGATTTGTGTTGCAGACGAGTTCAATGCCCCTCGGACGGCGGGATGCGTACTGTTATAAATTATTTTCCATACGTTTTGCTGTTGTCGAACTGTTAAATTTTTTAATTTGATTTCCCTCAATGCGCGTTTTCAATTCGATTTCCGTTGAGTGTTGGTATTTTATTCGACGGGGGAGATGGATTGATTTATGGTTTATGGAAGCGGCTGCTATTTTATTTTTTTAAGTAAAAGACGTAATAGCACCAAAAACTTTGCGCAGCGGTTTTTGGGGAACAAGGAAGGGAAAGGAAGGAAAGATAATTTTTCCTTCCTTTGTAGCATCAGATTTTATTCCATTATTTATAAGAACGAAGCTCAACAGAACCTACAGATTATAGAAACTATCAATTTAAAGATAAGACACCCAAAAGAACATTCAGTAAACAATATAAATTGTAAATAAAAGATTACTTAAAAAGACATAGGTATACATAATTTAAGACTATTCCTATTTAAGGCTTATAAATAAAGTTTGTGAAATGGTTGTATCCGGTTTATGTTGCTCTACCATGCTGCTCTACTCTACCACCATCCGGTTGTGAAGATTTGTATGTCTTCATTATAATTATTACCTTCAATAATAATTGTCACTGTAATGCTTTGGAGTTGACAATATTGCCAACATATGTATATATTATTAGTAATAGAGCACAATCCCCTGACCAAAATGTTCAGAACATTCCTTTTTCTATAATAAAGAAACTTTTTGAGTGTTTTGTTTGCTTATTATTGGAATAGAATTTCAAGACAGTTCTCAGCCATTTTGCATTCTTAATTCCAAATTCGAAATTCTATACTGGATCTAGTGTTGTAACAAATGTGTTTGTGTTTAGGAAAAGAACTCGTTCCTGAATTACAACGTGTCGTGTATCCTCACGCTGCCGCCCTACCAGCGGCAGGGCTACGGCCGGTTGCTCATTGACTTCAGTAAGTCTACCCTTCTTTATATTTTTTTTATATCAAAGCCCCTTACAGCCAAATTCAATCCCAGCCAGCATCTTATCTTTATGATGTACATCAACATTAGAGAAGGCTATGGGATCAAATCTGAAGCCCGAAGAAGAAGAAAAAGAAGGAGCCTGAAGATTCCTGATTTCCGTACTATCTGAGTTAACATTTAATTGTTCTTTCATGTCAAACTGTGATCTACTTTTCTCTAGAAGGTAGCGTGAAATGCGTTTTGCATGATCACACACGGAGAAACAGAAAACAAACGGACCGAAATTATCCTAAAACTTGGATTTCATCTTTCGTAGATTACGTTTATTTTTCGTATATTTTCCGTATATGAAATGAATTTAAAGTTGTACCTACCCGGGAAAAGAATACAAAAAAATATATAATTTAAATTTTATTATGGATACCTTTGTAATAAATCTTTCTTGTATACTTTTTTTGACCTTTGGATTGTATTTATAATTGAAATTCTTAATAGTAAAGACCTGCACTTAGACTTTTAAAGTAACTTTCTATAACTCGTGGTTAAGGAATGGGTCATTGTCTACGGGTAAGCCTCTACGTCTATTGTGCATCACTTGATTAAAATATCTTTGAAGGAATTGTTAAATACTTAAGAGCGTCTTTCTTAAACAAGACAAGACTGTGGTTAGAGGAAAGATTTATATTAGACAGTGGATTATTATTTGTAAATTTCACCAGCCTGCCAGCTAAATACTGGATAAATTAATGAACTCATACTACAAACTTGTGGTTATTACAAAAACAAAAATCCGGCTGCTTAAATTGGTAGGCTTCCTTATAATTTGTGTTAAAACAGTATATACAAGTTATATGATATATTTTTTAATGGTCTATTCATGATCTTTCATTTGATACCCATATTGCTAACTTTAGAAAAAAACAATCTACTATCCTCTTTTTACTTGAAAGCGGCTTGAATATCTATATAGCCCATGACTCTACCTCAGTTCTGACGAATTCAACGACACCTCATATATCAAAACCCGTCCCGCCGTTTGTATTACAATACATTGTCGTGCCAAAGAAATGAACATACAAACAAAAAACATTACCCTTAAAACATTACCCTTCTTCTGATGCAGTCAGGTAATTAAAGTGACTACATGAAATAAATCAAATATAATTACTGTAGGCCTCTTAATCTGTTACGGCAAATACTTACAATCATATTTCTCATTAAATGTTGATGTTAATTAGTTATTAATAATTATTAGTAGAAGCAATCATTTCAGTCTGTTGGTCGTGCAAAACTAGGAGAGAAATACATCTTTCAAAAGATTTATTAAACTATCAAAAACAATTTTACATTAGATGTGTTCGTGAACGCCGGCAATAGTATCTGTTCTGACAGCTGGTTAACAGAACGTAACTAATTGGTGTGATAAGAAACGCCCCAATTAAGAGAACGATAATAAATATTAGTACACTAATATTTAAGCTAATTATAATGTACGAGCTTTGATATTTTAAATGTCTAGATTGAGCGTCGCCCTACAATGAAAACAAAAAAAAACAACCCAACAATATCAAGCATGTGTGCGTGCAGGCGATGTTTTACCCGTGCTTCTATTGTGTATGTGTGCGTAATGATATAAAAATTGTGGCTAACAGTTAGCCACAATTTTTTGACACGTTCCATCTAGATATTTAAAATATCAAAGTGTACGAGTATGCTTTAAAATGTATAGCCGCCGATGCAAACAAGTGTACACATATACGGAACGAGTCCCTTTGTTGTCTGAGCCTTCTATACAAAATACATATTAATATAACGGTGTCTAAGATGCGGCCGGGTAAGCGCCCTAATGTAATTCGTGTTGGTACTACATATAATACTCGCTGCTAATTTATTTACTTGCGTTATTTTAGGTCTAGGAGATGGGAAATAGATTTTTTTTGTATGAATGAATGAAATGTTTATTCGAAGTAGGTTTTTTACAAACGTTTTTCGAAAGTTAAACTACCCCCACAGCTTCAAGAAATCCCTAATCCCTGCTTCATTTCATTGCAGCTTCAAAATGATTTAAAACAGAAACATAAATTATTTATTAATTAATTTGCAAAAGTCAAACCTTTAGACTGAGAGAAGGAATGAAAAGGTTTATATTTTTGCTCTTTTATTTTTTGTTATATTTTAAAAACGGACTTACATTACCGAAATTTCCGCGCAAGTGTATCGCGGAGTCATAAAGACTCAATAGTTAAAACATAAGAAACAGTAACTCAGCTATTATGCACAAGGCATATTCGGAAGCCGGCGTAATAGTTTTCAGCTGTTCGTGTATCCCATATCGGGCAGTCGCGACCTACCCCACGCGGCCGGCGAGAACGCCGCGCCGTGACGCGACGCCGTGCCGTGACGTGACGCGGCGCCCCGCGACCGTTTTCACGATTCCCACCCGGCTAGGGCGTTTTCCCACATAAAACTACGGTTTACGGCGCGTTTAGGGACAACTTTTTATTGCAAGTGAATCGGGGGATTGGAGGGGTTTAAAAGTTTAAAACTAACGTCGTCAAATTTTGATGACAGATTTGTTTTACGATATTTTTCTTATTTGGTTTTAATAAAAGAAAGACGATTTGATGTATTTACTCAGTTGTATAGACATTCATAAGATTTATAAGCTCAGATTTAATAAAGCCATGAAAATCCAAGGCGATGAGGATCTACATTCGCTCACGAATTTCAGCCGCATTGGTTTTTCGAAAGAGTTTAGCAAACAGATTATGTAAGGAGTTTATATTAAATTCTCAAGATGGTTCGTCGCATTGCTTTAAAATCTTGAAAGCAGTCATTGTGATATACTTAACTTAACATTACATACAGTGTGTTTCAAAGACGTGAATCTTTTACATACATTTGAATAGTTGTATTATTAAAGTAGACCCACAAATAAGTTTCAGGAAATGAACTATGTATTTAAAAGACTACTGAGATTCGTCATACTACGTAATCTGGGACGAAAAATTACTCAAAGACCATCACAACATCTTTGACAGCTTTTCATACTTCTCTCACATCTATGGAGTTCCACTGAGAAAGTAAATTAGGTACATGTTTAACTCCTTAGAGGGTAGAATCATTGACGTAATATTAAGAACAATTAGGACACCGATGCAATAATCAAAGCAAAAGATTACAGCCGTTACAATAACTAGCGTGTCGACACACGCAGGTGAGCGGTCATCGTAAACCCTCCGACCGCCGGGGTGGTGTTAGGGGCCCGCGGGCGTGGGGGCCCGGGGCGACGACCCGACCCGATCGATGCGCTGCAGTATAGATCGGTCTGCGTCTAGACCCACCCCGCCGGGTTCACGGGACCTCCCGTCGCGACTTCGACCACAGAACGGATTTATCGCGTAGATGTGGATGAATGCGAGATATGATTCGAGATCGCACAGCTGTTAGTTTATGTGGTTGCGGTGCGTGTGGGTGAATGGTAAACAAAAGGAAAATAGTTGGTTCGTAGCAGATTTTTTATGTTGGTGGCTTTAGAGCGTGTAGCTCGGAATATCAAATAGACTGAAAAGAATTATGATACGTTTCCATGCTGTGTAACTTTGTGTCAGGTCAGGTATAAGTATAAAAAATGTCAAATTCGGTAAATTAAAGTTTTTCTAAAAATACTGATAAAATAGATAAAATGAATTTTGGAAGTCTATTAAAAATATTTTTTTCTTATTTAAATTTAAAACTACTCAGTTTTTTTTTAATTGGATGCGATAAAATATAAAGTTAATTTACACCACGGGAGCACTTCTATCTGCCGTCGGTTCTGTGACGTGAACGAATTGTAGATGCGCGGAATTTTGATGGGGCCCCTTAATTATTTGAAACGTCGGTGCCGGTGTCGAAACGACCGATCGGCCGCTAATTGGGCGGCGCGCGTCGGGTTGCACGTGACCACATACATCACAATATAGAGCCGTCTAGACGGTACCTGTCTCATGATGCGTCTATTGTTATTACGTGGCCGTATGTATATGTTATGGGTATAAATCTGTCTTAGTAATAAATGGATAATTAAACGTTTGACGAGGTTTAGAGGGTTAGTGTTAGTATGAATTGTTAAGGATGTTTATTAAATACTAATTGGAATTTAATAGTATGCTTCATTCATTATTGGCCAGCGTGGTAGACTATGATCTGTACCTAACGATAACAACCAGCACCAAAGGTTTTACGTGAAATCCAAAGTGCGGAAGCGCTCAAGAAGTTTTGCTATTAACGGTCACCCATTCAATTACCGACTGAGACTGGTATTGCTTAACGGATTAGACGTCTTCGGATCGAGGCTATAAGAGCTATGAATTGTTATTTGTATAAAATGTTTACGACATGTTTCGGTTGTTGACTCGGAAAGCCAGTATTATTGAGAGTCCCTGGTGATACTTTAGTGATATTGATGTCCATGGCCGATTTAGAACCCCTTACCATCAAGTGGCGTGTCTGCTTTGGACTAACGTAAAATTATCAACAGGGTTGTGCGTACGAGACGTCGAAAGAGAATACCTATACGGAACAATGGTTATCAGGGTTCTGGATTCGATTTAAAATAACGCGAATATTTCAACAATGATTTTTCTGTATTATTTCTGCGTGTGCGAATTTCTTGTTTTTACATGTTGTCCAGGCAACCCAGGTATGGAAAGATGAATGTAGCGATATTTTACGAGTGTCTTGAGAAATGAACTTGTCATTGAGTACAGTAAGGCAATAACAGTAGGAGCGTCGCCCCCGCCGTCCGTCGCGCCGTCGCCGCGTCGTCGCCCGCCCTTGGGGTAGGTCAGTCGGCACGTTAAGGGCGTTCCTGACTACGCTAGTGACTCCTGCATAGTTTAGTAGGCGCTCTGGTGCTAGACTTAGTTCGGAGGTGGGCGAATGTAATCGTGGTTACAGATTATGAGATTACAATTTATTTTTATTCGATATCTCAAAACAGTATGTAGGTACCATGCTTTTCGTTACAATTTTACTGAATATTAAGTTATGGGGGATTAAAATTTAATCATGATTAATTTATTACCTTTTACGATAAAAAAGCTCCTAAGTACATTTTGTCGAAAAGCGCTCGCGGGGCGTTTCCCTGGATTGAGAATTGACTTTATTTATTTTTTGCAATTATGATAACATTTAGCCATCTCTGATCCAGCTTTTGCTAAAAAGATAATTGTGTAGTAAGAGCTTTCAATTATATATTTCAAAAAACAAATAAATGTTTAATACAACATCGATATGGCATCATGCGGTATTTAATCGGATTTCGAATGAATGTTCTCTTATGTTACTGTTGATATAGTACAACGCTCACAATTTACCATAGAGATGGTGTGCAAATTTTTAGATATCATAATGTCAATTTATATTATAATAATCATTTTAATACATAGATGTCAGCTATTAATTTGAATCATTTACCTAGTTATTATTATTTGTACAATATGTCATGCAAGATTAATTTACTTAAAACTATTACACAATAAAATGTCACACAACAATTACAATTACACATTACAAATTACAATATCAATGTCAAAATTAAAATTTACAACTTAATTGAGTTTCTAAAAGTTCCTGTACACTATAGAATCACTTAAGTAGTAGTCATTGGTATAATTGTTTTTTAAAGTGCATCAGTTTTAGGTTCGAAGAAGAAATTATTGTTTTGATCATGATAAACGTTTACTAATATTTATTAAAGTTTTGAAAATGAGGCAGCTAAGAAGCTATAATATAATTTATTATACCCACTTTGTGCCTTAGGTAGGTACTAGGTAGATGTAGAGCTATTTGGCTTTAATAATAATCCTGAATCAACGCTTATCTCTATTGAATCAATTATTTATTAAACCACCCATTAAGGGATTAAATAGGGTAAACATGAAATTGATAGGACACTAACATTAGTCAATGTTTTAAAAGTCAAATGCAATGAAATTCGATCCGCCCTATAAGTAAGGAACATTAGCGTCTCTCTCACTATTCCTAATTGGCTATAATGGCATGACAACTCAGCACTTGTGATTTATTAAAACTAAACTGACTGGATTATAACTAAAGGCTTGATCTCGACTACAGATAAATGCTATTTGGGACTAAGAATAGGTAGTTAATCCTTATTATCACTTTTCCAATTAAAAATATGATTAGCGGCGCAGGCTCAATAAATCATTGGTTCTTCCAAGATATCCTGGCTGGTTGCGCGAATAACCGGCTATTTCCAGGTTCAGATATGTTATGATGATGTCCTTCTCGAAAAACAATAATTGCTTTTTATAAAAAAAATAACCGACTTCAATCTTGATAAGTAGAGATAACTCAAAAACTACTCGCCATATGGCGCTCCATTCAACATGTAAGTGTAAAGTTCTCGTCACTACAAATTAATCAAGCCCAAACACTAGATAACTGCAGTAAATCGTTGAGGAGTTCCCTCGACTGTCTTTCGGCTTCATCAGATCGACTCCAGATCTTCATGAAATGGTAACTCTTTAATGTTCTTATGATAACATGAACAAACACACTAGTTGTCCATACAATTTTCGAAAGTTCCCCTCGATTTCTCTGAGATGCCATCATCAGATCCTGGTGTCCTTATCAGGGGACCCCACTACGCATATCTACTTTACAACAAAAAGAATTATCAAAATCGGCCCATAAACGACGAAATAATCGCTGAACGTACATAAAAAAAAGCATATACCTATACGGTCGAATTGAGAACCTCCTTCTTTTTTGAAGTCGGTTAAAAAGGAATGATTGTGACTGTCTAAAGCAAAGTCAGGACCCATTTATTTCTATTAAAATACTTATTCATAACTGGTAGAGGCAAATTGAGTCGAAATGTTATTATAAATTAACAACGAACCAAACACTTAGCGAATGTGCCATAAAATCTGGCATAGTTAATGATATCATTATACCTATGTATAATATGTGCACGTATCGCAGTTCAAACATTCGCCCTATGTGGGCATCTGGCTCCACGGAGAATACCCCTGGCAGTCATACGCGGATTTAGGGTCACCATTTGAAAAAAATTAAAATGACCAGGCAATTAGCTGGTCATTAAGAAAATCCTGACGTGTGTAAGAAATTCCACTTGTATTAGTCACAAAATTAAATTTTTAATGAATTATGTTTGCATAAAAATATCACTATTGTTTATTACATAACATTTATTTAGATAAATATTTAATGAATAATTACTTCTTTATATTTTATTTTTGTAATATCCAGACGAAGCCAATAGCGGGACGAATGTAAACACGAGGCCAATAGTCTAGACATGTCCAAACAAACCTGGACACATGGTCACCCTCCCCCACGCGAATTAAATCGGAAATCAAAAGAGGCAATATTTGGTACATTACGTTCCCTTTGTCCGCCGGTACCTGTACGTATGTATATGTAGTTATGTACGTCTGTCTGTCTGGCGAGCGTACGTCGCGACTAGATTTAATTTTAATCCCAATATCACAGTGCAAGTTGTCACAGTTGTTCGTGTTGGAACAATTGAAACTGTAGAGATATCCGATTGAAATATTGTCTACGTCACGAAATATTTGATAACCTATGGGCTGTTTCTTTGATCTTTATACCTTGATATTTACTTTATACTTGATAAGATTATACCTACACTAGTAAATCCGCCCTCGCTTCGCTTCGGGAAACCAGTCCCTTCAAAAATCTCTATAAATTTTAACAAATTATGTTATTCCAATGTCTAAGCTATATTACTGCAAAGTTTCATGAAAATCCGTTCAGTAGTTTTTGCGTGAAAGAGTAACAAACACACACACACACACTCACTCACATACATCCTTACAAACTTTCACATTTATAATATTAGTAGGAGTAGGAAGGATAGGATATAGAAGGTACTTATACCACTATACCTACCACCACCGACCTATAACCTTCACAGCTTAGTTACGTAAATGTCTACATTGGGCAGGATCGAACCCTCGACCATTCACGTTACATGGAACGTCACGGTAGAGTCACTGCCAACTATAATACGGGGTTGTTAAAAAGCCAAGTAATGTTTAAGCTCTTTCCCAATTACGGTCAGTAATTCGGGAACACTTTCACACGTACCGCAAACTAATCTAGGCGGCTTCGCTACCAGCTGAAGGAGTTAGTTAGGCTGTGGTTGTAACCGGAGGCTTTCGGCCTTTCGTCGTCTTGCGTCTTACTTTATTACTTTAGCTACTGAGGTCTGTGGGTACCAAACGTGCACCCTTAAAGAGTATTTTGTTGGAGGCGTTCCCATACGTCATTACATCACGATTTCTGTCTGTTGCATACTCAAAAAAAGAAATGTATCGATCGTTATACCATTTCAATACGCAGTACCTACATAACAGTTTTAAAGTTGTACAAGTGAAAGTTTTAGGTGTTTTCAACGATTTGTAGTGTGAACGTTCCAAAATTTCTGAGCCTAAAAGTAACTTAATTTACATGCAGATCAGAATAATTAACTTAGGTACACCTACTCATAATGAAAGCGGATAACGATAAATCTAGCAGAGAGACATAACTATGCCATGTCTAGTATATTCACGTCGACATACTAAACGCAATTTTAATCCACAGGTTATCTCCTAACAAAGGTGGAAGGGAAAGTCGGCTCACCCGAGACTCCCCTCTCAGACCTCGGTCTGATCTCGTACCGGTCGTACTGGAAGGAGGCCTTATTGAAGAGGCTGTGCTCCGCGCCGGGACCGACGCTGTGCATCCGAGACCTCAGCAAGGACTTGGCCATAGCATCGTCAGACATCGTGTCCACGCTACAGGAGCGAGGGCTCATGAAGTACTGGAAGGGCAAGCATATTGTTCTCAAGAAGCAGGTTAGTACGCACCCAGACCGAGGACGGAAATTTAAATTCATCCTTCAAATTTCCGCCTCGCTGGGAATAGAACCCAAGACCCTTGGAACAGCGATCCGGTGTGCTAACCATTGCGCCATTTGAGTCGTCAGTGATAACATTAATAATATCATTTTCATTCGATAGTAGAATTCATAAGTCGATTTAACATCTTCGGTCCGACTAATATGGCTAATGTTGCGAATCACTCAAAAGCATAAAAATTAAACACTTTTTGTAAGGTACGACTACGACACGACTTTTTAAATAGATAATATACATTTTTTGTAAGAGCTAATTTTTAAGGCACAAATTGACGCGATGATTTACGGACGATGATTTGATGACACGTTTAAAGTGCTTTGTAAGTTATAACTAAATGTTTACACCACTCTTCAACAAATATAAATGTGGACTATGCTTTAAAAATCCCATTGAAATTAGAATTATTTATTCGAGTTTGATTTTTACCAAAACTTTTTGAAATCCAAATTACGTCACTTTACTGCCAATTACGCAACGAAAGTTGAAAACCATTGAAACACTATGTATAACACGTGAGCCGTTCCCCAGGAGGTGCTAGAGGAGGCGAGCCGGCGAGCAGAGCGCGCGCGCTGCGTGGAGGCGTCGTGCCTGCGGTGGTGGGGCGGCGGCGCGGGGCCGCGCTGACGCCGCGCGCGCGCCGCCCGCGCCGTCCGCCGCGCGCGCGCCCTCCGCCCCGCCGAGGCCGCGCGCGCGCTGCTCTAGCGTGCCGCGGCGCGATACACGCTGCTACCTCTGCTGATGCGCAGGTAGGTGGTAGAGAAGTAGCGAGCGTTGGTGCTCGGGACGGGGAAAGATGTTCGAAAATTAAATATACCGATTTTTTTTATTTGTTCATTGTTTTTGATAGTTTACAGTAATATTGTATGCCAGTATTGGAATTGTTAGTAGTAAAAATAAGCTATCACTGTTTTGTTTTCGGACGTTTATTGCAAGCACTTGTATTTGACTGGGTATATTAAAAATCAATCGTATATAAATATTGAAAATTCAACCGTAGCAACTCGGCTAAATGTATCACCTTATGTAAAAATTTATTTTGTGATAATGTTTGTAAGAAACGTAAACGTGTATTACTTTGGAATCATAAACACTCAATATTCACTCAGGTACAAAGCGCTCCGCGCGTTTCCCCGCACGTGGCGCTCCGCCGACTGGGCGATCCCAGCTGCGTCGAGAGCCAGGCCTGGCCATATGGACCGGGGCTGTAGAGTCCACGGCTAGAGTCTAGAGCCAATGGTGACGGTTACGAGTCTTCTTGATAACACCGGCTATTGTACTAGCGCTGATAGCAACACAATACGTCTTGAAGAAACTATGACGTGCATCAATGAACTCGCATATTTTTCACACTTTTGTCAACCAAGGTCGTATAATGTAAAGAAGTTTCTGCGTAACCGAGTGAATGGCTGGAAATCTCAACGCAATGGACGGCTCCCCTGTATATATGTGTCCAGTGATCTAGTTTAATTTAAAAGACCCTAGTGGTTCGATCTGTGTTGTGGAGACACAACGGGCGGCAACAGTGGCAGCCACGCGAAAGACATTGGGCTACATAGCGTAAGTAGGCTAACTTAGTGGGGCTAGTGTACATATAGGGTGGTCGGTTTGTGACAATCTGTTGGTCTGTGAAATGACGATTGTTGCCGTATTAGTAAAATTCATGTATATAAAATATTGTATATTACAATATAGACGTATCGGCTTCCATTACATTTCAAGAGATTTTAATATTGTAATTAGTACTTTTAAGTACGTTTTATTTGAAATAATTATTGTATATTTTTTATTTAAAGATATATTATAGATGTTTTTTAATCGTTATGAATGTATTATAATTAATGTTGTTGTCTTGATATTATTACAATTGAGTCACCAATTTTAACAATAATCAAATTAATTTTATTAAATTTTATGCGTTGATCCTATTATGTTCTCAATATAATGTATTTTTAAGTTTTATATTTATGGAGTAATTTTGTATTAATATTTTTTTATGGCGACATAAGGAATAGTCCCGTCGCAATGTGTAAAATACTTTAGGGAGTGGGTTGCTTCCATGACTTAGGTATGAATGTGTAAATATTTTTCAGAATTTAAATACAAAACATTTTTTTATAATAAGAATCGTAATTTATAATTCCAATTCTACACTGAAACCCAAGCCCATCAGTGGGATTAAATGGGTTGTGATGAATAGAATGTTATATTCTAGATACAATTAGAAGTTCTAGCCGTAGTTCTAGAAATTTCATATAGCTTTTGGGAACCAAAAGACGAAATAAATCGGTTATCGCATGGGATAATGTCGTGTTATTAATTTTTAAAGTTTAAGCGATTTATTAATCTTTATTACTGTAATATTTGTAAATAAACTGCAATAAATTATTGTTTTAATGCGTGTTTGTGGTCGTCTTAATGTTAATGAAATCTTGACAATTAGGGAATAAAAAATAAACATCTATTGATACATACCACTAGACAAATCAAAAACGTGAAATATAGATAGTGAAGCATAGATTAAAATTCGGTAAGTATTTGGTTGAACATAACATCAGCCTTGCAAAATATTTGAGTTCATTGTTCGCCGGCTTTATATGTAATACAAAATATACGCGTCAATTTATAAACTGATCTCCATTTTGAATTTTAGTTATAAGTAGTCGTTATTATAACTGTTAATAAATTAAAACTACAGTAAATAAAAAGCACATTTTTGTCTTGTTGAGTAAGAGACGGAGAATACAATCAAAATAAAAACACGTGTATCGTTTATTACAGTCGTGTTGGGATTGAGAAAAGTCTTATGAGGTTTTTAATAGTTTTATATTAAATGTTATGACCTAATTAGGAGGAAAACGAAGATTTTCAATTTTATTTATAAAATATGCGTAAATTGTACATAGTTAATTGTTTGTTCTACTATACATATTTTACAATCGTGACGATGTCGTAAATGTATTTTTATAATTTTCAAAAACTTTTGTACGCGCTAATAAACATAAAAAATGTTTGTCGATCGACGTTTGTACAAATGTTTTAGTAAGTACATACCTGTTCTGTATATAGATAGCTAGCGTAAGAGAGACTTAACAATGTTGTATAGAATATTATAGTGAATCCTAGTGTTAATGAAGTATAGTAAATAATTTGTAAAATTAATAAAATTTGCAATTGAATTTTTCGTATAAAATGATGATTTCAGTAGGTACTTACTTCCAATTTATTACCTCATTTTATACGAATGTTGTCCATGTGAAATGTTACTTGTGGTGACTTTCATAATTTCATTGATATTTTTTTCAGTTATTTAATTTTGCCCTGGTAATAAATCAGTAAAAATAGAAAAATGTTCAACTCATAATGGTTAATTATTAATTTCTTTTTGATGTTAAAAGCATTTGTTTGAATGTTCGATTATGAATTCAACCATGGCAATAAATTAAAATAATGGATTCGACAGTTGTAGTTTAAACAATAGTCGCATATTCTAAAAGTCATTAAGATAATTAGGTAGCGATAAGTGTAGAGATGTAATTTGCGAATGCATTATTTCTTATGATGGTTAATGTAGATGAAGGATTTATAAATGACTTTTATGGTAACATCTTTTCGACCCATAATAATTATAAGATAGAGGCCGAGTACAAATCTATAGGACGGGTTAAGAATGTTATGCAAACTACATATAGACTGCGCGACGGATCTTACCTACTAGATGTAACGTTTGTACCACGCGTTATATTAAAATTGTTATTGTTTTATCAAGTCATTCTAGTTAAAGAAATAGTTAATTTAATTGGCAATATTTTTATTATTTTTATCAGTTTTAATGTAAAACTATTCGTTACAGAAGAAAGGATTGTGCAGTTGTGCATGCCCTAGCCACCTACTTCATTGTATAAGTAAAAATAAAATGGAAATTTTAGAAATGTAACGTTAATTTACGATGGTTATATTATCGACTTTTTAAAAATAAAACTAATTTAATTTAAACACTTGAATATAAAATTGTCGTATTCAAATCGTGATCGTATCGTTGTCGTCAGCAACGAATGTTCACGTCATTTGGAAAAGGATTTAGAACATACTTGCAATTTGTTTACTGAAGGTAAATTTCAGTTAAATCGAAAGCGGGCACGTACAACACATAATACACATAATACAAGGTCAAGGATATGAATTTGACAAAGATAATGGTTTTGTATTTCCCACTTTTAGGAATTTCGTGGGGGTTTGAAACAATAACTCAGTCACAATCAACGGAAAATATTAATATCGATTAAAGCGTGATGTTTTGTTTTGAACTCTTCTATTTTTTTTAATCAACTGAGACCCCTACGTTTCGAAATCTGACTTGCACTTAAGCAGATTTTTTTTTATAATGTTAAGTGTAATACTGTGAACGTGTCAGCTTTGGTTAACTGACGTACATATACCCATCAAAACTTGATATTCTCAAGCTTTAAGTTTTGTGTTACTGAAATAGGTGCTGCCTACTGTAAAATCGCTCTTAGACGGTGGGTGTACCGTTTACATTACGATGTTTTATCTCTGGTCTTAGCAGTCATTTTTTAATCTCACAGGTAAACTAATTATTAATTTCGCGATACATACATATTTTGTTTATTAGAGAACTTTGATGACGTATTGTTATATCTTAATTACTTTAATATAGAAAGTTTAGTTTTTTCTATAGCGGCTTCTCCGTCTAAAAGAGCGTGTTACCCAAACCTTGTATTATTAAATTAAAAGTCGATTTTTTATTTGATATTGTCAATACACAAACAGTATGCGTCATACTCACTGGACCGTCTTGTATTATACAATTTTATTAGTAAAATTAATTAGATAAATTAATTGTACGAAATAAAATTTTAAATTTTTACTAATATAATTTTTGTTTTTCCCTTATCCTTGTCAAAGGTAAGTTTTATAACCAATTGTTAAGGACAAAATTTTATGCCTCAACTATAACAACTGTGAGAAGGTAGATCAGCAGGAGGATATGAGATGTGGTAAGGCGAGGTCAGATTTGGCGTGGGGAGGCAAGACGTTGAGCAAAGTGGTGCTGTAAAGAGGAGCAGTGCTTAAGGGTGCGGTTCCACTGAGGCGGATCGGAGCAGAGCAGAGTGCGATTCACCAATCACATGGCTTGAAATACATATCTCATTGTATTTACCTCGTGTGGATTTCAAGCCATGCGATTGGTGAATCGCTCTCCGCTCTGCTCCGCTCCGCCTCAATGGAACGGCACCCTTGTGGAGAGGAGAGGTGTTTTAGAGGAGCAGAGAGAAAAGATGGTAAGGAAGGTTTTATTTTCAGGTTTTCTATTAAAATGTCACTGGCCGGATTGGTGATGTTTTTGGTGTGTCAGGTGGCTCGTCTGCTCTGTCGGCTATTTCAATTAAATAATGGTATACAAATTCTTCTGATCAAAGGACTTTGTTGTTTCAAAGATTTATTGAACAAAAAAACATAATAAACAGACCTACAGCTTGAATTTTTTGCTAAACGACTACAATAACAAGGGAACAGGCGCATGCCGCAGCCATTAACGTCTAATTTATTAAGTTTTTTATAAAAAGCAACCGATCTAAACAGCCACAAGGACAGATTACCTACTCAAAGACTACTTGCTGGATGTCGCTCAAATTTACATATATGCGACGAAAGAAGCATTACCTATCAATGATTAAGTCCATTCAGTAAAAAGTTATGAGGAAGCAACATAAAAATACCTCCTTTTTTAACGAGTAAAAAAGGCTCGTTCTAAATAGTTCTTAAATATATTTTCTACAAATAATCTTCGTAAAAATTCAGTCAAAATGCTTTCATATTAGCAAAAGAGTAATAAAATACTAAGGAGGTGAGTTGGTGATATGATATTCAGTCATAAATACTCATAAATATTGATAGAGGCGCTGGCAATATAGGCTGTATTTACTGTGCAGTAAATGTGATATTTGCGGTTACCGCGCCGCGCTGTCGTTGAACGACCATTCTTATGCAGATATCGCGTGGTTATCAATTCAATAACCGCTATACTGTTTAGGTCAAATTAAGTTCTGTTAACTCGACCACTTTGAATTGAGCGCATACGTACACAATAATAGGTATTAACAATATTGTAACTTACGTTATACGTACGGTATAGTCTTGGTTTGTCATTTAATCGTTTTAAGGATAGAGCTGCAATAATTACCTGCTAGTTGGATGGTATGTTTTTTTTTTATGTATGAAGCAGGCAGACGAGCAGACGGGCCACCTGATGGTAAGTAGTCACCGTCGCCCATAGACACTCGCAACACTAAGGGCATCACCAGTGCGCTGCCGGCCGAGAAGACGTTGTACTCATGTCATGTATGAGCTAAAAACCCCATAATAAGAAATAAAAAATCGGTCGCTACACTCGCCACGCTACATACCGAACGTAAGTAGGTCGTAAGTATTAATTGCGTTGTGCAATTTTTTTTATGATTTCTATAAATTGCATTTTTTTTTAGTAAAAAGGAAAAGTTAGGCCGTAGCTTAGATAGACAATTAGGTACTTTTAATTCAGGTAAGTTTATTTTGGAGCTTATAATTTTAAATAAGTACTTATTTATTCTTCAAAATAACTATTGTCATCGGAGTCATCGGAGTGCATGTTCTTAAGTGGTCGCGTTACAGTGTTCAATAATTCACCACAATTCCGAATGAAGACAATATATCACAACGTTATTGCAACGAGCAATAAATGCACAACGCCTCTATTGTACCGAATTAATAAATACTAAATATCGTGCATTGACCAGCGACTAATTGATCATTGTCAAAATTACTCATTATTACTGTTCGCGCAGAGAAATTATTGGATGCATCGCGAATTCGTGAGCAATGGAATGGTATTTTGTACAACTGGTTGTCTGTGGATGCATTTTATCCGCAGTTTGTAGTCCCTAAGTTCTAATCTTAATCTTGTCTTATCTTCATCTAAATCTTAATATGTAATAAAACGTAACCATACTCTATGGTACACCATGGTAACGTGGTTGTAAGAGCGAAAAAGTTACTCTGACGTCACCACTGACTTACACAGGACCAACTTGTTGGCCCAGTCCTGAGATATTCAAACATTTTACTATAAATATTTTTTATTTAATTACATACCTTATGTAAGTACGTTGGTAGTACCTATTGTTTCCTGTCTGTCTAAAAATTGTAAGTACTGGAAGGTTAAATTACGACTATTAATTAACGTAGTTTCACTTTACATAGGTACCTAATTATTAACTACGTACGTACGTACGTTATTAATTTCTAGAGAGATTTTTATATTAATCTTGGTAGGGGAAACTGAGGTGTAATTGGCCACCGTTAAGTAATTGGCCACTTGATCACGTAATAGCTGTGATATTCACAGCTATTACGTGATCCTACATATAAACTTCTGAGAGGTAGTAGGTATAACTATCATACAATTCTTAATAAGTATAAATAATCCAAATTTCAAGAAGCCAATTGGTAAACGGTGGCCAAATATCCCTCAGTTCATCCTATATAAGCTGTAAGTCGACTTACAGCGTCCTCAGATTGAGAGCCTCTGTCCGGGCCTGGCGACAAGACAAGAAACCAGTCTGGCACCACGTGCAGGGTATCGCAGTCAGCCGCTCCATTTCTTAATTGATTTTTTATTCGTGTCGTCGCTTTTGAAATAACTTATTTGTGTGGGCGGATTACTTGCGCGGTGCCGTGTAGCCGTGCGCTTATACACCACACCTTGGCTGTAGTTACTATACCAGAGTTGCAAGTTACATAGAACTGCCGAATTGCCTCTCCCCGCCAAAAACAAATTTATCACCTGTGCTCACAGCTCAATTTAGCTTGTTAGTAAAGTTTACTTACGTCATTTGAAATTTTCGCAGTCAATCTGTAATGCACCTTGATCATATTGGCGGAAAACTGGCATTTGTGTGGGATGCATTCAAAAGTATTCCGTATCAAACGCGGACCAAGTGTGAAGGTTTTTTACTTTACTTTAACTCTAGACATTTCTTACTTTTTGTTAGTTTACCGAGTCCGATATTAATTGACCTTTTAGTGAGACTATAAACTAAAGTTTAAAACAAGTAGGTACCTAAAATGAATGGTTGAGCTAGTGGAAATTTAATCAAGTTAAATAAGATCTGATGAATAAATCAATAATTATACCTATAGGGGAGAGCAGGTAGGATTCGTACAGTGGGAGCATTCGTACAGTTGTCATACCTTCATTACGCGACACGATGAGACAGTTGTGTTTGTGTGTCTGAGAGGCCGATACACGTCTCTATGCTCATAGCTAAACGTGGCGGCAGTCGCGCAGCGAGTTTCGCCGGGACAAGTTAATACGTGTTCTCACTCCTCGTAAGTAATTTTTCGATTCGTCTTTAAAATCATTAATTCTTAAAAGTTTTACTCAAAACGTTTAAGTTATTTATAAAGGATGTTGAATTAGTGCCTTGGATTATTATGCAAACATTGATTTTGGTATAACACCAACCATATTTTTTAATTTGAATTTATATGTCGAATGTTTGGGTTGGGGTGCTTTCGTGCGGTTCTGAGCGGGGTAGATTCGTACTGTACGAATGTACCCCGTATGTATTATTTCAGGTAAAATACTATTATTTCAGGATCATGCCACAAATATATGTGAAAAAAGGAACAAGGACAGGAGAAGTAAACGAAGAGGCTGTAAGTTCTGCAATGAATGAAGATTTAGATAAGACTTTATCTATTAGGAAGTCAGCCCAAAAACCAACAATTCTTCAAGTGGACAGGAATACCACCAAAAAGAAGAAGAAAGGAAAACTGCCTGAAAAAATAGACTGATGAAAATAAAAGAAGCCAAAGAGATGAAGAAAAAAGAAGAAGAGAGAAAACAGAAGGCTTGAGATAAGAAACGCTCGTTAAATATACTATCAGGTACAAATAAATAAACCAAACAAAAGAAAAATACAGAGGCTGAGAGTGATAGTTACAATGAGACTGACATAAATAAATAAATAAATAACGCTTCACACTCACACACTCATAGGATTCCCTGTGTCGTGGGTGCCATGGACAACACACAAGACAAGGACACACACCCAGACCGAGAACGGAAATCAAACTCCCGCCTCGCTGGATATCAAACCCAGGACCCTAGGAACAGCGATTCGGCGTGTTAACCATTGCGCCATTCGGGTCGTCAGTTATAAGTTTGAAAGAAAGTTCTTGTTCTCCTTTCGATGAGAGATCAGAAAGATCTGATGTTGAGAACGAAATTCCAGATAAGTATTTATCAGACGTGGTCTGTGTATTGCCGCCGCCTAAATCTACTTCTACACTACAGCAAGAACAGCTGATATAATTAGGTTTGAAAAATAGATCACTATGACATGCAATTTAGCAGAGTTATTATGTTTTTTTTATACATTATCCTAATGGTTGAGTGAAATGTTGATTTTATACTTAGATTTGACAAATATGATTGCAAAAGACTATATTGTTAATTTTAACTACATTTAGAGTACATTTTGTGTTAATTTTGACCTCAATAAATAAGTAATTTCATATAAAAAGATTATTTATTTACAGTGTACGAAAGCTCCTTACTATGTACGAATGTACCCTTCCCTATGTACGAAACTCCCCCGCGTATGGGGTAGGTTCGTGCGTTTTCCATTTTTTAGAAATGTTGCTGTTACTTCATAATACTACATGGTATCAGCACTAGACTTTCCTGTAATTGTAGCCAAATACACAGGGTTTACAATAGCATTAAAGTTATTTTGCTGTAACTAAAAGCTTTTCTGTTACACAGCTAAAAGTGAAAAGTGCACGAATCCTACCTGCTTTCCCCTACCCCGTGTTTGATATGGAATTCGTTAAAATGGCAACCCATATAAATGTCAGCTTTCCGCCCTCGTGATTAAGGTCCATTGTAGAGCGACGACGAGAATTGAATTGCCATAAATAACTTTTGTTTTCAAGCTAAATTAATCTGTGGGCACAAGTTATAAATTTGTTTTTGCGGGGAGTTGCAATACCATATTCTCGACTCGACTACTCTAGTCTAGTCTAGAAGGTAACCCGCTTTCCCTTCGCTTTTCTAAGATAGATATACCCAATGGCGTAGCTTACATGGGTGTCGTCACCCCACTGGGCCGTTTTGCAACGCCCCCCCCCCCCTCCCCCCTTGCTAGATAACTGAGCAAGAATTCCATTTTGCATAAAAGAGTTTTGTTCACGTATGTCCCAAATCTTTTTTCTTGCCTGGGTGTCACCACCCTCAAATTGGTGTCACCCAGGGTGGACCGCCCCCCCTCCTTGCTACGCCATTGGATATAGGTACCCATATACCTACTTTTGTATGGTTGGTTCATTGCTTTAAGTCGCAAAATTAAAACAAACGGGGACTTCATAACTAGGTATATAATAGGCGTTTTCATACAAAGTTGTCATTCGAGTGTCCCATGTGTGGTGCATGTGGTGTCTGGCGAGAGCTTATTAATGACTTATTTGCAGTTATTGAACGATAACGAGTATTGCTATTGTTTATGAATCTGAGGTAAATGATTGTTCGAACATTATACACGTTAGTTTATCAGCCAAGTTAAAAAAGTGGTTTTACATTGCTACTTAGCTTAGGGACTCCTGCACCTAAGTTTCATCTGAATAACGGACATTTAAACCTTATATTTGAGTTCGTTTATTAGACGATATTCTTCAGGAAGCATTGGAATTGGCTTCTATCCAACCTCCCTCTGTGGCATTAATATCACTTCAAGTTGAGGCCTAATAGGTCGGTTGGCAGGTACTTACTATGAATCATTTCTCCGATTACGATTGAACGAGAAATTAGTGTTAGTTTCAAATGAAATTTCTCTTTTGATACGAAAAAATTATTGGGCCTTTAGCTGAAGCCATGAAGCAAATATAGGCTGAAGCTGATACTATAGGTTTAGTTGCTATTCGGCAAACAGAAGAGGTCATATAATATTAGCGGTCACAAGCAGTGCGGAAGTAAAGTTAACCATTCTTAGAAATTGGTTTAAAAATCATAATTGTTGTGGAGCGTGCTGTAAGCATGTTTTAGGACTACACAATTTTGAAGAGAAACCCATGCTAAGTAGTGGGGCATTCATGGGTTGGATTGCAGCTAAAACAAAAAATATGTTAAAAGTATCGGCTTTGGTATCGGAGTGGGATTAGTCATTTATTCGTAAAGTAGGTAAGTAGTAGTAGTAGGGCCTGATAATCACAAATAAGTATATATAGGTACTTAAGTATAGCGTATTGATTTGAACTTGATAACTAAGTATTTTTTCTTGTATGTTCTTCTAGTAATTAATGACGTGTACTATATATTTATCTTCATATTCAATTGGTACTGTATTAAATTAAGAAATTCTAATGAAATTCGAAATTGCAGACGGTCCTTATACCTACTTTATTGGCACGTGTCGCGCCGCTTACCGATCTACGCGCGAGTGAAGGGCGTACTGAAAAATCAGGGGTCGCGTTTATACGCAGCCATAATCTGAGTGCGTCCCTATTTTTATATATTTTTATTTTTATATATATTTAAACAATTTATGAATTTACTTTTACCTCTCTATAATTATCTTCTGCTGCTTTTGTTGAATTGTTAATGATGATGGAATAAATGTTTCTTTCTTTCTTTCTTAGTTACGTTTTGTTTGTTGTTATAAAAGTAAATACCTATCTGCTATAATTCATAATTAAAAACAAAGGAACAAAGTCATATATAAATACCTACGTAAGTACCTACCAAGATATCGGTAAATATACCGATGAAAAAGAAATATATGTGTAAGTATAATATCGTACACATTTGTAAAATGTTACACATGGGTATGATAGGAATTTCGATTATTCCCTTTAGGTACCTACCTACCTACCTGCTAGTACTAGCTACCTAAGTATTTGCAACATTTTACTTGTACGTTACGTACCTACCTACTCGTATGAGCAAAAATGTATTAATCATTATCCTCGATTTCCTCAAATGCCTATTCCGTCACAACACGTAGATGGCCACGAGTTGTTGAACTCGTCAAGGTCTATTCGTTGTTTATAAATTGAATTGTTCAAATGTTTTCCTTCGGTATGTGAATAATTCAAATCATAAACAACACGTATCCTGTCATCCTTCAATACAAAGTGGAGTAGACGTAACGCAAGCTTTTTCCTCATTTTTTTAAAAAGAGAGTGAGGTACCTATATTAATTTTGATTTTTTGTAATAGACAGTAACTAAGTACTTAGGTATATTCCCTCGTATGCAATAATTTAATTTCTGGTGGAAATTCGGCAACAATTACATCGCGACAGATAGACATACAAGTGCGTAGGTATATTTGTATGTTTATTTCATTTATCGGTCATTAACTGGTTAAATATGGCTTAATCTTTTAAATCATACTACATAAATTATTATCTAATTACGACTATTAGACTAGTATTACTTATTATCTACCTCCGAGAAGGTATGTGACGATCGTTTATGCCATGTAGATAGAATTAAACCTTCAGACTCAAGTTTGTCACTAAACCATCTCTAATTCACGCAGTGGCTTCCTCAGTTATGAAGAGAACGACCGCTGTGGGACATGGATGAGTTGAACTCGTTGAAACCATGCCACATGTAACTTATGAAATCGTCATGTGGGTTGTGTGTGTATGCTGTTTGTCTTCGATCAAAACACCACTTTACTGTCAACATTTCATTAATATGCTATTACCTATTGAAGTCGGGACTGTCCTCATACCTGATTAGGCCAATACGATACACCACCTCGATGTTTCACTGTGTTGCAAGAAGAGAGGTTAGTGGTAAATCCAAGTGTGCGTATTTCGTATACCTACTTCCCGAAGGTCGCAGACATGGCTTGACGACGGGAAAATTTTCCACTAGCAGTCACAACTCACAACCAACTGCCGACCGCGCCCTGCTCCATCACGTAGGATTGACGCAAGTGGCCTCTGGTGTTAATTTGATAGTAGGTAATTAACCAATAACGCGGTCGCGTATGAATCAATACACTCGTAGACGGGAGTTCGATGAATTTGGTTCCATAAGAAATTTCGAAATGCGATTTGATCTCTTAACTTTCTTGCCACAATTATTACAATTTTTCACAATTCCGATACTTCTGAATTCAAAAAAATCGAAAATGTAACGTCATGAAATACTTACTCTTCTGGGCATATCATGAAGAGACTAGCGTTATTCTGGACTGCTCATTCGAATTACTTACTAGGTTTACATTCTGGTAATGTTCCTAGTCAGCAAGGGTTCTTCTGAAGCCAAGTGAAATAATGCAACTACAATCGAATGCAGTCCCTACCTACCTCAGACTTGGTTTACCAACCTGTGCAAGGTTTCCTTTCCGATGGACAGATAGTTGATGACAATGCTGTAGTGATAGATATACCTACCTACTAATAGGATACGATTTGCTCTCTAATTATGTCATCTTTCTGGTAGGCCATAAAATTTTAAGAGGATTATTTTAGACCTTTCAGACACGGCATAATGAAAAAGTAAAATCGACTGGATTAAGCGGCAGAAGAAGGTGCAGTTAAGAATTGGAAGGTTTTGGTAAGTAATGTGGACAAACAGTTTGGCCTTTTAAAGCCTGAACGAAACCAAACTGGAGTGGTAAAAGAGTACAGTTTAGTATACTCAATGTGTTGAAATCAGTTTGATTAACAACCAAATCCGTTGCTCACGTCCATGACGTCATCAGTGACGTCACACACGTCACAAAGTCACAATGTGTCACCGCTCGGCTCGACGCTCCAAAGTTATTGAACCCGCTAGATCAAGGTCTGTGTGAGCGGTGACGAGGTGCAGACTATCAGCAGCCATATTTATCATTTTAGACCGTGTTAAACATCGTAACCGAAAGTAAATTTGGTCGATACATAACAAAGAAACTAGCCATATGAAAACCAAAGCCACGAGGATTCGAATGTACCTATTTATTTTGAAAATGACGTAAAATTAGTACTGAAACGGACAAAGAGGGACTTTGTATTGGACATAGTACCTACCTACTCATATTTGCCATGTTGACCGTTGAGTGAAATGTGTATCCTGTGTTAATTCAGACCGCCTATCCCAGATCCTAGAACATAAAAATACTTAAAGCAGTTTTATTTTGTTGTTAAATATCTAAAAGTCGTATCTACCTACCTTTATAAAATACTTTGCACAATGTTTGCCAAAATTGAGAGAGAATAAATTTTAAGGCAATAAATAAATCTATCACGTCAATGCCTAGGTACTACGTGGGCCATAAACAAGGTTCCTATGTAAACAGTAAGTTTTTATGTTGTATTTCCAATAGAAAATATTTCACGACAGTTTAATTTCCAAAGATGTCTAGTACATATTTAGATTCTAACTTATGTTGTGGTCCGGTCTTCTAGCAATCACTCTTACGTCTGTTCTTCCTATAGCTCCTATCAGCCATCTGTTTATGTATATGAATTCGAACTCATACCATACTCCGGTCTTCTAGCAATTTCTCTTTCATCTATTCATCATCATCTTCCTCCTGTACCTGCATTCATCTCCTGTTTTACCTGTTTAGGCCGGTCAACTGGAGTGTTACCTCAGCCATTGGACTGTCTATTGCCTATGCATAATTTATAAGTAGATAAGTATCCATTTGTATTTGTTGGGTGAGAATATCGGTGTAAAAATTATAAGGTAAGTACAGGGAAAATGTATATAAATCACCAACAACCACAAATTTAATATTATCGACATTGTTTACAAGCAAGGAATCAAGCAATCTCACAAGATCCCAAATGTCACATGAATTTTCATAGTCTAAAACCAAAATTGTAACCTTTTCAAACATATTATTATCATTGTTTCAAATAAAACATCTAGAATTTCGCAGTGATTTTGCTTTTATTACCTATCTGCGCCGTTGAACGACCAACCCAATCTTCGAGGCCAACGAGTCAACTGTTGGTTGAGATGACGCTATGTTGTTGACTTACGCAAATCCCTCCCATTTAATTAGGATGTTACTAAGTGTGGTCGTATCTGCAGCGTCACACGTCGCGTTGTCACACCGTCATAATCTCGGTCACTGCGCTGTTATCGCGAATGACGAGATATGGTTTTCTTACTGATAACACATAAAATATACCGCAAAATATTGAGCAAAAGCCTAATGAAGCTGGGATGAACGAATTCATGTCTATTTGTGCCAAACCCGTGTCAAACTGTTTCTTAATTGGAATGGATTCGCGGTGGCTCAACGGGGATAAGCATTGTTACAAGCAGTCTTTTCATACAAGGGGGGGAGGAGGGGGACCTGAATTCTAATCCTATATACACTTCTAATTTGTTTAATGAATTATTTATTAGAATATTGTTAAGTATTCCTTCGGTAAAGGAAAACATCGATTTCTACAAAGTGCTGTAACTACCGGCAAAAAATTGCACATTTACGGGGGCATGTAAAAACGGTCCGCCTCTGGTGAGTGAGAGCAGAGAGAGCCCTGTAGTATGAAGTTAACAAGCCACCTGATATAAAACATCCGTTTTTAACCGACTTGGAAAACACTAGGAGGTTCAATTCAATTCATTTATTTGTATAAGCATAGGTACAAAGATGACATAATTATTATATAAAATTTACACAACCCTTACAACAACAACACAATTGTGCTTATCATTGGCTTTGCCAGTGTTGGCGTACAAATATTAGCTTGTTTTAAAATAATATGACGGTAGGATTATATAAAATTAAACTTAATTAAATTAACAGTCTTAATTCGACTGTATTTTTTTTTGTGTGTCATTACTTTACACTAAACTTATTGAACCGATTTCGATACCTAATTATTTTTGTATTCGCGTCGGTCCCATACGAATTTCAGTAACATCCTACGGGTCATTTATGAGTAATTCTTAATAATGCGTATTTGATTTTTATGTTCTTTACTTACCTCATAATTTTTGGAAGGGGGTTTTCAGTTTTACTGGAGGGACCACCACCAACTAAGATACGAGATCGTTTAATACTTAAAGAATGTGATATCTGAAGCGTGGATAAAAGTTACAGCATTTTAATTACACTTTAATAATTGTCATGAGGCTGACGAACTGAACGCATCATTATTATAATTATTATCCATTATCCCTGGCATGTCTTGCTCATGTTATGTTATGTTATTCGCATGTTATTAACCTATTAATGACTGGTGTATACCTACAAGCTGTTATTGTCATCTCCTCTTTATTAATTATGCTGTGATCTATAGCTGGATATAGACATTGATGCCTGTCACTTCAACCAAAGGAGTTACTGAAATCAGACATAGGGTGGATTAAGTACGAGGTCATTTTGGTTTAACGAATTAATGTTCTATTAATAATTATTTAGAGAAAGAACAGAAAAAGAAAGAGCTCCCCCCCTCTAAGTTATAAAAAAGGGGATAAAAAAACAAAAATTCCACGCAGTAAAGCCACCAGGGACCAGCTAATGTATAAATATTTAACCCGGACTCGGGCAAAAGTCACAGGTCGAAGAATCCGCCAGTCTGATCTGATAGTCGTTCACCCTTGCCCCTTCGACCTTAGGACCACACGGAGGTGAGTCCGCCCTTGCGGGTGAACCCGCGACCTCTCGTCTGTTCACCCTGGGCTGACGACACCTATAACTCGTAATGTCGCTTCTGTAATTTACCGAAACGACCATTTATTTTTGCTCATCAAAAATTACTGTTTTACGTGTCTGCAACGAAAGTTGATGAATAAATAATTTATTATGAAGTCAGACGATTGTAGGCTGGTATTGTCTTGGTGTACAATTTAATGAGTATGTCTGAACAAAATCTGACAGTCTGTTAGTGACAATTATAATATTTTACACTGATAAGTAGTTTTCACGTGGATATTTGAAGGAAAACATTTTTTTTACCTAATCTTTCGATAAATATATAATTATCATTGAGTATTCAATGAGTCAATTAAGTATATCTGTCGTAAATGTGATGTTCAAGGTCTATGTTTATGGTTTATAGATAGTTTAAGTTCTTAACTTAGACTAAAAAACAATGCACTGAAAATCAGCAGAAATCTTCATGAACAACATTACCGGGGATTTCGCAGGGAAAGCAATACTTCCATGAGTAAATACTTATTGTGGTAAATGGTAAAATTACCCGTATTTTTTTGGTTAATGTATACGGATAACAATATTAAAACATACCTATATACAAAAAACTTTGTACAAAGATAGGTACTGCTTATTTCTAACAGGAATCTCTTTCAGCAGGTAGATATAAAGTAAATAAGAAGAGTAATAATCTATAACTTTAGCAAAATACTCCTTTTTGAATACGTAAGTACCTACCTCCTGGCGTAATTTCCAAGTAAAACACCAGTTCTCCAAAATTCTTCATTCGCCGGTATATCAACGAATGTAACTTCTTCATAATTTATGATTAAAAAGGAATCCCACATAACAAACCTGGATTACCACCAGCAAAATTGGTGCAAATCGATCTTGAAATTTCCAACCCGCGTGTGTAGGTTGGTTTATCGTGTCATCTACTGGAAGGGTTGCCTGGAAGAAACCGCTGCTCTACATCGCCTGTTGGTAGTCACAGTGGTAATTGATTTAATTGACTGCACCTCTGTATAACTAATAATTTTCGTCATAAAGAATATTCTATTGTATTCACTTGACCTTAGTTTATATAAAACATTAACTAAAAATATGGGATACAATTCAGAGAACTGGCGTTCTACCTTAAAGTAGAACGCAATAGGTTCCCTATAACAGCAGATGCCATTATAGTGACAAATTATGAAATGCATTAGTGACTCTGACTAACCATCACTTAAAATGAGTGGTACCTCCTACATCATTCATTTATCTTATCAAGCGACGTATTTACACTTCAACAGTGAATCATTTGGCTAGCTGTCATGACAATTTTGGAAACCGACCTAACACAAGTCATTACCTAAGGTAACAATGAACAAGGAAACAATTCTAGTCCTTTGCGGCATGCACACATGACGAGTTAACCAGAGTCGTCTAGATGGCGAAACGCAGGGTAATCTCCACAAGTGTAGGTACTGTCCTTTCAAATTGACTAAGTGAGAAAATCAGAAGTAATGGGAGTCCCTGGTTCCAGTAGGAGCTGTATTTGGTGTATTATTGACATTCATGGGCGACAATAACCACTCACCAGCAGGTGTCTACTCGGCTAGTCACCAACATAAAAATAATCTAGGCGATAAGATGAACTGAGTTAGGATTTGGATAAGCGAGTCTGGCAAATATTTGTTAAACATAGGTACTAGTGTAGGAGGAATCGGCGCATTCGTACCGAAAACTATTCCACCTCAATTTTTTTATGCGATCCTCTTCAAATTGCCCTCTTAATGATATAAATGCATGTTGCCAGGGCGCAACCCGGTGCCTTTTTTTTTAAACCGAAATTTTTTTATCAATTGCAAGGAATTGTTATTTTTCAACCGGACAATTTTTTTTTATATTCTTCATTGAAATACCAATAAAAAAGGTCCTATGACTTTTAACGATAAAGTTAATATTTTTAAAGATATGAATTTTTAAAGGTTCAAAAAATCTCAAATTTGGGTACTTTCGTCCCATGAAAAATATATTAAAACAAAAACATAATGTCTAAGTAATATTTTTTTTTAATTGATTTTAAAAAGTTTCATTGTTTATATCTTTTTTTTAATTGTTAATTCCGCGCGCTCACAAGTATGCGTCGCTTACCTGGTACAGTCTAGCACTGTAGGTATATTGCATAGTGCGGAATTGCTAACGCGATACCCTATGCTCTAGCTTAGAAATAAGCTATTCGGGTGGTTGTGATACCACTATACGAACGTGTAGAACTAAGGTTCTGTTCGTCTGCAGTGTAATGCTGTAATCGGGTGGTTGTGATACCACTATACGAACATAGAGAACTACGGTTCTGTTCGTCCACAGTTTAATACTGTTTTCGGGTGGTTGTGTTACCACTATACGAAACGAACGTAGAGAACTACGGTTCTGTTCGTCACAATTTCAATATTGTTTTATTATTTTGGGAATTATAATTAATTGTAACTAGGGTGATTAGTGCGTAAATTAATCTTTTGTAATAACTTTGTAATATCTCTTAAAATAATCTCTTAATAATACCTAATCTCTGTAATATCTCTTACGTGTGTAAAATAAACCTTCATTGTTATTTCGTGACTACTTAATCCCTGCAACATGGGATCTCCTAACCCTGACATACCGCTCTTTTAGCTTGGCTTGCCTCCTGATCCGACATAATCAATAATTTTGTCACAATAACAAACAACGATCTCGAGGTTTTATAGAAAGAGTAACCTTGAAAGAATAAAAAACAAAGAAAAGAATCTTTTTCTTACTTAGACACAATCATACACACACTATGATACATATACGTAAAATTATTTTTATTTAATTCATTTGAATGTTTTTTCTAAACATTCAAGTGCGTACCCAATATATTTCTATTATTTATAAATAATTGTGATTTCAAAAAATAGTCAAATACCATATATCTTATTATTGTTGATATAAATGCAAAAATTACTATGATAATAACAAAAAAGTAATATAAACTGATAAAAAAGTAATTTTAATTACATGTTTCGATTTATGCTTGAATAACTTTTGAAAAATTGATTTCAGAATTTTTTTTATTAAAAACAAATTGTAGACAATTTAATTATTAATAACATTGCTCTCTTTAACAATCTTGATAAAGTTGATAGTTTTTAAGATAAATGATAATTAATGATTCAAGACACAGAGAGGCCGATGCAACGCATGAGTCAGAGACAGACAGCGATACTTAAAGGTAAGCGACGCATACTTGTGAGCGCGCGGAATTAACAATTAAAAAAAAGATATAAACAATGAAACTTTTTAAAATCTCTTTTAACAATATTATTAACAATTGTATAGAGAATTAAAAAAAAATATTACTTAGACATTATGTTTTTGTTTTAATATATTTTTCATGGGACGAAAGTACCCAAATTTGAGATTTTTCGAACCTTTAAAAATTCATATCTTTAAAAATATTAACTTTATCGTTAAAAGTCATAGGACCTTTTTTATTGGTATTTCAATGAAGAATATAAAAAAAAATTGTCCGGTTGAAAAATAACAATTCCTTGCAATTGATAAAAAAATTTCGGTTTAAAAAAAAAGGCACCGGGTTGCGCCCTGGCAACATGCATTTATATCATTAAGAGGGCAATTTGAAGAGGATCGCATAAAAAAATTGAGGTGGAATAGTTTTCGGTACGAATGCGCCGATTCCTCCTACACTATACTGAAAATAGGTACAAACTTGAAGGAAACATATTGTTGATAACGTAAGAAGCGATAGTGTGAATGCGCGACGTCAGTCTTTTCCTTAACAATGTAAACAAGAATAAAACTGCGAAAGAATAAATATGTTTTGTTTCTTTCTTTCTTTCAAATGTTGTACTGGAGAGACATATGGACGGAAACGATAACTGATGCTGCACAGAATGAGTCAACTAGACTAGACGTAGGCGGCAAGGCATATGGCGGAGTACCTACCTACATCAACGTTACTTCGTTCACTTCTAATCTTAATCTTAGACAATCCTACATCTAGACAATAAATAGTTTAAATAGGTATTCAAACCAAATCTTATTTAGAGTTGACGAAGAATTTCGAAATATTATCAACTTCATGATAAAGTCAGAGACGACGCTATTCACGAACAAAAAATTAAAGGTCACTTCAGGAGCATTACTGCAAATTCGGGACTAAGGTTCAAATAAACTAGTAAGTGGTAGGTATACGAGTTTCAGTATCCCGAGAGCGAATTGTCGAGGCAGTGTGAGAGCGAGCGTGCCACCGAGCAGACGGCGGAGCGGTGGCGCGCAACCCAGAGCCCAGAGCCCACGATCATTCAGGGTCCGAACTCCGAAGTCGGTGAATGTGACACGCGCGGAGTGGCGGTGGCGAGCAGTGGCGGCGGCCGATTCGCAGGAGGCTTCCGCGGGCGGGGTCAGCGACCTCGTCCCCCGCGCGGCGGCGGGCGCGCCAATGTCAGGGCCGGTGCAGCGGTCAGCTGACGTCTGGCGACGCGCGGGGGACGCGCCGCCGCCGCCGAGCTGCAGTCGGCTCCCGCTCTTCGACGGAGACGCACGCCTCTCCGTTCCGCGGCGCGCTATAAATAGGAGCAGGCGGCGGCGCCGCGCGCTACTCCGGCGCCGGGGCTCTCGTCCACGAGTCAGGTACCTGAAGTAGCGCGCGGTGCCTCCGCCGGTCGACGCCACGAAGATCCCAGAAGCCGACTCCGCACCCGCCGCACGCCCATTGTACTTCATCAGGTGCTCTGGTGTTGATGGTTCCAGGCGCTTGTTGGAGTACACTTACCGTGTCGGCGGTTTTCGTCTGGAGTGTCGGGAGCCAGCACGTGGATGCCCCGGGGGAAGGTACGTAGCCGTGGGCCGTGGGCGAGCCGAGGAGCGGTGAGTCACGCGTCGCGCCGGTTGATGCCCTGCGCTGCAGCCCACCCCCTCCCTTCCGCGGCACCCTCGCACCTAAATTTCGCACTCACACAAGTACCCACATGATATTTGCATTGGTCATCGAACTCCCTACCGAAAGACCGAACAAAGCCAGCTCAAACTGGTTTTCGTATTTTTCGACTGCGACCGGCCTCCGGCGCCGTTTTCCTCCACGGTCCTTGAGCCTACGACCGCTCCGTGATTACATTTTCAGCGCGTTCGCGATTCCTCCCAGTGAAATTAAAAGTGATGAATGTTTGATGTGCACTCGTATAGTTTTGTATTGTGATGGTCATTTTATTTGTTGTGATGACAAAGGTTTTCCAGTACCGCCTGGAGACCACGAGGCCGCCTGGCCGGGGCGAATCTTTCCAGTTAGTTTTATTTTCCTAATGGAGAGCCTGAACTGAGCCAATTCTAGGTAAGGTTCGCGTCACGTCGATTATTTTTTCATCGACATCATCGCGGCGAGGTGATTTCGAATGTTCGTTTTGCTTCCGAGCACCTAAACTGCTTAATGCAATATCAGACATTTTTCGATGTTCGCGGGTTTCGACCTTGCGTCCTCGTAACAGAGTAAACTTTGCGACGAGTTGTGCAAAAATACGTGTTTGTCGAGATATTTAATGCAAACAGCCAATAAAAGTACAAGTCTCGGGTGGATGACTCACAGGAATGCGTCTAATTGTCGTAGTGAGTGCAAAGAATTCGTCGTGTTAGATTTCAACTTAAAGTGAAACTAAGCCAGGCGACGACGATAACTTATTTGTTTTAAAATTTTGTGTTTTTGTTTGTAATCTGCGAGCGATTGTCGTGCATCATTATCTAAATCCGTCAGCGTTCCATGTTTGTCGACTCTGTTTTGAGATTGTAAGTTTTAAAGTAAATGTAATTTGTTTGAATTCTTTTTTGTCGATTCTCCATATATCATCAAAGATTAACCGACTTTGATGCTGTGTAGTCTTTAAGAGTAAGGCACATTAATCTTACTTATTTTTCCGTAAATCCACTTCATAAAGTTGGGTTTACCTTCATTTAATTTTATAAGCCGATAGTTAGATACAATGGGGTATATTAAAGTCTGGCACATTATTGAAATCATTCTAACCTTAAGTTCCCGGCTTGAGCAATCACTGTTGAGTCATCCAATGAACCGTTTTTGCTTTACCATTATGATTTCTAATAGACGGTCTACAAATCTGGCCTTGTGTCTACGAGATTATTCCACGAAATTTAAGACAAGAAAATATTTGATTATTGGATTCCAGGAAAGTTACAATGGAAACCAAAGGATAACATTAACTATTTTACTTTTTCTGCAAACTCTGATTCCTTTGAATTTGGTCGAGAGTCGCGTTCTTGAACTTTGTCTTGGATATTCAGAAATAACAACGAATTCAATCAGCTGTGTGGATACTCCTTCTAAGTATACACCTTCTTCCGGTTATTCTTACTTATCAGAAGAATCTTGGTTCAAAACAATCGCCTAAGGGAGGGACATTACTTACAATAACATAGGTATTTTGAGTATGTCACTCAGAATAATCCTGAAAATCCACCGCTTACCTGTATGCAATGTCAATAAAATAAAAATGTGGGTGCCCTTCAAGTTAAGAGTGAATAGGATTTTTGTAAGTTAATGCTCTTTACATTCTTCGGGCTACGTTGCCACTTTCCATTAGGTGGGATCTTAGTCATGTGGGAACTTATAAAATGTAAAACAAGCCTTATCCCGACATGCTTAGGTATCCATAATATAAAATGAAGTTTTGTAAGATTCCAAATGGATGTATTGTTCAAACCAAAGATGTACTTGTAGGTATATTTCCATCATATTACTGTTTTAATTTTGTGTTTATTCTTATCTTAGTTATGGTGTATTCGGGTAGATTCGAAAGACGCTGTACTATTTTATTATCAATATTTAAGTCTTGTCGTGTCCTGCTACGTCTAGAATTCTTCAAATTTTAACGTCTTGTCTCCTAACGTCTTTTTTACGACCGCGTCTTACATATACCTATGTAGTATTTAATCGTAATAGGCGTATCTTAAGACTGCCCAAATACACCTTAACAAATAAATTACTTGAAGTTTTTTATGTGTGTTGTTAAATTTATATGAGCGTGGGATAGGTCTTAATGTACCTATGTTGTTTTTATGTGTGAAGTATTAAGTTATATTAGCCATTTTGCAACAATTCGCGAACACCGTGTATAATTAGTATGCCTCTAGAGTTACGTCGTACCTACTGCCTTTCACAAAGAAGACATGAAAATTGCAATAAATAAAAATGCAATATCAACAAACTTATAATGTAGATACTACAGTACAGACACGTGTTTCGCCCCAGTCGAATATCTTTATAACATTTGACTCATCGTAAAGAAGACGTATTAGTAGACTAATATAAAGTTAATAACAAAGGATTCCCGCAAAATAATAACTGCCACTAATGATTATTTATTTGTTTAGCAAAATTCAGCGGCTAGCCAAAGCGCTCACAGAAAAAAAACATTCAAAATAACAATGAAGCAAGTATACGTTCAATTAATTGAGATGAAATAAGTAAGAATAAAAATAAGTAAGATGAAATAAGAGAAGTTATAAACTAATCAATAAGAAGAAATGTAATTCAATGGATTAATAATAATAAGACGTGATATCTAAAAATTTTAGGTACTTAATTTATAATTTATAAATAAAAATTAGTCAATGCATCACATAATATGAGAAACAAAATAAATACAGATTTATATTTTTTAATTTGCAAAAACTAAAAAAATACTGGACTGATTTCGAAAATTTTTTCATCTAGTGCCATGAATTCATAATGTTAATCTTTGAGAAAAAGCTACACTTATTATTAGAAAAAAATTGGCATCCCTTCCATCAGAGCCTTCTACATATAATTTCAATAATGTATGAAAAAAACGACAAAATGTATTTCATTTCATGCGCTAGGGAAACTTGTTGATAGAACAAAAAAAATATTCACAATAAATTTATTTATTTATTTATTTTATTTGTCACACCAACAAGATATACACTACAACTTTCTAAGAGTATACAATAACCAATTTAGTGCTCAGTGATACCTCTTTTATAGGTGTAATCTACATGAATATAAATAACATAAATATCTATCTGTGCGAAGTCGGGACGGACCGCTAATAGGTAAATAAAATCTATAATTCTATCTTTGTACCGGCATATTGTCCAATGCTGAAGCTGAATTTACTACATTGTTACATTGTCTAACTTCACCGCTCTCCGCCTATGTATAGTTAAAACTTACTCTTAGCACTTACGGTACACTCCTTATTACAGTATATCAAATAAAATGATCTTTAGGTACTGTTTCGTGGTATTACTTAGCACCGACCAATACCAGGAATGTTTTATTGAAATGGGCCGCAAGGCCCGCAAGTGCTAAAATACCGTGTCACGGCCCTGCCACGTGATTTAACGCTTTTATGATTAATTTACTCAATAAAGTTAATGGATTTATTTCATGTAATTAACACATCGTTAACTCTAGTTTCCTTAAGAGGAGTTTCTGGGGCAACGTCCTACGTTTCTTGTTGTTGAGTAGATAGATGGTGTAGGTACCATTTACTATCACAATGTATGATCACATATTTTAAAATTGTCCCGGTGTCACTTAATTATTTTAAGAAGATAAAATTCAAGTCTCGGGGCAGTTATAAAACAAAAAAGGAAAGCTTTCATTAACATTTTGGCTATAAATTAAGAATCGCTTTCACATTCGCAAAATGACCACCGGTAATTTCAAAATTAAGATTAACTCGCCCTTATTCGATTGCAACGATCTGATAATATTTTAATAAAAACCAGTTTAAAACATCTCCTTCATATGCATAGGTACACCTGGCATACCTGGTCTGTGTTTGTGTATAATATTGCAAAATATAAAAAAGAACGTAAAATTATATAATTACAATTTTAATTTCTTTATAAATTAAAACACGAAATAAGCAAATATAAAAATATCACTTCTAAAAGCCGTTGAAGTAACTTAGGACCTTCAGTTTTCTAATATTTCAATAATCATGCCATCAGAACTTTATTATGATCCATTTTAGACCCAACGAAATTAATCAGATTCTAATATTATTCGTCTCTCTTATTTTATACAAAAGCCGAAGAATTTTAGTATCCTTTGTTGTGTTAAATTTTAAATTAAAACATTAAATCTTAATTGATTTTAATCATTGTTATGATTTTATTGTACGTTATCAAAAACAATTCGCTCATAGTTAAGAACTACTGATAAAATATTAAGAAAGTTACAATTTTACAATTCGGTATTTTCAAGTACATAGTTGCTTACTAGGCAGAGCGATTTAACAGAATAATTTTATATGTCATTAGCTTATGAAGACTTATTCATGTTTAAAAATACGATTATTTTAACGTAGGTTATTTTGACATATACTTAATTTTGCAGAATTATAATGTGTGACATTTGAAGTGTAGGTACATACCTATATGAAAATGAAATATAACACGACATTGCTCGAAAATTCACAATCAGAGTAAAAAAATGTAGATACATTTGAGTATTCAACAATTATAATAATAAATCTTTATTTGATATAAGTATTATGTACATTTATTATTAAACTGGAGGTGGGGGACATTAGATTCTATAGCAGAAATATTCTCTTCAACTGCAGACTTCAACGTTTTTTCTGTTTTAGAACACACTGATTCATGTTGATGAAATCAGCAGTAGGTCGAATCAATAACATAGTGTTAAATATAACACAGCCTATTAATATCATTAACAATTCTAGCAATAAAACAATGAAGGGTATATTATCTAGGATGGTATGAATTGCAAAGCGTCCATATATTTTAATGACTATATTGACGTGTTTTTAAAACAGCAAAGTAGTTAAACGTTGGATTGAAAGTTTCCCTGAACGAGATAATTTAGTATGGGGATTAATTTTGATTCACAGCAAAATAGAGTTTTTTGCACACCTTTTAAAAAAGAAACGATTAAAAATAATCATACTCAAATACCTGCTTTATTGAAAACTTACGAATTTATAAGCAGTTATTTTGACCCGTTGGTACTACATTATAAGGTACTATATTTATAAAGACGTAGGTATGTCTCTACCGACTACTGCAAGGATTTCCTCTTTTTATTTTTAATATTCAGAGTATTCGGACAAATGAACATGACAATATTACAAGGAATAAATTCTTCCAAATTATTTAGGAAGTACTAAAAAACCAGAACTTAAAAAACTATCAGACATGCAGCGGGAAACCAGGAGTTATAACTTTGTTCACAGGAGTCAGGAGTATCATCAATAAGAAGTCAAGAAGGCTACAGTAATTTTAAGGGTTGATACAGTGCAGAATGAAGTAACAGCTTGCCCATCAATGAACACTTATAGGGTAATGGCTAACTACAGGGTGCTTCTATCAAAAGTCCTATCCTGCTTAGTGCTTCCAGGATTTTCTTTCCATACCGGAAGACTTGACTTGTAGCGTGTGTGTTACGACTGATCGCCGTCGGCGAATCTCTACATTCCTGCAGGTATTTAGTTTATTTGTTCGTGTACAATAAAAATAATATCCTGGAAACATACATACTGTTCAATTTCATGAAGACTTGAGAGTTTAAACGCAATGGTTAAGTAAAACCCGTTTATTATCGTTGAGTTGGGTCATGTTTAAACTATCCTTCGATTCCATTGTAATATTGTGGAAGAGGCTTAGTGCAGTATGGAGACACCTTGTAGGGGTGGTAGTATGTACCCTCGCCCTGGACCTCGGGTGAAATAAACGGTTGTTGTATCCTTTAAAAATCTGACAAAATCCGATGTGGTCTATCAGAAGGTAGTTACACCCAGCATTATAGTTGTTGAAGAGAAACAACACACAAAGCATTGATCCCGGGTAATCAAGGCCCTATGAAGTAAATAAATAGAGTTGTCATTGCCACCTGACCCGACGTGCGTCAGCTCACAGCTGTTATCGACCGCTGCCCACTGCCCAGTTATCATAAGTGGGCGATTGTTTTTTCATCATTTCGTTCATTTGCTGCAATAACGTTTTATTTCGTAACGATTTAACCAATTATATTTTAAAGGCGCTACAGCGCCATCTATTTGCCTCCAAAGTCTTCCTAGCTTCCTACTATTAATTAGGTTGTTTTTTTTTCAAGTTAGCAGTGTTAAAAACCATTTAACACATTTATTTTGATCTGTCCTAGCAATACAAAAAGTATTATTGGTAAGTACTAGTAAATTCGAATCTCCTTTTATTGTTCGATTGCATAACTACAATTTATTCGAGCGATGATCACTTATCCTACATGCTATTTATTTATTTATTTTATATTTATTATTTTTTACGTATTTTCTGATCATATTAATTAATAATAATGATCCTTGTTGGTTGTAGGTATTTTATGCATTTTATTTAACTAAGAAAAACTGCCTTATTAAAAGCGTTGTGTGGGTAGTTTTTAATGCAAGTTATTACAAATGTTTAATATAAAAAGATTGACTATAGAAATTCCTTATTATTTTTTTCCTAATTATAAATAGTGATATGCTCAGCAAGAAATCTTAATAGTTTAGTCAAGATCCCAATTGCTACGCGAGGCATTGCCCAATATTGTCGCATTATTAATAGCCCAGAGCATTTCACGGATGATTATCCAGAAACGTTGATAGATAGCCTTGTCGATCTATTTAAAATAAGTGGAGGCCTACACAATCTCTGTGGCGATCAATGGACCGTGTCTTTCCACTATTGCTTGCCTTATTAACTGAGTTTTGTATCTGTAAAAGCTTTTGTTAAAAAATATGCCTATTTATCGAACATTGTTTTTTTTTTTCTACGGCCTCGCCTGAATAGGTCAGAGTTAAGGGGGAGTATGAAACAGAATTAGCAAAAGGTATGATTCCTTTTTTACAGTAAATAAATAAAATAAAGTTTCACACTGATAGACCCACACTAGGATTCCTTGTGTCGTGGGTGTCATGGACAACACAGAAGATAAGTAGGTACACACACCCAAAACAAGAACGACAATTTTAACTAATCATTCAATTAAAGACTTCCACTTTTGTAGCTTTATACCCCTTCTTAAATAATTATATTAGAAGAATAAAGGCTCCCGAGATCGCTTTACTAGAGGCCTTGGCATGTCCACATAGATAAAGTGAAAGTGGCATAACTAAGGGTTATTAACCGGGAAAAATAAATTATGGTAACAAAATTGTAGAAATTTCAAAATAAACGTCCTTGAATGGGGACAAGCACCCTGGTATAAGAAGCATCTCACTATCTATCTCTGATTAACGGAGTGGATCTGAGGAAGACAGCACGCATCAGATGCAGAAGACTCAATTCTGGTCGCATCGAAATACTCGTAAAGGGGGTCTTTAACTTTATACAGCAGCGAAACGCCTAACACTGATGGAGGTATGGCAGTAACATAAGAAGGTGAGTGTAAGACTTCATTAATCCATTGGTATTGCAGTATGAATGAATGAATGAAGTAACAGATAGTTACAATCGGAAGATTTATGAGAATTGATGCTTAGCTAAGGCACTTCTTACAATACGCTATTTATTAGCTACGCGACTGCAACGCAATCCAAAATTCGCTGTATCTGACACATCTCACTGACAGGAGACGCATCGTAGACGCGTCGCTTTCATACATTGACAAGATCCGAGTCGCTTGCAAATAGCGTTGTGTGCGAAGTGCCTAAACGGTCGTTCGAAGATATTCTACACTACAGACGCGTTCGATGCCGTAAAAATACTACTTTTCCATTTAGCTTGTAAGTGTAAGCACGGGACTTTTAATTCTCGTCGTCAATTTACAAAATGTCTTTATCACAGGGGCAGAAAACTGGCATTTGTGAAGTGGAGGATGAATTTGATGAAGCGAATTGAATATCGAACGCGAATGTAGTGTAGCTAGATAAAACTCTCCTTAAACAATGTATGCTTCCTTCGCATGGGTTCCCGGAGTGATACGTCATTGAGTTGTTAGCTGTTACAAGAGTTATGCAGGACCGGCGATGCATTGGTGTTGTTTCCAGATGTTGCTCGCGTATCTATACGCGACGAAGACCTCTCACAATCAGTTGACTCGTCTGCTTTTTAGTCAACCCTCCAGGCTATAAAGAAACGGAACACATTTGTAGTAATAATGCGGGTTGTAATATAACGCTTTTGCTTTGCCTTGTCAGACAAACATTATTTTATTAATTTAAAATCTTAACCACGTCGGTGAATACCAAGCTAATTATTCAAGGAACGGTAAAAAGTAGCATTCATCGTAAAAATTGTCTACTGTATGCAGCCGCATAATAATATATTCCTAATTTGCTGCAACAATTAAATCTTTACTTTTAATCGTGAAAAAAGCTATAATTGTCTGTCTGACTGGCACAAACTTTTATTCATCCAAACAATTCATGCAAATTAATTATGTATTGTTAATACGGCAGAAGTTTAAAAGTTATTTAGGTAGGTATATAGAAGCTTGACGTTAGTTTTATTGAAGCTAATTAGAGTTTATACCTTTTTTATGACGCTACTAATAAAGTTTAATCTAATGATGACTATTTTGTGTGGACTTCGTCAGATATGACCACCTTAAATATGTGCTGTTACTAGGAAATTCACATTTATTTCTATATGATTATGAAGATTTAAGTGCGTCTTCAGGTAGGTAGGTATATTTATTGTTTTTAATTTCTGTTGTTTTGGAAATATTCATTCACAATATTTGAGGTGTGTAAAGGTATTTTTGGTTCCTGGAAGCGAAGTTAGGCCGTTAACTAGTTTATGAATATACTTAAATCTAAAAATAAAGAAATGAAAAATATTTACTTTCTAACTACTTAACACTTTCAAGCAGGCTGGCTCTCTGAGAGGTAAAGAAGATCATTAGTTATGGTAAATAATTCAATTAGAGTTACAAATGAAAAATAATAATTGATGACCTGTGGTTGCGAATAAAGCCTTGTTATTTTATCATTATGGTGGAACGGTGTATTGACATAGTGAATGTGCCTACTTAGAATATGCGTATGGCCCGTCTTTCTTCATTAATAAAATTCTTAATACAATTCTGTGTAACAAAAAACCTTCTATCTATTACTGTTTAAAGTGTTTTGATGAGTAATCTAGTAAATACGTTTGTCCTGAATTAGACACCTAATAATTGTTATATACCTAACTGGTACCAAAACGCATGAGATTAAGCGATGTCAAAATTTTTACTCGAAGATTTTTTTAAATGTTAAGTTCATATTAATTTAGATTTCTTAAATCTAAAAGTCACTGAAATGTTCTTCTTTGTTCTTTGTATACATTGTAAATGCAAGCGAGCGAACCTGAAAAGGCCCTGAAAGACGGGACGACAGATATATGTAATTATGTACCTCGTTACACAACTACCGACCGGCCTTGTAGTCTAATGGCTGAAAATTGGGAACAAATATTATGTAGGTAGGTACGTACTGAAATAACATGCCTTATATTGAATTAAGTATGGTTTGCTATTACGATAACAGAATGGTTGTTTTCTCACTTCAGCACTTCTTTATTCTTAAAGAACCTTTCTTCGTGACATCAATAGATTTATAGAAGAATCCCAAACCCGGAGGCGCGTAAGTGGAGGTTTATATAAATCGGGTTGGCCAAGTCAACGGTTACGGTATAAGGTTATCTATTAGCAGTTTTCTGTGCTAATAATAATTATGTACTTTTGTGGATCTTTGTGTTGGCTTTGTAACATAATTAACCTAAACGCTTTTTTTCCACTCTCGTCTTTCTTGGCCAGAAAAGCAACAGTGATGACTGCGTCTCTCCGTGGTCGAAGATGTAAACTTATCATCACGTGGCGTAACTTTAGGTAGGTACCTTCCCTTCAACGATAAATAAAACAAAAAAATGTGGAAAAATGACTAAAAATTCAGAATTTTTATCATTACAAAAATAAAAAAACGGAAAAAATTATGCAAATTCGGTGTTACACATTCATAAAATCCCAGTGTTAACATACTGGACAAACCACGGACCAGCATGCAGTGGACAATTGGACAGCGTGCCCCAGCGCTGCAGCGTGCGGAATGTGGAAACGGTGGAAAGCGTCGTCACACACGAGTAGCCTGCGGCAATTATGTTCCGCGCGCCGATCAATATGATATTTTCCGCGTAGACGCCACGTAAAAACAAATGATTTATCTATTGAAATAAAAACTTCGGATAAGCTTTCTAATCGATCGTAAAATTAATGTGAAAAAGTTTTTTTACAAGAAATTCCTTGACTAAGTATAATTGCTGCTGATGTGAAGTGGAGATAAGTCGTGGGTAGAACCACGAAATAAATAGTTAACTATTCCGTGAGTAGAACTAGCGTGGTAAAGACGAAGTCCAATCATGGACGTAACCTGGTTGTCAGTCCCCTGAATCTCGGTTGAAGTAGATCCACCCACACACCCTCTAGAAATCTGGCTCGAAAATTCCAGCTGGGCCTGCGCTGTGCTAGGTCACTTCATTGTCTTGCTTATATAAATGAATATTCTTTAATTATTCATCGGTAAATGTCCGAATGTTAAAGTAAGTAGCTATATGCCATTCCTCCTCTAGTTCCCGGGATAGAATTAATGTGTAATTTCAACGTTCTAAATATAGCCATTTCAATTTGTGATGTTTGCTTTATAGTCTTTATACATACGAGTACATCAATAAAAAGTTCGGCTCCGTTACACTTTTTGTAAGTTGATTGCCCTCAGGTTGATATTGCTGCTACCTGCGTAAGGATCGAGTCGGATTCCTCGGGAGATCACTGCTCGCTACATAAAACAAAATCCATGTTACGCAGTAACAACCGATTGCCTTTTAAAAGGTAGTTCACATATAAATGTTATTTGTATAATTATAAAATTCATTGACCGCCCGCCACGGCGCCTATGCTTGAGTCGCCGAGAATAATATATTAAGTATGGAATTTCACCTTACCACTTAGTATCTACCAATACTTAGTACCAATTTTACCGTGTAGCCATTGTTTTAAAAGCAATTGAGTTGTCTTTAGTATGGATTTAATTACCATTTTATAGAGGCGGCCATCTTATTTGTCAAGTGTATTTAGTAGCAACACATGTGTGACTGAACAAGATTTTTATAATATAAAGACACACCGGATGGGAATTTTAAACAGAGGCCTATGACGCGGGCGTAAGAAATAAAATATTTAAAGTATTTTTAAAGTAAGAATATTATTTCAGTATAATTATTGTTTGGCTATAACCTTGAGAGAGGAAACCACCTAAGGTTTATTGAAAAGCCAGACTATACAGATTATTATAACCACTGCTTCGGCGAAAACACTGTATGTTTAATTACGATTAATTAATATTCGGTTATGAATGTTATGATTATGATTAGGTATAAAGCTTCCAACTAATAAGCTTTACACTTGATATTTTAATTAAATGTATGTATTACTTTCTGTCACTCTCGGTTTTTTCATCAGGCCATGCTTTTGAGATGACCGGTATTGACCAACCCATCAATCATCAACCGGGCATCTCTTCAGATCTGAGGAGGCCTAGACTAGAGCATACACTACCACGTTGTTCCTACACAAATTGGTGGAAAGGATTCTAAAACGGACAAAATAAATTAGGATGATTTATTTATTGCGAATTCATTCAATATCTAGGTATATAATTTAGTGTTATATACCTACAAAATATAATTAATTGTAACTTTTTCACAGAGTTCTAACTACGTATTGGCGAAGACGGACGGGCGGTCAGAATCGTTTTATCTTGGACGATGTTGTTCTACGAGCTATTCTACGACGTATCAGGTAAGATGGTTAGATAAGTGCATCAGTGTGAAGTAAAGCCAATTTATCATGCAAATTAGCGCTTAATTTGATTACAATCACATGTATTGGAATGTTCGTAAAATCTAACAATGTGATTTTTGTAGGTACTTCACACATAATCGTAGATCGTAGCTCGTAGCTAAGAGTTGCTACCATTTTTATGTACGAGTAAAGTAACGGCCAACATTTTTATACACAAGTCAAGAAACGGTACGTGATCACTGTTTTCAAGGCACCTCTGCAACACCACGAGTATCCATCATCAATGCCAGATCGCTGTACCTTTAAAAAAAGATACTTGGTTTGATTCCCAGAGAGGCGGACATTTGAACGATGAGTTTAAATTTCTGTTTCGGGTTTGGTTTATTTCTATATTGTTAAAAATGAAATAAAATGTTGGTTTATTTTTATATTATGAAAAAGTGAATAAATGTTGCATTTTCATAATATTCTTACTTCTGAATGTACATCAGTATGTGATATTATTATTTCTTTGCCATAACATCTGTATTTTTTCCTTTTAGTTGATGTATTACCACACTCGGTAGGTAACTTAACACAAAAATGGCCCATCCCCTTTGATAAATGTAAAAACTTCCAAAAGATACAATACATTTCCCACGTGGAAAAAACATAATTACATAAATAGCTACATTATAATTAGGTATATTAATACCTATACCTATGTCTGTGGTTCTGGCGCGAATGTCATTTCGAGGTTATAGTGTTAATAAAAACTTCAGAATTTCAGATTATTATGTAATTTGCATGCTGTTTTAGGTATACAACGGAGATTTTTGCCCAAACAAAATTCGCTAAACCTATTTTCAGAATCACCATAAAGTACTAATATTTTGCATGGCAAATTATAATCAATCAATTACCTACATTACATTTATTAAAACTTATCGATATTTAACGTTGTAAGCAATGATGTTATGTTGTAAGTATGTATCTTAGTAATTAAAATGCAATGTCTAAAATTACTATAATTATGTTTTACCAACCAGACTTCAGGCATTTATCATAAAATAAGATTGATGACAATACAATTATATAGTTGAGTAAAGGAAAAAATGGGATTATAAGTATGTAGGTAGGATAGGTAGGTACTCGAGTACCTATACATAGATATATAAAGAGATAGGTACGTACTTGAGTAGCTACCTATCTCTTTCAAGTAACCCATATGAAATTGATCCAGTCCTGGTAACATTGTAATAAATTTTGATTGACACTGGGAGCCAACGGGAAAAACCCTTTCAAACTTACGGGTTACATTAGGGTAATGTAATTGTTTTTACATCATACTACATTATAACATTAACAAAATGACGATCCGCAATCAATACCTACCTACTATAAACTATAATTTGGAGTCTAGACTTTAAACTGGAAGTATTTTTTGATTCAGTGATATATTTGTCACTGAAACAAAAAATGTATGATAGTCAGTAGAAGGTACAGGAAGACATAGTAGGGTACGGTTGAAACGATTTGGCTTTAATTGTTCGTAATTTTGTTGTTTATAAAAAGAACGATGATGATGACATATTAAATTGAAGAGTGGATCTTTACCTACAATAGGGCTATACTATTTAGTTCTGGTGGGTGCTATTTTTAGAGATATTTAGATTTGAAAATAAATTCCGATGTGTTTCTACCGTCCCCATGCCAGGGGCGGTTGAAACAGTGACTAGGGTCAGTTGAAACGCACGCGAAATATACAAAAAATATATAGCAACATGCTTTATTTAGCATTAGTTATAATTGTATTATAATAATCATGGCATCGTATGACAATATTAACCGGTCTTCAATGTTTTAATAGTCCTACAGTGTACGTGACCAGGCTTTGACGAATAATTTGTTGATAGTGCATATTTTTATCTCCAACTTTTACCTCCGTATATGTATATTTGTCTCAATAAACTCAATCTGCCCTATGAAAGTCTTTACTATGCGAATTCGGCATCGAGAAAACAAAACAAAATTATATGGTTTTTTTTACCTGTACCCACATATATTGTTTCAACCGTCCCCAACTCGAATTTTGGTAAAAGAAAGTTTATAGTAATGGTAGTAATAATAACTTATTAAAACTAGTCATCATTCCGTATTCTAAAAACTTCACCTAAATCATAAATGAACACTCAATATTTATACTTGAATAGATTAACATAATAATAGCTTGAAACTCAAAAGAAAAATACTTACTTTTGGGTGCTAAAATACAATAGGCCTATTTATAAAAATATACAGCACCCGGTGACCAATGTAACACTTTGATTTAGGTTTGGACTTGTCACCTGCTTCTTTTTCCCCTTGAACCCTTACCTGTCGGCTCAACCATTCGCGAGATATTCGACTTGTTTCAACCGTCCTGTGTTTTAACCGTACCCAGTTTACCCTAATACTTTTCTTTTGTTCTTTTTCTGTACCTTTTTAAATTAATTGCTTATTACTGTGACAAGATAATTAATTTTAGCGGAGTCTAACTAAAAAGGAACGAAACGGAGCTTTCTTTTATTGGCACCAAAAAGTCCGTTGTTCTTTCTATGTGCGGTATCAAAATTAATTGTTTTACTTTTAAACAAACTGTACAACAAATAAATGACATGAAGTTGGCAACAGCTCGGGCCGGACCAACGGGTAATAAACAAAAACTTCTAAACCGATCGCGACGTGCGTAACGTGTAATGACCTCAGCAAAAAGTGTAAAATAAAATGGCGATCGGCGGTGCGATCGCAAACTTGTTTTTAAGGGCGTTTCGAGGTTAGATATTACATAAAATTCCTCGTTCACCCTCCGAGGGGCCGAGGGCGCGGAGGGCGCGGTCGGAGGACGGGGGACGGATCCCTCAGTCTACGCGCTGACCTTCCTCAAGCCCTTACGTGAACAAAGGTCGTCGACAACTCTCCTATAGCTGCTGTCTGGCGGAGCGACAGATTTGTCGTGAATTATTTCAATTTGGATCCTGATTATCTTGCTATCGGCCACATTCTACAGGACATGCTCATTGTTATGTCATTATATCTATCTACGTTCGGTTATCAATGCTTATCATTGTGATTATGAACGTAAAATATTTTTTATATTGAACTATTATCATTCACTTCCACACGTCTTTATCGTTTAAAATAAATATTTGCAATATTTCAAGCTTGAATACGATTAAAGCGACAAGATAAATATACCTAAAGAAATAATAGCCCGGTTAATTAAGCCGAAAAATAAGGGTTACCTTGCATTAACTCCCAGAAAGTTGAAAATTTATATGAACGTACGGGACACCATTGTAATGAAATTTTGAAACATCCTTATCAATCCCGTTCGTTTCTTTTTGGATTTTTCAGCGAGTGTCACTTTTATTTTATAGACATAAAAAATATTTTAAAGACAAAATTATTGATCATACAATTATCTACAAAAATGCTCTTCACACTTTTTTCATAACATTAACTATTTATGACATAACTTTTAACAAAAAAAACTTTTAAGTACTCGATGACAAAACCAGCTCAAAACCCACTTATCAGATGTCACTCAAATTTGTACGGGAGTAGTAGACAAGCAATATTTTGAAAAAGAACCATCAAAATCAAACACCTACTGCTTACCTTCTGGTTCACGCTACGTTAGTCAGACATGGATAGATTAAAATGTTCTATTTTGATTACAAGATGGAGCAAAGTAAATATGAAAGTCATATGAAATTAGTTCTTTAATATTGGCCTCGTGTCAACAAATAGGGGACGCGCGGCCGCTCAATTCCCCTAGACCCGCAGTAGGTAGCTTATATGAGGCAGGTACGCTGTTGATTTTTGGACTCAGCGCCTTAATTCCAATATTGGAGTCGTTATTATGTGTACCTAAATTCGAACATTTAAGACGATAGTACGTATCTAAAGATACACATAATGATACTTAATAGGGATAAGATGTGTCTGAACATTTTAAATGCAAACGGGTACTTACTCACAATCTAGAATTGTTTTTCTAATACTTTTATATTAATTTATATTACAACCCAGTTACATGGATCGTGGTCATGGCGAGACTACTCGAAACATCGGTAAAACATTCATGATCGTGAGTACCTCTTTTGCACTTGAAATGTTTAGTGTGTGCGATGATAATTATACGAGTACGAGTACCTTATAAGTTTTAAATTAAGGTATCTGAAGTTGACGTTTGATGAAGCAAACAAATTATGATGGCGAAACTTATATCACCTTTATATTATAAGTAATGCGGCCTCGCTCGTAGACCTATGCCCTAATACCCGCACTCGACACCGTTGCTCTGAAATTTTTTCAGGCATCATGTAAAACATGATCATATTTGTTTTATCGTATCAAAAGATTTCAGTTCAAGTAAGTAGCGATTTGTTGATACAATGGATTAATACAAAACTAGTCTATCTATCTATACATAGGAGACATTTAAGAAAACAATACATGATGGATTAGCCACTAAAAGCCAAGATTTTTTTCTATATAAAGTAGACAAATGCTAGAATTATAGAGAATTCCTACACGGAATGTACATTTTACATAGCATAAATTTATATCTTACAAAAAGAGTAATCATTTCCCATTTATAAAGGACGATTGGAAGTCCTCGGCTTTCAAGTTACCTAGGTAAATAAAGTAGGGTCGAACTCCGACGGATGTCGAGCGGGACCACTTTGTTGCTATGCCAAGAAATGGCTGCCTAACTATATCTAGATACGTTGTGAATATCGATAGAAAAGATATAATTTTCCACATCTAATATAAGTTAATGCTTGACCATAACGTTCTTGGTGATAGTTAAAATAAAAACTATGATTCATACTTTCTAATATAATTTAAATAATCTAAAATAATTTTTTATCAGTTATTTTTAAATAAAATCTTCTACTTAGTGATTCAGCCGCCTAAATATGTTAATATGTAACTTTACTTGCACAATATAGTTAGTGAGTAACTGAATGCTTTCAGGGTTTTCACACATCGCTCGGGCGTATTTCCAGTTCCACATCCAGGCGAAGGCACGGCGCGGCGCGACGTCTACCGGCACAGCATCATCACAAAGGCTTCTATCGTTCTAGAAGTTACAAAACCATTATATACCACCAAAAATTTATAATTCAATAAAAAAAAATTACAACATAATTAAATCTAGCGCTTCATTTCTTATACGTTTGAGTTATCTAATTAAATATAATATACATACTAGGGAACCGCCCGCGCTTCGCTTCGGGACCCGTAGGTAAAAGCCGCGTAGGTCCCGCTCCCGTACGAATCTCAGCTAAAAAGTAAATTACATGTAGTATTTAATAGCGTGATTCAGAACTTGCAAATGAATTTTACTAACGCCATCTATTTACAAATCCGGAACTAAATATCTAGCAACTAACAAAACATCGATCTTCCCATGGGAATGAGATGTTTTTCCGCGGTAAAAAGTAGCCTACGTCACTCTCCACCCTCCTAACTATCCCCACACACATAAACCATGTGATATAATAGCCATGTTGCGACGTGAAAGAGTCACAAACAAACAAACACACTTTCACATTTTTATAATATTAGTAAGGAAGTAAGGACTAGTAAGGATGTAGATAGCTCTATGTATTTTTTGGATGTTGTTTTATTTGTTTAATATGAAGTATCTATGATGATTGATTTGTGTAACTGTAATTAATACCGATAATGCAATTGTAAATGAGTTAATGATATACTGACCTTAATAATTCTATACTGTTATACAGTCATTAATTAATTTTTCTGTATAATTTATTTCAGTAACAAATAAATCACCTTTAATTCCTTATCGCTTTTTCTTTCGAGACCACTCTTAATAGGAATTTCTTTAAGTGACCCAGTAATTTGAGTTCCGAACACTTTAGAAGAATAAACATATTATAAAAAATAAAGTTTTAACTTTAACAACACCGGTGTCATGGTGTCAGAATGGGAAAGCGCCCATTGACGACCCTGTAGCCTAGTTGGTAGCGACCCTGCCTGCGACCCCGAGAGGTCCCGGGTTCGATTCCCGGCCGGGGCAGATGTTTATGTGGCAGATAAATATTTGTACTCGGGTCATGGGTGTAATTGTAATGTGTTATACGTGTAGTTCATGCCACCCGCGACACAGGTACCTAGTAACCTACTGCGGGGGTATGAGTGTGTTAGCGTTTATTAGTATTATTATTTCGATTGTAGCGACACATCCATAAAGGATGCCCAAGAAGGCTGTGAAGGAGGGTAGATTGAGATATATGTAGTACTCGTATTACACGCTCTACGTTGGTCCAGTTAATGAGTAAAATATGATTACGGAAGCTGGTTATGGAAAGTGTGACCTAATTAATGAGGGTATTCAGTTATTTACACATACTTATAAATATCAGTAATCAAATCACGACACCTATACATACATTCACGAAAAATGTCATGAGCAAAGTAATATGATCCCTACGAGTATATTGCGTAGGTACATTTTAACATGCCTCCTAACATAAATATGTACATAGAACTTAGAAGGATTTAGACATGCTAGACAGAACTAGCAGTCAGATAGAGACCCAAAATTAATTCGCTAAACACTGCGACATCGCGATTTTCCGTTTTCCTTATTCAGTTATAAAGTTATAATTGGTTGCACGACAGGAAATTCTCAATAACCTCGGTTACTGCACTGTAGGTACCGTCATATATCCATAATTTAGTTAATCGTACTCTAAAGCTATTGTTGGTTCAAAGTGTACGCTTTCCAGGCAATAGTGAACCGTTTCAGTCATGTAAAATATTAGTATCTTATCTGAAATACGAAAGACGTACAAAGGCTTCAACAAATTAAGCGAATGACAGGTGGTAGGTACAAGTTTTCAAACAAGAAGATCTGAAGGATACCTACTCTTTCACGCTGCTCTATAGCGGATTGATAGAAGGGAAACTAAAAATGTTAATTTTGCAATGGCTTGGCTACAACCCATTAATGGCCCACTACTGAGCACTCTGACTGAGGTCTCTCCTCATTATTGAGGAGGCTTAGAGCATAACTCCACCACGCTGCTCCAGTGCGGATTGGTGGAGGGGTTAGTGGCCAACCCAGTATCAGAAGTTTTCAAGTCGCCCGAAGGTCTTCGACATGGCTTAACGACTGCTATCTATCGATAACAACCGGGACCGACGGCTTTACGTGCTCTCCGAAGCACGGAAGCGCTCAAGAAATTTTGCCACTAGCGGTCACCCATCCAACTATCGACCGCGCCCGCTGTTGCTTAACTTTGTCGATCACTTGGGATCGACGTAAGCCGCCGGGCTATGAGCGCTTCAATTTTGCAATACAGACTATAATTTATGACTCGTATATTGCACATAATCAATTAAATGCTAGTAGTAATACTTTCCTCATTATAACTAATAATTATGAAGTTGTCTCTATACTGTTACAGTCTAAAAATAAATTCAAAGTTCAGACAAAGTGCTAATTAGTGAAATATGTACTTTACAGTGGATATAATATGCCAAGTGGAACATGCGAATGAATGATACAGGTAGGTAGGTACCTACGAGGATTCTTAACTAAATTCAAGGAATTGGGAGTTTGAGAACTAAATCATACTTAGATAGGAAAATATTGTTTGTTAACGCAATAGATAACAATAATAATTTAAAAATCTAAAAGCATGTAAAAAAATTAAAAGGGGTTACTTTAAGCCAAAAAGGTCCTAAGTGTCAAATTTCAGACTGGAATATTAAAAACTTTCGTTTTCAAATCCAGGCAGCTTCAAGAACACAATTTTTTGCTAAATCATCAATAATGTAGGTATTTAATCAGCATAAAAATATAAAAAAGGTTTAAAATTAAGATTTTCTAGAAAATATTTCAATAGAAACAATGATTGTCCAGACTTATGAAAAATACCAACCCGATTAAGATTAAATTGAGACTGGACACCTGAAAATCTGGACATTCCCAACTTGTCTGGACGTTTGTAACGCTACCCTTGGTTCACTTAGTAAATCGTAGTATCCAGATTTTTTGTATAGATTAGGTTGTCCTCATTTCAGTACTGTACGAAATACAAAGCTTGCCGAAAGATTTAAGCTCGTCAGCAATAACCTAATTTAAGTCAACGTCACCTATTTAATTGGGATAAAAATAAGATGTACGAAATTCAAAGTCACACAGGCAAAGGCGATCTTTCTCAGTGTTCGCATCACACTCACACACAACCGAATTGTGTTCGATTATAGTGTTTATGTATCACATTTTTGCATGTCTGCGGATATTTATAGGAGTGGGCGTCGGGCGGCGCGACCTTGCGTCGGAGACGGACTTCGAAGCCATACGATCAGACTCACACTTCCGAAGCACGAATAATGAGTGCGATATCCATTGCCGTGGTAGTATAAGAGCGAAGCATCAATATGGTTCGAAACCAGCAATGTTGGTGTAACGTACTCGAGCTGTCAATACTTCCTGTGACGCGGTAACAGCCCGCGGACAGCGTGCTCGACGCTCGCTAGCCAATTTCGCACAGTGATCAGTTCAACGACATCGCTCACGGATGCGCGAAATTCCGTGGACAATAGATACGGCATTATTCGTTTCGTGACTAACGCGGAAACTCAATGTTCAACTTTTTAATGCTTTCTTCCGCCGGTCTACTCTGTCAACCGTATCAAGCTGTTTCGCTGTCACTGAATATAGGCTGAACATGAACATACCTGCTTGGGATTTTTGTGATTAGAGTAGTCAAACCCGCCCACGGTTCTTGATGGCAAAATGTTACAACATAGCAATAAAAGAAACAGCAATACTAAGTGCTAAATTAATCCAAAATGTTTAAAATTTCTTTTCATCACCCCTATTCGAAAAAGACGACTTGGTTCGGACATAAGGGGTTCCAAAGTTGCTGTTTTCTATTCAGCGGGCCGGAATGAATTTTCATACAACTTTTCCTGCCGGCTAGATCTTTTCCGTCCTATTTTGAATTTAGAACATTTTAGTATTTTGCGCTAAAGAAATCGAACACAAATATTGTTTGAATAAAGAATGTCTGGTTCGACGCGAGGGCCCCGCCAGCTGAATAATAAAAAAAGAAATCAAATTAAGATCGCTCGAACTATTTCCCGCGTTTTCGTGCATTTTTACGTATTGTTAGAAATTTTGTTTTGTTTTGAAAAAATGAGTTCTTCCAACGATAGTGAAAGTATCCTCCTGATAGTATAAAAACTGAAGCGAGTAATGTGATGAATAGTTTATTACCTGCGAAATCCCGGGAAAAATATTTGAAAGCCTATGATAATTTTTTGGAATGGAGAAATGCAAGAGGCGCCAAGAATTTTTCAGAAACTGTGTTTTTGGCGTACTTCCAGAACTTAGCCAAAACTAAAAACCTTCCACCCTTTGGAGTATCTACTCAATGCTTAAATCAACAGTCAGTTCTAATAACGATATAAAACTGGACACATATTCGAAATTAATAGCATATCTGAAGAGGATGTCTGATGGATTTAAACCTAAAAAATCCAAAGTGTTCACAGTCAAAAATGTGGAGACTTTTCTTAATGAGGCACCCGACGAAATCTTTCTTGCCGTAAAAGTAAGTAACTATGTATATGGTGGAGTGGACTATTATAGTAAAATATAGCCATAGTGTTTTAAATAGCTGAATAATAAAAAAAGAAATCAAATTAAGATTTCGTTTTCAAATTAAAATTAAGTTTTCGTGCATTTTTACGTATTATTTTCTATTATATATATATATATATATATATATATATATATATATATATATATATATATATATATTAATTTCTCATAGTGGGTGATGAAAAGTAGTGTATCACTCGGGTGCAAGTATATTTTTGGCTCGGGCGACGTACTTTGAATCCCTCGCTACGTTCGGGATTCTACTAAAGAATCCCTCGCTACGCTCGGGATTCTACTCTAGAATCCCTCACTTCGCTCTGGATTCAAAAAACGCCCTCGCCGAAAAAATATTACTTTGCACCCTTGTCATACAATCTACTATTACTTTTATGTAATATAGGGTTGAAATTTCGTACAATTTGTTCAGAACATTTAGGATTTTAAGTTTTATGTATTATGTCACAAAAGATAAAACGGGTACCGTTTTGGCCGTTTTGAGGCTTAGAATATTGACCCCAAACCCATTACGCAAAAACAGGGCATCTAAAGAGGTGACATAATTTGGGTACAAAGCAAAAGGCGTGTCGTGAACTTACAGGCTAGAAGCCTGTAATTATTGTCTTTTTTATTCTTCCTCATTTCTTGGCTGATGTCACATAAATTTCATTGATGAGAATATTTTTACAATACACCTCGTTGATGCGTGGCTGATATCCATGAGCATCCGTGACCATTTAAAATTTAGAGGTTCTTCTAGTCGGTTATCAGTTATTTAATAAAGTCTATATATTTTATTGCAATTTTTTCAGCGTACCTATCTATAGTAGATAGAAGCATAGGAGCGTTTCCGATAAACTTGCCGCCTCCGTTGCAAGAACAGTATTTTAAAATCAAATCATGACAGCTTTGCTTTGACCGTCAAATGCTATGCGGGGTCTTCTCAGGACTACTTTTATTGTTCTATAATCAATTGTATGTATAGATTTTAGGTTTTATTGAAAACAAAGAGATAAAATAAAAAAATAATGGTGATATAATAAGTACATATCTAATCGTCGCAACCGATAAATAATACACATTATAAGATTTTTTTTACAATTATTTCAATCGCAGTTTTTTAATGTTTTGAAGAACCAAGAAAAAGAAAACAAATATTTTATTAAATTCCTCAAATATTTTTAACATGTACAACCTAATCACGAACAAACCAGCGATAGTTTCGCATTACTTTTTAATTCGCTACACATTGCGAAATTAAAGATGTCCTATCCAGATCCAGTGCTGTAGTAGGGAACATCGCCCACGGCAGTCCGCACTCGCAGTCGACAGCAGGCCGCGCCGCGAGCAAAGCGCCCTCTAGCGGAGTCTATCGACGACACACGCGAACGTCCATATCGAACAATTCGCGTTCTATCTGGAATTCGTTATAATTGCATGGCACACAAATTTCAGCTTTCCACCTATTCAATTAAGGTTCTTTTAAGATTGACGGCGGCATCTAAAAAAGGCCTAAATAAATTTTGCTTCCGTGCTTAATTGAACTGTAAGCACAGGTAATAAAGTTTGGTTTTGGCGGGGAATGGCAATTCCATAGCTTGGTGACTCAAGTATAATTAAACAATCCATAGGTACATTGTTATTCATGATACACTGAGTCATTAGTCATTTAACAAATATTTACAATCTGATGTTGATTCTGAGTTTGATTTGATTTATTATTGATTAATTATTACAATTAATAATAATTACAATTAATAATAAATGTGTTTTTTGATTTTTGTCTTGGACTAGGTCGTTGGGACATTCACGTTATGGCATCACGGCACAGTTATCTACTTAAAACACATTATCTGTCACGACGCCAATGTCTGCTATGGTCAGAAAATAGGTTGGTAAAACAAAATACAAAATATAAAAATTAGAATACTTAGGTATATGCCTTTTTGTCTGTGTTTGTATGTACCTATCTACATATATAATGCCTGTTTAAAGAATCACGTCTTTCAGCTTTCGAATGTCGGTTACCAAAGGACAGGTTTATTTTTGTTTAGTTTTTATTGGCAGCCCTGGTTGCTAAGTGATGTGCTAGGTAGGGTAGGTATTGTATGTCTCTTATTTTCCTTAGAATAATGGCCAGAGATAAAAATTTCCCTGGGTCGATTAGGTATAATTATGTAACCGTGCCGAACACGTTTTTGAATTTCTAATTTTAACTACTATAATATGTTATGCTCAATAGTCCCAATTTGGCCTTCTTTACGGTCTATTTTTACTGTCAACTCACTGCGTGACATAATTATACTCCTTTTCAACATTTTATTAGATGTTAGGAATTAAATGTAACAATTTTATTGCTGTCCCGCTATCCCCATTTATTATTATCTATCTTTCTGTCCATGTTTTGTTGTATTTAATCCAACATCATAATCAGTGATCTATCCGTTGGCTTGTTAAACAGTTGGATACAGATAAAAGTGTTATTTTGGCCTAAAATTGCTATTTGGCCTATTCAATAACTATGCATATCAACATTCTTCTCTTCATTAAAGCGGTTGATTACCATTTTTCGATTTTTATTTTTGTCAGTATACACCTGAAATAAGTAGATAATTTGGGTTTTCCACCAAGCATCATTAGGTATAAATCTTACAATTTTCAAAAATAGTTCTGCTTTCCAGCATGCTGCTTTATTTTTTTGGAGCCTTGGACATTGGATAAGACTCCAAGATTGAAGCAGGATTATAAAAAAATACTTTTTCCACCAATTTGCCCCTTTATTTGGTAAAGATTTATTACTGATGTCTGATAGGGAACAGATTAAATGATGGAAAGTATTAGACATCTAATGTCGTTATTTTATTACAGTTACACTTATTAGTAATCTTTTACAGCAAAATAATACACATTTGGAATTCGATAGGTAAGTGCCTACGTTTTATCCAAAAGGTCATGTGCAGAAAGTTTGCATCCTTGCCTGCTGTTTAAGTATACTCGGAGTGAACTTTATATACTACACGACAAGATTCAATTTAATATATCAGAAGCCAGTAGAAATCGATCTTTGAATGAAAAAGATCTTAAAAAACCATAAACGAATATGCCTTGACGTCAGAGTATTGAAATTATAGTACTTAAACCCAACTTAAGACTGAAACGAAAGAGGCGCTGTCGGACGCATTTGACATTCATTTGACCAATCATTGCACACTAGTAACTGACAGATGAATGACCACAAGACCACAACGTATAGTAAACCCAACTTAAGACTGAAACGAAAGAGGCGCTGTCGGACGCATTTGACATTCATTTTACCAATCATTGCACACTAGTAACTGACAGATGAATGAACACAACGTACTTATGAATGACTTTTCGTTAGTTCCAATTTTTGCCATTTCAGAGTTAAGTTGGGCGGACTGTACTTATGAATGACTTTTCGTTAGTTCCAATTTTTGCCATTTCAGAGATAAGTTGGGCGCACTGTAATACAAGGTGGAACACATAAAGATAGAAGTCGATGTTGCCTAGGCTAGGCCAATGAACTAGTCTCTAGGTCGTTTTCCTATCTGTTACGTGATGCCAATAATTCACTTACGTATTAGAGAATAAATAGGTACGGATTACAGCGCTGGTATGTACGATCAAGATCGAAGAATTGTGAATACAAGATTGTGGGAAAGAAAATAATTCATGGCAATTTTAGGATGGGTAAGACCTGGAAATAGAAATAGGAGTGCCGGAGAGACATTTGAAATTAGAATGACGCAATCACGGAAGTAGCATGTGAATTCTTATTGTTTTAAAAATTGCAAAATGTTACATAAAAGGACTTGCCTACTCATTATTGAGGATGCCTGGAGGGTAGGTACTCCATCACGTGGCTCCAATGTGGATTGGCGGAAGGGTTAGTGGCCAACTCAGTATCGGAAGTTTTTCAAGCCGCCCGAAGGCCTTCCGAAATGGCATAACAACCGGGCCGACGGCTTTGCGTGCCCTCCGAAGCACGGAAACGCTCAAGAAGTTTTGCAACTAGCGGTCACCCATTCAACTACCGACCGCGCCCGCAGTTGCTGAACTTTGTCGATAACTTTAGTAGGTACAATACTTGAAAGGCCTTAATGAACGTAAATTTTATCTTAGTTTACTGAGGAAATGATTATGGTCAAACCTATTCGTAAATTCGTTTCGTAATTGACAATGATGTCATTTTAACGGTTTAAACCGCATTCTCACGTAAGGATGAATAAATTTAAAATTTTGCAGGCATCAATATACACAAAAAAACCTTTACTTTTTCACACCGTAGTTAGTTTTTACTCTATAAACTCGTGCTTGGCTACAAACAAAATTGACGGTGTGTGCCGAAGAAGTCCTTGATATGGAGCGCACACCTCTTGCTTTGGAGAAAAAACATCGGTATCATAAGAAAAAATGCTCACCTGATCGTTTTTTATAATGTTCGCAAAGATGTCTGCCGATACACACTTGGCCAGCTAGGTTGTATTGTATGCCACTAGTTGCTACTATGACAGGAGATTTGGACAGCTACAGTGTAGTGGTCATGGTTAATGTTGTCTTAAACCTGTCCTCACATTACCTAGATTCGAAAAGTAACAAGAATGTTAAGTAACAGAGTAATGAGAGATGAGAAACTTCAATACAGTGAGTGTCATAATCAGTAGGAATAAGAGTGAATTCTGCCTTTTGCCTCAACAACAGGATGATGCAGGGAATCGAGCTAGAAAAGGCCTGTTTCTGTGGTCCAGGAGTCTATAATAGACCTATAAGCAGCAGGACAGTTCTGGAGAATGTGGTGATGAATGTTCGCATTATTTTTTGATAGCTGGCAGGCTGTGGGCGAGACGCGAACTGGGTTACACGCGCTGTGCTGACGTCACCAGATGGCAGCGCGCTGCTGCTAGGGAGACCATATTGCACATACAGTCAGGTCATAGGAGTAGAAAGTCATTGTTTAAATACTTCGAGGTGGTGATTTTGTTATGCTATTGGTATTCTTACTTTGTAATCAATTATCGTTATATTTCTATTTCTTCTGTGATATTTTTGAGATTGCGCGGCTCAGAAATTTACATTCATGTGTAATTTCCACCATTATATATCGTTGTCAGTCAGAAACATCTTATTTACTAATTTAAAAGATCAAAGGTTACTTGGAAATATCGCTACTTTTCTGCGATCATTTGCTTTGTTAACTGTACCACAACTCTTCTGTATTTTTTATGTATTAAATTAAACAGGCAAACGAGCAGACGGGCTCCTGAATGGTAAGTGGTCGCCGTTGCCCATGGACACTCGCAACACTTGGGGTGCGAAGGAAGCGAAGGACTTTTATCTTTAAGATTAGCCAATTATGGTAGTATTTCTTTCAATTCCGTCTCTTGACCTCTTGGGGAGCCCTGCGAAACAAGGACGTGCTTAAAAAATTCTACCCAAAACTTCACCCAAAACCAACTGCAGCTATGTTGCTCAACTCAACATCCTCACGGCCGTTACAAATGAGGTTTAAACGCTCCAGTTTCGCATTAACCCAAACCCATGGCCACCCGAAGGTATAGTGAACCCGTCCTCGCCAAAACGAGACTCACAATACTCATTGTGTACCTTTTCCAATGAATCGCGCATCAACGCGCTCGACACCACTCTGACAACCTTCAGCGCCGACTGACTAACGGACGGCAAAAACTGTATATCAACGTGCCTTGCTCGCTCGCAAAGATGACAATCTCTTTCTTATAAAGAATCTGTCAACAGGTGCTAAAACATTTCTTGAGAAATATTGTCTTGTTCAGAAAAGCCATAGAATTTTGGTTGTTAGCGGCGTGTTGTTTCTCAGTCCCTTGCTGATGCTGTAGATAAGCTGTGTGTAACTTTTAATATGGCATGATATGGGCAGTAAAGGATAGAAAAAAGAAAGCAGGTTTTATATAGAAACTCCCTTGAAAAAAATGATATTGTAAATAAGCGCTATGCTTAACATAATAACAGAACATAGACTAGTCTCAAAATAATCGAGATGAACAGCTTTTTTCTTCTTCCTTCTTTCTTAGCCGGTAACGCATCGATGATGCCTGTGATTGTGATATATGAGTATATCTCATAAATTATAATCTTAGTACCTTATCCTATGGGAACTTCGAAAAATATAGATACCTAACAATAAAACTTGCCTGAATGTAAAACATTTTTCTAACTCCAATGTTCCAAGACTGGGAATCGTAGTCAGTCAGGACTTCCCTTGTTGTTATATTCAGTTATTATAGTTCACTTAACTAGAATAGCTATCGCACCACAACATATCCATTTCCCGTCCCCTGTCACGCGACATAAGAGATAAAACTTACCATCAAAGTTCTGTTGAAAGATAAGTGAATATATCATTAGGTGTTCTTTGTTATTATTGCAGTAAATAAATACGTTTGTTCTTACAAAACATAAGAAAATCTCCAATACGCATTTGGTCAGTTGGTGGACTATGGCCTTTCTTGTACCCGTTACTCTGATCCGAACAGTTATGTTCAGAACGATCGAAATAGCGTGAAATTATAGTGAAATCAGATAGTGCGTGTACATAGTTTTATTAAGTAAATAGTGCGAATAGAATAGTGATAGAATAGATAGGTATTCGCTTATGTTTTCATAGTTATAAGTTTTACTTGTGTTTTTTATAGTTTGTGTTTAATAAATATACGCGTTTTTGCCTTTTATTTACCCCGTAGGATAGTTATATAGTTAGGTAAATAGGTACGATAGCGTAAATAGATTTTATAATAGATTTCTAATAGATTATGTAGGAAAATAAGAATTATTTTCTTAGGGGTTTCAATATGGTATTGCTTCCGAGGTGTAAATAGGATTGGGGTTTCGATATGGTCTTGCTTCCGAGGTGTAAATAGGCCTCATTTAGGAGTGAAAGAGATAGCATATAGTCTAAGCAAGATAGCAATACAACAAGATTGTAAGACAGAAACAGATGTATTGTAAGAGAAAGATAGAAATAAAGAACTTTCTAGAACGCGCTCGAAGCCACGCCCCCATCGGGTATAAATATAGCGAGCCCGCCGTGCGAAATCGCATTCGGATGGCATTCGGAATCCAGAAAACAGGAAGAAAACAGGAAGAAAAATAGGAAGAGGCAACAGTGCATAGTGAATAGTGTATAGTGAAATAGTAACGGGCGGCGGCAGACAGGCGCGGGCTAGACAAGAACAGAAACGTCAAACTAGTCTTTTATTTCTCCCCCCGCACCTCATTCTCCTCATTCACCGGCACCGTGGTAGGTAGACTGGCGCGTCAATCACCAGCAATAGCAAGGTGTCTATACGCGTTGAATAGTATAGTGTAATAGTCTGGCACAAGGAGCGTCCAATAGTAGGTGCCCGGCGTGTATAGAACAGTTAGGTAGAATGATTTATTAAAAACACCCAGGGAGAAGCGACACAAATAATGAACTAGTCTACATATAAACATAGATGATAAGGATGTAGGTACCTAGAGTTCACAGTGGTCACAATAATTTAGCAGCAATTGTGTTCCGGATAGAAAGATTTGGAGCTGGTTACGCTTTCTTAGAGGCGACAATCTCAATCCTCAAGGGTACCAACGCACCTATGACCGAATTAGGACGAGACTCATACTAATTGAGTCTTGATCTAGGTCGGTCACGATTGTGATGGGCGACAGCGGAAGGGTGGTGATGCATGCTCGTTTGCTACCTTGATTCCTTAAAAAACGCGCCTGAGGAAAACCATGTTAAGATGCGGGTAATTTGTAAACGTAACAATTATTGTTTCTCAAAACAGCCGTTATAAGGTTACAATAAAACATAGAGAAAACTATAATAACGTCGATAATACCGTGAAAACAGAGGGATCAAATAACGACATTACTCGCCCCGCATACTCTTTGAGGGCTATTCAGGAATAAGTAATGTCCCTTAGCGCGGGCCATGGGGACAAATGACGTCCCGCGCCCAAAGCCCTAGGCTAGGGTTGCCAACTATACTGTTAAACACAGTATTACACTGTTTTTCGATACATTGTACTTTTTACTGTTGAACAAAAAAAAGGATACAAAATACTGTTCAGCATCAAAATCCTTAAGACTATAAATGTTCAATTTAGATGCCCATACATTTTCAATGTCAAACAGCGCTATGTGCATTTCAGCCGCAAACTTATCACAATAATGGTGTATGAAAATAAGAAATTAACTAAATTAATAAGTTGTGCGAGAAGCTCTAAAAATTTAAAACACTGTTTATTTTTTTTAATGCTGTTTATTATTCTGCTCAGACCGAAATATACTTTTTTCCTTGCAAAAAAAGTTGGCAACCCTACCCTAGCCGTGTGTACGCCGGTTTGGCCTATTGTCTACATTCCGACCCTTTCGTCTCATAGTAACCCTAAGTCACGTGATTAGGGCACAATTTATGTAGTCTAAGCCTTTTGAATTAATAGTGCAGTAGACGAATGGGCTGAATGTTTTATTAGAAATACCAGTGACTTTTTTATTTCATGGAAGCTGTGACCATAACTGATTTTACGTGGAAAATGTAAAGAAACTGCAAAATCAGTTTATTTACACAATTTTTTTTTATTTTTCTTGGTTTGTTAAAACTCAAAATCTGATTTGACTGTGGTTGCCTGTAACATATTATGTATTGTGGTTTGTGGTAAGCTTGGAGTGGCGTTTGATTCTTTTACTCGTAGTAGAAGGACTTACATAAAATATTTAACTGACTTTTTAGCGTAATCATCCCACTGGGTTTTGTTGTGGCTTATGTCACCCGCTTTGTATATTTTAATACCTAATTACATTCCGATCCAAATGGATCAAGGTCGAGACCAGACTTCGATGGATGGAAGAAGCTCTTGACTGTTGACATTTGACAGATTAATGACAGATAAGTCCGACAAAGTGGCGAATCTCATTGTTGTTATGCGATAGCTATTGAACAACACATCGAATACAAAGTGAGAATGGTATCTAGTAACAGTGAGTCAATTCGCGATTCAGTCAGGGCCCGTGAGTCACTTCCGACGCGAATTCCTCCAGTCGTGACGTCACGGGGTGCGCCTGCGACGAGATATTTTAAACTGGCGAGCTGGCGACTTATACCCGATTCCCTTCATTACTTTAAACAGGAAAATTCCAAACGTTACAATATGTAGTTCGCGTTACACTGTGGCATGGTAGTTTAATTAAGTTCGTTTAACTCTTCCACGTGTGATATTATTAAGAGTACCTATATTTAAATCATTATTTTTCTACAGATAAGATAAAAATAAAATACAATTATTGAGAAAGTAGTACCTATAACTAAACCCGCCATCGCGTTTATCAACGTGCTTCGCGAACATAATTATCCCTCTATAATCTCACTCGATTGTTAGACGTGATCCTTTAAAGTGACATACTTAACTTTTTATTTTATTTATGAACTGATTGAAATAAAACAAATACTTAATTCAATGTGAACACATTATATTGTTTATCACAATATATTAGTAGAAACCAAATCCAAATCGGTATACTTAGCCGTTTCTGAGATTGACGCTTTATTCAGAAAGCAGGAAAACATTAATTTGGCAGTTGGACCACGAGGACGACCTATTCCTCGTGGTCCAACAGTGACGTCATAGTTAGACTAAATAGTTGGACGGTTGGACCACGAGGAATCGCCCAAATAATTTTACCCAAATATCTTCCATATATACAGACAGCTATCAGTTAGGCACTACGTTATACGTGTATGGATATGGATATAAATTAATTAAGTACTTATTTAGAGAATGCAATTAACATTAAGCTCGCCATTTGTATCCTAATAACATAATATTGTGGTCCACAAAGTGTAAATTAATGATATACTTTTATTGTATTAATTGAGATTCGCCGAGGCTGATTAATATGGATTATGTAGGTATATTACGATGAAAATTTCCAGCAAATTCCTAAAGGAATGGCAATCATAATTGTCTCAAAAATTCATTGTTTCATACAAATAACAATAACACAATCATGTGTTTCAGTGACAAAATGAAATCAGTCACGAACGAAACATTTGAAATCCTAACGACAATCGTGCCGACTAAATTACAAATAAGTATATAATACCTACCTATGAGAACAGCAGGGTAGGGTGAATGACGCCAAATTCGATGTGCTAATTAAGGTCAACGGAACCTGCTCTGCGGGGTTCCTATACTTACTTATTTTGTTTAATTAAACCTAACCCAAATTATCTTATGCTAGTAGCCCCTTGTCGCTTCTTTTCAATAAAATTAATGTACGCTAATCAAAACCTCTGCAGCTATCTTTTTAAATATGGCTACCATACACAAAAATATTTTTTCAAATCCGAGTCGTTCTAGAGATTAGTTCATTCAAACAATTAAGAAAATTTCTTCAGCTTAATTTATTTAGTACCGATGAAAATATGTAGACATCATATTTTACTACCTTATGAGAATTTTACATCCTGAGCTTCCCCATGCAAACCGCCCGGGTGCAGTGCATGCCTTGTACGCCAGCTTGCGGGCCTGAAACTATGCTATTGAGTTCTGATTCTTCCGTTTTTTATGAAATAAAAATGCAGCAAACGAGCATGCGGGACTGCAAGCACCCGTCCACTGGTACCAGGGATCTTTGGTTAAAAGGCTGCGACCCATGAAAAGTGTAACCTATCTAAAACGAGACTCGAATAAGGACTAGCATGGTAGTCCAGTGCAGATGGTAGTCCTCTAACTCCTCTGGTACAGGAACGGACCCTTCAAAACAATTTAATTTCCACAGTATGCCACCGTAATTAGTGTTTTAGAAATAATAGCAAAATTGGATTGCCATTGCACAATCGCTTCGCCTTGTAAAACCCTAATATTTTTCCATTTTTGCAACATGTTTCATCTCAGCTCCGTTCATATCATATTGGTCGGAGCGTGATGGTAAATAACCGGGCTTCTTGTCCAACGCCAACGGTTTTAACGAAGCAAAGAAAAAAAAAAAATTCAAAACCTTACAAAAATACAAACGATTTTTTGCTGACAATATGTACGAGTATACTTTATATAGTCCAGTTAACTCACTTCTACATACAAAACATTTTTTACATCTGATTTTATCATCTATCTATTTTCATCTACTTACTTATTATGATGAATCTTCTCTATTTTGGCCAATAACTAATAGATATAATGTTTTGCTTAATTATTACAAACTAGTGAACGCCCTCGCTTCGTTTTTGGAAACTTCATTTTTCCCCTATTTCAGCCCCTGAGGGGTTGGTTTTTGAAAAAAGAAGTAGCCCATGTGTGACCTTGGCTCTTCAACTATTTTGACTATTTTCATTCCGAATTCAATCCTAACGGTTTGGCCGTGAAAAGTCACAGACAAACAGACAAACTTTCGAATTTGTAACTTCATGTTTATAACATTAGTAGGTAGGTACTTTGGATAATGCCATTATAGGAAAAACATTGATTAAGTACAGTAATTTTGCAATATTTTTTTGCAAGTCGCAATCCTGTGACAAACTGTAGGGTCATTTGTAATAAAACGAGCTCATAGCCCAGTTGGTACGGATCCTGTCCGCCGCCTGCCAGGTCTCGGGTTCGACGCCCTCCCGGGGCAGGTTTATAATGCAACAGGTTTAGGACCGTGTTAATAAATCAACCTCAAATCTGAGATTAATCTTTAGTACGCTAAAAATATAGTTTTATGAGGGATTTTTAAAAGAAGAATAAGTACTTATAGGCAATGCTTATAGGTAGGTATGTTCCCGCGCATGGGAGTGACGTGTGAGTAACCCGAATGGTCGTGCTACCGTCGCCGCTATGGCGTCCTAGTACCATCAATCAATCACAAGTTTGTTCCCGATTGGCTCTAATACGATGGCTATCTAACGATAACAAACTGACCCGGTTACGTGCCTTACAAAGCATTTAAAAATTTGAAATAACCTGCCTTCCAAAGCATTACAAAATTTAAAAAAACTTACATAAAAACGTACCTGTTATTCATGAAAGTGAAAACTATCCCACAATTTATGAATTACCCCTTGTCAGTAGCCGCCAAAGGTAAATACGAGCCATGTTTTGTATCTATTAATCACTTCACTCGCTTTTACTGCTACTAACGTCATCGATTTATTATTATTAACAATATGATAATGTAAAAAATATTAATATCTATTTATAACAATAAATTGTACATGAACACTATTGTATAGCTGTAGAAAAATGTGTCACTGCAATCGCCTGTCCTGAAAGTAGACAAATCACAAATATGGAGGCAAAACCCGCGAATGATTCATTTAGTTTCCTTTAAATGATTTACAAAGTTTTCACTTCAGGAATAAGTACTTAAAAGTCATACGAAATTAATTGAGTCTACTTAAAATATTTTTTCTGAAAACTTACAAGAAGACTGTAGTCCCTACATGAAAACATGTATCTCATTTTATTTTATACTTCTTCAAAACGATTTCCAGCTTCTATACTAAAACATCCGCAAATAGAACTGAGGTGTCCTTGTTTTGTCATGCGGTTGACTTTGGAAGTAAAATAATAAAGTTTAAAATACGTTGGGCGTTAAACTACATATTACAGTAAAAATACCAGAGTAAAAAAGTTACTTGTCGATGAATATACATCAACCATTTAGTTAATTTAATACTTAAGTAGACTTGTGTCTAGCAGTCAATAGACGATTGAAGCCTCAAGTTCCACAGTCTACTTACACCTATTTATAAAACTAAAATATAAGTTTGTACCTACATTGCTTTGAAAACAATATGGAAATAATCTTTTTGTATATGAAAGCACTTATTCTGAATGAAGTACTTCTGATTTTATGAACATTTAGTGCTTAAAATCTGATGAAATAAATACGTAGACTCTATGCACAAATAATAGGCTACGATGATTTAAAGTATGCACGTTAGTCGACTAACGCTTTGATATACCTACGTCTCATAGCTGATGTGTTCCTTGCCATGATATGGGGTTTTTTAAAAGGAATGTAAACAATTTCCTTCAAGACCGGCAACGCACCTGCAGCTCCTCAAGTGTTGCACGTGTCCATGCGACGGTGATCACTTTCCTTCAGATGGGCCGTTTGCCTGTTTGCCCGTCTATATTATAAAAAAGGGCAACCAGGGGGGGGGGGGGATAGAAGCGCCTACAATACCAATCTGTGACATGGCAACTTGGGAGCTGCCAACACAGATGTGGGTAAAAAAACTAACGAATGATCGTTCTCCGGAGGAAAATGCTCAATTAATGTTGCCTCCAGCGGTCACTCATCTTTTAACACCTACAAAATATCATAAAAACTAGAAACCAGCAGCTAGCATTAACCATTGCTATTGTTGTAAAAAGCCGGCGCAGCCTCTTCTTTATTTATAAGATGAAGTTAGCTGCAATAGAGCGTGACCGAACGGAAAGTTGGCGCGCAAACCCACAATTAATATAGTCGACCAGGCTTTACGAGGCACTTTTTATATATGTTGCGATCGTGGGCAGATTAACTCAGTCTTTCCTAGTACTGTGTATGTTGTTTAAGTGATCTTAATTACTGATACCAAAATTGATATCTAGGAATGCGAGGAATTGCTTCTTCGCACATAGGTCTAAAGAAAGGCGTGTCCTGTTGACTGCTGTTGTAATTTGCTATGGGAATGAAACCTTCACATTTTTCTCGATCATTTTGTCTCCTCTGTCCTCTAGAGTGTATCCATGTTACATGTGTCAGGTAAAAACAAAATTAGTGTCTCAATTCTTTATCGGCAATGTCAGTCGTCAATTGCTTGATATTAGCTCGGAAGTGGCTTCTCTGATGCCAATCTTTTATCTCTCATGCCGCCTCACCTAATTCCATTTCCACGCATGATCTGATCCTTCACTTGCATTGTGTTATTCAACTGCCTGGCTAACCACCACCTTCCTTTCATCAACGACAAAAGCTGAACATAGTATGACTAAACAGAGTCCCGTTCATTTAAGAAGAGTCCCGTTTAGTTCCTGCCTCGCATCGGTAACGCCCCTAGTTACGGCTGTGCATGACCACCTATAAAAAAATTAATCACCTCATCACTATCGATTTATCGATACCTCCCGGGAACGGAATCGGAATCACGTCGTTTTTTGTCTACAAGCAACGGTCCGAGACTTGTGACGCATCTTCGCATTAAATATAGAGATTTGGGGCAATGAACTTGGACGTCGTTTCAACCACTCATTGCTCTGTTTGCGTGTACGTTGCTCGCTCAATTGGGATGTAAAAAGAATATTTCACCCGCCTTCTGGATCAAGTCTCTCCTTTGCAAAGCACCTGTCTAATGGCAAGAGGAATAAAGTGTCGATATGCATCGAATGTGGGTTTTGTTAGATAAATGTCTATTGTATAACGTAGATGAATGAATTTATTTTTATACAGTAAAGTTATTTGTTGTAGAATGACAGCTTCAATGTTAAATTGACCCCATCTTGACATTTTGGATCGGTGGATGTTCTTCTATTCTTTTCTCCATCATCATTCAAAATACTCTCCTGTAAGTATCACAAAATAAATACTTGAATAAAATAGCAGCATAAATATATTATTATAATTAGATAATTTCACACTGTGATATAAAAAATAATATCAAGGTAGGTATTTACGTCAGTATTATCCCAGAAGAACCCTAGATTGTAAGCTAGCACGATTCTTCGTATCCGGCAGTAGATATCTATGTATATACAGAATAATGGGACTAGGTAGATATACTTATTAAATAATTAAATATGTTATAGGTAGGTAGGTACATAATAATTATTATCACGTACCTATATTGGTTCGCGTTTCGCTAATTAAATTGAAATTTTTATTTCAAGGGCTCAAGATTTGTGTAGCGAGGAACTTCAGCACTAACTAAAATTATAGCGAGGCCTTACATGGCCGAATCAATTTTTTAAATATATTTTCAAGCTAATATCGAAGGGGGTCAAAATGTGTATTTTTTTAATATGCATACCTATGTACCTAAATGTCAGTAATGCCTTGGTACTTGGTACCTATTCAAGAATAGGTACCAACTAGTGAGAAGTTGATGCGCTATATTAGGTTTATTAAATTAAGTATCTACCCAGTCATATTCCCGGAGCGTATCGAGCGAAATGTCCTTGAGTTACTGAGGAATAAAATAATTTGCGTTATAGGTATTTAGAGCAATAACCTTGTGCGGGATCACTCGTTCTATTTTCGTATAACAAAGAGTGTCCTCGTTGAATACATTTTCCCACCCACTTTCCAAGAAACCTATTATTTTAGATACCTGCCCAAGTGGGGCATATAGAAGCGGATTGTATTTTACTTACCTCCATAACGCGCATCTTATCTTGGCCGACCCAAAATTCGTTTTATGAGACATTCGCACATGTATTGTGTTGTTACTGACCATACAATGTACGGTGGTTATGACGGTGCTTCGATTTGGGTGCTTTTTTAAATAAGTACCTACCTATTTGCATGACAAATGAAATTATATTTTTACATCGATTAAAATTTAATAGATTTTCATTGAATACAGGTTCTTCAGAATTTTTGCATGTAGGTAAACAACATTATTTTTTTAGTTACGAAAAGCCTAAAAATATTGCAGTAAACTGTAACAAATATAAAAAGAGCTTTAATCTTAGATTGTAAATTGATTCCATCGAAACTAAATCTGCACCGTCACTCGTAGCTATATTAAATCTGCCAACATAGATTGCGCGTATTGTAGCAACAACTTAAAAATTCTAGGTAACGTCATGAAACATCCCTAATTCAGTTTAATAAAAGGTAGATGTAGATCCCGTCAGGCTAGGTGACCCTGAATAGCGATCGTGCCCCATTTGTTCTTGTTCGGAATTGTTGCTGTAGAAGGTCCTAAACCTACAAGTTTCGTATAAATTTTAGAACAGGGATGGCGAACTTTTTTGTATCAATGTGCCATTTTTCTAAAGAAATATTTAATAGGTTCATAAACGTCAATTCACATTCTTTCTTTTCTTTCTTTTGCATGCCATGGAATTTTTCGCCATCCCTCTACCTACTAGAATATCAATAGTTATACGAACTTACGATTACGTCCGATTTTGTCCGACCACTTTTCACCTACTATGTCTTTCCTCTTCGCCTCGACTTAGGCTAAATACATAGATGTCTCACGGGGTGTTATACCATGGCATTAGCATTACGTCTAGTGCGTCACGTGCTATAGTCCAGGGGAGATGTAGAAAATGCAGTTTTCTATTGCCAACAAGACAGCAGTAAAACATGAGCTACTTATGTATGCGTCGAAATGAAGGGACACTGATTAACTCGGCGGACGGTAGACACTTAAGGAAGCACCACTCACTTCTTCGAGGTCGAAATATTACACTAAACTAAGACTATTCAAGGCACATACCTAATATGGCATATAGGTATGAAAAACAATAAGCTTAATTATTAATATTTTATTTAAATGATATAAATAAGATAAGAATGTTTAAATTTTCCATTTACAAGGACCATTTATTCAAAAGGGGTAAATACAGACTTTTGTCAAAGAAACGTAATTGGATGACAACCCTAAAGCAATTATTAAAATAATTCCGAGTATGTCTACCACACATTAAAAATTTTACGATGTTACCTGTTTATTGGTGTAATTGCAGAAGTCACCACTATCGCCAGTACTAGCAAGGTACCAATAAATCCTACACGTTCCGTGGATATGGAACGCGTCGCGTGTGCGCTAATTAATCAGAAAAACGCGTCACGGCGCGCGCGCGCGTTTTTGCGCGGTGCGCACGCGCATGCTGCCCGGAAGCGAACGCACGATCGCCTGTTTTTGCTATGCCATTAATTTTTAATGCGATCAAGAGCAACGCCCGCCTATTGTTTCAACGTTCCTGTAATGTCCATCGGCTCGTTTGATGATCATGACGTTACTTCGTTACTGGAATTACGTTCGTCGTGATTAAAAAATAATAAAATGTGAAGAAAATAGGTAGGTGCAATGCTTTCTTTAAGTTATCTCGCTTTGGCAAGATCTCAAATATATATTTCGCAAATATATTAATGAAATGACCCAACGAGGCTGTGAAAATAATATAACTTAACTTCATAACATCACTCGGATTTAGACTTTATGATGTCCCTGTGTTTGAGGTAATTTCTAAGGTTTCATCATAAACCTAAATGAAGTTTTCTGAGACTGAATTGAAGCAAGTTTTAAGCCTTCTTTTAATAATTACGTCTAATATTAAGCCTCTAACTATAAAATACTAACAGTGGCTGACTGCCCAAACTTAGGTATAAGGATTTAAGGCACGTAAAATTTACCTAAGCATCTTTAAACGCTCATTATAGCTGTAAGGGTTAAAATGACGGGTTAAAATCTTATGTAAATATAAACTTCCGCGACTTCCCCCATGTTTATTTTTTTAGCCATTCGATCATTTCTCCAATACTTAACTAAAGAGTTTATGACAGATGAATTTACTGAAATAGATAGGTACTTATTTAAGAAGAATTATGCCGCTGGCCTGCTGGTGTCGTATCGAGGCGGGCACCTTGACTACTCGTATATGAAAGTCATTGGATCGTCGACACGACAATTATTATTACATTCGTATGACTAGCATCTCCCCGTGGTTTAGCCCGCGTGGGAAGTATTTTGATTCCAACCCACCTTCTTACGTATTAAACAGCCAGGGCAGGAGTAATTTTCAAAGAATAAATTGAAAAATAAAATGTTTCAGTTTATCCCTTTAACAGAGATTTAAAAACAAGGTAGGGTAGATTAAAAAAAATCACACCTACCCTTCCCAAGAAACATAATCGTACACTCAGCTCGTACATGCAAAATTGCAGCTTCTTATTTATTTATGATAGGTACTTACTATGTTCTAATTCGAACTTCTAACGTTCTATGTTCATAACTTCATACATTTTCGTTTGTGAACATTGAACTTAGCTTTAGCCTCAGTCTGTAGATCTTATTAACTTAAAAATTTAAATATTCTCTCGAATTAGGTATGCATCTACTTATCTGAATTCAAAGATATAATTGCCCAATTAACAATAGTTATTGAAGTTCACTACTTATCTAACTTATAAAGCTTACGAGCTTTGGTGATATAAGGAGCTTTGATGATATCTTACGAGTAAGTTTAGGTAAATATCGTTTCGATGATCCAGAAGACTACTATCTTCTACTACCTACTGAAAGTGACCTTAGCTTTATTATTTGTTTTTTTTTTGTTGTAAACCTTTTTGTACAAATTTATTTTAAAAGCACTTACATATTTATTTTACGGAAAGCCAAGATGTCCCTGTAGCTCGGGAACAGAATTGGAGCTACGGTATCCCCTGCCTGATCGTAAGAGGCGACTAAAAGGGGGCATTCGGGGCTGCAGGCGGTAAGAGTGTGAGCTCGAACCGCCAATCAGCAGCCCCGGGAAGGATGATGGTATGAGGTTGGCCGCATACCATCATAAACAAAAGGTGCCGCGCGGGGTTCTACTCGCGCTGGAGGAGCCGAAAGGCACTGCGCTCGGAGGGCTCCGGTTGCGTTCCGTTGGAGATCCCGGAGTCCGCCACATAGCGTCGATGACGGCCACCGGGGGGTTTTAGTGAGTAAAAACCCCACATAACCCTGTGTCGCTCCCACGGCACAGGGTACCTTTTGAAGGTTTCCCCCTCGTTAACAAAAAAAAAGGGAAAGCCAAGTTATCTATTTCACAAAGAGAGACATAAAAAAGTGCCCTTCCAATAAAATAGCTAAGTATAACTTTTTTAGGTTTACAAAATATTTAAACGGTTGGAAGATCTCTGTAAAACTCACAGGCGCCCAGAACTTTCGCACTGATTAATGGAAAAAAGTTAATGGTTAATGGTGAATGCGGCCATATCAATTTCGCGCGCAAAAGTTTTTTTTTTTCATCAGCCTATGTACAATTGCAATGTGCAGTATGGCCGTACATGATGCCAGCATTAATTGCAATCGTAGGAGAGGCCCATAATGCATCTTAATGTAATGTGGGGATACTTGACCATTGTGACGTGACGCACGCGATACCTTTTTTTATTTGGTGCATCAGAGCGAGTGACGGTCGAAGAAAAACGCGGAATGAGGTTACTTGTAAACGGTATATCGCCGCAAAAAGCGCGGGTCAGCGATCTTTGCGCTGGGGGTGCGTTTGGAGGCGGTAGTAGACGTGTTATTTTAAAATCGTTTCTTTATTATATCGGATGAAGTGAAGCGTGATGACGATGACAAGTAACGGGTGTAGTGTGAAATAGTAGATTGTATAACAAGGGAGCAAAGTAATATTTTTACGGCGAGGGCGCTTTTTTGAATCCAGAGCGAAGTGAGGGATTCTAGAGTAGAATCCCGAGCGTAGTGAGGGATTCTTTAGTACAATCCTGAACGTAGCGAGGGATTCAAAGTATGTCGCCCGAGCCAAAAATATTTGCTCCCGAGTGATACACTCTACTTTTCATCCCCCCCTATGAAAAAATAAAAGGCGCCTCAAATTTAGGAATAATACTGCCACAGTCACTAAACTGATTAAACCGACTAACCCAACTAACCCGACTAAACCAACTAATCTAATTAAACTAACTAAAGAACTCATTTTTCAAAACAAAACCATGAATTTCTAACAATCCGAACTGAATTTACTTTTCCTCCCCGTTATTTAAATAGGAAAAGTAATATGAAAATTCATTCCCGCCCGCTAAATAGAAAACACCAACTTTGGGCCCCCATGGATGTAGAAAGTCAAGATGGGCCCGTAACATACATAAGGCGCACGACGAGTGGTCAACATTAGGTTGTGTGATTGAGTGATTGATCAAGTCAGTGAGCTAGCGATGGGCGATTGTTACAAAAAAAACTATCGACTGAATCGAAAATTGTGCGACTGTGCATTCGATTGTCGATTTAGTAGTTCCCCGCCATGCTTATTCGAATAACAATCGACCTAACTACTAATTTTATTACTAATTGTACGCACGCTAAGTTCGTGCGATCGGTGAAATAACAAATTACAATTTGGCGCGCATTTAGCAACTTGTCGCGATAAAACTTAGTAGAACTGCTTGTGCGGTATAAAAATAAGAAACTGTACTGACGTAGAAACTGCTAGCTTGTTTACTTCGCATACCTACTTCCATAGTATAATGTCCTATGGCATTTTACTTTGTTGTAAAGCAAGCGATACATAACAAATCTTTGTATTACAGGAAAGTGCTAATTAGAGCTATTTATAAATTAAGGTGTCGGGAATTTAAACAATTAGGCATCAAGCTTCACAGTACAATTATAGTTTTTGCTTGAACTAATATAAATGCGTATAAAAAACAGCGACTGTTATAATTGCTTAATAAGAAGGATGCCAAAGATGTACTTATTAAATATCTAGATGGAACATCGAATCCGCGAAAACGTGTCAAAAAGTTGTGGCCAACAGTTGGCCACAACTTTTATATCATTACGCACACATAGACAATAAATGAACGCGAAAAACATCGCCTACACGCACACATGCTTGATAATGTTGCCTTGTTTTTTTTTGCTTTCATTGTAGGGCGACGCTCAATCTAGATATTTAAAACATCATTGAAGGATATGATTTTAAACTTAACTCATCGCGGATTGTACACATTTTACTATGATACGGGTACACACGATATGTATTTTTGAACGCCGATATTTCGACCCAGTTGCATGGATCGTGGTCACGGAATATCGGCGTTCAAAAATACATATCGTGTGTACCCGTATCATAGTAAAATCATTGAAGGATGCATAATTTGGCTACGAGTATATACCGGCTTTGTAAGGTGGAAAAATAAAAAAAATTACGTGCATAAGTGTTATCAGTGATACTAATATGAATACTTGGCTACTAAATAGTCATCTAAATAACCTAATTTATATAGCGCGAATCGCAATATGCAACGCACCCCCGCCCGCCGCACCATCTTTTGTAATTACTTTTTAAGTACTTAGTAGTAGTACCTACGCAACGCAACTACGCAGGAGTATAGCAATTATTCGATAAATTTAGTAGTACCGCACGCGTACGCTGCGCCGCGCCGATCGCCTCGATTATTCGATAAATTTAGTAGTACCGCACACAAAATCGCGTCGCGCCGATCGCCTCACCGCCGCAGCCCGCAACTTTTAGTTGTTAACAACAATCGAATAACGTCGATTGTTATCGACTTTTATCGACTAACCTGAACAATCGACTAATTCGATTCTTTTTAGTAGTAATCGCCCATCGTTAAGTCACTGTTGTAGACAGCAGCGAGGTACACATCTTCCTTACGCAAAATTTATTTCAGTAATTACGTCCGCAAATGTAGAAAATATGGCTTCCTGTGCCTTCAAAAATATTCTAACAATTCAAGAAACACAAATAAAGTCCAAAGGAATCACATTTCATTATGTAAACATTGAATTGTAAATTAACTTCACTATTTCTAAAATAATAACATTAGTAAAATGGCGCGTGACATATGTAAGAGTAACAAAGACAGCACGACTAAAACTTCGAAACGCGGAAGCGAGATATCACTATGTAATCTGTTCGTTTTCAAATATAGTAACAAAATTCCATCGCGCCAACTTCACGCACAAACCGATTCGATTCAAAATTGGATTGTTCCAACTTGACGCACATTCGAACGTGCAAGGCCCGTCTAGGTATATATGTCCATGTGGGCCCCCTTAAGTCCGAACCAAGTCGAGGGAATGTGCATGTAATTCAAAATTGAAGTGAATTTTTTTTACATTAGTTATCGCTAGCATAAAGTCACCTTTAACGTTATTTTTGGTTTAAACACTGTGAAAATAAAAATATTGATTAATAAAAAGTGGTAAATTTACGAGGGAAATTTAAAATTGTTAAAAAGGAAGTGACGTCCTCGTTCATTAAGACATGAACATTGACGTCATTTTTCTATTGAGTCCATGGAAGGTGCGTTCCGCATTGCACAAATGTTGTATTTGCCCGAAACTTTTATTTTTCGATACAAAAAGAGCGTTTGTTGAGCCTTTTGGTTGTAAGTGGAAAACACCCTTCATAGACTACATAGAAAGATGACGTCGCTAGTCGCGGGCTACCTCGTCTGTGGTCGCGGGAAGATGGTGGCGTTTAAATTAGCATTATGTTATTGCAGTTTTAAATATTTAATTTAAAATAAGCGTTTAGTTTTTCATCAAGTAATTTATATTTTTACGGTATTATATTGACATAAATAAACGTTAGAAACGATAAAAAAAAATCATGCACAATCCCTCGGAGCAATGAGGCGTTGTACTTACGGTTGATTTTCTTTTATGAATTGGTAGATAGATACCTAATGTCAGTGTATGCTAAATCTATGGTAGATAATCATAAAATCTTTCTTCATTTTGTAAGACGTGGGATATTGTAATTGGATCAACTAATAGAAATAATTTAGGTTATTAATTCCACATAGACATAAAATAAAATTTATTTCAATTGCATACCTATATTTTGTCTGTATTGTGTCTGCCTAGAATAGTGTAGGCAGCCCAGGGTACGTAAGAGCCTGCAGACAGAAGCTGCCCCTCATCCGAATACCGCGTACCTACAATTGAATACCTAGGCATACTACTCATAGGCGTCCGCAGGTTATCTTGGCAGTACTTACCTAATTTAACAAAATATGTCTCGAAAATCTGATATGAGTATTAGGAATTCAGGACCTTTGCCTCACCTCCAATGAAGGTGATACAAAATGGCCGCGCTGACTTGGTTTATATACTATAATATTATTCTTAGGTTTACACGATATTTTTAATTAGGTATCTATAACAAAATATAATTTTCGATAAATAAAAGTTTTTGTTTATTTAAAATGCTTTTTTTTTGGTTATTTACTTATATCCGTTTTGGATAATTTTGAACACTTTTTTATGTATGTCTAGTGCTATCATTATGTTGGGCACGCTCACCATAATCACGACGTTCTTCATCTAGGCTTTTGAAGGACACGTTTTATTATACAGAAATGGTCCTGTGCCTTACTCCATTCAGAGTTTCCTCCGAGATTCAGAGAAATAAAATGCAGACCTGACATATTATATATTATTGTGTAAGAAAAAGCGTTAAAATTTAATAAATTTATGAAAACAAATTAACTGTTTTCAAATAAATTTGTTTTTAAATAAACAATCCAACTCATCAAGTCCATCCTTAGGCTCAAAAATGACGTAACTTTAGCTTCTTGCAGTTTATGAAAATGGCGGGGCTTGCTTTATCCCCCATTTTATCTATAAATGTGCGTAAGTATTGCAACAACAATATTAAAATGAGATAGCCTTTGTACCTACGTTTCCTTGGAGTGAAAAGGATGAAACTATTGCTTACATTGTCTTTGTAGTGGTGGTACTGTGGTACCTATAGTCCTACAAGCATCTTTTGGCGCGTGGGTGACAGAGACAGCGCCTTACAGGTAAGGCAAACTCTAAGGTGCTATCTCCTTCACCCACGCGCCAAAATAATATATAATTGTAGGACTTTAGTAGTAGTACTTAGTAGTTGTAGTTTGTAGTGATCACTAAACTAATCAGTAACTCCATTCTCCATATTAACTTATAAAATTTTATTAAAAATATAATGTTTAATAGTCTGTGGTATGACAGTACAGATTGCTTCTTAAAATACCTGTGTTTTAGTGACATTTGCTGCGTTCCACTAAGCGCTCAGAACGATGTTCATGTTCCACTCGTTTTTAGCATTACAATACCACACACCACACTGCTGGAACGGATTTTAGCGTTGATGTAAATTGTATACTAAACATTAAAAAATGTTGGCCCAAAACACTAAGCAGGAACTTTGAAAGGTTATATTATGTAACATCTAATTAGAAACTTCCAGAACTATTGACTGATTATATTTCCGTTGAAAAAATACGTAATTTATTTTTTTTCGCTTTTACGATTCGGAAACTACATAACTATAAAAGTAATGAGCGTTATGTTAACTTATTTGAATGCGTCTATCTCTATTGACATACCTATTTGTTACTTGTGAAATTGAATGTTTTGAACGTTTTGATCGTAAGTGAAACGCACCGTTATGTCATAAATGTGGAATGTGGAATCTGTAATGTCAATATTGTCAATTGTCATTATTGTCAATCAAAATCAAATCGAAATTCAGTAAATAAATCAATGAATTGTCATAAAGAAATTGTTTCTTCCAAAGTAAATTAATTATGTTCTACAACGGTAACTTATATAATTGTAAACACAATTAAATAAAATGATCTCTGACAATAACATGCGTCATATAGCATTAATTTTTACTTCGATTGTTATACTAAGGTGCGTATGAGTCTATCGTATGAATAAAACAGATGTATGAATAATTTAATAGTTGAATTGTTTGTTTTAGCTCCTATATTGTGGAGGCGGGGAAAGAAAAGACTGAAAACGAATGGGACATACTTATTTTCACCCAGCAATGGCCTGTAACAGAGTGCAAAGAGGTGAAGAAGCATCACCACAATGCTACGTGTAACATGCCCAGTAAGCTGGATTCCTGGTCGGTGCACGGCGTGTGGCCTACTAAACTAGGCACCATTGGCCCTGGGTTCTGCAACCGAACATGGCTCTTTGATCCTGAACAGGTTCGGCCGATTGAAAAAGAGTTAATGCAAAAGTGGACTAATATTGATGCAGGTAAGCTTGATCAGCAAAAAATTTATGTGTGGTATGTAGTAACAAATTCTAATAAGTATTTCTTGCAATTATGCATACTTGGCAATTTTGTTTTGTACTCTTTGTATTGTCTTGTAAAGTAATTATGAAATCTAAAGAAATTTTTTAAATGAAACTTCATATGTAATTTTGTTTGCTCTGCATACCAAATGAAGATACAATTTCATTTCATTTTGATAACGGTTCTTTCTTTGGGTTTGGTTATTCGTGTTTTTTTATACTTGTAGATGGTGTGTATGATATAATTATGTGCATACTATCATGTTCAATTTATGAAATATTACAGGATCTGGACATTATTCACTTTGGGCCCACGAATGGAACAAGCATGGAACATGCGCTGCAATCCTTGATTCACTAAACTCTGAATTCAAATATTTTTCTAAGGGCCTGGAATGGCTGGGCAAGTTTTCTATGAGTAATATCCTAGCAGAAGGTAACATAACACCATCAAACACTAATGGATATAAGGTATTGGATATTCACAATGCAATTAAGGGGAGGCTTGGTGTGAATCCAGCAATTGAATGTAAGAAGGAGGAAGGTGCAAGTATGATTTCAGAGATTCGGATCTGTTTTGATAAGAAACTCAATTTACATGATTGCAATGGTATTAAAAAACATAAAACAATAGGCGGCCAGACAGTTATAACAAACTGTGAGACTTCACAAGATATTATGTACCCTCATTACACTCAGGGGCTTATTTTTGTACAATTATTTAAGCTTATTGGCTTCATTAAGTGGCTGACATTCTAATTGTGTGATGTAGTCACTGATTTAATAAATAACTTTTTTACATTATTTGACAACTTTTATGTACCAAATAAGGTATTGTTATTAAAACATTTAGCCATGATGAGTGCTTTGCGGGATTGTAAATTTTCAACACTTGTTACATGATATGAAATAATAATAAAACTGTGTTTACAGGATAATGATTACCTAATTATAATAAAATCATATAAATATACATATAAACATTTAATTAATTTCTTTCTGCTGATTATCAGTTTCTGACACTGGCCTGCTCAACACAGTGTCATAATGCTGAGGCTTGTAAAAAAATTGTTAATGGACTTCTTATTGTTTCATAATATCATTTATAATGATAAAATATTGATTTACCATATAATACTCCATATTTTTCTATACAATTAGATTTAGTCTGTATACTTTACAGGGTAATTAACATGGAGAAATAAAATAGTTTTATATTTAATGTTAAATTCATATTATTAATAAAATATAAATGAGCAAGGAATTCAAGTCCAGGATGTGCTTATTTACCGCAATATCATGTAGGCTATTTATAATTTCGACTGTGACAACAAAATGTTATGCTTTAAGAACAAAATGTCAAAGTACTTAACTATTTACTGATATGTGAACGAACATGATATATAAATGAAGTTATATTAATCTATGCTTATTTAAATTGTTACTACTAAGTCAAAAACTTTTTATGACTGGTCAGTTCATGCTAAAAAATATGTTACAAAATGATTTTCCTTTGGCCAATTTCTAAAGCATTGTTGTCTAATTGAGTGCAATTAGCATTGATCACTATAGTTATGCATTGTTTTGTTTGCTTTTGCAATGAAAAAAAGTAAGTAGTGAGATACCTATTTAACATTCTACTGATATTCATATTGTGGTCTCGCTAGTATTTGATTGTCCATGGGCAGAGGTAGTCATATAAATAAACTTAGTACTTAATTAGTGTCTAGGCTGTCCAAGAAGTGATCAATGAAAAATATGTGTTGTGATGTATTAAGATTTGATTTTACAATGTACGAGGTTACGAAAATAAAGGGTTCTTATAATATCTTAGCATTTTTTTATGTTTGTAACAACCCCCAAACCGTAGCTTTGTTATTGTATATCCTTATTACATTTATATCTATTGTGTAGTGTAGTGTACATTATGTAGTTAATCGACTAAATAAAAAACATAGGTATTACCGACACAAATTTATTACATAAAAAATCTTGAATCTTATTCACAAATATATTAGATTCAAACAACTTTGGGAAGAACTTTGCTGGAAGCTGGTTTACATGTCGAAATACTATAAAGTAAAAGGTGGTGCAAAGGTCTTCATAGATGGCGCTAATGTAGCTCTATAGTTTTCATGTGCTGTCTTTGTCGTGAAAAAGCTCAAAAGATTTGATTTATGTAATAAAAATAGCATTATCTTTCAGCTTTTCTATTTCTGAACTTTTTTGAAAAAAAAAATGTATTTCCACTCGAAGTACAAACGATGCACTACAAAAGACAATGTTGTTACGATTTAAGTGAAAGATTTGTTCCATATTAAACTACCAAAACAAATCATGTGAAAAATAACAAAGGATTGTTCAAAATTCAACATTCTGAATAAATATTGACCTAACACAAATTCACAAAAAGTAAGTACTAGCGCCATTAGCAGTTTATCTGTCCTATTAATTAATCATAAATAACATCCAATGTAAATGAATTATTGTGTTGCAACTTGCAAAGGTTAAAATATTAAATCGAGTTATAAAAATTAAAATAATATTTTGTTGTAATAACCATCAATATAATACACTGTAATTATTGCTTTGAAGAAAATTCAAACGGCCGATCCCTCTATCCTATCTATGGTTTACTGCGGCTAACAATAGCTTTAAACTTTTTAATATCATGGGAAGGAATGTCTACTTATCTTGCTTTAATCATATGCAACAACTATTTTAAAGCATAGTCATCTTATCAGTAGGGATAGATAGTTTTAAGAACTGGCCGTAATTGCTCGTTCCAATATTGTTTTTATAATCCTCAATTAACTAACCAGTTATTAATTGTACATTATTTTATTTGACGTACTATAAATATTTTTACCCCAGATGGAAAGATTATAAGGAGGCAAATCATTGGGGACAGCAGTTGGTAATCAAATTTAAATACGATTAGGACGATCAGGGCCGCCGTAACGCATATTGTACATTCAGTAATTTCACAATCCAATTAAAAACTTCGTACATATTGTTACTAATTAATATTCAATTATGTAATATTTGCTCTGTCATTGACTGTTTGACGGAATGAAGTTCGTCGGGACAGCTAGTTAAGTAATAAATAATTGATCCATTTATAATTTGGCATGGTTGCTGCTTCCATTGCTAATTTGCTATGGTACCCCTTGCCACAAACAAGTATAATTACAGGTTCATAAGCTATGAATGTGTTTATGAAAATATAACTATGATCTCAACAACTATTCTTTTAAATAAAAGCAGTAATTTTTTATTCATGCTTTTATTAAAATTAAATGTCCAAGGAAATGAACAATTCAGCCAACGTAAACCATTTTCATAGGAAAAAATTCACTACCTTTATGATATTTTACTTCAAGAATAAAGTAAAAAGCCCATATATTCCAGCATTCAATCGGATATATTTAATTAAGTGTAGTAAAAGCTTTATACGCTCAAGTGAAAACTATTTAACATTCATAAATGTTCCAAAAGGATTGTTACAGGCAATTATTTTACATGTCAGCGTCAACTCGGACTATAATAACACCATTTGTGCCCCCACACTCCAATAGTTCACCTTATGCTACACACTGAGACTCGCACTCATGCTCCCTTAGACACAATGATCACTGCCGAAGGTACTAACCCTGAAATAAAAATTAAAAATTATAACACTCTTCCATTACTCAGTGACCGACTAACAGGCAACGCACAGCGGAAACTACTGAATGAACAAGCTACAATTTGAAATGCATATTCCTTCAAGAGTGTAGGGGAGCACTAAGAGAGGATTTTTGAAAATTCCCTCCCTTTAGGGAATAAAAGCAGAACCTGTCTTCAACCCTCTTACGATGCCCTGGTTTGCACTGGAATTGTGAAAATATCAGTGATATCTTTAATTTAATAAATTATTTTGAATGTGAATTTAGTACATTAAGAATCCATCTATAAGAAAATGTTGTTACACGATTTCCTCTCAAATGGAGTTGTGACAGAATGAATAATAACCAAATTATTATTACCCAACAATTCCAGAGGTTTGTCATAGTCGTCGCTGGTAAATATTTTCTTGGGGAATGTCGTCATCAGCTTGATGTTTGGTTGCTGGGCGAACTCTTGACTATTCATTTCTAGGAATAACCTGGAACATTACACATTTATTTTATCAATGAGTATACTTAAAAAGATTAAAAATTATACACGAGTCAAACCAATTTAAAATTACACAAAAGTCATAGACTACGGGCCCATGTCGAATATGGGGGGGTCATACGAACCACCAGGTGATATATATAGGACGATATAAGAGCACAAAATAATAAGATTCAGCACTATGCCGTCACTTGTAAGCTGTCCAACTGAGTGCTGGTGAGAATTCAAAAGTGCAGGTAGAGGGAGTACATTTTGGTCATATGATTCTGTACGGCATTTTCACCATCGATAGATCCATGAAAAATAATAAGAAAGCGCGCAGTCCCGTAAAAAAATGGTGAGCCACAAAGTCGGTAAATTTGTTTGATTTTTTGAAAATTCCAGGGTAAATTTAGTCATTTGATCCTGTACGGCATCAGTTTCATGCTGTTTCAATACAGCTTCTAATCCATTATTCCGCAACGCCGTACAAAAATCATGCGACAAGGGGAAAAAATCGAGGGTTGAAACCCCCTCTATTTCCGTGGTCTGGGGGGTGATTTGAAAAAGTACGGCTTCGGTTCCAAAACATTATCTAGCACTCAAAAGTACTATTAAAAATAATGCCGTCAAAAAGTTATTGTTCATTTGAATGTATATTAATAATTACCTTAATTTCATGGTATACTTGATTTATAAAGCTGTAATGTCATTTGACACTGTACGGCAACTTTTTTTTTAACATGATATTGTAAAATATAATTGTTGCATAGTATTGCCGTTCAAAAGAAACTGTTCTAAAAAAAGTTATAGAGAAATACAAAAACTGAAATTTGTTAAATTATTGCAGAAGTTTAAATATTCATAGATTAATAGAATATAGCAATTTCCTACATTTTTCTCTTGTTCTAAATAGTATTAAGATACATAAATTAGGAAAAAATGATGCCGTACATTTTAATGCAGACTATATTTTTCATACATTTCGTTCTATGGATTTTTCCTTGAATTTTTTTTTCCCTACAAACCTTTGGACCAACGAAAATGTACGGCATGTAAAAAAATATTATCTGTGCATAAAATACTTTCAAAATAAATTAATTTTATGTTGTTTCAAATCACCCCCCAGACCACGGAAATAGAGGGGGTTGAAACCCTCGATTTTTTCCCCTTGTCGCATGATTTTTGTACGGCGTTGCGGAATAATGGATTAGAAGCTGTATTGAAACAGTATGAAACTGATGCCGTACAGGATCAAATGACCAAATTTACCCTGGAATTTTCAAAAAATCAAAAAAATTTACCGACTTTGTGGCTCACCATTTTTTTACGGGACTGCGCGCTTTCTTATTATTTTTCATGGATCTATCGATGGTGAAAATGCCGTACAGAAACATATGACCAAAATGTACTCCCTCTACCTGCACTTTTGAATTCTCACCAGCACTCAGTTGGACAGCTTACAAGTGACGGCATAGTGCTGAATCTTATTATTTTGTGCTCTTATATCGTCCTATATACATCACCTGGTGGTTTGTATGACCCCCCCATTTTCGACATGGGCCCGTAGTCTATCAAACAAATGTCAGAAATGTAATTTAACTATACATCATCTAATAAGTTGGTTTCTCAAAAACTTGGATAAAAATGATATGTAAATTCGCGAATTGAAATGTATGATTGATAATAATAATTTTAGAACTGTAATGTTGACAGTTTTTATGCTGTTATTTTGATTTCTAATTGAAACTTCGAATTTTTATTTTAAAAACATTAGGCAGTTTTATAATGTACAAGTACACTTTTTAAATAAATCTACAACTCCGTTCCACCACAAACACCCAACACAAAACCTACCGGACCGCAGCCAACTGTTCCTTAGCCCCGAAGGTGTGCGACAGAGATTTGCCATCGGGCAATCTTAACTGAATGCGGGCCTGGTCGTACGACACCTTGGGCGCTGGCGCGGCGGGCGGCGGCGCCGGCGCGGGCTCGGGGGGCTTCTGGCCTGATGCTGCTAGCCTAGAAGAATATTAATTTAATATGAAGTAGTTGTTCCTGATTCCTGAACTTTTTTGATGGAATTAAGGTTGCAAATGAGCAGGTGACCATCACTCTTTTGCTGTCGCCTATGAGCCTATTTTCATTCAGCAAATCAGGAAGTCTCTTGGATGACCTTCCTAAGGGACAAACAGCTGAGCCCAAAGGACTAATATTGTTAATTTAAATATTCACTAAAGTCAGTTTGCAAACTGGCTATCAATATATACAAAGCTAACCCCTAGTTCAGGGTATTTTTCACCACACTTTTGTTCACAACATCACATATTGCCCTGTGCTATTGCTATTTCGCATCTATATCTATCAATCCTCCCACTCAAACATAAGGCGAGCTTTAAAGATTCAAACTTACTTGCGAGCTTGCTTATCTGCCTCAATCTGTGCTCGGACCCTCTCGCGCGCCTTCTGATCTTCCACCTTCTCCCGTCGTCGTTGCTCCACCAGTTTCTGCATCTCTTGCTCCTGCAGCCGCAGCCGCGCGTCCTGCATGTCTTTGCCCGACTTGATGCGGAGGCGCTCTCGCTCTAATGCTTCTGCCTGCAATTGAGTTGTTTACAAATAGAAATAGAATATGACTTATTTTATAGATTACACTTTGATATACACAGAAAAATGATTGTAATAATGAAATAATTGCAATTTACTAAAAAGTTATAAATAAAAACATTTTCCTGAAGAAATTACTTCAATTGACATCATGTACTACTACTTGTTATTCGCGACCAATGAAAGAGTATTCAAATGAATTTTCATGTCTATGACATCATCGCTTTGATAATTGTTTGAGGTCACTTGATAATGAGCATTATTTAAAGATCATTTTATTTCAGGCATTATCATTAAAATATTAAATAGACTGAATTAGGACTGTGTATTAAGAAGTTACTAATTTTAATCTGCTGTATAATATTGGTTAAACATAAATCTATAACTAATATGCATAGAAATATCTTTAAGTGATTTTCAAATAAACTTTCACCTCCTATTTCCTATTACTTTTTTGAGGACCTTTACTACAAACTATTTACTTACTTGCTAAATTTCATATTGTTTCATCAGGCTGTTTTGGATATATTGTAATGAGTGAGTGACCTTTTGCTTGTAAATATACAGATTACAACAAAAAAATTGGTTTGTGAATGAAAGTACTGCGTTTATAATGTGTGTGATGCAAATGCAGAGTGTGCAGTGTCGACAATTACCAATTACACTCAAGCACTCAAATATTGAAAGAAGAGTGCAATAACCACCCAGAAAACAACAAATCATTTCCAAATAATTTAGTTTGAGAATTATTTAATGGCATCCAATGATATTATGACTATGGACATACCTTTTCTCTCTCTTCTCGTTCCTTTCTCTTCTGTTTCATTCTCTCTTCCAACAATGCTAACTGCGCTTTCTTTTCTTCTTCAGTCAGTGGCTTTTTCTCTTCAGTGGACTCAGAGAAACTGCTATGATTAGTTTTGGCAGCATGGTACTCCATTTCCTCTTGGTTTTTAAAAAGTTTCCCACACTCATCGCATTTTAGCGACTTGGCTTCGGCTGGGGCCGCTGGTTCCGAAAATGAAGCAGGCTCGGGAGCTGGGGCGTCAGACGAGCTGGCTGCGAGGGTGTGTCCCTCTGACATCCCAGGGTCGTCAGCGTGGGCCAACAACCACTCCATTGCGGGCTCCACACCTTTATAATTGGTGACAGCCAACGCTTTCTCCCTATAAACCGACAACAACAAATTATAACCTACATATCGGTGACCAAACAATCTATAAAGTTGTAAGAATACTTACGCTTTTTCTTTCGGAAAACCCATTTCTATCAATGTTTGTATTTCTGCCATTTTGTTATATAAGCCTTCAATTTATAAGGAATAAATTAGTTTCGGTTAAAATACAATGATAAGAGATTTTTCATCACTCATCAGCTGTTTTTCGATTTTCTCGTGTTGCGTCGTTTGACACTGTCTCAAGTCTCAACTGTCTGTTCTGTCGTTTCCGTATCTCTGGCTGCGTTCCGTAACTCGACCAAAACGCCCAAAACGAAAATTTTTCATACAAATTTGAACGTTTTGGGCGTTTTGGTCCAGTTACGGAACGCAGCCTCTATGATCTGTCGTAATGGCACATAGAGATAGGAATATACTTAGATAGAGACGCCCTAATCCTAAACGTCATATAAAATTAGCTGGCAAAAGCATTGAATTCCTATCTCTATGGGCAAAAGTGTGGCAGGCCGGCCATTTTCTATACCGCTCAAATACATGTCATCTCGTGTCAAACATTACAGTAGTGACGTGAAATATGTTTATTTAGTATCGATAAAAATATGGCCAAGTGAGAATCGCATGAATACCTTTTTGTAGTCATGATAAGTAAGAACGAATTAAAAGTTTGTCTATCATTAATATACAAAGTGTCTGGTACCGGTGTCGGAGACTTAGGGTGATAAAATACGGTATTTTTTATCGACAAATCACTATCCAAATTTTCTCTTACCCCCTCCATGATAAAATGGCAGCCATTTTGTTTATAGAGATTATTACACAGCAGAAGTTATTGTGTTTGTAACAATATAATTTTTAATTCTTCCTAAGAATTCCTAAGACATTCCTACAAAACCCAAATTGTTACATCCAAAATTCAGTCAGTTTTTAAAGGAATTAAAAAAAGACGAACGACATGTTTGTATTTTTGCTGTTGTAAGTAATTAAACTAAATATCGATACTGTTTCCGTACACGTAGTGCGCACAACACTAGTAGAAGCAGCCATGTTTTCTTTCACTAAAATTTTGACAGACACCGTCAGACACGCTATTTTTGTTCTAGTGTCTAATCCATAGTCCTATAGATCAATGTATAATAATGGCAGTGGTTCTTGCCCACAGATTGTAAAAGTATTTTTAGTGTTTATAATGCGTTCCACTTCCAACTTTTAACCAAAACCCAAAACGCTTAAAATAACTCTTTTTCTGTAGAAAAATAAATATTTTTAACTTTATACCCTGCCCTTCGTCTCCACCTGCGCCTTAACGCGTTAATTAGTGCACTAAATTTGACATTGCGCAGATGTAGCCAAGGGGTTAGTACCATAGAGATAATATTACACTAGAGTGGGTGAGACATACGGCTGCCCATACATTGCAATCGCCCCCGGTTAGAAGGAGAAACAACGATAACGGTAATTACCTATCTCTCTCCGATCCCGATGAGCCAGAAAGAGAAAGGTGATTACTAAAGATTTCGTCTCTTTTTATCCTAGGTACACTCTGAAGCCTCGCCAGACAGAGAAAGGTAATTACTAAAGATTTCGTCTCTTTTTATCCGAGGTACGCTCTGAAGCCTGGCTTCTGCCCTCTAGTGTAATATCTCTATGGTTAGTACGCTAATAGGGTACTTTCGGTGGTGAAAAATAAACTTGATTTTCCTAATAAAAAGCAACAAAAAATATATTTCGGCAAAATAAACACACTTTCTGCCTTAAAATAAAAGAAAATATTAATTCTTTTTTATTTCCGGAAAAACGCTGTCAGAACTTGTCAGCCATTTTAATGACGTAATAATGGTAAATTGTACAGTGCCACAAACTTATCTGACCCGGTGGCCAAAATTGGAACTAATGCAAATGTTATAATGTTGTCAGAAAAATACCAAGACAGTAGCGCCACCCTTACCGGGTCAAATAAATTTGTGGCACTGTATGTAAGACCGGCATTCATTCAAGTTGATAAGCACGAAACTGAATTGACAGTTTGGTACTTGGAGGTATAGGTTTACCTTTATGACGTCACACCAATGCCTCTCGTGTTTTAGGTCAAACGACATACCGATTAAAAATTTCGAATTTTAATATTGTTTATTAAAATAATTATGTGCTTTTATGACTCTAAATCAGAATATTAAAGTAATATTTCTACATAAATTTTTATTTTTATCAAATTTCATAGTTTATTTTTCATTACGGAAAGTACCCTATTGTATGCGGCATTACTAATGGCATTAAACGTTAAGCGCTAAATCGGGTGTTGGTTTTTTCGACACATCAAAGAGTTTTTAGCGCCGAATTTAGTGCCTAAAGATAGAACGAGACGACACGATATGGTAGAAAAATGTTCTTTGCCGGGAACGAGACAGCGCGAAATTCGAAAATTGAGTGTTTGGATAGGTACGCAGCATTGGTACGCAGATGTAGCCAAGCGTCCTTAGCGCGTTAAGCTAGGCGTAGGTAGTTCGACACTGAATGTAGGAATGATAATCATTCCTCCAAGCTTTATACTTATACAAAAATTATAAACCATTTTACCGTTTGCGCGCGAACTTCGAATTTTATCGTAGTCTCCCACATAATCGTACCTACTATATTATGTAAAAACGTCCGCGCGTACATTGTAGTTATGTGAGTTAATATCATGGACTTTTAATATAAACAAAGAAACATCAGTAAGTACATACTTTCTTGATTTTTTTATTGAAACCTTTGCCACAAATTATGTGCCTTTGCTTTAAATCACAGAATACAACCCATTGATGTTTTGAGCTGTGTGTATCTGTATATTATGACATAATCTCTGCGTGTGTACTAATACTATGGTGTGTCACTTTAATTTGTCAAGGAGATAATTTTATGAGAACATTGTTTGAATTTCAGAATCGTAAAATAACATATTTTTCTACAAATATCATTTATATCGATATTAAAAATGTCCATACAGATAAGAAAACAAAGTAGACGGAAGAGTATACAACATAGCGATCCTGGAAAAATATTGGATCTAGTAATGAGTCTAAATGACGAAAATTGTGCATCTTTGCAGATGAAAATAAATTCGTATGTACGTCTTCCTACATATCTATATAAAATAATTATCACAAAAACTAAAGCTTATCCTGTAGTTTACTGTAAAACTAAGCGTAGGTACTGTAGCTGTAAAACTAAGAGGCCTTAGAGATTAGGTTAGCGCATTTGCTCGCGTGAAACGACTACCCGCACGGTGCACGGTGGTAAATGATCTTCCTATAGGTACTTAAACGACCGATCAAAAACATACAATCAACTTTAATACATCTGAAAAATGTGAGGTGCACAATCAATCAATCGTGAAAAAACGGGTAGGCAGGACAAGTGCGTACCTATCCACCATGCGTTATTTTTGCAGACAAAACCTTGGCTACAACCCATTAATGGCCCACTACTGAGCACGGGTCTCTCCTCATTATTGACGAGGCCTAGAGCATACTCCACCATGCAGCTCCAGTGCGGATTGGTGGAGGGGTTAGTGGCCAACCCAGTGATGTAAGTTTTCAAGCCGTCCGAAGTCCTCCGACACGGCTTAACGACTGCTATCTATCGATATCAACCGGTACCGACGGCTTTGCGTGCCCTCCGAAGCACGCTCTAGATATTTTGCCACTAGCGGTCACCCTTCCGACTACCGACCGCGCCCGCAGTTGCTTAACTTTGTCAATCACTTAGACTATTTTTATTATTTTGTTTTATTATTTTATTTTACACTATTTTTATTTATAGTTGAAAGAAGAGTGTGAGGCAGAAATGGTGTTACTCATTGTTGTTCATGGAGTGGGCAACGAAGCGTTTATCGAAGCCGTCGGAGTAACGGCCATGCCGCGAAAATTGAAGATTTGCGTACGTTTCAAAAATTTTACCTAATACTCGTAGTCTAATGCATACACTTTATGACGCACAGCGGGCTATGGAGATAGCTAAATATGTAAAAACATGAAATACGGGAACGCAAAGGAATTTTATAATATTACTTTGTAGATGACGTCAAAACTCAACCATATTCTAAAAACTGGTATCGAGGAGACAGAGAATATGGCCCAGTTCGGAGCGGATTTTCAAGCTATTGTTTCACCTGTAAGTTATTTTACACTATTCACAAATAATATTTCAGAGCATATCAAATTAGAGTCGCACGAAAAAAGCTAAAAGTTCTCGGAATTTTTGTTCTCGACCCGAGAACAAAAATTCTCTTGACGCGAACACCTTTCCGACCGTAATTCAAACCCGGGTTTCCCAGCTTCGCAGGCATGATCTCTTTGACCTTCATAGATCTCTTCAACCTTCCTTCAATATTGTTTATATTAATTATCGTTACTTCGAGATTTAGATAATATACTCTGTTATAGCCTAGGTGTATACAAAAGACGGCGATGGAATAGGTACGTCTAACAGGATAGCTTTCCCTACTCCCTAGATATCTACCAATTTTAACTTCTAAAAAAATTCATTCTTATCGACTTACCTAAATTCGTTAATCACCTTAATTTAATTGAATAACTTAGGAGTTCTCGCAAAATGAAAATTAACGCGCCTGAAAATAATTTCAACTATTGCCTTATACTACCTACTCGTACGAAGTCGGGGCGGACCACTAGAATTACCATGTTTCTTTCAGCTCGTATCCAAAGAGAGCATGAAGAAGCGCGTGGTGATGTTCCCGGTGGCGGACAATCCGTTCTCGGTGGTGGTGTGCGTGCTCGCCCCCAACATCCTGGAGGACACCGTCGCTTGCATCTGCCACGAGTGTTTCTTGTACGTGTTGTGACGAATTTGTGTAAGGTAGCTGGACTTTTGCTTACAAACGAGCAGGTCACCTACCAGAGTGGTCACTTTGGTCCCTGAGCAGTAGTAGATCATAAAGGTATCACCAATAAATTGATAGCTGGTAATGAAGTGTGCACTTGATCTCATAACACTGCGATACTGGGATCCAAACATGAAAAAGATGTTTCGTTGTCGATATTCGAAGAAGAGTTGTCCTAGACTGGGTTTAAATAGTAAGTAAATACCATCCCGCCATACGTAACGTCGGGATTAAACTGGGTGGTATAAGAGTATCCAGCAATATCTGACAGTATACATTTTGTTGTCATAACTGCATCCGGTGTTCTGCAGAAAAGATTGATTTGGACCCCAAAATGTATGGAGCTTAATTGTGCTTTACTTGTGCTTCTGTAAAGAAAATTTTACAAATTTTCCCTATACAATTCTAGATTCTGTTGGCCAGTGTTAAAGAAAACTGTGGCCTTAGAATACGAATGTACGCTGAAACAAAAATGTCAGCAGCTACTGCGTGTTGCTCGGAGGCTTTTTAGCCAAGTAAGTCCAAGGTAGATCTTAGTTTAACCTGTACATCGGCGTCATTTGACGATAAGTGATCATTATTTTACGGACTTTAAAGTTTGGGGCAACGCCAAAACTTCTGTCACCAGCTCACCAGGGCATGATAAGTCATACCCTGATCTGGCAGCATGGAGGAACCATGCATTCTAATCCCACAGCAACATTTTCTTACCTGAGTCGTAGGGGCCACACAAAGACAAAAACGCACATCAATACCTAGGGACAGAAACTTGAACTCTTCATTCGAATTTCTACTTCACAAGTCATCAAACTCCTTCGAATACCTTAAGCTTCATCAATAAATAATCAGGTACCTATGTCATGACGCAAGTCTATATGTGATCCTCGGAAGGTAGCCTCGCTGGAGACGCTGCTGCGGCTGGCGATGGGGCAGGCCAGGCAGCTCACCAGGGCGGAGTATTGCTCCGTCATGCTCGTGGACGCCGACACCATGGAGCTCGTCGACCTCACCAATGCCAAGGGCCAAGTACTTGCTCTCTGTTATTAGCTATTTGAGATAATACCTATTATGTTTGCGAAAAAAATTATTTGCATGCATTTTGGGATTTTTCAGGAAACCATCTCAGTCCTCAGGGGTAGCAACGCATCTGTGACCGAATTAGAACGAGACTCATTGAGTCTAGTTCAGGGTCGGTCACAGTTGTCATGGGCGGCAGCGGAAGGTGGTGCTGCATGCTCGTTTGCTATCTTAATTCCAGAAAAAAAAGTATTTTTGTAATTTGTTCATTGTACTTTGTAGGATTGTACCTACATATGTACTTTTAGGCATATTACGCAAAAATCAAGATGTAGGTAACGTTTCGTGAGGCACATGGAAGTTCATTTCGACATCGGTCATAATTTGGAAAATAAACATTGACAACAACTTGAATGTAGGTAGGTACGTCGGACCGTATCGAGTCTATATAGAATTTTTCATGATTTCAGGAGACTTATTCTATTCCTACAGTGCAATGACTGACTACAAATCTTCAGTCAAGATCAATTACTTCACGTAAATCGAAATACGCACTCATTGTAATGTTGATCTGTAGGATGACAAAGAAACTGTGGAGCGCCGATTTCCAATGAACATCGGTCTGACTGGCCAGGTGATCAACACTGGAAACTTGATAAACGCTAAATCGGTGAAGGACTATCCTGCTTTTTGCCCTGAAATTGATTGCTACCCTGGAGTGGAATGCAAGTTAGTATTGAAGATATCTTATATCTTTAACTTAGAAATTTATTAAGCCTAGCATGCTTACATTACACCGACAATCATACACACACACGCACACATGCACACACACCTACACACCTCTCCAGTAAGATGCCGTACCGTACGACACTATAAGTAGTATAAGTTGCAGGTCGTATTATTATGTAGTACCTATGTCATCATAGGCCTTACGTCTTTGTCAGACGATTTAGTCAGCATCGGCTTGCGAGCATTTCTGTTCATGGCTATGTAGACCAATCCGAGACCGACATTCCCTACCACAGTAGCGACAGGAGAAGAAAGTAACCCATTCACCCATACAGCACCCATAAAGGAGCCCAGGATGTAAAACAATACCAATCCCAGGTCGCTCCTATGCTTCCCAATCCGCGAACAAACCGGCATCATCGGCGTGGGGCTGCTGATCAACAAGATCGGAGACCCATACTTCGATGCCATGGATGAGGAGATGGCGCTGGCCTTCAGCATTTACTGCGGCGTCTGCATCGTGCACTCCGTCGTCTACCAGAAGATACAGGAGGCTCACGTCCGGAACGCCCTCGCTAATGAGCTCGTTATGTATCATATGCAGGTGAGGTGTTAAATCCTGGGTTTAATGATTTAAGTAATATTCTAACCATTCCTTTCAATAAGTTGGTACCTCTGAATTTTTGACAGCTACTAAAATAAGGCACTAAAACATTGCATACGGCAATAAGTGTAAAAAGTTTGTTGCGTTGCTATAGTCTGTGGTTGTATTTTTTGCATTTTCCCGCCATAAACGCCAATCTGTTAGTATTTACTTTGTTTTTGAAGTTAATGAAGAACTCCAGATTTATGTACCTAATTAGTACAAGTCATCCTAAGATACATATTTTATTTGGGAAGGTGGGAGATTCGGAAGTATCGCGACTCTTAGACTGCACGGGATACCACAACCATCCCCACTTGTCTAGTCTGCATTTCAACCTCCGCGCGCTGCCCTTGCGAGAGCTGCCTTGCTATGTTATGAAAATGTTTTCCGAACTTGGCTATGATAAAAGGTAAAAAATATCGATGTACCAACTAATAGTTATCTATAGGTCGTAGAGCCTAGAGTTCATACAGGGTAGTACCTACCACTGCGGTATCGATCGTAGAAACGGTATCGTGGCGATCGCCACGGTACCGTTTCTACCGTGGAATATATTTTTCACAACACACAAAATATGCTAACGAACCAATATAATTAACCTAATCCCGTTTTGAATCTTGTTCTTTGACCGAGAAGGTCGTTTGTCACGGGCGGCAGCCGAGCGGTGGTGCTGCATGCTCCCTTTATGAATAAACTAGCGAACCGCCCTCGCTTCGCTTCGGGACCCGTAAGTATCAACCGCGTAGGTCCCGCTCCCATAGGAATTTCGGGAAGATAATAAACTATCACCAAAATTAATTGAGGTTAAATTAAATTAAACTTAGAAATAAAGCTTACGACAAAATAATAGCAAAGTAGCAAAGGATCACAGCAAGATTAATTCAGATTAAACTTGGAAACGCGGCGTTTGGTATGGCAGTGGGTTCGACCAAATTTGATTACCATAAAAACGGTTCTAGTGTGTTAATCTTAAAAGATAGACATATACTGTCGTGGACATTTTTTTAGATCATTTCAAGAGGAATAATTCATTCATACATATATTTTTGGTATCTTGAATCGTTTTCGCAACGCATGCAACGAAAGCCCTCGAGAATGAATAATAATTTTCCCCGTTTTTTCCACATTTTCCATTATTTCTTCGCTCCTAATTGTTGCAGCGTGATGTTATATAGCCTATAGCCTTCCTCGATAAAAGGTCTATTCAACACAAAAAAAAATTTTCAATTCGAACCAGTAGTTCCTGAGATTAGCGCGTTCAACCAAACAAACAAACAAAAAAACAAACAAACAAACTCTTCAGCTTATTATTCTTAATATTATATTAGTATAGATAGGTAACGCTATACATTCAGCCCCACACTAGGATTCCGTGTCGTTGGTGCAATGGAAAACACGCAATACAAGGAAACACACACATCCACACCAAGAACGGATAAATCTCACCATTCCAATTTCCACCTCGCTGGGGACCAAACCCAGGATCCTAGAACGGCGATCCGGCACGTTAACCATAGCGTCACACGGGTCGTCAAATATTTGTTAACCAAGATAGTGAAGGGCGGTAAGGCCCGTAAGCTTTATACCTCGGAATCTAGGGCCACTCAATGAATCTTTACACATTATACCTTTAAACCTATTTCTAACAATTTACAAAAAAGTAAAAAAAAACACGCGACTTTTTGCTCTCACGGCACTCCACCAATAGCCTCCTCCCCGCTAGGTTCAGCATCAAGAAGCACAAGCTGGCGCGGTTTATCCTGCACGTGAAGAAGAGCTACCGCGACGTGCCGTACCACAGCTGGCTGCACGCCTTCAGCGTGGCGCAGTGGGCCTTCGCCGCGCTCACCAACTACAAGCTCGTCGCGCACGGATACCTCACGTTAGCGCGCTGATATGTCCAGGGGCGCCGTAAGCTGTAGCGTCGTAAGGCCCCCCCCTCGACGTTCAATATAAATATCATATCTAAGAAAGAAGAAAGAAAGAAAGAAACATTTATTCCATCATTAACACTTCAACAAAAAGGTTTACTGTTATGCCGCCACCCATGCGTGCCGCCCGCGTGCGGCGCACGCCTTGCACGCCCGGTTACGGCACCCCTGGATATGTCCGTTATGTTTTATATAGTGTGCAACTTTTGGGTGCTTTCGTTTATAGCTTATAAGTGAGCAGGCGAGCATCTTGTAGGTAGATACAAGGTCTCATAAAGAATTGCCCCGGAAATGAGCCGCTTTTTACCTAAATCAGTCAGTACGTATGTAGGTACGTCACATACTTAAGTATAGAGAAATAGTAGATAACGAACGCACCAATCATTTAGGAAATTATCTCTTTCTAGCAAACATTATAACGTCAAGTCAAGTTGGTCATTAGAAGAAAGTTAGATATTCTCAAGCTACCCTTATTGTTATTATCAGTTGTTAAAAATATGTAACTAAATACACTTACAAATTTTTCAGAGAGCTACAAGGTCTGATGTACTTGATAGCGGGCCTGGTGCACGACATGGATCATCGTGGCACCACCAACAGCTTCCAAATTAGTGGACGTTAGTACATAATTTATGTCTCAGATGTCGTCATCCTCTGTTCTCTTCAGGGAAGTTGTGCCTTATTGTTGCCTGAACTCGCATAAAGATTCGTTTACAAACCTAGCCACGCATCAGAAAGGCCTTTGTAGTCATGAACTATATGGGCAACCCAGTATGACCACCGAGAAGCACCCTGGGCTACGGGGTAGGTATACTTAGAGTGGTGGTAGTCTTCTTGTGTCTTTAGATAAAGTACCAATATAAAAATGTAACTTTCTCATAACTGAGGAGTAGTAGAGATGGGCTTTATGTAATCGTTATTACCTATAATAATATCTGGGAAGCCAGAATGCGGGGGCGTTTCCGTGCCTCCTAGTGTAATCGTAATCCGTAGCCATAACATTTGGGCATAATGCATCTTAAGCATTAGAACATACATGAACCCTGCCCCTAAGGTACCCGTTTTATCGCAACCTATAACTGTCCCACAGTTGAGCAAGGGTCTCTTCTCAGAATGAGTAGGTTAAGGCCATAGTCCACCATGCTGGCCAAATGCGTATTAGCGGAATTCACACACCTTTGAGTTTTGCGAACTCTTCGGCATGCGGGTTTCCTCACGATGTTTTCCTTCACCGTAAAGCGAGTGACATTTAAAAGCTCAAAACGCTCATAATTCCGAAAAGTCAGAAGAGCGTGCTATGGCATTCGAATCCGGACCCCTGCGTCCCCTCGAATAGGAGGCCGAATTCTTAATCACAAGGCTGTTAACGCTCTACTTGTATTCCCTACCTGTTTACCGCTCTACTCTACCCGTTTACGCCCATGGGTTATCAACTGCTTGACAGAGATAGCACTAGTAGCACGTACCTAACTGTCGACTGTACGAGCCTACCGCTGGCTTACGCCGATACATTCTCTACTCCACAGAAACAACTCTAGCCGCGCTGTACTCGAGCGAAGGCAGCGTGATGGAGCGCCACCACCTGGCGCAGGCGATGTGCGTGCTCAACACCGAGGGCTGCGACGTGCTGCAGTCGCTGCCGCGCCGCGACTACGACCGCGCCATCATGACGCTGCGCGACTACATCCTGGCTACCGACCTCGCTAACTACTTCAAGTTAGATTTTTGATGACTTTTCAGAAGGTCGAGCTCGCTAGCTACTTCAAGTCGAGGAAGGGGTCATCTAAAAATGACGTCACGTTTTAAGAGCACGCGACTACATCCTCGTCATCGATCTCGCTAACTACTTCAATTTAGGTTTTGTCTAAATTTCTCATTCCGGACACGAGGAGTCTCTCATGATGATCAACATCCAGATTTCCTATTACTTAGGTACGTGTGCCTTGACGATGACAGATGACCCATATTGCTTGTGACCTTGCATACCTGCATTTATTACCGACGCCACGAAAACATCATTGGTATCCCATAAATAATCCCGCGAGCGGGTGTGCAAGGCATGCACCGCACGCGGGCAACATACATGAGGGGGGAGGGTGAATGGACCATTAGAAGTAGCAGCATAAAAGTAATCCGATGAGGAGACGAGGTGCAAAACCGGTTTTTCACGCGTCAGGCCACCAGTCTATAAGTACACTTCGCTATCTCCACATCAACCACCAACAGCCAGCACCAACTTTCCAGAAACCTGAACGAGTTCAAGTTGGTGTCGCTGGACTACCAGAAGGGGAACCGCGCGCACGCGGCGGCGCTGCAGGCCGTGCTCATGAACGCCGCCGACCTCAGCGACCAGCTCAAGGACTGGGGCAGCGTCAAGAAGACTGCGGTGAGACCTATTTTGTTTTTAGGGAAGGGTGTAGTACGTAGTATGATGGCTGGGTTTGTCTTCAAAACTTGTGTAGGTAGGTACTGTAGAATACGAGATGTAGGTACGCGCGCTAATAGTTTTCTGTTGTATGTCTGTATCTATTTGTTTGTAATGTTTATCATCATCATCACTATAAACGACGAAGAGTAAAGTTTCATCTACATCGTATGGACTCGTGGAGACATTCAGGGTTTTGGGTACATTGTACAATATAAGTAAATTGTCATTACCTAATGTCATTCGAATTACATGCGAGTATAAAAGTCGATTGCGTTTAATGTTCTCCCAAATACTATCGGTCTTCAAACTCTTCCAGCTAGGGATCTGTGATCATGACAACATTAAGGGTGCGGTTCCACTGAGGCGGAGTGGAGCGGAGCAGTGCGCAATTCACCAATCACATGGCTTGAAAACCCAGCTCATTGCGCCTCGTGCGGATTTCAAGCCATGTGATTGGTGAATCGCGCACTGCTCCGCTCCGCTCCGCCTCAGTGGAACCGCACCCTTAAGCCATGCGTGCCTACAACTAATCTGTTGGTGGTCAGGCGGCGGTGCTGACGGAGTTCTTCAGACAGGGCGAGCTGGAGAAGAGCCGCGGGGAGCTGCCGGCCTCCATCATGGACCGCGACAAGTGCTTCATCCCCGCGCTCGAGATCCAGTTCCTCAACATGACCTGCGTGCCGCTCTTTGAGTTAGTTACCTTCATGGGGGATTTAGGGACTGACTGTACTTTAGTCAGTCAGTGGGCCTCTGGTTTTTTTAGTACGGATAGGAAATGGTGTAGTGTGTTTTAATAGTAGATTGTATTACAAGGGTGCAAAGTAATATTTTTTCGGCGAGGGCGCTTTTTTGAATCCAGAGCGAAGTGAGGGATTCTAGAGTAGAATCCCGAGCGTAGCGAGGGATTCTTTAGTAGAATCCTGAACGTAGCGAGGGATTCAAAGTATGTCGCCCGAGCCAAAAATATTTGCTCCCGAGTGATACACTCTACTTTTCATCCTCCCTATGAGAAAATAAAAGGCGCCTCAAATTCAGGAATAATACTGTCACAGTCACTAAACTGACTAAACCGACTAACCCGCTAACCCGACTATTATTTAAATAACGGGCAGGAAAAGTTATATGAAAGTTCATTCCCGCCCGCTATTTAAATAACGGGCAGGAAAAGTTATATGAAAATTCATTCCCGCCCGCTATTTAAATAACGGGCAGGAAAAGTTATATGAAAATTCATTCCCGCCCGGTAAATAGAAAACACCAACTTTGGATCCCCTTAAGACCGAACCAAGTCGTCTTTTTCGAATAGGTGGGATGAAAAAGAATAGGTGCCCCGTTGCTAGCTAAATAGGGAATCTTTTAGAGATTCCATTAAAAAAAACTATCATTTTAGTGTATCAGTGATACGTACCATATATGAATCAATGATTTTAAATTTAGGTCGAAATACCTAAGTAGTAGTAGCAATGAATAAAACCTATTGCAAACCGTTAAAAGAGCTACTTAAATAAAGTGATATCAACAAAAAAATTATAAAATAAAGACTGTGTTTACTACTGCAGTACTACAAATTTAATGTACTAATAAGGTAATTATGACATTTTTCAGAATTCTGGGACGAATAATACCTAAAGCGGCAAACTGTTTAAAAATAATCGAGGGACATATAGAGAAGTGGGACGCGGCTAAACCTATTTTTGCAGAAGTAAGTTGATTGAATGAATTTGTCCTCGCGCTTGACAAATAAGGTAATGGTCGTCTTCATTTCCAATTTGTATTTACAGTTTACAATTGATCATCATGATTTGCAATTTGAAACTAAAATTTGCAAATGGCCGACACGATTTACAAATTACAGTGGCACTTTCTATTTTTTGTCAATATTTAAAGTAATTTCATTATGAGTTGAAAACATAATTTTTCAGGTGCCAATAACAGCTGGCTTATCTGTCCTCCTCAGTCCAGAACTGGACAATCTGATAGAACAGAATATAAAAGAGAAAGAAAGATTGCGCTTGGAAGCAGAGTTAGACCAAGCAGAGACCTAGGTTTGATTATAAATGCTTGTACTGATTATTTATTTTAATACACCGTGTGTTTAATTATAATCATGTTGCAAAAACTGTGTTTCAAATTATTATGGATCGTGGGTGTGTGATTTTTGATAATTGGATGTGTATTTACTTTTGTTTAGTATTCAGTTGGTTTAAATAAAACAAAATGTTGTTGACTTATTAAAGTTTTATTTTGTGCAAATACATACATTTATAAAGATCCCATTAAATGTGATTTTATTCCTTCGAAATAGCAAGCTGCTTACAGCAACTTTGTAACTACACAATATTCTTAATAGGTGCTTCTATAATATTATTTTATGCTTTCACACGTGCAGAAAATTATTAATATTAATTTAGAAAGTTTTCATTAACTTCCACAATTTATGTGTTTGTGATAAAATTGTGATGTCAAAATTTTCCAAAAAACTTCCATCACACACTAAGCACTCGAATACTTTTCGTCTTATTTAAAAACATAACCCTGACTTTGCTTTGTGTCCAAAAATTTATGTCATAACACATATTATTCACATTCAAGAAATTAAGGTTAACGCGTATCATATCAACTTGACTCGAATCCGAGTCTGTGTAATGTATGTACGAAGACTACGAAGGTAATGAATAATTAGCTTAATATTGTACTATTAGGTTCATTTCATTTGCGAAAATGACTATTGAATATTGCCCATGTACCAACATCGTTAAGTTACAGTTTATTTTATTACCGAATATAGATAATTATAATATTAGGCTGCGCATCAGATTAAAGAGACCTTAATAAAAGTTTATAAACTTCAGATCTGGGGACATCAAGCTTATTACAATATTGGAACGATTTTACTTTATCAACCAAAGCTCCATATTTTATCAATGTGTTATTCAATTGTCAAATTACCCTCAAATGTCCTTTACATCTAGGTTGTCGTTGATGTTATGATACATTCAATATAAATGCACGAGGAGCGAAAAGATAAACGTGTACGTATTAATTTTAATATCAAATTTAATTTTTATAACAATTTGATTAAATCGTCTTTTAGTCTTCCTATGCACCAAATGTTGTAACACCAATCCTTAGCCTTATTATAAATCATAAGTAAGTAACTTTGGTCAGATTTCACTACCATATCACATCATTATTAAACTGTTGTAAATTTAGACAATCACAGTTTTTTTTTATAAAGTACTTTGGTGACATCCTAAAGATTTAAAATAATTTGGTAAAAATTTTTGTATAGTATCCCTATTCGCGGAATGTTAGAAACTATTTATAAATCACAATAATATCTATAGGCATACTTATATTAATATTAAATTCTATTGAATCCTGTCAGTTGTTAAAAAAACATGTATTACAATATTATTTGTCAACTGTTGCTTGTATAAAAATAATTAAATTATAAAAAATCGTACAAACTTTTACTAACATGTATTTGTCCATTTAAGTACTAGACTGTTATCTCTTTTTTAGGGTTCCGTACCCAAAGGGTAAAACGGGACCCTATTAATGAGACTTCGCTGTCCGTCCGTCCGTCCGTCGGTCCGTCACCAGGCTGTATCTCATGAACCGTAATAGTTACACAGTTGAAATTTTCACAGATGATGTATTTCTGTTGCCGCTACAACGACAAATACTAAAAAACAGAATAAAATAAATATTTAAGTGGGCGCCCATACTTTCGACGCCTCAGCGATAGTTTAGCTTCCTTTCGGTCCAAGAGATGGCGTTGCTTGTGGCTACAAAAAACTAAAGTAAATATTTAAGTGAGGTTTTCATACAACGGACCAGATTTTCTTGGCGTTTTTATACATAATGGTACGGAACCCTTCGTGCGCGAGTCTAACTTGCACTTGGCCGATTTTTCCTTTATTATTTCATAGAAATACACCACCACTTTTTAACTACCAGCCGCTAAAATCAGTATATTAGATTATTCTAACAGAATTACATTAATAACATTAGGATACCATAGCTTTTATGATGAGATTTCAAACTCGATTTATAATCGTTTTTATACGTATAAGCATAGTTTACCTGCATTACATTTTAGTATTTAAAATAAAAAAGGAACATAACTAAAACTGCTGTGAATTAAGTGTGTATCCTTATACGTTAATATCGTAAATGCAAAACAGTTTTACGTTTCACTTACGATGTTAAACGTAGATGGTATCAATTTTAACAGCACCGTAATGGTGTGTGTGTGGATTGAGTGAGCACCCTAAATAAAATTAATAACATTATGCTAGTTATTTAGTAAAAGAATAGAAACAATTGTAAAAGCAATCTCACAATTTGTAAAAAGATAAAACGCGAGATATATCAGTTAATGTATGCTCACTCAGTTCTCACCTAAGACCACTCTGATCTATGAATCCGTGAAGGATACATTTAAGATTTGTGTACTAGCTTTTTGTAAAACCTTTGTAAAGTTGTCGTTTTTAGATACCAATCGCCTACTGCCGTATAAAAAAAGTTACAAATGCTTTCTTATGCTCACTCAATCCACACACTTTGAAATGACCCGATTTCCTATAAACCAACTTGAATTAAATTTTGTCATATGTCTCGATTGATTTAAAGGTATTTATATGAATTTGTAAAACACAAAACGAACCATAAAGCTTGCACGTTTTTATATAATTTATTATTTTAAGTGCTCACTCAATCCACACAATTCTGAAAAGTAATAAGCACTTATATCTTTGAATTTATAGGTAATTATAAAGATATAAATTGCTCAAGTTTTAGTAAAAATTATTACAAAAAGTGTGCCATTTCGAATTCTTGTTTTTTAGTTTAGTTTAAAAGATATTAATTTGTTAATGTTTCAATGAAAATCTACCACACTGTAGGGTTGATTGAGTGTGTGGATTGAGTGAGCATAAGAAAGCATTTGTAACTTTTTTTTATACGGCAGTAGGCGATTGGTATCTAAAACGACAACTTTACAAAGGTTTTACAAAAAGCTAGTACACAAATCTTAAATGTATCCTTCACGGATTCATAGATCAGAGTGGTCTTAGGTGAGAACTGAGTGAGCATACATTAACTGATATATCTCGCGTTTTATCTTTTTACAAATTGTGAGATTGCTTTTACAATTGTTTCTATTCTTTTACTAAATAACTAGCATAATGTTCTTAATTTTATTTAGGGTGCTCACTCAATCCACACACACACCCGTAATGCCATACAAAAATTAATTTTACATTCAGAATAACAACACTAGAGAAATAACTAACTAAAGTAATGAATAAAAGCTGAGAATTCATTTCCACCGATATAATTTTATATTCATATTTTTACCATGAATCGATCGAACTATGTATTGTGTATATTTAAAGAAGTAAGTGAATTTCTGAGTGTTGTTCTAAAGCTGCGTGTCAATTATCCAATCAGTCCGTTGAGTTTCGGCTGCAGCAGCTCGTCAATAAACTCCTGAACCATCTTCTCTAGTTCCAACTTCTTGCTTTCTTGTTCACTGAAATATTTTCCGTTATTTTAGTATTTATTATATACGACTACTTAGGCCAAATAATTTTATCAAAATCTACAGAAATCTATTTAAAAGCAATGTTATACATGCTACTGAAACAATTTTAAAACAATAAAATATTTATCAGCTTTACAAAATCTAAATAATTGTATGTAAATAACGAACGAATGGAAGAACGAATTAAATGAATGAAATAATAAAATCAATTAGAAATTGTAAAAGTAGTGTTTTTTGCAACTTTTTCGAAAGTTAAACTACGCGATTGCTTCAAAAAATTCCTATAGTGACTGATCTTGAAAGAACATCCGGCAAGAAACTCCCGCGGAGTATCCTATCCCACAAACACTTCCAGATTGCACTAATTAAAGTACTAGTATAGCAAGAATAAAGGCACCACATAGCTCACCGCGGGGTATCGGCGCGGCACACGAGCTCGGTGTAGTACTTGAGTACTTAGTACTTAATTGCACTTATTAAACTATAATCCGTGCGCGACCACAGTTGTATAATACTTTTTGGAACTGAGAAGCGCACATCTCGTCGGCGAGCAGTAGCGTTAGCAAACTCACGTCGATGCTCGGATTATGCTATGCTAGTTGCGTTTTCTCTACACGTGGATGTTGATTGAGTTTTATTATAAGTAAGAGATAATTAGCAATAAATTAATAATGAATGATTATGAGTAAAAATAGCTCACCGCGGGGTATCGGCGCGGCACACGAGCTCGGTGTAGTACTTGAGCTTGGGCTCGGTTTCCAGATTGCACTTATTAAAGTACTAGTATAGCAAGAATAATGGCCCCACACAACTCACCGCGGGGTATCGGCGCGGCACACGAGCTCGGTGTAGTACTTGAGCTTGGGCTCGGTTTCCAGATTGCACTTATTAAAGTACTAGTATAGCAAGAATAATGGCCCCACACAACTCACCGCGGGGTATCGGCGCGGCACACGAGCTCCGTGTAGTACTTGAGCTTGGGCTCGGTGCCGCTGGTGCGCAGCGCGGCGCGCAGCCCCGACGCGCAGCGGAACGACACCATCTCGCCGCTGTTGTAGTCCTGGTCCAGCCCCGTGCCGAGGATGTCTGGACGAAATACGGAATGTTTTTAATATCTATTACTATACTGCGTTCGCGCTCGATGTAGAATTAAGGTACGTTGCATATTGACAGCGAGATTTAAAATGTCGTATGTAAGTAAATTTTTCTTACGAGATACATTGAATTGTGAGCACAGTACGAGGAGAATGTATTGCGCACTAATGTATGCCTTAACGTGCCGCCTGCCAACGCATCTGCGCCATAGTATCTCCTCAGACAAAACCAAGTAGTCATGTTGATAATTTCCTCCAGCCACAGCCAGGCAAGCCGTCACAGCCAGACGGTACAGGGGAAATGTCAATGTAATCAATCTCTTTGTGCGTGAAAGTGTGAGTGTCTGTGACAAGTCTGCAAATGTGTCCTAAACCAGCGTGGAGCAGTATGAATAAAATTTAACATATGAAAGGAGCCTAGAGTACAACAGTAATGATTAGAATCATCAAGCAAGCAATCACTTACTGAGATGTCGGTCCCCATTGGCCACCTCGGGTATCTTTACCCCGGCGGAGAAGTCGCGCACCGCTATTATATCGTTCGAGCCCACTTTCTTCGGATACTGTAAAATAACAGAACAACTAAAATTATTCCTTAAGATACATCGATTTAAACTTTCTATTTATATGTCGGAGACGGAAATTAAATTAGATTAAAATCAAAGTAAATAAAAGTTTTATTCTATTTTATTTCCGTGTGCAGAAATTAATCTAGTTGTTATACTGACTTTCAGTTGAGCACAGTAGAGCCACCTATGTGTTTTCTGTTTGGACATGTGTTATAAAAGGCCACTCAATCTAGTCTACTTTTCTAACTTATCGAGAGACGTCGAGCTGAACGGTCGCATTAAGTTAACTAGTGTACTTTGTAATAAAATTCTATACTGCGTCGTACCTATGCCCGACGGCATAACGTTTCTCTAAGTGTATTTCAGTCGTATCACGTTTTAACATAACCTAAAAGCTTTAATCAAATTAAGTTAAGCTGTGTAACCTGTAACCTAATTTAAATCATGAAGACACGTATTGAACGCCTACTGTGTTTTATTTTCACCTTACGTAAAATATACACCTTGCAACCTGATGATCGGAGCATTATACCACCATCCTGACTAGTGCCTCCGAAATCAGAAGTGGGATGTAACTTCACGTCCCACACATGGCTGGCTAGGTTATTTCCAGGTTTTCAGATAGCAATTTTCAGATGAGAACTGGATTCATAAATGGCAAGCGAGTTGACATGTGCCATTACATCTCACATGGCATGGATGGAATGTGGCGTCGAATTTTGGTAAAGCTAAGTAACACAGCGAGTATGGGTATGGCATTATTTTTATTCCATTACGTCTGAGGTGATACAATTTCATTGCTTAAATTTTAATTTTTGTGTAAACTATGTTGTGTGTGTGTAGTTTGTTTGATAATCGTGAGTAAAAATAAAGACATCAATTTCCGGTAATAAAATCATTTAACGTAGTTCCGTAATTAAAACAAATCGCTCCTCATTGTAATCTTATTTTGATGTTTAATCGCTGAAAAACAAAAGAAATCGTTTTTATTATGACCTCTATGTTTTTATTATGAAGGGAAAGTTACACCCTTTGATTTTAGTGTAGTTTAACCAAGTATTATAACATCGGAACACACTTTTATCATGCGATCATTTTGTTGAAGTTTAATGTGGGTAGATTTGTGGTATTAGTTTGTTAGAATGCCCGAGAGCTAAGTACCATTTGAAGTGTTGTGATATAAAAAGTGAATTTGAGTAGAGTGATAGCGATGAATCTTAGCTCGGCTGGTCGGACCGTACCAGTAGACATTTCGTAGCCGTAGTCCGTTAGAAGTCGGTATCTGCTTGAAGTGGAAACGAATCTACTTTAAGTAGACCGTGGATACGCGGTACGCGGGTGGCTCTGGCGGAGGTCTGGGTCCAGGTTAGACCACGGAGGAATCCGTGCGACCCGTACGGCATTCGGAAGAATGCGCGTGTAACAAACGTAGTTTGTTGGTTGGGCTTAGCGAAAAGCCACAGGCCACGGGTTTGATTCATGCTTTATTTTGAGATTTGATGATAATAGTTGATGAAAGTTATTGGATAACAATGGTACTTGGTTGGGTAAGCATTTTTGTTCATTTAATTTAATCGAAATGTAACGTAACTAGAGTCATTTTAAAGTAAAATTATTATGTTCCGAAGTGACAATAATAATTAATCTAAGTTCATAAAATTCCTAAAGATAAAGAGGGTACATAGAATAGATTTTGTCTGGTCGAAAAAGAAAGAAACGTTTGAGGTCAGGCATTTTATTATGCATTCCGTGTTGGTACAATTTTTAATTGATAACGAGATATGACGTACAGTGCAGTGACTTTTATCAAACGTGTAATGTTCGTGATAGTTATTTTGGTTTTTGATAATTTGGTGCGCCGCTTATCGCTGAAAAGGATTAGTTGGAGAAAAATAAACACACACAAAATAGATGCTATATTTGTGCTCAACTTGATGAAGTATTTATTCCATTTATCGAGTACCTACAACGATAATAAAAGCCTACAACAATAATAACAATAAAAGCGTAAGCTAGTTTTTAAAAAGTGAACGGTTTGGTTTTTCATTAGTGACGTCGATCGAATTAGTTACTCATTAGTTCACGTTGTTTTAAAAGTGAAACACAATACAATTTTCATAAGTTTTATTTACTATGTGACAAAATAATTTCGATATTCTAAATACCCGCGTAGTTCATTGTTGATTTTAAATATTGTGTAAGCGTTATCTAATGATCCAAAACATTGTCGTTAGAGTTATTACAGACGAATTAGTTGGATTCTTACCCGCTTTAGTCACTACATTTTCGAAATAAATAAAGTCGACGTAACTGTTTACATCGGATTTAAGCTGCGTTTAGGAAGCGATTCTAGGTTGTAAGGAACTGGAGACCAAGACCTTGTCTGGTACCTGTCTGGGACCAAGGGTGACATCACCCAGTTGTGGTAGCATGAAACAGGGTAAAAGTGAAACGGCGTTTTTGGTACGACAAAGTTTTATTTGGTTACATCGGGTGTTGCAGTTTTATAACTTCCATTTTATTTCGTTCCTTGTGAAAATGACCTTTTGTTGTGTCTTGTAATTAGTGAAATGTGACAAAAGATAACAATTAAGATATCGAAGGTTCTGTAAAATTTGTCGTTCGTCATTTTCTATATCCTAAAAAAATTAATTAATTAATAGCAGTTTGTGGAAGTTCACTGAAATTTTTAATTAAAGTAGCAGTTGGATACAATCAGTTCCCCAATTATTTTAATTACAAGTGCAGCACACTTCGATTGGTTTTAATTTACTTTGTGAAAAGTGAAAGTTTAAAAGTAATCTCACATGTGACGATGCAATGTGCATCGTTCTGTTTTCAGATAAGTTTTCGAGGATGCACAGGCGGCAGCAGCACACGCAGGTTACACATGTGTTGTCTGGAGCCGAATCGACGGCTGCGTGCCTGCACTCGTGGGCTTCCTGGAGTTCATTCGTGTGACATTGAAGGAGGAAGCTCTGGCAACTGGCAGCCGCAGATCGGACGCAGCGAAGCAGGTGATCTGTATCGTTCATATTTATTTTGTGATAGCTTAAAGAAGTAGTAAATTAAAACTTTTCTTTTCGAGACGTAGTTCACTTGATAAAAGTCTATTTTTGAGAGATTTAGTTTTCGGTCAACTTATCGAATGGAGCTTTTGAAATTGTATTTGAACGGTTATGTTACTTTAATGTGAAAGCACATCCACCGTATTCAGGATTTTGAGAAAATAACAGCTTAGCCAACTTCTCTTAAAAGGCCAACTTGAGTATTCAAAATCACTTTTGGGTCATGGGTAATAATTACTCCTTAAAAACATCCAGTCCCAGACTAGACAGTACTCACTAGACAGACTAAAAAAAAGTGTAGTGTAGACATTGTTTATTTCCCTTTTACGGAGAGTTGATTTGGAGAAACGACAAAAAAAAAATCGAAATAAAAAAAAAATGCCGCTGGTTAAGCGATGCCGCTGGTTAAGCGATGCCGCTGGTTAAGTGATGCCGCTGGTTAAGCGATGCCGCTGGTTAAGTGATGCCGCTGGTTAAGCGATGCCGCTGGTTAAGTGATGCCGCTGGTTAAGCGATGACGCTACTTAAGCGGAACTAAAAAGTAAAAAGTAAAACTAAAAAAAAAACTAAAAACTAAAAACTAAAAACTAAAAACTACAAAGTAAAAAGTAAAAAGTAAAAAAAAAGTAAAAGAAAAAAAAAAATTAACAAAACAAAAATGAAATAATCACACTTCTAACAAATCATCAATCGCAATTAAAAAAAAAAATCGCACTTACAGAGTAATCACCAATCGATATTTACACAAAATGACTTTGATAAAGTTGTTTTTATTCCCTGCCCACTTAGGTCAGGAAGGGCCGAGCTATAAGAGATACTTTCGTTTGTGTTTATTGTTACAGGTAAATTCCGGCACCACAGCTGATCGAGTCATCCAGTTTTACGACGATTGTACGACGACGTATTGCGTTAAAAGTTAAAAACAAACCCGCGTTAATAATAAATTTGGTAATTTTGCTCTAAACATGCTCTAAACAGTTGTCATGTTATGGAGTTTGTTTAGCCGTCTTCTTCTCCATAGCGACACCGGAAACGGCGCGGCGGGAGTGTAGTTAGTTAGGGTTAAAAAAAAATTAAAAAAAAAACAGAATTAAAACAAAATACTTGGCGTTCAATCAAATAAATTTTAAGTAATCTAAAAACTTGTTGTTCAAATTAAATTAGTAGTCTCGTTTAAAATTAGTAGCTTTTGCTGAATAAAATAAAATTAGAGCTTTGTTGTAACCTAAATCAAAAGCCATCACACGAGGACGTGTGACGTTGTCAGAATGGCCGTGTCGGAGACGGAAATTAAATTAGATTAAAATCAAAGTAAATAAAAGTTTTATTCTATTTTATTTCCGTGTGCAGAAATTAATCTAGTTGTTATACTGACTTTCAGTTGAGCACAGTAGAGCCACCTATGTGTTTTCTGTTTGGACATGTGTTATAAAAGGCCACTCAATCTAGTCTACTTTTCTAACTTATCGAGAGACGTCGAGCTGAACGGTCGCATTAAGTTAACTAGTGTACTTTGTAATAAAATTCTATACTGCGTCGTACCTATGCCCGACGGCATAACGTTTCTCTAAGTGTATTTCAGTCGTATCACGTTTTAACATAACCTAAAAGCTTTAATCAAATTAAGTTAAGCTGTGTAACCTGTAACCTAATTTAAATCATGAAGACACGTATTGAACGCCTACTGTGTTTTATTTTCACCTTACGTAAAATATACACCTTGCAACCTGATGATCGGAGCATTATACCACCATCCTGACTAGTGCCTCCGAAATATATAAAAATATATTTATATAAAAGCCATAAAAGTAAATAAGAAAGGGACGCCACTCTGGAAAAACCGTGGGGTGAAGTTAAATTAGAAAGGGTACTTTTGGTATTAGTACGGTGTAAGTTACAAGGTGCTAAGTAAAAAGTGTACGGTTACACCGTGTAACCGTACACTTTTTACTTAGCTATACACTTTTACGTGCCAAGCGCCGTAAGTTATTAATTTGGACAAGCAAAACGCGCGTGCTCACTATTATTCATTAAACAACATTTTTAATCGGTCTTTACAATTAATTAAGATTTATTTAATCTACAACGTTAATCTTTCATTTAACTATCGTACGATAGCAACATTCCGTACATAGTTAAATTGGTCCTTCGAGCCGGATTATTACGCCAAAAAAGAACCGGGGTTCTATTGTAAATTCAAAGCAGTTTTTGGTGTAAAACAAAGTGCGATATACCGAGTGAACCGATTGAACTGTTTGTAAGTTGTTTAACGCGTGTAACTTTGTGGAAATGTGATGTTTCGGAAACCCAGTGATTTGTTTTGTAGTTAACTCTATCCTAAAAAACGGTCTGTACACGAAATAAACGATTTGAGTTTGAGTTTAAGCAACGCTCACTCACCACACCGGTGCCATGGTAATTCCTGATCCGGGCGAAGATCCGGGCGGTGACAGCCGGGTCGTGCACCGTGAAGTAGCCGTTCAGCGACACGTGGTAGCCGTACTCACGGTACAGCTCTTGTAGCTGGTGCTGCAGGGAGGAGCCTTTGCCGTACAGGTGCGAGGCTAGGGTTGCTACCTGCAACGGTTGTTACTTTTTTATACCATAAATACAGTTAAGTTCAGAGGCGTATTAAGGGTTGAGAGCGCCCTAGGCAAAGACCTTTTTTTTTGTACTTGCACCTATGATACCGGGAATCCTGGAGGAACCTATGAGTCATTGGCAACCTACTTTTTTGATTCTCGCGCTCCCTTTTAACCACCTCGCGCCCCTTTTTAACCTCGCGCCCCTAGGCACATGCATAGTTTGCCTTAGGGATAATCCGCCACTGGTTAAGTTTATTTAATTTTGGATACACAGTTATGTACAATTATGTAATAGAAGAATACAATTTTATAAATTAGACCTATAGTAGCCGTCTATTTGTATATTATATAATTATTTGTATATTATAACTGTAATAGGTTTGTGTCTATAGATAAGAGATTTTGAGAAAAAAATGTCTGTAGAGTCTTAGTGGAGGCAAAAGAAGCCAAAAGTATTATTTTTAGAATCATTATTTGTACGTTTATCGGGGCATCACGCAACAACTTCTGTTAATACTTATATTGTATACTAGGCTAATAGGGAACTTATTTCGATCAATATGATAAATGAGCAGTACCTGCACGGCAGCAGACACGCCGTCCTTGTCTGGCACGCGTCGGTTGCACATGTACCCTATAGCCTCCTCGTACGCGAACAGCGCTAACTTGTCCTCTTTCCCGAGTAGAAGCGTTGCGTTGCCTACAATTATGTTAATACACATTAATGTAATCGTTGATCATCATGATGTTTCTGTCATTTGTACATTTCGAGCATTCGTTAAGAATGCTATTTTTGTTTAATTGACATTTTTACTTAGTTCAGGATTTAACAAAAACAAATTCAAATATCTCATGGCAGATCATACATATTGCGGCGGAGACGAAATATCGGTGTACAAAACATATATCTTTTGTACCGGTATCACAATAAACGCTTAAATTATCATGGACATCCTTCCACCAACCAGGAAATTAGATCACGAAGGCACCACCATACAAACACAAACACTCACCCATCCACTTAAACCCAGTGAGCGTCTCGACAAAGTACCCCCTGCCCTGGACGATTGCAGCGAGCATCTTGGAGCTGACGAGCGAGGCCAGCACGTACACGTCTCCACCCTGATGCTGCTGCAGCAGCCACCAGCCCAGGAGGGAGCCCATCTCGTTGCCCGAGAATACCTTCCAGGTCTTTGTGCTGGGAGGAATAAGATGAGAGAAGACACTAATTAAAAGAATATTAGGGGATCCTAAAAATATTAACATTTAATATTTGAATGCATTGAAGCAAAGACACAAACATACATACCACCGCAGTACAAGGTATGTAGTCTACAATAGTTAATCGCAACTTTTTGTAAAGTAACTTCTGATACAATTTATTATTAAGCAATTATTAAGTAAAATCCAAAAGTTCAAATCGCAGGGCATGCACTTTTGACTTTTCGGAGTTATGTGCGTGTTAAGAATTTAAATGTAACGTGAAGGAAATCATCGCAAGAAAAAGCATGTAAAGTCTGCTATTCCGCACTTGGCCAGCGTGGTGGTCCTAACCTTCTCATTCTGTATAAATGTGCTCAATAGTGGACCATAATGAATTAAGATGAAGTAAACCATGAGGAATCAAAGAGCTCTCAAAACACCAAAAGCATACCTACATTACCTACTAACAGAACTATAAGATACTCACTCCGTATCAAACTCGGCCACAGCAAGCCGGTCAGCGTCAGGATCGTTGACCAACACTAACTGTACACCCTTGGTCTCCGCCAGCTTCTTGCTCAGCTCCAGACACTCTGGCTCTTCAGGGTTTGGGAATTTCACGGTGGGGAAATCTGGGTTCGGGTCTTGTTGCTCCGGGACGCTTATTGGACGCTGTAAGTGTTGGAAGGTTTAAGTATTGACACGTTTGAAGTAAAATAACTATTCTGTGTGGCATTGGTTTAAATTGCATTCCACAAATCTTAGCTTTCCACTTCTGTGATTAAATCTCAACATTGCAGTTTGACGGCGATAATTTAAAAATTGTTCTAGCGAGGAGTGGCAATATTTTTTTTATAATATTTTTTATGTACGCGCCGCTGTGACTTCATTTATGATGTTAGATTTTTCTTTGATTACCTTAAGTGCACACGCCTCAAAAGCCTTCACAATGTAGTCATGGCCGACGCCATGCATCGCGCTGTACACTATATCGATGGCCGCTGTTCTGTTCTGTTGTAGCAGCTCGTCGCTCAGACACTCGCGGACATAATGCGTGTATACCATCGTGATCGCCTCCTGGCAGTCTTTCACCAGCTCGTGGGTTCGGATCTCGTCTATGTTCCAGTGGTCATCCGGTATACTGGAAGGCGAAGTATCCTTGTAGGGTATATTTATGTGCACTAGTAGGAATACTATCAAGTGACCGACTGAAAGTGGTTTCGGCCTTAGTTTCGGTTTGGGCCGAAACTGAGAGCAAGGCTGAAAGTTCTGTTTCGGCTGAAAACCTGTTTCGGTAGGACATTAAATAAATCGAACGGAACAGGCATTAGGGTCGATTAGGATAACTTATCTATCCGTGCCGATAAGATATGTAGATCTACAGTAAATCCACATTACCGAGGGAAGATTATTTGTTTTATTAATAACATCAGTAATCGACCATTCCTATATTCTTAGAAGCTCCCACGGTTATATTGCAGTATACATTTCGCTTCATTTTATCACCCTTCTGAAGTAATGCTACTTAACTTGCGGTGCGCAGTACATATACAATTTAGAGTATACCTAGAAACAATAGACGGAAAAGACGAGCAAACTACTACAGCCAAGTTCTTCATAATTCGCATTTAACCCCGCAAGTGTGCTTACTTAAAATTCAACCGGGACACAATATCGAAGGGCCATGAATGCACAATTAACATCCAACTTCACTCTTCACCAACTTACTCCAAACAGCTCCGAATCTCATCGAGGATGTTGTCGTCATGGGGCCCGATGACTTGAGACCCGTTGCTCCAGTACACCTTATACCCATTGTCCTCCTTGGGGTTATGTGATGCAGTCACCATCACGCCGGCAACCGCACTGTAGTGTATGGTGGCGAAGGATATCAGCGGCGTGGGGCACACTGATCGGAACAGGTGAACCGGGATCGATGATGATATGAATACCTTCGCTGTCAGTTCCGCGAACCTGGGTTTAAGATGGTAAGGTTCAAAATTGTGATTAAACATAATATTAAATAAAGTTTATTTGTAAAAGTACAGGTACATACAGTACCCGGCAAGAAATAATGCACATCGGTATTCAGAAAGAGATAATCGGTTAGTTTCGGCTTTGTAGAGCGTTGTCCTCACTACACAGTCCTTACGATTGACTTGTCACTCATGTATCGAATGCGGTAGAAGACGGTCGCGTTCACTCATAAATAAATATAAAGAGTAGTTAAAACCTTCAATGGAACATCAATATTATTATTATAAAAGTACTTGATAGGGTGCTTTATCAGCTCTTAATAGATGTTGCACTATCAGTGCAATGTGCGAGAGAGACAACGCTCTACAAAGCCGTAGCTAACCGATTATCTCTTTCTGAATACCGATGTGCATTATTTCTTGCCGGGTACTGTAAGTGCCGCGTGCAGTGCACTCCTTGCACGCTCGTTTACCGCGGCCCTGCTGATAGACAACGTAAAGCCGTAACTACTGAACGCAACAAGCTGAAATTTTGCATGCATGGTCCTTGGGAAGTGAAGGGGGGCATTAAGACAAGATTTTCGGGAAGTATATTATATTTTAAAAAATTATTTTAAAGCATATACTAGTTATTCCGTAAACTTATGTTTTATCTAAGACTAAGTTACTAAGGCATGGTTGAATGTACACATCCTCTATTGTTCTATATTACTACTATACGCTAGACTAAAAGATAACCAACATGAATGCACGTACTGTATTCAATACAATTTCAAACGACGTGTTAACTTGACAACAGAGAACCTTGGTGAACAATACGCAAAACATACCGAACACGATATTGACGACGCAAATTATCTTAAACGGCGATAATTTTAACACCACGACGAATATTCATAAGTAGTAGTTAGTACTAATATAGTTGTCTCATAATTTAACTCATAGTATAACTATAACGGGGCCGAATCTGTTTAAATTATTAAAAAGTATTAAAATTATTAACATAAAACTTTTGTCCAACCAATTGCCAGTTTATCATAATATTTCTATTGTTGTTTCCTTAATTTTATTATTATTAATTTATTGTGACATTGATTTTTTTTTTTTTATATAATTTTATTAATATTGACTTATTTTGACATTAATATTATCTTTAACATTGACATTAACCATTTATAAATGTATAAATTTAAATAATTTTAAGTTATATTATTCGCCATGTATAAATAATGTGTTAAAATAATTTAATTCAATTGACTAAATTGCAACGCCCTCACAGGGTTACATGCTGTACTAGCGTAGATTAACAAATTTATGTAATGTTAGGCATGATGCAATAAATGATTATGATTATGATTATGATTAAAAAACAAATCTCACCACGGGAGAACTATAAAATAGGGCGAAACTACTCAGTAATACAATTTTTAGGGTTCCGTACCCAAAGGGTAAAACGGGACCCTATTACTGAGACTTCGCTGTCCGTCCGTCCGTCCGTCTGTCACCAGGCTGTATGTCATGAACCGTAATAGTTACACAGTTGAAATTTTCACAGATGATGTATTTCTGTTGCCGCTACAACAAAAAAATACTAAAACACTGAATAAAATAAATATTTAAGTCGAAATATGGCTTCGACGCCTAAGCGATAATTTAGTTACCTTTAGGTCCAAGAGATGGCGTTGCTTGTGGCTACAAAAAACTAAAGTATATATTTTAGTGAGGGTTTCATACAACAGATCAGATTTTTTTGGCGTTTTTATACATAATGGTACGGAACCCTTCGTGCGCGAGTCCAACTCGCACTTGGCCGATTTTTATTTGTCTGTATGGGGCGAGCAGTTTTTACTTTGACACTGATAAACAAAAAAAGCACTGATCGGATCGGATTTTCATGATACATTTATGTACATATTTTGGTATTATGAGCATATACCTACTTATAATTTTGTGCAGTTAATAATAAGCAAACATTACCTTTTGCTATTATACCGGCCGTCGAAGCCCACCACAATGCCATTGCTCAACTGGTCCTTATTCGCTACCTTCTGAAGGTACGAACATAAGCCCTGGAAAACAATAACTGTGTATGAGTTAAAAATAGTACGCGTTATTTTTTATACTATGAACTTTAAACCCCTTGTTTTCTTTACATATTATTTTGACCATCCATAATAATTCACTCTACGGGCTATAGATCAATATTGCATTCACACACGTGCAGTTATTAAAAGTTAATTAATTATTGAATCGCAAAAAAGCAGTGGGGTACAGGTTCGATCAAATGATTCCTTATCAGCAGCAAGTAGCAACCTCGACCTTCACGGCAGTTTCCAATATCCCAACACGTGATCTTTCGATTGCTGCCTTGAAATGCACTTATTTGTTTCTTTGGCTGTCTAAAAATCTCTCGGTCGCACAGTGTATCACGTAACACGTAGATGCTAGGTGCTAGGTGGACAAAATTCATGTTATTATTTCCAGGTAATCTTAATTGAAAAACGTAAACAACACCCCTAATCTCCAAATTCCCAGAATCGGTTGTTTGTCAAATGCGTAACCGATGAGTCATAGAGGTAAGAAGTCAGGTAATGAGTTAAATCAACCCTTTCAGTCAATCAGTTGCAATTTAGCGACACTTTCGTGCACATCTTACAGTGGCTTATAGTAATATTGTGAGTGTTTGTGATGGATATTAATACAAAGGGTAAGTCCTATTTTTCAAGCCTTAATTTAAATCAGAATCTATTAAAATTATTTTTTTAGCATCGTTTTAACATAATTTATATATTTAAGCGTATATTTTTTTATAAAAAAACTTTGAAAGACCTAAATTTACACACATTCATCTCTATCCGGGCTAGTTGTTAGATATATCATAGGAATAACTTAATTCTTTAAAAACTCTATAAAAATACACATACTGTTTAGCACACTTCAGTACATGTTTTTTTTAGGGTAGACTTTTTCGAGGAGTGGTTGAAACACACGAAGAATGAAAGAAACTCGCGTATATGACTACCTTTCTTTTTTTTGTCACTTTGGTGACATTACTGAAGGTAGCCAAAAAGAAATACAGTTGAAGATATCCAACTTTTCTAACAAGATTGGTATCAAATGGTTGGCTTCAGGAAAATTGAAGGAGCGTTTTTTAGTTAAAAATAAGAATTGGCTAGATGAAGCAGACATACAGTTTACAGCGAGTTCTTATGCGCCACAACCTTCGACATCGAGTGAGGCTGTGACTCTTGCAGGCAGAGTTAGTGAGAGATTAGTGAGAGAACAGATAATATTGTTGAGTCTAAAAATACCAGTTTTGTTAATCCTAGACAATTAAGTAATGACGAAGCCTTAGCTTACTATATAGAATCTAAGTCAACAACGCATTCATACAAAAAAACAAGAAAGTGGTCCATGAAGGCAGGACATAAAGTATTTCCGTCATATTGTAGTTAAGTCAAGTCCAAACAGGCCTGTTACCCTGCAGAGGAGCACATTGTTATAACAGAAACTCGTGCTGAAATAAATTTGCAAGCCTTATTAAATAAAACAGTGGAACGTCTAGTATTAGCACACAATGAAGTTATCACCAGTGTCCTCCCAACAAGTTCATCGTTTACACTTGTTAGTAAATGGGGATGGGATGGAAGTTCTGGACACAGCACATACAAAAAGAGATTTGAGAACACTGAAGATACGGACGAGTTTCTTTTCGTATTTTCTTTAGTTCCCCTTAAGTTATATGATGGGTCCAAAATTATTTGGCAAAATCCTCGGCCTTCATCTACATTGTATTGTCGCCCAATCAAACTTATATTTGCTAAAGAAACGAACGACTTCACATTAGTGGAGACAAACAGATTGTTGGAAGAAGTTAACGCTCTACTTCCAACACTTATCAACTTTGGTGATTCTCAAATCTCTGTGAAACACGAACTTTTGCTGACAATGACGGACGGGAATGTATGCAACGCCTTAACGGAAACTCGTTCATCTCAAAAGTGTTTCATCTGTGGCGCCGCCCCCAAGACAATGAACGATGACCCCGCGACGCAATCAGACAGCAATCAAGAACATTTTGGCTTTGGTTTATCTACACTTCATGCTTGGATTCGTTGCTTCGAATGCCTTCTACATATCAGCTACAAGTTGAATATTAAGAAGTGGCAGGCTAGAAGCAACGAAGAAAAAGCAGATATCAAGGTTCGTTCCGACGAAATCAGGTTGAAATTTAAAAACGAGATGGGACTCATTGTAGATAAACCAGAGCCAGGATTCGGTTCTTCAAATGATGCAAACACAGCTCGTTGTTTTTTTAAGAATGCTGAGATGAGTGCTCACATCACAGGGTTAGATGTTAAAATTATCAAACAATTTGATGTTATTTTGAGGACATTGTCTTCTGGATTTGAGATAAACTTAGTTGAATTCAATAAATTTTGTCTTGAAACCAGAAGACATTATCTTAGTCTCTATTCGTGGTACTTTATGCCTGCTACTGTACATAAAATATTAATTCACAGTACTGAGGTCATCAAAGCAGCATTGCTTCCAATTGGGCAGCTTTCCGAAGAGGTTCAGGAAGCACGTAACAAAGATTGCCGCAGATTTAGGGAGTACAACACCCGCAAGTGCTCGCGTGTTGCCACGAATAGAGACAAGCTAGGTTCACATTATTGTGTCGGGGTGTGTCGTGGCGCGCCAGAAGGCAATCGCTTACGTACATTTACTATGACTAGATTCACATTAGTAGGTTGTGTTGTGTTGTGGCGCGAATATGAATCTAGTCATAGTAAATGTACGTAAGCGATTGCCTTCTGGCGCGCCACGACACACCCCGACACAATAATGTGAACCTAGCTTTACTGTTCATGTTTGTTATAACATCTGATCCTTTGATCAATAGCCTTCGACAAATGCCCCAAAAAAAGCCGGAAAAAATATGTACAGAGGTTTTAAAGTTAATTGTAAGCCCTAGCATAGTAGAATCAAGACCGGTATCGTCATCATATTGTCGCACAATGTTACAAAATGACGACGATTACACAGTAAACGATTCATCAGAAGACTCTGATGATGATTATTAGTTTAAGTAACTATTTTTAACTTTGTTTAATTATTTATTTATACTGTACATACCACAATATAATACAATCTGACTCTGGTTTACGGCGTGCATAGTCCTTGTTAGGTATGTAATTTTGTTGATTGTATATCATTTTGTAATATATTTTTGTTTTTATACATTTTTCGTTTTTTATTACAAAAACATGACTGTGTACCTATATGTAAAACAAGTAGAAGGATCGTTATATTACATAAAATAATTTTGTCCACCTAGCATGTTCTGCGCGATACACTGTGGGTCGTGGCAATACTAATAAAATGAGATGACCGACTGAAAGTATCGGTAAATTTCTAGTTTTGACCTATAGTAAACCCAACTTAAGACTGAAACGAAAGAGGCGCTGTCGGACGCATTTGACATTCATTTGACCAATCATTGCACACTAGTAACTGATAGATGAATGAACACAACGTACTTATGAATGACTTTTCGTTAGTTCCAATTTTTGCCATTTCAGAGATAAGTTGGGCGGACTGTATGTTCCATTTCGACCGAAACTGAACCAAGTTCGGTTTCGGTTGTGGCTAAAAACCTGTTTCAGTCTGACACAAAAAAGTATCTTTCGGTAGGTACCTATCTAGATCTTATAAAAACACTTTTTGCTATGTTAGCTGTTTTTATTTAATTTCTAATAAGTTAACGCTTGACTGCGATCCCACCTGATGGTTAGTGGTAATGAAGTCGATGGGTGGTATAGCGCATTAACCTACTAACAGCCTGTTCACTCTGATTTGAACACATTATAATCGGTCTATCCACGCCGACGCTGGCAATTTATTCCACTCCTCATTTGTGCCACTAGTAATAAAAAAGCGAGTCACCTGCGCAGTCTGAAGCACGACGACATCGTTCATGCAGGCGTAGCCGGCGCCCATGCGCGCGCGCAGGCCGGCCGTGCCGAACCTCTGCCGCTTCAACATGGTGCGCCGCAGCTTGTCCCAGCGCGCGCCCGTAATGTCTGCGAGCACCTCCTCGCGGGTCACCGGGTTCTGGACAATGGAGTTTTATATCTATAGATCTAAAATTGCCCATTATCAAAGCGTGCTGCAACGCCTGCAACACGCGAAAAAACATAGAGGTACATACTCAGTTCGCGTTCGATATTATTCGTGATTAAGGTTCATTATAGATTGAAGGCGAGAATTTGAAATGCCTTTAGTCAATTTTCTTACAAGCTGACTTGAACTGTGAGCACACTCAATAAAGTTCTTTTTAGTGGGGAGTGGCAATTCCATCTCAAGTATGGTGTAGGTGTATTCATGGGGACAATAGCTTTTTTTAGATCTAAAAATCATCGATGCAATAAATGCATAATATAAAAGCGTGCGTAGCAATACGCAAAATATGTATGTACCTACCTACAGCCGTTAACGTAACGGAAGCGCTCATAGCCCGGCGCGGCGACACATGCCGATCCTGACACCTGGGTATTATTTTACGTATTATACCTACGTATTAAATAGGCGTCATCAAATCGTGGACTTAAAAGTGCTATCGTTCTGATGTTATAAATGTATGTATGTTGGGCTACGCTAATCACTAACTGTCGGGAGATCCGTCTAACGTTTGCCTGCTTATGCCATAAAATAATGTGTACCTGGGATTGGTGACCGAGTGACACTTAGATTGGCCACTAACCTCTCCTACAGTTTGCAGTGGGGTAATTTGATGGTGGGGGTGGTGGTGCTCTAGCTTCGTCATCACTGGGAGACTCATTAATGGGTATCAGTAAAGAACTTTTTGATTGATGTTTTAAACATGTCAAAGATCACCGCTAGAGTTCATAACACCAAGATATTGATTATTATGTGACCATTTAGTCAGTACAAATTAAATTTAATCTTTACTGTAGTATATAGCTTTATTGCACCTATGAATAATTCTATTGCAACACTCAATGAGAAATCTGACTACATATTTGATACGACAATCTGTTACTACGATAATGAATATTATGAACAGATAACTCATAAACTTATAATTATCTACATGATTGTTATTATACTCAATACAAAATAAGAATGACGTAACAATAAATGTTGATAAGTGTTTATTGACTCAATAATAATGATTTTTGTATTTAAGACATGTCATTAGGCTTACATTAAAAAATGTTATGAATCCCATAATAATAATATTATGATCATAAAAAAAATTGTCTCATTGTACGTAAGTTTTTGTGATAAGAGTTCTAAAGCTTGGGTTATCCATTTAAACGGAACATTACATATTGTGTATTGTCAAACTATCTACAATTAACTAAACAAAAAACAAGTTCTTTGCATAAAAACTCTGCAACTGAGTGTTATGTACTGACATTCACTCAATTTGTCAAGGTGAACTCAATTAATGATGGAGTTGTTATTGCAATGTTTAAACCCATTTCTAAGAATCTGTTTATACCTAATGCAACCTTCACAGTAAAGATTCTTATTGTGTCGCTTAAGCAAAATAATTTATCCAATTACATTTTTAAACACCATTTTAACTCTAGTTAATGGTGTTCTATAAATAGATGTTGCATCACCTTCAGTCCTGGAATTCATGAATGACAAATAGCATGTTTAAATGGTGTTACATTTTACTGGTCAGTAACATAAGCTCACTAAATATAACTAAGTATTCTAAGCTATTTGTTTTTCAAATTGTAATTGTGACAACTTTAATTTTTTTTTGCCTTTTTTATGTTGATGATTATTTATGTTGATGATGATGAGTAAGTGGTCAGCATCGCCAAAGAACTTCAGTAACACCAAAGGCACCAGCGATAGATTGCATGTCAAGAAAGAATGAAAGAAAGCAATTAAAAATTATCTTTCAAGATCCTAGCCTTAACCTGATGAGTTGCATGGTGGTCAACTCAGGCAAGCTTCAGCCCTACCAAGAAGCTAATATAATTACAACAATTTACTAATGGAGACCTCAACTTTCCACACATCTTTGGAGGCCTAATATAATTCCCTTCACTATCATCTGTCCAGTTTCAAATTTGTTAAATCCTTCATTACTTACTTAATTGCAATGATCACCATTATGATTACTACTTCATCATAATTTTTGTGACAGCCCTAAGCATTTCACTTGAGTCTGTACTTACAGGAATTAAGTTTTAAATTTATTAACTTACTTTAATTTAAAATTTCTCGCAATAACTTCAAAGTAAGTAGTAAAAACAGGTTTGTTTGATAATATAAAACTATGATATACAAGAGTTATAAAAATACGGGTATCCTTACTTTATCATGTTTCAGCCAGCTTTCTACTGCCGAGTCAAGGTTTGGGTCTCCACTTTCACAGATCTTCATTTTTGCAGAATATATTGTCGTAAGAAGTTTCACACAAACACTATGAAGATTTAAAAATGAATGAAATCACAGACGAGAATGGAATCGCTACGTGGACTCAATGGACAACGAACTACAGTGTACATTCATAGAAACAATACGAGCGAGCCAATTCGCGCAATTTATTTCAATATTCAATATCAATTAAAATGAAATGAATCGACACCTGACAACATTTTAGCCGGCGCCCGGCAATCTACTGTGAGAATTGTTGTCAGAAAAAAGGCTTTTATATCACACGTATAATGTTTAAATTAGTGTAACAGTCTCCACGGTGTTTACTTTGTGATTTCGTGTTCGAACTTTAGTGTAATAAAAGCAAATCAGGCTTCCATTCAGCACTCAACATATGATAATGACATTGACAATATTGACATCTGACGGGATTAATGAAAGTGTCAAAGAAAAGTCAAAACGACGTTTTGAATAATGACATATTTTTACATTTCATTTTACAGTTTTACAAAATCACGGAATACTGTATTCCGTGTACAAAATAGAGGTGAAAAATAAATCTTTTCTATCTAATGATAATTAAGATTAGTTCTATCATATTATTTTAGTTCTTGTTTTAATACACTAAAAATATAAATTAGGCTTGTACAAAATATTTTAGTTATCGTCAGTCGTCAAATAATGTAATTATTTTAAGCGCCTGAACAACAGAAATGAGTTATATGCGACGTTATCTACTGAGCTATTATAATATTACAGGAACTTTGTACGCAATAACACTGATAACACATTTTTTACAGTACTGTGTGTATTCGGATACAGCCATAAAATTTCCCAATATTATTCCTCATTAATCGATTAATCGATTTGTTCCTGTCTGCTATTCTGGAGGCAACTCCTTGCTATTCAGCAGGCCGACTGGTATGATTGACGATATTTACCTACTGGCAGGGTACCTAGCAGGGTACAGGGATGAACGGGGTAAACCAATGGTGTAGATTACGGCGCTTAATTCAATCTTAATTTCAAGCTTATCTATTGACTTGAGCAACTATTGGAGCTCGTTGACGGCCACCCAATTCAGGATTGCATGTACTTAGGTAGGTACACGGCGGTAATGTATTTTATCAGCATGACCTGCTTCGTATGTAGCTACCATGGTAGCTACCTAGGTACTCGTACTAAAATCGGCTGTAAAACATTATCTAAATATATTTTGTTTTCGATGCAGTGTTGGAGAAAGATTCGTGATTTATTTTATTAGTCGTTAAGTATGCCTAACATAATAATGTAACAAATTGAAATACTCTAAATAAAAAACCCTCGATCTCAAGCAGTGAAGTTTTCGTCGTTTATTATCAATATATTCTAATATATACGTTATAGGGAAAAGTTTTATAAGTCTCCTCTGCTTATAATTTCGATATATCCCCCATTTTTTTTACAAATTTTAGGTAACTCGAAGTTACGTAGCGAGCGCGTTATAACAGTTTAAACTCGTACTAAGGCCCCTGCTTCATCATTGCAATGTGTAACCTACTGTTCCATTTTGTCTCAGCCTAAGAGTAGAGGCCATAGTGCAATAAGCAAAGTAAGACTAAGTGGAGGTTGGCGGACTTCATATAATGTATTTGTATATCTTTGGTAACATTATAGCCTCTTTATAGGGAATTCTCAGGTTTGCAGGTTTTCTCACGATATTTTCTTCACTGAATCATAGTATGAGGTAATGAAATTCCCATACGCACTTCATTTAAAAAACTTAGAGATGCGGGCAAGATAAGCACCCAGACCCAGACCCCATTAACCAAGACTCCATTGTTCAAACCACTTGGCAATCAATGCCCTTCAGTAGTTACTGGTTTAAGTAACTAAACTACTAGCTAGCTACTAGCTAGTAAGAAACTATCGGCTGCTAGGTATTCACACTTATAATCTACTTCAAAGCGCTTTGGTCATAAGCTATTGCAGCAAAGTTGCTTGGTAGGTCTTAGGGTTGGCGAAATCCGGTCAGGTAGGTAGGTAAGCGCTATGATTAGGTACAAATTGAACTCTTTAATAACTTTTAATAACTTTTAATTTGTTTTCATCGAATTGTCTCCAGATCAGCATGACAACCCTGCACACGAATAATTGAAAAATGTAATAAACCTATTACAATCAGATTAACTACAATCAGCGATCAGCGGGCATTCCAACCAAACCGGGAATCACCTTCACCCGATGACGTCACCGCACTTGATTAGGAAGCTGATTTTCCAATCAGTGGCCAATCACGTAATTGTAATTGCTACGGAACCGACCACTCCACGCCCCTGCCGTCCCTGCCGCATGGCCGCGTCCGGTCGAGCGTTTAATTCGTTTGTGTGCGTTGCACCTTTTAGTTTTAAGGCTCTTGTTTCATGAGCATGTATTATAGATACCTGCATCATCATTATCACAACTCATAAATGTCCCACTGATGGGCACGCATACCTATCTCTACAGAATGAGAAGGTTAAGGCCATAGTCCAGCAGGGTGGCCCAATACGGATTGGCGGACTTCACACACCTTTGAGTTTTGCGAACTCTTCGTATGCAGGTGAACTCGCGATGTTTTCCTTTACCGTGCTTGCATACATGTCTGTAAATGCTACACCAGCAGCAAAGTCTATTAAAATTAGAAATTAATTGAACTGTTAGGTACTAAGTCACATTCTATGTAGATATAATTATATACATAGACATACCTACCAATGTATGTAATATAGAATATACCTACATAGGTATTTATAGTACCTATTGGTTTGCAATCAAGCTTTGAACATCTTAAGATTATTATTTTGTCAAAACAAATAACTACTTCCATGATTTAATTTAGTTAACTAATTGCTTTTGATTTTATTTTAATAATCCCACTACTTAAAGAGCCCTCGTTCTTTAAGGAGCGGGCGCATCACAAATTACCCAAATAATATGATAAAATAGCTTTTATCTACACTAATGTTATAACATTCTACTTATGTTTCCAATACTTGACTTATAATTACTACTGTTATAGCGCAGATAACAAAACACTCAATTTAAGCAATTTCACATGATGGTATAATATCCACATCGATATCGTAAAATCTCATTATAACATCGCGCGCTCGCTCCTGATTGGCCCTGCGCGCGCAGCTGCGCTCTCATTGGTTAGATTTTAATGGCGGCAAGTTCACTGTGACAATACACGTACGCGTGAATTTAATGTTTCGCAATGTGTTTTGTTTTTAAAATACAAATTAAATTGCATTAGTGAAGATAAAGTAGTGTATGCAACTGCATATAACACGGGTATTAAAACACTCGTTAGGTACTATTATGAAACTCGCTGCGCTCGTTTCATAAACTCACACTCGTGTTTTAATACCCTTCATTATATGACAGTTGCATAAACTACTATTACCTGTCCTCTACTGGACAGCTGCTGGACTCAGAGGTCTCCCCAACTTATGCAACTTACGCTATTCTGACCGCTATTTTAACAATTTCTTTTCTCGCTATTAGCTGATGATGAAACAAATGACTAAAGCTAACGTTACATTGTTGGCCTTTTTGTAATTGAGTTGCAACGATTGGCTTTGAGAGTCCTTTTGTTACGGGGATCTATTTAATTCGCGCATTTAGCTGACCTACATGATTATATAATATCGTTTTAAATGTTTGTTGTTGTGTTTGTAACTGTTTGAGTTTCCCGATTGGTTTTTCAATAAGTATATGTAATGTTTTTATTCTACCCGAAACTGCAATTTTAAACAAGTTATGGGCGTATTATTTATTGTCAATCACTTCCACGAACATAAAACGAAGAAATAATTTAAATCAATTTCATAATAATACTTTGCGAAAATCTGCGGAATACCTACATTTTTTCTCATGAGAAATCTATGCATGTGGACCATATCTGTTAGGTTGTTGCATAGTTGTACCTAAGCTTCAATCAAAAAATTATTTACAGTGCCTAATGCAGCAATACTGTCCAATAAATCCAAAACAAAACAGTTTTGCATAATAAGTTGGTAATATTTAACCAGGGCACAGAAACCTGGCACTTTCAAGCACATCTCATATCAATAGATCAGAGAAAGGGCAATTCCGTGTCCATTAGCCGATTCTACGATCGCAATTGAAAAAGCACTTGATCGCGGAGCGTATAAATAACGACAAACTGGGGCGGCTGCCGTGCCATTGGCACTGGGCGGGCGGCAGTCTGTTGCCAGATAGGGCGCGTAAACGTAGGTATCACTAATTACGCAAACGTATCGTAAAAATCTATCGATTTTCGATATTCGATCGGTGGTGATTGTGGTTCGAAATGGGAGCTGAGGATACGATGGAAGCTGATACGTTGGCGTCCGTTGAGTTTGAGGTGTTTGGTCAGGTGCAAGGTTTGTTTTTACTTTAATAATAACTTAGTTAACCTACTCCAAGCGGTGGTAGAATTAATAAATTAAAGGGATAAGTGTAGTATTGATAAAAACTCGCACGATTAAACGATTTTGAACTTGAATATGGTACCTTCATCTGTTTCTAAACATACATCTACAACAATCAACTCTTCCTACGTCTTTAAATTATAATCAACGAGTTGAGATTGAGGGGTGCAATTTTTACACCCCCTTCCGTAGGCAGAGCAACTGCTGTCAGAAAACTTCTTGAGTAATTCTGGGCTGGGGGAACGTTAAATAGTCTCCATTAACAGGCAAGTAGATGGTTGAGTTGTACTTGAAAACCATTGCGGTACAGTTACTTCTGACACTTGAGTTGGCTTGACAAAATTCATACTGAAGCAGTAGGTAGGTACTGTAGAACCATATTGTTTTTTTTTTATAAAACTAAGATGACATATATTATGTACGAGCATGCGTAGCACCGCACTCTTTATTTATTCATGTGACCACACTCTGGGCGCCGCCCGTGACAACTGTACCTAACTGACGTAGAACAAAACTCAGATCGGGATTAGGATGAACAATCAGTTAGCATTGTTAGCAAACGAGAACGCTGGTGGTTAGTTCATTATTAGGTATGAAGACTGGGGCAAGTTCTTTCACTGTTAGTTGACCCTGTTAATAGTTGTTAATAGGAGTCTTGTTCTAATTCCGTCACAGATATATTGCTACCTTTGAGGACTAAGATCTTCGTCTCTTAGAAAGTGGATATGAATCTTTTCGCACCTTTTTGAGCGGGACACAATAGCCATTTATTAAACGGTAGGTACTAGGTAGATATCGTTCAATCACTTTTTTACAACTACGTTCAATCGATTGATCGTGTATTGTTGTCATGTATTTTAATGTTCTGTTTTTATTATAAATACCTACTAGCATATAATATGGTCACTATATACCTATATCTAGTTTAGATCTATATTTGATTGCAATAAATAGTTATGTTCAGGCAAATTTGTTGTAAAAGAATTTTATTAAGACCTCTTAAAATCTTTTGCTTGTTTACAACTTTTGCTGCTGTCTTTTTGTATTTCCTAAACGTTATTATAGCAGTTTCAAATCTACATTTTGATACTGCTTGGTGTAATATAATTCCGAATAATGCGTAGGTATTCCTTTAGGTTTAAGTAGGTAGGGCTACCTAAGTGTTATAAAAGTATGTATGTAACTTAAACCCTGTTATCGTAGTTTCGGAGGCGGTCCAGGCACGCCTAATAAAGGCGTATATGTAATTTAATTCGCTTTTTTTTGAATTATGAAGAGCAATTCAAAAAATTGATAGCACCAAATGATGTAATCAGCAGGATGTCAATTCTCTATATTCTAAGTTTCTAAATGTATGTTCTGTTGTGTAAAGTTTTTCTATTGTTGTTAAATTGATGTTAAAAAATCCAATTAACAGTTTTATAAGAGAAAAAGTTGTTTTTCTTCGATGACTGGAACTTTAATACAGATCCAATTAGATGTATTTTTCACAATCACACCTGCGTATCAGCGGAACGTTTTGGAAATTAACACGGTTTTCTGGCACACAAAATAATACAATTCCTAGATGTGTGACAAAATGAACCAATATTATTACAAATGAGAGAGTTTTCTGTGTTGGTTTATTGTTGGTGGTACCTACCCTATTGCGCGTTGAAAAGTATGATATATTTACACCTTAATGAGTAGGATAGAAATGAGGAACCTTGAAGCCGCTTGAAGTTAGTGTATTAATACCTACTTATATTGATCATTATAGGCAATATTTTATCAAAGTGCCTATTATCTCTGAAAATCTTATGTAGAGTTTGTTTAGTAAAATAATTGGCAATTAAAATTATTGGCTCGCAGCCCAGGCGATGTTAAAGGATTGTTATTATTATGGTAACCTACGTCACGAAATTTGTTTACAATGTGTAAGGACTAGATTTATCGATATGGGATGAGAAAATGAGTAGGTACCTGATTATTAGGCGGAAAAAGATTGCAGACAAAATTTACGTATTATTATGCCTTCGGAGTGTTAGTGTGTACACTAAATAACCTATTATAATGAATGATTTTTTAACATGGCGGCGTTAGTTCTAATTTTTGCCATTTCAGAGATAAGTTGGTGGCACTGTACTGGTTATTACAGAATTATATCAAAGCACAGTAGCGCCATCTATCCCGAGCCTTGCGCCCCATTCCGCACTGGACTGTAGCCTGCTGTTCACCACCAGGGGGCTTAGTACGAGTTTTACGTGACATAACGCGCTCGCTACGTAACTGCGAGTTGGCTAAAATTTGTATGGGATCAAAGCTGAGCCATTTACGTCCGCTAGGTGGCTCTGCTCCAATCCCATACAAATTTTAGGTAACTCGCAGTTACGTAGTGAGCGCGTTTTGTCACTTAAAACTCGTACTAAGGCCCCAGGTGTCTGTTTGCAGGATGCTACTTCACCAAGTACTGCAAGGAGGTTGCGGAGACGCTGGGCATCGGCGGCTGGGTGAAGAACTCCAAGAAGGGCACCATCGTCGGCAAGCTCGAGGGGGTCAAGTCACAACTGGATCAGATGTGAGCGAGATGTATTTATAAGGAGATATCTGAGAAGATAGAGATTATATTAACGTATACCCATAACTGTCGGTTGTGTCTTTTTGATACTTTAATGTTTGCCTTATATCAATCGGATCACAAAGAAAATGATATCAGTAGATTATTTGGAAAAATCTCAACAAAACATTTGTATTGAATTTTATGTTTCCTGAGGCGAAGCAAAAGGAAGTAAGGATGTTTAGTAATAATAGGTACTTATTGGAAGTCCAGTATCCTTTTTTCCGGCAACGATAAATATTTATTTATTTATATTTGAAACCACTGTACAATATTAGTATGAGTGTGAATTATTATTGTGACATAGAAATGTGTTATCTGCTCTCTTTTATTGAAGCAATTTACTTCACGGAAAAATGAGTTCTCTTAAAATTATATTTTATTTAGCTTATCATTGTTTACGCGTCCTTCTGTATTACAAGAAATAATGTTTCTTGTTAACTTTAAAAAACGGTTAATTTTACATAATGATTTTGAACATTGGCCGAAAAAATACTGAATTTATTTAAATAAAGCCTGAATAGACGAGGTAGCGTAGTTTTTGTAGACCAGAGTTTTCAATGATCCGGACATTCGGTAATAATTGATTTTGGTTCCTAGCATTGTCATCTAAGTATATAAAAAGGTTTGACTAAGCAAAAATCTGCAAGTGATTAAACATTTTGTGAAGAATTTAAAAGAGTCTAATAAATAAAGAGACTATTATATATAGTCTCTTCTCGCAATATGTGGGGTATATCGTATATATGTTACCGTTAAAATGCATAATTAGTTAATGTGCACATTAACTAGGTAATCTGCAGATTCACTAATATGATACGTTAAAGTGTAAAAAAAGGTTTTATTTGCACTTTACCCAGTTAGTCTGCACAGTAACGGATGGTACATCGTTAAATTGCGGAAGACTGGCTACCTGAGTACCAATTTATGTTGATATCGTGGCCACATCGTAGATTTGCTCACATCATGAAATGATCGATCTGGCCGATCGACCGAGATTTGTTTGAATCGTAAAAAGGCGGAAAATAGGGCATAACTTCGAACCGTGACGTCTCCGGCGCTGCGGAAAGTGCAGCCCCTTCGCCCTTGCGTAACAAAGCACAGACACCCACGCTCGCCTGCGCAGCTTCGGCTTGCTGGTCGCCTTCGGCGACCAGCCTCAGCCGCTCCGGCTCGCCCGGGTGTCTGCGTTTTGTTACAGCGGGCGGGGGCTGCCCTCCCTCCGCGCCTCCGGGTTCTAAAAAACACTCTAGGGGTAGGGCATACAAGACTACGTGGAGTAAGGGTAGGCTAATTCGGTTCTGTAACCAATTCGACCTACCTACACCTTGAAGAATTTGACTGAATAGTAATGGAAATGAGTATTCATTGTTTTAGATCCAAAATCAACTCAATTTTTATGTTTCCGTTCAATGTTACTCGATTTTAACAATTGACGTTCGAACAAGAACCTATTTTATAGACTTTACCGTATGCATGGTAGTCAGTCTGCAGATTAACTAGGAAGTCTGCAGATTAACTAGTTAATGTATGAACTCAATTATAGTTTTTCCACTTTAACTGACTGAGCCAGATAATCTGCAGAATACCTCGTTAATGTGCATTCTATCTGATTTACGCAAATTAACGGTAACATATACATACCTATAGGCCGTGGCCACTGCGCTGCGCTGCGCTGCCGCATGCCGGGCCAATTGCGGATTGGTAGATTTCACACATCTTTTACAACTTTATGGTAAACTTTCAGGTATGCAAGTTTCCTTACCATTTTTGCTTCCGTCTAAGCAATAACTGGTTGTGTCAATCGACAAAGTGCATGTAAGACCACGGTAGCCAAAATATGTATGTATTTCTAGCATTCCGTTCACCGTAAGACCAAATTAGGCAATCAGAATTAAGGGCATAAAGCTGTTTGTGATTTTAAATAGACAATGATCTAAATATTTGATAACAATAAACTGAGTGATTCATTTCACGTAACACTATACTCCGACTTTTAATTCGATGCAGTAAAATGACGTTTGCTAATGTCACTTTTTGAAATAATGTTGCCAGATTTTCAATAATAGTGATAACTTACACGATTAACGAACGATGTTTTGATTATTCGATTATTCTTTTCTCAATATGTCTATTATAATGTGTGTTAATAAAATAAAATTCAAATTCAGAAAACAATACAGAAAGGTTATTATTTTTGAATTATATAGTAAACGAAAAATAATAAACACCGATGCATGCATGCTTTTAGTACATACATGCATTAAAAGCGCTTAATAATTAAAAATCTAGGAGATTATTGATATCAATCGTATTTTTATATGTAGTTATTGATCCTGTAATAAGTTCATACAGTATTTTAGCAGTTTGCTAAATTATGCGAAACGATTATAATCCGATTAATATTTTCATCAAATCGAATAATTTGTGTCCAGGTTACTTCACTATTTTGGTGATAATAAAAAACGGTAACACTGGAAATGTCATTTTACTGCATCGAATTAAAAGTCGGAGTATAAGTATAAGCTTTACGGAATTATGATTATACCATATTGATGACTAAGTATATAATTTTTTATTATTTATATTCAATGAATGGAAACTATAAATAAAACAGTATACTTAGTGCCGTAGTAAATATAGAAATGACTGTGGGCCGGAATGAGTAATTTTTGCTAATTTTGTCATACTTTTTGTGCTTATCATTCAATTTGTGTAGTAATCATCATCTATGATCGTAGGTACGCAATCTGAATTGATTTTAAAGATTTAATGGCTATTTTTGTATTCACATTTTAAATACTAGATAGGTATAGGCGTCAAATGCAGTGGCGGATTAAGACTTTCCGAGGCCCTAAGCACAGAGGCTGTGTAGGCCCTCTTTTGCTGGATGAAAGTACATATAAAATTATTAAATAAATAAATTGAGTCGGCCCCATTCCGAAACTTGCTTCAGAGAGTTCTCGACTTCAGACACAAGTTTGATTCTGCTATCCTCCACTTGTGAACGAGAGGCATTTGCAGGGCCTGTATAATAGGCATCTCCCGTGCTGTCATCTGCATAGCAATGAATGCCGTTAGCACGCTCCAGCATGTCATTGATATGCAGAATGAACAGGGTAGGAGACAGCACAGACCCTTGGGGAACACCAGCGTTTATGGGTATCTGAGCAACAACCGTCGACTACTTACGACCTTTATATGTCGCTCAGACAGAAAGCTGGCTACCCAACTGCATAACCTCTCAGGGAGACTGTAAGATGGTAACTTCGCAAGAAGAGCCCTGTGACAGACCCGGTCGAAGGCCTTAGCGATGTCTAGGCTGACTGCCAGTGCTTCCCCATTGCTGTCTAGGGCTTGAGCCCACCGGTGCGTGAGATAAACTAAAAGATCGCCAGCTGAACGACCGCGACGGAAACCGTATTGCCGATCATTGATCAGCTGGCGATCTTCGAGATATCCTAGGAGCTGTCTATTTATTTTACGCTCCATCACCTTCGCAAGCAGGGAAGTTATCGCTATAAGCCTGTAACTGAGATCGCCCTTTTTGGGGATAGGATGAACTAGGGCTACTTTCCACGAAGACGGTACTATACCAGTGGTTCCAGGATAGCGAGAATAAGCGCGTTAAGACGGGAGTCAACTCGGGAGCACAAGTCTTTAACACCATTGCGGGAATACCATCCGGCCCACTCGACTTCTTGGTGTCGAGAGACAATAGAGCTCGCCTGAAAGCCTTTTGAGTAAAAAGTATGTCATTCAGCGAGCTCTCATACCGCGGGATGTTAGGCGGTACGGCCCCTCTATCGTCAAGAGTCGAGTTGGTGGCAAATAGGGTACCAAGGAGTTCGGCTTTCCCCTTTGCCGTGTGGACAACGGATTTACTAGTCGCTCGCCAATTCTGCCGATGAATTGGGCCTTCGCCCTGGACATTTGCTTCTTAGCCGACCGGGAGGCAGCGTTGAGCTTTTTCTTAAGCTCTGGGGGTGGGGCTGATGGGTTCTTCGAAGTGTACGCTGATGCCCAGGCCTGGTATGCGGCCCGCTTGCGGTTAGATGCCGCAGCACATGAACCACTGTACCAGGGCTGCTTTTTCCCACCGATGGATACGACAGAATTAGGAATGAAACATTCCATACCCTGTCGTATCAGAACAGCTACTGAATCAGCGCACACGTTCGGGTCCCCGGAAGCGAAGCAGAGCTGCCTCCAAGGGTACGAACTCAGGAATTCCCTAAGGCTTCCTGTACATGACGCCGCAACCGGACCGGTGCCGGACCGCAAGTTTATGTACATGAATGAAAATCGTTCCTGAGTCGCACCGGCGCCGCACCGGCGCCGCACCGGAGCCGCGTCGGCGCCGGACCGCCACAGCGCCAGCGTTGTTCACACGTGTGTCATTTCACCATATTTCAACATGGAAGAGTTCGATTATGAGTTATTGATTAATTTAGACGCATGTTGGTATTCTGAAGTTGAAGTTTAGCTCGTAAAATGTTCAGCAGTGCATCAAAAGTTCTTACACTCATTCTAAGATATTCAAAAATTTTATCTTCATAATTTCTCAATTCTTCAAAAAGAACATGAAATTCTCCCTTGTTTTCCCTACAGGATAAAACAGGGTGTACCCAAAATCTTCTTCTACGTTTGTTAATTTGTTCCAGCCACTGTTTGTAGATTAGATAAGTCAGTATGTCAGTAACACTTTCTTTTTTTTGCTTAATATTAACTTTTTAATAGATACGAAATATCAAGACAGTGAAGTCTGTACGGTTATACTGACAGAGCTATACTGAATTGTGATCGCTGCTTTATTATTTAACGCGGAGACAATACGGTTTTCTACGCGGCGCCGGTGCGGCTGTGGTGCGGCGCCGGTGCGTATCCGGCATCATGTACAGGAAGCCTAAGTCCGTCCCAGTCTGCTGACTTATAGTGCCAAACTTGACGCGTGCCAGTGGGCCGAGAGCCCTCTTGCCGCGTCAAGGGCACAGTTGTCCTTATCAAGCAGTGGTCAGAAGATCCAAAAGGAGCCCCGACCACCACTCAGTAGTCCGTTGGGTGAGAAGTCAGCAGTAGGTCTAGCAAAGAAGCAGTATGGGTCTCAATGTCAGGGACTCTGGTGAAGCCAGTAACTACCTGAGTGAGACCGTAGGCCAGGGAGAAGTCGAAAGCAGTTCTCCCGGCGAAGTCGGTGATCCTGGAATGATCTTGCTATATTGGAAGCTAAATAAAAATACTAAAGTGGTGTTTACGTGGAAATTTTTATAATGAAGTAAACAACTTAGACAAACCGAAAACAGGTAATATGAAAACGTAATTATCATTTTCACTAACAGTATGAGGGGTCACTCCCGGACTGCCCGCGCCTTGTGGTCTCGGACTTGTGGGTGAATCTCGATAAAATGAAACGCCAGCAGAGAATGGAGGCCCCTGGAGAACAGGGGCCCCAAGCACGTGCTTGTAGTGCTTATACGTTAATCCGCCACTGGTCAAATGATAAATGATAACATAGTTTATCATCAGATATTATATTTTGTATTTTTATCTGCAAACTCTTGGTCAAATATCAGTTCTATAAATAAAATTCATACGTGTGTATTTTGATTTACAATAGTTCCGTAAGTATGTACCTATCTAGATACCATGTTATCCAATCCAATCAATGTTACACGTATGTCTAGACGTCGCTATCAAGTTTATTTTAACTTGTTACCCATCATACCTTACCTACCTATTACTTACGTCCTATTACTCATTATTACAGGCTGTTTTGTTGTGATTATTAAAATAAATCCGTTATCATATAACACACCAACACCAGTTTTTATTTACCACTAGGTAATTTTTGACTTTTAAATAGTTGAAGACTTCGGTTTTGTAATTATTAACTTTTAACTGGGTTTTCCGATTTTAATAGGTAATTTATTTTTAATCCAAACCTAGTACCCGTCGTCTGATCCCTGAGTGACATCTGACGGGTAATGTTTGAGTTCTTCTAATCGATTTTAAAGCCGGTTATTTTTCTGTAAGAAGTTAGTTACTATATCACGGCTTAGGTATGTCTTGTAATGTAGACATGTCTTCAGTTTCATATTGTAATCTCCAGACTCCACATGAACCAGTAAGGCTGCGCTTCCACCAGAGATGTGCGATGGAAATGTGTCGTACGAGAATGTTTAGCGGAGCTGTGAAAATGCCCATTAATGTGTGGTGCGAGCATCCGTTGCGAAGCTGTGAAATGTGTCGACGGGGTGCGGTGTAGTGCCTGCCGCTCACATCTCACTTTGCTGACGTCAGCGCTTGTATAGTCGGCACAATCTCAGGATTCGGAACACATCCTTCTCAACACACATTCCTCGCAACGCATCCCTCGCACACATCCCTCGTACACATCCCTCGCAACACATCCCTCGCTTGTTTTGTTGTATGCGCAAAAATCTAGCTCCGCTGAGCCGTTTCCGCCAGAGCTGTGCTGACCGAGGCGAGGAAAATGAAGCGATTCTATTGGTTCTTTACAAATACATCCCTCGCTACGCAATTTCGCACATCTCTGCTGGAAACGCAGCCTTACTAACGAATAAATCTGATTGATTGCTGAAGATGATGGATGAACACTTCCGCATAGTGTAACGGTCCTAACCACGAATCAATCGGCCCAGACTTGTATCTCCAGACATGATAGCACTTTCTTAGTATTCAATTTTTTTCTAGATAAAGATCAAGTGATATTTGATTCTGTCAACCAAAGATGTTTATTATGCCATATTTCTCTGATCCTCATTCTTATCGTTAACAGTGAGCGCGGTGTAATATTCGCAGTGATAAATCCGAATAACTGATAAAATTGATATAGCTAATAGGTATATTATTGTTATAATTTCTTCTTGATATTATCCCACTCTTCGTTTCAGTCACAAAAAACTTACTATTAAAAACATGTAGGTATCTACATACGTGCTTGCTCCTTTTTCTTTCTTCTTTATTTTTTATTGGTCGACAACTCATCAGTAAAGCTGCGTTCACACGGGACTTGCCCTGACGATTCCTCAAAAAACAAGAGTGTGGGTTGGAACGTTATTGAAATCCAATCCTCTTGGTTCCAGGGTGGATTGGCTGAGCACGACGGGGTCTCCAGGCTGCAAGATCGAGAAGTGCGAGCTCACCAACTGGGCCTACACCACCAGGATAGCCTACGATACATTTAGCATACGTTTCTAAACACTGGGGCCTTATTATGAACTCTTAATTCCAGACAGTTCACGTTTACAACGTGTGAGTGACAGAGATAGCGCCTTATTACCTGTAAGGCGCTGTCTCTGTCACCCACTGAACTGAACGTAAACTGTCTGGAATTAAGAGTTCATAATAAGGGGGCTGGTCACTTTAATAAACCTTTTGATACGCGATTACGTTTTATTTGTCGAGCTGTTAAAATTTTGGTAGCTTTTGACCGGCCAACATAACATGGAAAGCAAATATTCTTTCGAAAAGTGAAAGGTTTTTTTAATTAATAATTTTGTTTTTTAATTTTTAAGTTTTACTCATTGAGAATACGAGTATAGTTTTTCTTAAAGGTAGTTATTTCCGTTTCACCTGTGATGAGCTGGTAAGGAAAGTATCATGCACTTAAAGCTTACTAATAAAGTTAAGGTACTTAAATAAATAACAGGTCTAAGTAAAGTTGGGTATAAACAAGAATAACGTGTGCAAGCAAGTAGTAAATTTAATTACCATTTATTGTCAATAGTTACGGTAAGTGATTATTCCGCGGCGTCGCCAGTTTGTACCAGACGATAACACCCATAAACAATGCTTATGAACTATCCGCTATTTACGACTGCCGATCTGCTCTGTGGTAGGTATTCCCTTCATATTATTGCAATTTGTCCTTAACTAGTTGTTGCCCGCGGCATGGTCCGCGTGTAAGTATTTCTGACTGATTTTACAAGAAACTTTCATTCTTATGTTTATTTCATGAGAGTAAGTAAGGACAAAATTAGTCTTTGCGCTCGTGTACTTACTGTAGACTAGTTAGTTTAGTTCGATTAGTCAGGGAGTTACTTGCCTTTCATTTTTATACGTAAATGGTTTAAGATATTTCGTGATAACAATTAAATAACTTTTAACAAAATAGAACCGACTTTAACGCCAAAAAGTAAAAATCGGTTCAGTTAAACGCGGTTAATAAAATACCTAAATCCTTCTCCTAACCAAACGCGAGATAATCGTGCATAAATATACAGTACCTGGTTGACCGAGCTTTGCTCGGTTGAAAATTATATTTAGTACTAGCGAACCGCCCTCGCTTCGCTTCGGGACCCGTAAGTATCAACCGCGTAGGTCCCACTCCCGTAGGAATTTCGGGAAGATAATAAACTATCACCAAAATTAATTGAGGTAAATTAAACTTACAAATAAAGCTTACGACAAAATAATAGCAAAGTAGCAAAGGATCACAGCAAGATTAATTCAGATTAAACTTGGAAACGCGGCAAGTTTGGTATGGCAGTGGGTTCGACCAAATTTGATTACCATAAAAACGGTTCTAGTGTGTTAATCTTAAAAGATAGACATATACTGTCGTGGACATTTTTTTAGATCATTTCAAGAATTCTTTCATACATATATTTTTGATATCTTGAATCGTTTTCGCAACGCATGCAACGAAAGCCCTCGAGAATGAATAATTTTCCCCGTTTTTTCCACATTTTCCATTATTTCTTCGCTCCTAATTGTTGCAGCGTGATGTTATATAGCCTATAGCCTTCCTCGATAAAAGGTCTATTCAACACAAAAAAAAATTTCAATTCGAACCAGTAGTTCCTGAGATTAGCGCGTTCAACCAAACAAACAAACAAACAAACAAACAAACAAACTCTTCAGCTTTATAATATTAGTATAGATGAATCGCAAGAAATACGAGGAATTCCGCCATCTATTGAGGAGTCAAATCATACAACTGTTCACTGAGCACAAAATTCATTTTACTTATGTTACGGCCAAAGGATCTCAACAGCGTGTTTCACAAAGTTGTACAGCGCCATCTAGTTTCATACTACTGAAATTTCAACACGTTACAAACAGTACCTCATAGAAGTTAACTGTGTGAGCGAATTAATTGCATTTTAAATAGGTACATATTTTAAATAGGTCCCTATCCGACTTCGCCGGAATACTCATGTTCTTTCTGCTCTGTACTGTACACTATTTAATCCATCTTCCCCTAGCTATTTGAGAAACAACTTTGAGTATCGTTGCCTTACTCACAACTATATGCTTCGCTCCTCACACAACCTTGTTCTTCAAACTCCCTGTCATTTCTCTTCCTTTTACCACAAATCTTTCACTGTCTCGGCGGTACGTCTGTGGAACTCCTTGCCTTCCCACATACGTAAAGCGCAAAATATTAATAAATTTAAAGCGTTGGTTAAAGATTATTATCTCGAATCTTAACCCTGGTCCATTCTTAGCTGTCCAATCCTATTTCTTCTCTTTTTTCCTCCTCCTCAACCTCTTTTCCTCTTCTATGCTTCCTCCTTTTGCTTTTCTGTCTGTCTTGCACTACTGTTGTAAAGGTATGTTTAAATGTATATTTGATAAGTTTTATTTGTTTTTCTTCTTTGTTAACTTTATGTACGCCGATACCCCTAAATGTTATCTGTATTTCCTAGCTTTTGGTGGGTTGCCTGGAAGAAATCGCTATGTAGCGATAAGGCCGCCTATTGTTTTGTGCTTTTGTAATATATATATATTTTTTTTTCTTTGTTTTATAATCCTGGTGTACAAACAATAAAGAGTTTATCTATCTATCTATCTACATACTTAATTAGATAAATTCATTGAACTTTCCTTCGTACTTTTCGCAGGCTTAGGCAGTCCCCGACTGAAATTTTTATTTGCGATAAAATGTATTGAATGTTTATGATAATTAAACAACATAAATAAATATACTTTTAGTTTAATGAGCAAGTTGTTAGGCGTACTTAAAATTTTATTGATTCTATTTACAACAATAGTAATTTCATCGATCTGACCATTATTTATTTAAAACTTTATTAAAATATATTATTAAATCGATAATAACAAAACTAACATTTATTTACAAATATTCTCGTAAATATCACAAACGCACGTTAAACTATCACTACGCGTCCTGCGAGGTCAAGCGAGATAATCGCACTGATTTTTAATTTTATTCAAACAGAAAATAGGTAGGTATAACGCAAAAATAGCGCTTCAACGTAAGAATGAATATTAATATTAGTATTAGCCGAACAAAAATATATTCGAGCGCCATCTAGTTTCATACTACTGAAACAAACAAACCGTATCTCATAGAAGTTATCCTAATGTTTCATAGATGGCGTCAGTTCAACACGTTACAAACAGTACCTCATAGAAGTTATCCTAATGTTTCATAGATGGCGTCAGTATGATGTTTTTAAAATCTCTTTATCTCGGGAACCGAGCTTTTCTCGAACCTGGGACCTTGATAAATCGATTCCTTGAGCCGAAAACCCCCTAATCTGTAACTTTCATGAAAATCTTTGCAGCCGTTTCCGAGATCGTGATTATATATATAGGTATAAATAAATAAATAAATATACAAGAATTGCTCGTTTAAAGATATTAGATACATACAGGTCAAACTGAGAACCTCTTTTTTTGAAGTTGGTTAATGATTAATGATGTGAACATTTATTTTGTCGAAGACTAAGGTCGTAGGTATAATATTGGTGCAAACAACTTATCAGTACCAGAAGTGCAATACGGATTACATTATAGATTTTATAAATCTCACCTGCAGACGAGTAAATACGCCGGCGAGACTTCTGTTCTTAGCATATCAAAACTACGAGATAACTGAGGCATTTCACACGATAAAGACAGTTTTCTCACTTCCGACAAATTTATGCAAATCCCTCATCACAATCCAATCCTATCTTTATTCCAAAATCATAAAGATCTAGAAATTTCAATAAATGGTTTCGCTCATGTTTCGCTTCTATTCGTCAAACTCGCTGTCCGTCAAGTCCCAGTTGTTGCAACCAAAGGATCTTAGTTTTCTTACTTACGTCATAGCTGTTGGTCACATCTTGTACCTACTTCTAAATGGAATTTAATTGATAGTTTTTGAGATAGGCAACTGAAACGACGGCAAATTTTTGACTGTGCTCTTTGAGATTGCCAATTTAAAAGCTATGCTAAGCTACCTGTGGGGAATATGAATAACAAGCGAATATTAATTAAACTGGTCCGCCATCTTAGGCCGTTCGCGATATTGGAATCCGATTGATATCGCTAAGGCGATTTTTATAAAGCGATTACGACGTAAAAAAACCTGACAAACTTCCTAAACCTAATTCCCATATTTAATTTGGGAAATCTTCAAAGTTTCAATCGTAATCACGTATCCTTCTACACTGGAGAAGATAACAGCTCATTACCACATAACAATTAAGATTCCTACGATAATATTAATGTCAATTTAAAAATCTAAGAATAAAACGGGGATGCCATAACGTCCAACGACTGTACCTTGCCATCAATCTCATACATATGTATAACTCGATCAATCTTTCACATTGACACAAGTCGGAAAACTCGGAAATTATCGTCCTCCTACTAATATTATACCTAATGGCGAAAGTTTGTGAGAATGGATGTTTGTTACTCTTTCACGTAAAAACTACTAGATGGATTTGGATGAAACTTGACAGTGTTATAGCTTATGGTCCAGAATAACACAGAGGCTACTTTTTATCCCGAGATCTACGAGTACCGAAGCGAGGCGAGGGCGGTTCACTAGTTGTTACTAAATGAATCAATACGACAAGAACAATTTAGCATTTTAGGACTTTAGGATATTATGCAGTTTTTATCTGCAGCCTTAGTTATTAAATTACTTTCTACTGTTATTCCACAAAACGGCTATGTATAATCCCTCTTTAATCCCTCACTAAATAATGATAACTAAGTAATCTGATTAGTTTGTTATAATACATGTAGTATTGAATTGTGTATACCATTATATTATGTTACTGAGTAGTAGTTTCGTCATTGTTTTGCATTGCATTACAAAGCATCTTGTGAGCTTTTTTAAGTGACTCATTGATTGATACTGAGTTTTACATAAAAAAGGTAGGTAAATATGCAGACGAGTCATCTTGTAACAAGTTGCCACGCGTTGCTGATCAGAAAGGAGCGAAGGAAGCTTATTGTAGGTATGTATAAGGCTCTCCGAAATTATGATCGAAACATGTTGAGAAGTTGTTGCCGTACTGCTGGATTCTACACGACCTACAATCTCAGTCCCATGCCGGCACATCAGGCAGGGTGTCGAAAAATTTAAACCGAGAAGCCGGCCCGCAAGATGGTAGTGCTTTGCCTAAGGATACCTAATGTTGTATAATATAGATACAATATTTACAATTGAATTCATTTATATTGTTACTGATGTTATTATTCTGCTTTCCAAGGCGAGTTGGCTACCCTTGTCCCCGCAGAAAATCTTCTATATCATTATCAAAGATTATAAAGCCATGACGAAGGCTGTCAAGCGTAAAAAAAGGATTGACCACTAAAGGCTGCCCCAGTCCGTAGAAGTGCAGCATGATGGAGCACCTACGCTCTAGGCCTCCTCAGTTACGAGGTCCCGTGGTTTCTTCTACTGTTACCACTAATTAACACTTTTGGACGTCAGCTACACATACGTACAGTACCTACAGAATGACTACTCAGGTTTGATAAGTAATCCACAAGACAGATAAATACGTAATACGATATAGCACCCACGTAGTCTTGAGCGACATACTTACTTCAATGTTTTGATATGAATATTATGTAGAAATAAGATAATAACGTGAAGGTCATAATGGAAGGTACAAGATTCGAATAATATTGAATTTATGCAAGGAAAACTGCTATTGGACATTGGACTATGATTGGACATTTAGGCTTGATTGGAGTGTACCCAAGGACGTTATAAGTTCTAGCTGGAGTGTACCTAATTGAGATTGATGACAGTCAGTTAACATTGTCTAAATTCCCAATTCCGCCCAAATTCGACAACGGTTAAACAGGTTTGACAGCGCTTTCGATCGACAGTATCTCATTCAAAGCTTCGAAATGATTGCTTTATCTTGACAATGTTCACACAGCTACGCAGCATAAAGCTGCTGCTCTCAGCTTTGGAAACTGTTACAAAGCTTATACAGCGGTTTTCACAATTTCTAAAAAACGTCCCCCATTTAAAATTCTTTTAAGAAATTGATAAAAGGATGACTCTGAAGTTTTGAAAATATTTTTGATATCATTTTGCGATAAAAGGTTGTCTTGCCAGTTTTCTCAGTCTGCGAGGAATAAAAACAAGACATTGGCATGCTTATTTTGTCGATAAAATTGCATCAGATCAGCAGCAATAAGATTCATGACATAAAAATATTGCACATCTATAAAGATTTAAGTTATCACTGGTAGCCTACCTACCTACTAATATTATCAATGTGAAAGTTTGTGAGGATGAAGTATGTATGTATTGTAATTGTATGTATTTTTTTTACTGTTTCACGAAAAACTACTAAAAGGATTTCGATAAAATTCGGAATGAAACAAGTACCCAGGGTCACACATAGGCTACTTAAAAAAATCAACCCCTAAGGGGCTGAAATAGAGGATGAAACATAAAATAACAGTTGAATTGAGAATATGGTAGCATAGTTAAGTACTTCCTATTTAGCATGGTAGACGGTAGAACCACGGGTGAACTGTCTCTCCAAGCTCTATCATCAAATATGTCATATTATGACATATTCACAGGTATATCTCGTTCGCGTCGTTAATCAATTAATTATTCGAAAGATTTTCCAAATCATCTGACCACAAATTAAGCAGCTCTTATCAATTCGTTTTCTTATATTAAATGAATATTCTTCACGACCGTCACCTTGCCTTATATTTACAAAAATCTTTTGCTATCTTATAACGTTCATAATGTTAATTAATCTTATCCTAGAAGTTAAATCTAAATCGGTCGGTATCACTGCCATACATCCATCAGTCTTTTTAAGCCCACTTCCTCCCTTACTTTGGCCACTCTAAGGAGTTCTGATACTTCTAAATCTGATGTCTGCCGTCGTCTTCAGGTCTTGAATCCATTTGATGCTTTAGTTTAATTAAATTAGCTGATGTTGCATGTACTCATAAATTAAATCATATAGCCCTTGGAAATCGCAACAACTGAACAATTGTTTAATATCTATCGAATTGTTTTATTACCATTTTAATTAAATGATTGATTAATCTCTTTGATTAACATCAAGGAGATTAATCATTACTCAGCGCGCTTCATCGTTCAGAATGATTTAATTACCTGAACTTTGCTTCGAAAAATATAAACATAAACATTTAGTATGTTCAAAGCGTCAAGATACTCATTTACCTACCAAATAACTATCTACCTAATCAATATTCTTACAATTACACCCCAGTACCTATCTAAGGTACTGGGGTGTAATTGTAAGAAAAAATATTTTTTTTCGCTATTCCCTACATAATCTTATTACAAAGCTACTCGAAAACCTTCGAAAATAATGTCAATAATTTTGCAATCCACTCCTTATCATCAAGGGGCATTGCATTTTAATTTTGTAAACTTAAAATTAATAAATAGGTTAACAGTATTATTTTTTATTAATAACCCCGTTCCTTTTCTATGCCTATAATTATGATAATGATAAATATCAAATACACGTGACGAATAATTACCAGACGATTGTTGTACGATATTTTTTTCTATTAGCGATTCGCGCCGGGGGAATAACTTAATCTATAGATTATCAGTGCGATAATCATCGACTCCACACCTTCATTAAATTGTAGTGCTTTAATTAATGTAGTCATTTCAACGTTCTTTAGAGTAAAAAAAATTATATATACGTGTTTAGGACATCGAGAACCACATGTTAACACAAAGTATAATAATGCTACAAGGGGTAGGCCAAACACCATACAATTTCGCCAATTCTCCTTTATACGCTTCATTCATTCCACCTCGCTGGAAACCAAACTCAGGATCTTTTGAAAGTCAGTCCGGCATGGAAATACAAATATGAGTGGTTCTTTCCATCTCCCTCGCTGGTGAGCTACTTGAATAACAATTGTGGCCATGGTGTCTGTCACAATAAACTTACATTACAAACTGTTACATCTACACGTAAAATATGAAACGTGGTAACTATCCTTAATGGCTATTTATGATCTCAAGTTTAAGGTTGGAAGACCAATGGACGTTCGCCCGTGGGCAGTCCCGACCACTTATCAAATGAGCCATGATGTCGTCTCGCTATTTCCACAACAAACAACTTCCTCATCTAAATCAACAACAATAAGCGACATTGAAATTTAAAATTAGAAGTGGTCCTTATCGCTACCATGCCTTAATCTTTGTTAAAAGTACTTCGAAGTTGGGCCTATGTCAAGTGTGTATAAATTTTTTTTTAAACCTTTATATTTTTTAATGATGTGGCGGTCTTCAAGAGGTAAAATAGTTGTCAAGCAATAAGTTATGTCATGTAGAGGAAATAGTAACCTTTTTAATTAGAAGATACCAAGCCCCCACTTTAGGGAATTTCCTGTTTTTGACCTTTCTTGTCAATCGAAGTCATTAAGACAAATAGAGGATTTTTTACCAAAACATTATGAATAAAAGACGCTTACCTTAAGTAGGTTTATAACTTTTATAATGTTATCACAGGATTAAGATATATCTACGTACCTTGCCGAGTAATTCCCTAACGCAGGGTTTTTACCTACATATTACATTGCGAGGATGCGATTAAGTACTTAATAGAAGTTTAGCATTTTATTTATTACAATGTTATACGAGAAAATATCTATGCATGAGCATACATAGGTACAAGATAAAAATTCCTGACTGACTGACATATTCTCAGCCAAAACTGTTTATGATATTTTTCACACATATTTCTTTCATAATGAGCAGGTACAATTTTAAAGTCGGATTTTTCGAAAAATAATTAGAATAAGGATTTTACATACCAAATATGTGTTCGCTTTTTTGTTGCGTTAATTCTACCTGCCATTAAACTTCAATTTTTACATGTAAGTAGCACAATTAAGGATGTATAAAGTTGAATTATAATATGTATCTAACATAAATATTAAATATATAGAAATTATGCCCAATAGATGTTCTTTAATTCTTCTGTTATAAGGAAGAGAGTATTTTTCGCTATTAAATTTCGTCACTTCGATTATTAAAAATTAAATTTAACTTTGCCGCATAAATCCTAATCACAAGTATGTTTAAACATTTCTGCTTACGTAATAATATTTTAATATTATGCCCCAATTTAGATAAACACTATTTTACAATGGCCTTGTATGTTTTTTATTAATGTTATAGATTTTTATCTTATCGAATGACTGCAGACGAAGAAAGTGATTTTTTATCAGTAATAATATCAACATTTGATTGAGATAAGTCCTGTTTATATAATTTTTATTAAAGAGAGAAGAACCGACGATTCGACAGAGTGAATACCTACCTATACGGTCATTAATTGGATGGGTGACCGTTAGTGCCTAATATATCCTTAGGGAGAGTTCTGTACAACAATATTAATTGATGACACGCAAAATCTTCATAATTTTGTAAGTTATGTTATACCTGTTACACAACTTCGATTTTTATCTATATGGTCATAAAATCGATATAGGAAATAATTGAATAAAGGAAATTTGAAAGAAATAAACTTGCATAAAAGTGTATGTTAAATCATTTTATTGCTTGTACTTCAACGGCTTTACAAGAAATAGACAATATTTACATAAACTTACGCACTAGTGGTCTGTACAACGTGGAATGATCGCGAAGTTTGACTTAGATCTCATCACCTACTCAAACTTAAACTAAAAGGAAAACAAAACTTGGATTATAAATATGGGTAACTCGGTAACAAAAATATTAATTTACAAAATATCATAGATATCTTAAAATGTGATGTAGATCATAATATATACGTTACCATAAATACAAATAAAACATTAAAATTATTATGGAGCTATTATTTTGTTCATAAAAAACCAAAACATAAATATTGTAAAGTGAAAATGATTACAAGATAATATTTGTAAAAAGTATAGAGAGAACAATAAAACAACGACATTCTTATCTTAAAAAAGAACATGCTCTGAAGTGTTTTAGGTCACAGGTTATTTGATTTTAAAAGTTAATGCCGTAAATTATTGATAATCGTTCAATACTGATTGAAACTTCATAAATATGTGGAATTATAAATACTAAAAACATGTGATGGGTTCAAGAGTTACAAAAGAAAAAGAATAAGTAAAATGAAACATTTGTATAAAACTGATAAAGCTTCTAATCTCAATTGGTTTATCTCACAAATAATTTCGACAAGACACAATAATCTTTACAACCACGGAAATCGCAACATAACAATTCACGATACTATCAAATGATTCAGCAAATCACAAAACAATAAGAAATATACAGTGATCTCAATTATAGCAATAAAATCGCTGTAGTGAAACATAGACGTGTTCTAGACTACATGATTTTTTTATGTTACTCTATCATTTTCACACTCAATAATGTTAAATACAAATCATACAATCCAGTATATTACTTAAAAAACTTAGTTCCAACATTTTATAAAAACAGTAAGCTTATTGCTACATAAATTACTATTGAAAACAAAAATCTACATAAATAAACAGGATATTTCGTATCCCGTCCAAGATAAATAATAAAGACATACGTATAAAATTACATATTGAATTTCCACTGAATTTATCTATTTGTCAACATAAAAATAAGAATAAATTTAATAAATTAAGTCGTCAATTTTTGGTCCCAATTTCCCTCGTGTCATATTCAAATTTTAAGGATGGAGCGTTTACAACACAACGATACAATAATGTATCGAGTGATGTTAGTAAACAAAACAACTTCATTGGCCTGTTGGTCAATATCACTTGTCATGAAAACTGACAAGTAGAACAACAAAAGTCGATCAACAAATACTAGTAATAAGCAACAATATTCAATGGATTGGCCGGAGACTATCTATCCATCACTGTTAATACACATATTTACATGATATCCAGCATTGAAGGGATAGAATTTGATAATGATCTTTAAGCATTTTGAATATTGCCACTCCAATTAACCACAGGTATACAATTGGCTGTATTTGTCTCGCAGCCAAAACAAAGATTTATTTCAACCTAGTTTTACAATATCTAAGATTCCTGTTATACTTTCTCTTCAGGTATTTGTAAGGGTACACTGGCTTCTTCTGTTTTCCTCGTAGCGGCAGCAGCGGCGGCAATCAAAGCTCTTTTATGTCTCTTCTTAGTTCTCTCTTTGTGGAAGAAGAGTCGGAGATAATGGCAAGGGAAGACCACACAGTCGCCGGCGGGCTCTTCGGCGTCGATGTAGACCCCTCGCACAAGAATAGAGTTGGAGCAGTTGAGAAGGATCAGCAGAGCAAGACTGATGATGTGTGAGCACCAATTGCTCAGCTTTGGAGTTTCTGAGACCAAAGAAAAAATATTTGAAAATCCTTAGATCATAAATTATAAGTTGCCCTGCTGTGATCGTATTACAGCTAGATTTATGGCCTCAATCTTGAACGCTTGTGTAAGCAGTTCTGACGCTGATAATTTTTATAGTAGGTACTCATGAGTTGTCTGTGGAATTATAAGATAAAAAGTATTTATTAACTCACGCCTAAGAAATACATCAATAGAATACATCAAAACAACTTTAAATCACATTACTTTGAAACGTATACCCTCAAGAAATTGCAATATGAATTAATAATAACATAACGAGCGTTTACCTGGGAAGAAGTATATGTCCAACAGTCCCCAAACGCCTCGCCATACATTGACAGTGGCTACGAAGGAGACCAGGTGGTATACATCGGCTAGGAGAAGTCGCGGGGCACCCGTGAGTCGTGAAGCAGCCCAGCGCATCGGAGCTTGCAGTGCGAACGTAAACACGACCAAGGCGTATCCTACTATCTGTTGAGAGAAAACATACTCAATTAATCACTTCATAAATAATATGTGAAATAAATTTGGACCGGAACATGACCCTTGACGCACACCAAATGATTTGGCTGCTAATTAATTGAGTAATTAATTCTAACGTTCTTTATTACTTCAAAAAATAACGTTAGCAATACTTTCTTTTTGTGAACAAGTCTAATTCTACATCAGCCTTTTGTGACGTACAGAGGTGAAATCACAGAAAAAGTACTGAAAGGCTAAGAGAAATCTAAAAAAATAATTAAAAGCTTCATATACAAAAATATATAAGAAAATGTTGGCCTTCTTGCGAGAAGAATCTCCATTTTCATTGTGAAGTAATAAATACTTATATTGTGATCTTATCACTGTATTTAAGATACTTTATACCTATATTTACCCAACATTATTCCACTTAAAAATTAAGTCTGACGCCAAATAAGACAAAACACAATAAAAATATCAAACGGTATGCCCAAAAACCTAACATTTAAACTTGGGTAAGTTAAACCTTTCTTTATTTTATAGGAAGGGATTGAATATTGAGTAAACTAACATCCGCACAGTATCTATCAGGAAAACGTAAACAATTGACAGACAAGATCGTGTAACGGCGCCAGACACAATCTCTGTTCAAACGTAAGACTGGGTAACTTATCTTTATTTGTTTATACATAAATGTATGTAGTGTAAGCCCTTCAATAATTGGCTTTACTGTATATAGTTACAATCTTAATGGTAGCTTACTAGTAATCTTCGGTAAACATGTTTAAATATAGGGTTTATTTGATGAACTGTGGAAACCGCCATGTGTCAGGGCAATGGGAAGATTTTAAATACAAAAAGATTAAGAGTTACTAATTTGTTTGTCTTTTACATTTTACGGCATTAAATTGTTGACATACTTGCCACAACAGGGACAATGTGCTAAATAAATTATAATAATTGCACAGTTAAGAGATGTAGGTTCTAAAAACCATGGCTACATTGTTTTTGTTTTCTATCTGCTGTATTAATTTTATTATTCTTTACATTCACAGTAAAGTGTGATTTTATTTCTATGTAAAACCATATTCAGGAAGCATTGATTGAAGACATACGTTTGCGAAAACATTCAAAGTCAAAAATATTTACTTACAGCTTCGCATTCATGCAACTATCTGTCAGCTGTGTACTAAATAAACTTAATCTCGGAACACAAGGAAGTTTCCGCTCAATAATGTAATTATTTACTAGATAAGTTCTTAGAGTATCTAGTTATTTATAAATGCAGTACGTTTATAAACAGTTGGTTCAGTGACCTGTCATTCAGTTAAATAAATTACAATAGGGTGTCCATGCAATCTTTGTCTTATTCCAAGTGGCTTTCTTTGGCCACAGTTGGATAGTTTCATGTACAAGAAACAGGGATGTCAAATTCATGGCTTTCAAAATAGATTCCAGATTTAAACTCGGATTGTTTTTACCAACAACCCAAATCCTTGAGACTGAATTTTTAAGTATCCGTAGAGCATGAAGGAGAAGAATTTGTTTTGTATTCAAACTTGTTTAAATAAACTCAGTGTAAACGTTGGTTAATAATTGAAAAAACAAAACAAATTCGTTATTGAATATGTATCAAAGTAAATTGTAGTCAACCTATTGTATTCCGCAGGTCGAAATGTTATCAATCAATTTTCTCAATATCATATCGTAATTCAATTGTTATAAGATAATTATTTATACTTAGAGACACAAAATATAAGTAATAATTAAGTCACGATAGCTTTTAAGTCGGTATCGAGCATATAAAATTATATCCTTAATTTTAGGTAGCTCAGAAAATGCAGTAAAATAACGAATAACAACGAGCTTGTAAGAATTATGAATCATTTAGGAAGGTTGTTCCTTTGAATTTTTCGTAATTTTTTATTAATTGCGCCGTCTCTGCTAAATACCTAATTTATAAATGAATTAATTATAATTTCTATTGAATTATTTGACACATTCCGTACCTATATCAAACTAATTCAACTGAGTCGCAAATTAAGCATTAATTATTAAGGGCCGAAAGGAAACAAAATCAAATAAGTAAATAATAAAATTTCTTAGATTTTAATTAGGCCTGGGTTAATAGATAGAATATTAATGAAATATTTTATTCAATATTTTAACACTCAAACTCAAAATCTGCTAAACTCAGGTGATTGGCCTAGCAATATTAATTTTGACAATCATAAGTGTGATAATGCTATTATTTACTTGTAAAAGATGAGCAAATAAAGTTGCAGTAAATCATTGTTAAGGTTCAATAGCGGTCGCAGAGTACAAAAGCCGCTAATGCTAGTCAATTGAACGGCTTATTTGGCTTGGAAGATTCCATATCAACTTTATTGTAAGCAAATAATTTTAAGCTTCATTGAAGACATAGATATTTTGAATCCTACATCATTGGTAATGAAATAACAATGAGATTAGAGCAACGCAAAACAAAATATAACCAAAAACAAAAATAACTCGAAGAACGAACGCAGAAGAAGCTAAAGAGTAATTATTAATTACTTTCGTCTTCCTTGGTTGGCAACACGTTTTGATGCCTCGGAGGAATTATAAACTATGGAGAGATAGTAATATAATAAATCGAATGTTTTCTATAAAGCGGTACTCTTTTAACTTACGCACGTACAGAAGTCTGAGAAAGACAGACTGATAACGTATAGATTGTACAACTTATTACTATCTCTCCATAGTTTATCATTACTGCGAGTTTTGATGCACTTTTCTGATGTCCATGGACGACGGTTACCACTTACGATAAGTTGGTTTGCCTGATCGTATATTAAATGTTTACATGGATAAAGTATATTTCATGTATCAAAAAACCTTTGAAGTTTTTTTTGGCAAAGACAACGTAAAATACGGTGAACTCAATATTGTAACAATTAGAAAATTACTTTTATGCAAATCGTTGCGAGCTGAAGTTCCTGTATGATGGTGAAGCTAAAAATAACCTATTGCCTGTTCCCCGACCAACAAGGTAAACGGATCATCTATCTAAATGAAGTAAAGTTTTCATCTTATTGACACGGTGATGATTCAATCTTCACCAATTAGATGCGACACTCAAGAAAACGATTCGTCGCTGACCTAACAATATCAAGATTATCTGATTAAATGAGTCTAAGGAACTTTACTAATAGGGTAAATGCACCAGTTCCGACCAGCTCAGTTACATGCTTGAGTATTTCTGTACGTCCTACGTTTGCCTCAATGTCATCCTTTGATATTGAACGTGAGACCGCGGTGGAAGCCACAGATTGTAGCAATTATTTAAGGACAGTGTTAAACTGTGCTTAATTGAATTTCCCTGTGGTGTGTGTGTATGATGAGAGTAAAATTATAAATCTTGATAAATCTTTTTATTATAATAGCCGACAAATTGTAGATGAACAAAAATATGACAATTAGTCTCCGGAGTCTATGGACATTAGAAACATCAAAGCAATGACTGATGTATTGCCGGCGAATAATGACTATAGAAGGAAGATAAAAAAATGGTGATGGCCAAATTTGGGATTTGGTTCCAATTTATATTTGAGCGCAGGTAAAAATTATGTAAATACTTTTACTTCTTAATAAAACTGCTGGAAAAGAAGTTAAAAATCATGTAGGAATCAATTACAGCGTACTTTTATTACTGTCTGACCTGGCGTAGTATTTATACTCTCGGCTTTGATTATGTGGTAAAATGCGATTTGAAAAGACATTCATTCATAATAGCGGAAATCATCATAAATTATAATATTTGCAGATCTCATGACGTAAGTAATTTCTATATAGAATTTACATTTCTTAGAAACGTTTATGTAGATTAAATCGTTTGTTTAGTAACAACTAATAAAACACCCGCCAAGAAAACCAATGACTTATTCGACGTACTATTATAAACTGTCTGGTCTTATTACCTTGTTAGGATACGTAATGAGTTTAGTAACAATTAGGTACTAATAATTATAATTTAAGACGAAACTGACAAACAGAAGAAAACTTCAAGAGCGTGATTTAGGTTTGTCGTGAATTGTGATCGTATGACGTGAGGTCAATGTCACCACAGATCTTTATGGCTCATGGATATCTACAATCCCTAGTGTTACAATCCCTAGTGCTATTATATTAAAAAGTATTATATTAAAAACTAGCGGCCCGCCCGCGGTTTCACCCGCGTGGATCCCGTTCTCGTGGGAATATATGCATGTATTATACATAAAAACCTTCCTCTTGAATCACTCTACCTATTACAAAAAACCGCATCAAAATCCGTTGCGTAATTTTAAAGATTTAAGCATACAGACAAACAGACGGACAAAAATAGCGACTTTGTTTTATACTATGTAGTGACTATATGATACGTACTATAATTCGCTCTTACACATTGTTTACTTTGTATCAAAAACTTTATAAAGATTATGAATATCCTTTTTTTTCAAAATATTTTTACTTATTGATGAATTGTACATACTTGTTTATGTATAACAGCTATATATTTCTGGCAAGAAAGAAAATTAAATACCTATGGTAAATGTAATAATTAATAATGAAAGTATGTAATATTTTACGGCTGTTTCTAGAGTGCTGTTTTATTTGCTGAGTAATTTTCTACCTTCTTGTTATTCTGTTACATTTATTGAGGAAAATGTATAAAATACTTCGAAATCACGAAGTAATCACAGATCACGTAAGATTAGACTCCAAACAGATAAAATTTGTGTATTGTGATTGGTGATAAAATGTGTATAATAAAAAAATTAAGTTATATAATGTATTGTAACCTCTTCCCAAATCTTGTCTGGAAGACAACGTTGCTAAGAAATAAGACCACATTTTCTGTAGCTTAACTCTTTCTATACATCAAGTATAACAAGGTAGGAAAAAGAGTAAGTATTTTATATTAATCTATTTTAGTGTAGTTACGACGAACATTTCATTTAATTAGTTAAGTGAAAATTTAAAAACTTCAATCTTTTTATATAATCTGCTGTAGTAGATATTGTCGCGATTGTGGATTTAATTTATGAGCACATTGAGGATAAGATTAAAAATCGAAGTCGTATCGCCTACTGTATATTATGATATTATAATTCAGACTTTAAATTATGTCTCAAATTTAACAGTAGCTGAAATGTTCATTAATAATTCACATCAATTTTATGCAAATATAAAGTATAAAATCAAAGTCTATCAAATAAATAAATTCTACACTGTGTAGAATTAAGACAATTGAGCACTGGGTATGTATTTATAACGAAAATAAAAGTCTAAGGTATTGCTTATACTAATATAATCTGTAGTGTACTCGTACCTGCTGTTGATGTTGTTGACTGAAGATGAAAGGCAACTTGACACAAAAATTCAAGTCTACATAATCATTAAGTCTAAAGTCGTAATGCAAATGTTTTTGCAGACTTGTACTTAACTTACTACAGATTGGTACTGCGGTATGAATTCCCAATCGTTTATAGAATAATTTATATACTATTATCAATTGACTGTTAAACTGTTAACCAATTGACTGTCAAAGACGTTATCTGAAGTACCTAAGTGATAAGGATTCCAATTATTTTCTTATCTTCGATGCATGTTAATTCTATCGTTAGCAAAGTACCGTTAGTATTCTATATTAAAATCGCAATTGACCTTAAAAATCCAAACTCGGTTAGAGCATTATAAATATGAACGTACTACACGCAGGGGACAAGATGGTTGAGAGGAAGAATCAATTGCGGCGAGCTAAGTGGTAAGTGGTCACTGACTCAGTGGCAATGCATGACCCATATGCGGAAAAATAACATATTCATATCAAAAATTTTCACACAAACAAACAAAAAATACATTTTCACTATTTTATATACGAAAATATGTATCGTTCTGTTTAGAATGTATTGCAGAGAGTTATCATTTTTGCGATAACGAATGTGTGCTCTATGTGTGGGAAAATATGCGCAAAATTTTCACAATTAAAAAAATATATGAGTATATTGCAGTAGTCGTTATGATTCATATATTAACTAACAACAAAGCCTAACAAAACTCAAAGGTGTGTGAATTCCGCCAATCCACACTTGGCCAGCGTGGTGGACTATGGCCTTAACTTTCCCAGTCCGGAAGATTATAGGTTTTGATGATGATGAGTTTGACGATCAATTGATAAGATTCAAAAGCCTATGAGTAAACTCTAACAAATTTGAATTTCAAGGCAAGCAGCTAGGATTATTTCTAGATTTTTCTCTGCGTAGCATAGCATAAATTAAAAGGATGTCTCACCAAAGAGGTCCAGTCAGATTTGACTGGGTCATCAGGGAAGAGGAAGATGTCGAGCAGCGCCCAGGACCCTCGCCACACGAATACCACCAGCGATCCCACCACCGTCACGGAGAATATACAGTCCAGTATATACAGCACCGTCTCTTTGCTGCTCTGTAAATAAATTATCGATATTTAATAAATGAAACATGGCAAATGAATGAAACGAATTCTATACTCAGAAAAATTTTTGGTCCTTCGAGCTGACAATGCCATCTCTCTTTTTTTTAATTAACCAACAGAAAACTAAATTTACTCTGAATTTGAAACTAATTGTAATTAACAAATAATGATTAAAACTAATTACTATTGGCGTCCATGAAAAACAACGTTCAAGAACTGTAGTTACAGTAAAAACTACTTCCTACTACTACTAAAAGAACTATAGTTACGTTGAAAACATTATCGACTACCTGAAATAACGGGTAGAGTTTTACGGACAGATATGATTAGAAAACCAAAGTATACCTACAAACAAATTTAAAAGCGGGAGTGTCCAAAGTATAATAAATCTGGATGACCGGTCTAGGAGAGTAGAGGCTATATCGCGCGGATGGATATAATTGGATCTAGGTATAATCAATAATATTATTTATCATACTGTGTTTGACACTGACATGCGATTTGCTAATTTTGATTAATTTTAAATGTTATCAGTGTTGGTTTCAATGACAGCATTACTCGGGGAGTACCCGCCATATTGCTCTTTGAGTATCTCATACTGAGTAATATTTTTTACTATAAAACGATGGAAGTAGAAGGTGAAACAAAAATAACAATACATCACAGGACTGCACGTGAATGTTAACAGGCCCAAAATTATGTAACCAATGCAAAGCATACCAATCCCACGGAAGTAATGATAATAAAATTATTTATTCTATTGATATAATTTGGATAGTGTAAATTATGCAGTTAGAGAAGAATTGATTCAATGCAATGAGGGTAACCGCGTGTGAATTTTCCGCTAGAGGCGCTAGTGAAAAGTGAGGTCTGTCTGTCACTTTTCGCTTGTCTGAATGTCATTTGTCACTGTTTATGTATGGGCGGGCTTTGACAGCAAGACCTCACCTCGCCGGTGGCGCCAACTGGTGAGCACGAAAACGGCGACCCTCATTGGAATCTTCTAGTTTAAGACTGCATTTTAATAAAGCGGAACACGGTTCCTTAGAAGTTGAAGTCCAGTGAAATTCGAGTGCAAATAAATTCGTTCTTTATTTTTAATGATTATGGATAATATGGAGATTTCCGCATTACTTGGTATAGATTGAAGATGAATATATGTATATCTAAGTATATATTTTCGCAAAAACGTTCTTTAAATTACTAAGATTTTCACGTCAAAATCTATCGGCTCTAGATAAAAGAAAATCGAGACAGAGATATCTATAAATAAACTAACCTACTATTATAACGCTTTCGCGTCAGTTCCAGAAATAAATCTTTATCAGTACAGATACATATATTGTTTATTTATAAATAGAGAGAATCGTCATAATGACTTTTATCTATTATCTACTATTGAACCTGCCTTCATTTTGCTTTGGGAAATGTGTTTTTTATATTTACAAAAATATTATCACACACCCCCATTAATACACTTGTTTTTATCAACTTAAACTAACACTTAATTTAACTTAAGTAACTTAAACTTGTTTGACATTTTTTATGTATGTTCAGTGATTTCTTCATAATTTGTGAACCATTTTTTACATATAGTACCTACCTAGAGTATACGAGGTGGTATCATTGTCACCAAATCAGAGGGAAATCGAGGGAAACTTTCAAAAGACACGTGCCTATGTAGTGTTTTAGATGATTTGACATGGTTGGAAAACCTTCATAAAAATAAATATTTAACATACTCAATATGTACAGTTTTCAATACCGCTAAAGGTAATAATAACAACGTTATTCATCATTATTGATCGAATACAAATAGGTGATAATGACAATAATCAATTAGGTAATTATCCAATTCATTACTAATCGTATTAATTGAATTTTATCTGTCTCGTCGGCTACTTTGTATTAATTATGTCATTAAATATGATTAGCTCATAAAATATGATGATATTGCATGATGACAATGCTGGACTTAGGCCTCCTCTAATTGGCGCCACTCCAACCAGTCCTGGGCACTCTGAATCCAGCGGTTTCCAGCTGTCTTCTTCAAGTCATCAATCCACCTTGTCAGAGGGCGTTCTATGCTTCTTTGACCGAGGCGTGGTCGCCATTCGAGGACGATATCGAACGCGGACGGATATAGCTATAATCCATATTGAGCAGTTGTTGTGTAGTTGATATAGAATTCACAAAATTTTATATACAATTATACTGTTACCTATATAGTGGGCTGGCGTAAGACGAATTTGTCTTAAAGCAAACGACGACGAAATAAAAGCGTTTTATTACGCTGATTTTATTAGACCATAATAATATGGCAATTCTTATAATTAACAACCCTTCACGAGCCATCGTTCGAGATTCGAGAGGTCTTGGATTCGATTAAACTTTTAAATGACAACTTTTATAGCACAGCGTGACTTAAACCCGCACGGTTTTCCGTGACTTAAATAACCGATTTTTGCATGGTAAATGACGCTAACTTCACACCGTTCAAAAATGAATCTATATTCATAGTTTCGTGCAGTTCTTACCTGAATAATCCTACTAATATTATAAATGCGAAAGTTTGTAAATATGTATGTGTGTGTGTGTGGGTTTGTTACTCTTTCACGCAAAAACTACTGAACGGATTTTCATGAAACTTTGCAGTAATATAGCTTAGACATTGGAATAACAAAATTTGTTAAAATTTATAGAGATTTTTCAAGGGACTGGTTCCCCGAAGCGAAGCGAGGGCGGATTTACTAGTAAAACATAAAAAAATAAAGATTTTGAGTCGACAACATAGCACAGCAAAATTCGGATTGTCCAGTTTTGTTAAATTGTAATGGTTCTGAGAGACAAAACGCAGTAGCTATATTGGACACTAGCGAAACGTCTCTGACACCTGATTGCGGTGTTGCCAACTTAGCGCTAACTGCTAATTTTGTATTGTAGAAAACATTAAATTTAAACATTAATAAGTTCGTAATAATTCCTTTCGGGAGGCTTTGTCGTAATTTTTTATCTGACTCTTCATGTTACACTTTGTAATTCTCTTTCGCACCATAAATCAACAATAACATTATCGCAACTTAAAAAGTGTAACTCTGTAACAACTTAAAAAGATATATTATCTACTAGAGAACCGTCCGTGCTTCGCTTCGGTACCCGTAGGTAACAGCCGCGTAGGTCCCACTCCCGTAGGAATCTCTGCTAAAAAGTAGCCTGTAACATTTGCCTATGACTTAAGTAAATTACATATAGTACTTGATAACGTGATTCAAAACTTGCAAGTGAATTTTCCTAACGCCATCTATTAACAACTCCGGAAATAAATATCTAGCAACTAACAAAACATCGATCTTCCCATGGAAATGAGATGTTTTTCCGTGGTAAAAAGTAGCCTACGTCACTCTCCACCCTCCTAACTATCCCTACACACATAAACCATACCATATAATAGCCATGTTGCGACGTGAAAGAGTCACAAACAAACAAATAAACAAACAAAAAAACACACTTTCACATTTATAATATTATAGTAATATAGTAATAAGTAATATAATATTAGTAAGGATATGAAATTAAAGTATTAAATTATAACTATTATTTATTATAATTACAATATATAATTATTATAATGTCACTCGTGCTATAAAATAATATACGATACTCGTTCGTAAAGTTGCACTTTTATAACGGCGTATACCTATCGCACTCGCTTCGCTCATGAGCTAACTTAACGCCGTTAAAAAATGGGCAACTTTACGCACCGTATCGTAATGTACTATTTTACGGTCTTGTGTATTTCTGTCTTGTGTGGTATTCATGGCGCTCACGACAGTGGGAATTCTAATGTAGGGCTATGAGTGTGAAGCGTTATAATTAATTTACTGTGTAAAATTAAGTATCAGGGGACGGACTTAATCTATCCTTCAGTCCGTACCAACCTCTTTTCTGTTTACGCTTGCCTCACGGATCTTGCTTCGTATATGGTTTTTTACTCGTCTAACTCGTCTATCACCTATCCTCTTTCTAAATTAATAATGAATTTGTGAATTATTTTATGTTTGTCATTCGCAGAGACGGTGAACCGGTTATAAAGCGGTCCCGTAGTTTAATTTAGGATTAGGAATACCAAAGCGTCGGTTAAGTTCATAATTGTCAGTAAGTTTCTTCTGAAGTGATAAGCGACGGTGACCATTTACCATGAATATGAAAGGACTAAGATACCTTTTTTTAATAAAATTTAAATTGTGGTTGAACAACATTATTAATTTTGATATAATATGTAATATGAATGGCAAATTTGGCAAGGTTTCTTTATGTAATAGTTGACATACAAGCAGACAAGCCACAGGGTAGAGACGTAGAGTTAGAAAGAGAGAAAGAGAAAGAGAGATTTCAAGGTGAAACTGGATGGTACAGAGTCCAGTGAGCTTTGCAAAATGGTACTGGGCGCTTTAACCTTGTCATTTGTTCAGCAGGGAGCATCCCGAGTAGAGGAGGTCAGCTTAGACTCAATGGATGGATCCTCTACCTGGTTTCTCTCACTAAATCTTACTTTGAACGTAACTACGTTTAGATTTAATTTTAAAATAATAAAAATTTGTATAAGAATCATATTACTTGTGATCTTCAGATAGTTGTTGAGACTGTGACTTTCTGTTCCATGTGATCTGAACGTACAAAAAATTTCAATTACGCATATTTTTTACGGAAAAATTAATTAAAAAAGACATGCACCAAAAAGCCTTGTTTTTAGCAAAATTAAGAGTATTTTTAATTGCTCTATTTCTTTTCACACTTGAGGGAAAAAAATGTTCATTTTTTCATAGTTCATTATTTTAAATTTCTAATGTTTCATATTATTTCAATATTTTACATACACACGGTTATATCATGTCAGACAGTTGTATAACATCTAATAAGTATACGTAAGTTAAAATACAAAATCTTTCATTTGTAATTCATTTTTCTTCCATTACATAATTTTATTAATAGATGGATAATACCAAATTATTTAAAAGGAAACTAAAAATGTAGGAAAGGAAAATACATGCTAAAAATTTCAATAATTTTACCGAAATTTGAGAATAGGAAAAATTAGAGAAAATTGAAAAATGCCATTTCTTAAATTATTCCTTAAGTAACAAAAAATCCGTCCTTATGTCATCATGCAATCCAAATTCAACAAAATGGCGGTTAGGCTTATCTACATACGGTTGGCTGTCGTTCCGAATGTTTTAAACCATACCATATTTTAAGACATTTGATTTTTTTATACAATTAACCCCCAAACGCTACCGAATAACAAATGGTATAGTATAATTTTTGTGATTATCTCATAACCTAAAAATAAAGATGCGTATATTTTTCAGTCAGTCTCAAGAATTTCATCACAAATAGTAATATACCTAACTGTTAACTCTTTCAGATGCGATTGTGGTTCTGGCTGAGTTTAGTATACCACCTAAAATACAGAAAACAATTCTATGATGTTACTTAAAGCCGTTAGCATTCGTTCCCCCGCACATAAGTATCCGCAATTTTAACGAAGAAGAAAATTAAAACTCATAGAGGGAATTTATAAATTATAATATATAATCATTTTAATCATTATATAATCTTAAACGTAATATTTAAAGTGTGCTGTTTTTGTCAAATAACAAAATTTTATATTGTTTCTATCTCTTTCAGAATTATTTAGACTGGATATTTGTAGAAACACGCGTATAATATTTTTCCCACTAGTTTAAAGTAAAATGCAATGATTGAAAATTATCAAAACAAAACAAATCACAACACATATCCAGCACCAACATAAAGGACACTCACGATACTTTTTAACACACCTGTTTAAAAAATGTTGGGGCATCGAAGTATCCTTCTGGGGAGTCCACAGTGATGCAGAAAGGAGCGGATATTGAATTACGAACTCCTCTAAAGGACAGTAACGTTAGGGTTGTGACCACAGTAGTCAGAACAATAAGGTCTGGGTCTGATTGAGTATTGTCCAAAACGTTCCAGACACCTCTGCATGCTCCGATGTTGACGATTCCAGCCAAGGACGTATATAATCTCGTCAATACATAGTATGGCCATCCGATCTCTGGGTTCAACCATTTGCTGAAGTGATCTTGAAACATGCACAGTATGAGACAAAATAAAAGGCCATAGGCGGCGGTGATTACCGCACTCCATATAGGATGTTCAGGAAGAATGTAGATATCCATAAGACTCCACCCTGATTTCCAATATATCATGACGAGGGGTCCTACGACGACTGCTGAGAATATTGTATCGAATAGCTCCAAGAGAGCTTGTTCAGCCCATTCGCCGTCGATGTAACGGCTGACTGCCGCGAAGGTACTGCCACGCATACTTAGGTGTGTAATTGTGCTATAATTTGCATGCTAAATAAGTTAGCTGAATAAGTGACAATTTATTTTTTGTACCATCTTTATAAATACTATTCAATGCAAATAAATTATTATTATTTTTATTATTATTATTAGGTAACTGATATGTTCAATTGGTCCCACAAGCCTCTTATAGGTATACTCGGAAATGTCTCAGAGAATTTGATGATGCGTTGGAATTGGATTACTCTGTCACAGGTTTAAATATCGTCACTTTGAGACAGTATCCCTCAAGAATGCGCAGCGATATGTAAACAATAATTTCAGAATTATTTCAAATGTCTTTTCAAGATCCTTTCTATGTTAGTTCTGGTCAGGCCGACGCGAACACGCAGTCGAGAGTAGAGGCGTCCAGAATTTTTAAAATTTTCAAAATATCGAAAACTTCATTCCGAATTATTTCAACGCGCGAGTAATCCATTCACAAAAATAGGGACTGAATATGATCTCAAAACAGGCTTCGCTGTTCACAATGGTCAAGGACGCTTGTATGCACTTTAAGCAAGAATATAAATTATTTTTCAATTATTTTATTCACTGGCACTGAATTTAGCAGAGCACTGTAAAACCCGAACGAAAGTAAAGCAGTGATTCCCCAAAATGAAGATTAGGGCACGAAAACGGTTTATATATGCGGAGAAAGGTAGATAGGTGTTCCGATAGCGACGCTTGTTTTGTCCACGCGTCAGGTCTGATACTTCCGTAATGAATCACAATTAATATTTTTAAACATTACAATTCTCCTGATATAATCGATTAAATCAGAAATAAATCCCCGGAATATCGGAAGTTCAATAAATTAATTTGAAGCGTTAATAATCCTAATATTTATGGAACAAAATTACTGCTATAGTATGTGGTTTTAACAGCAAACGTTTCCAAGTTTACCTGGAACAATATTTGTATGTTTAATAAAAAAGTAAACAATATTAATTTGAAGATTTTATGGTGTTTTATTGTTTTAGTTAATTTCTACTTGACTATTTGTATAGCTATCAATTTGTGTTATTACAATTAAAATAAAAAGGTAGATATTTTAATTTATTAGCAATGGTAGGTATATACCTACTATAGGTAGTATTCGTATAACATTATACAGTGTATGTAGGTACACAAATGAAGTGTACACTTCCATAAAAATTTAAACCAAATATATCATGAAGGATTTCAAATGTATCTGACTAATTCAAATTATTACAAAATAAAATTCATTTACACATTACATAATTATGTCAAATCAGCGTGGTAACCCTACTGTGGAGGCATTGTGGGCGTCACCTACTATGACGTCATTGCGATTTCCACCAATCAAATTCTGGGGATAGATTTTCTTAATTGGTATTTTCGGCGTTAAACTTATGTCAGTGTTATCGCGATATGATTTTATCCTCTACGAGTATATCCCCGATGATCGATGCAATTGCACGGTTCTTTCATTTGAGGGCAGTTAGGTATAGGTATTTAATATGACATTGATGATATAAGGTGATACGGCATAATATATTATAGGCAATAGATCTATCAGATTATACTTGTAGTTAACAGTTTCTGGAATCTTTAAAAAAATATTAATTAGTATTTCGCAGTGCGAGCTATGTGGTTTGAATGTTGAATTCCTGACCAAAGGAGACTGGGATCGAATCCAGCACACATTTCTAATTTTCAAAAACGATGTTCGTCTTAGGTTCTAGACACACGGACCGCATTTCAACTTTAAATCAACCACAAATTGCAGTTCACGTGCAGTTTGAATGCATTTGACACGACGGCAATAGAACTGCAAACCCAACGCGCAACCAAACCAAACTGCAATTGGATTGCGCGTTTGGTCCAACAAAAACCAAACGTTGCACGCGCGTTGGAACCAAACGCGCAATCCAATTGCAGTTCAATTGCAGTTTGGTTTGGTTTGGTTGCGCGTTGGGTTTGCAGTTCTATTGCAGTCGTGTCAACTGCATTCAAACTGCGCGTGAACTGCAATTTGCGGTTGGATTGCATTTAAAATGCGTTCCGTCTGCCTAGAGCCTTAAAGATTTTATTCATGGAATTGAGTTGGCGAGCCAGTGTAGGTACAGCTCTAACCTTTCGCTGCCACCCATGACAAAACTGTGAGCGACACAAGTCAACACTCAAATCGGGATTAGGATGATTTGCAAGTTAGCAGGCGGTGCTAGAACATTAATAAGTAATTGGTCAGTTCGTTAGTAGTCACGAGGACTGGGGCACGGATAGAGTTAATGAAAATACAAAATAGCCTATATTTTTAATTCACGTAGCCTGTATTTTGTCAATACACTTATGACCATTATTTTGTGCTAGTCTAACGCCGATTCTAAAGTTGCTATATGAGAAGAAAGGCGAAACAAACTTCACAGGATATCTTTTAAACCAGTTCTTTTAGTTGTGGTTCGTAATAGCCCTGATTATAATACCTATTATTTATCACTTACTTCGGTGAAGGAAAATATCGTGAACTACAAGGTATGTGAAATCTACCAATCCACACTTGGCCAGGTTGGCCACCATTGTGGACAACGGCTTATACCCCGCAGTGGTAAAGTTGTAAGCTATGACGTAGACCTCAAGTCGTACAGACTCCAAGTCCCTGAGCATAGTACCAAGTTATTCCATGGAACTCACCAGAATGTTAAATCATTCTCAATCGTAGAAGTGTGATGTAGGTAATCACCAACGATGGCGAATTTTACTTCGTATTAGGTTCATAAATTGATATTATTTGCAACTTAGACCGCATTTGTCTGTGTCAAAGGAACGATACTGTAACATTGTGGTTAATTAAGACCACAACGAAAGCCAAAACATGAAACACAAAGTTTCTCTAACCAACGTCGCTCGCAACATCCTCTTGACAAAATGCCGCCAATATAAAAACGATTAATATTTCAATCGAATGATCGAAACGATGTAACATTTGCGATGAAAGATGCGAAGTTCTGGGTCTATCCTTGAGCCCTTGCTAATCCGATCTACATATCTAAATGACGAGCACCATACCAGATAAAAGCAGGCAGTTTCTTCTAAAAATGGTCATTAGACTCCACACCTTCATTGCTTAATGATGATTTAATAAATTAATTTAAAGCTTAAATTAATATTTTTTTCAAATTAAATATTATACTCTGTATAAACATTTACAGGGCTCTACTACCTTCGAACCTTCGAGAACGGTAGGAAAACATTAGACGGTGTGAAAATTGGGCTCAAAACAAACACTCTTTTTATTACATGAGTGTATAGTAGAAGTAGAGTAGACGTCTAGACACTGCGTCATCTTGTCAGGGTTATCACTTGATACAAAATATTATAACATCATAACCGATTGTGGTATGGATAGTATGTGTTTTGTGCGTATACCTATACCTAAAACGATTTTCTCGAATAGTCTTAAGGGTTAGAACGCGTTTGGGAACTGTTTCTTTAAATAGATACTAATTGAGACCTTAAGAAAATATGTATCTAAATTGTTACGGAATCCCGATATATAGATGAAATACCTAATAATAAAATCTATAATTTAAAATGTATACCATCGCAGGCACTAAAAATTTAACATGCAAACGGGACCACACGATTTTAAATTTGAAATTCAATTCAATTTTAAATGAAGAAAAAAAACTATGATTTTTTATTGTTCATCCTCCGAATAGACTAAATACCTACATAAATACCTACTTTACACAGAGTTAAACAAATTCTATCGCTCTTTCTATCATTTAAAAATGCCACTCTTCAGTCTCAGGTCTACTGGAAGAAATTTCATAAGAGATAAGCAGTACCTTTGTTCCATCCTTTCTGCAATGAAGATTATTTAAACTGTATCAATATGTGCATAAATTATTAAATAAATAAATAAACAACGGCTACTTTAACCCACTATGCACTTTTTAAACTTGGTTTGAATATGAACGTTATGAGTTGCCACAGAGCTATAAATAATTTAAATGGTAGAAATCTATTTATATAGGTACTTTGACAGTCACTGCTATGGTCAATTTGCAGTGGCGATTCCTGGTGTTTATAATTGGGGTGGCTCCAGCTTTTGTTATATAGGGTGTAGTGTTAAGTGCGCATAACCTGAAAACCATTTCTTCAGACGGGCAATCTGAACAACTTGCAGTCTTTCATTAAGGAACCTACTTTGAAATCGCAAAAAAGAAATTTCATACAATTTGACATTTTCATTTTTGTATGCAATAGCTGATGTTTTTTCGCGATTTTAAGGTTGGTCCCATAGTGAAAGTTGTTCAGGTTGACGGTCTGAAGAAACGGTTTTAATAATTTCAGTTATTACGCATTTAACGTTACATAACATACAAATACACATGTGTAAATAAAAAATTGAATTATACAATTAATGAGACCTTTATTTACTTAAACCCTATTTAATCATAAACTCTATTCTGTATCACAGATTTTGTTGAATAACTCATATTTTCATGTCTATTATAAACTAATTACTAAATAAAAAGTCAATTAAATCAATAGAAAGATAGAAACCGTAACAAACACCATCACAAATCTACACTATCACGAAAAACATGCGAAAACTCGTTAGGTAGTGCGCCATTCACAGTGCCAGACCCGCGTTTCAAACTCAGTGATACCACAGTATAATTTTACTATGGTGATACTAAGCGATCGAAGAGGCGCGGGCGGCCGCGGGCCAACGACTTTGTATGGACTACGCATATGTGCTGGCAGAAGCGCATCGCTCGCCTCGGCCGCGCTCGGCACCCGAACACGACAACAATCGCCGCGAGTCGCGCGAGTGATATGTAGAAGACCGCAGCGCTCGTAAAATGCAATTATTGTACCTAGGTCTAAATAATTAGGTTGTAAATATATGATTTTTTACATTTTATTTAATGCTTAAAAATTATGGTATGGCGGCGCCATACGCGCCATCTTAGAGAAATCGCCACTGTCAATTTGGTCGGATCCGACCGAATGTGGCAGTTGGAACTGCCAATCCAATATTGCTACAGACGCTCCAACTTGGTCGGATCCGACCGAGTTTGGCAGTTGGAAGAACCAATCCAACATTGCACATTGAGTCCAACAAGCAGTTGGCGAGCCGACTACGTCCAACACACGTTCCGATTTGGTCGTGCTCGGGCGGTTGGCTCCAACCAAATCGGAACGTGTATTAATCGTACTTTAAAGGTAGCCATCGACGATACGAAGATTTCCATATGGAGGTGCTGACCGTGGTGCTGACTCACTTCCATTTGTATGTACGCGCTGTCACTTCGAAGATAGCACGCTATCACGTCGGTCGACATCGTACGGAAGAATTATCACAATGGATAGCCATTTGCCATTGACAGTCGGCAGCGGACGACGTTCATTTGGATTGGATAGATGGATTTCAATCCGTTTGGAAATCCAAAGCTGGAAGGCGTCCATTTGATTGGCATACGTTTATCACATTCACGAAATAATTTTGGAAGACGTCCACTCCGTTTGGATTAATGGACGTATCGTCAATGGCTACCTTCAGCTTTGTACACCGTCAAGGATTGGAATTAATTGATTATAATATGGGTGTCTTCAAATAAACAGTGTGCGACTTCTACGAGGCTTCGGTCCTTAACTATATTACTTGCAAGTGGGATAGTGGTTTAGCATGAAATTACAATTATAAAATAACTATCATGAGTAATAAGGGACTGTCCCTTATCATTATGTCATATCATGAAAACGGCTCATAAGACGGTCGGCGTGTTAGAACATTCGTGCATTATTATCGTAGTAAATATCTTCTTACGCACCTAGACAGACAGATATCGAAAATGTCTGAAATCTGTAAATGTTTGCGGTGCATAACTAAAATTGAACGAGAAAGGCTACTGATTTAACGATAACTTTATACTCGTAGTTTGAGTGATATCTGACTCCTTTCTCTAATCAATCGATAAAAACATTGATAACGCAGTAGTCTTCGCGTACACACGCGACATCGAAGACGTATGTAGGTGTGCTTAAGAAAAATATTTTACAAAATAAACTCTTGTATAACACATAAAAAAAAAATATTTTAGCGAAATGTGTCGCGGGTATTTTATTTAAAAATTAAATCATTTTATACTTGAATACCTACTCCGTTCTTGGGTTTTCTTAATTTCTTTGTGAATTTGTTAATTGTAAAAATAAATTATAAGTTAGAAGGTGAAAAGGGATGAATACCTAGGCGTCTGATCATGATAATTATACTGAATACTAAGTCAAGTGAAATTACATATTTTTTACAAAATTTAACACAATTTTCTACCTTTTTACAAAAACGTAGAATCTAAATGGAAAACATTCTTCTTGCAATAATATTTATGTTAGTAAGTAAGTAGTACACGTTAACAAGTCAATGTCCACTGGCGATCTTGAACGACTATAAGCCGGTATTGACCTGAGATTACTTAGTTATCGTACACAATTATATTATGCACTGATTTCTTTAAAAGGAATGGGTTACAGATCATTTATCTTCTTTTGGTAACATTTTTAACTCTAAAAATGTATCGTAAAGTTACAAGCTATTTATTATGCTAAGTAGTAACTTTTAGTACAGAATCTGATATATTTAACTTTTAAATTCTAATTCAATTAGTTTATGAACAATGTAAATGTAAAATATAGTAAAACCTTTAATTTTAAATAAAAAAAATCTATGACAAGCCAAAGTTGATTCAAGCAAAGGAAGCATGTTATTGATATTTTAGCAACAAAAACGTCCGTAGCAGCTACGAGCATAATTATAAATACTGAATAGGTTATTAACTATAATCTATAACCCGTAAACAAGAACTTTTTTTAATTTTATTTAATCATTATATTTTTTTAAAGTCTGATAAATGTGCGGATCATTTAAGATATTTATTTTACTCAATTTAAATAGATTACATAACTTCATTATTCGTAGTACTTTGTAAATAATTGTACGGCGTTGCGGCAGCAAAAATATTGTACCAATTACTTTTATAGACAACAAAAAGAACGACTTAATTAATTATAATATGTTTATGGTAATTATTACATTAAAATAATATTAAGATAGCGTGTCTAAAATGAATTAAGCCGAGTGCTACGGCTAGTTCTACGTTCTACGGGCTTGTCTACGTCGCCGCGTCGGTAGCTACATACTGCAGTCGTGTTCTAAACGAAATTCCTTTTAATTGCATCCCTAACAAATGCCAACTTTCCGCCTGCATGTTGCATTTTGTTGTGTAAAAGTTTAATCTTTTAGTAGTAATATTATTATGCCATACCATAATGTACACTATTTGTTTATACTAATTATACATTTTTTTATAATTAAAATACTCAGTATATTCCAAGAGTCCTTCTAAAGTTGCGGTTAAATAAAAAAAACTCCCTTATGTAGGAAATTAGACCTCTTTTTCCCCTTGTACCACAAACACCAGTAGGTTATTTTCGAATACTATTTCAATTCATTAGTTATTTAGACTTAAGTGTCAGAAATATGAACATCTCCAATTAAACTGCTTTAGTTTTTTGCAAGACTAGCGGAAACGTCTCCGAAATCGCTAATAAAACGTTTTTTTATTAAGCTTTTGCTTTAAATAGGGCTAAAAACTTACAAACTTAGGGCTTAAATGGAATAATTAATATGATTTACTACATTCCCTCAAGATCGGGGATAGAAAAGTTTTATTATATTTTAAATTTTCAAACTAAGATAAGCGTAGCCGGAGACAGTTAGATAGGTACTAGTATACCTACATTAAAAGTGCAAGAAGTCTCATTAGAGTTCGATAAAATACTCTCATTATCGGAATAATATTTGGAAGTTTTTCATGGAGAGTAAACAAAAAGTTCCCGAGGGACAGCTATTATAAGGTCATTACATTGTGGAAAGTAAGTATAAGATAAGTAGTTGTCTCAGGAATATTCTTTTCAATTTAACGCAAAGTCATAATTAGACAGATAAGATTTAGATTAAGAATTAGATTTCGATTTTACTGAGATATAGTTTGAGATTATTGTATAACATCTATTTTGAATTGATATTTAGTTCGACGTAAATTTATTTGCCTATCTTTGTTTTGATGTAGGTTTTAATAAATGTCGAATAAACAATCAATAACTGAGATTTTTATATTGGGAATAAATTGTTTTTAAGTATGTACAATTGTAATATCTCTATGGATGTGATGGCTTTTGTATTAAATATATCAAAGCAAGCATTGAAGCACCACTTCGTTTGACATACATGACTTGCACTTGACATTGAATTAATCAATTTACTTATCGGAAGAAATGATGCACAATGAACTTTATCGCATGTCATTTAAAGTCCATTTTTATTATGTGTTGCTATAATTTTGGCTACTTGGGTGCTACATATTTTTGAATACTTTGATTGCTTCATACTTTTGAACACTTTGGCTGTTAGGCAACCAGTGGCGTTGTGGTTGTCACGGTATTAATGCCGACTTGGGTGTTATCAAGTATTCGGTGTTGTGCGTGCTCCGGTATATTTATACACGGTAGATGGTCTGAACAATTTGATCGCTTTGGTTGAGCCGTTCTTAATGGTCATAATGAATGTTTCCAAGTATTTGGTAATCATGACTGCTACGTACTATATGACGCTGACTGTACTATTTGCAGATATTGTATAATTCAATTAGTGCAGTTAAAGTCAAATTATGTTAGGTGAATAAAATTTATAAAGTCGATACGTTGTTAATGCTAATTATCTCGTGAAATTTGTTTTTTCGTGTATTATAATAGTTTACCTAACTCAGTATTTTTTTTTTTGAATAATTAGAAATAGTTTTCTTTACCGTATAATTTAAAAAGGAACATCATTTAAATATAAGCCGTTGCGATGACAACACATCTATTGTTACAATCATGAATTTAAATTATTATGAAGCTGATAAATTGATGTGTTATCTTGACACCGAAACAACTATGAAATCCTTCACATAAACTGGCTTGCGTATGACATGACTGTGTGTATGATGTAATTTAGTGTGATTATGTAAAATAGTTTAACGGAAAATCTAAATTAGAAATGTATAAGTAGATAAAAATAATAAAAGAATATAAATATATAACATTTTCGTTTTACGATTAGGTATAGTTTGACTAAGTTTTATATTTACCAGATTAGTCTGCTAAATTGTTAGGCGTCGAAATTTTGTAAGATAATTTTGGCTCTTTGAAATCGTTCACTGTTAGATTTATAACTGGAAGCTGTAAGATTATTCCTCTACTTCCTCGAAAAATTCTCAACCTTTTCTCAATTTTGGTTGCACTTTTTCAAATTTATTTTATTTATTTGCAATGAGGAGCCATCGTAAGCTAAGCCGTTGTGAGTAAATCGACACAGAAGTGTTATTATCTATTTTATCTCATGCAGCCGAAGCTGATTAATTTAGACACGGTTAGTCATTTCGTACGTAACCGCGATAAGATAAGGTGTCGTAGATCATCCAGGATAATGCCACAGATAATGCTGTACATTCATTCATACTTCTTAATAAGAGATGGCACCACTAGAAACTTTTACCTAGTTTTACATCGTTTTTGTCAATCAAACAATCAAAAGCTTGGATTGCGATACTGCCGGGTTTTTTAGATACATTATTGTCCTTAATATTTAAATAATTAACTATTTATCTAATTTGCTATTATATTAAAAGGCGGTAGGAACTTTCAATGTAGATAGTGTCCAAAGTTTGATTTTCGGTCAGAGTAAACATTTGATAATAAATAAGTAATAATAACGTGACGAGCAAAGTAAACTTTCTACCAAGATATCATAAATTAACCCAAATATTAGGCTTAGTAAAACTGGTGGCTCGTTCAATGGGTAGATGCGTAAAATTCCGTTAGAATTGACGGAAATGCCATATTGTAGGTAAGTTAAAAACTCATGTCAAGGTCATTCTTATGAAAAAGGGTTATTATAAACTGGATGAATATTTTCAAGATGAAACAGCCTGGAAGTAAGCAGTGATAAGTTGTCTGTAACTGTAAGTCGGAAAAACTCCTTGGGAGTTTCTTGCCGCTTCTTCTACCAAGGCCACTCATCGTATTTGGAAGGGATGGCGTAGTTTGACTTTCAAAAAGTATTTGTAAAAACCAAGTTCGAAATAAATCATTTCATTTTATTTTTCATTTTCAATTCCGTTCACGTGTGACGTAGAGGTTCTATTGGATAAAAATTGAATTCGCTCCTATGGCTCCTACGGTAACTTAGCAGAAATATAAATTTGTTACATATATTTCTGCTAATAGCTTTGCTCAAAAATTTTTTGTCTTTTTATACCTGATCGTTGTGAACGTGGGCGTTGTTGCATTGCGATTTGTACCTACATTTTGCGGATTGTGTACATTTTGCGATTTGTACATTTTGCGAGTTGTGTACATTTTGCGATTTGTACATTTTGCGAGTTGTGTACATTTTGCGTTTTGTACAATTTGCGCCGAAGCGATATTTTTATGAATTATGAAATTTTTATCATTAAGTACTTTTATAACATATCAAATTAATTAAGTGCTTTTCCAAACACTAGGTACATAGAAACAAAATTGGAAAAAAATTTCTGCCTCTAGTCCCATTTCTTTTATACAATACGTGACCCATTATGATTAAATAAGCCTTATCTTATTCCCATGACTAGTTCATATACATATACTCATATAATTATATATTTTACTCTCTTTTACATTAGGTACTAATATATACAAAAACTCATACCTTATACTGCTTTATCCAAATCATTATATTCATTCATTATCACGTATTGTATTCATTATCACGTAAACCAATGAAACATGAATGACATTGATAATACTTGTTACTGCATTTATATACCTACGAGTTAGTTGTGAGTTTATTGTCAAGTTCCGTGTTAAGAAATCGTAAACAACGGAAGGGATCACAATATACGACGCCTATACTTTCCTCACACGTATGATCACTACATAGTATAAAACAAAGTCGCTCTCTCTGTCCCTTTGTGTCCTTAAATCTTTAAAACTACGCAACGGATTTTGATGCGGTTTTTTTTAATAGATAGAGTGATTCAAGAGGAAGGTTTATATGTATAATAATATCCATTAAATAGTTATTGCACCCGTGCGAAGCCGGGGCGGGTCGCTAGTGTAGTATAAACAGAAAGTAAGTATACTTACTTGGTGGATATTGTTATCCGCGTAGAACACCGTAAAATTTTAAACCATATTTTAGTTTTGAACTATATTAGGTATGTTAGTTTTGCATTATATTTTAGTTTTAAAAGATATTTTAATTTAAAACTATATTTCAGTTTTAAACTAGGTATATTTTAGATACGTTGTTTACGTAGTTTTCGTAGCGTAGCGTAGAGGAGCGTTAGGTATGAGTTTAGCTGATTTTATTGCAGTGTCATACTTGTTTACAATCACATCAATATTTGTACTTAAATCGAGATTGTATATGATATCTTATTCGAGACATATGTATATACAACGTATTAAAATAACAGGATAGGTGAGTGTATGAGAATTTTAAAGCTAAAAAGCAAAACAGAGAAGAACACAATTTTAGTACACAAGAAAATAATGTAGTACCTACTAATGTAGTACATTTAGTACTTAATAGAACACTGTTTTGTATACATACAACACAATGCATTTTTAGGTACATTTGTGTATAAACCTATAAACACAATGTAAGTAGTACTGACTCGGCCCTGAATACACTCAACAATAGATTTTTCTAATATTTTCCATGGAACCTATATAATATATCAACTAGAGACAGCTTTATTAGATCCATAGATAGATAGAAAGGAAGGGAAGGGTTTATTTATTTGAGATAAGAATTATAGATTAGGTGACACATCGCGTATTGTTATTTGTACATTTAGAAACAACTTCTGGACTTACTTTAGTATATGTTTACCTAGTATCTCAATGTTCTGAACTTATTGCTTTCAAGAATAAACATTTTCATTAAAATATCAAGATTATGTGCCCAGTTCCTACATAGTTTCGTGATACGCGTTTCGTTCGTAGAACACTGTAACAGGATACAGTAGGTATAACGATTGGTTTTAACTGCGAAGATTGTGACTATTTCGTGAACTTTCCAACAAAAGTTGGCCTACTGGAATGACCTGTAGAATAAAGGCTCTGTTGTTTTTAGTTATTTAAAGTAAGAAAATTGAGGTTATGAAAATGGTAGCTAAAATGACAGTTAAGAGCACATTTAGGGCACCTGGAATGTTTTTAAAGTTGCGTTACCACCACATACGGACGATAAATTATGATCCAGTGTTAATACGAAATGTTAGATGAGACGAGCGCCCTATCACGTAAATAAATATCACCAACCGTCCTGAACATGGTGGGGACATCGAAATAGTCCTGCGGCGCGTCCACCGCTACGGCGAACGGCGCCGCGCAAATATTCCTCAGCGTCCGCAGCGCCGCCAGCGACAGCGTGGCCGCCGCCGTCGTCGACAGAATAGTCCGCGCACTGCTGCCCGTGCACTCATTCAGCAGGTTCCAAACACCCCGCCACGCCCCGACACACGCCACCCCCGCCACACACGTGTAAAACCGCGACAGTATGTAGTAAGTCAATCTCCCCCGATCCGGCCGCAAATACTTGCTCAACTGTGTCTGGAACACGCACAACAACAGGTCACAGCATAGCCCGAACGCCGCGCACGCCGCCGCCGAGCCCACTTGGTGGTCGGTGAGCACGTACAAGTCCATGAGCGACCACGTCGACTTCCAATACGTGACCACGGCGGGGGCGACCACGACACTCGCGAACACTACGTCCGCGAACTCTAGGAGAGCGGCGTGCGCGCGCGACCCGTTCGCGAGAGTGTCAGCTAACCCGGCGGTGCTCCCACGCATGTCTGAAGTGCGAGTGCCGAGCCACGGGTTCAGTACGCGACTACAGATTACAACTTCTATATAATTGCATTATTATCGCGTCCCGCGCCGTGACGTATGGACGTTGTTTGTGGGATGTTACTCCCTGTGCTCAGCGCCGTACGCTTTCTCCTCGTGTAAACAAATACACGATAACATTTTGTTTTAGTTTGACTAAATATCCTTGTTGACATTGTACGGTTGCCGGTTGCCGGACGGAACCGGATGAGAGGCGGTTTGGTTGAGTTAATTGTTTATCACTAAAGTAAAGCTTAACGAACCTGTATGTGACAAAGAAAACGCAGAACTGAGAAATGTTTTTGCGTGAAACGCAATGTGGATCCTTGCATACTGTAAAGGGCGTCTATTTCATTAACACGTTCACTGCGAACCCAATTTTGAAGAATTTTTAGCTGGTGCGGCTGAGGTCGAATCAGTCCCAACCTGAAATTCCTTGTAGTGCGGCTGAGGCCGTTTCAATGGTTTGGTAAATGTGTTGTACAGGTTGTACTTAACTTCTGCAGGAACGTGATACGATGTCTACTTTAATGTTAGAATTACTTGGAAGGTTTCGATTTAAATAGCTCCTGGTGATTGTCGTTTGATGGTCCTTGCACCTTACATTTTAATAGGAAACCTAGACGATGAAAACGAGACGACTAATGTTTGAGAATGATTTTCTGGGTATTTCTATGCATAAAAAACGGTAACTAAATAAACCAAAGCAACAAAAGTATCGATTAGCATATTGATAACGAATATTAATCCGAATGCAATAACAGGATATAAGATTAAGAACTTAAAACTCGCCTACGTAATAGAAACATTGATATTTTAAGTGACAATGGTTGCTAGCCAACTTTAATTATGATAGATCTTAATTAGTAATTATAAAATGAAAATGATAAGAGAAATTTTAATAAGATTCAATGATAAAACCCATTTTATACACTTCGTAGACTTTTCTTATTTTAAAAATATGGATTCTGGTAATGATGATTACAGTGTTAATTTTAGTGACACCCCTAAGACAAATCATGCCATTTACCATTTACCAAAACCCACGCTTTTGGTATAACAGCGCCACAAAAGAATAAAAATCCTTAAGTAGACTGTAACAAAACAGTAAATACTTAGTTGTTTTATTCTATCCTACTAATATTATAAATGTGAAAGTTTGTGTATTTGTTTGTTTGTTTGTTACTCCTTGACGCAAAAACTACTGAACCGATTTTCATGAAATTTGGCACACACATAGAGGGCAACTTAGATTAACATATAGGATATTTTTTTACCCAGAAATCCCGCGGGATCGGAATTTACGCGGGAAAACCTTCTTCGCGTATCGGGTATAAATAGCTTCTAAACAAACATTAATATAAAACTAACAAGTCTGTCTTCCCGGAAATCCCGCGGGATCTGGAGTTACGCGGAATAAACTCCTGCGCGTACGAAGTAGCGGGTTCAGCTATTGGACAATATTTTTATGTGTAACACATAGGTTACTTTTTATCCCGAGATTCAGACGGGAGCGGGACCTACGTGGCTGATATCTACGGGTCCCGAAGCGAAGCGAGGGCGGTCCTCTAGTTCTACAATAAATAAACATACATTTATATCTCGAAATATCTTATTATCAGTCACGATCAGTTTCCAGTGGTTCAAATTTCCTAGATTATGTACTTGATTACAAACGTGATGCAAGCCAGCGATCCACGTGTTACTTAGATTCACCATAATTTGTAATTAAATCTATGTAAGTTATTACGTTGATAGGTTATACTTATTCTTAGATACCGATATTCGCATCCTATATCCGTCTACGGCCAACGATTCAATGCTTATTCCTTGCTATTTCCTTCTGTATGTTATTCTATAATAGATTAAGGGATAGATTATCTACAATAGATTACGATAAATGTTTTCAACGTCAGAAATACGTCCTTCGTTTGCTTGTTAGTCGGTTACGTGTCAATGAAGCACGGATGCATTTTAAATTTTAACTCATGTCCATGGATAGTAGAGCCGAGTTAGCATCAGATCGTCATCTGCTTTGGAGGATACCTATCTACAAAAAACGAACTTTCTACGACCCTCAACATTTTAAATCTTTCTATCAACAGGTGCTAATCTTGCGAGGTTTTAATTTCAAGGTTTAAATCGTAAAAAATCTGGGTGTTTGAATAATTTTCTCATAATGGGGTCAATTTTTTTAGATCGACCGTGGCTTAAACATGGCACATGGCGTCAGGAAACTCTTACATACCTTTCTTCTCTCTGGCTAAGTATTTAGCCAACTTTTAATAAACATCTTTTATGCCTTTGACTTAGGTATGTTAGGTATGTTTGCGACGGTTAAACATTTACCTAAATGGCGTAGTCTTACCATAAGGTTTGTTTTCTAGTTTAGTGGCTATTTACATAAAAAGACCTGCTAGAATAGGACTGTGACGACAAATCCCCGAGGTCTATTAGCCTCGTAGTAACGAGATTTAATTGATTTTGTTGTTTCTATGATGTAACGTAGAGGAACATTACAATTATAGTTAGTACAATTGAATAATGAGAGGGGTTTAATTTAGGCTATGGTCCAATCTGCGACCAAATATAGTTTGACTGATTAATGGGTAAAGGTATATCCTTAACATAACTTCACTTAACAATCTCTTCCAGCTAGCTTTACCTACAATATAAAACGACAACCTACAATTGAAATACTATGGGCGTAAAGGAACACACACGTAGGACACATACACGGAAGACCACATTTTGTTGTCGAGATAAACAGGGTGAACTTTACGTAAATAAATGAACACCTTTTGATTGAAGGTCAGCTCATATTGCGGGCGTTCATATTGATCATCAGCATCATAGAGCTTTATCAGTTACGTGAAAACAGCAACTGGTCCTAATGGTCACGTTTATATTCGTGCTTGGACTCGTTAGGGTCTCCTGAGGGTCGGGTAGCCGGGGAACACTACAAGCTAAACTGATTCCAGGAGTGCAACAATAAGTGTAGGTATCTCTGACGCTAGCTTTGCTGTGAGAAGATTGCAGTTAGTTGGTGCGGCGTACCTAATGTACGCAAATGTCGAGAGCGTAACAAGAATTCAGGCCTTAGGCACAAAATAAGGATTTGTGCCTTAGGCCTGAACAAATAAATCATTGGTTTTTATAAGTTCTGCTTCAATTCTGGTGACAACTTTGCTCGCGGCGACGTTGAGGACGATACCTTTAAAATACTCTTAAAACCCCAAGGGAATGTAGTTTTGGGATAAAAAGTATCCTATGTTCTATCCCGTGCCGCGTCTCAAACTATTTCTATGCCTAATGTCATCTAAATCTGTGAAACGGATTAAGTGTGAAAATATAATTATGAATTATTTAATGTTAGGTACTAGGTATCTACTTCGTATACTGACGTTATGACGAACCCAATCTCGATGGCGCTTACATCAAACAATAAAAATCGTTATAGTTTCCTTATTTAGAAACAATAAAATATCAGATTACAATGTAATCGATATAATTCTCGGCTGTAAGCGATAACAACCATCAGTGTCAATCAATCAAAATCTAGATACAGTACAAGGGAAGGCAACAAAGATAACGTTTTGCTTCCTAAATCAGTGCTCTTTGGACACTATAACATTGTACGAAGACTCAAAAGTACTTGATTAACATTTCGGGAGCATGTACTTCAAAAACGGTTGGGAATATCGAAAAAGTGTACAGAACCAAAGTTGTTGAAAAATTTATAAGCTATAATTTCCCAATATGTATAACATTTTTCGCTACAACACACCATTTCTGAGATATTGGCAAAAAACCAAAAATTGGTGTTTTCATCCTATGCACCCTGAACACGTTTCTAAAGAAATCGCTTAGAGTTTCGCTCACACATTCTAGAATCACTTATTGACCGGACTATTGAGTCGCCGGGAATATGGAATTGCCATTCCCCGCTAAAAACAACCTTATTTCGTACGCTCACAGTTGAATTTACTTTGTAAGCAAAATTTACTTAAGACATTTTAAATTGTCGCCGTCGATTTTCAATGAATTTTAATTACAGGGGCGGAAAACTGACATTTTTTGGGTTGCCATTAAAACGGATTGCATATCAAACACGAACGTAAGTAAATCGTCTGACCCTCGGCGTAATGTACGTAATGGGCAGCAAATCATGGCGTGGTGACATTCCCTTCGAGAGCTTCCTCAGTGCTCGTCTAATGTGCTCCTTGACCCTGGTCCTCATTGATTTGATGATTTTATTGTGAACTTATCATTTTGTTTTTAGCACCTATTCAAAAATGTTTTTATGATTTCTATGAACTTTATATTTTGTATGTAGACACGGCAATTTGTAATATCCTAGTTCTGACGTGATTTTTATAATGATAAAAGATAAGATTTTAATGTGAAATATTATTAGTACCTATATTATAAAAATATTAAATTTCTTAACAAAGTTAAAAATACTTCAAAAGAAGTGTCCCGTAGAAGAAAAATTCGTGGACTGGGCAATAATAAGGAGTTGACTGAGTTGGAACTTACAAATAAGATTGTTTATGACTGCTGTGGTCCTATTGGTCAATGACGTCAACTTACATGAATAACAGTAGATTTTCTTCACGCTTCTGATGTTTAATTGTGTGCGTGCCATGCCATAAAATGTAAAGATGTGAACCTTCTCAAATCTTTATATCTTATAGCACGCCATATGATGTAAATTTTCAATTTTCGCCGTCAATCTACAATAAACCTTAATTACAGAGAAGGAAAGCTAGGATTTGTGTGGAAGCCATTAGAACGAATTCCAGATCGGTCGCGAACGGAGACAATTTGTATATCTATGCCCTGACAATTTCCTTAAAGACAATAGCACGTTCTGATCATTAATGATAAATTACTGACCTTTTTCTGATACCTCGTGGTGAAGAGGTAGGTAGCTTCCTTCCCGTCCGTGACGAGGAAGTAGGGCGACGCCAGGATGTTCTTCGAGGAGCGGAGCGCTGTGCTGCTCAGGTAGAACACCAGCGTGAGTCCTGCTATCAGCACTGGCCTGATTGGAACATCCCGGATAATTTACACAGGGAATAATGACAACTAAGGCTAGATATTATGAATGGTTAAGAAATAATTCAAAAGATTGTTGCAATATTTTGAAACTAGTAAATCCGCCCTCGCTTCGCTTCGGGGAACCATTATCTTCAAAAATTTCTATAAATTTTAACAAATTATGTTATTCCGATGTCTAAGCTATATTACTGCAAAGTTTCATGAAAATCCGTTCAGTAGTTTTTGCGTGAAAGAGTAACAAACCCACACACACACACACACTCACTCACTCACTCACATACATCCTTACAAACTTTCGCATTTATAATATTAGTAGGAAGTAGGAAGTAGGATAGTAGGAAGTAGGATAGGAAGTAGGATAATCATTAACCTCTAAGTGTTACAAATCGTAATCCCGAATAAGAAAAAAAATAGACTTAGGAACATCGAAATCTTTTGAGAGGTTTTCACCTGATTGCCTAACATTAATGCTGTAAATAGCCGTTCACAACCCAAGTTACCACTTCTCATCCCCATTAGAAGTTTTTATTTTGCGGAAGTGTAATATGCGGTAGGATGTTAATAAACGTATTATATACCGGGTCAGAGAAAATATTTACCTTGATCTTATGAGATCAAATATTTTTGTTTTATTTGACTTGAGTAGGTACTCGTAAATGTAACCATTTAGACGTTTGACACTATGAACAGATTGAATAGAAACATAATACCTTCAACTCTAGGCCCTAAATCAACCCTGCTAAAAGATCGTAAAAAGACAAATAAACTAACCTATGCGGGTCATCATCAGCAGGCAACAACTTGGCAACCAGCATGTCCAATAGTCCCCAGCCTCCCCGCCAGTGCATGATGCAGGCCAGGATGAATATGTAGGTGTAAACCCTGGACAGCACCCGCTCTCGCAGCCAGCGACCTGCTGTGCCTTCCTTCCCCCACGCTCCCTTGGAACGTGACAGGAGTTGAGATCTGTAAAGTTTAAAAACTACTTCATTCAGGAAATTAGCTATTTTTGTGATTATGTTTTTTAGCAGTAACAGTTGTGTTGAATCATTTGTGAGTGTTTTAATATACCTACTTATTTTGCGGTTTGTTTGTCGCAAGCGAGCGCGAACCTCGGAATTTTTCCAAACTATCAATAAGTACGACATCCAACATCCGAATAAATTTACTACTCGTACGTAAGTAAAGCACCGATACACGTAAAACATGTTAGATGGTACTTTAGAATAGCATATTTTGAGCAATATAACTGTCATTATTCAAACTATTATGTACGTATCATTTATTCAAACTATAGGTCTACGTATTTTTTATGGCTGGGCTAAGTTTCCTCTTACAGAAAGTGATCTCTTACAGAAGATAACTTCACTTGCGGATTAGCTCAGTGCATCTCAAAGAGTGTTTGAAAATATTTTGTAGAAATGGATCTTTATGTGTGTAGCTAAAGATTTTCTCAACATAACATAACATTTTTCATCCTCGAAGAAAATTTATTTCTATTTTTTTAGAAAACTAGGAGTTCAATTCATTAAGCAATGAATGAAAGATAAATCTTTGTTGCGTAATCTTTTAGATTAGGATTTCTTGTCTTGGATAGGTACGAGTAAGTTCATACCTCTCGTTGCAAACTAAGCAATACAAAAAAAATGGAAAAATACTAAAGTAACAACACTACGCATGTATACTAAGTAAGATCGTGATAATATTTTATTAAAAGCGACTTTTGCAGTTTCAACACCTAATTTGACTCAAAACTACCACTACTTTGTATTATATACCTGATCAAAGCAAACAACGTATGTATAACGATGCCCATGATGTAGCTCTGCGCGTGCGGGAACAGGTCTGGATGCAGCTCCATGATGCCCCAGGTTCCCCGCCACACGCTCACCACTTGCGGCGCCACCACGAAACACCAAGCTATAGACTCAAAACTGTAATGTTTTGTATCTATACCTGATCAAAGCAAACGACGTGTGTATAACGATGCCCATGATGTAGCTCTGCGCGTGCGGGAACAGGTCTGCATGCAGCTCCATGATGCCCCAGGTTCCCCGCCACACGCTCACCACTTGCGGCGCCACCACGAAACACCAAGCTATAGACTCAAAACTGTAATGTTTTGTATCTATACCTGATCAAAGCAAACGACGTGTGTATAACGATGCCCATGATGTAGCTCTGCGCGTGCGGGAACAGGTCTGCATGCAGCTCCATGATGCCCCAGGTTCCCCGCCACACGCTCACCACTTGCGGCGCCACCACGAAACAAGTGAACAGTGCGTCGCCTGCAACAACCAGGCTAACTGCTGTTGTTTATGTTATTGTTTTTCAGTTATTAAAAACTAGCTTTTGCCCGCGGCTTCGCCCGCGTGGAATTCGTTTATATCGCGAACCGGGGAAGTGAGGAAGAAGGTCCAGGGAAAATTCATCGAAATTGGTAAGGCAGTTTAGATTTTTCATATAAACTTTCATCCCCTATTTCAAGCCTTTAGGGGTTGATTTTTGAAAAAAAAGTAGCCTATGTGTGACTCTGGGTCTTCAACTATTTTCATTCCGAATTTCATCCAAATCGGACCGGTGGTTTAGCAGTGAAAACGTCACAGACAGACAGACAGACAGACAGACTTTCGCATTTATAATATTAGTATGGAAGTATGGAAGTATGGATTACCATGTGATCGAATCGAACGAAAAATTATCGATTTAGCGTCTATTGCTGTAATAAAGATCCAGCTCTTCGATGTTCAGTCCTAACCCAGTTACATTTTCATTATAATATAGGTACATATGTACCGCTCTCGCTTCGCTTCGAGAAACTCTTCATTTTCACTCCCGAACATTTCAAGTACAGTGCACGAATTATCGCAGCTTTGACATCTATTATTACCACAAATGTATCAAAAACTTCGCATAATCATTTGTGGAGGTCCGTCCTAGTCTTGTTAGTTCGCGTATTCGCGCGAATGGGAGAGAGCTCCGCAAGATTAGGATAAGCTATGGATAGATTGTGAAGATAATATTAAGGTCAGTAAGGTAAGATATGCATAAGTTATGAAGTCATTATCAATATCACCTGCACCATATCCGAGCTCCTGTCGGTCGCACTCCGTAGTACCCTCATCTTCCTCTCCACTGTACTCCTCCACCGGGACCTTCTCCGTCCTCAGGTGCGTCACCTCCTGCAGCAACTCCTCCGAGGCGTTGGGCGGCATCTGGACACATAGGAGATCATAAGTGTTATAAAAAATAATCATTATAAAAAAATATTTACAAAAAAAATAACCGGCTTCAAAGTCGAGATAACTCAAAAACTACTCGCCAGATGTCGCTCAAGTTTATAAGGGACCACACGACATTATCTTTCGAATGGTGAAAAAATTATCGAAGTCCGTTTACCCAGTACGAAATTCTGAGGTAACACACACAAAAGAAGGTAGAATCAAAAAATTGACGTTCATAAGTGAATTTGTAAATTCCCAGATGAAATAGTTTGACTTTGACTTTGGCTTTGAAAAGAAAAACACATACAGACGAATTGAGAACCTCCTCCTTTTTAGGGTTTCGTATCCAAAAGGAACTCAAGAAAAAAGTATTCAAGACAATTTGCTTAAAGAATTTCAAGTAGAGGATAGGCATGCTTATATGCGTTTCTTACGCATGAATGAGTCAACTTTCAATTATTGTGATGAAGACCCAATATAAAGGCATGACAATCAACTTCTTTGATCAAATGCCACTGGGACTAATATGGGTGAATTTCAACAAACACGAATTTTGCCTAATTCCAGTGGCGAATTTTATCCTGCTGTTTTTGATTTATTTTTTTCGTGTAAATAATAGCTTAATTGTAGACATTGTAGTTATATTTAGTCATATATCTAGTAGAGATTGCAAAAAAATATATAGGTCATGAGATATGTTCATTTGAAGTTACCAAATGCCACCGAAACTGCGTAAGAACCACTGGAATTAAAATCCTATTCACCAAAATTGATTAATGCCACAGGAATTAGAAATAAGAAGAGTATGATCATTTTAATACAGTATTATTAGTAAAAACCTTTAAGTAAGCAACAATTTAAGCATCCCAAATTATGATACGTATATTTTACTTTTATAAAAATTAAATTCGGTTGTTGTTTAAACATTTATTAAGCTCAAAAAACGACTAAATCGCTAAAATAATAATCGGGAAAAATATTCAGTTTATTCGTAGTCCACATACACTGATAAGAAGAGCACACCTGGGCCGTGCAGGGATTGATAGTTAAGGGTTTTCAAAACCGTTTCGTTAAAAGTAATGAAGCATTCAAAATGCACCAGCGATATTGCCTTTTTCTGCGGGACAATTTTGAAGGAAATTTTAGTAGTAGTATAATAGCTATATACTCACTTAATTTTATCCTAAAATATATAATTAGTTAGCTTATTTAATATACTTCTAAATGACATTACTCTATAATCTAATTATTTCACAGGAAAAAAATAAATTACAAAAATATGCAAAGAAATGTAATTGGGACAATGCACCGTAATTATATTTTAGGTCTTAGACTTTTTTTAATTAAGAACCTATAACTCCAATACCTTTGATACCCTCATTAACGTATAGATTACCGTTAAAAGTACTTATATAAAAATTTGTGTTATTGTAGTTAACTTGTACACATCGAATTACATCGTTGCCGTCCCAAAAACGCACCTGGGAAATTCACCCGTATACATTTGACAAAGACATCCAATTTCATTTCATTTGATCAACTTGTATTGGACAAAAATTTTTGACGAGTGGAATACTACCCTAACATAGTAACATAACTAACTTAATACCATGGCTTAGTCAATGGTAATACTCACGTCTGTATTCGACAAAAAACTGTAGTAATTAATTAACACTAAGAATTAAAATATATTTTGTAGAAAATAATGCTTTATAATGTTTTCTTATAGGTACTTATAAAAAATACAACCTCGTGGTCTATAAAGAGCACATGTACCTACTCATAATCTAACAACTTAAGTTGAAGGTACGTCCTTACACTAGTAAAAAATACTCACAATAACAACATCGAATGGAATTTTATTTAACTGGTTAATGAAATTCCTGATTAGGTATTGGCAGCTAGAATACGGAAAAGCAAGTAAATTAACAAATTCGACTTATTTAGGTTAATGGATTTATTATGCACTTAGGAGCCTTATCTCTGAAGTCATGTTGTTGTTCGTTTATGATGGCCATTTTAGTTGTAGTCTAATAACACCATGTAACCTAGACGAAATTAACCCTGGTGTACCTTGCTAGACAAACGGACAAAGTTATGGTCATTGGACATTAAAATAAATACTCAATTGTTATAAATTAGCAAATAAAGAAAGTAACTATGCCTGACTGTCTGTGAGAAGAGATTTAAAACTCATCATAATTATTCTAATCAGAATTGGCACATGGTTAGTCATGGTGGGGCATAGGATCCTATATGGTGATAAGTTCCGATAGATTCAACATTGTTTGTTCCTCACGCAGACAAAGCCACGCGTGAAAACTAGTTCAAAAATATATCATCTTTCAGCGCCTCGACGTTAATAAGTTGAACAAATTTCAATAAGCACGAACAATTCAAAAGATGTCCCGACTTCTTGGGTAAGGTCATGGTCGGTTAGTTACTAAGATAAAAAGTGTATAAGATTTTAACTATTTTATACAGACAATCAGAACTTATTGAATAATGAGAGATCGATGAATCAACCGAAGCCAATTGACTAGACATTGAAATTCCTGATTAGAATCGATTGAATAACAAATAATACGACGCATAATGAAACTGAATTATTTGTTTACATAATCAAAGAGCGAAGTGTGTTAATTGGATTGGTATTGGTACAATTGTAGGTACATCTTATTACAAACCTATATCTGATTCCACTACTGCACATGCTTAGGGACCTCTTCTCACGTAGGGGTACAAACCATAGTTCACCACGCCGGCCAAGTACGGAATAGCAGACCTTACACACTTTAAGCTTAAAAAAATTGTCAAATGTGTAGTTTTAACCATGATGTTTTTCTTTACTGAAGTAGGTGATCACTATATTCCAATACCCTCACATTTTATTGAATATTCACTTCGGGGATACATTAGTTCGTGGGTCAATACTCAAAGTTGAAACATTGTATTTGTATGTATTGACGTATGTAGTGTAAATACAGCTTACTCACCCTAACGGAGAGCCTGCTGAGCTGGGGATCTCAGGTTTGATTCCGGAGCAAACGTGGGAGCAAATAATAAGCTTGTGATGTATGAGAACTTGTGAACTCTATCTGTCCCTGATGACGTGCCTCGTCTTGTATTTTTGTCATGTTTTCGACTGTTTTACTGTTGAAGTGAATTGAACGATAAAATGAACATACGTTTTTGTATGTTTGTACGGATGATTTGCTGTTATATTCTGATCTCCCGGATCTTTAAATGATTTTTAAAATTACCAATTTTCCTGACTTATGCATATGAAATGCGGATGTTGTGTTAAAAAAACTGTTTAGAATCTGCCTAAATTCTAGAATGCTCAATAAGTAATATACTTGTACTTGAAGAAAAATGTTAATACATCTAAAATAAAAATAAATAAGAAAAAAGAAAACCATCCTTACAATGTACCTACTACAAAAGTGTATCCACGTGCATATAAACTATTAAATTAATAAAATAAGCACTAATTTATCGGATTTACACGTGTTTCTATATTATAATGGGACCGCTTTGATACTTTGTCATACTTTTATTGACAGTGCATATTACCTAGGTACTCCCATTACACTTCAATGCGGCAGAGTTCAGTGCAATAACGTCCTTTCAATAAGTGCATATAACGAGGTAATAATAAGCATAGTAATTAGGTGTTAATAAACGTTACACGAGTACTCTTTCAGCTAATAAAGTAACAACATGGTCGACTGGCAGAAAATGCTTTTAGCATTAAGTCCGCCTTTGTTTCTATACAATATGTGTATGGTACATAAAGATTTAAATAAATAAATAAATAAACATGACGTTAAGGACAAATTAGTTGTATCTACAACTAATGCTTCTTCTATCTTACCGCGGTCAGACACATACGCGAGAACGTTTGTATAATGTCGCTCACTCACATACGCGTATACGCGAAGTCGCGAACCCACAAGTGTAGGACGGACATTCACTGATGATTATGCGAAGTTTTTGATCATTTCGCGTTATTAAATAGATGTCAAAGCTGTGACAATTGTAATGTATAATAAAGAGGTATACCTAAAGGTTCGCGCGCATGTGAGGAGCGCAGTAAATCAATCTACGAATGTTTGCGTAGGAGTTTACGCGGAGGTTCGAAATGCGCGCGATTTGATGAGGGACCAAAGCTTTGACAGCTTACAAAAAACATTAATGTGTCAAAAACTTCGCATACCTAATCATTTGCAAAGGTCGTCCTACACAAGGGTTCACGTATTCACGCGAATGTGAGTGAAAGCTGATTGTGTGTGTATGTTGTATGTGTGTAGAGTGCGGTGAAATGTGTGAGGCTTCAAGATCTATTTTGGAAATAATGAATGGTAGGTAACTAAATGTGCATATTTTAACAAGATTCATAAAAGAATACGCCATCAATATTATCCTTTTTTCTAAGCCGCCGACTGCGTCAGAAGGAGGGCTATGTTTTTCGAGTGTATGTATGTATCTTTGTATGTATGTCCATTTCTTTGTCGGGCTCCACAGCCCAAACGGTTGAACGGATTTAGACATATGAGGTATCGTTGAATTTGTCAGAACTGTGTTAGTGTCATAGGCTATATGAATTTTCAAAATAGCGCCCGAAATTGGAAGAAAAAGAGGGAATATTCTTGAGTTTTTTCTTATCTTAGCAATATGGGTATCAAATGAAAGATCGTGAAAAGGCCTTTTCAAAAATATATACATATATCAAATAACGTTTAGATACACGTTTTAACACAAATTGTCAGAAGTAGAACTTGTCGGTGAAAATACTAAAAAGTCTGAAATAAAAATATTAAAAAAAAGCGAATCCGACAAAACAGTACGTGAGGTAAGCCGCGTTATATACGTAAAATGAACTCAATACCTATATTTATAATATATAGAATAAGAAATTGAAGTATCCTAAATATTATAACGAACATTTTTGCATGCCTTAACAGGCGGAACTTGGCGGATTTAATAAATTATAATGTATATCTGTACACCTACCCTTGTTCATGCAAATAAATATTTTGAATTTGAATTTGAATTATTATGTATATAGGTTCTTTGAAAAGCTGTCTTCCCCAAGGTGTATAATTTAAAATTAATACACCTTGGACGAGAATTGTTAAACGACTACCTGCAGGCTGCAGGCTGCACACTCAAAGCCCCACACTAGGATTCCCTGTGTCGTGGGTGCCTTGGACAACACACAAGACAAGGATACACACCCAGACCGAGAACGGAAATTTAAATTCATCATTAATTTTACCGTCTCGCCGGGAATCGAACCCAGGACCCTTGGAACAGCGATCAGGCGTGTTAACCATTGCAATATTCGGGTCGTCAAATAATAATATAATCGACAAATTTATTAATAAGCGAAGGCTTATTAATATTAGGTACTGTGACAACCCTGGCGCATCGACTTCGCTACGCCGAAAACAATAAACAATAGGGGCCATAAACATGTCGCGCAACAATGGAAACAATAGGAGCGCGGCTCTCTCAAAAGGACGCACGACGCTTCGACCATTACGGCAATAGTGATACGGGCGAAAGTCGGTTGCAAGGAACGTTCTAGAACTTTATTTCGACGCGGGTCCGGACTTCGCGGGAATGTTCTCGATTGCCATGAATGGTGCGTGAGGGGTATAAAAAGGAGCGATCGGCCAACCGCAGACATTCTAGTTTCGGAAGCGGAACCAGGAAGATACCAGCGATACCTACGAGCGATACCAGTGAGAAGTTAAGTGATTTCTACGAGTGATACATTGTTCGTCGAGTGTGTTTACGAGTACCTACGTGCATAGTGTTGTGGTGTGTACTGTGTACAGTGTGTAATTGTGTTTCTACGAGTTCAATAAAGTCTTTGTGGTACATTTTGGCATTTTCTCGAACCCATTACTCCTGACACGTAACAATTGGTGACAGAAGCGGAATGCCTGTAGTACCGCAGAGTGAAGAAGGGATTCGTACGCGACGGCAGACGGCATTGGATGCCGCGCGGATGGAGTCGCCGGGTCGTGACCGCATGGAAACGGAGACCACCGCTGGACCACCGACTACATCAGCTGCAGCAGTACCGACACCGAGTGCATTCGATATGGCCTCCTTGTTATCAGTCTTACAGCGCATGGAAAGTAAAATGGAGGGCCAGCGCGAAGCCATGAAGAGCCTGGAAAGTAAATTGGAGAGCCAGCGCGAAACCATGGAGGCGGGCCTAGGGACAATCGATGCAAAGCTGGACGGTTTCCAGGGGGATTTGAACGTCGTGAAGGAGGATCTAGAATTGGTCAAGGTGCGAACATCCGAGCACGACCAAGCCCTCAAGACCCATGACGCGTTACTCAACTCCCACGAAACTAGGCTCGTGGATTTGGACAAGAAGCTGCAAAAAATGAAGGTTTTGGGCACGGCAGCAACCAGCCCATGTCCTGGGGCCCCGAAATTTAAGGTCCCAAGTTTCGACGGCACGACCTCGTGGACGGCGTTCAAGCATCAGTTCGAGGTAGTTGCAAATGGGAATGGCTGGGAGGACGAGCACTCGTTGGCGGCACTTACCTTAGCTCTTCGAGGGGAGGCACTGCTGGTCCTTGAGAACCTGCCCGCCGAGCGACGCACCTTGGAGTCGCTATTTAAGGCATTGGAAGCTCGATACGGGGAGAAGCACCTTGAGCATGTATATCGTGCGCAGCTCAAAGACCGGTCACAGAGGTCGAGCGAAGGACTGCAACAATGGGCTACGGAGATCGAGCGCCTCGTACGCCGAGCCTATGCGTCGAGTTCCACACCCGTCGAAGACAAAATATTAGAGGCCTTCGTCAGCGGCATACGGGATCCTGAAGTGAGAGCAACGGTGCGCTTGGGTCATCACGCAACCTTGGAAGCAGCTTTAGCGCACGCCCTTGAAGTAGAAGCGGTACGAAGTGACTATAAAGGTTATAAGGTGCGCGAAGTGGTGGCAGCGATTCAACCTCGTACTGGGCCTATCTGCTACGGATGCGGTGAACGAGGCCATATAAGGATTAACTGCCGGACTCGGAAGCAACCGAAATCGGTGTCGACCGCTACCCAAGTCGACACCCAGGAGCCGTTAAACTAAGAGGCGCCAGCGCCGCGGGGCGGGCACTGGCTGGACTTCGTCGAGCCCCTACTGTTTTGGTATCACAAGCTTGTGACGGGAACAGCCTCGTAACTACTGGAGAAATAAATGGCATACCCTGTCGCTTTACGATTGACACGGGAGCATCGAAATCCATCGTTCGACCGGAACTACTCAAGCGGACTATCATGTGGGAAAATGGACGACCATCATGCAATCTGCAGACAGCGACAGGCCAGCCAGTGACCGTCCTTGGAGTTACGGAAGCAAGACTGAAACTCGGAAGTGACATCTACACGCAGTCTGTTTTAGTAGCGAATATAACTGATGACTGCATTATCGGACTGGACTTTCTACGGGCACATCACTGTATAGTTGACATAGCGAAAGGAGTGTTAAGCTTCCCGGATCAAGAAGTCTTCTTGGACGGTTCATGTTCAGGAGCAGTGTACTGTTTAAGGACAGTGAAGCTGGCACCCAGATCGGAAACCTTGGTCAAGGTTAGGTTTCCCGAAAAGATACAGCTGGACCGATGTGTCGTAGTGGAAGACTATGGAGATCATCCCAGTTGGATCACGGCAAGGACACTGCTCATGACCAAACGCGACGCTAAGTTAAAGGTCATCAATCTTAGCAGCGTGCCGATACATCTCGGAAAGAATACAGTCATCGGCCGATGTGAAGCCGTAGACAGCTTGAGGAAGGTCCAAGAATACTCGGACAAACCTGGATCAACGGATCACATGACATCTTTGCTGGAGGCGACCAGGAGGAATTTGAGCCCTGAAGAATATACTCAGGCAGCAGAGTTGTTGATGGACTACAAGGACATATTTACCAGAGGAGATAGCGACCTTGGAAGAACAAATCTTGTCACTCACCCAATAGATACCGGAAATACTTCACCGATCAAGCAAAGACCGAGACGAGTACCATTGGCAAAGGAACACGAAGTTGCAGAAATGATCGAGGACATGGTGCGCAGCAAGGTGATCGAGCCGTCAACTAGCCCTTGGTGTTCACCTGTGGTACTCGTGAAGAAGAAGGATGGCAGTACTAGATTCTGTGTCGACTACAGGATGCTTAACACCGTTACCAAGAAGGACAGCTACCCTCTGCCTCGGATTGACGACACGCTGGATATGCTTGGTGGCATGAAGTGGTTTTCGACGGTCGACCTGAAGAGTGGTTACTGGCAAGTAGAAGTCCGGCCAGAAGACAAAGAGAAGACCGCCTTTACCACCGGAACCGGAAATGGCTTGTGGCAGTTTCGCGTAATGCCTTTTGGATTATGTAACGCTCCTGCCACTTTTGAGCGTCTCATGGAGCGAGTGTTGGTGGGACTTTTGGGGGACGCTTGTCTGGTTTACCTCGATGACGTCATAGTCATGGGACGAAGCTTTGTGGAACACAAGCGAAACCTAGAGAAGGTATTCAGACGATTCCGTGAGTCCAACCTAAAGCTCAATCCGAAGAAATGTGACTTCTTCAAGAAGGAAGTATCATTCTTGGGACACATCATATCGGACGAAGGTGTTCGCACTGATCCAGATAAGATAAGAGCTGTTCAAGAATGGCCGACCCCAAAGAACAAGACCGATGTAAGAGCGTTCTTGGGACTATGCGCCTATTACCGTCGGTTTGTGAAGAACTTCTCCGAGATAGCCAAGCCGTTACATCGTCTCACGGAGGACAAGAGAATCTTCAGTTGGGATTCCGATTGCGAAGATGCGTTTGTTCGCTTAAAGGAACGTCTGTGCTCGGCTCCGATTCTTGGCTACCCCAGAAGAGAAGGGAGATTCACAGTAGACACGGACGCTAGCAATACTGGCATCGGAGGGGTGTTATCGCAAGAACAGGACGGCCAGCAGGTGGTCATTGCGTACTTTAGCAAGACCCTTTCGAAACCGGAAAGGAATTATTGTGTGACTCGGCGAGAATTACTGGCTGTGGTGAAGACCCTTCAGCACTTCAACAAGTATTTGCTGGGACGCGAGTTCACAATAAGGACGGACCACGCCGCTCTGAGGTGGCTTCTGCAATTCAAGAACCCGGAAGGCCAGGTTGCGAGATGGATCGAACAACTTCAAGAGTTCAACTTCGTAATAGAGCATCGTAACGGAAGAGCTCACTCGAATGCCGACGCCCTATCACGACGCCCATGCTCTGAAGAATGTCGACATTGCATTAAGCATGAGGCTAAAGAAGAGGTCAGGGTGATAAGGATGCAGGACCTAGACGAGTCTTGGGGAACGGAGCAAGTAAGCCAAGCTCAGAAGGAAGACAAAGACCTCAGCCTGATCATGGAATGGAAAGCCAAAGGACAGAGGCCCCTGTGGAGCGATGTGTCAGCCTCGAGCGCAACGACTAAGGCATACTGGGCTCAGTGGGACAGCCTTATATTGGAGAATGGCGTGCTTTACCGGAGCTGGGAATCACTCAACGGAAAGGAAAAAACCCTGCAAATGGTTATTCCCAGGAGTAAAGTGGCTGATTTGCTGAAGCTGGTACATGATGGCGCTTCTGGTGGGCACCTCGGCATCAAGAAGACCCTGGTAAAGATACGGGAACGCTTTTATTGGGTGCGGTGTCGAGAGGACGTTGAAGATTGGTGCAGAAAGTGTACAGTGTGCGCTTCAGTAAAAGGGCCCCGCACTAGATCCAAAGGGAAACTACAGCTGTATAACGTCGGAGCCCCTTGGGAAAGAATCGCCATAGACGTTGCTGGCCCATTCCCTCAGACTGAAGACGGGAATAGATTCATCATCGTGGTTCAAGACTACTTCAGCAAATGGCCGGAAGCGTTTGCAACCCCGAACCAAGAGGCGAAAACCGTGGCCAAGAAACTTGTCCAGGAGGTAGTATGCCGCTTTGGTGTACCATTGGAGTTACACAGCGACCAAGGCAGGAACTTCGAGTCGACGTTATTCCAGGAGATGTGTGATCTTTTGGGAATAAATAAGACACGTACCACACCGGCGCATCCTCAATCTGACGGCATGGTGGAGAGATTCAACCAAACGTTGGAAAATCACTTGGCCAAGGTCGTCGAGGAACATCAGCGAGACTGGGATCGGCACATTCCTCTGTTCCTGATGTCATATCGGTCTGCCATACACGAGTCCACGGGATTTACACCCGCTAAAGTTAACTTCGGAAGAGAAATGCGCCTGCCGTTGGATTTGCTTACCGGAACACCGCCAGATGCCCCGAAACCAACAGTTGAATACATCGCGGACTTACGGAAACAATTGGACGAGACACATGATCTTGTAAGGGAGCAGTGTTTGAAGACAAGCGAAAAAATGAAAACCCGGTACGATCGCGATGCCCGGAAACATGGTTTCAAGGAGGGAGATTCCGTATGGTTGCACAATCCACTGCGGAAGAAAGGGAAGTCTCCGAAGCTACAAGCACGATGGGAAGGCCCTTACACAGTTGTCACGAGGATTAATGACGTGACCTACCGAATCAGACAGGGGGACAGAAGGAAGCCGAAGATCGTGCACGTGGACAGATTGGCACCATTTCATGGATCGAATAATGCTCGGGACGAGCATGACTAAGAGGGGGGCAATGTGACAACCCTGGCGCATCGACTTCGCTACGCCGAAAACAATAAACAATAGGGGCCATAAACATGTCGCGCAACAATGGAAACAATAGGAGCGCGGCTCTCTCAAAAGGACGCACGACGCTTCGACCATTACGGCAATAGTGATACGGGCGAAAGTCGGTTGCAAGGAACGTTCTAGAACTTTATTTCGACGCGGGTCCGGACTTCGCGGGAATGTTCTCGATTGCCATGAATGGTGCGTGAGGGGTATAAAAAGGAGCGATCGGCCAACCGCAGACATTCTAGTTTCGGAAGCGGAACCAGGAAGATACCAGCGATACCTACGAGCGATACCAGTGAGAAGTTAAGTGATTTCTACGAGTGATACATTGTTCGTCGAGTGTGTTTACGAGTACCTACGTGCATAGTGTTGTGGTGTGTACTGTGTACAGTGTGTAATTGTGTTTCTACGAGTTCAATAAAGTCTTTGTGGTACATTTTGGCATTTTCTCGAACCCATTACTCCTGACACGTAACAGTACTTTATTCATATCCAGCACCGCTTTAATTCAGAAAACCTTTGGTTTAGTAAACTTCTAAACAATTGCTAGTAAATGCTATCAGGCGTAGAATAAAAAGAAATTGTATTTATTAATCTTCTATGCAATTAAGTATGTATAACAATTCATTAAAAATGATTGATGATTGTAATACAATGCAATAATTTACTTCAGTTCTATGCTAGCAGACCAAATTGGTGTAAGATTAAGGTCACCGGAGACATCTGGATGGACCTTTCTGAAAAAAAAATATCCGCCGAAAGCAGGACATGTGGTAGGGCTTAAGCCCGTGGGGTGCATCACCCTCTTGCCTGGTCGTGTGCTGTCTAGGAGCTTGAGGATACTTAGGTACATTCTTTTCACCTTCTTTGTTGGCCGGTGGTACAATCACCAATGGAGTAATCACTTTTGGAGTTGCTAGTGTCCATGGCTGATTTTGATCACTTACCGGCAGATAAGTAATGCGGTCGTTCCTGTGTTGACCATTTGACATTAAAAAATCGATTAAATCTCGTATATCTTCATAAGCCTCGTTAACGTTGATTACATAGTTACCTACCTCAAAACATGCTATTAGATAGGTACCTACCTATAGTTATGTAAACATTGAATTCCGATCTAATGTGTTTACTTGGACTAATCGCCTTAACTCCAAGAATTGATTGTTGAATAATAAATTTTTAATTAAAAATTTAAAAATTCTGTGACCAAACGACTTTTATAATCAGCTGTTGATCAACAAACGCTAAAATAGATCTTCATCCATTATACCTAGCTAAGAACTATCCCAATCATGTCACCTTTGTAACAAAAAAAACGCAACATAATCAGTACATTCCTAAAAAGGTAAATAGATAAAAGACAGACACACATAGACACGCAGACATATAAAAATTATAACACCCTTCTTGCGCGTCGACATAAAAATAATCTTACCTTCTTTGTTGATTCCTGTCGCTGTGGATTAGGTTACTGCAGTTTTTCTATAACGTCATGTATTATACATTTATTTTATTTCTAAAATAAAATCTATAACATTATTGAACCAGGAATGGATAGCATTTTTCAGAAATAAAACATTTAGTAATCAAATTAAATAAATTGTCCACTTTTAAAAATCAATCATGTACGCTCAATCACTTGGACGCGAAATGACTGACCGATGTTATTGTTGACCGTATTATTGTAATCCACTAGTATTTTATGCAAACGCCGCGTATCCTTCAATAAACACTACGATACTGAGCCAATAACCTTAGAAAATCCAAATAAACAGCCTGCCAACTCGTATCAAAGAAGGGCGAGCAAAAAATTAGATAAATTATTTTTAGGACCTGTAAAAAATCTATAAATATAATAAAGATAAACTGGTTTTTGTCTGGTCAAGAGAGATTTTGATAAATAAGCACATGGGAACCAAACATATTGTTCTCAGAATTTTTGTCTGTCTGTGTGTTTGTCCACGCGCCATGCAAATCTTAAATGCCTACTGAATGAAATTTGATGTAGATCATTTTCGCAACTGTGTTTTTGGTGAAATTATCTATAAATGTGATAATTCTCAAAAATGTTAATTCTCTATGAGAAGGGTTAATAAAAAAAACGATGTCTCTTAAGCCAACCGTATCAAAATGAGAATTGTTTGAAAGTTGACTCAAAGAAGAGACTGAAGGAATGCAGTCGTCACGGAAAGATAATATAGGTAATCTGTCTCATTAAGTTATAGATTACTCATTGGTTAAATTTTTGTGCAGACGAAACCAATTTACTGCAATTATTATTTTAAACTACAATACTCTTTACACACATTTGTAACTTCCACAAATTAACACTTACTTATTAATGACGGCGAAGATGAATGAAACATAGTATTGCACTTAATATTATTTAACAACTAAAACGTTAGCATAAAATGTTATCGCAGAATAACGTATTAAAATGAGTTTCTTGTTGTAAATGCCAAGCCGTGGTCATAAGTCACTGGCGGACACGGGTCACACGGCATTCTACTACACATAGTAATTTATTCGATCGATAGCCCTTGTCATGTGTGAAGGTCTTGCCATTGATTTTTTCATTAGGTATTAAAAGCTTCAAGTGGCTTGAAAACTTTGTTAGCAGCCTAAAATGGAAGCATTCTAGTACCTTATTCTTCCTCAATAATTAAGGATCTTTTTGATCGATAAATTATTCATTCAAATTTCCGCCTCGCTGAAAATCAAACATACGAGTCCTACGACCCTATGAACGGCAATAGGGCAAGAAAATCATTTTCATGAAAATCGACATGTTTAAGAAAATCCAGTTCTTCAGGCTTTAATAAAGCAACTGTGAGGAGCAAGATCAGCAGGAGGTGGTGATAATAATGGTGATGTGATGGGGCGAGGTCAGGTTTGGTATGCTGGTTAGGCGATATGTGGAATGGAGCTGCGGTGCGGTGGAGAGGAGCAGTGGTTAAGAGGAAACGAGAGGAGAGATGTGATGAGGAGGAAGGTTTTAACTGGTTTTACGTTACGTTACGTTACGTTACGTGTTAGTATTGATGTCCTGTGTCCATAAAAATGTGTTGCTAACTTACAACAAGTACAACTAACTACCCCTTTAAGAAAAAAAATGTGTTTATCATTTAATGTCAACTAAAATGTAAAGTGTGACTTATGAAGGCACTTCATTTGATTTACTGCTCGTTTTATTGCCGAATTTGTAAATAAACATGCATTTTGTCATTTCTACCTCATCAAATGCTGTGAGGTTATTTTAAATATTAACACGTTCGCTGCGTTACGGGCAGAGTTTTGCCGTATTTGACTTCCGAACTGTGCGGCGGTCAATTGTCTGTGTCTTACGCCCGGTGCGGGGGTGGGTTTTATATGTTCCCGTGCACGCAGAAAAGAGATAAATATATATCCAAGTTTCTTTCTTCAAATGTATTCCATTTTTCGAAAAAATAAGTACGGCATATAATGGTGCCGTAACGCACCAGAACTTAATTATTTATCTATGGTGCGATGCGGCATGTATGTTGCCGTAACTTAGACGCCGTACCGCACTGTAGGGAACTCGCGCGCAGCTTCAGTGTGCCGTAGTGATGTGCGCAAGGATCATCGTTTGCACGTATCGACACTGGATTACGCTTTATCAGCGCTCGAAAATTAATATGAAGCGTTCTCGTAAGAAACTTGATATAAATAAAGTAATTAAGACGGAAGGTGGTGAGGTATAAATGTTATTAAAATAATAGTAGTGTAAAATAGACATTTTTTCCCAATCAAAACTTAACCAGACGATTAAGAATTGATCCCATTTCTTTGATCTCAAATTGCAATTATTATGTTATGTTACAAGATTAATTTTGCATGACAAATCAATGATAATAAAATAGCAGTTTTCAACCTATTTTGCAATTTTTTCACAATTAAATCTTAACTATACGATAAGAAATTGATCCGATACATTTGTTCTCAAATAATTTTAATGCTTATGTTCCTAATTACTTATATTTTTGTTTAATTTTGCATGACTTTAATAAATGTAAATAAAATAACAATCTTCAACTATCTTACAAATGTTTCCCAACACTAGTTTTAAATTCGGTCTATCGATCTACATGCGGCACGGCATGTATATTGCCGTGAAATCGTTGATTTTCAAAATTATGCATAACTTCTAAAATATCAGGTCGAGACCCTGGCGACGTTAGCCATGTGTCAATAGATATACAATCTATCGATTCGTTTATTTTTTTAAAGTAAAACATGGGTTTCCATGTCTGTAAGAGCCTTCAAAGTCAGGTCCTGGTACAGCAAAATACAAGCCGTAACGCACAGCAGGCAATACTGATACGGCAAGATTATGACTCGTAACGCATGGGCAGTAAGTTTCATTTTTGTGCAGACGCAGTGAACGTGTTAATATAATTAACATAAATAAATATGTATTGTGTTCATTATAACATGGTTTCTTATTACATGCACGGTAACTAGACACTTGATTCAGCCATAGATCAAGCAGTCGGTAACGTGCAAACTTGTAAAACCGGTCCTGTTTAGAATAAACGATTATGCTAGTTTTTAGGGTTCCGTACCCAAAGGGTAAAACGGGACCCTATTACTGAGACTTCGCTGTCCGTCCGTCCGTCCGTCTGTCACCAGGCTGTATCTCATGAACCGTAATAGTTACACAGTTAAAATTTTCACAGATGATGTATTTCTGTTGCCGCTACAACAACAAATACTAAAACACTGAATTAAATAAATATTTAAGTCGAAATATGGCTTCGACGCTTCAGCGATAAATTAGTTACCTTCCAAGAGATGGCGTTGCTTGTGGCTACAAAAAACTAAAGTAAATATTTAAGTGAGGCTTTCATACAACAGACCAGATTTTTTTGGCGTTTTTATACATAATGGTACGGAACCCTTCGTGCGCCAAATCGCACTTGGCCGATTTTTATTAAAAGCTTTTATGCGAAGTGCACTGTCTATTTATGTATATGTGAGTTGCTGAGAATATACATAGGATTGCTTCTCCCCGCAAAAAAAATTAACTTGTGCTCACAGTTCAGTTTAGCTTTGTAACAAACATTTATTTACGGCAATTTAAAGGCTCGCAGTCAATCTTCAATGTACCTTAATAACAGAGACGGAAAGCTGACATTTGTGTGGAATATCTTGAAAACGAATTCCATATCGAACGCGAACGGAGTATACCTACTAAAACTATTCTCACTAAACGTAACATTTTTTACTTTCAGTTTTACTTTAAAAGCATTGATATATTATGTAATAAAAATATACTTCAACTTGTAGTTAACTAACATAGGTGAGTAAGGTAAGCTAAGAAGATAAAAGAATCGGTTAGTGACGTTGCTCTGTTATTTTCATCAGGCATTTATAAGCAGTTGTGTGCGTAAAAATAAGTTTAAGGATGTATGATTCTAATGTTACCAAATATGTTAATATTATGTAATGTACATTTAAATAACCTGAATAAACCACGGCACCTAATTGTGATCCCCTATAAACTAGGCTTAAGCCTTAAAACCCTTTAAAGACTCTTCTTCATCTTCTTCTCCTTCCAAGACCACTCACCGTAGGGATTTGTTGAAGCGATGGCGTATTTTGATGTTAGAAAAGAGTTTGTAAAAACCTACTTGGAAGAAAAAAATATTTGAATTCGAATTTGAATTTGACTCATTTCTACCTAATATGTACGTGTATTTAATTCAAAATTCAAAGACTTAGATTATTTTAAAATACACAAAATATTTAATCAATGACCACGTCGCTATGCCGTAGGTATTCTTACGCAGCCTCAAACGCATGCGAGATTTTCTCAGGTGGTCGTAGGAAGATATTCATCGTTTGTGTGAGTTTGACGGTACTTACGGAAATACATAGGGGTTACTTACCTTATGCCGTAGTCGGCACCACTGTGAAGACAATAGCTGGCGCCAGCACCACTGAATTCTGGCGCTAGATCAGCACTGTATCAGTAATGTATCAGCATTGTATGTATTTTTGGAGAAATAAAATCTTTCTTCAAAAATATGTATGGTTTAGCGGCCCGGGGATCTTGTTCTATTACAATTATTGCCATCTGTTTATTTTACCATTTTCTGGCATCTATTTAAGTCGTGCCGGTTATATTTGACGTTGGTGAACTGTTGTCTAGACTCGAGAAACAGGTCATGTAGACCACTTGATTTATTAGTAAATATACTCACTATAAGTACTTGAGTCACCGAGAATATGGAATTGCCACTCTCCTTCCAAACCAAACTTATTACCTGTGCTCACAGTACAATTCAGCTTGTAATCTTTACTACGGATATTTTTAGATCCCGCCCTCAATTTTAAATCTACCTTAATCTCATAGGAAATTTGGTATTTGTGAGCAATACAATTATAACAATTTCCTGATCGAACACGAACGTAGTACCTATATAGTTTTGCTACTTAAGACGAGAATATTTGTCAACAACACGACTCAATCAACTCGCCTTAACTCAAACAAGCAATCTAACCAACCTTGAACTTGAGCGAGAAAATGAGCAATAAATAAAAAGTAATAGTACCTATTACTAATCTTTTCATGATTACGGAATTGCCTAGGTGTCGCCGCCATTAAAAAACTTTATCCTTTATTGTCCGAGCTGTTACAGATTCTAAGTATTTGCTTTTTGTCCATTTCACTTTTTTTGCTCATATGAACTAAAGCGTTTCCTTCATTCAAGGCGTAATAGTCACATAATCGACGATGCAAAAAATATTACGCTATTTGAAATCGAATAATGCTTAGATACATCGTCCTTCAATCGGACAGTGGAAAAATACTACGCATAAATAGTAACGCGAAGAAAAACATAATTTATACTGGAATAATATAGGTACCTATAGGTAAATGTCTCCGCTTGCAACCGATATACAAGAAGACAAAGGAGCTCTGAGAAGGTTGATGGTAAGTCGTGATTTGTTGTTAACACGGTTATTAATCTCAACCAGTTGCATAATATAACGTCTTGACAAAAACATTTTATAACTAAATTGTAAAATCGTAAAATCTGATTAGAACTATCCTCATCCGTATCTCAGACTGTAAAACCGAACACAAATGAGTAAAACTTACAAACAACTAGTTCTTGGCATTCATACAATATGCCATCGATACTATGGATAAAGTCAACATCCTACAGATCTGCAAGTGGAACTTCAATGAAGACGAAACAAGCAGTGGCAAGAGGCTACTCTTCCAAGTGCTTGGGGACATGAATGAGATGCCCTCACGCAGGAGGGATGGAACTGAAAAAAGTGTCCAGGACGTCATCACTCTATTGAAGGTGACAGACCCGGACGACGTGCCAGCGTTCATGGCGAAGGAGTAGCACAAGCTACCCCCAGTCACATTCGACCACGTAGATGTTACCAGGCTAATGAAGGATATCTTATTCCTGAAGACGAGCCTGATGTGGAAATGCAGTCTAAGCTGGAGGTGTCAGACAAGACCATCAGTGAATTACGTGCCGAAGTAGTGTTGCTACGCAGAGCTGTTTCGGTAAGTAGGTCAGCCGATGCAAATACATTAGGTATACAATGTGAACGTACGTCGCGGGGCGCATAATGCATTTGTCAACAGTTTTTGACGTGACAACGTTACGTTTTATAATTCGATATCGGCTGCACGCACGAAAAACATGACGTTTATGTGCCGTTATCTGACGTCATGCGGCGTTACCTCGCTTTGAGGGTGCTTTAAGGCGTCCCATCTTTGATGACATTATTTGTCAATGTAACTCTGACGTCTATTTAGTTTTGCTTTTTATCGAAATTATTTATAACCAGCCAGGTTTGTTTTGACTTGTTTGTGGCACATTGACATGACATAATATGCACAGACTAGCTAAAGATTAATGTTTCGTTATACGGTATGCAACGACTAGTCTTTTTGGTAAAATATTTAATACCTAAAGGTTTTTAACTGCAATATAACAGTAAATAAATTATAACTAAGTATTCAAAGATAGTTTAGGATGACTATTAGTGATTATGCTACCATTCCATCAGTATTTTCTTAAGATGTTGTCACGTTCAACTATCGTCAGTAAACCGACTTTACAGACAACCAATTTTTTGAGTTGGCGAAAGATGATGCGTCAGCGTCCCCGATTTTAAGTAACGTAAACGATGCATCGCGCTCAGGTGGAGCCAAGGTTGTGATATCTGCGAGTACCTACGTGCCTACCCGCCATAGCCACCGCCATCAAACTCGTTGCGTCGCAGACCAAGCAACAGAAAGGGGAAAAGCAGAACCATCATGGAGAAATTCATCGGGATCTGCCACAGGAGGGTCGAGTTAAGGACCAGTGTCATGAAGGGCGCTTCGTCAAGGTTCAAGAGAAGAAAAGAAAGCCCACTTCTTGGGACCAGACCTGACAGGACCGAACCACCTGCTGCGTCCGGCTGTGCTGACAACGCTGCTGTACGTGTCCCGGCTGCATTACTCCACAAAGGTCGAGCAGCTTGTGGAGTATATCAGAATGAAGACCAAAGTCCAAATGAGGTTCGAGCGGTTGGAGTCTCGTCACAACGTCAACTTTTGTTCCTTTGTGGTGAGACTGCCGACCGAAAAGCTGTCGACCTTCATGAAAGAAGAGTTCCATGGCCGAGGGGTGTAATATTCCGGCGATTCCGAGGCCGGTTACCGGACACCGCGCGACACACGACGCGACACACGAAATTGTTTTATTTATAATTTTGTATAATATACACATATTATGTATATATGTATAGTATCTATTATCTTAGTTGTAAGTTTTTTTATTGTATCGTTTTTTATATGTTATGTATCAATTTATAATATTTTTATATTATTGAGTCTATTATTTTATACGGCACTTTGTTGCATTAAAATAAACGTTGAATAAAAAAACATACTATGTAACTGTTGATTTTATCGCAGTACGAGCAACAATTTATGATGCTACAGCCTGTAGATTCCATATTTTAGCGTATTTGTCGTACTACTGGTGGTATGAGCTGGTAGTGCGACGAGTTCTACACCCTTGTCATTACTAGCTGAAACAGTCTCAACTTACATACATCAGATCGGTGTTCAAATATAAATACGAGCGATTCAAAAATAGAGTCCAATCACAATCCATTATCAACCTACAGCAGGTACCGTGCTTGGATATTAGATAAATAAATTCAATACTTAAAGTTTTTGTACAATCTTTTTATTGTAAAACCTTAGTATACCGCAATGGTTATAATAATTCTATTCGATATAAAATAGGTACAATACTTAGTTAACAGAAGAGCAAGCATCGTTATGATAGTTCAATTTACATCGTTGTTTCTGGCAAGATAGTAGGTATCTAAATATGTAGTGAATATTTCAAACGTGACAATGATAACAATATTGTTAACTAAACACTGAATATTTATTTATATTTATATTTTAAGAAGTTTCTAAAACCAGGGCTGATCTAACTATCCGTTGCTTTTGTCCCTATATTGAAAAAGTTAACAGTTTGACAGATTCACTAGATAGACAAGCCTGCAGGCAAATCTGCAGACAAGCCCGGCAGACACTGCTACTATGGGTCCGTACTATGTCTGCTAGTGTAGACCCGCCACATTCAGTCTGTCGGTGAATTCCCCGCCTTACCAGCTTACCCATTAGGGTGCGTACAGATTTAGTAACATGTTTTATAACTTCTGTTATGTAACACGTCCACACTATCTAACATTGTTGTATCACAATGAATCATATAACAAGACCAAGAGAAGTTTTTGTGACACATATCGTCCACATTTATGAAACATGTTATTTAACTTTGTTTTATAACATGTTTTGTTATATAGTCTGTACGCACCCTTAGTGTAGTAGTAGTGACCCCATAACCCCCTCATTGGGTGTACAAGTCTTGAAAATATTGAAGGAGATCTAGAGATTCGGAAAATCACTATTAATGTACTTTAGTACATAGTATCTCAATGATTAATCATCGACATATCCGGGTGTTTACTCTACCGTGAAGTGAAGTGAAGTGAAAAAATAAAAACACTGGTTCAAGTCATCTTATCATAAAAATAGGGAGGAGAAAAAGTGAGATAGCAATATTTATTTTCGATACAAGAAGAGCTTAGATGATAAATATTGAGCAGTAACAATTGTTTCAAGGATTTAGAAATGAGAATTATGAATGATTAAAAACAATATTATATAATTTAATAAACATAATTACACAACGTATATGTGAATAGTACACAGCATAATTAGTAGGTACTAGAATTAATTTATACATTTCAAAATACGTGTAGGTAGCTACCACTGATACAACAAAAAACGCAAAGCGTAAAATGCCTTATTTACCACTTGATTTTAATTACAATGGATTGTATACTTAAGTTTTATGAAATACGACATCACTTTTATTTATAAAAAACCGGCATCTAATAACGATATGTGTGTATAATGTACTATATTTCGGTCCAGTCGTATGCAACCATTTTCAAATTACCAACTTAGGTCTAATCAATTTTGACTAGTATATTTTAAGAGAATTTTTAATTTTTGTATAATTAATCGTTCTTTTCTAAAATAAATAATCTATCTTTTCTAAAAATAATAGCATACAGAGCTACTAGCAGAAACGAACTACATTTTTATACCAGGAATTTAAAACCTAATGATTTATCAAATCGTTAAACAAAACAAGATTACACGACATGACAATGATTAACGCATTAAAAAGTCTCGCACTGGCAAAACAGTAGAGTAGATGTAGAGACCAAGACATTTATGGCACACACACAAGAAAAGGAATATTAATTTACTTACTTATGAGACGAAAAAATAGACCGAGCTAAAATGACACTGTCTTTTTTCGTCCGCGCGCGGTTTTCCAAGAAAAGTAGGTAGGTACTTAGATACTAGGAAATTTGTTGACTGACCAGCGAATTTTTCTGGTGCCTAGTACAATCTCTGTAATAGTGCCCTTTCACGCTCTTTCACGGCTATCTCACAGCTGATGTCTATGTAGTTTTCTGTCTAAGTAAGTTGTCTTATGAATTTAATAAACTGTGACCAATAATCTAGGTACCGTAAAAGCGTAACAATATATGTAAAAAATGTATCTTTAATTATCTATAAAGATCCTACTTCCTAGTATTTCTATTGTCTATGAATTGTTAGAAAATTTTCACGCTGAAGTTATACTTATAACTAATGAAAATCTCACTCTTTAGTATTGTTCACATTATTATTTTTGTGCCAGAGTTTGTGACCACTGGGTATTACCAACATTATTTTATTGTTATTTAAAAACATAAAATAAAGCATTCGTTTCCTTTTATGTACGGAAGGTAAAAATTTTACTATTTTATTATTTTTTTGCCAGAGTTTGTGACCACTGGGTATTACCAACATTATTTTATTGTTATTTAAAACATAATTATAACCAAGCATTCGTTTCCTTTTATGTACGGAAGTAAAAATTTTACTATTTTATTATTTTTGTGCCAGAGTTTGTGACCACTGGGTATTACCAACATTATTTTATTGTTATTTAAAAACATATAACCAAGCATTCGTTTCCTTTTATGTATGGAAGTAAAAATTTTACTATTTTATTATTTTTGTGCCAGAGTTTGTGACCACTGGGTATTACCAACATTATTTTATTGTTATTTAAAAACATATAACAAAGCATTCGTTTCCTTTTATGTACGGATGGTAAAAATTTTACTATTTTTGTATTACCATCAGAAGTAGGTAACTGAAGAGAAGACCTAATAGATGAAAGTAAATACTACAAATAAAAGTTTGGATAACAAAGATCTTATACGTATCAATTACTTGCAATTACGAGTATAAATAGTACCTTATGGTAGTCTTTGACTGAGCGCACAGACACGCCAATCTATAATAATACATCTAAGTATACTAATACTTTAAATATAGATTTGTATGTAAGTAATGAAAACGAAATAAAACTCAAAAACTACTGGATCGATTTCAAAAACTCTTCCCATTAGAAAGCTACACTATTTATTGTTTGTGGGAAACATAGGGTATATTTATTATCCTATATATTACATATAAATTGCTCTAAAAACAGAAACCACGGTTGCTTTTAAGTAGCTCGTCAGCTCCACCACCAAATTTATCAAAACGGGTACGACCTTCAGCAGAAACATATTTTTCACCACTGTGTAATTAAACACATTTTGATTACTGAATAATCCAACACACGCCATTAAACACACAATATACAAATTTTACGCAAACCAAAATAATGTCACTGGGATATATTTAATTGTCGTATGAAATCAATTTATTGTAATGATGCATTTGTTCACACGTAGGTACAACAACAAAAAATATATGAGCGGGCGGATTTTTTTTTACCCCCGAAACAAAACGCATTAAGGACTGCGCACATTACAACGACTCCACGCCAACGCGGTTACGGAGCCACTCAAATGTAAGCATTCAATAAAGATCCTTATATCTTGGACATTACGGTTGAATTTCGAGTGTACACTTGAAAAACGTGGACTACTCCCCACCCTCTGCTCACCGACGCCGTTCACACTCGAAATTCAACCGTAACGTCCAAGATATAAGGATCTTTATTGCATGCTTACATTTGAGTGGCTCCGTAACCGCGTTGGCGTGGAGTCGTTGTAATGTGCGCAGTCCTTTATAATTTGGACCTGACTGTGTAGCGCATTGTAGCTTGTAGCTCCTGAATGAATGAACCGATTGAGTGCGGTTTTTAATCGAAAGCCCATTCATCGCAGTATTCTCAGTGGTTCTGTTTCTTATGGCTCTTTTTCAAAATAATATAAGGCATTTTTGGCATAAAGTTGATTTTTGTCGGGGGTTTTTTTATCGTGTCGTTGTAGCTTGTGAACAGATACATTTGCCAATATAAAATGAATTAATAAATTTCTGCATTGAACTACTACAACTCTAACAATTAATAAACAATTCACAATCTACAGAACATCCATAATCTTTATAACTTATGACAATATTTTGTAACCTTAAACTCATCTTTATAACAGTTGTAGCTTATGCTCATTCAACCCATCGATTGCCACTGACTCACCTAGCAATAAACACAACTTGATAATATCGACAATAAATAATAAAAATCGCTGTTAACCTCTTCATACAAATGCGCCTTTAACTGTTTATACCTTTATTCAACGTCATTAAACCCTAAAATGAGATATTTATACAACTTACAATTTACATAAACACTGCAACGCCCAACAATAATACAAGCTACTAAACTTAACATGTCAATATCAAAGACAACACTTGATACAAATTCTAGCATTCATTTATATTGATACAAACAGTTCTTTTTTTACTTTAAAACTTTTTATAGAAGGTTTCGTCGTTTTAATCCTCACGACCTCTGCTGAGGCTAAACCGACGATGAAACTTGAAAGTCTTTTTCTTTTCTTGTTTCTCTTCAACAGTTTTACCATCCACAAGACTGTCAGCGCTTTTGGCAACCTGAACACTTTTTCGTCTATTCTTCATGGATTTAACTAGCCTATAAAACTTTCCTTTCTTCTTCGCGGGATCCAACGTCAAATCCGCTAGTTCTTCTACTTCTACGCTGAATTCTGATGATATGTCTCCTAAGTCTTCGATGCTGTGGCTAGATTCCTTCGGCTGAGGGACCTCGAGCCTTGATTTCGAAGTATTTGGTTTTGGTTCTGCAGGAGGCGGCGGGGCGTCAGGGTCTACGCACTGAAAATAAATTGAAAAAATATTAACAGTATTTATATTAACATGTACCATCATCATCATTGGATCCCATAAATCTCCCACTGATGAGCACGGGTGTCATCTTACAAGGTTTACAAGGGATACGAGCATTGTCTGCCACGCTGGTAGGACTTCGTACACCTTTTTAAACGTTGGAAATCCCTCAAGGTGTTTAAGTTTCCTCGTGATAAGTTCCACCATTGAAGCAATGTGTTAATTTCGTAATTTCTAATACGCTCATCCATCCAACCCTAAAATCGATAAAACAAACGCGGAAAAATGTATTTCACTCAAAGAGAATATTAGGTATTTGATGTTATGAGAATGATGGAATTAAGTCTCAAAAGAGGTATTCAATTATAACGATGATCCTAACCTTCGTTTCATATAATTTTATTACAACAAACAAATATAAAGTTTACAACTTGATCCATTTGATCCATCCCTTAAATTACACTGAATCCGACAGTGAGCCTTCGCAATGTTTATATTATACCTGGTTCATACGATGTAAGCCGAAGTTGTTCAATGGTAAACAAAATTAATATTTATTTGATTCTGAAATATTTCCAAAACTCATTTTGATGGAGTTATATATGTGTTGGAAATTTAAAAACCATTTCACCGGAATTGACTCTTCTTAAACGACTTCTAAAAAAGTGGTTTTCAATTTGACTGTATTTTTATGTGTTACTTCATAATTTTTTTACTGGGTAAACCGATTTTGATAATTCGTTTTTAATTCCAAAAGTACCTAGTGCTTGTCGTCTACTTTGCTTTGTCTACTTTACTTTTACGTTACTAAATTTGAGCGACAAGTGACGGGTAGTTTTGAAGTTATCTCTATTTATGGATTTTGAAATCGTTTTTTTAAGGTAGTTATTATTACTTCTTTCTTTCTTCCTCTTCCTTCTTTCTTGGCTGTGAACGCCTCGACGACGGTGCCTTTGGTGTTACTACTGTCTATGGACGGCATTGACCACCTGCTATCAGGGATCTTCTCTACTCGTTTTTCAGTTATTAACTTAAGAAATGTACCTACTTTTATTTTTATTTTACGAGTATTGAAAGTTGAATGATTCGAAGTATGACAGTAATAATTATCATTAACTAAATCTGAAAGATTAATTCAGGAAAGTTTCGTAGAGTTTTATTCGGTAACATAAGTGGCTTTACCTATGACCAAATAATTGACGGTTGCTTAATTACAGGCATTTAACAACCGTGTTTCCAATTTTATAGTGTGTATTTAGGGCTGTAATTATTAATGGAACCGTCAATATGAACAAGAACGTTGAATTTATCTATGCTAGTAATCATAACTAATTATATCAATTATAATATGTGATTCATGATATGTAAAAATAAATTTCATTCGTTCTGGTTGCTTTCATCAAAAATAAATTAAACTTCATTAATTTATTTAAACTACTAGCCTACCTATATTTATTTATCGCTTTTATCCGACATTTTATTGATAAAATAATATACGTTTTATAAAGTGTATATTCAATAGAGTGTTTACACACGATATTAATTAAATTTATAAGTAAGGTTTAAGTACCTACATACTGACAAAAGTGTGTATTAACTACTAATTACAACAAAATTTTGAAAAGGTATTTGTAAAATACCTACTATTACATGAATTGTAGATATATTAAATTTATTTGCATTTTAAAAACACGTAAAAGCAATCACGTTTTTTTATGTATGAAAGTAACTACGACGCGCAAACTGATACAATATTGTGACAGCCCTGGCGTACCTCGCTAAACAATAAACAATAGGGACCATAAACATGCCAGGCGAAACAATAGAACAATGGACGGCCGTCTCGAAAGTACGCACGCGCACGACGCTTCGACCATTACGGCAATAGTCATACGGGCGAAAGTCGGTTGCAAGGAACGTTCTCGAATCTTGTTCGGAGCGGGTCCGCGGAATTAGCGGGAATGTTCTCGATGGGCATGAATGGTGCGTGAGTGGTATAAAAAGGGGCGATCGGTCAACCGCGGACATTCTAGTTTCGGAAGCGAAACCAGGAAGATACCAGCGATACCTACGAGCGATACCAGTGCGAAGTGAAGTGATTTCTACGAGCGATACAGTGTTCGACGAGTGTGTTTACGAGTACCTACGTGTATAGTGTTGTGGTGTGTACTGTGTACAGTGTGTAATTGTGTATCTACGAGTACAATAAAGTCTTTGTGGTACATTTTGGCATTTTCTCGAACCCCATACTCCTGACACGTAACAATATTATTGTAGTATTAAGATTAAGTAGTTATTACTATCGGAAATACTAACTCCAAACACTTTTTTCGTGTAAACTGGCATTTATTTACTTATTCTCATTGGTTCTGTCCATTGTTAAGAGGATGCCCGAGTCTCGTTCAGCCCATACAAACGTAGTAGTCTATTTCCTCGCTGGATTTTAACACTAGAGCAAAGATTTTTTGGAAAACAATACATCACTACGAGTACCATGTCGGTATGTTTTGCTTTTTTTGATAAATTAATTAATATAGAAGTTATAAAGCTTCAAAAACGTCGAAATTTACCATTTCTCATTGTTCATTTTCGGACGTCGATCTAACCAAATAAAACGCAAATTCAGAAAAAAATCAAAACATACCGACATGGCCAATATCTTCATCTATAGAACGCTGAAAAAATTTTCAAAATCCGTTCAGTTTTCATGGAGGAAACAGACAAGAGCGTAATGCCGATTTCATCAATTTTCTGTAGGTTTTTTCAGTCCGAGCTGCAGTTGTCCCGCTTACGGTTGTGAGGGGTGAGACGGAGGGGTCAACTAATACGTATACAAATAGTGATTCGTCGTCGTAGTCGATAAATTATATATCGATATAGTGTTGTTCTTCATTATCGATGTGTTTTTTATATCAAATAAGTTAATGTTTGACCAGAATCACACCGGATGGGAAGTGAAGATGTGGTCCAAGATGGTCCACATTAAATTAAGAAAAGCATATATTATTCACTCTGATCTTGAACTTCCACGTCATAGTCAGGGAAAGGGGGTCTGTAACCACTTCCACTAAATATTCTTCTTGTCTTAGGTACGTTTAGCATGCGGCGTTTCTTAGGTATGTTTAACAAGCGGCGTTAACTCTGTAGTAAGAATTCGGCTTCACACTCGAGGGGGTGTGGGCTCAAATCCAACTAGCACGTAAGTAACGATTTTTCAAAAAAATAATAAATATTTCACTTGCTAAGACTCGTTCAATAGGGGTTTTAAAAACATTATGAGGTTGAGAACACCATTTCTCGATTTAGGGATCCGTTTCTGAAATATTTGATTTTAAAGTTAACTTTTTTGTTAGGGGTAAGTGTCCCCCCCCCCTCTATCTGCTCAACGGCTTTATGGAATGCTATGCTATGTGGATTCGTGAAAAAAATTACAGCAATAGTATATATAACGAAGTTTAAAGGAAAACTATCAGAGCTGAGTAGTAAATAAAAACTAATAAGTTATAGGCGACCAACTTAATGTAAATAAATATATATATATATTCCTATGCATGATAAATAAATACTTACATTTACACTAATTATTATAAAGCTGAAGTTTGTTTGTTTGTTTGTTTGAACGCGCTTAACTCAGGAACTACTGGTCCGATATGAAAAATTATTTCAGTATTAGATAGCCCACTTATCGAAGAAGGCTATACGCTACTTTTTATCCGAATTATGCGAAGTAGTTCCCACGAGACGCGGATGAAACCGCTGGCAGTAGCTAGTATCAAAGAAACAAATATCTATGTTACGGCTAGTACCCGAAGTGCGGCTACACCTAGTTCTAGCCGGCTACAACTAGGTGTAGCTGTGTGCTACTGTGTGCTAGGTGCAACTAGGTGTAACTAGGTGTGTTAGGTTAACAGGAACCATCGCCAGAACCGACTTTAGGGCGTTTATAACCTGAACATTTCATGAAATGAACATTGTATAAAATAATATTCGATCAAATGAACATTATGTCAATCAATATTACATAAAATGAATATTCGATCAAATGAAAATTATGTCAAACGATATTATACAAACTGATTAAATATGATACACCTAGTTCTAACAACACGTGGCCGGCTACACCTAGCTGTAGCCGGCTAGAACTAGGTGTAGCCGCACTTCGGGTATTAGCCGTAACATCTTTAATATATAAATTACGTGTCACGTTGTTTGTCTGCGATGGACTCCTAAACTACTTAACCAATTTCAATTAAATTTTGCACACTTGCGTAGATTTATCCAGCTTGAAAGATAGGATAGTTTATAAATCTCAACCATCTGACCCAGCGCACTTCGTATCCTAGCAGTCATTGAATGTTATCCTATACATACGAACTTCGCATGGTCATTTAGTAATAATATATGAGTAATAATAAATAAAATAATAATAATAAACGCCACACACTCATACCCCCCAGTAGAATTTAACATGTGTCGTGGGTGGCATGGACGACACATATAACACACCACAATAAATACATATACATACAATACAATATAATATATGGCACCCGAGAACAAATATTTGTCTTGTCCGTCACACAAATATCTGCCCCCGCCGGGTTTTGAACCCGGGACCCCTTCACTTACTCCCAGGTAGGATCGTTACCCACTTGGCTACGGGGTCGTAAGTAAATAAATAATACACATATTTTTGTGCATTATCTTCAAAATATATAGTTAATAATCTATACTAATATTATAAAGCTGAAGAGTTTGTTTGTTTGTTTGGTTGAACGCGCTAATCTCAGGAACTACTGGTTCGAATTGAATTTTTTTTTTTGTGTTGAATAGACCTTTTATCGAGGAAGGCTATAGGCTATATAACATCACGCTGCAACAATTAGGAGCGAAGAAATAATGGAAAATGTGGAAAAAACGGGGAAAATTATTCATTCTCGAGGGCTTTCGTTGCATGCGTTGCGAAAACGATTCAAGATACCAAAAATATATGTATGAAAGAATTATTCCTCTTGAAATGATCTAAAAAAATGTCCACGACAGTATATGTCTATCTTTTAAGATTAACACACTAGAACCGTTTTTATGGTAATCAAATTTGCCGCGTTTCCAAGTTTAATCTGAATTAATCTTGCTGTGATCCTTTGCTACTTTGCTTTATTTCTAAGTTTAATTTAATTTAACCTCAATTAATTTTGGTGATAGTTTATTATCTTCCCGAAATTCCTACGGGAGCGGGACCTACGCGGTTGATACTTACGGGTCCCGAAGCGAAGCGAGGGCGGTTCGCTAGTAAACAAATATATAAGAAACAAATAATCACAACAATTTTAATTTTGTTATGTTATTTTTGTTATGTTTATATTTTTATGTATGTACCATAAAATTGTTATTTATAATTGAATAAAATAATACTACGTAAAAAAATGAAGAAAGTCACGAAAAAATTGTGAAAGAAAATGAGTTAGTACTCTATATACATTCATTTGTGTATTATTTACTTATATATTTGTTTATTTAATACACAACAATACAAATATTATGAGTGGACGAAAGTTGCTGTTACCAATACGACGCCACGCCGGCCAGCTTAGTTATTTTTACGACTTTTAAAGTCTTTATTTATTATTAGATACAAATATAATAAGGTTGGTACTTACAATATTTCTTTAATGTAGTTGGTAGGTACTTGGTACACGAATTCACTATCAAGTTTCCCGAGTCGGGCGGGCGATCTACTGCTACCTGCTACACGCACACACGCGTAGCTCGCTTACCCACACATAGTAGCTCTCTCGCGCGGGGGTACAGCCGATATCGAGACGGCAATAGAATTGGCTGATAATGGATTTCGAAATTTTTCGCCACTGGGGCATCCTCTTAAATCATTTCGACTTCTAAATTACTTTTTTCTGTCGAAGTTTTTTACTTGGCAATGCGGCCTTTGGATTCAAGTCGAAGAATTATCTCATTTGAAACTTTATATTTGGTACCTTTTAACCTTAATTTGCTAGGCTGGCAATAGGAATATAATATATATATAATAGGAATCGTTGCATGGTGGATAGAAAAGTAATTAATCGTTTCCTTATCCTGTATTATCCTCGCAAGTTTAAAACACTGTGTATAATAAGAATCATTAAATACTATACACGTGGAATGGTACTCAAACGCTAACTTAAACAAAGTAAAGTAATTCCTAACAAAAAATAAAACGTTGTCTCTCGTGTAATTAAAAAATTACAATTTTTTTGCAAACGACATACCTATATTAAGTCTGTTACTTAAGGCGTATAATCTTCACATTTATAATATCTGCCATAACCTTAACGACACGCTAGTGTGGGGACACAGATAAATTAATCTTTGCTGTCCTCCAATATTATGAAATTGACCCAAAGCGCTTCGGGTAAAATTAAATACGAAACTAGTTTTATTGCTTTGTATAAATCTAATAAAACAACTTAGAACAGACTTATATTTGAAGTTCGAGTTATCGGACCTTAGCAGTTAGGTACAGATTCGGAAATTATCTACTAAGTTTTGTGAAAGTTGGGTTATTTTCTTCAGTTTTATTAAGTTAAGTCTTCAAAACTCTTCTTAAGTTTTACTTAGATTATATCCACTGTTCCTAGAACTTGGTTCCTAGAAAAGCTTAGCTTTTTAGCTTTATTTTTTGTGTTTTTTTCTGCTCTATGTGCTATATGAAATAAATGTATTTTCTGACTTTCTTTCAAACACATTCTACTTTAATCCCCCCCCCCCTTACTCCATCCCCTTTAACCCCACTTTCCAACCACGTCCAACCCACTCTCACCCACGTCACTCACTCATTCAAATCAACCCACTCTTAGTAAGAACTAAAAACCTATAACACTTACATCCTCGAGCGATATCCGGAACGACGGCACCTGTTCTGGATGCCGCCAGGGTTTGTGGTAAGGGTAGTCGGTGAGCGCCTTCCAACCGGGGTACCGTCGAGCTGCCGCGTGCAACTGGTTCACCAGCCGCGGCGCGAGCTGAGCTGTCACTCTGTAATGGTTTAACAACTTGCATCATTATGAATGAAAGGGTAATTTTTTTTATGGAATTAAGATAGCAAACGAGCATGCAGCACCACCTTCCGCTGCCGCCCATGACAACTGTGACCGACCTAGAACTAGACTCAATGAGTCTCGTTCTAATTCGGTCACAGATGCGTTGCTACCCCTGAGGACTGAGATGGTCGCCTCTAAAAAAGTGTAACCGGCTCCACACCTTCCTATCCGGAACACAATTGTTCTTAAAACAATTATTACACGGTAGGAATGGTACTAAGTACCGTGGCGGGCGGTGGTACTTCCCCGGGTGAGCTCTAGGCCCTACCACCTAAAAAAAATATTCGTATTACGTCTTCAGATCCATTTTATTCAGTGAATGTAGGTATTGACAACATCTATTTTTTTTTTGTATTCTTTCCATTTTCAAATGGACGACCCGGATGGAGCAATGGTTAACACGCCGGATCGCTGTTGCGAGGGTCCTGGGTTCGATTCCTTTATGAGTATGAGTTTAAATTTCCGTTCTCGGTCTGGGTGTGTGTCCTTGTCTTGTGTGTTGTCACACACCCACGACACAGGGAATCCTAGTGTGGGGCTATGAGTGTGTAGCGTTATTATTATTTATCTTCATATTTTCTTTCTTTCTTCTTGTCATTTCTTGGGCAACAGCGCATCGGTTTTGTCTTTATCGCTTTGATATTTCTGATACCCATGTGCAAAGGACGCCACTTACCATTAAGTACCTCATGTAGGTAGGTTATAATTTGTTCTAAAACAGTTGTATAGAGCCAACTGAAATTGACATCGACCCTTTGTACAAATTTTCAAGTCAATCAGACTTCTTCAATATAATAATGAGAATTAGGCTGAAAGTTTCTGTTCGTACATACATACAGATCAAGCTAAATTAAGGGTATTACAGAGTTTGTAGTAATTAGTTCTAACTAGTTTACTCGTAGGTATAGCTTTAGGTATACCACGCCAATATGTAGCCAGCCATCCACTAATTAAAAGTAATAAGTTGTAGAGTAAATTAATCTAATATTAATTCATTTACTCAACTATATTCATACATTCATTCCTCAATGTAGTACCAATTTATTTATTATTTGGTGTTTATGAGTCATCTGTATGGTGACTGGTGGAAATGTATGGTGGAAAAATAACACTCATTGCGGGATATTTCATAAAAATAATATATCACGAGAGACGGCGTGAAAATGTAATCTGATAAAAATAATCTCTACGTATGAAAATGGTACGCGTGATTTACTCTGTACGCATGGTCATTCAGCAATTTTACAGTTCGGACTCAACTGATTCCGCTGATTTAACGAAATAAAACACTCTTTCACCGCCTTCTGGTCCATTTAATGCAATGATGATATTGACAGATTGATAACATTGACTATCTTCCATTGACTTAAAACGCTGCTACTTGATCACATTACACTTTTGTGCTGCACAAATCATTAATCAAAAAATATCTAAAGGTTGACATGTTATTAGTTTGACAGTAAGGTTGACAGGTTGACGGGTAGACTTACTTATTGACCAGCCACGCCGGCAGCGCCCCCCGGGGGTCGGAGCGGGACACGTAGCCCAGCCAACTGCCCGCGCCCGCCCGGGTCCTCACCACGAAGCCGGTCAACAGCGACAACGCTCTGTCAAAACAAGAGCATACTCTGTCAAAACTGTCTAACTTTCTATTTCTATTACATTAAGTGATAATTTAAGATTTAAGAAAGGCCTCCGACTAAGATCAATTTTATGCGATCACGCCTTCAATCATTTTGGTAGAGCTGATACTCTTCAAACTGCTGCCATGCTGGACCGATTCTTACCCAACATAGCTAAGAATCACCGAGATGAAAAAGGCCTCCCATTAAAAACCGCACTTAAATCGGTTTATTCATTCATGGGCTATGGTTGCGCTGACAGACAGGTCAAACTTGTAAACCTCTCTTTTTCTGTCTGGGATTAAAAACAATCTAATTTAGCAAGATACGAGGGACTCCTTTCATACTTTAATTCCAACAGAACTTTATGCTGATGCTGCACTCAGCGAAATTTAAACTGAATTATAAATTTTAATGAAACCCACATGACACAATTGGAACATAAACTGTAAATAAATAAATTCTGATTATATCAAATTACATGATTAATAAGTCATTGCCCTTTTTTGGGGCATCGGATAAAACCTGATAAAATCTAAAGCTTAAGATGGTGATTATCATGATACGGCGGATGATCGGCGTTCTTTACCTGCATCGGGAATGATCTACGTAAATGACATACTATATATGCAGTACTATGCAGATATCGAATAATCCAACGCAACCGTGACGGCGGAATCACGTAGGGTTGCCACTTGTACTATATTAATATGATAAATAGTATCGTATTACATTTCAGTCAATTGTGATTTATATTATAGATAATTAAAACAGTACACATTGTGCCATATTTCCACCGTAAATTCATTATCGTGCTTTATGCATTAACTGTGACCACACGTAGACATAGGTATCATTCAATTGATCAATTTGTAGATTTTGAAAATTAATTATAAAATTATTGTACTGAATGCCATTACAATAAAAACAGATTCCACCAAAACATTTTCATATAAAATGTTACCAAGACTGCATAATTATGGCTTACCTACCGTATGAAAATCATGAAAATAATGAATGAAATATCATGTAGAGCCAAGCTTCTAAATCTACTCGCCCTAACTCTATCAACCCTAACTTCATAAACTCTAGGTACATCTCAATATAAATATATTTTGTATATATTTGTTTCTACAAAAACAGGTGGCAAGTTGACAACCCTAAGACCACGTTATAAACTCTACATCTCAGTAAAAATGTACTTTATAAATAACATTTTTCTTCAAAAAAAAAAACAATCTGACAACCCTAACACCCCGTATCTTATCGGCGGAGTGGTGCGCACACGATCGAACTAATGAGAGCTGAGGACGTGACCACTCGAGCCCACGCGGCGCTCACTACCCAATACCTGGAAAACCGCGCTCAGTACAGTTGTAATGTGTTATGTACGAGTACCTTTACTTCTTCTATGCAGTAGTTTTCTAAAGCATTGATAGCGCAGTAGTTTCGAGTTTGACTCCCGAATCGGCCGGATTTTACTTCTGCATGCACTGCTAATTATGGGCGTATAACTCTACGGGTACCTACACATGCGTCTTAACGCGTTAATGAAAGCGTGAATATGGAAAAAATCATGGATGTAAAAAGTCAAGATGGGCCCGTAACATACATAAGGCGCACGACGAGTGGTCAACATTAGGTTGTGTGATTGAGTGATTGATCAAGTCAGTCTGTTGTAGACAGCAGCGAGTTACACATCTTCCTTACGCAAAATTGATTTCAGTAATTACGTCCGCAAATGTAGAAAATAGGGCTTCCTGTGCCTTCAAAAATATTCTTTCAATTCAAGAAACACAAATAAAGTCCAAAGGAATCACATTTCATTATGTAAACATTGAATTGTAAATTATTTTCACTATTTCTAAAATAATAACTTTATTAAAATGGCGCGTGACATATGTAAGAGTGACAGAGACAGCACGACTAAAACTTCCAAACGCGGAAGCGAGATATCACTATGTAATCTGTTCGTTTTCAAATATAGTAACAAAATTCCATTGTGCCAACTTCACGCACAAACTGATTCAATTCAAAATTGGATTGTTACAATTTGACACACATTCGAACGTGCAAGGCCGGTCTATATTATGTATGTCTATGGAAAAAATAACACTTATCAAAATTATCATTTACTGTTATTTTCATATTCAGACGCAGATGAAGCCGTAGCAATAGAATTTAATTAGGTATCATTACGGAAATCTGCACACATTAAAGTTCTTCAAAATGCCCTTACAGTGTGTGTCTGTGTTTAGTCCACCAATCTGCACTTGGCAAAAAACATTGTGGGTAGAGATTGAGACCCATGATTATGACCAATAGTGGGGCTGATAACTTCTTTCACTCCGTATTACTCACACATACTCAAAGAGCTGATTGGTCGGTTCCAGTAATTAACGATATCGCCGTGGTCCGATCACGTAGGCGTTGGATTCGGTTTCCAAACATTCGTATTGAATTAGTTTGCGAGTCTTCTAATTATCTAAGAGAAAATACACAGCCAGCTTTTCTTTCCCAATTTGTTTGACGGAAATTGATTTTTCGGAAGATTTTGTATTATTTTCTTTGCTTCCTTGGTGTGAAATTACTAAACTGTTGAACTCCAACGACATCTATGCATGTCGAGAATGCATAGTACCGCTTATATACCTGGAATCCAAAGGGTAAACAAGAAACAGCGAAACAAACTCCTCAGCACCTCAAGCCCCGGTTAACTGACCTGACGAACCCCTTCCGCGGCGGGTAGTCCTTGTGGTAGACGGAGTGGTTGAGGATCATCTTCTCGTCGCCGGTGTCCAGCCACGAGCGCTGCAGCACGAAGTCTCTGTTCTTGAGCGGCGCCGGACACGACACTGGAACAAATTGTATTGTAAACTTGTTGCGAGCCTACTACATTTGTGGCATTCGATGTGGCGTATGGGACCCTGTAAATTGTGTATAGTGCGCCCAACTTATCTCTGAAATGGCAAAAATTGGAACTAACGCCGCCATGTCAAAAGGTCATTCATAAGTACGTTGTGGTCATTCATCTGTCAGTGTGCAATGATTGGTCAAATGCGTCCGACAGCGCCTCTCTTCATTTCAAGGTTAAGTTGGGTTTACTATACATGTAAATGTTCAACCCATCGATCTAATGATACTAGATACACAATGTCATACTTTTGACGTGTTTTGTGTCCCCTTTTACGTTTTTTTTGGGATTGTTCAATGCCAATAATATTTCCTCAAACTTTTCGTTTTGTTTAAACAAATTAGCTAACGGCGATAGAACTCAAAATTCAATAACGTATTTGCGACAGTTTGCCTCGATACAGCGCCAGTCGGAGTTAAGCGTTTTAGTTTAAAGGAATTGAGGGAGTTTTGAAGTCATGGATCTGAAATTCCTTAATTACCCACTTGGAAAGTTTTTTTAATAACACGCATACAATACAGAACATACAAATAAGTATAGGTATAATGTCCCTCCCTACTACATGTGAGTGAGGGGCCTTATCAATAAGTAGCGTGCGTGCTAATTGTACAATGAGGGTTCCGAGTTCAAGTTTGATACATGGACAGATAAACATACATCACGTAATTAGTTTATATGAAGGTTTCCGTTTCGTTTGGGCATTGCAACATAAAATATGAGCACTGAATATGAGCTTAATGAAGTGTCACTTACGGTAGAGTTGTACTTTCAAGTAATTGCTCTAAATTCTACTATGAGAAAACCAAATAAAGTTCATATTACTACTCATGTAACTTACCAACGAGAGTTTCTTAAATACGTTTATCGAGGGGTCCGATTCTTTGCATACACAATACAAAGAAACGAAACCCTCAAAAACAATCAACCTTAAAATAAGACCTACGAATTACGATATGATTAAAATAAATAATTTATTATCTACCTTATAATATAACTTCCGAGTTCACCTCGAGTATACCTATTATTGATTATATATTAATTACACACGACAAAGCACAGAAATATGTTTGGGCCAGATTTCAGGTAAGTGGCAAGTAAACTCTTAGAGTTCAAGACAGTCCTCTATTTCCGAATCCAAGACAACCCTCGAGTCCGTGGTGCACTGTTGAGCAAAGGACATCGATTAACAATTGTTTCCTAACTATAACAACCCGGTACCGACACATTAGCGTGCCCTCCGAAGCACGGGGCATCTTAAAAAGCTTAACACTAGTGGTCACCCACAACTACCGACCACGCCTTAGATTCCATATGGTTAAATGAATTTTAAATATATTCAGTCGCTCTACAAACTTACTCAGTAAGGGACCCACGCTTTATAAATCTAGTTGTCGGGCGCGAGCGTGCACTAATGCAAGTTCCGTGTCAGCGCTGAAGCCTCCATCTCCTGCGAAGGTCGGGGCACTTCCGTTCATCTGAATACGCTTTTTAGATAAATATCAATTAGCACGTCTTAAAATGAAAGTTAAAATGAAAATTTAAAGTTTGTGCGGCAACCAACGTCAGTTTCGTTCAGCACTGGCCCAGAGTAGTGGGCTATAGGCAATAGGTATATGCTGTATCTTCGACATTTTGAGAGGAACCCCGCGCCCAACAAAAGGAGAGTTATGGGTGGCAACGTTGATAAATAATAACTGTCAGTTATATGGGTAAGGATTTATTTTTATAGAATTAAGTTAGCAAACAAGCATGCACCAATCTTCCTATGCCGCCCACGACAACTGTGACCGACTTAGAACAAACTCAATTTAGGGACTAGTCTAATCAGTAGGTTGTGTTAGACACGTTATATTACGTTATAAGTTACACATTATATTTTAAAGTCTCATTAAAGAAGGGTGTACCATAATATTAATAAACGCAAAATTTATATTTTCCATTTGGCTACGCAACTTTGCTGTTCAGTCAGTCCATTAGAGGCCCCTATGGCTTTAATTATACCCTCGTTTATACCAGCTCGGCCATTAGCAGGCTGCCACCCTTTTTAAAACCTATTATTTTAAAACGTTGTAAGTAAGATTGCGATCATCTGTACAATTACTTGCACTTTTATATTTTTTATTCATAATCAAATGCAAAAATATTTTGTATGTTTAGGCATCAGTTTTTCATGTTATAAAGTTAGACATAATAACTATTATTATTTTCGTATATTTTTACCTATATTAGCTTTAATTTTAAAATAATTGGACAGATGTTAAAAAATGATTACTGGGGAACATGGCCTACATTTCGTTTTTAACAAATGAGGAATCCCTACGAAAATACCACTAATATCCCCCGAGGTGTAAAAAAATTACCTAATAAACTTCCTTTCTTCGCGTGAGCTGTATTTTATACATTTTTATTACTAATGTCCACGACTTTTGGAATACAAAGTTTAAATTAAGCAAATACTGGCTACCGAAACCAGAACATGATAAGTTATTTGGCAGCTGATTTAATCAGATTGTGGTAGCTTTACTTGAGCTTAGGATATGGAATAGCCACTCCTCCTTGAAAACCAATTTATTATGTTCATTTAAATTTAGCTTGTAAGGAAAAATTACTTAAGGCAATTTAAATTCTTGCCGTCAATCTGCAGGAAACCTTAAGCACTGGGGTGGATAGTGGAAACCTGAGCTTCAGCTCTACCACTAATCCATAAGAATCTCTGGGATTAAACTGGATAGTATAAAAACTAAATGGTGAAAATGGTGACCAGGCTCCTTATCCTTGTTCGTTGTTCAGCAGGGTGCAGTACGAGCAGGGGAAGTCGGATTGGATTCAAATATGGATGGAGTAGCTTTCTGAAAGACTGGCTCGTATACACTTGATAGGCTTTAATTAGAAAGTTCATCCTAAACTGAAAGTTTTAAATACATAATCTCCTTTAGAGTTTTCTGCCGCTTCCAAAAACCACTCAAAGTGGGATTTTTAGCAAAGACTAACTTCACTTATAAACGCTGTTAATATAAACAATATTTAAACAAAACACTATTCCACTTAATTAATTTGCCGGAAAACGGCTTAAACACATTACAAATTGCTCTGAGCAACGAGCCTGTATTAACAGTGAGGTATTAGAATGCTATAATTAATTCATACTTATACAACTGCGATATGATTCCGTTTTCAATACCACAGTCGCTTGGGAAATATAAAAGCTTCGGTATTTATTTTCATAAGCCAAAGGTCGTAGCACGTACCCACAAGGCGGGCGGCGCGCCTTCGGAATAAATGAGGCTAAACGTTTGATCTGAGAGATTACGTTAGGCTCTTTCTTATCTAATACCAACAGCGGATATGACGTTAATAAAATCATTCAATAGTTATTCTTGTAACGGTATCTGGGGATACTTCGCTGGCCTAGCTGTTTAGGTAGAGCGCAGTTTTTAGCCTAAAATAGATATTCAGGCGTCATTAAGCGGGCATAGATTAATAGCATGAGAACCGAAACCTATTTAGAACAAATCTTAAGTCGTGAATGAGTTAGCAAACAGTGTTAGAAGCATTTATCTCTTGTCGAAATATTGGCTCTACCATCTTAACAAGAAGAAGAAACTAACTTACTGAAAACCTGTCTTATATCCTGGTATGATAAGTAAAAACAATTTATTCACATTATTAAATTAAGGTATTAACATAAAATAAATAATTAAAGCATAATTCTATTTTAATATACACAGCGAAGCGGGCGTATACCTACTACACAAGAATGGTATACAATAAAATTATTAGCATCAGAATCTACATAGGCTCAATACATATTTTATTAGTTTTTACAGAAACATAAATAAAGCCGTAAACCGTACGGCGTCTTATTTCGCGCCTCTCCTAACATTTATGAGACCCTAATGGCGGTTGCACACGAGAATATCTGATCAGATGCGTGTCGGCATCCATCGCGGCATCGTTTGATGGCTGTTTGTATGTGGACTAGATTCGCGAGCTCTGCAGACGGTATTCCGCCTTTCGCTTCATCCATGCCTTTATTTTATCTGGGAGGGTTGTCCAAACAGTAATAAGTATTTTATTAATTAATTGAAAAAAAATATTTTTAGAGGCAGTTTATGTATGAGCTAAAAATAACCTTATAAATATGTGGAAATGCAAGGTTAATGAGTGAATGAGCGTATAATTTGAACAGAGAGTATAGTGGTGTGCGAGTATCTCAATGACGATTCTGTTGCGGCTTTTCAGTAAGAACTATATTTAAAATTTATCTTAACTTATCATAATTAATTACCTATAACTTATTCCTGAATCAGCCCATGGAAGATTTTTTACAAAAAAATGTTGAATGTAAATGTTCCTACCAACATAATATGCAAGTAAATTTTGTTATGCATCTAGACAGAACTCGCTGTGTCCATCCTACTACCTTCATGATTCAAGTCATATCGTGCCCATGTGCAATTTACCGAGATGAGTGAGGTGTGCTAAATAATAAATTTCTGGGAACACTGAGATTCTGCGACAATGTGCATAATTCATTTTAGGACCGCTGGCGCATGCTTGTTTTGAGGTCATTTCTGACGTGGACAGCAGGCAGGTTTAATTTATCCTACGTGCAAAGTTATATATTCCCTTTTGTTTTGTCTTTAAATATAAACGTACAATCTATACATATACATACATATATGATAAAAAATGGAAACGTTTTATAACTAATATTATAAAATAAAGAATACATAATTAATTTGTTCGACTGAGTGTTTTTAGTAGATACCTACACTAATTAATTTCTCTATTGCTGATTTCATTTATTAATACAATGTTTTATTGATGTCAAAAATTCCAAAAAAAAAGGTTGACAAAACTTCAAAATAATAATGCACTTAAGTAATCACTTCGTTTTTCGCCAATCTGTACCCAGCTAGCATAATAGCCTGTATCACCATTGTGAGAGGAGACTCGAGCAGCAATGGGACACTTATCGTTTGCTTTGATGATGTAACTTTTGGCGAAATGCGATAAGCTGATAACCGAAGTTGGAACATTAACGGCATTTCTATGTAAAATAAATATAAAACGTAGCAGCGACAACCCTATAGCAGCCTATAATTTTCATTCATGGCATTCATGCCCACGCTGTCATTTATGCTTTATAGTCTTTATACACTTACCCCAACATACATACGGAGCAGAGCGCTTTTTATCTGTTCTTAGCTGTTTAATAAAGCTGAAGCGAGATAAAAGATAATATTACGGGTAAAATGCGGTTAACGCGCGCGCGCGTAGATTAAACGATCATATCATTCTAAATTAAGACAACCATAAGAAATATGACTGGTTGAACTGGTAGAACTATGTTGGTTTGTTTGCTTTTCCATATTTTGCTTTTTAATTTAAAGCTCATTCATTTGCGTACCTACTTTACCATCGTCCGAGTCATGTCTCATACGTTATTTCTAAGAAATGGTTGCTTTATCAATGAATTTCGTGATTTTGTATGTGAACAAAGTTCATATCGTGAGTACCCATAAAATAATAAAATGTTTACGATCCGCGATGACTTAAGTTGAAAAACATTAAAAAGAACATTTCTAAAAACTTGCACATGTAAACGATTAAAAATCTAAATAAACAATTTTAGAAAATAATTAGGTAATTTTGGAACAGTGAAGAATCAATTCTGTACGACACAGGACTATAAAACGAAGTTAATACATAATAATATATAACTCATTAAAATGTATGAATGAAGTATTGATGAAGCAGAAGTTTACCTCCATAAACTAACAAAGTTCCGCTGTATTAATATTTGAGTTTAGATTGTAAATTATGCAACTTTGTGTAACGGGAATCGTAATACCGCAGTCGAGATGTAAAACCAATATTGGTTTCAAAATGCTACTCAAACTTGAATACAATAGCATGTTGAATGTGCCTAATGAATGCTTTGTTATTGTACATCTATCATTGTTCTATTTTATCTGGGTAAAACAGATACTAGTAGGTAGGTACTCGATATCATGTCCACTTGAAAAACACATGCATTTTAAATACTAACTTTCTAAACTAGCGTGGTTGTAACAAAAGATGGGCTAATGTAATCAGATTGTAATCTGATACGATCTGTTACGATAACATCAGGGGGTACGAAAACGCACTTGCCAAGACAGCACCATTTCACAAAGTATTTCTTTGTATTTTCAAACCTTCTTATCACAGGCCTGGATAATGCCAGACGGGTTTAAATATTTTGCCTATCTTTCAGCTTTCTAAGAAGCTTTGATAGGTGAGTGAGTCAGAGACAAACATGTATTTAACGGCGCTAAGGTCCGAGCGGTCGATATAATTTGGGTTATACGTGGCTGGATATAAGAAATAATAGTCTGTACACTGAGTTTAAACGTCTATTACAACACTTCAATACAGTTTTATAACAAATAATGAACTATTTCCAAAATTAATTCAGATTACATTAAATTAAACTTAGAAATAAAGCTTACGACAAAATAATAGCAAAGTAGCAAAGGATCAGCAAGATTACTTCGGATTAAACATGGAAACGCGACAAGTTTGGTATGGCAGTAGGTTCTACGCGTCTACTCGGTCTAAGCCCTCAATTCCGAAAAAAAGCCCCCCCTCATAACAGCTCTGGTTCTTTATAATGTCATCTCTAACCCCCACTCCATGCCAACCATGCCCAAACAATAACTGTTTGACGTTTCCACAAATAGTTAAAGGGATTCTCCACAGATGGCGTTGAAAGATCAGCGCAGGACTTTACTGCACTCCGACAAGTAGTTCCAGCGATTCTCCACAGATGGCGTTGAGAGACCAGCGCAGGACTTGAGTGCGCTCCGACATATTCATAAGATCTAAAATTAGACAGACTTAATTTATCAGTCTGCTAAATAACATCTAACATCTTACTCTTAAGTAAGAGTGTTTAATAACAGTATCAGTGTTCTCGGAAAGAAATACCTTTCCGGACTCCCAACAACAAAGTTACATCTATGATGTGTCATTAGGTCAACGGATATACAATGTGTCAACATACTTGTGAATTATTATGTGCTATTATATTGACATAGCTTCCAAATCTTTTTCGGAAAGATATGTTAGTAAAAAAAGAAAATATGCTGATACAATTTACTGACGTGTTTACAATATAATATAGGTACGTCGAATATTTCATAAAATCGGAATATATATTATGTACATAGAAAAATGGAGATAGCGTTTCACAGAATAAATTTGTAATTTGATGAGAAAATACCAAAAGAGATCGAGAAAAGCCTCTAAAAAAGAAAAAGGTTTACTCTGCGAATCAAATTGCAACGTACCCGCTACGATACTAGACTAGGACTATCGTGCAGTTTTAACCACAGTCTGTCTCTACAAGCATAACTACAGTCATCAGTAAACCGTCCACTTTACAGACGTTTCTCCGGTAGACCATTTGGTAGATCATGCGGCTATGCGATTTACCGCTGATTTTCGGGTAGGCCGTCAACTCGCCGTTACCGTATCATATTCCGCTGGCCTAATAAACTAACTGGCCTTACAGGCTAACAAGCGATGACAATATAGTGGTTTTCTTGCTAGGGGGGTCCGGGTTCGAATCCCAGGGCGCGCACTTCTGACGTTTTGAAGTGATATGTGTTTTAAGCATTTAAACGTCACTCGCTCGGTGAAGAAAAACCTCATAAGGAAACCTACATACCGGAGAGTTCTCAAAACTCAAAGGTGTGTGAAGTCTGCCAATTCTAACTTAACCAGCAGCGTGGTGGAATACGGCCTTAACCTTCTCATTCTGACGAGATCCGTACCCAGCCGTATAACAGTGAGGGGTTACGATGATGACCAGACTAACTTGCATAGTATCCGACGTCGTTGTTAACGTTGATATGCCCTGCATCCTCGGCAGCCAGCATATGCGTGTCCCACACGGACCGGTACTCTGGGTCGTGGAGTACGTCGTACAGGGCGTCCGGCTCCACGTCCTCGAACTCTGCCATCACCTGGAATTAAGGGTTTTTGTGTAATAGCCGAAGCAGTAATAGCCTAGTGGGTGACTGACCAATAGTGATCAAGTTAAGCAACAATAGCTGTAGGTGGGATGAATGGATAATGGCTATTGGCAAATTTCTTTCCACGATTTGGTGCTTCGGAAGGCATGTAGAGCCGTCCGTTCCAGTTGTATCTTTAGACCATAATCATTCATTCATATCGAAGGCCTTCGAGCCGTACTAGGGTTACCTATTTATCTTTCAGAAATCTGGAATAGAGCTGCTTGTGGAATATTCTTTATACATCAATTGCGAATAGACACCCGTGCCATGTGAATAGAAGTATGAGCAAACGGGTCAGCTAATTTTGGTCACCATCTACTGTGGATATCTGCAATAGAATCACTGATGCAATACTTGGTTAAGAAACACGAGATCGTTCCATTTATATCCAGCTATCTGATTCAATAGACTTTTTCCAATAAGAACTAGTCATATTTTAAAGAGTATCAAATAAAATTCTCAGACAAAATAGTTCCTAAAAATAATGCCTGTTGCTTGTGCTCAATCTCTATTGTGTGTAAGCGGCCTTACATTTTAACAACCCTCCGAAAAGCGCCCTTGTAGAACTACTGAAGAACACGCAACAAGTTGTTCGTTAAAAGAGAAAAGGTATTATACTGACAACGAAAATTGATCTTTTGATGACGACTTAGAAGATGAAATATAAAATTCTGTTATTAGGTATCTTCTACGTTCTTTTTCGATGCTCCTTACAATTTAGTATATTGTAACAGGTACCTATATGTAATGTAGGTAGGTATATCATAGCAAAATGCTGCCTGCGTGATGTGCATGCCTTACATGCCCACTTACGGCTTCCCTGGTGAAAAGCGATAGTGCTCATCGACTCCCACGAACAAAAACAAAATGGTTTTTACTGATATGTCAATGTAAAAAAATCGTCTCTTGATTTTTTATCAAGTAAGGGACCTACTAAGGCATAGGTTTACCAAAACGACGCGAAGCCATTTATTAGTCCATGTCCATACTAATATTAGAAATGCGAAAGTCAGTCTGTCTTTGACGCTATCACGGCTAAGCCACCGGCCCTATTTCGGATTGAAAGTATTTGAAGACCCAGGGTCACACATAGGCATTTTAAAAAAAACAAATCCTGAAGGGTTGTAATAGGGGAAAAAAGTTTGTAAAAAAGATTGTATGAAAAATCTAAACCGCTTGATCGATTTCGATGAATTTTCCCAGCAAGGTAGTTGATGAGGTACTGCCTCCCCCCCGTTCTCCTATTCGCGATATAAAATAATTCTACGAGAGCGAAACCGCGGGTGGAAGCTAGTGTTATATAAAGAGCACGATATGCACCATACCGTTAGTAAATAACCGCCGCCATATTTCTTTGTCGTCATTAATCAATTGGTTGTGTCCAGCGCACGCGGCCAGTCGACTGTGACTACAATCGAGGTCCTTGCTATTATGTAACTGATTTGGCTGTCCCATCGTCACAGCCCACGGTTAGCCCACTGCTGGGGTTGGGTTCTAATGAGCTTTTTAGTTAAAGTGTAAAAATTTATTATCTTTTTAAGGAGTCATAATATTATCAAATCGATTTAAGACAAGGGAACCGACCGAAAGATACATTTAGGTTTTTAATAGACCAGAGTTTTAGACGAAACGACGAGAACACGAGAATAATATAATTAGATGAAGAATACTTACTAGACAATAATATTATTAGATGTCTCAGCTGATCAAATCAACAGCAACCGCTAGTTAAAGTAGTCTGAACTCTTACTCGTCTCCGGGGATTGTAGTCTACTAGGATTAAGAAATTCAGCATTAAACTATTCTCTCACTCTCGAAAACTAGTTGGCGTATGAACGTGTATAAAGTGTAGTAAAGTCTAATTACCTATTGGACTCAGGAGAAAAAGCAAAACTCCAGGATATTACCGGATTTCCCAACCATTTGACAATTCTACATATATTTTTGTGGGTATTGTAGTAACAGTTAATTCATCAGCGAGTACATTATGAAAACTGAAATTGTACTGAATATTCATAAAGGTGAGAAATTCTGTAGGTAAGCCATACTGTTCCCTCGCTCGGCAATGTTGTGGTATATTATTAGTGGATGAGGCGTTTTATACCTACTTAGTTTCATGACGTGTCCCCTAAACGATTTCACGCGCAGACGAACAAAAGCTTTTGATCTGTTTACGCGCACAGGATATCCATATAATCCTACAGTCCCCGTAAGGCCCGTAACCTACCAGCTGTACGGGTTCCTAGTCCAATTTGGGTCGATGCAAATACACAAATATATTGTTCCGAGGTGTCTTCTTACCAGGATATTATGTGCTTAAATGTAGAAACCTTTATTCGATTCGAATTTGAATCATGATTTTAAGTTTCTGTTCTCAGTCTGAGTGAGTGTGTCGTCTGAGCGAGTCAGTCTGAATAAGTGTCTTATTTTATGTGTTGTCCATACGTCACAGGAAATCCTTGTGTTTATTATTATTATTTCAATTTAGTTACAAAGTTTGGGTAACGGTTTTATTATTATGATAAACGTTATTTAAATTCCCATCACAAATCATGTTTACCCCGTCGTACATTTCAGGGATAACCTACGCTTTTTAAAACAATTTTCGTTTGCTCTGTCGCCGCAAATTTACATAAAACCCACAAAATGTTTTACGACGAACATCTACACGTAGCTTGGAACCTTGAAACCAGATTTCGTTACTCAGCTCGACGCACGATCCCGCGGGACTGTTTACTTATTAGATCAGTGAATATTTCTCTTGCTACTTTATCGAGTGTCTACTCACTCAAGCGAAGAAGCTGGTAAAATCTAAAACTATGTAGGTACATGGTAGGTACTAATTTGGTTGTAATACTTTTCATAGTATAAGTAACATAAAATCGTGAACAATAAATCATGCTTTGGAATACGTATTAGCAAAGATAAGATAAGAAAAAATAAGCAATTTTTTTATTAATGTTGTTAAAATTACTTAAATTGTTAAAATAACCATCAAAGTACATTATGAATGAGTCAAAGTTTACTTCATAGAGATTCAGCCAAGTTTATTTTATCTCAAAACACACTCGTGTGCATTGTTGAAGTCTCACATGTGAAATGTTGTAATAACCACAGTTTACAAAATCATTTATCACAATTTATAAATCTGATATACCTATACTTAAACCGATTACATACCTCAGTCCAATAATGCTCGCTTAGCAAATCCTAGACTCTACATGGACTTCATTGTGACATCACAATCGTTGAATAGGACCGGTATACAAAGACCCAACGGATATTACTAAATTCTTGCGGACAAAGTGTCTGGGAAAATGCCATTATAATATGACATAGAATTTTAAGTTCGATGGACAAATCAAAGGAAAAAAGCTGGGGATTATGGGATTGTCCCTCCGTATGTCTAGACCCTTTTTTCTTGGTCGAATAAGTTCAATCAGGTTTGGTCCCTTATGACTCAAGATTCTCAATTCATACAGTCATACGGCATTAAGGATATTTTGTAATTTCCCAACTCAAATCAAATCCGACTTTTAAGCTTACCTTTTGGTCAAGAATCAGAAAAAAGGTTATCAAACTACAATTAGGTACCATTTCTGGGTACAGGTAAATTTGATGTTTACACAACTAACTTTTGGCCCGAGAATAACCTCGTTACAGGTTCTGGTCAGTAATCGAACTCGGGATCGAACGACTAAGAAACAACGATATTGCTATCTTTTTCCCTTTTGATTTTTGTTTTCCCACGCATCCCTTTTCTTTTAAAGAACATGAATTTGTTCACAAAAGATTTGTTTTTGAATTTGTAAGAACAAAAAAATTAAAAATCCTGCTTTTTATCCAATAGCTTATAAACAATGATAAGCACCTGATCCATCTATCCAGTACCAAAGAACATCCAAAAAGAAGGTAGAAGAAGGAAGAAGAAAGAAAGAAGATAAACCAACGAAAAGTGTATTTAAAAACATGTCCCGAACACAGCACAGCAGTTACAGCCAGCGATCCGGAAGAACGGAGTCAACCGTGAAATTTCTAATTTTCCGAAGATGGCGCGCTGATTGCAAATAGTCTATCTTGCTCGGTTTAATTATTCACGGAACGTACGCTTTATATACCCTATAGCAGCTAGGGCAGGGCTGTCCAAGTCAGATACTTCCGTGAGCCAACACAAATCTCATTGCTATTGCTCAAGCTAACTTGTGTTGGTTCGATTTGAACAATTCTACGATGTTGAATAGTAGTAATAATAATAGTCAACTTGTCGAGGAAGGCTTTAGGCTATAAACATCATGCTACGACTAATAGGAGTGGTGCAACAAGCTTCCTGAAGCGAAGCGAGCGCATCTACTAGTTAAAACTTGTGCTGCCGGAAACACAATATTCAATTTTCAATTGAGAAAATTCGAAGAGTAATAGTTATGGAAAACGTTATCTAGTGTAGGCAATATATTATAGATTTAAAATATGCGTCGGGCTGCACAAAAGCGAGCCGTGTTGCTTGAACAGCCCTGCTCTGAAGCAGTGATATATATGAGGCATATAAATATGGTCTTATATCATGCATGTGTATCGCGAGATCCCTAAGTATGCCTACCTACCTACTGTTTAACGGTACTGACTTTTTAAAACACAATACACATACAGTAGGTAAAGTAAATTTTAAAATGCAAATTGGTACCAAAAACATTTTCCACAGAGCCAAGAGCTCGGTACGAATTCATCTCTAACGCCCGTCCGAGTGAATTGCGTTTAACGCATTGCAGATGAAGTTTCAGCGAAATCATATACCACGAATACTGCCTCGAATTCGGAGCTCACAAACTCAAATAACAGTTCTTTATTCTAAGAATTTAATACGTATGCACCGTGTTCCATAAGTTGAACTATAAACTGAAATGAGCTGAATGAGATTTGGAGGGACCTACCAGATGTCATAAAATGTACTTAGTAAAAGCAGAGTCTAATAAATGTGGTAAGAGTTTCACCGTTTTCGAGATTTCAACCTTTGTTTGATGTCTCAATGTTTGTAGCTTTACATCTGTACCTACTCGTGTTAAATTTGGTTTTTTATGTAATTTCTCTGTTAACGTACCTACTTCACGTTCAATACGAAATATTACTTATATTAAATTTAATTTCAACTATTGTCAGTTCCGCTTTCTCCGATCTCCCCATTTTCCGCGAAGCTGTCACGCGTCGAACAAATACAAAACGATTGCTTATGACAGCTTTTATTTAATGGAACAAAGCTGTCATTATGAAATGTTATACTATTTTATAACGTGGTATTAAATTGCTTGTAGCGTAGTTAGCTATCCTTCTACAACAACGTTACTTCAATGAATAACTATTTACAAAAAAATAACCGACGTCAAAAAAGAGGGAGAGAGTAGAGATTATTTAGAAACTATCCGTCTGACGACCCGACATTCACTAGCTTTCGATAAAAAAAATATAGGTACAAATTGAAAATCCCGGTGCAAAGTTACCTACACATAAAAAACAAATAAAAAAAAAACAAAAACTACAAAGTACACATAAAAATACAGTTGAATTTAGAACCACCTACTTTTTTTAAAAGCACTTGAAAATAATGATCATGGTCTACAATCTTCTTAAGTACGTTTGAATATTTCCTTGAAAGAACACAAAACATTTCCTGGATCACATGGTACTACTATTCCACACAAATCTAATTTGAATTTTTTCATTACTTGGGTACATAAATTACACGCATTACCATCCATTCAGATTTTAGATGCAGCTTCACTACTGAATTTAGGTCTCTGCTATCCTTCCTTCAGTCTTTACAAGTCGGCTGTTTGCACATGCCCATGAAAACTACACCAAACAGTGTACTTGTTATTTACTTTTTTCATTATTTACATTACAAAAAGTTTAATTAATACTTCTTTTCCTTCCGTAATGGGCAATTAATTAATTAATAATGAATTAATTATTAATTAATTACCACCCATTACACTGTATTTACACCCATTACGCTGTAGTAATTAATTACGCGATAATGCAAATCAGCGATGTTCAGCATTAACGCTCGTTTTGTGCACATATTTGGTGTGGAGATTGTTCACAATTAATCTTGTTTTATAGAGTTTTATGTCAACACCTAGTGAATAAGCTGGTGTACAATAATGTGGCTTACATTGTAGTAAGTGGCCAATGCTGCCCATTAATGACGAATCGACGTATTTCGCCAGGAGGGAAGCTTACTCCATTTTCGATATTAAGAACTGCGCAAATTATAATGCCTCGGAAAAGGACCAACCAAACGAAAGCATTAAATTATGACATTTATGTACTTGCTTAATACGGTTGAATTTCGATTGTATACTTTGCGTCAGTTTGGAATTGGTCTGGAATAGGTAAATAGTATACAATCGCCATCTTTCAAATTTAATGTACAACCAACAAAAGTACATGAGACATAAAGATCATTTTTTGAATGCTTTCGTTTTAGGTAGTCAGTTGCCGCGTTGTTGTAATGTGTACAGTGCTTAATGAAGCTTTATGAAGCATGAGTAACCATTTACCACCTGGTGACTCATCTGCTCGTTTGAGCAGCAAACAAAATCCTTTCTATTTTGCTTATCCTCCTTTTCCCGCGCTCCGTACAAATACACAAATATATTCAACCTCTTCTAACGAGATCATCCTTGAACGAATTATTTAATCCAACGCTTTTACCCTAAAGCATCAAGTGGTTCTACAAAATTACCTCAGATAACACAGTAGACAGTAGGTATGCCTATTGCTTTAAAAATGTTGGGAAAGGCGAGTTAAAAATACTTTTTATTGGCATTCAAAAGAAATCCAATGAACATTTTGAATGGCGAGAGTCTGGAACAATTTAGAGTAAGTACTTACGATCGTTTTTAGATGGTATAAAGGTGAAAGAGCATATTTAGGTTGTTGTATAAATAAGTGCTTCACAACAATTCAATATGTGTGTAAATGGCGATGAAGTCCTCGATGTCGACGCACTAACTTAATGATAGTTTATTTACTCTCTATTGAAGTCTCCCACATCATATCCACGCGGGTGAACCAATCCTTTACGGGTACATATAAAGATTTTGTAGTATATAAAATCAGAAATTGTATGACAAAATAAAAATAGAATATTATTACTACCCATTTGTGCATGGCATTATATGACAGCGACTACAAAAACATTGGCGACACTCGCAATATCGAGACAATTTGACTGACGTAGAACTCGAAATAGAAGACGTAAAACAAAGGAACAAACACGCACACATACAAACATACAACCAAATTACCTTCCTTGCACCGACCCATCGGGTAAAAACCTCCATCACAATCTTTGTTAGCTGAATAAGGTTCTATATGACTACCATCTAATTATATACTAATCAATAGGTGCTAATAAATAAATTGAAAATTGAAATCACTCCCTTATATACGAGTATAATCTTTAAACGGAACCCAACTACTCATCAGCTTAATACGACGGAACTTTAAAATTAAACAAACAAAAAAAAGACGTGTGGCACTCGGAGACTGCCGCGGTAAAGCTATTGCATAACATTATAATATATAAATTAACAAAACAAAAAATAATACTGCATTTGTGATAATAATAATAAAATGAATGTATATAGAGTAATAACTCATTTTCTTTCACAATTTTTTCGTGACTTTCTTCATTAATAAATGCACTTTGTTTATTCATATTTAAAATACTTTGTAGGTACACAAATTATACGAGTACAGATATTCACTGTTTTGCAGTGTTTCATAGGCAATATCACTGAAAGAGACGCATAATAATGACGTAAGCCTAATTGTTATACCGCCAACAGACTCACGCGAGAAGTCTCGAAGAGAAATCTTGCCGCGAATTTGCGCGAGAACCGAGAAAGCATCTACACTCATGCCACCTTCTCATTCGCATCCTCGATCGTCATCCGGAATGGACGTCAGTGCAGCGGCTTTGGTTTTGTGTGCATTAATATACTATAATCTTGTGAATACTAAAATAAGAAATAAATTAATATAAGTACTAAAATAATAATAATAATTGGTAACCACAGACAGTAGATAATTTTAACTAGAAATGTAAATTTTAAATACAAAAACACACAACGGTCCCACTGAGACCGAACGAGAATGTGAATACGGTTCTCTTTTCTCGCCCGAGAAACCCTTTGAAGCGGGCAAAAATACCGACACCGATCCGAGCACAGGCGAGCCCGAGAACGAGACTGCGAGAATCCGATCACATTCACGCTTCTCGGGGGTTCTCGGCGTGAGTTTGTAGCCGCTATTAAGAATACGTACATCATAACGTCACATTATAGGTGCAAGACATTTTAATCTTTATTAGAAACGGATAATGCATTAATTTGTGCAAAGAAGATTTAAATATTCTGAACAAAAGCATAAGAACTATTTCAGTTGACAAAATAATTCTTTTTAAAAAGAAAATTGACATTTAAGTCCTACAACGATCTTTTGGCGCGTGAATGACGTGTGGGTGACAGAGACAGTGTGCCTTGCCTGTATGGCACTGTCTCTATCACCCTCAAGTCATTAATATAGTGTCATTATTTTATGTCATGTTATTATTTTGTATGTTTTAAATCTAAATACGCGATAATTCGACTATTATGAATACATGTTGTCGATTCCAACGCCTTATTTAATCCAGATCTACATGTAATTATTCTTAAAACACCGAACCGACGGGGCGAAAATCAAATGTTTGACAGGTAAGATTTGTATGGGAAATTAAAATTTTCATTTTTAGTATTTTGCTCGCAATTTTTCATATTTTCTCATCGCTGCAACCTTCCCTGAACTTCCACGAATATTTCAAGACTAAAATTAGCCAAATCGGTTTAGCCGTTATAAAGTAAAAGTTAGTTAACTCAGTTAAAAGTTCTGGTATTTATCGATGTGTGGGTGCATAGACATAGTAACTATGTCTGTGTGTAGGGTGTAATAAATTTTCGTTACGAAATTTTTGAATTCGGTCCCCGCGCCCAAGGCCCGCGATAAAAGCTATACAATAGCTTAAAAGTGTATCTGCAATTACATTACAAAACAATACATTTGCAACTCTTTCATTTCCCTGACAAGCTGCCAGCCTCCCGTTCACGCCGGGGAATAACTGAGACTTATTTTTTGTTGACGAAAACGTGCCTTATATTGTTTTCGCTGAAAAGGTTACGCAAAAATTTCACGTCAACAAAATTATAATCCATAAAAGTTAAAACGAAAAAAATTACTTTTGAGTTACAACAAATAAACCATTCCTACTAATATCATAAAATGCGAATGTGTGTGTGAGGCTTTCACGCTCAAACTACTGAACCGATTTCAATTTTTGGCACAGATACAATATGTAGAGTTGATTTGAAAAATAACGGACCTAGTAGATATAGATTTTAGCTTGGAACTTATCTCTTAACGGGGTAAAAACGGGGTAAAAACCTCTCCCGGTTTAGGTATTATATTTTCGTAAAATGACCCCTCAACTTTCGACGTCGATGTTTTACGGTTGTTTTTTTCACACACACGCGATGCCGCGTTCAAATACTAGTTGCTTATAAATAAAATAGCATTACCCAGTTTGTCCGGCAAACGAGCATATGAGCCACCTGGTGGTAAGTGGTCAACATTGTCCACGGACATCAGTATAACCTAAGGCATCACCGATACGTTGTCGACCCTGAATGAAGGAAGAGGACAGAAACAAGTAAAAATACTGCCCTAAATCCCGGGCGGATCATGACAAGTTATAGTAACGTAATTATACTTCAAACGTGGATCGCAGTATCTATTATACGCCAAAAAAGTTTTGCTCATCATTCAACTCTATGTCAAACTAGTATCTGTAACAAAATATTTAGGATACATTTTGCCTATAAATCATTTGGATCAAAATAAAAACAAAAAAAATGACGCGTAGGATAAAAACATTGTTTCACAATACTTATTAGTATTTTTTCTAACCTAACACACCTTTCTTTTATTTCCCTTGACCTATATACTCAAATCGCCTAACACAAGTTTGATTTCATTAAATAATTAACCCGTACGTCATAGAAATCAACAAATACCGATAAAAGAAGTGCTTAGTAAACACCAAAAGAATATGATTCAGTTCAGTAAACACACTATGCCCATTTCTCTGAGGAGAACGACCAAATTGATTCAACCTCTTTTATCAAGGCAATTTTCTCAGCCCCGAGAGAGAGTACTTAATACGGATCAATTACCCCTGAGCCGGCACTTACCCTCAAAGTGACGATAGATTGAATCTGTACGATAATATTCACAACCTACACTTTAGATTAATTATTCCACAACGTTAATTATTATTATACGCAATGGTATTAGTATGTTCATCAATAGAAACCCGTCCGATGCGTTAAATATTTTCCTTACCGCGCTCCTCACATGCGCGCGAACCTTTGTATTGCACGAATTGTCTAGTTTTAGCAGCTTGGATTACCACGAACTAATAATTTGCGAAGGTTCATCCTGCAATTGTGGGTTCGCTTATTTGCGCAAATGTGAGTGAGCGGCCATTAATTGCCTATTTTTATATAAATAAACGAACTTTTTTAAGCTATTGCATAGCTTTTATCGCGGGCCTTGGGCGCGGGGACCGAATGCAAAAATTTCGTAACGAAAATTTATTACACCCCCATCACCTACACACAGACATAGTTACTATGTCTGTGCACCCACACATCGATAAATACCAGAACTTTTAACTGAGTTAACTAACTTTTACTTTATAACGGCTAAACCGATTTGGCTAATTTTAGTCTTGAAATATTCGTGGAAGTTCAGGGAAGGTTGCAGCGATGAGAAAATATGAAAAATTGCGAGGAAAATACTAAAAATGAAAATTTTAATTTCCCATACAAATCTTACCTGTCAAACATTTGATTTTCGCCCCGTCGGTTCGGTGTTTTAAGAATAATTACGTGTAGATCTGGATTAAATAAGGCGTTGGAATCGACAACATGTATTCATAATAGTCGAATTATCGCGTATTTAGATTTAAAACATACAAAATAATAACATGACATAAAATAATGACACTATATTAATGACTTGAGGGTGATAGAGACAGTGCCATACAGGCAAGGCAAACTGTAAGGCACTGTCTCTGTCACCCACACGTCATTCACGCGCCAAAAGATCGTTGTAGGACTTAAATGTCAAATGTCAATTTTCTTTTTAAAAATAATTATTTTGTCAACTGAAATAGTTCTTAAGCTTTTGTTCAGAATATTTAAATCTTCTTTGCACAAATTAATGCATTAAGTATCCGTTTCTAATAAAGATTAAAATGTCTTGCACCTATAATGTGTCGTTATGATGTACGTATTCTTAACAATTAGGCTTACGTCATTATTAAGCGTCTCTTTCAGTGATATTGCCTATGAACTTTGATGTAACTTTTGATAACTAGGCAACTAAATGAAAACTGGTACACCACTTTCTTGGCCCACTGTAAAACAGTGAATATCTGTACTCGTATAATTTGTGTACAAAGTGTTTTAAATATGAATAAAGAAAGTGCATTTATTAATGAAGAAAGTCACGAAAAAATTGTGAAAGAAAATGAGTTATTACTCTATATACATTCATTTTATTATTATTATCACAAATGCAGTATTATTTTTTGTTTTGTTAATTTATATATAATGCTATGCAATAGCTTTACCGCGGCAGTCTCCGAGTGCCACACGTCTTTTTATCTGTACACGTTTACCTATTGAGCTCTCCACTGTTTTTCCTCTAAGCCAAAATTATTTTCGTAAGCGTCTTTTGGGGCGAGTTATTTTCCATTAAGGAAATTTTGTAAATGTTTGACAAGTACCATTAGAGGCTCGATCGTGCGTAGGACGAGCGTGGTCGACAGTCATGGGGTTGTAAAGATCCCCGGGCTCGATAGACCGAGCATAAGTCGTAGCGAAAAGTGCAAGTTTTTACCTTTAACGTTTATGAATAGTCTGTGGGTAGTTATATACGCTGGTCACGCACAGGGCCACTCTTGCTTCCGTAATTTTATAATCGTAGAAATAAATTCACACAACATCTCATACATTGACCTGACCAATGTTAAGTAGCTAAGCACTTGTGTTACGGATGTCAGGCAACAGAGGAAACACAAATATAATACTTAAATACATATATTACACCCAGACACAGAACAAACACAAATGTTCATCACATAAATGTTTGTCCTGAGCGGGAATCGAACCCACGACTCTTGGCGTGCATGGTAGGGTCACTACCAATTGCGCCATTGAGCCCGTCGTATATGAGCATCGCGCCTTCATCTGCGTGGAATCTTTGTTTCAGTTCATCCCCTTTTTGTTTCTTTAGGGGGGAATTTTCAAATATCCTCTCTTAGTGCTACCCTACAATCCCCAAGAAACATACATGCCATCAGCTTCTTGCGTTCAGTAGTTTCGGCTGTGCGTTGTCTGTCTCTGACTCAGTAAGGGAAGAGTTATGTTGAATGAGAACTGGCCTGTCCTGTATTCCACATTATTAGTGAGGCTCGACATTAACCCAAAATTGCAGGACATATCTTGAATATTTGCTTACATATCATTTGCTTAGATGCTTTTAATTCTTGGGCTACTTTTTTGTTCCAATGACTGTGATAATCATAATATCATATAAGTTGGATCGTTATCCTTATACATATATAACGTTATTATGTATAATGTCATTTTCTTTAACGTGATTACGTATATCGTCATTACGTTTAACGTTATTACGTCATTATGTTTGATGTAGGTACATCATAACCAAAGATTACGCAGCCAAAACGCTTTTTAAGTATACTTTGAACTTACTTAAATCCTGAATTTATCTTTGTGTACTGTACTACGTTTCATCGTTCTACATTATTAGGAAAACCTTCATGAATATTAAACACTCAACTTAACTAACACCTTTTCACATCTGCGAAGAGTTGTTGTGTGTGCCTTTGGCAACAAGTAAAGCTCGCTCCAATCAATAGATACCTATCGGAAAACTCCTTAGAAAATTACAGTTGATTGCGACCTATATAAATAATACCCTCGATAAATATCTCCGTAGGCAGTGCCTAGGGTTGCCACAACTTTTGGGAGAAAAATAGGTAGTACTCCTGAAAAAAATAGCCAGACAGGTGATTTTTAGGAAACTATTATAAGAAAAAAAAGTTTAAAAAGATTTGAAATTATAAATATCATAATTCAGCTAAAATAAAATACGATATCCAATATTTACACGAGTAGATTATCCCTTCGTTAGAAGCCAGAGGCTGATACTATCTGCTCTACGATCCACGGTGCATATTATTATGTATAACTCTATCTTATTTATGTTGCTGAACGATGCTTTTTTTAAACCAAGAAATAAAAACAAACAATTTTCAATAATAAGAGCCGCCCAACGACTGACGTTCACGCTACGAGAGGTAAAGCGTCTAAGCGGGGTGTTTCCGACGCCCTATATACCCTTCAACCTACATAGGTTATTGTGAATCATTTCTTATTTAGCCCTGACATTCATTTCGCCTACTTTAGTTATCCTTTCAAATATTTGGTATACTTTGGTCTAATACTCATGGACGATACAAACGATGAATACTTTCTTTTATTTTTGATTTTTCATATTGTCTTTCTTTCTGTATTTTTATACAAGGATGATACATACACGAATACAGACGAGTTATCCTTTGATTCGCAAATATACCGACACTGGGCGAAAAAAGAGCAAATACACGGATATTTGAACACCGAACATGCACAAATTGGCCATTTACACTCTCGTATTACACGACCTATCCTCGCGCCCTTTTTCGGCGAGGATGAAACTAGGTGGAGCAATATAATATAGTTCAGATAGCAACTGGTAACCCTAGATAGCTAGGTAGTATACACGCGCCGTTCCGTGAAGATTACGTTATATTGATGAAGGTTTCCTAGTTACTAAGCGGTTTACGATGTCTCTTTCAGGCGTCTTGAAAATATTACCTACTGATTCTGTTGCCCGTGACTGTATCTTTCATCACTTATTTTACCCTCATATAGATTGAATTTCAAAGGTCAGAAAAAAAGGTTTACTTAAATATTTGTAACTAGAAAAACCAAATACCTAATAGGTATATGATATACTGGAACATCAGATTATTTGCCTATGGCATAAGTAAATTACATGTAGTATTTGATAGCGTGATTCAGAACTTGCAAATGAATTTTACTAACGCCATCTATTAACAACATCCGGAACTAAATTTCTAGCAACTAACAGAACATCGATCTTCCCATGCGAATGAGATGTTTTTCCGCGAAAAAAAGAGGGTGTTTACCCGTGGTCCCGTTGGTTTGTCCCGTTAACGGGACCACGGGTAATTTTAATTCCCCGTAGTCCCATTGCACTAGGGGTTACACTTTTATCGACTTTTTCAACTTCTGATATCGATATAATGTTTGAACCTCCTTAGAATAAAATAAAAATCCATGATAATGGCATATTGGAAACGTCAAAAAAGCATTCTTCTGACTATACTAGATAGAAAAAAAACAGTTATTTACAGTTAATTTTATTTAATCTTAAGCAAATGAAATTAAATTTATTTTATATGATTTTGGTTTTCAAAAACATTTTCGACGGTCAAACTACGCCGTTGCTTCAACAAAGCTCTACGGTAAGTGATGTTGGAAGAAGAAGGGGTAATAAACTCCCAAGGTTTTTTTTTCTCTACTCACAGTTACATACTACACTTATTCCTACTTAAGGCTATAACATAACAAAGCCATGTCCAAGGTGTTGCAGGCTGTTTCGCTCACATAGCCTCATCACTTTCCTTACTTACTAACTATTCTCTAACACTTATGCTTCCTTTATAGGATAGCTTTAAAACATATCTACACAATAACTGCCATACATAGGTATTTTATGGATAGCCCTTAAAGTAGGTACATAGATTATTTTAATTACCATATTTTACCGTCAATCAGATTCCGACTTATTTTGTTTAATTACATTAGAATTTGGACATCACCATTATAAGATCAACCTACTTAACCGCTAAAATCCGATACTAAAAACCGGTAAAATCTTCAAAAAACTGAACAAGTTTTGAAAGTTAAGAGAAAAAAATAAACCTAAAATTAAAGAAAAAGCACTTAAATTCACTCTTCGGAAAAAAATACAGAAGAAACAAAACTGAAAATGTTGAATTCATAACCCATGTACACATACATTACACTAATGGCTCATTAAGATTTACTAGTTACTGCCTGCAACTTTGTCCACGTGAGAGAGAAACAACGTCTGAATAACCGTAGGGAATGCAGGGAAAATTAAGCTCTCCATTGTGAGAAAAGATCGAAAGGTCCAGTGACGCTGCTGGCCACCAACCTTCTTTATTTTAATTAAGAAAAAGTGTAGATCAGGGTATCAACATTTCAAGAAACTTTTATAATATATGGAATAATTTAATCGATAAAAAGTATCCTTTGTCCTTTTTCCACGTCTACTCTATATCTGTACCATATTTCATTAAAATTTCCTCGTGATCCTAGTGCAAAGTTAATATGTCCTAGAAGGGGGACCACGAGGAAGCAAGGTATGCAATCATACATCTCCACTTTGGTCGCGTTCCTGTTTGCGCGTGCGTATATATGCGTTTGCGATTAACAGACATCTTAATCAGATGTGGTCATGCTTAAATTTATACACACGCGCGCGCGCACACACACACACAAACACACGCACGTAGATATATTTTAAAACATCCAGTTTTTCAGCTATCATATAAAGGAAGCATAAGTGTTAGAGAATAGTTAGTAAGTAAGGAAAATGATGAGGCTATGTGAGCGAAACAGTCTGCAACACCTTGGACATGGCTTTGTTATACATATTATAGCCTTAAGTAGGAATAAGTGTAGTATATAACTGTAGAGTAGAGAAAAAAATCTTCTTCCAACATCACTTACCGTAGAGCTTTGTTGAAGCGATGGCGTAGTTTGACTGTCGAAAAATATTTTTAATCACCAAAATCATATAAAATAAATTTAATTTCATTTGCTTAAGATTGAATAAAATATACCGTAAATAACTGTTTTTTTTCTATCTAGTATAGTCAAAAGAATGCTCTTTTTAAGTTTCCAATACGCCGTTATCATGGATTTTTATTTTATTCTAAGGAGGTTCAAACATTATATCGATATCAGAAGTTGAAAAAGTCGATAAAAGTGTAACCCCTAGTGCAATGGGACTACGGGGAATTAAAATTACCCGTGGTCCCGTTAACGGGACAAACCAACGTGACCACGGGCAAGCACCCAAAAAAGAAGCCTACATCACTCTCCACCCTCCTAACTATCCCCACACACATAAACCATACCATATAATATCCATGTTGCGACGTGAAAGAGCCACAAACAAACAAACACACTTTCACATTTATAATATTAGTATGGATTATACGTATTGGGAACGTGCACGACGGTGGCGACGCGCAACTTTTTCGGCTACTGTCAAATATGACAAATAAACATTGTTAGTATTTTTGCAATTAAAAACCAAAATAAACAGTAAATGATACTTGTTGACTTTATTTGAGTGCAATTTATTGAATAGTGTATGTGTACAATGGATATAATCATAAAAACCGCGTTCGAAAGTATTACACACAGCCGAAATAGTTTCCATTTTTTGTCACGTTGTGCGCTGCGATCGTTTTGGTACACCTGCCACCCGCTTTGCACATAGCGAATAACCTCATCCGATGGTAAGGGTGCGGTTCCACTGAGGCGGAGCGGAGCGGAGCAGTGCGCGATTCACCAATCACATGGCTTGAAATCCGCACGAGGCGCAATGAGCTGGGATTTCAAGCCATGTGATTGGTGAATCGCGCACTGCTCCGCTCCGCTCCGCCTCAGTGGAACCGCACCCTAAGTAGTGGTGTAAGTACCTAGTGATGAAAACTTGAATAACCAATTCACTCTTGTTTTTAAGACGTCAACATTATCATCTAACGGGAACATCGACGCTTGTTTTCTTGGTAGACAATGTTTAGGGTTGTAAAATAATATGTAAATGTATATCTACGAGTATAGTATACCCATTTTGTTCATAAACAGCTTTTACCTGTAAGAAAATTAAAAAGCAATTTCTTTCAGTCAACCAATTAAGTAATTATACAGAAAAAAATTGTGTTTGCACAAGTAAGGCTTAACGTGTACTTAATAATTAACGAATGCGCATAATAATAACCTAGGGTCAGGAATCGAAGCAAATTAAAAGAAAACACTTTGTTTGTTTACTGGTTATTTACATAAAAAATACACGCATTATTTTATCGTTAGGCAACTGAATACTACTAGGGCCGCCGCTAGCTGCATGAGCGCCCGCGTGCGGTGCACGCCTTGCACACCCGCTTTCGGAAGCCCTGAACACAACGCATAAAAAATATCATTAGCGTTACCATTTTTCACCATCCCCACAAAATATATCTAATTTTTAAAGATAACGTAAGCACCAACGGTTGAGAAACCATCTTCGTGAATAAAGGTCTGCGCACATCAAATCAATTCAAATACCTCTCGTCTTTGATCCAACTTCATTCATCATTGAAGTATATTGTAAGTTTGTTTGGTTTACTCACTCTAGAATTTTTGACGCACGCTTCAGCCTCAATAACGGTGTCATATGCCAACGGTAAAATCCAATCTGAACGAATATCTAAACGTATGAAACGTATTAAAGTTCATATTCGAAATCCCCATACAATTATTTAAGAGAGATGTTAAATAACGGTTTGTAGAGAAAGTTTGTAAACCGTGTTTCATAAGTTGAATGACAAACTGAAATGGACGATAACTTGAACTACCTGATGTGAAGAAGTCGTTTTTATAAAAGTGTCACCCTTTCTCTAGATTCTGACCGTTGTTTTATTTTTCGGATATTGGGCTCTCCTACCCTACTTTTATGTGCTGAATACACAAATGAGCTGATATTTCAATTTCTTTTCAGATACTCTCAGATGGTCTACAATTCCAAAATATAATTGAGTTCAAATTAATTCCCAGAAATTCGGGTCTACTTTTAATGTTTTTGATTTTCTTTTTCCGACAATAAATCGCCTATAGATTCCAAAGTTTCCTCTTAAAGTAGCAAGTGTTTAAGGTTTTAAAATCTCTATTTACCAAGTACCTAAGTTTTTAATAAATAATCTTCATCATTTGTTCACGAGGTTTTTTTACCAGCCATCTTTACCAAGCAAGTTTTTAAATAATCTGCACCATTTGTTCACGAGGTTTTTTTTCACCAGCAACATACCATTAAGGGGGTGAATATGCACACATCCTCACTTCGTCTCACCGCACTGGCCCATCCCTGAGTCATTTACCAAGCTCAAGCCGCGCAATGCTTGCCAACACAACCAACATTACCTAATTAACAAAATACAAGACTCCTACTTACTTCAATTTATGCCGTGCAAATTGTAGAGCCTACCTCAAAATGTTTTAACGTTTTTAACCTAAATACTCAGTACTGAGATGAGCACTAAACGCAAGAGGTAAAGGCACGTAAAAATTAGTTTGCGGAACGTAAAAGCGGCTATCGTGAGAGAATAAATAACGTTACACTTTCTTAGCTTTAGATGGGTAGAATGTAATAAGATAAAGATAAAGATTAGATCTTTTAAGCTTACGCCCGAATAATGTGAGAAGGGTTCAAATTTTCAGCACACCAAATTAAATCTTTCTACGACTTCGTGAAGGACTGGGATTGGGAGTTTTGATAGATGAATGATTTCAGGTGGTAAGTAATCTAAATTATTACAATAGCTTTTTTTTTTACGAGGGGGAAATCTTCAAAAGATACCCGGAGGTTATGTAGGATTTGTAGCTACTAAAACCCCCTCGATGGCCTCCTGGCGCAAACGGTGAGGCTCCGGGATCTCCAATGGAACACACCGGAGCCACTCCAGCGCAACGCCCATAGGGCACACCCCGTGCTTTATGTGGTACGGCCACTTAGGCCACCCCGAGTTTGTCTCGTTCTTCGAGTTCGAGCGGGATCGGCCCTCTGTCGGTCCCGCTCGGCGGTCTCCTTCTTAACCATTACGGTTTCGCAGAAGGAGACCATACTCTTCCATGACGCTTTGTCCGCCAGCATAGCTGCTACTATAGCTGGCGGAGAAAGGTCTCTCCCGATTCGTTCGACCAGGACGCGCCGCTCGGACTCCCATGCGGGGCACTCTTCGAGCGTGTGCTGTGCGTCGTCCCGGTCCCCACCGCAATGATGGCATCGTGTTGTTGCCTCGCGTCCGATCCGCCACAGATACTCACCGAAACAAATTATTACAATAGCTAGACTAATGAAATGTGTATTAACTACATCTGATTCTGAAAAAACGAAGGCCTACTGTCCACGTAAACCGCACGTCATAATATGCACGCTATCGTCAATTGCCGATTGCTTGCATCTTGCGTAGAAATAATCAAATCTGAGTCCACGGTTCGACACAACAAAAATTCAAAATACGCCTGCTTTTATTTGTAGGTTGCAGACGCGTCCGTGGACAGTAGGCCTCACTTTTTCGGAAAAAGGTAGCTGGGACTGATAGCGAGTTTGACGAAAAGAACCGAACCAGTTAGAGTGTTTTGATGGCGAATAAGTTACCGTAAGTCAAAGTCAAAGTCAAAGTCAAAGTCAAACTGTTTATTTCATCTAGGAATTTACAAATTCACTTATGAACGTCAATTTTTTGATTCTACCACCGTTTTGGAAAAGTGCTTGAGGAGAAAAAAAACGGCGAAAAAAAACTCCTCCGCATCTTTTAAAATAAAAATTACAATATTACTTTATTGATACAGGTAAGCACTAACCTAGCGGAGCTGGTTGCAGAGCTGGTAATTTCCATGCCTTTTTGTCATCTAAATATAACTCCAGATGTTATCGGTAACCCATAATATAGTTTATAATTTATTCATCTCTATTCCTCCTAGCCCTCACAAGGATACCATGTGTGCCATGAATACCAGACAAATACATAAATCTCGAAGCGAATCGAAGACCCTTCGAATGGCAGTCGGTCCTTATGGAAACTATTGTGTTGTAATGTTATATACATAAATGTCTTACTGTTATTTATTGTGTTTTGGCCATTAACGCGTATCTACACGCTGGCTAAGTGCGGAATGTCACGTTTTTTTCAAATCATATGCCCTCTTATCTCGCATTTACTAGGTAAATTCTATCACGCGTAGGACTGATAATTCCGACAAATTACAAGTTTACCCCTCCTGTTGCATCATTTATTTATTACATTTATTTACTCTTATAGCAAATACACATGGAATTATAATTAATAAGTTCTGATGTCCTATATCACCTAATTATTTTGTGTCAGAAGTTCAAAGTCCGCAAGCATTGTAAGTTGCATGACCTTTATTCTTCTCAATCTCACAAGTCCCGCGGGATTCCGTTCTGTTTACGAGTGACCTTTATATATCCTTAATCTCACAAGTCCCGCGGGATATTGTTCTGTTTCCGAGTAAGATTAAATCAACATTGACTCGGACGTCGGACTCCCGATATTTCCAGATCCCGGTGTTGTGGTAGGTATTATAGTTTCCAATCCCAGGGTCCCCTCTCAAGGAAAAAAACATACAATGCTTGCATTTCTTTTAATACATTCAATCGCATACCATACATCAGTACAGATGTAAAGCGTCATACACAAATCATGCACGATACATTGTTCAATAGTGGTTCAATGTGGTTCTACATACATATATTTTTCGTGTCAGTGAACGGTACCCAGAGTGCATTTCTCGAGCGCACAATGTTTGGAGCTTTCATATGTTAGTGTATGATTTGTGACTCAAAGCACTTAGCTATTACTGCTTGTAATGTCTTTGTGTGTCTAAAACCATCAACTCTACTATATTGTAAAGTCCCCGCTTGCTACCACAAAAAATACCGAGAGCTAAGTAAGCACTTCAAAGGATGATACAGTAATCAAGCGGCTTGGCGCTAGGCTACAGAAGTGAGGTGGGAGTGCGGAAAAAGATAAAAAGTACTATCAAACGCGAGCGAAACGATCGATTGCGAGTAGATACAACGCCGATACGGCCCCAGTGCAACACTTCAATCTCTATCCACAACGCCTGTACAATAGTGTTACGTAAACGTAATGCTCATATTGAAGCTCAGTGCCCGACGGCTTGCGTCAATCCTCAGTAATCCAAGTTAGGCAACAGCGAGGGTAGTCGGTACTAGGACAGTATAAAACTTATGGACTGTGGTACGAGTATTTAGTGGAGAGCAGTAGGTACTAGTACGAGTATATTATAGTGGAGAGCAATACTATACTCCGTTTGAATTCGACGTGGAATTCGTTATAATTGCATGGCACACAAATGCCAGCGTTCCGCCAATGCAATTAAGGTATATTTAAGATTGACGGCGTTATCTTAAAAATATGTCCTTACTAAATTTTTCTGACAAGCTAAAGTGAACTGTGAGCATAAATAATAATAGATAGTTTGGTTTTGGCAAAGGTTTGGTTTTAAATCCGTTGGTTCCTGTTATATATTATCATACGATAACAGTTGTTTAGCCATCTCGGAAGCCTTCCCGCGGCATAAAACTTCCCACACCAGGGTCGGGCTCAAGCCCCTACCTACACTAATGTACTCTCGAGCAGCGAAATATGCCTTGCCTTCTTAAGTTTAAGGAAATCGTACTACAAAATGTGACATATCTAGTTTCTTTATTTCCTTCGCAGATAAAAGCATTATTAAATTGCAGTCTTTTTCGCGCTATCTTTTTCACAATGAGGATTCCTGAAACAAACGCGGACAGGTCAAATCCTATTAAACCATTTCACAGGCAAATATTGTAGATATATTATTGATTAGCAAACCTTCGCACGTGAATTGGATAGACCTTATATATTAAACGTTCGGAGTCTTAACTACATCTACCATTGCAAATTAATCAAATTATCGTATTTAAAAGCTATAGATATATCATTATAATCTATCTATTCAACAGTAGCAGTAGTAGTACAGTGTTGAAGTCAACGACCTTATATTATAGGGATTGAATTACATGTTATTAACTTAATATTAGTAGACTTTGCCACAATACGCATATTAGCCTACAGCATTAAGCCACTAATGGAGCGTAAGTCATTAGCTTCGCTCCCAAACCTGAATATACATAAGAATATAAATCTGTGATTGATCGTTGTCTGTGCAAAATAGATACCTATGTGATAAAAGCTGTTACAGGAGGCCTTCAATATCGTCATATAACACAACAATGGTTTTTAGGATTTTTGAGTTTGCCTTTGGTTTAAATGTGGTTTTCATTAATGAATTGTACTAAGCTTCTCTAATTATTTTCGGTACCCAATCGAAAAGAAAAAAACAACAATATAAATGTGTAACTCCATCCATCCACCTACAACTCTATCCGTCTTCCTGGTAAGAATTGGTCGGAGCTACAGCGTAGTTTGATTTTCGAAAAGCGTTGGTTGGTAATACGAGTAAATCAACTTTGAATAAAGCAGCTGCCACCTTAACTCTCCGCCTTACCCTACCGTGCATCTGCTCATTTATCGGATAGCGTAAAAGAAACCTAATCATACCTACTATCTTTGCTCTTTTCTTACCTATATCAGCATTGCAAGTTAGTGCCGAGGTTTAATAGCTTTTGAAATCGTTAAAAAGAAAAATATTAACGCCAATACGCTGGGAAAAGCTCATTCCGTAACAACGTCGATACTCGTGTATCTGTTTTATCAACAACTGGTGACTAGCAACCAATCACAATTACACACAATGGGCTTAACCAATCGATCGGCTGCATCGAGCTGGAAAAAGTTTGATTGAAATCAATATTGATTGATTTACACAGATTTCATATGCATATTGCATACACGTTTTACTACCATGTGTATTATTTATTCTGTGTGTATCTGTCATGTGTTTGTGTCGGATAAACAATTCACATTTGGTTACAGTACATATTGTAAGAAGGGAAAGCAATAAGAATTTTATATATCTTAGTCATTTTCAATACCTCATTTTAAATACTTCAGTTATAACTAGTTAATCAATTCAATGTTTTATAACTTAAATTAGAGATTAGATTAATTATTATCAGTGCAAACTTGTCATTAGTGATTCATCATCATCATCATCTCAACCCATCATGGCCCACTATTGAGCACGGCCCATTGGATTCCAGCGAAGTGAACGTACTATGCATTCGTGACATGCATGCATGTCGTTGGAATCTGGTCTCTTCTTAGAATGAGAAGGGCGCTGGCCAAGTGCGGATTGGCGGACGACTTCACACACCTTTGAGATTTGCGAACTCTCCGGCATGCAGGTTTCCTCACGATGTTTTCCTTCACCGTTTGTAGCAAGTGACATTTAAATGCTTAAAACGCACATACATAACTCCGAAAAGTCAAGAGGTGCGCGCGCCTTGGGATTCGAACCCGGACCCTCTGAATAGGAGGCGGAATTCTTAACCACTAGGCTATCACCGCTATCGCATTAATGATTAATAAAATCAATCTTTCATTAATTAACTACTACTTGATGTACCTGATAAATTAACTGTTTAGGCATGAACTTAATACCTAAGCGGCATAGGAAGCTATGCCATTACACAGAGTGATACGTGTAACTAGATACTAGGTAGTAACTAGTAAAGTAATAGCCAGCGCTGTAATCAAGAACAGCTCCAATGCTCTATACCAAATGACAATAAGTTGAGTAAACCGATCGACCGGCGTACTTATGGCGGGTAAATATTTGCGTTTATTGTTCACCGCGAGTTACGAGCTGTTAGCGTTATTTATACGTTCGCGAAAAAGAACAATATTTTATTTTATGCTTGTTAACATTGTGATCGGTACATTAACGCTTCGTATATTGTTAGCGGTGACTGTTGTGTTGAAATTTGAAAATTTGAAAAAGAACAGAAGAACAGGGATGATCTGATAGAAGTCAGAGGCTCCGCGTATTTTTTTCTGTGAATTAAAGTTTAAATTTGTATTCAAGTAATAAAATAAACCTTTTACAAAATACCGGACCGGAAAATACCGACCTTCATAATTGATAAGTAGATGTAACTCAAAAAATACCCGTCAGTTTTCGCTCAAATTTAAACAGGACCATACAGTGCGCCCAACTTAACTCTGAAATAACGCCTCCATGTTAAAAAGTCATTCATAAGATCATAAGTACGTTGTGGTCATTCATCTGTCAGTTACTAGTGTGCAATGATTGGTAAATGAATGTCAAATGCGTCCGACAGCGCCTCTTTCGTTTCAATCTTAAGTTGGGTTTACTATAGGTACATATTGTCTGTGTTCCGTGAGGTACATACACGGAACACAGACACCAGGGTACATACGACTTCGAATTAAAAAGATTTGTCAAATTCGATCCACCCAGGGCAAAGTTTTGAGGTTTTAAAGTTGGAAGACACGCGCAAAAAATACAGTCGAGTTGAGAACCTCCTTTTTTTAAGTCGGTTAAAAATGACATATACTTCCAGTATTAGCTTAGAGTTTTCTTTAACTATCTTAATCAAAGATATTATAGATGTGTTAGGTTTATACAACGTGAGTCACACTTTTAATTCACTCCATCGAACAAAATCAAAACCAAAGCACCATACATTAACCATTGCGCTAACATAGTTTTCAAGGAGCTAAGCGTAAAATTTAAGCAAATTGCGCACGTACCATCTAATAGCAGGTTTATTGACTTCAATGGGATTGAATTGAACGTAAGTAATTTGGGAAACGTGAACATTAACTAACTGGGGATTAATAAATTAACACTCGCTTAGTAGCTACGCCTACTCCGGCATATCTATAAACTTTCTTACTATAGTTAGGTATCCTATACTTACAATAGAAATGAAAGTTTGGAATATCTTTCGAAAAGATATTTAGAAGTCTAAGTAATTTCTCTCAAGAATTTAAATATAGATTTTAGAACATTTGTCTGTTTGTTTGGCTGTCGATTTGTTTACGTGCTAAAAATCCTGCGGATCCAGTCCGAAATCCCAGGTTCCATTCAGCTGCAATTAGTCTTTTAATATAACTAGTAGACGCTCTTACTTCGCTTTAGGAAGCTTGTTGCTCCGCTCGTATTGGTCGTAACGTGATATTATATAGCCTTAAACCTTTCATGATAAATCGACTGTCCAACAAAAAATAAATCATTGTTCAATTCTAACCAGTAGGTAATTCCTGAGATTAGCCCGTTGAAACAAACAAACTCATCAACTTTATATTTTATTATAAAAGGAAAGATCAAAGATTGGGTAATACACTTATTCTGGTTGAAAACCTTCCGGAGCCGGAAGCCAAAAGGCGATAATCCGCCCAAAGCCATCTCACCACGAGTCATTCACACGCATTCTCATCGTACACAGAATATATTTTCACAGGCTTTTCTTTTCTTTAACTTGCCACGTTTGTTATGTCGGGGTAAGTTTAACTAGGACTTGGCTTGACACGCTACCGCATGTATACATCTTGCTAATTGAAATAGAATAAATTACTTCTTTTTATTCAACGAACTTCAAAATTTCCGGTCCGGATATGTGGAACCGGTTACACTTATTTAAAGGCGACCTCAGTCCTCAGGGGTAGCAGCGTATCTGTGATCAAATTAGAACGAGACTCATACTAATAATTTCGAACTGGACTATTACGAAAATCAACTTACAGGACTAACTTTCACTAACAATCCTTGTCCTCACACTTATGAACAAACTAACCAACTTGATATTACAAGATTACAACTTAATATTCTAACACATCTGTTAACTGGACTAACCAGCCCTGTTCCTAAATTGAGTCTTGTTTTGTGTCGGTCGCAGTTTTCATGGACGGTAGCAGAAGGGTGGTGCTGCATGCTCGTTTGCTATCTTAATTCCACACAAAAATATATTGTATATTATTCTTTCGGTCTTTATGTCTATTCTGAGTCTTTGTCGATTACGATCTTCCCGGTACATTAGAAACTATTTCCTATCTGACTACAACCCATTTGGCCCACTATTGAGCACGGGTCCTCATAATTGAGGAAGCGTAGAGCATACTCCACCACGCTGCTCCAGTGCGGATTTCTGGAAAGGTTAGTGGCCAACCCAGTGTCGAAAGTTATCATGCCGCCCGAAAGACTCCGATATGGCTCAACGACTGCTCTATCGATAACAACTGGAACAGACGGCTTTACGTGCCCACAGAAGTACGGAAGCTCTCAAGAAATTTTGTCACTAGCCGTCATCCATCCAACTGTCGACCGTTACTTAACTTTGTCGATCATTTAAGATCGACGCAAGCCGCCGCCGGGTTACGAGCCACTTCTCTTTTCTATCTGCATATTGAATAATTTTCTACTTATCTTGAGACCTATATTCTTTTGTGAATAATTTTAAAAGAAAAAGAGGGTTTGATACAACAAAGAGAATTCTAGATAATAAATATCTAATCTGAAAATATCATATATGTTGCTAACTCTATATTTTATAGGATTAACTTTGAGTTGTGCCTGGAGCTTGAGAGTGTAATTTGTTTTGTTTTCTCTTCGTTCTTTGCAGCGAACGCGTTAAGAGATATCTTTGTTACTGTTGACTATGTACAACAGTGACCTCATATCTCTTAAGCTTATTCTTGTACATAGTGTACAGTAGGTACAAAATGTTACTTAGTTCATTAGTTTTCAGTTACTAATTAACGGAATTGTTAATTAGTTCAGTTACCAATGATTAAGTAGGTATATGTATTGATTATGTATTCTTGGAAATGAAAGATCATTAAAAATAAAAAAAATGAATTTAATAACACAAAATACAATTTTCGATAATAATTTTCAAATAAAACAATTAAAACAGCGAATCAAAGACACACATTAAATTTATGAACCAATTTAAATTATAAATGAAATAAAGACATTAATATTATGCAAAAATTACAATGAGACGAAAATCGGGCAGAGTTTCCACGTAATTAGAGAGGTTGTTAACTCTGAGGCGTTCACCGGCAAAATGACCGATAACCGCCATCTCTGCTCCTTATATAAGGTAGGCCCGCCATGTTGCAGAAAAATTCTTCTTGTTTCTAAGACGGCCTCTCCTGACGGGGCAGCGTCCTCGCAGCCCTTGTTAATCCGTTGACGACGCGGACGGGCCAGCGTCGTCTCCGCCATCAGCCATGACATTCGGAACATTGGACTCCTCATCGGAACCTGAAACATTATTCAGTTACTACAACAAATTCTAAGTGACGAGATGTTCTATTTGTTTAAATATTTTTAGCAATTACGTTAAACCAACTTTGTACTGAACAACCCAAATTTCACGCGAATAGGATTTATACAGATCTGTTCCTGCGCAACCGAATACCTTTTAAAATATGTGCGCACTCCAGGATTTACATCGGTCTGTAACAGGTCACTCCGATACCCATTCAAACTCGGCAGGCTTTATATAGGTCTCTAGTCAGCTTGGGCCCCACCGACGCAACCCAATACCTCCGTTAGGCATGTGACAAAATGCCTTAAAAAAAATGCCAAGGTCACCCCAATACCATGTGCACAAGGATTTACATGGGTCTGTTCCAATGATAATCACATCTCACAATTATCTGAAATTGTTTAGTACAAAGTTTATAAAAATAGCAAGCTAAAGCTGGGCGCAAGATAAAAATACTGTTCATTGCACTTGAAAGTGTCCATAGATGCATGTAGCAACTAACTTTCAAAAAATCCAGCGCAAGTACTAGGAGTCCACTCTCCTCGCCACAACACCATGTACCCAGCAGCAGCTTGACTCGTCTTCCCGTATGATCCAGCTAATAGTTGTAGTTCATAGCGATCGTTAGGGAGAATTTTAATAATTTTATATGGTCCACGCATTCCGCTGTCCAATTTGCCAGTACTTTGAGAGCTTTTGATTACATACACCAAATCATCAATATTAAACCGTTTCGGAGGAATTCTGCCTTTGTTAACGTATGAGTCTTGATTTTCTTTATTTTGATTCAAAAGGACCTCAACTCGTTGTCGTCTAAGTTCGCGCATGGCCTCCCTGTTTGGACTCGTACCCTCGCAAGTGATGTCTCTTATCAAAGAATTAACAACAGGCGTAGTAGACTCGGTACCGATTAAAAGATTTAAAGCTGAACATTGTGTAGTTTTATGTTTAGTTATATTTAAAATTAATTGCAATTTCCACAAAACTTCTGACCAGTCATTTTTATTGTAATTAACTTCAACCCTAATCATATTTAAAACTGTCCTGCAGTACCGTTCTACCTGTCCATTCTCCTGGTGCATTTCAGGAGTAATAAAATGTATCTCAACCCCATAGTCAGTTATCCATTTAATAAATTCATGATTATCGAACATTCTACTCCGGTCGCATACGAGACGTTTGAAACAACCAAACAACGAGATAGTCCGAGTCATCACGCGTTTTAATTCGCTACAATCCTGTCTATGTAGACCGTACAATAGGCAGTACTTGGTGTATGCACCAACGATAATTAAAACAAATTTAAATCCATTGCATTCCCTCAAAGGTCCGAGTACATCTGCATGTACCGTGTCAAATGGCACAGTTATCTTTTGCCACGAACTTATCGGCTGTAAAGGCGCGCGAGGGACATTCTTATGTGAAACACAAACAATGCAATGTGTCACATATTTGGTAACAAACTGTCTCATACCCGGAAACCAAAAGTGTTTTAAAATCAAATCAATAGTTTTGTCAATCCCCAAGTGCTCATGTTCGTCATGGAATACCCGCAACAAACTTAAACGAAATGCCTTTGGGACGTAACACAAGTAACGCGTTTGTTCGCCTGTAACATCGTATTTGTAATACAAAAGATCATTACGCTTCACATACCTACTGCTGTCAAGTTCACCGCTATTTAATTTGTCCAATAACGTTAACGTCTCTTCGTCACCTGCCTGAGCTACCTGCGCCCAATTCTGAGGCTTACGGACCACATCGATAACATTAACGGGATTTCTACTTAGGTAATCTACATGCGACATTAGCACACCCTTGCGGTACTCTAAAGTGAAGTCGAAGTCTTGCATGTAGATCCACCACCTAGCAACTCTGGGTTGGAGATCCTTTTTGCGCTGAGTCATTTTCAACGCGTTACAATCCGTAATTATTATGAAATGCTTGCCAATTAAATACTGTCGAAAATGCTGCAATGACTTTACTACAGCAAGGGTCTCCAACTCATAGCTGTGGTACTTAGATTCCGCGCCAGCAGTCAACTTGCTGAAATACGCAACAACTCGTCTACGTCCGTCACTATGTAACTGCATTAAAATACCACCGTACCCTATCGAACTCGCATCGGTATGAAGTTCAGTATGTAGCTCGGGATCGAATATCGCCAATACAGGTTCATCCGTCAGTCGCGAAATAATTTCTTGTCGCGCCTTCTCGTGCTCGTCACTCCAATGAAAATTAACATTATTTCGTGTTAGAGCCGCAATACAAGCGGTTTTAATTGCGTAACCGGGAATATAACGCCGGAAGTAACCCGCTAAACCTAAAAACTGACGAACCTGCTTGACGCTACTCGGTCTCGGCGACTTGACCAACGCTTCGATCTTATTTGGACTCGGCCGTACCTGACCACGACTTATAATTCGCCCTAAATATTCAACTTCACTAGTGAGAAAATTACATTTTTTTAAATTTATCGAGAAGCCTGCTTCAGTGAGCGTTTTTAAAACTAGATCAAGTAAGTTTAGGTTGTCTTCTATAGTGTCAGTCAGTAATAACACGTCATCAATATAAACAAGAACTTGTCCGGCTTCTATGAATGATTTTAATGTTTTGGTAATAGTTTTCTGGTATATGACGGGAGCGTTAGCAAGTCCATATGGCATCTTGCAATACTCGTAGTGTCCTTCGGGAGTAATAAATGCAGTTTTATGAATGGATTCTTCACTAACACGCAACTGATGGAAGCCGGACACCATATCTAAACCGCTGAAACACCTTGCGACACCTAACCTATCTACATGATCGTTAATTAAAGGCAAAGGATGTCTAACCTTTACAGTAATTTGATTTAAAGCTCTATAGTCAACTACCATCCTGTCCGACCCATCTTTCTTCTTGACCAATAATATTGGGCTGGCGTACTCAGAATCTGACTCACGTATAATACCTTTCTCTAGCAAATCTTTAATAATAACACGCACACGCAACTTTTCATCATGGGACAATTTGTATGGTCGATAGTACACGGGAATGTCACTGGTTAACTTTATTTGCATCTCACTATCTTTAACGGTAGTGGTAGCTGTGCCGGTCAAAAAGTAATCCGAGTACTTCGACAATACATCAGTTAAACGTTGCTTATATTCACCAGTTACGGGAGTATTTATGTTATCTAAGAATGATGTTTGACTCACCTGTAACACGTTACAAATTGAGCTATTCGCACTGTGTACTATACGTTGAGAGTCACCGGTTCTAATGTACGCCACACCTTTTCTATTTAGAACATCCGTACCAAGAATCACGGGAACATTTAAATGTTTACTATCGACAACATAAAAATCAACCTCCAATGTAATATCACTTAATTCCACCGGTAATGTAACAAGAGATCTCGATTCCACCTCGGTTCCACCTAGACCGCGCAATAATTGGTACGTTGTTTTTACATGACACGAAAAATACTTTAATAGCTCGGAAGACAATAATGAAACGCACGAACCACTATCGATTAATTTATCTACGGGTACACCTAATATTACGGCAGCCACGACGTCTGAATTTTTAGTTACACCCTCATTTTCACGACAAAAGTTAACACCGTTCTTATTTCTCGAATTTACCCGTTCTTTTGCAAAACATACACTTTCCGAATGACCGATTTTTTTACAGAAGGAGCACTTATCAACTACAGATGCTACCGGCGTAGAAATGTCCGCGTTACTTCCCGAGACAGTTTTTGCTCTTTTAGGACAACTAGCACTCTTGTGACCGAACTGGCTACACTCATAACACTTTATAGGTTTGGGATCAAATGGCTTACGTTTTAAATTACTTTGGTTATGAACATTTTTTAAACGATAGGATATAGGATGGTAATTTTTCTTACTGGTACTTGCTTGAGACGCTGCGCAATTGACGAAGTTGGATAAATACTCTACGATGTTTTCAGGTGTTAATTTGGCGTTCAAAGCGGAGGCGCGAATTTGGGGATCCGTAATGCCCCTTATAATTATCGCCGTTAGTAATTCGCTACTCAATCCTCGGACTACGCGCAGTCTTAACAACGACTTACGGGCATATTCGGCGTACGTAGAGTATTTATCAGATTCCGTGCGCATAACATCATACAGAATGTTCGCAATATCGACATTACGTGGACAAAGAGTTTTCAATTCTAGTTTAAAGTTAGACCAAGTACGTGTAGTACTCGTCCACTGGTTAAGCCAGGTACGAGATTCCCCCTTTAGACAATTACCCACACGAGCAAGGCATTCTCTATCGTCCCAACGGTTCAAGTTACGAGCTCTATCCACTTCATCGCACCACGTGTCGACATCATGAACACTCGGGTCAAAATCAGAGACAAAATATTGATTCGATCTCACCGGGAGAGAGTTGATGGCTTCCAACAAACGCTCAGCAGCGTTACTCATATCGCCTTGATGCGACGGTGTCGCGGCGGCGGCGCGCCCGCCCTCGGATGCTGCCGCTGCTGGGCACGGTGCCGGGGTACAGGTGATCGTCGGAGACGGCACGTCTGCACGCGGCGACGCCCTCGATAACGCCAAGGCGTCACCGACGTCCGCGCTCGCTTCGGACGGAGCACGTGCCTCTGGCCCAGCACGTGTCTTTTCTTCGAGAGCCTGTAACCTCTTCAAAATCTCCTCCATTTGATTAGTAGGTGAGGGAGTCCGTGTACGACGCCTCCCTCTCGTTTTGCCGTGTCGCCTGTCAGAGGGCATCGTGTCTAACCCTACCCGATAATGAGATAGCTAAAAGTCAGATGTGGCACAGGCGGATGATGGCCCCCGTATCCCACTTCTGATCTTGGAAATGAAAGATCATTAAAAATAAAAAAAATGAATTTAATAACACAAAATACAATTTTCGATAATAATTTTCAAATAAAACAATTAAAACAGCGAATCAAAGACACACATTAAATTTATGAACCAATTTAAATTATAAATGAAATAAAGACATTAATATTATGCAAAAATTACAATGAGACGAAAATCGGGCAGAGTTTCCACGTAATTAGAGAGGTTGTTAACTCTGAGGCGTTCACCGGCAAAATGACCGATAACCGCCATCTCTGCTCCTTATATAAGGTAGGCCCGCCATGTTGCAGAAAAATTCTTCTTGTTTCTAAGAGTATTGTATTATTAAGTAGGTGTATTTACTTGGTATCAAATTTTATTAAATAAACTGAAATGAACCCGAAATAAAATTCAGAACTGAACCCGAAACTCTTTAGTTCTTTATGCTAACATAATCTCATGGTGCTCATAATAAACGCACGAGCGGCATCATACCTCATAACTTGCCATTCATAATCTCCAAAATAAATTAGATATTAGCAGCGAGCAACCCTAAGTAGCTCTAAACTCCTTGAATCTAAAAAGAGCGATAACTCTAGAAACTTTACGCTTAACAAGCTTTGAAATAACTTTTGAGGATTTTCGCCAATCTTTTAATCAAGCCGAAGCTTTGAAAAGACAGTCTTATAAAAATGCGCAACACTCTAGATTTCTAGATAGAATTTAAACGTAAAATGTACAAGAATTTGAATAATTTGCAATAAGTTTTTGCTTATTATGATAAAATTTATCTAATGTAGAATTATGACGCGGGTAAATACTCGCTACAAGTATTGATATTCTATATTGTATGTATATTGCTATGGAGTCTGATTTCACTGCTTAGGTACATCAATAACATACAGTGTGTATCGTGATACCCATACCCATCATATTACCATTTATATATTAGATGGTAGGTATTTTTCTCAAGCATTAACTTCAATTAAGAAAAAACATATTTCTTTGTGGTTTATTAAACATCGCTATCACATCGATTTCATTCACAACAAAGATTAGGTACAGGGCATTTATTAAATTAATAGTAGACCGATACGTCTTGTCAAAAATCTTTAATTTACCGATTACCGTAGTGAAACAAAGTCGGTAACTATGTAGTTAGTTCAGAATTAGTTTTATGTGTTAATATCTCCTTCTTGAACTTACACTATTCATATAAAAATAAACAAATTGTCAAATTAGGCACTCTCATTGAGTGAAGTTAAGGATTCCACTTATCAAGATGCCTTTTCTTGTAGTTTTATTAGTATTAAGTAATAGAATAATAATAATAGAACTAGCCGACGTGCCTCCTGGTGGTAAGTGGTCACCGTCGCTTAGGGACATTAGCAGCACCTAAGTAATCACCGATACGTTGATGGCCAAAAAATAAAAAAAAGATGAAAGAAATAAAAAAACTAAATAATTTGTAAAAGGTAACATATAAACTTAAATTCTAAAAAAAAATATCTTAATATTAATTTTATGTGTCATTCACACTTTATTTTTAAACTTATCCGCAATAAGTATTTCATAACATCAAGACAGCGTTGAAAACCACTCTTTGTGTAATGTAAATGTAACACCAGCGTATTCTCGCTTAAACTTTATTAATTTCTTGGAACCAGATACGGGTCAATGACCAGACCTAGTTTTCCTGGGAAGTTCGTTTTCAACAATACGCCTACACTGCACTTTTCAGACTGGAGTCAGTAAATTGAAAAGTTGCATTCACTGCAACGGTCATTAATTTAAGTTTAAACTGTATTATCTCTGGACTTTACTCGTATTTAAAATTATATGACTGACGTCACGCATAAAATAATTTGGTGTTAATTTTAAACAAAATGCAAATGAGCACACGTCGGATAATTAGTAAAGCTAAACATACCTTAACTGTCCGAAGGGCACCGTGTGCCGCGTCCTCGGCCCATACTTTGACGCCGTCCCTTTCGTACTCCAGGGTCCAGCCATCCTCGGAGGCCAGGAGTGTTTTCAAGGTCTCAAAGTCGGAATCGTCGGCAACACGCGCTTCGCCGCGCGTCCACCCCGCGCCTCCCATCCGCACGACATCACAACACAACAGCGGGGTTAAACTGCCAAGGAGCCAAGCACGAAGCTCCACACTCCACTCCACTGGGTCGACCCAACGCGCCTGCGCGACACCCACCGCCATTTTTCGACCGCTTTCGAAAATGCTCCTGTGTGACTCAAAATGTTTAGATGTGCGTACTTTACGCTGTGCAAGAATAAGTCCTGCTATAAAATATGAGCAATAAAGTAGGGCAGCTCACTGCCGGTAGCCAATCGAGCCTGAGTACGTTTGAAATCGTTGACCGATTTTTTTATTCAAAAATTTTATTGCTCTACCTTAGCAGAGGGTATGTTAGTTCCTACGAAATAGATAGTGCTACGAAAATTTTACAAGACCTAGGAAATAATGTTTTATTAATTTCTGCAATAGTGCTGAAAATATCATCAACCAATTTTAAGCACCTACTTTTACCATTGAAAAGAGGTGTTTACGTTTAGAATGAAATGATCATGCAAACTGGTAGATAAATGGGTTCCCATTTATCTTTAGACAGCTTGACAGATTCAAATACGGTTTACGTTACAGGGGTTATGGTACATCGGCGATTGTTTGTAGATAATGTTGTACCTATATGTACTACCTACATATTTATTAACCTGTGATATTATAATAGAAAATTATGGAAAGTGTGTAAGTAAACTAATTTTCTCATTTAACTCTTAGGCACTTCTCATACATCGCTATTTGCAAGCGACTCGGATCTTGTCAATGTATGAAAGCGACGCGTCTACAATGCAGTGAAAAGTACACACACAGTACAGCGAATTTTGGATTGCGTTGCAGTCGCGTAGCTCATAAATAGCGTTGTGTGAGTAGTGCCTTAAACTGCTTGACCGGGTTCCGGTTACTGGTTTTCAGCATGGTTTTCTAAAAACGCCAATGAACTGATTGATTGATAAACATTGTCAATATGAAAATAACAAAATTAAAAATAAAATAATAGTCTTGAAATCACCACGATGTCCAATGGAAACGTTAGAAGTTATTGAAAAAGAATTAAATAAGATTTCAAAGACCCCCGACTAAGAGAAAATTGTAGTGCAAACTCAAGAAAACCCGTCGGCGCCTGTCACTTCCTTTGCCTGAAATGAAAGAAAATTACAGTTCCATTGGTTTCAGTTCAGATTCATTGAAATAACGTTGAGTAGGTAGGTACGCAAATAAATAACACTAAAAAATATAAGTTTTCTTACATCGAAGAGCTGATTGGCAGACGTAACAAGTAGGTATCATTGACTAGCATTATCCCGCGTCGTCGCACGCTTGAGAGACGATCAACGTCAAAATACTAACCTGTAGAAATGCGGAAAAATTAAACGAACCTTTTTGCCAAAAGATGGAATGGTCGCCTGAGGGTGCCACCTCCTTTATTTTAATAAAAATCTAAAATATAAATACGAAAACTATATCCATCTCCCCTTTTCACGGATATGCGGGATAAAAAAATATTACAACAAATATAATATACCAAATAAAATCGATTCATCGGTTTAGATGTGAATGCTTCACAGACAGACAGGCAGTTACTTTCGCATTTATAATTAAATACGGGTTGCTAGTGGTGACTGTAGTACCTAATCTCCTACCTACTAGTACATAATAGTAGCAGTAAATAATAACCTATTATAATAGTAATAGTTTAGGTATGACTTATTATAAGTAGGTACAAATGATTTTAATAAATAACACTTCAGAACAAAAATACGGTACCATAGCGACCCGGTAATTTATTTGATTGCGTCACACCGCTACAGGTCATTTCGGGTCCAGATTATGTTAAGTTTCATAAAGAGCACTTCAAGCGGTACTCTTTTAATGCAGAGAAATGTTCTGCGTTGCCCGCATTTTAGAGGTAAAAGAAATCTTTATACAGAGTAACATTCGCTTCGAGTACATTATTTCTTGCATTCCCAGAATTAAGAATGTAGTCCTCATTATTGAAGAGGCCTAGAGCAAACTCCACCACGCTGCTCCAGTGTCGTTCGCACAGGAAGTGGGTGGGAACTGCATAAAATATTTATATAGGTACTTACCTTAATATAAATACTCTAGCTACAATCGTTATTTCAATATTTATATTTAAATACCTCCAATTTCTGCTCTAGAAATAAAAATTAATTTCATTATCTACTAAAGACTTTATTTAAGTAGGTACAAAAAGTTTAATAGCAGAAGTTCCAAACTTTCATTGCTTATTCGGCTGGATCCTAGTGTAGGTTATGTGCGAGCTTAAATAAAGCCTACCAAAGCTACTACCAACCAGCCACTTCTTATTAAATTAACATAAGAATCCCTGGTCTGCCGGGATGGGATTTAGGTCACCATTCTAGGCCTTCTCAATATCTACATACATTCACAATAAAAATGTATAGATAGGTACCTAATTTGCGAACTGAAACAATTCTATATCTTCTTCTATCTATCTATATCTTCTTCTATACATAATTATAATCAAACTATAAGGCGCTTTGCACATGGAGCAACTATCGCAGCAACTGGCAACTAGTTGCCAACTAGCTGTTTACATACCTACATTTCAATTGGACTGCGCACACAAAGCTACTCGAGTAATAGGTAATAGTCAACAGTTTTCAGTTACTGTAATCGATTCGTTCCTAATTGCCGCAACTAGCAACTGTTTTAACAACAACAGCAATTTCCGGTTTCCGCAATTGTCAATCGCAATGCGTCGGACGATTTCACTCCCTCCCTCCCTCTTCCAGCCCGGAATTGCAATAAAATTGCGGCCGTAAACGTTTTAGTAACTATCAACTTTTACAGGAAACTTTTAAATAGTTGATAGTTGCCTCAACTTAAGTTGCTCCATGTGCAAAGCGCCTAACTAATCGCTGTTTGTGCACGCTTATCTCAGAAACGGCTGAACGATTTTTTATAGGACTTTCACTGTGAGATAGAGGAGGCTGTGGAGCAATATATAGGCTACTTTTTGTTACGAAGTTTCCGCAGGATCGGCATCCACGTGGAAAAAACTCCTAGGTACGAACGAAGTCGCAGGCAACATCTAGTATCTAATATTCCCATAGTAAACAAAACGGCAGTAGGTGTGCTGTGACCATTCAGATAGCATAAATAGATCATAATTATTCCAAGACCATAAAAAAAGTGTACAACGACTGCGGTAATGGGATCCAAGTGGCAATTTAATGGTAGCAGGTGGCGCAGAGTCGGTAAGATGCAAAAATGTTTTTGATTCCGATAAAAAAGCTTCATAATGCAACGCTGCTATTTGTAAAAATATTTCAACTCACTCGTGTACCGTTAATGTAACCGAGCATTTTACTTATCTTTAGGGAGGCCTTAGGAGGATTGGGTCTGTTCCGTTGGTGGAGGGTTAGTGGCCAACTCATGTGTCAAATTTTTAGCTCGTTATCTTCCGATAGCAATGAGGATTGCTTCATTATGTAAGTAATTATTTATACATATTGTAAGCAGATAATATTTGAATCGTGGTCAGAGAAAACTTTAATTTTACTCTCCATCTTCTCTTAATTCTTTGACGTAGCGGTCTTTGGTATTATTGATGTCTAGGAAAACGTCTATGGGAATCGTGACCATTAATCTGGTTCTTCTGGTCTATTGTCGGCTATTTACTTAAAAAATAGTTTCAGATAACCAGAGAAAAATAGACAAATACTTTGATATTGTCGACAGCACATTTCTAGTTACCAACCTAGGTACTCTTTCGCTAAGGAACCACAGAATAAATAATAGATCGAACTCCGAAGAAGCCAAATTGTACCAATAACCGATTCTGTTTACGAATCCATTCGGAATCGAGTCCGTCCTGTGAAAGATTAATGTTTTCTCTAAGCTGAATGTAATATGTTTGTAAAGTTACAGCGCGTCTTAATTTTACATGAAACACGGCGTGCTCCGTGTGAATTATGTCAAGAGCACAAAACACCGGAATAATTTATACTTGCATTACGTAAGCACTTCTCATTTGGAGTGCCGTTAACGCTAAACAGCAATTATGAGATGAACTTACAAAATTAGTGTCTTTCAGACGAGTTTTTAGCTTTTAACACTAAAATGCGGGAGCTGATAATACCTAAGTAGGTATATTATTTTATTTAGGTAAGTACCTACTATAAGTTAATTCTTGACTATTATCCTCCCCGACGGTAAGGAGCGACGTAGCCTTGGTCTAACGTGAGCGTCAGAATGGCGTAGTACTTAGTACTTAGGTACTATTTATATATTCCGTGACTTGGGTAGTAAAGCGCAATTCTAATCTTTTTTGAATCTTAACGATGACTGAGTGACAGATAACGCACAGCCCAAATTTTCAAAATTAATCACCTACGGGAATAAACAAGGTGATGAAAGTTGGTGTTTAATTAATTCGCCAAAACAAACCTAACTTACCTTTACGTAAAAGAAATAGGTACAAAAGTGTTAAATCTATCATTTTTTAAATTCTTTAAAGCTTTATCGGCTGACATAAAAGCAGACGAGCCTCCTAATGGTAAGTGGTCATCGTCACCTACGAACACGAGCAACACCAGGGAACCCTGGGCCCAGGCCCAGGGCCCTGTGGAAGAGCCCTTTTTACACCTTTCTTGAATAACCCCATGTCACAGCGCTACGAGCATACGTTAGAAGGAAGCTAATTCCACAATTTTCACGTAGACCTACTTACGTAGCAAAAAGATCGTGAAAATCGGACCATAGATTTTTTCACGATTTGTAATACTCGTAGTAAACGTAATATCGAACACAACGACTGCAAAAAGCCGCCATGTTGCTAAAAATAATGAAAAAAGATAATTAAAATTGTTTTGAATACCATCAATGCGTGGCTACGTCTTAGGAATAGCATAAATTACATAAATTATTACACTATTATTTACATACTATTACAAAGTTATTCAAAACGAAACAATAGAGACGTTACTGAAGAACACGCTACGCTATCACGACTTTCCGAGGAAATTTTATTGTGTTTAATAATAATTTTACTGTAAACAACAACCGAGGGATGTTGTCTACAAAATGATAGTAGCACGAATAAGTAGTCATCGTCATTGGAAATGTAAATGAATTAGTGGCAGATTATCTCATAGTGCCTCATACCCAATAGTTTTATTTTCTCAGCACCAATAGTGAAGTACCTAGTGAAGTAGGTACCTAGTAGCAATCACAAAGATATTAGATTTTGCTATGCAGTAAGCTACAGTAGTCAGTACCTTTGTTTTGTATATTTGTTATTAACAACGCATCTATAAAGGAGAGACCAGTGCTCGGTAGTGGGCCATTAATGGGTTGCAGCCATGCTCTTTTTACATTCGTTCATAATTTTACAGCATAAAAGCTTGCTCATTTCTCACTACCGTCAGGTAAAACATAAAACGTATTTCTCAAGAGCTATTACAAAGCATGATATTACTATTCGTGCGAGATGGTCTCACGTTGCTTCCTGTAGAAATTCTCACAAAATGTACGGTCCACGGAATATAATTCGAATGAGGTATAAAAATGAACTGTTTTCTCCTCATTCACTAAGAATCACAAAGAACTTTTGTCCCTTTGAAATTCTGGTATTTTCTAAAAAACTACAAAGTGGAAAAAGATCCGTGGTGGAAAAACACTCGGTTTTCCCGCAAGGAAATTAATTGAGGGCGACGGGAAATGGAAGTTTGAAAGTAAAGTACTGTTTCCCGTTGGCGACTCACGTATTGTCTTAAATCATAATTTACCTCACGTGAGGTTGTAGTCAAACATTACTTATTACTTAACTTAAAATAGGGTAGTTGACTAATTTTGAAAAACTAATTCATAGTGTTCCTTATGGTCTAATTTAACTAATATATTAATATTTCATTGAAATACAACCTGTAACATATTTTATTTTATATTTTTATGAACTATTTGACATTACCTCAACAAAACACGTCAAACTGTCATGGCGACTCGTGTGACGTCACGAGGTGCAATACAAAGAGTTTCGCTTTCGTTGAGTTGAGTGGGTGTTTAACAAGTTTTTACAAATTACTTTAACAAAATGGATCACAAGTATTATAAATACTGTATAGTGCCTTAGTGTGAAAGTTCAACTATCAAAACACCAAATAAACTATTTGTACAACCTATATGAAATTATCTGATCGGTATTAGATACTTCTACTGAATGGTTATCAGGTAGGCTAGTTACTTTTATTATTTTTTTGATGTACTGTTTTATACTTACAATGAAGTTTTGATATTTCGGAATTCTGCAGAGCAAAAATTGGTGTTAGTTGCGAAAAATACACCCAACATAACAACATCGATCCTAGGCAAATTACTGCTATTCGCTTTAACAAAACCGGCTTCCATTGTAATAAACTCTTTTCTGGAATATCGTTAAATTAAGTTAGGTTTAAAGCAAAAGAAAAACAAATCGAATACACAGTAGGTAATAACTTAACACCACGGTTACCACGATATGTCAATTGTCAAGTTTGTTTTGTATTGCACCATGTGACGTCATGCCTCGTCATTGGCGTTCGTTGTCACGTGACTAGTGACGGAATTTTCGGAATTTAATTTGTTAAGAATATTAAATAATCATGATTTATTTCATCAATGTGATCGATTTTCCTCATTTATAAATAATAAGCTACCATAAAAAATAGAAATCTTCAAAATATTTTCTTACTGTCAACTACCCTATTTAATGAAAAATTAAAAATACTTCCAAGTTAGTCAGCTCCTGCAACATTATGACTTAACAGGTGGTCTTTTGAAGATCAACTACTTACCTAAGTAAAATAAAACTGTAAAAAAGTTATGTCTCTACATTGAATAGAATAAGCACAGTAATAGAACACGAATCTCAAAATACATAGGTTTATCTGTTTTTCGGTTTGTCTGTTTGTGCACGTTAATCTCCAGAACTACAGGACGGATTTCAATGAAACTTTTTTTTATATAGCTATTAAGCCTAACCAATAGGTATATAGGCTACGTATACCTATTCGATGTTAAAAACTAGAACACCTTATGGAGAACCACAACCGACAAGCTTAACTAGAAGGTTATAAAAATGGCGCCCTAGCAAAAATACCTAGTAGTGCCTAATGACTGACCATTTTCTGCTGATATGATTCAAACTTCACATGAACGAATTGTCGGGCATCAGCTAGTAAAAAATATACTGCAAGCTAAGACCATGAATAGCCAAATAAAAATGTACCGAAACTATTAGTTTATCGACAAAAAATATTGAAAAGTAATAGTTACGTATTATTTTATTGTTTTTTATTTAATCATTTATTTGAGGTATTATTATTATTTATTAGTAATGCATTTGGTGTCATTTACTTCCATGTAAATCTAGGTATACTTCTATTATACCTACGATATAATTGGTTTACATAGAATAGAAGTTCTATGTAAAGCAATTAAGTATAACGTAGGCATAATTTTCTAGAACCTAATACATAGATATGTACCTAAGTTGTTCCATACACCTATAAACAAAAAAAACAACATATTAAACATAGGCAAACGTTTCATTTAAAGCAGATAGCGTAGAATAGCGTAAGATAATATTTGCACGCATTCCACCCCGGCTGGAACTATTCGCTAACTTTGTGAAACATCTCATTGTTCGCCAGCGTGACCCAAATAGCGCCCTCTTGCTTCGGTGTGCACTACACATTGCTTGGCTTTAAATTACACAATTTACACATTTAATTCAGGTTTAGAGTTCCGTAAGTCAAAATAAATACCTAATTCAAGGTTCAGTTGTAAGATTCCACCCGAACTAACATAGTGGCATACATACCTATAGGTAATTAATTATCTACATTGTAAGTTTAATAAAATGTTTTAAAAATGAAACCCTAATGGGATCACGTCCGTCCGCATGTCCGTCTGTCAAGAACCTTTTTCTCTGGAACTTGTGTAGGTGTTGGAACCAGAATTTAATATCAACTATTCAGGTTTGCAATTCCTTCTAGCAGATAAAAAAAATCTATATCAACATCATCAAAAGATACGGCTGTATATTGGTATGTTCCGTTTATGCTGTATACTTTGACGCTCACATCACACCGTACCTTTTAATCCTAAACGAAACTTGTTAATAGATACCTACTTGAAATTATAAAATTTGGCACTAGTACTTCTGTCATGTATATGTGCGTTTCTTGAGCGAAAAAGGAGCCGAGTTACCCGCTACTCGCCGGCGATAGAACGACTGCCAAAAGAGAAAACACCAACTCCGGCACTCACTGCATCACGTGCGTCTTTTTGCGTCGCGTGCAAGTGTGACAACCATTACATTCACATTATACTAAAATTTATCCTGTTCATTCACATTTAATAACGTCTCCTCGAATCACTATTCATTATGTAAATGTATCAATTAAGTGATTACTTAGATATTTAATCACTTACAATGTCATTGACTGTTAATATGCTAAAACCGCATGAACATGTTATGCGAGCAGTTTTTGAAATAATCGTGTGTAAGATACCTACTGTGTTTTAACTGTGCAGTAAATGTGCGCGGGACTTTACCTTTACCGTGATTTATACTTAATTTAAAATGCGATATCATAACAAAAACATACCACATTAAAGTATGAGATAATAAATGTTAATCTATAATTATGTTACCGTTAATTTGCGTAAATCAGATAGAATGCAGATTAACGAGGTATTCTGCAGATTATCTGGCTGAGTCAGTTAAAGTAGGAAAAAATAATTGAGTTCCTACATTAACTAGTTAATCTGCAGACTAACGACCATGCATACGGTAAATTCTATAAAATAGGTTCTTGTTTGAATAAAAAATTTAATAATAGCTGTAGGTAGGTCGAATTGGTTACATAACCGAATTAGCCTACCCCTACTCCACGTAGTCTTGTATGCCCTACCCCTAGAGTGTTTTTAGAACCCGGAGGCGCGGAGGGAGGGCAGCCCCCGCCCGCTGTAACAAAACGCAGACACCCGGGCTTATATGCCATAATCACAATATTACAATGTACAATAAATAATAAAGTTTGTATTTTTTTACATAGAGCGCCTATGAAAATTCAACGGGAAAAAAAATATGTTAGCATGTGAATTTAGCAAAACCGAATATATAGAATATTTTTACTATATTTACTCTAAAAACTGACATACATTGCTTTGGCGCCGGGCCTGGGTCAATTTTGGCGGATCCCCTTTTACACTTTAACGAATGGTATCAGTGAATCTGCAGATTACCTAGTTAATGTGCACATTAACTTATTATGCATTTTAACGGTAACATATACATTACTAATGTAACTGAAGAAAGGTAAATGTTTAGTTCAAACTAAGCCCGTAAATATAATTAATATTGTTACTTATTAAAATACATACCTGTGTAAAAACTAATACTAATACTAGTAAGGCTATCTTATACAAATATTTTCTATAAATAAACAATTATAAATTATTATTATGTAACTTTGGGCCCTACATAATTTGATACCTATATAAATATTTTTTAACTTAAAAGCCGACTTACATCCAGATGAGCCAGCTAAACAGTAAACGCATCACCGATGTGTTATCAATAAGGCAGCCAAACGAAAGAAAGAAAAACTAAATAAGCCGGTAAGGCTTTTGTGCCAGCCTAGGCTTCAACCCTCCAATAACCAGATTATTTTAGGCTGCCCAATACGGTCTATAAAAATCTGTTTTGCTAATATTTATAAACTATATTTCTTATCAATGAGTTATGTTGACCTCGAAATATTATTAACCAGCAATGTTATCGCAAGAAATAAGCTCATAAAAATAAAATAATATTTTTTACAATAACGTACATTTTGTGCTAAATAGTTCCTAGTTTTATGGATCATTAAAGTATACACAAAAATTAAGTAATTAGGCACTTCAACAATGTAGTTCCAGCTTCCAGCTATTCTTAATTACCAGTTAATAACTTATTAAAATAAATATATCACATAATATGTGGTGCATTTTACAAAATAATTACTATCACTTTTTTGCAAAGGTCTGTATAGTTTCGGATTAATATTAATTATGATTGCCTATTTATTAATTGAAATGAAGTGCTCATTTACGAGGATGCTCAAGAAATTGATCATTTCTTTCTCGTCTGGAACGTAAACCGCTTATTTCCTCTGCCCTAGAAAAGGCAACGTTAGGGACACAAAATATATATTTATAAAATCGTTCGTGTAGTGTTTATTATAGATAAGTATAAACTAGGAGAATCATAATGTGTCAATGATGACCAAGTGGTTTAAAGGTTGGACTTGTGATCGGGGGCTCTAAGTTAAAAGCTCTAAGTTGAAATCAAAAAAAAACAAACGAATTTAATTTTAGAATAATTTATTAGACTGATAAAAATTACTATGGAAATAACCTGAGAATACGGTGACCAAATAATACATTAGTAAATACAAGGATATCCTAACAAGAACTGATGTTTGGGAGCGACCCCTGGCAATGGTTCCTCCAGCCATACCAAGCGTTGAACCCATGGCGTTTGTACACTTTCTTCGCGCACTTAGCGGCCTTCGTGATGTCATCGGTGAGAAGATCTGAAATACACATTAAGTTTATTGTTAGTAGATATTAAATCAACCAGAAGGACCAGAATGTACTTAATTTTTTAACTGGCTGTACAGTTAAACATATATTTTTTTTAAACGCAATGAAAATTAAATTAAGTCGAACTCATTCTTCAATAAGGGACTTCATCTACCTCTTCCACTAACCAGGAAGTTACAAGCAGAAGTAGATCTGTTTTAATATGGATTATTATGTTTTAATATATGGTTTATTAAGATTAATATGGTTTTACTAGCTTCTGCCCGCGGCTTCGCCCGCGTGGAATTCATTTATAACGCGAAAGAGAATTTTAATACAAACTTTCATCCCCTATTTCAAGCCTTTACGGGTTGGTTTTTTTAAAAAAACGTAACCTACGTGTGACTCTGTGTCTTCAACTATTTTCATTCCGAATTTCATCCAAATCGGACCGGTGGTTTAGCCGTGCAAACGTCACAGTCATACAGACAGACTTTCGCATTTTTAATATTAGTATGGATAATACATTTTTTATGATTGTAAATTCAAGATGGGCGCCGATACAAAATGGCGGGTTACACATTAGGACTTCATAACAACCGCAGAATGGGTATCAAATTAATGGGATTGATTGGTAGAATACACCTCATTCCGAAAAACTGATAACTTGAAACACATCGTCAGACCCTAAAATGGTCAAATATGGACTGGTTTTACTATGCTTATATTACCAACCACCAGTATCCTTAACCACTCCAATTTATTAAGAAGTTCCACTCTATGTTTTCAGAACCCGTCATCAGACCTTCACCATCTTTAAGAAGTATAGGTACATAATATTTGAAATCCATTTAAACTTATTAGAAGAAGAATATGAAAATTGTTTAACAAATAAATGAAATGGAATAATTGTTTACATAATACCCACTGCTCATTACGGAGTGGGAAATATTACGAAACTCAAACCAATAAACCATAAACGGAACGCCGGGAACAAAAGAGTGTAGCCAGCAAAAAGTCAGCCTAGCCTTGTAGCCAAAAGATCGTTGTAGGACTGTAAAGTCAACCCTAATTATCAGTTTCCTTAGTAACGAAAATAACACCATTGTCATTGTAATTCTTTATTTGTTGTCATTCTCATTGTACAAATATCACATCAAAAACATCGATAAAATAATATTTTCTAAAAACGAAACCTGGCTAGATCGATTTTTCGCCTCCAAAACCGCCTTTAGTACATAGTATCTCAATGCCTGTAGACTAAATTTCATGAAAATCTTTGTTGCTCGGTTAGGCCCGATTCCCACTATACCTAAAGCAGGTCACAGTTCTCGCTCCGATGTCGGTACGGTAAAGTATAGGTACTTATATTTAGAAACTATGAGTATGAGGGCATTCATACTATCGTTCCGAGTCATGTTCCGGTTCATCACTCCCCGGCAACGAAAGAAAGAATCTAATTTGTAATGATATGTCTTGATCTTGATCTTATTTTCACTATTACTTTAACATTACGTACTCTGTTATAATGACGCCCGGTATATGTGGTATGACAGAGACGGAATAAACAATTACAGTAAGCGAAAGCGAGGCAACGCTATGTAGTTTTTCATTTTTTTTAGACAAATAGAATTAAAACAATATAAGGCCGAACTAATGGCTCATTTATGTCTTTTAAATCTCTGCAATAGATTCTACAACGTGACTGAACCGAAGACAGATTGTATGTGAAAATGATAAAATTTTGCCACACCGATACCGGACCGCGAACAAACCGACCGGCAGTGTAGTGAAGATCCGGCCTAAGTATTAGATGGAAGACGTCATTTTGTACTTCTCTATTGTCAAACGTCTAATCAGATCTTCTCTCTCTTTCGTGTCGACAGTAAATCTTATATCCCGCGGGAACCGATTTGATTTTTGAAAAAAAAAGTAGCCTATATGTGACTCTGGGTCTTCAACTATTTTCATTCCGAATTTCATACATATCGGACCGGTGGTTTAGCCGTGATAACGTCACAGACAGACAGACAGACAGACAGACAGACAGACAGACAGACAGACAGACTTTCGCATTTATAATATTAGTATGGATTATGGATTAATATTGATTAATATGGAAGGCATAAATAAATCAAAGGCCTACAGTTCACCCGGGGAAGTGCCACCGCCCGCCACAGTAATTAGTCACCGTCTAGTGTCACATTTTTTACAGATAGTGAAATCGGTCCCATTTTTTATAGGCTACCATCTCAGTCCTAAAAGGCATCTCTGACCGAATGAGAACTTTTACTAATTAAGTCTTGTTCGGTCACGGTTGTAACCTTCCTTTACACGTTTGCCATAACCAGAATGCCATAAAAAGGAAGCTGCCGTCGAAGCAAGAGAAAAGAGAGAAAATAAGAGTATGTATGTGAAACAAAATAATACCGCTGCATGTGACATTGCAGTCCTTTCCAGGAGTGCTGGTGTTGCTGCACCAGTACTTATCGTTGATCTGGAAGAGGCCGTAGTCCCGGGAGCCGTTCTTGTTCACTGTACCAATCTTATTTGTAGTCCTGGAACTCTCGTTTTCCACTAAGCACACCCCTGAAAATACACAGATCAATATGTATTAGGAGATCACCTTAAGTTTTTAGGGTAGGTACATACTACCTTTTTAAAGTACCTACGTGAAGTGAAAACAAATTGTTTTCGGCTATCCCATGGTGTGGGGTACCGTAGAGCAATAATGATAGGCACTTCTAAAAGATTGGCGGGCGAAATCATTTTCGATAAAGAATCCCGTTCGTAATTCAGACGATATGAAACTTTTTAAATGTATTCATTTAGTTACTTATTTCTTATTAGACTCAAGTGTTGTCAGTCCTCTTGTCAGCTTAGATATCTAATAAAAATCAGGCTATCTCATAAGTATTCTGCTATAGGTACTTAACGGTACGATAGGTTACAGGTTGATCTACTAAAAATAAAATACTTGATAAAAGTGATACTGTTGATGAGATTTTTACTTCTTAAATTTTCCAAAATTTAAGTTCAAAAAAATCTATTTCATTACTACGAGGACTTAATTATTTGATGAAAATGCACATTACTTGGTCCCCATGCATAGCCGTCATTTTTACGTCAGCATCTTTAAGCCACTTCAAAAGCTGGAGGAAGTTCTAAATTCGGCAGTATTTTTTACGTGTGCTCCCTACTTCATAACTTTGAACAGGTTTTGATAATTATTTTTTTAATCCAAAGGTTAGTGCTTGTCTAATCCCGTAAATGAGTGACATCGGACGGGTAGTTTTTGAGTTATCTTTACTTATTAATTTTAAATCGGTTATTTCTTTGTAAAAAAGATATTTAATGAATGCAAGAAATAACCCAACAAAATAATACTTACAATCCCTCATCTTGTCTTCAGGGAATCCTTGTCTTCTGAGCTCGTGAACCAATTGGCACCGAGTGAACTGCTTGGCTTCTGACTGAACGAACACAGCGAACAGGGCAACAGCCACTAATACGATGTACTTCATTTTGTTTGTATTTATTTGTTACTGCAAATCGAACCGTGTGACTTAAGCGTCGGGAATGATATGATTTGCTGAAGGAAAAGAAGCGCTTATATACTAACGCTCCGTTTGTTATTGGTGTCTGTTGTATTTAGATGCCGTCATTGCGCAGGAAAAGGGGAATCCTCTATATCTCTGGATGCTGAAACACGATGTCTGCTATCGCAGCAAGAGTGAACCGTTATCGAATCTTGGTTAATAAGTATGAATGTTACAATTTTGTGCAATAAAATTAAAAATAGCTTTATATCTTTCCTTTTTTAAATACTTTTATAGAATCGTACAAAAAGATATTTTTGAAATTCTACCCTCAAGATGGATTGAAATTTAAAAATAGGTATAGTTCCGGTAGGTCCAAATCTGTGGAATCTGCTAATTTAGTATTAATCAAAGTCATGTATAAATTATAATGTAATAATTATAACTCGAGAGTTAGTATAGAAACTCAGTTAATTTACAAATAGATTAATTAATTATATTTGCACATTTGGCAACATAATTTTAACGTTATCGGTTTTACGAACTCACCTACCTAATCTATTTAAGATGTAAGTTTATCCGCTAATCATTTCAAAAATTAATTAATATCTTATTTATGTTACATAACGTTTTGAATAGATTAAGAGACGGGATATTTTAAAGCAATATAATAAATAAATAAATAACGCTACTCACTCAAAGCACCACACTAGGATTCCGTGTCGTGGTACCTTGGACAACACACAAGACAAGGACACACACCCAGACCGAGAACGGAAATTTAAACTCATCATTCAAATTGCCGCCTCGCTGGGAATCGAACCCCAGTCCCTCGGAACCATTGCACCATCCGGGTCGTCAATATAGTATATTCGTGATTTAATAAAAAAATATTGGCACGGGCCCCCACTACCGTGCCCCCAGATCTATCTAGGTTTTGATCTTTTTTATTTTAGGTACGTTTAAGGCACTTCTCACACAACGCTATTTATGAGGTACGCGACTGCAATGCAATCCAAAATTTGTTTGTATCTGACACTTTTCACTGACAGGAGACGCGTCTACGATGCGACTCCTGTCAGTCAAAAGTGTCAGATCCATAGAATTTTGGGATTGCGTTGCAGTCGCGTAGCTAATGAATAGCGTAATGTGAGAAGTGCCTAACGCATCAATGTGTTATAGGTATAGAAAAAACAGTAAAGTTACCATTTTTACTAATGTCACAGCAATTGATTACTATAAATAAATATAATTCCCCTTTATGTTTTTTTGTATTTTAATTACTGCCTATTTATAATTAGGTAGGTATACTTATTGCCTCATTGCAGGGGACTTCACCGTGATTTTGTTTATCAATGCCATTAATTAAACTGTAACAGAACCGGACCGGTGAATTACTTTTTGTTTTATCGTGGGTTATCGATAGGGGCAAACATCGGCTTCTGTCCATCATTGGCTCACTACTAACCGTGGGTCTCTCCTCGTCTGAGGCTTATAGCATACTCCACCACGCTACTACAGTGCGGATTATTGGCTTAACGTGCCCTCCAAAAAACGGAAGAGTGAAGATTAGAGAACAAAACATACTTTTACGAATTTTATACCTGTCTGTACCATGGTAGGTACCTACCACTAAAATTAAATGGAAAGAACAAAAAAAAAGCTTTGCATTTGCATAATTTATTATAACGAGTTATTATGTATTTATATGATGCGACTACAATGTATTGTGATTTTTGATGTAGACGAGTCTCAAATTGTTGGCAGGGTAGGTAGATGTGTACTAGCGTCCTCTACGTTTAACGTCGTTCAGAATCAGAACTCACAAACTCATCGCGAACTCCTGCGGTCAAAACTCCGTCGTAAATCGTCCTGTTTATAATTTAATATACTTATACCTGAAACTGGACAATTGAGGGGCATTAAATTTAACGGGTAAATAGAGTTTCGTTCGCACTCGTTTATTCTCTTTTTGGGTTGTAGGAGCTGCAAAACCGAGTCTTTAATTTACTAGGTGTTTTATTTTGAGCTTGTTAATCTTATCTGGTCTCAACGCGTCTCGCCCTCTATGTCAGGTTCGCTCGGTCGCAGGTTCGATTTTTTAAACTGAAAATTGTTTTTTATGTCGGCTTCATCACATAATATGGAATTTTCTCAATAAAGATTTATATTTAATTAGAATGATTTGTATGTATAAACCTTTGGGAATAAATTGTCATTCAGTAAAAACTCAATTAAAATCCGTTACGTGGTTTAAAATAAGAAAGCTAAGAAACAGATACAGCAGAGGGTAATTTTGTTTTACATTAAGTAGCATATCGCTACTTATATGCAGGCTACTAGGTAAATAGATACTAAATTTCAAAATTACCCTGAGCTCTCATTTCCTACTCGCAAACTCTATCATCAGGCACAATTTTACCGTATTGCTGTATTGTCATCAAATCTACGCGCACTGTCAAGTTTCATGATAATACTACGAAACTATTTTTATTATTAACCTATACTCACGGTTCAATTTAATTTAAAACCTTTTAAATTCTCACCATCAATCTACATAGGTACAAACTACAATGTACAATGTACCTTAATCACAGAGTGAGGAAAGCTAGTATTTGCTTGGAATGCAATTAAAACAAAATCTATATTGAAAGCAAACGCACCGTAGAAGAAATTGAGAAGGGAAATTGAGGTCATAAAGGGTTTTATTACATTGTTAAAGCTAAGGCTAATAAAAACACGATGAAAAGGGTTAAATAGGTAGCGCCTGACAAAAAACAACCATGATTTCTCTGAGGAATAGAAAAAGTCTCGCTTTGTCTGGTCGTACCGTGGATTATTTTCAGATTCTTGTAAATAGGTAGATGTTCAGATCAGAGTAAGTGTTACAATGGAGTTAACCGAACCGATTTTTAAAAAGGCGGATGATCCCAATAATTGTTCACAACAGTTTTTAAGTGTTACCTTATAACTGTTGACTGGTTGTTCCGATTTTTATAATTCTTTTTTATTCGAAAGCTTTTGCTTCACGTCTGGTCCCATATTGGGGGAAATTTGGGTGATACCTGTCGGGTGATTTTTGAGTTTTCTCTACTTATCGATCAATTTGAAGTCGGTTATTTTAATTAAAAGTTATTTTGTTACCATGGGATTGTACTAGTTGATATTACTACTTATATATAGATATTGTATTGACGACCCGAATGGCGCAATGGTTAACACGACGATCGCTGTTCCGAGGGTCCTGGGTTCGATTCCCAGCGAGGCGGCAATTTGAATGATGAGTTTAAATTTCCGTTCTCGGTCTGGGTGTGTGTCCTTGTCTTGTGTGTTGTCCAAGGTACCCACGACACAGGGAATCCTAGTGTGGGGCTTTGAGTGTGAAGCGTTATTTATTTATTATTTATTTATTTATTTATTGTATGTAGGTACTATATGTATTGATATGTATCTATTTACCTAATTTATTAAACGAGTAGAGTACAACAATACTTTATACCAAGCAAGATTAGATCAGGAAAAATATGTATTGAAAATATAAAAACAAATCTTTTCCTGTTATAGGCAAAATTCTGTAGCAATAGCTGAAGTAATTTGCGAATTATTATAATTAAATATAAGTAATATTTAAATATAAGTATTGTTGCCAATACTACCTAATGTACCTAACCATAAAAGTTAATTCAATTAAAATTTAACTCTACAGGGTATGAAGTTACAAGCCTACATTGGCTACTTCTTGGGCAAATGGGCAAAAACTTGCCCGTTTCGCCGCCATCACACAGATTATTTCATGGCTTAAAGTTATGAGAAGAAATTGTCTTAAACGTCATGCAATAGGTTTGAGAACTGGCAAAGACTATTACGGGAAATACCTTATTTTGACAGGTATGTAAACATTTTGGGTGTTATAAAATGTAGGTATAGTATAAAAGCTAGACCAATTAAACTTAGATGTTCTTTAAAAGTTTGGTAATTACATCTTATTCTGAGAATTTGAGCTTAGCATTTTGCAGTTCGAAGCTTTGGGGCTTTAAACACTTCGAGAAAAGTAATAAAGTGCCGCTAGCCTTTTAAGTGTTAAAGAATAATTTCAACATGTCTTTTTATTAACATTTTGTACTTACCACGTTTAAAATACATACCACAAAAATAACTACGCGCGACGCTCGAAATATTTTAGCGACTTGTTTATTTTATTAGTACTGAATATATGCTTATTATACTTATTTGCGTAGATATTAAAAATGTAGGTAGGTAAGCAGCTAATCTTTGTTTTCTTTCCTGTCCTATAAATAAAATAAACACTGGTAATAACCGACTAAACGTGGAAGACATTTGATAAAAATATTATAGGGGCAATCACGGGGGGCAATATACTCGTAGATTCCAACCAATACCAAAAATTTTCAGAACTTTTGACTGTTCGTTCGCGCAAAAATTATTAATTTCAAATACCGCATAACCAATTTGAATCTATTTTTCATTAACGAATTGTGATAAGCTCGGAATTATTATTATTAAGCCATTTGAAGAATCCCCCTTACGTGACCTATGCAATAATAATAATTATGTTCTAATATTAATGGTGTACGATTTCGGACGCGAAACATCCGCGTACTTAGCCTACCTAATACCTACCTACATAATATGTTGAGATTATTTAGAAATATTAGTATATAGATGCAATAAAATTAATGTGTATGACATGCCAGCATGACCCCCGAGAAATGCCCATTTATACTTATGTTTAACAATAAAACTCAAAAATATTAGAAGTAAAAAAGTTTGTTAAAAACATGCCGATGAAACATAACTTCCTATTTTGACGTAGGGTTTAAAACCGTCAGGGCCAAAACAGTATCTGCTAGACATCCAGAATACTAATTGAATGTATCTTTGGGTTTTTCCGTCCCGTGATACCATGCCGTGCAGTGACAAACACACGGTATTGTCGTATTGTATGTAGTTGCATGTCCGTTGCCGTTAGGGCTGACACCGATAGTGTATGTTATCGAATAAGTTTCAGATAATTTTATTTACTATAAGTACCTACCTAATAAAAAAAACGATATGTCTAGTACAAAAAAATCATTGCTAATTCGCTTCGTTTCTCTGTTCTGTGCGTAGGTACCTATTACCTATTTTAATGGATAACGAACTGTTTTTCTTAAAAAAAAAAGCGGCAACCCTACTTTTCGTCGCTGAAACATCGAATTTAAGGTGGGTCAGACATAAATGTAATCAAAATGAGGCTTTCATACTTGACCAATCGAGTTTAACAACTTTAGGTCGATTTTGAACTTTCGAACTTGCGGTCGATCGGTGGATTATGCGGCTTTTCTGGAGAGCTTCCGTGCTTTGGAGGGAACATTAAGTCATTTCTTTGGGGTTAGCGTGCGTCTTGAACGTAATTTTAGGTACATTTTTAAAATGTTAAAATAGACAAATCAAATTAAGTAATGTTGTTAGGGAATAAACCTCAAATGAAGTTGGTGAGTTGGAGGTTGATGGCTTGGTTCAATTCAAGTTCTCTTAAATAAACGAATTTAGAAAAATGATTTGTCTTTTTTAGAGGAGTGTAAAAATTAAATTATGTAGGTAGGTAGTGTGATCTCTTATATCGGCAGTGACTAATAGAATACACAGGCGCTAAGATACGTAAAATATTTTTACGAAAAATAATTCTGTTGTTTTTATTTAAATAAGTATTTGATAATATAATTATTAGGTCGGTAGGTATATTCGTTATATTTAATAACTCACCATTTATTATTTTCTTTCTTTCATTCAATATTTATAGAAATAAAATGTTATGGAAGTGTTATGGAAATGTTTTTATCTTTCGTCTTGTAGGAACTCAAAATAAAAAAATTGGTTGCCTGTAACGTCGGTATACGGGCGAAAGTTTTACGTGACAACGACTTTAAGTGGTAAAATAATTTTAATGTGAATATTCATTCGTATAGTAGGAAGAAGGATGAAATAATAGTAACAATTTAAAACATTTATTTATACTGTCTAACCGTCATGTGAAGGCGGAAGCAATTTAAGTTTAATGTTTTATTTTTGTTAAATAGTTCCTCACTTGTAAACAAGATGGCATTGTACCAATTTGTGAAACGCGCTAACGAGTGTAACGTGGAGTTTATATAAGAGAAAAATTTTAAAGGGCAATGTGTCGACTTCTTTGGTTTTATAATAAACTGCTATTTTGGGTTTGCAAGCAGTTGTGGTTATTTGTGAAGTTGACCCTGCGTTCCCGTATCTTCATGGGGTAAACGTATACAAAGAATTATATTTAAAACATTGTAACACCATCCGCCATCTAGCGCTGCTAACCGTTAGACCATTAACCATTAGTCACAACTAAGTGAGGTAACAAACTAGTTACTCTACTTAACCATAGATGGCGCTGTACCATTTTCTGTACACTGTTACCAAGGAACGTGAGCGGAGCTTACTAACGCAGTTTCTTGAAGTGCCTCCCGGCAAACCAATTTATAAGACGTTGTCACGTCAAAACCTGAATATCTACTATGTTTATCATCGTCAATATCATTGTCTGATATTGATATTTAAATAGGTACTTATTCACTACAATGCAATTAATATAAGTCATTGAACTTGAAATACAATAAGAGATAATGGTAGTGATAAAAAATGAAATCCTTGACACCATTTTTTATTTCATCACAAAATCTCGAGATACTCGTATCTGCTTTTTTAAAGGAAATATGTATTTTCTTTTCTTATAGGTAAAGCAACCCACACAGATATCAGCCTTGATTATGGTTCATTGTACATTGATGGGTTCAAATGCCTTATGTCAGTGGTGCCCAAACGGTCGATCGCGATCGACCGGTCGATCGCAAGAGGTTTCACGGTCGATCTTAGAGGTTAAGCAAGTACAAGATTTTATTTTCGAAAATTTATTAATTACCTACTGAGCATTCCGATCGTTTTTGTTTCAATTCATTTATTTATTTATGACGGACTGACCGACGACGTCAACAGGCGATGCTATGACTGCGTGCGTAGTGCCCAAAGTTACGATAGAGTGAGAGAGTGCTTAGAGATAATAAAAATAGAGATAATAATAAAAAAAATTACATAAAAATAAAGCTGTCGATCTTAAACCCTTAACTTTTTCTCAAGTCGATCTTCACAGCAAAAAGTATGAGCATCTCTGCCTTATGTAAATCAAACTAAATTGAACTGTGGGCACACGAAATAAATTTTATTTTAGCGAGGAGTGGCAATTCCATATCCTTGGCGTCTCAGGTACCAGTAGAGTATTTATTGGCTCTGAAGCTGATAGATACCCAGCTTGGTGGTATGGTGGTAGTTAAATAGCAGGGCTTCAGTCCTACCACCCAAGATGTCAGGGACCTCTAAAGATGCCCTGAGCTACCGGGAAAGTATTCAAAATCGAAAGAACGCTTGGTTATTTAGGTATTTATTTATTGGATCATCTACAAAATTACAAAAACAGTAGTTATGACAAATGTAGTTCTTATAGTTATCTATTTGCAATTTTAATTACGGATGAACTCAGCATGCATAGCTAGGTACATTAACATTGCAAGGGTCTTATATTATTATTAACATTATGTTATATTAGAATACATGTTCGTATAATGAAGTAACAAAAGAGCAAAAAGTCTTGAGAAGTATAACTTACGATATTTAGGTATATATATGATATACGATAAATATATAATTATATATGATATACATATAAAGATAGAATATGGTATAATTATAGTGTGTGTAAGTACGATACTATTATGTATGTAAGCGAGATAAATAATTTTATTATTTGGGAGGTTTAGTGAGTTAGGTATTGGGTTTAAAATCCTGTAAATTTTATTTTTAAATGTTGAAATGTTATCGGTGGTTTGGTTAGAACTTAAATAGAATAATTTATTTATATAAAAATTAATTAAAAGTGAACAGACTATTTCATGAGAATGAATCACATTAATTACACCTTAAACAGTCTAGCAGTAGCTGATGTCAGGAAGAGTCCCCTGGCAGTGGGCTATCCACGCGTACCACGCCCTGAAGCCATGGATACCATAGATCTTCTTTGCACAGGTTGCCGCCTTTGAGATGTCATCAGAGAGGAGTTCTGGAAAAATATATTATCTTTTTATAGCTTTCCAAAGGTATTTTTATATCATAGCCAATTTTTAATGTCGTAGGGAGACATTGTTGATCTGTCCCTGACACGTAGCGGAACATATTGTAAATTACTTACCGTTGCAAGTGACATGGCACTCCTTCCCGGGCCAGCCGTGGCTGCACCAGTAGCGGTCGTTGATCTGGAACAGGCCGTAGTCGTGCGAGCCGTCCGCGTTCAGCGAGCCAATCACATGCGTGTTGCTCGAGCTCTCGTGCTCTACCAGGCACACCCCTGACACGTAACGGAATACTTACTTAATATATAGTGTAATCGAATCTTTTAGGTCTGTTGGAATGTTGCTCTTCATGAGTAAAGAGCAAGCAATAGATAAGTTGATCAATAAAAAACTACCGGATGCAATAAGATATAAGCTTGTTTGGCATGTATGTTCCATCAGTAGTGTAGGGGAGTTACAGCATCGCCACTTACCATCAGGTTGATGAGTTCAGTAGTAAAGTAATAACTTGTCTTACTAACCCTACCTATCCTACTTTCTATACTATGAATATTATAAATGCGAAAGTTTGTAAGGATAGACTATATCAGTATGTACCTACCTATGTTTGTTACTATTTCACGAAAAACTACTGAACGGATTTGGATACAATTCGGAATGAAAATATTTTGAGAACCAGGGTCACAAAAAATCACTACTCTGAAAAATCAACCCTTAGGGGCTGAAGTAGGGGATCAAAATGAAAAAAAAAACGAAAAACTAGGAATTATTAAAAAATATACTTACAATCAGCCAGCTGATGTTGAGGAAATCCATGATGACGAAGCTCCCGAACCAATTCGCATCTGTCCAGGTGTTTCGCGTCTGAATAAAGAAACACGCCGAAAACAACCACGATCACAGTTAAGGGCTGCATTTTGTTTAAATATTTACTATTACTGTCCTAATCCAAAATTAAATGTCATGTCCTGTTGTGCAGGGAATACTGTTATTTTAAAACGAAAAAGACCAGCTTATACCTATAGTACGAACGATGCGCTGTGGAGGCAGTTATTAATAAAGTTTATTTTCTCAGTGGACCAGAGGACGTCGACACTTTGTCCACCTAATATAATATTTTCCCCCTCGGTTGGGTTTTTTAAGCAACTATTCAGCGAGGTAAAATTTTCGTTAACATCATAATATTTGAAAAATACAAATTACGAAAATTCATTTTAAACTTCAACTTTATTCGATATTCATGTCTCAAATAAATCTTTTAGTGCCTAGAAAATAAACCTAAATCCCTAGGAAAACATTGCAAGTCCTTATAAGTAAGTAATTCACTAATACCTAGGTATAAATTAAACTTATTTATTTGAAATCTTTAATATAACTAGGAAATTGTACATATCTTATAACGCAACATGCAACAGTAGGTATGTATAGGAGTATGGATAATAGGTAACAAACTGTGTGTATAGAATTCTGTGAGATCTTTTTTTCCTGGTAGATTTAATTTGTCTAAAAACCTGTTTCTGTATAATTGATTTTAAATGGTCTCAACACTCTCAACTCAATTAATGATTCAAAGAAAGCGAAGCGGGTAGAATGCACCGGAAGTTAGCAACTTTGGGCGCGATCCGTAGTTTAAATTGTTATTTTATTAGCTCTTCCGTGTTCTGAATCGTTAGTTAGCAATGCTTAGTACGGATTAAAATTCAACATCTCCATATACCCAAACTAGACGGATTGCGTACCTAGTAACTAGATACGCAATTCGAGGCGAAGAGCTCGGACAATCTAATATGGATAATAATCAGCGACCAACGAATTACCCAAAGTGCGATTTCCACGGCCATAAAAAGGGTGACAAACATTAAGGTGCTCTTCATAGAGCTTTCCGAACTCGAATTCTGGCATGATTATGTAACACAACACAGCCAAATGCTCTTTATGAAAGACCGCTTTTAAACTCATGAAAAGTAAGATAAGTAGGTATGTAGGTACTTAAAACTACGATTGGACTGTTAGGTATGCCATATATTACCGTGGTCATGTTTAGAAAATGAAAAGCAATGAAAGAGTCAGAATCATAACACTGTGACCTACGATTCCTAGGCAGGACAAGCGACACGCGTGGCGGAATTTTATAAGGATACAAAAACAAGTGTAACCAAGCAAATACGATGAGTGGACAGTTTAACGCGATTATGAGTTGACACATCATGACGCAGGAATAATCTCGGGAAAACATGATAGGGTGGTTATAGTTTACAACCCTGATATGCTTGTCCCAAAAGTGCTGTTACCTACTACTTACTAAGTATATGATCCTACTGGACATAACATACTAGTGGATAAGTATATGAAAGTAAATAGGTCCAGTACCTTTTTTTTCCAGGGGAAAATGCTTTATGCATACCCACCCGTCGGGGGGACGGTTGGGTTATGTGGGACTCCAGAGAAGACACCCGTGTCTAAGTAACTGGACCTCGAAAATGTCGAAAAGTACAAAAGACTTAAGTAGGTAAGTACCATGATGATGAAATTATTAAAATTTATTTTCAATGCATTTTTAGGGTTCCGTACCTAAAGGGTAAAACGGGACCCTATTACTGAGACTTCGCTGTCCGTCCGTCCGTCCGTCCGTCTGTATCTCATGAACCGTAATAGTTACACAGTTGAAATTTTCACAGATGATGTATTTCTGTTGCCGCTACAACAACAAATACTAAAAAACAGAATAAAATAAATATTTAAGTGGGTGCCCATACATTCGACGAGAGTTTAGTTACCTTTCGGTCCAAGAGATGGCGTTGTGTGTAATATGTGGCTACAATTAAACAATTAAATATTTAAGTGAGGCTTTTATACAACAGACCAGATTTTTTTGGCGTTTTTATACGTAATGGTACGGAACCCTTCGTGCGCGAGTCCGACTTGGCCGGTTTTATTAAACAAGTTCTTCATAATGTTTTCAAAAATTTGTGAAATCTTCCAATCCGCACTTGGCCTACATTTTGAACCGTAGGTACCCATACATAGAGGTGGCCCAAGCCTACTTAGGTTGTGATGATAACACGGGCCACGAGAAAACAGACTAAATTCCGGGACATTCCCAGATTACCCAGCCATCTGGTAAATGTAATCGCGGTCGAAGACCGTACCATCAAGGCCGTACAACCGGAATCATTTATTTTGCAGGCTTCGACCAACCGTTAGCGACTGATAAACCGGTCCTCCGATCACACCAAGTTTGCATAAATGCATTCCAGCATTTTACAAATAACAAGAGCTGATCTCTGTAAATAAAACTACATCGCCATAGCCCCACAAAAGGGCGGGTCAAAGGCGACAGCGCCGCAAGGCAAAATTGGCGAGCCTTTTTTTTCGTGGATAGTTTACTTATACTTTTTCTCCGCGCCCACTTATTGTCTCGCGCGCCCCCTTATACCCTCACGCCTGAGCTTGGGTGCTATGGACAACAAATTCTATGTCAAGACTGACACCTAGAGTTAAAATAAAATTAATAAATAAACCAAAATTTTAACCGATTCCTGGCCCGTGACGCACCTAGCGCGTCATGAAGAAACCTTCAGGGAGGCCCATGACGCGATAAGCATACACATTTTTATTCAATTTAAACAAAAAATCCTTATATTTTATATAAAAATGAACACATTAGAGAAAGTAATAACTGTGGCCACTAAATTTTTTTGGAAAATTAAATTGTCAGGAGTCGACAACCATACGTTATAATTGTAATTGTATAATTTATTAATTCATACACTAAAATATAAAAAAATGTCCAATGTATGTATCATTTACACAACTCTTATGGTAATGTTTATTTTGATTCAAAATGCAATATGATCATTATGGGAAAGTTAGAAAATATAACACATACGAAGATCTGTTCTTAGGACCATGTCATCGATTTTCAAATCAATATAAGGTACATTAAAAGATTTTTGAAAGTCGCTTAGCACAGCCGGGAATCGAACCTACCAAATCAATGAAATTAATCATTTATATGTCACCAATCAACAGATTTGGTATCAAAAATGAAGATTTTTTGATTTGCGATTAAATACTACCCAAAGGTTTACAATTCCTGGTGGAAATATGAAAGTTACCTTCCATCTCCTATGAAACACGTAGAAAATCATTTTAAAACACACATAACGAATTAATTAAAACGAAACCCACAGTAACCGGTCTCAAATTATATTATTATAATACTTGAAATTGCTTGAAATAGCTTTATAACATTACCGGGGGCCAACGACGCGCTAGGCGCGTCATTTAGGAGGGCCAATGACGCGCCTGGCGCGTCATTTAATTTTGTATGGGGCCGGGGCGTAAAGGCTCTAGAAATGAAGGTGGCAAGGAATCGGTTAAAATTCTGCTGCTTAGAAAGTTGGAATACAGTATATTTTGGATTAAATAGCAAGAACATTAATAACATTAATCAAACAGGTAGACCAACCTTAGGGCGCATTCATGTAGAACGCTGGTTATCGGCGCTGATCTGCCAGCGCTTATCGGTATAGTCTAAGATCCGAATCTAAATCGACATTCATCGGGTTGATAAGAGAATCAAACACACTAATAGAAACTTTTTTTGATAGTTAAAAATATTTGTTAATATTTAACAAATAATTTATTAGAGACCACTTTTTAGTGCTTAATAAATATTTCTTAGTATTTAAAAAGGTTTATTAATATGTAATAAATGAATATCAGATTTATTAAACACAAAAAAATCATTTTAAATACTAAGAAATATTTGTTTAATACTAAAGAGTGGTATAAACTAATACTTAATAATATTCTGTCCAGGATTTTTGTTGTCTACCCATTTTTAATATATTTTCTAATATATACAAAATTTATTATATTATAATTTTGATTCTCTTTTCAACCCGATGAATGTCGATTTAGATTCGGATCTTAGACTATACCGATACGTGCTGACAGATAGAGACAGGGATGGGCAAATGGGAAAAACATATCGACATTTATCGTATCGATATTTTCCAAATGTATCGATATATACCACCCAAGAAATTAAATATTGATATTTCGATATATCGGTATGTTTTGCCCAATGTGCAATTATTTATAAAAATTGCCAAAATATTCGAAATTTTAAAGTACCTAAATACACATCTGGCTGTTATGACATCAGTTTTATTATTAAAAAACATGTTTATGTACCTGTAGCCAAGAAAAAATCAACATACAGTGCCACAAACTTATCTGGTCCGGTTGCCAAAATTGCAACTAATGCAAATGTTATACTGTTGTCAGACAAAGACCAAGACAGTAGCGCCCCTCTTACCGGGTCAGATTAGTTTATTTTTATTTTATATATATTTTTATTTTATAGATATTTTTCTGAAAAAATATCGATATTTTGATATATCGATATTTCATATTTTTTACCCAAACCTACTGGCAGATCGGCGCCGGTAACCAGCGTTCTTTTCGAATGCGCCCCTTACCACGAAAGGGCCATTCACCTTTCAAAATGACAAAATGTCAGAATTTTAATTAGGTATTTGCTGTTTCCATGAGCTGTTTCTGTAATTTGTATAAATTACTAGCTACCCGCCCCGGCTTCGCACGGGTGCAAGTTAGATTTACCATAGCAGCGCCATCTATTGATTACTTACTCAACCCAGTCGAAAGGTATCGACATCTGTTAGAATCATTTGGAGTTAACAGATAATTGTGACTGTCAAATAATAACAAACAAATGATTAGCAATAAACTAAAATTCCGACTATAATTTGAAATTTAAACTATCCTATCTCTCAAGTTGGATCGAACTGCACATGGTGTGCGAATTTTATTATAATCGGTTAAGTGGTTTAGGAGTCCATTGAGGACAAACATTGTGACACGAGATTTATATATATTAAGATTAGTTAGTGTCCTCGACAGCTAAACTGGTTCTGCTCAATTTATTATGGCAAAATGATTTTGTAATTGATTTTTTTGACTTTTGATAGATGCGCGTTCACGTGTTTGAATCATTGATCTATAAGGACTATGGATTAGACACTAAAGCAAAAATAGCGAGCCTGACAATGCCTGTCAAAATTTTAGTGAATAAAGTATGGCCGATTCTACTAGTGTTGTGCGCACTACGTGGACGGAAACACTATCGATATTTAGTTTAATGACTAACGATATAACAGCAATAATACATGTCGTTCGTCTTCTCAGCGATATTAATATTAATTTTGATACCTACTGCAATGAACTTGTCATGTCATGTCAACCAAAAATATTTTGTAAAAACCAGCTATCATGATGATCTGCTGAACAACAAACGAGGACACAACGACTGATCCCCCTTTTTAGACGATCTCAGCGATAGTATTTTAAACTCTGCCAGTTAATTAGGGACCACCCTCTTGCTTAACACAGCCGCCAAACTATTTGTCTTGTTCCAGTTAGGAAATTTAGGTAGTTAAGGCCTTTATTTATTATATGCATAATGTAAAATTATCAAAATAGAGTTCCATAACGGAAGTTTAACCATCTACAGTAAAATACTTATATCTCTATTTGGCTGTATTGTATATAACTAGGTATATAGGTATAGGTTATGTTAAGTTTTATATCCAATATTAAAAATCAATCCTTCCATTAACCAGTCCGCCTACTCCTAAACAATGCCACTTTTGCTGATTCTGAATGTACCCGCTGAATCCAGAAAAATCGCGATTAATACTTACATAAATAAATAAGTCATATGTAGCACTACGATGAATTTAATTTTAGAGTTTATTCAATAAAAGCTAAGGGTGAAGATAGTACTGCTGTGTGATATGACTGACAATTTTCTTCTGATCACCCATGATTGTGTAATAACCCTTAGTGCATTAATATTGTGGAAATGGGACCGAAATGTAAATAAAAAACAAGTGTCTATGTACACAAATTTTAATTAATTTGTTTAAGGCTATATAATGTACAGCATAATTACAAAAATACAAATAAAAGTATTACAGCATATTTATTAATTGGGCACAAAAATCGATCGTATCGCTAACTAGCGAATTCTTCAAGATAAGCTTTGGGCAGATAAGATAACAGAGGAATAATTATAATTGCTTTTTACAAAAAAAGACTTCAACAAGACGACAAGCAGAGATAACACAAAATCTACTCACCAGAAGGCGCGCTTTAAATTCCTTAATAAAAACATTGAAATTTCAAGTGTTCAATTATTAAACGATGCCGCGGTGGCCAAGTACCCCTCAGTTTAGGGTTCTTCTACTCTATTAACTTAGTTCAATTAAATAACATACAGACCTAATTTCAACTTTCTTCAGCGTCATTTTAAATTATCGATATATCGAATATCGATATTTTAACATTTTCTACCCTAAGTGTCATTGAAATGTAAACAAACGGGCTACTCAAATATATAAAATAATGATGTAAAACCCAACAAAACATTAACAGGCCTACGTAATCCTCGCACAGATCTTCATGCAGCAAAAATATAATATATCAATATCATTCAGATATTCAACAAACAACGAAAACTGATACCTGCTATCACCCTGCTATAACTTGTTAATTTTGGGTGTAATTTATTTTTCCTGGCTCCGCATTGTAGTATACCACACCTCATTGTGTTTTAATGTTTTTGTTTTGCTTAAAAGACACCACAACACCTCCTATCAATGCCTATTTTAATATATTTTATAGTTTTGGGTTTATTAACCATTTTGATTGACATAAGATGTCATTTGTAAGGGTGAATTAAAAATGGCTGGCCTGCTACACACCAACCAGATAATTTCATATGAGGTTAAGGATTAGGGCGTCTCTATCTAAGTATATTCCTATCTCTATGGTTTGAATAGGGCCGTTGTCAAAACGGTTATTCAATGAAGGCGCCTCAGTACACTACACCCTTAGAAACGGCTTAATCGATTTGGGTTTTTGACTAAAATGTAATGAAGTAAGCTTTAAGTAAAATGAACACATTTTACTTAAAGCTTACTTCATTACATTTTACTTAAAGCTTACTTCATTACATTTTAGTCAAAAACCCAAATCGATTAAGCCGTTTCTAAGGGTGTAGTGTGTTTTTATGATTTAAATTATATAAATTGTTATTTATATAATTTAAATCATAAAAAAGTCTGTTTACAAAATCACACACATCTTACAAATTTTTACTAACTATATTTTCCGAGACGAAGTGAGGGCACGTTACTGGTGTTTAATAAAAATAAAATAGCGATAGTTTCAAAAACTCAATTTTAATTGTAAAATATAAACAGTAAGGCTAACATTATTTTAACATCTTAATATTATTTAATCAAATCAAAGCACAAAAGGAGCAGGCGAAACAGAATGTACAAGATGCAGAAGAGAAGCTAAATTCTCTGGAGGAGACCCTAATGCAGAAGGAGAATAGTTTGAAGAATCTGCAGACCATCAAACCATATCTAGATGCTGCTAATAATCTGTTGCATGAGATTATGAAGTTGTCAGAGAGTTTGAAGTAAGTGTAAATAGTTCTCGTAAAGTTCGTTGCTAATTTATAAAGACTAAGTATGCTGGCCGAGTGAGTTTTAGCTGACTTTGCATGGTGCTACACGTTGGGTACCCAGGTTAGGTTTCCTCATAATTTATTTTACCGAAACATGAAGGATATTATGATAATTAATGAAATGTGTAATTATTTCAGAGATTACGAGAATGGTGATCTGGACTCCAACTCACTGATAGCCAAGACAAGAGGGAGAGCTAGATGTCTTGAAGACAGAGGTCGACTACAACTCACTGACCTCTGTCTTCACATCTAGCTATCCCTCTTGGCTATCTCTGATAGCAAAGAGGGATAGCTAGATGTTCTGAACACAGAGGTCAGTGAGTTGGAGGTACAGTTAGCTGAACTCAAGGCGACCAGTTCATTAATTATCGTAATATCCTTCATGTTTCGGTAAAAGAAATTATGAGGAAATCTAACCTGGGTACCTAATGTGTAACACCATGCAAAGTCAGCTAAAACTAACTCGGCCAGCATACTTAGTCTTTATAAATTAGCAACGAACTTTACGAGAACTATTTACACTTACTTCAAACTCTCTGACAACTTCATAATCTCATGCAACAGATTATTAGCAGCATCTAGATATGGTTTGATGGTCTGCAGGTTCTTCAAACTATTCTCCTTCTGCATTAGGGTCTCCTCCAGAGAATTTAGCTTCTCTTCGTCATCTTATATCTTATCTTGTAAATTCTGTTTCGCCTGCTCCTTTTGTGCTTTGATATCATCAGCGTCATAATACTCTTAGTCCCTGTTTCTTTTCAATTTAGCCAGTAACCCATCTCTATGCCCTTTCTTAATTTCCAGAGTTATGTCTGTTTGCTTGTTCTCTTTCAAAATGGCCTCTAGTTCTTTCTGTTCTTCATCATAGGCTTCCATCTCTACTCGTAACTCGTTTTCAAATTGCTTTATTTCTTCTTCTAACTGTAAGATCAAACCATAGATAAATGCAAAAATACCTTTTCCTTTTTTAGGTTTAAACTGAGTCACATTCAACAAAATAATATTCATGCATTTAATTTAGAAAATGTATAATATATACTGAAATATAATTGCAAAATCTAAGTAAAGGTAAATGTAACCCACAATTTACAGTTCCAATTTACTTATGAAATTATTTTGTAAATCATGCTTTTGGCACAATCACACATAATGGTAAGTGGCAATGAAATCCAAAAAAGGTAAGCCTACTAAAATGGTTATCACCTGAATAGCTAGATTATCACTATCTTTGTAAAATTGAGGCACTGCTAAATGTGTGTGGGTTGCATTGACAAATTCTGCATTACATATATTTTTGAAATATAATGTGAGGAACAATGATGGAATACTATTTCCATTAAGAAAAAATATGTATATGTACATTAACATCAACCGTACCTTCTGAAGCCTTTCTGCTCTCTTTCCCTTTGCTTCAGCTTGTTCATTCAGCATACGCAACAATTCGTTCTTTTTGTCTTCCAATGCTTTGACCTAGAATACAGACATTGTAATATAAAACTTATGTAATGTTATGTTATGTAATGTTATGTTGTTTAATGGAAGGGTTACACAAACAAAAGTTGCACCGCAATAGCTAGAGACATTGGACTATAACAAAAAGGCTTTTTATTTATATTACAAAGGGGTATCTCGGAAAAAGAAACCTCTTTAAGTTGAAAAATAAATATTATTTATTTCCCAAAAATACATATCTGAATTTTTAAGTTTACTAACTGTCCAACATTACTAATTTTAACCTTATATCCAAACTCTATATTTTATTACTCTAAATTTTAATATTTTTGAATTTAGACGTCCAATTTTGTCAAGCTATAACTTTTATATGAAAAAAACAAATTAATTAATTAATTATCTCGGGCGCCAGGTTATTTGAAATATAACCGATTTATAAAAATAGGAAGAAATTCCATTTACAAAAACGGCTTGGGTTTAGTATCCGGTAGCAGGGGGGAGGGGGGAGAGTGGGGGTGGGGGGTAGGGCTTCGATGCTGATTACAACGATACCACTCGCAGCTCTCGGCGACGCACCGTTTTCGAGAAAATTGAGAAAAACTATTCTAACCTCAAAGTACCAAATACGCCATAATAAACTGGTGGACAGATGGGTTAGGTTAAGGTTAGCTGTAATTATTTATGCGGAAAATAGGAACCCCGCAAAGCGGGGTTCCGTCGACAATAGTGACAGAGGCCTAATATGACAAACAAACTGGTGGACAATACAATTTATAGGTACAATACTTATTAAAATTAAATACTAAATGCTTTTAAACTATTCAAGGTATTACTTGTTAAGTATGTCACAAGATTCTTCTATCTAATACAATATAAATCTCTACGTACTCTTTCCATTTTGTATGAACTCCGTAGTACACGAAAACTTATCCAGTGAGCCGATTTTATAGATTTGATTTAAAACTATTTATTTTCACATGGTGTATGACATGAACTTCATTAAATTATCTATTTACGTTAAATTACAATTAAATTGAACACAAGTCACCAACATGCATTGATGCATAGAGATAGCTGAGATAGGAATCCAACATGCAATGCAATGCAACGTGGTGATGCTGATGCAACTGCAACGGTGAAATTTTAAATTTCAAATCAAAACCAAACCATAGAGATATTCATAGAGATATTACACTAGAGGGCAGACAGAAGCTAGGCCACAAAATATGGATAGTACAGATTACAGAAGTTAAAATCAACGCATGTGTGCGTTAGCCTAAGGGTTAACGACTCCGCAAAGGTCGTGGATTGGATTTGTTATTTAAGTTATTGGTATGGATTAAACGGGAAAATTAAAATAAAGGTATACGTTTAGAATCATTAAAATGTAATGTAATTTAGTAAGCGTTAGTCATATTACCTAATTATACAATTAATTTACAATAATAATGCTATCATTGTAAATTAAGATTACGGGAGTCCTTATATGAAAAATTCAATAAAGCAGGTAATTCAGGTTATCTGTAATAATATGTTTTTTATACGAAATGATAATCACAAGTACGTGCAATAATGTGATTGCACGTACTTGTGGAGAGGAGGTACTTGGAGACATAGGTACCTACTCATAATAGAAATAAAATTGTTTCGTTTTGCGTATAGTGAATGTAAACTCAATATTTGCAACTAAACCCAGCGCGTTCTGCGTTCTGCGGCAGTTCCGGTAATACTTATGTAATAATATCATAATGATATTTATTTATGGGATCTCATAATGATCCGTTTATTTCATATTATTTGTATTATATAATATTTTTGTATCTATATTAGGTACTGGAAACAAAAAAAAAATCCTATTACATAAATTTACACTAAGAAAATAATTTTACATGTCCAATAATATAATCCTTCCTTTAATGTATTTATTAAAAATCGAAGGTATATACACTCTACCGAACAAAGAACTTCCTACGTCCTACATTGACTTATGTTTAGTAACGGATCATTGAATTACAAGCAAGTAAGGACTTATTACTACCTTTCTGTAGCAACTAGATGTCTAAAAAATTTTAATTTGCAATTTAACGTCGAATAAAAAAAATCACTTCGATAATCCATACTAATATTATAAATGCGAAAGTCTGTCTGTCTGTCTGTCTGTCTGTCTGTCTGTCTGTCTGTCTGTCTGTCTGTCTGTGACGTTTTCACGGCTAAACCACCGGTCCGATTTGGATGAAATTCGGAATGAAAATAGTTGAAGACCCAAAGTCACACATAGGCTACTTTTTTTTTCTAAAATCAACCCCTAAAGGCTTGAAATAGGGGATGAAAGTTTGTATGAAAAATCTAAACCGCCTGACCGATTTCGATGAATTTTCCCAGGAAGATAGTTGATGACGTACCCCCTTCCCCACATCCCCGGTTCGCGATATAAACGAATTTCACGCGGGCGAAGCCGCGGGCAAAAGCTAGTAGTTATAATAATTCCATTTCTTATGCATTTTTTAAGGAAAATTATCTTATTTGTGTATTATAAATCTCATATTGCTGGAAATAACAACCGCGATTCAACTGGTCCGATTGTTCCGATTTTTGGTGTATGTGAACGGTGTCTATGTGTGAGTTGTTTTTGGGCACTTTGTATGAAGCTTAACATCTGTATTACCTATCTAAGGAGATGTTTCAAATCCGGCCCACAATATGTACAGTACCTCGAAAAATCGAGAAAAATTCATGGAATTTGGGAAAAATAAAGATAAATTGCTTAAATGCATACTTTTCTGGTACAAATTTTGTATTTATAATTCATTTTTATCAATTTTCAACATGGCGTCTTGCTAAGTTGTCATTGATCATAGATCGCGAACTGTCTACTGTCACTTTAAATGACAGAATTGTAGGTACATATGTCAAACTTCTATCAAATTAACCAACATGACGTGTGATGACAGCTTACCGCCATGACAGACTTTTGTTTTTGTGTTGCAATTTTAAGTGTACATTTTTGTGTTATACCACAAAACTAAAGCAATTTAAAGGAATTGGATGATTGAAAACTGTTTTAATTGTGCTTCTCCATTTTTGAGTATGGTGTACAAAGTGGTGGCCGGGGCTCCATACTACATTTTGAAACATCTAAGCTTCACGTACCTCGGATACAAAGAGACGAAATCATTAGTAATCACCTTTCTCTTTCTGGCTCATCGGGATCGGAGAGAGAGGTAATTACCGTTATCCTCGAAGTAATGATAATGGTACGGGAGCCGACGATGCTAAATGTGTACTTGCTCGAGCGTCATAGAGACCTATTGGGTTGCAAAGGTTAGATGATAAGGAGAAAAAAATGTTATATAATGTATACCTTTTCATCGGTGGGGGAAGCGGCTATAGATCTTTAAATATGTAAAAAAAAAACTGCCGCATGGACATACTCGAGCGCGTCAGATATTGATACCATCAATGGCCTACGTATTTTTAATAATGTATGTATGTTAATCTGACCGTTTGCATGGTGGGGGTGATCGTACGTAAGGGTTGAAAATGAAAAAAAAAAAATTTAATCGAGCGCGTCAGATTTTCTAAGGGGGTGTTAAGTGCACCAAAAAAAAGCTCTAATTCAATAATCTGACGATTTGGATGTGACCCAAACTCGCAGTCATTATACTATTATGCAAAAAAAAATCGCCATTTTGAAATACTCAAGCGCGTCAGATTAAGATATAATATATGGTTCATCTTTATGTCCTAGACTTGCTGTCTCTTAATCTGACGATTATCTAGAGGGATTTCCCTAATCTGCCAAAAAAAAAATTAAATCATTGAACTTAATTAATAGAAAAGCTCAGGAAATAGCATGCAAATAAAAAAGTGTATGTTTTTAAGTAGAATACTTGTATTTACATAATATAAGGGCCGTAATATCAATCATAGTTTAAACTATGCTTCAGAGTTTAGTCACGAATTATATTTTCTTAAGATCAACGGTAGATAATCGATCAAGTCCAGTTTAAATTATTTAAACTCTCCCGAAGGTTGGTTAAAAACCTCCTTGTGAGATTAACCTTTCGTTTAATTTGACGTTTCTTCAAGATAGTTTTTGAGTTATTCATAATCATAATAATGTGTATTGAATTTATGGTAGTTGCCTCATAACTTTTGACTGGGTATTCCGATTTTTATAATTTTTTTTTATTCGGAAGCTGGTGCTTGTCTTGTGATATTGTATAAATTTGAGCAACCTCTAATGGGCAGTTTTTGAGTTATTTTTAATAATGTGTGTTTATGGTCGCTACCTCATAACTTTTTACTGAGAATTTAAATTTTCATCCTTTCATCCTTTTTTTAAATCGAAAGCTCGTCGTATGTTTTCGTATAAATTTGAGCGAAATCTGACGGGTACTTTTTGATTTATCTCTACTTATCGATTTTGAACATTAAACTTTAATGACGAATTTTTGTTATTTCGGCTCTTATAAATCGTCAGATTATATATTTTTCGTTATCCTTGAATCATTTCCTTCAAAATAAATAAAAAATTAGCCACGCTCGAGAATGTCAAGATGGCGTTTTTTTTTAACAACTTTGTAGCCCTCCCCTTTCATTGCGTCATTCTCAAATTGTCAGATTAGTGGAATACACACTTTTTAGCATGTAATTATACTAGCGGCACGCTATGATGGCCGGTTTGACGTTTGTCCGCTCATGAAGTCCGTATTAATTGATAACGACTTTGAAGGAAATAATTGTATTACTTTATTGACGATAGTGATGTGCAGAGATTCATAAATTTTATCGAATGTAGTTTTAGGTTTAGGACTCAAAATTTATTTATTAAATTGATTTCTAAAATGTATACAAGTGTAGAAAAATCAGTTTGCACCATTTAAGGGGTGAATGTACTTGTGAATATGAACAATTTTCACTATGTGGACAAACCTCTGAAATCGCAAAAAATGTCAGCTGTTTCATACAAAAGGTAAAATTTATATTTTTATATGATATATACCACAACTCGGCATTTGGTTTTCTAAATTGAAAATTTTTAAAAATGGAATCTAATACGATCGTCACATAGGATCGCTGGCTAGCACAACTACTACCTCCGGCAAACTCGCGTCAATGCTCAATGCAAAACAAAGCAGTTTCGAATTGACGTTGCTTCGAAAAGTATAAACTGTCAGTGCAATGCGATTGTGATATAGTTTTGACCTGGCTTTGGATTTCAAATATTGATACTGCATTACTGTTGACCCTTGCTCGTTAATTTGGACTCTGTTCAAGCCCTTTGTTGTGGATTTCGTCGATATGACCGAACGTACGCAGAGAACTGTTCCACATCACTGTTGTAATGTGTCAAACCGGCCATCATAGCGTGCCGCTAGTTTAACTCACCGTACCTTAATCTGACGCGCTCGAGAATGTCTGATGATCAATTTTTTTTACTAATCTGATCCTTTATTCTTGAGGCGCGGGCTCATATTTGGTGGAGCTACTTAACTGGGTGCCAGATACCTCCTGTACCTTAATCTGACGCGCTCGAGTAAGTACAAAAATCCCCTCTTGGGCTCCCCAGCTATAAACTATGGAGTGGTAGTAAAGTTGTACAATCTATACGCTATCTGTCTTTCTCAGACTTATGTCAAGTTGGCGTGTGCTAAAAAAAGAAAACTACACGTCATCCGTTGTTTTTTCAAAACGTCAGATGGCTGACGGCACCGCTTTTTCAAGCTCGAGTCATCAATGTCATTGGTCATTGGGCGTTTTTCCATTAGCGCCGGTGCCGGCGCCGAGCCGGTGCCGGAGAAGCAAAACTGTATGAAAATGTACGGCTCGCTTTTCCACTTACCGGCGCCGGCGCCGGCCCGGCATTGAGTCCCGACGGCGCCGTCGCCGGCTGGTTGTCAAAAGAGAGTAGAAGGGCAGTGCCGAGCGTGTGTTGTATGCGCAGCACTGGCTGACATGCCTAAAAATCGGAGCCGAGTGCGGGAACATCGAGGGCAGGCGAGCCGGAGCGGTCACCTGCCAGGGATTTGGGGGAGGAGAGATAGATAGCGAGCAATTCTCAACGCTGCAGAGTGGCTGCAGAATGACCCAACTCATACGAATCCCCACTCTGTTACCCCTGTTGTAAATTTTTAATTGTTGTAGGTATTATTAGGAATTTAGTATGAGGGTGTGATGTATGTGGTATGGCTACTTAGAAGAACGGCCATTCGATGAGGAAGTATGTAAGAACTGACGTTGTCATTCTAATAAATATTTGGAAGATAATATCGCCTCTTAGTAATAATACAGGAAATATTACAGGTAGCTTTAGATTTTATCATAGAAGTCGGAGATACTAGTGACGAAGAGTCACAAAGTGCTTGTAGCGATGTTAGTATGAGCTCATTTGATATTGATTGCGAAGAATGAAATATTATAATTCAATAACAACATAGTAAATCTTCTTACTAGCTCATTCCTTATTTAGATGAAAATTATTTAAATATATAAAAGATATAACAAATATAGTCGACGGCTTGAAGATACCATTGTTATATTTATCTACGCGTTGTACTTTGCGTGTTGTCGTGCTGAAGTCCGTGTCAGTACTGTACCACTCACCGGCCATAAGCCGGCATCGACACCGGCGCAGTGGAAAAACGAAGACCCGGCGCCGGCACGGCACCGGCGCCGGGCCGGCTAATGGAAAAACGCCCATTGTCATCATCATGGTGAATTCCATACGGTGCACCGCTAGTTGACATAAAGGTTGTCATGCACAGGCATGCACACAGTGAAAAAGTGACTTCACATTATTCGTTGCTTTTCTTTGCGAATGTTACATCTGCCTTTTGGTTCTATAATCTGAGAGTAAGATAAGTAGGTATGTAGGTAGGTAATTAAAACTACGATTGGACTGTTAGGTATGGTAGGTATTGTCCCTGTAGCTCGGGACCAGAATACGAGCTTCGGTATCCCCTGCCTGTCGTAAGAGGCGACTAAAAGGGGGCTTTCGGGGTTGCGGGCGGCTAGAGTGGGAGCTCGAACCGTCCATCAGCAACCCCGGGAAGGACGACGGTATGTGTGGCCGCATACCGTTGTAAGGCGCTGGCAAGCGACGGGGCCTGTAGTCCCTCGCGGGAAGAGCCCGAACACAAGGGCGCCGCGCTTGGAGGACTCCGGTTGTGTTCCTTACGGAGATCCCGGAGTTCTCCACAAGTGCTGAGGTAGGCCACCGGGGGGGTTTTAGTGGGTAAAAATCCCACATTACCCGTGTCGCTCCCACGGCACCGGGTACCTTTTGAAGGTTTCCCCCTCGTCAAAAAAAAAAAAAAAAAAAAAAGGTATGGTAGGTATGCCATTGAAAGAGTCATAATCATAACACTCTGTGACCGGTACGATTCCTAGGCAGGAGAAGCGACACGAGTAGCGTGGCCAGAATTTTATAAGGATACAAAAACAAGTGTCACCAAGCAAATACGATCATACGATGAGTGGACAGTTTAACCACGCGTTTATGAATTGACACAACATCATGACGCAGGAATAATCTCGGGAAAACATATTAGGGTGGTTATAGTTTACAAGTTTTACAACCCTGTTAAGCTTGTCCCAAAAGTGCTGTTACCTACTAGTCCTACTACTATACCTACTGGAAATAACATACTAGTGGATAAGTAAGTATACGAAAGTAAATAGGTCGGTACCTAAGTAACTGGACCTGGAAAATGTCGAAAAGTACAAAAGACTTACCTAAAGTACAAAATACGGTTGTATTTGTATCCCATCTGGCCCGGTGACTTGGCCCGGCGCCGGGCCACATGGGAAACTTAAGTAGGTACCATGATGATGAAATTATTAAAATTTATTTTCAGTGCATTTTTTAACGAGTTCTTCATAATGTTTTCAAAAACATGCGAAATCTTCCAATCCGCACATGGCCTACATAATTATTGAACTGTGGCCTGTAAGTACCTCACATAATTATAGAGGAGGCCCAAGCCCATATAGGTTGTGATGATAACACGGGCCACGAGAAAACAGTCTAAATTCCGGGACATTCCCAGATTACCCAGCCATCTGGTAAATGTAATCGCGGTCGAAGACCGTACCATACAGGGCCGTACAACCGGAATCATTTATTTTGCAGGCTTCGACCAACCGTTAGCGACTGATAAACCGGTCCTCCGATCACACCAAGTTTGCATAAATGCATTCCAGCATTTTACAAATAACAAGAGCTGATCTCTGTAAATAAAACTACATCGCCATAGCCCCACAAAAGGGCGGGTCAAAGGCGACAGCGCCGCAAGGCAAAATTGGCGAGCCTTTTTTTTCGTAGATAGTTCACACTTTTTCTCCGCGCCCACTTATTGTCTCGCGCGCCCCCTTATACCCTCACGCCTGAGCTTGGGTGCTATGGACAACAAATTCTATGTCAAGACTGACACCTAGAGTTAAAATAAAATTAATAAATAAACCAAAATTTTAACCGATTCCTGGCCCGTGACGCACCTAGCGCGTCATGAAGAAACCTTCAGGGAGGCCCATGACGCGATAAGCGCGTCATTAGAAAATCATCGAAATACACATTTTTATTCAATTTAAACAAAAAATCCTTATATTTTATATAAAAATGAACACATTAGAGAAAGTAATAACTGTGGCCACTAGATTTTTATGGAAAATTAAATTGTCAGGAGTCGACAACCATACGGTGTAATTGTAATTGTATAATTTATTAATTCATACACTAAAATATAAAAAAATGTACAATGTAAGTATCATTTACACAACTCTTTTATGGTAATGTTTATTTTGATTCTAAATGCAATATGATTATTATGGGAAAGTTAGAAAATATAACACATACGAAGATCTGTTCTTAGGACTATGTCATCGATTTTCAAATCAATATAAGATTTTTGAAAGTCGCTTATCACAGCCGGGAATCGAACCTACCAAATCTATGAAATTAATCATTTATATGTCACCAATCAACAGATTTGATATAAAAAATGAAGAATTTTTGATTTGAGATTAAATACTACCCAAAGGTTTACAATTCCTGGTGGAAATATGAAACTTACCTTCCATCTCCTATAAAACACGTAGAAAATCATTTTAAAACACACATAACGAATTAATTAAAACAAAACACACAGTAACCAGTCTCATCTTGTATTATTATACTTGAAACTGCTTGAAATAGCTTAATAACATTACCGGGGGCCAACGACGCGCTAGGCGCGTCATTACTTAGGAGGGCCAATGACGCGCCTGGCGCGTGATTTAATTTTGTATGGGGCCGGGGCGTAAAGGCTCTAGAAATGAAGGTGGCAAGGAATCGGTTAATAAAAATAAAATAGCGATAGTTTCAAAAACTCAATTTTAATTGTAAAGTACGAACAGTAAGGCTAATATTATTTTAACATCTTAAAATTATTTTATCAAACATACATTTGCGAACATCACACACTTCTAACTTGTAGTTTAGCTTCAATTTTCTTTTTACCCTCTTCAGCTTTCTTCAGTAGAGTATCTTCCATCGATTTAAGCTAAAAAATAAAAATCACTATTTATAAACGATCATAAAAATTATTACAACAATCCTTACTAATATCCTTACTAATATTATAAATGTGAAAGTGTGTTTGTTTGTTTGTTTGTTTGTTTGTTTGTGACGCTTTCACGTCGCAACAAAGCTATTATATGGTAAGGTTTATGTGTGTGGGGATAGTTAGGAGGATGGAGAGTGACGTAGGCTACTTTTTACCGCGGAAAAATATCCCATTCCCATGGGAAGATCGATGTTTTGTTAGTTGCTAGACATTTATTTTCGGAGTTGTTAACAGATGGCGTTAATAAAATTCATTTGCAAGTTCTGAATTACGCTATCAAATACTACATGTAATTTACTTAAGTCAAATGTAATAGGCTACTTTAGCTCTGCCTCGAGAACTCCCCGCTCCGGCAGTATTCAGTGTACCGCCCGCCCGCTGGCACTATCCTGTTGGCTGATGTCCGCAAGTTGCTGGACTCGCCGACACCGGTGGTGGGCGCGGGCGACTGGAACTGCAAGCATCCGGGGTGGAATAGCCTAGCTGCCAACAGAATTGGAAGGCTACTTTTTGATGCCGCTGAACAGCACGGCTACACTGTCGAGGGTGTTGCACATCGTTACCGCGGCTCTGAATAAGAGAGAACGCGTGTGTGCAGTATTCCTCGACATGGAAAAGGCGTTCGACCGTGTTTGGCACGACGGCTTTCTCTACAAGATCTCGCAGTCGTCGGCGCCCCGGAGTGCCGTTAAGGTGATCTCCAGTTTCCTCGAAAATAGAAGCTTCAGAGTAGTTGAAGACGCCGAATCCACCGAGAGTCCGATCGCAGCCGGCGTCCCGCAAGGGAGTTGCCTGTCCCCGGTCTGCTACGCCTGATACACCGACGACATCCCGGCGGCAGGAGGGCGTCGCTTGCCCTATATGCCGATGACGTGGCGTACATCACCACGTCGCTGAATAGAACCCACGCCATCGTCAAGATGCAGCGTGCGCTTGATGCCCTCCCCGAATGGCTCGCCGCGTGGAGACTATCGGTGAATGTCGGGAAGACGCAGGCCGTGAACATAGGAGGATACCTCAACAGGCGGGACCCTACTCTGGAGCTTCACGGACAAGATATCCAATGGGCCCTACAGGCCAAATACCTGGGGGCAAAATCGACGGAAGACTTTCGATGAAGCCACAGGTTACGAAAGCCGTCGCGAATTCCAGAAGCGCGATGGCAGAAACCAGTGCTCTCCTCGAGCCTCCCTCTTGGACTGAAGCTCGGGGTCTACAAGACCTACATTAGATCCCGCCTCACGTACGCGGCACCGGCGTGGTACGCGCTCGCCAGCGAACCGCAGCGCAAGAGGATGCGCGCGGTTCAGGCGATTGCGCTCCGCCGGCTGACTGGTGCGCCGAGGTACGTCAGGAACGCCCGCATCCAGAGGGACCTTCGAGTCGAGAGCCTGGACGACTTCATTGAGAGATTGGCACGCAACATGTTCGGGCGTGTCGACGCGTCGCGGTTCCCGCATCTGCAGGACCTGGTGCCGCTCCACACCCGTCCACTGGACCGCTGGGCCTTCCCGCGCGACTTGCTGGTTGCGCGGGACGGGGCTAGCACTGACTGATACTGGGGCTTCGTAAGTCGTCGCCCGGCGCTGATCGGCTCCTGCTGGGCTTCCCACCAGCGGGATTCACCCGGTAGGGCCTCGATCGCCTGGGCGGCGCGAAGATGAACCCCATCCCGTTTAAGACTCTGTGGCCTGTAAAAAGGCCACCACTCACCGGACTTGACCTATTGGTTAACCACAGATGGACAACCAAGGGCCTTAGGGCCCAACCCAAGGACCGGCCCGTTTTATCGGGCCGCGAGAGACACCCCCAAAGACACTCCACACACCTCAGACAGGGTGGAGTGAAGAGAGCGAGTAGTAAGCTACTTTTTAGCCTAAATTCCTACGGGAGCGAGACCTACGCGGCTGTTACCTACGGGTCCCGAAGCGAAGCGCGGGCGGTTCTCTAGTATTAAAATATGTAGGAAGTTTGTTTAACAATGACATATTATTATTTCCCTTTTTAGTTTTTAGACTTTTTAGTTTTTATTTACCTAATAGTCTAATCGATAAACGAGCAGACAAGCTATGGTAAGTGGTAACACCAAGGCATCACTGAACTGACGCGTTGCCAACCGAAATGTATACGGGACATCAGAATTATTATAGGCCCTCTTGAGTGAACCATGCCATGTGCAAAACATTTCACGCTCGATTTTGAAGAAAAGTGGTAGCTATCCAAGTTAGCATCCTTTTTTCAGGCGAGTATAAACCCTACAGCTATGACCCATGTCCATATGTCCTATGTATGTGTTGGGATAAAGCTAGGTGGTTGGGAATAAGCATACCTCCAAAGCAAAATCTTTCTCAATCCTAGCCAGTTCTTCTAATCCCTCGGCTTTCCCCTGTTCATATTTTGTTGTCAGTTCCTTGATTTCTTGAGTGTGTTGTTCAATTCTCTTACATCTTTCTCTACATTTCTTGTCTTTTTCCTCCGCTTCTCGAAGATTGCTAAAAGAGAATTCGGTTATTTTAAATATTTTTTGTGTTTGAGAGAAAAGCTATGCTTCTTCGCGGAAATTCTCGGCTCGAAGGATCATGTTTTTTGCAATTATATGATATTTAGAAAAATAATTCTGCAGCAAACTGACCACAACCACATATAAAATAATTAAGATGAAAATACATTAACCATGATTAAAAAAACAAACCTTTGTGCTAAAGTCCGTTCCTGTTGTCGTTTCGCCTGCACCTCTTGTCTCTTATTAGCGTCCTCCGCCCTGGTCGCCTTGAGTTCAGCTAACTGTAGGTCCAACTCACTGACCTCTGTGTTCAGGACGTCTAGCTCTCCCTCTTTGCTGTCGGAGTCCAGGTCACCATTCTCATAATCTCTGGAATATTCACACATTTCATTAACTATCATAATATACGTGTATATCGTGACTAAACCTGTATAACTATCGTGTAGCACTATGCAAACTCAGCTTAAACTCTCTAAGCCAGCATGCTTAATTTTTATAACTCTATCAACTAACTTTACCAGCAAATGGCTGATACTTTAACACTTACTTCAAACTCTCTAACAACTTCATAATCTCATACAACTGATTATTAGCAGCATCTAGATTTGGTTTGATGGTATGCAGATTCTTCAAACTATTTTCCTTCTGCATTAGCGTCTCCTTCAGGGATTTTAGCTTCTCTTCTGCATCTTGTACATTCTGTGCCGCCTGCTCCTTTTGTGCTTTGATATCATCAGCGTCATATACTCTTAGTGCCTGTTTCTTTTCAATTTCAGCCAGTAACCCATCTCTATGCCCTTTCTTCATTTCCAGAGTTATGTCTGTTTGCTTGTTCTCTTTCAAAATTGCCTCTAGTTCTTGCTGTTCTTCATCATAGGCTTCCTTCTCTACTCGTAACTCTTTTTCAAATAGCTTTATTTCTTCTTCTGACTGTAAGATCAAACCATAGATAAATGCAAAAATACCTTTTCCTTTTTTAGGTTTAAACTGAGTCACATTCAACAAAATAATATTCATGCATTTAATTTAGAAAATGTATATATACTGAAATATAATTGCAAAATGCAAAATTGTCAGTGCTGACAATGCTGAGAATGTATGAAAGATTTGCCAGTACTGTGACGGAATGGTAACTTCACTGATATGTGTGAATCATCCGTAAAGGTAAATGTAACTTACAATTTACACAGTTCTAATTTACCTATGAAATTAGTTTGTAAATCATGCTTTTGGCACAATCACACATAATGGTAAGTGGCAATGAAATCCAAAAAAGGTAAGCCAACTAAATGGTTATCACCTGAATAGCTAGATTATCACTATCTTTGTAAAATTGAGGCACTGCTAAATGTGTGTGGGTTGCATTGACAAATTCTGCATTACATATATTTTTGAAATATGAATGTGAGGAACAATGATGGAATACTATTTCCATTAAGAAAAAATATGTATATGTACATTAACATCAACCGTACCTTCTGAAGCCTTTCTGCTCTCTTTCCCTTTTCTTCAGCTTGTTCATTCAGCATACTTAATAATTTGTTCTTTTCATCTTCCAATGCTTTGACCTAGAATACAGACATATAACTTATTTTCAAACTCCTTGTTGGAGGACATGGGGGTCATAAAGAAAATAGTAACTTTAATGACAATTTAAATAGTATTTCTTGTGTAAAACTGGTTGGTCAAATTGTCAAAGACAAAACACAAGGTTTAATATTTATTTATACAATTTTATATTTTGCAATCAATTTTTTGTAGTTAAACTTATTGTCAGATGGTATCCTCCACCAAACAACCATAAATAAAAGCAACAGTGCCATCCACTTCCTGAGTGCTTACTATGGAATAATGTTTTACTCTATGTTTTATTTTACACCTATAACTGTAATTCTGCCTGTATCATTCTCTAGTAAGCATTTTTCGGAATAAAAATATTTTTATTTCTTTCTTTCTTTCTTTCAACACAAACCTGATCTATCCTGGAGAACAAAACTTCCTCGTATGGTTGTATATCTCTTAGTCGGTTTTCATTGAAAATCATGAGATTAAACAGAAGCAGCAACATTGAATGCGATGTGCTGGCTATTGGTTGGAGGAAGTGGGTGATACTGATGGTCATAGCCGTTCGTTTCATGAACGACAACAGGTGATTGACCACTCGAGTCATATAGATGACCGGCAGGAGATCCCAGTAGTAAATCAAGTGTTCATTGCGGCATTCTTCTGGTGGAGGCTGGAAAGTTATCATCATCATCATTACAAGCCATAACTGGGTGGTAAACTTGAATAATAAAAAAAACAAATCATTATTTAGATATGAAAATGTTTATGATGTTTTTTCTTTCACTTTACAATAATAAGTTATTGTTTGACTTTAAGTTATTTTAAAAATTATATATTGGCCTTAATACTGCAATTATTGGCGGTAGTCTTGGTGGTCCAGCTAGAGAAATCTGCCTCCATAGTCTCATCTTCTCGACTGTTAACATTCTATGAGCCATCAATATTTCAAATTAATCAAGAGACCATGATAGCTTATTGATTGTTGGTCATTCAACTAAAGAAAGCACTTACTGCCATTATAACATCTCTGTCAATTCCAAGTCTGTCAAAGACCAAGAGCAGAGCAGTCATGACTACTTGAGGCTTTTTCAAGTCCAAGGCAGTCAACGGATAGTCAGGGAACTCTCCGTTCCAGCTAACTATGAACCTCTCCATCACTAATGTTGCTGGATCTGAAAACAGACATGTAACTGATTAAATGTAATTTAAGGTTTAACCACTTATTATGATGGTAATAATATGTACTTTATAGTTATTGTTGGGACGCAATTTTAACATCTTTTAATCTAGATTAAATTTCTAGCCAGAACAGATGTGTGATAATACTTAATAATAAAACAAAAGGAAACATAATAAATATAGACGCTGTGGTTCTGAATATCTGTATAGAACTTGGTATTAGAGGGCATGAGGGATGTTATACTTATTAAAATTAAATACTAAATGCTTTTAAACTATTCAAGGTATTACTTATGTTACAAGATTCTTCTATCTAATACAATATAAATCTACGTACTGGTACTCTTTTCCATTTTATATGAACTCCGTATAGTACACGAAAACTTATCCAGTGAGCCGATTTTAAAGATTTGATTTAAAACTATTTATTTTCACTTGGTGTATGAGATGAACTTTATTAAATTATCTATTTACGTTAAATTACAATTAAATTGAACACAAGTCACCAACATGCATAGAGATAGGAATCTAACACGCAACGTGGTGAAACTGGTGAATTGGTGATGCAACGGTGAAATTTTAAATTTCAAATCAAAACAAAATAGTAGAGATATTCATAGAGATATTACACTAGAGTGTGACTAGAGCTCAGGACTAGAGGCACCTAGGTGCAGGTAGGCACAAATTAGATAATACCATAGAGATATTACACTAGAGTGGGTGAGCCATACGGCTGCCCATACATTGCAATCGCCCCCGGTTAGAAAGAGAAATAACGATAACGGTAATTACCTATCTCTCTCCGATCCCGATGAGCCATAAAGAGAAAGGTGATTACTAAAGATTTCGTCTCTTTTTATCCTAGGTACGCTCTGTAGCCTCGCCAGAAAAAGAAAGGTGATTACTAAAGATTTCGTCTCTTTTTATCCGAGGTACGCTCTGTAGCCTGGCTTCTGCCCTCTAGTGTAATATCTCTATGGATAATACAGATGTTAAGCTTCATACAAAGTGCCCAAAACTAGAAGTGTTCGTGACATCGCACGATTCAAATCACGAATGTTCTATGCGAGAGCGAAACAGAAACACTCGAACGAAAGAGAACGGAACAACCGAACATCCGTAATAATATTTTTGTCGCCTACCAAATTAGGTATGCTTTAAGATGACCGTATCCATACTAATATTTTAAATGCGAAAGTCTGTCTGTCTGTCTGTCTGTCTGTCTGTCTGTGACGTTTTCACGGCTAAACCACCGGTGCGATTTGGATGAAATTCGGAATGAAAATAGTTGAAGACCCAGAGTCACATATAGGCTACTTTTTTTTCAAAAATCAACCCCTAAATGCTTGAAATAGGGGATGAAAGTTTGTATGAAAAATCTAAACCGCCTGACCGATTTCGATGAATTTTCCCAGGAAGATAGTTGATGACGTATCTTCTTCCCCACTTCCCCAGTTCGCGATATAAACGAATTCCACGCGGGCGAAGCCGCGGGCAAAAGCTAGTAAGAACTATATTCAGTTACATGTCCAGTACTGATTTAACGAATATATTTTTGTTCGGCTATATATTCATTCTTACGTTGAAGCGCTATTTTTGCGTTATATTTTCTGTTTGAATAAAATTAAAAATTAGTGCGATTATCTCGCTTGACCTCGCAGGACGCGTAGTGATAGTTTACCGTGCGTTTGTGATATTTACGAGAATATTTGTAAATAAATGTTAGTTTTATTATTATCGCTTTAATAATATATTTTAATAAAGTTTTAAATAAATAATGGTCAGATCGATGAAATTACTATTGTAGTAAATAGAATCAATAAAATTTTAAGTACGCCTAACAACTTGCTCATTAAATTAAAAGTATATATTTATGTTGTTGAATTATCATAAACATTCAATACATTTTATCGCAAATAAAAATTTCAGTCGGGGACTGCCTAAGCCTGCAAAAAGTACGAAGGAAAGTTCAATGAATTTATTTAATTAAGTATGTACCTATTTAAAATGCAATTAATTCGCTCACACAGTAGTAATGTGCTGAAAATGTGTTAAATTTTGTTAATGTGTCCTTAAATATCCTTAATAAATAACAAGCACACAATAAAATAATTTGTTATCTGTCGCCAAAGACGTCTCTTTATTAGGCGTCCTCTGGGCGTCCTCTACAACGATTAAATCAAAACGCGTCGTTCTACGAAGCGAACGAATATATTATAGCGTAAAAAATAATAGGCGTTATAAAAGTAGCGTAACGTTATATCGCGTTTTTAATATATAGCCGTTGCGAACACCTCTACCCAAAACCAACGCACACATAGACACGGTTCACATGTAACCATAGAGATATTACAATAGAGGAGGTGAGCCATACGGCTGCCCATACATTGCAATCGCCCCCGGTTAGAAAGAGAAACAACGATAACGGTAATTACCTATCTCTCTCCGATCCCGAGGAGCCAGAAAGAGAAAGGTGATTACTAAAGATTTCGTCTCTTTTTATCCTAGGTACGCTCTGTAGCCTCGCTAGAAAGAGAAAGGTGATTACTAAAGATTTCGTCTCTTTTTATCCGAGGTACGCTCTGAAGGCTGGGTTCTGCCCTCTAGTGTAATATCTCTATGCATGTAACACCAAAAATCGGAAGATATCGGATTATAATACACAAATAAGATACTTTTCCTAAAAAATGGACAAGAAATGGAGTTATTATAATTATTATATTAGTGGTTATTGTTATACGACGTAAAATTGCGCATTATAATTTTTTTGACATCCAGTTGCTACTAATGGGGGCTGTACATTATACAATTTGCAGAGCGCTAACTGAGCTAGGGTGCTAAAATCGCATTGTGTAAAGGAAGTAAGACAGTAACTAGAGCAGTGTAATGTATGAAAACACTAGTTAGTGCACTGAGTTAGCGCTCTGCAAATTGCATAATGTAAAGCCCGCTTTAGTACTTACTTGCTTGTAATTCAATGATTCATTAGTAAACTCAAATCAATGTAGGACGTAGGAAGTTTTTTGTATGTTTAAAGTGTATTTTTACCTTCGAATTTTAATAAATATTAAATGAAAGGATTGTTGGACAGTTTGTAAAATTAAAATTAAATAATTTCACTCAAATAAATATTTGAGTGTTAATTTATATAATAGGATTATTATTTTGTTTCAAGTACCTAATAGAGATACAAAAACATTATAGAGTCCAAATAAATTGAAATAAATGTTTAGTTAAATAATTTACTACCTATTCATTAAACTGAACAATTTAATTTTTATAAAGAGTACCTATCTCTTCAAGTCCCTTCTCTCCACAAGTACCCACGTGCAATCAAAACGATTGCCGCTTTTTGTAGTGTTAACATCAACGCTTAAATCCGTTCCAAGTTCCAACCTCTGACGTAAAAACCAATGGAACTGAAAATACAAACGTTGTGGGCGTGGGCGGGATTGTTATGAGCCAGTGATGGAACGTAGCCTATATTGACCGCGTTCCATAATTCGACCAAAACCCCCAAAACAATTATGACAATCAGCTGTTATGGTTGTCATTACGTCTTTACGTCAAGCAACCATGTTCCATTTCAAACGTCAGACCGCAGACGACGCAGCGCAGACGTCACTAACGTCATCAACAACATCCGTCAACATCGCCTTTCTCCGTCTCCGACACGACACAGTTACATTTCTTGTTCCGTGAAATTAACTAAATAATAAGTTTTTATTGTTATGTACTAGCCATCAAAACACAAAAATGAGAATAACAAACGTGAGACGCGGTAGGATTATCCGCATGGGAGGCCTTTGTATCGTTCTTTTATTATTGATTTATGCTTTGCATAGTTACTCCAGTGATTCTAGTTTGAACGTCGACACTATTTCAAATGATATACTAGCTGACCCTCAAAAGAGTTACTACAAATTTCACCGCGATGTGTATCCTGTACTAAAAACCGGTAAGAGAATAAATAATAATTAGTAGGTTTACTATGAGAATGGCAGTGTTTGTTAAGTACAGTTAGGTATGTGCCCTAGTGTACTATGTAAGCCGGCGAAGCGTGATGTTTTTGTCACGTGTACTGCATATATGCAGTTACGAAATTAGATTAGAAATGCCGATAATGTTTGAATAACACTTGTTTTCTTAGATTCCTTGCTATTTTCTCATTTCATGATTGTGTGAACTTTGAAAATATCACACGTTTTGCACTTATTGTACATGTATACAAAAGAGCTTAGATACTGTCACTGTAAAAATATGTTTCACAAATGCTATTTTTACAAAAAGTGACTTTAATGTACTTAAAAAGCCAAATATTTAGTAAAAAGTAATATCACATTGATGTTGATACATGCTACATTCTAGGCAGTGTAACAAATCATAATAAACAATCAACAAGCCATTGGAGTTCAACTAGACCTACTGTAGCTGAAACTTCTCCGTTCAGCCCTGAACTCTCTAAATCCAAAGGAGTGTCAATGCCTTCCTCAGATTCATTCCACATTATCAGGGAACAATCCATTCTTCTTTTACAAAGTAAAATTAAATTTGTTATTTGTCAATTTGTAGCCAGCAATTGTTGTATTCATTCGATTTGATTATAACAAAGTATTGGACTTTCATGTCATACATACATACAGATACAGCCAGAGATACCTAGATTTAATTTGCTGATTTAATTTTAATTTAATAAGCAGCATTTGGATGTTAGTAGAAATTTAAATAATGTGTAATGTAGCTAGAAAATCTGTTTACATTTTGCATATTTAAGGTTTAGATTAGATGGTACTTTGTACGCCTTTAGAGAATAATTTGTGAAAATGTAAAAAAAAAACATTTAAACTAAGAAGACAGAAAATTCATTGATGTCAATGTGAAGTAATCCTTAGAATAAATTAATCAGGTGAACTTTAATGAAATGAGTCACATAAAAGATATTAAATTGGTAATTAATCTTTTAGAGCTGGGTAACTTCGAGCCAACAGTAATCAAGGTAGGGAAAGGCCCCGGAGAAGAAGGAAAGGCCTATCACATGGCTGCAGACCGTGTCAATGATATTGCAGACTCTGAGTCCGAGTATGGCATGAACATAGCTGCATCTGATGATATTGCTATGAACAGGTAAGGAAGATTTTCTTTGTTGAATACGTAATTCAAAAATCAATTTGGACTCAAATGTTCATATGACAGATACAGAACCAACTAATATTCTAACACCATCTACTAACAGGTCTAACCATCCTAGTCCCTTTGAGTCTAGTTCTAGGTCGGTCGCGGTTGTTATGGGCGGCAGCGGAAGGGTGGTGCTGCATGCTCGTTTGCTATCTGAATTCCATAAAAAAAATACAATATGCTCAATTTATTCATTTTATAAAATTGTAGATGGTGCTCCATTACTTGATTAGTAAAAACTAAACAACTGTTGTACATAAATTTTAAAGCATTAATCTATTAGGTAACACTAGGTATTCTCTCTTCCTGTTCCTGTATATTCATGTCCTGTCACTGCACATTATTGGTAGGAATGTTTGTGTGTTATTCCAATTTTAAAGTTTTTTTACCCAATTAAAAAAAACAGCACTGTACATGGAAACCTGTATGAAGTTTCATATTTCTAGATTATTAGGATAGATGATATACTCAAAAATGAAGTCCGACATATTGAAAGGATGTGTAAATAAATAAAATGATTTTATATTTGGATATAAATAAATTGGAAACACTAGTTGAGGCTGTGTTGTCTGTCAGTCAATCACCGTCAAAACACGCGAACACACTTGTGTAACGCTCACTCGAGCGGTAATTCCCTGCGTGATTGCTTTTTCATAACTTATGCAATAAAGTTCCATGGTCTGGCATAAATTAATGACTATAATCGTATTCGTTATATTTATTTTTATAATTCGCACATAGGAAGATCTTTACGAAGATGCATACAAATCTAGGTAGCAGGAGATGGTAAAAACAAATGAGGGATTACTATCAATTAAATTCCGTACGGAATAGAAACTGTTACTATTACTTTAGGGGTTAGTGATCCAGCTATTTATTTTATTTATTTATTTATCTCTTTATTGTACACCAAGAACAGAACATCACATACAGAAAACAAAAAACCATAATAAAGTACAAAAGGCGGTCTTATCGCTACATAGCGATCTCTTCCAGACAACCTTATGATTTGGAGGGAGAGACATCGTTAGAAAGGTAGAGGTAAGGTGCACGAGAAATGAAGAGAAATTTCAGATTATCTATCCGTTCGACTATAGATTTTAGGTATCTTAAAACTAATAATAAAGATTATATCACCTGAACTAGGAAATGATTTATATCTCGTAAGCATATATTGCATTTACATAATCATAACAGGTTGCTACTTCATAACAGAGCACAAATTAACGTTCTTCCTTTGTAGTTTTCTGACGAGCTGGAGTAAATCCCAGATTCCCCTCTCGGGCTCCCCAACATCGAACCAGGCATTCTCTAAATGAAGCATTCACGCAGCTAAACTTATTGTCAAATCTTATTGAGGAAATCCCTCTCAACAGGTCTGTCTTAGATACTCGAAACGAAGAGTGCAAGTACTGGCACTATCCCACGGACCTGCCCAGCACGTCTGTGATCATCGTGTTCCACAACGAAGGTTTCTCGGTGCTGATGCGGACTGTCCACTCCGTCATAGATCGGTCACCACCGAACATACTACATGAAGTTGTTTTGGTAAGTTCATGTTTGTTTATATTGTGTTAATTCTATGTAAAAGCTAGATAAGGTTAGCATCAACAATTAATTCTATGCAGCAGGACTTTTCTCCAATCACCGCAAGCGAATTAGCAGACTTCACAAAGTTACTCTAAGCAAAATACCAAATGAAGTAATTAGGCAAATTGAATTGTCATTTATTTGTGCGAAAATATTTTTGTGGTTGAAATTGAAATCAAAACACGTCAAAGAAGTAACTAAACATGTATTTCACGCTTAATATTAATTTGTTTATCACAGAAATCGGTAGGTAGGTAATCTAGGGAAATGTTTGCAGGTGGATGACTTTTCAGACAAAGAAAATTTAAAACAGAACCTCGACATTTATATCCGGCGTTGGAACGGCAAAGTCCGTTTGATACGAAATACTCAAAGAGAAGGTCTGATTCGAACTCGGTCCCGAGGAGCTCAAGAGGCTACCGGTGACGTCATCGTCTTTTTGGACGCTCATTGCGAAGTCAACACTAACTGGCTGCCTCCCCTCTTGGCGCCCATATACAGAGACTACAGGATCATGACCGTGCCAGTTATAGATGGCATCGACCACAAAACGTTCGAATACAGACCGGTCTATCAACACGATACGAACTATCGAGGCATCTTCGAATGGGGCATGTTATATAAGGAAAATGAAGTACCAGATAGGGAAGCAAGTCTCCACAAACACCCATCAGAACCTTACAAAAGCCCAACGCACGCGGGTGGTCTATTCGCAATAAACAGACGCTACTTCTTGGAAATTGGGGCATATGATCCCGGTTTGCTAGTTTGGGGAGGCGAGAATTTCGAGTTGAGCTTCAAAATCTGGCAATGCGGGGGTAGTATCGAATGGGTGCCTTGTTCGAGGGTTGGCCACGTGTATAGGGCGTTCATGCCTTACTCATTCGGAACTCTAGCGAAGAATAGGAAGGGTTCTCTGATAACGATTAATTACAAACGGGTGATTGAGACTTGGTTTGACGAAGAACACAAGGAGTACTTCTACACGAGGGAACCGATGGCTAGGTTCTTGGATATGGGAGACATTAGTGAACAGATCGCTCTGAAGGAGAAGTTGAAATGCAAGAGCTTCTCTTGGTTTATGGAGAATGTGGCGTATGACGTGTACGACAAATTTCCAAGGCTTCCGAAGAATGTACATTGGGGAATGGTGAAGAACAAAGCCACTGGGCTTTGCTTGGATACGATGGGGAAACCTGCTCCAGCTTATATTGGTAAGTTGCTTTACAATATCTAGTGACTTACAAATAATTAAATGTCAAATAAGGTTACTTACACTCCGTTCCGTGGCAATGGAACTACGCGTCGCGACATTGCGCGACAAAGTTGTAATACGAAGATTATTTGTTCGCTTCGCGTTGTATGGCGTAGTTACGCCTAGTGCGATTTCTTCTTAAAGTGCCTCTTTACTACTGAAGGGTGGCCGTTAGTTCCTGGAATTTCTCGGTCCATGCCCAGGCGAAATAGTTTTTCGACGGAGGTGATGCCTGTCCATTCCCTGATGTTCCTCAGTCACGTCTTTTTCCAACGTCCAGCGCGCCTCTTACCTTCAACCTTGCCCATAATAATAAGTTGGAGCAGATTATACCTATCGTGCCTAAGCGATAAGTACAGTAAGGTCATTATAACACGGCCGCTTTGATCTTCGTTTTCTGAGATGTTTGCAGCATGATTCAGTAACTGACTAATCAAAACACGGCGGCCATGACAGTGTTTTGTGATGCGCTACTTCGTATTAGCGTACCTATTCTACCGCCCGCATTCCCCGCCTACTACCACCATTTTGGCCTTAAAATCGACATCGGCGCAGCCACTCGTAGCTATATTCAGATCGGCCGAGTTATGACCTTACCGTAATGCTATTTAGTGGCCAAAATTGACAGAATGTCGCATTCCAGGCACGTCAGGCTGCCACGGCGCGGGCAACAACCAGCTGTTCCGGCTGAACGAGGCGGGGCAGCTTGGTGTAGGCGAGCGCTGCGTGGAGGGCGACACGGACAGCGTCAAGCAGGCCATCTGCCGGCTCGGCACTGTGGACGGGCCGTGGAGGTACGTGGCTGGTTTATGTTTATGTACTGAACGAGGCGGGGCAGCTTGGTGTAGGCGAGCGCTGCGTGGAGGGCGACACGGACAGCGTCAAGCAGGCCATCTGCCGGCTCGGCACTGTGGACGGGCCGTGGAGGTACGTGGCGTGGGCGAGAGAGTTCTCTGTTCGACCGTATTTTTGTGTGCCCTACTTCATAGGTTTTAACTAAATGAACAGATTTTCATAATATTCTTTTATGTTTGAAAGGTGTTGTTAAAAATGGTCTTCTCATTTTGTTACTTGTTTAATGAAACTGTAACTGGAGTGTCTGTACATTGAAAATCCTTATCAAGCTAATAGAAGAAGAGTGTTAGTTAAGAATGTCAATGAGAATAACCCATTTATTGACGAAGTCTATAGGCTATATAACATCATGCTACAACCAATAGGAGCGGAGCAACAAGTTTCCCGGATTGCAGCAAGAAGTACTTCCTAATTGTATATATTGCTAGAAGACATCTGCCAGATCAGATAATCAAAAAAACATAATCTCCAGGTACGACGACGAGCACAAACACCTAGTCCACAGACTCCACAGCCACTGTCTGACGCTGCAGCCGCACGCGCGGACCCTGGGCCTGGCGCCCTGCGACCCCCACAACACGTACCAGCAGTGGACCATCACGCACAAGAAACCCAACTGGTGAGGGTCAAAACATGAGTGATGAGGACACGGAGTAGGTCAGGTAAGGTCAGTGTTCAGTGTTCAGAAGCTAGGACGGTGTGATGGGTGGTAACTGGAATTGGGTCATGGGTGGTAGCGTGTAGGTTGTTATGTTAGTTGTAATTAGAAATCATAGTTGGAGTTTTGACAGATATTAGTTAACGTAGCGGAATGTCAAAAAATTGTAAGCTGTCAAAACAGCTTTGTTGTAAGCTGTCAAAAAAGAATTCTAGTAAGCTGTCGAACTGGCATTGTAGTCAGCTGTCAAACTAGTGTTCTAGTAAGCTATCAAACTAGTGTTAGAACTAACTAACTAACTTCTTTACTAGAGTAAGCTGTCAAACTATAGTAAACCCAACTTAAGATTGAAATGAAAGAGGCGCTGTCGGACGCATTTGATATTCATTTGACCAATCATTGCACACTAGTAACTAACAGATGAATGACCACAACGTACTTATGAATGACTTTTTGTTAGTTCCAATTTTTGCCATTTCAGATATAAGTTGGGCGCACTGTAGCATTCTAGTAAGCTGTTAAACTAGTATTCTAGTAAGCTGTCAAACTAGTATTCTTGTACACTGTCAAAAAAGAATTCTAGTAAGCTGTCAGCTGTTATATTGGCATTCTAGTAAACTTTTAAACGCTTTTAAACAGTCTCTCCAGTAAGTTTACAGACTGTACAACTAAAGCTACCAAACTCAGATATAACCTTAAAAACAGTCGACCGCACGGTTTCCAATTCAATCATACGGTCCTAGCTTAAGCATTTAATTTGTATCGTAGATTACGTATCTCAAATGAATTTATTATCGTGAGTTTTGATTTTATTTGATTGGTGTTGTCGTATCACGTTCTTAGGCATTCGTTCTAGGGCGACGTATCTATGTAATGTATAAGCTTACTCCCGAAAGAAGTTAGTTGTAAAATCAATCGTAATTTAATTCCAGACGCTTTTCGCAAAGTATTCTGAGTTTGAAACAACTTTGATTAACTTTTATGTTCCTACATTCTGAATAACAAGTATTCGCTTTACGCGAACTTTATTAATGCAATTTTGATTTTCAATTTTCAATTCGAACGAGATCCGATTTGAAAAACAAATCAAGTCGAATCGCTTTCGGGAGTAAGCCAACTTCGATTGATTATGCCAGATAACTTGGTATTTTAAATTTTTCCGTTATCTTGCTCGAAGAAGTAGTGAAAACGATCGAGTTAAAATATCACAAATGATTATACTTTATTGTTTCTATTGAAGTGACACAAGGATTTTGTAATAAATATACCCTAGGTACTTACTATAATCATATCTATGTAAGTTCTTTATATACTATAAAACCTACTAAAATTATTGCAAATGCACATGTATGTATGAAAAGAAGTCTGAATATTAACTGTTAACCTTTTATTTAGATGACTTTTCGGATTCACTAATAATTTAGGACTTTTATTGTGTAAATGAAAAGAAGATTTTAATAGGTTATGCTGCTCGAAGGACCATCAATTATATTGGACAGAATGTCAATTTGTGCTCTAAAATACTGTAAGCGTAGGAAAGAATTGAATCGAAGGGTGACGATGTACTTATTTCATAGATATTTTAGTTATGGAATATGACGTGGTTTGAATTGAAATTACGTATATCGGTAAATAATATTTAAACATATTATAACTTTATGAATGTGGCTTATTGTAGATATTATATTAAATATTTAGCTCATACTACAGTAGAGTTAGAACTACGAAATACGCACATACAACAATTTTAGCGAAAATTAATTTGCTAACTAAATTCACTGTAAAGATTCAAGGAATAGATTGAAGTGTGAGATAAATTGTAAATGTATTTTTAATGTTAACGATAACACACACTTATTGTTGACTCAATCTTATCTAAGCATGCTTGTCGTTGTAAAAAATCTGTTAAGATTTGTCACATATGTACTCGTACGTCATTAAATTTTTATCACTTCCCTACTTCTCTTGTCCGTACAACAATCTTCATAGGGAATTTTTACATTTTTATTCAAGGCACACTGCCCATAAAAATCTTCTAAAATGATACTTACGTGTATGATTTATTGTGTATGAATATTATTTGTATAATGACTACTGCTTATGATAGTGAGGTAACTCCTACAATAAAATACACTTTACAAACGAGAATTATAATAATTATAGAACGTATAAGTTATCACCCAAGCAACTCTACGAATTACGCCTGCTTACTTTTTAGTCACAATTATCATTAAAGTACTCCTAGTATCGAAATTATTCAAAGGAGTTGTTGGAATATATTGAATTTTAAGTAATTGAACTTAATATGTATTTAATCAGCAAAATTCGTATAAAATTTGTGTTGTAATAATTGGTCGATAAAAATAATTCGTGTTTGTTTTCACTAGTTAAATACTGTTATTTTTTTTTCTCTAACTTCGTAATGTATAGTATAGTATATAAATGTACCTATAATGCGCTTAGTTCGTAGAATATAATACTTATATAAACTACCTACTACTTATGTAATAAGCTGCTCTTTAATTATAAACCTGATTGTGTAATTATCAATTTAGTTTTATCAACGATATTATATACCTAACTAACACAGACTGCTAGTATATTTGTCGTGTTTTATTAAATAAAACTAACTTTAATTTTTAAAACTTCCTTTTTCAAATTATATGACGTACTTTATATGAGATTACAAAAAATATTTTTAGGTTGCTGAGGCAGGTAAAAAAATTCACGAAGTCCCAATTAAATATTTCATTATGGCCATAAGTAATGTTAAATATGGGGGTTAAGATTTAAGTACCTACCTAATATGATGGCATAAACGACTTTTTAGATATCGGTACGAGAACTGTAATGATTTTCCGTTTAGTTTATTTTGAATGCAACGAACGGGAAAGTTGTTTGAACTACATTAGATAAAAGCCCAACTCCCATACAAAAAGAGGACATCTCCTTTAACATACTAACACAATTTCGTACTTAACACTGTACTATATTATGAAATAGTAAAGAATCTCTAACTATAAATAAGTGATTTAATTGTGTAATAGAAACTTCCTATGAACCTTTTCTATTACTGTTTTAACATCGCAAGACACTATTACTACCTACATTTAAGTAAGTATATATTTCTAAAATACCTACTTGAATAAAATGCTCAAATTAGAAAGAAGCTCTCTTGCTATGGAAACTTTAGATATTATATACTTACACACACAATAATTTTAAAACAACTTTTTGCCCTTTTACATATCAATTTAAAAAATCATATGATTTATCAAAACCACCGTATTATAACTTAATTAGTATCTTTGCCATAATAATTTCGTAATATTTACGTTAAAAGTCTGATGTCTTAATATATGTCACAAAACATAATTTGAAATTAATAATTTAATTTTATATAATTTGAGACTACGACGAGGTATACCGTCGGCTTGTATAATAATATCTACAATTTATTCCCTATCTGTTATCGACTTAAGTTTTAAAATTTATTCGTGATAATATGAAAGAAGTCTTTATAATATATAATGGATTTCATAAATAATGTAACATTTAAAACACAAACAATAATTGCACAATTTGAAATAATTAGCATTTTTAAAGACACAATTATATATCCGTAGTGTTTATTATTCCGAGTGTCTCGAAATTAATGTTGTGTTCACATAAATTTATGATTTTTTAAGTTATTTAAGTTACATTCCTTTAATATGTAATAATTTCTTACCACATTTATGGAAGCTCTTTTGGCCTATATTTATATTTTACTTTTACTAATTATGTTATATAGATAGATAGATACTGTGATGTTTCAACATTTTATATATTTTCACTGTAGAAATAAATTCATATTTATTGTTAAAAGATGTTTTATTTGAATTCAGCGTAAGTAAACTAGCGGCACGCTATGATGGCCGGTTTGACGTTTGTCCGCTCATGAAGTTCCGTATTAATTGATAACGACTTTGAAGGAAATAATTGTATTACTTTATTGACGATAGTGATGTGCAGAGATTCATAAATTTTATCGAATGTAGTTTTAGGTTTAGGACTCAAAATTTATTTATTAAATTGATTTCTAAAATGTATACAAGTGTAGAAAAATCAGTTTGCACCATTTAAGGGGTGAATGTACTTGTGAATATGAACAATTTTCACTATGTGGACAAACCTCTGAAATCGCAAAAAAAAATCAGCTGTTTCATACAAAAGGTAAAATTTTTATTTTTATATGATATATACCACAACTCGGCATTTGGTTTTCTAAATTGAAAATTTTTAAAAATGGAATCTAATACGATCGTCACATAGGATCGCTGGCTAGCACAACTACTACCTCCGGCAAACTCGCGTCAATGCTCAATGCAAAACAAAGCAGTTTCGAATTGACGTTGCTTCGAAAAGTATAAACTGTCAGTGCAATGCGATTGTGATATAGTTTTGACCTGGCTTTGGATTTCAAATATTGATACTGCATTACTGTTGACCCTTGCTCGTTAATTTGGACTCTGTTCAAGCCCTTTGTTGTGGATTTCGTCGATATGACCGAACGTACTGTCACGTCACTGTTGTAATGTGTCAAACCGGCCATCATAGCGTGCCGCTAGTGTAGGTACTTAGGTATGTTAATAAGAGAGACCACCGAAATTGCAAACACCATTGTAAATTCATCATTCAAATCGCTTTGCTGAATTAAACCAGACATGTGAAAGACAGTGTGTTATACAATAAACACTTCAATCGTCAATGGCATAGGGGTTGAATTCCTTTTTTGATCAGTTGAATAACCTAAGCCACAGCCAAAGCAGCCAAACACCAAATTGACGATCCACTTCGTCTAGTAAAGCAAACTAAATCGTCACATTCCCACGATAAAGGCGTCACAATCATTTCTATCAATCAAATATATTTAGCTACCGGGTAGTATGAACACCGATTTAAAAGATGAAAAGAAGATGACATGCCAGTGTTGATTTTTGATCGATAGTGAATTTCAATTATAAGCCTCTCAAAGATAGGTCCGGCGCCATTTATAGTCACTAAATTAAACTTCACAGGTAAGTTACCAACCAAGGTCCTCACATTTAACCATTTCGGAGGGCGCGGGAGGATAGCAGCAACCAGGTAGGTAAAACATTACATTTGGGGATGTCAGTATTTAAAAACATTGTAATAGGTAATATTTTTATTCATAAATTATTCAATTTAATAAATGCTATCATGTTAAATCAGGCAGTTACAGTGATTTTAACGCATTTTTGTACCAAACACGTAATTTACATTTCTAATTTTTTGCTTTTTCTACTCTACGGCATTCCTATTTAAGAGTATTTATAAGATTTTTCATAAAAGACCTTAGCTTTTGTATCAAATTAAATATCTGAATACTGGAATACTTTTTTTGTTTGAAAGATATTGTTGATATCAACGTTTTTACAACATTGTTAGTGTATTTGAAATTGATAAAACATCTTTCAAATTTCACATAAGTGTATACTATAATTAATACATGTGTTTTAAGATTGTTTAATTCCAGTGTAATTGGTCTTTAAAAAGTAACAGAAGTTAATGACAAAGCAAGCTAGGACAAGATAAAAAATTATGTAATTAGTCATGGGTTACAGTAATGAATTATCAAAGAAATTTTAATATTTATATTATGACTTTAAATGTATTATACATATATGGCTAATTAAGGGGATAACATAAATAAGTGGTTGAGTTAATCCAATAATAATTGATGGTTACATAATTTCTTGAATTTTTTTGACATTACTGAATTTGTATTAATGCTGTTGTAACCATCCAAAAAGGTCACTTCAATACATTTTCACAAGAATGTTGAACATAAAAATCACTGGCAATAAAAAAATTAATGTTTGGGTAAGTTTATAGCAAGGCTAATTTTCCAAGCTAAATATAAATAGCAAAATAGTATTAAATAAAGGCTTCAGTGGCTGTTATTCTCTAAATCAGCATTATTATAAACGAACCCGTTTGGCGTCTGTACTATGAAGGTACTTTAGACCACCAAGAGTCCCAATCATAGACACGCTGGGAAGAATCAAGAACAGACCAATTAGGTGAAGGTATGTTGGGCGCCAGCCAATTAAAATCATCTAAGCTATCCCAATTATTGTTATTTCTATCTAACGCGGACATTTTGAAATGCTTCTCTAAATCATCGTAGTGCAAGTTATACGGTGCAGTGCGTATTTCCGAACAATCTTCAACTATGCCTTTACTGGTGACGTGCAAGTAAATATCGCATTTCGTGGAGGTGTGCATCCGAAGTTGCTGGCAGGCAGCAACAATTTTACAATTGGTGCACTTTTCTACAAATACAGACGATGTCACTGGTCCAGAGAGAATAACACAGTTTTCCAGATTCGTCAAGTGTAAGGTACCCATCACGCCTCGGAGTCCTACGGTACAATTCTTCAAATTACGAAGTGCAACATCCCTTTGATACAATTCGTCATTCTCTAATGACAGAACCATGTTCTCTTTAGAATCGAATCCAAATAACTTTTCATCCCATTTATTGCTGTCAAGTTTGCCGGCTCCATCATTATCGTCAACCGAATCCTGCTTTTGACTGTGCGATTTGGGCAACTTTTTTCTAGTGAAACCAAACTTCTTGCGTGGAACGTATCTATCTTCTAACTCGTAGCATTTTGTTTGCAAATTTTGTACTATACCCAAATACTTGCGCATGTTAAACTCTTTCAGGAAGAAAGATGAAGTGACAACATACTTTTGTAACTCATTGACTTCTCTCTTGATGTTGTCAAAATGAGATGGCAGGACCTTAGTGTCTAAAGTTGGAACTTCCACCAGTAACTGTTCAACATATTCTGATCTAACTTTAAATGCTCCAGAAAAGTAATCTTCATTTTCATCAGAGGCATCTACTTCTTCCCTGGCCTTATGTGCTTTTTGAAGTTTTTCTAAACGTTGTGCATCTCGCCTGCTCAATCTTTCTAAAACAGAATGCTTGTCACTCATTTTTTTAATAATTCTTCTATTTTCTTTTTGAGTTCTGGATCAGGACTTGGGTTTGCGGCTTCTTTTAGTACTGCTATGGTGTCCTTGCTTACTTTTCTCGCATCTGTTTCTCTGGATTCACGTTCATACTGAAACATTACAATAGAGTCATTCACAGAGTCTTATGAAATCCATGAATAAATCGAAACAAATGAATGGAACGCTCTTTGTATGGTGGATCAAAATTTACTTCTGTGAAACCTCATTTTATGGACAATACTTGTATGTTAATATCGCTTAAAGAAATATTCTAAGTTGTTCAACTCTAGGCTTTAAGACAATGACTAAGTAAAATATTGAGTCTGATTAATTACTTTCGAATTATTGATCATGAGCAAATGGAATAACTGACTGAAATTTGTAGAAGGGACACTGATTTACTATAAGTGGCAAATTATATGTGCAGGCAAATAGACTAGATAATAAAGGTAATATAATATAATTATAAATATATCATAGTGCAAGTGTATATTTTAACTGTTCAATAACCTAATTTATGTCCGTACTCATACACAAATGTTTTATACAGGATTCTTGAAATTGTCACATATTTTGTAACAAAGTTCCTTATTTATCCCAAACTAAGCTGGCTACAATGTGTCAGAGGAAACTATCAAATTTTATTAGGCTGTTTTCTGTGATTCTGTGATTAAAAGGAAAACAATCATTATAATAGGATCTACTTCATAAATAATTATGCACAATAACAGTTTCTCACAAACACACATAAATATACAGATAATGCAGTGATGACTCATATTAAATTATTGCTTATTGCTCCTCTATTAAGTTTTTCATGACATTTTCTCTAAGATATGTAGAATCTGCCATTAGATTTTAACATGGTGCACAAAAGTATTGTGGGAGTAGTATACATATCATACATTGTATTAGATCTATGGCATATTAAATGAGAACTTCTTTGTACTGGTTTAAAAAAAACAACAAAGGTAAAATGTGTAAACCAAGAAGGAGAACCAAAAGTCAAGGTTCAAATATTATTTTCTAAATATTAAAATTATAAAACTAGACAATTTGCAATGTGTCAAGTACACTACAGTTATCTTATTAGCATATTAATACATTTCAGTGTCTATAAAACGAAAACAATAGCATGCAGTAAAAGCAACTACATTGTTAAGTTTTAATAATAGCTTCTGTAATAAAAATAAAAAACATATAAAGCACAAAAATTAAAAATTGTTAGACACACCACAAACAGTAAATCAGTGTCTCACTTCACATATATAAAAAATTAATGCATAGAGACCTGTTTGAGTTGAGTTTCATTAGGTCTGACAAACGTTGTCAGGCCATAGCCTAGGCCTCCAAACATGAGAATCCAAAACGAGACCTTAAAAACAACATTCATCTCACCGACGATTAGATTTTGCCTTCGTTTTTCCACACTTTCTGATCCAGCTCTCGGATGTTTTTAGTGCCGAAAGTTTCCCCCACTGTATAATATGTCTCCAATACCCAGTTATAGTTTTTGTACATATGCAGACGAAAATCTGAAATTATATATTTTGTCTTTTATTTTTACTCTCTCTGACACGAAGCCCTACATTGACTCATCATTCGCAAGAACTTACATACATAAATGTAACAATTTTCACATAAATGGGACTCATTATAGGTATTAATATTTACTAATTGTTTGAATATTACTCTTCGGACAAAAGGATAAATAAAATAACAGAAAAATATATGGATAGATTACCTCTCTCGGTGTTCAATTTGTACCACAGCCCATATGAAACGACAAAACCTATTCCTTCCACCAAGAATACACCGACCGCTGTATAACCAAGAATCTTCTTTGTCCTAGAACTAGGTTGCTTTGTTAGCATATTAATAAAATGTAATATACAAAGTTTTTATAATCTTTTTCGATTCCAATTCATGTACCGTAAGAATGTGTAGAGTAGAGAATTTTCACAAAATGTCGCACTCGCACTCTTGATGACGTAAGAGTGACAAGTACAGATAAAAAATAAATCTATACAAAGTGAACAGAATACATAAATCTCAGAATATCACAGATGTATAAGCAGACGCGACGTAACTAACATTTATTTTGTCGACTACAAAGACCTTTCTTCCAATTTCCAATACAATTTTATTGTCTACAATAAAAAGTACAATGTTTATCTCGTTTCATTGTTGTTTTTTCAACACTTACGCACACATATACAACGTGGGGATGTAGCAAGCCTGCTGTTTTCATAAGCTGCAAGATCTCGAAGCTACGTAATCTTTAAGCCCAAGTAGCTAAGGACCATAGAAGACATTTTTTGTACACAAATCGCTGGCTCACTATTACAAGGTTCTATGTTATTTTTGATGATGTTTTGTAATAAGCCATAGAACTTCACTATTTCTTTAAGTTGATAAAAATATCATAGGATCGTGGAATATATGATATTTTGCAGTTTATTTTTGCAAAATAGTTAGCTAATAACACATAGAACCTAGTAGTATTCTTAATTAAATAAGTGATACAATTTTAACATAGAACCTTGTAATAGTGAGCCAGCGAAATGTAGACATTAATTGTAGACAAATGTCTTCAATAAATCCATTGATTTTCGGCTGGTTGGGCTTTGTTACCCTTAAACATCAGAGATATCCCTGACCTGACAGCTGGTACTTTCCGTATATACATATTAATCTATGGCTGGTACCCCGTTTACTGCTATTAAATAATACCTACTTATTGACCAATAACCACGCACCTGTGAGTGGGTTTAGCCTACCTATAGTATATACTATATACATTCCCATTTCCGTCACGCGCAAATCTTACCCTTTTCATTTTCTACCTTCCATCTGTACCGTGCGACGGTTAGGTACTTTGTTCCCAGAATTAGGTAGAAATGCAGATTTTGTATTTCAAAATCAGGGTTATGAAAATGAAGCAGTAAAATAATATTGACCACCAATAATATTTTTTATTATCAAACATGGCTTAGGAGAACGTACCCTTCTCCGTGACTCGCTCAGGGGGGAGAAAGTCTCCAAAAAATCCAAAAATACCACGCTTGGTCGTAGGGGGGGAGGAAAGGGGGCTTTGGTATGTATCACGTAAATAATTATAGTCAAATTTTGTAACAATTTGTATTCCTTCATGATGAATAATGATAGAAAAAGGGAGTTCTCGTTTTACTTCCTGCTCCAGCTGTAACCTGATGAGTCTGTTTCTTGCCAGATTCTACTTTCAGGAGTGACTGAAAATAAAATAAGTAAAATTATACTTAAGTTTAATATGATATTTAAAAAAAGAAGTAAGCGAGGAGTAAATAAAAGTAGGTTTAGATCTACCAACTTATCTCTGAAATGGCGAATATTGGAACTAATGCCGCCATGTTAAAAAGTCATTCATAAGTCAGTACGAGGACTTTTGGCGCGTGGGTGACAGAGACAATGCCTTACAGTTTGCCTTACCTGTAAGGCGCTGTCTCTGTCACCCACACGCCAAAAGATTCTTGTAAGACTATACGTTGTGGTCATTCATCTGTCAGTTACTACCTGTCGAATTGAGTGCAATGATTGGTCCAATGCGACCGACAGCGCCTCTCTTCAAGGTCAAGTTGGTTTTACTATACCTACCTATGATTTTCAACATTAAATTATGTTTTATGTCGACCTTGCTTGCGGTGTATCGAGTCAAATCTTATGAGAAATCTGAAAAAGGTCTGCAAAAGAAAACTGAGTAAAAATAAATTCATAGTAGATACATACCTTCCTCTGTCGTTTCTTCGCAAGACTCCTCACACTCTTCTATTTCGTTATCCTGATAGTTTTCCAAGCAATACTGAGATGCGTCTTTATTTCCATACATTAAACCCTGAGAACAAAAATTGATATTTATAATTTCAATAAGTTAACAATGTCCTATTTGATTATAGAACTGCCGAATAGCTTGAATAACGCTTGATTTAACGTGCGTGATGTCACCCGGAAGATAATTATTAATAATGGGTAGATTGGTCGATGATGTTCTCATTATGTTAGTTGTCGATGTAGAAGTATTTTCATTCCAAATTTCATCCAAATTGGGCCGGTGCGCGGTGATTTCACCGTGAATGCGTCACAGATAGACAGAAAGACAGAGGGACAGACAGACTTTCGCATTTATAATATTAGAATGGATACTCACATGTTCGCCATACTTCCTGACCGGCAAGTTATCCACGAGGTGGTATCTAAACCGGGAGTGGTAGCCGGTGAGCTGGCCGTCCACACAGGGGCCCTCGCACGGCAGCCAGTCCTCCCACTCCGTCATCGGACACTCGTCTGACGAGTCCGGGTCGCGGGGCGCGGGGGTCTCTCTGGAACACAGAAAGTGGTAAGACTGATAAGAGTATAGAGTAAACTAGGGGAAGTACCACGCGTCGGTAGGTGCCTTTTATAGGCTTTAACAGCAATTGTGTTCCGGATAGAAAGGTCACAATTTTTTAAAGCCAGTTACACATTTTTAGACGTGGCCATATCAGTCCTCAAGGGTAACTGCGCATCTGTGATGGATACAGAACGAGACTCTTGAGTTGTTTTCTAGGTCGGTCACACCTGGGCGACAGCGGAAGGAATAAGATAAATGATGCTTGAAGTCGGATATAGAATAGAACGGTGACAAAGACAAATAGCTTACCTAGGTGGTGGGGGCGGTGTAGTCGGTTGTGGCTCGATTGAATCATTGCCCTCGTCCGTTTCTGAAAATAATGTCATTAAAATACAAATAACACAATACACAGCACAACAACACACTTCCAGGCGGAAATCTATCGTCATTAAAATTTCCACCTCGCTGGGAATCGAACCCAGGTCTCTTCAATTCCCACACCTTCGCGTCAGTTAGCCGTCAAACGACTTTTCTCATTTTGGCTGGTAGGTAGCTTGAAAGCCAGTTTTTATTTCTTTCCTCTTTCTTATTGGTTGGCAATGTTTGGGTAATGTTTTTGATGTCACCTTTGACCACGGGCCTCAAACCGAGGCAGTTAAGAAGTCCAATACAAAGAGAGTCAATACCTGCGCGTCCCTCGCTAAGGCCCGGGGTGTCGGTAACACAGTACGGAGTGCTGTAAGTCCGGATCAGGTCAAACCGAATTCTCGCGAACGGCTTGGTGTCCTCCTTGGGGATAAACTTGTTTATTAAGGCTGAGGATATCGGCCGGGCTGGCAAAGTTTCTTCGTTAGGCGACTGGAAAAAAATATGCAAAAGTCATCACATCAAAATGGAATTCATTTTCGGACCATTTCGTCATCCTAATAAGTTTAGACTATTTAACTTCACAATTAGTTTAAGTACTGTATATATAACTATTGTATTTGTCATAACACTTTTGAATTCTCATCTTTCCACCGAAATCCCTGAAGTGACTTCAGCAATTATTAAATAACTACTAGAGAGCTGGCACAGAACAGCACCACACTTAGACAGCCCTCTCTTTAGTCGGTATGTAAAGTCTACAATTAGTATCTACGAATTACTCAGGATTATTCGATGTAATATTGTGTAATTAGTATTAGATGACACAAACAAACTCACTTCGAAAGTCAACCCGCTATCCGTGCCCGCGTCCAACGGATACAGATTCAGCGTAAGGTTCGTCGCCCACTTGTTGGTGATAATCTCACACAGCTCCATGTTGGCCACCCCCAGGAACCAGTCTGGTGACGGTATGATGGCGGTCACCAGCGACACGAAGTGGTGCTCGCGAGACACCCGGAATATCGATGTGGTCACCATGGTAGATTTGGACTCCATTGAGGCTTTTATTATTGTACGTACTGAGATTCCGAGCTGAAAAAATAAACACATTTTAAATGCTAAAAGGTAAACCTACTTACGATTTTTGCTTGGACCATGGTCACGGGGAGTGATCATGCAACTAAAACAATTCAAAATCGTGAGTACCCGTGTACATTATGTTTAGTGTCGGCAACGACATACGTTTTGAATCATAAAATTAAATAAATAAACTCATGTCATTAATGGACAGGAGATGAATGTACGAACGTTGATGTGAAGTACCTACTTCAGCATCAATTCGGTGTTTTAATCTTTTATGTTATCCATGGCACACACACCACATAGAAGCCTTAATTATGTGAAACTATGAGCATGTAGCTTTACTTATTTACCTGTTTACGTATATCAATCTCCAATTCCGTTGTATTGCCCTGCGCTGCGAGCATCTTCAGCCCTTGACCGGCTTCCGAGCCCAAGTTGAACAGGTTATAGTTCTTGCTGTGCGAGGCGCCCACCACGTCGCTGAACCGTGCCATGTCTCTCGCCAGCTCCGATGTAGGGAACATCATCGGATGAGTGTTGTAGGTCCACAGTCGTTCGAAGGTCAACTGATTGGAACAGAAAGTATACATAAGTGTGAATAAATTGAGGATAGGATAGGAACGCTAAATAAGTGGATTTTTTTTCTAAGGACGGTGACGGTGAGAGCATAAATTCATCAAAAGCCTGTTCACCACTTTCTTGAACACGAACAGCGATGGGGCAAGCCAGTCCAGTTCCAAAAGTTCACGACTATGAGTAAAGTTTTGTACCATTTGTAAACCGTGTTGATACATATTTGGTGCTTTCGTCTCTTTGTCTACCTTAGCTCATAGTTCGTTTATGTGTTACGACCTTGCATTAACATCACTGGACGATAGCCAAACCTACTCGTACCTACAATTTTAGCAATATTTCTAACTCACCATGTATCTAGCATCTTCACAAACGCTGCAGTCATCATTCTCGGTCGGCTGCATATCTTCAGCTTTCCGGGTATCTTCACACACCTGCTTCGACAGTGGTCCTTCGAAGCTGTACCACACGTCTTGCATTACGGCTAGCAGTGCGTAAATCATCACGCATTTGTTATCTTTCGGCGGTGCTCTCCAATGGGCCTAAAAATTAGACCAAGATAAATCAATAAAGACCACAATATTAGCAAAGAATATTAGTTAATTGATCTTTGAATCCTAAACAGAAAATATTTTAGGAAGATCCTTATTAAACCCTTAGTAAAATTTAAAAACGTTTACTATGGATGCTTCAATTTTTACTTGTTCCAAAATAGACAAAAAGTTCTAATTTTAAAATAAATAAACAGATTGAACTGCGTAGTCCCAATTTTAATTTTTCGACTTTGCTCTAATTAGCTCTAATTATCTAATTGATGAAAGAAAGTAAGTTTTAAAAGTTTACTTTGATGTTAATAAAGCAACTTACCGTCACCGCAGTCTTAGGAGTAATATCCAATTGTATGACAGAATTGTTACATTTGGGACTGGGCACACATTCGTATGGGATCGGTAAGATCAGGCCAGGGCTGAGCCTGATCGGCTTCCTGGGATTCTTTTCGTTTGGCTTCGTGTCTTCTCGAGCGGATATCGTAAATGCAATGAACGTTGACTTGTTATCAGTGGCATAGAGTCGTACTGAAACAAGAGATTGAAACTTAGAGGAATCAACTGAATTAAATTACACTAAATTACACAAAAATTAATAAGCGGCTAAAAGGCTCCATCATATCTCACTTTAGGTGCACCCTTCAGATGAACTAAACAACGTCACCTAGATCCTAAAGACAGAAAATACCTGCTCCCGATGAAGGCCTAAGTCTCGGCAATACTAAGTCCTGTTGGATATGGCGGTGCCTTCGAAATTTGAAAGAAATTAATTAAATCGAGGAATATAATTATCTAGGTATCTATGGATGTAGGTACCTACTTCACTTCTGTGTACTTTTCCAGTTATTGGACAAGTGGTATGGTATGAATATGAATTAATCACTCTTACCTTTATATTGCCGCATCGGTATATACTTGTCAGCAAGACCTACTATATCGATTTTGAATCGATTATCCGGCGGCAGCGGCTCCGTACGGGACCCTAGTGGTCTCATATCACAAACGTCATCAATGCTCAAAGACAGCTTTATTATCAGAAGTAGACAAATAGCGTTTATAGTGCCCAAGACAAATTGTGCCATTTTGAGACTTTATTCTTGACCGTTTGTTCTGAAAACATGTAAAAACCTAAGTACATAACAGTAGAGGATAATAGATAGCTCTCTCATAACATAGATGTTTTGAAAGCAACATTTCTATTAGGTATGTAGATGTACCTACCTATTGTAAAATGGTGTTATTATTATTTGGTGATATAGGGCACGGGGAACAAGTATCCCCGTGAGGCCACTGCGACCATTTCTGATCTATTGTGGCCATCCCATTGAAATTAGATCTGGGCCCCTACTCCTACGGTCTGGGCGAACCGTAGTATGTTTTTGGGGTCCAGGTCTTTGATTTGGTCGGGTGTACCTAATTACATGCCCTCCCAATATAACACTCCTGCAGTGGGTAATTGCCATGCATTCGCAGAGGATATGGATGGAGGTTTCCTCTGCCCCACCACAGAATCTACATCTTGTAGTGTTACTTAAGCCTATTGTGTGTAGGTGTTTGTTAAGTCTGCAATGACCAGTGAGCAGCCTAATATAATGGTGTTTAGTGCAAATTGACCAAGTGCAAATTAGTTTTGCTTGAAGGAGTTGCTCCCACCATCCCCAAATAAAATATCCCTTAAACGATCACTAATTTTTACAGGGTCTGAAAAATGCTAGTTCAACTTAAACTTCGTTTTAAGAATTTCCGATTATAATCAGTAGCCTTATTTATAGGTACCTTAATCTACATAGTAATCTGAATATTGTACTTACCCTCTAACTTGAAAACGGCAAGGTAGCAAAAACAGAAGCATTTACGCTTCAAAATTTCTCAACGAAAATAACAAAATTAACTTCGTACATGTACATTTCGGTCAATTGACGGCGGGATACTGGTTGGACGTTGTTAATTAGTGTTGAATTCATGAACCACGTTATATTAAGTTTCCTACACCAATTTACAGCTCACACTGATCCTGATGCGCCATATTAGCCCTTATCGCGTTAGTGTTGGTACAACTTCACAAATCATTTTAATACGAATCCTGTCATTGCTGCGAATATTCCAGAGAGTTACCAGGAATTTATGCGTGTTTACCATGTGCCACTTAATGGTAAATTTTCTGTTTTGTATCACTTCCAATTATTTATGTGTGAATTTGTTGTAGGTACTTAATAGCTATTACAAAGATTGTTTTAGGTTGGCAAGGGTTCCATCTCAGACCATCTTTAAACTTAAGTTAACTTCGCTAGACAGACGAAGTCAGGCTCTACACATGTTATATTTGTACCCGCCTGACTAGCTACCAACATTCACCTTGAATCAACCGTAGAATGTTTATGTTTTGATTACAGTTTTGGAGCCGTGTTCATGCGTAACAGCGACAACTTGTTACTTGACCCACCACTTAAGTAAAGGATAGTTCGTCTGCTCAGTTTTCGGCTGCTTATGCAAAAAGTAAGACGATTACTGATAGCTTTACTTGTTTTTTTTAACATAAAACTTACCATACCACCGTTGTAGGGTTTTAAAAATGCAAAGACTGCTTAAATTGTCAGGAGATTTAATTACATCGTCTTTCAAAATTACCATACAATTAATTATGTTACTTATTATTTATGTGACAAGTAAAACATACTAACGAAACATATAACACTTTGTTTCTATAAAATATACATTTTAAGATAAAACAATTAAGTATATAGTATCAGAGTACCAGACACCATCACCATCATCATACTCCTTATTCATCTGCAAACAAAACAATTCAGTATTAATAAGTATAACTAGGAACTCTGAATATTTTGTAGGAATTCTTTGAGTCGTACAATTCAGGATGACTCCAGATTCTAAAACATGCACTGAAAAAAGATAAAATTACCTAGGTATGAGGTTCAGGATAAATCCAATACTAATAAACGAATGTGCCTACTGTGTAATTAATTAAACTATCGGAACGACTATTATCTATCGATAACCGATGGCTTTACGTGCCTCAAAAGTTGTTTCCATAGTCCTTATGATGGAACAACTATGAAGGTCTGTTGAGGTGTTTGAAGATTATGTCCACTTGTACAGTTACCTACCTCGCTATCTTCGGCGAGAAGTGGTACATTCGTCCTCGCACTGTTCTCGGTCGAAGTCATCGTAATGCTCTTTGCAGAATTTCGGCACTTCTTGTTTGGGGGTGTCCTTTTCCTGATAGAATTACAAATAATTATTAATATGAATTTACTGTCAACATTGATAAGTTGTTAGATGATGTAATTTACGTTTGACAACGTGAAAGTTTCAGATACATCCTGTGGATACAAACGGGCCAATAAATTTTGCTTATAAGCTAAATTGAACTATGAGCACAGGTAATAAATTTGTTTTTAGTGGTGAGTAGCAATTCTTTATACTTGGCGACTCAGGTACAGGCCGTACAGGACTAAGCAGACTTACCTAGGTACCACCAATTATGATAGAGGGTCGTGAAGCTATAAAATAAATTTTTACCAAAACGACCAACCAAGAATCAAGACCAAACATGATAACTCAGGCAAATAGGTACCAATCCAAGGACCCCTCGAGAACTAGGGCCTTCATCAAAATATCCCTTAAACATGCTCACTACAGCTTACATCAGGGTCATATTTCTCGACAGCGACGCCGTCGACCAGATGATACCGTTCTCTCCAACGATACCCCCGGAGCCGGCCCCCATCGCAGATCCCCTCGCAGGGGCTCCACTCCAGCCACTCCGACAACGGACAGTACTTGCTCGACTTCGGATCCGTCACCAATGGCGCTTCGCTGTGGAACACTTGTTTATTAGAGTGAGTGTTTCAGTTAGAATCATTAAAAGGTAGGTATATTTTTGTTACAATCGATATGGAAAATAATGAGTTTAATGAATTCAAATTATATTTTGGACTGATTGAATTCCTTTGCAGTCATTTAATACACATATAAATTACGAAATTATTCTCTCAACTATCCTGTTCTACACCTTTTAATGATTGATAAAACCTCATAAAATGAAGAAACAAGCAGACGCAAGTAGGTACATAACTCTATGGTAGATTCCATCTTCCATAGCGTCTGACAAACCAAGAACACAATAAATATCGCAGCTTCTCTTCTGCATATCTTTCCATAATCAGTTTACAAACTTACAGTTTTTAAATATCCATTAATAATAACCCTCGGTAGGTCACATGAAAATGTTTAATTAATTAGTCGTAACATAATTAACATCATAGGTCTATTCTTGGAAATGAGCCTAATGAAGTGATCAGCGTTGCGAGTATGATCAACAATAAGAGGAAGGCTCACCCCCGCCGATCGCCGCTATCTAGAGTGTTTTGGTACCTGGAGGGCTCTTCCGGCTCCGCCAGCCCGTTCTCGGGTTCTTCCGTCGTCACAGTAGTCCCTTCTGTGGTTGAAGTCCCATCTAGGAAAAAAAATATGATTGTGAAGTTAACGGCGTGACCTAAGTAAGATGAAACAAAATTTCGGGACGGCTTCTGCACTTTGAACTCAAAAATCCGATAGACCTTGCCCTCCCAGGGGATCAGGAGCTGAGTAGGTACGCCCGTAATGTTGCAGCTAGTTAACGTTCGAGGAGTTAGTAGTTTCGAGCTAGTATGTGGGACTCTAAGAAAAACTCCTAAAATGAGTGTCCATTCGCATGGGCTTTAGTCCAGACTGAGAATTTTAATGCCATCAATAATATTTTTGAAAAACTATGACCTTGTTTAACAAACTAAGGGTTAAAAATAACTCACCAGTACTTTCCCCTTCTTCCTCCTCCTCACAGGGTTTCTCGTAGGTCCTGATCAACTTTATGTTTAGTTTCCCGAATGGATGCAAATCCTTCATGTCTATTTCGTAAAATGGTGAATTTCTGTCATACGTGCTCATCTCTACCCTGTTTATAGCATCTTGCGGATATGTTACGATGTTTACTGACTAAAATAATTACACATTATTTCTAATATCTCTTTATGTAGGTAAGTACATCTATAAGTATATAGGTATGGTTTAAATTTTAACAATAATACTGCGCAAAATGTAATTACCATTGGTTACCTATCTAAATTGAGTGTCGATTTGGAATGAGTTCAAAAAGTTCGAAATTTTATCTGTAGTTAATATTATTTGCTACTGATGTTTACTTACCTCGTACGACACCCCACTGTCGGTCCCAGCGTCCCAAAGATACAGATTCAGTTCCCTCTCAGTGAGCCAAGCGTTGTCCTGGCAGAGTTCGAACCTATTGACTCCCAGGAACCAGTCGGGAGACGGGTGCAAGGCCACAGACACCGTGAACAGATGGTGCGTCTTGTCGACGCGGAAGAACGCGTATGTTGGATTGTTCATCTTTGGATACCCGTGACCTTTCCCTTTGATTAAAGTACGGACACCATTTCCGATCTAAGAAATTAAAGGGAAGCTTAATCAACAACAACCTTTAAGAAGCATTTTTTTTTATATGCAGATAGTAAAGTTTTGCAGAGGGTTTTAGTGTGATCTTATAGTTTTGCGTACATATGCTACTACTTACTAGGCTACTGTGTCGATAAATATTTAAAGTGAGTAAAGTACCTAAGTATACTTATCTAAGGTATAATTAGGTATCTATACTTACATTTTCCCGAATTTCTGCTTCAAGGTTGGTTGAGTTTGCATATTCAGCGAATTCTTTGAACCCTGGGGAGGCTAAGCTACCAGGCATCCATAGGATGTAGTTGACGTCATGGGAAGCCCCGACGATATCGCTGTAGCGTGGCACCCAATCATTTTCGGGATATAATTGGGGGTGGGTATTGCGGGACCATATTCCGGTGAAAGTGAGCTACAAAAAAAAATTACTAGATGCTAATATAGTCATACTACGTTTAAAGATTTTCTCCCGAATTTAGAATAGGCAACAAAATAAAAACACTCTCATCTTAAAGATTAGGCTGCCTAATCTTTAATTACCGTCCGTTTTCGGCATGTTTTCGTTAGTAAAAAATAGAAAATCAAGCAATGCCCGCACCTCATATTTAGCTTCATCACAAATTTGGCAGTCCAGGTTCAACTGCGGGGTAACGTCATCCGGCTGCCTCGTGTCCTCACAGATCCGCTGGGTCAGCGGGGCACCGTCTTCGAACCAAATTTCCTCATTCTCCGCGACCATGGCACGCAAGATGACACAGCCGTTGCCGGATTTTGGAGCCTGCCAGTAAACCTAACGCAATTTTTAAAATAGATTAGACAAATAATAATAATCGTAATCATCAAGATCTCAAGCCATCATTGCCTACTAATGAGAGGGTTAAAACTATAGTCCATATACCACCTGCAGAATGGCAGAATTCATACACCGATATGTATTGCGAACCCTCCGGCATGCAGATTTCTTCACCGATGTTTTCCTTCACTGTTATACCTAGCAACTTAGGGTTTTACCAGATCAATCGATCGATGGTGGAATGGATTAGTCGACGTCGAGCGATAGTTTCCACTAGACAAATTGATCGATTCACATTGTCTTGAACCGAAAGGAAAGATGAAAAGCTATCTACCTCTACGGAAGATTTGATTGATGCCATGGCTTGTTCCACGGAGTAGAGACATCGGTCGCTAAACTTGGCAGTCAAAGGGCTCTGAGGCCTGAGTTCTCCAGGATGCAAAGCTATTAATCTCCTGGGATTCCGGGGATCAACCTTCGTATCTCCTTCCGCTGATATAACGAAGCTTGTAAAAAGAGACTCGTCATCAGTTGCTATTATTTGCACTGCAACAAAAGTATGTAAGTATATGAAAGAGAGCCCTTCTGCGGCCCTTGGCTCGAAAAATGTGCACTTGAGCGGCTCTTGGCCTGTAGCGTGACGATCGCTGTTATAGATGATGCCCACTAGCCTACTGTTAAAGAAACCAGTGCTTGCGTATAACAACACACCTATAACTATAAAATAGTAAAAATAATACTCACCTACGTATAGTTGTTCAGGCATGTATGTATCGTCGGCGCCAACTACCACCAATTTGAAACGACCGTCAGATGGCGAAGATTGTGTAATAGACCCATAAGGTCTTCTATCACAGCGGAAACAAATAGCTTCATGTTTAAAAGCAACGTTTAAAATAAGCGTCCAAAGGACAATTTTAAAAGGAATTGACAGTTTTCTCATTTTCTAATGATAAACAAGGATAGTTGCACCCTCGAGAGCACAATTGGAAATAACATGTTGTAAACAGATGGTCAGGACAATTAACTAGTTAACGCATATCATTTTCAGGATCGCATTTCTGTTGTAATTGGTAAGTATCAAGTCTTGACCTATTAATTCAAGAAAAGGCCATGAGTTTCTGCTATCAATTTGAAATTGCGTATGTTTTATGTTGAATATTTAGGTACTATAGAAATATTATATCCGGTGTTAACGCTGTTGTTTCAATGACATTTGAGTTTTGCGAATTCTCCGGAATGCAGGTTTGTCTTACGATGTTTTCCTTCACCGTTTGTAGCAAGTGACATTTAAATGCTTAAAACGCACATAACTCCAAAAAGTCAGAGGTGCGTGCCATGGGATTCGAACCTGGACCTGCGAATAGAAGGCAGAATGTTTAATCACTAGGCTATCACCGCTGGGGTTGCGGGCGGCTAGAGTGGGAGCTCGAACCGTCCATCAGCAACCCCGGGAAGGACGACGGTATGTGTGGCCGCATACCGTTGTAAGGCGCTGGCAATTTATGGCGGGCATTTAGTCCCTCGCGGGAAGAGCCCGAACAAAAGGGCGCCGCGCTTGGAGGACTCCGGTTGTGTTCCTTACGGAGATCCCGGGGTTCTCCACAAGTGCTGAGGTAGGCCACCGCGGGGGTTTTAGTGGGTAAAAATCCCACATTACCCTGTGTCGCTCCCACGGCACCGGGTACCTTTTGAAGGTTTCCCCCTCGTCAAAAAAAAAAAAAAAGGCTATCACCGCTATCAACTTATTTAGTGAACAGGAATAAATTTTACGTAAAACGTCTTGAGTAGGTACCTATGCTAGACTGCCTTTGAATTTTGAATACTCGTCGTATTGGAACTTACTGACATTATTTCGCCAAACACGTGTTACAACGGCAAGCTTCGAGCCGAAGCGAAAGAACGCGGAGTTACATTCTACAATTTTTTTTATTTTTTTTCTAGGCTTCCATACCAAATGAAACGAAGCCTTGTCTCCCTATAATAGTCTGCCCATCGCAGGGCTCTTTCATTTTAAAACTCATTCAAAACCGTACCTACAGGAGGATTACATTCTCGCTCAAATTATAGAACCAGTCATACTCATATTCCCTAGTTATCGCGTCTTTGTGGATCTAAACTTATGCATAGTGTTATTAGTGTTTAACTTAAGACAAGAGCAAAAAATAATAATTAAACGAGTAAACCTTTAATAAAACGTGCACAGGCGCACAGCACAACGCACAGGTAAACTCTTTATTGTCTGTGTATGTGTAGTACCACAGAACACTATTACTCCTAGCGGAGGTGTAGTTTAATAAACCCAACTTAAGGGCGGCCACATACAGTCGGAATTCCGAAACGGAATCCCGAATAGGGTTGCAACCTTGCAACGATATATCGGAAAACCGATAATATTATAAGAAAACCGATAATATTATATTGTAAGAAAAAGCTAATGTTCAAAGCCCATACAGCCTTATCTAAGGTCGTGAATTATCGATTTTTTTCTTCGGATATGATATCGATATTATCATATCGTTATAACGCAAATATCGATAAAAATATCGATGTGTCCTCTTCGATATTATCGGTTTTCCGATATATCGTTACAACCCTATTCGGGATTCCGTTTCGGAATTCCGCATGTATGTGGCCGCCCTAAGATTGAAACGAAAGAGGCGCTGTCGGACGCATTTGACATTCATTTAACCAATCATTGCACACTAGTAACTGACAGATGAATGACCACAACGTAGGTAGGCATAGAGATAGGAATATTCAATGTAGGTAGGTACCTACAATGACTTTTCGTTAGTTCCAATTTTTGCCATTTCAGAGATAAGTTGGGCGCACTGTACTGACAAACTGATTGTCAAAAAAACGTCAATCATTCAAAATCAAAATGGTCTGTGGCATTTACTAATTGCTAAAGAATTTGATTGCATCTTTATCCTCTTGTATTATTGTTTTGTTTGTATTTATTTAAATATTCACACTTATTGCAACTTAAGTTTGGGACACATTTTACTTAAATGTAGAAAAAGTCTGAAGTTCTGGCAATTTTGTGGTCGCTTACGTTCGTGTTCGTGTGGAGAGGAAGTAATTGTCAAATGGTGAATAAATGTCTGCAAATCCTATAAAAATGCCGTCGGCAACGAAAGATTCGACTATTCTGAAGATTGCGGTGGAGATGTTAAATTCGTCTGGCAAAGTGCCTCAGTTGATAGAATTTGATCAGAGTCAGCCTTTGTCCAGTTACATTCAACATCTATGCAAGCAGTGGGGTCTGCTAGACCCAGAAAATTACGCATTACAGTTTTCGGAGAGCAATAACCAGAATTATATCACAGAGAAGAATCGTAATGAGATTAAGAACGGATCGGTGTTACGTCTCGAGCAATCTCCAGCGAAAACGGTACAGGATATCCTCGCTCATATCAACAATGGTTCTGAACAAGAGCAAACTGACGCTCTTTGTAAACTGTCCACTGTGAGCAGCGATTTGACCTTCGCACTTGAGTTCATAAATAAGAAGGGTTTATCACTAATCATAAACAACATTGAGTCTGGCAGGTTCAAAGGCAACTCTCTAAAATATGCATTGGTAACCTTTGTCGAATTAATGGACCACGGTATAATATCCTGGGACATCCTAGAAAATCAGTTCATAAACAGAGTCGCTAGTTTTGTCAGCAACCAATCTAATACTCAGGATCCGAAAGTAATCCAATCATGTTTGTCAATTCTCGAAAATATTGTACTGAATAGCTCCGGGAAGAATTCACATGTAGAAAAAGAAATTACAATACCCAGTTTAATATCTCATCTTCAAAAACCAGATACTATTATTCAGCAGAATGCTATTGCACTCATAAATGCTATATTTTCCAAAGCAGATATGACAAAAAGGAAAACAATTGCTGCCACTTTATCTTCCAAACAAGTGCGTAATGTTATATTTGATAACCTGATCAATCCTAGAGAGGCACCAGGGTCAGAGCTTGATCATCAGTTGTATGTGCTCCAAACTCTCACCCTTGGACTATTGGAATCAAGAATGAGGCAGAGAGCCGATTCCCAGGAACAGGAATCTCAAGAAAAGATTAAGGAGTTACGAAAGATTGCATTTGAAAATGATAACAATTGTAACAGTGAAGTTACAACAAGACGCCAAATGGGAAGCTTCTCGAAAGATTACAAAAAACTTGGATTCATGTTTGAAATAGATCCGATAAAAGATTTTAATGAAGTTCCACCAGGTGTGTTGGCTTTAGACTGTATGTTGTACTTTGCAAGAACTTATCCAGAACACTATGCTAAAATTGTCTTGGAAAATAGCTGTAGGGCTGATGAACATGAATGCCCATTTGGGAAGACTAGCGTGGAGTTAGTCAAGCAGTTATGTGATATCTTACACATTGGGGAGCCTCCAAGTGAACAAGGTGTGAAATATCACCCACTGCTTTTTACACATGATCACCCATTTGAAGAACTGTTTTGCATTTGCATTGTGTTACTGAACAAAACATGGAAGGAAATGAGAGCCACTACTGAAGATTTTGTCAAAGTGTCCAGTGTTGTCCGAGAGCAGATAAGCAGAGCATTATCAGCATTTCCTAAAGGGTTTGACAAGTTCCGCCAAGCGATAAACCAACTGACATACACTGAGATAACACAGATTTGGCAGCAAGAAAGGACCAGCAGGGAAGTGTGGGAGTCTCGTGCGACGCCCATTATAGAATTGAAAGAGAAAATCACTCCAGAAATTATAGACTTGATCCAGCAACAGAGACTAGGAGTGTTAGTTGGTGGCACCAGATTTAAAAAGTACTCATCTAGAGGCCAGAGGATGAAAGACAAGTTTTGGTTTGTGCGTTTGTCTCCCAACCACAAGATTTTGCACTATGGTGAGTGTGATGAGAAAAGTACTCCTAGTTTGGAAGAACTCACGTCAAAACTGGCTGTAGGTGACATTAAATGTTTGGTAGTTGGGAAGGAGTGTCCACATATGAAGGATTTGAGAGGACGGAAAATAAATCCTCATCTGGCATTCTCTCTCATTTTAAAGTCCGCTGAAGTACCATCACTGGATTTTGTGGCTCCAGATGAAAATATATTTGATTACTGGACTGATGGAATCAATGCTTTGCTCAAAGAGAAAATGTGTAGTAAGTCATTTGAACATGACCTAGAGACTTTGTTGTCTATGGACATCAAAGTCCGGCTTCTTGATGCAGAGGGCATTGACATTCCAAAGGATCCTCCCCAAATACCACCGGAACCAGAAGATTACGACTTTTATTATGATAATAACTAACCAGTACAAGGCATTTATAATTGCTTTTATTTTGAATTGTATATAAAATCGATTTTATAGTTATATCTCATTACCAAGAGTATAGTCCATATTACAATGCTTTGTGCTGTAGATTTTCGGGCGAAAGAGATAGAACGTCGAAAAGTTAGGAATGAAAGAGGGATTTTTTTCAAAGAACACTGAAATACATGAGCTCATTTTGCTGTTACAGCTTTCAAATATGCTCTTGACTTTTGTGGAGTTTGTCTGTCAACTTTCGATGTTCATTAGTGATCTCTGCTTTGTACCATTTTAAATGCATATGAATGCACTCTGAACTGAATGTATTTTTGGACCACTTTTCATTCCTTTTTTAAATTATTACTTAAAAGCTTGTCTGTAATCAAAGTAGTGTAAGAATATGAGTATTATGTAATTTATATGGAAATGTAGTGTTTATTCTTGTATTTGACAATGTATTCCCCAAAAGATTTTGCTAACGTACGCAGCAAAAGATATTTTAGACTATTTTATTATTTTACTTCATGTTTAAATTTTCTTTATATAGGGTCACTGTGGCAACAGTGGGTCACCCAATTTTTTGATTCCCATAGCTCTCTAACTATACGAGTTACAGAAGTTGAATTTTAATGAAAGAAAGGTAGGTTTATTGGCTTCATTTTGGCTCAAATATTTTTTAAATACACTTACCGGTTTAAGAATAAAACATATTTTTTTTAAAAACGGGTTTTGACCCACTGTGTCCTTAGGTGGGTACTCAGTGGGTCAAGCCTGAGGGCACAGTGGATCGGGAGGAAATTGAAATATGAAAAGATATAAATTTTTAATATTTTTATTAAATCCGTTTTTTAAGAGACACTTAATAACGATGACTTAATTTTTTAACAAAAAATCAATGATTATAACAAAATTATAACTTTCTAACCCTTTTAACGTAACAATATAATCTTCATTTTCTTCTTCTTTTAGTGACATTTTAGTTATTGTTATCATTGATTGAAATATATAAAATCAATGTTTGTGAGATCTTTGTTAAATATATTAGATAGTGTTCATCAAAGAGCAAAATTGAAAATTAACAAATATAAAAATAAGCGCTCATTGTTTTTAAACTTAAGGTATTTTTCTACATCCATGATTTTAAACCACTATGTCTTAGGAATATAATATGGCACCTTAGTTTTTTTTCTTATTTATCAATAACTTAAAATCAACTAGCAGATATCGATTTGTGAAAAATCAACATTAAAATAGTAGTAAGACTATTGGCGTAATGGGTAACTTTTCATCAGTTAATATTTCGATTTTATTTCCAATATTATCTTCCTCGCACCAATCAGAGTCCTTATCTTCCTCACACCAATCAGTCATTAAGCTGCGTCCAGGTTTTAGAGGCTGTCTAAATTGACTAGGGCTTACAAAAGCACCTGATGATACCGGTGCATCTTGCGACTTAGAGCACTGGGGCTTTGTTGGTTGTTGCACTTGTACATGCTGTAGTTCTAAAGGCTCTTCTTGTAAATTACAATTTCTAGAAGAGCATCTTTCATGTTTTCTTTAGTGTGGTTGCCTATTTTCCTACATAACGGGCGTTTCTTTGGCATTCTGTAAAATAAAAATAAAATTCCAATAATAATATTGTTACAGTAGGCACAATGGGTCGGCCCACTGTGCCCACTTTCGAAATGACCCACTGTATACCACTGACGCCATTTTAATTTTATGACGCAATAACAGAAATATTTACTGTGATGATAATCTTTAAAGTACTGTCAAATGAAGCCTAATAACTACTTATTGTATTAAGATAATAACTCAGGGGATAATATCAATAAGTATGTAACAAGGAAAGAACAAAACTTACGTGTTTTTTTTACTTTTTCAGTCTCAAATCACAAACTGTTGTCTGTAAGGTACACTATGCTTCAGAGCGGCGCACTGACTAGCGTGGTAAGGCTTATAGCCGAGCTCGAATCTACGAGGAAAGAGACGAAACTTTTGCCTTACTCTTTCTGTCCAATATGGCGTTGACTCATTGTGCCCCTTTGACCCACTGTTGCCACAATGACCCTACTTAAGTCATATATTACTCAGTGTATGGAAATTATATTTAAGGATTAAGTTAAAAAACAGTTGTATGTAATTTTTAGCAACTTTTATTTTTATGAAGCACAAAGTATTTGAATTGATTGTCATTCTAAGTTTTATTTTACATACAAATATTTTATAATATTTTATTATACATACAACTAAATTTTACATACTTACATAACAGTGAAATGAGCATCCAATTAAGGATACAAATTAAATTTAAGTAATACTTCCAATTATGTAATTAAGCATCTGCGGCCATAATCCAATTTAATAATTTATATACCAAAGATCATCTAAAGAACAAAAGTTTATTTAACAATGTCAATAATAAATAATATGAATAAGAATCTTTTTTATTTTATATAATAGATGTAAAGGAATTTGTACCAAGACAGTCTATCTAGTTCATTAAAGTGTAAGAAAGGATACAACTTAACATACAAAGAAAGATATCTACAAATACTTTCAAACTTTCTTGTCATTTATATAAATGCATCTAAAAAGTGATGGAGGTTGTCATATTTCCCTGCATTTCCATAATCGTCAAGCATACAACAATCGTGTGCGTGTGGATTGAGTGAGCACCCTAAATAAAATTAATAATATTATGCTAGTTATTTAGTAAAAGTATAGAAACAATTGTAAAAGCAATCTCACAATTTGTAAAAAGATAAAACGCGAGATATATCAGTTAATGTATGCTCACTCAGTTCTCACCTAAGACCACTCTGATCTATGAATCCGTGAAGGATACATTTAAAATTTGTGTACTAGCTTTTTGTAAAACCTTTGTAAAGTTGTCGTTTTTAGATACCAATCGCCTACTGCCGTATAAAAAAAGTTACAAATGCTTTCTTATGCTCACTCAATCCACACACTTTGAAAAGACCCGATTTCCTATAAACCAACTTGAATTAAATTTTGTCATATATCTCGATTTATTTAAAGGTATTTATATGAATTTGTAAAACACAAAACGAACCATAAAGCTTGCACGTTTTTAAATAATTTATTATTTTAAGTGCTCACTCAATCCACACAATTCTGAAAAGTAATAAGCACTTATATCTTTGAATTGATAGGTAGTTATAAAGATATAAATTGTTCAAGTTTTAGTAAAAATTATTACAAAAAGTGTGCCATTTCGAATTCTTGTTTTTTAGTTTAGTTTAAAAGATATTAATTTGTTAATGTTTCAATGAGAATCTACCACACTGTAGGGTTGTCACGAAGAACTTTTTTCACCACGTTTAATCCTTACTACAACGACCGCCCCCTGACCCCAGTCTACGAGAAGTTTTGTTTTGAAAAGGTCTTTTAACGATTATTCGATTCACACGATTCATTTGATACCCATATTGCCAAGATAAGAAAAGATCCAATCCAATTAAATATACTATTCACCTCGTATAGATATTTATGAAAATGAAAACTTAATTTGAAAAAAATTTCTTCGTGACAACCCTACAGTGTGGTAGATTTTCATTGAAACATTAACAAATTAATATCTTTTAAACTAAACTAAAAAACAAGAATTCGAAATGGCACACTTTTTGTAATAATTTTTACTAAAACTTGATCAATTTATATCTTTATAACTACCTATAAATTCAAAGATATAAGTGCTTATTACTTTTCAGAATTGTGTGGATTGAGTGAGCACTTAAAATAATAAATTATATAAAAACGTGCTACCTTTATGGTTCGTTTTGTGTTTTACAAATTCATATAAATACCTTTAAATAAATCGAGACATATGACAAAATTTAATTCAAGTTGTTTTATAGGAAATCGGGTATTTTCAAAGTGTGTGGATTGAGTGAGCATAAGAAAGCATTTGTAACTTTTTTTTATACGGCAGTAGGCGATTGGTGTCTAAAAACGACAACTTAACAAAGGTTTTACAAAAAGCTAGTACACAAATCTTAAATGTATCCTTCACGGATTCATAGATCAGGGTGGTCTTAGGTGAGAACTGAGTGAGCATACATTAACTGATATATCTCGCGTTTTATCTTTTTACAAATTGTGAGATTGCTTTTACAATTGTTTCTATACTTTTACTAAATAACTAGCATAATGTTATTAATTTTATTTAGGGTGCTCACTCAATCCACACGCACACACAACAATCTACCCATAATCCTTTAAATTCCAGACAATGTGTTAAAAATATTAAATTTTAAATATTCGATTATAAGTGCATCTAAATTAATACTAATATTCTCCGTTCTAAATGATTTGGCTGTCTCTGTATTAACAGGCGATCAAAATAATTGCCAGGTCTGTTTAATGAGATGCGTCAGTAAGTACTTAGTGGAATTTTACTAGTTAGGGCTCATTCCCACGGCATACGTCTTTGACGATTCGTCAAAAAACACGATACGTCTTGACGGATGGACGTTCACATTGAATACGGAATCGTGTTTTTTCACGATTCGTCAAAATATCCGCATTGAAGTTCACACACAAACGCATACTAAACTGTGCGCGGATCCGTCATAATCATAAAACATTCACGATTCGTGATTTCTAAAAGACGTATCCGTATTCGTCTTTTTTCACGATTCGTCAAGCGTGTGAACATGAGTATTTAAAAAGCATTGCCGCCGTCAAAAAAAATAACGAATCGTGAAAAAAGGCGATTCGTGAAAAAAGACGATTCGTCCTCGTGTGAATGAGCCGTTATTGAGACTCAAAGATAGGTACATTTCTAGGAATTTGCTGAAACATTTCTATTACAGATAGTTTTTAGAGTGTTTAGTTAGGCAAAAAGCATGTTACGGCTCATTCACACGAGGACGAATCGTCTTTTTTCACGATTCGTTATTTTTTTTGACGGCGGCAATGCTTTTTAAATACTCATGTTCACACGCTTGACGAATCGTGAAAAAAGACGGAATACGGATACGTCTTTTACAAATCACGAATCGTGAATGTTTTATGATTATGACGACCTACGTCTTTTAGAAATCACGAATCGTGAATGTTTACTGAACCAATCTGAACTGAGCTAAATCACGAAATAAATGTGAACTTCAATGCGGATATTTTGACGAATCGTGAAAAAACACGATTCCGTATTCAATGTGAACGTCCATCCGTCAAGACGTATCGTGTTTTTTGACGAATCGTCAAAGACGTATGCCGTGGGAATGAGCCCTTAGTATAGACTAAAACGTAAATATCACTTAGGGTGCGTGCACAGTAGGCAATCTGCTTGCCGCCGACTAAGGAGTGAGCGCAAACTAGCAAACTGTGAACATATTTATATATCTGTAAAATATATGTAGTGCGTAGGTACTAAACCGATACGCAGATAACTCAGTCGGCGGCAATCATGCGGCAAACAGTTTGCCTACTGTGTAGCCTTAAATTGCTTTCGAGGTCCATACGGCTGTTCTCAATATTCTATCTATCTATAATCCTTGATTAGCTACTGTCAAAATGTCCAGCATATTTTTATTTGTTAAAATATTTTTATTATACAATATAACGATTATTACTTTCTACTAACTCTAACAGATTATAGACAAATTGATCGTTGAAACCGGCCATTAGAGAACATATTTTGTTATAAATAAATATGACTAAAAAGAAAACTAAACAATGATAAAATGAAAAAATATATTATAATCAACAGAGTAAAAGATAATAATTCAGTGCCTTGTCGAGGCACTTTCGTCGTCCAAGGAAAATCATCCACGTCGTTTGAGCCATAACACAATACAAGAGATCAACTCTTGCTATTTTCCCGCCAATTTTATGCCATAAAAGCTACATCCTTGTTCAGAACAATTTTTCTTTTATTTCAAGTCGTTAACGGAACTATGAACAAATTATGTACACTTCTGTCATCTTAAAATCAAACGCACAACCCTGATTATGCTGCAGATTTAGAATCCCGTGTCGAAAATATTTACTTCTCCACAGTAATTCGCGTCGCATTTACTATACGATCAAAACATTACACTACGCGTAAGCTGTCGTCTATGCGATTTCCAATATCTGACATAAAACAAGACACTTTTAATATGTATTCACAATTGTATCTTGGAGACTCCGAAATTCAATATCGATAATCTTCTCATTCGAGTTCAATTTCGCAGCGAGCTAGGGAGAAAGATCTTTGTCTTATTAATAATCATAATTTGATACAGCAGAACTTAACGAGACGACACATTAGTGACGAAGTCGAACTCGTAATCATCGAAACCATCCCACCTCTGCTTTCACATGGTCCTTCGAGCCTTGTCCTATACAATCAAAACATGTCAAAGCACATTTTTCCTTGCCAAAACTCACTTTACGCAATTAAATAAAACAAGACACGACATATAAACGTTTATGCACAATATCTACGCTACTGCATTTTGGAGACTTCGAACTTGGTGTTGATGATTTCTTCGTCGGAGTCCAAGAGCGGTAAGGTGGAAGCGGGGATGTTTTCTTCGACCCAGCGAAGGTCCGAGTCCAACGAGTTGGCTCGCGCGTGCGCCTGTCTCGCCTCGGCGGTCTCAGCCGAGTTGGTACCGCGCATCTTTACGCCGTACGCGTCGTTCACAAACTGTTCTTCTTCTTCTGTAATTGAAATTAATAGACTTTAAAGAATATTTGTTATGTATAAACTAAAAACGGTCATAATATCAACATTGTCAATTCATATTGTAGCTTCTAAGATCTCAAACCCATGCTGACAGACAAGTGTTGCAAGAGACAAAAAATTGTTCTTCACATTATTACTAACAATTATTAAATTTCTATGATGTACATATTTTATTTCTGACATCTATCTGAATAGTATTTTTTAGTTTTGTAACATCGAGGAACCGATATCAGATTGTAAGTGGTCACTGTTGGTGGGCCGCCACAGCACCATGATGGCCGCGAGCACCAGCGCGAACAGTGTGCCTACCACCTACCACCTACCACCACAACACAGTACCCACCATCGTCATCCTCGGCGTTGTCGAGCAGCGGCGTGAACGCGTACCGCTGGTTGTTGTTGGTGGGCCGCCACAGCACCATGATGGCCGCGAGCACCATCGCGAACAGCATGTGCCAGAACGCCTCGTCTAGCCACACGGCCTTCCAGTCCTGGACAAGTGTCATATTGTTAAACTTTGTTCTGAACGTCCGTTAAAGAATTTTGAACCGTACGCCTTAATGGTAAAGTTCAAATTCCTTTAAAGCGAAGGAAGGACAGCATCAGTGTATTTACTTTTGGCGATACTTAGCGACTGCACAGTCCCAAAAGCAGATAGTCTGAAGTGACTGAGAACGAATCTTTGCGTTCTCCTGTTGGCTACTTTGAGTACACACGTAGCGGCATGAGGCCCGCATACACATGATGCGTACTTTTTTAAGATAACCTACTGTTTTAAATATACTCTGCTAGCACATTTTAAACTTTCGGACGGTCACAATGTGTAACTAAAATTAATGTAATTAATTGTAGCAAATAAATTTGAACTTTAGCAATTAGAAATTTCAAAGTTTTCATTTCAAAGTTCAAAGTTTTCATTTCTAAGTGCTTGGTAATATTTTGCACCGAATAACAATCGTGTTTTACGGTTCTTTCAGTAGAAATTAAATCTAATAGCATGTTTGGAAAAATACATCAGAATGTAGAAAAAAATGAGTAAAAAAATGATAAAGTGCTATTACTTATAAGTAATAACTATTTAGTTTACTTATCTAATCTAATCTTTATATTCGTATTTAAAATTGAAAAACAAAATCAGTATAAACAGGGTATAATTTGTCTGGGTTTACTGTGAGGTGTAAAAGGTTCCATCTATCCTACAGTCCAAGCCAAACTTCCCGAACAAAGGACAACTTTGCTGAACAAAGTACGAGACTATGGCTCCAGGTTATTAGTGATAGAAGTACCTGTACTCATACATAATGTATATTTAATTTAATTAGCTTAACGGTAACCAACACACACATCTGGGGTGTGTGTTGGTTACGGTTAAGCTATCTATCAAGCTCTTTTCAATATCATCCTTAAAATTTTAATGTGTTTCGGTTGTAATGTCAGAGAGCCAATAAGTGTTACCCTTTGTCCTCATTCGTAACGTGTAATTTGGGTGACTTAACATAAGGCCGGTCTTTGATAGTTATGTAAATAAAATAAAAAAACTTACTGTAATACAATCCATAATTTTGTAAGACTTGAGCGAATAGAAGAGGAATATCACAGATGCGATGACGGCGAATATGAGCGTGTTCGTGAAGTGTCTGTACAGCGAGAGTTTCACTGAGTTTCTGTAACAAACCAACGCAGTGACGATAGTGTATGTTGAAGGGAAAACAAGACATTGGGAATTCCGCGAAATCCGTAAGTCTAAACTTAAATAAAATTTAAACAGTAATAGGAATCCCACGAGGTGGGGCAACGTTGATCTAACGCTTTAATAATGAGTAGTTTACCCATTACAATGTTTAATAATTGCAATATTATTTCTTCTTTGGATTCAAACTATTCAGAGATTCATTTTTGTGACTACAATGTTGTAAAATAATGTATCACTGAATCAGTATGTTATCATAAAATCAGAATTCCTAGGGATTTCACGAAATTCTTGGTGAGCAATTTTTCCGCGACAAATAAGAAGAAACAATGAACAAAGAAAATTAGGTAAAACCACAGTCAGACCAAATTTAATTTTTATAGTCAATCATAATATAAGGATAGTTAAAGTACTTTTTTAAAATCTAGTTATTTTATACACGGAACAAAGATGTGGTAATCAAATCAAGGAAAAAAAAAATAATTTAACTAAACAATTTTTGAAAATAACATGCATATTAAAGATTAAAACAAAGTAGAATAGAGTCCCTTGTCATAAAAGAAACATCAGTATAGTATGTGAATATGTTAATTGAATACTTTACACAATTTTTGTATTTATTTTTGTTAAGCATTATCAACAGTATCTTACATGTGAAGCAAGTATGTAGTGTAAATCAATGTAAGTACATATTTATCTATGAAAACTGAAAAACCTAATCCCCCTTTATCTTTCGTATAGCAAACGTAATGTTTTGATCGCTAGTGGATCTTGTTGCTATCTCCACCCCATGGCCATTGACTTTGATTTTATAGCCTATAAATTCATGTTGTTATCTATTACTTTATTACTTAGCGGTGGCTAATGACATCTCAGTTTGATCGCGTCGCGCCGTGTTACATTAGGGTCTGTTCACACAGACCGGCTCGGAGAGGAGAGTAGATTTTTACCAGAATGCAAACAGAATTTTGAGTAATTGTATTAAGGTTTCTTTTTTATGTGCACTTTTTTGTCATAAGGAATACCTCAACGCGTTTTATGTGAAATAATAAGAGGAGCTGACTGGCCCCGATTGCGTGCTCTTTTCCGCTCGCTCTGCTTTAAGATCTTTTCCGGTGTATGTGAAATATGTAGTTGGCGGTTCCGCTCCGGCCAATTCCAAGCGTATGCGATCTGGTTTGTGTGAAAAGAAAAATGCGAGCCGATGCTCTCCGAGCCGGTTTGTGCGAACGGACCCTTACACCTGGTTCCGTTTAAAGTTTACTCGCACAATTCCACCCGCTCACCTCCGCAACTGCAGCGTGCGCATGGTGTGCGCGAGCGACACGAACACCCACCAGCACAGCGCGCTGTCGAGCAGCGACAGCGGCGCCTCCGCGAGCAGCAGCGCCCGCGCGCGCGCCGCCGACCGGTGCAGCCGCAGCCACGCCTCGATGCCGCCCAGCGCCGCCCACAGCAGCCCCGCGGCCGCCACGCGCTGCAGCGCTGGCCCGAGACGCGGTCTGCGAGATACGTCAATACGTGAGTACAGTGTGATCATTTATACTCGGCTGATATAAAGTTGGCTACGAGTGGCTTCGCAAATGTCGATTTTAAGGCCAAAATGGTGGTAGGAGGTGGGGAGTGCGGGCGGTAGGATAGTTAGCCAATACCATGGACGTAAATACGTCCATGGCCAATACGAAGTAGCGCATCACAAAACACTGTCATGGCCGCCGTGTTTTGATTGGTCAGTTACTGTACCTGCGCAAATATCTCGGAAAACGAAGTTCATATCAGCCTAGATAAAATGACCTTACTGTATAAACATTGGCCGCGCTGGGCCCAGACGCGGGCTGACACACAAATAACAACATATTAATCTATGCATATATAGACAAACGAGCTGTGCCCCCTCGACATCGTGCGTTGATGCTATTCCCACGTAAATCCCGATCTCACGGGAATTCCGGAATTTAAAAAAGGGTAGCATAATATGTTATTCATAACCTCCTGTATCTTTCACTGGTCCTATAAAATCACTTCAGCCGTTCCAGAGATTAGCCCGGACAAACAAAAAGACAAAAATTACAAAAAAGTACATAAAAAGAATAATCAAAATCGGTTCATCCGGTAAAACTTAAAAGATAACATGAATAAAAAATACAGTCAAACTGAGAACATCCCCCTTCTTCCTTTCCTTCTGTCGGTGAAAAAATAACATACAGACTCAACATCTCAACCTTCCTACAGCAATACAGTTACATGTACGTTAAACAAGCACTGAAGCGCTCATAGCCCGGCGGCTTGCGTCGATCCTAAGCGATCGACAAAGTTAAGCAACAGCAATGGTCAGGTAGTCGGATGGGTGACCGATTGTGGCAAAATATCTTGAGCGCTTCCGTGCTTCGGAGAGCACGTAAAGCCGTCGGTCCCGGTTGTTATCGATTGATAGCAGTCGTTAAGCCGTGTCGGAGGCCTTCGGGCGGCTTAAAAATTTTCGACACTGGGTTGGCCACTAACCCGTCCACCAATCCGCATTGGAGCAACGTGGTGGAGTATGCTCTAGGCCTCCTCAGTAATGAGGAGAGACCCGTGCTCAGTAGTGGGTCATTAGTGGGTTGACAGTTACATGTACGTTAAACGAGCACTAACTTGACGATCCCGAAGCCGAGCGACACAATGATGACGAGCATGCGCGCCAGCGCGCGCTTGCCCACCGACACCCACTCCGCGATCATGTACGCCGAGAAGTTGAACAGTCTGCGAACATTACATTTATTGCTTGAGTCGTGTGTTTATCTGTTTATCACTCCATACTAAGTTTTCTATGTCTATGTACATATGCTTATAATTATCGTTGTACGCGAGGCCGAACGCGTTGACCGATTTCGATGATTCTTATGTCCTTCAATTGGATCGATCTTGCCAAAATTGGAAGTACCCCTTACATCATTATCATGTTAATTGTAAACTAGTGTATAATTTGGCGTTTAGCACCATCTACATTACCCACCCGGTGTTATTGATCGAGGAGTAAACCCCGTAATAGAGGGCGCTCTCGACCATGCCGAGGAGCGCGACCGCGCCGATCCAGTACTGGATGCGCAGCAGGTCGCGCCACTGCAGCGCGCACACCACCAGCCACGCCGTGCACAGCACAGTGTACGCGCCACACATCACGCCGAAAAACTGGAATAATAGGGAGGAAAAACATGTTTATAGGCAACTGATTAATACATTAAATATTGCAATTACGTCAATGTCAAAACACAAACATTATTTTAACTCAGATTTTTTTTATTATTATACCCTACATTAATAGAATTGGTTTTAATTTCATTTAATTCGTACTCAGACGAGCACTAGTAAACATAGTATAGCATATAATTATACTAATACAGACCGGTAACAGAGGCCACAGCGACGCGGACAGGTACCCAGAGGGCGCCACCAGCTCGATGTAGAAGCTGGCGTTGAACTTGGCGCTGCCCTGCACCTTCATCAGCAGCGCGTACGTGCCCGCCTCCGGGACTATGCGGGCTGGCTGGTACGGCTGTAAAGAACATATGTATTTACATGCAATTTTATTTTATATAGCGATATGGTTCATCTTAATAAACATTAATGTAACGTCACATTCAAGATTCTGTACTATGGTAGCACAGAATTTTGAATGACAAAATTTCTTCGATATAAACCTTCAGGTCATAAAATGAATCTTTAACCAAGATCCTAAGTATTAAAAGCGGACAAGTACTCGAGATTTAGAATCGTTTTACGTTACGGCGTTTTTAATATGTTTTATGTTACGACGAGACCGTTTACTTTTTTCTTTTATAAGTTACATCTTGGACTTCATCGCCACTTACCATCAGGTAGAATCGTTATCGTTCATTAACCTATTTTGATATAAAAAAGATCGACGATGGTATCTTGTAACTCCGACAGATATACCTTTAGAAGCCTGCAAAGTACTTCCAAACTAATTGTAGCCACGGTACTTAGTACCATTCCTACCATGTAATAATTGTTTTAAGAACAATTGTATTCCGGATAGGAAGGCGTGGAGCCGGTTACACTTTTTTAGAGGCGACCATCTCAGTCCTCAGGGGTAGCAACGCATCTGTGACCGAGTTGGAACGAGACTCATGAGTCTAGTTCTGGGTCGGTCACAGTTGTCATGGGCGGCAGCGGAAGGTGGTCTGGTGCTGCATCCTCGTTTGCTATCTTAATTCCATAAAAAAAAATACCAAACCAAAGGAACGGGTACTCACGTTTGTCGCGACATCTTTCGGCGTGTCAGACGTCTTAGGGTCGACGAGCGAGAACAACACCGCATTCTTGCCGTTGCAAGTGTGCGTCTTCTTCGCCGAGAACTCCGGTATGTTACTGGAGTTGTTCAAGTCGTACGGGGACCAGTCCATTTCGTTTGTGCAATCTACGATATGCTGGAAGGGAAGAGGTTTATTGGGTACTAAATCGATTAACTGAAACTAAAAAAAAATAAGTGGACGGCAGTTCGCACACAAGCTTTCTTCTAAGAATTATTCCGACGAAACAACTCGGTTATTCCACTCGCGGCATTTACGTACTTTTCAAAATGATAACAATAAATTACCAAAAACATTTACAATCATGACCTCTCCATTGTCGGACCCAGTTTCAGCTGATAGTCAATTTGTTAAAATCCTACATCCCCGTTATCACAAGCTCGACCGTGGATCATTATCAAGTTTTAAAATCAGCTATCATCATATCAACTTTCGATTAGTATCAAGTATCACTTATATGATAAAGCCTGATACATCATCATACATTAAGAATTATTAAAATAAACCTGTGCACATCTATCATTAGTCATAATATACTTAGCCTGTATACTGTGTGTTGTACACAATCATCCTGTGCATTGTTTAATGAATTTAAAAACAAACAAACAAAACACCTTCGTACTACAATCGAAGAAGCATAAAATTTTATGGTTTTAAAGACAGAGAAATTTTACGGTTTTCAGCTTTAAAGGGTTTTTCAAGTATTCAAATTGTCTTCAACAAAACGCATTGGCAACACTCTATTCGTCAAATCTATCGGTGTTTCCCAACAATTTCCACCAAAGATGGGCTCAAAGTACCTAATTATGATTACAGATTACAATTAGGTATGGTAGAAATGCTTCCACAAGCGTTTTTGAAGAAAGAGTAGGTTAACATTTTTGGCAAAGGCAATTCTGTATGTACAGTTGTAATTTTTATAAATAATGATGATTAATTGGGCAAAATTCATCAGATGAAATTGTTATTTGTAATCTCTGCTAACCATCTGATTGGATAGCTTGACATAAAATATATGTACATACCTTTTCTACATAATGGTAATAATCTGGTGAGCACCACGTTGGCCTTAACTTGAACGAAACTGTGAGATTTGTTTCCACATTACTATCACAGTGCACTGAAAAGGAAATATGACAATTATGTGTAATTATTATAACATCATTGTCAATTCGTCATAGGACGCATCATTATAAAATGGCAGAACAGTGAGTTAAATTAATGAGCACTTCCATACTACTGTCGACATGTTAAAATTCTGGGCATATATTATCAACACAATTCCATTTCAACCATATAAAACTTTGAAATACAAGCTTTTTCGTCTGTTAGGAGTCAACTTTAAAGATCTTGGTTCAGATCAAGAACTTATAAGGTACGTCATTAACACTACCATGTTCAATCAATTAAATAATAATAATTCAGTCCAAGTTGGGTTGATACTATGCCTTAAAAGCTTCAGAGCAATTATACTGCAATTGTAGTGCAAAGCATGCTTTTATTTAGGTAACACTTCAAGTATACTTTTACAAATATTACTATAGTAGTTAGCAATTACACTACAAACCGTCTTATCTTTACTAAACAGGATAATAGTCACAATTATTAGTACCACGCTTATCAGCCTCAAAGTAATTGTAAAAGTAACTATAAAAATTACTGATAACTAAGCATTTGCAATAATATTCACTTTAAATTCAACTGGAAAAGCTAATCTATTCTTTAATTTTAACTATGCATAGCATATGGTTCTATCCTGGGCTGTGATAGTGAGTGAATGTGAACTATGATTATAGTCAATTATAATTCACCATGTGGGCCACATTTTACAACTAAAGTATGCAGTTTATTCACAAATATTTCTTTTAATAAAAAAACTGACTAAAATGAACAAAGCACTTGGCTTTTAGGCTTAATACTCAAAACTTTTTGTTATCATCTTTCTAATTCAGTTCTTATTTGGCTTGCAACATAATATTATTACTGATACTTCTGGTATTACAGCTAAGTATAAGTATAGCTAATGTAAACACTTGCAATCCTATTATAATGAGGTGGGGCTTTTGTGAAAATGACTAGCAATAGCAACCGAACAACTTAATGAGTTTTGTTAAATGACATAGCACTGACCGTGAGTTCATAAATATATTTGAAATAGGGGAAACATACTTACATACTATTATAAGTTTAGTGTCCTTAAATAATGACTTGGATATTGCGAACCTACATTCCTCCTGAAACAGTAAAAACAACATCAGATTACTTATTATGGGCCCTGTTCATCAACGTATCGGTGATGCGCAGATTCATGAGTGACGACAACCATTCTATGAGGGGCCCCTCAGTTCGTTTGTCTAACATTAGGTACCATAAGAATACTACTATCAAAACATAAGAATTCCAGGCTCTACTTTACTTTAGTGACCATGTCAGATTGGGCTGAAAATTTTATGGGGGGAGGGGGGGGACTCTACCATCCCCTCCTAACAATTTTTGGGTCTAGGAATTGCATACTTTTTTTATTAAAAAAAAATGATTTTTTAAAGTAACCTCCTCACATTAAGCTGAAAATTTGAGGGGGAGAGGGTGGTGACTACACCACCCTTCCCCCCAAATATGGTTGTAAGGAAATGTATACTTTTTTTAATATTTTTTTTAAGTTTCTAACTTTTAACGGTTAGGTTGTCGCAAGTGAGTTAAGAATATTGTGCTTATGCGCGCGCGTGTGTGTGTGTGTATAGGTGTGTGTTTGTGTGTGTCTATCTTACATACAACATGATCAATAAATAAAAAAAAGAAAATTTAACATACATTTTTATTTAAATAATAATTTTTTTTTACACCACAGCTACGAGTACATACATAGGGTCAGTTTTCTAATACGGTCTAAGTTTAAACTAGCTAATCCCTACCTATTAGGGCAGAGAGTGTAGTAAAAATATGTCGACGGGACCCCCTTACGGGGGTCCCTTTTTTCTGCGTGGTTCTATTACAGTCGAACCTAACCTACACCCAACTAGAGTGTGGTTGGATTTTTGTTATATTTTTTTATGGCGGGGGGCTTCGCCCCCCGACCCCCCCTTTACGGGGGGCCTGCGGCCCCCCCGTCCCCCCGCTACCCCCATACCGCTATTTTTTCTTCATCCTACTCTATTGACCTAGTAGGTAATCGCAAGTATGTTGAGTAATTCTTTCATGACTTGTCAAATGTCAAAGTCATAAAATGACGACCATATTTACTTTTAATATGCAGTTTTCTGCACTGGATGCCAGCATTTTGGCTAAATTTGACAATGCTACCAACATAATACGGTTAATTCGAAGCTACTTTTGCGTTATTATGTTGGTGTATCTATGTAACGTTAGTGTAAAGTGTCAACAAGATAGTTTTCTTACCAAAAAATTGCGATTTTCAATAATTTATTATACAAGTACTATTCATTTCCTAGACGCGAAATTTTGATATAGTAGCTTACATTAGTGATATCTTTACGTGAAAAAAAAATTAGCTCAATCTGACGTGTTCACTAATGGAAAGACAAGCCGAATTCCATTATCTAGAATATGTTTATACACGTTTTCATACAATGCTTCACTACAAAATTTGGTATACGGCTTGTGACTCACTCTCGCTGTGCAATTATTACAAATAAATATCAATAATTAAATGCAGTCTTTAGGACTTGCAATCTTACTAGAAATGTAACAATTAAATAACAAAACTTAGGTTCTTACCCCGCTCATTGGCAAAGTCCATTTTCCGACGTCGGAAAAACTAAGCGCTACTTTGCAGACAGCAGCTAATACTAATATTCCTAACGTTTTACCCATTGCTGTAGAAAACGGAGGCTACGAATTATTTAAATTAATCTGAAGGATTTGTACATTATTTCAATTTAGTTTTATGTGGAAATTATTCTCCAAAACATTTTTGTTAGATTATATGATTAAATTTTTTTATGGAGCACTCGGATCGGATTATTGACTTTATGGATGCCGTAAGCCGCGTTTGATCGAAATGAATGACAGTCGATGACAGTGACAGTTAAAGTCACTGCGCCAGTCAAGAAAATAGATTATAAATACTCAAATATATCTATAAAATAATAATTAATTATTACTACCTACTGTGATACCAATAGCTAATTTGAGTGGCTTTCATAAAACCCATTTTAAAATTTGTTATTTGATATTGGTTGTACATTCATCATCATTTTCATCATTAAAATTGGTTACATTTATTATCTTCGGAGACTTCATGACAGCGAAAACGTTGTCAATTGTGTGCCAAACTGACAGTATGATGACGCTCACTAGTGACAGCAATGACAGACATCTTTGACAGCATTTTGTGGTAATTGTGGTTGTTGGTCGAGTAACTCGTCAAAATATTTATGTTTGGTTCTTCGTATTTCACTTTTATTTATATGTAATATGTAATTTTTATGATGAATTCTAATTATTTTAATAAAGAATTTTACGAGGAGTTCTAATGTGCAATGATCGGCTGTCATGTTTTGGTGGTGCAGTACTCATAGTGGTATGTGTTAGTCATGTCAGATTGCGCGCTGGTAGCCAATGTAAACGAACACGATGCCAGTATGGACGTGGGGAACGATAAGTCTCTATTCGAGCCGACTATTGATATGATGGTAAATGATTTTGATGACGAGAGAACTTTAGACGAAGAAGAAGCAATTGCGGCAGGAGAGCACCAGGACCCGAAAGCTGAACTGAATAGCCTCCAGCGGGAGGGTGATATGCCATTGGAAGAATTACTCGCTCTTTACGGTTATAACAAAAAAATGGAAAAGGCTTTGCCAGAACAACCACCGGAGGTGGTACCTGAAGAGAATGAGAAAACTGAGTCAGCGCTACAGCAGTTGTACTCGGAGACGACTAGTCCTGAAGCCACAAGATGCCTTAGGTCCGGTTCGCGGCCCCCTTCTGAGGAAGAAGATGACTATGATTACAGTCCTGATGAGGAGGATTGGAAAAAAACTATTATGGTCGGTAGCGACTATCAAGCTGGTATTCCGGAAGGTTTATGCAGCTATGATGATGCTCTACCTTATGAAAATGAAGATAAATTATTGTGGAACCCAACAGTCCTTGACGAGAAAGTAATTGAAGATTATATGAGGAAAATCTGTGCCATGAATTCTGGCACTGGTGTGGATGCAGTACCACGAGGTAAACAGCTTCGAGATGATGAAGAAGCTTTATTCTTACTGCAGCAATGTGGTCACAATGTCGAGGAAGCTCTACGAAGGAGACGTATCTCCGCCCAAACCCCAGCTCACGCAAGCGTATGGTCTGAAGAAGAGTGTCGTAACTTTGAAAATGGTATTAAAATTCATGGAAAAGATTTTCATCTTATACGACAACAAAAGGTTAGGACACGTTCAGTGGGAGAGCTGGTACAATTTTACTACATTTGGAAAAAGACAGAGAGACATGATATTTTTGCTAACAAAACACGTTTAGAAAAGAAAAAGTATACGTTACATCCTGGCCACACTGACTATATGGATAGATTCCTTGAGGAGCAAGAAGCGACGACAGGTACAGCGGGTACCAATGTTGTACGACCTGTCTCACCACCACCAATGCTGGTATACGTGCCTTCACCTGCTGCTCAACCAGATCCCTTAGCCCTGGGGGAGAAGGAAGTGTTCTCCCAGCTTAACCCAAACACTTCACCATCTAGAACCCTTTCAGCAGACGATGCGGAGCCCGACACAGTTTCCTAATACATGTTTTATGGCTATGCCATTTACCATGTTAAATGCACTGTTATTAGACGAGGGGCATTGCAATTTCCAGATTCACAGATAGGAACATATTTTTTTTTACTCTTAAGATTGAAAGAGGTTTTTATCAAGTGACTTACGGTAATGTTTTATACGAATATTAACAGTACAATGTAAATAATTATATAATATCTGTGAATGAGGAAACTGAACAATAATTCTGGTATAGCCATAGCTAATTATGCAGCATTTGTAACTCGTCAGAAATGTACATGCCAGTTTTTGTTATTATTTATTTGTATTTTTAGTTTAATTTAAAAATGGCTTCTGTACTTTCGAATTTATTTTGTCAATATTGTGTGGAAATCACAAGCCGAGTTATGCTGAAACAAGTTAGATCAAAAGTATTACTGTCAGCATTCTTAATGAGTGGAGAGAATTTAATGGTCAATTAGTGTAATCCATAAATGTATGGAAAGTTTATTAATCATTGTTGTATTTGATACAATTATTTTCTGGAGAAATATTGTACCAAATCATAATTATGTTTGTTATATTCTATAATCTGAATAACATACATGCCAGACAAAGGAGAAATCTGAAATTGTAGCATTAGTGCCTCAAGTTTTAAAGTTATATAAATAGTTATTTGACATTTATAATTGATAATTTTTGATAAGTGCCTAATGTTTTTGTTCATTATTTCTATTGAATTCTTAAGCTAAAGTGTTATATTGTTCTGTTTGTGATGTTCCATGTCTAGAGGTATTTTAAATCACACCTTACTGTGGTGTTACCATAAGTCAAATTCAAAGCCAAAGATGCTTTATTGAGGACTGGAAGATAGAGGAATAATTGGCTTTGACTTTGACATTGATAAGTATATGTCATAATATTTTATTTTTTGACAGTTCCATGCTGTATTCACGAATGATTCACAATCGTTGCAACAAAAATGAAGTAAGGATGTAAAAATTGTGAAAATTTTAATAAACAGTGCAAAAACCATAGTCATTCATTTTTATATGTTCCTTCCCTTTATCTTAAGTGTGTTGGCTTTGTAAAATTATTATTTTAATGTACTCTTTAGAGGACAGTATAAGATCAAAACACAAATGTGTGCAGTGTGTGCCTGTGTGCACATCTGCAGACGTTTTAAGTAAACCATAACCATATTAATCTATGAGGTAAACTAAACCTATTCGATTTGACATGGATTTGACCACCAAGAATAAAATGAGCCCAATTTCTGTGCTCTATAACATTTATAATTCTACTCTTACACCTACTAGAGGGAGCCTAGTTTAGCTTTACTGAGGAGCATGAAATAAAATTAGAAGTTGTAGACAGAGTGAATGAGTGAAGTGTCCCCTGGGTGCCCAGAGTTAAAATAATATTTTATATAAATTTTTGAGGACATGGAATGTTAACGAAACTGCAGTATGCAGAATCTATATTATTCATGTCGTATAGACAAGTCAGTAATTAATATACCTTCAAAAAGCCATACATTTTAAAGGGGCTTTTAAGTGCAAACTGCAAAGAAGCTTTGTGAATGTAATGGGTGGCTGATGCGCCATTTTATAGTTTTATCAGTTTTTATTAAGGAGTTTAGAGTAGTATTCTGTGACACCGGAAGTCTATGATCTATGGTGTCAATAAAGTCACAAAATAAAAACTAAGTGTCAAAATGTCAATTAGGGACATGGTATCGAATAGAAAGTATCGATACTGTACTCATGAGTAGTATCGAAATAAAAGTATCATACTCATAAAAGTATCGTAACAAAAGTATCGATACCTCAAAGTATCGAGTACTTTTCCTAAGCAAGAGCTACACGTAATGAATTTCACCCATTTTGAAACGTAGCCTTAGTAAAAATAACAATAAAATGTGGAATAACAATTTTTAGGTTAGTTATAAGTACTTAAAAAGCATAGAATATTTTAAAAATGCCTTAAAGCATTGATGTTTCTCTAGATGCTTATTCATATTTGACGTCTTTCCGCTCTTTCCTGACCTTTTTATCGTTTTGAAACCTTGCGTTTCACTTCATTGTTGTGGCATTCTTCTAATGACTCGAATGTCGATACGAATGACAAGCATTAATGTAGTAGACACTGTAGACAGAAAAACAAGTCACGAAAAGAGCGCGAAGTTACACAACGGTGAACGAACGGGAAAACGAGTAAGTTATGATCGATTTAGTAAAGTAAATTATGGTTATGAAGGAAAAATTAAGAACTGAACTATAAATGGAATGAACTATATCTAGTTTGATGTTTTAGATTAGAAGGTTCAGAACGATTGAACATAAAGTCGTAAGTTTGAAATGGTTAATTTCTAAGATTTATTCGATACGATACCTGTTGAAAAGTACTCATTGAGTAAAAGTTTCGAAAGCAAAGTATCGAGTACAAAAGTATCGGTATCGAAAGGTAAGATACTCGATACCACAAAGTATCGATACTTTTTTGGTGTCCCTAATGTCAATTAATATCTGTCTGACAGACTGGACAGACAGGTGACTAACTAATGACAGAATCTGTCATTAGTTAGTCACCAAAATCTGTCATGCTATCAACAACAATTATTTTTATTGAAAATATAAAACAATAGATACCTACCTATCTCACTGTCTCTATTTGTTGAATTGTGAAATTAATACCAGGAATATACTGATATTAACTTCTAAGGCTTCTTTCTGGTTGTAATATTATCTTTGCTTGTAAAGTTGCCTTTGTGTCGTTAGTATGAATGTGACTGTAGATATGACTGAAAAAGAGATTCTTAACGATTTCAAAGAGAACTACGCGAAGATACGTAAATTACTTGATGAAGACAGCAAGAATGACCCCGAGAACGAGCCATATCTCTCTAAGTACAAAGCTAAAAATATTCTGTCGAATATGCGCGATTCTCTTGTTACCATAAGTTCTGATGCTAACATTGACAAGTTGAAAATCAACGCTATGTTAGGTGCCGTGTTGATGAATATAGGAATTATACATATGGAAACCGAAGAGTTGACTGCTAGTGAAAAAGTGCTAATGGAAGCTGTCGACCTTTTGGCACCGGATGCATCGAAACCTGAAGTTGTAACTACGCTAATTAACGTTTACAACAACCTGGGCATCCTGTGGTCAAACAGGGACGAACCTGAGAAGGCGAAGATGCACCTTCTGAATGCTAAAGGGTGTTATGAATCCTTCAAATGCACAATGCAAATGCCTCTACCGATCGAACAGATTATGAGCAGCGCCGGAGAAAATGTAGCTGGTGACTTTATGCTCCTTGAGAAGGCTCATACACTAACGCTTTATTACTTGGCCCAAGTTTATGGTTCCCTGAAAGAGAATTTGAAGTCGGCCATTTACTGCCATGTCACGTTGAGAAGGCAGTTACAGTATTCAGACTACGAACCAATTGATTGGGCATTAAATTCAGCCACATTGTCCCAGTTTTTTGCAGAGCAGAATGGCTTCTTCCAATCAAGACATCATTTGGCTGCAGCGTCTACCATTCTGGAGAATTATGAAGCAACCTTACTGGAGTCTGAAAGTGATGACGAAGCATATTTGGCAAAGAAGGAGACCTTCAAGCACCGATCAGCTGATGTGGCACGGTGCTGGGCTAAGTACTGCTTGCTGCTGATGACTGCATCCAAGGCCAGACTCATGAATGATGCGGATGCAGACAAATTGTCTGTTGCAATAACAGGTTAGCCTTATATTTTTAGCTAATATTTCTAGTATACAGCATTTATTATAATAATTTTTCTTTTGTCTGATTTTTTCTAGTCTTGTTAAATATTTTATTTCTATTTTCATTTTGTATTTGTTGTCATTTAAATGTGATTAATGATCTGTGACCATAGATGAATGAAGTAAAAGGTTTATGAGAGTAACTTATTTTAATTTACTATTATGTATGTTATTTCATTATGACGCTGACTATTGGCTCATTATTATTATTATTATTATTATTAATTTTACTTATTGTTTTTTAAAATTAATATGTGAACTTGCAAAATAAGTGTAAAATTTGCCATTGTCTGTTTACAAATGCATCAGATATTTTTTATAATTTTTTTTTTTCTTTATCTAATTTATTTTTTGTATAGTTCATTTATATTGCCAGTGATAAGGCAACACAAAACATGAACATAAATACAGAAATAAAAAAGATCTCTCTTAATGTTCCAGATATGTCAAACTTGGAGTTGGAAGATCATGAGAACATCTGTGGAGGAGATATTAAAAACTTAGTATTCCCAGACTTAGATGTATCTAAACATGAAAGCAAAATTGGAGATAAATTCTTGTTAACATATCAAGATGCAAGGGAAGTGTTCTTGTGCTGTCAGAACTGGCTCAACAAAGCCAAGGAATACTATAAACTGGAGACACTGGCTTCCGACTACATAGAGTTAATCCAAGACAGTTCACAGTCTTATTCATATCTTGCATTCTTTGAAGAAGACGATGAAAGACGAGCAAAGATGCATAAGAGACGGGTTGACATGCTAGAGGATCTGATAAAAGAAATTAATCCAACATATTATTTGCAGTATTGTCGACAGCTGTGGTTTGAGCTAGGGGAAGTTTATTCGGATATCCTAAACATTAAACTCGACCGAGTCTACAAAACCAATGAAAAACTAACACCACATTTGTTGAAGAAAATAAACTTCCTCTGTGAAAAAAGCATTGAAAACTATGATCACTTTCTAGATTCAGTGAAGGATAAAAATGGCAAGATGCCACAGAAACTTGAATTCGATCTTATACGGCCAGTTATAAGTGCATATGCATTTATTGGCAGGAATAGTATGAAAAGAATTGGAATTGATAAAATGACACAACTTAACCATGTTAGAAAAAGTTTTGATTCATACCAAGCAGTGGTTGATATTTGCAAGAACGATGAGGAGGCAGCTATAATGATGAAGGAGGAATTTAGTTTGTGTCATGAAATGGTCAAAATATTACCAATTAAAATAAAGAAATTGGAAACTGATTTGTTAGCGTGATAGGAATAGTGCTTATTTGCTATGCTTTTGTATCAACCAATACTAGTGGATCAAGAGAAATATTACATAAATACTAGTCAACTAATATTTATAACAATTTGTTGATTTTTGATCTCATATTCCTTGTGGTTTGTTGAAGGTTGTGACAATACAAAGCTTGCACAACACTAATTTACAAATCCTGCGCTTTATATCTATTATAATATTTGATATGAAATGATCTTCACTGCTAATTACTATTTAGTGTTAGACACTCTTATGCTGTAACAGTTTATTGATCTAATATTTTATGATATTATTACAAACTAGAGCTTTTATGGTACAGTGGTATATAAATCATATTGTGTGAATGTATATTCAGCAGTATCTATCAACTGTTATTGGCCTGTTATGAAATAAAATATATAGTACACATTTCACATTGATATTTACTTGACATGATTAAGATACCTAAAGTAATGTGAGGTACATAAATCGTAGGAGTAATCATAGGAGTGGTGCTATTCTACAAAATTTTATTTACAACCCTGTGTTATTGATTAATTTTATGATTGATTCCCCAATGTTGATATGCAATCCTGCTTTGAAACAATTCGCCCTGGGTTCGAGTCCAAGTTGGGGTATTTAATTTATTTATAGAACATGATTTAGAATGAAAAAGTGTGTGCATACACCTTTGAAAACAAACACAACACTCTTTAAAAATGACACATTTAGAATTTCCAGCAGGTACTAAAATAGAGCACAAAACCTATTATTTTCTTTTTAAAGTTTAATATTATCGAATCCAAAGCGGGTACCAACACTAATATCAATTAAAGTTGTTTATAAAATAGAAAATCCTCACCCTACTTGCTAGTCACCAAAGCGTCACGGGTTCGATTCCCCACCACATATTTATGTGAGAGATAAAATGAAGCGGTGCACTTAACGCGAGTCGCAATGTATAAGCCATCTATCATTAATAAAGAAATCGATGATTTTAGCGAAATTATTAAATTGGCTTTAAAATTTTGTTTATTAGCGCACTCCTATGAAGGCTCTTACTAGCTTAGGACTTCCACACAAAACTGAATTTTTCTGTGGGAGCTCTGTGATCGAACAAGTTTCGCAACAGCGGGCGCGGTCGGTATTTGGATGGACGACAATGCAAAGAAATCTTAGCATTTCCGTCCTTCGGAATGGCACTTGCATCCGATACTTGGGGTGGCCAGTAACCCCTCCACCAATCCGCATTTGACAAAGTGGTGGAGCATGCTCTAAAACCTCTTCAGTTATGAGGAGCACCATGAGCCTACTGCCCGAAGGGCTTGCTTCTTATTGCTAACATAACGTAACTAATAGTTCTAATTAAAACAATTATTACAACATTGAAATATTTTATTGACACATGCACATATTGATTCCCTCGGCTTACAAAATAACTTTAATCAGCCTGGACTAAAACTTCTAACAATAAATATCACAGAGCAAGAAGCAGCGATATTTTTATGTGAACATTCCAAAACAGGACAAAAATTATTTTACTGTAGCAATAGCAATAACAAACGTAATATTTTAAATTGCACTAGATGCAAATAACGCACCTAATTCTAATGCCTCTTTCATTAACTTATATTATTGGTACTTTATTAAGTAGTTATGTATTTATGTTAATAATTATGTTCGTATAGCAGCAATTTAGCCAATCAAAATTTCAGTCATGAAAAGCACCACAATTGAGTTAGCGATGGAAATAGGTAGATATCTACATAATTAGTACGTTTTATACATTACTATAGTTATTTTAATTAAAAAATTTAGTACCATATATCTTAATTATCGTACCATACCATAATTTTTATACAATATAATATTTTTATACAATTTAATATTTAATTTAGCAGATTTAACGTGGGACAACCCCAGGAACGTAGGTAGGTAGGTACCTACATACACAATGCAACATTTTAACAATAATAGAACCTACACCTTCAATCCTGAGTACTTAATTGAAGTGCTTCCATAAAGATGACACTATAAAGTGTTCATACCACACATTAGCAAAAAAAACAGCAAAAAAGTGAATCCCAATAACCATGCAGACTGATTTTAATAAAAACAAATTTGTTCAATCACATCAGTTTGAATTTATTATTTTCGAAAAAAATGTTGATTCAAATCTAATTATGTCAGGTAGACTTCTTTCACCAATAGGTATCTAACAACGAGATTCTAAACCTACATGTTACCCATAAAATATTGCTTACTTAATTAGTTATATCAAACTTAGCACAAAACTTTTAGGGAGCTATAAGCTCATAAGGGTAAATACATCTTAAAAATACGATTTGGCATAGTACCTACCTGTTAAAGGTAGGTCTTTCGGGCATGAAAACCACATGATGAAAACCGTACGATTCCATAATTATTTTACTAAGGTTACCCCTTTTAGGACGAATAATTATATTTTTAATTAATTTCAAACTCATAATTTAAACTTTTAAACTACCCTGCCGTGTTCTCACTATAGTTATTTGTAATCGTTACGGTCGGAATGCGTTCGACACCACTATTATCTATTATTACTCTAACAAAGGACAAACCAAAGAAATAAAGTTACTTATGGAGTAAACAAATAAATAAATGCTATAATAACACACATCACTACTTTAAAGATGCTTTTCCATTTAAGGTATTTGCTTCTTACTTTTCAAGAAAGACACCCGACTTGAAAAATACTTGAAATTAACATTTACATTTATCAAAAGTAACGTATAGACAATGTCAGCTTGGTAGTGTCTAGCGGTGGCCTGGTAGGTGACTCCTCGACGACCGCAATGGGTGACCGGGTGCCACCAAAGCTAGCTAGGCCACCCATAGTCCGCAGGCCCCATAGGTATCACTAATATACCGCGGCGGCAATAGCTGCGGCATTGCGACTAGTACTTACCTATTTTATGATGTTGTGACCGTCCTTAAGGCACACGCACTTGACTGGACTTGATGGCACCTTCAATAGGTGTCAAGTCCCTCGACAAGTGAAACCGTCAATCACGTGAGACTTGTCCAGTGCGCTTGATCGTCTCGGGGACCCATATCAGTGTTGAGCATCGCACTATTCTTCGTAGTCTCTGCACTATGGCTATATAATAAAGCTTTACATCGCACATACAAGTGGAAAAGCATCTTACACATTTAAAAACAATAAATCTACTGGCTACAAAAAGCTAACAGTTAATGCATCTTTTCTTTCCCTCCTCTGACGAATAAACGAGAGATCCGTGACAGTAGTAACCAAATAATGGCTACAACGATGCAGATAAGTCCTACGAAGGCAGCAGCAACGTCTAGTAGAGCGTATTGGTAGAACGGCATGTCTCTGGCAGCTGAGTGCAGGGGTGATGCGTGACCCCAACGGATGACTCTCTCAACCCAGTACACGGCTGTCTCCAGCGGCGGAGATTGTCGGTCGTGCCAGATTTTTGATAGACGTCGAGCATTCATCCGCATTCTGAAATGGAAAAGTATTTAAAATTAGTAAGATTTGAAGTGCACATTGTGTTATATGGCTACCTAATTTTAATTCATAGTGGTAAATAAACACTTTATACCTACTTATACCAGCACGTATTCATGATTTATGTGACGTAAAAATAGAGTGACAAGACGACAAAATGCCGCAAGCCCCAGTTGGGAGGATGTTAACACTTATTATAACAATTATTACCCATCGATGTAGAATATACCCACTACATACTAGTAATAATAATACCTACTACATCGACGACAATATCGAGTAAAATTTAAACTTAAGGAAATTAAGTTTGCCATGGGGCCGTATGATCCATCCTTAAATATGTCCCTACCTAAATGTTAAAATGTAAATAGATCTTAACGTTGATCTTTTGGTTTACGAGCTGCAAGGCAGGGAACATCTGCGGTTATGCGTATGCTCAACAACGACCCATATAACTCGGGTACACTAGACCTATCCACTAGGCCTTAGGCCACTAGGCCTTTCTTCACGTTATAATGCTCAATGCTGATCAGAAATAATAAACACCTGTTGTCTACATAGAAATGATATTAATTTATTTATATCGGTAGACAGTTGGCGCGCCTCGGCTTTCGAGAAATAGAAATGTTTTAGACCTTGAAATAGACAGTCGGTGAACTGAGACTGGCCGATAGAATATAATATTTACAGTTAACAATTTTTATTATCATATCAACCGATCGTGGCTCAATATTGAGCACAGGTCTCATCTCAGAATTAGAAGATTATCTAAGGCCACAGTGCACCATGCTTGTCAGACTTCACACACCTTTCAGTTCTTGCGGCAGGCAGGTTTTCTTCACCGTTAGGTATAGCAAGTGACCTTTACATTATTTAAATGTAACGCATATAATGCGCGCTCTGGTATTCGAACCGGGACCCTTCGAGTAGGAGGCAGAATTCATAACCACTAGGCTATTATTGCTTTAAGCACAGCTTTCGTGATCAACCACGTCCTTTATGATCCATAGATTGATGAAGTGACTAGATATACCATACCTATTTCTTTTTTATAAATAAATAACGCTGCACAATTAGAGCCCCTCACTAGTATTCCCTGTGTTGTAGGTGTCACACAAGACACAAAGGAAATCTAAACTCATCATTTGAATTTCCGCCTCCTTGAGAATCGAACCCAGGACCCTTAGAACAGCGATCAGGCGTTTTGACCATTACCATTGCGCCTACTGGTTCGTCAAGATTAATACATAGTTAATTGAATCAGCCGTTACTTTTCGTAACTCTATAAATACAGGATAAAGGTTTATCTACTTTGCAACAATTCGCGAGAAAAAAACCACCGGTGGTGCTATGTACGTAGTAGAGACCGCGCCTTGGAAAAAGGGGCGCCCCCCGACAAGGTGGACTGACTACTCGAGGGTGACACGGGGCATCCGCTGGATTCAAAAGGCTAAGATCGATCAGAGTTGCGCCAGTTAGGGGAGGCCTACGTCCAACAGTGGACATCTAAACGCTGATGAATGAATGGACATTCTTCGTACATTGCATGTTCCAATGTGAGAGGGAGGAAGGTGATACTTCCATGGAAGTATACACCGTTACACATACGAGTTAAACATACGAGTTTGCTATCGGATTGTTGCAAAGTGATAAATGGAAGACAGATGTGAAAATGTAAGAGGTGACGAAGTGAAACGCCCCCGACTTGTGAACTTGTGAAATGTTAAGGGTAAACAGATTGTAGGTAAACACTAACGGGCCATCCCTAACGTACCTATTTAATACTCTGCAATTTTCTGTCAACGTAACAAATACTTACTTAATCTCGATTAGTTAGAATTAGAAGCGTAAACATGGATGGGAGCGCTATTCGTAATTTGACAAATGGGCTAAACAAATGTTTGTTCTCGTATTAGTCGTTATCGTGTTATTTAATCACGGCCATTCCACTTGATTCCACTCGTAGCCCATTTAATTCTAGGGTTGTCAAGTGTGAAAGTTTATAAACGTACAAATTATATAAATACTAGTAGACGCCTTATTTTCGCTTCGGGAAATTGTTGCTCTGCTCCTATTGGTCGTTCCATGATATATAGCCTACAGCCGCAATAAATGGACTACCTACTAATTCAACACAAAAATAATTTTTCAATTCGAACCAGTAGTTTTTGAGATAAGCGCGTTCAAACAAACACAAACTCTTCAGCTTTATATTAGGTATTACACAATAGATTACAGAAAATTTTCCACATCAAATAGTCTATCAATATCGTACCAAATGTAGTCAATACATTTACACGTTCACACAATTAGGATGAATTGTGTGTAAGTATATTGACGTCATTTAGTTGTGCTAATGACAATATGTCCAGGTCTAAGTACCTAGGGTAGACCGAGGCGAATCGGATCATTTTTTTTTAGAGAATATGAAAATCATACTGGAGTGTAATATATGTAACTTTTATTGACAATATAGTAATCAGTAACAATCCAGCTACGCAATAAACATTTCCAAACTTAAATTGTTCATCAATTCTTCAAAGTATTATCAAAAAACTTAAAACACAGAAATATCCGAATCGCCCCAATTCTTGGGGCGAATGGGATCGTACATAACATAAAACAAAATCAAAATTTTCTTAACTCTATAAACTTTGGAATCATTAACGAAATTAAAATAGTGAATAATGAGATCAATATTAATTATTAGCACACAAATCACATATATACGGGCCTTTTTTCCCTCCCATATCAGCACATTTTTCGTGGCACCATTCTTGGCACGCATGGCACTGAATCCAATCCTCGGATGGTGGATGAATGAATTTTTCGGAGCAGTAAATACAATACCAATCTCTCTGTTTCACAGATGAACATTTGACTTTTATTCCAGGCGTTCTTTTATTTTTCTTCTGCTTCTTCACATTTTCTTTATCATCAGACTTTTTCTCTTTTTCTACAACTTTTTTATCAGTCTTTAATTTTTTCTTCGCATCTTTTTCGAAAAGATTAGTCTTATTCTGGGGTGATGTCAAATGCAAAACTGGTTTTGTAGTTTTACGAGATTTTCTAGTTGGGGCTGGTGGTGTTTTGAAAGGTGATGGAAGAATTTCTTTAATAACTCCAGAAGTACTGGGGGATTGGGTTATATCAGATTGTTGTGAACTAGTTGATGGCAACGGAACTATATCTATAACTTTTTCTGGCTGTATTGGTTCAGTACTTGAGGATTCTTGTTGTGATTGCACTTGTGTACTAGTGGAGTTCACTTGGAGCAGTCGGGACTCCATAACATCTAATTCTCGATTACTGATGAACTTGTGGTTAGGTATCGCATTGGAATTTAAAGGAAATATTCCAGTCTTTTCGAAACCTTTCACAGCATTTCCAACAGTGGCAGCTTGGTTCCAAGCCTCTTTGAAAATTCCTCCGAAAGCGACCTTTGTAATTCCTTGATTTGGATGTGCATGTTGCCACGATGTAGCTTGTTGATGATAATATGATTTAAGAGGTTTAAAAAACGATACATCGAGGGGTTGTAGTGCATGTGACGTGTGTGGAGGAAGAAGAACAAGCTCAATGTCTAAAGAGTCACATAGATCTACCACAGAGTAGCTCGTGTGAGACGCGTGGCCATCCAAGATTAGAATAACCTTTCCTTGGGTACGGTAGCGATTAAAATGTTGTAACCATAACTGAAATGCTTCCTCAGTTACCCAGCCTTTTTCTGTCATAACAATTTCAGTACCGGGTGGCATACCAAGGACAAAATCATCTCGTTTACGCACACCTTTAAACAGAACAAATGGAGGTATGTACTGACCTGTTGCATTCATACACGCTAAGACGGTTACATTTTCGCCTCGCTCAACATTTGTCATGCTAACAACATCTTTCGCACCTTTTTGAGCTATAATATTGGGTGGTCGATTATTAAGCGGAATCCCCGTTTCGTCTACATTATACACGCATTCAGGTCTTCCTCTTAAATTGGTCTTATCAACTACAGTTTCTAAAGTTTTGTAGAATTCGGCCACTTTCTCCCTTTCCATGCCGTCAATCCTTGCTCTTGACAATCCTTCTGGTTTCCGTATAGTTAACTGCTTATTTCTTTTCATAAAGCGATGGAACCAGTCCTGACCAGCCATTCCTACTTCTCTGTTAAATTTGTGATTAATTTTTTGACGTTCTGCGAACTCGAATGCATATTTACGAACCGCTTTGGGTGTTATGCCGAAGCCACGACTCGCTAAATTGAGTAAACGATCTGCTAAAATTTTTTCCGAGTCCTCATCTAACACTGCCTGGCCAACACGTTTCTTAATGACACCTCTGGAGAAAGATACTCTTCTTTGCAAACTTGTATATGGCAATTCATAAATCTCAGCAGCCCGACGTAAGGTTAGCTCTTTGACCAGGACTTTATTCGCGGCCTCCGTCATTTTTTCGTGAGACCATTCACCCGCATTTGTCTTCCTTTTGTACGTGCGAACCATCTACAATGAAATAAAAATGCATCATTAAACCTAGATATAAAATAAATCGTTTTGAAAAAGTGATCCAATTCGCCCCCAATCACGCGATCCGAATAACCCCATATTAAAGACTTCTGAAATGAATATTTAACACATTAACCTATGACGTTTTGCTTAAAAACTTAAATACTTCGTAAAATACGTCCCTTCGCAATCAATATAAGACATTTATTTTAAATTTTTAACACATATCCTTAGAATGACACTAAGAAATTGTAATTACGTACCTTAGATGAGCGCCAAAATTGTAACGCACACAAACACCGAGCTCCGTGGCGAGCAGCGCTGACACTGATGTACTAGTCAAATCGAAACACTACCTATGGCGGGAGGCGGGCGAGGGGGAGGGGGTCGTACGACCACAGTACATTGTGTTCTAAATCAAAGCGTTATTCAAAATATTAACGTATCTCTTATTTTGATCCGATTCGCCCACTGATCCGATTCGCCTCGGTCTACCCTATACAAATACATAGTTATACCTTATTAGCAGTAGGTATGTATTGGGGATAATGAGATATTCACGTTAAGTGGACGCTATCACTGTTACAATGAGTGACTATGGTTTATATCAGTAGTACTCTGAGAATAACCCAGTATTCCAGTAAGATGTTGCAGAAATATGTATGTTATTGCTTCCCAGTTACGTATTGAAAAATATAGGCCAAGTACCTGTACCTACATATATCGATAACGGCTACTATTTTCTGTATTTACAAAGATAACAGATGAATTATCTCTTTTATAAGGAGTGATTTTTTATGGAATTAAAGTAGCAATCGAGCATGCAGGACCACCCTTCGGCTGCCGCCTATGACAATCGTGACCGACCAGAACAAGACTCAATTTAGGGACTAGGATAGACGTGAGAAGAGGTAGTCTAGGTGACAAAATTAAATGGTATTAAGTAATTGGTAAGTTAATTAGTAATCGTGAGGCCAGGGACTGTAGGTCAAAGTTAGTCCTGTTAGTAATAGTCCAGTTAGTAATCGGTCACAGAAGCATTTCGACCACTACCTATGTTATAATCCTATGAGTGTGTAGCCTATTGTTATTAGGTCGAATAAACTTGCCTCGTCTCATTGGGCTATTCATTTCGATGGAATTGTAGTATGTATAGTTACCTACAGTTCGCTAATTGAAAAAAAAAATTTTTCAGGGACATACAATTTATGTATCTACATTCTACGTAATAAACAATAAGTATTTGTCTTAATAGACTTGCACTTTTTAATCTCAGTTTCATTCGTAACTTGTTGTATCCGCGACTTCGTTCGTGCATAGGAGTTTTTCCCGCGTGAATCCGATGTGTTGCTCCACAACCTCCCCAGTGAAAGTCCCATAAAAATCCGTTTAGCCGTTTCTGAGATTAGAGTGCACAGACATAAAATCAGTTACAATTTTATGATATGTATAGATATAGAATAGATAGAAGATGCACTGATCCATGGATGTAGAAACTTTCTCTGCACTGATCGATCTTGGGTGGTGGTGCATTTGTGACTATTACAAACATGTATTTTTATGGACGTTAACGAACTGTTTCCGTTTGGGCAGTTAAAGACTAGAGTTCCCGAGTGAATTAGTGACATCCTACCATTAGATTATAAAATTACATCTTTCAATCAATATGTCCGAGATAGGGCGTCTTTGAGGTCTACAACTTCTGTTCTGAACATTAGCACATTAGTTATATTGAGTCCCCATAGATGGAGCTGTATGTAGTAGCGTCATGAGTAGCGTTGCCAAAATGTCTCGTTTTGCGCCGGACGTCCTGCCATTTTACTAGTCATCTTATTTTTGATATTTTTTTCGCCAATTATCCATAAAATAGGTGTAATATGATAATTAATGAAACAAATGTTTTACAAGGTCCAATTCGAAAAATAAGCTCCATGATTTTTAACTTTCCATTCGTTTTGAATTACTGAAGCTGGACGTTAAACTTAGTCCTAAAAAAATACCTCTGTTGTCTTCTAAGTAAGATATCAATTCCTATCAATTTATGGTGTGAAATTATTCAAGGATTTTCTTGATATCTCTTTCAATGGACTAAAAGATAGATTTGATAGGTTTCTTACTACTATTAGGTACCTATAACTTCGTGATTAACATTATGGCATGGGAGAAAGGTAATCAGGCTAGGTCTGTTCATTTTAAGTAGGTATACTTAAATAATAATATAATGGTATGTTAGAAAATGAATTAAGCATTAAGATAGCCATATGCAAGTACCTAGTTTATTTTTTCGTTCATGAAAGTTTAAATAAATAAATTATTTTGAATCATGTCTTGATTTAATTCGTAAATTTACCTACGGATCGTAAAATATATTTTTTATATTCATCAATACAAACTTTATAAAATTGTGCACCTTTCAAATGAAATGTTTATTACATAAACCTTCAAAAATGGTAATCCTTTTATGTAGGAATAAAACTTATAATTTATTAAATAAAATTATTGGGTGTTCTGCATACGTAGGTATCTAGTGAAAAAATATTTTAATAATACTACCTGAGTGAAGGTTCAATAAACTGACAAATAACGATGTTACGCATGTGTCATAAATATCCCTAAATAATGAATTAAATAAGTATCTAGGCATACGTAGATTACGTAGTACTTATTTATAATTTTATAATAAGTAATTAATTAATTTTTATGGCCGAAATAGTCCTAAATCACATATTATCATCTTGGTTTTTTTGATAATTTAAGTGTGAACGGGTTTTTAAAGTATTGTATGCAACACAAAGACTTTTGTAGACGGCTAAGTACAAAAAGTGCAATAAATAAGAAACCACGGAGTAGACTAATAAAATATTAGAAATGCGGTGACTGGTGGCATTTACTGCACTTTGCACTTAGCCGACAAACCACATGTGCAACAATACGACACTCTAACAATAACTAACAATAAGTTAGTTTTAATCACTAAATTAGCATAAAAACAGACTTGGTATGAATCATTCGTGTGTTCCCTTTACACTGCACATTTAATAAATATATGCAACCTGAAAAAACAGAACACGCATCCGGACATTCACACTCACATCTAAAAGAAATAAAAACGTCGGACCTACACAATAGCTGGATCTAATAGATCAGGGATTCTCGATAGTTAGGTACTTACAATATGTTTAAGCTTTAGGCCCACATATTATTGCCATTGGCCGCACAGGCCACATCGTACTTACTTATCGTACTTATCGGCTTACTGGATATTTTATTGTTTGGTGGGATTCGCAGAGTTCATTAAAATGTCGAATTGCGTAAAAATGACTTATTAACTTAATTTATTTTACTAAATAAACATTTCACTGTAGTATCGAGTATCATTAAATGCTTGCCAACAATGACTCCTTAAAATAAAAACAAACTTACTCAGCACTAAGCACAGCTTGCAACCCCTCTTCCAGCGCCTTTTCATTGATCTCGGTGTAGGGAACGACCTTCGCGAAGCCGGCGGCAGCGGCAGCAGCAGCGTTGGTGGGCTGGTCTCCGAAGAAGGGTACCACTAACATGGGCTTCCCCGCTGACACTGCCTCCGTCATACCCAGTAGACCACCGTGAGCAAGGAACGCGATCACTTGTCTATGTTCTGGAAAATACGAATTATGTATTGAGAGAAATTCTGTGAATTCGTGTTGACGTCCTATTGTTTCAAATATTGCGTCTGTATCCCAGTCGTGAACTAATTTGCTAACTGGTTGTGTTTTTTTTTATCTAAAGGTTATTAGAAGGCAACGACGATCCTGTAGCCTAAAATGATCGTACCTAATCTACCGCATATGAAGCAAGTGATGTCTTATTTGTGTCTGACCATCTCCATACACCCGAGGCATAAGAAATCCTAGAGCTTAAGAGTGATAGCTAGATTTTGATGTAATTGTCTGTTGAGACAGCTTTACTTTTGTGATCATTTCTGTTAGTCAGTATTTGAAAACAGAAGTTACTTATTGCACTGTTAAAATACATTACATCGCATGAAAATGAGTGCACTGTACCTACTCGCTTTTCGTTTCTCATTACGTTTTTGTTCCCATATCGGTCAACTATTGGGCAGATGTTATTACCAGTTATCTTTATCGGAAGTGCGCCAGACACTCGAAAGCATTAAATAAGTGTGACAATTACAATCAGAAGATAAGCGGCAACGGCTTAATGCAACAATATATTCATTCAAACTTCCTATAAAAAGTCGTTTATCATTGAAATCCAGCTCAATACAAGCACTGTACAAGCGGACTTTGAAACAATAATAATAATCAAGCTTACGCAAATCGTTTTAAACTAGGTGTTTATATCTCATGATTACAGTCAATACACTTCTAACACATACATTATATTATATCTTTTTAAGTGCCTTTATGTACTTTATTCCCCAATCCCTATATAATGTTATTATTCGGTCGCGAAAGCAAAGTAACTGGGAATTTATAATCAGTAATACTAATAACTAATAACGTTATAGACAGGAATGTAAGTAGCTGTTCAAGCGAGTAGATAATATACAGTTACTCTTATGACCACATAATCAAATCTATTAGGACGTCGATAGCAATATGTTCTGTAGGTATTTAACTGTAAGTTACAAATATTTATTGAATTGAATCTATACATTTTTCACATAAATAAATAAATATTATAGACCTTAAAATTTGGAAACTAATGCAATGTCTTAGAATCAAAATAAAAATAAATCTAATGCATTAAATAAGAATGCCTTGCAGTTTGCACGTATAAACAATGTAATAATTATATGCAGGCAGATTATAAAATAATACTACAATTTGACTACAATCTATAATACCTTGTTCTACACTTGAATAATCGACTAATGACTTCACGTTACTAAGTAGGTAGTTTATTTTATTTTACTTTCAATTGTATTGTAATGTTATGGGATATACAGACGTATTCCCAGCCCATAGTTAAATTGTGTCTCAGTTATCTCCTGTAACGTAATATTTCTTGACATCATGGCCACACTACATGGCACTGTTAGCAGCGCAATGGCACAAACACAAGCAATAGTTTTTGCACAACCGTCTAATAAGTTTTTGCGGTACCAAGTTCGGTACACTGGGAACAGCTGATTATGAGCACTACAAGAAGAAAATTACTATGAATTGAAAATTTAAAACCCCCGTTGTTTTGTACTGCGAGTGAACTAAATAATATTACAATTTCAATAAGGTTAATAGGGATGTTGACTAATTTTGGGAAAGTGTTTAAATCAACGTATAATTCCTTAATATAGTCCAAAATATTGATAAATAATTTGAAATTTTTGAATTTTTAATAAGAAAGATTTATTTAAAATTTCATTTTGAATTTCGCGCCAAAACACCGATTTCAATGTCGTGCCCTCGATGACGTCACTCGTTCCAAACCGCGATCCGTAACTCGACCAAAACGAAACTTTTTCGATAGGAATTTGAACGTTTTGGTCGAGTTACGGAACGCGGTCTATGCACATGTCTATGTGTATGGTTTATGGTCACGTAACTTGAGAGCAAATTTTTTACATTTAATTTTTATTTATTAAATTTAAATGCAATCTTTTGAAAATACACAAAACCATTGTGGTTTTTAGTATTTTCGAAACAAAAAATACCCTTTCACGACAGAAATATAAATTTATTATTATACAGTCAACATCCCTATTAGCTTTCCTCTATCAATAATAATTGTTCACTGTAGCCCATGTAGATGGCGAGTAATCTTATCAATACATCATTTTGGAAAAAGCTGATTTTCTTCAAGCTGCTGGACCAATTTCTACCAAACATAGCTAAAGGGACCATGGACAAACACCCAAACCACCGCAAGGAAAAGGGCTTTCAAATTACAAAAGCCTCATTCATAAGTACTCGTATTATAGGTACAGCCAATGTAAAGATCTAATATAGTATTTTTAACTATAAGTACCTATTCCTTTTTTCATAGTCTTTTGTCTTACGGAATTTTAATGTGGGACAAAACAACTAAGATAGGTACCTTTATTTTTTGCTGTAGAAACGAGCTGTTAGAGCTATCTATAGACTGATATAGATTAAAACGCGTGATATATGTGAAAAGTGTAAAGAAATTGGTAAATATAATAACAGAGGCCTCTCAGCACATTTACAGTAACATTGTTACCTACATGTATAAAGTGAAAAGTGATACGCATAATCATCTAACAATAAATATACATAATTTGGTTACGTCTTCGTTTCGCCTACGCTAGGCTTTATGGGGTTTGGTGTTCAATTTTACAATAAGGCACCCAAATTATATGTGATTTACTACCCGTTAAAGTGTTCAAGCGTCATGTAAAGTTTTGTTTGTGATTAATGTAAATTGATATAAAAGATGTGCTGAGGAGTTTGTTTCGCATTTTTTCTCCTTTTAAAAAGTGATAAAAGCACCTTTGGAAAAAGCGGTGGACTCAAAAAATGACGTGCATAAGTGTAAAGAAAAAATATCTAAGTACCTACCTATTTGAATAAAATTTTAGAATTTGACTTTTACCTTTTACCTCCATGAACAAAAAATTGTTTACGTTATATAGTCCATACTTTCGAGAAAATGTGATATTTTTATATACTTACATTTAATTTTAATAATTTACTTTATATTTTGTTTACTGATTAAATTTAAAATTTATAATTTTGTTAAAATTTTTAACATTAATTAACAATATGTCTTAAATTAATTAGACAAATGCCTAATTAGCTATCTTTTTTTGTAACAGTGCGAAAGGAGTGTTTTTTTTTAAATTACATGAAGATAATTTATTTTTATATTCATTCGTTTAATAAACCTTTAGATTTTATTTCAAAATTTACGTTCGTAATGGACGTTAAGGTGCAATGAAATTAATCGCTAAAACGTTGTTTAACCTGTTTAACATTAAAACAGCATTTAAATATTTTTTAAATAGTAGTACCTAATAATATTATAGAAATTTCTATTAAACCTTGTACTTAACAGACACAACAAAATCTACCGATAATGACGACATAGAAATGACGTACTTATATAGATTTCTTACATTTATCCTGATGCATTCGATCGTGACTGCCGATTGGAAACCCGGTTTCTTGCAAGCGTATTCTAGATTGGGTTATTACAATAAGTATTATTACAGGGAAATTGTTCACATCAGAGATTATTTCGCTGATTAGTCAGGAATTATCTCTCTTGGAATAGTGCACATTTTATTAGAAATAAACAGTGACGTACCGTACAATATGTAAAATAGGAGGAAAATGTATTTTAGGTCTGTTTAAAATCATAATTATTAACTAACCGTACCCGTACCGTAACCGTATTAAAAACCGTGTTTTTTTCGCCATTTTTTTTCTCCTCCATTACAAAGAAATATAAGGCACCTTTGCAAAAATGGCGGTAGAATCAAATAATGACATTCACAAGCGTATTTGTAAATACCTACCTACGTGAAATAAAAAAAAAATAAGTTTGAGTTTATGCCTATATGACTGATTACTGTTTAGCAAAATGATTTTTTTACGCGGGTAATGATTTTTTCAGGTGAATTAATAGGATATGTTAACAAATGTATGTTACAAAATGTAAAATGTCACTGAATGTTCAAGCAATGTGGTTATCCAGTCAATTAAGTACACTTGTACCTGCACCTTCCGAAAATCTTCAAACGTGTGGTGTTATTAACTATTCATTTTAGTATTCGAAAGAATTTTGTCGTTTTTATTAGGGTTCCGTACCCAAAGGGTAAAACGGGACCCTATTACTGAGACTTCGCTGTCCGTCCGTTCGTCCGTCCGTCTGTCACCAGGCTGTATCTCATGAACCGTAATACTTAGTTACACAGTTGAAATTTTCACAGATGATGTATTTCTGTTGCCGCTACAACAACAAATACTAAAACACTGAATAAAATAAATATTTAAGTCGAAATATGGCTTCGACGCTTCAGCGATAAATTAGTTACCTTTCGGTCCAAGAGATGGCGTTTCTTGTGGCTACAAAAAACTACAGTAAATATTTAAGTGAGGCTTTCATACAACAGACCAGATTTTTTTGGCGTTTTTATACATAATGGTACGGAACCCTTCGTGCGCGAGTCCAACTCGCACTTGGCCGATTTTTTTAAAAATATGATATTGTTATGACAAACTACACATAAATGTTAATTGTTTCTTGTACATGCATAAATTATGCAAACTTTAAAACATAATACTATGGAATGATTACCAAAAATTAGGCATAGGTATGCTCTCCTGTAATTAGGATATGCTATTCTTTAAATGACTTGAAGCGACTGATTGATGTGGCCTTCGATACTAATTTTGTTTTTAGAACACGAGCTACAAGTGTATTGTCGCATGGCACTGACGTAATACCACATTACCAATACCACGGTAATATTACCGTGCCAATACCAACAGAAACCTCATCTATTCTGTAGCTACAATTCTATGGCGTTCGGAATGTCATTGTGTTGACGGTATGCACATCGTTACTTTTTATACGCTACCCGCAATTTATTTTCAATGTAGGTACTCCGTGCCATCCAGTTTAATGCTTGACGGTACGCATGCATTGTATTATTTTATCCCACCCTAGCTCAACCTACCGTTTGCCTTAATGAAATCAACCATTACCTACTTATATATGTATAATCTGTTTTATTCTTAGCACGCTATGCCTCGGCGCTTTCAGTGTCACTAGTGTTCATTAATAAATAAACACTCATTCCCCTCTGAAACTGAAATTACGATTCCATGCATTGCGGGTGGCATTTACAACAAAAATAAAACCTAACTTCCAGCCACAACCAATAAGACTTTTGTCTGTCACAAACACGGAATAGTGTGACTACCTTACTCCGTGGTCACAAAACTATCTGTCCTGGCCGGGAATACCTAGATCTCAAGACCCTTTGCTTTGCAGGCAATATTACTAAACTACGTCTACGGGACTATGAACTAACATTAGTGGTTACTCATCTTCTCGGTAAACGGATAATTAAACAAAACAAACCTAATATTATTCGCCACTTGAGCAGTGATAGCTAAGTGGATTGAATTGAACGTCAGACATCGGACACCCGACAAGTTTCAAAAAATATGTGTGTATTATAATTTCATACTCATGCTTCGGGTAGAAAGAAAACATCATTAGAAAACCTACAAATCTGAAATGCTCCACAATGTCCTCAAAGCTGCGTGAAATTCACCAATCCACAGTTAGTCATCGCAGTGGACTATGTCATATTGCGAGAGGAGATGCGTGTTCATCAATGTTAAAGTTATGAATTGTGATGAATCTGCACCTTATATGCAACTTCAAGACCAACAATGTAATTCAATTAAACTTACGTAACAGCTCGTACTGAGGTATCCACCTCACTCTGAGGATGTTCCCGTTGCCGATGAGCGTGCCCTCTTCCCCACTGTCCTCGTACTTCCAGATGACCCTCTGCTTCAGCTTGGAGAGGACGTTGATGAACATCTCCTCCTTGTACTTCGGCATCGTCGCTGTCTTGATCAGCGAGCCGAAGCTGAACAGAAGCACGCCGTGTTCTGACTCGTTCATGAATTTCTCCATATACTGAAAAGATATTTTACGTTAGTACAATCTTATACAAAAACTTAAAGATTCAGGTCTAAGGGACAAAGAGTAGTGCGAACGACACAAAGATTCAGATCTAAGGAATCTTTGTGTCGTTCGCACATTCATCAGTAGGTACATCTTCCTTAAATATCTTGTAATTACTAAGGTCTTCGAATGGTTTTCCAATGGAGACCACATATTGAAAAAAGGAGAATGGATGCCCCACGACCGTGCCGACCTAAAGAAGGCTGCTGCGGCATCCCCTGGATTCAGAAGGCTCTGGTCTGGACCGATTAGATTGGCGCAAGTTCATGCATTTGTCCAGGCAATTGTTTTGGTCCTTGAATCCAAGGACATCATGCGCTCTGCAGACTAAGTTTCTTAGGAGGTCTCCGACCACCTCATCATGATTAATTAAATTTTACCCTACTTGTAAATCTTTACCTGCTTGGCTAGTGACTAGTGTATGAAATCAAGCATAAAATATCCACATACCTACTCGTATTACGGTTGCTTTGTGAGATTATCTGTTTAGAAGACGTGGGTTCACTATTTTTAACATAGTGTGTGTCAACAGCTCATATTGTCACTGTCTTATAAATTATCCTATAGTCATGGGCGTGCGCAGGTAGGGATAAATGGGGGAAGATGATATCCCCCTCCCTTAGACCTCGGATAAACAACCTACGGTAAGGGCCGCATGATGGCACCCTTTTCGGGCCAATGGCTGCATTAGAGCCTTTATTGCCTACGCAGGCACCATCATCCGTATGAGCCGTGTGAAATACCGTTTACACCTTTCCACCCTGCGTAGCTTCAAAGCCTATCTTTACCGGCCGCAGCGCGGACCAAATGCTGCCCGTAGGCCACAGTTTAACGACTACGGGTAGGTCAGCATGAAATCGTACCAAAGATGTCAACTTTCATTTTAAGGAAATTTGTGTTTGTTCCGCAATAGCAATTACATTAACAATTGAAGTGAGCAACAGGGAAAGAAGTTTATTGATTGTTCCTGCCAATAAGACAATAACAGCACGAACTACTCGTATTGTCATCACTCGTCTTAATGTTTCCTATTTTTAAAACAATGCTACATTTATGGGAGTTCTTACTGTGAAGAGTTGGTTTGTCACGAGCGTTTCTAATAGCCAGTAAAGTTGGTAGTCATTGTATAGTATTCAATTGATGACGACGGACAAGTTCAGAGTGTCTATTTTACATAAAAATAGATGATAATATGGTATGCTCATCTTTTACATGTAAAAATTATAGCTTAAAAATATTTTTTTGTCTTATTCCACTGAGCCTTCTTACGAGTAGGTAGGTACCTAAATTAGCCAAATCTAAAGTTTGTAATAAAGATGTCCATGACAATTTTAATTGAAAATTAATTTCGAAGTAAATACTTTTTTAGTTTCCTAAAGTAAAGTAAGTACCTACCTAATAGTTTTAAATTCTATGTAGGTACGTACCTACTTAAGTAGGTACCTAATAAAAATATAATAAGAACTTTAAATTTACATAATCTAATATAATGAGTAGAATATTACACCCGAATAGAACTTAATGCTTATTAAAGAGACTTTAGTTAATTACTTATTAGCAGATAACTGATTAGCTAATGGCTATAAACTCTAAACTCATTCAGAATGGCATTAATTTAACCTTTAATCAAAATTAAAATGTTGTAGGTATAAATTAAATATTAGTAGACTAGCGAACCGCCCTCGCTTCGCTTCGGGACCCGTAAGTATCAACCGCGTAGGTCCCGCTCCCGTAGGAATTTCGGGAAGATAATAAACTATCACCAAAATTAATTCAGGTTAAATTAAATTAAACTTAGAAATAAAGCTTACGACAAAATAATAGCAAAGTAGCAAAGGATCACAGCAAGATTAATTCAGATTAAACTTGGAAACGCGGCAAGTTTGGTATGGCAGTGGGTTCGACCAAATTTGATTACCATAAAAACGGTTCTAGTGTGTTAATCTTAAAAGATAGACATATACTGTCGTGGACATTTTTTAGATCATTTCAAGAGGAATAATTCTTTCATACATATATTTTTGGTATCTTGAATCGTTTTCGCAACGCATGCAACGAAAGCCCTCGAGAATGAATAATTTTCCCCGTTTTTTCCACATTTTCCATTATATTTCTTCGCTCCTAATTGTTGCAGCGTGATGTTATATAGCCTAAAGCCTTCCTCGATAAAAGGTCTATTCAACACAAAAAAAAATTTCAATTCGAACCAGTAGTTCCTGAGATTAGCGCGTTCAACCAAACAAACAAACAAAAACTCTTCAGCTTTATAATATTAGTATAGATATGCGCTCGCGGCACGCGGCTTCGCCCACACGGAATTCGTTTTTTTTATTTTCATCCCCTACTTCAGTCCCATACGGATTGATTTTTGAAAAAAATAAAAAGTACCTAGGTATCCTATATTTGACGTTGCGTCATCGACTATCTTCCTGAGAAAATTTAATAAAGTCCGTCAACCGGTTTAGATTTTTCACACAAACTTTCATACCCTATTTTTAGTCTACAGGTATTTTTGAAAAGTATTCAATTAAGATGCCATTCAGACATTTATAAATTAGCGCAGAATCAGGGCCATTCAGGGATTCAGGGCCCAGGACATCACAAAATTGATAAAAAGTCGCACCATCACTGTGATTTGTTATCGTTGTTGTATGTGTATGAAACTTGATATTTTGAACCATTCATTGACTGTAATCAATAAACTAACTAACCCATTTTATTTAGTTGTCGATGTTGAACATTCGAGTAAGTATGTTTAACCCGATGATAAGTTTATCCAAGTCATGTACGATACCGAGTTACGTATGTAATTAAATTTGATGACAGTAAATGAACTAGAATCATCACTACAAATCGGTTCTACTTATTGCATTATGTACAGTCATCTCAACTCAGCTTTTTCTTTACTTGACTTAGCACTGTTGCCATCTTAAGAAGATTACTCTGGTTAAATGCGGATGGGTAGACTTCATAAACATAGTACGTAGCATTAAGGTACTTTAGTACATAGTATCTTAATAGTACATACTTAGTGCCTACTTGGGCAAATTCTGTCATAAAGAATCTAAAATATCTTTTCTTTAGACAAATATTGATAAAACACTGATAACTTTTAAGATATAAAATAAAATAAATAATTAATACCTAAGTATTTAATTTTAAATGCGTACAAGGCGAAGTTAAGAAAAAACACCGTGCCAATATCCTACATACAAACGTTAGGCACATCTACTTACCTACCTTACCTATGTTGCTATGTATTATGTAGTTAGTAGTTACATAGGTAGGTAGAGTTTAAAATGGCTTTGGCAATCACTTTACCACAAGTATACATTAAACCAGTGTTAAGGTCGCAATAAATATAGATCAATGACTGTTTCTAAAACTCAAACTATATAAAGATAATAAGTATATAGCAGAATCTCTAGTACCCTAAGAATTGACCAGAGGCATTGGAACGGACCCAAAATCCTAATGCATGATTAAATTTGTAACCCGATCACGATTTAAAAATTGGCAGGTAGAATTTCGGGAACTTGTCCCTCGAAAGAGAGCGCGCCAAAAAGGACATTGACCCGAAGTATTATGCGAACTTGCGAACGGTCAAAACAATCGCAGCGCAGTAGGTCAGCATCGTTGTCCATACATTAAATTTCTTTATCGCTATAAAACCGCTAGGGTTGCTACCTTTTTGGAAGAAATATAACAAGCAATCTCAGTATTAAATATCGTAATCTGATAACAGTAATTATGAGTTTTATAGCCCTCCACTTTTCTTCCTTCCTCCTTTTGGACAAAATATATCTGTCCTTTCCCAGGTCTCAGACTATCTTCAAACAAAATTTCTTATTTTTATTATTAGATACTAAGTATAAATGTCTAATAATTATATTAGGTACTACATAATTAATATTGCATATAATTATGTGAGAGTAACTCGGCCTGTCTGTCTGTTTGCTTTACGCGATTAATCCACTGAATAGATTTAAATTTAATGTGAAATTTTGTGAGGTACCTAACTATAGGTGACACTGGCTCGTTACTGGCAAGTGGCAACCCTAGTGACCGCTTCTTGCGGTACGGTACGGGGCTACGGGGAGGGCAGGGTGAGTTTATCACTACATAGTATAAAACAAAGTCGCTATTTTTGTCCGTCTGTTTGTTTGTCTGTTTGTCTGTATGCTTAAATCTTTAAAATTACGCAACGGATTTTGATGCGGTTTTTTGTAATAGGTAGAGTGATTCAAGAGGAAGGTTTTTATGTATAATACATGCATATATTCCCACGAGAACGGGATCCACGCGGGTGAAACCGCGGGCGGGCCGCTAGTATTTTTATAAATGACATTAGTGACACGGTCATTAGGAGATAACAAACCGGATCGACCCAAAGTAAATCATTTGTTGTTGTTTGTTATCCTTTCTTATTCCGTCTTAATTTATTGACTATAATATCTTTATGAATCTATATACATAAAATCGAACGCTTACTCACTCCTCTGAAAATAACGAAAACTTCTGGAAGCGTAAAGATGTTTGGCAGAGAGATAAATTATAGTTAGAAGGCGTCCGCTAAGAACGGATTTTGTCCTGTTCCATCCCTAAGGGGGTAAGAAGGGGGTTGGGAGATTGTTTGAAAGTCAGCCAAAAATTATTGTACACGGTCTAAGCCGCCAACAACTAGTAATCATACTTAAAATAACGGTACATAAAATAGTACCTACCTATCACATTGATAATATCTACTACAAATAAAAATAGTACCCAATAAATGAAAAGTGCAGAAAATTAGCAATAGCTTTTGATTAAATAATGGAATACGCACTAAGGAGCGAACTATACTTTTATTGAGTGGCACTTTAGATTTCAATTTCATTTCAATCAGCAAAGCACTTACTTAAAGTACGTAGGTATGTGCGACTCCTATACTGCACTTGCGAGTAGGTAATCTCTAAAGATCAATTTATGTCATTAGGAAGATAAGAGAGTTTGCTGATGTTTTGCTTCAAACTGCTAGACATGTTTCCTTGGCCTGTATTGTTATGGAATTTTGATAAATGATTGATGCGATTAAAACTGACGCTGACGCGATATTTTTGTTTGCATGAGGATATTTTTAAGAACTAGTACTAATAAAATAGGTATATCATAGGTACGACCTTCGCAGGATTTTTTTTTGTGTAGATTTAATTTTAATTTTAAGAGATTTAAATGAATCATTGACATTGCGGGTAGAACAGAAGTATATTTTATGTGAAATTTACGTTGTTATAAAATTAGGTACTTAATTTTAAGTTGAAGTACTCAATTTGAAGATTTTGAAGTAACAATGCGTATCCTCAGAAATTCATCGTTTCCATCAAAAAGCATCAAAAAGGGATGTTTTTCGTGTTCTACTTAGGTAATAATCAACAACACTGTATTCCCAGCGAATGCAAACAAATTGCTAACAATTTGACAAACAATTCATTGGAAAACAACCTCAAGTACCTACTCTACCAAGTATTCAGATGAAACATAACACAAAATGTAATAAGTATAGGACAATAAAAAGTAGGTATAGATACAGATAACAAATCACGGAGTGTCCCATTGACCAAGATTTATTTATTATCTGGATATATTTAATATTTGGACAATCTGATAAGTAGACAAAATTTTTAATATGGTTAATTTTTGATTCTTGACAATTATTTGTTTGAATATTGAAATTTTAAGTCTCACCTTTCTGGCTATAAAATGAATATCAATTAGGCGCAGTGACATCTTATGCAAAAATATATTCATTATTATATATTGTACAAACAATGAAGGAGTACATACATCAACCGTAACATTTGCACCGTATTGTTATCGACCGATTGGAAGTTATTGTGAAATGTACCTGAACCGTTAGGTACCTACCCAGCCAATTTATCGACAATGGTTTACCATTATTATTATTGTATATTTTAATATACGCACCAAATCAATTGTTTTACTAGAAACGAATTACTTAATTACTTTCTGTTCTTTAAAAAAATGCTAATTAAAATATTTAATTTATCGCACTTCACTTCTGGGTACCCTCTCAAAATATGAAAATTGGAGATACGCACAGAAACAGGGTTCTGTTTTGGGGTCAACCGTCCAAACCAAAATGGCTACTGCTATTCTCATTTTTCATAACTAATATGCTGACTCAAATATTAATCAAGTAGGCACCTTTTAAATAACATTAAACTTTTATATTACGATTTCTTTGAGCCATAGTTCACAGGGAAAATGTGAAATTAGCATTTAAATATTTTATTCTGTTATGCGTTATCGTGGTGATACATACCTGGGGTATGGGTTTCCGCACGGGATCCAGATGCATTCCACCGGCTTCTACTACTGCTGGCAACGAGGGTTTAGCACCATGCAGTGCTGGGAACGTATTTACTATTATCAACGAATAATTTTTGGCTAAATCATCTAGATCTGGAATTTTCCTCCCGAATTTCTTTTCGATCATCGCTTGCTCCTTCACTTGAATTTCGTACCTAAACCAATACTGGAAGAAGAGGTTGAGATACGTGTTTTGGAAACGCTCTTCGAAAGTCATTCGGGTCGTGTGAGGTAGTGACGTTGTAGGCACGTGTGAGGGGTTATCAGTGAGGCCGATGCGTGGTGCGGACCAGGGCATAGGAGCGCTGGATAGCAGCGCGATTATGGGAGCCTGGATGTTGTAAACATGAAGTAAACCAAGCATGCAGTCGCTGTTGAAGTTCTCCAATATCACCAGGTCGTAATCCTTCTTGAGGGCTTCGATCAGCGGCGGCCAGTCAAGTGCCTTCCCGCACACGTCCAACGCCATTGGGGCTAGAACCTGGAATTCCAACATCTTCGCGAAGTACTTCCCAATGTACGGTATCGTGAACAGCCAGGGCGGGTTCTCAAACATGTCCAGGTCTAACGTCTCCAATCCCAAGGTCGCTATCCCTTGAAAGCTTACGTCCGTGTAATTGGCCGGCGGGTCTTTGAGCGGGAAGAAGGAAGCGACGGTGACATGGTGACCTCGTTCGGCTAGGGCCCTCAGCAGTGGATCGAAGACCATCTGATGGCTCTTGCCGGTGTGGGGGAACAGGCCGAGTATCCTCGCGCCGTCGGCGAACGCGAAGATCGCGAGAAAAATCAGTGCGGGACGCATCGCACGGCTCTTCCCTACACCGCTGCGCTGAGAACTGTTCGTTTTGTTCGTTTCGTATACGACACATCATGCCGTGCGAACGAGCTATTTTCAGCCTTAGTTACGTAGCGACGTCCACGGTTCACCCACGGCGGTGTGTCGCCTGAAAACGGTTGAAATAAACCGCGGTCACCACGGATGAAATCGCGACATCGACATAAGATTGCAGCCGTGGCTGTCCGTACAAAACGCTTACGTAATACCTTTCATAAACAACTTTTGATGGAACTCGGCCAGTGTCCGCTAACGAGTAATCGATAACATGTACTCGCTTACATTACGTTCTTTTACGCTATTGTTTCAATCAGTAGGTAATTAAAGAGGTATTCTGAATTCAAATGGACTTTGTATTTTTTTTGTAGGTATGACAAGTGTATTTGAAATTAACTATTAGTTAAAACTCTACGTAAGTTCGGAAACGACTGCAGTCGAAAATGCCTCATCATTGTAGAACGCGAGGGCGTTAGCAGGCTTTCGGTAATGACTTTGCGAAAAAGTAATTGTAAGAAAATCGCTTGAATTATTTTTTTCAACTTTGGAATTAGGGGAACACAGGGTAATGAGAGCCATCGGGCAATGGGAGCTATGGTGATTGAACGAAATGCAGCCACATTTAGGCGATCGTAAGCACACGACTACTTCCGTCAACTATCGGCAAACTACCCCTGACCCGCTCGAACCATTAGTGCTATTAGTTAAGTCACAAGGGACAGTTATGTGTTTTTCGCTAAACGCTTACAAAAAATTCGCCAATTGCCAGCATCAAGGTAAGCATGAAATTATATTGTTACTTTATTGTATTTATGGTCATTATATCCCTGGATTCGTTTACTAACAAGTCCAATTAGTTGAATTGTGATTGAGAGTAGAATTAAATATTTATGTTATTACTTTTCAAAATGGCGGTCAGCGGCTAATGGTAGCCTAACTAGGCTCTCAGTAGTGCCATGCCAAAATGGCTTGTTTTTTGTTTTAGATGCCACGTACAAATATTGTTGAAGAACAAGCAGCCCTTTGAAATAATAACAAGCACTCCAATGAAAGCAGTATTTAAAGAAGAGAAGAGGAAAATAATTGAAATGGAGAATAAGACAAAGACAATTAAGAAATAAAGGAAATTGTGATAAAGAAAATTTTGTCAAGGGCAAAAGTAACAATGGTATATGAATTAAGAAGAAGAATATCAGAGATAAAGAGATTAAAAGTAAGAAAATTACAACCAAAAACACAAGGTAATTATAATGGCTCTCATTTCCTGTATGAGCGTAAAATGGGCTCCCATTAGCCGCATTTGTCGGGTAATAGGAGCGACTGACTTTTTTCGTAAATCTGTGATTGTACCTTAATACATATCTTTAGTTCATTATAACTGTGATAAAAGTATACACCTATAATGAAGGTAAGAGCTTATGTTAAAAAATTAAAATAATTTTGATTAATTTGGTTTTTATTAATACTTTTCCTTAGTAGGCTCCCATTACCCTGGTCTCCCCTACATACCTACAGTCTCGGATTATAAGTCGATAATAATGATAGATAATCCGCTCTTATTTCGCTTAGGCTACTTTTTTATTACCTAACTTAGGTACCTCCTTATCAGTTAGTGTATATGTAGGTTATTTTTTCATTTTCATGCGAATCTACAACGGATATGATTTTTTCAACACACTTGCTCGTAAAGTTGCTATTTTTTCTTTAGTCTTACGCCCGGAATGCGGTTTATTACACACTAGTGCGTTTTAGTTTTCATTGCCGCACTAGTGTTTTTCTTATTCCACTTTTTTTTTAATATCCGTAAAGAGGTTGTTACCAAAAGATTTATTATTTTGTAAATAAATAAACTTGTTGTACTTAGTCAAAATCTGATAAGATAAGATTATACTTCATCTAATTATCTATTAAAGCATTTAAAAAATACAATATTTTAAATCATTAATTACCGTAAATTCCTATTAGAAATACATAATTATTTAGTTTAATATATTGTGGCTGAATGGCGGTGTTCTTTGCCTCTGGACTTAACCTGCGCGCCTGCGCGCGCATAGTTATTCAACCAAAGATACGGCGCGCGAAAAAATAAAATAAACCTCCGCGCCATTTTGTGCAAACATTTGTTCGTTTATAATTTGCTGATTTGTGACTGAAAAATGTCGATACCTAATTGTTTTTTTCCTCGCAAGTGTGTTGAAAAACGTCGTATGATACGCGTGTGCTTTGTTCATTACAGTCTTGGCTCTATTACAGCCCTCGCTTGCGGCTCGGGCTGTGCAATACCGCCTCGACTGTAATGTATCATAATGTACTATTTAAATGCAGCAATACCTACTTATTTACGGTTATTTATGTAAGTTTAGACTATGGTTTAATTTTTTTATAACCGACATTACCCTAACAAATCTGTTCTAAAAAATATTACCCTAGCTTCGCTTCAAGTATTGTAACTACTTACCTACGTTTTAAAGGTAAGTACTTAGGTGACAAACGTAAAAATGTTAACAGGGAATTTTTCAAATTAACATATTTTTTTTTACATTACACGTTAATTACTGTAATAACCATGATAATAATAATTATTATAGTAATCTCTGAGTAATTATTATACCTAGTATAATACATCAGATAACGACCGTTAATTACTTTAGGCAGAAGGGGGGGGAGAGAATTCCAAGCCGAATCTTACGCGTCTCCGCAAGGAATTGCAAGAAAAGGTTCATAGAGCCGTCACTTTATGGTAAAAAATTCTCGTGTCACAATGTTAGTTTGTTAGTTACCTTAAGGACTACGCACATTACAACGACTCCTCGCCAACGCGGTTACGGAGCAACTCAAATGTAAGCATTCAATTATGATCCTTATATCTTAGGCGTCACGGTTGAATTTCGAGTGTGAACGGCGTAGGTGAGCAGAGGGTGGGGAGTAGTCCACGTTTTCTAAGTGTACACTCGAAATTCAACCGTAACGCCTAAGATATAAGGATCATAATTGAATGCTTACATTTGAGTTGCTCCGTAACCGCGTTGGCGTGGAGTCGTTGTAATGTGCGAAGTCCTTTACTCCTCCGAAACGGCTTGACCGATTGTAATGAAATTTTGTATGCATATTCAGTAGGTCTGAGAATCGGCTACTATCTATTTTTCACACCCCTAAGTGATAAGGGTAACATTTTTTTAGCAAACAATGTTTGCCGGGTCAGCTAGTATGTATATAAAATTCTCGTGTCACAATGTTAGTTATCTTACTCCTCCGAAACGGCTTTACCGAGTTTTACCAAATTTTATATGCATAGGTATTCAGTAGGTCTGAGATTCGGCTACTACTTATCTATTTTTCATACCCCTAAGTGATAAGGGTTGTTCACCCTTAACATTTTTTGTTAATTTTTGGACAAAATTTTTTATTTTTATTTTTATTTAATGTGGCATTGAAAAATACATACAACCCTAAATTTTCACCCTTTTATCACCAACCCCTATTTTTTAATAGCCATTTTAGTAATTGAATCATTTTTGTCTACGCTAGAAATTACCTAGAAATAATTTATATGGCAAAACAACGTTTGCCGGGTCAGCTAGTAATACAATAATAGGCATGTCATTGTTTGATTTCATTACAATAACAATCACTTGAATAATCGAATTCTTTTTTAAATCGATGCGGACAAGCAGCTGATAGTTTATCGATATTTGTTATTGCAATCCTAATATTGCAGTTAACAAGTTCTTTGCTCTAGTGTTTATGTGCTGCAAACATTAAGTATACGTACTTCGAATAAAAAGGATTTCTTCCTTTCAATATGGCTTCAATTTGTGGTTGAATTTTTATGGATTTTTTATGGCTTTAGTATTGTTATAGGTATGATGATAACTGGGACCGATGACGATGACTTTATGTACCCTCGAAGCACGGAAACGCTAGAAAAATTTACAACTAGCGTTCATACATACCTCCAACTACTGACCGTGTTCTTAACTTTCTTGATCACTTAATATGTTCCCAGACCCGTCCAATCGATCGATCGTCGATCGACGGCATCGTTCGATGGAATGGTGCGAGTACCGTACCGTACCTTACCGGTTACAATGTAATATAGATTTAGCATAGATAAATCTATGGTGAACACAGCAAAATTTGTCCGCACGACAAGGCAATGATACGCTTTGCTAATCAAACTCGTCAGGCGCTCAAATATCTGCGCGATGGCAACGACAGAGCAGAATAGTTAGGCAAATATAAACTTAACAGTTAATTTAGTGACATTAAAAATTCTAATCATAGTCTTCATTATATATATTTCTAGGTAGGTAGTCTTTGGGAAAATGGCATAGGGGCATAGGGGAATAATCAAGGGATGTCGGTAGTACCTATAGTGTCTTCTAGAAACAGAATTTAGGTACTGTTTAACTTAAGCTCCTGTGTATCCTCACGGCACTAGCACTACGCCAAAACGTCGCAGAATAATATTTGAAGGCGTGACTTCGTATAAAAATTTAAAAATATCCTTTCATTAACAATCGCGCCGTTTGCAGTTCAATAGCAACGGCGATAGTGATACACAAAGTGCGTAAATATTACGAGTCTACGACAACAAGCCTGGCGTCGCTCGCGTCCATAGTGGCATAGAGATATTACCAGAGAGAGTAGCCAGCTCTTATCCAGGCTACGGAGGCCTACGATGCCAAGCTACTGATCGAGATTCCAGGAAGAAGGTCAGTTATCCCTCCCTGGTTCTAACTGGTCAATCCCATGTCGTCGTATATCGCAACGATATTCCAAACAAGGAAAAAACAAAGGTTTCATCTTAATTCATTGAGTTAAATACCTACTCCTTAACTTATAATTATAGCAATGTTTGAATTCATGAGCTCTTCAAATCACAGAAAGGCGCGCTTGTGTGTTATGAAAACTTAATAAATTAATTTCAGTCATGGATTGTTATACTCGTAGTATTAGGTATGAATGTATGATGTATTCAAAATAATAATTAAAACAACCAATAAACTCAGTTCGACTCCTCTATTTGTTTACCTAAAGATGGCTGGATTATTTATGTTATTGAAATGAATAATTTGATACACTATAATTAATTTGAATGGTTCTTAATATTGCGATTATTTTTTGTACTACTTCAATATAATAATTACAATAGCTATGTACCTTTTATGCCACCCCTGACAACTGTGACCTTGAACAAGACTCAATGGGGTAACTTCCTCTTACACTAAGTACCTACCTAATACCATACCAAACTATTATTATTACTAACCATATCTAACTTTTTATTAAAAAAAACAACAAACATCAAGTCGAGATAACACAAAAACCATTGGCCAGATGTCGCTCCAATTTACATATAAGGTACTACATGACAAGCACTACCTTTCGAACAAAAAAAGAATAATCAAAATCGGAATACACAGTAAAAAGTTAGCATAAATTAAATTCACATTATTGAGAATAACTCGAAGACTCACCGTTAGATGTCGCTCAAATTAAAATGGAACCAGACGGCAGTCATTAACTTTCGAATGGCGAAAGAATTATCGAAATCGGTTCACCCAGTACGAAGTTATGAGATAACACACATAAGAAAAAAAAACAGGCGAATTGAGACCTCCAAACTCCTTATTTTTTGAAATCGGTAAAGATTATGTGTTTATTTGTTCTTTAACACTTCTAGAATATTCTTGTAAGAAAATATTAACGAAATAAAAGTTGATTAATTTTATTAATGTTTAAAACTTATTTGTTTTAATAAAATAGGGTTGTCACCTGTTCGAACTTCTACCGGTTTTGCAAAACAGTAGTGCATGGGCGATATGCAGTTAGCTGCGGCGGCCCAGCTAGTAGTTCATCGTAGTTCATATTCATCTTGATTTCCCACTCATTACTCTTTCGCGGTGGAAAACCGGCTCATGATTACATTTTGCCCATTTCTGCGTAAGGTCGCCGAACAGATATCAAATTGCTTTTAGGATCATCGCCCACTAAAAAAATAGCGTGCACTAACTAAATGTATACCTTTGTTGTGGTGGACGACTCAAGCATTTTATGACTTAGGTACTGCCTCCTGAGTACCTACCTAATAAAGGTTTTTCAATAAAGAAATAACCGATTTCAATATCGACAAGCAGAGATAATCTCGTCAATACAAATAAATTAAGTCCAAAGACAAGGTAAGCTGGAAATCGTGAAGGAGTTCCTTCGACTGTCTTTCGGCTCCATCATCAGATCGACTCAGACTACCATTAAATTTTAGTGCGTTAAAACACGCAATGAAAAAGTTAACAAACGCACTTTCAATTCAAGTGTGGTACCATATTGTGTGCCGTGATAAGTGCGTGATAAGGATATTAGGATCTGATGATGGTATCCCAGAGAAATCGAGGGGAACTTTCGAAAATTGTACGGACGACTAGTGTGTTTGTTCATGTTATCATAAGTACATTAAAGCGCTACCATTTTATGAAGGTCTGGAGTCGATCTGATGAAGCCGAAAGGCAGTTGAGGGAACTCCTCAACGATTTACTGCAGTTATCTAGTGTTTGGGCTTGATTAATTTGTAGTGACGAGAACTTTACACTTCCATGTTGAACTGAGCGCCATCTGGCGAGTATTTTTTGAGTTATCTCTGCTTATCAAGGTTGAAGTCGGTTATTTTTTTTGTAAAAAGCAATTATGACCAAATACTTTTCAAACACACGAAAAATGTGTCATTATAAGGGATCTAATAATACCTAACTTATATGTACTTATAGGAAAAACTAAAAAACAAGTTTTTTTCATAAACTACCTACTTTAATAAGAAAAACTTTCTATTCCGTAATCAAACCAGTTTCTTGGTTAATGTCGGTTGTAATCTTATAATTAGTTTTTATTGTTAAAACAAACTTTAAACTGCTCTACTGAACAGTAGTCTTTTTGCAGAACGGACATTGTTAATAGGGGCCATCGATTTGAAGTTTTGTTCGAGATTGTACACTAATTCAACCAGCTTAATGCTCCTACTGCCTTGTCTTATCTGATTAATTTTTGAAATTATGAGTTTTGGTGTTATAAGCATTTTATGTTTACTTACGTGCGGTATGGGCTTCCTCGCTGGGCTCAAGTGCATTCCACCAACTTCTACGATGGCTGGCAGCAGGGGTCGCACACCGTTCAGCGAATGGAACGTGTTCACCAGCACCAAAGACATGTTCCTTGCCAACTCCTCCAAAGGAGTAATTTTTCTTCCAAACTGCTTTTCTATAATCGCTTGCTCCTTCGCTTGTATTACAAATTTATGCCAGTTGTAATAGAATATGTATGTTAACGTGTTCTCGAATCGCTGGCTGAAGGTCATTTGTGATGTAAAAGGGAGTGATATCAGGGGCACGTGTGATGGGTTGTTATCCAGTCCGATTCGGGGAGCGGTCCAGAACATCAATTCACAAGAGGACAGCCCAACTACTGGCGCTCGCACGTTGAAAACATCCAACAAACCAAGCATGCAGTCACTGACGAAAGACTCCATTATCACCAGATCGTATTCTTTCTGCAGGGCGTCAATCAACGGCGGCCAGGCAACGGCTTTTTCGCAAATGGTTAACGCAATCCCGGTTACCACCTGGAAAATGCCATGTCGAGTCAAAGTTCTCTGAACGCCTGGTATTTTAAAAAGAAAGCTCTGGTGCTCGTACTGGCTTAAGTCCATTGTTTCCACCCCGAAGTCTGCGATCCCGTTGAAGCTGACGAATGTGTAATTGGCTGGGGGGTCTTCGATCGGGAAGAAGGAAGCGACGGTGACATGGTGACCGCGTTCGGCTAAGGCCCTCAGCAGTGGATTGAAGACCATCTGATGGCTCTTGCCGGTGTGGGGGAACAGGCCGAGTATCCTCGCGCCGTCGGCGAACGCTAAGATCGCGAGAAAAATCAGTGCGGGACGCATCGCGCGGCTCATCTGAATAGCGCCGTGTCGAGAACTGTATACTTTTATCTATGAACTGTTCGTTATCGCAAGTGACTGTGCAGTACAATCTGTGCACGTCAGCACGCCACAATATATTAATACCGACGTAAAATTTCGGGCTGTCGATCCAGCCATGAAATGAAATGAAATGAAATGATTTATTTCGAACTTGGTTTTTACAAACACTTTTCGAAATTCAACTACGCCATCGCTTCCACAAATCCCTACGATGAGTGGCCTTGGTAGAAGAAGAAGCATGCATGGATGGCTTAGCGGAAGAGTATACAGTGTCAACTCTAAAGTCAAGTTAAAGTTACAAGTTGAGTGACATTGTAGGTAGGTATCTATTTACACGTTCGTAAATTTTGTTATTATATTGTTTACTTTGTGGTATCTAGTATCTACCTCAAACAGAACCATCCTGAACAAGCAGAACAAGTAGGTATACTTAGTAGTCTTCTTGTAGTTACATATACTTAGATATATTTGGTGAAAACTGAAAATCATTATGAGTAGCAAAATATGTATGTAGTTATAATTATTTACTCATGTTATCTATGTAGGTATTATAGCTTATCAAAATCTGACATTACAATTGAAATAAGTAGGTACAGTGCGCCCAACTTATCTCTGAAATGGCAAAAATTGGAACTTTAGGGGCCATAGGGGAATAATCAAGGGATGTCGGTAGTACCTATAGTGTCTTCTAGAAACAGAATTTAGGTACTGTTTAACTTAAGCTCCTGTGTATCCTCACGGCACTAGCACTACGCCAAAACGTCGCAGAATAATATTTGAAGGCGTGTGAGTTCGTATACAAATTTAAAAATGTACTTTCATTAACAATCGCGCCGTTTGCAGTTCAATAGCAACAGCGATAGTGATACACAAAGTGCGTAAATATTACGAGTCTACGACAACAAGCCTGGCGTCGCTCGCGTCCATAGTGGCATAGAGATATTACACGTCGCGTCGCGCGTCATTGAGCGTAGCCAGCTCTTATCCAGGCTACGGAGGCCTACGAGGCCAAGCTACTGATCGAGATTCCAGGAAGGTCAGTTGTCCCTCCCTGGTTCTAACTGGTCAATCCCATGTCGTCGTATATCGCAACGATATTCCAAACAAGGAAAAAACAAAGGTTTCATCTTAATTCATTGAGATATATACCTACTCCTTAACTTATAATTATAGCAATGTTTGAATTCATGAGCTCTTCAAATCACAGAAAGGCGCGCTTGTGTGTTATGAAAACTTAATAAATTAATTTCAGTCATGGATTGTTATACTCGTAGTATTAAGTATGAATGTATGATGTATTCAAAATAATAATTAAAACAACCAATAAACTCAGTTCGACGACTCCTCTATTTGTTTACCTAAAGATGGCTGGATTATTTATGTTATTGAAATGAATAATTTGATACACTATAATTAATTTGAATGGTTCTTAATATTGCAATTATTTTTTGTACTACTTCAATATAATAATTACAATAGCTATGTACCTTTTGTGCCACCCCTGACAACTGTGACCTTGAACAAGACTCAATGGGGTAACTTCCTCTTACACTAAGTACCTACCTAATACCATACAAAACTATTATTATTACTAACCATATCTAACTTTTTATTAAAAAAACCAACAAACATCAAGTCGAGATAACACAAAAACCATTTGCCAGATATCGCTCCAATTTACATATAAGGTACTACATGACAAGCACTACCTTTCGAACAAAAAAAGAATAATCAAAATCGGAATACCCAGTAAAAAGTTAGCATAAATTAAATTCACAGTACCTGGTTGACCGAGCTTTGCTCGGTTGAAAATTATATTTAGTATGAATCGCATACTGATAAAATATGAATAATGTTCTTCGATCTTTCCGACATAATATGAGTTTAAAAAGAATTGCGTGTACTTATGTACGCACGTAAGAAGTTATACTTCTTTGGCATCATTAATAATAAATATTCAACGTTAATAATTTTGACAGCTGTCATCCGAAATGTAGGTCTCAACCAGACCTACAACTTTCCCAAAGACACCAGTGCTCCAGGAGCAGCCGTTGCCGGGATATCTCGGTTCGAAGTTTGACAGCTGTCATTGGAAATGTAGGTCTTGACGAGACCTACAACTTTCCCAAAGACACCAGTGCTCCAGGAGCAGCCGTTGCCGGGATATCTCGGTTCGAAGTTTGACAGCTGTCATTGGAAATGTAGGTCTCAACCAGACCTACAACTTTCCCAAAGACACCAGTGCTCCAGGAGCAGCCGTTGCCGGGATATCTCGGTTCGAAGTTTGACAGCTGTCATTGGAAATGTAGGTCTCAACCAGACCTACAACTTTCCCAAAGACACCAGTGCTCCAGGAGCAGCCGTTGCCGGGATATCTCGGTTCGAAGTTTGACAGCTGTCATCCGAAATGTAGATCTCAACCAGACCTACAACTTTCCCAAAGACACCAGTGCTCCAGGAGCAGCCGTTGCCGGGATATCTCGGTTCGAAGTTTGACAGCTGTCATTGGAAATGTAGGTCTTGACGAGACCTACAACTTTCCCAAAGACACCAGTGCTCCAGGAGCAGCCGTTGCCGGGATATCTCGGTTCGAAGTTTGACAGCTGTCATTGGAAATGTAGGTCTTGACGAGACCTACAACTTTCCCAAAGACACCAGTGCTCCAGGAGCAGCCGTTGCCGGGATATCTCGGTTCGAAGTTTGACAGCTGTCATTGGAAATGTAGGTCTCAACCAGACCTACAACTTTCCCAAAGACACCAGTGCTCCAGGAGCAGCCGTTGCCGGGATATCTCGGTTCGAAGTTTGACAGCTGTCATTGGAAATGTAGGTCTTGACGAGACCTACAACTTTCCCAAAGACACCAGTGCTCCAGGAGCAGCCGTTGCCGGGATATCTCGGTTCGAAGTTTGACAGCTGTCATTGGAAATGTAGGTCTCAACCAGACCTACAACTTTCCCAAAGACACCAGTGCTCCAGGAGCAGCCGTTGCCGGGATATCTCGGTTCGAAGTTTGACAGCTGTCATTGGAAATGTAGGTCTTGACGAGACCTACAACTTTCCCAAAGACACCAGTGCTCCAGGAGCAGCCGTTGCCGGGATATCTCGGTTCGAAGTTTGACAGCTGTCATCCGAAATGTAGATCTCAACCAGACCTACAACTTTCCCAAAGACACCAGTGCTCCAGAAGCAGCCGTTGCCGGGATATCTCGGTTCGAAGTTTGACAGCTGTCATTGGAAATGTAGGTCTCAACCAGACCTACAACTTTCCCAAAGACACCAGTGCTCCAGGAGCAGCCGTTGCCGGGATATCTCGGTTCGAAGTTTGACAGCTGTCATTGGAAATGTAGGTCTTGACGAGACCTACAACTTTCCCAAAGACACCAGTGCTCCAGGAGCAGCCGTTGCCGGGATATCTCGGTTCGAAGTTTGACAGCTGTCATTGGAAATGTAGATCTTGACGAGACCTACAACTTTCCCAAAGACACCAGTGCTCCAGGAGCAGCCGTTGCCGGGATATCTCGGTTCGAAGTTTGACAGCTGTCATTGGAAATGTAGGTCTTGACGAGACCTACAACTTTCCCGAAGACACCAGTGCTCCAGGAGCAGCCGTTGCCGGGATATCTCGGTTTTAAGTTTGACAGCTGTCATTGGAAATGTAGATCTTGACGAGACCTACAACTTTCCCAAAGACACCAGTGCTCCAGGAGCAGCCGTTGCCGGGATATCTCGGTTCGAAGTTTGACAGCTGTCATTGGAAATGTAGGTCTTGACGAGACCTACAACTTTCCCAAATCGAAATGATACATTAAAAAATATCGATATTTCTTGGGTGATATATATCGATACATTTGAAAAATATCGATACGATAAATATCCATTTGCCCACATAGAGATTACAGCGCCATCTAGTTTCATACTACTGAAATTTCAACACGTTACAGTTACAGTACCTCATAGAAGTTATCCTAATGTTTCATAGATGGCGTCAGTATGATGTTTTTAAAATCTCTAAAATTAAAATTTTAATTAAAATTTTTAAAAGCTTTTCTCGAACCTGGGACCTTGATAAATCGATTCCTTGAGCCGAAAACCCCCTAATCTGTAACTTTCATGAAAATCTTTGCAGCCGTTTCCGAGATCGTGATTATATATATAGGTATAAATAAATAAATAAATAAATAAATATACAAGAATTGCTCGTTTAAAGATATTAGATTATTGAGAATAACTCGAAGACTGACCGTTAGATGTCGCACAAATTAAAATGGAACCAGACGGCAGTCATTAACTTTCGAATGGTGAAAGAATTATCGAAATCGGTTCACCCAGTACGAAGTTATGAGATAACACACATAAGAAAAAAAAACATACAGACGAATTGAGACCTCCAGCCTCCTTATTTTTTGAAATCGGTAAAGATTATGTGTTTATTTGTTCTTTAACACTTCTAGAATATTCTTGTAAGAAAATATTAACGAAATAAAAGTTGATTAATTTTATTCTTATTTGTTTTAATAAAATAGGGTTGTCACCTGTTCGAACTTCTACCGGTTTTGCAAAACAGTAGTGCATGGGCGATATGCAGTTAGCTGCGGCGGCCCAGCTAGTAGTTCATCGTAGTTCATATTCATCTTGATTTCCCACTCATTACTCTTTCGCGGTGGAAAACCGGCTTCATGATTACATTTTGCCCATTTCTGCGTAAGGTCCCCGAACAGATATCAAATTGCTTTTAGGATCATCGCCCACTAAAAAAATAGCGTGCACTAACTAAATGTATACCTTTGTTGTGGTGGACGACTCAAGCATTTTATGACTTAGGTACTGCCTCCTGAGTACCTACCTAATAAAGGTTTTTCAAAAAAGAAATAACCGATTTCAATATCGACAAGCAGAGATAATCGCGTCAATACAAATAAATTAAGTCCAAAGACAAGGTAAGCTGGAAATCGTGAAGGAGTTCCTTCGACTGTCTTTCGGCTCCATCATCAGATCGACTCAGACTACCATTAAATTTTAGTGCGTTAAAACACTCAATGAAAAAGTTAACAAACGCACTAGTCGCCTTTACAATTTTCGAAAATTCCCTTCGATTTCTCTGGGAAGCCATCATCAGATCCTAATATCCTTATCACGGCACACATGGTACGGTCGGCCAAAGAATTGGTTTACCACCCTAAGGTTGAATGCTGTTTGCAGATTCATAGGTGATAAAGGTTATTTTCGCTTGCAGATCGATCTGACAACTTTTATTGCCATCTTTATCCGATTATAATTATGTGACATTTGTTTTGTTCTTAGTTTAAACTTGATAGAACCATTGACGTCGGAAACTTGGTAAGTAGGTATATTTTGTGAACCTTTAAGATTTTCACACAAAAATAATAAACCGTGGGGGTTCCCCATACTTAGAACCGAAACCCTAAAATTTTTTTCCATCAAACCCATACGTGTGGAATATCTATGAATAGGTCGTCAAAAATGATATTGAGGTTTCTTAAACAATTTTTTTTTGAACTGAATACTTTGCGCGAGAGGCACTCCCAAAACGGTAAAATATGTGCCCCCCTCTCTGTAACTTCCAAAATAAGAGAATGATAAAACTAAAAAACATATATGATGTGCATTGCCATGTAAACTTCCACCGAAAATTGGTTTGAATGAGATCTAGTAAGCTTTTTTTTTAATACGTCATAAATCGTAAACCGCAACTTACCTTTCATTCAATCTACTTACTCGAATATTTTTTTATATTATGTTACTTGCTGCTACGGAACCCTTCATGGGCGAGTCCGACTCGCACTTAGCCAATTTCTATTACATTACTTGCATTGACAGGGACAAGGGTGGCTGACGTGAGGGTGACAGAGACAGCGCCATACAGGTAAAGCAAACTGTAAGGCACTGTCTCTGTCACCCACACGTAATTCACGTCCAAAAGATCGTTGTAGGACTTAAATGTCAAATGTCAATTTTCTTTTTAAAAATAATTATTTCGTCAATTGAAATAGTTCTTATATGCTTTTGTTCAGAATATTTAAATCTTCTTTGCACAAATTAATGCATTATCCGTTTCTAATAAAGATTAAAATGTCTTGCACCTATAATGTGACCTATGATGTATGTATTCTTAACAATTAGGCTTACGTCATTATTATGCGTCCCTTTCAGTGATATTGCCTATGAACTTTGATGTAACTTTTGATAACTAGGAAACTAAATGAAAACTGGTACACCACTTTCTTGGCCCACCGTACCACACTTGAAATATCTAAAAAGGTAGTTTCCCACAAAAAGTACCACACACGATGTACCTACATAAAGTTACTAGTCACTTTAGTGGATGCCTTTTTAACCGACTTCAAAAAAAGAAGGAGGTTCTCAATTCGACCGTATAATTATGCTTTTTTTTATGTACGTTCAGCGATGTTTTCGTCGTTTATGGGCCGATTTTGATAATTCTTTTTTTATTGTAAAGTAGATATGCGCAGTGGGGTCCCCTAATAAGGACACCAGGATCTGATGATGGTATCCCAGAGAAATCGAGGGGAACTTTCGAAAATTGTACGGACGACTAGTGTGTTTGTTCATGTTATCATAAGTACATTAAAGCGCTACCATTTTATGAAGGTCTGGAGTCGATCTGATGAAGCCGAAAGGCAGTTGAGGGAACTCCTCAACGATTTACTGCAGTTATCTAGTGTTTGGGCTTGCTTAATTTGTAGTGACGAGAACTTTACACTTCCATGTTGAACAGAGCGCCATCTGGCGAGTATTTTTTGAGTTATCTCTGCTTATCAAGGTTGAAGTCGGTTATTTTTTTTGTAAAAAGCAATTATGACCAAATACTTTTCAAACACACGAAAAATGTGTCATTATAAGGGATCTAATAATACCTAACTTATATGTATAGGAAAAACTAAAAAACAAGTTTTTTTCATAAACTACCTACTTTAATAAGAAAAACTTTCTATTCCGTAATCAAACCAGTTTCTTGGTTAATGTTGTCGGTTGTAATCTTATAATTAGTTTTTATTGTTAAAACAAACTTTAAACTGCTCTACTGAACAGTAGTCTTTTTGCAGAACGGACATTGTTAATAGGGGCCATCGATTTGAAGTTTTGTTCGAGATTGTACACTAATTCAACCAGCTTAATGCTCCTACTGCCTTGTCTTATCTGATTAATTTTTGAAATTATGAGTTTTGGTGTTATAAGCATTTTATGTTTACTTACGTGCGGCATGGGCTTCCTCGCTGGGCTCAAGTGCATTCCACCAACTTCTACGATGGCTGGCAGCAGGGGTCGCACACCGTTCAGCGAATGGAACGTGTTCACCAGCACCAAAGACATATTCCTTGCCAACTCCTCCAAAGGAGTAATTTTTCTTCCAAACTGCTTTTCGATAATCGCTTGCTCCTTCGCTTGTATTACAGACTTATGCCAGTTGTCATAGAATATGTATGATAACGTGTTCTCGAATCGCTGGCTGAAGGTCATTTGTGATGTAAAAGGGAATGATAACAGGGGCACGTGTGATGGGTTGTTATCAAGACCGATTCGGGGAGCGGTCCAGGGCATCAATTCACAAGAGGACAGCCCAACGACTGGCGCTCGCACGTTGAAAACATCCAACAAACCAAGCATGCAGTCACTGACGAAAGACTCCATGATCACCAGATCGTATTCTTTCTGCAGGGCGTCAATCAACGGCGGCCAGGCAACGGCTTTTTCGCAAATGGTTAACGCAATCCCGGTTAACACCTGGAAAATGCCATGTCGAGTCAAAGTTCTCTGAACGCCTGGTATTTTAAAAAGAAAGCTCTGGTGCTCGTACTGGCTTAAGTCCATTGTTTCCACCCCGAAGTCTGCGATCCCGTTGAAGCTGACGAATGTGTAATTGGCTGGGGGGTCTTCGATCGGGAAGAAGGAAGCGACGGTGACATGGTGACCGCGTTCGGCTAAGGCCCTCAGAAGAGGATTGAAGACCATCTGATGGCTCTTGCCGGTGTGGGGGAACAGGCCGAGTATCCTCGCGCCGTCGGCGAACGCGAAGATCGCGAGAAAAATCAGTGCGGGACGCATCGCGCGGCTCATCTCAATAGCGCCGTGTCGAGAACTGTTCGTTCGTTATCGCAAGCGACTCTGTTCAATTTGTGCACGCCACAATATATTAATACCGACGTAAAATTTCGGACTGTCGATTCAGCCATGCATGGGTGGGTTAGCGGAAGAGTATACAGTGTCAACTCTAAAGTCAAGTTAAAGTTACAAGTTGAGTGACATTGTAGGTAGGTATCTATTTACACGTTCGTAAATTTTGTAATATATTATATTGTTTACTTTGTGGTATCTAGTATCTACCTCAAACAGAACCATCCTGAACAAGCAGAACAAGTAGGTATACTTAGTAGTCTTCTTGTAGTTACATATACTTAGATATATTTGGTGAAAACTGAAAATCATTATGAGTAGCAAAATATGTATGTAGTTATAATTATTTACTCATGTTATCTATGTAGGTATTATAGCTTATCAAAATCTGACATTACAATTGAAATAAGTAGGTAAATGATCCCTACCTAAGTGCCTACAATGTAGTTTTGAGTTCGATATCTACGGATTTCGTTTAAATTAAGTAGGTACCATTGATGTATAAGTACTTATCTAGATGGATAATCGAATCCGCGAAGACGTGTCAAAAAAGCGGCGCCAACTATTGGCGCCGAAGTACTTTCCCGCCAATTAGTGCCGATCGCGCCGCTTTCGTGTCACTACGTATTACGCGCGCAATTTAAATAAACAAATAAGAGGGATAACATGACGAAATGTGCTATTAAACTGTGCCGGAATTATAAAGGAAGGGTAAAAAGCTCAAAAAACATCACATATCATAGGCAAGTAACCAATAAACATATTTTTCAACACACTTGCTCGTAAAGTTGCTATTTTTTCTTTAGTCTTACGCCCGGAATGCGGTTTATTACACAGTAGTGCGTTTTACTTTTCATTGCCGCACTAGTGTTTTTCTTATTCCACTTTTTTTTTAATATCCGTAAAGAGGTTGTTACCAAAAGATTTATTATTTTGTAAATAAATAAACTTGTTGTACTTAGTCAAAATCTGATAAGATAAGATTATACTTCATCTAATTATCTATTAAAGCATTTAAAAAATACAATATTTTAAATCATTAATTACTGTAAATTCCTATTAGACATACATAATTATTTAGTTTAATATATTGTGGCTGAATAACGGTGTTCTTTGCCTCTGGACTTAACCTGCGCGCCTGCGCGCGCATAGTTATTCAACCAAAGATACGGCGCGCGAAAAAATAAAATAAACCTCGGCGCCATTTTGTGCAAACATTTGTTCGTTTATAATTTGCTGATTTGTGACTGAAAAATGTCGATACCTAATTGTTTTTTTCCTCGCAAGTGTGTTGAAAAACGTCGTATGATACGCGTGCGCTTTGTTCACTACAGTCTTGGCTCTATTACAGCCCTCGCCTTGCGGCTCGGGCTGTGCAATACCGCCTCGACTGTAATGACCAACTTCGCGCACTTATATCATAATGTACCTACTATTTAATTAAATTTCAATTTTGATTTTTATTGTAACCAAATTACGTCATTTTTTGTCAGTGTTGCCAGTTTCTATTTTTATGCTCCCGACTTAACATAATTTTTGTGGGTATATAAATTGGTTTATAGTTACGTGTATATTATTTAGTTCAAGTACTTTTATCAATCGGTTTCAAACAGATGGAGTTTATCAATACCTACGTTTGCACTTATTTACAGTAATATACTTAATGCTCGCGTTTTTTTGTTATTGAACCCATTTTAATGATTATTTTTGCATTGGATCGAACAAACCAGTTTTAAAGGTGCCAAGAGTATAATTTTTAAGTGAAAAATATGGATGTATTTTCCAAGTTTTTTTTTTAATTAGCTAGGTTACGTAAATAATTTACGTAGTACCGCCTTCATAGCTACGCACATTAATTTTAGTAATTATTAACAACTGGCAGTGATAAAAGTTATCTGACTATTGAATATTATGAATGTGAAATTATATCACCTTATCCTGCTACTTAATATTATGAATGTGAAAGTTTGTATGTTTGGTCCTCAGTCACGCAAAATCGGACGAATGGCTTTAGATGACACAGATGTACATGATGTACACAGATAGTAGGTATATAACCCAGAATAACACATAGGATACTTTTTATCCCGGAAATCCCGCGGGATCCGAATTTACGCGGGAAAAACTCCTACGCGTATGGGTATAGCTTCTAAACAAACATATTAATATAAAAGTAACAAGTCTGTCTTCCCAAAAATTCCGCGGGATCGGTAGGTTATCCCGAGATTCCTATGGGAGCGGGACCTACGTGGCTGATACTTACAGGTCCTGAAGTGAAGCGAGGACGGTTCGCTAGTCAAACATAATTATTTGATGAGTAAAATATGGTGATCAACATTATACCTTATTTTTTTAGAATACCAATTAATCCTATTGTTATTATTATAATCACAGTATTACAATGGTATTGTACAATGAATAATGACGTTTCAGTTAAAAATATATTTTTTGTAGATATATTAAATGTACAGGCAAAACTTTTTGACACTCGTAATATAAGTAAAAATAAAAGTAAAGATGGATAGATTCATTCGTAATATCTGTGATCTTTCATTTCTAATTTCCAACAACTAACTGCGTAAAAATTTAATAGTATAATATATTAATTTAATTAACTTAGCTGATTTATTACAACATTAACACAAACAACTGTAATTAAATTAAGTAGGGTTTTTTTTATTTATTCATGAAAATAACCACTCCATAAATTAAGTTTAATGTGTGATTTATGGGAAAATTTTAGTAACTGGTATCATTGATCACGCAATATAGACAATTAGACGAACGTGTAATTAAAACATCGCCTGCACGCACAAATGCTTGATATTGTTGCCTTGTTTTTTTTGTCTTCATTGTAGGGCGACGCTCAATCTAGGTGTAGGTACCTATATCCCAAACAAATGCCATTTTGCTGCCGTTAGGTTAGGTAGGATGGTTCACCCCGCCGGGGGAGTCCACCTTGTCGTGGTGGCGGGGCTCAGTAGCCGTGTACAAGCCAGTGCACGGTGAAGCCAAGAGACTCCCAAATGGGGGAGCGGGGGTCCAGTCCAGCTGGTTCCAATTATATCAAAATTTTTGCAAGCAGTAAATCAGTTTAATTTTAACCGACTTCAAAAAAGAAGGCTCTCAATTGGACTGTTTCTTCTTGTGGGTTACCTTGTTATTTGTACTGGGTGAACCGATTTTGATCATTATTTTTTTTATCCAAAGTAAGTCCTTGTCGTCTGGTCCAATAGAGCCACCTAGCGGACGTAAATGGATCTGCTTCGATCCCATACAAATTTTAGCGTGTTTTAACAAACTCGCATTTATATGTATAGGTAGGGAGGGAGCGCGTTATGTCACGTAAAACACGTAATAAGCCCCCGGTAGTTTTCGAGTCATTCTGAATAATGTGTATTCAATTTATGGTACTTTATTGATCTGAGATGGTAGATATAACGTTTTACTGAGTTTACCCGATTTTCTGTTTTTTTTTTATTCGATTTGTGGTGGTGCCCCAGACTCATTTATCAACATCTGGTGAGTTTCGATTTTGAAGTAGGTTATCCTGTGTCGTACGTAGGTAGTAGGTACCATGGACAAGACAAGACACCTAAACCAAGAACGAAAAAAAATCATTCAAACCCCCTCGCTGGGAATCGAACCTAGGACGCATGAACGTTAACTGCGTCAAAACAAATTATTGCATTCCATTTATAATTTATTCAGCATTCAGCAGAGATATTTTAGATTATATTTTTCCAAACAATTCATATAATAGGTACGCACCTAGGCATTTAAATACTATTGCAAAATAAACATCAATGTGAAAAGAATCCAATTTTTTGTTTCAACCTTCTTAACGATAAAGAACTAAAGCTGTAGCTAATCGATGCCTGACAATGAATTAATTGATTTTACAGAAAAACTTACTATTGGCGGGTATTGAAGTAACGCAATAGAATAGACCCTATAACAATGATTTCCTGAACTTTTGATTATGTTGTTTCCGCAATCTCCAGGAATTATCATCATCTCATGATCTCAACCTATCATGGTCAACTACTGGGAACGGGTCTCTTCTCCGAACGAGAAGGTTCAGGCCATAGTCCACCACGCTGGCCAAAGTGCGGATTGGCGGACAATCTCCAGGAATAGGACCTAAGTATGGATTGTAGTGTAACATAGAGATTTTATGCCTCTGGTAAAACAGCTGTAAAGAGCAGGATCAGTAGGAAGTACTGAGATGAGATTTGGCGGGACAAGGCGAGCTGGCGAAGCGAGATGTGGAGTGGAGAGGTACTATAGAGAGGAGCGGTGCTTTAGGGTCGATTTACATTGCCGCGGAATGGAATGGAAGCGAATTTTTGCAACGAAATTCTACATAGCATAATGAACTTTATATAAATTGTGAAAGGTACAAACTAAAGACGAGCCGAAAAAGAGGTCGCGCGTCTTCCGGGGAATCCCCGCGCATTCTCGAGAATTCCCACTTTTTCGGCTCGTCTTTAGTTTGTACCTTACACAATTGATATAAAGTTCATTATGCTATGTAGAATTTCGTTGCAAAAATTCGCTTCCATTCCATTCCGCGGCAATGTAAATCGACCCTAATGCATGTGCTACACGGTTTCAAACGGTGGTTTGAAACCGAAACAGCACGAGTTGCGCTTTGCCGGCTACACGGTTTCAAACCAATCAGTGTTGGTTTGAAACATCAGTGTAAAAAGACCGTCGCGCGACTATCACGTCTCTACGCTCGACCTATATAAGACTAGTAAACCCGCCCTCGCTTCGTTTCGGGGAACCAGTCCCTTCAAAAATCTCTATAAATTTTAACAAATTATGTTATTCCGATGTCTACGCTATATTACTGCAAAGTTTCATGAAAATCCATTCAGTAGTTTTTGTGTGAAAGAGCAACAAACACACATACACACACATACATCATTACAAACTTTCGCATTTATAATATTAGTAGGACTAGTAGGTAGGAAGTAGGATAAGGATAGGATATCCTTAGATTGTCAATTTTTTTTTGGCAGACGCGGCGTTGGCCCTTGGGTCAATTTCTTTTAATTTGTCGGCTAAAATATTCCACGCATTTTTTTAATACAATCTTTATAGGACTCTGATGTGAGGTCCCAAAGGCAGGGCAAGTCTCTATACATTTCTATAAATTCACTCAACACTTCCCGCTCTTTCTGCTCTCGTGACATTTCGTCGTAATTGTCGTTGAATTGATTTGATGCGTGCGTCCGCGCTCGCCGCTGCAGGCAGACTGCGTTCGCTTGGTTTGAAACAGACGGCTACACGGTTTCAAACCAACGCTTCTGCCAGTGGTTTGAAGCACACGCCTTTCTACCAAGGGCGCTTGAAGGTCAAGCGAAATTTGGTTTGAAACTACTGTCTACACGGTTTTAAACCTCGGTTTCAAACCACGGTTTGAAACCGTGTAGCGCATGCTTAAGTGGAGAGCACCCCTCTCCTTTTAGAGGAGAGGAGAGCTGATGATGAGAAGGAAGGTTTTACTTTTCAGGTGTTGTACTGAAGTGTTACCTCTTTGAAAATGGAACGCCGACAGCAAAGGAAAATTTGTTGTCAATACATTCATTGAATAAAATGGATCTGAAGACGTAACCCGAGTCGTATTTTATTTTGTCCTTTTATTTTGGGTATAATAGTTTTGGAGCTATAGCGTGTGTTTAACTTCAATCAGTTAGTTTATTTTGCAATAATGGTCCCACTAGAACTATGGCATTATGATATGGTAGGTAATGTAGGTATGTGTGAGAAATAAGAGAAACGTAAACGAGGAGTTTATTTTTTTATTAAAATACATTCCACAAACTATACTGTAACAGTTATACGCAAATCCACAACATTCCTCTTGTTCAGGTTGCATCACACTCCTTTAGGGCACTAACAATAAATAAGGACTTATTGGATAATGAAAACTCATTTCAAATTCACGCTGCGATTAGTACCACGATCATTCTGAAACAAAAAAAAACATTTTTATTCAACGAAATACGAAAGTATTACTGTACGTCTCTCCTGATCATTTAGTTAGGAGATCTGAAGCATACTCCACCACGCTGCTCCAGTGCGGGTTGGTATAGGGGTCAGTGGCTAGTTCGAGTATTAGAAATTTTGTGTCGTACGTAACGTAGTCCTCCGACTTGACTTAAAACGGTCTGTATCGATAGGAGTCGGAGGATTTACGCACCCTTCGAAGCACGGAAGCGCTCAAGAATTTTTTTTCACCAGGCGTTACCCATCCAACTAACAACCGCGTCCGCTATCTTTTAATGCTGTCGAGTCGATCACATAAATGACTTAGGATTGACGCAAACCATCGGGATATAATAGTATTCAAGTGCTAATGATGGAGTTGTAGTAGTACTTAATATTATACTGATAATGGATAGCAAGCATACACCTATCCACACGGAGACGATTTGGCTTTTGCTTCGCGACAACCCAGTACTTATTCTTAGCAATAAAACTTTATTAAGACATCTACATAAAGTGTAAATAACAAAATATTATTGAAACTAGACTACTTATTATAAAATAACAAAAAAAACATTTTAGAGTTATATTGACTAGAAAGCCGACCCCAATACCACGATATTTGTTATATTTGTATGAGGCGAAAGAAGCCGGCGACCTCTGTTAGGGCTAAAGTCTGAAGGTTGCACGGTTACCTACCGCCCTTTTACTTGAATCAATATATTTATTAATCATCAGTATTTGAAAAACGGTAACGCGATTTTTTGCACAAATAAATTACCCACTTTATTCCGTTCGCGTTCCATACGGAATTCCTTTTAGTGGCAACCCAAACAAATATAAGCTACTTTTCGCTCCTGTGATTAAGGTTCATTGTGCATTGACTGGAACAATTTAAAATGCTAGAAGCATTCAGATACTATGTTATAAACATTGAACTGCGAGCACACGTAATAATAGTACATTATGATACAAGTGTGCGAAGTTGGTCATTACAGTCGAGGCGGTATTGAGCCCGAGCCGCAAGGCGAGGGCTGTAATAGAGCCAAGACTGTAATGAACAAAGCACACGCGTATCATACGACGTTTTTCAACACACTTGCGAGGAAAAAAACAATTAGGTATCGACATTTTTCAGTCACAAATCAGCAAATTATAAACGAACAAATGTTTGCACAAAATGGCGCGGTTTATTTTTTCGCGCGCCGTATCTTTGGTTGAATAACTATGCGCGCGCAGGTTAAGTCCAGAGGCACCGAACATTCAGCCACAATATATTAAACTAAATAATTATGTATTTCTAATAAGAATTTACGGTAATTAATGATTTAAAATATTGTATTTTTTAAATGCTTTAATAGATAATTAGATGAAGTAAAATCTTATCTTATCAGATTTTGACTAAGTAAAACAAGTTTATTTATTTACAAAATAACAAATCTTTTGGTAACAACCTCTTTACGGATATTAAAAAAAAGTGGAATAAGAAAAACACTAGTGCGGCAATGAAAAGTAAAACGCACTAGTGTGTAATAAACCGCATTCCGGGCGTAAGACTAAAGAAAAAATATCAACTTTACGAGCAAGTGTGTTGAAAATTAATTTTCCATATTTTTGGTGACTCAAGTAGGTATTATAGCTGACCCAGAAAAGTATTCCGCAATATATTTTATATTTTAATAGCTTTACTAATAAAAATATGCATATTCATCACACTCATTGGACTGCCAAAAAAAAAGAAAGGAAATTCACAGCTTAGCGTAACGTTTTTGTAACATTACCTCTAATGTTAATATTTTATTATTATTCAGCAGTTATTTCATACATAACTTAGATGACAAAGACAGCTGTTTGTTGGGGCAATATTGACTTAAGATTCGCTTCGAGAATAATAAATGTTTACTAAAGTTGTCTGTTGTAATTTACAGTGTACTGTTGATTTGATATTCCAGAACTCAGTGGAGTTTATCTACAATATTTGATAATTAAATAGCTGCAAGAAATATGCAACAATATCAAGAATAGCAGAATAGTTTGACACAAATCCCCATAATGTTGATAAGTAACGTTATAAAAGCGGTATCTACCTACGCATATTCGAATGTCATAATATAATCTACGTCAGTTATTTAGATATAATTATGTTCAGAGTAGCCAGGTGTATTGCGATGCTATTAAGTTCATCATAAATGGCAGATTTCTTTAATGTCGTACAATGTACGAAGATAAGTCGTAACTGTTTTAGAAAATGTAGTTTTGCAATGTAATGCAACTCAAACGTCCCCTACGGCGCATTGGTTTAAATGCCTCACTGCCATTCAAAGGGTCTTGGATTTGATTCCCAGCAGGAATTGGAATAAGAATGGAATAATTTAAGAATTATGTTTACATCAATATCATTTTTGTTTTTTTTTTGCCACATATTTTTTTTATACAAAATTAAACACCCTGATAAAATGAGACTTCAGTCTTTTATTCAAACCCAGCCCCTTTCACATTGATCTATGTATGTGTAGGCCATTAATTGTCATAATGTCAGGAAAGTATTTATTTATTCATTTGACAAATCTAAGAATAGAGTTGGAGTAACATGTACTTATCAATGTCTAAATCAATCAATCAATCAATGTCCAAAGTCTCCTCCTGGCCTCTCCCAATTGGCACCACTATTATTGTTTGTGGCCTCAAGGTGCCCAAAATATTTCATTACCCTCTTATCTTTCTATTCTCCATTATCTTTGCAAAGTAACAATATAAAAGTTTTAAAGACTCTATATAAACTTACCCATAAAGGTATAAAAAGAATGACAGCAGGTAAAATGCCAGTTTAATCCAGCCTTCCCGCTGGCAGACTGTCAGAACATCTGCATTCATTATGGTGGTGGGGTCGTAAAGACCTTGTCTGGACATGACTGGCCTTGTTCGGTATCTGGAATGAATATTTATTAGATTTAGTACTATGACCCCTTGTGAACACCAGTAATGTTAATTAGTTTAAAACAATAGCATTGTGAAATTGTGAAAATTACAATTGAATACATTTCCCAATATAAATTTAGATATATTATGCAGAACAACACATTACTGAACACATAGTACACATTAGTAAATAGTAATGTCTGTATCAAATTTAACTTTATTTATAATATGATAGTGACTTTTAAATTGGCCAATTTATAAATCTGGTACGCAATTCAATAACTTATTTCATAAATCAATTTATTAAAGTAATGTGGGATAACATAATTTTTTTGTCTGGTGGCTTAGAAACATTTTTAAGTCTGTTTTTGTGTATATTTTACAAAAGTGAAAGATTATGGATATCATGCCTACAAATACAGGCAGGCTCTACATATTATGAGTTATATTGATATGAACCAGCAAATATTGAACAATTCACCCAATACTAGCAATAAGATAAAATAAAACAGAAATAAGATTGACCTTTGTTATAGTATTGCCCACCATAGAGTAATATGATGGGAAGTTTACGAATTAGATTTACACAATATTTCATCAACTTTTAACATGGGAGCTGGTACCAAATTAACTTTATTTCATTGATTACTTTTAGAATAGATTTTATGGTTACCACAATAAGTTTGTAGCCCAGTAAAAAAAAATTATAACATGATAGGTGTTTACTTACGCATATCTCCTAAAGATTAAGTACTAGTTAGATGTTAGACATTATTTTAGACTGAATAATTATTGGCAGGTACCCCAGAGGGACAGCATTACGAAACATAAATCTAGTCGAACGTAACGGTAACTTAAAGCGATGATTCAAATCATGTGACTCACTGCACTACTTCTAGTTCTAGCAAACAATTCAATGAATGCACAATATAACCTAATTACCTGTGTATATGGTATATGATGAGCGGTACATTAATCAATAATGTGGTCCATTCTCCTGATAACAGGAACAATAAATTAATGAAGAAATGTAACAAGTACTCCGGTAACACCAACTGAAATTATAAAGGGTAAGGTTAACTGCAAGGTCTTCAAGTCAGCATAGCATCACTAGATCACCAAGTAACTCACTGGATTTAGAGTATCACATTGGTCTATTGGATTCTTATAGTCAGTTTTTAGTTCATCGAACGCTATGACATGGAATATTGAAAAAAATATAAGAAAAGCATCTACGATAAGGGCTATAATATAGGACAACGCCGAAAAGCTAAACGCCATTTTAACAAAAACATAACTGAATCACAGAACTGAACTGACATGAGCATGACAAATTATGACAATCTGAGATGACAATAGTCAATTATCAGATTGACAATTCATTTGATCTGACAACATAAGTAACCATAGCCAATAGATAAGTTCCAATGAGGATCACAACGCTTAAAACATCTCACAAACCGTTCCACTAAATCCACTAGGTGCTCATGAATCATGAGTTATGATCTTATGATCGTTTTGTGCGTGGTAAGACGACTAAGACGTTAAAACAAATACAATTTGTCATACCTAAGGCCGCTCACTCCCATTCGCGCGAATACGCGAACTCTCAAGTGTAGGACGGACGGATATTTATCTATACGAAGTTTTTGACACATTCGTGGTACCTATTTCTAGTTGTTAAAGCTACGACAATCGTGCAAGGTATAAAAGTTCGCGAGCATGTTAGTGACCACGGTAACAATATAGTATATACCTCAAAAATCTATTGCTTAACTTCGGGTGCATTAAAAATTAAACACTTATTATTTTCGCTATAACGCTTTAGAAACAGCTGCATCTATAACATCTTTTTCAGAATTATTGTAAAATAAAAATTGGTTGCCTGTAAAGTCGGTATACGGGCGAAAGTTTTACGTGACAACGACTTTGAGTGGTAAAATAATTTTAATGTGAATATTCATTCGTATAGTAGGAAGAAGGATGAAATAATAGTAACAATTTAAAACATTTATTTATACAAAGAATTATATTTAAAACATTGTAACACCATCCGCCATCTAGCGCTGCTAACCGTTAGACCATTAACCATTAGTCACAACTAAGTGAGGTAACAAACGAGATTACTTCTCCAGAGATGGCGCTGTACCATTTTCTGAAACACGACAACGTGTGTACGCCGTAGCTACCATAAGTAATGTTAAGGAGGAAGGGACGCGTGCCGAAGCTCCCTCCAAACAAGGCCCCCGGTGCTGACGGGATCACGAATAGAGCGCTGCGGCACCTCCCACAGAGGACGATCGGAGCAGCCGCGCGCCTGTTCAACGGGATCCTTCGCACCGGGCACTTCCCGCAGGCCTGGAAGTCGGGGAGGGTTATTATGCTGCCCAAGCAGGGGAAGAACAGGCTGAAGCCGGAGAGCTATAGGCCAATCACCCTGCTTCCCACCCTATCCAAGGTGTTTGAAAAGCTCCTGCTGCGACACTTAGCGCCGCATATTGCCCCCCGACCGGAGCAATTCGGGTTCCGGCCGGAACACAGCACGACTCTTCAGTTGTCGAGGGTGCTGCACACCGTTACCGCGGCCCTGAACAAGGGAGAACGCGCGTGTGCAGTGTTCCTCGACATGGAAAAGGCGTTCGACCGTGTTTGGCACGACGGCTTGCTCTACAAGATCTCGCAGTCGTCGGCGCCCCGGCGTGCCGTAAAGGTGATCTCCAGTTTCCTCGAACACAGAAGCTTCAGAGTAGTGGTCGAGGGCGCCGAATCTACCGAGCGCCCGATCGCAGCCGGCGTCCCGCAAGGGAGTTGCCTGTCCCCGGTCTGCTACGCCCGCTACACCGACGACATCCCGGCGGCAGGGGGGGCGTCGCTTGCCCTGTATGCCGATGACGTGGCGTACGTCACCACGTCGCTCAACAGAACCCACGCCATCGTCAAAATGCAGCGTGCGCTGGATGCCCTCCCCGAATGGCTCGCCGCGTGGAGATTGTCGGTGAACGTCGGGAAGACGCAGGCCGTGAACAATGGAGGAAACCTGAGTAAGCGGGACACTACTCTGAAGCTTCACGGACTAGACATCAAATGGGCCCCACAGGCTACGTACCTGGGGGTCAGGATTGACTCAAGACTCTCGATGAAGTCGCAGGTTTCGTAGGCCGTCGCGAACGCCAGGAGCGCGATGGCAGTCCTGAAACCAGTGCTCTCCTCGAGCCTCCCTCTTGGACTGAAGCTCGGGGTCTACAAGACCTACATTCGATCCCGCCTCACGTACGCGGCACCGGCGTGGTACGCGCTCGCCAGCGAACCGCAGCGCAAAAGGATGCGCGCGGTGCAGGCGATTGCGCTCCGCCGGATCACTGGTGCGCCGAGGTACGTGAGGAACGCCGTCATCCAGAGGGACCTCCGAGTCGAGAGCCTGGACGACTTCATCGAGAGACTGGCACGTAACATGTTCGGGCGTGTCGATGCGTCGCGCTTCCCGCACCTGCGGGACCTTGCGCCGCTCCACGCCCGTCCACCGGACCGCAGGGCCTTCCCGCGCGACTTGCTGGTTGCGCGGGACGGGCCAGGCACGGATTGACACCGGGGCTCGTAAGTCGTCGCCCGGCGCTGATCGGCTCCTGCTGGGCTTCCCACCAGTGGGATCAACCCGGTAGGGCCTCGATCGCCTGGGTGGCGCGAAGATGAACCCCCGTCCCGATTGCGACTCTGCGGCCTATAAAGGGCCGCCTCACCGGATTTACCTGATTGGTTAACCAAAGACGGAAAACCAAGGGCCTTAGGGCTCAACCCAAGGACCGGCCCGTTTTAACGGGCCGCGAGAGACACCCCCGAAGGGGACTAAGTGTTCCGAGGGCTCCACCCACCCAGACAGGATGGAGTGAAGATAGTGAGCCGGGACGCGTGCCTTTCACTTTTTATGTCTGTCTCTCTCGCTCTTAGGCGGACTAACCATGCCCGAGTGGAAGGGACGCGTGCCTCTCACTCGCTCTCATTGTAAGCGCATAACGTGAGCGGAGCTACTAACGCAGTTTCTTGAAGTGCCACCCGGCAAACCAATTTATAAGACGTTATCACGTCAATATATTTTCAGTCACCATCTTGCATGTTTGAAAACCGTACCTTTGACAGCGCCCACAACATTCCACCGATTCAATGGGTCGTTGCAATCGAAAATTACGATATCATCCATGAGGTCATTTATTCGTTCCATACAAAGTCAAAAGCGTTGATATTCACTCCCGGAACGCGGCCTCATGATTAGTTTCATCTATAATTCGAACAGATAAAATATATTTCAATTATCAAGAAAAATTTAGCCCAAATCATAGAGAACAAACCTCTATGGCCCAAATAGATTAAACGTCACGTCAACCGTATTGACAAATGATAAGTCACCAGCTCATACAAATTATAATCCGTATAATTTAAATTGCATACACTCTTGAAGTATTTACTTAGATGTAATAGGTTTTTAAATTAATAGTATAAGATTGTATTCATTCAATTTTGGTACCTAGGTAGGCTACGGTTGAATATTGATAAATTTGTTTTGCATTACAATAGCAGTTTACAGTGTTTAAATAATCTTATTAAAATATATAGTATGTGGCTGTGCTGTTAACATTATAAAAATCCAAGATGAGGCCTGTGTGGTTATCACTTTGTATATTAGGTGTAGTGCAGTGTGAGGTTTCCAATGTTATTGAACATGATTTTAGAGGGTTTGATGACAATATATTATTTTCTATCAATTGGCCCGGCCAGCTGGAGAGCCCGGAGATGAAAGGAGATGGAGAGAGCAATAAGTCTGAGGTTAGTGTATTTACATTATTTAAACTAATTAGATTTTCCTGTGGCATTATCCGCTCACTATTTCAGAGCATTGGTAGCTCAGTGAGAAGGAAATGTTCTGAAAAGGAAGTCCTCTTTGAATTCTGTATGCTCCTTTACCTTACCTTTTTAACTTATGATTATACTTACCTACTAGAAATTCATTAACCCTTGCATTGCTGAAAAAATCGTTTTGAGGAATACGTGTAAAGTCTGCAAAATCTATAAGTTATGTTTTGAACCGTATTTAAGGCCAAGAATAACACTGATTGGTAAAATATTCACTTCCTACTTAACAGATGACTTTCGATAAGTCAAGTTTTTAAATCATTAGTGGTAAAATCTAAGTATTATTATATATATTTTTCAGAATAAAGAAGTCCTAAAAGTGATGACACATCACAAAGAGAAGTACGAATGTCACCTGCCAGAGCTTTACATCAAAGAGTCGTCAGTGACTGAGGAGTATGATGGACCATCACCGCTGCGTCTGTTGCAGCCATTATTCTCACAGAAGATATGCTCTTTCAGACTAGAAAGTTACTGGAGTTACGAGGTGTGCCATGGACGGCACATCAGGCAGTATCATGAGGAAAGGGATGGTAAGATCCGGTGTGACAGATTTGTCTGCTGGTAGTTGCATAATTAAAATGTATAACATTGGCCAAAAGGAACTCATTATTATAATAAAAATTATGTTCTTGTGTAAATCAAATTATCTCCATACCAAATGTTATTTTAATTGGTTGAGAGGATTATGTATGAAAAGGTAGCTAAAAGACAGATTTTAAATATTAATGTGGATTTGATTTCGCATTGTAATTTAGCATATTGTGTACCTAGCATCCGAGTGCAGTCTTCTTCCTTGAACTCATTTTTTTAAGTCTGTTATTGACTAGACTATAAATTCTATTCATCTCTTCTTTACAGTAGACAAACAAGTGAACCTACAGCAATATTACTTGGGATATTGGAGTCCAGAGAAGATGGCCAAATTGGAGGCAGACATGAAAACTGCTGAGGATATGAAGGAGCCGTTTAAAACAACTAAGATGGAAGGGCTCAGTTTGCCCTATGTGGAGATGGTTATGGATGAAGGTTTGTAGTATTTTTTTACTATTACACAAGTTTTAGACTCTTCATTTTTGAGTGAAGACGAAACACACTGTGACTTTGGGGTGCATAGGGGAGCACTAAGAGAGTATTTTTGGAAATAGCCCCCTCCATCCAGGAGAATAATGAGGCAAAGTCAAACTAAAATTCTATGTGGGCAAAGCAGGGTTGTAAAACCAGTTAAGGTTTTACCAAATACTTATATGATTAAAGAATTTGCATTTTAATTTGAAGTTTGTGTTATAAATCCACAGGTACTAAATGTGATTTAAATGGCAAGCATCGTCTCACACGAGTACGTTATGTGTGTGACATCCATGGAAAACATGAAGTATACTCATTCAAGGAGACAGCAACTTGCGAGTATGAGATAGTGATACTATCGTCAGCACTCTGTGAACATCCAAGCTTCAAGCCCAAGGAAGTCAGTGAGAATGTTATTAATTGCATACCAGTTGAAGGGGCCCCAAAAAAACCGAGGAGCTTGCTGAAGTCCGAAGTAGATAATGTCAGGAAACAGTTTCATGCTATTAAGCTGTCGGTAAGTGTGCCTTGTAATGGTAGTGGAGTTACTTTAGTTATCCAAGAAGTAAAATCTAATTTAATTCAAGTAGTAATTCATGACACTTCAATCAACAATATTTTAAGTACAGAACAAGTAAGCATTGTGAAGAATTTTAGATAATTATAACATAAAAGTAGTGAAAAAAAGGTAGAACACACAAGTTGTTGAAAGTAACTTTAATACTGAGTGATAAGGTTTATATTAAAGTGCAGAAGTTTACAGACAAGCTGTCCAACAACCATGCTATTGGCATTTACATGTTCAAATGTTTTGACACCAATTCAGAACTCCCTGTGTATTACATTGTTGATTGGAGTTATAATCACTTCCCTGTTACCTATTAAAGTTTGTTTAGAAAAAGTTTCTTTGTACTGTCTATTTCATGACACATTAAGTTGTTGCTAATGTTTTCCTTTCTCAGATTTAGCTTCAATTTCTTTTTGTATTGAGTATGTAACTTGTTTATGATATATTATTCTGTATTATAATTTTATTATCATTTAATTTCATAGTCTACTTCATATAATCGGAATTTTAAATTCACTTTGTATCAAAGACTATCAAACTGCTTTTTTCATCATCATTATTACTACAAACACCTCCCTAAAATATACACAGAACAGAACTACTATCTCTAATACCTCTACTACCACTAATATCACTACTACTACTAAGCGACTACATTTGATATTGAAAACAGCTCGTAGGTCACATTAATGATTGGTATTTTACCACCACATTCCATGTTTTCTTGTCGGTTTTGTTAATAAAATGAATTTTAATTTGAATTGGGTTTTTACAAAAACCGAAAATTAACCAATAACACCGTTTCTTCACTAAATACGTACATGACAAGTTTTGAAAGAAGAATAGGAAGGAACTTCTAAGGAGTTTATTCCTACTCACAGTTATAACTCATGTCCAAGCAGTTATTTTTAATTTCCTAATCTTGTTGATAATTGACAATAAATTTCTTTGGTATATTTGAAAATCCGATTATATCGTAGAAATGGTAGTACGCCCAGATGTTGCCATTACGTTCTGAGCTTGTGTATTTTGTTATTTGTTTGTAGTAATTTGTGATGTTGCAATTTCGCTAGTTGCTTGTTTAACTCTTATGGCATGTATTCAGGAAAGCGAACCTAGAGATTTCCTTGCTGTGTTGAAAATTGCGAAAATCGATGAGGTAATTATTATTTTTGTTGTATATATTTGTTTTTTTTTAATAGTTATTCATGTTTTAGTATATCTGTAGGGACTATAACATTAAATAAACGTTTAAAATCTGTCATAGTATACTTACTCATAGTTCTTAGAAGGTTCAGAAGATGCAACACTCATCTGAGTACGGCAAGTACTTAAGTAGTGTCCAAATAAAGATGGTAGTGTAGGTACACTTTGATAGTACACTTTTTCGTCTCGACATAACGCAGAATGTGTGGTAGTGTTTTTACCTGACAAGCTACCATGATTTCTTCGGCATTGATGCCTTCAGCGTTACTATGTTCGGAGGGCAAAACGTTATCGCACGAAGTCATACGGCTATCTACGGACCTAACGATGCTATGGTATTGCAGGACGGCGGCGTAAACTTCGAGCTGCATCCATTAACAGACATGAGCGAGGTCTCCGAGAGTAGCAAAGACGCCGCGCTGCCCAAACCGGCCTCGGTGGTGCTGGACGACTCGCCTGTGAGGGCGTTCCTTAACGGCGAGAATTGTTTGCATGGGGTAAGTGGTGGCGTAATGTGGGATGGGGGAGGTTGGGGTCATGACTGGAGATTATAATTACATCAGGGGTACCCACGCAGGCGCGTTTCAAGAAAGGTAGTTAGAGCTGGTGCTTATCTGGTCCTGTATAAATTTGGGCGACATCTGACGAGTACTTTTTGAGCTATCTTAAGTTAAATCTTTTTTTGTTCAATAGCCTATAATAAAGTAGCTAAGTATTGTTAGACGGAATATCGTAATAGTAGATAGGTATTGCGCAACACTACGGTCATACCGAGATGACCCCATCACTAGCTGGAAGATGACAGAGGGAGAGTTGTCGCGCTTTTGTCAGTGAGAAAGTTGTGCAAAGATTAAAGCTATTATATAAATACAATATTTTGCGCTTATTAGTATAAAAGTCTATAAGGTAGCTCAACGGTCCCCCCGTTCCCAGGGCACCGGCCTTTCATTTAGTTTGTCGGTGCTCAAGTTGGTGTAATGTGTGCAGTCCTTAAGTAAAGGTTATCTGGAAGAAATCACTATTGAGCGATAAGATCGCCTTTTGTGCACAACTTACAAGAATTGTACCATAATCTCTTTCATTTGTAACTGTGGTGTACAATAAAGTGTAATAAATAAATAAATAAGTCTATAAGTAGCTCAACGGTACCCCCTTACAGGGCACCGGGTGGTGGCAGTACGAGTTCTGCTACGGGCGGCACGTGCAGCAGTACCACGTGGAGCGCGCGGGCGGGCGGCGCTCGCTGCTGCTGGGCGTGTTCGACGAGCCCGCCCATCTGCAGTGGCTGCGGGAGAACCCTGGCAAGGCGCCCAAGCCGAAGGGTGAGGCCATAACTGACCTATGTGAAATTACAGTAAGGTCATTATAACTCGGCTGATGTGAACATAGCTACGAGTGGCTGCGCAGATGTCGATTTTAAGGCCAAAATGGTGGTAGGAGGCGGGGAGTGTGGGCGTAGTTAAGCCAATACGAAATAGCGCATCACAAAGCACTGTCATGGCCGCCGTGTTTTGATTGGTCAGTCACTGTACCTGCGCAAACATCTCGGAAGACAAAGTTTAGATCAGCCGAGTCATAATAACCTTACTGTATGTGATCAGGTGTGGTCACCTGCTATCTCTTTAGATTGAGGCAAGGCGCCTAAGCCGAAAGGTGAGGCCTTAACTGACCTGTGTGAATTTAAATTGAGCCAAGGCGCCCAAGCCAAAAGGTGAGGCCTTAACTGACCTATGTGATGAAGTGCCTAGCCTCGTTGAAAATCTAGTTAGTTATGTATGGAGGACTTAATATGTTTCGTGTCATAGCGGAACGTCCACCTAGGAAATTCATACGATATCTATGCGAGTAGGTAAATGTCGTCACAAACGCCTTTTTTCGCTGCTCCTACTACCTTGAAGTTCTTTGTTATTATTTGCTTACTAGAGAACCGTCCTCGCTTCGCTTCGGGACCCGAAGGTACCAGTCGCGTAGGACCCGCTCCCGTAGGATTCTCGGGATAAAAAGTAGCCTATATGTTAAATTGGAACATAAGCTATAACAATTTCCTATGACTTAAGTAAATTAACTATACATGTAGTATTTGATAGCGTGATTCAGAACTTGCAAATGAATTTAACTAACGCCATCTATTAACAGCATCCGGAACTAAATATCTAGCAACTAACAAAACTCGATCTTCCCGTGGGAATGAGATGTTTTTATTTTAAAAGATGCGGATGAGCTTTTTTTTTCGCCGTTTTTTTCTCCTCAAGCACTTTTCCAAAACGGTGGTAGAATCAAAAAATTGACGTTCAATAAGTGAATTTGTAAATTCCCAGATGAAATAAACAGTTTGACTTTGACTTTGACTTTTGACTTCCGCAGTAAAAAGTAGGCTACGTCACTCTCCACCCTCCCAACTATCTTTACACACATAAACCATATAATACCCATGTTGCGACGTGAAAAAGCCACAAACAAACAAACACACTTTCACATTTATAATATTAGTATGGATTATGGCATAGCAGGACATTCTGGAGGATCCTAAAAATCGAAATCGAGAACAATGAAAAACATACTATTCCTCTTCCCCTTATTTTTATTATCATCCTGATTTTCTCGAAGATAGTCTGCATGCTTGCGGGCTAGTAATATTTTGTAAGAGCTCCTTCTTGCCTTATCTCTTATTCTCTTCATCTCACCTTACCTCTCTTCTCTTCAACTTTCTTAATAACTATTATTCTCATTATTTTATATTTCGTTACATATTGTTACTATAAAAACCTATTTTGGTTTCCAGATCAGCGCACATCGGTGTCCCATTTCTACTCAAACGGAGAAATCTGTGATAAGACGGGGAAACCGAGACAAACTGAGGTGAAGCTGAAATGTCTGGAGAATGCCTCTAGTCCGGCACAAGTGACATTGTACCTTCTGGAGCCCAGAACATGCTTCTATATCCTGGGCGTGGAGTCACCCCTCATTTGTGACATACTGCCTCTAGCAGACGAGAATGGGTTGATTAAAACCACTAAGTTGAATCGATTAGTTCCTCAGACCCCGGGTAAGAAGAGTGAGAAAGTTGAGACGGAAGAGGGCGTTGGCGAAGTAGAGAAGATTGATGTAGAATAGAATAATAATGTTGTTATGTTATCTTTTTGTTTTATTCCTCTAAACCGGTGCAATAAGTCGTGAAGTGTGCGATGGATTCTGAAATATTTTTTGTAAATTGGTGTTGGCGTTTTTTCCACATCGGCTGAGTAGATGTAAATAAAATAATTAAATAATTCAGTATCAAATTTAAGTATCAGTACTGAAAACCAAATCTGTATTTGCAATACTTGAGTGTGAATAAAAGTATGCTGGCATACTAACGTGATTATTTTATTTTTGGCTTAAAACGGCACATGGCGTTTGGCCATTTGGTTGGATGCCGTTTGAATTGCTTAGGCGTCCTATTGAATGGCTAATTCAACCAGCCTAACGATTTGTCATTTAACCATATAGTCGTACAAGGATCTTTTGGCGCGTGGGTGTCAGAGACAGCGCCTTACAGGTAAGGCAAACTGTAAGGCACTGTCTCTGTCACCCACATGCCAAAAGATCCTTGTAAGACAATATTTGTTATGTTCGTACACTACAGACTATAAGTTATTAAAACACAATGTGGGTGTTAAAAAAACAATTTTATTTTCGGTACTAGGCGGTAGATAAATAATAAATATGAGATAGGTTGCATTTGCGCCGGGACGAGGTTTAGGTCTATTGGTTCCCCTGTTCAGTTCCACTAGTGGGTCCATGACTTATAAGTACTAATGGTTCCCCTTCTGATATAGGGGGTCCATCAGGATTTGTAAATCCTGTTGGTTCCAGGTCTACAGTCGATCTGATGATGGAGCCGAAGGACAGCCAAGGGAACTCCTCAAGGATTTCCAGCAGTTACCTTGTGTTTGGGCTTGATTCATTTCCATTGACGAGAACTCTACCTTTATTGTAAACGCGCTCACTCACATGCGCGCGAACCTTTGCTTTGACAGCTTGGAAGACCACGAAATTGTCAAAAACTTCGCTTAAGGGGCTACATCCGAAATATGGTACTTTTAAATCTAAGATTATTTTAAAGCTTACGGTCTATATCTCCGATATTTAGATATATTATGTATCTTCACATAATAAGCAATCTCATAAGAGCAAAACCAGTAAAATGAGAAGTTTCCTAGATAGAAAAAAAATTTAAATTTAGGTCCAAATAGTTTTGGTTTCAAGTTTACTACAAAAGTTTTAATAAATAGTTTATGAAAATATTTTTGAAACATAGTAAATAGTTAACCAAAGCTAAGTTTTCATAAGAATGAAAAACTCAAAAACCGAAATAGTTTTCAAAGAAAAAATTAAAATGCAATTGGCACTTACGTCAATAATATTAAAGCATAAGCCATTGCTATCTCACTATTTGCCTTTATATAAAATCATTCCATCTCTGTTTTTGAGCCCCGCTCATTCTGTTTTACGTATTTTGGTTGTAGCGCCTTAATTAATCGAACTTCGCTTCGCGCGAATGTGAATGAGCGGCCTTCAAATTATAGCGTCGAATGAAAGCGCTATTTAATAATAAAGGACAGGTGAAATCAATACACAGAAATTTCAACTTGACATTTATTTACATTCATATCAACAAAACGGGTGTTGTATAAAACAGTTCTTTTTATTCATTTTTATACCAATTGTATAATCTACTAAATACATAATGGTGCCTCGAAATAGTGTAAAAATAATTTTCGCGTCTGTAGGATATGCTGATTTTGTAGGTACCGTGACTTTTGTTTTTTCATATAGAATTCTTTATTAAGTAAGTACCTAGTTCTTTTTTATTAAAACCAGAAACAAAAAGCCTGTACAAATATATGTATTTGTAGCATTTTGTTATCGTATTTTCGCATGGAGACTTCAAGAATATTACATTTAAAACGTCTCTTTATGCAAATCGATTTTGTAGATGTCGCTGTCGTGCGTATTCAGAATTTATATCAAACTGACGGTACATACGACATCAGACAATACGACGTTACGAAGGTATACAATAACGCAAGCTTATACACAGTTTTGCTTATTGCTGAAAGCTTAGCGTACTTGCCAAGACACGTAGGTATATCCACGTTTATTGAAATATGAAGGTAGTAGTTAAAAGTAGTACTGTAGGGGTCGCTTCAGGTAGGTACCCTTGGCCAGAATTAGGTACATAGAACTTTGTTACTTTCTTCTTTTTAAGACTTGAGGGTTTCGAGGGTATAATATAGAGAATAGAGGGTTCGATATGGAGAACATGGAACATGGGCTCCTGGAAATCAAAGGAAGGGTATCGTGGGAGTGCCTTGGCGAGCATGCGTCGCTGAACCAATTTGAGAAGCTAACATAAGTCACTAACTAGCGTTTTCTGCGTTCGTCGCTACGGTTTAGTATTTCGAAGTACAGTTTTGATCATGCGAATCACTATTCTTATTTAGAAATAATTCATTTTTTACAGTAAGCATTTCGTTAGTCTCATGTATTTCTTTTAGATTTCATACATTTTGTTAGATGTACTTAAATATTAGGTATAACAATTACTGTGTTGACAATTATGTTTACCTGAGGGGGAACTTCGTTTTTTTTGGAAATAAGTAGTAATTACCTAAATATTAGTTCTTGATGTGTTTCGCTCAAGAAAGTTTTTTCTTATATTTATCTGTCTTGTCTGTTAATCATTGATGGCACGAATAATTTTTATGACCATGTTGCCAAGCCTACTCAGATAAAAGATACATAATATAATATTATTTTATAATCTGTATATATTTATTTTCTGCATGAAAAAAATAACATTTTCAAACTGTACATTCGAATTCCATTTTCAAAGCCAGCTATTACCTACGTCAGAAGGAAAGGCGCATTTACTGTTACAACAACAATAACGAGTTCTCTCAACTGTACAGTATAGAGAAACTATAAGTAGGTAGAAAATCCTCTTAATTTATACATTATATTCTCATTTTTTATCTAGATCACACCTATAAACAGACTGTTCAAAGTGGTCGTGTCCAGGATTTTGTTCGAAATAGAATTGCCAACTTTAAAATATTAATTTTTTGAACAAATTGGAGATTCTGTAAGTCAACTTTGTTCTGCATTATTCACGTTTGTTCACGTTACTTTGTTCACGAATTAATTAAAAGTAACAGATAAAAAATACACCTAATATGGTTTGTTGTGCGTTTTTAACATTACCAACATAAAGTTATGGATTCTAGGATTATATCTATGTATATGTACACCAAGAGGCAGAACTATTCCGAACAATAACTATAAAACATATTACATCCCCTTTTGTAATAATCGATAAACATTTAACAAAGAAATACGAATGATTTATGGATTCTCTAAGGGCTTAGCGCACGTAATAGTAATGGCCTGCGGTGGGCCATTTTGTAGTTTTTAAATCATTTTTATGTCAAGCGAATTTTAATTACCCGAGATACTATGTGACGTCAAAAGTGCTTTTGATGACGTCCTAATTGTCCAGCGCTTACCATTAGGTAGGTATAGCCCAAAGGCCCAAAGGTACTAGTGTATGACAAGTGACAAGACAATAACAAACTGAAGTTACAACACAGCTGTTTAATTAATCTATGACAGGAAACTTATTCAGTCTAGATATTGTCTTTCCTCAGACATCAAAAACTTGACTAAATTATACTAAAACAATAAGCCCATCTCGATAAACTCTCTTTAAATAAAATATAATACTCAACTAAATTAAGTTACAGTGACGGTCTACATCAGTTCTTTAACACGAAGAATAGAACAAGCAACATAATTTTAAAAGAAAAAGAATAAAAATCTATTGGTCATTCTCACTGACAGACACATTATTTTATTGAACGTACACCAGACCGCGCAAGTCCCCTACTCTCTCTGTGAGAGGTCCGTACATAGGGACAACAACTGCGGGACAGACTGATTACCAGTGAAATTCCCAATTGAGCTTTTCTAAAAATAATTATGAATAACGTGACACAAAGTAAAATAAAGTATATATTTACTTAATTATATAATTTTAAATTAAAAAAGATAACATACTTACCCTACAAAATAAAGGAAACAACGATTTTCAAAGTTTCAAAGTTTGTTCACATAGCTATACGAAAAAAGTTATACATAGTAGGTTTATTAAAGTTAGCTATGTGAACAAAATATTTTGAGGATATGTAGAAGTGCCAAAATTTATGAGAGAAAAAGTGACGAATGAATTACTTAGGTATACAAATAGAAAAAAAGAAAACAATTTATATGCTTAAGAATGAATGTCCAACTTACATAAATGTCTATAATTAAATACTTAACCTAACAAAAATATTTGACTAATGGGTCGATGTTTGCTATCGTTATAATTAGGTAACGTAAAGGAAATTATATTTCTATCGGATGCAACATTGTTCTAGGCTGTATTTTTGATTACTGTTACGTTGATTCAACAAATTCGAAGACTCACTTCGTAAGATAGATATCAATGGACCCAGTTAAGTATAAGTAGTTCATAGCGCGAAGAATATTTTATAGCATACAACTTTAATTACCAAGAGATTAGATACCTACTTATTAAACAGTTGGAGTATTAGAACATTATATTTCCCGTAGTTAGTAGGTCAAGTAATTAAGTAGGAACCTATTAACTGACAGGATTTAAAATATATGGTAAAGTTTAACAATTTGTAGAAATATGTTGAGATGTTACTGTCTTAAAATAGAGATATTTCGGCTGACGAACAGATAATAAAAATACAACCCAGACTTGTCATTGTCAGCATGACATCACTATTTGAGCAGTTTAATTTAAATATTTGTTAGACTACCCGCACATAACGGTAAATTATTTCATGTTTATTTAAAGTTAAGTAGTTACTGATTTGTTTTAGTACATCATACAAGGAGATTTGTTAGTCTTTGCAAATTTATATAATGATTTACATTAAATAGATACAATAATATAAAGACTTTTCGAATGTGTATAAGAAAAAAATCTGACATCACATAACGTTTTGTACAATTGAAATGTTTTAAAAATAGCGACATTTAAGTACGATATTGAGAACAAGTGAAGGGAAATAATAAATACACTGATCACATTGAGATCGTTTCGTTATTCTAAAATCTTATAATTTTAAACAAAGAAGACTAAAACTGTTACTGACAATGGCCACATCACCTAAACAAGTGGTAACACGATGAACGAGTTTGCAACGAACAAAACACGAAACGTACCAACGCAACTAAACCTAACAGCAATACTGGTGGTAAACGGTGAACAGTTGCATACGGTAAGCTTGGAGTGACAAAAATATATCTTATATTTTACAATATAGTTATATGACACAAAACGACGCGATCAAACATTCAGTTCGGAAACGAAAATATTCTTAGTACCGGCTCTTTGGCGTTCACTAGTCGCGACGGTCGCTAACGCATCCAACTTATGCTTAACGTGACTAAAACTTATCGTTTATAAAATAAAAATAGCAGTAATAATAATATAATAATTATTATAATATAGTAAGTAAATAAACAAATTTGGGGAATACTTTGGAAACGATAAATCCTTTGACACAAACCTTAACTTTATTCTTATTAGATAACAACTGTGCACGTGGACTCCCGTATTCGAAATTCGAACGAACCTTACGAACTACCATCAGTTCAAGTGCACCGGGTACATCACAACAAACGTTCAGAAACTTACAACCTCTGCGATAGAATTCCTTTTTTAAATTTTTTCTTTTTTATATTCTCACTAGGAACGAGTTCTGGAATAATCTAGTACGGTCTCGATAGTTCTTTGGATCGTTTCAATTGAACTTTGAGTCTCTTTGTACCTATTTGGAAGCCGTTCATGGCTTGGATGGCGGCTTGCGCAGAGGAGGCGTTGTCGTACGAGACGAAACCGAAGCACTTTGAGAGGTTCGTCTGTTTGTCTATGAACACTTTGGCGGATATGACGTGGCCAAAGGGCAGGAAGGTGGACGCGAGATCCGTGTCCGTGAACTCCTGCGGTAGATGGTAGATGAACAGATTACCGCCCTCTGGACCTGAAAAAAATATTTACATTTGGTTACAAACAGGTATTATGATTAAAATATTTTGTGGAACAGCATTATGTTTTATAATATTGCCAATAGTTGCTTGTGCATTCCTCTTTAAAATGTATTTACGTAAGTAGTCTGGCAGTTATCTTTCTGATGATCAGGTCAGTGGGACCGTGGGACCAGTCCAGTAGACTTACGATTCACAAAAGTTATTCGTTCTTCTGTATTATATTTGGGCTGAAAGCGTCATTGGTTTTGTTAGCGTAACTCCCAAGGTCGTCAATGACCACTTACAACCAGGAACTTCGTTTGCTCGTTAGTTTGTCCGCTGTATTCAGAGATGGGCAGAGTGTAATCTTGATTACAGATTAAACTACTTCTAAAGGCCCGGAGTGCCATGAGTGCCTTGTGAGAAAAATTAGAGCACTTATGCAGAGGGCATTTCCGTGTCTCCAGATGTAACCGTCGTGTTTTGATCAAAATGCCCTAGATGACATTGCAATCTACAATCAAAATTATATCTCGCCCACCTCTAGCTATATACTAGTACATAAATTTAACCTAAAATAGGGTAAAAGAACAACAAACGCACCTTCGACCTGTTTCCCCGCCGCGGCCGCCGCAGCCGAGCCGAGCGGCGCGGCGGCGAACGTGCCGAACTGCGCCGCGTACGCCGACGTCAGCGGCTCGGCGGTGGACCCTGCGGGTGACCCCAAGTTGTAGTTACACTGAGTAGCTAGCCCGTCGTCCTACGTAAGCTTAACTTGCGATTGACAATCGCGTGGCTTACGTTGACAGTGTAGTGATATTGGTTGCTTGGCAAAAATGTTGTCTTTTTAGAAGATGTTTTATTCTGTTTTAGATAAGTTTATAAAGGTAAATTCTCGCTGCGGATATATCTATAGGAATTGTGTAATATAGCGTAGCTTCTAAATTTAGTCCACATTCATTACAAAAGTTACCTATAGCTAAGCAAATGTTGAAATTTTTCATTCATTGTAAACGACAAAAAGATGTCCTAGTCGCGTTTTCTTTGTCAAATAAATAGCGGTCACATTTGTAACAACTGAAAGGCAACTAAAGATTTTTCCGATTTTTTTACGACTCCTCTAAACTACTTATAATAGAATCGTACCTATTCGTAAAAGGGGAGACTTAAAGGAATAAAAGTGGCATCCAGACACGTGTCAATCCGAATTAGGGAAATGTGCCCTTCGAGTCCCTTTGAATGCGAGAAAATCCTTTGTAGGGAAAAACTGCGATCGTAAAGAAGTTATACTAACACGCGTTACAACTACATAGTGCCTATCTAATACGAGTATGTAGCACACATTTTTTATGTCCATTTTTATCCGGAATAAGAAATGATGTGTTTCTGTCATATAAATAAATGTAAATTGAAGATTATGTCAATTAGATAAATGGGGGCTATTAAATAATAGTTATAGGGTTCGATATTGTCAGACAAACTGGTTGCTCAAAATTTACCATAGATACCTACATCTTTTTTGGAACAAAGTACCTAAGTATATTATTTTAATAATAAATTCAAATGTAACGTAAATTACGTGCGAATACTTAAAAATAAATTAAAAAAATAACACATTTTAACAAGTGCTTTAATTATGCTGCCTGTGCTGACGGTTATTGTCCAAACGTTACTTAACACCTCCGATATTACATATCAACCGGTTCTTATTGTTATTTTGTTATAAAATACTTGTAAATATAAAACACAAGTGTAATAGATATTTCCAAGTCGGTATTTGTTTGCAAAGACAACAAACAATGTTACCGCTTACTCATTCATGCCATTACGACATACGATACTTATTAGTAAATACAACACACACCGACATCCGCGCAACAGAGTACAATAACACAATCAAATTCAACAACTATTCGAATCAGCACAGAATGACACACACGATGATAAAACAAACAATTATTTAGTTTTAGCACTCTCATGCAAAAACAGAACACGTGTTAAAAAACAGAGTACAGTTATAAGTACATCTACCCTATGCACCTTGAAAGTTTTTTTTTCATAGACAAAAATACAGAAAAATAAAGAGAATATAATCCAACTCTTATGAAAAATTATGTTTAAATCTTTACTAAAGGAAAGCACCCCGTATTACACTAAGCTTAATAATTTTATACATACTATGTGTTTTATTAAATTATTAATTTTTCAGGTCCAAGTGACAGATTTTTTCAAGATTAGCCAATAAACAAATGGACTAACCAGTTCAGTTATTAACCAACTAAGTAATTCGATGAAGATGAAGACATGAAACGTGGGTAAGGTTTAACTAAGCCTACTTTTTAGTGGGTAACTAATTTCAAAGAAATTATCAACTACTTAAACTAAATCTTTATCTAACTATATTTTCTCTTTACTAAATGTATGTTAGTTATTTGAAACGTTATTAAATGTGAAATAGTTAAATAACTGTTATAAATGTTCCTCACTTCAAAAATAATACCCAAAGTACGTGGATTTGTGATGGTTAATATTCGTGGCGTACAAAATGATGTTCATTTTCCTTGTAGGTATATTTTCATTACGGTAAATTAAGGAAAATATTTTACGAAATAATAACGCTTAATTGAACTCCATATTTATTTGGTTTGTCGTACGTATTAAATAATTTAAATTAAAATGTAATTAAGGAAACTATGTGACACTGAAACTCATGTGCGTTGTGGCAATTTAAATGAAATGCGCAATAAAACTAGGTTATCTACTTTGTTTTTATCATGGCCTATGAATTATTATTAGTAGTTAATAGTAGGTATTAAACGTTCAAAAAAGCAAATTATTTATCCATGCAGAGACTTCTCATCACAAATCAAACTAAAAAAAATCTATTTACAAACGTGTGTACTTAGATAAGTAATAAAATATTTTTTATCATACAAAATTATTTAACGGCAGCCAAAAAATCTATTAAAAAATAAAATAAGCTAGCAACTTGCGTCGTTTCGTGAACGGAAGATTAAAAAAAACAGTAAATTACAGATAACATAATGTCACAAATTATGAAAAAGTTAAACATTGGCATTTGGCCTGAATTAGGTACTGAGCCTGTACAAAGCCTAGTCAAGCAAGTTCTGAACTACATTCGATGCAATACCGCACATATCAAACCAAGCCTCCTTAGAATACTGTAATAAATGAGATTTTGTTATAATTAATTACTGACAAAAAGGCATATTTTATCTGTATTTTTTCCAACATACTTAGATACTAAAAACATATGATTACTTATAACACGTTTAGTCTCATTTATTACATTCATCTAAGAAACCAACAGAGATAAGTCATTCCATGAAAACACACACACTTTCGACTTTTTTACCTGTGATGTTAGTCTTCCCGAGAAGACCTGAAGTGTGAAAAAGTTTCATCGTTAATTAACCGTTTTAAGTCTCTCAATAACGTAAAAAAGTCCAACCTGAAATAGGAAAGTTTGTGGACAAAAGTTCTTTTTTATTTCGTACAATCTAATTCATGAGTTTATTTAGTTAAGTGCCACGACCAATGGCTGTTTTGGCGCCAGAACTATTTAGTAAAGTTATTTGAAAGTAAACCTACTTAGTATTAAAACAAAAGTTGTCTTAAACAAAGTAGCAACATATCTGTGACCTCCTTTTATTATGCCACAAAATTTGGCACTATAATAGTCCTTCAATTATGACGTAGGTACTGTGTATCCTACAAGCGACAAGGACCGACTAATGAACCAATATTGCCATCATGACAATAATGATGTTTGTATTCAACGTTAAGTGAGGAAGGTATAATAACTTGATTTCATCGTTTCAGATTGGACTTAACGTCTACATCCGGGGTAGCGTTCGCCACTTAACACGAAAATGAGCTCATTACCCACTTCATTTTCGTAAAAGGAAAATTTGGTGACAAAAAAGATCGTTATGGCACCCACCGTCGCTGCCGTGTAAGCTACGTGGCCACATTCCAATTAGAGATTTGGACAGGTAAAGCAATTAGGACGGAATTTATAGAGCCTTAATTGTCTTGCGGAGGTGAAATTTTCGGAAAGGGACGGCGGCGGTGCGCAAAAAACGTCAATTAAGGTTGGCACTTGTGTCGCCCTGGATATTTTCACAGATTCAACAAGGGCTTTCACCTATTCTTAAATTGTAAATAATCTTGATCTCAATACGAATGGAACGAGGTCGATTTTGTAAATTCAAATCAAATATTATTGCGTTCTTATTTTAGATTATTGTCATTGAAATTTACGAGGAAATATATTTATACAAGAAACATATTTGTTGTAATTTTTCTTATTCATGACGTTTAGCATTAACAAGAAAGCTAAGTAAAAAGAAACTTGGAAACCAAGATTTTGCCAGATTCGGAAGTACCTTCAAGATAAATTAAATCGATTTTAAACAGGACTAGTCGCAGTCTTGGTCGCTTGCAGGATAAAAAAAAAACAAACTTCAATTTAACCGGATACTTACATAATTGGGGAGCGGCGGGTTGGGGCGCTGCGGCCGGGGCTATTTGGGTCGCTTGGGTCACGACGGGTTGGGTCATGGCGGCCAATGCAGCCAGGTTCTGGACTGAGACCGGCGCCAGCAACCCTTGCAGCTGGTCTGCCCCCCCGCCGATGTTACCCACCCCCGTGACACCACTGACAGCGCCCCCGCTAAGGCCTGCGCCATTGAAACCGATTTCCTGATAGTTAACACCTAGGAGGACACCAGATAACGCAACATAAATGAAATGGGTTAAAACAAAAAATGGGTTAAAATTAAATTAAAGTAAAAACAAAAGTAGTGAAGTCAATTTATTTATTGCAATGTGATTAAACTATCTATCTCTACTTTCGATAGGTAGTGTTGATAAATAAATCGACTTTACATAAAAGGACGAAAATAAAAATAAGAAGCATCTAGCAACATACAGTTTACAAAACACCAACCGTACAACATAAATATAAAACATAAATAATACAGCATTAAAAAGTACAGTCGGGCCACAGATAACATATTTATTAATCACAATCAAACTTTCACGCGGCCGAATGAAAAGAATCCCAACGCAAAGCGATGGAATTTAAAATGGGAATAATTAAACGACTTCCTCTAACTGAATACGTAATTAGTCGTAATTCTGTTTCCAATTACGGGGCGTACGTAAATTAGCGGAATTGTTTTTCGGTGTTTCGGATGAGAGTGGCCTCGTTGGGCACGTCTGAAAGACTGAAACACGTTTGTATGGAATAATAAAACTTCCATCTTTGTGAGTTTCAATCGGAAACGTTCTCTTATTGAATACAAACTAGAGTAAGAATATTTTTAGTGGAATGAATTCACTTAATTTCGGACGGGGTTTTTCTAGGACGTAGGTTTTTTTATTGCTATGGATTTAGTCACTAGATATAAATTCTATATTCAAGTGTTTACCTGCTGAAATCCTTGGCCTCTAGCCACATAAGTAAAACCGCAAACACTTGTATATTGTATTGTGTATATCCAAAGAAAAACCTTCAGAGGATCATTTACGCTTCTGTCGATCTGTCCGTAGAAACGTAACAAACCGTTGCACTAGTAGGTAATAACTGTTTCTAATCCTCGTCTTGGCCTCACTAATATTTTATCGGAACATACATCAAATTTCATTTGGTTTCACTCTATGTGTGTGTGGTGCCATGAACTGTATCCTATAAACTTAATTATTGTACTTATTAAAGTTAACGATTAGCTCATTTATATTCCTAGACTCCTACTATAACATCGATATTCTATCTATGAGTCGTACGGATCTCTCCTCATAATGGAAAAAATCTAGAGTGCACTAGACTATCGCAGTGCCTTGCAGAAACCCTTTTACTATCAGTTCCTTATAAATCTTATGATCTTCAACTGGAAGCACAATCTTACCTTGCAACAGCGTGGAACCCTGCCCTTGCAGCAGTTGCTGCTGAAGCCCAACCGCCTGCAACTGCTGTAGAATCTGTAGCTGTGTCGCGGGCGACAGAGCCGCCTCCGACGCGAGGTACGCCGTCGGTGTCACAGCCGGCGACGTCAGCCCCCAGAGGCTCGCCTGCATCGCTTGCATCTTCTTCTGCTCCTTCTCTTTCTGCGTGTCCGCGAACTTCACCACCAGCGGCGCCGAGCATCCCTCCATCGTTTGACTGTGGTGTAGCGACTGGAATTGTTTTGTTGATGGATTATTTACATTGCATTTTCAGGATAGAACACGGTTTGAGCATTTTATGTCAATAGTTGATAAACAAGCAGATGAAGTCTGATAGTAAGAAGTTATCGTAGCCCATGAAATTGCTGGCCAATAGGTAAGAAAAAAAGAAACTTTCAAGCTTTCAGTTGGAATACAAATGAATTATCATTTGACGAAACATTTGCAAGAAAGTGGTAGCTTCACGTAAAGAGAATGAAGTTATTAATTAAATGGACTTAATAATATGCATATTTAGATGATTACCAATCAAAATCTTTACGGCATTCCCATTTCCGGCACCTCTCACCATTTCCGACACCTTGTTCTGCCGACATGGAGCAAGATATCAGCCCCTAATTTAGGCTACTTCAAACAGTTCTACGCTACTCCAAAGGATCAAACTAAACTATTTGCCCTTGCTCTGGCCCTGCGCGTTGCGCAGCACGGTGCACTCCTCGATGCTGCCGTGGCCCGCGAACAGCGCGCGCACGTCGTTCTCCGACAGCTTCTTGTTCAGTAATACGGCAAACCTTCAAAGTATTACCTTAATAGCAGCAATAGCAGCCTGCTTGGACACGAACGTGACGAACGCGCAGCCCTTGCTCTGGCCCTGCGCGTCGCGCAGCACGGTGCACTCCTCGATGCTGCCGTGGCCCGCGAACAGCGCGCGCACGTCGTTCTCCGACAGCTTCTTGTTCAGCATGCCCACGAATAGCTTGCGTTCTGCGGGGTGAGATGGAGACGGTTTAGCTACAAGAGCAAATAACAAGAAAAAATCGACTTCAACGTCGATAAGTAATAACATCATCATCGAAACATCATCGACGTAGTTAAAGTCGATTAAACACGCATTATTAGTGCCTTTTCACACGACCCGGTTGCCGGACAAACTACGCCAGTATGTGTGAAAGCTAAAGTACATGACCATACACTTCGCCGCCGGGTTCCCCGCGCGGTGCCGCCGCCGGCTATTCGGCAACCGGGTGAAAAGGCACATTAGACATCAAAAACTACCTAGCCGTCAAAAAATTAAGATATCACAAAAAAATCTCCAACTGAACTTAGAACCTCCTCTTTTTGGCATCCGGTAGGAATAACGATTATTTCACTCTACATATATTATGGTTATTATTGCATGTAGGTACAATGCCGTAAATACAAAACGCATGATAACACGAGTAGTCGTAGAAGAAGTTACTATCAATTTTGCTAAGGGTCGTTTATTAATAGGGTAGATAACATTGGATCGAATTCTCGTAGAAGGTACTCAGATATCTAAAAGCTTAATTTAGTTTCTTATGAAATTGCGTCCCCTAAGCTTTGGTTACATCCGCACGATACTAATACTTGGGTAGGTAGTGATTTGGCAAAATTATAAGTCACGTACACGCAACATCCCCAAACTTCCAACTCTGGTTTTTCTTATATTAAATAATAAATCGTGGGCGACACATGGTTAGGGTGTAAAACACGGCTCCCTACTCCCTACAGTGAGTGGCGGTCATTTAGCGGAATCTGTCATGCCATATTACGCTGTATGAAGTATTAAGAAATAGTAACCTGCTTTCTGTTCACTTCGGAGGTTTTTTTTAAATATTTTGAGTATTACATCGGCAGGAATTAAAAAAATTAACATACCTATAAGATCTTATTTCTTTATGACCCCGTTTTAATGACATAAAAACATGCCTACGACCTAATACTAAACATTAATGAAAACCGTTTCAAAGTATAAGTAGCCATATAGTTTCAATTCGTCGAAAACAATAAACCGAGGGAATATGTTCACACTCATACAGATAGATTACACTAGGATTATATTATGTCGTCCCGAGAATAAATATATCGCATAAATGTCTGCCCCAGCTGGAATCGAACTCCGGGAATCCTCGCGTATGCGGAGTACCTTCCAACTAGGCTGCGAGACCATCACAATAAAGTATAATTTTATAATACAGGTAGTCGTACAGTTATATACGATACATAAATATTGCAACAGGAGGTGCAATTGACGTGGAAAATAATTAACATGTCCATTAGCAAAGTAAAATTATAACAGCGTGCGACATTTCGCAACACTTGTGAACGTATTTTACGATTGTTTACTTGTAGAACGGGGACACGGTTGCTTTTTATAGAGAATTTGCAACAATGTGTTCTCTATTACATATTTATTGATTGCAATTGTTTGAAACGTGTTTAAACGTTCAATCCGTTCAATATACGCGTCTAAACTCACACCCCCGCAGTACAAATCCGTTCGCGAGTGGTGTGGACAATACAGATAAGACGTCACTAACACCCACAATCCTATAATAGTTTAGAACCGTGGTTGTAAAACTGCGGTGCGTAAATCTGTGCGGAATGCGGCCGGTCTCATTGATGCGATGGGGAAAGTTGGGTTAAATGGTATGGCACGCGGGCACTCATCTAACGGGTGCTCTGATGGTGCCTATTCACGTATAAAGTGTGTCGATCACTGATTTAGAAGTAACGTCAGAAACGTAAAACGACAGAACAGAATACATAATTTCGCGGACCACGAAACAAACGCAAAGAATACAATAAAATTACATAACCAATCTGTCCGTTTGAAAGCCAGTAAAATCGCGACTTCAACCTTCGAATACTAATGCTCTTAAACGATTTTCACAGCGCGTTAAAGCGGCTAACCGAGCACAATACAGTCGCTAATTACCGTCATTGTTGGAACGGCCTTCTACCCGAGTGCCACAGATAACGGCCCGCTGTAAAGACGACTCGCGGTTACTTGTTTAACAATAACAAAAGTCACTCAATTACTTAGTCGAGCAATTTTTAGTATTTGCCTTTGGAAAATGTCCAAGGTCATGCTTTAAGCACTTACATTATGTAAGTATTTAGAACTGCTGAGCCTAGTGATGCGGAGTTTTTCGAGATTCCGAAGAAAAGGTTTAAATGATCGAGACATTTATTTGTTGCCCAATCGGGAAGGGTCCAAACATTGTGAGTTACTTCATAAATAATCGCCACACAATCAGAAGAGCCAATTGATGGAAGCTGGTCATTATCGCCGCTGTACGTAATTGCCGACGATGAAACATATCCTTTTTTTAAACCTTATCCTAAAAATATGCTACTCACTGAAGAAGTTAGGTTTATTTGATGTGTATTATGACAAAGGATTTTTAGAGCTAAAATAAAAGCATTAAAAGAACAGGGAACAGTGAGATGATGTAAGTTGCAAGGCGAGACAAGGCGATGCGAGGAGAAGTGAGTTGTGGAAAGGAGAGGAGACAGCAGGAGAGAGTCAAATGTGACAGCCCGGTAGTTAATAAAATGTTGCTGACCCGCATGCAAGCCATAGAATAGCCACCAAGAATAGACAGAAGGTTAATAAAAATAATGGCCACCGCCCGCCAAGGTACTCAGTACCATTCCTACCGTCATAATAATTGTTTTTAAGAGCAATTGTGTTCCGAATAGGAAGGTTTGTGGAGCCGGTTTCACTTTTTTAGAGGCGACCATCTCAGACCTCAGGGGTAGCAACGCATCTGTGACCGAATTGGAACAAGACTCATACTAACAATAACTAACTGGACTATTACTAACATTAACTAACAGGACTAATTATCACTGACATACCCTGTCCTCGCACTTATTAACAAACTAACCAACTAATATTCTAACACCATCTACTAACTGGACTAACCATCCTAGTCCCTTTGAGTCTAGTTCTAGGTCGGTCACAGTTGTTATGGGCGGCAGGGGAAGGGTGGTACTGCATGCTCGTTTGCTATCTTAATTCCATAAAAAAAAAATTAGTCGGAAGACGGTGAACGATATTATATTTTCCGTCATCAATACGAAACAGAACAGGCGGACTCAATGCTAAAAGCATTCCCCGCCAGTCGACTATAGACTGTACACTGTACACGGCAGTCGGAATGCAACGGAAGCTTGCAATGAATTCCCCTATTGTTTGTATAGCTAATGTCGAATAAAATTTCATTTATTTTCATAGAAAACAGAACATTCTGAACGTTCCACAACGATCACAATTTAAAATAGCTATAAAATAGTACTGGGACAGAATGTGCCCATTAGAGTACCTATTATGTAAATTGTATTAAAATTAAATTACCTTTAATTTACCTAATAGCTGAATTATTTACAATTTACCTAATAGATGAATGTTGATATGGGAAAACTCATATCTTGCTTTTAAACATTTTGGTTAAGGTATATTGCAGTAAATAAAATTAGATAAGTTGTTTTTAACATTAGTAAAATGCCTGAAAATATGACTTATTTTTTATGAATTTCAGGTTGCAATTGCAACAGAGGCATTCAACACTAAATTTTTGCTGCCGCTCATGGCAATTGTAACACACAGAATAAGACTTAAATCGAGACAAGTGTTTATTATAAATGTTATTTGGTCAGTTGGTTGGTAGCTATGACGACTGGTTATTGTAAAGGTAGCCATTGACGATACGTCCATTTGGAATGCTTCTAAATGGAAGATTTCCACATGGAAGTACCTCGATAAGGAAATCTTTCATTTAGAAGACGTATCGTCAATGGCTTCCAAAATTTCAAAGATTTCCTTATGGAGATATTCCATATGGAAATCTTCCATTTAGAAGCATTCCAAACGGACGTATCGTCAATGGCTACCTAAACGAAACAAACAGATATTTCACACAAAGCGAGGATAGTTACTATCTTAGTTTTAAACTAAGCAAGGCTTTTTATAAACTTACATTTTATGATGTAGCTCTTGGTAAAAATATTTCAGAACCAAGTATTATAAAACTCCGGCCATATTACAAGAATTGCGAAATTTATGTTAGGTATTATAAGTCTTAAATTGTAGCGCCCCTGCGGACTTTAGCTAGACGGCGGCAAAAGTACAACGAAATATCGTTATTTCATTACAATGTATCAAACTCGGAGTAAGTACCTACATAATTGAATTAAATGGCTTATTACACACAGTACGAGTACTAGAGTACTGCGGTAATTTAAACAGAGCAATTCACTTTAGTAGTTACAAGCAATTTAAAATGTTTAAACATACTAACCGAACTTTTAATTGTCTAAAATTATGTGCGTATTAGGATTTAATTAACACTTGATTTTCGATGCAAGTAACATCGTGAGAAAAAAAAAGCACATAAGTTAGTTCACCGTATCTAATGTTCTCAAAGATGTGTGAAGTCTATCAATCCGTAAGGGCGCTTTTAGTGTCATGCGGATTTGCTCACGCACGCGGGATTGGCCCGCATGCGTGAAATTTCACGCTGCGGATCATACGCAGTTTAAGTTTCAGTCTTCTGCGGGTTGCGTAACGGGTTGCGTAGACGATTAGTACAATACGGTGCGTGCGCCCCGTTCGACACTAAAATGGGCAGTAAAGTTGTAGGGACGCTCACGCATGCGGATGCCCCGCTGCGGGATGACGCCCCGCACAGCGCCCCGCGTCCCGCGTGCGTTTATCACGCTTTATAGTTTATAGTATATTCATATATGAAATTGTTCTTTGCGGGTGCTACGCATGCGGGCCAATCCCGCGTGCGTGAGCAAATCCGCATGACACTAAAAGCGCCCTAAGTGGCCAGAGCGTGGTGAACTATGGCCTGTACCCCGCGATTGTGAGAGGGAACACGTACCCAGCAGTGGTACAGTTACGGGTTGTGATTGTGACGAAGAATGGTAGCACTGAAACTTAATTTAATTTAGTGTAGGTATACAAAATTTTTATGGAATTAAAACAGCAACTACCCTTCCGCCCCCGCCCATCATAGACGCTTAATGTTCTAATTAAAATGAGAAGCCATGTTAGTTTATAATTTGAGGCACAAATCACCTAATTGCGTACTTAGTTACTCATTTCTCTAACAAATCCTTAGTATGTACAAAGTAAACGCCGTCCACACAACATTGTTTTCTTTCTATTGTGCAACTTAGTGACAAATTGACGTAGGTACATCGTGACAGTGGTAATTGTAAAATCTCCGCTTTATAATCGTTCGTGACAATAAAAAAAATTATATTGCACTGTAGTAAAATTAACATTATCCTGAACACATAGTACCCACATACTCGTAACTAAAGAAATCGCTAGAAAAAAACTTTAAATAATTTAATTTAGTTGACTGAGTTTTAATTTACTGTTACATTTTACTTAACTACTGAATGCACGAGACTGAAATTTGGCTTAGGTACATGTTCCTTGGGGAGGGTAGGAAATTTCCCCCTAAAGGGGGATAAACTGAAACAAAGATTCCACGCGGGTGAAGCCTAGTTATTTATATTTTACAAGACCGTTTTAATTAATCTTTTTTTTGTTGACGAGGAGGAAACCTTCGAAAGGTACCCTGTGCCGTGGGAGCGACACAGGTTTTTACGCACTAAAGCTCCCCCGGTTAGCGTTGCCACCTTTTTTTTTGCAAATAAAGTACATTGGTGAGAAAAAAAAGTACATAGTATCAAAATAAAGTACAATTTATTTTTCTTTATTATTATATTTAAAAACATATTTTTATTGCTTTTTACAGTTTGTATCAAATTATAGTCGGCACAATCATAAGATTCCGATATGACGTCTGTCATGTATGAACACAAACTAACCTTGTATGGACGTCTTCAACTTACTTATTACGGAAATATATTTTCTCGATTTGAACCGCTGGTAATGATACTATGAAATGAAGATATTTCGTAGTGAATGATAGGTCACTTTGGTTAAATTATGCAATGCACTATTTACTGTGCATATACAGTATACAGTTTATATTTATTATCAATGCAGCTTTATAAGTAGGTACATAATGTACATGTGAATCTACCTCCTCTTCGCTTTGGAAAATTGTTTTTATGTTTACAGATAATAAACACTTCTTCCCATTTTTGCAACATATTTTATTGGTACATCGCTTCTATTGCTCATAGCATGATGTTATAAAATTGCCCACAGTTTCTTAAATATTTTAATCAGGCATTAGTCCGTAATATTAAACGCAAGTAACTAGCGGGTTAAACGAATTGGAGTAATATTGTTTACTTACTACGAGTATTTAGATACGTACTTACTTACTTATACGTACTTACATAGGTAAATACTAGAAATTCTGGCGAAATATCTTAACCATCCCTGCTTGTTTTTTATTTGTGTTATTTATAAATTGTATAAATAATTTAATTTTATTTTAATCAGTTTACATCATAAATTGTGTAAAATTGAACAAATATTTAAGACGTCACTACAATGTTTTATAAGGAGGCTGGATTTATAGTTATGTGACCTCTTGAAAAAATTTATGAATCGACCATAATCGATACATTACTATAATCGAAAGTATGTGCTACCATGTCGCACCCAAAATACAAATAGTTATAGATTCCTTAATATATCTAAAGCATTGCGATTTTTCGTAGCTATTATAAATTTCCGATACATACGTTTTTAAGCCTTTTCCACTCAAATCGGATAATTATTAACCGTTTAATACTTTCTTCGTTTTCACTAGATTAATGAAATTTCCATTTTAATAACTAATATAATTTCCTCACCTTAACTTACTAGTCAAATTACCTTATTATCCCTTTCGCTGTTAATCTCAACGCTACATCTGTTTTTAACTGATTTTAAGAAAACAATCAGAGATCGGTTTATAAATTATCGTTCCGAACTTAATTAACGAAACGATTAGAAAGTCTTATTACTTATAATTGGTTAATTTTATAAATCGGTTTATTTAATGCATCGATTTTTGTTGTACTTCACTATTGTCACTGTGATGACAGCCTTCATATCGGAATCTTATGATTGTGCCGACTATAGGATCTCGACTAAACAATTGCACAGCATCTTTACAATCTATATTTGAATTAAAATTAATAAGTGATTCATTTTTTATTACAAATAAATCAAATCATGCGAAATAAAGTATTTTCGTGTGCTTTATTGTTCTCATAAAGTATAGAGTACAATTGCCTGAAATAACGTACAATACTTTATTATAAAGTACGGGTGGCAACCCTACCCCCGGTGGCCTTCCTCTGCACTGCGTGGAGAACTCCGGGATCTCCAATGAACACAACCGGAGTAATGTATAATTAACCTAAGCATCGTAAAAGCAATAATTAATATACAATGACAATGTTGGACACCAGTGTGCTACAACTACAACATCCGCATTCCACCCCTCGACCCGTAGAGGGGGGTTAGGAGGCAATGTAAATTGTTTAACAAACGATGCTGTTACAGACTCAATGGCGCACTTAAAGCATTAACATTTTAAAACGTCATTTGTACTAAGTACACAATTACTCGTGCAGCCGTGCATTCAAACTGATTACTGGTCATGTACCATTCCGACGTCCGACTGACGACAGGTGTACGATATGTTTTAATCGTGTATCGTTTCGATTAATATCGTATCGATGCTATAAATCGTGCATTTAAGCTATTAATCCTGGATAAGTATTAAATTGTAGCAAAGGAGCAAAGGTAAGGTAGCATACCTATGTACTTAGTAAGTATTAGGTATGTGTCAAAAGTGTTTCTCCTTAGGACAGAAATGAGTAGGCTAACCTGGCTAACGTGTTATTTCCTGTTTTAAAGTAATAAGCTAAGTTGCTTATCGCATTATAAGGTAATTAAGATTCATTGATTTAATTAAGAAATAATTGCATAAAACGAAAAATTAAATTTTGAGATATAATTTTTTGAGATTTAATTGGGTATGGGTATTGGTAACCATTAAACAACATTTTACCGTAATGAATCAAGGAAGATTCTTTGAAAAGATATGTAGGAAGGAGCAAAGACAATAGACCATACTTGTCCACATTAGTTTAAGTACTTAGTAATATTTTTTACAGTCTACAGACTGCAAGTATTGCACGTGTCCATTACAGATGGAACTTACGTCTTAATATTGTCGTGTACATTCGCTCTCTCTCTGTATTGTTCGAACAGGGCCCTTTCATGAGGATTCAGTTCAAATATTCTAATTAGTAGTTGGTCGGTCTTTACGGTCGTTTCAATTCCGGAACGACTCACCTATTTGTTCCCCGCTCAACGCTCACAGCTCACAGCGCACCTTTCTGTGTCGACTTGTTGCTCCGAAAATACCTGTCTTCTATTCCTAGTTTGAATGTCGGATGATTTTCTCAGAATTCTGTGGTTAGCATCCACAGGGTTTAGTTACTATATACATGTTTATGTGAATCATCTAAATATAATATTGGGCGACCTATCTTTAGATGGGGTTAGGTTAGCTACTAAACCCTTCATAGCTTAGTGCTGGTGTAGTGAAAATAATTCAAACTGCTTTAAATATCCCTTTCAAGATCGATCTCAGTCACAGGCCACTACAGTAGATCCCTGTCGGCACTTCTGAGCTGGTAATAATACCTATCGAACGATTTTCAAGTGGTTGCTGATGACGCTTATACAATTATGATTTAAATAACGTCACATCACCAAGTATTCTCGAACCTTGGACAGCCATAGTCAATAATGAACATTGTAAATGTAAACAATGACGTACGATAATGAAGAGGTAAGGTTAAAACCTCAACTACTTCGTAATGGTAGATGAACCTCAAGTTTATGTGCCATACATAAGTTCGAAGTCAATCTTTGTTTTCCTGTTTATTGTTTCATAAATAAATGCTGATGTGGGAAGATGACAGAAAGATCTGGAAACAGAGAAACTACTTTAAACACAGTATTTATCTAAAGGAGGCCGGTCAGTGTTAAGTATCTAAACATATCATTCCTTATGTATCTAAATACGGAAAGAATAGAAACTATCCATCTAAAAATACAGCGAATTGTGCTATCGAGGTAAATAAATAAAACGCCCAGGAGTCACAAGGTTTCAACACGCAAGAATACGTTCACAAGGAATATCTGAATATAAAACACTTAGACAGAAGACCACGGGATACATAATACACACCAATTTGCGAAGGAATTCATAATAAGACGTCAAATTGTCTTTCCGAGGCGCATGGCGCGCCCGTGTTAATCCCGCGGTGATTCCGCGAGCATGAAATATTTGTAACAGACGCCCTGAGACGCCTGTACCTTTTCAATTTACCTGCACGGCGCCCCCTGAGGGATTCAAATGTTGAATTTTACGCGTGAAGCTCGTTGCGAGAGTTGTGTGTGAAAATTGTGTTGTTTTATTACTCGCAGAGAGAGTACACGAGAGCAGAGCAATTATTGTTTTACTTTCGACTTTGACTTGTAGTTTAACAAGGTTTTCTCGGGTGCATTTTCTTATTAAATCATTAAGTTCTCATGCAACAGACCTTTTCATTAAATATCATTAGTTAAATATTTATAAGTACATAAATACGAATCCTAGTATTTCATTTATGGGAACTTTCAATGAGTTTCAATCTGTAGTGTCCTTCTTTAATTTTCAATGGCTTTACCTAAATCAGAGCAACTACTGCTACTAAAAGTTTGTAAGTAGGTACACAATGGATCTTTTTACATAGTCTCGCTGTTGCTTTTGCCAAATCGACATAAAAACTTTAACTTTCCACAAAACTAGCACTTTAATTTCGTTAAAATACTTTAAGAAACGCTAGTCGGTGGCTTAAACAGAACATCGGGAACCAAACAAGTAGAATAAAATAAAACTAAAGTGCTTCGAAGACTGGCACGGATACTTTCATTTAAATGAACTTCAAAATAGCCTTTAGAAAACCCTCTGGCTACAACATTGAGGCTTTTTACCACCGAGCTCTCGGTCCAACTCAAGATTGCATTGTGTTATGAGTCTTTTGACGCTTCTAGAGGAAACGTCGGCGCCGCAAAATATTTTCTTGAGCTCCGTTTTGCTATTTGACTTTCGTGCTTCAAATGTATAAATTGACGTTTACAATCTCATGATATTCGTTCCTTACGAGTCTTACGACACAGGATCATTTTCAGGAAAATTGTATTTTATTCTGAAAGCGTATGATTTAAAATTGGTATTACCTAATACTTCTATAATTGGGTCAGTGATTTTGCGTTGGCTTGCATGGTCCTTCGTTGGTTAGGTATTTTGACAAATAAATAATTTAATCTTTAAAGGTTTACATTTTAGCTTATTCTTGAAGTTAAATGCAATGTTTCCAACGTACAATCCTTCCGTCTAAAGTCGTAAAGCCCGATGTAAATATAACAAAAGTTATTTGAATATTCTAGGCACGTATGTGTTGAGACGCGCACAGAAACGACATAACCGCCATACGTTACTGCCATTGCCTCTATAATATTTATGACCAACGTCTATTTTATTTCATAAAATAGAAAATATGTCTTATTTCCAAATACAAAATAAAATCTGATGATTGTAGGAGTCTTCAATGTTTTCTAAACTAAGTGTTATGATTTAGGTATGATGTTAACTGAGTTAAATATACATAGGGGGATTTCCAGTTTTATTAAAGTAGGTACCTATGTCAATTCGAAGTTGGTTTTAAAAACACTTTCTTATGATATCTCAAGGATAAAATTGTAATTTTGTCTATGAATTAATCGGATATTCTGTATTTAGACAAAACGGGAGAGGATCACGTTTTTTCTGAGCGTTCAATTGATACAAATCTGTTACTACCATTATGTTTAGTAGATAATCACACGGTAGGTACAATCATAGTACCTACATACATTTATTTGTTAGCTGTCTTTTGTCTAATAAATATTTGAGCTGAAATTCGCGTGATGCACAAACAATTGCACTTCAATCTGCAAAATTATTTCTGTTTTATCGCGATGTATAAACACGTCATGCGGTTGGTAAAACTCGAACCAATATCCACGTAGTACCTAATCATAAAAAAGTTGTAAAACATCTCGACTTCACTACAATATTTGTGTTCACTACAACGGCGTTTACTACATTTCGCTTCTCACTGTGTATAGTGGCCCATAAATCTTAAATGCGAGCCACGGAAATGAGTTTCCTTATGTGCGATCGCGATGGATATCTTGTCATTGTTGTCACGTAAATGAGACACTTATCCGGCACGCGGTACTTCTGCGCGGTAATCTATTCCTTGACCTTATTCCTATAAGTCGTTCAAATAAGACATCGCTTTGATCGCTTTGGTCGCGAATGTGCAGGAGCTTTATAAAGCCGTACACCAGTTTGATTTTCATCAAAGGTGTCGACGCGACAGTTAGGTTAGTATAAAGCCACATAAAATGTTCTGAGTTTCCTCAGATGTTAATTTATACGTTTCGTTTCATTAAATATGCTTGATGGTAGATGGTTAAGAGTCTCTCTAAGCAATAGATAGCCATGTAGCAAATATTCCATTTAAATCTTACACAATCATATTCATAAACAGATCGGGTATATTCACCCATCACCGATTCACCGTATATTCCACAAACGCTTTAACATCGCAAGATTTATTAATTACACATCGTAACCAGATACGCGTCGGTTGTATTCAATATGTTTACATATTGAAATCCACGTTCACATAACGAACCGATCTATTTACCGGCATCAACAGATACACTAGCTAATAGCTAATGGCCAATTAATATCCCGTTACAATGCAACGCGCACACCTCGGTGGAGCTTCGTCTTGTACAATATTCAGCAATTTGCGTAATTAAAGACTATTGTTGTTGGTATTGACGGGGTATTGGCAGGGTAAAAGAACAATCATCGGACACAGAGAATCAACGAATACAGAGAATGATTTCAGTTTGGAATCGTGAAAATATTAAATAAATAAAAAATTACATAACATTTCATTTTGTAAGATTGTTTTTTATTGATTGTTTGATGGCGTTCTTTTCCAATTGAGGTTCAATAATTTATTTTAAATCTTATTTGTACCAAATTTCATTTCAATTAACTCCGAACATTGTTGGGTGTATCCGTTTGAGAAAATATATCAGTAAGGTTTTTATTTGTTTCGTACATCATAATATAACTATGTCTGCCTGACTGCTAAGAGTTTACACTTACTTAATTCGTTGAAATAGAATTATAAGAATTGGTATGGATGGAGATAGACTGATACCCTGAAAAGGACATAAGATAGGTAGTTTCTATCCCAATAAAACTAAAACATGGGGTAGGTATTTTGTTGATTCCCGACTTCTACGCGGAGAAAAAATGACAAGAAAGAAATATCTTCCTCGGTTCAAAAAAGTCCGTCAAACAAATTGCTCAAGTGTCGGCAAAAACGAATTATCTTTCCCATAGCGAGCTAGAGCACTCACTAACAAAATACCAGTACCTACTAGCCGTCGTCGACGTCGCCATAACACTCAGATGACGTGCGCACATTAAGCAGATACGTCTAAGTTACGTCCGCCGCGACCATCACGTGGTAAAGCCGTCCATCGCGCGCCATCAGTCGTTCGGAGAGTTAGCACAAGTGCGTTCCCTTGTTCCGGGAGACAATGTGTCGTTAGACGCGAGTTATGTGACGTGCGTTATCGCGACGTCGACAGCAGGGCTCTCGGGGCTGTACACACTGCCGACGTTTTTAGCGGTCGACGTCTATCGTTGTTGGCGTTTAATACGTTTTTATTCTCTAATTCATTGTGAGAATCCGAGCTAGAGAAATTAAAAATAACAAATAAAATGGATAGAAATGCGCGCTTACGCACACAATCTTCATTTTAAAATGTATCTGACAGTAGTACCTAAATTAGCTCATAAGCAAAATCAACAACATTATTAATTTTGACTTTTGATTTGATTCTATTAGAACATGATACATCAGCGAACGAGTAATACAATAGGACAGACAGTAAGTCGACACTAATTGCGTAGGTGCGCTATAAAGCAGCTAATGATTAAACAGCACACATACAAACACGATTATCCCACACGCGTTCAGACATCGCATCCCCCGTGTACGCGTACGTGACAACGCACACTGTGGACTCGTGACAATTTGTAAACGTAGGCACACGGTTGTCTACTGTTCAGTGCAAGCGTGGTCGAAATTAGCTAACTATTTTGTATCCGTTTTGTATTGATGGATAATCGGTTTTCCTAAAATCGAATTTTGCATCCATTTCAAGGAAATATCGTGTGTTATGATTTTCAGAATCGTTTTATATTAGGAACCTAACAACCGTGCAAATGACTTAACCTAATCTTACCTTACGATGTTACGATCGTGGAAAGGAAGAAAAGGATGCGGGGAATATACTTTATTATTGATTCCTCAATCCTGTGACCGGAAGATTTAGAACATAGTACGTTCGATTTTAAAAGGAGAGTGAAACTAGGAGGAGCAAGGCGGATAAAAGACACAACTGCGTTGCATGAGCATCATAAGTCAATTAAACTGTGCTGTACTATGACCAGCGCCCTTCAATAGAATACTTCAAGCCATAATAGATAGTGTATTCTGTTGAACAGTAGGGAGCATAGCAGGAAAGGTTGGCTTACATTAGGTATGAGAATTTTATGTTGGTATCGTCAAGGAGTTCTCTATGATTCATAGCAGTGTTGCAATAGGTAGGTAGGATGTATCGATATGGTGTGCCGTGTGACAACAAGGCTATGTTAAACTCTTGACCTTGTATCTGATATTGAAGGTCATGTATGCTTCTATGATTGATGAGTATTCTCAGGGTTTCGGAGTCAGGTGACAAGAATCCGTATAATTTTGACTTGTTATAGTCATTTTACTGATTAACATGACATTTAGAGTATTAAACAAACCTATAAAGTAATCTGTTACATAAATACTAAGAGCATTTAGATGGAATAAGAGGGTGTGGTAAGTCTTCGAAAAAAATGCATATTTTTTAAAGATGATAAATGAACAATCGTGCCGGCCTAAAAAAGAAAGACGAGGAAATAAAGAATTAAAAAATAAAAAATAGGGGTCACTTTTATTTTTCTTCATCTTCTATACCTATCTCTCGCGCGATAAACTACCATCCGTTGTTCGCCGACGTGTCTCCGTCAAGCGAGCGACTGCGTCTAGGTTAATTAAGTGGATAAATTTGTCAAGTAGTTGGCAACGCGAATTAAACAACAAAATAGTTAGCAACTGCATCCGTGCGTTTAACAACTCGAGAGTGATGCCGCAACTCGTTAATAAGAAGGTAATTAGTTTGCGTTCGAGTCGGAGGACCGGCGACCCGGGATAGGTACATCCTTGAGTTAACTTCCTAACGTTTCTAGTTCGTTTCATTGGCAAACTTGTTTACAGATATTATGGTTTTCTTTTGAAAATGTTACCTAAGATTTTGAAACTTTGGAAAGTTAGAAGTTAGAGTTGGAAAGTTAGAATTTAACACGTAATAAAAAAAAATCAGGAAATTTCTGTTTCATTTTTCTACTTATCTGTTTTTTTTATTTGTGAGATCTGGATCTACAGTTCTAAATATTAAAAGTTAAGTTGGAGGTTATTTTCTATACCTAGGTACTCCAGGTATAAAAACAGAATAGATTATTCATATGGCACAAAGCGAAGTTCAAGTGCAGTATTGAAACGAATTGGAATATGGAAATTAAAATTTAATTTAATATCCAAAATTTGTTGGTATAATTTTAAGTAGGTTATAATTACATGTTCTAGTTCAATTTCGGCCGTCGTCCTCAAATGACACATTAGCAATACTTATCCGTGATTGGAATCCAATCCACGAATACGACGCTGACCTCTAAACGCAACCTTGTAAAAGGCACGAAGGTAGCCGTTTGCGTTCCATCTGGAATTCGTTATAATTGCATGGCACACAAATGCCACATTTCCGCCTATGTGACTAAGGTACATTTCAGATTGACGGCGGGATCTAAATATGCCCTTAGTAAATTTTACTTGCAACTTAAATTGAACTGTGAGCACTGGTGATAAGTTTGGTTTTGGCGGGAATTAGCAATTCCATAAATGCTCAAGTATAATAGATGCCACCGTCGTCGACACGACATTATCACCGACGACATATCGCCGCCCGGTCGCAGTCCGCAGATAACGCCTGTCACTGACAGATCACCGACGGCGGCTAATTGGTTGGAAGTGTGTAAGTGTGTCGTGTGTACTAAACGTATTCGCACCTCGCACAGCCATGAAGTTCCACTTAGTGCAGCCTCGATTTGTCCTCGCGATTTGTACCAGACGTGGCGCGGTTCAGACGCCGCGTGTAAAACGCTCCAACGGTATAACATCGTTTTATTTATGATTGTCGTTTTAAGACTTTTAGTATAATATAATTAGATTACTGTATTAATATCGCATACCAACTCTTTACATTACCTAATTATAAAAGAGACGTTCTTGGGTTTGTGTTGCGTTATAGATAGATACCTATTATTCAAGAGAAGAATTATTTTTTACTGGAAAAAGGAGATAGGTAGATATGTTAAACACATGTTAAACATAATAAGTACGGAATAAAAAAAATAACCTCATCTGGATAACAAATGTAGGTACAGTAGGTACTTATTTATACGAGTAGTTATATATTATTTACGTTTAGGTATAGTAAGTATTGGATTGTGTTGTATTGTATTGTTGAAAATCGTCTTTCGCTGTTTATTCTCAGCGGAAACTAAGGATGTATACATACATAGGTATTGTAGATATACATACACTACATAATACAGATATTACACAAGTGAAATATTTAATTATAATCGCTGCGTGGCACAGAATCCTGCGGTAGAGTTTCAATTTACAGGAAAACTGTCCACACTCTTAATGCAACGGAAAGAAAAATGTTTATTCTTTCTTGCTTGGGAAAAATTCCACTATTGTCAACGAGCTTTCCATTAATGAAAATGTAAGTTATTTTATATATCTCCTCTGGTCTCCTCTCGCGATTTGGGACAGGCCAAAATCCACCACGCTGGCCTAGTGTAGGTATATTGGCTTAGTCGCTTAGTGTATTCATTCTCTCATTCACCTTTGAGAACATTATGGACAACTTTCAGGTAGGGTTGGAATCGAAGAATCGATATTTTTTTTATTAGTTTACTCATCAAAAGGGTTTCGTAGGTAAATAACAAATTAAGTTGGTTCCTTTGTCGATATCATAATGACAAAATAGTCGCTTGTAGGTACTCTAAATCATTTGAAACTTCCATTTATTTATTTTTATACCTACCAAGAAGATTTTGTAATGGCTGAAATTTTCCTTTATTTTTCTTATTTAAACACCGATAGGTACTTACTACTAACTACTTAAAATCGAATCGCTCGAAGCCCTGCTGACTACATCCGTTTTCGTCTGCAGTATATTTTTGTATAATTTTTTTGGCTCCTTCAGTTGTACGAGTACGACAGAAGAAACATAATATTTATCAACGTATTTTTTTAATTAAGTATATCGTCACTACAACAATGCGGTAAATAGCCTCCTATATTAACAGCGTAAAGTCTTTTCGACCGTAATTTTGAATGACTTTATTTATGACCGTATTGGGCCGGCCTACTACAGGTACTAAACCCAATAACGTGTCCGTACACCAAAGTGTCGTAAGAGGCGCGGAAGCCGGCCCTCGACACGGTGGAAGGATTTCGCGTAAAGACTATTAGACATAAGTATGGAAATATTACTATTAAGTTATAATATTACATTAAATCAGCACTTGCTTCGCTTCGGGAAAACAATCCCTTAGGCCTACCTGAACGGACCATCTAGTCCGTTATTATATAAATTGACATTATTTTTTGACCACTTGAAATAAAACAAAAGTTATATATTATGTGAGGCTCACCACAAATTATAGTGAAAACCGCACCCAAATATAGACAAAAATTCTAAAAAACATGTTTTACGTTCTACAGCCGCTTGTGTTACTGAAGTCCATAGGCGGTAGAGACTACCTACCCATCCATGTGGCTCGTCTACTAAACTCGTACTAGTACTCGTCTAAAAAAAACTTGTTTACACAATCCGTTTAAGCGAATACACTGATATTCAAGAAGCAAAGCAAATAAACCTAAGGGTACGTACACACAGGATGGAGCCCATCCCGAGTAGATTGAGTGGAATAGTAAATAATTCCAGAGCTTTATGTAAATCTCCGTTTCTATACATACTCGAGATGAGAACAACTGATTTACATTTAACGATTACGACTGTGCTAAGGTACTTTACTTCCATCTTCACTCGGTATTTCATATTGCGAAGGAAAGTTGTAGCATCGTAGGTAGCATTTTGTCGTCTTAGATACATTGTCTAATTCTTTGATTTAGTGTTTAATTTTTTACTTATTGTATCAAATACATAATAAACAATAATTTATACAACAATTTTAAAAGATGATAAATGCCATAATATCCAGATAATAAAATTAATTACCTATTTCTTAAGTAAGTATCAGTTACTGCCACAATAATAAGATAGATAAAATCAAGTTGCGTAAGAAGAATGAAGATTACTTTAATTACTTTTCCAAACAACTGAGAAAGTTTTCGTAATGCGTACCCTATACTTATTCACTCAGATGAATATTGTTCTTATTGTTATACAGAAACTTTATTTACGTAAGGCATAAATTAGCTCAACAACTTTCCGCTATAACAGCTAATTTCCGAACGAAAATGTACTTAAATATTTTGTTACTTAATGCTACCATTTATTATGTAGATGGTAGGTAGGTACCGTTGTAAGCATTCATTAGTAAGTTATTTGTAACTTTTTACTTTTATTATTTTGTGATGTTTCAGCCGAGATATTAATTAATTTAATTAATTATTTACCGACTGACTGATAGGTAACGCAGTCTGAATAATTGGATCGGCAATATTACCTAAACTTTGTACAGGCTTTTTTTATTCAGGTATGCGCAACTGGGGGATATATTACATATTTCTTGATATTATATCTTTAGCGATACTTTAATGGTATGTCTTAGCATAATCGACGAACTTTAGGTGTCATTTGAACTAATTAAACAAGAAGTTCCATATTACGAGAAGTGGTTCTGTCTGCTTCTTTGTAGGTTATGCAATAAATTAATATCTATGTAATTTCAAATTAAAATGAAAATCAGACTTGCAAAAAATAGCGTCAGGTAAGGATTGGAAAAGCTTGATATTTTTTTAAACATTGGATTAGTACGATAGCGAAGCTCGATAATATACTAAAGTACCTAACAATTGCTTCAATACCATAAATGTGAGGAAGAACTTTTCGGAAGCAAAATAAACTACTTTATAACAATGCTCATTTTACCAGAAAGCAACACAAAGTATAAGTGTGTGTGCAAATGTAAATCCTGAATACAATTATTTGCTAAATCTGTATCAAATGATGAGCATGCAGTTATTAAACACTGCAGACGAACCTAGTAGAGAAGCGTACATAACATGTTTGCACGAACTTCATCAGGGCGACGACGAGAAAAACCATTTCAACTTAATTATATCGTGTTTGCTTGAAAAGTGGATCTCATTAAGTCGAAACGCGTGAAAGTCAACACTACTCGAAGAACCGACATAAGTCGACCCGTGTGAGAGAAGCTGAATCGATGAAGAGTGCGATGAAGAGCGCGTCGTATTCGGCGGAGTGAAGAAGCGAAGCGATTCAAAATTAATACGCCGCGCCGGTGCACTCCATCTCAATCTTTCAAGGAGCCTTTTTCACGAGACAGGGTTGTCACTTATAAATTAACCGTTTTAACGAGGCAATAAGAGGGGTGATATAAGTTTGATCTGTTTGTCTGTGTGTCTGTGTATCGTTGTGTCATTGCGTGACATCGTGGCTCTAATATGGATGAATCGATTTTAATACGGTTTTTTTCATCCGACCGCCCGTTTCTTGGCGGCGGTTTTAGCTATAGGTTAGGGGAAAGTGGGGTAAATGGGAACACTTAACTTCTAACGCCTATAAATGATAGAAAAAAGACATGGACATAAACAATTTTTATTGTAACACAAACTTTGGTTATCTATCTACTTATCACTGATAATAAAGTATCAAAATATAAACTACTTATTAGAAATATAGATGAAAATCCAAAACATTGTCGTTCCTTTTTACCCGAACCCAACGAACCATAGGGGAAATGGGAATAGATTTGAAGTGATTAGGGACGACAAAATGAAGTCTCCATAATAGCCTACAGTTTTTTGGTTGGCACAAATAACACAAGTAACTTTTACTAATCCCGCCAGCAGTATTTTTGGCATCTTCAATTGCACGCCGAAGATCTTTGTAGTTAGTTTCAGTCTTTCGCACGTAGTTTCGAGGCATCTAAAGGAATTTCAAACGTTAAAGCATTTTTACACAAGTAACTAAAGTTATTAGGGATAGTGAATAACGTAAAGAGTAAATTGGAACGTCCCCAATTGCCCTACCTGCCGCTGTTCACAATTTCCCGAAATAGTCAATATAAATAAAAATAGCAGCCACCTTCAACAGTTTATTTGGTAACCTTCAAATCACATAAGGTTCGAAAACAGATAGTACGTATATAATAGCAACCAAATATGGTATATTTTAACTTAAAAATATTACAGTAATATCAATTCTAATGAACAATAAAAGTTATAACAAATTTGCAAAAAAAGAAGTTCGACTCACCTTGACAGCACGCATGCGGCTTTTGATTCCCACTATTGCGTATGGGCTGTTGGGTGCTGGATGCACCCCTTGAACAATTGCAAGCCAGTATAGAGTGGGGGAAACTGTACTTATCTAGCTATTCCTAATTACCCGCCGTTCTCAATTACCCTACTTTCTCTATAGCTATTCATTCGCAGTGAAATAGATGGGGCTGTACAAAATGTCTCTGAAGTTCTCTGTTGCTTTTGTCTTGTTTCTTATTGCATCAAGTATTTGCAAAGGTTATTAGAGGAAATAGGTATAATGTTATTTGATCTTTTTTCTTATTATAAACGACTAACTTATGTGTTGCCAACCCTAATTGTAGTTCATACTTGAAAACTGGCACATAACAAAGTGACGTTAAACAGTGACGTAAACAAACATTGCTCTGTGCACTCGGGGAGACAATGCCGCGGCGTCCGCGCCCATTGTGCCGTGTTTGAGCGGGAATTTTGAAACAAGAACAACGGACTGGTTGGGAATAATTCGCGGAAGCTCGCTCCTACAATGACAGTTCAATTCAAAACTTTATTTCGTCTGTGCAGTGTGAATAAACCCTATACATTCTGTTTTCAGATAAATTCAGCGCCGTTTTTAGGAATTTATTATTTGCCGGTGCCCTAAAATAGTCAATATTTGGATTTTTTACTTTATGTTGAAATATAAACATATTTAATCAAGTCCACGATATTTTTGGAGCTCTAGGTTTCCGCGCAGCACTCTTAAGGCTGCTCCTAATACTGTCTGAAGTTGACGTTTAAATTCACACAAATCTCGATTATAATGAAGATATTTCACGGGTTTCGGTAGCAGCCGGTCGTTTTGAGCCGCTTTGCTATCCTCTAGGGGTTCTGGTCCTATAACAGAGTTATGTTACGCAAGTTTATTATACTAAAAGTTTTTATATCGCGTTGCCGCCGCAAGATAATCCAAGTATGTAGGTAGATACTATCTGCAATTTATGAAAAGCCTAGAGTTCCATTTGTAAAAACGGCTACATCACTTCAAGGCCCATTGAAAGTCACCGAGTTTCTCTTCGTAATTTAGGAGGCCTAAAGAGTAGTTCAAAATGCTGCTACAACGCGGATTGGTGGCAATGTTCGTGATTATATGAAGCGCCCAAACTTTTTTTAAGCAACATATTGGGTCATCGTTGCTACCTCACACAGTCATAAGTGTCGGTTTTCACTATTCGCGCCTAGGGGGGTCGCTCATCCAATTTCCAATTGTGCCCAATGCTTAACGGCATATCATTTCAACCAGTCGGTTCAAATAGCTCATTAACGATTGACGTCGGATTTTGATCGTTTCATCTGTCTGTCTCCATACTACAAAATTGTTTGAGGTTTGTATGTGCCTATGTGCTGAGTTCCAGGGGTTCCACTCAATTATCTGTTTTCATTAAGTTGTTCAATCGCGTACGCCTCATTGTATTCTAATGTTACCGCCATTAGAAAGGTATTTTGGCTGAGAGAAGCTTGTGCTATAACAGAATATTTAAACAGAACATGACTCGAATTCATAGAAAGTCTAATCTTTGTTGATCTAATCGTAACTGTCTTAACATATTGATCAATACACGACATCTATCCATCGACTTAAATCCGGATGTGTGAATAGGGGACCACAGATTACCTCAGTGATTTTAAGTAGGTACTTAAGCAGCAGTACATACTCTACCCCCTATTTAAATGATACCCATGGGCAGCAGCAGTGATGACAGCAGTGGGACAGTCTTGGGGTGCAATGATGATACTTACATAATGTTCTTTCCTTACTCCTTACTTAATATTGCCACACCACCAGGTAAAACTCTTATTTCTTCATTTGGTGTCCGGTGGATTTTAGGACGTACAAGCATATCTAAAATTTATTTCTTTTATATAATCAATACGAACATTCACGCACATTTCAATTGCGAAGAGAGAAAGACGCTTTGAAACTTGACAACTATTTCATATAATACCTCCAGATTCAGTCTTAATCACAACTGCTGACTAGTCAAAGCATTTTAAAACGTCAAAGGATTTAGAACGAAAAACAGAGGCATTGTGGTGTTTGATGATGCCGCGCTGCTCACAGGGGATTCGGTTGCAGAGAGAAATGGAGCTAGCTTAAAAGATTGCGAGTTTACGTGATTAACAGGGCCGATATTGGATAACTTTGGCTCTGAAACTTTTTATGCTGTGTTGTTACTCGAGAGACTAGTGTCGTGTTGCAAAGCACAAGTTTTACTTGCACCTTACTATTCTGGTTTTACTAAGATATTTAAAAAGTTCGCCTTTTAAATATCTTGCACTATATTAAAATCATATCAATGTTCATGTCGTTTTGAATAAATACAGTATGAAGGCCACTTTACTTTTTGAAAACATCATAACTTTCTGGCGCGTATCGTTCTACATAATATAAACGTTCACCAAAGTAAGTGGAAATAAATTTAGATATTGTCGACGAAATAACTACTAAAAACTAAATCTGCATGTTGCACCGAAATCCCCCATAAGGAAATCGAGTTTCGAACCGTTTGTATCGTATCAATACGATCGTATCGATCGTATCACAGAAGCACAGTAACATAAAACGAATAACACGAATCATACGAATATTTGAATAAATATGTTTAACTGGTAAAGGAGCGCCTCCATTTTCTGCGTAAAAAAGGAGCCTTTCCTTGAAAAAATTTACTTTTCAGTCCTCAAGCTCCCTCAATACAAAAAAAATCCTTCCGTTACTGCAATTTAAGATGAAATATGAACAAACAAACACTCTCGCATTCATAATACGAGATGATGATAAGGAACTGAATTGTATCTACACATAAAACAAGAAACATAAGCTTCAACTCGCAAAACTAAATGGTTCACTTGATTGAAAGCGGACTGAAATGTAAAGCGAGCGAAAAATCAACAACGAAAATAAAAAAAATCCATTGTGACGTCACCGCAGTCGACATAATCGAACTTCTTCCAATTCAAACGACGCGAATCGCAAAAGAAAACACAAACGAAAAATAGAGCGAGAACCCGCCAACATAGCGTTGCAGACTGCGTGCACCTGACAAAAACTGAAATCGAATTAAATTGAAAATATTTTTTGTCGATCGACGAAGGGGACATTTTACTAGGGGACCGGCGCCGACGGAAATTATTCTGTTCGGCACTCGGTTGCGGGGAGACAGCAGCTAGGGACTTCAATTCTAGCGTCGACACGACCATGTCGTTCAATGACATGCTTTTGCCATTGATATTTTTATAGAATTCAAGTCTATTTAAAGTTCTTACAGCCTATTCCAGTAAACGATCGTTCAGTTAAGCAATTGCGAATGTGGCAATCTGTTTAGATGGGTGATTGTCAGTGAGAGTAGCTTTTTGGGCGTTTTCGTGATTCAAAAAGCATGTTACCATGTTTTCCCCGGTTATGAAAATAACATAGCATTTGGTGGAACATTTTAAATACTTACGTTACTCTCTAACCCCTTAAATCATACCAGAGCGATGAAGTATGGGGAGCCCTCCTTAATTATGAAGAGACGCCTTGCCGAGATGGCTATCAATAGGTTGAACTTTGAAGTCAATAAGAAAATAATCGCTCAAACACTTAACACTCTTAGACTAGGATTCCTTGTGTCGCAGGACGTCAAGAAAAATAGGAAATAACAACACATGGCCTGAAATGACCTATGAACCGTTTATGAATCATCGGGTCACTGGCAGGCAATAGAATAGACACAACTGGGCTAAAGAGTCGTCAATTTAACTACGGTTGTTTTTCTTTTACATAACTGTTATATTACCATAAAATGCACGAAAAAGAGTGTCAGGGCGATCTGGCCACGAACAGTAAACAGATTTGCAGGAAAACAAACGTAATTTTGTTCGCAACACGACATTAATATTGTATACTCATCAGATTATAATTTTGTTTGCGTTTTATTATTCCTTTTGGAGTTTTGCGCAGGTGTTCTGTTATTCGTTTTTTGTGAGACAAATTGTAAAACTGTTGTTTTATTTTACATTTAAATTGAATTATTTTATTAAGGTCTACCTATAGATATTTCAGTCGGAAATTAGTCGAGTGGAATGGAGACCTACAAATAGTTAAAATAAATTTAATGCAATTTCCTTTTTTAATACTTTTCATTATGACAATATTATTAGCATTTTACAGTTAGAAGTTAGAAATGAGCGAGCTCATTTTGACTCTTAGCTCGCACAGCCCTGTCCGATAGACTTTTTTGTTGGTTGAAGTGTTTGTAAGTATATTATTTTCGAAGAAGACGATAGCGGATTCATGTCAAGTTAAAATGCACGCTACATACAAATAATATTTCAACGCCTATTTGTTCCGGGAGTTATAATAATAACTGACACACGTTACAACGCCGAACAAGGATTTAAGGTTGCAAAGCTTTGAGCACGAGTTCAATCAAACAATATTAAACGTTGTAGGTACGCTCCGAGCTATAGACAAGCTGAGCGTAGTGTTGCAGCCATCGTCGACATCTTGTTTCACGTGTCAGCTCATCTGGCCAACACCAATACAAACACTACGGATAGGGTTGACACATTTTAATATCCTAATATTTTTGTGCAGCATAACCGTAAAAATTTGAAGTTTTGCATAACATTAAGATTTTTGCTTAATTTCTTCATCTGCTACATCGCATTAATTATGTGTTTATGTTACTGCAGTCTTTATGTTTAAGCGACGCAGCTTCAGGTTGTAAACACTGATCAGCGGGTACCAGGGTCGAGATATGATTGTATAATATGAATTTAAAATCATCATAAAAGGGAATGAAGACAAGAAAGAACAGGCAGAAGACGTTTGAAATGTTGATCGTGTATTAAAAAGAAAGTAGGTACATTTATTGGCTCTCTAGCTCGAATTTGTTTAATGTACGGCGAATGTTCCAGCCTCGTCTTCACCAGTAATCTCTGTCTGAAGGGATCGTGATTCGGGTCCGTCCGTCCCGCGTGACGTCAGCTGTCCGCGGTCGTGTCAGATTATTGTGAGCTGCCAATACCCGCGCCGACCGATTTCAGCCTCTATTATACAGGCCTTCACTATTGATGAGTGTCCTGTGCAATGGAATTTAGACTCTATTGCTAGGAAATAGAGTCCAAAACAACTCGACTGCGAAAACTCTTCAATGCAAAGGTATAGCTTGGGTATTGCTTTTCATTTGTAAACACAAATGGACTGACATCAGCGTAATTTATTGTGAATTAAAAATTAGCATTATTTGGAAACTGTATACGTTGACATAAAAATAAATCTGGTAGGCAAATGTAGTAGTAGAGCCGTAGCTTCGTTCGTAGCGTCACTGTTTGCAAAGCGTGGAATGCTGGGTTCGATTCCCGGCCGTAGCAAATATTGTAAATGTGACCGGTAAATTATTCTATAATATTGTACACACACACATGCATCATCAATCTATGACAATTGTAATTTATGTAGGTATATCGTATAAAAAGGGTGGGTTAGTATAGGGTTGTCTCTAAAGAGCACTAAGGCAAGTACATACTTTTATTTAAGAACACAACAATACGCGATAGTCTACACTACGTTTGCGTTCGATATGGAATTCATTTTAATTGCATCCCAAACTAATTTCAGCTCTCCGCCTCTGGGATTGAGGTACATTGCAGATTGTCAGCCAAAATTAAAAATGTCGTAACTAACTTCTACTTACAAGCAAAACTAAACTGTGAGCACAGTTAATAAATTTGCTTTTAGCGTGAAGTGGCAATTCCCCATCCCACCATTCCCCACCAGACCCAGGTATAATTTCCAAGTGGACAGGGTGTCTCCGGCTCTGATCTCGTATATTATTCATACACGGACAGACGGACGTTGCTACTCGTCCGTGTACTGCATTCTTTCCGAACGAGCTAATAAATTGTTTATTGGGGGCTCGACCTTCATTAAAATGTATGAATAAAACATTTTCACCCGAAATGTTTAAGTTGTGGAATATTAACGTCGATGTGACACAGAACAAACTAAGGTAAATGTTAAGTGTTATCCTTCGAGTTGTTTATTCAACAATTTGTTCTGTTAATAATAATTCAATTGTAAACGTGAAACTAAAGTAGCCGAATGTGCGGCGTTAATGGCTGGTTGTAATAGGTAATGGTAGGTGTGTTAACAAGTTTCTGACTAAAAGTCACATACATTACAGAGTTACTTGTTATTAGGTGCTTTATCTATAGACTAAACAAATATTGGAGTACGAAAACTACCTTTTTAAATGGGCTTAAGATAGCAAACGAGCAGCACCAGACTTATGCGGCCACCCATGACATTTGTGACTTGTGACCGGCACAAAACAAAAATCAGATGGGGACTGGGTTGGCTACTTTATCCAGATAACATGGTAAGACCAAAAAGGACTACGCTAAATTAAAAAAATAAATCTGGGTTACCTACCTTCGATTTAAACACGAATGAAAGTTAGTTAAATTTATTTGTTCCGTGCCCGTAACAAAATCGTAACACGTAACGCTAATGAAACGGTGTAAAATATTAGCTAGTCCTCTTAAACACCTTAAGGTGCCTTAAATTCTTTTAAACGACAAGTGAGAAAAACGATTCCACTTAATATTCTAAACGAAACTCCCGTTCTTAGTCTCAGGGGCGCGGGGAGTATCGCCTTCTCATTAAATTCCAGGCGTAGAGAGAAGTTTATCATCCTAGTTTGTAGCAAACACCTGGAAACTTTACTTTTAACTATAATATTGACGACCCATAGAGGTAATTATGCTGAAGACTGAAGTGCGCTTCAAAGAGTTCTGGGTTCTATTTCTGATTAATTTAAACGATGAATTTAAAATCCTGCTCTCGGTTTGACTGTGTGTTGTCCATGGCATCCGCAGAGAATCTTAGTATGGGCCTATGAGTGTGAGAACTGGCAAGACTATTTTTTTAGTACAACTCCTTTATACGTATATACAATCATGGACCATGCTGGCCAAGTGCGGTTTGGCGGATTTCACACAACTTTTCAGACTGTGCAGTTTCCCCCCTATGTTTTTCTTCACTGTGATTCAGTGATCATAAAATACATTTTTGAAAATTTGTGGTGCGTGCAGAATTTGAACCCAGGCTCCCGGTTCGGAGGCCTAAGAGCAAACCACTCAGCTGTCATTATTTTATAGTCATTTGGGTTCATTATATATTATAGTCTTGGGTGGTAACGTTCTCCAACTTATTAGAGGTCTATTCACTCTTGAACAGTCACCAATACAATATCTTGAGAGAGCTCAATAATGAAAAAACAATTCGTAGGCGGGCGACGAGGCTACGATACACAGTATACGGGTATCAGGAAGCAAATTCCCAATATAATATATCGGGTGCTATTGTAATGCCTCCCCAAATTGGCACACTTATGGCGCACAAGAATAAAAATGGCTACGCGTTATTTCTTGACGTTCTTTGATGCGAAGTGAAACCTATTCGAGTATAAAACAATAAAATATGCGATACCGAGTGCTGGTGTAAACGCTCGAAGGGGAAATTATATCGGGAACGTTGGAAAATGTATATTTTCACCTACCAACGGGAAACTCAGGAGAAACGAGAACGATTCTGGGTAGGTGTATCAAAAGGCAAGTTTTTGCTACAGCTTCTTGAGATTTTGTTTATAGTTTACAACTTTCAATATATAATTGCTCGATATTATTTTTCTCGCAACAAAAGAGAAGCCGTGAAAGTAATATTTAATAAAGCGATATTAAAGTTAAAATTTAAAAACTGATATTAATAATTACGTAGAAGCAGATCGGCTACGCTTCAGATGAGATCAAATGATAATGATCAGAGACGACTTTAAAAGTTAAAACAAGTTTTTTTATAAAGTAGGTACATCAATGTTTTGTAATAAATTGATAAATAAAAAATCAGACTACAGCAAATAAGAAGGTAAAGTAAAATTAATAAATAAAATGAACACTGAACTTTTAAATTGGAATATTATTAGCGAAGATGTCAAAACCGTTACTGTGTCTTTAAGAAAAGAAACAGCCTTTCGATAATTTCTTGCTAACTTTAAGACATCCACCATACTTATAATTAAAGGAATACCGACGCCGGCAACGTATCCCAGACTTTCGTGGGACGCATAATAATTGTAGCAAAGCGCTTCTTCCGACGGATATCCTTCATTCAAACGAAATGTCAATTTTACAACGTATTTTTATTTTTAACAATATTTGTATATAATGTGTGTCATTTTAAAAGGTACCATTTTTAAACAAGTTATTGTCGTTCGTTGCAGAGCGCGTGCATGCAGCGTATGCTCGCCGAGACAATGCTATTATTCAGCATGAAATGTTCGCAGCGCATGACACATATTGCTGGTGAAATAAAATAAAATTCTAAAGACTGTAGCTTGGCTCAAAGGGATTTAAAAATAGAACAGAATTTATCTTTTATTATCTCGTGTTGAACTAGAACATATGGGATTCAAGGCCGTCTGAAATCTGAATGTGTTAATGTTAAGTCATTAATGATTTTAACAATGGTTTTGACTTAAGTCAAGGTTAGTGAAACGGAGAATATGCGGTGTTGTAATTTTTAGAGTTACCTAAGTATTTTTTTTTTTTTTTTAATCTTTATTTAAAGAGCTCTGTCGAAAGACGACAATGTCGCTCTGTAACCAGATATACATGTAATCAATTTCTTCGTCTTAATACTATGCTAACTAACTTAAAGAGAGCTCTGGCGACTTCCCCTAGGGGCTCAGCCAGGGCACTATTACAGAAACCAACATTAAAAACAGACATATTATACTTCTCAAATAATAGTTTTCTGTACGACTCGTTATGTGCACATTCCATCAAAACGTGGTATACATCATCGATAACATTGCATTCCGGGCAGTTAGGCGATTGCGTTTTACCCATCAAGAATGTAAATTTGTTTGATGGAATATGTCCAGCTCGTACTCGTAAAGCCGTAACAATATCACTTCGATTCATTGAGCATTTATCAATCCAAGACACAGACAGAGGCTCACTTTGCATAGTTTTGTACCATATTCCCTTCTCTCGGGACCGTTGATCGAAATACTCCTTCCACATATTATAACAAAACTTTTTAATAATACATACACAATCGCTAAAGAAAGGCTTAACGCGAACTGGCACCCCTTCAAAAAGTGCTTGTCTGGCGAGGCTATCCACTGCTTCATTTCCACAAATATTGGCATGTGACGGAATCCATTGAAGAATAATATTTCTCCCATTTGCTTTTAATGTTGCAATTGTGTCAATGATCTGATAGGCTATCGGCATACATCGTAGTGACGAGGTAATGCGAGCCAAATGTTGGAGGGCACTCTTAGAGTCTGTTAAAATAACAAAGGAACAATTTTCAATCGATTCGACATAAGATAAAGCCTCATAAATAGCTAGAAGTTCCGCAAACATTATACAGCAATTGTGAGCAATCCTAAACTTCATGAATGTATCCGTTTGTGGGTCGAAAAAGGCGGCTCCGATATCAGTACCTTTTTTAGAACCATCAGTATAAATCTTATGGAAATCAGTATATTCTTGGTTCAAGTACCGGTTACATATTTCTGAAAGGTGGAAAGTACTATATTTTCGTTTCGGTTTAATAATTAAAGGGACATGGAATTTAATCACTCCTAAAATATCTAAATTTGAAACCCATGTATTTAACGTAAACATTTCAAGTTGTCCACTTGTTTGTATCGGCATGTCTTTGAATGTATCGTTAATTTGAACTAAAGTGGGCTTTTTCTTTCGCTTCCATTTATTTGTTGTACAAAGAGAAGACATTTCACCTAGAAGACTATCATGTGTATTGCAAGTTAAAGCTTTTGATTTCAACCAAAATTTGCCAGCTAGGTATACTCGTCTTACATGTAGTGGACACAAGCTAAGTTCGCTCTCCATTACATGGATCGGCGTACTTTTAATGAAGCTACCAATTATTCGTAGCGCTTGGTTTTGGATCTTATCTAATTTGTATAAATGCGATTGACAGCTCGCGTCGAATAAAAAACTAGCGTAATCTAAACGACTTCGAACTACTGCGATGTATATTCGTCTTAAATGACTTGGATGTACTCCCCACCCTGGACCTGCCAAAACCTTCAACAAGTTCAAGAATCTTGAGGTTTTCTGTATAATTTCGTTTATATGTTTAGACCAACGTAAAGAACGATCCAACCATAAGCCAAGATACTTGACGTTTTCCACCACATCCAAAATATTATTTTGCACCGTCAAAACAATAGGGTTTCTAGAGGTAAGGGAACCTTTCTTAAATACACAAACCTTTGTTTTAGACGATGAAATTTCCAAACCTAAGTCGTTTAACAGTTTACCCAGAATATTTACCGAATCTTGTATTTTATTAATGCATATATCTAATTTGCCAGAAGTAAAAAGAACAAAGTCGTCTGCATATTGAGAAATAGATACGTTAATAATATTTTTCATTATGTTTATTGTAGCAACATTAAAAAGAAGAGGAGAAAGCGGGTCTCCCTGGGCTAAGCCTCGACCTGTTCGTCGATATATATACATGTCATTAAGTCTAATTTTAAGCTGTCTATCATTTAAAAAATTCCAGAGATAGTTACAAAATTTGGAGCCCACTTTTAACTGATCCAAAATGTTAAGTATTACCGTAATATCTACGTTGTTATACGCGTTATCAATATCTACAAAGCATCCAACGGTGGTCATATCTTTGCAGAATCCAATTTGAATACTACTTACAAGACTTGTTAAGGCGTCTAAACATGACCGCGATTTCCTGAACCCTACAGTATTGTCAGAAAATGTATTATTTTGCTCTAGATACCATTCTAGTCTTTTCTGTAGCATTGAGTGAAAGATTTTACAGATACAAGACATAAGAGATATGGGGCGAAGCGATTCTACCGATTGGGGATCTCTGCCAGGTTTGGGGATTGGAACGATACATATATCGCGCCATTGGCGTGGCACAAAACCAGTAATGAAAAATTCGTTATAAAATTGCAATAAAATAATTTTTACACTGTGTGGAAGATTTTTTACCATAGAAAATGATATATCATCACAGCCAGGGGCAGTATCTTTTGATTTAATACATCTTACCATTTCCTGAATGGAAAATGTAGCTTCTAACTTATAATTATATGACGTAAAATATGGCCGTAAAGGAGGAACATAGGCTGGACATAAATTGTTTAAAAGATGTTGAGCTGTATTCTCGTCGACGTACTTCTTGTTTGTTCTGTTTCCTTTTAACCATCGCATTTTGTTCCACATATCGCGTGTAGTTGTGTTATGGTCAAGGGATGAGCAAAACGTTTGCCAAGCGGTATTCTGTGCTTTATTTATTAATTCCTGTGATTCTTTAATTTTCGATTGCAATTTGTCAAAATTATTGGGAGTAGGATTATGTCGAAAATCTTTCAAAGCTAATCTACGAGCCGCGACGGCCCTAGACAATCCGGGGTTCCAGTATGGTTTAGGCTTAAATTTAATTTGCGGATTCTGTGAGATTTTAAAAAGAGGTATGAATCTATCAGCAGCGTCATTTATATTATTTATAAACATATCATACGATGCCTGTAGATCATCTGATATTGTAAAGTTACAAAATATCTTTTCAAGATATGCACTATACATTTCCCAGTTAGCTAAACGAAAATTCCTTTTTATGTGTGTACTTGTTCTAGGTTCGATTGTGGTTAATAGTTTTATGACATAATGGTCGCTGCCTAACGTTTCGTTTGTAACTATCCATTTAAAATTCATTGCTAAATCAGACGAAACTATTGACAAATCAGGTGAAGATTTTCTGAGTACCCCATCGACCAACTGCATTCGAGTATCTGTGCCGTCATTTAACACTATAAAATTATAATCCAGTAAAGAATCAAATATTTGTGACCCACGTGTGTCTGTTTTGTATGACCAGTCTGTATGATGACCATTTAGGTCACCTAATATTATAGTACGTCTAGAGGCGAGTGAAAACAAGTAATCCCAGTCTCTCGATGTTGTAATTGAATCGGGTGGACAGTACACAGATATAACGTTTTCAATGGATTCACAGTTAAATATTTTAATATGGATTATTTCTAAATTTGAATTATTTACTGAAACAGGATAAAATTGTGCTTGAATGGATTTGTGCAATAAAATTGCTACGCCCCCAGATGGTTCATCTCTGTCTTTTCTATAAATATTATAATTACTTACCTTTATATGAATATCAGAAGTGAGCCACGTCTCGCTTAGGGCTGCAATATGAATGTGTTCTTGGATTAACAAATTCTCAAATAACCTTAATTTAGGGCGTAAACTTCTTGCATTCCATTGACATATATTGACATTGAGTTTTTTAATACCTATGCTATCCATTTTTAGAAACAAAACGTTTTACAACATCTGGTATCTCTGATATAAACCTAACAGCAAACATTATGCACCAATCTACAATGGTTATAAGAACACTCTTAATTTTTTCAACTAAACTATTATTTCTATCAAAAAATATGTTTTTAAGTTTTTGTAATAATTTTTCGTATGATTCTGACTTATTTATATTATTGTCACTTTCCTCAAAACGGCTATTGTCCTGCTGATTTACTTCATTTGGCTCTAAACAGTCCTGGTTCTGATCTGGTGTCGATTGCAATTGCTCAGCCTCAGTGTCAACAGAATTTAAAATGTTACTGGCTAAATTTTTCTTGAAGCGTTTTGGAATTTGGTTTTTCCTTGATGTTTTCGGTGGAGTACCTTTTTCATTTATTGGAATTTTACTTGCAGCAACCGTCGCATACGAAATTTCGTCACTAGGTGCCGTATAACTCGTTTCCATTAAATTCTGTGCGCTATAATTAATGTTAGGTAGGTAATTAATGGTAGGTTCACGTTCAGTTGTCTCTAGTATTGGTGAGGGAGGAACATATAGTGTTAGCGCCTTTCGGTAAGTACAATTGTGTTCGGACATAAGTTCCCTTATCCGCTTTTCTTTTTTGAATGCAGGGCAAATTTTCTCTAGCGCCATATGACGACCGTTGCAGTTTACACATTTATAATCTGTATTCTCGCAATTAGCGTGTGATCCGCCACACTTAGGGCATATTGTCTTAGTAGAAGGACACATTTTAACCACATGTCCAAAACGCCAACACTTCGAACATTGCGTAACAGGAAACATATACGGTTCAACGTCAATTTTTAAACCGAAAAGGTTTATGTTTGCCGGCAAGGCTGAGCCATTAAAACTAATTTTCACAGATTCGCTAGATGTCCATCCATCTTGGGTCCGCCTGTTAAGTCGTTTAACAGATACGATTTGAAATTGGCTAGAAATATTTTTGAAAAGGTCCTCATCTGTAATGTCCAAATCAATGTTCTTTATTACACCATAAGAAAGCCCTACTTCCCAAGTTTTTTGACACCTCCACCCTAATTCTGCAAAGGCTGAACAGCGACAAAACTTATCAGAACTCATCTCATTTTCGAAAGTGATTAGTATTTTATAGGGGTTTATATATTTAACACGGCTAATATCTTCAATTTCATGGGTTTTAAGTAATTTCGCCAAGGCAAATTGTTTCGGTAAAATTTGTTTACTGGTAACGCATATTTGTATAGGTTCATCCCGAGCTACATTTATATCAAGTCTATTTTTCTTCTTCTTACTGTTTCTCTCCACTTCTTGCCAAATCTCGTAGTTATTTATGTCACGGCTTCTTTTGTTGTTGAATGATTCATCACCACTCATCTCCCTATTTATGTATGTTATGTCATCTCCCATCACTATTTCTTCCTCTGATTGTATATACTCAATTATAACTTCTGACTCACTTACATTTGAAATCAAATCCTCAGCCATTATCAATAGCGCTCATATTCGCACAACGATAGTTGATAAACCAAGTGTACAACAACAACCGGTCGCTTTGCTAGCGTAGGTATAAAAACTAGTGAAAGGGTTTGTTTACGTTGAAAACAATACGCAAGCACGTCTTAATCGCAACACGTGTGGTTTAACACTCGACCTAAGTATTGAAGCAGTGTCAACAGGATCTTGTATAAAGCCTCCGCCTGTCCGTCTGTCCATCCGTCACAAGGGCGTATCTTTAGACTTGTAGACATGGTTAGAAATTAAAAATTGTCACAGCTGACCGCTTAAATTAAAAATATATATATATTATGTATCTTTATACATCATTTTTGTTTTCACTGCCATTTTAAGACGTAAGTATCTTAATTTCATAAAATGTAAGCCAATATTGTAGTCGATTTAATACACCTAATAAAGCAAAATAAATGTGGAAATTATCAATTCAAGTCACATGTATTGTCAGCGTAAATATTACATGGGGTACACCGTAGGTAACATTTGATTTGACATACCTACGAGTGGATAATTTTAGTCAGAATCCATACTAATATTATAAATGTGAAAGTGTGTTTGTTTGTTTGTTTGTGACTCTTTCACGTCGCAACGTGGCTATTATATGGTATGATTTATGTGTGTGGAGATAGATAGGAGGGTGGAGAGTGACGTAGGCTACTTTTTACCGCGGAAAAACATCTAATTCCCTTGGGAAGATCGATGTTTTGTTAGTTACTAGATATTTATTTCCGGATGTTGTTAATAGATGGCGTAGTAAAATTCATTTGCAAGTTCTGAATCACGCTATCAAATACTACGTGTAATGTACTTATGTCATAGGCAAATGTTATACCTGATGTATAACATTTTTATACCTGATGTTCCAGTATATCATATAATAAGCTACTGTTTAGCCGAGATTACTACGGGAGCGGGACCTTCGTGGCTGTTACCTACGGGTCCCGAAGCGAAGCGCGGGCGGTTCTCTAGTTGATTATAAAATAACATTAGGAGGTAAGAAGTAGGTACGTGCGAGTCTTAAGTTTCAACGAGCAAAGTTTCTAGACCTGTTTAAAATTGTTACAGTTTAAAGTAATCGCAATGAATTGTAGAAAGTTGCTTATAAATTCATTTTGCATATAATAAAATTATGTAGCTGAAAGTATTACGTAGGTACCTTATTAATTTACTAGGCTCTGAGATCGTCAATGACTAAGGTCGCTCACTCACATTCGCACGAATGCGCGAACCCACATAAGGACGATCTTTGCAAATGATTCAAACTCACGATTCACGTAGTTCCACGCGTTGATTTAAACGTTCGAGTGCATGTGAGTGACATGGGTAACAACGAGTGACACAATTATTTTATCCCAAGAAAAAATGCTTTAGATTTCTTAAACGGTTATAATGAAAATGGGTATAGATAGATAGATAAGGAACATCCAAAGCAATATTCGCCCCGAGAGAAATTCGAGCAATGGTTACTGCGCCGGGGAGGTAAAGTGCAATTGGAGAGTTGAGTTGTTATGAAGTTACCACCATCGCTGAGTTGGTAACCACTTCAACCCGGTATATTGTTTCATTAATTTGTATAGAAATATCAACCGTGGAGAGGATTAACTTTCACAGCAACGGGGCTGTTTGTTGATCCTGTGCAGTTTTGAACAGTCACATCGATAGCTATTTTAAGTCCAATAAGTATTCTATGATTTTAATTAATTTTAATCAATCGTTTAAAGCGCGCTAAAACCAGCCGCATAAATTGTGTTAAGAGTTGTTGTGAATATTTTTTTTTAATGGCCGTATTCATCTTTAGTTTGGATGTCAAAGTTGTTTGGTTGGACAATTTGGTTCATGAATGTTTTTTGTAATGTGTGAAAATAATTAAGAAGTAAAAGATTCCTGTTTTCATCGACGGACTTCCTGCTTAAGTAATGATGCAGCCGAATGCTTACCTGTAACAAAAAAAGATTAACATTAATATAACACATTAATTTGCGAAAATTATAATTGCATTTCCGTGTATTTCAAACAAGTTTTATTATTTATTGTAGGGTAGCCAAATGTGTTTCTTGAATAAAATGTAAGAAGCTAGTGACATAGGTAATGGTTCTTCGTTTTGGTAAAAATAGAAAGAATAAGCTTTTAACTAGTGAGGTACGAAGTATACGGCTATTGTGATACTCCATGAGATGAGATAATCTCCCCCCCCCCTTCTTATTACAGGAAAATAACTTCGACGTCTATTACAATACAACGAACGAACAATTATAATCAGTTCAGGCGTGTCCTATAAAACCGATCAGGCTGGTCTCAAATTACGTTTGCAACGGAATTAAATTCCCGGCTGGCGCAAAGATCAAAATTGGAGGAAGTCCAATTACTTGCAACATCGTGAAAAAAACACGTGGACTCCACTCCGAATCGGGGCGCAAACAGAATCGTATAAATGGATAGTACTTAGGCACAGTCTGTAGGTTGACCTATGACGGGTACGCTACGAACTACGAACCGGCTACGGGTGGTGTCGTAGACGGCTCGAATACAGATTTCGTACCGGCTCTTTGCTGTTCTACGAACATAGAATTATGAGAACGAATTTGCGGGGTCCCTTCTTCTCTTGCATTGTACGCAAAAAATATGGATAGAATCTAAAATGTCTTGTAATATATTTTGATTATATTTTCAGGACCATAAAAATAGAGACTATTTTTAGACCTGAGATACCTACGCATATTTAAGGGAGGAATAGCAGAACTTGTACGCATGCTTAAAATATTTGCTTATAAAGACTTTGCATAATGTTCGTTATTGTATTTATCCAAGTTATCTATGACTAAACCCTATACTATGTAATTCCATCAGAACTTTGATCGATTATGTAGATAGTTTTATAAAGTTATCTGCACGGTTTCTGTATTCGCTGCCACTGTCGAGCCACCGCTTACTCGATATCTAGTGTCAATATTCGGGATCATGGCGAATCGTGCGAGAGTATCGATTCGGCGAGCGATTCCGGATAATACCGGGTATCGAGAGCGGCTTAATTGGGGATCGAGTAGTCTCGGCCGGGGCTCTTCTGACGCCCATTAAGTCGGGTTCAGATGACAGACATAATTGGCGATAATTATTATCATTTGTATGATAGCCTAATGATTCGAATTTAGCCTCGCGCTCGAATCGGCGGGGATCCTATTATGGAATTAAATACCTAGTACTAATGAAGTTGAGCGTAGGAGTAGGTACCGAGATGATTATAAATTAATTGCTTTGCCGAATTTGTTTTTTTATTATTTGTTTGGTAGGTTATGGATCGACGTAATTAAAAAATGGATTGTCAGACTCAACTTTATTAGAAAAAAAGTTTTTTATTTTGTATGCATACTTATAACTATTTTGTGTATACGAGTATAGTACATATTCTATGTAGTACGGTCGCAGATTATTAATTATTATTGATAGTTTAAAAAAAAAAAAAAAAAAAATTGAAACATGAGGATCTAAATTTAAATAACGATTTTGTTCAAATTTCGACTACTGTGATAACACTCGGACTAAGAAATACCTCGTCTGAATGAGCCCTTGTTTCGTCTCGGATGCGAATTAAAACGTGTGTGGGATTTGCGCGTAAGCAGGCAGCGTGCGCCAATGGCTCCTCAGGTTAATCCCGGGGGATTTGCGCGTACGGCTCGTCATAATTATGTCCTCGTGTTCACGTTTGATGGGGTGTCTGCTTGTATTGTGGGGCGTGGGAGTCCCTCATTTGTAAGGATCGAACTCTGCTCAAGTGTTAAGGGAGTAGTCGGGTGGGATTGCACCTCTATGTGTTTGGAATGTGTACCAGGGATTATTCTCTGTAAGATTACCGCTGGTACTCTAGACTATAGAGTCTATAGTCTATGGGAATATCGCGGGTAAAACGATTTTCCTTGGTATTGGTTTTAATAGCGCGTTAAAATTTGTACATGTATAATTGTATATATATCTATTGACTCTATTGGTTCCTAGAATGCGCTTTATTCAATCGTACACTTCAAAACGCATGTGTACCACAGGTAGGATAGCCTTAGGAACTTAGACGTTACTAGGTTATGGTACTAGGTAGGTATATTGGCTAGCGTCGTGTCGGTATGTTTTTCTTTATTACAATTGAGAACGCTAGTGAATAACTTTTTTGCCGTGATTCCCAACCGTTATTTTCTTGTAGTTTCGCGTGTGATTATACATTTACCTTGGTTAAGAGTTAATGTTGAGAAATAAATGTATAATCTCCACCTGATTATGACGAATCGTCAACATCTAAGGGCTAAGGCTATGGCGGGCTATTGAATGAATTGAATTTTAATGGAGTTATGATAGAAATAGAGCATGTAGTCCCATCCTTTCGCTGCCATTTATCACAACTGTGATGTCTGAGACTGACACAGAGTGAGACTCAAATCGGGATTAGGATGGGTAGTTCAGTTGGCAGAGGATGGTATTAAGAATAGACAGTAAGTGCAAGTTACTTTTGTTAGTTAATGTTCGGAATTATTCGGTTAGTAATTGTAAGCACGAGTGACGTTCTAAATCGATCACCGATGCGTTGTTATTCTTGAGATAGGATAGAGTCACACAAAATTCCTAATGCAGATTCTAAACTCCATTAAATAGACAAAAATTGGGTGTGATAATTGACAGATTAGGACCCGGGGCTCCTCACGCGCCGTCTTACCGTGTACACTGGTAAACGTACGTTAAGCTTCATGGATTTGCGCGTACTACGATACGCATCCTCGTTACAATTTAACGCGTGAACGTCGCTCGTCGCTTTCAGCTTGAATGCGTGACGGATCTCGACACGGTGCTAAATTGCGAACGTATTGTGTCGAGTCGAGACTCGAGATTAGGTAAAGGTAAAGTAAATGTTACCTCTCAATTGTGGTAAAAGGTAAAATGGGATTCAATAAACTTCGGGGTAACTTGATGTACCTACAGTTCAAGTGTAAAATATCTGTTTTTAACCGACTTCTTAATAGGAGGGAGTCGTACGTTCTCAGTTTCGTTTGTACCGTCTAACTAATCTATTGAATTTGATCAATTGAATTTGTTGAAAATTTTATGAAAAGTTATAACGTGTCCTATAGCATGCTGTGTGCATCTGTAATTTCAGGAACAAGCAGTTTTTATAAGTTAGACATTAAGAAACGAATCAGATACCAACTATAAGGGTAACACCCGGTTTCTTCGAGAGACAAAAAACTGAAGAAGTAATAAGTATGAAGGCAACATAAGTTACGTCGACGGCACTTTCTAAACTATAAATGTCTGCATTTAATACATTAAACACTGAACAATAGCAACAGGAGCATTTTAATTGCACGGATTTAAAAACTAACATGCTATACACACATTCATACATAATGGTCATGGGGAGGCTTATTACAAGACTGGTCGCCGTTGTAGGTGACGAACTAATGTTATAATGATACACTCCGAACCTATGATTTGAAAGCGCGACACCTTTCTTTACGTTTACAACCATCAATCGGTCACGCAAAGTGCCCCTGCTACGTGAAGTTTGTTGGACAAAAACAAAATAGTCTATAGAGCGTAGGTCGTTTGAAAAAAAGTAATACGGAATGAGGAATATATATTATGCCGCTTCACAATTAAATTCTCGGCAGCGTGCTACGAAAGTGAAAGTTTTTTTCCACGCACACAAAAACGAATGGACTTATAAATATGTTAAATTTTGTAAAAAAATGTTCGGAGTTTTTTGATGTTATTGGTTTTAGAGTGAAGATACCTAATGTTTCCACCGATTTGAAAATCGGTGAACCAGCACAGATTGATATTCAATAGATAGCAGTCGTTGATAAGACAGTGAATGTAAATCACTGCTTTTAAAACTGCTCGCTACACTTTTTTTCACAAATTGATGAGAAATATCATCGTACGCAACGATTTGTGATGACATATTATTAATTATTCAAAAGCAATGCATTAAGTGTGTGGGGCAGCGGCCGCTTTACAAATGGACATTGGAGGCGCGGACTTCGATCCCCATATGTGTTATTATTTATGGAATTTAAAAGTAGATGTATTCAGAAATTACTGTTTAATACAGACGGACGGAGACCCACAGAGTAAGCCCAATTGGTTGTGTGAATTTTGTAAAACGAAATTAAACCGCGGGCGCGGGTCAGGAATTAGGGTAGCATTGAATGGAAAATCGCTAGTGTGAAAGTTTTATGTGGACTATATAATTATTTGTTCGTATGGTTGCCGTGCAAGACATTCATCTAGTTTCGATACCCAGTAACAAATTAAAAAGATATGTTCGAATTTCTCTTCTAAGTGTGGGTTTATGAAACGAAATTGATTCCACAATAGAAAAACCAAATAAAAGTTTCTCTACATTTCTAGATAGATTTAAGCACCCACTCAGAGATTCAAATTGAGTTACCTACTAATCTATTTTTAGTTGACGATAGATATAGGTATACGTAGGCTTCCGTAGGCATTAAACAATTTGAACCCACAAAGACAGTAACCGTCTCGTACCATACAGCCTATAAAACAAGTAACGCTCCCAAACACTCCGCCTATGCAAATGGCATAACACCACATCGCTTCACACTCGAGTTCAACTGCTGGTGATGTACGCGGCTGCGACTGTCTGGTCCGAGTCATTACCATAGCCGTGACGTGTGTTTGTAACCGGCTCGAGGTTCTCTGCATAATTCTTGAGTTGAACACTCGAGCCACGAACAGATCTCTGATTGATTGCTCAAACGATTCGAGTTGAATTTATCTTGGTATACTTGTTATAGAGCTGAAGAGATTTTTTGTGTTTGTTTGAACGGGTTAATCTCTGGAATTACTGGTTCGAATTGGAAAAATATTTTTGTGCTGGATAGTCTTTTTACTGATGAAAGCTATACCTAAAGTTACATAGCATCACGCTTCAAGCTTAGGATGCGGAGTATTATTGAAAAATGCTAAGGCTTTAAGTGATATAGCATCACGCTACAAGTATTAGCGGAGTATTAATGAAAAATGAAATAAAATGGAAAAGTAATATTTGAAAACGCGAAGGAAAACTTTCGTGAAGCCATACTAAGGGCGTTCACTACAGTAATAATATTGTATGTGATCAATGCCTGTTTTCATGTCAATGGGTGACAAATGATTGGACACTCAACCATAGGTCATTATACTTATAACATGTTACATAATCTATCATATCTAACATTGTTGTTTAACAATGAAACATGTAACAAGACCGTACACATTAAAATAACATTGTTATATAACAGTGTTTTATAACAATTCAATGCGTGTCATTTCTTAAAATATAGCATATAACATTGTTGCAAAAACTATTATCATGTTATATAACTTGTTTTTGTAACACATATCGTCCACATTAAAAAAACATGTTATTTAACTATGTTTTATAACATGTTTTGTTATATAGTCTGTACGCACCATAATATACCTAACATGAGTTAGCCAATTCCACTTAGCAGGTTGACGTACGGCTATTTTTTGTTCTAGCACACTAAAAATGTCGTACCAGAGTAATAAAACAATTCCATGTTTCCCATCATTTCCGCGAGTTGGTTAGCTGGCAATTTATCACAGGAATAACACCCAGTTTATCTCCCATATTATCCTTTAAGCTGGAGTGAGTATTAATATCTTTAATAGACCCAATAATCTCTCTGGAGATATACGTTGATTCTGTTACGACACCCAGACAGAAGTAGATTAGCGCTAAGTATGGAACAATAATTATCTTCGCGTTGCAGAACTGCGGTGGTAAAAATAAATGAGCAATAACTGAGTAATTTAAATCGAATCCAAAGTAATGCTGTAAATATTTGCCGAAAACGTCTGTGGAATTTTTAGCGTGTACAGTACCTAATAAAAATATTTCGTGGAATCTTTATTTCTCTGAAATTTGCTTTTACTTTGTAGGTACCTAATTTGATTTATTTAGATTCTAAGGTTTGTTTACTTTACGTCATTAGTCTACATTAAATTTTGTTATACCTCTTTGAGAGAAAATCGAGAAGATTAATCTTTAGATAAAGACAAAAAATAGCTACATAAAATTCAGCCTTTCAACTTTTGGTCATCGTTTGCATGATTATTTTCAAACGAGACTTCTTAGTGGATTTCGAAGGTGGTTGCGTTAACGTTTAACGCAACTGTGGTGGAGACATGTGAGTCACTGGAACGGAGACAAAAGATAATGTTTCGTTGATCTAGTTACCATTATTAAATTATAAACACCATTGATGTTAATAGGTATTCATTCACCCGAAAATTGTAAAACGTTATGTAACTGGTGTCTTCACCGTAACCTATTTGTTAGTCATCCTTCCTGCAAATGAGGAGTCCTAGTATCGATTCCAGGCCGAGGATTAGTTCGCGGGTCATACTAATGACCTGACACCAAGGTATTATTTGTCTTATCCATGTCAACCGCGACACAGAAAATCCTTGTACGTGGTTACCAACTGGTCTCACCCGGAACGGCTTTAAAGCTCAATATGAATAAAACTCTCACAAACGAAACATCGCAATCACAAGTGAATCCTGTCAGTGGCAGATTGAGGACGCTAGCGGATGTAGATCGGCGGATGATCGCAACGGACAAATCCGCGCGGGAGCAAAAAGTAATCGGTCATGACAGCCTGTCTGCCCGTGTGGAGTGCCCATCGCGAATACCATTCAGCCGCGGCTTATAGATTGATAGAAATCCGCGTCGAACAGTGATTTGAATACCTGGAGTACGTTGTAATTGGCCAATGAAATATTAATACGGGGGCTACTTTCATTTAATTTACTATTGGTAAATTTTATTTATAAATATTAAGTTTTGTTAAAAAATAAAAGGCAGTTATTTTTGTTGGATTTTATGAAAATTTGAAATTAGTTGACCTTAATAGCATTCAAGGGTTAAACCAGCCGTTTACCGGTAAATGAACACCATATCTCATGAAAGTTAATAATACCAAAGAGATATCACCAACGGGTTCGTGATCAAATAGGTAATGAACGAACCATGGTTAAACTGAGTGAATGAATGAAATAATTTTATTCCAACTTGGTTTTTACAAACACTTTTCGAAAGGCATTCTACGCCATCGCTTCCACAAATCCCTACGATGAGTGGACGGAAACACGTATAAATCATCTACTCCTAGTCGAATACAGAATAAGGGCGCATTCGAAAAGAACGCTGGTTACCGGCGCCGATCTGTCAGTAGGTTTGGGTAAAAAATATTGATATATCAAAATATCGATATTTTTTCAGAAAAATATCTATAAAATAAAAATATATATAAATAAAAATAAACTAATCTGACCTGGTAAGAGGGGCGCTACCATGGAGCAAATGGCGCTACTGTCTTGGTCTTTGTCTGACAACAGTATAACATTTGCATTAGTTGCAATTTTGGCAACCGGACCAGATAAATTTGTGGCACTGTATGTTGAGCTACAGGTACATAAACATGTTTTTTAATAATAAAACTGATGTCATAACAGCCAGATGTGTATTTAGGTCCTTTAAAATTTCGAATATTTTGGCAATTTTTATAAATAATTGCACATTGGGCAAAACATACCGATATATCGAAATATCAATATTAAATTTCTTGGGTGGTATATATCGATACATTTGGAAAATATCGATACGATAAATGTCGATACGTTTTTCCCATTTGCCCATCCCAGTCCCTATCTGTCAGCACGTATCGGTATAGTCTAAGATCCGAATCTAAATCGACATTCATCGGGTTGAAAAGAGAATCAAAATTATAAAATAATAAATTTCGTATATATTAGAAAATATATTAAAAATGGGTAGACAACAAAAATCCTGGACAGAATATTAAGTATTAGTTTATACCACTCTTTAGTATTAAACAAATATTTCTTAGTATTTAAAATGATTTTTTTTGTGTTTAATAAATCTGATATTCATTTATTACATATTAATAAACCTTTTTAAATACTAAGAAATATTTATTAAGCACTAAAAAGTGGTCTCTAATAAATTATTTGTTAAATATTAACAAATATTTTTAACTATCAAAAAAAGTTTCTATTAGTGTGTTTGATTCTCTTATCAACCCGATGAATGTCGATTTAGATTCGGATCTTAGACTATACCGATAAGCGCTGGCAGATCAGCGCCGGTAACCAGCGTTCTACATGAATGCGCCCTAAGAATGGTAGCTAGGCAGTCGGGAGAAAATGGAGAAATCTGTTATTAATAGCTGAACACCGTCGGGATCATACCTAGGGCATCATACCTACACAGACACCTTACACGTCACAATTAAAGCTTAATTAAGCATCATAGGCAATTTAATTTAAAAAGATTTACCGTGTCATATATTTCTTGGAATTTATATTTGTAATAGTATTTTATGACAATAAGAGTTGCTTCCTATGTGCTTAAGCATCTGAATCAGTCACAGCCCTGCACTAGGCTGTCACGAGCAATGACCATACTCAATTAAGCCAAAGTGACAACGCTTAGCCCATCCCATCAACATATTACTACATCTGTGTTCATTTATCATAACTATATACTCGTACTCGTAAATATAAAGGAAGGAATAAGGAAGAAGATTCCTATGTGAGTTTTTAAAATAAGCCAGGTTATTTTATATATGGGGTAAAGGTAGCAAACGACCAGGCACTTTTTAGCTGTCGCCCAGGACAACTGTGAGTGTGACCGACCTAGAAAAAGACTCAAATAGGGACAAGGATGGTTAGTCTAATTAGCAGTAAAGTCGTAAACAGACTTGCAATATTATCTAAAAACGAACTTATCTATTTAATACTATTCCAAAACCAGCGACCGTATTACAGAAGCCTATTATTACGAAAACTATTTGCCTGTACAAAAGCACCAGTGACACAGAATAACGACTGCCAAATACATCGCCGAAGGAACCTCGCCAACAACACATTATTATCCTCTTTACGGCAATATTGCACAATTGAATTTTTGGCAGCTTTAATACGAAACTGTTAGCATTTTGTTAACAACTTTTGCACCAATTTTACAGCAGAGGACGGTCACGGTTTTGAGAGGATTTCTTACGTTTTAAATGCAAGGTTTGTCTACTTGTTGTCTTGTTTTACAAAGAGGCATTAGCTGACTTGGCAAATGTTGTTCTCCAACATAAATAATACATATCTACTGATACTACACACATTCTAAAGTTTGTATGCTCCAATAGATAGTCAGATGGGTCCATTTGTAAATACCTAGACCCAGAACTAGCTTTAGCCGGTATATAAAATTCAAAGATAAAAACGAGAGAAAAGTCCCTTATGATTAGATAAAATATCCTTCCATTATCCACTACCAAATCGCTCATGACGTAGCAACATTTCACCTTACACATATCTCATCGATCATCACAATTATCGAACATTGTCCTCCACGCCACACCTAATACGGAGATTACACAGAAGCCTCACGAGCCATTAATCCTCACTCTTAACGCGTGCTCCAGCAACGCTTGAACAATAGAAAAATCGTTTAATACGAGTAACATTTCCCCCTGAGATGTCGTAAGCTGCATTTAGAGGTAGATTAATGTCTTACGGAGAGAATCTTCCAATCAAATACATTATGTTTTCTAGGGTTCCGTTAAAAATAATGAAAAAAAAAACGAGAGATGTTGTGATACAAACTCACGACCCAAAGCTTCTTGAGCGTCGTGTTTGCTTCTGGGCTACAAACGACTTAACGTACACCTACCTACACGGCAAAAATATCTGTTTATTTCAACGTGTATAATAAACTTTTCTAAGTCGTCTTACATCTCTCATATCTGTTACCAAATAATTAGAATTAATATGGCGAATATAGATACGGAACCCTACGAGTTTAATATATTGCACATTATTTTTGTCACCAAAATGATTGGACTCATTTAGAAATATCCGATTATTTTATACATAGTAAGTGTCTGGATTTATTTTTAAAGATGGTTACCGTAGGCCCGTAGTACCAACTTCACAACTATATCGAAGTATGGATTTGTTCGCAGCCGACGTTATCGGAGGCTCTGGGCTGTAGACACGGCCGTTTGTAATACCAAGTGAGTTATAAACGTATTGCGATAAAAACGAAGCGATGGTTCCGCTTCCTGAGGGGATTCATGCCGTAAATATTGGTAAAGTATCGAACGCAAAACTAGTATTCTGACTAACTTTTCTTATACGAGTACTATTTTTTTACGAATTTGTGGTAACAAACCAGTGAAAAGCACCATCCTTTCTCTGCCGCGATCAATCTGCGCGCGTCAATCTGTGGTTGATTTTATTTAATAAAAAGACGTCTACTTAATAAACATTCGTACAACATGAAAACTGACCATATCCTGACCTACGGGACCCTATATGGGAGCTGTAGTTCAATGACTTCGTCAACTCATCAAGCTTATTCATTTCGATGAATTCCGTTGCGTTTCCTGCACGGAATACAAAGCCGAGTGGAAGTGGCATAAGAATTCGTTAGTAGGTATACGTATTGTATGGGAAGCCCTGTACCCAATTAAACACAAATATGAATAATTTTACAAGGTACTTTTATAACGAACAATTAATAAATGCTACTCTCATCTCACAGCCTTACAGACTCAGACCAGATCGAGAATAAAAAAGCCATTTTACCGGTAATCGAACCCAGGACCCATCTACAGTCTACTGACACTCCAATAGGTATAGATATATGTAGGTATAACAACATGGTTCATGTTTCTCTTTTCCATTACCTAAAAATAACCTATGAAATGGTTTAACTCGTTGTTTAATACCGCAAAATGGACCTTTTTGCCTTATTCATAGTTTTGAGGAATATCATAGACACAAACGTATAGACGTTGAGCAGTAGACAGTAATAGCGGGTAGGAAATAGTCGATAATGTAACAGTTAATTCCCGCGGGTGCTATACGTCCGCCCGTTACCGCCGCGCGCCGCTGAGAGCCTGGTAGATACGTTTCGTATTTTCAATTTATCAGTCATAAATGCACTAGGAAATTATAGAGCTTTTGGAGTTCACGTATCGAAGTGTATAGGAATTTGAGTCAAATGATTGGTTACTAATTAAAGCGAATGATGATCAAAAAATATGGTAAAAATATGTGTTGCTAACTAACATTCAAAAGGCGTTAACATTGTTTGTTTATTCCGTTTACTCGTAGTCCAAGGACTTAAATTATTTGTGAATTACATACAATATTTTTTTTTACTTCTCAATCCGCGACGAAAAATTTAATTATTGCCATGGACAAGCAGAAAACCGTTAATGGTAGTTACAGTCTTTTTTGCTGTAGAAAAATAAACAATATATCTGAAAATGAAATTATCTGAAATTACATATCTACCCAATTCCATCCCATTCCCACCTCAAATATATATAAGAATTATGTATCTACATAATAATACCATTCCATTATACCATAAACAAAGCTCTAAACAGTACTATTACATGTAGGTATATTATCATTCCGCCTGCCTCACAATAGCGGATTAAGTTATCAACAAAAATAATCCGCATCTGAAGAAAATTAGCTGAATTGAGTTCAAATGTATTAATAGTACGTAGTGCTACAGTGTGTGTCTCTGGTTTGGTGTGAAATAGACCCATAGATAAATATATCAAGAGATAGATCTTGACGCAGACGTCTTATTGGGAACAATAAAAATTGGGAAAAAATGATTAAAAGTGACTGGCTTTTAATCCTAGTGAACAGCGCTCGATTTAAAAATTATCAATAAACTTTTTGATAATTCAATTCTCCTGTTAGAAATAAAAAAATATATTGTTAGTTACAAAAAAATATTTAAGAAAATGAAAAAAGCAAAGAGATGTCATATAAATCCTACTAATATTATAAATGCGAAAGTTTGTAAGGATGTATGTGAGTGTGTGTGTGGGTTTGTTACTCTTTCACGCAAAAACTACTGAACGGATTTTAATGAAACTTTGCAGTAACATACCTTAGACATCAGAATAACATAATTTGTTAAATTTTATAGAGATTTTTGAAGGGACTGGTTTCCCGAAGCGAAGCGAGGGCGGATTTACTAGTTATACATAATCAAAAACAATTTAAAATAGATTGTAATGCGAGAGACGCATGCTGAACTAATGGTTTGGCTTAAATTTCTACGTGTTTTGTATTATTGTGTGTTACAAAATGAATAGCTAACCGATTTAATGTATATTGTTTTACAAATTCTCTAATGTTACATACCCTACCTAACTTAATACCTAGGCATTACATCGTACCTATCGTAAAACGTAACCACTTCGATCGAACCAGCTCAAAGCTAGAACGAGCATCCTATTTCATACAACGACCCCATTCTTCCAGAATAATCGGCTCCCATATGCCATCCATTACAGGCCTTCGGAGGTGGCTTCTATAAATCAAAACGTAATATCTTCTTACAATTCTATTTAAGCAATAAATTTTCATGATTTAGATACAATTTTAAATTTAATTTTATCGATGGCTATTATTTTCACTTTGCCATTAGTTTTGCAAATTGTTCATAGAATTATGCCCATTCTTTCGAGCTAGGATTCGTCGTATTGTGGATGATATGGACCAACAGATATGGACTTAAACAGGTAGGGCTGGGGAAGGTGGCAACTACTTTCCCTTGGACTTTGGACCAAATATCCACGATTCGCTCTATAAATCCGCACTGGAGCCTCCACCAATCCGCAGTGGAGCAGCGTGGTGGAGTATGCTCTAGGCCTCCTCAATTATGAGGAGAGATCCGTGCTTAGTAGTGGGCCTTTGATGGGTTGCAGCCAATAGTGCTCTTTAAAAATCTGTCTCAAAAGTTTGAGGACCAGGAAATGAGTACAGTCCTAGGTACATACAGAAATACAAACAGATAGAGTGATCTTCATGGGACCCCAAGCTCCTTTCGATGTATTTTGTATTAGAACTGGGGTTCAGAAAAATAAACTATTTATTAATCTGGTATTATAGTAGTCGAACCCTATGTACTTCATTTGCATCTGAGCTGACTAGGGGCTGTTATACTCGTAATGGTCATCATTTCTTCTGGTAGCACAAAAGATATCGCCGACGCTTTTAGCGGACAAGATACAACTTTTTATTTTAATTTCAATAATTGATCGCGTAATCACCGTAGTTTTTAACGGATAACTAAAGCTGACTGTCACATTTGAAACAAATATTCTCCTTCTCTTTTGCTTGACTAACCTACGGTGATATACGTCTATGGTTTTCAACCAGCCGAGCCAGGGTGTCCTTACAGTTAATAAAGAGCAGAGATAATTGAGGGTAGCGCACAGATAACCCGTTACTTTTCCACTTTACATTAATGAGCTTTCAAGCTCTCAACGTCTTTTATTATTTTAAGTGGCATTGTACTGCATTTACCTCATTTCGCAAGCATTTCGTGGTAAGGTAATTTTGTTGATTTTACCTCAGTTTCCATTCAAGAAAGGAGGCGAGTCCTTAAGGTGGTTTCAGTTTAATATTAATTAGCGACTCAAGTGGTTCCCGAAACCTCTTGAATGTTTAATCAACATCTCCTTGGAGACGTGTTGGGTGGGTTCTGCACAATACGGATGCTTTTTACTAAACTATGTCGTTTGTACTTACTAGAGACTTTATTTGTTTAGTTATATCATTTGTCAGAGAAACTTAACATTAGTAAAAGGGATTAAAGTCATAACGCATAACTTTAACATAGCACGAAGTATTTCCAATGTAAAATCAAACTTAACATTTAGATAACACAACAGATAACAATAACAGAAACACTAATATTTAGAAAACACCAAAAAAAGAAAAAAAAATACTTTTAGTACTTATCTTACTGGTCTTAATTATGAAACGGAAAAGATAAAATATGCACAGACCTATTCAACGATACGTTACAACTTCGAGATTTAAAGGTTTAAATGTCTTGAGATTTAAAGGTCTATGATCTGTAGACTATGGAACATATAAGGTTTTCCATCACTACCTATTGAAGACGTTCTGAGAATCGGTGCATATCAATCAATTCGATGTTCGAATTGCGGTGTTATATTTCGAACATGTCATCCGAAACTTAAGCACCTGGACACACTCTTCCTTCTCTGTATCCGTCACTCTAAACAGATAGGTACCGTACACGGGCCGCAGTTTGACGACCACGGCGTCATTTCGAAAATGAAAAGAAGTTCATTTATATTAACGCAAAAGAACTTAATTCGTGATTTCGTGATTTCCTTAATCCATTCGTCTACATCAAACACTAAGCACAAATATGTCGTCGAGATCACAATCTATCTGAACACGACAGTTTACACGCCAAATTTAGTGGTTGTTTAACGGAACATCGTAAGCGTTTTCTACCGCAGGACAGAATTCCGTACCTATAATTTATTATAGTATACCATACCACACTAGACACGGAAGCAATACATCATCACTATGAAGAACAATGGTGTACGCACACATTCGAAAGCGAGCGTACGACACGTCTTTGGGGAGTATCGCTTTACCTCGAGGCGCGAGGTGTGAAATAGGCATAACAGCTGCATTGTTATCGCGTTTGTGCGACAGGGATAGTGATATGCCAAGGCCAGGGTTGTCGATCGAAATTCCCGATGAATTTTGGAATTCCAAACCCAATATCGGTTTACATTACTGCAGTGTAATTATTGTGTTGTGGTGGAATAATTACACGTTGCGAATTTATCTATAGTTCCAGAATAATTATGTGTGAAATACTGTGCACGTCTACGGATGTTACCAGACCAATCGATCGATTGTCGATCGACGGCATCAATCGATGGTGAAATCGACTAGTCAATGTCGATCGATAGTTTTTAATTGACCAATCGACATCTACTATTCGATTCCACCATCGATCGATGGCGGCGATCGACTATCGATCGATGGGTCTGGCAACACCATAACATGGACTTCAACATTAAATAAGTAGCGAGCTCTACAGTATGACAGTAACGGGTTGTATTGATGATGAATAAATTGAACCTGATTTACAATCCTATATGGCAACCCTTCACTCAAACATGCACAGCGCATATCTCAGTCACAGTCGCCAACACAGACAGTTCCGCCGCAAATGTTTACGTTAGCTAAATAACTGTCGTCGCACACACACAAACTTCACGCGTACTAGTTACCGCTAGTAGGAATAGTAATGTTAACACTATACTCGGTTCGCGTCCGATATGGGATTCGTTAAAATGGCAAACCAAACAAATGCTAGTTTTACGCCCATGTGATTAAGGTTCATTGCAGATTGACAGTGAGAAGTTATAATGCCTTAAGTGAATTTGGCTTACAAGCTAACTGTAAGCTGAACTGTAAGCATACGTAATAAATTTGTTTTAGCGGGGAGTGGCAATTCCTTAATCTCGGTGGCTCAGGTATAGGCTACGGGGTCATTAAAATGCATTATTTTACTGCCACTGGAATTTTTTGAAATCAAGTGTTTCTTTGAATTACAATACACTTTCATGCCAATGTAAAGTCTGTAATGTTTACAGTTACGGAAATACGGCGACTTAAAAGGAGAAATAAGTCTTCTTTATATTCGCAATCTCGTGGGAATTTTGGGAAAGCCAGCTTTTGAATCCAACCTAACACTTTCTTATGTAAGATATAAAGGGAATCTGTAACCTTCCCTGGCTCCAAGGGTTTGGCCTTGCTGATGAGTAAGTCAATGAAGACTTAGTACAGATTGTTTCGGTCAAAGTTTGATGCTACGTGCATGTTCTATGGTGTCTACCTTTGGCTACCGCTAGTATGAGTGTTATATCGAAATAATTAATAATAAATTATGATTTTGTTGCGGCGATTATAAATTTAAATCAAAATATTCATGATTATGCAAACATTCGTATGTATGTTCGTTAGTATGTGTGTGTACTGTATACCTAATTACCTACCTTTAGGTATCCGTGTTTGTACTAAATCTGCTAATATATATCTAAATGCTCATTGTTTGAATAGTATAGTCGTTTATCGGAAATGTGTCAAAAATTAGCAAACTAATTATAAACTAATACGACGCAATTGAAGCATTCATAAATGGCGCCTGTTCTATTACCTACGCGTAAATCTGGTGCTCAATGTAACGGAAGATGATTATAATTAGAAATTGGGATTGTTCGATCATAATATAAATTCCGTTAAACGCGAATAACTAAATTCTCTCAGATCAAATATCTGTACCGGAGCAGTGAACGAAAGATCACCAAGACCAATGAATAAGCAATTAAATCAAATGTTTCCACCCCCGAGGCGCCAGTGTGCGCTCCACTTACCATGCGAATAGGGTTGGCACTATTGGAAAAAAAATACTTTGAGACATTTTTATGTTTGTATCCTACATTAGGATTCCCTAAGTTGCGGAAAGTTTGAAACATCAACGATATTATCAAAGATTTACATCAATAATGTTTGCCTCGACCGGAAATCGAAGTCCTCCATTTGCACACATGATCGCTACCGACGAGGCTACATCACCATGTTGTATAGATAATGTTATACGCTCTAAATCTAAATTAAATTAAAAAACGCGCTTGTATTTAAAAATGTTGAATCCCAAAATGGTAAAAGCCTGGAGTTCGCCCGGGGTAGTACCACCGCCCGCCACGCCACGGTACTTAGTACCATTTCTACCGCCGCGCCGTACTTGTTTAAGTTGTGTTCCGGATAGAAAACTTTGAAGCCGGTTACTATCGTTTGTCGTTTACGGTTATGGGTTGTCACTGTCATTTAGAGCGATGATGACCACTTACCATTATACTATGTAGTGACGTCATATATGTGTAAACATTGCGATTAGGTACATACCTACTCGTATAACAGTGTCGTAAGCGATACAAATTCGTTGACGGTTGTATTCCCGTTAAGTCAACGCCTTGGAGCCACTTTTGGTGCGTCAGCAAATAGAGACATCATAAAGCTAATGGCTTTAAGGTCATCTGTGTGTACACTTTCTTATCGTGTTTGAATAGTTCTTACTTCGCAATAAACGTTTCTTTAATCATCGTATCGTATAAACGTAATCGTCATATTCGCTTTCTCGGTGTGGCTATTACTATAATAAGTTATTAGTGGATAAATATTTATTCAATGAATGTGCAAAAAATCCTTGTTTGATTTATTACGACTTCATCTCCATTTATCCTCCATTCATCGCCATTTACTTAAATGTGTACTTATATGATCTGTAAATATTATACTAGGATCTTTTGCTGGAAATTGGTCCATACCTTAAGTATAGGTCTCACACTCATTGTTTAAATTAAGTTGAGATAAGACACTTGTTTTTCGAAGTTTATGTGATATATGCGAGGGTGTATATGTATAGATATAGTTATGTAGGTAGGTACTGACATACTGCAGCACATTGTAACTCTTGTTTGTATCACTTACATTTTGCCATGAATTTAAAATGCTGGTAAAATAATGAAAATCCAAAATAATGTATCTATTCATGTTTATAATGCGACGATGCACCTTTTTTGTATTTTAACTTTTTCATTGAGGAGACCTAGATCACATGGCTACAGTGTATCGAATTACAGTAGCATACTAACGATATACCTAATCCGTTTTATGAAATGGTTCATGTATGTACTTTTATTTTATATACATTTTAACAAAAATCATGATCGGTGCAAACCCTATGTACAAGCAATTTATATTTGACGATTCGCGGGCGTGAATTTCTCGCGGTTCGGCGCGGCAGCGTGAGGCGCTGATCCGTGCCGGCCCAACGTGAGCTGAAGGCGAACTTTGTCTACTTAATCCGATATACCATATTTGTATCGAACTTACTTAGTTGAAGCAGAGTAGGTATATTTAAGAACTAAGTCGACTTCCGCCCCTCTCGATATGTAGCGATTGCATATTGCACATCCCCGAAAGCTGACAGCCTAAACTGACTGAGAAAAATGTGTGTGTGCGTTTTCCCGCTGGCTAAGCTTTGTACGTATACGCAAACTATCAAACAAAGAGGCCAAGAAGTGCCAATCCGCACTCGGCCGGCGCCGTGGTGGCCATAACCTTCTCAGTCTAAGAAGAGACCCATGGCCAGCGGTAGGACAGTTATGGGTTGGGGTAATGACGAAACAAAGAAGCAGAAGCTAGCTTCAGCGTTTGCTAACTGTGAGGGAGAAGCATCTCGAAGCGCGCGCGGGTCAATATAAAATTCTAGTACGAAAAGCGAACCTGGTGTCCGTCCGTGGTCGACCCGGCGATTCAAGTAAAAAAAGAATATCAATAAGCAGCAATCAACCAAAGTAGTAAATTCGGAAGCTAGCTGCGATCTTTCCTGACCCTGAGTGAGAGGGAGAAGCATCCCGAAGCGCACGCGGGTCAATATAAACGCCTACAAGAATCCTATAAAATCCTACAAGAAGCGACCCCGGTGTCCAATGTCGAGGCGTTATATTCGGTGCACGAGGTACTAGGGCACTTGCGGCGCGCGCGGGCGGTCAACCGCGGACGCGTCACGTGTCGCTCGCGTCACTGTTATCTTGTGTGTTACGGTTTACGTAACGCAGATCATTGATGATGACTATTTATTATTATTGTTATGCATTATTTTTTGTGGTATATGTATAAACAAGTCTTATTGCGTATTAGAAGTAAAAAAATCGTAAATACTTGAAGAGTTATTTAAGAATTAAATTAATATTTGAAAATTTTTCTTACCTATTTATTAGTTAATCAATCATAGTAAATACGAACTAAATAAAGTTAAACAGTTTACCGTAAGGATACCTATCCATGATTAAATTTTGAATTAAATTTTACTTAGTTAATTTTAATAAGTTAACACACCGACAGCGAATAAAGTTATTTCGATATAGATATAGATACCTTAAATATCTTCTTACACTACAGACATCGGACAGCCTATAATATATTATACCTATGTAAGTATGTATCTATACATATAAGTAGGATCTGTTAAATGTAAACCGAGCCATTATACCCGATGGAGAAAACAATGAGACCCTAGCTGAGGTAGCGACCAGCAGCGTTCATGACACGAATATGTGTCGCCCTCTGCAGGTTATTGATCTGCGATGTGGATACACACTGGGGGCACTACGAGTTTATTTTATTTAATACACGTATCAAAATTAACACAACACTTTTTGATTGATTCGAAAACAGCTAAATTAAAGATTTGTGTAGTACATACCTGAAACAAAAGGTAATCATTAGTAGAGTTATTACGCATTGTAAAACCTAATGACAGCTTACTAAGAATAATATTATATTAACAATATTATTAGTAGCTCCGATAAATAAGGATCAGCTTTAAAGCTAAAAGTGAGAAATTAAGCTGCCTATTTAAACAATTCATTTGTTACCCAGGTTACGCCGTAACAATACATTCTGTAATAAACTTATAATTTTAGTGCGACTGTCTAACTATATGAAGTTATCAAAATATGACGTTACTAAATAATTTTCCACTAATAATCCCCAGTATACATCCACCTTAAAAACAGATTTTAGTATGCAATGCGCGTGCGCCGCCGCGTCCGCTCTTTCGTTGCGGGCTCGATGAAGACGTTTGAATTTAAACAACTAGTGAACGTTACCGAGTCCTGTGTAATGTGATCTCACGGAGATCTTTACACCGTTTTAATGTACAACTTGGCGTCACATGTGCTAGATTTTATTTAAGTAGTCTCAGATAATAACTACGTGCCCAATTTGATGTCACAATTTGATCGCTAGGTTATACGATCGGCAATAGAAAAATGTCATTCTCGCAATTAAATTACCGCAGAAAATTTATATTCAACTTCAATTTAAGCACAAAATCGTAGATGATTTTGACGTTCATTTAGTTTATTGTTTAAATACATGATATTTTTAACTGAAATTTATCTATTGTTCTAATAATGTGAATATGATTTCTTTATATTTCAAACATCTGCAAATAGGAAAACCTATTAAATATCCTTAAATTGTTTCAATAGTGTTAAGTAACGAGGGAATCCTCATTTCAAAGGATTACAGTATCAAGTCTTTCGCGAACAATATTAAAGTTCCTGCGGGGTAGGAACTGGAAATCAATGGCATAACGCGCACTTTTATTGTTCCACTCTGGTTTTAGGATTACTAATCGTCTATAATTTGTCACAGTAAGAAAAAAATAATTACTTAAAAAACATTTAACAAACTTAAAATTAATAAAAAAATATACTTATAAGTAGAATTTCCCATTCAATTTTTATAATTCTTGATAACTTAATTCATAACTTGTTCCATCTTTTGAAGTCTTAAAAATAAATATGACCGAAATAAAATGAATTAAGTTTCATTATTATGTTGAAAGTTTCACAAAAAATAAGTATTTAACTAATTATATTATGAAATGAAGATTCTGCAAGTTAATGTAATGGTATAGTATTTTATTCGTAGAATAAATCAAGGTAGAGCGGTCAGGGCCAGAAAACCACGAGTAAAATAGGGTCGGTTGTATCATTACAAATTTGCATACCTTACACATAAATCTAGATAAGCGGAAAGAAGATATTAATTAAAATTTATATTTCTAATGAAAACGGGTCATGGCAACTGGACTTGCAATTCTGTAGATGTACCTATAACTTAAGTCGATGAAAATATGGAATTATGACTCTCCGCTAAATACAACTCTATTACCTGCGCCCATAGTTCTATTTAACTTGTAAACAAAAATAACTTACGGCATTTTAAATTTCCGCCATAATTCTGCAATGTATCTTAATCACAGGGGCGAAAAATTGGCATTTGTGTCGGATGAAATTAAAACGAATTCCATATCGTACGCGGACACAGTGTAGGATTAAATTCTGGTTTATTCAGAATCATCACAATTATGTGATAATGGGAACAATATTCTTTGTGTCGTATGCCATGGAAAACTCAAAGCAGCACACATTACTAACACTCTTCGATTCGTATTACCTTAAATAGACGATCGAACTTGGTCCGGGCCGAACCACGAACTGTACGGTGCGCTCTACACAACAGACGAGCACACCGGACTCCGAACCGAACCGTCCAGCCAGTCGTTGTGTGCTAGCATTGGGTGAACACGTCTCGTCTCGACATGCCGCCTATTCTATCGAAACAAAGAATTTGATGTTCCATAAACATGGAAAATCTTTATATAACTCCAACAATCCAATAACTGCTTTTTTCTCCGTACTAATAACAGTGTGTTCAAGAACTCCAAGGCGTTGCCTGGAATCCATTTCTGATACCTAAAACGTCGCGACGTGTTGCGCGTACAGTTGCTAGATGTGTAAAATTCCCCGAGATACTGATATTTTGCCTTAATAATCCGCTACATGTTGCTAGGCTTACCACGACTAGGGGGGGGGGGGTGGTGCAAATCATAGCCATCGTGGCTTTCCCACACCCTGCACAAAGCAGTTAAACAACTTACGGCGGACCATGCACCACACGAGCGAATATGGTTCGGACCGCACCATGTTCGTGGTTCGGCCCGGACCAAGTTCGATCGTCTATTTATACCTGTAGGCTTGTCTGTCAACTAGGCCAGTGTTTTTCAATCTTTTTCATGATGCGACCCCCCTGGCATAAGAAAATATTTCGCGACCCCCGGCCCCCGACTAGCGTTGAAAATTCCGAAAGAAACAAATTTCTGCGAAAAAAACGATAGTTCGTTTTTAACCGTTTTATTCGTTTGTTACATTGAAAGAAATCAGAAAAAAACTTAAGAAAAAAACGGGTTTTATTGAAATTTTCGTCGTTTGTTTCGAAAAAATTGAAAAAAACAAGTTTATTATTCGAAATTTTCTAATCACTGATGCATACATATTACAATTTTATCGTGCTCACATATCAGATACAAACACACTCACTTCGACAATGAAAACAAATCGTTTTCTACCAAGTCGATTCGTTCTTTCCAAGTCGTAATAAAATTGTTATACAGGAAAAAAACATCAATACATTTCCGTTTCTTTCATATTTTTCCGTTTTTTTCAGTTTTATTTATAAAAAACATGAAATATTTAATGTTTATTTTTCTTGAAATTTTCCAATAAAATTTGTATAAAACGAAGGAATTCGAATAAAACGGGAAAATTTCCCGACCCTTCACTTTTTTATCACATACTAGCTTCTGCCAGCGGTTTCACCTGCGTCCCGTGGGAACTAATTCGCGTACTACAGATAAAAAGCAGCCTATAGTTTTCCTCGATAAATGAGCTATCTAACCTTGAAACAATTTTTTAAATTGGACCAGTAGTTCCTGAGATTGGCGCATTCAAACAAACTCTACAGTTTTTTTACACTTACTACATTATCGCATTTTTATTAAGGATCCCGATTTTTTTTTTGAGAATATAATATAGCCTATGTCACCCGGGAATAGTGTAGCTTTACAACAGTGAAAGAATTTTTTAAATCAGTTCAGTAATTTCGGAGCCTATTCAATGCAAATAAACAAACCTTTCCTCTTGATAATATTAGTATCGATAAGTATCGATATCGGTACAGATCCACGATGGATGAAACTGATTATTAAAAAACGAGCACAAACTTCGCATTAACTCATGTTAAAATGTTATTATAACTTAGGATTTTATTTTTTGTTCATTTGTTTGTATTGAAACATAGAAATGTTTATGAGTTCCTTTTGTCAAAATTCTCTTTTACTAAATCAATCTTTTCAATCCTTATTGTTTTTCTACTGAATTATCTACTCTTGATTTCTGGCGACCCCCCTACAGAAGCTTCGCGACCCCCCAAGGGGTCGCGACCCACAGTTTGAAAAACACTGAACTAGGCTATTAATACGTATGTCATTGTTGCTAATTTTTGTTAGTTATAGTCCGGTTAGTAACTGTTAGTATGAGTATAGATTTAATCGGCTAACTTAAACGAGGATTTCCAGACACGGCATCCGATTGTCATAGCAGGGTTTTGGTCCCTAAAGCGGTTTTAGTTCCTTTTACTTCCTTATTTTCGACTTTGACTTTACTGTGCAATCGTCATTTCTGGGAATTGATCGTGATTCTTAGATGCGTTTGTAATTGACTTGGATTATGTTGATGATGTCCATTTTAATACCTATCGTTGGTTTTTTTGTTAAGTTATTGAATAGATAAAGTATCTAGAGGGTAGCCTAATACGTAACCCACAACTCTTCCAGCACGGAATCGCTCCTAAAACATCCTATCCTATCTATCTATAGACACACAGTAGACTTATTTGTGCTCATGTCAATGCAGCGCCGGAGGTACGGGGATACCCTAAACGCTACAGTTAACTATATTACAATGAACGAAGGATCTCGCTGTGAAAAGCACGAGAGGTCACACGACCGTCCCGCAACGTTTAAATTATTCAAACATGGGGATCGGAGAGATTTCCAGTTGCGACTGTTCATTGCAAATTGAATCTTGATAATGTAATCTGTGAGTGTATTTTACGTTGCCGAGTAGACGGTATCGTATGGGCAATTGATATTTTAGTCACAAATCCAGTCGGGCGTTCGTTCGTTCGATATTAAATTTGCGGTGAGGATAACCGTCGGAACGGACTTATTGACGTCGGATCTTTAATAGCATTAGCGTTCCTGTTAGTTCGATAGAACTGACATTATTAGATCCTGTTTAATTATAAAGGATCAGTTTGTCCAAAGATCAGATTTGTGCAATTATTTGTTCTTTCGAGGGATTCGTTTGTTCAGATTCGAGTTAAATGATAGGATTAGTATGTGATATTGTCGGTCTTTTTTACTTTGGTGTTAATTATGAATTTTTGTTATAATTTTGCATCCGATATTCAACTTACCTATCGTCATTTATACCCAAGGGTCACTTTACATGGACACTTATGAAAGTTTTATTTTGGAGAGTTTTGGGTTCTTTTCATTTTTGAGTCCAAGACAACCTTCAGATAACGTGGATGCATCCACGTGAACATCGAAGGAGGTAACAGACCCTGATCTCTTTTATCTACGGTGACTGGACTTTGTACCATCAATGTTCAAAAATTCTACTATCAATTTAATCCCAAAGGTAAGTAAGTGTTACTCTTGGTTTGGCGGTAGGACTGAATCCAAGCTGGCTCGATAGCACTCTCTTAATTGTCGTGAATGTCGTGATAGATACGACTGGGAGCTTCAAAGCTACTTCTTTCTTGTTCGTTCTTTCTTGGCCGGTATGTAAGTATTTAATAAATAAATAGATGCAGTTCAGTTCTTGACCCCAAACTCTCGATTAAATCACAGGAAAAGAAAAACCAAATTTGAAAAAAAAAACATTATTTTCTGATTGAAATTCACTCGTCATCTACTCATTAATCGTGAACACTCAATTCCTCAATTCAATTTACATATTCGCAATACTAACCGTATCCGTAAGCCGTAAAGCGAGATTAACAGATGTGTTAAAGTGTTAGCTGTATGAAGTTGCGTCATGTTAGTAATGCGGCGTTATGTTGAACACGAGTATAACAAACAGCGCTCATGTATCAAGGTGGCATAATTTGCCGCTGTCGGCCCGCCGCGCCGCCCGATAACATCTACTTACTTTTACTTACAAAGTGTTTAGGATCGTTTGTTTTTAACTATTTATTAACGCTATGTTATTATGATAAATGGTGTTGAAGAAATTTTTGACGCTAAATATATAGTTCATTGAAAAAGGAAACCACAAAAAATTTCAGCACCATTGTTTCCATGACGGCGGTCGTAGGGAAACGGTTGCGATTCTAAAAACTTGGTTTTATACTAGCCCCCTCTTGACATTTACAAAAAATGCCGCCAATGACGCATACTAACCCCAAAAGATGTAAAATTTCGACGGACTAACACTAGAATAATTCCATATGGTATTTGTGCCCTAATGATCTCTAGTACATCGTCATCTTGTTGGTAATCAAAACTAGAACAGTTCAAACGATGCAGCGCAGCAGTTTTAACTTGCAACCAATGCGCCATACGAGTCCTCTAATTTCATCAAGTCAATTAGATTAATGAGTCTAGTAAAGGCATTTTAATTTTTTTTAATGGATAATTATCAATTATACTTAATTGATAATATGAATGAACGTCGGTTTCTACATAATAAATTAGTAATACATAATAAATAATTTCTCGTTCACCTAACCACTTTACCTACTCTTGTCTTATGTTCCACACTTAGGTAAGGTTGTCTGGGAGAGATCGCAATATGGCGATAAGACCGTTTTTTGCATTTTGTAATGTATCTTTTTCTTTATTGTATTGTCATTTTTTGGTGTACGAAAAGAATTAAATAAATAAAAAAATAATACATCCCTATATTACACCATAGTACTACAATTTTATATTAAGTAGCTAGGTTTAACCAATTCGAATCGCCGTACAAAGAGCAGCGTCGCGAGTCCGCGACACGTCATGTCAGTCAATTAATCACGCAGTCAACAAAGACGTACCAGATTGATGCCGCGCGTCTATCAAAACGAACAAACAAACAAACAGAACGCGATTATGTTTGTTACTCTTATTAACACGCGTTCGGAACAAAAATAGCGGGACTAATAATAATCGAAGCGGGAAACTTATAGTACAGGTGATGTTACTGTTTATACGATCGTTGATGAATTGATATTGTGACTTGTTATTGGTTAACCTATTAGATGGTAGCTATAGCTTCCGGCTTCCGGCTGGCGGCTTATGAACCAGTACTTTCTTGTATACCTTTTTTCTTAACTATTCGCCGACAACGCATCTGTGATGTCTTTGATGTTACTCATTTTGATTGATAGTGATAGACGACAACCACTTAACATCATACCACTCGTTCGTTATTTGCAGACTATCTATCCATGTATGATGAATATGAATGTGGTATGTATAAAAAATCTCATTCTTAGGCTCGGATTTTGTGTGCTATTTTTAGGAGGATAGAGTACCTATACTCCGTTACGCTGTCGGTGCGAATTGATTGAAGTTTTAAGAGTTAACAGTGTTTGTTAGTTTGTAATAAGTGTGCACTTCAAGACCACTACGAAGGAATACATGCCCAGTAATGGGCTGATAATAGTTTGACGCAACGGAACTATTTATACGTATCATATAAATAGTTCCGTACAACGTTTGTATGTAAATAGTTATTGTAGTAGCTAGAGCAACAACAATACAGCTTATAATCGGGCCGCAGGAAATATCTATTAAGTCCGTGACTCGACAACTATAATTGACTTGTCCCTGCTGTTTTGTTGGGCCATGAAACTCGAGGAAACCTACGCGATGTCATTGTACTAACGGTTACACATATTGGGTGTAATTAAGAGCCGTCTTAAAACGAACGATTCAGTTCTCAAAACGCACGCCAAGTGAACACCGGGAGTAACTAAGAATTACATCGGAAACTTCGTTGTACTACCTAATAAGTTGTGCTTTCTTTAATAACTGGGATAAAAAGACTTTTTGATAATACTAAGAATTTAATTATGTACTAAAACATACTTTTAATATAGGTACATTTCTTAAACGAACATAAGTATTTGTGGAGAAACATAGGAAAAGAAATAACACCTGAATTGAATGGCTTCAATATGATAGCTAAGTAACGAGATTTTATTATTTGAGATATAAAATATTTTTACAAAATATTCGAATAACATTTAAAAGCTAAAAAAGTATTTTATCGCATATTTATCGCCAATAAAAATAAATTGACAACGCGGTGCAATGAAAGTAATTTCAGAGTAATCGTTCAGAAAAAACGCTACGGCTTTTAAAATAGCTAGTTTAATGGCCAAGCACAGTCAATTAAGTTTCGCTCTAAAGTTAGTCGATTATATAAGCCTAAAATAAAGTACTGTATATGAACTCATAGTAAGTGAATTCGTTCGATATTTTACGGAATAAAATAAAAGTGTGGCTTCAACGAAATTTTAAATGTTTTTATACAAATAGAAACGGCGTACGTAGTTATTCTGACGGTATGTAAATTACTGCCTGCAGATATTGAGAATTTTTGTTGTTTTGCTACCATTCCAGAAATACCCTAAAGGTTCCTTTACTAGGTCTTTACAAACACCAGGGCAGCGAGTGACTATTAATAAATATTAAATCGAGCCCTAACTGGGCTAGTAGAAATGTCCCAAGCTTGCCAACAAACGTGACGTACGCCGTGACACATTCTCGGGATAATCGCAGTATGATAAGCACATAAACATTGTTATCGACGTGTATGTTACGTGATGTGCACGCTTTTAATGTGTGTGTACTTACGGACTTAAAATAAGATGAGGTCTTACCAGTGTGTAGAGGTGATTAATCGAATGGTTTCAAAGTTGAAATGTTGAATCGGGGGGATTCAAATCATACATGCATCTCTTGATTGTCAAAAATCATGTAAGTACGTAACAGATTTTTTTCTAAATTTCATTCTTATACAATCTACTCGTACTAATAGAACTAACCATCCTAGTCTTCATTTTGGATTTGGGTCTAGTTCTGTGTCGGTCACATCATGGTATGGGCGGCAGCGGAAAGATGGTGCAGCACGATCTTTTGCTATCTGCCCCCGTATTATGAGCTCTTGATTCCAGACAGTTTACGTTCACAACGTGTGGGTGACAGATACAGCGCCTTACAGGTAAACAGGTGCTGTCTCTGTCACCCACATGTTGTGAACGTGAACTGTCTGGAATTAAGAGCTCATATTCTTCTTAGATTCTTCGGTGAAGAAAAACACCTGAGGATATCTGCACACCTGAGTGTTTTCCTTAATGTTCTCAAAGATGTGTGAAGTCCACTAATCCCCACTTGGCCAGCGCGACAGCGTGGTAAATCAGTCTGTACCCACATTGTGAGAAGAGACCCCTTAGAGTGACAGTTATGGGTTGCGATGAGGTCATAACCTTCGTCACGGGTTTATCCCCAGACCGGAAAATCGTTTTTTAAACATGAGGATAAAGAAAACATATCAACCTCTCATTATTGCCAGTATAAATACCTACGGCATAAAGGCAGTCACGTTTCAATTACTATCTGATAGATTGTATCTCCATAGTAACCACTAACCAGTAATCGTCTCAATGCTGAGGTCAGAATTCACGTCGTGACGGATAGAGTACAAAGACCATAGTCCATCTTATTTATTTATTCCGCTGCCGCCCATAACAACTGTGACCGACCTAGAGCTAGACTCAAAGGGACTGGGATGGTTAGTCCAGTTAGTAGATGGTGTTAGAATATTAGTTGGTTAGTTTTAAATATGTGTGCGGAGAGGGACTGTTAGTGATAATTAGTCCTGTTAGTAATGTTAGTAATAGTACAATTAGTTATTGTTAGTATGAGTCTCGTTCTAATACGGTCACAGATGCGTTGCTACCCCTGAGGACTGAGATGGTCGCCTCTAAAAAAGTGTAACCGGCTCCACACCTTCCTATCCGGAACACAATTGTTCTTAAAACAATTATTTACACGGTAAGAATGGTACTAATACTAAGTACCGTGGCGGGCGGTGGTACTTCCCCGGGTGAGCTCTAGGCCCTTACCACTTACAGCATCACTAGATACATCATGCTGGCCGAATAGAAATTGGCAAATGACAAACTGTACTCACCTTTGAGAACATGAAGAACTCTTAGCTGTCACTATGGTTTTCTTCATCAACAAAGTGATAAATAATTTCTAATACGGACATAACCTTAAAGATACGTGATGCGTGCAGGATTTTGACCTGGACCTCCTGTGATTAAAGATTATTTGATTAAAGATAACTTACTTTGATTAAGTTGTGAGTGCGGTGTATAATATTGGCAAAACTTTAGAGACATAAACATGATCAATCATTATAATTGTCATTTGTTTCAAGGTCACTTGACGAGGGTATAATATTAACAAAATTTACGAAGATCCAATTATAATCTTGAAGATAGTCTGACCGTGGAAATGGCTACTAATTGTTAGCGGTATTTAGTCTTAGTGGGTAAAACAGTCAAATACCGCGATAGTTTGTTGACAACCGCTAGTATCGCCATCTGTTATCACCATCTAGAAAACTCTAGTTCTGGCTATAAAATAGTGTGACAGCGGGTGTGGAGATCATGGGACTGAATGACAAGTTGAGAGTAAAATCATCTAGTAATGAGTTAATGATTTATGATATTGTACCTCGTGCTAAGAACGTATTGTTATTATGGTAGATTAAGGTCGAAGCTCTAAGGTGTTGCTTACATCAGAAGTGTGTTTTAACCTAACGTCCCACACGTTGCTGGTTAAACTATTTAAGGTTTTCAGAACATTTTAGGTTAATGTGATCCACAAATAGTAAAAAGGGGTAATCACTACTCCATGGTGAAATTAAAGGACTTTCATGTAATTGGCAAGTTTGAATACAACTCGGGTAAGCCGTAAGGATTTCTAAGTAAAACGGCGAGTATGGTATGTTTAGTTTAATCAATTATAATCATAAATGGTTGGAACCTCAGTATAAGTAGAAGGAACAATTTGCATTTTGAAAATTGGTTTTAATGATGTGATGTCGGTCAAGTGCTATTGAAAAAGAGTTCGTTTATTTGTAGTTTATTGGTTAACTTTGTTTTAAAAGTGAAACATATTATAATTTTCGTTATTTCTATTTACTGTGTGACGCGCTGTTTTGAGGTTACCTATCTCACGTATTTCGAGGCAACGCGCATCTCGATCTGTTTCAGTAAAGTTTCGAAGATATACCTACGAGTCGTTCCTATGAAACGGCGTTTGTGAACAAAGGCAGCGATATAACCTGCTTGTTGGCTATAACATAATCGACGGCTGCGCCTGCGCGATTCCTGGAATGCGTTTGGCGAGTGAGGCACTGGTAACCAACCACTCTAGCATTATGGATTGATCATGATTGATGGTATAACCTCGTATCACAGGTGACCCGTATTGTTCAGTTTATTTTATTCCTTGTGACATAAGCTATTTGCAAAATAACTTTGAAATGCCTAAGAGGATATAAACAGACAGGCATATTGCGTTAAAAGTGATATACCTACTACGTCACAGCAGTTTTTGTGAAATCGCTTTTTAATATACAAAGCGTCATGTAACGTTTAACGTTTGTATTGTTCAGTTTATTTTATTCCTTGTGACATTAACTATTTGCAAAATAATGTTGCGCTACTTGTTTTCACATGCCTAAGAGGTTATAATCAGACAAGCATATTGCGTTAAAAGTGATATACCTATTAAGAAAGAAAGAAAGAAAAATAATTTATTTCACATCTAAAGAAATAATGCAACTATTCCGAATAAATTTAAACCTTAAATCTAGCATAATTGTAAAACATAAAGCTTAAATCTAAACACAACTTAAAAATAAAGTAAAAAAAAAACTAAATAAAAACAAAAACAAAATTTAAATAAAATAAAAAAAAGGGCGACAGAAAAAAACAAAAAGAAATAATAATAATAGGGTTATTACGTCATAGTAGTTTTGTGAAATCGCTTTTAATATACAAAGCTTCATGTAACCTTTAACGTTTTGCATAATGTTGGATGTACGGGTAGAATTTGTTACGCTTAAGTAAGGCTATGCCCTTTAAGCATCAAAAACTACCCACGGTATATGAGGCGAACCTGGAACACTTACAAGAGGATAACATCTTTGAACAGTGCAGGCGGCCTCGGGTTATCAAGCGAACCTGGAACACTTACAGGAGGATTACATCCTGGAAAGTGCAGGCGGCTTTACTAACATGAAAAACATTTATGCAAGACGTGTATTATTCCCATTTATGTGGATATCATAATAACCTATTAACATTTCGTGTTTATCATTGCATATGGACTCCCAGAGTGCCTGGGGCAGGCACCATGCATGATGGCCGGTTTGGTGATTGTACAACAAGAGGTCTACACCATCGCCCTGTGCTGATGAAGAATGGGTTATAAAATGGTCGACCCATGCATCGGGTGGTAATTTGGTTCATGGTCAAACCAGCGCTAAGTCATTCTGCTGACGGATTCTATATCAATCATTCACATTAAATTTTTGTGTCCTGGTCTGAGACCGAGAGTGAATGTGTGGATGGCCGAACAGTGAAATGTTATGTATTCTCTCATGTTTAGGGTAATGTATGCGTGTGTGTTAACTGTATCCTGTGGATGTCGAGGGGCGCCTGGGGGCAGGCGCGTTTTTTCAGGATGGCCGTGTTAGCGGTATTTAGTCTTAGTGGGTAAAACAGTCAAATACCGCGATAGTTTGTTGACAACCGCTAGTATCGCCATCTGTTATCACCATCTAGAAAACTCTAGTTCTGGCTATAAAATAGTGTGACAGCGGGTGTGGAGATCATGGGACTGAATGACAAGTTGAGAGTAAAATCATCTAGTAATGAGTTAATGATTTATGATATTGTACCTCGTGCTAAGAACGTATTGTTATTATGGTAGATTAAGGTCGAAGCTCTAAGGTGTTGCTCACATAATTAGTAATAAAAAGGACTACTTAATTTTTTTGAATATTTAGACGAGGATAAAACGTAGTTCTAGTATCCTAGTGAATACTAAACGTTTTCGGTCATCATTTGGTATACATTAAGTTACGTTTATCACTAACAAATCCAAAATAAATTATGAAGAGTAGGTATGGAGTTATACAATATGCAAACACCTCAATACCGAAAGCCTTATGCACACAATGCAATGCAAATGGAATGCAGTGAATCATCGCAGCGAAATACATGAGCGTCGGTTTCCGATGTTCCTTGTGTTTTCGTGACGTGGCAGCGAAGAGGTAATCGAGATCCTGTTTATATCTGCTTATAAAAACACCCATTTTTATTGACATTTTGCTCGACATAAGATGCAATTTGAAGAATTGTACGAAGATAGGTACATTCGGGAATTTTAATAGTAGGTACATTATCAATAATGCCATGACGACATCTTGTCTGTGCAGGCAGTAGCTGTAGCTGTTCTTTTTTTTTATTTATTTTTTTATTGAATTAAGGTAGCAAACGAGCATGCAGCACCACCCTTCCGCTGCCGCCCATGACAATTGTGACCGACTTAGAACAAGACCCAATTTAGGGACTAGGGTGGTTAGTCCAATTAGTAGATGGTGTTAGAATGTTAGTTGGTTAGTTTGTTAATAAGTGTGAGGACAGGGACTGTTAGTGATAGTTAGTCCTGTTAGTTAATATTAGTATTGTCCAGTTAGTAATGATTAGTGTGAGTCTTGTTCCAATTCGGTCACAGATGCGTTGCTACCCCTGAGGACTGAGATGGTCGCCTCTAAAAAAGTGAACCGTCTTAGTACTCTTACTCTAAAAGATGTGCTGTGAAGAAAAAGAAAGTAAATTTCTGAAGTGATATTTAGAAGGACAGAAATATATCACTAAAGCATGCTGACGCAGGCGTAGGTGTAACGAAACCATTTTGATTTCAAAAGATAAAACCTTGCGAATAGTATTTCAATCGAAGAAACGAGTACACAGCAAAAAGTACGTAATTTATTATACCGCGCGCGTAAAACATCTTAATTTACGCTGTGCGTCGCGTCGCATGGTTTTTACGCGGAACGATCCCACGAAACAGTTCTCAGTGCCGTGCTGTGGGGCAAATTGTTATGGAAAAACGTATACTTACCTACTTAGTCTTATTCACATACGGTTACCACCTAACATCTTAAAAAAGTCTGGACTACTAGTTGTATATTTTGGAACAGAAGTCTGAACATTTTGGAAACATTTTTTTTTTATGTTACAAATCAAGGGGACATAGCGATAAGTTACGACGTTACGAGACAATTGTTTTTTACATTTTAAGTTTTTTTATACACCAGGGAAATAAAAGACGGACAAATTATTACTGTTTTTTAATCAAAAGCTGAACGGAAGACAAAAGGATGTCCGATCATATCTGGAAATTATGGCCAACCTACTAATTGACATAACGCAATACCACGTGGGAAGTGGCAACTCGCGCGATCAGATGCCAATTGGGATGACGCATGAGGGCGCTGCCTGGCTGTCCATCGCGGATCGCGCGCGGAGATTCCACTCCGACCGTTCTTATCTCTCCTTTTGATTTGGCTGCATCCCATTACAATAATAGAAAGTGCAGGCCCTACACAGAACCGATGTACCATTGGTTCATACATAACGCGTTTGATTCAATTAATGCAGGGGTCTCTTACAATTAAGTGCATATCTTATCACTTGCTGAGAAGAACAAAAACATTGCAGGTAAATAAAGGCAAAGTGGTCCCTCTATCTTCGACGCCTGTTCTTTTTTTATTTAGGTGCGTATGTTTAGTGATTTTTCCGACATTTGTAAACCAATTTTTAAATTGTTCTGATTTATTTTTAATTTTTTCTTATTGAAAAGAGCGAATTTCCGAGTTTGTACCTTTACCTGAACATCAGATAATGACGATGAAATTGCCAGCACTCTTAAATTTTATATACCTACACATTTCTATCACGTATCTTACTCGTGGATGTTAAAGTTGGTTATGTCTTTGTTAAAATTATTGCTTATTGATCCTTACTTTATTTATATGTACATCGTCACGAAAAAGAAAAATAATGTATCGTCCATTGAGGGACCAAACAATAGCTCATAAAATATTTACTCTATTGAATTACTTGCAGGCTCCAGGCGATTGCGAGGCAATGCAATAAAAAATCCTTTTGATACCAATGCAAAGCAAACATTGATACCAGTCTAATGAGGGTAAAAACGTGTGAATTCGCCGCTAGAGGCGCTAGTGGAGAGTGAGGTCTGTCTGTCAGTGCCACAAACTAATCTGACCCGGTAAGAGGGGCGCTACTGTCTTTTTCTTTGTCTGACAACAGTATAACATTTACATTAGTTCCAATTTTGGCCACCGGGTTAGATAAGTTTGTGGCACCTTGTCTGAATGTCACCTGTCACTGTTTATGTATGGGCGGGCTTTGACAGCAGGACCTCACTCTACAGTGGCGCCAACTGGTGAACACAAAAACGGTGACCCTCATTGTTTTACAGGTTTGACAGTTGTTTTTGTTTATCGTTAACTTACATAGATGATGTGTGGCTTTGTTAACATGTGATGATGAAGGGTTGTCGAGGGATGTGAAAATGAGATGTTATTTTAGAACGTTAAGCTTGACTGCAATAATAATAATAATTTAAGTAAGTAAGTAGTGCTTAAAGTAGCTATCTCATAACTGTTACATTACTTTTATGTAATATACACCTTCAATTTATTGGAAGAAAAATGGTCTAAGAGCCCGCGACGCGCAGACCTTCGTTATATTATAAAAGCTGAAAATTCTTCTATATACGTCCCATATACAGGTATAAGCAAACCCAGCCTATGCAACCTGGGTCGCGGTGGCTTTGGCAGGTAACAGGTAGTAAAGGTGGGTAAAATTGTGTTTCAAATTTGTGATAGCATAAAACTTAGTTTTCATATATTTTAACTTACAATCATATTAGAAACCGCCTCGTCTATTGGCGGACACTTAGGACGGTGGCAACCCCTTGCCAGACACCCTCACAGTCTAATTATTTATAAATCTACTTTCGTCATAGTATAAAATCTGACTTTTATATATGTTATTCAGAAAATTATACGAATAATGTTTCCACAGTCCGCAGTCACTTTCGATGGTTCCCCTATCTTCCCAGACACATTGAAGTCTACTCCAGGCGTGCGCGCGATGAATATACATGTAGGTTGGTGCGAGTGAAATAGCACGATATATACTCTAAACTTATCAAGAAAATTAATTATGTAGATTTATAACGGATTAAAAGTGTAAATTTTAAAAAAATGATGTAAAAAAAATTTCTTAAAACAAATTATGAAATTATTCAATTTTGAAAATTATGTATTATCGGAATGTAATTGATGTTGATGCTGCTAGAGTTCAGATGTTTATAGACTCGTATAAAGTATCTGATATTAGGCCGAGGCCGCACTACGGCTAAACCGCCGCGGTTTCGTACCGCGTAAATTTTGTAACTCAAGGAAAGCCATATAGGCGGCCGCACTTGCGGTTTCTGACAATGTATGCGAATTTCGCGGTTACGCGGTTACCGCCGCGGGAAAAAACCGTGGTGCGGCCTCGCGCTTAATGAGGCTTTCAATCGAAAAAAATTGAGAAATTTTGATGCTAGCAGTTTACCACCTTGTAAAATTGAGCTACTGCAGCATTTTTTACGAGCTAATTATATTTGTGCGATTTGGAACAATGCTCACTTAAGTAAACCTACTTCACGTAAACCTGAAAATAATGGCTGGGTACTGGAAAGTGGTCAATACCATTTTAAATGGTTTGAAGGAGATCAGCTACCTCATTATGTCAGTGATTCTCTACAAACTTTGTCAGGTATGTTATAATGTTCAATGTTCATAAACAAATCATCGGCTATTCATAATTGTTCTAACTTGCTTTAATTATTACAGAGGCTGTTGAAGATAGTGTCATTGATGAGGACAAATCCATAGAATGGAGTAGCAGTGATGAAGATAATGGAAATACCGACGATGACGATGGAAATAATTGATTTTTTTTTAATTTAACAATAACAATGTTTGAAACTTTATTTTTTGCTTTGTTTTGTAATGGCTATAATTAAATGTATAATTTAATTCTTTTTCCACTGATTTCATTACGATCTAAATTATTTTCTCTCCTTATAGTAAAACCAACATACATACAAATTTATCTCCTTAACTTTAAACTTCTAGAATTTTATCATCAACTGCCGATTTTTCTTATTATTTTCTGCACAATACTTAAAAAAATATCTATTGATATTTTTACAACTTTCTTAAATCATAACTTGATTCCATAAAATTCACTTGAATTCATTCTTGATGATGATTTAGTTGAATAAAAAATTTAATGATAATTTTCAAAATTGAATGATTTCATAATTTGTTTTAATAAATTTTTTTACATCATTTTTTTTAAATTTACACTTTTAATCCATTATAAATCTACATAATTAATTTTCTTGATAAGTTTAGAGTATATATCGTGCTATTTCACTCGCACCAACCTACATGTATATTCATCGCGCGCACGCCTGGAGTAGACTTCAATGTGTCTGGGAAGATAGGGGAACCATCGAAAGTGACTGCGGACTGTGGAAACATTATTCGTATAATTTTCTGAATAACATATATAAAAGTCAGATTTTATACTATGACGAAAGTAGATTTATAAATAATTAGACTGTGAGGGTGTCTGGCAAGGGGTTGCCACCGTCCTAAGTGTCCGCCAATAGACGAGGCGGTTTCTAATATGATTGTAAGTTAAAATATATGAAAACTAAGTTTTATGCTATCACAAATTTGAAACACAATTTTACCCACCTTTACTACCTGTTACCTGCCAAAGCCACCGCGACCCAGGTTGCATAGGCTGGGTTTGCTTATACCTGTATATTGGACGTATATAGAAGAATTTTCAGCTTTTATAATATAACGAAGGTCTGCGCGTCGCGGGCTCTTACTCTAAAAATAAAGTCAAGAGAAAGAAAATTGCACCGTAAGATATACTAATTGTTTTTGCCAACTAGCATTTTTCTATTGTTATCCATAGATAGCAAGAAAAAAAAAATTATATAACATATTTTTTTATTCCAGTACTTAAGTACCTTGCCACACACAATAGACATTCACGTTTATTGAAAATCAAGACGCTCGATCGTACCCGCTTTATAATAAATCATATTATTACCTTCTAAAATACTACATATTTAGTTACACAAAACACATCTCCCATTATTTTATTCAGCGTGAGTGATACGTCATCGCTGACGTTTCTCTTTCATAGCCCCGTGAGTGAGTACCCACCGCCCGCGGGTGATGTGCGAGTAGGTATGTTACAACACAGCTCCCGTATTGCTCGTGAAAAATGTAAAAATACAAAAACTAGTTCATAGAAATACATTTTGGTGATGTTGGCAACAATTATCGAAAACGAAACATTCGTATTCGGTTTCGGTTCACTGGCTGTACAAGTGTGCTGACATCATGGTGTAATGTTACAGATAAAAAATAAATAAAAATAGTGTGCGTTATAGATAATGTGTTTGTCGCATTTCTGTATTTGAACTAATTGTAAAAATATGCATGCATAATATGTCATAATCATGATATGGTCGATCATTTCATGATGTGAGCAAATCTACGATGTGGCCACGACACATACATGATTATAATTATGTATGTTTTTAGGGTTCCGTACCCAAAGGGTAAAACGGGACCCTATTACTGAGACTTCGCTGTCCGTCCGTCCGTCCGTCCGTCTGTCACCAGGCTGTATCTCATGAACCGTAATAGTTACACAGTTGAAATTTTCACAGATGAGATGATGTATTTCTGTTGCCGCTACAACATTAGATACTAAAAAACAGAATCAAATAAATATTTAAGTGAGCGCCCATACTTTCGCGGCTCAGCGATAGTTTAGTTACCTTTCGGTCCAAGAAATGGCGTTGTGCGTAATATGTGGCTACAATAAAACAATTAAATATTTAAGTGAGGCTTTCATACAACAGGCCAGATTTTTTTTGGTGTTTTTATACATAATGGTACGGAACCCTTAGTACGCGAGTCGGACTCGCACTTGGCCGATTTTTTTCTTTTGCTGTCTCTCATTTAATCATGAAAAATAAGGGTGTTAATTATGACAAGTGTAAGGAGCGTTACGGACGTTTCTTTATTCTGCACTGGCTACATAATATTTGTATGTATGTATTTCTACAATACTTAGAACCAATTGAGTCCTACAAGTACCTACATATGACGGCATGGTGCAGACGACTTTATTTTATGTAGAAGTAAAACCTGTAACATATTGTATTACCTACTTAAATTATGTAATAAAGTGGCAATCTGCAAGACAAACTGTCCATTCAGGTACAAGCTATGTTCCGTAGTACCTATTATTCTGACGTCAAACGACGTAAATAAAAAACGTACGAGTATATTTGACAACTGCACTGTGTCAAACATAACAATGAGACATTTTTTACGAATACAACACTAGCGTGTCATGGCGTGACGTCACACAATACCTTTTAGTGGCAGCCGGTATCCATCATAGAGCGTCTCACCTCGCATTGTCAACGGATCAAATTGTACAACAATACATTTACTGCTCACACAGATCCTATTGTACACAAAATAAGGTGTTTTTTTCTTTGCTAATACGGTATGCTAAGACGAGAGAGAAGATTTTATTTTATACACCACTACGATTTTCATTAAACTGTCCGTTTCGCTCGCTCGTTCGCTTGTACGTTTGCCGCGAAAATACGCTCGCGCGTGAATATTCAGAGCGAAGAAAGGGTCGTGTAAAATCCATGGTTGCAATTGCAATTGGTATGATTTTTCAAAAATTTTCTGTTTCATTGAGATTATGTATTTGTATTAGTTATATCTGTTGTTCTTGTTGATTTTGCGCGTCATAGAGCCGCCGCGCCTGCCGGCCCTTACCTTGAACTAATCGACTCTACACAATTATATTTATAATACATTAAATTTGTTGATCGAATAACCTCTCGTCATAATAAAGGAGGCCTAGAGCATACTCCACTCCGTCACGTCACGCTGCTTCAGTCACGATTGGTAAAGGGATATATTGCTATCCTAGTGTCGGAAGTTTATTATGCTGCCGTGACTATATTTTAAAGAATATCTTTACATTTTTGCCATGGCTATATTTTAAAGAATATTTGCCAATATTGCAAATATTGGAGCGATTTCAATTCAATTTTCTGTAGACATGCACCCTTGCCCTGCAGTAGGCCATTAAAGGATTGAATCCATGTTGAAATACCTGAACTCGAAAACATTTAATAGTATTGGATAACAGAGATAGAAGGGGTTTCTTCAACTGAGCGTATTTCTAATTTCTATAATTCATAGTTCTCAGTCGGTCTTTAAACGTGCGTGTATTATTTGTGCTGTGGTGTTAAAACAATCCAATCGGACATCATTAGGGTAGGTCCGGCGTGGAAGCGCTCAATGGACATTATTGCCAAAATGGGCGTGGTCCACTTGGACTTTGATTGATGGACGTGCGGCCCATTCCGATAACATCGAGCATGGCACGTCGTGGTCGTTTCTGTTGCACACGATGCGACTACGATTCGATTGGTGTATTTTTTATTTTATGCTGAACAGTTTAAAGTATCAGATACATAATAATATGATATTGAATATACCCGTTGAGCCAAAAACAAAATGGTCATGTTAAGTTTAGTAAATGGTATCTGAGCAATCTAATGTATTAACAGTTAACTCCTGCGCTTTTTGCTTTTAAAACGCTGTAAACATTGATAACTTACCTATCTAATAACAATTACTCAGAAACTTCTTTCAGAAAGTATGGACATTTAAATGATTCGCTGTAAAAGAAGTTACAAAAGAACGCGCTTGCGTAGCCGCGTGAATAACCTTACCCGTAAATAATATTATCAGGCAGATTTTAAAATATGTAAGTAACGAAAATATCTCGTTAATAATTAGTGTCATATCACAAATAAATAATTTTTAAAACGACTATTACAAATTAATGTAGAAAAATACTGAAAAATGTCATCCAACGCGGCACAGCCGACAGCCATTAGCGCGGCAAAAGTTTAATAGTTTCGACAATTGTCTTCAAAAAGCGGCACGTATGACTCATCGGTCATTAGTGGCCGAGCCCGAAATAAAGCGGTATATCGGGACCTTCCCCGTGCCGTTCCTTGGTTCGAACAATTGGTATTTAGTGCAGGTGAAGCCGCACGGGTGCTGCTCTTTATATCACTTGTCTTTATGACGATTTTATTTTTTCACTAGCTTACGTCCGCGTTTAATTCGTTTGTATCGGGGATCATCCCCTATTTCAGCCCTTTAGGTAGCCTATAAAAATAGGTAGATTTAAGACGGGAATCAGATTTATGTACATTAATTCTCTCCATTTCCACTTCTTGCACGAATGGCAAATTGTTATCTCTATCTTATTTGGTAGAAAACATTCCGCAATTTGTTTGCCTCGTCATTCATTATGCGTATGCACGCGAAAGACTGGATTATAACGCTAATTAAAATAAGTAAGAAATTGTTAATAACTCGCCAGCGATAGTCCTATATTCCCACTATTCTAATGATGTCGATCAAGAATGCAGTTAATAAATCGAGCGAGGGTAAGGTACACATAGGATTGCTAAAGCTCATCCAAGGCGGTAGGCAGTAAGTTTTAAGTAAAGTTCGTTAGTCGATTGTTCTAAAGAGTCATCACGCAAAGAGCCGACACCGTTTACCGTGCTTTGTATAAATAGTGACGTCACTAGGTTAACCAAATATCCGGGTTTGCCCGGACATAACAGGATTTTAGGCCTTTTGTTTTGCTTTTGACTTTCCTAAAAAAAATTCTGAGTTGTAACTCAAACATCACACCGTTCACGTTCAACGTGGGTTGTAGAAATAGTGACGCTACTAGGTTTACCAAACGTCCGAGTTTGTCAGGACATAAACGGACTTTGGAGCTTTTGTATTGCTCCTGATTTTGCCGGATATAAAAATAACCAAATTAGAAATCAAAAACAAAGAAACCAGATTTCATAAAACTAAGTTCGAGTTATAATTCAAAGAAACCTAATTTGAAAAAAAAAAGACAACTGCATTTTATAATTAAACGACCGGGCTTTTTTCCGATATTACAGGTTTTTTTTAAAAAGCTATCCAGCCAAATATCCGATCTCTTCACATGTCAACATGGTAACCCTACGCGTCACTTAACGGCCGGGCATTCGGGAACCGAATACCGTCGCGGGGCCGCACCGGGCCGCCGCCGCGCCGGGCCGCGCGGCCGTCAATCTTCACCCATCGCACTATACCGTACTACTCCGATTTGTACCACCCCAGCGTTGGTGCGGAAACGATGCGTTGTGTTGTGACTAATAATATGGGTTCGGTATATAGTTCGCGCTTAACTTAGGTTCGCAAAAGGATATATTTGTAGACTTAGATTCAAATCTATACTAATATTATAAAGCTGAAGAGTTTGTTTGTTTGTTTGTTTGTTTGGTTGAACGCGCTAATCTCAGGAACTACTGGTTCGAATTGAAAATTTTTTTTTGTGTTGAATAGACCTTTTATCGAGGAAGGCTATAGGCTATATAACATCACGCTGCAACAATTAGGAGCGAAGAAATAATGGAAAATGTGGAAAAAACGGGGAAAGTTATTCATTCTCGAAGGCTTTCGTTGCATGCGTTGCGAAAACGATTCAAGATACCAAAAATATATGTATGAAAGAATTATTCCTCTTGAAATGATCTAAAAAAATGTCCACGACAGTATATGTCTATCTTTTAAGATTAACACACTAGAACCGTTTTTATGGTAATCAAATTTGGTCGAACCCACTGCCATACCAAACTTGCCGCGTTTCCAAGTTTAATCTGAATTAATCTTGCTGTGATCCTTTGCTACTTTGCTATTATTTTGTCGTAAGCTTTATTTGTAAGTTTAATTTAATTTAACCTCAATTAATGTTGGTGATAGTTTATTATCTTCCCGAAATTCCTACGGGAGCGGGACCTACGCGGTTGATACTTACGGGTCCCGAAGCGAAGCGAGGGCGGTTCGCTAGTTAAAAATAAACGAATAACTCGTACATCGTCAAATTCAGGTTCAAATTAATTTATTTTTATGGGTGTCACTGATACACTTATACATGTTTTTTTATTATGTTGCCGTTTAGAGAAGAGGAGAGAATGGGGAAAGAAACTTGTCAGTATATTTTAAAAACAAAAAATATAATTTTATATATTTGATTGAACGATTACCTACATCCATGCATAATAATTGCGATATTTAAATTGTTGTACTGATATTAAAACAAAATTATAATTAAGTTAGGTATCATAATATTAACTTCTAAAACGCTCACAATTTTTTCAACTTAGAGATGCGTGTAGTACATATTCAAACCCTTCGGGTCCATCGGGGGATTGTGGTCCAAACCGCTTGGCTATATATCGCTTACTGTAGGTTTTTACAAGGTGTGATTGACAGCCATTGAAGACCAATATCTAATTCGACACAACTTGGCAAGATTGCAGCCGTGTTTAAGATTCATTTCACTCAATTAGGTACATCGTTATGTCATCGATTAAGTAGGTATATGGTGTAAAATAATGATCGCGAAATGGTGTCTGTTGCTAATGATTGCATTGTTCAATAATTAAACGTTCATAGCTTGATTACCGATAGTTTATTACCTAACGTTTCCTTCGTCGCGACTATTACCCTCAGTTAATCAATTCCGTTTAATGATTCATCATTATTTGCATCGTTATCGAGCCTTAAGTAACTAGTTTGTCGGTTACGGCGATGTCGCTTATACAACTGGAAATTACTTTCAAAATGTTGGTAAAATGTTACATTGTGTGATAAACAGGATATCTACAGGTAGGTACAAAGGCTGTAACTTAAAATAAGTAATCTTCTAGCGTGGATTAATTGTTATGTAGTTTGTTGATAACAAAAGTGGAAGATTTTTCAATACTTGTCCGAGAATAAAGTACTAATTTATATGACAACATATCGACTACTTTAATTATAAAGTGTAGTAATAAATTGGTTCAAAGCATAATTAATAACATTTCATTCCTTCCATCATTCATTCAGTGAACGCAATACAATAAAATTGTAACTTGGAATAAGCTCCCTCCTTTCCCAATCGAACTTTTAAAATTCGAACGAAGAACAACCATAAAACACGCGTCGCATTTCCAATTGCTTCTCCATAATATGCACAATGTGTATTGTGCGCGCTAATTCAGCAAAATGCACATCGACAACCAATAACGCGCGCACTCGCGCTGCTGCCTCCATAGATCACAAAAACAAACCGCTCATTCCATTCGATTCATTCAATAGCACGAGGCGAGGATCTCTACCGCACGCGGTACTGAAACGTCATCGAGAAAATTCCTTATGACTATAAAGTACAGCGCCTTTGTGGTTGAAATCAGAACAGTGAGAACTGAAGTGAATGAAAATTGCCAGTGATTGGAAAACAAAACATGCAATCGAAGGACAGAAAACCTTGTATACCAATTTAACCATTTTTGAATTAACTGTTAAACAATATGTATTTTTGGTTTTATAGACCGTATAGAACGGTAAATATAATCGTTATCATCTACATAAATGTTCGCGATTTTTTTAATCCTTGCGGGTTAAAGATGACACGATCGAATGGCTCGATAATTAACACAACACGCTGAATCGCTGTTCCGTTGTTCCTGGGTTCGATTCCCAGCGAGGCGTAAATTTGAACGACAAGTTTAAATTTCCATTCTCTCAAACGGTATTGTTAAAATAATACGAGAGAACGATTCAAAGAAGCACGTGTATCTACCTAATAAATGGATATTCTATGACATGTTACATAATATGGTTTACTGTTTCAGATATTCCGAACATAATAAATTCGCGCACTCAATATTTCAAGGCAGAGTCACAACAATGTATGGCAAGACAATACATTAACTTAATCGCGTGTAAGGTAAAGTGTGCTTATCGTGCTCTCCACCCATTTACATAGTAATCAGTTAGTGACAACGAGGTAAAACGTTTTAAACCTTACTGTTCAAATATTGCATTTTAAATAGACGCTTCCATCAGTCCACAATTAAAATTCTATTTAATTTGTGCTAAGTGACTCACAGTATTAGACATTTTCACATAATTGTCAGTAAATACTCGTGTAGCGATCGCAATAAAGATAACTACGAGGATCTATTAAACCCACACAGATAACACTGTTGTATAATTGTTATTTTCCCTTTCATTTGCACACGAAATATACCTCCTTACAATTACTTACTATTGAAACAGAATATTCTTGTCTTAATGGAATTTTTTCTTTACAATAAAATTACCCGTTAAGTACATACCATTTTTTATTTATTGAACACTATTATTAAGAGTGTTGCGCAGTGTACCGTATGTCCATAAAAAATTCTAGAATTTGTTACAAAGTAACAAAAAAGCTATTAAAAATATTGTATTCTTATCTAATCGGTATTCGTTACGTAGAATTGTCAGTGTATGACCGAACTACGAGTATTCTGCAATGATCTCGCTCGCCCTAAGGTTCCGTAGCCGACAAAAACAAACCATTCATTCGTTCAATCGTTCACTATTTATTCAGATCCGCCGAACGTCAAATAATTCGCGCGATCCGAGAAAGGTACGGTGGCAATAAATAAACCATTCTCGCATTTTCACCCGCGCCGAAAAACGATACGGTGTGGCCATGATTCATTGAGTTATAATTCAGGACTGGGAAATTACAGGCGTAGTGGGGATAGGGGGGTAAAAAGTTGTGTTATTGGCGATATTAAACCGTGGATCGCGGGGGGAAATAGTGAATTATGACTCTCCCATGCATTACAGCGTAGGTTGACAACACCAAGCCGGATTATGGCAACAACAAAAGCCCGAACGCTAATGAAATTAATCTTGCCTACAAATGGCGCTTATTGTTTTCTGTTTCTATGTTTCGGTATTCCAGAGGCGTTGATTAAATAATAATTTGCGCCGTTTAGGGATAATTTTGTGACTCATAAGCCGATTTGTTCGTTTTATCCTATTGTTCCATTGAATCTTTTCTGTTTTAATCAGTTAGCTAATTATGCATTATTAAAATAATGTGACACTAGATATAAATACCTTCTATTATTTAAACAATTATGCATTGTTTATTAATATGAAAAAACAGCATCCTTACCTGAAACAAAAAAAAATTGGTTAATAACAGACTTATCTAATAAATATGGGTAAGGTAATTACAATACCTATTGCAATTACATCTATTGTTTATTAGTAATTCAGTTTTGAGTAGCATTATGTATCAAATATGGTATAGGTAACCTATTAATTATGTGTGGCAGTGCAACTTAACCTAACTTAAAACAACAAAATTAAGTATTAAAAGGAATCCGTTATATAAACCAAACGAATTCAAGACGAATACCAGAAAACAAAAAGAAAATAAAATTTTATAAATCACTTCGTATTTTATCTATGGTCTTATTTTTTCAGTTCGGTTGTCTGCGCGGTTATTTAAGCAAGAGGCAAAAGTAACTCGACTGTTCTGCTGTTACAGATGCGGTATATTTTTTCTGCGGTTTTTTCTTTACACTGCAATATATTTCAACTGAAAGGATACACGGCTGCCAGCACAGTTAATTTTAAAGTTTGTGCTTTATGCAGTCTTAAAAAAATCGATTTTGTAGGGGCGTTGGTTGTAAAAAATTATTTACTTACGTAAATAGAAAAAAAAACTTAATTTTATTTTATCATATTTTAGCGGAAATATAATTTCAGATTCAGAATAGTATGTTTGATATTTAACTATTTATTTGCAGGTATTGCGTTACCATAATAAATTATATTAAGGTGGCCATTGACGATGCGTCCGTTTGGAGTGCTTCCGAATGGAGGACATCCATATGGAAGTATCTCCAAAGGAAATCTTTGAAATTTTGGAAGCCGTTGACGATACATCCATTTGGAATGCTTCTATATGTATGGAGGCACTTCCAAATGGAAATCTTTCATTCGGAAGCACTCCAAATGGACGCGTCGTCTGGACTTCGTCGTCCAAATGGACCTTTAAAGGACTCATAGTCATTTAACAACAAAATCAAACCAAAGCAAAGCAACATTGAATATTATTTATGTAGCCGTTGGTGCCTTTTTTATTTCATAACTGATGCAATGCAAAGAAACACTTTTTCTGCAATAAAATAATTAAGATATCGGAGCAAAAAGAACTGATATAAAACGAAAAACTATAATCGTCCTCAACCTTATTATAAAGAAGACAAGAAATTCTCTTACAAGGCCATGTTATGAAATCATTTTAGCACTTTTATATGGATTTTCTAATAGTTACACTATACAATGAGTTTTTACATGATAATCTCTATAGCAATTGGCTAAAAAGTCAGCATTGAATTTTATACATTGAATATTATTCAGACTCGATTTCTTTACCTAGGTAGGTAATTGTAATTTTCGCGTGCTTAATCAATTTGCAACTTTAGATTTCTAATTAAAGGGATCAAGTACTAGTTGTTTAGCCTTCAGGCGGAACACGAGAATCGTTTGGCGGTCGTATCGAACAAGACTCAATCCTAACTTATAATCAGGTCGAAGTGTTCTCAAGCATTGACTTACTATTAAACAATGGGTGGTTGTTAGGCAGGAAGGCTTAAAAGAAAAGAGGATATATAAATCCATAGAGCAGCTCGTGGCAAACTGTTTGTGGTGAATGCTCCTGGAAGAAACTTGTCCTTCATCTTTGGTAGGAGTAGGGAAGATCGCGTGGCAGGCCTCCATCTCAGTCATCTTAGCCGGTCAGAGTGGAGTCGCTAGAGTTATATGCTCGAGGGTGGAAGTATACGAGTATAACGCAGAGGTCATCATACTTTTCTGGTTATGGGCCACAAGGCCACGAGGGCCCATTAAAACTATTATATACGCTCCAACAGGCCCGCAGCTAGTTCGCGGTCCACACATAATATGACCGCGGGCCGCAATTTGACGAATGACGAATGAATGGATCTACGTACCGTGGATCCCGTGAAACTTTAAGTTTAGATAATTAAATAACCATAATTTTAATGACTAAATAATAAATACATCTTGAAAGACAAAATGAAAGAACAATACGCCCGGGAGAGTCGTTTAGTTCCGAGATGTGGGTTTTAATAACTAGTTTGCAATAATAACAAGTACCTAATATAGATATGACCTTCCTTACAAGATGCAACGCGTAGTACACTTACTGGGTTAAATACGTATAATGTATGCAGACGTCTATTCCACGCGACTTGTATGCAAATGTGTTAAGTATTATGACATCCTTCCTATAAACGTTATAAAAGAAAGAAAAAGATACATTATGTGGTCTCTTACGATGACTTGTTTTGTCTGTATATCTATTTATACTAGTGCTATGGATTCTTGTTATTGACGTTGGGAACTTTGGGAAGTATTGAGATTACTGGGGTGTAAGAGGGTGCAGCCACCTTGGTATCAAGACTAACTCTCTTCCTACGGTGCTCGGAACAAATGACTGTGGTTCCCGCTTTCTATGGTTGGATGTCATTAGGGTCTGTACAACCTGGTTCCATCCCAAAGGTGATCCCGTGAATCGTGAAATGTATTCATGTCTTTCAAACGTAATGTGGCACAGCTACATATAAATAGAGAGATTTTGTTTTCTATTATTTTGTATTGACTCACACTACCCTTATACTAGCAGGCCAGGTTAGGTTAGTAAGATTAGGATAAGTTGTCGAAGCTTGCTTCTTCTGTATTAACGTCTATAAATAAAGACATTCGACAATCTGGCAGCAATCGACCGCTGGCAGCCGACCACAGCGACAGAGGCGCGCAGAAAACGGTAATTGAACAATTAATCACCGGTGAAGTTATGATGAAAAATCGAGTGCCATTAACGTAAAATTAACCGAATGTTGCGAGCGCCGTCAACTGATTTATTGACTTCTGACGTAACGTAATAATGCTGGGAAAATGCACCAAAGGTTTCGACTACTGTTTTTTTATCTAGAGATCCTTCCTTTCGCTTCCAATGAAGGTACGAGTGTCTATATCAGAATTGTGCGAGCAGAAGAGTTGGTGCCGTGTACGCACATAAACAAGAATATCATCCTTAGGCCTCTATTGAACATCTTTATGTGCGTTCTAAGCTACGTAGTTGCATGATAGGAGATCGCCGTGCAAACAAGCAAGAGCAAGACATGTTAGTACCTTTATTTGAAGACAACTCTAATCAACCAACTAGTTTAAGTTTACACTGTTTAAAGCAAAGTGCAATGGAAACAGTTTTTAACATTTTTGTCTGTGCTTTTTTATCATTAGAACTCAATACCTAGTGGGAGCCAATGAACAAAGTTTTAAAATTGACACGTATAAAGCGAATGAATAATGTACCGTTCCCCAAGCGCATACACAACCCGATTTCTGGAGTCGATTATAAAAAGTATCTCAATGTTTACCTTTTAGAACAAGGCGATTTATTGCGATTATTATGTGAGCTAATAAATTGTTAATTTGCAAAAACTACTGTTCAATTTATCTCTTCCTATTACGTTATTAAAAAACTTCAATACGTTTGCTTTTTTCATCAATTTTAATATTTTTTTCTGTTTGACACACTTATAGCGTACTCGGATTGTTTCTCAAGCTAGTAGCCTATAAGATACGGATGATCCGTTCTCAAAGACCTCGATTCGTCTACAAACATGCACAGCACACGCTAAGTAATTACACCTACTGTTTATCTATTACAATGTTTATCCGTTGTTCCGGCAGCTGTTGATGTTTCCACTTCACACGACCGTATTACCGTGATTGTTATCGAATGAACTTGTCACGACTGTTTTGCGCTAATGTTTAGCACAAAGTTGGAGCTCGTGAACTAATGTTTGAGCGAAGGTGTGTATTTTCGCGTACAGAGGTAATATAAACTTGTGTGTCGCGGGATTATTATAAAATTGAGTGAATTAGGAGCATTTTGTCCCTAGTCCCTAGTGGGTAGTTTAAATTAATAATAAATAACGCTACACACTTATAGCCCCACACTAGGATTCTCTGTTTAGTGGATGTCATGGTCAACACAGAAGACAAGCAGGGGTAGCAACGCATCTGTGACCGAATTGGAACAAGACTCACACTAATCATTACTTAACTAACTGGACAATACTAATATTAACTAACAGGACTAACTAACAGTCCCTGTCCTCACACTTTATTAACAAACTAACCAACTAACATTCTAACACCATCTACTAACTGGACTAACCACCCTAGTCCCTAAATTGGGTCTTGTTCTAAGTCGGTCACAATTGCCATGGGCGGCAGCGGAAGGGTGGTGCTGCATGCTCGTTTGCTACCTTAATTCAATAAAAAAAAAATCATTCTCCCTCGCTGGGAATCGAACCGAATGGTACTCTTGGAACAATGCACCATTTGTAATCATTGCACAATTCGTCAAAATGTTGATGTCTAGAGTTGTTCTAGTAAAGACCTAAACAAACATATTATGTAGAAGCTTGTAAGGTAAGGGAACCCAATCCGTCACAGGTCACAGGATAATTACACTATAATTACTTACATTATAATTACTTACAACTTACAATATCTTTTGTTTTTATTCTATTAGGTACAACTCGACGAAAATGATTCTCAATATCTAGGGTAAGCACTTCTTACTTAGTGAAAAACGATGGCCATGTAACTTCCTACTCTGTGGTATTTAGTACCTTACAATGCATACGAGTACGTTCATGAACTAACCAAATTGGCACACAGCAGCGGACGGTGCATTTAGCATAGACAATATTGTTTGCTCTCTCACGGAAAAGGCAAAAGCTTTTTAGCAGTTTAGTTGTATTTTTTATGTAACTAGTTGGCTAATGAGTAGATCCCACTATGAAAGGTGTACCGTCACCGGACCGGACACCGTTTGCAGATATCAATGACCTAGAAGAAACCACAACTTGTCGTCGACTGAAAATGAAACGGGCATTCATAGTTACTGTCTCCGATACTACGATCGAATCGACTTCACTCTGTTTCAACTCATTGGAAAGCATTGAAATATGAGCCTTATATTGTGTATGTTAAAGTTAAATTTCAATTGATATTTGAAAATACTGTTCCTATGGGATTGGGGTATTGTATACGTACGGACACCTCCAATTCGACTGCAAATTCAACCTTAAGTGACATGAAATAAATCTAATAGTTTCAAAGCTTTTCACGAGTGGATCTTATGTTATTCACGATCGATTTTAGAAGATGGAAGTTAATCATGCGGGTAAAATACGAGTAATTCAGGTCAACAAGCATCATCACAACCTTTCTAGAATCTTTATAAAATATTCAATCGAGATTTACTTAAATACTATCGAGTTTTTCTTATTAATTTCGACACTAACTCGTCTTTTTCTGCTCAGTTTTTGCTCTCATCGCTTTGTTATACTTATTCGTGATTATGTTCGCAATGAAGAAGCATGAAAACGTTGCAAGTAATATAAAAATGTAGCATTATTAAATGGTTTTTGTTTGAACAGTTGTGAAGACAGACGTTTTCTCTTTGCTCCCATGGTTACTATCCACGCAGGAATATTCTTAAGCACTACGCAATTTACAACGACTACAGATCGGACCAACTAAAACGGAAGCATTCAATTATGATCTTCATGTCTTTATATCCCGTCTTAAGATTTTTCCAAGCACAGATAGAACGCATTGATTTCCGAAACGGAGTGAATATTAGTAACCCCCGTAATATGCCATCTAAGGTCATACATTTATTGCGGGATTGTAGTCAAACGGTAAATTATAAGTACAAAGTAACAAATACTATTATAATAATTCCGTTTTTCTATCAACACATTGAATTTTTTTCGTTTGATAGCTAAGATCATCATCATTATCATAATTGATGATAAATTCGTTAAAATTGCACAGCACACCAATGCCAGCTTTCCTTCTATGTGATTAAGGTTCATTTAAGATTGACGGCGGGATTTAAGAATGCTCTTAGTAAATTTTGCTTACAAGCTAAATTGAACTGTGAACACAGGTAATAAGTTTGGTTTTAGCGGAGAGTGGCAATTCCATATGCTCGACGACGCAAGTACTTATAGCTACTTCTATTGGCGGCCGCGTCAATAAAAACTAATAACCTTGAACGGATCGCTCACGGGCGATATAATAGCGATGCAACTGCACTCGCGGTCGGCTGTTGGTGTTGTTACCTTGTTACCCAGCGAACGGGGTCAATAGGCCTCGGTCGATCAGGCTATATGGGTAATAGAATAGATAATAGATAACGTTGCCATGTATTGTTTAGCTCCAAGCGGGACATCTTTTTTTATTTTAGTGACGTTGTCGCTTAGCAACCGCAGCATCGATAAAGAATAGACATAGGTACAATGGCACGACAAATAGGTTTACTTAACTAATATATAGGTACCTCTATTACAACGCAGAGTTTGTTTATTTCAAAGAGATAGGTAATCTCAGGAACTACTTATAATAAAGTCTATAAAACATCACGCAATGAGTAAATGGAACTGGTGTAGGAATATTTTCCGTTAAATAACATCGGATATTTCGTATCCGTAAAATCTTACAAGATATACTCGTAAAAAAGCTACGGCGAAAAAAAACTTCGGGCCTAATTGTAAAAGAAAAAAATATCACTATGACAAATTCACAAAGACATTTTTCTCAGTAGGTAAAAGCTTAAAAGGAAAAAATATTCGATGTTGTATAACGAGTAACGATATTATATCTTAAAATATAGAATAAAAACGAGATGTTCTCGCTTAGAACGTGTCGTATGTTAGACGAAAAAAATATTTTCGATACCGCTCGAAAACATCCTATCCTACTAATATTATAAATGCGAAAGTTTGTAAGGATGTATGTGTGTGTGTGTGTGTGTGTGTTTGTTGCTCTTTCATGCAAAAACTACTGAACGGATCTTCATGAAACTTTGCAGTTATGTAGCTTAGACATCGGAATAACATAATTTGTTAAAATTTATAGAGATTTTTGAAGGGACTGGTTTCCCGAAGCGAAGCGAGGGCGGATTTACTAGTTAATTATATTTAACGAGTTACAACAAGGTTGTGATTACAGGAGCCTAGGAATTAAATACTTTTTTCACATCGTTCGAAGCCTTAAGCTCTTCTTAATTATCGTTAAATATGCCACAATAATATCAATTTATTTATAGGTATACGTAGGTACTAGTTTCTGCTTGCGGTTTGGCTCGCTTGGAAGTCAGTAATTATTCCAAGGAAAAATATTATTGGGTTAAAATTAAAACTATCTCCTTACATCTACATATCAAAGTTTATAGTGGAGTGCCGTCAGGCGTAAAAATGGTAAAATCTCGGAATCCAGGCCAGTCAATGAATCTTTATATAATGTTTTGAAATGTAGGTAGGTATTTGTAGGTACGAATGTGTTAAAAAATTACTCCACCTTTTTATGTAGATAATTATTTTATAATATTCTTCGAACTTTCGAACTTCGTTCGTGGTAAATCGATTTTGATGATTCTGTTTTTATTTAAAAGCTGGTGCTTTTAGTGTGGTCACTTGTAAATTAGAGCAACATCTGACGAATACCTACTTTTTAACCAATTTATCAGGTAACATAATTATAAAAGAAAAATACGGTCCCATTGAGATCTCATCTCTTGAAGCCGGATAAAAATAAAGGTCCTACTTTCGACCCTAACGCTAATCTTTCAAACCAATACGGTATCACAGATTTTTCTTATTATGTACACAAAGCAGTGACGGTTTATCCTTATCAGTCCGTCTAACCTACATTTTCACGCGGCATTCACACACGTGTGAAATATTCGAAGCCAATTTAAACCTCACAATGGAACAGTATTCATTACACAATAACAAACGCATTTTTTCCGCATAATTACGATTCCATTACGCAAGGTGAATTCTTTCGCATCTTATTATAAAATATATATTATCATGATGAGATTTATATTAATTCGCACACGTCTGGTATTTCCTACGTCTACGATTTTTTGTGATATCAAATGTGTAGGTGTTACTTTTTTGGCAGTAGCTGTTAATCTTGATTCATTTTAATAAAACAAAATACTGTTAATGAACTTTTCCATATTTTTGTCAGGCATTACTTTGTTTTTACAGTTATAAACAAAAAACTTCGATAACCTATTTACTACTGAGCACACTAAGCAAGAAGGTCAACGCACACAAGGTACCTACGGTACTATTACGAACGTCAAACTGTTACAAAAATAAAATACATATTGTATATTTAATATGAAATAGATCACGAGCAGATAGTAATCTAGAACCGCGTCAGCGGCAGGGCGCAGCGCACATACATACACTACATACAATCACAGATATGGGAGAAAGATTGGATATGGGAAGCTTTGTACCGGTCACGACGCCGCATCGGGATTATAGAACATTTCATTTTAATCCGAGGCATGTTGGTGAACAGAAACTTATAGGAATACTGTTTATATTCGGACGACCCGTGTGGTGCAACGGTTACTATTCCTAAAGAGCAGAAAATTAAATTTAAAAGTTGGTACGAATACCTTCATCATCTCGACCCGCTATAGTGCATGGGTCTATTCTCAGAATGAGCACTCTAAGGCCGTAGTGGAACATGCTGGCCATGTGCCGATTGGCAAATTTCATACACCTTTGAGTTTTGTGAACTCTCCGGTATGCTTGCGATGTTTTCCTTTGAACCCCTAAGTAGTGGGCAATATCCTTAACCACAAGGTAGGCAATCACCGATAACGAATACCTTTCATTAACTCATTAAGAGTGATGGGTGACAAAATTTATAACGATTGAAGTACAAGTTTAGGCAGGGTCACCATCACAATTATAAATAAAGAATCGTATTTTATGAAAATTCTCTTAAATTGTTATATCATCCGCGAGAAACAAGAAAATGAAATTGTTATTAAAATTTTTGCATCCTAATATTTCACTGCGTTTACAGAAAAAAATCTGTAAACGCAGTGAAGTATTTACTTAATTATACAGCTGTAACGAGTAAAATATTTTAATGGGTATGTTACAGAAGAATGTCTAGACGCTACATTTTATTTAATAATGACATCACTTATATTTTAATACAATAAGGCGCGTTTGGAGACCTTAAAGAGTCCCTTTGACTTTACGTTGTCGTTTAAGGTTATTCAGAACCGTTTGGAACACTGAACTCTTCCTAAACGGTTAGACCAATTTGAGGAACTTTTTTACGTTTTATGCTTTTGAGTGTTGTTTTACGTTCTACGTGTTTACGTTTTTGAGCGAGTCTCTGAAGAGTTTAGATATTACAACTGGTACCGTTCGGTAGGTATGGCTGTTGACAAAATTACTAAGAGATTAACCAGGTTCTGAAACTCTAGCTCTAGAAATGTTGACACTATCGGCCACCCATCCAACTATCGATCGCGCCCGCAGCAACTAGGTATACCTAGGTATAATCTCGGTCGATCACGTTCGATCGATAAAAAACCGCGGGCTAGCTTTCCAACTTTAACAGTAACCTGTACTCAAAGATTCGTTTTTGGTCACAAAAATATAATTATTACATTTACATTATAAAGAGAGAAAGTTTGTATTTGTTTTTGTTTGATGCGGTCAAAAGCTGTTAAATGATTTTAAAAATTTAATAGGATTCTATTCAAATAAAGTTACCTAAATCTGAAAACCGTAAATTAGTGGCATTTCCTGGTAAAATAACAACTTTGAATTGAATCCGCCTAAAGTCGGTTCGAATCAATAGTATAATTATTAATCTAACACCTTGCAAGAATTAGAAAACAAACAACATTATATTTATGACGTCGAATGCTTTCTCAACAATATTCTTGCGATTTCAGCCAGTTATTTAATTGCACTAAAACACATGGACAAGCAATTTGGCTTATTTGAGTGTCAGCATTTATATTTTTATACTGAAACTAGCGGCCCGCCCGCGGTTTCACCCGCGTGGATCCCGTTCTCGTGGGAATATATGCATGTATTATACATAAAAACCTTCGTCTTGAATCACTCTACCTATTACAAAAACCGCATCAAAATCCGTTGCGTAATTTTAAAGATTTAAGCATACAGACAAACAGACAAACAAACAGACGGACAAAAATAGCGACTTTGTTTTATACTATGTAGTGATGAGACACTTTCAAGAGACTTACGTTTTGTGTTTATAGGTACAAAGAAAAAATACAGTAAAATAAGTGAAAAATGTGACATACTCGCACTCCCAGGGTTCCACCCAACAAACATTTAACAGGTCGCCACAACGTGCCAGCGATAACTTTTGGTTCTATAAGCTTGTCGCCGTTACGTCGCTATAACGTCGGTATCACCAAGAAAAGGCCCATTTTATACGACTCAGAGTCCTATAAAAGTCATATAGCAGTCGCGTAAGTTACTTTTTGGTCGCATAGTGGTCGTAAAGAGGTCGTGTAGCGCACTTTTTGTCGAATTAAGGTGTTTATTACCGCTGCTTTACGACATTTGATCGTATACGAGTATCCAGCGCGCCTCCTATACCGCAAAATATTAGTTGTCAAAGTGACAAAATATGTAATTATAAATATTACTGTTGAAAGTGAGACTCGGCCATTTTACTTATTCATCTTTGTTTTTACTTCGAAACTCAAGTTCAAGGACGGTTGGTCTTATGGGAAATTAATTTCATCGAGTCTTATGTGCTAGTTTAAACTATATAATAAACGCGCCAGTGTAATTCATTAAATAAATAATATTTTACAGTCATTTTTGATAAAACGTGTTTACAATTACCTTTATACGATTCAAAGTGTTGGACAAGACCGTTATACAACTTCTATACGACGTTTAAATTTATGTCATTATTGGATTTGTAAACATTCCGCCATAGAAACAAAATTAGGGTTCAGTTTAGTAATTGTCAAGTGTGTAAAACCTTATTAATCACTATTGTTATTATCATTATTGTGTTGTTTGCTGGTTGAGCTGTCATTAAAAAAATACACGTGATACTGGATACAATAGATATCGATAAATTCTTAACAAAATTAGATTTATTAATTTGATACGTATTGCTCAAAATGACCATGGAAATCTACACATTTTGTACGTGCTGATCGTTGTTTCGGTTGCAGATTTTATACTAGTGACGAAACCGAACCTGCACATTTTATACTAACTGAAGAAACTGTTATATATTATATTTTGATAAATTTTGATTTTTTCTGGTGTCCAAGTTGCACTTTTTGCCATAGGTATACTATAATTACCCAGAAGATGAATGTGAATTCTGTATTTAGAAATTATTTTTTTATAAAACCAAATATTTTTCTTGTAACTTGTACAGTAAGTATAGGTATAATATAATACCTACTGGTGACGGCGTTTTAAAAAAATAAAGTGCTGTTTACGGAACCATCTCCAGTTGGACTACAGTTAACTTGTCGCATACCTACTTTTATTCCGTACTTATATTCAGTTCGTATAACGGTCGTAAAAAAGTGTTTGAATCGACTGAAAGTCGTATAGGAGTTTTATATACCACTCTAATACGACGTCGTGTAAAGGTAGTTTTCGAACCTCTAATACGACTAAAGTCGGTATAGAAGTCGCATAGACGTTTCTTCTGCCACAACACTGCTTACACGACTGAATGTCGTGTAATAGTCGTATAGGGCAGTCGAATAGGCGTTTCTACGACGTTTTTACACGACTACAAGTCGAATAACTATAGGGGGCACTAAGTCGTATAACAGAATGAAACTACTTCTATACAACGCTTATACCACTATGAGTCGCGTAATTCCTTCTTATTCGACTAAAATGTTTGTTGGGCATCCAGTCATGGTGAGCGACATTAACTGAAATTATTTTGTCAATAACAAGATTGAATGGACACGGCCTCATCGGAATTATTGCCAAAGTGAAGCTTGATGATTGGCTTACATCAAAGTAGCAGACCCCTGAAGGAAACTCTATTTATTTAGGTACCTTTCATGGCGGCCTTCTTTGAGTGTCTTACTTTTTTAGTTGTTGTGATAACGGCCATAGAATAAACACGTAGGTATTCCGCGAAAATATCAGGTGACTTCCTATTTCCTTTCAAGGGTTCAAGTGCTGTGACAGACTGAAAGACGGCGGAAGTATAGGTACTAATAGGGTCCCGTTTGATACCCTTTGGTTCGGACTTGTTATTAAAAGATACTACAAATGGTAATAAATAACCGAAATTCATCAATAACGATACGTAACCATATAAACAACAAACAAACAACATCTGATGAAACGCCACTATATTATTAAAACCAATTTCCCCGCGAATGTTTCGTCAGGCCGTATTTTTTATTCCGTTGAAGCTTTAAACCTTATTGCTCAGGGAATACGGGTCGTGTCAAAGGTTGATTTTATTTTACCGGGTAGGGATGTGCCTCTTCTGTATTAGCTCATTTGTATGTACGATTTATAGTTGTCAATTCTTTTCGGTAAATTGCCCATAAACGAATAGACGTACCTCTTCATAATTAGTGATCACCGCCCATGGACATCATTAACACAAATGGCATATTATATATAATATAGGCGTTGTGGTGAAGAATGAAGAAAATTAACGAAAGGGGGTTACGATGTGACGAATTCTTGTGAAAATAATAATAATATTGCATCGTACAATGTGCACATATTAGTCTAAAAACTTACGACATCTTTTATGTCGGTTAACGCTGAACTAATGAAGCACTCGAGTTATTCGGATCATATTAATTTTGTAATCATAAAACTGAAATGTATTAACGGCGGTATTCAAATATAATTGAAATCCATTATGTATTCTGTTGTCCAGTTATCCGCACGGTGATCTATTTTTAAACTTGCAATTAATTATATTTAGGCACTTCTCACACAACGCTATTTATGAGCTACGCGAGTTTACGCGACTGCAACGCAATCAAAAATTTGTAAGTATCTAACACTTTTCACTGACAGGACGTGCGTCTCCTGTCAGTGAAAAGTGTCAGATACATACAAATTTCCAATTAATTTCCAAATTGTCAATGTTAAAGTTTTTTTTTGTAATAAATTAATTATTTACAGGTCGCTCAATGTTTCATTCAGAGTCGGTACAAGTGCACAGTGAAGTGTGGCAGTCATTTATATTTTAGTACATTCACCGTTCTCAACGAGTTTTATTGCGCGTCAGAACATCCCTATAAAGAATGGAATGTACATAAAGTTTTCACATTCGACTCATGGGCCGACTCGCGAATTGTATCGCCGCTAGTAAATATTTGAGCGGCTGGGCAATCGTAGCACGGACGTGGAAATCGGTACTGCTTTCCCGTACAGTGCAATACTCTTACTTTACAATTTTATCAGTTCACTTTAATTAGATATAAATAACGTTGAATTAATTTGTTAATTAATTAATTAATGCAATTAACTTGTTTCATAATTTTTTCAACTTTGAAGTGTAGGTCGCAATAAATTGAGTAGTTAGGGTGATGTATGGAAAACACACAAAGTATCACACATAATCACTCACTCATACCTAGTGGCAGTTGAAGTGTTGCGACTAGTCAGTTCAAAACAAAAACAGGTGAAACTCTACAATCGAGTAGATCACGACTCTATCACCCTTCACGATGTCCTGGTAGTATTCCAGCCCACCAAATACGGACAAGAAACAATTCATCAACTAATTTCAAACTTTTAAAGAGTCAGTCGATGGAAAACAATAGATAATAAATACCTCACTTCCGTTCTTACTGACAACGCTTTAGCGATGGTGTTACTGATATTTATGGGCCTCGGTGACCATTATAATTATCATCATCATTATATTTTACGCGTTTGTTCACATCATTAGTCGATGCCGGAAATACATATAAAAATACAAAAGAATTACATGTTAATAATTCTACCTTTCACCGAGTACACCTCTCCGGTACGAATGACGCGGTTTGTTTCGTCTAGTAAGACGCATACTGCGAAGGATTGGAATTAATTGCCTGCGTCGGTTAAGCGGTCACTTATTCATAGTAAAAAAGATTGACATAAAATTGATTTTTTGATCTTTTTTTCTGTGGATATTGTTCGAATTTTGTAACTAGTTACTTCATAGTGCAAAAGTTTTATTCTCTAGTTTTTTTACTATTGTAATAATGTCCTAGTTTCAATTCGGTATAAGAGTTTATCATTTATCACTGTCTAGATCTTAGGTCTCACAGATCTTTCAGAATGAAAAACGTTACAACCCTAAGCCTAGACAATGCCCAATTTAGGTTCTATACAGTTTATTACGTATTATTTCAAAGTATACTATAGAGGTTAGTGTGAGGTATATTTAGTACGGTTCAGATTACGGCATAAAATAAATATTTTCTCAATAAATAGAAAATATTTATTTGCGTGCAAGTTTCACTTGTTCAGCCTTTGCCTAGTGATGTTATAAACTTTTTATTTCCACCCTTTATATTTTTGAACAACAAATAAACAAATTACTCAACTAAACCTCACTAAAGCACAATGTAAATCATTTTAATACAATGACACTATTTATTGACTTATTTTACTTAGTGTCTATAATTATTTCAATTTATTTTAAACTTGACATACTTTTTAAATAGGACGTCGGTAATAACTATAATTCGTCTATATCCGTTAATTTGTAGAACTCTTTTAATGAACTGCTAGCTTTTGTTTTGACTCTCCTTTCCCAGCTATGTTATTATAGCAGCTCACGTTATTATAGCATTATAGCGGCGTGCCTATATTTCGAAGTGAAATAGCAATTGCTATGCGTCCTATGCAAATGATAACATTGCAAATACGTCATTTATGTAGGTATATTTGCCAGCGTTAATCCGGCCATTATTATTTATCGCTCATACTACCGGCACCACGAAATACTTTTTCTCTTCCGTGACCGGTACCATCTAACTTATTCCTATAAACTTCTTTTATAGGTGGTAATAGCCTAGATTTCACCCGGGGAAGTACCGCCGTCCGCCACGGTACTAATACTAAGTACAATTTCTAACGCCATCCCTGTCCAAGACCTCACGTTTAATTAACTCACTAACACATTTATTAAAATTGTAACACAAACCCAGAACAAACGCAGATCTTTTAACGAATTATGTTTATTGATTAACGTTTTAAAACGCATTTAAATTTTAAATCTAAATCTTCTATGTCTAACTCATCTATTGACGCTGCGATCAACATCCGATCGTATCGAAATCAACAAGTGGCGTCAGTGCACTGTAAACAAGAAGAACGGCGGAAAGTTCACACAAATATAAAAGTAAACTTTACATTTACGACCTCGTATCTTACATACATAGTAGTGGCCTGTCTGCAAAGTGAGGGGTCCTGGATTCGACTCCCGGTCGGGGTGAGCATTTTTCTGACCGGTAAACGTTTGTTCTCTTGTCATGACAACATGACACATGTGTCATGGCTGTTAATCATCGTAACCCATGACTGTCCCACTGCTGGGCACGGGTCTCTTATCAGAATGAAAATTTAAAGGCCATAGTCCACCACACTAGCCAAGTACGGATGTGCGAACTTCACACACCTTTGTACGATGTTTCACTTCACTGTTTTAATTGTTTAAAACATAACGTATATGTAAGAGTGTGTTAGCATTTATTTATTTATTCGTTGCATAGCATAGCGTAACTCTATCAGCTAAACATTAAGAGACATTGCCAACGTGAAAGCCAAGCTGGATACCGATTGCTATAGACGAATTTTCATTTGCGAAATTGAAATTGGAGTGTACGACTAACTAACATTTGCAATGCGCTCCGGGTGTAATTCGGCAAAGTTTGATTCACATCAAAGTTGTAGCTGGATTTGGGGATCGATCCTATACTCGTAGTTGCAGAGTTATGTGGGTGTTTTTAATTAGACATTCATTGCTTCGTGAGGATGTATGAATACGTCTGAAATGTATGAAGATTCGTATGAAAATGTAATTTACATCAATGTTTTCTTTGTGAGAAAATGACTGAACCCGATAGCGGGAGAACTGCTTTTTATTGGTACCTAGTTTCTACTTTATTGTGTGGACGACACTTTGGTGGGTCATTAGGAAACCTCTCCACTACGGATTAAAATAGCGTTGTAAAGAATGCTCCAGCCCCCTGGAGTAATTAAGTGGGACCTTGCTACGTAGAAGGCCAGTAGTTTAGAGACAAACATAGAAAATAACAGTCCATTTGTTGACAAATAGGTCTATTACTTATCATTTTAGTTCTAGACTCTCGTTTATGGACATTAGAATATCATCCATATATAATAGTCAACAATCAAGAATATGATTAATACTACGCCGTCATAGTCAGTCCCAGACATCAGCGAAAGCATCACTGACGCATTGCCATCAAACAAAAAACAAAAAAGGCAAACCAATTATCTCCTTAAATCCCCCACTCCTGTGGAGCTCCCCTACTGAATCAATTATTATGATTACTCCACGAACTAGTTAGATACGTGTTCGTTACAAACTATCATTATTACAATGATCCCGCGTCTTTTGGGATCGCGTCCGGGGTTGCTATTGCGCGTCTTTTGTTTCCAACTCAATTAAAAGTTGCCGCCATGCAAAGGCGCCGGTTAGGGGTCGTTAGCAAGTTTCCGAACGGGACATAGATCAAACAGAGTGGATTTGGGGCGATTCGCGATACGGTCGGCGATTTAACTTGTGCAGTTGGATTAATACTCCGGGGCGGATGTCGCGCGGTGTGGGAATAGCGCGTTGCATCCAACTGATTGTTGATACCGAGGTCCGCGTGCATTTTCGACTTTGCAATATTAAGCTTTTAACTGTAAATTATCGTAGTTTATTCTTGACGGCATGCGTCGGTTTCAAGTGATATCGAGTTAAGCTACAACTGGCGAGGTTGGTAGTTGGATATAGGATCGCTAGTTGAAACATTTCGTGAGCGTTCCCGGAGATTGAAAGACATGTAAATCTGTTGAATCTATGTTGGAGGCATTGGTTGGAGGAGCATAAAAACATCCGACACTTGGGTTGGCCTCTTAGCCTTTTACCCCGTCGTGGTCAAACTGTGGTATCTCTGAAGCAACGGGAGGTGGAAAAGGGTACATGAGACGGAATGTGGCTTGAAAAGTAAGTTGATTTGACACTTTCAGGGATATTGAAAGCATGACACTATAGTATGTATAGGATAATTGATCTTAATTTTATATGAATAGATTCATAATGCAAATAGTTATTCGCAATTTACAGTTATTATTACATTACACATTAGTGGACACGGGCTCCCCTGAGATATTTCAGAATTACGTTATCAAATATCATAAGTCTCGAGGGGACACGAGGAAAGTCAAGACTTATACGCCCACGACCTGAAACGAAATCTCTTAATATCAGGAGTGATACAGAAACATAATTATATTCATGTATTTTCAAGAAAGAAATGTCAAAGAAGACCCGCTAACATTTTTTTTACATCGAACTCGTAGCCTTGTTGGTAGTGACGACGTTGCCTGCAAAGCGACGAGTCTCGGGTTCGTTTTCCGACTGAGACAGATATGTATGTTTGAGATAAATGTAAGTGAAGTGTAATTGTACTGCCTATGACACCCGTGATACATGAAATCCTAGTGCGTAAGGCCCTTCTCACACTACGCTATTTCTTAGCTACGCGACTCCGACGCAATCAACAGTTCTCCGACTGTGACACTGTTCACTCATCACGCGCATCGTAGACGCGTCACCTCGTGTGCAGAACTTGGTAAATATATAGGGCGTCGACTCACGAGCGACGCATAGCTAGCATGCCTGGACAAGATTCTAGGTGCTTACAAATAACGTTGTGTGAGAACGGCTTAAGTGTTAAAGCGTTAATTTTAATCACCCGTATATCATACCTATCATACTTGAAATCATCTGTTGTAAGGATCGCAAGCACTACCGACTGGGCAGGGTTATCAGCGTAATAAAATTGATATCTCCACAATCTAGTTGTTTTAGGGCTGGCAATATTCATGAAAGTTACTAACTCTGTTACCCGGAGGTAGAAACTGACCCAAAGTCTATTATCTAATCAAGTTAAGTTTATTTCATACAAGTGATTGAAACTTTGTATAGCCCCCCCGTAGGGCTGGACTATATCTATTATTTTCACTGGAAAATTTATACAAATATTTTGATGTTAGTGGCATTGCCAAATGACTCAGGTAAATTCATTAAATCACTTTAAAGGCTATCTATAATTTTACATTAACTATTATTTATATTACATATAATTTTTCTGTTTCATTGGCTCAGATGAAAATTAAATAAAAGAGTTTTGATACGCATGCATACCACAGTATACGCGTTAACTTTCTCGCTATTGGAGTAAGACTTGCACTTGCAGTCGACCGCATATAGAGTGAAACGTGAAAGATTTTGTATGTTCCACTGTGGAATACCGTGAACAAAACACTAGTCCATTACGCCACATAATTATCAATATGACGGCTGTGTGGTACTAGTATACGCTGGATTTCGACTTGTTGGTTTATTGGCGTGAATCAAAGGATTTTTCCTCACAATCCGCGCTCGACTCTACCTTCGCCATTGTATATCGAATAACACCGTAACTATTTCAAAAAGATACACATAATTCTGTACGCCGTTGATGCATCAAGTGTTGTACACAATATTTAAATGTTTTTAAAACAGTTATTAATATTCTAAGCTGATTATAATTAATACTCCAATCAACCTAATTCCGGGAACTCGTTTAATTTTACATCAAACTGTGTTATTAATAAATGATACAATTAACATCATGTTGATGATGTGATATTCAATTATGGATGACGTAATAGGTCTGTAATTTGAAACTATTGCACAACGACGTTTGTGGTCGCCTGGTGGTTCTTTGCATGCCTGGCATACTTTACAAAACTGTATATTACTCGTATTTAAACAAGTGGGCTTACCTTTGGTAAGTAATTCGGATTTCATTCTACGCAGACAAGGCCACGTGTACCTATATTCTAGCCTCTATCAGACTGATATTAATATATGAACGTTGTGGATTTAATCGTGATAGGTCCAAGCATCATTTTGGCCTGGTAATCAGACCAATGTAAGTTTAAATGCGTTCGATCATTTGAACGAACTTCAAACACAAAACACAGATAAATTATTGCAATCCATGCTTTTTAGTACCAACAACATTTTGCAAATAGAACATTTGTAGAACACTAGTCCTATTTCAGGAGCGGAGACTAGATTAGAGAATGGATGGCTCATGAATCTTCCAGTTAACAATAGGGTTGTCACTAGGCTTTTATCCGTATTGGTTCTAAGGAGTCCGATGGTTGTTTAACATTGTCCGCGACAAGCCCGGATTGCGCTTGCGCTTGAGCTAACAAGGAGTTCATTACGTTGTTTTACAATTAGCGCACATCTATTAACTCGGCAACACTTTAGAATTGTCACGCCTGAAGCTGCGAGTATATTCCGTTAATAAGTAGAAAATTTCTATAATTATAAGCTGTAATGACACCTTAACACTAGTTAATCCCCATTTATTACTATCAATAAAAATTAAGCAATTTGCGTGCCAGCCCTGAACGGCCAACCAACGGGACTCGGTGCTAGTCCCATTCACGGGAGTGTCGCGTTTACTTTGTAACGTTTACACGGCTCGTTAGATACTAGGACCGCGCCGTCGAGACGTTCATCGCGGGCATTGTACTGTGAACATCGAAAATTACTCGAAAATTTTATAAGCATATTTACCTTTATGTTTCAGTGTGGGGTGACAAATTTAACACGTCGATTTTGACCTCCTTAGAATATTTGGAAATGTCGTGTTTCTCTGTCCGTTACTAGCCAATAAATGTGTAACCTGATGGCAAGTAGTGGTCGATACACATGGATATGGACACACACACAGACATACATACACACAGAAGGAAATACATACAGGGACATTCGCGGGAATAATCACAATAAGTTCTTAGAACTCAAAATATGAAGTGGTGATGAAAACTCGTAGCGGGAAGGTAAAAAAATATGGAACATATATTCAAAAACAAAATATTGCAGTAGGTATATATGTATTAAAAAGTAAGACAGATACAGTACGACCGTGTTATAACTATGGTTAGCAATACAATACATCACGTAGTCGTGCGGACTTTAGACGTTATTATATACCTACCTATACGTATTATTGTTTTGTAGACGTACTGTATATTGATCTCTAAGTATTGTATAATCATCGTGTACAACTACGAACCGCTAGTTGACACATATATCAACATTTATGATATTAATTCAGTTTCCCATAGGATTCAAATGTAAATTAAATCAATGTTCGTACATTGTCTGCGTAGGTGTCCTTTAGTAGCAATTCATCATTACCACCGCGTTGGCAGACTAGACGCTAGGAATATCATGTCTGCTTATACTCGTTATAGTATTATTAGGTTTGTAAGAATAAACATCTTTTGTTTCTTGTCACTTCTTTTGAGACCGACAAAGTATTGGTGATGTATTTGATGTCAAATTATGTCCTTGGGCAACATTCGCTGTTTACATAAAAATTCGTCAAAATATGCGTTTTTTGTTTACATTCTGCTTTGTTTTACTAACTTATTTAAGAGAATTTGTCGCTGGGCGACCACATCATCCCGTTTAGGAAAAACAATACATAAATAACATATGTATTTTGTTGGCGTCTACATTGGATCGTATGCGCGCTGTGTACGTACGCTCTATGGAATGCACACAAACCAATAGTGTCATCCTCAAGCCTCCGATGAAAATCTTTGTGTGCGTTTTTGATTGTTTAGCTACATGAAGGGACAGCGGAGCGTGCACAGATAAGCCGCGTTGGTACCTTTGTTTGCAGATACTGGTATGAATATACTCTGTGGCACGTATTAAATATCATTATTAATTGATATGTCGCATCGACGCGCATGAGTCAGTCGACTGTGTCTGCATCACGGAGGTATTGGGTAAATTGATACGTTTAAAAACAATCACAGTTACGGCATCGGTGGGTGTCGTGATAACATTTTTTGAACTTTTTACGTTGATGACCGGTTATCCAATTGTCACCATGTCAAATTATTGTTAGGGTACGTAAAGACTATACATATAACAAAACATGTTATAAAACATAGTTATATAACATGTTTTATAAATGTGGATGATAATGTCTTACAAAAACACATTGTGTCTTGTTATATGTTTCATTGTGATACAACAATGTTAGATAATGTGGACGTGTTTTAAGTATAACAGAAGTTATATAACATGTTACATAATCTGAACGCACCCTTACACCAAGTCAAACTGCCCTAAAAAGGGTCTTGTGTTTTATTATCAGCGAAGCAGAACAATTTTATGTTAAGTTTTTAACTTCAGGTCTCGATCTGACGTAGGTACACATCACTAGCAATAATGGCCCGAGAACATCTTTCACATAAACCTATGCCCAGGCATCGAACCCGGGCCCTCTTGTTTCGCAGTCTGGGCCTCTACCAATAAGACAATATCTTTCATGCTATAAAACTCGTCAAGCCAAAGTTGGTCAACGCGCTAAATTATGATCTCAGTGCTTTCATTCTGAGAGAAATCAGATTGTAATAATAATAAAGACTGGAGCAATAACATTTCTTTAATTGTACTAATAATGATAGCAATCTAAACTTAAATAAATGAAACACTGGAAACAGTAAATTAAAATAACTACTAAATTAACTATGTAAATAATGGCATACCTACTCATCTATATCTATAATAATATGATTACAAAGCTAAAGAATTTGTTTGTTTGAACGTGCTAATCCTCGGAGCTACCGGTAACTGGTTCAAAGCATTAATAAATAGAAACTTTCTGAAAATAAAAATCTTAAAAATATAAAAACTGTAAACCCATAAAAATATTCGATAAAACTAATAGAAAAGGTAACTTGATACGTAGACAAAACGACATCAACGAACAGTTTACATAGACATCTTGAAAGAAACAAATAATAGGTAGGTATATAAATTAATAAGTAATAAAGCTTTACCGCTGAAAACAGCGGTCCATATTTAATGTCAGCAATGAACAACGTGCGTTATGAAGTGCATAACGCACCATAAGGCGTGTGTGACGCGTCGCCGCTTGCGTAACGCAGCACTTGTGCAAACAGCGCTGATAAACGTTTGAACAGGGGCTCTACACTGGCTAGAGCCTGGGGCTCTATTTTTGATTCGCCCATCTAGAGGCGAGCACTCGCTTCTAGTGATTGTCGCTTTACATAGAAAATTCCATACTTTAGACCCGTGCGTGCGGCTACAACAAGTGGTCTCAAGGTCAGGTCACATCACCCGAAACGAAAACTCGCCGTTAGAAAAGCGATTCAAAAATAGAGCCCCGACGACGACAGTAATAGGTCGGTACCTACTTCTCATTATCATTATCATCTACATATATATACGTATAAAAAGTACATTGGAATGTTTTTTTTTGTTTAACGTGCATTTGTGAGAGAACGCAATTTTATTCTTCAGATGTCAAGAGGACGTTAGGGTAAAGTGAAAGGCAAGCTTGTGGGGTCGCAAACCATGTTTGTTGTACAAAGTTGTAAAGAAAAATGTTCTTACGGCTTTTATGTACGGTGAATAGCTTACCAGATAAACCATAAATATAATCTGTACCCTTGTTTACAGGATGCAGCCGTGCGATAAGGGGTGCAATCTCACAAACTGGGATTTAGGTAACTTTAGTATGGACTAAAAAGCGAAATCGTACCGAATCAATTACTCACTCATTCATATACTTACGCATTATTATGACAAAACATCAACATTAAACAGTACTTGTACTAAAAATTGAATTTGGCAAGGTGTCAGTTTATGAGTAGAAGACATATGTAAAAGTTAGCTAACGATAATATTTGTCATATTTTTCATAAATGAGAAATTAAAGTTTCAAGTACTTTTGTGCAGAACAAATCTTCAACAAATAGTAAAATACACTTAAAGCATAAAATTTTATTACTTTGCGACAGCGAAAAGTGTTTTCGACGTTTCAATGAGAATAGTTCACGAGCTTACCAGTCGATCTACTGACGTTTAGCACCAAAGACATGTTATGTAACAAAGTTATACATCTACATACTAAATATGTGCATAAGATTTTGGCCTTAAGGTTTACTAAAGCAAAGCTTAATTTAATATAAACATTTAATAATGTTTGTTTTCTTAATAAAGTTTTATGCGAAACCCGTCTGCGTATAAATCATGATTTATATTTGATTTCAATCAGATTACTTTAATGAAGTACTTTCACTGAGGTAAATGAATTTTTTACAGCATTAGAGTAAGAACTTTCTTAAATGTTAAGCACATTTTTGTTTTTAATTTTAATTGAATTTCCATAAAGAAAGAGTGTTGTTAACTTAACACACTTTTATAACAATTTACTTGGTTGTTGTTTCAGCAGATTATTTCAATTTTAACAAGCGCACTTTGACCTCATTCAATAGCGAACCACCGATTGAGTTCCCCTGGCTTCTTAAGTAATAGTTTATCCTTTGTAATAAAATGCGATTGTGTAAGTTTGAGAGTCCGGATAAAATTTATTGTGTTGGGAGTTTTTATCTCTTTAGCGGTGCAAAAGCTAATAGACGTAAAAAAGCGTCTTTAAAGCTGAGTGCTTTTTACTATTTTCCAAGTTTGTTGTCTGTTGACAAGAGAGGAGACAAACTAAGTAATATTTAGTGAAGAAATAACCAAGTTGGTTTTAACAATTTCACAAGAGTTGCTATTTTTACGTGAAATAAGTTAATGCATAACAAAAGTCATACAATTTATGGTATTTTATGATTAAATCCAAAATAAATACACTAATCTATAACTCTTTTCCTAAATCCACCTATATCATGGCTTATTTTTCTTTAAGACACCGCGCGGTTCAAGTGATCAAGCCAGCCAGACAGGTAAAAAACCTTAATGAAACAAACCAAATTAAACATAAAAACTTCTTATTTATTATAATTGATATTAAATGCTAACGGGTTGAACATCCTACTTCCTATCCTACTAATATTATAAATGCGAAAGTTTGTAAGGATGTATGTGAGTGAGTGTGTGTGTGTGTTTGTTGCTCTTTCACGCAAAAACTACTGAATGGATTTTCATGAAACTTTACAGTAATATAGCTTAGACATCGGAATAACATAATGTGTTAAAATTTATGGAGATTTTTGAAGGGACTGGTTACCCGAAGCGAAGCGAGGGCGGGTTTACTAGTATAAAAATAAATAAACAATAATTATATGTGTCTAAGACGTAAAGTTACACAGGTTCAATGATTTATGAAGTCCTGGTAATTTGAAAGACTTGCGTGGGTACATACATACATAGTTTAACATGACGAAGCTTTCTTGGAGTGTGTGTATGCATGTATGATGATGCAAGAGGCATTAATATATTTGGTGTTTCCAACGATCACTGTGTCAAAATTAACTAGACAGCTGGTTTCAAAACCCTACTACCAGCTAAAAGAACCTTCGGGATTAAAATACAAAGGCGGCAGGGCCGAGTAACCGTGTTCGATCTCGAATTAGTTTCAGTTGCAATCGATACAAATGCCAGCTTTCTGACAATGTTAATAATTTTAATTGTAGATTGACGTCGAGAATTTAACGTGACTTTAAGTAATTTTGCTTAGAAGCTAAATTGAACTTTGTAGCTACGTAATAAAGTTGTTTTTAGCGGGGTTTCATATCTTTGCTACTAAGGAACGGACTATTCGTTGCTAAGCCGGGTGCACTATGATATGAGTAAGAAAGCAAGGGAGGGAGCTTGGAATGATAGATAAATTGGACATTCCGAATATACTAGGGTTTCATAACATCTCATTATGGAAGGCTGTTGTCATCGTATTCGGTAATGCACACGTGTGTATGTCTGGATGTTTGTTTGTCCGACGCGAATGGCGGCGGCGATCACAATGGCGATGGAATGCCTTGTCATGTCCGTTTGTAAACAATAACGATCAGATCTATAAATGTTTATCGATCGCTCCTTCAGCCATCATAAAGCGGATGACGTCTTTGCTGAGTTTTGTTTTGAGTTCGTTTAAATCTGTAAGTTATTTGATAGCAGTTACAATATGTAAATGAACGATTTATATCTGACGATTTATATCAGGGGTAGTAGAACCAACGTCAAACGTTTTATCTGCATGCACTTCCAATTATTTATTTATTTATTTTTCTTCGACCAAGTAAATGTTTAGTTAGGACATTCTTAGTAGTCGAATTCCAATTTAACAACTCTTAATTTAATACGTGTCTTAACACTTTACAAATTTAATCTCTATTCATAACCACTGCTACGTGAACACTACAAAGGTTTTATTGTACAATCATTCGCCTTAATATATCTATTAGTAATAATCGTAATCGTGTTAGCTTTTACGCCATTTTAGTTTTAATCTACTTTTTTAGCGTCTTCGAGTCTTCATCACGTTTTTAACCACTGCTACTGGTCTAAGAACTACTAATTTTGTTTACACATCATCAGGCAGGAAGTCAAGAGTCTGTCATACGAGCTTATCGGTCACACCTGCGTCGTTAGTATCGCTGCTCCCGCGCGGTGTGTAGTTTGACACGCCACGCGACGCCACGCCACGCCACACCACGACACGCCTCGTGATGTGATTCACTTCCATTACGTGATCGCAAGGTTACTTTTGTCCATTTGTTATTGATGCCATTATCAAATCCATGCTCTATACAATTTTTATGACGCTGAAGAGTTTGATTAATTTGTTTGTTTAACTACTTACACGGTATAATCTCAGGAACTACTGGCCTTTTTACTGACTGCCAAAAAAGAAAGAGGTTCAATGTTTGACGACTGTATTCTTTTATGTATCGTAAGCGATTTCTCCGTCGTTTGTGAACCGATTCTTTTTATCTTTGTATATCAAAGAGCTTATTTCCGAAGTGGTGCCATTGCCACCAAAACAGGATCTAATGAATCCCAGGGAAATCAAAGGAATCCACACACATTTTACTTATGAAATGTATAGGAACTTCTCATAAAAGTCTTATGTAAAGTTTATAAAAGTGTTATTTATATTTGTTTATAGCACAGCGTGACCTAAACCCGCATTTAAGTCACAGATATCCGTGACTTAAATACCTGATGTTTGCATGGTAAATGACGCTAACTTCACACCGTTCAAAAATGAATCTATATTCATAATTTCGTGCAGTTCTTACCTGAATAATAAAACATAAAAAAACAAAGATTTTGAGTCGACAACATATTATATGTATCTGCAAAATTCGGATTGTCCAGTTTTGTTAAATTGTAATTGTTCTGAGAGACAAATCGCAGTCGCCATATTTGACACTACCGAAACGTCACTGACACCTGATTGCTGTGTTGCCAACTTAGCGCTTACTGCTAATTTTGTGTGGTAGAAAACTTTAAATTTAAACATTAATAATTCCTTTCGTATTTTTTTATCTGACTCTTCATATTACACTTTGTAATTCTCTTTCGCACCATAAAACAACAATAACATCATCGCAACTTAAAAAGTGTAACTCTGTAACAACTTAAAAAGATATGTTATCTTTATGAAATTAAAGTATTAAATCATAACTATTATCTATTATAACTACAATTAAGCGGGTTTATGTCACTCGTGCTATAAAATAATATACGATACTCGTTCGTAAAGGAGATGTTTCAAATCCGGCCCACAATATGTACAGTACCTCGAAAAATCGAGAAAAATCCATGGAATTCGAGAAAAATAAAGATAAACTGCTTAAATGCATACTTTTCTGGTACAAAAATTGTATTTATCATCCACTTTTATCACGTTTCAACATGGCGTCTTGCCAATTTGTCATTGATCATAGATCACGAACTGTCTACTGTCACCTCAACATGACAGAAATGTAGGTACATATGTCAAAATTCAACCAAATCAACCAACGTGACATGTGATGACAGCTTACCGCCATGACGGATTTTAGTTTTTGTGTTGCAATTTTACGTGTACATTTTTGTGTTGTACCAACAAACTAAAGCAATTTAAAGGAATTGGATGATTGAAAACTGTTTTAATTGTGTTTTTCCATTTTTGAGTATGGTGTACAAAGTCGCGGCCGGGGCTCCATACATTTTGAAACATCTCCTTTGCATTTTTGAACGGCGTATATCGCACTCGCTTCGCTCGTGCGCTAACTTCACGTCGTTCAAAAATGGCCAACTTTATGTACTATTATATTAAAGATGGTTTTATTTTTTTAAGAATTATTATGGTTATTAAAAGATTTTTGCTAGTTTGAGGAGATTTAATCTATTTTTAATTTTCATTTAAAATAAAAAAGGAATGCATACAGCGCAAAAACCAGTTAGTGTTAGTAATTAGTAGTTAATTATACGGTCTGCTGCATGTATTAATTTAAATGTTACTTAATACATAATTATTTGATTTTAATTTTCTATGCTTTTTCTATATATTTTTGAGTAATGAAAATCACATTAAAAAGTTCTTATGTAATAAATACAATTTGACAACTAAATTTATTATTTTACATATTCATTAAATTATAACAAAATATATTATTAAATTTATACAACATTAAACATTACATTGTTTCTTTCAAAACCTTTCTTAGACCTAGAAAGGTAGAGGGGACCTACTCAGTAATATCGAAGTAGAATTATAAACAGTGTTTATATAAATACTAAACAGTAAACCTAGATTCTCTCCAAGTCCAACCAATTGTTACATCCAGTGGCAGCGCTACCGAGCGCACGACACGAGGATAATGCACCAAGGAAACAAACACACGCTTATTTTTGTCACTCACTGTGCGTTAACGCCGTAGAACAATGCACCGACAGAGCGATACACCGTATCACAACTAGATGAACGTGCCTTAGGGTAGCAATTTTTTTTAGTAATTTAAAATAAATGTTTCATATTTTTCATTTTATAACCGACAACTAATAGTAAGTAGTTATAGGTAGTTGCATATAGACATCAGGTTAAGGCATGTAGGCAGTAAAAGCCATGTGTCATAGGTACCATGGACAGCACACATGATAAAAACACACACCTAGACTGAGAACCGAAATTTAAACTCATCATTCAAATTTCCGCATCAGTGGGAATTGAATTTAGAATGGCGATCCGAAATGTTAGCCATTGCGCCATTCAAGTCGTCAAAAATTAACATTTATAAAATACTTGTAGGTTGCGCAATACTTTTCAGAACTTATATCAATTAATTTTAATCCTACAAATTAAAACGGTTCAACATTTTGTTTTAATTGTTTCTATCAGATGAGTAATGATTTTAGTTTTTCGACATAATAAAGTAAATGTTACAACTGGCTTCACAAGCCGAAAATAATGTTATGAAATATTTTACAATACCTATTGGTTATTATTTTCGAAAAACGATTCTGCGATATAACGGGAATGTGCATAATACAATACATAATAAAAAAATTATGCACAGTACAACTACACAATTTCAGTTAATAATATTCAATAGCGAACATTACTCTGCGCGTGTGCTACTCTATTAAATAAGACAATCGGTATTTAAACACGACTAGTTAGTGATGTGTGGTTAATTATCCTCAAGGTAATTTTAAAATATTGCGATAGTTTAGTATAATCAATCATGAGCTCGAAAATTCTGGTTCAAAATTAACGAAATCATTGATGACGTAATAAGCGCAGTGTTTCTTGCGTCGCTTTTTTCATTAAAACATATTCCATTGCGGTGTTAGGCACTTCTCACACAACGCCATTTATGAGCTACGCGACTGCAACGCAATCCAAAATTCGCTGTATCTGACACTTCTCACTGACAGGAGAAGCATCGTAGACGCGTCGCTTTCATACATTGACAAGATCCTAGTCGCTTGCAAATAGCGTTGTTTGAGACCTGCCTTAAGTGTAGACAATGGAGGCATTCGATGTGGGATTCTTCGAGTAAAGAATGAATCGGTTTTTACTTGGTAACAGTAAGCTTACTCACTTGCGCTCTCAGACTGGCATAATTTCCACTTAAAACCAGATGAATATTTTTTTTTCGTAAAAAAATATATTACTTTTGTTGCTATGGTAGCCGGGTTGATTGGAAGAAATCGCTTTATAGCGATAAGGACGCCTATTGTTTTACACTAGTTGTTTGTGCTTTTGTGTGTAATATTTTTACGGTGTGAAAACAATAACGTGATGTTAAATAAATTAAAATTAAAGCGAAACGTTGGCAGATTAAGGGTGGATTGCACCGTAGAGACGATTGTAGTTAGCGTAAATTGTAACTATGACAGCAACTTTGACTATAACGAAGGAATGTAACATTTTTGTGTTGTAAGTTGCTTTCATGTTATATGTACATAGTGTGCATTAATGTTTAAGTTAATAGACTTGCCAGTGTAATTAGCCAGTGTATTCTACATATTTTTTATAGGTCATTCGCTTTTCGGTGTGGCAATTTCACTATCAAGATGACTTTGTGTCACTGAACGTCAATGCGATTTTTCATTGAAATACAATTGACAGTAACAATAACTTGAACCGACCGAAATCAAGTAGTTAATTTTAGCGTTAAATATGATTTGATGTCATTTTAACCGTATTTAAAATGGTGTTACCTATGTATGGCTTAACCGTTGATTTGACCGCTAGTTAGGTTAATCTTATGGTTAAAGTTAAATGATGCAACCCAGCCTAAGAAAGTTTTACCATTAACTATAATAAGTAACCCGGCCTCGTTTTACTGACTTAACGCCAATATTTAATACAATACTATAGATAAAAAATAATCCAAGATAGACCGAAATTGAAATCCAACTGGCAATCCTAGAGATCAGCGCTTTCAAACAAATAAACACGAAAACCTCTTTAGCCATTACAATAACATACCTACTTATCTAGGATAGGCTGGAATTATATAAAACAAATGCACATCGTAAACACATCATTTTAACGAGCACAAGACATATCGTTTGCTGCCGAGCACAGAGCGGATGGCCCGACTTTAGCAAATTAGGTATCGGTGCATTCATCTTCATTACAATACGGCCATTTGCTGTAATATGAGGCATTTACTGTTAGATATAGGAGTTTAAATTTCGTTCAGTCTTTTAATCCTCAAGTTATAGTAGAAAAATTTAAATGTTTGTACACAAAATTGTGTTTAGGTCAATCAAATTTTAACTGTATTTTATTCATTTGGGAAATAATCGGCATACGGTGTCGCTGTACTTATTTACTTGTTGTTACGTAATGAATAAGTATCGATGAGATGAGCCATCTGATGGTAAGTGGTTACTGCCACTCATGGATAACACTCATGGCAATAACAAAGGTAAAAGGCGGTAGAGCCTAGAGTTCACCAGAGGTATCCGCCAAGGTACTTACTTAGCATCATTAGGTATTAGTACTAGTTCTACGTCTAGTTTGGAGCCGGTAATACTTTTTTAGATACAACCATCTCAGCCGTTAATGGTAGCAATGTATCTGTGACCGAATTAGAACGAGGCTGTTACTAACAATAATTGAACTTAACTCTGTAGTATGAACATTTCCTTCACCTATAAGCAACCTTATTGTAAACTAGACACTATTCAAAACCACCATAAAATAAATACAAAACGATTGTGTGAATTTGTGCCTCATTTCAATATCGCATGCAATAACAATTCACAACGTACACAGTTTATTGCTAAGTGACTCTACAAATAGTTAATTACGTAAGGCTCTCCTTGGTATAAATTAGCGTATAATATTTGCATTATATATTCAAACATCAGTATATAAATTATGTAGGTAGAGCTAGTGAGTTGTAATAAGAGATGATTAAGTACCTACCATAGCAACGCCACAACACTATTAGTTTATTACAAAATATGAGAATGCGTTGTGCACGAATCAATTGCAAAATGTAATAAAACGTTAATTATTAAATTAGCAGTAAGTAGTAAGTTGCTCGCGCGTTGTTTCGAGAATAATTATTGTTACGTTAAAGAGATAGTTATCGCAACATAAGCAATGATTATTCGTTTTATGTTAGGCGATTTATTTATTTTTATTTTTGTTACATAAGATTTATTGAAATTACAGTCGATCTTAAAGCGTCATCGACTGCTCTGGACTTAGGACATGGGGTAAGACAGAAACCAATTAAAATTTATTTATTACAATACATAAGGACTGATTTCAATTCTCGAAGTACAGTCATACCATCGTATCGTATTTAAAACATAATTCACAAAAAGTGTCACTCTTTTCTTAGCAACTATTAGATACTTTTATTAGATTTTAAGCAGTGATGCAAAGCCAATTTTTGTGACGTACAAGGGAGTTTTCTATAATGTTCCCAAAGGTCCGTGAACTCTGCCAGTCCACTTTTGACTTTAGGGCAGCATGGTGGACAATGAGCTGTTCCTCTTATATTGTGAAAGGAAAAATTTTGACCCACCGGTCATAAGAAGTGACTGTGAGCAACCATGAGGATATGTGTGTGTTTCATAAGGTTGCGGGCCATACGTGCAATGCAACGTAGCCTATAAAGGCTGGCTGGGTGGTGATGGGATTTTCACAGAGTTTAGACTGATTACCAAACTTTCGGTATGCTTAGCTTATTATTCATCATTTTAGTCTTGATCTAGGTCGGACACAGTTGTCATGGGCGACAGCGGAGGTGCTGCGTGCTCGTTTACATTTTTAATTTCATAAAACATTCCCTCGGGAAAAATTCAGGGTTAAGGAGTATACTACCTTCTTTTCATACGCTTCGGATGGTATTAAGATGGACGTAGATAAAATTGAAAATACCTTCCTGTGATGTTGATGCAACATTCTTACAAGTTGGTTATTTTGAAATTTTTGCATACAGTTCTATTTTAAGCCATATAGGGTAAGGTCCAATATGAAGATTAGAGTAGAATATGTGGAAAATTCAACACAGCTGCGTCGCCTTCGGAAAATGTTATGCATGTTATTTTCCAATATTTCTTCTTATCTGAATTGTGATATTCCCATTTGAAGAATGCACCATAATATGTAGTCAAAGTAATGAGTATGACAGTACGAGTCAGGTTTTGAACGGGGCGAGTTGCATGTAGGTATCGTTTTTAAGGGATAAATAGGTTACAACGTAGTATTTATCTACTACATAGTTATATTAGGCCTATATTCAAATACAATGAAAATATTAGTAAGGTAACCTCAAAAGACGCCTTATTGGAATAGGTACAAAAATTGTAGAAGGAAACTTCGAAGTATTTGCTATATATGATTAACCTACCTATGATTTTCCAATTGGTATGTTTTTGAAACACCTACTTTTTCTTTCTTCTAATGAGGTTCTTGAGCGTTAAAAGTGATTGACTACTAGATATAAAGTGGGCTATTTTCAATAAGCTTATCCATATTGAAATAAAAAAAGGTAAACAGTTTGACTTGTGATTATTTTCTTTTGTATTTTCAAGCGCCTTGTGTGTAAAGACAGCCAATTTACATTATATCGTATATCTAAGAGCCAATTAAAGGTACTATAATAAACAATGAAACAATTATGATAAACCAAGTGTCAAAAGCATCAAAATAAATAAAAAAAAACATTTAATTGTACAATTCAAATTGGCCTGATAACAAGGTGTTTAGTGCTAACCGCTCATGACTCAACGAACACATTGTTAAATATTCACATCGTTTGTCGCAAATGAACTGGTAAACGCGGCTGGGATAGATTAAAATACCGAAGAATCCGAAACGAACCGGAGCAATTTATTACGAAATCGCGTTGGAAACACGGCATTGTTTTTCAGCCAGCATATCGGTCAATGTCGTGCCGGCTTTCGATTTCAAATTCAGTGCAAAAAATATAACCTACGAGCGTCAACTGGACGTAGTTACGTCTAGACTGTAGACCGATATTCCGATGGTATGAATCGAATCGTCGCTTATATGAATCGCATTAGCCTCGGCGACCGCAACACGGCGGTGGCTCGAAATTTTGCACACATTCAAAACAATCTCCGTGCGCCAACAATTCGAACAATGCGAAGTTATCATTAAAATTGCTTCGATAGCGATCCGATGTGCCGATGTGCGATACGTATCGTTTTGTGGAACGAACCTGGCACGTGGTAGGGGGTCGGGTTGGACGGTGGTAGCCAATAGGCAGCACTGATGGGCGGGTAGCTGCCGTTGGACCTGCCAGCGCCCGCCTTGCCTCGAACGCCGCCCGCCTCACCGCGCATCCTTCACAACACTTCACTGCACAAACACTTTCACGACATGACGCGTCTGCATTCAAGCGCAGCCGGGACACTACTAAACACGTATAAAGAGGTGCGCGCGCGCTGACGGTCGATCAGTCATTCTTCGCGGGTCTGTGTCACCTCAGCCCCCCCCCCCCGTCCCACACCTGCGTTAATGAGCTCCGTCCTGTACGACGTCATGTCACTACACTCGATACAGATTGCCGCCATTGTGAAGCACACCTTTTTTCAAGCCAATTCAGCCACGAGGCAGTTTCAGACTGAATTATAGAGTCACGGTTCGCAGTCGACTTGAAAAGTTTGTGACATTCTATACCGCACGTGCGTGCGTAAATGTATGTATGCGTGTAATGTTACCGGTGTACTATTTACTATAATATTTTCCTCAATACTCCAGTTGGTTACACCAACTAACCGCGTCCTACAGCTGTTGTCCTTTTAATGGCCAAGTAGCAAAAAATCTAATACCTTTTTAAATTAAATTAGTTACGTCGCACGTGACTCTACACTTAAACTTGCTGTGCTCTTATCGTTATTTTACTACGATCCAACTGGTGTACGTAGATGTCGTAGATGGTAAAGTGATGATAAGATTCGAAGTGGTAAAACACACCAACTTAGCAAAATGAAATTTTAATTTGCAATTTTACTGTCGTCTGAATCCCGATTTTTCAAAAACGTTGAATCCACTCCAGGCTTTGTACCTACTGTTCACCTGGGGTTTAATTTTTTAATTTACAGTTATTTAAAGTTAAAATAGTAACAACAATAATTATGTTTTCTAGGCCAGTCAATTCAATAAAAACCTGTTAAAACAGAATAGTTGTGTCAACCTCTATTAAGAATCCGGAATCTAATAGGGACTCTCACACGGTGGTCCCCATTTAAATAATTGTCCTGTAAAAAGCGAATCAACGCATGACATCGGATTATTTTGTTTTTTGGTCGATTTGTATAATTTACTAATTAAGTTCGTAGTTGTAACGATTTGTGCGTGTAACAAATTACTCATCTACCAGTATGTCCATGGCAATCAAGCTACGAGGACCCTCAAATCTGAGTCGACGATACTATGAAATTGCCACTCTCCGCTAAAAATATTTATAATATAATATTATAAATGTGAAAGTGTGTTTGTTTGTTTGTTTGTGACGCTTTCACGTCGCAACAAAGCTATTATATGTTAAGGTTTATGTGTGTGGGGATAGTTAGGAGGGTGGAGAGTGACGTAGGCTACTTTTTACCGCGGAAAAACATCCCATTCCCATGGGAAGATCGATGTTTTGTTAGTTGCTAGACATTTATTTTCGGAGTTGTTAACAGATGGCGTTAATAAAATTCATTTGCAAGTTCTGAATTACGCTATCAAATACTACATGTAATTTACTTAAGTCAAATGTAATAGGCTACTTTAGCTCTGCCTCGAGAACTCCCCGCTCCGGCAGTATTCAGTGTACCGCCCGCCCGCTGGCACTATCCTGTTGGCTGATGTCCGCAAGTTGCTGGACTCGCCGACACCGGTGGTGGGCGCGGGCGACTGGAACTGCAAGCATCCGGGGTGGAATAGCCTAGCTGCCAACAGAATTGGAAGGCTACTTTTTGATGCCGCTGAACAGCACGGCTACACTGTCGAGGGTGTTGCACACCGTTACCGCGGCTCTGAATAAGAGAGAACGCGTGTGTGCAGTATTCCTCGACATGGAAAAGGCGTTCGACCGTGTTTGGCACGACGGCTTTCTCTACAAGATCTCGCAGTCGTCGGCGCCCCGGAGTGCCGTTAAGGTGATCTCCAGTTTCCTCGAAAATAGAAGCTTCAGAGTAGTTGAAGACGCCGAATCCACCGAGCGTCCGATCGCAGCCGGCGTCCCGCAAGGGAGTTGCCTGTCCCCGGTCTGCTACGCCTGATACACCGACGACATCCCGGCGGCAGGGGGGCGTCGCTTGCCCTATATGCCGATGACGTGGCGTACATCACCACGTCGCTGAATAGAACCCACGCCATCGTCAAGATGCAGCGTGCGCTTGATGCCCTCCCCGAATGGCTCGCCGCGTGGAGACTGTCGGTGAATGTCGGGAAGACGCAGGCCGTGAACATAGGAGGATACCTCAACAGGCGGGACCCTACTCTGGAGCTTCACGGACAAGATATCCAATGGGCCCCACAGGCCAAATACCTGGGGGCAAAATCGACGGAAGACTTTCGATGAAGCCACAGGTTACGAAAGCCGTCGCGAATTCCAGAAGCGCGATGGCAGAAACCAGTGCTCTCCTCGAGCCTCCCTCTTGGACTGAAGCTCGGGGTCTACAAGACCTATATTAGATCCCGCCTCACGTACGCGGCACCGGCGTGGTACGCGCTCGCCAGCGAACCGCAGCGCAAGAGGATGCGCGCGGTTCAGGCGATTGCGCTCCGCCGGCTGACTGGTACGCCGAGGTACGTCAGGAACGCCCGCATCCAGAGGGACTTTCGAGTCGAGAGCCTGGACGACTTCATCGAGAGATTGGCACGCAACATGTTCGGGCGTGTCGACGCGTCGCGGTTCCCGCATCTGCAGGACCTGGTGCCGTTCCACACCCGTCCACCGGACCGCTGGGCCTTCCCGCGCGACTTGCTGGTTGCGCGGGACGGGGCTAGCACTGACTGATACTGGGGTTTCGTAAGTCGTCGCCCGGCGCTGATCGGCTCCTGCTGGGCTTCCCACCAGCGGGATTCACTCGGTAGGGCCTCGATCGCCTGGGCGGCGCGAAGATGAACCCCATCCCGTTTAAGACTCTGTGGCCTGTAAAAAGGCCACCACTCACCGGACTTGACCTATTGGTTAACCACAGATGGACAACCAAGGGCCTTAGGGCCCAACCCAAGGACCGGCCCGTTTTATCGGGCCGCGAGAGACACCCCCAAAGACACTCCACACACCTCAGACAGGGTGGAGTGAAGAGAGCGAGTAGTAGGCTACTTTTTAGCCTAAATTCCTACGGGAGCGAGACCTACGCGGCTGTTACCTACGGGTCCCGAAGCGAAGCGCGGGCGGTTCTCTAGTATTTATAATAAGGTTTAATTCAATCTGTAATGAACCGTAATAATAGGAGTGGAAAGCTGGCATTTGTGTGGTAGGTACCAACAGGATTCAGTCAGTCCTGTCATGTTCCAGTCCACTTCATGAACTATTATGAAATGTTTTATATTCCTTCCACTTCCTTTTTAACCCTAGAGTGGGCGCGCTATGAGCATTTTGCCGCCCGCGCTAAAAAAACGTTCATAATTTTAAAAATAAGAACCCGCTAGTCTTGCGCGTTATAGTAGCTGCCCCCACTTTTGTTAGCATTGCGTGCTGAAAGTCTGGACGCCGTCAGTGCGAGGGTTACTGCTTGAGGAGACAGTTATTACCATCAGGTGTCGTCGGGCGGCAAATTGCTCACCGCGCGCCCACTCACGTAAGTAATATTATGTAATGTATTTTTTGAAAACTTGAAATGTATACTATATTTTATGGTACATTTATAGTTTAAACAAATAAAAGCGTTTTTATTTCAGGATTTAAAAGTTTGAATGTAAAAATAAGAACAAAATTTGCTTCAAAGAAGGAGGGAAAATGCAGTTTATGTACCTCAAAGAAAAACAGGCACACCAAAAAAGGTTGTTCCAGATGCCCAAAGTTACTGTGCAACGAACATTGCACATACCTTTATCAAGACTATTTAGATAAAGCATATCCTGTAGATTCAGAAAATATATAATTTCGTTTTTTGTTTTCATTTTATAACGTACAAAACATTATTATGTAGGATAAGGAGAAAAAAGTCAATTAAAATATTAGGTTTCCTAAAGTCTCTTGTAAACCAAAGTTTTTAAAACAGAGATTAATAAATATGTTGATTTGTGATTACTGATTAGTGTATTATTTCAGCTCTAAGAAAAACATATGAAAAAATTGCTTTATTAATAGTTAAAATGGTCAAAGAAAAGGGGCGGCAAAATTCTCACCACGCGCCCACTGACGTTTCGCAAAATGGTGCGCCCACTCTAGGGTTAATCAAGTTAAGAGGTGATTTCCGAGATAAAAAAATATCCTAGGTCCTTTTCCGAGTCTGAAACTCTATCAAAACCTATATACAAAATTTCATATAAATTAGGGATAGACAGAATTTCCCATTTTTAATATTAGTGTGGAAGGGTGGATTATAAATTGGTTCTTAAACAATTTACTGACAGCCCTGGCAGACAGGCCAGAAATGGGACACATGAGTTAACCGTAGGTAGGTATATATAATATGATGTGAGATACAAATATTAATTGTAACGTTGTTTTGCATACAAACAGCGCAATTATAAATAGTGTTTACCGCGGCGTATTGAATGGATTAATATTTCAGGGGTCGATTACTACAATCGGTGATTACGAACGTGTAGCGTATATAAATCGGTAGATACGGATACTTATATCGATAGATATGTGGTACGTAGTTTCTACCATCTATATTTTTTTAATTTATGATTTTGCTTGTACAAATCCTCATCGAGCGGAGTCGATAGTCGGATGGATCAGCAGTAGAAAAAATATTGAGTTATTTTTGTATTATCACAAATTACATTCATAAGTAGTTACAGCCCTTGATTCGGGGAGATTAGGTATGCCTTTTTATACACACACGAATTAAAGATGGAATTATAATTGGTAAAATAATTATTATTTTGATTTTTGAACTGACTGAAATAAAGCAATTATGAAATTTCATCTCAAGCTTATCTTCATAAACTGAATGTAAAATTACTACAGTAGAGTATTGCAATACTTCCACTCAATAGGTACATATAATCAGCATAAATCAGAGCATGGGAATAATTTTACTGTAACGAATTTGTCACGGTCATTGTGTTACTCGCGCTGTATGGTAAGTATCATGACATTATCCTAACATCTATTCTGTACCTGATAAAAGTTGGATTAACTCAAGGCTAAATAAGAAGAAACGTGATGTTATGGAAGACTCCGATAGTGATAATTCACTGACTTCACATACTACAAGAAGGTATAAAAGCTCTCGTTCTTCCCCTCTAAACAACATTAACGAAACGTTACAAGCATTCCGTGAAGAATTAAAGTCTATGCACAATTTATTAACTACAATGAAAGAAGAGCAAGAAACCAATTACGTTCAGATAAAATCAGATATCAGCGAAATCAAGAGTGAAATACTGGAAATGAAAATAAAAAACTTGGAATCTGAAAAATTAATCGAAGACATGGACACAAAATTTATAGATTTGAAGAAGAATCAACTAGTTCTATCGGACAACAGCAAAAAACAAGAAAATAAATTGAAGGGTTTGAATGAGAAGAATATGCAACTAGAGACTCAGCTTAGGGACTTAACCGTCACCTTACACTCTTTGCAACATCAATCCAACGAGAAAGATCAACGTGAGCGGTTGAACAATCTGGAGATCACCGGTGTACCAATCAATAAGAGCGAAAACTTAAACAAAATTCTTGAGTCACTATGTATAAAAATTGGTGTCACTTTGGTTCCTGGAGATATTGATCAAATTCACAGAGTGAGGAAATTCCCGACGACCTCCGTAAAAAATCACACTGATGTTCCACCTAATATCATCATACACTTCACTCAGCGCAGACGCAAAAATGAATTCCTGGCCGCCTACAAATTACGACGTATGGTTACTACCTCTGACCTAGGAATTAACGGACCATCTAAACCTGTGTTCGTTAACGAACACTTAACACCACGGAATAAATTACTGTTGAAGAAGGTCAGAGAGATAGGGAAAGAAATGAACTACAAATTCATCTGGATAAAAGACTGTAAAATCTTTATACGTAAGAACGAAACAAGTAAAATTATTTACATTTCCGATATGACTGATTTACCTAAAATAACATGACTATATTGTTTTTGCTATCCAGCTCATGTATGTAGTGTGTATGATACTGGCATCTTTGTGTATAATTGTGTAAGTCCTAATATAAACATTTCATTTCTTTGCAAGTATAACCTTTTTTGTATTTATATAACACAATATTTTGATATACAAACACCGCACTTGCCCGTGTATACAATTAGTGTAATCAAAATATTAAATTTAAAGTATCTTCTATGCATAAATGTTAGGTATTTTGTGTCACATGTAAAACTAGATTTTGATATACAAACACTGCACCTGCCCGTGTATACAATTAATTTAATCAAAATATTAAATTTAAAGTATCTTCTATGCATAAATGTTAGGTATTTTGTGTCACATGTAAAACTAGATTTTGATATACAAACACTGCACCTGCCCGTGTATACAATTAATTTAATCAAAATATTAAATTTAAAGTATCTTTTATGCATAAATGTTAGGTATTTTGTGTCACATGTAAAACTAGATTTTGATATACAAACACTGCACCTGCCCGTGTATACAATTAATTTAATCAAAATATTAAATTTAAAGTATCTTCTATGCATAAATGTTAGGTATTTTGTGTCACATGTAAAACTAGATTTTGATATACAAACACTGCACCTGCCCGTGTATACAATTAATTTAATCAAAATATTAAATTTAAAGTATCTTTTATGCATAAATGTTAGGTATTTTGTGTCACATGTAAAACTAGATTTCATTCTCGTAGCAGCCAAACAACATTCTAAATTTACAATATATTACAATTGTTTTAATTTAATTATCCAATCGCAGTGTATTAATTGGGGGCGAATACATGATCTTTATTATAAAAAATGGCCAATTTAAAACTTAATATAGCATATCAAAATGTCAGGGGTCTGCGTACTAAATCTAATGAATTTTTGTCAAAAACAACTTTATCCTCATACGATGTTGTGTGTTTAACTGAAACGTGGCTTAATGACTCCTTTTATAGTAATGAATTCTTCAGTGACGACTTTATAATCTATCGAAAAGACAGGGATGTGGCGGCAACTGGTCGGTCGCGGGGGGGCGGCGTAGCGATCGCCGTGCGCCGGAAACTTGGTTCGTGTTTGACGGCTAGCACACCTCCAGCGTTACTCGGCACTGATGAGCTATGGGTTAGCATTCCGTGTAGACCGGCTAATGTGACGCGTGCGCAGGCATGCGCACGACTGAGCCGCGGCGCTGCTCACACCCGTATCACCCGCGACGCCAAACCTATGCCCCGAAACGAACCGAGTATGTTGCATTTAATCTGTACTTATATTCCACATGGGCCGCAACATGCTTACAGGCTTAGTTCTTTTTTCGACAACGTTTACAACTTTATGGCTTCTTATCCAGACGATATGTTTATAATATTAGGTGATTTTAATGTTACCAATGCTGTGTGGGAATACAATTCGGATTCAAATAGTATGTCAATTATTAGTAACGATGATGAACTTGCCTCTTTAATCACAGATTTCATGAATTTAGCTCAATTAAAACAATATAACTCAATACAGAATGCGAACTCAAGACTACTAGATCTTGCATTTTGCAATTACTTTCTTAAAGTCTCTCGTAATATTAATCCCTTAACACCCGAAGACGCACATCACCCCGCCATTGACATAGATATAATCATAGAACATATAAAACCACTCTTATGTAATCCTCAATCACGTAAACCCTCATTTCATCGTGCAAACTACGAAGCAATAAATTTAGAATTGCGTAAAATTAACTGGCATGCAGAATTTCAGTCTCGTTGTGACTTAGAGTCTGTCGTGAACTTCTTTTATTCTGTCTTAAACAACCTAATAGATAAATATGTGCCGTTAACTAATATAGCATTCACTTCAACCTGCGCTCCTTGGTATACACGACCACTCATAAAACTACTTAACGAAAAACGCAAATACCATCGCAAATGGAAACGTTACGAAGATCCTCTTGACTATATTACATTTTCGCTTTTGAGAGCTAGGGCACAAAAACTCGAAAAACATTGTTTTGAGATATATAAAAATATTACTGAGGACAAAATTAAAAGAAATCCGAAGTATTTCTGGACTTATGTGAAATCAAAAATAGGACACAATGTTATACCCCAAAATTTAACCTACAACAATATTACCTCTAGCGACGGAACAGAAATCTGTAACCTGTTCAATAATTACTTTAATTCTGTTTTCATTCAGCCATCAGACCCCGATCATAACACAAATTTAGATTTTAATCTTAGCACACAATACACAACCGCGTCACTAGATATCAGTACAATTAAAATAGATCAAAATTTAGTTAAAAAGGAGTTGAAATGTGTCAATATAAATAAAGGTGCAGGCTATGATGGTATTCACCCTTTGTTCTTGTCTAAATGTGCAGATACGCTATCGGTCCCTATTACATACATCTTTACAAAGTCACTTAGGTCCGGTATCTTTCCCGAACTTTGGAAAAAGGCTCTCGTTACACCAATACCTAAAAATAACAAAACCAATGATGTTACTCAATATAGACCAATCTCAAAATTGTGTGTTCTGGGCAAGATTCTAGAAAAAATAGTAACTGAGCAATTATCCTATTTTGTTCGTAATTGTATTTCACCTAACCAGCACGGATTCTTTCGTGGCAGATCTGTTGATACTAATTTGGTAACATTTACGGACTACTTAATGCGTGCAATGGATAATAAATTACAAATTGACGTAATATATTCTGATTTTTCTAAGGCCTTTGATAAAATTAACCACCTTGCCCTGTTAAATAAACTTTGGAATACCGGAATTCACGGAGACTTATTCCGCTGGATAAAATCTTATATTACTAATAGATCCCAGGCTGTATCTATCAGGGGTTTTATGTCAGATTTTAAAACTGTGCCCTCTGGCGTGCCACAGGGCTCTCATCTAGGACCATTGCTCTTTAATTTATATATTAACGATATTGAAAATTGTATCTCTAGTAACTTACTTCTTTATGCTGATGATGCAAAAATTTTCAGAGTAATCACAAATGAAAGTGACTGTGCTACGCTTCAACAAGATCTCAATTCCTTAGCCAACTATTGTTCTCAAAATCAACTATTCTTAAATCTTGACAAATGCTCGGTTATAACCTATACACGTAAACACGATATCTTTAACTACACCTATACTTTGAACAATAATACCCTTTCCAGAGTCAATTCAATTCGAGATCTGGGTATTATATTAGACTCTAAATTGTCATTCAAAAATCACTACGATTATATGATTCAACGATCGAATCGGCAACTAGGGTTCCTACTTAGAGCATGTAAACCTTTTAAAAGCACAGTAACCTACAAAACCTTATACTTTTCATTAGTGCGATCTATATTGGATTTCGGCTCTGTGGTCTGGAATCCTTATCATGCATGTCATATAAATAGAATCGAGAGGATTCAAAAAACTTTCTTAAGGATTCTAGAATACAGAGTTGGATCCCAATATGTATCTTACAGTACTTCTCTAAAAAGACATAATATTTTACCCCTAAACCTACGACGACAACATCGTGATTATATGTTTTTATACAAAATTTTAAATAACTTCATCGATTCCCCTGACCTTTTGGAAAAAATACACCTTAAAATACCCCTCAAAAGTATTCGCCGACCCAATAATTTATTTGCTGTTCCTGTATCGAGTACTAAATACACCTCAAATTCATTTTTCAATCGTTGTTTGGCTGTTTGCAATAGGGAGATTGGTCATATCGATCCCTTTTGTACTTCCATTTCGAAATTTAAGGAAAAAGTTAAACAGTTACTATCTCAAAAAATCTGATAACATTATATTGCGTTCTTTTTTTCATTCGCTTTTGCATATTCTTACTGTAAATCTTATCACTTTAATAACATATATGTACTAAAACCTAACTATATTCCACTGAAATCCTAAGAGTCACTTGTCTTATTGTATCAAGATTACACAAAAAATGGTATTATAGAAGTAAATATTGGCACTCAATGTCTGTAACCTAAATATAGTTTCTTGTAACATAATATATAACATTATATGACTGTCTGTGTCCAAAATAAAATAAAATAAAATAAAAAATTATTATTTTTATCGCTGTTCACTAACTCACTTGGAAAAAAGCAATATAATAAGAAAATAAGATTATCTAAACGTATATCGCACTTTTTAAATTTATTTTAATTTTCATCATTGAACATGATGATGCCACTTGGGTTAAAAACTTATCCCAGGTTCAAGCTTTAATTTTCCTAGTAAAATCCTTCATACATAATTATTTAGGTAATTCAAATATTCTAAACTACACACACACTTAAAAATCTTGTCACATTTTTATTTAAACTATAGCTTTAATTGTACATGGCACGAATATATAGAAAAAATATGGATAATTTACATAGGAGAAAAATACTTACAAGTAAATTTATTTCTAAATAATAAAGTCTAGTGCGTGTAAGATAACATCATGGTAACTGGACCGTAGAATAATGAGAAATTTTGTCAGTTAGGAAAAAATTATCTTCAATACGTGATATACTGACTATAAAAAACGTTCACTATTAATTTGTACCGCAAATATGTACGAGTGTACTCGTATGTGTATAACACTATGAAACAGTTATCGCTTCACTACGGGAAAAAAGATCCTACAGCTAAACAAGAAACGTTAGTTCTAAAATAATCGTTGCTTTAGGCGCTTTGCCCACGGAGCAACTCAAGTTGATGCAACTACCAACTTTTTAAAAATTTCCTGTAAAAGTTGATAGTTGCTACAACGTTTACGGTTGCGGTAATTTTATAGCAATTTGTGAGCAACTTGATTGATTGATTTGCGATTGATAGTTGCAGAAACCGGCAACTTTAAAAACCGGTATAATATTGTAAGGTTTCGCGTATTTATGTGTAAATTTTTGTACTTGATTTAAATAATTTAATCTATTTTACCGACTTTTTCAAGATAGTAAAGTACTGTAGTTGACATTTGTTAAATATTGCAACAGGAAGTGCCGCTATATCTAATATCCAGTCTAATAGTTTATTTACAGTCAAAGAACTATTTCTAAAAATCTAAAATAAGGATTTCTAATTATTTTTTTAATAGTTTTAACTCTCAAAATAAAATAGCGGCATTACCTATTGAAACAACGGTCGAAGCCAGCGCCACCTATGGTTAACTTTTGATGGCGTGGACGGATACCTTTGGCTAACGGTTGGGTATTACAGTTTGAACGGTCGAAGTGTACGGACTACTCGGGAGCTCAGGAGTGTAATTGTAATAGAGTGTAATTGTAAGAATAAGTGTGTGTGTGTAAAATAACGAAATAAACGACTGTGATTATAACTGGAGTTTACTTGGAGGTTACCCGTCTTTACAATATTTAACAGTTGCTAGTTGCGGCAACTGAAAACTGTTGACAATTGCCGGAACTCGAAACTCGAATTGCTGTGTATGCGCAGTCCAATTGAAATTTATGTAAACAGCTAGTTGCGAGTTAGTTGCCAGTTGCTGCAATAGTTGCTCCGTTGGCAAAGCGCCTAAATGTTTATAATATAATGTTTGCCTGGAAAATTTGAACCTATCTCATAAATCAACTTTATCGGTTGGTTAAAATTGCACGAAAAGTCCTGAAGCACTTTTTTCGCGTTCATTCAGTGTTTAATTTAATGTGTGGCGTTATTCTTTTCGTTTAATATAGCTTCAGTAAAGACGTTACAGCGACAAACGAAATTAAATGAATAAAGAAATGTATCCTTCTGACTGCTATTTAATATTACCTAATTAAAAGTCTTTATTATCATGCATATGTAATAGAATATGTTAAAATCAGATACGATCATTCATAACATTGAATTATTGTAGGCATGTAATTATTATTATAAGTAATGAGTATGTATGACTTTAATTGTCAGGCCATGTAAAAATATTTATGTTAATAAACCTTGGAGATTGAATTGATCTAAAGTCTCTTTAGTTTTTTTTTTATGGAATTAAGGTAGCAAACGAGCATGCAGCACCACCCTTCCGCTGCCGCCCATGGCAATTGTGACCGACATAGAACAAGACCCAATTTAGGGACTAGGGTGGTTAGTCCAGTTAGTAGATGGTGTTAGAATGTTAGTAATGAAATGAAATGAAATGAAATGAAATGAAATGAAATGAAATGAAATGAAATGAAATGAAATGAAATGAAATGAAATGAAATGATTTATTTCGAACTTGGTTTTTACAAACACTTTTCGAATGTCATCTACGCCATCGCTTCCACAAATCCCTACGATGAGTGGCCTTGGTAGAAGAAGCGGCAAGAAACTCCCAAGGAGTTTCTTTTTTCTTCCCCACTCACAGTTACAGAGAGCACTTATCACTACTTAAGGCTATATTTCAAACTCATGTCCAGGCTGTTTCATCTTGAAAATATTCATCCAGTTTATAATAACCCTTCGTCATAAGAATGTCCTTAACATGAGTTTTTAGCTTACAGTATGGCATTTCCGTTAATTCTAACGGAATTTTATTATAAATTTTTACGCATCTACCCATGAACGAGCCACCAGTTTTACAAAGCCTAAAATTTGGTACAATCAGCTTAGCCTTATTCCTAGTATTAATATTATGGACATCACTTTTCTTTAAAAAACTATCATGGTACTTTTTAACATACATAATATTATCCAAGATATATTGTGATGTAACAGTGAGTATATTAACTACTTTAAACAGATCTCTCAGCGAGTCCCTAGGTCTGAGGTTGTAAATTGCACGCACTGCCCTTTTCTGTAATATAAAAATAGATTCAATGTCTGCAGCTGTGCCCCACAACAACAAACCGTAGGACATCACACTATGAAAGTAACTAAAATAAACTAGTCTTGCTGTTTCCACGTTAGTTAAGAGCTTTACTTTCTTAATAGCGTAAGCAGCAGAACTGAGTCTCCCAGACAAGGCTTCAATATGGGGACTCCATTGCAACCGAGAATCTATCGTAAGGCCAAGAAACTTTGTAGAATTTACTAAGTCAAGTACTTCCCCATTTAAAAGTATGTTAGTTGGCACCTGTTTTACATTCGGTAACGTGAATTTGACACACTTGGTTTTTTTCGCGTTTAACATCAAGTTATTACAAGTAAACCAGTGTAGTACCTGCGAAACAGTATTATTCACATCGTCAAAGCAATGTTTTCTTCTATCTACTTTAAAAACTAAGGATGTATCATCAGCAAACAATACAGTTTCACACAAATCCCGAGTAAAATGAGGAAGATCGTTTATGTATATTAAAAATAGCAATGGTCCCAGTATTGATCCCTGAGGCACACCCATAGAAATGTGTGCTCCTGAGGACTCTATACCATTAATCACTACTTTTTGTACACGCTCAGACAGGTAAGACTTTATAAGGCTAAGTGATAGTGCTGAGATACCATAATGCCTAAGTTTATTTATTAATATGTTGTGATCAACGCAATCAAAGGCCTTTGAGAGGTCACAGAATATGCCAATAGCATCCTGTTTGCACTCCCAGGCAGTAAAAATATGCTTGAGAAGAGCAATGCCCGCATCAGTAGTATTTTTTCCTCTCGAAAAACCGAACTGATTTGCATGAAATAATTTATTTTTAGAGAAATGTGACAGCAGCTGGTTGTAGATAATTTTTTCAAAGATTTTACTAAGAGCTGGTAAAATAGATATTGGTCTATAATTAGTGGGGTCGCTTTTTTCACCAGCTTTAAATAAAGGTATTATTTTACCATGCTTCATTAAATTAGGAAAGCTGCCATCATCTATACATTTATTAAAAATAATACATAAATGTGGTGCAATGGAGGCTATAATTGATTTAATGACAACTGTAGAAAGACCCCAAAGATCAGTTGACTTTTTAATATTAATAGAATTGAAGGTTTTTACTATTGTATCAAAAGTGATGTGGTTAAATGTAAATGAATTATTGCATTTATCAACACATGACTCCATAATATTCAAAGCTAGCTGAGGGCTGGCCTGCAAGTTTTTTGTAATTTCATGTGGTATTTCCGAGAAGAAATCCTGAAATGTGCTTGCAACTGCATCATCAGAAGACACATTTTTGTTGTTGACTATTAAGGCAAAACTACGATCATTAGATTTAACTTTACCTGCTTCTTTATTAATAATGTTCCAAGTGGTTTTAATTTTATTTCCAGAATTCTTGATTTTATTTGATATGAAGATCGACTTAGCTGTTGCACAGACTTGTTTAAAAATTTTTGAATACCTTCTTACATAATTTATAAATTCTAAGTCTGTGGAAGTAGACTTTTTTGCATAGAGTTCAAAAAGTCTTATTCTGCTTTTATATATTCCTGTTGTTGCCCAATCACTAAATTTAGTTTTTTTAATGCTACATTCAATTCTTTTTTCCTTAAAATTATTGTTAAATTCGTACTTTATTAAATCAAATACATTGCAGTATGCTTGATTTGGTGTATCATTATAATTAATATTTATTGAAGAAATTTTTCTATCTATATTGCTTTTAAAATTGTTTAAATTTTTTTGAGTAATTGGTCTGCAAACTATGTATTTTTTGGAAAGGTCATGATGGTACTCAATGGTGGCAAGTTGTCCGCTATGGTCTGAACTAATACAGCTTAATAGTAACTTATTAACAACAGTACAATTACAAAAAATGTTGTCTAAGCAAGTAGCTGATGATGGAGTTGGTTAGTTTGTTAATAAGTGTGAGGACAGGGACTGTTAGGGATAGGTTAGTCCTGTTAGTTAATATTAGTATTGTCCAGTTAGTAATGATTAGTGTGAGTCTTGTTCCAATTCGGTCACAGATGCGTTGCTACCCCTGAGGACAGATGGTCGCCTCTAAAAAAGTGAACCGGCTCCACACCTTCCTATCCGGAACACAGTTGCTCTTAAAAACAATTATTATGACGGTAGGAATGGTACTGAGTACCTTGGCGGGCGGTGGTACTACCCCGGGCGAACTCTAGGCTCTACCACCAGAGACGGCTAATTTTTTTGCGTCGGGGGGTTTCCCGGCGCAAAAAGGGGTGTTATCAGTTTGCTGTTTGTGTGTCTGTGTGTCTGTGTATCTGTGTGTCTGTGTATCTGTGTGTCTGTTTCGTAGCATCGTAGCTCCCGAACGGATCCACCGAGTTCATTCCGGCTTTTTTATTCGAAAGCCCCTTTCCTCGCGGTGGTTTTTAACTGTGTTTGGTAGAAGTCCGTCCTATATGGCATGAAGTGAACAATAATAATTATAATGGAGGTAAACTAATTGCCATTAATTATTGTATGATAATTTTATTAAAGTTCACTCGCAGTATACTACACGAGGCTATACAAAATTTAATGATCGGCAATATTAGTTAAAACCAAAATTAGGGGTATTGAATTTTCAATATGCAGTAATTATAAAGGTACATAAAACAAGTAGAAAATATTATCCGCATTCAACTTTAAACTATCAAATAATCATGACGTCATGAAAATTTAGCAGTGCCATTACCTCGAGCTAACGCGTCCCGCTTTTCATGTTTATATGCTCTTGAATATTTCATAATTTTCAACAAATCCCGCCATTTTGCCGATACAGATAAACAAGATTATAGTTGAATTTTCAATGGGTTACAATTTTCATTTTGTTGGCTTATCTCTAGCGATTTAATGATAATAGGTACCTATGTGTATTATATTTACAATAAAGTTCAATTGTTCCCAAATTTTCCAAGTGTTACCCACCTTCGTTCTTGTGTTAATTTTGTTAAGCTTATATACGTACATAGGTACGATACGATTATGTATGTGTAGTAATTAAGTATGGTGCAAAGCGCCATATATGGTTTTCTTTAATATTTTCATTTCTGTTTTTACCCGACTGCGTCAGAAAGAGGATAATATTTTTCTTTATTTTAAAGCAAAAATTTAAAAGTAAGTAAGAGAATCTATTTGCTGTATGTATGGTTAGCTTTTTGAGATATACATTATGACGTAGTGGTTTACGTTATTTTTTATTTTTAATCTACGGATATGCAATTTGAAATATTTTGCTTCTTCTTCAAAGACCACTCACCGTAGGGATTTGTTGAAGCTATGGCGTAGCATGACGTTCGAAAAGTGTTTGTAAAAACCTACTTCGAAGAAATAAATATTTGAATTTTGAATTTTTTGAATAGAACTTTTAAAAATAAAGATGCAAAGATATAAATATGAGTGATTCTTCAAGACCCAATACTTAATACAAAAATACCTATGTAGAGATCAGCGTTAAATTAAACTTCCAAACATTAAAAACAATTTACGAGCCTAGAGATTACGTACATATAATCGTTTGAAAGATGGAAACGATTGGTTTGTTTATCCTTAAAAGACGTTCTTTATTACATTATTTATTTATTTCACGGTTTATATTATACCCAAGATAATTAAAATCAGCAGCAAATGGATATACGAGTACCATTACTGTAAAAATAATGTAGGTAGGTATATGTATATAGTAAATAGTATATACCTATACTTGTTTCATAATAACTTGGTCGATTTAATGAGTGTTATTTAAACTTGAATAGGAAAAGAAATATTTTCAAAAAAGTAATCAGTTTACCATGATCTATCAGTATCATTATTGTTATTGATAAGTTGCTAAGTATATAACTGGTATATAATCATGCAATTCAAAAGTTCTTCACCGTTATAGAAAAAACCGTCACGCTGTGCGAAACAGAAGATAGTAGGTATCTTTCTGTCTCTATTTTTCTATTTATTTAAGTTGCTCCTTTTCTTGTGTGAGTTCGATAGATGACATATCTATACGTATTCGTCTTGTTCTCTTCTACTTCTCCTATTTAGGTTATGTTTATTTAAAATAACTCACCATTTCTGTTCTCGCTGTCAGCTGGCTTCATTTGTATCGGGTGATGCATCTGTAAATAAATAAATAAATGTAAATAACTAAATGAATAATTCCACATGGTAGTAATACGTATGTCTCTTTTGTGTCCATGTGTCCTGAATCGCGGAGAATTCCAGACATTTCACGTTCACAACGTGTGGGTGACAAACAACGTGAACTGTCTGGAATTAAGAGTTCATAATAGGCCTACTGGGCTTATGGTTCAAGTTAGTTTGTAACCAAAATTAAGAATCGGCAATGTAAGAAGGTATCACAGGGTATCACATTGGCGGAAACTGGGATGCAGTTAAAATGAATTCTAAATCCAACGCGAACACAGTGTAAGTGTAGTTGCTCAGGTAATCAGTGTTTTTTTAATTAACTAAGAATTTGGGTAGTAAAGGCCTACATCCCATCTGGGTTCTAGCTTAACACCGCTGCTCATGGTGTACTGGGTTCTTTTACATCCAGTTAATTCCCAATAGTGCCAACTTATGCTTGGTAGTGTTTTACCTGACTATCTCCGTTTGTAATCGATCATTTTATAACTTATAATCGGGTTTGCAAAAAATCAATTAACAAATTGCGTCTTCAGAAATCAAACTGAAAAGCAAGGCTGCTTCAAAAGTAATATCTGATTAATTTTGCAGCCTCAAAGGGATTTCGTATTAGAAACGTTATTAAAAAGATACGACTTTTATTGCTCTAAATAGGAACGCAGCAACATTTATGCATCATCGAGCAAAGAAAAGTATAAATGCAAGTAAAAAATGAAAAAAACCCCGGAGCTTTTCAAATATGGATATATTATTTGAAAAGCGTGGGTTTTTCACAAGGAATGTGCACGAATCAAAGGGGATTTCCGTTCTCCTTATGAAATTCTTTTGCCATGAGAACGGATAAGCATGCACAAAGAACTGTACTACGTCAAAGGCGGAGTTTATGGTGCCTTCGTGTTTGTCGACTCTCGTACCGCGATGCGTATTGCTGTTTTGTGTTTTACCGAGTGTCTCAGCTATCATGCTTTTCGTACTAATGAGAGGATAATAATGCATGGATTTTTTGTGGACGCATTACGTGTATGATAGTTGTAGCAATTTGCGTAGGTATATTTCATTGCTAGAAACGAAAACTTTTGTAGATTATAAACATATCTACCGTTTGCTTACAACCAACGCTAACGTAAGAAATAGAGATAGAGCTAAACGAAAATTACATTAATTAGGAAGATTTGACTTTCTCACTTTTTGCGCCCTAGTGACACATCTGATATCACATTAAGTTATCGCATTATGTAACAGTCCAAGCACTCAGCTTGGTTTGAGACTTTGAGCCATCACAATTTATGGTGTTTAGGCTATCGTCCATCAGCATAACCAAGCGCCTATTCACAGACTTCGAAGGCCTTTTTGAAGACTTAACCTTTTTAGTTGCGCTGGTTTCGTTACGATGTTTTTTTTGATCTAAGCAAGCTATGATTTTTTTTAATACAGCCATTAGAAAACATTACCTAAGGCTTCGAATCCAGACGCCCCAACGCAAAACTACCTTTGAAAGCCTGGTTATGATGATAGAAAATTCATAACAAAAATTAAACACACACATGAATTCGCCGCGCGAAAGTTTTAATGAAAGTACCGACAAATATTTCATTGGCCATCGCACCAACGTCTCGCTGTTTACACAACACTTGACTGCGAACGACAAATGTTTACGAATAATTTAAATAGCTCCGTGTGTTTGTGCGAGCGTCGAACCGCCGTGGATGTACGGCCGATGAATTAACATGTCATCGCTAGCTGTCACGTTATTAATAAACCGTATCATCGTAATGTAATTAGATTAAAATGTCACTCTATTTGTCGGGCTCGTGACGTCACGTTGAAAGCTTTATCGTGGGAATGCCGTAAGGCATGTAAGTACCTTTCTTGGAATTTGTCGATAGAATGTTTGTTTGGAAACTTGGGATAGGTTTAGTGGAAACGAATATAACCGTAAACACCTACGCCCTCATAGCCCCCTAGGATTAAATGTGTCGTGGATGGCATGTATCACACGCATAATTGAACACGTATGACCCAAGAAAAAACATTTATCAAAATATAAAAAAGCGAAAGGTCAATCGCGAATCACGACGTGTCAAAAAAAGTAAGTAATGTCTGCTTGCCGTGAGTCGAATCCGGAACCTCCCGTTTAGCATTAAATAAATAACTAGTGAACTTACTAAAAAGTTTAACTGTGAAGTTTAAAAGGACTTAAAGATAGTTAATTGATTCAGGCGTTACTTTGCGGAACTCCATTATTACAGATTAGATTACACTTTACACAGGATTACCATTTAGAATTGAATACAATCTATCATATTGCAGTTTCCAATGGTTATGACAGGAGGATGGTGGATGGACTAATTCGAATAAAACAGAATTCTATAGTGCGTGGTCAACTGTACGCGGTACCGAGGGAAAAAAGTCCCGTTAACTATCAATCTAGTTTGGCCTATCTTGGACTAATCACGGAGAGGGTTGCTAAAACTCTAAAACGTAACAAGATCAACGTTGCATTCAGAACAAACAATACTGTTAGGTCAATATGTAACGCAAAAGAAAAAAGAAATAGACACAAACAATCCGGTGTCTATAAAATTGTTTGTTCTGATTGTAATGGGGTATACATAGGCCAAACTGGTAGGAGTTTTGATATTAGATATCGCGAACATATAGCCGCGTACAGGAATGGCCACGCTGATAGATCTAATTTTGCTAAACATCTCTTAGAATCGGGGCATGTTCTACCTAATAACCACACTTATGACATCCTACACACAGCGGATAAGGGATTAAAACTTAGCGTACTTGAACAGTTAGAAATTATTAGGCATGATAATCTTAGTAATGTTACACTGCTGAATGAACAGATTGACGTTTCCAACTCGCCCTTATTACGTATTTTTCCAACGCGTGATCAGATTTAATTACCTGTCTGTCGCAGTGTTTGTGATCATTAATTAGCAGCCAGGTAGGATTACGTCACTTTTGGTCAACTTAATTAGGTCATACGACAGATAGGGGCGGGTTGGAAGGGTATAAAAGACGACCGCTCGGGCCAGAGCCTCACTTTGTGACCGACCGTCGTAGAGTCTACTTACCCTGATGATGCCCTGTTTTGGGGCGAAACACGTGTTGGTGGTGGTGTGTATGTTGGTGTATACATTCTTTGTTCGTTGCATGTTCCTATGTGGGAGGGAGGGAGGTGCTACTTGCATGAAAGTATACACCATCATATATACGAGTTTGCTCGCGGATTGTTGCAAAGTAGATTAACATCTAATCTGTAGGACTTAAAGACTCAATGAAATGAACACTTAGTACAGAGTTGTCGAAAAGACGAATGACTCAAGGGGTGATGTGTGACTCTTTCTATTAAAGGTAGACGGGTGTGAGGAGTAATGCTTATGGTTTCTGCTGTAGAGAAATCGCAGCTAGAGGCATTTCATCCATATTTTTAATTCTCTCATGGCAAAATTTACTCCTTAGCTATTCAAAAGACAACCAGTGTGGCGCAATGGTTATCATGCAGGATCACCCTTCGAAAGGACTTGGTACGATTCCGAGCAAAGCGACGATTTAAATAATGAGTTTAAATTTCCATTATTTGTCTGTGTGTGCATTCTTGTCTTGTGTGTTGTGTGGCGCCCTCAACACAGGGAACCCTAATGCCGGGCTTTGAGTGTAAAGTTATTTATTTATTTAAATTAAAAAGGGCTGCAGCCCATCAACGAGATTGGTATCTATCGTCGCGCACAAACCTACACACCACGATACATCGACGGCATTTCTGTCCGTGTACGTGTGCACGAGAGGTGCGGCAGAAGTCGACATCCGAGTTCCAGGGATGTCAATCAGCGGCCGGTTTATTTTTACGGCCGCGAGGACTGACAGCGCCCGAGTAATGGCGGCACGTCTATTGGCAGGTGACGCGACCAACGGCGAACGAACGAAAATATTTGCCTAATGCGTTCGTTCGCAAAGAGCTAACTGCTTACCGATCGACTGGAAAATATGATATGTACTTGTTAATGCGTGTACTAATAATAGAAATGAATGTAGGTCGAGTATATGGGTGAACTACATAAAATATTTTGTGCAAGTTTTCGCGTTCGTGTTTTGTGTCCAAATATCGTACAAGCTTTTAGTAACTGATTTCAAAAAGGAGGAGGTTCTCATTTCGACTGTATGTTTTCTTCGTTATTTGTGTCGCATAATATAACTTTGCATTGGGTGTCCCGATTTATACGATTCTTTCTTAATCGAAAGCTTGTCGTCTGATCCAAATCTTATCGATTTTGAAGACAGTTATTTTTTTGGAAAAAGTTAGTACCTAGTTTTACTTAAATGTTTCGATGGCAATTCAATTTTGTGAAAAATATGACTGGTTACTTACTGCGTTCCTTATCGCAGACAAGAAAACTTCATAACGGTACAAAATACATTCAAACTTATAATTTGTATGTAAATAATCCACCAGTATTATTTAGCTATTTAGTTAAAAGTTTTTATCATTTTTCCTTCTCACTTTATCAACCACCACGGTATTCATGGATATTATGGAAACGCTCGATTGAGGATAATATTTGTCTCCGTAGGTAGGTATATCTGTTTGTATGACAGAATCATGAGGCAAAATTATTAATTACAATAATTAACATACGGATTAGTCTATAGCATAGGTATTTGTTCCAGGAAAATTAATCAATTCCCGGGAGATGTTTTATCATGGCTAATGAATACTTATGCTTTTGTTAAAGTACCTATACATGACAATTTATTATGAAAAACTAACCAAAAATATTATATCTAAACTAGATATCGTAACAACATCTGAAATAGAGTTCTCCATTCATTTCTTTTCATTACGCTTTCAAATAAATATAAGTTATGGGCTATTCAAGCCAACACGGTATTTCTGTGCCCGTTCTGTAAAATTGAAGAAAACTTCCTTTTCAATGCCGGACGAACAATTTAAAAAGGAAAGAAAGAAAGCACTTTTATTTCGGCACTATGAAAATTTTAAAAAGTTATGTTCCTTGTATAACTACAAGTTTTACATGTTTTTTTATGTAAGGAACACAAATTGATTTATAAGTAATCGAGATTCTGTTCATAAAATTGTTCTTGAGAAAAGGTTTGTTTATTTTGGGTGTTGGTTGTTTATTTAGGTGGGCCATGATGGGGTGAGATGATGATGATATCATCAGTTAAGGTAACTATCGTAGTTATCCACACTGTTTTAAATATCGCATTTTAATTATTACCTTAAGCTCCTCTTATTCAAAAATATGTAAGGTACATCCACATACATCCGAATCGAGAATCGACCTTAAATAATCAGTTTAAACATGTTTTTGAGTTATAATTAAAAAAACTAGATATACACAACCTTCGAGTTATGAAACAAAAGTAGGTGGGGCAGTATACAGGAAAAATATGTGCTTACATCCGTAATACAACATAGCGTGTAGGTATATTACGTCATATTTTGTAATGCATCATAATTTATAAATTCTTTAATGACTTTAATGAATGATCCATCGCCACATTACTAATGACCCCAGCCTGCCCAGCCCTTAGTCCCCGTACAGGGGTCCCGGTCCCTTGGGCGGACATTTATGTGACACATAATGATATGTTCTCGGGTTTTGTCCAAATTATTGTGTGTATTCATGCAACTAACGAGGGAATTTAATAGTGACACAACCACAATTCGATTTTAGCTTGTGCATTTTTATTTTGTTCGTATTTATTTAGCTAATACAAAGCAAAAATGTATACGGAGCAATCAAATTGTAAACAATTAATAAATTTGATAAGTTCTACCGCTGCATAGTGTATTTTTCTGTTTTTAGGTAGATAGGAACGCAATGCATTCAATATTTTACTGATAAAATTTAGCTTTAACGGATTTAGATAAAGGTATTGCAATAAAGACGGCCTTTTCCTTTATTATTTTTTATAGGACAGTATAGTGCCTGAAATCGCATGAACAGCAATCAATTACAAAACAAACGCACACAGCATACCTACTTATCAGCCTTTTTCGAAAGCTACTTTATATTTTATTTATCTGATATTGACAATTCAGGCGGTAGGTATATAACAATTACATGACAATTATAAATATAATTGGCGAAGTTAATGACTCTTTAACTATTTATTACTTTTAAAATATAATATTGCAGGACGAACACATTACGTAGTTAACCCGTTATTCAAAATTCAGTAGTAATAATTTTAAATTTTGTGCAAAATTACTTGCGATATTTTTCCTTTTTCTTCGTATTGTATTGATTGCTCAATGTTAAGAATGGTAAAGAGTAATGCATGTACGTAAGTTGAAGAGATAATTACATGAATTGTACGCTGTATACCTACCGTATGTTGTATTATTACTGATATGACTGTGTTCAAATCACAACCGGCTTCTGCCTATACCGTTTACACAGAACTTTCGAGTACATCCTGTTATCATCGGATTTTCTAGTCAGATTTTATTAAAGGGTATTACATCCACAGATTATGTATCCGAGGTCCACGGCAGGGTTAGTTGGACGCGGATAAAAATCAGTCACGTTCAATTACCGTGACACGAACATGGAGAAATTCGGAACGGTGAAGTTCGCAATCCCATCTCAGCGGCGCTCGCTACAGGCGCTATAGCACCGTCCATCACGCAAGACGCCGAGATTACGGCGACCGGCTGCGAACATCCCTTATCTAATTAGGCGCAGATGATCATCAATCACGCGTGACGTCGCGCAAACATTGTACAGAGTGAACAATTTGTCACGTGTGCGGACGAATATTGCGCTCCGGTTAATAAAGACAACCGACTGCTCTTTGCGACAACGTACAAATCGTCGCGGATTTCGGTGTGACTTACCTACATACTGTTAGTACCGGAAAGTCGGTGATGTGATTTGGGATGCTATGTTAAGATGTTATATTTACCCACTAAGTTACATGTAGGTATATTTATATTCATTTACTCGCATGAAAACCTTGACCGCCAAGGAGGATTTATCAAAAGATGATATTCTGAATGTTGTGAAACGAGACTGTGCGTTAGTTAGGAATTTTATCATAAAAACATACATACATAAAATTTTGCTCCAAAAACCTACAAAAACAACAATAAAAGCGAAAAATCATTCATTCATCACGAAATCGCGAAAACCGCTTGACGTTAAAAATTAAATTTTGCAGGGAGGTAGTTGGTAGTACGTACGTTGGTAGTACTTAGTAGAAGTCCGTTAAGAACGCATTTTGTCATATTTCTCCCCTAAGTGGGTCAAATAGCGGCTAGAAGTTTGTATGAGAAACAGTCAAATTTACTTCCACGCGGGCAAACCAGCGAGCATCAGCTAGTTATGAACATAACCCAAATTTCTTGGAAACTAAAATTTCCTCAGTTCCTTTTATGGAAACTACCATTTTCTGCTAAATAAACCGATGTTTTGATAGCCGACATCCTAATGATCCTAATTTTGTAGGCATAAGATGTACATCAATCACGCCTGACGGGAGTGCATAGATTGAACAAAATGAACAATTTGTCACGCGTGCAGACGAATGTCGCTCCGTGGACAAACAAGTTGACGTCCGTTTTTTACGAGCGTGACACGAGGGAATAACAAGTCATTTACAACCAATGAGTATGTGAAAATCTCGTGAAACGGCTGTATAAGTTGTTCGTAAGGATCTCTTCCTCGTTCTTATAAGCCTATCAAAGGAGGAAAATTACTACGAAAAATTGTTTTCATCCCACCTATTCGAAAAAGACGATTTGGTTCGCCTTTAAGTGCGCCCAAAGTTGGTGTTTTCTATAAGAAAGTTTTAGCGGGCGGGAATGAGTTTTTTCCTCCTCTTTATTTAAATAAGTGCGCCGCAATTATCTTTTACGTTTCACGTAGGTACGTTGAATCCCTCGCTACGTTCAGCAGCAAACAAGCGCCCTCGCCGTAAAAATATTACTTTGCTCCATTGTTATACAATCTACTATTATTAAATCGAAATAGAAAAAATCGTTTAAAGGTCTGATGATAGTGATAGAAAATGGATAATATTTAGTACCTAATGATTATTTGGGCCGAACTCAAAGAACGGGGCCAGTTAATAAATGGATTTATTGTTTCCTTCTGAGCCGGCAATGCGTCGGTGATTCGCTGCGCTGGTATTACTGATCTATTGGACTGAAGTGACCACTTACATTCTATGTAAGTATTAGAAACCAGCGCGCTGTGAGAGTGAGAGGAAATGCCGGTTTAGGTCGCTTTAACAAAAAGTAACCACGACATTTATTAAGAAACATTTTTTAACTTTGAAATTAAAAAAGAATAGTCTTTATTCCAACCTCTGTATCCTTAACAAAGTAAATAAATGCGTCCCTGTTAAGAGTACGTGCGAACAAATTGAAATAGAGGCGCATTGTTTATACCCCAAAGGTTTGTCACAGCGAATTGGACAGCGACGATGCTTATGTTAATTCAACACGAATCACATTGACCCCAGTCCGGAGCGCAATGGAATAACAACATGGCGAGATCAACGTTGTTGTTTACGATCGGCGCATTTTATTGGCCACTTGAAATGTTTGTTGATTTGGTAGAAGTAAGTGGGCTTGCACCCACCTGGTGAACAGTCACTGCAAGAAATCTACATGCACACACACGTCTAGTGAACCTAAAACAGAACACGGAAGTAGTCGTACAATACGTCAGGCATAAACTAAACTAACTAACATTTCCTAACTTGACCGCAATGTTTCATTCTGTTAAAATACCAAATGTAAACAACTTGATAAAATAATGGTCTACTCTACATAGGGCACTATAAACTTAAATTTCCGATAACTCGTCACAAAAAAGAAGGTACTAGCAGTTACAAGGCGAAAGTGTGTTATATGGGTACTATAATTAACGACTATCCTCCATCTACCAACAGTGCTAATGTAAATCTTGGATGGCATACAAGCCAGTGGATCTATAGAGAAAGGCACCCAATGGATATAGCAATATCAGAACAACTAAATATGATCCGTAGAATAATGTGGATGACGTATGCATTTGGTCTTAATACAAAGCTTGAAGAACCGATAGCTAATGTAGAAGAAAATGCCTCGAAAAGGACATAAGTGACGATTATGCAGCTACTAAGAGGAGGAATGTTTTAGTCCACTTGAAATATAGATAATAATTTGAAGAATTCCAATTTCGTCTTCTCTGAATTTTATTTCATTAGAACTGCTCAACAAAGTGTTTAGGTAATAACAGGGTTCTATTTTCAACATTTCCCAATCAAACGTTAACACATGATTGGACATGGATAAAGTGTTCTCAATATCTTTTTATCTTACAAATATCCTCTAACACCTGCGAAATACGGAGAATACAGAATTTTCTACTGCAATAATCTCGTAAACCATCGCACAGACACAGAGAGACAGAGACATATCTCCAGCCTTGCAGGTTTAATCCTCCAGTTTGTGGCCGCATGAGATTGAATAGATTCCATCCGCACAGAACTGATACGTCAGCAACCAATCACGACTTCAGTATCCTAGGACCCTTAACTAATTGGCATACTCATCACGCGTGACATTGATTGGATCACTGGTAAGGTCAGTCAAGATGGCCGCTTGTTGGGAATTGGACTCGAGAGATGGTGTAGGAAGCTATGCTGTTTATTGTATGTTGATTAATTCATTGTTCACATTATATTGTGATATGAAGGTTGCTTGGGTTGCACAATGTCTTCTATTAAAGTAATGACCCTATCCGCTGAACGGAATTGTCCTGGGCAATATATTTGGCTATGGTAGGCCTGTATGTAGTATGCCCTTGTGTAATTTCATAAAACAAAATCCAATTTTGTAATGTAGGCATGATTGGACATGGATGATGGTAATAAAAGAAAGTGATTTTAAAATAAAGCAATACCGTAATTATGTTAGGCATTTTCAAGAATTCTATTTTGGTCGTTACTCGTTACAAAAAATATATAATTAGTAAGGCGAGCAAATAAATAGCTAGTGAAAAAGCTGCAAACGACGTGAAAATCAACATAAAATATACTTTATTTACTCGAAAAACAAAACATCGTGGATTGAGGAGACATAATTTACGGCGTAATAACTCACATCGCTGTGTTGCTGACTAGTTTATCGTCGTTTTATAGAGCCAATGTCTAGCAAATGTATTGAGATTCAAGTACGAATAGTCGTTTATGTACTTCCATGTTATTTGTCAATAGGTAGGTACCTATGTAAATGAGTAGAAAAGAAGTAAACCGCCGCGGTTTCTTACCACGTAAATTTTGTAACTCAAGGAAAGCCATACAAGCGGCCGCAGTTGCGGTTTCTGATAATGTATGCGAATTGCGCGGTTACGCGGTTACCGCTGCGGGAAAAAACCGTGGTGCGGCCTCGCGCTAAGTCCCATTGTTTTAAAATATTAATTGAATCCACATTTTTTAAAACAAATACCTACTATATATTTCGAAATCGTTTTGTCTGTCCCACTGCTGGGCATTTTCTTGCGGCATTTAAATTCTCGCCGTCAATCTACAACGAACCTCATACGAGCTGGCATTTGTGTGCGATACCATTATAACAAATTACAGATGGAAAAGGAACAGAATATCAATTCTAATGCGCACATTTTTAGGGTTCCGTACCCAAAGGGTAAAACGGGACCCTATTACTGAGACTTCGCTGTCCGTCCGTCCGTCCGTCCGTCCGTCCGTCCGTCTGTCACCAGGCTGTATCTCATGAACCGTAATAGTTACACAATTGAAATTTTCACAGATGATGTATTTCTGTTGCTGCTACAACAACAAATACTAAAAAACAGAATAAAATAAATATTTAAGTGGGTGGCCATACATTCGACGTAAGTTTAGTTACCATTCGGTCCAAGAGATGGCGTTGGGCGTAATATGTGGCTACAATAAAACAATTAAATATTTATGTGAGGCTTTCATACAACAGAACCAGATTTTTTTGGCGTTTTTATACATAATGGTACGGAACCCTTCGTACGCGAGTCCGACTCGCATTTGGCCGGTTTTTCAAAATAGCAAGGTGTACGGATTCGAACCTAGCCCCTCCAGTTCAGGAGTGCAACATTTAAACCACTTGGTAATCATGTACTTTATTCAATGCTACCCATATTCATTTTGAATCCATCTACTCGTAACCGTAAATACCCCAGTCAGTTGGTTGAATGGACAACATCTCACTACCCATAAACCATAAATTACGTCCGAGTGTTGAATTGCCGGCGGCCATGATAGTTTTTTCGGGTATTTTACAGCCCAAACGGTGAATTGTAGTATTGCGTACAATAAGTAAAAGTCCCTACCGATACAAATATTATAAAAAATTGAGTTTTTTGGTTGGCATTTCTTTGAACACGCTAATTTATGCACGTGTCAGTGGGATGTGAATGTTTTATTTACAAGTATAATAGCCATAGTCACGAGGAATGCAATGTAATTCAGGAATCCCGCGATTGATATTTCTATGGCATTCCTGGGGCGCTAACACATGGAATTCAAAGAAGCGTTGAATTAGCTTCTCATGTAGGTACCTACCTATATAATTTAGAATCGTGATTCGTGACCAATTTCCATCGTATCTGTTTAATTTGTCAGTATTTCACGCCACAACAAAACAGTAAGACAATAGTACTTGTGTAGGTGACGGTACATTGTGACGACGAACACTAAAGAACTTGAGCGTTCCATTGTAGTTTGAATTGTTTATCTATAAACGGACAGGGGGATAGACGAACAATTAATGGGCTTGGTGTTTAATTTGTCTTCAATATAATTTATCACCCTCGAATGTTAATGATCTCCGAACTACTTTAGATTTAGTGAAGATAAATTGATAGGCCGTTTATTTTCACGCAAGTACTGAGTTACATCTGGAAGCGATGGTTACAATTTGTAAGTTGAGCGTAGTTGAGTGTAATTGTGTAAGTTGCTTATTGAATTAGAAGCATAAATACAATAGTATCAGTCACAAATTCGTCTATTATTAAGCAATATTTTGTAAAGATTTTTATTGCAAATTGGTACCAAAATATTAGGTAAGCTTTACCTACTTATGTATACTTTTTGGCATAAGTATTAGATTTCAGATATAATTGAATTTAGATTCACATTTATTTAATTAAACAAAAAAATATTACCTGAAACATATCTGTCTAATACCTAATGAATACCTATAATAAATTGCCTAAAATAAATTATCAATCAATCTATCCTTCGCCAATCGACTGTAAAACTGCTAGAATCTCTAAGCATTTCCACCTTACATCATTGATTGAAGAGCTTCCAAGAACTTTCCAAATTCCAACTTAAGAACGTATTATATCTAATTCCAATAAGTTTTTAGAATTTCATTGATCATTATTTTTATCTGGATACTAGCGAACCGCCCTCGCTTCGCTTCGGGACCCGTAAGTATCAAGCGCGTAGGTCCCGCTCCCGTAGGAATTTCGGGAAGATAATAAACTATCACCAAAATTAATTGAGGTTAAATTAAATTAAACTTAGAAATAAAGCTTACGACAAAATAATAGCAAAGTAGCAAAGGATCACAGCAAGATTAATTCAGATTAAACTTGGAAACGCGGCAAGTTTGGTATGGCAGTGGGTTCGACCAAATTTGATTACCATAAAAACGGTTCTAGTGTGTTAATCTTAAAAGATAGACATATACTGTCGTGGACATTTTTTTAGATCATTTCAAGAGGAATAATTCTGTCATACATATATTTTTGGTATCTTGAATCGTTTTCGCAACGCATGCAACGAAAGCCCTCGAGAATGAAAAATTTTCCCCGTTTTTTCCACATTTTCCACTACTTCTTCGCTCCTAATTGTTGCAGCGTGATGTTATATAGCCTATAGCCTTCCTCGATAAAAGGTCTATTCAACACAAAAAAAAATTTCAATTCGAACCAGTAGTTCCTGAGATTAGCGCGTTCAACCAAACAAACAAACAAACAAACAAACAAACAAACTCTTCAGCTTTATAATATTAGTATAGATTACCAGTACATATCTCCGATCTAGTGACGTGATAAGTTTATACCAGAGCGGGCGTCGCGGCGCGCGGCGTCTCGATATAGTTTTCGTATCGAGCCATTGAACAATCCTCCTGCCTATAAAGGTCAGCGCGTCTATCGATCCAACGTCACTCAAAATAAATCTTCGACTGCATCGCCCACAGACCAGGTGACTCTGAGAAGTGGCGTTAGAAGTTTGCGGTCCAATGAACAAAAAAAGCCTTTAAAATGTATAAAGATGAGCAAGAGTGAACGATAAATGCTGAAAGATGAACTAGGCAAATATTGAACGAATTGATAGAGTTGAATATTACATATATTAGGGGATGACTCAATGGGAGGAAGAGACCACCTATAATAAAAGTAATAGATTAAATTACTGTTAAATTAGGCGGTGTTTTATGTTTATTAAGGTTTTGTTATGTTCAACACACAACATAGTAACTTTTATTACAAAGCACTCATTTAATTCTTCAGATTTTTAACTAATGAATGAATGACGACCGCCGACAGAAGTGAAAACTAATTGTATCGTCGACCTATTACATTATTTTTTGTTTTAGAAAAGTGTCCATGACCTATAATTTAAACTTTAGTCCCCAATCTATATAATATAGTGTTTATTAATAAAGCACGGACCTATATTTATAATATTCATATACACATAATATACAATATAGCTCATGGAAAGCGTTCGGTGACGATGACGTGATTTCCACGATTTTTGTTCCCCAAAAAGTAGTCAGCGCGTCCAAAGAAATTATCACTAAAATTATTATAATCATCTTTCAACATTTTAATTGGGAACATTTCTATTATATACAGCACACTCTACACGTAATTATCTACGCGATACGTGTAGGTACGAGATATGTGCGTATTCAGCGTTCAAACGGACGCGCCGTTTAAAAATAAATGATGTGTGACGATTTCAGCCAAGGCGGGTGCCGCGAGCTCATTACCGACAGCGCAAATTAATTTATTACCGGCTTTGTCTGACGTATACCTGAGGTGATATGCCGGAAGACTCTTAACACACACGTCAATTTATAGTGGACTCTCAATTTAATTCATTACAATGTAATCACAAGACTAAACATTAGCGACCCATTAAGGGCACGAGTGTTCGCATTTTCTCTACAGAAAATCTTGTGCATGTATGCATGTAACTATTATTGTAGCTCGATTATGTAAGTATATTATGTCCTTAAATTAGCTTTTGTAAACATGCAAAATTAAATACGTAAGGTTTATTCAATAAAGAAGCCTGTGGACAGTTTAAGACATTACATAACTATTACTAAATACGAATATGAATTAAATAACTAGGTATATTAAAAGTCTGTGTTTTCCTTTCTTAGAACGTTATAGGTGGTAGAGCCTAGAGTTCGCCCGGGGTAGGACCACCGCCCGCCAAGGTACTCAGTACCATTCCTACCGTCATAATAATTGTTTTTAAGAGCAATTGTGTTCCGGATAGGAAGGTTTGTGGAGCCGGTTTCACTTTTTTAGAGGCGACCATCTCAGACCTCAGGGGTAGCAACGCATCTGTGACCGAATTGGAACAAGACTCATACTAACAATAACTAATTGGACTATTACTAACATTAACTAACAGGACTAATTATCACTAACATACCCTGTCCTCGCACTTATTAACAAACTAACCAACTAATATTCTAACACCATCTACTAACTGGACTAACCATCCTAGTCCCTTTGAGTCTAGTTCTAGGTCGGTCACAGTTGTTATGGGCGGCAGGGGAAGGGTGGTACTGCATGCTCGTTTGCTATCTTAATTCCATAAAAAAAAAAAAAAAAAAAAAAACGTAGTAAAAACAAGAGAAATAACATATTACCGAACGACACAACAAAATTATATTATCATTCGAGAAAAGATAAAAGACGTTATTTACATAAGATACAAAAACGAAAAGCAATACATTCCGTAATTTCTTTCAATACCGTGTCGTAAGCGATGAAAGAGGGCACGCCAGCCAAACAGCTCAGCGTTTTGTTGTTCCATTATTTCAATACAAAGCAAAATGGTTTGGTCGGGAATATGACATTACGATCTCGTGGCCCTACCTTTGTACTCGTAGTATAACGAGTGAGCCCGCCCTCGCTTTGGCTCCCTTCGGAAAACGTATTCCTCGAGTTTACTAACATTTAGCAGGCATTTATCAATACTAATATTGTAAATGGGAAAGTCTGTCTCTCTCTGTGACGTTTTCACGACCAAACGGATTAGGAATGAAGAAAGTCGAAGGCCTAAGGACACTCATAGGTAATTATTTTTTCAAATATTTTTTTCAAAAATCAACCTCTACTCTAAAGGGTTGAAATAGCGGATGCAGGTTCAAACATAGGCTGAATATATCTTTCAAAAATCGACTCCTAGGAGGCTGAAGTAGGGGAAATATTTAAATTTTCCAAAGGGAAGCGAGGGCGTTCACTAGTTTTGTAAACAGTGATATCAGAGTAGTTTGCACGCTGAACTTCAGAACACATACTACACATTGACCAGTGTGGTGAACTATAACATGTGTCCCTCACATTGTTCAAGTAGACCTGTGTCCAGCAGTGGGACATTTATGGGTTGTGGTGATGATAATGAATATCTATGGCTCTTATTTGTTTTCTGACATTATTTATTAGACCGCGTGTTTACCATCAGGTGCGATTATCGTGAAGCATTACATAAAGAAAGAAAAAATATTTCCAGTGCTAAATAATGATTGAATCTGCACGTTGTCAATCGAAAATGAGGAGTTCATATATATTATAAAATAGTTACTTAATCGTAAATTTTTAGTGACTTAAAATAAGCTAGGTAAGCAACTAGAGCACGATAAGTGATAAGTAAGCAACCTAAAGGACCAAAGTAAGCAAGACCGAATACGAAGTTTCCTCACGCCAATTCATTAAACTTCCTTGTAACCCTTAAGCCTGTCAAAGGTGACAGAAAAAAATACATTAAAAGCGAAAGGTGGAGGAATCAAAGGCCTTTTAGGCTTATTACACGGTCGAGGGGTTGCGGGTGAAAAAATACCCCCTGTCCGTCGTTCCGGGAGGGGAAAAATGGCCGCAAATACACCGGAAGATAATTGTAAGTGCCGAGTTGTCTGAACGGGGGAGATATTATGAAAAGCACTCGAACATCATTAGCATTTTTGAAAGGAAGTCCGCCTGGTCGGTTCCTAAGCACAAAGGCCGACGCCAGTCAATCAATGCTAAGTAACTGTAAAGATTTTAACAATGGTCGCATCGATATCGCGTTCAAATTTTATTGTTTTTTGAAAGAAATCATTTTTAAAACATGTTAAAATATTGTTTGAGTATTTAAGATGCATTAAACATACTTATAGGTTAAACGTTAATGGGCGAAATGGACCGCGGTCCGTTTTTAGAGTGGTCCATTTTGTCCAGAGCCTCATTAACGGTCTGACTAAACCAAAATTCAATGAGATTTTGTTAACAATTCAAAATGAATAGTGTTGAGACTGAAACTTATGAAAAATAATTTAATTTTGTCATTATTATTTATTACATAATTTTAGTTGTGCAGTGATTCATATACATAAGTTATTATCTCAAAATAGGTAGTAATGCACAAGATCAATAACTTATTTTTAAGTATATGTATAATAATCACAGTCGAAGTGGCAAGATAATATACCTATCTATTTTATCCGTGTCTTTTAGGCGATTTATATGTATCAGAAATAATAAAGTATCTAGATGCGATTAAAGGGTTGGAATCTTCTCACAGAAATGCGCGTCCGTAGTTGCGGAATAGCATAGTGCAGACTTCATAAAATCTATTGCAATGTCTAACACTGCCAATTTACCACAAAAGAAACTTTAATTACTTTATAAAAATGCAGTTTTTGATAATATTTCCTTGGCATGTGCACCGACCACGTTTTTTCAAATTTAATTATAAATCATAGCCGCTGATAAGTTAGATAAGTCTTAGAAGCGGGTAATAAAATTACCAACCGAGTGACCCTCCCTTGCATACTAAAACGTCTAACATCGGATTTAGCATTCATCCGCCATTCTCCGCTATAATTCACTTTGCGTTCTCTTAAGATAAAATTCAATGCACTCATTTAGATTGACAGAAAACACCCGGTCGTTATTTCGGGCGTTTAAGTATATTCCAGATTGTGAAAATAGGAATTTAGAAGAAATTTTGAATCATTTGATCAGAAGGAAGCAGAGGATTGGCTTATAAATGAAACTGAAAATGCAGCTGATAGAATAAATGACGCGTAGAGAACGATTGATTAATATGTGATTACTTATGCAATTAAAATACATGATAATATCTATCTACATAAAATAAAAAGCTCATTCACTCATCATGAAATATCGAAAACAGCTTGACGTATAAACATGAAATTGAGGAGGGTGATTATAATAATTAAAACTTCGCTAAGAACGGAATTTGTCATATTCGCTCTCTAAAGGAAGGAATCGGAAAACATTAGATGTTAGGCATTAACTTAGGACTGAAACCCTTTCAACAAAATTCTTTGTGCAATAATCCATAGGATGTATCATGGTCGGGGATAGTCCTCAAGGACCGTTAAAGCCCTAATATACTACTAACACTCTAAACTTTTATATTTGCATGTAATATCGTAACCATACCAACAGTAACGAAAACGAATACCTACGGTTAAAATTGAAATAAAAATAACGAAAGAATGTAATTCACGAGTAGTGTAAATATTGCATTAGGAATTCCGCTCCGTCTCGCTACCAGCTGTAATTGAACTAATTCGGCAAACAATACTCGCCGCCTTCACTTGATTTCCCATGTTGCGGCAACAAGAGTTTCTTTTGCTTTTTGTGGAGCAAGAAACAGGAATGTCTACCTGGATAGTTTACGGGACAAATGAACCAAATTAAACCTGATTGTTGAGTCGCATCGCAACGAGCTAACTTAAACTGACTCAAACATACAAGTCTCTTTTGGAGTCTGTTCAATTGTATTTTTCGTGCAGCGGATACAATCAGATATAAAATTAAGTGTAAGTAAGCGTGTAACTGTTTTGAAAATTATTTTTACAAACACTATTTACAACTTCCATGTAGCAGGCTTTCTTTACTTATTAATACTTACAAATCCATCTCCCACAACATAAATTTCACTTGCGTCTATGTCAAATTAGTTTTTTCCCCTTTACGCTCACCAGATAATTCCCTCACGGAGGTCAATATACATTCGCAGATCATATCATCCAGGAGTACGTGCGTCCATCGATCTGGAAGTAATCTCGGTGGATCCCTTGATCCCTGTTTATTTCCAGCGGCGTGCCAAACCCGGCTACATTGACTTTGTGTCCGAACTTGGAAGGCGGAAAAAATCGCCCCAAACTAATCGACCGGACGCACAAACGACGGGAATGAACTTTTCAGGGTTTAGTCAACACGACGTCAAGTTACTACGGGATTTGTCTTACCCGCAATTGTAAGGCAAGTGAAAAGGTTGACGGCAAGACACTTTGTTATACTACAAGGACAATTCCACAATTTTTTTAAAGTAATAGATGATAAATGAGCAGGCGGACTGATAAGAAGTAGTTACCTACTACTCTCAAGCAGAGAATATAATACCTATATAGAACAGAAAAAATTCGTGGTACATTTAGATACGTAAGCCATTATCAACCCTGTGGAAGAAGTTATCTACTTAGTCTGACAGAATAATTTTCAATTATAAATTAGGTATTAAAAACAGAGAGCGAAAATTTTCCACCAGATATAGTAGCGACCAAAATGACTAAACAATTATGGTGATTTTAGGTATTTTGGTTCATGATTTGGGTGTAGGTATGTGTTGTCCATTTCTGTCGCGAAGAGAATCCTAGCTAGAATCCTATCCTAGAATGGCTTTGATTGACTAGCGTACTGTAAAATAATGCCTATAGCGTCTTTGTAACATGTACAGTTCAAACATAGGTATTCACGGACATTAGGACACAGTTATCATTAGGCTTTCGTACAACAAAGCAAAGTTGTGCAATGTCCGGGCAAGGATAAGCCGAGAAATGCAGTCGCAGTAAACAATCGGATCTTTTCGCCCGTAACGTAATTTACGCGGGGTGCGGCCCGACCGCAAATCGGACGATTTATTAAAGTATCCCCGGGAAACTGGGGAGCGGGCCCGAAATGTTTGGGCTATTGGTTAAAGGTACCGACCGTATTGGTTTTCCAAATTTGATTGTTTCCAGGATATATTGCTTTGTAAAGAGAATTCATATTGGTTTCAGTTTAAACGTATGTATCGCATAGTATAATTAATCAATTTGAGAAATAACTCAGAATTACATGGTTAATGCTAATTAGTTCGAATTCTATCACATTTGCATATCTAACTTCTCATAATTTCTCAGTTTTCCCGCTATTGTGAATTTTCAAAAAATTGTTTTATAAATAGCACAAGAAAAAATCTTTACAATACTTTTTTTCAACAATGGCTTTGAAAATAAGATCTAAAACTGCTTGGTACCCTGCATGGGTAAAGAAAACATATTTGAGAGCATACGAGTACTTCTTGCTGATGTTTTACACTGTCGAGGGATAAGTATTCTCAGGTACAATAGGTACTCGAACAATTAAAACGAGATAGGAGAAGTGAAGAATTCAATCCAATTATATACGTATCATTAACCGTTTTTTAATACCTAGATAATCTTGAACAATAAAAAATAACAAGTGACAAAATAACTGCAAGACCATTTGCAATTTAATTCAAACAAAAAATCCTTGGACAACATCACACAAACATCAGTAAACGAATTCGTCGTCGCCTTTTGTCTTATAACCGAATAAAGTGAGGTGCCATGTAAGACATACCACGCCCGGGTGTAGGATAGACCACTTCATCCGGAATGTGATGGACGGGCGGATAAGACAAGGTGCTCTCGGGTCGGGATCAGGACCTTTCAATTTCCTTGATCGCCCGCCATTCGGATCAATAGTGGTTCCATTCTGAACATTCTTATTAAGTTACCCTGCGTTAAGTGAGATTGATACTAGCATTAAAATGCATTTGTTTAGTTATATCGATATTGTGTGGTAAAATTTTAATACACGTTTGATATATGAACGCTCTTAACAATACGCTTCAAATAGAAGTGAACTTTCAGTTGAATTTATTACTTACATTTTATAAATTCAAAAATGAAAAGAGAAAAAAATAAAGAGAAACAATCTGTTGCTAAAATAAGAATTACATACGAGTACAACATTAATACTGAAAAGTAAATTATGTTAAAACAAGCTGTGGTTATCTGCTTCATCGGTAAAATATAACAATACATATCTACATTTTTACTGTAGGAGTAAATCCAGCCTCCTTAAATGTTATTTTGTTCAAAATAGTGTGCGTTCAACACAGTAAATATTAGAAAAGTTAGTACTGAGTCGACAATGATATTCCTATCTTCATCTTGAAACTTTCCTAATATATCTCTGAAGGCGTAGTATTTGAAGTTATATGATCGCCCTGATAATGTGCAATGCAATATAAATGTATGTGGTTCAATATAACGTGCTACGTTGAACACATCATACACCGGCATCATAATGGACCGTTTCACCCGGAATGCGATCTAGACCCGGATAAGACAAGGCGGGAAGGATCGCCCGCTCGACTGCGGGACCTTTCAATTTCCTTGATTGTTCGCCCTCAGGATCAATAGTGTCTCCATTCCGGCCGTTCTTACTCCTAGATAGATTAGAGGTTTGGGATTTGACGGATTGTTCTGCGATCAATATAGATTGTATTAAATTTTAATCTATTACATTAAAGTTAATGATTATGATTAAGATTAGTGCTACTGTGAGTGTGTCCTTATGCACACCTATGTAAATCTTAAGACTATTTTATAAATTACAATTTATTTTTATTATGTGTCATACACTATTTTCTCGACATTTATAACTTTTACAGTCAATAATCCTATTTTATTTTATTCAATTATAAATAACAATTTTATGGCACATACATAAAAATATAAACATAACAAAAATAACAAAACAAAACTAAAACTAAAATAAGTTAAATAAACTAGGACCCTGTGGTGCAGTCCCCAATACGCTGGCAGCGTTTCCTCGCTGTATAGCAATGCTAATACGTTGAGCGAGGAAACTGCCAGCTCTTGGATCACTAGTTTTTTCCTTTAATTTATTTTTTATTACTTTGAAAATATAGTGGGCGTCAGGACCCCACGGACCAAGAGTTTCCACCCCAAATGCTTTGAAAAAGTAATAAGCACTTGAAATATTGTCATATTTCAAGTGCTTACTCTTCTCTGCCGCCTCCGCCGCAGCACCGACTCTGACTTTCGTACCATGGATATGAGAAGGAGCCAGTGTATCAACGCATGTTGCATCCCACACTAGTGGCCGTCCCATAGTCCACGGCACGATCGACATACCGTCAGGCCTCTTGCCATCCTTCCTAAAAATACCGTTAGGTTCTAACACTGAAGGAACGTTTATTGTGACAAGAGACCTTCTAATAATATCGTTCAAAGCGGCGTGACGGGAAAAGCGGCCAGCACTTTTTTGACAGGAGAGACCGTGGAGCCCCAAAGCATCAACAACTGCACCACAGGAGCAAGTATGAGGCGAGCAAACTTTGACACCTAAACGCAGACAAACAGATATGCGCAAAGTATCAGGATCTAAGAGAGTGCCAATGGAAGCAGATGGAAGCGCCTGTAACCACTGACCAGACTCCCAACTTGACACAGCTCTCAATCTTGCTCTACTGATATCTGATTGAGTATTATTTAGTAAATAATCGAACGTATGCTTACAAAGCAAATCATCCCAAGCTCTTTGTAAATGTAATGCTGAAGGAAAATTTAGAGACGTCGTCCTCCATTCATTCATGCCATCTTCCAAACACGCAACACCGTAGTTTTGATCGTTATGATGCAGAATATTACCTACGAGTGTTGACGTGCTATGGACTGAGGACAAAAATGCCGGAAGAGCGACGCTAGAAATTTTCCTTACGCCGAGACCGCCATATCTAATAGGTAATGCCGCTTGAGTCCAAGAATCTTCTGTAAATTTTAAATTTAGAATTTTTTCCAAGTCAGTTTTAATTAGGTCGTCAATATCAACTAAAAGATTTGAAAATTTCCAAAACTGCGTACATCTTAAAAAATAAATAAATTTAGGTAAAAAAAGACAATGTTTTAAAATTATAAAAGAGAAATGGTTGTTAAGTTTTGAAAGTCTGTCTGAATACGTAGAAAATTTAGTAACTGAATTGTGAATAAAATTAATCGCGCCGTCATCGAAAATAGGAGAACCTAACAGGTAAAGCGAAGATTCATTGAGAATTTTTATATCAGGTGCCAATTTCACGAATTTCTGAATTATATCAGAAGCATCGTTGACATTTGAAGAAACAAATATTTCACATTTATTAAAATTTAATTGTAAGCCAATAGATTCAAATTCCTTTATAATTTTGTATAAATCTGAAAGAACTGAATCAGCGTTACCTGCTAGAGTTCCATCATCTAAATACCAAATGTTAAATTTTGACTGTAAATTTTGTATAATTGGGTTGATCGCTAGACTAAAAATTGCGGGACCGAGAGGATCACCTTGTTGGCAGCCACTTGATGAGTTGATCTCGTTTTTATAGTAAACCAATTTTGAAGGATGATGATAGCAATCTAAAAGATATGGGTAAGTTTCTGGAATATGTTTATTAACTTCGCTTAGAAATACGTCTCTATTAATGGAATTAAATGCATTTTTAACATCAATTTTTATCATCACTTCGAAATTTGGATCTTGTGTGAGAAAACTGCGTAATGCATGCACAGCTGCCTCACATCCACCTTTTGAACCAAAACCTAGTTGAACTGGTTCAAACTTATTTTTTAATTTTACAAGAATTTTAGAAGCACAAATCTTTGAAACTAGACGGCGAAAAGTACAGCCAACAGCTATTGGTCTTATACCGCCATCTTTTTTTGTCAAAGCAATTAAGTGTGCTCCATATAAAATAGGTATGATTTCATTATTTACACTGCCTGATAACATAAAATTTGAAAATTTTAAAATGGAAGTTAAAAGGCGTTTTGCCGCATCACCCAAAGAGGGAGAAGTAAGATCCTTTAGATGCTGCGGAGAAATGCCATCTAAACCAGCTGCAGAACCCGGTTTAAAAGATGCAATTGCAAGATTGACATCACGCTCATTACATATTAGACAGGGTTGAGATGAGGAAGGTGGATCTAGGAAAAATGTTGAGGAGTCTGCTTGAGGATGTTTGCTCTGTAAAGCCACTAAAGTTTCAGGTGTATCCGCCGATATCGTGTCATTGGAGAAGAGAAGACGCGCTGCACCTTTTATATCTCCATCACTGATTTTTGATTCCACTGTACGTGTTAAATTAAATTTTGAATTAAATTTTGAGTAAGAATTTGATTGATTTATGTAAGCAACTGGATCTAAACAATTATTTTTAATTTTTTGAGTTAGGGATGTATTATTGTCAATGTTATTAACATTTAAAATTTTGTAGGCAAAAGTAAACAAGTTTTCCCAATCCTTCACCGTATTGTAGCGGACACAACTTTCTAAACATGTAGAAAGACTATCAGCGACGGAGATTCTAGCGCCTCTCGGTATCCTCTTCACCAATGGTACATTTCGTTTCAATTCTCCTAGAAGTAGATGAAGAGGTTTAAGATTAGAAGTTGATGATTGACTATTTGAAGAATCTGTTGAAGATGATGCTTGATTTTTATGAACTTTTGAAATGTGAATTTTAGTGCCTCTGGATGAACTAACTACAGAACGAACATGTAGTAGTGTTACACGACATTAGCGGATCCAAGTTTGCAATCTCTCATACTGCTATATATAACTAATTAGTATTAGATCTAAAGTTATATTCTAATTTATAAATATATCTCAAAATAGCCTATAAGTATCTACCTTATATACAAGAAGTGCTACTTACTAATTTATTATAATTATGTCTATCTACATCAAAATACCTTATTTAAACGAACAATAATAATGATTGTCTTTGTATATCACATGAAAACACGAAACCAAGTACCACAATAATTATGTCACATAACCGGCAACAGGAGAATGGCAACAGCACAATATTTCTATAGCACTGCACAGATCAAGTTATTTTATGTACTCCACAATAATATTTTCAATTTTAAAGACTTTTCATTTTCATTTCATGAACTATCATCAAAAAGAAACCATGGAAAGAGACTTGTCATGCTTGTCATATAATTATACAGGTAATTTCGCTGGTTTTTTCACGAAAAATATCAAAATAATGTGGAACCGATATTTTTCTAGTCCGAGACTGATCGTTTTATGGTCGTTTATAACATTTTATCATTTTAAATCTTTAAAATACAATAATAATTTAAAGAACTTCCATGACATGACATGTCAATCAGTAAAAACTCATTGCACTTTTTTAATTTCAATCCGATAAGCAAGGTCGATGTCAGTAACCTAATTAGGTCGAAGCTACCTAAGAATAGGTACGTATGTATGTGTCATTTATATCCAAAGTAGACTGTGGCCACGTGTTTATTATTCTCAATTAACAAAACCAAATTATCTTAAAATATCTTTAAGTGATTTTTTCCGTTAGTGGCACCTTAAAAGCAGTAGGGTTTTAATGTTTGCACGTCTATCTATCTATGCAAAACGACAGAGCTACGACGGGATGCTAGAAGTAGGTAAACATTTCTAGGAAAGCCTGGCTTTTCCTTTGTCGTTTTACGAATATCTGAAACGGATACATACCCCTTTCAAAGGGCTTACAAGACGACAATATTAGATGTGCTTGCCTGATTTCGGACTAATATTGAACTTTAGAAGAATCGGTTTGAAATTTATTAGGGTAATAAAATTGTAATGAAGAGCATTCTATGGCTATGGATTGAAAATTTTCTTCACGTCTTCTGTCGGTTGAAGTTTGTGTTTTACCTGAATTTTTTTTCTGAATATGGGATTCTCAGTGCAGCGGGTGTGAGTGTGACACATAACATGTAACTAACATTCAAGATCCGAAAACAAACATTCATCTGTCACATAAATATTTATCCCGGGATTCAAACCCCAGACATCCCGCATCAACTAGGTTTACTAGGCAAATTTTCTTCTGATCTAATTTTAATTCTAATGACCAAGGATGTCACTCTCAGACAGTCAATAAAAGAAAAACATACTGTATGATAACTATAATCATTAGGTATTATTAAAAAACGTATAATAATTAATATCACATTCATTAGTTAGCTTAAACACAAGTAGTACGTTTACGCTACGCTTTTGAACACACTTTAGAATTTTAAGCTCTTAAACAAATAATTTACATCGCCTTAAAACCCGTCAAACCCTTACAATACTTCATTGGATAATTTAATATACGAAAGTCTTTCCGGCGTGCTCTATCAAACACTCCGCTTTAGAAGAGAGCATCAATGTATCCGGTACCAATATCCAGGTTCCACGACAAAAGATCGCACCGAAGTAGATATTGCCGGCAGTATTTGCATACGTCTCGCGGATTCCAATACGCGAATACGCCGTACGCTTTTGTTGGTACTAGTTTATATCTTTTACTATGAATTTTGTTATCCAGAAATGCAACAACATTATAGAATATGTGATGATTTTCACGTTTACTTCATGAATCTATATCAACGCACGGTTAATTTTTTTTCTAATAGTAAACGATTTTTCCCTTCAGTTGCTGCCCTTGACAACTGTGACCACTACTAATCATCATCTCAACCCATCATGACCCACTATTAAGCACGGGTCTCTTCTCAGAATGAGAAGGTTAAGGCCATAGTCCACCACGCTGGCCAAGTGTGGATTGGCGGACTTCACACACCTTTGAGTTTTTTTTTGTGAACTCTCCGGCATGCAGGTTTCCTCGCGATGTTTTACTTCACCGTTTGTGAAAAACGCACGCACTAAAAACGCACATAACTCCGAAAAGTCAGAGGTGCGTGCCCTGGGATTCGCACCCGGACCCCCCGAATAGGAGGCGGAATTCTTAACCACTAGGCTATCACCACTTGACCACTACCAAACAATACTCAAATCTGGATTAGAATTGTTAGTCCAGATCCAGTATTCCAGTTAATAATAATAATAATAATAAATCTTTATTTCAGATGTCAGAGATCCATAGATTGTTAGTGTGTTAGTAACAATTTAAGTGTGTTAGTAACAAGTTAAAAGATGACATTATTGGGAATAGTGGAATAGTGGAATAGTGGAATAGACATTATTGGAAATTAGTGGAAACTGTAAAGCTATATGTTTTTTTATATTTGAAGTGCGAAGCTTGTTATAATTAATGCTGTTTGTTTCCCAAATAAATAAAAATAAAAAAATAAAATAAAAAAAATACTAATTGATGAGTTCTTTGCATTTGGTGAGGCTTCGGAATCTGATGGTAAATGATTTTCGTCGCTATTAACATTGCTTTCATTTCGCCACTTTGAGACACTGGGCTGTTGTTATTACGGCATGATGCAATCTTCTATCAATGTTATGCCTTTAAATAGAGATCTAATTCTGACTAGACAAGCTCCGAATGAAGACACTGGCAGGAATCCCTGACCCTCTTCAAGTTGTGTCGTTAGTTCGTTTAGTCCATGTTCTCGGAAGTTATTCTTTATTTACTGCACTTACCAAGTATTTGTTGTAAATTTAATTATCTTTTACTACTATAAACTTACTAAATTAACTAAAACCTATCTTCTTCTTGTGTTTTCTATAGAATAAACTGGCAATAAATATTTCTTGATAAAGTAATATTAGGATTGTTTACTCGTAGTTCAGTAGTAAGTACTTGAGAAGCAATAAATTTATGTCTACGGTACTGAAGACTATTTCGGTCTGTCAGAATATGATTTATCTAGATACTTAGATCAGTTACAAATTTCTGCTTCAACTTATAACAAGGAGATATTCATGATGCAAGAACGTTCGCTTTGTATATATTTCCATACTATGTTGCATTCAATGAATATATTAAAACTACATAGTATGCCTTAACATTGTTGACAACTGTTAAACATGTACCTAATATAATATTCAACTAGACTATTGCTATAGATTATGGTGATCTAAATTGTTAATATTTTTCTGGATTTTATAAACGACTTAAAAAGGAAGGTTCTCAATTTACTTTATATATAACGATGTTTATATAATATGATATGACTTTTTATATTCAAAAACTTGTGCTTGTCGTATGGCATTGAGATACTATGTACTAAAGTACGTATGGCCCCTATAAATTAGAACCACATCTGATAGGTATTTTTTTTGTTGTTAAAATTAATTATTATTGTTTATCCTGTTATCAGTCTGTTACCGTAGCACCTGATTTACACGATAAATATAAAAATTGTAAATAGAAATTGGGGTTGTTGTCAAAAATTAATTTATTATTATTATTAAAAATTGCACTTAGATCTGTTTCCGAAATTCTTCACAACAAAGCGAAGTCACGATATGCCTAGAAAAACATATTATTATTTTCCACAATTGACAGGTACAGTTGTTGACAAAAAGAAGAACAAAATAATGATTAGGTAGTTTTACAAAGAAATCGATACAACGGATCCAAGTCTCTTCATTCTATTTGATAACAAAAGAAAATGCTCAGTACATTGAATACAAAAGTCGGTTTGAAAACTGACGACTCAAAATCTATTTGTGTTTTATATAAAGTACGCTCTCGTAATGCGATCGGAATTTGGAACGAAAATCGGTAATTCCATTATAGTAAGTCTTCGGAAATATACATAGCAACGACCGTTTAACTGGATAAATTGGATTCGGTAGGTACAAAGTTCGAAACCTTTTTACGTGGTCATCAATTATTTCTTTGGAAGGGACCCGTTGGTTTTCTGCTGGCTCCATCTCAATGGTTTATGGGGGAATGGTAATCGTACCTTCGTTATTTCATGCGATAAAGCAACCTCGGTCTTTACGGTGAATTGGTGCAAGAATTAGGGCTGTGGGAATATCACTTTACAGATATGAATTTTTTGTGGTTAAATATTTTGATAAAAATTTTAAACAATTTTATTTGGATTATCGGTAAGTATTTGCTTATTAGGATGAAAATAAAACGGTTACTCCATAGGCGTTATCAATAGTGTTAACCAATATGCGCCGCTTTAGGTGACTTTAATGACTGACTGCCGCTTAGGGAGAATAAATTTTGTTGGAGGATTAAGTTTGCATATAATCTCGAGACTTAGCGTAGGCCCTTGTCAAAGAAACCTATATGAATGTACCCCAACCGTTCCTTACAACTTGATATACATAGGTCTTAGATATATAAGAAAAGGATACTTCTTCATTCGCTGATTTATACGCGATATCTCAATAATTTCTTGACTTATGAACATGAATTTTAGCAAATAGGAAGTTTAGGAGTATTAAATATCAACTGCAACCGGATTTTGTCACAGCGCGCTAAAGAGGTAAAATAAGGGATGAAAGTTTGTGCGAAATGTCAAAGGGTCTCTGTGCGGTAAAATCCGTGGGCAATAGATACGAGATAAATAAATTTAAACTATAATATTTTCTTTGAAATTTACATAAAGATAGCCGTCAAAAAAGAAACGAAAGCCTACCCTAATCCATTGACGGTAACCGATTTCGTCATGTCTCTTTCTAACTCACTAACTCGGCACGGTCATTCCTTCCGGTACATTGTCTTATCCGGGTCGCGCGGCCGCCATCAATCATACCCGGGTCGGGTTGCCGTCGTCGGCTCACCCGGTCAAATGTACCTCGTCTATGTGTTACGTAATAAATTTACTGTTGGATCACAATATAAACTTTTATACGATTGCTCGAAATTTTTCTATTGTAATAAGACGAACGGAAATAGACTATTTGTGGGAATTGTGTGAACATTAAGGCCTGTTCAAATATGCGCGATATCCGCTGCCGTTGTAGGAAGAGTTATCGTAGAAAGTAAGCGGTTAAAAGTGTAAAATTTCAATGGAAGAAGTTGAAAATGTCCTTATTTCAATTAACCTCTATTCTGTAAGTTATAATTCCGTGACCAAAGTTAGAAATTATACCAAACTGCAAATTCTGTTTAAAGTCGCAATATTTACTGAAGTAAGACGAGGGTTGATTACTAGATTTGTATTCCTTGAAAACTTCCATTTATTCTAAAAAACAAATTAACACAACGACGTCGATCCTAGTTTTTATTTGTTTTAAACTCATAAAGAACTCAAGTTACAGCTATAACACAAATACTTTAACATTTGACAACAAGCTTTGAGCTCTGTAAATAACTTTGCCAAGTCAAAGTGTTTTCGACATGCTATCGTTAGTTTCTAAACTTTAATTTCACAACTCACCAGCGACAGTGATAAGTTAAACGCGAAATTGATAATGTGAACAAAATTAAATGGTTGTTAGAAACGCGTCTATGATATTTAACAGGATTTCCTAAATCTGATAATATTTTATAGCTAAACATGTGAAAAGGGCAAAGTTGTGACGTTAAAATTACAATGACAGATAATATAAATTATTAATTAAAATTTAATATAGTAACCACCATGGTTCAGTCAGGTTAGCAAGTTAGGCATGAAATTTTGTTTAAAAATTATGGTCTGCTTTTCAGTACTTAAATTACCTACCTATTAATTAATGATTACCTTGTAATTAATAAATAATAAGTGGTGGAGTAGTGGGCCATTAATGGGTTGTAGCCAGTCAATTAATTAGTATTTGTAGATACAGATATTAGTAATTCAAAGCAAGTACATATACCTAAGTTTTACCCATTAAAAATGTACGTTTATTAAAATATAAGAAAAATAATATTCGAGCGACATTTTGCTTAAGACAAAAATATTACGTTAATAGGAGACTACTCAGAAGAGGAGAAACACTATAGCAAGTAGTCACCGTCTTCTACGGTACTCAGTAGAAAGAAAGACACAAAGACTTTAAAATATTCTGATAATAATTGATTGATTGAATAATAAAATTCATTTTCTGTTTTACGTTTAATTTAGTGTTTAATAATAACAATAAAATAATAACTCTTCTCGTTTGGCGGCTATTTAAATACTTATTTGTGTAAATACATTTGCAAATATGGATTCCCAAAATCTGTATTTCCTACCAACCTTACAAACTTCGTAATTCACTTCTTCACGGTACTGAGCGTTATCACCGATCTTGGCTGTTAATCTCCCACGATATCTTTCTAATATGCCATCTCCGTATATTTTGGGATCTACATCCATCATGTTATATTAGATTTTCGGCCCGTCAAATGAAGTGCGCGCTGTAACATCTTGCTTAATAAACTTGTAGCAATGTAAGGCTCAATCATGTGTGACGCAGTAGAGTACGATTTTATGTGGCTTTCCTGCCCATTAAGGATCCGCTACTGAGCATGGGTGTCTTATTGAAAAGTCCATACTTTTCAGTAAGGATTCAAATTCAAGTACTTCATGGGTTAATGGCCAACCAAAGTATCGAAAGTGCTAATCGTCCAGAGCTCTCCGACATTGCGTCATTACAGTTATCTATGTATATAACAACAAAAACTTGTGTGACGGTTTTCCGTGCCCTCCGAAGCACGGAACGCTCAAGATTTTTTAAAGATTGTGTTATTTGATTACCTACAAAGCATAAGCAACAAAAACGCTGCTTGAAACGCAATACATGTAATTTTTTTACCACTTGATTAAACTCGTGGTTTTGTAGTTAAGTCTGTTTTGTAGCTCCAAGTTTTTAGGGTAGGCTTTGACGAGTCAGTCAGCCAGAATATGTTTTATGTCTCGTAGGTATATATCATGTTCAGACCTGTAAGACTTCTATTAAGATTTTTAACATGAAATTTTTTCACCAGATTTGTGTTCAGTTGCTCAGTTGGCTGCCGTGTCGGAGCACTATTAGTGCCGCTTCGCAAACAGATAATTTCGTGTGCAAACAGAACGGCGAGCGCACTCCTAATGCTCTTTTAAAAGCTCACCTAATGCTATTAGGACTTGCTAATCGTTAAGTATCTACTGGCTTGTAGTTCAGTCCTACACCGGTTTAAAATGTAATAAGATTTCCGTTTAATTAGTTGAAGTTTTATAGCGAAGCAGCTTTCTGCCCCCGGCTTCGCCCGCGTGGTATTTATTTATAGTGCGCCTCTTTAAAGGTCTTATTGGTCCCCTACACTATCCAAAGAAATAACATGCATTCAGGGTCTTGCGTTTAGTAGTTTCGGCCGTGTATTGTCTGTTACTTTCTCAAAACGAAAGAGTTTTATTAAGCACATTTTAGTTTAGTTTTCGTGCTATTGGAAAAAAGCAAAATATTGTTCATGTTTCATTGCAGTAATGACCAATCCCTTCTCCAATCCGCATTGGAGGAGTACGGTCTCGGCCTTCTCAATAATGAGGAGAGACCCGTGCTCAGTAGTGGGACATTAATTGGTTGTAGCCTATATAATAATGACCAATAATGCTATTAATTTACCTATCTAAAGTCAACATTAATAATATTATGCCTACAAAGTAATAAAAATAACTTCTACAACGAAAGCCAAAAATTCGAAACTTCTATGAGCCGAGTACAAAATATTTCTGCAGCAAAATTTTATTAAAAAAATATAGCGATTTATCTCCAGCTAAGAGTAGGTACTTGCAGGACCGTATTAGGTGGTATTAAAATGCCTTTCGAAGGGTTTTCTGAAATATGGGACCGGAATTCAGCGTGGGAGCTTGGTGATTTCATTCATTCGGTTATGCAGAATTGGAGCGATCCTAAGTAGGGGAATTTCGAATAATATTAAGCTAATTTTTATACTGTTTTAGGGTTCCGTCCCTTAAATGAAAAAACGGAAACCTTTTAAGAACACTTGTTTTTAATCTGTCTGTCCGTCCGTATGTCAAGACCCTTTTCCTCAGACACGCGTGGAGGCATCAAGCTGAAATCAAAGGTGTGCCCCGGCCGAGAATTGAATACGGAACCCCTCGCGTTGCATGCGGGGCCACTATTAAATCTATTTTTACATAAATAACAACTAAATCAAAATAATTCATCCATATCAAAGTTACAATGCCAAAAACACCCATATCGGTACACAAAAAAAACGTTAACTCCATACGTTTATAACACCCCGTTGCGTCAGAGATTAATAAAAATAGTGTTAAATGACTACCATAATCTCCGATCGTCAGACCGCGTAATATACATAATGTGTCCGTATGTAGGGCGGGACCGGTGTTCGGAGTTTATTATATATTTCATGGCGTCGGAGCACGTTAAGTATTTCATATTTCATGTCACCTTAGTGCCATGCGAGCGGCCCTTCAACGTACGGCCGGGTGGTTCTACTTCACTTTTACATTTCACACGTCGTGTTACATACTAGAGTAGCTTTTTCCCACGGCTCCACCTTCGTAGATTTTTTGTTTCAGTTTATCCCCTTTTATCTTTTTAGAGGGGAGATTTCCAAAAATGCACTCTTAGTGCTTTCCTTTCATTCTTTCAGGTTTTTTCGGCTATGCGTTGTCTTTCAGTTACTCAATCACTCAGTAACTCTCAATAACATCCATTACTTGTAGCAGGTATTTATGTACTCAATATGTGTATCCAAAATTTTACAGTTTGTGTCTGATACAGGGGATATCATGTCAACATGTGTCCTATCTCACTGTTAGCTATTGATACAGGTAAGTGCTACTCCATGTTAACCAAGAAAGATAGGCATGCTTTTTATGAATAAGTAGGTACCATAAAGTTTCACACTACATAGTGTAGGTACGTAGTGTTATTGCGTACGCACTGTCTAGCTATACAAGATCAAAATAAGCTTAGCTCGAACATCGTGTTATCTGTACATATGTACATAGGTTAACCATAACACAGAAGCGAAATGTACATAATAACTATGTACATCGCGTTGGTAGCATAACTTGTAAAGTCAAACATCAAGTCCCATGTCAATAACTTAAAAGGTACGGCCCGATCGATATTGATGGGAGAGTGTTCTGGTATATGGCGCGGTATTCCTATATGTGCGAATATGGAATCACCCCATAAATTGTCCACTACAATGTAGGTAGATATGGTCATCCTTATCTTAATCCATTGACTTCCAGCGAAGTGAACGTACTATGAAATCATGACAGCATCGACTGCCGTTGGAAGCCTTAACTAATGTTTTAATGCGAAAGTGTTATTTGTTTGTCTGTTCGTTTGTCCTTCTTTCACATCACAGCGGAGCAATGATAATGGTAGGTATATCTTTTGTATATGGGATAGTTAGGAGGCAATCCAAGTGTCGGACGTTTCTATCGAACCGGAAACAGAATCTGTACTCATCATTCAAATTTCGAACCTAAACCTGGACCTAGTTTCGAATCGCATTTAGGACACTTTGAACATTAATAACCATGCATTACACCATTTTTACCAGTATTAAGAATTTAAACTCATCATTCAAATGCTGAACCTAGACCTGGGCCTAATTTCAAATCGAACCTGGGACACTTAGAACGTCAATACGGTATAGTAACCATTAAACCGCCGCGATATGGATTGGTACAAAAAACATAAACAAGATGAAACATATTGATTCGACATAGTTCATTTTTCATGAAGCCATAATATTATCTGCCCCTAAAAGCCGTGTAAAAGTAATAATAGAGATATAAAGGTGAGCAGTCTGAAGGAAATTAGTGGACCATCAATTTATATATCTGGACGTGTCAGGGGAGTGGAATTTTCGCCGGGAATATGTTTGGTTCCGTTCGGGAGTTTGATTTATATGTTCAGGTTGAAAATTGAAAATGAGTTAAAATGCTACACTGAAAACATATATCATGAGCCAATGAGATACCGAGTCTTCTGTCGTGTCCCGTTTGCTCGTATAGTATTAAATATCGATTGCACTACACACTGCACTCAAACATAATTATAATTACTATCTAATACATGTATCACGTTAATACAACAAGGGTCGCACTTTTGATCCGCGTCCAATGATATTTATTGTTACAATGGACGCCTAAGATGATAGGTAAGACAAAGAAAAAGCTTAGTAAAAATTACGACAATTAGCCGAATTTAACTGCCTCACTTCCGCACGCTAGTGTCACATCTACTTCTTTGCTACGTATAATATGATTGGCATCACTGGGCATCTTCCGACGGGACCCTAATCCGAATGGACCGCTAATGGCGGTAGTCAATTACTTAAGGCCGGGGATCCCTAATATCATAACGCCACAATCGATCAAAGTTCGCTCGATCGGCCGAGCATCGGACAAGGCAGCGGTCTCCACGGCCCATATAAATACAGCTCCGTCCATTTTATTATTCACACATATAAATCTAAGAAAGAAACATTTCCTCAATTCGTTTTGTTTGACTAAGAAAGGGAGCTCGTATTTTTTACCTTGTTTTATTAACATAAATGAATACTTGAGTACAATAGAAGACTTCGTAGCCCAGATGTGACTATGTCGGAGGTGTCCTAGATTTGATTACTGGTAGGACTTGTCATCAATAAGTATTTATTCATAGTTGTATGGGTATGTGTGTATTGAGTACCTCGTGGCGTAGTTAGTAGTGATTGCCTCCGAAGCGAGGGTCCCTGGTTCGATTCCCGACAGCTGATATTTATGTGATGCATGTCTCATCTGTGTTGTCTGTGCTACTCGTGACACAGCGATACCAAGAGCAGGAGTATGAGTGGGTAAGTTTATAGGTCAATGCCACGAGAAATGCAATTTTAGTCCAGCATTAGATGGAAATTTGCGTGAACGTTTAGGTAGGTATTTGCCGGCACAAGCTAAAGTTTAACCTTCATAATTATGTATTTTGACAAAACAATCTAATTTATGATTTCAACCTAATTAAAATGAAGTTCAATTATTGATTAACTAAACTGAAATCTAAAAATCTGAACACATTGAGGCTTTCGGCAAAACGTCCCATTTGGAAAACGTCCCATGGGACGTTTTTGTCCGTTGATTTAATTTAATATTTTTCTTTGGGCTAAACGTCCCACTTATAAGATATGCAGGAATTCTATTGTTCGCTGCAATATTTGTACAGTCTGCAGAAAAACAATACAATAAATAGTTTGAAATAAAACAGAATATTCATGAATATAAAAAATTACTTGTTTATTTTTTTACATTAATAAAACAGAACTGTCCTCGTAACGCGAACACACCACCACATCGTAACCACATCGAAAAGTGATTTTTTATTAAATTACAATTGAATACTATAAAAATGTCAGACGATTTTTCCTCAGCGGTGGCTCTAATGGCGACAGTCAATTACTTAAGGCCGGCCAACTCGATCATAAGCCCCGGTCATCGATCAAAAGCTCGCTCGAACCACACAAATGTACTCGTAGTTCCGCCATTTTGCGAGCATCGGCCAACGTTGATTTATTATTTAGCCATAAAGTTCGGCGGGCGATTAAGCTTTAAGATGCCGCCTTCGCAGTGGAGCTTCCCTTACTGGTGTATTAAAAATTGCAGTTTCAAAGTTTTTTGTGTTGGATTTTATTATAAGATATTTATTAGGATTTACAGTTATGTTTACAGTAAATTGAATATAACGGAGTACCCATTGATTGAGCTTTAAGGCATATTTATGAGAAGTTTAAATGGTATTTCGAAGTACTTAAATGAGACCTTCAGATTTATACAACAAACACATTTTAGTCAGCCAGTTGTCAGTGTAGGAAGTTCCTACAGAAAGCCGTGTTAAGGAATTACGTTTTAAAATTACAAAGTTCCAGGAATAAAGAGCCTTATTATGAACTGTAAATAAGTATTTTTTATAACCTTACTCGACGCTAATGTGATGTGCGTTAATTAATAAATTAAATATAAAAGAATTTAGTACACAATGTTCGGAAACGTTTACGTTGCAGTGTTATTTAACACACGGGCGGTTGGCTGTTAAATTATTCACCACTTAATTCGAGGTTTTCTTGATGAGGCGATTAACTAACTTTGCTAGTAAAAACTCTGATTGAAGCGACACGCGTGTCGGGTTTTTAACGCGTTACAATTAGCCAGTTGATGACACCGTGGTCTGGATAGTAGACGCTATGCGTGGAATATAAAGGTTCCTGGGTTTGATTCTCGGCCGAAGCAGATATTTTAGTGACCGGGCAATGGTGTTAGTGAGTGTTATTTGAGTTTCTTTGCATGCAATTTGAATGCGTTAGGTTAAACACACAGATATATATAATAGATAATGGTGACAGGGATACTGATATATCATATACGAATATTATGAGAAGCATAATTAGTACCTACTTATTACTTTTATGCCTAACATGAATCAAAGAAAAAACTTCCGTATCTCGCTTGTATTTAAACTGCAAAGTCACGGATATCACGAATACCTATGTACGTAACACCAAACAAGTTTTGATCCGCACATTTCAGCTCCTGTAGGCGAGCGAGACGCAACCGCACTTGTCATGTAAATGCAAGACGTGACATTTGTTAACGTCACATCTGCGTGCGACGTCGTCACTCACGACGCAGACGTCTTGACGTCGCCGCGCCGCCGCCGCGACGCGCTAACTTTGCACGAGTGTTTAATGTTATTCAAACACTTCCGATGTACGCGCGACGTAAACATTGAAGTGTTAAAAAGTTGAATCATTTAATTTAAATTTCAAAAGACTTACTAAACCTATACACTTATTTGGTATTGTAAGCTTTTAGTTTTCTGGAGAAGTCATTAATCAAAATTATCATTGTAATCCATTTATATACCTCCCACATTGTGTATACTCTTTAAATACATGCCATAGACTACCACGCTGGCTAAGTGCGGATTTGCGGTCTGTAGAAATAATCTTAATATATAAAACTCTTGCGTTACTGGTGACTGACAGACAACGCACAGCCGAAACTACTGAACGGAAGAAGCTGAAATTTGGCATGTAAGTATGTTCCTTGGGGAGTGTAGGGGAGCAATAAGAGAGGATTTTTGGAAATTCCACCCCGAAGGGGATGAAATAGGGGGGTGAAGTTTTAACTAATTCCACGCGCGCGAAGCCTGCGGGCGGAAGCTAGTTCTGTATAAATTCGCGATTCTGTAGCAAGAAGCTTTATAAATTGCAACTACGCAAAATGCTCTACATTGCGCTTTATCTACGAGCTTACATGTAAAATATTAGTTTTGACTGATTCATCATCTCAGATCCTTAACGAATGGAGCTACGAACATGCTGAGAATGGGTTCCTTTTATGACGTAGACGCTTACTAAAGAAACACTACATGCTCCCCTGTGACAGGAATTAAAAAATTCTTAAACTGCCCTACTTTTATAAAAAAATTGCGTCAATTAACAAATCCACCCGAGCGTAGCTAGTACGCCTAGAATGTATAAAGTTTTTTTTGACATATAAATTTATAGTTCCACTAGCGTAAACAATACATTCACGTTACCGTAAACAAACACGTGTCGCAACAATACCGAAACATCAAAACAACGTCCCGTGGCCCCGCGGAAATCGTTTCGCAGTTCGTCCCGGACCCGTACATAACACAGACGCATTACATCTGTATCTGTCGCGTCGCGTGCGTTCGGCATCACTCTAGTTCGCGTCTCGTCAACGTTCACTATTAGGCCCTTTTCACACTATGCTATTTATTAGCTACGCGACTCTGACGCAATCCTCAATTCGCCGACACTGACACTGTTCACTGACAGGACACGCATCGTAGACGCGTCACTTCTTTACCTGGATAACATCCAAGGCGCTTGCAAATAGCGTTGTGTGAGAACGGCCTAAAAGCCTGTTCAGATATGGGCGTTATCCGCTACCTCTGTGGGTACCGGTATCCGTGAAGGTAAACCGGTATTCTTGTGATGGAGCTGCACTTCACGGCATAATTTTGTAACCAGCACTTAATTTTGTGATCATTCGGACTGGTTGCACGTACAATACTAGTTGTGTGGACGGAGCTTATTATGTGAACCAGTATGACCAAAGTAATTAATAATCCTGTACCGTCGAGGAATATCGCGTACCCAGGGCTACTGACGGAATAACGCTACCTACGGCGGTAGAAAATACCGCGCATATTTGAACAGGCCTTAACACGACTTCTAATATTGTGACGTCATATTTATGTTTATATCTCGCTGCATTTACTCTGAGTACGTCCCCGTTTACGGCGAATTGTTTTGTTAGGGGTTCCATATTTTTTTATGGAATTCGGATAGCAAATTATTTACGTAGGTGTATGGGGTACATGAATTTAACATTTTATGGAAATTTAACAGTGTATTCTGAAAAGTAATAATTAATATACCAACTTTACTTAAGCACCTACTTTTAAAATTTTAGAACTAAACTAATTTTATGAAATATTGTTTCTGTAGATTTTATTATTCTTTCAGGCAGCGGCGCAGCGCGGCGGCGGGCCGTCGACTTTGATAATTGATTACAGAATTTATAGATACCTACCATTATAAGAGGATCGTAAATTCTTTGTGCACTAGATGATGTTTTTTGTAATTGAACGTTCGAGAGAATAATGAGTCTATCAATTTTATTAATACATTAGCCATACTCGCAACTTCATTCGCGTAGGAGTTTTTTCAAAGTAAATTCTGATGCCGTGTCTTTTCGGTTCATCGGTTCTTCTCTTCCAGAGTTTCAGAATAATAATAGAAAAACTGAAAAACGAACAAAAAAAACATACGTATCGTTCTGTCGATATGTCGTTAAATGTTCGAGGTTTCGCTTCACACACCTATTAATTGCGAACTCTCCAGCATGCAGGTTTCCTCATGACGTTTTCCTTCACCGTTTGTATAAAGTAACATTTAAATGCTTAAAACGCAGATAACTCCGAAAAGTCAGAGGTGCAGCGTGCAGCGTGCCCTGATTCGAACCCGGACCCTTTGAATTCTTAACTACTGGGCTATCACCGCTACGGAGTTACTTTAATGACAGTTTATTCAGGAGACTTTGAAAGGAAAATATATCCTCGACCTGAACTTCATACCGATGGAGAATAACAATGGCCCCTCGAGAGCGTAAATACAGTAAGAACAATTCTACCAATCAACAAATATTTTTCCGGCAATTTCAAAGTACGCACAACGTCCCACTTACCTGCCACCACCATCAAAGAGCGTTTCGAATCAATCGACGGAGAAAAATCCAGATAATATAATGCGGGCAGAATTGAATTATCGCCGGAATGAAGACGACCTATGGCTAGGGCTGTCTGATTGGAAGAAAATCGGCTGAATTATTTCGTTTCAACTATGGAATCCTTACCATTTTAACTAATCTTCAATGGTCAACAGTGTAGGGACTAACTTCGGTCAAAATTAAAGTCAATGCTTTTTAGGATTTTAAATCTCCAAAAAATAACCGGCTTTAAAATCGATAAGTTGAGATAATTCAAAAACTACCCGTCTGATGTCGCTCAAATGTAGGTATATGGGACCAGACATGAAGCACTAATTTTCTAATACAAAAAAAGTCCAAATCGGTTCACTGAGTGAAAAGTTATAAGGAAACACAAATTAATAAGAAAACATACAGACGAATTGAGAACCTCCTCTTTTTTTGTAATTGGTTAAAAATACCCTTTGGAATTTTGGTATACCAGGGATACAATTTTAATTAACAAAAGCTGAATAAACAAAATAATAAACAAAAGCTGCTACAATTTTAATTAAAAATAGCATACTGTAGGCATGTATTTAAATTTTTAACAAAAAAATTTATTATAAAAAATTTACACCAGATTTACGAATCCAATTTTTTATTTACTATTAGAGTTTATAAATACAAAGGTAAGTATTACTTTTATAATGTAATCTCCACAAAGTTTCAACAAATAAACGAGTTGTGTGCTCACAAACAAATTAATTAATGAACAGACAAAACATTAAACTGACTGACATTCAGAAATTAAATCGTTCTTAGGGTGTTTTTCTATGCTTCCCGATATTAGACAGCCCTCGGGAGGAAAACCGTGTGATCCGGGGAAAAGACTCAATAATTCGATTGTGTTCGCTAACAATCGCCGCGTAATCGAATGGCCCTGTTCGTTTCCTATGGGTAAATAATGAAAATTGTTGTGCTTCCGCAGTAGACGTTACTTGCAAGTATGTATGTACCTAACTTCATCTCATTATCATCTCAATCCTTCATGGCCCACTATTGAGAACGGGTGTCTTCACAGAATGAGAAGGTTAAGGCCTTAGAATAAAATAGAATAGGCGGTTATTAATATTAAAAAAACCACTACGGACAAGTTGTAACTGTAAAATCATCTCACTGTGTGTAAACTATTTCCTACAATAAATATATACTCGTATAAGCAAGGTAAACTAAATGAGAATTTAATTTGGTCCGTGGAACCTGTAGTCCGGGAACCTTTTCATGACTTGCAACAACCGACACAATAGATTTCGACGATGTATCTAGTTACCTCTCGTTAGCGAGTTTTTGCGGGGATACGATGATTCGATAGAATTCGATAGAACGTACCTACATACGTATTAAGTACGACAGGGAACGCAATTGTCGGCGCCCTGTTCCCAGTGTTATTGTACCACAGAGCAGCGATTTGCACTTTGTATGTAGATATGTAATTTTTTGTATAAAGTTCAGTCTTCTTTTTAGATTCTGCTTAGTATTTTTAAAAGCCTTTCTTGTTAAAACGATTAGGTGTAATTTATCTCCGTAAAAATACACAAAATATAAATATTAAAGTGCACGTGTTCTATATTATACAACATTATACAAAATGTGTGTGAACATTATTTTAACAGTAAGGGTGACGTAACATAGAAAAATAAAAACAACATATAAACGCACTTACCCCAGTCAATGTTTTGATATTGTGCAAAGCGTCCTGGGCTTTCAACGCCGCTTTGCGCGTGTAAAACGTCACAAAACAGCATCCTGTAACAGAAGCGCACACTTACATATACGTGACACGACAACACAAAGAACTGGGGACACGGGACGAATTTGTACAGCGTGGAAACAATGGTCAGATCGAGTCAGATCTGCGATTGAGACACGAATAAATTGCGCGTCCGAGTTTCGCGACCATATTCTGCGTCCGAGTTGCGCGACCAAGTTGTGCGACTGGGTTGCGCGACCAAGTTGTGCGATCAAATTATGCGACCAAGTTGCGCGACCAAGTAGAGCGACCAAGTTGCGCGACCAAGTTGCACGACCCGGTTGATCGACTGAATTGAGTGACAAAGTTGCCACTCTGTTGCATAATCAAATTGCGCGGTCGAATTTCGTGACCAGGAACGCGATGTTATAATGTGGAATCGGGACAGGTGTCTGAACTCCCACAATTAGGTTGTTACGAGGCAAAATACACGAGCAAGGTATAGAGTGTGGTATTTATGCGGTAGTTCTACGTCTCAATCACAGATGACGTTTTAACGGTGTTTTAAAACGTATAAATATTTCATTAAGCGTTTCGTTACAAGTTCTCCAGACATGAAAGACCGAAGAATTGCAGCGGTAAAATGTAGTTCTAAACGAACTATTTTAATTAAATTTCGTGCAGCTAAAGAAATTTGCTGCCATTATTAACACGTTTGGTGCGTTAGCGGGTTGATTATATCCGATGCTCATCTTTCCTCCGGTGCGGGGTAAAAATTACTGTACTTACCGCTGGTGCGGGACAGATATATTTGGTCTCCGTGTGAATAAGAATGAGATGGTTAGTGTTTTGGAATTGTCTCGTTAAATAGATAATATAAATGCGAAAAAATTGCATCGGGTTCTTACGACCCGATGCCGACTGAAGCTAAATTTTTTACGTCTAGTGCGTCTATCGGTTCTTAACGACCCGATGCCCGATGACCCTATAGCCGCACTAGATTATATGCTAGTTGAGCTAGTTATGTCCATATGGTTAGACAATATATTTTGCAAATAAAGAAAAGACAGTGTATTTAACATGAAACGATCCAGGAAAATGTTGTCTAAGTCATGTGAATGTGAAAAACCTAATAAAAATAAAGTAAGTGAAGGTTCCCCAAAACAAACAATGATCAGTAAGTGGAATATGTCCGATAATTTATATATACTAGCCCGTCAACTGGTCACACATTACAAATCTTGCGAACTGCAGCCATCAATTCCCAGCTACCAGATTCACCCACACCATCTACCAGTAGGTGTAGCTCATAATGGTCAAATACAAATATTAGAACACAAGATTATTCAACCAGCCTAAAATCAAGTTTAGATTTGAAAAATATATTATTTTATCGCTATCGATGTTTTTTATCATGCTCAACACTAAAAATATATCGACACTTTTATTAACCAGTGCGGAGAACGGGTCGTTACGATCCTCCAAGCAATTCCTTTATTTACTAACAAACCATGCAGTGTATCTACCTACGATTTCAGCCTTTTATTTAGTGTTTATTTGTCAACATATTGCTATAAAAAATTCGCTCTAAAACATTATGCCTATGAAGATAAATCCTCCTAAACAGATAGAAGTCAAACGGATCTTTTCGACCCATCGACGCACCAGAAAAAAGTTGTACTTCGGATATAATAGACCCCATTCCGCACCAACTGAAAGTCATCAAATTTGACTAACGCAGTGAACGTGTTAAACAATTGTCTCCACACTGTGCATTTTTATTTACATTTATTTAAGTACATAATATTCAACTTAAAAACATAAAACAAATGTTTACAAATACACAATAGACGGCTAAGTATATTCACAGCTCACAGCATACAGACATGGAAAACAGATAATTTGTACATGTTACTAGGCTTTGCACATAAATAGGTTCCTGTGTAAGCTGTTATGTTAAATTAACGGGCATATAATAATCTCAAACGTAATGAACATAGTTGCCGAGTTACGTTAGCAAATTTTATTCATATATCGTTATCGAAGATTCAATTTACTATCGACGATCCGTGATGCGATTTTTTGCCATGTCGGACTGCCGTTTCGTAAGCTCAATTCCCAGCGAGGTGGAAATACTGGAAATTTCAATGACCAGTTCAAAAAAGTGTTTTCTGTATGAGTGTTTGTTCTTGTCTTTGTGGGTTGACCACAGCAACCACGACACAAGGAATCGTAGCGGGGGTCTATGAGTGTGTTTAATAATTTCATCTCAATTATCAAGTCACTTAATCCGTGCCAACAATTCAAAATAAGAACACTTCTGCCCCCCGATTCTGCTAATTTATAAATGGATAAATTGGATCTCAATTGAATTGTTTGACACATTTTGTATGGGGTATGTGTCAAAAATGTGTCAAACTATTTAATCGAACTGCAACTGAAGTATTTATAAATTATAAGAATAAGGGCCCTGTTTACACGATGTGTATCTGATTAACTAAATTAGATGTTTTAAAATTTATCAACATTCAAATTAATTTATGTATTAAAATATTAATTGAAGCGTACGAACGAATTTAAACATAATGAACGTGACATTTATGATACGAATATTAATACGAGAATAATTACGAGTAGGTATTAATAACTTGCACACATTAGCATATAAATACATAGTATAGGAAACTACAACGGTTACGAATAATGTTAATAGCTCGGTATTCTAATGACTGGTATTAGTTCCGATGTAAGTTTGTATTACACGCAGTATCCAGTGATACTGGATTCTGAATGCAAACTTCGCCTATTACTCAAAGTATTCGCAGTTTCCAATAGGGAGTTCCGATTATAGTTGCTGCACGAACATTATTGCAAATTACACTAAGGAAGTTAGCCATTTAACTGATATAATATGTATCAAATATAAATACATTGTAATTAAGTTTGTAATACACGACATTACACACAATATTCACCTTTAACCGAATTCGAATTCAGATATTACTTTCATGTTTATCTTATTTGAATGACTAATGGGCAAATAATGTTGTCTATAAAATAGAAAGATGAAGAAATTTTGTCAATGTGTACAGTTCCAACACCCACAGAACCGAAATAAAAGACCGATTTCAATAAATGAACTTTGAATAAAATTTTTATTTATTCATAATAATATAAATACTATAAAAAGTCTATCTATAGCGGAGTAAAGCTATATGTATTGTTAGATGGAATATCGTAATAGCCGATAATGCGCAACACTATGGATATACGGAGATGGGGACATCACTAGCTGGACGTGACAGCTAGACTTCCCGCGCTGTTGTCAATGAAAAGTGGTATAAAATAAAGCCATTATTATAAATACAATACCTATTTAATGTTTAATAGTATATAGACAGTAGAACGGCAACTTGCTACTTCCATTAAAAATTGTGTGATTATGAAATCCCGAATTTCAGCACGTGCCTGCTACATCGCTTCGTCGGAAGACTCTTCGATCACGGGGCGATATTAAAAAAGTTGTTTCTCAACAAGTGGACCAAGCTGACGCGGGCCAGTGCTCTACGATCGACGTCTTTACAGTTTTTTAGGGTTCCTCAGTTATGGATTAAAGAAAAATACATGGTTTAAAATGTTGTCATCTTATTTACGCTTCATTATTTATGGTAACAATTTCGGCAATAGAAGTTAAAAATCGTCCAGTATGACCAATACAAGCAAAAAATATTATTGTTGCGAGTCTAAACAAGAACTGTAGTTCTCGAAGTTATATTTTTAAAGTATTTACTTAACTTTCTGCCCAGAACTATATGTGTAAGATTATGTACAATTATATCAAATATACTGCAGGCCAACCGTCTGTGGGGTCAGTTAGCACTTATAAATTTGCATTTATTCTATCAACGCCAGTCACGGCGCGAAAGTGACCGACGCGCGTGACATGACAGCGTGACACGTGACAGCCGCCGCCGCACGCCGCACGTCGCACGCCGCAGCCGCGTCCGGCCGGAAGCCCGCGTCCGCATACCGATCAACAGTGCCCATTTGTCACTCTCCCGCCTAATGGACGAAATATGCATTGTTATGTATTACATTACCTACACTGCACTAATCATATAAGTGGCGTGCCGCAGCCATTCGAATGTGCCGTCTTATTTATTACCCGCTCGGTTAATTCAAATAGAAAATTAAACACTACGCTAATTACACATAAAACTAAAATACAGAACTTTTACTATCGTACTTTTTGCTGCAATCTCATGACGTGCACGTCCATTTGTTGTCTCAGAAAAACTGCTAAGTGTGTGCACTGAGTCGGAAAAATATAAACGAACGGAAAAAGGCTAAGTAATTCTTAATTCGGAGCTTCAAAACTTTTTCGTCTGCAAATAATTTTACACGGTCCATTTCACAGCCATAATGCAGGCAGCAATGACACTTGGAATAAACATGGCGTAGATACATATATTCCTGACAAGTTTCATAATCCGGTGACTTGCGTCAATCCTAAGTCATCATCAAAGTTAAACAGCCGGTAGTTGGATGGCTGACCGCTAGTGATAAAAATTTCGTAGGGCACGTACAGTCATCGGTCTCGGTTATTATCGATTGACAGCAGTCGTTAAGCCATGTCGCCTTTTGAGTTGAGTGAAAACTACGACACTTGGGATGGCCACTAGCCTCTCCATTAATTCGCGCTGTAGCAGCTTGATGGAGTTTGCTCTTGGCCTCCTCAATGATGAGGTGAGATCAATGCTCAGTAGTGGACCGTTAAAGTTAAACCAGCCCTCGTCCTACTACTACGTGTATTTTTGTATTTACCTACTAAGTGTATTTTTTAATTATCAGCAAATTGAATTATTTTATCGATTTTTTCTGTTTAGTTTCGAACCGATTCCGAGGTTCGTCATCAGGAGCCACCGGCGACGAGAGCTCGCTTGCGTCTATCAAGGGTCCCAAAGAAGTGAAAGAAAGAAGTCGCAAGAGAGCTTGACTGAGATCAAATCCTGCACGGCCCTTCTGATAGAGAGGAAACCTGAGCCCAGCTTAGGCCAATTACGGGTTGCAATGACGAACGATGAACTAAACTTTACGAAGTGAGGATTACAATGTTTGTTATAATAAATGTTTGATAGCGGTTGCGAGCGGTGTAGCGAGCGTAAACTAAGTGCATAACAGATGTCGTGTATCATGTGAAGCGCACTCCCCGCAATTAGTGCGGCTCGCTTGTCACTCGTTCGCTTTGTGAGCGAAATTCACATCACCGCATCGCGCTGCACTGGTTAAGTTATGGGTATTAGGAATTATATTAATAGCTTTGAGTTTTAGTGATGTGTAAGTTGCTGCGCTCGCTTTTTTTGTCGCTCTCGTGTTAACTCGCTTTGAGGTGTTTTTTGGATTGATATTTATGAAGCTCAGTTTCGAATTGCAAATTATACGAAAAAAGTGGTAAATAAAATAAATGTTGCCTTATGTTTTCTAAAATACCTAAGTACATCAGCGAACAAAGAACACATTTCAACTAATTACATAACTAAAATTTCCCAAATTGCGTATTTTCTACAATGTCATGTCATGAGATAATAAAAATTTCATTAAAATTTCTACAGGTATTTGAGTTTTAATTTTATTTAATCGGAGGCACGAACTAATTAAACTTCGACTCACGATTGAACTACAACTCACTTGTCTAGACCAAAGCTAATAAAAACGAAAGTCAATAGGTTAAACGGTCAATGCTTACTTGAAGCATTGCTTCATTTTGTTTAATTAGTACTGTAAATGTAATTTATGTTATTTTAAGTGGTAAATGATGAATATCTTAACTAGTAACCGCGGCATTGTTGAAGGATTATAAATAACGTCGTATTTTAATTTTACACCAGGGGCAGCTTTACTTTTTGTTGATTTCGTAGCCTAGTTGGAAGTAACCCTGCTTCTGAAGAGAGGAATCCAGGGTTCGATTCTATGGTGCAGGTACTTTTATATAACAGAAAGAGATTAGCAATTTTTTTTTGGAATCAAGATAGCAAACGATCATGCCAGCTGCACCCTTCCGCTGCCGCCCATGACAACTGTGACCGATCTAGAACAAAACTAAATTCAGGGACTAGTATGATTAGCCCAGATACGAGTACCAGATGGTGTTAGAATACCTATTAGTTTTTGTTTGTTAATGAGTGTGTGTATCTAAAGGGACAGTAAGTGATAGATAGTCCAGTGAATTGATATTTATATTAGATATAGCCCAGAGTCCAGTAAGTAAGTGAGTCTCGTTCTAATTCGATCATGGATGCGTTGCTACCCCTAAGGACTAAGATGATCGCCTATAAAATTTGTAACCGGCTTCATCTTAACTTGAATTTTGTTTCGAACAGAAAGGTTATTATTATTAACAACTAACCAATTAATATTCTAACCCCATCTACTAATTGGACTAACAATCCCAGTCACTAAATTGAATCTTGGTTTAGGTCGGTCACAGTTGTCATGGGCGGCAGCGGAAGGGTGGTGCTGCATGCTCGTTTGCTACCTAAATTCCATAAAAAAGTCAGTCCGACATAACGTTAACCAACACAACTCTTAAACACACAACTCTTCCTAATTAAATATCTACCATTTCTAACATTTTATAAAACGCTGCACTTGCCCTGCAACGATACAATATAAGCACAGCATTATGAACACTAAAGTCTATTTATACTGTTATAGCGACGCTCGCCACGACAATTAACTCTCATTTAAAGTTCACTTTATTTTGTAAGCGAAATTAAAATGAGAAAAAATTAAAACAACATTAAAATTAAAAACAAAAGCCTGTCCGCTTGAACGAAAAACAATTGTAGAGGATTATTACTGTATGTGTCGTAGGATGAACCAAAAATTCGGAATTTTTCGGAAATCCTAGAAAGATTGCATGTGTCTGGATAATTTGAATGTAAGGTAGATTTTCTGGATTTTTAATAACATCCGAGTTATTTAAGAACAACTAGAAATTTAAAACGCCTAATTAATTTCAAATATTTTAAGTTAGGATGCACTGACTTAAGTATTTATATGCCAAAACAAATAAAATTACTTGTTAGGACAATAACAATTATATTTACATAATTTAAAAAAGAACAGCAAGAAAAAAAATAGTCTGAGAATATTACGCAATATAAAAGAAAAAACAAAGAACCAGCGAAATCGGTGACTTGTTCAACGTACTGAAATTCAACAAAATGTATCAGTTTTTAACATGAAAACTAACAAAAGGCACTTTTTCAAACAAAAGTCGTGAAGCATGTCAACATGTAACGTGGGAGGTCTTTGTCGAAATCAGGGTGACCACACATGAAGTCTTAGTTAATTATTGTCTGGTCCGTCGTAATTATTATCGTACCTTATATATTTATAAGTGGTCCCTGTAGCCCAAAGAAAAATATTATATTAAATCAATGCGCAAAAAGGGACCGTGGTCTGTTTTTCGGGTGGTCTCTTTTCACCAACGGCTCAACTATGCCTGGGTCAGATTCATTTTCAATTAATGAATTATTAATTTTATTTTGTATTGTCAGATTATATTACCTACATATCAGGAAATAATACCCCTGTATCCAGTTTAGCCTAGTTTTGATGAAACATTGGACCCAAATAGGTAATTATTCAAATATTAGTGTTAACGAAAGCTATCGTGTGAACAAAAATATTTGAGACATGCGAATTTAAACCAAAAAATGCTTTAGCAAATTACAAATAATATAATTCTTATTCATTACTCATAATACCATAAATTATCATAATAAATAAAAAGAAAATTTTGGGCCATTCAGCATACAGAGACAGAGCAAAAATTCGCAGAACGGAATTCCCGGAAAATCCGGGAATTCTTGACGAGCTGGCAACACGAGCAAAATGCGAGAACAATCACGTGAATAGTAGACATGTTGGATTTCCAGTTGGCTTTTGTAAAACATGAATATGTTATCCAAGTTTTAATAGAATAGACCTGCGCCTTCGGCTACATACATATTTGTTAATCTCGCTTTTGTGTTACGAGATAGGTAACAAGAGAACGTATACTTCTTACCTTTTGAATTCTCTTGTTTAGGGTATGAATGACGAAAATGTACAAGGAAAATTTTGTTTTGTATTCGTACCTATACCTAATTGTAAAGGGACCGAATACACGAAATGTTTTTTTGGAATTTTTATACAGGTTTGTTTTCTTATAAATAAAACGTGAAAGTAAACATTCTTTTGGTTAGTTTTTCTGTGCGTGTATCGTAACGAAATTACTGGAAAGGATTTGCCCTTGGCCTTTTATCTCGGATATCTACAAGATTTCGGACAAGATTTCGGAAAATGTATCACATGGGTATAACTGGAAAGAAGATTTATTTCAGTTGTCTAACTTCATATCTGGACCGGTGTCAAGGAACTGGCCGTGGAACCGGCCTATATCGACTAGTTTCTATGCGTCCGAGACTTGCCCTTAATTATAACTTAATAGGACTCCAACAATGACGTCCATAATATTTGTGAACAAAAAAACGATGTCATACAGTTCATTAATATCACAATTATGTGATCTTCATATTTTACACTTCTGACATAAATCGTCGACGCCTGACAGCCCGCGGCCCAAAGAACAATATTAATTTATGTTTTTGCAACCTCATTTCTTGAAATGATGCTTCCTAAATTATTAAGGCAATTATTATTTGCCTGGTATTGTTCCTTTTCCTGGTTATTATGTTTGCGAATAATAAAATGATTTACGTACAAAAAAGATTTACTTGCCGGTGTCTTTGTGATAAGATATTTTCCAAAGTGAAGGTTATGAAAAATAAGTTCCTTAAGGAACCATTAATTAAAATAATAAAAGCTTTACTAAAACGAAAATGTTCCTTATTTGACTTTACACGTGATTTCAAACTTTTATTGGAAGTTTTTATCATAGTGAATGAAAGTTCAGAACAACTGTAATAATTATGACATGTTGTACATGTTACAGTAAAACCCCGAACTAGGGTAAATCCGAAGATTAACCAGTTACTCCTGCAGATTCACCATCATGAGTTGGTAAATGTGTGTAGCCTTAGAATATCCTAATATTACGTAACAGTTGCACCACTAGGAATAATAGCACCACTAGGAATAGAGGAAAAAGGTCTTCCTCGTGGTCCTACTGCAAAATTAATGTGCCGTAAGAGAAGTAGTAATTTTGTAATGAACAGTAGTAGTACTTGTAAATTTGTCCCACTATAACGTAATAGTTAACCTATTTCTCGTGCTCCTACTATCATCATTATTACGTCATAGTGTAACAAAACAGTAGGACCACGACGAAAGCCGAATATCCCGTGACGTTTATCAATAAACAAGTGTAGTTCTAACCTTTACTCGCGCCGGTGATTTTGTCCCTGAGCACATTGATCTGGTGTACCCTGCCGAACTCCTCGAACATCAGCCGAAGGTCGTTCTCGTCCATACTCCTCGGGACCTGGCCGACGAACATCTGTAACATACAAGTTTGTTACGTCATAATATAGTATCAAAAGTAATTGATAATTGGGGGAAAACGCAAATGTAATAAAAACATTAAGTTTCTTTGCTGATAAATGTGTAATTGTGCAGTGGTGTTGTTGGTAATGCCTCTCTGTGAAACGAAGGGACAGGGTTCGATTCTCGGCCGTCGCAGACATGTAGGATATTTTTGTAATGTTCCTTATGGGATTGTGAGTGTGTAGCACTATTTATTATTAATGATCAGTAACACAAGGATGTTGGACAATAATGCTCGGCGATTCAGTTAATTTATGTATAATGGTTTAGTAAAAAATATTTTGAAACAATTTATAACTCGACCAATCCATTTTACGACCAAGTTACCAACACTTTATAAGAACAAAAATGTAACGTTACATAAATTTCACTGAAAACTTTTAAACTGCATTATTCCAACCACTGATCACAAGGGAAAACTATCCGTCAAGCTGTAATTTATAAGATCGTATGATCAAAAGGAAAAGTTGTAAACAACCCGAGTGTTGGCTAAGCGTTATAATGAAATACTTTGGGGGCTAAATAGAACGGCTTCCGTTTAACAAATGAAATATTAAGGCGTTCATTCAATTACTTTTAATTTTAAAAGTCGCATGTTGAATTACATAACTTTAGAAACCTAAATAGGTTAGTATATATTCGCAGTAGGATTCTCGCAATAGGATGGGTGTATAGGAAACTACAAAATAATAAGATATAAACACAAATTAATGGCCAGAATTTAAACATTTAACAAATTGTCTGTCCGTGATTTCAAAATAACTATTTTTCCAATGCATAAAGTTATTTACACAAAACTATAAACACAAACAAACGATTTTAAAATTTTTGTCTGTCTGTCTGTCTATTTTTCCGTCTTTCTGTTTGTCCATGATAATAATTGCGAATCGCTGAACTAAGTTTTAAAGGACTTCACTGGAAGATAGAGGGCGTCGTGGAGCAACGTATAAGCTACTTTTATCCCGGTTTTCCCGCAAGAACGGAATTTATTTGAGAAAAACTCCCACGAGTACGAAATCGCGGGGATATCTTGTTTGTCATACAAATGAATGCCTGAGTAGGGAATCGAGAATTAGGAATGGGCTATGGGGTCGTTGTCGCTAAATATACATATTATGGTATATTGCAGAAGTAGGAAGGTGAACTTGCGGGTACGGTTAGAAATGATATTTGAAAAATTCCCTAAAGTAAATAATGGGTAAAAGTTTGATTTACTATAATGCCCGATTTGTTTAAAAGATGTGTTTTGGTCTTCTTAAGGAATTGAATACAAACCACATTTCAGTTTTTTTATTTAATTTCATCTCTTAAAGGGGCAAAAGTGATGATGTAAGGTATCAGTAGAAAGCAAAATCGAGGGCATCAAATAGTGTAAGTATAAATAAGTCCTATTAAAAAACGTGACTAATTGAAAGTAGCAAGAGGCGTGAGGGGTAAATTGGGAGAGGCAGCGGCGCGAAACCTTTTTAATTAAGTCAATATATCACTTCATTTGTGAATTTGCGAGTTGGTGTTCGCTTCTCGCGATTTACGAATCAGGTGTTACTCCGCGAAGCTGCGATTTGAGAAGTTTCAGTTTATTATCGTTCAATATATGTAGGTACAGGTTACTTCGCGTTTGTGATTCGTTAAAGCATAGGGGTTTATTTTTATTCGAATTATATGATTAAGGATTATTACTTATATGATTTGCGGTTACAGCCTGGTGGTTAAGAATTTGGCTTACTACTCGAGTGGTCGGGATTCAAATCCTAGGGCACGCATTTTTTACTTTTCCCAGTTATGTGCATTTGAGCATATAAATGACCCTCGCTATTACGGTGAAGGAAACCGTCATGAGGAAGCCTGCATGCCGGAAAGCTCGCAATACTCAAAGGTGTGGGAAGTCCGCCAATCCGCATTTGTCCAGTGTGGTGGACTATGGCCTTAACCTCCTCATTCTGCGAAATAACCCTTGTCCAGCAATGCGACAATAAGTTATTGGTTGCGATGATGGTAGTATTAGGTACATTCCTATCAAAATATCACATGCGTGTCAAAAATTATACTTACGTACGTGTAATTTTAGTACACGTAATTTATCACAAATCGGAACTGGAATATAATGCGGAAGTGACTATATAGATTACTTTATATCCTTACTTTGTGGCCATCATATGACATATTAATGTTTTGTTTGCGTGTAGGTAATGTAAGCTTACCGAAGATTGTACTTATATCTATTATACATAATAGGTAAACCTGACTCACTGACTTATTCAATGCACAGGCGAAGTACTTAGAAACTTGAAATTTAGTAGGTACATGGGTTTCTTTCATGATACAAGTGAGCATTAAGAAATAATTTTTAGAATTTCAACCCCTAAGTTGGTGAAATAGGGGAGTGAAATTTAAACGAAGCGGAAGCTAGTTTATTGGTGACTCTCATTTTGCGGTCGAAGTATGTTTAACAATTGCTGTCAAGGAGTTACTTAACAGTTCAGATTGACAATATTTGTGATATCACTGTTTTGTATATCCCATTTGTGTATTAACTGCACATCATAAATATGCACAATGTCACTAAATCTCAGATACCGAGATCGAAGTTATCTTTTCACGTACTAATATATAGAAAATAAAAGCACGTCTTCCAAGTGGTAAGCTAGTTTAAGGAACGTCAAAAGATTTATTTGGTCTCGTGTAGCCACGTGTAGGAGCTTACAGCAAAGCTTGGGTATAAACAGAAATCCCGTTACAGCGATACCGCGGTTAGTGGGGTACGTTAGACCATTCACATGCGAGCGACCGATACGCGACTACGACAATACAACTGCGACAATGCGACTGCGAAAATATAACTATTGCGACTGCGGATATACGACTGTGACAATGCGTCTGCGATGTTACGACTGTTGTCATTCTGTGTTGTGTGTTGTGGGATTGTTATTAAGGAACACACCGTAATCATTTATTTTCGTCTCATTCAGATATTCATTTTCTTAAGTCAATAGTCAACGAAAGACCTGTTTAGATACCGGATAAAAAATGGTCATCGTGGCCCATAGACATCAGTGGCACCAATGGCATCATCGAGTTTTAATCGGTGAAGAAAAATAAAGAGAAGAGAAAAAAGGCAATGTATTTTTAACGCTACACACTTGTAGCCCCACACTAGGATTCCCTGTGTTGTGTGTGCCATGGACCACACATAAGATAATCACATACATACATGCGAAGGCCTACAACAGAAATTTTACTTTTCATTCAAATTTCTGCCTCGCTGGGAATCGAACCCTGAGCCTTTGGATTGGCAACGGTAGGGTAATCATTACGCCATTCGGGTCGTTTTAATTAGTTTCATTTTACGTTTGTAATTCTATTATTTCACTGTTATAGTAAGCTAGAAACGTCTTCATTGCACATACATATGTACGTATGTATCCGTATAATTAATGAGTGTAACCAAGGTGCGCAAACATCGTGTGTGACTCGCTTACACATACCGAAGCACTGTAGAGCATTAGCGACTGAACAGTGGAGTGTATGTAACTGATACTTTTAGGTTATATAACTAAACAGGCTTCGGAAATACGTGATTCTTAATGGAGTGATAAAGCCAGGAGTACATACAACATTGTAAGGCCGTACGGGTAAATATAGGTATAGGATTAATTGTTATATGATACAAAAATACAATAATAAAACATTATCAAAGCGCGTGTAGGAAAATACTTTTTATACGATGCTTAGTAAACACTAGACAACGATTAAATCAAGCGGCGTTTAAAGTGGGTAGAAAAACTATACAAAGATATACTTTTTGTTAATGTAACATTAAATTTAACAGTGAGAGTGATCGATGGTTCTTACACATGTAAAAACAAAATTATAGTAGAAAATTACCTTGATGTAATCAGGGTCCGGCATATCCGATTTCTCGTCATTGTTGTTGTTGTTGTTGATGCTTGTATTGTTGTTGTTGTTTATGTTCATACTCAGCCCACTGAAACAACAGAACACTGGTTATTACATCGTATTGACTAACGTGGTCGATGTTTGGTTTTGGAACAAGTTTGTAATGTTGATATTAGAATAGCACATAGAAATGCAGTCTATTATCTGGTGTTACTTGGTAGTTAGTATCTGCTGCTGTACTACTCGAAGACCGTAACAGATGAAAGTACTAATTATTTGTAGGAATAGATAAAGAATGAGAGGTTCGTTCAATATCAATTAGGTACATCCGATGACATTGTCTAATAAGGTGGCCGAGTGCGGATGGTAGACTTCGCACACCTATGAGAGTAGTATTGATAACTCTTAGATATGCAGGTTTCCCCCCGATCTTTTCTTTCACCGAAACAAATGACAATTAACGTGAAAATTAGAGGTTTCTAGTTTCGAGCCACAGACCTGTCGTGGAGTCTAACGATATAAAGTTGACTTTTTATTTATAGTAGGTATACACATAATACGCGTGTACTTATATTATACGTAATAACAGTAAGGTATGACAGTAAGGTAGGTACTATGTAACTTTTGAAAGTTGCTAAGTAACTGAGGATTATGACTATAATCAGTAATCTTTATGGTAGTCTGAAGGATAAAGACTGATAATCAATTTCTTTAAGTTAGCCGCTATTTACAAAAATCTTTATGTGGCCATATTTAAGTTAGCATAAATCATCAAACTACTGTTTCTTTTCAAAACAAATTTAAAATTGAAGATATGCGAACAAACAACTTTTGAAAGAATATTGTTGATAAATATTTTTATTAAAGTTTTTATGATTACTTGACGACAACAAAGTATGTTATTGAAGAACTAATGTTAAAATTAAATTAAATATAAACTGTAGTCTTTTATTAATTGAGATCTGAGTTCCTGTAAATTGCGTGATAATTTATTTATAAAATGTCTTTAAATCCAGGTAAAATTAATTAAAAAGTTAATTGAAAGTAAATAAAAAATCAATTAAAAGCGTCATAAAAAACATGTTTAAACAAGAATAAAATATTGTTTTGTTTGTTATCAAATTCTCAAAGTAAACAATATAAAATTACTTGTAATATTACTGCAAGCACAAGCAAACTTAATTATATTATGTATAAAACCTTTCTGAAAAAAAAATCAACTGAAAATATATTTTTTGTTTTAGAACTCGATGAATTCAATGATTATCAACACAATATTAGAGCAATGTTCTTGTAATTTATAGATGAAATCTTAATTCATGTATAATTTCATGATACACATCCACTGAATAGAAATTGTAAATATCTAATTCATTACCACTTAAAATGTTGTTGAATACCACAAACTCTTCACAAAAACAATAAAATTTAAACAGTTTAAAACCGATATTATTCAGAAATAACACAAAACTATACTCACAAACTAATATATATACCCAACAACAATCGTAGCTAAACTTAACCTTATCAGGAACAAATTAATCACTTGGACAATTTTAAGGTTATGTTATTCCGTGTACCTGATATTTCTTGGACTCGATCTCCAAACTCGGTACTCAGAGTACTTGTTTGCAATGCCGTTATCTCTGATAAGAGTGTACATGGCTCGATTACGCCTTATCACTTATCACTCGATCAACAAAGGCCCCGAGAACAAGTTATAATTTAATGCGGAGCAGTTCTGACACAATACTGTATGTATATTTCGAACTACCCACATTTTTTAAATTATTTTCATTCTTACTTTGTTTTAACTTCACTGTGGTAAACAGGTGTTTTTAACGGACTTCAAAAAAGAAGTTCTCAATTCGTCCGTAAATATATGTGTTCAGGGATTTTTTGTCATTTATGAGCCGATTTTGATAACTCTTCTTTTGTTGTCGAGTAAATGTTCCAAGGGTGGTCCCATAGTAAGGAAACCAGAATCTGATGATGGCATTCCAGAGAATTCGACGGGAATTTTCGAAAATTGTAGGAGTGACTAGTGTTTTGTTAACGTTTACATTAAGTATTACAATTAAAAGAAGGTCTGGAGCCGATTTGATGAAGCCTCAAGGCAGTCGAGGAAACTTCTCAACGATTTACAGCAGTTACCTTGTGTTTGGGCTTGATTAATTTGCAGTGACGAGAAATTCACCTAGATGAGTTGAATTGAGCGACATCTGACGAGCAGTTTTTGATTTTTAGTACAAATTTACATACTAAACTAATCAATCAATCAATCAATAGTCTTTATTGTGGAATACAGGTAGGTACAATTTTCTTGGATGTTACAGATAGAATATGAACTCTGTATTCCCGCCACAAGCGGGCATACAATAATTATCACACAAAAAAATAAAACTAATGAAATTCATACATAAAAATAAAAATAAAATCGTTAATCATTTATTTTTGGAACAAAGCTCCAATATTGTCTCATATTGGAGAGATAGCCGTGTACGAAGTACCTACCTACTCCGGAATTATCTTATCTAATGATCAATTTCGTGCGTGTAATATAACGAAGTTACCTCAACAATATTGAAACCATCGTTGCAACGATCAATACACGAATCGTAAAACAATTTATAACACCACACTTCAGGTTGCTAATGTATTTGTGTAATATAATATCGATGTGTGTCTGTTTGTGGTCTTGTAGCTTGAGCTTTAAAAGTAGCGGTGCGCGATCAAGATTGTTTTCCATAATCGATATGTTCGTTAGTTACTAACGCTTGAATTCGATTGTAGATTAGTAACTAATTTTATTTTCATAATCAAATGAATTAGTAATGTAAGTAGGTAGTATATTGCAGATTTAAGTTAAATAATAAATAAATAATAAACAATATCTTTATTTAAGTACTCACACATATGATACAAATCATACAAACAAGTAGTTCTTTAATCAAGAATATTGTAACAGTATTATGTGGGAGTCTGGAGTCCGTACTAGGATGAACGAAACTTACTAAGGAATATTTACTGTTTTGTAAATTGAAAATAAAGTTTCCTTGGCTTTTTATTATGGCAAACTTGGATTCAAACACCTTTTAAAGAAAACACTAGCGGTGAAAAATTGCACCCCATCGTACCAACCAACTTATTTACATTTAGCTGTTCGCAGGGGACCGTTTCTATGGAAATGGATCCGTGTTATTGAAGGTTTTTGGGGGAATGTCTGTGTTGATAACATATTATTGTGTTTTATCGATGTTTGTGTGGGGTTTCCAATTTCACTCACATCTGCTCAATTTATTATGACCCGAATGGCGCAATGGTTAACACGCTGAATCAAAGTTCCAAGGGTCCTGGGTTCGATTCCCAGCGAGGTGGACATTTGAATGATGAGTTTTAATTTCCTGTTCTGGACGTGTCTTTGTCTATGGAGCTTTGAGTGTGTAATGTTATTATTATTATTATTGTTTACACGTTGTGTCACGATATCACAGCTCCGACAATTTAAAATGAATGCAAAAAACTGTAAGTATAATATTAAAAACACAAAAAAGATAATAGTTGAACTAAAAAATATCGCATTATTCCGCCTCGCGCCGACCGAGTTTGCATGCGACTTAACAGCTTTAATTGGCGTAATTCAAAACACTTGCGCTCAAAACAAAACACGATTTAATGGAAGAGAGAATTAAATTAATAACAAGTTTCCACGAACAGTGTTGGGTTAATTGGGAATAACGGAGTTGTGCCTGTTATGAGTGCATTGCGCGACGATAATGCACCCCTAGTGGGACGGTCACGTGACTATTGCCCACTAGAACTTTGAATTAACGTTCATAATTTTGCTATTCATAAGTAACCCGCCGGTGTTCCGAATCAATAATGTTAAACTTGACGGAGAAACAATGTACATCCAAAACTACTAAACGCAAAAAGTTGTTGGGGTGGCATGCACGTTCCTCGGGGAGTGTAGGGTAGCACTAAGACATAATTATGACTTCCAATTATTTTTCTATGTTCATTCCGGTCTGAATAACCCATATCTCCGATGCGACGTGAGATGACGATTGAAATGTGTTACAATTAAAAGATAGGTGTTTTAGGGTCCCAGCAAACTGGCCGCAGCCACCGGCGGCTGTGGCGCTTCTTTTTAGAAGCGCGATCCGGCCAACAGCCAACAGCTCCGACCGCGCTTCTCTAAAGAATTGCCACAGCGCAGCGCCACAGCCGCCGCTGGCTGCAGTCAGTTTGCGAGGACCCTAAAAGTTTGACCTTTCGCCTGTCTGCATTGAGATACTACCTATGTACTAAAGTACCTCAATGTCTGTCTGATCATGTGGTAGTTATGAGCTATGATTGAGCTATGAATATCGGTAAATCATTTTGGGGGATTGGATCGAAATAAACCGTGTCTACTGTCTTAACATAAATGGACAAAATAATTCTAAAGCACTGCGCACATTACAACGACGCGACAACGGACCAACTAAAGCGGAAGGATTCAATTATGATCATAAAGATCAGCCTCGGTTTTTACCTATCATACATTTATCATAACAATCATCGCAACTCCGTATTCGTAATATCGAAATAATAGCCACAATTGATACACCGTAACGACCACCGTGAAGGGGAGACATCGATTACGACAATATGGGAAGCCGTTACTAGATACATAAATAACGGTTTACGGCACCGTGATAGCCGTCATTTTTGTTTTTAATTTGTACGTATGTCGTGATTGCCGGGAATTATTGCTTTGTGGGTAGTTGAGGTATGGGGCGCGGGTTGGAAGGAACATGAACTTTATGTGTGTATTGTAGAAGGGTTATTTTTTGTTTCTAACAAATGTAACGTCGAAGCGGAATTCTTTAGATGTCTTTTTATTTAGTCAAATAATTACTAAGTTTAACCACAGGGTTAACAACTCGTTTAAGGTAAGAAAGAGTGTCTTTAACCATGACACTTTCTACGAAGTATTAACTTATAATTCATTAAATATGTAGGCGACTAAAAGGGGACTTTCGGGGTTGCGGGCGGCTAGAGTGGGAGCTCGAACCGTCCATCAGCAACCCCGGGAAGGACGACGGTATGTGTGGCCGCATACCGTTGTAAGGCGCTGGCAAGCGATGGGGCCTTAGTCCCTCGCGGGAAGAGCCCGAATATAAGGGCGCCGCGCTTGGAGGACTCCGGTTGTGTTCCTTTTGGAGATCCCGGAGTTCTCCACAAGCGCTGAGGAAGGCCACCGGGGGGGTTTTAGTGGGTAAAAATCCCACATCACCCTGTGTCGCTCCCACGGCACCGGGTACCTTTTGAAGGTTTCCCCCTCGTAAAAAAAAAAAAAAAAAAAAAAAAAAAGTAGTAAAAGTAATATTGCTTCATACTGCCAGTGTTGTGGGTGGTGGGTGTGGGTGGCACGCATTACATTCAAGCCATGAATACACACCCAGACCAAGAACATAAATTTAAGCTCATCGAACCGAATCCAGGACCCTTCGCACCACGCAGCAATAATAACTATAGGCACTTGAAAAAACACCGTAGGTAAATTTGAAATACAGACAATTCAATTTTATTTACATGAAAGTATGTATGCAGTATACAATTATTATTGTCTCCACGTGTTAGGTACTTCTATTACTCACATAAATTAGTATGTACAATGCAAATAGGGCTGATATACGCGTCACGTATGGCGTCATATTCGTAGACCACATTAAGGAATTTATCTTATCAGTGGCGTACCTACCTACCCTCGCAATAACGATACGACTGGCTGAGCTGGCTCGCTTTTTGATAATATACACGGGATTATCGGCTTATTGTCGTAGTTAAATGTCAGTTGTTATATCGGTTGCCATGACGTCACTTCATGGTATCGGCCGTTTTAGATTTTGTGTAAATATTAGGTATGTTATTTAGATAAGTGTTAGAGTTTTGTGCGTGATGATGAAAGGTTTGTTAGTTTGTCTGTAAGGTTTAATTTTTTTATTTTATTACGTGAATGTAAAACCTAGAAGGTACTCTGTGTTTCGAAAATTACTCACACATGAGTATGAAATTTGACACATTTTAAAATTATATGTATGCAGGAGTGTATGATTATATGTATATATCCTAATAATACATAATAATAAATGTATTTAATAAATAAGTAATCACACATATTAATATCAAATGCTTTATAGGACAATACCATGAGTTTGACACGACGTAAATGCCGTTTGAAATATGTACGTTTCGCGTGACTGTGAAGTAACCCTATGAATGAATAATTACAGTCTAATTTCAAACGTACAGCGTTCTCTACCTCTAGTCATATTTTAACAATCTACCGTCGAAAAATATAAAGTTAATTAACAATATTGTCAAATGTCATTATGAGCAATTAGTGATTGGTAAAAGTTTCTGAAAAAAACTGTCTTGGTACATAAAGTACCTAGCTGTATTGCGTACTTTTCTACAAATATTAAGTACCAAGTGTCACTTCAAAACAATTACGTTATATTGGAAAAACACACTACTCCACCACTAATCATATCACGCCTCTAGTGGCATACGAAGTGCGAAAGGCGGGAACCGCGTCACACGTCACACGCGACTACGGTAGCCAGGTCTTAAAACTAAAAAGCCGGATAAACCGGCTAGTTAAGCTGGATATTTGGGTAAAAAAGCCCGTATACCCCAATACAATTAGCCTCACGTTTTAAAATTGTCAGATTCGCCCGACTAGTTTCGAACCGTTCCATGGTTCGTTTTCAAGAAATTTGCGAGCTATTGTCCCTAATGGCTCTTGGAAATGAACCTCGGATTGATACGAATCAAGTTGAGCAAATTCGACAACATTAACAAGTGAGGTAAGCCGCGTAAAGTACACGCAAATGTAAGGTACACGCAAAATAACTATTTATTCAGACATTTACGAATCTTTCAGTAGATACTAAAACAAAATAATAACTTAAAAAACAAAACAAGCGTTAGACAACGTAACGTCTTATTTGGGCGAAGACGTAATCAAAAGCCTGACTGTCCGGTTGTATCCAGACTTCTGGCAATCCTACACGCGACGTTCCTATTGGCGCATTCACGCCGTTTATCGTCGTGTTTGTCTGAGCTTGAATTATTGACGTTATGATTGGAGTCTACGTGCACGCATCGGTAATCACCATTATAGTGATGGTTGGGGTTTACGGTTTCCTACTTAGCATACGGTGGCGTCGGTGGCTTTGCCGCGCGTGTTAAGATTGCTGATATTCCTGTCACAGTAGTTTCCAGTTTTAATTTGGTCCTGGAACGTTGTTTTCCTCGCTTCAAAGCTTTGACATTCGAAGTGACGTCAGGACTGATACGAGAAAAAAATAATGAAAAGACTCCCAAAAGGCGCCCCTATACCTTCTTTTATGTTCTAATTTCCTGCTGTTAACCCCCGATGCAAAGAGAGAGGTCTTATAAGTTTGACCTGTATGTCTGTGTTTCTGTCTGTCTCGAGGTACCAACCGTAGCTCTCAAAGGGATTAAACCCATTTTAATGGGGTTTTTTCATTCAAAAGCCAGTTTTCTTGCGGTGGTTCTTAGTTAGGTTTTGTAAAAATCGGTCCAACGATCTTTATCCATCCAAACAAGTTCGCTCAATATAATTTCATGTAAGCGGCTTAATTTGCCAAAAATTCACGATTTCGAATAAAACGTGTCTCGTAGTAACTATGATTCATGTACTTAACTGAGTCAAAATATCAGTGAATAAAACGCAACGATTATGAAAAGTACCTGTTATTACAATCAAAATGCCCTAAACATTTTACGCCCTCGGCAATAAACGTTTAATTCGTTTCTATTTCCATTATCTAGCCAAGGAACCTCACTATTTACAAACATCCTAATTCTTTAAAACACGGAAGTGTTTAAGGCTATCTGTTGTAAGCCGTCATCCATCCTAGCAAGCGACTTCAACGCCGGTAGAATTAGGTTATCGCTCACGACTCTCAGACATCTTGTGGCTAAAACGCGTGGTTTATACTTTATCGTGCAATTCTGATTATATCAAGTTATCTAGAACAGAAAGATAACATTATTATGTTGTTGAGACGTTACAAGTACCTGGAGTCGCCTTGAGTCATCGGTTAATCTGTGTTTGTGTAGGACTGTACCTTATACGTATGTATATCGTTAAACAGAACATCGCAATTTTGGACATAGGTAGATGCTACATCTTGACACGCACTAAATTCAAACTAGTGTTGTACGTAGTGTGTGTGTTCTAGCACCAAAAGAACACTTATAAGAAGAAGCATCTAAGGTCACGTGATAAACTGTTTAATACATCTAAATGTTATATACTAACATGCCACTAATGCTTCTAATGATTAATTGTGACTGAATACAACTATAAGAGTTACTTTTTATACACATAAACATTTAAAGATTACCGATCATTTAAACTAAATCAAAACGAATTGTTTACTTAACCTGTAGTTGTTACCTGTATATATAAATAACCATGTAAAAATAAAAGCAAGTCCACAAAAAAAATTAGCCATGAATTTCTAATTCTAACTTTATAACACATACACATTCTGATAAGTATGCACACTGAAAATTTTGAATTTGAATTGAATTTTGAAAGAATAGAAGAGATAATATTTATAAGCATGTTGTAAAATAGATATTAAGGTATCTATCAGGGACATACGAATAGATAATAATATACAACGAAGAGTATAAAGGAATTCTTAATATTCCAGAAACATAAAATTCTAAAACAACGAAAGATATGCACGAAGAACAGGAATTGAATTGCAAGAAAGTTTCCCGGTTTTATTCTTAAAACAGAGATTAGTCAGGTACATTAATTTATATTGTCTCTTTGAAGACAAAGTCAATTGAATCAACAGGTAACGGCAGTATTCGAAATGAACACGTCAATGAAAAAGAGAATTTTAAAGGCAAGAAAGATCCTATGAATAACATTAATTCTTATAAAAGACAGTGGACTAAGATAGTCAATGTCAGATAGCGTAAAGCATGTTTAAACATGCAAAGAGTTGAAATGTCTGTCGATGACGATAAAGTTAGGTGAATAGACAACTTTAAGACTTAAACAATCCATTTACAGAACGTCTTACAAGAATTCCACATAAACGCAATGTAACAAGGACATATTGGACGAAACAAAAAATGATTTAGGTAAGTTTCTGTACAATTGAAAAAATGGATTATCTCTAGCTAGACCAAAAATACGATATTTAACCACCCTGTGTTTGACTCGTCATACAGGAGATATGAGAGTGGAAAATTGTTGGGTAACTTCACACGTGGAATGCTAAGTGTTTTATCTGATACGCTAGGCAAAATATGTTCATCACTTACTTCGGCTTGGAGTAGGGCGACGATGGTGACGACGCCTTGTGGTTCCTGTTCGGATGCGTGTGTCTGTTCGCGTTCGAGTCGAGGCCGCCGCCCGGCGATATCTTGCCGGCGAGTGCGTTCAGTGAGTGCAGCATCGTGCAGGGCGGCGGCCGCTGGCTCCCGAGCGGCCTGGTCACGGTGAAAACTCGCCTGCGTTTGACGAGAGCTCGCTATCAGCCACACACGCCTTATCTCCTGATAAGAGGCGCGGGGGCACACCCGCCCCCCGCCTCATCGCCACCTGACACTGTCACCGCGCAACACACTCACTGATTTTTTTTCTATCTAATGTTTGCTTACACCTCGATTCAGGTCAGCGTCCTGTCCGGCCGAGGCATATTTCGAGCATATTTTGACAACTTTGCTATCGTGAACGCACTGGATTCCGTTTTTGGGGTTTGTCACAGCACTGTAGTCCTTATGGTTGCACTTTGGCGAGCTGAAAATTTCACATTTGGCATGATTTACGCCGTTGGGTGCGAATGGCCGTTGCGATATTTCTACGTCAGATACGGTACGCTTATTTCGCTATTGGAAGATGGAATTTTTTAATGTTGGTTTTCAGGTGAAACGAGATATGGATACAAACTTTAGTTATGACGAATCAGAGGCACTTTGAAACATCTTTTATATTTTATAGCTGCAAAATTAGAAACACAGTGAACATCATGAATGTCTCCTCTGATCGTGACGCTAGAAGCCTGTATAATATAATAAAATTTTGCTACATTGAAATTTGGTAATTCATTACATATTTGAGATTTACAAAGTAGAAAAACGACCTTTTTGCCTCCTACGTTCTTTTTCTAAGATTTTAAAGCCTATTTTAAATTTCCGTGTTCCTTGAATTTGCACAACAGAGTTTTAACCGGGCAAACAGATAGGTTACGGCTAACAAAAACACTATAAGTACTAAGGCGAGACCGTTGCAGAAGGATTAAAAAATGCAAATTACGAGGGAACAATTGTTTTTGCAACTAGCAGAGAAAATATTTAGTGTAAAGTGCTTGGTAGTCTACTGTTTTAATTCATTTGAGAAAGTGCGCTCTCAGATAATTATATAACACTTCGGATAATAGCTTACTGCAATACATTTTTTTCTTATTTTTCTTATGTTGATAGCTAACTAATGAGTCATCCCATGGTAAATCGTTATCATAGTCCATGGATCCTCAAAAATTAAAAGCATCACGTTAGACACTGCTGGTACAGACAAAAATTAGTGGAAAACCGAGTTTTTAAAAAAAAAATTACCTCGAAATCTCAAAATTTATAAGTAAAGACAACTCAAAAACGACCCGTCAGATGACGCTCCCTAGCACTAGCTTTCAAATAAAAAAGGATTATAAAAAGTTAAGACCATGAATAAAATACACGTTATTAGGAAAAACTCAAAAGGTATCCGTCAGATGTCCTTTTGATGTTTAGAAGTAAGAATTAATTCGCAGGCTTTGAACCAAGGCCCCTTTTTTGGGAGTTCAACGCTCTTACAATAGTTTTATCGCTCTTGTGCTTGCTTGTTACCAAAAGTTGCTTAGTACAATATTATTTAAATTAATAAAACCGTAAATTATACATTTGGTCATGGTGATGATCTTTAACAAAGTTGTTGTGCATGAGCCCACGAAGGTTTCTGAGTTAGTACGACCAATTTTTGACAGATGGCGCCACTGCATGCCAATGTTTCATCGAGTTGAATTTTCTCAGGAAGATAGTCGATGACGCAAGGTCGAATATATAGGCTTCTTCTTTTTTTTAAACCCATCCCTAAGGGGCTGAAAATAAAAAAAACAGGCGAAGCCGTGGGCCTACCTACAAATATATTATAATACTATGTTATTTGTATGTGTTCTCTGTACAGAGCTTTGGGAACCCGCCTCCTCTGCCAGCTTCGCAACTGACCTGTCTAAACATGTCCGTTAGTTGAATGTAAGCTAGGCATTCTGTTGTCAGGCTGAAGCAATATTTGATTACACGACTCCTTCGCCTAATTGATAGGAAACTGCCACGTGTCCAGAGTTCGATTTTCGGCTGGGGCTAACAATTACGCCACTCATAAAAGTTCGTTCCTTTGACGTTGGCGTCTGTGATGTCTTTCTTTGATAGTTGCCGTTAGCCCTAGCGGCCTTCAAAGTCGAGAAGAGATTACAAAGAGAATTCGCTCTTTTTCGAGCAGTGATGGGATATGTTCCTGAAGCACGTGTTTATTAACACGTGTTGTTAACGGTTTGCTCTGCTTTTTTAAATCGAAAACTGACGGACTTGGCTGTGAGGTATTTCACGGTGCCAAAAGAAAGAGCACGAAAAGGTCGTGGAACCGTTGCGAATTATCCGTACCGACTATTACGGGAACATAAATTGAGGAGGGGGTGACTTTTTTTATCGAGCACGCGATACCAATGACACGAAGGGTGCCCACCCCTTCAGAATGCGTCGAATGCTCAACGTCGAAAGCGAAAAGGGGGTACGAAGAAATTTTACCGTGAATATTCCTATTTGATTGTTCTTTTACTGACGGTTTTAATAAAGGTTATTGTCGTATTACGATCAAGGGCGCTAGTGCGCTGCGGATTTTCATCTTTGAAAATCGAACGCACGAAGAAATATTTTTCATGGGAACTACGCAGTTTTAGTTAAAATACCGGTTACTGAAATCAAAGTAAATATACAAATGCATTTGCTTCCTTTAAATAACACATTCAAAGTGTCTGTTTATTGCTGCCGCCGAGTTAGTTTTGCAGAAGTTTTATGAATACTAACTTTCCCCATCTTCATCCTGCACACTTGGTCGAGTGAAGATTTTTTACTTACTACACATATAAATCCTTCCTGAATATTATGAATAAATATGAACTTACCGGTGATAATTTTTTCAATCAAGCTGATAAATATAAGTTTTTATTATAAACTCGACTTTATTTTATTTATTATAAGGTCGACGTAAAAGCAGACGTAATCTTTCAACAGATCTAATGATAAATGTTCATCGCCGCCTAAGGACACGCACAGAGAGGTTAAACTTATAACACCCCTTGTTTAAGGTGGGAGGTTAATAAAGCCCTGTTAACCCAAAGAAGCACATGGCCGGTATGACAAAACAAATTCAAAACTACTCAACTATGCCAGTGCTGCAGGTAAATCGATAACGCTTATTAAGGCCACGCGAGAAACACTCCTTGTTACCTACGGGACGCCACAATCGACCGTCAGTGCGGTGTTCTGTTGCTGCAACTAGACACGGTATCTTATTTCTAGTACGGAAAAGATTATGTGGTTACATTCTGAGAGGATTAAATGAAAGAGCACGCACAGTTTTGATTAAGTCGAGAAGACCAATCAAGATATGCTTTAAGTAGGTACTTATATTTAAAATTAAAAAGTATGTTTCTGACGAGAGTTGGCCAGAGTTTTAAAAGAAGGTAAAGAATTGAAGCCTCGGAATATTCAAGAAGAATAAGTAAATAACCCCAATTATTATTACATACCTATTTAACCGCTCGTCTCGAGCTAAAAGTAGTTAGAAATTGATTTAATAATTTTTCGGGTGCTAAACATTCAAACGTGCCTAATTGGAATACATGCGAAAGCGGTTTTATTTCTTACCCCAATACGAGTCGGATAGAAAGAAAATTGAAAGTGTGGGCGTTAAAAAAACGCAGACATTAAAAACTAATATGGCTCGAGTACATTATCAAACCGAGGATCTATTTTTTGAAAAACAGGGTCGCTACCAACTGTCTTGCGGGGTGCGCTACTATTGTAGACAATTTTATTTAATAAAACTCTTTTATACGTACTAGTACAATCTATATCATCCTGCTTATTTTATTTCAAAAAATACTCACTCTCAGTTACAAATGTACACGCGAAATAGGATACTACGCGAATCACCCAAGGTTCAGTTCAGTTCATCGATAGCCGGCCGATAAAATTCTGGCGTGAAATCCTAGCACGCGCTCGACACTTTCACGACCCGTTTTTATTCGTTCAATTAACTAACTAACTAACTCAGCTACTCAAACTAATACAGTTACGTATCGTTAATTTGAAGCAGACAATCGTATCAGAACTACTAGCAAGTTAGCAATCTTTAGCCGTGCCGACTGATCAGTGAACTTAGTTCGATTGCAGCGAGCTTCGAAGGGTTAACTTTTAACTAGCTCTGGGAAGAATTTATGTTGTCCTTAGCAAATGAAGTTTGATGATTTAATAAATAATATTACACCTCTTATAGGTAACTAGCTTTTTGCCTCCTTCTTCGCTCGCGTGGAATTCTTTTTTATTGTACCTTTATTGAACTTCAAGGGGAAGGAGTGGAGGCAGGTAGATTTAAAAAATACTTTCGTAATGGTTACTACGTCACTTACATATTACTAACATATTTACCATTACTCAACAGCAGTATTATCGTAATTTGAACGGTATCCTTTCCAATTTAAAATTACAACGCCTTTTACAGTCTAGTCGAAAATATACCGCTCATTTTAATTAATAACCTCACTTATTTTCTGCTCCTTAGACACAAACATCAAGAAACGTCAATTAAAAATGAGAAGTCATCAAATTCACAGTTCAAGGGGCCGCACGATCTCAAAAACTGTGAGAAAGGTTAGCCCAGTGCTCCGATTATACTCGAGTATCACTGCAGCTTAGAGTCAAGTGACCTTCTAGAGTGTTCGCGTTCTTTACGAAGGTAGGTCTTGGCACTGCGTTGAGGATCTGTGAAGAAATCGTTCGCTCGCTCGTAAATGTTCTTCTGAGAAGCGTCTCATTTCGCAGTAAGGTCCGTTTCAATGGAACCACTGAAGGAGAGATTATAATTTCAGTGTCTTACACGAGGAGATTACTTAGTTCTATGTAATAGTTTTTATGTCTTCTTTTTAAAACTCATATTATAATGATGAAGTATTAGTTTTTTTGTCGTTTGCATTAGAATAACACAAAAGTTAGTACCTACAAAGATATCTTAGAATAATAGTAAAGAATAAAGAATTAGGTAGGTACCTTTAGTAGTAGATACGAATTACTTCATATTAGTTATATTGGTAACGAATATAATATCATAAATATTTCTTTACTTAAACAAGAATTTTGTGATATAATTTTTACAATCATATTAAATTAAATGAAAAAATGTAACAAAACTAGTATTCAATTATTCATTCACAAACGATATTTCACCCTTTCATAATAGGAGTTAATCTGTAATTTAATAGAGCAAACTTCGAACAGCTGAAAGCCGAGTATTCCGAAACACAGTACAACGATTGAAACGTCAAACTTCAACTACAAAGCAGAGTAACTGATAATGTAGCAAAGGCGAAAGGCGAAAGTTGGATGAATGAAAATTAATGAAATTCCCTCGCGAGGACGCCAACAGCCAACAACGGCTGGTTTACAATAGGGATGTCGTTGTTAAACTAACTTGTGCTCCGTATCCGTAACCGAAAAAGGTATCCAAAATACGGACTGAGTTTTCAACGGTTGTACTATTCAAGTGAACTAGTGGGAATCACCTGTTTAAACGAACAGGAAGAAGTAAGAGAGTTGAAAAAGATATCGCAAATAGTTTTGGTTCATTACATATTTTAATGCAGCAGATTTCTATAAGATAAGATAAAGACTATAATTATGATATCAAAATTGATTTTATATGGGTGTATTTAAGAGAAATCTTGTTATTCGTGACATGGACTAAAACTTTGCATTTTTACATTAAGCTATTAGACACTTACTCATATTTGTATTTTTATCTATACCAATAGATCTAACGCTAACCAAAGATACGCAAGAATGAAGAAGTTAACACACAAAAGAAAGGGACAGTAAACAAGCAGTAAGGGATAAATTGGAAATAGCCGTAAATCCAGATCCGAAACCTCACGTCCCTAACATTCCTGGTGTACGTACAACGCACCGGGCGTTGGACGAATTGGGTGAGTTGGATGAATTTGTTTCGCAGATATTCTGATTTTCTGGAAACGGTTCATAAATTCATTTCTACGGTTCACATCTCACTATTAATATCAATATCGACAATACCCGTAACTATCCCATTGCTGGAGTGTACCGTACTGACAATCCTACTAATATTATAAACGCGATAGTTTGTAAGTATGGATGTTTGTTACTCTTTGGATTCTAAAGGCACTTTATATTAATATAGCATACATCAGAATAACACATAGGCTACTTTTTATTCCGAAATTCTTACGGGATCTGGACCTACGCGGCTGATAGGTAGGTACCTAGGGTTCCCGAAGCGATGCGAGGGTGGATCACTATACAAACGTAGTGTACGGTTTGCTTCCGGCCGATTTTCATAAATTGGTTATCTGTGAATATGTTAGTAAGCTTTACTATGTTGTGAAACGAAATCGTTGTGTACACTATTGACACAACGTTGCTAGGCAACTAGGATTACGGACAAAATATTGTGAACGCCCACAGAAAAGCCAACATTGGATTGATTAACTAAGCTTCTCAGATACGAACGTTTCATGAAAGCTACTGAATTTGTTAAATATGAAACTGAAAAATTAAATACGCATGATCAAAAAATCAAGATCAACTAATAAAATTAACTTTAATTTTTCATATATTTTTATACCAACCAAGTAAGTCCCTTCCATATTTTCGGCTGAGAAGACAATACTTCAAGCACTTCACAACTTCGCCTTTCAACTTTGTGAGCAACTGACCCACTGCAGTGCAAGAGTTTTAATAAACAAATAATTACTGCAGGCGAGTTTCTCACCGTAAGAGCCACTTGTTTTTTTAGTTCACCTCGCCGTTTTTAAAGGCAAAATTAAAATTTCGCTATGAAAATATTTTTACAGATACAAATAATATTTCACTTAATCCTCTGCTTATGTCTGCTGGACGGACGGACGGACGGACGGACAGCGAAGTCTCAGTAATAGGGTCCCGTTTTACCCTTTGGGTACGTAAAACGTAACCGATCGAAAAACGTCACAAAACACAACGTCAGTTGCCTTCCAAATCGTCTTTACGTTTGGGGCAATTATTCACCAATTTGGGAATAGATGAGGTTACACGTTTGCCGCGGAAATATAATTTCCTTTCCGTAATGTTGCCTTCCTAGTGCCGCCTACATCACAGCTGTCGGTTGCAACGGATACTATTTTAATACTTTAGTTAAAACACAACGCTATTAGTTCCTAGGTTGGAGCAAGAAATTCATTAAAAGTACTTTGTATTTTATTTTGTTGACTTGCTGGTGCCAGCACTATTAAAATGTTTTATGGAAGGAAAAATAATATTATAATGGATTAAGTTTCCCTAGCAGACACGCCTTAATAATTTTCTACATAAGACTTAGGAAATTTGAATATTGATATAGGTATTAATACCGCCATCTATTGACAATCATTAGAACTAAACCACTGTGAATTGTATTTATTGGGAAAACAGAACTGATGAGTATTATCAAAATATAATTTATAACTTTTCCCTGAGTAACTGAACTAACAATTGAGTTAAAATCATGGAGCAGTGGAATATAGGTACGTTTATCTACGAACGTAGTACCTACGTAATCATTCTGTTTATTTGTATTTGTATTAAGTATTTATTAATTAAATAACTGACAGACCAAGCTTATTGTTAATAACCGCCTCCAAAAAAAAATCGTTGTACGCAGTGTTACACTTGTTTTGAAGTTTTAACTTAAGAAGTCTAATATATAGGTAACTTCTTCATTATTTAATGTATGCGAAGGATTAAAGTAGGTACCTTATTTATAGAATTAGTTGAATAAATTAATATAATAAATTGTACGAAAAGTAAATAAAAAAATAAACCAGTTAAAATAATAAAGTTTAACGAAGTGCTTTGCGTAAATATCGGTTGATCGCGCTTGATTAAGTAGCCATGAACTTTAAGAATAATATTATTAGGTAAAAGTACCTTGGTACTAAAGGCACTTACTGACTTACAAATTAATTTAATAATAATAAAAAAGTTAATTAGCTTTTAATTAATTTAATTGAACTGTTGAGTTTATAAACTGAATTAATTAATTAATTAAATCTCTACGCTCGATACCTGACGTTACGTAAACATCAACCAACGGCCACAACTGATTCCGAACAATCGTATAATTGCAATTTTATTTTTACGATTCAAGGCGCAGACAATTTTACGAGTTCGTGATTCGATTTGAAAAATATTGCCATGTAATTACGTTTATCGGTTCAAAGATCTCGCAATGTTACGTGGGTAACATTTTTTAACAAGATGGTAATAGGTAAAAGGAGGCAGCCACGCATGTTTCATATTTTATTATGGATGCTAACAACCTTTTTTTCTTTCATTTCGACGCGAGTGTGGATTCGTAGTACCAGAGTCTGATTGTAATACATTTTTTTATATTGACTACCCCTACTACCGGATGGAAAGCAGCAACGTAGTCATGGGTGGTAATGCGCACTAACTTAGAAGCCTATTCACTCTTTTCTTGAAGACACTTAAATCATAATCGGACGGGAATACCGACGCAGGCAATTTGTTCCATAAATTATTCTGATCTAATAAAATTGTAAGGTTTGTGTAGCACTCTCTACTATTTAAAATTACTATTATGCCCATTTCTATGTATGTATTTTTCAAATTAAAAAAATAATAATACTTGTTTCTTTGTGTTTCATGTCATTCAGGTCGTACCTACTGTTCATTCGATTACGATAAAACATTGTTAATTTAATGCTTGCAATTGCACTAAGTTTATAGGGATCAGGATTCAGGATATAGGGATTCATAATGAGACATAAAAATGTTAATTAGCACCACTTAACTCCTTATTACGATTCGAAAGATTTAACCTCAGATGGAGAAAAAGTAGGTGATTCTTTTTAATTCATTTGGCAAAATCAACGTTTTTATTTTATGTTATTTTACGGAAATAAGGTAGCAAATGCGCAGGCTAGCACTACCTTCCGCTGCCGCCCATGACAACTGTGACCGACTTATAACAAGACTCAAATAGGGACAGGGATGGTTAGTCCAGTTAGCAGTAGATCTGATGTTAAAATATTAATTGGTTAGTTTGTTACTAAATAAGTGTGAGGACTTGAGTGGGGAGTGTCGTAAACCGTGCAGCAACCTTTTGCTGCCGTCCGTGACAACTGTGACTGACACAATTCTTGACTATGACCATAATAGTACCGTCACTTATGTACCATCAAGTAGGGTACCTGGTGATGTAGTCATGGTACTAAGTTAGTAGAAATAACTTAATTAATAATTTTTGGTAACAGAATTTTCCTACTAAGATAATTTGGTCTACAGCCTGAAAGCGAAGCCGAGGGCACTCGCAAGAATCTCAATAAAAAAGTAAGTAACAACTAGATTTTTCAAGGCTGAACGTAGATTCAAACAGTTCTCGCCGCTTGAAACTGCTTCGCTCGGTTTACACTTAATTAACTAATATTTACATTGGACGAGAGAAACAATTTCAACCGGCGCACCTGCCGGCTATACTGTGGCTTGGAAGACTGCCTTTTAATTGGAAACACACGACGCTTTATTTCAGCGGTTCAAGTAGTTTTTTGTGCCCTATCTCTTTGACGTGATAACGTCTTATAAATATGACGCATACTGGGTCCGAGTGGTCATCATCCTACGGGTTAAACGTGGCTGGAGGTCAGAGTTATTAGTATGGACACTGAATTTAGAAAGAAACTTGGACACGTGGCACGTTTCGTACAGCAGCGAGTTCGTCACGCCTACACGGTCTCAGGGCTACAACCAGAATGATAACCATGGAGGATCTGCACTTCAAACGTCAACTGTCTCCCCACCTCGCACCGAACGCATGTTCAAACAACTGTTTGACGTCCACAAGTACCTAGTTCCGGCGATTCTTCATAGATGGGGTTTAGAGATAAGCGTAGGACTTGGATTGCATTCCGAAAGATAGGTATATGAACACCGGGTGCATGCATGAAAAAGTGCCATGTTCCGCCCGAACCGAGCGCGCAAGCGAGAGCTCAGAAGCGATAGAGAGATGAACCTAACTATTCGGCTTGTGACGCAACTATCTTTCTTCCACTCCATCGGCCCATGCAATAATATACATAATGCGATGATATAAACAAATTTTACTGAACTGAACCAAAAAGAATATTATATTTAACTTAAAAATGCATCTTATTGTCACTGGAGATACGGTATCTGTTATATTCATTTTTTAACAAGAAAATTAGATGGTAGTTTGTAGATTTAAATTAATAATTCTAACACAAAAGTATAAATTCGTTATAAAATCTGATCGTTTACGTGTAAGTAGAATCCTCGGCCCGTGTGTTTCCATTATTACATTGCATTGTTTACAGGACACAAGTTGCCGGTGGCGATTGCGCAATGAGATGTTGTTTTAAGTTTCTTTACTCGAATCTATTCCCAAGTTAGTTTTGGCTGCGAGCTCGTTTTGTTGCGATTTTATTCAATTACAGCCGCGCCTCAGAGTTTCAGTTTTGAAATTAATTTGTTTGGATTAAATTTTGTTTCAGATTCATATTATAATTAATTAACATTTTAAAATAGGCACAACTAATTAAAATATAATTTCTTTCTCTCACTCACTCTAATGATGTACCTACGTACGAAATTACTGCTTCTTGTGATAGCTTGTGGTAATGCAACAATTTTAAGACCTGGGTATAATAAATCCACTTTTATTAACTCTCATACACAAACACACATACTCGTTCTTTTTACGTTTTACAAGTCATTATGACCTGATGATATGCCTATAGAGACATAAATCTAGGCGTGATGAAACTAACAAAATGACATCTGCTTACTGAACTAACTATCCCTATTCCAATTTAGGTCCTGTTCTTTGTCGGTCATGGGCGGCAGCTGAATGGTGGTGCATGCTCGTTTGCTATTTTAAATCCATAAATAAACGATGTAACAGTAATGAAAATGATGTGATTATAATCATTTATACCCGAGAATAAAATTGCAATTTATATAAAAAAATAACAACTTTATCACGCATATTCCTATCCTCCTCTTATAGTACATAAATGTATAGACGTACAATATGTGTCCATAACACAAAGCCCTAAATCGTAACAAGAGCGCTTGAGTTTTGTCTACAGCGGAGGTACTTTATAGGGTTAAGAGGTCCTACTTTTTTCGGGCACTCCCGTCTGATTGAGCCAAGTGTCGGCTAACCAAGTTACCGAATTACTCGGCCGCTTAAAGTGCTATCGTTTCTAACTCCCATTCTTTGATGCCTTTTCTCTTAGTCGATTCGTAGATTATTTAAAAGTAAAACTATCTGTCTCCTTGCGTCTTCGCCCGCGTGAAATTTTTGTTTAAGTTTTAGTTATCGCTATTATTCACCCCTATAGGGGGTATTTTCAAAAATCCTCTCTAAGTGCCATCCTATACTCTCCAAGGTGCATACATTACAAGTTCAATAGTTGAGCTGTGCGTTGTCTGCCAGTCAGTCTCTCTGTAACGTTATAGGTTTATATCGATGGTAAAACTGTAGGCTGCAATTGCTATTACACTATTATACCCCAAATGAGTGTTATTTTTTATTTTGAATAATTAGAGGTTTCGTGTGGGCTTCGGAACTCCAATCACGGTGAGTAAGATTGATGCGACAATAATGTCAAAACAAAGTAACTATCCCTGTTTAAAAGGTACAATTAAATAAAATGACTGTAGTAGATTGATATAAAATTACAAGTAAAATGCGTAAGTACCTACATACGTTTTTTTTTATAATATTACTAAGCGCTAATACTTTCAATCTCCTAGGTATACTAAAATTGCCTGGGTCGCGGGTGGCATGGATAACATAAATAATACTTTACTAACACCTATGACCTAAGGACAAGCGTTTATCTGTCACGTAACTGCCTCGCCCGAGAATCAAACGCTCGATCCGCAGGCAAGCAAGGCAGCAAGGGTTACAACATAGACAGATAGAGCAAACAACAATACAAAAGCACAAAATGGTTCGAAAGTTGTCACAAATTAAAGGCTGATTCATACTTGTACAAAGATTAGTCACAAAGTGAGCCAACCTCAGAAGTGGCAATTGGAAATAGCCTCAACGCCGGCGACAAAATCTTATTAAAACTTGCTCCGTCCGCTTGTTTAACTTTATTCCGGCCCGGACTGTCCGATTTGCGCTGTAAATTGTCCGGGCTAGCTCTCTCAGGCCTTTTTTATTTTTCTTCACTGAGATTTATGGTCAATAAAAGAAAGAATGTGAAGTCGTTTTGAATAAAGTCAGTTTAGTTGAAGGTATCCCGCGGAAGTGCAAGTTTTACTTGACAAGGTTATATTCGTCTTGAACAATGATAAATTTGTCGACGATTTTTTAACATAAGGGCGATTATTTTAATTCGTCCGTATCGCGAACGTACAACAACCGCTACGAGAAACGAGAAACAACCGCTACGAGAAACGCGCGGCAGCCGTACGACACGAAGCGACTAAATTGAAAGAGCCCTAAAAGACCATATTGGCTTGGCGGGCAAGCCCGGCTGGTTGCTACCACCCTTGTGCCTCAGTCAGCTGCCAAAAAAAACTTTGTCATACTCCAGGTCAGAGTTTGAGGGCAAATATTTTCTTTCTTACATCTTTCTTTCTTCTAGGCTTGCAACGCATCGGTAATGCATTTAGTGTTACCGACGTGCCATGATTCTTCTACCCCTTTGTCGATTATATTAATCTACATAAAAATACAAACCGTAGCAACATTTGTAAATTCATATTATTGTAGCAATTTTCTGTATAATACTGATACCTACGGCAAAAATAAAACCTGAAAATATTATCACCAGCTTAGCTCGAGTAGTTACCGGTCCCCATAGTATTATGATACTAATACCATATTGCCTTACTCCTACAAAATAAGGAGTTTTGCAAACCTGGCAACTCTTTGCGGAACTCCCAGTGGGCCGAACTTATCAACGGAACGAGGTTATATCCTTATTTGCTCCTGTGTTGCTAGTTTTGGCCTCTGAATTGCGAAATTGCTATTTGTAGGGTTTGTTACGTTGGCGTTTTTTCGTAAGCTCTTAAGAGTGGATTTTGTGTAGCACTTTAATGCTTGGGGTTTCATTTTGTACCTAAAATTATTTTTACATATTCCTGTTTGCTTTTGGTCTAGAGCAATAAAAAAATAAGGGTTAAAGTTGGTGAAAGTTTGGTGCGTGTTAAGTGTTGAATGCGTGCATGTAAAAATGGTAACTGGTATGTTACTTATATTATGCAATTTTTTCATGGATAGCAAACGAGCATGCAGTACCTTTCCTTCGCTGCCGCCCATGATAACGGTAACCAACGGGGCTGGGATGATTATTTCAGTTAATAGAGTGTTAGTAAGAGTATCAGTGTGTCAATTCTTTAGAAGAGTAGGTACAGGGACTGTAAGTGTTAGTAAGGAACTGTTATTTTAAATGTCTTGCATTATAAATGGGGCCTTGAATTTTTTTACCAATTACAGAAATCATTTTAATTTTGTTAAAGAAAACATCATGAGAAAACACTATGTATGATCATTCTACGTAACAGTAAATATAAATACTTCTTGAATACTAGTTAGATAAAATTTTATCTTTGTCTAAGAATCTGAACATATTAAAAATAAACCTTCCAACGATAGATAGTACAACGAATATCTTAATCATTTGCTATTCTTTTTATAACGACGATATAAATGATGGGAATTAACTGACTCGATTATAAAGTAAAGGATCTTCATTTCCAAATATTATGCTAAAACTTCATTAAGACATAACCAATCTGTCGGAACGCTCCGGTTCAAGTTGAAAATCGCGAAATCACTTTGCAAATTACAACGGGAACTCCGCAACAACACAATCAAAGCTACGAGTAGGTATACGCTCGGATATTTATTGAGGAGGTGAATAGGTACATAAAATTATTGATGTCGCCCTTGGAGAGTTTACAAGTTGGGTCGGCTGTGAATTTTCTGTTGAAAGTTTATCAATTTCACTCGTACTCTGGAACAGCCCCGAGCGATGACCCGCTTTTACAATATTAGTTGCGTGCAAAAATTGAGTTCGGAATTAATAGCACTATCGGTGTAGCCGTAATTCCACTGGCTATTTTTTCTTTTAACATATTTTTGCCTATCAGTTCCTTGCTGGCCACGGTTCTCATTTTGTGTAATCACTTTTTACAAAAATAATAACCGATCTCAAAACGATAAGTACAGACAACTCAAAAACTACCCGTCAGTTGTCACCCAAGTTAATAATATATGGGACCAGACATTAATACAAAAAAGATATAATTATATCCAAATCGGTTCACCCAGTGCAAAGTTATGAGATAAACAAATAAAAAAATCAAACGAATTGAGAACCTCCTCCCTTTATGAAGTCAAGTGTGTTAAGTACAGTAAGAAAACAAAAGTCATTACACATAAACGAGTAGGTTGTCCTTGTCCATATTCAAATAAGGCATCACCGATGCTTGTTTATGCCCGCGCAGCTGCACCACAAAATTGTATACCTATTAAGATAGATACACATTTTGATTCGCGCTGATTTTGCAGATTGAATCATTTTCAGACACATTTAAACAATGATCTAGCGTTACAATTAGCCGAATTCTCACAAATATGTCTGCCGACATACCACGAACTATTTTCAATTTTGGAATTCCGATGAAGTTATCCCGTAGCATTATTATTATTGTACACATATTGCTTTCTCGGTACATCTCTATCAATTTATCGGTTGGAAGGATCACGATCCAATTATGATATACATCGACCGTTGTATCGACATCACGCTTCCCTTCCTCCGTCTGCCGCGAGTAATGTTGCGCGTGCGGAAATATAATCTCTCAATGTTATTTCTACCTTCAATACTCGGTACAAGTGGAGTGATTTACGAACAAGATGTTTTAACAATTGGATTCAGATTGCCTCAAATATGTATTTCTTTTTTACATTGTGTATGTTATTGATATAAATGACTAACTGAGATAATGATATTAAGCGTAGGTAAGTGTGGAATATTATGGATTATTTCCTGTTGAGAAACACAATAACTATGTTGATGAGGTGGGGTGGAGCGAATTGTATTTATAATTGGCAATAAAATTAATAAAAAATAATTAATAAAGAATTCCATTTTCAAAATTTGATATTTCATCGCAAATAGCTCACAGTAATATTCTTATATCGATACAGTTTTAATTGTGTCGAAGTCAATATTTAAGTTGTAATATAATACGCATCAATTTCGCGGTAAAACTTTATCAATTTTCAGCGTAGACGCCGCGGGCGAGGGCCCCGCTCGATAACAATATCGGCTATCCATTACCCTTGTTACTTAAAAGACGTAACCATAGACGTAACGGTTCGTTCACACATACCTACATTATTGATGATTTGGTCTTGTAACTATTCCTTACCGACGTAGAGATTGTGAATTTATAAATGCGTAAGTATATTCGGTTTCGATTGAATTGATTGAACACGAAATGTGTCAAAATGTGTTATAGGTACATTCGATTGAATTTTCATTGAAGCGTTTATAAATTTGCAGAAGAGGAGCCCTCATATTCATATGGCTTCAACTCTCTCCTCATCATTGGGGCGTAGAGTATACTCCACTAAGATGCTCCAGGCATGATTCGTTCGGGGGTTAGTGGCCAACCCAAGTACCGGAAGATTGTATGCCGTCTGAAGTCCTTTTACGAAAGGTTAGTCCACTCTGCAACAATTCACGAGCTAACTCGTATACCTACATGTATAATGGTGTATACTTTCATGCAAGTAGCACCTCTCACATAGATACACCAACATACATACCAACACCAATACGTGTGGGTGGTTGCAAAAGAGATTAACCTTCAATCTCTAATCTCTACTAATGAAGTTCCGCAAAGTACCTAACGCCTAACTCAATTAACTATCCCTTTACAATGGTTAAATTAAGATAACGACTGCTACATGCTATCTAGCTAAATTTAATATATTATGTTCATTTATTCCCAAATAGGTCTAAAATTACTCATCACGAAATATCGAAACAATCATTATCATCCATATTACACAACATTATTATTTAAAGATGAATATTACACTATTAAAATAAATAAATTTATAGTTACTTAACAAAACATCAACTTGACGGCCATTTTCCCACCTACAAAAACATTAAGACGTTCGAGTTTCGAATCCGATCCATCAAAGGCGTGTTTTCGTTGTGCAAACTATTTTATCGGAGTTCCTTATATAAAAATAACTTCGGTCCGGCTATGCCAAGTATGCTTTACTTTGACAAACCGTTTAAAAGCGCGCGCGCTCCGGATTCTTCGAATGCTTCGCAAGTCCAAACATTTTAACGATAAGTCTTAGGAAATATGTCGTTTGCATTGTTTACGATAACTTACGGTGACTTTGGATTTTTATTCGGTTGAATAACTTGTGTTACTGGAGTTAGAGATAATGTTGTTAACCTGTTTATTATGACGAAGTCAACTTTAATGATTAGAGCTCACTATTATTGAATAGATCTCAATTTAACGTTAAATATTTTTATGACTTCTACCGCCCTCGCCTACAAAGGGAGCGCTATCGCCCACTTTGAGAAACCCTGCTCTTAAACATGGAAGCCCTCAAAAAGTTTTAGCAAAGTCACTTCAGAGTCAATCACTTACGAACGACAAAAGCTGCTTCGATGACAGCACCCAATAAGAAAATTTAAAATTTATGAAAGACTAGCTGCTGCCCACTGCTTAGCCCGCGTGGATGTACTTCCGACTGATTTTGAAACAAATTTTTATTCCCTTAACGCCTGGGGATAACAACCGGGACCGACGGCTTTACGTGCCCCCCGAAGCACGGAAGCGCTCCAGAAATGTAAAATATTATTCTTTAATAAAAAAAAATGTTACAGTAGGTACTTAATGCATATTTATGGCTGAACTTAAAAAACACGTAATAAAAAAGCTGGCAATAAAACAGCGTTAACACTTTCGCTGTCGGAACAAAGTCCACATAATATGATTAAATTGTTAGTTTACCTATATTAAAAACGGTGCATTGATTTACCTACAAATTTAATAAGGTGTATAATGAAGTCTTCTCTCTAGCAAGACTTAATTAAAACCTTAAAAAGAAAATTGAAACGTAGGCGATATTAAATTCCTTTCATTATCCCTTCGTGTTAAAAAGTTTTTTAATATTACTTACTTCTAATAATTCTTCAGTTAATATAAAATGCTGAGCCTTCTATTAAAACTGGAATAAGTGATGTCTGACAAATTAAACAGGATTGAATCTGAGTTTAATTTAATATACCTACTATCCCGCTTCCCACTCAATAATAAAGTTCGTGACCACGGTTACAATTTTTTAGAGAAAAACATCTTCTTAGTTCTCAAGAACTGCAACACATCGGTTACCGAATTAGTACACGACTCTTACTAAAAATTGTTAACTAAACTCTTTCTAATATGACAGGACAATAATATATAACAGGACTATATCACTAACAGGTCCTCATACCTTATAGCGTACGAAGTAACGCCTAACACCTTTTACTAATTATTAACTATTAGTATTTGTTTGTACCTATCTTGTTTATTAAAATTAGAATCAATTAAAATAACAAAATGGGAAAAATCATTCGTAAACAAGGTAAACCTACCTAACCTTTTTGCGGTATAATTTAATTTATCTTTCATTTAAGATTTTTATTTTATACTCGTAATAATAAACTGAGCAAACTTTGAAATCTACAAGAAAGTGCAAATCGAGACAAACTTTTTTTGTAAATTAATCGAGTCCTGAGAATACAGACGCTGACAGTGAAAGATCGTAAAACAGATGCCGGGAGGTTAGCAGAAAAGAGTTTTTCCGGTCGAATGAATGAAATTTTAATTAGAGAACCTTTAATTAAGGCAAAAGATGCGCACTTTCAGCCCCTTTTCGATGAATGGCTTGTGTTTATAATAGACTAAAAAGATTCGAATTTTCCGTCGTATTGCTTTCATCGTATTACATGTGTTAGATTTATTTATACTTTTTTGAAGATCCAAATAAAATACGGTATTTCAATAGGATCCTGTGCGGTTATAATTAAATGGATGTATGGTGTCATTTTAAAATTCGTGCACAATCCTTGATGACTAAGGTTTAAGTCATATTTACAGCTTATCTTTATTTAGACAGGTACGTGAAACTCAACGGATATGCTGCAGTACCCAACGGGTGCCTTATAATACGACACTATTGGCTTAATCCCCCACGCTTCCACCATTAACGACACACCGTTCAAACAGCCTAAAGATTTATAATCCATAATTATGTAAATTAGAGGTAAAATGGTTTATTTATAGTTTGGTTGTAAAGTTTTGAGCTTATTACACTAAAAACCCCTACAGCGTTGCGCTCAAAATTTATCTACAATAAGTAGACCACGAAAAACACGCCTCATTAGAGGCTTATAATGCCAAGAGAATTTCAAATTCAACTAACAATTCCAGAATTTAGAATGCTCAAAAATGTTCAAACATTCATTCATTTATATTGGTAGGTATAAAGGTACTGCCCTAATTACATAAACATAGTATCTTTACAGTTCTCACTTACAAATTGTAGGTCTCAACAAACAAGTCGGTATTATGCTAACGATGCTATTGCACAAAGGATCCGACAACTGAGGAACGCTGAATAGAAGTGTGAAAGGAATAAAATAGATGATAATTTTATTGAAAAACTAGCTCTAACAGCCGCCGTTGGAACTGGTTTAAGTTTCACTGATATTCGTATAAACGTCGGATTGTTTTGTCCATTAATGGGTACCATGCAAAACGACGTACAGAGATTAGTGTTAACTCAAAGATGGGATGAGGTTATCCATGAAAGCCTTTTATACGCTTAAACCTGTTTGACGTTCCTCGGAGATCCATTAAGGCTTTAATATAAAGTCTCAACAGTTACTTTAAGACAGAATCCATATAGCCACGTTAAAAAAAATTGACAATCTTACTTCTCAATTGCTTCGATGTAAGGCAACAGAAGGAAACCTACACGTCTACGATTTTTTTAAAACAACGTTTTCAAACATGAATGAAGAATATAATGCGCTCTTGACCATTACATAGGACTTAGGCTTTAACCCTTGGACTTGTCAAAGAAAACTTGATCCATAAATATCCCAGTCGTGATAACGCAGTGAAAACAGGAAAAAGTGAAATTGTGGAGACGCCTATAATAACATAATTATAATAAACCTTCAGCTTTCTAGATAGAAATACAGAGACGACAGAGTTCCAAGTATTCCTTACCAGATGTTTATATAACGGTCAGAACCTCGAGCCTCAAATACACGGACGCAAAATAAATGAAAACAACTTGTTTTCCTCACAGCTCACATTATGTAGATTCGTCCCTAAGAATTACTTTTTTCAGCAATAAACGAACTGAGACGTCGTATAAAAATCTTCGCCTGGAGGAATAGAGAAGTAGAAATTTGTTGGTCCAAGTTAAGAGAAGCATAATATTCTATACCAGTTTAATAATATTGTACTTACTCCAAATACATTTGTGTCATCAGAACTGTAAATTATTTATAAAATTACCTCCAAAGAAGAGTATTCAGAGAAACAGTAATATGTGACAATATTTATCTCTTAACCAAATAAATTGGATATCTATATTTAACCAATTAAATTGGATTGAAGTTTTGATAATTATGAATTTTATTAATTTGAAATGAGTGTGAGTGAGTGCGTGTATCGAGTGAATGATTAGGCAGTTCGTGTCGTCCTTCAATGATCGTGACGTGAAATCTAAAGCATGATACTATCCCAGATTACATTTTTAAAAGTTATATGATTAAAGCTGTAATTGTATATCTGTATAAATAAGTTTTATTGTGGTTACTCAATTAATCGATACATAACATTCTGTGTAACAAAAGTGTTAGTAAAGGAGATGTTTCTTTTTGGGCGGCGACTTTGTACATTCTAGCATAAAAAGAGAAAAATATACTGATTCACGGAAAAATATCAAAAAAATTATTAAATGAGCTGTTTTCTGCAGAGAAATTATTTTCAACAAAATATTTTTACACACGACAACATTTTCGGTTCCATGGCTCCGAAATAGAGAACTGTCAAAATAAATATAACTTGTCTGTTGTCTGTGATATCTGTACTGTATCTGTGTTATCTGTACTGTAAAATAATGTGCTTTGAAGTTTACGATGCAAGTTACAATCTAAGGTTACAATAATTTTTCGGCATTCCGAGATTTCCGAGTGTTTCTTTGGAGTGAATAACATCAGTGTTATAGCGATATTAGTGATCAAGTGCATATTATCTACCTACGGCTTTGTTTTTACGATTTTGCTTGTGATTGGAATGCTGGGCTGGGATGATGGTATCTGGTGGGTTGGGCTCGGTATCAGACAAATGCTGAGGCACCGGCTTCAGTCCTGGATGGCATAGAAGATGATTGAAATGGAAAAAATAAAATGAGAATAAATAATATGCTGTTTTTTATTTACTTCTGTCATATCTAAATACAGAAATTGCAACTGCTTTGGGTTATAATCTCTGATAAGACAAATCTTCATTTATGCCACACAATTATCCAGCTTCACTTTAGGTTCATACTTATTTAAATATGCATTGGCATCTTTATGTAGGTTGAATTTTCAATAAGATGCTCATTTGCTTTGCCTTCTGCTCATACTGTTTCGGTGATTTCTGCAAATCTGCAAATAATTTTTATTTTATCATTCTTCTATACCTTGTACCCATACAGCACTCGCCTTTATTTAGTTATACCTTTCTCTTACTTTATATTATAAAAGGTCCCTACTTTATGTTGTGTTTACACCTCAGACATTGCGATTTTCTTCGAATTAATCGAAGCGACGAATTGCACCATTTAATTATATCTAATTATATCTAATTAAATGGTGCAATTCGTCGCTTCGATTAATTCGAAGAAAATCGCAATGTCTGAGGTGTATCTTATCGATACGCATAATAATGTTAATAATAGAAGATAGATCCAACAAACCAAATCCAAAAAGATCGTAGGGCTTATATTTGACTATGCATTTGACATTGACACGTCATGTTGACACTCCTAATATGACATTAGAATAAATCAAGTTTATCAACGTCATCAGCAGTCGATTTGTCCACCATACTGTCTCAGTGTTACAATATATTCTCTATAAATTGAATTATTGTCGCCAAACTAAGGTGAAATCGAGAATTTGGATGATATGGAAAGCTTTCAAATAATATGTCCTACTTCCTACTGAATGTACAGTGTACCCGCCCCGGTGCCATACATTTCTGAAACATCTCCTTTCCTGAATAATTAGAGATTTTAAAATTATTAAGTTCTCAATCGTGACATATGTCTCAAAACAAAAATTTCCAAAATATACCTACAAGAATATAGAATAGATGACAAATGAGAATGAACCGTACTAAAAACTGGTCTCCGTAACCTCTAATCGCCGATGATTTGCGCCACGCACAAAGTGTCGTCCAAAGGGCGGGACAGTGATAATGGTTATGGGGAAAGTTCACCGTTTTAACAGCCCTATTCTGTAGCAACTTCCTTTAGGGCTGCCGTTGGGATATGTTTACTGGCTGGCATTGCCCTGATATTGTGCGTAGTATGGTCTGATGGCATCTTGACAATTTTCTGTTTCCATGTCGTTAAAGCAATTGTCAAATTCATACGTAACGCTGACCATATTTTTGTGTTTATAGACTCTACATATTATGTCGCCTAAAGTTGTGGAACAGTGTCTTTATAACTTTTAATATTTATCTTTATATTCTGTATCAATCAATCTATCTAATGGTGCGTACAGATTATGCAACATGTTACTTCTGTTTTATAACATGTCCACACTATCTAACATTGTTGTCTAACAATGAAACATGTTACAAGACCGTACACATTAAAACAACATTGTTGTATAACAATGTTTTATAACAAGGCACAAGTAGGTAACTCGTGCGCAAAAGTTATATAATATTGTTGCACAAACTAATAAAATGTTGTATAACTTGTTTTTGTAACACATAGCGTCCACATTTGTAAAACATGTTATTTAACCATGTTTTATAACATGTTTTGTTACATAGTCTGTACGCACCATAAGCTGGTTCTTATAGTAAAATTCACCAATAGATGTGACCAAATTATCAGGTTTTTGCAGATTGTAAGATCTGGGGTCAGTCATTTTAGTACTTCAGAATTTTTGAATGAACCCACTTAAATCAGCTTTATCTATTTCAATTAATATATTTTAGATGAAATATCATGATAAAGGAGGGGTTATTATCAATTTTATTGTGATACGCTTGTATTGGCTGAAATATTACGGACCATTTGGTGGCTGATTCACTGGTGATTAAAATAATGTAATACTTCAAGTCCTGCGATGCGTCCTTGGTAACGATGAAATGTTCTAAGTATTTGTCAGTAAAAACTGACATCGAAATCTTCTGCCAAGTTTTTCTTTTCAAATCTTCTTAGTCATTCGGATATATGAACCTACTAACTAATGTCTTAGTTTACATAAGAACCAAAAACTCTTTCCATACAAATCACACTCAAAAAATGCTGTGTAATGTTTTCCAACATTAATCATCACGAAAAAAGTACGAAGTCCAAAAATCTTACGGAAAAAAAATATTTTATGTGAAAGCGGAAGCTTCTCTTTTTGCTAATAGCTAGCAAATTACTGCGAGATGTATGGGGTTTTATCTATTTATGATCATGACCCTCAGATTTTTCTCCTTGTGGTGCACTCTTTTGAAAAAAACGGATGAGGAAATGAGAGCTGTGCATACCTGACTAATCCAAAATGCACTGTGCAAGCTGACAGGATAATTTTACTCTAAGCTAGACATCATCTTCTACATATCACGATAGAAGAATTTGTAGGAGAGTGATGACACTTTATATATAACGAGCATTTGGGTCACCAGATAATAAGTAATAGTCAGCGAGACTGGTGTAAATTATTTCACGATCAATTTTAGTTTGCAACTGCAGTTTATATTAAACTAGCTGTTGCCCGCGGCTCCGCCCGCGTGGAATTCAGTGTGTCACAAAGTTATTCCTGCGTTAATCCCGACCCCACACATATTAAGACACACTCCACACATCTTAAGAACAGTTGATTTTTTACTACGTTTTAGTCATACCGTACATCATACCGTACAAAAATCCGTTATGTAGATCTTGAGAAAATCGATAAAAAGACTTTAAGATATAAACGTCGGGGTTTTTTCATTCCAAACTATTATATTTTTAAACTACATTGGTAGTTTTTTATTCGGGTGCCAAAACATAAAGACCAGCTAAAGCGATGCTGACCCTCGAAAAAGCAACATAAAGTTGATCATGAGAAAAAAAGCCGGTTCGATTCCCGATATATTATGTATAGATATCCCGATATATAGATATTAATGAGCCCGCGACTTCATTCGCTCATGGAAGCTTTTCCCGCGTAAATCTCGATCCCGCGGGAAGTCCGGAACAAAAAGTAGCTTATATAATGCTCCATAACCTCCTCTACCTCCCACTGAAAGTCCCATAAACATCTGAACCCACGACCTCATTCCCGGGTATGAGTTTTTACCGCGTGAATCCTAATCCCGCGGGAATTCAGGGATAAACAGTACCCTATATGTTGCTTCAAAACTTCCTCAATCTCCTAGTAAAGGTCGCATAAAAATTTAAGCCCGCAACTACGCGCAGGAGTTTATTCCACGTAACTCCAGATCCCGCGGGATTTCCGGGAAGACAGACTTGTTAGTTTTATATTTAGAAGCTATTTATACCCCATACGCGAAGAAGGTTTTCCCGCGTAAATTCCGATCCCGCGGGATTTCTGGGATAAAAAATATCCTATATGTTAATCTAAGTTGCCCTCTATGTGTGTGCAAAATTTCATGAAAATCGGTTCAGTACCCCATACGCGAAGAAGGTTTTCCCGCGTAAATTCCGATCCCGCGGGATTTCTGGGATAAAAAATATCCTATATGTTAATCTAAGTTGCCTTCTATGTGTGTGCCAAATTTCATGAAAATCGGTTCAGTAGTTTTTGCGTGAAGAAGGTTTTCCCGCGTAAATTCCGATCCCGCGGGATTTCTGGGATAAAAAATATCCTATATGTTAATCTAAGTTGCCCTCTATGTGTGTGCCAAATTTCATGAAAATCGGTTCAGTAGTTTTTGCGTGAAGGAGTAACAAACAAACAAACAAACACACAAACTTTCACATTTATAATATTAGTAGGATGAAGAGTCATAGGTATTAAATACTTAATGCCTTAATAAACCAGAAAATTATATTACAATTATGTACAATTTTAAATGATTCACTGAACCAAATAATTTTACAACATAGCTAAAAACCTATCATAAACTTTTCATTATTACGAGTACATCATATTCCACCACACATCAATCCACCGATCCGCCTGGAGCAGCGTGGTGGAGTATACTCTAGGCCTCCTCAATAATGAGAAGAGAGAGAGTCAATGGGTTGTAGCACATCACATTCAGTCAAGATAGATGCCGTTACAGCGTGACTTATCTGATCGCAGTGGTCATTACTTTAACACAATGATGCCATTGAACTCCCTGCAATTAGTATTCGAGCTTTTCTGTTTTTTTTTTCTTTATTTTATTTTATCAACCCTACGGCAGCGGCGACTACGCGACAATTTGTTCAAAACGACTGTTCGCAAGTTAGCGAGATTGGCTGTTATTGCCGACGCGTCGATTGCGAGTTTTCGCCTCTCGCGCGTCACTTTACCCAAGTTTTCAGTAAATCTCAACCAAGCACGTCGTTGTATTTAACAAGTTGATTTGCGCTTTGAAACGGTGAAAATTTTGTTTGTTATGATAAAATTTTCTAACAGAAACACCTCCTCGGTATGTAAGTTTCGTTTATCCAAGTTAAAGATAATGATTAATTTCAACTCGATATTGTCGGCGCTCCAAAATAGATGTTTGCGTTCGATTACCCAGAGTGAATAGACGTTCTATATTATTGCGCTTTATCAACCAAGAACAATTCATCACTTACTATCAGTTATTGAGGCAAGCATAAATTATTTAAAATAAAATATATACAATTTTCTGTGTATAAATTTTACAGTGGAGGCTAGTAATTTCATTTTGAACTCACCAAAAATTGTATTACCGTAACAGGTAATATATTTATAAATAAATATCTTATTATTATTATTATTATTATTTATATTTATAGGGTTAAATATCAACTAACGAGTTAGCTACATTATGTAAAAAAGTAACACGTTGGTAAACATATTTCCATACTTTATCAAATAAAATAATAAATCCGAGCAACACCATTAGACAACTTTGATAATATTACCGTCCAATTGTAAAACTCGTACCTTGAAATCACCTCTGCATTAACAACTTTATCAGGACCACGGTTGCGGTAATAACGAATTTTAATACTTGTAATTTGCGTTTACAATTTCCGCACTAGGAATTTAATTAGCTTTCCCAACGTTTACCGACGAGGGGCACTGACGTAAAGATGAATAAATTTCAGATAGTGTTTTCAAACAGTAGGCTGTGAGGTGAATGTTTCGTAGACATTAATCTTTTCGGAAATCTATTTTTACACGAAATGAGTTAATGCTGAACAAACCACGTGTTGAATGCACCAACTTAAAAAAAACAGTTGATTTTCTTCATGAAGACTTCGAACATAATTCATTTAAAAAAATGTTAAATTTCAGTTACGATAATTTATAATGCGGGGTTTTAAGTTATAATAGAAATGTCAAGAATTTTTAAGCAATAAATATAATAATCGTTATCAGAGTTGATGGTTTTGTAATTATAAATTTTAATAATATAAACACGTGTTTAAAATTTTGTAAAATAAAACCCTAAGGTTATAAAATAAAGAATGTAAGTTTTAAATTCAGTTAAAAGAATATTCGCGCGAGCAAAACCGCGTGCAACAGCTAATCTATTTAAATATTTAATTACACCCTTCGTATATTTAACTGTAAACTCGACAATGCATACATAACGCCCATTTAACCAGTAAACGTTTTAAACTAGCTCGTTAGTAGAGTTACGCGGCGGTAAAAATAAATCCCTACAATAAAATGGTCCCGTATAAATTAAACGCGCCGTTAGAGCGGTCGTGATGCAAAAACGGGAAGGTCTTGTGATTTACGCAATGTGCGGTCAGCCTTAGTTTGTTGTCTTAATTCAATTAAATTATAGTGGTCGACAAGTAGACCGTCTTGAACAAAAAAAATCAGTCAAGTGCGAGTCGGACTCGCGTATGAAGGGTTCCGTACCATTATGTATAAAAACGCCAAAAAAATCTCGTCTGTTGTATGAAAGCCTCACTTAAATATTTAATTGTTTTATTGTAGCCACATCTTACGCATAACGCCATCTCTTGGACCGAAAGGTAACTAAACTATCTACTAGCACAAAAACTACTTAAAACCACTTAAATATTTATTTTATTCTGTTTTTTAGTATTTGTTGTTGTAGCGGCAACAGAAATACATCATCTGTGAAAATTTCAACTGTGTGACTATTACGGTTCATGAGATACTCGTACAGCCTGGCGACAGACGGACGAACGAACGGATAGCGAAGTCTCAGTAATAGGGTCCCGTTTTACCCTTTGGGAACGGAACCCTAAAAAGTACATAATACATTGGCTCACAGGAGTAATTAAAGTTATTTCCTTTTTATTTCCGTATTTATGATTCATTCACGACTTTTACGTATCTACTGTACGATCGGATGCAGTATTAAATACGATACCAATAAAATAATGATACACACTGAATTAAACCATGAATTTGAACTTATTTTTTATACAATTCAATGTACCCCTATCGTAGAGAACTGTGCCCCTTTAATATGATATTATGATGGAGAATGTTAAACAAACCTTATGCTACTTACACATGGGATTAGACGGCACATTTTTGTGCTGGAAAAATCGTAATATGCACCATCGACTGAAATAATCGATGGTGCATATTACTTACTATTTTACTTTGTGTTTCATTTACGAGATGTTTGTGCGACAAAAATCGAATCAAGCAAAATACTTTAATCAGATGCCTACCGGACTTTTCAAGTAATTCGAATACCAATTGAACGATTGAATTCAGCTTTCTTTGGCTGCTTGTTTTCAATGAATGAAAATATGACCTGTGTAACTTTATCCATCCTTATATCAAAAATGGAAAGTACCTCTGTCTATTTGTCTGCCTGCTAGCTTTCCACTTTTAATCCATTGAATCGAAGAGTACGCAGTTAGTTTGAAACCCTACAAAATGAATTAAGGGAACTTTCCTATGATATTTTTAATTGTATTATATCATTTTTCGACTTTCGCAACGATGAAAACACAAGCAAAACTGATTGTTTACGTATAATCGAATACCGACATCAAAAAACGTGTCGCGCAGTCATGTGAACTCGGTCTTAAAAAGGACTTGTTTTTCGACGTGTCTACTGTCTTCTGTCTAATTTATCGAAGAGATACTTTTTTCGCAAAACACTAAACAAAGGTCGTACAAAACGAAGTGCGCTCTCCGTTGCGTGGTCGACGTGATTTAAACAGTGTACCGTCGCACCGTATCTTAACGACCAAAGTGTTTTGTTAAGATAAATTATAGCCTCTGGTGAGATATCGCGTTTAAATGTGTCGTGGGATATTTAAGGGGGCCTATTTTGTGACCCGTATCTATATTGTGGCGGCGTCACGCATGGTGATGTATAGATATTGAATAATTTCTCTTGCTCACATCGGGGCTCGATCTGTGTAGTTATTTACGTTTCGGTGCAGCTTAAATTTTCTGTATTTGCCGAAGTTTCTAATTCATGTGTTAGACATGTTTTGTGCATTTTGCATTAGTAGTATTATTATGATATATTTCTATATATTTTGTTGCTGCTTGTAATTTGTATACAATCAATAAATTGTTATGGTATTGTATCCTATCCATGTAAATAAAATAAAAGCATGCAACATTTAAAACTCAAGCCATTTCATACTTAATTTTCATACTTAGGTAGGGTAGTATAACGATTTAAGTAATTTTAAGAATATCCTAAAATCCAAACTAGAGGACCCCCTACATATGCACATCATGCACAAAATAACTGTCATGGAAACCATTGAAAATTGTTATAAGACACGCGAGTTTCCCCATGATATATTTTCACTATTAAAATGAGTTATTGCTGCTTACAAACCATTGCATTGTATCGTAGGGAGAACTCCTGTCGGGCAGGTCTTATTTGGTACCTGTAGCGTGAATGTATTACATACTTTCTTTTCTCTCTTTCGTGGCCCATCTATGATGAATCTATAATGCATTTGGTATCACTGATGTCAATCATGGACGACGATCAGCACTCACTATTACGTATCTACCTACCACACGCAATTTTTTCGGCTGTTGCGAATTTTGCTTCTACCAAATATAAAAACTGTTCAGGTTCCATTCATACGCGCTGAAGAAATGAAACACGTGTTCTTGTAATCGATTTTATGGTTTAAATACTAAATACTATTTTATATAAAATTTACTAAAAAACTACAATCAGTTGCTTCATGCAATTACCATTTTAGACAATGTGATGAGAAACAATTGGAACAGATACTTACATCTGTGATATTGACTAACCGTGACTCACGTCACCCACCCAAAACTGAAGTAGCGTTAAATATTTAACGCAACATTTTCAAAAGTTCAACTAAGAAGTTTCACTTCAAGAACAAAAAAGTTATATTGAACGTTGTTAAAATTGAACAAATAATATCACAGCACAAACAAAACACAATCTATCTCTTAGCTTAAGACGCAATACAATACGCAGTATCTGTTATAATAAGTTGAACAAATAATTACCAAGCAATTTGTCGGCGCGAGCGGCGGCCTCGTTATCCTCAAGACAAACACACCGATCAAGAGGACCCTTTGCTAATAAAATATTAATTCTTTGTTCATCTGCCAATTGTTTTCGGTTATTGCCGGTGTAATCTACGTGTTACCGTGGGGAGAGAATTGGTTAGAAACGGTAGGTTTGGTAATGCTAGCTTGGCCCGCGATTTTGGTTGCCTTTGTCGGTATTCTGGGTACGCCGCGTTGGTCCCATACAAATAAACTGCTTTGTATAATTCACTTTTTAGTCGAAATTTGTTACCAGTCTTTTGATGTCATATAAATTTAAGCAATATCTGACGGTTTATATTCGACTTATGTTATCGATTTTGAAGTCTGTTAATTTTTTGTAAAAAGTTTTTTATATTTGCTATAAATCGACTTTAATGCAATGATGATTAAGTTTATTTTAAAGTACCTACGGACTACGATTTTAATTTTCCCTGAATTTAATTCAGAAGTTTTAGTTTTGTGCAAGTTTAAACAAACAGTCAAACATAATCTTAATTTTTATAGTATGTAACGATGGGAAAATTTATTAAAATCTATTGGAGATTTCGTTCCATTTTACTAAAATATTAATATAGAGTCCCAGCTATTCGACATCGCTGTACAGTTTAACAGCTGGTTGTCATCATTTCAATATTGTTAGGCATTATAAAGTCACTGCTTAAATGTTTTCATGGCATTGTTGAATGACAATTATAATCCTGTGCAATTAAGTGCTCATAGAATCTTGAGCTGTGCTTTATAAACTTTTTATTTTATTTTTAGTTGGGTAAATCGTCCTTCATCATTCATTATTTTGTCAAATCAAAACTAAGGACAAAGATATTTAATATTTTTTTTGTTAGATTTTCAGCGATGTGGAAAACTGTTATGCGAGTGATTTAAAGTGAATATTATATCAGACAATAAAGGTTTTGTACTGAGGAAAAATAACGAAGAAGAATTCATGATTTAAGTCCTAAAAAAGTACGGGAACACTGTTGTAGTCAAAATCAAAGTCAAAATATATTTATTCATTTATGTATTTATACATTTGTGCTTATGTATTTAATAAATACACACCTTAATCCAATCAGCACCAAACTTTACAGTCATCTGTAGGCAGGGGAAATCAGTGTCTATTTCGATCCCGTAATAAGTGGCGTTCTGAAATTCCCCCAGGAGACATCGACATCAAGTTTTATATCTGACATTAGGTAGATTTCTTTTATTACACATCGAGGTAAGCATAATACCTCCTCGCTAATCCCCAGCGGGGCCCGTTATGAAAATACAAGTTAATATTTTTATTGGATCTCGCCGTGAGATTAGGGTAGGATTTCGCCAACTGAGGTACGTGTTTGTTACGTCTATCGGTATTATAAGAAACGTTTCGGCGCCGTGTGGAAAATTGAAAGTGATGCTTTTCGGTTCAACGATTTCAATGTGAAATGTGTTACTGAATAGAAATAGCTGTGAATTGTATCAATCATCATAATCACAATGTATGACTGGAGAGGAGAACTCTTAGGTTTCTTAACGATAAGTATATTACATCGATGTAAGTGGTAAAAACTTAAATAATTACCTACTAGAACGATTTATTATAAAAATATTTTTTATGATTATTGACGAGATCTTAACCGTTTTTCCATAGATTTGCGCATTCTGTCCTATATTTGGGACGATGTTTTTATGGCTACTTCCAAATTCAAACTTGTTTGAAACATCCAAACTAGCTCACCAGTAGTGGATTTTTTGTACTACACACTCAAAGCCCCAAGGATTCCTTCGCTCGATGAATTTCCACCTCACTGGGAATCAAACCCAGGACTCTTTTCACGGCGATCCGCCAACCATTGCGCCATTCGTGTCGTCAATTCGCCAGTAGGTACTCTTCAAGTACGACCATACCCAAACTGCTAATGGGCCGATACCGCAACAAATAACCAGTGTAAAACTACAACTATCCGGCACCGCGCACGCCGCCCGTAATATCCCGGTAACGAATGGCCCAACGTTAGTTAAACGGTAGTATTAATCGTTGTTTTGTCTAGTCCGCCGGCGGCCATACCTCGATTTACAGTTCGTGCCGGCGATTAATGTTAAAACCGAAATACCTACATTGATATAGTCATTTTGAATGTCGAAAACGTTGAGTAACTGCGCCTTGCCACGTCAAATTGACGCTTAGTTTCATGTTTTTTTTTATTTAAATCATCGACAAAGCATCGGTGGTCTAGTTTGGTACAGTCGCCGAAAGAGACGGTCACCACTTATCATCAGCTGGTACGTTTGCTCCCTTACCGGCAAAGGTCAGAAGACAATGTCATTTTTAGTGATTGATCTACCTGTAGCAATTTATAGTACCTACATACCTTTTGTTACATAATATACTTACCTATTATACAAATTGTCAATGTAACCCAAATAAAACATAATTTCTATCTGAACAATGATAATCATAACGTTTGTTTACTTTACGCGACAAAGATCAATCATCGCGTCGCACGACATTGACAAACACGAATGGAAAAGGCTAATTGATGATCTGACGAATTATCGCGTCGAATGTGTTTGACAAGTGTTATTAATGAACCGAGCGACTGTGTCAGTGTCCACTTACTGCGATATTCACGATCGAGATAATGACCACGCCGCGGTCCACTCGGTCCAACTGCCGAGGTTCCGGCTTCGAATCTGACCGAAGTAAAAACAAGGTCGTACGTTGACGATCTGTATAGTGAAATAGATATCATGCCGGACTGTCCTTTGAAGGTTTCGATTCCTAGCGAGATGAAAAATTGTTCGAATTTGTTCTTGGTTTGAGTGTGACGAAGAAGAAGAAGAATAACTTTACTAAATACATACATACAATTTAATTGAATAATTGAATTGATTTGAATTAAGCACACATTAAATTAAATTAAATTAAATTAAATTAACAATTACATTAAATTAACAATATCATTAAAATATCAATTACATTAAATTAACAATTATATTAAATTAACAATTAAATAAAATCTTACTTATCAATTAGTTGAGACGTTAACTTCTTAAATATTGTACAGGAATTTGAAAAAATATCAATCTGGGGGACCTTATGACTTCCAGATTGTGTCTTGATGACACCGTCACTGACTATATTATGAATTAAATTATAACTTTTAATTGATCGGTTTAGTGGAGTATATTGGCCCAGATTAGTTTTTGCACTAGTGACGCTAAATGGAGGTTTTTTTAGTCGTTGCAATGTTTTAGGGATTGTAATTTTTACTCTAGACAAAATGTCTGGTGTATCAGAAATACCATTGATTAGTTTATACAGAAACATGATGTCGTGCTGTTCTCTACGATTTCGAAGGGATTTAAGGTTGAAATATAGAAGGCGATCGTTATAATTCGGAAATTTTCTTGCGATATTGTAACGATAGGATAAGTGCCATAAGAATCTTTTTTGTACACCCTCTAAACGCTTGATATATGTATATACTGTATAGAAGGCGATCGTTATAATTCGGAAATTTTCTTGCGATATTGTAACGATAGGATAAGTGCCATAAGAATCTTTTTTGTACACCCTCTAAACGCTTGATATATGTATATACTGTATAGAAGGCGATCGTTATAATTCGGAAAGGAGAATGGGCACTTTTGTATGGGGTGCGTACCAACCCTTGTAACAAGTTGCGACTTGTATAAACATGTTGTCCTGGGACTGTTATATGGTATGCATACAAAAATATTTAATAACTGAATGCAGGTAAAGAATTATTTGCATTCCAATGTTTTAAAAGTTTTGTAATAATTAAGCCCTATTTTAGGGTTTCAATGAAATAAAAATATGTGTTACACACATGAAGCAAAAAAATATAGATAGGAGACGGCCTAAGCAACTGTGCACTGTGACTCAACTAGGTCCTGACGTCATCATCACAGTAGGCGTGGCCTAAAGTCAGTTTACCGTCGGCGCCTGACTTGTGCATAACGTTATGGACGTTTACATTTTCAAAGAAAAGGATGAAGTGCTGTCTACTCGACATTAGATGGCGACACTTTTCTTATATTTTGAGTCCGTCCCTGTTATATCCTACATTTATTGACATCTAGTGTGACATAGTGAAACTACATAGTAAAATCGATATACAACGAAGCGAGTAGTTTTGCTATTGACCGTTATGCCCGGGATACACGAGGCTAGTTTTTCAAGCTTGGATAGCAACTTCTAGCTTCGTGTAGACAAAACTAGCTTCATTTATAAGTTATATTTTATGAAGCTAGAAGCCAGAAGTACTAGCTTGCTAGCTTACTGACACTAGCTTGCTATCCTAGCTTGAAAAACTAGCCTCGTGTATCTCGGGCATTAGATGGAAAATAAACAAGTGGGCGGATGGTGGGCGGGATCTAACACCCCCTCGCCCCGCAAAGTGTCACGCGTTCTTTCTTAGGGAAATCTACATACAACGTCTCCTCTCTATATTTGCTTCATGGTTACACATGATTTATTAAGTTTTTTTGTTAGTGTTATTACTCGTATATAAGTCGTTTACATATCTGTAACCATACCTAAGGTAAATAAAATTAAGTAAAAGAAAAATTCTCCGGCCATTTTTTTATTGTTCATCAATAATGATATCGTCTAGAAACGTAGCAGGTAACAAAATGCTCTGCTGGTGTCTTGCCCAACCGAGATACCAAATAATGCTCAGGTTCCCACCGTTCGTTTTCCTGTCAAACAGGAGCAATAATAATTACTTATTGCTTCTCTTGCTGTTTCAAGCGAAACTCGGTCTTGCATCTAACACCTCTCTTGACAATTCGTGTCTCACTCGCTGTCGAATCAAAGAGCGTCCACAAGTCACACAATGTTGATTCATAGTTCAAAATATAGAGGTCGTAATCAGAGGTCCATAAAACAAGCGTAGGTCAACGGTTTCCACTTAAACGGTTAAATAAAACTGATATATTATACACAGCGCAGTCACACAACGAACGAACGATCGTGCACGACTGAGTAGCCAGCCACAACTCACTTGACGATATCGAGAAACAACGTGACAGGGTTAATTAGCCAATCATAAAGCACATTATACTCGTATTAGACAATAGCTGCGGGTAGAAGTTTATTTACCTCTACCCGCAGCTATACAATTTAGCTGCGCGGGACCATCGACTGGTGAGTGCGGGGCGAAGGGGAGTGAGGTAGCGGCGGTGCGGTGCATAAATGCGCGATTACGAAGCGCGCGAACGTGCTGAATTGCATGATAGCGCGCATCATAGAATAGGCTATATCTTTTTTCCTGCACTAGATCCAGACTTGCTGCCATACAAAAAGTTTTAGTACTTTTTAAGACCTTTTTAATGACATACATCATAAAGTGTTACAATACTTGGTACGAAACCGCCCATTCTCCTTTTCTTGCGATATTGTAACGATAGGATAAGTGCCATAAGAATCTTTTTTGTACACCCTCTAAACGCTTGATATATGTATATACTGTAATGGGTTCCACACAACACTGCAGTATTCTAGGATGCTACGTACAAGGCAAGTATATTTATTTATATAGTTATTTTTTTTTAAATTAAGGTAGGTAGCCGGAACCGTCGTTGACACTCGATCTTATCGCTCAATTGCGCGTATTTAATTTTCACCGCATTCCCTATTTACGACTTTCAAGTTGTTTGTTTCTCATAATATTTGTTAAGCCGTAAGCAAAAACTAGTAATTCTATAAACGTGCCTGAGTAAAAGGAACGAAGTAAAACGAATCCAATGTTATCACGAACGGCATTTAAACAAGGATCTTTTTATTTTTAACGAGCGCAATAGAATTTCAATTAAACTATTCACATTTACATTAAACGGCGATTTGTTTCAACGTAAAAAGCTCTATAATATATAAATAGTGTATTTCACGTTCTATACATAGCGACTTGTGTCTTGCAAATACTACTGAACACATCATGATAGTAATTAAAATATGACATGACCACAATCAGAAGCCTGTTAGAGCGAAAGAAAAAAATATAAGTCGACGAACTACGTCAAGGAGTCTCACTGAAGAGGTGTCTGAAAATCATATCAAGCTTCTAGTTTTATCCACAACTAAGTTATAGAGAGCCGAAAATGGCCTGAATTGCTTCGAGAAAAGGATGGTACGGCCGTGCCACTGCACTGCCGTGCCCCCAGATATATGTTCACCTGTTCTTTTATCAATCTCATAACAAAGTAATTGTGATATTAAAAGTGGTATATCGAAAACCCTTTCAATGTTCAGGTGGAAAAAAATTCATTTTATTTTTTACATAAAAGTCGATAATCAACAGTAAAAGTTGCGGGTCTTTTGGTAATAGGGCGACTTCAATTATAGTGGCGACCATTCGGCCAACTTTTTATCGACGCAGACCACGCAATAGAACATTAAAGGGTTGAGGTGCGACCATTACGAATATGAAGTGGAGAGGTTTAATTATGATTATTACTTTATTAAAACACGTTTCGAACTAATTTTCTTGGGAAGTTATATATATTAACTTTTATTTTGTTTTATTTCTTATTATTATTTATTCGTAATGTATTTCAGCGTTTCAATGTCGAAGGTTAAAGAAATCCTAACATGCTTATCTAATGTTTAATTTAAGATACGGTTACAAATATAGCAGATGTTAACGGCCATTTTCTTTTGTTAAAGTCTACAGTAATAGTGTTAGCCAAGTGTTTTGAACATTCGATCTCGAGCATAGTGAGCTGGCATCAAATCCTGTAAGCATTGTGGCTTTGGTGAAGAGAACACCAAGAAGAATGTTGCTCTCTTCAGAGGTTTCCAGACTATTTTCAAAGGCGTCTGAAGTCTGTCAACCTGCACTTGGCCAGCACCGTGCTACCCCTTATATTGTGAGATGAGATTCCTGCCCAGCAATGAGATTGTTAAGCGTTGTAATGATAATGATGATGAAATAAATTCAAAAGTCAATATTCCCATCTAATATCCTCATCATGACTCATCTATGTCAGGATCGATTTCTAAGTTAGAAGATATTTTTGTAAGGGTTTAATCTTTTGGTATTGTTTGTTCGAAATAAATTATGCGTGAAGCGCTCATAGTCCGTTGGCTTGTACGGATTCTACGTGGTGAAACAAGTAAAGCAAATGCGAGCGCAGTCGTAATTTGAAATGATTTTATTTCTGGGCTTTGAAAGGCAAGGTGTCCATACCTGTTTAAGTTTAAGCCATGTTGAGGCATGTCCTTGGCATAAAAACTCCGATACAGGGGATGGCTACTAATCTCTCCAATTATCTTCTCTTCGGTTACAAGTTGCTAATTAATAGACCATTAACGGGTTGACCTTAAAAGTGTCAGCCACATTACGAATAATTCAAGTGTGAGTGTGAGTAAGTGATTGATGTTTACTTTTTAATTTTTAACCCCCAATTGTCTGCCGGCGTATTTTTGAGCCGTTTGGTAGCACTCGCGTGACCACAAATCATGTACGCCTATCTAAATAACTCATTAGTGTGACCGGCTCTTTACATAATTATTTTTTAATTTAATAAAAGCTTGACGCCCGGCCACCCCGGCGTACCGACTATTAGTATTTGAACGTTGCAAGTTTATTAATGTAGCCGGGTGAATTAATTTATAGTTGAAAAAAGATCTTAACTATGTATATACCTTACAGAACTTAATTTTAATCAGGTGTTATAGAGATGCTTCATTCCTTACGTTTGTATGATTTTTTATAAACGACGTGTGTCACAATGTGCGTCGATGCGAAACATTACTTTTCGAATATGAAATTTAAATGAATTTTCCGTGCGGTAAAACGATAAGCAATTGTTTTTCGAAGTAAAATTACATGCATTTTAATTTTAATACAGTATTATTCGAGATAATAATAAACTTCGCACAAAGCCTTTGCAAATTACTACTGAAGATAATTCTCCCTGAAGCTTTGATACAATCCGTAATATCAGTTGGAAACTTAAACTTTCCCCACTAAATCAACTTAAACGAGAAACTCGTAATATTTCAACCCCAAAACCAGCAGTTAAGGGGTTGCATTTGTAAAGCGTTGTATAACGTCGTGATTCAACCCTATTCTAGCGATGTCTCGATATCTCGATGTCCCGGTCCATGGTCCCAATTTATGCGTCGAATAGTCACCTATTGAAACGTGAGTGGACTCGAATGATCGTACCCTACGTCCGGGGTAAATGGGCCCAATCATTGTATGCATGTATGGGTACAGAAATTATCATGTCTGTGAGTCCTGTGTATAGCGTTTTCATGCAGTTTAAAATCCGGCAGATCATAAAAATAGAACGAATACGAGCATATTTATTTTTAACACTAGTAACTCCGCTCTCTCTTCGCTTTGGGAAACCAGTCCTTTAGTACGCTCGTTCGGAAATTGTTAGGATTCATTCTTCATTCATAAATTAACATAACGTCCTGATTTATGTACCCATTTGTAGGAAGTACATATGTCCAGGAAGGTCATAAATGGAAAATTTAAGAATCGGATTTGCATGGCTACAATAAAATATACAGGAAATTAATAGCGCAAAAGATATCTACAATATTATATTAAGATTTAATATTATATTATGATAAGATTTAATTTTGTCCCAAAACAATTATGAGCGTATCTATTCTCACAGTGAAAATGAAATGAAATTTTATTTGAAGGTGGTTTGCAAACTATTTTTAAAAGTTCGAGCCAAACTACAGCCGGGAACAGAAAATGCTTTTACAAAGTTAGTGCATTTTACCACCTCGGAATCGAATCGAATTAGAGCGGGGCGATAATATATCAAAGAATGAAAAAGAAACAACAGTCATCAAGGTTCCACCACAAAATAGTAGGTATAAAAATAACTATTACAAATATCTTCATAAATAATTCTACTTTACTTACTTGCTATCAGGTGGCTTATTGTCTACTTTGTATGTAAAAACATCAATTCTAAAAGTTACGACCGTCTGCTACCGACAATAATACATATTTCCAAGGAAATATGATGATTCGATGTAGATCTCCCGAGATGTACCGTTTATGACGCTCCGAGATATGGCAGTACATAGCGCGATGTGGATCAACTTTTTACGAACTATCGTAAAAAATATCGCATTTTACGATCTACATGGAAACAAGGATTTTTACTCATAAATAACTATTTCATCATAGTATACAATAAAACTTAGTTTAGATTTATATAATGTACGTATTATTTAATGTACATATTATGTTATCTATTTAATCTTCTATTAACACTTTTAAAGTCAAAATCGTTTCTATACAATTATTATTTTATTTTCTTAAATACAGTATTAAATTTTAACACAAAGTGATGCCTGAACAGCGATAAGCCTATGAATTAACACTGTGTACTTAAATTGAGTAATTGAATGAATTGAATGTATGAATAAGCGTTTTAATTGACAGATTAATGGAAGTACTTATTAAATGATGACTAAATAACTGCAAAGTCATGTTCATTTAATATATTACCGTCATTTTTTTAGAGACCAATTTGAACAGCGAACTTTCGAGGTAGTTCTAGCTGTCGTGAAGTTCCTGACTTCATGGTGGATGAATGCAAATGATGGTACGCCAATGAAATCTAAGGAAACGATGTACGATTTATACATTGTAACGTGTATATTACGCGCACATATTAGGCAATATTAGTTAATTCCACTACTCTACTAGTGCTACTAGTGACTACGTTCATTCATGTGATTGGTCTGGTCGCTAACGGGGCGTCCTACGTGAGCGACAAATACGACGCGACGCTGCGCAACACGACGCGATGCTTCACGCGACAATGACAACGTCGCGTTTTCGCAGACTGTCACATAGGACGCAAGTAGGGATACCGTTGATTTGATCGCGTTCTTCGCGTTCGCAACGTCGCGTCGCGTCGTATTCGTCGCTCACGTAGGACACCGCCTAATTGCTCTATGCGCACCGAGCCCTAGGAAGCACAGTAACGGCCACGAGCGAACATAATACACTAGTGATATTCAACCCTATCTCAATAATGTCAGATGTCCCGTCCATTCTCCCAATTTATGCGCCTTTGAGCAAATAGACGTTCGCCCATTGAAACGTGAGCGGATTCGAATAATTGAACGCCACGTCCGACGGACCGGGTCCGTGTGGATACACCAATCTTATCGTCATATTATTATCGTGTTGATATGGGACGAGAGCACACACACATAATTTTGGTGACTGTTTAATTGTAAAAAGATTTTATTACATTTGATTTTTATTTATTTATTTATTTAACTCTTTATATCAAGAACAGAACTTTACATACCAATAGAAAAAAAAGCAATAATAGGGTACAAAAGGCGGATTGATTATATGTAGATTGAAACTTTTGGAGGAGTTTTAAAAGTACTCAGTCGTGCACACACAGATTCAAGAAAATACAGACATATGCGCATAATTCTATATATAGCATAATGTACAACGGAAGAGCGAGGTCACCTGCCACCAACGTAAAATCGTAATATTTAATGGTCTAAATCCCGGTTCACTTTGCTATTAAATTTGAATAAACAAATAAGGATTTGTATTGTATTATACACGTATTTACATATAAAGCGTTCTTTGGTGGCCTACTATACCTACTGACCCTAATCCGATTTCCGTAAACGAGGTACGAGGCGTAAGTAAGCATTTTGTTTCTTCTTTCTTTGGTCAATAATGCATTGATGACCTTTGGTATTTCTTACATATGTTCATGTTTGATGGACGCCACATACCATCAGATGATCCTGCTCTTCTTGTTAGTAATTATCATAAAAATGCTAACGTCAATATAAGTTCATGCGCTGTGCGTCGTCCGTCGGTCTAAAGCTTTACTAATTTAACTTAATAAATAACAATGCCACATTTGATAACATTCGCTAATACTTGAGATAGGGGCCTTAATTGTCAACTACATTACATAACTCATTTATATTAGATGTTCTTTCATCTGTCTGGTGTTAAGAATATCCATCAGTAGCACTCATGTAACATGAAATAAATTCGTCTGCTATGTTGCCTACGTACAAAAACCAAATACGTAGGGCACTACTAAACTTCATGTAAAACTAGCAACGCATAATAAAGCGCTACAACAAACGCCTCACTAAAAATTAATTACTTGGCAGCAACGTGTACCAACACTAGCAATTAGTAAGCCATCAAAATCATAACATCGCATCCCTAATAGTCCATTAGACGATTACGTAAAATCACAAATGCCGTACTAGAGGTCGCTATACGCCCGTAAAACGGTTAGCGTCCGTTAATTATTCATTTATCGTAGCCCGGCGTTATTTACGACGATCCGTTTAACGGCTGGCCGCCTCTACGAGCCGCGCTACGGTGCTACGGCGCTACGACGCTACGCCGTAGCTATAGTCGTAGAGGGTGAGATTAATATTTATTTGTGTAGAGAGCTCTTGGCGAGTGGTAGAGCACGATGTTCACTATTATACACGCGGTTGAAGCTTGTGTTCAACTTGTTTAGTTTGAACATAAAATTAAGTACAGGTTAATACGAGCTTGTTTACAATATAAAATGATATAATAATTCCATGTAAACTTATATTGCTCTTTAGAGTCATGTCTTGATAAACTGTAACTGAATGAATTACACGTGGTTTGTTTATGTTGTTCACTCGATGATAATGACTAAAAAATTAAGGTACGAAGTAAGGGCCTCGTCAATCTTTAAGTCCAAACCAATTTCCCACGGGAATGGCTTAACCTGATGAATAACAGACGAAGGGACAGAAATAGGTCCATCCCATAGAATGGACGATGGATACCATGGCATGTCGCTGTACCTCGTAATACAGTTCTAAATGCACTAACTTGTAGACATAACATATTTATCAACATTCCTCTAATTTTGTGAAATATTGTAAAATTGTTTTAATTACAGTGTTGATAAATCATTAAAAAAAATTTCGCTAAAACACAAATATCCGTGCATTAGGATTCCCTGGGACACACAACACACACAGCATTTAAACATAATATCTATCACCTAAGTATCTTTTAGGCGGTAATTGAATCGAAGACTTCTCACTTAGGCTTATGGCCACTATGAATTAGACTATTGTATTGTGTTGGTGCTATTGTACTGGTATTGGCACTACTGTAGTCATGGACATAAATGTAGCACTAGCTACGAATAATACTACGAATAACATTATTAAATGCTACGCCGTAGCAGACCGCTTGCTACTGTAGCTTGCTGCACTTGGATCTTCTTTTTAGCCGGCTACGCAGGGGTCCATGGGCGACAGTGCCTCCCTTCCATCAGGTGGCTTGTCGGTGCGTTTTTCGGTTATTAAAACAAAATTATTGTTAGAAGCTATTTATATGAATCTTTTAACATATATCTATCTCTACATCGCACAGTATCGATAAGCGAATAAATGTAATAAATTAAATTACTACACAATAGCACTCGATATTCAGTAAAAGCTAGCCAAAAATACTGAAACGGCTAACTCTACATCGAGCGAGCGCCATATAGAGCTAGCTCTACAACTCTACATAGAGCCGTACAGTAGTTTCAGTGTCCGAGCGACGCGGATAATTTGGCGCCGACTTCCGGCGGAGCCAGTCGACTGTGATCGCTTTGATAACGCTTAAATTACTGAATTTCTGATGTGCTACGTAGTTTCCGCTTCGCTATATTACTTGCTAAAGTGAGGTATATTTTTTATTTGACAAATTCTTGTTTGTTTTCTTATGTTGCCTTATATTATTTTCTGGTAACCGTGTTAGATATAATTCGGGAAACCTATTTGTTAGTAAGTTTTCACATCCAATAAAATGATTAGATGTAAAATAATTTCAATAAAATATTTGCTGTATACGCTCGAACATTTTATGTACTTACTAAAATTCGAACGTTAATAATAATAAATGTTAATACACTCATAACACAACATAACGCCACAAACTAAACATCACTATTACACGGAAAAACAACACTCATCTGTCATATAAATGTATGACCAACCTGAGAATTAAACCCAGGTACCATCAGGCACGACTACGGGATAATAAGCACAATTATGTGTTTCCTCACAACAGTTTAGTAATAATCTAAAAAAATCCAGACGAAAACTATCAAGATGTGTCGGGTATTTTCCCCTATCGAGTACCCACTGGACATCTCATTCTAATCAATAGTGTGATCCGAACACCCGACCCCGGGGTCAACGGCCGCCGCCTCGCTGTTATCAATTATATCGCTTACGGGAGCGGCGGCCGGTCAATCAATTATTCGCTCAGTAACGCGTATAGCTAATTTATTTTGCCAAACGATGATCGGGTCAAAGCTTTAAAGTCAAGTATCGGTTACTTTGTACCGGTATTATATAATTGTCAATTGAGTTCACTGATAACCTGTTGTTAGTCTTCGTTTAATGAATTTTGTAAACATTCATTGATATTTGGTATTATTTGAAACATTTTCAATAAACAATTTATATATCAGAATTTATTTATTTATTTTTATTTAGAATTTATTTATTCTGATTTTGTAGAAAATACCAATAAAGTACAGTGTGTTATTTACAAATGTTTAATACCAAATAGTGTAAGGTACAGCAAAGCTTAGTATATTATTAGGTTATATTTAAAGTTAAATATTTTTCAATCAAAATAACTAAGAACTTGATATAGCTTAGTGGTAGAGGAGAAAAGGTTTTTTTTCTATATCGCTATTGAATGTGTTTTTATGGTTAAATAATACCAAAAAGCACTGCCTTTTCGCTTTGGAAACTATAAATCTTGTTATCATAAATAGTTACATCCCCCAAAACAATGGTCACATGTTAGTCGTTTTAAATAGTGATTTTAGAAATTCTCATTGTTACTCCGTACACCCAATCCATAATAATTTATAGTCAATACAAGTTTAGTATATTACATTCCATAAACTGAAAATATATGAAATATCTCCGTTTTGAATAGACAAATAAGTAAACCTTTTTTAAATGTAATGTAATGTAAAACCGTAAATACCTGGTGTATTTACGGTTTTACATTAGTTTCATGGTTTTTCTTGCTATATGTATCATAGTGACAGCGAAACTGCACGCTTTGTCTCAAAAATTGTTAGTGTCCATAAATTTTGTTTCAGTCTATAAGACAGAGACACTATTTTCAATTGTACTGGAGTCTATATTTTGCACAATGTATTGATCGGAAAATAAAAATAGACTTGAAAAATTTTCAGACACTAAAAAATTCCATTTCACATCGAAAATATGTTTCAAACGCCGTACCCGAAGCATTTAAACACAACCAGTCATTCATAGTTGCGATTACAAAGAGAATAGATCAGAGAACGGACCGGGTTTTTTATTGTCCCCAACTGGCCGCAAATGGTTCAACCTGACACATGTGACATGAGTAAACTTAGAACAGTTCCAACTGTGATTTGTCGTCGGCCGGTGGAAAAAACACCCGTTGACCGATTGCGGGCGAATTGTTCACGCCGCGTTTTATTCGACGGACGGTTTTACAAGAATAGTTTGTGACGGATCGAGCGTGATCTAAGTTTAATGATCGGTCCATTTTTTAGCGAGTTTCGTTCCATGATTATTTGTGTAGTTTTTTTTCTACGGGTTTTTTGATAGCGGTAATTGATGTAAAATAGTGTTTATTGCGTAGTTACGTGTAAAGTAATTGAGATTTTAATTACAATGAATGACAGAAGCTGCTAAAAAATAATAAAAAAATGCGATATAAAAAGCCAACGAATGAGCAGACGAACTAATTTAAAGTACCTTGTCACCGACATTCGTGGATATGGGTCACTCAACGCTTCACGGATGCGTTGTCAGCGTAAAAGGAAGTTGGGATTTGCATTTTTTCTGATTCAATGGAACAGCGACCAAAAACGTAAAAAAATACTGTGAATTTTTACTACGCGGATTGTAAGCCAGGCAAAACAAAGTCCAGTTGTCGTATTATGAACTCTTAATTCCAGACAGTTCACGTTCACAATGTGTGGGTGACAGAGACAGCGCCTTACAGGTAATAAGGCGCCAGATAGCGTGAACAAGAGAAACCTGGATTGTGAGGCTATAGCCTCATTACTTACTAAGCAGAGTGTTTCAAGGAGGGGCTCCTTGAATCACTCCAAAATTGTATAGAAAATAAACATAACATATAAATTACCCTCAAAGATACATTACATTCAATAGTACTGGCCCTCTAGCATCCCATTCATCTTAATTTGCCCCGTAATCGTATCATGAAGTAAATTAATAAGCATATTACCGAGCGAGCGAGAGTGAAAGTCCTCTGAGCTCAGGGTTTCTACATCGGAACGTGAGGATAACACACATTCAAAGAGTAATACATTGAATAGATTCGGATCTTTGTAGGTCAGGTCATTAAAAGTGTAATGAATAATTTATGTAATAATACTACATGGCATTGATTATTCATTGAATTAGTTAGTGCGGTTTAAAAAAAATTCAATAATTGAATAGATAAATAGAATAAATAATGAATAAATAATTAAATAGACAATTCCTAATAACGAAGAATCAGCAGTAAAATCAAAATTTTTGATTATAAAAATACATTTAAACAAATAAATATCTCATAAAATTCATAAAACTTATGAAGATTAACAAACCCTCGTGGAATAATAATATATATTTTTGTGAAAAAAAAAATACCCTTTATACTGACATTTAATTCAGTACCTAGTGTAATATAATCCCTTCAATAAAAATGCGAATTATGCAAAATTGAATAGCGCAATGAACCTATAATAATAAACTGGAAAATTTTTGTAAAATTTCACATTTGGAAATCCGGGATTATCCCTTCGGAGGCGTCGATGCGACAGCCCTATATCAAATTGAGGTTAGGTTACGCGAGATATAATTTGCATAATCACCGCCTACTTAACCACTGTCCGGGTTATTAATCATGCCATGCGCATATTTTGTACGTTAAGTGGGTTGGAAGCGTAAAATTGTTTTACGCGTCCGATTGTACTGGTGTTTAAGCAGCACCATGCTTGCGTAATTAACTACAATTAATTCATTATTTATGCACATTGAAGAGTGTATAAATTTGTTTAATTTGCTTTGCGACTGTTTGTTGCGCTAGAGCAATTTTTTTCAGCATTGATAAGAATTAGTTAATGTAATGCATAAAATTATTTCATTAAAACACATTAATGTAACAACTAGAGATTACTTTGTAACCCGGAGCATATCTTAATAAGTTTCCTAATTGTAAATTAACATTTTTTGAACATTTGATTAGAAAAATGGTCTTTAAATGGGTTATTGAAGGAAGGATTTATATACGAGCATGCATCAATCAGCAATACCAACTAGTCAAAATCGAAAACATAAAAAATGATCCCATTTACACAGTTTATCTGTTTACTAAAGATCTATGACAAAAAATTGATTTCAATAACAACCATATTGCCCAGCTATAAAGTCACAATTTAAACACTATCATGTACTTCAGATCTGCCGTCATTAAACTAAGTGAGAGATTGCATGTAAAGTGGGATCTTATTTTAGTAGGCGGTTTTCGAGCAATGAGCCGATGATCTATTTGATATTGTTGATCGAAGATGCAAGGTTAGTAAAGAGCTGTCAACGTGCTATGAGCTCCAATATCTGTGGAGGCTTGAAGCACTCAAGCACATTCCGACACGTTGCTTCAGACTGTATAGTGTTCAATGACAGACTGCCAGTTAATCCGAGTATTAGACGTGTCTTGAGTGGCAATATAGCTCCATATATTGGAACGGTGATTACCTTAGTGTAGCGACAGATCGGGGTAAAAACATTACACGCGTTTTGTTTGCATAGTCGCGTTATGATATCATATTTTTAGAAAGTCTAATAATAAATGAGTAATTGATCGCTGTCTATACACAGGAGGCAGTGGCGGATTATCCGTAAGGCAAAGTAGGCACTTGCCCAGGGGCGCGATGTTAAAAGGAGGCGCGGCCGCGGAAATAAGATAACTGACCAATGACCAAAGATCGCCAATATCCTATAGAGAATACCTGCATCGTAAATAAAAACAAAACAAAAGAACTTTGCCTAAGGGCGTTGTCACCTTTAATCTGACTCTGACAGGAGGCATATGAAAAGAATATAATCGTATTTGAGGCCTCCATTACCGCAACAAACACACAATAATGATTTTTAGATTTTTTGTCTGTTTGTCAATGCTTTTGTATGCGCTAATCTCAGATAGAGCTCAACTAGTTTAGGGCATTTTTTACACTTTTTATTGTAGTATCATAATATTCATAATTATGCCATTAATATGCCGTACAAATACAAATATCTAATGACTAATAAATCACCTTACATAGGTCGATATTCTATCCTATTGATTTCCATCACATCAATATCACTTAACATTCCACATGAACTACGGTCCATAAATCACTCCATCTAATTTATAAATAATACCAATTGATTCCGGACTAAAAAAAAGTATTTTCTATTGTGAGTGGAATGAGCGCCGGTGATTGGTTTCGCATGTAACGTTCGACGCTCGCAGGCTAATTGACAGGGCGAGTGAAGTCACTTATCGCATGGCGTTGCCGCTTCTATGTTTTATTGCCACCCTCCTTTGTATCGAGACAGGGCTCATAAGAGTTGATTGAAACTTCGACGGAAAAATTTCTAACTTCGGTACACTTACGTCGTATATGAACACTTTGAAGAGTCCGCGATACGTTGTTTTGTGGCCTTTGATTTGTATTATTAGGTTTGTGGAGTTGCACTCACGTCATAATAGAATTTTAAAAACTAAGTTAGTTCGTTAGCTAGATTAACTTATCAATACATTTTTATACTCGAACTAGTAATGAAATTTATTATTTTGATGATTTTAATTTTTAATGTTGGCTGCAACGCATTCTGTGCCTCCTGTGTGCATTAAGGACACAGGTTCCATCTCATATCTGAAAGCCTCAGAAATGGCTTTAAGATTTGTACTCAATGATAACACCCAACTTTAACAATAAAAGGTGAATAGTAAAATAGCTTTAAATTCAACATTTAACTTTTCCCTATCCCCTCCTCTAATAGGCAACGAAATACGTTTTGCTACGTACAGGGTGTTTTAAATCATTCCCCTCGACTCAATATACCTGTATCGTGTCGGCTGTCTATCGGACGTTCGCATGTATTTCGAAACAATATTTCTAAATAAAATACCTCCGTAAGAGACTTCGGTATTGGACTTAAGCCATAAGAGATAGAATATGAACATATATTATGATTTTACACTTATCTTATCGCAACCTCTACACATGTACTTTCCGTACAGAAGCTAGATAGACTTTCAATTGTCACTTGTCAAAAGTTTCTCCGCACTCGCAGTTTACAAGTATTATTAATTTTGTTCACTGTTTCAATGTTAGGTGTAGCGGTTTTATAAATAATAGCTTGTTATATCTAACTACAATAAACACTCTTATGATAATACGTAAATATTACCTGAATTGTTATGAAATAGGTTTTACATTTCAAACATATATCTTATATGTATACCTAATACATTGATTATGGAATAATTGATAAATGAATAAATAACATGACCCAAAGTCCAAAATAATATCGTTTTATTTTAAGATACCCCTAATTAACAACAAACATATAAGAAGTTTATCTTGCGACATTAGTAATCAAAGACACCAGGGGTATTTTAATATAAAAATCATTAAAAAACACTCGATATAGTTAAGTACAAGTTATTTGCAGTAAACAATATCCGGAACCCTCCAGACACCTCCGGAAACTGACAATACTCATTTATATATGTACTAAATGTTTATCCCACGAATTTACATTAACATGACAATAGAATTTACACTTCATAAAACATACGTTTTTCAACAAACATACCCGCTACAAATTCAAACTTGGACCACGAAGTCAAGATAAAAAGAGCCCTATCGCCAACGCGGTATCGCCCGCATTATATTTAAGTGGGTAGTTTGCGAGAAAAACAGCGTATTGTTGTCGGAATTGAAAATAAACTCACACCACCGCCCGCGCCCCTGATATACGCGACGCCCGCATAAAGCCTATTACGCACCGTTCAGGAAACATTCATCTGCCGGCTCTGTATCGGTTTTAAATGTCGCGTCGCCATTTTTGCTCCCAAATGTGCACTCATGTTTGTTTAAAGGATAAATGTATATGAATATATTTTATTTAAAGCGCTATGTTACCTCGGTATTGTAAATTAGTATTGATATATAACGTTTAAAATGTCAACAATAAGAATCGTTTCATATCTTTTTTATAGATTTCATTCCTCAGAAAGTAAAAACCTAAGGGAGAAGATTAAAAACTTTTACAAAGTACCTACATTATTATAAAAGGGAATCTTCCGATTATCGTAAAGGAAAGTTAGTGATAGTATATAATAATAGTATAATATATAGTATATAAGATAGTGATCTTTTAAAAAAGATTGAGCCATTTCTTAAGCTCTTAAAATCTGAATTTGTTTATTTACTGTATACGTCATGAAATTTTACGTGGTATATGTATAGTTTATATATTTATATAGTTTATATATTTGGTCAAATATATTAAAAATAGGACATTACCGATTTTTAATCAAACATGGTTATAAATAGGACGTCACAGACGCAATTAGAAAGATGCGACTGATTATGTACGGGTTCTATTATTTCATCAAACGTTGTTTTTAAGAGTTATTCCGGTTTGATACTTGAAAATAGATCCCGAGAGTGGATCGATATACTTTTAATTATTTTTTATTCCGGTTTGATACCTAACGAGTAATACCTACGTGGATCATAATATTTTAAATTATTTTCTATTCAGGTCTGGTCCATTGACTATCTGTTATCACATTTTAGTACAGTCAGCAAGAAATATGCATACAGGTTTTATTATTCATTTATTATTCATTGATTTAAGGGCCAAACAGTATTATTGTTATTGTTGTCATAATTTGATGTTCTAAAGTAGGGCCATTTTAATAGGCCACATTTGACAACTGTTTGTCTTTGCTTCATAGTGAGGATAACCTGCTGAAAAACATCGATTAAATTGAATAAATCGATAAGGACTTCAAACATCTGTAAATTGAATGCGATTGTTATTAAAAGTATTAATAACATGCGCACAGTCGGCACAGTTCACACAACGACTAAAAAAAATTACAAAAATAATGCGTCAAATAATGGCGCGAAATGAAATTATGTCTTTTTTGTAACATTTCACGTTTCTAGATACTGACTTTTGAGCCAGACGTTATTATATAAATGATTGATTACATATTTTTTGGCCTAAAATGTAATAAAATTAATTTTGTTTGTATTAAAATACATTTTATTTTGTAATCGTGAAATACTTTTTGACGATTACTTCAACTTCTCGAATTCAACTTATCTACTCATCTGTTTCTTTCGGTACCATCCCTGATATTTAAAAAGAAAAAGAGTTCACTGACGTAACTTTGTAACGACGTCAGTTCCTTACTTTTAAGTGTAAAAAGTTTAACAATATCTAGTATGGAATGTATTAGATACTATGGGGTGCCTCCCTTACAAGGTTACTTTGGAAAATTTTGACGAACTGTCAAATGTGACCTATTAAAATGGCCCAACTATATTTTAAGGTTTATTTTTATAATAATATGATTTATCTGTGGTTAAATATCTAAATATTTTTTTTATTATTTATTAATCTAAGGACCAAGCATAAATCAGTATGATTGTTTTACTGTGATAATTTGACATTGTAATTTTAGTTTTTTTTTGTTATTTGAATAATTATCTTCAGTCACTTATTTACAAAATTTAATTGTTTCTTTCATACTTAATTAAGATTTTTCCAAATCCAAGGAGCAAATATGTATAACTCAATGTAATTGTGAATACTATGACAATTTTAAAATTGTGTTTTAAATTTTATTTTCATAATTTCATTAATCTTTAGTCTCTTACAAATTGTTGTTTTTATTATTTAGATTTATCCAAATCCAAGGACTAAATATAATTTAACATAACTATGAAAAGATGATTTCAAATGACTTAGGTAGCGTAACATAAGTATGTGATGATTCTTATACGAATAAAAAGTACATATTTTTATTTCATCAACTGTTTTTTGTTTGACTGTACTTACCCATTATAAACAGGAAATGGATCGATCCGGAATGGTCAAATTACAATGGATCTAACCGGAAAAAATACCTATCATGGATCTTGTAGTGTGGATCATACCGGAATAACTCGTTTTTAAAGTCTTTCCAAAGCATAATGGATAGTATACACAGTACTTTGTATAAAGGTTCTGTAACGTTTTCAACACGGGGCAATACAAACAATTGTACTTTGATATTCGACGTACACAACCCGTGACCTGTAACAAATTGCGTGGATGCTTGCTTATAAATTTTACATAGAAGAAAATCGATAAACTCACAGTAAACTAATCAAAGCTTATACTTGTAGTATGGGTAGACTAGTCTTGTAGCGATTTGACGGGGCGTTATACATATAATATTTTCATGTATTTTAATCGATTTCAAAAAAGGAGAAGATTCTCAATTCGTCATTTTTTCTTATATGTATCTATTGCCTCATTACTTTGCATTGGGTTAACCGATTTTGATATTTTTTTCTTCGAAAGAAAGTACTTTACGTCTGATCCCATAAAAATTTGAGCGACATTTGAAGCGTTTTTATTGCGTTTTTAAAGGTTATAATTTTTTCAAGAAATTATTATGATACGAGTATAATTCTGAAGGTTTTTATATGGAATTAATGTAGGAAACGAGTTTCTGTCAAGAGTCAAGCTAAGTCCACCAAATCCCTGAGTTTCTAAATGTATTTCTGTTATCGTGTATTACTGACGACCCGAATGGCGCAATGATTAACACGTCGGATCGCTGTTCCGAGGGTCCTGGGTTCGATTTCCAGCGAGACGGCAATTTGAATGATGAATTTGAATTTCCGTTCTCGGTCTGGGTGTGTGTTCTTGTCTTGTGTGTTGTCCAAGGCACCCACGACACAGGGAATCCTAGTATGGGGCTTTGAGTGAGTAGCGTTATTTATTTAGTTGTTTATTTTTACTGATATAAAAACAGAAGATGTAAAATTCGATACCATAAACAAATAAGCCAAAATACTGGATTGTATTTTCTATTTTCAATAAAAACTTTCCCCAGTGCTCATTTGCAACTATTCAATAAAAACAATACACTAATTACACGTAATTTCCTAACGTCACAAGTCACTTCGCGTGTGCATAAAGTTTTAATGCGTCGATCAAACTGCAGATTAATTTACCAGGCGTCAGGCGCACGGCAGTTAGTAATTGTTCACGCGAACCGCTTCAAAGCAGTTTAAATCGGTTATAAGCAGCTAAGCCGGTCAAAATCGGTTTTCGAATCATATGTTTTAGGTACAAGCGTGGTTAGTACGTAGCTTTTTAATGGACAAATAAGATGTACTGCTACGACAAATGTACCACCTACTTGTTATGAAATAGGGTGAAAGCCAATTTGTTTAAACGTTGAACTACCGAATTGTAGGCTCTGGATTCGAATTCAAATGCACATTATTTATTTTGAAGTAGCTGTTGCCCGCGGATTGGTCCGTGTGGAGGTATTTTGACTGATTTTCAAACAAGGTTTTTGTTAAATGATTCTGAGTAGGATAAGAAATTTATTATTACTGGCTTCGGTGAATAAAACATCACGAGGTAACCTCCACACCGGTTACACGTCCGGTGTGCAGGTTTCTCTTTAAATAAGGCCATTTAACTTGATAAGATTAAGAAAAACAAACCACACATTACGGCCTACCGACAATTCCCGACTGGTTGTGGCTGGTGTGGAAAAAAGTCTTAAGTTCTTTCTATCAACACTTCGCCGAATTCTTTCAGCGAGATGGCGTAATATAAAGCGATATGAAATTCGAATTATTTACGAGTAAATTACGTGAGTGAACATTCATCCGTCCAAAATGTCTGTCATACCAATTAGGAAACTTATACCCGAGATTCACCCTCAAATTAAAAAAAGTATGTAGTAAAGTTACATAATCACGTTATTTAATTATTTAAAAAACTTATTCATCGTAAGTCTGTACAAAACATGCATTGGCCTAATGATGTAAGAAGTATGAGAGCCTCAACTCTCGACAATGTGCTCCCTTATTACGTTAGGGATGCGAGCGCTTATAAAATAGGTATATCAGTAGTTATCGATAAAAATTTTGGTAACAATTTGATCATCGACCTTTAGTCCAATTGATAATTTGTAGTAAAAAATATTTAATTGAATATGACACTTATTTTCGTGCTACATAATTTATAAAGGGACTGTTTCTTAGTGATTTATTCATAGTATGGACTTATGGGACCACTTGCCTAAAATAATAACATGAAAGTAATTATCTCCTGAAGCGTAACATAAAAATATTTAATTTTAACTCGTTTAACAATTTAACAGTTATTACAGCTCATAATTTAAAATTTAAAATCGCATAATTTCAACTTGCGAGCACTTATCTACCTTCCCGTCGTCCGTTATATTCATCATCCATCTTATATTTCTACCAATGCAATATTTTTATGACGACCAATATGACGCAATGGTTACTAAGCGGATCGTAATTCGTAGGGGTTCAATTCCCAGCGAGGCCGAAACTTAAATCAGAAGTTTAAATTTCCGATCTTGGTTTGTATTCGTGTTCTTATCTTGTGTGATGACTACGGTATCCACGACACAGGGAATTCTATTGTTGGTCTATGAATATTTAGCGTTATTTATTTAAAGCCAAACATCGATACAACGATATCCTCACTATAAGTTTCTGTGCTCGCACCGCGGCGCGGCGCGGCGTCCCGTAATGATACAACCCGCGCGGCGGAGCTTGCAGATGAAATTTCGCGGTCGCCAGTGGTTCCTAGTATCCGGCCCGCTTTCAAATTATAATGCAAAGTGTACCTATATAATAAAAATATTCTCTATTAATAAAGCCATTTTTAGTCATGCATCCAACGACTTATCCTGTTCTGGCTCACAGCTTAGAGTCAGTACTTCCTTTCTTATTCTTGGCTGACAACGCATCGGTGATGCCTTTGGTTTTGCTTATGTTCATGAGCGACATTGACCACTTACCGATGTAATGAACGTATTCTGTTACTGAGAGACAACATAAGTGAATGACAGACAAAGCACAGCCGAATCTACTTAACACAAGAAACTAAAATTTGGCATGTATATTCCTCGGGGAGTGTAGAGTAGCTATTAGAGAGGATTTTTGAGAATTCTCGTTTAATAGGGATAAAAAAGGGTTAAACTAAAACTAAAATTTCACGTGGGTGGAGCTGCGAGGGAACAACTAGTAGTTTTTAAAAACAAAACTCAAGATTGTATTAAGTTCTGCGGGTTGCAGGTACTACGGTATAGACTAGTAAGAATAGGACGAGAAATTTTTACTACTAGAAACTAGAACATCCGAAAACTATTACAGATACCGACATAATTAAATTAATATAATATTATTTTCTGGGTATTTTATAAGATCATTTGAGCGAGTATTTGTAAATATTAGTTAACGAAGTAAGCAGAATCCTACAAATTATTTATACTTACTCCTGGCGTTCTAAATAGAATAGCGCGTGTAATTAATATCAACACAACCCAAAACTTAAAGACAAATATTTACTAAATACTCCAATAATAGCGCGCCAAAATGGCGGCTGTTTGGATAGCGTCAAGAAATATTTACTGCTTAATATTCTCGGCATTTTGTACAGTAATATTCTACAAAAAATATACTTTTTTACAACATTTCATAATTGAAGACTAAACGATCAAAATATTGTGACTTGCACGTCCAGCAAATAACCAATTCTCTTTAGTAAGCATAACATTGTCCTTTATACTTTTATCCATACCATACCTAGTCTCCTGTACCTATTTACTAACAACATCAATACTAATATACTCAATATATTAGTATATACTAATACTAGTATTTGGCGGTAAAAACGAATGGGCCATTAATATTGACCAATAAATAATAATAGTCACCGGTAATAGGCATAATAGCAGCGATCCTAATTATTTGATCGATAAGTTGGTGCCAACTGTATGCCCGCGCGTCATAACATCTTCATTAGAGCAAATCACCCTTCATATGGGCAATCAATCTTATTAGTAGGCATGTAATCAAATTGATTCCCAGCGGCATACGTGTCGCCCGTGTCTATGCCAGACGATAGATGTCAGATTGATTGGGTTAATCCATAGAATATGAATATTGAGAAACGGCACATAGATTTGACGGTAGTGTTACTATTTTTAAACAGGCATAAAAAATGAAGAGGCTCTCTATTCGACTGTATTCTTCGAATAAAATATGCTAACTGGGTGCGCCGATTTTTAGGGTTCCGTACGTAAAAGGTAAAAACGGAACCCTATTAATTTATTAAATTATTAATATTTTTATATTCGAACGCGGGCAATTTAAATTGCATTAAATCATAGCAATATCTGATTAGTAGTAGTTTTAAGTACCTATATAGTAATGCGTATTTAACTGAATTCGATTGCGGTGATGATGTTCTTTATTCGTTAATTCACGATGTTAAAAATGTTTACAGTTGACAAAGGAGCGGAAAGCTTACTAAATGGTGACATCATCACCGGCGAAGAGGAAAGAAAGAAACAAACAAAGAACCCGCTCTGAGGGCAATTTCCTTACATAATGATGTGGTCTAGTCTAAGCGATGAGATTTGAGTTCTATTTTGGACGAGATCGATATTTACGATACAAACATTTGCTCTCCGTTGAAGAGGCGTCTACTGAGAGCTGTTGTGTTTGTTTTGTGTACCGACGCGCCTCCATATACACAGATATTTCTATTGTGTTATGTGTGAGCGCGTAAGCTTTTGAACTTAGTACAACACTTAGTAGTTAAGCCATATTTTATCGACCGTAACTGTGACCAAATTCTTTGTATTTAATTTTTTTTTTTACTTTTTTACTCTTAGATAATATGAAGTGTTAAAATCGCTAAACCCGAAATTAACTAGCTTTTTTCCACATTTTATCCTTATGATCCTTTCCGTGCTGTTAATTGTTACTAAAAGTAAGTGTAGTTCAATTTGAACTTAGTTACAATACTATTGGTAATTTACCGTTAAGTATGCTTCTTTCTACATAATTTTAATACAATTTAAAATAAGATTAGTCAATAGTCAAAATCTAGCAGTGAATCCGACCTCAAAAGTCATTTACTGCAACAATTTACATACCATACAAACGTCATATTAAAAAGAATACAAGCGAACCAGAAATGTAATTAAATTGATTACACCTCGGACCATTCCAATCGCGCCCCTTATGTAGGGTCGACACGTCTAACCATGTTAACGAATCACTGTGATTACGCGGTACCCTTAGGGGAATAATTTGCGCCGGACCCCCATGGTACCTTACACTGTCGGTTACGAGTTATAGGGGAACGGAGTACTAGGGCATCAGTAATGAGTAGAGAGGGCTCTCGTAAATCTATCACACAAAAGGCTGGCTACAGTGGCTACTCCAATTTATTTATCATAAGAAACTTCAGAGACGACCACGAGTATAAGGAGGTATTACTTAATCATTTTCTGTACCATATTATTTTAAAACAGTTTTGAGATAGTAAATTGAAATAAAAAAATCAATACAAATAACAATTAAAGCCTTATTACACTTTAGATTTATAAGTATCAATTGTAACTTTTGGCGACTAAATGTAATCCACACATTATAATAACTACGCATAATTAGCAATTAATCACAGAGCGTGTTTCATACGTCATAAGTCTTGTGTCCATTCATTTTTAGAATTTGTCATTACAAAGATAAAAGAGGCAGATGTTTACGCATAATTTCATACACAACCTTTGCCGTTTCTACCACTTCTAAGGTCTATGGGAACCACGGGAATAATCGTCCGTTTGCGGTGACAATACTCTCCCTCATTCTGCGGGAGACAGTGTAATATAATAAGACTGTTGGTTTTTCATTTGTGAAACGAAAACGCAATTTGTCTGCGTATCGTACCTAAGCATCTACGGTCGAGTTTCACTTCTAAGAGATTATTATTTGGCAAATATGCAAATCGTTTTTCCTCAATTCCCAATATTTATATAATCTTCTCCTACCTTCAGAAGATAAACTGGAATTAATTCGTTTAGATTTAAGAGGCGAGATTAAATTACCAAGTAATTGTTTCAGTTATTGTAGAAGTAAAATATTTTTTTTCCCTTTTTTTCTTCCATACCTCTCGATTCACCATTGTTTGAATTGCTTCAAATCTACAGATCAATCACCTGTAACAAAAGAAATAAACATGTTAGTATAACGAAAAATTACCGAGGTTAATAATGAATAATTAACTTTTTACAAAACATAACCGTTTCAAAATTCACTTCGTGGCCTGCGATTTGTTTTATTATTTTTATTATGAGAAAATGCTTGAATAATTCTACCTGATGTTATGTGAAAACTCTTAGATTAAGTTGTACTAAATTAAGGAGTACTATTCAATCGTGTCTTAATGAAAATAAAATAAAAATAAACCTAATAAAAAACGTAAAATAAAATAAAAAACGTTGGTATTCATTAAGATTAAAGCTTTGTCTTTCAAATTGAAATATTGTATTTAAAATTGACTTTAATTTTGGAGAACCTTATCCTTATATTCTGACATAAAGATAAACCTATCAGAAAAACAGCACCTAACAGCAGAAAAAGAATGTTGATTGACTGAAATAGAAAAAAAGTATTAGTCTAAGATCCGAATCTAAGTCGACATTCACCGGGTTGATAATAGAATCAAACTTATTTTATAATAAATTTCGTATCTTAGAAAATATATTAAAAATGGGTTGACAACAAAAAACCTGGACAGAATATTTTTAATTATTTTTAAAAAATATTTTTTCAAAAATATTGCTTGATGAAGATAATAATAAAATTTTCTACTGGACTTAAAGTATAGAACATATAGAATGTGCAGACTATTATCAAATCGAGTGAAAAGTAACTAGTATTGACATACCTGTTTATACCTGTCTACCCAGTAGTTCGTCCAGGTAAATAATAGTCTACCCTAAGTCTGCACATTCTATATGTTCTATACTTTAAGTCCAGTATAAAATTTTATTATTATCTTCATCATAAGTACATTTTATGAAAATCATTTTTTAAAAAATAATTAAAAATATTCTGTCCAGGATTTTTGTTGTCAACCCATTTTTAATATATTTTCTAATATACGAAATTTATTATAAAATAAGTTTGATTCTATTATCAACCCGGTGAATGTCGATATAGATTCGGATCTTCTACTATATAAAATTGCCTAAAAAACTGTGTTTAGTATTCACTCTCGTTCCAATAAAATTTTATGTTTACATTCAACACATAAATTTGTTTACTCGATTCGATTCGAGTAAACAAAACACTCGAAGCCGTATCCCCACCCTCCAGCCAGCTTCCAGGCATTATAAATCTCAGCGAGCTATACCACAAGTCACCGAACATCCGTTGTTTTGCCATCATTAAGTCGGCAGTGGGGATTAATGAATAAATTAATGATAAGTCGCCATGCTGATTCGGAATGCGGTTAAATTTGTATTTGATTGTTTATTCGCCTTCCGTTCCCAACGAGCGATAAACATAAACAAGTGACGTTTGCTACATCACTTTTGCATTTATGTTAACTGGATGTGGTCCTTAATTACGTTATACAAAGTCACAACTTTGGTTACCTTATATTTATTTTTACAAACATATAAAGGAGTAACTTTAATTGTTAATTCGAAATCAATTAAGTTTCATTTTTGAAAGCATTCTTTTTTTTAAACGGTCTGCGGCATGGTACTGTTTTTATATTTGCAGACTACAAAAAATAAAAATGTTTATTTTTTTTCGACATAAAAATGTGAAATAAAATAAGGATCTATATTCATAGGAACAGAACTCTTAACATATTATTCTTTCATAATATATTTTATAACTACCTATTGCCTCATCTTCAATTAACTTAGGTATAAGACTAGGATAACTTAGGGTAATTGTTTGTTTTAATTGAATCTTTCGTATTTAAATTGAATCGTTTTTAAGTAGGTACTTAAATAAATTTAAAGAATCCTGTCTAAATGTATTTTCCATTGCGGGTACTAAGGCTGCCCAAAGCGAAGCGAGGGCAATTACTATTGATTAATATTACGATTGGAAACTGGATCTTATTTGCAATAGGCAATTTATAACAAGTTTTATTCGACCGCGAAAAACGAAAAGCTTTTGCGCAAACCGTGCAATAAAATCATAATGGTGGTCATATTTGTTACATTTTTATTTGTATTTTGTGCCATTCAGTGTATTGTTCGCGCACTATGGCTCGCAAACTTCAGTAATTACTCGAATGCGAATGGGTGTTATTTAATTTTATGTGCGATTGTTGTAAATAAACTTTGTTTGTTTGCGGTGGAAATTTTTCACGTTTTATACCCTCTGTATGTAGTTATCACTGCAATCGGGCCGCCAGTTGTGTTGTGATCCACTGAACTGAAAAATTATACACGTTAATCTGAATGTCGATGTTGAAAATATCGTTGATTGGTGACTTCGAGATTTTTCTCAATTTTTGTGATTTACGTCATCCTGTTAATAATAAAATTATGATAGGGTTAAAAAAACACATTTTTTAAATTGTTGATTTAGGTACGGCAAATCTTTGCAATGCAATTATTTAATTAAATTTAGTTCTTTTTACATTTTTCTGTATTCTTTTAAATTCATCCATTATAACTTGCCATTTCTTACATCAACCTGTATAAATACAAAGTACATGTAGAGTAGAAATCATAATGAAATAAAACATCACTAAAATAAATATCATATTCCATCTGACAAACATGATATTGAAAATAATACACCCTTGAAACAAGTAACGTAATATTTTTTCCAATTTGTTCATTCAATAACCGTAGGTAGGTTTGCATTCTCCGCAAGTTGATTCAATAGCAAATATATTCGCAGATTTTTCATTCGCTTGAAACAAAGAGCTGTAATAAAGGCGGAGGCTCTGCCACTCATAATTTTCACCGATCGAGAAACACGATGACTACGAAAATAATACAAAATGCATGCTTCTATTCTGCATCACCCTTTGTAAAAAGAAAGGGACGAATGTTTGAAGACAAAGAATGTGTTTCGACTCTCTTGTTATTTTCAATTTTACAATCTGTACGCTTTTTGTTCATGTTCTGTTATTTTACACTTTATGGAATCGTTGTAAAGATAACATAGATGTTTTATTCATATTGTAATACCGATAAACTGCTACGAACTACGATTTGTCCGCTGTGGATCGTATGAAATGTATTTTTGTACAACAAAAGAGAGAGATTTGCGTCAAATATTATACATAGGTACAAAAGTAATAGCCTAGTCGTTTGAAAAGATGGACGTCCGAACCGGGACGACCGTATTTAAATCCTGCACGCATCTCAAATTAAAAACGCAGCTCCATTCGATCCATGAATCGTGGATCAACAAATGGTTTAAAGCAATAAATAATATTGTAATATATGAATATTTGTAATTACGGTGTACAATAAATTGCAATAAATAAACAAACAAATATTGTGATTTTTGAATTGTACTGCATTAATATTCATAAACCAAAACATACTTGCACATCAACGTAATTCGCAATCGTTTTTGGTCAGATCCATTAAGTAAAAACAAACGTTCAATTCATTGATGTATTAAATTTATTTATTTTATGAGGCAGCTTTTGAAACATAAATCTATTTTTAGTTTGTTTTATGATATGAAGTGTAAATTCAGTTAAACATTTCTAGAAAATATATAATCGATAGCAGCGACCAGAACAATGATTTTGTAATAATTTACACGAATGATATGAAAGAACAATTTTGACCATCAGTGTTAGACACGTTAAGGCAGCCATTGACGATACGTCCATTTGGAATGCTTCTAAATGGAAGATTTCCATATGGAAGTACCTCCGTAAGGAAATCTTTGAAATTTTGGAAGCCATTGACAATGACAATACGTCTGTTTGGAATGCTTCTAAGTAATAGATTTTCTTATGGAGGTACTTCCATATGGAAATCTTCCATTTAGAAGCATTCCAAATGGACGTATCGTCAATGGCTACCTTTAGAGCACTATGCGTTCAGATTTGACACTTTGAAATGGCAAACAAAAAACGTAGGAATAATGTTTAAAAAATAAGGAATATTAAGTCTTCTAACTCTTCTATCACTTTTTTAGAGGCAACCATATCAGTTCTCAAGGGTAGCAACGCATCCGTGACCAAATCATGCGGAGACTTATTAAATCGGTCTTGTTCTGTGTCGGTCACAGTTGTCATGGGCGATATCGCAACGCAGGGGGCCACGCAAAGAAGTTAAAGTTTGGCAAAGCCCCAACGATAGAGTTGCAGGCCACAGTTTGACGACCACGGCTCTAGGGCATTCTCAGTTATGACGAGAGACCATTGTTCAGTAATAGGTCTTTACAATCGGAACTTACGCATGCATACACAAACATATTTTTTTTATCTAAAATCACATTTAGAATTTATTCACCGAAATAACAGACATAAACAGTAATTTTGCGCACATAAAACGTTACGAATTACACATTCACACAATTCTTACACGTTAATAGCTTCATTCGCTCATGAAAATTTTACACACGTATTTCAAAGGGGCGTCCATAAAACAAACAGCAAAAAATTATTACCACCGATTTATAACCTCTTACTTGATTGCGAACTGCCGTAAAAGTTAAAGACAGTGCTCGGAGCTATTCTTGTTTTGCCAAATCTTTATTTTATTGGCATGTATCTGTCTTACGCATTAAACTCTTAGCGGAGTAGTAAAATAAGTTTTTATATGGAGCACCGAAGTTGAGACATAATTTGGGGGAGGATCAACTTTCCGAGCGGAGAACTCTTGGGCCAAGTGTACACTGCAAGATTAAGCGTGCGTTGAAAATTTGATTATAATTATACTCGAGTTAATTCCGTTCGAGCTGACTTCGCAACTCGTAACACTCGAAGGAAACTTTCAAACACATTATATTGTTTTTATAAAGCCAATAAAGACGTATTATACAATCGGAGTTTCCACACTTATGAACTTTTTTCTTTATTATTTCACCACGTACCTAACACTTATTATGTATAAACATAATTTGTTGCACAAATGATTTATATTATTAACTTTAAGAAATAATAAAGGGGTTGTTGACTACATTCGTCGAAGGTTGTTAGATTCTCCAGTTGTGAGTGAAATTTGAAACACAGATGAAAAAAAATCTTCAGTGCGGATTGGTAGCCTACTATCGGAAGTTTTTATGCCTCCCGAAGGCCTATAAAATGGCTTCACAACTTGTGTTATCTAATATTAAACCGGGTGCGACGGTTTTAAATGCATTAAAACCCGAAGTCCGAAAACTGTCAAACAGTGTTCGCTACAAGCAGTCACTTATCCAAGTGCCGATCGTAGTCGCTGTTGCGTAACTCTGTCAATCATTTAAGATGACCCATGCTACTGGGCTATGAGCGCTCACACGCGGAGCCGCCGTTAGCTACATGACTGCCCGCGTGCAATATCGTTTTGCTCAACATCGTCGCTTTTACTAACAAGCTTACCTATATCTGTTTGCTTATATTGAAAGAATATCTCAAGCCGTACCTCCGTGGTCCTTATGCTGCCACCCCGGACGTGCCGCCTACGTGCAGTAAACGCCTTAAACGCCCTCTTACGGTGGCTCTGCAACCATCCCTAAACGCACCTGTTTACCCCTTAATAACGTTAATAATAATTTAGAATTATATCAGGTGCTCGACAGTATGATCACAGCCTAACGGTAACCAAGGGGCAAGAAACCAGTGAATCAATAGATCATCATAAATACTGGCAAGGGAACCCCACTCCAGCCACCGCAGTTATCCACGTGAAAAAGTATAAGTAATGGCTCAACTTTGAAGGGGGAACGACTTTTTAATAACGTTAACCGTATAAAGGTTTATTGCGATTCGCGCTTGACCGAAATATTTCTTATTTTATATTTTTTGTGCACATTAATGTTTGAGAGGGTCCCTTCTCATTTAATACTGTACCGTTTGCCTGAATGGTATTTTTTTATTTCAACGCTCTTAAGTATTGTCACTTACATTGGTCAACAGAAATATTACATTCGTGATATGACACACTAATACGAAACCCGGAAGTTTCATTTATCTGTCACATATGTAACTGTTCCAGCTGAGTATCGATCAGTCCTCGTTTCGTAGATACGATAGGTTTCGTACGTAAATCTTGATTATACGAGTATAATTATTATATCTGTTATCACTAGGTATACCTAATTACTACTATAAATAAAATAGGTATATATTTTACCTATTCCTCACGTATCGCGGCTTATGTCATGTTAATATTGTTGTTTTCCCCCGACTAGTTTCGAACCGTTCCGAGGTTCGTTTTCAAGAGCCATCAGCGTCGAAACGATACACATTTACAATGTGTTCGTTCAGAAAAACTCACGAATCATTCCGTGACATATTTTTACATGGCTGTATTCAAAGTTACATTTTATAGCGATGTCATGTCGAAAGTCGACAACAATTGACTTTTAACTGTTAATTCTTGAAGGATATCGAGTACCACTACTATAAGATCTTTACAATATTTATTTCTTATTAGGTACTTGTAGTAAAAACTAGCTAGTTCTTGGCCGGCTATGGGACGCGTGGGAGTTGAAAAACGACTTTAATGCGTTAAAATGCTCTCAAGAGAAAGTATTCTGTCCTTTTGTAGGGTTCCAAAATACTTCTTTATCTAATTACATTTTAATGAAGTTGTAGAAGGTAGCAGAAAGACATTAAATTTTGAATTTACAAGTATTGATTTTAACGACGTAAAATAAATACAAACTATAACTCAACAACAGGGCATAAATATTACCATCGAACAATGTGGTCTTGAAATTTCATTAAAATTATAAAGCTATTAAATTTCCCGGAGAAAATGATTTTCCGGGGCGCCTTCATTGTGATCCCGTAAGGCGGTTTGAATTAGTATGGTAAATAAATTACAAATATTGTTCGGAGAGTCGATAAATTATTATGCAGGAAGAGCCTTCCTCTTCGGGTCTCGGAATCGAACACCTATAAATAAAGTCTCATTATTAGGAGCCCTTATTTTCTGCTCGTGAGCTCCACCTGTTAGGGTTGTCTACTTTTTAGTTTTATTTAATTTTTTACTAAGCGAGAAATATTATGGTCTACCTGGTGTAAAGTGCTTATTGCGTTCGTTCGGTGGTCATCTTTACGAATATTATAATATAGATTAATATATTATGTACATAGACATTTTAATCATTACCTATTTAGTGTGTATTGTGTTAAGATATTTCATTTTTGTGTTTATCTTAACCGGCGTATGTAACATTTTATTAATGGTGCTTATCATGACCGACATTATAAGCCTTTCGACTTGTTAATATTCCAGTCTATAAAATATTATAATTATATTATTAATGCTTGTCAATAAGTGAAGTGAGATTAATAAGAATCTTATTAGAAGCAGAAGATTGTGAACGAGCTTATCAAGGTTGCCACTTAGACAAGTAATTTTACTGTCTGTAATTATTTTGTTATAAGTATGTTATGAATTTAATTTTAACTAAGTGTTAGTTACTGTTTAATTTTTCTCTATAGGTAGGTACTAATATAAATGAATTACTTACATAAATTTGGGATTAGTAAATGCTAATAGCCCTGTAGTAGATTATTTAAAGTATATCTTTTTTAGTTACACGTACGTATATTAATCTAATATAATGTTTTCTTACTATTGCCACTTTTTTAAGTAATTAAAATTTCTTAAGCATGCCAGCCGCAGGCATCCTCAGCTCCTGATTCAGGAAAGGAGGGAAAGAGGGGCGGCGGTAGCAATCGGATTTTGGAAGCAGACTTATCAAAGAATAACAGTCGTTGGTACTTAATATGAAATTTATTGGTAGCAGCTAGCCCTCTGCTGCTTCTACTTGATTAAGCTTATGGTGCCAGTAACGTAGCTTAATTAATACTTAATTAATTTTAATAATGACATGATAAAAAGTCAATTTAATAAATATATACCAGGATATGGTTTCCTCATTTATAAGTATTGACAATTTCAGAGTATCTCGTAAAATAATACATTATTCAAGAAGACGTTTTTCTCTGCCTTTCTTCAAAGTTTAATTTCCCAGGGGAACGCTAAGCCTGTTCTGTAAAAAGTGCAAAAGTTCTTACAAGTTTTTTACAAGTCGTTGAGAATTTGCAGATAAATACAAGATTTATATGGGTAAAAGTTGATTTTATGTGTTTACTCACCTTTTTTAGTTTTACGTTACATAACGGTCGAGGATAGTTTATAATGGGAATAGCTCAAGAAATAATTAATGCACAAGTTGAAAATAATCACAAGATTGTGAACCTAGTTTTAAAAATAATTTAGAATTAGTTTTAGTTCTATGATCATTTTGGAGGCTACTCTGATAAAGCCATCGTAAAATGTAATTCAGTTGTTAAACTAGTTCGTTTTCCTACATCAAACTGCATAGGTACTTTTTTTTTATATGGAATTAAGATTTAACAAGCATTATATACACTTTCGCTATTTTCGACTGTCTATTAGAACTACTCATTAGTAATCATTTTTTTATTACCGTAGGTAACAGTTAAAACATGTGGAAATCACTAGTGCGTATTCAATTATTATTTAATGCATCGTGAACAAAGTATGACACGCTTAACATTCAACACATTTTATTAACTATAGTTCGACCGTAATTAAAGAATATTTATTAAATAATAATTCAGTGTTAATTAAACGGTCGTATTCAATTAATGGCAGCTAAGTGGTAACCCTACGCGATCGCCGCACGTGGCTTTGAGGATCTCTTAATGATTTAATGAGACTTAGCGAGTGCGCGCGTCACCTTGAGCGGATTGCGCAAAGCTGATTTATATACGATATATAACTCTCTATATATTATGTAGGTATTAGGATGTTATTCAAGCATTTAAAGTTTTCTTTGACATTTTAAATTTTGTATTTTAAATTGAGTATCTTTTGTTTTATTTTTTGTATTAATTTAGAAGAAACTTACCGGAAAAATGTTATAATATCTACTTATTATATTGCGAAAATCTTATACTTTTTGAAATAATTTATAAAGCTGAATAATTTGTTTGTTTGAACGGGATAATCTCAGGAACTTAGTTCGAATTGAATAAAATCTTTTTATGCTGGAAACCAAATTATCAAGTAAGGCTTTAGACTATACCACGTCACGCTACGACCAATAGGAGCGGAGCAACAAGTTTCCCGAAGTCAAGCGGGGACGTCTGTATAAGTAGGTTTTGAGTGAAAAGGCAAATATGGTAACACTTTTTTAGAGGCGATCATCTCAGTCCTCAAGGGTAGCAACGCGTCTGTGACCGAATTAGAACGAGAATCGTACTAACAATAGGTACTAACTGGACTATTACTAACATTAACTAACAGGTCTAATTATCACTAATAGTCCCTGTCCTCACACTTATTAACAAACCAATTAATATTCTAACACCATCTACTAATTGGACTAACCATCCTAGTCCCTTTGAGTCTAGTTCTAGGTCGGTCACAGTTGTTATGGGCGGCAGCTGAAGGGTGTAGCTGACTGCTGCATGCTCGTTTGCTATCTTAATTCTAAAAAAATATTTCAAGGGCCTTTGTGTACCTACCTACTTAATATCGTTTTTTGACTACGTAGAATTTATACATAGTTAAACCCTTTACAAAAATCTGAATCTTTTCTTTACCTTATCTCAAAAACTTGGTTGTCCCTGCAGACTATGCCTTAAACTTCCCGGCAAATTGATAGCATGAAAAAAAGGCTTTCCCAAATTTTACCAACGATAGGTATTTCCCAAACTGATGTTGAAGCGGCTTGGTGCATGCAGCGCAGTTTTTTAAATTTTGAGACAAGTTTTTGTTGTAGGTTGTCATTTATCGAGCTAAATATAGAACACCTAGCGATCTCATGAAAACTGACAATCCCTTTTCAGGAGTCAAACGTTTTAACCATTACGCTCTCAGAGTTATGCTATGAGTTGAACAGCTGCGTATTAATAACCATAATAATAACCATCAGAAAATAACAAACCAGTTGACTAGCTCAGAAGAAGCCAACGGTACGAGATCAAGACAATATTTATTCAGGTGAATTCCTAAGCTTTCCCTCTAACTTGTTAGAAAATAATTAAATTCACCGCCCCTCCTCACCGTTATTATTATTTCTTATTTCGTGTTTTAAGTGGAGATATTTTATGGTTTCTCGTCGGGGAAGTGGAAAACCTTGTTGGCTGTGAATTAGAACATCACGGGTCTACGTAGGGTCTTGTCGTAGGCTAGGATTATGAGGTATAGGTTATAAATCTCGCGAGTACGTGACGGCTTTGCAAATTCACTTGTTGGGGTTTTTTAAGTTCACAATCTTACTTTGATTTCATAAACTCAACTATATTCCAGAAATTGTATTGATTCAAATTTGGTGAGTAAATTGTCACGAGTTTGTAACCTATTTCATTGTTACCGTTAAGGGTTTAAGAGGCGAATAAATTAATCGTCAAGGATAAACAACACATCTGAAACCAAGTTAGGAGACTCTGATTAATAAGGACTAAAAGGACTATAACTAGAAGTCTCTGTCCTTCATTCTCATACTCACTAACTAACCAACTAACGTTAAACTCCGTTTGTTAACTGACTTACCATCCCCCCGATTTGAGTCTTATTATGTGTCTGTCACATTTGTCATGAGTCGTAGCGGAAGGGCGGTGCTGCAAGCTCGTTCGCTGCTTTACTTCCATAAAACTGTTCTGAAAGTAACTTTTAAGGCATATCTTCATAAATTTAATGTTGAGTTTATCTTGATTTTTGATTTGTGAATGTCTGTAATACTCTGTCTGTCTGTAATACTGGAAGAGATTTCTTTAAGAAATAAGTAGACCCTATGTACAATATTACATAATATATTGATTCCTTTGAAGTGTATAGTGTACATGAAAAAGTGAAATAAATAAATAAAAAAATAAATAATATCTCATTATACGCACATCAAATTGCAATAAATCGTCAGCCTTGGTGTTCAGCCTTAGATATGATGTTAACGAAACAAAATCAAGAAAAAAAATCAAGAGTGAATAGGCTTTTGCTACGTTAGTGCGCTCTAACATTTAAAAGTTAATCGTCACTTACTATCAGGTGCGATTATAGTCAAGAATTAATTTAAAATTAATAAAAAATCCAGTTTTAGACAACTTGGTGTAAATTATTTCAAGTGTAGCCACCAAAGTTTTCTTGGGGAATTCGATTAGCGGTATAAATGCGCCCACTGAAAGCTAATTTATCATGAGGTCCTCCAACTTTGAATACTTTGAAATATTCTGTGCGGTTTACTGCCAAAATAGCAAGTAATACCAACTTGATAAATGGCTGAAGAATTCACGTAATCGTTGAAGACTTTAAAATAAAATAACTGAGGAATAGTTGCGCAGTTATAAAGTTAATGTAATGGTTAAGTTTCTAAAAGAGAATACTCAGGGTTGATGTTCAACAATTCGCTAGCAATTTGTTTAAAATACCAGTACCTAACCAAAATGTCTTTGTTTGAAACTGAGTCTTAATGTTTTATTTTAACACTGGTTGTGCCCGCGACTTCGTTCGTGAAGGAGTTATTCCGACGTAAATCTTGATTTCATGAGAATTTCGAGATAAGAACTGTCATTACCTACTTTTCTACTATTATTATAAATTCAAATGTAAAACTGTCTGACTGTCTGTCTGTAGGCGATTAACGGGACGAAAATAATTTTTTTCTCCTCTAAATTTAATTCTCCTCGTAGTCACTGCCATATTTTAACTTTGTTGGTCAATCTGAACAAAAACTACTTTGATATACATATATTCAAGAACTCATCATATTGTTCAATGTAACATTGAAGACAATAATGCTGTGGTGTTAGTGTCGAACTAACAACTGCAATATAACGCACGGGCAAACTTTGCGCAACATACAAAGTAACTACACACCGGCGCCCACACTCGAGTACGAGCCGACTCGAGGCGGGAAAGTTTGGCAGACATAAGTTCCGTTGTTTCGGTGACCATGTCAGTGTTCTCGACTTATAGCGACTTATATAAATTATGTCGGCTTGTATAATAAACTACATAACCCCTCACAGCCATGGCTTCGGCAGATTAGAATTTTTGTTTCAGTTTATCCCCCTTTTATCCCATCGGGGGGAATTTCCGAAAAACCTCTCTTAGTGCTCCCATACGCTCTCCAAGGGCCGTGCATGCCAAATTTAAACTCGTAGCCTCAATTGGTCAAGTAATTCAAAACTTAAATTACTCTATTATGGAAAACGAAAATTTTATGTAGGCGTTCTTTGTAAGTTTCAACAAAAAGGACTTCCGCAAAACTTTGATTGTCCCATGTGTAACTTCATATACAGTTGTTTGTTGTTATGTATTTTTAACGTTTTTATTTCAATCTTTTCTTCGAATTGAAAACATTTCCTTTTCTTTCTACGCTGGCAACGCATCGGCGGTGTTAATGGCCAAGGGCGACGATGACCAATTACAATCAGATTGGTTAATTTGTGGATTATGTGGAGTTTATAAATCAATAAATTCATAAAATCTATCAGTCTGTTTAAGTAATAAACCGTACCTTTCAAACATATTGAATATTATTTGCCTAGCGCAGACAACTTATACCTACAATATTAAAACAACTTGAACAAAGCAATTAAGTCGCCATAACCACGACTTAATTCTACAAGTGAGTACAAAAATAATAGTTAATTATACCAAAAATGAAGACGATCTCACCTAAATTTGTGTCTGGAAATTTTAATAACAACTCACCAGATGGCACTCGGGGACAAGATTAAATACCTGCTTTATTAAATGAGGCATCCCTCCTTATGAGTTTTGGGGTCGCAGAAGGGCGAATTATTAAATGAGAACTTCTGTTCGTTGTTGACTCATTGTTCTAGAAGTTTGCTTATAAATTACTACGAAATTCGCGCGACTTCGGCCGTATACTGCCTCAATGACTTTTGGTGCAATCTCGATATTAAGTCGCTTGAAAATACTTCAATATTTTAAAGGAACTGGTCGTTACTTAATTCACCTGTACTATTAAAAAAAAAAGATAATATTAATAAAAACTTGGCGTTATTCCTTGTCGTGTTCCTTGAGAGGTGTAAAAGAAGAACTAAGACAATATAAGATAATTATAACTTTCATGCCTTTTTAATAAAATAACTGTAATTAAAAGGTCCCTTGTGCGGCAATTCGTCAGAAAGGTGTGAGGATTGCTGTTTAGCCTGTCCCAATATGGCCATGGCTACATTATAATATCAAAAGTCATTAACTGACCAAAATAAATAAATAAATTAATCTCCGACCCTTTCTGCTCAATCGGTATATTAGATTTTTCGATTACACTAGCGTCTAGCAGTAACCTTTTGTGCGCGTGCTGACCGACTATTCGCACGAAGATTAGACTTATTACAACCCTTCTCCCATTTCCCGTTTCCCGTACCTTAACGTCACACTTCGCAACGTCGATGCGACAAGGCATATCGGTTGTGATAAATGCGGTCATACGTCTTGCATCCCCTCGTTCCAAAATCTTCAGTGTGAGCTAAACACCTCTCGAGCGTTACGCTGGTATGCGATGTGTGCGGCTGATTTATGGATCAGAAACGACAGCTGCTTTAAGATTTATTTGAGGCGAGGTTCAATAAAATTCTTTTTTTGAGAAGCTTATTACGCTGCAATAGTTGTTGGGAGCGTCAACAACAAGTAATCGTTATGAATGAGTCCTGAGCCTTATCTTTTTATCTTTATTTTTAATGCCAATAAACGATGAGTTATGTGATGGTTAATGTTTTTAAAATCAAGAGGCTTAAATACATTCTGCTCACCAATTAAGTACCCTGGTCTTCTAAGCCAGCGCAAAAAATTATACGTAACAACGGAGCAATAGGAACCCGCTTATGATTCGGTCAATGGTTACAAAAAGATACATGTAGAACAATTTTCACGGGTGATTTTCAAGACGAGAGGCAGTGAATAGCGTTATTTTGAAGAAGATTGGACGACTGTCTATATATAAAAAAATAACTCACTAGTCCTGAATTCTTGGATAAATTTGGCTTCAAAGAACAGAAACAGAATGTTTGTACCGCTATTTCCCCCATTCCTTTCTTAACACTTAACAACATACATCAAGATCATACACCAAGGAATGTTGTTTGAAAAGGATGAACACAACTCCTTACATCGCACAGATAAAATTATTTGAATTTGCAAAAAAAGCGCTATCGGATTGTGTTGTACCCTCGTTAGGCATTTGAATGCGGTGTATTAGTGGCGAGAAATTTATGGGCGAGAAACGACAGGTGCTCACAGATTTATTGCTTTGCGTTCGGCGTATTGCTCTAATACCATTTAGGTAATATTGTAAACTTGTAAATTAGGAAAACGAAAGCCTCGTTTCGTTTCGGAAAGTGTGTGCCTTGAAAACGTTTTTGTTTTTACGTTAGAAAATCAGGTGACAGGGATTATAATTCAAAAGACGCAATTATTTAAAACTAGAGAACCGCTCGCGCTTCGCTTCGGGACCCGTAGGTAAAAGCCGCGTAGATCCCGCTCCCGTAGGAATCTCAGCTAAAAAGTAAATTACATGTAGTATATAATAGCGTGATTCAGAACTTGCAAATGAATTTTACTAACGCCATCTATTAACAACTCCGGAACTAAATATCTAGCAACTAACAAAACATCGATCTTCCCATGGGAATGAGATGTTTTTCCGCGGTAAAAAGTAGCCTACGTCACTCTCCACCCTCCTAACTATCACCACACACATAAACCATGTCATATAATAGCCATGTCATAATATAATAAATAGATTGTGTTGTACCCTCGTTAGGCATTTGAATGCGGTGTATTAGTGGCGAGAAATTTATGGGCGAGAAACGACAGGTGCTCACAGATTTATTGCTTTGCGTTCGGCGTAGTTGCGAGTATAAACCACGGTGGGAAACTTGAGACAAGCTGAATACATTATTTATAAGCAACTATGTCGAATTGTGTATTGCTCTAATACCATTTAGGTAATATTGTAAACTTGTAAATTAGGAAAACGAAAGCCTCGTTTCGTTTCGGAAAGTGTGTGCCTTGAAAACGTTTTTGTTTTTACGTTAGAAAATCAGGTGACAGGGATTATAATTCAAAAGACGCAATTATTTAAAACTAGAGAACCGCTCGCGCTTCGCTTCGGGACCCGTAGGTAAAAGCCGCGTAGATCCCGCTCCCGTAGGAATCTCAGCTAAAAAGTAAATTACATGTAGTATATAATAGCGTGATTCAGAACTTGCAAATGAATTTTAATAACGCCATCTATTAACAACTCCGGAACTAAATATCTAGCAACTAACAAAACATCGATCTTCCCATGGGAATGAGATGTTTTTCCGCGGTAAAAAGTAGCCTACGTCACTCTCCACCCTCCTAACTATCACCACACACATAAACCATGTCATATAATAGCCATGTTGCGACGTGAAAGAGTCACAAACAAACAAACAAACAAACACACTTTCACATTTATAATATTAGTAAGGATGCCTTTATTAATAAAACAGATAATGTCTAATCACGATTTTCGTAATTACCTTTTAATAGAATAAGAGTTAAAAATCATAATTATTTGTTCATAAAACATGAATAAATTGTTAAAATTATGCAACATAGCTATATTCCCATTTATAAAATCTCCCGTGAACATTAATATTACTAGGTATTTGTTGTTGACGGTAGCTACCTCCACGCGGATCGCGCTAGTGGCAACAGCTAGTACTTATTTAATATTTGCTTTAGATTACATCTAAAAGAAGTGTAACATGCGTAATAATAGAACAATGTTTCAAACATTTTTCTATTGTTATATTTGTATTATAACATAGTAGAGAGCAGTGAAAAACTGTAAGCTTCTCAATTACTTCGCCCTCCTTCTTTCTCATGACTCAGAAAACATGTTAAAAAGATAACTTGCGCTTAGGGAATATAAAACCGGATCAAGGTTTTATTTAGAGATCCGTAAATTTAACAAATTTATATCCTTTTTACAGCCTGGAAGCCTGACCTTGGTTAGACACATCGGGGTCGACACATTTGCTCATTGATAACTTTTTTATTTTTGAACACGAGTAAAAAGTACTGGACCAAAGTTGAATATAATTTAGTTTGCAACTTAAATATTCTCAAAATTTTATGTCATGCTAGTACTCGTAGTTTTCCAGATAGACCACAAAACCCGTCTAGAAACACTTGCAACTGCACAAATTTTAAATTAATTTTTAGCTAAGCCCCTGTTGAAATCTACAAAATAAAAATTGAGAAATGTGTAAATGAATAACTATATGAAATTGACAAATGCACGCTTAACGTTACACGACATTTACGACGACATAAATGTTAACTTTTACGCAAATATTAACCCACCGAAACAATACAATACAAATATTCTTTATTGTGCACTAACAGGACAATGTAATCGTATTGTGTATATTTACTTAATTACTCACGGAACCACAACCACGTTTTCAGGTGAGCTCGCTCACAGCTCACGTTGAATTTTTTTCTCACACAACTTTGTTCAAGTCGGGAATAAACAGGCAACGCAGTAGAGCCAAGTTTGCGTTTAGTGTAGCAGAGTAAAGTTTTTTAAGCTCATAAAACAAAAGATTCCCCCGGACACAAACGGTGCATTTTTAAACAATAAATCTCGCAAACTAAGCGCCTAGTGTGGAGACGTGAATGGTTTCAGCGTGTTGTCCGCGTTTATGAGCTGTCGTACTCATTAGAGGAAAGTGTCTCTCGGTGTACGTGTAGACATAGTGCTGTCCGTTTAATTTTATTAAATTACTGCAAGATCTTGTTTTATAAATGGAATTCTTGGTGCGTCTATAAAAATTTTATGAATGTGTTTTACATTATAATAAATAACTCAAATTCAAATTCAAATTCAAATTATTTATTTCTTCGAAGTAGGTTTTTACAAACACTTTCCGAACGTCAAGCTACGCCATCGCTTCAACAAATCCCTACGGCGAGTGGTCTTGGAAGAAGAAGCGGCAAGAAACTCCCAAGGAGTCTTTTTTTTCTCTTTCTCCACTCACAGTTACAGTTGCACTTACTACTAATTACGGCTAAAATACGAAACTCATGTCCAAGCTGATTTATCATTAAAATATTCATCAAGTTTGTAATAACCTTTCGTCATAAGAATGCTTTTGACATGAGTTTTAAGTTTACAGTACGGCATTTCTGTTAATTGTATCGGAACTTTATTATAAATTTTAACGCAGTTACCCATGAAAGAGCCACCAGTTTTGCTAAGTCTGAATTTTGGTACAATTAGTTTAGCCTTATTTCTAGTATTTATATTGTGTACATCACTCTTTTTAGGAAAATGGTCATGATATTTTTTTACATACATAATATTATCTAAAATATACTGTGATACTACAGTTAATATATTACTTTCTTTAAACAATTGTCTTAGTGAATCCCTTGGCCTGAGGCTGTAAATGGCACGTACTGCTCTTTTCTGTAATATGAATATTGATTCTATATCTGCAGCTGAGCCCCACAACAGCAGACCATAGGACATTACACTATGAAAGTAGCTAAAATAAACTAATCTTGCTGTTTCTACATTAGTCAAGAGCCTTACTTTCTTAACAGCGTAGGCAGCAGAACTTAGTTTCCCCGACAAGGTTTCGATATGAGGACCCCATTGCAGATGAGAATCTATAGTAAGGCCTAAGAATGTCGTTTTTTCTACTAGTTCTAATACTTCTCTATTCAGAACAATTTTAGTTGGAACATGTTTAACATTTGGTAATGTAAATTTAACACATTTAGTCTTTTTTGAATTTAGCATTAAATTATTATGCGTGAACCAGAGCAGTACTTGTGAAACAGCGCTATTCACATCGTCAAAACATTGTTTTCTTCTGTCTACTTTAAAAAGTAAAGAGGTGTCGTCAGCAAATAACACAGTTTCACACAAGTTCCTAGTGAAGTAAGGAAGATCATTGATATAAATTAGGAAAAGCAGAGGGCCTAATATCGATCCTTGGGGCACACCCATAGTCATTTGTGCTCCAGGGGACTCTACTCCATTAATAACTACCTTTTGTATGCGTTCCGACAAGTAAGATTTTATAAGGCTAACTGATTGTGTTGAGACACCATAATGACTAAGTTTATTTAATAATATATTATGATCGACGCAATCAAAGGCCTTTGAAAGGTCACAGAATATTCCAATAGCATCCTGCCTACGCTCCCAGGCATCGAAAACGTGTTTGAGAAGGGCAATGCCTGCATCAGTGGTACTCTTCCCTTTAGAAAAACCGAACTGACTAACATGGAACAATTTATTTGAGGAAAAATGAGACAGCAGTTGATTGTAAATAATTTTTTCAAAAATTTTACTAAAGGCTGGTAAGACAGATATGGGCCTAAAATTTGTGGGGTCGTTTCTATCTCCAGCCTTGAACAAAGGTATTATTTTTCCATGTTTCATAAGATTGGGGAAGCTACCAACATCGACACATTTATTGAAAATAATGGTTAAATGGGGTGCAACTAAAGGGATAATCGATTTAATTACTACCGTAGAAAGGCCCCATAGATCACTTGACTTTTTAATATTTAGAGAGTTAAAACTTGGAATAATTGAATCGTAAGTGACGTGTTTAAAATTAAATGTATCGGTACACTTATCAACACAGGACTCCATTATGCTAATGGCAAGTTGAGGACAAGTATTCAAGTGTTTTGTGATCACCTGTGGTATATTTGAAAAGAAATTTTCAAAGGCGCCGGCAACTCCGCTATCGGAAGTGATATTCTCGTTATTGACCTTGAGAGCAAAATTATGGTTATTTACTTTAATTTTACCCGTTTCCTTATTAATAATATTCCACGTAGTTTTAATTTTGTTGTCAGAATTCTTTATTTTATTAGCAATGTAAAGTGATTTTGCTTTAGCGCAAACTAATTTAAAAGTTTTGGAATACATTCTGACATGATTCAAAAATTCCGGGTCTGTGGAACTAGATTTTTGTTCATATAATTCAAACAGTCTAATTCTACTTTTATATATTCCAGTCGTTGCCCAGTCACTAAATTTAGTTTTCGGATTAACACATGTGAAATGTTTTTCTTTAAAATTTACATTCAATTCATACTTTATTAAATCAAAAAAAGTAGAATAAGTTTTATCAGGCGTGTCATTATAGCATATTTCTAATGTTGGTAATTTCCTTTCGATATTACTTTTGAAGTTATTAATTCTTCTTTTGGTGATTGGCCTACTGATTATATTCTGCTTAGTAACATCATTATGGTACTCAACTGTGGCAAGTTGTCCACTATGGTCTGAACTAATACAATTAAATATAGTGTTATTTATTACCATGCAATCACAAAAAATATTATCTAAACAAGTAGCCGATGTGGGAGTAACTCTTGTAGGTTCAAAAAAAACATAGTTTAAGTTAAATGATTTAAATAAATTAATAAACCTTACAGAGCAAGACGATGTTACTAAAATATCTATATTGAAATCTCCACACACCAATACTTTTTTGTTTTTTTTACATAACAATTTTAAGACATCTTCCATAGCAGATTCAAACAATGGGTAGCTGCTTGCAGGTGGTCTATATACACATACAATGACCATCCTCTTGAGTTCAATACATGAGAGTTCTATAATGTGCTCAATAGAAAGGGATACTATATCCTTACGTTCCTTAAAAATTAGGTTATTATGTATCAATATAAGTGATCCTCCTCTTAGCATATTTGATCTACAAAAGGAACTGCCTATACTGTAGTTAGCTATAGATGTGATTAATTCATGTTGTTTTAGCCAGTGCTCTGTGATACAAAATATATCAATTTTCATTTCATTTAATAATAAATCTAATTCTAATTCCTTGCTGGAAAAGCCTTGTATATTTTGATGAACTACTTTTAAACAGGTATGCTTTTCCTTTGTCAATATATTGCAAGAGTTATTCTCTGTTGTCTTAGAGATTAATTTAAATTATTTGGAACGTATTCCAAGGATCCATGCTGCATGTCAATACATGACTGCCCAATAGAGGCAGTGGTACAAGCCAAATTCTTGGCTAAATTGTCAATAAAAAATGATAGCGATAGTGCTATTTGTCTCTTAAAACTACTGGGCAGATAATAGTTATCTTTAGTCAAATAAAAGGAAGTAATTAATTTATTTGTGTCAATTACTCTCAGGTATTGCTCACTATATAAGGACATAGTGTCCAAAGTTAAATTTAATGAATATCTTATATTATTCTCCCTCTGTGGCAAACTTTTGCTATAAGGTAAAGTAAACATTACAATACTTTTTAAGTTCAGTAAATGTAACTGGTTATAATAGTTTGTTAAGCTTTTTTTGTTTATTTTACCTCTATTTCCAACAAAAATAATTAAATTAGTATCACTATCTAAGTTACTGTTCATAATTTTATCAAATATATCAGGCAATGAAAGACCTGGGAAGCAATGGTTAACACAGCTGAGCCCCGTATAAGTATGTAATAATTGGCCAAAATTCTTTCCAATTTCATCGCTAAACAATACATATTTTGTACAATTATTAATATAGGAATTATTGATATGTGTGACTTTTATAGTTTGAGTAGAATTTGAGATTACTGGATCACATACCGGTTTCAATTTTATTGGTTCCGAGGCACCCAGGCCCGATGCCAGGGAATGTCTTTTAGTAGTAGTCTCATTGTTTTCAGAGACATTAGACAAACATTGTAGGGCCAGTATGTACTCCCTTATCTCTTTTTTTGAGGATTCATAGTTTTTAGTCATAGTCTCTAATGATGTCTGTAAGTGAATCAATTTAGCATTAAGTGTATCAATGTTTTTTTCATAGATCAATCTATTTTCCTCAATAATTGATGAACACGTCTCTAGTTTTTCTAATAACTGCATTCTCTCCTTTACGCATTGTGTATATTTCATGAATTTTTTATTTTGATGTACAAGTTTCTTAGTTCTATTAATGTATTTATTTATTTTTACATATTTTCTTAACTTGTTCCTGCCACACACAACTGTGCTCATTGCAACTGTATTGCTAGAAGAGTCTTCTGTTGTCAAGTCAATAGTTGCAACTGGCACACTGCATGAGGCAGAAACTAAGCTGGGTGCACTCAGTACCAATTCCTCGAACAAACTTTGGTTCTGTGAAGCTGTAACTTGGGATTTGTCATTCTCCAGTTGGTAAATATGATTATTAGCTTCATGTAGCTGTTTTTCCTGTACAGCAATGAGCCTGAGGGCCTGTTCATACTCATCCCTGCACTGGTCGAACCCATCAAGTATTGACTGAAGTCTGTCCCGTTCATCCGATGTAACTAGTAACTGAGTGTGCATGTCTGATAATTCTTTCTTTAATGAATTATTCCTATCTAACACATCCAACAATTCCTTTTCGTTGTCCTCTCTTTCCCTATGTAGTTGTTTAATAAGCTCCTTGGAGGCCTTTAACTCCTGCAAAGCCAGTTGGAGTTGGGACTCCTCCTGGCGAGCGAAGGCCTTGCGGGTCATCATTTTAAGCGATATGTAAATAAATATAACCGAAAAATAACGTAATCTAGCCAAGAGGCTTTTTAACCAACTGTAGTAGGCCTGTCAGAAGGACAGTCTACGTAACACTTCGCCTTATTAATAGACAATAAAGCTTGTGGACTCCTACTCTAAATTACTACTTAAACCAATCAAATCGCTTTTATCACTAAGATAAATGCAAAAAACTTACTTGAAAGGAGATACAACGAATAACAATTCAAATTACGCACTGTCACTTTGTAGTACCGGCTTTGGTTATGTTAGTACCGGCTATAAAATACTCAATTAAAGTCCTTTTTTTGCAATCACATTCACAATTTACACAATTATAATGAAATTTGTTTAGTTATTTGTTGGAAAGAGGCCGAAATATGCTTAATTATTGAATAAATAAAATAAAATTTAAAGTAGCTATGACAGTCAGCTGTTAACGCTAGTGTTGCCACAGAAGAGAAAATAAAATTGCTAGTAGTAGTAGTTAGTTTTTAGTTGCAATACATTAATTGGTTTTCAAACGTTTAATTAATAATTATAATTCATACCTCACAAACTCACAATGTACCATTGCTTTTTTGATATACCTAGTGACAAATTATATTTTTTGTGCAAAACACAGATAAGCTGGAACTTAATACAAAAATTGGAACTTTGTCTTTGATTACGAGTATACCCCGACAGTAATTTGGTTTTGTTTAAATTGTTGCTATGAAAAAACATTGCTATGCGTTTATGGTAAAATTATAATCGCCACCGACGAGTAGTCAACCAAGAATGAACTAGCTTATTGCAGTTACGAGCAAGTATTAGGTAAGTATTAAGAAGCGCTCATAGCCCGGCGGCTTGCGTCGATCCTAAGTGATCGACAAAGTTAAGCAACTGTGGGCGCGGTCGGTAGTCGGATGGGTGACCGCTAGTGGCAAATATCTTGAGCGCTTCCGTGCTTCGGAGGGCACGTAAAGCCGTCGGTCCCGGTTGTTATCGACAGACAGCAGTCGTTCAGCCGTGTCGGAGGCCTTCGGGCGGCTTGAAAACTTTCGACACTGGGTTGGCCACTAGCCACGTTCACCAATCCGCACTGGAGCAGCGTGGTGCAGTATGTTCTAGGCCTGCTCAATAATGAGGAGAGAACCGTGCTCAGTAGTGGGCCATTAATGGGTTGTAGCCAAGTCATTAGGTAAGTATTCAGAATCATTAAGAATTTCTGTTGTTTAGTGGGTAAAGGCTAAAAATATATTATTATACTTTTGCGTTTCCTATTAGTCCTATTTATAATTCTCAAAGGCAGCAAAAGCGGCCATATTAAACGACCAGCCGGTACAATAAACGAACAAACACATTTACATTAGTTCGAGTAATGTTTCACATTAGGACCCAGCGCATCGTACACGATAATATAGGAGATAGGCCAAAACGGGCGACGGTTTTTGTTGACTTGTTTTCTTGGCCCATTTGTGTATAACCACTTGAGAATTTCATTTATAGAGCAAATGTAACATCCATTAATGTTATTATAAGTGGGTCTAATAAGATTTACGATGGTCCATTATTCTTGTAGTCGATAGGAAATTAATTTCGATACTATCTTGAGGACAAAATTACGTGCTAGAGTATTGTATTGTCTGAATGAGGAAAGATATTTGTGGGATGGATTGTGCGGTTTGCAGCGTCGTTTGTAATGCGTTCTGCCTGTGGTATTGTGAAGTACCTACTGGAATAGCCCTCCTGCGTCAGTGTTCCTGCCTATGTATGACATGAGAGTCTTACAAAGGAGAAATATTAACATTGGCATTACATTAATTTAACAATAAATATATTTATTTAAGTAGTCGTATAAAAAGGAACACCGCCTAAAACATCGACATGTTATAAAATGTGTCACCAATCACCAACAACAATACCATCAATGTACCTAGTCGAAATCAATAATTCTAAAATTATTCGTCAGATATCGCTCTTTAAACGATACTACTACACGACATGTTATGTTATGTTACAGCTATGTTAGGTATTTCGCTACGAGATAGGATTCGCAACGATGAAATTCGTAGTCGAACGAAGGTTACCGACATAGCTCTAAGAGTTAGCCGGCTGAAGTGGCAATGGGCAGGCCACATCGTTCGAAGGACGGATGGCCGATGGTGCAGAAAGGTCCTCGAATGGCGACCACGTCTTGGTAAAAGGAGCATAGGACGCCCCCCGACAAGGTGGACTGATGACCTGAAGAAGACAGCGGGAAACCGTTGGATTCAGAGGGCTCAGGACCGGTCGGAGTGGCGCCAATTAGGGGAGGCCTATGTCCAGCAGTGGACTTCGATAGGCTGATAGATAGATAGATAGATAGACTACACGACAAACACCAATTTTATTACAAACGAATCATCAAAATCGGAAACAAACATACAAAAAAGTTACCTTGGAATTGGGAACCTGTTCCTTTTTTGAATCCGTTTTGAGAACGAGAGCGTGTCACTGGGGTGTGAACTGTGAAGCAATAAAGTAATGCTAGGTCCTCAGTTGTGACATGCGAGACAAACGCCGCGCGCTCTTAAAATATTTCAAAGTTGCCACTTCGCTTCGCACGTGGAAATCACATGAAAACTAACAGCGGGCGGCCGGCAACAAACGGCTCCGTTATTTTTGTGCAAGCCCACCGCTATTTTTGTGCAAGCCAGTTTTACTTGTCGTATTGCGGGAATTTTATCCGGGTGAGAGGTTTCATGCATATTTTAGTGGCCGCACTAAACATAGCAAGCGGAGATCGGATGTTTTTATAGCGGAAGTTCTCTAGCCAAATATTAAAACCACAGTAGAGAAAGTACCTCGCTTCCATGAGTAAACTTTGTGAATTTTATAATTTATACTTTGTAATTAAACTAAAATTTTGGTAGAGATTTCATTAATCTAATGCCTTTTTCAATTTACATCCTATTTTGTGGCGAAGTTTGAGTGCAATTTGAATATATTTTTTTAAATTAAAAGGAGGAGATTATTTTCGTGCATTGGTGCAGAAACGGGTTGGCGGATGTTAAGAGAGTGATAACTATACTCCGTTCGCGTTTGATATGGAATTCGTTTTAAGAGCAATCCACATAAATGACAGCTTTCCGCTTCTGTGATTAAGGTTCATTTTAGATTGACGGCGAGAATTTAAATTTTCTTAAATAAATTGAGCTAAATTGAACTCTGAGCACAAGTAATGAATTTGTTTTTGCGTGAAGTGAAGTGAATTATCGTCGGATATAGTTGCTAAATAATTCATCTAAATTCGACTCCAATTACTTCAAAAACATATCTAATAACTATATATTTCAACAAACAATTCATTATTCAACATAACAGCCATAATCAGGCCGGAACGACCCATTGCGAGGCATCACCGAGGTCACAAACAAACAGATAAACGTATCGTTCTAATTTGGTCGGGCAGTAAACGCCGTCGGTTATAGGCAGTCGAAGATTTTTATTGTCCCGCTCTCGTACCTGTAACAACAAAATGGCGTCGTTAAACGTTAGTACGCAGCAATACGCAGTAATACGCAGTAATACGTGCAAGCCTTTAGGTGGCGGTGATGTATGGGTGAGCGATTTGACCCCATAAAGTTTATTAGGTACCCCAACCTTTGGATGTCTGCCTTACGATTTTTTATAGCCAAAAGATAAATGAGGAAATCGAGGGGAAGAGTCATGTGATGGTGAGTAATCATCGTTATATATAATGAGCAACAACTTCTTGAAGGGTCCCCATAATGTTTTTTTTAGATTTAAGATAGCAAGTAAGCAGCACCACCAAGCGACTCGGTTGTTGTCAATGTATGAAACCGACGCGTCTAGGATGCGTCTCTTGTCAGTGATACAGCGAATTTTGGATTGCGTTGCAGTCGCGTAGCTAATAAATAGCGTAGTGTGAGAAGTGCCTAAACCAACACAGATAAAATCGCGACTAGAATGGTTAGTCCAGTTAACAGAGTGCATTATTGGTTGCATTAATTTTTAGATAATATTGAGGACTATAAAGGATGATTGATCAGTAAGTAATAGTAATAGATTTGTTAAAATAAAGAATGAAGATAAACAATTCTACATTTAACTCGTACGAGGTAAGCTTTTCGATTGAACCTGCTATTTCAAGAGTGAAGCAAAATATTTTTTACGGTAACGTTGATTTGATACCAAACTAAATGTTATTTATTATACATAAGTACATTGTATTTGTAATTTTGTTGTTTCTGTACCTATGTTTATTATTACAAAACAAAATCATGACATTATTAGCAGTCTTATGAGTACCATTCCAACTGTGACTCACTTTGAGAGGACTGTTGTCGCGTTTCAACTCATTTTTGGTATACAGAGGTGCAGTTAAATCAGCATGTTTTTATGGTTCCTTAAACAAATGAGCAAAATAAAAACCTTTGTAGTTTTGTCAACCGTATCTGCTGTTTTAGTTACTGCCCGTATAAGTATACGTTTAAGTAATAATTATGACGACGTCCTTTTGGCCATTTTACTCGAACAGTTTATGGAAGATTTATATTGATATATAGGATAGCTTTACTTTAATTTTCTTCTCTTCCTTATTTTTGACCTAGAATGCATCGGCGATGCCAATCGTGTTACCATTTGTCTGGTCTGCTTGATATTACCTAGTAGTCTTCATTCGATTCCTACCATGAGGTTTTAATTACGAAAATGTCTACCTTCTGTTTAATGACTGACATAACTAATTTAGAGACTTATTTTGCAACTGCTATTTATTTTCAGACTTAAAAAATATGGGTATGTTGAGCGTTATTGCTGTAAAATTATTTAACTCAATATTCATAATGTATTTCATATTTTTATAACTACATACTTAGGAGTAAAATTATCATAATTATTTTACTGCAAAACAACGTAATACTTAAACACAAATTATAGCGAGAATCACACAGTTCGTTCAGTGGGAAAATTGGCAACACACACTCGAAACGCATTAAACTTTACTACGTCGTATTGTTGCGCGAGAAGTACTAGGTTCGCATCGAATTAAACAATTCGACTCGTGCAGATTTCCAAGTGTCTTAAGCTACGGGCAATTAAACAAATCCACATCGTGATTCGCTAGGCACTCTCTCACCTACGCTCGTAATTAAACCGCCAAATTCGCGAGCGAAGCGTCGACGCTCTAATACAATAAAGCCAGTATAAACCGCTCTAAACCGGTTTAATATCAAGAAGGGGGGATAGCTCAACTTTTCGCCCGGGCGCATTACAACTTACAACCGGCCGGATTAACGCGGATATGTACTCAGCTTAATACTAGTTTCTTTGTTTGTGTTTCGTGTGTACTTGGCAAGTTTACAGCGATGATGGTTCTTGAAATTGAGATGGGCGGGCGCGTGGTGTGTTACGAACTTTATACTTGCGGTATTGGGTGAGCTAATGTACAGATTGTACTGTAGGCTGTTATAATAGGTTTGAATTCGGTGTAAGCTAGACTTTGACGAAGGTTAAAGTTTAACAACGCGCTTGACAACGCCTAATCCTACTATCCTACTAATATTATAAATGCGAAAGTTTGTAAGGATGTATGTGAGTGAGTGAGTGTGTGTGTTTGTTGCTCTTTCACGCAAAAACTACTGAACGGATTTTCATGAAACTTTGTAGTAATATAGCTTAGACATCGGAATAACATAATTTGTTAAAATTTATAGAGATTTTTGACGGAACTGGTTTCCCGAAGCGAAGCGAGGGCGGATTTACTAGTATACCTATATGTATCAGTTGCAAGAGGTCCTTTATAGGATTTCCTCATTGAGAAACTAGAAAATATACATACATAAACATGCTTTTATAACGGTAAATAAAATCAAATAAATCCAAAGAAATATTTTTTCTTACTATGTTATGGTCTATTTATGAATTCTCTTGCCCGTAGACAAATTTCAGCGTAGTATCCGATCATACTTGTCATAAAATTGCATGCAATCAGGAATACAACAATGTGCAACAGTGCAAATCTGTAGATGAAAAGGTTCTAACTAAAAGTTCTAAAAAATCAGTTTCTAGATTTGACTCGAAAATGTAAACTTTGCAAGATAATACCTACAGGCTTGTAAAAACGCGCTTCAAAACAACATCAGTGGTGACGTCTAAAATCACACGCCACCGTAAACACTAAGATACTTGCCTAACTTCAGCCGGAACACTACAAAATAATGAAGATGTCACGGTTTGAATAAAGTGTTTTAATTTTTAAAGTATCCTCTAATTCAAGCACAATACCGAAGGAACGTCGTAATTTAGAAAGGAATTTTATAAAGGATTCTCTCGAGGCTTCTTCGCTAGGCAAAATCCTCGTCATATTTTGTCCGGAAAGTTATTATTGCTTTTTATTTACATTGTACAAGAGTTATTAAGCACTGTTTACTGGTATCTCCCCTATTTGAAAATTCTCTCTTCAGTTATTTTATATAGGATAAGGATAAGGAAAATCAAATTGTTTATTATTATTTAAAGCTCTGTTACTCGTAATTATTGTGCAAGTTAGCAAAAAGCGAAAATAACTGTGATCGATAACATTAATTAAGTGTTATATCTATTGTTATTGTGGTTAAAAAACAGTTAAAATTGGATATGTTCAAAAAAAAATAATGTTTGACAAATTAATGAACACAAACGTAAACCATTCTGTTCAAATGTAATAAGTCAACGCAAAATAAAATAGATAGTATGGGTATATGTACGTACCTACACATAAAGTACGAATAGGTATAATATTCTAAAGTGTAAATAAAACTAAGAGTGTGTACCTACATCGAAAGTCGAAATGCGATCTCGCGTTGGAATTTTTTCATTTTTACAATTCAGCTAAAGTGAAACTGATAAAAGTCGGTGTTGACGTCAACATTCATCGCATCGCGACATCGACGGACCGAGTAAGCCAATTTAAAATACATCTGTACAGAAAAAGCGAACCAACTGCATCGTAGTGAACCGAAAACTGAATCCCGCTCCAATCAAACTAGCGGATCCATTTAATCTGATAGCTTTACTTGGTTATTTCGTGTACTGGTGCAGTTCACTCATGGAGTTTAGTGTTAACTTGAGCCACCAGAGGTGATGTTAACACGGTGTCATGATTTTAACTTAGTTTTTGTAGCGATCGGTTGTGCCTAAAGCGTCTAAGTGTTGTAGGATTACATAGATCTAAAGTCACACGTGATACTTGTTGAAATTTTATGAGCGTTTTTGTTGTAGGTAGCATGTAGCATTTACAACACAAGTTTCAAATCGCAAACACCCATGACCCAAGAACAAATATTTATGTGTCACATAAATGTTTGCCCCGACTGGGAATCGAACCCTGGACACCTTACTTCGCAAACAAGGTCACTACCAATTAGGTGTACCCTAGGCCGACAACGGGAGCAACGACGGTGTGCTAAATTAATCAAGACATTCTATATTTAAAAAAAAATTGTACTACACATACGTTGCCAATAATAAAACACTCTCAGCGCCCTCTACGATAGTATCACTCAACCAGCGCTTAATAACCCTGCCGCTACATTACAAAGATGACGATCCCAAATCTCCCTTTATTTCTTCCCTTTTTCTGGCCCCGACGGTGAGAACGACCGCGGTACAAATTAATCTTCGCGAACAATGGACTCCGGTAAGTGGTAGTCCTTTCGACCGAGCATTGTGCGAACAGTTTATATGCCGGACTGTTTGGCTTCAAATATCTAGCGCACCTGATATTTTCCTACAAGCAATATTCATCTCTAATTCGCGACTATACGAATCATTCTTGCACACGGACATACCAAGATTATTATGCCCCGTCGTGCATACAAGAGAGGGCATGAAAGGAGTTCGCGCGAATGAAGGAAAGGTATTTTCATTTAAAACGGACACGGTCTTCTGAATGGCTAATGTCCGCTGATCAAATACGTATGAAGAACGTTCGCTTTTTGTACGAATGCTAACACGACTAACTATAACCTCGTGACCTCGTTACAATGTCGATTAAAGATTTAATGTTAGGTATGTTAAGATTAAAGCGGAAGAGAGATGGATCAAGATGGATGGACAGATTTTAAAAATAAACGGCAATAAAAATGCAATACTCAAGCATATCTTGGCTATAGTCGTAGTAGGTACAAGCATGTTTTAGACATTTTATGTGCTGTCTTTATTTATCTATTTCGTTACTTTATTTGTCGATATTCTATCTCCCGACCTTCTTAATCTATGTCCCGACCCGTCTCAAAGTAATTACTATCATGCCTAAATCTCGCGTAAAACTTGTGATATAAATTATCCGGAGTAAAAGACTTTCTTTGCGCGGTAATAACAAACAAAACTAATAAAGGGACTTTGCTAATAAATATGGAAGCGTTACAACCAACTTATAATCTAATACGTTTAATTCAGTGTCGTCACGACCTCACGACCGCCAACTTGTGTCGTATCGAAAGTTGTGTGAACACGAAAGTTACGGTGATCTGGTTCAAACTAGACCTTAACTTACCAAGTGCTGTATCTTTATAAAAGTACCTAATGCTTACTTACGACCATTATTTGCTAGTAATAATTTTTTTTTGGGAAAATTCTGTGAAGACAGGTCAATATGACCATAATTTCATTATGAAAGTCGATATATCAGTTTCTAGTCTTTCCTGGTAGAAGGATGTAGGGCTCTGTACCATCTTTTTAGTACCTACTGTTGAATTCAAGGAGTCAAGAACATCAAAATATTTACTCATCTCCTTTTTGACAGCCATTATTACTTGGAGTTCGATTAGTTGTTTACATTGTTTGTTATGTTAGAATATTTTATGAGTGATGACAAAAAGGAAAATATTCGAAATGTCTTGCCAGGATAAACCAGTCCTGCACTAAAGATATGGCTCCCCTCAAATACTCAAGTTTCTTGAAATTCAAACTTTTCAAAACACTCATACACTCGGCAAATCCAGCCCCCCTTGTTAAGGTTCGCAGCGAGTCGCAGATGAAATCCGCACGAATTCTGCAATCGCAGAAAACTTCGCATATTTAGCGTGATAATGACGTCTTTGTTTCGGTCGGCGCGCAATTTGACGGAATCTGTGAGTTTCTTACAAATTTATCTTCTCTAATTTATACAAACACGATTTTTGGTGTATTACGAGTTGGATTAGATTTTTTATTTATTTTAAAAATGCTTCTATAAAAGAATCTATTTATATGCAGACAATTCCTTATTTTATTCTAGTATAAGACTCTATAAAAATTGATTCGTTTGTGTGCTACTTTCATTTTTAAAGTACTTCCTAGCCTACGGTCTACGGTAAACGTACCATAGCGTCATCCACGTGGCATTAATGTAGTTTTTGGTTTTAGATCTCAAAATTTACAGCGTTCTGTGTATGTTTATATCTGTGATATCCGCTATTTGAGCATAATCGATGCATCGATATATGTACATAAACATTATTAGCTCAACAGTATTGTAGACCGAAACAGTATCTTAAAAAATTGTTATCTTGTAACGAAGGCGAAAAATTCAACCAAAAATTTTAAATAAGTATCTTTACAATTCGACTGAGAGCTTAACCGTTTTAATACGGCTGAAAACGTTAAAATAAAACGCCTTTCCTATAGAAACAGACAAAAGTTGTCACGGTCAATGCCGCGCTGTAGGCTATTTAATTGTGGACTAGCTTTTACTGAAGTTCGTTAAATATTTTTATGCCGGTGATTTTTATCATAGATTAAAGTGAAGAGAGATGGAGCGTAGCAATAACGTGAATAAAAAATAAAAATATTTATCATTCTATCTTACTTTGAAAATTTATTTAATGGATAATTTCTAATTTTTTTTATTATACTCGTAATAGATGCACATGTGTGGTCCGCGGGAACTCCAGCATAAAAGTAACCCATATATTGCTCCACACCTTCTTCTATCTACCCCAGTGAAAGTCCTATAAAAATCCGTTCAACCATTTCTGAGATTAGCGTGCACAAACAGCGATTAGTTACAGTTTTATTATATGTATGTAAAGAAAGAATAGATATGAAAAATAGTTTTTATTTGCTGCACACTAATACCAATACTCTATCTCTTTTCTTCCCTAATCTATGAACTGTAGACTAGCTTTCATTGAAGTTAGTTAAAATTGTGAAAGGCCTCGATTTGAATACGATAATAAATGTCACGAATGTCAACATTCATTGCGTTCAAAGCGTGAGTATGCGAGTAAGCCAATTTGAAAAACATCCATTTGAATAATAGGAACACACAGTTATTTGTCCTTTTTCGCTGAACTGAAAACTAAATACACATTTGATCATACCATTGAAATTGTAAATTTTTTACTTGTTTCTATTGTTGTAATGCGTCTGTTGTTAAGGGAATACAATTTGAATGTTCCCCGACTGTCCAGTATTAGCCAGCCCAATACTCGTATTCTCTCATATTTCAGACTCCTAACAAGAGATCGCATGCTAATATAGGTAAAAGACATTTGTTTCGATAATCTTAATTTTATTCTTTTACATGTTCATCTTCCGTCATTTGTACATTATATCTGGCTGTGAAATGAATTATTTATAAAAAAAATACATAAAATAGGATAAGAGAGCATATTATTAAAAGCATAAATGCTCTACAAACAACCTTTAAGTGAGTACGAGTGCGTAAGAATTTACTAGTATTTTACTGTATCTGCTAAGTAGAATTTTTTGCCACACAACTTGCGAACAGATCCTCCTACTTACACCTGATAGTGAGAAATCACCTACACATAAAAGCACCCTCACGCAACGTGGCGTCACTTGGCTCTTATTAAGTTGGCAACGGCCGCACGTGACAGATTCCCGGAAGATTATGAAACTTGGCCCACCCCTCCAATCTGTCTCTGACGTAATGAAAGTAATGAAGCCCCGAAAAGCTGAGGTAAATGGTAATGTCGTGGGAACCTGGACTTACTTACCATCTGGTCCATTAGATGTCTGCTGCATAGGTTTACTTTGAAGGGACTAGAATACAATAATTGTCGCAATTACCCTGATTTTTTAGCCACAATACCTAGGCAAAAAGATCCCGTAGATCTCCAGCTGACATGTATGTGTAAAAGAAAGTTTGTATGTTTTCGGTTGAAAATTATTCGTAATATCTGAGTCATAAAATATATGGGCATATCAACAATGGTGTTTGGACAATAGTATACTTGGGCTAGAGCATAATTCACCTTACTGCTCCAGTACAGATTGATGGAGGGAAGGAATTTTTATGCCGCGTTGAGATCTGCGACGTTTCATTATTGTACAATCCTATTCATGCAGTTCGGAACATGGAGCGGTCGTCTATAGTAGATTTAAGTATTCACATACTTTTTAAATTGGAAGACGCTCCTAAAAAATAATTTCTTCTACTCTGCCAGTTATTATTACCGGAAAAACGGACACTGAAATAGAATGTAACGTATTCCTACTTGAGGATATTACAAATGTCACGACGAGGAACACATTGTCGGCAAGCACGGATGCAGACGAAGTTTCAAACAAGGCGACAGTGAGACGGTATAGCGACGTTGTGCGGGCGACGCGACGCAAACATATTAGTTTGATGTTACCGTTTAGATGTAACAGCGGTGCACTACACATAAACAATTACTTTAAACAATGGATTGAACGCTAGCTCTTGATCCAGGGGGGCTCGGGTTCAAAGCTGGGATCATCTCTTTTCAAAAATATGTGCAAATTACAATTTAATTATCACTTGCGTTAGTGAAGAAAAAAATGTGAGGAAGTCGGAATGGAAATGGAAACCTATGGAAACCTGAACCTGACTGTGTATGAACTTTGTCAAACCGTACTTAGTCAGCGTGGTGAACTCTGGCTTGAGGGGATGATGCATGAATGAGCGTGCTTAAAGTGACAAATAGGTTCATATTTCATGTAAACAATTACTTACATAACAGACAATAGGTAATTATTATCACATAGGTTATTATGACATGGTATTGCCGCTAAATAAATAAAGAGGTTAGCAATATTTATACGCGATAGAGCCTATATTTTGCCTGGGGTAGCATTATTTAAATAAATTTTATTTGGTGAACTACTGACGACAGCTTAATTAACTTCCAAAAATTCGCCGTCACTTTAAACTCCATTAAAGTATCTATTAAACCTCATCTTTATAAATTTTGCAGGATCATCGGCGCAGTCAACACTAACCGCCCTTGGCGATGCTATCTATACAGCGATGCTTAATAACCGAGTGCTCTGGTTGTCACGCCTTTCATCCGTTCCCTTTTCCTGTCCCCTTCTGTCAGGACGATGGCGGCCCAAATTAATCTCCACAGACAATGGCTTCGGGTAAGTGGTCGTCCTTTGGATAGAGCGTAACGTTAGGTGTTTATAATGCTGCACCTGTTATGACCTTACAAACAATAGTACCGCCCGCCACGGTACCTAGTACCATTTCTGCCGTGTGATATTTGTATCAACAGCAACTATGTCAACTATGGACCACACGACAAGCACTACCTTTCGAACAAAAAAAGAATCATCAAAATCGGAACAACCAGTCAAAAGTTATGAGCATTAAATAAATGCACATTATTGAGAATAACTAAAAAACTAACCGTCAGATGTCGCTCAAATTTTCGAATTGCGAAAGAATTATCGAAATCAGTTCACTCATTGAAGCGCTCATAGCCCGGCGGCTTACGTCGATCCTAAGCGATCGACAAAGTTAAGCAACAGCGGGCGCGGTCGGTAGTCGGATGGGTGACCGCTAGTGGCAAAAATTTCTTGAGCGCTTCCGTGCTTCGGAGGGCACGTAAAGCCGTCGGTCCCGGTTGTTATCGATTGATAGCAGTCGTTAAGCCATGTCGGAGGCCTTCGGGTGGCTTGAAAACTTTCGACACTGGGTTGGCCACTAACCCCTCCACCAATCCGCATAGGAGCAGCGTGGTGGAGTATGCTCTAGGCCTCCTCAGCAGTAATGAGGAGAGACCCGTGCTCAGTAGTGGGCCATTAGTGGGTTGTAGCTTAGCTTAGCTTTAGTTCACTCAGTGCAAAATGGTCAAAAATACACTGATACGTCATAGTAGGATTAACTAGTCTATTGCCGTATACCACCATATGAATGTATCGCTAGTACTAAAATTTTCCTTTGCCGCGAAAGGTATTAACCCATGTAAATAGAATTTTCATTCGAATTTGGTACGGGCACCTGAATAGTGAAAAATTCAATTCAATTATTGTATGGTGAATGAACGTGTAGTGTAACCTACAGAAGGAGTAGTTGTGAGGACGTGTACTTTTACGTTGAATGTCTTTAAAATAAACCTAAAATGAAACGAGAAGACCTAGGTATATTCTATGTTACAATGTTACCTTTACGACGAGTGATTTCGTGCAAAGATTTCGAAAAATTGTTCAGTTTGGATAGTAATTTTGGGTAAAAATGTTGCAAACTCTTGACCATATTCGGAACTGACTGCACCAAAGTTACCCATTCACATCAATAGCACCCAAAGTATCATCGAGATTGCCGGTCAAGAAACAATACTCTTGTTTATGGATGGAATGGAATTCGCAAGCTCTCACTCTTAAATCAAAAATTCCATAACATGAAACCTAGCAGATTTCGTACCATGACTTCGATATACCTATTTAACGTACGACGTATCACAAAACAAGTTTGTAACGTACCGAGTACCGAAGTAAACGTGTATCGTATTTAGTACAGACTCGTCTCCGGCGCAAACTTGTCCCATATCAAAAGTTAGATTAACGCGAAAACTACAGCGATCGGCCCCCGCCAACTCCGAACTGTATGACACAAATTGTGTAATTCTACAAGTACTACAATCAGCAATCTAAAGTTATAGTAAGCTATTAATGGGACAGAGGGACATTTGATAATCTTCCAACTATAACCTCACTTTGTATGTATAGTTTTACAAGGCGTTGCCCGCGATTTCGTTCGTAGATAGGAGTTTTTCCTGCGTGAATCCCAATCCCGCGAGAACTCTGGGATAAAAAGTTCTTGCTCCCTATCCTCCTATATCTCCCAGTGAGTCCCATAAAAATCCGTTCAGGCGTTTCTGAGATTAACGTTTTTTTTTATTGAATTAAGGTAGCAAACGAGCATACAGCACCACCCTTCCACTGCCGCCCATAGCAATTGTGACCGACTTAGAACAAGACCCAATTTAGGGACTAGGGTGGTTAGTCCAATTAGTAGATGGTGTTAGAATGTTAGTTGGTTAGTTTGTTAATAAGTGTGAGGACAGGGACTGTTAGTGATAGTTAGTCCTGTTAGTTAATATTAGTATTGTCCAGTTAGTAATGATTAGTGTGAGTCTTGTTCCAATTCGGTCACAGATGCGTTGCTACCCCTGAGGACTGAGATGGTCGCCTCTTAAAAAGTGAACCGGCATAAAGAGCGATCAGTTACAGTTTTATTATAATATACCTAGTTATAAAAGATCTAGAAAGATATAGATTCTATTTTTCTCATAAACTAAATCTTGTCATATTATTTTAATCGAAACAGCATGATATCGTTTTTATATTTATGTAAATAATAAAACTCCAAAAGATTTGAATGAATAAAATAAAATCTCTAAGCCTAGTAAGTAAGTAAGCATTTGTACCGATGTTCTAATATGTACATATTTTAGTGTGGGGCAACACTCAAAAGGGTTTTTAAAATTCATTCGGAAAGGGGTGCAATGGGGGTAAACGTTTTTACTATAGAGGTAGCATAGTATATTCCTATCTCTATGGTTGCATATAAAAATATTTTTGTTACAAGTTTGGAACAAGCTGCAAGTTTAAAAAAAAACTCAAAATTTCGAACATTACAAAAACATTCCGTAACATAATTCGTATGACTTTTGTAACGTAAAACTTATTTTAAATCTAAAACCTGTTTATGTGGTAACACGTCTACTTATATGACTTTCAGATATTTCTCCAAGCGAACAAAACCTTAGCAAAATAACTGGCAACAGAATTTAACATAATTAACCATTAAGCAATCCTTTTCACGAATCTAATTAACGTGCAGACTTCGGTACCGCGACGTCTTGAATTTAGGAGATTGTTTCACTTTTAGCGTTAAACTATTAGCGAGGAAACTAAATACATTTTGATTGCGTCTTAGGAACATCGATCAACAATACTGGATTACCTACAAAATTGAAACTAAAAACGGTCAGCATAAATAAGTTCCCACCTACGCAGTTTTATCTGTTTACTATCGAACTAATACAAAAATTTCACTTTCTGTACAACAAGAGCAATAGGTAGACTCAATTTTTTTAAACATTAGGTACCTTAAACCAATATCATTCGCCACTTACATATTATGTAAGCTCTTATTTTGATGGTGTGGGATCTTAGTTTTCACCGCACGTCACCATTTCACATCTCGCTTTACCAACCAATTAAGTACACCTCATCTCACCAGGTCCTACTGAGCCTATTTTCCCTGAAGTTTTAAACAAAACTCGTTCGATACACTACATTAAAACTAACATCTCGTTTATCGCTCATCCATCAGCAATCGAACAAGTCTGTTAAAATTAAATTTAATACAGTTCACAAGTCGCCGGGGTAAAATTTTAATACGCACCCCGACCCGACGTGAAAACATCGACGGCAGATGTAAGAACCGCCCGCGCTGTTACGTATGCGCCCTCCAAGTTGGGCCATAAAAAAGGTAATTAGTTGAATGGAGTCGAATTAGAGACTAAAAGATTTATTTACCAACTTTTCCGCCTTCATCGCCTCTTTAATATTGTTTATGTTCTCGGCAGTTCGTTCTCCAAATTTTAACATTATAACGTGAAATTAAATCGATTACATAACACTTAGATTATCATCATAATATTATCTTTAATTACCTATTTAAAACTTACAAGGATCTATGTATATTGTATGTATATAATTATCATTTCACAAATTTATGTCCCGCTTTCCTATTCATTTTTATTATTGGCTTCAATAAAATATCTCGTAAAGCTTCCTAACACTGTGTTATAATATGTGTAACTGTTGTATATTGTGTTGCTAGTAGATTCACTAGTTCAGTTCAGATTGTGTAATTTACATATCAGTTATTCCGTCAACTTAAGTGCTTCATTAAATAAGTTTTATTTTTGTTTCAAGCATAATCTAAAAAAATTGCTGCCTTCTAAAATTTCACTGGGTATCGTTATACAAGATTAAATTTTGTCAATGCGAAGACATGGGAGCATTTCCCATATTATTTATAATATCATAAAATCCAAGTAGAATCCTAATAAAAGTTAGAATATTTTCAATGGTAACAGTACTTTTTGTTCCAAGTTTCCGTGGCTCGGTACGTAGTTTAGCTCGTCGTTTCTCACCTCAATTTCCATCTTTTACATAAATTCGATAACGTCTGGCGAACCTCCAAATATCGAATCGAAGCCAATGTGAGGTTTCCAATGTTATTTTTGTTTCGAAATTATATAGCCGTTTCACATCATTACCTTGTGCAGAAGAGAGACGGTGAATGGAACTTTAAACCAAAGGTGAATTGGATACATAATACATTTATATTTTCGAAACGGTAATGCATTTCGCGAATATATTTCACTATGGAGAGACAGTGCTCGCAATGCAGTGATGTCGCTTTAAGGCATTATGCTGATGTTTATATAACGATACTAGTCTAAGAACTGAAACAATAGAATTGTTTGAAACGGGCTGCATAAGGCAAAACTTATAATACAAAAATAGATAGTTAAAAATGAATAATACGCGAACGTTTCGCTTCTAGAACAAAACGACAAATTCTGTGTATATTTTATTATATCTGACTTTTACCTTTTCTGGATTTGAGCCAGTGGAGCGTGAGAAAAGATAATATAATGAAGATTACAATCGAGTGCCATATAGATCTACTGCCATTTTTACGTCTCCAATGTGGCATTGTAATTTTTATCACCACAAAGAAATACGTGGCTATGTTGTTACTGTGTAGACTTAACAGAATTATGATATTAAGTTTATTTCTACGTCGGCTATGGTATATTTAACATAGATATCGCGGCATACCTCACGTTTTAATAATCAATGTATAGACATAAATTATTCAATGCTAATGTATATGGTACTCATGATTCATTTCTGTTCGTTTTGAAAAAAAAAATACGCATTCGTTTTTTATGTTGTAAACAATACAAGCTTATAGCAGTCATATTAAAATGGAAGTGCAAAAACCTACGAAAAGTATAATAATAATTTATCATGTATCTGTATCATGGGCGCCATGGACAAACACACAAGACTAGGACACATCCAGACCGAGAATGCAAATTTAAACTCATCATTCAAATAATGATAGAAAAAAGATCTCGAAGTATCTGCAACTTTTAAGGAGGCAAGCAAAAGCTGTGTCTCAAAGCGTCCGCCCGTTTAATGGCCACACTAATAAGTGGAAGTTTTTACAACGCCCCGGAACACTTGAAGCTGTATCCATATTCATGAGAGGCTTCTGTTGTTCGCGCGGTGTTGGGTTCTGTGCGATTAATTTTCAATTGATCGTTTGATCATTTTTATATCATCATTTATGACATCATTTTTGTAATCACTTCATAAATATTTTATTTATTGATTATTATGTATTTATTATACGATTATTTTCTTGCTATATTTTCAATTTGGCTTCATTCTTAGCCTATGACCGAGGTGTATCCTTAAAAACGAGAAGGCCTAGAGCATATTTCACCTTCCTGCTTGGTTATTGGTCAAATTAACGAGGAGGGTAGTTAGTATGGTACCCGTGGGACTCCGACATACATCACTAGATTACATTTACATACATTCAAGCAGTTTTTGTTTGAAATTCGTAACAAATTTTGCTTGATTCTCAATCTTACCTCCTTATTGCATCCCCATTCATGTCTAATCAGCATAAGAAACTTAAATAAATATTCGCTTTATTACTTGATATTCGTTTAAAAAAGTATCCAGAACTCTAGTCGAATTCATATTTATGAGATTCGTCTCCGCATCCGGTCTGACGTTCAATATCGCTCTTGTATCGATTTCGGTAATCAAAAAGAGATTCTGTTAGCATTTTTAAGGTTCCATTCAGATGAGGATCCGATACAAATATTAAGTTTGTTCGACCTCAGTTCATGATGTAGCTCTGATTACCATTCATTTTAAACTCGTCATCAGCCCTCTATTTTTTTGTCAACGATATTAAGATTTCGGTTCTCTTCTGGTTAAATGTGTTTTTTAATATTCTAACGATTATTTTCCTTTTTTGTCTTTCACACTAGAATGCTCATTAAGCCAGGCTTTTACCACGAGTGAAGTGGGTTCCGTACATTTCAATATCAGGAAAATTACAACAAGCACTTCCATCATCAAAGAGTCTAGGGGAATAGGCTTAGTGACAAAGAGTAAGAATAAGTCGCTCATTTATGACTGTGAGCAGAAAATAAAATGATAAGTCTTTCTTAGCGAAATATTAAATCTTAAATTATTCATTTTAATGGAATTCCGACCCCATTGATTAAATTAATATACTACACAGATATAAAGTCGAAAGAACTATGGCAGTTATTTCTAGTCCAAAAAAGTATTTTTCAATATTTTATTCGTGTGTTTATGTGTTTGTAGTGGAATTCCAATTATAATTAATTAATTCTTTAATATATCCGCTATTTAAAAAATATTATGGTCAGTAACAACTCAAGGATTAATGAATGGATCTAAACCCGCTAGTTTTGTGGCCACACTAATTACTCCAGTTTTCTTTTTTTTACAAAGGATCGGAACACTCGTTCCGTATTCATATTCATGAGAGCCGTCCCTATCGGTGCTTCGTTTTATTCAATTAATTTGCCGATATTGCTCTCCAATCGTTTCATTCTTGGTAGTCAATCGTGGTACTTATCAGTTCCTTTATGAGGTTTCGAGCATGTTTAATTTATGATTTCATAATGGGGTTCGGTTGGATGCGTTGGTAAAATCAATCGATGACACTACAAATCCATACATCCATACATTTAAATAAAATTGAAGGGTCTGTTTTAAAATAGCAGTGTATTTTCCAGTACATAGGTATTTATTATGATACTAAAACATAAACAAACGATTGCAAAATTTTTGTCTGTCTGTCTATAAGTCTGTCTACATGTTTGTCTGTTTGTCCAGGCTAATCTCCGGAACGGCTAAATGGGTTTTTATGGAACTTTCACTGGGAGATAAAGGAAGTTGTGGATCAACATTTAAGGTTTCTATCCGGATCGGGATTCACGCGTGAAAAACTCTATAAATAAATAACGCTATACATTCATAGCACTCATATGGAATATAGATTGGTAAGTTCAATAATTCTGACATAGATATAATTTAGGGTACAAAAAGACAGTTCTTAAATATTTACATACATATAAAAAGGCTGAAAACAGATTTATATTTCTACCTCGATGGAAAGAAAACTTGGAATCCTACGAACTGTCTAATCAGTCTAGCTTGGTATAAAAACATTCCTTTCTAGACCATGGTCTCTCGCTGTTAATTAATATTGGGTATATCTTAGACACCATGTATAGATTTATATTCTCTCATTTCTTTCTTCAAATTCTAGCTTTCAATAAATAAATAGTCACTTTGGTACAAAGATGAAGTTAACGTGTCCAATCTCTCATTATGGACGTTGATCAACTATGTCTAGTTAAGAGCCCTTCTATTGAATATCGTAGAACATTTTCCGACACTTGACCCAATATTTTAAGTTCTAAAGACTTTTCTATTTACGATACAATGGAGCATGCAGTCAGGAATTCACCTTATAGCAAATGGACATTGCCGAACGGGAAAATCCGTTACACCAAAGCTTAAACGCTCGTCGGAACAGAAGAAGTGAGAAGAAAGAAAAAACTACATACTGGCTCAACCTCTAAATGCAACATGACGACTCATTTCAGGACGAATTCAAGCAAAATGATGGTGGTTGCGGTCAGGCACGCTTCAAGATAAGATAAGAGTAATATAATAGATATCAATTACTAAATCATAATAGCTTCAACCCATTAAGTTTACTGCTGGGCACGAATCTCTTATCATAGCGTTAGAACAAATGTAAGTACAACTATACAACGTCGCGAAGCAATATTGGTGAATTTTTCCAATGTAACAAACCCACTATAAGCTTAATAAAAAAATAAGTAGTTAGTCACGAAAAACCTTTACCGTAATTTAATGTACCTTACGTTGGCGTGCAAGTCGCCCGATTTATGAATATTGGAGCCGAAGCTATAAAACTATCAAAGTCCATTAACCTTCGTCGCATGTCGAGTTAAAGAAAAACTTAAAGTTGGCTAGATAGACCCTGTACTTTATCAAAAAAACTATAAAAATTAGCTACATAGTTACTTTATAGTCACACAATAATACTTACAATACTTCCTAATGCAAATAGTATTTTTTTGTTAAAATTAGAAGACTCATGTGATGGTTAATGATTTTTGCTGTTCTTCGAAACATACAACACCAAAGAAAATAAGCCAAGTTGGAAATTTGAATGAGAAGTTTAAATTTCTGTTCTTGGTCTGGGTGAATTTGTGGTGTCCTCGCGTATCCCTGTGTGTCGGTATTGGGGCTTTAAATTGGTTTCCGACAAACATGTGTGACGACCTATCGCCATGCGGCCTCAGTACGATCTGCCAGTCAGAACATGGCACACTAGCGCCATGACATTGACATCTGACATGATATGCACGTCATGATCACCGGAGACATTGCTGTAGAGGTCACAGTATTGTTGTATTTGTGTGTTTGTGTGCACGTGTGTTATCTTAAGCACTTACACCACAGTAATTCTAATTAAAACTGGTACAGACTACAACTGGATCAAAAACATAGCCCGTATCATTGTCATGGTGCACCACTGATATTGAAAGTTGGCTTGAACTCAAGTGTAAATCGATGAAAACCTCTCCAAAATAATAGAAAGTTATTGTTCAAATAAAACTATCTACTTGAATTATTATATTGACGTTTACATCGTCTCGACGCGAGGTTTACATCGTGAGCCGCGTCTAAATTCTTCACGCTGACGTCGAAACACAATAAAGGATAACACAGTCCTTCCACGTACCGAATCTCTAAAATAACACGAGTGAAATTGGGTGAAAATCCCAAGTTCAGTATAAATAACAATTTCATAGCGTACGTACCTACTTCTTGAAAGTCGACACGACTCGACTCCACTCGCCTTCGGACCATTAACCATCGTGATATTTTCCCATTACGAATATTCCCTTTTACCATAAATTGCGGCGGATGGGGACCTTAACAAGTTGAGTCCGAGTCTTAGTTGAGAATGAATTTATTGTATGATAGGTGGTCCTCTGGGATTGTTTCAGATGTACTGTTCGTACTTTGTCCGGTCATCTGTATGATTTTCTTGGTTACGCTTTGAGATATTGCGATACAATTGAGGGTCCTATTTCAGTGTATAACTTATTTATGGATGTAGTCGATAGTAACAGTAAGATTAACGTGCCTAATTTAGTGCCTTAGGCTTTCGGGCAGTTGTGAAATGGCGTTTAGTCAAATAAGACGACAAACGTGCCATTTTATTTGTACTGTGGGACTACGTTATTAATGACTGACTATACTAATACAGTGGTTATTTTATAATAAAACATATTAGGAATCTTGAAAAATTAAGCCGGTATACTTAGTTGGAACTAAAACTACAGCATTTCACTAAGAACGTATCAACAGTCCCCTGATAGTGCAACTTTATCACACATGTTGGAACGCTGCCTAAAAGATTGTAGCGGCATTCCCACAGCAACCCATCTAATCTAAACTATCATCTAAACACCCTCTAAAGATATCCCCTCGATATACAGAGCTGTACATTATACAGTAGCACGGATATTGGCAAAACAACGTACTCAGCATTCTTCACAAAGATCCGACTTTCCTCGTAAAAGCCTACTCAAACGACTTCACCACACAACAAGGCATGTGAACTTATCAATTGCCATTCCCACACAATGCCTCCTGGGGCCATGCGCTGTGGAACTTTTAATTGGTACGAAATCCTCGCTCCGAAGGCGTTTTAATTAGGAAAATTTCCTATGAACAAGCAAGGCGGACGCGATATAATTTCTATGCAAATTGCGCCTTTAACTTTGAGCTAGGCGTGTTTCACATGCGGCGAATCGATGTCTATTGTAAACAATTCGTTATTACTTCCGAACGCTGACTGCTGAGTTTTCCTAGTTTCGTGTCAAACTTATCTACTGCCTACAACTTAGTGCTTGCGTTTCGCTTAGGTCTGAGTACGTAAGGGTAAAAAAATATTACATAAGTTTCTTTTTACTGACGTTCTTCTTTTATTTGTGGACCGATTGAATTAAAATATATAGTAAATTTAAACCGAAGTTTGCTAAAGTAATTATATTTATGAAAACCGCACAAGTGTATCAATGAAACCAATATGAACAAATGATTTTGAGTTTAAACTTTGTATTTGTATTGAGTATCAATTTAGGATAAACTGGAACAAACTTAAAAAAACTGTCAACAATTATAGAAATCACTGTGTTTAAGTATGTTAATAAATACCTCTAGTTATACCTCCCAGTTAAAGTGTTTCTTTTTCTTCTTTCTTTTTCTTCTACATAATTATATTTAAAAAATTAACCCTCGACCCGAAAATAAGTTTATTCGTAGAACCTATTTATAATTTTTTGATAAACTTCAACCCATCGGACCAAGCCACGGGCAACAACTAGTCTTTCATATTTACTCCATATAGAGAACGAGTGAACATTCCAGTTAAGAGTTCTGGGCATTTATTGTGAAGGCTATTGAGCGAATATTGGAAAACTTACGTGCATCGACAAGTTTTTTATGTAGTACGCATGTACTTATGTTAGCAAAAATGTTACTTTCAAAGTTGATTGGTAAGACGCTTTTGATAAAATAAACGACTATTCATAAATTAAGCGTACATTATTGCGCAAATAACTGTGTAACTTTAATGAGTGTGATGATATTTAAAGTGACTTTTATTACCAAAGATACAAAGGCCATATTTCAGACAAAATTAAACACACAGTTTTGAAATCTCTATTAACAACACACACATACTCGTATTATGTGTTATGCCCATAATTTACATTTTTAATTAAAATCATTTATTTTGTGATTATTTAACTTTAAATATATAGCACTGACAGAAAAAGTGTTTTGAATGTTCGTCTATCGAACCAGGGAGACGGGGTTAAAACTTCTGCATGCGCCTCTAATTTTCAAAATTATGTACATTTTAATTATAAAGGGTTTCCAGACCAATCGATCGATCGTCGATTGACGGCATCGATCGATGGTGGAATCGATTAGTCGACGTCGATCGATTGATTGTTCTAGCAGAAACCATCGATCGATGCCGTTGATCGACAATCAATCGATTGGTCAGGTAACACCCTAACTGTACTGTGATTAAAAATAATTACTTGCTTCGGTGAAGGAAAACATCGTGAGCAGCATACCTTAGAAACTCCATAAAGTTCTCAAAGTGGTACTCCACACATCCGTAATTGGCCAGCGTGGTGGACTAGGGACTGTACCCCCTTATATTTTGAAAGGAGACCCGTGCCCAGCAATGGAACAGTTATGAGTTGCATTAGTAAGTTGCGTATTTATTATATGCTTAAAATACCTAAAAGGTAACAAAGATAAACTTAGTTATGTTACTGATATAATAATAAGATATAGTGTGAAACTTACCTAACACAATAATACGGCTAAGTTCGAAAGACGGATAGCACGGCTCATTCAACATTAATATAGAGCTAATGGATCGAGTTCGTTGGGACATTATTAATAACAGTAGTAACTTTGCTACTTTGTAGTTCGGTGGCCGTAGTATGTCTACGTCTTTCGAAGCAAACTGGATCTTCCAATATTTATCTCTCGTAAGCCGCTCGCGCTTCGTCTTAGGAAACTTTGTTCTTAATTTGCAGTATAAACGTGAATATGGGATTGTTTTAATATTTTCTTAATACCATGGGTATCTTAGTGATATTTTTTCATAATTCTTACGTCACTGAGACTGCATGCGAGAAAGTACAACTTAACTGAAAAATTTTAAATTTCAGTAAAACCAAAAACATTTCACACACAAGAGGCATTTCCAGCCGGAAAATACGTTTTATACTTTTTAATCCATACTAATATTATAAATGCGAAAGTCTGTCTGTCTGTCTGTCTGTCTGTGACGTTTTCACGGCTAAACCACCGGTGCGATTTGGATGAAATTCGGAATGAAAATAGTTGAAGACCCAGAGTCACATATAGGCTACTTTTTTTCAAAAATCAACCCCTAAATGCTTGAAATAGGGGATGAAATTTTGTATGAAAAATCTAAACCGCCTGACCGATTTCGATGAATTTTCCCAGGAAGATAGTTGATGACGTATCTTCTTCCCCACTTCCCCGGTTCGCGATATAAACGAATTCCACGCGGGCGAAGCCGCGGGCAAAAGCTAGTATAATATATTTTTAAATCAAACCCTTCGCATGGCGGTCCGTCATGATAACCACTGCGGTATACCGTATGCGTGTACAAAAAAAATTCTCTCCTACAAATTCACTACTAACAACGACCGACGGACGTAAATTAGTTCGCGTTAACCGTTTCTTGTAGTTTAACGGCGACTTGGGGCGATGGGATCCCTTGTTTATGCGGCCATGTTCCTTGACCGCATGCTATTCCAACTTGATGTAAGCTCGACCAAATGACCTATCCTTCGGTCGGGGGACGGACGGACGGACGAGCGATTTGGGATTACACAGGGTGTTGATTTACATCCTCGTTGTGTTTAAATTTTGTGGTACGTGTTGCGCAAGTAAGTTTAATACACCCTGTATTTCTATCTTGAATACCCTAAGTAAATTACAGAACAATTCTCTTTGTAATACAACTTTGAAATTTGATTTGGAAATGATGATTAAGTTTTGTGTAACTTTGAGTAATTGTTATCTATAATACTCTCACGAGAGGCATAATTAAACCTATTCTTGCTCATGTTTTGACATTTTTTTCAATCGCAGTTGGTGCTATGATACATTTCTATATTATGAACCCGGATAATAGATAAATAAGTTGAGATAATCTGACGTACAAAAATAGAAAAAAGATCACAATTTTTTATGTCAATAGCCGATAAAAACGCAGACGAAACTTAATCAAGACCGCCAAGTAAAGAAGTCCTAATATTCGAAAAAGTTTTTGATCGTACTAAGTAGATACTTATTTTTAGTCATTGCCGGTCTCAATATCTACCGATTAATATATTATTATCAATCATTATCAATCTACGTAGAGATCAAACAACGTTTCAATTACATGGCTTCATTTAATTTAGTAAACGGTTAATAGGATTTGTCATTACAGATTGAACATGTTAATTTATTGGCTCTGATGCAATGAAACAATGTTGTATGTACAGTGGCTATTAGGGATCATTTACATGATACCAGTTCCTTGCCTGTTGCCTACAATAAAATTGAAGCAATAAACTACTTGCATGATAATAAGCAACTCATAACATTCTTCATCTTCTTCTTATTATTATTGCTCTTGCTTGTGCAATAAAATGGTATCGTGTGAATGAGCCCTTAAGTTAACTTTATACAGAAGACGCAAACTACAAAATTTGTGGGTTTGCTTATTAGACTCATGATCCAAGAGTTCGAATTCTGCATGCACCTGTAATTTAGTGAAGGAAAACATTGTACATATAAGAGTTCTCCGTAATGTTCTCAAAGGTATGGGATGATCTTGTCAAGCATGGTGGACTATGGTTTGTACCTCTCACAATATATTATTATTGTTAGAAGAGACCAGCAATAGACCAGTTATGGGTAACGATGATTAAGCTTTAAAACTTAAATACTGAGGTCGGTAAAGTTACCAACATTTATTAATTACACACTTCCGTATGATACCCAAAGGACTATCAAAATGTTTTAACAAAACCTTAGCTCAAGTCAAAGTAACACTTTGTAAGTGTTAAATTTTATGCGTGTCTTTTGATTGTTCGTGGTGTACTTTGCGTGCTTGGCTTTGCATGTGTCTACGCGTGTTTGACTGCGTGCGTGTCGAATAAAGAAGGTTTTGCGTTTTTGCTTGTATGCATTTTTGACCTTTATCGTAATATTCAAAATTATATTATTTTTATTGCCAGTGAATCTAATTATGTAAAACAATTGTACCAGGGCGAAATAATCGTTTAGGTGATAAAGACATCTTTCATAACAATAGAAAATAATATATTTTTTTGTAATTGGTTAAAAAGAAAACCTTTAAAAAGCGATGTAACCATCCCTACGATTAGTACAACTGTCACAGCTTATAACAACACAATATCCGAGTCACGCCATAAATTACTTAAAGTAATATCCGACGTGACTTGATGGATTGACTATTGACAAGCGCAACATAATTATTCACATACACAATACACACATAAATAAGCTCTGCTACATACATATGGGCGTGTGAAACGCGTCACTGTGAATCGCATTTCACACTATTTGATTAATCATATTATTATTATGCTGGGATGTTACTACTAATGCGTAGATGCGGGAGGTGCTTAACTCAAAAAATATCCGTCAGATGTCGCTCAAATTTACATGGCACAATACGAAAAGCACCAGCTTTCGAATAAAAAAGAATTGTAAAAATCGAAACATCCAGTCAAGAATTCACGTAAAATAAAAACACAGTCGAATTAGGAACCTCCTTTTTTGAAGTCGTTTAATAAATAATGTTGGGGTCTAAGCGGCTCTATCCACCTTTGAGTTCAAGCCGACTTCCCCTGCTCGACCTGCTGAGGAACGAACGAGATTATGGCACACGGTTCCTTTTTTAAGAGGTCACTAGACATTGTACCATCCAGCTAAAGAATCCCGACGGTAGTCTAGGCCTTCTGGCAGGGCTAAAGTTAGGTATGCTGGTGGTAACCACTATTCATTAGGTGGTAACCTTCTTGTTTTAGTCAGCCACTTAATGAATAGTCGTGCTCCGGCTAGGGTCAGTGACATTTTTTTAACTGACGTGTTTTTCTTTCCTCTTCCTTCTTTCTTGATCGATAATGCATCGATGATAACTTAGTCTAGGAGCGACAGTGTCACTTACCATCAGATAGCACGTCTGTTCGATAGTGACGAGTGAGTGACCTGCCGCTTTTGTGTTTTTAAATGTATCCAAAAAACTTGTATTTGGTCTCCAAATCAAACAAATCGATAATATTAGCTAGTTACGAGTCGCATAGTAACGGGTCGGGTCCCCACGATTGGTTTGCAGATTTTCGTATAACAATAAGCTAAGCAACTCAAAAGCTAATTTGTTTACCAGCCATACACTCAACACACACGAGACATTGTATTGACGTACGGAAACTCGAAAATTGATTAGCCTAAATGAACACGTCGTAAAGTTGTAATAACCATGTTTGTTCCGTAAACGTTGTCAAGATTAATTTGTTACCGGCTTTTAACTCTGTTTATGTAAACGAGACTGGAGCTGTAAGGACCTACACACACGTTGCAAGACAAAACTTGCGCCAACTAATTGACGCAAGTTTTGTCTTCAATCCATAAATGTGTCACTATTAATCAAGGGTTATGGAGAGCGGCTGCACCACGCGGCTCCAGTGTACATTGATGGTAGGGTTAGTGGCCAACAAAATAATCTGCTCGTTAATGTCGCCCGAATATTAAAGGCCTTAACGACTGATATCTACCGATAACAACCAGGCACTACCTACGGTTTCAGATGCCCTCCAAAGCACGGAAACCCTAGAGATATTTTTAACACTGGTAGCCATCCATCCAACTACCGACCGCGTCCACTGTGGCTTTACTCAGTCAATCGCTTAGGATCGGCGCAAGTTATTAACGCATTAACTGTTTAAGCGTAGAGAGTTTCAGTATCAATATATTCTAGTATATGGTTACGGTCACAATAGTTTATGCGATAAGTCGAGCCAGATTGGTGCTGCGGGAAAAGGTATTTGAGTTACAGCGATTAAAATGTTGCGGTTGCCGAATTGGGGATACCAGCAATTTGATACAATTGATATAAATTTCTCAGTTGCTAATAAAATTATAGAAATTTATAAACATCCTAGTCCCCATTTGAGTCTTGTTCTATGTTGGTCACATTAGTGATGGAAGGCAGCGGAAAGGTGGTGCATGCTTGTTCGTAACGTTAACTCTAGGTATAAAAATACATTACCGGATGCAGCAACTGAAAATAAATAAAAAAAAACCGCTCCGTGGCTAGCTATTGAATTTTTCTTCTGTATAATGAATGGAGTATGGGTTCGAAGCATATACAAATCTCTACTTTTAAATATTACCTATTAACCTACTTTTTATTGTAATGCTAAACAAAAACCTCATATTTTTCTTGCCTACCCTGTAATGAATGAATATTTGAAGGAACAATACAGTTGTTATCACTAAGCAAATGCATATTCATTGGAACTTTGTCCTCACCATTCATTCAATTAGCCGTTCGTCAATTACAATCAATTTCTCGAGGAGCCGGGCCCGATCGCTTCCGTAATTGAGCGTTAAATGGAAACTTTTTAAAGCCGATTAGCATCAGCACCACGCCCAGTTGGTTAGCGATGAGCGATGTGTAATACGATTTATTGTTAACATGTTGATATGATTTATATTCCCACTAGTAAACCCGCCCTCGCTTCGCTTCGGGTAACCAGTCCCTTCAAAAATCTCTATAAATTTTAACAAATTATGTTATTCCGATGTTTAAGCTATATTACTGCAAAGTTTCATGAAAATCCATTCAGTAGTTTTTGCGTGAAAGAGCAACAAACACACACACACTCACATACATCCTTACAAACTTTCGCATTTATAATATTAGTAGGATCCATCGTCAGGTGGCATTGGCATAGCATGACAAGTGAACAACTCGATTAACTTAAGTAGTGAATATCCCGCCGATACGAACTACAAGTTTTCATTCTTTTTTCATATTCCAACTTCAAAAAAGTAAGAGGTTCTGAATTTGATTGTATCTTTTTATGTTTGTTATCTCATAACGTTGTACTGGGTCAACCAATATTTATAATTTTCTTTTTATTTGAAAGGCACTTAGCGCTTGTAGTTTGGTCCTATAAAAATTTGAGCGACATCTGACGGGTAGCTTCTGAATTATCTATGCCTTTACATTTTGAAGTCCATTATTTTCTGTAAAAAGTAAGTTATTTTTAAATATAACTTCTTAGTCTTATCGATATGTCAATATCAATAAAAAAAAACCTAAAACTTCTAGACTCTGGCTAAGTCAGCGTACAGACGATAAGCCATGATGAATACTTACCATCACGCTTCGGACACTATACAAGTCTCAAACAATATTAAAAGATACAATGCTTTATCTCCAACTGTGAGGTCTTCTAGAAAGAGTTCAAACGGGAACTTCTTAAGTCACTTGTCACTTTGTCTAAAGTTCCAATTAAGAGATGATCGCTCCTTCCGCATTATTACGACTCAGTTTTCTGAGAGTGGCAGTGAATATTTTAATGATTGGATTTTCAAACATTATTTGCACAATTCTTAGGAAAGGTAAGAATTATATCGCGCTTTTAGTCCAATTAACTTTAATTGGACATAGTATATCCAATTGTATACAAATTGGAACGGGACAAGATGGATTGGATAATAACACGTAAATAGTTAATTTTCACCACCAATCCGCACTGGAGCAGCGTGGTGGAGTATGCTTTAGGTCTCCTCAATAATGACGAGAGACCCGTGCTCAGTAGTGGGCCATAATGGGTTGTAGCCAGTTAATTTTCAATATAAAATTAAGTAAAAAAATGCCCAAGCACACCTGCGTATAAGAAAGCATTATTCACTCAGACGTCTTTAAATAAACATATTCACAAACACTAGCACAACTCATCTACATACAAACACAGACTCACGTGATATACTAATTCAACAGTGTCAAACTCGTATAATGTGTTCTTGTTTCGATTTAAATTCGAACAATTACATTTACACGTTTCTATTTTTTTCATTTTGTTCTCACAGGTCACGATCACTATAGAGGCAATTGAGGCAGTCAATATAGCCAGGTGATTAGTCTAAAACGGGAGGTTGACACTTAAATTTGACGGCCAGTACGTTCGGTATACACGTACGTGGAACGGAAGGAATACTCGCAATCTAAAACGAGCAGCTTCGAGTAGCTTCGCTTTTAAGCTAACTTTGTTCACTTTTATAACGATGCTTTGTGGACGGGCAAATAACGTCCAACATTCTCAAAATAAAAATAAAAAAACAACGTGGATGTAAAATATAGGTTACCTTAACTTTGATTAGTGAAGTAAATTATTTTATATTGTAAAATGGAACGAACATAATATTATTACATAATTATAATTATACCATAGTAAAGTAATTATATTATACCCATGGTGTGTACATGAGGATTTGAATTTCGAATAGGAATTTCGGTTTTTAGTGACCATGTATTTATGTATTCGAATTGTCCGTTTTAATAATTAGTTCATTAGATAAAGAATATTAGAATATTGCTGAGCGATTAATTGCGAACAATACTTTAGTACCTACGACACTTTTATAAAGTTATCACGTTAGCATTAAAAATCCCATGAACAAATACATAAACTTGTAATACACAGAGATGAAAATGAAATGTGTTAAATCCAGGCCTTATCAGTTCCTTAATACGATGCAAAATGAACCTCTGATTGAATATCCCATCAATATATCGCACACAAGTACGCGATTAGCAAGATTAAACACCACTTTAGACAGTGACAAATCCCACCTTCGATATAAGCGCATAAAATGACTAACGGTGTATTTGGTTCAACGTCGATGTATATTTGTACTGGCCGCCATTCAAATATTTAATTAGATTTCATTGGCAGATCTCACACTGGGGTCATCCTATACACCGACAGACAAGTTAATTGTTATACCTGTAGTAAATCTGGATAGAGTATATTTTAGACAAATTGGAACATTATTTTATTTTACTAGGTGTAATATTTGCTTAGAAATTAAAGAAAAAATATTCTATTTTACAGCTGGAAACTTAACAGAGTCATTTTGCTCTTTCCAAACAATTTTCATTTTCATTAAGTTATATTTTACAGAGTCACCTTGCTCTTTTCAAACAATTTTCATTAAGTCTGCTATTTTATTTGTACAATACTAAATTATAGATGATAAAACTGAAGACACATTCTTATAATGCTAAAAGTGAAAAGCAATATTATTTTCATCACACCTATTCGAAAAAGACGACTTGGTTCGGACTTACGGGGTTCCAAAGTTGCTGTTTTCTATTCAGCGGGCGGGAATGAATTTTCATACAACTTTTCCTGCCGGCTAGATCTTTTCCGTCCTATTTTGAATTTAGAACATTTTAGTATTTTGCGCTAAAGAAATCGAACGCAAATATTGTTTGAATAAAGAATGTCTGGTACGACGCGAGGGCCCCGCCAGCTGAATAATAAAAAAAGAAATCAAATTAAGATTTCGTTTTGAAATTAAAATTAAGTTTTCGTGCATTTTTACGTATTATTTTCTATTATTTTCTATTATATATATACAATGTGTTTCTTTTACACTTGATCAAACGAAGTGTGCGGATACTAGACAAAAAATCACCGACAAAAACATTTTTTTTTATTTTTTTTTTATACACTTTCTCGAAAATAAGAGCAATTTAATTTTTTATTATTAAAAACCGTTCTTTTTGATTACTTTTTTGATTTCTTTGTCTGGGAACGGTGTATTTTCGTCAAAGTAGTCTCTTTTGAAAGCTAAGAAGTGTACCTACCTAAGCAAATAAATTGAATAACAATATCGAACATAAGCTTCGAAAAAAAAACATAAACTATTTGAAATAATAAAAATAAAACTTGATTTTTATTGACGTTTGACCTCTAACTTTAAAATGGGGTCGTTAACATAGTCGTTTTTGGACGTTTTATTAAAGTTCATGATCTAATGAACAAATTCTCTAAAGTAACTATTGCTCTATCTATTTTCGTTGTTATGATATTCACCGTCAAACTGACCCTAGTTTGACGGTGAATATCATAACTTCTATCTACCTTTGGCTATCTGTGGCATCATAGCTCCCGAACGGATGAAGCAATTTCAATTTAGTTTTCTTTGTATTAAAGGGGACGTACGGGCGCGTATTTTTAGATATGTTTGATGAAAATCGGTTGAGCCGTTTAAAAGTTGTTGGGGTTGAAAGTGGGGAAGAATTTTCACTCTGTCTCTTTGTGGCATCATACCTCCCGAACGGATGAAGCGATTTCAATTTAGTTTCTTTTTGTATTAAAGGGAACTTACGGGCGCATGTTTTAAAATATGTTTGATGAAAATCGGTTGAGCCGTTTAATAGTTGTGGGTGGTGAAAGCGGGGAAGAATAGCCGTATGTATGCAAATATACTCGTGTGGGGTCTCAAATGAAAGCGTACAGTAAGAGAATATTTATAACTGAACCCAGAATGTTCTTACCTATAAAAAGTATAAAATAAAAAATTAAATTAAAAATTTAAAAAACCCCCGACACAAACATTTAAATAGTAAAAAATAATATCTTTTAAAATAATACGTCGCGTTGGGGAACAACTTTTAAACGGTTTAACCGATTTTCATCATACATATCTAAAAATACGCGCCCGTAAGTCCCCTTTAATACAAAGAAAACTAAAGTGAAATCGCTTCATCCGTTCGGGAGCTATGATGCCACAGATAGCCAAAGGTAGATAGAAGTTATGATATTCACCGTCAAACTAGGGTCAGTTTGACGGTAAATATCATAACAACGAAAATAGATAGAGCAATAGTTACTTTAGAGAATTTGTTCATTAGATCATGAACTTTAATAAAACGTCCAAAAACGACTATGTTAACGACCCCATTTTAAAGTTAGAGGTCAAACATCAATAAAAATCAAGTTTTATTTTTATTATTTCAAATAGTTTATGTTTTTTTTTCGAAGCTTATGTTCGATATTGTTATTCACTTTATTTGCTTAGGTAGGTACACTTCTTAGCTTTCAAAAGAGACTACTTTGACGAAAATACACCGTTCCCAGACAAAGAAATCAAAAAAGTAATCAAAAAGAAAGGTTTTTAATAAAAAAAAAAAATTGCTCTTATTTTCGAGAAAGTGTATAAAAAAATAAAAAATAAATGTTTTTGTCGGTGATTTTTTGTCTAGTATCCGCACACTTCGTTTGATCAAGTGTAAAAAAAACACATTATATTATTTTCTCATAGTGGGTGATGAAAAGTAGAGTGTATCACTCGGGTGCAAGTATATTTTTGGCTCGGGCGACGTACTTTGAATCCCTCGCTACGCTCGGGATTCTACTCTAGAATCCCTCACTTCGCTCTGGATTCAAAAAACGCCCTCGCCGAAAAAATATTACTTTGCACCCTTGTCATACAATCTACTATTAAAATTGCGTTGTCACTAAATTTTAAGGAATATGAAACACTACGTGGCCCGGTAGTAGGTACGTTGTTCTGCAATATTATAATAGTAGCGTGTTTGCAAGATTTCACCGGAACATACATAGGTATATACAAATGAGTTAAATGAAAGATTATGAAAAAGTATGATACTCAAAACAAAATAAGAGTTTCACATTTTAAACTGCTGAAATTTTGTGTTTTTGTGCTAAGCATGTGTTTTTAGGTGAACGCAATTTTATTTTTAACATCATGACATGTTCGATATGGAATTGGTTTTCATGGCAACCCAGGCACATGCCAGCTTCCGCCCCCTAAGATTAAGGTTTGTGTAGACTTTTAGCAGAGAGTGGGAATTCCATATTTCGGGCGACTTGAGTATAGTGTAAAGTTAAATCTAAGTTTGTGGTTTGTGGAGACGCAAATTTAGTCCTGTGCCTGCTATCATTGCAACGACGTGCAGACGGTTTAATTTTTAATTTGGTAAACTATTGGCCGCTCACAAAATTATATCTGAACATTTCTATTTGCAAATTAAATTCTCTACAACTTTGGTCTAATAACTCTTAGTCAAAGAATCATATCGTAGACTCCAAATCACAGGATTTCGGGGCCAGCGTCAGATTGGTGTCTCCTCTTATTGCACTTGTATGAGTATACAAAGGAGACTTATTAACTAGTTTAGGATGTAAATAACGAATTCTTTTAAATATTGCTAATGACAATGTTCAATAAACACATAATTATGCAACATTGTTAAATTGGTACTAAATTATATTTTATTTAGTTTCCAAACCTACTTTGTAGCGCAGGCTATTTCCACACACCTTTATACTAGCAGTCTATCACTCAGACATCATTTGCACCTTCCGATCCGTCTCAGCACTGTATGTTTTATGGCCGTAGCTGCATTACGTGGGCACGCGACACTTCGGAGCCAATCGAGTATGTGCGCTATGCGAAGCCGTCCGTCTCAATCACCTGACTGGCACGCCTATCAGTTTAAGATCAGTTACGAATTTCACCTACGCACAGATGAAAGTAATGTTAAAACAATCAATCAATGAAACTAAAGTTATACTACAATAAAATTCTCTGTTTGTCAATTTGGTAGTTCCCGCTTGCCTATGAAATGATGTAACTGACCTTCAGCAGCCTGATGTTAACATTAATTGATTGTTTTTCAGGGCTTTGTTTATCAGGTAAAAGGTAATAGACACTTGAAATTTTCACAGTCCGGGTGTTATTTAATTGTGGTGCACTTTGTAGCCTACTTAAAATTATATTCATTTTATTTTTACATTACAATGTGCAAAAATATCCGATTCAATTAGCAGTATAAATGTTACAAATCTACATTAACTGGTAACCATTTTAAATGAACCACATCCCCCTTACAATCGTGAGAGTAACAGAGCTCACAGCATTAGCATTACGTTTATTTAAAACAACTTGAACATTCCTAAAAAGTAAATTGTAATTATAATTAACCCGAGTTGAAGCTTTAATGAATTGAAGCGATTTTATAAGAACATTCCGCCTTTTAAATACTTTAGTAACATCGCACTGAAAGAACGCTAAGTGTACCCTTGAGATGATTTTCTACAGCGAGCTTTGCAACCATTACGGGAGTAGGTTGATTGCTCTCTATACATTCCCCTAGGAATAGAAGAAAATACTTAAAGGAGTAAAGCTATCCGTTCTTATATCACTTCTGAGTAAATAGTTACTGAAACTATTCGTATAATAGCGTGCTATCGAAGTTTTTTAGTTATTTTTCTGTTTGTGGAATTAAGGTAGCAAACGAGCATGGAATACCATCCTTACGCTGTCGTCTAGGATAACTACAACTGACTTAGATCCAGACCCAAATGAGGACTGTTATAGTTTGAAATTGGGATGAGTGAATATTTTTAATGCAGCGGGTTCCTCGTTTTCCTATTAATTGACAACGCGTTAGGGACGCCTGTAGTGTTACTGGGGTCTATTGAACAACAAACTAAATAAAAGTTGTTGGGGGCAATTTTGACGCCACTCTAAACCCAGGGAGCAAATTTATAATCGTTTGTCATTACCATTGTTATTGTGAAAATAACCCAAACATTCCATAATTTGTACCGATAATCCTGTTAAGTCTCAACTAACAATTCAAAATCCCGAACAGTCTCATTTAAATCGGAAACAAAGCGTGCCCAATTTGAATGGGCATACGTAAACCCACTTATGATCGATCCGTCTCGAACCGGGGCGGTCTAAAAATTCACTTTGTCTTGTCCATACAGTTTGTGTGTACGGAATGAACGGTACAAGTATAAAGTACCTCGTTAGTGGTGTTTTTGAAAAAGTCGAATAGGACGCTCGGGTGCAGCTTAGAAAAGGCTGCTTTTCAACCATTAAGGGGCAAGATGGGGTAAGTTGATTGCTCTGTATAGATACCGGTGAATTGCTCAGAACACTTTAGAATCGTTAAGTGAAAATTTACAGTTTCAGAATTTGAGATTTTCTATTATTGGGATATTGAAGAGGTTTGTTGAATAGCGATATTTTAACGAGGCATTTAATTTGGTCTGTTGATGTATTTGTAAGAAAATCATTTGTTAGTTATCTACTTGAAAAGCTAGTATCTTTGTGTCCGTCTCAAGAGTCATCTTAATCTTTGATAATTGGATAGCTCTGGAAAACCCACAGACACGATATGAGATCCCAATTTACGCACCTTCGTGTACTTTAGTTTTTTTGTCTTATTCTTTTTTGAATTACATTAAAAACAAACTCTTTCTCTTCAGTCGTGCCATAAGTAACTTCTGTTCCCAATACTATGACTTAATGAAATGCCGCACTGACTCAATAATCTAAGTATTGGGAAACCAGGTCTGAGCATATTCCTTTTACCCCTCAATTTAAGGGTCTCTATCAGTTTCTGCATGATAAACAAAATAAAATTCTTCACCGTCGTAAATAAGCTAAACATTTTAATTTCAACTACGTAATTTAGGCTTAGTAGAAAAAGCCCTGCGAGCCTACAGGCTCAAACAGCTACTAAGCTTGTATGAGTGTTAGCGCCTCGAGTGCTTCGTCGGAGTGGCTCTTTTATCGCTAATTATACTCGGCTCTCTTGCACAGAACTCGTACCGACTTTATTTTTTAAATACTAAACATTAAACAGTGAAAACATGTCAACTGACACCGGAGTTTAAATTGTTATTTAAATGTTTGTGGGTAGTAAACTGTTAGTTGTTCTCAAGCTAGATATACTAATTTTGATTATATTAGGTACCTGTTTTCCATATAATGATAGAGATCTTAAGACTGCGCATGTCACATGAAAATAAGTCTGACTAGATTCTGATTCAAATAGTAATAGTTAAAACTTGGGAATATGAGGTTCATTTCGCGTTGCCAACGGTCGAGTTTTCGGTCGGTTCGGAGTTGATCAAATGTATGCGATGACTCAAACGCGCGTAGATTAGTTATTTTAATGCTGAAGTTCTAATATCGATTGAATATAAATTAATTATTTTTCAATAGCTCTTAAATTTTCAGTACATTTTATCACCTGCTTATTCTAATTATAAGTACCTAAAATAACTATGATGTAATAATCTCAGAAAACAAACACTTATGAATTAACTTATTATACTGATCACGGATCGCACGTTACTTTACTTTTACCTTTCTATTAGGTCCCCGAACGCGACTCGTTGAATCAAAGGTGTTGGAAATAGAATGATCTTCGGAGGTCCATAAAAGCTAATCGGTTTCATAAAAGCCAGATGGGTCGGCGGCAGTATGACGGATACTAAAGGCCCCCTATTGGCGCCGTGTAGAACTGAAATAGACTCGAAATCCCAAAGAACACGAGTAAGAGTATCCCTATGCAGAACTGTATCGAATGTATTTATACTGTACTAGTAAATCCGCCCTCGCTTCGCTTCGGGGAACCAGTCCCTTCAAAAATCTCTTTAAATTTTAACAAATTATGTTATTCCGATGTCCAAGCTATATTACTGCAAAGTTTAATGAAAATCCGTTCAGTAGTTTTTGTGTGAAAGAGTAACAAACCCACACACACACTCACTCACTCACTCACTCACATACATCCTTACAAGTTTTCGCATTTATAATATTAGTAGGAAGTAGGATGGAGAGGTTCTGATACACAGATTTTATGTCTTCTGGTTTTAGTGTCAGAGATTAGGTACTAAAAATGTATACTAAATCCCTACTAAATGATTAAAGCAATTTTTGATGAATAAATACCTCATTTATTGAGCTATGAAAAACATCTTATATTTTATGCACAAACATATAACATAATATGGAGACTGAAATCACAACGATCCTTTTGATAGTGGAATAAAAATCAATATGTAAACAAAACCATCCCATAAAATTATATTAGCAGTCGAATATTAAAGGAATAAAAAAGTATTACAACAATAAAGAAACCAAAACTACCCACTAAACACATCGGACATTTACGAAAAGACACTTTACATTCCACTGCCAGTTCGATCCACTTGTGTAGCAGTTTCCAAGGTGAGAAAATTGTTCAAATGGTGATATAAAAGGTAAGTACGGGTCGTGACCATCAAGGTACTAGGCGAACAGAATTCAGAAGTAACTTCATAAATTTTACGCAGTTACCTACTACACTTAATACTGATACTTCAGGGGTACTGACTCCTAAGGTTTTTATATCACTAGTAAATTTTAATAACAATTTAGGCTTTAGGGTTCCAGTTTACATGACACTATTACTGGTAATGGTGTCTAGAAAATTCCTTATGTAAACAGTGTTCATTGCCGTTTTAAGAAGCAATAATACTTGAAACAGAAATAGGAGTTCTATTTGCAGTCGACGCTTAATAGACCTTATGTCGCGGAAATATATATTATGTAGATATAGATGCAACATACAGAGTAATAATAAAAGAGAATAAGGTTATTTTTTTTAATGACATCTAAGCATCAAACGAGTAGTAAGACCATCTTATTGTTACCATCACCCATGGTACAAACACCCATAAGCGTTCTTAACAATAAAGACGAAAAATTAACTATAGGTACCAACACTACCTGAGGATAAACTGCACTTTGCATTGCAAAGTAACAGTTTACTACATAGAGAATTTAAACTTTAAATAGTCACCTTATTATTTCCTTGATAAATAACAGCGTACGCAGTTGGCTGTTGGTAGATATATGACCTATATATACCTACCTAGATATCGCGAATTAGAATGTTCCCACAAACAAACTACTACACATCATTGACACACTAACCTTACCATTCAACAGTATGAAACAAAACATATGACGAACACGGTAATTGGATCCGAATGAAACAAACTCACTAATCAGGGTCGCTCGTAGATTTCTATGCGTTTTGCATCAACGTTGTGTATACCGCGCCTTAAAAACTATGAGAGCATTCGACATTCATACGAAACTAGTACCAAGTATACGCTGGGACTATCGCAGCTACTTGTCCCATCCAGGACAAAATAAAACAAGCTTGAACGCAAACAATTTCTCAATGTTTGTGATACCATCATCCGAATTTAAGGATTGTGTGTAGGAAAAAGTGCGCATGTGCATGATATAGGTACTCCTAGTAGATCTGTCGAACTGTTCCTTCATCGCAACCAATGACTATCACACTGCTGGGCTCGTGTTGATCAAGTGCGAATTGGCGGACTTCACACATCTTTGAGAACTTTAAGGAAAACTCTTATGCGTGCAGCTTTCTTCCCGCGATTGATTATCGATATCGTATCGATGATTTATCGATGGGTATCGATTCCAAGTCTATATTTTTGGGCTTAAGGCGCTTTGCCCACGGTGCAACTATTGCAGCAACTGGCAATTTGTAATTAACTTGCAACTAGGTGTTTACATACATTTCAATTGGATTGCACACACACAGCAACTCGAGTTTCTAATTTAATTGCTAATTTTCGAAACTTAATTAACTTAATTAACGCAAATTGCCAGTTGCTGCAATAGTTGCACCGTGGGCAAAGCGCCTAAATCTTTAAACCGATTGGCTATCACTATTGTGTATACCTACTGCATAATCGTTCACCACCATATACATCTCTTAAACTATCGTCAAAACACGCACGTCGTAAATTCATCTCACCGAGAGAAACGAGTAAGAAAATCTAAAGGGAAACAACTGGATTACCGTAGTTACTGCGTCTGATAATGGCATTTGCCACTTTCCGATCCGTTTCCGTTCCGTTTGCGCGGCTTACTTTACGTTCAGTGCACTCGTTAATCTGTTTAACGCGGCGACCCCGACACCTCGGTGCAAAGAATAAAACGAATATGTTGCACATTTTCACGAGGAAAAAGTTTTAACGTCAATCTGTGATTGAGATTTTAAGTATTTGCGGGAAATGACAATTACGAATTTATTTTTATTTCGTAAATCCTTCCCCTACTACTGTCCTCATGCTAGCGACTAGGCGCGCGATAGTTAGCACTTTTTCTTCTTATTTAGCATGGCTCTGTGATGGCTTTAGTTTTAAAAGTAGCAATAAGCTAAATTTCAAGTCGTAAAGCAGGAGGAAATAGTTCTTACGTAGTTTCCAAGATTTTACATACCCAAAGGTTTGTAAAAATTACCAGATTATTGAAATCAACGAGGAGATCACAGTTCTATTCCACGCCAAATGATGATACGGGTTTGATCAATAGACACCGTATTGATTTAAATAATAGACAGGCACTGTCTTCAATATTTATACATTTATCTAACCGTGACTGGGTTGCATGTTATATCGCAATCCAATCATTCAAAATGTAACTACGATGAAGAACCGTTGTAGCAGAGTTGTATCGATACAGGAACTATAACATGTGTGTAATAGATCGTGTGACAAAATATTTTCGTTTTATTAAAACTACGGTCCATTGTTATCCCCTTCGGGTGACGCTGTAGTGAAATTATTAAACAAATGTGTTTGCAAATATTTCGCACGACAAAATATGCGGCGCCAAGTATTTTCTATACACCCAGCATCCATTAAATCCTGATTGAAAATATTTTGAACAACAGCGGTGTTTTCGATTTGACACGTCATTATGCGCAGGTACGCGAACGACGCGGTGAAACGGCCAACTGTTAAACGGTGGACAGTTTTTCATAACGCGAACCTGTAAGTGAATATCGATACACAAAGCGTGTCAAAACTAAAACGTGGCACGTGTCAATTCGCAACGAAAACAATTACGCGAACAAACGGGTCGAGTAATTTACATAGAGGGGCGAAGTCGCCCGAGGCGAGACGCGATTAAAATCCCTAAAATACACGTCAACGTGTTGACGTTTTGATGAGGCGAAATAAATTGTGTTGGGGGCGAAAAGATGGCCTCAGGGAATACGTGCTCGGTGGAAATGAAGCTAATCATCTGGTCTCCGCGTCTTTTTCGAGCTGTATAAGAGAACTGCGTGGCTGTTGAAATTAATAAAAGGCTGTTTCGCGTCGATTCAACGTTCTGTTGTTAACGGTTCGCGTTAAATTGTAGCGCGTAATTTCAATTTTGTATGCGAAAATTGCTTTGTCAATTTTATGATCTTGTTACATTTGCACTAATGATTTGGCTTCTTCGAGGGGTACAATTAGTATTGTTTAACGAGGAAATAACAATAGGGAATATATTCCGCCTGGGGTTTATAGGCTTCTATTTATATCTGCGAATTTCTAAAATCAAGCTTATTATATTCTTTCAGTACGATACGTGTACTACTTCGGAGACTGCGTTCATAAAATTTCGCAACGCACCGTTTAAACTGGTACATTAAGCTTAAGAAATCATTTTACCTCAGTCAGTAGAAAAATATAAATTTCACGATTTATTTTGCTTTCTATTCCAAAAGATTTACTTGAAATGGTTTAAGTCTTAAATTTTCTATTATTATAGTAATTATTACATTTTGTATGAATTTCAAATTCTCAGTGATAACAATAATTTGTGTGTCTACAAGAATTTCGTAACCAAAAAATAATAATTTAATTTCCTATCGAATAGAAAGTATAATTGAAGAAATTCCTTCGATGTAGAAACTGTTTGATCATTGACCAAACGAAAATATTAAAAACGAAAAGTACCTAATTCAAAATTTTAACGTACGTGCACACTTTTAAACACATCTTCAGCTTGCAAGGAAACAAACTGTGGGCGTTTACACAATGATTATATTTTAGTTGCAAGTCTCTTCAAGTTCTTGCAGTATCATGGCACTACTTCCACGTACATGCAGGGTTGAATCAGAACTAGAGAACAACGTTACTGCGGATGCATTCACCGAAAGATTTTGACGACGTCGCGTGTAACACAAAGGCACTTTTTCGTGCCCTCTCAAGAGGTCTCGACTGAAGCGGCTCTGTTGGGTATGTCTTCTTTTGACTCCCCGTTATTTGCGCTTTCGTTCATTTCCAAGTCCTTCGAGGGTCGTTCTTTGATCTCGAAGCGAATTGAGGAGCGAAGAACGACTCCTGAAAAAGGCGTCGCGAAAATTGGAGACTGTTATTTCTCTGAATACGCGGGCGTTTATTTACATGATTTTTAGGGTTCCGTGTCCGAACCCTGAAAGAATCTTCACAGTGATAGATCCAATTGAATACAGTGCTTAAGTCAACCTCTTAATTTTAAGTTAATAAATTATAGGCACAACATATGGAGAAGTTACTTCAATCCATATGAGGAAGTGGTACTATTAAAAAGAAAATTTTTATCTTCTACGAAACGTAACAGTAAAAATATTTAATTATCCTATTGTACAATATTCAATGTTCAAAAATACTTGCGTACCATACCATACAATCACAGCCAGTGACGTAAGAAACTGCGCTGGGGTCGCGTTGCGGATAAAAATTACGAGTACATTTGGGGAGTTTTAATTCCAAGTGTGAAATCAGCTTGTAGCTACTATTACAATGTCCACACCTGAAAGCCAAAAATACATTCAACACCGGAATAAAATCCCTAATGCACCGTACAGAGTGATACAAGTAAGAACCTTGAAACCTTCAACATCAACATCCTAGCTCACGTAGCTACGCGGAATTCTAACTTAGTTCAAGGACTTCTACGTTTACAGGATTTTACGATGTTTCCTTTTAACGTTCCACGTAATTCATGGTTTACTCAGCAATTACAGGTTAGCGATATTAGCAGCGTGTATATAAACTCGTACTTGTTTTTCGGGAACAACTTTCACGCTTAAAGGCGTCATTAGAAGTACGTTTAAGTGTCACGTGTTAGCTGATATACCGACTGACCTGCATAATTACTAGCTGGGTTTAGAACTTAAATTGTCGTACGCACAGACGCAAGGTAAATCGAATGGTTAAACATGCCTACATATTTATTATACATACGGTGGCCCGGTAAGATAAGCCATTCTGACGTATACGAAAATAAAGTTTGGCAAACACGAAACGAAAATAATATTTTGACGTTGTGAGAGCGAGGCGATATTATGATGTTATATCTGTATCGTTTCGAATTTTTACTTATTTAAGTACGATATCATGATAGTTATTGTTATCGTCGCTAGTTGATAAGGCGTTAATCAATTGGTTCTCTTAACAAATAAGAGATGGCGCTCGTAGTTAAGTTTAGTTTTAGAAAGAACAACATGGCGTACCGGGCCTAACCTGTCAGATGGCCTCGTGGTGGGACAGGCAGACGGCTTAGACACATTACCTTGTGGACCTCTGAGGAGAACAGACATCCAGTCATCACTAAGTGTTACTGCTGAGCAGAATTAAGCGTGAGCGTATCTTGTTATATTTAATGATTATGATGATTATTACTTTTGTGTCGTTTGCTAATATTTACACATTAATAATGTAATAGTGTTCATGGTATAGTGGTGTTGGTATCATGGTGTTCATCATGCTGGATGAACTATGATGCTGACACACTATACCAATGAACAGTGACCATTGCTTGTGAAGAATAAGGATTGTATACATATATTGCCTTGATTAAAGTATTGTTATAGGTACTGGTATCTAACGTTGTTTTCTTATATTATGGACATACAATTATAATTATTTATTGTATGTAAAGTAAATATTAATGTACATCTTTTACATATGAATTATTGTTTTAAGAAGGAAATGCTATAAACGCATTGCTGTCACGTTCGCATAAATGCTTAAAAACTGAACGTAAAAAAGCCAAGAAACGCCATAATACACCCAATCTGTAACCGCACTAACGACCGTTGCGATTATGAGGTGATTTATTAACTGTGAGTCTGCATATTGTTACACATATTTAAAGCGTCAAACAACTTACGTGGTAATTAGGCTGACACGCGTAACAGTTTGTTCTTACTTATTACTTGGCTGGCTTCAACATATTAATGATCCACTACTGTTATAATTATTATTAATAGACGCCCTAGCTTCGCTTCAGGAAGCTTGTTGCTCCGCTCCTATTGGTCGTAGCGTGATGTTATATGGGCCTCCTCAATAAATGAACTGTTCAACACAAAAATAACTTTTCGATTCGAACTAGTAGTTCCTGAGATTAGCGCGTTCAAATAAACAAACAAACAAACTTTTCTGCTTTACATTATTAGCATTGATTTGAGTGCCAATTGAGTAGTTTTTGAGTTATCTGTACTTGCCTGCCAGTAGTTTTGAAGTCTTGAAGTTTGAGTTTTTTTGTTGTAAAAAGTTAGTAATTTACTGAAGTACTTAGAGTACATTTGTTGTTTAGGTACAACTTATAGATAGGTAATACCCATCAACAGTAAAGAGTATAAACGAGAGTTCCGGGTAAAGTTGAGTAAAATAATTGTGGTTTCACTTGTTCTTAAGTCTCTGTTTCTTGCGGAGACTTTTAATTCCACAGCATTGTTACCTTACAAAGAAGTTCTTTTTAATTTGTCCCGGGCTCCAGGGACCGTGAAGATAAGTCTCGACGAGTGAGGTTTTCTATAGCGAAAGAGCTCAAACGTTTTTGAAATATACTTTTTTATTTCAATATAAAGAGAAATTGAGCAAACGCTTCGCCGGTCGGCAAACAACAAAATAAAATGGAAAGTTATAGCCGATATCGGTCGAATTTTTTGTTTGAAGGTGGCTTACGTTTTGTTTTGTACTCGTAGTAGGGCTGGCCGGCTACATCCCTTTAGCTTGAGCCAGCTTAACTACTTGTCGTATTTTGTTTAGAGGCTTGAAAGCTAATACTATATTTTCGGACGGCATGTAAATTTGCGATACTGGGTTGACCAACTAACTTTTCCACCAATCCGCACTGGAGCAGCGTAGTGGAATGATAGAGGGTTAAAGAAGGCTTAACCATTAATGGATTGAAGCCAAGTAGACATACTTTTGGTTCACCTAATCAACATTTTTCCTGTATATTTGAGAAAATTAAGACACAAGGATATAGAAATTTATAACTATGTACTACAAATATCCCTTCTTATCGGACGAGAGATATCTATAAAATGTTATCAGAAATATCGCACAAACAGCTTTCTTCAAATTTAGCTATCTGAAGGTTTTAATTTTGCCAAATTACCCAGTTTAAAGATTTCCCCAGAGCAATTTACTGAATTAGCTCAACAAACAGACCGAATTTAATGGCACGGTATGACGCACAGGACAGTTTGCTAAATTATTTACGCTCCTCAAGAGAGGCTTTCCGTTCCTGTAAACGATCTTCTTAGAATTCATCTGTTACACTAAAACTAGCAGCGTCACCTCGCTTCGCTCCAATAATACAATGACGATCGAAATGGCGAAATGATTAACACTTCGGGTCCCTGTTCTAATGTCCTGGGTTCGATACCCGGCGAGGATTTTGAATGATGAGTTTAAATTTCCGTTCTTGGTCTGAATGTGTGTCCTTGGTCTGAATCTTGTGTGTTGTTCAAGGCACCGGAATCCGCGAGGCAAATGTCTTAATTATTATAAATATGTGTTACCATATTATTCATATAGGATCCATAGTTATGACGTAATGCATTAGATATAACGTTATGTACTGGTCACTTGCCGAAATTTATTGAGACCTACAAATCATTACAAAATAGAATAACAATTTCAGATTTTCCTATTTTAAGACAAACTAATATTTAGATAAGAATACGCTTAAATACCTACCTCAAATGATCCGACAACATAGAAGCACACAAAAGACAATAGACATCTGAGAATGATCCAATGAGCCTTATAAAGTACCTAATACGTAATTATTTGGATAGTGTTGGACAATGGTAGAAACTGTTGTTAGTAACGATTAAGGAGCGTTAGTGGGTGGCATTGTTACAATAAAGAGATCTCAATCGAATCCACGGACCTCGCTCACGCCTTATCATAATAATGGAAGCACATTGCTATACTATCCATTGTTGGACTTAGGTCCTTATTCTAGAATAACAAAGGTCAAGATTACAAAAATCCGTGTTGGTAATTAAGATTCTCTCAACGGTAGCCACATGCATCCATCAATTCTCCACCCTAAATGAGGCATACAAACAAAATTTTGTTTACGAATTGAATTGTAAAATATTTATGTGAAAGTATAAAGATATGAGATCTAAACATTTATGATGGCCGTTTCGTTTCCGAAGGTTATAACATAATAACATGGTTTAAGCTCGTAATCATAATAAAAAATAATTTCATCGACGCCGTTAGTCGCTATCTGTTTTATTGAGGCTATTTAGATATTTGCTGGAATTGGTTTTACCTTGTATTTTAGTAGTCATTTCAGGTAACAAATAACTGTATAGTTCGTGTCGTGTTCGCGCGAGTGGTACATTATCACGGTCAAATGATTTTATTTCCTAAATGAAAACATACGCTAGTTTTGATTCCACAGTCAGTTGTTATATTTATTTGATTCATCTAGTGTGCGGCGTTTAATTGAATTTACATCAAAATAAAGATATATATATGTATTTTTATGTAGATAGTCGTAAATGCAGGCGAAACTGCCGCTTTTAAATTTAACGGTTAACGTTATTGTATACGCTACGTTTAGGAGTTTTTTACCATGTCTTCTCTATGATAAAGTACTTTTCCAGTCATGCAAACATACACATAAATGATTCTCTTTGTTTGTTAACAAGCTTATTAAAATCATCTTTTTCTTTGACAAAGTCACATTCACTCGTATATTTCCATTTAACGTGCACCGATTGAAACAAATTTCACTCGAGTCTTAAAGAATTTTGAGATACGTGACCGCTTAAAATTTCCAGTCGGGCGAAACTTTAAAAGCAAGCCGGCAGCGATTTAGTATTCAGGGTTGGTGCGGTCAGTCAAACGCCCGGTTTTAAATACGTCTTCCGCGGCTGCCATCTCATACATACGGAGTGGGTTCGGACGTTGCTCTCGGTGGCCCACTTACGTTTCGAATGTAAGTCGAAGTGATGTTAGCTTTGGACATTACAAAGTGTGAGCAACTAGGGAATCTATTGGCGTTTCTGGAGTAATAAGCCGGCTAATGAGCATTTTAAAAAGGATTACCATCACATTGCTACCATGATATCTGTCTTATTTTATTTTTCTTATAAATACCTGTAAAGACACGAAATGTTAAAATCACATATTGTCCTCATCGAGAAACGTCCAATTCCGAGAATGTCTAATTTGCAGAAAGTACAATTCTCAGAACTCCATCCGCCGTTCATTTGAATAATGAGAATTTCGCAGAAGTTCCAATTCATAGAGCGATCCGTTTGAGGGATGCTCGATCCTCCGATTATTCAATTCCCACGAGTCCTTTTCGCAGAAGGGCTGAGCATGAAACGTCGCTGGCAAAGAAGCTTTTTTCTGGCTTCCGAAAGATTGAACCAAAATAATTGGAATAATTTCCGGTTGATTTTAAGAATACTGTGTATAAAATCGCAGTCATCATGATGAAAATATTTTTTCATCACACCTATTCGAAAAAGACGACTTGGTTCGGACATAAGGGGTTCCAAAGTTGCTGTTTTCTATTCAGCGGGCGGGAATGAATTTTCATACAACTTTTCCTGCCGGCTAGATCTTTTCCGTCCTATTTTGAATTTAGAACATTTTAGTATTTTGCGCTAAAGAAATCGAACGCAAATATTGTTTGAATAAAGAATGTCTGGTACGACGCGAGGGCCCCGCCAGCTGAATAATAAAAAAAGAAATCAAATTAAGATTTCGTTTTCAAATTAAAATTAAGTTTTCGTGCATTTTTACGTATTATTTTCTATTATATATATATTATTTTCTCATAGTGGGTGATGAAAAGTAGAGTGTATCACTCGGGTGCAAGTATATTTTTGGCTCGGGCGACGTACTTTGAATCCCTCGCTACGTTCGGGATTCTACTAAAGAATCCCTCGCTACGCTCGGGATTCTACTCTAGAATCCCTCACTTCGCTCTGGATTCAAAAAACGCCCTCGCCGAAAAAATATTACTTTGCACCCTTGTCATACAATCTACTATTTTCAGATCGCTATCATCCTACATTGTAACGGCATACAATTTGTGCACATTAAATAAATTTCACGATTAAGTATACGGAACCCTTATAAGCTGAGTCCGAGACGCACTCAAAATATGTATTTTACGTATTTGGGTTTCATTTTTGTAGTTCCATTGATAATACGGGTGTTATTTTTACTCGGAATACTGTCAGTGATGCCCTTATTGTTGTTGATATCAATGGCTGACGATATCCTCTTACGTTGATCACCTGTTCGTTGATGCTGAAGCCCTCGTATCCTTGCAGCTTGTGTCGATCTTAAGTGATCGACCAAATTAAGCAACGTTAGGCGCGCGGTTGATAGGTGAATTCTTGACAATATTCTTGACAATTATCATTCTTCGGAGGGCAAGCTGCCTTGTTATTATTATTAAAAATCGTCAACCCATATCGGTGGCATTCGCAGGACATAACTTTCGACACATAGGTAGGCAATCCCTCCACCAATAAGGGATTGGACAGTAATCGCAAAAATAATCATGGTAGCATAAAATGTTCCGATGCATGGGATGGCCACTAACCACTCCACCGATTGGAGAGAGTGGAGTATGGTTCCTTTTGTTCCAAGGAAGGACCCTCAGTAGTATAATTATCATGCGGGATGACGTTTGCCGGGTCAGTTAGTGTACGTATATATACGTCAAGAACCAGCTTCGGAAAAAAAATTAAAATCGTTTCACCCAGTAAAACATTCGAATAGAGAAACTGCTTTTTTGAAGTCGGTTAAAAAAAATTTCATGCCATTTACCTATGAGGTGATATGCGGTTACCATGACCTATCCATTTATTCATTAGCCTTGACATTTTGCACCTAGCCACTCTGACCGGGCCTGACCCTAATGAATTGAATTTCTTCTTTAGGTCGTCAGTTCAGTCAGTGAGGTCTACAGTCTAACTGGCCAGGGGGCTCCTTTTGCTCCTTTTCCATGACATTATCTTACGTCACTAATGGAGCAAATATGCGGGATCGTGAAAACCAAACTATAAAGGATCGTCATGAATTCAGCAGGTATAAGATTTTTTAATCGACTCCAAAAAATTGACAATATTTACAATTCATTTTAAATGAATTGTTACCTAACTATATAATAAAGAAATTGAGTGCATAATTTTAGATTTCTACAAATAGTAAGGAACTAGGTATATTAAAGATGACTTGATAAATCAAGACATATTTTTCTATATAAAATAGTTATTTCCACCATTTTTCATACTGGCGACAGTTAAGGTATACAAATTATCTTACTGTATACGAACACTTAAATTAACATCACTGACCACGACGTCACAGTACCTTTTAATCCCAAAGTCAAAGAGCAGCGGAAAAGGCAATGTAATTGTATGATCTTGGTTAATAAAAGAAGGAAATAAGGCTTATTTTCCTGTAATTATGTAGCATTCGTGATGAGAAAATATATTTTATCCGAATTTCCTCATTACTGTAATGGATCTGCATTACGTGAATGTCCAACGTTTACCGCGTAAGCTCCCGAAGTGGAAACATTATGTACTAGCTGGCCCGACAGATGTTGCTCTGCAACATATTGTGACAACCCTGGCGTATCTACTTCGCTAAACCGGAAACAATAAACAATAGGGGCCATAAACATGTCAAGAGAACAATGGAACAATAGGACGCGGCCGTCTCGAAAGTAGTACGCGCACGACGCTTCGACCTTACGTCAATAGTCATAAGGGCGAAAGTCGATTGCAAGGAACGTACTCGAACCTCATTCCGAACGTTACCGGAATTAGCGGGAATATTCTAGAAATGGCATGAATGGTGCGTGAGTGGTATAAAAGGAGCACTCGGTCGAGTGGGTGGCATTCTAGTTTCGGAAGCGAAACCAGGAAGATACCAGCGATACCTACGAGCGATACGAGTGAGAAGTGAAGTGATTTCTACGAGCGATACAGTGTTCGACGAGTGTGTTTACGAGTACCTACATTCATAGTGTTTTGGTGTGTACTGTGTACATAGTGTAATTTCTGTATCTACGAGTACAATAAAGTCTTTGTGGTACATTTTGGCATTTTCTCGAACTCAGTACTCCTGACACGTAACAATATTTAACGCTTTAACCGTCTTACTAATAAAAATAGTTATAATTAGACTCAGTTTCATTTAAATGCGATCGCATGAAAAAGCAGATAAATATGCCTAGTTACTTTGTACTTGTTATTTATGTAGATGAAATATCATTGAGGATTTCAAGTAATAATACAATTTATGCCGTTGGAAGCAGTCATTAGAAAATAGTCCTAATTTTCTTTCAGTAGAATACTCAGAAAGCATCAATGCAAAAGTGAGAAACATAAAACAAAAACACCCTGTATACGAAGAATGATGCTTCCAGGTCGCATCTCGCATCGAGCAACCACAAAAACCAGATGATATATGATGATCCCGGCCTGCTCATCATATCAATTATTCACAATGTTGAGTACTCACAGACACAGACTGGGCTACCGAGGCGCGAATAACCGAAAATGAGCAAACTGTAATCTTACTTCCTTATGCAAAACTAGTCAACACTCGCGACTACGCTTGAGTGGATTTGGAAATAGCAGTAATGTTTTTCCGAACATATAAATAAGTTCCTTTTCCTTTAGGTACCTTGTGAGGTCAACGAATCGTGAAAATCTTCATCATTATCATCATAATCCATGACTGTTTTACTGAAGAGCTGGGAAGTTTTTCGCGGTGGGACTATGAACCCACCCTAGCCAAGGAATGGCAAATGTATGGCATGGGTACGGACTCTTAATCCCATCCTGGCCAAGCGATTGGCAGACTTCACACACTTTTGAGCATTTTATGGAAAACTATGAGATTTGCTGGTTTCCATACGATGTTTTCCTTCACCAAAGCGAGTGATCTTCAATCCTTACTAACATTATAAATGTGAAAGTGTGTTTGTTTGTTTGTGACTCTTTCACGTCGCAACATGGCGATTATATGGTATGGTTTATGTGTGTGGGGATAGTTAGGAGGGTGGAGAGTGACGTAGGCTACTTTTTACCGCGGAAAAACATCTCATTCCCATGGGAAGATCGATGTTTTGTTAGTTGCTAGATATTTAGTTCCGGAGCTGTATTACAAAAAAGAGCAGTACGTGCCATTTACAACCTCAGGCCGAGAGATTCGCTTAGACATTTGTTTAAAGACATAAATATATTAACTGTAATATCACAATATATTTTAGATAATATTATGTATGTTAAAAAATATCATGACTGTTTTCCTAAAAAGAGTGATGTACACAATATAAATACTAGAAATAAGGCTAAACTGATTGTACCAAAATTCAGACTTAGCAAAACTGGTGGCTCTTTCATGGGTAACTGCATTAAAATTTATAATAAAGTTCCGATACAATTAACAGAAATGCCGTACTGTAAACTTAAAACCCATGTCAAAAGCATTCTTATGACGAAAGGTTATTACAAACTTGATGAATATTTTAATGATAAATCAGCTTGGACATGAGTTTCGTATTTTAGCCGTAATTAGTAGTAAGTGCATCTGTAACTGTGAGTGGAGAAAGAGAAAAAAAAGACTCCTTGGGAGTTTCTTGCCGCTTCTTCTTCCAAGACCACTCGCCGTAGGGATTTGCTGAAGCGATGGCGTAACTTGACGTTCGATAAGTGTTTGTAAAAACCTACTTCGAAGAAATAAATATTTGAATTTGAATTTGAATTTGAATTTGTTAATAGATGGCGTTAGTAAAATTCATTTGCAAGTTCTGAATCACGCTATCAAATACTACATGTAATTTACTTAAGTCATAGGCAAATGTTATAGGCTACTTTTCAGTTGAGATTCCTACGGGAACGGGATCTACGCGGCTTTTACCTACAGGTCCCGAAGCTATATATATAAACTAACAAGGGTTATAATGTAGTCGCGTTTATAGCCCAAAACAAGGGCACAATACAAAAATATCGGTGCTTGTAAATAATTATTACATCCTCAAAATATTTTAAATATAGAGTAATACCCCGTTACGTTATCGAAAGACTCCAATGAGATAAAATGTTCCCAACCGGCTCAGCGAATCAATTATTCACAAACAAACGGAGGCCGCGGCCCGAGTGGATCCTATTGGGTACTCCACTGACATGGTCTTATTATACATAACAACCTATTGAAATGAGAACACTGAGATATTTTGTAGATAGCTAGTATAGTACTTGTCATAAGATACCGAGTTATAAATCTATATGTATAATACCTAGTATAATACCTATTTAAGTGACGTGAGGGCGGGTTACTAGTAATATCCACTATAATATTTAGTTGTACAACTTATTATAACCAAAAAGTTATTATTTTCCATGTACTATTCGAAAAAAGTTGTTTTTATAGAGACGCTTATTTTCTTCTATAACACATACTCAAAATATTCGATAACGGTTAATCTAACAAAATCTTAATGCTTTTGAAGAAACGAAATGTATGCGTTATAATAAACAGCCAAGCAAATAGAGCCTGTTACGTCTACATGATTTCGAATAGGCTGTGTCCACAGTAGGCAAATTGTGAGCACCGACTGAGTTTGCGACGTATCGGTTTAGTACGCCTTCCATATATTTGAAATGGAGTGTCCGCAGTTTGCTAGTTTTGCACTCACTATACGCGGTTTGCAGCGTTATGTACGCCGACTGTCTCAGTTAGTGGCCGACTCACAGCAAACCCGGTTGCAGTCGGCGGCGGCGATATGATTGTTCGCCGAGCGTAGTGATTCCGTTTGCCGCAAACTGTTGGAAAGAAGCTATTGACATGTTTACCAACTAAATTGTAATGTTGACCAAATTACTTCAAAAGATACCAATTACTTCAAAAATATCCATCGTGGCCAACACAACCACTCCCTTCGTACAACAATAGTCAAGTGAAAATTCAGTCGGTCGACCTAAATAAGCGGCTAACTCAAAACAGTTTGCTTGCGAAGAAAGAAAATTGATGTGAGTTTGCAGCTAATTCAAATTTCAGTTCGCCCCAAATTTGCGACTCAGTCGGCCGCTAACAGTTTGCCTACTGGGGACACAGCCTAACAAGCTACATCGAAACAGATGCCACGTAGTATTAACAGTACTACGTAAGCTACGTCGTAGCATAAGTAGCGTAATTCGTAGCATTACGTAGTCAGGCGCTAGAGATAATATTATAAAATTGCGATTTCCTTCCTTCTATTCACGAAATTTCAATTGCACCAAATTAAAAAACGTTTTATTTATTTAAATATTACTTGCTAAAGGCTTTCACTAACGTGATGGCGGTAAAAGATATGAGATAAAATTCAATAATTGAAAATATTTCAGGGTACATTCTAAAAGACCTCGGTAGAATATGCAAGTGGGTAGAGGAACACGATGGAATCTGCCAACATTTTAGCGTTCTAGGTCACTGTTGTATTGCATGGAAAATGCATAACTTGGACGAAGGAAAAAAGATTAATATAATTTCCAGTATAATCACTTCTATACAGAAATAACCTCTACGATCCAAAATTAATCCATAATCCAAAATTTGTATGTATCTGACACTTTTCACTAACAGGAGTCGCATCGTAGACGCGTGTGTGTCATATACATAGAATCATATACATAGAATTTTGGGATCGCGTCGCAGTCGCGTAGCTCAAAAATAGCGTAATGTGAGAAGTGCCATAAGAAACAAACAAATATTAGTAGCTTTTGATTAAGAATTGTAACATAATCTTTGCAAATCGAAGAACCTCTAAAACTGGAATTAAACTTAGACATTTATTTTATATAGCGATTCCTTCAGGGTCCAAATTAAGGACGAAATACATGGAAAATAAAATGAAATAAAATAAATAAATACCAATGTAAATTCCTTTAAAAATAAGTTAAAGAAACTATCAAAGATATTTTTTTAAATACAATGTGCTATAATTATGTATATTACGAAAAAAGATAAGATCAATTTTAAATCCTTTTGACAAATAACCCTTTTTTAAAATCGATTAATAAATCACGGAGTTTTCAAATAACAAATAGGTACTAAAAATAAACAACCAAACTAAGAATTGATTATTTTTTAAAGTCAGTTAAAAAACTACCTCAATAAAAATATCATTCCAAAATTATCTCAGCCTCAAGTACCAGTACGTACAACAACTTCGAAGGCTAATCGACATGTAATGGCTCCCTCAAGTTCATCATGCTAATTATTTATTCATAATGGTAAGTGTAAGTGGCCAGTGTGTTAGTAACGAGGCTCAAATGGCTGGGGCCTGCGGTCCGAATCCCGCGGGACCCGCCGTGCGTCTTCATACAATAGCTAACTAGATTGTTAAATGATATGAGATGCTTTGCACACGATCGCAATTTGGAAACCACTTTGTGAACCTATGATGCTGTGCACCTTTTTTGTAATTGTTGTAGAAAATTGTTTTAAATATTTTTGGTTTCGTTTAAAAAAAATGAAAAAAAAGTCTCGTAGTTTAATAAAACCTCTCGAAAGTTACGTGTCGTAAATCACCAGCTTTCAAATAGAAAAAAAAATTGGTTCACCCAGCACAAACTTATGAGGTAACACACAGAAAAAATACAGTTGAATTGAGAACCTCCTTCTTTAAAAATCGGTTAAAAATACACACACAACATACACCTGAAACAATTAATCAACACCAAAGTCATAACCAACCTGTATATAGGTCTTTACTGTTAATATACCATAGTTTGCAGTTGCGGTAATGGAGCCATCACCCGTGACGTCTGTGACACTTCGTCACCGGCACAGGAGCTGCGGGTGACCGTTTAAAACTTTCCGGTACACGTCACCACCGTTTGTGTGTTAGGCTTCGACTACACAATGCGTTGACCGTATTCGGAATTGGTTAATAACTTCTTTAAATCTGAATTAAAAAAGTAATCACTTATGCGTTTTGTTTGTCTTACGCAAAAGAATCCAATAGAATTCAACAGAATTTCATTACTTAAACACTTTGTTTATTTTGTCTCACGCAAATTATTTTAAACCTATACCATTGCCATCGCAAAAAAACTATTTCAGGATTCAAACTAAAATTTCTTCTTTGTGTAAAATTCTCGTCTGTCTGCTACGGTGCTACGAGCTACGGTTATATGCTACGACGTAGCTTACATGGTGGTTGAAAGTTACCTACTAATTTTACCAATTGCGTTTTATCCACAAACTTTTTCAAATTAATTATTTGCAGCGAGGGTATTGGCAACATCCATAAAAATATTTTTATCACTTAGTATTATATTAGCTCGCGTCTAGTAGCTACATATTTTTTCCAACACTATGATCTCAAAAACTTCTGTGTAGATATGTGTGAAATTATAACTTGATAGATATTTTGTTACTTGATATATATGTTTTGAAAAAAAATATTTCTTTTCAAAACAATACAACATCATCAGTTGCAACCAAACAATTTTTCCTCTCCAACTTTATGACTTTAAACATTATTCTTAAACTTTATAACAGTTTTAGTTCCGAAGAGTCACTTTGCCCAAGTTGCGTAATATAACAAAACTGTGTACAGAGCCTTATTGAGTAGTACACCCCTGTTCGCGGGTATGACGTCGTGGCGTTCAAGATGCGAAAGCAATTTAAGTTTAAACAATAGCTACGCTGCCACAGAGCACTGGAATATCAGTCTTGATACGAAACAATAGGGCTCATAACACGTTTCCATGTTGTGACAGGTACAAATGGTTATGCTGCAGGGTAGCGCACAATTCTCGTAGTGTCGACGTATACAGCGCGGGCGGATGTTTTGACGGCTGTGTTTTCATAATCCACTGTGAACTGATCCTTGTGAATTGTTCAGTGATATCAAAGATGCAACACGTGATGTACGGGTCTCGTGACGTAAACGTCGCAACTTGATTGTCATGTGACAAATATTTATGTGACAGATAAAATGGGCGAATGTAAAAGTAATGTAAAGGGAATGTAAAAGGTTGAAGAATGAATGGATGAAGCTATATAATATTGTAATCTGTGCTACGAGTGTACCACTGTACCTAATTTTAACATACCTACTGTTGTTTAACCATGAATTTGAAGTTAATTGGCATTCATTTATAGTGTGTTTATTTTCATCAAAGATCAGCATCTATAGCGCAATGGGTTCCATGCGGACTACATTATGAAGAATCCTTGGTTCAATACCGGATGAGGAGGAATTTTAATGATAATTTCTTTTATATTCCGGTACTAAGTGTGTGTTCTTGCCTTTGTGTGTTTTCCATAACACTCACGACACAGGGAATCCTAAAGTGGGGCTAAATAAATAAGTAATTTAAATTTCTACGTTACGTCACAGTGCGCCACTGGTATGAAGTCCAACATAAACTAGGTTGTATTTTTCAAACTTTGTAACTCAGATCATCGTCCGCTGGGGACGCCGGTGTAATTCGTTACGATGCATGCAATACGTGACCATGCATAAATTATTGTTTCCCCTTAAGGTTCTTCTTCGCTGGACGCGACTGACGACAGATGTCGATAAAACACAGTTTTAAAGTTTAAACACACTGACGACCCCGTAGACTAGTTGGTAGTGAACCTGTCTGCAATATGAGGTGTCTCGGATGTAATTCCCGGCCGGGCAGATACTGGTGTGTCAGATAATAAATGCTCACTTTCGGATCATGGGCGTTAATGATGAGGTTTTATTTGTTTTCCATCTCGCTCACGACTCTGAGAATTCTAGGTAACTCTAACCCTTGCAAGGTTTAAATATGTTAAGGGTTTATTTTGGCGTTTACCATTTGGTACTGTTAAAATAATGGTAGTTATAGATGTACTATAGCTACAAGAAAAATAAGTTCTATACAAAAATTTTGGGACCACGAGGCATGTACTTACATACCTACTTATCAGTTTCCGAATATACAAATAATGATCAAAACTATTTCACCCAGTAAAGGGATATGAGGTTACACCCATGTAAAGAAACATTCGGTCGAATTGACAAACTCCTCCTTTTTTCGATCAAAAATTTACTGGTTGCCATCTCGCAAAATGTTTGGATGGTGTCGTCAGTAGCGCTTAACGGAATGACACCTTTAGAGGACAGGGTAATATTGATGCATATCCGAGAAATATGGAGGGAACTTGAGATGAAGTTCAGCTCAAAATCTCTCGCTGACGAAAAAAAATACAATTTCTATTATAATTGGTTAAACACTTTGTAGTTCTGATTAGAAAGATTTTAGTGAGTACTGACTTATACTGTTTAAATATATTAGAGATATTGAATAATGGCTTGTACGTCCAATAATGTAACAGTATGCTTGAAATAGTGTTGGTTTTTTTTTAATATGTATACGTAAGTTAGCGTTTAATGTAAATGGGCCAAACTTTCGGGCACAAAATAAAATAGAATTGGAATAAAGTGAACAAGAAAATATTTTGAAACCATTTCACTAAATATACCTACCTATTATAAATGCTGCATGTTATAATTATTTCCCTCAATTGTACTAATAAAAATAATTATTGCTTCTTTTTAATGTTTCCAACAGTAATACAACTTACACCACACATAAAGCTGATAAAGCCTACATACTTATGTGTGTATGACGCACTATATAAAATCGATGCAATTAGTGTAACATGCATTTATGGGTAAATACCCATCACTCCATAATTGGAGTGTGTAACACAATAGCTGACGGCAATGGGGAGCGGACCCCGTGCAGTATGAAATCAAATACATTCGTTGGGTTCTGACAATGTATCAAATTTAATAATAGTCTGCCGTGTTTATATTTGCATTAAACAATGTGTCTATATTTGTAACCGACTACAAAAAAGGTTATAATATACCTATTCATCGTCTATGTTTCTTTTATTCTTGTTTTACGCCTGTATTTCTTCGTCATTTAAGATACAATTTAAAAAGTTTTTTATGTCTGAAAAATGGGTCTTCCGAGTTGGTGTCACAGCCAACAAGTCTGGATCTGATGAGGGATACCCAAGGAAATAAAGGGAAACCATTATATTTTATACGTAAATATTTATATTGTAAACGCGCTCACTCACATGCGCGCGAACCTTTGCAAGCCATTGCAAATTGTCACAGCTTTAAAACCCTTTTAATACCACGAATGTGTCAAAAACTTTGCATAATCATTTACAAAGGTCCATCCTACACCTGGTTCCTGGTACTGGGGTTCGCGTATTCGCGCGCATGTGAGAGAGCGGCCTAACACTTAAACTAGAGGACCGTGATATTACAATTCCATTCTACGTTGGCCATTATTCGTATTAACATATCCAAGTTTCTAAGTTCTTAAATGATTCTGTTATAAACTTCCAACTGCGCTAAGTATTACTATGGACCATAGTGTGAGGATATTATTATCTCCGTAAGGTTAGCTTTTCGTCCTGTACTAAACTTCTATTTATAGGTCTCATGGGAATTAAGTAAAGTGATGGTTATTCGTATGATAGGTACTTTATTAACGTAAGTACGGGCACCATCGACAATTTTACCTGTTGTGAATAGTTTGAAAATTAAACACTAAAACTGATTAAAGTTCTTAATAAAATATAACCAGAATGTCCCAAAACTGTTTTTGCCCTACTCACATTGATTGACACCACTTATTACTCATGCGTATCTTATTATCCGTACATTTATTAGCAGTGTTATTCATGGCCGGCGACGAAAAATTCATTAGTCATCTTTTTGTTTGTCATCTATTTACATGCAAAAATAATGGAAAGGTAGTCCTTGTTATAGCCTTTTTTAAAAATAAATTTAAAACATGCTTTTGTCCCTTCATAAAATCGTTATAGTACCTAACATATGGGTGATCTCTTTATAAACGGGCCGCAGCCAAAACCCTTCAACTATAAATCCTACGCAAATTGAGTGCAGGTGTCGTGATTCGCGCAGAGCCGTCTTAGCTAATGTGTTTACCCTATTATATCAAAAGCTTTTCCATCCATTTCAAAACGAACCTCTAAAGTATAAACCCGTGAAGACGAACATATGAAACACATCACACTCCAGGGTTCTTCATGACTGGTGACGCTCCTGTTCTTCGGCAGGAAGATTTTCGCCAAACATAGCTGGAGTCGACGAGTTTGCATTAAGTTTTATTACTTCGCTGCTCTTGTAAATTATAGGTGTAATATGCGAGAGACGCTTCTAGTGAGACTGAGATATTTTCCTTGGGAAAACGATAAAAATGTTTCCCGGGGAATTTCGGTGGAGTATTTGAAATGTTTACGCGCTGATTCGCGGACGGTAGCATTGTGCTAGTTATGTTCGCTGGGACCGCTGTGAGTTCCCGACCGCATATAAAATTAATGTTGGCTTCTTTGCAACTTAAGCTCTTATTGTGCTATGTTGTTCGAGCAATAAATTTACCAGAACTTAGTGGAACTGAAAAGTGGCAAAATGTAACTAAAAATACATCCATTTCTTTCTCGTTGGCCTTTACAGAATATTTTTCCAACGGCTGAAAAACAAGCGGTATTTTCACAGCGTTCGTGATGAGATTAACGCAACGGTATGTATTTGGTTTTTACATGTCGATGGTAGTGACCACTTGTCATGTTGATCGTATCCATGTTAGATCCAATTATTGCCAGAGATGTAAAATTACCTTCTTTTGCGCAGCGGAGTTCGGTAAAAAGTAAATTCGTAGATCAATTTTTTCAATAGCTTTTTGTCAATATCAGCCATAACATTCATACTTCATACTTTACAAATAAGACTATAAAATTAAGTATTAGTACCTAATAGTTGTTAAAAAACAAGATGAAATGAATGATTCATTATTTTCATAAATAGCACAAGTATTTTAATACAAACCTAAAAATATGGAATTAGTCACAATATCTACACGTAAAGAAAAATGAATACTCAATGATACACTGAACTCTTTGTTCACCTAAAAAATATGACAACATTATATAATATCTTTATATCATACTTGCTCAGTAACTAGGGATTACTATGGTGGAAAGTCTCCTTGTAAGTTGGTGTTTGCAATTCAAGGCAACATTACGTCGCACTATGCTTGAATTGTAATGTTCACATTACAGTTCAAGCTATGCAAAACTCCTTGGTAAACAATCTCTTTTCTTATAAAATGGTAAGAAAACTTTTTACTGAAAAAAAAAACACTGAACATGGCGGCATTTAATTTCCATACATTTCAAACTATGCAAAACTCCTTGGAACTCAGAGCCGTAAAAAAACAATAGAAAACTATTTACGAAAAAAATGGAAATGGCGGCATTTCATTTGATCTGAAAGTTTGGGAAGTTTGTTCGTAAAGGGATTTAAGTTATTTACAACAATGTCAAGCACTTCATCAGCAGCAATATTACTATAATTAATTATAATAAGTAACCATTTTTTTTCTATTTTTTCTCTAAATTTGCTAATTATTCTAATTAAAATTTCATTTTGCATTACCAATGTTTTATTTACCTCACAAGAATGATATAAAGTAGAATGCTTACCTCGGTTGCAAGTAGCTATTACACCCTCGAACTATATTCACCCTCGCTCGCTGCGCTCGCTCGTGTGACTAAATATCTCGGGTGCACGCGATCCATTAGCGCCCTATGCGAGCTGCGCTCGCACTGGCGCCAAATTGGATCTTGTTCTGTAATAGCTTACTTACGTCCCTTGTGTAACAATCTACTATTACAACATAACCTTGTAAAGCTCTTTTACCATTACGCACGTATTAAAACGCAAAACCGCGCCGGTCGACTAATATTTGCGATTGTAATAATAACTAATCCAGCTTAGCGGGTACATCCGACAACTTTTTTTGCTCGCTCGCAAATATTTCGGTCCGCCGCTTGGACAACGTAAAAAAATACGCCCAAACTCGACAACACCTGGTTTCGGCGAAAATTCGCAATCGCGAACCGGTGCCTGGAACGAATTGACCGGCGTGGATCGCCGGCTGAACGTAATGAACTCGCTATGGAATATACATATGCGGATTTTGGAAAAACTGGTTAGGAATTTTAAAATGTTTACCGTATTTGAGAATTCGAAAGGCGGCGATCGTCAACGTTGACGCAAAATTTGGGAGTTATTAGGAATTGAAATAGAATCTAATGACCGCATACGTGAAGGTATATTATGGTAAAATTTTAATTTGTTTTATTAACATACATGTTTTTTAAAATTCATGTGTTTGCCCTCATGTTATCATTTGGGGTTGAAGCAAAAACGTTTTACTGTAATTTTTCAGCCATATTATTCGTGCGGTGAACAATATTTTTCCCGTGATAATTTAGTGGTTTGGATGCAGTTCGCTTCGTAAACGAGGGACTTAAATGTCGAAATTTTTATATTTTGTTTTGCTTCAACTGAACGACATCTAATAAAGACATCTTAAAATAACTTTCAAAGATATGGAAAGCCTGCAATACAGCGCTCAGGATCACTTGCTTCTACACAGTAATCATGAGAGCTGATTCTAAAGTTCACTAGGATTATGTTTCAGATATGGCGATTATCAGCCTTGTCACTATTATGATTTAAGTAGCACTATTAACGCGTATAAACTGTTTATTCATTATTGCTAACTCTGTGAAAGGTCCTTATTATTTTATTATCCGTGAAAATTATAGATGCAACATACAATATTATATAGGTAGGTACCTATAAACAAATAACGGTGCAACAGAAATAGTTATGAGGACAGCAATAAAATACTAGCGTACGTAGTCTTTGCACGTACGCCAAAAATTGCCAGTCCCGAACACATTCACTTTAGGCACAAACTCGACATACCGGGCGCGGCCGCCGCCCGGAACGAATTGACTAGCGCGGGTTACCGGTTCACGGAAATACTCGTAAAATCGGAATTTTTGCACACATCCAACCTATCTGAATTCCGATGACATGGTAATGCAAAAAAGTAGTAATAAAATCTATATTGCGATCGCGTTGTGAACAATTGAGTGCGTTGTGAACTGAAACGGATTTAGGGTTCACTTCCAGGCCAAGGTAGCCAAAAATATATGTACATGTATTTGCGGATTAATATCTAAACAGTCTTATTTTTGTGCCTCAAAAACAGCAACACTGGAATTATTTTAATATTTTTACAGTATTCACTTAATATGTAACAATAAGTATTTGGCACTTTTGAAGGAATTTAATTTGTTTCCGAAGCACAACGGGTACTTAATTTAAAATAACTATGTAATCAAATAACACACCCACAAATGCTCATATCACAAGTGAAGCATTCGCAGCAGCCTGCACATTGTCCGAGTGCTACGTAACCCACTACGTTCGCGTCCATTCACCGTCTTTCCGGGCGTAGCGTAATGAGCGCACGCCGAATATTCACATTATTTTGTATACAAAGAGTAATAAACTAATAATAGATACTCTAACTCCAAATAATAACGAGTTCTTAATTTAAAATAACAATGGAATCAAATAACAGATCCGCAAACGTTCATATCACAAGCGTAGCATCCACAGCAGCCTGCACATTGTCCGAGTGCCACGTAGCCGGCTACGTCCGCGTCCATTCATCGCATGTCCGGGCGCGGCGTAATGAGAGCATGCCGGATACGTCCACCCTTCAACGGACTGCGCATCAACGTATGCCGGGCTCCTATTGTGGTGGACTCCGATACGATCCAGTTCATTTTGGCTCATGCTAACCTGGCAGCCTTATGTTATTAGAGCTCACAACTTTGTCACTCAATAATACGACTCGAATACTAAGAAGTATTGTTATTAACATGCCCTGACCAGTTGGTAAATATTATTTGACTACACAATGTCTTCTAAGAACATTAAGTTTTATTAGCCTATTAATACTTTTAAGAGGCGACTATCTCAGTTACAAGTGTATACAAACTTAGTAACTTGGCTCGAATTAAAACGAGTCTCTCACTAATTGGACAGTTACTAACAAAAATATCATAACTAAATATCAGTAACAGTTATACTTATACCATAGTTATACTTATTAACGAACTAACTTCTTAATTCTTCGAGGTTCTTAATAACCTCTGTAAACTCGACTTACCGTCGTAGTCTCAATTTGAGTCTTGTTCTGAGTTGGTCATAATTGTTTTAAGCGACAACGAAAGTTTGCTATCTTAAATCCATAAAAAGTTATGTTTGCAGGCTACAGCTAAAACTTACGAATGCCAGAAGAAGGAGATCGGATTTTATTTCTCCCTGTAATAGTCAATGATTTAACTGTTCCATGACTAGGCCTATGCCAGCAAAATTCTGATAAATACTTTTTCCAAATGCGTTTACTTTTCATAAAATAAATAAACAAGAGCTATTTTTCATTTCATTTCATAGACATAATATTAACTGATGAAAATCATTTATCCGACGAACGAACGAAGCCAGACCGGATGAAACCCGGTGATACTTCCCGAATACGTTGGACGGCATATCACGGCATCGTGAATATTGTGCCGTAACTACAGCCGAGAGACCTTGCGCAAAAAATATTACGTCTGTTTTATAATAAACTAGCTTCCGCCCACGGCTTCGCCCGCGTATAATTCGTTTATATCGCGAAATGGAAGAACCTTTCATTTTCATCCACTATTTCAGCTTCTTAGAGGTTGGTTTTTGTTGTAGCTCATGTTTGACCTTAAGTTATTAACTGTCTACGTCAAAAAATCCTCGAAATTGGTCAAGTGGTGTATATTTTTCATACTTAGATGTGTACCTACTCAAAGTTTCACCTCTATTTCAAACCGTTCAAGGGTCTTTTGAAAACAAACTAACGTAGCCCGGCCTAAAAAAGAGTCCCTGGATCGATTTATCAGCCGGGGTAAATATAAATTTAAGAGATAACTGTTTATTTTCGGGTAAATGCCACACGGAATCCTTTTATGGGTGTATGATTGTGTTAGTTTGTTTTATTTTTTATGGATTTCTTCTTTATGAACGACGGTAAACTTCAGCATACAACAAGAAAAACATTATTTAGACTAATATATCTGCTACAAGGACTAATAAAGCATGCTACAAGGTTGAGAGTATTAACTTCCGTACGACATAAAATCACGTCTATTTCCCTGCAAAAAGTTCGCCCATTTTTTTTTCTTTGTTTCAAACAAACGCTACACACTAAATGAAAACCACAGACACCACGTTTAAAAGTGGTACACTCGCCTAGAAACTGGCGTGAAATGTGACATTCTTTTATAAAGAGGCAGAGGCAGTGCAACGTAACTGACAGCTCGCTGAGCAAAGCCGTAACGAGGCCACGGCGGATGTAAGCGCGCGCGGACGATACTTCCGCGAGCGCCGCGGACGACATATCACGTCAATGTGGATGCCGTGTCTTTTAACAGGGTTGTCGATTTTTTTTTTTAATTTTTCGTTTACGTGTGTTATTAATAAACCGGCGTGATATGTGACATTCTTTTATAAAGAGGCAGTACAACGTAACTGACAGCTCGCTGAGCAAAGCCCGTAACGAGGCCGTGGCGGATTTGAACGCGCGCGGACGATACATCCGCGAGCGCCACGGACGACATAATAACGTCAATGTGGACGCCGTGTCTATTAACAGGGTTGTCGATTTTTTTGTTTTTTAAATAATTCGTTTATGTGTGTTATTAATAAACTGGCGTGAAATGTGACATTCTCATAAAAAGAGGCAGTGCAACGTAACTGACAGCTCGCTGAGCAAAGCCCGTAACGAGAACATGGCGGAAGTGAGCGCGCGCGTACGATACTTCCGCGAGCGCCGCGGACGACATATCACGTCAAGATGGATGCCGTGTTTATTATCAGGGTTGTCGATTTTTTTTTTGTTTTTTAATTTATTCGTTTATGTGTGTTATTAAAAAATCAAATTTTATTGAATGATGTTAAATATTGTTATTTTGTAACATTAGAAACGTTATTACTATTTATTTATTTGAAACAAAACTTAACAATTGTTTTTAACTGACTAAAAAGAAAAGAGTAGATTCTTAATAACTCATAAGTCTTCACAGTGTCAAATAGATTATAGTTGGCCATAACCTATCACGCTACTAAAGTGTACCTACATTTATGTTTCACACCTCTACACGTTTGAGAAAATTATGCAGAATACTTAGGTACGCCTATATCCTCACAATAATTTCCTTCACATTGAAAAATATATTTTATTTATGATACGAACCTAAGTATATATATTTTACATTAAAGGCGTATATGATTTAATATCAAGCCTATCAGTTCGGAAGTCAAACGCTGAAACCATTAACTTATGTCTATTCACACTAATATTAGATAATAACGGTAGTTAAATTTGCTTTAAGACAATATTAGCAGAATCGAGAATAGCTATTTAATTAATAAGCAAACTCTATAAAGATCCTTTGAAGATCCCATAGTCTTGCTCGTTGTCATTGGCAGACAAGCAAGGAGTCTCGGATTTGATGTTTGGCCGGGAGAGACATCTATGTTACAGATTAATATTTTCTTCAGTTCGTGGTTATTAATGATATATTTTTGTGATGCAACTCGCCATAGGAAGAAACTTGGTGCAGGGTTGTAACCAGGCTATGAACCAAAGAGCAATTTCAGAAAGCATAAATAGCAGTTATGTATGTATGCATAAATGAAGTCGCTTATTCATAGAAATAAAAAATGTTGTTTGATAACCCTACGTCGAGAGCTACGGTAGTGACGTGTAGCGCTTGCCGCCTGCGATGACAGATGCCGTTGTCATTGTACCAGCGTGACGTAGCAACTGCACTTTGTCCAAAGGTATTCCGTTCGACACATAAAGGTCCTATGCACACAACAGACAATCGATGTCCAAGTACTTGAGAAATCTACACCTATATTAATATTCTCCAACGATGCGCACTGAAGGTGAAGCCCTCCTCAGTTAGGTAAGACCCTTATCCGATATTGGGTCATTAATTGGCTGAAGCCACTCATTCATGCGTTCAGCATTTGTAACCCTGTTTAGGAAATTAATAATGTTTGTCAAAGTTTATATGGAGACAGAGTGCAGAAAACTCATATTTTTATATAATAGTGCATTAAAAACACGTTAAATTAGAATTAGAATAACCTTTGAAATGGGTTGTTTATACTGTCAATATAAAGTACTTTATCAATAATCATAAACATATTATTACTATGACTATAAAATATTTAATCAACAAAACATTGTAACCGCGAACCAATTTAATTGATCATTCATCCATAATTGCCATCGTAAATACGTGGGCGTAATTCAATGTCCACAGAATGTCCGTATGTATCAAATTACTAAAAAAACTGTCCAAATATGTATTTGGCCACGTTCAGTGTAGAGTTCCGTAGTTATAAATTTACAGATTTATAATTTTTTAATTTCTTATGCTTTATCATTATTTTCGTTTCTAGTTGGCTAGTTTCTATCTGTCTTGATCAAATCCGAGTGGTGTTAAAAGTATACGTTAAGAACAATCGGTAACTACTTTCAGTAAATTTTTTGCGTATGTTGGTTTTCAGACACTCGCAATATTATTAAACGCACAAACTTAAATTCATCTCCCATTTTATGCGCAAAAAGGAGTACGGTAAACGAATTTGTTTATAAGATTCAATTGTATTGTAAGTACTTACATATATGTTAGCGTGAATAATATACCCATGTAAAATAACATTCTAGTAGTAAGAGTCTAGAGAACTCGTAAAACTATTTTATAGTGGAGTCGACATTTACTCAACAGTCAAAAATAAATCATTATTTCTGAGCGTAATTCTTTTTAGTGGCGTGAATTAACAGCTAGAATTTCTAGCTATGTGATCATAGATGTGATACATAGTTTAAACTTCTGAAAGCTAAAATTGGTCTCAAACCAAATCAATAGATAGATTTTTTAGTCTTTGGAAAACAATTATTACTGTCTAACTCAAAATCAAATGACTGAAAATGAAAGGTGCGTGCAGGATTTGTAGGTATTCCAACCAGGCTGTTCGGAAGTTACATATGTTTAAACCCTTTGCTAAAATTGCTATTTTATTTGTTTATGTAAAAACAAATAAAATAGAAATAATAGCAATAGCAATAATATTTCGATTAGGTAATAGGAGCAAGGAAGTAGACCTGCGGATCTTCATCTTCGCTCTAAATTGACTGACATATAAAGACAATAGGCCCAATTCTGTCCTTTACGAACATAATCATATGCCAGATATTACGTAAACATAAACAATTTAAAAGAACAAAAACCAACAAATGAACACAAAATAAACTAATTAATCCAGTAGGAGCACGAGCACAAGATAACATTATAACATTATGAGTGTCGTGGCTATAAATTGTTGCAATTTATCACACGAGGGAATCTATGACGTCAAAGCTAAAAGTGAATTTATGTCAATGTCTGCAAACGGAAATAGAGCGGAGTGCATTTGACTGGAAATACGTACGAACATAAAAATAGATTCACCATGCCCATACTAATGCATAACGTAGAGATAAACACGTTGATAAGCTTAAAGCTTAAGGAGGAAAGTAAACTTAAAAATAAAAGTCATACAAAAAATTGTAATACAATTTTACGCCGTTAATGTAAAAGTATAGGCGTTAAAGTAATTAACTTTCATTCACTTATTGCATGCCTATATAAATTTCACATAGCTTATCATTTTCAATAGTAAAATGATAACTTTCCAAGTGATAACAATTGTGCCACATTGGACGGTTAGAGAGAGAATTAACAATTTTTAGATAGATGTAGATGGCGTTCATACAAACATGCATTTTAAAAGTTTCATATTTTCCATTCGTTATACACTTTAAAAAAAATACATAAAAATTTGGCATACACGAGGTGGGAAAATAGGGGTGAATCTAAATATCAACTTTCACGATATTCGTAGCACGAACTTAGCGTGCATAATTCAATGAATTTCAGATTTCGACGAAACACACTTAAGAGCTTTTATCCTCTATACAGACGTGGAAAAGCCTTATGACATTGTTTGAATAACGAAATGGAAATTTATGTACCTACTGAAAATTTTAGCCAACTATCAAGACTCACGTGTTCTAAAATATAGAAATGTAAAATGGAGACTGAGCAAATCAAATTCAAATAAATTATTCTTATCTAAATTGATTTCGAAAATCCATCTTTTAGATGATCTGGTTTACGACAGACAGAAAAAACTTTGTTTTATTTACCTACATAATATTTATAGAGATTTTTTATTCAACCATCAATGTTTAAATTTAACGTTTAGGTAAACTTGATACAAATAAATGATAACAATGTCTTACTTTTTTTAATAATCATCACTTTTATGAAATTGATACTTTTGAGATTAAAAACATTTTATGACGGTTTAAATATATCGAGGGTGTAAGACACCGTTATCAAATTTCCATAATATTTTTGTACGTGTTATAGGTAGATCATCTAATGGCTACAACCCATTAATGACCCAGTACTGAGCACAGGTCTCTCCTCATTATTGAGGAGGCCTAGAACATACTCTGCCACGCTGCTCCAATGCGGATTGGTGGAGGGGTTAGTGGCCAACCCAGTGTCGAAAGTTTTCAAGCCGTTAGAAGGTCTCCGACACGGCTTAACGACTTCTATCTATCGATAACAACCGGGACCGACGGCTTTACTTCCCCTCCGAAGCACGGAAGCGCATAAGATATTTTGCCACTATTAGCGGTCACCCATCCGACTACCGACCGCGCCCTCAGTTGCTTAACTTTGTCAATCACTTAGGATCGACGCAAGCCTCCGAATAGCTGGTAGAAAATGCAATAAGCATTAAGTTCTACATTTGTAGCGTTATTTTTTAAATTACGCTTGAAGGATTATGTTCCTACTAATATTATAAATCTGAGGGTAACCCTGTATTTCGGCCTGTTAGGCTTTCACGCCTAAACCACTGACCCGATTTTAATAAATTTTGGTACAGCTATAATGAAATTGACCTTGGAAAGGGACATTTTTTGTTACAGAAATTATCCCTGAACGCGAAAGGATATAATACTTTCGTAAAATGTCGGTATTGTTATCTTTGCTTATATTTTTGACTAGCTGTTGCCCCCGCCTTTGTCCCCGTGGAAGTGACTGATTTTCATACAAATTTTCAACCTCGATTTGACCTTTTTGCATTTTGACATTGTTTGTCTCACAGGCAGGCAAACTAACGGGAAAAACTAGTAAATAAACATTACATCTTTACGATACGAACCCAACAAACACTCACGACCACCCAATTTTCGTCGTAACATTGCAAAAACAAAGTACCTAGGTCGCAAATAAAAATAGTTCATCTTACTTATCTCAGTTCATTTTATTCCTCTTTACAATAATAGATACATTGGTCTTAAGTCATAAAACACAAGTTAAAATCAAATCCTTTTGACAAAGTCAGATGAGATTGGCAGTAAAAACTTTATTCGCTATATTGTCGTAAAATCCCCTTTGAATATTTATCATCCAACCATAAACTGAGATTAAACTATCGACATTTATTGCACAAGAATAAAAAGTATTTTGAGATGAGAAAGGGGTGATAGATAAAATAAAAATTCAATGTTTTGGGGTTGAAATTATTACTTCTACTATTCAAGTCTATTACCTACTGCTGTACCCCGAGAAAAAGTCATAATTTGAATAACTACGCAACATAGATTGTGTATTATTATAAGACGTCAGTTAAGAACCAGTTTTCTCTTATTTAAACCCCGAGAGACAAATGGGCGTTGAAAAGTTTGTCGGAAATTCCTCTTGTTTCAAAGTTGACACTATGAAAATAGATATTTGGATTCTATTCTACAAATAACGAAACTGTTGTTTCAATATTGTGGTAAAATCAAATTCCAAGCGGGGATATAGTGAAAGAAAACTTTGTTTTTGAAAATCAGTTAACACATAATATCTCTCGGGCCAAACAATAGCTATTAGATAAATTAAAATTTCTCATTGGTAAGTTCATCGCAACGTCTAAATGAGTGGAAAACACCACTGTCTACACGTTTGGCACATCTTTTCTCACAGTGAGGAGGGTAAAGGTCTGTCTATAAGGAAAGACAAGGGAGAAAGACTGACACTACTACGCACATTTATTACCCTTTGGATTCCAGGTATATAAGCGGTACTATGCATTCTCGACATGCATAGATGTCGTTGGAATCCAACAGTTTAAGAAGAATGATATAAAAAAACATAGAAAGGCATGCACTTTTAACGTTGCGGCAACACTTTTAAGACTGGCGATGAATAAATAATAACAAAAAAGTTTAAAAGAAAATTCAAACAAATGTGAACAGACAAGTCTTTCCCAAAGATAGGGAAAGCGCCCCCTGCGGACGTTAATAACCTTCAGAAGAGCACTAAAAGACATACTATTCTATGAAATACGAAAAAAACCTAATATATGTTTTCCAGAGACTAAAATTTAAAGTTACTTTAAGAAATGTTCTACTTATCTTATACGTAGCTTATTTTACTGTAAGTTATTTTTGTCGCGTGTTTCTAGATAAAATACTTAATGTTATTTTATTCCTTTTTGAGCATTAACTTTACTAACTTTCATTCCCTATTTCAAGCCGTTAGGGGTTGATTTTTGAAAAGAAGTAGCCTATGTAATGTGAGACTGGGTCTTCAATTATTTCCATTTCAAATTTCATGTAATCAGCGCACGACATAGAGAGACAGACAAACAGACTTTCGCATTAATCAATCAGTATATCGTAATCGTTTCTCAAAAATAGAGGTCCTTTAAATACGGGTCAGAAAACTAGCCTTGATAGCGGTAATCTGCTAATTAAAATAAAACATGTCTCACGTGTCACGTGACTGTTTATCACCGCAGTTGTGTTATTGAGCAACACTGTGCATTAAGGTTAATTTATATACCTATTAGGTATAAGTTTTGACAACTTTTATTTCTAAGTATTTATCTGTATAATATGGCCAAACGTCCTATCTATTGTATCCACTATCACCGCTTTGATTTAATACTCAATACAAAGAATTACCGAAAAAAGCTTTTGAAAAAATTATCACCAACTATTAGCTTCTATTATAAATGACGCAATGCAAGTGTCTAATAAAGCCACCTTCAGGTAAGCTCATCATTGTCCTATATCACTGATAATGCAACGAGAACCTATATAATCAAAGGAAACCCACTACTAACTTATACCCATACACAGCATATTTACTCGTTAGTGAACTGTATTAAAATACTGTATAAATTCAACACATCGTAACACCAGGAGCGCGTACAAAAATAGCACATTTACAACTCCACTATCTGAAGAGACGCACTCAAATTATTCCCATTCGTACCCAATTAATACGAGCGGCGCTCTCACGGAGCGACGTTTTACATCAAAGCGTGAAATTGTAGACCGTGCCTCCACGTCAAGGGGATATTATTACCTGAAACAAAACAAAATGAACGTCATTACACGTATGTTAAAAGCGGACTGTGGAAGTGGGATTTTCGATGTGATGTCATGTTTACGATGTAATAATAAACCGTAGAACGAATTTACTGCAATATTATTATGTTACATTTCAACAGTAACAGCACAATAATAGTATGAATATTGCTTTTCCTATTCGAAGCTATCTTTTACATTATAAATTTGATATGTTTTTATCTGAACGCTTTTAATAACCTGTCCATGGTCCATTGTTACCTAATTGCCAAGCAAAAGACAAATTTTCAAAATTAAAATAGTAAGTAGTATTAGTTTCTTGGGTTTCGTACCAGAAGTGTAAAAAACAAAATATTATTTACCATGACTATGATATCTGATTCATTTTGAGATTCGTTGAGAAAAAAAGAATGCGAAAAAAAATGATCTACCTGAATGCATTAAATATATCTAACAGACATAAAGTCACATTGTAAACTACGTGTATTTAGTTCCACCCATTTGAAATTACATTTGTGTACGTAATACCGTAAATCCAAATACCAATATAAAGCAACCATTGGAAACCGCAACAAAAACGCATGACTACAAACCAACTAGCGCTGTCAAAAGATTATCTCAGTGGCCGGACGCTCACCAATGCTCTGTTTATTTCATCTCCGGCAGGATTAAGCTCCGCATCGAAACGGCAACAGGTGCCCCCTATCCCCCCCTCACCCCCCTTTATCCCTATATCCACTCCCCCTCCTCCGCACAAAGTAAGCGCAAGATAGAAAATACACCACCCGCTAAACACTGTTTGTACACGTCGTGCCGCGAAAAAGTATACACGAAAATGCACAGCGAAATGCGATGGAACATTCACTATTCAAATAAAGTGATAACTTCGGTTTGCTTGCTTGTTGGGGAATTTTTCATCGAAGAGGAAATATTGCGAGAGACAGTATGTTTTTTTTAAATAATACATATCTCGGTACACATTCAATATTTTTAGAACGATTCAACTTTGTGTGATTCATTTTAAAGTTTATTTTTCACTTACATCGACACCATTTAGTTATTGAAGTAAACAGTAAAGGTACTAACAGTTTAAATTGATAATGGTGATTTGATTACCGTTTGAGTAATACAGCGATTTCTATTTTTCAAATGATTTCTTATTATTTACCTATCACATACAGAGATACTGGGAAAATACCCTCATACAATTCTTTCGAAATTGCGTGAAGTCTTTAAATTTGCACTAAGCCAACATGGCACTTTATTATTCTCAATTATTAAAACCAGCCTATATAAACTCGACAGTATCCACGATCATTATTAATGATAATGATATTTATATCTTTTACATAAGCGTTATTTCTTTAACTTCCCTATAAATTATCTTCCCTAAAAAGATTTTCGTATATTTCAATAATATTTATTTCGATAACCCCTACTATTTCTGTAAATCCTAAGCCAATAACAATAGTTTACAACAAACAGCCTTTTAAGCATCCAAACGTAAAACACGGGAAAATGTGATGATTTTAAATGAGAGGTCACCTCAAATAAGGTCCGCAGTTACTTGCAATAGTCCGAGTTCACACTCAATTGTTCTTTCATCTTTATATCGTATCTTGTTAGACGCAATGTTTGCTGGACAAACAAACAATTTGTCGAAGCAACTAGACGCGGATCCTTAGTTTCACGTGTATTTTTCTTTTGATAGGGTGCTTTGAAACTGAAGGAAAGAATCTACTATTGCATTATTTATCACCGCTAGTTCACTGTGCTTGTGTCAACAGCTAATCAATGTACTAACTTACTCATGTAGTGGTAACAGTTGCTGGTGACCTAATAATGTTTCAAAAGAATCATAAACGAACTATTGGTCATTAGTTGAATCATCATTCATGAAGCTCATTTAAAACGTCTGCGTTTGGTCGTATAGCGTCAGTGGGGAACTACATAGATCAAAACTGTAACAATAATAAAATCACTTAAAATCATTGAGAACTAGAGAAGTTCACGAGAAAATTATAATTAATTACATGCGCGTGAAAGTTCGTACATTGTAAGAATGTTTGCACAAACGTATGGGAGACTACGCAAAGGTTCGAAGTGCGCTTTCATATGCGACCGAAACCTGTCACTGCTGCGACCAAAAGCTGTCACTGCTGCGACCAAAAGCTTATGAAAAGAACGTGCGAGAGTGTGAGTGATCGGCTTTAGTTGACAAAGTCCATGGGTGACTGTGACGACTTTCAATTAGATAATTTGTCTGCTCATTTGGCCGTTATTTAAATAAGGAAAAATATTTTCAACACCTTGTTTAAATGTTTAATTACAATTCTGTTTCGTTTCGACCTTAATTACACAAAAGTTACTTAAATAAATTTCAATTTCGAACCGTATCCAATTTTGCTGTCAAAATAAAATAAGAGAGGGTAGGAATTAACTTTTTTAATCTCATCGTGTCAGATACAACATACGTCGAGTAAGTTATTATGTTTGTTCGCGTCTCGTATTTCATCATTGCAATAATCTCCCAAATTATTATCGTAACCGGATACGGGCCCATTACAATATAAACAACACGACCAAACAATAAAATGTTATGTAAACAAAAATCTTTGCAGAGAACTCCCACAAGGGCCACAGAACATTTTATCGTCTAGAAGTGGCAGTACTTTTTAACTAGCCGGATAAGCGAGCAAACAAATAAATCAGATGTCGAGCCGGTAGTGATATTGAGAGGCAAGTAAAAACCTTACACTTATGCTCAAGTGTCTTTAAGATTAAAGCCAATGTTAATCCATAGCACCGTGATGTGAGAAAGAAAGTTTCGCATGGACTGAAGAATGGATAAATCTTAAACCAATTTAAAAACATATCAGTAAGGACAACGCTCTACAAAGACGCAACTAACCGATTATCTCTTTCTGAATACCGATGTGCATTATTTCTTGCCGAGTACTGTACATGCTTATTGCAAGCTTCAAAAAAAATTTTGTTTGCAATTAGAAACAGCGTCTTGCAAAAATAACACCTACACAATTAGATGAGCATTAGACAAAAAAGCATTTCAATAATCTGATATACTCAATTTGCCATTATCTGACCCTCTTAATTTCCTCGTTATAACTTACCTCTGACCATTCTATTTGTTACTTGTACTATGACATTGGCACATTTCACTAATTAGGCATCGATTTGAAAAGGGACTAGACAACATATTGTGTTCTTTGATAGGGAGACGGGACCATTTTTGGTTGACCCTCTGTTCTAGCGTAACTAATATATTATAGAGAACGAAGCGGCGGTTTTTTCTACAATGGTCGAACACCACTGCCGGTTTACCATTTCGCTATAATTGATTTCCCTTTTTTACGGATCGGTGGACGCGGTGCGTGACGCGTAACTCGCTTGAGTCATATAAAATTGGGGTGGGATTGGAGGGTCGGCTGTGTTATATTATTCACGTTGAGGGCACTCTTTTGTGGACTCCAACATTGCGCGGCGCGTTGTAAAAACTACCCTACAAGCGTATTGATAAAAAATAGTGATATACATTTTTTTCTGTCTTTATTTTTGGCAGCCTTTATCCGATCACAGGTAGTCGAGGATTTATATTTTTTAACCTTATTTTCAGCGTTTGTTTTCAGCCGTTCGGCAAAACATTGATGAATGAATTCTACTTGAAATATTTTTAACGTTTTTGTGATGAGTTTTGCCGGTACCGGTACAAAAATATTTTTTTGGTCGATACTTTATGAAATGTGATAAAAAATTTAGCATTATGTAAAGGTTTAGGTATAAGGATATCATGTATAGTTAAATCAAATTAAACCAGTTTTCTTCAGAAAATGACAATGCTTTACTGTTGTAATGTCATTGTGTTAATATAACAACCAGAAACGTAACGCGGATGATCATATTATACTCGTAATTAGGATGTAACTAAACCCATATTAACTAGTATTCTGAAAATAAATTACCGAAACGTTATCTATGAAGAGAGTAAGAAACGACTCTAACATTTTAAAATCATGTAGAAACCTCAAGTTCTTACAGTAATACAACATTTAATATAAAAATTATTACACGCATTTATAGAAAAAGGGAGGACGTACAGTAGATCACATTTATTATTATGTTAGTAGATATCCAATGGAAAGGGAAAAGATACAATCTTGTAGGATTACACCTATTCTTAAATGTGGTAACTGGTCAAGAGTTACTATCCTACTTTACTGTACAAGTACTTCTTAAGTCGGTAATAAGGCTTTCGGATATAAAATCAGGTAATTGCACCAATGATAGACCAGCCTTGAACTCTTCCCCAAAGCCTTTTAAATAACATGATAAGTCCAAATCTCACAGAGGACATCAAAAAGCAGCAATGCACATTACCTTTACAAAACGATCAATAACTCATCGAAACGGATTAATAAAAACGACCAACGACGACAAGTGAGTGAACGCGATCGAGATAAAAAATCGCCACTTCATTCCTAATTTATAATCGCAATAGGGCGAGGGTACGTGCGTGCTGGGTGCGTTTTATGGACACCAGAGGGCGCTAATGACGTCAAATAATTGGTGCTTTAAATGTAAATGATGACATACGCCAACCCGGACGGCTTTATTAAACCGCTGGCTAGTTTACGGTCCTCATAGCCTTGGCTTTTTGGTTATTTAGGGTTTAAATATAGAAATTACCTAATGGTGACGCAACAACGGGTTTACAAAGTAATATGGATAAAGTTCTCATAGCTGATAATGCAATTTGAGTTAAAATTTGACAAATTTTCTTTTTGAAAGTACATGAATTGATTTCCCTGCAGAATTGCTAATGGCTAGTAACGAATGCCTTTATTTAACATTTGCGAATGCGAATGTTTGCTACCTACTGACATTCTTGAATGAGTCATCCCTCTTGACCCGGTCTACTCGTAAATAAAAACAAGTGAATCTTTAGTGTAGTGTTGAAAGTAAAGTATCTTTTTATTAACAAAAAATAAGACAAGTATGGATTTTTATTTTCGTAACCAAATACCATTTTAAATTTGTTTTTTTTTTCATATACAAAAAACATTCGCACAAAGTTTGCGAATGCGAACGCGAATATTACTAGTAGCTACTATACAATGTGTTTCTTTTACACTTGATCAAACGAAGTGTGCGGATACTAGACAAAAAATCACCGACAAAAAAATTTTTTTTTTATTTTTTTTATACTTACACTCGAAAATAAGAGCAATTTAATTTTTTATTATTAAAAACCGTTCTTTTTGATTACTTTTTTGATTTCTTTGTCTGGGAACGGTGTATTTTCGTCAAAGTAGTCTCTTTTGAAAGCTAAGAAGTGTACCTACCTAAGCAAATAAAGTGAATAACAATATCGAACATAAGCTTCGAAAAAAAAACATAAACTATTTGAAATAATAAAAATAAAACTTGATTTTTATTGATGTTTGACCTCTAACTTTAAAATGGGGTCGTTAACATAGTCGTTTTTGCACATTTTATTAAAGTTCATGATCTAATGAACAAATTTTCTAAAGTAACTATTGCTCTATCTATTTTCGTTGTTATGATATTCACCGTCAAACTGACCCTAGTTTGACGGTGAATATCATAACTTCTATCTACCTTTGGCTATCTGTGGCATCATAGCTCCTGAACGGATGAAGCAATTTCAATTTAGTTTTCTTTGTATTAAAGGGGACTTACGGGCGCGTATTTTTAGATATGTTTGATGAAAATCGGTAGAGCCGTTTAAAAGTTGTTGGGGTTGAAAGTAGGGAAGAATTTTCATTCCGTCTCTTTGTGGCATCATACCTCCCGAACGGATGAAGCGATTTCAATTTAGTTTCTTTTTGTATTAAAGGGAACTTACGGGCGCATGTTTTAAAATATGTTTGATGAAAATCAGTTGAGCCGTTTAATAGTTGTGGGTGGTGAAAGCGGGGAAGAATAGCCGTATGTATGCAAATATACTCGTGTGGGGTCTCAAATGAAAGCGTACAGTAAGAGAATATTTATAACTGAACCCAGAATGTTCTTACCTATAAAAAGTATAAAATAAAAAATTAAATTAAAAATTTAAAAAACCCCCGACACAAACATTTAAAAAGCAAAAATAATATCTTTTAAAATAATACGTCGCGTTGGGGAACAACTTTTAAACGGCTCAACCGATTTTCATCAAACATATCTAAAAATACGCGCCCGTAAGTCCCCTTTAATACAAAGAAAACTAAATTGAAATCGCTTCATCCGTTCGGGAGCTATGATGCCACAGATAGCCAAAGGTAGATAGAAGTTATGATATTCACCGTCAAACTAGGGTCAGTTTGACGGTGAATATCATAACAACGAAAATAGATAGAGCAATAGTTACTTTAGAGAATTTGTTCATTAGATCATGAACTTTAATAAAACGTGCAAAAACGACTATGTTAACGACCCCATTTTAAAGTTAGAGGTCAAACATCAATAAAAATCAAGTTTTATTTTTATTATTTCAAATAGTTTATGTTTTTTTTTCGAAGCTTATGTTCGATATTGTTATTCACTTTATTTGCTTAGGTAGGTACACTTCTTAGCTTTCAAAAGAGACTACTTTGACGAAAATACACCGTTCCCAGACAAAGAAATCAAAAAAGTAATCAAAAACAAGGTTTTTAATAAAAAAAAATTAAATTGCTCTTATTTTCGAGAAACTGTATAAAAAAAATAAAAAAAAAAATGTTTTTGTCGGTGATTTTTTGTCTAGTATCCGCACACTTCGTTTGATCAAGTGTAAAAAAAACACATTGTATATGCTAAATACAAGGCGCCTCTTACGTTTATGGTTGACTCTGAGTATTAGTTGTCATGTGACAGTTACATTATAATAATAATCTTTATGTAAATTGATCTACGGAATAGAATTACATTTTATGATATCAATTAGAATTCGCTTTATGTAAAACGAATCCTATTTCATACAGGAAAATGAATCATATTGAAAAATACAAAGCTATTTTATTTTATCCGAACTGTCCGGATGTTTTAAACCGTATATTCGTTGATATAGAGTTTATTGCAATATCAAGCTTAAAAAGGCTATATAAATTCTCAGTAAACGCGAAATCAAAGATCGAAAGCGACGTATTTGTTCTCGTCGTTGAATTTGCAAGATACCGTTCGCGAAGTCAACGTTACGGTTACATAATCGCCGGCAGTCAAAAGCCTCCGCCGTATTAATTAGAACCAACTAAAATTTAAAGCGCAGTTCAAATTAAATGCAAATTTCTTGTAGTACTAGCAAGAGCGCCAGCCATTCGCTTCCATTAATACAATACGAATACGAATTTAAATCACATTCAAATTTTGCACTTCGATTAAAAGCTCCAAGAGGTACGCGTGCCTAAGTGTACAGTAAACACTGCCACCAGCCAACTCTGAGCCTTAGTGGACGGTCCAGTGAAACTTGGTCTTTATATATCAGCCCAATCACCCCCTTTAAGAACTTCAATTAATCGGTTCTCAGGGGGGGTGGAATTTCAGCTGTGATTGGACGGTTTCATGCAATCCCAATTACTATGTGTAGAGAGCCAAGCCGCTTATGCAAATGACGATTTCCCGTGGACGTATCTAATGGCCCGTAATGGGGGGAGGGCGCGATGCACTTTTACCGTTGCTCCGTACTCACAACAATGGGTATCGATTGGTGTACGTACCCTACTTGTGTGCGATGAATGTTGGAGGCAAGCAATTGAATTGTGCGGCTTCTCTACGATATTACACTTAAGATTATGTTGCTTTTGTAAGTCAGGAGTGATTTTAACTTTGGAGTCACTCAAATCACCAATGAACTTACATCATTTAATTCGGTAATGTCGGTTCTCATCAATAAACTTATTAAACTGAAAAAAAAAGTGCATTTTTCATAGTTTTGCAGAAATAGGTTCTGAATATTAAAGAGAGGAAAAACGACGGAACGGAACTTACAGCTAAGTCTACAATTTTTATACAAATAATACTTACAAGAATTTTTTGACTCAAGTTTAAAGTAAGCAGCCGATTTATTTAAAATGAGCTCTTTACCGCGATTTTTTGCTACCGGACTTAAAAAAAAAGATTTTTAAATATGTTAAACGGGCAGCGAACAGCTTAGTCGCCACAACCTGATTAAATGTGGTCATTGACGCTCATAACAATAAATAAAAACATAATTCAATACTAATATAATCGGCGATGCCTTTATTGTTGACGTCCAAGTATGTCTGTGACCCTTTACCATCAGGGGGCTTGCGTGCTTGTTTTTCGGCTAAAAAAAACTATTTTACCCACACTGAACGACACTCGTTTTTGTTAATAATCAAGTATTAATTTTGACTAATTATCTGATTTATATTATTATCTTAAAAATAGTGTACCTACTTATCCAAAAAAGAGCAAATAAATCTAATTTGAATTGAACATAATGAACAACTGCTAAGAATTGGGCCTTACTATACCCTATTACTGAGAACATGCGTAGGTACATCACTAGTGTAGCACCTATAAATTGAACAATTTATAACGGGCGCAAACCTGACTTTTATTGGCGGTTATACCGTTTAATTGCCATCGTACGAATTAAATCGGAATCGCGGTGTCTATTACACGTAATAATGTTACGCTAACATATGTGCGGGTGTTCCATTACCGTGTTATTAATTGAGGTAAGAACGTTTTGTTCGCGATTCGTTCGGGCTCCGGGATAAAGTGCGCCCATTCGTCTTTCGGTGTCCGAAAGTAGTCGATTTATTTGTTTTTGGTCTATCAGTTTAGTGAGTGGGCCTTTTTGTGTGTTTAGGTAAAGTGACCGGCGTGTTTTGAGCACGATCCTGTAAAGTAATAGCACACAAGGGTCCAATTTGGGTTGGTGATGGTGTAAGTAATCAAACCAAGTGTTGATTGCCTTCGATTAGGGTGAATGACTGTTTTTGATTTAGGCGACATGTTATTGTCACACATTCATACCTGCACTATTCTTTGGTACCCTGAGTTGCAATTTTCACAATCATACACTTTTAATGTAATATCAAAAATATCAACCAATCCATACGAATTCACGCTATTATGAAAAATCTCAAATCAGTAACAGAAAAAACAGTTAAGTGCGAATGTATAATGAAGGTAATTTCCATTTATAATAAGGTACTTGTTTGGAGACCTTTAGAATCTATTCTAATTTTTATTCTTTGATAACAAGTTTGATATCATAAGATAGAAGCTCTGTTAATACGTACTACCAAAAAAAATCCGATGTCTACCCATTTATGTCCAAGAAATAGATCCACACACAAACAAACAGATATAGAGAGAGGGTCACCATTTAGATACGGAACCATAAAACCACTTAAATCAAAACATAAAGCAATTGGCGCCAAATCTACTAAAGCAGCACCATCCGCATTATGCAAAACGTCCGTGTACACACACTCACTGGAAACGCCCGAAAAACGCGGCGAACGTCGATGCATGCTAAACAGAACACGCTCGCAGACTTTACATTAAAAATTACTGCCCTATCGATTCCGAAGAGCCGCACTAACCATGCACTCACTCGACGCGGCCATAGTTCGTTCGCAAACAAAAACAATCCACTATTTGCGTACGATACGTACCAGTTTTAACTTTTTTAATTTGAATCTCCGCTCCGGTCGTTTTGGAATGGAGATGAAAGATTAATGCAAACATTGTAGCAGACTCTCTTGTAATTCTCAAAAGATTAAAAAATATTATACGGAACAATTATATAAGTAGATATGGTATTATTTAACGGCTTTATATATTATCGTATCTAAAACTGACTTAAGGAATTGCATACCTAATCGGCATGCATGTTTTCCACGATATTTATCATTCACCATTATAACGAGTGACATTTGAAATGTTAAAACGGATACAACTCCGCAAAGTCCGAAGTGCGTGTCCTGGGATTCGAATCCGGATCCCCACAGTAGGAAGTCGAATTCTTAACCACTAGGCTATCACCGCTGCTGTTGGAACATTAGTTTTTGTAATTTTTTTTAAATAAGTATGAGAGCTGATGAAGGAATTACGAGTATATTAATGTTAATATTAATAATAAAGTCCAGTTAGTAGTGTTGTTAGTAAGTGTGTTGAAGTCTTGAGTCATAGACTGAAAACAGTAGCCTTTAAAATTATAGGTAAGCGTCTACTTATAAAAAACATTTTTACATAAAAATAGAAACCAAACAACTTATTTATCAAGTGTGACCATTACACTATCAATTAGAGAGTTCGTTAACGGGTCTAGTTATCTTAATGGTCCGCTTGATTCCGTCGATAAAGATTTGTGAGATCTAATTGTGCATTCATTATTTTCCGATACTTCTTCAAAGTATACCATTATCTCGATGGGAGACTTTTCAATTATTTCCAAGTGAGTTGTATAACTTCGGAAAAAGTATAAAATATTTTAATATGAAATTTTGTTCCAAACAACTGCTTGTAACAGATTGGATGACACCTGAGACAATTTATTAGCATAAGCTAATGACATGGAAAAATAGGTAGGTACTTATATTTTATCAGTGCATCAGTTGCATGAGGACCAAGTCATTTTTTTTTGCCCAATGTTAGCATTTGAGATTAGGCTTGTAGAATCATGTCGTTTAGAATTTGGGGCTTTGGCTCTTCACGAAACTTGATGAGTTTTTAACAGTCAATGCGTTATGAGCTCATTATGATTTGTAAACACATAAAAATCTTTAATCTTCGACGCAAAAAGACTGTCGATAATTTATAAGTTTGACATGTCAGTGTGTACGTATCCGTGTATGTGTGTGTATCGGTTTATGGAATTGCAGCTCCTAAACGAATGAACCAAATTAGATGCGGTTTTTATTTCTGAAAATTGACAGGATCGCGATGGTTCATGAAAAATCACTGGAACAAAATCGGCTTACGACATTAGTACAAAGTTTTATATCTATTCAAGACTCATCCTAAACATCCCCTAACCAAAACACGAGTAACGCCTGCATATTCACTATGTTTGCACTCCCAACACGACACATGCCGTTTCACACATTAGGCATTCAGGAAACTTCGACACATCGGGACCCTGGGAAGACGACGGCGACGAACGGGTTAACACGCTGTGTGAACTGTGACCCAACACATTAATTATGCCTTATTTAAATTGCTAAGTTTGAAAACTCGACTATATTTCCTCATGATACCACTTATAATGGTTAATTGCAACATTATTAATCTTTGATGTTGCACCGACTTTCAAGAAAACCCGTGCATTTGAAAACCTTTCCATTCGTCGACGAAAAATTGTAACGGTACCAGTTGAGGGACACCGTTATATTTATATCTGCAAAAAATTTTTTCCTATCTTATAAATAAGGTAAAGACCATAAATTAAATACGTATTGTTGAGAATATCTCAAGTATCAACAACTACACGACGATGTCGCTCAACTTTGTATGAGACCAAATGTGAAGCAGTAATGCTTCACATTTCACTTTGGAATACAGAAAAAATATCAAAATCGTATCACCCAAGTAAAGTTATGAGGTCACGTTACACGTTAAAAAAATACACGCAAACTGAGAACCTCGTTCTTTTTTGAAGTCGCTTAAAAATACAGTCAGGCTAGTACTTCCCTGAGTGTATTGTCCTTATCATTTACAACCACAGAATAAATATCAGAACAAAACTATTGTTCAGGCATCCACGAAATGTGAACCGTGATTATTCCGACTGCTTTTGTGCTAAGCTTGTTACGGTCCACGTTTGTTATAACCGCCCGCTGCGATCCACGTGAATGGCAGAGCTCCTTTATCTAGTCGCTGACTTTAATTAAAAATTCACACAAAAATTGCACTCAATCCCACTGAATCCCTTTGTTGACGGTGCCAAGTGAATAACACTCACTCACAGCTCACACGCAATCCTTTAACTGTTAATAACAACTGCAATAATAACTTCACAGTGTAATCGTGATGTTATAAGAGCTAAAAATGATTGAAGTCTTCAGTAACTTAAGTATAGAAACATCTTAGACAATATTTGCTTCGCTTCCGGTAATATGATCCTTATTGTCGCCCCCGGCTATAAATATTGCAATAACCGGAGTTGAAGTAAAGGTATTAAGTGTTTTATATTTTGCGAGGTATTGGAACGATCGACAATACTGGCCTTAATTCCTTGCCGTTAGACCAAGGTGTCGTGGGAGGCGATAGAAGCCAGCCGTTGATAAATGGTAGGGTTTTGTGTAGACATTGACAAGTAAATTTACTACCCATGTAGCGAAATACCGATCTACCATACGAAGGATTCTGTGTTCAATTCTCAGCGAGGCAGTATGAATGGCGAGTTTAAATTAGGCACTTCTCACACAACGCTATTTGCAAGCGACTCGGATCTTGTCTCGACGATGCGTCTCCTGTCAGTGAGAAGTGTCAGATACTGCGAATTTTGGATTACGTTGCAGTCGCATAGCTAATAAATAGCGTAGTGTGAGAAGTGCCTTATCGTTACTGGTCTGTTTGTGAGTTTGTGTCTCGTGTATTGTCTATGGCACGACCATTTGAGCCATGTTCTGAATCATTCAAAAATGTTAGGAGTTTACCAGAAGGCTGGTTTTAAATACTCATTTGCCATCTTAAATACATAAAAACAACCATGGGTATATCTAAGCGGGATGTAATCAATGTCTATCTTCTATACTTATAATAAATCTGTAGAGAGGTCAATTCTGTACATTAATAGTACATTATGATAGCTATAAGTGCGCGAAGTTGGTCATTACAGTCGAGGCGGTATTGCACAGCCCGAGTCGCAAGGCGAGGGCTGTAATAGAGCCAAGACTGTAGTGAACAAAGCGCACGCGTATCATACGACGTTTTTCAACACACTTGCGAGGAAAAAAACAATTAGGTATCGACATTTTTCAGTCACAAAACAGCAAATTATAAACGAACAAATGTTTGCACAAAATGGCGCCGAGGTTTATTTTATTTTTTCGCGCGCCGTATCTTTGGTTGAATAACTATGCGCGCGCAGGCGCGCAGGTTAAGTCCAAAGGCAAAGAACACCGCTATTCAGCCACAATATATTAAACTAAATAATTATGTATTTCTAATAGGAATTTACGGTACTTAATGATTTAAAATATTGTATTTTTTAAATGCTTTAATAGATAATTAGATGAAGTATAATCTTATCTTATCAGATTTTGACTAAGTACAACAAGTTTATTTATTTACAAAATAATAAATCTTTTGGTAACAACCTCTTTACGGATATTAAAAAAAAAGTGGAATAAGAAAAACACTAGTGCGGCAATGAAAAGTAAAACGCACTACTGTGTAATAAACCGCATTCCGGGCGTAAGACTAAAGAAAAAATAGCAACTTTACGAGCAAGTGTGTTGAAAATATATTTCCAAAATAACTATCAGGGGGTGATTAGGGATCGATACTGATGCCAAAAATGCAATCAGTAAAATTTTTGTCTGTCTGTCTGTCTGATGTATAACCGTTATAGAAACAAAAACTACTCGACGGATTTTAACGAAACTTGGTACAATTATTTTTCATACTCCCGCGCTGGTTATAGTATACTTTTCATCACGCTACAATCAATAGGAGCAGAGCATCTTCTACCTATATCTATACTTATAATAAATCTGTAGAGAGGTCAATTCTGTACATTAAATATATCTATACTTATAATCTATACTTATAATAAATCTGTAGAGAGGTCAATTCTGTACATTAAATATATTTCCAAAATAACTATCAGGGGGTGATTAGGGATCGATACTGATGCCAAAAATGCAATCAGTAAAATTTTTGTCTGTCTGTCTGATGTATAACCGTTATAGAAACAAAAACTACTCGACGGATTTTAACGAAACTTGGTACAATTATTTTTCATACTCCCGCGCTTTACTCACAATAACACGTGTAACTCCCGATAGCTTAGCAGTTCGAAGCTTTCTGATTAAGTATACCTATATTTTATCTACTCTTACGTTTATGACACTTAAGTGGGTGAAATAAAGGGGTGAAGTTTAAACGAAATTCACGCGGGCGAAGCCGCTGGCAAAAGCTAGTAGGTATATAAAACTGTTCCGTTGATGACTGACCGACTGGTAGACAATGCACAACCGAAACTACTAAACGCAAGGAGCTCCGATTCCGATTCATTGTAAAAGGTACTACATACCATGTTTAGGTGCCTTTTGTACACTGTGTATACATTATGTCAAACGGTGTAAAGTCGACGTTCATAAAGCACTTGTAAACACTGGCACTGTGTGCGCAGTTGTGTTTTAGTTAATCCACGTTAAGACCCGCTGATCTGTGCGTTGCTTCGTTGCTTAGCGTCGCCGTTTGATACTAGTGTGCGCATAATTACGTACAAACTAAATATTGTAGCGTCTCTCACTTGGACTAAGTACATTTAACGGAGGAATTTTATAGTTTAACTGAAAAATAACAGTCAGAAAGTGTGTGCTGAGAGGTGAGGTCAAATGCAGCGAGACAAGGTGGAGCGAAGCGAGGTAAGATAAAGTGAATCAAAGTGAGGCGAGGTGACACAAAATGAGGCGAGGAAAGGTGACGAAGAGGTGAGATTGAGCGCGGTGAGCTAACGAGAGCAAGAGAAAGACTCTCTCGTGTTACAGGCTAGCAATTATAGTATTTTGGACATAATAAAGTAGGTTCCAGAGTAAAACAAAATAACTGATTGAAATTAGACTATTTTACACATATTTATCACATTATTATTTTTTCTAGACACGTACCTTTTGAGGACTTTTCGAGGATGTAGGTAAGCAGTAGGTACATGCACAAAATCTGACTTTATCCCTAAAACATAGCATTAGAATCCAATTATACCCAGTAGAATATACAAACAACGTGACTTAACCCATTTACTGCCGCGTAAAGTCGTAAAGTCGACACAGCTTAACTGCTTACTCCTTACTGGTTAAGGCTATATGGCGCGCAATAAAGGTGGCCATTGACGATACGTCCATTTGGAATGCTTCTAAATGTATTGAGGCACTTCCAAATGGAAATCTTCCATTCGGAAGCAGTCCAAATGGACGCGTCGTCAATGGCTACCTTAAGGCGAATACTATGTGAAAGAACCGAGTGATTAAAAAAGCCATATTTACAAGAAATATGCGATATTAACTTATAAGGATTCTGCATGTTACGTGTCCATTGCCCGCGATTTTTAAAATACATTTGACGAAACGATACTTTATACATGTTCCTACCCACCTATACTTGTAATATTGGTGACATAATGGTTCGTCGCGTCGTAAAGGAACGAAATCTGATGAAAACTGTTCAAATATGTTATTATTAGAATTTTTATTGGTAAATCACATAATATATTTTTTATATTTTTATAAGTTTATTATTCTTTATGTTACGTTAGTAAAATTTATTATTTCAAAATCCATCCCTCTCCAATAGGTATAATATGGGAACGGTTAACAAAGCGTTACAGCTAGTATCATTGCTCAATGTAACCTTACCTTTGAGTCATATCATAGTACCATAAACTGTGATAGTACTACTACTATCTAATATACTATCTAATACGTACACGATATTCGAAAATGGTGCGGGGTTGAACCCAACCCCTTATCCAAGAACCGAACCTTCAAACCAAAAGGCTATCATTTGCAAAAAATAACAGCTAATGAATGAAAATTACGCGAAACATGTCGTGAAAAATAGTAGAAAAACACGGCCGAAATCATAGCGGGCAATTTATTCGCCGTCCATATTTCATGACCCACCGCCACCGCCGTCTTCGTTGCCCTAATGCCTCCCACGGGGCTCAACGAATTTTGGTCAGTTTTGTTCCTTTTAATTGTAACCTCCACAAATTAACGTCGAGGAGATAAGTCGTCTCTTCAAAGTTGTATTCATTCATTTACCTTTCAATATATTCAAATGAAAGAATTTGTAGGTACACAATAATACATTGAGAAAATTTTCTTCCGCTTTACATTGATTTTGCGTAGGTACCTACTTTAACTTGACCTGAAAGCTTATAAAAATAGAATCTTCAAGTCATCGAATGATAGAAATTCGATCATTCAGTAAATATGATGGCATAAATCATCAAGATTTATTAATATTAATGGCGAGAATACAAAAAATCACTGCACAACATTTTAATTACAACAAACTTAAATAAATAAAACTCACGTAATTGGATATGCCGTAAAGATCCAATATAATCGTTTAACATTCAAACAATAAAAGCAAAGGGGCCCTCGCTCCTGGCAATACATTCGACCCCAGTTTTCTGCGTCTAACGCTGTGTATCTAAAGCTTTTGTAATATCTACAAATACACCGAAGAATTTCTTCGATCCAATCCCTATTCAAATGACGGCCGTTATTAAAATAAAACTGTTGACGTTCGGCCGAATCACGAATAAATATCAATGATATTATGCAAACGATTCGTTTTGTATTCGCATCGCTGTTCGTGATTTTACCCCAGTCGTCTAAGGCCACCTGCGAACGTATCAACAATTGAGACTCGGCAACTCTTGATTAGTGTAACATTGACATCATGATACCTTTTTGCTCATAAGATGTGTACCGCACTAACTACAAAATGAAAACTTATTCACTTTACAACATAATCGAACGGAGCTCTACACACAATTCTCTGAACAAATTCTCAACAACTTCCTCATACAGTCCCATATTTTTTGCAAACAACCAGAAAACTGACCATAACTTAAACAAATTAGTGTAGAGCTACTTAAAAACATATAGGGGTACGTGACACTAAAACAATGATATAAATGCAAAATTCAGAAATAAACGTGAAATTTAAAAGGTGCGCAGTCGAGTAGGCAACAAATAGTATCCCCATTTGTGCGAAGCCTAAGAACATCTGTAGACGATGGACTCATCATCACGTTGAATTGGTAGCGTTCACTTGAATGAGCTGTCAAGAAACCGCACTGTAGACGGTTTATATCGTTCAGTAAAGAGAAACGAGACTATGACGTCAATGTGAACTTTTTATCTCTAAGATGACGTGTCAAGTTTCAATTTAAAAAGTTAAACAGCAACATTGAAATATTTTATACATAATATACAATTCAGAGCCTGAACTTACTTAATCCTTACGTTTAAAAAGGATAAACTTTGCCAATACGTTTTAGCCTGCATGGTGGACTATACTACTGATGGACTACACTCAAAGGAGCCCCGGACAGTTATGCAATTATAAATATCTGTGAAGCATCTCCTAACAACGACGACCCTTAAAAATCGAACACTTTTGCAATTCTTGTAGGCATCGAATCTACATAAGGTAACTTGAAGGATTTTATGGCATAACATTATAATGTTACGTTTTTCTACATACATTCTTATTATTTTGTATATAATATGCATTTCTGTATAGGATGAACGCATAGGTACTGCACGTACCTATTTAAGTTAATTTTGTGTGCCCCTGTGTATGATTATCATGAATTATAAAATGTTGCGAACGTGTTTTGATTCTTGCTTTCTTCTTTATAGAAGTCGACTCGGAAAATCCATTTGCTGTTTCTGAAGTTCGTGGGCAGCGATTTCATCCAGTTGCTGAGGTTTGTATGTCTGCATATAGTCCTGAAATACGTCGAGGAGCCAGCTGATATTAAGTGGCTATCGACGACCATGAATATGAGTTTAATTTAAGACCAGGGTAGACTAGTATTCACTAAAAAGGTTCTAGTTAATAAGAGATAAAATGAAAGGCAAATACACTTTCATATCGTAATTTAGAAGACGGCACAGTGAACCGAGATCTCCTTATAAAATAAAATAAAAGATTGTAGTAGTTTTGTAACGAAATGCCTTTTAGGGTTACTTACGAAGACATCGGATGGAAATAAGTTTCAAATTGAAGCTCTTTTGAATAATTTCGTAACTCTCATAAAAAAACTCTATTATATAACGTTTCACAGCCGTCAAAATATATTGTCACGAAAATTAAGAGAAACCTTAGTGACAAACACACAGACGAGAATTTTTTGTGTGTTATTTTAAGTCGAATATCTTCCATGTGCAGACATAAATTCGCTACAATTTCACAATTTGTACAAACATTAGAATATAATTATTTAGAGTAAGGAACCCGACATGGCCAGCGCGACTCGGTCCCGACGGATGTTTTTAATTTCAGTTAGGATATAAATGATATAATAATAAACAGGTGGCGGTGTTTTAATTACATTTTGTTTTAGCGGCGCGTGGTGTGGCTGGTAATTAGGGTTGCCAAGCGTACTCTAAAATAGAGTTTTATATTCTATACTTATCGTGTAGAAGTACTCTATAAATAATCAATAACACTAACAGAGGACGCTAAAATACTCTTTTACACAATGTTTCCTATACTAGTGTCAGTCACATCAAAAACTGCTGTGCTGGAAAATGTACCAAAAACATGTTTTCAACTTTATTTAAATTATACTCTTTTTTATAATTCCATACTCTTTATATGCTGCGTTTGAAATCAGATATACTCTATTTATTTTAATAAAAATTGGCAACCCTAGGTGTGACTGGTAATACGGTTGACGCTTCTCATCCCGTTTGGGGTTCGTCGACGCCCGCCGGTAATGATAAAATTAGTGCCAGTGAGTACCACCGGCCTGTTTTATTTTTAAGTAAACTGCTTTACGCGTTGATAGATGTGACAGTGTGTGGTTTCAACGCAAGTGGATTAACGATTTTTTTTGTCCTAATTTCCTTTTAATTACGATGCTAAGGATATTATGAATTGAGCGTGAATCGATTTTTATGGACAAAAATTACACAAAACTCAGGTTTTAACGTAATTACTGCAATTAATTCAATTAAATAAATAATATACATAACTCAATTAAGTATTAATTAATTAATTAATTAATTAATTAATTATGTATTAAAACTAGCGGCCCGCCCGCGGTTTCACCCGCGTGGATCCCGTTCTCGTGGGAATATATGCATGTATTATACATAAAAACCTTCCTCTTGAATCACTCTACCTATTACAAAAAACCGCATCAAAATCCGTTGCGTAATTTTAAAGATTTAAGCATACAGACAAACAGACGGACAAAAATAGCGACTTTGTTTTATACTATGTAGTGATATTTTAATTAAGTATTTATTTTCCAAGCGTTCGTCCTTCTAAATCGTATTGATCGTTGTTAAAAAACATGTCCAGAAAACCAATAAAGAATTGTAAGCATCGTAAACTTTTAAAATTGCAACAGTAAAGTAATTGTGGTTAATTAAAACCTATGCACGATACCAATAATAACGTATAAAATCATTCAAACCGGCATACAGCAAACAATCACTGTAGTTACATAATCGCATGCAGGTAAATTAATATCATCTCGGTGTAAAACATCATGTCATACCGCTCCACATGGGGTCTCATTAAAGTACAATTAATGAGGGATGGAAACAAAAAACCGCACGCCAGCACCCTCTTTCTAATGAATGTAGTCATGCGTTTTATTAAAAGGGTGGCCGGATGCGACGTGCCTTATTATTTTTACTCAACAATGAAATATCATGTTAACATTAATGTGACTATTCTTAAGAGCCGAACGTATTGTGGTCTTGTGGAAACCCGGATATTATAATGTAAACCTTTTAATATTATTGTCTTAATAATATGATTTATCCTACAAATGAACAGACGGATTACGTGATGGTAACTGGTGAATTGGAATATACATCACTGATGCGTTGCTGACAAGAAAAAGCACGACATCAACCGACTGGCCGTCTGGCTCTCCAACGCCGCAAAAAGATCATAGAAAATTAAATTTAACAATAGGTATATTATTAGAAGGCGAAAGTTTAATCTTGTAACAACCCTTCCTCCATTGACTATTATGTATGTCCAACCTGTAATAGTTTCATAGGATCATTGCCTCGTTTGTTATTCAGCGGGATTCATCCGGGATACCTTGGTTTACAGAATATTGAAAGCTTCACTACAGGTTAGTTTTTAATTTTATTTTAAGTTTCAATTTTTTTATTTAATTGTAATACTAGTATACTAGTTTGAATAAAAATTAATGTTTGAATTTATTGTCATGTTTTACAACAATTGTAACGCGGAACGTGACAATGCATAACACTTTATCAAATTGTAAGTAACTACCGAGGCTATCTTTCAAAAGAAAAGATTTACGTATGTTAGTGTAAAAATAAAATCATGCAGCATACATGTCTCTACTTGCTTCTAAGAACGACATTATTTCTAAAGCAATAGGGTTTAGATTTATGTCTCGTTCACAAGAACTGCAACCTATTACACGCACTGCAGATTCCAGTGTCGTAGTTTAATCCTTTTATTTGAAGCATTAGGCCATTTCTCTTTGATGATCCTCTTAGCAGACGGAATATATGATGATATACTGGCAGTAAAATTAATCGATAAATTTTGTTCAATAAGGACAGTTTAGTATTAGATTTGATTGATTTATAACGACTTTATACGATAATTTACGAGGTTAACATATTAACTCAGTTGTTGCTGATAATAATTTGTCACAAACTACTCAGAGTTCTATAGGTCAGCCGAAAAGACATAAATAAAATAATTTTAGCGAAACCTATAAAAGTAAGTAGTACTGATAGTACTGATAAAAATAAAAGTAAGTTTACAATTAAAACCTCATAAATTACGTAAATAAAACATTAAATTAAATGTGTGTAACTGTAACTGTACTGTAACTCTCAACGATACCACGAGAGAGATAAAAAGAGTAAAGTTTGAACACTTTCCCATTGCATTAATTAATTTGTATGTCACAAAGATACACCTGGATACACCATTAGCTACCAACCAAACCATCAACAACAGGCTACTTCTTCCTAGATCAGACAAATAAAACCGATTCGTACAATCAGTACAACGATAACTGGCACGAAGCGATATGTTCCTTAATCCCCCCGTTAAATTTACATACAACACTAAGCGTACAGACGAACGACCTGTAACGCGAGCGATCCAACAAGATCTTAAATATAAAAAGTTGCCAAGCGTGACTTATTATGTTAAAGGAGTTCCGCAACAAAATAACACAAATATAGGAACGATACGATATTATTTGTACGCATGTGTATGAAGAGTTTGAACAACTATAAAGGTACATTTTAATTCTTGAATATGGTTTCAAGTTGCTAATAGATGCATTAATTTATGATAGAAACGCTTTGGTACGTTTACTGCTTATAGTTCAAATTCTCCGCGAAACATTTATAACCAAGATTCTAAGTATGCCTTACAATCAAAATTGTGTTTATTGTCTAAAGTCTAAAGAGTTTCAGCTCTACTTCGATCAGATGAGGTGTCATGCTCAAGTGGCAAATAACCACTTACTTTCAAAACTATATATGATTTTGAATCTTCCTCATTTCAGCTCAAAGGATCTCTAAAACCCGACGGTTCACCGCATATGTGAAATGGCAGAGCGCCAAGTGATGCGTTCGCCGAAGCCGAGGGCAGTTTACCTATCAACGCGATCGGTGTCTGTCCCAATGAGGACATGTCGGAGATAGAGAAAGTGTCAACGGCTCATCTGTTCCGATGGCGAGCTTCAAAGAAAATGCAAAAGGATATCCCTCTATTTTCTTATCTAAAATACAAAGGAAATGGGATTCATAGCAAGTTTTTACTTCGTGATCAATTTAATAATATTATGCCAACGAAGCAAGTGGTCTAGATGAAAAAGTTTCAATTGCGTCACGCAAATCCAAATAGTATGGCTATACGATACATTTGGTATACAACCTTGATTCGTTCTTTAGAAGCAGTTCACAGTTTTATATAAGTGGAGACATTAGTGGATTCCATGGGTGTGTTCTGAAAAACAGGACCCAATGTGAACGGGTTCCTTCCAACAAACAGACATATTTGTATTTTTGTCGCGTTGAATCTCAAAGATTACAGTAGCAGCACTCGCACATTGCCTCACATGTTCTACCATGACCCTTGGAATGAATGTTATCCTCAATTTTTATATGATGGAATTCATCCGTACCTGGCATAAAACATCATCTTTTTTTTTAATATCTGACCATTCATTAGTCAACAATTAAAACCAGTCATCGGCGGCCGTGTATTTCAAAATTCAACCGGATATCAAAATGATCCGGATGAATGGAAATTTACCGGACATATTTACCGGATGTAATCATGCAAATGTTTACAGCCCAAAACATGCGGTGAAAGTCAACAGTAGGTATCAGTTTCTGTGTCCACAATGAAAGGCTCCGATATTAATATCGCATTAAATAATAAATAATAATAAATAACGCTTCACACTCATAGCCCCACACTAGGATTCCCTGTGTCGTGGGTGCCATGGACAACACACAAGACAAGGACACACACCCAGACCGAGAACGGAAATTCAAACTCATCATTCAAATTTCCGCCTCGCTGGGAATCGAACCCAGGACCCTCGGAACAGCGATCCGGCGTGTTAACCATTGCGCCATCCGGGTCGTCGCATTATGTTAATATATTTTAATTCACGTCGATGAGTTCCATTTTGGTTGATGTATTATAATAACCTTGTTTTGCATTGTGTCACTCTAAATATTCTGTGATGTACTAACCAGTTCTATTTTATCAACTGAAACGACAGAGAATTTTGCTTCTCAGTAGTAAGACTAGGAGAGACGGGGTGGGGGTCGAGGTGATCGCTAATGCATTATCGATTGATAAAGAACATAGAAGAAAGACAACAGTTCTGATTCTCAAGCTCCAGCTTTCATACGAAGTCATTAAGAGGCAGACAGACTCAAGCAAGAAGCTGGTGGCTAGCCAGACAGGCTTTGCCAAAAGTAGTTATCAGGCCACATAGCTTGTAAAACGCCTAAAACGACACCCTGCTCTATCGGCATAGAATGATGTAAAAATATTATTGTCAATCAGTGAAACGCTTATAGCCCGGCGGTTTGCGCCGATCTGAAGTTATTGACAAAGCAGCTGTGGGCGCAGTCGGCAATAAAATTAAGCGCTTCCATGCTTTCTTAACTCCACCATCAATCCTTAGTGAAGCAGAGTAGTGGAGTGTGCTCTAGGTCTCCTCAATGATGGGGAGGTATGTTCAGTATTGGGTCATTAATGAATGGGATAAATCCAAGCACATCGTCAAGGACGTCGTCGTCAATGTTGGTTGGCCACAAATACAAAATATTTCGCATTGGAACAGAGATACTAGAGTCCTGCCTTGGATCGTTAATCAGTTGCAGTCATTCAAATTTGCATAAATTTATCTACGTGACCCACATAGACAACGTTTTCGCGAGCAAAATTAAAGTTATTCAAGTTTGGCGGCGAACTCATCAGGCTACCAATATTGCATGATATTCAACAAACTTTATACAGGATGTCGTTATATAACCTACAGACATACATATGATTAGTAAAATATGGCGGGTTTAATTTGATTTCAACAATGAGAATTGAGAATACTGTACTACGCTCTGCTATAGTGCGGATTGATGGCGTGTTTGTGGCCAACCAAGTAATGGAACTTTCTTTTTGGACATGGATTAAATATCGTTATGTAACGATAACATCCGTGGCCAAGTTTTACGTGCCCTTTGAAGAACTGTCTCAAGATTTTTTTGTAACAAGCGATCACCCATCCAACTACTGATTGCGCCCAGAGCCCTTATTCTGCTAATTTATAAATGCTTCAATTGCAGCTCGATTGAATAATTTGACACATTTTTGTCATGTATCTCATACAAAATGTGTCAAACAATTCAATTGAGACCCAATTTATCCACTTATAAATTAGCAGAATCGGGTGACAGTTTTATTTAACAAATTCGATCGTTTAGGATCGACGCACGCCTACGGGCTATGAACGTTTTGTTTAAATTACAGTATCGAAATTATCTTTACTCCACATCAAAAACACAAAGAGTAATCCAGCAACAAAATAAAAATATTAATTTATTAAAGTTTGAAGTACAAATAAATCAGTTATTTCCCGTACATATTCAATTTCAACATAGATTTACATCAGCAATCATAATCTAGCTTTAAAATAAAAAAAATATTTTAAATATTATCTCTCTCTCGATTCTCGGACACCCTATAAAACATATTCATATTACTGAATTCAATGCTGTGCATTAGTTGATTGGTCGGTTGTCGGAAAGCCAGCGCTAGGAACGGCCGGCTTTGTGACCGAATTGAAGAGTTTAATTGATGTTATTTATCTCGTGTTTGTGGTTTTAATTATTGTATGAGTTTCATTTATTAAACCACTGGACCGTCGTTGTATTGCCGAACAAATAGTTTAAATAATAATTAAAAGTTCGTTCACGCGGGCCTTGGTAATACATTGTTACAAATCAGACAACAAAGAACAAAGATTAAAAAAAAACAATAATGTTTTCTTCCTTTTTATTCATCTAATATATCTTTAACAATAATATATTAGCATAATATCACCCATATTTATGATCACAAGCACATCGATATTATGTTTGTATAAAAATGACCACACTACCTACAATATTGACTCCATCGCATGCCACCAGACCAGAGTATCGTATGAGATGATATAAAAGCCAGCCCTCGCTTTGTGATACAACTGAAAACAACGCTAATTAACGACCCCTCTTGCTTGAGCCAGCTGCCATTTAGTCAGTCAGTTTTCCTTTTTAACCGACTTCCAAAAAGTAGGAGGATCTTTATTCGACTGTATTTTTCATGTGTGTGTCAACTGTGTGCCGTGTGAATCGATTTTGATAATTTATTTTTGATCCGAATGGTAACTTAAAAAAACTGTAATCTATATATTTAAACATATCAATTTCTTTTCTTTTATCCACAAATATTGCAAATATTACAAATATCCGATCTGACAAATATCCGACTTGACCAATGTCGTTCAACCCTACAAATGACACCAGCTCTCAGCTTTCAGGCAAATCGATACACCTGTGACTGTGACGACCTAGTCCAACCAATCGACACACCTATGACGACACAATATCGTCGATTGGCGATTGGTTCATTCATTACTTACCACCTATTGTTGTTCTACCACATTGCGACCTACGACCCAATGGTTTCCCAAGCTAGCCAATTTCAAACTAGTAGAATGAATTTCAGGGTCAGTACATACAGACCGGCTCGGAGAGGAGGGCAGAGAGAGACTCATGTTTGCTAACTTAAGATTAGTAACATTATTGAAAAGTTATAGGGGTATACAGACTATACACTATACAGTACCAGCCTATAGATTAAACTTTGTGGTTTATTTAACAAACAAGTTTAATCATTGACTACCTAATAGACGTAACGGAAATCGTTCAACTTTATCGAATTGCAAGTTTAATTTCAGAAGTTTTGAAGGTTTGTTTGTTTTTTGGGACTTTCAATGGGGATAGATCAAGTTGTGGAGCAATATATAGGCTAATTTTTATCCCAAACCTCCCACGAGATCGGGATTTACGCTGGAAAGACTCCTATGTGCGAACAAAGTCGCGGGCTTAGCTCGTCTATAATAATAGTATAAATTGGAAAGCAACTCTTTTTGCCTTCTTGCTACCTTTTTACGTCTAATCCGCTGGACCCATTTAGATAAAATTTGGTAACAATACATACATACATATATTCCCACGATTCACAACCGCAAATTTGGCAAACTATACTTTAACAATTTCACCTATCACCGTTCATTATAGTAAATCACAAAAGTTTAATAAGAAAAATTTCCAAAGTTTTCAGACGGCGTACTTTTAGCGAATGAACAACAGCTGTTGGACCCACACGCCATTAAAATCTATTACACGTAATAAAACTTTAGACTGAACGTTTGAAACAAGAAATAATTTTAAAATGTTTCTAAAATACATTGTCCTAAGTACATAACATCTCACTTACGTAGTTACTTACTTTAGGCACCTTATTGGTTGTTTTTTTTGTTTCTATTGCTTTTTTATATTGTCTTCTTTAAGCTTAAATTTTAAGTCCTAAATTAATTTTTAGGTGTACCCGTCCATATTAAAAAAGTATAAAAAATATTCTTAAGCTGTTTTTTATATCATTGGAATGATATTCCTTAAAAATAGCTATAGCGTCTCTACGCCAAACTTTGCAGACACCAGACATCGTAAGAAAAGCGTGTAAAGCGAAGTGTCACCTCCACACAACATCAAATACCTAATTTCAAGTGTCTACTTTTTGCTTTGATTTCACGGCTGTATGATTTTGTCACCGACCCGTTTAATTTTGCGTTTAGGAGAGGAATTTAATCATAAAAACCCAACTAGAACAGGTACGCTTAAAGTCTAGTATCAGCTAACTATGTGGCAACTGCTGTGCTAGTGTATATGTATTATGAATATAATAAATTAATTCTTTGAGAACTTTGTAATTTAGTTGGAACTTGGAAGACTGTGTCTGCAAAACGGGGTCGTTTCTTGACCGGGACAGATAATTTATGTGACATACCTATAAATATTTGTTCTTAATTTATATGTTTATAAGTTAGGTATTTTTTCATACCACCTGGGACACAATTGCTTTTAAGTATTATTTATTTAATACAAATTTTAAACATCTTTCTGTCCATTACCTAATTTTATTTATGGGCGGTGCAATGTTTTGGTCTTTGTATGAATCTCCGTATCAATACGTTAAATTTACTTACAAGGATGCCTACTTTCTCTCGTATACATGCCTTATGTTGTTTCTTTTTCTAAATAAGGATTAAATTACAAAATTACCCGTTTTACCACACTTCGACATTTTCAATTAACATACCTCACACATACAAATACCTGTTAAATACGCAAAAAAAACACATGTTAAATGGTTGCCTTAAACAAAGCGTATTAAATATCCGAGTATAATTACGTAGGTACTCTTCTTCCGTCACAACGTGACGACGTTTGACACCTACACGAGTTACAAATCGCGCCACTCAGTGGGAGAGAGAGAGCGCTTGTAATTTGTCATAAGTGGGCAAAATAATTTAAGCAGTCTACAATTTCATGTCGCGTTACAAACTTTAGAGCACGTTGCTAAATTACACGCTTTTATTTAACCCGTGTCGCGGTTGCGTTGTATCATTTCGGTTAAATCTGTCAGTCTATTTATTTAAAAACTTTTTCTTCGTCGATCCGTCATACGCCTGTTGGTATCAGGTGCTCTTCAGTCCGCAAGACCATTCCCTTATTTAATACTCGAGCTGCCATGATTTATTCATGGCAGCAGGGAATGTGTTTACTTAAGTAATCTACCAAGTGTTGTGTTACGGATAAGTAATGGTCTCAACCTATTAGTAGGCTACTCGAAACTCTTAGCTTGACGAAAATCTATTTAATCCGTCATCTTTCAGTGAATTAACCTGTATGTCTTAGCAACATTATACAGGTAGTATGATTGAACTGTTAATGTCATCATCGTAACGCGTAAACGTCGAGCTATGAACGTATCTCCTTGTATAATGTGAGAGGCACAGGCTATAGTCCACCACGCTTACCAAGTGCAGATTGGAAGGATTCACATACCTTTGAAAACATTATGGAGAACTCTGAGGTGTGGAGGCTTCCCCGCGATATTTCCCTTCGCGGAAGCAAGTGGTAATGAAGTTATAAAATTAATCCGGTATCAAGGCTTTCTTCCCATGTAGTATGTAACAGTTCAATAAGTAACTATATCAAGCCAGGGCACTGTTCTATCGTGAGCCCCAAAGAATTAATTGACGTACTTCTAAGGATTTTCAAACCCCACTTCCAGTAGCTCCGTATTAGTGGATCAATGTAGAGTTCGAGTTCTCTCTGTCAATAATAAACCGTAGTCCACCATGATGGTCAAATTGATGGATGATTTAGTGTGCAATATAAGTAAACACGTAACATAAATTCCTGATATGCCTGGGAACCTCCAACATAAATTATCGACTGCGACCTATTGATCACAACTGGAATCGATATGCTTAACGTCGCCCCTACAAATTTCGAAAATCTATCATCAGATCCTGGTGTTTTTATATCATGGGACTACCCTTGAAATATATTATTCACTTTCCAACACAAAATAATTATCAAAACCGGCTCATAATCGACGAAAAATCGGTGAACATACATAAAAAAGCAATATACGGTCGAATTGTGAAACTCCTTCTTTTTTGAAGTCGGTTAAAAAAATACAGTCGAATTGAGAATCCTACCTTTTTTGAGGTCGGCTAAAAATATGTGGAGATTAAACGAGGAAACTCCTGTGCAAAATAACTATATTATTACTACACGAGAAACGAAGTATTGGAGTTTTAAAGTACAGAGCCGATTAAAACATTTTTTGTTTTACGTAAATGTGACATAGTAGACAGTTCTATTGACTAAAAAGGCAGAAAAAAGGGCAGGAAGTACGAGATAGTAGCAAGAGATAAAGAAAGAGTTTTAAAAGAGTTCTGCTTGGCGAGTGAAAGCATTATCGAACGAATTTACCCAGTCAGATTGTAGCTTGATTCAATTGTCACGTGACATAAAATTAACGCCGAAAATCGGAATTACTTCATTTACAACATACATCCGCGAGGTCACCAAATTGATTCACCTCGATTGTAGCTTGTTTTTCAGCCCAAAATTACTCCAAACTGAAACAGCAACAAAAACTATTTAGGTTATATTATTATAATAACTTACGAAAACTATGGTAATGCGGATCATTATCATACCCTTAAATTTAATTATCATGAAGTAAGATTTAAACTGTTGCCATATATATTCATTTGATGAAGGGAGGGTGGAATTCTCTAATTTTTCAGTCATTTGCGTTACTAAAACATTTATCAATGATGACTCGCGATAGCGATCACATCATTGAGGAACTTTATTTGAAAGTTCTCCGCAAAGGTCTCAAAATATAACCTAAATATATTATATTGATTCATTTATGATGTACGTAGAAGCAGACAAGTATCCTCTATTTATTTTCTAGCTCCTCATTCATCCTCGTTATTTCACACTATTTAAAGTTTTATATTTTACACATACTACTTCTTTATTCTCCTCATCTGTAATATAATTTGACCTGACCTACTTTGACTTTATCTTTTTCAGTTACTTGAATCATGATTTTATTCAAAACTTCAAAGTACTACTTCCTGTACAACAAAGTAGTCCCCTTTAAGGTACAAGTTTACTTACCAACTTCGCTAAAATCCGGAGAATCGTTAGAGCGTTAAGTTCTCATTACCTAGGTAACAAACTAATTTTATGCACTTAATTAAGGTGTTCCATTCGAGTGTTCGGTTTGTACGATCGTCTCTTTATACATAGATTAAGTAATTCAGATGCGAATAGCTAATAGCAACGATTAGTTAACTTGCATTTCCTTAGCCTTAGGTTTGGGTCAATCTCATTAATATTGACCTACCGTCATATGGGACTCTCTTCATGATAAATGTACCAGCTTGATGAACTATGTATATAGATAGATAGTTCAGCCAAGCCAGTGTATTTTGTCAGTTGTATCCACGAAACAAATATAAGTTGGCTTTAATACTTGTTTTCATGAAAAATCGTAAGATAAACCCGGGATTTCCCCACAAATCTTAAAGGAGTGTTAATTCTAAGAGCTACCTATATCCGTTACGGTTTCAAGAAAATCTCATTACCTATCAAAAAGGTAGTTACGGGTTATGATAATGATAATTATAAATGATGGATAAAACTAACCCTATCCACAACGAAATAGAATGGATAATGATTTACAATCCTATTTCGTCTAATCCTTTATTTCAAGTGAATACCATCTTTATAGATTATATTTCTGAGTGTTTTACAAGAGCATGTTTCGTTTGTAAAGGAGCTATAACAACTTCCAAGTACCGAAGCCAAGTTCGTATATTCGACTGTATTAAAAAGCAAAATGCATTTCGAAACGTCGTTCGTGCATTAAATCATTTAGTGGGAGCGTCAAACGGAATCGTGAGGGCATTTCTACCCTCAATCTTTTGAAGTTAAAGTATGTTTGTTAATCAACTCTCGTTTTGATTTGTATCGTGTTTATTTGATTTATGTAACGAGAATCAAGGGATTCATTAGTAGAAGAGTTATGTTTGATTTATGAATTAAAATACCTACATCAGTCTTTATTAGTATAGCTGTTCTTTCCTGTTTATTTGAGAATTATTTAAAGTCGAACATCGTTATAAATACCTTTAAAGTTGTCATTTTAATGGTACGGGAGCCAACGATGCTAAATGTGGATTTACTCGAGCGTCATAGAGACCTATTGGGTTGCAAAGCTTAGATGAAAAGAAGAAAAAAATGTTATATAATGTATACCTTTTCATCGGTGGGGGAAGCGGCTATAGACTTTTAAATATGTAAAAAAATAATGTCCATGTGGACATACTCGAGCGCTTCAGATATTGATAGCATCAATGTTCTACGTATTTTTAATAATGTACTATGTCAATCTGATCGTTTGTTTGATGGGGGTAAGGGTTGAAAATAAGAGAGAAAAAATCTAATCGAGCACGATTTCAGAGCAGATTTTCTAAGGGGGTATTAAGTGAACCTAAAAAAAGCTCTCATTCAATAATCTGACGATTTCGATGTGACGCAAACTCGTTACAATTATTTTAATGTGCAAAAAAAATTCGAACTTATATATGGGGCTCATATTTGGTGGAGGTACTTAACTGGGTACCAGGTACCTCCTGTACCTTAATCTGACGCGCTCGAGTAAATCCAAAAATCCCCTCTTGGGCTCCCTAGCTATAACATAACTAAGTAATAATAATAGCAACTAATACTACCAGTTACAATCCCGATTATATAAACATACTTCGATCTTAACTATTTGCACACTTTGAGGTTAAACATAAAATATTGGATCTTCAAACGAAAGAGTACGATTAAAATTTATGGAAAAGGATGTTTGCTGTGTTCCAAAGATTTTGCACCCTCCGTTAAATTAATTAACTGAATTGTTCAAAGTTAAAATTTTTAGTCAATAAATAATATTATTATGAGCTCTGTGTTAATCCATTGTTTCCTCTCGTTTTTTAATTAACTTTCGATATTTTCGTCACTAAGATATATGAAAAAAAGTTATACAATTTGTCCCTTAAACAGTTAAGTGAAAATGTCAACACATCTACAGTTTAAAACGTTAGAATCAAGCTAAGTTTTTGAACATTTAATACATTTTTGAAATTATCATGTAAACAGTGACAGCATTTACGTAAATTTTTGTAAACAAACATTAAAATCGGTTTTGTTTTGAAAATTCGTTACAGTATTGTATGATCTAATTGAAGACGTTAGATAATCAGAATATTACACAATACTATACATGTTTTTTTCAATACTTAGATACAATCAAAAGTATTACGCCCGGTAACCAAACACAACCAATAACGTTAATCATCGTAAGTACAAGTCTTAATCGAGTTTACTACGTTTATGGGAGTCAATTTAGCAAGTCCGAGCGAAACCTATTGATGTAAACACGATGTTAACAATACACTTCAGTTTGTTTATTTTACATTACCACGTGACCAAGTATATGCTGTTACCGCTAACATCAACCAAGTAATATTGAATTTACAATTTCGTCCACATTTCATTGTGTAATAGGAAGAGGACGAGACTTACCGTTCAAAATCCGCAAGCCGGCCATAGTTGAATTAAGAGTAATGTGTCACATTGTAATCAAATTCCGTACGGCGTGAAATATCGCAACTGGCCGTTACACAGAACTGTAAGTGAACTTACGAAAAAAATGATTATTTTGAAAATGGAATCACTGAACACAACCACGGTCCCGCGTGACACGGAGTAGCTGGCGAGGGGCAACCGTCACACGACCCGCTACGCCGAATGCCCCGGCGTGACTGAATCGTGCCCCCGCCCGCCCTTACAGGGCTTTTCTTTGTTTCGCATCCCCTCCGTACGTCGTGTCGAACAAATTCTGATCTTATTCGCCGAGATCTTGCGTTCGACCATTGACTCGACGATTTAGAATGATAATTGGGAGAATCGTGTCCGAATTAAGGACGATTTCCGCTTTTATGTTTTTTAGCGCCTTGTTAAAACTTATAGGTATACGAAAGTTTGATTACACTAATTAAGGGTATTGTGCGTTTTTTATTACGGATTTATTCAATTCATAAAATGATTGAGCGAAATCTCATATTGAATTTTCGTTATAAAACTATTACTTTTCTTTTAAGGATTGATATTTGGGTAATCGTTTATAAGCTTAGCATACAAATACGTTAGTCCCTCACGCACTCTCATATTATATCATGGAGTATATCGTTTAACGACAGTGTCATAGAGCATCATCAGCACCGGAGACAACTAAAATCTATGATAATCCTTGCAATGATCAGAAATCGAACTTTGCACACATTATCTAGGCTTACACGATCGTCGAATTCACTACACAAACGAAATAGGTCTTCGTAACTTAATACTCAGTTGAGAACTTTGGCAAAGTTGATATCGTTCCTATTGTAACCTTTGCCACAGTAAATCGTTATTAAGTTTAGGCGGTTATAATTAGATTGAATATAATGTAATATATTATTTACAGTCTTAGCCCGGGGGCTCGGGTGGATTCTAAGCGGTTGGCCGAATTAAGCAAGGTCGGTAGGTGAATGAGTGAACTCTTGTATCAAAAGTTCTTGGGCGCTTCCGCACTTTAGAGGACTCGTAAAGCTGTCGGTCCCGTTTATTATGAAGTAGCAGTTGTTAAGCCATGACGGAGGCCTTCAGATAACATAAAATTTCCTACACTTGGGTTGGCCACTAATTGGTCAGCGATCCACAATGTGGTGGAAAACTCGGTATGTGTTGTGAGGTCTCGCCAGGCATAAGAACGCCCATTAATGATTCACGTTCCTCCGTGAATCATTAATGGGTTGAAGCCAGTACAATTTATATTTAAGCAGTAAGCGTAGGCACATGAAGTCAAAATCAACGTGCTAAGTCTGTCCTAATGTGTGAGAGAAGAAATTTTGCTTTGCTTTGCTTATTTGCTTTGTTATAATATTGATCGCCGTCAGTACACAGAATACGGTAAAAATCTATTATTAGGAGCTTTTATTATCGTGATACTAGCTTTTTAGCTAATTTTATTTTTGTCTCTTTATCGTTTTGTCTGTGGTATTGTACGCGCTTATTATATCCACCAATCCACCCTGAATTATCGTGGTGGAGTTGGCTCTTGGCCTCCTTAATGATGAGAAGAGGCCAGTGTGCTCAGTAGCGGGCCATAAAATGTTTAAAAAATGGCTTAATAATTTTGGGTGCGGTTTTCACTTATGTATTGTGGTTACTTCACAAAAAGTTTGATGTTTGTTTTATTTCGATCACTTCATATATAAAAAAGTAAAGTCAGTTTAATGAATCTCCCCTATTTTCGAGTGAAGCTACTAAAGAACACGTTTATCGAAGCGAAGCGAGGGCGGGTTTACTAGCATAGTACTCGATATAATCCCCACTGTACCTAGGTACAAGAACGTAAGTTTCTTCAAGCTTACAAGTACTTTGTAAAACTTCAGTGTCGCGTCTTTGGAACCTTTGTAATAGAAGTCGATATACAATAACGAGTTCTCACCATCTTACCACGTGTCATTGACTTTACGAGAATATTATGTAAATGAGCCTCAACTTCACATTTTATTTACGAAATAAAATTTAGAAACTATGTATTTAAAAACGCGTGTGACGTGAATATTTTGTATCTCCGTTTACGATTTATTAATGGAATAAAGGACACAAGGGCTTGGGTCACACATTCCACTGTGGCCCCTGACAACTTTGACTGACCTACTAGAACAAGACAGAAATGGACCTAAACTGCGGTCGCATTCGATCTGGAATTTGTTTTAATTACATTCCTCACAAATGCCAGCTTTCTATCCCTATGATTAAGGTGCATTGCAGATTGAAGACGAAGATTTAAAATGCCCTAAGTAAATTTTGCTTACAAACAATATTGGACCTTGAGCACAAGCAATACCTACATTAAATTTATTTTAGCGAGGAGTGCCAATTCCATTTCTTGGCAATTCAGGTATAGGATGGAAAGTCCACTTAGCAGACGGTTTTAGAACGTAAGTTGGTTAGTTAGTTTCGTAAATCACATAAAAGTGTAAATATTAATCTACTAGTAAATCCGCCCTCGCTTCGCTTCGGGAAACCAGTCCCTTCAAAAATCTCTATAAATTTTAACAAATTATGTTATTCCGATGTCTAAGCTATATTACTGCAAAGTTTCATCAAAATCCGTTCAGTAGTTTTTGCGTGAAAGAGCAACAAACACACACTCACATACATCCTTACAAACTTTCTCATTTATAATATTAGTAGGAAGGAAGTAGGATAGGAAGGAAGTAGGAAGTAGGATAGGAAGTAGGATTATTGTGACCAAGCTATAAAGTAAAGGGCCCCGCGTTTTGGGCCCCGCGTTTTTTTTATGTTAGGTAGGTATATGTTATGACTTTTAAGTATCGTGTGTGGATACGGGTATGATTGTGAAGTATTTGACTACTACCCATTAATGGCCCACTATAAAGCACGGGTCTCTCCTCATTATTGAGGAGGCCTAGAGCATACTCCACCACGCTGCTCCAATGCGATTGGCGGAAGTGTTAGTCGCCAACCCAGTATCAGATGTTTTCAAGCCGCCCGACGGCCTTCCGACAACTAAACGAATGCTATCTACCGAAAACAACCCGACTGACGATTTTACGTGCCCTCCGAAGCACGGAAACGCTCAAGAAATTTTGCCAGTAGCGATCACCCATCCAACTACCGACCGCGCCCACAGTTGCTTAACTTTATCAAACGGTTGGGATCGACGCAAGCTGCTGGGTTGCTTCACGATAGTGTAAGGCACTTCTCACACAACGCTATTTATGAGCTACGAGACTGCAACGCAATCCAAAATTTGTATGTATCTGATACTTTTCACTGACAGGAGACGCGTCTATGATGCGACTCCTGTCAGTCAAAAGTGTCAGATACATAGAATTTTGGGATTGCGTCGCAGTAGCTTAGCTCATAAATAGGCACTTCTCACATTACGCATGTGAGAAGTGCCTTAGTGTTTACTTATTGTTATCACTGAGAAGTACCTCGTTCACTAAATAAATTACTGTCGAAGTTTGATCGCAATCATAATTAATGTAGACTTAATTACACTGGTAACCGAACACTAACAAATTATAGTAATTAGTTAAGGATCTAAGCAAATATCTGCGCATAAGATCGCAGTATTTACCTTGATGAACCGAGTATCATTACGCCAAAAGCAGGTGTTTATTACCTACGTCAAGGATTACTTCAGTGTTCTGAATATTAATCATCTAACATAGCCTAGCATGGCATGTTAAGGGTTCCGCATAAATATTTTAAAACTAGGTATAGATACCTTCGTTACTTTCACAACGCAATTTAATTTTGCATCCATCATCAAGATACCTAATTATTATGAGACGTAATAAAAACTCTACACGCTCATAGCCCCACACTGGGATTCCGTGTATAATGGGTGCCATTGACAACACATAAGACAAGGATACACAACCAGAACGAGAACGGATACTTAAACTCATCTTTCAAATTTCCGCCTTACTGAGAATCGAACCCAGAATCCTTGGAACGCCGATTCGGCGTCTTAACCATTGAGTCATTCGAGTCGACAACTGACTGCTTTGTTCAAATATCTATAGTTTTCCTCGAGTATCGTCAAGTGCAGACTTATCAGTCGTTTTATTAAAATGCACAGTACAGAATAATTTCCGTAAGACAATGAAATGTATAGTGACAGATGCAGAATAACTCCTAATACTGTCAGGAACACTAGTAATAATATCTATTCTTGGTAGCAGGCGTAATTACTGGAGCTGTAAGTTGGCTCTTTGTGTGAAAATTGCAGCGTGGCGGCTGTCATCCTTTTGTCTGTCGTAGTTCGTCAAGTTGGAAAGGTAAATTATGAGAGCTAGAAGTGTTTGAAACTTTAGAATGCTCTTTTATCACAGGCGCTTTTTTATAAAAAATAAATAATGTATGATAAATGCTTGTTGATGGAATGGGGGTGGATTGGGGATAAATGGCGATTAAGATGTGTTTGTAGAGTTAAAAAATAACAAGTAATTGCCATCGCTTTGTTTTGGAAAAACCATGCACACAACGTGTCAACATGCACAAAATATGTCAAATTCACACGAAGCCAATTCCATTCATTTATAAAATTAACAGAATCGGGGCTCACGTCTTTTGTGAATTAGAAAGTTTGTCGTGTACCTACCACACGCGACAAATGGGAAAAGGGTATAACAATTATACACCTAACAAACCAGCTAACCAAGCAAATTATTTCAAAGTTAGACAAAAACAACGTCACGTAGAAAATTCAACAACAAACACTTTACTTTTATCGTCGGGCCAATTGCACCTCAAACACTTACATACGTAGATTAGAACAGTGTCAATATGCCCCGACGCGCCACGGTTAAGCACGATTGTACCCTTGGGGATAATTCGGTCGAGGTAGCCTTCAGACAGCTACAAACGTTTTATATTGGATTATCGAATTAGAATCGTGCTTCGGACGTTTCCTTTTGAACAGCGACAACTGTCAGCCAAATGTTGTCATTCCCTGTCGGGATATAAGGGTTAGTTCACAGTTATAAGTTTGTAGTTTTGAAATAACAGATTTATTGAAAACGGGTTCCATACGCCACATCGAATGATACTACATCGAAGTTCATGACATCGAACACGTTACATCGTAAATCGAAGTTTTATTACATCGAAAATTTGTGACATCGATGACCTAGACATACGATAAGTCACAAAGGGTAAAATTATATACACGGTCAGTCTTTCAATTTTGGAAAGCAGGCTAACAAAATCTTGATTTAAGACGCTTCCTTTCTCACTAACCTAGGAAAAAAGTTAAAGTGTGTTTGCGGTCGATCCGGAATTCGTTTAAATTGCATCCGACTCAAATACCAACTTTTTGCCTCTGTTATTTGGTTAAAAATATTAATTGATTTTGCGGCCGAACACTGCATTCTATCTCTCCTAATGTTACCTACTAGGTTATGAAAAATTTGCTATGTATAGTTTTTTCCCGCAACATAATATTATATTATTATATCTCAGGTTCTAAGGGTGCGTACAGATTATGTAACATGTTATATAACTTCTGTATTATAACACGTCCACACTATCTAACATTGTTGTCTAACAATGAAACATGTAACAAGACCGTACACATATGTTTTATAACATGTTTTGTTATATAGTCTGTACGCACCATAAGCGGCGTATTAAGATAAAAAAATGCGCCAGTTTTTAAGTTAGACATTCTTAAGTTAGATATACTTATACGAAAATTCTAAAATTACTTATTTATTTTTGGATTTATTGACTCTTGAGAGCCATCTTACGTTATTAAAAACAACTTAAAAAAAGACCAACTTTAATTCGACAAATAATAAAAGGAGAAAATCATTAAAGAGAACAACATCAAATTAAATGAGTATTGATAGGGGCAACTCACTACTCTTCAGATTCTCGCTCAAATATAAATGACATTATTGGCATTACACATCAAAAAAACTTACGACTCGGAAAAGTTATTAAATGATTTTATTGACATACTGTGATAATTATGCGTTTGCTGTCTCGACCTATGGCGAAAAATATATTTAATCAGGGCCTTATAAAGGGTACTCTAAAGCAAAAAGGAGTTCAACAAAACTACTTCGTTATTTCACTAAATCATTACGCGTCCTAGATAGACCGTTAATTAAGACACTTAGTGCCAACTTCTTTTACACAAATTGGAATTTACGCCTGGATTGAAGCCAGAAAGTGTAAAGAATTTAAACTTAAACACTGCAGTAGTTGTAAATCATACGAGATGTCTTGGCAACAATTACATAATTAATCTATGCGGCTATGATTATTAAAGTAACTTTTATGGTATACTATTTTTCCCGTGTGACAAACATACAACGTCAAAATATCTGTAGGGAATACATGGAAAATTAAATGCATCATTGTGCGAAAAGTTTCAATAGTCGACTGATGGTGCTGGCCACCTACCTACTTCCTGTGATTTAATTAAAAAAAATACTAGTAATGTTGCAGATACCGACATTTTACAAATTTTTTTTTTATTTTTCTCCATTGTTCACCCCGCTCAGAAATAATTTCTCAAGTGAGGAATTATAACTAAGATTGTGATCTTTCTCACACGGTTGGACCACGCCCGAACATTGAACAATGGAATACCTACTCTATCATCGCTAATAGGTTTTTGAAGGATAATTTTACCGGTATTTTATCCTACTACAATAATTTTACTTCGATTAAATCCGTGACAATAGACTCGTATATGAGCAGTAAAAAGTGTATGCAGTTAGTTGCGGCAAATCTAAATCATTCGCGTCTGTGGTCAAAGCAAACAATGCAAAACGCAAACGGTTACAATGACACAATGTAAACATTACAACTCGTTTGTTTGCAATCATACTCACACAAGGCTATTTGCAAGCGACTAGGATCTTGTCAATGTATGAAAGCGACGCGTCTTCGATGCGTCTCCTGTCAGTGAACAGTGTCAGATACAGCGAATTTTTAATCGCGTTGCAGTCGCGTAGCTCATAAATAGCGTAGTGTGAGAAGTGCCTAACGCTGTATTCCTGTACTTTGAGTCGCCGAGGATATTGGAATTGCCACTCCCCGCAAAAAAAAAACCTTATTACGTGTACTCACAGTTAAATTTACCTTGTAAGCAAAATTTACTAAGGGCGTTTTAAATTTTCGCCGTCAATCTACAATGAACCTTATATGGAATGTATATTTAAATTGTATGTTTCTTGAGCGAGAAAATAACCGATACTTAATCACTACTCGCCGGCGGTGGTACACCTGCCTAACCCTACTTTTATTTGCTAACTAGATAAATGAGCAGATATTCTTATTTTATTTCTCGTTCAAGTACCTACTTTCTTATAACTCGTCTACAATCCAAAAAACATTGTTCAAATTATAACGCAATTCCTAGAAATTCTGTTCTTTGACTTTTCATGTTTTTGTTTTTCTTCTATTCAATTTTGACGATAGCTGGTGGGAAACATACCTAGTATTATACAAATATTGTCGATTACTTTATAAACCTGCTTTAAATGTTATCTGCAACAAGAGGCTCTACGATTTCTCTTGTTATGGAAACCAAATATTAAAATAACTAAAAACACCATTTTCCCACGACACGACCTATCACAACGATGCAATTGACAAATCTAACAACGTCACCGGCGCAAATAACGCTCAACTTTTTGGCACGCATTTGTATCGTACCATCGTGCCGAGATGCATTCGAGATGAAATTGAGATTTTACCAAATGGACCCGGAGAACAGAAATAAGCCAGAGTCCCTCCAGTTGGCAGCGTTTCAACGTACATCACCCGGTCGGCAGCTGCTATAAATCGCGGCCGTCCAGCTTTGCGGTGCAACGCGTCAATGAATAACGCACGACGCGACGCGCAACGTAAACTGCGCCAGTGACACGGCCACTGCCCCAAGTAAACACGACGCGGTGATACTTCTCCATTTTTATTTGCGCTTTTCGCGTTGTTTGCCTAATGGAAAAGGTGCATTTGGTAACGAAAAATATCGAGAAACACGTTAAAAGTTCACATTGTAGACACATTAATCATATTATTTCAGACGTATTGTGATCAATATAATGTTGTTCATTTATCTGTCCATCTGGCGGTAATCTTCCACTTCTCAATTAATTCGAATATACCCTCACAACTGTTTCTGTTTTACACAGAGTGTGAAAGTAAGGAGCACCTTCTATCTTTGCGTGTTATAAGTGTCAATCAAAGGGTGGCGCTACTTATGCAAGAGTGTTTTATCTCACTCAAATTCCAAATAAATGTTTTTGCATAGTCTTAAGCATAATATTATGTACGAGTTGGCACAGAGAGCAGTGAAGCATGCCATTTCCTGAAGCAACCCACAAGGTAGGAGATATTTAGGTCATGAAGAAGTGTTCCCTTATTCAATATGTAAATCATATTCCAAACCGGAGTACAAGGGCTTAGTTGTAACTTGACAGTTTTTGTATTAGGAGTCAGAAATTTTTTCCACATTGAAAACTCTTTCAGCTGAAAATAATATGAATAATATACTTACGAAATAATATATTACATAATGTATTTACCTTATGGTCACGTCAAAGTCACCCATTTTAACCAGTAATACTTTACTTTAGGCGTTGTATTTATGGTTCTCAGACATTGTAACTGAATCACAGTCATACAAATTAATCCACGGTTCCTTAAAAAGAGTGCGTAGGATAAAAGCTCTGGACCAAACTGTAAAATACTTCTTAAAAGACAAAGTTGTGACAAAGTATGTTCATCTCATTTTTTTACAATATAAACCGACAATTGAACATATTATAGTAGAGTGAATTCTAGTGGTGTAATGCAGGCAGCTCTGCACTATTCGGCGTGTCATTGTTCAGCGACGCTCGCTCATCGAGTGTGTAACAGGCTTGGTTTAATTAAGCCCCAAGTCAGCGGTTCTCAACTTTTCTATTCACTTGTAATTTGATCTACTAATTACCTCGATATCTACTTAATAACCAATACAGAATAGTTATACGTAGTTATCTGTATGCAAAATAACAGCTCTGTTTATAGATACAGCGTGTCCGCGATCGAAGTTATAAAAGACACGATAGTATTTATCTCAATTTCCACTTTTTGACCTTGATTGGTTTATTGTTGCATATTAACTCCTATTTAATCATTTTTAAGGTATTCTTTTAATTCTCAAGTACTTTTATGTTTCATAATGTTTTAGCTGTTTACAGCTGTATAATTCAGTAAACAATCAAATAACACCAATTTTAAATGTACTGTAAATGTTTTTCTAAGTAAAAGTGTTATGTGTATAACTACAAAATTCACTTAAACTTCAAATAGTTGAAGCTATGAATAAGTTTATGTTTATAGTAGGCATCTATACATGGTAGTCCATGGGAGTCATTGCTACCACGATTTACTTTACATCGCTTTATAACTTACGTTAGCTGTTGTTATCTACGGTGTTCTGAGACAACACTTTGAGATCCGCTGTCCTCGATTAACACCTATGCCTTAATACGATCAGGTTCTATTGACCGGTTCTGTCCAGTTTCACGGTAGCTGGGTATCCGGTTTGCAACAGCGAGAACTGCCCGTTAAACATGTTACGTGTTTTGACACAAAGGCATTATAGTATGTGCATCATACCTTATAATTATGTGATAAATACGTTGCGTATCATTGTATCAAGATGCAGTAATATGATGCCTTGGTAATAATGGTTTTAATGGTCCACTGCTGATCACAGGTATCACTCATATTCTCCTCATATGTATCTGAGGATACCCGGGAATAGCCAACGTCGGTGATCCATTGTTGTAGGGATTGATGTAGGGAGGTTAGTGGCCATCCTAAGTGTGGAAAGTATTTATGTCTCTCAAAAGTCTCTGATATGGCTGAACAACTTCTGCCTTATGATAACAACCGAGACTGCCGGCTTAGCGTACGTACCCTTTGAAGCAAGGAAGAACTCTTACCTAAGTTTTGCCACTAACTGTACCCATTCAGTTGCTTATCACGGTCAATCACTTAAGATCGACGCAAGCTGCAAGGTACTTATCTACATTCCTGTTAAACAACTACTAGATCGTCCGTTTATTAAAAACATTAATTTAGGTGAATAGACTACCTATGCAAATGACATCTCCCATCAATTATGCGATAAATAATATATTATATTGTAAACGTCAAACATGGGTCATCAATATAGGTCATTATTATGCATGCATGCATGGCCACCAATTAATCATAATCATATCATCAGCTTCCAAAGTTTTCAAAGGCTTCAATATTTGCGAGATTAGAAAAAGTCTAGCAAAACAAAAAAAAAAACAAACAAAATTTGTTCACGTCACTTTGAAAATTTTACTCCAATTGCAGAATAAGAGTTGGCCACTTTAGATAAGGAGGATTCGTCTGCAAAGTTTTATTTTATGGACTTAACATAGCTAATGAGCATGCAGCACATTGGTACCCCACCTGCAGCACGTGGAGTTACAGGTTCGATAGCAGACACATAGAACCAGATATTTATACATTTGTGACATTTTATTTATTTTATTTTGGTTTTGTATTCAGTATGTTTTTTTTCTTATGTGTGCTACCTCAAAACTTCGTACTGGGTGAATCGATTTCCACAATTCTTTCGACATCCGAATGGTAATGACTGCCGTCTAGTCCCGCAATAATAATGTGAATTTAATTTATGGAGTGGTTTTTGAGTTATCTCGGTTTTGAAGTGGGTTATTTTTTTAAAATGTTAGTTATTTATTTCCTCATAGCTATTCACTGAACTGTCAATACCCTAATCTAATAGCATTCAAACTATCAGTGTAACCGTCTTCAATGTAAATTTTCTAAAAAAGCAGAATCTAGAGAACTAGGCTCTACTTATTTCACCATCTGGCTGTAATAAAACAAAAAAGTACTGAGCGGCAACAGCGCGCTCGGACATAAGTGATGGACGACCCGAATGTGCTCTTTATAGTGCGTGAAGGTATCTAGACAGTTCAGTGGATTACATGTATGACCTAAATATTATAATAGGTTTGCAAAGGGCCTTAAACCCCGGTGGTATATTTTACCAGTTAATTCACGGTGTAAGAGGAAATTTATGTCAGATGGCAAGAATTGATGTTAACTTATTGATACTATGTATTTATCTGCTACATGTAAGAGTTAAAAAACATGTTATAGTTAAGCTTATAATTAGTAATCTCAATATAATTTGAATGCCAAAGCGAGCTACATAATGTACAAAAATAAACAATGTAAACAAAAAGCTATTCACAAACTCAGTCCTCCTAATAGATCTGATAAAAAACAGTTCTTAATAAAATAGCTTTTTTAATTTGATATTAGTAGCGGCAATAGAGTACCTAAACGGTAAACAATCTTGCGAAATTCGCATTTATTTTACTATCGTATTTAGGTATTTAAGTATAATTCTTGTCTAAATTAAACTTGATTTTCTATTCACATCACTATTTTGTTTGGTTATTTTAAGGTGGGACTGACATACACTAGTTTTAATCTTGAAAATTTTAAGGTATTAAAAAAATAATTATTTTTATCAAATTTCGGCAAAATTTGCCACACTCATAAATCATAACCTGGACTGGGATAAGGACACTAAACTTTATTCTTGTTGATATTTTATTATTTACCATCTACCACACGAGCATAAATAAAATTGGTTGTTTATAAAATACATTACAGGCAAAGAAAGCAATATTTTATTGAACATTAAAACACAAAAGGCGCTACAGAGTATTGTGTTTAGATGATTGATGACGTGCAGGCATGACTAGCCGGAAATTGTCATCCTGCAAATTAATTACTTTCTGGTACACATACTGCTTCATGCAGTCATAGGTGAGCTCTTAGCGTAGAAAAATTGATTTTGGCTCAAAAAATATACAGTCGAATCAAGAACATCCTTTTTTTTGAAGTCGATTAAAAATTAAGACATACATAATTTTTTTTAAACCCTATTATGAAAACCATGACGTCAAAAGTTTTTTCATAATCAACACCCCTCTCGTATGCTGCTGCGCTGTCAGTGTTACTGAAACCAGACATTATTTATTGGGATCTTCCTAACACTTGTAGGTACTTAGTTGTTCGCTGGCAACAAGCCAATAGGAAAACATTTTTTGCCATTCAAGTGTCGCCGTCTTCAACGAGCGTGGATTGTAATCGACCGGATACTAACGATAAATCTGTCTTCGTAATGCATCTTCGACTCGTTGTAATGTTCCGCTGTTGACGTCGTTTGTGACGTTGAGATTATCAATGATTCGGCCAATTTTGTACCAGTGTTTTTATATATCAAGTGATGTTAAGAAATGGTGCTGCTTTAAGTGGAATTAAATGATTTTTATTCGAATTTGGTCATTTACGCCATCGCATTATTTCATTGCGCCTGCAAACTACTGAACTACTACTTAAACTCACTGCAATACTTAGTGCAAATCAAATAAGCGATGATAGCCTAATGTTTGAGAATTCAGCCTTCTAGACGGGACAAGTACCTACCTATTGTCGAAGTTTTGAACAAACATGTAAAATACATCGGTCTTAAACATAGAACCCTCCTCCTTTTTTAAAGTCAATTAAAAAGTGTGGTAAGGCTTAACGTGACGTCACCGTCTGACTTGAACGATATCGCTGACAGATGGTTTGGATTAGGATTTATGAACCAATTTGTGGGTTTATGAATTAACTTTAAACTTTAATTAGTTTCGAAACGTATTAGGTCAATTATTTGTATCATAATCTGTAGTATAGAGTAATTTAATAAAGGGTTGTGTAGATTCTATACAACCCTTTATTAAAAGTAATTTTTATCATCGTTGAAATCGATTGAGATTTTTTTTATTGAATCGAAAAAATAGCGTTAAAATCATAATTGTAAAGTTAGTCGGTTGTCCTAAATAAATAAATGAATAATGAATAAATTAATAATTGCTCTCTTTTTCGGGGTGATTTCGTTATCATCGCACCGGACCATTTTTTAATCATTGCTTTTGTTTATCTACTTCGTAATTGATTATTTTAAGGGTGCTCGGTTTTAGAAAATGTATCACGCTAAAATATATATACACGCTGAATAGATACACAAAAAAGTTATTGTTACAAAATAAATATAGTCTTGTAGCTGATACGTAAGTACTTTTATTATTCGAGCTTTACTTATAGAAATAAAGTAGGCGTAGGTACATGATAAATAACTTTACTAGGATAATATCACGAGAGAAAAGCAAGATCATCTTGAAAAATAAGGCATTTCTGAGAATGGATTCTAGATTTATTTTGGGGAAAATAAATATTAGCAGCCCACGTGTGTCCACATTATTAATATGAACTTGATCCGTAATAGATAGGCAGTAGATCGCTTTCTCAACAAAGTGCCGAAGTCAAATTGCTTTGCCCGTACAAATATTTATAAGAAATGTTACAATATCATGGAAAAAGGTTATTAAAGTTGCGATGAATTATAATAAAAATAAAATATTATATTGTTTTGTGTTTTATTTTCTAATGACATCAATAACTTACAGACTCATATTTATATCTACCAACATAATTATATAAAATAGACCTACTATCGCTATTAACTAACATTAATAAAGCAGTTTTTTTCATATTATATACATAATTGTGGAACATAATATACCTTTACATAGATATAAGAATAATCAAACTTTAAGAGACATTAAAAAAGTTTAATTCTTTCTTTAAAATTGTAAAGGCTGATCTGATTGTTCGGATGTCCTTAGGCAATGAAAGGTCAATATATGAAAATCATTTATAATATAATAATTATGCAGATTAATTCAACCGTCCCCCAAACATTTTAGTCTCAGCTGGTCCGTTTCAAAGGCAGTAATTCAACAAAAACCCAAAATCTCGAATGCAAATGAATCATTACGCGGCATACCGTCGATTCCCTCTTGATTTGGCGTTTCTTTGAATTTGAATAATTCCTCCTCTCACTACAAAGCTCCGGAAACGAACCCAGGACCCTTAATTAAGTTACATTGCGTACAGTGACGCTTGTAAATCTTGTATGAGACCCACTGACAGAGTTTTACGGTTTTACTTGCTGAAAAATTATCCCATAATTATTATCTTCTTTTATATAAAAGCTAAAGGTACGAAGTATATAATTTTGCAGGGAGGTTGTTCTAATAATAAACGTCCGCTATGAATGAAATTTTACGTAATACTATAATTAAATACTTGACAATTATCCCATTTCATGGTGAGTGGTGGTGAAAACCAAACTGTTGCAATGTTGCACTAATAAAAGCCTGTTTATTTCCCTCTTACACATTCCCACATCACACACGGCTGGGGTCACTGATTCAAATAAGCAAAGAATTCTGATATTCGAGTCCTTCGCAGTGCCCATAAAATATGTCGAAGCGTTGGTTCCCTGAAACGGTAGTATACTTCTTCCGATACAAATTACTCACCAGTTGCCAAGGTTTAGTTTGATCGATCGCACTGAATGTCATGATAACACGACGTTTAAAATAGACGTTTCAAAAATACAAATCACCGAAAAACATGCGCAAAAATTTCTACTGCAATACAATTTACATATTGTATTTAAATTCACAGTAGAAATATCGAGTAGGTCAGTGATTTATGTAAGTATTTAAACACTAGATTTTGCCTGCGGCTCCGCCCGCGTTGAGACAAAAAATATAGGTAGGTATCACCATAATACAGTATCGTAAGCCCAGTCTAGGTAATGGAATACCTACCCCATCACTAGAAATCCCTGTATCGTGGGTGCCATGGATAACATAAACTACGTAGGACGCAAACCCAGATCGAGAACAGGAAAACTCATAATTCAAATTTCGGCCACGCTGGAAATCAAACCCAGGACCCAGTACCTTTTGAATGGCTGTCTGGCAACCTTTGCACTACATGGGCCGTTTAATACAAGAAGTTCATAACTCTAGATTAACAAACTAAATATACCGTAGAGAACATTGTGGAGCAGTTTCAGTAAGGGCGGGTTCCCACTACGCCGGACCGGCAGATCTGCCGGAAACCGGACACCGGACAGAGTGTTCACATTACACCGGAGCCCACAAGAAAATCGGACAAGCACCTCAGTTGAATTTGGACCTGTGCCCACAATGGACGCCTATTTTTCGATTTGGATATCGTTCATGACGTGTAGCGTCTACTTTACTCAGAAAATGCGAGCCGAATGAAGTGCGGGGAGCACGGGCTGCACGGGCGGGGCGGGGAATACAGGGCAGAACTGGTTCACATTACTCCGGTCCGGTGATTTTACCGGCATTTTGTAGTGACAAAACGCTCGGTAAAAATGCCGGACTCGGCGAAAACGCCGGATCCGGGATAATGTGAATAGCTTCATACAATTTGTACAGCCACTAGGCCTTCCGGGAGTTTTACCGAGCCGGCAGATCTGCCGGTCCGGCGTAGTGGGAACCCGGCGTAAGTATCTACAAAACTTTTCTTCTCAATTTCAATAGAGCACCCTACAACATCGCATGATCAAAATAACAAAACGGTATCAAATAACGACAGCGAGGGCCTTTACCAGTTACAATTACATTGTACCCCCATACTGTTAACTTGAAAGTAAATTAATATTTTCCTTCAACGCTTATCTGGGGAGATTATAAGTTGAAAAATAATTTTCCTTGGCGAGCCGCAAAATCGTTTTTCAATTAAATCCGTGTCGGAAACACAGCGCTGTTTTGAGAGTGATTAAAATTGTGACGCCGCGTTAGAAACATTTTGCTTGCGTGTATTTTTATTACTGCTCCCATTGAAATGACTTTAACAGAGTGCATTGATTAACCAACAGTTTTAAAATTAATAGAGCATACTGAGTTTATTCACAGAACACCGGCTAGAATAGAAGGAAGTCTATCATAGCTTAAAATGCTAGCTTACTAGCTTTCTCACTAATTAAAAAAAAATTCAAAATTCAAAAATTATTTATTTTGTCCAACAATTACAAATAAATACAGTGGTTGGGACCCACCCGTTAAGCTTAAAATTAAGTAGCTATTATATTAATTTAATTAAGTAGCTAGAAATAAGCTTAGTCTAGTTCTATGTCGGTCACAGTTGTTATGGGCGGCATCGAAAGGGTGGTTCTGCATGCTCGTTTGCTTCCTATCTTAATTCCATAAAAAAACAAAGACAGAGTTACTAGCTTTCTAGCTTACTAACACTAGTTTGCTATTCTAGAATAAAAAATTTGCTCCGTGTAGCTCGGGTACCTATTATGGTAACTGTTAACAACAATTGTATATTCGGTTAAGTACGCATAGACCCGGTTACCTATACAATTTAACGGCAACTATCTTAAATCTCGCGAGTAGCAAGTATGTGATCAAACAAAACGAAACTCTTACTAACAATTAGGTACTAACTGGACTTTGCTAAGACGTCTTCCGAGTTTGTGTCAAAACCGACAAACGAGTTGACGATTCAACTGGGGAGTAAATGAATGAATCAATGAATACACATAGTTGCTGAATGTAAAATTGTAAATTATTTAATTACTTATAATAAACTATTTTAACGGCACTGTTTCCATGTCACACTTTTAGGCGAACAAAACAATAACACTTTATTTATTTATTTTAGGATACTCGTAGTAGCGCAATACATAGCTAAATATCTTTGACTTTGGGATTTGGATAATGTTGATATAAAAACATCAAAAGAGGCAATGAAATAACAACGTGATCAGCTATGTACCCGGTCGAAAAACATTCAAAATGCGACCAGTCACTCATTATGCTCCGACCAAAAAATAAGATCGTTTTACCCCTTTAATCACGACCCCTTGATTTCTTTTAGCACGCAAATTAATTACGGACCGGCCGTCAGTTCATCGGTTCGACTTTTGCGTGCAAATCGAGAGAGAAAATTGTGGTTTCCGGCTATTGGTCGTCGATTAAACGAATAGTGAATATAGCGTTCGGTAGAAAATGTTTTGTTACGCGGGTCAGAGCGCTTATATATCAATGGTCTGTATATGTATCGTGAGTGATTTCCATAGGTAAGCTCTGGCGAGCCCAATCGGAAGTTAGATCGGGGACCGTAAAATTTCATGCGTCCCAAGCTTTGAATGGCACATTGACCGCGATTGTTATCGTTAGATTGCGCAAAGTAAGATAAAATCCTATTCTAAAAATGACAAATTGTATATAGCCTCGCGATCACCAACCGTTTCAACTTACAAATTTATGTAAGTTGAAACTTAACCTAATTATTGTTAATAGTCGTATACTAATAGGACCCATACTATGAGTTACCTAAGGCTGATCATTAACAACAACAACAACAATAAAATCCTCTTTATTGTACACCAAAACAGATTACATGATCATATTATCATATGATCATATAACTCAGCATTCAAATAACTTGTCAGGTTTAGGTGGAGGGCTAGATAGACGGTTTTGCCTTCGATCAAAAAATAAAAGAATAAAAATACTTACAAAAATACTTGCATAGGTGTATCAGTGATACCTACATGAATAAAATAAGTTTTTTTGAATTTGATCTTTCCTTTTTATTAACGGCATACAAGGCTGTGTTGGTGACTACTTGTCAACGCCTGCTCGATTGTGGCTATTGAAATAATAATAATAATAATAGTTATTTATTAGGATTTTTGCGAAAGAGAGACCCGCGAGAATCGCGTGAGCCGAGAGGCGGAAAACTCTAACAAAACAAAAGGTCAACACCATAAATCAACCTTTTCGGCGCCCGAGATAGCATTAGGGCAATAATATCACTGTAATGTTGGGATTCATTCTAAAATCAAAAAACACTTTTCATTCAAGATATTTCGATGTTATTAATGTTTTTTAAAAAGGTAATCGGTCATTGGCTTGTGTCAAGTCAAGAGTTAGTAGGCCTTTTATGGGCCTTACCACCCAAGACCATTTGCCACTTATTTGTTTGGTTTATTCAAATAATAACTGATAATAAGTAAACAGTAATAGACATTTCTTATTAGAGTTAAGCAAATACAACGTTAGGGTTAGTTAGCTATGCAACCCGCATAGCTACTAGTGGTATCATTTTATAACTGTTTTATAGTCGTCTTCCTCTGATCATATTCATTTGATTTGTACAAGTCGTTAAATCTTGTTATAGTCCACATAACAATTAAAATTGTAGGTACTATTGTTATCAAATTAAGGTAGCATTAAATCCAAATGGTCACTAACTCTTCCGTCAACGCTTCGAATGTTTAAAATTGCCAGAAACACATGCCCCTAATAGGTGGAAGTTAGCTAACTTAATAATATTCGTTATTCTTACACCATCAGATCTGTTAACTGGACTAATCATCCTAGTTCTTGAGTCTCGTGCTAGGTTGGTTACAGTTGTCATGGGCGGCAGCGGAAGGGTTTTGCTGCCTGTTCGTCTGCTAACGTACTTTCTTAGCTTAAAAAAGTGAAAACACAAGTACACAAATTTATAGAATGAAAGTCATTAGCTTTATTAGGATAGATAAATCAATTATTGACATGCCATTAAACTTTTACCAACATAATTAATGTTATTTGTGTTATTCGGTTCATTTTATAATGTAGAGGTTTTATTTACTCTCTGTTATACGGTTGGCGCCGGGGTTTCGCGGTCAGATACCACAACAAAATTTAAAACAGCTTAAAATTGTTGAAATAAATTATTGAAAACAAAATTACGATGTTGTGTTTTTTCTTTAATTAGTTTCAATTACTTTTTGATTGGATTATTAGTGATAACTCGAACTTTAAATATTTTTAAGACAATTTTAATTTTAACTTGCTCTGCCATAACCATAGATGTAGCATACACTGACGTTTACATAGATTGGAAATGCGAAAGAGCAAAACATATGATACACGTATGGCAGAGCGAGATAGATAGACGAAACCAATTTTTAGACGGCATAGCGGGCTTAGCGGGCACTTGTCAAAAATTGTTCCTCAATTTTCTCAAAATACTTAATTTAGTTTTTAGATTTCTGTGTGGAATATCGTCCTTTGTAGTGTTAATTAGTGATGGTTACTTGTGCGGTCCCTGGATGTGACTCCTCTAGATATAAAAACCACCAGGAAGGCGTCGCGCTCGGCGGTGACATTGACAGCGGGCGATTCATTTTTGGTTTCGTCCAAGTGTACTGTTTTAATGTACCACCTCGCGCGCATGTTACCCCATTTCTCAACGGTGCAAACATTCTTAAAATGGATTTTCGTAGGCGTCTTCACTTTGCAACGCTTTTGTTTGGCGTTGTAAAAAGCAAAGAGCCTATATACCTTTATAGCAAACTGTCATGGGCTAGGGACTCAAATCTTAGATATAGTACCAGACTAGCTCCAGACAGATTGTTATATAATTCCTATTGCTCAGCCGCTTTTAGAGGAAGCTATAAATACAGTGCAACTAGGTGTTGGAATAACATACCTCCTCCGCTGCGTAACCTTAAAACAGTAGGTAGTTTCAGAACGCGATTTAAAATATTGCTGATGCAAGAGCAAAAAAATAAATTCTCTGGTCGCGTAGATTAATTAGATTTTAATATATAGATTTTTTGTAGGTATAGCTGCTGTGTTGATTTATTTGTTGGTTGATATTTAGGTAGGCAAATATTATTATTATTTTATGGTACTTGCGAGTTGAGCCTTAGGGATCGGGGTAGGCAACGTCTTCTTTCGTCTTAATTGGGTGTGGGTGTGGAAAAATTAATTACTTGGGGAAAAATTAATTAGTTGTGTAGTTGGCCGAGCTACTCTTTTAAAATTTGGAAGGGCCGAACTGAAAATCAGTGCCGTCCTTGTCACGGCTTATGCTGAGTTCTGTCCGTTTTACGGCTTTATACCGCAGCACAGATTGGGCAAGTTTTAGTACCTAGGTTAGTTGTTTGCATTTTTTATGTTTTTCCTTTTTTAATTTTTGTTTTTTTGTTTTTTTTTCTTCTTCATTTTAATTTTTTTGTTTTTTTTTTATTTTTGATAATTCTATGTCTTTTGTGTAGTATTTAAATGTTAAGTTTGTATATATTTTTATTGTACTGTGCTAACTGTTTAACTGTATTTTTATGTTTAACTGTATTGTGCTTAAGGCCGTAAATAAACATTTTCTTTCTTTCTTTCTTTCTTTCAAGTGATACAATTGCCGATCTTTAGTTATCCTACTAATATTATAAATGCGAAAGTTTGTAAGGATGTATGTGAGTGAGTGAGTGAGTGCGTGTGTGTGTTTGTTGCTCTTTCACGCAAAATCTACTGAACGGATTTTCATGAAACTTTGCAGTAATATAGCTTAGACATCGGAATAATTCGGAATTGACGACCCGGATGGCGCAATGGTTAACACGCCGGATCGCCGTTCCGAGGGTCCTGGGTTCGATTCCCAGCGAGGCGGCAATTTGAATGATGAGTTTAAATTTCCGTTCTCGGTCTGGGTGTGTGTCCTTGTCTTGTGTGTTGTCCATGGCGCCCACGACACAGGAAATCCTAGTGTGGGGCTATGAGTGTGAAGCGTTATTTATTATTATTATTATTATTTATTATTAATAACATAATTTGTTAAAATTTATAGAGATTTTTGAAGGGACTGGTTTCCCGAAGCGAAGCGAGGGCGGATTTACTAGTACTATAATAAATCTATGGCCATAACATCAATATCATAAATATAGTATGGATACCTTATTGTTACTTCGCCGTAGTCGGATAAATTGTAACCATTTTAGATAGGATTAAAGAAACAAACACACCATGTAAATAGTCTTCAGGATAAATAATGAATCGCCTGTTACAACGTTTTTGGTAAATCAACCTCAAAGAGGATAGATAGATAGATAAACTCTTTATATTGTTTGTACACCAGGAATATGAAACAATGGAACAAAAATAAGTATATAACAAAAAGCACAATACAATAGGTTGGCACAAAACAAACTTTTCATCACACCTATTCGAAAAAGACGACTTGGTTCGGACTTACGGGGTTCCAAAGTTGCTGTTTTCTATTCAGCGGGCGGGAACGAATTTTCATACAACTTTCCTGCCCGACTAGATCTTTTCCGTCCTATTTTGAATTTAGAACATTTTAGTATTTTGCGCTAAAGAAATCGAACGCAAATATTGTTTGAATAAAGAATGTCTGGTACGACGCGAGGGCCCCGCCAGCTGAATAATAAAAAAAGAAATCAAATTAAGATTTCGTTTTCAAATTAAAATTAAGTTTTCGTGCATTTTTACGTATTATTTTTATTATATATATATATATATAGTGGGTGATGAAAAGTAGAGTGTATCACTCGGGTGCAAGTATATTTTTGGCTCGGGCGACGTACTTTGAATCCCTCGCTACGTTCGGGATTCTACTAAAGAATCCCTCGCTACGCTCGGGATTCTACTCTAGAATCCCTCACTTCGCTCTGGATTCAAAAAACGCCCTCGCCGAAAAAATATTACTTTGCACCCTTGTCATACAATCTACTATTTATCCCTTAATAGAATGATACATTAAGGGATGAAAGTTTGTTTGTCAAAAATACATCCACGCAGGCCAAGCCGCGGGATATAGCTAATATCACTATGAAAATTAACCGATGCAACGCTGACAAGTTATTTATTGCAAACTGTAATGTATTTATTCCTCTTCCCCCCGGACCTCGCTAGCGAGTAGACGTATCCTTAAACCGTAACATCCTTTTTAATAAATTTATAATTCAAATTGTCGAAATTAAATACGTAACGAATAATAGGAGCGCTGCAGTGCGGAAGAGGCTATCTGTGACCTACAGCGACTGGGCAATATCAGACAGAGATAAATATAGTGCAAAGTGAAACGGATAATCAGTAACACCAATCGCTCTAATTAGTGAGACAAGGAGGAGTCCGTCTGAGGTGAGATAAAAACTTTTCTCTTCGCATTGTCATACTTGAAGCCATAACCGGTTCTTACTAAGTGTACGACAGAGAGGTCGACAGTGCGATTAGAGATAGAACTACTGCATCTCAGGTAAACAAAGCCTTTCACGACTCGTGGGCATCCTTATACGTCGTCCGTCTGCTTGCTGTCTTTCTCTGGCATGTACGCAATATTATTGGAGCGAAAGTGATGCAGTTCAACTATTGCGCAAAATAATCTACTATTTCTGCAGCCATCCTGCCTTCACCTTTACGCATTAAGTAAAGAGTACATGAGACAGAGCACTCAAGACAATAATAATCTACTAATACCGCATCCTGCTTACAGCCTAGTACATCAATTAGAGTGGATAAGAATTAGCGCATATTTGTAGCAGTTTACTCTTGCTTACATAAAACTATTTTAATTGGAGCGAAAGAGAAGCAGAGTACCTACTCGATACACCAAACTTATACTATCTGTGTAACTACTACACAAATACTGCTGTGCACTGTCACCTATCTTACCTCTACGCTGTCTATGCCTGCCTGCCTGGTACATTGCTAGCCCGTCTAAGCCCGTATTGTGTATATTATACGAGTGGTAACTTGGTTGGAACAATAACCGGTCCGGTGATTGCTCGTAAGTCGCAATCTATTAACTTTGTTAACTCTCGCTGCCTGTTGTTACTTTTAATATTGTGTGGACACGATGGACAAATCGTTATCTGATTCAGAAGCAATAAATACACCGTGCGATGTTACACCTCCCACTTTTGTTTCATCCCGCATAAAAAGGAAAAGAGAAGGGGACTTCTCCTATGAATTTTCAAAATTTAAGGATGAGATTAAATCTATGATTACGTCCCTTATGTCTACTCAAGAGCAAGAACTATTAAAATATAACGCATACCTTAAAGAAATAAGACAAACCTCAAACAACATCGAGAACTCGATTTCCTTTTTAACTGCTCAAAATCTTGAACTTAAAAATAAAATAGAACAATTGGAACAGAGAAGTGCGGAGGATAAAAAATATATTACGATACTAGAAGACAAAATTGAAAGTATGCAAACAGAGAATAGAAAATCTAACTTTGAAATTAAAAACGTACCAAAAAAACCTAACGAAACAAAAGAGGATTTAATTGAGATGGTCCTGCACTTATCAACAACTATTGGTGCTCAATTGAAGAAAGAAAACATTATGGATATATATAGAATTCGTGAAAAAAAAGATAGAAACCAGAACACCCCAATAATAGTTCAAACATCATCTACTATTCTCAAAAATGAAGTCATAAAGCAGTGTAAACTATACAACATCAACCAAAAAACAAAACTGTGTGCCAAACACCTGGGATTGCGTTCTCACGAATATACACCTGTTTATATTGCTGAACAACTAACAGCTAAAGCCGCCCGCCTATTCTTTTTGGCCCGAGATCTGGTTAAGGCAAAATTGTTTAAATATTGTTGGACTGCTTATGGCAGAGTGTATGTAAGAAAGGAGGATAACTCGCCGATTATATACATCAGAAGCGAAGCGCAGATTATCGACCTAAAAAAGCCTAAATGACTAACTGTGTCTCCATTGTTTGTGCTTAAATATGTTCTATGTAGCCATTATTTAATCATAAGATATATAAGTTACTCATTGCCATTACTTTATTTCTCTTGTTTAAAGTTATTGTGCACTTTGTGCAGTGTTCTAATAATTTTTATTGTAATTGTCATATTCATATTAATTGTCATAAATTCATATTTGTTTACACCAATGTGCATGCGCCGCCACTATTATAACACATTCATCCAATCACACCATTCTTATGGATCTCATACAATTAAACATAACTTCCACATAAACCTACATATACACACCCATACACAATTTCTCATAATATACATTTATTTACAATACACGTGGTTCTCCCATTTAATAAATACAATGATAATAATTGTGATTAGTATATATTTGGTTAAGATTGCACCTAAGCGTCATTATAATAAAACACACCGCATATCACCTGACATTTACACGTATTACACTCACACCCATTGCTACTTACACTTATTATACCTACTCATATATACCTACACTTTACTAAACATAATACTTACTTATGTAAATAACATAATTAACACTATAGAACAACATTCCATTTGCTTTATTTTGCGAATTAATTATATAAACAAAATGATAAAACTTAATAATAATAATAATAATAATAATGATAAAACTTAATAATAATAATAATAATAATAATAATAAAAGTAACTGAAAAGTTCTCACTGGATATTTGCATGGATTTTGGTATTGACAAATGTAAGATAAATTCAGTAAAAAAAGGACAAATACACCAACACCAATACGCTCTACAAACAGGTGAAATAATAGATCCTCTTACTGAAAATGAGACTTACAAATATTTAGGATATAATCAATCCAAACAGATAAAATATAAAGAAACTAAAGCTCACCTCACACAAAAATTTAAACACAGACTTAATTCGACCATAAAAACGCAGTTGAACTCCAAGAACTTAGTGAAGGCTATTAACACCTACGCAGTGCCTATCCTGACGTACTCTTTTGGCATCATCACATGGTCGAATCACGAACTACAAACTTTACAACGTCTCATAAATACCACGATGACTAAACACAGAAAACACCATCCAAGATCATGTGTGCAGAGGCTCACTTTACCAAGAAAAGAGGGCGGTCGAGGTATTATAGATGTTTCCAATCTACACAATAGACAAATAAAAAGTCTCAGAAATTATTTTCATCACAAAACAGCTACTTCCAAATTACACAGTGCTATAGTACAAAATGATCATAAACATACCCCCCTTAATTTACAAGATAGAATATCTCAATCAAATGAAAGACAGAAAGACATACAGACAAAGAAAGATGAATGGGCCCTTAAGGCTTTACATGGTAGGCACTACCGCGATTTAAACGTCAGTAATGTCGACAAAGCTGCGTCGAACGAATGGCTTAATCGCGGAGAGTTATTCCCGGAGACTGAAGGGTTCATGATTGCCATCCAAGATCAAGTAATAGAGACGAGAAATTATCAGAAACATATCATGAAAATACACAGTACAGTCGATACATGCCGAAGATGCCATAGTGCATCCGAGACAATACAGCATATTACAGGCTCCTGCAAGGCAATTGTTCAAACAGATTATAAGCACAGACATGACCAGGTTGCAAACATAGTCCACCAAAAAGTTGCTTCAAAATATAAGCTTATCCCCTCACCACCGACACCTTACTATAAGTACACTCCAGAAACTATCCTAGAAAATACAACTCACAAACTATATTTTGATCGAGCCATTCTAACAGACAAGACAATTCACTACAATAGACCAGATATAACACTCATTGATAAAGTAAATAGAACAGCTCACTTGATAGACATCGCAGTCCCTAACACTCATAATATTCAAACAACCATAGCAGAAAAGTTAAATAAATACATCGAGTTGAAAGATGAGATTATGCGTATGTGGAATCTCCACAAAGTTACTGTTGTCCCAATAGTCATATCAGCTACAGGAATTATCCCAAATAACCTCCACCACTCTATCAGAGAACTGAAATTACCGACATCTTTGTACATTGCCTTACAAAAAGCAGCTATTTTAAATACATGCCGTATCACAAGAAAATTCTTGCAGATAGAATAAATATAACACATATTATGGTCTCCACTTGGCTTAGGCCCGTGGATGCCAAAATACCGGTTTTTAACCGAGAAGGTATAAATCCTGAACAAAAATAATAATAATAATAATTTTATTTCAAGTAACCAAGACTCATATTTGTTAGTATTACAAAACTTATAACCTATGTTAGTACTTAACCTACAAAACTAAAATAAAAATAAACTTAACTTAGATTATGCGAGTCACCACAGTGCTATTCCATTCGAAACAGCACTGCAATGACTCACATATCTACAGTCTAGTCTGCTGGCAATCATTTTCAGGATGCTGTTGGAACTGTCCCGCAACCGGCGCACCAGGGAGCCACATCTTTTGCGCATAGTGGCATAAAAACAGTCGACTCGTGAGATCGCGAACATACCTGATGCGCTACAGAAACGGGGCAGTCTCATCAGCACCCTGAACGCGTTGTTATATTGAACGCGGAGGGCGTTATATGCTTTCTGTGTGTACCTAGCCCACAGGTTGCAGGTGTAAAAAGATGTGCAGTACGCTCTAAATAACGTAATCTTTACGTCCTTCGAGCAGCGTGCAAACCTGCGGGCCAGCATATTAGCTCTTACTGATAACGCCCTCCGTTCCCTTTCAATATCAGCGTCGTCTTTTAGGTCGGGAGTCAACACGTGTCCAAGATATTTAAATTTGAACACCCGTTCTAATTGCGTACCGTTAAGCATGATGGGTGGTACTTGCTTTGGTGTATTATTCCCGGCCTCAAAGACCATCAATACACTTTTTCTCGCATTGTAGGTTAGACCATGCCTCCCCACATACGCCTCACAAATGGCGAGCAGCTTCCTGAGACCACAAATCGACGCACTCAGCAGCACCATGTCGTCTGCATAACTTAAGTTGTTCAAACAAACACCATCTATGTAGCAGCCGACCCTGGCGCTGCTGAGCTCGCCAAGTAGCTCGTTCACGTACAGGCTGAAGAGCGTCGGTGAACTCAACCCCCCCTGCCTCACCCCGCACTCCAGCCCGCACGAACGCGATAAAACGCCTGCCCATCGAACATTATTTACCTGGTTACTATACCAATATTTTAAAATATTGGTGAGTTCTGGTGGTATGTGACATTTCTCCATTTTTTGCCATAAAATATCATAAGAAACCAGGTCAAATGCTCTCGATAGGTCTAAGAAACAGGCATATATTGGTGTCTTACGCCTAGTGTAGTATGTGACGGCATGCTTAAGACCTAAAATAGCACTTTCTGTGGACAATCCGGAGCGAAATCCAAATTGGTTATCGTGCGGGGTAATATATTTATTCAAATGTGTATTAAGCATGCCGTCAAACACCTTCGAGATGACAGTTGCCAATGAGATAGGCCGATAGTTGGCCTTATCGGCTAGATCACCAGTTTTGTTTTTGACTATAGGTACAACTATCGTACGCGTCATCTCGCTAGGCATAAAACTATGACTCATACAGAAGCTATATAACATAGCAAGCACTCTGGGTAGATGCGGTCCCGCATATTGAAGATGTTCAATGCTGAGGCCATCATGGCCTGGGGATTTACCTCTGGTCATATGCCTAATAGTATGCGCAACTTCCTTCGGATTAAACTGAATCCCCATTACCCTGCCGGCCTCAACATTAATCATCGATAAAGAAGGCCCCCGCGGTGATTTGACAAAAAAGTGGTCCATAAACAGATTAGAAATCTCCTCAGGCTCACACACGCCATTGACACTCACGGGAAGAGCTGGCCGCCTATTCATCTTATTAGTGGCTTTCCAGAAGCCCCGAAAATCATTTTTAGAATGATGAGAAGCTAGAATGTCCATTTTAATTTGCTCTTCGTGGTTTTGACACCATTTTAAACGCGACTTAAAAACCTTTCTAGCTTCACACATTTCCGAGTAAACACGCCCCGTGGTTGGCTCACCGTGATCCAGCCATAACAAAAACGTACGCCTCGCCTCCCCGTGAGCCTCAGCGACGTGCCTGTTCCAACCTATCACTCTTTTTCTTTTGACACGTTTTGTACTCTCGCTACCGACCGCGGACGCTTCTCTTAGAGCTTGTACTACGGCTCTGTACATATCAGTAATAACCTCTCTATGAGTCAAATCATTACACACTCGGCCGCTACACTCACGAAACTGATGTGGGAAGTCTATATTTCTTAACCTATCGTGACATTCCCTCTGGTATGTGTCTATTTGCTCCCGACTTCTTTCACCCCAGCAAATCCCACTGACCGACGCGTTTACAACGGGTGTCTTAAGCAATACTGTATTTAAAATGCATTCCACTACCAGAGGAAAATGATCAGACCACAACACATCGTTTAACACAAATATGTTGTCCACGGTACTTTTGGCCGCTTTAGTTACCAGACAATGGTCGAGCCATCGTTTGGAACCGTTGGCCTCACTCAAAAATGTATAAGTATCCGACATTAAACCGAGAAATTCAGTATCAATACAGGTCCATTTTTGATCTACGCAAAATTGAGAGAGTTCATGATAAAACGGCTGTGATGGGTGTGAATTATAGTCCCCAAGTATATATGCACAGCTTTCATCATAAAAGTCAATAATAGCACTTACAGAGCTCAGCACATCCGTAAAGTCCGTTATGTTTGTCACTGCATCCGTTGGCATATATACACTGAACACTAAAAATGATTTACTTTCTGACATCACATTTATAGCACATATGCGCGAATTATCGCATTGTATCACTGACACACTATTAAAAACACTACTTCTCCAAAGCAGTGCGACACCTCCATAAGGTCTACCCCGTAGCATACCAGTTGACGTATCCACCGCAGACACACCTGTGGAGCTGAAGTCGTCACTTAGTGTATCTTAAATTTAATAGCTTGGCAAAAATTATAATTATGACACTATTTAATTTAAAAAGACCTATGCTGGCTATCAAATTAAACAATCAGTTATTATCATTTACACCCTATAAACTTTTTACCCTTAGATAATGGATAATTGTCTTTCAACTATATCAAACATAGACAATGCATCGTTAGCACACTCTGTTCAATGTGATATTTTAACACTAAATGATAAATTTATCATAAACAAAGAAGACTTAACTGTTGTAACACAAAATATACGCAGTATTTATAGTAACTTCGACGACTTTATGACCCAGACGTGTTAATTCTTACGGAATGTCATATAAATACACAAAAGGCAATACCTAACATTAAAAATTATGATTCTATTTATTCTCGTTATAATTTGAACCAAAGTGATGGGGTAGTAGTGTATGTGAAGTGTCACTTAAAGCCTATTCTGAAAGAAATTCGACTCCAACACGCTACTTGCATACAAATTAATGTTTTAAACAGTGTCATATTAGGTATATACCGCTCACCTTCTATTCACAATGCTTCAGAGTTTTTAAACTCTTTAAATGCTCATTTAGGTAGCCTGAAATCATGTAAAAACCTAATAATTCAAACCATTACTGTAAACCATACCTGATGACACTGCTTTACTGCTCCGATGTTTTTTTTTTTATATACTTGACACGTTTTCTTTCTTCAGGGCTTATAAAAGAAATTGCCATAGCGTTGCTCTTGAAAAAAAAACAAAAAAAAAAAAACAAAGATTTTATTTCATTAGTGGGTAGTTCTACTTATTTTAACGTGGACACTATAGTATATTCACATACACGGGTTACAAGCATAGTTAACTTACCTTAAACTTAGAAACGACAATGTAAGTTATACTTTAACTTAAACTTTAGATTCCTTTTCCATTTTTTAATTATTTTGGTAAATTATAACACCACGTTGTCAATAATTCTTTTAGTCTATTAATAATAATTCGCAGACGAGGTAGGTACAATGACAGTGACAGCCTCCTCAGCTGTTTTTTGTATCAATGAAGTTGGTCGCCATTGCTTACTCGTATAGCGCCATCTCTTAAGGAGTTCACGCATTTGTGTAAAACAACTCTCTTTACCGACAAGGCTGCGCAGTATAATGTAATAAATATATTTCGATATTCTACAAATATATTATATGAGTAATTATGATAATATATTATTATTATGTATGTATATACCCGTTCTATTGGCAACATCATCATAATATTTATAAATATGTATAGCTATTTATTATATAAGTAGTATAAATATGTATTATAATATAGTATAAATATGGAAATCATTTTTATATTTTACGTTTTTGTTACTAACATTATGTATTTCTATTGATTTCATTCCATCCACCACATAGCGAAACATGCGAGACAAAACAGGACTGCGCTGAAAACCAGTAGCGATGGTTCCTACCAGTTCCATGGCGTATGCTGAGCGTAGCCCTTTTTTGTCACGTGGTATGGTACGAATACCTTCAAATTAGTATTTAGAATATTTGTGTGCTAAGTGTGTACCATACTATTGTGGCAAAATAAATGTTTCTTTCTTTCTTTCTTTCTAATTACAGGTGATATCAACATAAACTTAATTATTAAACCTACTGAACAATTATATGAAAAGTTAAATAGAATTAATTATTTAAATATGCTAGCCTCTCACGGTATACTCCCTGGCCACTCGTTACCAACGAGGGAATCTAGCTGTCTGGACCACTTTATGCTGAAATTTAACAAAAATAAAATGTCAGCTAATATTGCTGTTCTTAATACTACTGTGTCTGATCATCTTACAATATTTTTATGTTTTATCAAAAATAAAAAAAGACTATGTTTACCCTAAGTATACTACAGTAACTAACTTTGAATTAGCTTTAAACAACCTAATGGAAAAAAATATTCATCTCTTATTATTTAGTGAGGATCCTAATTATATAGCTAGCAATCTTATATCGAAGTTGGTTGAATCTATAGACGAATGTACCACTGTTAAATACTTACCTAAAAATAAACGGTGCATCAAACCATGGATTACACCTGGTATCCTACGTTGCATTAATAATAGGAACAAAATGCAACTGAAGTTAAAGTCTGAGCCTCATAACGAAGTCCTTAAAATAACTTATAAGAGATACCGCAACTTTTGCAACAAACTCATCAAAAAACTAAAAAATAAATACCATAGGGATCAGCTAGCATTATCGGGCAGAAATCCTAAAACATTATGGAACACAATAAATAACATAACAAATTTTAAAAGTAAAAATAGCCATATTCAAAATTTATTAAATATCAAACAATCACCTATTGACTCTGTAAATTTTATAAATGAATCCTTCTCTAAAGTTGGTAAAACTCTCGCGGAGGCTATATTACCTAAAATTTCTTCTCCACCTGATATTAACCACCATAACTCAATGTCTATCCAAAGTTCCTCCTTTGTACTTCTGAATACTGACCCCACAGAAGTCAAACATGTTATTTACAGTCTTAAGCCGAATAGTGCGCCTGGGTGGGACAGAATTCCAAACAAATTTCTTAAGCTTGCGAGTGACATAGTGGCTCCAGTTATTAGTCACCTGGCTAACCTTTGTTTTCAGCAAGGCGTCTTCCCCTCAGTGTTCAAGCAGTCTTTAGTAACCCCAGTATACAAGAATGGAAGCACTGACGACATAAACAATTATAGACCAATTTCTGTCTTACCTGCCATATCAAAAGTTTTAGAAAAACTAATGAACACTAGATTAATAAGATATCTCAATAAATTTCAACTTTTGTCCGACGCGCAATTCGGCTTCCGACAAGGTAGGTCTACAGAGGATGCTGTTTTAGCATTAACTTCCTTAATTACACAGCATGTAGATAATAATAAAAAATGCCTTGCTGTATTCCTTGACCTTAAAAAAGCGTTTGATACGGTTTCCCTGCCCACCCTTCTATTAAAGCTGGAAAACATAGGAATTAGAGGTATACCTTTGAAATTATTTGAAGATTACTTATTTAGGCGTGTACAGAAGGTTAAAATAGGTGAACATGTAAGTGAGGCCTCAGAAATCTCCTTTGGTGTTCCCCAAGGAAGTGTGTTAGGTCCTACCTTATTTCTCATTTATATAAATGAACTGGCCAAGCTAAATTTAGTGGGAGGAAAAGTATTTTGTTATGCGGACGACACTGTCATAATTTTCGAAGGTTCTAAATGGTGTTCAGTCTTTGATGCAGCACAAGCAGGTCTTAATGATGTTTCCGATTGGCTAAAAATAAATATGCTAACTTTAAATGCATCCAAAACTAATTACATTTGTTTCACTATTAATAATAAAACACAACCTACAAATTACCACTCTCTTAAAATACATCAATGCAAAAAAATTGACTCAAATAATTGTAACTGTCCTAAAATAGATAAAGTGGAACATACTAAATATTTAGGGGTAATTCTTGATCAGCGACTATCTTGGCATCAGCATATTATACATATAAATGATAGAATAAGAAAATTAATTTGGATATTTAAAATTCTAAGAGATATAATTCCGAAAAAACAACTCAACCAAATTTATCTGGCACTAGCACAATCTGTAATAAGTTATTGCATTACTGTATGGGGGGGAGCTACAAAAACTAAATTTCTAGACTTAGAACGTGGACAACGAAGTTTACTTAAAGTAATGTATCGTAAACCATTTAGATATCCCACAGAGGACCTATACAAAGAATGTAATTTACTATCCATCCGCAAATTATATATACTATCTATAGTTTTACGCAGACACCAAAATATTGGGTTTAATCACACACTAGCAACTAATACAAGGAGAAGAAACAGAGTCATTGTTACACCTCACATTAAAACCACCTTTGCGAAAAGACAATATTTATCTCAATCTGCACACTTATACAACCAACTTAATCAAGATCTTGCTATATATACCATGACTACACGAGAATGTAAAAGATCAGTCACAAATTGGCTTCAGTCTCTAAATTATGTTTCTACTGAAAACCTTATAAACCACGTGTAGGTAACCACACACACACACACACACACACACACACACACACACATACACACACTCACACACATTGGCGCGTTCCTATAAATATCTATTTTTGTTTGCTTCTATAGAAATTTATTGCAGTCTACTACTTAATTCTGTGTAACGTTTGTGCTAAGGAAGAGTGGGGCAACCTGCCACAAGTGTAATTTACATTACGCTTACTAGGTTGCCTCATCAACTGTATAACATTTTATGTAAAGGATAGACTGAATAAAGATTTTTGATTTTTTTTTTTGATTTTTTTTTTTGATTTATTATGAGACCCCCTTTATAAAATAGGCATACTTTTCAACTAATGCAATTAATAAACTCGTAAACTAAAAGCAAACATTTTTCCGCAACTTTCCGCGGACCCCACTGAAACTAATTTGATTTCTTGAGCAACATTAACTTTAGTAATGGGTAAGTGGATAGAAACAAATGGATGCAGTTAGTTAGGGAGTTGTTTTAAAGAAAGGAAATTAATGAATTCTTTTTCACCCCGGCTCACTGTTTTAAAATGTAGGGCTTTTCAAGTTATTCGTCTTGTGGTGTTCTTGTGACCCTGAACTTTTAGATTTCGGTTTCTTTTTTTCTTTATAAGTTCAAGAGCTCCTACATGCATCTATAATTTTTAATCAATTACGGCGAAGCATCTGAAGTCATCGAAATAAAATTACTTATAATGATAACGTGTTAAATACCAAATGAAATAGCTAATATAATAAGTAATTAACAATATTAATCTGCACATTTCATTGCAGTTTTACGACTTGTATTGAGCAATCATTACTATTATAGAAATGTCATTAGAAGGATTCTGGGTTTAATTACCAATGAGACAGCAATTAAAATTATGAGTGTAAATTTCTTTAATTGACATCGATGTGTAGTCTTTTTGATTCATTATAATTTGTATATCAAACTCAAGTGTGAAGCGTTATTTATATATTTATTTAAAGTTACGTTTTACCGAGTCACATTATAATGACGGTTAAATTCTATCGCAGTAACAAATAAAAATAAATGAATCTGTCAGGTAGAGCTCGCTAGGGTTGTTGATTGATCGCCGCGGCGCCGATTGGATCTCGTCTAATGCAAATATTTACGGTCGGGGTACCTACAGAGATTACCGTTGATTGATTAGGCCTGCAACAAGTCCGGGCGAGGCCTTGCTGTTTTGTTTTACTTTTTTATTGGAGGATTCGAAATTTAAAAGCTGTTTTTAACTAAAGTGCTTAGGTAGCGAGTGGATAATGATGAGCGAGAGTTGAGATTGAAATTACAAAGACGTGTCATTCGTTACAAGAGAGTAAAATATTTATGACAACGTTCACGTGGTACTTTTTCACTAAGTGTAATTTATTTTAATAATACTCATTCTTTTAGATAGGCACAAGCAACTGATGTTCACTCGCACATTTTTTATTGTCAACAAGGAAAATACCTAAAAAATAAAACAGCTTACAAGGAAGTTATATAATAATATATTATTTTTAAAAATTCTCTAAAAATAATTTTTATTCTCTAAAATTCTAAACCAGAGGTTACGTATAAATAATTAAGACGATCTTAGAAATAAAGTAGCTTAAAATACAATTCCGATTTCAACCTTATAAGTACAGTACCTACAAAACTAAAGTTTGCTTGCGACTTGCGATAGTTTTTTGTTCTGTGGTCCCATTCGAGGGATACCCGGACATACGCCTGAATCCAGTCAGCCTCCCGGATCTCGTAGGAGTTACATGAATTTACGTATGTGTATGTAAATTGTGCAGAAATCCTACCAGCAACGAAACAATATTCTGTTTGGGTACAGTCGCACACAACTTATTCGGACTGATAAAAATCAATATTTTTGAAGCAAAACTATTATGTTGACGTATTCGTGAAATACTTTGTAGAAAAGTAAAGAAAAGAAAAGAAATTGACATTTTTCTTAAACGGTCCCATAAACAGAAAATTTTGTTCTCTTTTGCTTCTTTTTAACCGACTTGAAAAAAAGGAGGAGATTTTCAATCCGTCTATTAATTTGTAATACTTAATAATTGATTGAAAATAAAAATAATACAGCTAAAGTTTTTCGTGAAACTTTTTTTTAAATTCATAACTCGACAACATTTAATCACTCAATCACTCATAATTATTTGCTACTTTCGAAATTATGAATTTTTCTGAAGCGATAAAGTACGTGCCTGTACTTCTCTTTACTACGATGCAGGTAAATTTCGTAGCGGAAAACAAAACAACGCAATCCCGTATGGACCCTTACCCCCGCGTCCCACCATAGGTGAATTAGGGACTGCGCACATCATAACGACCCGGCAACGGACCGACATAAACAAAATAATTCAATTACGATCTTTATGTATTTGACGTTACGGTTGAATTTCGATTCTATACATGTTGTCGGTTTGAATTTGGTCAGGATTGGCTGGCGAGTAGTACCTACGTATTTCAAGCAGGTATAGGTGTAACCGTAATAACCAAAATACAAAAAAAGCAATAAAGATCATTACTGAATTGCATTTTAGTTGGTCAGTTGCCGCGTCGTTGTAAAGAGATTGGTTCTTGGAAGGCGTTATAAATATAGAACAATGGACGGCGTATCCATCAAACTTTATGCGGAACCAAATTTCCACTCCGTCGCCCCCCCCCCCCCCCCCTTTAAACTTTTAATTGAGCCGGTTTATCCGAAGCTGATGTTGAAATAAGTTTGAAATAACAAAACACTAAATCCCTGTTATTCTAATTAATATTAAATTTGCAAAGTTTTGTAATGTTTACCCAGATCATGATTTATTTTAATGGAAACAACCGACAGTATTTTGAATTGAACCTACGTTTTGTTTTCGAGTTCGAAGAGGGAATCCGATATTGAAAGTTGTTAATAGAAAAGTTGAAAATAAACAGGTTATTTGTTATCATAAATACGCTAGATAGCGAGGAAGGCTATGTTTTGTTATTTTAAATTATTCGGTGAGATACAAATTTTAATTTTGACTAGATTATGTAGGTATCTAAGTGGTACCTATTAATCAAAACTTACATTAAGCTTTCACCCCACAAGCAGCGTTCCAGGTTCGATTCCCGGCCTTGAATGTTTGGGCTAAGGTTGCGTGTTCTACGTCACTCGCGATATCCCCCCAAGGTGATAAATGTGTTTGAATTAAATAATTTATTTTTATGAACTTCTGTTTTTTCAGAAACTTAAAATGTATTTCTTACTACTTTATCAATGCAAAGGAGTTTTAAACGATCATCTACAGCATACCTGTGCAATAAATCTGAAAAAAAAAATCTTTAAGTTAAACTAGATTTTTAGAGCTGAAATACTCAATTTCAAGGATTCTATTAAGTTCAAAAAAGATCAACCGCGACAGTCAACGCAGCCAAGGCTTTGCGAGCGTCTTCAAAAATACTCCGACTATTTGCTCCTAAACCGTTTTACAACGTACTGAAGCACAAACTCCACTAAACGATCCCGTCAAGAGCAAAACGTGTGGCAATAATATCTGATATTACTACATTTGGGATATTATATAATATGACGACGTCGTAGCTTAGTTGGTAGGACCCCTGTTAGCGAAGCGACATAGGTCTTCAATATGATTCTCATCTATATATATAAAACTTGCGTTACCGAGTGATTGACTGACAGACAACGCACAGCCGAAACTGCTGAACGGAACAAGCTGAAATTTGGCATGTACGTTCCTTGGGGAGTGTAGGGGAGCACTAAGAGAGGATTTTTGAAAATTCCACCTCAAAGTGGGTGAAATAGGGGGGTGAAGTTTAAATGAGTACCACGTGGGCGAAGCCTCCAGGCGGAAGCTAGTTCGACTATAATTATCGTCAAACAAATGTAGTAACCACACGGCTTTATGTGTGAATACCGCTGTCCCTGCATATTATACATAAGTACATACGAATACTGCATGTATGTACGAAGAACAGAAGGAGAACACAACATACATACAAAGATTTTCGTCAGATCATGATTGAGGACGATACCGCACGTTTGTGTGCGTTTATGATGCCTACCTACTTTGCATGTTGACTCTAGTACCTAGTACTACTAGTAGTGCAGACTATATTAACACTACTAATACCTATGTACCTATATTTATAGTCTCTTGTAAGATAAACGTTGCCCGTTCACCAAATCCATATTTCATGTTAATACCCCGCCATCCAGATAACATAATGTTATCTTGCACCGCGTTCAGTAAGTATAGCAAGTTCTGCGGTTGACTCAATTTGATCACTATAACTGCATTCCGGCTGTCGTCGCTGGTAACCGCCGCGCGCTCGCCACTCCAGTCACGAAATGATGTTCGGTGCCAGTTGTAGCGGGATTAACGAATCAAATATTCAATAATAATGATCATACACTTTAGGCCTTTCCCACACAACGCTATTTGCAAGCGACTAGGATCTTGTCCAATTATGCAGGCGACGCGTCTAGGACGCATGTCCTGTCAGTGAGCAGTGTCAGTGACAGCGAAATGTGGATTGCGTCAAAGTCGCGTAGCTTATAAATAGCGTCGTCTGGGAAGGGCCTTACTATACCTACACCATTTTAAGGACATAGCAAGAGACATTTATCATCATCGCAAACAATAACTGTCCCACTGCTGGGCATAGGTCTCCTCTCAGATTGAAAAGGTTAAAGCCATAGTCACCACGCTAGCCAAATGCGTATTTGCGGACTGCCCACACCTTTGAGTTTTGCGATCTCTCCGGCATGCAGCTTTCCTCACGATGTTTGCCTTCGTTATAGCGAGTGACATTTAAATGTTGAAAACGCACATAACTCCGAAAAGTAAGAAGTGCGCGGACTGGGATTAGAACATTGGGACTCCCGAGTAGAAGGCCGAATTCTTAACCACTAGGCTATCATCACCGCCGAGAGACATTGGTTGTTTATAACATAATATACAATCCTGTCTTTAGACGGTTCTGTTCTGGACGGTATGTGTGGACAGTGGGTATGTGTGAGCAAAGTTCTACAATTTAATGGTTGTGACAGGTGAGTGAAATTACAGTTTGTAGGTACATAATAATGGCATGGGCCCTTTCTTATGCCTTTAAAGTTGTATTTCATAATGTTTACTTTACCAAGAGTTTTTAACAGTTGGCGGCCAATTTTGTTTTGAAACACAGTTCTGCAAGCGAAGCTGCAGGTAAAACCAATTCATGATGGTCATATTAAATAAGTACCCTCGAACCAAGTTCAACATTAGTTATTTCAACAATAATTATAATATAATTATAGTCAATCGCTATATTCGGGACCACAACCCGAGACCGCGGCCAGAGTTCACTAAGAGGTGTTTGTACTACAATTGATTTATGGAAATTCCATACGAAGGCGAAGATGTCATATTATTACACTCGACAACAATGCGGAAAATTACATAACTACATACTATATTCGTTCCTGTATTACAATATGTTAGGGGTCCTATGGGGTCCTTTGTTCGAACCGTAGCAAAGGCTTTGTAATATTTTAGATATTAGAGACACTAAAAGCTGTATAAGAAGTTTGTTTAATAAATTGTACACTTACAAAGGCACACAAATATCCATATGTGAACGTTTTAAAGTAATTTTTAGACATTTTTCTTAGTCCCAGACTATACTCTCTTCAATGCTCCGTACTCGAAGTTAACTACCAAACAAATTATTCGTGACCAGAACTCGAAAAGTGTTCACTAAGGAAATGTTTATATTCAAATTGATTTATGGTAAGTAAATGCAAAGTCGACGTTCAAAGTTGCACGGTGGTTGTTAAAACGAAAGATTTTATTTTTTATGACGTTCGCAAGAAAAATACAGTCGAACTATGAAATATTTTTTGCTTTCTTTTATAGATTGTAAGATTCATTTTAATGAAGAACTTTGCATACGTTTTCTTATGTAAATAGTCGACAAACGAGTACAAGACCCTTTGTAGAGTCTAATGCAGATTAAAGAACAATCCTCCTTGAAATAATCCGCGAGCAAGCAATTATGTATGGTGTATAAGTGTGTGGTCATACAAGTGTGTGTGTGTGTGTGTGTGTGTGTGTGTGTGTGTGTTCACGCAACTAAGCAATTCCTCCATATGTAAAACAACAAAGAAAATATACACCACCAACAAGTTTCGCCCTACAACAGTAGTAGTAGAAGTAGTTAAAGTAGTAGAAGTAGCCTCTACGATGGCTAATCGCTATGTTAATCTGTGTGTACAATATATTTTGCCTAAGACAAAGTACCTATTGGAGTGGTAATTGTCACCAAAATATATCAGTATTTGAGTGACAGTATCAGCAGTCAATCTACAATGAAGCTTAATAACAGGTGCGGATAGGAGACATTTGTGTGGGCTGCCATTTAAACGAATTTCATACCAAATGCAAACGCAGTATAGGTATATCTAAAGAATTTTATGACACAGCAATATTAATTTAAGTTATTCATACAGATTAGCATAAGCGCGATAACACCTCTAGTCATGACTCAACCCTAAAACGCTGTAGGTACAGTTTTAATCAAACCCGACATTTTAATCAACATCACCATGAAGGAAGTGTATTCCACGTCGTTATCTGAACCATACACCCCCATAAAGGTGTTCACTCGATGTCGTTTGCTCTTATCTATTATTAAATCCCATTTTCCAACTAAGAGGACCTCAGGCGGGTCAATTTTCATTTACACCCGACTCCATTAACGTTGTGGTGTTTGAAAGTCGTGCCGGCGATATCGATGAAAATGATATTTTCATGGTCCTACGGTACGTTGAAGACGTAAGATTATTGTAATCTTGTATTTGTATAGCCGTATCCTTGACACATTAAATAAATACATATGTGTCTGTCCATCTGTCTAGCTATTCGTGAACCAGAGTCATTTAAAAAAAATCAACCCCTAAAGGCATTGAAAGAGGAGATGAAAGTTTGACCTTTCGCTTTTGTATACCAGCTAGATGTGTAAATAATTGTTTCTGTGCGTAAGTGTGCAAAATAAAGATATGTCACTTCTGTAAAATATACATAAACCCCGTCTACTCGATACATCGAAAACAAACAAAAACAACAATAATTATTTCCCGTTCGACACATTCACCCCTATTCAAACAAAGTCACTCTCACAGTCGGCAGTGAAAACTTCATCAGGGTGCTTTTTAATATCTGTAATGAAAGCTGCAAATATGATGCAAGCGTTCGCAGTGTGTGCGGGCGCCAGCGGGTAAGGGTGTGGATATGTTGTATAATTCTGTTTACTATTATAATCAATTCTTAGACGACGTAGCCTTGTTGATGTGATCTTGAATACAAAACGAGAATTCTGTGTTTGATTCCCGGTCTGGTTAGATATTTATGAGACAGGTAAATGTTTGTTATTGGGTCATGGGTGTCAGTGGTTTGTTATTTTTTTGCTCCTGTCACTCGCATCGCTACATCGAAAATCCCAGTAAATGCATAAAAACATAACGATTATCAAAGACAATAAAATTAACCTCTACTCTTTACATTACAAAGTTATAAATTCCTTCCTTTTTACGCACCCATCGTTTGTCAACCTTTGCTGCTATCAATCATAATTACAACTAGATTAAAAAGGCCACGTAGCTTTACAGACATTTTTACGACCTAATTATCTCCGCTCGTCGCTCCGCTAAGCTTATCACAGCACCGTCGGCCCTACTTTCATTTTCGCAGCGCGAAGCGAACGCGACCGACGGCGCGCGATGTTGCATTAGTAAATTACTCACGTACACGTCCCGGGCTCTTCAAACTTGGGATTTGTCGCGAGATACATCCAACTTTTAACTAATTTGTTTAATTAACAGAACCAACTCTTGACCGTATCGCTTCTCACTAGGTAATTTATTCAACGTAATGAATCCCGATTGTTACTTATGGAACGCTAGGATGTTCCAAATCTGTCACGTTTCATTCTGTGCATGTGGCAATTTAGCACGTGAAGCGTTGCTGCCTTGTGTTACCAATGTTGCATTTTGTTTAGATCGTCGAAGGCATAATTTGATAGTTATTGACTAAACCACAAACGTCACGATTAATATTTTTTTTACATAAAAGATAATTATATTGACAATAGAAATTGAAGATGAGTTAAAAGCACGAAGTTTATTAACGTTAGGTTATAAGAAAGATTTGCAGTGGCTATCTGATGATGAAACCGAAACTCGTAAACAAGATGAAAGAATGTTTTAAAACATTAATTAGAAATAAGTAGTCAAGGCAAGCTCTTAATCATTCATAACTTAAACAACCCAATTCATTAATATATTTCAAATATTTTAAAAATAATCTTTCATACTATATCCTTAAATAGCTTTATTTCCCTTCTGTAATTTATGTCAATATTAAAATAGTTCTCCAAGTCGCACTTGTTGCTCAACTTGTACTTGGTCTGTATTATCCTACTCGTAAATATGCTACGTAAATGTACCACTAATGCTCTTTATGTTTTTATTCCATTAAGTCGAGGCCACAACGTTACTGTGGACCCATTTTGTAGGTCCACCATCCTTATGCAAGTTACAGGGACATTTTAGATGATCAGAGAAGATAATCGAAATACACGTACATTGAAGTTTAAATATACTTTTGCTATTAAAAATGTTTCTTGCATCTGTGCGTCTGTTTTTTCATTGCAATACTTTTGAATTTTAGATGTATGACATATAACTGCTTCACTTGCTTGAGTTAGACGCCAAATCACTTGATAGGTTCCGGCTTCTGACCAGTATTTAATTTATTTAATGATATTTTCCTTGCATGTCATGATCTATTTCTTTCTTTCCTCTTTCTTCTTTATTTTTCGGCAACGCGTCAGTCATTTCCATGGGCGACAGTTCATTTATATTGTTGGCGACACAATTAATGAACTCGTTGCCTTGCACAGAGTGTTTAGCGAAAATTTTGTAGCATTTTACCGTCCTAATTTTTCTCATCTATAATCGTGGCCCGCCTACAAACACCCAAAGGACATCTCACTAAGATCGGCTCACCGACAGGTGATGCCTGCCGTCGCTTCTTTATTTCACAGTCAAGTGTTTTTTGTACAAACACACCCGTAGCTGAATTATGCGAAACATTCCTAGTTTTGCTGCCGGTTACTGCCGGTGAATGTTGTCCATTAAAGAAATATTAAGATTACAGAAATATATATTTTTTTAAATAACGTTTTTAATTTTAATTCAAGAAAATCAATTCCATGACATGTAGGTACATGCAAAAATATAAAATATTATTAGTTTTGTCATTATAACTGGTTTCTTAAACATTTATATACTCGTAGGTAGTGTGTAGATCAATACCGCTATGGAAGAGAAAAAAACAAAACGCCCGATGTTACGAAATCATAACACGAATCTGTCTTATGTCTTTCAAAACACACTTTCAATTGTCGAAGCCGGCATTCCTCCCCTATTAACGAGAGATCTGAAAACTGGAGGCAGGGTTGCTTGTTATGCGAAGTTTTTTCATCCGCCCGGCCGGTCGGTTGGTTTTTAATCAGCCAACTTTGGAAACTGTCCAGTTGGGAAGCATCGGCGTAAGGTAAGATTTTTAATCAGCCCCCCCTCCCCCACTGCATGCATTCGTGTGGTACTAATGTTTGCAATCTCGCCCCGACTCGCCCAACTTTTGTTTCCCGTCTGAGTGGAACAACGCGAATGGTTCGACGTTATAGTGTCTGATTGTTAGACCTATGTTAAACTGGATAAAATACATGTAAGTAAAAATCTGGTCTAGTTTTAGATTTTTTACATTAAACTTCTATTATAATTACTAAAACCATCGACTAACTAGACGCAGAGAAACAGCGTGACAAAGTATTCTATGATGAGAAAAGAACCCTGTAGCCAAGTTGATGCCAAATCATCACTATTTTATATTTAAATTATTTATGGTACATATTAAGCGTAAAGAATTAAAAGTCGTTTCTGAAAATATCTCAGTTATTATTACGATAGTTACGAAAAATATACCTACTAAAACATCAGCTATAAAATTTTCCAAGATAAATATCCAATGAAAAATATTAGACATGATAATAGCATTAACAAAATGAATTTCAGCCAATCCCTTCGATCCGGATCGAACTAGATTGCAAACTACTTGTCTCAGGTACCCACTCGAAAATAGATTGCTATAAAATATTTTTAGCGCTTACATTTTACTTTGCGAGATACTTCATTTAACGTCTGTACACTGTAAATAAAAAGTTGCAACTATTTGATATCTGTATAAAACCCATTATTATGATTATTTTATTAACGCGTTACGTGCATACGTAGATTCTATGTATGTATAACAAAACTTTTTGCCTGTTTGTCAGTGTTTTTGATCCCACTTTTCCCAGAAATAGCTGTATCGATCGATGCATTGAACAAAACTTCAGTCAAATTGGATTGAACTTAAGCTTAAGAAATGCGTTACCTGTCGCTACGGGTAAGTGACCGAGTGTTTACTTGTAAAGTTTTAATAGCATGAAAAAAAACAAAATTAATCGATTAAAAATACAAAACCACCGAATATACTATTTAGAAAATCTATTTGAACTTTGTTGATAATATTCAACTTCCCATTAATGGATTTTATAAACAAAGATACACTTATTATAAGCATAACTACAACGCTTTTAAGTTTCTAAAAGTATCAATAAATCCTTAATGCAAAATTTGTATCATTATTTATAGTACCGTACATAAAAATATTATTCAGTAACAGAAATAGAGCTTGAAAAACAACGATGGCATTGCCACTGCACCTGTGGCGTCTGGGTACGCTCGATATCTTTAAACTGTTGGGAGTACATTGCTTGCTGCAATGTAATCTTTTACTACGAAATCCTTCGAACAATGCGACTTGTATAGATTAAGTTGATCCAATTCCCGTTAGTGTTAGCTTATTAATTAACCTCTACTAAATTAAAGCGTTTGATACAGAGCAGCCAACCGCAACCCTATAAATTCCTATTTAGATAACGTGCTCTTGATTTAAGAACGTATTCATGAAAAATGTTAACGTTACGCCTTGCTCATTTCTCACCTAAACGCTACATTATATTCTACCAATAAATTTGACTGCCACAAGGATCCGGTTGCATTTTTAGAAGCGAACATCTGAAACCTCTCCTGAAGCAATACATCTTAGGACTAAATTAGAGCAAGACTCTTACTAATAACTACTATTAGGACTAACTATCTCTTACAGACCCTGCCTTAGGCTGTATTTGTTAACTGACGAACCATCCTAGTACCGATTTGAGTCTTATTTTACGAAGGTCATAGTTAGCACGAGTGGCAGGGTGATGGTGGTGCTGTCTGTTTGCTGTACCTATTATAAAAAAGAAATGACAATTCACAAGACGCATACAATGAACGCAATGTACTGCGTATTAAATGAAGTTACATAGAGTAACACCCAGACCCTATTGAAATATGATCGCGCCACAGATGCAACTCAACACGCTACACTAATTCTGGGGCATAATTGACCGCTTGCAGCCACGTGGTTGCCGCCATTTATATAATTACTAGAGAACCGCCCGCGCTTCGCTTCGGGACCCGTAGGTAACAGCCGCGTTATCCCGCTCCCGTAGGAATCTCAGCTAAACAGTAGCCTATAACATTTGCCTATGACTTAAGTAAATCACATGTAGGATTTGATAGCGTGATTCAGAACTTGCAAATGAATTTTACTAACGCCATCTATTAACAGCATCCGGAACTAAATATCTAGCAACTAACAAAACATCGATCTTCCCATGGGAATGAGATGTTTTTCCGCGGTAAAAAGTAGCCCACGTCACTCTTCACCCTCCTAACTATCCCCACACACATAAATCATACCATATAATAGCCATGCTGCGACGTGAAAGAGTCACAAACAAACAAACCAACACACTTTCACATTTATAATATTAGTAAGGATAAGGATTATTAAGACCATTTATATAGTAGAAAACTAAGACACAATAACTTAACCGAAAAAACCCGACTTCGACATCCATAAGTAATCAAATGAAAAAATCATCAACATAGGTTTTCGAAGTCAATTTAAACATGCATTATTAGAGATTGGACGTCAGATAACGCTTAAACCACGGACCAACTTACGGATATAAAAAGATCCAATACCTACAGGTAATCATCAAAATCCGTTCATCCAGTAAACAGTTATTAGGTGACACGAGTAAAATAACGTTTTATAAAAAAAAATAACTGAGCTCTGTAATGTATTTAGTGTGTATGAGGGTAGTTATAATTTTTTATTTGTACTACCGATATTGTGTGCCATTAAAATTAGTCCCGTTTGGAACCTTTGATTATATACACGTCTAGATTCCGCAATTCAAACAAAATGTCACTCAAAAAACGTCCTCAGTTTTCCGACATGTGTGAGTACCGCTCGTGTAGTTATTGTAAGTGCACTGTCAAGGTGTGCGTGTGTAAGGGATGCCTGCTTCAAATTGTTCACATACCTACTTTTTCCCTATGATCTTTGCAAATTAAGGTTGAACAGAATAGGTTAAAAAGTTATTGTTTTGTATTTTTTTTTATTGAATTAAGGTAGCAAACGAGCATGCAGCACCACCCTTCCGCTGCCGCCCATGACAATTGTGACCGACTTAGAACAAGACCCAATTTAGGGACTAGGGTGGTTAGTCCAATTAGTAGATGGTGTTAGAATGTTAGTTGGTTAGTTTGTTAGTCTTATATTTATTTTATTTTATGTAAATTAATAAAATTCTACAAAAAGTAGAAAAAATAATAAAGTAACTGGTATTAAAAAATTAAAAAACATGACAGGAATTGAAATTATTGTTTATTTCTATTTTATGCAGCTCAGGACATCAGGAACTCAAGGACTTGTCGAAAATACCAAAGGAAAAACATTAGGGTAAACCTTAGAATAATATTATAATTATTCTAAGGGGTAAACTAAATAATGTATGTACTCAAAATGACAGAAAATAATAAAAAGTAAATGGGAAAAAGGAAATAATAAGTAAATAGATTTCAACATTCATCTCTTTGTATTTGTTTTTGGAACACTTTTATTGCTAGGCCACGATGTCTGATCTCTAAATATGGTGACATCTTATTTGCAAATATTTTTCTATAATAAGTTTTAACAGGCTATTTTGATGAAGTTGACAATAATCACCAATATTTTTAAAATAAGTAGGTATGGCCGACAAACTGACTCATTATTTTAAGAGATTTCAGTTCATAACCAGAGGACGATGTTGCATTGTTGCCATATCACCCACTTTTATAGTCCTTAATTACGTACTCAGAAGCCTCAGGTGCATTCGGTTTTACACTAGTAGCCGACGCCGACCAAAACATGCGAGTCGGGACAATGCTGCCTAAGGGCGCATTCAAGTAGAGAGACTATCAGCCAGCTCCTGCTTATAACAGCTTGCTTTATGTGGAGGTTATCTCGACAGACCAGTACCGATAAGCGCTGGCAGATCAGCGTCGGTAACCAGCGTTCTACATGAATGCGCCCTAAGACGGAATGCATAATAAAGTCAATTTTTTGATGAAATAAATACTGTCGTGTTTAAATAAACATAACTTAATATATTAATATAAATAAACTTTACGTAATTAGTATTAACATAGATGTAGCATACACTGACGTTTAGATAGATTGGAAATGCGAAAGAACAAAACATAATTATGATACGCGTATGGCAGAGCGAGATAGATAGACGAAACCAATTTTTAGACGGCAAAGCGGGCTTAGCGGGCACTTGTCAAAAATTGTTCCTCAATTTTCTCAATATACTTAATTTAGTTTTTACATTTCTGTGTGGAATAATGTCCTTTGTAGTCTTAATTAGTGATGGTTACTTGTGCGGTACCTGGATGTGACTCCTCTAGATATAAAAACTACCAGGAAGGCGTCGCGCTCGGCGGTGACATTGACAGCGGGCGATTCATTTTTGGTTTCGTCCAAGTGATACAATTGCCGATCTTTAGTTATATAATAAATCTATGGTATTAACTTATAAGTTTAACTTTATTTACAGGATTTTATAATTTAATACTTATTTGTAATTTATCTCCCGTAAATTCGGCGAATCCCCTAGTAATAAACAGGCAACACTCGCTAATCAGAATATAACGAAATAAAAAATCATGTTTTCTTTAAACTTTGTGATTTATTTAAAAAGCTTACTTATGAAGAGTAATCTTTTTGTTATTACAAGGTTTTTCCACATAATTGCGAAACAATTTCATTGCACAAACCGGCATAATTTATGTTTTTTCGGGAGCACTTTGTCGCTAAGCAACACAAATGACACTGACCTACGTGTCAAGCAAGTCTAACAAATTTGTTGGACTTTATAGGAGCCGTTCGGTAGAGCCGATTGCGGAATCTAGACCGTGTATATAATCAAAGTTTGGAACCTTCTGTTGTTTGATTGCAAATCCTTCAGTGGCGACGATTTCGGAAATAATTCGCGATGCCGTTCGGGAAAGTGCACGAATTTGATTTAGACGGGTCTCGTAACTGGTCGGCTTATGTGCGATTAATCGAACAATTCATTTTATTGAATGATATAAAAAGTGACTTACGCGTGGCCACCTTGTTAACCCATGTCGGCTCGGCAACGTACGGACTCATGTGCGACCTCTGTTCACCTAACAACCCCGAAGACAAGTCTTTTACGGAACTAGTAACCCTCGTGAAGAATCATCTGGAACCGAAACGCTCCGAGATAGCCGAGCGTTACACCTTCCAACAAAGAACACAAGGCGAAGGCGAATCGATCGGAATGTTCCTTCAGAGTTTGAAGCACCTGGCTACTCATTGCAACTTCGGCAGTAACCTGGAGGAAAATATACGCGACCAATTTGTTTCGGGCCTGCACAGTGAAGAGATGCGATCCCGGCTGTTCGCGGAACCAGAGCTCAACTATAAGAAGGCAGTGGAGCTGGCGTTGGCGCTGGAGGCGGCCGAGCGGCACGCGGCGGAGGCCGCGGCGCGCTCAGGGTCCGCGCCGTGGGCGGCGGCCGGCCCCGCGGGACTCACGGGAGGCGAGGGCAGCACCAGCCTGCATCGGGTGGCTGCGGGCGCTCCGCGCGCTGCAGCCCCGGCGGGACCGTGGCGCGCCTCGTCATGTTGGCGGTGCAGCCGGCAGGGCCACGCACCCAACAAGTGTCGATACAAGTCATACGTTTGTGACAAGTGTAAAGTGAAAGGTCATTTGAGTGTAGCTTGTAATAAAAGTGCGAAATTTGGCGGGAGATCGAAGTACCAAAACTTCATCGAAAGTGAATCCGATTCCGAAGAGGAAGGGTATGATGGATTGTTTACATTGAAAAGTTTGTGTGTAAAAAGCGTGAAAGATGGTCCTTATCACTGTCAGTTACTAATTAACGGTAAAAAAGTGTTGTTTGAGGTCGATACTGGCAGCAAAATATCGGCGGTGTCAAAGTCATTTTATGATAAATATTTTTCTCAATTGCCTATTATTCCCGATAACATTAAATTGCAATCTTACACCGGCGAGGCGATCATACCGATCGGACGCATCGACGTGCAGGTGCAGTGCGATAACGGCGGAGACCGAGCGGTAGGGGGCCCGACGCATGTGTGCAGTACATTGCCGCTTTTTGTAATTGAGCATGGCGGGCCGCCGCTGCTCGGTCGTCGATGGATGCGAGAATTGCGTTTGCAATCGATTCATTTATTTCATATGCATCCGTTGCATAGTATCGATGGGGTCGACGCGGTAGTGGGACAGTTGAAAAACGAGTTTCCTGAAGTATTCAGTAATAAAATTGGGACTTTCAAACAAAAGATAAAATTATATCTTAACGATGACACACCGATATTTTGTAAGGCTCGGCCACTACCTTTAGCGTTGCGAGTTCCTGTTGAAGCGGAAATAAAACGTCTTCAACGAGAACAAATAATTGAGCAGGTCGAGAGGTCTGATTACGGTACGCCCATTGTCCCCGTTATCAAACCAGATGGCTCGATACGTCTATGCGGGGATTATAAAGTGACAATAAACAAAGTTTTAAAAGATTTCCATTATCCCTTACCGCGCATTGAACAGTTATTCGCAGCGTTAAGTGGCGGGGAACAATACTCTAAAATTGATTTAAAACATGCTTATATGCAATTGTTATTGGACGAATCGTCAAGACATATAACCGCTATCACAACACATGTAGGTATTTTTGTGTATCGCAGAGCGCCCTTCGGGTTAAAATGCTTACCTGAAATATTTCAAAAACTTATAGAGGAAACACTTACGGGCATCCGATGTGTCGCGTTCATTGATGATATTTGCGTGACGGGCCGCAACAGGAACGAACATTTAAGTAATTTAAGAATGGTTTTAACACGTCTTAAAGAGGCCGGTCTTACGGTAAAATTCGAAAAGTGTGAATTCTTTAAAAATGAAGTTTGCTACCTGGGTTATCGCATAAATAAAGAGGGGTTACATACAGATCATAGTAAGGTAAACGCTATTAAGTGTATGCCCGCTCCCGAAAATGTGTCTCAGCTGAGAGCAGCATTAGGTTTTATTAATTACTATGCACGTTTTGTACCCAATATTAGTACGATTCTCCATCCTCTGTATGCTTTATTAAAGAAAGGTGCTAAGTGGGTGTGGTCTGATGGTTGTAAATTGGCTTTCGAACAGATAAAGGTTGCGTTATCTAGCGATCCGGTACTGGCGCATTACGAGCCAGGTTTGCCGCTGATCCTCGCCGTGGACAGCAGCTCGTACGGGCTGGGGGCCGTGCTCTCGCACCGGTACCCGGACGGAGCCGAGCGCATCGTGTGCTGCGCGTCACGCTCGCTCACGGAAGCCGAGCGCAACTACAGCCAGCTCGACAAGGAGGCGCTCGCCATCGTGTATGGAGTCACGCGGCACCATCAATACCTGTACGGTAGGCACTTTATATTACGCAGCGACCACAAACCGCTGAGCTACATATTCGGACCGAAAAAGGGAATTCCGCAGACGGCGGCCAGTCGCTTGCAGCGGTACGCGGTGCGGCTGGCGGCTTACGACTTTGACATCGTGTTTGTGTCAACGGGCGAAAATGGTAATGCGGATTGTTTGTCTCGTTTACCTCTAATCCAGCGAACGAAGGAAGGCGAGTCAGAGGATGAAGCTGCGTATCTTCATTTTATTGAAGATAGTTTTCCCATTTCCCATCAGGATATTGCCAAGGAGTTGAAAAAAGATCAACTTCTATGTAAAATTTATGGGTTCATTATGAGTGGATGGCCCGCTCATGTGGAATCGGAGGACGAAAATCGCTTCTTTATTCGACGAGAAAATTTATATGTAGATAAGGGATGCATACTATGGGGTTACCGCATCGTTATACCGGTAACGTTACGAACTCACATCCTCGACGAAATACACAGTGGGCACATGGGCGTTGTTCGCATGAAACAAACGGCCCGCAATTACGTGTGGTGGCCTAACATCGACCAGGACATTGAGGATCGCGCCCGGCGTTGCGACGCCTGCCGGCAGCAGCGCGACGCGCCGCCGCACGTTCCGCCCGCGCCGCACACCCGGCCGCGGGAGCCCTGGACAAGGCTCCACGCTGACTTCTTGCAATACGCCGGTAAGTATTACCTGGTAATAGTCGATGCGCACTCCAAATGGATGGAGATTTTTGCAATGAATAAAGGTACATCGGCGAACTTGGTCACGAGCAAGTTACGTGAAATGTTCGCGCGCTTCGGATTGCCGAAGCAACTAGTCACCGACGGGGGACCGCCATTTCGATCAGCGGAGTTTGATATTTTTTTACGGTGCAATGGAATAAAGCACATTCTCGCCCCCGCGTATCATCCCTCCAGTAACGGCGCTGCAGAGAATGCGGTTAAAACATTTAAAAAGGTAATTAAGAAGGCGGCCGCTCAAGGCAGTGACATTGAAAAAGAATTATATAATTTCTTATTAAACTATCGTAACACGGCACACGCCACCACACAGAAGGAGCCGGCGGTAGCTATGCTAGGGCGGAGACTGCGCATGCGGCTGGACCTGCTGCGGGTGGACACGGCAGACGTGGTGGAGGCGGCCCAGCAATCGCAGACGACCAACGCAGGTGGTACATATAGGCAGCTATTACCCGATGACGAAGTGTTGGTACGGAATTACTCGAAAACTGGGCCGAAATGGAAGGAAGGTAGGGTAACGGAAAGAACGGGTGCGGTCACGTATAAGGTGCTATGCAAGGAAGGTGAGCAACGAAAACATATCGATCAGATAATACCGGTAAGAAAAACTGGTAAATATTCTTCACCCACCATAGTTACTGTTAGCTCTGAACAACCTGTAAATGAAACCCGGGACGTTTCTGATTGTGATCTCTCTGTAGTCAGTCCTGGGGACTCAGCCCAGAACACACCCACGGTACCTACAGCATATGAAAGTTCATTACGTAACAATAACAATGAATGGGTCAATACAAAACCGCGTAGGAAACAAACATATAATTTAGATATCGATTAATTACTTTCTCCTTTTTTTCATTTTGTTTGTTTTGTTTTTCTTCATGTACCTATCTCCTTTTTTTTTTTTTGATTTGCTGCTTCATTTTAATCGAACATACTCATACAGGTCTGTGTTATGCATATAAACGTAAAGCATACATAATTATATTATATTTGCCATTATGTTGGTAAAAAAAAATACATATTATTTCATTTGTTTCTGTTTAAGTTAAAAATGATGTAACTTTACCTACTTAAGTAATAGCTACAATTGAAATTTACTGTTCTTTTATGTTTACTTAAATATGTGTTAATAAGTTAAACAAACATTAAAAAAAGGGGGGGAAATATTGTAATGTATTTAGTGTGTATGAGGGTAGTTATAATTTTTTATTTGTACTACCGATATTGTGTGCCATTAAAATTAGTCCCGTTTGGAACCTTCTGTTGTTTGATTGCAAATCCTTCAAGCTCAAAATCTATGTCACTCACTATATATTATGATAAGTACCAGCAAACGAATAAACCTCTTCCTTTTTTTAGTGGGTTAAAAATAAATCGGCCGAGTCCAATTATTCAAATCGAATCCAATTAGCTGGCAGGAATGAGGACTTGACTCGAATAAAAACCAGGACCTTCAAAGCTTAATATTTCGAAATCAGATTCTAAATCGTGAAATATTTTCAAAGGTCTATCTGAATTTATCCCACGCAATAGAATTGCAAACGATGGACGGACATAGCGAAATCACTAGGAACCCTTGCTCCAACTAGGGTTTAGGGACTTACGCACCTTCAATTAGGCCTCCAACACTACAACTTATACTTCAATAACTTTTATCTATCGAGGATTGGCCAAGTAGTATCCAACTGTTAGGGCTTACCTGCCTACCTTCGGCTTATCTTGAGTGGAAAACTATGTTGTCAAAAGAATAAATAATATAAAAATCGATTTATTACCGATTCAAATAGCTCACTAGTAAAGAACCCATAAAATAATAGTACTTACCTAAGCAAGGAAACAGAAAGTAGGTACCTGCTAATCAAATTCAAACTCAATCGAACAAGTCAAAGGGCTCCGACCTAAAACCAAACTCGACGCAGTAAATTGCTTATAAACAAGCCATGATCGGGAAAACTCTGATTAGCCGCCGGCGTGTCTGGGTTACAGAATGATCTGCTCAAAGAGTTAGAAGAACACCTCCTATCGGTCCATCAATATTTCATGAACCAACACTTTGACGTAACCAAACACTGGCTTGAAGAATTTTATCCGATACAAACTTTGTTAAGTGCCTCTTAGCTGAATTCGCGATTACTCTTTCGGCGATCGTGTGATCGGTTTTTAGTGTATTATATCATAATAAAGGCGTAAATAATCTATTCACAAAAAAAATATAACTGGGGGATCTTAATTAATGCAACAGAGCCCAGAACTATGCTTTTTCGTCTGTGTGACAAAAATGCAAGAAATCAAAGATTCTACTGCGTTAGTGAAGACCCGCTGTATTCATTTTAATGATATACAATGTGTTTTTTTTACACTTGATCAAACGAAGTGTGCGGATACTAGACAAAAAATTACCGACAAAAACATTTTTTTTTTATTTTTTTATACACTTTTTCGAAAATAAGAGCAATTTAATTTTTTTTATTAAAAATGTTTCTTTTTGAATTTCTTTGTCTGGGAACGGTGTATTTTCGTCAAAGTAGTCTCTTTTGAAAGCTAAAAAGTGTACCTACCTAAGAAAATAAAGTGAATAACAATATCGAACATAAGCTTCGAGAAAAAAAATAAACTATTTGAAATAATAGAAATAAAACTTGATTTTTATTGATTTTTGACCTCTAACTTTAAAATGAGGCCGTTAACATAGTCGTTTTTGCTCATTTTATTAAAGTTCATGATCTAATGAACAAATTCTCTAAAGTAACTATTGCTCTATCTATTTTCGTTGTTATGATATTCACCGGCAAACTAGGGTCTCTTTGATCTCCATTATCATGGCATTTATTATTTAAGTTTAATCCTTTTATTCATGTGCATATGTATGCCGATTAGACTTAGAAATTATGAAATAAAACAACTATTTGAATGACTTCTATTGTTAATTAATTTTTTTAATTAAATTAATTAATTTAATTTATTTGGAGATCAAAGAGACCCTAGTTTGCCGGTGAATATCATAACAACGAAAATAGATAGAGCAATAGTTACTTTAGAGAATTTGTTCATTAGATCATGAACTTTAATAAAATGAGCAAAAACGACTATGTTAACGGCCTCATTTTAAAGTTAGAGGTCAAAAATCAATAAAAATCAAGTTTTATTTCTATTATTTAAAATAGTTTATTTTTTTTCTCGAAGCTTATGTTCGATATTGTTATTCACTTTATTTTCTTAGGTAGGTACACTATTTAGCTTTCAAAAGAGACTACTTTGACGAAAATACACCGTTCCCAGACAAAGAAATTCAAAAAGAAAGATTTTAATAAAAAAAAATTAAATTGCTCTTATTTTAGAGAAAGTGTATAAAAAAAAATGAAAAAAAAAATGTTTTTGCCGGTAATTTTTTGTCTAGTATCCGCACACTTCGTTTGATCAAGTGTAAAAAAAACACATTGTATAATTCATATACCCTACAGATCTTTTGGTTTGTTTTATCATTTTAATACGTACCTATAGATAATAATGATTAATAATTATACTCCATCCATGACACATTACACAGTAACATAAAACATTTACCAAATACGATAAATAAGTCTGCATTAAAATATAACACATTGCACCCGCATTTCATCCCAGGGAGAAGGGTGTGGCTGAAAAACAGCGCTGCATGGGATCATCATGGTCCCATGTCGGGGTAAGCTGAGCCACCTCCTTTTGCCCATTTTAGTACATAAGTTTTTAATTATAATTGTTATTTTATATCCTTTATGTAATTGTTCTCCATGTACCTATGTGGCAATAAACGAAGTTTATTATTATTATACCTATATTCATATTATCAGTTTCCAAATAAAATATTGAGCTATTTTTTATCATGACGGAGGGTGGCATAAACTTTATAAATTGATTAAATTTGAGGACTTTCTGTATCGTGTCTGCGCGTCAAAGTTTGAACGATTTTTGATAATAACTGATTGAATTTTCAGAGAAGATTTTAAAGGTTTGCGTTTTTTATTAGCGTTGAAAATTCTATATTTTCTGATACAAAATATTTCTAATATAAGTTTATTTGTTGATTGAAGTATTTTATGTATTTGCAACTACTCAATGTTTTTATGAAAACCGGTATGTACAAGTACCTACAGGGAAATCAGGGAAAGTAGGTAGATATATTCTACGGTTGTTAATCACAAAGACATGTTTGTAGTCTTTAAAGATGCATTGGTGCGGGACGAAACGCGTGTTGGTGGTGGTATGTATGTCGACGTATATTTTCCTTTTTCTTGATTGCAAGTTCAATGTGAGAGCGAGAAGCTATTTTCCTGAAAGTATACACCATTATTCGTGTTTGATCGTGGACTGTTGCCAAGTAGATAATCATTAGTTTGTAAAAATGGAGTCATACAAAATATAACCTGATACATAATTACTAACATTTCGTAGAATCTCCATTGTAACTTTAATCTATTAACTTTCATCATAATATATATATTATGTTCTCGCTCGTGGTTTATAAATATGCCAAACATTGTCGAAATCTGTTTATTAATACAAGGTAATTACTACAAAAAATCTCATCCAAAGTTAGTTGTTAGAAAGATTTTGATATTCCCTTCACCAATGGTATGGTAACGATATAAAAAGATATAAATTAGATGTACAAATCGATATTCATCTATATAACCCTAATGTTACATAATGTATGCAAAATTAATAAGGGTGTTGACGTGTTAAGCAAAAGAAAAACACTGTTTATCATCAAACATTTACTTCTCTACATTTTACTGGAAACACTTATCCTAATAACTTTTCTAACTCGAAAGATCAGAGAACACATAATTCAGCGTCGCGAAATGTTTACAGAAAACAACTTTCTAATATAATGAACTCCTCTTCGAGTATTCTCTATGATTTTCCGGCGCTGCCCCGGCGTGCTCCCCCAGTCTAGTCGAGTTCTCTCATAAATAAAGTTGTCGAGGGCTCTCTCGTCTATGTTCTGATACGACAAGAAGGCAACGCGGCGACTACGTTACGTGTAATACCATCAACGTTTGAAACCAATTATTTTGATACACAACCATTGCTTGTTACGTATGACACTGACAATAATGCTTAACATACGTAACCCGCAATGTACTATCAACAAAGAATCGGTATTGCATTTTATATTATTATGTGAGCTACTCTGGGAAAGCAATGACTTTGACAAGTATATTCGACAAACGAGTCTCTCACTGGCGATTTATTTCATTGTAACGCAGCCAGTTATTCATATATCTAAATATACGATGAAAATAAATATACGCGTACTACCTATAATTTTATTTGACTGCAGTAGAGGCAATCTCCTAAACACATATACTCGGTATACTAGTAGATAGGTATAAAGATCGTTGAATCGCCAACAATAACAACGCGTTATGTTTCAATCAGCAGTTACGAGTCTGCTTCTAGCACTCAGAAAACCGCATTCAATTAATAGCTATCGAGAAAATATCAAAGATTCTGTGCAGAGAATACAGTCAACCAGTACAGCAAGTAGGAATAAACTATTCATTATTTTATTAATGTGTATAATTTTTACCAACTTTAAAAAAGACGAAGGTTCTTAAGTCGACTGTATAAGATGTCACATCTTTTACTATGTGAACTGACTTTGATGATTATTTTTTGCTTGAAATAAATTAATGCGTAATAACGATCCCACGTAAGTGGCGACGGAGTTCAAGATGTAGAAAGAACTAACTATAAAAACTGTTCATCATCATCATCATCCTCTCAACCCATCATGGCCCATTATTGAGCACGGATCTATTCTCAGAATGAGAAGGTTCAACTGTTCACTGTCCTCTTTTTTTATGGAATTACAGTAGCAAACGAGCATGCAGCACCACATTCCTTATTTTTATGCATCCTTAAATAATCCCTTTTTATTGGCGTCGTCTATTTTCATGTGTTTTCACTAAATTACTTGCCGATTCCGAAGTCTTTTTAATAAAAGTTACTAAGTACCTCAACGAACTTCTGCATCAAATGATCTATGGCATAGAAAAGAGCCGGGGTATTAGCTCTTTCGAGCGGCAGTAGTACTTAGACGGCGGCTAATCAACGCTCAGGTAGTCCCGGCCACTGCTGATTGGTTATCGATCCGTGTACTTGGCGCCTCGGGCGATCACACTTATGATATTGACGCTGTATCTTGTTCGAGCACAGTTGGATCACAGATTCATAGTGTTGCAGTGTGTTTGCTTCAAATCTTTCTTCAATCAAATTCTTGATCCATGTTAGAGTTTATATGTGGATGTGAACTGTTAGAGCTAAGAACCCGGACACATGACATTGTTAAACAGCATCTTAGTAAGATGATGTTTAGGATAGAAAATAAAGCTTTCGCAATAAATGACATTTAAAACGCTGAGGACGTAATGAAAATCGGTGTCAAGGATATGTTACAAATAATAAAGAACCTTGTTACCCTTTTTGTAAATCAACCCCAAAAAAGAATTAGTGATGAAAGTTTGTTTCAAAATCAATCAAGAGTACTTTCACATGCGACAAACCGCGGCCGATATCTAATTGCTTATGAGAACATTAAATCCATACTAATATATAAGTCTTTTTGTCTGCCTGACTGATTTCTGTGAGTCTTCTCTCCCCCCTCCCGATTCGTGACATAAACGAATTCCACGCGGGCGAAGCTACGGCCGGAAGCTTTCTATACGTTTTCTACAAAGACTTTTATACGCACAGCAATTAATCAAAACAGACCTACTCGTAAGTCCAATAGTTACCCGTTGATTGGTTATTGATTCTCTTTTGGCGCCATAGAGCCCCCGGGATCTTACTACTGGTACTGATGGGCTCGCCCTTTGAAACGGGTTTCTTTTGATTCAAAGCCGGACGTTCTGGGATTGTTTTCATTTCTTCCTTCACTTCTGAACTGCGTTTTATTTTCTTTTAGACTACGGGCCCATGTCGAAAATGGGGGGGTCATACGAACCACCAGGTGATGTATATAGGACGATATAAGAGCACAAAATAATAAGATTCAGCACTATGCCGTCACTTGTAAGCTGTCCAACTGAGTGCTGGTGAGAATTCAAAAGTGCAGGTAGAGGGAGTACATTTTGGTCATATGTTTCTGTACGGCATTTTCACCATCGATAGATCCATGAAAAATAATAAGAAAGCGCGCAGTCCCGTAAAAAAATGGTGAGCCACAAAGTCGGTAAATTTTTTTGATTTTTTGAAAATTCCAGGGTAAATTTGGTCATTTGATCCTGTACGGCATCAGTTTCATACTGTTTCAATACAGCTTCTAATCCATTATTCCGCAACGCCGTACAAAAATCATGCGACAAGGGGAAAAAATCGAGGGTTTCAACCCCCTCTATTTCCGTGGTCTGGGGGGTGATTTGAAACAACATAAAATTAATTTATTTTGAAAGTATTTTATGCACAGATAATATTTTTTTACATGCCGTACATTTTCGTTGGTCCAAAGGTTTGTAGGGAAAAAAAAATTCAAGGAAAAATCCATAGAACGAAATGTATGAAAAATATAGTCTGCATTAAAATTTACGGCATAATTTTTTCCTAATTTATGTATCTTAATACTATTTAGAACAAGAGAAAAATGTAGGAAATTGCTATATTCTATTAATCTATGAATATTTAAACTTCTGCAATAATTTAACAAATTTCAGTTTTTGTATTTCTCTATAACTTTTTTTAGAACAGTTTCTTTTGAACGGCAATACTATGCAACAATTATATTTTACAATATCATGTTAAAAAAAAAGTTGCCGTACAGTGTCAAATGACATTACAGCTTTATAAATCAAGTATACCATGAAATTAAGGTAATTATTAATATACATTCAAATGAACAATAACTTTTTGACGGCATTATTTTTAATAGTACTTTTGAGTGCTAGATAATGTTTTGGAACCGAAGCCGTACTTTTTCAAATCACCCCCCAGACCACGGAAATAGAGGGGGTTTCAACCCTCGATTTTTTCCCCTTGTCGCATGATTTTTGTACGGCGTTGCGGAATAATGGATTAGAAGCTGTATTGAAACAGCATGAAACTGATGCCGTACAGGATCAAATGACTAAATTTACCCTGGAATTTTCAAAAAATCAAACAAATTTACCGACTTTGTGGCTCACCATTTTTTTACGGGACTGCGCGCTTTCTTATTATTTTTCATGGATCTATCGATGGTGAAAATGCCGTACAGAATCATATGACCAAAATGTACTCCCTCTACCTGCACTTTTGAATTCTCACCAGCACTCAGTTGGACAGCTTACAAGTGACGGCATAGTGCTGAATCTTATTATTTTGTGCTCTTATATCGTCCTATATATATCACCTGGTGGTTCGTATGACCCCCCCATATTCGACATGGGCCCGTAGTCTATTTTGCTTATTTTTACTCGCTTTTTATTTTTGCTCGCTTTATTTTTCTTCTTATTGCTCTTACGGAAATCGTTACCTATGTATTTTTAATTGTCCCAGAATAATTTTCTATGAAAATATATTTTGAATATTAAAAAATAATTTAGTACCCTAGTATGTTTATAATCTGTGGCCTTACTGGGCATTCTTTAAAGCTGTGTTGAATTTTGAGTTGTGACAAGACTTTTCTTCATTAACATTAGGTAATTATAACCTCTTAAACACAAAAAAAAATCATAAGGATTACTTTAAACATAAAAACGGTTATACAACTGAGCTGCCTCTTTAAATTTGTCTTACAAATGTTGGAATTTCCTCGGTTTCGCAGACAAATTATTTATACGCGCTTCGTCTGTGCGAATCCAGAAAAACTGTGTCATGCGGGATTGGGGTTGATGAGGGGTTTATAAACAACAGATGTTTCCTCTTCGTCTGAATGTTTTATAACGATTCGAGAAAAGTAGCACGGAATCGATTTAATTTGGACCGTTATGGTTTAATTTGCATGGATAACTGAGCAGATTGGTACTGATAAATTGGTGATGTTTTTACTGATAGTTACATATTTATTTAATCTCGGCGCTTTGCAATATTCTGTAAACAACCATAGGTAAGTTAAAATTAAACCTCCGACACAAAAAGAATCCTACTTCCTACTTCCTACTAATATTATAAATGCGAAAGTTTGTAAGGATGTATGTGTGTGTGTGTGTGTTTGTTACTCTTTCACGCAAAAACTACTGAACGGATTTTCATGAAACTTTGCAGTAATATAGCTTAGACGTCGGAATAACATAATTTGTTCAAATTTATAGAGATTTTTGAAGGGACTGGTTTCCCGAAGCGAAGCGATGGCGGATTTACTAGTGCTGTTATAAGTTTGAAGTGTCTCTGTATCTAGACATCTGTGTATTTGTGTCTTTAATGTGGCAATGTTATTCGCAAACGAATGGACTGATTACTTATGATGCGCTTTTTTGTTGGATATCGAGATTCGAGATATCTTAGCTATAAACATAAATTCATGCCTTTGATTTTAGTGCATTTGCATAGTAAGGGAATTTTAAATTTATAGTTATGACATAACTGATCCAGAAGTTACGTGCGAAGCTTTAGAAAATCGCTCAAGAAACGGTAGCAATTCGCAACAAATGTCGGTTTTGCGGTCAATTATACACACGCTTGTAGTTGCCGCGCTCTCGGCGCAGAGAAGTCATGGAAGTGTGTCACTTTGCCTTCAAAGTAGTTGCTCATCGCAGCAACAGATGGAAGCCTCTTTAACAACTAAGATTTTACTTTTTGTACGTACAAGCTTCACTGGTTATAATTTGTTGGAGATCCTAGTAATTGTTACGCAATCGTTGTGTGAAGCAGCTTGGGTTTCCCCTTAATACAAAAGGGATTATAGGGCATACCTAACGTGACCATATTATTATTTTAAGCTCAATACAAGACATCATCTACATATTTTCGAAAAATATAGTGAAGCTCGTCAAATTTTCATTCCATTTCGGAAAAACAGAACATTTTTGCGTCCCGAGGCAATCTTTTGGGACACCGGGAGAAACAACCCGAAAACGGGATTGCCCCGTTACATACGGGACCTGAACACGTTAGGCATATAGCTAGCTCAGTGGGTGCTAGCTGTTAGTAGACTTCCACGCGTTTCCTCATGGTGATTGCTGTATATTTCAAAAAAATGTAACCACAAAGGTCTTTGGTCTTTTTGTGGCTTCTCAAATGCTCTTCTTGTACCATTAGAATTAAATTGGTAAATCTTATTCTTACATTTTTTTAAATATACTTACTTGGCAATGACCATGAGGAAACCTGTACCGCCAACAAAAGGGGTAAAGTATCTTGACCTCGTAAGCATCACGATTAGTTGGCTTCAACCTATGGATGGATGAAGCCAAATTCTCTCCAACTCTATCAGGATTAACTGGTTAATTGCTTTCACTCGGTCAATCACGTTGATTGACACAACTCGTATGACATTCACTGGGATGTGTAACGCTTTACATTAAGCTAACAGATTAGTTTAAGTATATGTAGGCACGTATATAATTTAAGTAAAAATGTATTATTCAAAAAATCAATAAAATTTAAAATAATGTTATTATAAACTTATGCAGCAGTAATAATAAACTTTTGTTGACGAAATCTGTTAAAAGATGCAACCTTTATATCACCAACGTGAATAACTATTTAAACTTAAAAAACGTCAAAATTATTCGTCAAAATTGTAAACACATTTGTTGTTACAGTGGAAAATAAACGTTTGATATGATTGTTATTAGAAACCACCAATATCCATTGGTTGTAAACGGTGACTGAATATTGGGAGCAACGTCGTCTAAACTCCACTGGAGCGTGAAGCCGGGCGGGTACAGCTAGTTTGGTGGTTTAAAAGTGACGTCACATATTCATGCCCAGTGAATCCTCCCTTTGACCTCAAAACCAAACCAGTGGCCCCTGCAATCCACTCCACGTACCGCTAAACGCATCATCCGCAGCGCTGCATACTCACGCACGCCCGCCCTTATAACGTTACGTACTCACGGGGCGATTTTACGTCACGCCGACGCGTCTTTCGCGTTACAGTGGTTGCATAGTCAAGCTTACCGTCAGTACTTACAACTTTTACAACTCTTTTGTAGCATTTTACAGTGAAAAAGACCCGCGCCGATGAACTGCGCACATGTAACGTACATTTGTAGCGCCGTTCATCGGCGCGGGTCTCTTTCACTATAAAACGATACAAGAGACTAGTAAGCTCGTGTCTTAGTGCCTCCTGTCTCGGCATGGTTGTGTGCGCGCAATGTACGCACGTACCGTAGCACACACACTAACGAAGAGTTTCGACCTCAGACCTCCAACGAAAATCTTTGTGCGTAGCGCGCGTGTTTTAAACGGCGTGGGACAGTATGTACCCATGTTAATACAGTAGTTTGAAGATAACGTACCATAACTTATTTTTAATCATTTGTTTATGGTGTCACGTGTCAGCATATTAAATTTTCAAGTAATAAGCAAAAAATGGCATAAAATGTTTTTTTTAGGTTTTTTACTGTCTGTAGGTTTCTTATCTGTCAGTTGTCTGCTTCCTTTTGTGTTTGTTCTCGCTAATGCAGCTTAATCGATTTGAATGATCTTTCAAATATTTATTGTTCAATTATTTTAGTAAGCTATGGGTAATCCATAAAAAACTATCTATTTCAAGAATCCCGTCTACTTTATTTCAGCTCTGGGCACCAAGACCGAACAGAAGCGAGGGATGTTAATAGTCTAAAATAAAACTCTAGCAGTTATCTAATAAGTCGCATTGTGTATCTTATACTACGTGAAAGTAATTTCGCGTCAAAAAAATCTTTAGCTAAGAAGCTTTTACTGTCAGAATCTTGACGCAAAGAATTGCCCAGACAAATCTAGAAAAAATAGAAAATTATCAAACTTTTCTCAAAGTCACGAAGTCCATTTTCGATCCCTTATAAGTTTGTTGGGAAAAAAGCCTGACACCTAAACTTTTGAACCCTGAGACGACATTATATGCACAATAATAATAATAACGGACATCTTTTTGTTGTAAGTAGTTTTAAGATGTTTAAGCAGTAAAATAAGTCCATAACAACTGTGACCGATGTAGAACTAGCGAGTCTAGGGACTAGGATGTTTAGTCCAGTTAGTAGATAGTGTTAGAATATTAATTGGTTAGTTTGTTAATAAGTGTGAGGACAGGGACTGTTAGTGATAATTAGTTAGTCCTGTTAGTTAATGTTAGTAATACTAATAGTCCAGTCAGCTTGCAAATTTGAGCAACAGGTACAAAAATTTGGTCATAATTATAAGTACTCGTATACGCGTTAAAATAACTTTGTGTTGTTTTTTTGATAATGTACAGCGAGGCCTCCTACGTGGCTTAACGCCTGTTACAGAATTATAACAACCAGGGCTGGTGGCTTTACGAGTTCTTCTAAGTAAGGCAGCGCTCAAAAAATTCGCCAATAGCCGTCACATTTTACCAATAATATACATATAAACAGCAAACAGCTCTTAATATTTTTTCCTAATATTAAATCTAATCAGCATATCGCAAACAGAAATCGCTCCGTGAGTTAGTAGTACAAGAGTCGATCATGCGTAATGACCACCGTATACTCTCGCCGCTCCTCATGCCGTGTTGGCCCCTTTAGCTATTCCTGTACCGTGGGCGTGGGGATGTGCGACACACATTAACAGAGACCAAGTAATAATGGGACGATAAAGCTGTAAGCTAATTTATTAACTCCCTACAGGAAGGCTATGGGTCTCCTCACTATTGAAGAGGTCTAAACTGGTGGATTGGTCAACCAAAATGTTGTCAATTTTGACGCCATCCGATGGCCTTCGATAAGGCTAAACATTTGTTACTTAACGATAAATCTTTATCAAGTCCCGTCACGAATACGTTGTGTAACGACAACCTTGTATAACTGTATTGACCTTAATGAGTCTTAATTACTATCATTACCCAATCTAATTAAAATACATCTTCTTCAATAGGTAATAAACCAAACTTCAAAAAACAGAACTACAAACTCACCATACATCGTGTGAAAACTTTCAAACGTGCTCTTTAAAAGAACAACGCGATCGCAGAATGCTACAATACGATTCTCTCTGTATCGAACACATGTTCGCTCTCGCCGACTGCAGTACATAATACATTTGTTACACTCTCAAATCATATTCCCGACAATATCATTTCGTGGGCTGACGTACCGTGAAATACGTCTTGAGTGACTCGGCGCAAGATGACGCCACTAAACCGATGGGAATGTGCCACACTGAATGTAAGCTTTGATGCTAACGCTCTACTTTATAATTGTATAACATTGTCATTATGCTTTCTCGTTTAACATACTACAGGATTAATACACAAATAACATCTGTATGTTATTTGTTATTGAATACGCAAATACCTGTGTATGTGTGTGTAGAAATTAGCGAGTAAAGTTAGAAAAGTTTTTTTGCAGACGGGGTCTAATGAATTGAATATTAATGTTAATGATTTTTTTATTCATACGGATTTGTTTTATTGTATTTAGAGTTAAAAATAACGCGTATTTTGTACCTACGGTTTTTACAGAAAAATTATACCTTCTGTGACAAGCTAATTTTATAATTTAAAACTTTAATGACGATACACAAATTAACAAAGAGCTACAGAATTAAGTTCCTTCACTGGGTGAAGATACAGATTAATAAATCCTTCAAAGATTGCACAAAATACTTAGTACTTAGAATGAATATGCTATAGCTATCATCTCTCATCTCGACGTGGTCGACAATCCGATCACAAGCTATTCGTCGTCGTGCAAGCGAAACTTTCCCAATGTAATATCCCTCCCCTAGCGCCTCCGACTCGAATCAAGGAACTTCTTTCACAGTGATTTGATGATATTGCAATTTGACGTATCCCCACCTATCGGGGAGAGGGGAAAAAAGAAAAAAAAACAAGCATGACGCAGTATGATCTCGGCTCACTTGTACCAAGGGTTCTCAAGCCCGAGGGGGTAAGTATGGATAAGTATAAGCTCTCCAGCCAAACTTGAAACCTTTTGACGTAAGGTAGTGCTTTCACGTTGATTAAAACGTATCGTTATTATTGTTATTGTTCGTCCTCCTTTATTGTGGAGCTCGCTACGTGCGTGTCTTGTATCCACTCGGTTGGAATAAGACATTTTTATTACTGCTATTCTCTTTTAAAAGGTAGCTTTGGAGATGAAAATTTAGTAAAAGACCATGTCTCTCAAATTATTGTGTAATTTTTTGGCTACATACAAACAGACACGTGATAAAGATGGTATTACCAACCATGGCTGGTGGTGGTATTACAAAGTATGGCGGACTTGAATAAAACAGTTAATCAACCCGCTTGTTACTGACATCACACAACAAGCAAAAAACGAATAAAAAAAACTGGTTGTCTGTAAAGTCGGTTTACTGACGATAGTTGAACGTGACAACGTCTTAAGAAAATACTGATGGAATGATTGACAAATAATATCATCAAAGTAAACAAACGTCATGAAATCGTATTTAAAGTTACAGATCAATAAAAATAAAGAAGGAATACAGGAAACATTTATAAAAAGGTAACATTTAAAATTTATAAATAGTCCCAGAAGTCAATAACAAAGTAATAATTGGATACATTACCAAAATATCTACCTCCAAAGTAATCAAGCTGCCGAACGCAAAGGCCGGTTGTGCTTTTTATGTCTGTCTCTCTCGCTCTTAGGCGGGCTAACCATGCCCGAGTGGAAGGGACGCGTGCCTCTCACTCGCTCTCATTGTGAGCGCATAACGTGAGCGGAGCGTGACGCAGTTTCTTGAAGTGTCACCCGGCAAACCAATTTATAAGACGTTGTCACGTCAATATTTCAAGGTTTATTTATGTAAACGAACCCTGATACAGTTGAGATAGAGTTATGTGGAATAGAACCCAACAATTTCCAAATGGGATAAACAAAATAATTATTATGGAATGTTTGGCCATAGCCGCGGTATCCGGGCTGTATACTACCGGTATACTACCGGTAGCTGATACCACGTAAATCTAAACAGACCTTTTCAATACACTTGCACATAAATAAAAATTTCTGATATGGGTCAATACATTTATATAAAAATAACATATTACTTACCTGTCTGTTACGCTGGTGATGGATTTGTAGTCCTGCACCTCCATGTCTCCCATGTACTGCGAAAAATCTGAAAATAAACAAAATATAAATAAGAAACTTCATTTCAATAACATGATAACGCAGCATTGCATTGTGGCAGACTACAGCAACTAAAACGAAATCATTAATTATGATCTTTAAGTCTTGGTTATTATGGTTGAATTTCGAGTCTATACTTAGTGTCGATTCGGAGTTGTGCAGGAATGGGTGACGTGTAGCACGTCCTTAAAGGACACAAACTAAATTCAACCGTAAGATCTGGATACAAAATAATCCTGAACGATGTAAGAATATTTCATTTTTATAAATTGCTATTACTTAAGAATTTTAAAAATGTTTTCGCATCTATCTTCCGCGATTTTCTAGTAAAAATTCAATCGCCAACCACTCAATCATTATAAAGTCAATTCAACCCTCTTACAGCTAGTCGGATGTCAGTGTTATTGAAAGCGGTGCCTGAGCAGATAGATGGCAAGAATGTTTTAAACCTTTCACTTGAATTTACCTATTTCCCAAAATAAGAAAGAAAAGCTTTTTCGCATTTAAGTCACACTAAAACCTTCTCTTCTTATTATTGTTTTGTTTATTAATAATTGAGGTTGTAGCAATAAATTAATTACATATTGCAAATAAAGATTCAATTTTTTTTCTCGTGTAGGTATCACTAATACTGGTATTTTTCTGTAGGAAAACACCGCCTAAAATTTTGTAATGAGTGTTGTCTCCTCCTCCTAAACGAACCAACAAAATTCAAACAAACGATCCAAACAACGAGAGTTAGGTTATTTTATCATGTTACATAAATAGGTACATGATCAATGCAACACGGTCGTGCTTATGCATAAAGTTAATCAAGTAATGGCTGCACTTATAAGGTATCCGACATCAGCCACGGTAGTTGAGGTGTTAACTTATTGTGTCGAAATAACATTTTACCATTTTTGAGTGAGGCGATAAATGACAATGACTTTAAAAGAAAATATGAAAGAGCATCCCTCAAAAACAAATTAAGTATAGTGTTCATAAAAAATCATTCGAAAACGGTGGCATTAAAATGAACAAAAATATTAATTAAACAAAGTATCACTTGATTACCTAATAAGTGAGTAAGGTTACTTGCTCAATCAATAATATTAATTACATAGTTCTTTTGTATAATAGATTTTTTCTGAGTAGGGTTTAAATTAACTTTTATAATATTTTGGGCGTGCACAATCAAGTTTATTGTATCATATTATTGTATCTTACATAATGAATAAAAGTATTAGGTAACAATAAAAGCTATTTCAATTTTAAAGTTGATGTTAACAAACAAGACATTCGTGACATGAAGATTCAAAATATCAAATCGATTATATTGCGAGTCGATTATCAATTCAACCTGTTCGTTGCTAGTTGGATGTCAATATTCATTTACCGGGTGGCCACCGTGGAGCGTGATTTGCCGCCGCTGAAGGGAGGCGCCGTGACGGGAATAGTAAACGCGCGGGGTGCATCGGACCCGTCCTGAACGTTTTGTTATTAATAATTCACGCGCATTTAGAGGGTTACAACGTACGTATCTGGTTGGTGCTGTCAGGAAGTGTCTCTTGAATGGATATTAAAGTAACGTTAGAAGTAATGAATGTTGAATATTATGATGTTCTCCATTTGAAAATCAATGAATAATTTGTATGAATATTGAAGTTATAGGTTGATTTAATGTTGGTAGATATTTACTTTTAACACAGAAAGGTTCAAAGGGTGTAACCCCGTTGATTATTCTAGTTTATAAATAGTGAATATGTTACATTTTTGCATTGTGAACATTTATCATATTTTTCCGTTATAACTCTTTTTAGGTATGTTTACGCTGCTCCATTGCGGATTGGTGGAGTGGATAATGTAACTCACGTGACACATATCTTCATGTTGCCCGAAGGCCTTGAACATAACGACTGCTCCGTAAAGATAACAGCCGGGACCCACGTTTTTGAGTAACCTCCGACGCACGAAAGCACTTGAATTTTTTTGCTATTCACTTAGGATCGAAGCAAAATTTCAACTATGAGCGCTTCTTTCTGATACTGTAACAAAATTCAGAATTTGTTATTCTCTATTCTTATCACTATATTATATGTGTTTGGTTCAGTAGATTCGCAATAAAATAAAATAACAGGTACTTCTAATTATAAATATAAATTTATCTTCTTTTTTAATTAAATTTACGTACAAATTCAATCACTGGGCTAGGTAGGAAAAAATATGAACGTCCGGATGATAAAAACATAAAAATATTAATCAAATCTTATCTCTCGAAAAGCATTCATCGAGATTCCCCTCTTCAAAGCTCAAAATATATTTTAATTTACCAATTCGCTCACAATAAAAATCAGTAATCGAATCTGAAATCGTTCGTGATAGTACAAGCGAGAGTAATTTCCAATGAATCAAACACAAAAAAAAACTTCTACGAAAAAATCCGATAAAACCCGGATAAATTTCATTACGCTTACTGACTCTCATAAAAGACCTAATTCGTCGGAATACTGAATAGTACGGCGGGCGGAGGGAGTGGAAAAAATCGACGAATAGCCCCTCCCTTTCATTACTAAAAATATTACGAAGTCGACAGTAAAAAATGTTATACATTTCCGTACCTGCCCGGATTGGGACTCTGTCATTGATCACTGTTATTATAAATACGCTAGATGTGCTCACATGACTACATTTTTCTGATTATTTGGTTCGCGTTCGGTCGTAATTGAGATACCAGTTTTTGGAAGCGAAATCAAACATTGGATATCATAGTAAAAATTCATAATTATCTTCAATTTTCTTTGTTTCTTTTGCGCTTAAGTATTTAATACTAGTGTTTAGAATATTTCTTCTGGAAAACCCGTTCTTTGCGTTTATACATACGAGTATACAGACATTTATCATAATATTTGTCCATTCTCACAACATTTTGTATTGATTCTCCGCTCCTATTGTTCGTCTCGTAATGTTACAAATATTGATAAATAGACTATCTAACACAAAAATATTTCTCCATTTCGAACCAGTAGCTCCTGAGATGAGCTCTTTCAAACAAACAATTGAATCACCATATAGCATTACCTTTAACATTTTTTTCAATAGATGCAAAATATTTATCGTTCTTAAGGGTATTTATAAATAAAGGTTTCAAAAAATTTCTCAAATTGTAATTTGAAACGCTTTGTAATTCAGCTAACAGCTCATCCAGTCTAGAATAAAGATCAGTGGACTTCGCAGCCAAGCAAAATACCAACGCTGCGGAAACATTGAAACAGATAGTGTCATCTGTCTTGTTTCTTTCATAATTTCCAAATAAATAATCTCGGGCATTTAAGGACAATAACGAGAGGGGACGTTTGGGCAATGATTTGGGGATGATTAATATACGCATTTTACATAATTAAAAAAGGCTACTTCACTTGATTGCATATTTCGATGAGTTACGAGCGCGGTCCAATCGCCACAAAGCTGTTATTTGTTTCAATTGGAACAAGAACTTTGATAAGTCTACACAATGAATATTTATGAAAATGATAAAAGGTAAACCGTGTTTCATTATTTTGCATTTAAAACTTGGCTTTAGCTCTGGCTACGTCAGATTCAATGCAATTATTATTGTGTTTTTCTATATGAATCGCTAATATTATTTTTGCAAATTTTTTTAACCGGTCGTCACGATAGTTTATATTATGTTCTTATTGAAGTGTTTAGCATTCTGTGGGCGTACCGTTTAAAAAGAAGAAATTATGTAAATAACCTACAAACGAGGGAACAAGCCACCTGATTCTCAATGCTAACATCAGTATAACCAATGCTTCACTGATAAGCTGCCAACTAATAAAGAAAGAAAGAAAAATTAGCTCTTATATCATAAGCAGCAACTCGACTGTCGTATTGCTACTGATTTAAAAACGTTAGCCAATTGTGTTCAACTCTGGTAGTTCTAAAGTACTTTCGTGGTTGAACAGGATTCACCAATCTTTGAAAAGAGCAACTATGTACCGGAACTATTCTTCCTGTATAGTTTATAACTTGCAAGGTCCCTTTCTGGGAAATCCTTCTCATACCTGGGAATTCCTTCTCCTCCTTTACTCATAGCTACTAACTAACTAACTAACGTTTTAACACTTTCTGGTAACTGACCAATTTCCTTCTCCCCAATTGAGTCTTGTTCTGTGTCAGTCACATTGTCACGGACTGTAGCGGAAGAGTAATGCTGCATGTTCATTTGTTACCTTAATTTCATAAAAAATGGTTGGCTACAACTCGAAGATGAATGGAGCGCCTTACACCAACACTAACCATGCATGTGCTTTGTTTTCCTGTAGGCTTCTTTACATCGAATGCAGATTGCCAAATTAGATGATAAAAAGTTTATGAATATATTTATGTAACTTATATAATGATATCCTAATACTCGTAATAAAGACAGACGTAAATGGAAACGAAAATAATAAGATCCAATGTCGTCTTTGTGAAAAGTGACGTAATAAAGCGGTTTGGCGTAATAAAATGGTTTGTCGCCAATTATACGATTTTATTCATCAGTTCCCTGAATTACTTATACCAAGATAAAAGTGACGAGCGAGCTTCCAAAGACACGATTAGCAATAAAATTGTTTACGATGAATAAACGAAAGTGAGGTACCTACAATGAGTAACTCCGAGGAAACTTCGACCGTTACGGGTAAATCCATCATTTGCGAGAAACGTGACAAATGTACACGAAATGTTACCAAGTTGGTTATTAAACTCTTTCTTATATTCACATGATTTAGGAACCCATAGTTTGGATGTGCAAATACTATATACGTAATAGCAATTAATAAAATTGGCCTCGGAACTTATAAAATACTAAAGTATCACACCATTTACATCCCCAGTATTTAAATCGACTAACTATTTGACACATTGCATCCATTCGTGAATTGACCACTGTAGCAATCGTTACTCCATTTATCAATAGATGGGCACTCAAAGGAAAAGGTAGTGCAATAAAAAACATATATTTCCCAGAAAGCTTTGAAGCGTCCAACGTGACACTGAAATGGGAGACCGGGAGAGTAAATCATAGCTTTCGAAGCGTCCCGTCGATTGACACGTGCTTCACTTCGGACCAAATATTCGTTCTTTCATGAGATTTTCAGACTTTACACTTGCATGTACGTGAAATGTCTTGTGGTTTTCGAACAGATTTGCTTTGCATTTATTCGCTTTGAAATGTGTAAATTTTTCTAGGGATGTTAAACGTTTTCTAAACACTACCTCTTTTTTTTGAAACGTCACTTCTTACCTACAGGTTCGCAAAATATGACTAGCCTAAAAATTTGTTCTTAGTAATTTAACGTTATTTATTATTTCTAATTTTAGTAATTTATCCAGAAATAATATGGTTTACAAAAACTCATACTTAGGTATATTAGGTAGGTAGGTTTACCTACCTAATCTTTACTCATAATACTTATAAATTACTTTCCTGTTCAATTTTCTCTTCATGATTGAATCGTGAATTAAGTAATAAGTGAGTACCTATTTAGTATATTTTCGCTCTAACATACCTCAGCACGGATTTCAAAAATCAAATGATTTAAAACACTTAGAAAACAAGAATACCACGCTGTAGTCTATTCAGCCCCGTGGAAGTTTAAGATAATAGTTCCAACCTTAATAACGTTACTCTCGTGTCATCTCTTCGTCCCCTCTGAAGAGATTTTGATGGCGCTCATTTACTTCGCAACATAATATTCCGCGTCGATAAATAATGATCCTCGAAATTTATTTACGACGTTCGACATTGACGGGAGGGTGTTTTCTATTCGAGCTGTCTTCTATCCCAAAGTTATTTTATCAATTACAAAGCTGACAGGCTTATTCATTTTCAATTAGATTTAATAATGCTTTACCTATGTTTACGATCCTGCCAACAATGGGTTTTATTGTGAAATTAATTTTTTCTTCATAAATATATATAGTGGTTTGTGTGATTCTTGTGTCATATAGCCCGATAACAATTAGGTATTAATATTTTTAATCTCGAGGAGAAATTTTTCGAGGTGCTTTTGGTCGAAATTACATTATAATATCAGAAAAGGCGGAAATACAGATGTTATTGCAATTTAAATTGAATTAAAACTGTTTTACTTACAACAGTGACAACTTATAATTGGCCCTACGGTTAGCTTTGAGCGTTTGATTTTATCATCAGCTCATTAGAGGATTTTCTTAAGAGGAGATTTTTTAAATTTAAAATTAATTTATAATAAAGGTCATTGCAGGAAAAGCTTGCACTCAATGGTGCCCACTAATTCTGAGAATTAGTAATGAGACTACTGACGGTGTTGGTACTGTTTCTATTTACAGATAACGAGCGACAATAAAATCCATTTTCAAAGACGATAAACAGGATACGAACAGTTTTTTTTCTTGCCGTGTCATTCAGAGATAAGATTTAAATGCTTTCGAATAATTCTAATTAACCCAAAGAGCCTTACAGGTCAGTATGTCGGATGTTGAGTATTTTTGTTCGTTTTATCACATCTCCTCTTGAAAAAAAAATCCACTGTGTAGTAAAAATCCAACTCCGTTTCACTCTATTATTTTACAACAAAATAACAATTTCCAATATTTAAAAGAAGCGAGATTCCCTTCATCCACATGCCACCTCCTTAAAGGCACCTCATTTATTTCGCAACGTAATATTCCGCGTCGATAAATAATGATCCCCGGAAATTATTCACGACGTTCGACATTGACGAGGGAACGTTTTTAAACAGCGAAGCGATTTACATGAGTCGCGCGCTTCCGTTGATTTTTGATTTGGATGCTTCGTTTACGAAGCAATATAATCAAAAATAAATCTTTAGCAATATTAAAAATGTCAGTGCCATAAAGTGCTGTCAAAATATTTAAGCAGGTACCTTAATTTATGATCGTCTGGATAAAATTGCCTCTTTTTACAGAAATGCTAATATTAATTTTACGTGATGGAAATACGACTTCAATTCAATATTCTATTCCACTTAATAATATAGGTTACTAGTAAATCCGCCCTCGTTTCGCTTCGGGAAACCAGTCCCTTCAAAAATCTCTATAAATTTTAACAAATTATGTTATTCCGATGTCTAAGCTATATTACTGCAAAGTTTCATGAAAATCCCTTCAGTAGTTTTTGCGTGAAAGAGCAACAAACACACACACACACTCACTCACATACATCCTTACAAACTTTCGCATTTATAATATTAGTAGGAAGTAGGATTACAATCGGGGTCAAAGTAATTTTCTAAATACTTTAGTTGTACGAATAGCTTTCATCAACAAGCAACTAACGAATGAAAAAAGAAATCAAATTGAGAAAATCTACTGACTAGACTGAACTTTTCCCTTATTAAATAAATCGACTGCCTATTCTTGAATGGCCCACTCCCGCCCATCTAGTAAAATTTTGTAAGACTCCTTTCAATCTTCTCATTTCTTCTCTCCTCACCTTACCTCACCACTCCTCAACTCATCTGACATCGTTTCAACACTCCTTTCTCCACTCTATTTTGTACATAACTATTTATTTCACTCCATTATAATTATTTATACAAGACAAAATGTTTTTACTACGTATCAAAACACTTCTATTCTGAAGAAACATGAAGCCGATTGTCGAATTGAGAACCTCCTCCTTTTTCGCTTTACATAACATAGCATTTATTCTGCCACCACATTGGTCATGTTGAGGCATCAGAAGGCAAAAAAAGAATATTTGGTACATAATCTGCTTAAAGTGAAAATTTACGAAAACGAAAGTACAATCATAAAACGCGAGGTGACATTTTTATGAAAGGAAAAGTTTTTCGCGTCGTTAGAGAGTACCGCCTACGGGATTTCCGACGCTGAAGGGAGGGGATTGCCGAAATGAAAATTGGTCATATTTTGTCGTGGGTACACGCCTGTGTGAAAAGATTTCGAACTTTTTACTTTTAATAAAATTTACATGACACTCGACTTACTTCGTAACATGTTTTGTGTAAATAATATTTTTATATACGGGTTACTTTGGTTTCATTTTGCATAATAAAGTTTTGAGATAACCCACTGACTCCAGATTTCTAAGAGAGGGAGCTAATGAGCTTATATTGAGTAATATGAAAAATAAGGGAAAATTTTCATTAAAGTTAAGAGGCAAGTTATGAAAGTTATAAAAAGCATAATGTTATAAAAAGTTTACTTCGATGTCATTTACCGCTGGAATACTTAAATCTTGTGAAAAAATCCAAATTTATCCAAAGTAAAAAAACGGTGTTCCATTTTTTGCGCCGATATGTTAACAAATATGTAGCTCGGTTTTTGTGTTAAAAACTGATTTATAACAAAATTGTCTGGTTCTTCTAATCTGCATGTCCAGGACATTTTTTGAGATATCATTAATAATATGTATTTAATTTATGGTCGTTACCTTATAACTAAGTGTTCCGATTTTTGTGATTCTTCTTTATTAAAAATGCTGTATTTGTCGAATGAGTACTTTTTGAGTTATATTTACTTGTCCATGTTGTAGTCGCTTTTTTTGTAAAAACTTAATTATTTATACTAGGTATGTCGTAAGAATCAGTTTTCCTCCGCTTTCTATCAATCCATGCTCAGGTAACATTGTCTACATTAATCCAGCGGTTATCAACTTTATCAAATTTGTCTGGTCAAGGGCCACACAGGGGCCCTGTATACTTATATTTGAACTATCAGGGTGGCTGCTATGTGCATGAGCGCCCGCGTGCAATACCGTTTTGTAAATCTCCCCCCCCCCCTTCTCGTTGCATTAAAAATACAGGTTGCGGGCCACAGCTTGATGACCACGGCGATAACCATTATTTCATAATATTAATTCTTACAGATTAAAGGTTAATCTACTTTGCAACAATCCGCGAACAAACTCGTATGTATGATGGTGTATACTTTCATGCAAGTAGCACCTCCCTCCCTCCCACTTAGGAACATGCAACAAACAAATAATGGTATACACCAACACACATAGTACCTCCACCAACACGTGTTACGAGGTACTATGTGTGTTGGTGTATACCATTATTTGTTTGTTGCATGTTCCTAAGTGGGAGGGAGGGAGGTGCTACTTGCATGAAAGTATACACCATCATACATACGAGTTTGTTCGCGGATTGTTGCAAAGTAGATTAACCTTTAATCTGTAATAATGGAGTTCCGCAAAGTAACGCCTGAATCAATTAAATATTAATTCTTTAAAATATATAGAAATATGAACACTTAAAACACAAACATCTGAAGCATAAATATATTTTAAGTTGAAAAATTTCTGTATCGGCACTATAAAATTCAATTACTGAGAAATATGTATTCGTAATTCCACTATCGAGCGAGTAATAATATTACGATTAAATTTATAAAATTATACCGCCATGATTCCAGTTTCGAATGGAAATTTCATAATGTAAAATCATATATTGACGCAAACAAATAAATCGAATTACGTGACTCGCCGTGTTTGTTTTCACACGGTCCAGTAAAAATCATATTATATAATATTCCGAGAAATATTAATATTTACTCTTATTACAGCTTACAGTTTCGCAATATATTGAAAATCATCATAAAATAAAATGAACATAAAACACAACACAATCCACACTCGATTTTCTACTACACTGCACAATGCAAAAATGTTATTGTATTTATTATCAGTTTATGTATGTTTGTTATTTCATGGTAATCCCTTTGTCTGATCTTGGAAGTATCACAAGTCCCGGCAATAAGCATGGTGACTTTGTCACGAAAAAAAAAACTTTTTACACTTATCGACAAGTAAGGATAACTCAAAATTACCAGTCAGCTTTCCAATAAAAAAGAACCATAAAAGTTATGACGTAGGAATTACATATAAAATAATACAGTAGAATTGAGAAGGTCCTCCTATTTTTGATATCGGTTACAATGATTAGTATGGTATGGTTGGTTGGTATGTGTTGGATATTGTTATAATATTAAATTTACATTACGTTTTAAAATCTATGTACCGCACTTGCAAGAAAGTCTTCCTATATCCATCTCCTTTCCCCAAGCGCACCCGCCAAGGCGGCAATGAATCGCCGTCTCTTTCGCACCGCTTCAAACAAAGTTAGTCGTTATTGCCCTTATATGGCCGCCACACGCACTAATTGAACTGCGACACGTTTTCAACTAAAAACCCTATTTTGCCGCGGTGAAAGTACTTAAAACTACGTAGAACTTCAAAGTGATCTGTTGTTATATGTGTTGTGATCTATAAACATTAAGGATAACGTCTCCCGAGGAGCAGAAGACCAGCCACGTGCCGAGGAGCCAACAAAGCAGCCATTGCAAGTAAGTGCGCTTGTCCTTTCCTTGTTACTGTAGCTGGATCGTCATCCACCTTGTCCTTAACAGCTACAGATCCTCGACACTGACTTCTTGCAAGCTAGGGGTACATGGTCATTTACTTTCAAACCTTGGTGATACATACGTGTCCACTACTTCACCGCGTTCTATCGAAGGAAAGTACATATTTAAACCGCACCCAATTTGGTGGTGGTAGGTATAACCAGCTACCATTTATCATCACCAAAGTTTTTGGTCACTTCGCGCCGCATATCAATATATTTATTTTTAAAGTATATATATATCAATATTATATACATTACCGCATAATACATACACATAATAACAGATCTGGTCCTTCAAATTTAATGTAACATTTATTATATACCGCAAACATTACGTTGTTAGTATCTAGTTAAGGGATATTTATCAAATTATTTGTATTTATTCCGCATTGATATCTATTCCATTTACTCAAACCGCATAACTGGTATCTGGCATACGTAAATGTAACCTACAATACATAATTAATAAAGTATTTCGATTCATTGTTCACTTTTTCTTACATTTGAAGGTGTACTAAAATCGACGCGCCCGCTTATTTCATTTTACCTCCTTGTGTTGCAGAATATTGTAGGTATCTCCCGCGCTTGTTTACCGCTCACGCGGCACGTAGGGTTGGTGCTGTGTCGCATACCGCAACGAGAACAATAACGTTGTTCGTTCATTTTATTATTTCGCTATTTTCGCCATTTACTTATTAATATTTTTCGCTGTTTTCTCAAACCCGCATATTTAAATACTTTTAATACCCGCATATCTCTAACACGCATTTTTAAAAAAACGACTCATTCATTTATTTACCGCATTATTAATAATTACTTAACGTGTATAATTACACATCGCATTTCATTAAGGCTATAGTTTCCTATTTTTCGTCATGGAAAAGAAATCTAGTGCTAGTAAAGGTGCTATGTGTAGTAGCCCTGAATTGCGTCTGATTGAAGCTAAGCGCGACGCATTCTTTTCACGCTTGCAAACAATTTATGATTTATCACAACATGCTCTTAATGACGAAACGCAACTTGATATCTTTTTGAATAACGTCACTAATTTAAATAATTTACGCACTGAATTTGAACATATTTTGGACGAATATAACAGACAAAATTTAATGATTAATCCTGATTATGTAGTTAACTATCAAACTTGGATATCCTTTGATGAAATATATTGCCATATCAAACGTGTTCATGAGCAATGTATAGAAAACTGTCGTTCAAGTCAGGAAATAAAACCGCATACTTCAAGGTCAACCCCTAAATTACCTCCTATTGAATTAATGTCATTCGATGGGGACATTCGCAATTGGCCAGTGTTCTATCAGCAGTTTAAAAGTGTAGTACACGATAATCCTAATTTGACGGATGGTGAGAGGATTGTTTATCTTATTGGAAAATTAACTGAAAAGGCTAAATGCATATGTGCTGGGTTACCACCGACGGCGGAAAATTATTCAGTTATTTGGTCCGATTTAATACGTCGATATGACGATCCGCGCGCTCTGGCCTCCACATATCTTAATCAATTATTGGAATTCAAACCGCTCAGTAACGCCACCGCAGTTAACTTCGATAATTTTATAAATATTTTTAACGCATCTGTTGAAGCGCTTAAACAGTTAAAATTAGATGATTTAACCGACTTTATTTTCTTTCATATTGCCCAACAAAAGTTAGATTCGGAAACTGTTAAATTATTTGAAATTACCCATCGTGAAAATAAAATTCCTTCTTATAAGACTCTTTTTAATTTTATATTGGAACAAAATAAAGTCCTATTGCATTCGAAGCAAAATACGGTGCATAATTCGTCTTCGAACAAACCCCGCAACAAATATATACCTACTCCCAAGATGACAAAATCCTTTGTTAATACAGATGGTCCAAGTCATAACAATTGCGCATTATGTAAGGACATAAGTCATGATCATTTGTATAAGTGTTCGCGTTTTATTAATAATATGTCGCCCTTTGATAGATTTAAATTTGTTAAAACTAATAATTTTTGTCACAACTGTTTGAGTTCAAAACATACAACATATAATTGTTCATCGAAAAGGAACTGTTCCTATTGTCTAGCCAGACATCATTCATTACTTCATTTCAACCCACCGCAAAATAAACTATCATATTACGCACCCGCAATTAATTCCGCTCCCGCTCGCAATTCGCACCGCTTTGCTCGCGCTCCCTTGCCACATGGTAATGCGAACGTGCAGTCTGATACCGCGCATAATAATTTGAACCTTATATCGCCCTCGAATAAGGATTCTTCTTCTTCGTCACAAAATATTGTAACTGGTATTAATAACACATCTGTGTGTAACATTTCTTGCGATAATATAGATCGCACTCGCACCGCAAAGACTACATTATTAGGTACCGCAAAAATAAAGGTTTTAGATAAGTTTAACCGGCCGCATTATGTACGATGTCTAATCGATCCAGGTTCGCAAAGCGATTATATATCGCGCGCATGTTGCGAGCGTCTATCACTTCCAATTTCTAAGCAAAATCGCATTGTTGAAGTCCAAGGCATCGGCGGTATATCGCAGGTAGTGCACGGTTGCACGCAAGTTAGATTTACATCGCGCTTTGATGGTGGTAAACAATATTGTATTCGGCCCGCAGTCATTGATAAAATAACCGGTTGTTTACCCGACGCTCAAGTCAATATAGCTTCTTTGCCTTTCATAAAAAATATACCGCTCGCAGATGATTCATTTCATGAACCCGGTCCGATAGAAATGCTTCTTGGAGTAAAATTATACTGTCAAATATTACTTAGCAATAAAATCGTTAGTGATGTTTATGATGGTCCGGTGGCCCTAGAAACTTCATTAGGTTACATCGTCATGGGTGACGTGCCTGTAGTGACCGCGCTAAATTCCTCTCGTGCTTTCTGTGCCTTCACTCACGAGCAACTGAACCAGACCTTAGAGAAGTTTTGGCAGTTGGAGGAAGTGCCTTCAAAAAAGTTTATTAGTTCGGAAGATCAAGCTTGTGAAGAAAATTATGTTTCTAGTACCACGCGTAATATTAACGGACGGTATTCTGTTAGCTTACCTTTCAGCGATAGTCCGCAAAAATTGGGTAATTCTTACTCAACCGCACTTAGAAGATTCAACCTTTTGGAACGCAGATTTTTGAAGTCCCCCGGGTTACGTGACTTATATAACGAGGTCATTAGCAGTTATATTGAGCAAGGTATTTTGTCCCGCGTCCCGCCTGATCACTGCATCAGTCCGGGTTTTTACCTACCGCATCATCCCGTTTTACGACAAGATAAGTCCACTACCAAGTTACGTATTGTCTTGGATGGCAGCGCAAAAACGGATTCTGGTTTATCATTGAATGATATTCTTCACACGGGTTGTAACTTACAAAATGACATTTTTCATATTTTATTAAATGTTCGCATATTTAAAATCGCATTTTTCGCAGACGTAAAGCAGATGTATCTATGTATCGAAGTGCATCCACCGCATCGCAAATTTCAACGCATTTTGTTTCGTTTTGATACTAACGAACCGCTGGAAACGTATGAATACAATCGGGTTTGTTTTGGACTTCGCTCCTCTCCATTTCTTGCACTACGCACCCTGCGTCGTTTAGCAAGTGATGAGAGAGAAAATTATCCCCTCGCTGCGGAAATAGTAGAGAGGGACGTGTACATGGACGACCTCGCTTCTTCAGCTTCGTCTCTTGAGGTGTCTATCGATGCTGCCGACCAGCTCATAAACTTATTCAAGTCTGGAGGCTTCGACTTAGTCAAGTGGACGAGCAATTCGCCCGAATTGATCGAACGTGTACCCGTGTCTCATCGAAATCTCTCTGAACCTGTTTCCTTTGATAACGAAAACAGTTTTAAGATATTAGGTCTCCGCTGGCTACCTGGTTGTGATCATTTTACGTTTTCTATTTCGCCGCCGCAAACTTCAGGCACCAAACGCGCTATTCTTTCTACGACCGCACGGTTATACGACGTGTTAGGTTTAGTAGGCCCAGTTATTTTATTTTCTAAATTATTAATTAAAGCTCTCTGGTTACTTAAGTTGGATTGGGACGACAATCCACCTCAAGATATTTCAAACCAGTGGCAGCAGTTTGTGCATGAGTTACCGCTTATTTCTTCGCTTAAATTTCCGCGCCACCTGGGTATCGAAAAACAATCCAATGTTTCGCTTCTGGCATTCGCAGATGCCAGTGAAAAGGCCTACGGGTGTGTTATCTATGCACACGTAATTAATGATAAGGGAAAACCTATAGTTACCCTAGTTTCATCGAAATCTCGAGTTTCAAGCGTAAAAATGGTAACATTGCCAAGGCTCGAGCTGTGTGCTTTACTGTTAGCATGTAATCTTTTACGGGTTGTATATGATACGCTTTCGAGGAGATGTGTCATAAAGAATGTTTATATTTTTTCAGACTCAGAGGTCGCTCTCTGTTGGGTTCACTCCTCTCCGCACAAATTTAATACTTTTGTGGCAAATAGAATATCTCAATGTCAGTCACATTTTTCACCCAAGGATTTCTATCATGTTCCTGGTGTCGAAAATCCCGCAGACTGCTTGTCCCGCGGTCTACTTCCGTCACGTTTAATAAACCATGACCTATGGTTTCATGGTCCCGCTTGGGCCTCTTTACCTGTTGATAAGTGGCCTATCAATGTATTTGTTTCTAACGCATCGCAACTTCCTGAACAAAAAACTACTTCTCATGTTTCACGCACCGCACCGCACCCGCATGATGATTTATTTTATAACTTAGGATTAAAATTTTCTTCTTTAAATAAATTCCTTCGAGCTACAGTCTATGTTCTCAGATTTATTAAAAAACTCCCGCGCAATAATATAATTACCGCATCAGACTTAGAAGTAGCTGAAATGTATATCGTTCGTAGTATTCAACGCACTTCATTCGATGAAGATATTTCTAATATTAAAAAGAACAAATCTTGTTCTACCGCATTACGCAAACTGTCACCATTTATTGATGACAAAAATATATTAAGAGTTGGTGGTCGCTTACGCCATTCTTCGCTAGATTACGCACATAAACATCCCGCATTACTTCCTAAAAAAGGACATATAATTAATTTAATTATTGATGCTTATCATCAACAATACTGTCACGCTGGTCCGCAATTATTGCTTTCAATTTTGAGGCAACGTTTTTGGATTCTTTCCGCACGTAATATAGTACGACAACGCATACACAAATGCATAGCTTGCTTCAAATTAAATCCTAAACCTACTTTTCCTCCCATGGCTGACCTGCCTAAGTGTCGATTGGAAGAAAGTAAGGCGTTTGTACACACAGGAATCGACTACGCTGGTCCTTTCTATATCACCATGAGCAGAAAACGCGGCGCACGCTATCAAAAGGCGTATTTATGCATTTTTGTATGTCTTGTGACTAAGGCAATTCATTTGGAATTAGCTTCCGACTTAAGTTCCGCAACATTTTTAGACGCATTTAAAAGGTTTTTATCTCGGCGAGGCCCCTGTAAATTTTTATATAGTGATAATGGGACAAATTTTGTAGCCTCGAAAGCATACCTCAATGAGTTGTATGATTTTTTACGCACTGAGGAATATTATAAATCAATGAATACTGAGCTTAATAAACACCGAATAATCTGGCGCATGAGTCCTCCAGCTGCTCCGCATTTCGGAGGAATATGGGAAGCAAACATTAAAAGTGTAAAATCTTTACTTTTCCGAGTCATTGGAAAGCAAAATTTATCATACGAGGAGTTTCTTACAGTACTCGTTCAAATAGAGGCAGTTCTCAACAGTCGTCCGCTTTACGTTTTGAGCTCAGATCCATCAGAACCAACCGCACTTACCCCTTCGCATTTCCTCTGTACCGCACCACTAGAATGCCTTCCTGCTAGTGATGTCACTAAGGAACGGCCAAGTTTACTTTCGCGATTTTCTTTATTAGATTCCATTGTCCAATCATTTTGGAAGCGTTTCAAAGTAGAATATCTACACAATTTACAAATGCGTGAAAAATGGAATACACCTGTTAATCCTATCACTGTAGGAACTATTGTTTTGTTGAATGTCGACAACGCACCGCCCCTGCAGTGGCCATTAGGAATCGTTACAAAAGTTTTTCCCGGCAAGGACGGTATCATACGGGTTGCTGAGGTTAAAACTAAGAATGGAGTGTATGAGCGACCAGTTGTGCGGCTCTGCCCACTACCCATAGACTCATAATAATTATCATTTGTAGTTCATTATCTTATAGTTTAATTTAATTTTTTATTTACACGCATATATATCTATATATTATACTTATATATTTCGCACCGCTATCGCGCTATTTATGTACACCTATATGGTATTCCCGCAGTTCTTTCAAGTATTGTTTTGTTGAAGGAGGTTCCTTCAAGGCCGGGGGGGTGTTGGATATTGTTATAATATTAAATTTACATTACGTTTTAAAATCTATGTACCGCACTTGCAAGAAAGTCTTCCTATATCCATCTCCTTTCCCCAAGCGCACCCGCCAAGGCGGCAATGAATCGCCGTCTCTTTCGCACCGCTTCAAACAAAGTTAGTCGTTATTGCCCTTATATGGCCGCCACACGCACTAATTGAACTGCGACACGTTTTCAACTAAAAACCCTATTTTGCCGCGGTGAAAGTACTTAAAACTACGTAGAACTTCAAAGTGATCTGTTGTTATATGTGTTGTGATCTATAAACATTAAGGATAACGTCTCCCGAGGAGCAGAAGACCAGCCACGTGCCGAGGAGCCAACAAAGCAGCCATTGCAAGTAAGTGCGCTTGTCCTTTCCTTGTTACTGTAGCTGGATCGTCATCCACCTTGTCCTTAACAGCTACAGATCCTCGACACTGACTTCTTGCAAGCTAGGGGTACATGGTCATTTACTTTCAAACCTTGGTGATACATACGTGTCCACTACTTCACCGCGTTCTATCGAAGGAAAGTACATATTTAAACCGCACCCAATTTGGTGGTGGTAGGTATAACCAGCTACCATTTATCATCACCAGTATGGTATAGTATGGTTGGTGAAAACCATATTGAATTAAATGTAGTAACTATGTTATATGGGGAAGCACTCAACTTGTAACACAGATTTACCCCTTTATTCTACATTTGAAGGTATTTATATCCATATACCCCAAATTAAATTCTTAGGATGTTTTTCTGGTTTTCAGTTGGACTATTCATTTATAGTACTGTTGATATAAATATCATTGTAATCCTTTTCCGTAAACGTAACCTTTATAATAGTCTTGCTTCTTACCCCAGGCCATATTTTCTTATGCCTGTCCGGAGCACAAAAGTGGCCGGCCTGTTAATCTTTTTACGTCGTCTGCATTATTTTAGGGTAGTATCTTGTATCTTAGGGTATTGAAAACGAATTGTAAGATTTTATGCCAATAACTAACATTCTCAGTAACCCATCGATAGGCCCTGTATTTTTTTAATTATAACATTTCAATTCAACTGACTGTATGCCTGTTGTTTTTTCAAGTATGTTTACTGAACTTGCTCCAATGTCATCATCGCTAGTACTATACAATTTGTGCGCAAGTTTGGTTGCTTGCTATTCAACTCTGAAGAAGTAGTTGAGGCAGTGAGGCTTTCCTTATCTGTGTAATCAAGGTTAAAAACCAGTCAATATGTAAAAAAACAATTACATTATTTAAAGTTGCCATTCTCATCAATAGAACTTTCGAAAGGGTAACTAAAACATTTCACACTTAATTCTTACACCAACAACGTTATTATTGTAGTACCTATTTAAGTCTTGTTCTGTGTCAGTCGAAATTGTTATGGGCGGCAGCGGCAGGGCGACTACTGCCTCGTCGGCTACTGTAATAAAAAAACTAGTAATATCCAAATACGACAATCATAACGATAAAGAGACTTAATAAAACACGTATAGTTCCACATACAACATAAATAAATAAAAGCCTAAGGCACTTCTCACACAACGCTATTTATGAGCTACGCGACTGCAACGCAATCCAAAATTTGTATGTATCTGACACTTTTGACTGACAGGAGTCGCGTATGCCTGTCAGTACATAGTGTCAAATACATAAAAATTTTGGGTTGCGTTGCAGTCGCGTAGCTCATGAATAGCGTTGTGTGAGAAGTGCCTAATACAAAAGAGTCGACTATCAAAAAGTAGCTCGGTCCCACCCAGTAATCTCACGGAACGCAATCGACAATAGTTGGTGGGCGCATAACGCGAATCGAATCTGTATTCCGGTCACCGCGAGGGCAATGATTACAGTCCGCCGCCATCTTTATGTTAATCTTATAGCCAGAAATTCAGTTGCGTTGATTTTCTACGTCTAAGCCGGGAAAATGTACTCTGACTACTGACACTCAAATGTGAACGTGAAAACTACCACGTACATAATTGAAATCGCTGATGATGGATGTTAATTTAAAGACTTATTATTGTGAGACATAATTATTTCATCGGGTCTTGTTCCATCAAGCTAGAGTTGACTATTGGAAAAGATTTCTAAAACGATTTAAAAAAGGTGACGGTTCTCTGTACTGAATGTATAGATCTCGATGATTTTTTTATTATAAGTATTTGAAAGCTAGTGCTTGAATGCGTGTAGTCTGATTTCAGTTTAAGCGAAATCTAACGATTTAGTCAATTTTTAAAGTAATGATCATACTTCAAATGTATCCAAGAGAATTCTCGAGAGTTTGTCGTGGCAGTTATTTTTTTACCGAAGATTTTTATAAAAAGGAACTTCATATTAGAGCCAAAATCTCATGTTAACAAAACCAAAACCATATTAAGATCTCGGCCATAGTGACCAATACCCCAAAATCACAAGGAAAATTGCTACCGTGTATTTCCTTTTGAATAATGTTTTTTTTCTTCGTCCACATACCCGTTCAGAGATTTAGATAATCCCACATCGTACTTACTTATTTGACCCTTTTATATTTTGGATGTCACAAAAGAACTTTTAGTCTATACATGTACCGTATATACGGCAGTGGATTCGACTAAAAAAGGTTGACCAATCCTTTATCGTCGAATTCCAATATCGAAGCAATGTATAGAATCGGGCACTATACAGGGGCGAGCCTATTCATGCCCCGTTGGTACAGTCGCTTTAATAACGTTTATGCGACGGCCCCGCCGGTATTTTTATTAAATTTTTATTCAGTGCACCTGGGTCTTTTAAAGAGGGTAGATAAAACACGGGGAGGGAAAAACATGACTTTTTTACGAATTCATTATTTTTATAGCTTAATAGATACCACGGTAATTTTAAAGAACGCATATAAAAAGACTTGGTTAAAATTTGATAGAACCACTTTTTAAGTAAATTATTATACATACGTTATTGTTGACATTAGCTGTGATTACCAGTTAGCCAAGATACTTATAATCATAGAGTATAACTGATACTGAGATACCTAGTCATAGTGTTAGTTAATGTTAAAACTATGGAGGTTTATAAAATCCGACATCGTACCTACTTATTTAACTCTTTAATATTTTGGATGTCACAAAAGAACTTGAGAACCTACCCTAGACCCTAGACCGCATGGTCTATCCGCGACTTTCAGGCATCTGCAACACCATCATCATCATCTTAACTTTCTCAACTCATAACTATCTCAACTGTGAGTTTTGTGAACTCGCCGGCATGCAGGTTTCCTCACGATGTTTTCTTCACCGTTTGTAGTAAGTGTCATTAAAATGCTTAAAATGTGCAACAAACCTTTAACGTTTTATACTCTAAAAATCTATCTAGATAAAAATCTATTTAAGACCTGCGGTTTCTGTGAAAACAATGTTACCTAGCTATTAATGCCATCATAAATAACTTAACTGACCTGACGCGAGGCGACGCGATTTTTCGTTCTATTTAACAACGCACTACAAAATATTACATGTATTCCGACTGGGAACTGAAGACTACTTTTGGTGACAATGATTTTACAAACATTCAATTTATCTGCTGAGTTGTTAACTATGTACTCGTACATAAAAAAGATAAATTACTGTGTATGAGCACTAAAATATTAATATCCCTTAAATTATATGTACACAACGAAATATAAATTTAAACCTAATTGGCTCCATTAATTTACGAATATTATCATAACAAGCAATTAAGATATTCTATAATTAATTTGCAAGAAACCTGAGTATTTTAATTTAATATTAATAATTTTACAGGGTGGTAAAATCTGTTAGCTATACCAACTTTCATTTGTTTGAAAACATAATTAAAACCACTTATATACGAAAACATTTACATTTTATCTTGCGAAATTAATAAATAAATTGATGAATTCATTGGGTTTCCAGGAATATTCTTAAAAACATTTTTACGCTAATGCTGGGAGATTATACCCTTTTACAAAATATTGGTAGGTACATTGCATTTTATAAACTTGAATTTTAATCAAATTATAAGTAACAAAAAATATTTTCCTCATTCCTCATACATAAATACATACCTACATACAAGTCAAACTAAGAACCTCCTTTTTGAAGTCAGTTAAAAAGTTAACAACTACTTACACTGTCTAGGTATATTTTAAATGGCTTGGTCCACAAACAAAAATACCTACACACCCAATCGGAGAATAAAAATTTAAATTCATTGGAATTGAACCCGAGATCAAATCGCAAGTCCATTATGGAAACCATTGCATCACACAGGTAATCAATTAAGTATTTAGAATCTATCAATTTTATTTAAAATTACGTAACATTCCAAATATACTTAAAGACCTTAAAATGAACAAATTAAGAATCACTGTCCCCAATGCATCTCTTGGATCCCTATAAATACTCAAAAAACGTATCATCCGTAAGATAAAAGGCAGACAAATCGCTATTATTCAGCTATGAAACAAGTCCCATAAAGTAAACTCTTAAAAAGATGATGTGATAGCCCCAGTACAAACTAGCAAGCGCCGTAGACGAGCGCATCCCCCTTTGATCTCAGCAGGGGCGAGTCATGAAAGAGATCGACTTAACGATTCTAATAAGATATAAACGGCTAAACATCGTACCGATTGAGTGAAAAGTCGTTTCAAACACGAGGGTATTCAACTTGTAACTAGCGAAGCGGTTCTTTTATGATTTGTTGACGATTTTATTTCATTGCGCAGATTTTAAATAGCGAATATGTACGCTAGAATAGAATAAATATGAATTTTGTTGAGTGTATTGGTTTTGGTTAGTTTTTATTTGGTAATTTATTAAAACGTGTACGATTCATGACGCCCTGAATTTCGCAATGGTTAACACGCCGGATCGCTGTTCCGAGGGTCCTGGGTTCGATTCGTGTGTCCATGTCGTGTGTGTAATCTATGATGCCTACGACTCAGGGAATCCTAGCGTGAGGATTGTGTGTGTATGAGTGTGAAGCGTTATTTATTTTATTCATGTACCCGTCCATACACATTGCTTAAATTATATCAATGATAGGAGATTTTTATAGACGGTACATAAGGCGTTAGGGCGCATTCAAGTAGAACGCTGGTTACCGGCGCCGATCTGCCAGCGCTTATCGGTACTGGTGCGTTGACATAACCTCGGTCGTGTGACAGGTTGGAACTTGTCGGCGCTTATCGGCGCTGGTTCGGCACAACGTATAGAGACTTCCTGTGCCGACCACCTGCGCGGATAAGCGCCGATAAGCGCTGGCAGATCGGCGCCGGTAACCAGCGTTCTACTTGAATGCGCCCTTAACGTTGACGTTTTGACGTTGCGATGACAACGACAAATTAACGTTTGAGCAAAGTCTAAGTAGGTAAGTCTAAGTATCTTTTATAAATAAATTTCACCCTAAGTATTCATTACGTTAGAGTATTTACATGTAAGTAATTACAACACACGGATACTGTTTTAAGCAATATTGTGTTAAATAAGCCAAGACATAGCAGTTTTTAATAGTTTAGAAAACTCAAGAAGCCTATATATACCACGTAATTAAATTATTTTAAAAAGTTACGTTAATTAAACTCTTGTCAACAAAATTAAATATTGTTGAAAAATTTGGATTCAACTTCTTCACATGCGAATTACAAGCGTGATAATAATGAATGAATGAAATGATTGTTGAAGTTTGTTTTTCACAAACAATTATCAAAATCCAAAATACGCCAACTTTTTAACAAATTCTTATAAGCGGTCTTGGAAGAAGGAGCAGCAAAAAACTTCTAAGGAGCTTTTCTTTGCTTTTCCGAATAGTTACGAAATGCATTAACTACTACTTATAGCTACAATGTGAACTCATGTCACGTGCTATCGAAAAACAGTGTGATAATATGCAAACAAGTAAACTTCACAACATTTCCTCCAAAACATAAAATTGATGACAAAGATTATTTGACAGCAAATGAGTATCGTGAATCAGCCCCATTGACTCGAATTTCTCGGTAACACGTTTAAATTTCACCAAGGGCGTATTGATTTCCCACCCCTTCGATTTCATTTGAGGGTTGCACTTGGGGTAGTCAATATGCTTGGCGATGGAGGGCGAATACTTTCTTATGGTTATTTTTATCTTTATTCTAATTTTATTTCACTTGGAACTGACGTAAATTCTTACGAAAAGCTTTGGCTCTATGACACAGAAAATATTGTAAATTATTTTTTAAGACGATTTCCACTTTGCTAGGTTTTACCCAGAGAAATTGTCATTAAAAGAGAACAGTTTTAGAAAATGTAGGTTGTATCTATGCCCTAAAATAGAGTAGAATATACAACAATAACCTGGCCATCAACTGGCAATACAATCAAAGAAAAGATAAAAAATTTAAGTAATATAAATAATAATAAATAATAATAATAACGCTTCACACTCGCTTCATACTATTATATTACTTCCATTTTTTACCACCTGTATTAATTTTCATAACCCTTTATTTAGCTTACAATGATTGTGTGTATGTACAGTGTACAAGGTAGGTAAATAAATCTTGCAACCCAAATAAGCACCATTTTAATTTCCTCTACGGACTGGAAATTTTATTTAATTATTGCTTTAGTATGGACGAATGTAATTGTTATTTAATGACAGGCAAGGCCACGCATACCTACGCATACACCTATGTATTCCCGCGCGATCGAATATGTTCTAGGCCTCCTTCAGTATGAGAACCCTTATTGTGTTGAAGTTAACAAGGAAACGAGCAGTCTTGTCCCCTGATGTATTATGATCACCGTCGCACATGAATATTAGCGATAATGAAGGAAGTGATGAAACTGTTTCTTTAAGAACCTTTAGTTCTTTCATAGCACTGACTGTGGAAACACCGATGAAGGAAGTTCGCTTGCTCGAAAAACGAAATGTAGAGGAATGCCAGGTATGGTATGGTATGTCAGGTCTGGATACCTTCAGGTGGTGTTAGTTTCAACCTGGCTTTATCTCGTGGTGTGTGGTAAACTACTATGGCATAATAATAATTCTAAGTAGTCTATCTGTTTGTAGGGCAAACCTCACAACTCACGAGGCTATTGTGATTCTTATCGAAATGGTGTAAAAATATTTTCTCAGCCGATACTTACAAAGTTTCTGTAAGATCAGATACTTTTGTACTCGCCTGTACCAACTTGTATCAATGGAAGCTCTACAGATAGTGGATACATTACGTTATTGTATACAAATATTTTTGTGGGCTTTCCGGAAAATATGAATACAGCAATAAAAGTTATACGAATGATCGAATAAATAATTATTTTCCGAAACATGTTAGTGGAAATATGCTTTCAAACACTCACAAAAGATATAACTCAATTCGTTTTTCAGGAACTAGTTTTTCCAACTAAATATTTCTTTCTTGAAACTAATCTCTGTCAAATTATCGTTTTTTAATTTTCTTTAGTCATCCTAGTATATAATCAAACTACCACCTAATTCAAATAAACAATTCCTCGTAACGAAAAACTGACACTCAAGCCTTCGGACGACATCCAATAACATACTTCAAGAAACTGTAGTAATGATTTGTTATAATATGTCCAGTTAACTGTCTCCTCAAATAATTTCCTCCTTTTATTGTACTTACTAGAGTTTTCTTTTCTGATATACATAAACTTAAAAACAGTCACGTTTAACAATAAAGGTAAACTCTGTATAGCTAATTTATGAAAAGAAGCCAACTTAGTATGTAGTAAATTCTATTTGATTAATTCTACGGAAAACCGATATTCCATTAGCGATCGAACCGTGTTTACCGTCTAACCGCTAAGGCAGATTACAGAGAAACGTCCGCGTTAATAAAATAAATTGCAGTGTCGCAAGTCTCGATGACCTTGGTCTCTACACAATGGCCCACTACTGAACACCAGTCTACAGGTAACTGAGGAGGTCTAGAGCGTACTCTACCACGCTACTCCAAAGTTGATTTGTGTTGAACTAACTGTCGACGGTATTTAAGTCATTCGAGAAAGCGACTTAATGACTGCTGTATAATGACAACAACCCAAACGGACTGCTTTACAAGAATTCCGAAGCAAGAAAGCGCGCACGAATATTTACTTGCCATTGGTGGGTGACCATTCAATTAGCGACCGCGCTCTCTCTGTGGTGTGTGTGATTTGGTCGCTCACTTAGGATCCACGGAAGTTGCCGGGCTGTGATAGTTTCACCCCACTTGCCGTTTTCTTGATGTTACTGTTACTTTACCCTAAATTGGCATAGGAAACTGTTATTATTTGGTAGGATATTGGTGAAACTAAAGAACTTTGATTTGAACCATATATGACATGGTCATGTTACCAAAAGCTCCCCGAAAATTTAATCGTATATAAATATATTAGGCTATAAAGTGACCCTTCAAAAAATACCTTACAAAATTTTACAGCTTTTATACAAATAACACAAGGACATAATTGCTTGTTTCTGTTAATTTTTAGTTGTTTTACTTAAATTTTGACTTCGATTTATACTTACTTAATCGTCCATTTCATCGAGTTTAAAACCACAACCAATCCAAACAAGTGTCACTTCAAAAATCACGTCTCACATCAGTCGCACGCGTGCGTCCAACCTAAGGCATAAAACAAAAGAAACGCTCAACCCCAACCAACACTCGTCCATGACGCTCGACGTAACTCACTTACGACTATTCAATTTGGGGTATATTTTTTGAATCAATTTGCCGGTCGACTTGCCGTATTTGGTTCACAGCGCCCGCGTTCGTGCGTGTAGTTTCATGACACCACGGCGGGTCCGTTCGACGGAAACTGATCAGATATTAATTTCGTATCGGGGAAAAAATAGATATTCCGAGTCGACTTTGCGATGCGACGTCGTAAGATCTTGATATTGCGATTCGGTTACGTCTTTCTGATATTCTATTTGTGTTATGTCTTTTTGATATTTTATTTATTTTTTACATGAATACGACGTTTCTGATCGTAATTCTTGTTATAAATAGAAGAAGAAGAATAGCATTGTAAAATTTAGGGTTTATTTGATACTTTCGTAACTTTGCTCCCACTTTGCTATGGTAATTGTTACTACCTATAGTAATCGAACGAGTTTAGCTGTTCGAGATTAAAACGCAATCGACATTCATTAAAATTACGACTAAAGAACTTTTATTCACGTTGTACGGGGTGCTTAATATAATGTATAATTTAAACAGGTTTAAATACTATAGTCGTAAAAAAAAACAAAAAGTTTACATAAATTTAAGTATATGGCAAAAGTTTTTGCTCGTGGTAACACCCACGTAGAAGAGGGAAAGCGACGAAGATTCGTAAAATAATCTGGGACTGTTTTTTTTTCGGAATATACCTATCCCACGTCCATTCTAATTACAAAGTTTTATAGTTTTATCTTTCACAATGCCGAAATTTCACACTAATTGACATCCCCTATTTCAACCCTTTTCACCCTTTTTCTGTGATAACAGGTAACCTAGGTATATCCTTCCTCAAGGTCGACTCAATCTGTGTACCAAATTTCATTAAAATCTGTTCAGTGGTTTAGACGTGAAAGCTGGACAGAGGATTCGCATTTCGCAATTATAATAGCAAATAGTAGGAATTGTAATGTAAATTTCTTAGTCCTTCGCTGGTTTTAAAATATACAGCAAGACATCGAGTTACCTATTATCTAGCACAACGAAAATTCCATTCAGATTTTGTGATTCTCCAACAACTCGGTGACATCTAAGAAACGTTCGCAAGATACCGGGATTATTCTCTTCCTAGTGTCTCCAAAAGGCGGTCGCTCTACAGTATTTGCATACTGTAGTTTATTTCATGCAACGTCAGTTGTCTAGATGCAAGATAATCTTGTAGTCTCTTTGTTGTACAACACTATTACCGGAATTTTGTTTTAAGTTTCCTTCCTTTTTTCAATAAATTAATTTAAGTATTTCCCGACACAACATACAATTACATAATTTCGTAAAAGTTTTATAATATTTCTAATTTAAGGTTCAGAATTCATGGTCCTATACGTTCAAGTCGGAAGTCGAATAAAACGTACCTGTAATAACAAACTTAATTTCGACGAAGGTGGATGATACAGACTGATGGGTGATGTTGATTTTTATCTACCTAATAATTTGTTCTAAAATCAACTATAATTCTTTAATTGTTATGGTTGCAGTGTCAAAGTTAATTAAAAGCGGCCTTCGCTCCCTACTACCTAGACTCGTTGGCGAACATAGGTCAAAAGCAGCAACTTTATTTGAGCCAACCGTCAACTTTTGAAAATTTTCTTTAATTGTTGCGGTTTTGCTTCTTTTAAACACATGACGTGAAAATGTATATAAATACCACCATCGTCGCTTTACCACTGCCCGAAGGTCGACTGGCAGAGAATGCTTTTAGCATTCAGTCCGCCTTTGTTTCTTTATCTGTGTATGGTACATAAAGATTCAAATAAATTAATAAAATACCTTGAGCAAGAGTAGTGATCTACAATGAACCTTAATCTCAGTGGCGAAAAGTTGGCATTTGTGTCGGATGCAATTAAAACAATTTTCATATCGAACGCGAACGGAGTCGCTACGTTTGCATGGTTTCTTGAACTTATTATTCACAAAAAACATTAATTAATATCGTTTATTAGTTGCCAGTTGCGGAAATAAATATTACCATTATCTGCGTTATACTTCCATTACGCATATTCGCTTACGACATAAGTTCTCAAATTGGCTCCCACCCATATTTAATGGACCTAACACGCTGTCCCCATACCGTGTGAACACCATAGAGTCCCATATTGCAATAGATAGAAAATATCAAATTACGTCCCCGTCGCGTGGTCGTACTATAGCACTGTCAAAATGCCGTCGAGGAATGATTGATTGCGAGTTTTTTCTCTTCAATCTTCGTTTTATTGAAATTGATGGCTTGTTTGGATCGCCAGACGCAGTCGTTTTATGATCGAATGGGTCTGGATTATTATGTTAAATATAAATTATTGTAAATAATATTTTATACGGTAATGACCTTCACCTGTTTAATAAGTTATAAACTATTACGAAACAAAAGTGTTATTTTATCTTCTACTAGCTCTTGCCCGGGGCTTTGCCCTTTGTCTTTACTTTGTAGAAGTAGTTTGGACTGACTTTCATAATAAACTGCCAACCTTTATTTTACCCCTAAGAGGTAGAATATGACAAAACCAGTTTTTAGCGGACATCTACTAACTGTAAACTACCTCCCTGCCAAATTTCTTTTTTATACGTTTTTTGATATTTGGTGATATGACCTCTTTGATTACAATGCCATCTGATGTTAAGTGACAACGTAGCCCTTAGATGGAAGAGCTCGCTACACGTAGCTTAGAAAAAACTATTCACTCTTAACTCAAAAGCACTCCAATTGCCATTTTATTGTACCCCTCTTTTTGGCCTGTTTATAAAAAATCGGTCAAGTGTGAGTCGGACTCGCACACGAAGGGTTCCGTACCATTATGTACCTATAAAAACACCAAAAAATCTGGTCTGTTGTATGAAAGATTCACCTAAATATTTGTTTTATTGTAGCCACATAATATATTAGCCAAAACGCCATCCCTTGGACCAAAAGGTAACTAAACTATCGCTGAGATATCGAAAGTATGGGCACCCACTTAAATATTTATTTATTTTATTCTGTTTTTAGTATTTGTTGTTGTAGCGGCAACAGAAATACATCATTTGTGAAAATTTCAACTGTGTAACTATTATGGTTCATGAGATACAGCCTGGTGACAGACGGACGGATGGACAGGGAAGTCTCAGTAATAGGGTCCCGTTTTACCCTTTGGGTACGGAACCCTAAAAAACACTTCATATTTTTCATATTCTATCTTAAATGTTCACGTGCAACAAGTATCAATCCCAAACAGGATATTACAAGCATAATGCTCATACTTATGAGTGTTACGCCTCTGCATAGTTAAATGACTATATTATTTAGTAGCACGACAGAGTTTTGTTTGTTAGTAATAATTCATAAAATATTCTTTGGAATTCCGCTTTTAGGGAAGGCCATAATTAGGTAAGAAAGATCAAGCGATAGAACGGCATCATTTCAGCCCTTGAAAAAGTATAACAAAAATATTTATTACTAGTTGAGACCGCGACTTTGTTCAAGCGTTGGAGTTTTTCCCGCGTGAATCCCAATCCCGCGGGAACTCCAGGATAAAAAGCAGCTTATATAATGCTTCATAACCTCTTCTATTTCCCAGTGACAGTCCCATAAATATCCGTTCAGCCGTTTCTGAGATTAGCGTACACAAACATACAGACATACAGACAAACGGACAAAATTAAAAAAAATGTTTTGGATTCTCTTGCACATACATATAAAGGCCGACCATTATAAATTTTTAAATTTATATTTGTTATATAAAGACCGCGATCAGTTACAGGGTTATCAACGTATAGATGATGTACATACAAGATATAGTTATAAGTAGAAGATAGATTTTTATTCATTAAGAAGTTTTCTAATATCAAATCTCAGAAACAGTTATCTTCTCTAACTGTCCCAACTATCCCTCGTCAAGTGAAACCCACCTCACTTCCGCGCTAAACTTAATTTAACTTCATAGTTCTTTAAAGTTCAGAGAAATTCTTCATAATAAATTGTAAAGACCCGATGAATCAGAGACGTGAGAACGCCCTCACCGTTTAGGCCCTAGGGGCCTATGACTGTTAAGTTATAAATGTTTAAATTGCATTGTGTCGGAACATTTTGTATACCAAATAATTTTGATTTCGATAAGTTTGACAAGCAAGACGACATACCTGGGAGCTCAGACACACGGCGGCACTCACACCAATACGAAGTTTTGTGTTCTAAATAATAAAAAATGAATGAAGCTTTGTGTTCCAAAAAATAAAGTTTAAATTTGTTGCGTTCGGAAATTCAAACTGTCAACATAGGATATTCTATTGGTTTCAATGTGTGCTTTTGGCTTACTTTTTCCGGCTTCACTCTATTGTTCCCGGCGCTCCGTCTATAGTTTATTGGTCTGAGCCTGGGAGGCGGTCGAGCCCCAATGGTGTCAATGTCGATGTCGGAGCTATACTATATACGGATATACTAGTGTATATCCCACTGGCATATACACTAGTATATACACTAGTATATGCCAGTGGGATAAGAATCTTCGAAAATCTTCGTGACATCACCGTGTGATGTGACTTGTGTGAGGTGTCTCCACATGCGATTGAAGCATTTATAATATTTATCAGATTTATATCCCTAAAAGTGGAGTCGCACTATTATGATTTATTTATAGTTATTATCTGATATATATTGTGTTATACACTAGTATATGCCAGTGGGATAAGAATCTTCGAAAATCTTCGTGACATCACCGTGTGATGTGACTTGTGTGAGGTGTCTCCACATGCGATTGAAGCATTTATAATATTTATCAGATTTATATCCCTAAAAGTGGAGTCGCACTATTATGATTTATTTATAGTTATTATCTGATATATATTGTGTTCTTGCCAATTACTTATGACGGAATGTGACGTATTTATTGAAGCAAGTCATTAGAACGATTAGTTATGTTTGCTATAGCGTTTTTGAGAATGAGACTGGACTTTTGACCCTGACTGTACCCTACATAAATAATACTATAGTCGGCACAATCATAAGATTCCGATATGACGTCTGTCATGTATGAACACAAACTAACCTTGTATGGACGTCTTCAATTTACTTATTACGGAAATATATTTTTTTAATTTGAACCGCTGGTAATGATACTATGAAGTGAAGATATTTCGTAGTGAATGATAGGTCACTTTGGTTAAGTTATGCAATGTACTATTTTACTGTGCATATAAAGTACACAGTTTATATTTATTATCAATGCAGCTTTATAAGTAGGTACATAATGTACTTGTGAATCCACCACCTCTTCGCATTGGAAAATTGTTTTTATGTTTACAGATAATAAACACTTCTTCCCATTTTTGCAACATATTTTATTGGTACATCGCTTCTATTGCTCGTAGCATGATGTTATAAAATTGCCCACAGTTTGTTAAATATTTTAATTACGCATTAGTCCGTAATATTAAACGCAAGTAACTAGCGGGTTAAACGAATTGGAGTAATATTGTTTACTTACTAAGAGTATTTAGATAGGTACTTACTTACTTATACGTACTTACATAGGTAAATACTAGAAATTCTGGCGAAATATGTAAACCATCCTTGCTTGTTTTTTATTTGTGTTATTTATAAATTGTTTAAATAATTTTATTTTATTTTAATCAGTTTACATCATAAATTGTGTAAAATTGAACAAATATTTAAGACGTCACTACAATGTTTTATAAGGAGGCTGGATTTATAGTTATGTGACCTCTTGAAACAATTTATGAATCGACCATAATCGATACATTACTATAATCGAAAGTATGTGCTACCATGTCACACCCAAAATACAAATAGTTATAGATTCCTTAATATGTCTAAAGCATTGCGATTTTTCGTAGCTATTATAAATTCCCGATACATACGTTTTTAAGCCTTTTCCACTCAAATCGGATAATTATTAACCGTTTAATAGTTTCTTCGTTTTCACTAGATTAATGAAATTTCCATTTTAATAACTAATATAATTTCCTCACCTTAACTTACTAGTCAAATTGTCTTATTATCCCTTTCGGTGTTAATCTCAACGCTACATCTGTTTTTACCTGATTTTAAGAAAACAATCAGAGGTCGGTTTTTTATAAATTATCGTTCCGAACTTAATTAACGAAACGATTAGAAAGTCTTATTACTTATAATCGGTTAAATTTATAAATCGGTTTATTTAATGCATCGATTTTTGTTGTACTTCACTATTGTCACTGTGATGACAGCCTTCATATCGGAATCTTATGATTGTGCCGACTATATGTTCTTTTATAATTAATTGTAATGTTTATCGTAATAATAATAAAATAAATTTGCATGCCTAGTAGGTAGAATAAGAGAAAATTTAATTTGACTATAAGAGCTAATTTGTACACCTTATTCTTGCAAATAAAGATTATTCTATTCTATTCTATTCTAAATATCTTAATAGCACCCATTGGCTTCCGAAAATATAAAATGGTTATAAATATGTTATTAATGTTACCTCGTGGTCTTACTATTTTGAATTTTGTTCTACTCGTAGCCCTACTGATGTTATGTATTGTATGGATACAATCCTGTGGACTTAAAAATGACTGTATTGAATGTATGTGTATGTGCGTGTGTGCTGCTAGCAGGACAAAATAGTAACCACGAGCTTAATTAATCTAGTACTTTAAAAGTGCGGTGACAAAAAATATCCATAGTTACTAGTTAGACGCGTATAAATTTCCATTTTCTATATAACATAGGATTACAAGGGATTTCGTAATTGACAGTTCCGAAGGTTGACGCGTAATTGCTTTAGGGAACGGCACTTCGGTAGATTAGACCGTTACTGCTGGAGACCGGTCACAGTTGTGCAATATGAATAAATTATAAAGAGGGAAATAATAAATTATTTTAATAAATTATAGCTCCAACCGCCGTTCAAAGTTTTACTTAGTAAAATATGAGTGTCTCGTGCAAGAAATTAAAGTAAATTCCAGAATAAAAAGTAGCCTATATGTTGCTCCATAACCTCCTCTTTCTCCCAAAATTCTCTTCGCCCGTTTCGGAGATTATCCCGGAAAAACAGACAGACATAGGTACAGACAGGTTGAAAGACAAAAAATTTAAAATTCATTGTTTTTGTTTGTTCGATAAAGAAAGAAACGAATACCTGATTCGATCTATTCCCGCATATTATTATGTAGTTGTAGGGTTCCATAATCCAGCATAATGATGATTTTCTTGATGATTTACTACCGAGGTCACTCGAACTGCATAGAGTCTCGATATTTACTTGGTTTTTTGTGTAGTTAGATAGGTTTCGCAACGAAATCGAAGAGAACAAGTAAAAGTTCGACCTGACTTGTCGCTCGCGGTTGTCGCAATTGATATTTCTTCTTCTACCCCCAGGTACGGGAATATTTAATGGGAGATATAACGGTGGGGATTAGAAGCGTTCCGAAATAAACCTATCAGTGTTTAGTATGATAAATACACTGAAATGCACATACACTGAAAAAAAAATTGTTACTTTGAAATCCCTTTGCACAAATCGCATCAATTTTATTTGTATACTTATAAAAGATAAGAAAATACCTTATAAAAGGGTATATCTCATATAGATATCTTTATATCTCATCGACTTCCATATTATTATCTTTTTCAAAACATGGAGTTTTGGATCTTGAAGACTAAATTAATTTACTGACTTAAGATCTATAAAATTGGTTCTTTTTGCATTATAAGCGGCGATCCAGCATGATTACCATTACATCACAAAGGTCCGCAAGACCATCTTTATCACCATTTACCATCGGTGAGAACTTATTGAAACATATTCTTATAATGAATCAAAAAACGCGTTTTCGATGGGTTAAAGGGTTATAGGTACGAGTACAAAGGTATAGAAGGCAACATTTCATTCATTAACCGCTCGAAGCCCCGCGAATCGGTATGAAGCCCCACCGACGCGTTGCCATAGCAACGGGTGGCTAGACTGTGGAAAAAATCGAGACGCAATACTCCTATTTCAATTAGGAGCCGAGCGGTAAATAGAGATTGCCGCTTTGTTGTGTCTGGCTTGGCAGTCTGGGGTTAAGTGCGTGGTCTATTGGAACAGCCTGTAATGTCTTTTAATAACATGCCCCCATTCATAACTGAGCTAAGATAGGCCACTTAAGCGATGATGACTTCTCGTAGAGAACATTTTAGGAGAACACTGCTGTCTTTATTGCAAAGTTGTTTGATAAAAATCATAAAGAAACGCACAAACATAAGATCACTTTACTTACAACCTTGTATCAGTTTTGCTAGTGATGTGCATATTAACAAAACTTTAGTGACACACAATAACAATCCTGGACTACGATTATATTTTCATTCGCATCATAAAATTTTAACGGATTGCCATCTCTAGAAAAATGATATTAAAAAAATATGTATTATACGTATTTATCCGTTACAATAAAAATATTCGCTTTATGCCCCCTTAGCTCTATTAGCAGAATCAAGCATATTTATAATACGAATAAAACCGTCAATATACCTACAAAAATATCAGTGAAAAAGAATAATGCTTGATAAATATAAAAGAAAAATCCACGAGCATTACGTCCCTTGCAATCACACTTTATTCTTGTCTTTAGGAACATTTTTACTCCGCGCGAACTGAACTGCATCTAGCAATCTCGAGAGGAAGGCAGCAACAATCAATCCGAAGCTGGACCGTAATTTACTTTCCCGCCCCGTAAAGAAGCATGAACTGCCATAGATTAATTTCAGGTCAGAAGTTCACATTAATAGATTGGTTTAATAGGTGATATTATTTATGACCTCACCCTGGGAAGTACCGCCACCTGCCATGGTACTTTCTAACGCCATAATAATATTGCTTTAAAAGCAATAAAATTGTGGTTATGGGCAGCAATGGAAGGGTGGTGCTGCTTGCTCGTTTGTTACCTTAATTCCATAAAAAATACTTGGGCTGTTTATATAGGTACATACATATTTTTGAGAAAATAACAGACGAAATATGTAATGGAATTAAATGTACGTATCTACATAGATTAAATTTGATGCAATTTATATTTAATAAACATTTTATACTCAAATTAACAATTAATTCACCCTGGGAAATAAATTTAGTTAAAAAGCGAGAATTTTTGAGCATTTGAATTGAAATTATTCCTCTGATAATGTCTATTGTCTTTGACTTTACTGAAACCTGCGGGGTGCACAACATGCGGCAGCGAGAACGTGCAATGAGACATTAAAAATAGATCGATAACTACCTGCATTTTGTTGAGTAATTACTAACATTTCTTTGGTAATCGAACGAATATTTTGAATGAGTGCCTATCTAGATCATTCTAATACAATCTACAATGTTTTTTTTATAGTGGGCATGAAAATGCATAAATGATGTTTAAATCTTCAGCATATGATTATAATCATTTCTATCTTTCACATAACTAAACGTGTTCTTTGCTTAACCCAATCTAAATTGCCGGTTTGGCAGCAGGGTTATTTACAATTGTATTATAATAGACCCGTAATGTTTATACAAAACGAGTTGTACATAAAGATGATTAGAAAACGTATTAGTGGAAAAATAAACAGTAATAATTTAATTACTTTGTTTCTACATAAAAATAATGTAACGGCTATGTTAAGTAACCTTCCTGTTTGGTAGTACTAAAAAGCTAAAAAATAATTATTATACTCACGCATGTTTTCAAGTCAAGTAAGTTACTCGTAAATCAGTGAACTTGAAAGTCACGATTTGGCGATGACGTAAAGTCAATAGAAGTGCTATCAAGTTTTCATTGGTATCACAGGACGTTAGCGCTCCAATTCTGCTAATTTATAACGCTTCAATAGTCTCTCGATTGAATAGTTTGACAAATTTTGTATACGGAATTTTATATATCGAGGCGACATTGGAGCATTCATAAATCATCAGAATCAGGGCCCAGAATCCTAACTTACATTCCTTGCTTTACGGCCCCGTATGTGACAGATACAGACTTAAATGTTTTTTTCGAGTCATATATGTGATGTTGTGCTGTCGATGTCTTTATTTATTTATAAACATTTAATTAACTTAAAATATCTCAAGACACGCGCGACTTCTAGTACTTCACCAAGAAGTATCGCATAAGAGCGTGAAAGATTTAAGTATTCCATTCCACTTTATTTGGAAGTGCTCCAAAAAACTTGGCCGAAATAATCTAAACTTGTACTGTACACGGCGCGAACTTCCCGCATCAGCTAAGTGAAAAGTTAGTAGCGAAATTACGTTTCGTCAAAAAAAAATCGAGGGCAAAAATATTTCGACGTTCGTTCGTGATAAGAATATAAGAGGCTTAAAACAACGGGATCAGATTTCTGGTGAGAGCCGGTGCGGGTGTCTGCGCAAACTTTTTTCATTCGGGGAATAGAAAAAAGTGTAAGAAAACCGTTTGATTCGCCGAGAGAACCCAGCTGTTCCAACAGTTCGAAGCCTTATTCAAATAGTATTATCTAATCCGTTCCTATACTGGGAGGAATAACTTTGTGTGCCTGAGAGTACGATGATTGAGCTGGCCGGTTTATGCGAAATCAAAAACTTACAGTTGGACGTTTTTCTTTCTTATAAACTTTCAATTATTATATTAATCTATGCTGTGACTCATTTGTAAGGTTCCACGTACCATTCTTAGCGAAAAGAAATGACCATTAGTTTAAATTTCTGTTTTCAGTATGTATCCGTTCTATCCATGTGAATGCGAATAGGAAGGCGATTATTCTCAGGGGATTGGAATATAATAATTTAGCCCAACTATGATATTTGTCATGTTCCTGTAGAACTTTTTTAAATTATACTTATCCTAATTATTCAATATCATTGGAAATGTTTTGATCATCCGCTGATACTCGTATGTGTGCAGCTATGTGTACATCTGTACATTACTTGCAACAAGTAAGTACTTCTAAAATACATAATTATGTAGGCAAGGATGTAAATAGAAAAAATATAATGTTTTTGGTATTATTTACATCACGGTCAGATATTAACATATATTCAATTCCTGTATTCGCGAATGTATATTTTAATATACTTAATCTATGCAACAATAAATGATGTAGCTTTTCGAAGAGATTTTTATTGCATTTTTTATTCGATTCGGTTTTTAATAGAATCCCCAATAAATAAATAACCACATCACGTTAATATTCTACATGCGTCTAAATACACACTTTAAACATAAGTTCCCATTCGAAGGTATTCCCACAGGGCGCATTATAAGATGTTCCCGAGTATCCCTTGACGACCGTTCCACTATAGTTATGGTAACTATATAAACTAACTAAATAAACTAACGAATAGGTATAAACTTATAATATAATTTACTAAGCTAAATGATATAATTTGGACTATAATATTAAGTTTACTGTAACTTTGAAACCACTTATAAGAATGTAAACTAAATAGGTGTGTGGTAGGTTCTTTGGAGTTTTCTTTCTTCATCTAAGCAGTCTATTTAGCCTAATGTTTCAAACTACTAGACTACTGGTATTTTTACATAATTATTTTACTCATTGTGAGTGAAAAGCCGTTTTATATACATTGATGGTGGTAATTCTGACGAGATTTTCTTCAACCGTAGGTATTAAAAGTAAACATTTTTAATGAATCGAACTGCCTGAGGCCTAGTTAAAAAGAATGATAACTGCGACCAAGAAGAAATAAAAATGTAAAATGTAATGGTCAATATTTTTTAAAGTAGGACATTTTTTTACAATAACGACAAGATTCAATGTCTAATTTTATTTTTAGATAGCGCTCACAGAGAGGTAACTGACAGACAGGTACGTTTTAATAAGAAAACTAAGTTATCTCTAAAAGCTCTCGTTAAATAATTTTAATTTGTTTGTTCAACAGTTAGTTGAAACGTAGCAAGCTAATTAGAGTATAAAGTTGATATTTTACTTGTATATATTGTTTTAGTTCCAATAGAAATGTATTTTAACAGTTGATATTTACGCAGCAATTTAATAGTAATTGTATATCGTACAATGTAGGCAACTCTTTGATTTCAACCCATTAGTGGCCCACTACTGAGCACGGATCTCGCATCATCATCGAAGAAGTTTAGAGCATACTCACATACAACGCTGCTCCAGTGCAGATTGGTAAAGGGTTTTGGTAGCCAATTCAAGGATAAGAAGTTTTCATGCCGCCAAAATAACATAGCATAAAGACCGCTATCTATCGATGACAACTATGTTCTGAAGCCCTAAAGCACTCGATAATTTTTTGCCACTAGCGGTCACCCATCCAAGGATCCCGCCCCCGTAGTCGCATAACATTATCGATCTTTGTCGGATTTTTTTTATGTAACTGGATAACACCCCCTTTATAACTTTAAGGTCAGAACATAAACTTACAGAGAGTACAATTATAATATCAGGTGAATATTATAATAGTTAAATCGCGTGGTATCTGTGTTCAAAGAACATGGTTAATTAATAACCTCACCGCTATGTGTGTGATTGACACCTTTTCAAGTTATCCTAATTATGTTAATTGATTGCACAATTTCCTAGATTACCACCTACGTAATGGCTTCAAGTCGTTAATAGCTATAGTATACAGGTTTCTCTAATATCTTTTTACAACTGAGGAGGTCTCAACGAGATAACACTCCACCGTACTGTTCCAGTGCGGATGGGTGGAGAGGTTAGTGATCAACCCAAGTGCAAGAAGCTGTAATATCGCCCAAAGACTTCCACATAGCTTAATTATCTAACTATCACAACAACCGGCTACTTAACGCATCCTCCAAAGCCCAAAAGCGCTCAAGGAATACTAACTGACACCCGTTCAAATACAAACCATATACTCCTTTGTTTAACTCAATCAGTCACTTAGATTCTCCTGGTTGTAAGTTACAATTGATTCTTAAATGATCGAGTGAAATTATGGATAACTAAGTAATCACTCTTAATTTTAAGATACCCACGTTATAATCGAACAGTAAACCCGACGCATTCAAAGAATAATATTACATTAAAGATTCAGTGACAAAATGCAGAATTTGTTATGACGTTCAGCTTGTGATAAAGCGTACCTACCAATTATCTAGTGAGATATCGACATTCGTACTTAACACCTAATAAAGGCACCCTGAAAGCAACAGGTCATAAAAATAACTCGGCCACCTCTCGAAACTCGCGCAATATCCGCTCATTGTGGAGGTATCCAAAATGAAAATGGAACTTTCTCGATTCCCCATCGAAGTTTCGCTGTAAATATTGATTGTGAAACTCTCTCTGGGCGGTCCCAAAGTGTTGTACAGAATAGACGAGTGATTTGTTGCAAGCAAGACCAGCTTATACGAGTATATAAGTTTACGAGAATAGAGCTAACGTTTCATTTCGACATGTGAAAGTATTGCTGGTATTCGTTGTGATGACGCCTTATTAATTTTTATTCGTATGTACTATTACGCAACTAAGAATAACATTAATACGCCACTGACACTAACTAACGCATGTAGTAGAATTATTTTTGTCATACTTTCGATTATAGTTTATTTCAAATATCGGTCAATACCTAATTGGTCTATTTCATCCATTAACAAATCAATATTCATCCATCTATCTAGAAGATGGCCTTAACGTCTACCTACAGGAACGTATATCAGTTTACTCATTAATTCATCATCATCATCTCCATCACAACCCATAATACTTTCCTTTTCTGGATTGTGGTCGTCATTCAAATTGTAAGAAAAAAAATCTGCTTATTCTCTTAACTGCTTACTTAAAGAAAACATTAACAAAATACTAGTCGTCCCTATAAATTTGGAAAGTGCCCATCAATTTCTCTGAGATCCCACCATCAGATCCTGGTGTCCTTATCAGCGGACCACACTTGGAATGTATACTTTCCAACAAAAAAAGAATTATCTAAATCGGCTCATTAATGACAATAAAATCGCTGAAAAACATAAAAAGGCACGGTCGAATCGAAAACCTCCTTCTTTTTTGAAGTCGGTTAAAAACAACACTTCATAAAAATTATTCGGCTTTCTCATTATACTTCTGCAATAGCCGCTCATTGTGAGTCTATCCAAAATTCAAATGGAACTTTACCAATAGCCATCAAAGTTACGCTGTAAATATCCATTTTGAAGCTCTCTCTAGCTCTCCGGCCAGTTTCTAAGTGCATACAGAACGGACGAGTTATTCGTAGCGAATGCAACACTTGCTTGTATAAGTTTTCGATAGTAACGAATTTCAATTTCAGAGTTCATATTTGGAATTTGTTAAATACACAGAGGATGAAAAAGATAAAACCATATAAAAAAGTCGTAAAAGGGGGCATAAATATGGGAAAAATCGAGTTTCATCCGCATACAGAATACATTTGAAAGGCGTGGCGAATCCACCCTAAATATACATCATGTTTTTAAGCTTTTTAAGCTATTAGCAGGAACAAAAATATAGACATACATAAACAAATCTATAGATAATTAAAAAGATTGAAAAATTGACAATTTTTGAAATAAGATTTATTCTAAAATCTATTTTGGCAGTAAACATCCTGAATAAATTTTTTCTCCAAGAACATCCATGGACACACATAACATTTGTATGTATTATTAATATTTACAAATATTGCTGTAAATATTGAATAAAAAATTCTTGGAATAGTCCTACTGCCACGATAGCCTAAGCTAGGCAATAGTAGTCAGCCTCATAATATGCCTACGTGCCTGAAGCCTACATTTCATTTGGTCTTATGAATAAATGATTCAAGAGGGCATGGATCAATATAAGATATTGTATCAGAATCCTTATTTTTTATGGCTTAAAACGTGAGTAGATTTCATTCATTATTAAGAATCCTAGGAGCTTATTATTATTATTGACGTGACAACGTCTTATAAATTGGTTTGCCGGGAGGCACTTCAAGAAACTGCGTTAGTAAGCTCCGCTCACGTTCCTTGGTAACAGTGTACAGAAAATGGTACAGCGCCATCTCTGGTTAAGTAGAGTAACTAGTTTGTTACCTCACTTAGTTGTGACTAATGGTTAATGGTCTAACGGTTAGCAGCGCTAGATGGCGGATGGTGTTACAATGTTTTAAATATAATTCTTTGTATACGTTTACCCCATGAAGATACGGGAACGCAGGGTCAACTTCACAAATAACCACAACTGCTTGCAAACCCAAAATAGCAGTTTATTATAAAACCAAAGAAGTCGACACATTGCCCTCTACAAATTTTTCTCTTATATAAACTCCACGTTACACTCGTTAGCGCGTTTCACAAATTGGTACAATGCCATCTTGTTTACAAGTGAGGAACTATTTAACAAAAATAAAACATTAAACTTAAATTGCTTCCGCCTTCACATGACGGTTAGACAGTATAAATAAATGTTTTAAATTGTTACTATTATTTCATCCTTCTTCCTACTATACGAATGAATATTCACATTAAAATTATTTTACCACTTAAAGTCGTTGTCACGTAAAACTTTCGCCCGTATAGCGACGTTACAGGCAACCAATTTTTTTTTTACTTATTTTCACCTATATTCACTGTCTTATACCTTCTAAGCCTGATCTTGTAATTCCCTATATACAAAGTTACTCTATGCTTGTAATGAAGTGAAATATGAGTGAGGTTGACGTTAGTTCATTATGCTCATATCATTCATTCATTCTAAAACATAAAACACTTATAGTAGAGTTGGCAGTTTCTTTGCTGAGCGTATAGGCAATGATATGCAACGATAAATGCTATCTAAATCTTAGGTACCATCCCACATTTTTTTAATAAAATGTTGAACCTCTCTATGTTATTCAATAATCACATAAGATCAATGTACTTACTTATGTGCGCCAGCTTGCCGACTTTTTAAAATCTGTAAAAAATGAAAAACATAATTATTAAGGTTTGTAAATAATTTTTAATCTGCATAAAATTAGTTTCCGGAATAGAATAGTGAGGTTTAATAATAATCAAAACACACAACTATTAACTATTTTTATAGTAACGTAGAGTAAGCCTGATATAATAGGAGTTATAAAAAGAGGTAAAAAAATATTACATTATCAGGATACCAAGAAAATATAATAGGTAGGTAACACCAATTTTGTTTTGTACAACATCAACGCATTAAATCATCTGTGAGATGTTTAGTGCTAAATTTTTCGCATTTGAGCTGTCATTGCCGCTCGTTTTGCAAATTCATCAAAAGAAATTAAAAATAAAAATCGCCGCCAGTCTAATGTCACAGCGACTTGTCAGAATTTCAAATGATAACGTCACCGCCGCATCACAATAGGCATGATGACAAATTTTTGGAAATTGTTCTATAATGCTCTGGAATATATATTAATTACAACAAAGATAATATTTCTGCTTAAAATTAAGGATTAGTATTTAAAAGTTACTTTTTAATTCATAAATTTAAAATTCGCACCAAAACGCATCAAAGTGTCATGGCGTCCCTTTGCTACGTCACTTTAGAGTACAACAATCACTCGACAGTTGTAAACATCTTGATTTTTTGGAATTACAGTTGTTATTTGGTTATAATCATGAATTCGAAAGCGTATAGGTGGTGTTCAGTCCCTCTGTGTACTAACACGTCCATAAAAACTCCTGAGAAGTTATTTATTTTCGTTCCTTTTAATAAAACTAATGCCTTTTGAAATCCTTGTTCCATGACTCAGTGGATCAAAGTCGATTTACACAAAACAAACTGAAGTTGAAAACAAAATAAAAACCGCGTATTAAATAGTAAAAACCAGCGAGTAGGTATGTATTCTATTGAATTACAAATAAACAATGATAGAGAACTCTAACGTGACGTCACGCGCTGTGATTGGTGTTCAACATGTCATGGCGGATTGTCGTATTTCGTGATTTTGATTTATTAATAAATTATTAATCTCTCTTTTAATTATAAAAAGAATAAGTGTTTTATAATCAACAATTCAGGTATATTATACATACAAATTATTTCAATGAAATTTACTTGCTGTCATCATGCCTATTATCTCTCTAATCGCTGAGAGAAACTGATGACAGATGCTCCCCTAAAATCAAATAATGAATAAAACCACGCGACTAAGGCGTTTTGCTCGCTATTAACGAGAAAAGTTGAGTCGCACCGCGAGCTCTTCTTTTAGGTGAGGTCAGAGATAGGCGTTACGGAGGCGAATTTGAACTTGAATTTGTATCGTATTGGTATTTTATCTAATAAATCAAATCAATGAATAAACCGAACCTTTCATGACTCATTTAATATTAAGAATTATTGAGGCAAAAATAACCATAACCACTGCTATTTTTTCATACAAGTACCGAGATAATAATGTGTTTCTGAAAACAATACACATGGCAAGTTAGTAACCTGAAACTCGCCAAACGCGTACTAATATCAGAAATTTGAGCAATTTTCTATATGGGTAGTATCTGGAGCGGCATTATCCAGCTAATGATGAATGGCGCCCACTTGGCATTGTTCCAACGTAATGTTATGAATCTATTCAACTGTCATTTCATCTTTAATAACTAATTTTATCGCGAATCCCCGCTGATACAGTCTCGGTTATGATATTTCGAAATATTGCACATTGATTTACACGCTACCATTTCTTAACGCTGATTAGAAATGTAAAACAAATCGAGTAGTTTATTTACGCAATGAGAAGTCAATGACCGCGAAAAATAAGTTACCAATATGATTAACAAGTAAAGTGAAGTCTTTACTCAGATGAAAATGAGTGTCACAAATTAGTACTAAAATACACAAATTAGTAAGAGTAATAAACATTATTTAACATACCAATTTAATATACCTAGCCATAATATATAATATATCTAGTCCATTTTGTACTTCAATATGGTTTTAAGACATATAAAGCGAATAAATATGTATTTTCAAAAGTTTTGATTTGAGCGAAATAATATCAGGAATTCATTCGGCGATGTAGAATGATGAATGTGTTTTATTCTTGGTTGGTGTATGTAATTAATTGTATAATGCAGATTGAAAGCGAATAAAGCGGCAATGGGAGAGATAAGAAAACTAAACACAAGTAGGTACGTTTCTAATTATGGAGCAGTTGTTAAATCAATTGTTTTTCAGACTAAACAACATTAGTGCAAAAATAATTTAAGGGTGAATGTTGTATATTTAATGGACAGATTCTTCTAACGTTGAGATTAACTGAAATTCCTCCATACACAAATATCTACTCGTATATTCATTGATATTAACTTTCGAAATAATAACCCTAAAGATATAGGCAGGAATATGAAATTGTAGGATATACAAGATCTCCAATAATTAATTTCAACTACACTAGGGACTTCATCCCTACTTACCATAATGTACATAAATGAGAATGGTTGTCAAAATATTATGTACTTAAACTTTTACTGCAAGAACTTAAACATCTCACTCACATGCGCTATATCCTATGTACACAATTTGATAGCTTGCAAAAGCTACAAAAAATGTCAAAATCATGTTATACACTCGTGGGTCGCGTATTCGCGCGAATCTGAGAGGGCGCCATTAGGCAAGCGCATTTCCATTAAGAATTCCGCTCCGCCTATGACAGCGCCCGCCCCCAAACTCGCAAGTGATTGCCGCGCGCGAGTGTCAGCGATTCTGGTCATCTCTCGTTAGTCACGATTGTGAACGTGAAATTAAAACCGCCGCCGCCGCTTATCGACTGCCTTTGTCGTTTCCGCGTTATCTTCGCAGTATTATTTATTACACTAAACATACTTCATATTTTCATTCGCTGTGCGATATTTGTTTTAGTTTAAATTAATTTTTAATTTTAAATTACCTATACCTACATTTAAAATAGGGAAGTACGCTACAGATGTAAACAGTTTGTAACTGAACGAAGATAACTACCGTTGCTTATACATATAATTAATAACTTTCATAATTTGGAAATACTTTTCTTAAATTCATAAAGCATTTTTAACACCGAGCTCAATTCATTTAAGCAAAAAACATATACTCGTAGTTATAGAAATATCTTACCTGAATCGTACGCTATCTAGTGAGAATTTCTGAACCACTACAGTGATTAAGTTCTTATCATTTAGTAAATTGAATTTCTATATACAATCTGTTTCTATAATTATTGTGTTCTATAATGGGATCATCCATTATCCCTTTCCAAACAGAACATTGAATCATGTCAAAGTCAAAATCTTATAATCATGTAGGCATTTTGTCAAAACACTAATGCCTTTTTTTTGACTATACCTACCGCTGTTTTCAAAGATGTTATATTATAATTTTTTGAGAAGAAGAAATGTAAAACAACTTTTAGGGTTATCACCATAATCACAACCGGAAATCATTAAAAACCACGTTACGCTAAAGAAACATAAGAAATCAACAAAAGTACTCAAGCTGGAATGAGGAATGCGATTTCATATGACAGACTACCCGTGCTTTCTGCATGCACTCGGCGGGTAATTACCAGGATTGTTCCGAGTGGGAACGGATTGTTTCGCAAAGAGGGCTTTTTGACTTTGAATGGATGCCGTATAATAGGCAGCCCTCAGACTAGCAAACAGCATTCGCAGATAGGTGCGGTGGGTGTATTATTAGCGTATGTAGGATGTATGGTATATGCTTTAAACTTATTATAAGCTATGAACGTATTAAAGTTGGTAAGAGCCTTGTATTCACCCGAGGAAGTAGCACCGTGTGCCATTGTACTTAGTATAGAAAGGTATCGAGTTGTAACCGGCTCCATACCTCTTTTCATTTATGAGTTATGAGATTAGCAGAAACGCATCTTGTCACTTAGTACCTAATAATTAAAAAGTTCTCACGTGTCGTTCGACAAGTCGACAATCGACATTGCAATCGGGTTTTACGATATTATATTTACATTTCTTGATGCCCCGTCACTATCAAATTGCTATGTCGAGTTGACGCTGATATAAATTATGTTTAATTACAAAAAAAAATTGTCCAAAAGTTAGCAAAATTCTCACTAAAATATTAAAGTACTACATTCAAATACTAACTGCATTACAACTCATAAAGTGACGTATTCACGATTCGTGCACTCAACTGTACTATTCCCTCATTACCTTCAAACATTAACATCAAAATACTGAGGAGTTAAAGTTTGAAGCACATAGGTAATTTGAATAACTAGGTGCAAATTCTAGACTTTACATACTTAGTTACATGCAGGGGAAGTTAATACGAACCACGGAATAACGGGCAAAGATTTCCGTAAATTTATATGCAACGTTATACCAACATTATACAGTGCGGCGATGTTACAAGTCTTCTCAGCTAATTAGCTTAGTACATCGGTGTAAGAAAGGCGTTGCACAACACTTTGAAAACGTAACATGCTCTTTAGTAAGATAATATATTTCAACACCTTATAGAATTATGTGCAAAAGGCGACAATCGCCCTTGGACTAGCTATTCCTATAATAGAATTGTAAAAGATCTACCTACGTCTGTACATAAAATATATGAGAAATATGTTTACCTTTATTATTTTCTAGTAGGACTACCAACTATTGCTTTTAAATATTTCTGTCTATGCATCACACAAAACTGCTACTTAATATTAGTAAAAGTAAAAGTAAAATCCCGAAGCAAAGCGAGAGCGATTCCATGAGAATTAAATAAGAATATTAAAAGGTCTTTATGGAGTTATAACAAAAGACGTACTCCAAAATGATTATAAGATTTGTTATTCTCATTCATCCAAAACAAAGGGCAATAATCTCGTTCGGAAATGTTCAATAAACGTACCGTCATGAAAATCTATTTCTGTTCAAGTAGGTTTAAAGATAGTAATAATACTTATACGGGAGCTTTTTCGAGTGGAAGCTGCGTCGAAAGCTGTAAGCGGATTAAAACCCAATGAGGGTACATACGCAAGGAACAAATTTAAATTTCCACCCAATTTGTACAAACATAGAATCCATTTTGCTGTCACAATCCCCGTCGAGAATTACCAGTCCACTGTCTGAAGTTTTGAATGCGAAATGTGGTTTTATTTATAATATGAATAAAATATAAATCCTTCTGTTACGCACGAATTTCGTTCGCCTATCGGCTTTTTGGTGTCCAGTAGACTTAGGCCTTCGTTCGGAAAGACATTGACGAATCGTTTCAAATGCTGGTCCTGCCTTAAAACTTATAATAAAAATGTTTAAGCCAAGAATATTTTTTATTGCAGGCATTAATCAATTATGATATCGATTAATTAAGGGATTAATATTATTACTCATACTTGATTTAGTCGTTAAATGACATGACGAGTTTTGGCTGCGACCCTGCGCAGTGTTGTAAAGCGTACTCTGAGTTTCCTCAGTTATGGCACGTGCAAAGGTGTAATTTAAGATACGGCTTCATGGCTTCAACCCATTAATAGCTCACCACTGAGCACATCATCAATGAGAAGGCCTGGAGTATACTCCACTACGCTGTTCCATTTCGGTTTTGTGGAGGGGTTAAAGACCAACAAGTCCATAAGTCAGAATATTTTTTTATTCCGGTCAAACGCCTGTAGCTTAACGACCGCTATCTATCGATGAAAACCAAGACCGACAGCTTTACGTACTCTTCGAAGCACGGAAGCGCTCATGAAATTTTATCACTGGCGGTCACCCATCCAAGTACCGATCACGGATATTAGCGCGGCTTACACTTACATATACGGCTTAATAATTTAAGAATACTCGTTACTTATCTAATTCTAATAAGCAATAAAGCATTTTTGGAGCGTCATTACGTAATTGGCTAACCCATGTAAACTATGTTGCTATCTTATGTTCCTTTAATGGGCTACGTTACGAATATTGTCTAATAGTGAAATACCAAAAATAGTTTTTAGGGTAACGCACTGAGCGATATTGAGTTTTCGAATAAGGCCAATATTCAAGGACCAGGAAGTTGAGACTTAGTTCTGTCGTAGGTTAATGTATTGCTTTGTATGACAAAGGATGGGGCTGTAAATCAATACCAAATCTGTATTGTCTTATGATAATAATAAACGCTTGGACACTGTTATCCTCTCACTTTCTAGTCCAAATATTCTTATTTGTGTCTCACGTGGCATGGAAAGTGATACAAGATATAACTGACATAAGGTCCTTAAAGAGGTGGGTCTTAGCTTCCTTCCTTCTGGGCCGGCAACGCATTGGTGACATCTCATTTTCTTTTTTTTATGTATTCAGCAGGCAGACGAACAGACGGGACACCTGATGGTAAACAGTAATGGTAAGCAGCACTGATGGTACTAAGGGCACCTAAGAACTAAGGGCGTTACTAGTGCACTGCCGCCGGCCGAGAAGGAAGCGATGGACCCGCTTCTTGAATGTCCCCATATCATGGCGCTGTGGGAATACCAATGATGGCAGCTCATTCCAAAGCTGACACGTGCGTAGCAGGAAATGTCGAGTAAGCCTAGGTAATAAAAATAACCGACGGCCTGAAACCGAACTTTTGATTATGTCAAAAATATCTGTACGGGAAAGAAAAACCTGAGGAAAGAAAAAACAGGGTCACTACAAATTATAGTAAACCCAACTTAAGACTGAAACGAAAGAGGCGCTGTCGGACGCATTTGACATTCATTTGACCAATCATTGCACACTAGTAACTGACAGATGAATGAACACAACGTACTTATGAATGACTTTTCGTTAGTTCCAATTTTTGCCATTTCAGAGTTGGGCGGACTGTAAGTTAAAATGTTGTCATTTAGGTACCTCCGTTAAATATTTTTTCAATAATTCTGTTCGTGCCATATTCTGGTTGAATCTTACAAGATATTTTAGATTCGAAAAGCAAAAAATAGCACTACGAGTATATTAAAATTATTTGTGACGGCCATACGAAGCGAGTCGCACTTTTTGGTTCGTTCCGCGATGACATTTTAGTAACTATTAGAAATAAAGAGAATATACAGTAATTTCCTCCTGAATTTAACTGCCTTACTCCCAGTGTGCTAGTTACACTCACCTTTACAGTCCAAAAACTAGAAATGCACTCCAAAAGTCACGCACCTACACTTAACGGATACACGTTAATATCGACACTAAAAATTTCGGTCCAAATCAAAAAGGCGAAACCGAAGTCAAAAAACTACATAAATATAAAAACACACAACACAAAATAAAAAAATACTAAAATTTCAGTCACATCGCCGCTCCATTTGGATTTCAACTGAAAACTAAAATGTCAGCGATTTGTAATCACTTAGCTGTCAATCTATCTATCTGGCCAGTTCGAACAAAGGCGTGGAGGTTGTATTGATACAAAAAATGTTAAAACTGAGTATAGGTTTTACAGTTTCGTCCGATACGATACAATATTTTTTTTACCGAATTAACGTAACGAGCATGCAGCACCATCCTTTAATGCCGCCCATGACAACTGTGATCGACCTAGAACATGACTTGATTTATAGGATGGGTAGTCTAGTTGATATATTAATATAATATGGTGTGAATGTTAATGGTGACAATCTGGTGTCTGTGTTCCGTGGTGACAATGCTATAGTAGAATAATACATAATTATATACTATGAACAATTTAATAATAATAATAATGCAAAATATTATATTTTGAAAACCCTACCAAAGCTTGACTTTCTATAGTGTATTACTATAATACCTGATTCACCGACATGACCGCAAAATAAAAATAAAAATTAACTGACTTTAAAAAGGGAAGGGAGTCTTTTTATAATTCTTTATTCATGTCTCTTAAATTGGGCGACATCTGACGGGTGCTTTTTGAACTAGTATTAACAATTTATTTCGTTCAGGCGTTTACCTCATAACTTTGGACTGGGTATTTGATTAATATAATTCTTATGTTAATCAAAAAATTATTTTGTTTGTTTGTCTTCCGATTTCATATTTCTCCGTCATTTTTGAATATTATTCTTGAAAAAAAAATTACTTTCTTTTAACTTGATTTCCTACGCTGCTAGCTAATTTTATCGACATCGCTAACAATGCGACAAGCAGCTAAACTCTGAAAGACATTTGATGCCGTATAAAAATGTTAAAGCGCTCGGAACTCCGTAATCTATTTTATCAGTCAGAATTCAATAATGTTTAGAAAGAACGTTAAAACTCAACTTTAGCCAGATTGCGTCACAGATTGGTCATGAATAAATAATACAGTCAGTATATTACATTTCTTAAACAATGTATAATAGCTTAGTGTAGTATCGATCGTTAGTATGTGCGACTTGAGAGTTTTTAAGAGACTCCATTGGTATGATTTGTGACTTGTGAAAAGTTTTTGTGTTTATGAGACGTGAATTTGAAGGTTTCAGGATTTAATTTTTTAAAGATAAAATCTTAAGAGTAGGTAGGTACATTTTAGATGATTCTGTTTTGTCAACATGAATACAACAATTTTATACCAAATTCGTAGATAGGTTTAAAAAAAACTTTCGCATAATTTATATTCTTCACCGAAACCTTAAATAATGAGCCACTCCAATATCGATACACTTCTGAGATATTGATACGAAAAAATATTAAGTCGGCATCAACAAGAAGCAGCCTACGTGACGGAAATACGCAACGAGTATCATTACATCGAAACGTAAGCAATATTCCGATATTTAAATAGAAAATACAAGATTTCGTTTTTATTATGTTGTCATGTTTTTGGGTGCGATAGGGGTTCTTGTCTGAATGAGAATATACAGATATGTTTAATATATGTACATACATCCTTTTCTTTGACGGAATACTTACAAAAATATTCATTGATTTTTCTAAAGAACTTTATTTTTAATGAAAATAATACACAGCCAGTCTATAGAAATGTGACATTTTTTAAGGTACCGAGCATGTGTCAGGGTATTCAGTTATATTTTATGATATCCAGATGGCGTTAGTGTAAAGTTAAATTCCAGTTTGTGGGGTCGCATCGCTTGTCCCGTGGCCGCTATCGTGGAATCATGGGTGCAGATGGTTTTTATGGTTTACTAGAGAACCGCCCGCGCTTCGCTTCGGGACCCGTAGGTAACACCCGCGTAGGTCCCGCTCCCGTAGGAATTTAGGCTAAAAAGTAGCCTACTACTCGCTCTCTTCACTCCACCCTGTCTGAGGTGTGTGGAGCCCTCGGGACAGTTAGTTCCCCTTTGGGGATGTCTCTCGCGGCCCGTTAAAACGGGCCAGTCCTTGGGTTGGGCCCTAAGGCCCTTGGTTGTCCATCTGTGGTTAACCAATAGGTCAAGTCCGGTGAGTGGTGACCTTTTTACAGGCCACAGAGTCTTAAACGGGATGGGGTTCATCTTCGCGCCGCCCAGGCGATCGAGCCCCTACCGGGTGAATCCCGCTGGTGGGAAGCCCAGCAGGAGCCGATCAGCGTCGGGCGATGACTTACGAAGCCCCAGTATCAGTCAGTGCTAGGCCCGTCCCGCGCAACCAGCAAGTCGCGCGGGAAGGCCCAGCGGTCCGGTGGACGGGTGTGGAGCGGCGCCAGGTCCTGCAGATGCGGGAACCGCGACGCGTCGACACGCCCGAACATGTTGCGTGCCAATCGCTCGATGAAGTCGTCCAGGCTCTCGACTCGAAGGTCCCTCTGGATGACGGCGTTCCTGACGTACCTCGGCGCACCAGTCAGCCGGCGGAGCGCAATCGCCTGAACTGCGCGCATCCTCTTGCGCTGCGGTTCGCTGGCGAGCGCGTACCACGCCATTGCCGCGTACGTGAGGCGGGGTCTGATGTAGGTCTTGTAGACCCCGAGCTTCAGTCCGAGAGGGAGGCTCGAGGGGAGCACTGGTTTCTGCCATCGCACTTCTGGAATTCGCGACGGCTTTCGTAACCTGTGGCTTCGTCGAGAGTCTTCCGTCGATTTTGCCCAAGTATTTGGGCTGTGGGGCCCATTGGTTATCTTGTCCATGAAGCTCCAGAGTAGGGTCCCGCCTGTTGAGGTATCCTCCTATGTTCACAGCCGGCGTCTTCCCGACATTCACCGACAGTCTCCACGCGGCGAGCCATTCGGGGAGGGCATCAAGCGCACGCTGCATCTTGACAATTGCGTGGGTTCTATTCAGCGACGTGGTGATGTACGCCACGTCATCGGCATACAGGGCAAGCGACGCCCCCCCTGCCGCCGGGATGTCGTCGGTGTAGCAGGCGTAGCAGACCGGGGACAGGCAACTCCCTTGCGGGACGCCGGCTGCGATCGGACGCTCGGTGGATTCGGCGTCTTCAACCACTACTCTGAAGCTTCTATTTTCGAGGAAACTGTAGATCATCTTAACGGCACTCCGGGGCGCCGACGGCTGCGAGATCTTGTAGAGAAAGCCGTCGTGCCAAACACGGTCGAACGCCTTTTCCATGTCGAGGAATACTGCACACACGCGTTCTCTCTTATTCAGAGCCGCGGTAACGGTGTGCAACACACTCGACAGTGTAGCCGTGCTGTTCAGCGGCATCAAAAAGTAGCCTTCCACTTCTGTTGGCAGCTAGGCTATTCCACCCCGGATGCTTGCAGTTCCAGTCGCCCGCGCCCACCACCGGTGTCGGCGAGTCCAGCAACTTGCGGACATCAGCCAACAGGATAGTGCCAGCGGGCGGGCGGTACACTGAACACAGCCGGAGCGGGGAGTTCTCGAGGCAGAGCTAAAGTAGCCTATTACATTTGCCTATGACTTAAGTAAATTACATGTAGTATTTGATAGCGTAATTCAGAACTTGCAAATGAATTTTGTTAACGCCATCTATTGGCAACTCCGAAAATAAATATCTAGTAACTAACAAAACATCGATCTTCCCATGGGAATGGGATGTTTTTCCGCGGTAAAAAGTAGCCTACGTCACTCTCCACCCTCCTAACTATCCCCACACACATAAACCTTACCATATAATAGCTTTGTTGCGACGTGAAAGCGTCACAAACAAACAAACAAACAAACAAACAAACACACTTTCACATTTATAATATTAGTAAGGATTAGAAAAACTCATCATCCATAATTATAGTGGCCATTTAAAATCAAATAAAATAATCCACTGACGGACTGGTTACAACATTAAATAATTTGAACTGATGAATGAAAACTTTTGTATTTAATTAAATTCGAATATTTTGAAAAAAATCAAGGATTCCTTGATTTTTATAGTTTATGCTTATCAAATATTTTAGTATTACTTCCTCAAATTCATTATTAAATAAAACATACAGATACAATAAATACTTTATGTTACTATTTCCAAGTAAACTACGCCGCCTCACCTCTTAAAAAGTGGGCTGCTATCAAAAGAGTAGGCCAACGGTATTACGGTAATGATCCGTAATGACACCAGTAAACGTTTCTATTTCGAGAACGTAAATGATTGGTTTGTCGATACTCATAAATATAACGGGCCTTTTATACTGGAGGCGGCTTGCTATGGTCGTAGATGTTCTCGTAGTACAGGGTTTACGTAGCAGTCGTAGAGGCTGTGTAGCGTAGACCGATGATTTTGCGTAGTAGACGTAGAGGCTGTAGGATGTAGACTTTAGATTTTACGTAGTAACGGTAGAGGCTGTTTTATGTAGCCCGCTATTTTTACGCAGTAGTCATAGACCCTGTGTATTGTAGAATATTGATTTTACGTTGTAGTCGTAGAGGCTGTAGAATGTAGATCTAAGATTTTACGTACTAATCGTAGAGGTAGCCGTATGTAGACCGTTAACTTTACATTGAAGTCGTAAAGGCTGAAAAATTTAACGATGATTTGTTTGTCCTTGGAATGATTGGATGTCCAGTGTCCATGGAACCCGCCATACAAAAAATCCTAGTATCGGACATGTCACTAGATGGGTTTAAAAAAACTTGAGCAAGACATTGTATAAGGTTCTTAATTCGGCCACAATCGGTCAATACGACCACGTAACTAGCTGGCGTTTATAAACTATTGATCTGCTATCGATTTCGGCAGTTTTTATACTCCACGATTTGTTGTGATAACGACACTATAAGTATGACATACGTTAAATTTTATACATGACTGTTATTATGTTTTTCGTTTTGAAACCAGTATTTAAAAAACATTTTAAAATATATTTTCATTTATAAGCAATTATTTTTTTATTTATAAACATATTTTTGAATAAATCAAATAAATTATATTCTTTTAATAACTTGTAAAATTAAATAATTAATAATTAATCGAAAGTAAAACTGTTCCCTAAATTGTAGGTACTTGATAACTTTTGTTAGGTGCCGGTTTACTATAAATATATAATATATTTTGGCGATATTTGCTAACCAAACTATTAAAAAATTACAAAACATTTTACTCCTAATAAACGACATTGATCCTTAGAACTATTAATCAGCGTCAGCGATTTGATTTTCTGATTACTATAATTATAATATATTATTAATTTAATTGTAGGTACACAGTAGCATTTTTCGGTCAGTAAGAATAATATTGTCTTCACCGGCCACTTCAAAATGAAGTGTTTTGCGTGCATATTCAACTTGGTTTAATATTATTTAAATCCGCTCATTAATTAAACAATACCTGCACCTGTTTCCCTAAATTTGAAACCAAAATGAGAATAATATTTGGATTAATATTATTACGAGTATCTACAATAGTAACTGAAGTTTACTCTAAAAGTTATAATTTCTTGGCTTAATATGACTATAATTTTGTGGCTTACAGCTAAATCAATCAAACTATCAAATTATTATTTATGTAGTAACGTAACAAGAGGGTTGGTTTTTCTTATACATCAAAAATCATAGTTCTTCGACGTAACAGTATTTTTTATAAGCGTCGTATCGTGCGTTGTAAATAGCCCTACCGGACTTTCCACCAAGTCAAAGTGAAGGGAAATATAAATGAGTGGCGCCTCGTGAATAAATGAACGAATTTGCATCGTTTGAAAGTCGATTTTAGTACTTTGGTTTTGAGTCCATTACATTTTGAATGTTTAATGGTATCGAGTCACTGCAGTACGAAAGCGACCCATTATGGTTTAAATTATTTATGAAATAAGTACGTCTACCGGTTATTAATGTGCCGTCAATTTGATTTATTTACTTTCATTGACAGGTTTTGTTGGGGGAATCTTAAAATATGGTTGAATTTTGTATCAAAGAGCTAATGTTGGTGCCCACAAAATGTTAATGTTTATTGTAGTCGGTTAAACACTTCAGTTTCCACAGTAGATACTTAAGATTCATAGAAAATTATATAATTATACATCCTCCACTAATCTCATTAATAGCCCGAGCTCTAAGGATTATCCTCTTAAAGATAAAGCTAGTTCTAGTTTTCGATTAAAAAAATAATTATACAAATCAAAACACCCATTCAAAAATTATGAGGTAAGGATCATAAATTAAGAACGCATTATTCTGAATAACTCGTCAGATATCGTTCAAATTTATATGGCACCAAGCGTGAGTTATGAGTTTACACACGTCATAAGAAATAAACATACAGGTGAATTAAAAACATCCTCCTTTTTTGAAGTCGGTTAAAAATGGAAGCTTAATCTTTTTACTCTATTTCTTGGCTAGCATCGCATTAACAATAGCCGTGGCATTAATTTTTCTGTGGGCATACTATTGTCTGTTCATTTGTTTGTTATTTGTACAATTGTACAAAAATATAAGATATCAATTACCATGCTCGATACACACCGTAATGAGCAATGCATATGCGTCGACACGCAGAACACAATAATACCAAATGTACTAATTAATATCGAAGCTGTAAATAGATCGGTTACGGGCCACTGCACTTCACAATAATAATCAGAACTGTTAACCGATAACCAACTCTAACACGAAGATAATAGAGTCGATGCAACAAACCAAACAAAAGCTTAATAAGCGACAAACAATACTATGCTTTAAGTTTGGTGTATACGTTTGAAATTGTAATGAGAAGAAAAGCTTATGGTACAGGCTGTTGTGGAAATCACAGAAGATTTTAATGTTAATTTAATTATCCGTCGTTAATATAGAAGCCCATAGGAGCTGTGACGTTCGTTACAAATTCACTGGAAACGGCTTCGCTGAACAATGGATTGTTAAATGTACAATGACATTTTAAGTTAATTGTTTATCTTTAGCTCAAAATAACAGTTGTTATTTTGAACCGGTTAACTTTTTCCATATTACATGGGATCTTTTTATTTGTGAAGTATAAAAAGTTATTACTTGAAGGTTATTTATTACAGTAGTTATTATTAAATCAGTGAAAATCAAATCCAAATTCAAAACAACCTGTCAAAATTCCAAAAAAACTACTTTTGGTGGGTCTACTGCGTTAGTAAAGACATACCTATAATTAGTTTTTCTTACATAATTATACATTATATACAGCAAGCGCTCACAGATTTGTAATTATGGACATTAGAAATGTTACTAAAATGATAGAATAATGGCACTAGATTTAATAATTAAACCGTAGAGGCCTCACTCACTGTATTATTCAAAGTCTTAACGTTGTACGGTAATAATAGACGGTTCGATTCATACAACCGCTAAGTCAGCCAGTCGGCTGCCAACGGGTTGATTCAGTCCATTCATATATTTAATTTAGTGAATGCCCTGTTTAGCTGACTGGCATTTCAAACAATCGTATTTCATTTTAAATACAGACTTCAAATATCATTCATTTTACATTGTTAAGTTATAAGGTGAGACATCAATCAAATGCGTTGTTTGGGATAGCTCAAAAACTACTCATCAGATCTTGCTCAAAAAATGGAACCACATGACAAGCACTAAATTTCTCAAAGCTTATGATGGCTTATTGGTGAAATTATATCGAGCTGTTGCCCACGGCTTGGCCCGCGTTAAAGTACTATTGACTAATTTCAACTCCTACTTTACCCCTTTAGAAGTGGAATTATATGACAAAATCCGTCCTTAGAGAGTGTCTAATAACTATAAAAAAACATTGCCAAACATTCTTATACACCAAGCGGTTTTAGATATTTCGTGACGAGTAAGTGAATTTTCGTTTTTATATATTTAGATTAAGCCTACTTAATTCGACAACTGTCTTATTAACGTGACAGGTACAGACCAAAAAGCTATCAAAAGAATTTCTGAACAGAATAAATCGATATGCCTTACCTGCATTGTCCCCGTCAGGACGCAATTACTTTTGTTATTGTCACTGAAGACACTATAATTTACTTTGCCTACACGCTGTTGTTTCTCAGGCCGCTGGAATATTTAAACGGTGTTAAACACCAGTATTACTGTCATGTACGTTGTAAATCGATTGTATTTGAACAAAGCTGACTGGAGACACATTGTCGTAGTCATAGTAACGTGAGGTAAGCCGTGTGATATACGTAAAATGTATTCAAACACTCACGAATCATTCAGTACTAAAAAAAGACACAATGTCCTGCAATATTTAGGTATAATTAATATTTCAAGTTCTAAACGGTGTATTAAGAATAAACATGCACCATTTTTTAATTTAGACCTTCTACAATAATATTGAGATAAGTATAATAAAACGTGTGCCACACGCAACAGGAACATTAAGGTCTTCCAAAATTCTGTGAAATTGAAATGTCCTGCAATATTTAGGTATAATTAATATTTCAAGTTCTAAACGGTGTATTAAGAATAAACATGCACCATTTTTTAATTTAGACCTTCTACAAAAATATTGAGATAAGTATAATAAAACGTGTGACACACGCAACAGGAACATTAAGGTCTTCCAAAATTCTGTGAAATTGAAACAACCGTAACGCTGTGCAAGACAGAAGCATCATTATTTTTCCTTTTTTCTTATATCATTGGCGTAAGTTGCTCTTTTTCTTGTATGAGTGCGATAGATGCCATCTATCCGTTTTTGCAGGAACTTTTTGGCATGTTTGGTTTTAAGTAGGTAATATTGACCTTCCGTTGTTAAACTGTTATTAAACACATTTACTATAACAATTGTACTGTATTACCAAGTAACTAAATTAAAAAGCTAACTTCTCCAATAATACAATATAAATCTCCACCACCGGCAAATGGAATTATAGCCCAAAGTTAAATTAATAACTCCGAGGAAATACGGTTTTCATGCCTCGTCACTAAATGAAATAATGTTTCACGATTTGCAGTAATATGGAGTTGGAGGCTTGCAAAATTCGCTACCGTGATTTTTATAGGGTTCCGTATTAATGAAAATGAGTGCCAAAATGACCCTTTTAACTCCGCTGGCCGTCTATTTATTACAGGGGTCGGTATAATTCGTTGTGTATAATTTATAATAGGTAATTTTAAAATTACATCACATACCTATAGGTAAATTCGTAAATCTCGTCGAATACTCAGTAAGTACTGGGTTCGAGAAAATGCCAAAATGTACCACAAAGACTTTTATTGTAATCGTAGATACACAATTACACTATGTACACAGTAGGTACACATCAAAACACTATGCACGTAGGTACTCGTAAACACACTCGTCGATCACTGTATCGCCCGTAGAAATCACTTCACTTCTCGCTGGTGTCGCTCGTAGGTATCGCTTGTTCTTCCCGGTTTCGCTTCCGAAAATAGAATGCCACGCAGTCGACCGAGTGCCCCTTTTATACCACTTATCCACTATTCATACCATTCTAGAATGTTCCGGCAGTTGTTGGAATCGACTTTCGACCTCCTAACTATTCATTATCTACAATTTTTTTCATAAGCATCACATGCCTACCTACTTACTGCCTTACTTATAAAAATCTACTAATCAACTTCTTAGCAACAAATTAGTTAATCAGTAATTAACTCCTTAAGTAATGATTAAATATTTTCTACTCATAATCGTCACTTAAGCATAACTTAACTAATGAACCGTTAAGATCCCAAAATTTATTTTACTCTGTAAACACTGTCAAATGTTGACAGTATAAAATTTTAATTTTTGCTACAAATGTCAATGCTAACGATTATAATAGCAACATTCCATCACTAGAAAAAATTCAGCTGTCACAAATTCATTTTGGCGGCTAACGGTTACAGTTGCAGCATCTTGAAAGTTTTACGGTGATTTTGTAGTTTATTTATCATGATATTATAATAAATTAAGTAAGCTAAAATGGAAAATGCTATGAAAAAAGAGTGCGGTCTGCTAACTGAGATGAACAAGAAAAGGTATTAGAGCAAGATCCCAGGGCCGCCAGACGTCACGTATTTTCTGACGAAGGAAATGTGGACGATTGAGTAGTGTTAGTATGTACTAAGAACGCATGCCTACCTGCTAGCTTGCTCAGACGGCCAATTTTCAGGTATCAGGTAATCAAGGTACATAAAAACATTACTTACCTCACGTAAATTCTCCAAGCTGATTTTTACGTATATTTTAGGCAATATCCTTAAAAATAAGTCGCCAATACTCCCAGACACTTTCCGTCGGCCGTATTGCTTTGCAGACGCTTTAAAGCTCCCAAATGTATTAGAGTCTCCAACGCCTGACGCATTTTAATTGCACCAATTACACCAATCACGCATTGCGTGAGATGCGTAAAGCAAATTGGTGCAATTAAAATGCGTCAGGCGTTGGAGACTCTAATACATTTGGGAGCTTTAAAGCGTCTGCAAAGCAATACGGCCGACGGAAAGTGTCTGGGAGTATTGGCGACTTATTTTTAAGGATATTGCCTAAAATATACGTAAAAATCAGCTTTGAGAATTTACGTGAGGTAAGTAATGTTTTTATGTACCTTTATTACCTGATACCTGAAAATTGGCCGTCTGAGCAAGCTAGCAGGTAGGCATGCGTTCTTAGTACATACTAACACTACTCAATCGTCCACATTTCCTTCGTCAGAAAATACGTGACGTCTGGCGGCCCTGGGATCTTGGACTATATATTTAAATATTATATTAGGACATGAAAGCTATTTTTTACCTATTTTTTATTTATTCTATTTCATTATGAAAAATAATTAATATATCACCTTCAAAAACATCCATTTTATTAAATTATTTTCAAGCCACAACTCAGAGAAAATAAATTATAACGACAAAACTTAAAATGGCACTAAACGAAAGTTCACAATACTTGAACCCATATGTATAGATTTCAGATCTTTTCAGACATACGTCATACAGCAGCTGATAGAAAACCGCCATTTTGTTACTTAGGGCCTTAAACAATGCTTAAACATGGGTTCGCCATTGATTAACTTGACAGCTAATTAATACGCTGCTAAGAAACTGCTTAAAGTTAATCAATGATTATGAGTAAGAAATATTCTTAAATGGTAACTAAGTATTACTTAAATTTTAAGCAACGTTTATAAGTAAGGCCTTTAGTCTTTTACCCAAGACTTTATCAATATTTTTTTGTGTTAAAGTTAGAAGTAAATGGAGCGGTCCCCCAACGCGACGTATTATTTTAAAAGATATATTTTTTTGCTTTTTAAAGGTTTGTGTCAGGGTTTTTTTTTAATTTTTAATAAAAAAAATTATTTTATACCTTTTATAGGTAATAACATTCTGGATTAAGTTATAAATATTCTCTTACTGTACGTTTTCATTTGAGACCCCACACGAATATATTTGCATACATACGGCTATTCTTCCCCGCTTTCACCCCCCACAACTATTAAACGGCTCAACCGATTTTCATCAAATATATTTTAAAACATGCGCCCGTAAGTTCCCTTTAATACAAAAAAAAACTAAATTGAAATCGCTTCATCCGTTCGGGAGCTATGATGCCACAAAGAGACAGAGTGAAAATTCTACCCCGCTTTCAATCCCAACAACTTTTAAACGGCTCAACCGATTTTCATCAAACGTATCTAAAGACACGCGCCCGTAAGTCCCCTTTAATACAAATAAAACTAAATTGAAATCGCTTCATCCGTTCGGGAGCTATGATGCCACAGGCAGACAGACAGACACAAAGACACACACACACACATACAGACATACAGACATACAGACACGTCAAACTTATAACACCCCTCTTTTTGCGTCGGGGGATAAAAAAATTATTTATTAATAATAAAAAAAAATGATTCAACAGTAAAATACTATGAAGTAATAAAACACGTAAAAAAGTACAGTGGATATTTGAACCTCCTCCTTTTCTTGAAGACTTGAAGTCGAGTAAAAATCATGGAGATCCTAATTCGATTAATCATTTAAGATTGACGTAAACCGCCGGCTATCAGCACTTCGACATTTAATACAGTACAATAGTTCTGATTAACTAACAATGTCGAAGTTATTGTAGCATGAATATCGGACGGCCAAATTTGATAAGTCACGTGGTGCGTGATTACCACAGATCGGATGGCCGCACTTCGCCGTTCCTACTGTTGCCGTATAGTTTAATTGGATAGAAATACAAGATGTTAACATAACAATACTGTAACTGATATCTGATGGTACGTGGAAGATATTCGAGGAAAATTAATTTGGCTTCTGAAACAAATTTACTTTGTTTAGGTATGGCTTACGCGCTGTGCTTGATACTTCGTTTGCGCGTGGGAAATCTTTTCGCGTATATCCCAAACCCGCGGGAATTCCGGGATAAAAAGAAGACTATAATGTTGCTCCACTAACTTCTCTATCTTCCAATCAAAATTCTATAGAAATCAGCTCAGCCGTTCCAGAATTAGCCCGGAAAAAACGACAGATTAACAGAAACAAAACTTTTTAAATCGTTTGTTTGTGTTTGAGTAACGTATTTATACTCGTATTAATTATATTTTTAGATCATCCCGATCTCTGATATCTAAAATTATGAGTGAAAATAATAAAAGTAACCTTCACCTATTTACGTGTACATATAAGATAAGTACATTTCAAAACGACAATAATTACCGTGTCACTATCTGAGAAGGGCAAAGTGTTATCATAATATAACGGCATATTATTACCAACATCTTACACAGAAATTGCCCCGCCAATAACGTTCTAACTACCATTTTCGTGCTTCCAAATGTAAGTGTAATCTGAAATCAGTCATCGTGATTACATTTTGTCAATCTCTGGTGGATTATACCGCATGTAAATTTATTATTAACCGACTTAAAAAAGGAGAACGTTTCGTAACAAATCTGAGCGACATCTCACAGTCAGTTTTTGAGTTATTCTCTATAATGTGAATTTAATTACTGCTTATTACCTCATGACTTTTGACTGGGTGCTCCGATTATAATGATTTTTTTTTTGTTCAAAAGGTAGTGCTTGTGGTGTGGTCCCTTATAAATTACCCTTATACGGAGCGACATCTGACGAGTGGTTGATGAGTTACTTTGAATTTGAAGTCGTTTATTTTTGTTGTAAAAAGTTAGTTATTGACATCGTGGTAAACACTTAAAGTCACGTCTAATTGATTTGGATATTACGATGCGATCGCAGTCAAGTTAAGCCAGTCTAATCCCTCGCCTCATTACTGAACTGTTAGCCACTAAATTTGCGCTGCTATAACAATATTGTATGCAGCCCGCTACCCGTGAAATTCGGTTAAGAATGTGTTTGGATGAACTCCAAAACAATTAGAGCAGTTGTTTTAACTACTACGTCAACTTTAGAAAGTGATGTAGTAGTGTGTTTCAATGTGTTTTGAATTCATTAGGAGATTTCATAGCAAATATACTATATATGCTTAGCTCGTCCAAGCAGGTCAAAATAAAGATTTTTTTAACGTTTTATAGACGGACATGTAAAGTAGTTTAGTTTCGAAGCGAATCCGGAAACAGAAAAATGGAGGAAGAAGAAGAGAAGAAGAAAAGAGGAGAAAATGAAAAGCAGAATAGTGAGAAGAGAAGTGAACAGTGCCTATAGTGTACACTGTACAGTGTCGCAGGTGTCGTGCTGCAAGTACAGTGTCGAGAGTGTCGTGTCACAAATACAGTGTCGTGAGACTCGTCCCGCAAGATTTAGAGTGCGTAAACAATAATTTTACATACCTAGTAAAAAAGACATCTGAGTTTCAAATTAAACTAAGCTACAGAATTGTCAATCGGGGAATTGAAACAAATATACAAGAAACAATTATTTATATGACTTTATGTCCAGACGTAATCGAATCATCGAAATGTTCAGGAAAACAAAGTTGTACACAATAACTAAGAAATATTGGCTCTGAACCAGGTAGTAAATTACGCACACACTTTCACTGTTCTTTACTATGATCATTGAATTATCTAATTCTAGTAGTATAATGTCTTGGACCTCGTCCAGACAACATTTTTGTTTAAATGAATGGCGCCAAATATTGTGTTATTTTGATGTTGAATTATATTATTACTATTTTTATACACATAATAATATGTTCTCTACAATGTTCTCGAAGGTGTGCGACGTCTACCGATGCTCATTTCGAATGGTGGACTGTGGGACCTTCTCCTTACATTTTGAGAGGAAGCTTGTACTCGTATGTACCCAGTAGTGACAGTTATGGGTTGCGAATAAGAAGCCTTTTTGTGATGAATATTTTTAGAAGTTAATCAGAATTCAATTGCTTTGTTGGACATATTGGACAACTTTTAGACTAAAAACGTCCCAAGCGAGTAAAGACTCGCTTCGTTTCAGAAAACCTTTACCTATCGAAAAAATGTCAAATAAGGATTTTACCTGACAATTATATTAACTTAATTTATTTATAGATTGAACTGCAAGAGATAAATATGGTAGCGTTGTTTATGAATTTCAATAGTTATTAATGTACAAAATACATGCCAATTTAAATAGTATTTTGATTGTTGATACTAAGATAATAATTTACTCGTGGCTTTCTCGAAGCAATGCGGGGACATTTACTAATGTTTGTTAAACACCCAGAGACCGAAACACATGTTATTGTCTGTCCACTGCCGCGACACTAGAGAGCGTCTAGAGTACTCTAGAGAGATGATAAAAACATGAAAACTGAGAGTTTATGTTTTTTATTAATTGTGCCAAGTTATCTTTTGTTACGATCAAAATATTTTTCAATTTGTGGAACTAATAAAGATGCGTGTAAAACAATGTGGCTCTTATTTTTCAAGAATATAACATGAAAACGACACAGTTACACATTTATTATGCAGTAAATTTATAACTGCGGAAAATAATCTCACACGCCAAAAGAAATTATACAAAGAAAATATGAAAAGCGAACTTTGCTAACAACAGACGTGAAATTTTCAATCTTAAAGAATCAAGTCTCAAACACATTGAAAACACAAAACAATTGCCAAAGCGAAGTACAGTCACAATTACCTATTACTTCTAGACTACGACCCCATACATAATGTATGTTTACTGTCACTTTAAATAAAAAAGTATTTTACTAACGTGTTAATCTAGAATCGGTTCAATCAAATTTTAATCAGCCTAGCAGACAGACCCTCCGTAATCCGGACCTCAATTCAAAACTATTAGCCACTAAATTCAGGAGAGCATAACGATATTGTATGCATCACGATACCCATGAAATTCGGCTAAGTATGTGTTTGGATGGGCTCCAAAACAATTAGTGTTGGATGGAGAAACTTTCTCCATGTAATACCATGCTCCGGCTTGAGTTCTGCTTTAAGCCCTTTGAAAGCATTGCGATATGAACTTTATTTCGGGTCATTTACGGCCATTTTCGGTCGGATCAAAGTTGGCCGTAGTAAGCTGTGATCACGCGTGAATCAGTTTGTTAAAGAAAAAGCTGAAAATGTATCCCTTAGGAACACGATATTTCATATTTCAATGCTTTCCTATGAGTTGGAATCGAAGTTGAGTTGATATAATGTGCATATTTTCTTTATCTTAGTCGGCAACGCGTCGGTGACATTTTGTGTTGCTGAGTTGGCTCTTGTGCTCGTTTAAAAGACGTTATCATAAAAGAAACGAAAGTAAAACTCTATCTTCAACGTCCCCTAGTTGCCATACTGAATTTTGAATATTATTGTAATGTTCATATTTATAATTTTGAATTATTGCAAGTTTAGTTTAGTTTAGACAAATAGATTGCCGTCAAAAATGAACAACCATACATTCATTCCCATTAAACACATTACTCTCTCGGCGAGCGTAGAATAAAAAATTCCGTGTGAATCATAATTATTTGAGTGCCAAATTTTATTGAGAATCCGTTTAGTCATTGAGCGTCATTCGGAACCAAGCATCTGAGTAAACATATCACCATCATAATATTATCATCGCAAATATTTTTACTTCTTTCGTTCTTAAAATAACAAACATGTATTTATAGGAATCAAGAGTTATTTGCGTCAAGCGCGCCCCGTGCGCTTACGTACAACGAGCTTGTAAGTGGGCTCGGCTTGTTTAATTCTATTAATTATGTTAACTGACCTACGAATGGCGAGTAGTAAGTCTCCGCGCATCATACACTTTGTTATAAGGTTGCAAAGGTTATGTTGTTTTTATACATTTTCTCATGCTTCGGGATACCCATGGCTTAGAACTCCGCCTTAATTAACACTAGAAATATTTTGAGATGGGATTTGTAAACCGATAAAGAAAAATCCCAATATAACGCCAATGTTAGGTAGTGTATGCTCAATTTTGGTGAAAACCGCATCTATCTAAGTTATATCATTTTTAAAATGGCAAGAACAAACACAAAGTGAAAGACGAACTTTCAGACAAAATTATGGATTAAAAACACTAGCCTCACCTGGTAGGTATTCAGCAAGAAATATCGCAAGCAGGGGAGTTTATTGCGTATGCAACTTGCAAAAAACAAACAGCCAGAGCGACATACAGAGTTGGAGACAGCAGATAATAATAATAACTGTAAAAGTTTTTGATGTTAAGAAAACTAATTATAATACCAATTTTATTTACTGTAAACTTAAGAAAGTTAAATAAATTCTTACATACCAAATTTGAACATAGGTACAGAAGCTGTTTAATAAGTAATTATGTTTATGAGAAACGTTATCTATCTATACATCCTGGAATAAAACTGAAACTGATCGCTGATTGAGCACGCTCATCTCAGAATCAGAATCCGCGAGATCGGGATTCACGCGGGAAAATCTCCCATGTACGAACGAAGTCGCTAGCAACAGCTCGTAGGTGTTAAGATTTGTTGAAATATTTATATTTACCAAGACATTTTGTATAAATATTTCGTAATTGTGCTCTTTCCGATGATATCGTACGACAGTCAGTCACATCACATCTTAATGCCTACTAAATGATTATGTTTGAAGTATTTTCCTTGGAATTCTGGGCAATTCTTCAAAGTGTGTTTGGCAGGCGTGCAAACTTTTTGTAATTTAATAGGTATAGATTTTAAATAGCTCGGTGTGTCTCAGCCGAAGTATAATTAAAAGTTTACACACCCACTTTTAACAAGTATGAGCTAATTAAAAATAACGAAGTTGACTTATTATCCGTACTTCATATAACGAAGTGTATTTTTTTAACTTTTTGCTTAAACATTTTGTAAGTCACAGTATTTTTAAGCATTATTTTTGTACGATAATAAATTAGACATCAGTTGCAGTTAAAGTCTCGATTTAATTTTGTTATCTATAAAACTTCGAAATCTATAATAACAGATTGTAATAGTTTAACATTTTAACTGGTATGCGTATATAATGCTTATCTACCTTTCGAAAGGCCTTGGGTACAATTCTTAACGAGATGGAAATCAGAATTATAATAAATCAGGGTCTATATTCGGGTCTATGTGTTGTCGGTTGTACCTAAGACAACGGACACAATAATAATATATGTTTCGACCTATTTAAATATCTAACAGATTTTCAACACGAGCAATTCAACAGTTATTACAGAATAACGTATTGGCACTAAAATGATTGGCGTGTTAACAACGTGCCACTCGTATAACTCGTATAACGCATCGTGAAGAAACCTGCATACCGGAGAGTTCGCAAAACTCCAAGGTGTGTAAAGTTCGACAATCTGTACTTGGCCAGCATGAAGAAGAGCATAGGAGATTATGGCCCAGCATGGAAGACTATGGCATTAACCTTCTCATTCCGAGAAGAGACCCGTACCCAGCAATGGGACAGTTATATACGACTCTTTTATATACAACACTTTTTCGACGTATCACGTACAAGAATAGTTACTTCTTTCTAATACTTAATAGGTAGGTACTAGTCTTTTGAAATACTTCTCAGTTCTACGTCTAGTGCATATCCAATCAAGCATATGCCGCTCAAGTGCAAATTAGTGTTGTGGTTAGAGGTAAACCCAAGTGCCGGTTCTTTTATGCCACCAAGAGGAATAACAACATCTATTTGACAATAAGTAACACGAGATACGGCTCTATGTGCCCTCCTAAGCACGGAAGCGCTTAATATTTTTTTTCCATTAGCGGTAAGACAAATATTATGTAAACATTTTGTTTCGTACTTAGCTATTGCCTGCGCAAATCTAATTACCTACTTCCAATTCAAAATTTTCAGGTGCCTAAATACTTTTATTTTGGTAAGATATCAATCATAACGACTCTGAGTGCGGCGGTAACCGCCGCACTCAGAGTCGTTAATGGTTACTTAACTCGTTCCTTAGTATAGATTTAAAAAAGTTCACTCTCACAGTCAGTTAACGGATCGTTAGTGTCCCTTAATGATCATTAAATTTAAGGAGAGTCAAACTCTTACTTAACTATGTAATGGATGATTTTGACATTTGCGTTTTGAGGTTACTGTGATAAATAAACCATAATTTTATCAGTGAATTAATGAAAATCAGTTGCATTGTAGCACTCATAGCCCGGCGGCTTGCGTCAATCCTAAGCGATCGGCAAAGTTAAACAACAGCGGGCGCGGTCGGTAGTCGGATGGGTGACCGTTAGTGGCAATAATTTCTTGAGCGCTTCCGTGCTTCGGAGGGCACGTAAAGCCGTCGGTCCCGGTTGTTATCGATTGATAGCAGTCGTTAAGCTATGTCGGAGGCCTTCGGGCGGCTTGAAAACTTTCGACACTGGGTTGGCCACTAACCCCTCCACCAACCCGCATTGGAGCAGCGTGGTGGAGTATGCTCTAGGCCTCCTCAGTAATGAGGAGAGACCCGTGCTCAATAGTGGGCCATTAGTGGGTTGTAGCTTAGCTTTTTTTTAGTTGCATTGTGTTTAAATATTCAAAAAAGTCTGATATGAGTGACTTTATTGAGTTTGTGGAATATGCTAGAAGGTTTATTAGAGAAGTGGGACAGAGGAGGTATTTACGCGATTATTCAGATAACAGATAGATTATTTTAATTCAGGTAACAAAGACCCATAACATATATACCTTACAGACTAACATACATATAACAATATTAACTTAAAAACTAATTCACTTTGTCGCGAAGTGAGATGCGCTTTCGGTGGCTCCCGGTGGTCGTCGACGTCCACGGAACTTCCTGAAGACGACCCCCTTTGGCCACAGCTCCTCCTTCAAAAACGTCGGCAGGTGTTCGGTTGGAACACGCACAACAAAGGAGTTGAAGTTCACTGCGTTGCGCGAGTCCAACTTCTCTACCAGCAACCGGTACTTGGTCATCTTCTCCAAATACTCCACGACATCGGACACTTTCGTGGTGTGATGGAGTCGAGAGACGTCCACGTAAGACGCGGGAACGGCGGGACGTAGGAGATGGTTCTGTCTTGTCGGTGCTGTGCCACATTGGTTGCGACAAAGAGGCTTTTTCCTCTTCTTCTTCTCCACTTTAGTGAAGCCGTCTTTGTCCAGCTGGCCAATTTATAATGTAATATAATTTATATTGCCTTTGCCCGGTTAAACAAGAAATGAAATACAAACAAACCTTGGAAATGCCTTGGAATTATTATTTACTATTATGACATTGACATTTGACAATGACAACATTGACAACAAGTCTACTGTCTAATTGACAACAGTAAGTGTTCCCATAGAAAAAAAGTGCAAATCATTCTATTTTTTGTTCAATTAAATAGCTATTTCTCATTGTATTTTAGTAAAAACTAACAGTAAAAGAACTGACTTTCAATCATATTCCAATTAATAATGAGTTTAATAGCTTTATACATATTTTTTCGTTGTGAAATACCAATTATTTTTAAGCGTGGCTACACCAATGCCTTATCGAATTGCAATCGATACGGATGCACCGCCCTACGGTTACTTAAATCTGTCATTAGCAAATGAACCCTTAAATATTGTTTCTGGGATGAACTGTTCATTAACAGATTTAATGGCAATTAGTTAAGTAATCATTAGGTCTAATTTAATGAACCTTTCTGAGTGCGGCGGTTAGATAAGTTAATTTTAACAAACACTTACAAATTAATATAAAATAAAAATTAGCTAGGTTAACCGACGTTCGAACCGACGGAAGGAGATGTTCTCACTGTTTTTTTACCTTTCGAATTATCCTTTAAACCTGGGAGTTATAATAATGTTTTAAAAGGTAGATGTAATTTATCCGGATTATCCTCATAGGCATGCCAAATTGGACTTTATGGGCTTTACGCTTACATTTAATAGGCTTATTTATCAGATCTCATTTGAACTATAACGATAATTATTATTCGCAGAAAGATACAAGCACTGCTTCCGTTCTTTCCATGCTTTGAAGGTTTCTTAAAGCCGTAGGTTACAGTTAATTACAGCAATTGGGAGGAAGAACAGTATTTGGGGGGTCCAGGTTCGAATCCCAGGACACGCACCTTTGACTTCTCGAAGTTATGTGTGTTTAAATGTCACTTGCTACATCGTGATGCAACCTGCATGCCAGAGAGTTCACAAAACTCAAAGGTGCGTGAAGTCCGCCAATTCGCATTTGGCCAGTGTGGTGGACTATGGCCTTAACCTTCTCATTCTGATTAGAGACCAGGGTTCAATAGTGGGCCATGATGGGTTGAGATCATGACGTTGACAGTTAGATATTCTTGGGTTGGCCACCAATCTCTTTAGATCTCTCTTCTCACTTCTCTGCTCCAGACCTCTGTAATGATGAAGACCTGTCTATGTCAGTGCTCAATCGTGGGCAATTTAAAGCCTTAAACTGAATCAAGCAATGTAAGTAAATATTTTTAGTAAATACTATCTATGATGCAAACAGATTTCAGATACGTTGCAATCGAGTTCTCTTATTCAATTTCAATACTTGGTTGCCCATTTCACATACTCGTAGGTAATAGGATCGCTAACTACGATCGATTCTGTCTATAAAATTCCATTGGTGTAATAATTATCTTTTGAATGGCAGAATTGTACTTCACACTCTAAAACCATACACTATTGCTGACATCAAACGACAACAGTTGCCGGGTGCGATAATAATATTTTATACTGGAGCGGTTTATATCCCGACGGCAGCGACAGAGTTCATTTCGAGCATCTTCGCCTGCATCAACGATCGTATTGCAAGACAGATATAATTATAATTTCGAGGTCACACCCACGATTTAAATTTTATTTTCCGACGGGCAATCGCTGAGTTTCGACTGCAATATTTTTTGGATTAAATGACTTTGTTTTTCGCAAAGGATTGTTTTCTGAGATGCAGTGCAGTTGTTTTCATTATTACACGATAAATTAGTTAAATGTATTTCTGTGACGTGTCTGAGGTTAGTTTTTTGGAGTCGAGGTCATGTGACGCCCCTATTTTTTTTTATGCGTCACACCCTCACATTTGCATGTATCCTTGAGGATTAAAATTCCAAAGAATTTAGTTTCTTTGAAAACTATATCCAGCTGATGTTGTAGGATTCCTATCTACCAAAACTATTCTTTTAATCAAAGATGCCAGAGAACTTATGAGTATCTTGTCGTTGACGCTGTGGAACTCGCTCAATTTCTGACTCTTCAACGTTACGACCGAAAAATGCGATTACACTGGGTGGGTCTAGGGATCTTCAGAAGAGAAAGATTATTCATGTCCTTCTCTTTAACTATTATTAGCCAAGTGATCTGACGGTCAATACTTATTTTTAATTTATAAATTGATAAATGGGGAAATGGGTGAATATGTTTAACCCATTTTAAAATGTATAAAAAGGAATTTATCTTATTTTTAAGTCTCCACAAAAATCTCCTGCCGAAATCAGAAATGTCATCAGATACTGTTTTATCACTTCCTAAATATAACATTCAGTTTCATAATTATAATTATCTGTAGGTTGTGTATTGGTGGAAAGTATAAATTGATGATATTTATTGCGATAACTATGTATTTAGCATTTATAATAATACTGTGACAATTGTCTCCAACGAGATGAATGATGAGCTGCCCATGTGACCCGCAAGTCAGATAACTTAGGTCATCTAGCTTCATCTAAAGTACGTGTCACATTGGATGCATAACAACAAATAGTTACATGTGACTAGATAGTCACATGTAACTATTTGTACAAATAGTTACATGTGACTAGATAGTCACATGTAACTATTTGTAGTTAGTTATGCTCATAAACGATCATACTTCGATCATTGGGCCGACTTTGATAATATTTTTAACTAACGTCAAATAAGGGGCGGTTCTCAATTCGTCTGTTTTTCTTTTCACAAGTGTGTAATCTGGGTGAACCGATTTTGATTTTTTTTACTATTTGAAAGTTAGTGCTTCACGTCTAGTCTCATTATAAATTTAAGCGACATCTACATTGAAGGTACTTAGTGATTTTGAAGTCGGTTATTTTTTTGTTTAAAGTGAGTTATGATATGCTATCCATATTTAATATTATAAATGTGAATGTGTATTATAAATTTGATTGTTTGTTTGTTTGTGACTCTTTCACGTCGCAACATGGCTATTATATGATATAATTTATGTGTGTAGAGATAGTTGGGAGGGTGGAGAGTGACGTAGGCTACTTTTTACCGCGGAAAAACATCTCATTCCCATGGGAAGATGGATGTTTTGTTAGTTGCTACTGTTGCTAGATATTTAGTTCCGGATGTTGTTAATAGATGGCGTTAGTAAAATTCATTCGCAAGTTCTGAATCACGCTATCGAATACTACATGTATCGTTAATTTACTTAAGTCATACGTAAATGTTATTACTTATGTTCCAGTACAAATTATAGGCTACTTTTTATCTCGAGAATCCCCCGGGAGCGGGACCTACGCGGCTGTTACCTACGGGTCCCGAAGCGAAGCGCGATCGGTTCTCTAGTAGTTTATATTAACAACAACTAAAACTGATAGATGGAGCTGTCGTCGCTTTATGAAATTTGTATAAATAGCTGAAAACATACAGACGAACCATTTCATGAAAATTAGTCAACGTGAGTCAGGGGCATATTAGTCAAAAGGTTTGCCACCTAAACAGGAAGTGGAAAGCTCGTTTAGAATTTCCATTATTGAGTCAATCGTCATAGGTATATTGTCACCTAGATTTAACTTAAGTTTACCACATTATATTACGAAGAAATGGAGCAGGTGGGTAACAAAACAATCTGTAAATCAGGTCATATCAGAAATAGCTTTAGCTAAAGGTAGGTGACCCGTGATCTTATGAGGGTGATACAGTGAACCGGGTCAATTCACATCTGTTTTTAGTACTGAGTGTTTTGTACAATCGCCTCATGAGTGTATCGAAAGCGTCTTTATTAATTAAAGATTTTTTAACTAAGGTTGTCTTTATAGGAGTATTTGTCATGTAACTCGGGGTCACCAGTTTTAGAAAATCTCTCGCCTAGCTGATCATGCCTGTGGATCGTTTTTGGTTCTACTATGCATATTATAGTGATGAAAAGATTTCGATACCATGATGCAGGTCTGACGTAACGTCACTGTGTGACGTGCTTTGTAGTGTCACCATAAACATTTAAAGCCGGGTTTTTAGTCTAAACTTAAATTAGATGACCTTTTATAGATGATCCTAGGTTCAATTCTCAGCGAGGCGCAAAATGTGAATGATTTTATCTTTCTGTGTAGATGGAAGTTCAGATCTTGTATCTTGTTCTAAACTAACAAAAAGTAGGGAATGCAGTTCGGTCATTTCTATATTAAAATGATTAAACAATTTGACTAAATGTGAATACTCCGTTCTGCTGTTAGGTCCTAGTTCCCACTCATTATTTTGCAGTGGTAGCGCATTTTTTTATACTACCTATAAGAAAACTTGCCTAAGAAAGTGTTGTGTTGGGTTCTCAAACGTTTCTTCTTAAGACAACAACAGTAGTTATTTAATAAAGAAAATTCTACACTAATCCTCATAAAATCGTTGCAATACCATATAAACGGAACAAGGACATTTAACGTCCAGTATAGACAAGACCTATGAGCACATGTCATCCTAGTTCAATGCAAAAGAGATAGCTCTGGTGCAACACTGAATCGTTATCAGCCCTATACAGCAATTATCGTGTGTTGCGTAACAGGTTTACGAGCTCCGTGCGAAGTTCCTGGTTCATAACTTTTGTTTATCGAGGCCAACACTATTTTAGGTTTTCTGATATAAAATCTAAACGATATTGTGAATAAGAAATTATTTTTTCTGTTTCTTGTTTTTTATTTATTTCTTTATTTTGACAGTCACATATTATCCCTTTATAATATTAAAAACTAAAAATAAGAGTAATCTTTTTTTCAGATTGAAAATTTCTAATAATATATACCTAAGTAAAATAAAACATCCAGTACGTGAGTTATAAACTCATGTAACCTCATCAACCTGTCATAATAACAGAATATCTGTTGAAAATCTATCCTGCAAAATATCCTAAAAATAAAATCTCAGACATACTCTAAGTAAATAAACAAACTTTTATTGGAGAAAATGCTGCTAGCGTCGACTGTCGAGATCTGATTCAAATTTCAAAGTGAAAGAAAACCAGATGAAAAGTACAACACTAATAAATCATTAGTGTCAAGACTAATCTGTCAACATGTCGCCAGTCTAACAAGAGCAACGACACTCGTTGGTGTAAGCACTTGTCTGTGTGCGTGTCATGTACGTACGCAACGTTAAACGCACACACATGCACAGTTTCGTCCTCAGGCCTCCAGCGGAAATCTGTGTGTTCGAAGCTACGTTGGATGCACACATACACGCCATGTAGAAACCTTTGTTAAAACATAACCTACTTGTTTCAAACTTTATCGCAACTTCTTTCTTTACATCTTTCTTCGTCTACAAATACAATTAGGTGATGATTCCTTTGGCGCTACTGATGTCAAAGGGCGACCATGATCACTTACCATCGTATAAGCACTGTGTTCTCTTACAGGTATGAAACAAAATGCTTACTATTACCTCTCCAAGTTACAACTTAAAACCGGTGTAAACAATGTCTGGATGGTTTTGGGAGGGTTAAGTATAATATCTAAATACTTAATTGTATAATATTTACCACATTTTTGTTGGAGTGTTTAAATAGTATACCTTTTTAAATGTTTTCTTTCACCTTTATTAACATGGGTAAAGTTCAGTAAATCACTCAATAAATGAGTTTTTTTTAATTCGATATTCGAACCACTCTAATGGTAAATGTTTAAGTCTTAATTACTTTGTCAATATAATATAGCTAGTCTCATTACTACAAATACAAAACACGCATGCTATTTTTCACTACATGCTGTTTTATCCCGGTACACATATTAAAATGTCTGGCTCTTTTATTATTGGCTTGTTTTTCGGGATTCTTTAGTTCTTTGTAAACAGCAGTCGGTACCAAAAATCTACTCTTTTAAAATGTCACGAATTTGTAATTTTACTAAATAAGTTTGTAGTTCATGACTATAATTTCAGAAAATTATCAGTTTAATATACACTTATTAAGAATTTAAGGTACTTTATTGCAGGTACTTTATTGCTAAAATCTTTCTTGGTAGTAAACATTGTCTTAAACTTATTATATCACAGCATAAAATAACCAGACCATAACTAAGCTTCTTTAATACTATCTATCTTCACTACTTTTACTGCAAAAGCTAATTAAAATTAAAAATAAAATTTTAAAAGCGCGCCATAAACTTTAACACTCACCGTTTCAAAGTTTTAATCCCTGCACACATCAACAACACTCACACAGACAGGCACTCGCGTCGAATACGAATCTAGCGATACACAAAACTTTCGCACTAGGCACGTGTTGTGTTGCACTAAAACACCGAACGAAGACAAGAAAAACAATTTTATGAACACACTACGCTCCACACTTCACCGCAAGTAACTGACAACTGACCGCACGTAACATACATTGCTGTGTAGACACATCTAAACAATTTATTTTCATATACATCGAACGCATCGACAAGTACAGATCGATAGTGTAAAGATAGTTTTAACGTTCCTTGGACTGGTCAGGTTGAAGGATATTTTAACTCCATAAGTTTCTGATGTCCTGGTAACCGTAAAAATGGATTTTGTATTTTCAGATTTTTGGGGGTACTTTTGACGATTCACAGAAAACACACACTGACGTCCAGAAGACACTACTGCCTTTATTTAACGCGCCATTTCTACTAAAAATTAATATACGGAGAACGTCACGTTATCTTGATCGCGATATAATTCTATTTTTGAATTGCCAGTGGCATCTTTTGATTCTCCGCATACTGCCACAGCGGTTTGGTCGTTAATTTTTATTTTATTTTTTTAGATCACCAGCGTCCTTCGACAAACAAAATTCATAAAAATTGTGATGACGGATCGATATTACGTCAACAGATACTCATCATTACGAAGCGTAGATGGAAAGTTATGCACAGCAAATTTTTCATTATCCAAGATATTTAATTTTTTTGCTTTTGGATGTTTTCAAAATTACGTTGCGTAATAAAGATACATTGTAACTTTATATATTTTTATAATCTCTCCAAAATCTTAAACTCGTTATTTTAAACCTATTTAAAAAAGAGGAGGTTTTCAATTCGAATGTTTTCTTTGTACATATATTATGTTACCTCATAACTGTGTATACGGTGACCCGATTTCGATAATTGTTTTTTTATTCGAAAGCTAATGCAAAAGTCACTGTTCTTAAAACTATACCTATGTTCCCAATGATTTGAATAACTATTATTTCCACCTTTCTAAATGAATGCATAATACTGAGTATGTTGAAATGTTAACCCCCGTTCTCACCTATTAGGTGTCGGATAGGCACATTTAATCGGATTTGGTCGCAACTATTCGCATTAGTCCGTAGTCGGATCCTATCGAAGTTAGTGCCAATTTTTGACATAAAGCTACTCTACATGATCCGACACCTGACAGATGTGATCAGCGTCGATCAAACTCCTACGCCGGTGAGGGTCGCGAGTTTTAATATCGCAAACAAAATATGTGACAATTCCTGTCCTAAAAATTATTAGCCCTTACAACGCCTGTTTATTTATTGTACCCAAGTTGCATGAAATAATTTATTTTTCCAAAAATAGATAATGATGCGATGAGCAATCCTTACTAATATTATAAATGTGAAAGTGTGTTTGTTTGTTTGTTTGTGGCTCACGTCGCAACATGGCTATTATATGGTATGGTTTATGTGTGTGGAGATTGTTAGGAGGGTGGAGAGTGACGTAGGCTACTTTTTACCGCGGTAAAACATCTCATTCCCATGGGAAGATGGATTTTTTGTTAGTCGCTAGATTTTTTTTATAGCCTGAAGGGCTGACGAAAAAGCGGACGAGCCACCTGATGGTAAGTGATCATCGTCGCCTATAGACACCTGCAACACCAGCGGAGTCATCTGTGCAACGCCGGCCCGGAAGGAGAGCTTTTTTACACCTTTCTTGAAGAACCCCATGTCATAGCGCTCCGGGAATACCTCAGAAGGAAGCTCATTCCACAGCTTGCAAGTTCGCGGCAAAAATGATCGTGAAAATCGAACTGTAGTCGTTCGTCACGGATCCAGGCGATGTGGATGAAACCTCAGTGAGTGCGGTACCCTGGAATTGAGGCGCTATGACAAATGAGGTTTTCTTAGCGGATTCTTAGATATTTAGTTCCGGAGTTGTAAATAGATGACGTTAGTGAAATTCATTTGCAAGAATCTGAATTCTGAAACACGCTACCAAATACTATATATAGTTACTGTGTATAGTTATAGACTACTTTTAAGCTGAGATTCCTGCAGGAGCGGGACCTACGCCGCAGCTGTTACCTACGGGTCCCAAAGCGAAGTGCGGGCGGTTCTCTAGTAAGTAATATAAAAAGAGACCTTTCGAGGGATTTCAGCTTTTTGGCCAATAGCAATACATAAGACTTAATAATAATAATAATAATACACCCTAAATAATAATAAATAATGCCACCCGCGACACAGGTACCTAGTAACCTACTGCGGGGGTATGAGTGTGTTAGCGTTTATTATTATTATTAAGACAACCCCCATTTGTAGGGTTCCGTTCCTAAAAGGTAAAAAACGGAACCCTATTTAAAGATTACCTGTATGAAACCCATTTTGAGATCAATTTTTTTTACTATGTTCAATACTTGTTGTGCCTCACACATTCTGTGAATATTTCAAGTATATACTTCCAAGACATCTGTCTCTTCTGACTGGCTGTCACAGGGATAGATAGCCCTAGCACTGTCGTAGCTCTTACATGACAGACAGATGAATTGTTTCTCTAATAGACAGTTAGCCAGACAGACAGCCTGGCTAACAGATAGATAGACAGACAACAGAGGCATTTTAAAAGGGTTCTGTTTGCCACCATTTTGGGTAGGTACGAAACCATGGATTGCTCCATATACGAAACCCTGAAAACTTCGTAGAAAAATCGTGCTTTTAAAATTAACAAAGACGCCGTTACTGATAAATATAATTTTGGTGTGTGGTAAATAGCATTCGGTGGTATTGTTGTTTTACAATTCTCCTGGCAACATCGAATCAATATGATAGGGTTGTCACACAGCGAGAGACAACGCTACTAAAAACTGTTTTATTTCTAAAACAGAAACAAAATAGTCCATAACAGAAAAGAAACGACATCTAAATAAAAGTAAGAGACAATAATAATTAAGAAAAAAACGGTAACCAATTCATACTGCCACATTAGGAATCTCTGTGTCCCAGATAGCATGAACAACACTAGCAATCTTAACCTAAGAAAAAAATACTTCTACATAAATATCTCACCGGAGCCCGAGTTGAATCCAGGACCCCTCCAGGCTAAGCGGTCGGCGATTTTCATGTATGTATAAATAAATTGTATTTAGATTTACAATAATTAATAAATAATTGTCGTTAATTAATATTGCTTTTTACAAAAAAAATAACCGACTTCAACCTCGATAAACAGAGATAACTCAAAAACTACTCGCCAGATGGCGCTTAATTCGACATGTAGGTGTAAAGTTCTCGTCACTACAAATTAATCAAGCCCAAACACTAGATAACTACAGTAAATCGTTGAGGAGTTCCCTCGACTGACTTTCGGCTTCATCAGATCGACTCCAGACCTTCATGAAATTGTAGCGCTTTCATGTACTTATGAAAACATTAACAAATACACTAGTCGTCCCTACAATTTTCGAAAGTTGCCCTCGATTTCTCCGAGATGCCATCATCAGATCCTGGTGATTCTTTTAAAAGGACCTACTTACAACCTACTTTACAAGTACCTACTTTACAAGGACCTACTTTACAAGAAAAAAAGAATTATCAAAATCGGCCCATAAACGACGAGAAAATCGCTGAACAAACATAAAAAAAGCATAATATAGACGGTCGAATTGAGAACCTCCTTCTTTTTTGAAGTCGGTTAATTATTGAAAGTATGATTTACGTAGGTAATGTAATATATCCCACATAAATAATGTTTGTTTTAATAATCATTGAGTTTTTTTTTCATATAGAAGTAAGGTAGCAAACAAGCAGGCTAGTACCACTTTCCGCTCCTGCCCATGACTACTGCGATTAACTTAGAACAATTCTCAAGACTTGGGACTGTTAGCGATAGTTAGTCCAGTTAGTTGTTGTTAGTAATAGTCCAGTTAGTAATCCTATTGTTGGTAAGAGTCTCGTTCTAATTCGGTCCTAGATGCGTTGCTATCCTGGAGGACTGAGACGGTCGCGGAAGTGTAACGGACCCAGACCTTTCTATCTGGAACACTATTGCTATCAAAGAAGGACGAAAGAGTTTTAATAGACATTTTTATATTGATTAGTTAGACAGTTAATGAATTTTAGGTATATTTGCGATGGTCAGGGGGTTATTCTCAGAGTACTCCGTTCTTTTGTTCTGAAAAGATAAGAATCATTTAAGCATTAAGCTCGCCATTTGTGCCGTAATATTTTATTGTGGTCAATAAAATATTATATTAATATAATATTATATTATTAAATAATAAATAAATAAAATCTCTAACATTGATTCTCAAACCGTGAGAAAAAAATACAAGAAAGGCCAACGACATCAATTTGCTGGAGAGGTTTTTTTTACTAAAATATGTAAACTAGGTGTGTAACAAGCTTTACCAAGGGTAAGGGCCGCCTGGAAGCAAATGACCAGAATCGATATGGGGTTTTAATAATTGATCGGCGAGTCCATGACCGACTCAAACCGTGGAAAACATTTGTACATGTACATTTCTCTCATCGATCCCTTATGTAACGTGATTGCAGTAATGGATATTGTTATATGATTGTCATCCGTATTGTATGTTTTATGAGTAGGTATATAAATATGTATAATTGTAACGGAGGAGTTTTATGCCTGTGCTGTAACAACTGTGAGGAGCAAGGTCAGCAAGAGGTGGTGACGTACTGGTGAAGCGACATGTGGAGTGAAGAGGTGCTAACGTGCTATAGACCGGAGCGGTATTTAAGTAAAGTGGAGGGGTGTTTTAGAGGAGCGGAGAGGAGAGATGATAAGGAGGAAGGCTTTATTTTCAGGTTTTCTATGAAAATGTTACTGGCCAGCGACCAGGCCGGTACCTATTTGAAAATGGAACGGCCACAGCAAAGAAAGATTTGTTATTGTCAATATATTCATGGAAAAAGATGGATCTGAAGTTGTAACACGAGTCGTATTTTATTGTGCCCTTTTATTATATTGTCTTAAATTAGGATAATAAACGAATGTGCAAAACCATTTCCACTGCCGCCCATGACAACTGTAGCTGTCACATAAGTAATAAGACTCAATTTTGGACAAGGAGACAAGGATGTTTAGCTAGTTAGGAAAGTGTTCTGATGGCATTGATGTTAATTGATTTTCTTCGATGGAGTAGATGAGATGTCTCAAAAATATACGAAAGTGACACCCGCATAATAACCGACGCAACGCTGTACAAAACATTAACGTACACCGACGCAAAGCTATACAAAACATTAACTGGCATTAGTGCTACAGTGAATAGTTTTATGTGATATTAATAAATTAGACTTGAGGTTAATGCCTCGTCACTTATTAAGCAGGTTTACCATAAAGAGCTATGCTCTCCGAATTTTAAGAAAAACTGTAAACCAGTGCCTCTATTATGAGTTGTTGTAGTAAACGTAAAGGACGTTACTATTGCAGTTGACGTTTAGAATTTGTATGAGAATTGTAGTTCAGTATCGTAACCGCTAGAGGCGCTGTACGGATTCTCATACAAATTCTAAACGATAGTCGCTAGCGTGTATAGTAAATAAACTATAGTATTAAAAACTCATAATAGAGGCACAGAAGGCTTTACTCACTGCGTACCACGGATGCGTTTCATCAGTCCTTAGATACGGTGTAATATTCTGGGGAAATTCTAACGGTAAAGAACGGGCCTTCAAAGCTCAAAAGAAGTGTTTGCGCTCTATATGCAATCTAAAACAAAGAGACTCCTGTAGAACAATGTTTAGGGAACTTAAAATACTGACTCTACCAAGCCTGTACATATTAGAATGTGGTATATTTGTAAAAAATTATACGGATTTATTTGAATTTAGTTCAGGAGCTCGAAGAAAAGATAAATTAAAAATGATAACATGTAAAACCCATCTTTGTAAAGAAAGTGTGGTTGGTAAAGTACCTACAATTTATAATAACCTGCCAAAGTTCATCCGAACCACCGATGATTTAGGATTATTTAAAATTAGGCTTAAGCATTTTTTAATCGACAAATGCTACTTCCACATTAATGACTTTTTGACAGATAAAATAGAATAAAATAATTCAGAGGACTTGAAATTTGATACAATTTAATTTAATATGACACTATTTATTTTATTTTATTAGGGTTAAGGAATTGTTAATTAATATTAATTTTATTATTATAATTTTGACGAATGTATTTAATTTAATAAATGTAAGAAGTAATTGACTGACATAATTTGTATGCCCATACGTGGCGGGAATATAGAGGAACTGGATTTAAATGTTTGTAATACCTATACATATAACCTGTATTCCACAATTTGTATGCCCATACGTGGCGGGAATATAGAGGAACTGGATTTAAATGTTTGTAATACCTATACATATAACCTGTATTCCACAATAAATGGATTTGATTTGATTTGATTTAAGCGTGTCTTATCTTTGTCTCTTTTCCATGGCACTCCGACATAGGGAGTCCTATTGCTACGAGGGCGTCGCGTTAATTATTTATCACACGCCCATTTTTCCATCTGTAAACAAAAATATATCCGATACTATATATGTATACAGCTGTTAACTGGCAGTATGCCAGATCGGTGTCGCTGGACGCTCACTTTATTCCGACGTCTATCTTTTTATGTAATGGACGTTGGAAGCGGTGTGCGGCTTGCGGCATGCGGCGTGCGGCATGCGGCGTGCGGCGTGCGACGTGCGGCTCACGTAAGAGGCGGTTAGTGGTGGTTTCGTCCAATTCGTTTTGACTGTTACGTTCAAGAATTACCTACTTTAGTTTTGATGGCTTATACAATGTTTCTGCGTTGTCTACGAAACTGTGGTAAAAAATTATACTATAAGTTACAATAAATATTCTACTTGACTGAGAATGATCGAAGTCTGTAAATGGAAGATTCTTGAGAAAATATACCTACGCGCTATGGTTAATTGTTATATTTAATTAACGTCATAGATTCCGTGAAGATTATTAATTTTTATTCCATTTGTCTGTTTTTGGGATTGTCAGCTACCGACGGGTTCGTATCGGTTATTCTAAAAAAATGGCTTAAGTGATATTGATGCGGTTTTCACATATCTATAAGATTCAAATCTTCACATATAAAACCGATAAGTATTTGTATTGATTACTACTTTTTAAAAACTTCTATGCGGTCTGCTTTGTTTAATATAAACAGTACTCTAAACTATATTGCAATACCTTCAAAAGCTGGTGGCTTTAAGACGTCGTAAGTCGGGCAAGCCAGCTTACATTGGCAATGCAGGTTTGATTGACTATAGAGCATTACTAGCGTAAGCCACCAATATTGCCCCGGCTACTGCCGAGTAATCACGTTTATTTCGCTATTCCTATCATAACATACAGCTTTATTCGCAATACGTGTATTGATACGTAAGTATTTTGCTTTACTTTACATGTTAAAGTAATATTGGATTTTATTCTGGTTGCAGGTGAGTTTGAATTCAAAATCCATATAATATGTTCTAGGTTATTTACGTTCATCTATAATTTTTCTTTTTTGTTTTGTTAACAGCTAGGCAAAAGCTTCACCTTGACAAGACTCTGATCGCTTCTAAGGTTTCTCAATCCAGCGTCTCATCATAAGCATCATCTCATCAGCGTCAATTCATTGTCTTCTTCAGACTTCAGCCCACCTGATGGTAGCCACTCTCTACTGCTATTCCTAAGACACGGGCTATATTTAAATTTCTTCTTTCCTAACTTTTATTACCAGCCATTATGACCAGATACCTTCATGTATGTTTGTAGGTATATAACGGAAGCCTTCATCCTAATTTTCACCAACTTCAAGAACTCTGGTTTACTTGAAAACTTGTACATATGTAGGTCAAGTTCTGATAACAATGTTATATAATATATGACAAGCATGACCAGATACAATGCTCAGAGCTTGGTTCCTGTAAAGGAAACAACTCAATGGTTAACAACAGCACAATGACTAAGACTGCCGTGTATTTATATTTTCAAAACGCGTATTTTAGATTTCTAAAGTATTTTTTAAACAAAATACGATTAGAGCTGCGAACGAAAGTGTTTAAAATTTGTATTTCGAATAGAATACATTCTGGCAAAAAATAGCGATAGAAGATAAAAACGCTATTTATTTGTCCCATCGATATCTGTTACACAGATCCGTAACATCACAATGATTGCCCGAGGAGGAGAGATAGATGCCGCAATAAAGTGACCGTTTATTGACACCAAATTGGCACTCGGCCAAATAGCCGAATACTACCAGTTAGACGTGTTAAGTACATAAGGTAAACTAAAGCGGCAAATCGTTGTATTGTGTTTACATCTATTCTATAGTTTTACATGGTTTTACTACGCGTTAATGTCAGTGACTCGTAATGTCTCTATGTTCTGCCGTTAAACGTTGAGTAGTTGTTCAAAAAGGTGTAAACCAAATTTTCCTTGTGTCTCTAGGCAACGATGACCATTTATCATCGAGTGTTTCGTCTACTTTCACGTCAGCTCTTCATACAAACATATACTCGTATGCTCGTATGCATACGAGTATATGTTTTAGGTTTTATCGGTTATCGGTAAGGTTTTTATGATCTAAATTATAAGTTCTGAAGAGTTTATTCGTTCGTTTGTCACGGACAGACAAACATATGAACAGACTGCTGTTCATATGTTTGTCTGTTCGTCTGTTTGTTTGTTCTTTTATTCGCCACGATCAATAGGAGTTGAGAATTAATTAAAATTGTGCAAAAATTGGATAAAATTAATTTAATGTTTGTAAACGCAAAGAACGCATTTTCGACGCAAAACGAAGGCTTCCATCCACCAGTTTATTTTAAACATACCTTTGTTGTTTATACAGATATACAGATTAGACTTAGGGTTATCTCAAATTAATCAGGCATTAAATTCCAAGGTAGGTACCCGCAGACGAGAAGCTTGCCTCAGCATCTCAGCAATGGGGATTACTCCCCGGTCTAAATCTAGTCTAAACCTCTCTAGTCTAGACCTCTCAGGATAAAACCATCCTCGTAGCGAATAATCGTTTCATCCGAAACAACCGCATCGCAGAACACGATCGCCCCAACAGCCTGTTGGCACTACGCCATACGTCAGCTTCCTCAACTGAAAACCAGTGTGGTGGGTTCCAAATTATTTCCAAAAAAAAAGAATTTAAGTAATATTTAGGTTATTTTTATCGGGCGTTAATTTACAAATAATGAACTTAAAAAAATATATGATTTCAACATTGACAAGTAGAGAAAACTCAAAAACTACCTGTCAGATATCGCTTTTTATATGGAATCACACGACACACGTCTGATTTGGGACCACTCGCTAAAAATTATGAAATAACAACCGTACATTCAAAACAGATTATCGAGGATAACTAAAATCTACAAACTATTTGTTCGATTAACCTACTTAACATTTTAAATTACTCGTTTTCTATAACCTTAAAATACTTACACATAGCTGAAGTTAGTTAAACAAATAACGCGAAATTATTATTACTTGTAGCCTTCTCAATATTACATACGCTGATGGAAATTTTCATTAATTACTATGGTATAAGTAATTATAAAATATGTAAATCTTATGTGTTATTCCATCTAACTTTTTATTGTTAGAAATTCATTCGGCCGCTTTAATATTGGTTCAATACACCTACAATCCAGATAAATAGCTACAAAAGGTTATTCCTACAATTTATTAGTCTAGCATACCTCGGAGTTCGTGTATAATGCGTTCAATATACTATGCATCCAATCTTGTTCGGAAAATTCTTCTATAAATACGACCTCTTCTTACTTTTTTTAGAAGATATTTTAATAAAAATACACAACGTGCAATGGTATTTTTACGGCCTTTATCCGACGAATCTATGACTTTTTTAAATGTATTTGAACTGTGTTTGACTTTGATAGTGTCAACTTGATTTTAAAACCTTATTGAATGGTTTGTAAATAAAGAAGCACTAACACGACTTTTCTCTTTACAAAGTGCTTGTAAATTAGAAAATATAATAATTCAAATTTGATCCCTAATATATTATACCTAAATGATAAATATAGCACAAAAGTTTCCCTTTGAACCACTTAAAGCAAATTGTGAAAAATTTTCAAGTAGTGCCATTTACTGTTATGAAATCCTTAAACGGTGTTGCGGAATTTCTGAGGAGTTGCGGCTCTTCCAGAAGCGATTATCCTCTCGTGAACCGAGAGTTTCAAAATGGCGGCCGCACTTCGCATTACTTTGCGCGCCACTCAATTCGTTGCACGGTAATTTACTACTTTACAATTGAAATGGTACATTGATTTGTGGGTGTTAAAAATTCTGTAACAAAGGCGTTGGTCGGTAAAGTGTTTACAAGTGTACACAATAATTGAGCTCAAAATGGAATTGGCTTTTAGCTTATTGGTTCATTTTAATTGCCTCTAAGTATGGATTTTTTTTTATCTGACTCAATGTTATTAAGATGACTTATATCTCTTTTTCTAAAATATAACTTCCTCAGAACTAGTTTAGATAAATAGCTGTTTACAATAAACAATAAAATTATACAAAATAATAATAAAAAAGTAGTAATCCAGTAGATACTGTGAAAATCCGTCTACTTAACCATTAACCACTGACATTTGACACAGCTTATTTCTCAGTTTACTAAAAGAATTAATATTGTAATTTTATCTGTAATTTTTAAGAAAATGTAAGCAATTCCATTTATGACATGCAAAAAACTGGCCTATTATAGTTAAATAGCAATCTAGTCATTTGTAGATACCTACTTATTTCTATATTTATATTTTTGTATTTATTTAACTTTGAATTCAATGCGCAAAACGGTGTAAATAAAACTGACTTAAATTCCCAAAATAATGAAACCACACAAATGCCTGTAATGTTTATTGTAATTTTAGTAAATACCTTTTCATCCCAATAACACTCAGGTTGTAAATTTAAATTTTTATGAAAAATTCTCAATGGTGCTTATGCATCCAAAACATAAATTCATCGAGATTTAGATCGTAACGTCTTACCGAAACGGCGTTTACGTCCAGCTAGCTTTGTGTAAATAATGTTCCTCAAATTTATCGCCATAATAAATGTAAGACTTTCTTAGCTATGAAAATAAGTTTGAATTTACTGACCCTAAGTCCGAGTTTTGCTGGGTAAGCGATATTAGTTACAATCGCGGGAGAAAACGCGAAGCTGTAGGTAATATACTTAAGTTACAGTCGAATAAGCAGACTATAGCGGTTTTGAATTTGAGCTAAATTTGGTCCAATGTTTGACAAAGGTTTCGTGTTTGATGGCCGTTTGGTCCACTTCTAGCTAGATTAGGTCCAATGTTTGACAAAGGTTTCGTATTTCAAGTTCACTTAGGATTTCAAACAAGTTTAACTGCGAAATAGTTCTTTAGAAGAATTGCATATTAGTTTTGTGTTACTAATACCTGTTCTTAAACGTATACTCATATGAGCTTCCCTGGAGTAACGGTTCGTCGCATTCACAACGTATCTACGAAGTAGCATGCAGAGAGTTGGGGAACGTTACTTTAGAGTAAAAGTTTACCTCGTTAGAACTAATGCAATAGAAAACTTCATCTTTTATCAAGATAAGAATGGTAAGTTATGTGCATTTTGCAGAGATTGCCTTTAAACAAAGTTTATGGAAATAGTATTTTTCTCGATATGAACTGGTCTTGAAAACAAAATTTTAGTTTAAAGGTTTTAGAAGATTTTTAACTTAATATTACTATTATTATATAAATCATTGATATTATCGGCTACAACTTTCGTGCTTCAAACATCCGCAAAAAGACTTGTCTTGTTCAAGAGGTCGAGAGCCAGTACTAGGCTTTGAAATACTACGTACTAAACTAAAGTACTTGGTAGGTCTTTTTACATGTTACGCGTTTATCGCAGGTTACCTCATACAATAGTATTTTCTGATTCATCAGACTTGTTTTTTTATTGTTTTTTATGTTATGTTGTTCTTACAGATTAATTGTACACATTCCACAACACTACATAACACAGTATCCATTGGATCTTCCCAAAGACCCTTTGATTAATATAAGTATTTAATATTATTTCTTAATCGATAATGCACCGATGATCAAAGTGTTTTTTTCTGATCTTCATAGCTATGAAGAAAGCGATTTCTACGTTTCCATGTTAATTGATTACTCAACCCTTAACATTACCCAACATAAACAATATACGCAAAGGAGTAGGGAACACATGAAAGCCGTCTCCGATAAACGATGTACAAAATATTTACACACCCTAGACACAACTTTTAATTGCTCTCGCGTGTTCAAAAACTCAACCCTTTGAGATGTGACTTTTTAAAGTTAAGATACACTTGTATTATTTTATTGCGATTTTCCGACTGCCATGTTATTTTTGGGCTATTATCCAATCAAATCTACTGCACGAAAAAATATTCTTAGTAACATATTATGTAACTAAGAATATTGTAAGCTACATCCATATAAACTAATATGTGACCAAGGACAGCTTTGAATGGATATGGGTTTAAAAATGCGAACGTTATTGTATACAATCTATGAGGTTACAAGTATGTTGTATGAAAGCTATATTATCCTTCATCGAAATATTTCAATCAACGAAGATTATTTACTTCTCTAGGTACAAACGATGTTGCTTATTTAATCAGACTGTTGACTCCGCCAAAGAGTTGATATCCACAAATGTGTCTGTATCTAAAAGTGCCTGCTAAGATACTATAAAAAAATTGTATTTAAACTGTTTTAAAATATAAAAAATCTTTCCTTTGACTAATCTTGAACTAAAACATTTAGTCGCAAAATCGCATAAAAATGGAACAAACCTGTTATCACCCTGGTCCGCGTCGATTAAAATCACAGGGCTGAATATATTTACACAAATCCGCGACGCTAAGCCTGTTTGTATATCAATGGGATGTACGGTGATCGAACTTCGCCAAGTTTAATTCATGTATGCGTTCACTGGAATTAGGTTTGGGAAGTTTAATTACACAGCAAATGTCTTTACCATTCCCTTTCAGTAATGTCTCACTGAGAATGGATTAGCGATGGATGAGGAAGGACATCCTTGAATAGACCCAGATAAAACTGTTCTAGTAACAAACGTCAATAAATTGGTACTTAGATGCTACTGGCTGACCCGGCAAATGTTGTCTTGCAACATAACTATGTTGTTTATGTCTTAGACTCTCAGCGGCGTATTAGGATGAAACATAAGTACACAATTTTTAAGTTAGACCTTCAGCAAAATAACTGAGTTAACCGCAAAAATTTTCATTCAGTAGGTAGTTTTTTCTGAGAAATATAGAAAATTATTTAAAAATAATATACATATATGGGTTTGTTGTCCCTTTGAAATAATTAGTTACCCCACTAAATAATTAGTGAACTAAGATATTCCAATTATCATTAAATTTACTCAACATTTCAAATAATTATAAGGATTTAACAACATTTGAACAAATGAGTTTGTTTTCAACATTTTTACTGTAACGGATACTCACGACATTTTTTATTAACAAAATATTATAAAATCAATTTAAATAAAAATATGGTATAAAATACACACTATTAAGTCCATTAAATCACCATGAGGCATCGGGCGTAAGTAATAGCTAAACTATAATTTCAACTGTCAACGTTAATGTTTTGATTATAAGTCATGTATGTAGAATATAATACGTTAAAATAATTATTATCGTTACTAAAATATTAATCAAGTAGGTGCTATGTGTTGTTAAATTAAATAAACTTTAATATCATCTTACATAACATGATACCGATTTATAATTATAGTAGATACCTATATCTACATATCAAGCGTAGGTACAAGATTAATAAGGGTACAAACTACGATGAAATAAGTTTGAAAATCTGCTTGGTTATTTTGTATTTCCTCGCTGAAATCGTCTCGGTAAAGGTGAAACAAATCTCCCAGATCCTTCGTTGTTTGCGGGTTTGTTCAGAGCCAACAAGTTAGTTCGGTGTGAAAATACGTTACATTGAGATAGGTGGGGTAAGTTTAGGTAATACAGTCCAGGTAATTTACCCCACGTTTTGAATAGATCGGTACTGACTTTGGCTTGTTTATTTCTATCCCTTTAATTAATCTCAACATTAATTAAGTTGGATACATTTAATATTCTGGTAATAAAACTGAATAAATTGAAACTTTATTAGAGTATAATGTTTATGTTCTAAATTATGAATTGAAACAGTATCCAAACTTTATAAAGTTTGCTAAGATTTGTCTAAAGTTTCCTGACAGTTCTATAGTAGGTACCTACCTACGAGAAGTGAGAAACTATTTTCAAACTAAACACTAAGCCTATTATCTTGGCCTGAAATTTCTACCTGATTATTTATTTAGAACTAGAAACTGGCGCTGACTTCATTTCATAATACTTAAGGTGAAGGTGAGTTCGAAGTTATACATAGGTACCTACTTAGTACCGCGCTCACTCACTTGCGCGCGAACCTTTGTACATTGCACGAATTGTTACAGCTTTAACAACTTGCAATAACACGAAATTGTCTTAAACTCCGCATATCCATTTGCGAAGGTCCCTCCTACACTTGAGTGAGTGAGCGCCAGTAAAGAATAGCTTATGTAGCTCACTCCAATTCGCGCAATAGGTACGCGAATCCACATGTGTATCATGGATCTTCTAATGATTATGCAAAGTTTTTAAAAAAATTCGTGGTATTAATGGACAAATTCGTCATATTAATTAACTAGCTTTTGCCCGCGGCTTCGCCCGCGTGGAATTCGTTTATATCGCGAACCGGGGAACTGGGGAAGAAGGTAAGTCATCAACTATCTTCCTGGGCAAATTCATCGAAATCGGTCAGGCGGTTTAGATTTTTCATACAAACTTTCATCCCCTATTTCAAGCCTTTAGGGGTTGATTTTTGAAAAAAAAAGTAGCCTATGTGTGACTCTGGGTCTTCAACTATTTTCATTCCGAATTTCATCCAAATCGGACCGGTGGTTTAGCCGTGAAAACGTCACAGACAGACAGACAGACAGACTTTCGCATTTATAATATTAGTATGGATTCTGTGACAATTCGTGCAAAGTACAAAGGTTCGCATGCATGTGGTGAGAGCGGTTAAAGTAAACTTTTGCGTGAAATAGAAGTAGCGCCTCTTGATGTGATTTAAAATTTGTTTTTTATTACATTATTTTGAAAAAAGTTTCATATTTGTGGATATTTCAGTCTTACATTAAAATTATTAAGTACCTAGGCAAATACCTACATTTTAGTTAAATATGTTTATTGATGCTTGTTATCGCTTGGTAGTTCAGACCTTCCAATTATTTATAACAATTCTCAATGAAAAAATTCTATTACAAGAATGTGCTACTGTCAAAGTATTAAAAAGTTTTCGCTCAAATTAAATTCTTATGAAATAAATCACAAACGTTCTAATTATATTTATCGTAAGCCTTCAAGTGACCATTCGGATTAACTCGCAAAGAATACAGTCCCGATATTTTTCTCGGACATCGAGTATTCCCAGACACAACCGGGATACTGGGAATGATATTCTTTATCCCGGATTAAATTTGCAGAGACCCGACTTTGCACAAACTTACTCATCTGCGGAGATAAATAAAATGAGTCCAGATTTATTTGGGTACAAGTTTTCTGATATACTATAAGGCAAACTTTGCAGAATTTGTCTTTTGCAGATTAACCTTTATTTTTCGCCACAGTTTTTCTGTAAATAACTGGAGTTTTCATCGAGAGGAAAGTCATAGTAGGTCACCAGTTTTATGGCCGACAAGGTAAAATGCGAGCTGAGGAATATAGTCGAAAACCTTGAAATCAGTGGACCCATGGGTTATTAAGGAAGCACCTGTTAGGAGGCTCTTTAAATATTATCTTTATTCTTTTTAGCTAAAAAAAATATAAAGCTTTATTATGAACGAAATGTCAAAAGTTGTGATTCCTATTTCGTTCAGATCTTATCCCGTAATACCTAATTTTATTCTACATCATGAAATATGATAATGTTCAAAAACTTAAAAAAAACATTTCCCTAACCTTAATCCGTTTCCAACAAATTAATAAGTCCACCAAAGCTAAAAGGGGCGTCCTTAGTAATCTAAAAACACTCCTAATAATTACAATCCCATCGCCCTTACGTATTCAAAACACAAGTGTTATCCAAACAAAACCCAACCCTCACTAGAAACCATGGTTATGAATAGATAAATCTGCGGAACAACCCTTAAGGGTAGATTATTAAGTTATCTTCCACTGTATTAATGAACACCTGCGCTACGAGGGGACGTCGTGAAATTAATCGTAAGTTCCAAATGTGAATTTTGAATTATAATAATACTTTTGCAATATGATCTCATACAATTTTAATATTACCGCGATTAATAGAATAGTTGATCTCTGTTTTCTAATTGACTATAACAACTTAGATATAAAAAAGAAAAGGATTAAAGAATAAAAATATTTGGCAGTGAATCACTATAGGGTATCAGACTGGAATAAAACTCATGTGTTATTTGCATAATACAAAATGAAAGGAATTATGAGCCATGAATAAACATTAATTCCCGTGAAATCAACTTGTGCACTACTATCGAAATTACCAGAAAACGTGTACTTATTTAACTACCATAAGATTAACTAAAGTAAAGCAAGAAAAATGTTACTCCTAGTAATAACATTAAAGTTATGGAAAGGTCAGGTTAATAAGCAAGGCGGTAAGTAAACCTACGCAATACTGCCGACATATTTATTGATCAGAATAAGGTGCAGTGTGGCTAAGAAACAAGAGGTTTCAGCTGTTATACTAATATATGTACGCCTTACTTATACTAGTGGTCCAGTTGTGGGAGCCATGGATTATTTAAGACAAGAACACACAAAGGGAATAAGTAGAACAAAATAATATTTTAACTCAAAAATAAGGTTTAACAAAATATAACCGACTTTATCGTCGAAAAGTAAAAATCGATTAAGTTAATCGCGGTTAATATAACTAAGACCGTCTCCTAAGTCTGACAAATACTATGCTGAAAACCGCATCAAAATCGGTTCAACCAAACGCCAGATAATCACGCACAAATATGCACACATACGTACAGGTCAAACTGAGAAACTCCTTTTTTGAAGTTAAGTCGGTTAATGAAATTTTCGCCTCGCTTGGAATTGAATCCAGGACAATTAAATCCTTTCGTAGTAGGAATACCAAGTACCGGAGTACTGGTAAATACTGGTATTCTAAGAACGTTTGGAACAGGTTTTTCATTATTCCTTACTAAAATCCCAGAAACCCATGTTCGTAGTGCTTGCTTCAAAACTGGCGCAATTCCAAGCAGACTTTCAAGCCCTGTTTAACCCCAATACGGTTGTAATACCACGAAATTGGTATTTACTAACGTGTTCTATCTTTTAAACTACCTATTTATTATAGCTCATATTCATAGGTAAACTAAAGGTTTCCTTCAAGTTTAAGAGGATAGCAAGATTTCCGCGAGTTGTGTAGCCATACTCATACCTTTTAGTTGGCAAAATTTACAACCATCGGTTGCTGGCTCTTAATAAACTTGCTAACCAACACTCGGGAAAAATTATATGAAGTCATGCCCTCTTGTTATTAAGTTTGGTCTTCTCCATATTAAAGCCGGTGAAACTGAGAAGTAAACAGGACTTCTTTATGTTGCGAATTTATAATAGAAAACTTCTTGAAATATTTTCATAGCCAACTTCAAAGAAAAGATGAGGCTTCTAATTCGATTGCATTTTTTGTGTTAAGTAACTCGTAACTTTGCACTGAATTAATCGATATCTGATTGATGATTTGTGAGTTATTATTAGTAGTGCATGTTTAAGTCTGGTCTCGTATAGATTTACCTTTGCTTTGACTTTCCAATACAATCCAATTGATGAAATAGAATTGAATATGAATAGAATTAACTATACTCACGAAACCATATTATAAAGAAATGTTTTTTTAATAAACCAAATTGAAAATGATTTACAAAATAAACGTAAAAGTACTTTTCTTGTGGGAGATAACTTGTTATTGACTGAGTAACGTGTGAATCTGAAATATACGCAAATTGTGTCGCGCCAACTTGTCTTCGAAGAAGGTTTAACTCTATTTTCGTAATACCGATAGTGATAAGGAGTGCGAAACTTTGTGTAAAGTTTATAAAGAGTAAGAGAGAAAACTAAAGTTTATCGATGATCCTGTAGCTTAGTTCACTCTGCTTGCGAGAAGTTTCGAGTTTGATTTCTGACAGACATTTATGTGATAGATGTAAATGTTATTGTTGCTACGTTCTGAGTGTTAGTAATGTCTTATTTGTGTCCATGCCACTCACGATACACGCACGATGTCACATTGTGTAAGTATGAACCTTTTAAAAGACGAATAGTGTCAACTGTGCCCATATTTAAGATTTTTTTAATTAATGAATAGGTGCACATGCTCTATTTTATGTATTTACTATATTATATCGATATACTTTGGACAAAAAATATTTGGTTGTTGATTGTGTTACCTAAGTATGCGAACTCTGAGATGACAACGTTGACAACGCCATATTTCGTCTCCGACGTGAGTCAATTCTTCAATTTTCTGAACAAAGACTACGTAATAACAGCCCAAGTACCTTCTGGTCACAGGTGCATTGTTCACTAAGGACTAGAAACGTTTAACTAACTTGCAGGCTAGCTATAGTAAGTTGGTAGCATAAACTTCTGCTGCACGTGATCCGAACAGACGAAGCTGGTATAGGTATATTGTACATTATAGTTACTTGATTGCTTTTTACAGTGATGGTAATAGGTACTTTCTTAGCATCTCTTGTGAAAAAATGTAGTAATTCTGAAGCGCGCTCAGGCTTAGTGTTATTAATGGTATTTATGTTAAGAAACAAGCAAATGGTAGTTCTACCGTGTATGACCGTGTATGATGTTTTAAAAATAAAAATAAAATAAAAAATGACAACTACACTCTACTAAAACAAGACTTAAATTGGTTCGTAGGTACTAGGAAGATTATTCTAGTTACCAGATGGTGTAAGAGTATTAGTTGATTAGTTCGTTAGCAGCTATGAATGCTGGGATAGAGACACATTTGGTACATTTAAAATTTTTACTTATTACCTCCAATTTGCCATGCATAATTATTAATTAATTTTAACAGTACAGGGCAAAATTGGTGTGTATTTTATTTGTTTAAAATACTGCTTATACGATTGATATATTTCATAGATCTACACAGCTTTATCATTTACTGAATTTCAATATTAATTAACATTTATAAACTTTTGTGAACCTTCCAAAGTATGAACGATTTCAATTATGAAACACAAACATACCTATAAATTTTATTTAGGTTGATCCGCTGAACTGAACATGTTCGAATATTAATTAACTGTGGAATAAATTTGGATAATTGTGGAATAAAATTGGATAAAATTGGATTTGTATTCTAACATTTACCTGACGCTATAGCTATAGGTAGTAGGTAGCAAGTAACAACTTTCCTTTTGTTTAAGGAAAACTTGAATGCTTCTTTGCCTAAAGTATATCTTTGCTTTGGTATTTTATTGTATTTATGATGTTTCTTTTAATAGTCAACGAGCAAGCTTCATGATGGGAAGGACTAAATGGTTTAAATATCGGAGTTTTTTTCACGTAACTACTTAGTAACAGTAAAAAGGAATAACAGTTACAAGATGATGAGTTGTCATCAATGGTATCACAGTTGCGTGGCCGGCCAAAAACCAAGGAACAGTTAAGAAAGAATTTAATGTATCTGGATGTCAGCCGGAAGGAGAGATTCCTTTGGCGGCTGACTCAAGCAAAGCAGGAGCCAGCTACAATCGCTTCTCAAGATTGGACACTTTTTTAAAGGCGAACTTCTACGTTCTCAGGGAATTTTTACACAAACATTTATTCACAAACTAGCCTCCTATTATTTAACTCTAAGTATTCTAGGCCCCATCAATATGGTCAAACGTCAGCAATATGTATCCTAACCGCGCCTATTTTGCTGCGGCACTATTTCTACACGGTTTTTTTCTATGAATACGTGCAGTGCATGTTCATACAAGTTCCATGTCACAAAATTATGCAGAGGCAATCTCGCGATTTTTTTAAATTAAAGATTAACTTATTTGTCAAAAATATTGGTCTTGTCAATCTAAAAATCGAATAAGTAAAATTGTCATAAACAAAAAAAAACTTTTGAAAAATTATGATTACATAAAAGTTATTTTGAATAAGTTTCCATAAAAAAATATACACTATATGTATAAGATACATAAAAACTTGTTCTAACTAAAAGGCATTCTATAAAAAGACGAAAACCAAAAAGAACCCTAGATGTGGAGTAAAGTTTCAAACAATGTAAAGAAAAGTGAAAAATGCAAATCGCATTTAATCTTCGCGCCGAATAAAAAACATTTGTCTCAGAGTTTAATCAAATGCAAAGAGGATCCGAACACAAAACTCTGCGATTTTGACTCCAAATGATCCGGCGTCGTATTTTTATTAGCCGTAAATGTGTTGAAACAACGAAGCAGAGTGAACATTCCTTTAAATCGATCGAACGTCCAAAGAGCACGAGAGACCACCTGAATACAAATTTTATAACATTGATTCACGACAACCACCAGTTCCCAATCCAATCGAAAACTTTCCTACAGGGGCTAACCCTCGGATTTAATCCATCGGTAATACGAAAATTGATGTAAAAGTCTACGCCACCGCGTTGCCCGAACACCGTGTCTCGCGGTCCATACAAAGTGTACAACCTCAGTAACATTTTCAGATTTTCTACCAGAATCACTGCGGTCGTGGCATTCTGCCAAAATGTAACGTGTACCCTCGAAAAAAGGTTTAAATTCAATTGGCTCGGGAGGTTATTGGAAGCAATTCCGTTCTAAAAGAACTATGGGACGTGTTCGGTTTGCCGAATCAATGGCGCGCGTGAGGGGCTAAAAAGTGGAGGACGTATCGACGGTTTATTTACTTTTTATAAAAATAAAAACTTTTCATGGCGCTACTTGCATGCCAATTTTTCCTGTGATTTATGTTGTGTGTACCTGAAAAATAAATAAAACCGGCAAAGTGCGAGTTGGACTCGCGCACGAAGGGTTCCGTACCATTATGTATAAAAATATCAAAAAAATCTGGTCTGTTGTATGAAAGCCTCACTAAAATATTTGTTTTAATGTAGTCACATATTACGCACAACGAATGGTAACTAAATTATCGCTGAGGCGTCGTCGTCGGAAGTATGGGTGCCCACTTAAATATTTATTTAATTCTGTTTTGTAGTATTTGTTGTTGTAGCGGCAACAGAAATACATCATCTGTGAAAATTTCAACTGTGTAACAATTTTTTTTATAGCTTGAAGAACTATTACGGTTCATGAGATACAGCCTGGTGACAGACGGACGGACGGACGGACGGACAGCGGAGTCTCAGTAATAGGTCCCGTTTTACCCTTTGGGTACGGAACCCTAAAAATTAATTTTTATAAAATTATTTTTATAAAATTATTTTTTTCCAATATCACAGTACCTCGTAGATACTAAAAATCGCTCGTCAAAAATAAAGTGTAATTTGAAACGACAAAGATATACTCTTTATATATTTTGTCACTTTTTATATCTTTTCGTTACCTAATATTATAATTAATGTTTATTTTGTTGTGTTCGAAGGCTCCCAATATACAGAAAATAGTGACAGGATCTTATCGTTAAATTTTATTTAGGTAGACCTTTGTTATTCTCACTTCCGAATATTTTTAGTATTCCGAATTAAATTTTTCTCATTAGGTAGGTACATACCTAGGTAAATTGGGAACTAGCGTTGTGGACACTTTACAGTAGTTAGGTATACCTACCCTAAGTTGACTTCCCAAACATGCGTATCAGTACTAGTACTCTGTCATATCTACAAAATCAATCCAACCCGTTCCTTTGTACTGACAATGTCACAAAGGTCCTCTGCTATTAGCAGATTGGATTACAGTTCATCAATCAATAGTGCTTGACCATCTCACGCTGATTATACCTACAATGGAGATCCGTACAGGTAAATGCAGCTCAATGGTAGTACATTATAAAGGTCCATAATAATATTGATCAAATAATTTGAGATAGTATTGTGCTATGTAACGGAATACTACGTGTGCGAGTCTGATTTGTAATTGACAAATTTTGTAACTCACTAGCCGCCATTGTTGAGTTTTACACAATACCTACTGTAAAAATGACCAAATGAGCCTCAAAGGGTGTGGTCATCATATCAACAGATAAACACACACACATACTGCAATCGAACTAAATTCTCAACATTTCACGGTGAACTTTGAAAAGAGAGGGCTATCTAGGCGGGCATAAATGTACAGTACTCGACCACTGTATAAGTTCTATCATAATTTAACTGAATCATACAAAGTCTAACAGCCTCCAACAGATCGACAGCATATCCTCAGAATGCAAGAGATAAAAAAGTTGACGTGAATCCATGCCAAAATCATTGAAACTCATTGTTAAAATTTTTCCTTGACTGGGACTTGAACCCAGGCCCTTCGATAGAAGGACGGCACGGCAATCATTGCGCCACACGGGCCATCAGACCCTAACACGGAATGGCGGTACACTAATCCGGCCGTATGTGAACTAATCGTAAAGTTCACGTGAGGAACTCTGAGCGCACGCCGAGCAATTTCGATTTGATTTATCATTGTTCTTAACCGATAAATCAGGCCACAATAGGGCTCCCGGGTAGGCGAGCGTTGTATGGAAGTTCTATTAATTCCGCTAAGAACAATCCCGAACTTGCCTCACAATGGGATTAAAGACAATACGCCTTACGTGAGCGGTACCGCGATTCGACGGTGAGCCGATATCGATGGTGTGATCTCGATAGTGTAACAAATGATATATTTTCAGGCCTCAAGTTAATACGCAGGTAATATACAGGAAGATAGATTGGTATTGTGAGCGAGTACAAATGTGAAAATGATCCCGTAGCCCAGTCGCCTGTGAAGCGAGGGAATCGGTTTCGATTCCCCGGCAAGGCAGATATTTATGTGATGTTCCATTTTGTGTTGTGTTATTTGTGTTCAATTCTAAATTTAAATCTTAAATACTACTTGACCCATGAAGACTTTTTTATAACCTAAAGTACTAAAGTGACATGGACAAGCCACCTGATGGTATGTGGGCATCGTCGCCTATGGATACGACCCAGGACAACGCCGCCGGCCCTGAAGGAGAACGGTGTAAATATTCACCGTTTTTCTCATGTTAAAATTTTACATGAAATGTACTCAATGTATAGGAGACGACGTCTATAAACGGGTTTTGTTATAATCCAAAAGAGCTTCGCGACAAACATCTAGTGCCTGATAAAAATGGATAGCAATTATTCTTAATTCGAGTATTAATAATAACAAATGTAAGCAGCCATTAGTTTGTGAATGAAAACTTAATTCATAGTTGCGAATTTCTTTGTTCCAGTATTATTGCTTGAATCATTTTTTTGTAGAAATTAAAATAAAAGAAAACCGAATATTACTTTACCTGTCAACTATTAAACTTTACAAGTCGTTAATCCATTAAAAAGCAAAGTAACACACATAAATTATATTATACAGTCGAATTGAGAACCTACTTCTCTTGTGTCTTCTCTTAAGTCTGTTAAAAACACTGACTCATAACCTGAACTGAACTGGAAGTGGAAGCAAAAGACTTCCATTATTACTTACTAAATCATTGTACACTATTCTATTGGTATTATCTCCATTCCTGTCTATTCCATAGATTCTTAACAATTATTCCAATTATGTTTATCTATTCGTTTTTAATAAATAATGATTTTCTGGTAAAAACTCTATCTTATTAGCAAAAGTCATTGGAATTTAAACTGAAGCTAATCTCAGTTACGTTTCGAAGGTCTGTGTGAAATAAACTTAGTATCTTCCAAAGGACATGGGCTCGTAGAAGTTAACTAATTAAAGTCAATGTACTTATCCAAAGTTAATTACAGGTAATTTCCTGTAGCCCTGTTAGCTACTAACTTTCAATCAAAGTTTAACTTATCTTGTCTGCTAACCCTACGACTACATTATGGGTCGTAAGAGCCAATGTGTTAATTTTATTTCTTACTTTCATTAGGTTGATTATAAGTTGAAAAACGACAGATTAAAAAAAATAAACTTTTGAATGGGTCTCTCTAAAAGTGCCAATTAATGATAATTAACTTGTATCTACTAATTATATTGCTAGTAAATAAATCCATATTTTGTACGATAAACAAATTTAAAATTAATAATTCGTGTTTGTGTAATATGTGCGTATTAAAAATTAATTATCTCTTGCTAACGGTTGGATCTGAACGGTTGCGTTAATGACACCAAAGGGCCAAAGGAAGAAAAAGAAAAAGTAGAAGGAAAGCTCAACTTCAGAAAATTATTTATATGTGCATCCAGGATTTGAAGCTCCCAGTTCGGAAGTTCCAAGCTCAAACGACTCGTCTTTCACTGCTCGTAGCATAAATTATAAGTATTAAAAATATGTTTTTGTTGGCTGAGAATCGAACGCAGTCGACACGGTATTTCGAACACAGAATCTTTATCGTGCTCGTCATTCGAGTTACTTCCCCATCTGTAATTTACTTTCCACACGCACACACACACCACTGACGTATCCTTCGCTTAAGTGTATACAAGCCCTTAGGTTACAGTGACAATATAACTATAGCTCAAGTAATTCACAGAATTGAATGCCTTAATTACCTGAAAGCCGCAGCCTTCCAATCGCGTCTATAACGTGCGAATACCCAATTGCAGTATGTACGGAATTCGAATTAGCGACGCGTAAGGTATAATTAGGGGTAATTAATTACAATCCCTACGGATTACGATGTACAAAAGGCGTATAGAAGGAAATTATTTTGTTGGTCACAAAGGAATAATAAATTAATTAAATTACTAAGCTTTTGCGGTTGTTGGATACGGTGTGTTTACATGACAGTCAGATGTAACACTTAACGTTCACGAAAGATTTTTAGTTGTAATAGTATCAACCACTTATAGAAAAATTGTCTTTTATGATACTATCGGACAACCTCATAGATAGTAAGTGGTCACGTTAACCATGGATATCAGAAACATCACAAAAATTACCAATGCGACCCAAGAAAGAAAGAAGTAGAAAGAAAAAACCGGCCAAGTGCGAGTCGGACTCGCGCACGAAGGGTTCCGGACCATTATGTATAAAAACGCCAAAAAAATCTGGTCTGTTGTATGGGCGCCCACTTAAATATTTATATTATTCTGTTTTTTAGTATTTGTTGTTGTAGCGGCAACAGAAATACATCATCTGTGAAAATTTCAACTATATAACTATTACGGTTCATGAGATACAGCCTGGTGACAGACGGACTCAAGTTAGAAGCTAGACAGGTTTAAAACCCTATATTGGGCATCTGCGTACAAGTACCACTTATATTATACCACTTATAATATAAAGTAACTTTCACTAAAAGTCCCTATCCTAAACCTCGCATCTAGATAGTAACGAATTAACCAAATATCATTCTTGATAACAGCTGCTAATTGGACTCATCATTCCAATTTAAATCCGTGTCGGTAACAGTTATCATGGGTGGAAAAGATAGGTTGGTGCTATATGCCTATTTGCTATCTAAGCTATTTACGTTCATTAACATTCTTTGAATACAAGGTTAGGACTGACACGATTTTAACTCATCCTCTTGTTGTTAAAAACTCCAGATTTGTCTATTAGCAAATGGAGCAGGGTACATCAATCAACTTGACTTACTAACTTGACATGTGATGGAAAATCGTTCATGTACCTACTAGTAGATTTATGTTTTCTCGGTACTACAAGGATTTCGCATGTTATAGCTTCTCGTAACATACGAGTAGTATGTTACAGAATTGACAAGAGTTTCTTCGTGACGTCATCGATAGTTTTATTTTGTGTCAACAGCTCTGTACACGTTTAAATCAATGATGAACCACATTACATGAAACACATTATGACTTGTTTTTCCAACATTTACCGTTCCTATAGGTAAATCCTAAGATTTACCAAATGAATGGTGGTAAAAGTCCGAAATGAATGATACTCACAGAATTATTCGGACTTTTACCATTGAGAGTTGGTAAATCTTAGGATTTACCGGTCAATCTTAGAATTTACCATACTTCGGGCTTTTACAGTAACATATCGAAAACAAAAAAAAACAATTTCACATTCGGAACAATTATTTGTGAATTCGGAACAAATATTTTCGAATTCAACCCAATTTACTCCAAGATAGAGACGAAGGAGTGGAATTGCCTACTCGCATAGGTGTTTCCGCCTGTGATAGTGTAATTTCAAGAGGAGAGTGAATAGGCTTCTATAAGTTAATGTGATCAGCGTCTTGGTCTTCATCGCCACTTACCATCAGGTGGAATTGTTGTCAAGCATTAACGTATCGAAAAACCAATGTTAAAAAACTTAGCTGTACGGTACGCTGCAGATCCGAATATTTATACGTACGAGTATATTCGCTTTAGTATCTACGTCTTCCCATTATTCCCCATTTCATAAAACTCTTATCAAATAACACAATAAGGTAACAACAGTTCATTATATTCCCCTACCCATGTTGTACTGCATTTCCATCTGTATAAATATTAATTTCATTAGTTTAATTACAGTGTAAGCACACACAATTAGCTGTTCTTATCTGAACCGAACAAAACTAACTTCCATCGTCTGTAGACTAAGCGCGCATAAGCTAACGATTTAATAGCTAGTGATGGGTACGGATATAGTTATCGATAAACTTTTTCATCTAAATTTGTTTAGTCAATTAATAAAATAATAGTAATTTAATAATTGACATGTTCCCTATTACTTTCAAATAAATGAAACATTTTAACGACTTTGGTAAAATAATTATATTTCGTAACTTCGGGCGAAGCGTCTCTGATTGATCAGGAATGACAGAGTTAATTACTTCATAACGTAGCTGTTACAAAATTAATATATTATCATAATGTTAATTGTGAAGCGTTCATAGCCCGGCGATTTGCGTCGATCCTAAGTGATAGACAAAGTTAATCAACTGCGGGCACCGTCGGTAGTTGGATGGGTGATCGCTAGTGGCAAGATTTCTTGAGCGCTTCCGTGCTTCGGAGGGTACATAAAGCCGTCGGTCCCGGTTGTTATCGATTGATAGCAGTCGTTAAGCCATGTTGGAAGGCCTTCGTAAGGCTTTAAATCTTCCGATACTTGGTTGGCCCCTAATCGCTCCACCAATCCGCACTGAAGCAGCGTGGTGGAGTATGCTCTAGGCCTCAATAATGAGGAGAAACCCGCGCTCAGTAGTGGGCCATTAATGGGTTGTAGCCAATATTTGTGATAGAACATAAATCCATGTCACATTATGACACCGGAAAACCTTTTGCTTATTTACTTATTTTGCTTATTATCGACATTCTCACTTCACAACACTAGAAAATACAAAGCTTCGCACATTAAGATACACGTATTATGAGACAAAAAGCAGTAGGATTGAGCTTATCGCGCGCGAACATTCACCCCTACGAGGAAGACACTTAAGTTAAACCTTCTAAATTTTTTCACCCCGGGGACTTGTTTATTCACTGAGGGAACTTTTGTATTTGCAATGCAAGAACTTTTTAAATTTTAGTATTTAAATATAGAACACTGGTTTAGGATCGTTTACGTTGCTTTTTCAGGTGAAACGTCGGTTAGATGATACTTATAAAAGGCTTTGGGTTTAGTATTGAAGATACAGTCTGATAGTTTATGAGTTATCCAATGTATTTAGAAGTTTAAAGGGCTTAATTTCCCTCAGTTTAAGCCAACCTGCAGTTCTCGTGGTCACCTCTGATAAATCTAGCCAGCAGGCACTTTTAGATTTACGTTTTAAAGAAGCTCAGTTTCTGCAAATCTAGGAGTCCCGGATTCGATCACCTCGGACAGAAATTTATTTGACAGATAAATATTTGTGAGTTTGTTTGTATTTTTCGTGCCTCCTGCAATACAGAGAACCCTGGTGAGTAAGTTCATCATCATCATCACCATCTCAACCCATCATGGCCCACTATTGAGTATGGGTCTCTTCTCAGAATGAGAAGGTTAAGGCCATAGTCCACCATGCTGGCCAAGGGCGGATTGGCAGACATCACACACCTTTGAGTTTTTGCGAACTCTCCGGCATGCAGGTTTCCTCATCATGATGATTTCCTTCACCATTTGTCCAGAGACATTTATATTCTTAAAAAGCACATAAGTAACTCCGAAAAGTCTGGGGTGCGTGCCCTGGAATTCAAACCCGGACCTTCCAAAATAGAAGGCTGAATTCACCCACCAGGCTAAAGTAACTAGTCACTAAATGACTAAGTTAAGTGTTAAATAACATTTATTCATGACATTAAAAATAAAAATATTTTATTGCCATAATATAATACTTATTTGTGTAATCCGGCAAGTGTATTGCTTAGTTTTTCTATTGAACTTAAATATGAGAATTTTGTCTTTGTAAGGTTATCAGTCAATATTATAAATTATAATAATATAATAATCTTTGTACTGACTTCAAGGTTATGGATAAATAGATTTAATAAGACCGATCATAACACGAATAACGAATCCCAAACGAATAAACTAATATAATATTTGTTCTAATTACGAACATTATATTTGCTCCTCGTCTAGGTATATTAATATTATTTGCTCGATATTTCGTGCCTAAAATAATTCGAGGCACAGTATGTTCTACGTCATCTTAAATGTGCCAAATTAACGAGTTGAAATGAAAGCCCACAATCTTGTTATAATTAAATTCCGAGTCTGTTTCGTAATTAATAGAATTAATGAAAATCAACGGTGTCTGTTTGTCACTGAGTGGAATAATAAACGATGCACGGATTGAAATTTCTTACAATGAGCGAAATGTATTCGTTTTGCAATTTGAAATTAAATTTCGTATTATTAACTGTACTAATAATGGAATTGAAATTGGGTTGAATATCTGTAATTGTGGTATTTACCTTTGTTATTTAAAATGTGGCTCGACTATGATACGGTAAAAAGATGTGGTTTGCAATTCACAGTGAAACCTGAAGGTTTGAAATAGAATATCAGATAAACAAGAAAAAACGCCAGTTTTGAGTTTCAAAGTTAAGTACCTATTTAAAACTATAATATGAGTATTAGTGTATAATGTAGAAAATCAGCGCTAACCATTTAGCGAAGCAAAGAAGCACTTTTCGAAGTGTTAAGACCACAAATTGGCAGCCATTACATAATTAGTTTTTAGGTCATTGCATTTGTGCATATTTTGTCCCTGCAAACTCAAACACGGCTTATTTAACTTGAACTATTCTTTGCTCGCGGCATCGCCCGTGTGGATATCTTTAACCGAAGAATTACCATTAAATAATCCCATGGCAATGTATTGTCTGGATAAAAACTTTTTCCTATCCAAGGTTTAAACAATCTTCGTACAAAATTTCATCTAAAGTGTTTAAACGTGAAAATGTAGAGGAGAGGCAGACAGAATTACTTGCATTTATGATATAAATATTGATTCGGAAAATAGGTTCCGTACCATATCTATCAAGGGCATAATCCATTAAGAACCACCAACTACAAAAAATAAACAGTACGGATAAGGTGCAACCTTATCCTTACTTATTCATATTATGTACATACACTATTTAATTAAATAAATACCTAAATAAAATAACCCGCTAGTAACACCCAACTCAAACTCACTACTACTAGTACTGCACCAAAGTCGTCCATCTTGATCAATGCTGAAACTGTACGTCTAAGTACTTGCATGTTTATAAACAAGTTGAGCATCAAACAAGCTTGGCACTCGCAGACTATAAGCCAATAAGTGATTTAATCCGCTGCCTTACACGGCTTCTTCGCAATTGCAATTCACAGTGCATCGAGTACAGAGATTTTCAATTATTAATTCGCTTTTGCTCATTTTTACCACGAAATAAAGCACCTACTTACTGGTCTACACGATAACCAATTACTTACTAATCAAACAAGGTGGTGTTTATATTTCTTAATTAATGTTAGGTGCGAGTTAAGTATTAGAATTAAAATTTAATTTTTATCCAATATTTGACTCCAGTTAAAATATGTGAAAGAAGCCTACTAACTTTTCACTTAATAAACCCACATAATATAAACGAATGGAAACACTGACGTTTTAACCCCCTAAAGGAATAAAAATTGTGTTCTTTCCATGGTCTCAAATTATCTTCATACCTATAAAATTATTTCAGTGGACTTAGCATAAAAAGCAGCAGATAGATAGAAAATCTAGTTACTTTCTATTGATTACATTATATTATATTACCTACAATACAAAAATTATCTTTTTGTATAGCATAAAGTTTTACAGAAACAGAATAATACAGAGGTAAGTAGGTAAGTACACTGTACAACTTACTTACTTGGTTTTGTTACTAGCGATCTCTTCAAGGTAAGAAAGACAAAGAAAGTAAATACATGTAGTCATTCTGGATAGTTATTGTATCATACGTAATTTTACTCTGATATGCATTTTATAGTACCACATTATAATGTGCGTATTACCTATTTTATTTATTCTCTTTTTTAACGGAATATAAATGGCAACTTATTTTTTTAATACACTCATGGTATGAATAAATTTCTTATGTTTTTGTAATAAAATAATCGTTTTAAATATTATTCAAACTAAAAGGAAGAGAAAGTTTTATTACTATTGCATTTATAAATAACTTGTGCAGCAGTAGTGGTTTAAATATGTAGAATCTACATATTTAAACCACTACATTGTAGATATGTATTATAATAAGTATTTGCTCGATAGCAATAAAGCAGGCCAACAAATGTAAAGTTTTTTAGCCGTGGCTGTAGATAAGATCTTTGCGATCGCATTTCGACGGTAGTCGTAGTCGTAGACGTGATGGCTTATGTAATTTGTGGGGTTATCTTTAAGTTGTACTCACCATTAAGAACCTCGCTATTTTCTTTAAACACTTAAAAAAAGATAAGATTAGGCACGTGTGTAATATAATATGCAGTAAAAAGCGTTGTGGGATTTGAAATTGAATTAATGTGAATTTCGTCTACAGGTCGCAGGTACCCAAGGTCCCGTATTTTTCGAATACTTCTTAGTAGGTATTTATTAAGAATTTTTATTTAATATACATACTTAATAATATCTATTTAATAAAATTCCTACATCTTCTTACCACCATTGAAGGACAATACACACTTCTATCAAATTACGACATACATAATTATAGTAGTCTATTTATGTCAATAAAATGAAATATCGTAAAGCTAAACAAAGCCGAAGAAGTTAATAAAAAAAGAAAAGTAAATGCCTTAGATTATTTAGTATTTCAAATAAGTTAGTGGAGTGACGTCACTCGTTTGCACAGATGATTAGTGTCGGCGTTGTACATACATAGCCATATTTTATTAGTGATTCACGTTCAATGTTTGTAGACGCGCTACAATGTCAAGTGAACCTTCAGTATAAATAATATTGTTCACACATGTACGCTCTCTAATAAACTCATCATTTTCTACTTCCTCTGTAGGTATATAGCTTTAAAGACAACCATGTACCGCAAGTTTTTGGAACGAAGTATGCATTTTGGCACGGTGAGGATGGAAGCTAGAAAATGAAAAGTGTAAGATTTGTGTATAGTTTTACTGCAACCATCTAGGCGGGTCTAGTGAGGTATGTCAAGATCCCTTCGTCCACTTTGGTAACTAAACTTACCTAACAAGTTAAGGCAGTCAAATTACTAGGTAGTTACCTAGTCTAGGTATTACCTACTAACAATAAATAACAGGTCTAAGTATCGCCAACAGTCTTTGACCCTAGTAGATACTTATATTTATAAGCAAGTAACATCGTTATACCTTCAAACTAATTAACCTAGTCCAGATTTGATATGCATTGGATGCATATTAAAAGAATTTTATGTTGAACTCTGAGAACGAACCATTTAACTACTATCGCGCCCGCCGTTCCTTATCTCGGTCGATCACTTAAGATCGACGGAAGCCGCCTATTACGAGTATAAGCGCTGAATGTTGGTATAATGCCTTTGGATTTCCCAAGCATTTATACTTTGTTTCATTAAAAATTTCGTCAGCCTACCAATAATGTATTTTATTTTATCTTTTTAGTGCACTGGTTACAGCTCGTCAAATTAAATTCACATTAACCTGACGCCTGGGCGCCCGTAGTTGAGTCATAATACTCATAATGACCGGGATTGTTTGGTGTGCTATCAGTACTTCGAACACCTACTATCACATATAATGTGACTAGTTAACCTTTTACCATCCTTTCTAGTTATAAAAGTCTGGCGTAAATTAATATTTTTATTGATAAGGATGATTATTACTAACGTAACCGACTTCAAAAAAGGAGAAGGTTCTCAATTCAAGTTTTTATGATTGTGATTTTGATGATTCTTTTCATATTGGAATGCTGGTGCTTGTTGTATTGTGGTTCTATTTAAATATGAGCGATATTTAACGAGTAGAATTTGCGATATATCTAATGACTTTGAGATTTTGTGACTTTAGCGAAAAGTTTTAGGACTGACCTCCAGGAAAACCGATGTTTTACATTGTTATTAGTTGACTATAATAGAATTAGTATTTTGTGTACGTGGAGCAAAATTTCTCGAGCCGTACGTGTCTATAAGCATGTGTGATACTACCTCTATGGAGAGCCATACGTGCTTCAACCCATACCGGGCAATTACCACCAGCGACACAGTTTGCGTACTAAATCTGTGTCATGTCAATTTCTTTGTAATTTAAAGGCTTTAAATAAAACGAGGTTTCTGAACTCATCTAAAGGATAATGTCAGATGCTTAAATGCGTATGAGAGAATGGATGAACAATTATTATTAGTGTTATATTTAAATGGAAATTCGATCCAACGCGTTTCACAAAATAATAAGTTGGCGTTAATTTTTTTTATGCAATTTAATAAATAAAATATATTTAACTCTATATAAGTATTTAATATCCGTTATGTTTTTTCCACCTGTATTCTGTATAACATTAATATTTTTTCAATATGTACTCGTACCTATCCTAGTTGGATATGAGGGAGTACAAAAAGTCGTCAGCCGTATTAGGGTACATTATTCGAAACTACATTATTACCCTCGTCATATGATTCACGCTTGGCTACACATTTCGCTGTCAAAATTCCAAAAGTACTTAATTACTTTCATCTGATCGCTGTTTATGTGCTGTTAAATATTTCCAACAAAGGATATTCCAAATAATTAACGCACTGCCATTGCAATTAATCAACGAATACACAGCACAATATTGCATTGGCGATAGTGATACGTCATGGCAGATTATGGGACGTTAACTATCAATAGATATTATCGTTTTGTAATAAAATTTGCAGGCATTTAATAATTTTATTTATGGCTGTAAAATTAATAGGGTTTAAATGAAAATTCTGGCCTCAGTACGAGCTCGCATTTCTCATTATTCATTTCGGGGCGTAAAAATAGGTATGTAGTTCCATCGAAAGACTTGTGGTACAAGGCATTTATAAGATGTTGAAATTGTAAGACTTTGTAGCATATCCTCGTGCAGTGGACATATCAGGTAAAGATTGTTGCGTGGCCCTCGACAATCAGTCAACGGAGAAGCAGCAATCCAGGGTTAATGGCGTCTGACTACCAAGCATTCCACACATATTTTCACTTTTTTAGAGGCGACCATCTCAGTCCTCAGGGGTAGCAACGCATCTGTGACCGAATTGGAACAAGACTCACACTAATCATTACTAATTGGACAATACTAATATTAACTAACAGGACTAACTATCACTAACAGTCCCTGTCCTCACACTTATTAACAAACTAACCAACTAACATTCTAACACCATCTACTAATTGGACTAACCACCCTAATCCCTAAATTGGGTCTTGTTCTAAGTCGGTCACAATTGCCATGGGCGGCAGCGGAAGGGTGGTGCTGCATGCTCGTTTGCTACCTTAATTCAATAAATTAAAAAAAAACTGACCACGACTATATTCTCTACTGAAAACCTGGCGAAGCAATGTTCTTTCTCTTTGAGGTAGGTACCTAAGGGGCCTCAATAAAAGAGCTCAATCCTAGTATTGCTTGTCTAGCTAGGAGGTAAGCATCATAAATATATCCGTATGATATACACGATAAGACCTCAAGACATAAAGACTTAAAGATCGTATAAAATAGATATATAAATATATATTATTTACTTTAAAAATTCAACTCGTTAATTCGATGATTGTTAAGGATCACTACAACCCATTGATTATTTACCAAATGGCAGTGAAAATAGAGTGATGGCAATGAAAATAACAAATATTTTTTATTTATCGCAAAACGGCTTAACAAATGCAATTATTAAGCCACTTATCGCCATGACATACAAAACAAGCTACGTAACAACCTCCTAACAGCCGGCCTTCATGGGCAATGGACACTAAAACGGTAGAATTAACTTTATTCAAACATTTTTTAGAGTTTTGCAAATCTGATTAAAAACAGTAATCATGTTATTCCTGTCTATTTGTCCGTCTGTCACATCGGTAGTCAGAATTTAATGGAAAAATAAATTAATATTATGATCCACTAGTAAACCCGCCCTCGCTTCGCTTCGGGTAACCAGTCCCTTCAAAAATCTCTATAAATTTTAACAAATTATGTTATTCCGATGTCTAAGCTATATTACTGCAAAGTTTCATGAAAATCCATTCAGTAGTTTTTGCGTGAAAGAGCAACAAACACACACACACACACATCCATCCTTACAAACTTTCGCATTTATAATATTATAGTAGGAAGTAGGATAGGATTAGTAGGATGTGTCTAGGTTAGATATACTTTAAGATACATTAACTTTTACATGGACTCTTAGGTAGCTATTGTGGTAATCTTTTGACGTTTTATTACATGAAAGTCGCAATATCTCATATCGCAAATCTCTAGCTGTTTCTGGTCATTCCATCCTTTAACATCTATGAAAAGCATCTTCCTCTTCTCCTGTTACCTAAGGAAGTTTAAGGCATACTCTACCACACTTCCTTGCGATTGGTGGAGAGGTAGTGACACAAGTGTCAAAAATGTTATGATGCCAGAAGGCCTCCAACATAGCTTTATTAGAACTGCTACGTAATGATAACAATAAGAGCCGACGGGTTTACATGCCCTTAAGCTCAAGATTTTTTTCCATCAGCCATCCAACTACCGACCTCGTTCGCTGTTGCTAAACTCAGTCGAACACTTATGATCAACGCAAACCGTTTTGAGCCTTTAATTAATCCAAAGAGCTGATATGCAGTTGCACTTATGTACCTAACAAACCGCTGCTGACTGCATACTTTATTTGGTCAATTACTTCCATATAAAATCCTGTAATACATGGTGTTTTAGTCGTTCTCTCGCAAAACCAGTCTGAACTTCCTAGTGCATAATCTTGTCTTATGTAACATTTTGACAAATGAGCAGATAAGCTATTTTATGGTTAGCTGGATACGGAGCCGTATACACTTTTTTAGAGGCGACCAGTAATAGATGCGACCATCTTAGTCCTCAAAGGTAGCAATGCGTCTGTCACCAAATGAGAACGAGACTCATACTAAAAGTTCAAATCGTTATGAACATCAAAAACACCAAAGGAAGACCTGCTTTATGTCGGACTTCCACTGCAAAGGGTAATGAGCGATAAATAGTAGAGCGGAACGGAGAACACATAATAAAATAGGTTTCACCTTCAGAGTATTGGAATATTTTTTAAGTTAAAAGTAAAAGTTTGCCTGTTTTTTATAAACGATAGCATCATTTATAATTGAGTCGTCGAAAATGTGGAATTTCCACTACCTGGTAAAAACAAATTTATTACCTGTGCTCAGTAGTCAGTTTAAATTGGAAACAAATTTACTTAAGGCATTTTAAATTCTCACCATCAATCTACAATGAACCTTAATCACATGGGAGGAAAGCTGGCAATTGTTTGGGTTACCATTAAAACGAATTCAGGCATAATAATAAAGGCAATAGGTGTTGTTTAGTATCTTAAGCTCAAGTCAAGATTCCACGTGGTGTAAAGTGGTAAGCATATTAGACTGCTCGAAAGGTTCTCGATATGATATTCAGTGGGGAAGAAATATGGTAACTTTATTCTTGTGTATATTTTATGCAAAGCTATAAGTTATATAAATACGTAGCGTTATTTATTAAGATAGAACTATTAAATTAAATATTTTTTACTATTTAATTTATTTACTTCTCAGTGCTACAAATGATAATTCATTGGAACACTTTTTGCTTGTTTAGTACATTCCGCTAAAATCTTTGTTGGTGGAAATGCTTGTATTTTCTTGCGACTTAAAAAAGTCATAAGAAGTCCGCTTCGCTCGCGTTGGAACTCCTTATCATAGATACAGACACATACACTTTGAAAATATGTGGCGATTAATCCTATTCAATGGGTGACATACATGATAGTTAGCCAAGTATAATATAAACTCTCTTACTATAAACGTAAGCTTAGGGGTCTCACAAGGGGGTTCTAGACTAGAGTGATTGAGCGGGAACCCATGTGATTTCTTGAGAAACATATTTTGGGTAATTTGGGTGAAAACATACCTAAGTACAAGGTTTTTTGCCAATACTACGTTGCAACACAACTTGTAATGCTCGTATGAGTTTGAAAAATATCTAATCACTTCCGTTATCCATTGCTCCAGAAGTAGATAGGTTATTTGACTCGGTTTCGCAAACACAATAATCCCTTGAACTGCAACTTAATTTAAATTTTCTCCTGAAGATCAAACCTTTTACTGTAGGTCAATTTTGGTGCATCCAGACCCTCCGAAGCGTTGATTGCCGTGACGGTCAGTGGGCAGAGCAATTATCCCCTGTTTTTATTCCACTGAGTCGAGGTTCATTACCATAGCGAGTACCACTGAGCGCGGCGTAGCGTAGCGCGCGCGCATTTATAGAGATGGGAAGTGCTCGATAATATTTCCATAATATCCAATCTTAATATATAAAACTCTTGCGTTACTGGTGGCTGACAGACAACGCACAGCCGAAACTACTGAACGGAAGAAGCTGAAATTTGGCATGTATGTTCCTTGGAGAGTGTAGGGGAGCACGAAGAGAGGATTTCTGGAAATTCCAACCCGAAGGGGTGTAATAGGGGGTGAAGTTTAAATGAATTCCACGCGGGCGAAGTCTGCGGGCGGAAGCTAGTACAATATAAATAACGTAATGTATTATTGTCTCAGATATCTGTTTTAAGATAACTATTTGTTATTTTATTTTATGCATTAATATTATAATGTATGTGCAGTAAGGATTAACCAAATTAACTTAATTAAATTCAGAATAACCAACAAGTGTTTCAGAAACTATTGTCTCGATAAGATTATTTCTAAGTAGTAACTTATTAAAATTACATTATTTTATTAAAATTATCTCTGTGGCTTTATTACTGACCTACTAAACATAATAATTACGTACGGTACTTTATTAAAGGATAATTTTGTATTTTTTAAATTATGTATGTAATATTTACCAATTTTTTCTATTTTGATAATTTCAAATTCTGGACGTCACTGAACATCACATAGATAAGTTATGAAAACCAACTTAATGATAAATTTGTAAATTACATATTATTATAATGAAGTCTGCAAACAAGAATTTAAAGTAGGTACTCGTAATATATTCCATATGTCAGTATGATGCACTATTTCTTACATAAACATCGATATTACGTAAACATCGATACAGCCCACATCACTTTAGCACACCTTCGTCCTACCAGTGCTACGTGGTGTGCGCATGCGCGCGACCGTCTCTTAGTTAATCGTGTACGCGAAAATTTTATATGGCAGTGGTGACCCGACATCGTGGTGATGTCCCCTGTTTCAGAGTCGACGGCCAGCAGAACAGGACTTTTCAAAGCGGCTGGGTAATGTTTCGTAATTGGTTTAACACTGACCTTGTTCGGTATTTACGTTTGACAGGCGATGGGTAATATTTTTCTTGTAAGATGCGATTCACACCTGTCGGTTTTATTATTGTTATTACTAATGCGTTTAAGATGTACTTGTAACTAGTGCTTCCTTTTATTTAATTATTACGTCAGGTTTTAGGAATCATCTTCAATTTCATAAATAATTGGTGACATCTGATTGGCCCTTAATTAGGGATAAACTTTGCTACGGATATTCTACGATTCAGATATCATAGTTCCGGATATCTTACCTTTATTAACGTAACAGTGATTGCGCTCGCTGCCGAACCCGTAATTATAATGAAAGGAGAAATGTTTTGATTTCCTATTTACAGTTACGAGCACTCATATGTAATTTATTACGCTCAAACAATTTACTCACTTATTCATTTTCGTTGGTTATTTATAATAACTGCTGTTTTTTTTTCGAGAAATCAGATGTTTTATATTGACAAAGCAATATTATGTTATTTTTTAAACATTTCATTTCGCCAATTTTTATGCGTAAAGTTACTTTTACTTCACAATTTTTTGTTTGCAGAAAATATTTTTTGTTCATAATATGGATTGTCATGCAAACGTAAAAGCGAATTTTTTACTTCCTACTTGGCGGAAAGGTGTCGATAATCATTTTGATATTACGGACGTCAATGAATTCAGTGACTTTGACTTTAGCATCGATCATCAGATATTGTATAAAGTTCCTTAATATATAGCCTTAATATGGTCATCAATTACCTACCCCATTCAGCACTACAACCAGGTAGATGCATTCTTATTAAAGAAAATTCCACATCTTAGAACGCAGTTGAAACTGAAAACCAGTACCAAAGGTTTAAGCAGCAAAATTATGCCAGGATAATATCTCTTAAAAGTTTATAAACTTTGATTATCTCATAAAAGAGAGGTAGGTAGGTACATCCCTAAAATCTTACATTATCTCACTAGAATGATTTATAGGAGGATTTATCTTAATATCTCTTTAGATAGTGACCATCGGAACGTAATTAGTTGACTTTTCTGCATGTTTGTCGATTAATAAGGTAAAAATTGCATTATGCTATTAATTCACTTAATTGGCTATTATCGGTTAAAATTTCATAATACCTGATTATGTTATTGCAATGTTTTGCTAACCAATAATATTGATAGAAATCAGATGAATAACAATATTGAAATTCGCACTGTGTCTTAGGTTGAGCGTGTGTGAATGAAAAATTGGAATTCTTACTACGTAGGTGTTGAAATCGATGTTTTAGTGGCTAATATAGCCTGAGATATAAATACTAGTAAATTCTCCGTCGCTGCGCTTCATCTGCTCATTGGCCGGTTAACATAAAAAATAACATAGTGACTATTATTCTAATGTATTACCTACTAGCTTCCGCCCGCAGGCTTCGCCCGCATGGATTTCGTTTAAGCTTCACCCCCCTATTTCACTCCCTTCGGGGTGTAATTTTCAAAAATCCTCTCCCCTACACTCCCCAACGAGCATACATGCCAAATTTCAGCTTCTTCCGTTCAGTAGTTTCAGCTGTGCGTTGTCTGTCAGTCAATCACTCAGTAACGCAAGATTTTTATATATTAAGATAATATTTTTGATTGTGTTTACCTCTAAATTTTTCAATTTGACCGCCTACGGACTGAAACTGTCTACCGAGCAATGAGTCGATTCGATACTAGATGTAGAGTGCGATTGTGTATGTGTGTGAAACAGGTAGATAATCTTGAGTTTCAGTCATTTGTTACGAAGTACATTTGTACCTATACAAACAGATTTTGCTAAGAACCTCAAGTTCTTGTAAGTTCCTATTTTACTCTATAAATATCTATAGCATTATCTTATCGATTTACGCAAAGGAGAACATCAGATTTGGGCCTGGAGCGAACAGCTTGTTCAATACCCTCAAATAATCTTGCATATTATTTTAATACATCCATTTCATATTTAAAAATTTAGTTACATCGTATCATTAAAACATTATAATTTCAAGTAGGTAATTCTATGTGTGCGCGGTGCGTAAGACGACTATATTTCATTATTCCCACAATCTTCCGCAAAAATGGAATATGCACAATCTGGTAACAATATCCTCGATCAAAAAAACGATGTCTCATGCATGTTCATATTCCAGGCCCAAGGTCCTTAAGAAAGTTGCTGGTCCCCTTTATGTCACGGCAACGCAAAGCCCAAACCATCAAACGTGGAACCCTGGAATGAGTTATACGTAGGTATTAGGAACCGGGGACGGTATGAACTCGCGCAATTTATGTTATTAACGAACGTGTACGTGGATACAAAATATTGCGTTGAAGTTCAAAAAAAGTTCAGTAACCAATGACATTGAACGAAATTTAATAACCATTTGCGGGTGCGTTACGTATGAGGATGATGTCGTTAGATAGTAGCCGTAAAGTCGATTTCAATAAAACGACATAATAATAAGATAACAGTTATCATCGTCATACACTATCTTATACAAAAAAATATAAATTATGAACGTAAGATAAAAAATCTGGTTCAAGTAAAGAATAATAATGAATTAAAATTACATACTTGTTTATTCCCGCTATTCTTGTAAAAAGTTAAACTAATTTAAATGCAATTATTACTGCGGTATTGAAATAGGTGAAATATTTATTGTTTGGTTGACTGTTAAAAAAACTAACTTAAAAAAACCGACTTCAAAGTCGAGATAACTCATAAACCACTCTCCAAATGTCATAAGGGATCACACGACGAGCACTACCTTTCGGATAAAAAAGGAATCATTGAAACGGAATACCCAGTCAAAAGTTATGAGATAAGGAGCATAAATTAAATTTACAATATTGAGAATGGCTCAAAAGCTGACCGTCAGATGTCGTTCAAATTTTAATGGGATCAGACGGTAGTCAATTAGCTTTCGAATGTTGAAATAATTGTCGAAATTGGTTCATCCGGTACGAAGTTCTGAGGTAACACAGATAAAAAAACATACAGACGAATTGAGAACCTCTTCCTTTTTTGTAGTCGGTTTAAATTTTTAGATGGGAGTCTAAACATTTTTCAAGATCTTCTAAGGCACAGGTTTTCATAAAGGTTCTCCCTCACCGCGAGCATTCGCGGGTAATGTAACATTATAGATTCGACTTTTAGCATTACATTACAATACTACCTCCCTGACTGACGCGCATTCGCGTATAATGTAAGATTTAGCATAGATTTGAATTTTCGAGCATTCTAATAAATAAGCGCATCGATGTTACAAGTTGTATTAAGATTTTACACCTTGTATCATTACAAGGCGCGCATTGTAATGCTCGGTTCTCCTCCTTCACTGATGTTATTCTCGAATCTGTAACGTTACATTACACGCGAATGCTCCCGGTTAGGGAGCGCCTTTATAAGCAACTAGAGAACTGCCCGCGCTTCGCTTTGGGACCCGTAGGAAACAGGCGCGTAGGTCCCGCTCCCGTAGGAACATCAGATATAACATTTGCCTATGCCATAAGTTAACTACGTGATTCAGAATTTGCAAAGGAATTTTACTAACGCCATCTATTAACAACATCCGGAACTAAATATCTAGCAAGTAACAAAACATCGATCTTCCCATGGGAATGAGATGTTTTTCCGCGGTAAAAAGTAGCCTACGTCACTCTCCACCTTCCTAACTATCCCCACACGCATAAACCATACCATATAATAGTCATGTTACGACGTGAAAGAGTCACAAACAAACAAACAAACAAATAAACAAACACACATTCACATTTATAATATTAGTATAGATGAGCAGTGGCAGTTATTATTGTAGCATACATACATTAATATAAATATTTTTATTATTTATCTGTTTTACCTGTAGTTTTAACACCAGGTACGTGTAATCTTCAAAGCCAGCGGCTAAGAAACCTTAGTATCGGTTCAAAGTCAATAACCAAGGCCACGAGCAAAAATGTATGAGCAAGAAAAATAAAAACACTCATCTTATAATAATTGTGTATAATAAACGCTGCTCTGTGTATACTATTATCAATAGACGACCGAGTTTTTATTTTGTTATTATTTCTTTTATTAAGTTTTAAATTTTCTTATCAATTTTTACATTATACTGATCCACTAAGGTTTTGGGGATTAGGTAGATAGGAATATTAAATATCTCAATAATCTCTGTAATTGATGTTGAGTTGCTTTTTATATTTATGACATACATATATTACAAAAAATGTTATAAATATTTATCTTATTGAAATAAGTAAAGTATTATTTTGAAAATAAAAAATTACTGATCAATACGATTTCTGGCTGGGGAAGAATAATCTTTGTTCTCGGTTTATAATGTTTGTGGAATTATGTTATTGTTATACCCACGACATATAGAATCGTACCGCAGGCCATATAGAAGGGTTTTTCCCGTTGGCTCCCATTCCCATTCTCACACGTCCCACTATACCCCGAATTTCGATTTTACTGGTAACGTCAAATAAAATTAAACATTGCTTAAAAGTACATATATACCTACAAGAAAGTGCGTTTGATTCTTTTTACCTGTAGGTAGGTTTCCCACATAGTGCTCAAATAGTTTCGCCAATTTCGTGTTAAATTAAATCATGGTGGATGAGCCGTATCTACAACAATGTACAAATAAAAAGCATTAAGTGATGGTGATGTAGAACGGAAAAGAAATTAAAAGTAAATTATGGATTGACTGAGAGGGAAATGACACTCGCACGCGATTTCGTGTCTTTGGGCGATTAATGACCCATTTATGATTACCTTTTTGAATGGCAGAACCTTTCTACCTTTGATAATAGCAATTAGATATAAATAATATTAGCTTTTAAGCCTGACATTGTTTTGTCACTTTGTTGATCACGCGAACTTTTATTGTTAAATATTAATATTTAGTTAAGACTCATAAATATTTTTGTAACGGAAAGAAAATCTGTCATATGTTAGGAAACTTACGCACGTAACAGAATATTCTATTTCAAATTCAAGTATAATATGCAGCTTATGCAAACATAAAAACATGAATATTATGTTTTTAAACACATTAGTAAATAACATTATCACTACTACGACTTCTTCAGACGATTAAAACATTTTCTTATATTCTGACTTATTTCATAACATACATGTTATCTGAGTTTCACAGAAATTGTTTTTTATACAAGTATTTAAGAGAAGGGTTAATGAAAGTACAGTCAAAAGGTAATTACCCTGTATAAATGTTCAAACTACCGCGACGTTTGAAGGTACAGGGTCGATAAGACCACTGACCGTCTGTGGCATCGCTCTGACCGCAACCAATCAGCAATGATTGCACTGACGTCGACGTTATGACGATCACAGAGCAGTGATAATAAGTCATTGTATTGCAACAATGCGGGTTATATTAGATTACTAGTAAATCCGCCCTCGCTTCGCTTCGGGAAACCAGTCCCTTCAAAAATCTCTATAAATTTTAACAAATTATGTTATTCCGATGTCTAAGCTATATTACTGCAAAGTTTCATGAAAATCCGTTTAGTAGTTTTTGCGTGAAAGAGCAACAAACACACACACACACATACATCCTTACAAACTTTCGCATTTATAATATTAGTAGGATAGGATTATACAAATACGGCTTTAATATAACATAATTTATACGTGTCAAAAGTATTTTAGTAGCGTCGCCGTTACTAAAAATTAATTAATCAAACCTCAAAAAACAAAACCAATACAACAATAACTGATTGAATTCTACCTATAAATCGCTTATCACTTATGAAAATAATCTGATAGATTTAAAAACCGCAAATTAACCATTGTCAAATTTTGTTTATACATTACGAGGCTCTTACGAGGTATCTAAGGCCGGTAACTCACATTCGCGCAATTACGCAAATTAATTAAAAGTTTTAATTTAATAACAATTTTTTTATAATGAGTTTTGAATATTTCTAGGATCATTATACATTTTAGAATGGTCTTATCTAATTGGATGTTTCCAGTGAATTTTGATGTTAATAAACAAACTCAATTCTGTTGATTCAAGTATAAATAACTAGAGAATAACCGCACGCGCTTCGCTTCGGGACCCGTAGGTAACAGCCGCTTAAGTCCCGCTCCCGTAGGAATCTCAGCTAAAAAGTAGCCTATAACATTCGCCTATGACTTAAGAAAATTACGTGTAGTATTTGATAGCGTGATTCAGAACTTGGAAATGAATTTTACTAATGCCATCTATTAACAACTCCGGAACTAAATATCTAGCAACTAACAAAAACATCGATCTTCCCATTGGAATGAGATGTTTTTCCGCGGTAAAAAGTAGCCTACGTCGCTCTCCACCTTCCTAACTATACTACTAACTATATACCTACTACACACATAAACCATACCATATAGTAGCCATGTTGCGACGTGAAAGAGCCACAGACAAACAAACAAACACTTTCACATTTATAATATTAGTAAGGATTAAAAATATTTTTTATTCTGAATATGTCTATTTGTCAAAGTATTCAAATAAGACACAATTAACGCATTTATAATCTTTTCAAAATCGAGGCCATATTTGGTCAAATTCATTCCATAGGTACTCGAAAACCAAAGTAAGACGTCTCTTTTTCTGTATCTCCCAAATAAAATTGGGACATGTTTAAAAAGATGACAATGATTTTCAATAAAATAAACAAATAACGCTTCACACTCATAGCCCCACACTAGGATCCCTGTGTCGTGGGTGCCATGGACAACACACATTACAAGGACACACACCCAGACCGAGAACGGAAATTCAAACTCATAATTCAAATTCCGCCTCGCTGGGAATCGAACCCAGGACCCTCTGAACAGCGATCCGGTATGTTAACCATTGCGCCATCAATGTGTAGTAAGTATCTAAGAAGTATCTAAGCAATACATAGGGTACTAGGCACAGCATGTCCTATTACACAAAGTAAATTACAGTAATTTAAGGAACAGGAAAATAAAATAATCTATGATTATATGAGCCTACCATACTATTGCATTAGAATTTTTCGTCGCGGATATTTATTTCTTTACTGCAAGTATTAATTTCATCATAGCCACAGATATGGTATGTAGACGTGGCATATATTAAAAAAAAGTTCATAATATTCTTTAAGCTGTATCGGCAGCATTTGCCAATGTTTCGATCTCTAAGGTGCTGAAATAGGGGACTTTTTATAGAATATTTCAGTTTCCCAAAGCGAAGCGAGAGCGTTCACTAGTATAACAAAGATTACAAATAAAGTCTATATTCTGTGTATCTATATTCAACCAAAGAACCTGTTTGAGAAACTAATATTTTCTCCACTGCTTAGTCACATGAACACAATTGATAAAGTCAACGGAAGGCGGGTAACCTCAAACTAAAACAATGCTTTTAGCCAAAACACCGCACCGTGACAATCAAAAGGTCAGCCACCGTCCGTCGGAAATACAGACGGTATTTCGCTAGGTGGCGTAATATTAATCAAAATTATATTTTTTTATCTAAAAATGTGTCCGTGCTTCGGAGGGCACGTAAAGCCGTCGGTCCAGGTTGTTATCGATAGATAGCAGTCGTTAAGCAATGTCGGAAAGCCTTCGGGTGGCTTGAAAACTTCCGATACTGGGTTGTCCACTAACCCCTCCACCAATCCGCAATGGAGCACCGTGGTGGAGTACTTATGCTCTAGGCCTCCTCAATAATGAGGAGAGACCCGTGTTCAGTAGTGGGCCATTAATGGGTTGTAGCCATGTAAAAGCGGACAAACATTAAGACCTGAAAACGAATGGTAAATCACAATACCCCATGATAATATAATTATGTAATGTCATCAATCAATATAATATAATTATGTAATGTCAATCAATCAATCAATCAATCAGAGATGTGCTAATGGTAAGAAAGAAGACAGAAGAAGAAGTAAAGAAATGCTACGAATAGACTCATAAATGTTCAGGCAAAGAAAAACCATCAAAATGTTTGTTCTCCGTTTCTAATTTGGCAACGCATCAGTAATTTTTTTGCTTCTATGATTCTATGTCGCTTCTTTGATTATTTAATTCTATGTTGTCCACTGCCCATTGATGATAGATTTATCATCGGTTGTAATATGCCATGAAGGGTAAACCTATTAAAGTAACCTATTTTGGAATCCGGTAAGCAATATTGTAAACAACTATTGCGTGATAATTACTTTTTCTAGTTAAAACTTAGTGAATATCAGTTATTGTAATAGCCTTCACTATTGTTCGGCTTATCGCTGCAACAATGGAATTTTGATGGATTCAACGTCGTGATACCTGTTTGTCTGTTTAAATATTAGTTATGTAAGAACACTAGGACCTTCAGTCTTTATCTGCTGAAATAAAAACCTACTTTTCTACCGTATTTCGTATTCGCAAATACCGGTCTTGCTGTAATATTTTAGCTTCAAGCCCTCCTCCTCTTAATGACTTTCTAGACGGGTCTACATCTACCCCTACCCATGTCATTGTTGAGGCCTATGGCTTTACTTCGGTAACCTCGTCCATTCTTTATCAGGATGCACCAAGGAAAGTCAGTTTCGATTCAAAGGATGGCACACCCTATTCAACCCCAAATTACTTATAGCACCAATTAATCCGCTTTCAATCCTAGTAATAACTTCTTATTTCTTTCCTATTTCATTATTAAAAATATTAATGACATTCGGATGTTACTCGTGTGTTAAACTTTAGCCAGATTTGTTGAAAAAATAACGAGCCACCTGTAATAGCATTTCAAGTCGGTGCTTATGTTTACTTTTCTTCAGGAATGTGAGCTTGGTGTCTCATAGCTCGGGAAGTTTTCAAAACAATCGCGACAACAATGGCGGTTCGATGTCTTTTACAAGTCTTCGGGGAAGAAATACGATGCTACGTACTGGTAGTTTTAGGGTTCCGTATCGAAGAGGTGAAAATCGTTTTTTACCTCTTCGATACTATGCCTGTTAATACACTAATAATATGCCTTTGCTGACTTTCTATCACCGGACTCAGACACTAACGAAAATTGCTTAACACCCTGAAATTCTCACAGAACGCTGACACTGTGGCCGCTATTACAAGCAATAAATAACTAACTTTTTACAAATAAGCCGACTGCAACATCGACAAATAGTGATATCTCAAAAATCACTTGTCAAGTGTTGCACAAACAGACGACAAGCAGTACTTTTAAAAATATGGAATATTATCAAAATCTCTCTACCCGGTAAAAATTTATGAGGTAACACATATAAAACATACAGTCGAATTAAGAAATATCTTCATGTTTTGAAGTCGCCTAAAAAGTTAAAATTTTCGTTAAAGTTAAATCGTTGAAATTTTCTGTGACGCATGTACCTACTTAGTGTTATCCAGGACATTCACCTGAGACAAACAACTTGTTTCAATATACAAAAATTGGATACTGTTCTCACGTAACCATAATTAGTTAAGTTAGAACATCTTTAAAAACTTTTATGCTTCTCAACGAGAAAATTTAATAATAATCTCAATATTATAAAATCACATCATTGCGTTTTTGTGCTGAATCTTGAGTAAGATTTGCAAACGTTATTACGTTAATTAAGATTTTATAGATTAAATGCTACTCATAAATTAGCAAGCAAAAACGCCTTAAACCAGACAAAAAACTGCGTTATAAAACTAACAGTTAATGTATAAATCCGTCAGGGAAAAATTCTATAGAGCGAGAGTTTAGTAACAAAAAAAATTTACTATACTATCTATACTATCTGCGTCGTTTATTGGTGTAAGAATCTGATGATAAATTAAGTGATCACTGTTGCCAATGGACATTGGCAACACCAGGCGAGTGTCAAACGCGTTACCGGCCAAATTTAAGCGATGCACCCGCTTCTTGAAAGACTCCATGTCATACAAATAATATACTCCATGTCATACAAATAAGATGGATGGATGGATGGATACTCGTAATTACACAAAAATAATAATCTACGTTTGCATTTATTTCAAACTTACTATTGAGTGTCGCAATCAAAATAATTTCAACATTAACTTCACAATCAGATAAACTCTTTATTAAAATTCGTCTGTCAAGAACTAAGCAAATGAAACTGAATATCTTAAAAAATGTCTTAAAATTTTAGGTAGGTTCGAAAAGAAATAAGACATAACTGAGGTTTATTTAGATTCCAAAAATCATTTAGCTTTAATCAAAAACCCAAGTTTATCGCGGTATTCGCACAGAATACGAAGGCTAAAAGTCAAAGTCCAAATCTGATACCGCGTGAATGATTTCAAAATAAATAACAGAGTTAAAAGACAGAGGTGTTTGGAGACCCTAAAGAAACACTTGGGGAACATCATCATGCAACCAAAAAGTTAAGTAAGCAACCATCCGCTAGTATGTACAAAGTTCGATGGTAGGTAAGTATATGTCTTTTCTTTTGTATGTTTTTCTTAATGTCTCTATACATATTAACTTTTGGGTATACTTCAACTCCGTCATAGTGAATTCTAGTACCTAAAACTATATATTTTATATGAGATTGTATTCATTTATTCCTTCTGCTACTCTCTACTTCCTTGGTCAATAACCTATCTGTCTTTGGTATTACTGAGTATACAACTGTAATCACCTGCCTTCAAATGACTCGCATGAACGTCTCGGCTATTAACATTAAAAACATCCACAAAATGTTTTTCATGGTACTCAAAAACCCACGTAAAATTTTATCTGCAAAAAATTGAGTATTATAATGGAAAGACGGTTATGAAGTGAGCAATAAAAACGTCTCGACAGCGCATCGAATTGAAAACCAAGAACAAAGACATGTTTAATTAAATTTTCTTAAGCATTTGCTCTTAAATTATATTTTAGAAGCAGTCAAATACGAAAAGGAAAATATATTTCTTTTATTTTAATTGTTTTCGGGTCTTACAAGGTTACAGCGTCTCATCCGTGCAAATTCTTTGTTCAACTAAATGAGTTGGAGATTTAATGAAATATCATAGAAGTGGCTATTCTTTGGCTGAGTAGATTACGGTACAAGTCTGTAAGTCTAACATGATTAAAATAATGGTTTCTTTAGTGGTTAAAGTATGATAAAAGAATGGTTCCATATCTTATACAGTAGGTATGTTCCAACTTTTTATTCAAACGTACGACCTGTGTGGCGCAGTGGTTACAGTGCTGAATGTTCAAAGCGTTCTAGGTTCTATTTACAGCGAGGCGGTTTTTTTAGTCTTAGGGCACTTTCAATTTATGCGTTTCGTGTCGGACGGCTGCCGCACATAGTTTCTAATAGACCAATCGATTGATCGACGTCAACTAATCCATTCCGCCATCGATCGATGCCGTAGATCGACGGCCGATCGGTTGGTCTGATAACACCCTAACAGGAAGGTAATTACAAAGTGGGTAAAAATGATAGTACTAGCTTGTCACACATAAGTTTGAATACAAGATAGGACCTACTCAGGATGCAGGAGGATACTGGAGTGGCCTCGCTGTCCCTCTTTTACCTATTAAAGGGAATCGAAACTATCTCCCTAAAGAGATTTGTTATGTAAAGCATTTCGTACTCAACTACGTCAGCTCGATTTAATATTCTGTCAGACTCTATTAAAGGGTTTCTTTTCAGCTCAAGGGCGGTTAGTACAGGGATTAGTGTTAGCCCCTTGTCAAAAGTATTTAGGCTTCTCGGAAACTTCCAATTAGTTTATGTAATGAAATAAAAATAAAAAAAATATATGCTACGCCCAGCGAAACCCGACTGGGAAAATCAGCGAAATCAGACTCATTCCGAATATTGCTGAGTAATAAACTCTCTAAGACTCATCATAACACTAATTGTATAAATAATTTCTACTACTAACTACAACTACCACTATCAACATAAAAATATTTCCACAAATCACTCATTCGCGATCTTCACCTGCCTTTTATAACTTAAATAACTTTTAAGTGTTAATTTGTATGTTGTGTTATTTCACAAACATTCCAATTAAAGCAGCAATGAGTGCATCAAATTGTTTTAAGATGAAAACATCTTTTAGTAAGATAAAGAGAGTATAAATGCTTTGTGTTATTTGCGTAGGTACGATTATTTTATAAATAATGAAGTTGTTAGTCAACATAGGATTTTACCTAGTAGCACCAAGTAACTAAATAATACTTAGTACAACACACAAGGACAACAATGCATCTGTGACCGAATTAGAACGAGACTCTTGCTAACACTATCAAGTGCAGTTACTTAACAGTGCACTAATCATCTTAGTTTCCAAATTAAGTCTTGTTCTAAATCGGTCACAGTAAGTTGTCATGGCTGACAGCAGAAGACTGATGCTGCCTGCTCTTTTCCAACTTTAATTTGATAAAATATATACAGTGCAGTGCCTATCTCAAATTCTGGCAGTATTTCATCGCTGTATAGCAAGCCATGTTTTTCTTTCCATTTTAGACATCATATTTTAATACCTACCATCTACTGTTCACCTGTTATATCTAGTCGAAAATGTCGCTAAGCATTAATTTTTTGCCCTTTTATTACTCCAAATAAATATAAAAATAAATGAGAGTTAGAATTACGATACAAAATTCTCTTTACAAGATTGTCCAGTGAAGTGGATGCGTAACAGTCTCATAAATAAAAATCAATGTTAGTTTGTCTACCACTCCAATAAACTCGATCGAGCGAACTCAAATTTATGAGTATAGCCTATGTTCAACACGATATTGAAAGCATTTATTAAGTTTTGGTATTTACATCCAAAAATATTTATTACAAAACATTTTGCCCCGTTTATTCAATATCAAAATATTAAAAATTTCATCCGTTGTAAACAGTTTTATTGTATGTCTATGTCTATACTGTAGAAACGGTGTAGGTATATCTTCCGTTACCAACAGAATCTAAAGATGATAAGGGACATTTTGTTTCAGACAGTAAGACGAGTATGGGACATCATCAAGACGCAGCTATGCACCTTCACGATATGCCTGACTCTGTTCAACTCCGTCCGACTCCCACGGGAGGCCGTGAAGTATGGCGAGATACCATATCTGGTGATCTACTCCTTCTGGCTGCTAGTCATAGGATTCCCCACCACGCTGCTCCACTTAGCAATGGGACAGCTAAGTCAACAAGATCCCGTGGGAATTTGGAGAGCTGTGCCGATTCTTAAAGGTAACATATAGCTAAATGTCGCTTAACATAAATTTGTAGAAAACCACGCTAGCCGAGTGTAGATCAGCAGACTTCACACAACTTTAAGTTTTTGCGAACCCTCCAGCATGCAGCTTTCCTCGCGATGTTTTCCAGTGGTTATAGCGAGTGACATTTAAATACTTAAAATGCGGATAACTCCGAAAAGTCAGACTTGCCTGACCTGGTAGTCGAACCCGAACCCCCCGAGTACAGTGTTAAATTCTTAACCACTAGGCTTGCCACTTAACTTAGTAAAATCAGCAAAATTTTGACACTCAGATGTACTTGCTTTTCTTCCAGGTGTGGGCCACTTGAAATTGTTAACCTCATTCGTGTGCTGTATCTACAACATGCTGTATCTGGCTCTGTCTGCCGTGTTCATCATATGGATAGCAAAAGGAAGTTTTCCCCTGAGAGAGTGTGCCAAGCTTCATCGAACGCCGGTAAACTTGATAGCTGAAGTTGCTTGAGTTGTTAATATTAGGGCTCAATCGATCTGATTGCGGGGGATGTTCGGGACGTATTGAATAACTGCTAATAAGCCCTTCGAGTTTCTGATCGTTTCATTTATTCTAATGCGTCCACGAGACGATCAAGCGCACTTGACAAGTCTACGTGATTGAAGCGAATATTGATCGTTTACTGCGTTGACTTGACACGTAAAGGTACGTGTTTTCGGCTTGACCATAATTGACACACGTGAGACTTGTCAAGTGCGCTTGATCGTCTCGGGGACCCATAAGGAGTGCTGAGATGCGTATTTTAGTGGGTTTCCTAAACTTGCTGATTTATCTAAACTTTCACGTATCTATGTACTTGTTTTAACAAACCATAAGGCTGTTCTCACACAACACTATTTGCAATCGATTAGAATCTTGCACATGCATTGCTCATGAATCGACGACTTATATAATTATGTATTTACCAAGTTCCGCACACGAGGTGACGCGTCTACGATGCGTGCCTGAGAGTGAACAATGTCAGTGTCAGCGAAATTTCCGCTCATATTGCGAAAAGTAAACCTTGATCATTCATTACACAGAGACACAGGGATTTATAAATTTCATACACATCGAGAACATTATGATGTCGTGCGTTATATGTATTGTATACATAGGTGCATTACATATAATCATGGCTCAACGTGTTGCTAACTGCACCAACATTAATACAATATTAATAGGTATGTAATATGCACAATTGGTAAACAATAGAGGTGTACGCAAGATTAGAACTCGGGCATTCAAGAGGGAAATCTAATTAATCTAATCTCTTTCTTTAAAAATCAGATGTTTCGATACATCTTATCGTCGATAAAAACAATGTCATGTATCGATTGACCTAATTCTTTCTTTATCGATAACCAACTGAATTACAATATCCTAACATGGTTAGTTTCAAATTACTCAGATCGAAAACATTTTGTTTTCATCGTGATACTATTTGCTATGGTTAATTTAAATAATTAGATTTACCTTGAAATTGGTTTCGATTACCACGCTTATTAGAATTATTTTAAACTATGTTATTATTTAATAACCATTGTATTTTATTTGCAGTACGGCTACGAAACAAAAATGAATGCATCAGAATGTTTTAAGTAAGTATTTTAAATGCAAATAAGTTACGTGACTTAAATGGAAGATAATTGTTTATCTACTTGGATATTAGCTCGGCATGTTAATTACATATTAATTCTTATTACGCAGTTGGGTATTACTTTATGTAAACTAACACCATACTCACTGCGTTAGCAGATAAAAATATTATGATGAATTTAAATTAGGTACTAGTTTTTTTGTTATCTCCGTAAATATCAACATGAAGAGAATACAACATTAAACCTACCTGCCTTTTTACTTGTTATTCTTTCTAAACTGATCCATTTACTTCAACCTAAAAATATGAGGCTTGATAATAATTAAAAATTGACATCAATCAATCAAGGCTAAGAGAGGGGTTATATTCTTTCTTTCTTTAACAATGTAATGCTGACTTCTTTGATCCAAAAGCGACGGAGACTTACCACCAAATTGCTTAACTGCACATTTGCCAGCTATTAACATAAAAATGTACAAACATTCAAGAGTTACAATTACTATTTTTACGATGATGATATTGAAAATCGTTTAGGTACATGTAGTTGAATGTACAAGTAACCAAAACCGATGATCATTAACCGCTGTTATTTAATGGGCCACTACAAACAATATCGCTGGCTTGCAAAACAATTGCAAATTGGAAATTTTATAAGTACTTCGAGTATGAGTTTAATAACCGACAAATCATCAAAGCCATCTATTCGAAGGGTGAAAGAAAGATATTCTGCCTCTGAAAGCCACAGTCGAATTAAGAGGTCTTTTAACGAATTACTCAAGCCAGAGGATGGTAGCTAGCGAATCATGATTCAGTCCTTCCACTACACAAAGAATTCTTTAGTAAAACCGAAAGCATCAGATTTCTCGTATGAGCTCTGAGTAGGACTAAAAGCCAGCAGCGAATAATCGTAACGCTTCAGTTATTTCATACAGTAACACATTATTTATCCTCATTAAATTTTACTCCCTCCAGTTCGGTAATTGGCGTAAAAATATATCACGTTAATTTCAGCTCGACGTTTTTGGCGCCATTTACAGAACAACCACAGTATCTCGGTGTAATGGCTGTTTTGATATTCATTTTATGGTTCTTCGTGCCCATTATGTGAGTATTAATTTGTGTACACCCGACTTGTTCGTACGATTTATGTTGAGCCAAGGACTCGGTGATTACTCATTTGACAAATCGAGTACTTTGCACCTGATTTATTAGTTTGCTTCAATACATTACCGATCCGCAAAAAGTGCCGGCGCCTAATGGAAAACCCTAAGCCTGCTTATTTGGAATAGTTAAGAAGTTAGTGCAGAATTCAAGTATTTGAAATGAATAATATGTATTTCTGCAAAACGGAGAATTTTAAGTTATTTAGCCATTGGTAGTTCTAACAAATTGTTTTCCATTATCAAGTGAGTGATTTTATTAATACTTAGGCTTTAACCCATTATCAGCTCAGTAAAGAACAGGGTACGGGGCTCTTCATAACTGAGGAGGCAAAATACCTACTCGACTATGTTGCTCCAATGTTGGTTGGTGGAAGGGTTAGTGGCCAACCGAAGTGTCGGAAGTTACATGCTCTCCGAAGACCTCCAAAATCTTATAGTGGTTGATATCTAACTCTATTAGCCGGTACGGACGATTTTACTTGCCCACCGAAACAGCAAAGTATCCATAGCTTTGTTATCACTCGCAGTCATTGGTTATTGCTTTACCTACAAACTTCTTGATAATAATTAGGTATATTGGGAACGGCCATTAACGGTTGTCTTCTAATCAGTCTGTACCTATACTTAATGTATCCTTCGAGGGACGTAGTTTCTTTAACTTTTAGGTATCTACTCTATGTCTATAAAAATAACATTTCACTAATTCGCATCTATTCCAGAATACTTTGTGGCAAACGTGATTAAGATTAGTTCATGAACGTACAAAATTGAGATATGCTGTGTTTATTATGCCACCAAGACATAGGATACAGTTGGCATAATCCAGTTTCTTCTATTCCAGGATTCTCCGGCTAAGAAAATCTCTTACAGTATCATTCGTAATACTAACGTCAGTTGTCGTGATCATCGTTGTGGTGCTGAGTATATTTCTCTCCGATGGTGACTCGTTGTCTGCGCTGCTCGCCTCTTGCGAGCATTGGACGCCGATACACCAGCCGTACATTTGGCATAGCGCGATGATTCAAGCTCTTCTGTCAACACAAATTGCTGGCGGTTACTTGATCAGTGCTGGTGGAAGTGTGTACAGACAAACTGATGTGAGATGGTAAGAAGAAACTATAATCATACCTACATACTTAAATTATATACCTAAGTCATAATTAAATTTTAATTTCAGTTCAATATTAATACTATTAAAATAAAAAATAATAAATTGGTAGCTTTTGCTATACCTATAAATGAGCACTGCCAGCGCAAAATTTTAAAAAAGAAATTATTTAAGTATTTGGAAAGAGAGAGAATTTATATTTCATGAAGAGTTATTACGATAATATTTGAATTATAATATGCCATACGAGCTATTCTGGTACAACACATTAAATATAATATATGTAGATTTGTCTCAAGATCACAAAGGACATCTAACAAAGTAATCGCCTAAGCTTCTAGACAAACACCCACACAAGTAATTTCAAAGCGACCTTTACAGAAAAACAATCTTCTGTAGCACTTTTTTGCTGACACTAACCCACGACTATAATTTTAATTGTCCAAACTGTTCTGTTATCTTAATTAACACTTCGTTATCTGTGCATCTTTTGAACAATCTATAGCATTCGCAAATTATGTTGATTTTGCTGCAGAAAGTTTTTATCTTATTTGGCCAAAACCCAAGCGTCTTAAGAAGCATTTTTCACAATTTTGAAAGTGGCAAAAAGCAAAAATTAGTACTAGTCCTATCAAAGCTTCTGACTAACCAGTTTCACAATCTCTTTTCATTATTTTTTTAAATATCGTTGTTATTTTACCATAATTTACAGAATTATTTATACCTATATGCGTATGTATGTTTTACGAAATGTTATACAGGAATAATGTATTATTACAAGGAGGATTTGTGTTTGTGGGAAAAGTTTTTGGAGGTTTTGTTTTAACATAATGACAATTAATCTTTTTATTCTCCTGTCTCCTCTATCTCTACACTCTACAATATCCAAAATAAGATTACAAAGTCGTCCTTCCTGAAAAATCTAAATTAAGATCTCAAGTTTCTAAATGGAAACTGTTCGTACGCATAAATAATGGGAGAAAAAACAAATATAGAATCTGAGTTTTATATATTTAATGTATTATAAATTCATTAAAAATGTAAATAATTGTGAAGTTTGTTGGAAAAATAATCAAACTTTTATCATGCCTTAATTCTAGGACATCCGCCTTTGTGGTAATCACAAATCTCCTAGCGGGCTGGCTGTGGGTATTCTTCTGGGAGTCGATTGGCGGAAACGACGCCAAAGATAAGAGCTTCATAGCCGTCCTCATTCTCATCTACCAATCATCGGCCACTATGAAAAGAACAAAGGAATGGCCGATATTAGCTCTTGTAATAGTATTTCTCTCTGGAGTTATTACAGTGGTAAGTAACTATCATTTTAATTATATGTTTCTTAAAACTGCTCTTGTGTTATTATTATCTTAGTCTAAAAATAAAAATAACGCATTTCAATTACTTACATAATGCTATAGGTACATCAAAAAAATATGTTAAAGGAAACAAAAAACTTAATTTTTATACTCGTACTATAAATGATAAGTTATTTTTTACATTTAAACCACTTAGAGGAAAATGTTCCTTTTTACAAAAAAAGTTGGGCAAAAAACAAACGCAAAACCTTTGCATCATCAAAATCGATTTGCAGAATTCGCTCTACACAGTATGGTCGCGGTCGTCATGTAACTGCATTCTTGGCGGATGTAATTCACCTCACTCAGATGTCATCATAGGAATCGCCGAGGCATCAACGCACGAATAGCCCACTAATCAGCACATGTTTCTCCTCATAACTGAAAAGGTCTTGAGCATTCACTACGCTGCTTCAATGCGGATTGGTGGAGGGGTTAGTGGCCAACCCATGAGGCGGAAGTTTTTATATCGACCTAAGGCTTCAACATGGCTTACCGATTATTATCTAATAATAATAATATCAAGGATTAACGGCTTAATGTGCCCTCTGAAACATGAAAACGTTCAAAAAATGTTTTCCATTAGCAGTCATCCATCCAGCTACCGACCGCTGTTGCTTATAAAGGTCGATCAGTTTTGATCGACGCAAGTCGCCAGAATATCAGCAGTTCGATTAAATAATCGCCCGTCGATTGTATAGAAGTGGCCTAGCTGTGTAAACCTACACATCTTTAAAAACCCATTTAAACAAGTAATATATAAATCTATCCAGTAACATGCATTAATATTTCAGGTTCAACTTTCCTTTCAAGTAATCCGAAAACTGAACAAATTTTCCAACACTTTTCGAACCTAATACTCTAAAATATGGATGTAACTAAAATATCTTTATAGGGTGAAAATATTGAAGTGGGATATAAATGGATTGCGACACCATAAATGGATTTTATGCCAACTACGCCAGAACTCGATTACCTTATTAGAATTTGCATATATCGAATCTCTTCAAATCCAATTACTGTACGTCCTAAAGCATTTCAGATATTCGTAAAATCTGCTAGTTTATTACCGGGCTCTGGCTTGAAAAGTCGTGCAGTTTTTTCTTGTTCACACTTTATTTTTATATCCAAACTTTGCGTCATTTTATCAGGATTTTTGATGAGCTTTCATTGGAACTTTAAAAATAAAATGTTATGTTATGCAAGTAGTGCTATTTCTCTAATATTTATATAAAAATCTCAAGCGATCAACTGAAAACGTTTATGAGTATCAGGATTTAGATACTCAGGCAGAATTTAATGAGCTCTTGAGAAGCTCATTAAGCCGTCATTCATAGTAGTTAATGGTTGGGTAGCAGTCGTTAAAGTTTTACTAGAGGCTTACATTGGGCACATAAGCCTCCAACACTCATGCCGGTATTAAATGTCACCTAACCATGCTGGAACAAAACCATCTTCTTCACTTTGAATCTCTTCTCTACTAAAGGTTATCCATCAGGCTTTTAAATTCGTTCTTGTTCATGATCAGATGAAATGTTTATCCACTCTGTTATGAAAATTAAAGCCATACATACCCAATAATATTAGAACTCTTATTTTTCAGTTAGCCCTGTTATTTCCCATCTACGACAAGCTACATCGCCTCTCGAGCTTCCACTGGCGGCTTCTGGCCTCGACGTTATCAGCTGTTGGAACCGCACTCAGTGTGGTGGTGCTAGCCCATGGTCTGAATATAGCAGCTATGTTGGAAGACTTAGTAATGCCGGTGCTAGCTGCCTTCACTACTACCCTGGAAATAGTAGGATTTGCATTTATTTATGGTAAATGTTATTTAGTCTTGTAGAATTATGGATTAATTTGATGATTTTTTAATATTTCGAGCTAGATGGTAATCACACCTTGTTAATACAAATGTAGAATAATTACAATTACCATATTCTTTACTTACAAACGGTATTTTTATAATTTCAGGCTCCTATTATCTGTCAGTGGACATAGAATTTATTACTGGTTCAAGATTGCCTTACCTCTTCATGATCTGTTTATGGTCAGCACCAGTTTTTCTCTTGGGAGTGACTGGATGGTGGCTTCGAAGTCTTTTGCGAGTTACTTGGGGCCAAGGCCTGACCTTATGGCCCCTACTTGGTGCTTTAATCACCATCATTATCGTTATGGTGGTGATGGCTGCTATATCTGTAGCAAAAGAAGAACAATATAACTTACTAACGGTAAGTTGTTTCAGATATCCCTGTTTATAAATTTACATTAAATAATAAACAAGCCTGCTACCCTCCTTAGATATTAATAAATATTTAATTAATTACTAATACTTGCAAACAATTGGTTCAAATCATATTATCACGAATTAGTTAATTAGGCTGAAAATATAAAATGTTAATGAAACAGATAGTACAGAGTTTAATGATATTTTATTTTGCTTACAGAAAATGGCTTCTGCTTTCCGACCATCCAGATTATGGGGACCAGAAGAACCAATGGTCAGATACATGTGGATGTCACAACGATTCAATAACGAGAAATTTATTAACGATGATGAGTATAGCACCGGTACAAACGATTACCCTTACATTATAAGTAATGATAGTCCTAATAACAACGAAATGAAATACAGCGAAGATTGGATGAATTATGATGATGTATACCAAAGAACACCTAAGTCTTATATCAAAAGTGGTTTAGTAGAAGAAGAAGATGAACGATTTCAAAATATAACATCGACATATCCTAGAACAGTAATCGCAAGAAGTAAAAAGAAAAAGAAGACTGAAGAAAAATTCCGTTCTCCTAATATTTGTATCGCTAAAGATGAATTAGGGGGTCCATTAAACTGTAATTGTAATAGACATTTTCAACTCAACGTTCCAGTTTTAAATAATAATGAAACAGCAACTAGTCTTTAATAATGATGGTGCAACGAATATAACGAACGTATGGTCTAGTCTATATTTAAAAAGAAGTTGTGCAATGAAAAACCAAAATGATGAAAATGATATCCCTAGTGTATGGACAGGGACACGTAATGGGACTGGTATATTATATTTTATTTCAATCCTAGTGCTCACTCTTTGTGTCAACACTATTTTATTGAATGAGTATTTTGAGATTTATTTGATATAGGTATTTAAATGTCAATATTAATTTACTTCAATTCATTTACAATATTTTGAACTACTATACAGACCTGCTTATAGCGTTTTCTGCTTAAGATAAATGTATTGATTCATCACCAGTTCATATATTTATTTAGTTTTTAGTTATTTAAAAATGTGAAAGGCATTAAGTGATAATATTTCATACTGTATGATAGGTAAGGATTTATAAATAAATAAAAAGTTACGGTAAGAATAAAATCTAATGAATTACCTATTTATTTTGCCTACATCTAATATCTGTATGTCTCTGCTCTCTGAAAAGAGGTATTAACTATGATTCTTTTATGATTGTGTAATTGAAGGTACACACATTTCATATTGTATCTTTTTACATGAAACAGTAAATGAAATATTATACCTACACAAATTATTATTGTGTGAACATAATATGAAATATAAAATAATGATTAATGATTACTTACATACGAAATCTTGAAAAAGTAAAAGGGTTGAGGCACGTGAATGAAACTTAGTTTAGGGGTTGGAAATAAGAAAATGATAATCGTCACACGAAGCAAACGCGAGCGAAGAAAAAATGAAAAATGACCGAAGTTTTTAACATAAATCTTGGAAACTGTCGGAGAAGTATTAGTGGAGGATGGCCGCTCACGTTTTTACGTTTCTTCTTATTTTGATTGGGTTTGTAAGGATGCCACTTACAATTTACAAACAAAAATAACATTTTTGTTATTTAAGTATAAGCGTTAACTTCTTAGTTACTAGAAAACCCGCCTTCACATCCCTTTGGGAAACCTCTCCCTGAGTTCATATTTGTTGTTTGATTTTAAAAACTGACGTAAATTTTTTATTTAGAGAAACATATATTAAACTATATTTTATTGAGGAAATCGAAATATACCTAGCGATAAATTTTAATGTAAGCTTACCACAAATTTTTCTGTGCTTAGCGCATACAAAAGCCGCAAATAAACAGATAGAAATTCTAAAAATCATTGTTTTGGCTTCTATTGCGATATAAAGGCCTCCAATTCATATCTAATAGTTTTTCTCATAAATGTTCTGCGTACTTACATACAGCGATAATTTACAAACGTTATGTAGTTATAGATAATTAAGTACTTTTCATTCATTTGAGTAAACGCTCACACCGCGACAACCTTTGCGAATATTGGAGACGATTTTAGTTAAAAGGTTGAAGTTTAGATACAGCTGACAGGTAAAACCGCTGTGGCTACATTGAGCCATCGATAGATATCAGTCAACTTAGGACGAAGCTTGCAATCACAAGTCAGCGTATTTGCTACGAATACGCACTATTGTCAGGAGTAAACCAAAGGCCAATAAACAAGACAATCTGTTGTTATTACCTAATTAATTGAAAATATGTTCCATGAGTTGTTGACTTCGGTCATTGGCTTTGTCTAAACTACTTCCTTTATTTCACCTGTCTTACAGTTACTAAATGCAAACACATACATAATATTAATTTTCTTCACATCAATAAATAAAAGGAAGCTTCATTATTAATATCGCATTATTAATGTTCGGATGATTCCGCAAACTCTGATTGATATAAAGCTGGTTTATTAATGCATCTGTCAACGGAAATGTGTTAAATCCGTCATTGTATACAATTCCTAGGAAATGTATACAATTCCTAAAATCGCCAGGAAATGTGTGAAATAAATTATATTGGACACATTTCCTAGGAAATTTATACATTTCCTGAATAGCAATCGGAAATGTAGTACATTAAGATTATAGATCAAGATTTTAATGAGTACGCGGGATAGATAATATGAAGATATTATATTTTACGTTATGATTTTTACCAGATTGTCTCACCGAGTGCCTTAATCAAAAATATTATTGTGTAAAACAATGAATACTCATTTCCATTACTCCTCAGTCAAATTCTTCAAGGTGTAGGTAGGTCAAATTGGTTACAGAACCAAATTAGCCTACCCCTACTCCACGTAGTCTTGTATGCCCTACCCCTAGAGTTTTTTTTAGAACCCGGAGGCGCGGAGGGAGGGCAGCCCCCGCCCGCTGTAACAAAACGCAGACACCCGGGCGAGCCGGAGCGGCTGAGGCTGGTCGCCGAAGGCGACCAGCAAGCCGAAGCTGCGCAGGCGAGCGTGGGTGTCTGTGCTTTGTTACGCAAGGGCGAAGGGGCTGCACCTTCCGCAGCGCCGGAGACGTCACGGTTCGAAATTATGCCCTATATTCTGCATTTTTACGATTTGGCCAAACGTGGATAACCAAACGTAGACGATTTAACGGTCTGGACAAACTGAGTTGCCCATTTCATGAAATGCGACCATTTGAAGTTAACAAATCTACGATGTGGCCACGACATACACATTTCCTAATACGATATCGGAATTGTATACATTATAATTGTATACGGAAATGTATGAATTAAATAATTTTTGAAACAATATTTTACACATTTCCTAAAGAGCTTAGGAATTGTATACATTTCCTAGGAAATGTAGATTTCATACATTTCCGGTAACACATCGATCATACGTGCCAATACCGCAGTTACCTTGCTACGTCCCGAGGGACTCAATGTGTGGAGCCAACTTTGTCAATGTTCGCTCCAGAGACTAATCTACTCGAAGCGGATACTGATCAACGCTCGTTGGAGACAAATTGCATAATTTGTTGAGCGTCCAGCGTACGAGGAAAAATACGACCATGTAATGAAGATCGGATAGAAATAGATTTTAAATTTAAACTTCTCGATGGTGTGAAGAGATAAAAGAGTAAATAGCAAGTTTTTATTACAATAAGTGTTAAAGTTATATCGGGTGTGGATTTTTTTATTATAATGTTTTTTTCGAAGTATTCCTAATCATTTAATTTTACTCTTCCTTACCAACTTACGGAGGACACTATGTCTGAGCTCATTGAAATGATCTCAAAGATGTATTACCTATTTGGTTTTCTTAGTTAAAGGTAAAGTAAGTTAAGTAACTAAGCCACGGTAAAGAAATGTATAACTTTAGATACGATAAAAAACGGTGCAAAGATCGAGATCCTGTAATAAATTTACTTTAGATTTCTTCTGAGAATAACAGTTGTTCAAATTATAATAATGAAAGAAGAATTTTCGTCTAAATCCCACAAATTTTTTTCTAGCGGTTTATAATGACGACTGATTCCTAAACTACACGCACGGCGAATACAATTCCGCGTGAATATTGTTAGCACAGTTTTGCCCACGCTCGCGCTAAGCGATTTTTTTCGTTGTTTTAATAGTGCTCGATACATTAATTTTGAGTATCAATTTAAGACTGCAGATATATCCGCGGGACGGACTCTGGGACAGAAGATTTTGATGCAAGATATTCTTTGATGTGTAAATATTACCTATATGACGAATCAAAGCCGTGCTAGCACGCTGCGAAGAGCTGTAAAATATTTCAATACCTACATATTATATCGACGATGTCACTTCTATTTCATTCTTAGCACTCTACACAGAAAAATCTCTACAGTTAACTCTGGACCCCTCTGGACAGTGACTGACCGTCACATTAGTTCTTGACATGTGAATCTTGACCTGTCTTGACATGCCCATGTTAGAGAATTTCAAACTGATGAATCTTTGGGATTAATTTTTTTAGGTCGATTCAAAACCCCATTGTAAGTAATTAGATATCTACGTTTTAATAAAATCCCAGCGACTTTTAAAAGAAAAGGCTGCGTCATCGCGTGATTATTTCATTCCTTTACTTCAAAAGCAGTAAAGATCTCAATAATAAAAATAATCTAACAACAAAAATATACCCAAGTTATTTTTTATGAATATTATGGGTATCTTGCATAATAGACAATTACTTTTATATTACTTTGTATCAGTCTTAAAATACCTGCTAAAATGTGTATGACGATTATAAAGATGATGACAATTATGCATTACAAGCGTGCTACAAAAACTTCGCCTTTGCCAAAGGCCACATAAACGTCGTGTTATATTTTTACAAGCCAAGTTGATAGAATACCTCGCTCGAGCACTTTCTGTGGATTATTTTGTGACGCAAAATTAACGTCCTTTTTATATAAAAGGATGTTTAAAAGGACGAAAGATCCCCTTGGGCATTTTTTAACCCTCATCAAGCAATTTACATGAAAGCTACTTAGTAAACGGTAAGATGAATTACGGTGTATGTAAAAATCTGGGTATCCCCGACCCACGCACTATAAACCTGGAGGAGACTTGACCCGACAAAATGTTTTTGCTTGAAAAATTTTTGTCATTCATAACCCGTTGTCTGGTTTCTGAGGTTGGATTACTTGAGAGGGGTTAAATTCATTCCAAGATTGTAAAATTTCACGCCAGGTAGGTATTACTTATTTCTTTTTGATGCTTTCCTTCACCGATACAATTTTGTTTTGTATATATTATGTCAGGAACAACACCGGAGGTAGGTACCTACCTACTAGCGATCTGGTTTTTACTGATTCTAAATAGTGTATCTGAAAACTTTTCTCCACTGACTGTAGCTAAAGATTCCAAGCAGACAAAGAAGCTGACTGCGAGAAGTACAGTGGTAATTTAATTTTAGTCTATTTAATCAAGGTGAGATCAAACGCATCCCATCGTGTATTCTGCAAGATACACCAGGAGTGAAAGAGATAAACATAAGTACAAAGTTGAATGGAATCGTTAAAAATATTTAATATTTGATGTCTTCAAATTAAAATAAATTTAATGCTGTCTATGATTTATTAAAACCTAACGTTCTAATTTCAAATTTGTTTTGGGTCGGTTTGTCATGGACGGTAGCGGAAAGATGGTCATGCATGGTTTTCTTTTTAATCTATAAAATAAATTTAACAATAAAATAATTAAGTGAACACTATACAAATAGAAAGTGCCTGACAAATGTTACTGAGCAAAATTTGCGTTTTATTACATTTGAATACTTAATACTCTTGGCTTTCAAGTGATAAAATACTCGTAACCTAATCACGTCATTTACGTGAGTGTAACTAACTACACTAACTCATCAGACTCATAAGTCGCAACTCGTAACTCGCAAAACTCGTAATAAACTCGCTATTTCTCGTATCTGCCCATTGCAGATGAAACGTAGTGCGACAATTAAGAGTAAATCCGTGCTAGACGACAGGTGACGTCTTATTTAAACTTCGGGCGGTCTTAAGCTGTACTTTACGATATCGAGGACGCTTAGGACGATTTCATTCTCAGGGTACTCACCTGCGCTGCGCTTTAAGTACGAGTATAAGTTAGTGTTAAACTAAGTACTAATAAAAAACAACATAATATTTTATTTATAAAAGGGTATAGATTTGTATTATTTTTATTTCAGTATAATACAGGTTTATTTATCCTCTAGTGGCAGTTACTTATTTTTTATTTTCTTCCAGATTTTTTCTCGGCTAAGAAGCAGACTAACAATTTAAACCATTATACACTAGTAAACCCTTTCTCGCTTCGCTTCGGGGAACCAGTCCCTTCAAAAATGTCTATAAATTTTAATAAATGATGTTATTCCGATGTCTAAGCTATTAAGCTATACTGCAAAGTTTCATGAAAATCCGTTCAGTAGTTTTTGCGTGAAAGAATAACATACCCACACACATTATAATTCCAACCATTAGGTATACATAGTGGTTACGCCAATATTACTCTTTAAAAATTAATTTGTCGGAGATCGGAGTCGTTAGTTAATCTATGATACTTGTTTGATGCTATTTAATGTGTGCCGCAAGCTTCGCAAAATGCAAATGGAGGTAGTATTAAAAAGAAATTAACATCGCGGGCGATCGGAATCTTGTTATCTTGTTCGTTTCTTAATAATTGTAACGTGAGCCTTTATTAGTTGTTGATAAACATAGTGTGAACCGCGAGTGTGAGTGGATCGATCGATAAAATCAATATCGTAATATCGCAAAGTAAATCGAACATGCCAAATTAATTAATACTTCATTTAATTATAATTCCTCCTATCCCTTAATCCCTATCATAAACAGGCCAACATGGTCAAAAATGCTTTTTACAAAAAAAAAAAACAACTTCAACATTGACAAGCAGAGAAAACTAAAACCTATTCGCTCAACAGTTGCGTAATCGCGCTCGTTGAGTTACGACTACCGCTCCGCGAAAGAACTACCTACTGGGCACTGGTGGGCACTGTGGCCCATCTTTATCTCTTTGCTCACCAAATTTGGTCGTGCCAAATTACTCGAGTACATCGAAACTGTGTGGTGTGGTGTGTGGTGTAGTGTAAACTGGGACGTTGGATCGAGAAGCACGTGCCGGCCGGCGTGGTTGCTGGGTTCCCGAAGGAGAGAGTGCTCCTAGCTGTATTCTGACGAGGTTTGTGCTGCATGTTCTTTCTTAGCCTTTGATCTTGACCGTTTTGTTGTGCGTACCGCTATATAGTCCGCTCATTTTCGGCGAACACATTATTACATTATTATAGTTACATTTACATGCATACGTAAACTTATAGCGCGACCACACAGTTAAATACCTACTTATGTTTTGATGTCTTGATGTATGTATAATGTTCATAATTATTATTGTTATGTACCTAAATTTTTATTCGGCAAAGTAATTTATTATTTTTTCAAATTTAGAATCACTTAAAAATTGCTATTTCATTAAACTGATCAATGTTGGAAGTTTGTTCGTCAAGTGTCATAATCTACATAATCTTGGTACTTTAGTTAACAATCTCCATAATTTTGTTGTTAGCTCCATTTGCCTAATATTCTCGCCGCAAACTTGTAGTAAGTGCACAACTTGTTTAATATAGCATGTTATTAAACCTTTTGCATAGTTTCCAAGTTATGTATGATACGTTTTCAACACACGGGGACTCTATTCTCGTGAGGTACTTTATGTTATTGATTTTCACTCTATCGATTCACATGTAGGTTGTGGGTACTAAAACACTAGTTGGTACTACATACACGTAATGTACACAGCGTTGTTTAAAAAGCAAGTATAAGTTAGTTATTAATAAAACGGAAAAAATTAAGATGCGAAACACTAAATGCAAAAAGTCCCAGGTTAGATAAAATAAATATTTATGATTGCATGTAAAAATTAAGTGGAAGGGATCTAAACTTCGTCAAAAAAATTTTTTTTATCAGATTGCGATAAAATTTAGCTCACAGGTACCTAGTTCATGACTTACTTAGACTGGGACAAGGACCAATAATAGCTTATTCATAGTGATAACTTTTCATAATGTAGTTGTTAATCTCTATCGCAGGCGAAGCCGCCGAAAATACTAGCCACTACATACATAGTATAAAACAACTCCGCCTGTGGCTATCTGTGCTTTCCTAAGTCTTCCTCTAAAGCACGCAACGGATTTTGATGCGGTATTCACTATTAGGTAGAGTATTTCTTATGGAAGATTTTTATAACATGTAGTTTATGAACATTCTTAATTTATGTATTAGGCTATGTAGATTCCCCATTTGACGCTAAGCGAAGCGAGGGCGGATCGCTAAAAAAGTTATATTTAGCTTTCTCATTTTTTCGTTTTATTTATACCTGCAAAAAACTTCCACTATCAAACTACCAATATTATTTATGATAGTTCTCGAGTACTGCGTACCGAATACTTACTTTTCCAACAAACTTAGTCTAACTTGGTTCTTTGTTGACTACCTACTACGACTTCAAGCTCCATTCTTATTTAACTGCGTTTCAACTTTTTTCTCTAGTTCTCGATTTCTGTAGTTTGGTGAACCCATACAACTCTTTATAGTACTTGTTTGGTGTAGTTTTATTCATGTAGACTAGATTCAAATACCGCATATTTTACCCCATATTGTAATGCTTTTGCAACTTTTAATAATTAAGGAATAGGTACCCTATTTGATTGATTTTTTATGTGTGTTGCATTATAATTTTTTACTGGAAGAACCGATTTGATTTTTTTTTTCATTCTTAAACTATATATAATACTTAAGCTCTTTTCACCTGGTTCAATATTGATCATCTTATTCATACAATATCCAAGCCCTATTGCCTAATATATTGCAGAGAAAACCGAAATAAATAAATAAGTAAAGGAAAAAGAAATAAGTAAAGTACTATCAAGTATTTACAAAAGCAATAAAATTCAAAAATAACTTTAGCATGACATTCTCATTGAATTTTAACTTTGAAATATCTTTAACTATTAAAAATTGATGCACAATCACGTTTTCTTTTCAGTTCTTATTTAGTTTAAGGAAACCACAAGATTTGCCTCCGATAAAACTCATTTATAGTTAATGTGCCAAACTCATAACAAGCTTAACCAGCACACATTTGGCAATGTAGCCGAATAACTAATAAATGTCCCGGATAGAGGAAGGCATGCAATGGCCGTTTTATCCGGGACGGCGATGAATAATCCGTTCAAAGTTTTGCGGCAAAACTTTATACAAATGGCGCGGTTGGCTCTAGTCAGATATGGTACAAGTCATTGGCTAGCTCAGCTCTTATTGAAATTCGTTCAGCTCTGTTCGAATTTCGAATATCTTATAAGTTTGTTGACGCCCCGATTAGCGCAGTGGTTAACGTGCCGGATCGTTCCAAGGGTCCTGGATTCGATTCCCAGCTAACCGGATTGAATGATGAGTTTAAATTTCCGTTTTTGGTTTGGGTGTGTTATTGTCTTGCGTTTCGTTCATGGCATCCACGACAAAGGGAACCATGTCTCGTGGCACCATAGCTCTTAAACGAACTGACCGAAGCAAATTAAAGAAAATCAGCTCTTTTCTAAAAGGGTTTAAGGAATTTTGGCATAAAAATCATCGCTGGATCATCGCTGGTATGTGCAGTGGAATGGAAGAAAGCTAATTGACATTAATTATATTGTAATATGATTTTATTATAGGTATTCCACTTCCAGAATACTAGATTTGCCTGTACAAAACATCGGAGCGGTTTTTAATTTTCAATTTACAGTAATTAATTAGCATTTTAAATCGCCGTGTTCCGTAACATAAACCAAAGGACGAATTCGAGTGCGTTTCGTGCGATTGTTGCATTTCCCCGTTCTGCGTTATTCGGCGCACTCGTTCGTGGCTCGTTAATTTTGTTCTACTAGTCGATGAAGCCAGCTGTGAACTATTACAAGAGAAATGTGTCAAATTACAACCATTAATGGACATTAATGGCCTATGATATGCAAAACATGACTATGTTCATAGGTCATGATTCATGAACATAATCATGTTTGATTCCTATTTAGGGACTTTTAATCCAACTAGCGACGGAAAAAATAAATTTAAATAAATAAATAAAAATAATAATATAATAATATTATTTCTCTTTAAGTAGACAAGAATTATTTTTTAAGATTGAATTCTACTAATTTGTCGGCGGAAAAAAATAAGGTGCTCATCTTTGATTATAGTTAGGGTAGGTAGGAAGCATACCTAAGACGATCCAGACATGACAAAACTGGTATTTTTGTAAGACGTGTCGGTTGTAGGTATAGGTATTAACGTTGGTGTAAGTATATTTTCTTTGTTTCATTACATGTCATGTTCCTATGTGGAAGGGGCGGAGGAGCTACTTGCATGACAGTATACATCATTAAACACACGAGTTTGCTCGCGGCAAAGAAGATAAACCTTTAATCCACTGTAATTTTTGTGAATAGAGTAAACAGGACAACATTTTAATATTCTTATCCGATATTACCTAACTTCCGATATTCTCTCCGATACGACTACACCACATAGATAAGAGAGCTTTATCACAATTTGTTAGCAGCCACTATTTTCAGAACTTGTATATGACAGATACCTGTGATAAATGGCTCTACTAAATCACACTCGGAATATTGCACGGATCACTGGATAACGGATGGGGAAACTTTAATAAACTGTGATATAGTAGATCTGTGTGTGATACGTACCTATATAGGACTATATAGGACATATGTATTGTTAGGACCGAACGATTCGGTAATAGGTAATAATCAATCTATAACCGATCACTTTCTGCACATCGAAGATATATGAGAAAAACTATCATAAGGGGTTTTTAAAAGCACAATAGAAAATAAAAAAATAAAAAATCCGGTCAAGTGCGAGTCGGACTCGCGCACGAAGGGTTCCGTACCATTATGTATAAAAACGCCAAAAAAATCTGGTCTGTTGTATTAAAGCCTCACTTAAATATTTAATTGTTTTATTGTAGTTACATATTACCCACAACGCCATCTCTTGGACCGAAATGTAACTAAACTATATCTATACTTGTATGGGCGCCCACTTAAATATTTATTTTATTCTGTTTTTTAGTATTTGTTGTTGTAGCGGCAACAGATATACATCATCTGTGAAAATTTCAACTGTGTAACTATTACGGTTCATGAGATGCAGCCTGGTGACAGACGGACGGACGGACGGACGGACGGACGGACAGCGAAGTCTCAGTAATAGGGTCCCGTTTTACCCTTTGGCTACGGAACCCTAAAAACGACTTTTAGGTTTTTTTTTGGGTTTGTCTGTTGTCTATGAATTTATACACGATAATGTTCGAAACGGCTACACTAATTTCAACTTACGTTTAGTGTTTGTTTAAATCCAATTAGTGACAGTTTAAAGAGTCACAACTAACAATTTTCGCGCGTATGGGTACCTACTAAGTATGAGAAAGTCTTGCCCGAAGTGAAAGGAAGGCAGTTTTACTAAACTATACTTACATAATATGAAGCGCTCATAGCCCGGCGGCTTGCGTCGATCCTAAGCGATCGACAAAGTTAAGCAACAGCGGGCGCGGTCGGTAGTCGGATGGGTGACCGCTAGTGGCAAAATATCTTGAGCGCTTTCGTGCTTCGGAGGGCACGTAAAGCCGTCGGTCCCGGTTGTTATCGATTGATAGCAGTCGTTAAGCCATGTCGGAGGCCTTCGGGCGGCTTGAAAACATTCGATACTGGGTTGGCCACTAACCCCTCCACCAACCCGCATTGGAGCAGCGTGGTGGAGTATGCTCTAGGCCTCCTCAGTAATGAGGAGAGACCCGTGCTCAATAGTGGGCCATTAGTGGGTTGTAGCTTAGCTTTTTTTATACTTACATAGTAAGATAATACTGCGGACGCGTTGAATATGCAATTCGTTATAATTGCATCTTACAACATGCCAGTTTTCTGCCCCTGTGAGTTAGGTACCTTGTAGCTTGACGGCGAGCGTGTAAAATGCCTATATGCCTATACGTGCATAATGTCTTTATTTCGTGTATGAAATAAAGGGAATTGTAAGCACTTGTAATAAAATTGTTTTAGACGGAAATTTCCGTATTCCCGGCGCCTCAAGTATAGTGATATAGGCCTAAATATGGAATAATACGAGTACATAATAAGAAAAACAGAAAGACAATCATAAAATTTTTTTTCATTTTAATAAGAGTAGCCGGTAAACGAAAAGACGATGGTAATTAGTCACTGATTCCCAGGGCTATCAGCAACAATAAAGACGTCACCGATGCATTGTCCGTTGTATTTAGCAGGGTGCATCACAAAGTAATTGTTGTTAGTAGCCAACACATAAAAACATAACTGTGTCAATTAAAAGAATCCTGTCTCCTTAATAACAATGTCAATAACAAAGTTATACCAGTTTGTACGAAGAAATGTGGTAAGTAAGTTAGTAATAATTTGAATGACTACTTAGTCAACTAGTAAAAAAAATGTTAAGAAGCATAAGGAAAACAAGAACAGATAAGTTAAAAATCATAAAGTTACACTTTCCAAGCCATGTTTGTTTACTTACTTTAATTTACTTTATGATGCTACGTTAAAAAGATTTTAGAAAATAAAATACCAACACAAATTAAATTTTCTTTTGAACTCTAGGAAACCTAAAATTCACCAGTAGGTACCTAGTGATCGAAACTAAAGGCTACGCGATTGTTTTAAACAACTTAAAAAAATAAAAGGTCTCATTCATATTGGTTTTATTTTAACCGACATCTCAAAAGATGATGATAAAGTGGTTCTCAGTTGTGTGTTACGAGATAACTTTTTACTGGCTTCTGACTTCGAAATCTACTGATTGTCGTGTAGTTCCATCTAAAGAGCGACATTAGTCGAGTAGTTTATGAGTCTATGAGTTATCATTACTTGTAGATATTGAATTGTTTTTTTTTTTTGGAAAAACATAGTTATTTTTAATGGGTGTAACGATTTTATTGAAATTTTTAATTTAATTTAGTTTCGAAACACTCTTGCTTGTTCATTAGCGCCTTATATTTTTGTATTACACCAAAATTGTTCTCCATTACTTGGCTATAGAAGTAAAATAATTACATTGCTGAAAACAGATGGCTCTATGATTTTTGACAAACATTGTTAACCACTGTGAAGTTGGTAGTCTTTGAAGAGCACAGCCCTAGTATAATCGAAGGATCAGACGTACAAAATATATTATTTCAATATACCTACACGTTACTAATGTTTGAAACTCATTAAAAATTAACCAAGTACAATGTTTAATTCACATCCTTCTAAAGTATATTTAGCTCCGACGGGGTTAAAATAAAAGAAAACAGGAGACCATTGCTAAGCAGTCTGAGACCGTTAATTATCCCCTAGCCCCTTGCCAGGATTAGTGCCAGACTTACTCTTTGATGTCTAGTTGAGCTAGGGTTGACAAAATATCGAAGCAATAACATTATTGTTTGAAGCGTTGTTGCTGCAATTTTTAAGCACATATTAGTGAATAACATGTCTCATTGTTTAACCCAAATTGATATGAGGTGGTGATACTCGTTTTTTTTGTAGTTTTAGTCATTTTACAGACACAATACTTCAGAATGCTAACGGGTTATACTCACTATTTTCTGTTGTTTTACCGTTACCGATATGGTGAGACTGATGCAATTTGATCGAGATATTGAATCCAAAATCGTGAGTTTTCTTTTAAATTTCAAGTCCGCGATTTCACAGACTCAAATTCTAATTTTAATATTATTTATAGATTTGATATTAATTTTAGAAGTAATGTCCATGTGGCAGCCCTGCGCTATAAGGTATATCAGCAAAGGATTAACGTGCGCCTCGGTCGATCGATTTCTCGTAATTAGTCGTAGGTTTTGACGGTTTCCCCACAGATATGAATACGAAGGGTATATAAAGAGTTCGCTTTAATGTCCCTGTATGGGGTAAGCTCTTTGAATGAATCTGCACTTAATACGAAAATGAAAGGAGTGAGCTGTATACTCAAACATAAATAAAGGTACCGCCATACGCTAGAAATAACAGGGTATTAAAATAGCTAGACTTTGTGAATGAATAGATCAAACTTTCCCAGTTTATGATGTCATTAGACAGACTTCTAAATGCTTTATTTTTCTTATTAAACTAGATATAAAAGGTGGTAAAAGATCAAGTGACCTCCAAGGAATAACCTGAAAAACACTTTAGTGTCATTTAATGTCCAGCAAAGTGGAAGGAAGAAAAGTCTAGGAAAACCAGCTTTTAGTTAAAGATATATAGAAGCATTTAAATCCTAAAATTCAAAGAGTCCTAAGTTTGGTTAATAGCAGAGAAGAAAATTGAGTTTTAATTTATATTCTTGGTCTCGGTATGATATTAATAACAACCACAGGGAATCATCATGTGAGGCTAAGACACGAAATATAATTTCAACCACCTACATTGAAAGTTTAGATCGATTTATGCTGTACATTTCAACTCCGATAATTTAGATTACAGCTGTTCTAAATGCCCTAATAGCATAAAAACCTCCACACGGCCTTCCTTTTTCGTTCTCATGTTGACGTGCAATTATTTTAAGGATTAATTATAAAAACGCATTGAACCTACAAAATTAACGAAGCTATTTCATAGGTTCGCCGTTTACGTCCAGCCCATAGCCCGCGGAACTAATAGGCGAATAATTGGTTCTGTCTGAAGGCGCGCTGCTGTTGACTGCCAGTTAATTAGACCCCGCTGCGAGAGTGGAACAACACTGTTCGGTGAAATGACGTGCTGTGAAATCGAAGTGAGTAAGCGCAAGCTAGGCGTTAAGCTACTGGAATAAATGGGCCTTTTGTATCTGTATTTACAAGTGGCAACCCTACGTTGCTTCGGTTCGAATAGAGCAACACTACGTTTGTACAATGAATTAGAAGGTAGAGTGCAATAAATATGTACATCGTCGCCGTATACCTAAGGGTATAGGTACCTGGGCTCAGATGTACTCTCAAAGTAAGAAGGATACAAGAGTTAGTCCACCATGCTGGCCAGATACCGGATTGGCAGACTTCATACACTTTAGAAAACATTATGAGAACACTCAGCTGTATAGGCTTCTTCATGTTTTACATCACCGAAGCAAGTGAATATATTATTTAGTCGCACATAATTTTACTGCTGCAGTTAGGTATGTATGTACTGCTACAGTTAGGTATACAGTTAGGTATGGTTATGGTAGGAAGAAATGATGCAACTTAATAAAATAAGATAATAAATATATTTATCAACTTGCTTTGATAAAGACAAACATTTATATTTGTTTTATTTTCATCAGTTCCCAAATAACGTATAAGTTTGTATATCAATTAAGAGAATCTCACCTAAAAGTTTTTTTATGACTCGGCATGACGTTACCCTAAGCGTAAGATGAGTGTAATTACTAGAATGATACTACATAAATATAATGGTCCCTGAAAAATGTTCACTAAACATGACATGTATTGTGTGCTAGGTTACGTTCCGGAAAGGTTAGCGATCGCTAATGCGGAACTGGATAAGGTAAGCGTGCGGAATTAATCACACCTCGGAAGGATCGGGCGCGACTCAGCGTTTTTCCAATTGTGGCCAGAGAACGGGAGAGCAGGCTTTTTTTGTTTCTAAATAACCGACCAAACGTAAGCGTTCACCGTCGCCCGCGGAAATTACTTTATTTTTCACTTAATTGAAGCTATCATAGCCCCGGCGACTTGGATCGATCCTAAGTGATTGAAAATGTTAAGCAACTGAAGGTACGAGCTGTATTTGGATACTTTACTGCCAAAAGGAATTATTTTTAGTGCTTCCATCGGACGACGGTCTTTGTTGTTAGTGATGCAGTCATTAAGTCTTTCGGTCGGCTAGAAAGCATCCAATACTTGGCCAGCGTCGGCCAGTAACCAATTCATGATAAAGTTTTCCTGAAGATGAGAAGGTAATAAAAAACATGTGTACAGTAATGGCGGGTTAAAGCCATAATTGTCCACCATGAACGTACCGCGCTCAATCTCCCGACCAGAACGTAAGCAGTCGTTTGACCGTGTAAGTCAAACCGAGTCGAGTAAGAGAGTAGAGCAAGTCATTCAAGCCTACCACCAAGCAGGGCACGGCTTCCGTCACATTTAGTTTCCCTGGGTCTGCATGAGATGAGTATTGTGGACCGTTCCGGTACGGCCATATAAAAATGTTTTCAGACCATTACTAACTCTTTACTGGAGTCAAGTCTTCTGCATATTGAAAAGGGTTAAGGTCATGATCACGCCGTCTGTCTCTAGGCAAACTTCACACACCTATAAGCATGAGTACGTAGGTTATGGAGATATTTTCTTCATCTGCTACTGCAGGATTTAGGATTATTCTTAAACTTCAAATTTATTTGACTACTCCATGGATTTCTTAGAAGTGCGGGAACTTTAAAATACCCGTTTCATTTTTTAGTTCAAGTAGGACAACATAATTGTTATATTTAAAATACCTACCTTCACACGATTGGTCTATATGAGGTAAAATTAATATTTATAGAAAAACCCATTAAATATCGTTTCGAATATGATCGTTTCGAATTCGAATATGTAGTTACGAATACGATTTGTCTATAAAGATTTTGATTGTTCATGTAAAGCGAGGCCCCGTAATTATGGATAATTGAATAATAGGTATGTAATTAGAACTTCGATCCCCCGAGCGAGGGACCGATTTCCAAAGTCCATTATGTATAATTGGATACCTAGGTACTATACGATAGAATAGTATATATATAAAAGACATCAAATATACTAATAGAGTCAATAGATATAATTTTTATTGATTTGAAAGTTCATACCTACAATGTAAACCTGAGACGGTAGGTAAATAAATAACTTAACATACAATCGTTATTGAATAAATTTGACGACCCTGTAGCCTAGTTGGTAGCGACCCTGCCTGCGACGCGAGGGGTCCCGGGTTCGATTCCCGGCCGGGGCAGATATTTATGTGACAGATAAATATTTGTACTCGGGTCATGGGTGTAATTGTAATGTGTTATATGTGTAGTCCATGCAACCCGCGACACAGGTACCTACTGCGGGGGTATGAGTGTGTTAGCGTTTGTTTGTTTGTTTAATTTATTCGAATACGAGTGTTATTTTCTACCATTATGATTATGTTACAAAAATAGTATTACATAAAGGAATAAAACAATAACATCTGATTTTATGGCCCCATCTCTATTCACTCGTGCCGAACCTTTTCTCGGCAAGAATAGATCCTCATTCAATTATCCAAATGAAATCTGGATAAGTCTTGTGATCTCTCGATGTTAACACAATTTGTACCAGTCCGATATAATCGAATTAAGAGTGAAAAGTTATAGGGACTTTGTAATTTAATACTGAAGTTAGATCAGCTAGTATCCTTTATTCTTTTCCGTGCAACTTGATCGGCATTTAAGTACACAAAATTACTTTCAATTGAATAAAGTTTTAAAGAGATAGAAGATGCTTTAGTGGGCTACTAGTGTTTTGAAACCGCATTTCAGTACCACAAGTTTTTATTCGCTACATGCATCATGCAAATACTGACAAACAAATATTAGGTACTGCTACAATTATATAGTAGTCCAATTTCGTGGGTGCATGAGATCGAACACACACTTTTATTTTTAACGCTCGATGCTGAGGCTTGGTTAAAGCGAATTCACTGTGAACGTTGCGGTCCTTGCTCTTCGGATAAGGAATACCGCATGATTTGTTAAATACCTACCGTATGATTAATGCAACGATGATAGAAAAGTAGTTGAGCGTTGAATCCCAATAACAGCTCCCGATAGGAGTCATTAAGCCACATCGGAGGCCTTGAGCGGCATGAAAAATTCCGATACTTGGCTTGACAACTAATCTTCTTCACTTCTTCACCAATCGTCACTGAAGCAGCATAATAATATTATGCTTTAGACCTCCTCAATGATGAAGAGAGTCCAGCACTCAGTAGTGGGCCATTTAAAGCGGTGAAGCTACGACTGTTGACAACGGTACCCAGTTATCATCAAGTCGTTCGTCGACTCGTTTGAATAATTAAAATAAACCTACAACGATGTTTCTAAAACCGTTACAGCAAGTTATTGCCTTATTAATTTTAATCATACACGTGAACACCTAATGTCTGCCAAGTGTGTAACAATATAAGCACTTATGAACGTCGTAGCCCCGAGCGGATGTGACGCACGCAGGGCGGATGTTAGCGTTGTACACCGGATATGATGTACAAATTCCTGATTTCCGGCACACAGCCTTCGGACCAAGATTTATGCCGGAGCAAACAAGTTTATACCTCAATCTTCGTTTATATCCGATTTCTGTCGCCAAGATATTTCTCGTTTATTTTCTGATCGAAGAAATAAACGTCGTGATTCTGTTGATATAGCAACGTAGGAAACTTCACTGTAATTACCCATGTCAAACTATCGTGTTTTCATCGTCTACGCTGAAATGTTTCTCAAAGAGGATCAAAATTTTTTCAAAACATTTCACCTAATGGTAAGTGTTGATGTAGTTATAGAAGCAAAAATCCGATGCTGGCTATGTGTGCAATTTTCGCGGTAGGTACACACAATACATGCTAAACAGAATCACGTTACCTGAGCCCCGATTCCGCTAATTAATTGAAGCATCAATTGCGTCTCGTTCGAATAGTTTGATACATTGTTGACATATTTCGAATACAACTATTATTATCAGCTATTCAAACGAGTCTCAATTGATGCATTTATTAATAAGCAGAGTCGTTCCCTGTACTGAAGTGAATTATGATGTCTATTGGTGATAACCGTAAAAAAATCATTTGGTAGTTTTTGAGTGAGAAACTCATGCGTGTGTTCGTTTAATAACTACTATAGTTATTTCGCATTTACTTGTTATGTTTATGTATCTTTTTTGGAGAAAGAGACGTACGACGTCCTACATTATGTAAGTTATAACATCTCAGCAATATAATATTATAATTGTTTCCAAATTGATTAACTTGATAAAAAAATTCATGAATCACCGTTGGTGAATTATGCCCTAGGTGAGATATGGTGAACCAATGACACACGTGTCATTAATGGCACGCGACATAATTTTGGGTACGAAACCGATCAAAAATTTTTAGGCACTAAGAAAATGAATGTGAATAATAAAACGCTAACACACTCATACCCCCGCAGTAGGTTACTAGGTACCTGTGTCGCGGGTGGCATGGACTACACATATAACACATTACAATTACGCCCATGACCCGAGTACAAATATTTATCTGTCACATAAATATCTGCCCCGGCCGGGAATCGAACCCGGGACCCCTCGCGTCGCAGGCAGGGTCGCTACCAACTAGGCTACATGGTCGTCTTTGTGAATAAGGTTTTATTCAGTGATTCCATAATAAAAAAAACAATTTTGCAAATATTCCTAGATCAAGGATTAAATTGGACACAAAACGAAATTGAAAAAGGATTGGAATGGATTTTTGCATTGGAATTAATTAGATACCGCGGGTTTCCTTTAGTTATGAGGCCCTTAATTAGTTGAAGCCAAAAACAAATATGCCCTTCTTGAAACCCATCCGTGAAAACTACTGAACAATGTTACCAATGCAGCGTCTACTATATTAAAACGAGGTAACTCTCGAGTTTAACTGAAAATTTGTACACTCGAAACAGAGCTTAACTTATTTGGAATTTAGATAATTCACCAAATTCAATTACAACTTACCTACAAAATTTAATAATTGAAGAGCTCTGTAATATTCAATTTGTTAGTTTGAAGGGTTTCGACAAGACGGGGTTTTAGCTAATGATTTTTAGTGGATGCTTTTGCGCCATGAAATTAGTTGTGTACACTTTCTATTGAGAGAACTGTTTTGAAGTAATTGGAAACTATGATACCTACTAATATATTATTATAAATGCGTCAGTAACTCTGTCACCATCGCGTATAGGTATACATAGAATATCGTTCTGGGACTGCAAAATGTGAAGATCTGATTAAGTTGATGATTTTCGAAAATCGAAACGAAAACAGTAATTTTCCTGTTTTTGAAAATCTTCACACGATGCTTAAAGTCTAACGGTTTGAGCTTAATAGTACTTGTTCATAATGGGGCATCCAATTATACCTCATATTTTTTGGATTGTTGAGGTCTACACTATCACCTCACCTAAGTATTTAAAACAATATATCACTCCATATAACATTCGTAAAGACTACTGCACTCAAGAATAGATGCATCGTAAAGTGCCCGAGGGTCTGAGCAGAGGAGTTTGGAACTTTTTAAAAGTTAAGTCTCTTTTTAAAAGTTAGGACGACTTCGTTGTCACCTTGTATATGTACATTAGATGAAGTCTTGCGTTTATAATGGAACCAGTAAACGCCTTCGCTTCGCTTCGGGAAACTTAAATATTTCCCTACTTCAGTACCTTAAGTGTTGGTTTTTGAAAAATATAGGTTGCCTTGGTTTCGCCTTGCATTATCAACTACTTACCTGAAAAAAATCATCGAAATCGTTCAAGTGATTAAGATTTTTCATACTCATCCCTATTTCACCACTTTATATAAAAATTGTACATCCAGTGGTTTTGGGAACTTTGGCAAATATTTTATTTAAATAACCTCCGCCATTCTGCAAGTAGGGACCGTGTTCGATTCGTTGCGAAGGCAACCATGTTACGGGTAAATATTTGTTTTGGGTCGCAAGTGTTTGTGATGTCTGAATGTTGGCATGAGTGTGAAAGCGTTTGAATTTTTATGATTTTTTTCTTTCTTTTACACAATAGTAACCTTATAATTGTTAACAATCTCATCTAACCGGATGTATCGATGATGTCTTAAATATAATGAGTTCGTTTTCTTTGAGACTCCCATGTTAGAAGCGGTACAACTAACTTTTGACGAAAAACAACCTCGAAATTTAAAAAAAATAAATTACAAAGTAAACCACCCGAATCATGTCCTCAATGATTTGATTGACGTCGGCTCCAACTTTTGATGGCCGGCTATCTCTTTCGCGTGGGTGGCTTTGTCAATGGAATTTTATAAAACCCATTTTAAGTTCTTCTCTTCTCTAAATGGTCGGCCATTGATCGTGATATCGAGACGCAGGTGTCCAGTCACTGGGACCCTCGTCAAACGACGATCGGTGCGTCGCATTGTGCGTTTACCTTGTTAGAACTTTCCTTATTTGCATGAAAATCTTCAAACAGTTTTTGTAGAATCAGTGATGGATTGAATAATGGGCTCGTATAAATAAACTAACTTTTGTCCCGGTTTTGTCCACGTGGAAGGATTATTAACAAATTTTCTAACAAATTTTTTTGACTACTAACTTGTTAGACGGAATATCGTAATAGCAGATAATGCGCTTCACTACGGTCATACCGATATGACCCCAACACTAGCTGGAAGATGACAGCAGAGACTTGCTGCGCTTTTGTCAATAATTATAAGCTGTGATTAAATATACAGCTGCGGCCCGAACCAAAGCATACTGAACGACCTTCCAATTTGTGGATTAACTCACAAGCACGTCGGCAAGCGCACCGCCAGCGCGTTGGCGAATGCGCTGGCCTATGTGTAGAGGCGGCATGAAGATGAAAGATATTATTTAAATACAATATATTGTGTTTATTACTATAAACTGCAAAATTTCATCTTCATAATTATGTCAAGCAGTTTTCGATATTCCGTGATGAGTGAGGGACCTTCCACTTTTATACGTAACGATAACGCTACATACTCATAACTCCATACTAGGATACCATGTCGTGGGTGTCGTGCACAACACACAAAGACACGTACCCAGATTGAGCGCGGCAAAAAATTCGGGAAACGGAAATTTCCGCCTCGCGTAATGGTGATGCGCCACATGGATCGAGATATGTAAATAGCTGACAGACGATCATGCAATGGTAAGTGATAATAAGTGGCTCCAGTTGTTAATAAGTGGTAACAGTCATTAATGTTAGCGGTATTTAGTATCGACATCTGTTATCAGAAGGTATAACTAAGACAATCGGATCTCGGCTCCGGCGATTTAATCGAGGCATTATTCATTGACGAGTCGAGGAAGTCAGTCACCCGGTACTGTTGTACTTCATACTATATAACGTTTAATTATATTACAATAAGGAGTTGTTTACATTAAGCTAGTTAATTCTATCAGAGGCCGTCGAAAAACTTCCAATGCTTAGGTTGGCTACTAACCCCCCAACCAAGCGACACCGAATAGCATACTGAAGTGTGATCTAGGCTTCCCAAATGAATGTGTTGAAGCAGTTGCCACTTTTTACTTGACGCGTCACGTATTTCTAAGGCCATATTAGAAGATTTCCACTAATAAAATCGCAAGCGTTCATTTGTGTTATTTGCAATGCATTGAGTGATATACTTAGGAACGTTCGCACACTTCACCGCATAAGATTTATGACTCCACAACAACCCCGCAACATGCAGTTCTGCGAACTTGCAACCATCCAGTTGGAAGAGGATTTATTGGACTCGACGCTAAACAAGTTGAGAATTCAACATTCGAGGCGTTTGTTCCTGAATTGTAGGAAACAAAGACAATCTAGCTTAAGTACTTGAAGTGTCGAGACTCGGGTTTGATCTGAAGATATGTTGAGATGTGTTTGATGTTGATTTGAGTATTACCACAGTATTACTAGGCATAAAGAAAACGGAAAATGTATTTTTGTACTTGTAAAACTACTGTCATAAATTTGAAATATTCTAGTGGTTTTAAGATAGATGAAGATAAGTACTTCTAGATTAACAAAAATGTTAATCCCATAAAACACAATAGTTGTCAAAAAAAAAACAAGTCTCGCAACTGAGTCCTTTTATAGTAAAAAGTTGTGAGATTCATGTAATACCGAGTCGGTTATTTTTAGTCCCTTAAAATAGACTGACTTGGCAATCGCAGTACACAATATTATTTAATAAAGCATTATTTGTGAAACACAATGTGTTTTCCAGCGATGACCAAGTTAATATATTTATTTAAAACAAAAAATATTTTTAATATTGATCTTGTCATAAGATGTTGTTAGGTTGGATAATTACGTAACAACTTAGGACAGGGACTAAATAAATTAAAAACCGACTTGGTATTACATGGATCTCATAACTTTTTACGGTAAAAGAACTGAGTTGCGAGACATGGTTTTTTTTTGACGTGGTTTTTTTGACTTTCGTATACAGCAACCAAAGTAAATAGTCGTTATGGATTACGTAGCACAATACAAACGCGTATAATATATTCTATTCTGTATCAAAGTACCAAGTTATTGCATATTATAGAACACAATGTGCGGATTTGATACGGAGATTGCAATTCAGAAGCCATCTGTTATGAGGCAGGATGTAGGTGATTTCACTTCCGTTAATCGGAAACGGACCGACGTTCAACATCACTATGATCAAACTTGATCAAATTAATTGGTAATATTGTACAATACAAAGCCAGTTATCCTGCTTCATAAGCAATAATAAATGGATACTTATCAAACGTGTCGTAGGAGCAAAAAGATTCTGCAGTAAAAAAAAACTAGTGATTAAAAATCTATAAGTTTTTAAGGGTTTAATCCCACACACCGTTGACTCGATCCTTAGATTCGAGATTCGAATCTTAGACTCATTTCAGATTTTTCAAAGTGTGGGCATAATAATATATACGACATAATATTTAGTAGGTACAGGAAATGGCTTAAAAGCAATCTGCTCTTACTAGTACTAGTTTCCCATATTTTTTTCAAATTGAATAAAGTCCAAAGCAGAAACGTGAAAAATGACCATAACGGACAGTCAAGTGACGAAAATTATACCTGCGAGTACCGTTAAGCCCCTCGCGACATATTGCAAGAGATAGGAGCTGCTATTCAGATATCACACGGATGGGCACTTCGTCATGATGGTGAAAAACGAAGGCACTCTGTTATCGCATAACGTCACACACAGCGTCACTCGGTACAGATAAATGGCCCATTCCGGCACTTGAGGCCCTCCGAGTATTATTTTGACGAGTGAAAAAACCCTTCGAGCGTCTACCATCCTGCTTTTGACGTAATTGTACGGTGTTTCATAAAATATTGGTGTATTTTGCTTTGCCTCTCTTGATGATAAATGGACAGGTGTTTCGTGATGGTGTTTTTGGGATATGGTGGTCGAAAATACATTAAAATGTTTTATAATGTTTAGACCTTTCATGAGGTTACTTATTTTACATAATTTTAACAAAAACAACATCGAAAAATAATTTATGAAATTATCAAAAACATATGGGTGTGATTATAAATTTTGACGGTTTTTCTCTGGATTCCATGTCACTTAACATGGTATCCAGAAGTCCATGCCATGTAACATAGAATGCCTGGAAAGGATCGCTGGGATGATCTAATTCAGACTCAATTATCATGGAATCATCTCAGAAAATCGTTCACTTTAGTTAAAATAAAAATATATAAAAATCGGCTCGATATTAGATTTTTTTTACGTTACTCAACTTTAAAACTGTATTTGTATGCGCTTTTATATTATATTTTTACACAATTTTATATTTCCTTTTTTACTAAATTAATGCCCTTGCCATGCCATGTGCTGTGTATTTGATTAAATAAATGTAATTTCTTTCTTGCTTTAAATAAAAGCGGTAACTGAATCAGATTTATGTTATAATGAGGAACAATTAAATATTTATATAATATCAATTCGTTTACCAATATCATTTAAATGATGTCAAAATTAAAAGATGCCTAAATCATTTATCCCGTATAAATTCTAAGGTTTAACGTTCCCAAAGCGCGATGCGAGGCTGGTACCCGGTATAAAATGAGTTATCTCCATGTAATATTAAGAGGGAGCGCGTTTTAAAAAGTAATTTTATACCAACATTATTATAACAATTTTATACCTAGAGTTTATTAGTTTCATATATTAAACCCCCACATATATAACCTCCTCATACGGGGCATAAGCACTTAAGTCTTTGTAATAAAGTCATATTTTCCACCGACAGGCAAGGTTACTGCGACAAGGTTTCATAAATGTTACCCCTTGCAAAAGATACGACTTTGTCACAATACCGCCTGTTGCTTTTATTTTCATTAGCCAAGGTAATCTAATAAAGTGTTCTCTTTTCTCACAAAGAGTTTGTCGTTTCATTAAAAAAATCATATTTGCGTTGAAAAGCTTCATTTTCTATTTTATTTACGTACCCTGTTATGGTAACATTGCAAGGGTTTAAGTGAATTATTTTGAAGGTTCATTTATGCTTTCGTGGACGATGTTTTTTCAACAAGTGGTTCTGAAAAAATCTATGTATCACGCGCGTTTATATTTGTTGAACGTGGAACATAAGTCTGAAATTATGACATGCCAAAAATTCCATTACTGTATTGTATTACTATATTGTTTTACTAAATTTCTCTGAGATATTGGTATTGAGTACATAAATAAAATCAAGGTGATGAATAAACTTTCTCTCTTTGAGTATGAGTTAAGAAAATGTAATATTATTGATTGTTGTAATTACCTAATATTCAATGTCAATGTAATTTTTTGTTTATTTTTATTTATTTGGAATGTGATAAATTCACAGTATAGTTTCATAACCCTTTCGAATTGCTTTATAATTAAATTGATATAAAAGTACTATTGATCTATTTAAATTCCTAATAAGGCACATTTAATTGAGTTCGACTAAGTCTATGATTTTCTCATATTATTAATTGTCTCTGAAAAATAAAAAAATGAAGTCGGTTTTTAATTAAAAATCGTATAATTTAATCTAAGTAATTATCGTAGCACCCAGCTGCGCTTGCAAGGTGCAAGTGCCAAAACACTTTCGTTGTATTCACGAACTTTGTAATATAATATTATTATGATGGATCGTTATGATTATTCTTTGCTCAATAATAAACGAACCTGAAGAAAGTAAACACGTCGAAGAGTTGCCGTATTTTAAGTTAAAAAACCTCGTAAAAGCCGCTCGAGAGGTCCTTAAAAGAAAATGGAAAAGTTGTGTAAGCGGCTTTTGGTCCAGAATAAACAAGAGTATATTCTTAACTTTATTATTATACAGGTACCACTGAACTTCTGAGGGGTTTGATATCGCAATTACTAGAGTTCCAGCAGCAATCTAAGATGAGCTAGTTTGTTGAAGCGATAGGTAAACTAGAAAGCTGACTTGAATGTGCAATATCGTAGCATTGTAAACATACAAATAACTGCCGCGTACTTTTTCTCTCTTTCCGGCCTCTCTTAATAGAGAGAAATATACCTAATATGCTTTTAAATAGTTACCAGTAATATGACATTAGAGGTTTTATTAAATGATCAATACCCTTGCTGAGCTTCAAAACCGAAGCCCTAGAGCTTACTACGCCAAAATTACAATCAAACAATCTACGTAACAAATTAATTACATAGTAAGCACTTAGTTGGTTACGCAGTATCGGCGAAACCAAAATGAGAGTTTTGATATTAGTTCTCACAGAACATCAAAACTACATAACTGTTTCAAATTAATGTTAAAATCATCATAATTGCTGGTTAAAGGCAAAGTTACACTAAATTGAATGCGACCCCGAAAAGGATATAAAGTCATAAAGAAGCAAACTAAGGTTCCCTGCTACGTATTCAATGAAAGAACTTAATTCACACTTTTAAAAATAATAAACTACAATTTATAGAACACTTTTAACGTGATAAAATCCCACTATCCACTTTTTAAATTTATCAAGATGGAAGTTTGCACATTCAAGTGAAATTTTAATGAAATTTTATTTCTTTAGCGACAAAATAAGCGATGGATATGGCTTCAGCGTGCGACGGCTGTAATGGCCCGGGATAAATAATAGATTATCCCGCAGTTTCTTTTAAGGGCCACCCCTTTTAAAAGAACGATGAAATTATTTATCGCTCCTAAAAGAAAAGTGGATCAAAATTAATTAGTCGTTCATCGTGACTGGTGAAAAAGTTTGCAAGAATATTGTTTAAATTTTAAGATTTATCGCTTTTCAAAGATAAGTCGAGAATTCATGCCAAAATTGTTTACTAGGACTTTATGAAAGTTTGTTAGATTATGGAAATTAGGTTTTTTATGTTTCCATTAATATTTACGGTTATTATGAATTTTAGCAGGAATCATTATTTTTGAAGATTATGAAATTATGAGTTTTTAATACGATCGTACCATGGCGCAAAAACAAAAGGGAATAACGTTAGAATTAAGTTCCTGTTGTAGAACTGAGTGAGTAGGTACGTTCTTGTCTTGTATGTTAATCATGGCATCCGCGACACAATTCTAATATGGGCGTGTGTATCGTAATTAGTATAGCTATTAATTTTATTAGTATCTAAGTCTTATTCTTATTCGGTCACCGATTTGTTACTGCCCTCGAGGACTGAGATGGTTGCCTATAAAAAGTGTAACAACCTCCACGCTCCACACCTTTTTAACCGAAACTCCTACAATCAAACCTTTTTCGTATGTATTTTTTGTAAGAAGGAAAAACTGTTGTTGATCAAAATTAAAAAAAATATAGCGCTTAAATACATAGACAGAATTTTTTCTACTATATACTAAATAAATCAACTTTAGTTTATTTTGACTGGAAAGTCAAAAAATCCCCAGTTCTTCTGCGTGTGATAGGGTCAGTAGGTATTCTAGGACATCCCAATATCGCTAGACATATAAGATTTTTGCAAACTCAAAAATAAATCTTTAAAGCATTTCCCTAGCAAAAAAGCTGACGAATATAAAATAAAATGTTCCTTAGACAAAAAATGGATGTAAATATTTGCCTTGATTATTCCTCGCTCGGGCCCATCACTAAAACACACCAGCTATAAAAACGCTCCCTAAACATAGTTCAGTCAATCGCGAATTTTAAAACTTTTTATCTATCCCAAACGCCTCCAAAACTATGTTGTAGGGGCGTCACCTTCTATATAAAGTTTTATGGCGCGGAAGAAACGGGTTCACTATCACGAAAATACAGCCCAAGTTCTGCATTAAGTTTTCCCTTATTTATACTTTATTTCACTCGGATTCCTTTGAACCGTGTTTAATCTACCGTGCGTAAAGAATTCGGGTTATCGACTATGGTATGGTCTGATAAACTTTTGCTTTACGGTTCACGATTAAATACCATTTTACTATTTAGTGTTTAATTTCATTATTTTTTTGTATGTTGCGAAGGAAATGTGATTTTTTATCAAGATCGTAACCTATAACAGTCCCACTGTGTGGTTCGGGTCTTATATCACAAAACAGACTAATTATAATGATTTATTGTTTTTTTTTGTTTGTTTTTGTTAATCTTTAGGCGCTTTTCCCACGGAGCAACTATTGCAGCAACTGACAACTGGCAACTAGCTGTTTACATTATTACATTACATCATTTCAATTAGACTGCGCACACACAGCAACTCGAATTTCAAGTTCCGGCAATCGGCAACAGTTTTCAGTTGCTGTAATCGTTGACTAGTTCAGTTCCTAATTGCCACAACTAGCAACTGTTAAATATTATATCGGTTTTTAAGCCTTTGCAGGCAAAGGTTTTTCCAAGAGAAGCGACAAAGTACGGTCACTATACCACAAAAGCAAATAATTGAAAAGGAATACAATGTTTAAAAACAAAAAGAAAACATTTTAACGTTTCTTGTATTTGTTGTTATAGAGACCAGAGGGCTTTCTTATTTATTTATTTATTTACTCTTTATTGTAAAAAACCCTATAACTAGGTATTACAATGGGCGGACTTAATGCCTAATGGCATTCTCTACCAGTCAACCCTTGGAGACGGTGAGAAGTTGTGGTAGGTCTTGAGCAACTAGAAATAATTGTAAATATTTATATAAAAATTCTATATAACAATATAATATTATTACATATATATAATATATAATATAATATATATATACATATATATAATATATAATATAATATATATACATATATATAGTATATAATGTCTATTATACGTAAGTATATACATACATAAAAATAAGCATAATAATATGAATGACAGAAATAAATACCTATTTATCGAGGGTAGACAGATAATGTTCCCGCACCTGTTTTTTAAAGGACCACAGAGTTGGAGCCTTTCTAATTTTAATGGGCATTTCTTATACCTACATGTAAAACGAATTATCATAATCAGTAGGTACACCTAGTAAAATGTTAGGTTTCATTTAAATAAAAAAAAACATAGCCAAATTGAGAAACTCCTCGATTTTGAAGACTTTTAATAATAAGAGATACCTGTGAAGTTTTAATCCGACACGTGAAACTATGAATATTTCAATACAATTATGGTCTATTGAATGAATTTGAGAAATATAACAAGACAAGACAAGCTTCTATAAGCTATTTTATTTCCCCAGAAATAGTGAATGTAAACAGTTATCCCTTTCAAGGCACGTCCCCTGCATCAGTTATTACTCGTCGATTTCGTCGAACAAACAGAACGACCAACCTCGCTAGCGTTTCGAATCTATTTCACAACTCTACGAGTTGTTCTAGAACATTTTTAAATGTTTCTAGAAATTACGCGCAGAAATATTTCAAGCGGTGTAACAATAATTTGAGCGTCATCTGAAGTACGATAGTATGTGCCCTAGTTAGTGCAAAGTTGTTGTAGAAAACTGATTTTTTAACTGTTTTTGGTTCTTGATTCAAATTGACACTCGGATAATTTATTTCGTGAAGGTATTTAACAAAACACATAAGAATCACAAAAATTTTATTTATCATTAATCTTATTGTAATACCTACTAATCTAAGTTTACAAAGGCCGGACTTAATGCCTATAGGCATTCTCTCCCAGTCAACCCTGGGCGACGGTGTTCGGTATTCTAATGAGGTCTAAGTAACACTCAGTGTCTACTTAATTTCAATCGATTTACAAATAAAAGAATAATTAGGTATGCCTATTACTCGGTCTAAACATATTTTTCATCTCACGTATTCGAAAAAGACGACTTGGTACGCCTTAAAGTTCGCCCAAAGTTGATGTTTTCTTTAACAAACTTTAAGCGGGCGGGAATGAGTTTTTCGTCCTCTTTATTTAAATAAATGCGCCGCAATTATCTTTTCCTCGCACTTTTTGATTTTCATGGATTTATTTTGAAACATGAGTTCTTTAAGTGACTATGAAAGTAGGTATAATTCCTGAATATGAGGCGCCTTTTATTTTCTCATATTGGGGGATGAAAAGTAGAGTGTATCACTCGGGAGCAAATATTTTTGGCTCAGGTGAAGTACTTTGAATCCCTCGATACGTTCAGGATTCTGCTAAAGAATCGCTCGCTTCGCTCGAATTCTACTCTAGAATCCCTCACTTGGCTCTGGATTCAAAAAAGCGCCCTCGCCGTAAAAATATTACTTTGCTCCCGTGTTATACAATCTACTATTCTAGTGTACCTAGATGTAGACACCTACTAAATCCTTATACCTATCTTCCGAAGCGAACTGAACTTTATTAGGTACTAGTAATAAAATCCAACGTCAATCAAGGAAAAGTCGGGGTGAAGGACATTCGTGACATGCCCTGATCACGTCACGTTCGGCACAAATGATTAATTCGGGGCCTAAATTAAACAGCGCAGGCAAAACGTGACGATTTTTGACTCAATCGATACCTACCGAATACCTAAGTATTCTTCCAAGTGATACCTACATAAGAATATATAACATGTTTTCACACATTACAAACTATAGGTAAGGACTATAACACGTGTGGACTATGATATACGGTCTTTGACTGACACTTATCACCACTGTCGTTGACTTTAACGTAACTTACGTCGTTTTCAGCATACAAATTTATTCTTGCACTCAAACTTACCTGGCCTCTTTCTTATTATCGTCTTAGCCAATATCCTAATGTGTTAATGAACTTATTGATATACCTACGAGTATATTGACCAATAACAAGATTTATTATTAACCATCAGAAGTATTTACAAACAATTAGCAAAGAGATTACGCACCATGCTTTTCTGTTAGCTGTTAGTAATACCCACAGATTATTATACTAAACTTGTAGCTAGGGTATACCTACCTGACTTGCTAACTGGCACAACACTGCCATGCGACCTTATGCCATGCGGCCTTATTGGCTGTAACCCAATCATTGATTGATCCAGAGATATGCTATGACTAGGCACAGCATGCATCATACGACGCGATGGAAGAATCTTACACATTTTATGTCTTAGCATCCATCCTTACCGTGCGATACGGAACTTCGTTCCAATCATGGATAAACATTCCTTATGCCCCTAGACTGAGATTGCCAGTGTAGTAGATGGCATGGACAATATGGACATTGGACAATCCAAAAAATACATTACTAATACCCATAACCTGAGAACAAACGTTAACTTCCCTGTTAATTTTTAGCTGGGCCGGTATTCAAACCCGGGACACTTAGCTTCGCAAGCAAGACTACGACTAAAGAGATATGTAAATAGATCGTCAATTACATCACAGTATAGTTTAGTATTACCTAACCAAAATTACTTAAGCAATAAATATTTGAAATTGGAACTTTTCCAAATCAGCATGTAGGTAATATAACATGATGTTCACACCCAATCACCTGTTTCGCTCCAACATAGCGATCCCAAGTGAATATTTGAAAATAATCGCAAAATCTCATATGTATCCATTTAGCGCTAAGCCCCACGTCCTCTGAACATGTCACGATCTGTACGAATGATTTATCGTGAATGAGGGAAAGTGGCCTCGGATAAAACGTGACAAATCAGCGTTCGAACCCCTGAATGTGAGTCTTGGGCGCATCGAACGTGAATCTGCCCAAGCCTTGTTGTTCGGCTGAAAGTCTAATACGGTAATTCTTTTTAATTTTAAATTTAAATTAAATAAAAAAATTAAATTTAATAACAAAAACTTCTTAAACATTTTGGAACACAAATATTTTACTTGTTTCTTTCAATTGGAATTTCCATTGAAGTCAATAAATTATTATTCTTAGATAGGTACAATCGTTTCAGAAATAAACTACTTAACGCGTTTGGTGAGAATAAACGCTGACATCATCTTATCATTTCTAAGTCTAAAGCCTGAAAACATTGTAAGATTTTGTATGTGACGACGTAATTCAAACAGGCTAAAATGTATTGGGACGACGTGAGTGTGAAATCGGTGACACATATCACTGCTTACTTTTGTACTTGAATTTATTCAAAACAAATGCTTTTGTATTTGTATTGAATATTGATTGTCCTTAAAATACTCGAGAGTTTCTTGCTGTTTCTTCTTTAAAAAAATAAGCACAGTTTGTCTTTTGAAAAGTGTTTGTAAAAATTAACTTCATTCAATTTCATTGAATCTCTTCGTGGATGTCGTTTTTATTCGCGACGGAACAGAGACGGTATTTATGCGTTTAGGTTGAGAGGAACTGTGTGCATTTATGGTGTTATGTTATAAACATAGAACGTTTGAAATTACCGTTAATACCTCTTTAAGTCTAAGGCTGGTCACTCACATTCGCACGAAAAGGCGAACCCACACGTGTAGGACGGAACTTGCAGATGATTATGCGAAGTATTTGACAGTGAATTCACCAGTTGCCAAATCTATGGTAAATCTCAAAAGTCACAACGTACAAACCTTTGCACGTATGTGAGTAAGCATGATAACTTCATAAAGTCGTTCATTAACATTAGCACGAATACGTGAAACCACGTATGTACAACGTCCTTTGCAAATGAATATGCGAAGTTTTTGAGACATTCGTGATTTTCCAAACATCCAAAACTGGGACGGTCTTTGGTCGCTCACCAAAGCGCAAACCTTTGCGTAGTCTGCTACGAATTCGAACAAACATTCGTACAACTTACAAACCTTCCCACGCATGTGAGTAACCGCGATAAGTAAGTAAAGCACTGGGCTCTATGTATATGTATAGTGTTTACTTATCTTATGGCATCTAATAAGGAGAAAGTATCAAGTGGTAATTTTATAAGAGAAAGGAGGTCTTTGCGTATAACATGTAAACGTATGCCACATTCATTATTATCATAGTCACCATCACAAATGTCTTGTTGCAGTCAACTTATTTTTAACTAAAAATAAGCAAGATTGAATTTTTGATCGAACAAGTTGGTCGAAACCATGGATGAAACTATTTATTTACTTAAATGAATATTAATTTTAACTGTGTGGCTTACATTAGGTTAAGCCGTTTGACTGATTATAATTAGGTACTTAAAGGAAACAATACTCAGATTAAAAAAATATATTTTCTATTTACATTATTTTTATTACATTATTAATATACTATTTTCACAGAACAAAAACAAACTTGAATTTTTGACATACATACGAATACCTACTAATTAGATACCCATTCAAAGTTGTATCATCTATTTCTTAGCCATAGAAGTATTTTATCCTTAAAAATAATGAATGGGACTAACGGAAACTATAAGTACCAGTCATCCAGCTTTTAATTATGACATCATTGCTTTACATTTTCAATAAGGTCCTAATTTCGTAAAAAAATATTCCACTTAACCAAAACTGAACTAAAACCTAATAACTATTATCAAAGAAGGACTAAAAATTGTATATTTTTACTTTTATTGGATACATGCGCAGCTTTTTAATCCCGCGAGCCTTTGATGTCAACGCAAAGTATCTTATGTCTGTGAAAAAGCGACAAGTGATGAAGATTATCAAAAAGAGATTCGTTGATGATCTACATACATAGCTTGTCACTTGTCACTCTAACTTTCTCTTTTGATATTTCATTGAATGTGACCAAGGTTCATGTTGTGACAATCTTGCTTCGCTTCGGTAAATACATAGTTAATTATATTTTTTACGTTAGCAAATCGTATACGTCGTATCTGTTAAAAAAAAATGCGTGAATTTCGTGGAAAATTCGGTTAGAATCATGAACGCAGTAATATGGTTATGGCACTTTGACACTTAAATATATGACATACCTCAAATGACAGCTGACTCACCGGATCTGATAACTGAAACCTTATTGGTTGCAATTAATAAAACTGACAGATCAATAAGTGCTTATCTATGACAGGGCTCAACCAATAGCAGACATTCTCATTTCCGTCACGCAAAAATCTTACACTTTTCATTTCCAGTTTTCGTTCTAAGAACCCTTCTAAAGGCAATCCGGCGTGTCCAAATCGCAATAGCTGAAGTTGTTTATTTTTGCTAATTATTTATTTAATTTATTGTTGACTGATTAGTGTCACTCTGGTGTCACCCATATTGGCGTCGCGCGTCGCAGTCAATTTATCTTAACGTCACGAAACTATTACGAGTAGTAACGAACAATCACAAACTTCTAACGACATTGCATTTATAGAATATTGATTAGAAAAGGCCCGTGCCCAACAGTGAGTGATGGGTCGAGATGATGATGATGTAAATTAAAAATTCTGTGGAAACAAATAAACACACATACATACAAACATAAATAATGACTGAAATCTTAACCCTCTTTCTGCCTCACAGTAGTCATGTAAAAAACTTTGGCCCTAAAACAGATTTACCTACTTTCGTTTTGTTATTTAATGTTATATCATTTTGTGGTCGCATTATATTATTTATGTCAATGTCGCTTGTTCTACATTTCGTTTATTGTTAAATATGTACGTGGTAATACTAAGCAATACTTCATTTATTTTTATTTATTTTGTTGTGTTCTTTACTGATCTAGAAAGTTCACCGACAGATACGTGTAATACTTACATTAGGAAGTCAATATGCAATTCGGACAGTTAAAGATTCATACATAGCAGTGGCTTAAAGCTTAAGCTTAAAGCTTAAAGCTTATGTTCTCGAATAGGCGTGGTTTGTTTCAGATCCCACACCCATTTCTATTATTCAAAAATTAAGTGTGCTTTAAAACTTATTAAGTATTTATCGTTTCTTTCTGTGAGGAAAAACATTGTCAGCAAACTTGAATTATACTAAGACTACCGCCAAGCCATAGAAATTTGGCAGCAAATTAAAAAAAAACAGTTGAATATTCGCATTTACGAGTAGTACGATAGTAACTTCACATTAGCATTTACATTTCCGAATGTTCAAAAACGACGATCGATACATCACTAGCCTCTCTCTCCCCTCAAATTGTAAGAAAAAACTAATGTTGATGAATGACTGAAAATATAATAATTAATAAAAAAAACGACAGCGACCAATAACCGGAAATGGTATTTTTTTTATAGCCTAAGCAGACAAACGAGCAGACGGGTCACCTGATGGTAAGTGATCACCGTCGCCCATGGACATTGGCAACACCAGGGGCGCCACCAACGCGTTGCCGGCCTCGAAAGAAGCGATAGACCCGCTTCTTGAAGGTCCCCATGTCATAGCACTGTGGGAACACTGAGGAATGAAGTTCGTTCCACAGTTTACACGTACGCGGTAGAAAATGACGTGAAAATCGAACTGTGGACGAACGCCAGGTATCCAGGTGGTGTTGGTGGAACCTGGCTTTATCCCGTGAAGTGCGGTGGCGGAAGTTAACCGCAGGTATTAAGTCAAACAGTTCCTCAGAACATTCCCCGTTATACAGACGGTAGAAGACACAAAGAGAGCCCACATCTCTCCGCAGTTCGAGTGGATCTAAACCGTCTGTAAGCTTGGGATCGTCGACAAGACGAACAGCTCGCCGTTGGATGCGGTTAAAAGGGTCCACTTGGCAAGCCGGGGCCCCAGCCCAAAGGTGGGAGCAGTACTCCATGTGAGGTCGAACTTGTGCTTTATAAAGCAACATCCTATGCTTAACCTATCCTATGCCTAACTTGTGTCTTCTCGGGGTTGAATTGGACTAAATTTAGTCTGCCCCATTCCGAGACCCGCTCCAGAGATGTCTCGACTTCCGATACAAGTGTATTTTCTCATTCTTTCATTTGAAACCCATATTGCGAAGGTAAAAAAAATGTCAAACTAACTCCTCTATATTTGCAGGCGCCATTTTTAAAAACCTATAATATAGCCTATGTTACTTGTTACCTAATCTTTAAAGTAGACATTGATGTTCGTCCAGGTCACTCGGTTATGAAAATCTTGACAAGGTCAGCATTGTAGGTAAACTCTTTATTTAAGTTTTTCTGAAAACTTTTTCACAGCTCAATTACTTATAGCCTGTAGGGTATATAATTGATTACCTTATTTATGTCAAAATGATGAGGATATCTCAATGATCTTTGTATAAATTCCATTGTATCCGGCGACCTTAACAATTTGACACACTTTTAGCGAATCGTCGAGAATTAACCGTCAACTTTTTTCCAAACAAAACTATAATAAGAATGTACCGCTGCCTGAATGGACGTAAACGATTAATTATTATTAAAGTTAACTTTACTATTATGCATTGTCAATGGGTTATTAAAAATAGTGACATTACCTGAGATAAATGTTATTGTTGGCATCTGCGGTCATACAAAACATATTTCATTTCTGGGGTACAAATATAGAATTATACGTTTGGGTATAATTATAACAAAGAATTGCAAAATACGATGAGCACCAGCGTGAGACAAGAATTGATTTTCCGAGTAATAGAGTATCCAGGGTAATGTATGCTATGTATGCCGAATGCGGAACATCAGCGAAGTTACACCATTCGTCATACTGGTATTTAAAACTATCTAAAGATGGTAAAGCCTAGAATTCTCCCAGGGAAGTAACACCGCCCGCCACAGAGCCTAGTAATAATTGTTTTAATGGCAATGGTCTTCCAGTTAGATAGGTGTGGATATGGTTACTTATTAGATAAGATAATATTTAAATAATTATATTTTTTGTGAGGCGAACATGTATGTAGAAGGGAAGTAACACATTTAAGACCGAAACGCGTCTAGAAAAAGATTTATCTATTAAATGTAGGAACGTCTTTTCTAGCAATCTATTTCTTTCGTAGGTGCTCATCTCCAACATCTAGTATGGTTCGAACCATTAATGGCCTACGACACCACATGGATTTCTCCTCATCATTGAGGAGACTTACTCCAAATACGATGCTCCAGTGTGGATTGGTGGAATGGTTAGTAGCCAATCCAAGTATAAGTTTTTCAATAATATTAAATTGAAATAGTTATAATGATGGTCACCATATTAACTTATCATTGCTCTCTTTTCTTTTGAACCACGCTTAGCAAAAATATACGCTGTTCGCTGTAAGTCATCTTCAACAAGTAAACTTTACCTGCAAACCATAAAACTAAAAAGACTGTATTGTACTTTGCTTTGTTTCTCCCGTCTACTTAATAAAACGCTTACCGTTTGACTGACAGATAATACCGGCTTGCACCAATGGAGCTCTAAGCATCAAACTTTGTAGAGTTTCTATCTAACAATACTAATTTTAAAAAGAAGAAAGATTTTTTGCAATAAATTCACTTAATAAACTGTTGTGCGCTAAAAAAACCTTCACTATTGGAATGCTATATTTCTAAAATATAACTCCAAACTAAACGCGTATTAAGCATTTAAATGTCACTTGCTGCAAACAGTGAAGGAAAACATCGTGAGGACCCGTGCTCAATAGTGGGCCATGATGAGTTGAGATAATAATGATGATGAAACGCATATCAAATAGAAAATTACAGTTTGTAAGAATATGAAATGAAATAGTCGGCAACAGGTAGAAATGTAAAAATAAAATCCAACTAACCCAAATAAAGTTACTTCGCCAAGTAATAAAGATTTTAGATTAATAAATATTGAATGAATTCGACACGCTTTTAAAGGTATTTTGTGAATGAGCTGTCAGGTACTGAAAAGAGTTAAGTTCATGCTTTGATGGCCTTTTTTGCCACGGTTCGAATAAAAAATATTTGAATGGATTCCATAATAATAAAAGCGTATTTGCTTGTTTGTTACTTCCAATTAAAACCGATATCGAAGTGACACTTTTGTTTACGTGATGACAAATATAATTGTTAAATATTTGAGGCTGATGTTTTTCTTTATCAAAATATTGTTTTCAATCTTTGTCAAATAAAATATGCCATATAGATGTATAACTTAGCGGGACTCCTTCCATCTTTTAGACTTTACGTTCTTCCTATTACTTGAAGTTGTCTTTAGAGTCTTTAGACCACCAATCCGTGGGGATTAGAGAGTTGTCGCTAGGATTCGTATCAATTCAAATGATACCCAATGATATTGATAAAATTTTTCACTTATATCCAAAACAAATCATACCTACTAATGATATTTAGAATAAGATTGTTATACATTTATTTACAACGCTTTTAAGATAGACAATGTAATGAGCGGTCGTAGTATTACCTATGATTTCTCGTCAGCAGATTTTACAACACAAAAAATGTCTGATTAAAATATGTTCAAAATATCCACACCTATAATTAATTCTTGCATATCGCACCTTTGTTCACCAATAAAAAAACAACATTACAAAAGTTAAATGAAACTGTACTTTCATTAAGTGCCTTACTGAGTAACAATGCAACTAATTTCGTATTGCGTTTTCCTATCGTATCAACAATTAGTATTGTATATCATTAAATTGATTAGTAAACGAGATGAAATAGAAAAATTGGTAATACCCGAAACGGTCCAGTGGTCTAAGAACTTGTCCCTGAGAAATTGCGCACAATATTACCAAACTCTTTCCTAACCTAAAACAGATCGACTATAAAAGACTTGACAACGATTGACAGAGTATCGAAACAGCGTTTGAACATGAAGTTGCTTGTGGCAATCGGATTGCTATGCCTCGCGGCAGCAGTCAGCTGCCGAAGGTTGGGTGAAGATGAAAGGGATCTAGTTGCAGCGGCTAGTGGACATCATCATGAGGAAGGCGGCGGCAAGGAGCATCACGGTCATCATCATCACGAACATGGAGAGAAGGGTCACAAAGGTCACAAGGACCACCATCATCACCACAAAGGCGAACATGGTCATCACGGAAAGCATCATCACGAAGGACATCATCACGAGCACGGCGGTCATCATAAAAAGCATTGGGATGAACATGACCATCACGGAAATCATCATGAACATGGTCATCACCACAAGGGCGGGAAGCACCATCATCATAAGCATCACGATAAGGGAGAGAAGACCGATGGCTATCACAAGAAGTACCACAAGGATGACTATCACAAAGACCATCACTTCTACGACGATCATCATGTCGAAGGGAAACACCACAAGCACGGACATCATCACGGGCATCACGAGAAGCACGACGGAGGACACAAGAAGGGAGGTCATCACGAGGAAGGACATCATGAACATCATCATGGCAAGCATAAGCATCACGATAACCACAAGTATGATGAACATCATAAGGGTCACAAGGGTCATCACGGTCATGAGGAGCATCATGATCATCATCACGACCATGGCAAGAAGGGCGGTCACCACGATCATAAGGACTGGGGATTCCACCACAAGCACTGATCTCTACCCAAGCTGCAATACTTTAGGCGAGCTCAAGAGGATAAAATTGAAAAATCATCATAATTTCAAGATTATATCAAGAGGTCGATCCTGCTTCTCCTCTATTGAAAGATCTGTTTTGCTTTATTTATTGTATTTTATAACTTTTGTTAATAATTTTTGTTGTGTGTATATGTTTGGCCATTTATTTGTTAGTTATTTACGGGTTGTTATATTTTCACTTAAGTGATTTAATATAATAAATAATTATAATTTATGAATGGCGTATTGATTTTTTAAACTTCCCATACTTACGTATAAAACTAACTGAACCATAATTTCTGTGGAAAAAATTAAGATATATTTTTTTATATCTGTTTGACTGACTCTGTTTGTTTCGGTTCGTTTCAGAAAAAGCTTAACCAATTTCTATGCAGTTGCCACCGATGTACCTATTGTACCAATAATAACCTTACGCTTATATTAAAATTAAATGTTCGCGTTATTTCAATCTGTTTACGGCTAAACAATTACATAGATCAATTGAAATGACCATTCTAAAGACGTTTAATATTAATCACCTCATATTTTGAAGTCGTTGTTTATGATAAGGAATTACTTGAGAATATTTGGATCACATAAGAAATCATTATCAAAATGCAAATTGATTATATTACTCTAAATAATGCTAAAACGTTATATAAATTGTTCCATTAACGCACCAAATATTATTTTTATTTGGCTTAACATAATTCAGTGACCGCGCTGGTCTAACCGGATTACGAGTGGTTAAACAAAATTTAATGTAAGCCGATAAATCTACCGCTAAAACGTCAGGCTTTAGCTTACGAGTTGATCCAATTGGACAGTGGCCGAAGCTTATGTCTTCAAACAATAAAAAGGTTTAGTTAATTTGTTATCTATTGGAGCCTTCTACTTGGATTATTCACGTCATAACATAATAATATTATTATTGTGAATTATAAGTGAAAGCTTAATTACGACTTACCTTTGAACTTTGAAGCCTAATTATTAAGTATTAGGGACAGAATTAGGATTGTTTATATTATCTTTCCTAATTGTACCTTTCAAAGACAATAGATGTTTTAAATAATAAAACAGGGTTGTAAAATTTAAAGGTCGTACGAAGTAAAACCATAATAATATGTATACAAAGTCTTTATTGTTATTTCTATGTTAAAGTGTGTACTACCTTCAAAATTTTTTATTTATAGTACCCACAAGAACAAATAAAAAATAAGCATATAGCATTTTCTTTCGTGAGTCAGTAGTAGTCACCATTCATTATTATTATTCATTACCTATTAGCTTATTGCGGAAACAAATTATTTATTTAGGCTTCGGTTTTATTTCATCATGTTACTATATACTATAGGTTCATGTTCTAATAAACCTACTCTACTCGGGTACTGGCTATGCTCGTTATGAGCGATTAAAAATTAATAAGCGTAAGTAAAGATTTTATAAAGCACTTTTGTTATTCCTTAATTTAAGAAAGATGGATGACCGGTTAAATTATGTATCTTTCGCTATATTTATTTTACTTTAGGTAACTTTATTAACTTATTTGACCGTTCGCGTCCGATTTTTGATCATTAAAATCATTAGTGCAAATATGTGCAAATATGAAATTAATTAGCATCATTCGCTTAAGTGAGCATCATAAGAATCACATCATAAGAAGTGAGGTATCATAAGATCTGTTGGCTCACAGGTTTGCTAAGTGTTCAGTGGAGGTGAAGGTCACGCTTTTTTGGGCGTACTGCACCTGGCTGTGTACACTTGCAGTCTGTGGGCCAACTATCTACACACAAAAGTGATACAGCCTCCTGCGCGTCCAGTTCAATAACGCGATCACCTGCCTTATTATGAACTCTTAATTCCAGACAGTTCAAGTTCAACGTGTGGGTGAAGTGGGCAAGCCCCTTTTATTACTTGTAAGGCGCTGTCTCTGTCACCCATACGTTGTAAACTTGAACACACATGAAAATCCGCTCGTAATTTGTTTAATTTGCAATACAAATTAAGAAAACGTACAATTGCAAGAAAACGGCTCTGTAGAGAAGTTCCGGTAGACTTACCAAGAACTATGTATTCAAACTTGCGAGCGGAGCTATACCACTTTATGATCGCACCGCACAGCGCAGTTCACAAGTTTGCCCATCCGGCTCACATAGTCCCGCCAAGTTATAAGCACCCTGAAATGCTTGCGAAGTTTTCCTTCATTAAGTTGCAATCATTTCTATTAGTTCTGTAAGGTATCTGCATAGTATAGGTACTACATTTAACTGAGATAATTTATTTGGCGACTGACCAAAGTGGCTTGTATGAAGCAAGCTGGTGTTCCCCAAGGGTCTGTACTATCTCCCACTCTGTTCATTCTGCATATTAATGATATGCTGGAGCGTGCAAACGGCATTCATTGCTATGCAGATGACAGCACGGGAGATGCGTGTTACACACGCCCTGCAAACTCCTCTCAGTCTCATGTGGAGGATAGCAGAATCAAACTTGTGTCTGAAGTCGAGAACTCTCTGGAGCAAGTCTCGGAATGGGGACGACTCAATTTAGTTGAGTTCAACCCCACGAAGACACAAGTTTGCGCGTTTTCCGCTAAGAAAACCCCATTCGTCAAAGCGCCTCAATTCCAGGGTACCGCGCTCACCGTTAGTGAAAGTGTTGGGATTCTGGGTGTTGACATTTCGAGCGACGTGCAGTATCGGTGTCATCTGGAAGCTAAGGCCAAACTGGCCTCCAAAAAGCTTAGCATCCTGAACCGGGCGAAGCAGTACTTCACTGCGAGGGACCTTCTGATGCTTTATAAAGCTCAGGTCAGGCCTCACATGGAGTACTGTTCTCACCTTTGGGCAGGGGCGCCACAATACCAGCTTACTCCATTTGACGCCGTGCAAAAGCGCGCAGTTCGAGTTGTCAACGACCCACGAGTCACTAACAGGCTAGAAAACCTAGGTTTCAGGAGAGACATGGGATCTCTCTGCGTGTTCTACCGACTTTACAACGGTGAGTGCTCCGAGGAATTGTTCGATTTGGTGCCAACTTCACCCTTCCACCATCGCACCTCTCGCCTAAGATTGAAGTATCTTCCACATCGCTTGGATTCGTGGCGGACGAGAACGGTCCGTTTTTCACGATTGTTTCTACCACGAACTTGCAAGCTGTGGAATGAGCTTCCCTCTGAGGTATTCCCGGAGCGCTTTGACATGGGGTTCTTCAAGAAAGGTGTAAAACGAGCTCTCCTTCAGGGCCGGCGTTCCACTGGTGACTCCCCTGGTGTTGCTCGTGTCCATAGGCGACGATGACCACTTACCATCAGGTGGCTCGTCTGCTTTTGCGTCAGCCCTTCAGGCTATAAAAAAAAAGCAAGATTTATATTTTTGAATATTTTTAAAGCAGCTTGCTCACATACGCGCGAATACGTGAACACACAAGTGTAGACCACCTTCACAAAAGTTTTTGACACATACTATGAAAACTGGTTTTTATAAAAAGGATAAATAATAATGAAACACCTATTTCAACACTTTTCATAAATCAACTACTAAGGGATGAATATTTGTTTAATTTTATTAGTCAAAAATACTTATCTAAGTTAATCCAAATATTAAATTATTGACCAATGATGTAAACATCCACTAAAATTTAATAGGCTTGAAAGTATTTTAACTTTTAGGCACTTCTCACAATACGCTATTTATAAGCTACGTGACTGCAACGCAACGTAAAATTTGTATGTATCTGACACTTTTCACTGACAGGAGACGCGTCTACGATGCGACTCCTGTCAGCGATTGCGTTGCAGTCGCGTAGCTTATAAATAGCGTTGTGTGAGAAGCACCTTACACATCAGTGACCGTGACGTTCCCGCATCAGTTTAAGAGGAAATCTTAGTAATTATGCCTTCTGATGATGACAACATTAAAACCTAAGTACGACGTTCAGCCTATTCCTAATCCGGAACGGTTTTACGATTGCTTAGTCCATAGAGTACTAAGTTGAAAAGGTCTGACTTTGCACTGTGATCAAAATAGTTGACCTCGCTTATAACTTATCTGCCAATTTTGGACCAACAACATCTTCACACCAATGTTTTGTTAATATGTTTATCATCATCATCACAGTAACCCAAAAGCGTTCTACTGCTGCTGCTCTTGTATTGTGAGGGAGACCCATTGGTTCTCCACCCAGCCAAGTGCCTCATATTATGTTAAAAGTTCACCACGAAAATAAATCACTAGGATATCAGTGCAATCTTAATCAACACTAATCCTATAAAGGAGAAAGATTTTGTACGCTTCCTTATTGAATGAATTTCAAAATTCTTTCACCACGAGAATGCTATATTATTATCATCTATTATTTATATCTCTGAGTAATGGTTAAAAATAATGTATAAATGGATAAAAATCAGTTATAAAATGTTTCATCGCATGGGCTACTGTTGATGATAGAACGTAACAATCTTCGACTATTAAAGACAACAACACTGACAACCATAGAATCCTAGCAACGAAATAAAACTATATGCGCAACATGTCATGTTATTACTATCAGGTCATCTAATACTAAAATTGCTTAACCAACAGATATAGAGCCTCTCCTATATACAAAGTTTAGTACTCTAGAGACGAGGCTGATACGGGATACAGTTTTACAACTAAACCGATTTGTACCGCAATCCCTAAGCTATGGTTAGAGCTTAGTCGTATCATGTTATTCGTTATTCAAAGTATCTTAGGTGCAAAAGGATGCTTGGTTTGAATATTTGAGCGAGTTTTGTATTATATTTGAACCTTGCTGACATCGAGTTAGTTTTAGAGATATTTAAGGCTAATAATTTTGCGACAGCCACCCAACAATGCCTAGACAAATCGAACATTACGTTGGCAGGCGCGAATTTGTATGAAATGCTAATAATATTTGGGGTCCAATTATGCACTCTCGTACATAGGTACAATACCGACTATACGGGCGACTGCATATAGCGACAACGCAGCGACCAGCCAAAGACACTGTCGCTAGAATATATTTAGTAAAGGAAAACATCGTGAGGAAACCTGCATGCTACAGTTCACAAAACTCAAAGGTGTGTTAACTCTACTCGTACCAGTCCGCACTGGGCCTGCGTGGTGGACTATTATGGTCTTAACCTTCTAACTCTGAGAAGAGACCCTTGCTTGTTAGTGACCTATGATGGGTTCAAATGTTGATGATGATTGATACTTGATACTGTTTATTTTGGCAACTATTGAAAGTAAAGGTTTACTGAAGTAAAGAGAAGGCGGATATTAGGTACGATATAAGAGTCATACATGAACGCTTGGGAACATCCCGTATAATCCTCATATAGGATAAAGTTTTAAACTAAACCGATTAGTATCCGCTGGCGTCTCGAACGATAAGTGTGTAATGTCATTCGATATTCGCTTTATGAACTTTGAGTTTAGCAGTAGCTGCACATTTTGTGAATTACATTGAAATTGTATTATCACTTGCAATGGCTTTGAGATTTCAAAATTTTCTTATTGGGTGTAGATTTATAATTAACGCGGCAAATCCTACCACGATGCCCCAATACGGATCGAATAAGTTTGAAGATTTTTTTGCCTCGTCAAGTCCTCGGATCTGGCTTATCAATTGCTTTCTAACGATAATAAAGTAGACCGACGGATTTAAATGCCTTTCAATGAATGGAAACGGTCTTACCTACTCAGCTGTACCTACTATACGAGTAATAGATATACGTTGCAAGAAATTTTGCATCCAACCAACCTACTTTAAAAAAAAAGAGAAATTTGTCGAGCCAATACTGCTGGCTTACTTCGTTATTTGTTATATGAGTAAATGTGCTTTCAAACTACTTACCATGGAGGGATTCGTCAGCGGTTGTCAGTAGTTTATGCGAAAACAAATATCCCCAAAAGCAAAAAAAAATCTATGAGCTAGTTAGGTACCAAGAAAAAGTCCTCTGCTAGTTGACCCATTTATTTTAAAGAAGCAGCTGAAATTCCACGATTCTGCAAAACAGGATTAGGATTAAAGAGAGAAGAAAGAAGTCAATGCGAACAACGAAAATGCATTTCTTTTAAAACGTAGTGAACTCGCAGTAAAAACCTCGTTAACTACAGCACCTTGCTAAGCACCAAACGCGAGGTTATTACGTTAAAATACCGCAGTTCTTGGAGCTTAAGTAGGAGCAAAAACAGCAATTCGAATAGCACTTTCAGCTTAACGGAACAAAACTGGCAATTGGAACGCTTCTAACGCGTTTCTACCACTTGTATTAATTTGGTTTTTATGATAAAATTAATGTTTTTTTGTTAATATAAACTTTAACTCATTTCTTTTGAGTATCATTACAATAAAATTATACAAACCTACTGGTCAAACATCATATATTTTTGTTTGATATCAGCATATCAGTCATCCTCATAATGAGCCGTTTATTTTACGCTAACCTATGAGACAACTTATGAGACTTATGAGACACAGTTAATTTCATGCTGACTAAAATTACCCTTACCTTTTCTTTCACTGGAACTAACACACATGAGACGAAATCTTACACACGTTACACCGTAACGTCACGGCAAGCTTGAATCACATTTACGAAGTTTTCTTCATTGCTTGCATTTACACAAGACAGTTCTGAAAGTAAACAGACTAAGGTCGGTCACTCCACCGACATGCCATCCTTGTTAAAAGGACATAGCTTGTTTATTATCCGCTTGTCTCTCAATAGCTTCCCCTAGTGCTTGGAAATTTTGTTTCACTTTATCCCTTTTTTATCCCTAAGAAAGGGAATTTTCAAAAAAATTCTCTTAGTGCTACCCTATACTTCCCAAGGAACATACATGCCAAATTTCAGGTTCTTGCGTTCAGTAGTTTCAGCTGTGTGTTGTCTGTCAGTCACTCAGTAACGGAAGAGTTTCTTATATTATACTAAATTCTCACACGAAACACATTTTCAATTAACATAGCTATCGTTGTGTTCCCATCCTTATATCGGACAAGTTACAACACAACAAATTCAGCTAAGCACATTGTCATTAACTAGGAAACAGAAACAGCAATACGAACAAATATCGGTCGCAGTTCCGCCACTTAGCTTTTATTGCTCCCAAAGAACGTACATTGACTGGATTCTGTAGCTGTTACAGATTTGTTAACACTTTTGTTAGCTGCTTCTAGTTCGGAGTTCGGATTAGCAACCAATTTATTTGATTATGTAACAACTTAATTAGGTACGTGAGTGCGAAAGTAAGGTAATGTTTTTCGACTTTTGTATGTAAGTATGTACTCGTATGTCCATTTATTTCGCACGCCTTAATCCCAAACAATTGGACGAATTTCAACGAAGGAAAGAAGAATACGAAGGAGAGAAGAAATCGTGAAGGTATGTACACCAGGAAAAAGAATCAGTTTTATTTTTATTTTAAAGCCGAAAATTAGAGAATTATAATTATAATCATAATAAAAAAATAGCGCGTAACCTAGTTGTTGGTTGGTTGGTTGAAGAGTACTTAAAGGGCGGCGGATACATGCCTCTGAAACAGCTCAAACACTTCACCTGTACCTTTCTCACAGCGTAAACATTACTGCTTGTCGCTGTATCGACAAAATTTCATTATTTTGACAACAAACTACTTTGTTTTCTTTAGGCACTTGAAGTACATTACCTACAAGTCCTACGAGTCCCACATGAATATTGATATTTGACGGGTAGTTTTTGAGTTATCTCTCCCTATAAATTTTGAAATCGGTAATTTTTTTGTTAAAGTTAGTTATGTTATTACGAGAACGAAGTCGAATTTTAAATGTTGAATTAACATCCCTATACCTATCCTATATATTCGTAGAGCATAAGCTTTGCATAGCTAAAAGCAACTTCTAGGCATACTTATAAGTCTTATTGGACGTCGGCTGTCTAAGTTTACTACAAACTTCGGGATTCTAAGTGATGGATTGCTAATGTATGTATAATTATGTAAAAACGTTGTAAGTGCGTGTTGAGCCGACCTGTAAGTACCGTAATTGTAAGTTGGTCACGCGGTAGAGTTCCGTATCTAATTGTAAGTTTGTTTACTTACTCGTTAGCTTGTTGTTACTAGTTGTTGCAGTTTACCTTTTAATTTAGTCATAATATAAATAGCTCTTGGGATTTTTAACACGCTTAAAATATCTTTACCTGTATGTAGGTAACCCAGCATAATTTTCAGCAGTGAAATATTTTTTTTTGTGTAAATGTGTATAGTTAAATATAGTTATTTAAAAATGTATACCCATTATCGATAATTCGTCATGCACCCCTTGCATTCTAGAACATTGCAAGATTTACAGTTGCACCGAACTAACCAACAAGACGTGAAATAATTAAAATGTCTTCACTTCATTTCTAAACCAAAACAAACAATGAATCGGTAATATTCATTGCAGTTTTCGTTAATCATTAACGCCAATTCAACAGCGGGTGCCGCTTGTAACAACAATGTACCGTAAAATGACCGTTAATTTCGTAAGATACGTTCGCTGTAACTATGCCGTGTCATTGACTCAACCTTGATTTTGAAATGGTACTATCATAGTCATAGACTGACTTAACTGCACTGCGTCCGCGTACGATATGAAATTCGTGTTAACTGCATCCTAAACAAACATCAACTTTCCGCGCCCTTTGGATAAGGTACATTGTAGATTGACGTGAAAATATAAAATGCCGTAACTAAAGTTTTCGTATAAGGTAAATTTAACTGTACAACATACAGACAGGAACTGGTAAGTTGAGGAAATAAATCATCATCATCATCGTCATCATCTGCCTGTCGGTGTAATATGTTCTCTTCCATTCCTACCGATCAGCAGTCACTTCTACTCTAACTCCCTTATCCTTCATATTATCCTTCAGAGTCCATCCATCTTTTCTTTGGCCGTCCTCGTCCCCTCTACTCTATCCATCCGCATTCGTATCATATGATTGTAGGATGAGGAAATATAAGTACAGTGTGTGAATAAAGCGTGACTAAAATTAATAGTACTTACAATATTTATAAGTATAGCATCTATGGGAATATACTCATACTTTACCCATTTTGTACTATTTTTCCCCTCTCTCGCGTGACCACGTGTGGTATTTTGGGAGACCCCCGCTGAATGGGTCACGTATTATGTAGGCAGGTAGGTATATTTTCTAAGAAGAGTTACAGGTAAACCGCTTCAATCATGTTGGTGATCAACCCGATGACGCAAAAATAGACGGCAGTATGTTATATCTATATGACGATACAATGATTTTTATGTAAGTATCCAATTGAAAATCATAAAACATCTAGTGTTTCATGGAAAGGTTTCCGATTATGTATGTTTATATTTTAGGTACCTACGTCGAACTATTACCTTGAAGTATACATAACAAGAGTTCATCTACCGTTGTAAAATGGGTACAATCTGTACTCAATTAAGTTTAATATCATATCAAGTTGCTATTTTGGTTTTCATTAAACCCAAGGATATCAAATTTCTGCGTAGCTACGAGTATATCGCCTACGTAGACGTCCTTGCTGCTTGCGATGTGGGAATCATCAAGAAGAGAATGAATATTATTTACTTTTCGTTACCAATACATGAGATAGTCAAGGATTTAAGTAAGAAAAAATAAAGTACCTTACTATTATTCAAAAGTAGGTATCCGGTGATTTTTTTAAACTATAACGTGACGTGACATAGGTATCTATAATAGTTTAAAATACATAATATCGTTGCTTGAGCCAGTTACTTGTGTAAAGTGTATATAAAATGTGAAACATATAAAGTATATAGATACATATGTGGCTTACCTATATGCTTAGGTATGCTTACGAACCAATAAACAATTCAAGATTTTTGAAATTTTTTAGAGACAACAAAAAGAAAAATTTACAGTTTACATACTCGAACGTAAACATGGACGACTCACGTTGTGTACACTAGCGATCCCGCGGCTCAAGCAGATAGCACGTAGCACACGGCACCTGCATATCAGATACGCACGGGATATACCCTGGATACATTCCATGTGTGGAAAAGTACAAAATATCAAATACATTCCATGTGGGGAAAAATATGGAACAATCGATGAGTGTGGCGATTGCGCTACGGCTAACTGGAGCCGCCATTGGGTGGCCGCTTCGAAGGGCCCTTGGTTCGATTCCCAGCTAAGCTATTTGAATGACTAGTTTTTTTCATTCTTGGTCAGTGTATGGATGATAAAATGTGAACATCCTCAACGTAACGATGACTATTAAACACGCATTATTTGGGATAGCTCAAAAACCACTCGTCCGATCTTTTTACAATGTTAATATGCGACTGTACGACGGCCTTCAAATATAAAAATATTCATTAAAATTGGTATAATCAGAGATAATTTATGAGGAAACAATCATAAAAAAACAGTCGAATTAACAACCTCAAATTATTAGTCGAAATATGAACCTCCTCTTTTTTAAACGGTGGTTAAAATAAACGACATTTACCTTACCTATTCGCCGCAGCGAAATAAAACAGAAATAAAAACATCCCAAGATAAAGAAATAAAGCCCTAATCCCTTAATAAACCTCATAAACCTTATTGACGTCAAAGAACAAGTTTTTAGGCAAATCTACATTCCAAAGAGTTTTCCATCATTCGCCCTAAGTTTATTATGTCATAATGGAATTGGGTAAATACACGTTAAATTTAATTTATTTTTCTTTGTTTTGTATACTGTTTTTCCCCGCGTTAAGGGAATGTAAATATTCCATAGCTGAAAATAATATTTTATTTTTAACTGACTTCAAAATGTAGGAGGTTCTCAATTCAACTGTAATTGTGTAAACGTTTTACCTCAGAACTTTGTAACTGATTTGATTATTTTTTTATTCATAAGGTAGAGTCTTTAAGTTCATTTTAATTTTCCATTTTTATAGGATTTTTTTGTACTGTTATTTTTTTTTTAATTCTGAGGTATACCTATAGTAGTTTTTATTTTCTGTATGAAAATTTGCTTTCTGAATGATTACATACAAATTCATAAAACAATTACAACGGAAACGGAATTTTCTATTCGTATCTACACTACTATTATTGGGCCCCATACGCCACATAGAATGCCAATTTAGGTTTCAGGACATGGGGAACTAGTATCCCCATATAAGTACTACACTAACTCATAAAAAAAATATGTGCTCTATTCTTTTATGGAATTAAAGTAACACTTCCACTGCCACCCATGAGAACTGTGACCGACATCACAGAACAATAAAGTTATAGTTACCTACTTACTCAAATCGGCACAAGGATGGTTAGTCCGTTAGCATGACATGTGTTAGAATGTTATTCGTTAAGTTTGAATGATAATAAATATGACGACCGAAACAGACAGATTTTATAAATGATTAAATTAATTGTTGTTATTAATGAGCCTCGTTCTTATTCGATGAAATAACCTAAAGATGATGTTCTTATACTACCTGAAATAAATGGGCATTTTTCATATAAGCAGAGATTCATCGAAGCGACAAAACTTAAAAAAACATAAATACTGATACGAAAAGGATTTAAGCATTAACTTTAAACATTTAAAGGTAAGTATCATGAAAAACTTGGATGTATTTTACTCAATGAATAAAACTTATTCAAAGCTCTTCATTTCGTATTCATTTCTGTCGGAAATCAGGTCACGACCACGAGACAAGATAAAAACAAACAGTTTGTGCGAGCGTCACGTGTCTCATCACTAGCGAGGCGCGATCAGAAAACTTAGTTTGGAAAATAAGACTCGATGAAAAAATTAAATATTTTAACTTAAATGTAACAAAATAAATATATATAGGTAATATATATAGGTATATATAGGTAATAGGTCCATACAATTGAGCTTTGTACAAAGACGAAAATAGAAAAAGAAGTCACAATTTTAACTAAAAAGTAACATAAGAAGTCATAATAGAAATTATATTCACCCTTTCACTACGAAAAATATCAAAATATTTAGCTATATGTAAAACTATAATCCATGTGTTTAGTTACTTAATATGGAATGTATGTAAAATTGGCGTATTTAAGTTTTGCTATAGCTTAAAATATTTTTAATCTTTCATCACTTGCAGTAGGTCTGCATAGTGAGAATATTAAAATTTTATTTTAATTTTCGCTTACCATTCCAGAGCATCCACAATTACGCAAATTAATTGCAATTTTCTTAGTTTACTTTAATTTTGGTTTCGGGCAAATTAAAATATCGTAAATTGACCCGAAATTTCAGTGGCGAATTATTAAACTCATAACTTCGACTCTCCCGGGAGTTTTGTTTTATTTTATTGTACTTTTTCTTTTTGCAATACCAGTTACAATTTCGTAAATATTTTACGTTTGGGAAAATGCTATGTTGTTACCCATAAGTTTTTCCAGTTTAGATACCTTTTAAAGTATGAATTATTGTTTTTTCTAATTAAAAAACTTAATTACGTTAATCTCAGCTACAATATTTTACGTTTCGTCCGTTAAACTATAAATGGATCAAAAGCATCAAAATATTATAAAGTAATCCCTCCATCGTTAAAATGTTTCATACGATGAGTCCATAAACGGGCAATATCAAACTTAATTGACGTCACCATAAAATATATATTACGAAATCCAATAATAACCGCGTCGGCTTAATTAACTTGGACATATCCTAAAGTCGCATACTTTATTCCTTATTTGAATTATATACACAAATGAACCTTCGTGGTGAATATACCTTGATGTATATTATGGCTTAAGGCAAAGTCATTAGCGGATGAAAAAGTCAAATGACCCCGTGTGCAACTGGGAGCTCGACAAACATTCTTTCTTTCAATTTTTCTTCTTCATCGATAATTATAGTGATGAGTTCATGATATTTTGGATGTTGGCTTGACAATCTCCATGTCATTGTGTCATCAACCATAGGTACCTAACTGTACCATTGCTGGGCACGGATCTACTCTGAGACTGAGATGGTTAAGGCCATAGTTCTAAACGCTGGCCAACTGCGGTTAGGCGTACCTACTCGTACTTCACACACCTTTGAGACCTTCACTCTCCGATATGCAGATTTCCTCATGATGTTTTCCTCCAACATTAAATATAGCAAAATACAATTAAATGCTTAAAACGACGACTTATAATGTCGACAATACGAGTCAATATGTTGTGTTGTGTAATGTGTCGTACGTGTTGTAATAAGTAGTTTTTAGTCATTATAATGTCTAATTTTAATATCAAAGACTATGTGTGTTAATCATCCTTACATAGGTATACCTTATTTCATTAACCAACAACAATATTTATAATCAAATCTAGTACTACAAGTGTTTTACATACGGTCATGTCATTATCAAGTTAATTTGGTTTTAATTGCTTCTCGCTAATAACTTGTACCGACGATTCACTCGTCTCTCAACAAGCAAGTTGGTCGTAAAAAGGCGTCGATCATAAAAATATTTGATTAGGCCCATCGCTCTCGACGCCGTGCCAATTCGCCATCTTGAAACTTTTATTAGCCAACGCGCCAACCTGAATTATTTAGCGTAATGGAAGCATAATCTTAAAAGGCGTACGGCGGAGTATCATTGCTATCAACACGCTCAGAAGACACAACCTCTTGTCATTTAAAATTTTATAATACCATCTCCATCACCTGTCTTTCTCCTTTCCTGAAGTCGTTATTCATCCAACGAGGTCCTTTATAATTCCGCATATTTTTCTTATAACCTCATACGTTTCGAGTCGTAAACTTTAGCTCTAGTCTTGGAGAAAAATATACTTATTCGCGGCAATTTCTGCTGTCGGTAAAGTTATTTCGCCCGCACTAGTGGGGATACACGAGTTTACAAGTAGGTACAAGAAATCTAAAGTTACTGGCGGGTTACTTCGGATTGGAAACTTTATCGACGATTGCGGCACATGCTTTTTCTGTTTTATTTTGATAGTAGTTCAAATTCCGTAACGTGATGGCAAGGAAAAAATCGGGGAAAATATATTTATAAAGATGAAATGATTTGTTTTGATGCCATTCACGCGTATCTCCTAGTTGTAAGACAATCACAAAGAGACTGCAATTATATGAGCAATTAAAATATTGCGTGAAAATTATATTTAATAACGTGACCGACCTAGACTCAAATTAGCTGGGATGGTTAGTTCAGTTAATGGATGCAATGTTGATAGAACATTAGCTTGTCTAGAAGTATGAGGACTGACACAAGGTCTGTCAATGATAATTAGTCATGTTTGTTTTTGTTAGTAATATTTAATCCAGTAGACTGAGATATCGCCTCAAAAGTGTAAACCGCTCCACACCTTTCTACCCGGGACACAATTGCTGTTAAAACAATAAGGTGTTCCACAGTAGAAATGTTACTAAAACTGAAACTAAATTTTGCACTTCACGTCACCAGTGTGGATCATCCATCACAAATTAACACAACCCGTCAACAAAACTTCCATCAACACCGAACTTCACTTCTAATGCAGGTACTCTGGTACACTTATCGGAATTCACTGACCTTTGTGGTTTGTTTATTAATCAGCCTAGCCCTATTTCCAAAATGAAAACTTATAAAATAAAATAAGAACTTTAGGATAACGCCAAATTTTTTATAGAAAATTCTCATATTTTTATTTTATTTCAATTTGAGGTAAGGCTCCTATAAAAAAGCAACAATGATTTTTAATCCTTCCAGTTGCAGGTTCTTAACCTTCTAACATTCATAATCACTTAACTCATCACTTTTAATATTACTTATTTATTTATTTAAACAAGCAAGTACAATTTCACGTATAGTTACATGTCTGCCAAACTGCAAAGCAGTTTGTCGGCATATTAGGTACTCAATACATTCACAAGGCAATAACTACTTTCTGTCACTACTACCATTTCACCATTAAATTCTTATTTACTTGCGCAGACAAGAAAATCATGACCCATCTTACTAATTACAACTTTTTTCTTATGAATCTGTATTGAAAAACTAGTTATAAGTAGGTTTTCAATTTCCTTAGCCATTAAGTTCTCGTTGATGCCTTGTGCACGTAGCTAATCTAACCATCATGTGGTTCGTATAATTTACTTATGCTTGCTATTGACGAAGCAAAAAAAACATAATCATAACTCTAAATTGAAAATTAAAAAAACCTCGACTAAGATCAGTTATACGCCAAAAATGCTTTACATCATTTTGGAAAAGACCTGATGATATTCTTGAAATTGCTGGCTTTCAATTTAAAGAACATTCAAATCGGTTAATTCATTCAGGAGCTACGATGCCACAGACTGGTCAAACTTATAGAGAAAAAGAAGGTCTTTTTTATATTAGAGGTTAAAATAGCGAATAACATTCCTATAAACATAGTGAATTCACCCCACCAAAAAGTGGTGAAAAGTATGAACTGTCTCATTAGTCAGGCAGCACCTGTTAAGGAACAGTTTGAACACCTCGAACAACCACAAACAGTCAGTTAACAAACACGCGATCTGATACATTGCACGGTAAACTTAACTTCGCTCAAAATTAATAAAATCAGTTACTTAGGTACATTAATTTAAACGACTATGAAATTTACTCTGGAAAGAAGAAGACGAAATTACGGTAGTTAATGATAACGAAACGTACAATTTACCGGCTGTTGCCCGTGGTTTGGCCTGCGTGGTGATACTTTTGACTAATTTTATAGGCACTTTATACGCAGTTTCAGTGCATAGTTTAGCTCTTTAATAGGTGAAATATTGTAAAGTCCGTTCGCAACGGAGATTTTCTAACTAACTAAAAACTAGAACAAGAACTAGAAAAATAAAGGTGTAAAAAGAGCTCTCCTTCAGGGCCGGCGGCGTTGCACTGGCGAATCCGTGGTTGCTCGTGTCCATAAGCGACGGTGACCGCTTATCATCAGGTGGCTCGTCCGCTTTTACGCCTGCCTTTTAGGCTATAAAAAATCTCTCTTCCTAATTTCACCTTTATACATCATTGGTGATTTTAATAGCCTTTAACTTGCAAACTTATACCAGGAATATTTTCAGTCTTAAAATATACCTAACTACGGGAAAGAACAAACGAATCTAAGTTATGATTGGTGTATAATATACAATCATTAATAAACTGTTTGTCAATCGAAGGCTTCGTAAAACACCTTGCGACCACAAAATAGTCTGCAGTAAGCAACAACGCAATCCGATAACACCGCACGGTAATAGTTAAGCCTCATTGAATTCAAAGGAACAATAAAAACAAGAAGTTCAGTGAATAACACAACAGTAAAGTATAAATTAACTTTTTTAAAGATTTCTTTTTATGTGATTCTTTTATTTTCCGTGAAAATAATATTGGGATTTCTTTTGAGGCAAACCAAGAAACTTCTTACTTTACAGGTTATATAAGCCATTAGATTTTCAATTTATACTATCGTTCCATCAACATTTCCCAAGATAGATAGTTTTTTCTTCTTAGTTGTTAAAATAAAAATTATTATTAAATGGTTTTTCTCTTACTTGTCGACCAGCAGCATCAGTGCGTCGTAACATTAAAAGCATCAGAAGCCCTCAAAATATCTCAAACGTTTTTGTCAAAGTTAAATATTTTACGCTGTCTTTAACTTAAAGGACTCAATTTGAATAGGATCGAACTGAATTTTCTACTGTATCATAGACAATTTTTATAGCTTCATAAAGTATCACTGGTTTGCAGCATAAATCACGACGTTTCCTTACCCGTGGGCCGTCAACACACCCCATAGTCTATTATCATAGAGCTCGACGGGTAGTATGGAAAGTATTTCCTTTGCGTCCCCTCTGCTTCATTTCCGTTGGTTCTCCCTTCGGCCGTCAGATTTCTATCGATTTCATGGAACTATGTTATGTTACTTTGACGACGAATTTTATAAATAATCAGTAGTATCTAGGTATATCTAACTAAATATTTATGTCGTTATATTGAACTCAAAGGGCACTTATTGTCTGATTTGACGAAATCTCAATAACTACATACTTGACCTACGGAGTAGGGTCGGTAATTTGTGGGTCGCTGGTCAATAATAAAACGTTTGTCGAAAAAGTCAATAATAACACCTTCTCTTATTTTTTAGGTGGCTGAGGCAGTTTTGACGTATCCAACCTGTTTGATATATTGTGCTTAATTCACACCATCATCCTAATTGGATTGTATATTTAATATGTCTGGACAGCTGTTATAATTCAAAATGTGTGAATGTTATTATAGCTACGAGTACTTGCTGTAACCAAAACCACCTATAAACAAATGTTGAATCATAATATCTCTCAATTTTTTTTAATTACTTAAGGTAATCATAATATATCTTCCGCGTTGGCAAAATTATTTAACTACTGACACTTAGATCACAACTTGTCCACAATTACAATAATATTTCAAATGGCCTGCAGTAGCACAATGTATGGAAGGTACCTTCTACCTACTTGCTGGTAATAGCAAATGAGAACTGTAATGTAGTGCTTACGTGTTTCAAGCAAAAATCTTTTGGCAAAGGGAGATCTCCTGCCAGGCGAGACGACGTGCCTGGGGTGCAGCCTAGTGAATGATCTCGGGGCGTCATATTTATGCGGATGATGTAGAGATCTTCGATAGCGCGTTTCAGGCTTTGATGACGTCAACGTGTGACGTGTGTGTGATATGGCCAAAATCTATTTTTTACTTTAAATTTCACTGCAGATCTAGAAGAATCCTTGCGAAATAATGATTATGATTCCTTTGCTTCCCCCCTCTCCTTTTCGGTCGAACTGTGGTGCCTTGGTGTTACCTATTGATTTCCATGGGTCATTTAATAACTGTCATCACGTACCATTACTATAAGGCGCTTTGCCCACGGAGCAACTTTTTAAAAAGTTGATAGTTGCCTCAACTCAATTTTTAAAAGTTTTACAGGAAACTTTTAAAAAGTTGATAGTTGCTACAACGTTTACGGTTGCCACAATTTTATAGAATTTGTGAGCAACTTTGTACAGGCAGACGTAGGGAGGGTGTGAAATCATCCGACGCGTTGTGATTGACAGTTGTGGAAACCGGCAACTTTAAAAACCGGTATAATATTTAACAGTTGCTAGTTGTGGTAATTAGGAACTAATCTAGTCATCGATTACGGCAACTGAAAACTGTTGACAATTGCCGGAACTCGAAACTCGAGTTGCTGTGTGTGCGCAGTCCAATTGAAATGTATGTAAACAGCTAGTTGCCAGTTAGTTGCTAGTTGCCAGTTGCTCCGTGGGCAAAGCGCCTAACATATCGAGGCTCGTTTTCTTGAGCTGTCGATTTATTTGCCTAAAAATACTCAGAATCAAATAACTTTGTCAAATATACATAAGTATTCACTATTTAGTCATGCTAGCCGAGTAAGTCAAATAAGTCGAGTTTATCATATTAGTCGAGTTGATCAAATAAAAACACACCTTTGCTAGTTTTTAACAATAATGTCACAAAAATATGCCATATTTTCCAAAAAATATCACACATACTTACATAAATTTTATATCTTACATTATACTGATCATAATTTTTATAATGGCTTAGCAGCTAAAATTTAAGTATGGAAATAGTTAGTCATTAAAAATAATCGAATAGTTTCACTACCACATTTTATTTGTCTCCATTGGCAATCCAGTGGTAATTGACCAAGTCTCAAACGTATTCATTGCCGGAGCGGTTAGAGGCCGAATCAAGTCCTGGAAGTTTTTATGCGGCAATAAAGCTTTCGACATACCTTAACGACTGCTATTTAAGGGCCACAACTGGGTCCAAAGCTCCAGCAAGATGTAGCGGGAATCTAGACGACTAGGCCATCTAGACCAAATTCATAAACTGAGCCAATACTTGCTTCCCGTACCTCAATTGATACAAGCAACTATGGTCCCTATTCTGCTGATTTTTAAATGAAGCAGTTGCGGCTCGATTGAATATTTTGACACATTTTTGCCACATTTCGTAAGTATACCAAATTAATTGCTTCGAAATATTGATTTGAGTCTTGTGAATTAATCTATAGATATAGGTTCAGCATAAATTCTCTTAAAGGTTTACAATATTTAAACACATATAATAAAATCTCGTATAATTTTATTATCAGTAGGTAATAAACATAATTTGTGAGAAAAAAAATATTATTTGACTATGGATACGAATAATTACATTTAAAAACACATTAGGTATACAATTTTGAATAACAATTTACACTGATAAATGTTGTAACCCCGAGGGCCACGAGGTACGCACAAGTCGAATTCGCTCTGAGCAGCATCGAGCGTTAAAAACAAATGTATGCGTTCGACCTTACATGGCCATGCAATTATACTGCAATTTTAAAGTTATTATTTTGTATGCGAACGGGCATTGACTTTAATAAATCATTGGAAGAGCTTTTAAATGGGAAGGGGGCGTAAATTTCGTGGGCCAATGATAGAAGACACAGACACAAAAGTCTCGATCCTATAACTACTTATAGTTAAATAATTAAAGAAAGCTTAAAACGAGTGAATAAATAAACAAGCAGTCTGATTCTCGAATCTCACACACTCAAGCACTAATTACTGATTTTACATTATTAAAATAGCTGCTAATTTCTAAAGACATAACTATTTTTTGTTATAATTAATATAATAATTAACATTAAGTGGCGTACAAAAATATATCTTAAGATAGTTAAGGTAAAACATTTAGGAAACTTTAATATTTAGGTAACCACGAAATTTGCAGTGTTATACTCGTATAAACAATTTGATTCAGAATGATTTTAGATGTCGCTCAAATCTGGTTTCGAATGTAAAAAGACTGATCAAAATAGTTTCACCCAGTAAAAAGTTATGAGGTAACACTTAGGCCAAAAAAACCAGTCGAATTTATAATCTCCTCCTTTTTTAAGTCGATTAAAAATAAATTCAAATTTAAAGTTTCACTTAAAAATAAAATAAATCTACCCTCATAATAATTGACTTTATCAACCACTACCTCGATCCTTAAAGCGTTTAAATTGGCACAAATCTCAACCAGACGTCGCGGTCTACCACCCTGGTAAAATTGTGGTCGGCCATCGGTAATTTGGTTGGCGTTCTTTCGCAAGGCTCAATCTTGTATTTCAACAGTATCACCTCTGTCACTTGCCGAATAATCTCCATTGCTAGTTTCTCACCTAAAACAATAGGAAATATTATAATTATCATCATCATCATTATCATTATCATAGAAAATATTCTATCACGCATTAGTGTTACAATTTTTGGATCCGCTCCGATAACAATGTGAAAGATAATTGCGGGACGCATGAGACAGAAAGCTATATGAAAAGAAGACAATTAGCAAAATTTGTTTGTCCCACTTTTCGCACGCAACTCTACTTCGTTTTTATTTCTTATCAGTACGATATCTTTGGAGAGTTTTATTCAAGGTCACAAAGAAGAAAAGCTGTCATTGGGAATATATCCTACGCTTTGATTGAATTACTCGTGTGTTTAACTTAAGTTAACAAAAACCCAAATCCTACCCACAAAACTAAATAACAGAAGAGTCTATAGCGTGAAGTCCCTCTTGGCTTAAAAAAACTGACAGACAACCAAGTTTAATGTGATGGTATTTGAATAGTGACACAGAATTTTACACCAGTAGTGTCTAAAAGCACTAGCTGGCTTACCTATCTACTTATTTGTAATCTGCATAAAATAACCTGTATCTACTTGGTTGTTCAATATGATTAGAACGGTAGATATTATCTCCATAGTTATTAACTGTTCCACTGCTGCCCTAAGATGACCTAATGAAAGCAGTTACAGTTAAATGACGTCAATGATTTGTTATGTATCTATGTTAAATTAAAGATGAAGGGAAATTTTTACTAATGAATCGTGCTTTCTACCAATTTCCAAATATATACTTATACTAATTTTGTAATATCCCTGAGGTAAGTACTCTTTTAATATTTTTTTCTTATTGAGGACACGAAAATACATAACAAACATACAAAGGAAAACTACAATAGTACTAGTTTTTTTCATGTAATTAAGTAATCCTGTTCAATACTACAATGCTCAAATTATATTAAATGCAAATTACGAATAATACAATTTAAAAAGAGCTAAACAAAAAAACATGCAATATTCAAATAACCACCGACCATAACCTCTTTTCATAGTCTTGCTATAATTCTCAGTTAATAAGGTTACAAAGGCTAAATTGTTTCACTTTGCCGGCCAAATTCCTGTCCTACCAAAGCCGATCCCAGCCGTAGGCGAATATTAAACCGAGAGAAATAATATGGTTATGGAAACACTCACCAATACATTTTCTTGGGCCTCCGCCAAAAGGTATATACGCGTATTCGGGCCTAGACGAACCTTCGTTAGTAAATCGCTCCGGATTAAAAACACTGGGATCCTTGTAGTAATTATCATCGTTATGAATAGCATCAATTGGAACCGTCACAGTCAAATGTTTGTCTATAAGCAGACTCTTCTGCGGGAATTGATATGTCTTTGTACATTTCCTTGACACTATCGAATAAGGAGAATGCAATCTTAAAGTCTCTTTGATAACAGACTCGATATAATATTTCTCAGTACGTTTCAAAGAGTCCCTCGCATTTTGTTGCACTCGGGGCTCCTTCGCTAACTCGTAAAGCAAGGACGTAAGTACATTCTGACACGGAACGTACCCCTCAGACACAAAGAGAGCGAGGTGGGAATATACAAAATCAATATCCGATTCAATTTTCAACTTCCTCTTGCCGTTTTCATGTATTTGTATTTCAATTGCAGATTCGACGCACTTAATTTCGTGCATAAGTTTCGATTGTTTTAAAACTTCGACAGTTTTGTCTGTAAGTTGTGAAAAGGTATTAAGTCCGAGGAATACGTACACGGAGGGGAAAATTTGTTTCAAATAACTTTTAAGTCTTTCAATCGTCGAACGCTCTTGAATAGTCTGGCGCATGCTTTTTATTATTGTACCGTCTGCATTGTTATCGAGGAGTAAAACCTTAAAGACGACATCCAATATCTCCGCCAGTAACTGTTGAACGTTCGTGTCTCCATTGGTTCCTGACAAACAGTCACGTAAACTGTCTTTGATCTCACAGTCAATGTTGTTCAAAAGTGCTTCTAATCTCTCTCGCAACAGGGTCCACTTTTCACCTTCGGCGTGAAACAAATTGTTTCGTAAACAAACATCCTGAGATTTCTCCAGATCGGTGCCTCTGCTGTGAAAATTTGAGAAGTCTGTCGACAACACTTTCTCGAGAATATGAGGATCTTTAACGACTAGATCGGGAATTCGACTCTTGAGCCATCCGACGTATTTGTCTTTGGGGTGATCGTGGTATAGTTTGTTGATTTCGTCGGTGGTGCTCCTTAGCCTGAAGACGCGGTGATAGTCGCTTCCGATGAAAGGTACTGGGGTCTTGTAAGGGATATGTCTGACGTACCAGTAACTGAAGAACTTGGTGACATAGTCGAAGACGAGCGCGACTATGAGAACTAAGAGTATTAATAAGTTTAAGAGGAAACTCTCGAAGAACATGTTGCGTCTCGCGATAACGCGGGGTATACTGCGAGATGATTTGCTTCGCTCGGTCTCTAGGTCAAAATAACGGTAAAACGCGCGAACACTGACAGCACCGGCAATCATTTGTAACGCATGTTTAAGTTTGCATACGGTTTTGGATTGTATCTGCATACAGTATGAGCTAAAATCCAGTGGTTTTAAAACTTTTGGATTACTGATTACAATAAAGAGTGAACCAAGTTAAGTTTTTGTGGGATTTGTTTCCAAACTTATCTGATTGCTAAAATACTTTATAGTCAGTCAGTACTTAATCGACTTTATTGTTTAAATAATTGACATATTTATTTTAATTTTTTGCGTATAATAACACAATTACCTACTTGTTTAAGCTGATTTTACAACGATTACGATTTTAAGTTACAACACCAAAATTTTTATCCAATAACTAAGTATTATAGTAATCTAGTTATATAGGTAGGTGCCTACCTAATTAGTAACTGAATAAAAATTCTAATAAATTAATTTTTTTAGGTATTTATAGGTGTAGAGGTAAAGCAATTATTTTATGTTAAGCCGTAGGGATTCATCCAACTTATTAAGAAATAATTAAAGTGAAATCCCATAGTAAAAATACTTGCCAGTTTCTCAATTCTCAATCCTCAAGAGAAGCTAACTTTCTGTACCTTGTAACTTTTTATACCTAAAATCTTATGTAATAAACTCATAACTTTAGACTATAGATTATCTAGCCCAGCATTATCTAAAATTAGAGCTAAATAAAATTTTAATCGACCGTCATCTTCAAATACACCTATTTGTGGGATGTCTTAATGATGAGTTGCATATAAGCTAAGTAGTATGAGCACAGTTTTTTTTTCATAAAGTTTCTCTCGTTAATATTGTATAGGTACAAAAGTAGGTAACAAAACGCACCGTCGGAAGAAAGTGTTTATAATTTTCACTGTGAACGTCAACAAGTGTCATTGATTGTTAAGTGAAAGACATTTGATAAAGATGTTGGCTATACATAGGTACGCGAAAGATATGATCATCTTTAAATAGGCATGTAGATACGTTAAGCGAAAACTTTGTAGGTTTCTCTTTCTCCAGAATGGCGCCGAGAGAAGAGAATGAAATAATGGCAAAATTTAAGTTATGGAAAATGAGAAGAGAAAGCGAATAGTAAAAAATAATGCAATAAAAATAGGTTAATAATTAATTAATATTGAATAAAACATTACGAAAGCAAATATCAATAATCAAGAAATTTAAGCAACAGCAGCTGACCCACAGCGAAGCGTGACCAAGTACCAGAGTATAGTATGTACCTAAGTAGGTATGACATAATACAAATTATACAGGAAAGAACTTTCCTATATTCTTATAATTATTAAACTAGCTAATAAGGCAGATTTTGCCTTGGAACATACCTATGTTGATTATTTATATCTGGGTCTAGGCGGCGTATCAAGATGAAACAATACGCCAATTTATAAGTTACACCTTCAGCAATGTAATTGCGAAAACCACGTCAAAAATCGTTTGGTAGTTGGTGCGTGACGCCTGGACAAACAAACATACAGGCAGACAAAAATAGTTTTAAATCAATATTTCTGACCTCTTAAATTAAATATTTTTCTTAAATATCCCCTTTGTACAGACATTACCTAGTTGCAATTTTATTATAATATACTAAAGGTGGCCATTGATGATGCGTCCGTTTGGAGTGCTTCCGAATGGAAATAATAATAAATAATAAATTTTCCCGTCCCGTATGTGGAGTAGGTACTTACTTACTAAATCTCTTTTTAATTTTAACACTATATGTATTTTTTAAAGTTTAGGGGTGATTTTAAAAAATACTTACTGAAGCACATAATATTTTTTAATCTTATCAAGGAGACTGGACATTAATTTTCAAATCCCTAACTTGGAAGCTACCGAAAATATCACAAAAATTTTCACCCCGTATTTCTTGGGTTGGAGGGTACTTTCGAAAAATAATCTTGAATAGTTTACTTTTTTATTTACAACAAGGATTAAGTATGTTTACCAATTTTCAGCTTTGTATCCCTTTTGAAGTGGTTGAGGGTTAGTTTTAAAAAAAATCTGATAGACGTTTTTATTAATTCGCAGTAAACATCCAAAATCCAAATTTCCAAGTCACAAACTTCAATGGTGTAGAACTTTCATATAAAAGTTTTCCAAAATTCCTCTCTTAGTGCTCCCCTACACTCTTTTCAGCTTCTTCCGCTTAGTAGTTTCAGCTGTGCGTTGTCTGTCAGTCACTCACTTAGCAAGAGCACGCAACGCAAGAGTTTTATAAAAATGTAAATTAAGATATGATAATTATAATAATTTAATCTCTGATTAATATTCTGTTTTATAAATTAAAACTCATAGATTAAATACAAACATATTTTTATAATGTCAAACTGCCATCTATCAGCAAGTAGGAGTATTAATTACTACTAGTAGTAACGCCATACTGTTACGCTTGGAAGTACCATGTCGTACTAATAGATGGCGCTTAACATTAGATTTCAATTTCTCTATTGTACGGTAGATGTCGTTACACTACTACAAACTTTTTTAGTTACACTATTGTACAAAAGATGACGTTAGTTTTCATAATTATCATTATCACTAAATTGTAATTATGTATGAAATTGTTTTAATGAAGTTTAAAATTAATTAAAAACATAATTGAAAAATGGAGATGTACCTAATGATTTAATATCTTTACATTAATAGTGTTTACACACTGTACAACTACACGGTCGATAGCTACAGTCATAATGTTTATAGGTATCCAAGATTGATCAATGATGATTAGTTATTGATGGTATCACATTTATTATTTGCTACGGATGAGTATTAGTATATTTTCAAACAAAATTAGCGTTAGATAGATCTCCAGATCAGAGCTTGTGTAAGTAAGGTAACCAGACGTAGGTCTACCCAACTACATACTTAACAGAGACAAACAAAGCTTAAGAGAGATTCGCATTCTATCCATTCTAATTATGTTGGTAAGAGTCGTCAATATAACAATTTCCTTGACAAAGTCTAATAAGCATTCCCTACCCAGTAGCTACATTCTGCATCTAGTGTGGTCGCGTACTTACTTACCTACCTACGGCCGGGCTAATCGTTTTACGAGCGAGTTATTCCTCTTTCCCTAAGCAGGCTGTGAGCACAACGTTTCTTCATCATGTTAAATAACCCTTCATCCTTATCGGTGCGCGCGACCCGGCTATGACTCAATTGTACGTGACATTAGGGGAAGTGTACACAGGGTTTTGAAAACTTCAAAGCTAAAACTTAACTCATAGTGTAAAAAGTTATCTCCATACCAAATTTTAACAAAATTGATTCAGTGGATGAAGCGTGATAAGTTTTTTTTATTATTTTAATATAAGATAGCTTCTACCTGAGTGTTAGTTTATTCGTGTGTGTGTAAATTAGGAAAATTATAAAATCAATCAGTTGTATTTCGTAAAAGGCAAAAAAATCACTCAGTAATCCAGCGTGAAATCACTTAACGGTGTTAATACGACAGCATTGCTAAGCCCGTGTAACTGCACGCACTCGTGTGTTACCTTCTGCTTCCCAATGCATTACTGTCCCATTCCTCATTCCATTCCATTCCAGTCAAGTGACCACAGACAATAGACAAACTGAATGTCTAAAGATCTTTGTTACGGGATCTATTTGTTTTAAGGATTCTGATTGTAAATTTAATGTTCTTCAATATGTTCCATTTACAAATTATTATTATTACAAGGGATTATTAATTCCTGCTAAATTTAATCTTTATACTTCAAGCGATACCTTTCGCTTTAATTATTAATATGTAGGTACCTATCCACGGAAGAAGATCAGCTTATTATGGATATGATTTTTTCCATCCGATCCGGCTGTGCGTCCCCTGCTTTACCCGCTACGTTTACTAATACCTTGTGACATCGTTAATTATTGTGCGATATTGTCTGCTGCTATCTGATCTGTGGGCTTTGATTTATTCTCTGCGCCGTCTTTATTTTAACTTATCAGATGACAATACCTGTTTTTAGACGCACAATTTGTTGCTATTGGTTGTGTATGCAAATGTTTTCTAGTTTACAGACAGGTACCTACCTAATTGGGGACCTACAGCAAGCATCTAATTAGCCAAGAGGTCTTTTGACGGCTGCTTCAATTTAATTCAATTCTTGCTTGCGTACGCGTTCGACATGGAATATTTTGTTCTAATGAGGGCATAATATGCGTGTGAATTCGCCGCTAGAGGCGCTAGTGGAAAGTGAGGTCTGTCAGTCAGTGCCACAAACTTATCTGACCCGGTGGCCAAAATTGGAACTAATGCAAATGTTATACTGTTGTCAGACAAAGACAAAGAGAGTAGCGCCCCTCTTACCTGGTCAGATAAGTTTGTGGCACTGTCACTTCTTCCTTGACTGAATGTCACTTGTCACTGTTTATGTATGGGCCATATTATGCTGCAAGTTAATTTTGCTGCAAACTAAGTTGAATTGAAATCAAGTAATCTTTGCTATTTTATAAAATTGATATCTAAATAAAAGTAATCAATATCTGTGTCTTCACAGCTTCTTAATGACACGGAAAATTACATCCAATTATAGTTTAATGGATTCTGTCGGCAAAATAAGAATGAGGCCGGACTGTTCCCATCGACTTTAAAATGTTAATTATAAATTATGTGGTTCATTTACGTGGTTTATTTATTTATTTTATGTAAAAACTAAGAAATACAAAGGGCAAACTTAATGCCAGATGGCATTCTCTGCCAATCAACTATCTATTTAGGTATAGTAAACCCAACTTAAGATTGAAACGAAAGAGGCGCTGTCGGACACATTTGACATTCATTTGACCAATCATTGCACACTAGTAACTGACAGATGAATGACCACAACGTACTTATGAATGACTTTTCGTTAGTTCCAATTTTTGCCATTTCAGAGATAAGTTGGGCGCACTGTAGAAGTATTTGCATTCTGAAACCTAACAGATCTGTCTATATTTATGTGATCCAAGTACCTTATAGAATTTGGTTTTATATAATCATGTAATAAGCTTTAGTACATAAGTATGTCTTTGCTCTATTTCGTGGAACTTGTCACAAGCAGAAACTGAAATAAATTTAAATTTAATTTTATTATCACAAGTAGCCCTTATAAGTCCACCTTTCAGGCCTAAAATCCATATACAGAATGTAGTTTTGTTTTGTCAAAAATTGAAAAATGGTTAACATTTTCAACTTATGACTATAATTATAATAAAAATCCAGGCAGTTAGTTAAGTCATAAATTTTAAATCTTCGGAAGACGTTGACTATAAAATAAAAATCCAGGCAGTTAAGAAGCATGTGTCCACTTTGCTCACTGTACCACCTAGGTTCATCCTGAAAGTTCCCCTGTCAGGTAGAGGCATTGATGTAGAGGCGCCTGCATTGACACTGAACGGAGCTAAATTAACAGAAGTTCGATTCCAATTTGTATTTGTAGAAATTCTCAATCATTGTAATCAATACAAGGCGTTTGAATTTTTAAAATTTATAATATAAAAATCGTAACAACGGATCAATATGGTGACCACCCGTTAAGATATTATATTAATCGATAACACAAAAAACCAATCACACACACTCAATGACCCAATGACAATAAAAAGATCAGTCGCCGCGACCGTTCTCGTACACAATCGGGCGCACGATTCCACCCGACAAAAGATCTATAGATCACTGATAGATCTCACGGTGTGATCGGGAAAGCGATCTTTTCGATTTTAAACCAGTGGTAGGTCCATTAGAGGGAGTGAATAATGCACGTGGCCATAAAAAGTTGATGGCGAAAATTTTTAATGACCGATATTATAGGTAATCAAGGTAATCTTTGATTTGGAGTCACGAGAAATGGTTCTTTGGTAAATTATAGAAATATAATAACTATTTATTTTAGATCACTTATTTGCCCTTTATTGTATGGCTAGATTCCGCCCCCGCTTCGCCCACGTGGAATTCGTTTTTCTACGAATCGGGGAATGGGGAGGGGTTAGATATTCCATTACACTCCTCAAATAAAAGTTCGAAGTGTTTACAAAAACCTACTTCGAATAAACGTTTCTCGTTCTCATTCTCATTCTAAAATATACTCGTACCTTCGCCAAACAGATTATTGCATTCGGTAGTTTCGGCTGTGCGTTGTTTTTTCATTTTCATCCCCTATTTCAGTCCCTTAGCGATAGGTTTTTGCAAAAATGGGTAGCATGTGATTGACCTTTCATCATCAACTAGGTAAGTATATTCCCGAGAAAATCGGGCTGGTAGTTCAGCCGTGAAAGCGTCACAGACAAACAGACAGACTATTGAATCAGTCAGTAAAGTCAGTAAAGTCTAATATACTGAATATAGTTAATACTTTAAATATGCTGATATATTTTATACATAAATAATATATCTCGTTACATTATCATATTCTTGTTCTACTTGTATGTACTAGTGGAACGTCATACCTCATTGCTTCAGATCGAGGCGGCCAATTAGTCGGATTAGGCTTTCGTTGAGCGACATAACCAGTTTGGCGTACCATACTCGCGTACAGTGTTTATAGGGCACGATGCGGGTACGACACGATGCGACGCTGCGATGTTAGAGCGAGTGTTTACAAATCGTCTCCACTTATATCAAAATTTTGTGTTTTATCAAAATAAATTGACGTGGTAATCGCATGAAGACACAATGCATTTCACAAATAATGCATATTTATAGATTGTTTAGTCCGATTACCAAGTCAGTCTACTTATTTAAAACGTTAAAGATTTTTAACATTGATCTGGTCATTATAAGATCTTGTTAGGTTAAATAATTACGTAACAACTTAAGACAGAACGTCCCATAAGTAGGGACTGAATAAATTGATAACCGACTTGGTGTTACATGGATCTCACAGCTATTTACAGTAAAAGAACTGAGTTGCGAGACTTTGTTTTATTTGACAAGTATTGTTTACACCTGTTTTGTAACATTTGTTTTAATTTTGTATTAACTTAATGGTAAGTGTATGCTTATCAGACACAAAATTTTAATTTTTTCTGCATTATTCTATACTCATTTTTCTAAATAACATTGATCTAAGACGTGAATTGTGTTTCAGAGTCTAAATATGAACAGGTACAAAGTTCCTTTTAATTGAATACGACATAACCCAAAAAAATCACATTCATTACTCTTTGCTTACGAGTTTTGCCACTTGCTAAAGTGTAGGTACAAGCCAAGGTGCGTGGTGCACTATGGCCTCCTTTCTCGGCTTTCTCATAGCAGAGCTGAGCAGGCAGCGAGAGAATCAAACTTTGCCCATGATAATTTATATCTGATAGTCGTAGATATATATATGTTAACGGAAATGTGTTAAATCCGTCATTGTATACAATTCCTAGGAAATGTATACAATTCCTAAAATCGCCCGGAAATGTGTGAAATAAATTATATTGGACACATTTCCTAGGAAATGTATACATTTCCTAAATAGCAATCGGAAATGTAAAACATTTAAGATTTTAATTGGTACGCGGGATAGATAATATGAAGATATTATATTTTACGTTATGATTTTTACCAGATTGTCTCACCGAGTGCCTTAATCAAAAATATTAATGTGTAAAACAATGAATACTCATTTCCATTACTACTCAGTCAAATTCTTCAAGGTGTAGGTAGGTCGAATTGGTTACAGAACCGAATTAGCCTACCCCTACTCCACGTAGTCTTGTATGCCCTACCCCTAGAGTTTTTTTAGAACCCGGAGGCGCGGAGGGAGGGCAGCCCCCGCCCGCTGTAACAAAACGCAGACACCCGGGCGAGCCGGAGCGGCTGAGGCTGGTCGCCGAAGGCGACCAGCAAGCCGAAGCTGCGCAGGCGAGCGTGGGTGTCTGTGTTTTGTTACAGCGGGCGGGGGCTGCACCTTCCGCAGCGCCGGAGACGTCACGGTTCGAAATTATGCCATATATTCTGCATTTTTACGATTTGGCCAAACGTGGATGACCAAACGTAGACGATTTAACGGTCTGGACAAACTGAGTTGCCCATTTCATGAAATGCGACCATTTGAAGTGAATACACATTTCCTAATACGATATTGGAATTGTATATAATTCCTAGGAAATGTGTACATTTCCTAGGAAATGTATGAATTAAATAATTTTTAAAACAATATTTTACACATTTCCTAAAGAGCTTAGGAATTGTATACATTACCTAGGAAATGTATACAATTCCTAGATTTCATACATTTCTGGTAACATATATAATACTAACTTTTATTGTAGGTACACACGAGAAATCATTTACATCAGCTTATATAAGGCCAAATAAAAGGCGGACCCAAGTAGAAATGATGATGATGTCCTCCCAGACGTATCCGTCGACGGCGACACACTGTTAATTATTTTTAGTTTTTTCTTTACGATCGTGAGCGCGAGTGTGGCTCGCAAAACCGAATTTTGTCTTAAAGATTCGATCACAGAACGCGCAGTGAAGCTGCCCGCTAGCATTATATGTATAATTATAGAAGGGCCTGGATCGAGTATGCTGAAGCTGGCGTTTGGCGTCAAGATGATCAAGGCGGGCGCGCTCAAAATTACTAATGCCCGTTTTGACTGCATTTCGCCACTCCAGTCTCTGAGTAGCAAGCACCTCCCAAGAGTCGCAAGATATTCCACAGGATGTTAGGTGGCGTTTCAGCACATCTCTATAGCGTAGATACTGTCCTCCGGGTTTGCGCTTTCCTGAGCTAAGCTCCGAATAAAAGATCGACTTCGGCAACCTTGAGGAGTCCATACGCACTAAGTGCCCAGACCAACGTAGTTGACACTTTATTAGCAAACTCTCCATACCGGTCATTTTCGCCCGACGAAGAACTTCACTGTTGGAAATACGATCCTGCCATTTCAGCCGAAGGATGGAGCGGAGACACTTCATGTGGAAGACGTCAAGACGCTTGATATCACCCTTGTACAGACACCATGTCTCCGAAGCATACAGAAGCAGAGGTAGTATGATTGCTCTGTAGACGGCAAGTTTTGTGTGGAGCTTAAGATCGTGCGACTTCCATACTCTTTGGTTCAGATTACCAAAGGCAGCAGCGGCTTTGGCGATTCGTGCAGATATGTCAGACTCGAGACGATTGTCGTTACGAACTAGACTTCCTAAATACCGGAAGGTACTCACTTCGTCTAGTTTTTTCCCATTTATAAAAGCAGAAGTGTCAGTAGCAGATCTTCCCCTTGCGGGCTGTTTTAGGATCTGAGTTTTCGACGTGCTGATTACAAGACCGAATTTTCGACATGAATCATCTAAATTGTCGACATATCTCTGCAGGTTCTCCATGCTGTCAGCCATTAGGCAAACATCGTCTGCGTAAAGAATTTCCAGTACAGGAGTTTGCTGGACCTTATGTTTTGCTCTGAAACGGGCGAGATCAAATACACTCTTGTCCATGCGAACATTTAATGAGATCCTGTCATTGCAGTTCTTAAGTGCATCCTTCATAACCGCAGCAAAATATATAGCAAAGAGAGTTGGAGCCATAACACAGCCTTGTTTCACTCCGCTTGTTACATTAAACTGTTCTGTGAAATTATTTAAATGGCGTACACGGGCCAACATGCCTTCATGGAGTTGACGCACTAAATTTACGAATTTCACAGGGCAGCCATACTTCTCAAGTATTGTCCAAAGGGCAGATCTTGGTACGCGGTCAAAGGCCTTTTCTAGGTCCACAAAACACATGTAGAGGTCACGGTGTTGTTCAAGGCTTTTTTCCTGCATTTGCTTGACAACAAAGATGGCATCAACCGTCCCTCGGTTTGGTCTGAAACCACACTGGGTATCGGGAAGGAAGCTTTCAGCTAGTGTACACAATCGTATATTGATGATATGTGCCAGGATCTTGCCAGCCACTGAGAGCAGAGAAATTCCTCTAAATGAGCTGCAATCTGAAAAGTTCCCTTTACCTTTATACAGCACGCTGATGGTAGCATCCTTCCAGTCTTGTGGAACGAGCTCATCCTCCCAAATTTGTTGAATGAGGGCAAACAGTCTAGATTTTATATTTGGTCCTCCGTACTTGAAAACTTCTGAGGGAAGACTATCTGCACCTGGTGACTTGCCGTTTTTCAAACGATTTATTGCGGAGATAAATTCTGCAAACGACGGCGGCTCATCCAAATCCGACGCTACAGGCAGGTTCTCAAGGGTGTTAAGATATTGTAGATCTATTCCTTGACTACCGGGATTGAGTACTTCATTAAAATGTTCAGCCCAACGAAGGAGGACTTCTTCAGGATCAGTCAGCATCTTGGTCTTATCTCGCGAGTATACTGGAGCGGTCTTCCTAATCCGAGGACCGAAGACACTCTTTAGTCCCTCGAAAAATTTTGCAGTCTGGTTGGTATCTGCCAGCCACTGCAATTCTTCGGATTTTTTGATCCACCAGTTATCCTTCAGTTCACGCACTTTTACTTTGAGTTCCTGCTGAATAGATTTTCGCTGTCCAGAGCTAACAGTGCTTCTCAAAGTAGTCCTGAAGTTCTCAACAAGCTTCTGTATTTCTGCATTAGAATCATCAAACCAGTCTTGATTTTTCTTCTGCAATTTACCAACAACTTTTTGCGATACTACGTGTAACGTCTCTGCGAAGGAACGCCATTTAGCATCAATGGTTGAGTCACTTTCAGCACTGGACATGGCATGTTCAAATTCTGCATCAAGGAGGAGCCGAGTTTCTTCGTCGTTTACTAGCTTTGCAAAAGCTAGTTTCGCTGGAATTTTATGTTCTGCTCTGCGCGGAGGCTTGTAGTTCAGCCTCATCTTGGACCGAATGAGACGGTGATCTGTCCAACCCTGGGCACCACGCATCGCTCTTGTTATAAGTACATCCTTCAGGTCACGCCTTCGAACTATGATGTAATCAAGAAGATGCCAATGGCCAGAGCGTGGATGCATCCAAGATGTTTTGTATTTGTCAGGTAGCCTGAAGAACGTGTTTGTGATGCTTAGCTCGAATTCAGCACATAGAGTCAATAATGCAGCCCCGTTGGTGTTGCACTTACCGATACCGTGTTTACCCAAAACGTTTTTCCAGGCTAAATAATCTGATCCAACACGCGCATTAAAGTCTCCGAGAAGAACAATCTTATCTTGTTTTGGTAACATTAGGAGAACTGCACGAAGGTCTTCATAGAATTTTAGTTTATCTTCATCTGTTGAGGTCAAGGTCGGTGCATAAATGCTTATGAAGTGCAGGTATTTATCTGGTCTTACGTGAAATCTCAAAGTCATGATTCTGTCACTGACTCCCTTTGGAGGTTCAATGAGAGTTCTAGCGATCGTATTTTTTATGGCAAAACCTACACCACTAGCGGATCTTTCCGTTGCTGGTTTACCTATCCAGTAATATGTAAACCCACCAAGCCTCTCACAGAGTTCGCCACTATCTGCTAGATGAGTTTCGCTAATGGCAGCGATATCAATATTGTAGCGGGACAGTTCACGCGCAATGAGCGCTGTTTTTCGCTCGGGACACAAGTTGTTGTCGTTGTCCAGCAAGGTTCTCACATTCCAGGCGGCTATATTTAATGGTTTATTATATTTCTGCTTCTTTCGACCGCATTATAATGGTGTCCAGGCGACCGCGGTTAGCCGACTGTTTGAAAAGTGAGACGGACTTTGTTTAGGCCACCTTTTCTAGGCCCCTCCCCGGATTGAGGAAAGCAGTGCGATCCCTAAATAGGGCTGCTTTGTCGATGAGCGAGCTGCCGAACCAGACTTCCGCCTCAGTCAAATCGTGGAGCGACCATCACCGCCCAACCGCCTACGTGCAGAGAGCCAGCTAGGGACCAAACCACCAGCTCAGTACCCCACCACCAGTCTCCATCGCCGTAGGACTTTGCTCACTGTCCGTGTAATTGCCAGGTGTCATCTGCGCGGGAATATATTTTAGTGCGTAAGTGTGTGCGCAAACACAGACGCACTCTCTCGTCCGCACGTTCCTTATTCCGATGGAACGGAAGGCCGCTACGATCAGAGGAACGAACGGATGCAGTGTCTGGCCGACGGTAACTGCACGTGCCCTCTACCGTCGCCCTGGGCCATCCACCTTGCCTTGCTGGATCGCCGAGTCCGCCAAGTCCATTTGCACTATCTACATTGGGCCGCCGTCCTCGCCGAAACAGACTTTTTGTGTTGAGCAGGAGGGGACTGCTGTTGTTGGACCTAGGGGAGAAGGAATATAGGGATGGAGTGAAAAGGAATGTGGAGAGAGTTGGATAGGAGAGTTGGACAGGGGAGTTGGATAGGAGAGTAGGATAGGAGAGTAGGATAGGAGAGTAGGATAAGAGAGTGGGATAGGATACTGCTGACTGGAAGGATGAGGAGACATAGACAGCAGAAGCTCGGGAAGCCGGGGTCGCGTACCCGTATACCACACCGCAACTTTTGGTCCAAAAGCTGAGGTGGATACCCCTGACAAGTAGAAATAATGAGTATACGGCGTATCATATTAAACTAATGACTTTTTTTTTTTTTTTTTTTATGGAATTAAGATAGCAAACGAGCATGCAGTACCACCCTTCCCCTGCCGCTTCTTGAGATTTTAATACCTAAGCGCATGCGTCATGTCGGCCCATATAAAGACTCGTGCTCCGAGTCATCCTAACACTGATGTCACCGCGGATAGACATGTCAATCGCGATAATGGTTGAGTGACGCGACTTGTAATTTCATAATTGGTGATGCTTTTCTAGTGATGAAATGGTCAAGTTGACGGTAACTTGCGATTCGAAGAAGGAAATTAAGACGAGTTTGACACAGGTATTAAAATCATAAATGAAATGTTCGGTTCATTAGAATTAGGCATTAGGCTACATACCATAAAAATTGAGATTGTGCTATTTTATTAGCTGTATCTTTTATTTTCAACTTACTTCAAAATAACTTTTTACAAAAAATAACCGATAAGCGAAAATCGATAAGAAAAGATAATCGAAAAATAAACGTGAAATGTGAATAACAGAATAATTATTAAAATCGGTTCGTTCAGTAGATAGGTACTTACAAATTACTTTTCTAACTTACGTCTTTTCTGCAGCTCAAGTTTTTGTGTGGCTAATATGTTGCCTACATTAAGAGAGGAAACCATTTCTGTTCTTCCAGGAAACTACCGTGTCATCACATTTATGACCCCTATAAGGCACAACGACAAAATGACGTTGAAAGACGCATACCGCAGCCGCACGCCGCGCCGCACCGCTCGCTATAATTTGACATCGGCATCAATCGCAGTTTTTAGGCCCCGAAAATGTTTTATGACGAATAAAAAACTCGTTAGTGTTATTATCCCTAATAAATGGGAGTATATGGTCAGAGCGCATAATGGCTCGGTGATTAGGGTAATGTTCAGACTGAGCGTCTCACTGTCGCCAGCCCTCGGGTGCTTACGATTTTTTATGCTGTAATGTTGGTAGTAATTATTGTAGCACCTGTATGTCGTGAGCTCGTGAGGTTGATTTACATTTTGAAATCCGCGGAAAATGTTTTTTGGTACTCCACCTGGCACAGTTAGAGAGCGACGACCAACAAAAAAAGGCATTAAGTATCAATTGCATCGGTGAAGGAAACCAATGTGAAAAAACTTGTACACCGGAGAAATCTCCATAGTGGATACGTCTTGCATCCATCACTTTTGCCCTGTACCCCAACGATTTGGGTACTTACTCGCCCAGTCTTGACAGGGCGGTGGGACAGACGTATCAACTCAGGTACAAAGGTCTTTAGTAAAGGTAATTGTAGCTGTGATAGCGTCAGGAATACTGTCAGGTGGTTCCTTTCATGTCCTAACTTCGTTAAGATTTAAGAACGTCTTTGTGCATAATGCGGAATTTTGAGGTAGGTTACAGACTCCAGCAACAACCCAAAATGACAGGCAAACATGACAGTCAACAGTTACTTTAATCAACAACTTTAGAAGATAAAAACTTATGTAGCTTTGACGAGAAACAGAACATATCTAATTGGCCTACGCTTAGTTAATGCTCATGCCTCACCTCCCAAAGACCAGAATAAATCAATGAGCAACAACAATCGAACAATAAAACAACAAATAACAAACAATAAAACAACACGAACAAAACCAAAAGTTACACTGACCTTGCGGACTAAGTTCCGTTACGTGAGCTTTTTTAGCTTTTTTGCAAAAAGCTTAGGGCGCTGCTATTTCTCTGATCTTGCGAGCCGCAAAAGGAGTGGAGTGATACAGTATGTAAGAGACCCTGTACACTGCGTGGCTTAGAACTTTAACAGTTTACCGTTATTTTATATTTTTAGGTGTTATCTTGCCAAATCTTTACACGTACTAACATTCATAAAAACAGCACCTCTAACCGGACTAAGGGTGCGTTTCCACTGAGGCGGAGCGGAGCGGAGCTGTGCGTGATTCACCAATCACATGCCTTGAAAATCACGCGAGGTACAATGAGATGTGGATTTCAAGCCATGTGAGTGGTGAATCGCGCACAGCTCCGCTCCGCTCCGCCTCAGTGGAACCGCACCCTAACCATCCTACTCCCGATTTGAGTTTTGTTCTGGGTCCGTCACAGTTGCCATGGGTGCTAGCGGTAAGATAGTACTCGTAGTAGTGTTACATACAAGTTTGCAATTTTCTTTAACATGCTTGGAAATGGATACCGATTTGAAATTGTCATTGCAACCTCCGAGCTATCCATTGGTTTTTGTTCTTAGGATTCACAAAAAGACCTCAAAAATTAAGGAATGCCTCATTATTTTCGTTGCAAATAAATTAATGGACATTGAAATCCTCTGTTAACCCTAAGGCACTTCTCACACAACGCTATTCATGACAGGAGACGCATCGTCCTGTCAGTACATAGTGTCAAATACATACTAATTTTGGGTAGCGTTGCAGTCGCGTAGCTCATGAATAGCGTTGTGTGAGAAGTGCCTAAAGGATTTCCTTATTAAGTAATACCAAAAAATTAAGAAGAAAGGAAGAAAAAAATACGTTTTTAACGAACGGATTCGACACAAGACTGCAATTTTTAATCTGAATATCTAATTATTATTTATTTTTAATTTTTAATTTCGTTTGTGAGCAATAAAAAACGTATGCAATAAAAATCGTTAATATTCTTACAATTTGAAACATTTGTAATGAAAACGATTCATACCGATCTAAAAACTGTAACGTATAATGAACAAGGCCCCTTACTCATCCAGTCGGGACGCTATGGCGACGACAGTTTTGACTATAAATAAGTGTTGTATTGTATTCAATGTATGCCGCTACTGTGCGCTGGCGGCAAACACAAAAGAATTTTGAATCTTCGCCGGTGATAGCCAAGTTCCCTGGATTTGGTTGCGCGCGCGCATCTTATTGTTTCACTTAGTTATGTCATTATTTCTCTACTTAGTTGTATTCAGTTTTGTAATAATTGAGGTTTTGTTAGATAAGCGGAGTGAAGTCGGAAATTAATTCCAATTGTTACTTATGGTTTAGTTTCACTCGGAAGTTTTAATTATTTCCAGTAGATGTGACCTAGACAGTACTTGTATTGTCTGTGGTTTAAAATATAGAAGAAATAGATATGAGATTGTCTCAAGCATACGGGCATAACTGTTATGTCATAGTCACGGGCGAGAACGGATGTCAACTTGCATACTCGTGAGGTGACGAACCAATTAATTTTATTTATCGTTATAGTTTTGATTTGAATTAAGAAAGTATAAAATAAGGTTGTGCTTGGAGTCCTGAACCAATACAATATTTGTTTCTCGGCTACCTACTGTTACTTTGATTTTGGATCAAAGTAAGGGATGCAAAGCTTTCGACACTGCACCGGTATTTATATTTGTAATACTAAACTAAAGCTAATTTGTAATACTAAAGCGACAAATCGCTCCCGAGGGGCATCTCACATATCCTCGTTTTAGTAGAGTTGGAAAGATTTCCCTCTTGCTAAAAAGAACGTCAAAAGAAGCACGGAAACTTGTTGAATAGCTTGTGCTCTACTGATGTAAACTACGAGCAAAGTATTGGACTAAAGGATAAAAGACACAACACACATATGTACACACTAGACTAGATGTTTTTTCTACTGTAAATTGATTTAAAAGACGTGCTGGGGCGTTCGTTTCACCTTTGTTCTCCTCTAAAAGACATAAAGACATTTTGGAAACGGCGGTAGACTTAAATAAAAATTACGTGCATAAGTTTATCTACTGACTGCTACACAAATACACACAGACATACAACAATTAATTTATACACACACGTACAAACACACAAGCAAATCCACTTCCAAATATCGATCCGTGTAGGTTTGGGAACGGTTTGGCGGCGTTTTTGTGTGCGTTTTTTGCTAGAGGCCGCTACAGTTAGTGACTTTTGGTTTTTGCTTTGTTTCCATTTGCGCCAATAAAACACGTCCAATGTTTATATTGGCAACTAAATGAGGATGTTCTGCATATAGGTGTTCCTCTGCTCAGCATGTCATGGATAAAGATAAGGAGTCGTGTTTTGAAAGCAATTATAACTGGCCGGTTTAAATTTAACGTTTACTATGGTTTACTCTGATATTATTATGTATGAATACCGATTTTTTATGTATGTACCTATAAGTAAGGTAAGCGAGCTGACGATGGTTCGTTCGGTCCTCTCTGATGGTAAATGGTCAACATGGCATGGGGACTTGCTTCCTGGTAAGGTATCATCCATATATATATTACGCCACATGAATTTCCTGATTTTTGATCCGTTCCCCGGTCCCCTCCCAAGTGTGACATGACTTATTTTACAAATTTTCATCTAAAAAATATGAAATTAAAACATTTTTAGATATAACGTAACAAAACGAACCCTCACACACAATCTTGTCACACTTAATCGACTCCCTTGCACCCCTAAACTTGTTACGTTATTTATGGACAGCTCCTAACAGCTATTATCTACATCTCCGATATGTTTTCAGCCAAAAACAACGAAAAGAAAGAAAAAGTTTACTCGTAGTATATTGAATTGTTACGGAGTTTGAATTTCAATAATTGCTTTTTACAAAACAAAAAACAATCGACTTCAGATGACGCTTAAGTTCTTATCACTACATTATTAATCAAGCCCAAACACAGGACAAGTGCTTTAAGTCGTTGAAGAGTTCATTCGACTGTCTTTCAGACCTTCAGTAAATTGTAGAGTTCAATTTATTTATTGAATACAATAACAAACATACTAGTCGCCCCTTCAACCTCCTAACCTCCTTCTTTTTTGAAGTCATATTATGTATAATATAACATTATGTATAATGTTTAATTTCTATAATGTAGTAATGTTTGTTTGTTTGTTTGTTGAAGCAATGGCGTAAATGGACGTTCGAAAAGAGTTTGTAAAAAACCCACTTTGAATAAAATATTCATTTATCTATTTATTTATCTATAGCAATTCATTACAATACATAGGCGTCAAGATCTAACAAACAGTTCATAAGTCACGGCCTCTAAGTATAATTAGGTAACAGTCAACCAAAAATCAATAAACAATGAGATAAATTGATTAAAACCACAAACAAATTCTCATAATGCAAAAAGCAAACAAAAAACAAAGTTTTACAAGCTTAATAATTGCCAATGAAATCGTCCGAACAGGCCTTTGAATAACTATTGGTACCTAACGATAGACCATAAATCGAAGATCTTTCTGCGGACAGATGAATAGAGTTGGAGGATTCTCGTTAATAAATTAATCGTTCGTGAGTCGATTATTATTGTAATGGCCGGCTCCTGGTCTATCCGCAATGCAGTATCGTAATTGAATCTAGCGCCTGGACTATGGATATGGAATGTTACTTTGTGTTGTAAGGAGGCAGTGTTGTCATAATTAAAGAGGTTTTACTCGGTTGATTTACATTCTCCATATCTATACTACTTGAGTCGCCGAGAATATAGATTTGCCACTTCCAACTAAAAACAACTTCAATAAGTGTGCTCACAATTCAATTTAGCATGAAGCAAAATTTACTTAAGGCATTTTAAATTCTCGCGTTCAATATACAATGAACCATAATTACCACGGCGGAAAGCTGGCATTTGTGTGTTTTAAACGAATTCGACGTCAAATCGAGTTAAGCAATAGAGGGCGCCTCCGGAGTTGGATGAACACAGTCGAAAATATTTCACGAGCGTTTCAGTTCTTCAGAGGGCACGTTGTGAGTCTTGAAATTGAAGTATTGCATAATTATCTATTGCTTGAATTCAGATCACAGTGCAATTTTCTGGCAAACATGACAGGATATGACGAATTGGCTTCAGGTGAGGGAAATTCTCAAAAGTTAATCTCACAATACATAATTAAACATAAAAAATATTTATTTATCTTAATATATAAAACTCAAAGGTGACTGACTGACTGAGTGATCTACCAACCCACAGCCCAAACTACTGGACCGATCGGACTGAATTTGGCATGCAGATAGCCACTATGATGTAGACATCCGCTAAGAAAGGATTTTTCAAAATTCATCCCCTAAAGGGGTGAAATAGGTGGGTGAAATTAAAACGAATTCAACGCGGGCGAAGCCGCGCGTGGAAGCTAGTAATTCATAGTAGAATTCATACACAGAGTATAAATAAACAGTATTATTTAAACTTGTAGTAAACAAGAATTTGTACCTACTGATAATGAACGTTGTATGTACATCACTACGGTACAATCAAGCACGAAATGGCACCATTCACTGTAGTACAGCGCGGAGTTTTATGGTTTTTCGATTCGAATCTAAAATTACTTTCTGCCAAAGATTAGTTCGTCTTGATATTTATCCCTTGTTTACAACGCTCGAGCGACAGGTTATATTAGTTTTTTGATGGTTTAAAATAATAAACAAATACACATATTGTCATTTAATGTTTAGTGTCCCTTGTCGTGCATATTATGCGTTAGGAAGTGATGTTATAACGCCCGAACGCAATCATGTATATTACTCGTATATCAGATGTCTCACCTATTCATTAATCGCTAATTAACATAGAAAATTCTATTTATCTAGCAAACTCTACGGCCCTTAATTTATCCAATGTCTACGTCTAACATAACCTGAAAAAATCTAAAACTTGTGCAATATTATATTATAGATGTATTCGTAAGTGAATCTCAAACCTGCAGAGGACTTGTGCCCGGACTGAATGCTGACATCAATTAAACGCCCAATCAATCAATCTCAGCCGATGCTCATTAAACTGGAACTCGCTTTTTATTTAAAATTCTCATTCCATACCACCTACACGACGATACATACTTTATACCACTAACACACAGTGTAAATCCAACCCTATCGTTATCGGTATACAGTACAAATTCAAGATATGGTAATGTACATTTAATGGCATAGGTACACAATGTAATTACATTTCTAGTTGGGAATAATAAGAAAGGCATATTCATAACAAAAACTCATCCGGCCGATACGTGTATTAAATCGGTGGCGGTCTAATGAAATCGATACTGACGTAATGCGAGGCAAATAACCAGTGTGGACTGGATCAGAAATTACTATAATCGAACCAGAATCGAACCGGCTACCGTGGCGATATTCCTGTTGACTGGTCACGGATTTAAAATTTTAGAGATAAGAGTAAAATCAGGGATCAATTCTGGTTATAATTATTATTACAAAAATTTGGGTACATGGAAACATTTTTGGATGTACCGCTGCGTGCAATAGTGTTATATATTTTTTATAAATTGTTTATTTTCTTCAAAAGCCAGTAAACTGGTTAAAATTATAAAAGTTTTTGTGATTCATAAAATCGATATTTATTCTCGTTAACATTAAAACAAAACATCACGAGTGTAGGTAGGTACTTTATGGGATGCAGTATAGTGGTTAGTATCCGAATGCGAAGAGTAATTTTTTTAAGTATTAATGTAAATCAGAACATCATTATTAGTAAATACCTAGTGTCTGTCTGCGTTGTTTTAGTACCGTGCACATGTAAATATGATATTGTGTTTTTTTAATACTTTTCACTTTTCGACACAGCTGTACAATAACGCTCCCATAACTGTTATTGCGGAGTCTCAACATTTGCTTTTACGGTCACTTTGATTAAAAAAATTAATATACTTTTTAATTACGGTTCATATTGTTAAATACGTACCTACTGTACTTACTTGAACCCATTAGGCACTCGATTTGTTTAACAGTTTGTAAAATTTCCTTGTTTGTTTTTGAAGGTGGTACTTAGTCGCCAATTAAAAAAGTGTCAAAAGAGTAAAATGAAATAGGTACCTATATATTGTATAGACTATAGAATACAAAGTTTTTGGCGAGTAGAAGGATGACAGGTAACATAAAAATATTTAATACTTCGTCAAAGGAACATTTCGCAAACGATAATTTTACTTTTAATGTGCAATGTACCAATGTTATACTTACTCGTATTATACTGAGGTATCGTGCCTTTACACATTTTATCTAACTCTATGCTTCTAACCGCTTTGTTTTTACAACATAATTTCGTAAGGCCAGCAATTATAAGCATACATTTACCGACGTGATATTCAAATGGTACCGCAATCTCCATCGACTTACGAGTATGCAGGCTCGGAGTGAGCTGTAAATTAGACAGTAACACAGGAAATGACTTCTTAGCCCGTCAGTGGCTCGCGATCAGTGATCAATGATTGCGGGCGCTATCCGATAGCCGATTCACTGAGGCCTAGCCGTTTGGAAAAAAGGCAAAGAGATAATACATAATTTTTTGGGACTTTAATGCCTATTAACAGTTGGTGTTTACGGGGACTTGGATAGCTGTTGGCGATTTTTATATTGTAGACTTAAAGTGAAGTGTGATTTTATAACTTTTAATGGTTTAAATGCTGTTCAAGGTTCAATAGCTGTAAAAATAGAAAGTTTTTTATAACATTTAAATGTATTAACAAAGATTTTGGAATCGTTAGTTTAACAAGAATGCTCGTTTAGAGTAATTTTCACATGACATAAAAGATTTGATATTTTTTAATCATTTATTACGTATCAACGTCATAAATCTTTGGCTAGTCTAGAAAGAACATTATTACACACACAATACATAAAAAATCATACACAATGTTCTATAAAATAACGTTATACCCAAATAACGTACAAGATATGATAAAAATTCCATTGATTTTAATTTTACAAGCTTTTATTTTACACGTAACCTCTGCTTAACATCAAACACTTGATCTATGACAAACTGGTAAGCGTGGTTGCCGTGTGTTTAAGTAAGGCACGATAATTGAAGATATGCCCCTATCATACGAGCCGAGATCCACAGGTTGAGTGACGCGTGATTACTCTCTGCTCAGCCAGGTGAGATTAAGACGAAACGAAACCACTATCGAATGTTATCTGAGAGCGAAATGAGATGTTGAAAATAGATGAAAAAACTATGGACGTGTGGGTTACGGATAATGTTTGTTTTTGTGTGGTTTAAATTGTGTTTTGGTTGTAGAATATTGTGTTTCAAATGTTCGGTATTAGTTGTCGGTTTGGATTATATTTGTCTAATTAGTTGATTTGGTGATTTGTCGTGTTGGTGCGGCCTAGAATGTCGATCAATCCCATAAAGATAGATCAGGCTGTTGTAAGAGGCGACAGAAGCCGGCCTCTACTTCGTTATACCTAATTTCTAATACTATTTAGTTAGAAATATGTATATTATAAATTATCTACTGGTGTTTTCATAGGCTACATTGCTTGAGTCAGCTGTCATGCGATTCATAGGGTTCTGCTTGAGCATCATTGGGTTTTTAATGGAATTGAAAAAAAAGTTCTACACCTTATGCTCTTTGGACTAAGGACTCGAGTTTGTTAGTAATATTAGGGTCAATAAAATAATAATAGTTATTAAGAGTCTCGTTCTCGTTTGGTTAACTTTGACATTAACAGTGCCTCTATTATGAGTTGTTGTAGTAAACGTAAAGGACGTTACTATTGCAGTTGACGTTTAGAATTTGTATGAGAATTGTAGTTCAGTATCGTAACCGCTAGAGGCGCTGTACGGATTCTCATACAAATTCTAAACGTTAACTGCAATAGTAACAGTTTGACGTTTACTACAACAACTCATAATAGAGGCACTGATAGTTATGAGAAATAGTGACTAATAACAATAACTATCTAGAATTAAAAATTAGCTCATTTTTTATCTCTATTGACACTTGTACAGTTGTACTAAGTAGTACTTCATTAGAGAGATTTATATTCATATCGTGAGTACCTACCATATCACAGTAAAGGAAGTAAGCATTAGGTTTAAAGTGGCAGAATGTCGTCGCTAAGTGATATTAAATCCAGTTTAAGCGTACAACCGAAGCGCAACATTAGCTTATTATACAGCACATGGATGGATACAGTTTTAAGGATAGGCTTGGCTTGCGTTAACAGCTCTACTGGTTATTGCTTGAATGCTGTTCACGAGCATGAATTAACTACTGCGGATATTACAATCCATTTGTTAATTATTGACTGACTAGTGTCGGTCACGATTAACGTAGAGATATTTATTCTGTTGGGTCGTCAAGATTTTGCGTAGCGATAGCCTAGTGGTTAAGAATTCGGCCTCCTATACTGAGCGTCCTGGTTCGAATTCTAGGGCGCGCACCTCTGGCTTTCCGGAGTTATGTGCGTTTTAAGCATTTAAATGTCGCTACAAACGGTGAAGGAAAATATCGTGAGGAAACCTGCTGCCGTAGAGTTCGCAAAACTCAAAGGTGTGTGAAGTCCGCCAAACCGCACATGGCCAGCGTGGTGGACTATGGCCTTACCCTTCTCATTCTGAGATGAGACCCGTGCTCAATAGTGGGCCATAATGGGTTGATGATGATAATGATGATGTCCGAATTTTGACCCGCGTGGATGTACTTTTAACTGGTATTCGAAATCACAAGCCCTATTTAAGTCTGTTGGCTTCAACACAATGGCTCTCTACTGAGTACGGGTTTCTACTAATTTCGGAGGAGGCCTAGAGCATATTTGACCATGCTCCTCTGCGGTAGCTATATGCACCTGCACCGTATAAATATTTATCTACATAGGAGACATTTGTGTTTAATATCGTAATAATAAGTGGATGAATTATTATGCGACTTTTACATTCAAATTAAAGCCCCCACCCAATATCTTGTTAAAATTATACATATTTAACAATATTATAACAAAGATTCCTGGTAAAGTTCCTTAACAACAAATTGTAAAGGAAACGCGTGATTGTAATTTTTATCCCTGCTCAGTCGTAACATCAAAACAATATCACTATATCATTGTAAGACACACACTTTTAAAGTATAATTTAGGGTGTATCCTCATTCTTCGACTCTAATTCAGCGTGAGTTGAAATTTGCGTTCTTTTAAGAAAATCCAAGGCTATGTGATGTGACCACTTACTCATTGATTGTGGAATTGTAGTCAAACATTTACTATAAAAAGAAAAAAACCTGTATTTTTATTTATTTTATTTATTTATTCTTTATTGTACCTTACAAAAGTAATGGAACAAAAGGCGGACTTAATGCTAAAAGCATTCTCTACCAGTCAACCTTAGGGCAGTGGGAGAACGAAGAGGCGGTGGCAACAAAGAGAGAAAGAAATAGGAGAAGCGGTATAAGTACATAAATAACTAATGTGAATTTACTACGTACATATAGGTATAAACAAAATAATATATATGAATATATATAAACATATACCAATATAACGTATATATGTATATATATAATGTATAAATACATATATAATATATAAGTATATAATATCTATATATATATAATATATATATATGTGTGTGAAATACATATACGAAATTTATAAACATGATGACAACAACAATAAATACTATTTTTTCAGGTTGACTAAAGAAAGATAGTGAGTTAACACTTTTCCTCTAAACGTGAATTTACTGGAAGGCTTTCTTAATTCAGGGGGTAGAGCGTTCCAAAGTCGGATGGCCTGAGCAGCAAACGAATAGTGTAGGAAACCAGTACGGTGAGATGGGACAGAGAGATCTAGAGTCTCGGAAGACCGTAGCTGCCGGGCATGAGTGTCACATAAGAATTGAAATTTGCATTTCAAGTAATCAGGAGCGAATTTATCAAATAAAATTGAAAAAAGAGTAGCGAGTATTCTTACATGCCTACGTTGGCGAATTGGAAGCCATTTAAGTTGAGCGCGATAAGAAGAGACGTGGTCATACTTACGAAGACAAAAGATAAATCGGATACAGTTGTTTATGAGGCGGTCGAGCTTGTCCAAGAGATCCTCATTTAGGTCAGGGTAACACACATCAGCATAATCGATGATAGGAAAGATGAGAGCTTGCACCAATGTTACCTTAATCTTAATGGGCAGAAAGTTTCTAAGGCGATTTAATGTGCTGAGTTTTGCAATAACCGACCTGCTGACGTTTTTGACTTGCGTTCCCCAGCCCAATGTAGAGTCTAAATACAGTCCTAGGTTTTTGACATTGGAAGAAAAAGGAATGCGTGCACCATCATACGTGACAGGTGTAACGGAACTAACATCCAGTTTTGCCAACTGTCGACTACTCCCAAAAATAATGGCTTGGCATTTGTTTGGATTAACTTTTATTCCATATCGGACAGACCACAGATGCAAATTATTAAGATCTTTGTTTAAATTACTCACAGCGGTATTGATGGACTCAACATCCGCTTGAGCATAGATTTGGAGATCATCGGCATAGAAATGATAAAAGCAGCTAAGTTGAGTGGATAAAAAATTTATAAAAATGGCAAATAAAAGAGGAGACAATATTCCTCCCTGTGGCACGCCAGCTGCTACAGATTTCCAGCCGGACATATTGCTATTGTATCGAACAGCCTGCTGACGGTCACAAAGGTAGGAAGAAAACCAATCTAAAGTGCTAGAAGAGAAGTTTAGGTGCCTTAGCATGGCAAGAAGAATGTCATGATCCACCATGTTAAAGGCGTTCGTGAAGTCGACCAGAACAAGTACCGTGACCATTTTGTTCTCCATGCCACCCCGGATGTCATCTGAAACTTTAATTAGAGCAGTTGTCGTACTGTGTCCGTTTCTAAAACCAGATTGAAAATCAGAGAGGAAATTAACATTGTGTACAAACGTGGACATTTGCTGATGAACGGTACATTCTAACAGTTTTGACATGAAGGGCAGAATGGAGATAGGTCTGAAATCGTTTAAAGCTGTAGGATTAGTGGTTTTAGGGAGAGGGATTACAAAGGCTTTACGCCACGAAGAAGGAAAGACCCCAGACGAGATAGAGAAATTGATGATGTGAGTGATAATGGGTAAGAAGTGTTCAAGAACAAGAAGAATCATGGAACGACTCACATCATCACAGCCCACGGCTTGGGACTTAATAGAGGAGAGTGATTTGCGAATGTCCTCAACCGAAGCGCTTGTGAGAGAAAAAGAATTAGATTGAGGATTGGCCATGGAAGCTATTTCTGAGATAGTATTAGATTTAATGTGGGGACAAAGAGGCATAACCGTCGTAAAATGAGAATTTAAGGCGTCAAGAGAAAAAGGGATGTCATTTTTGATAGAAGTTTTACCTAGCCCAAGAGAGTTTAAAAACTTCAATATGTCAGCCGAAGAAGCGTTAGTAACACTGTTAAAGAAATACCTCCGCTTAGCTGCCCTTACCATTTGGTTACACCGATTACGAGCGCTTTTGTACAAACGCCAGTTATCGTCACACCTGTCCCGCTTGAAAACCCTGAAAGCTCTGTCCCGTCGCGTCATCGCCATACGGACACCTCTCGTGATCCACGGAGCCGGGGGACGCTTGACCCGTACTTCTTCTACCGGAGCATGCTTATCAAACAGCTTCAGTACAAGCTCGTTAAATGTCGACACCTTGTCATCCACGTTCGAGGCATTATACACTGGCGTAAAATCAATCGCAGATGCCTCTTTATTCAACGCAACAGTATCGATTCTAGCAAGGCGTCTCATCCAGATAACATCCGGTTTCACTTTGGAAATCTTTGCCTTATAACTAACGTAGATAAGGTCATGGCGCGAAAAACCGGGAGCTGACAACTGACCATGATGGGCTATTAAGTAGGGAGAGGAGGTGATTATTAAATCTAGCCACGTGTCGGGGTTGTCAGGATTGTGATGAGTAGGACCAGAAGGAACAACGGACAGATTGACGGACGAAAGGATATTCAGAAGTTTGACACTTTGAGGCGAAGTTTTAAGAAGGTCAGTATTAAAGTCACCCATGATTATGTGATGTGTGTAGTCTGAGCAAATTGATTCCAAGACAGATTCAAGACCGGTGAAGTAATCAGTTGAAGGTGGGCAGTAGACAACTCCAAGTACCACTTTGGAACGCCCCAGCCGAAGTTCAAGGAAGAGATATTCAGCGTTGGCGGAGTAAAGAGGGGGAGACGCAGCCAAAATAGAGTATGATATATTAGTGCGCAAGTAGATGGCTACGCCTCCGCCTCCTTTGCCTTCCCTGTCTTTCCTTATAAGAACGTACCCTGGTAAGCTATAACAGATAGAAGAAAGCGAGGTTTTAAGCCAACTTTCCGATATAAGAATAGCTTGAACACTAGATGAAGCTGAAGAGAAGGTATCCAGAAGATCAGTGTAATGAGCGGGGATGCTTTGAGCATTTAAGTGGCAAACATTAAAATTAGTGGGCGAATGTTTGAAAGTTTTACCCAGTAAATCACGAAGAGTGTTAGGTTCCTCAAAAGAGTCCGCAGTACCAGATGAGTCACACGCAGAAAAAAAGGAGTCATCATCAGACATGGTTATATAATAATTATAAGATAAAATGTATAATATATAGTAATTATAAAATAAAATGTATAATATATACAATAATAATAAATAATGTAAAATAAAGATAATATGCAGATTTTACTTAAAAAATTAACTATAAAACAAAATACCAATCCCGCCGGTTAACTCTCACAAAATAATTGCAATATAAAAGTTATATACCTACTTAATACTACAGTCATTATTACCTACTTATAAAACAAAGCAACAATACATTGAATACAAGAAAATGAAACATAATATTGCCATATGATTAAAAGAGAGAAAAAAAAACTTAATCTACACAGTCTACACTGCTTGTTATAGTCTATGACCCTTAAGATTACGTTACGCGAAGCATAATATTCTGTGCGTCGGCGTCGTAGATAGATTATTAGTCTATGGCAGGCAGTGAGGATGACAGATGATGGAAAGGTTGACAATGACAAATTCAATGTAGTGACAGAAATGACACCACACCACTGACAGACACTGACTGTGGCATAAGTTATGCGACAGAAACAGAAACGTCAGAAACTAATGTTTAGTCTAACAAAAACAATACGATTTAATTACGAAAATTACCTGTTACCGTCATTGCACTCAATAAAATTTTTAGAACAAACAAAATAAGTAAGAGATTTGGTAGGTAGATACAATTCAGGAGATCATAATTATAGAAAGGAAAGCTGACAACAAAGTGCATCATACTACATACATGCTATTTCTTAATTCTTGCGGTCCTTTTCGCTTTAATAAGCTGATCGGTGGGGACCGCTGCAGTAGAAACAGCGGCAGGCGAGTTCGAACGGCTCTTACGAGCGGCGTCTTCCGGAGTATCCACAGGTTCAGCGTACTTCACCAAGTCTTCTTCGGAGGAAATCTGGTGACGTGATCCATCTTGCGACTTAATTATGATGTTCCCGTCGACGGTCCAGCAATTACGTATGCCAAAACGCTTGCGTGCCGAGATAAATAAAGCTTGCCGTTGACGAGTTAGAAACTCCGAAATAACGACGCGAGTGCCTTTCAGAGCCACCTTCTTTCTCCAGACAATGGACCGTTCTGCAAGGCTGGCGAAACGTATTAGTACTGGACGACACTTGCCCTCAGACGACCTGCCCAATCGATGACATGCCAGTAATTTATCACTAGAGAAACTCAACAATCCAAGCTTGTCTGAGAAGAGCTTTACTACATGGTTCAAGAGGCCATTATCTACATCTGCAGTTTCGGGAACACCATGAAGTAATAAATATTTTCTCCTGTGCCTCAACTCAACCATTTCTGAGGTCTTCGATAATTGTGAAATCTGCTGCCGAAGAAGATTCATTATGTCCCAAACATCTGTTTTAAACCTCTGGAAGTCATCGTGCAAGCGGCTTACTGATGGGATGTTGTGTGCCGCTGGTTTGAGCTGGGCTTCAAATTCACAGAGCTTCTTTAGCAGTGTTGCTTCTATAGATTGTTGGGCTTCCAGTACAGCGTCAAATGTAGCCATTTTAGAGTCGTGTGATGTGCAAAACCAAGTTTTTCAAAGTAATGTGCAAAGTATGAGAGTGTTAGCGGCGGGGTACAGCAAAAAAAATGTTAATTAATTCATCAAACTGTGATAATTTTAAATCAGAACAACTAAAATGTAAGTAATTTTGAATATTTGACCAGAAATACAAACTTTAAACACTTAATACTGATTTTTTTCTAATTTTAATTGGAGAGCACAATGTCAACTTTTTTAGCACCTACCGCCGAAAAAACATATGTATGTAACTGTATGGTCTTACAAAGTGACTAATCTATTCACGACACTTAAAGACTCCGTTTTTTTATTAGAATAAGTAGGTACCAACAGGTATTAGTATCTACATATTATCTACAATCTATACATTCAGATAATACCATAATGTTGTTTAGGTCAATTAACATCCTAAAATAAGCTCCATAATTGAATGTATAAATGCATTAAATAAAAAGAAACTGTGTTAATGTCATATCTTTGTAATTACAATATAAATAAAATGTATCTATAATAATTATATCTACTGATGATGAGTATTAATTATGGTAAGTAAATAATGGTTAAACTAAGTTTTCTATTCCATTTTGAAAGTCCATTGGCGATTAGCATTTTGTCCAAACATGGACTGATCGAGAATTGTTATCACAGTTTAATTATTACCACAGATATTACTGTGATCAATAATTGTGGAAAAGTATGAAGGCACCCCCAAAAAGACGAACAAAACGTTCGGAAGTGGCACAACATGGTTGCGAAGGTACAAAGCCACAAATCATGGCCGTCGAACAAAATTAACAATATCGTCCCCGGGATGAGTTGTGGGTAATCAAGGACCACGGGCGGTTTTTGTTTCGCTCCTGGTGCATAATGTACGTGGGATGACTACATTGCGAAGGTATTGTGGACACGGTCTTGTACGCAATAATTATTTGAAGCCTGACTCGAGTAAGGGTTTCACGTGTTAAATATTTTCGTGTTGTATTTTAGGTTCTGTATTCAGAAACCAATGAGACCTTATTGTTAACTCCCGAGCTATAACCTATAAGAGGGGTGTTTGGTATAAGTTTGACCTGTCTGTCTGTGTGTCTGTCTGTGGCTATGCTTTTTGCTATGTTTGGAATAGGTCTAGCAGTTTAGGAGTATCAAATAAATCTTTTCTAAAGTGACGGAAGTCAATCTATGGCATTATAACAACAATAATAAAGAAAAAAAAGAAATAAAGTAATAAGTTTTTTGCGTAGATAAACACTTATGTGGTTATTGCTCGATGGTTACGGAACCCTTCGTGAGCAAATCCGACTCACAGTTTTCCGGTATTTTAATCAGTACATTAATCAGTACATTTAATCTTAATATTATGAATTCAGGTCAAAGTACACAAAGAAGAGTTTAATTATTATTGGTTGCCAAAATTTGTTGACAGTTTGTGGTAGGTTTGTACAGTTTGATGATTTTACCTTATACATTGTTAGGATTCGACCCCAAAATTATAGCTTATGAAATTCAATGTCATATCAACCGTTATTTTTATTATTATCTACCTTATGGTATTCCTTAAAATTCTCCTTTAAAAGCACTACCATTATATTAATTCAAACATCCATAACATTTACATTCATATTCAGTTTGTTGCTGGATAACTATGTATGTATATCAGCCAAAAAGCACGAACCCAAAATTAGTAACTTAAGACATTGATAACCATTAACCTCCTACTTCGCTACTGACCTCAAGTCTCTCGTCCAGATCTATATGAACATGTTCATACCTTACTTCATAAATTCCCACTTTATCCTCATATTTAAGGAAATCAGAGTCTTTATAGCAACTGGTAGCCTCCATCGAACGTTAATGATGTACCCTGCAGCCAGTCAATCCATCGGGAAGACCCGCCAGTGACAGTCAAATATACACCTATTGTACAGCTGCACAATGTTCAAATTTCCATGGATCATAATACTACTTTTCTGATAGTAAATCCCTTCATATTGATGACTGTAATCATAGATTGCTGTTTTACCCGCGGGTTTTGTCGCGAATTCTTTGAACCCTTCTAATTTAAATATCATAAGCTATTTGTGTCTTCTCTTCCTCTCGATTTTTGCTTAATATTCATAAATAACAAAATAGCTCTACATAAACATAAACATTAAGATTATGATAAAATAGTTAAAAAATTGATTAGAATATGTAATTTACCAACGTCGCCGGTTGTGTCAGCCTAGGTATGGCTTTCATAGTTAGCGTATCCATCTTAGATTTTATTCTCACTTGCCATTCGGTGCAATTGTTGTCACTCAATAATTTAACATGAATGTATTAATACATGTAAGGCACTTCTCACACAACGCTATTTATGAGCTACGTGGCTGCAACGCAATCTACAAAAAGCGTCTACGATGCGTCTCCTGTCAGTGAAAAATGTCAGATGTACAGCGAATTGGATTGCGTTGCAGTCGCGTAGCTCATAAATAGCGTTTTGTAAGAAGAGCTTAACTGTCCCCTGCAGAGCTCGAGTCTCCGCTCTCGATGGCCAAGTACGAATTGACAGCTTTTTTAGGTACAATTTCTGCCATCATAACATATTAATAGCATGCATACAAACCGTCTTCTGAAAGTAGACATATCTATGTAATTATCACCAACAGAAGCGATGTACGTAATTAAAGTGAAGAATTTTTCTGGTGCCATAAAAATAATTTTTCGAACTTGATTTTGAAACTACTTAAAAATGCATTAAAATAACAATGATTAGTTTCCGCTTAAACGATTTTGAGAGCCGACGAGCATCATTTTAAATTCGACAAGGGTTACAGAAAATCGTCAGCACATTATTACGTCATTAGTTATTACCATAATGCACCGGAGTTTTAAGATTTCGTATAAAATTATCGTTTTTATGTATGAGAAGGGTAAAATCATGTTGAAATTGTAAGCAATCTTAATGCATATTTCCTTATATTATGTGATCGTAGCGACTTACACTTTAATAATCTGTTGTTATAAACTTCGTTGAAATAATTCATACCCAGTGGCTGTATAAACTTTAGCGAAGGTTTATGTTTGCCCTAACAAAAATATGTTTTATAATTGAAAGAGTCCTTCACTCCACCTCTGAAGGAACATCATGAAATATGCTTTAGATCACCTTAGGGAAAATACCCATACTACGTGTTACGTGTCTGTTCATGGGGGGAGGGGGTCTTCCAAAATCAAGGGTTTTTGTTGCGTGCTTTTTCGAGCTATCGAATATAATTATATTTTTTTAATTTCTGTTTTTAAAATATGGTTAAAAACTGTATTTATAACAACAAAGGGGTAGTAAGTAGTAGGTATGGGTTCCCTTCGTTTAAAAGAAAGACTACAATGAGCGTTAATGAGCTTAGGCCAAACAATTGAAAGTATTAAATGAATTTTCGTTAAGTGTTGTTCCAGTCGAATTAAGGTAGTCTTTACGAACCCCTTTTCCTGAACGTCGAATTGTTGAAATCTGTTTACTGTTGTCGCATATAAATATAGGTCATAATGTGTAAAAGTAACACAAGTTCCGTAAGTAATTAAATATTATACGAAACACGCGCCAATCAATGTAAAACTTAAAACAATGCCACAAAAAAGTAACTGGCAATAGAGAACAATTTATGAAAACAAAATGCAAGTACCTACGTTATTCAAAACAGTAATAAATGCAGCTTACGAAGCATGCATTGAGCGGTCCCGAAAATCGAATTACTCAGTAATTACCTGTACGATTTCACGCAATAATTACCATCCGGTAGTACGTAGCATGATTTTTAATATCCATCGAACGCTACATTGGAATAATCTGTATAATCATCCTTGTCGATAGATCGATAGCATCTATTCAATCTCGAGGTATCATACCAAGAGAGGACATACACTTTACCGCACAATAGCGGTACCACTGCTGTTTGTTGCTGAATGTGACCGAATAAGCTAGTCAAGGAAGCGATGCGCTTATGAATTTTGATTCTATAATGCTTGATTATGAAAAGAACTTCCACAACGCTGTATATGGTGAGAGTGAACTAAGGGATATTGTTTTTTATATATGCATATATGGACCTTTTTTGCGTGGGAGCGACACAGGGTTATGTGGGATTTTTACCCACTAAAAACCCCCTCGGTGGCCTTCCTCGGCGCTTGTTGTAGACCTCCGGGATCTCCAAAAGAAACACGACTGGAGACCTCCAAGCGCGGTGCCCTTGTCTTCCGGCCCTGCCCGCGAGGGACATGAAGCCCCATCAGTTGCCATCTCCATACGACGGTATGCGGCCACACATACCGTCATCCTTCCCGGGGTTGGTGATGGACGGTTCGAGCTCCCACTCTAGCTGCCCCCAACCCCGAAAGCCCCTTTTAGACGCCTCTTACGACAGGCAGGGAATACCGAAGCTCGTATTCTGGTCCCGAGCCACAGGGACAATGCATATATGGACCTAGAGGTGTTTTCTTGTCACAATTATTATGTTAATTTCACAGGAATTATCATATCAAAAACTAAGTTGTTAAAACCATAAAATTAAAGCCACGTTGACTTAGAATCAATTCTCTAAAAGAACAACGAACTGCAACGACTTTAATGTAGTTAAAATGTTAAGTCAATATAATTTTAACATTAAAAGGTTTAATTCAGCCCATTTATTGAACTGTAATAAAACAATAAACAAACTTGTAAGTAATTAAAGCGACGTTAAAGTGTGAGAATACTCTCAGAGCATCAAACTGAGTATGAATGAAGGATACGAAAGACCGGTTCCCCACATAATGTTACTTATCGGTAATTATTGGGAGGGATTCATTATGATGTTACGTGACAGTAGGGTACTTGGTATGCAATTTAATGAAATTGATCTCGGAGGTATATTGAAAAGCATCTGTCATTACAATGTCGTTGATTTGTACATGGCTGGTATCAATGATAAAGTGAATATTTGCATCCAAAACAGCTTACTTTTTTAATTTACCTTAAATGGTTTGGCATTTAAATGCTTTTGCCATAACTTGTGGTGTTGGTGTTGGCGTTTGGTGTGTTTTTTAAACATTAGTTTCAATTCAATTGTGCCTGATTATATTTTTACTTAACATAATCTGATCATAATACTTATTTACCTTAAAATAAGGAGGTTAAATGACCACATATTAAATTGTTCGATGCTTTTTTCTAATTCAAGTTTCACCACCGATGTAGTTACCGAAAGAATTGATCGCATTTATAATCATAAGACACTTCTTTTCTCGGCTTCAATCTAATGCTAATATGCCAATCTTCTTCTTAATATATAAAACTCTTGCGTTACTGGACTGACAGACAACGCACAGCCGAAACTACTGAACGGAAGAAGCTGAAATTTGGCATGTATATTCCTTGTGGAGTGCAGGGGAGCACTAAGAGAGGATTTTTGGAAATTCCACCCCGAAGGGGGTGTAGGTAGGGGGGTGAAGTTTTAACGAAATCCACGCAGGCGAAGCCTGCGGGCGGAAGCTAGTCCGAAAATAAAACCCGTTATAATCAAACTGAACAAAACAATGCAGTCATTTAGACTTCCCAATTAAGTACTATTATTTTAAGTATAGTCGAACTAATTGTTCTTATACGGTTCAAAATTTAACTCATGCTCTTTTCTCCTCTATTACCGTTGTAGGAAAGGTTGTAATAGGATGAAGCATTTCATCGGGACTTGTCAGGCTAGCGTTGGTATTTAAACTTATGATGAATATTTATTCTCACGTCCGCAATGCGCAAATAATTTTTCTTGGCGACAATTTTATCCGACTTTTGTATTTAAGAACAAGTAGCGGCCATTCCATTTCCTTAAATAATTACAACGAAACAATTGGTGGCGTGAGGAGAGTCATAAGGAATTCCTAAAGACGGTGAGGATACATTATTCGCTGTAGCGGATAGCGGGATTTCACAAAACTTTCAGATACTGAATGTTGGTGAGAATTATAATAAATGTTTTCTGTTCACGGTCTGCATTTATGTGTTCTTGTCATGTGTAGTCCATGACACCAGGCTATAACTGCTAAGTGTTTAGTAATAATTTCATAAATTAATTGATTATTTTTCTAATGAGAATGACATGCTTTCTTGTTTCGGTGTGAGCAGGTGTGAGCTAAGTGTTGATGTTGTTGCCTATTGCCATTTTTTGCAATCGGCATAAAACATCTTAATTTAAAATCACAATATCTAATTTAAAATCAAAGCTATTAAAAATTGGATTAGTCGCAAATCTTTACAGTGCGTTTTTCACGATCGTTTCGGCAATAAACTTGCCAGCTTAGAAATGAGCTTAATTCTAAGATGTTCCCGAAGCGCTATGACATGGGGTTCTTCAATAAAGATCTAAAAATAGTGCTCCTTTTGGGCCGACGTTGCACTGGTGACTCTCCTGATATTGCTCATGCCGCATCACTTTTCATCAGGTGGCTCGTCCACTTTGACGGCATCCTTCCAGGGTATAAAAACATTTATTAAAAGAGAACATGGAACTTTTCTTGTCACCTTGAAAAATTATTGTTTCCTTCTTTACTCTGATTTATTAAAGTCTTATATTGCATAACGTCTTAGTAATTCTTGCATTGAACAAATTTACGTAGCTTATTAATTTTGGTACGCTAGGCACTACAATGAAAACACAGCTTTATGATATTGAAACGTATGCGTGATGTTGATGAGACAAATAGAATAGTAGCTTATGAATGTAGAGGGCAATTATTAAGAAAAAAATATAATGAGTGTGTACTCGCTTTTAACTCGTAGGGTTCCGCGGCTAGCTTTGAAAACGCCTGTGACATTTTTGATGAACAATTATTTATTTACCGAGACACGAATGTACTATAAATTAATGCTACACTTTGGGATCGCAAGTATCGTCAATTATCAAGATATATACCAGCTACTTGTTAGTGCCAGTTTATTGGTAGGTACCTATTGTATATTTATATGTAGGTATTAACTATCTAATTCATAATTATTTTTTATTCCTAAGCAATATTCAAGGATGTCAAAGCCTATGGAGCCCCTTATTTGTAGGTGGTAAGAGCCTAGATTTCACCCGGGGAAGTACCATCTCCCGCCATGGTACTTATACTTCGACTTTTAATACGATTCCTAAAATGACATTTCCAGTGTTACCGTTTTTTATTATCACAAAAATAGTGTTGTAACCTGGACGCAAATGATTCGATTTGATAAAAATATTAATCGGATTATAATCGTTTCGCATAATTTAGCAAATCGCTATAATACTGCATGAAGTTATTACAGGATCAATAACTACAAATAAAAAAAAAATATTATCAATTTCCCCCCACATTTTTAATTGTTAAGCGCTTTTAGTGGATGTATGTACTAAAAGCACGCATGTACCGGTGTTTAATATTTTTCTTTTACTATATAATTTTAAATAAATAACCTTTCCGTATTGTTCTCTGATTTTTTTATTATATTTTATTAAAACACATATTGAGAAAAGAAAATCGAATAATCAAAACATCGTTCGTTAATCGTTTGAGTAATCACTATTATTTCAAAGCTGGCAACATTATTTCGAAAAGTGACATTAGCTTACGTCAATTTAGGAATCTAATTAAAATTCGGAGTATAGTACAATTTCTACCGCCTTGATAATTGTTGTTAAAGCAATTGTGTTCCGCATAGAAAGGTGTGGAAGGCGGTTACATTTTTTAGAGACGACCATCTCAGTCCTCAGGGGTAGCGACGCATCTGTGACCGAATTAGAACGAGACACATACTAACAATTATTAACAGGACTATTACTAACATCAACTAACATCTATAGCTATAACTATCACTAATAACCCTTTCCTCACACTAATTAACAAACTAACCAACTAATATTCTAACACCTAAAAATTATACAGGTCGAAGTACCCTTTAACAGGATGGATCTGAAGCCTGTTGATCCACTATGAGCATGACTAAGACTAAATTGCAATAGGCTTGGATTTGACTTAAACTTTTTAACCCTTCACCGCTTCCAAATTAAAATAACTCAGTCGATCAATTACAATTCACAAAAGCCATTGAGCTATGAGCGCATCAATCCAACAACACAAGCGGGTAATTCGCGTACAATTACTTTAAGAAGCACTGTCATCAGAGAACCCATTGAAGCCGATACACCTCAATTGGTTGGTAATACAATATTAATAGTAATACCAGCTCAGAACCCTAAACCCGGGAGCTGCAATGGAGCTGTGATTACGATAATTCCATCGCCCCACGTGTCTCGGGACGCCACAAAAACTGGTAATAATCACAGTACACGATACAGTTCGCGACAAAAGTGGTTTGATATTCATATTTAATTCAGAATAATGTGAATAATATTTCGTTGCTATTAGATTGAGGAGGCCTAGAATTAGTGGTGGTAGTTGGTAAAGTAGGTGAAGCTAGTCTATCAGTGGACTTTCGAAAGTATATTAAAGAATAGATAGATGTATTAGAGAGATGAGTTAATAACTAATATTTGTATTTCTACATAAATACATAAACACACTTATGGTATGACAAGCCATATATCAAACCACAAAAGTTTTTAATTAGAAAAAAATCGTCAAAGTTCAATTACACTTATTTTATAAGTAAGTATACCTAAAGTACATTACCAAGGTTATACATGTATAGTTGAACACCATGTAACTACCTACTCGTAATCCTTGAAAGCATTCATTTCAATTTCCTCTAAGAATTTTTATTTATTAGCAGAAGCATATGTATGACAACAACCTGCTAATGTTATAAAAGACTTTTTAGGAATTAATTCCTCAAATTTTTTAACAAAAACACTTTCGAAGAAAAAGGAATCAAAAGGAGTACCTACATAAAATATTATGTGTAAAGTTCAAGTGGTCTTCCTATTGAAACCTTTATAATCTGAATCGACTTGTACTTAAAACTCGAAAGTACATTTTAATTACGACAAAACACTTCTGTGCCCGCCTGTACCGGCGGCAGTAGTCGCTCCTCCAGGCGCGAGCTACTGTATCGTGTAATAGCTTTTTTCCTCCACAGTACTCCCTGCATCGCATCGCCATCAAATCGGCTGTCACATTTTGTTGTTCGCAAGTACTGCCCTAGGCAAATCTAAGGGAAGAGGATTCTTTACGGGTAGCATTATGAGAGATGAATAACAAGATTATGATAGATAGATATGATACCGCAGAATATCAAAAATAGGCGGTGTATTTTGCTACTAGTAATTTACAGTTGATTTTTATGTTGTCACATGAACAAAATAGTAAACTTTCATATTTGCCATTCATTACTCTGAAAAGTACTGACGCGAGAACACGACATCCCATAAATTCTTCTCTATTAGGTTCCAAGTAATCACCTCAACCCATCATGGCCCACTATTGAGCATGGGTCTCTTCTCAGAATGAGAAAGTTAAGGCCATAGTTCACCACGCTGGCGAAGTGCGGATTGGCGGACTTCACACACCTTTGAGTTTTGGGAACTCTCCGGCATGCAGGTTTCCTCACGATGTTTTCCTTCATCGTTTGTTGCCATTGACATTTAAATGCTTAAATAGTTTCCAATAGGTTCCAAATAGTTCATGAGCAAACGAGACATTTGAGAATAAATGGATAGAGTCGTCTAAGTCATTCCCGATGCATTGCATGCCTAGAAAGGAACAAGAAGAAAGAAAGTAGGTACTTTAATTATAAAGCTAAAATTCTGGAAGTCAGAGAGTACTAATTGACCAGATAGTTTATTTATTTGGGTGTTCGAGGAGGAGAAATAGGATCCAACTCAAGGATAAATAATCCTACGCTCAACATTTAAAGTAGAAATCTGAAAATAGCATTTGGAAGGACACAAGTGCTTACTAATGTAAATAAGCTGTTCATTGCTTTTTATTAGCCGTCTTCTATAAGAGATAAGTCAATCTAGTTTAGACACAAAAACAGCATCAAACAGACGGATGCCTACTTAACTTTGATTATAAAAACAAGAGATACGAAAATCAGATCCAATAAAAGTCCTAATGTAAACTCGTCTTATTCACCTAATTGGCGTTTAAATTAATAATAATTGAGACAAAAAAACTTTGAAGAATCACATTTGAAAATCCAATTAGACCATAAACGGCTTATCATGATGCCATTAACCGACAACGAACACGTAGGGAGGTTTATGAGTTTTACTACACAAAATCGTAGCGGCCCATTTCGAACAATCTACCGATTTACAACCAATTAACTCAATAAATAATAAAGCATGGCTTTACTGTCAGCGGTTTTGTGAAGGCCACGCAACTCATGCAAGATAGGATTTAGAAGTTTATCTCATAACGATGACAAGTAAGTACTAAATAATTCATTCTTTAAAACTATAACGAAAACGTCATCAAAATCATGAACTTTATGAATTATTGACAACTACATAAAATGTTATAATTAAAGATCGTGTTCGTAACGTCAAAATTATAGATATTCATTGTAGAAGCATAATTGACATTCAAAATGTTTGAAACAGTAAGTCATACAAAATTCACGAAATGTTATTTCTATTGACCTATTTATATTTCTGCTTTGACATGCCAATCAATCAATTTAGGTATATACTTTTTAAATTTTCTTCACAAATTGACTACCTACGCTTATAACTAAAAGTACTGGTAACCCGCGTTTTCTATGGCCACACTTTATGTATAGTGGCAGTAAAACCATCAAATGCGAGCCGAATTGACGAATATGACTTGTTTATGGGAAAATATAGACAAAGACGGCGTCTAATTGAACATAAAATATAATTATAGGAATGGCACACAGTAGCCGCGGGGACGTCCACGGCTATAAAAGTAAAAGCTTTTCGTCGTGACTATGTCGCTTTGATATGATACGACCGCTCTAGATGATGTGTCGTATATATTGATGGGTTTCTATCCATAAAATGTCAATACTCATGATGTGGCCATCGATTTCAAAGCTCCAAATAAACGAATTAACTAAGTGAATGTAATTTACAAACAGCACAAACAGAACAAATATTTATGATGATGATGAATGGCAATGTATTTAAATTAAAATTTCTTACTTAAATTACCTACTACACAGTGTAATAGATGATAGGCGTATGAAGTGAAGTTACTTAGTCATAGTAACAGCAGTAAATTCGTATTCAGTAGATTAGAAAATGGTTGATTTTATCAATTTAAAAAATTTGCAAAAGGGAAAAAATTAAATACCATTGAAGACGTAGTTCAAAATCATCTTTACATGACTCTTATCAATTTACCTTCCATGCCCGTCTATAATCTAGGTAGGTATAGGTTACGATTTATAATATTTAGCAACCAATCAAACAACTCTTTTTTTGTGTTTAGCTAACATCTTGTTTCGTTAAGATGAAGAGAGCTGCCGGACATATTTTTAGGGCGGAGCCAACTAGAACTGATGTTTTAAGAGTTATTGATCACTCCAAAAACACCGTACACGTCTCAATTGCGTCATAACTCAGAAACCAGAATGAAGATCTCATATACTGGTGAAATTTTAACCGTCTTTGTCTAACGAGAACTATCGAATGAACGAACATTAATAAATTCTAGCCGGAGGCAACACTAAGAGACCGGATATCGTACTTTTCGAGACAACAGATGCAATAAGGAGTCATATTTTAATGCAACAAAGTTTCTTTTCGAACGATGCTTTTAACGATTTGCATTCTCAAATTCATTGACCAAATTTAAGGTGATTTCCGATTTGTTAGGCTGTAAACAGACGAAAATTTTATGTCAGACTATCTTAAGAATAAAATTATTCCTGTTTCATCTAAATAAGGATTTGGTCGTTGCGTCGTTTAGTCGGGGTCTCGTATGGTTTATAATAAATAAACATACCTACGACGCTATTTATATAACCGCATAAGAACTTAATAATATTAACTGTTACTTTATAATTTTTAAAACATTAGTTATTTTACTTCTCGTAAGTAAAGTAATACGACCACGATCTACTTAAATATAATAAAGTGTCAATCGATTTGGTGAACGACATTTAAAATTATTACTCTTGAAGAAACGTTTATTCCATCAAAGTAACCCAACAAACGTTATGATATAGAATAAGATAGTTACTAATGATATAGAACTCGGAGTAAGACTTATGACGCGATGCTACAGCCATCAACCAACCTTTGATATTTCAGTGCGTCCGACAGTCGTGCGCAAATCAAGTCTTTCAACTGTAGATCGCCTAACAGCAATAACATTATTGCCTGAAGCGTTACCTATGGAATTATTAGGTGCTTCCTTTGGCTTTTTTATTAATGAAATTCTCTAGACTTTAATATACGATAAGGAAAATAATCACCTAGATATGCTCATAACAGTAATTACAGTTTTATGGCCTCGTGCCTCTGGTCCATGGAGTAGAATTGTGGGCGAAAATCGTACGGAAGAATGAGGCAATACTTTTTATTAGTTAGAAAATGATAGTTACATCATTACACAGACTTTACCGACTTCTTATCTCGTACTTGCTACCATATCTCGTTCGTAATAAACTCTTCATAAAGATAAAAAAAAATATATGTTGAAAAATTATTTCAACTACAGTTTTCACCCCTTACAATATGAGCCGCACCAAGTTTAGGTTGGTTGTGAAATGAAATCAATTTGATTTTTACAAACGGTGAAGAAAAAATCGTGAGGAAACCTGCATTCCAGAGAGTTCGCAAAACTCAAAGGTGTGTGAAGTCCGCCAATCCGCACTGGGCAAGCGCGGCGTGGTGGACTATGGCTTTAACCTTCTCAGTCCGTGAGTCCCGTGTCCAGCAGTGGGACAGTTACTTATTTGTTGTATTTGTACAGTTGCGATGATGATGATGACGATGATGATTGCAAACTACGCCTTTGCTTCACTAAATCCTTCCTGAAAGACCAATCAGGTCTTTCATTACAATGATGATGAGTGTGTGATCATATTTAAATGTAGACGAAAAGGTACACCGTACATGTTATACAAACAGATATATTATAACAAATCTGTCAAGTACGACTCGGACTCGTGTACCAAGGATCCCATACTTTTAGATTACACTACTGAGCATCGATTGCATACTCCACCACGCTGCTACACTGCGGATTGGTGGAGGGGTTAGTGGCCAACCCAATGTCAGAAGTTATCAGGCCGCCCGAAGGCCTCTGACATGGCTTAACGACTGTTATCTATTGATAACAACCGGGACCGACGGCTTTACGTGCCCTCCGAAGCACGGAAGCGCTCAAGAAATTTTGCCACTAGCGGTCACCCATCCAACTACCGACCGCGCCCGCTGTTAGTTAACTTTGTAGATCACTCAGAATGACCGCAAGCCGCCGGACTATGAGCGCTTTAGATAAGTACTTAATTAATTTAGCGTAAATGGCCGGCCAAAACGACCGCATCTTTCTATAGCAGTAATTTAGACGCTTCATTTTTCCCTGCTGTAAAGGATTAAAGATTTAGTTTGATTTTAATTTCAGCTTGATATATTCATGCGCTCGCTGCTGAGAAACAGATCATTACAAACGGACAGACAGGCGAATTACAGTGATCTTATAAGGATTCCGTTTCTTCTTTTCACATACGGAACGGTAAAGTGCGTATCGTTATTAGATTGAACTCAGACTTGAACAATATTGTACGATTGTTATAGCAATACAATGGTGTTTTTATTCAATAAGTTATTTATCTAGATAAGGTCCGCTCAAACATTACCGGTACGATCGCAACGTCTGATCGTTATTTACAAAACGAACCAATGAAATGATTGCCGAAACAACCTCGAAGCGATTACGGTAACGCGATTTATAGAGATACGTTTTTTACTATCCGCAACAATGAATAGTTATTATATCTCTCAACTAAAGCTACCAAAATGTTGTTCGGGTTGTGTGTTGAAAGTTTGAGTGAAATACTGACTGTAGTTGGCTTAGGCCCGGCTCGTTACGTAGGTACGTACCAATGCTACTTGTGTCAGCTACCAAACGACCGAACTGTCATAACTTCATGCATGCATGTCCCCTTACGTCTTTTTATCTAATAACTAACAGAAGAGCAAATGACCTACCTGATAGTAAGAGGTCTCAGGTCTCACCCAGCCAGGAAAGTAGAAACAAACAGAGTATATTTTGATCCCAGAAGGAACATAATAGCTAGAAATTAGTAGTATGTACACTAGTAAAGCTCGCTTATCCATAACGCCAAATCCTATAGAACCACGTTGAACCACTATTTAACATGCACGAATAATTCGTGTATGTTTCGAAACTGCACCCAAATCGGTTTAACCGTTTTTGAAATCAACGCGAACATCACAGAAAAATAAGCGAAAGTTCTGATAATATAATTATTGTACGGATTCTATTGTTTTAATATTTTAATAAAGAGCCCCTGTAATGTCTTCCAAACACAGCTTATTATTGCTTATTATGTATCGATAGATATAATTTCTCCTTGTAAGCAAACAAAGACGCGGTCACAGTATGTTCATTACCGATACGAATCGCCACGAGCCGAAAAGTTCCTCATCAGATTTTTATCTGTCGAAGAAAGTTTTGATAGTTTCTCGTTAAAATCAACTGCTTGTTGGTATCATAGCAATTACTGAGCGGCCGTGTCTGATGCGATGATAAATATGTTATTACTGTTGATGTTAATAATATTGGTTAATGATACTGTATTGCGAATTAGGAAATTAAAATGCGGGTTAATGACTTGGATGTTTGTTGTGAAGCTAATAAGATGTGGCAGTGTTAAGTACGCGGCTTGATACGTTGGTAGCCTTGTATAGAGTGATAAAAAGGCTATAAATAAATAGCGCCAAAACTCCACACTAGGACTCCGGGTGTCTTAGAGGGATCATGGGTACAATGACAAGAACAGATTTATCATTTAACTGTCTATTTTACTGGGAATCGAACCCAGGATCATTTGAACGGTATTCGGCCATCGTAATCACAGCATCATACACAGGTGATTATACATACCTACTTATACATGGTTCCATCTACATGATTCTTTTTATATGACCGACTGGATTTAAGCGTACCGAATCTATATACGGTTCGTGAACCCTTGGGATTTGTCGATTACCTCTTATGGAAATTGTAACTTTTGATTCTTGATTTCACTTTAGAATGTACCCCCAAATATTTTATTCTTAATGTATTTGTAATAATTCTCAACTAAACAGTATGCATGTTACAATTTGGCCCGCGGTCCCGTTGTGGCTGCACATCAGCTCAGGTGTTGTGTGCCTGCGGGCTGGCGGCGGCCGTAAGTTATAAGATTTCAATACAAACTTATATAAAAAAGTAGTGTTAGACGGAATATCGGAATAACAGATAATGCGCTATACTACGGTCACACCGAAATGACCCCATTAGGTACTAACTGGAAGATGATAACTACTCTTACCGCGCCTTTGTCAATGAGAAAGTTGTAAAGAAATAAAGCTATTACTTAATTAAGTACAATATTTTGTGTTAATTTGTAGTAAAATATTGAAGTAAGTTGTATGCACAAAGTATATAATATCTATAACTGCTAGATATATTATGACTGAATCAACATACTAATGACGTATTAAAATCCATTTGAGGTAGGATTTTTCAAAGTAACTTTTCAGTTTCCGTTGTTGTTTTCTTTTGAGGTTACTCAGGATCATTAAGAACATTGATTACTTTGCTACCTATCATCACCATTTTAAATCTACGGGGGGGATTTGATATATGCAGCTTGTCGGTAGGTACTTAGAAAACGGCTTTATTAAATTTTATTTATTTATATTATAACCTAACCATTGTAAAGTCACTTTTATCCTGATATACTCAATTTTATTTCAAGGCATATTAACCCACCAGTTCCATTTAATCTCACATTATGTATTACAACTTACAAGTGCATGTCCGAAAATAAAATTAACTGGTCCAAAAATATTTCTCCCTTATGTTGTTTTGGTTAGACAGACATATTTGACAGCGTTACAGCCTGAACATGTTCTCTGGTTCTCGGTGCAAACGGCAAATTCTCGCTGGAATCTTTTGAATTGCACGTGATACTAACGAATGGCAGGTGAGCTACGTTATTGTGGCTACCACTCCCATCCATATGGAGGAATAATTATTTGAGGTTGCTGGTAAAATATAGCGTTGTGCTCTGTACTGTCAACGGTTGGTAACAATATTAATTTTGTAAAGGTATACCTATACGATACGTTTAACATATGTAGCAGATATATATTGTGTGGGTGCTTAGCACATTGATTGTTTTTCAGTGGAGATAACAGTTATGTTATTTTGATGTTTTTGGGAATAAGTTGTGTTCCTCCACACGTTTTTTGTATTATGTGGTTGACGCTGCTTAAATACCTTAGACCTGAGAAATGCACACACTCGAAGAAAGGCTGCCTCGCAACCACCATTTTACTTGCGTCAGCCAATAAACGACTTTTATGTTTAGGCGGGGGTCTTAACAGCCAGCGCTTTTTTCTTACCTTTGCATGTTGGTCAGAAACAGATCGGTGATTCATTCGGTGCTGATCTTTATGGACGACTGTCATAAGTTACTCGTGGTTTGTCTTGTTATTTGCATGGTCTATAAATACATAAAAGACTGAATACTACTCTAACTATCATTAGACCTGAGAGGTTTTATCTACCCTATCTACTTTTACATGTAAATAGCTGCGAACTAGCAGGCAAGTCACTTGATAGTTATAAAGAACCTAATGCGTATTCTCTCCCAGCTTAGTTCTTGAACGTTAACGTAAGTTGCTTTTGATGTTACTAGCAAACACTGATCACTTACACTTTAGTGGTTATGTGTTGGCTTTTAAGTTAAGAATGTAATGAGTGAATTTACGTACTTTCAGTTACACAGCTGTCTGCTGTCACCTGCTGTTGCCTTAACTCATAAAAGTGTCTCATGCCACAGGAAATGCAGTTTATTTCAGTCCTCAAAGTTACAGTATCGGTCCTCTTAAGTGTGAGAGATGTATATGTACATTTATAAGCCTATAGTTCGCGCCGACAAAGTGCGGATTGGCAGACTTCATACCTTTGGGAAGATTTTTTTTAAGGAGTAAGAGGAAAGTATTAACAGCTTACCCAGAAATGACATCACGCATTGTGATTAATGTTTCATGAAGGATAGCGAACAGATAAAATATATTATACCGATTTATTCAATGATCTATAAAAATAAACCTTAGTTAACACGTTCGCTGCGTCTTCATTTTCAAAGAACTTTCCGCTAGTAGCTTTGGAGACCTAAAAGATCTCCTAACTAACCTGGCCTGTGGTGCGTTAGAGACCTAATCAGTCTCCTAAAAATACAGTTTTGAAAATAATTTATATCTTCCAAAAAACCAATGATATATTTTTGAAATTTTTATGGGTCAAAAATAACCTATTGCTGTATATTTTGCTAGCTGCGGACGCAGTTATGACATACGAATAAACTACAAATAATAAAATAAAATTAGGTATCGATTGTATCTCGTACCGCAACCGAAGATAGTTCAATATGTGTAGTAAATAGTGATGGGAATAAAATAATATCTCAGTTGTCGATTGAAAAAGTTTTATTAAAGTTTATTTATAAACTATGGTCGCAAACAAAAAGCATTTAATTAAATGTAGGCCTATAACAAAACATAAATTGTCAATTTTTAAAGATAACATTTACTCTAAAATGACTAAACCGGCTACTATTGAACATAATGATCCTATTAATCTTTATAATAAATTACATAAAAATATCAACGACGAATTTAATCGAATATTTAAGTGTAGGTACATAAATAAAAACAAGAATTGTAAATTCAGTGATTGGGCTACTGTAGGTATTTTCTATGGCGAAAGATAATATAATTTTTCTCTATCTCTCTCTATGCTCACATCGATACTAGGACAACACTAAATCGAGTTACGCAGCGCCCGCGCCGCCCACCTTCCCTCTCTTGCGTCTACGAGGCTTACGATTTTACGAGTATCAACATGCCTCGTAACGCAAAGAATTAAAATAATTATAATACTGTGCGTTAGGGACCTAAACCATCTCTTATTCTTTTTTTTATGTCCTGGAATTCACCATTAAGTAGGAAGCAAATATGTATATTTGTCTTTCTCATACTTAAAGAACTTTACAAGTTAGAGCCACCCGCACGGAGTGAAAGAACACGATTTTAGTCGACGCACAGTTCCGAAAACCTGTAAGAGATCTGATAGATCTCGTAACGCAGCGAACGTGTTAAATGAACCAAAATTTCGTATTAGTGATTATTTTATTTGAAAATATTATTTCAAGCTATATCTGTGTTCTTTTATGTGATGATCGTCCGTTCTACTAGTGAAAAATTTATAAACTAGCAGACTTGTCCCTCAGGTTAGTTGCAACACATGCAACGTAGTTATGGGGCGGTTATGTAAACGCATTGTTGGAGTTTCATTACAATTTTTTTCTCTTATGTAGATGCGTAGGCGCCGACCGAGGCGACACCAAATGAGTACGCCATGTAAGCACACGTACCACGATGTCAACTAGTTCATCACGTTACGTCATTATAGTGATCGATATACGACACGGCTCTCCATAGGGTTGTCAAAAACAGATTTTCTTTATTTTAATATATTTTTGGAAATAGTCAAATATTTATTTTTTATGTCTTCGCTGCGGACGGTTTAACATTTTAAATGCGAATAGGTACTCACGATTCCGAACTTGTGAAAATATTTCAACTTAGTTATGCATATAATATGTCAATAAGTTTCACATTATAACGTGAAAATACCTACATCATGCTTGTTACGGTAGATAACTGCAAACAATGATTTGACATTGATTTTCTGAGATTATTTTACGAGCTCAAACCACAAGTTAGGAACATCCTTTCGCTGCCACCCATGAAAATTGGGTCAGATCCAGAATAAGACTAAAATTTGGACTGTGTGTACAAAATCATCTCATATTATGTTTCCAAAAATATACCGAAAACTACCTCAATCAAACCTTTAATAAAATATCCACTTCGAACCTAATTTTCTTTTTCAACGCCATAGATTATTTTCAAGGTTTATAATTAATGTAAGACACATAATATATTTAAATAATATTACCTTATTCGTTATACAGATACTAATTGGATCTCGAAGCAGTTTATTAGATACTATTATGTTAGTGATGAATTATTCCAAAGCACAAGTGATAGACATTTAATTCACATGTTATTTTCACAATGATAAACAAGTCTTTCTTATTTGTTGTACGTTAATACTTGGGGACGTTTCCTGATGTATGTTTAATAACATAATGTCCTTGGCTATGTTTATTGTCTCTAGCCTTATGGGCATCCATTATTCAGTGCAATTTGAAAATATTTATGCGTTTCGTTTATTTCTCTATTTATTTACAAACTAGTGCCTGCAACTTAGCCGCTGGAATGTTGGACTAAAATAGATCTAGGAAAAAAGTATAAATTCCAACTTTCAAGTAAATCCAATTATTTCTAAACGTCTTTAAACAGACCTTTTTGAATAACAAAGTGCCGATATCCAATAACGCAAGTAGTTATCCATATACTTGTTCCCTAATTGGGAATTAATACTATGTAGGTAGATGGGTAGTTTTAACACCTGCCTTCATCTTATTCAACGATCATCCGAAACAGTACGATTAAACATTAACGTTTGCCTTGGTCTCTCCTTTTTAGAGCTAATATAAACATTGATGGATAAATAAATAATTTATATGATGTTTTTAGCCCTACCCTGGGTCTAATTAGGGAGATGTCGCCTACGCCAGCGGACTCTTTTAACCTCGGCTTAAAACCGGCGTCTCTTATCACGCTCGTAAATGATTTATTGCCTGACATTTGTAATTATAATTTTATACAACACGGCGCTTAAAAGAAATCTGGGGAGATAATGTTCGTTATTCTATTAGCACGAAATATTTTAGTTGATGTGGCTTTTCCGACGTGCAACAAAATGTCATCAAACTTATTTACTTATTTACTCACAAAACATAATTATAAAATAAACCTACTGTAGGGCCAATTTACAATAAACGTACCTACACATACATTTGTGCTAGCTGGGACGGTCGGCGAATTCTTAATTACCATATGCTACACGTACCTAAAAATATTAATTACCTTTTAAATTAATTAAAATCTGAGAGCTGATTGTTACATTATGTTATTTTTACGTACGTCTGTCGTCGTTGGTGATTGCTTTGTGGTTGGATGTCGCTCTTATCATCCACACGACGACTCGGATGGCAAAGCAAAATGTTAACACACCCAGTAAAGTGAGAAAGCTGTCTATTGTAATGATAATGACGACATGTAAATAGACACAACACAGGCTCTATTTATTCATTGTTCAAGGACGCTACCGGATACACAGAAGCTACCTCCTATGAATATCTACTTCACCAATCCGTTGGTGACATTAAAAAGATTAGGAAACCAGGTATTCATCACATAGATAATATTATGTAGTTGACAAACAATCACACAAGTCACCTATATACATATACATATGTGGTCTATCACCCATTAACACATCAAACTTACCAAAGGCATCACGAAATTACATCTCTGACTTAATTTCGTGATAGTAACCAGTAACCAATATCCGCACGCCTCATTCCATAGCCACCGAAATCGAATTAACTGACGAACACGATCTCTTTGATACGACAACACGACAACGCGCTGTTTTTTCGAAACACAATTAGATCGCTCGTGCCAGGACCACGAAATTTCCGTTCGTCACCGTCTGATGGTGATCTATTCTTGTGGTTTCGGAGATCCTTAGATCCCGATAATTAACACCAAAATGGTCAAAGTACCTTCCATTGTGACATAGCAAAGTATTAAAGGTCTAGCCACTGCATCATTCCTTATTCAACTAGGCATACAGTATGGGCATAAAGTCTCCTATTATGTATGTATCGATATTTGTAATTAAACAATTACAAACTATTTTTAACAAATGATGTACACCTGTGCAAAAAAATAGATCATCCAAGTAAATTAACGATAAAAATAATTTCCATTCCAGCAACACAGAACCCAATCAGTCACACCACTGATCCGATAGCGAAGCTATTACTGCACAAAGAAAAACCAACGTTCACACACAAAGGAGAATAATACAGAACCCTTCGAATGCCAGTGGCCATTTTTTAAGAAAAAAAGAGTAAGGTGCAATGCGATGGACCGGAGTGAATCAGCCCACGCGACAGCGTGACGGTTAGGGCGCTACCATGCACGGATTGCTTTTGACAAAAACCAATATTTCCAATAATTCCAACTTACACTGCATACATTGCTGGTTTTGTTGATACTTACACTGAGAAGATTCAACTTAGCAAGCGATGTAAGTAAAAGTTGTGTAAAGTGTCTATGTTTGGTGGTTTTCAGTGCTACATTATGATGGCACGGGGCGGACTTGGGACGATGAAAAAATTATCATTAAGTACGGTCGAGATTGGAATGAGATGGTTTGAGAATAAGGCACGTCGCGGGTGCTCGTGGTCGTCAGGACAAGTGAGGTTTTTTATTTGGTTCGGTAGGAATATGCCTACCCGTGTACATAATAATATATTATAATGATCTAAGTTACTTGTAATAGATTTATAGTGCAAATAAATTATGTTCTAAGCAATACATGAGATCTCGGAGTCTGGAAAATATATTATGTTAAATTAAAAAAAAAATCATAAAAAATAGTTCTCGTAGTAACGAAATTAACGGTCAAGGCTGCATAATATTTTGACTAAGGTGTAAAAACTGTGAAGTTAGGGCTGGTAGAGTTAGGACGTGTAGAGTTAGAAGTTTGGCTCTACATAAGATCTGATAACTTAAAGACAGTGCAAGCCATATGGTACTGTCTTGGAAACATAGGTATTACATGAAAAATTAAATGTTAGCTTAGTTTAGTGGGATCCATATTTCACGAAAATGCCCAAGATAATATATTGCTTGCCCAATACCAATAACAAGTATTAATAGGGCAAAAACGAATTTATCGTCAAAGGAAATAAAAGTAGTATTCAATACATTATCAATATGACCGTATGCTCCATTGAGCATATGTCGCGCATATGTTCGATGCATAATGATGCTTGTGTGTTCATAAGAATCGAGTAATTTGTACTTATAACACCTTTTGTTGTTTTTTTTGCTTCACCCTTTGATGCCGAATACATAATGGAAGCGGATAGTGTCAATTAGTTTTGAGGTGAGGAAGACGGATTAGATTTTGTTGTAAAAAATGTATAGCTTGAAATATTTGTGGGTAAACAACTTCTGGTAAAAAGATACAGTTTTATATTTTTATAGATTGAAAAACTTTAAAGTAAACCTTCTCGTACAATCAGTATTGTTCAACCACATTTTAATTTCTACAGGAAATTGTTTTCTTCGTAAATAATAAAAATCAAAAACGTTTACTTCTGGCTACTACGAAACTAAACGACCTTATACTACCAAAGTCTGCGCTATTACAATATTCACTTATGTTCTATACATTGCTGTTTTTACGAGGAGTTATTTGCAACTGTGAATGAAAAAAGAGCATTGTATTGTAAATAAGAGATTAGAGTTGTGTACCAATATGCTTTAGTGTAAAGATTGTCATCGTAAATCCTGGGATCGTGTGAAAGAACCACGCCTGCTCGAAGATACTTGTGCAGCAAGCAATCGGTAGATAATAATTATTTTATTAATATCCGACACCTTTTCGCCTATTTTCTTACAATGATTTAGTGTTTATTGATAATTAATATCGTGTAAACGGTTTTCTGCCAGCGATTTCTCTTAATTACCACCGGTTTTTGTCAGCCCAAATTCAATTTAGCGGTGGTAATTGCGTATCAATATATCAGCAAGTACACTAGCTGATTAAAGCTTGTCAGGTAAATTATATAACCGTAAAATAAATATTCCTACTCCACATCGGAACCGCAATCTTTCAAAATAATTAAAAATGATTCAACATCGCGGACAAAAATGCGTAGTCGGTTAATAAGTAATGTCAAAAATAATCACCTCTGTATGACATAGGTATTAAAAGACACAGGGCACTCAAACGTTGGTTACTTTATAGCTATGTTACACTACGAAAGTGTAGTAGGTAGCAAATGACATATAAAGGACTCCCGAATACAGTGACTTGTTTGGAACAAACTAAATTAAAAATTTGTTTATATTTAAAACTTGTGCTGTAACCACATGTCGTCTGTGCTGTAACATCGTGAGGAAAACTGTCTCAATTTTCCTCACGATGTCACAGAGTTCTCCATGATGTTTTCAAAGATGTGAAATCTATCAATCCTCACTTAGTCTATGTAGCGGACTTAGTGCCATTGGCAATAATATTAAGTTAATTAGGTAAACATATGACATTACCAGAAGTGAAAAATATACATTACAAGGTACAAAAGGCGTACAAAAAAGCAATATTATGGTTATTATTAATATTATTCGCAACGCATCATTAACTCAAAGAATTTACTTAAGTTAAAAGCTTAAGAAATTGCAACAAATGCCATATCCTACTGTATACCAATCTATTTTCGGAGCCAAGGTGTGAAAGCGAGAATGGCATCACAAGCCGCGATCGCATGCATTAGATGGAAAAAACGTATTCCCCTTTTTATGAATAGAAACATGACCATCGGTAGACCGGCAGGTGATCTGCCGTCTCCTTAATGTCAAGTCAATTAGGACCCCAATAGATTAGTAATTCGAAATATTTCCAGTTTAACTAATGGATAGAGTAAGTGTCCTTGACAGGATGAAATGTAGCAGTCTTTCGATTTTAAATAGGTACAAAATTATTTAACCGTGTTGGTATTGGTGATTTATTTGTGTACGTCACACGTGTCGTTGTCTTATGAATCTGCCACCGTTTTTGAATATTTTATCATCGAGGAGATGACAGCAAAAGAAACTCCTCATCACACCTTTTAAGCAAACGTTTAAGGTTTTTTAACAATAGTTTGCATAGTGACATTTAAATGACATTTAAATTTAAGCTTTCGATATCTAGATGGATTTTCGTACTGGCCATTGACTCCTCCGATCCGCATTGGATTGTAGTGGAAGAATACGAGTATGCTCTAGGCCTCTCCAATAAAGAGAAACTCTTGTTAAGTAATGAACTACATATAAATTAATTAACGTCGAATGAAAGGTTCCTTCAGGTCCATTTTTATGTTCCAAAGTATTTAAGACAATCTTACTAGTAAAATATCACACACGAATAAACTAATACCTTTTATTATCCTCGCAAATAGTTGCAAGCGTCTCTCCATTAATCAGGAAGGTGATCGCGTGCGAGTCAGATTAGCCCGGGCCAGTGTACCCACGTTCTTACCCGGATTCCTTGTTAACAGACTTGAAAATCGTTAATAATAAGGATAATTTTGATAAGGCAAACAATTTATTATAATAAAAATGCTTTGTAATTAATTACTGAAATGCGGTATACAATAAGAAAAACTACAAACTATGTACTAATAAACCTACAATTCTTAATATCAACTCGTCATTCTTTCCGCCTTTCCCGGAATCGAATTCGGGAACCGTCGAATCGTCGATGTCGGCACGTGTCACACTGGGAAACATTGCACAGTACTGATCGTAATATTGAAATCAAGTAACTAACCATTTCCAATATTAATCTATTCTATCCTAACCAATCTATCCTTATGCCTACTTCTAATTTATATTTATCTACCTTAATAGATATGTGTAATCCGTTATCATGTTACCATTTAGCCTACTTCTACATTCTACAGAATTAGGTTAGCTTTTAGGATATCTAAGAGAACAGACATGAGAATGATGAAGATGTCAAGCAAAGAAGTTAAGTATATTCAGTAGCATTGCTACTAATGACGAAGTTTCTCAACGTACGAACAATCTAATTCAAACACCGCAGCCATTTAAATTCATACGAACTGTATATTATGTAAAAATAAATAATTATTCGTAACCACACATTTCACAACCGAAACCGTCGGTGTCGGCTAAGTACTCACTGTAATAATGCTAAATGACGATTTAATTCCAGGCTCCGTTGTGTATATCTGCTTAAATCAGAGATTAAAAACTGGGCAGAGTCGACATTTGTTTGGAATCGTTAATTAGTAATAAAAATTTATATGAGATTCCAAAACATACTAAATTACTATAGTATCGTTAATTTGATGCTAAAATGGACATGTTAAAAATGGCTGTTGTTTGTATAACACAGAAAATAAATACAAAAATGTTTATTCTCGAATTAATCAAACCAATTAATATCCCCCATTTCCCAGGCAGGCTCACTGCGTATTAGCTAACGATTGATAAAAAATAGGTAACATTTGTGTTTGATTTTATTTAAAAAGTAGGTATCAATAATGAATAATAATAATTACCAAAAATACTGTTCATAGGGCATATTATTCTCCTTTGATTTCAGATCCTGGAACGAAGGCCCATCAAACGTTGCAATACTCATAAGAAGATACATAAATATAGAGTCAATCTGCAATAGACAAAAAGATTGTAGGCACAAAACCTTAACTTTCCGTGTCACTTCTACAAATATCTTTAATCCAACACATTCACTTGAAGTGGTCTAAACAATTTTTCTAAGACATTAACAACTGCTCCACATTCGTACAGACGGACAAAAAACTGAGGCGTGCAGTTAAGTAGATAAAACAACAGCAGCCGTCGAATTTCCTCCGGACATTAATCACACTAGTAAGTATGTTCGGTAACCCGCTGGGTGGCCATGGGTTTCGGTATTAATAGGATTTAAATCGTTATAACGTTTAGCTATAATCCATTAGTAAATCAATGTAGGGCGCGTATTTATGCGGACAAGGTGAAGGGTATTTTACTATGCTGTAACTTTAGAAAGTTTTGTGGATGTGGTTGTTACAACCCTTTGTACATTTTTGTCTGATTGTGCATAAATCTTAACATTTTTGTGTAATTTAATTTTCTGAATATTTCAATATATTTTTTAATATTATTCGCTCACATCATTATAGCGGCTATACCTGCCAGTTCGTAACAAATTAATAGGAATTACATGATCTACTGAAACATATATTATTTTAACAAAATAAATATATACGTACGTTGCTAAAATAATAATGCCAAATTAATTAAATTATATATTGTACGTATCAACTATCCCATACCATACTATACCTACTGCATAAACGGCTACAACAAGAACTGGTATTCCTGTAGTTTCAAACATAGTGTCTCAATTATTCCCGCAGCATGGCCACAGTACTCGCGTGCTTGCGCGCGCACTTTCTACCGCTAACGGTCGGCGCGTGCGCACACACCTGTCCCGCGACCCCGGCCAGTGTGGTTAGCGTCGTGCGTTTCCTTCTTACTTATTGTAGCATTGCCGATAGGCTGGACCGTGTAGGGTGGTTATGTTTCATAGAATTGTAGCTTTTATTGAGTGTGGGTAATGAAATAACGAATAGAATTTTAAACGTTTAGAGCGGCTTCTCGTAACTATTATACCTTTTAGCATGTCACTTTTTCCGAATGGATAGTTACTGTTGGCCTAAGTGGCCTTCAAAGCTTTACGCGCAGAGATGGAAATGGCCTGGAGAGGCCCCACCGAAAAGACAAAAAAATTAATTTCGCACTCGAATGGGATGATAGCCCTTAGCTCAGTGGAAAAAGCGGGTTACGGCTACCTATAAGGGGAACACAGGGGTTCATATGGAACAAACATGACGTTCATCAATTTTAATCTGCTCTTTATAATTCATAAGGGAATAAATGAACACTGTCATTAAAAACAGCTCGTAGACACGTGGTGACCTTGTTTGGTGACCCCTGTTTCAGACGTAAGATAAATTACTTCGTCTGGCAGATACAGACCCAGATACAGATACAGACTCGTCCAAATGCAGAATTTTTCCATAATTTAAAATTTAAATATTACACACGTGCTAATAGCTTAACGCGGTCTCGCCCACGCGCCAGACAAATTAATTGCATTGGAACTTGATGCGAAATTTAGAAGCAGTTCGATATTGCAGTTCCAATTTTATATTCTGGTATTCCATCAATATGTCAAATCAATACGGAATTTAGTGTAATGGGTAGTGTGTTAACCTATGCTAATAAATAATGCATTTAACTGTGTGCTATGTTGTGTTGAGATTAGTGAATTTACATTGGCCGTCCGTAATATTTTTCACAGACACAGTGATAATATAATTACACGGATTATGTCACATAAAAAAAGCAAAATGATGATTTTAATTTAACTTGAAATTGAATGGTATTGAATTGATTTTTGTAATTTTATAAGGATTTAAACACAAATTCTAATTTCCTTACTAGGTAGATACTAACTTCAAATTCGATATACTACTTACTAATCCTACTAATATTATAAATGCGAAAGTTTGTAAGGATGTATGTGAGAGAGTGAGTGTGTGTGTGTGTGTGTGTTTGTTGCTCTTTCACGCAAAAACTACTGAACGAATTTTCATGAAACTTTGCAGTAATATAGCTTAAACATCAGAATAACATATTTTTTTTAAATTTATAGAGATTTTTGAAGAGACTAGTTTCCCGAAGCGAAGCGAGGGTGGATTTACTAGTTTATTGATAAACTTATTTTCTCACTTGATTTATCCCAATTACCTAAGCTATTAATACTAGGTACACCGAAAACAACATGTAAAATAGTGTTTCAAAGTTAGCTCATTTTTGGAACTGTAAGCATTAAACTAATCGAATATTTTAGATGTGTAGAATGTCGCTAATACCAGCGTATGCATCATTTATACGAGACAGTTAGTTTCTGTTTAACTTTTTCTGTACCGTACGGTATTCATGACTACTGTGTTACTGATAATTTAAGTTTGTTGTATATGCAATTTTAAAGTTTAAGAATGCAATTATTGGAAGGAAGTTCTTTATTTATTATACACTCCCATATTTGTTTCATATAAAATAAACAAAGACACATTTCAATAAAAACATCCTACCGACAAAGGGCAATAAATGAAGAAGTAATGAGGAGATAATCAAAAAATGTACCATGTAAGAAGCAAGTAGTACCTACATAATAAATATTATGAGATCCTTCCCGCAATATATTGTTTTCGACCTTAATATAGCTATATATGGAAGAAAACTGTTGTCGATTAAAGTTCATTGGTATCTTTTCGCCGGCAATGCAGGTTTTGAGGCACTAACTCGGCTTGGACTTTGGGAAATTTGTCGTGAATTTACAAATCTATTGAAGATTAAGTCAGTTGAGAAACGACTTAGAGATTGGTCTTTAGCTATTTTTAATTACTTGCCTCTTCTTGGTCGGCAACGGATCGCCAATGTCTTGTTGTGCCTTCCCTTACAGATATCCAAAGTAGCTGAAAAAATATTACATAAGTTTTTTGTAACAATGTTATAAATATTTCTACGGAATTTACCTTCCGTAAGAGATAAACTATGACTCAAAACTAACTGCGATCTATTTAAATTGGAAAAAAACAGAGGGGTTTTTGCATGGTTTTGTAAACATCTAGACATCTTTTTCATCTTTCTTTTACTGTTGTAAGACTGCAACAGCTATTCGCGATGTTTCCAATATTCATTCAATTTAAAGACTAGATGTTAGTATCCCACTTTGTTGGACATTTTATGATTTTCAATGATAATATTAAATTCTTTTCACTCTAAGAATATCACTATTATACTTAAAAATCAATCCAATTGTACTTATAATTTCTGCCTTTGTATTTCTCGACGCATAAACTAATAAAGTAGGTATCTACTGCAAATTCGTACCAAAATATTTCGCATTTATAACGTTAATAGAATAAGAATCAAATCGAATTCATCGTCACTTAATTTTATATCAACCACGTCGTGAGTGCTGAGAGCTAATTTTACTAAAAAAATAGTTTCAATTACATTTGTTTTTCAATCACTCATAGAATGCTAGAATTCCCTGTGGATGGCATGACCGATGTATACATTTATGTTAATTCCACATTAATTAATTCCACTATCTACGGAAAATATATTAGTAGATAAACCTCAATATTGGCACCTTTAAACTTCTATCCAGCATAATTTACGTCATCGTACTTCATGGAACATTAGTTATTTAATTAGTTAACTCTACTAATTATTTCACTTTTACTACTTCTCTATGTAAATAGCAGATGAACTTAATGGCCAAGGTGACTTGAAAGAATCGAGTATCAAAATTCATATAATCATGTATCTAAAGGTTGACAAGTACAAAACGGTAAATCCCATTACACTTTTAAATAAATCACAGCTACTCTCCAGATCTGAAAACTTTTTTAAAAAATTTTGGGGTATATCTTCACTCTCATTGAAGCAGACATTTGATTGGGTGCGCGTCACGCATCGTGGAACAATAACGAATAGTATCGTCCTTAGGCCTCCAACGACGATCTTTGTGTGCGTTTTGTGCTTCGTAGGTACATGACGGAACAGCAAAGTGCACACAAACAGGCCATGTTGGCACTTTTGTAAGAAGAACATATACTTGATTACAGATAATAAAAGGGAAGATAAGTAAAAGCGTTAAGTTTGAATTAAACAAGTATAACGTTTGAACTTAAATATTAATTAGAAAAAAAAGTTGTTACTACATATATAGTAGGTATATACTAATTTACTATTAAGATACTATTAAGAAGAAATGTTTATAGTTATTAAGTATTCCTTCACGATTTCGCAATGGAGCAGCGTGGTAGAGTATAATCCAGTCCTTTTCAGGTATGAGGAGAGACCAGTAATCAGTGACTGTGATGCTTGAAGCCAAATTCCTAAAACTAGGGCTATCACTACTCTAAAAATAGCAGAGTTGTGTGAAATAAATCCCAGCTTCTCATAACTGATATCTGAGCGCCGGCAATCATCGATCGCAATTTAATTTTGGAAGCATCTCCGTTAATCAGTAATCAACAAAGACAGCCAATACACCTTCCTAATCTAACCGATCGTAATGTCACGAAGGGCCGACGACGGTTGGCAGGTGCGCGTTCACCTGTTCGCTCCCGACCGTTAGTGTACGTTGATGACGCAATCCGGTCATAGTGGATGGGGGTTGTGTATCCTGTACTTTATTTTGTTACAGAATTGGTGTGGGGACTCTTTGTTTTATGCGCGCCTAGTACCGAACTTTGCTGTTTTAGAGTACTTTAAATGCACAATGTTTATGTTTAAAATGATAAATATCAATAAAATTTATAACAGGTTAGTTGCGTAAAGTTAATTAATGATGATAAGAAAATAACGCAAATAAGAGTCCATAAGCGGATAGAGGATTATAAAGTCAGCCATTGATTTCGCCCTTAGAGCTCGTGATTTAATTAAAGACTTGACCCTAGGAAAGCGGTGCCGTCATGTAGCGGCCGTAATACAGCGGTGAATGACGTCATTAGAACGTTGTCTATGTAAACGAAATGGCGCGGTTTCCTAGAGAGCGGTAACTGACACCGTAACGTAAAAAGCGGTGCCGTCATTTGCATGACGGCCGTCTTGTCGGTGTCCGATGCTTTGGTCAACGTTTTATTGATAGCGGTGAAGCTATTTTTAATATGTATTTGTGTTTTTTTCGAAACAACGTCAAAAAAATAAAAAGTAAAGAAAAAAGTCAACTAAAACAGAATTGGTGGCGTGAAAGTGGAGAAATATTAAATTCTGATGAATTATTAATTATTAAAATGACTGACGGTGTGTTAAAACCGCCGTGGAACTTTCCACATGTCATCACCGTCAAGACGGCCGTCTACTTGCGTCCGTAATATTACGGCCGCTACATGACGGCACCGCTTTCCTAGGAAACCAAAGCTTTAGTAAGTTATAATTGATTAATTAGTTCATTAAATTGAACAATCGCTAGTACCTACTTGCAGTTGGTTTTAGAAAGAGGTAGCTTTATATGAATAAAACAACGTAATTTCTACATAAAAATACGATTGCTTAGGTACCAATATTAACATGTTTGTTGCATTTTAATAACACCAATTTGCACCATCGCAACCATTGAATAGACAATAAGCAGAACGAAATAGATTCGAAAAGGAATAATCAGTACTGCAAACATTATTTGAACGTGATACTACAATAAGATCTCATTACCTTCAGAGATTATTGTGCATCAAAATAAGCTTTATTGCTTTGCAATAGGGACAAAAAGTCAATAAATGAAATACGGGCACTATTATACAACTATACAAATAGAGCTAAAGGAAAATATACTTTAAAACCTTGTAATAGCAATGAAAAAGTGTAATGATGGAGATATTACACAGTTACGGTGAAATTGTCTGAGTGCCACGTGCCTTTGAATAGTTGAAAGTATTTTGCGAATAGGGATGCCTTACTCGCATCGATATATTTGCACGATATATTGCATACCGTTTGCACATAATTATTTGTAATTTTTATTACACGTCAAAAACAAAACCCTACAGAAATCTTAAGTCACTCTGTCTTTTCTGCCTTTTGATTATCTAGTGCCAGTAGTCTCTCTTCAGTCTTCAATATTTTGTCAAAGAGATTTTCAACAATGACTTTTTCTTATAAAAAGTAGAATATTAGAGTGTAAAATGATAGTGACTTTTAAAAAATTGGGCAAGTTTAAATTTCCTATTATTTAAAATAATCAAATTACATCGTAATTGGTCAACGATATGATATACTTGTAAAGATAAGATTTAAAGTCAAGACAGGTTGAATATTTTAGATTGATAGCGCTTATTTCGATAAAGAGAATGTCAAGCAAACGAAGTGCGATGAACTGGTTCTGTCAATAAAACCACAACCAATACTTGATGTCTGACGTCACATTTGTAGATATAAAAAACCTTTCGATACATTGATTGGCCACTAACCTCAACTGAATCAAAACATTGGAGTAGTTGGTGAAATATTCTCTAGGCCTAGTACACCTATGAGTAGAGGCTTAGTTACTTATGAAAAGAGATTTGCATTAGGCTTTCAAAGGGAAAAACAAGTAAAAAAGTCATAGAGAGATAACACGCGCGTTTGGATACGATATGAAATTTACATAATAAAGTACATTTAAGATCGATGGTGAGCACTTCAAATGCTGTAAATAAATTCTTACAATTACAATCCAAATAGAACTGTGAACACAGATAATAAATTTATTTAAGCGGAGAGTGGCAATTCCATATTCTCGACGACTGAGATGTTTGATTGTTGGCAATGCATTGTTGACTTCATAATGAGATACTGTACCATTATTTCTAAGACTTCAATTATCACTTCTGGATAAGTAACTGTGATTGCCCGATATTAATAAATAAATAATAAATAAAATATCGATAGAAATAAGGCTATAAACACATCCCTAAATAAAACATAGAAGCTCGGCATGGTGTGTCGAGCAATCACCGCGGTTTTACACTAGTATTAGATAAAATTACTGCTCGTGTTTGTTTGTGGTTACAATGGTCCAGATACCATTGTATTGTATAGCTTCCTTACCAATCTTGCTTCTTTTAGTTTATTTCAAGAACAAACAATCTGAGATTACTCGGATACAGTTTAAATTGAGAATTATCAGTTGATCGAAAATTGTTGGTGTTGTTACCGATAAGTTGATTTCCTTGTCGTTAAGGCTGCTTTTCGTTTGTATTTACATGTAGAGTTATATTTTATTTGTTAGTTTTAAATTTAATCTATTTTGAAAAATATTGGACTGCAGACGTCAAGAAGTAATAGCAGTCAGGAATTATTTGTTAAGGTAGGACTAAATTCCTACATGAACTAGAAGCAAGTAAAGTCCCTTTTAACATTAAAAATTGACTGTTCTATTCAGGTTCTAGGTATACGTCACGTAATACGTAGGCAGAGAACTCAGATCAATAAATCAGAGAAATCCGGTAAACATATTTAGATATAGCGGTATAATTCGCTCGGAAGTAATGAAATCATTAATACTTAATATTCATACACGGAATATTTGTCGCTCTTGTATAAATCTAGTGGATATTTACGATGTATGATATAAATATCTGATTAAGATTAGATCTCCACGTGGTCTTTAAGAAAAGTTCAACTTCTATTATTTATTATTTTCTACAGAGTGAATGAATTCATTTTATCCAAAATAATGCTTACATATAGCCAGAAAGTAAATGTAAAGAAATCATATTTACACCTGCGCAAAAAGTAAAAATGGAATGTAAGTAAGCGTAACTTTGACAGTTTTATGTTAATAGCCGACAAATGAGCAGACAAGGCACTTGATGGTATGTGGTCATCGTTAAAACAATACGTCAAAAATGCGTTGTCGGCCAAGAACGAAGACGACAAAACCGACAAGTCGTTAATGTTCCCTCGTTATACGCCAATACTATAGGTACTCGTATTCTACCTTTACACCAAAACAAAACTTAATATCAAATCAAACAAAATGACATCATGATGTACAAAATATTTCTCCGTGACACGTGGATCTCATTACATTAAACGTAAGCAAAAAGAACAACGAAATTTCCTAACCCAGACCTGATTCTTTGCATATAATTTTATTATAATGGTCACAAGCTATGCAAGAAAGTTGCACCGGAACGTGACATTAATAATGCGATTACTTTATCGACCGTTCACTTTTTGCAGCCATCAAACAATCAAAATGGTATTGCGTTCACAATCCAAACCGTGTTCATAAAAAGCTCGATTAAACCAACAATTTGGGGCGTCCGTACAATGCCATAGATCGCGCGACGGGAGTCAGCAGTGCTGCTGCCCTCGCCAGGAAAGAACGTCTCTGCTTGCTTACCATTTGATTCAGCTCGAAGATCCATCGAAGCTGGTCATAGATGAGACTGAGCTATAGAAAAAATGTAATAAAGCCGAAGCAAAATAGAGAAGTAGTTTGGATCAATATGGTGCGTTGTTCGAGACAAACTGCTTTGTCATATAGCGTAATCGACGGACGGTGGCGCCTTTGTGTGGAGGCTATCGTCGGCGTTTTGTTACGCTATCTGATGAGTGCTCCTATTCTGCTCACAAAAAAGCTATCGGTCGCGCGTTCGTACAATCGCTCCTACACCTCGTTGGTAAACTCATCTGAGAGGTTCTCTTGTAATAGATGTTTGTATCGATCGTTGTCTTTAAGATTTCTTTAGTTTAAGCCAGTTAGAAAGCAATTAATTTGCATTCTTTATCGCTTGGATTCACTGCAGCATAATGTGGGAACTTAATACAAAGCGCACTTTTATTGGTTGAATTTTATTGCTTACAATTTGAATAATTGTTTCACGATAAATAAAAATCTCTAGAAGAAATGAGAAAAGAGTTTACAATTATTAATAACTAATACATTACTAATTAAAAAAAAACTAAAAAGAGGCTTTAGAAATTAAGAAAACATATCCACCAAAGAAAGACGAATTTTAAAAGAAACTCAACATTTTGACACAATATTTAAAGAAGCAGAACATGTAGTTAATGTACTTAAATGTTAGGAGTTTGATAAGATTCATTTTTGGGAAGAACGCAGTAGTAACTAGGAAAAACATTGCAACCAATCAGTGGACATAGGGCCTATTGTGAAAGGCTGTCCTTGCCCCGGTCTCGAAGCTCATTAGTAACAAAATTCATTCAAATAAGCGAAGCAGTACGAAGATAAATCACAATTCTTTAGAAATCTTTTTGCTATAACGACTTTTGGGCTATAAGAACAAGATTTCCCTTGTCGAAGCACTTCCTGAATCATTGAAATCTAGGTCGCCAAATCAGTATTCAAATCAAATAAAGCGATAGTCGACTATTCAAGCCAGAAGTTTATTGTCATTAATTTGGCAATTATCCATTAGTTCTAGGTTTGTTTCCTTTATTGATAGTAGTTATTTTTAAAAACTAATTGTAAACATACAAAACGTTGATAGCGACTGCGTTTAACGAGAAAAATATTCCGAATACAATTTCTGAATGGACCAGAAATTTAACGGATAAACGTTTGATGTATTTAAGTGTAAACTTTTCAAAAACTAGTGATTATTATTGTTAGTAACTACTGAAATTCTGTCGGAACAATATAATTTATTAGTAATAAATAGACCTATAACTGCACCGATAGGCACCTTTGAGATGAAGTTGGATACAGAGCGTATCCAAATTACGACTTTTAATCAACTCTTTTCCCTCAATAGTTCTATCATCCTATACTCCAACGAAATTGTTTATTTGTAAAACCACGACGAACGATAAATAACAATCCTACTACAAAATACTGAATATAAAGTCCATTATATTAAATAAGTTATACTAAGCAGCCCTGAAGATCTTAACCGAGAAGCGTTAATTGGTCCATACTTTAGCCACTCGATGCAGTTTGCACTCGGCACCTCAATAACATCGATGATATTTATGACCGCTGCTTGAATTAATCGATAATCGTGCATAAATCAACGATGTTCGCACAATACATGGTGCCCTCGTGCGTGTTGAACGCGCATAGCTCCCGAACGACCAGGATTATGGTGAGGTGGATTTTATAATTTGTGATACATTATTGAGGAAGCGATACTGGTTGCAGTCGTTTTATTGCCAAGCGTTTTAATAATCAAAATCTTCTGTTGTAACGGTTTTATGACTATCATTCCCGGTCTGTTTATGGTTAAAGTGAGTTCTATAGCCCTATTTAATCTAGAGGAACACCTTTCCCATTTGTATCTGATATTGTTCAGCATTTATATAATTATTTCATTGGCCAGCTATTCAGTTCTACGCGATCTATGATCAACTAAAATCATTTTATATTGAAGTAAAATTTCAAATTGCGGTAATGGTAAATTCTCAGTCTTGGCTTCAAACAATCTATTATGTACGGGTCTCTTCTCTCCTCATCATTCAGTAGGTTTAGAATATACTCCATCACGCTACTACTCCCAGTTATAAGACTAATAATATAAGACATAACCTTGCCTTTAATATCTCAAGTAAACAATAAGCTCAATAGGGTTCTCTTATTTTTCAAAAAGTTTGATCAAACAGAATACTTACATTTAACGTATTACAAAAAAATAAATTTTAACAAGTTCTGCAATGATGTGTTGAAGGTAATAATTAAATTTTGCCTTGAATAATCGGGTGCACTATCGATTATACCTAGAGCATGTGTTTTGGTGGTCTCACCGGACCACCCAGGGAAGCTAACGATATAATTATTGTAGCGGAAAGATTTATTATAATCTAAAATGTTTAACATGTCTTAAAGGAAACTGTTATACAGGATGTTTAAATACCTACTACAAAAATATTGCTCAGTAATCTGTTGAACTATTGTGTAGCCCTAGTATTTGAGATGTGGGAGGACGTCTAAAATTAGAAATATCAAAATATTTGAAATCATTATTTGGAAATGAAATTTATAAAACCATATTAAATTATTTATGGTTTTTTGTTTCACACTTCAGGCAACATATCAGTGATACCTTTAACAGTAAAGGTAGTAAACAAATATAGATATTTCTATGAGCGACGGTGAAAATACTTACATACCAATAGTTAGCTCGTTCACTTCATATCACGCAATAGTCAAGTATGGCATATCAAAAAGTAAAGACGATTAAAGTTTAATGACATTAAAACATCATTAAAAACACCCCCTGTAGCAGTACAACACGTGAGCATAATTTAAGTATTGTGTTCATTAATTAAATTAACCGATCAATATTAATATAACGGGTCTAATTGATAGGTGCGTACACAGTCAAGTGAAAGTTAACGATATCGTTAAATGTTTCATACATTTGTTATGATCTATATTTACCTGCATGTTAACAGTAGGGGGCTTTCTCGGGGTCCTTTGCAGTTATTAATTACAATTGTTTATCTTATTAATTTTTGTATATGGATTTTTTATGACTTGGGTACTCAGCAAGTAGCTTATTAAGAACTCATAATTATTGTTTACTCCTGAAAACTAAAATGTATTTATATGTCATAATTTCAATTATATGTGAAGTCCTCTAGCGACAAAAACGAGAGTTATCTATCAAAAAGTTACAAATACAAATACCTATTACCTACTAAGACTCGGTCATCTACTTGTCACAGGTCTTTCTTAAATCATCGTTGGTAGTTGGTTGGTTTATATAACTAGTAAAAATCACTTTAAGAAAAACATAAATTATCACAATAATTATAATTAAGAGCGTTTCTTCCTATAAGCCTCCATAGAAGCCCAGACGTTTTTCGAGTTTTTAATACAAAGACACACAGGAATAACACTATTATATCAAGTTCCAAGCAGGTTAAAAATTGTGTATTATTTTTAATGCGAGTGGCGGAGAAAACTTGGATAGTGTGATTTAGGTTTTGTTGTGACGTCACTGTGTATCGTGTCGTGTATGCTGTCTTCACGAAAGTATTGGGAAGTTTTGGAATTTCTGCTTCAACAAATTAATGTACCTTTCTGAAACATTCGTTGAATCAAAAAATTACGTGCATAAATTAATAGAAAAAAAGAAACGCATATGAAAAAATTTTGAATAGATGCAAACTCTGATAGAACCAAGTATCTAATAAGAATTTTTAAAGCATTCATAAAGACGATTACTTAACACTTGTTCCGTCATTTAGTATGCAAACGGGAACTTACGGTACGGTTTGCTTATAAATTCCTGTTCTTAAACATCTCAATACTATAAGCAACTTTGTATAATTAATTCAGAGGCTAAATCGAATGCTAATATGGTACAAACTAAGCACTTATTTATTATAAAGCGTTTTATATCGCGTGTTTTCTTTTAAAGACATATTTCTATTTTATTTTACTCCCGAAGTTGTAGGTACCTCTGGAGTATGAAATGTAAATTATATGTCATAGTCTTCCTATTACTGAGCTCGGGTCTTCTCTCACAAGTCACAATGTAAGGGGTATGGTCATACTTAAAAATAAGACTCTGACCTAGTCTGGATTGGTAAACTTCACTTAACTTAGAAAACATCATGGAGAACTCATAGGTTCTTACGCTCTTTTCCTTCGCCGAAACAAATGATAACTATTTATTTAACTTTTATAACCCATCATTAAACAATAGTGCGTGCCGCATTCGATCCCAGACTTCCTGTTAATTGGTTTATCATTTTCAGGTCTTAGCAGCACCACGCATTTTTGGGTTCAAGATGCTCCATTGCTCCTTGTGCATGCAGCTAAATACCATGTCAAGAAGATATGACGTGACACAAGGAATCCTAGTATGTTGCATTATTCATTTACTAGCTGTTGTTTAATTTTGCAAGCTAAGCTAAACTGTCTGGTTTTAATCTCCTTAGTAAAATTATCTTCGACAATTAATCGAGTCACGTCACTTCGATCATCTTCGACCTCATGACTTATGGCGGCTTGACTTGTAGAAAAACATTCCTTCTGATATACAATGAGACAAAAATAGCAATCGATTTTACTTTTTACAGATTCCTCTCATTAATTGCTCTAAACGTACACTTAGCGCGTACGTCTTTCATATCGAACAGCGGTCATTTAATAAATCCTGCTCTAAGGCTAAGCTAGCTCCTGTGGCGTTATCGTCTCGCACGCGGTATAGCGTGATACGGCGCAATGCCTGCCACATGCCGAGTACTGCGAAAGATCTAGAATTTATGAATGGACTAGGTGTTGCCTGCGGTTCGGACGCGCGGACTTCCACGCTACTCTGTTTTGAATTGATTTTCAATTAAGCTTTCATGTGTTGTTTTACCTTCTAAGGGTTGATTTGAAAGAACATTTAAACTTGACTTTCATTATTTCTAGCTAGAAGTCCAGACATAAATTTTCATAGTAACTTATTTAAAATCTGGAATGTCATAAAATTTTCAGCCCCTATTAAACTATAAAAGTTTATCCTTTTATAGTCTCCCATTAAAAAAAATAAAAGGGAGGTTGTCACGTCTTCAAAAGTTACGATTAATGTTTGATATATCGTGTTTTATTTATTACGAGTGAGTATAATAATGACGAAAAATTTAATTATTAACACACATATTATAAGTATGAACATGATGAAAATGATAACATTATCCGAACTGCCGAGAGACAGTTTGTTCGAAATAAAAAATGCCACCCTGAAAACTCTTTTGTTTCTTGTTATGTTGGTATACGAACTATTATTCATGGCCACTAAAAATATAGACTATAATCATATCTTATAGCATCATAAGAATAGGTAACTATGATAAAGTTCTTGTTTGAATCAGCAGCTAAACGACTAATCGTGATTTGGCTAGGTGCATGAGAACTTTAAATTTTTTTCTTTCTATTTCATTCTTTCTTGTTTGACAAAGAGTTGGTGATGTCTTTGATGTTGCTAACATTCACGGACGATGGTCACCACTTACCATCAAATGACTAGTCTGTTGCCTTATTGATAATTTACGTCAAACCATCTTATCATATCAACATAGAAACAAAATAACACGAATTGATATCTTCGCACAGTGCTCAAAAAAAAGATCTTCGTAAGTCCAAAAAAAGGTTTCAGTGCACGTCTCGCCTCGCTCAATGATTCGTGCTTGACCACATTACATTAGAAAGCCCTTCAAATGAACCATTAACGCAGCAATTAAACAGATAATCATCTCGTAGACGCACTCGAAAGTAAATAAATCACCGAGGAACACTTTGTTAAGGTGGATTGGCTATGGTTATACCGAGTTCACGGCTCTGCGGGGGATGCGAATTGTGGCGAATTAGATAAATTACATAAGGTTTATTTGAATTTAGTGAATGAACAACGAAACGCGTAAGTGTAAGGGATTTTTAACAGTGACACGTTCGAATAGAGAATTCGTAATAGAGGCGCTACCGTGAAATTGTTGTAATCTAAATGTTATATAAATGGCTAAAAATAAATAAGTCAATTTGGTAAAAATAAAAGAAAACCCAGTTACCTACCTGATTATAAGAGTTACTTACCTGATTATAAAATGGTCATCTTAGTCTGTGGACATAGGTAAGTAACATCAAAGTCATGACCGAGGCGTTGTCGACCGTAAAGGACGTTGAAGTCCTGCTTTATAAAACATTTCATGTCGATTAAAAAGTAGCTCAGTAACTTGCCACGCGGCTAAAACACTGCCAAATATCACAATTATAGCAGTAGCACTTACCGTCGGGGACACATAGCGGTAATGAGACTTAAAATCATTGTCGTGTACGAGCATGACTTACCAAAGGCAAGAGTCATGGGCGAGCAGAAGACAAGAAAACACAACTTTAAGATTGTCTATGGTTGGTTGGTTGTCTTTAAGATGCGTTATTCAGTAAACGATTGTATTTATTTAATTAACTAATAATAAGCTTTCATTTTGTTCAGAATCCCATTGCTTACATGGACAAATACTTACGTATAGTGCCAAAATCTGAATAATTTAATAAACGTCTTAAAAATTGTATTTTTTTCTGTAGCAGAAATCACCATTCGCCATTTTAATTTAAATTTATCTTCTTTAACTATATTTTCGTTGGTAATGAAAGTAAACCCATGTATTTCTACGATTTTTCACACGACAACCTCTAATGCCGATTGCATATGCGATTCTACTTCTAAACCTTCTCGCCTTTCCTATGCCAAAAAAGGAGCATTAGTATTAATAAATGCAATGTTAAATTCATTGAAAACAAATCTTATAACCTACTTTAAATATCTACTTTAAATACTTAAATATATTTCTCTCGGCATCACTACGACATTGAACATAACCCTACTAGAAGCGTACAACCGACAAACTCAATGAAGTACAAGTTTGCGCGTCATTCACTAACTCCATTAGACCATTCACTACACAAGTGCGAGAACAACGCGTCAGCTAACTAGAAACGGCACCGAATAACCGCATAACTAACTGAACGCTTCCTACGAGACTATCCAACATTACGCTTGCTATAGGATAGTCCTGCACTGTACCTAATAACTTTAAATTGACTGGAGTTTGTAGAGAATAGAAGAGCATGCAGTTAAGGTGAAATATTTATTGATAAATGACTCTCTTAGTCAGTGCTTGGGTTAATTTTGATTGATTTCAGGAGATGACAACATAGTTTCATTTTGATGTAAGCGTCCATGTAAATTATGTCCCCTATTTTCTTTACGTTTTAAGGGCATCCTAAGGATCACAGTGGTTTCTTCATGTTATTTATGCTCCAGATAGTAAATAATGCAGAAAGAAACGTACAATGTTCATTTGATATCTACATATAAATCTCTGCTAATCTCCCAAAAGATTTAGCTGATCAAATATTCGTGAAATCTTCTCGACAGCTTTTGCAGATGTTCGATTCCACGAAAGACTTTCCTGGTTACTAATTATTTGTATGCACCTGTAATTTATTCGTCACGTATTAGCATGGTTAATTTCTGGTACTTTCAGGACCAAAAAGTCAAGGAAAGCTGTCTTAAAATTTCATGGAGTCGAAATTGAAATTTGGCAAAATCCTTAATAATTATCCTGGATTAGGAGTCCTTAAATTTGGCAGACTTCCTAGGTATAAAATCCAGCGCATTTATTCACAGGAGCCTGTTGCGTCCCACAGGCATGTTCCGCGGCAACGACAATTAAGACTTAATACTTCCAACTGAAGTTGTTTTATGCAAATGGGTACGAGGATTGCGTGTTCGGACGCCTACTCAGTCTTCGAACTCGGAGCTATATTTAAAATGGACGCTATAAATATTCTAAGGAGTGTGATTGGTTTGTCTAAGCTAGAAACGAGACGGACGTTGCGGGCGTGTTAGTTCTGTCCGGTCGATCGGAAATCGTTAAGGTGACTTAATGTACGTACAAATATGTTGCGTTAACGCTTCACTGTTATGTGGTTTTTATGGGGGATTCGATTAAAGTAACTAGTTTTCATAAGATGCTAATGACAATAATAAATGTCGTGTCGTAATTAGTATCGATAGGTCTGTATGGGTTTGCTATACATATTGAAATCAAAACTATCCCAAAGTTAAGTTGATATTGAATGAATATAATATTTACTAAGTGAAGCCTGTCACCTTTTTCAATGGCGTCTTTGAAATAGTTTGCTGTAAGTTTAAATTTCTAAATTCTAATGACTACATACATGAAATGTATAGTAATATGCGTAAATTAAGCCGTCGCGTCGCTTTCCGAAGCTTTACTGACGTTACCATCAAAGTCAAAGCCAAGGCCATTATACTTATTAAGAGTCTCATACAGTCACAACCGATATTAGATTAGGCTGTAGATCGATCAATGGTTAGAGAGGGTTAAGGGTTAAAGAGAACGGATCATCATCATCTTCCTGCCCATTTCGCGCAATACAAATGTTCTTCTCTTCCATTCTTTCCTATAAGGCGTCACTTCCACACTAACACCCTTATCTTCCAAATCATCGTTCATACAGTCCATCCATCTTTTCTTTGGCTGCCCTCATCCACTCCATCCATCCACGTTCATATCAAGCGCTCTTGTCGTCACATGCTTATCCTCTGGCCTCATCACATGTCCATACCGACGCAAAGGTATCTCCTCGTAATTCCGAACGCCTAGAGTGTACCCCTTCATAATGCTTCATAACTATGCATTGTTAACTTCTTAATACAAACAACCTGGTCAACTAATCCAGAATCCAGTCACCGATCGATCGGTTCCAAGAACCTGTTAAGTAGTTAGCAGACCTCATCTCGTTGTGATTTTAACTAACGTGTCGTGATTTCTAGTTTTGCTCGAAAATCTTCAATCAATTCTAAAGATTATTAATTTATACATCAATAATATATACATAGTTATATCGAATTGTTACAAGATTTAAAGAAGATAGTGAGTGAGATAGTGTTACATTTGAATATTGAATTGTTACGTAAGTTACGTTATAGGTGAATGCTACTCAAATTCGAATCTTGGATTGTTATGCTAGAAAGGAATGATAAAATCAACGAGTAAGTAATAAAGATCATATAAAATTCTCGTGCAACTTCTTCCGAACTTGACAACACGTAACCCTCTTCCTTTGCTTGTTTTATCATCTGTCTATTCTCGAAGACGTCCTGCTCACTAGCCAGTAACCCTCTATTGGATTGATCATTTACCATCGATACAGTTGGGCTCAGAACACGTTATATATCGCTGTCAACAATAAAAAATTTCGTGTTTTTTGTCCTTTCAAAAAAAAACTTCTTCTATATTTATTTTTTAAAATCTGATACACTTAGTAGATATATTTATATTCCATCAATCTATTATGTGCATCTTGTATTATCTGGCCATACTCTGTGCAAATCCTTAATAATTCTAATTGAAATGAAGGGTAGGGTTAATAAAATTCCAGTGTACTCATAGTTTATCTTTAAAATTTATTAAAGTATTCAAGTGCGCTTAAAATAACGATATAAATATTTATTCATAATTTAAAAATTCGATTATACATAATTTGGACGGAACCGATCATCACAATATACATACTCAATGTAAGTATATTACAAACCGAAAAATAAATTTATACATAATGCTATGTAAGTTGTATACCGACGATATTGGTAAGTATATACCGTTTAAATCATATCAATATCTGAGCAACAATTCGATATGGAGAAAATGAGGACATAAACGGAATAGGTATCTACAGATTCAAATTCAGAGATTTTCAAATATTGTTCGTACAAAGACACGCTCAATAAGCATAATATATTATAACTTGATTTATAAAGACAGTGTATAAATTATTGTGCGTGACTGTACGTACAAACTAAAAAAATGTATCTCCGTATCATCGACGTCACTAACGCGTTACAACCAATAAAATAGAACAGACAGAACTATTCACTCTATTCTATGTCAATTTATACACGAGTATGTACAAAAACTTTTTTTAATACAATACAATATTTTTGAACTTACTTATCAGTTGTATGTTATCAGTTTGCCTCTTTGTGAAAATATACTAAAGTTCTAAGTCGAATATTTATACAAGTCGCACTTATCACGCATATAAATATACAATAATGTGAATAAAGGCGGGTGAATAAAATGTCTATATGTAGGTGTTTATTCAGCATGATGAATTACCCACACATTCAGTTTATAAAAATAGTATTAGTTCTTTGATAATTAAAAAAGGAATGTCTTCGTCACCTTAATAATAGATTATACACTTTTCGTGATTGTACTTGTATCTAAAAATAAATGTTTTATATTTAAATAATACAAAATATAGTTATTAAAATAAATTAACGCTTATAAATATTTAACGTCTAATATCACACTTTTTATATATCTACGACTCGTATATCTGAGATTACCGAACCACCGCCAAGTTCGAAGGTGGATTCAGGTCGCGTCTCTTGCGCTGTTTCGCTGGTGTTTAGCTGAAACAATATATAACTATGTTATTAAGCTGAAATGGAAACATACATCATGGAAATAGTCATCCAGTCACATATAATAGAGAAAGATACACGGTCCGATTGATACTATTACCGCAAAAGTGTCTGCTGCCCTCTAGGGGACGCATTAAAAAATGCTTTCAGATTTTTTAAATAATTAAGTTAAAGTGTTAAGGAGTTTTAAGTTAATCGGACATTTATTTCTTGTATCAGTAGTCAAATCATCGAAATGTGTAAAGGCATACAAAAGACAAAATGAGGTGGCCTAGAGTAAACTCAACGAGTATACTCCAGTCCAGTGCAGATTGGTGGATGCCGCCCGAAGATCTCCGACATTGACCACTTTTTCGTTTCTTCTTCTTTACCAGACACATAGGTAATGCCTCTGAGGTTGCTATTGGCCATGGGCGACAATGACCACTCCATCAGATGAGTTGTCTGCTTTATCAGCTATTTTCAGAAAGAGGTAGGTTTTTTGTACACAATGTTATTCTTACCGGTATGCAAAAACAGGTGGTTCTTCAGATTGGTGTGTTTGGAGAATCCTCTAGAGCAGATGTGACATTTGTAAGGCCAGGAGCCACTGTGCACGTACATGTGGGACTTGAGGTCTCCAGGCGTCGGGAACGATTTGGAACACAGGCTGCATTTGTGAGGCTTCTCCTGTGGAAGAAACATGGGGTTAGTGGACTTGGATATATCTTTGTGCGTAATCTATGTCACTACGGATAAGACATAAAAAAATAAACTAAACAAAGTATATTTTATTTGTGTCCAATATATGAAATGTATATCGAACGCCTTGTCCACATGGTGTCCAAAAAAATCTCACGACCAAGATGATCAATGAATTTAGGTAATGTCTTGTTCCAGTTTATAAAGAAGGAAAGAAAAACATTTATTTCTTCATTTCATATAAACAATGTTGCAGTACCTAAGAATCAACAGCGAAAAACGTTGCAATCAGCTGAATCCACCATCCATCCATCCATATGTGATGATCATTTACCAAAAATATAAAAAAGTTAGTCTAATAAAAATGCGAAAAGAACGTACAAATAAGTCGTATTAAGAAAAATCCTTAAAGCAATATCGTGCGACCAAAACTTGAATGAACTATTGCTAGGCGGACAACCCCGTAGCTTAATCGTAACCGCCATCTATCGGACCGGTTCGGACCTTTCATTATAAATTCATTTACGCGTACGCATGATGTGCAATGTCATGACTCTGATTATATTGGAGATGATGATGATTATTAGCCGTTTTATTGTCTTCCAACATTGATTTCGTTTTCTTTTTGTGGTCATTACCGGCTTTATGATCATAGCGTCCAGTGTTCTTTGTGGCAGTAATGACGTTTCTTTGTGTGGAGCGCCAACTGACAGGATCCGGTGCTGAAGTATTTCAAATTGGAATCTTCCTCACGTTTGCGAATTTAGCATAAAACTGAATGATATTTAGCTTGCGAATTGCGTAAAATGAATACGTGTTGCACAGATGGTAAAGTACCCTTAAGAAACACTATAGAGTTAAAAAAACATACCAGTTGAATCATTCCAAATAATTATATTATAACAAATATTTTGGCAGAGTCATCAAACCTCATAGTCCTTGGCGACTCATTTAAATTTATCATTGAACATTCATTTTTAACACTAAACAGTTTTTTTTAATACCAATATTTCGACACAAATGAATCTATACTATAATAAAACTGTAGGAGCATGTGTTCTGTACATTGAATATTTTTTTGAAATTTCGACTAAGGGGCACTTACATATCGAGATAGAACTCAAAATTATATTTTTTTTATTTATTGTCTGTCTGTCTGTCTGACCGATCATCACGCTTAAACCACTGGATGGATTTCATTGAAACTTGGTAAAGTTATTACCTATATACTGGTGTCTATTATAGGCTACTTTTTTTTTCGAATAATATTTAGGTTCCCTAGGGATAGGTGACTAAAGTTTGTATGGAATTTTTTTATAACGTCGTCCGATTTACTTCAAATTTGCAACAAAGGGTTATCACTTAAATTAATAGAATACGTGTTTCTCAGTTTTTCGATATTTTGTAAGGAAAAGAAAAAAAACACAAAAGAATGCGGGAATTTGTAAATTTTTAAGGTAACTTTCTGACTAAACTGAAAATGATTTTAACCCCATGTTTAAAAATTATTACAGTGAAATAAGTAATTTTCAATGTAAAATCAGTATTTAAAAAATAGCCAGCAAAGGATGCAAAAATGGGGATAAAGTTGGTACAATTAGAGGTGCAGTGTTTATTCGAGTTGACTTAAGTTTTGTCATTTTTGTTGCGGGCTTAGATTTTTGTGAGACTTTCACTGAGAGATAGAGAAGGTTCTGGAGCAAAACATAGGCCACTTATTATCCTGGAATTCCAGCGGAATCAGGATTCACGCTGGAAAAACTACTATGCGCGAAGGTGCGAGTTTCATTTTTATAGGACTTTCACTGGGAGATAGAGGCAGTTTTGGAGCAATATGCAGGATAATTTTATCCCGGAATTCCGTGGAATCCTTATTCACGCGGGAAAAACTCATATTCGGGAAATAGGTCGCGGGTTCAGATATTTATGGGACTTTCAGTGGAAGGTAGAGAAGGTTATGGAGCAGTATATAGGCTACTTTTTGTTCCGGACTTCCCGCGAGATCGAGATTTACACGGGAAAAACTCCCTCCACTCAACTGCTCTGTAGAAGTTATGAAAAAATTCATTAAACATTTTCGCGCGCCAAAAATACTCGCACAATGCGAATTCTGTGGCATCCTACTAATATTATAAATGTGAAGATTTGTATGTTTGGTCCTCAATCACGAAAAAACGGATGAATGGCTTTGGATGAAATTTGGTACACGGATAGTTTATAACCCAGAATAACACAGGACACTTTTTATCCCGGAAATCCCGCGGGATCCGATTTTACGCGGGAAAAACTTCGACGAGTATGGGTATAGCTTCATAACAAACATATTAATATAAATGTAACAAGGCTGTCTTTCCGAAAATCCCGCGGGATCGGGAGCTTATCCCGAAATTCCTACGGGAGCGAGACCTACGCGGCTGATACTTACGGGTCCCGAAGCGAAGCGAGGGCGGTTCGCTAGTCGTGAATAATAGTGCAATTAGGTATCGGTAATTATAAAAATGAGTACCCGATACAGTTAAAAAGTCTACCTACATTGAACGATACATTTTCCGTGAAATGTGATAGACATTACGGAACACTAATTTCAACCACAAAATTCCGCGTGTGAGACATTTGTCCAAACTCCCGACCTTAGAATGCTACCGCCTTTAGATGAACTTAATAGTCGTTTACCTCTACACGTGACAACAAATTGTCGCTGGTAGCTAATGTGGGGTGATAAAGACGAGCACTGATTGCTTTAGCGGTAGGGCTGTCGCGGGTGAGATGTTGCTTGTTGCTCATTGTTTGAATATTGGTATTTTTTTCAGTTTCAATCTTAATTGGCAATCGTCGTATTTCTGATGTTATGACGTTAGTAACATACTATGTGATAAGTCTATTCGTTTGCCACTATTCACAAAATAATAATGCAAGATTTTGGAAATCTTGATTTTACACACGTTTGCCAATTTTTCAGGAATAAATAAAAGTCGGTTTACTGACGATAGTTGAACGTGACAACGTCTTAAGAAAATACTGATGGAATGATTGACAAATAATATCATCAAAGTAAACAAACGTCATGAAATCGTATTTAAAGTTACAGAAATTTATCAATAAAAATAAAGAAGGAATACAGGAAACATTTATAAAAAGGTAACATTTAAAATTTATAAATAGTCCCAGAAGTCAATAACAAAGTAATAATTGGATACATTACCAAAATATCTACCTCCAAAGTAATCAAGCTGCCGAACGCAAAGGCCGATTGTGCTTTTTATGTCTGTCTCTCTCGCTCTTAGGCGGGCTAACCATGCCCGAGTGGAAGGGACGCGTGCCTCTCACTCGCTCTCATTGTGAGCGCATAACGTGAGCGGAGCGTAACGCAGTTTCTTGAAGTGTCACCCGGCAAACCAATTTATAAGACGTTGTCACGTCAAAAATAGAAAGAAAGAAGCTCTACTTTGATTGTTTACATATTATGTAACATGAGCCTAAATTGTTGATGATAAAAATATATACTTTATTACGTATATCAATTATTTAGTATGCACGAATGAAATAACTTCAAGGACCCAGCAGTCTTTAAATCCTTTACGAAAACATTTCTCCATCGCGACAACCCTAATGGCACCGCGTCAGCGCGACAGAATAAATTGAATAAACCATATCGTCGTTTCTCAGTGGCTTCCAGCGCACACTAGAGCCATTACCTTTCTCGGTTTTTGTGGTAATGGAATGACGGCCAACGGCTGCGGTCATATACTTCAAGAACCTCTTTGCTTATGGAAAGCTTTATTGTTTTATTTAAAATTAAAACATAATAATTATTTGAAATGTAGCGAAAATTATAGTAATGTTACTGGGATATATACCCAGATTTATGGCAAAATCAGAGGCAGTTGCTTGCAATGGTTTTTGCGTCGTATATTTTCTGACGGCTGTAAGAGACGTTGAAATCTGCCATCAGGTAGGTACACCGTAGATCATTTTGGTGGCTTGGTAGCGAATAATTACTTATCAGCTTTTAATTTAAACGTATGCTCTGACTTCGAATTTAAGCCGGAGAGCGAGCATTATTATTTACTGGTTTTAATTTTTTAAAGCTATCTGTATGGGGTTTCTCTGAATATGAATATGGTTACCTACTAAAATCTAGATTTTATAGAATTTCTATAAAATATACACATTAATTCACATTATACAATCCGAATAGCGTATCTCTTATGGTGTCATTTTTTAAATTAATAATTAAGAAATAAATTACTACAGATGTGTTAAGTTTTTTCGGGTTTGACGTCAAAAAAAAATTAAAAACCAGGAGTAACTTTTTTTATGTCCGGTAATCACAAATTAATATCAATGATCAAGTCGTCTACATCCGATCCAATTTTAGTTCACCACTGCTACTCCCATTCAATTTTCACCCGCCCGCCCACTACACCCACCAAAAAACTGTAATTACACGCAACCAATTTAAAAAGATCTCTCGAAGCACGTATCATTGACGGTGGAATGAAAATTTCTTTTTTGTCGAGTTATCAAATCCTCAGTGGCTTAATCAAGGCTGGCAAAAAATGGCCTCCAATATTATATCGCCCTTTCTCGCTACCGAATATTGCAATATATAAATCAATAAACAAAGAGCCATTAGCTGCCTCACAATTTCCGTTGGATAAATCACGTCGGTACAAAAAACTGGTCTTGTAAGACTCAATGCGCTATTTGCGAGGATGCGATATTAAAACGATATTCACATGCTGCTTGTTATTTAATGCGTGATTTATGGAAATGCAATATCTTCAGCAAAAATTTTTGGGCAATTAATTTAATTTTAATTATAAATAAATTAATAAAAAATATTAAATTTACAACATATATGAACATTCGTTTTTTTAGGCCCTTTTCATGTAGGTAAGTACTGCAAATTAAGTTCCACTGTGAGTATGATTATGTGTGTATGATTATTCAAGCATATAAAATTGAAACCACCATTAAGTGAGTATTGAACCTTTCCTTAAATGATTATGTTATAATCATAAAGATTAAAAAAAAACATAAAAGTAATCATAAAAATGCAGAATCATATATCTCTATCTACATCGACATCAAAAGTGGTAGTTAGCTAAGCAGTAATATATTACAGTGGCTGAATTAGATTAACACTTCTCCATTCGATCCTGTTTCGTCTTAAAAATAAAAGAATCAGAGTTCATAACAAATCCTTACATCCGATAGCTAAATCGCTGATTGTTGCATCTCGTTGCAGTGACGTATGGGCAGGTGATAGCGGCCCGCGTTATGGAAATCGAATGCAAATGCGATCCGCCGCTTAATTTAACTAAATAAATTGATGCGGTACAGTGCGTGCGCTGCTATTACGTCTCGGTATTGCTCGTTAGCGTTATTCTCGGCAGGCAGGATATGCGCTCGAGATAATAGTTTGTAGTTAAAATCGGGAGCGATAACTCGATACCGAATAATTAAATGTCGTTTGTGTGAAATATTTTTATTATCGTCTCAGCTGTATTTAAAATTATATCTGTGCTATGGTATTTATTGGGAAGGTTCGTGGGATCCGAGTTTGAATACTGTTTTTACATGTGATAAGTTATGCATGGAACTTAAAATGACTTTGATTGCACTAACTTAGCAAATACAGTTGCGCTTTTTATTATAGTGATTATATATGGTAAATAAGGGTAGAGAGATATACAGACAATATAGAGTCACAGGTAGAGTCTACACCGTAGACTGTAGAAAATCTTGGTTCTAACTGTTAGAAATGTGAATAGAGAAAATATTATTAATGTTCTTCTCAGAGAAAATTATCCTTTAATAATGTAACCTTTCTCACTATTCATACATTTTTTACTTAAGTAGTAATTAAAGAATTGCTTCGATGCTCTAGGAGCTTATCTAGATCTTTTAAACTTATATACCTACTCGTAACTAAACCTTTTTGTAAAGAGTAGCTTGAATGTAAGAAAATTTAAACAAATTAACCTATGTCAACTGGGTAGGTTAGTTATCTACAGAATTAAGTCTAAACTTTAGTTTTGAGTTCGTCTGTGCGTTTTTTCCTATTCCTGCTAATCTTGAAAACGACTATCTGGACTTGAATAACGTTTTTGCCGATGTATTTTATTAGTTTCGTATTTAATATAGTTATATAGGTCATTTCAATAAAAAAACATATAAAATGTGGTAACAAGTTTTGGAATCTACAAAATCTAGTTTTTCCAAGTTTGGGTTTAGTCAGGTCAATTAAAATATTCACTTTCAATGATATTCAAATCACTATTCGTATTATGAATTATAGATCAGTAAACCACCCTTTATTCTGCGATATAATCAAATAAAAGTCTGAACATTATCAGTCTTCCATATGAGATCCTTAACTTTGGAACCTTAACTTTTTAAGCTTACGCGTAAAATATTCGTACAAGCAGATATTTCAGCCATTTTAAACTTTTAATCCCGAAAGGGCCCGCAATTTTTTCGGCAACCTCTTTACTCCAATCAGAGCGTGATTGGAACGGAGCGTCGATAAGATAGCGCGCTTGGTTCACGTTGATTGCCTCAAGATTCGTTAATACCGGCAATGGGTATCGCACCTTTGTTTATTCATCGAGACCGTTATCATGTCGTTAAAGATGTTTTTATTTTTAGACACCGAATGAGACTTACAGGAACAATCAAACCCAGAACCCTTCATCGGGAGTTTGACACGATAACCATACAACACATAAGAGCTATTATTTTTTGGTTTGGGTCATGATATAAATAAATTAACTAAAGGTAAGTATAAAATAAAAAAAAATATATAATTATAATTATATTGACATGGAACGTGAAAATAAATCTGCCTTTGCAAAATTATTAGCAAGAATATTATTGATTTATGAATTTTACGCTAATGCATTTTGTTCATTTTTTAATATAATCTTGTTATTATGTATGTACTATAACTGGTCGATGGAATTATATGAAGACCCTTTTAGGTTTTTTACTTCCTATTTGTTATGACAGCGGCTACAGTAACACACATTAGGTATGTGAATTCAGGTGTAGACCTATTTCTGTTCAAGAAATACTTAAAGCATACAGACGGGCATATCAATAGTGTTCTAACTTATACCCTTTGAGAACAGAACCCGAAAGACAATATTTTCTGGATAAAATCGAAGCGAAGTGGAACGGGTTACTATTACTAATAATCTGAACAGAACCAATCCATATGGGAAACCAATTAATATGCATCGTATTGAGATTGTACCGTCACCACAATATTGATTGCGGCAGGTTGTAGATAATTGGGCCACGGTTATTAATTAGTTCAGCCACCTGGATTAGAAGTATGATAGGGAGAGCGCCATGACGTATGGCTGTGCATGCTGATACAACACTTAGAATTTATTTACGTCGAACAAAGAATTTAGAAAAATAAAAGAATAATCCGTGAGTGTCGTAGTAGACTCGGTTGGAAGCTGGAACGAAGTTATGCTGTTGCATTTTATGGACATAGGTACATAATGTACCTAATGTACATAATGTTAAATGGGTGCCTTGTTTAAGACGAACATGAATCGTTTTAATTATGTATGTTCTCATGTAAGTGACTTTTGTCTTGTCTGAAAATAAAGTGTCTATAAACCTAAACCTATGTATGTATTTATGACGTAGATACTTCACCTGACAGCTAATTCAAATGATCTAGCTAGCACATTCAATAATGTGCTGCTATAATTAGTACAACTGATTGACCAATAAGCCAAGATTGTTGATTGAGATCAGCCGACACCATACATTCCAATTTCCTTCACGTAAAAATGTTACTTTACATTTTTTAGTTTACAACCGTGCCGTGCGACCGAAATGAATAGGTAATTCAATACTTAGGTATATACGTTTTTTACAAATAAAATTTCTGTAATTTTTTACAAAATTTAAACCGAAATTTAAAAAATACAAAGTAAATTTAAAATTCCAAAAGCATTAGTTACCAACTTATTTATCACGTCAGTAAATACCTCTCATCGTAATTTTTCCATTGACTTGTGTATTTTACATGGATCAGATCAGATAAGAGTTTAAATACAGTACATAGAAATAAATTAGACTACAATTATTATTGTTATTATTGATTCTTAATTAAGTAATATAATCTTTATTACTAACAGCTGAACTTTATACGTGCATTTCTAAAATATGATCATTAATATCATTTCAAAACTCAACAAACATTGAGAATTTACAATCGATTTTATAATAAACATAGCTTCATAAACTATCCCTGAAGGCTGGCATTGGATATTCCCATACGATGCCAGCTACTATTCTATTAATTTACATCGAGATGAATCACTCGGCTCGCGAGCGCTCCGGAGTGGCCATTTCATTAAGTCACCTGGCAGGAATAATTTAATCAGTAGTAGCAAAAGAACGATAAAGTATGATTGATAGCGAATGCGACGAAGGTACGATGCAATCGGACCTCGGATGCGGTCGCCAGTAAAGTTACTCGAATAAAGCCCTTAACACACTAGGCTGTTTATTAGCTACGCGACTCTGACGCAATCACACAGTTCGCCGACACTGCAGTGTTCACTGAGATACGCATCGTAAACGCGTCGCCTAGTGTGCGTAATTTGGTTAATGTGTTGAGTGTCGGCTCAAGAGCGACGCTTGGACAAGACGCTAAGCGCTTGCAAATAGCGTTGTATGTGAACAGCCTAAGGCTTATTAAAGCTAGAGAATAATTTTGTCTTGATCGCGACCTACAGCAATATAATGATTTAAGATCATTGTTAGATACTCTTTTAAGAATTATAAAATTTTAATAGTTAATCCTATCGATAACCAGAGATGTTAAAATGTTTTTAAAGCTCACGTGTTAGAGATGGTTCTTAGCGAAAATATGAAGCCGTTCAAGCGTTTGAGGATCTTCAGTTTATTAGACGACTTTATTAGTATTTTAAAGCAAATAATATTTTCAGATTTTCGAAATATATAAAACACTTAAGCGCTTATTTGCAAGTTTTGCAACATAATTCTCTTGCAAATACTGCAACCTAGTCTCTTTGTGCCGCTATGGTGGAAATACTAAACCTATTCCTGACAAATGCCAGCTTTACACCCTTGTGATTTAGGCTTATTGTAGATTAAAATGGCGAGAAATTATAAGCCGTAAGTAAATTTTGCTTACAAGCTAAATTGGTCTGTGAGCACAGGCAATAGATCTTTTTTAAGCGGGAAGTATAAATTCCATATTCTCGGCGAAGGATTTTAATCACAACAAAGCACGTGAAAGATGAACGTATCGCTTCCGCTTTTAATTCGTTTTTCTCCAGCATTCCGATGTGCAATGTTCATTTAAACGGTTCCAATTTATAAACAGCTCCCTGGAAGCGGGAACGGGTCTTCCAGAGACAACGATCTGACCTTTGTGGCACACGAACTGTACCGAACAATTGGAATAGACTTCCTCGCCTGAAATTGTGACATTAAATATAGCCAAGAGAATACTCTACAATTAATGCTAATACTGATATTTTCACCTTTGGTTTTTAAATAAATAAGGTATGCCGTGCTGTTGTGATGTGACGAGATGTATTGTATCGTGTCCTGCGTGTTGTGTTGTGATGTAAATATAATTGACTTTATTAATTTATTAATTAGCGTGATCCCATATAAGGCTACGTTTTGTAAATGATGTTTCATCTTCTTTTGAAATTTGACTTACCTGAATATTCTTCAGAAACTTTGCCCATGCGGTTATTTGCCGTAAAAATATAGTATCTAATATTAAGTTAATAACTCACTGCTAATAAATTCAACTTGGTTCCGACGATCCCACTCATGGTGGAATCATAAGGCACGCAGTTAAAGTCTTCAATTCTGATTACTAAAGTCCATAGGCTTAGCCTTATGGATTTTGAGGAGATCCACGAATTTTACTTAGTGATGGTCGATAATGGAACATTCAATTTTTTTTGAATGACAAGCGTTGTAAATAATTATTAATTATGATGATTAGACAAAATCTAGCCCCTACTACAAACCATGCCGTAATAAATGCTTTGATATAATTTTAATGACAGAAAAAAAAGACGTTGTAGGGTCAGTAAAATACAGCCATACTCCGCTAAAAGTGCCCTTATAAATCAATAAAACGCAAGATTACAAAATTTTATGCAGGAATTTAAAAAGTTGACAGCCAGGCATGTCTTTAGTTCTTGATAAGGGATTAACAAATGCAAATGAATTTAAGCTCACTTTCCAAGACGTACGGTTTATTTTTAGTCGTGTATCAAAGTCATTCTAAATCATTTTATGTAAGGACACATCCAAAAGTACTTAGTACGCATTTCGTTTATTTCAAGTCGCCGCTGTCGATAGGCCTCGCTCAGTTATCTACTTGTTTGATAGCGCACTTCTGTTTAATTATGATCTCTTAATATAGGGTTTAAAGGAAAGCCGTGTGATTGTTTTATTATGCGCTTAATGAAGGGTTCGTAGACGCGTGCGAGGGCATGTGTCATAGAATCATAACTGTGATCATTGGTTAACGATATTAAGTACAAGTACAATAATGTAATGTGAAAATCACTTGTGACTTAAGTATCGATTATTAACATTAGGTGGAAATCGTTATACCTACCATGTCGCAGGCCTTAGGGCAACATTAAAATTTTCGATACTTGGGTTGACCACTAATCCCTCTACTAATCCGCACTGGAGCAGCGTGATAGAGTATACTCTGGGTCTTATGAGGTGGGTGGTATGAGGAGGTGGGAGGCGTGCGTAATGGAAACCCTTCCATAGGTAAAAACAAGTACAATGACAGCATTATTTTGTTTCTTGTACCTGTAATTTATACACAATTTAAATTATTATAGGTACCTAAGTATTTGGAGAGCCTGCATTAAATTATTCCATGTACCCAATTGTGTGGTAACCTTATTGTCATATTTCTAAGTATTACAATATTATCATTTTGGAATTACCTTACAAAAACCATTTGGTTCTGAAGATACACTTACAATAATCTGCCAACTATAGAAAATCGCGATAAATCAATTACACGGATGAAAATTTGCAATGGAATAACGATTGCACTCTATTTACTCGTAAAATATGCATCTAAAAATAACTTGATGTTGACAACCAATGGAGGTTCGTGACAAAACATGAGGGTTTACCCCATTTGTCAATGTTGTATTGTTACGTATTACTTTACCAGCACAATTACAAAAGATGGAAGACTCCCGTTGTCTCCTGCCCATAAAATTTAAATACGTAGGGAAGTGCGTTAATGAAGACATAAATTAATTATTTTAATATTAATATTGATCGGAACAACAGGAAAACATTTAATTACATCATTTTTCTGAGTCCTTTTTTTTACTTTGACTGAACCTACTGCAGACATTATCATTGGTGGGCTTTTTTATGGAATTAAGTTATATCTACCTCAGACTAATTGAGTTCCATAATAAAATTTATGACCCTAAATAATTTTCATAATTTCCTTATCAGTGGACTTTAATTATTTCCAAAATTAAAATTCCAAAGCTTTGCAAACTTCTAGCACGATTGGCACCGACTCGACGCGATCAAATGCGAATACCCCCGGAGCTCACAAACGCTGGTTCTCGTGACAAAACATGATCAGCGTGTCATCACACAATCTGTCATTACAAGGAAGCTAAACTATTGCAGATGCCTTCTTTTACGGTTTTTTATAAAACAATATCTGGTCATTACGCCGCACTCAACTGAACCGGAAAATGGTAAACTATACGCTTTTGTAAGAGCACCGCCACATTGTTGCGTTTTTTGTATGCATTTCTTGTGCAGGTGGTGTGACGCGATGTGACGCGGTGACGTGTCACATCGGACTGGCGATCGAGAATAAGGTTCGTTTCTAACAGAATACCAACGTAAAATGTTACATACCCTTATTTGTATGTTACATTTGTTCCACAGTAGAGGATAGCAATGTGGATGAGATTTTATTTGAGAATAATACGATGAACTATGCTAGGTTTAGATAAGCTGATAGTAGGTGGTCATCGCTGTTGACGGACACTCGTAAAATCATAGGTGTCAAAAAGGGCTTTTTTATAAATACGTACTTAACTTCTTATAATATACCTGCACTTGTATTATTTAAATAAAAGTAAATAACTATGTATAAAAACAGTTCATTGGTGTTAGTAGACACAAAATTATACCGTTTAAAATGTATGTTCATTGAAACACAATTTAATTAAAAAGTAAAAAAAGGAATTTATGTGAGCTCACCTTTACAAAATGACATGACAAAATGGCGTTGCACACGCGTACATGCTGATTAAAATGAATTATGATTGTTAGAGATACGCCATTGGTTATTATTTGTAAATCAGGTGCATTGTAGACTTCATTACTTCGATGTAGCACGCGATCGTTGATGACACTTTGATAATCCTAAAAAACAGCAAAAAGTGCTCGTATGTTACGAAAAGTTGTTAATGTAAACAAAGAAAATATAGTGCTTTGAATAGTATGACGCATATTAAGTTATTATTTATATGGTAGTCATTCTCATAAATTCGCTGAAACTACCGCAATTGAAATTAGCTAATCTCATTTTCATAGGTAGATACAGACTAGTACAACATACTTACGAAATATAAATATATTGTATGTTGTGTGTCGTGTATAAGTGCTTTGACTAGAAGTATTTCTTTTTGGAGGTAGCCTATTTCTTATACCTAAAATTGTAATAATTTTTTTTACCTGTAATCGATGAAATTTCAATATTAATCGTGCACTAAACCTGACTCGTAGTGAGTAGCTTAAATGCCTAAACGCGGCGTTAATAATAGAAAATAACTCCTTTTTCCATTTAGTTAACAAACTAACCTTTGACTACAGAATACCTTGCAGATATTTATTAGTTTCAATCCTATCCCAGGAACAGTTAGAACATTATTAACCAACCTCAATACAAGTACTAGGAACCCATAAGTTTTCAGTGCCTTTCGCGGATCGAGGCGTTTAATCATAACGAACACAATGCTCTGTATTTCTCCCATATACGTGGAAGGGCCACAATGTATTTACTGTTTACGCTTCGATGGAAAATGTATGAGCCTGGATTTATGACTGCCTGGTCCTGTTTCGCTTGATTTGCTCCGCGCCTATGGAAATTCAGATTTTAGATTAAATTTTTGTTTTTTATTTACTTACCGACATTTAGGCATCTTGATATTTCAAATACTTTAGGTAAGTAGGTAGGTATATATTATTCGTCTTAAAATAAATTATACAGACAATAATACTAAATGACACTTAAAAATCTTGTTTTTAGGTTAATGATGTTCACATTCCGATTGTCGATTAAATGCACCTTTTTACGCTCTCCCTTTGTTGTGACTGTTGTGAGTTGCGCTTGCAGAGGCATTATTTTACTATAGGAATAATTTTATTATAGATATTATTTTATTATAGATTTGATTGATTTTCTCAATACCATCGGTGTTGATCTACCTATTATTATTCTTCATTCAGTCGATTTTCACAGCGTTTTAAATAAAATAATACCTTGTTACAAATTACGGAACCTAATTATTTTATGTAAATTTCGGACAATATGCGAATACTGGTTTATTGTGTAACATTGGTTACTTTAGTGAACTATTTTCAACACGTCTAAAAACATCACTGAAGAATACAAAATCGAGAGTAGGTACCTTCGTATTGTAAATATTATAAACTCTACTTTAAATGTCAAACCATTCTTAAAACAGGTTTTGTATTACCATATTAAATAGCAGAACGAATAACACACTTCTCACCATCATAATATAATAAACATTGTAATGTCTTCCTTGGGAAATGGAAAACCAATAAGCACTTTAACCCATTATTGCAGCTAGCGAAGCTTCAATCACTGGGTCTAGTGGCCAGTGTCAAATGATCTCGTCTTCTCGCTGGCGGCTAACGATAAATAATCAATTGAAATTTATATTATAGGCAATCAGAACCAACTATCGAATAAAGCTCTGTTCAAATTAAAGCGTGGAAAATTGGTACTATAATTGGTACAAATTGGTATTATGATTTTCATTAAAAGTTTTTCTACTTATTAATACAAATAATTTTATCAAGTACCTTCCTGGCTTTACGCGTAAGTTAGATTTTAAAATTGTAATTTTTAAAAAGTACCTATTTATAGAAATATACACGACACGACTAGTCAATGCTCTTTGGTTAAGGCGCTCAAGCGTTTATAAAGCTGCTTTCTACAGCTTCCTTTGAATTTAAATACAACAAAAGCGCGTCTTTAATTGATCAAGGGAATGAGAAAGTAGTTATGTGATTATATTTATGCTAATAGTTACATTTACTTAATTTTAATGCAAATGTCTTATTTAGGTGTACCTACTTAAAAGGAATTTTGATTTATTTTAATTTTAGCTACATAATAATATATATTATCTAAACGTTTCTCAATCCGCTCTATACTCCCCGCTTTGGATAGAGCACAACTAAACGGCGTTATAGTAATCAAACAAGTCGTAATGCGCAAGTGTGTAGTTTGTAGCTGAAAGTTAACTTCAATAAATGTTGATTGACTTCCTGTTGTATATCACTGATTCCTCGTTTTCCTATTGATTTTGGTTATCATTAATGAATTATTAGTGGCTATAGTACCTTCAACTGGTTTATGAGTTTTGGAAAAGAAATCTATTCACTGACTGGTGATCAGTTCGGCTTCTTCGTTTTATTTGGGCAAATAAAATACAAAGCACCTTCTCGTATCAGAGTCAAATTACTAGTTATGTTCTATAGACGTCTAAAGGGCACAGGCACTTTCCTAGGGACAATTGAAGAGACCTAAAAACTTAATACAAGCAGCGGAAAGGATTCAGTTAAGAAGATAATAATTGTCTAAGACTATGTCGACGGCCTAACAAGTCTTAACGAATGCTATCTAAAAGTAATAATCAACGATAGTTTAGAGTAGCCGCCAGAAATAGGTATAGACAACTTATGTCTTGATTCAATTTTATGAACTAATTATTATGTCAAAAAAAATGTATTTCAAGATTCAATTTGTTCACCAAATTATCTAATAACGGAGGGACAAATACATTTTTATGGAATTAAGGTCGCAATCACCACAGGCATTACCACCGTTTTGCTGCTGACCAAGATGTAATTATATCTAGGTAGGTCTAACTGGATAGTGAATCTAACTGGATAGTGAATCCAGTTAAACCTAGAGCTCAAAGTCTAGAGCCCAAGTCTGCTTATTTATGATGATTTGACACTTTTTTCGAATACGAAATATCTCAAAATGTTCAAACCCGACCCGACACAAATGAAGCATTTATAAATGAAGAGATTTAGGCCCCATATACATTTCGTACTATTGATTGTAATTCAAACATTACTATCACCCAATAAAGACTCTCTCTCTCATTTTATACATCCGCATAAATTTTTTGCGTGATCAGCCCCGAAATAATGTCCGAAAAGTTTGATCAATGATAAAAATGAAGTATTTCAACGTGTTCTTTACCCAATATAAGCAGGTGCAGTCAAGTCGGGCGGCTCTCTATACCTTTAATGAGATTATAAAAACAGTATGGCGCCGCTGCGTGAACCCTTTTTGCTTCCATTGCAAGTATGCATAATCAATTGACGGCATACTTAAACGAGGGTAATTCATTTTGAAATTGCAATACGCGACACGCTTATGGATAAGGTGTTGGTATGAACTGGCCCTATCAATGTAAGGTATGTTATATATTACCTGAGTTATAGGCCATGGCTACGTTCGTGTGTGAGTCGGAAAATTAAAAAAAACACGTTAAAATTATCCTAAAAAAATAAGTCCTATTCCTTTCCAGGGTCTAATACTAAGTACTATTTTATACATAATTATGTATCGGTTTAGCAGATTAAGCGTAAAATGAAAGCGAACAAACGGGCAGATAGAGCAATTGCATCATTTATTATTACTAATATGGAAATATGGATATCTAAAGGAAAACCCTTATTTACTGTTTTAAACAATTATTACCTACACAATATAAAAATATGTTATAATTATAACATAATATAATTTAGAAAGGTTGTCTGGAAGAGATCGCTGCTTAGCGATAAGGCCGCCTTTTGTGAAATTTCTTTCCAGTATATGTATGTTGTAATGTCCTGTTTGTGCACAATAAAGAATATTTGTATTGTATTGTATTGTAGAATAAAATGCAGAAAGACATTATTGTCTATAGTTGTAGAAATAATTGCTTTTTACAAAAAAATAGCCGACTTCAACTTCGATAAGCAGAGATAACTCAAAAACTACTCGCCAGATGGCGCTCAATTCAACATGTAGGTGTTAAGTTCTCGTCACTACAAATTAATCAAGCCCAAACACTAGATAACAGTAAAGGTTGAGGAGTTCCCTTGACTGTCTTTCGGTTTCATCAGATCGACTCCAGACCTTCATGAAATTGTGGCTCTTTAATGTACTTATGAAAACACACACACAAACACACTAGTCGGCCCTACAATTTTCGAAAGTTCCCTCGATTTCTCCAAGATACCATCATCAGATCCTGGTGACCTTATCAGCCGCACTAAACTGCGCATATGTACTTTACAATAAAAAAAGAATTATCAAAATCAGCCCATAAACGACGAAAAAAATCGCTGAACAAACATAAAAAAGCATTTATGTATATACGGTCGAATTGAGAACCTCCTTCTTTTTTGAAGTCGGTTAAAAAGACATCAACGAAAGTGTTTCATTAGATTTCCAAGTTGGTAAAATCCCTACTTCCAATATGAATACATAGCGTAAAACAAAAACAAAGTAATATAAACTGAAAGACCACGATGAATATTAAAAATATAAACATAAAAATCTTAAGACTCTTTGTTCTCATCATACACAGTCATTATAAATTATCATAATCGCGATAATAAACACACACTTTTTTGCACAATATCGCGCAACGACGCAAAAACTAACACAAAGCAGAAACAGAAGCAAACGTTTTGCATACCGACACGCGAATCGAACTTGAGACAGCCACCAATCTCCTTGACTCCTCGTTAGTCAGAGACCATGGTGCAAGTCACGACAGAGAAGCGATTTGGGGAAGTAATTTTATTTAGTGATTTCTTAACAGACTTCAAGAAAATGAGGAGGTTCTCAATTCGACTCCATTTTTTAACCGACTTCAAAAAAGGAGGTACCTAACCTACTCAGTTTTACCTGTATGTATGTGTGTATATTTGTGCGCGATTATCTCACGTTTGGTTGAACCGATTTTGATGCGGTTTTCAGCATAGTATTTGTCAGACTTAGGAGAAGGTTTTAGGCATATTATTTGGCTGAACCGATTTTGATACGGTTTTCAGCATCGTGTTTATCAAACTTAGTAGAAGGGTTTAGGAATATTAACCGCGTTTAACTGAACCAATTTTTACTTTTCGGCGTTAAAGTGGGTTCTATTTTGTTAAAAGTTATTTATGTATAACATCCTTATAACTTTTTAATTCATTTTTTTCTTTTAATTCGACAGCTAGTGCGTAGTGTCAGGTCCTTCAAAAATAAAGCGACATCTGCCGGTGCATCTGAGTTTTTGAGTAACTACTATCGATCCAAATATCGATTTTGAAGTCAGTTATTTTTTTTGTAAAAAGTTATTTGAATTGTGAAACTGTTACCTAGGTATATATTTATCCTTGCACTAGGAATATGTCAGCATTATAAGAACATTAATTCCCTTTGACCACGCGAACAAAGCTCTTGTAACACCTAGTTTTACAATAATAAAAGCAAGACACGTAACCGCTGAACGATTTCCCTTAGAACATCGCAAAAAATGTTTGTGTGGCCTGCAATTGTACGGACGATGCTCGTCTGACGGACACGCGTGGACACGTAACAAATAACAAACCTCTAACAAGAGCTGGTGACGAGAATCAAGAAAACTCGTAAGGCGACCGCGAGGAGAATATCTGCAGGGTAGAATAATAATTGAAATGCGACAAATACCTATAATACACGACGATAAAATACAACCATCGTAGTTGCCGCTACAATCATAGCTTCTTAGACTTACTTAATAAGAAATAAGACGCGCTGGTTATACAATTCTTATCGATGGTACAGGAGAAGTATTTAAGAAAAAGATATAATTTTGATTAGAATGCTAATCTTTATTTAATAATGCCTTGTGTGGCGTTTAGGGAGCGGCCATAAATAAGAATAAAACATATGTAAATATCATCTACATGTTCATCACTCACTCACTCACATCACTCACAACACAAGAGAATTTTTAAGAAAGCTAATAAAACTTGACTAATCTTAGAAAACACCAAAAAAATAACAAAAATAATTATCTTAAATCAGCCAAAGGAGGACATTGTTTGATCGCAATTAAATTAAAATTGGTGGAAAGCGTACAACACTGCATCTATTGTGAAGGACGCTCCATTATTCAGCTTTCAGTTCTACAGGTTGACAGTTGAAACGTGGAGCGATGCCTGGTTCAGGACTTTGAAGACTTGTCGTTCTTATACTCCGTCTGAATTCGATCTGGAATTCGTTATTATTGCATGGCACACAAATGGCAGCTTTCCGCCAATACGATTAAGGTACATTTAAGATCGACGGCATAATCTAAAAATGTCCTTAGTAAATTTTTCTGATAAGCTAAATTGAACTGTGAACATTGTTAATAACTTTGGTTTTGGCGGAGAGTGGCAATTTCATACGCTCGACGACTCAACTGTAGGGCGACAGATTGTTTATTATTTAAAAGACAACTCGCAATTCCTTAATCTGAGAATTAAACTTTACTTTCGTAAAATACAAAACCTCATACAAATAATTATTCAAATTACCAAAATTGTTATAACACTGAAGTTCTCTGCAACAACTACAAAACATACAACACAGAACAAAGTATTGAAATGATAATTTCACGCTACAAATACATACAATAGTAACATGTCCGTTCAGTCGTCACCGGTCATCTCATATAGCGTGGTAGTGGGTTCACACACGACCGTGCGAAGTAACGCTTCGCTGACCCGGCGTCTTCAGTATCGTCTTGTTCAGACACGGTTCTTGGATCCGTGGGAATGATTCCGATATTCGGGGATACGTTTTTGAGAACAATATCGTGTTCTTAATTTGATATTAATTGATTGTGGATTTTGAATTAAAAAATCGAACTTTTTATTTTTAAGTAACTCTGGCCGCGTAGAATTTTGGTTTCGGTTTATCACCTTTTTTAACCCTTTAGGGAGGAATTTAGAAAAATTATCTCGTATTGCTCCTCTACACTCTCCAAGTGACATACATGCCTTTCAGCTTCTTGTGTTCAGTAGTTTCGGCTGTGTGTTTTCTACCAGTTATTCAGTAACGGAACAGTTTCATATTATTGATTGATGACAGGCGTTTGATTGAATTAATTTGCAACGAAAATTGTTTTATTATTTTTTTTTGAGTACAATAATTTACTAGATAAATCGTAAAAACCACCTTGTTTCCACGATAGCGGTCACGGGACAAGGGTTGCGACCCCACAAAATTGAATTTAACTTTGAACTATCCCCGTGTTGTCAATTTAAAAATTAAATATTGGTATTGAATAATGATCCTGTTAGGATTTTGAACATATATAAGTATTATTACGAGTATTGCCTATTAACATAATTAATAATAATTAATATTAACATAATTAATAATCTGAAAATGCCACTCTCCAGTCTCAGGTCTGCTGGAAGAAATTTCATAAGAGATAAGCAGTACCTTTGTACCATCCTTTCTAGAATTAAGTTTATATAAACTGTTTATATGTGTGCATAAATTATTAAATAAATAAATAAAATAAAATAATAAATAATACCCTAGCCTTTATAAACCAGTTTTAAGGAACGTGTGTCTATTAAGCTGGTAGTGGTAGATAATGGATTGAGCTTTGAAAATATATTTTATCGAATTAATTAACGTATGGTATAGTTTAATTGAGATAATGTCTCAATAAAAATATGTTATTCGTAATTATAATGAGCATGCAGCCCTATTTTTTGCTGTTCCGTGATGCAGCCCCACTCTTCTGTTGTCGCCAATGACAACTATGACCGACGTAGAAAAAGTCAAAAATCTGGACACAGGCAATTCGTCCAGTTAGCAGTAGGTGTTAATTACTAGTTGGTTAGTTTATTAGTAAGTGCGAGGACTTGCACAAGAACTGTTATTAATAGTTCGTCCTGTCAGTTCATAATTTGAAAACTCCCAGCATTACACAGTTACTTAATATTACTTCATCTTTATAACCCGTTGGAGCATCGCACAAATCGAGGAAAACTGTGGCCGATTAGACCGTCACAGTCCTTGCCCACTGCTGTTCCCACGTTGACCTGACCTGGTAATTTATTGGCCCTTATGCAGGTGCGTCTTAAGAAAATAGGGTTGTCGCTTTTGGATTTTGAATTCAAGAAACGTGTACCTATTTTTACGTTACTTATAATAGTCACATCATTTTTGAATTGCCAAAATTGCGATATAATTTAATATTTAGAACTTTTAAAAGGAAAATAATATAAAAAAAATTGACGTCAAAACGTAACTGAAGATATCGCAAAAAAAATTTAAAGCTAAGCAACTGAAATACAGACAGCAATTCTCAAAATCAGTGTTGTCGGATATATTGCGATTACAAAACTCTCAATATTGGTTTTTCTTTAAGTAATATAAGTATTCTATGTATGTGCAGACATACTTCACAATTTTATTATAAGTATCATGTGACAAGGAAAACAATAGCAAAGACTCAATCAGTAAATCATTCACCAGGCCATGTTTTTATACAAAATATATTATGATTACGATTGCAATAACAATAATCCAATATTTGTTTACGTTAATTATATAATTTAAAGATCATATCTGCCAATGTCAAAGGAAACAAAAAATAAGTGTTTCATATCGATTTGAACATTAATACAAAAGAATGAACATTACTGACGTTTAATTCTTATTGGTATTTGAAGGTAATTTATATTGAACACAAAATAAACGAAAACTTTAACTTGGCACAGCCCTACGCTTACGGCGAACTTGTGATTTTCTTAAGTCGTGGACACATGAGGTCATAGTTAAGTAAAAACTTGAGGGGCGTTATGGGAAGTGAGCACGGTAACATCACCGTATACTAATGCACACCAAGCTTTACCGACTGTAATATACCATTCAGAATATATTATCATCACTTACAATGCCTAATTAACTTGGGCAGCCATGATTTTTTGAAAAATTACGCCTTTGGAACCAAACAATCAGAAAACTTAGGTTTTTTTGTTTCTGTATTGTAATTTAATTTGCAATTTATTTATAATTGAGATATTTCATTATGATTTTGATTTATTATGATTAGGTTAATAATAATTAAACTTATTGTTGTGGGGATTTTGTTTCCTTGTGTTTTTATTTGTATTTTTTTTGCGTAGAATGAACATTGTCAAGATTTTCACATATTTTTTGTTGTCATAAATTATAAGGTTTATAAAGTCATGTGTTTCAACAATATTGCTGTTCCATTGGTGTATTATTGTTAGTATTTTTAACTAGAAAATTGCCCTCACTTTGCTTCGATTCTGGATTTGTTTTACAGTACAAATGTTTACACAGAATTCTTTAAATTAGACTAAATTTAACCTGAACCTTACTAAGACTAATTAAAAATTCTGACTCGCTCGCACAATTTAGTTACTACAATTTTTCTCAATAGTAAAATCATTACAATTTTTTTCTATTGGTTTGTTATTTTTCTAATTACCTATATTAAGCCCTCGAAGGTATGTAAATACCTAACAATATAACGAACAAATAGGTTATATAATTTCCAATCACGTGGCAAAAACAACTACATTAAAAAGTGTGCTATTAAAAGTACATGGCCATAATAGGACCACAGACACGGAACACAGATTACTCTGTGCGTTTGCATGGGTTTGTTAAAAAAACCGCAATTAATATCATAATGTGATGCAAAAGGATACGACGGCATGTGAATTACAATTAGAAAAAAAACTGTAATGGCACCATTGTCTCATCAAGGATAACGCGTTTTTATGATATTTCGCAAAACAATTGTGTGGTTGTATGTAAGATTCCGTGATTGAGAAAACTAGTGCTTATCACGACGATATTTATTAGTAATTGTGATTGACAGTTAAAAGGAACTATAGGGTATTGTTGTCTGTCACATTGCTTTGGTAGGTAAAGAGTATTGTGATAGCTTATAGATTATAAGCTAGCTTCGGCAAGTATCAACGGGTTATAATTCTACTCTTACGAAACGCTGCCTTCTCCCTAACTTTATAAAAATTTTGCACATTTAATTATTATTGGATGAGGTAAAAGGATAATATACTGAGAGATTTCCTGAGCGTTGAAAAGTTATCTATAATTATAATAATATGTGGACAAATTAAAATTTTAATCAAGCCAAGACACACTAACAGTATTAATAAAATTAAATACAATATTATAAAACGCATAACACATTTAAACGTATAACGAATGTCACTTGTATGTTTGCGGAAGTCTGCAAAATAAATATTTCGTATCCGTCTTGAAAACATGCACAATATAACCTATTGATGACGCAGTCGGCAGTAAATAGAGGGTAGAAATTCCAGCATTACTCAACGTAACTCACATACAATGTACCACAGACATTCGGTGACAAAAGAAATTAATTTAGCACCAAACAAAGGTTAAGTGGAGTTCCTTACGGTCGTGATCAGCAGGGCAGAAAAGTCGTGGTCCTTCGAGCGTAGACGTGGGAACTCGGGTCGCAGGTTCAATTTAAAATTGTGCTTGATTATTAAATATTTTTTTGGCTTTTGGCGCCGATATCTTATAGTTTTATGTGTTACTCATTCGTAATGCCTCTATCGTAATGTTTTTGTTTTTCCACTTGATTTTTAAACTTTTCCATTATTGAGGTTACCTACATAAATTTGTCCTATTTCTTCTGTAAGAAAACGATCGGTGAAGCTTTTGGTGGTAGTAATGTCTATGAGCGATGGTGACTTCTTACTGTCATATCTTACTGCTACTTACATTAAACAAACTCACCGTTTTTTAGTTGAAAAATTCATCAAATGATATCCTCTATGTTCAACAAATGTGCGCTATTTATGCCTATAGGTTTTAAATCTGCTAAAACTCTCGTGGCATTCGAATTGCCCTCTTGCGCATTTAAGGAGACTTAAGAATCTCGAGTACGTTCAGGACGCTATCACCATAGAAATGTCGCCGGCCAATGTTTTATGAGTTTTTAGACTGAGAACTACCGAATCTTTTTATTGATAGCCATTCTTCCGTAGGTTACGTCCACATCAATACAAAAACCATGAAGAGAATTTGATGTAAACCTGAGCGTATAAAAATGTCTAGAACTAAATTTACCTTTATATGCGTCATTCGATGGTAGTACAGGTTCGAACTAGCAGTGAATCTCTTTCCACAATGTTGACACTGATGTGGTTTCTCTCCTGAATGTATTCTTCTATGAGTGTTGAGACTGCTAGAGGTACTGAAGCCTTTGTTGCACACCATACACACGTGAGGTTTTTCACCTAAAAGTTAAATTTAATTGAAATGAACTCTGAAAGCATACATAGCCGCGTTCCGTAACTCGACCAAAACGTTCAAATTTTTATAGAAAAAGTGTCGTTTTAGGCGTTTTACAGAACCCGGCCACAAATAACGATATAGATATCTGATGATCGTGGTGAACACGAAGGCGCTTTGCCCATGGTGCAACTGTTGCAGCAACTGGCAATTTGCAATTAACTTGCAACTAGCTGTTTACATACATTTCAATTGGTCTGCGCACACACAGCAACTCGAGTTTCGAGTTTCGGCAATCGTCAACAGTTTTCAGTTGCTGCAATCGATGACTAGGTTAGTTGCTAATTGCCGCAACTAGCAACTGTTCAATTATACTGGTTTTGAAAGTTGCCAGTTTCCGCAACTGTCAATCGCAACGCGTCGGACGATTTCACACCCTACTAGAGGTGGTCGATACAAATCGTATATCGATATTGAAAAGTATATTAGATCGATATCGTTATAGCCGATATTGATGCGTGTCAAAACTATATATTTTTTGAAAGCAGATATTGGTGTAGCGATACGCTCGGTTCGGTATCGATATCTTGCTTACGACGAGTATAACCGATGTCAACCGCTGCAGGCCGCTGCGAGGGCGCGATAAAGCTGAATGGATTGTGGACGAGCGAAATAGCAATAATTTGTTATTTGTAGTCTTATTCCAAACCTTAAACGTATAGAAATTTAGGTTATTTCAATAACTTCTTGTGTATTTTGGAATATTTTTAATGGACCTTATTTTGCCAGTAAATAGGAAGTATTTTCTATTTGCAATTTTACAAAACTCTCACTGACCTTTGTCCTTGAAATCATAGATTCGCTTCGGTGATTCATTTCTAACTTTATTATAATTATTCTATTTATATGTAGATTCGGAGGTGCGATCGCTATTTTTAATCTTAATTAAATCACTTTGATCGCATTTATATATATATAGATTTAAATTTAAATAAATTCGATATTATCGACCAAAATCATCGATATTATCAACTATCGATAATTTCATTATCTAGATATAATTATCGATATCACAACAACCTTGCATCCCTATTAACGCTGACCGTTGCTATAAATTGCTATAAAATTGCGGCGTATAACGTTGTTGCAACTATCAACTTTTACAGGAAACTTTTAAAAAGTTGCAAGTTGCTGCAACTCAAGTTGCACCGTGGGCAAAGCGCCGAAATAATAGGAGACAGAACGATTGTATAGGTGTATTACAAGAAAAATTCGACAATTAGCTGACTTTGCTAGTAAGTAACTGTGTTTTCCTTGAAAAAAACCGGCACGCAACGCTAAACAAAACAAAATATCGTTCTGTCTCATTTTTCTTTAGTTTTTTCTTTTCTTTATTGAGTGCTTACATAGCATCCATAGGTCTATCGTCGTCTCGTCTTCATCGACGTCATAAAGTATTTTAATGGTTTTTGTAATTTCTGAGAAATAGTCTTCAAAGAAGTAATGAAAAACGTAAAAAAGCAAATTCAGCTTGATAGAAGCTTATTTCTTTCAATTATCTTTCATTTGAGATGTTTTATTTAAAGACCTAAGACCTAATAGTTTGTTCTAGAATTATAATCAAAACCAATATCAAATACGTACAATTTGACAACTTACCTGTATGTGTTCTCATATGCCTTTTCAATAGTGATGGTCTATCAAAAGCCTTCCCACATACTTCACATGGTAACAATGCTCTTTCTGATTTGGTCGGTCTTCTCTGAATTTTTGGAGTCATTTCTAGTAGTTCACTCGAAGATCCAACAGAAGATGACGTAAGGGAATCCCCAGACACTGACTTATGCTCGTCTTCAGCTCCAGAAGGTGGGGATATTGGTAATAGAACTCGGGAAAGAAGGGATGTGGAAAGGTCTAAAGGTGAATCTGTTAAAAATAACAATATCTTCGTTAATATAAAAAATCCCACATGTTGATCTCCAAAGATACAAAAGATAATTATCTATTATTTTAACTAAATAACAATAATAGAATTTACTATTAAGTTTATACCAGCTTTAGGTACTTGTTTATTTCTACTCTTCCCAAAATAAAACGTTTGATTAGCTACCTTTTTGGCGAATACTATTACAACATTGTCTCAAAAGCAATCTGCATAACTTGATGCAAGTTGCAAAAAGATATTTAGTTATTTTAATTGTATTAAAACAACTCAATTTAAATCATATTAGGGACTGAAGAAGATCACAAAAAGATTCTCACACTGCGTGTGTCCAAGAGGAAAGGGTCTTCACACGAAATTTCAAGTTTCCTTATAAAGGGATATGACCGATGACTCAAATAATGGCTCTGTTTATAATTCACTCCAAACGTTTGCCATTAAGAGTCTTGATCCAATCAACCCAAAATATTTAATGAACCAATTATTGACAACCGTAAAGACATTATTATGTCTAGACAATTTATGTTTATTGCGAACAGTGTTTGGTGAACCAGTCTTAATTAGACTTTCGATCGTACTGAGGACTTTTCATTTGTACGCACAAAGTTATCATCTGTGGATATTGGCAATAAATCTTCTTATTGAAGCGGCTGTTAGATGGAAGAGATTAATTAGCTTCGGAGTGTTTCTGTTCTAGATCAACGGATAGGTGTGTTTGTTATCAGTCGCACGTAGGTATGTATCGTGATTAGTGGAATGGAAACGCTCGATATGGAGCGACGATCGTCAAAGTGATACCATCTTCTTCGCCAACTACGTTTGTGTCTATTTTATTTGCAAATTGATTAACGTTTACGTGCATTCGAATGCTGTTTTCTTTTGCATTTCATGATGTTTCAGTTTTAAATGGTTTTGAAAATTTGTATCAATCATATCTTAAAAGTTGACTCGTTTTTGTTTTTATAGCTTTTCATGTATGCATGGACTGTGATTTATGTAGTTAACATTAAGTAACAAAATATCTATAGTACCTAAGTATTTGAGATTTTATATTAATTTCTCGATAAATATCATACGAGTATGAAGCAGAATGAAGACGTTCGTAATAAATAACTGCAAGTTTAACCAAATATCAGGCTAGTAGAACAAATTTAAATATTGAAGTATAAATCAATTAACCAAACATATTACAAAGTAGTACAAGTACTACAATTAGCTAAAGAAGTACCGCATGCATTACTCAGTTTTTCAATATTGCATTAAAACTGAATGTACTTAGCACTTATACTTTGTTTCAAAGTTAGCGACGGACATATTAAACACTTTGCCGCTGGCAGCTTATTCTATAAGTAAAATTACTTTGAGACATCCAGATGTCGATACGAAAATGCCTTTCTACTTAACATTAGCGATGTTTTTGCGGTACAGTACGTTTCCGTCGACAGCTGCGTTCGAATTATCGATACGGTTGGCGATCGGATCGCCTTTGCCGCGGCAAACGGAGCCGCGTTCGTTATCGTATCGTATATAACTTAACTGGTCGTTTGAGGTATGTTCACTGTGTTGGGAATTGTTTAAATATGCTTTATTTTTGCTTGAATAGACATGTTTCTTCCTTTATGTTTTGCATCTTTTTTTTGGTTCTATTTCTATTTATTTGCTTTAAAAGTCAGATTTTTTACTAACTAAGATATTCTGATAACTATCTATTTAGTATCAAGTTTTAGGTTCTACTATCATGATTTTGTTTAGTGTATTTATTTTTTCTATTTACTCCCAAACTCTTATAAGCATTCAGGTGTGTACTAAAATCCTTCATATCGAAACAAACATTTAAAGCTTTTTTAATCATTCTTCTATTTCTATTCGTGTAGCTTTCCTTATTCAACATGTTTCTCCATAACACCCAATTCTCATTTGAAATTATGCTTTGCAAGTAATAAGCTTTACAATATTACAAGAAGCGATTTATTTCCCACAGTGGTCTCTACCTTAGCGCGATAAAAAAGCAATCACAAGCCGAACTACCGGCGCGGGGTCTTTGTGAGCCGGGTAGCAGTTTATGCTACAATTGTATGTGAGACAATTCGTAACAAGGATGAAAGGATCCAAAGTATTCATAATATAATTTCATCAATGTCCATTTTTCCAGAAAATCTCAGAGAAAGCGTTGACTCAATAATTGATGTAATGAAAATCACAGTCACAGCTCATTCCGCAAACGAGCAGACGGGTCACTTTTCAGGGTTATCTTCTTAATGCATAGATCTAAAATCTACGCTGCTATGTTGCAGAAATTCGAAATTTTCAATCGATTGGAAGTGTTATACCAGATTGCCCCTAAAACCGAGCTCTTCAAAATTCTAAGATCAATACACTGCCAACGTTTTCAACCATTAAACCATTAAAATATGAGAAACAAAATACAAATTCACCTTCTAATATGGAATCCATCGTCTGTCTGTACAAGTTATTCCTCATTCTGACGAAGAAGAGCTCCTCAGGTCTTTCAGGTAGGTAATACACCACAAGTTCGGTATGTGCTGACACTGGTTTCACGGCTTCGTATACTGGCTCTCCTTTCACCTTCGTACAGACTAGGTTTACCTGTTCAAGAAGTTCAGCTAAATAAGAACTAATTTTAGGAATATTGTTGGTTCGAACACGTTAATAGACTCGTATTCTTCTATGCAAACCTTCAAAACGATCATTATTTTTGTCATGCAAACAACAGTTCATTTTGTTGTAAGTTTTTACATAAATTCAGTGACATACGAAAGGTGTTTAACTCAAATACCTCAGTAATAATTTCAATGTGATGATCAAATGCGACTGTCAAACATATAAGGCTATCAATGATTTTATGCTAAGTAGAGCGCGTTATAATGAACTGAAAGTTTCAGAAACGTTAGCAAACGACAAAAGCTGACGCGATGTTACCCTTTAATTTAAATCGCATCACTTGGTACAAAGTAAGACTGGAACTATAAAATAAAATGGATTTATATCACTCACTTGGGGCCCGTAATTCTCTGAGGTGCGCAGGAATCGAACCCAATTACAGTGTCGCACCTGCACGCCACCGGACGTACAGACCTCGTCGAACAGACCGAATCGATGACGTATCTGGAACAAAGAAGGGGCTTGGTTGTATAAAATGTTTTATTGATCCTCGATACATTCTGGAAACTCGTTGTAGTGACGAAATAGTGTCGGCAATATATTGCCCGTTATTTGTTGTTAGGTTTCAAATGTGTGTGAGGGAATTCAAAATTGGAATAGTAATAATATGACGTCGTTGATTGGCTTTTATATATCTGTATATTTTAATCCGGGGCAAAATATCCTCTATTTTAAAAATCATTCCATTATTCGTTCTTTGTCCTCAAAGTTCCTATCAAGATAATTATCTAGACCAAAATTACTAATTTGATGCTTTATTTATGAAGGTTTAAATCAGGCGGCCATGTAAATGAATATGCTACTAAAACTTCAGAGTTCTGCTCGAAGGACCAATTAATTTACACTCAGACAAGCGTCTGCAGTAGTCAATGACCGATGTTTTCCGATCATATAAATTACTTGAGACGAAGAATTAATTCCCAATGCTAAAAATGCATCAGCTTATTATAACGGCGGAATAATCATAGTGAATAATCACAAATTAATGCAGTCTGGGATGAATTAAAAGTTCATAGTTAAAACAGTTTCTATGTTGTGTAAACGACTGCTATAGATTATGCAAAAATAATGCGACAGAAAGCTGCAGAACATTAATAAAAAGTCTGTCTAGGGATCTAGAATCTAGATCTATAAATAACTGAGACTGCAGCGCGGTACATTTTAAATGAAAATTAATTGACCTTATCAAATCTTTATTCTCGGACTTATCTCCGTAAATAATATTTTCTTTAGAACCCGCCGCGAATAAGCAATTTCTATTGAAGCGATCCGATTTGATTGTATTCGCATATCAATTAGATATAACAGTCATTGGGTATCAGAAAACGTTAGACTTCTCGACGCGTGCACTACTCCTGACGAGCAAGAGACTAAAGACGGAGGTATTTCCATATAGTTTGACACATTTTTGACACATTCTGTATACAAACCGTGTCAAGTTATTCTAACGAGACTCAATTTATGCATTTATAATTAAATTAAAAATGAGATGATCAACAATGAGATCATCAACACACTTTGCTAGCTAAAAAAGAATAGAAACTGGAGAAAGAATGAAAAAAACTGCTTTTCATTTTTCCAACTGGAACATAAGGTTCTTTTGGAGGCTTTAACTATAGTGTTAACCACTGGTTATAGTTTCACGGAGAATACTCGTAATATAAAGAATAGCCTAGTAGTACTATTATCTATTCAAAAACTTTAAAAATTAAGCATACATATGTAGTTCATAAATAATAAGTCACGCACAGTCGACAGTTAGCCTAAAAATTTAACAATAAGTTTAATAATATATTTATAGCTTATAGCTTACCCAATTCCAGTGAAACAACCGAATAATCCGCTAAGTAGTCTGAGTGCAATATGCATAACTGGCTTATCATAACAGATGTAAATTGTGCGCATTTCTCTAATAGGTCGGTAATAGATGGCTCTGATAACCAGACGCGGCAAATGAGCGGCTTGGTATCGTAAAGTGCCTATCACGGCAATGGATCTGAGAAGCAATGTAAGACATTAACCTAGTCTGTTTGCAACGCGCTTTTTATGTTTTGTTTTGTTTTAATAATATTTTAAGTATATTTCGTATGTTTTACTTTTACTCTTAGGTGTTTTTCAGTTTTTTTTATACACAAATGAGAAAGATGTGGACAGGAAGACTAATTACAATTCCCAAGATAAAATATAAAATTACACAAAAGCCTAGTAACAACACATTTAAAATGTGTTGTTCTTCTTACTAGCAATAATAGCAATTAATTAATTAATATTAATAGCACTCTATGACTCTATGTTCAAGCTACGACAACACTATTAAACCACGATTGAGAGAGCTATCGGCAATGATGTTAAAAATTCACATAAGTTACAGTGGTAGACAGAAGATATTAGTATTAATAACCAGAGATAATTCTTTGGATGTATTACTAGGTAAATCCATCGATTCCCTAAATAATTGTCCAAGTAATCCAGGAATTGATTCCTTAGATTCCATTGTGATACATTAAAATAGAATAGACTCGACCATAGAAAGAAGAATCTTTCTATCAATGCTTAGATTCACTTCCTGCTAAGTTCGTGATGGCTAAATAACTAATTTACTCTAAAATGCCGTTGTAATTGAAGTCATAATATTTATTTAATACCATGCGAAGAAGTTAAATTATAATTACCTATTTATGTTCTATCTCATGCTTAATCTATGAAAATTTTACCTTTCAAGTAACCGCTGAGCATAGGCTATGCGTAATGACGTGAAAATTGCAACAAATGCAAGCCACTCAAATGCAGTCGAGCCACAAGATTCAATCCGCCATGTTGCAATTAACTCCGATATGAACTCAGTTAGATAAGTTTCGTTCAGTTCAGTAAGTGAACTTGCTTTTATTATTAATGGATCTTTAAATATACATTGATGTACTTTTAAATAATATCTCATCTGTTTAATATAAGAAATTGTCTTTTATCCAAACGTCTACATAGGTTACATTTTCTTTGACATTTCAAATTTTAACTTTGTGCGTATAGCTACATAAATAACACTTTAAACTCACAGCTGACCAATCAAAGTACGAACGTTTCATATAATTGATTTCTTCTAGACAGTTAAAAGAAATTAGCTTCGCCGCTGTTACATTTTATTTGATGTAAATAAATCGTGATCGAGTCTTAACGATCGTTATAAAGAATTGGAATTCTTATGAGATAACAGTGCAATATGGAATAAAATCTTCAAAACATTTTTAGAATTTATCACGATTTGATTTAATTTACAATGGAGTGATAAAATTCATGTTTCCAAGATTACACAAATTATTACAACGTGTCAATGTCACAAGTTTCTTACCATTAACATAATTTTTAATGTGATTAAACTTTGGATTATATGAGCCTTTAATTTTTAATTTTATTGTATTCAATGCCAACTGTATCTTGAAGCGATGGTTCACAGCGCATCCAGACATTGCAAGTTTAATAATTAAACTGTATCTTGAAGCGATGGTTCACAGCGCATCCAGACATTGCAAGTTTAATAATTAAACTTTTTCCCACTCATAATGGTTCATGAAGATAAGCTCGCTCCTGTTTTGGTAACACTAGAATTTTATTACTTCATTTCTAACTCGAATTCGGGAATCTCGATGAAGTGCATCGATTCCATAAATTCCGTACCATAAATCAGCCGTACCGCTATCCCGAACTCCCAATATATTGGCCTTGTCTGGAATATCTCCCAGCACTGTACTTTTTGTGGTAATTCTCCGAAGAAATCTTCGTGCAAAAAGTTACTCTTCGCCCGCCTGTGGCGTAACTGTTGCTGATTAGTGGAATGACAAAACCTATGAAGTTTATAGCAGCTTTAGAGCATTAATATGGAATGATTTCTGCATGGGCCTTTCAACTTAATTTATGCGCATAAATACCACGAGCGTCTTTTCTCCGTCTTCTTTATCATAATATTCACCTGATCCAGTTCTATCACAGAGTCTTAAATGTATTTTGATCTTATATAATGTAAGAAATTGGTTAACGTCTTATTGTTTATCGCATACTTCTCCGACAATTTTATGATAGCAACTTAAAATTCTACCGGCCCGCTTCGAAGCTATCGATCCGAATTCATTACGGAGCCTGCAATCGATTCTGTATCGATTTTTAATCAATCTCCCAAATGATCTCTATCAAATTTAATTGACGTCCGACGTGCAGCTCAAAAAGCGTTCACGTATTGACCGAATGCTTTCCAAACAATTATTGAGACGTGAGTAACGAGCTTCGTATCAGTAACAGTTGAGTTGTTTTTTTCATCATCTCCTAAATCAGTAACAAGTCAAAACAGCTTCTTTTATTGTTGTCAATTGCTATTGTATTATTTAAAATGCTTATCGCGTTTCTTATAATCCCCTATATTCTTCATAATAATGTTACTTCTATGATGTAATGAAAAGAAAGCGGTAGTTATACAAAATCTCAGTTTTAGTTTTTTCTCACATAAATTCTACCAAACTATATTTGACGAGCTGAGGACAATAAGGAACTTTGTTAGATCTCTTGGGTTGCCCAGTAATGACACAATTATGTGCTGTAATATTTAATAATGATTATCTGGGAAGTGATTCATTCTAAACATCCTTTGCTACGTTTCAAGCTCTCTTTCTGTATATGGCAAGGGGCGCGTAAGACCCGGAGCGATCACGTTTCTTACAAAAATATACCATTGGCGCTGAACTACACGCGTGTGGCGACTGAGCTCTTTAACTCAAAGGAGCTCATTAGAATTCTGCAGATGAGCTGCACAGTCCAGTGATAGATTGGCCGTGTACAACCCATTATCGTATTCCTAAGTGCAGGTACACATACTACCAAGAACTTGCGGTCTTTTCGCTACTTCTATGTGGATTAGGTGTTTAATGGCTGCCAGCAACTCCACTTAAAATCTACTCGTATTTAAGACCAAAATTCGACCAAAGTTTGTACGCAGTTCAAGTAATTTCCATTAGATACATTTGTTGAATTTTTGGTAAGAATAAGAAACTAGTTGAGATATTTTGGTACTTAATAAATGAAGCAAGGTGTTACTAAATTCCCTGATTATCATCTATCATGATAATAAATTAATTCATTATTAATAAATTATGCACGTGTCGAATGACGGAGGTTACCAAATGAGCCCTTCGCGTTACAGCGTTTGCCGAACGAATTATGCAGATGGTACTCATAATGGTCGCATCTACATACGAAGTAATACATTAATTTCATGATCGCGTTTTTAAACAGAAGCCAAAATGAACGTCCGTGCCTCGGGCGCGCATTACTGACATCTCCACATGCTACGGCGATTAAATTTAGTGCGGTTATGTTTCCACTGCACGACGCGCGCTTCCTTTCATAAAACATAATTGTGTTTCTAAATTTTTATAATATTTCAGAAAATTTAACATTGTGCAATCAAAATTTTTTTTTCAACAATTAAAAAAATTAAGACTTTTTGCATGAAATTTAAACGTTAATGTTTTTCACTTTTGGTTTAGTTAAATTACAATAATGATAAATTGCACTTTATAATGTCTAACTTAAAATAGGAAATTTCACCAAATCTTCTTCCATCTTCAAGTAACCAGCCTTCTGATCTCCTAATTCACTTTATAGCAGGAATTTGATTAAAACCATCAAATGCAATTTATATTAAGTAATCCGCTTCGGATCACTCTGAACCAAATCTAACTGTTGCTGTAATTGTACTTGCAAGTTTCTGACACTACAGTAGCTACTTAAAACCAGGTGTATGCAAGCGTTTACCACATAGAAAACATCACGTGCCGGCTCGTACAATGGAGATTGTAGAGCGCATGATTGCGCAGGAGTGCGGTCCCCGCGGGCGATTATTTGCCGCACTTCCACCAAATTGCGCCCGTTCGTGCGCACGAGCTATTATGCTCGAGAATGTCGACTCTCAATGAAAAATCTTGTTAGATGACTCGATTTGAATCATTATTGCGGCGGCGAGAAATTAGCGCTACAAAGTTTGGCGTAGTGTAACGAGTTTGAAGCTGAAGCTAATTGCTATAAAGGGCGGGCGGTTAGGAAATAATAAGTATCAATGAACAAATAGATATGAATGAAACTTAAAAAGGTTAAGTAACTTCTAATGGTGCTTGCTAACAATGGTGCAACTATAATTATAGTTTTGGAAGAACTTGAGCAATACAGCCTCATTTGAAATAAAATAAGTCGTAACAAGGCTATGACACTGCGATTAAATAATCATGAAATCAAACAAATAAACACTATAGTAATCTTTAAACTAAACTCTGAAAACTAGATATACACAGACGGCACATGATAATGCAAAAGATTTCCACGCAAGAAATTTCAAGCTCTAAGCTAACACACAACCTGGTATCCTTACCTATGCATAAACCAGTAAAACCAGAGAGGAATGCGAGTAGCGAGCAGCAAATAATACCATTAAAGGATAAGTGAAACAGCTCACGTACGGGAAACACTTAATTCCGATACAGCACGTGCCCTGAGACAAGTGTAAGCAATGATTTCAGAAAGAGAACAGTCGTGAAGGCCGCGGGTAACCCGTAATAATAGGACATTACGTGAGTCGGACACATCGTCTGTGTACCGGAGATGGAGCAAACTGGTAAAGAAAGGATTGTTATCGAGGGCAAAGAGTTTTATGATAAAATAATGGTGAAGTCAAAGTATAAAAGCTAATAGTCTAAAGATATAAATTTAAATAAGGAATTCTTTGAAGAAGACAATCAAGAAATAACAGTTAAGAAAATGATGCAAAAAATATTATCAATGTAAAAAATTACCACAATCGAATTCTATTTATTAGAATCTGAATGACGTTTTTATCCCTTTAGAACCGCAGTGCTAACTTTACTATGGAATTGTATCGTTTAACTCTAATTTCACCAACGTATTCAGATGAGCTAAAGCACTTAAGCAGGGATTAGAAACTACGTTTACCTGTATATAATTTAAGGTAATACAGTTACATTGATTGCGTCCAGTACTTCATTACTTTTGATCTCCGCTTGGGTCCTGTAATTTGAACCACCAATGTCTGCAGGGCGACTGCATTGGGCCCAAGTGGTGCAGTTATGAACGAAATTGCATCTCATTTCGTAGCAGAACCTACCGGTTGCAATGATTGTGTACCAATTGACAGCTAGCGCATTGCGATTGGAAATAAATAACAGTGTGTAAATATCATGAGGCCTGAGCCTAAACGCAACGGAATAGCGGAATAGAATAAGCTGCTTGGATCTGAAGAGACAATGAAAGTAGGTAGTTTAAGCCGGAGGACATATTTAATAGCAGTACATTAAATTTAAAAACAGCGCTTTCTAAACGTAATGAAATCAATAATGTTAGATCATAACTAATTGTTTAACCTGTAACCTGGTCAGAGATTCATTTAAAGTTTTGAGACAATCACGAATTCAATATTATTGCCTGGTATAATTTGAAGATAAGCGGCTGTTGTCCATTTTCTACTGTAAATAAAATTATTTGTAAATTGCCTATCAACTGCTAGTAAGCCATTATGAAATAGTACATTTACTCATATTTATTTGCCTCGAGATTGGTTAAAATTAATCTGCTACAAAATCGTCCTTTTGATCTGGGTTTCTGTATTTAAGCTTTTTTAATCCTAAAAAATGACTAACAGCAGCAAATTGTAAGCACAAAAAGGACTTAAACCCCATTTAACGTTAAATTTAAATTTCATAGCGAGACTTATATCACAGAGAATTACCATAAACTGGTAGCACAATGCACTACATTATCAATTATATCTGAATCTGACAGCAAACACGTGTTTAGTGGCGCTTACACGCTTATTGCGTGCGGTACCGACCGTGACGGTACACCACCGTCACGCTTCGGTATACCACGCGGGGTGACGAAGTGTGACGTACACACCTGTTCTTTTTTCAAATTAAATGACAGGTTTATATGTCATTTATCATTGCGTGTCAGACTATGGGTGTTTTTTTTTAAATTGAGGTGAATTAAGTGTACAAATTAGTCCATTTGGTTCGCTTAAAATCAGGTGCATTACCTAACTCTATTGAAATATAATATGGGTAAATTAAGTATACGAACTAATTAATATTTTGGTATAGAAATATCAGTACCACCTAAGTATACTTATTTGTAGTACTAATGGGTACACTTATTTACCTACCTACCTTTAATTACCTAGTAGACTTACATCACCTAGGTTAATCCAAATAAAAGCAGTACCTACCTATTTCATTTCCTTTTTATATTTAACGCTAAATATTTCACCTGTCAATTAAATCTCAGCCTCCTCATCTCCTCCTCTATATGAGAAGAGACCCATGCTCAATATTGGATCAGTGGGCTGAAATCACATCAACGAGAAAAACCACTCAAAAGATTTAACACTGAATGCAAAACCCTGTCCCGTGTAATGAGGTAATGACATTAATTGCATGTTCTACACGGTCGTTGCGTGCGCTACTGAAGACACGTGCCTGTTTCGGTATGTCACCATACAAGGGTGCGTGACAGACCGTGACGTCACCTGTTAGGGTTGACTCGAAGATGCTTCTGTATTGTAAAGTCACGTCGCCTACCAGGTGTATAGAAGTATACTCATTAGACTGTGGTATAACAGTGTGGACTGTGTTATATGTATTAATATTTTTAGATAGATAAAAATTACAAAACAATTATTTAGGAAAGTTATTGTTAAAGCGACTGGACTTAACTAATCATCCTAGTTGTTATTTATTTTGGACCGGTCGCAGTTGTCTGTCTCAAATATGATTCGTACATTTTTGTCACTTTATTAGATTAATTATCTGGGCGCTTTTGTACATGCATTGTTTCCTCTAATCTCAGAAAAGGCGTAAACGTCTTTTACTCAGTTTTCACTACCTACTAATTATGTTTTAATTTTGAACAATCTTTGCGCTGTTTGCCTTACTTCAGTATTACAGATAAAAAAAATATATTGTTGATGACCTACTAACACTGTGGAATCCTGGAGCGTCAAGGTCCAACGCTTCCCAGAGACAGGTTGATAACAAGTGTTTACCCATCAGGTGTGGTGCAATACCGTGACGAGGTTCCGCTTCAGGAGACCACGTGCGATATGGTCGGAGGGTGGGTAACGAGCCGCGAAATAGACGGCAATTCATTATGCAATTGATAATGATGACTTAATAGCGTGTTGTTATAAGGACGACAAATATTTTTTTTATTAAAGTATGTTGATAGATACCTAAGATTTGACTTAATTTATGTTGTTATAAGAAATAATTAATGCTTTGTAAGTAAAGTGTGTTGCTTATTAAACGATAACGGCGGTTGTTATTTTAATTTTAAAATACATAGGTAGGCATACCAAATTTCATATTTTACAAGTTTTAGTTTCAGGAATAATAAAAAAAAACTAATAAATGAGTGCCAAAAGAGAATATAAAATTAAAATAATTGAGAAAAACACTTATCTTTAGGTAGGCACCAAAACTGTAATTTCGAAATTAAACGAAGACAAAATCATAAAGTCATCCAAACTTGAAAGCAAGCAATAAAATAACTGCGCATAATGAAAACATATCAAATGTTATAGTTAATTATGCCGATAATAATATCTCTTACACAGACCACCTAAACGTCAATTCGCTGTAGAGAAATCAATTCCAATACCGTCTCAATCACTTCTTCGATACTAACATCTTTGTTGGCCTGTCTTCGACATGATTGATCGCAGAGGTCTGTAAAGAGCGTTTTAATTTTCGCAAATAGTATCGAGGCAATAATATTAAAATTACGCACGTACGGTTCGAACGCTCATAGCATTCGAGACTCTATTTCTATGCTGTCAAGATTCGTAATTGCATGTGCGGTATAACAGAAAGCGTGCCATATTAAGTATTGTTTGTTCCCTTCAATGCGTTTTGAAGCGTTAAATTGGATTATCATTGTTTGTCGTGTGCCTGATGCAAAGGTCGTTACGGTTGTAATCAAGTGTTAAACGATTTCTTTAAATAAAAGCTAACTGATGTGGTGTCCCCGGAGTTCCCCTGGACTATGAGAACTAAAGTCGATACTCAGGGATACTCCTTGCGGTAGGTACTTTGCGTATTCTTGTGTATTTTTTCTTGTGTATTTTATCTCGGCTGATTGATTTGAAACCAGACCCCAATAATCAAAAGTACCTATTGTGAATCAATCGTAAGTATTTTTTATAAATAATAAAAGTCAAAGTTAATTTGAACTATTGCTCTTTACCAAAAATGAAAGCGCCCTTTAAAATTAATTGTAATTGTTTGAAAATTTTACTTTCGATTCCAATAAAGCACAAAATAACACTAAAACAGCAACTGTAAAAGCATAATACAACAATTTCCCGCTACCGAAACATAACCCTTAAAAAGACCAATAACACAGCCCAATCAACCCGTCACTGTTTTAATCAAGGGTTTGCGAATTCTATCGCTTCTTTTACCTTTAAATTCCTCTGCGACGGTATAATTGCGCTAAATAACAGGGCGGAGTCTGCCAGTTCCGACCGTCCGATTCGAACAGTTGCATTTCGGTGGGCTGATTGTCAGCGATATAAACTATAGATATTATTAATATTATACAACTTCGCTGTATATTTTTGATAATTTTTTCCAATGGATGTTTAGGCCGTGACTGAAACTTAACGTTTTTCGTGAACTTTTCCGATAACCTTGATTTTTTGTCTTTGCTTTTGTTACCCCTAATCCCAAAAACGATTAAGCTGATTTGTGTGTTTTTACCAACAGGGTACATTTAAAAAAAGCCTAGAGTAACGTTTCAACCAGTTTTCCATCTAAAATAACGAAACTTAGAATAATCTCTATCCCTATAACGTGACGACAAGTTACTACTACAAAATATAGACTACTTCTGACCTATTGACGACTTGAATCTTCGTTAAAAAGTAACATAATAAAAAACCTAAATACATAAGTACTTAAACCTTAAAATTAAACTCCCAAAAGTCAACGGACTTAACTTATAAAAATTTAAATCCAAATGTAAGTAAATCAAAAATAACTCTAATTTAATATTATCTACTGTAAGATCGGTGAGGTTCTATTACACCCAGTCCATGTAATTCCCGCACACAAACCCATAAGCTTTGTAATTATTTCGTAATTGGTGGGCCGAGCTGCCTCGGTAGCAGATACATCACGGCCCCAGATTAAAACTAAGGCTTACGCCAGACATAAAGTAAATTTTGAATAAATTCCAGTCCAAGATACGGATCCTGAAAATAATTTAAGGTATAAAGGCAATAAATAAGAGAAAACTGGAATAGCATTTGTAACTATTAATCTTTCAATTAATGCTTATTTAGGAACAGGAGCGAGTACGGACAGGAAAATAGGAGAAGGCTTACAGCGTGTTAGAATGGATCGAGAAACACATAAATTTTAGATTAGGGTCTATAAACTTCATCATCTTTGCAGCATGTTTAATTCGGACAATACCTTTTAATGTCCAGAACTTTTTTTAAACAATTTGTACTCAAATATACAATAGGATTAAAATCATTGTTATGTTTATAGACAATAATAAACTTTGCACAGATTTCTTGGGATAATATTTAGTTTTTGTATTGCCTATGTCAAAATAGTTTCAAAATAAATGTTAATTCGCTCTTGTCCTTAATGTGAGTAGTAGATTTATTTAAAAAATCAGGATGATACTACAATACCACACACGTACCGTATGTTTTTTTCAAATGTGAGTACTGAGTAATAGGTAAATAATGTTGCCGTATATAATATAAAAATCAAATAATAATATTGAGAAAAAACTGTATCGATCTAAAGCCACCTTTACATCTCGTAACTCTATTGGTGATGGGACGATCGCTGCAGGCTACGCGGTCGTTAAACGTCGGTTCTTTTAAATCAACTCACGAATAATAGGCTATTTTGGAATAAAAAATAACTTGACAAACGGTACAATACTTGGCAGATAGGACAAGTGATATACGAATGCAAAATATACGGTTGGTTGAAACCTGAGATAAATGAATAAAATATCTCACAGCTTTTAGTTGATAAACGAAAGACTTTTGTGATTCCTTTATTAAAACAGCAGTTCTTGGTCACATACACAGGTAATAGTCATGATATTGTAATAATAATTAATGAATAGGTTCATTCACCACCTAATTCTACGTCCGCCCGTCCACACTTACCATCAGGTCGAGGTCAAACATTAACTTATACCTACGTATTTAAAAAAAATATGTACCTATCTAGTTCTGATTGCTAATGTTCATAAAACGATTGTATTCCTTCATTCTTTCAATTGTTTTAAAACTACCATCCCAATTTATATAATCGAGACATTATTATTGCAAGAAACACTTAATTTAAGCGAAAATTAATTTTATTATTTGCACAAGTAAGTAGTACACCTATCTACCTATCTATCTGCAACTCAAATATATATTTTTATAGGAGGAATAAAGATTCTGAGAATGTCTGAGCATTATAAAACTAATAAATATCAGTAACACACTTCAAAAGTCTGTTCGTGAACATAAAAACTACAAATAAATTCATCAAAAGCTGTAGAATGGACAAACTTACGCTGCAGCTTGATATCTGCTCCTTTATTGTATTCCATACAAAAGGAAGGTCCTTAACGAGGATTACTACACTTTTGCCGACGAAGAATATGGGCAAAATCTAGTACATGCATATGGGCATGGTGATTGCATACGTTGTTTACACCTCCACGTCGAATATGGGACAGAGATCGTTAAGATAGGAGAAGGACGTTCAACAAGAAGCATGCTATAGAAAGACAATAAAACTAAGTCTATATTGTTCGGTTTTACCGTGTTCACTTTGGATATTGCGTAAAAAGCGAAGTTTATTTTGGAACTCAGTTTGAATTATACATATGTATGTTCGGGTAGGTACTTGAATGCCTATATTATTATGTAATACTCTTCTACTTTATTGCATGCTAGTAAAATTACCTTTGGGTGTAATTTACTTATATGCTTATTAATAAAAATATTTATCCATTAAAATATTGCAAGGTTTTTAAAGCAAAAAAGTTTTGAAACGATAATAATTAATTCGTAGGGCTCTTGATATTGATGTTATTAAAATGAAATGATGACTCCACAGTTGTTACACTTCACCCAAACCAATACGTAAGGTCCAAGGAATTCAATTAGGAATTTTATTGCATGGCGAATAAACACAAAAACATGTTCCGATCTGGTTATAACACGAAATAAAAACACTTAATTTATCCACCACGTCCGATCAATTATGCAACACGGCGCGAGTGTGTTACCACGTTTTATATGCATTACTGGTTTTGCTTGGAGATGCTCGACAAAATCGTATAGAGGAATTAGTAGATCGTAAAGTTATCGATGTTACCGTTACGTTGTATGAAGTAGGAGCTGTCAAATAAATCAATAGCGAGCATGCCAACGAGTATAAGTTCATTAATTCGTTCAGATCGATGTATGGAGATCTCGAGATTAACATTTGACAGGAAAGTAGAATTTTAAGCATCTCAAAATTGTAATTAAGCGATGTTGAGTAACGAATAAATTAAGCATAATTATAATTAAAAATAATTAGCTTTAGCTAATTACGAATCTTTTTGTTCGAACATTTAGTTTGAGTCCATAAATACATTACATAACCTAATACATAATTATGTCTGTAAGCTTTTTTCATTATCATCTACTTTTATAGTAATGCAATGTAAACACTTGGGATATATTGAAAATAAGTTCAACGATTGTGTTAGTTGTAACGTAATATTATCAGCTTTTTATATTATACGTACTCATAATAAAAGATTGCGGTCATATGATCGTACCCTGAGGTACTGCCATCCCATCCGTCTGCAAAGAATTAATCACCTACAATCAATTTCAATTCATATCTCGCCGGCAATAATTAAGAGAATACATAAAGATTATCTCTCGAATTAAAGCACGCACCAGTTGCCTATGTTTTAGAGGAGATAAATGAGTATTGGTTGGTACCGAACGTATTAGCATTCCGGCTTTACCGTTACCCGATACAGATTCTTTGTCGGACTTATTAATAAGCAAATCTACGAAAGTCTTACATGTACATTAGCGACTACCTTGAGGCAATTGACTTAGATTTAAAACAAGCCTTTTACTATGTCGAGATTCATAAGTGCTGTCGTTGATCATTTCCTTGACTTTCAATCATCATCATCAGATTGATGCCGCCTTTTTACATACTAAAGGATATAAGTAAAATAAAAGAAAACGTTTTATTAACGTTACATTCATTTACTCTCAGTAGTTCTTGTGTTACAAAATTTCATTTTGGATTCTGCAAGCCTGTAAAAGGCCTAGGCCAGGTTTTATACATATTAAAATACCTAGTCCCGATTATGCAATATTCATAATGTCCATGTTTTTCGTACGTTTGTTTTGTTTTAATGCTAATACATAATTCATAAGAGCTTTAATATTGAATCAACTTTTATTAACACTGATGACAAGATTTTTCTTCTACTTCTATGTATCAGTGTTTAAGTGCATAATTATTCCGTGATTAGATTAATCGATATCAAGGTGAAAGAATTATTGACTTTATCTGATTCTCATTCTTGATTGATGAGAGAATCCGTATTAGTCTTCTCCGTATCGAAAATCGGTTAAAGTAATAGAATTCTCAAGCGATCAGGGAGCCAAGTGATAAGCATCGTTGAGTTTACGTAATTCACGGATTGTTAGTAGTAATAATATTAAAGAGCGCTTAATTGCATCGTTATCTAAGTCGTAAACGAAAGAGACTTGGTCGGTGAAATTCAAACACGATTTTTACAAAAACTCGTATAAAATAAACAAGTTGATCAGAATGAAGCTATAAATTGTTGGAAGCGGCGCTTTTAGTCTCACATCTAACAAATTAACAAGCGATTAAGCTACCGATTCGGGTTAGAAATGCTCTCGATGGGGACATTAATGGGACTCAACAAATAACAATGATAGGAGAGTAGTAGGAGTTGATGAAAACTCAGGTTATCAAGAAAATAACAGTTATGTGCAATGTCGTACAACAAGATTAAATATAGACGATAGAAGAGTAATTTGTGAGCCTTGTAAGTAAATGAAACGAATTTTGAAAAGAATAATCGAATTTTAATAAACAAATTACTGAACACATTTAATTTAATATTGATTACCAGTTGATAAATACCCAGTCATTGAACTAAATAAATAAAACAAACAGATATGGCGTGGGAAATTATTTCTCACGCGCTGCACACCCTGAAATCCTGTATCAAATTTCATGTTTCTATGTTTAATACTTTGATTCGCATTCAAATCAAAGAGTAAGTGACTGATACAGTAATCAGTTATCTAATTAAAATATTTTTTACAAACTAATGTTTATTGATGGTAAAAATTTCAATTTAACAGTTTAAACACATACTACAATGGTAACTGCTGATTTTCTCAGAATATTTGTGAGGGTAGTATTAGGTAGTAGTCTGTATTCAGATTTTGAAAAAAATGAACTAACAATACAAACTGTTAGTCAAGATACTAAAACATAAGTTTATTGCTGAACCAAAAACTGGTAACGATAACAGGAAGCGCTTACCGTAAGCCGTTGCGAACCCCGAATAGGTACGTGAGAAACTTAGAAACTCTGACGATTTGGCGACATTAAAATTTAAGTCCAAAATAATGACTAAGTGATTAATTAATGCTATTAGCGTAGGCAACACGTTATTTATAGCTAGATAATGCTATTTATTCTCGTGCATTTAAGTAATATTTCTGCTGTTTATTTTTACCTCGTGTGTAGCAGGATAATAAGGATTAAGTCTGTCCCTCGTAAACCTAGCTTTAGGTTGTTACTTATTTTAGAATTTAACTTAAAGTACTAATGAAAAGAAAAAATGGAGACATCTACAACATATAAGTTTTTTAAAAGGACTCCATGACCGTTCTCTTAATATTCTTACTGGAAGAGTTTTATGAACTTTTCAGAAGAAATATGACATTTTTTTCCAAAATAAAACCTCGCGTCCATTTGACCGTACATCTTCGCAGAACCATACCATTACCATACATATTGCTCCAGCAATTTACCTTAAGGGCTGTTTTACACTTGATATCTAACTTGAACCAGATCAGACTGGACAGATCCGGTTATTTGCAACCTGTCTTTTGAATAAGTAGGTATGTCGCTTTGAAGACTTGAAAGTTTAATCAGTTTTGGTTACTTGTACTTATGGATTCTTGGCATAATTATATGGCGTTCAACAACGCCTTGATGCTCATTATCAGAGTATGTTTCCTATGGGTCGCGGTACTGTAGTCATACAGAGACTTAAATGTAACTATTTGAGAGTCAAATAAGTGTATGATAACTATTATACTCTACCACGCTGCTTTAGTGCAGATTGGTGGAAGCGTTACTATCCAACAAATGTAATTTTTTTTTATGCCGCCTGACGATCTCCAACATCCGCGACTGTTATCTAACAATAACAACCAAAACCGATGGCTACCACCAACACCTATACCTTAGTTGCCGAAAATATGGAATTGGCACTCCCCGCTAAAAAAATTATTAACTAGGTATGTGTCGATATGGAATCCGCTTTAATTGCATCGCACACAAATGCTAGCTTTCGGCCCCTGTGATTAAGGCTACATTGCAATGATGGCGAGAATTTAAAATGCGGTAAGTAAATTTTGCTTCCAAGCTAAATTGAACTGTGAGCATTGGCAATAAACTTGTTTTTAGCGGAGAGTGCCAATTCCATATTCCCGACTACTCGGCTACAAGATATGGGTACGTGTATAATCTCGCGAAAGCATGAGGCGCCTCCCTCCCGCTGGTATTATTACGATAGCATTGTAAAAACGACAATAAATTATTTGCCACACAGCTACCACTACCACAACTATGCTTTGAAGTACGCGATGAAGATTATACCGCCAGTTCGTGACAAAATTTATGAGATCAACTTTTCATTTAGAAAAATAGCGACAGCACGCCAAATTGGTCGGTGTCTTTCAAAACCTGATCGGTGTGTGCAAAGAGCGCGTATGTCAATAATTGGTTGATAAATCATTGTTTTAGATTAGTGGTTCTCAAAGATGGCGAAAAAGTCCTGTTGTAGAGATGATATAGATCGCCGCTAGAGAGTAGAAACAAATAAGCTTGACAATAACACATCGAAAAGTAAGTGGCGATAAAGATGTTGACTGCATTAAACTATAAAACCTATTTACTCTTCGCTTGAATACTCCCACACCACATACAGGCGGAATCACCGACGTGGAAGCTATTCCAGTCCTTCACAATAGGCGTAATGAACGATGACGCAAACCTTGTTACTCTTATCGGGGAGATGTTCCCGACGTAGGACTGGATACTCGCAGTACATTTTTTCGAAGAAAGAACGAGGATGGGGAAAATTAAAACGAAAAAAATATCTATTACCTATCGAACTGCTAGGCAGGTAAAGATACAAACTGAAGTAACCGTTCTCGTCACGTTTTGAGTCCTGAATAGTGTCTGGTGTCGCATATTCGTTTCCTATTTTATAGTCCAAAAAAGTAAATTAAAGGATGTCATTAGAATATTGAATTGATTGTTTTATGGAAAGAAGTTTATAGTACAACAAGTTTAGGAACCGCTGTTCTTGGCTATCACCTTATGTTCTACACGTTTATAAGAAACTGTTTTTTCTGAATACAAATGAATTAGCGATTAGTGTGATATAATGAGAACTGCCAAAGGGTATGTTCCCACCAAACGTGTAAACGACAGAGCGAACCGTTACTCGTATTAGGTTAGAAATCGAGAGCAATTAAGATCGAGGAAAATACAAACAAGTAATTTGGATATCTTGATTAAAAATGTCTGTCGCCTGTCTATTATTTTGTTTTTATTTATTATGACTTTAATCAGAACATGAGAATGTGAACTTATTTTAACGAAAACACACTAAAAGGACTATAGGTATCAAATTAATATTTTTACGGTCATTTTAAAGAACTCCACAAAAAAGCAAATAGGGCTATTTAATATTTTTTTTAACGTTTAAGTTAAATTCCACATATAAAATCATCATCGACAAGACGTAATTAAACGAAAGCATCATCTACATAGCCGAAGTCAATTAAACTCAATAACTACTAATCAGATAACGCCTCATTTCACAGCACAAACACCAGCTGATACAAAAAGAATTATCACAGTCGGTTCATCCCACGAAACACTAAAAACAGTCGAATTAAGAAACTTCTTTGTTTAAAAACGGTTTTAATACAACTAAACAAGGCAGAATAAATATGGTATCAAGTATCAACTCCCAGAGTAAGTTACTCAAACATTACAGCTCATGAGAACCTAATTGGAACACCATTTCTATTTAGGCACCTATCTAACTATCACGTCGAAAACCATGACCGTGCAGTATAAATACCACTTGGATTTGAGTTCGATTACCGGACCGATATTTACAGTCGATCGCGTCACGAATAAACGTGGATGGGAATTACTGCTAATAAACCATTATCTGTCACTAGCAACAGTAAATAACAAGTTGGTAGTGAGTTCAGGTATTTGAAACTATATTAAAGATGTATTGAAGAACAATCGTGATGAAATCAAACATGAACACTTACACAAAAGTAGCCCGCGTTGTAATTCAATATAGTGTGCGTGGTTTAAAGGACACAAAAAGACATCACTAACATACTAATTCTGATTGGAATCGAACTCGGGCCCTTTGCTTCGCAGATAGGACCAGTACAAACAAGGCTAATTGTTTTTGCTGTAGACAATGGTTATGATACCGAATTTCAAGTTCGATTCTCAGTAGAGCATAAATTCTAACGATGAATATGAACTGTTTTCGGACTTTCTGTTTTGTTTAAGACGCCCACGACATAGGGAATCCTAGTATGAGGATATGAGTTTGTAGCGTTATTTATTAATAAAGAGGGTAGCATTGTTAAAAAATTACAATTGAACGATAACGTTGTATTTATTAATATCTATAATAATATTAAATCAAAGTGCCACGTAGCTAATAAACAGGTTGGTGAAGAAATTCAATATGGAATGTCAAGTAATGCGGTGAAATATGAGTGAATTGTTTGCGGTGAATATGTGAGAAGGTTACGCGATTCGAAGGATGCGCACGAGTTTAGATCATGGGCGAGGTTACTTGGCTGGTGCTACGACTGGTATTACTCGGTCATTTATAAATGTTTAATTGTAGACAAAGTTAGTAGAGTTATGAACAGAGGGGTAAGAGTAATTAAAAGGTGATTCAATTTATAACAGTTATGAAAGATAGGGGGAAGATTTATTAGAAACTGATTTAAAGTATGCTAAGAACGTTAAATATACTAATAAGGCCTGGTGGGAAGTTAAAGATTACATTAGAATAAAGAGTGATTTTTAGGTTCTCGGCCCTAGAGCCTCGGCCATTAACTTCATATTTTTTTAATGATTTAATAGTTACATACCTACACCTAATAATTTTTATAAGGTGTTACCAAGTTACCGAAATAATTAATGATTTAACATTTGTGACCAACGCGAAACAAGATTCAACTACTCGATTTTTGGTCACGATAACAATAAGGATATTAGCTTTATAGAATTTATGGTAAAATAATCATACATAAATGACATTAATGTTCCGTGATTTTACATATCAAAGACCCGAAATTTTTTATTCAATCATTAAGAAATAAAAAGGATGATAAATTATTCAGATTCTGTTATATTCGCTACGCTGTTCTTGCGATTTATAGCATTTATTATAACTTGACATACGACTGACATATGAGGCATCTTATTTATTTTGCCGCCTGTTTCTGCGCTTGTTAAATCAATTTAAGTAGGACTTTTTATCTTCGAGTCATTATACCGAGTCGTTCTTATTTGCCGACTTTGCCCATAAACAAGCCTTTCAAAATAATAAATTAAATAGATTAACTTCTTCAAATAACTACAATTTTATGTTCATAAAACTTGTGAAGTCATTGTCATTGTTGAGCTTGAGGATGTCCTCCTAGTTTAGTTACTAGTCAATATATTTGTTAAAGTTCTTTATCAAATGAATGGGTAAAATATTTTGTTACTTTGCGGTTGTATATTAACTACCAATGGCATACGCATCAGTCTTTCCTTATTTAATCTTTAAATTTCTGTAAACTCATAAGTCAATACATGACAATAGTTTTAATGAAAATAGCCGAAAAACTAGTTATCAAACTACCTGCTAGTAGGTAAGTGGTAAGGTAAAGACACCTGATGCGTTGTCAGCCAAGAAACAAGAAAGAAAGAATATGACCTAGAATGATCATCGCAAGAATAAACAAATTAAACATACACAGTCATCGATAGAAAGATAACTACGATCGTATTTAGAACTTCCATCATCGCTCTTGACTTGTGCTTTCAAACCGTCATTGTCTATGCGCAAAAATTATCAATCATTTCACCAGAAAAATGATCTACTGTCACTTTTCCAGGCCATCCTTACACATGATTTGATTTCATCAAAAGTCAATAACCAATGCGTATCTTGTTTGATTAATAAAGGTTTACATACTGTAGTCCCGCTAGGTGGCTAATGCATTTGACCTTCCATCTCCGAGTGTTAGCGTTTGAACTATGCTCTTAATACTCATCCACAAATCACCAGCCAAACGTTTCCCATTACCCATGAAGCAGCAGTCACGACAAATTTTATTAGTATTAGCAGCTATCCATCAAGCTGTGTACTTTTTTGGTGCCCATAACCATTACCGTATCTTTAAGAAGCGTACCATTTGAAATGAGTAGTTCTACAGCATTGGATGTAAAGCCAATCGTTATCGCTTTTCTTTTGATTGATGGTTTACCACAACGTGTGATGTATAGAGGCACGTCAACTATCAAATCGTTATAACTATAAACACTCATTTCACAATTAACAGATTCTATTTGAATATATTTGCGTCAATCTACAATAACATCACCATAAATCTAATTATCGTTATTTTGTATATCATCAGATTTATATATGGCCAGCATTTTTGTGATAAATTGATGTGCATTTAATGACATCGCATCAGTTACACTGACGGTGGAAGTTGGTCGTGAGAAATATATAATAATACATTTTTTATTCTATGTTAATTATTTTCTTAAATATATGAAAATTATCATTAAAATATACTTACTTCTTGTTAGTTTTATTACTATTACTTTATTAATAAAAATATTTGAGTTTAAGAGTAAGATTTTAAGCCTTTTACCTGTCGATAACTCGTTATTAAATATCATTTTGTACATTTCAGAACTTGCACTGATTTAATAATTGCCTGGACTTACTGGCAAACTTTTCTGAATGGAGATTAGTTCGCGACGATTTACAAAAAAAAGTGTGTGCAAAATTTAAGCCAAGCTTCCGAAGGCTTTAAATATGTCTACAAGAGGAAAATAATTTTGCAATAAATATTTGGGACTTCCCTCATTAGTGGCCACATCCATATTTTTATTAGAGAAAGATTGTTTTGTGGTTTTCACACAATTTCGATTTCCCATATGGCATGGGAACCGGACCACTGTTGCGTCAACAAACGGACATCCTGACAGTTTCTTGTTTTATTAGCATAAGCAGACCGCCAATTAATTCATTTCTTAATTTATTCTGCGTGTGATATATATATTTTAACGAAAGTGAAAATTGTTATTTGACATCCATATCCCATCTTTCTTAACGGCGAATACTGTGGGAACTTCTTATAGTATTATTTTGTAATTAATTCACGCATTTTGAATTAATTTAAATTCAGTGTCGGCTTCTTTAATTATCTTTATTTAGAATTTGCGTTTTTTTAAACATTGTTGTATTTAATTTTGTATGGGTTTGCAATGCATTGTTTACTAACGGGCATTCAATTATTTTACTCCCACCAAGTACCTACAATCATTCTAGACACAACTGTCTAGAATGAATGTAGGTACTACTTGTAGGTAGCAGGGATCAATATCCCTGCTACCTACACAATATCATTAGCCCTACTCTTCTACTAGTTTATTTTGCGATCACTGAAAGATATATAATAATAATGATAGAGATTCATAGTAGCAGCATGATTTGATGACACTTGATCGTGATATCGGAACCGGAGCGTCACGGTTTGCTTCATGCATTTCTATTCCCACATCACGTGATATTGAAACATACATACGCGTGTGACATAGACGTTAGACAAATCATTGAAATCGGATACTTATGGGTGTCGTTTTGCCGGGTTTCATTGCGGAAGTTACTTGAATTAACTTTTCACAGCGCAGGATCTTGACATCCCAATGTTCATTAATTTATTGTGTTATGAGAAATACTAGGCACATTATTACTTAGTACATAGGTTGTAAATGAAAACGCATGCGTTATTATAAAGTTAAAATAAAGATTTATAAAATATACTAATAATATTATTGTGATCCTAATTAACCGGTTTAACCGGTTTCACGAAAATGAAAGTCAATTTCCCGAGTCAGATTCCTGAACTGTGGCCAATTCTGAGGAGGCTATTTGATTATGTTTATCATAACATTGCATTGTCTCAGTGCAGTTTCAAGTAAATCAGACTTCTTTTAAAGTTAGTGAAAATCAGGATGAAAATTTTCGATACAATTAAAGGTACAGTTAAATTGGTACCTACATACATTCATAGATTTAAGAGGCACAAATAATAAGGCGCTAATAAAAATATTTAAAAAAACTTATTAAGAGACCTTTAAAATATACCACAACATTTTAATGTTATCTGCGGTCATATCTATCTCGAATTCATCATTCACTAACCTTACAAATTTTTTGTGCCCATAAAACGCATATTCGCATGGGACCTTATATTATAGCGAATTAGCAACCTTTTTATACAAGCCACATGTCAATTCCCCCATTCATAGTTTTTTGTTCAAAGGAACAGGTAACTTAACTTTATTTTTTCGAATTTGCACCCCTGTCGATAACAGTTTTTAGGGATTTTATGCAATTTACTTAATGACGCCGTGGATAGTTGATTTCCTGTGCTCTTTTTATGACGGCCAACATGCATAAAAATTGCATAACAACATACAACAACGGTACCTAACGGTGTCTCATATTTTTAGTAAACACTTCTTATTAAAAAATGAATTTGTTTCATCAGCCGATTTGGATGCAATTTTGAAACTAACGTATTAAGGCAAGCTTTACTTAATTTAATGCTTGTGAAAAAACGTGGCTACAAAGTGTCTGAAAAGTGATATGACTACAAGACGTGGCTGGTAAGGGACTCGTATCCAAAGCGGGTTTACTTGAAAACCCTAACCAATATATTTAAAGAATCACTACACAGGAAGCTCATAGTTTCTGAATTACCAAGTTCCCGCATGTACCGTACATGACGTCAAACAGAAGCAATAGTACCAGCTGTTGAACGTCCGCAATCGGACCACAAATCACATCCACACAACAAACAGCAAATTGGTTTTCTGTTAATAATTATATTTTATTGGCCCGCCCGTTGTAGCGATAACGTCGCGAACATAATTCTACTTGTTTCTAGGCCCAATAAAGTATGGACCTGTCTGTAACATGGTCCCCGAAATCTAGACCAATTTTATTGCTGTTGATAAAATAGACTGTTACCTAGTTACAAAGTTATGGATTAATGTATCATCAAAAATATTAATTATAATTTCAGATGAAATTACGTTGGTATCTACCTATTATGATATTTGTGACTGTTTTACCTTAACTATAAAAAATTATACAATTTTATTTAACTATGGCTGTTTATTACATAATTATTTTTAAATTTAAATATTGTGTAAGTACCTAGTTAATAACTGGAAAACTACTTATTTAGACTTTTTTACTTTTGTAAAAGCGTTCTCTACTAGTCAGCCAGTTACATCGTCACAGAAAAATTACTTAACCTAAACGTCCCTGGCTAACTTTTACACGGTGAGACCTTCAACTTGCCTCTCCACTGGCGCGGTTATACGCTAACTAGCGAATGATCCCTACAGCTGTGATACATCTGTCTTTGTTAGTAAATAAATTTACAATTGAAAGTGGAGTAACTGAGAGAATCGTACGTTTTGTTACCGCCTCAGGCTACGCACTCGATCGAATGTAATGTATGTTCCCGGGTGTTCATAAATTGTTCAAAAGCCATTTCGAGGTTTCCAATGAATTTATGTGGTAACAATTTCATATTTATACTAGTAGGTACCTAACTTATATGTAGGTGTATAGGTTAGTTTTAGGTAAGTACATCAGATCTCATGTAGGTAACTTTAGGTTATATTTTCTTTGGAGAGTTGGATTAGTCTGTATTAAAGATAGAGCTGTATACAAATTTAAATTTGTATAGACAAGGGAACAGACAAAAATGTATAAAAAGGTCAATCAAAAATGTATATTAGGCAATAAATAGTTAATTGAAATTGCCACGATAATTGCAACTAACAATTTCACTATCATCTATCTATACTATAATAAAACTGTAGGAGCACGTGTTCTGTACATTGAATATATTTTTTTAATTTCGACTAAGGGGCACTCACATATCGAGATAGAACTCAAAAATATATTTTTTTTATTTATTGTCTGTCTGTCTGTCTGTCTGTCTGACCGATCATCACGCGTAAACCACTGGACGGATTTTATTGAAACTCGGTAAAGTTATTACCTATATACTGGTGTCTATTATAGGGTACTTTTTTTTTCGAATAATATTAAGGTTCCCTAGGGATAGGGGACTAAAGTTTGTATGGAATTTTTTTATAACGTCGTCCGATTTGCTTCAAACTTGCAACAAAGGATTATCACTTAAATTAATAGAATACGTGTTTCTCAGTTTTTCGAAATTTTGTTAGGAAAAGAAAAAAAACACAAATGAATGCGGAAATTTGTAATTTTTTAAGGTAACTTTCTGACTAAACTGAAAATGATTTTAACCCCATATTTTAAAATTATTATAGTTAAATAAGTAATCTTCAATGTAAATTTAGTATTTAAAAAAAAGCCAGCAAAGGGTGCAAAAATGGGGATAACGTTGGTACAATTAGAGGTACCTACAGTGTTTATTCAAGTTGACTTAAGTGACAAAACAAAATCTATAGGGAGGTTAAGAAAGAGTACTAGAACAACAATCTAAAAAAAATAATTAAAATTAAAAAAAAAGTTTGTCTGTTTGTCTGTTTGTGCGCGCTAATCTCCGGTTCGGCAGAACGGATTTTTATGGGACTTTCACAGGAAGATAGCGGAGATTCCTGAGCAACATTTAGGCTATTTTTTATCCCGGAATTCCCCTTGGGATCAGGATTCGCACGGGAAAAATTCCTATGCGCGAAGTCGCGGGCTTTAATATTTATGGAACTTTCACTGGGAGATAGAGGAGGATCTGGAGCAACACTTAGGCCCGGCGCCCATTATCGGCATCGGCAAGGAAAGGGATCTTTCGGCATCCCTACATGCCAGCGCACACTGTCAGAAATTGGCATGGCCTTGGCATGCTACAACGTTCTTAGGGATGACGAGGCGTCCTTAAGCATGCCGCACCGAGTGCTGCTTGGGCGAAGGTGACGACGCGACAGTGGGCGACGGCGTACTGAAGGATCCCGAAGTATCCCGAAGCATACTCAAAGCTGCCGATTCAGTAGCCTCAAGCATACCGAAGATTTTTGTTACTACGATCATATATCATGGAAATTTCTACTTTATTGCCATGAAGTTAATGTACCTATAATGCTTTTTATCACCTAAAATCCTTATCCTGACAAATCCTCAAAAAATTATGATGAAAAACTCCTAAGCGCGAAGTTGCGGACTTAGATTTATATGGGACTTTCAGTGGGGATAGAGAAGAATCTGGAGCAACACATGGGTTATTTATTATCCCGAAATTTCAGCGGGTTCAGGATTTACGCGGGAAAAACTCCTATGCGCCAAGTCCTGAACTTGGAGTTTTATGGGACTTTCACTAGGAGATAGAGGAGATTCTGGAGCAAAACATAGGGTACTTATTATCCCGGAATTCTGGCGGGATCAGGATTCACGCGGGAAAAACTCCTATGCGCGAAGGCCCGGGCTTGAATTTTTATGATACTTTTATTGCGAGATAGAGGGGAATTCTGGAGCAACGTATAGGCTACTTTTTCTTCCGGACTTCCCGCGAGATCATGATTCACACGGGAAAAACCCCTATGCGCCAAATCGCGGGCTTAGATTTTTATGCGACTTTCATTGGGAGATAGAGGAAGTTGTGAAGCAACGTATAGTTTATCTCGGAATTCCCGCGGGATCAGGATTCACGCGGTAAAAACTCATACTCATAAGGTCGTGGGTTCAGATATTTATGGGACTTCAGTGGGAGGTAGAGGTATGGTATGGAGTAAGTATTATAATAAGCTACTGATTGTTTCAGACTTCCTGCGGGATCGAGATTTACCCGGGAACAACTCCCATGAGTGAATCAAGTCGCGGACTCATTTATATCTATATATCGGGATATCTTTATATCGGGAATCGAACCGACTCTTTTTCTCATGACCAACTTTATGTTGCTTTCTCGAGGGTTAGCATCGCTTCTGGTCTTTATGTTTTGGCACCCGAAAAAACTACCAATGGAGTTTAAAATTATATATTTTTTAATTATCGTGTTTAAATTTATGCTTAAAGTTTGGAACAAAAAAAACACGTTTATATCTTAAAGTCTTTTTATCGATTTTCTCAAGATATACATAACGGATTTTTGTACGGTATGTCTAAAACATAGTTATAAATCAAGTGTAGAGTACTTAATATGTGTGGAGCAATATATATGCCACTATTTACCTTAGAGTTCTTGCGGGGTCGGGATTCACGCAGGAAAAACTTTGTGACACACTGAGTTCCACGCGGGCGGAGCCGCGGGCACAGCTAGTTTTTATAATAAACCTAGTTAATAACCAACTGAAAATATTCTGCTAAAATTCGAAGCCATGAACACCAGATGGACTTACATCCATTTGTAGGGTACATAATTATCATTATCACAAAAAAAAAACAAACATTAAATACCAAGTAATTCCTTAAAATTATGTAAGTTGTTGTTTGATTTCCATACAAATCTCCCTATTACTTACGGTGCGATAACTTATCAGGAGAGTGTTTTACTTAAAACACAAACTAAAGATTACAAATAACAAGACCTTATCTTATATTTTCACTTGCTATAAAATCTTCAAACTTATACTTGAGTCGTCGAAGATATGAAATTGACACTCCCCGCTAAAATCAACTTATTACTTGTGCTTACAATTCAATTTAGCTCGTAAGCAAAATTTTATCATCATCATCATCATTATCATCTCAACCCATCATGGCCTACTATTAAGCGGGTCTCTTCTCACTATGAGAAGGTTAAGCCATGCTGCCCAGGTGCATTGGCAGTCTTCACACACCTTTGAGTTTGCGAACTCTCCGGCATGCAGGTTTCCTCACGATGTTTTCCTTCACCGTTTGTAGCAAGTGACAGTTAAATGCTTAAAGCGCACATAACTCCGAAAATTCAGAGGTCCGTGTACTGGGATTTGAACCCGGATCCTCCGAGTAAGAGGCTGAATTCGTAACCACTAAGCTTTCACCAAGCTTTCACCACTAAATAGCAAAATTTATTTAAATTTAGGCATTTTAAATGCTTTAATCACAAAGACGGAAAGTTGGCATTTGCGTGCGATGCAAATAAAACAAATCCCATAATGAACGTGAAAGCAATGGACACGTTTAGTATTGCCAGACGTCCAGATAAAGCTGGACAGTGTTAGGCTTTTTGACTGCGTGTCCAGAGAAAATTAAAAAATTATATTATCCGGCCTGTCCGGCTTTTTTAGACTTTTCATATTTGAATCATAGTTACTACGCAATTCGTTCGCTAATACCCATATTTTACATAGATTAATCGATGACCAAACTGGCTGATCTGTCCGGTTTTCAGATTTGGCGACCTGGCAACCCTAGACACGTTTAGGTTTTAAGTGTTTCTCCACTTATCCACAAGAGTACTCACGTTTAAAATATTGAACGGTTTTTTGAGAAGACGGTTGCCAGTAAACAACCGTACAACCGTAAAACACGATCTGCGTTGTATATTTAAGCCGCTGTACAAATAGGTACTATTGTTATCAAACAATCAGTAATTGGTTAGTTTATCGATAAAATTTATAAGGCTATCACAGAACAGCTTTTCAGCTGTGTTTCTAATTGTGGTTGTAAATAGCCCAGCAACCATTTAAAATATCTTTAAACATTTTTATTGAAGCGAAACCTTATTTACCATACCTACTATATTTCCAATTTGTGTTTATTCCCTTCGGATTTACAAGCATGCTACGAGTAAAATTGTTGTAGATGATAATACATAATTGGTTTAACAATGTGTAACGTTTATTTCTATACTTATCATTCGGCAATCAAATCGTTCTGTTTTTATTTTGAGACTTGTTTAATTAAAGCTGACCTATTGCTTTAATGTTCTTATGACGAGATATTCAATAGAAGAAAGCTTAATAATCTGTCATTTATCGTAGCTAATATTCTTCAACGCAAAGAACTAAAAGAACTAACCACTGGAGCTACAAATAATGAACAAGGTTTCTTCTGTGTATCTCTGCACACTAAAATTTTTGGAACCAAGTCTCTTATCGAATGGAAGGTACGGGTGGAAACTAGAAAATGAAAAGTGTAAGATTTTTTATCACGCAAATAGGAAATGTGTGTATGCGATTGGCTGAAATGCACGCTTATGTTCAATCAGTTTTATTACTTAATTGTAAAGAAAAAGATGCCAGCTGTCAGGTCCAAGTGTCAGAGTTAAAGTCCAATGATATAACTTCGTTCCAGCCAAGTGTTCTACGACATTCACCATGTTTTATTTATTTATTGTATTGTATTGCCACTGGATTGGGAATAAAAACTATTTATATTTTAGTTTTTCGATTGCTTTTCGCCATTAGCCGCAAGCAGTTATAGTCTATGTAATTACGACTCTTCGTTACAACAAACATAATTATTGTTTAAAATTAACTACCAATAGTGGGAGAGAGTTAACACCTATAAGAGTTTCTCGCGCCGAAAGTATGCCATCTAATTGCCGATTTTGTGACCATATGAACAATAGGTGATTACCACCTTTGTAGAAAGCTAGTGGCACCGCGGGGCGATCATTGTGTTTGGGCGATAACCTATAGCCATCGACAAATCGTTTTATCCGAAATCAATTGAATATCGATTCACCAGCTAACAAGGGACCATCTGTTTTCAATTAATTAAACCTCCGAATCGATTATTGATCGAGTCAACCGGTAATTCGATTTCCATATGGTCTATTATAGACGAACCGAAGTGGCTTGTTTTATAATTTTATTAACACTTGATTTGAATAGAAAGTACCATTCAATCGATTAAGTTCGGTTATAACTATTATAAAACGGTAGATAAGGCAAATGTAATAAAAGTACGATACTCAAAGCCCTCACAATTAATAAGACGATATCGTTAGTTGTATAATGAACACTAAAAATATGCATTGGTTTCAACCCATTCCTGGCTCACAACTAAGCACAGGTCTTTCCTCAGCACTGAGGAGGACTAAAGCATCCACCGCACTGCTAACAACCGGAACCGACAGTATTACGCTCCGAAGCAAGGATAGTCGATAGTCAGAGAGATAAATATAGGGATTAATATTAGTATGTATTAAAATGTCCCTAACGACTAACTCGAGGCAAAGTAACTACCTAATTCACTGCATTTCCTTAGTTCATTCGATATCAATAAAACTGATATAATTTTTAAGTTTATTATCGTCTCGGCGAGTAGCCCGAACGCTTATCTTAATGCCATTCAAACCGACTACCAGATACAAACATTACGAAACTCGGTAAACACATGTTAATAAAGTAGCGAAATTATTAGTTCATAAACATAAAATGGTAATGAAACGAGGCCCACTTTATCCAAAGCCTTTATTGCCACACCTACGATATCAGGAAGTTGGGCTTTATGGCCCAGTGTATAGGACTTGTACGCAGTACTGGTAAGAAAGTTATGACGATAAGAAATGAACTACAATACGATATTGGTCTTTTAGGTTCATGACATATCTGCCTATTAAAAATATTTAATCTATACTATAATAAAACTGTAGGAGCACGTGTTCTGTACATTGAATATATTTTTTTAATTTCGACTAAGGGGCACTCACATATCGAGATAGAACTCAAAAATATATTTTTTTTATTTATTGTCTGTCTGTCTGTCTGTCTGTCTGACCGATCATCACGCGTAAACCACTGGACGGATTTTATTGAAACTCGGTAAAGTTATTACCTATATACTGGTGTCTATTATAGGGTACTTTTTTTTTCGAATAATATTAAGGTTCCCTAGGGATAGGGGACTAAAGTTTGTATGGAATTTTTTTATAACGTCGTCCGATTTGCTTCAAACTTGCAACAAAGGATTATCACTTAAATTAATAGAATACGTGTTTCTCAGTTTTTCGAAATTTTGTTAGGAAAAGAAAAAAAACACAAATGAATGCGGAAATTTGTAATTTTTTAAGGTAACTTTCTGACTAAACTGAAAATGATTTTAACCCCATATTTTAAAATTATTATAGTTAAATAAGTAATCTTCAATGTAAATTTAGTATTTAAAAAAAAGCCAGCAAAGGGTGCAAAAATGGGGATAACGTTGGTACAATTAGAGGTACCTACAGTGTTTATTCAAGTTGACTTAAGTGACAAAACAAAATCTATAGGGAGGTTAAGAAAGAGTACTAGAACAACAATCTAAAAAAAATAATTAAAATTAAAAAAAAAGTTTGTCTGTTTGTCTGTTTGTGCGCGCTAATCTCCGGTTCGGCTGAACGGATTTTTATGGGACTTTCACAGGAAGATAGCGGAGATTCCTGAGCAACATTTAGGCTATTTTTTATCCCGGAATTCCCCTTGGGATCAGGATTCGCACGGGAAAAATTCCTATGCGCGAAGTCGCGGGCTTTAATATTTATGGAACTTTCACTGGGAGATAGAGGAGGATCTGGAGCAACACTTAGGCCCGGCGCCCATTATCGGCATCGGCAAGGAAAGGGATCTTTCGGCATCCCTACATGCCAGCGCACACTGTCAGAAATTGGCATGGCCTTGGCATGCTACAACGTTCTTAGGGATGACGAGGCGTCCTTAAGCATGCCGCACCGAGTGCTGCTTGGGCGAAGGTGACGACGCGACAGTGGGCGACGGCGTACTGAAGGATCCCGAAGTATCCCGAAGCATACTCAAAGCTGCCGATTCAGTAGCCTCAAGCATACCGAAGATTTTTGTTACTACGATCATATATCATGGAAATTTCTACTTTATTGCCATGAAGTTAATGTACCTATAATGCTTTTTATCACCTAAAATCCTTATCCTGACAAATCCTCAAAAAATTATGATGAAAAACTCCTAAGCGCGAAGTTGCGGACTTAGATTTATATGGGACTTTCAGTGGGGATAGAGAAGAATCTGGAGCAACACATGGGTTATTTATTATCCCGAAATTTCAGCGGGTTCAGGATTTACGCGGGAAAAACTCCTATGCGCCAAGTCCTGAACTTGGAGTTTTATGGGACTTTCACTAGGAGATAGAGGAGATTCTGGAGCAAAACATAGGGTACTTATTATCCCGGAATTCTGGCGGGATCAGGATTCACGCGGGAAAAACTCCTATGCGCGAAGGCCCGGGCTTGAATTTTTATGATACTTTTATTGCGAGATAGAGGGGAATTCTGGAGCAACGTATAGGCTACTTTTTCTTCCGGACTTCCCGCGAGATCATGATTCACACGGGAAAAACCCCTATGCGCCAAATCGCGGGCTTAGATTTTTATGCGACTTTCATTGGGAGATAGAGGAAGTTGTGAAGCAACGTATAGTTTATCTCGGAATTCCCGCGGGATCAGGATTCACGCGGTAAAAACTCATACTCATAAGGTCGTGGGTTCAGATATTTATGGGACTTCAGTGGGAGGTAGAGGTATGGTATGGAGTAAGTATTATAATAAGCTACTGATTGTTTCAGACTTCCTGCGGGATCGAGATTTACCCGGGAACAACTCCCATGAGTGAATCAAGTCGCGGACTCATTTATATCTATATATCGGGATATCTTTATATCGGGAATCGAACCGACTCTTTTTCTCATGACCAACTTTATGTTGCTTTCTCGAGGGTTAGCATCGCTTCTGGTCTTTATGTTTTGGCACCCGAAAAAACTACCAATGGAGTTTAAAATTATATATTTTTTAATTATCGTGTTTAAATTTATGCTTAAAGTTTGGAACAAAAAAAACACGTTTATATCTTAAAGTCTTTTTATCGATTTTCTCAAGATATACATAACGGATTTTTGTACGGTATGTCTAAAACATAGTTATAAATCAAGTGTAGAGTACTTAATATGTGTGGAGCAATATATATGCCACTATTTACCTTAGAGTTCTTGCGGGGTCGGGATTCACGCAGGAAAAACTTTGTGACACACTGAGTTCCACGCGGGCGGAGCCGCGGGCACAGCTAGTCAATAATATATTTACTTTTGTTAACCAAAGCAAAATTATTTATAGCCGTATAAAACGAAAACCCGCCCTAGGATTCACTGTGTCGCGGATGGGATCGACACAACATGGACCCGAATCCAAATATTTGTCTGTCATTATAAATGTAAATTCAAGCCAGAATCAAACCCGCTCACTTCGCTCACTACCAAGTCGGCTACAAGATATCCATTATGAGATAAAATTTGAAAAAATTAGCAATAACTCACGATAGTGTTGCCAGCTATCCTAACGAGGTGCTGCAAACAAACAATATAAATCTAACGCTGATTAAATTCAAATCGCGCGAACTAAATATTCATTGGTACCTCTCGCATAGCACCATCCACATGAATAATAAGGACCGGACACTCGCACCGCTCCTGGGCTCATCTTGCATAACGCCTCCCAGTTTTGAAAGCTCGCCCCATAAACATGCGATGATTCCTTATTGTATTATGCTAATATTGAGTTGTTTATCGCTAGCAGGCTATGAATCCTGGTGTTGAATGCTGTATTTCATGGTATTTTTAGCCGTGAGCCGTGAGGTATCTAGTGATAGGTACTCTCAAAATTGTTTTTCTCCAAGAGTAGAAAGTTCAATGTAATGGAATTCAAAATTTATATTTATTTTCTTACTCGTAAGAAATATGTTTTACCTACGTCCACGTAATGGATATAAGAAGCTCGTTGCAACAGCAAATGAACCTCCAACGGTTCGACCGACTTCACTGTTACTTATTATTTAAAGATGCTGGAAGATGTTTAGGCAAGTTAGTGGGTACCCTTATCAGTTTGGTCGTCCTGAAATCCAACAGTATAAGTCTGATAGAATCTGTCTGAGGTCTCTGCCCAGCTCAAGCCTCAGGGCACCAAGCATCATCATACCAAATAATAATTTCTAACCAAACAAAAACTGGTTTATCAAACTCATAAACACGAACAACAATGAACCAGTAGATCAATCAGTAAAAAACACGACGACACCACAACAGAACTTCCTACAAATCACAAAACAATATGCCCCCGCAAAAACTTTCTGATTCAAGTTCAGCGGCCAATGTGGAAAACTGTGATGCAATATCGGGTGAAACACCTAATTATCTCATAACGAATGAATGGACTTTCGCTTTTGTGTTTGAACAATGAGTTGAACTCTCTTCTAGTGCGGTAATATATTCAGTTTTTACACGGTATTGTATTCTAGGTTCATGCTTGTGTCAGATTACTTCTTCATGTAAGAACCAGAAATTCGTAATCGATAGGCTACTGGGACTGTCAGGGTTGTTTGTAAACAATAGCTAAGTTCTGTACTTCTTATTAAAATAACATTTAATTGAAATGTTTCGTATAGCCAGTTAACACAACATTTTCTACTTACCGGCAAGGCGTTGCTTGCACCGTCATGGTGTATCTATTCACTTGCAATAATCGTTTAATTTATAACTATTACATATTTATGAATAAATATTTTCTCTAAAATATTGCTAACCTACTTACTCCTTTCTATTCTTAGAACCATATATTTTGTTCAGAATACTATTGAGATCACTAATTAAGGTTACTGTAAGATTAAATCGAACGAAAACGAAACCCTTTCCTCACTTGATAATCCTACTTCCTATCCTACTATCCTACTTCCTTCCTACTAATATTATAAATGCGAAAGTTTGTAAGGATGTATGTGAGTGAGTGAGTGTGTGTGTGGGTTTGTTACTCTTTCACGCAAAACTACTGAACGGATTTTCATGAAACTTTGCAGTAATATAGCTTAGACATTGGAATAACATAATTTGTTAAAAATTATAGAGATTTATGAAGGGTCTGGTTTCCCGAAGCGAAGCGAGGGCGGATTTACTAGTCTACCATAAACCCATGTAGGTACCATAGCTGTCAAATACGACTACCTACATAGAAATTGAGCGCAGCTGATTTGCATAAATTAACGTTCGTGCATTCCCAACTGATTTCCGATCATAAATCAGCCACAAAAATCATAAGTCACAGTTAACAAATATGCAAATCAGCATTGCCGTACACCAAAATTACTCACACAGTTTACTAATATAAACATCGATCACACAGAACCTCATTAAAAATTCATGTTCATACTATAGTTAAAAGCGTTCTAATAGCTCTTCTAGTAATTAATGACAGCAGTTAATTGACGGATCACGCACGGTCACAGGTGATTTGGTTTGAACAGTACTTTTTAATTATGGCTTACTTATGTGTTAGACGTAGCTTCGTCTATCTTAATATAAATAAACGCTACACACTCATAGTCTCATCCAAGGATTTCTTGCATCGTGGGTGCTAAGGACAACGCATAAAAAGAACGCACACTCAGATCGAGAACCGAAAAAACTTCGTCATTCTTTCCTTTCAGAGATCTAACTCTATGAACACGGCAGTCCGACATGATAACAAATTTGCCCTAATGGTCGTAGGAAAAAGGGCGTGTTTTACTTATGTTAATTGTACTGTTGTACCTTAATTGTATTACGTTAATTTTAGTTTATTTTCATTATTTAGTTATTATAAACTTAAAATAAATCAAAGCCCTTTTCTTCTTATCGTCATCAGCTATTTAAAACAAAATTCTCAATCGATGAAAGGTCTTTAAGGACAATAATTAATTAATGCCTCATATCATTGCCATATATCATCATTATCATTATTATTATCATGTATTATATTGTATTGTGTCATTTTGGAGTAAACCTGATACTCTTTAAACTGCTGCTTTAAACTTCAACCAACCATAAAAACTAAAAACCACCGTGATGAAGATATAGATAGAAAAAAATAATCCTAAAAGTTATCGGATTTCCTAGAAAAGACATTATTGAGTAGTGAGAAATAAAATCTAGCTGCAAATATTTTACTATATCACGGGCTTCTGTATTCCATTCATGTTCAGAGCATAACGAGTAGCATAACGAGTAGAAATTATTCGGTACACAAATCGAGTCTGGTTACTTATTTATTCACAGTTTATTGCTAACAAACGAGGCAAAACTGAAACATGTATTTATGCGTCATAAAATTTAGCAACCAATTAATTAAAACACAGATAAATTCAATATTTTCTTCATAAAGTATCAATAGAAATTAATTTAGCACACTATAAATATCGCGGTGGTATTTGATGAGAACCGTTATTTAATTAACGTTTTTCTACTTAATTAAATAGTATTTTATCAGAAACATAATAACGAGTAAAAATACTGGTACACCGTCTTCGAATTCATTTTTATTCAATGGTAAGTAACATTGACTACATCTTCTAGTTTCTTCTGCTTTGCCCGTCATAGTATTTTTTAGGATAAGATAGTGAGGTGCTTTAATCAGTGTATGCTAAGCAAGTTCATGTTTTGATGAATTTATAATTATTTACTTACAACTAACAATTAAATTGGTGCTCCTACCTAATCGGTTACACTTTTTAGACGCCACCATCTCAGTCCTCAGTGCGGGGTAGCAACGCATCTATGACCGAATTAGAACAAGATTCATACTAATAATTACCTACTAACTGGCCAGTTACTACTGATTACTGACATCAACTAACGGGACTAACTATCACTATCAGTGCCTATTCTCACACTTATTAACAAATTAACCAACTAATATTCTGTTAACTAGACTGACTAACTATCCTAGTCCCTAAATTGAGTCTTGTTGTAGGTCGGTCATAGTTGTCATGGGCGGCAGCTGGTGGTGCATGCTTGTTTAATTTGCTTAATTGCTTAATTTCATTAAAAAACCTCTAAATAACATTTACATGTAATTAACATTTCACCGTAACAACATCTACTAAAATATGCACTAACTAACCATCCCAGTCCCTAAATTGAGTCTTGTTCTAAGTCGGTCACAATTATCATGGGCGCAGCGGAAGGGTGGTGCTGCTTGCTCGTTTGCTACCTTAATTCCATAAAAAATTACGCGTACAAAGTACGAGTAACATTCTGTCAATCCAAACGACAGTGTCATCGTACCGTAATTACTTAATTTTTGTCTCGCACGCTTACACGCACTCTCTGTGTGCATTTCACACGTTTTCTTGCTTTGTCTTGTGCAGAACAAAGAGGCTATGAACACAGTAATTTCCTAAAACATTTTGATTATTTAATTCGTGGGGATCCGCTGCATTGAGACGTTGTTACGATGAAATTATATAGGTATTTGTTTGCTGCTATTAACACTTTCTTTGTGGTTAGGTGGATTCTAATAAATAGGAAGTCGATTGCTATCCTTTAGTATGGGCAATAAAACGAAACAAACGTTTTATTTAACTTTATGTTAGCAATTTCTCTTCAGGCGCCGATAGAGAAATTATATAATTTACACCATCATTGCTGCATAACTGCCCCATTTCTTAGATGGGCTTGGGTCTCCTCGTTTAGTGTGAAGGGCATTGTGGTGAAGTGCAGTTTGGAAGACTTCACACATCACTTCTCACTTTATCTTTGAGAACGTATTCAAGAACTGTAAGGTATGCAGGTTTTATTTACGTGATAATTAATTTCCGACGCGCAAATATTTGTTAGCAAGTATTCAATCCGAATGTTAGATGCTCTTGTTGACAAGGCTTGAATTATCTTTCCATAAACTCTGACCAAATAGTTATCAAATACTCTACTGAATCCTCACCATACTTTAAAAACATGGTAGCAAATAGCAATCATTCTCTTCTCTCCAATAAACATTTTGCCGTAGATATTATTAACAGTAAAAAATTAAGCTACTTATTATGAACATTGAAGAGCGTTTCAATAGTCCATTGAAATAAATGAAAAGAGCTATCAAAGTAATAGAATAGAACTACAGACGAATGCTGTCAATGACTCATACGTGGCGTTCAGCTTAGAACTCAATCTATCTTTGAAAGCCGATAGAGAGTTCGGTTATAAATGGGTGTTGTCAAAATATGCCGAACAATAGTAATTAGGCTCTTGTACTGAACAAAGCGGCAGTAGTGAGCGGCGCGTGCGGTGAGACACTAAAAGCTACTAGTTTGTGGTGTAAGTAATAAGAATATTGTTAAAAAACTCATGTTAAGGACATTCTTATGACGAAGGGTTATTATATACTGGATGAATAGTTTCAAGATGAAACATCCTGGACATGAGTTTGAAATATAGCCTTAAGTAGTGATAAATAAGCGTTCTCTGTAACTATGGGTGGGAAAAAACTCCTTGGGAGTTTCTTGCCGCTTCTTCTACCAAGGCCACTCATCGTAGGGATTTGTGGAAGCGATGGCGTAGTTTGACATTCGAAAAGTGTTTGTAAAAACCAAGTTCGAAATAAATCTTTTTTTTAATTTTCATTATAATTATGCACTTCGTTCGAGTTCGATATGGAATTCGCTTTTATTGCATTACACATAAATGCCAGCTTTCTGTCCTGTGATTAAGGTTCATTGTAGTTTGACGGCGAGTATTTGAAATTTCGTAGGTAAACTTTGAAATGTGAGGACAGGCAAATAGTTTGATTATATCTATAAAAATTGTTAATGTTATCTGAACTTTTATTTTCACAATTCAACGAATTCGTAGGAATTACATGTTATTTAAGAAAATTCGAAAAAAATAAAGTCACTAAGGACCTACAGGACTTATATCCCGATACTATAACAATATTTTGTTGATATTATATACTTGAACGTAGGTACCAGTAAAATAGTTGGGTATAGACACCTGTGATGTTTTCGTCACGCTCACGCCTTCCTTATGTCAAATATCAGGGGCCAATTATCAAATTATACCCAAGTGTTTCGATTCGTGTATCCATTTATTAATCGTGTATATTGACGAAATTATACAAACACATTGATTTCGGTGTCTATTAATTAATTATCACGGTCACTTCCGGTATAAATCGTGAGTACCGAGTACCAGGTTAGTATGCAAATGATATGGAATATAAATAATTACTGTCTATGGCGATACAAGTGTTAAAATTATTATTCACGCAACTTTCTTTTATAGATTTGAAGTATCAAGTGTAAGTAACCTAGTTGTTGAAATAAGTGTAATTAATTAAATATTGTTAAGGCAAGTGTAATCTATGTAGTTGTATTATACACATTCACTGATATACAAAGTGATATACGAACTAACAGTTCGCAAATTTTAATAAACAGTTATGAAGCACGATGAATAAGTAAGCACAGTTTATTACGTTGGGGTCACCAATATGGGGTGTGTCCAAAGTGTCTAGATATAAAATTCTCTACACAAAAAGTGACTCCAAAATGATGTTATACAGGTAGGTACTCGTAGTAATTAAGCATATTTAACGTAATAATTTTTACCATTGACAACAACAGACTGACGCTTAAATTACTAGTAGGTATTGAAAAGTAAAAAGAAATACATTTTTATTTTTATTACAATCGAAAATGTTTAATTAAATGTACATCGCACTGAAATGGAAATAAAGTCCAAAATCGCTTATCACTTACAGTCCTCACAGTGGCGAGCTCAATGAACGGCTAACGAAATGAAATTAATTACGAATACAACATTATGAACACAAATACCAGTTGTAAGCCGCAATGCTATTTCATTATTTACGCGCGCTACAGAATTGTTTCAATAGGTATGGACTTATTTAATTATTTAAGGATCCATATTAAAGATTAATACGACTCTAGCTTCAGCAATTTAACTTCGAAAACCGCATCAAATTCCAGTCAGTAATTTTTCAGTGACTGCCGGAGTCCGGACAAACATAGATGCGGACAGACAACATTTTTAATAATAATATTTTTCGCTTCTCTTGACCCAGTTTACCCTTCGTATACATATTTTTTTCTGAAATATCTCCTATGCCTGTTACATAATCCAATTAAATTTTTATTATATAAGATTAAAGATATCGTTGGTAATAATGATGCCATGACCACCGACATGTAAATCATCAAAAATTTATACATATTAGGAATAACTTTAATTGTCCAAGCGCAAATAGATTAATTATTCATATTGATACGAGAAATTCATTGACTTGTATCGGCGCGCGCGCATTCTCAACTTTTTACATACAGATCTAAGCTTACACCGGACTCGTTCAAACCTTCAAACCGGTGAAAGTGCGTGCACAGATAACACCTGAACTAATGCCTTAACTTCCGGTTAAGTAACGCCTAAGGTGTTATTTTATAAATAATTACATATGCAGATGTTTTGATACGCGGTAGGCACGGATTATGGGCAGTGTCCCTAATCTTGTTAATGAATGAGAAATTTTGTTACTGTACTTTTATCAGGGCCGGATATAGTAGGTACTCGTAATATTAATTACGTACTGATATCTGCTAATTAAGATTGATAAGTCAATTTTAAGTACTGAAAATTACGTCAGTACTACCTGTATTACCTTTCCTCTGTGCTTACTATAACTCAAATTTTATCTTACCTGTCTTACATAAAAACAGGCCATTTTTCGCCCGCCTTCATAGTTTTGCGCCTAATCGAGTGTCTCGTTGCCAGAACTTAGTAAATTTTTATCATAATAATGGGTTCATACACTTGGTACCTAACTACCTTGCCAAACAAGATTATACTTTCAAACCAAAATCACTAGTTCCAAATCTTAAGGACACCTAGCCAAGCCAAGTAACCAATCGCATTTCAAAATAGAAAAGTTTTTACAAAACAGGTCAAAGTCCTTAGAAACTGCAATCTCGTATCGAACAATCATGCGGTTGTAGCCGATACAGTTTTTGTATGATTATTTGTAAAAACCCTCATCTAGTTGGCAACCGGCGTACGTGAGGGAGCGAGTATTGATTCTAACTGGACCCACTTGCGGTTGGCAATGATTACTTATTATTTTTGTTTTGCATCGATTTATTTGTGGGCGGAACGAGTAGTGCATAGCGGAACATACCTCTGGAGATTAAACAACAAGAAGTCAAGAAGGACCCCTTCAAATCCCTTCAATCCACTAAAGCTTCTAAAACCCCAAAATGTATAAATATAATGTAAGCACTCAGATTTTCAAACGTCAGCGCAAATATTTTAGTTTAACGGATGGCGCAGGTAAAATATAATTAAAAAATACATACACACACATAAATTTAATTAAACATTCACAAACCGACCATAGACACTTTATCTGTCAACCCTAAATGGTTTCCCGACGCAAATCGAACATACGATCTTTCACTTGTTTGGGTTGGGTTTACACACTGGATTTGTAGTGTTCAAAAATCAAATACCTCCAAAATTGGGTTCTATTTCGACATAACTACCTAGTTATTATAATGCCAGTACCTAGGTAAGTACTTAAATTAAGCTTATATTAAAATATAACATACATAGAGTATGTATATTGTTTTGCACCAATTCCATCTCATTTAGATTCAACATCGCATCTAGCTGGCTACTGAGAGCTAATCAATAACTAAAGCGACATCGCCCAGTGTTCCCACCGACCTCGAAACGATAAATCAAATCCGCGTCTGTAATAAACGACCGCGGAAACGCTAAATCTACACGAAATATTAGCGTTTCTGCGGAATGGAATACAAAAGTTGCTTAGACTTAGTCGGTGATTATTTTATTACGACGCAACAAGGCGGTCTATGCTTTATTACGTTCTTGTCTCACTTTCTTTTCTCTTTGCATATTTTTGAAGTGAAATGTGCGCAAACGCAGACTGAGGTATGAGATTGTCGCTAAGTTATATAATGTATGAGTCCGGGAAATTGTGTGGTAAGTAGAGTTGACTAGAGCTCAGTTGAATGGATCGTAACATAGCATAGTAGAGTCAAGTGGAGCGGATTGAAATAAAATCGATTGAGTATGAAAATGTTTATTTTTAAGTGTTTGTAAAGCAAAAGCAAAAGCAGAAAGAAATATGGATGAAATTTCTCTTCTTCTTCTTCTTCTTACAGGTACAAAATTTGTTAAACATAAAATCTATGTAATCATTGTCATCCATATATCATTATCATTACCATATATCATTGCTACCATTATAGTCCCACTACTGGGCTCGGGATCTTGTCTTGTACATGTACGAGTAACTTAGCCCTTGACTACGATCCCCCTGATGCTAAATGGCAAAGTAGCCTTTTAACATGGCAAAGCCTCCTCTAACATTGTGAAGGGGAGGTACTAGCCTAAGAGCTGATGACGCATTTAGCGAATATGTTTTTGTCACGAAAGTATTGAAGAATATTTTGTGACGGTTGCCGCTTTTACGCCACCTTTTCTATAGGTATTCTATAGGTAGGTATACTTATAATAAGAGTGTAAAAACGTTGTGTGGCTGCAAAAAATAGTATGGGGCTTTAATTTTTGTATTATATAAATTCTGTACTAAGATAGGTATAAACAATTATAACTTACCAAAAAAACATATTTTTTGGTTAAATTTTTTGTTAATGTCAAATACTGCGCAGCAGCGAAATAAACGCAAACCCTCTGCCAGATTCAAAGTTCTAGATTAGCACGCTTATAAAATATATTTCTATTATGTCGCCATGCCAAAAAACTATTCCCTAAATTTATCACCAGCTCTCGGCTAAAAAGTCCATAGTCTACCATGCTGACTAGATGCTGATTGGTAGAGCTTACAACATTGAGAACAGTATATGAAGATCTTACAAGTGTGCAAGTTTGTCCACGATGATTTCCTTCAGCGAAGCGAGAGATAATTAATTTATGTTAACAGTTTTTATATTTTTTTATTCTACGTATGCAGATTTTGAATCTATAATCCGTTTCAATAGATTAAATGATTTGTTTTAATGGCATTCCACACAAATGACTTTGAATGCGTTCCGCCAATATTATTAGGTAAGGTTCATTGTAGATTGACGAAGAGGACTTATAATCCCTTAAGTAAATTTTGTTGACAAGATGAATTAAACTGTGAGTACACGTTATTTTGTTTTTAGCGGTAAGTGGCATATTTTCAGCGACTCAAATATAGGTCCTCTCTGCTCGGTAATCCAATATTAAAATCAAAACCGTTTGACTACCACAGATCACAACTTATGCAAAAAATTTCATGCTATGTACATTTAGTTATTTTATTCTAGATGGAGATTTTATGTCGTCTAAAGTCTAAAGTAGTAAAATGTTAATTCAAACTCATCACGGGAAAATTACCTTACAATAGGTATCTACTCTGTAATAAAGCGAAACCTGAAAGCCACTTTTTTACTATAGTTTGAATAATAACTGAGAACTTCAGAACATTAAATAGACTCTACATACACTGAAACTCTGAAACAGTACCTACATATGTGTCCGTGTGTCGCAAGTTGCATCGCCAAAATTAAAACTCAATATGTATCTATAACGTGACCATTTTATATCCAAAAGTAGTCATGCGAATCATGACTAAACATTGTCCGACTAACAAACCTTAAACTCTATTTCGAAAATACAGGACATTTTTGCGTCCCAAAGCTAAGTGTGCCTCAAACGAGAATCGAACCCAAGACCCCTCGCTTCGCAGGCAAAGTCAAATACTTAATGGTTTATAGTGCTCATGCGTGCGATACTAAACATAAATTTATGTCTAAAATTCGAATATTAATAATAAGAGAACTGGCCTAAAGGGCAACGGGAAGTAAAACTGATCGCGTAGTTGTTTAAATTATTTTAATGAATTCTATATTCGCGCGACGTGCAAATAGATACAATTCGAGGTACGCTAGCTAACTATAAATAGATACAATTCGGGCTGCGCTACTACTTTACATAACAAATATTATTTAAATAGGTACGTACTTACAATTGTAACACTATAACCAACTTTGTATAGTCAAAAATGGTGGGAAACTCCCGTACAATTAAATAAATAAATAACGCTTCACACTCATAGCACCACACTAGGATTCCCTGTGTCGTGGGTGCCATGGAAAACATACAAGACAAGGACACACACCCAGACCGAGAACGGCAATTCGAATTCATCATTAAATTTCCGCTTCGCTGGGAATCCAACCTAGGACACTCGGAACAGCGATCTGGCGTGTTAACCATTGCGCCATCCGGGTCGTCATTATGCTAATCGGTTGAAATATTTACTGTAACTATCCAATTGTTAAATAGTACTGATTCCAACAAAAAATCCATACCCTTTGGAAAAAGGGGATAGATTTATAACCTAATAAACCTGAATAATAAACTTCTGAGTCATTAGGACTTAAAAACAAGACGTTAATTAAATTCCAAGACGACCACCGAGGGTATAATAATCCCGCTAGTGACCAAAATGTCCCTGGTATGATTCCCTACCGGGACAGACATTTATCTATGTGACAGATAAAGTGTTTTGATGGTGCATGACATTATAATCTCAAACGAGTGCGAAGTAATACTCAACACACTCGACAAAGCTGATCCTACTAATATTATAAATGCGAAGTTTCTAAGGATGTGAGTGAGTGTGTGAGTGTGTGTGTGTGTGGTTATTACTCTTTCACACACAAAAAAAAATTACGGATTTTCATGAAACTTTGCAGTAATATAGCTTAGACATCGGAATAACATAATTTGTTAATTCACTTCATCGCTCCCCACTTGTTCACATACAGGAAGCTCTACCTAGACCAATACCTGTCCACTTGGTAGTTAATCATTTAGCAATAAAAATTCTTGATTCATTTAAATATTTTGTTCTGTTTTATTAAAAGATAAATCACGATTCAATACAAATGACACAGGAAGAGGAAACACGATGTTAAAATGAACAAAACAAAAGCATTTAGGTACCTACTGCCTTGCCTTTATTTCTTAAGACCCATTTGTCATGTTTACAACCAGAACACAATAAAACTTTTATTGACTTACAAAATAAATGTTTCCTTATGAAATCTAATTAGAGGCAAATAAGAAAAAATACTTACGTCATGATCAGGCACGTATGAATAGACGTGGAGCTTGTCGATTCTTATTGTGCCCTGAAAGGGGTAGAGTAGGGCACCCTTCTGCAGCTCTGTCGAGGTCCACACACTGACCGAAGCCTCGCGTCCCCTCGCTCCTCCCGGCCTTAAAGCTAAGCTCAACTCTTGAGGGATTAAAACTAAGGTCTCCATTGTCAGTTCACAGGCACATAACGTTCCGATGCAAACAAAAAATCAAAGTCCTCAGCGTGTCATAAATGAGTAATCTCTGGGAATGTCCGTCCCGTCCATCACTGTTAATGAGGACAAATAAAATTATTGGAAAAAAAGATTAGTCGGTCCCGATTATCGAACAGCGATGTCGCCAACAAATATCGGCCGTGATCGATCACCCGGTAAAACGTCCCCCCGAATTAATCACTAGGTAAGCGCGCTTGTCTCTTGAAATAACTTCAGAATGTTCACTCGTTTATTGGCAGATAAAGTCTTTAGGAACTGTCACAGAAACATTCGCGGGTTAGGAAAATTGAAAAAAAAAGTTGTGAGATAAGTTCGTTCAACCCTCCGATATTGTTCGATTACAATATCACTGTGATGTACCAGCGCAGGATGCGCGCGCGCTCTCCACTGAACGTGCACTGAAGGAAGCGCTAACATTGACCTTAGCCACGGCCGTGATCGCGTTTACAGTTTTTTGTTCGATAAAAAGGAGAGGAGTAAAGCCCTACAAGACGTCTTACAGCATCGCGAGCGGATTGGGACCTTACGTCTTGGTGATAAGGAGTGAGTGGGTGGTAAGGTAAGTTTGTAAGAAGTGGAGTAAGGTGCTCCCCTCCAAAGGCGGCACCTGCATGCGCGCGCGCCGCCTCAGATCGCCACAGCGCCGCGTGGTGCGCACACCTGATTCCAGCGACGCACCTCGCACGCAATTGTTTATGATACCTGCTGGTTTTTATGGGTTTTATAGTTTCATTCACGACATCTGCGCTTCTACGAAAGTCGCGTGGTCGCAGCTTTCGGATTAAGTTTTTGTTTGAGATACAGTCGCGATCGGTTTTTTGTCTTGTCGTATTGATTTTAGTATTTCTTTTATTTCGGGCCTGAAATTATTGTAATGGATTTTATTCATTAATTAAATATCTCTATATATTATACTATCATCTGAGATATAATATATTTACCTATATATCACTATATATTTTTTATTTATTAATATTTGGGTTTGACAAAAAATATTTTTATTAGTTAGGCACCCACTAAATTTAGATTCTACCAAATATTATAACGTCTTAATTTATGAAATTGATGATTACTGCTGGCCTAGTGTCCCAATAATGAATAGATTAAAAATAAATAGGTAATCTACCGCACTGACCAATATGACGAGGTGATGAATACAGGGGTACCTACACCTTTAAGGAGATTCCTGATAAATCTTTAAAACATCCACTCACAAGAATTTAATATTTTTTCTAATAAAATTGAGTAGGATTCATATCTCGGTCGTTCTTGCGGCTGGCTTTCAAATCAAATCTCTAAACGATCACGTTTACAGGACCTACAAGTGCTACTATAATTTATTTTTATCTACACTATTATGAGAATTAATTGGTTATACCTCGTCCAATTCATGTGTGAACTTTACTAAGGTTCTAACATCTTGACCATGATAGATATGGTTTTTAAAATATCTAACACTACTTAGGTACTTTATTTGAAACTGCGTTCTATGTCCATCCATCCGACCATGCATCTATGTGTCCATCCAAATCCATCCATCCATTCATCAGACTTCATTATGCCCACAGTGTTAGATGTAGGTCCGCTCTGACCCTCTAATCTAATTACTTAGTACAACTATGAGTGGTCCTAAACTTTACAAATTCAGATGCTTACTGTCTTCATGTCATCATGCCCCCTGAGCTCCGATTATGATAAATTATAAATATGCATAAATTGGGTCCCTTTTGAATAGTTTGACACATTTTGTGTACGGAATGTGCCAGAAATGTTTACAACTAGTCAGTCGAGCCGCAACTGAAGTACTTATTAATTAGCAGTATAGAAGCCCTGGTGTAAAGGCGCTCTGTGCTCCTTTCTTCCTTCGAATTCTACATGTTTGCCCATTTTCATTTTTATATTCCATATTAAAATGTTCTTTTATCAACACTAGTAGGTGATACCCTCATATGAACATAATATCTACATAAACACATGTCTGTGGATTGCGGTTTTGCACCAGGTGTGTATAGGTCATCGACATTGTACGTGGCATTGCTACAGGGAGAAACAGACTTTACGACTTCAGAACTAAGTTCAATTTTCACTGTAAAACAGCCAGGTGTGAGGTTTATTACCGATCAATGGGAATTGAACGTTATTCTCCAGGTTATTTGGTAGATTTCTGAATGTAGGAAACAGAGAATCAAACTTGCGATCTGTCTTAGCAGTGTTTGGACAGGGAATCGCTGTACTGATTTTCTTTATTATTAAAATTTATAATTAATGCGTATCCAAGCTCTTTGTTCAATATCCTCTCACTTAACGCAGAGGCTTACAACTTTGTAATGAATATTCTGTTCGGTTTCAATCTTACTTTGTCTTGCAAAGGCATGCAATAAGTTGCGATTTGTCACTCGGTAGAATCATGTTGGTAAAGTTAATTGGTGTATCAGTAATCCGCTCTTATTTTTTCAGACTTATAAAAAGAAGGAGGATCTACGTCCGACGCCTATGTTTCTCATGTATTGTTATGTATGTTCAGTGATTTCGCTGTCATTTCGTGAACCGATTTTTTTTTCATTTGAAAGAGCCAACTTACTTTTGAGGTGGTCTCAAAATCAGTATCTGAGGATGGAATTCAAGAGAAAACGAAGAAACTATGTAACCTAACTGGTATCTTAAATAGGTATACCTATAAGGATTTCAAGTGCAACAGTGGGATTCTAAAGGTTCAAGTTGCGTGCTGTTAGAACGTCATTAAATTTTAACGAACTCTATCATACAGTTGGCTTACCTACAGATAGGTAGAAACATAATTCGGACGGCTGAGGGTTTAAAAAGGTTTTGGCGATACATTTGACTCTTTTCACCTTTTATACGTCAGGTGTGATCTATTTACTTACTATGACAACAGTTTGAACAGGAGAGCCTAGGGTAGAATCTTACATGCACCTCTAATTAAAAAAAATGATTGGGCTTCGGTAACGGAAAATACCTTGAGGATATCCGCACATTGCATTGGGGTACCTACCTGAATATTGACCTAAAAAGATGTATGAAGTCTTCCAATCCATTAGATCTTCCAAAGCCTGCGTAGTGGATTATCACCGCACCCATCACATTGTTCGAACTTACCCGAGCACAGTTGTGGAGCAGTTATCAGTTATTTAAACAAGAATACCTAACTATGGTTAGGTAGGTAATGACTAATGTAGAAGCGTCTCTCGTAGAGACGCAGTTATTGTTGCGTAGAGACGCAGTTATTGTTGCTCTATCTTCTCTAATGTTCTCTACTCATGGCGTTCTACTTAACCATAGACGATAGTCCCTTCTATTAAAAGCTGAACTCATTGATGTTTAAAAAGCAGATGTGTCTCCTACCTACCTACCTACTTCCTTAGTAACCATTGCCTATTAGACATCAGCAATACCAAAGCCGATCGATAACACTAAACACTCATAGCCCCACACAAGGATTATCTAGACATGGACAACACAAAAGAGAGGCCAAATACCCAGAACGAGAACGGAAATTAAAACTCATCATTCAAATTTCCACCTCCCCGAAAATCCAACCCAGCACCCTTGGAACAGCGATCCGTCATGTTAACCATTCCGCCATTCGGGTCGTAAAACGGTCTTCAAGTCAGTCGATCGATGCGTAACCGGCCGGAAGAAAGAAGAAAGGAAGTAATGTAAACGCAAAGTAATCCAAACCTATCGATGAGTACCAAAGTTGACGAATTTACAATCTTAAGTGTATTGTTGAAAACGGTGTTCATAAATCACTGCGGAACAGAGCTTATGGGCGGGGCGGGGCGTGGCCTGTCTGACCCCGCCCCTGCGCGCGCGCGTGCTATACCGAAACAAGCTATTGTTTGCTTCGTAGCGCTATTGGTGGGTATTGAACGTTTCAGAGCTTTTGTGCACTTACAGCTCGTTTTGTTTGTAAATTAATGACTGATGTTTTCGGTATTGAATTTTGTGTAGGAGTATTTGGCTGATGTTCACCTTTAGTTAATAACCTTATATTAAAGGTAATAATAAAAATAATCTGATAAAATTAAAAGTATCGGTCTTCAATTTCAAAATAGCTGTTTTTCTCAAGTGCCTGTTGATACCTGCTTATGTAGATAGTTTATCTTCCTGCAAATCGATAGTAGGTACGGTTGAACTGGTTAAAATGAAACTTCCAGTAGTAGATAGAGCGCGCGGGTTCTAAGGCAACATAGGTATATCTAGGTTATTTTCTATCCCGAATTTCTCAGGGATAGGGATTTACGCAGAAAAAACTCTAATTGCGAATTAAATCTAGAGTAGGTACCTACCTACACAAAGATTGATAGGTAGTTTCCTACCTACGTAGATCCATCCATCCATCAATTAGCCTATCAGCTGTTTCCACTGTTTCCCTTTCTTGCGCCACTCTGACCGGTTCTGAGCCTTTTGAAGCCAGCGGATGCCCGCTGTCTTCTTCGGACCATCAGACCACCTGGTGGAAGGGCGTCCTACGCTCTTTTTTCCGAGATTCCTTCAGTTGAGGATTTTTCTTCCCCAACAATCCACTATTTATTCCTTCGAGCTATAGGTAGATATGTTCGGCACATTGCCACGTCAGCCGACTGTTTAAGCTATGTCAGCTAACGTGGATCGTCGCCGATCTCATCATTTCTGATTCGATCACCTACGTAAATAGTGTTAATTAGGTAAATAGGTAAGTAGGTAGCTCATAGTTACCCACGTAGGAACCTAAGTAGGCAAGTATTTTATTATGTAGGTACCCTGCCTACCTTCTAGAATCAATCGTAAAATGTTTTACCTAGGTAGGTACCTTTTTTTGTTGACGAGGGGGAAACCTTCAAAAGGTACCCGGTGCCGTGGGAGCGACACAGGGTTAAAGATTAAAGGGTCCAAAGGAACACAACCGGAGTCCTCCGAGCGCGACGCCCTTATGTTCGGGCTCTTCCCGCGAGGGACTAAAGGCCCCATCGCTTGTCAGCGCCTTACAACGGTATGCGGCCACACATACCATCGTCCTTCCCTGGGTTGCTGGTGGACGGTTCGAGCTCCCACTCTAGCCGCCCGCAACTCCGAAAGCCCCCTTTTAGTCGCCTCTTACGACAGGCAGGGGATACCGAAGCTCGTATTCTGATCCCGAGCTACAGGGACACCTAGGTAGGTACCTACGTTTTTCAGTGGCAGTGTCAACGGGCCAGCCATAGATTAGATATAATTTATTTACCTACCAATACCTCACAACTCACAACGGTGCCATAATTTGTAATAAGCTAATGTAGATATCTAGGTATATCTAAGATAAATAGCGAAGCTGTTGTCCATTAGGTCCATCTTAATCCTTAGCTGCAAAGTTCATTCACCTTTATAAATGAACGGTAGATAGGTAAATAGGTTCCAATAAGGAAGGTCCTTCGTGCAAACACTCTACTTACTAAATATAGCCAAGTTTATCGTTAAATGTTAATAATATCGACATAAACTCAATTACATAAGTCAGGAGGGACTTAAAAAGACTTACGATGCCCTTACATTATTGGAACGTAACTTATTATAACCGCCATTCATACAAAACGTCTTTATACCGGTTTTAAATATTTCGTCGTCCTGACAAGTTTGTGGAAACACACAGCCTTGTGGTTGGGCCGAAGACTTCGCGTTTTCGTTCCTACTACTAATAGGTAGATACCTATACCTATCGTTATTTTTTTTATTCGTCGAATGATAATAATGTTTAGTGGAAGGTGGTTTGATCAATTACAAGTGCTGATACAAGGTAGTGAGAGGTATTTTACAGCTCATTAGGAGACAAAATTGTAGGTAAATTAAATGTTTTGTGAATTTTTTTCTTTAATTAAGTTTGCCCAAAGGCCATAATATAGGTTAATATAGGTAGGTTACCTACTTTCTCTATTTTCTAATTTTGTCTTCTGTCTATTTATAGGTAGGTATTAGGTACTTTTAATGTTAAGGTACTTATAATAAATAATGCAAAGGAGGCACCAATTTGCGGGTGGCACCCAGTCGACAAAAAAGATATGGGACATACGTGAACCAAACCCTATTATAAAAATTACAAAAAGTAAGACTTAGTTATCTAAACCAATAGGTATTAGCTTCGTAGTACAAATAGGTAGCAAAACGGCCCCGTGAGGTGACATCGCCCCGTGTGACACCCATATTAGCTAAGCCACTGTTCCTACTGTGGTTCACGTGATTTACGATTGAGATTTTACAATATAAAGTTATGATTTTCACATTAAATGATATAAATGGTAAAAAAATTTGCATTCCTAATAAGAATAATGGCCGACAAGAATAATTGCCCACTTTGATAAGTACATAGGTAATAACTAACTTCGAAAAGTAGGAATAACTGAACTGACGTCACACAAATTTACATGGGACTAGACTTCAAGCACCATTCGGATGAAAAAGAATTATAAAAATCGGAACATCCAGTCGAAAGATAAGCGGTAACTCAGACAAAAAACTGTCGAACTAAGAACCTCCTCTATCTTTGAAGTCAGTAAAAAGCAAGTTACAAGAACGTTACACCCAATATAATTTCCAATCGTGGCAGTTAAAAAGCAACTCATCACCCGTGTGTTCTCATGATCCCTCAAGGAACAGACGCTAAGCGGATTGCATCCCTCTCGGCTTAATCGTCATTAATTTCAACTCAATTTGATCTCGACGGAACTAAGCCACGTCTACTTGTCAGTATTGTTCGTATCTGTCGAATATTGAAACTTACTTTAAAATAAAATTATTTGTGTTTGTTTTGCTTGTTATCTACCTACGTAGGTATAATAAGATAACGTAGGTATTGCTTTTGGTTACAAGTAAAGGGCGGAAATTTTTAATTTATATTTTTAAAATGTTGATATGGAAAGTGGAAGCAGAACAAGTGATTTAGGTGAACTGCGGTAAACTAAGTTCTCCTTTGATAGTGGTTATGGAAAGTAGGTTCCTACGCTTGGCCAAGCAACGTCGTCATCCGTCGACAGCATAGAGTCCATTTCATACAGTGACAGGTGTACTTAGTGTGGTATCTAATGAATGTTTAATTGACATGTGTGAACATCAGTAGGTAGGTACCTACATACAAAATATATAATTTGCCTGCTAATGTCACATATGGCCCCAAAAAATTAAGCAGACAAGGAAAATATTCTTTTTATTTGTCGTGATTTTTATTTCATAAACCATTTGGATGCGGTTTTTGGGTTTCCGTACCTAAAAAGGTAAAAATCAGAACCCTATTACTCCTGTTATTGACCAATTAATTAAGTAGAGCTAATATCACCAATACTTAGTACAGAACCGTAACGTAACTGCGGGTCCAACTAGCATTTCATAGTGTTTTTGTATTAATACTAAAACATAAAATCCCCCACAATGTACACTACACTGTGGAGGATTTTTACCCAAATGTCCCGCCAAAGTGGCTGATTTTTCCTGTTATTAGGTTTGGCGATCCGGCAACCTTCGGCGCGAGGATTTACCTACTATCCCCAGATTTACTATCTTCTAACCTATGTTGAACTTCCCATCCAACTCAAAACTTCATTTGTCTCGAACTGTCACGACGCGAGTAAAAACAAAAAAAACTGATCATAAACACATCTCCGGCGATAAGCCTTTAACGAAGCCGACGTCACGATTGTATTTAATCTTCTAAAGGACACGAATGATACAGAATGATTTTTACAGTTCCGTGAGTTCCAATGAAAGATTTGGGTTGACTGTCGACCATATAAGTAGTTAAATGAGTTAAAAGTAATAATCATTTATGGTCCTTCGCAAACAAACAGTAATACAATAAGTCAAACGGTGATAGAGTCCTTATTAGACACTTCTCACACTACGCTATTTATTAGCTACGCGACTGCAACGCAATCAAAAATTCGCTATATCTGACACTTCTCACTGACAGGAGACGCGTCGTAGACGCGTCGCTTTCATACATTGACAACATCCGATTCGCTTGCAGATAGCGTTGTGTGGAAAGTGCCTTACAGGTAGAGTGGAATTCACCCGGGCTAGCACCGTCCGCCACGGTATTACATACGATTTCTTTCGAGTAGTAATTGTTTTACCAGCAATTGTGTTCCGAATACAAAGGTGTTGAGACGGTTACCTAGGTATAATGTTTTTGAGGCGACCATCTTAGTCCTCAAGGGTATGTAGGTACCTAGCAACGCTTTGTAATCGAATAAGAACGATACTCATAATATTAGCTATTATTAATTGGTCTATTAGGTTCTAACAAAAAATAATAGGACTAACTATTTACAATCTCTGCCCACATCCTCACAGTTGTTAACAAACTAACCAACTAATATTCTAAAACAATCTGATAACAGGAATCATCGTCCTAGTCCTCATTTTAGTTTTGTTCTGTGTGGGTCTCAGTTCTAAACTTGTAACAAGGGGAAGCGGAAGGGCAGTGTTGCAAACCCGTTTGTTACTCTACCTACCTACTTCCATTAAAATACTTACCTATAGATATCAATAATCAAAACACTTACTAAAACATACAACGAAACATTGATATAATATCATCAATACAACCAATTAACAGACTATCCAATATCCTTGTAAATTGACCGTGTAATGTGATTCAAAACAGATTCAACCAGCAGCAACCTAATACATTTCCTAGCTTTGTCAATTGCATTCCATTGTGAGTCCCTCCCAGTGGGACCGCGAACGTTAAACGTAGTCAATTAAAACACTTGGGCGAACAAGATGCTATAATTCAAGTCTAAGCAAATCGGGAGTCCTCGTAATTATCGGCAGGGTAAGTATAATGTCTCATTGTTAATTGTTAAGGTATCGCGGCCGGATCTCTTTGGCGCTGTCTGCCTTATCTCTGAGAGGTAGGAGTCCGCTGGATAAGACAGGATGTTCACAGACCGGTTTTTATTCGGATTTTACATTTTTAACAGGGAAATGAGCAGTGTCTGATGATAGCTGATATTTGGCAACACCAGAGCTCCACCTATATTTACGGTCATTTCAATGGGATTAGAGCCGTCGAAAATCACGATACACGTTCAAAACAAATAATAATAACGTGAAACATCCGGAAACCTTAATCAATTTAATAAGTATTCTTTAAAATTACCCAAATTGAGATAAGTAATTGTACCTATGTACCTATGCGCGTTGGAGTCCAGTGCATATAAAAAGATTCTTACTCTTACTGAAATCAGATGGCTGCTACGAAACCAAAGAAGGGTTTGGAGAGTAAAAAAAATATGTAATACAAGTCACTGATCCAACTTCATTGGGAATCTTATGGTCTCACAGAGCAAGAGCAGCAAGAGTAGCAAGAGCAACTTACTTTTTGTGAGTGTTAATTGTTATGTCTCACCTAGTACCTATACCATTCTATGCTTTCTGGACACACACAAGGCATCCTTTTACAGGCTTTACTTTATGATATAGTTAACTTTACTAGTTACTTTAGCTAAACTGAACCAAACATAAGTCAAAACTTAACTTCATAGCGCTGCATTTTTGCAACGGCGTCTATACGTCGTATCTTGAACAGCGAGCTTTATTCGTTCATTTCGCTCGCAATTAGCACTCGAAGTTGTACGAGAATTTTCTGAAGAATATCGCTACTGTAATAATAAGATAAAAGATCCCCCGAAGTATGCGGTATTGTATCGATTGTGAACGCATACGATGGCTATGGCGATAGGTATCTTACGAATTCCGTTGATATTTAAAGATTTTATAGCTCAATGAAATGTTTATTATATGCTTACACAAATACATACGTATACATACTCGTACTAGGATTTCTATTCCAGATTCTTATTCCTTTGTAGCGAATGTCACCCATAAATACAGATATCCACATAAAAAAACCTTTTCAATATCTAACTGTGACTTTAGAGGTGTTCGTTCAGCAGAATCATTAAAAACAGGAGTATAGCCTAAATGGTTATAATACCTAGCTGTCTACGGTTTGCAACATTGAAAGAGTCACTCACTGGTGCATTATCGTCTTAGGATAGATAACCAAAATTAAGGCCGCTTCTTGTCTCGTACAATAAATTATCTTACGCATCCATGTTACTAAATACGTAAATACTAAATATTTCTTTAACCTTTCCTTCTTTTTTTTTGTTTAGTGCAACCGCCAATATCCAATTTTTTTTTCTACTCCCTTAGGTTGACGGCCAGAGATTGTTCGCCTTTTGTATCCTGCACTTTTATATAAGGTGTAATAAAGATAAACTGTCAACTATAATAGTAGATAGTTGGTCAAGTGCCTAGTGGACCGATATCCACAACTCTAAAACCTTCCTATCACATTATACCTATTCAAAATATCTAGAAGGAATTCAGAGAAATAACGACCTATATCAGAGCACTAAACGTGATTCAACATTTAAATATCTAAAACGAAGTGGCAAGCTAACGGTTAGATAGAACCTTCAAAATTGTAGTCATAAACTCATTTCGATCAGATTCCTAAGCAGAAAAGCACCAATTATACTAACAGTAGCAATAACATACAATCATACGAAAAAACTAAAAAACAAAAGCTATTTATAGGTCTCTTCTAGATAATTATCAGTTTAGACGATTACGAGGAGCGGGAGCCTAACTAACCATTTCAGTAAGTTCTCGTATCAATTTAGAACACTTAATTTGAAATGGAAAGATAAGCGTTTTAAACTTTGCATATGAAATTCCCAATTCGTTTCGACGTCTGATTGCAGATTAGATTTGATCAGCGAGGAAGGATCGAATAGAGTGCGAACTTTAACGGAACGTTTATACGTACCTACTTTTAGGAGTTTTTAAAATATACTTGCTAAAATAACTAAAATCTACAGTTAAAGGTGTGTTTTAGGCCCATAATAATCTCTGACAGTTGATGCTGAAGGTAAGGAATATGGTAGGATGAATTTTAAAAAATTTAACCGCCTAAATCTCAATCAAGAACCTAATTGATACATAGATATAACATCAGAGTTCGTGAACAACAACCAAAAAAATAATAAACATGTGTGTAATTCACACGTGGTAGAAGTGAAACCTTCAAAACTTTTGGTTTCAAGATAATAAGACGATTTATTTATTGAAAGATGTCGTTACAATATGACACTAAGACCTTATTCGTATGAATGAAAACCTTTGCACAAAAGCTACACTTCCTTCAGCCATAGATTACGTTACATCAATAGATTAATATAAAGCTTTCGCGATAGGAAAAGGCGAAAAGCAGTCTATAGTTTATCCAGACGCCACGGGCCGACAGACAGTGGTCATCAAGCTATTAGGGAGCTCCCGACTGGCACTCGTTTCCGTAGGCGATTCGTTTTAAGTTTCTCTGGGTAACATGCGAACATAAAACGCTACGGGGCACGTCATGTGAAAGGATGTGTTTGACCTAATTTCCAATGTTCTTTCATCGTATAGTAAGCTAGCCCGTCCACAAGGCTAGCGATCAAATACATTAAAATTTCTTTTATTAGATACCTACTATTTTTTAATGTTCGGCTACAAAATACATTATTGGAGGTTCTCAATTCGACTGTATCTTTTAGGTACTTATGTGTTCCTACTTCGACTTCATGCACTGTGATAGTTGTTACAAAGGTATAGGTACCTAAGTATCTGCTTGAGTAGGTACTGCTCATGAGGATTAACTAAAGACGAAAGTGACATAGGGGGGTGAAGTTTAAATGAATTCCACGCGGGCGAAGCCGCGGGCGGAAGAATAAAAGCTTCACTTGAAAACATTGTTCGCAAAACAATATAGCTTCACTTGCTGTTTAATAATCGATTGATGAACGTCATTCTCACGGTAATACGTCTTAATTAAAATAATAATTATGATTAAATGTATTAACATGTTGTTCGTAATATACAATTATATGATTGTTATTTTTAATAAGATAGTTATTAGGTACGTATGTTGCAGAACGACGTCTGCTGTGTCAGCTAGTGAGAAAAAAACGTTTTTCTATTTCTAAGTATTACTATTATGTAGGTTATGGAAATTATATACCTATTATTGTAACTGTTTAATGGTATTTTTAAATCACGGCCAAAAACAACCCTCTACTTTTCTGCGGTGGTACCTGTATCTAGTGACATCAAGCATTGAATCACTGAAGCACAACCATAGAGCACAACCTGCACAACTTACCTATCGGTTGACGTCAATATTCAGAATTTTAGGTAAGTATAGCACCATGTAGGTAGGTATAGCACAAATACTAATATTTTGTTGCAAAAAGAATACGCAAATGAGGTAGGTGTAAACTAAGATTACTTATAATACATTATTATATCGTGCTTTTAAAGATATTTTATGTAAGTATTGTAAGCACGTAGGTAATAAGAAAAAGCAAAAGGAATGTGTTATCACCTGTCGATTACAAGAGGGCGCTGTCTCGATATGAAATAAGCAAAATAAGAAAAAACGGCATCTCATAAATATTCTTGGATTGGATATTGGAAAGCATATAGGTATAAAGCAAAGCATAAAATATAAAATTATTCCTGATTATAATGTTTTATTATCAAATCCTTGTGCTCCTGAGGTTCTCCTGAAAAAAATATGACAGTGGCTGCGTGTGCGTTCCGTTAAGCCCATATAGGTAAACCAAGTTATCTCTGAAATGAAGAGAGGCACTGTCGGACGCATTGGACCAATCATCGAGAGGTAGTAACTGTCAGATAAATGACCACAACGTACTTTTAATGACTTTTTAACATGGCGGCATTAGTTCCAATTTTTGCCATTTCACAGATAAGTTGGGCGCACTAAAACAATCATAACGTTTTGAAAAAGCGTTCCATTACTGATTATTAGCATTATGGTCGTGGCATTTGGTGTTCGATTGAGTGGTTGTGACATCATCACTTTCGATCACAACGACCCATCTGGATCGGTAGGGCGTTGTAATGTTAACATCAACGCTCAAATCCGTTCCATTAGGGTACTTACAACACTGAACGTCAAAACCTAATACGGGCGTTGAGGGCGGGATTGTTATGAGCTATAGTCCTTTTTTTTCGCTACGGACTAAATTGACACATGCAATGTCAATTTTCGAAATAATGATACCAGCTTTTTAATAGCAGTGTTGTACTACGATACCGGTTTTACGAATCGTAACTTTTTACTTTTATCAGATAATTTTATTTTTATTTGATAATAGACGAATCTTTTAAAAATCATGGTAACTATGGAGTATCACAGATAAAAAATATATTTATTAATTTTAATTACGTATTACACTAAGTAAATACGACAATTATTGACTTGTTGTTGAAGAATACGCAATAACAAGGTTAAGGTACATTTAGGTATGCCTGTCGGTCATAATTATTTTAAAGACACATTTTTTTATTATTACCGAAAAACGATACTAGATTGTAAATTACGTAAAGTTACGGTAGAGGCACATCACTATTAATGATTCGCAAAAAAGTGGCAACACAGCACTAATGTCAATTTAGTCCGTAGCGAAAAAAAACGGACTATATAATTACTGCGTGTAACTATGGTTCCATTAATCGCACATAATGATCACGCCCTTGACGTCTGTATTTTGTTTCATTCGCTTTTTGCAATACAATTTCCTACCCTAGTGGAACAGATTTCAACGTTGGTGTTAAATAGAAAACACTAGAGAACCGCCCGCGCTTCGCTTCGGGACCCGTAGGTAAAAGCCGCGTAGGTCCCGCTCCCGTAGGAATCTCAGCAAAAAAGTAAATTACATGGGTGTAGTATTTAATAGCGTGATTCAGAACTAGCAAATGAATTTTACTAACGCCATCTATTAACAACTCCGGAACTAAATGTCTAGCAACTAACAAAACATCGATCTTCCCATGGGAATGAGATGTTTTTCCGCGGTAAAAAGTAGCCTACGTCACTCTCCACCCTCCTAACTATCCCCACACACATAAACCATGTCATATACTAGCCATGTTGCGACGTGAAAGAGTCACAAACAAACAAACACACTTTCACATTTATAATATTAGTACGGATTACAAATTGACGGCCTTGGAAGAATAATGCGAGAGCTTAAAGAGGTAACGTTATAATTTGTAACGATAAGGCTCAATCAATATCTCTTCACGCGCATTAAAAATTATACGCAATATTTCTTTCCGCTATAACACTTCAGAAAACGCTTCATCCATGCCTTTTTTTTAGAATCATAGTTAAATATATTTTCATCTTACAAGTTTAATAAGCGCGCCAAATTTGACACCACCCACAACCGAACGCCCCACCGATTCAAATGGGTCATATACAGTGCGTCCAACTTATCTCTGAAAATGGCAAAAATTGGAACTAACGCCGCCATGTTAAAAAGTCATTCATAAGTACGTTGTGGTCATTCATCTGTCAGTTACTAGTGTGCAATGATTGGTCAAATGAATGTCAAATGCGTCCGACAGCGCCTCTTTCATTTCAATCTTAAGTTGGGTTTACTATAAACCGTCGTTCAATACCGCGCACAGAACTAAAGTCATAACAAAAGTCAAGTGGAAGGGTTTCCGGGTTGTTTTGAGCGCTGTGATCGCCTACTGGAACGCATTCATTAATGTCAAAATGAATTGATAATTGACAAGATGACAAGTGTCACTGTCATGTAAAAATGCAATAAAATTCAAAACAAAACAATTTTTGTTATTCAGTAGGTATTCTTATAATAACTTTAAATTAATATTAAGTTTATTTCAACAAATTCAGAGCGATATTTTCGGAAGAGTACATAATTATATTGAAATCAACAGGCTTATCAATAGCAAAGGTCCTGAAATATTTTATCCTGTGTTCTGTTCTGGTTCTGATGTTGTTTTGTTTTATTTTAAACTGCTACGATTTCTTTCACAGTTCTCTTCAACTGAGTAGGTAGTTCAATGGTTTTAAAAGTTTTTACCTTTTTAATATGGAATGTGTCAATGTGTGTGTTATTGATGAACTTCATTGGAATGGACTACAAGCAAGTATAAAATATAAACCTATTTCAAGCAGGAGAAGCAGAAGCTTATAAATTCATCACTGTCTATTTCGGATCTTGAAGATAACATTGGTTTTATACCATAGTATAAATAAACAGTGAAGTTTGAGGCAGGGAATAACTGTTTGAGCAGGAACCTTTGAGAGTCAGTTGACTGCTTGTCTTGTTTATGTGAGTATCTTTTTTCCTGCAATGGTCTACATAATCTCAGCGGGTAATATGCTAAAAACAGCTGAAGCTTATTTAGCAATGTTTGGAAAGTTAAGGAAAAGTGTGGCTTATGAAGTGGATTATACCAAGAGAGGAGATACAATACTTCAATCTAAAGGTACATTTAATTATTTCGACAAGAGTACCAATAGATGATGAATGCAAAGAATCAATGAGTCTAGAGCTGAAATGTACAAAAAATTCCAAGTAAAATAGTGAAAGTCCTGATGTCAAGTAAAACAATACAACAATGATAAGATGTTGCTACTCTTGATGCGAAGGTGCACTGTATGTAACATCTGAATAATGGTTAATATTGTTTGCACTAAACATAATCCAAGATGCATGACATTTGGTAATTCAAGAATCATCTACAAGAAACAAAAATGGATTTGAAGGAAGTCTTTTGTCTTTTCCATAATCAGTTTCCACACAAGATCCAGGGTTGATTTCACTTTGTGTGATCGATTGTAGATTGACCGCTTTCATATGGAGAGTGTGGTGGACTTGTGGCTGTATTCCACAAATTGATGACTCTTGCGCAGCTGTTGCCAGTCATAGGTTGTGATGATGATGATGATGATTATAAGCTTTCAAGAACAATTACCAAGAACTAACAGGTAAGAAGTTATCTCTTCACATTTTATTAATGTGAAACACTTTTTACAATACACAAATACATAGTTTATCATACTTATTATTATTATTATTTAGGTGTCTGGGCATAGGGTATCCCTACGAGGCCACTGCGACCATCTCTGATCTATTGTAGCCATCCCAGTTTTAGTTAGATCTGGTCCCCCAGGCCTACAGTTTTAATAAACCGTAGTACGTTTCCGGGGTCCATCTCTTTAATCAGGTCAGGTTTGATTATGTGACCTCCAAGTATACGACTTCTGTAGTGGGTAATTGCCATGCAATCGCAGAGGATATGTATGGGTGTTTCCTCCGCCCCACCACAGAATCTACATGTTGCATTTTCACTTAAGCCTATATTGTATAGGTGTCGGTTGAGTCTGCAATGACCAGTGAGCAGCCTAATTATAAGTCGAATGTCTGACCGTTATCATAGTTAGAAAATTCTTAGAATGAGAATATTGGAATAATTTTTTGCTGTTTACCTTTATCTATTTCCCCCCCCCCCCCCTCCCCCCGATGTGTCGCTCGCATATGTCATTAGGTTCCAGTTTCCTTGCTTGTCTTTTGTTTGAATAATCTCTCATTGTAATCTAACAGATAAATAATAACAATGAATCAGAATCAGATCAAAACTAAATACATATAATAAGTCTTTAATTATTTATTGCCGTATGGACATCAAAGATAATATATATAATTATACATATTTGCTATAATATTGAGGGAGTGCATTTATCGCACCCCCAACATGTAAGGTACTAATACACTCTCACTATCATTAAGTCACTCAATCATCAAATGAATAAAATAATTGAATCAGTATTTAGTAGTAATAATCGAATTAATACCTTTGTCCACAATAATTTCAGACTGTGCCTCTATTATGAGTTGTTGTAGTAAACGTAAAGGACGTTACTATTGCAGTTGACGTTTAGAATTTGTATGAGAATTGTAGTTCAGTATCGTAACCGCTAGAGGCGCTGTACGGATTCTCATACAAATTCTAAACGTTAACTGCAATAGTAACGTCCTTTACGTTTACTACAACAACTCATAATAGAGGCACTGAACTCAACCAATTTAGATGCAGTTTGCCCTAATAAAGTTATTGAAGCGAAGTGAGAATGGATATAGTACAGACATGTTGCGCGATTGTATGTAGGCGTCCTATGGCCTGTTATTTCCCATATACTTACATTATAATTGAATTTTATTTTAATCATCTTGCACTGATTAAACCAACAAATTCTGTGATTAACCTTTGATTGCTACATTGCTGATTTAATACAGCTTCTAATCCATTATTCCGCAACGCCGTACAAAAATCATGCGACAAGGGGAAAAAATCGAGGGTTAAACTTTTGAATTCTCACCAGCACTCAGTTGGACAGCTTACAAGTGGCGTCATAGTGCTGAATCTTATTACTTTGTGCTCTTATATCGTCCTATATACATCACCTGGTGGTTCATATGACCCATCCATTTTCGACATGGGCCTGTAGTCTATCACAAAAATCATGCGACAAGGGGAAAAAATCGAGGGTTAAACTTTTGAATTCTCACCAGCACTCAGTTGGACAGCTTACAAGTGGCGTCATAGTGCTGAATCTTATTATTTGGTGCGCTTATATCGTCCTATATACATCACCTGGTGGTTCATATGACCCATCCATTTTCGACATGGGCCTGTAGTCTATCATGTGAGTCATTTAGTTCTTGGCATGGGCACGTCATGAATCTGACGTTAGTCCACCAGCTCAATTCTTGGATGAATTATTGATTATATACGATAATAAAGGATGAATCAACTTGTTTTATTGATTACCTACGTCATTCCTGTATATTATGTATTCTAGAATATTCATTATTTTACGCGTAATACAAATGTTTTTTTTTGATATTGTCAATTGGGAGCTGTCAAAATAATTTAAAAATATAACCTCGAAATATATTATTTTATTCCCTTTTACATTTTTTCCCCATTGTCTACAAATATTTCAGTTCGAGCAGCAATAAAGGGATAATCGTAACATAATTTGTGTCAATTTTCATTCTTGTCCGTGGATTATGTTGAGTGGGCCTGACCATGTATGGGGATTTGCCAATGTCCTTTAATACAGTTAACAGCTGCAGATTATCTAGCTACAAATTGGACAGCCCCAGATATAACGTTTGATTTATCTTCCGATAATTGTTGTAATAAAATAAAGTTTGATAAGGATAAGGAAGAATTGTTTCCTATCCAATTAAATAACATTCAACTGGATGATTTGAATTTAGCTTCAGTTAAATTACATAATTTAAATGATGAAATATTAAAGAAAGAAAAGGAAAGTAAGTAACTCATTCCTCCTCAATCCTTCCTAGAGGACATATATCTTGGATTGTTTATCTACTATTGTAACCATGTATGTAATTCTTAAACTTTTTATGTGTTGTAAACTTTATAAGTTACTTCCACGATGTAATGATCAAGGATCAAACGGGTGTTGTGTACAGATATTTAACCAATGTAATAACAAAAGAAGAAATAATGTCGAACCTACTATAAGAATGACTATTAAAGAGGAAATAATAATGAGGATTTTAATGATGTAGAGATGACTCCATTACAGAGAGCATCCAGTCTTGATAATAAAAATAAATATAAATATAATCTTAACAATTGATTAATGAAATAAAATGAAAATAAATAAATGATGTTAAAAATAATAAAAATAATAATGTGTTATGTTAAAATAAATATGTGTTAGTATTAAATAATGTAATAGTATATCTAAGAAGTACTAGTATATAAGAAACTAGCGAACCGCCCTCGCTTCGCTTCGGGACCCGTAAGTATCAACCGCGTAGGTCCCGCTCCCGTAGGAATTTCGGGAAGATAATAAACTATCACCAAAATTAATTCAGGTTAAATTAAATTAAACTTAGAAATAAAGCTTACGACTAAATAATAGCAAAGTAGCAAAGGATCACAGCAAGATTAATTCAGATTAAACTTGGAAACGCGGCAAGTTTCGTATGGCAGTGGGTTCGACCAAATTTGATTACCATAAAAACGGTTCTAGTGTGTTAATCTTAAAAGATAAACATATACTGTCGTGGACATTTTTTTAGATCATTTCAAGAGGAATAATTCTTTCATACATATATTTTTGGTATCTTGAATCGTTTTCGCAACGCATGCAACGAAAGCCCTCGAGAATTAATAATTTTCCCCGTTTTTTCCACATTTTCCATTATTTCTTCGCTCCTAATTGTTACAGCGTGATGTTATACCTATAGCCTAAAGCCTTCCTCGATAAAAGGTCTATTCAACACAAAAAAAAATTCAATTCGAACCAGTAGTTCCTGAGATTAGCGCGTTCAACCAAACAAACAAACAAACAAACAAACTCTTCAGCTTCATAATATTAGTATAGATATAGTATATGTTTCGGAGGCACTAGTCAGGATATAATGTGTGTGGTGGTATAATGCTCCGATTATCAGGTTGTAAGGTGAAAAATAAAACACAGTGAGCGTTCAATACGTTTCTTCATGATTTAAATTAGGTTTACACAGTTTAACTTAATTTGATTAAAGCTTTTAGGTTATGTTAAAACGTGGTACGACTGAAATACGCTTAGAGAAACGTTATTATGCCGTCGGGCATAGGTACAACGCAGTATAGGATTTTATTACAAAGTACACTAGTTAACTTAATGCGACCGTTCAGCTCGACGTCTGCCCGAGAAGTCCACGCTGTTCGTAAGTGACTGAAGAGCTGCCCTCTGTTGGGTTCCCCCTCTCCGATGTCCCATCGAGTGACGTTTACAATTCGCACAGAGTTGCCATTTAAATTACAGTTTCCGGATTTACGTTTTATTCAAATCAAATCAAATTACTTTATTGTGGACAGTAGGTAAACAGGTGTGGTACAGTTTTAGAGGGTCTTATCGCTACGTCCTGCCCATTGTTGGCGTACAATATTAATTAATATTAAACACTAAATTTTAAGCATTACATACAAGAAGTCGGACCAGTCTACTTATTATTAATATTCCGTCATAATAGTAAATCACAATTATTTAATTAAAACCATATTAAAACAAACATAAAAATCACAAATAAGTATACCTACATTCGAATAGTGCATAGTCATAATTTCAAATTATTATTAAATATTTGTAGATGTCAAATTATTAAATAATACATATATGTCAACTAAATAATATTGATAAAATACAATTGATAATTCACTATAATTTGTCATTCAGAAAGTCACCAAGATTATAATAGCATTTTGCCAGTAATAGCCTTTGCAAGGCCTCTTTGTATTTTTCTACACTAGTCACAGAACGAATGTTATGTGGGATTTTGTTATATATTGTAGCTGCCTTACAGAAAAAGCTTTGTTGAAATAAAAATGTCCTAGCTGGTATTATATTTAATTTATTTGCATGTCGTGCTCTAGACTTTAATTCAAAATAATTTATATTTGATTTAACAAATAAGCAGCATTCTAAAATGTAGATACTTGGCAGTGTGAGTAACTTTAGTTGTTTAAATAGCGGTTTACAAGAATCACTTTTCTTTATATTACAAATAGCTCGAATGCACTTTTTTTGCGCTTTAAATGCGAGCTCTTTATCGGTTGAGTTACCCCAAAAGATAACACCATATCTTAAAGCTGCAGCAACGTATGCGTGATAGGCTAGGAGAACAGTTTGTTGTTTAACGTATTTGTTTAGTTTCGACAGTGCATACGAGAATTTGTGTAATTTTTTACATACATGGTTTATGTGCTCCTTCCATTTCATCTTTTTATCTATAAATAGACCTAGAAATTTTACAGTCTCTGTTTCACAGATGGCGGTTCCCATGTAATTAATGTTCAAAGTACTTGTATTGGTATATCTTTGTCTGAAGTTCCTTAATTTCGTTTTACCGAGATTTATTTTTAAATTGTTGTTCTCGAACCACTGCACTATAGATTTTAATGAGCTGTTAATTTCCTGTTCAAAATTGGTTAGTTTATTACCTGTAAATAGTATAGTACTGTCATCAGCGAATAATGTCATACTATGATTTGTAACTTTTGGAAGGTCATTGATGTAAATTAAAAAAAGTAATGGGCCTAATATGCTTCCCTGGGGGACACCGTACAAAACCTTTCTTATGTTGGAATAAAACTTTTGCTCTATTTTGGTATCTAGACATAATTTTGTGACCTGGGTGATTTGTTTCCGATTTGTCAAGTAGGATTTAATCAAATCATGTGATCGAATATTTGATTGCCATAATTTTATTTCTTACTAGCGAACCGCCCTCGCTTCGCTTCGGGACCCGTAAGTATCATCCGCGTAGGTCCCGCTCCCGTAGGAATTTCGGGAAGATAATAAACTATCACCAAAATTAATTGAGGTTACATTAAATTAAACTTACAAATAAAGCTTACGACAAAATAATAGCAAAGTAGCAAAGGATCACAGCAAGATTAATTCAGATTAAACTTGGAAACGCAGCAAGTTTGGTATGGCAGTGGGTTCGACCAAATTTGATTACCTACCATAAAAACGGTTCTAGTGTGTTAATCTTAAAAGATAAACATATACTGTCGTGGACATTTTTTTAGATCATTTCAAGAGGAATAATTCTTTCATACATATATTTTTGGTATCTTGAATCGTTTTCGCAACGCATGCAACGAAAGCCCTCGAGAATGAATAATTTTCCCCGTTTTTTCCACATTTTCCATTATTTCTTCGCTCCTAATTGTTGCAGCGTGATGTTATATAGCCTATAGCCTTCCTCGATAAAAGGTCTATTCAACACAAAAAAAAAATTTCAATTCGAACCAGTAGTTCCTGAGATTAGCGCGTTCAACCAAACAAACAAACAAACAAACAAACAAACAAACTCTTCAGCTTTATAATATTAGTATAGATTATCATTTGTTTCGAATAATATCTTTTTATCGAATGTTCAAATGCGCTAATTTTAATTAAAGTAATATAAACTAGACTAATAGGTTAGCGAGGAGCGAAGCGACGAGCGTGTTAGGTTAACAGGAACCATCGCACGAGCCGAGCGAGCGAAGCGAGCGTGCCGCGGTAGCGGCCGGCGAGTGCCAGAACCGACTTTAGGGCGTTTATAACCACCTGAACATTTCATGAAATGAACATTGTATAAAATAAATATTCGATCAAATGAACATTATGTCAATCAATATTACACAAAATGAATATTCGATCAAATGAAAATTATGTCAAACGATATTATACAAACTGATTATTATCTTAAACGTTGTTCGATTTATTAAAATTATATAAAAGTTGTTATACGAAACAAGGTTAACCCATTGAAACATTGTAAGACTTATTTGTCATATTAAATATTAATAACGTTTCCATATATGTATTAAGAGATGGGTCACCATCGATAATGATTCACTAAACTGCGTAGGTACGTGACTGATAGTAAAGGCTATTAATGTCTAAATAATAGATCGTTCCTTAGAAATCGTTAATGTTCTTAAAAACAGATAAGGATATCAATTACGCCGAATTTGTGATCTGTTATTCGCTTCCTTTTCCAAGTACCTACACCGGATAACCTTACCATGAACCCATGGCGCGTGTAAAATCGTTTATAAGCGATAGCCCAGGAGGAGGGACAGGAATCATTCGCACATCATCATTCAACCAGCTCTAATCATAGTGGAACTGCTTCCACTATAGTCGTTGTAATTCAGAAGCTCTCCCCTCTGAGTATAAGTTATCAATAGGATTAAGCCAGATTGGCATAGAAATAAAAGTACTTTTCGTAAGCAACATCTTTTATTAAATCCTGAAAACCTCCAAACCACCCCGTCCCCAGAGATACCAGATATGAGTAGATAATTGACTTGATATCAGTAGACGTACAGTCATGAATGACATTAAAATGTATAGGTGCTTCTAAACGGGCAATGTTTTTCGGCAATTTGTGGCTGCAACGCAGTGGCTGGCAACATTGCTGGCAATACCAGCCAGGCTAAGCAATATTGCAGTAATATCCCAGCCATATAACCACACGTCATGTTTGGTATGGCCGATATTGTTTTTTAGGTTGCCGGAGGATCGCTGAGCGATCGATATTTCTGCAATATTGCCCAGCAAGTTCTATTGCTGTTTCCGTCGCTCTCTATTAATATTATGGTATAGTGCATCATTTTCTGCGCGATATGAAGTTTGTGAGTGACGCCGTGATTAATTGCTATTAGTGATGTAACGAATGTCATTTTTTGAACATTCGCGAATGCGAATGCGAATGCGAATATCTGATTTCGATATTCGCGAATGCGAATGCGAATGCGAATATTCAGTTTTTTTATTTGAACTTATGTAATTTTCTATGCGTGATCCATTTGCATCTTTCTCCGAAAATTAATTAATTGATTAGAACTCAACTGACTAAAGTTTCACCCCGCTCGAGGGCTGTTCAAGTATAAGGTACGTAAGCAATTCTTTTTTATAATTTTTAACTTTACAAAAAATCACACTAGAAAGGAAAGTAGATTGGCGGTAGAAATCTCAAAATAGCGTTTACTCGCTTAGTATTCATTATTTTTGACGCCCGACTCTTGATCATAAATCTATTTGCAATTTGAGAAACGCCGGAATAGCGTTTGGTTCGAGCATAGAAAAGCGGGCAAAGCCTATCTATGCATTTAATTAAAAGTAGACAAAATTATGCAGAAAATGCGAAGAGTTGTAAAAAATATTGGATTACTAACGTAATCACCAACCAGACCCGCCCACCCCACATTAATAATTACACTTAAAATTTTGCCATTTAATTTTTTTTAGGACTTGTAGTTTTTCTGGAAATTGCGATAAACCGTTTTTTACCCTTAAACCCTCCTCAACCTCTTCCCGACCTCAGATACTCCGTAAATTATTTTTCCTTTTATTTTTGTCATGTTTTCTTCCTTTCCCAATAGATTTCATCCAGTTACTATTTTTTTTTGACCAATTTTAACGGCTTCGGCACTGGTTTAATAATCGGTTCTGCATGTAGAAATAGACTTCTAAACTCTTACTTATGGCGTTGATGTAATGTTTATTATTAAGGTGATATGCTGTATTATGACAAGACAACAAGAAAGTAGGTACTTTGACGGGTTACCTAAATCTCCAACACTGGTGACCAGACACATTGTATACTTCTTACTTTTTCGTAGACATTTTTGTTGTCATTTCACAATATAGTGGCCGAGAACGTGACAAAACTTCTTTGGTGTATTTAAGCAGGTTTGTCGTGCACTTAGTCCAGTATTAATAAAGGTTTTCTTATTTTATATGAATAAATGTCTACATTATCATAAAGAAATAATTTGTAAACAAAACAATACCATAAAAAACTATTATGAATCGAAAAACATCAAAAATGTTAACTGCTTCTTAAGCGTCCAAAGTGAGGGTAGTTGAAATAATATTGACGTATACCTCGAAAACTAGCTTTGGTACTTTTTATCAATGACTTGTTACATACCTATTCATTGCATCCAACAGTTAAACGGGTACCAAAATCGTGTAACGCAGTGTAATTTTTAAATTCTTCTGGTGTAGTTAAATATTCGCAAAACATTCGCATAAATTTTGCGAATGCGAATGCGAATGCGAATATGGAAAAATGATGCGAATATTCGCGAATGCGAATGCGAATGCGAATATTCGTTACATCACTAATTGCTATACTCTGTGCAGTAAAAATGTCATGTTGTGTTTGATGTTTGTATCATTTCTTTTTATTTTTGGTCCGATTTTATTTAAGATTAACTCGAAGGTACTCTTTTAACATTCTTGAAAAGTTGTCAAATAATTTTTTATCAATGCTTATTTCTTGACATAAATAAAATTATCTAAAGTTTCACGCCTATTTAAATAAGGTCTAATCCACATTATCGCCTTTTTCTTTTTTGATTTTTCCTTTAAAACAATATAAGCCGCTGCGACGAGTGTGATTTCGTCAGCCATTGTTGTCGGTTTGTGTAGCTCGTTTAGGCGTCTGTAACATGAGCCATACTATTGCAGACATATTGCAACACATATCTCGGCCATGGATTGTTCAGCCATAAATATAGCCGGCAATAAGTAGCCAATGATGCAGCCACAAATTGCCGAAAAACATTGCCCGTTTAGAAGCACCTTTAGACTAATACCTACACTAAATTTTATCTAATCCTTAGGTTTATCACATTGCTTTGTTACTGATAATATAATTAATAGTATTTATACTTATTAAGTAGAACAAAAATGATTTAGTATATATAAAGATATGTCAGGAAGCTGACAAAGTTTTTTTTTGTTTTATTAAACGATTACTTTGACAATGGGGTGTAAATTAAAAATTAATTTTGCATTAGCATTATTAGTTTTTATAAAAGTATCCAATACTCATTTGGTTCTGGATGAGCAAGATTTAAGGCGGCCTTTTGATCAGGAGTTGTATCGGAATGTTTTAGATTCGGAAGCCTGTCAGGCTCAATTGATTAACATAATATCTTCAGGGAATCCGTTACTTTTGATGCAGTGTAAGTAGAGTTCTCCCTTACTCTGCGGCTACGACTGAGTCTTAACACATTAATTAACACGCTAATGTGGTCAATACACTAATAATAATCAAAATTGTCAATTACTCTTATTACGAATTTATGTGAAATAAATTGTTGCAATTTAAAACTGTTACTGAGGCTTTATTTAACATGAATTCTTAATGAGAATAATTGATAATTTTGACAAGTCTAATTTATTCTTAATTTACCATTATAGCGCGTTATTTAACGCGTTAAGACCCAGGTGTAGCCAAACCATTAATATTATTGAAAACATGTATGAGAGTATCTAAAATCAGCGATGTTTATTATCTTTAATGCTATTTAACCATATTCATTCCAGTTCTGGATGCTGGCATAAGACTACCAAGAGGTGTTCTACAACAAAGCTTATTAGATATGGGCAATTATTACCAATGTCTTGACATAGACGAGAGTTTACACGATGATATGAGGATCCAAGGGAAGTACTGCAATATCAATGTTCCAACTGATCAGGATATTCAATTTCCGGGGTTGCCAGGAGGCTGGTTAAAAGGTCTTGAATTTCAAATGGATGGAGCTATGCACAGGGAACTTGAGATTGCCCATGCTACTGTGCATCAAGCTAGGGCGGCACACGGCTTGGAAGATCTTAGGTAAGTATCTATTAAAATTTATTTTGACTTTTTGACTTTTAAATCCATTGGGTTTAGGTTCGGTTTTCACTGTTCACCGTGTTTCACACGTATATGACAGTATACTTGCATCCGATTTTCTTGCCCGGCGTACTCTCATTGTAGTGTTGTGTTTTCTGTGTAATGTAAAAAAATATCTGGATGTCGTTGTAAAACGATGGTACCTATGATGTAGGACATAGCGATCTCCAATGTATCAATTTACCAACTTCTATATTGTACCTATGATCCACAATAAATTAATTTTGACTTTGACTTTGACTTTATGGTGATTTTTCACTTTTTGGCAGACTTCGCAAAACACCATTTCGACTATATGTTTTGTTTGTGTGGCTGTATAGTATGGATGAATTGATTTCAGCGGTATCTGTCTAGTTTTTTTTAGTTCCATCCATAATAATGCGTATTTAGTTGTCTTCGATTACGTTTACGATGTTCTCATTTTATTATGGTTATTGATGTTGAAGTCTGTATTTCTCTACATTTTATTTATTCTGCCCACAGAACTGGATCCATTGGATTGCCACCTCTGGTCTTGAGGTTTGCAGTGTGCATACCCAAACCATGTACCACACAGGAGGCATTAACAGGATTCAACAATAGTATTCTCAACCTCAGATTCGAAGAGCAATTTTGTCGACTGCCCGATGATAAGCCTTGGGTTGCGGCTGATACAGTTGCTGTGTGAGTTATATTTTATTGGTGTGAAACGATTTTGATAATTGACGACGAACAACGAATTGACGACCCGAATTGCGCAATGGTTAACACGCTGATCGCTGTTCCGAGGGTCCTGGGTTCGATTCCCAGCGAGGCGGCAATTTGAATGATGAGTTTAAATTTCCGTTCTCGGTCTGGGTGTGTGTCCTTGTCTTGTGTGTTGTCCAAGACACCCACGACACAGCGGGAATCCTAGTGTGGGGCTTTGAGTGTGAAGCGTTATTAGGTATTCTTTATTTTTCATTCGAAAGGTAAGTAGTGCTTGTTGTGTGGCCGTATAAATTTTACCGACATCTGGCGGGCAGCTATTCCGTTATCTTTACTTGACCATGTTGAAGTCTGTTATTTTTTTTCAAAAACTTAGCATTTCAATTCATTCTATTTCAGAGTATTGTTTTCGCTCATCGGACTTCTGACCTTGCTGAGCACATGCTACGATATTCATCACGCGGTGTTGTTGAAAAGGGGTAAGATTATGTTAAGTTCTAAGAAACCGGGATTATACTCGTACGAGTATATATTTATCTGTCACATAAACGGGCACAAAATTGTGACAAATTTTTAATGGGCTTAGGTCTATTGACCAAACATAATAATATGCTCAATAGTTTCTCTGTCTATTGCGAGACATGAGTCAATGATTTATGTAAGTATTTATTTATTTACTTAGTAATAATATTTTTTTGTAGTTTAATTATCTGTTAGAGTTTTTAATGCTTTGTCCCAATGGCTTTATCACACTTAAGTGTTTAATACCTACCAACTTTGAATATTTATTATCCGTCAAGTATCTTTGAAAATAATCTAATTAGATAAAAATGTTTTATAAAATTAGATTTTAATGTTTATTGTAAGTGAAATATTTGATTCACGAAAAATTTATTTATACAACATTCATACAGCTCTAACCGGCGGCTTGAAAACGCGCGATTCTCTACATGAAAAGTTAAAAAAATAGGTATATTAATTAACATGAGCGCTTGAGCTATGAGCGCTTCATAAGTTTTGTGTTTACTACTGTATTCACTGATATAAATTTTTGGGCTACCTATTTAAATAAAGTAACTTAATAGTCTCAGACCTCATACCTACCAACGAACTAACCCATTCATGTTCTTACACTATCTGCTTAGAAGACAAACCATCCTGGCTCAATTTGAGTTTTGTAGCGGTCACAGTTGTTATGAGCAGAAGCGGATGTGTGATGCTGCATGCTGGGATGCTATCTAATTCCAATAAAAAAGTACTCCCAATACCATTTTTTTTACTTTTCAGATCCTAAATCTGCCAATGCCATCTGTACTTCATTCTCTGTGTACACCAACACGCGTCGTCTCCTCACCTTCAACCCCAGTAAAGGTGCCCTGGAATGTCTGGACGGCATCAGAGTGCTGGCAATGATGTGGGTTATCCTTGGCCACACTTTTGTGATGCATCCTTTCAATTCTAACATGTCAGATGTGGCCCGTGTAAGTACTTATTTCGATAGTTAAATAGATACAGTTGCCGGCTAAGGGCTCCCACACAAAACTGCGATGCGATGCGATGCGAATTCGCATCGCAGGAACTTGCGATGCGAATTTCTGCGATACGATTTCGTGCGGCAAACCGTTTGGTAGGGCGACCATTCCTTCAAGTGTAGTCAGCCGTACTGGACGTGTTTTTTGGAAGCGTAAGATGGATCGCAAAAAGATTATTGCACTGTTGTTATTGTTAAATAGATATAGAAAAAGAAGATTCTGGGTTCATCCATTTATTACTTAATAAATTTATTTTTATAATGTTCATCACTTGTGTCCCAAAGGACGGGACGCTCCTCAATTAAAGATATTAAAAAATCTATATCATATTCCGCCATTTTATAAACAACTAGCGGACCGCCCGCGGTTTCACCCGCGTGGATCCCGTTCTCGTGGGAATATATGCATGTATTATACATAAAAACCTTCCTCTTGAATCACTCTACCTATTACAAAAAACCGCATCAAAATCCGTTGCGTAATTTTAAAGATTTAAGCATACAGACAAACAGACAAACAAACAGACGGACAAAAATAGCGACTTTGTTTTATACTATGTAGTGAAGAAGGCGGCGCAGGCGCCGCGCGTCTATCTCTAAAGCTGTCTCAGAGCGGACTAAAAATGGCGTCACCAAGGATGACGTAATATCGCAGGAATGTGCGATGCGAAGCAGATCGGAAATTCTTGCGGTGCGTTCGTGCGAATTCGCAGATATTTGCGATGCGATGCGAATTCGCAGTTTTGTGTGGGAGCCCTAAAAAAACCTTTTTACGATTTGAATTTAACAATTTCAAAATTATCGAATTCATCATCAATAAGTACAGATAACTCTTAAACTACTCACCAGATGTCGCTTAAATTTACTTTAAGTACACTTTATATCGAATAAAAAAGAATGATCAAAATCTGTTCACCCACTCAAAGTTACGTGGTACCTAACACAGATAAAAAACAGGCAAACTCTGGACCTCCTCCTTCTTTTGAAATCTATTAGAATCGATGTATTGATACTTTGACTGAAAAACATTAAAATATTAATTTCACGTATCCTTTCAGTTTTTTCTCGGTTCCGAGGGGCTGTGGGTTACAACGGCGCCCATTACAGTGGATACGTTTTTCTTTATATCGGGAGTATTGCTGGTGTACACTGCCATTGGGCAAATGAATGCAAGTAAGTGCCTTTTGTGCATTAATTTTAATAACTTATATATCATTGTCAATAACGGATAATTGTTCGTTAAAATATCTTTGACTTTTATATTCCTTCAGTAGCTAATTTTAATTGTTATAATTTTAAAATTCAATACCTAAAGGGTAACAAATGGCACCATAATATATTATTATCTTGCTTTTAATTTGACTTTTTTTACTTTTTATATAGTAACCTTTTAATTTTTACTTTCTTGATTTGGCGACTTCGCTTTACCATATAATAACCATACAATAATAGCTGGTTTTGATTATAATGCTTCCATATTTGGTATTAAGGATTATAAGTAATATCAATTAACTCTATTTGTAAATGAGTGTACTAAGATAATGTTTTAGATAATGAGTGACGCATAATTCGCAAATCAACCAGGTGTTCAAACTAATGACTTTATTATGATTCAGATATAATTAAATAGTAATGTCGGAAATAGGAATGTGCTGATAAGATATAGACAGATGATATGGATGGGCAGTAGTTTCAAAAATTGGCACAAAAATTACTACTAATTATGATTTACGGTTTATTATAGGGACGGATACTTATATTATTTATTACGGATACGTATATTATTCACACGTCACTCGATGATCTCCCGTCAAGCTATTGAAGTTCTCGCTTGCATAATATACAAGTTTCGAATGTGAGCAGTCCAAGCTTGGTAGTCTCCAGAGTCCAGACATTACACTACAGCTAGCTGTAGATCTTTCTTTGCAATATTAGTGACACTGACCTTCAAAAGCAGTTAATTTGTTAGATTTTTTTCATGCCAAAAATTAAGTAAACACTATTTTAGAGGCCCACCCTCTCAGTCCTCATGGGTAGCAATGCACCTGTGACTGAATTATTACGAGACTCAAACTAATCTATATATATATATATATAAACCCGTAACAAACTAATCTATATATATAAATAAAAAAAATTACTGGTGATTGACTGACAGACAACGCACAGCCGAAACTACTAAACGGAAGAAGCTGAAATTTGGCATGTGTGTTCCTTGGGGAGTGTAGGGGAGCACTAAGAGAGGATTTTTGGAAATTCCACCCCGAAGAGGGTGAAATGGGGGGGTGAAAATAAAACGAATACTACGCGGGCGAAGCTAGTAATTACTATGCGGACTATTACTAACATCAACTAACAGGAATAACTATCGCAAACAGTCCTTGTTCTCGGACTTACCTACTAATAAACTAACCAACTAATAGACTAACCATCGTAGTCGTTAAATAAACAGTCTGGTCCTAGGTGGGTCACAGTTGTCATGGACGGCAGCGGAAGGATGGTGTTGCATACTCGTATGCTACCTTAATTCCATAAAAAATGTATCTGATGAAATTCAGAGTGATTACAATTTTTTAGAACACAACAAAAATGGCTTTGTAGAGAGATATTGGTATCAGTAAACGAATTTCTGACCATTGAGTGAGCCAATGATATTCTTTGCAGTTTATAGCAATCTCATTTCAAAACAAAATATTTAAAAATCAATTCCTTTTACGATTTCAGAGCAACTCATCTGTAACCTGCACGTATTCTACTTGAACAGACTTCTGAGGCTATTCCCTGCTCTGGCAGCAGTCGTGCTTCTAGAAGCTTCTGTGTTCCATCGAATTGCGGACGGTCCACACTGGAGTGCCGTAGCTACTAACACTCAGAGATGTAGGAGCCATTGGTGGGCGACGCTGTTACATGTTCAGAATTACGTCACTCCTTTCGCTATGGTGAGTATTTTTAATGCCAGACTCCTTACTAAGGGTGCTACATAAATAATATTGCCAGACATAATAATGCTATTTTCATTAGAGCCACCCGGCATTTTATCAGCATCGCCTCGCTTTGAGCGACTTGTATTCTTTATGTGGATTTCTATGGGTATGCGCTCATTACATAAACGCCGTAACGTCACCGGATCGCCTCGCTCGCAAGCTAGCCACGCGCGAACCGCGGGTAGACCACTCGGTGACAACTCGCTGCTCGCACTAATTAGCACTCGCAGTAATTAGTACATATCGGTAGTAACTAGTATGTACCCGTCGTAACTAGAAGGCACCGGTAGTAACTAGTACGTATCGGTAGTAACTAGTAGATCTATCATATCTATCAGAAGAACTTCTTAATAAACTAGACTGCCTTCTCAATAACTGTATTCGTTTTGTTTTTGGCCTTCGTAAATACGATCATATCTCTCAGTATCGACTTCAGCTGAAATGGCTTCCCATTCGTCAAAGGCGTAGATCTAGAATACTTCATCTTCTGTACTCTTATCTTAAATGATGTGGCGACTCCGACCTATCTCAAGAACCGTTTTCATTATCGCTGCACAACTCATGTAGAGTACTTCGGTCTTCTGAGAATCTTAGAATGGATATTCCATCATTCAGTACCTGTTTCTATCTCTATTCCTTTACCGTTCAGGCAACACTGCCTGGAACGCCCTACCGCTGGAAATCAGAAAAGCTCCTTCTAAGGTCGCATTTAAAAGATTGGTTCGGGAGAATTTTTTTCAATTTTCTGTGACATTGTAAAGAGAATAACACAGCTTCTTTACACTTTTATGTATGTATAATTATATATTTATAGTGTAATATATAATTGCGTATATATGTATGATATTTATATATGTATAAAATAGTATTTAATTGTGTGTGTAATATTATAGTGTAATATTTAATCATATTTGTTATTATTATAATTGTAAACGTTCAATTTATTGTCACCTACCGACTTGCTCTCATCATCACCATGGGTTGACTGGCAGAGAATGCTAGGCATTAAGTCCGCCCCTTGTACACCTTGCTTTAGGTTGTTGCAATAAAGTTTTTTAAATAAAATAAATAAATAGATACCGGTAGTAACTAGCCGGTACCGGTAGTAACTTGCAGGTATTGGTAGTAAGTAGTAGTTACCGGTAGTAACTAGCAGGTACTATTCGTAACTAGTAGATATCGGTAGGAACTAGTACATACCGGTAGTAAGTAACAGACAGCAGTTGATAAGTCCGATTTTTGACATTTTCACTTCCAGTGCCTCTCGCACTCGTGGTACATAGCCATCGACGTGCAGCTATACGTGTTGTCGCCGCTGGTGCTGGTGTGGGTTCTGGGTGGCTCCCGGCGCGCCGCCGCCATAGCGCTGATAGCAGCGTTGGCAGCCGTGCTCGCTGGGTCTACTACGTTCCTATTTGTTAAGGAGTTACCTAGCAACCTTATCTCTATTCGGTAAGTTTGGTTTTTTTGTTGTAAGGTTGGCTGTGAAGTGCTTATAGCTGTCGGTATGTGTTGATTTTAAATGATTGATAAAGTTAAGTAGCAACTGCGGTGCGGTTGGTAGTTGGATGGGTGACCGCTAGTGGCAATCTGTTGAGCGCTTCTGTGCTTCGGAGTGTCCAGGTTGTCATGTCATGTCATGTCATGTCATGTCATGTCGGAGTCCTTCGGACTGAGTCCTTAAGACTGCCGTTACTTGGGTTGGCCACTAACTCCTACCCGCTCTAGAGTAGTGGTGTGGAGTAAGGTCTTAGCTTCCTCAATGATGTAGAACGTTCGAATTTAATGCCATGTCGACGTTGCCCCACTTTGCTGGGCTCTTTTTATTAATATCTACGTCATTCCAACAAACATTACTGTGAACTGACCAACATACATTTTTAATAACGCCCTCTTTTATCTGGCGGTAGAGCAAACTAACATAATACAAAATATTTTGTTGATAAAATAATAATAAGTTAATTATTAATTAATAATATAATTTAGTTAAAAAAGTGTACATATTTCTCTGGTGATTTAATTTAATTGAGATCATTTTCTTTTCAGCCGTTATGCTGAAATTGTGGATTACATGAAGCTATTTTATTACAATACGCTCACTCGAGCCGGGCCGTTTTTTGTCGGAATGATATTCGGATATATTCTGCACTTGAGTCGTGGCAGCAAAGTTAAAATTAATTTGGTAAGTTGTTGATTGCTAAAATTAAACCTTATTCCTCATAAAATAAATATCACAGACATCGAACACAAGTCAAAGCATGACGTCACGAAATGTGAATCACGCTGTCGAAGATTTGTACACCGCTTGTGTATATGCAAAATGCCTCGATAGTCTTTATTCCTGCAATAATTAATCATCCTTCGAAGAAAGATTTTGCTTCCCTTCGTTCTTCGAAACTCTTGCTAATTTTAATACGTAATAATTACATTCCAGGTTGTAGTATTCTTGTTATGGTTAGGAGCGTTCGCGTTGATCGGCTTGCCGTTCTACACTACGTATATTACGAAACAACCCGACTGGGACAACCAGATCGTAGATAGCTTGATCAACTCGTTCCAGAGGTCTCTGTGGGCGCTCGCTCTAGGGTGGCTCGTCTTTGCTTGTGTACACGGATATGGAGGTACGTACCTAATACATTAGCAGACTTCAATAACTTGTTTTTCACAAAAAAAAAATACTGACAAGTACAGATAACTCGAAAACTACTCGCCAGATGTCCCTCAAACTTGGACGAAAGGAAAATCATCAGTTTTCGAATAAAAAAGAACACGCATTAAAAAGTCACGACATAACGACCATAAATAAAATATACTTTATTAAGGTTATATCAAAAACTACTCGGCAGATGTCACAAAAATTTAAATGGGTCCAGATTTTCCTCATTATCGGTACCTCTTAAAATAATTATTATCAAAGTTGGTTGTCCTCCTACAAAATGTAATTTGAGCGACATCTGACGGGTAATTTTTGAGCTATCGATACTTATTAATTTTGAAGTCGGTTATTTTATTGTATGTACTGCAAGTGTCTGCGAGCGTGTATTTAATTATGAAACCGTCTTCCAGGTCCGATCAATTGGTTCCTGTCGCTCCCGATATGGAAGCTGCCGTCCAGACTGTCCTACGCTATGTACTTGTTCCATTTCCCGTTGATGTTCATCTATGGCGATATGAGTCTGGCCCCAAATTACTTTACTGTACCCCATATGGTAGGTATTATATACATCAAAGGTACTTATTCACTCAGTCATGCTTTAAACACGAAATATTCTTGATCTATGAAAACGAAATTAGGCGAGGAGGCTTAATTTATGAGGAAGAAACTTTTGGTAAAAACAGATTTTGTGATATTCCATCCTTAAGATGGTTAGATAGTAGTTGAGATTTTAATTGAACTCCAAGTGAGAAAGAAAGAAAGAAAAAAGAGTGTTATAAGAAAAGAAAGTTAGAAAAAGAAGAAAGCTATTAACCTTTTTTAGTTTTTTATCTAAAAGATCTTGCATGACTTATAATTATTATAGTCGTGATATTCATTGAAATAATCATCAAGTCTGTATTAACCTCAAGTCATATTTCCTTTCAAAGTGGAAGTTTTAATTACATTTAGTTTGAATATGTCAATTATTTTCACATTCACAACTTCATTTTATTTTCAGCTTTACGACTTCATAGCTCAGGTCACGTTGGGTCTGGTAGTAGCCTTCATAGTAGCAGTCGTTATAGAGGCTCCGTTTAGCACGCTAGTCAAACGAATGTTCAGTAGAGGTAAGTTATGTGATTAAAGTCTATCTATCTATGCTAATATTATAAAGCTCTAGCTCACAAATCTTTACTGATGTTATCTGTCTCATATAACAATTAAGAATGCTATTTTAAATATTTTGTGTCTGTGTTTTCATAAATTTAAAATTACACTGTGAAATTTTAAAGAGCAGTCATAATTTAAGAGAGTCTTTAAATTCGCCTTAGACACCATGTGATATTCTGAAAATTAGCAAACTGTTTAAAATAAAAGCTTAGGTCCCACCGAGATTTGAACTCGGATCGCTGGATTCAGAGTCCAGAGTGCTAACCATTACACCATGGGACCTGTGCCGGGATAAATGAAATTTGCAGCGTCATTACAAAATATGGCGCCGAACAATTAAACATACTTACATGCATACTGGTACTAATATTATCTACACCTATTATAATAAAAATGTAGCTGGTTTATGTCTGTAAATAGGAAATATTAGAAGCCAATAGAAGCCAAAACATGCAAAATCCGCATAAAAATTGTATTGCTGGAGGTCTAACTTGAGAACTGGTTTATTTTTCATATTAATAAGCCGCTCATAACTTGAGATATAAGTTAAGATATTGCAAAACAACTTCTGATGGTTTAGCTAGTCTTTAATAATCACTAAATTTCAAGCTATGAGACGAGTAAGTTTTAGCTCCATATTAAATTAAACTTTTATTGCAGGAAAGGGGAAGACAAAGCTTAAAACAGAAATTGAAGATAGTGCAAGACAGAAGAATGAAACAATTCCATGATTAAATTTAATAGTTATTTCAGGTGGTAGAGCCTAGAGTTCGCCCGGGGTAGTACCACCGCCCGCCAAGGTACTCAGTACCATTCCTACCGTCATAATAATTGTTTTTAAGAGCAATTGTGTTCCGGATAGGAAGGTTTGTGGAGCCGGTTTCACTTTTTTAGAGGCGACCATCTCAGACCTCAGGGGTAGCAACGCATCTGTGACCGAATTGGAACAAGACTCATACTAACAATAACTAACTGGACTATTACTAACATTAACTAACAGGACTAATTATCACTAACATACCCTGTCCTCGCACTTATTAACAAACTAACCAACTAATATTCTAACACCATCTACTAACTGGACTAACCATCCTAGTCCCTTTGAGTCTAGTTCTAGGTCGGTCACAGTTGTTATGGGCGGCAGGGGAAGGGTGGTACTGCATGCTCGTTTGCTATCTTAATTCCATAAAAAAAAAAAAAAAAAAAAAAAATAGAATGAGGTCAGTGTGATGATTGCATAATAGGAATAGTGAAAAAACTGATTTATATCCGGTCACTAGAAATGTTCTGTGATATACTAATTTTTAAGTTTAAAATTAATAAGCGACTGTTTAGATATGGCCGTTGTGGATGTTTGAATAGCTCTTAAATACTAAAGTGCGAATAAATCTGTGTGTCACCTGCGTTTTAAAGCGTTAATTAACGCGCTGATGTCGTAAATTAAGAATCAAATTGCCTACCTTGTATTAGGAATTGATGTTGAATAAAACCTCGGCTTCAACAGGTTCCTATTATAACAATTTATTTAACATTAATTTATAATATTCGAAACAAGAGTAAATGACAATTTTGACAAGTTGTAGCCATAATTAACCGTAGCATTACAGTTAGGTACTTACTCACAAAGTTATTTTGATTGTGTATTATGTTATCCTATTCTTTTACAGATTGAAATAGTCCGAATAATTTTAAGTCAGATAACTGTAATTTGTCATGATAGTAATGTGTATCTGTTTACGGAAATGTGTGTAATCCGTCATTGTATACAATTCCTAGGAAATGTATGAAATTCCAAAAATCACCCGGAAATGTGTGAAATAAATTATATTGGACACATTTCCTAGGAAATCTATACATTTCCTAAATAGCAATCGGAAATGTAAAACATCGTCTTATTACAAAACACGGTCTAACTTTCGACCAGGTCTAAACCTCATTTAAACCATGGTTTAAGCAAAATTCTTATTACAAAACATGGTTTTACGCTAAAACATAGTCTTTCTATGGTTCAAAAGATAAACCTGCTAGACCCTAGTTTTACGTTGGTCTAACTCACAAACGTCAAAATGACAGTTTTATTTGATTGACGCGCGAGAAATAAAGTTTTGTTTTTAGCTTTTTATAATTTCCACCACGACAGCTGTTAGTGAAATTGATTAAATATTACCTAATAATATAATTATTTGAAATGTTTTATATCAAATTTTTGTGCTTATTAATAATTATAAATATGTAAATTATAACGGTTTCGCAGAAAATGGATAGCAGTATTGAAAAACGTTGAGATCGAATGAATGAACATTTTTTTCTATATAATCTGTAGCTTTTATTCGAACCAAGGTCTAGCTAGACCAAGGTACGAAGAAGTCCACGATCATTTGGCGTTTTGTAATAAACTGTGGTTTAGACCAAGGTACGAAAGATAAACCAATACCTCATAGTCTCATAGGTCTAGAGAAATGTAAGCAATGTACGTATAATAATTTGTGAGTGCATTGTACCAATGTAATTTTGTCGTATTGGCATATTATGGTGTGATATGATTGCCAAGGATATTATGTTGTTACGTTTTACTGCCTAATAAATTATTTTTCCTATGCTGTTTATCTCTGTTTTTCTATCACCTTTTTCACTCGGCGCCAAGCGTAAGCGTAAGCAGCCGCGCAGCTACCGGGGCATTTATTGCTGTGCATTTTGGACTGCGAATATTATTTTATTTTCTTGAGACAGTTAAGGGGTATTTGTTACTATGTACAAACATTATTATTTTACGTAATTTATTATTTCCTAAAATACTGAATTTCCTAAATACTTTCCTGTACTTAAATAAAAACTAATCAGCAAAATTTAAGAGAAAAATCAAGAAAACCTACATAAAATTATTGAGCACGATTTTTTTTGCATATTGTGTCGATTCTACATTAGGGTCAGCTCACACCGAGACGCGACGCGACGCAACGATACTGGAAGAGGCCAGTGATTTCGCGCTGCGCCGCGCGTCGCCGGGAGACGCATCTCAATGCCGCGAGGTGCATCGTAAAAGTAGGCAATCTTGCACGCCGCGCGTACCGACGATGCACGGCTGCGTAGCGATGCACCGCGCTACGCCGCGAGGCGTCACGAGACGCAGCGCTGCATGAAGCAACGTATTCTGAATTGTCACAATGAAATGTGTATCTTTTCGTGTAGAAAATAAAGTTCTATTTTGAGCCGCTCTTTGAAAGACTGCGCGCAGCGTCGCGTCGCGTCTCGTCTCGGTGTGATTTGACCCTTAGCCGAAGGAACTTCGTTCCTACCTGGTGTCCCACGACACCACATCTTTTTTATTTATCAATTTCACTAACTGCTGTCATCGTGGGAATTATTAAAAGCTTAAAACAAAACTTTATGAGCAATCTACTTATGTCCACAAGTGTAAAGGAATAGATTTCTCGCGCGTAAATCATAATATGTATTTACCTTTGATTATACCGTGTATATAATCAAAGGTATTTACATACCTACTCAGCAAACTCTCATGAAAGGAAGTAAGTCATTGTTATTTAGTGAAACACAATCTACTTAAGGTTTTTAGTTTATTTAAACAACCGAGTTCTTTCATTTATAAGTGTAACTATAAGGCTGTGAAACACCATGTAAATCAGCTGCATCGTCTTGAATCTACAACAAAATATTATATCAATATTAATAATTAATAATCACTACGTAAAGTTATTAACAATGTCGATATTTAATAATAATAAACGCTAACACACTCATACCCCCGCAGTAGGTTACCAGGTACCTGTGTCGCGGGTGGCATGGACTACACATATAACACATCACAATTACACCCATGACCCGAGTACAAATATTTATCTGCCACATAAATATCTGCCCCGGCCGGGAATCGAACCCGGGACCCCTCACATTACTCATAATAAAATAAATAAATAGCAATTTGCATGCAATGAAAATGCTAGGTATCTACATATTATATTTGTTCTACGAAAACTATAATCTTATTTAAGGACTTACTTCGTGGCGAGCCCAGCATCGTAAAGCACTCAACACTTGTATTTCAGGAGATAATGAGCCTCCCCGAGGATCAAGAGTAAGGTCTTCTTTTACTAAATTTACTATTTTTAATGCAAATCTCTTTGAAAATCTATATTTTGATTTATTTTCGTCACTTAAGTAAATAGAGTAGTGGATTTACGACAACACGCCTTCCAAGTCTTCTATTAGATCGCTCCGTGATGCTTAATAATAAAGTATCCTCAATATCTGCTAAGTCTATTGATTGGATCATGTTATTATCCATTTTTAGTTCAGAAAGATAAAACGACAATAGGTAACTTCCAAATAATATGTTGACGTTTGTGAGTTAGACCACCGTTAAACTAGGGGTCTAGCAGGTTTATCTTTTGAAAGATAGATAGACTATGGTTTAGCGTAAAACCATGTTTTGTAATAAGAATTGTACTTTTGAATGTAGCTTTTATATGAAACAAGGTCTAGACCAAGGTACAAAAGATAAACCAAGATCTCATATTCTTGGTCTAAACCAATATTTAGACCACGTTTTGTAATAAGACTGTAATGGGACTGTGTTAATGGGTACGCGGGAAAGATAATATGAAGATATTATAATTTACGGTATGATTGTTACCAGATTGTCTCACCGAGTGCCTTAATAAAAAATATTATTTTGTAAAACAATGAATACTCATTTCCATTACTACTCAGTCAAATTCTTTAAGGTATAGGTAGGTCGAATTGGTTACAGAACCGAATTAGCCTACTCCTACTCCACGTAGTCTTGTATGCCCTACCCCAAGAGTGTTTTTAGAACCTGGAGGCGCGGAGGGAGGGCAGCCCCCGCCCGCTGTAACAAAACGCAGACACCCGGGCGAGCCGGAGCGGCTGAGGCTGGTCGCCGAAGGCGACCAGCAAGCTGAAGCCGCGCAGGCGAGTGTGGGTGTCTGTGCTTTGTTACGCAAGGGCAAAGGGGCTGCACCTTCCGCAGCGCCGGAGACGTCACGGTTCGAAATTATGCCCTAGATTTGGCCAAACGTGGATGACCAAATCGTGAAACGTAGACGATTTAACGGTCTGACCAAAGTGAGTTGCCTATTTCATGAAATGCGACCATTTGAAGTGAACAAATCTACGATGTGGCCACGAAATATACATTTCCTAATACGATATTGGAATTGTACACATTTCCTAGGAAATGTATGTATTAAATATTTTTTAAAACAATATTTTATACATTTCCTAAATAGCTTCGGAATTGTATACATTTCCTAGGAATTGTATAAAGGAGATGTTCAAAAAATGTATGGGGGCTGGTTTTAAATTTGTACACAAACAAAACTTAGATGTGGAGAAAGAGAAAATTATTCTGATTGTGACAAGGTTTCGAAAATAAAAAAGAGATCCTCCCTTTTTTTCTATTTATGTTTGAATTTCCGTAGATAGATAAAAAGCATGCCACACTGGGCAATTTTAACTGCTGGCAACTCTAACCTGATACTGACAGTCTGACAGTACTGAATAGTGACATTGAGTGATGAATTAACGTTGACATTTGAGTTTGACATTTTATTTTGCATTTAAACATATTGCATTGATTTTCATGTTCAATGATTATTGTAATAAAACAATAGAATTACTATCTGAATGTTTAGTTAAATAAAATTGTCGGCGACTATCGTAAGCAAACACTAATAATCAATAATAGGTATATACCAATATCGATTGCCATTATTGACAATTGAATTTGAATTTTGATTGCGGCAATGATCTAGGAATGACAGTTGACACTGACAGTTACTAATATCAATCCGTTACTAATGTCGTTCCGTTTTTTCATGACTTTGGTTTACAATTAATAATGTTAATAATTAATACATTTACAACGTTAATTAATATAACATTTACGTACCTATTGAAAACATAATAAATAATAGAAGGGACCTCAGATATGTTCATAATTCGTGAAAAAGACGTATGTACCTGTTAGAAAATAAACATTGCTTTTCATCGACCTTCTAACATACTTCATCGATTTTCCAAAATATGGAGGTTCAATAAAATAAACGTCTTAAAATTTCAAGTAGATTAGAAAATATGCTTTCAAATGAAATATAAATCACGGCTGTACAAATTTCTTCGGAATAAAGGCCCACTTTTGAACATCTCCTTTCCTAGATTTCATACATTTCCGGTAACATATCTATTTGTTTTGTAATGTTTTGTATGTAAGTAATTGCTGCATCTGAATGTTAAATAGAAGAGCTAATTTATTGTGTGTAAGGTTAAGGAAAATAAAATGCTGTACAGAATTATTATTACTTTAATTGCATGCTATTATAGGTACCTACTGTATACTAATTATGTGTAATACTTATTTCATACTTTGCCGCGTGAAATGGCTATAAATTCTATACTATGGAGTATAAATTCTTTACGGATTCTATAGGAAATATAGGGGACGATCGATTCTATACCTACTCTTTGTCTCTAGTAGGTATATTTGTTCGAGGTATTTTGTCCGTAATTTATGGTATCAATAGGATGATTTACATTGACTTTATAAACGTATATTTCAAACGTGTGTCTTGTGTAAAATGCATGATAGTTTTGCATAGAGTAAGTCAAATTATTGTGTTCATTTATATTTTTATTTAATTCATTGATTCATGTTTTATATTAGATTTCAGCACTCCTTTCTGTGATAAATTCTATACTCCTCCTTAGAGTTAGTATTTTTTGTCAAAAGGGATTCCAAGTTTTTGCTTCACGTATTTTCAGTCTTCCCGATTTCTCAAAATGCTTAAATATTATATTAATGAAGACGAGGAACAAGAAAGAAACGACAATTTATAAATGATTATTGCGCTCTCTGTTGTCCAAGTCGAATACTAGGTTAGGTACCTCTTCATCGAACTAACACTATTCCGTGTAGCGAAAGCTTGCTAACATTGATTGTAGTTCACAGACGTGTCGATAGAGGTCGTATATTTATTAAATCGTATGTAAGGTAGGTGTCCGACCGCTGGCGAGCAGCGAGTAGCTATAGGCTATTTTATCGCCCAAGAAAGGACTTAAATATAACATTCCGTGTAAAGAAAAGAGATGCATATGTCAGCGAGTACTCGCCGGCGGTGTGAACAGACAGCGAGTACTCTTCTCGAGTCTTGACAGAGTAAGGCGTCCACAGGTCGGTATCGTACGCATCGGACGGATCGCATCAACCGCATAATTTTTTCATACTGCGTCCACTGTGTCGGCAGCGATCGGATTATCGACGCAAGTACAAGCAATCGGATTGCCGACACTAGTTTCATTCTCATTTTCTTAGTGCGCGGGGCGCGTCCACTGATCGTCATTCCGTATGACGTCATCGGCACGCATCGCAAATCGCAAAAGTTGCCTCTCGGAGAATCTGCGTCGGCATTTCCGATGTGCGATCCGTACGATGCGGATCAGTGGACGCACTTGTATAACTTTCTATACAAAGAATACTACAATCCGTTTAATGCGATGCGTCCGATGCGTAGGTACGATACCGACCTGTGGACGCTTAGCCTAAATAGCCGGGATTCCGTATGCTTTTCGTTAATAGCTACTGTTAACTGCGAGAAGATAGATCAGCAGGAGGTGGTGATATGAGATGTGGCGAGAGAAGGTCAGATTTGGCTTGCTGGTAAAGCAAGTTATGAATAGGAGAGGAGCTATAGAGAGGAGCGGTGCTGTAGTGTTTTAGAGGAGAGGAAAGATGATAAGGAGGAAGGTTTTACTTTTCAGATTTTCGATTAAAATTTACTAGCCAGTCCGCTTACTAGACATTCATTGAATAAAATGGACCTGAAGACTTAAGACGAATCGTATTTTATTTTGCCCTTTTATATTTTGTATGTCAGAATAAATAACAACTGTAATCCCCTAAAACCTGCATAATTGGTAGGTACACCTACCTAATTGGAAACTTTGATTGGAACCTAATTTATGTAACGATGAAAAATTATAATGAATTATAAAAGGGCAAAATAATACGACTCGTGTTACAACATCAGTTACAATTTATTGAATGATGAAAGTATTGACAACAACAAATCTTCCTTTGATGTCGTCGTTCCATTTTCAAATAGGTACCGGCCAGGTCGCTGGCCAGTAACATTTTAATAGAAAACCTGAAAAAGAAATCTGACTCCTCTCCTCTCCTCTCAAGTCCACTAAAACACTACTCTGCTCAAAAGCACCGCTCCTCTCAATAGCACCTCTCCACTCCACATCTGGCAACACCAGTATGCCAAAACTGCCCTCGCTTCAGCACATACCTCCTTCAGTCATTTCTCCTCACAGTTGTTATAGCACAGGCATAAAAATCCTCCGTTACAGAATATTTGTTGCGACAAACAATGTAGGTACCTACATAATTACTATAGTGATTTCAAGCAGTCGTTGATATAATATATCAGATCGAATTACAATTATCGATAGGGATATCATTCTGATTAGGTAACAAAATTTCTTTTGTTCCGTGATTCAATTAATTAGTGCCAACATTAATGTAAACTCGCGTTGTGTTTAATGAAATTAGTTTTTGAGAATGGAAACAAAAATATTAAATATATTAGTAGCTTTAAACATCGTAATAGGAATATCGCATGCGCGTTTGGCATTAGATGCGGCAGATTTAAGGCGGCCTTTCGATCAAGATCTTTACGCGAATGTTTTAGACCCTGTAGCTTGTGCGGCGCAACTGAGAAACGTATCGAGGAATCCGTTACTTCTGTTACGATGTAAGTAATCTTAAATGAAATTATTATTTATTTATGAATATGAAACAATGTTAAGTACCTAGTTGTTGATGTACTTTATACTTATTCAATTATATTTATAATTATTTATTATACGTACCTTATTCTTACTTATTCAAAATTTTAGTGCGTTGTATTAAATAACTTTTTAGAAAAAAAAACGACTTCAAAGTCGAGATAACTATAAAATCGCTCGCCAGGTGTCGCTCAAATTTATAAGGGACTAGCGAACCGCCCTCGCTTCGCTTCGGGACCCGTAAGTATCAACCGCGTAGGTCCCGCTCCCGTAGGAATTTCGGGAAGATAATAAACTATCACCAAAATTAATTCAGGTTAAATTAAATTAAACTTAGAAATAAAGCTTACGACAAAATAATAGCAAAGTAGCAAAGGATCACAGCAAGATTAATTCAGATTAAACTTGGAAACGCGGCAAGTTTGGTATGGCAGTGGGTTCGACCAAATTTGATTACCATAAAAACGGTTCTAGTGTGTTAATCTTAAAAGATAGACATATACTGTCGTGGACATTTTTTTAGATCATTTCAAGAGGAATAATTCTTTCATACATATATTTTTGGTATCTTGAATCGTTTTCGCAACGCATGCAACGAAAGCCCTCGAGAATGAATAATTTTCCCCGTTTTTTCCACATTTTCCATTATTTCTTCGCTCCTAATTGTTGCAGCGTGATGTTATATAGCCTAAAGCCTTCCTCGATAAAAGGTCTATTCAACACAAAAAAAAATTTCAATTCGAACCAGTAGTTCCTGAGATTAGCGCGTTCAACCAAACAAACAAACAAACTCTTCAGCTTTATAATATTAGTATAGATGACATGACAAGCACTACCTTTCGAACAAAAAAAAATCATCAAAATCGGAATACCCTATCAAAAGTTATGAGGTAATGAGCATAAATTAAATTGACATTATTGAGAATAACTCAATAAGTGACCGGCAGATGTCGCTCAAATTTTAATGGGACAGACGGCAGTGATTAACTTTCCAATGGCGAAAGAATTATTGAAATCGGTTCACCCAGTACAAAGTTCTGAGGTAACACACATGAGAAAAAACATACAGGCGAATTAAGCACCTCCTCCTTTTTTTAAAGTCGGTATAGGGTCAGCTCACACCGAGACGCGACGCGACGCAACGATACTGGAAGAGGCCAGTGATTTCGCGCTGCGCCGCGCGTCGCCGCGAGACGCATCTCAATGCCGCGAGATGCATCGTAAAAGTAGGCAATCTTGCACGCCGCGCGTACCGACGATGCACGGCTGCGTAGCGATGCACCGCGCTACGCCGCGAGGCGTCACGAGACGCAGCGCTGCATGAAGCAACGTATTCTGAATTCTCACAATGAAATGTGTATCTTTTCGTGTAGAAAATAAAGTTCTATTTTGAGCCGCTCTTTGAAAGACTGCGCGCAGCGTCGCGTCGCGTCTCGTCTCGGTGTGATTTGACCCTAAAAAGAAAGGTTCCTACGTAGGAAACACGTTAATTGTTCATAATACTCTGAGTCGTTTTCCAGTCCTCGATTCCGGTATAAGACTACCGAGAGGTGTTCTGGAATTTAACATGGTGGATCTGGGCAACTATTACCAATGTCTTGGGATCGACGAGACACTGGGCGATGATATGAAGATTCAAGGGAAGTACTGCATGATCGAATTACCCACTAGTCAAGACTTAGAATGGCTCCAGTCTTCGGAAAGCTGGCTAGAAGAGAGTACTCGTACATTTCTTAAAGATGAAGAAATGCAAAGGAAAATGAAGAATGTTAATATGAGAGTGTACCAAGCGCGTGCTTCACAAGGGTTAGGGAATATCAGGTAAGTTTAAATGTATCTGTGTTCACATGTTTACTGTGATTGAAAGCTTTATCTGAGTAAGTATTTTTATGAAGTGTATAAATTAATGTCTTTGAAAATGTAAGTGCACGAAATGTATGACATTTCGTCAAAGATTTTTGCAAGTTTAATTGATTTTTTTTTCATTTAATACTTAATAATAAAATTTTAACTAATTTGCTCAACTAATGGGTTAGGCATAACATGTTTTGTTTGAGAAGGATTCTGATGCTGTTCAAATACCTATCCGAAGATTAAATCAAGAAGGTACCTAGGTACCTCTACAATTCACTCTTAAGGCAGCGATATTATTGGAAGAAATTAACATCAGCTGAAGTTTTCATTTCGTTTATGAGAAGAATAGGTACCTAATTTTGAGTTCCAAATATTTTCTGTCCCCAGATCCGAGGCCATAGGATTGCCAGCGATGGTTTTCAGACTAGCAGTGTGCATACCTAAGCCATGTTCTACACAGGACTTGTTGTCTACGCTCCCCATTAATATCACTGACATGGGTTTCACATTTCACGAGGAGTATTGTCGACTGCCCAATGATAAGCCGTGGGTCGCGGCTGATACTGTTGCAGTGTAAGTAAAGCCAAATTCTATCAAAGCGTTTGATACCTATGCACGGGTATCAGGACTGCTTCTACAGTTGAGTCATCGAGCATATGGAATTGCCAATTTCCGCCAAAACCAAACTTATTATCTGTGCTCAAAGTTCAATTTAGCTTGTCAGAAATATTTACTAAGGACAATTTTATATAACGCCGTCAATCTTAAACGTACCTTAATTGCATTGGTGGAACGCCGGCATTTGTATGCCATGCAATTATAACGCAATCCAGATCGAATTATCGATCGATTAGTTGCATGAGCATCCGCGTGCAATACCGTTTGCACCCCTCTCCCCTGTCGTCACTTCGATGACCAAGCTCTTATTGGTCTACTTTTGTTAACGTAATATCTCATACCACTCCACCGTGGTCCATTTGTCACCTCCGCCTGACGTGCCGCCCGCGTGCAGTTCACTCCTTGCACGCACGTCGCAAGTTAGGTGCATGGGCTCGTTAATTTGGTATTTCGAGTGTAGCGTATTCGGGGTTTCGTGAATGTTTTCACATACACTTTCTACGCTTCGCTACTTTGCGTTATCTACGTTATCTACGTTTGCGTTAAGTTAGTGCTCTGCAGCCATTTATTATAATATTTTATAGTTATTTCAAATACTTATTTATCTTATTCTAATGTTTCCCTTTCTTTTCAGTGTGGTGTTTTCTATCATCGGATTTCTAACTTTACTGAGCACATGCTACGATCTTTACCATACGCTGGTATTAAAAAGAGGTAAGGTTGTTTATTAGGTACCTGATAAATAACTATAGATATTGTGATGTGTTAAAGAGTAACCGTCATCATCATCGTCATCACGCCCCATAAATGTCACACTGCTGGGCACGAGTCTCCTGTCACAACATGAGTTGTACAGGCATTGTACAGGTTGTCTATAGTTCATCTTAATTTGATAACATATCGTAAAATCCTTACTTTCCTTACTTGATATTATAAATGCGTAAGTAACTCGTATTTCTCCGTCTGCTAGGCATTCACACCTAAACCAATGAACCAATTTTAATAAAAATTGTTACACGTTATGAGTTGATCTTGGGAAGGACATAGATTATTTTTAGTCCCAGAAAATATCCCTTTATGGGGTGAAAAGGGAGAGGGATAATAATTATGAAACTTTCGTTATTTATATATTTTACGTTAAAATCCAACCTACTCTACATGTAGGTACCTAAGTTCTATTGTGAATTTTGCTACAAAATTTTGGATTGCGGCTACAAAAAATTCTTAAATATCACTGCTTTAGGTTCTTTTGCGTTATTAAAGAAATTATTATTAGTATTGATGTTTTTTTCCCCGGAACTACGAGTTTAAGCGACATTGTGGATAACATTTTACTAATTTATGCTTACATACGTTGTGGGACCCTGTAGCCCGGGACTCCGTATCATTGATAGGTACGGCTGATACGACGGTAGAGAGCTACTGCCCTACTAAAAACATTATCTTATTTTAAAGAACTTTTTCTATCGACTGTACATGTTGAAAAAAGAAGGCAAAAGTACTCCAAAACTATAAATCAAATTAATCGTTTTCGGGGTCTAGTGGGACGGGTGAGAACGGGAATGGGAGCCAACGGGAAAAACCTATGCAAAACGAGACTGATAAAAATTATTTAATAATCGTGACGTCTGTTGGAAGACAATTAGGTATCATAATTAAATCTTCTTATGCGTAATTTGATAAACCTGATTTATTTTTATTTCTATGCGATGTACCTATTATTACAAACTAGTTACCTTCAAACAAAAGGTATTCTATAATTTCCCTTATTGATTGATTTAATTCTAGCATGAATAACTCAAAAATAGGTGATAAAATATCAAGCGGAGATTTAGTAACATCTTTGTATTGCATGCCATTTTGTTTTCAAAAAATGTTTTCCTTTTTTTAATTTTCTTTTGGTATCTATGGTAGGTAAAGGTAAAAAAATGGCTAGGACCTTTTTTCACCCCTTTTTCAATATGAACTTCGTTAATTGAAGAAAGGTCCTACATTTAAACCGTAAAAAAATTGTAATAAAAGTAATTTTAATTTTTACAGATCCAAAATCAGCCAATTCCATCTGCACTTCATTCTCTGTGTACACCAACACGCGTCGAATTCTCACCTTCAACCCCAGTAAAGGTACTCTGGAATGTCTGGACGGTATCAGAGTGATATCCATGATGTGGATTATCATTGGCCACGCCGTAACGATGCATCCCTTAATGCGGAATGTGGAAGATGTATTCAATGTGAGTTTCTTATTTATATTTACGTAGGTACCTACCTACTGCCGCCCTTAATAGCCCCAAGAAACCAGTCCCTTAATTGCCCTATTTGCACATCGTTAGGCGTGATTAAAGAATCAGTTTAAGGCTGAGACAACTTTTTTATTTATGAACCAATTGATATAAAACAATTTTCATAAGTGAAGCTTAGTTTTTATTATATGTGAAAATCGCATCCAAATCGGTTAAGCCATTTCTGAGTTTAACAATATGGACATAAGGAACAGACGACAGACAAATTGTAAAAATAAGTTTGTAAAAATAACAATTATTGTAAAAATAAGGTACTGTTTGTAACGTGTTGAAATAGTAGGGGGAATCCGGGAGACTTGCCCAGATGGGAGAGTTGAACCACCTTTTAAAACTCGACTTAAATTTTGCGCTAACGAAACGTCAAGACGGTCATTGATAGGGCGCGGGAGGCCAATGACAAGCACGGCGCCATTTTTAACAATGGCCTGTTTGTTTGGCTGTCAGATTCGAAAAGGTGTTTTTGTTATGGCGGAGTGAAATTTAATTTTTTTTGTAGTTTTCATATTGCGGCCGTGTTTATAGAGGTAAGTATTGTGTGATATTACTATTTTATTGCCTGATTATTATAGTTTGACGTGTGCTAAGTGTTGTTTCGATTACGTTGATTGTTTTTTCTGTGGGTAGAATTTAATGTCAAAATAGTATATGCGGGAGAGTTGCACCATGACGGGTGCGGGAGATATGCTCAGTGGTTCATGTCTCCCATGTATAGTATTTGTATGAAGATATTTGGAGTTTTACTTTACAGATATATAAATTTTAAACTTTAATTTAAAGAAATTTAAAAAGAATTCGGGAACCTTAATACAACAAGTCTTATTTGTATTTTGTTTGTTTTTATGTGTAATTTTATATTTTATTGCAGATTAATTGAATGAAATATATAATTTCAATACGAACCATCCGAAAAAATACCGAAAAGAAAAATAAATATCTTTACAGAATTAGAAAATGCTATACGTGAGGTAAAGGACGGTGCATCTTAAAGAATAACATTGATCAAATTTTTGGTTACCAGCTGACTGAAAATAGTCCTAATTAAGGCTAATTAATGATACTAAATGATAAGAATAAGTATATAATTGAAACAAAATGGTAAGAAATATCAAGAAAGAGTAAGAAGTTTGATTAGAGAAACGTTAAATATTTAATTTTATTAATAAAATGTTTAATAATTATGATGCCTACGGAATGCTTCAGAGTATGTCGAAGTATTGTTTATTTATCCTTATGAGAAAAGTGTGTGACTATGTTTCGTTAGAATTTCATTTCATTTTGTAATCTTTTGGTTAATTAACTTGTGATTTAAGCTGTAAAATGTTTTTATTTTCTACCTTTAAAAAGCAGTGTTCAACTCTCCCCAGACCCCGGTTCAAGTGTCCCATAGGGTGGGGAGAGTTGAATCATATCCCATTTTTTATTAAAATGTGTATAACATATTTCAGTAATATAATATGGAAAATCTAAATACGCATAAGTAAACCTAAATAAATAAGCTATCGTTTATTATTATAATTGAATCACTAAGCCTCCTTATTTAGAAAATATGATACTTTAAAAAAAAGCGGTTCAACTCTCCCGGACTTCCCCTACTTCTATTTGTTGTCAGATGACGCTACTTTACATTGAAAAGTCAATAGGCCAATCAGTATGAGTGGTTAGCCGGCAACTTCATACAGCTGCGCGCGCATCGCAAAACGAATTTCATGCTGTTAAAATTAGGAGTCGGTGAGCGCAAATTCACCCTCATCATTTTTCTATATCGCGCCAAAAGAAGTATAACTTCAAAAACTTTTTTTTAGATTCGTGTTTTATCACCTTAACCCCCTTAATTTTTGTAATATATGTATATTCAAAGTGTAGACACAAATTCTTTACAACTTTATTATAAGTATAAAATTATAAATAGGTATTAAAAAGGAATAATAATAAGATATTTATCAGCGCATTAATTCCGGAATCTCAAAAATTAACCTTGCAACTGGTTCCGCGGCGAGATAACTAAATGTAATCAAATGCCTAAGTGATTAGGACGGAAATATGTCATGATGAATAAAAAATGGATTAGTTATATTGCCACAAAATAATTAAGTATACTTACCGCAGATTATAGCGATTTTATTTGAATTTGCCAAATGCCTGTGATTTGTCATGTCCTTATAGTTATTAACACGATGCTAAACACTACCTCTAGAGCTAAATTTCTAGAGGGGATAAACCAATTTTAAAAGGCCTCTTACAGTAAGATTGAGCTATGTATATAATTATATGCTAAGTAGCAAGTAAACAACTTGCTACTTTTATCCCAGAATTCCCAAGGATTTATTCCGAAGCAAATGAAATCTCGGGCACAGCTATAAGATAGCAAACGAGCGTGCAGCACCACCATTCCACTGCCGCTCATGACAACTGTGACCGACCTTGAACAAGAATCAAATAGGGAATAGGATGGTTAGTCCAGTTAGAACATTATTTGGTAATTGTTTAATAACATGTATTTCGACAGTGGGCTACATCTGCCGAATCGCTCTGGCTCTCAACAGCACCGATAGCAGTGGATACGTTCTTCATGATGGCTGGAGTGCTGTTGGTATATACTTCCGCTGGGAAAATGACTGGACGTAAGTAACTTGCTCTTACTGTTCATCAACACATCACAAATCACACATATGCCAGCTTTCCTCTCCTATGATGAAGGTACATTGGAGATTCACGTGAAGTATTTAAAATATTCGTTTTGCCTGCACATCTTAGAGTTCCCCACACAGTGTTCTCTCCATTCTTAGCTTTGGGACAGTTATGTACAACTGCCCGTGAAAATGAAATAAAAACATTAGGTAAAACTATACCGTGTGAATTGAGAATTTTGTATAAGGATCTAAAATATATCTGTCAAGTATAAAATGGGTTAAAAAACATAAAAACGACGGAAATGACAACTAAACCAAACCATTTCTTGAAGCAGCATGCAGGTGGATTGCTGATATTATCCATAAAGAGGATTTATTATGAATACTTTAGTAATTACATCATCAACATATATTTAAACGCGCTTCAGATAAGATAAGACCATGCAGATGTTACCCACCTGTTGCAAGTAATATCGATTCGAAGACGAAATTAATCGCACACGATAAACCAAAATCAGATAATCGATAATGATGACGTGGGAGATAAATGTTTATGTTGAGAAACAACAAATACTTTAATTTATTAAAATGGTACTTTTGCTACTCTGTGCTAGACTAGATACTAGAGGCTATGATTGTCTATGTTGTCTATGCAATTTTTCTCTTGCAATAAATGCGTCTTCGTGGTAGGTAGCTCGTTTCCATGTGCAACTTGCGTTTTATTTAATATCATCATCTATTCACGGTGACTACTTTCACACCACATTCATCAGTTTAAATAGATTTTTGCGTCATGTACTTATTAAAAGTTATATAATTAACTGATTTTATAAAGCCTAAAGGCTTTAAGCTTGAAGGCGAAGCTAAAGATGACGTAGAAGCATACGAGTTATTACTTATTATTATACTGATGTTAAGTGGCCGTCGTCACATATGGACGCCAGCAACACCACGTGAATAACCAGTGCAACGCCGGCTCTAAAGGAGAGTTCTTTTTACACCTTTCTTGAAGAACCCCATGTCATAGCGCCCCGGGAATACTTCAGACCGACGTTCATTCCACAATTTTCATGTGGAATTTCCAAAATTTTCACGAAGGTCGTGGTAAAAATCTATGTGGTCCAGTCCAATCTAAGTGGATGAAATTTCAGACATCACAAATCTTCAAGACACTTCGAAACTATTAGGTACAATGTATTGCTAGGTATTTTTATGTTAATGGTTGACATACAAGCAAATGTGCCACCATACGGTAAATGATCGCGGTCTAAGGGCATGAGGAACATCAAAACCATAACTGTTGCGCTGTCGGACAAGAAAGAAGGAAGTAAATAGAAAGAAAGTACTGTATATTAAGTCGGGACGCGATAAGTTGCTTAGCGGCTGACGCAAAGTGATCATCACCGATCGGTCTTAATCCTAACCATCAACTAGGCACCAGCTTCTGTCGCTTTTTACGACTCCCCGTTTATCTGTCATGAGATTGGTGTCGTCCAAATCGTTCAAATTTCTTTTTTAATGGAATTAAGGTAGCAAACGAGCATGCAGCAACATCCTTCCGTAGCCGCCCATCACCAATACGACTAAACCAATAAGTCTCACCTTTAAAGATTTTTATTAATTAAACATATTTTTATTATTAATTGCATTGCTTGCCCATGCACCGTGAATTTTTTTACATGGTATAGACAAGTGCTTTTTATATTTTATATATTATTAACCTTTTTCCGGGATTTTCAGGGCAGCTTATCAGAAGACTTCCCGTATTCTACTTGAACAGACTTCTGCGGCTATTCCCTGCTCTGGCAGCGATCGTGCTTCTAGAAGCTTCTGTGTTCCATCGTATCTCAGATGGTCCTATTTGGGGATTAGTGGCGAGGAACGCACAGCACTGTAGAACTTTTTGGTGGTCTACGCTCTTGCATGTACAGAATCATGTCAATCCGTTGAATATGGTGAGTATAATTATGAGATAGTTCGTTATAGTTTGATGATCTAAAGCTTGCATGAATAATGATTAATTATTTCTTTAATTCTAATGTAAGAACAACTTCAGTATATTATCCCTGTCTAGCATATTATATCGCACTGCTTATGGATTTTATGGACTTAAGATAGCAAACGAGTATACAGCTGCCGCATATGAGAACAATGACCAACATCGTTGATACTACCCTAGCTGAATTTTAATTATGAAATAATCATGAATCATCTACCTCAAACCGGCAGACATAGTGTGGGCCATCCACAAGCCCAATGAACCGACGACCTTAGAAATACAGGTGGAAGTGGCGGGATGAGATTAGCGGAGGACTGAGTTTTGTGGCATGGTTTGGGAGAGGCCTATGTTCACTGGATTGCTAAAGGCTGACTTGATGATGACGAGGATTAAGGTAGCAAAAGAGCATGCAACACCACCCTTCCGGTGCTGCCCTTGGTAATTGTGACCGACCTAGATAAATACTCAATTTAGGGACTGATAAGAGTGAAGAGAGGAACACTGCTGAACATAGCAGCAATGGATTGGTAAAGAGATACGATGAAGAGGATGAATTCCTCATTCATTTCCAGTGCATCCCGCACTCGTGGTACGTGGCCATTGACGTGCAGCTGTACGTATTATCACCGCTGGTGCTGGTGTGGGTTCTGGGTGGCTCCCGGCGCGCCGCCGCCGCCGCACTAGCCGCCGCGCTACTCGCCGTACTCACTGGATCCACCGCCTTTAACTTTGTTATGGAGCTGCCTGGTGGGGTTGTTACGTTTAAGTAAGTTTTGATGTCTTCTTATCAGAAGGTCCTAAAGCAAATTGAATTTTTGGATGTGGCATAGCTGGGTATACGCATGGTCCTGTCTGAGAAGCTACGAACTGGGGTGTGGGATGGTCAAACATGCAGGTTGCAACTGGTTAGATAGTTTACTAATTATTATGTATGTACGTCGACGCGCTCATAGCCCGGCAACGTGCAAAGTTAAGCAACACCGGGCGCGGTCGGTAGTTGCATGGGCGACCACTAGTGGCAGAATTTTTTAAGCGCTTCCGTGCTTCGGAGGGCAAAGTCGTAGGTCATAGTTGCTATCGATAGATAGCAGTCGTTAAGCCATGTTTGAGGCCTTCAGGTGGCATGAAAACTTCTGAAACTGGGTTGGCCACTAACCTCTTCTTCAATGCACTGGAGTAGCGTGGTGAAGTACGCTCTAGGCCACCTCAACAATGAGGATGGACCCACGCTCAGTAGTGAGCTATTAATGGGTTGTAGCCAAGATTTGATTTAGAGTAATAACTATAGCAGGGAATAGGTAACGAACGAACGCTGCCTTCCATTGCTACCGCGCCTTTAGCACGGACTGAGGCGAGCGATATTCGGGTCTCAAGGGTCTCCTTTTTACCCGGACATAAAATCAGGAGAACTAGTGTCTCCCGGTGGAGGAGCAGGCCCGCTGTTGAGCGGGTCCTGTCAGTCATGTGTGCATGCCAGTGTCGCAGTCAGTTAGTCGCCCCCCAGATGGTCGGGGGACGTTCCTGACTCTAAGAGCTCCCGCGGAAGCGGGTATCCCTCAGGAGGACGAGCGTGGAGGGGTGCGATTCCCCTGAGCGACTCATGTGGTCCGTTATTGGCTCGGTCGAACATCGACCTTGCCAGACGTACCACATATTCCGCGACAGTCGGAACTTGTAGTAGGTCGCGCGCCACCACGTCGTTCCTGACGTATTGTCCCGCGCCCGCGATAGCTCGCAGAGCCAGGTTCTGCTGCTGCTGCAGGCGCTTGCGCTGCCACCCACTCGCCAATGCGTACCACGCAGGTGCCGCATAGGTCAGCCGTGATCGGTCGTATTGGTAGTAAACCGCCCGTTTTGTACGTAATGGTAACCGGGATGTAAACACCGGTCGGAAAATAGCGCGTGCGGCCCTTGCGTTCTGGACTAGCTGGTCATTGTGGCGGACCATCCGCAACGTGCTATCGATGTTACATCCCAGGTATTTAACGGTAGTTTGCCACTTCAACGTCCGATCACGGAGAGGAAGCGGCGGCGGAAGTTTGCGGGCTCTGGTGAATTCTATTCTTCATCTCCTATTCGCTATTCTCCATCTGTCCAACCAGTTTGGCAGTAGGTCGAGCAAGCGCTGCATGCGGGAGGCAGCCGGCTCTGCACTATGGGATGACAGGAAGTACGCGCAGGGTCGTGCGCTCCTTGTAGGCAGAAATGCAGTGCTTTACTTGCCATTTACGATATTTTAATAAAACGTTTGTACGTTTTAGATGACTTTAATAAGCAGTAAATAAATGAATAAACAAAATATAATAACTTCAAAACTCCTAATATTTTATAAATAACACCTATTTGTAAACACAAACGCCTGCCGTTTGACGATATCAACAACTAATACCGCCGCGTTCGGTAGGACATTTTTTTGCATGTGTGTAGTAATTTTGGTGTCCGTACACAGTCGCAAACGCACACATCCATATAATATCCAAAGCCACGAGCCCGCCAAGTCATACCGCATGCTATCGAAATTTTCGTTGCCTATAATCCGAGTAAATCACGTATGCACATTATGCATTTTTGTTTAGTAGGGTTTTATTTGTTTAAATAGCAGGAATGTTTTGTGTTTCGCTTCGCGGGGGCCAGCCATGTTGCTTTTTCATGAGTGATGAGCAATGTTTACTTTTTGGTTTTGGTTTGCGCAGTATTAATTATAGTTTTCTCAGAAGATTTTTCATTTTAACATTTGAAACTGTGTACATATTTATGTAACAGTTTATTACTGAGTTTCTATAACAATTGTAGTGATTTGCTATTACTAGTGCGTCTGTTGAATTTTTTAAAATGTTATTTGATGGTTATTTGATTGGTTTGTGTTGAAAATGACATCTGAGGTCTAGGAGAACCCCCCCCCCCCCCCCCCCCCTCCATGCTCCTATCTAAGTATTCCCCGCGTACTCAGTACTCAGCGGCGTGCACAGGATTATGACACTGGGTATGCGGCGGAGTATTAGGTCACAAAAACTTTTTCTTCTAAATTGAACTGTGAGCACACGTAATACATTTGTTTTTAGCGGGTGGCCATTCCATATCCTAGGCGACTCAAGTTAGTTAGTCAAGTTAGTGCTTTTCGAAAAGTAGCGGACACAAACGAAACCTGTCTCAGATGATAGATATTATTATTCGCTTTAATTTCGTGCATCTTTTTTTCCCGTAACATATATTATGGGAGTATTGAGAAAATAAGGTTTAAGGTAAGGAAGGGTGACCGCTAGTGGCCAACAAGATATTTTTCGATGCAAAACAACGTGGCAAGTAGAAAAAAATCAAATCATTTTAGACAAATATTTCTAACTTAGACACATTATATCTTAGAATTGCTATATGTCACATTATAGCGCTTTAAGAGAACACACCTACTGGCCCAAAGCTTTCACATACCATACGTTTCATCTTTGTCCGCCGTGGAGACTTTTTAACCGACTTCAAAAAAGAAGGAGGTTCTCAACTCAACCTCATTTCGTCGTTTATGGGCCGATTTTGATAATTCTTTTTTTATTGTAAAGTAGATATGCGCAGTGGGGTCCCCTGATAAGGACACCAGGATCTGATGATGGCATCGTAGAGAAATCGAGGAGAACTTTCGAAAATTGTATGGACAACTAGTGTGTTTGTTCATGTTATCATAAGTACATTAAAGTGCTACCATTTCATGAAGATCTGGAGTCGATCTGATGAAGCCGAAAGACAGTCGAGGGAACTCCTCAACGGTTTACTGCAGTTATCTAGTGTTTTGGCTTGATTAATTTGTAGTGACGAGAACTTTACACTTACATGAGCGCCATCTGGCGAGTATTTTTTGAGTTATCTTTTATCAAGATTGAAGTCGGTTATTTTTTTGTAAAAAGCAATTATTCCATAGTAAAGTTCCCAATGTTCTTTGATTTACGTCCCTGGATCAACATTTCAGAACCTTTAGTTATATCCAAAGTCATCATTCAAATTTTCGATTCGCTAGGTATTTAATCCAGGACCAAACGGCTCGTTTTCTTCTGTTTATTAAATTTATTTTTTTCAGCCGTTGGGAGGAAATGAACGATTACCTGAAGTATTATTACTTCAATACATTAACGCGAGCTGGGCCGTTCTTTGTCGGAATGGTTTTCGGATACTTATTGCACTTGTGTCGGGGGAAAAAAGTTAATATGAATTTGGTAAGTTATTATACATTTAAATGAACAACCAACCATCACAAAAAGAATTTATCAATTTTATTGCTACTAGTTCCCGAAGATACATTCAGCAATATTCTTTCTTACTGCTCACCTAATCTCCCCAAGGAACATACATTACATGTCAAATTTCTGCATCTTGCGTTTAGATTAGGCTGTGCGTTGTCTGTCAGTCAGTCACTCAGCAACGAAAGAGTTTTTTAAGCATCGATATCTTTATTCCAGATCATAGTACACGTATTATGGGTATTGACGCTGGGTGCGTTTTTAGTACCTTTCTACACGACATACCTTATCAAAGATTTGGAATGGGACAACCAGATCGTAGATAGCTTGATCAACTCGTTCCAGAGGTCTCTGTGGGCGCTCGCTCTAGGGTGGCTCGTCTTTGCTTGTGTACATGGATATGGAGGTACGTTCATTATGAGGCCTATGATAAATATTTGTACAGCTCTGTGCACATTACAACAACTAAACGACTAAAACGAAAGCATTCAATTATGATCTTTATGTCTTGGTAATTACGGTTGTACTTGAAAGATGTAGGTACTACTCGTCACCCACTCCTGAGCAACGCCGAACCGACACCAGATATAGAATCGAAATTCAACCGTAACAACCAATTACTATTATTATATTACTAGCTGTGCCCGCGGCTCCGCTCGCGTGGAACTCAGTGTGTCACAAAAAATTTTCCCGCGGAAATCAGGAACAAAAAGTAGCCTATACAATGCTCCATAACCTCCTCTATCTCCCACTGAAAGTCCCATTAAAATCTAAGCCCACTATTTCGCGCATAGGAGTTTTTTCCGCGTGAATCCTGATCTCGTGGGAATTCCGGGATAAAAAATAGCCTATATGTTACTTCACAACTTCCTCTATCTCTCATTGAAAGTCCCATAAAAATCTAAGCCCATTACTTACTTTCGCGCATAGGAGTTTTTCCTGCGTGAATCCTGATCCCGCGGGAATTCCGGGATAAAACGTAGCCTATATGATACTTCACAACTTCCTCTATCTCCCAATAAAAGTCCCATAAAAATTTATGCCCGCCAATTCGCGCATAGGAGTTTTTCCCACGTGAATCCTGATCCCGCGGGAATTTCGGGATAAAGAATAGCCTAAATGTTGCTCAGGAATCTCTGCTATCTTCCAGTGAAAGTCCCATAAAAATCCGTTCGGCCGATCCGGAGACTAGCGCGCGCAAACAGACAATTATTTTTTAATTATTATTTTTTCTTTTAGGTTCATGTTCTAGTACTGTTTCTTAACCCCCCTATATATTTTGTTTTGTCAATTTCGTAAAAAAACAGACACGACTTTTCTACGCTCTTATTACCTATATAGATAGATATAGATATAGATATAGATATAGATATAGATATAGATATAGATATAGATATAGATATAGATATAGATATAGATATAGATATAGATATAGATATAGATATAGATATAGATATAGATATAGATATAGATATAGATATAGATATAGATATAGATATATATATAACCCTACCGTAATGTTGTGGCTACGGCCGCAGCATGACGCCGGTCCCAAGTCCGGATAAATGGGGAGGGAAAATGAATGCATAATATGGGGCTTGGGTCGTGTCTAGATCCGTAGGATCTGGATGGGACCAGGGCCCCAGTTATGCATTCCCCACACTAAACACCACATTAACACCACACTGATACAGACAGTAACACTCCACAGGGGAGGCGCACAGCCAGTACAGGTTGTGCATCCCTCCCCCCCTACTCTACCCAACCGTAATGGTGTGGCCATGGCCGCGGCATGACGCCGGTCCCAAGTCCGGATAAATGGGAGGGCAACTGAATACATAATACGGGGCTTGGGTCGTGTCTAGATCCGTAGGATCTGGACGGGACCGGGGCCCCTGTTATGCATTCCCCACACTAAACACCACATTAACACCACACTGATACATACAGTAACACTCCACAAGGGGGAGTGGCGCGGCTGCGCACCCCTCCCCCCTACTCCACACTACACGTACACACCACATTTAAGACACACAGCAACACTACACATATACCCAAATTACCAAGGTGTAATTCGTACCGTGCTGAAGGGTCCGCCTAGTCCGAAAGGTTAGGCGGGGTCGGGGGGTATAACCCGGCCTCTAACGGTGTGCCCCACGATACCAGGCGACCTCGTGGGTCAATTAGCCCGCCACCTGCATGCGGGGCTCTGCAGGTGGTGTAATTATATTTCCCTAGCTACTCGTGGGAACAGATGGAGGATAATACCGAAAACAAAAATATAGATTCTAAGCTCGATGAGCTCATAGCAGAGGTGGCAAACCTCTCTGCAGACGGAGGCCCAGTACCTCCCGAAGTAATGGTTCCCGAGACTTCTATAGACCGGGGCCAACAAAGTAGCATGCAGACCGAGGGCGTCAACAACCCCAGCGGCTGCGTACCTACTGAAAAGAAAAAGGCGCGTGCCAAGCTCATCAGTGGTGCGGCATGCAAGCGCCGTAAGTGGTGGCTGAGCAGAGGCAAGAGTGAGGAGGAGGCCTCTGTTCTCTGCCGACTACCGTTCTCCGAACTGACCGAATACCAGGAGGTTCGCGACTGGCTGGCAAAAGGTGGAAAAGGAACCCAGGCAGTCAAACGGACACGTTCGGAGGACGAGTCACCAAGGGATCAGCCGCGGAAAGCTGCAAGGATGGAGGAGCACCACCCTCCAAAACCGTCCTTCAGCGAAGTGGCTGGTTCTTGTAAGGTGGGCATACGCGATCTGACTAGGCCAATGAACCCTGAGCAGATCCAGCAGCTGCAGGAGGCGATACTTAACTGTATCAACACCTCCGGTAGCGGCTTGGGACCCAGGTTCATGGGGACCGCTGTCAGGTCAGGCTGCCTTGTGCTAACCTGCCACGACGGCGAGACCCGCGACTGGGTTGCGGCGCGTGTGTCCACTCTTAAACCGTACGAGGGCGCAGACCTCAGACTCATTGAGGAAGGGGATCTGCCCAAGCCCTTTTACGGCACAGCCTGGATCCCAGATCCAAAGCTGGACCCCAAATCAATCCTCCAGAGACTGGAAGCCCAAAATAAAGGTGGCTTGACCAGTCAATGGAAGATTGTTAACAGAAAGGTAGAACAAACGGGTCAAACCGCTACCTTCTGCTTTGACGAGGATGCTCTGGAAGCCCTGAAGGACCGTAACTATAGGCTGTTCTTCGGATTCTCGGGCATCACCGTTAAAGTAAGATATCCCCTCAAAAAAGAGGGAGAGGAGGCGGTGGAAACCACTTCGGCAGAGCCGATGCCGGGACCGTCCGGTGTTGGGTCGGCGGCCGGCGTACCAACCGCGGCGCAACCCTTAACTGGGCCAGCGCCGTGTGATGAGCGTCAGACCAGCGGACCAAACACCCAGACGGCCACTTGCGGAGGTGAAGACGAGGTGGCCACAAACACCAACCCTCCAACACACACACACACACTCACAACACAGCACACACCACACAAACAAGGTGCCCCAAGTGCGGGGGGATCGAGCGAACCCTGTTTGCCTCGCGACCCTCCGCGCGCGGTAGCGCCTCAAACACGTTTCTTGACCCGGGGTGGTAAAAGCCCGGCGCGAGGGGCCCCCAAAGGAACACGGGGCAAATCTCGTGGCACCCTAAGAGGTGCCGGCGCCCGGACAGGGAAGCGGCCAGCGCAGCTGCCCTCCCTGGCCCGAGAGCACACCGGCAGAAAGGCCTCTCGCAACCCGTTGAATAACCAACCACCGGGTTAAGAAACAGACACAACACAACACACAGAACACAAAACCCTCACACTACACAAAACACTACACATCTCTAAAACTCACCAACACCTAAACACACACAAACACTATACAAACACAACACCCCACAGTCCTCTTCCTCCCTAAAACTACCCCACACAACCTCAACAACCCATATCCTACCCTTCCAACTATCCCATCCAACGACAAAATGATAAAAGCCATTCAAGCCAATCTTCATCACTCGAGGGCTGCAAGCACGATCATCAGCCAAAGGATCCTTGAAGAGAGACTGGACGTGGCTTTCATACAAGAACCATGGGTCAGAGGAAACACGGTAATGGGACTAAACTCTGCTGGTAAGTTACTCTTTAACTACGGTGGCACTAAGCCCAGAGCCTGTTTAATTTTCAAGAATAACCTAAAATTCTTACCTATACCTTGTATGTGCACAGACGACTTGGTAGCAGCATATGTCGACTTACCGGGCTCCGAGTCTACGAGAACCATCGTGTGCTCGGCCTATCTGCCTGGTGAGACGCAGGACCCTTCATTACAGCTGGCCCCCCTAGTGGAGTACTGCCAAGACCAAGGCGCACAACTGCTGCTGTCCTGTGACTGCAACAGTCACCACACTTCATGGGGAAGTACAAACACTAACAACAGGGGTGAGTTACTGTATGAATTCTTAATATCCAGCAACCTCCATACACTAAATAATTCTAACATTCCAACCTTTATCACAGCTAATAGGCAGGAAGTGCTGGATATCACCATCTGTACGGACAAAATTTCTGAACGTATCAGTAATTGGCACGTTAGTGCAGAAGCGTCTATGTCGGATCATAGGCACATTAGATTCAACATAGCCACCGAAAAGGAACGCTGCGTTGAAGTTTATAGAGATCCCAAGGCAACAGACTGGGTAGGCTACAAAGCTGAACTACAGGAAAACCTAGGGAAACTTCATGGAAACGTGAAAAGTATTGAACAACTTGAACACGTAGCAAAGGAATTGGAGATAGGCATCACTAACGCCTACATAAACAATTGCCCTGAAAGAACTGTTGTAACCAACAGGAAAGTACCGTGGTGGAACAATAACCTCCTTAAGCTAAGACAGAACGCCAGATCACGCTTCAACAAAGCAAAGAAGAATAATGACTGGCAAGCTTATGGAGAGGCCCTAACGGACTTCAACACAGAGCTCAGGAGGGCTAAGCGAAGGTCATGGAGGAAATTCTGCGAGGAAATAAACAGTACCGCGCACCTCGCGAAAATCCAAAAGATAATGGCCAAAGCCCCCTCAACTCAAATTGGACTACTTAAAAAGCCAGACGGAAGTTACACTAACAGCGCGGAGGAGACACTAGAACTTCTGGTGAGAACGCACTTCCCTGGCTCTATTATATCAAGACACAAGGAGCCTATTATGAATCCTCCACCCCCAAAAACAAAACCATCACTGGAGGACTGGAGGATGGCTTCCTCAATTTTCAAGCCCGACCGAGTGCAGTGGGCGATCAATAGCTTCCAAAGGTACAAATCGCCGGGAGAAGACAAGATTTTCCCTGCACTACTCCAAGAAGGGCTGAGTATAATTCTGGCAACACTCATCAAAGTTATGAGGGCTAGCTTCGCTTGGGGCTACTTACCAGACAACTGGAACAAGGTACGAGTGACCTTCATCCCCAAAACTGGTGATAGGGACAGATCACAGCCCAAATCATTCAGACCAATAAGTCTTACCTCTTTCCTTCTGAAAACAATGGAGAAGGTAATTGACTATCATATTAGGGACACCTACCTAAAGGTTAGACCCCTACAAGCTAAACAACATGCATATCAGAAAGGGAAATCAACTGAATCGGCCTTAGCAGAACTAACCGATCAAATTGAAAAATCCCTTGAGGACAAGGAGATAGCACTCTGTTGTTTCCTGGACATAGAAGGGGCTTTTGACAACACCCCAACAAACATTATACTGGAAAGTATGAAAAATCGGGGTATCGATACTACCACCGTAAACTGGATGGAGTCTATGCTTAAGAACAGAGCAATTCGTACATCCATTTTTGACGCCACACTGGAAGTGAAAGTAACTAGAGGATGCCCGCAAGGAGGAGTTTTGTCACCTCTACAATGGACCATTGTGGTAGACTCTCTCATCCAGGAACTAAACGATGCATACCTGGACACTCAAGGATACGCAGATGACTTGGTCATAACCATACGTGGGGGCTGTCCAAGCACTGTGTCTAACCTTATGCAAGCAGCTTTACACAAAGTGGAATGCTGGTGCAACCGCACCGGACTGAATGTAAATGCTAACAAAACGGTCATTGTACCATTCACAAGGAGGAAGAATACACAAAATATGTATAACCCCTCACTGTTCGGAACCACAATACCGTTCTCCAAAGAAGTAAAGTACCTAGGGATCACAATGGACCAGAGGCTTACTTGGAACCAACACCTTACACAGGTGATCAAAAAGGCAAAAATCTCACTAGGGACCTGTTGCCGATTCGCGGGCTCCAAATGGGGCCTGAAACCCAAACAGGTGCATTGGGTCTACACGGCAATCGTAAGACCCATTGTGACCTACGGCTGCATAGCCTGGCAAAAGAAAACAATCCAGGCGACATGCATCAAGAATCTAAACAGCATTCAAGGCTTAGCCTGTCGAATGATAACTGGAGCTCTAAAAACAACTCCAATAGCAGCCATGGAGGCCGTCCTCAACCTGGAGCCATTACATATATATGTGCAAAAGGAAGCGAGGGCGGCTGTACTCCGAGCTGCAGAAGAAGGCAAGCAGAGCTGGAAATCGAATGTCATGAGAAAAGTCTATGAAGACCTCATGGCATGTCCAATTATGGCAATGCCAAGTGATGCCATACATAAACAGCTAAGTTTCAACAAACTGTTCCAAGTGGTTATACCGCGACGGGAAGATTGGGACGAAGCTGCACCAAAACCCTTGGGAGGAGGCGACATCGTCTGGTATACAGACGGCTCCCGCAAGGGAGGAAAAGCGGGAGCGGGGGTTTACGGAAATAAACCTAAAGTAATGTTAAACACAAACTTAGGCCGTTACGCAACCGTCTTCCAGGCTGAACTCTATGCAATAATTGATTGCGTACATCAAAACCTTAATAAAGGCTACGCTAATAAGCGTATTACTATCCTCTCTGACAGTCAGGCAGCACTTCTAGCACTGAAGTCGGAGACAGTCAACTCTAAGTTAGTATATGAAGGCATCCAAGCAATAAATCGTCTTGGATATAACAACAAGGTCACCCTAGGATGGGTACCTGGACATAAGGGTATACGAGGGAATGAAAGGGCGGATGAACTGGCAAGGAGGGGTGCGGAGGCGCCCACCATGGGACCAGAGCCCATGGTGGGCGTTTCAAAAGCAGCTTCTCGAGCTGTCCTCAGAGCCTTGGCTCTGAGACAGGGCGAGGAGCTGTGGCAAAAGGCACCCGGACTAAGACAGGCAAAAACCCTTATCACTGGTTACTCGAGAAACTACTCAACTAAAGTGCTCAACCTAAAACGGTCAGACATTCGACTTATAATTAGGCTGCTCACTGGTCATTGCAGACTCAACCGACACCTATACAATATAGGCTTAAGTGAAAATGCAACATGTAGATTCTGTGGTGGGGCGGAGGAAACACCCATACATATCCTCTGCGATTGCATGGCAATTACCCACTACAGAAGTCGTATACTTGGAGGTCACATAATCAAACCTGACCTGATTAAAGAGATGGACCCCGGAAACGTACTACGGTTTATTAAAACTGTAGGCCTGGGGGACCAGATCTAACTAAAACTGGGATGGCTACAATAGATCAGAGATGGTCGCAGTGGCCTCGTAGGGATACTTGTTCCCTATGCCCAGACACCTAAATAATAATAATAATAATAATAATAGATATAGATATAGATATAGATATAGATATAGATATAGATATAGATATAGATATAGATATAGATATAGATATAGATATAGATATAGATATAGATATAGATATAGATATAGATATAGATATAGATATAGATATAGATATAGATATAGATATAGATATAGATATAGATATAGATATAGATATAGATATAGATATAGATATAGATATAGATATAGATGAATGCTTTCGTTTAAGTTAGTGCTATCGGGTAGTTAAATTTGGCCCGTCCGTTACATGTGCGCAGTCCATTAAACAATTTTTAGTAGATATAAACATTTTTGACCACCCTGTGGCGCATTGGTAGCCACAATAGTTGAGAAATGGTCGCAGTGGCCTCATGGGGATACTGGTTTCCTATGCCCAGAGACTAAAATACCTTGCCGGATCGCCGTTTGAAGGTTCCTGGGTTCGATTCTCAGCGAGGCGGAAAGAATGATCAGTTTAAAAAGATACATGAGCCTACGAATGTTTTTGAGTTGGTAAGACCAAATCAAAAACATTCGACAGATGGTGCCACTGTCATTCCAATGAATTTCATATATTGCCGTGACGTAGGTACCCTGGAGGTATTATGGAGCTCAACATAGATTACTTTTATCGCGGAATTCCAGCGGGATCAGGATAACTAGGGAAATACTCCCACGCGTACGAAGTCGTGGGCACAGCTAGTATTTCATAAGTTAGAGGTTTGTGTGGGTTTCATGCTTCGGAGAGTCTAATATTTAAACCACTGGGCCATCATGTTTAAGCCAACTGAACTCTGATCGTCTTCCAGGTCCAATCGACTGGTTCCTGTCGCTCCAAGTGTGGAAGCTGCCGTCCAGACTGTCCTACGCTATGTATTTGTACCACTATTCTTTGATGTTTATCTTCGGCGATAGAGCTCTGGCCCCCATCCACTTCTCTGTTACCAATACAGTAAGTATCCGATTAAACCTTATGTTATTTTTAGCTTTAAAACAATGGACTTTGACTATTCTACTAGTGCTGCCCTCTATGTTAAAGGAGGGAGGTTATTGCTACAAATGTGTTCTATAATTTTTTTGTATATTTGTGTGGTTTCTAAACGCGATTTATGTACTTTTTCAGATTATTGATTTCATTACCCAATTCTCACTGACTTTAATGGTAGCCCTCATTGTAGCAGTCGTTATAGAGGCTCCATTTAGTACGCTGGTCAAACTGATGCTTGAACGAGGTACGTTTGTTGTATCATTGTTCTTATCAAAAATTACCTTATTTTAGTCAGTAGATCATACTTCTTTATTAATTTTGTCGATGGAAAAGTAACTCTACGTCTATCTGATACCTGTCACGTCAAATCCGCTAAACCGATTTGGATGAAGTAAAGTATGAAGAGAGTTTGGGTGTCGGAGAAGGACATAGGACAGTTTTTATCGTATGATTCCTTAAGTGGGTAACACAACACCCCATTGGTGAAATTTATACGTGAAATAAATAATATCTCAAGTAAAGTAATGTGTTGCCGGTAGAAAAAATCAGGTTTTTGCATTATTTACTTCGAGACTTTTTTTTTGACGTCGGTTTTTCGAAAAAATACTTAGATATCTAACAATCTACATAAGATTAACTATAATATTATATATGTATTATGATACGTGTAAGTAAGTTTACTAACATGTTAAAAGGTTGTTTTTTTTTAATTCTTTTACAGGATCCAAAACGCCCAAAAAGCCAATTGAAAATCCTTTAGCACGCAAAAATTCTCATGTAGACCAAGAACGTAATGGGACTAATGGGACGTCGCCGGAGTGATTAGAAAAAACAATATTGTAAATTATTTTCTGCCCGAAGATTTGGATACATATTATGTAGGTTATAACTGTTAAAATTTTGAAAGGTTGGTTAGAAAATGCTGTTGGCATAAGTCCTCCTTTTATTTATGTAAGTACGTTACGTATGGTAGGAAAAAGTACTAGTATAAATAAATAATTGTTTTATCACGTTTATACTGTCACGCATTTAATCTTAATGGATCAAGAGCTCGCACCAATTTTGGGTAGGTATTTGAGGCAAGCTGAAAACTTGTTACATAGCTCTCCTACCATACCCCAACACAATAGTGCAGACCTGGCTGGTCAGTAGCGTGGCCCCAACTGAATCGTCTTGACTTTTTTTTTATTGCTTAGAAATTCAACTACAACATGTAAAAATCTCATATTGGCTCAATTACATTTCTATGAAAAAAAAATGTCGTGGCCGGCTAAAGCCCCGCTACTGATCAGCCAGGTCTGCACACTACTGTGTTGGGGTATGATAGGAGATCTATGTGACAAATTTTCAGCTTGCCTCAAATACCTACACAAAATTGGTGCCAGCTCTCCTACTATAAGCACGCGCGAAAATGTAAAGAGTAGGTATCTAAGTCAAGCATAATATTATAGGTAGGTACATAAGACTTACATATGTACATACATACTTACATACATATTTAGTTATTTAATAAATTATTATTATTGTAGCTAGAGAACTAAATGTGTTGTGGGTATTAGATGTAAGTATTTATAGCTATTATAAGTCGATCCCTGCACCTCAGTTTCATTAGACTTAGGTTTCTAATATAGATGTCGCTAGTTGTCTTCAGCGATGGCAAACTCAATGAGGGTAACCGTTTTTGTGCTCACCAGTTGGCGCCACTGCAGAGGGTGGTCATGCTGTCAAAGCCCGCCCATACATAAACAGTGACAAATGAAATTCAGACAAGCGAAAAGTGACAGACAGACCTCCCTTTTCACTAGCGCCTCTAGCGGAAAATTCACACGCGGTTACCCTCATTGCTTTATCGACTGTTATCTAACGGTCTTAAACGAAAGCAAAAATAATGTGATCGTGAAATTACTAACATGATTCTAATATCAATATTTCCAAAAATGTACAATTTTTTACTTCACAAAAGGGAGATTTTAATGTTTGTCTAGTGTAAACCAATTTTAAATTTCTTTTGATTTCAAAAAGCGTACTCAAATTTTATAGGTCTACCTATGTGTTTCATGTAACTACTGGTAATTCAAGTCGGTTATGTTGTTAAAATTATTTATTTAGGTACGTCCATAATTATATTTAAGTTAAAAAAAAATCACTGCAATCACTTTTCGTTGATTGGCACTGTTCAAATTATTCTAATATTAATATCTATGATTAGATAATTATTAAGTTTTCTATTGCAAAAGAAGATAGTGTTTGGTATTTTTCATAGAATTGTGCTTTGCGTCAGGTATTATGATAATAATACTGACATACAGATTAAGATGTTATTGTATTCTGTGAATATAGTGACTGCAAATAAATATTATTTTACAAGTATACCTATGTTTTATTTTGCTTTGTGTTTTTTGTTTTCATTCGAGCTTTTTTATTTTCTGTTAAGTAATACTTAGTCGATTGTCGTACGTTGGTTGTTTATATATCAAAATATCCGGCTTTTTCAAATATCTCAATTCATACAGCATCAAAAACGTAAACACAAGTCCTGATTTTTAACCGAGTTTAAAAAGGAGTTTCTCAATTATTTGACAATATTCTTTTTACGTCTGTTCAAGGATTTCTTCGTCGTTTAAGAGCCGATTTTGATAAATCTTTTTTTTGTCGGAAAGAAGTTATTCCAAGAGTGGTCTCATGTTCATGACACCAGGATCTGATGATGGTATCCCAGAGAAATCGAGGGGAACTTTCGAAAATTGTAGGAGCGATTAGTGCGTTTGTTAATGTTTTCATTAAGTTTTTTAAAGGACTACAATTTAATTAAGGTCTGGAGTCGATCTGATGATGGAGTAGAAAGACGAAGGAACCACTCAACAATTTCCTGCAGTTACCTTGACTCATTTGTATTGACGAGAACTGTACACCTAGACGGATTGAACTGAACACCAACTGGTGAGTAGTTTTTGAATCATCTCGGCTTGTCGATTTTGGAGTCGCTCATTTTTTTGTAAAAAGTTACTTATATCTTTTCTACTTGTCTTAAAAGCTTGTAAAATGGTAGGTAATGATTGACTTATTTGTCTCTTCTTATTGCTTTAAATACACTTACTAAAATATGCTTACATCAATGAACAATCAATCGTTTCTGGAAAATCTGTGAAATTAAGTATAAAAATAGCTACATATAATATATAATAGAAATCACAGAACATAAAGGATTAAAATTATCGCATTTTGATAAAAACAAACTTCTAATAGATACGTAAGTAGGTACCTAATATTATTTTGCAGATAAATTTTACTGTGCGTGATATAACTACTAATGTGCACCTTAATCGATAATGATGATTAACATAGTGTTGTATCGTATTAACGATTAAATTGATCACTTAAGATTACCTTCAAATCATTAAAAATTCCATTAATTACGGTCTATGACTATAATTGTCTTTGTCTAACTAATGAGAGTAACGATGTACGCAAAAATGGATGTAGCATAAATGTAATGCCTATTGCTCAATATTCCGTGGACGTGGTTCCAACTACTTATGTACTTTTAAGGAGTATGGAACTCCATCCTTCTTTTAGGCCAAGTTGACCTTTTGTTCGTGGTGTATTCCGCTGAACAATGGACAACGTTACGGCGCATGGTTCCAACCCTATTTTCAAGGTCGCTGGACTTTTGTACTATTCTTTACAAAGCACATGGCTTTTGTTAACCGCTTCATAATCGAATTCGAGACTGCACTCAATAAAACACAAACAGATCTAAGACATGAGTTATCGGTCAAACTAAAAATAAATGTCTGAAAATCATTTATTGTCTCAATGCACATGCAATCTAATTTACTTTATTAATCTGGTCACAACAACTCAAAAATGCAATTATCTGTGTAGAAATTACGATAAGATTAACACCCGTAAGAGAATCAAAGGAGTAATGTCCAGTTAAGCTAGTGGACTCAATAACAAGTATCATAAAATATGAAAATTTTAAAACGCGTGTTGATTATGTTAGTTATTAATTCATGTTTCACTAATATAAATGCTATTTTACATCTGGACTACAATTCTGACAGATATCCTTTTGATAGAAAATTGCATGAAGATGTGCTGGACCCAGATTTATGCCATAAGCAACTGGTTTATTTGAGTTCGGATATTGGATTGCTAGCGCGATGTAAGGATATATTTGAATTATTCATAAACATTTATGTACAACCAAAATAACGTTAATTTTAAATTTAATTTTATTCACGTTGTGTTTTACATTGCTTTGTAATGCCATTTTCACAATTACTTATTATTGTGTGATTTGGAATTCGTTTGCATGGCCAGCATTCCAAAAATGCGATTATGGTACATTCAAGATTGACGAAGGTTTATTAAATGCCCTTAATAAATGCTTACAAGTTAAATTGAATTGTGAGCATAGGTAATAAGTTTGATTAGGCGAAGAGTGGCAATTCCATATTTATGCTCTTTATCTTCTTTATCACCACGATTGTGCATACAAGTGCCTTCATCCTATCCGTTGGACGTTCTGTCATGACGAGATGAATAATGTTTTTACTTGCTACTTATTTTCTCTCTTATTACCCAAAGTTTTGTGACATAATTACTTTATTATTTTCGCTTATTTGATTTTAAAGTATTTCAATGGTCAATATCAGCACTAGCAATGTGGGAGACGGTGTGAACACTCCCTGTTGGTAGGTAGGTACTTTCTTCTTTTTAAGTTGTCTCCATTTGGCTTATTCGATGACTGGAAAAGTAGGTCGAAGTGAGTTTTTAATGCACATTTTATCTGTATTTTATTTGTATTATTATCGTTTTTTGTTTTCTTTGCACACCTGAGCAAAATCATAATCTGTATCACGTGTTTTTTTGATAAGCGAATAAATGGATTAATAAGTGGCTTATTCTGGAAACATTATCGTGATGACTCAAACAGATAATTATTTTGCAATGAAAATAAACAAATAAGACACTCATATCAACGTCAAAACAAATCCGATATCATTTTAAAAGTTACCTACGTCATCATGGTCGTAGGTACGTCCTGCTCTCTTTAACTTAATATGAATATTTGCTTTCAATTCGAGCCATTTACACTGTTAATGACTAAACTCAAGTATCAAATAAGTATATGAACTAAATAATAATAAATTAATAGTACGTAATTTAACTAATAATTTTGCAGGAAAATAGTAAGTTAGTAGACGTCCGCGAAGATCGGATTTTTCACAAAATGTTTACTCCACTCGTAAGGAAGAAAACTTAAGGTTAAAAGTTTTTTTTAATCAATCAAAATATATTCCCCGCAGCTCAAGCCGCGGGCTGCAGCTTAGAGTTAGTATAAAGATAGGTAACGAATAAGGATCATTCTACTGTTGAAAAGTGCCACTGTATACCTTCACCCATCGTCAGATCCGCACCATATTTAAGTGGGATAAACCAATAAATATTTGACACAGAATAAAAAAGACTCATCAAAATCATCGTCAGAAAAAATACGTACGGAAATAAGAGGACTCCAAAAACTGCACCCGAGCGACTAAAATTCCATACTACGCCACTGTTTAAGTAAATAATTAATAATTATTGATACCTTACGCTTACCGATCTGCACGCGACTAACGCGGACGGGCGCACAGAAAATCAGAGGGCCGTGGTAATACCGCGCCATTTCTCTGAGTGCGACCCTTTTTTAACCGACTTCAAAAAAGAAGGAGGTTCTCAATTCGCAATATGCTTTTTTTACGTACGTTCAGCGATTTTTTCGTCGTTTATGGGCCGATTTTGATAATTCTTTTTTTGTTGTAAAGTAGATATGCGCAGTGGGGTCCGCTGATAAGGATCACCAGGATCTGATGATGGCATCTCGGAGAAATTGAGGGCAACTTTCGAAAATTGTAGGGACGACTAGTGTGTTTGTTGATGTTTTCATAAGTACATGAAAGCGCTACAATTTCATGAAGGTCTGGAGTTAATCTGATGAAGCCGAAAGACAGTCGAGGGAACTCCTCAATGATTTACAGCCGTTATCTAGTGTTTGGGCTTGATTAATTTGTAGTGACGAGAACTTTACACCTACATGCTGAATTAAGCGCCACCTGGCGAGTAGTTTTTGAATTATCTCTGCTTATCGAGGTTGAAGTCGGTTATTTTTTTTGTAAAAAGCAATAATTATCATGTTGGCACTTCTGCAGCTGCAACTTTGAATGAAACCAAATAAATAAACAACTCAACTCGCAATTTATTCTAAACTAGCGAACCGCCCTCGCTTCGCTTCGGGACCCGTAAGTATCAGCCGCGTAGGTCCTGCTCCCGTAAGAATTTTAGGATAAACTGCCGATCCCGCGGGATTTTCGGAAAGACAGACTTGTTACTTTTATATTAATATGTTTGTTATGAAGCTATACCCATTCTCGTAGAAGTTTTTTCCGCATAAAATTGGATCCCGCGGGATTTCCGGGATAAAAAGTGTGTTATTCTGGGTTATAAACTATCCGTGTAGGTAACAAATCCATTGATCCGTTTTTGCGTGATTGAGGACCAAACATACAAATTTTCACGTTTATAATATTAGTAGGAAGCCACAGAATTCGCATTGTGTGTGCGAGTATTTTTGGCGCGTGAAAATGTTTAATGAATTTTTTGACAACTTCTACAGAGCAGTTGAGTGGATCCCGCGGGAAGTCCGGAACAAAAATTAGCCTATAGGTATAATGCTCCATAACCTCCTCTACCTTCCACTGAAAGTCCCATAAACATCTGAACCCGCGACCTCGTTCCCAAATATGAGTTTTTCCCACATGAATAAGGATTCCACGGAATTCCGGGATAATAAGTAACCTTCTCTATCTCTCAGTGAAAGTCTCACAAAAATCTAAGCCCGCAACAAAAATGACAAAACTTAAGTCAACTCGAATAAACACTGCACCTCTAATTGTACCAACTTTATCCCCATTTTGCACCCTTTGCTGGCAATATTTTAAATACCTACTGATTTTACATTGAAAATTACTTATTTAACTATAATAATTTTTAAACATGGGGTTAAAATCATTTTCAGTTTAGTCAGAAAGTTACCTTAAAAAATTACAAATTTCCGCATTCATTTGTTTTTTTTCTTTTCCTTACAAAATATGGAAAAACTGAGAAACACGTATTCTATTAATTTAAGTGATAACCCTTTGTTGCAAATTTGAAGTAAATCGGACGACGTTATAAAAAATTTCCATACAAACTTTAGTCACCTATCCCTAGGGAACCTTAATATTATTCGACAAAAAAAGTAGCCTATAATAGACACCAGTATATAGGTAATAACTTTACTAAGTTTCAATGAAATCTGTCCAGTGGTTTACGCGTGATGATCGGTCAGACAGACAGACAGACAGACAGACAGACAGACAATAAATAAAAAAAATATATTTTTGAGTTCTATCTCGATTTGTAAGTGCCCCTTAGTCGAAATTTCACAAAAATATTCAATGTACAGAACACGTGGTCCTACAGTTTTATTATAGTATAGATGTTGTAGAAGTGCTTTATGATGAAATAAATGTTTCTATGTCTATGTCTATACCTTATCTTCATAACACGGTATTCCAATCTATTGAGTTTAATCTATGTTAATCACGGAATCCTAAAATTTATTATCGATGCCAAAGTTAAGATAAGATGAGTGGGTAATTAAAAATTAAAGCAGTAGTTTTATGTCACGCTAACGTGCGTAAAGTACGTTACTTTAAATTTTAAAATAATAATTAATATACAATAAATAAAATAGAATAAAATGTTACAGAAACTGTTCTTCAGTGTCGTAGTTGTTAATTATATATTGATCAATAATATTCGAGTAAATGCTCTTATGCATTTAGATTTCGAGTCAGATAAATATCCTTTTGACAGGCAACTACACAAAGATGTGCTGGATCCAGATTTATGTGATCGACAATTAGTTCATTTAACGACGGATATTGGATTGCTAGCACGATGTAAGGTTACTTTTTAATTTTTTTTATTGAATCTAAGTATTAACGTCAGTTACCAAAAAGATTTCCATTAGCAGTCAAAGATTTATCTCATCTTTATGCTTTGCTATTGTCTTTACTTTCGATTCTGATTAGTTACAAGGTATGCTCACGGTTTCGTCCGCATAGGTGCCAAAAAGTTTTCCCGAAATTATTCCAAGGGAACGTACTTATTATCCGGCACAAAGCATTAGACCTTTGTTCCAGTTCAGGTTGGGGTGTACCAGTGCCGCGTACCAAATTTTATCGCAATCTGAAAATATAATTATGTCGAGATTTAATTTTCTTCCTGTCACCGAAAACATGTACCTAATTGACTCTCCTCTTTAAAAACAATTAATTACCTGTGGTCACAGTTCAATTTAGCTCGGAAGCAAAATTTACTTACGCCATTTTAAATTCTCCCCGTCAATCTGCAATATGTCTTAATCTCAAGGACAGAAAGCTGTCATTTATGTGGGATGCGATGAAAACGAATTCCATATTGAACGCGGACGCGATGTAGACAAGTTATATTTATTCATCCTCCTAATTTTCATACCTTTTCAACAACAACAACCAAGAAAATTATTCACGTCCTAACACAATGTCAAACTATTTCCATAACAATTAATTCCATCGGTTAAGGGAAGTATGAAAGGGCGATAGACAAAATAATATAGTCAATTTCGCGTTTATAGAATTAGTTAAGATTGCTTTGGTAATCATAATTTGATGAATGCAAATCATTTCAAACTCTACGTTGTGTTTAAGAAACTTAATTTTTAGACTGAGATCAAAAGTAGGAAATTTTCGATATTTCATTATTGTTAGCAAAATATAACTTTATATAGATCTCCCAAAGAAACCATAGGAATAGAGGCTCAAATCAAGCATAAATAACCATGAAAAAAATGAAAAATGAAAAATGAAAAATGATTTTATTGATTCACAAGTTTCATTACACACAAGTTGCAAGGGCCCCTGTACTAGGTGGAGACCTGTGTTACTGGGTACCCCGCTCATCCTCCGATACATGTTATAGTAAATCAACAAAATTAAATTTATTACATGATTAAACAAAAAAAGTATGATGTATAGTTTAAGTTGTGTGTGTGTGTGTGTGTGTGTGTGTGTGTGTGTGTGTGTGTGTGTGTGTGAGTGTGTGCGTGTGTGTGTGTGTATGTGTGTGTGTGTGTGTGTGCGCGCGTGTGTGCGTGTGTGTGTCAGTTTGTGAGTGTGTGTGTGTGTGTGTGTGTGTGTGTGTGTGTTTGTGGGTATATATATTATAATGTAGTAAGTTTAATAGATTAATTTTTCCGTTTCAATGTAATCAAATGTTAATAATGTTTCAGTAATAACTCGCCTCACTTCTAATCTGGTCATGGAATAAATATTTAGTCTAGCATTAAGTTTATTATAAATAGTAGAAGATTGTTTAGCATATTGTTTTTGTCTGAATTTGGTTTTAACTTGTGGTATTTGGCAAACTGTGGCATTCCTACGTTTTAGTATTTGGCTTGGGTTGTAATGTAAAGACTGATGGGTTTTTAAAATACAGTTTAAAATATAAAGTTGTCGGGTGGTAAGAAGTTTGTAGTCATTATAGAGGTTAAAGGTTGAAAAGCGAATAGGTTTGTAAAACGTTACTTTAAGCAGCATTCTTTGAGCTCTTTCTAGGGCAATCATGTGTGATTTTGCTGCCCCTCCCCAGACAGGGATACAGTAACTCAGGACAGACTGGGCTAACGCTTTATAAGTGTTTATAAGTGTTGCTTCGTCTGCTACTACCCTAAGTTTCTTAAATACCCATATCAGTTTTCTTATTCTGTCGGTGGTGTACTCAATTTGAAGATTCCACTTTAAATGTTGATCGAGATGGACGCCAAGATATTTTATGTTACTACTTCTTTCGATGCTAGTGCAAGAACAATCGATTTCGGACATATTACATGTATGTACTTTTAGATTAAAGTTGACGTTGGGTTGTGTAGATCTACGGAGCGAGAATGGTATGAATTTTGTTTTATGTAGGTTTAATGTTAGTAAATTTGCTGTTAGCCAGTTATTAATCAGGTGGAGACCACATTCGACATTGACTTTTAGGATGCTCCAGGACTTAGCATGAAAGACGAGAGCAGTATCATCCGCGTACGTAAATATTTTGCAATTATTGAGTTTGTAATTACAGAGGTCATTAACATAGATAAGAAATAAGGTAGGTCCGAGGACACTACCTTGTGGAACCCCATACGAAATAGTTGAAGGATCACTAAGATATTCCCCAAGTTTAAGCTGCTGTTGTCGATTTGTTAGATAATCAGTGAGGAGCGAGTGTGGGAGCCCTCTTATACCGTAGTTATAAAGTTTATCAAGAAGAATAGGAACAGACACTGTATCGAATGCCTTGGCCATATCTAAGAATACTCCAAGGCATTTATTACCCGAGTCAAGGTGACTAGCAATTTCTTCTGTTAGAGCCAGCACTGCATATTTTCCAGTTCTCGATGCTGGATTACGACCGCCCAGAGGCGTATTCGATGGAAATCTCATAGATTTTGGAAATTTTCACCAATGCCTGGCCATCAACCAACAAGTAGAAGATATGACAATAAATGGAAAATATTGTCGAATAAGAGTACCAATAGCGCAAGAGATTCAACTGCCGGTACAATTAGACAGATCACGTGTAAAGTTTGATCCAAGTACATTACAGATAGATAGAAAAACACTGGAGCATTTTGAAAATGTTAACCGTCAGAAGTTAGCTTTAAAATCTGGGCTTCCAGGAGCCAATGTAGATGTAAGGTCAGTTGTTTTTCTTTATTCATTTTTGTTAAAAGGAATAGAAGTACTTTCCACAGGGCACGTTAGTTTAAACATGCTTAACAGTTATGTATACCTACTCCAACCGAATCGAAGTTTTGAAATTGGAAACAACTTTACAGCTAAACTACTTAATATTTTAGTGTTTATATAATACATTCTTGTGTTCTCTTTATTGATAAATAATAAAGTACCTAACACTCTGTAGGTACTTTTGAAAGAAAATAACTTAAACTTCTAAGTAAATTGGTACTGCAGTATGGATTAAAATTCTAATTGTATCTATTCTACATTCTGATTTGGAATAATTTTAATATGTACATACCAATTATGTTACGCTTTCAGAATAGGGCCAGATAGTCCTTTATCAAATGCAAGTTTTAATCTAGCGGTATGCATACCAAGACCTTGTACCACGGAGCAGGCCATCAACGGACTATTGTTCAATCTGACTGACTACGGGTTTGAGTTCAGCGATGTTTTGTGTCGTCTTCCTGATGATAGGCCATGGGTTGCTGCGGATTATGTTGCGATGTAAGTTTTAATATTAAAATGTACCTACCTACATTTCTGCCTCCGATTAGTAAGTACTTTACCAACAGATCCTATTTATTCTAAATTTTCTTGAAAGGTCATTAGATTTAGGGATATTAGTGAATAATGTAGGTAACATTATGACTTCATGCTATAAATAAATACCTATAAATTTTCCTACCGATTGATAAGGAATTGTTTTTCACTATTGTGTTATTACAAATGATTGCATAGGCTTTATCTATAGTTGAAATTGACAACAATATTTTAAGATATAAAAAACTACTTATTTTTAGTCATCTAATATTTTAATTCAGCTTATATTTCATCTAACATAATTATTTGAGTCTTAGCTTTGACATCAAACTGTTCGTAGCTTTGTACAATCGCTTTAATCCCTACTTTACTTAATGTTTCAGCGTTATCTTCTCCATTATCGGGTTTTTGACTATAATTAGTACCTGTTACGATATCTACCAATCCATCTTTCTGAAGAAAGGTAACAAATTATTTACTAATAATAAAATTAGGTACACTGCTACATTGGTATGTCAATGATTTGGAGTATCAGACATGACTAAAACATTGGTTTAGTGGATGGATGGAATTATCTATGGTGTATCGGATTCCAAAATAAAATAATAATAAAATCATAAATACAAAATTCTCACATAACGCACCTGTAACTTATAGTTTAAGAATAGCTGACTTTTAATTATATGTTGTAACTTTGTTTGAAATCTTATAATGATAATCATAAACTTAAGAACTGTTGTAGGAAAAATAATTAACTTATTTATTCTTATTTTGTATAGGTTCAAAGGAAATAAACCAATTGTACACTTCCTTCTCGGTGTACACAAATACTCGCCGCCTCATCACATTCAACTCCAGCCCAGGGTCTTTGGAGTGTCTTGATGGAATCAGAGCCCTCGCTATTATTTGGGTCATTCTTGGACACGCCTTTTTTACAGTAACGGAAACTCTTAATCCCATAGAGGCTTTAATGGTGAGTAAACAACCTCTTAGTACTTATTGCGTAATCATTACGCGTTTAGCATTAGACTTAAAACGTAAAGGCTACCTTACGCCGGATGACAATGTACCATGAATTAAATAAATAAATAATAAACGTTGAAACTTCAATGATTTCATTAATGTTTCGAATTTTCACGTTTCAGTGGTCCGTATCATTGGAAGCAGCATGGATCACTGTGGCACCACTCACAGTTGACACTTTCTTCTTTCTTAGTGGCCTTCTCCTCGTATATACGACAGTCGGTAAAATTGGTCAAAGTAAGTTCTCAGAGAATTAACAGTTGAGTCCTTAACATTATTTGCCTCTTTCATTTTATTAGTGTAACTATTGGAATGGGACGACTTTTCTGCTTTTCATTCCATTTAGATGTACTAGGGTATCGATAAAGAAACTAATCTGGATGTAACTATTATGTCATGGCTTGAATTCAATGTTGGCCCACAACTCAGCTCAAGTTTCTCCTTAACATTGAGGAGGCCTAGAGCATACTTCTATATGCTATCTCAAGTCAGATTGATGGACGAACTATTGTGTAATAAATCAAAATTACTGGGAAGTTCCTTCTATAGCTATACGACAATTGTGTTTATTTAAATTGAGTGACGTTAATCTATTGCAGATATTGAAAACATAATTATGATAAAGCCACGATTTCATGGTACCTAATCAGCAATCACAAATGAAAACAGTACGCTCGTATTTAAATCAAAATTAATCTATTGCTATCTTGGTAGATAGTTATTAGTAGTTAGTTCTAGGGACTTAATGTTATCTAAGTTGGTAGATACTTTTAGAACTTTTGCAATTTTAAGGTCCGTTAAAAACAAATATCAATCAAAAAAATTGGGAAAACATCCATGTGTCTATTTGACAAATTTTTTGTCTATGCTTTTTGTTTGGTATGCTTTTTATTTGGTTGCTATCTCTAATAATACACTGCACTAGCGTCCAATTGTAAGACAAACGTTATTAAAGTTGGTTTTTGAAGTCCCATGTAACCGATAAATAAATTCGTCACTATTTGAGTTAGGTTTCTCCTTAGCATAGGGTTGGCTAGTAAAAAAGACCAGATATTTTAAACTTTGCTACATGACATCGCTAAAATGAAGGCGAACAAAGAAATTCTATATTTTAAAAGGACTTATTTAAGTTCTTTCTTATGTTGGGTTGGTTGTCTTATTCACGATCTCGGACACTAGATCCTAACTTTTAAAGTTACTGATATTCGACTAGGTATGTACGAGTATGTTAGGTTTTATATTCATAAATATGTCTAGAAGTATCTCCAAAATTAACAGATTAGTAGTAAATGTCTTAAATACGATTTATAGTAGGTAATTGTTGTCTTATTTATCTTATTTCTTTTAGTGCAACTTCTAAAGAACCTACACGTGTTCTACCTACATCGTCTACTACGGCTGTTTCCAATCTTAGCAGCGGTTATTCTTTTTGAGGCGTCTTTCTTCATGCGTGTATCTGATGGTCCATTGTGGGATACAGTAGCCATTCAAGTTTTTAAGTGCAGGGAATTTTGGTGGTCCACGCTTTTACATTTGCAGAATATTGTCAATCCCCGAGAAGCGGTAAGTAAATGATTACTAATCAATTTAAAAAAATGTTGTTACTCGTTTTTAGGCATTTAAATTCACATTCAAGTTCAATAGTAACCTACTTATGAAGATCTCTAAAATAAGCAAAGACTAAAAAGTTTAAAAGTTTGATACGTATGTCTGTCAACTTAAAATCAAACCAAGTTAAAACGAAAGTATTTATCAACATACTTTTTTAGTTTTTTAGACATTCATTGACTAGCTTTTGGCTTTTCTTAAAATATTTTGCAAATAATTTGGATTTTTTGCGTATTTCGTGTCTATGTCTTACACTCTATGGCAACCATTATCATGGTGAAGCGTAGGCGGTTTAAGGACATATTTGCAAATTACAGGATAAGCCATTTATTATTATAACCTAGTTATGATTAAGAGAGGATACCTATAGCTATTAAGCAAAATATTTTGTTGAGATACAAGATCAAGTTTTTATAACTTACAAAATTGTGTTCAGCAAGTTGGTTTGTGGGTTTGTTCTGTACGATATAATATTTCTATCGATCGGGAAATTCTGCTATAACCACTGGAGTACTTTCTTGTACGTCAATTATTTATTGAGATAATTTTGTGAAGATGTCCGTAAACGTTTCAGTGTATTGGAGTGACGTGGTACCTCGCAATAGATGTCCAACTCCACATCCTGTCTCCCTTGATTCTGTTCTGGGTGCTCACCAGCAGACGAGCAGCGTGGATGGCATTGAATACCGGCTTGATAGCGGTGGTTACCGCTTCCACTGTCTTCATCTTCTTCAAGGACTTTCCGTCAGGAATCTTATCACCAAAGTGAGCACTTTTATTCAAATATTTATTTACACACTGTGATTACATGCTTAAAATTAGACCATCGTAGTTACTCTTACCACACTAGGGTACTCTATGTTGTAGGTAACTTAACTCATCTAGGTGTGTTAAAAATACACATTCAAAAAAAGATATGTACCTACTTATACCTGAGTAAAACAAAACAAATATACAACGTGTCCCAAAATTCAACGATAAGCGGGAACTGGAGGGTGGACTTGCTCATGACTACTTCAGGAAAAATAAGAAAAAAATCCAGCCCTTTTTGTTTTAATAAAAAACTAAATTTTCGAAAATTTACACCCTTTGTGTTATTTTGAGCTATCACGACCACAGTTTTTCAAATATTTCAGATTTCTTTTTTGTATCGGTAACCTAAGAAGTCCTACTATTCATCACAATTCTTAAAAATCCCAGAAAACCTGCAGTTTTTCCACAAAACTCAAACAAAACCAAAATTCCCTTAAAATTTTGCAAAATTTTTATTTTCAGTCTACTTTGACTCATCATTGTGTAAAAAAAAGTATGTACACTACTGCGGCCAGTTTTTTTAAAGTTGACGCATATAACCAAGATTACAAAATGGTACTTATATATTTTTAAACAAGACTAAAATTTCTTAATTGTTCAAGTTCAAAGTAATCACTTGGCTTTTCAAAGGGACATGACATGCTATATTGTTAACTGTGCACCTTATCGTTTTTAATTGGCGTGGCTCTCGTATTGACGACTTTTTCTTCTCTTTTTGCACTAGATTTATATTGATCTGCAAACTACTGACTTCGTATATCTTTAGACTGTGATTGTGTTTTGTGAATTGTACTTTTGGTGTTTTTGGACTGTTTGGCGTTTATTATGTTATTATTAAAAAATAAATCTGAAATATTTGAAAAACTGTGGTCGTGGTAACTCAAATTAACACAAAGGGTGTAAATTTTCGAAAATTTATTTTTTTATGAAAACAAAAAGGGCTGGATTTTTTTTCTTATTTTTCCTGAAGTAGGCATGAGCAAGTCTACCCTCCAGTTCCCGCTTATCGTTGAATTTTAAGACACGTTGTATAAACCACCTCAAGGTGGTCAATCTGCCGTCATAACGAAGAGTGCAATAACTAGGTTTTGATTACTTTCGAGATAATCGCGGTTAAAAGTTTAATTTTAGTTTTGTGTGTCTCTTCGTTACTATAAAAGCTGTTGGTTTAAAACTTTTACTATACGACAGATAAAATAATTCTTAATTTTATGTAGTATATAATATTTGTATATATAGGGAAATCAGGTTATGGGAGTTTAAATTAAATGCAGAGTTGAGGACTTTATAATGAACACGTATATTTATCCTCTTAATACACACTGGGAAGTAATACGTCTGTGACCTATCACAAATCCGAATAGAAGAGAAGTAAGAGAGTAGACTAGATTGAGTGGCCTTTTATAACACATGTCCAAGTAGGCAAAAACAGAAAACACATAGGTGGCTCTACTGTGCTCAACTGAAAGTCAGTATAACAACTAGATTAATTTTTGCACACGGAAATAAAATAAACCAACACGCCCCCTCAAAAATTAATCCACTCTTGAAACCATTTATAAAATCACAAAAATACCTAAACAGAACGTATACTCCTTCCCAATGTTTGCTGGGGATACATCATGATGGTCCAACATTTGTTGCAAGGATTAGGGAAACCCAGGAAAACCTAATCAGACCATTTCATTCGCTTAATTAAATTAAACTTAATCAGTGATATTTCAAATCTAACACAATTACAAAAAGAAATCATATGATCATATGAATCGTAAATTTGCAAAACAAAAGTATATCACTTCATGAACATTACATAATTACATAACAAAATAATTAATAAAAAAAAATATTATTATTTTAATTTAAACCCATCCCTTCTCTTAACTGACGAAAGGCGATGGCAGGCAGCGGCTTCGTCAAGGCATCTGCCAACTGCTGACCTGTGGGAATGTAATTTAATTTTATTACATTTTTCTCTATCTGTTCTCTAGAAAAATGGTATTTGATGTCAATATGTTTAGAGCGTTTGTGGCTAGTTGGATTGTTAGCTATGCTAATACAGCCATTATTGTCTTCATAAATAATTATAGGCAAAGTAATATTTATATTCAAACTAGTTGCTAATGACTTAAGCCACAAAGCTTCTCTAACTGCCTCAAACAACGCCATATATTCCGCCTCAGTCGAAGAAGCAGCAACAGACATCTGTTTCTTCGTACACCAGGTAATCGAGCACTTATCAAACATTTTAAATAAAAATCCTGTTGTACTCTTCCTATCAGTTGCGTCATTTCCACCCCAATCGGAATCTACGAACCCACTTAAAACGTTGTTGTAAGTACATTTTGTGTAAGTCAACTTTAAATCAATGGTACCTTTTAAATACCTCAACACCCTTTTAAGACACTGCCAAAGTTCTTTGTTACTCTTATTGACATACCTGCTTAGTATGTTTACGCTTACACTCAAATCAGGACGGGTGCACAACATAATGTACATTAAACAACCTATAAGATTTCGACATGGAACATCAAGTGTCTCCTCGGAATTTAATGCCTCATAGTTCAATTTACTTTCAAGAGGTGTACTGACAGAATTACACTCGTGCATATTAAACTTATGTAAAACTGTATTAATATATGCACTTTGATCTAAAGTAATTTTATCATTGAATCTCATTACTTTAATGCCAAGAAATAATTTTATATCTTTTAAATCGGACATCTTAAATGTACTCATTAAATAATTTTTAAAATTATTGATTGTACTCATTTCAGCGCATACTATGACCAGATCATCAACATACAAAAGTACATAAATATTTTTACTAATATCCCCTTTATCTAAAATGTAAATACATCTATCAACCGGTGAATTTTGAAAACCCTTTGCTTTCAGAGATTGCTCAAATAACTCGAACCAGCACCTAGCGGCTTGCTTAAGTCCATACAAAGCTTTGTTTAATTTGCACACGTAACCATCTTTACAATTAATACCTTTAGGAACATTCATATAAATTTCCTCTTTTAAGTTACCATTTAAAAACGCGGTTTTAACGTCCATGTGGTGTATTAATAAATTGAATTGATTAGCAAAACTAATAATGAATCTAAAACTGGCTATTCTGGCAACCGGTGCAAATGTCTCGTTGTAGTCTGTCAGGTACTCCTGACTAAAACCTCTTGCAACTAATCGAGCTTTATATCGCAAAGGATTTCCAAATTCATCATTTTTGACTGAAAATACCCATTTACAATCGACAATATTTCTATTTTCTGGTCTTGGTACTAAAGTCCATGTATTATTTACCAAAAGGGAATTTAATTCATCTTTAATTGCGCTTTCCCACTGACTTCTATCTTCTCGAGTTTTAATTTCATCAAATGAACTCGGTAACTGATATAAAATAGACTGAGCACACAATAAATAATCACTGTCAGTTTCCTTATAAGAAATAGGGGGACGACTCTTAATTCTATCACTCCTCCTAAGATTACAATCTGTGTTTGATGTATCATTAACAGTAGAATTATCGGAATTAGTATCAACTATTTTAGTCGAATCAACTACGTCATGGTTCAACTTGCGAATTTTAGTCGAGCGCACAGGCTCATCAGATTTATAACTATCTGATTTAAAACCGTCAGAGACCTGAGACTTTATTGACACTGATTTAGGCGAAAATTCGCTATCAGTTTTGTCACGAGAATTTTGAACATTCCCTTCAAGCCCAAGTTCGGGCCTGGACAGCAGAAAATTTGTCTCATCCACAATAACGTCTCTGACAACATCAAACCTTTCGCAATTCGGATTCCAAACTTTATAACCGTTTGGTTCATACCCCAAGAGTATACCCTTCCATGACTTATCATCAAATTTTGTTTTACAAACTTTATTCTGAACATAAACAGTTGCACCAAAAACCTTTAAATATTTTAATTGAGGCCTATTACCATGCCACATCTCGAATGGTGTTTTTGAAACTTTCAAAGCTTTAGTCGGAGATAAATTAATTAAGTACACAGCTGTTAATACAGCTTCACCCCAGAAAACTTTATCCAGTTTAGCACCGTTTAGCATCGTACGAGCCTTTTCAGTTATAGTCCTAACCATGCGTTCAGAAACACCATTGAGTTGCGGAGTCCTAGGAACTGTTAAATGATATGAAATTCCTTTCTCAACACAATAATTTTTCATTTCAGAAGATAGATACTCCCTTCCGTTATCACAGTATAAATGAACTAATTTTAAATTAAATTTGGCCTCGCTTTTTGCAACAAAATCTTTTAGACAAGAGAAAACTTCCGATTTATATGCAATTAAATACACGACACAGTAATGAGTGAATTCATCAACAAAAAGAACAAAATAATTCTTGTTATCAATCGTCGAAGGAGTGATAGGCCCACACACATCAGAGTGTACAATAAATAATGGTCGTTTAATATTACTTTTATCCTTAGCCTGATTAAACGGCAGCCGACTCTGCTTCCCATATATACAAGCTTCACACAAATTGTCATTTGGTACTACTGTATTTAATTTATCTATGCCATCAACCATATTATTCGTTTTAATTTGCAAGAATTTATTTTTACTCATATGACCCAACCGTTGATGCCATAATTCGTAACTATTCACATCTTGAGTATTGGACACTTGGTAAGCAGGGCGACCAACATTCACACAAGCTGCAAAATCTACAGTAATTAAATTGTTCATTAACATACCTCGCATTATTGTCTTACCATCCTTACAAACTTGTGCTCCTCGATGATTAAATGTGACTGTATAACCGGCCCGTTGCATCTTCGAAACAGATAGTAAGTTGTAGGGCACTTCTCGGCAAAATAAAACATCCTCCAGAGCTCCACTCACACCCATGTTGCTAGTAAGCTGCAAGGTTCCTTTCTTCGTAGCTAAAACAAATTCACCAGATTTAGCAACTGAAATTTTAATAGGTACAGGTAAGACAGTAAAATTTATGCAAAGATCTTCCCTGTTAATTAAGTGATCCGATGCGCCAGAATCCAATATAAATGTAATTGAATTTTCTTTTGTATCTTGTGGGTAATCTCCGGTCATAAAAGCAAAACTTGAACAACTTGGTTGAGTAGTCTCAATTGCCTGGACTGTTCTTGTACGTTGAATAGAATTCTGCTGCTTCACCCGTTTAAAATAATAGCAATCGTTCTTCATATGACCTTTGCGTCCACAATGATGACACTTCACAAAAGATGGCTTTCGTTTTGACTTCATTTTAAAATTGTTGTAATTATTAGAATGCGGGTAATTATCTAGTTTTCTCTTCCGTGATAATTCAACATTCCTTTCCACATGTAATACTTTAGAACTCGTATCACTCGACTCATTCTTTAACTTTACTTCGTGATCTAATAATCTCGTTTTAACAAAGGTCAAGGTCAAATTGTCGTCCGTTAAAGTTTCGATTGCAGTTATAACTCCGTCATAAGTTGAGGGTAGAGTGAGAAATAAATGTGCAATTTTATCAGACTCCTCCAATTTCGCGCCACATGCAAGTAACTCGGTAATCAAGTCATCAAACAAAGAAAAATGTTTTATGAGGGGTACATCACCTTGCAGTTTCAGCGCCAATAACTTCTTACGTAAAGCCAACTGGGTTGCGATGCTTTTCCGCTCGTATAAAGAATCTAAACTCCTCAAGATGTCTTTTGCAGAACTGCCCTCTTTTGCAAAACCGAGATATGAGTCGCTCAAATACTCGACAATTACGCTTTTAGCAATCCGATTATTTTTCTCCCACTCGCGACAACGTATAATCGGATCTTCGTCAATAACTTTTATCACGTCAAGTTCACTAAGCAAGGCGCGGATTCTAAATTTCCAGGTACTATATTTTTCACCGTCGAAAGGTTTAATATTACGCTTTATTTTAACACTATCCATGGCAGCACGAAATTAAATATCACGCAGTAATTAAACGTTCCCTGGGCCCATAACCTATAGGGAAATCAGGTTATGGGAGTTTAAATTAAATGCAGAGTTGAGGACTTTATAATGAACACGTATATTTATCCTCTTAATACACACTGGGAAGTAATACGTCTGTGACCTATCACAAATCCGAATAGAAGAGAAGTAAGAGAGTAGACTAGATTGAGTGGCCTTTTATAACACATGTCCAAGTAGGCAAAAACAGAAAACACATAGGTGGCTCTACTGTGCTCAACTGAAAGTCAGTATAACAACTAGATTAATTTTTGCACACGGAAATAAAATAAACCAACAGTATATAACTTTATATATATACTTTAAACGCAATTTTATATATGTCATTGGGACATATGAATTGTTTTGATATAGGATTCCTAATCACAACTGCAATAACTACACTACTTATTGCAGTTTTTGTTAGTAAGCTGACGTATTATTGACATATTGCTCTTTTGTGTAGCACAAAATACAGTTTCTTCCAACCATAAGTGCAATAACTGTCCTAGTTATTGAGATTTTCCATAGTAAAATATTTTAATTAGATATAAGGCAGAGATGGTTAATTGTAAGAACATAATAATTTATACCAAAATATATTAAAACAATATATTTGGTATGAAAATATTTATTTATAAAGTACAATTATATGAAATTGTAAAAATCTAAATAAATTTTATCAATTAAATCACTACATAGCGTTTTCTTACTTACATTCTACATTCAACAATTAATAAAATCACAACTAAGAAACTGTAGTTGGTAATTCGCATGTCATATCAATAGAAAAAACGCTTTTAACAATCAACAAACTTTTCTTTTTTTTATCTCTTTTCTTATATAAAAACAGTAAAATCATGTATCCCTAAAAAATCGAGATAATTAGATATAATCCACGTTACATTTGTATTGGGACATTGTTTGCGAAGATCACTGTGGTGTCAATTCACCACAAATTCAATAAGTTTTTCGGAGAAATGCCAGGATTCTGCTGCCTTTGTGGCAAAACGAAATTATCAGTATTGACACCGCCATCTGAACCATTGCATTTCTGTTTCGTGGCAAACCAAAAGAATCGCGACATTTTCTAGCCAACAACCAAACCTACAATAGTTATTTCCAAGTGATTTCATTTGGGACAGAAATTATTGAAGAACCAGGATTTAATCCAATTTTGAAGGTATTTTTGTTTTTACGCACAATTCAGAAGTAACTTTTATAATTGTTTCTGAAGGAAAATAAGATAAAACATTATAGGTATATTGGTAGAGAATGACACCAGGCAAAGTAGCAAAATAGCATAAATACATATTTAAATAAATAAATTTCCTGACATTTTGTTTCCTGACGTGTTGATTGGATAATGACTTTGCGTTTTATTCTGTAGATGCATGGAAAATTCACCATCGAATTGGATCATTGCCGCCTCTCGGAGATCCGCAACATATTTTTTACAAATACACCTCATGGACAACATGGGAAAACAACTTAATTGACGTCTAGAGATTAATACAACTATGAAAATAGCGATTCTTCCAGACATGCAATAACGACTTCATGAACATCATGCATTGGTTAGGATATTCAAGACTGCTTTGGAGCGCATGTCAAATGATGACTACAAAGTCTTTTTCAGAGTGGAAAAACGAGCAGTTGGAATAAACGAACACACCTTTATCTCTCCAACTTAAAATTTTCCACATTAAAATAAAAGGGTTTGATGTTGGCAATTTCATTATTTCATAATGAAGGATTTAACATTATCAATTTGTATTAAATTTTTCAAATAGTATAATCTGGTCTATCATTGACTGTTTGGCGGAACGAAGTTCGCCAGGCCCGTTAGTAAGTAGTAAGACTAGTAGTACATTTAGTAAGCTAGACATTTTACGTAACAAATTTCCTTATGATAAATGCAATAACTCTTTAAATGTTGCGTTTATAACTAGTAAATGTATTAAAAATTTATAAAACGTACTAGTCATAAGTGCAGTAACTGAGACTTATTGCCGTTATTTTAAGTAATACGACAAAATATCAAAGCTATCCAAGTCATAACTCAAGATATTTCGGTTATGATTTGCTGCTTAAAAACCTTAATATTAGATATTGCAGTTATGATAACCAACAAAACCAAAACTAATGAAGATACAAAAAGACGTCTAAGAAGAAAATATAGAGCTCATTTTCCTGATTATGGATATGTTATTAACTCAATTTGCTCAAAAACACGAGTTATTGCACTCTTCGTTAGGACGGCAGCAATAGCATCGACTATTGTCTAAGTATCAACCTGGATCAAGCATGATGAACTACTAGATGCGTTTTATAATATTTACTTAGCTAAGCTCAGCTACAACCCACTAATGGCCCACTACTGAGCACGGGTCTCTCCTCATTGCTGAGGAGGCCTAGAGCATACTCCACCACGCTGCTCCAATGCGGATTGGTGGAGGGGTTAGTGGTCAACCCAGTGTCGATAGTTTTCAAGCCGTCCGAAGGCCTCCGACATGGCTTAACGACTGCTATCAATCGATAACAACCCGGACCGACGGCTTTACGTGCCCTCCGAAGCACGGAAGCGCTCAAGATATTTTGCCACTAGCGGTCATCCATCCGACTACCGACCGCGCCCGCTGTTGCTTAACTTTATCGATCGCTTAGGATCGACGCAAGCCGCCGGGCTATGAGCGCTTCAATATTTACTATTTCAATATTTAATTTCTAATATCTAAGATTAGGGTTTAATTTTTATGGTCTACATTTCAGTCGAGGAGAAGATATGATAGATTTCTTTATATATTACTACGTGAACATTCTAACAAGAACGTCACCTTTCATCATAGGAATGATATACGGATATTTGATACATTTATGGAGAAATAAGAATGTGAAAGTGCCTATGGTAACAATAATTTATTATTTTGTATTTTTACTATTTAAATACGCAATAGACATACAATGAGGCCTCTGATTATAATGCAGCTATTTGTGAATAAATACTTAGTTTGTTTTTTTAGCATTAAAAACTAAAAATCTATCTAACATTTTCTTTGTTGCAGATCCTCTCAAATGTCTTTCTTTTATTAGCTTTACTAATTTTGCTAGCAGCGATGTATTGCGCCCAAGTTGCGATGCGACTCGATTGGGACAATCAATTGGCAGATAATTTTTTCAACTCATTTTTACGACTATTGTGGTCTTTGGCATTGGGTTGGCTTGTCTTTGCTTGTGTTGATGGAAAAGCTGGTAAGAATATGATTTGATGTGAAAATACAGTTTAAATAATAATAAAGAAGTTTTTGCACTTAACATTTGATAAATATTACAATGCGTGTCATATAAATAACGGTTTTGTGACTGATTTATAGCTTCTTTATATCTTTTAAATATTAAAGTCACTTTTTAAATGGTCTACTTATGAAATTTTCAACTTTATTTTCTAGTTTAACTCGTCTTTTCCATATTACTATTTTTTTCAGAACCGATCAATTGGTTCCTGTCTCTTAGCATGTGGAAGCTGCCAGCTCGGATCTCTTATGCTATGTATCTGATACATTATTCAATTATGGTGGGATTCTACGCGTCTATTGTATCTCCTATATACTTCACGGTACCAGCTATTGTAAGTACTCTTATAAACTTTGCTATATTTAGTGTTCACAATATTTTATTGTTAATACACAATGTGTAATACTAATTTTATATATTTTTTCAGTTGTTCAACTTTATGGCATATCTTTTTATGACAATGTTAATATCTTTCTTCGCCACATTGCTCATAGACTCGCCATTTTCAACATTATTTAAGCTGTTATTAGGAGGAGGTAAGTAAAATAGAGGGTGTTTTAATTTTGTAAGTGTCAATAACGTTTTGTGTTTAGAGAATTTCGACTCAATAAAATGCAATAAAAATTCCATTTACATAGAATTATTAAAATGAAAGAAAAACATATCTACTACATATAAGTAGATACTTGTTTCGAAAGGGTTCCTAAAATGTTATTTGATCTTTATCTTAGTAAGATGTTTAACTTGATGAATGATTATGAAACATCTTACACAGGTGTTAAAAAATCACCAAAACCTGAAGTGAACGGAAAACGTAATGATTATACAAAAGATGTTGCGGCTTGAAATGATAAAAAGAGGAATTCCCTAAGGACTTCAATTAATCAAACTACAAACCAAAGAAAAGAGAGATGGTGTGAAGTTCAAAGATTCATTAAAAGAAAAGACAACTCGTAGGTACCTGAATACATTTAACCTAACTGGGTAATCTTTCCTTAATTAATAGAATAACAGCAAAATAAAAGTATATGGACTTTGAAGTGATTGTTTTATTTATTTACTTCATGAAAAACCTGGTAAATTTTATCTTAATTTGATTTATTGTGATAAAAAGACGTGGGCTGAAAGAACTGTCTGATATAAAAACTTATTATAGAGAAAAAAATTGTAGAAATCAGAAAAGAAAGCAATATTTTCCCCGGGTTATATTATTCATAAACCTTTTAATAGTCGTGTTTTAGGAAAATTACGGTGAGCAACGAGAATATGATGATTTTCGAAATAGGAAAATAAAGAATAGCACTTAGAAATATGCATGAGTACTTTCATAGCAATGCTGCTTTTCCCCTCGGTCAGTCTTTTTTACTGTTTGGAAACTTAAGAATATCTTTTAATAAAAGGAGTCTTTTCAAATAAGTGAACAATATTATTAGGGACTACACAGTAATAACCGCCATCGCTTCGCTATTCTGAAACTACAGTCTAATAAAAATAAAAATTGTGCCTGTAAGTACATACACTCAACATTGCTAAATTATATTTACTTATCTACTCGCGAATGAAATAAATGCTATGGAATGTAAACAGGCATTAATTTTATTGCGGTATTTAGCTTTTATTTTCGGTATTTAACGAGTTTTCATTAGATCTTCACGTATTGAGTACTGGTTGATGTCTTATGTATTTATTATGACTATGATCCCACGATGGTATCTGTTGGTCTTTATGTGTGCGTGTATGTTTGACTGTATGTAACTTTCTTTAAGGACTCGATTGATCGAAATGCGGTTGTATATGATTATCATTAATTCGTTCCATCTTCTTGTACATATATTGTGTTCTAAAGGGATTTTGAAAAGGACATTTTTGGAAAATTTTAACCGAGAAAACACTGTTTTTACAACATACTTAAAATTGAGTTTTGGTGTCGTAAAGCAGAAAGTTTCGTTGATAACCTGCAGGACCTACAGATTTTTTTATGTTTTATAGTACGAGTATAGTATAAATAACAATTGTCAAGTACCCTATAATTTTAAGAAAATATCAAGTGAGCTGATTTTACCCCGCTACAGCTTTATTGGTAGATAGGTATAGATATTTTATCAGTCCTCTGTTAATTAATCTGTTTAATCATGATAATACTGGATGCTAAAGGATAATTATAAATCAGATAGCTATTAGTTTATAATTGACTATTGAACGTTAATTATTGTTGTGAATTTTAATAATAATTAAATAATATAATCAAATAATAATTTAATATTTAATACAAGAGTGTTAAATAAAAATAAAAAGTAAAATGTTTTCAAAGGTGTTTTTTGCTGTAATTCTTATGAATCATATATTAACGAGCAATATATACGCGTTTATGGATTTGGATTTAGACTCTGATAGACATCCTTTTGATAGGGAATTGCATGAAAATGTGTTGGACCCAGATTTGTGTCAACGACAATTGGATTATTTGACTATGGATATTGGATTGTTAGCGAGATGTAAGATGTTTTTTCTGTAAGATACTTAGTAGTAGCATTCCTATTATAGATCATCAAAAACATTATAATTATATTATGTTGTTTTTTTATGTCAAAATAGATTCTAGATTTGTTATAATGAAGTAATCATGATAGTCGTATTTGTAGGTAAGGTGGTGAAATTTACAATGTTTTAAATTAAGGTTTTGTAATTTCTACCACAATAAAAATACATAACATACAAAATATTTTGGCAAAAAATATTTTTTGGTTTTTCACCCAGTAACATTGTTTTGGGTTGGCATTTGACTTTTAAACATACTTTGATTTTCAACATGAAAACATTGTAGAAATTCCATTATTTACAAATACAATAATTTTTCAGTTCTCGATGCTGGACTCAGAATCCCTAAAGGTATATTAACAGGGAATACCGTGGACTTAGGTAACTTCCATCAGTGTCTGGCTATTAATGAAATAGCAGAAAACAATATGGTAATAAACGGCAAATATTGTCGAATAAGAGTACCAATACAACAAGATTTGCGTCTACCAGATGTTTTAGACCGGTCGTTTTTGAAGTTTGATCCCAGGGATTTGACGATAGATATGAACACGCTTAGACAATTGGAAGCTATCAATCGTCAGAGACTATCTCTGACAGCAGAACTTCCTGGAGTTCGTTTGGATGAGAGGTACTTATTTACATTCAGATTGGAAATGATATCCACGGATAATATAGATTTAGTTCAGCTTATTAAATTGGTAAATATTTAAAATGAACGTTCAGGTTGAGATTTTTTACTTAAAATAAATTCATACAAGACACCCACCCCACAGGTTGTGAAGTTTTAATGTTGAACGCACGAAGTTATAAAAAGCTTTTTAATTTTCTTTCAAACACTTTCACGTCATCATCAGGCAGTGAAACCGATATGAGCAAGCTATTCCACTCCAAGTTTCTATGATATTTGAGCTAAATCAAATACTGATGAACTAAACTCGCATCTTAATCGTATTCTAGAAATCATTAATACCTACTTGACTGCATGGATAGTAGTGATCAAATTTGATTTAGAAAAAGAACTCGATTCTTTGTTTTCTAGGATTGCACCAGATAGTCCGTTGACAAACGTAAGTTTTAATCTAGCGGTATGTATACCAAGACCGTGTACCACGGAGCAGGCCATCAGTGGCCTGTTATTCAATCTGACCGACATCGGGTTTGAGTTCAGCGATGTCCTCTGTCGTCTTCCTGATGATAGACCTTGGGTGGCTGCCGATTACGTTGCGTTGTAAGTTGAAATCTCATTGATCATGTTTTATGTTTTTTGCATTTGAACAATAAAACATGTTTCCTACCGCTCTATAGTACGAGTACTATCAACTTGCTTAATTATTTTAGTACCTGCCAAATTCGCTCGTACTTCGTCCATGTCAGTTAATGTTAATTTTATGAAAACTATGATGAAAATCATTTTAAATATCTTTTATTAATTATTTTCAAATTTTAAATATTTTTACTAATTATCAATATTTTACAGCGTTGTTTTCTCTCTTATTGGTTTTGTTACCATTATCAGTACCTGCTATGATTTATACCAGTCAATTTATCTTAAAAAAAGTAAGTATAAGTACACTTTTGGATATACTTAAGGTACCTACTGAACGTTTATTTAAACTTTGCAATGGCAGATCGCAGATTAATCAACAATTCCTTCCTGCATTAAGTTTTTATTTGCAAAAAGAGAGGATGTTTCAAAAATTTGTTCAGAATAATACGCCCAGAATTTTCCAAATATCAATTACATTATCACACCATACACATAAAATTCTTAACACAACAACCTTTCTTCTATACTATGAACACCAAAATAAGGGGTTAGGACGGTACAATTTTTTAAATTGTAATTATCAAATAAAATTATTAATTTCATGATTTAAAAGGTGCAAAAGATATAAATACAACCTGCACTTCGTTCTCCGTGTACACAAATACACGTCGGCTCTTGACATTCAAGTCAAGCCCAGGATCTTTGGAATGTCTAGACGGAGTACGGGCACTTGGTATAATCTGGATCATTCTAGGCCATAGCTTCGCTGCAGTATCTGATGCCATCAATCCGATTGAAGGTTTGTCGGTTGGTACTTATGTTTGGTGTTTAAATACAGTCGAATGTTAGATTTAGTTAAGTATAGAAACCTCTTTATGGAATAGGGTACTTTCGGTAGTGAAAAATAAACTTGATTTTCCTAATAAAAAGCAACAAAAAATATATTTCGGCAAAATAAACACGCCTTCTCGTCTTAAAATAAAAGAAAATATTAATTCTTTTTTTATTTCCGAAAAAACGCTGTCAGACCTTGTCAGCCATTTTGATGACGTAATAATGGTAATTTATACAGTGCCACAAACTTATCTGACCCGGTCGCCAAAATTGGAACTAATGCAAATGTTATCAGAAAAATACCTGTTGTCAGAAAAATACCAAGACAGTAGCGCCATCCTTACCGGATCAAATAAGTTTGTGGCACTGTATGTAAGACCGGCATTCATTCAAGTTGAAAAGCACGAAACTGAACTGACAGTTTGGTTCTTGGAGGAATAGGTTTGCCTTTATGACGTCACACCAATGCCTCTCGTGTTTTAGGTCACGTGACATACTGATTAAAAATTTCGAATTTTAATATTGTTTATTAAAATAATTATGAGCTTTTATGACTCAAAATCAGAATATTTAAGTATATTTCTACATAAATTTTTATTTTTATCAAATTTCATAGTTTATTTTTCATTACGGAAAGTACCCTCAAAAGGAACTTGTATAAAACATAGCTAAGAACCATCGCAAGGAAACTGGCTTCGGATAAAAAAAAAAACAGAGTGAAATCGGTCACTCTGAGAGCAACGGTGCCATGAGACAGACACACAGACAAACATACAGAGAGATAGGTGAAACTAATAACTATTACACCTCTTTTTACGTTAGGGGTATCAACATTACTGTGTTTTTGTTGCTTCATTTCAATACAAATATATTTCAGTGGTCAGTATCACTACAAGCAACTTGGATTACCTTGGCGCCTATTTCTGTGGATACCTTCTTCTTCCTTAGTGGTCTCCTCCTAGTTTATTCGACAGTTGGAAAACTTGGTCGAAGTAAGTATTGGATTATTATATTGTTTTCTTTTTTATTACTTTTAATTAGGAATTGAAAATAATACTTAGTTAAGAAAAATCATAGAAAATTCAACACTGTCAATACGTCCATTTTAAATATTTGGGGTTTTTATGCATGTTTACGTGCTTTTTTCGTTTCTAGAACTTTATGAAAGTTACACTTAATTGAAATAATACCTAAGAATTTTCCTGATTTTAAAATATAGTATATTACTCGACTTAGCAAAATATCTTTACCGATAAAATTTAATAGTGCTATAAACGTCATATAGAACTAAGACTAATTTTCAAATTGTTTTAATTTAATTTTAGTGCAACTTCTAAAGAACCTTCACATATTCTACCTGCTCCGATTGCTACGCTTGTTCCCAATACTAGCAGCAGTCATCCTCTTTGAATCTTCATTGTATATGCGTGCCTCCGATGGTCCATTATGGAACGTAGTAGCTGTTCGGACGTTGACGTGCAGAGAATTTTGGTGGTCTACGCTACTTCATGTGCAGAACATTGTAAATCCCATGGATGCTGTAAGTATTCCATGAGAAATAGTGAAACAAATAATAATTAATAAAAAATTTGTTTACCGTAGATAAACGAACTAGGTATCTAAAATAATGATGATTTTTTGGCATCCCTAAATTGAAATAAGTTACAAAATTATATCAGACACAATAAACCGGCGATTGGCGCAATGGTTCGATTTGCAGCGAAGCGGGAATTTTAATTATGAGTTTCTGTAGTCAGTTTTGGCATGTCTGTTAGTTAGTTAGTGCCCATGCCTTGTCTGTTATGACACTGACGACATAGGGAATCCTAGTGTGGGGTATTGAGTGTATAACGTTATTTAATAAACTATTTGGTAGTGGCCTGCCTATGAAGGGTTCGATTTAGTGTCGGATTTTATTATTGATACATTATTTTTTTTATCAGCATAACGGTATAAACATTACACTTCATTTTAATTCCGAATTTCTTTTTACAATTTTAATTTTCAGTGTATTGGAGTTTCATGGTATCTCGCAATAGATGTTCAACTTCACATTCTATCTCCAATTATTCTCTTCTGGGTGCTCACTAGTAGACGAGCTGCCTGGACAGCTTTGAATATCGGCTTAGTAGTAATTCTTACAGCATCTACTGTATTTAATTTCGTCAAAAATTTTCCATCAGGGGTCATATCGCCTAAGTAAGTGTATATTAACTTATTACTATTCCTTTCAGTTCGTGCAAAAACAGTAATTTTGATCTGATCTCTTATTATTTTTAATATCATATTCTTGTGCTTTTAATATTTATTTCCTTAATTGTTAACTTCTTTGTACCAATGGTCTAAAATTACTGTACTCTGGCATAAAAGGTTTATTCTAGTCATTTTCAGTTTACTTGATCCTTGACAGTTAATATTTCCTTGTACCTACTTTTATTATAATGGTAAAGGACAATAACACATGAAGTCCAATATTCAAAGTGAGAAAAAATATATACGATTCTGCAAGCGATATTATATTGATGATGCCACTGGTGGTGTGCCACTTACATCAGATCACAGATGGTGTGTCAGATTGTCTTTATTACTCGCTTTAATTTACTCGATTTTATTTGTAGTCGACCAGAAGATTTTGTGGATTATTACAAATATTACTACGTCAATACTTTGACAAGAGCTTCACCTTTTCTCGTTGGAATGGTCTACGGATACCTGCTTCATCTTTGGAGAACAAATAGAGTGAAAGTACCCAGTGTAAGTAAAATGTTTGCAAAACTGAATGTTTCTTGTTCCTACAGCTATTTGATCATGTTCCTGGTATTATGTTACGGTCGCACTATTTACTGAAAAATGTTGATCCATCTCAAAGCGAGCGTTGTTATTCCATTTTCTTTGAAACAGCGGAGCTTAAGATTTACTTTAAGGTTGAAACTGTATATGACGACGGTTATCGCGATCTCTCGGGACGTTGTCGATAGCATGCAAAAGGATATATTAAAATCCTTCTACAAGTTTAAAAGATTGTTGCGTTTTTATGTCAACAATGTTAGACTGCGATACACAACTGTCTAATCGTCATATCTGTAGAGCTACGTGGATTTCACCACTCATGGGACTTGATGCACGTCCACAAAGACCGAACATACGGCTAGAAAATTATATATTTTACAAGGCTAAGAGGAATATGAAAGTAGAATCTATTGCAAAAACATTTTCGTAACTTCCATTCATCCCTCATCCGGATCGGGTATCGTACAAGACGTCTCTATTGAACATTACGCAGAAACATTGAAGGTAATAGATACCTATATCATAAAAGTTTAAAATAGAAGAGGAATCCCACATAATGCGTGGTATACCTACGTGGTATATCCAGAAAATATGAATTTTTAAACTAATGGATTCATTGTTTCAGATCATCACGAGAATCTTGCTTATGTGTTCCTTACTAACTATGTTAGCAGTGCTGTATTGCTCCTACATAGCGATGACATTAGACTGGGACAATCAGTTGGCAGACAATTTCTTCAACTCATTCTTACGACCTCTATGGGCTTTGGCTTTGGGTTGGATAGTCTTCGCTTGTGTACAGGGGAAAGCTGGTAAGAATTTCATTGTAGCACTGAATAAATGGCGGAATATGTATGGAATTTTCTGTGAGTATTATTGTTGTCGAGGCACGGGAGTCGGAATCAAACTCGGATATGCAATTAATAACTTCCCGATTACAAATATGCGACCGTCCGTAGCCCGACCGTGACTAACGGTGCGGTGCATTAGTGCATCGTACATGCATATGGGGATACGTAGGTATAATTGTACATACATACATGTGTAGTCCCTACATCATTCCTCCCCTTTTTTTAAAAAATATTAATACCTACTAGAATGTAATGACATGTTAAAAATTATATATCAGTTATCAGAGTTATCGCCAGTATCCGAGGTTATCGGTGTTAAATACCTACCTAATATCATTTAAAATTCTTAACTCAAATCGAAAGTCGATAAAAATAATGTATATAATCTTATGTACTTAATTTCGAAGCAAATTTCAGATTATCTTGATTGGAAGTTACTTAATTTATAATGTTAATTTTATTTAGTGTTATGTTATTTGTGACATAATATACAATTACCTGCATATTATTATGCCATTATAATATAATCTGAAGATAAAACGTAATTAATAGCCGCAGTTAACTGCGTTTATGCTATGGAAATTAAAAGTGGTTTAACAGGAAATCCTTTGTAACGTAACATAGGTACCTACATTATAATATACCTACATATTCCACAGAATTCAATTGGAATGAATGAAGTAAGATACTCATGACTATTTCCAGTTTTTATCCTTCATATTTTTCCGTAACTATAACAAAAAACCTTTCAGAAATTGTAATAGCCCTACAAAATGAAGTTGACAAGAAATTTGATAAAATATAACTAGAGAACCGCCCGCGCTTCGCTTCGAGACGGTAACAGCCGCGTAGGTCCCGCTCCCGTAGGAATCTCAGCTAAACAGTAGCCTATAACATTACTTAAGTAAATCACATGTAGTATTTGATAGCATGATTCAGAACTTGCAAATGAATTTTACTAACGCCATCTATTAAAAGCATCCGGAACTAAATATCTAGCAAGTAACAAAACATCGATCTTCCCATGGGAATGAGATGTTTTTCCTTGGTAAAAAGTAGCCCACGTCACTCTCCACCCTCCTAACTATCCCCACACACATAAATCATACCATATAATAGCCATGCTGCGACGTGAAAGAGTCACAAACAAACAAACAAACACACTTTCACATTTATAATATTAGTAGTAAGGATGAACGAATGATTTAAATAACTTTTAACGAAATAGAACTGACTTTAAGATCGAAAAGTAAAAATCGGTTCAGTTATACGCGGTTAATATTCCTAAATCCTTCTCCAAGGACTGATAAACACGATGCTGAAAACCGTATCAAAATCAGTTCAGCCAAACAATATGCCTAAATCCTTCTCCTAAGTTTGACAAATACTATACTGAAAACCGCATCAAAATCGGTTCAACCAAACGCGAGATAATCACGCACAAATATACATACCTACATACATACAGTCATAGGTACAGGTCAAACTGAGAACCTCCTTTTTTGAAGTCGGTTAAATATCAAGTTTATTTCCAAGTTCTTTGCTTAAATATCTAGCACACTAGTTTACCCTGTGGCTCAGTTATAGTAGAAACGCGCTAGGTATGCGTTCCTGACACATGTCAATTCGTCATGACTAGTGATGTACAATAAAGAGGCTTTGGGCAAAACGTCACACTCGGAAAACGTCCCATGGGACGTTTCGCCCCCGTCATTTTTTGACTGGGTCGATTGGTCCCAGAAATCCAAAATGAAATTATATAGTCGGCAGAAAAATCTACATACGTGTGTGAGATATTTTCACTATAAATATTAAGGTTAGCTTCTATTTGATAATAAAAAGAAATTGAAATACAGTACTTAATATAAATTATTTTTAAATAATTATACAATGACTAATACAAATGCCATAATATCTGTTTTTAATTAGAATTTAGCTTTATGTAAAAATGATGATACAAGCCTTAAATCTTTATTTTTTATTTAATATTCGTTAATAATACAAAAATTATTACCTGGCACCATGATTTAAACTACCTGTGATTAAAGCGAATGCCATAATTAACACAGGCAATCTAAGGAAATGAACATAATATCTTTAAAATCCTTTTTTTAATATATAATTTGTGTATTCAAGTAGATTGGCAATACTTGAACACCTTATAAATATGACGTAATAAATGATTTTGGTCATTTTTATGCTTACAAACACATTAATACATAGTACCACTTTAGCTTCAAATTAACATCCCTCGACACTAAAATGCCAATAACTTGTAAATTTCCTCTTAAAGTAGTCAGTGTTTTATGGTTTTAAAATCTCCATTTACCAAGCAACATTTTGAAATTATTTGCACTATTAGTTAACTGGATATTTTTTTCCACCAGCCACCGTCAAACTTGAATCAAAGAAACAATCGAAAACATAAAAAGTCCTAAATAGACACGAATTTCTAGGAATCACGTAATAATTTGAACTCAGTCATAGCTTGGGATTAGGGATTGCAATCCGGTTTTCCGGATCCGGTAATCCGGCAGATCCGGCGTGATTTTGGACCTACCGGATCCGGAGAGTCGGCGCCGGATCCGGTATCGGATCCGGTAAGGCGAAAATAGCGCGAAAAACAGTACTCACTGTGTGTAAAAGTGATTTGATTTTCCATAAATACGTATTTTATTTTACTTTTTATGTCTATCTATCTATCAGCCTATCGAAGTCCACTGCTGGACATAGGCCTCACCTAATTGGCGCTACTCCGACCGGTCCTGAGCCTTCTGAACCCAACGGTTTCCCGCTGCCTTCTTCAGGTCATCCTCCTTTTACCAAGACGTGGTCGCCATTCGAGGACTTTTCTACACTATCGGCCATCCATCCTTCGAACGATGTGGCCTGCCCATTGCCACTTCAGCCGGCTAACTCTGAGAGCTATGTCGGTAACCTTCGTTCGTCTACGAATTTCATCGTGGCCAATCCTTTCTCGTAGCGATATACCTAACATAGCCCTCTCCATAGCGCGCTGTTTGACTTTGAGACTTTTAATGCGGGCCAACTGTAAAAGACCACGTCTCAGATCCGTATGTTAACAATGGCAACACAAATTGCTCGAACACTTTCGACTTCAGGCACTGAAGAAGTTTGGATGACATGATATATGTAATACAGAACTTTTTATGTATTAAAGTGCAACCTCGATATAACAAATTAGAAAGGGAACAAAATACATATTCATTATATCAAGTAATTCGTTAAACTGAGGTTTGTTATATTGACGCAAGGGAGGTCTAAATTTGTAATTAAGACGCAAAAAATTCACCTCAACATTATGTTACATCACTCATTTTTTTACAGCGAACAACTTTTGCTTATAAATGATAACACATTTTTATTAAATGACTCTGTGTATTTTCTTTTTTAAAACGATTAGGTAGGTAACAATTTTTCCCGAACTTTAAGCTATGTTAAATTTTTTTCGTCTAAGGTTTTTTTCAACGTAGTTAATGATATTTCGCTTTTCTGCGACTGATAAGCAGCACCTTTTACGTTTCTGAGCTATTGCAAATGGAATCTTTAACAATAGTGACGAGCAGCACTGTTTACATTACTGTTCATCAAACGACTTCGATTGTTTTACATCAAAAACCTTGTATTCGTAAAAAATCGTAATGTAAAGGTATATTTTACGTTGACTCTTATGGATAATTCAAGTTGTTATATTGAGGTTCGGTATAATTATGAAGGTTGCAAACTCACAATCACTGAATACTATACCCTAAATAACTTTTCATCACCCCTATTCGAAAAAGACGACTTGGTTCGGACATAAGGGGTTCCAAAGTTGCTGTTTTCTATTCAGCGGGCCGGAATGAATTTTCATACAATTTTTCCTGCCGGCTAGATCTTTTCCGTCCTATTTTGAATTTAGAACATTTTAGTATTTTGCGCTAAAGAAATCGAACACAGATATTGTTTGAATAAAGAATGTCTGGTTCGACGCGAGGGCCCCGCCAGCTGAATAATAAAAAAAGAAATCATTAAGATCGCTCGAACTATTTCCCGCGTTTTCGTGCATTTTTACGTATTGTTAGGTTAGAAATTTTGTTTTGTTTTGAAAAAATGAGTTCTTCCAACGATAGTGAAAGTATCCTCCTGATAGTATAAAAACTGAAGCGAGTAATGTGATGAATACTTTATTACCTGCGAAATCCCGGGAAAAATATTTGAAAGCCTATGATAATTTTTTGGAATGGAGAAATGCAAGAGGCGCCAAGAATTTTTCAGAAACTGTGTTTTTGGCGTACTTCCAGAACTTAGCCAAAACTTAAAAACCTTCCACCCTTTGGAGTATCTACTCAATGCTTAAATCAACAGTCAGTTCTAATAACGATATAAAACTGGACACATATTCGAAATTAATAGCATATCTGAAGAGGATGTCTGATGGATTTAAACCTAAAAATCCAAAGTGTTCACAGTCAAAAATGTGGAGACTTTTCTTAATGAAGCACCCGACGAAATCTTTCTTGCCGTAAAAGTAAGTAACTATGTATATGGTGGAGTGGACTATTATAGTAAAATATAGCCATAGTGTTTTAAATAGCTGAATAATAAAAAAAGAAATCAAATTAAGATTTCGTTATCAAATTAAAATTAAGTTTTCGTGCATTTTTACGTATTATTTTCTATTATATATATATATATTATTTTCTCATAGTGGGTGATGAAAAGTAGAGTGTATCACTCGGGTGCAAGTATATTTTTGGCTCGGGCGACGTACTTTGAATCCCTCGCTACGTTCGGGATTCTACTAAAGAATCCCTCGCTACGCTCGGGATTCTACTCTAGAATCCCTCACTTCGCTCTGGATTCAAAAAACGCCCTCGCCGAAAAAATATTACTTTGCACCCTTGTCATACAATCTACTATTAAAGTCAATCCGGCCGGATCCGATCGGATCCGGATTGACGAAAATTCGACCGGATCCGGCCGGATTGAAAATGATACCGGATTGCAATCCCTACTTGGGATTGTAGACCAACTATCTGAGAGTACGTGAAAAAAAAATTAAAACATGTGCTCATTTGTGTAGCCAGCAAGTAAAAGTAGGGTAAGAGAGCTTGATTTCTGAAAAATCAAACAAAGGTCAAAATCTCGAAAACGGTGACACTTTTACTAAAACGATTTTTTGACATCTGGTAGGTCTCTCTCCAAGCTATCGACCATTTCAGTTTGTCGTACAATTTACGGGTCACCCTGTATATATTATACACACAATACATATAAGTCAAGTTTAGTACAGAGCATTGAGCATTAGGTAAGTTATCCAAGCAATCTTTGATCTTGAGGAAATATAATTATTCTATGTTGTGATTTTTTTTAAATCAAATGTTGATATAATATGTATACGGTAAATAAAATAAATACTATAAATATATACATATATGTCTATATTAAGTAATAATAGATATTTTCTCTATTCAAGGATATTCTGTTTAATTTTATACTATGTATTTAGTTGTTTTCTTGCAGACTGTACAATATTTTGCAGCGAACAATAGAATTTCTGCATATACTTATAAGTGGTCCGTTTAGCCCAAAGAAAAAAATTAAATTAAATCAAAGAACAAAAACGTCCCGTGGGACGTTTTCCGAGTGGGACGTTTTGCCCAAAGCCTCATTATGTCACATCACTACAAAAACAAAAAGTTGATATGACATGGATATAACCTTGAACGAGCGCCGTTTGACGTGGTTTTCTTTTAAAAGGTATTGTTTTTATATTTTTGTTAGTAATACTTTTAGCCCAAGATTAATACAACTATTGTGAGTTGGCATAATTATTCGATTTAATGTTTGATTTTAATGTTATCACTCGTTAATAAGGCAATTAAAAGATATTAAAAAATTGACAATTAATTGTACGCCAGTTCAAAGTTACATCGCCCAGTCGAATGACAGACTTCAGGAACGCATACCTAGCGTGTTTCTACTATAACAAGCTGAATTCCTGAGCTCGATTTCTACTGACACTCCGCAATTGAAGTTTTATTTTATTATGTTCGTTAAAACCCCATACATTTTTGTAGGTGAATCGATTTTGATAAATATTTTTTATTTTAAATCTAGAGCTTTTACATGTGTACCATATAAAGTATAGATATATGTATTATTTGTAAAGATATTATAATGTCGTATGTATGTATGTGTGTGTTTGTGTGTTTGTTATCAGTATTTACCACCTGTCAGAACCATAGGAAATCATATAAGGCAAAGGGGATGGTCATTTTTACAGTCGTTTTCTTTTGTTACAGAACCTATTGATTGGTTTCTATCCCTCGGAATGTGGAAGCTACCTGCGCGGATCTCATATGCCATGTATTTGATACATTTCTCAATCATGGCCGGGTTCTATTCAGCTATAATAGAACCCATATATTTTACTGTGCCCTACGTCGTACGTAATGATAATATTATTGTATTCACATTGAAAATATTTTATATTTTGGAAAGATCTTTAATCCTTACTTAAGTTTATATTTAATTGTTTCAGTTTTTCAACTTCACAGCTTTTATGTTTATAACATTAATAGCGGCATTTTTTGTAACATTATTGATTGATTCGCCATTTTCAACCATATTCAAACTGGTATTAGATAGAGGTGAGTAAAAAGGAATTTTGGGATAGGTACCTATTATTATTAATAATAATAACTGCTGCTACTAAATCCTCCATATGGCAAGTAGTTAGAAAAGATTTCATAATTTTACTCAAAAATATTTATTTGCATCTAAGTTGTTGCCAAAGGAATTAAGAAGACAATACAAAAATCCTTCTTTGTATAATTTAGTTATATAATTTACTTATCAGCCAATTTGATATTACAGGTTTCAAAAAACCCCAGGCATCACAAACGAAACCGAGATACAACGAAACAATAGGGCAAAGTAATGGAAACGAAAATTATAACAGATAGAAAAACATTGAAATGCAATAACTTTCAATTACAAAATAGGAATAAATGTGTGCCTTCGTTCGTTTATAAAAAATTATAAGCATGTCTGCCTAGCAGGTGAAGTAACTCACTTAACAAAAGTTGTCCGGGTAAATAAGCAGCTCTTGTACCTACCTTTGTGATGGAATAGGTAAAATGCTTGATGGTAACCCTATGGAATATGAAATAACTAAGAGTATAAGGCTGTTTCCTTATAGTAATAATAATCCATGTATGAGATACATGGCTTGGATATTAACATGTTAGGTATGTCCGCATCATGACACAGGAGAAATATCATTATCTACTTATAAGTATTTAAATAAATCATATAAAATAGACAAAAGAGGTTTTGTTTTAACCCCATCGTTCCACTTCTATATTAATGAAGTTCTGAAAGCATTAAAAGCCCTGATGTTGGCATTGCTTACAACTACCTATGTACCTACCTATTTCTTTCTGTCGCAACATATTATCCATAGGATTATTACAGATGGATCATTGACGTGATTGTTCAAAGTTCAAACATTGCCTAAAATATAAGAACCACTTAGGTATGTAGTAAAAATTACTTCACGTTCATGTTAATAGAATTCATTAGGTACATTTTTTTCGTGTGAGAATGGCGGGAATATCTAATTCCTTTGTCTACGCCACTCTAGCTTGATGTTGTAATAGCCTATCATTATCCTCACTAACTTTCTATTAACCTTATCGTGTAGTAAACGAAGAAACGAAACCTATTGTATTTCAAGTTTCAAGTAAAGTAATTTAGTTAATAGTAATTATAGGAATGAACATTATTATTAAACGCCATTCATATTCGTCGGTCAAAGTCACTTTTCATGAACTTTCTGTGAAAATGTCTTCACATAGAGATCACTTCAAATAATAGGAAAACACATACTATAATACACATCCTAAAACCGGCCAAGTGCGAGTTGGACTCGCGCACGAAGGGTTCCGTACTATTATGTATAAAACGCCAAAAAAATCTGGCCCGTTGTATGAAAGCCTCACTTAAATATTTACTTCAGTTTTTGTAGCCACATATTAGCTACAAGCAACGCCATCTCTTGGACCGACGGGTAACTAAAAGCATGGGACTACATATTAGCCACAAGCAGCGCCATCTCTTGGAGCGAAAGGTTTATCGCTCAAGCGTCGAAGCCATATTTCGACTTAAATATTTATTTTATTCAGTGTTTTAGTATTTGTTGTTGTAGCGGCAACAGAAATACATCATCTGTGAAAATTTCAACTGTGTACTTAACTATTACGGTTCATGAGATACAGCCTGGTGACAGACGGACGGACGGACGGACGGACGGACGGACGGACGGACGGACGGACGGACGGACAGCGAAGTCTCAGCAATAGGGTCCCGTTTTACCCTTTGGGTACGGAACCCTAAAAATGATTGATATTATCTGTGGCAAGCTTTACCAAAAACGAAAAAAAACCTAAGTAATACCTAAACCTTTAAGCACACAAGTAATAACTTAGCACTTCCGAGTGAGAAGGAATGTTCAATAGTAGAGGATGAAAATCGCACTTGGAGTGAGCTAGTACTGTCAAAAGTCCTGTTTGCATATTTGAACGGGCAACAGATTTGCTGAAGGGTCAGTGCGGGTCTCGCAGTCTATTTAAGACGAGTGGTCTGCATACGAAACGCGCACGTAGGGATATCCCTAGCTACAAAGTGAATTTGAAGTTCGTTTTTTCTTTTTGTAAACAAAGGTAAATTGTGTTGGGATGCCGGTTTAGATGACGGAATTAAATTTACCTTTAGGAATACTGTCTTTATGCAATTATAGGAAGTACTTTCTAGTTTTCTACGAAGGTATCGGCTCGAGATTTAAAATTCTCTTATTAAATACATGAAACGAATACAATGTTGTTTAATGTTAAAATTCAAAATCTTTTTATTCATGTAGGTTTCACTGATACACTTATATGCGTATTTTCTGTTGTACGGCCCTTTACTGAGAAAGACATAAAAGAACTTTATTTCCAAATTAAATTTTATTTCAATAAAAAACTTCTAATTGTAGACTATTGCATTGTAGGTAATTAAATTTTACTCAACTAGCATTGTAATACTGAAGCTTTGTGCTTTATGTAGGGGAATGGCCGGGACAAAGACTATAAATAAATTAGACAAAGTGAATCAAACAAACGACACAATGTTTACCCCTGAAGCTACGTTACTAGGCGATCATAAAATCGTAACTAGCCGATGCCTTCGAGGGGTCTATGCATCTCTAAGTCCAATCCAATCTCCCTACACGCGATGCTGGCTTCTGAATAAAGGACGAAGCAATTGCGTTTTAGCCTTTGACTAAAGCTAAAACGTTTGAGCTTTTGGTTCAAGCAAAGACTTAAGCACACAAGATATGGAGTAACTTACGCCAATGACTACAGACACAGTATGATACTATCTCGTAATGACATTCTCGTTTTTTATGACAGCAAATCACTTTGCGGGACAAATTATTCTTGTGCTACAGACAATGGTAGGTACCTTCTAGTGGTGTCTCTTGTTGGGTACCTTCGTTAGAGGCCTTCTATTTTATTACGTCTATGGGTTAAGGGTTATCATCTAATGTTACATTGTAAGGAACATTTAGTTACGAAGCAGGTGTACAGCCATAAAACAGCATAACATGCTACGTGTGGCAGTAGTAGATGATTTATCAAAATAAGTACCTACAATTCCATCTAGTCAAGGAATTAAAATTCGGAAGTTCTCGCTGGATCGGATAGATGGCGCTTTTTATTTGATCTACTGTAATTTTTGAATTTATAGAATTTACTATCTCATAAAACTTGTACTTAAATCATGCCCACCATTACCATGGTACCAACGAAAGTTGTGACTATAAGTTAAATGATCCAGAACGAACAAGTTTCGAATGTTTTGTCATCGTCGAAACTCATCACAACTAATATAGATACCTAAAAAATATAGATAAGTACCTAAAAAATGAGGTTCTGGATTTGACCCCTAAGAGTGGTGATCCCCTGGTGTTGCTCGTGTTGATGGGCGACGATGACCACTTACCATCAGGTGGCTCGTCTGCTCTTACGTCTGCCTTTTAGGCTTTAAAAAAAAGAGTATTTTTGTACCTATGTACAGGATTTTGATCAAAAGTTAGTTTCCTTTTTTTTTGAAAACATTTTTTTTAGGAAAATTTTTAGTAGGTAAATAAACTAAAAGTACTTTAAACGCTGCAGTACCAAGTCCATATTAGATTTTATTTAAATGACTATGTAAGTTTTCCGGTCCTTTGTTCAGCTTGTACAAAGTTATTATTACAGTCTGATTTCATTTGACGGCTCTGTACCCATAGACATACATTCTGTGCCCACGTCTGTACCCTAATGCCCGAGACTTACTCGTAGGTACGAGGACAGTTTTTCAAGCCAGAATAACTCGTTTTCCTTTTCTTTTCTTTTTTTCTTTTTTTTTTTAAACGCTAACACACTCATACCCCCGCAGTAGGTTACTAGGTACCTGTGTCGCGGGTGGCATGGACTACACATATAACACATCACAATTACACCCATGACCCGAGTACAAATATTTATCTGCCACATAAATATCTGCCCCGGCCGGGAATCGAACCCGGGACCCCTCGCGTCGCAGGCAGGGTCGCTACCAACTAGGCTACAGGGTCGTCAACGTCGTTTTCTTGCTTTCTCATTAGCTTACTATCCTAGGATAGAAGCTAGTTCTGTACAATCTGTACATACGAAGCGAGAGTTATTATTTTAGGGTTACTAGCTTATTTTCACTAGCTAGTAAAATAACATCTAGCTAAAAAACTATTTTCGTGGATCTCAGTGATATGCGAATGAAAAAGTATTATACTTATAATACTGTGTGATATACAACGTGGTTACCACCATAAATTATAAATTTAATTTTAAATAAATTTAATTTTATGTACTATCAGCAAAATTGATTCGTGACCCACTTCGTCGACAGTTCGTTTGAATTTTTGAGGATGTCAAATTCGTTTTCTTTTCGAGCGTGTCTGTTGCACATATGACTTTTTTAATATTAAGCTCACTCCGTCAAACGTCGCTCAAAAATTCTATCAAGAGTCAAAGTGCAATGAATTACTATTTATCTTGCAGAAATTGTTTTTGCTTTTGTATTAACTATGTAGTTGTTTTTCCCGCGGCTTCGCCTTCGCCCGCGTTCGAAACAAGCAACAACAAAATGCGGTTAAAATTATTCCATGGGAATTTATTAAGAGGATTAAGTAACCCAATGACCAAATTTATCACAATCTGATAAGAACAATTGTGATGAGTTTTATATCCCTTTTACTACCCTCTTCGTCCTGTTAAGAGATCATTTCCGAGAAAAAATAATATGTCTTTTCCAGAATTTCAAACTATCTCCATTCAATGTTCTGTAATGTAATGTATTTTTTTGCAATTCATTACAAATACACCATTCAGCCGTTTTAGCAGATTCAGCAGTTTAAGCGTGAAAAGCCAATAGACGGACAAAGTAACTTTCACTTTTTAATAATATTACGTAACAGAAATCGTTTTTGCAGATTAGAATATTGTTACGTGTCAGGACTGCTGGGTTTGAGAAAATGCCAGAATGTACCACATTCGTCGATTTTGTATCGCTCGTCGAAATCACTTCACTTCTCGCTGGTATTGCTCGTTGGTATAGCTTGTTCTTCCCGGTTTCGGTTCCGAAACTGGAATCCCACCCAGTCGATCGAGTGCCCACTCACGCACCATTCATGCCAATCCAGAATATTCCAGTAATTGCTAGAATAAAGTTAGAATATATTCCTTGCAATCGACTTATGACCTTATGACTATTGTCGTAAGGTCGAAGCGTCGTGCTCGTACTTTCGAGACGGCCGCGCTCTATTGTTCTATTGTTCGCTTGACATGTTAATAGTTTATTATTGTTTATTGTTTATTGCTTCCGTTTAAGCGAAGTAGATAGATACGCCAGGGTTGTCACATTGCCCCCCTCTTAGTCATGCTCGTCCCGAGCATTATTAGATCCATGAAATGGTGCCAATCTGTCCACTTGCACGATCTTCGGCTTTCTTCTGTCCCCCTGTCTGATTCGGTAGGTCACGTGATTCATCCTAGTGACAACTTTGTAAGGGCCTTCTCATCGTGCTTTTAGCTTCGGAGACTTCCCTTTCTTCCACAGTGGATTGTGCAACCATACAGAATCTCCCTTCTTGAAACCATGTTTCCGAGCATCGCGATCGTACCGGGTTTTCATCTTTTCGCTGGTCTTCAAACATTGCTCCCTTACAAGATCATGTGTCTCGTCCAATTGTTTTTGGAGGTCCGCGATGTATTCAACGGTTGGTTTCGGGGCATCTGGCGGTGTACCGGTCAGCAAATCCAACGGCAGACGCATTTCTCTTCCGAAGTTAACTTTAGCGAGTGTAAATCCCATGGACTCGTGTATGGCAGAGCGATATGCCATCAGAAACAGAGCAATGTACCGATCCCAGTCTCGCTGATGTTCCTCGACGACCTTGGCCAAGTGATGTTCCAACGTTTGGTTGAATCTCTCCACCATGCCGTCAGATTGAGGATGCGCCGGTGTGGTACGTGTCTTATTTATTCCCAAAAGATCACACATCTCCTGGCATAACTCGATGGACTCGAAGTTCCTGCCTTGGTCGCTGTGTAACTCCAATGGTACACCAAAGCGGCATACTACCTCCTGGACAAGTTTCTTGGCCACGGTCTTCGCCTCTTGGTTCCGGCCATTTGCTGAAGTAGTCTTGAACCACGATAATGAATCTATTCCCGTCTTCAGACTGAGGGAATGGGCCATCAACATCTATGGCGATTCTTTCCCAAGGGGCTCCGATGTTATACAGCTGTAGTTTCCCCTTGGATTTAGTGCGGGGCCCCTTCACTGAAGCGCACACTGTACACTTTCTGCACCAATCTTCAACGTCCTTTCGACACCACACCCAATAAAAGCGTTCTCGTATCTTTACGAGGGTCTTCTTCATGCCCAGGTGCCCACCAGAAGTGCCATCATGTACAACGTTCAGCAAATCAGCCACTTTACTCGTAGGAATAACCATTTGCAGCGTTTTTTTCTTTCCGTTGAGTGATTCCCAGCTCCGGTACAGCACGCCATTCTCCAATATAAGGCTGTCCCACTGAGCCCAGTATGCCTTAGTCGTTGTGGTTGATGCTGACACATCACTCCACAGGGCCCTCTGTCCTTTGGCTTTCCATTCCATGATCAGGCTGAGGTCTTTGTCTTCCTTCTGAGCTTGGCTTATTTGCTCTCTTTTCCAAGACTCGTCTAGGTCCTGCATCCTTATCACCCTGACCTCTTCTTTAGCCTCATGCTTGATGCAATGTCGACATTCTTCGGAATGTTTGAAGATAACGGATTGGCGTGAATGGACTTCGTGGACATTGCCGTGTCATCTAAGCTGCGTGGTTGAAGTCGTCTACACATCGTGGGAAGCGAGAAGATTGGTTAAGGCGTCGTGAGTCGTTCCAATTAATTTCCCTCTAATTTTTCCTAACATTTCTAGACCTATTTTTGGTAATCTAATTTTTTTTTAACCTTGTCTTCGCCAATATTTGAGCAAGTGCAATACATTTATGTTTCTTCATTTCATTAATCCGCTTAGTGCTACCGGAATCTTTTGTTAGAAATAACTTATTATACTTGATTGATAAGTATACTGATAAGCATTCTTATCTATCTACGCGGCGCGCACGCCGGGTTGAATGACCGCTGCGCGGTGTAGGTCAAGCCGTGCATTTCTTTGTTCTACTATCGCTCCGTAGCAAAACATCTGTTAATTTTTTCATCGAAAACTATTTTTTGTTGATTTTTCATTCATTAAAGCTTGCATTTAAGAATTGCTGAACTGAAACTCATTAAGAAACGCTCGTCATTGAAATCAAAGATTACTATATTCACCAACTATCTTTCCATTCTTACTAGTTGCACCTCTTTATCTAATTTACAACGCCTAGACTTAGAAGGACGTTTTCGTAAATTTGATGCCCTATACTCTAAAGTGTTACAGATTCAAAGCAAAAAACATTCAACCATTAATGGGTCAACTACCATGTAACAGAACCAATCTAGAATATCCATTTATTAACTGTAACGTTGACTATACGGGGCCAATACTGATTGCTGACCGGAAAGGTCGTGGCTGCAAGCTCTTAAAATCGTACATTTGTATTTTTGTTTGTCAACCCGTTAAAGCCGTGCATATCGAGCTTGTTTCGGATTTAACTAAAGAAGCCTACATAGCCGCTCTAAACCGTTTCGTAGCGCGTCGCGGTATACCTCGTAGCATAATATCCGATAACGGGACTAACTTCGTAGGGGCGTAAGTTAAGGCTCCAAAAACTGCACCCGGGCCACTAAAATTCCACACTATGCCATTGTTTAAGTTAATAATTAATATTTATTGATACCTTATCTTCATAACACGGTATTCCAATCTATTGAGTTTAATCTATGTTACTCACGGAATCCTAAAATTTATTATCGATGCCAAAGTTAAGATAAGTGGGTAAGTAATTAAAAATTAAAACAGTAGTTTTATGTCACGCTAACGTGCGTAAAGTAACGTGCTAATTTTAAAATAATAATTAATATACAATAAATAAAATAAAATGTTACAAAAACTATTCTTCAGTGTCGTAGTTGTTAATTATATATTTATCAATAATATTCGAGTAAATGCTCGTATACATTTAGATTTCGAGTCAGATAAATATCCTTTTGACAGGCAACTTCATAAAGATGTGCTGGATCCTGATTTATGTGATCGACAATTGGTTCATTTAACGACGGATATTGGATTGCTAGCACGATGTAAGGTTACCTTTTTAATTTTTTTTAATTGAATCTTTTAACGTCAGTTACCAAAAAGATTACCATTAACAATTAAAGATTTATCCCACCTTCATGCATTGCTATTGTCTCTACTTTATATCCTTTATACTTGGGTCAAAATGACCCAGGTGCATTAATTTGAGGTTCATATTTGGGTTGAAATATCGTGAGTACCCTGATCAATATAAACTTTATTAGGCACACGTTATGCTCACGATTTCGTCCGTTTATGTGCCAGAAAGCTGTCCCAAAATTGTCCCAAGGGAACGTATTATCGGGCACAAAATAGGCTATATCGCAGGCAAAGTTGGGGTGTACCCGCGTACCAAATTTTAACACAATATGATAATATGTTGAGTTTTAATTTCCTTACTGTACGTAAGTCATCGAAAACATGTACTTATTTGACTCTCCCCTTTAAAAACAATTCATTAACTGTGCTCACAGTTCAATTTAGCTCGGAAGCAAAATTTACTTACGCCATTTTAAATTCTCCCCGTCGATCTGCAATATGTCTTAATCTCAAGGACAGAAAGCTGTCATTTATGTGGGATAGGGTGGTCCAAAAAATTTTTTTTTTAAATTCATGTTGGGCCACCTGGTATTTTTGTAACAACTACCCACAGTAACATAAATATAAATATTCATGTTCGTAGCATTAACAGAAGGCGGTGCTCAACTATCTTTTTGTTTCGATTTTTAACTTAATTTGAGCATTTGTTATTTACTTATTACAGGTATAAAATACGCCACTTAAAGTGAAATATTAACTATTTAATTACATTTAAGACTATCCGTTAAAGTTTAACCTATTATAAGTGAGTGTATGTGATTTAAAATGGCATTTTCTACGCGTCAAAGAGATGAGATTTTCCTTATCGGCATACGGGACTGTTTTGTTTTCAATTTATATTATATGATAAAATTTAGGTAATGTAGTGTTAAAATAAATAAAAATACATAATACAATTTAATTTATTTTATTATATACCTAACAAATATCACATTTTTATACAAAAAGTTAAAATTTCATTCTTGTTGAGCACCGCCTTCCTCTGTAGTAAAAAAATTGAAACTATGCAAATTTATTGCTGTTACTGAGTATCATAAAATTAGGGGGTGGCGTGGACTCCACGAAAAAAAAAATTTTTTTTCATACTATCTTGAACCACACTAATGTGGGATGCAGTTAAAATGAATTTCACATCGAACGCGGGCGCGATGTAAACAAATTATATTGATTCATCCACCTAATTTTCATACCTTTTCAACAACAACAACAAAGAAGGTCGTGAATAATTCACGTCCTAAACAGAATGTCAAACTATTTCCATAACAATTAATTCCATCGGTTAAGGGAAGTATGAAAGGGTGCTAGGCAAAAAATATAGTCAAATTCGCGTTTATAGAATTAGTTAAGATTGCTTTAGTAATCATAATTTGATGAATAGAAATCATTTCAAACTCTACGTTTTGTTTTAGAAACTTAATTTTTAGACTGAGATCAAAAGTAGGAAATTTTAGCTTTAATTTTAATAGCAAAATATAAAATAATGTAGATCTCCCAAAACAAAGAATAGGAATAAAGGCTCTAAACATATTTTCTAAGTATAAATAACAATATTTTCCAGTTCTCGATGCTGGATTACGACCGCCCAGAGGCGTCTTCGATGGAAATCTCATAGATTTTGGAAATTTTCACCAATGCCTTGCCATCAATCAACAAGTAGAAGATATGACAATACATGGAAAATATTGTCGAATAAGAGTACCAATAGCGCAAGAGATTCAACTGCCGATACAATTTGACAGATCACGTGTAAAGTTCGATCCAAGTATATTACAGATAGATAGAAATACACTGGAGCATTTGGAAAATATTAATCGTCAGAAGTTAGCTTTAAAATCTAGGCTTCCAGGAGCCAATGTAGATGTAAGGTCAGTTGCTCTTCTTTATTCATTTTTGTTAAAAGGAATAGAAGAACTTTGCACAGGGGATGTTTAAACATGCTTAACAAATTTTGACATACTGCTACCGAATTAAATATTTTAAAATTCGATATAACAAAACTACATTCTGTAAGTGTTTATTCAGTGATACTTTCTTGTTATTTACTTATTGATACCTACTAAAGTATTTAATACTCGGTAAGTACCTTTGATAGAAAATAAATTAAACCTCTATACTGCAGTATTGAATAAAATTCAAATTGTATCTACATTCTGTTTTGGAATAATTTTAATAATAATTATATTACGCTTTCAGAATAGGGCCAGATAGTCCTTTATCAAATGTAAGTTTTAATCTAGCGGTATGCATACCAAGACCTTGTACCACGGAGCAGGCCATCAACGGACTATTGTTCAATCTGACTGACTACGGGTTTGAGTTCAGCGATGTTTTGTGTCGTCTTCCTGATGATAGGCCATGGGTCGCTGCGGATTATGTTGCGATGTGAGTTTTAATATCAAAATATACATTTTTGCCTTTGATGAGTGCTTTACAAATTCTATTTGATCTTGCATTTTGTTGGAAGCTATAAGATCTTACAGATCTAATTGAGCTACAAGAGCTTGTAGATCCAATTGAATAAATTTCTTTGTTACTTCGTACTACAAAATATAAATTGTTCAACCATTGATAACTTATTGTTAATAACTATTGTGTACAAACTGTGTACAAATGATTGAACAGGCTTTATCTATAGTTGAAAATTTCAACAGTATTTTGTGATATTTAAAAGAAAACTTCTTATTTAAAGTCATCCTAGATTTCAATTCAGGTTTTTTTTCATCTAATTATATTCGATGGTTAGCTTTGACACCAATCAGTTCGTAGCGTTGTATAATCGCTTTTATTGTGTCTATTGTTACATATTTACTTATTGTTTCAGCGTTATATTCTCCATTATTGGTTTTTTGACAATAATTTGCACCTGTTACGATATCTACCAATCCATCTTTCTGAAAAAAGGTAACAAATTATTTACTTACAATAATTACTTAAGTAAGTATATCTACTGATAGATACAAATGATATAAATTAATTATTTTCTGTATCAGACTATGACTAAAACATCGGTTTAGTGGATGGATGGAATTTAAGAATAGCTGACTTTTAAATTTATGTACCATAAATATATTGTAACCTCGTTTGAAAGCTTATAATGAAAGTCATAACCTTATGTACCCTTATAGGTGAAATAATTGACTTATTTATTCTGTATAGGTTCAAAGGAAATAAACCAATTGTACACTTCATTCTCGGTGTACACAAATACTCGTCGCCTCCTCACATTCCACTCCAGCCCAGGGTCTTTGGAGTGTCTTGATGGAATCAGAGCCCTCGCTATTATTTGGGTCGTTCTCGGACACTCGTTTTCCACAGTAACTGAAATTCTTAATCCCTTAGAGGCTTTTATGGTGAGTAGACAACCTCTTAGTACTTATTGCGTAATCATTACGCGTTTAGCATTAGACTTAAAACGTAAAGGCTACCTTACGCCGAATGACAATGCACCATGAATTAAATAAATAAATAATAAACGTTGAAACTTCAATGATTTCATTAATGTTTCGAATTTTCACGTTTCAGTGGTCCGTATCATTGGAAGCAGCATGGATCACTGTGGCACCACTCACAGTTGACACTTTCTTCTTTCTTAGTGGCCTTCTCCTCGTATATACGACAGTCGGTAAAATTGGTCGAAGTAAGTGCTCAGAGAATTAACAGTTGAGTGCTTAACATTATTTGCCTCTTTCATTTTATTAGTGTTACTATTGGAATGCGACGACTTTTCTGCTTTTCATTCCATTTAGATGTACTAGGGTATCGATAAAGAACTAATCTGGATGTAACTATTATGTCATGGCTTGAATTCAATGTTGGCCCACTACTCAGCTCAAGTTTCTCCTTAACATTGAGGAGGCCTAGAGCATACTTCTATAAGCTATCTCAAGTCAGATTGATGGACGAACTATTGTGTAATAAATCAGAATTACTCGAAAGTTCCTTTTATAGCTATACGACAATTGTGTTTATTTAAATTGAGTGACGTTAATCTATTGCAGATATTGAAAACATAATTATGATAAAGTAACGATTTCATGGTACCTAATCAGCAATCACAAATGAAAACAGTACGCTCGTATTTAAATCACAATTAATCTATTGCTATCTTGGTAGATAGTTCTTAGTAGTTAGTTCTAGGGATTTAATGTTATCTAAATTGCTAGATACTTTTAGAACTTTTGCAATTTTAAGGTCCGTTAAAAACAAATATCAATAAAAAAAATTGGGAAAACATCCATGTGTCTATTTGACAAATTTTTTGTCTATGCTTTTTGTTTGGTTGCTATCTCTAATAATAATACACTGCACTAGCGTCCAATTGTAAGACAAACGTTATTAAAGTTGGTTTTTGAAGTCCCATGTAACCGATAAATAAATTCGTCACTATTTGAGTTAGGTTTCTCCTTAGCATAGGGTTGGCTAGTAAAAAAGACCAGATATTTTAAATTTTGCTACATGACATCGCTTAAATGAAGGCGAACAATGAAATTCTACAGATTAGATGTTAATCTACTTTGCAATAATCCGCGAGCAAACTCGTATGTATGATGGTGTATACCTTCATGCAAGTAGCACCGACTACAGCAAAGACTACGCTTTGTGACCGAACGTCGTAGAGTCTACTTACCCTGATGATGCCCTGTTTTGGGGCGAAACACGTGTTGGTGGTGGTATGTATGTTGATTGTTGGTGTATACATTCTTTGTTCGTTACATGTTCCTATGTGGGAGGGAGGGAGGTGCTACTTGCGTGAAGGTATACACCATCATACATACGAGTTTGCTCGCGGATTGTTGCAAAGTAGATTAAAATCTAATCTGTAATAATGGAGTTCCGCAAAGCAACGCGTGAATCAATTAACTAATGAAATTCTATATTTTAATGTTAACTTTTAGGCTTAGGTAAAAATAAAAGGACTTATTTAAGTTCTTTCTTATGTTGGGATAAAATAAATTAATAAGAATTATTCACGATCTCGGACACTAGATCCTAACTTTTAAAGTTACTGATATTCGACTAGGTATGTTAGGTTTTATATTAATAAATATGATGTCTAGAAGTATCTCCAAAATTAACAGATTAGTAGTAAATGTCTTAAATACGATTTATAGTAATTGTTGTCTTATTTATCTTATTTCTTTTAGTGCAACTTCTAAAGAACCTACACGTGTTTTACCTAAATCGTCTACTACGACTGTTTCCAATCTTAGCGGCGGTTATCCTCTTTGAGGCGTCTTTCTTCATGCGTGTATCTGATGGTCCATTGTGGGATACAGTAGCCATTCAAGTTTTTAAGTGCAGGGAAAATTGGTGGTCTACGCTTTTACATTTGCAGAATATTTTCAATCCCCAAGAAGCGGTAAGTAAACGATTACTAATCAATTTAAAAAAATGTTGTTACTTGTTTTTTAGGCATTTAAATTCACATTCAAGTTCAACAGTAACCTTTTTGCGTTTTGTACATTTTGCGAGTTGTGTACATTTTGCGTTTTGTACATTTTGCGCCGAAGCGCTTATGAAGATCTCTATAAATAAGCAAAGACTAAAAAGTTTAAAAGTTTGATACTATAGCACCCATAATTCCCGAACCTACTCGAACCTCTCGAGTACGACGTGTTCCCGCGCGCCTGCTCGCATAGAGTGTCTAATGGAGCGACGTTCGCATCCCAATGTGACGGCACATCCCTACGCCTACGCAGTAGTCGAGAGAGTTCGTCCGACGCAAGCGCTGCGAATACGCGCCTTTTCTCGTATTTACATAATTCCGGGACTCCTAAGCGAGCCCGAGCAAAAGTTCTGTGTTATAATTAATGTGTGAAGTGCCAAATACACCGATTTTGCGAACTATAGTCTTGTTATTATCAGCGAACCCCTGATCGAAGACTATAATACGTATGTTTGTCAACTTAAAACATTCTTTTTTAGTTTTTTAGACATTCATTAACTAGCTCTAGGGTTTTTCTTAAAATATTTTGCAAATAATTTGGATTTTTTGTTTATTTCGTGTCTATGTCTTACACTCTATGGCAACCATTATCATGGTGAAGCGTGGGCGGTTTAAGGACATACTTGCAAATTACAGGATAAGCCATTTATTATTATAACCTAGTTATGATTAAGAAAGGATACCTATAGCTATTAAGCAAAATATTTTGTTGAGATACAAGATCAAGTTTTTATAACTTACAAAATTGTGTTCAGCAAGTTGGTTTGTGGGTTTGTTCTGTACGATATAATATTTCTATCGATCGGGAAATTCTGCTATAACCACTGGAGTACTTTCTTGTACGTCAATTATTTATTGAGATAATTTTGTAAAGATGTCCGTTTACGTTTTAGTGTATATCAGTGACGTGGTACCTCGTAATAGATGTCCAACTCTACATCCTGTCTCCCTTGATTCTGTTCTGGGTGCTCACCAGCAGACGAGCAGCGTGGATGGCATTGACCACCGGCTTGATAGCGGTGGTTACCGCTTCCACTGTCTTCATCTTCTTCAAGAACTTACCATCAGGAACCATATCGCCAAAGTGGGTATTTTTATCCAAATATAATAACACCATCGTAGTTACCCTTACCACACTTGGGTACTCTATGTTGTAGGCAACTAAACTCTTCCAGGTGTCTTAAAAATACACATTGAAAAAAATACGTCCACTAATAGATAAGTAAAATAAAAATATTATTATAAAACCAAAAAACCCGGCTGCTTACAAAAGAACTCAAAAGGAAAAAACAATTAGTGTCACAATATCAACATAAAATACTTCATGGTGTACATGTGGTGACAAACGTAGTACTTGTGATAAATCTTTTTTTACCCGTAGGTAACAGTATTGTTTGTCCCCGCCTGCAGCACCATGAAGTATTTTATGTTGATATTGTGACACTTGTTTTTTTCTTTTGAGTTCTTTTGTAAGCAGTCGGGTTTTTTGTTTTTATAATAATATTTTTATTTCAGACTTTTTAGTATTTTCACCGAAAACTTCTACTTTTTGGGATGGTTTTTTACAATTTGTGTTAAAACGTGTGCCTAAGCGTTATATCCTATCCTACTAATATTATAAATGCGAAAGTTTGTAAGGATGTATGTGAGTGAGTGAGTGAGTGTGTGTGTGTGTTTGTTGCTCTTTCACGCAAAAACTACTGAACGGATTTTCATGAAACTTTGCAGTAATATAGTTTAGACATGGGAATAACATAATTTGTTAAAAATAGAGATTTTTGAAGGGACTGGTTTCCCGAAGCGAAGCGAGGGCGGATTTACTAGTGATATATGTATATATTTTTGAAAAGGTCTTTTCACGATCTTTCATTTGATACCCATATTGCTAAGATAACAAAAAAACTCAAGATTATCCCCTCTTTTTCTTCGAATTTCGGGCGCCATTTTGATAATTCATATAGCCTATGACACTTTCACAGTTCTGACGAATTCAACGATACCTCATAATTATGTCTAAATCCGTTCAACCGTTTGGGCTGTGGGGCGCGACAAATAAATGGACATACGTACGGTGGGCCAAGAAAGTGGTGTACCAGTTTTCGTTTAGTTTCCTAGTTATCAAAAGTTACATCAAAGTTCATAGGAAATATCACTGAAAGAGACACATAATAATGACGTAAACCTAATTGTTAAGATTACATACATCATAGGTCACATTATAGGTGCAAGACATTTTAATCTTTATTAGAAACGGATAATGCATTAATTTGTGCAAAGAAGATTTAAATATTCTGAACAAAAGCATAAGAACTTTTCAGTTGACAAAATAATTCTTTTTAAAAAGAAAATTGACAATTGACATTTAGTCAAATAAATATGCAAGCAAAGATGTTTTAAATATCTAGATGGAACATCGAATCCGCGCAAACGTGTCAAAAAATTGTGACTAACTGTTAGCCACAATTTTTATATCATTACGCACACATTACGCACACATAGACAATAGATGAATGGGTAAAACATCGCCTGCACGCACACATGCTTGATAATGTTGCCTTGTTTTCATTGTAGGGCGACGCTCAATCTAGATATTTAAAACATCAAAGTATGCAAGTAATGTAATAAAATTGGCTAAGTGCGAGTCGGTCTCGCCCATGAAGGGTTCCGTAGCAGCAAGTAACATAATATAAAAAAATATTCGAGTAAGTAGATTGAATGAAAGGTAAATTGCGGTTTACGATTTATGACGTATTAAAAAAACTACTAAGTAGATCTCATTCAAACCAATTTTCGGTGGAAGTTTACATGGCAATGCACATGATGTATGTTTTTTAGTTTTATTATTCTCTTATTTTGGAAGTTACAGGGGGGGGGGGGGCATATTTTACCACTTTGGGAAAAAATTATATTAGAAACCTCAATATCATTTTTGAGGACCTATTCATAGATATTCCACATGTATGCGTTTGATGAAAAAAAATTTTTAGAGTTTCAGTTCTAAGTATGGGGAACCCCCACAGTTTATTAGTTTTGTGTGAAAATCTTAAAGCGGTTCACAAAATATACCTTCCGAAGTCAATGGTTCTATCAAGTTTAAGCTAAGAACAAAACAAATGTCACGTATTTATAATCGGATAAAGATGGCAATAAAAGTTGTCAGATCGATCTGCAAGCGAAACTAGCATTTATCACCTATGAATCTGCAAACGGTATTCAACCTTAGGGTGGTAAACCAATTCTTTGGCCGACCGTACATACATAAGTACATACATACACTCGAAAAACATAACCCTCCTTCTGATGCAGTCGGGTAACAAAACAAATATTATATAAACCATCTCAAGGTACCACAGTGTCGATTATTGTTTAAGTACCAACCTGGATCAAGCATGATAGATACATACATACTAGATACATATACATACTAGATGCGTTTTATAATATTTACTTATTAATTTCTAATATCTATGATTAGGGTTTAATTTTTATGGTCTACATTTCAGTCGAGAAGAAGATATGATCGATTTCTTTATATATTACTACATGAACATTCTAACAAGATCGTCACCTTTCATCATAGGAATGTTATACGGATATTTTATGCATTTATGGAGAAATAAAAACGTGAAAGTGCCTATGGTAACAATAATTTATTAATTAATATTTTTTACTATTTAAAGTATGCAGTAGGCATACAATGATGACGCTTCTGATTATAATGCAGCTATTTGTGAGTAAATTATGTACTTAATTTTTTTAGCATTAATAATTGAATCTATGTACCGTTTGTTACAGATCCTCTCAAATGTCGTTCTCTTATTAGCTTTACTAATTTTGCTAGCAGTGATGTATTGTTCCCAAGTAGCGATGCGACTCGATTGGGACAATCAATTGGCAGATAATTTTTTCAACTCATTTTTACGACTATTGTGGTCTTTGGCATTGGGTTGGCTTGTCTTTGCTTGTGTTGATGGAAAAGCTGGTAAGAATATTACAGCCCTTTTTTAAATTTCTACTTATGAAGTTTTCAGCTTTATTTTCTAGTTTAAGTCATCTTTTTAATTTACTGAATTTGTTTCAGAACCGATCAATTGGTTCCTGTCCCTTAGTATGTGGAAGTTACCAGCTCGGATCTCTTATGCTATGTATCTGATACATTATTCAATTATGGTGGGATTCTACGCGTCTATTATATCACCTATATACTTCACGATACCAGCTATTGTAAGTACTCTTATAAACTTAGGTAAATTCAGTGTTAACAATATTTTATTGTTAATACACAATACAGAACGTGTAATTACTAATTAAATATTTTTTTTCAGTTGTTCAACTTCATGGCGTACCTTTTTATGACGATGATAATATCGTTCTTCGCCACATTGCTCATAGACTCGCCATTTTCAACATTATTTAAGCTGTTATTAGGAGGAGGTAAGTAAAACAGAGGGTGTATGTATGAGGGTGTATGTATGTACCTATGTGTATTTTGTATGTGTCAATAACGTTTTTTGTTTAGAAAATTTTGACTCAATAAAATGCAATAAAAATTTCCATGCACATAGAATAAGTAAAATGAAAGAATACATAAGTACTTGCTTCGAAAGCGTCCCTAAAATATTATTTGATCTTTATCTTAGTAAGATGTTTAACTTGATGAATGATTATGAAAAATCTTATACAGGTGTTAAAAAATCACCAAAACCTGAAGTGAACGGAAAACGTAATGATTCTACAAAAGATGTTGCGGCTTGAAATGATAAAAAGAGGAATTCCCTAAAGACTTTAATTAATCAAACTACAAACCAACGAAAAGAGAGATGCTGTGAAGTTCAAAGATTCATTAAAAGAAAAGACAACTCGTAGGTACCTGAATACATTTAACCTGACTGGGTAATCTTTCCTTAATTGATAGAATAATAGAAAAATAAAAGTATATGGACTTTGAAGTGATTGTTTTATTTATTTACTTCATGAAAAACCTCGTAACTTTTATCTTAATTTGATTAATTGCAACAAAAAAGACGTGGGCTGAAAGAACTGTCTGATATAAAAAAACTTGTTATAGAAAAAAAATCTGTAGGAATCAGAAAAGAAAGCAATATTTTCCCCGGGTTACATTATTCATGAACCTTTTAATAGTCGTGTTTGAGGAAAATTACAATAACCAAATTTGAGAATATGTTGATTTTCGAATTAGGAAAATAAAAAATAGCACTAAATATTTAGATAAAAAATATTTTTTGGATTTTCATTCAGTAAAATTGTTTTGGCATTTGACTTTTAAACATACTTTGATTTTCATTCTCTGTCTTACATGAAAACATTGTAGAAATTCCATTATTTACAAATACAATAATTTTTCAGTTCTCGATGCTGGACTCAGAATCCCTAAAGGTATATTAACAGGGAATACCGTGGACTTAGATAACTTCCATCCGTGTCTGGCTATTAATGAAATAGCAGAAAACAATATGGTAATAAACGGCAAATATTGTCGAATAAGGGTACCAATACAACAAGATTTGCGTCTACCAGATGTTTTAGACCGGTCGTTTTTTAAGTTTGATCCCAGGGATTTGACGATAGATATGAATACACTTAGATAATTGGAAGCTATCAATCTTCAGAGACTATCTCTGATAGCAGAACTTCCTGGAGTTCGTTTGGATGAGAGGTACTTATTTACATTCTGATTGGAAATAATATCCACGGATAATATACATTTAGTTCTGAATTCTTATTAAAGTTGGTTAATATTTAAAATGAACATTCAGGTTGAGATTTTTTACTTAAAATTAATTCATATAAGACACCCATCCCACAGGTTGTGAAGTTTAAATGTTGAATGCACGAAGTTATAAAAAGCTTTTTAATTTCCTTTCAAAGACTTTCACGTCATCATCAGGCAGTGAAACCGATATGAGCAAGCTATTCCACTCCAAGTTTCTATGACATTTGAGCTAAATCAAATATTGATGAACTAAACTCGCATCTTAATCGTATTCTAGAAATCATTAATACTTGACTGCGTGGATAGTAGTGATCAAATTTGATTTAGAAAAAGAACTCGATTCTTTATTTTCTAGGATTGCACCAGACAGTCCGTTGTCAAACGTAAGTTTATCTAGCGGTATGCATACCAAGACCTTGCTCCACGGAGCAGGCCATCAACGTCCTATTATACAATCTAACCGACATCGGGTTTGAATTCAGCGATGTTCTCTGTCGTCTTCCTGATGATAGACCTTGGGTGGCTGCCGATTACGTTGCGATGTAAGTTAAAATCTCATTTATCACATGACATTTTTTGGGTTTGAAAAATAATATATGCTACCCACGTCTATATAATATGAGTAGGTACTATCAAATTGCTTAGCTTTAATTTTTGCCTACCGAAATTCGCTCGTTTGTTCTTGGTTAGTTAATGTTAATTTTAATGTAAAGTACAATGAAAATCATTTTAAACATTAATGTAATATATTTTCTTACTAATTATTAATATTTTACAGCGTTGTGTTCTCTCTTATTGGTTTTATTACCGTTATCAGTACCTGCTATGATTTATACCAGTCCATTTATCTTAAAAAAGGTAAGTATGGCAATTTGGATTTACTTAGGGTACTTAATGTTTAAAGTTTGTGATTGTAGATTAAGCAACTGTTCTTTGGCGCAATAAGTTTTTATTTGCAAAAAGACGGGTTTTTTAGAAAATTTGTTCAGAATAATACGCCCAGAGACATAAAATTCTTAACTCACACAACCTTTCTGCTCTATATGAATACCTATAATTATGAACACAAAAATATGGTTTAAGAAATTACAGTTTTTTAAATTATAATTATTAAATAATTATTCATATCGTGATAGGTGCAAAAGACATAAATACAGCCTACACTTCATTTTCCGTGTACACAAATACACGTCGGCTCTTGACATTCAAGTCAAGCCCAGGATCTTTGGAATGTCTAGACGGAGTACGGGCACTTGGTATAATCTGGATCATTCTAGGCCATAGCTTCGCTACAATATCTGACGCCATCAATCCGATTGAAGGTTTCTCGGTTGGTACTTATGTTTTGATGTTTAAATACAGTCGAATGTTAGATTTAGTTATAGCAACTTCTTTATGGAATTAAGGGAGCAAACGAGCATGCATGTGGTTGGCTAGATTTGGCTATTCAATAATAAGTATCTGGGCATAGGGAACTTGTATCAAACACAACTAAGAACTATCGCAAGGAAACTGGCTTCAAATAAAAAAAACATAGTGAAATCGGTCACTCTGAGAGCAACGGTGCCATTAGACAGACACACACAAACATACAGAGAGACAGATCAAACTAATAATTATTACATCTTATTTTACGTCAGGGGTATCAACATTACTGTGTTTTTGTTGCTTCATTTCAATACAAACATATTTCAGTGGTCAGTCTACAAGCAACTTGCATTAGCTTGGCGCCTATTTCTGTGGATACCTTCTTCTTTCTTAGTGGTCTCCTCCTAGTTTATTCGACAGTTGTGAAACTTGGTCGAAGTAAGTACTTGATAATTATATTGTCTTCGTTTTTATTACTTTTAATTAGGAATTGAAAAGAATAGTTAAGAAAAATCATAGAAAATTCAACACAGTCAATACGTCCATTTTAAGTATTTGGGGTTTTTATGTTTACGTGCTTTTTTCGTTGCTAGAACTTTATGATATTTACACTTAATTGAAATAATAACATTTTTACATTTTTACTGACTTTAAATATATGATAGTACTCGACTTAACAAAATATCTTTAACGATAAAATTTAATAGTGCTTTAAACGTCTTATAGAACTAAGACTAACTCTCAAATTGTTTTAATTGAATTTTAGTACAACTTCTAAAGAACCTTCACATATTCTACCTGCTTCGACTGCTACGCTTGTTCTTGATCCTCTTGATCCTCTTTGAATCTTCATTTTCCATTTCCCTTTTCTGTCATTTAGTAACTTAATATTAATTTCTTGCGGAACATACCAAATAAAACAAGCTCGTGCATATTACGGTGAGCATGTAAGGCGTAACGGGTGCTATGAAATAGAGGTAGGTATGTTCCCAATGAAGAATGAGTTTTGGCCCTGGCTCTTAAAAATTGCAAGTCGGCATGTAAGTCAAAAAGTATACTTTGTATTTGTATAATAATTTAATTTCGAACTTTTTTTTAAAATAATCTTTCACAAACCAATTCATACTATCATATACTAACAATCTAGTATATTTTTTTTGTTGTGCATTTATGGCCAAACTCTCTATGATGGATGGGCATTCCCCTATGCGTCCGTATCACGACACTGACTTATGGTTCGTTGGGTGTTCAGGTGTTTTGCACTTTAGATTCTGTTAAGCGACTTTTGCGGCCGACCGTATCTTCTAGTGGTGTCTCTAGTTGGGTACCCTAGCCAGAGGCCTTCTATTACGTCTGTGGGTTTAGGGCTATCATCTAATGTTACATCGTAAGTAACATTTAGTTACGAAGCAGGTGTACAGCCATAAAACAGCATAACATGTTACGTGTGGCAGTAAAAGATAATTTATCAAAATAAGTACAATGCCATCTAGTCAAGGAATTAAAATTCGGAAGTTCTCGCTGGATCGGATAGATGGCGCTTTTTATTTGATCTACTGTAATTTTTGAATTTTATTGAAATTACTATCTCATAAAACTTGTATATCTTGCCCACCATTACCATGGTAACGAAAGTTGTGACTATGAGTTAAATGATCCAGAACGAACAAGTTTCGAATGTTTTGTCATCGTCGAAACTCATCAACTACTAATATATAAATTCAAAAATCGGTTAAAGAATTAAAAGAACTAAAGATAAGTTAATTCTGAATTTAAATCGATTAAACTAGTTCTAAGGTAAGTGAGATAGATAAACGCATATGCTTAGTGGCAACCCGACGAAGTAATAAATGACAGAAAAAAATTTAAACATCACTGTTATTCTAATTTACGACAATAGAATAGTTTCATCAAATTTCCATATGTGTACATATTTAACAATTATAACAATAGCCCAAGAGCCCGCGACTACCAGACTAACGTAATTTGTAAAACCTAAAATAGAGGAAGATTCTAGGGCCAGACCTTGCTTATTTTTGTAGAAATAAAATGCATGGAATCTCATACTGAGTTTAAGCACACTTGTTACTCGTAGCTTGGGCCTACGGCCAATTTTTTTAAATCAAACAGATGGAAATTGTAAAAATAATTATTTTAGTTTAATTGTGGTAATAATATTAACATGACTTCATCCATTGGCGGACACTTACCACCCTCTTGTTTGAGTCGGCTGTCATATTATATTGCTTACTACTAGGTAATCTATTAGTATTAAACATTAAATCTATTCGTCGTGTTTTGTCTGCGAACTACGAATTTCTTCTTTATTCTTTCTTGGCCTGCAACGCATTGGTGATACCAGCAAGCCCGGTGTAGCTGACCGAGCTGATGCCCATGGGAAATGGTGACTAATTACTATGAGTCGGTTCGGTATAATAATATAATTCTTTTACCGGTCTCCATGCGAAGTTAGATTAAAATTTTATTAAGGTACGTGTATTTGCATAGCAGAAATGACAAAATACATTTAAGTTAATTCCTGACCTGTAACTCGAAGTGTGTATTTTGGCGACTGAATAAAATGAAAATGAAATGGAAATTTAATGCCGGCCTCATACCACCGCCGAATGCGTGCTCTTTCGTCGTGTAATAAGCTTACTTCAATTTATTGCAATGGTTTTTACTGTCAGTAGGTACCAATTGTCAAGATTACATGTAAGTATAATGAAAACACCGAGATTTTCATAGAAATGCCCTTGACTACCCGAAACAATTTTATGTTTTTCTTGATTGTAAGTGATTGATCAAGTTAAACTACTGCCAGCGTTGTTTCCCCTTAATCCTACTGCGAAGTTAATATGTCCAACCAGGATGATAGATTACCAGGACTACTTCGAATACCTACGATTTGTCCTAATAGTAGGACACACCATGAGGACTGATCCTACTAGCAGGACTACGGACAGGACAAATTAGTAGGACCATGAGAAAACGACGAGAGTTCTTCTTAATGTTTTCAAAGGTGTGTTAAGTCCGTCAGTAGTTTCTGTACGCACTTGGCCAGCGTTATAGACTATGGCCCGTATCCCTCACATTGGACATGTGCCCAGTAGTGTTGATTAGTGTCAGTTGAGTTGGGATGACGATAATACTTAAAGCAGATTCAGTTGTATATGCTGACCTGATGCTTAAATACTGAAAACGCATTTAAATTCCCATCGTTTTCCAGTTATTTTGTTGGGCAAGCTCTGTTAGGGAGATTTAGCAAGCGCAGTATGCATTTTACTATGCAGCTGTGTCATCATATGGTAATCAAAGCGGGCAGGCGTCGTGTGGATTATAGTATTTTGCCAGTCTCGGCACCTATATTTGCATCATAGTACTTCTTATAACTTTTTGTTTTTTGTGGCTTAGAATTCAAAAATATTGCCAATTTCCGATACCTACGTTATCCTACGTATGCCATCGCTCAGGATTAAACGGTTTGGAAATTTGGAACTTTGGAATGCCATCAGGCATTAAGTTCGCCTATTGCAATGTAGGTTTTTAGGTACCTAAATAATAAAGTGAATAAATAAATGCATAATTAAAATCTAACTTAGGTTTATAATACGCACAGCAACGATGTGCAGGTATGTAAAATATTTTTAGCAGACTGAGTCATACATAAATTGCCTTAATTTTAACTCTATTACCTAAAAGACAGCGTGAGTATATTTATAAAGATTCTCCTCTAGCTGGCTACCACGATTATTACTTTAAATACGTTTACTTTGCTTACCTCAAAATGCTTTTACCGGCGCGAAAGGGTCATGAAATTTCCGTGGTTGGGGTAAGCCACAACAAAGGAGAAATTAGACCATGTTGGACGCAGTTCTTCGAAAATGTGGAAATATTTCATAAAGCTTAGAGCGTGTATCAGTGAAAATTTTCGTATCTTTCTTCTTTCATCGTCCATATCCGTAGAATTGGCTTAACGAATCAGATTTGAAATGTATCTAAGTAGACATCAGAATTTCTTTGATATTACTTTCGACAAAGGCTATCTAACCAAGTTATGATTCAATGTTCCGAAATGTTACTGTTTATTTTATTTTTATATTAAACTTTATGCTAACTTGTTAATAAGTTTTCATAAGTAGTAGGTTCTTAATTTACAGGATTTGTTTTCTGGTCCCTTAAAAATTCGAGCGACATCTGACGGGTAAGTAATTTCCTTTCTGATAACTCAGAAAGTTTAAGTTGTTGAAATTGAGATAGCATCTCTACTAATCGATTTTGAAGTAGGTTATTTTTTGTAAGAAGTTATTGTCAACCAGCATGGGATGGGTCAATATTCTAGGCTGGCCTAATCCATGGTTAATTTATCTGGTAGGCTGACAGAGTTAATATCCGTTTTCTAATAAGCTTACTAAAATCATTTTCCATCGTTTACCTAAGATATAGATAAAGAAGCAATAGATTTCATTACATAAACTCAATATCGTTAATAACAATTAGGTATATACATAAATCCACTGATTTGAAGTTAGCTCTGTTGAAGTTTAAAGCTCAGATTATAGAACCAATTAAAGCCTCAAGAGATAAACTGATTCCCAACTTTACTTTGCAAAGAGTTAGTCGAATTTGTCATCGCTAGAGGAAATGGTACAAATGTAGGCAGGTATACACTTTGTTGGACTTTCTTACCTATTTAGTATTTTATATACCAGCATAATATTATTTTATCTATCTTTTTACTATATCTGTTCGTATCCTTTTATCTTCGTATCTTAGATTCGCTTTAATATTATAAAACCGATGCCTATCATCTAATCGAATCTATCCAATTTAGACGAGATTCTTTAAATTGATAAAGTGAATTGATTAAAATTAAAAAAAATCATCATTAAATTGTTTTGATACGTACCTAATTACATAATCATAATTAATTTTTTAGCATGATATGGGTGTTCACGACACGATACGTATACCTACATATAGGTAGTTGAGTGCAATTATAACGAATTTCAGATCGAATTCAAACAGAGTGTAGGTAGGTATGTACCTATATTGTACGCTGATTCAGTTGCATGGATCGTAGACACGGCCGAGCTTAGAATTGGATCCACTTGTTCGTGCCAATACGTCGAAATATCGCCGTATAAAACGTACATCTCGAGTACATGTATCATAATAAAATATTTACGTTACGCGATATTTTTTTCATGGAATTAAGATAGCAAACGAGCATGCAGCACCACCCTTCCGCTACCGCCCATAACAACTGCGACCGACCTAGAACTAGACTCACAGGGACTAGGATGGTTAGTCCAATTAACGTTAATAATAACTGGACTACTTATTAGGTATTGTTAGAAATAGTTTCGTTCTTATTAGATCAAAGATGTATTGTTACCATTCAAGACCGCTAATACACAATAATTGACTCTATTTCATTACATTACGGTAAATGTTATGAGGCTAAGAAACGAAGGTAGTCGCCACTTCTAAAAACCACGATCGCATTATCACACTGTGCTGTTTAAATAATTATTTTTATTCCACTGCGCTGACTAATTGTGGTTTGGCAAAATTCACACACCACTGAAAGCTCTCACGTGTCTAATTCACACATAGTTTCAATAACATTTGAGTCGAGGCTCTCATGTGAAATTAATTATGAATAGGTAGCTGAAGTTACAAGTGGAATGCATCAATTGGTTAGGTGTTTCAACAGGTATTGAAATTGACGGTGATCTTTTATGGAGCTTTGTGTACAATTTAAACATACGATCACTGTAACTGGTTGTATGCTGTAAATGGAAAGTAAGTATATGAGAAAACTAGTAAGCCCTTTTAGAATTTTAGTGTGTTTGCCTTAGATATTGTTCGCGCTAATCTCAAAAACAGCTTAATTGATTTTGGGCACGGCTTTCACTGAAATAATTCTGGTAAATAGTTGAAGAATAACGCCTTACATTTTTCAAACGTGGCTACTAAGGAACTGGTTTCTAGTGAGGGCGAAATATTGGTTAAAATTAAAATCTTTAAAATCTAAGTATTTACAATTTCAACTCATCTGTTTGCTTCGCCAACAATCTTAGTACCTACCTACGAGTATTGTACACGTTTTATACTTGTATATAACTCCTATTTTCACTCAACGGCTTCGATGTCAGTTCGAGATGTTGGAAGATTGTCAACCGAGTAACTTGTCTTTAATTAAACTAGTTAGGAACGTTGTATGTAGCGTTGCAGTATGCTAACTATTGGGAACGTGCACGACGGTGGCAACGCGCAACTTTTTCGGCTACTGTCAAATATGACAAGTAAACATTGTTAGTATTTTTGCAATTAAAAACCAAAATAAACAGTAAATGATACTTGTTGACTTTATTTGAGTGCAATTTATTGAATAGTGTATGTGTACAATGGATATAATCATAAAAACCGCATTCGAAAGTATTACACACAGCCGCAATAGTTTCCATTTTTTGTCACGTTGTGCGCTGCGATCGTTTTTGTACACCTGCCACCCGCTTTGCACATAGCGAATACGTTAATTAATATATTTTGTATTGAATTACTTAATTTATATTCCGAATTTACCTTTCGGGCCCATAGCACCACCGGCTTGCACCACCGGTAGATAACTACTTATAAATAAAAATTCGGAATGAATAGATAGTTGGAGACACAGATATTTTTTTAAAAATTCAACCCTGACGCCTATTTTCGCCTATTTGAACCCTGGAGTATCTATCATGATATAAGTAGCATTGATTGATTTATTGGCAACCATTCTTACTTTAATGTTTAAGATTTAGTTAGGTAGGTAGATATAATATGTATAAGTAATCGGGTTTTAACTTTTCAACTCATTACTTGTAACCTAATTTTAACGTCCTAAAAAAACGTTATACTTTTTACGCGATCAAATTAGAGATTTAATTTAGCATATTTCCCTTTATAGTCATGCAAATTTTGCGTGGGAGATAAAAAATAGGTAAAGAGCGACACCCGTGAATGCGGATCCGCCCACAAGCAATCATCGGAATATCAGAAAAAGGGCCATTACGTACGTTTATAGCATTTAAGAATAAAGGAATTATTTTTTGTACCTGATATTAATGTCGTTGGATACGACCATTAGCTAGAGTACCTACGTATCTTATTATAAATATGGGCTCATTTCATACTGGTTTATGTGAATGAATCCTCAACAAAATTGGACTATTCATTGTCAAAAAAATATAGCGTTCAAGATCATTGTTTATGTATATACAATCCTGTCATCGTACAAAGGACTTGTTCATTTATTTTGTATGGTCTACAATGCTTGAGTAAAAACTAACCTTTACTTCGCTTCGCAGACACGTTAGCAAAACTGCGACTAGACCCTTAAATCAACCGCATATAGATGGAGACATCCCCATTCAAATTTAAAATTTAACTTTGAAAACCTGCAAGGAGTGTGAAAACAGATCTGATCACAATTCTTGCTTGAGATTAAACGCTAAAAGTAGCTTACAGTACAGATGTATTGTACCTGGCTCGAACAGTAATCCGCGGTAAATACGCCGAGTGGAACAAAGCTACAAGTACACAGGCAAACGTAAGTAAGTTACACCTCGTGTTTGACTTGGCGGTGTCTCACAACTCAAATACCGTGCAAACCATGCTCAGATATGGCGAACGTACGTGCGATATCTTGTTATGGTGTCGGGAAATTAAACAACTAGCTGGCCCCAGACACTGCTGTGATACATCGCACACACTTTATCACTTTATCTCGGTGATGTCACCGAAGCCTTAATCACGTTGTCGAAGATTTTTCCACCGATTGCATATACAGAAGCTCTAAGAGAATATCCTGGGACCGGCCGCTTCCCAAGCACGTTGTCTCGCCTGGCGGGAAATCTCCCTTTGCCAAAAAAACATAAAAATCACCTGCACCCTTGTTTCTACGATAACAATCACAGGACAAGAGCTGCGACTCCATAATCTTGGATTTAACTCATACTAACACCCTCGTGACATCTAAAAATAAAATTGCATCCTCTGACAGAGGCAATCCCAAATTTAATGTAACTTTCAATAGACAAGTATTCGAAAATCATTTTTATGTTTTTCCTTACTTTAAGTAGGTCCTTATGATTGAAAGTTATTATGGTCAGATTTTAAGTTTTTAACTTATCTGTATTTAAACTTTACATAAATATTTATGTAACGTATAAAATGCATCTTTTACCTACAAAAGCAATCAATAAGTACACATGATGATTTCCACTGATCATAAAATTATTTGCGATACAGTGTTTATAGACAAAAGAAAAAAAATGTGTGCGTGTACTAGTGTACACACGTAAATAGTGAAACTTCTTTACGGCATTATTTTTGTATGTACATGTATTTCTGAACGGTAAAGTCTGGTGGTGGGAGTAGCTCCACTTAAGCGACATGCTATCCCTACTCCACCGGAAAAATCACTATAATAGTCATCCTAAACTATCTTTGAATACTTAGTTATAATTTATTTACTGTTATATTGCAGTTAAAAACCTTTATTAAATATTTTACCAAAAAGACTAGTCGTCGCATACCGTATAACGAAACATTAATCTTTAGCTAGTCTGTGCATATTATGTAATGTCAATGTCAAGCGAATATTTTGTTTTGATTGTATACTAATAAGATTGTAAACTTACAAATAGATAAAAAATCACAATCTTATTAGAATCGTAAAAAGAAAATGTAGGTCTACATTTTTTCTAATAAGATTGTGAACATGTCAATATCGAACGATTTAAAACGCTGTGATTGGCCAAAATTCACGATATTTCAATCAAGAGGGGCAAAATAAACATGGCGCGTAACAGAAAAATGTGACACCTAACCGAAAAATGTGACGGTAAATTTTTTTCCAACGCCGATAAAGAAATTTCACTTCAATAATAAAAAAAACTTTTTATAAGTTACTAGGACCACAGGTGTATACGACAAGACTAATTTAATTTGAAACATTTTTATTAGAAAAGACTAAAGTTTAAAGTAAACATATTGTAACCGATGCCCCGTCATAATTCTTTGTTAAAGGTTTAATATTTTATAGGTGAATGTAGCATTACAAAAACAAATTGAAGTTTCCCAGCCTGAGTCCTCCAAGTTTAAAGGCTTTATGCTAATATTAACAAAGACATAAATTTTAATGGCCTACATTACTTTCTCCCGCTTGAAATAGTCGACTATTTTGTAATTGAAAATGTTGCCAAATAAAGGAACTGGGTCATATTAAAATATTTACATTTACGTGAGTTCATTTGAGGTGTAAAATGTTATACTTGAGTCGGAGAATATTAAAAGTCCCACTCCCCGCTGAAAACAACTTTATTGCGTTTGCTGACAGTTTAATTTAGCTTACTATAGCAAAATTCACTTAAGGCACTTTAAGTTCTCGTCTTCAATTACTAAAATATAAATGTTACTGACTGACAGAAAACACAGTCTGATTAATAGGAATCTGTAAGCAGAATCCTGTATGGGTCCCTATAGATGAATTGCACCTCCCTAAGAAAGATTCCTTGAAAATGGAGGTGTGAAATAGTGAATGAAAGTCACGATAAAATAGTACGTTCAATTCAAGGGATAATCCCGAGTAAAGTATTAGGGCCGTCCTAAATTATTACCCCATCATAATAGTTTAGTCCGGGTCTTCCCCAGGGAACTCCTTATCGAATTCCCGGGCAGAAACTACTGTTCTGCCGATCGTGAGAGTATTTTTATCGAACTCTAATGGGATTTTCTGTATATTTAATATATATTACTTATTTTTATCATCAATAACCACCTTTGTAGTGAGAAAGAAAAGTACTATAATTTATAAATATAATTTATAAAAGTACTTTAATTTAAGGAGTTATAGAATTAGGTAATTCATCATTTTTAGTGTTTAAATAATAACGAGACTCAAAAAATTTACTAACAGGACTAAATCCTTACTAATCCTTACTTCCTTACTAATATTATAAATGTGAAAGTGTGTTTGTTTGTTTGTTTGTTTGTTTGTTTGTTTGTTTGTTTGTTTGTGACGCTTTCACGTCGCAACAAAGCTATTATATGGTAAGGTTTATGTGTGTGGGGATAGTTAGGAGGGTGGAGAGTGACGTAGGCTACTTTTTACCGCGGAAAAACATCCCATTCCCATGGGAAGATCGATGTTTTGTTAGTTGCTAGAAATTTATTTTCGGAGTTGTTAATAGATGGCGTTATTAAAATTCATTTGCAAGTTCTGAATTACGCTATCAAATACTACATGTAATTTACTTAAGTCATAGGCAAATGTAATAGGCTACTTTAGCTCTGCCTCGAGAACTCCCCGCTCCGGCTGTATTCAGTGTACCGCCCGCCCGCTGGCACTATCCTGTTGGCTGATGTCCGCAAGTTGCTGGACTCGCCGACACCGGTGGTGGGCGCGGGCGACTGGAACTGCAAGCATCCGGGGTGGAATAGCCTAGCTGCCAATAGAAGTGGAAGGCTACTTTTTGATGCCACTGAACAGCACGGCTACACTGTCGAGGGTGTTGCACACCGTTACCGCGGCTCTGAATAAGAGAGAACGTGTGTGTGCAGTATTCCTCGACATGGAAAAGGCGTTCGGCCGTGTTTGGCACGACGGCTTTCTCTACAAGATCTCGCAGTCGTCGGCGCCCCGGAGTGCCGTTAAGGTGATCTCCAGTTTCCTCGAAAATAGAAGCTTCAGAGTAGTGGTTGATGACGCCGAATCCACCGAGCGTCCGATCGCAGCCGGCGTCCCGCAAGGGAGTTGCCTGTCCCCGGTCTGCTACGCCTGCTAAACCGACGACATCCCGGCGGCAGGGGGGCGTCGCTTGCCCTGTATGCCGATGACGTGGCGTACATCACCACGTCGCTGAATAGAACCCACGCCATCGTCAAGATGCAGCGTGCGCTTGATGCCCTCCCCGAAGGGCTCGCCGCGTGGAGACTGTCGGTGAATATCGGGAAGACGCAGGCCGTGAACATAGGAGGATACCTCAACAGGCGGGACCCTACTCTGGAGCTTCACGGACAAGATATCCAATGGGCCCCACAGGCCAAATACCTGGGGGCAAAATCGACGGAAGACTTTCGATGAAGCCACAGGTTACGAAAGCCGTCGCGAATTCCAGAAGCGCGATGGCAGAAACCAGTGCTCTCCTCGAGCCTCCCTCTCGGACTGAAGCTCGGGGTCTACAAGACCTACATCAGATCCCGCCTCACGTACGCGGCATCGGCGTGGTACGCGCTCGCCAGCGAACCGCAGCGCAAGAGGATGCGCGCGGTTCAGGCGCCGGCTGACTGGTGCGCCGAGGTACGTCAGGAACGCCGTCATCCAGAGGGACCTTCGAGTCGAGAGCCTGGACGACTTCATCGAGAGATTGCCACGCAACATGTTCGGGCGTGTCGACGCGTCGCGGTTCGCGCATCTGCAGGACCTGGCGCCGCTCCACACCCGTCCACCGGACCGCTGGGCCTTCCCGCGCGACTTGCTGGTTGCGCGGGACGGGGCTAGCACTGACTGATACTGGGGCTTCGTAAGTCGTCGCCCGGCGCTGATTGGCTCCTGCTGGGCTTCCCACCAGCGGGATTCACCCGGTAGGGCCTCAATCGCCTGGGCGGCGCGAAGATGAACCCCATCCCGTTTAAGACTCTGTGGCCTGTAAAAAGGCCACCACTCACCGGACTTGACCTATTGGTTAACCACAGATGGACAACCAAGGGCCTTAGGGCCCAACCCAAGGACCGGCCCGTTTTAACGGGCCGCGAGAGACACCCCCAAAGGGGAACTAACTGTCCCGAGGGCTCCACACACCTCAGACAGGGTGGAGTGAAGAGAGCGAGTAGTAGGCTACTTTTTAGCCTAAATTCCTACGGGAGCGAGACCTACGCGGCTGTTACCTACGGGTCCCGAAGCGAAGCGCGGGCGGTTCTCTAGTAGATCTATAATTAACAGTCCATGTCCGTAATCCTCAAAAAAAAAAGAAAAGAAAAAGTCAGAAAAGTGTAAAAAAAACACTTTAACTAACGAAATTTGATTCTTTTTTGAACTTTTCTTAAGGAAGAATGCGGAAGGATTGTAGGTTCCACATGATTATTTGTTATCTATCTATCACAGACAGATTAATATTTTTTATGGATTTATAAAAAAGATCTGTGTCATTTACATTAATTTAGAAAGTAGACTGTGGAATTACTTTATCCGTATTCTTTATACCAAATCAAAAACCACGCTAAACTCAATTATTTTATATCCAAAAGGCCATGTCGACGTCGTGACAAAATATAAAAGCGACAGAAAATTTGGATGAAATTAAACCCAACTTGCGTAAGACGTATAAAATTCAAACGTAGAAGAGTCATTCGAATCTATTCAACGACTCCTAAAATTTCTGGTTGAATGGACCTAGAGAACGGGGCTCTTTCAACAGTATCTAGTATTTCTTTTAGTTCTTTGGGTTCGTAGAAGTAAAGCTGTAAAGTCCGTTCAAAAGGAAATGCGGCGGAGTTTGTTATCCGTTCGGTAATTGGCTCTCGAGGATAAGTTTGTTATTTGTGAATAGGGGACAGTTTCCAACCAGGTCCTTACAATGTTTATACGTATTCTGTACATTTTTATACGATTGCTTAATACTTTGATAGGATACGAGGTTGAATTTTTACCGACTTTAAATTAAGAGTCTCTGGATGTTTCTCAGTATGTTTGTAAGTCCTCAGTATGTTTGTAAGTTGAAAGTTACCAATTCCATTTAAATGGGGTTTTCTTTTTTAAAAAGATCTCTTTCGGAAAAACATTAAGTATAATAAACTAAAAGAACTTTAAATGCTGCAGTACCAAGTGCATATTAGATTTTATTTAAATGAATAAATAAGTTTTCCAGTCCTTTGTTCAGCTTTTACAAAGTTATTATTACAGTTTTATTTCATTTGGCGGCTCTGTACCCTAATGCCTGAGACTTACTCGTAGGTACGAGGACAGTTTTTCAAGCCAGGATAACTCTTGTTTGCTTTTTCTTGCTTTCTCATTAGCTTACTATCCTAGGAAAGAAGCTAGTTCTGTACATACGAAACAAGAGTTTTTAGGGTTACTAGCTTATTTTCACTAGCTAGTAAAATTAGGTAAAGTCACCAAGAGAACACCAAGCTAAAAAAACTATTTTCGTGGATGTCAGTGATATTATGTGAATGAAATAGTACCTATTATTCTTTTAATAATATGGGACAAATAGTTCTCAGGTGGTTGTTTGACAATTATTGTAATATCCATTGTTCATGCCATACAAGGAAATGTGAATGCAAGAAAAGCGAAATGTTTGCAGGGTTGTGTTTTTGTTGCATAATTTAAATTAAAAATAATATAATTGTATTATTTTCCAATACCTACACTGACCTAAAATCTTTCCTTAGATACTAATAGCAGTTCGAAATTTACGAGTACACCACCATAATCATAATACGTAACAATAACGAATTACTTATATTATCTAAACATTTCCTAAAATATTGTATATTATATAAATAATTATTGTATGATTATAATCATCTGTTCGTCGAAGTACTTACCTACGAAAATGTGTTATATTTTGATGTTGAACGGCTTAACGTCAAGTTAATTCTAATTAACGAGTATAATACTCGTGCCTATTGTGGATTCTTGGAACTGAATTCATCATTAATAATGTTTGTAGTAATAGAAACATTTGCCTTGTGATCATTGTAATGATTCCTATTCCTGTCGGTGAGTTGATTGAGTTTGATGAAAATACTTGAGGTATTGTGGACAATCTGATTAATCTAGCTAAGGAATTAGTTAAATAAAAGGCGGAGCGTGAATTAACGTGCGACATTTAATGGCGACGGAGAGCGGAAGGAAGCTTACAAAAATCATGAGCATAGATTACATTAAGGATGCGTTCATAGACAGGCAACATTCAACATGCATGGACTGCGTTCATATTTCAATATCCTCCCTTGAATGCAGACCCATGCCAATCAGGAACTGCTGATGCTTCGGCTTCGCTAGGGCTTTGGTCAGACAATCGGCGAGCATCATACTGGTTGCAATGTATTCAATGCGAATGTCACCAGACTTCAACTTGTCACGAATGTAGTGGTGACGTACATCAATGTGCTTGCTTCTGGAATGATATGCAGAATTACCTGAAAGTTTAATAGCACTTTGATTATCACAATACAAAGTAATACTGGTAGCCTTAGTTGAAGGCCACAATTCACACTGTAATTGTCTCAGCCATAGAGCCTCTTGAGTGGCTGCTGAGACTGCCATGTATTCTGCCTCGGTTGTTGACAGTGCAATAGTTTGTTGTCTCTTTGAGTTCCATGATATTGCCCCATCTTGGAACATGAAAACATATCCTGTACAAGATCTCCTATCTTCAGTGCAGGATGCCCAGTCAGAGTCACTGTAGCCTGTAATTTCTTGACTTATATTGTTTTTATACAGTATCTTTAGATCCTTAGTACCCTGTAGATAACGGAGAATTCTCTTAACTGCTGTCCAGTGTTCCAAAGTTGGGATTTTATTATAACGGCTCAGTGTATTCACAGCATAGCAGATATCTGGACGTGTACCCTGTGAAATATATAACAGACAACCTATTGCCTCTTGATATGGTATTTCATTCAATATATTATCATCTGATGACTTTGAAAACTTCAAATTAATTTCCATCGGTGTACCCATAGGTTTACAGTTCTCCATTCTAAATCTTTGTAATACAGACTCTATGTACTTTGTTTGATCTATATAAATTCCTTTTTCTTTATCATATGTAATCCTTAGACCAACATAATAATTAGCTTTTCCCAAGTTCTTCATATTAAACTTAAGTATTAATTTGCTTTTAATATTGTTTGCAAATTCTGTACTGTTATAAAATAAAAGCAAATCATCCACATACAGAGTTAAATCTATACTAATATTATAAAGCTGAAGAGTTTGTTTGTTTGTTTGTTTGTTTGTTTGTTTGGTTGAACGCGCTAATCTCAGGAACTACTGGTTCGAATTGAAAATTTTTTTTTGTGTTGAATAGACCTTTTATCGAGGAAGGCTATAGGCTATATAACATCACGCTGCAACAATTAGGAGCGAAGAAATAATGGAAAATGTGGAAAAAACGGGGAAAATTATTCATTCTCGAGGGCTTTCGTTGCATACGTTGCGAAAACGATTCAAGATACCCAAAATATATGTATGGAAGAATTATTCCTCTTGAAATGATCTAAAAAAATGTCCACGACAATATATGTCTATCTTTTAAGATTAACACACTAGAACCGTTTTTATGGTAATCAAATTTGGTCGAACCCACTGCCATACCAAACTTGCCGCGTTTTCAAGTTTAATCTGAATTAATCTTGCTGTGATCCTTTGCTACATTGCTATTATTTTGTCGTAAGCTTTATTTCTAAGTTTAATTTAATTTAACCTCAATTAATTTTGGTGATAGTTTATTATCTTCCCGAAATTCCTACGGGAGCGGGACCTACGCGGTTGATACTTACGGGTCCCGAAGCGAAGCGAGGGCGGTTCGCTAGTACATTATATAAGCTTCATGACTGTGTATATAATACACACATGGATCCAATTTTGACTTGTGAAATCCAATTTCAAATAAATAATTGTCTAGTTTTTGATTCCATGTCCTGCTTGCCTGTTTCAGACCATATATACTTTTATTAAGCTTGCAGACTTGGTTTCCTGAAACTTCATAGTGTGGTGGTTGTGTCATATACAACTCCACATCTATATCACCTTGTAGGAAGGCTGTGATAGCGTCCAGCTGTTCAATCTGTAACTGATGTTTGGCTGCCATACCAATAAGGTATCTGATAGAGGTAAGACGTACAACAGGGGCGTATACATCAGTGTAATCAATACCATAAATCTGTTCATATCCCTTGATGACCAGCCTTGCCTTATATTTAGCAATGTTTCCATTGACATCTAACTTGGTTTAAAAAACCCACTTACATGGAATTGCTTTCTTACAAGGTGGTAGCTCACAGAGGGTCCAAGTATTATTCTCAATTAATGAATTGTACTCACAGTCCATTGCTTTTCTCCACTCTTGTGAATTCTCACTGTCTAGTGCTTGCCTTACACTTTGAGGATCTGGCAGTAATGTATCATTCCTCGGCATATTTTGACAAAGGTAGGTAGGCATTGCTCTATTCTTTCTAGGTCTTAGGTTTGGAGCTGAAGTAGGCTGTAGGCTCAATTTTACATTACGTTCAGGTATGTACTCTTCATCATTAATATCATCTTCTAAATGTGAGCTATCATTTTCCTTGACTGTGCTAACACTTTCATATGAACTTGCTTCACTAACAATAGATTCATTTTTACATTCATTGTTTTCTTCATAGGATGAATCTGTAAGTGGCACCAGAGAAAAATTTTTGCTTAGATTTTCTTCTAAAAATACAACATCTCTGCTTCTAATAATTTTTCCTTCTTTTTTATCATATAGTCTGTATCCTTTAGACTCGGGGCAATAACCAACAAAAATTAGTTCTTTGGATTTACTATCCCATTTCAGCCGCTTTTCTTTTGGTATATGCATCATGGCTGGGCAACCAAAAATTTTCATATGTTGTAGGTTAGGTTTCACACCTGTCCACACTTCCTCAGGAGTTTTATAACTTATGGATTTGGTCGGGGAGCGATTTATCACATATGCAGCTGTGGAGACTGCCTCTGCCCAGAACTTCTTTGGCAGTTGAGCATCATTCAGCATGCATTTGGCACGTTCAACAAGTGTCCTGTTCATTCGCTCACTCATTACATTTTGCTCCGGAGAGTATGGTATAGTGAACTGCCGTTGAATATCAGACTGTTTGCAAAATTTATCAAATGCTTCATTGGCATATTCCTTGCCATTATCACAACGAAGTATTTTAATTTTTCTTTGTAGCTGATTCTCAGCAAGTTTCTTAAATTCTTTAAAATAGTCAAGTACTTGAGACTTAGAATGCATAAAATAAACAAATACCTTTCTGGAATAGTCATCAAGAAATGTTACATAATATTTAGCACCTCCTATGGACTTTTCTTCCATCGGACCGCATACATCTGAATGTATTATCTCGAGGAGTCCTGAAGCCCTTGTGCCAACATTCTTGAACGGCTGCCTCGTTTGTTTGCCTTGCAAACATGCATTGCATGTTACATTTCTCTCTTCATTTATTTTCAGATCTATTCCATCTGCAGATTCACTGAGTTTTTGTAAGCTTTGGTAATTCAAATGTCCCATCCTTCGATGCCACAGGTGCGCTGAGGATAATAATGCATATGTCTCATTATTTATTACATATAAATTGTTTTGTAAATATCCTGCCATAACTAATCTTGGGTTGTAATATATTTTGCAACTATTTTCATCAAATTTTACTTGACAGTTATTCTTGGTAATTTGATGTATTGACAGCAAGTTTACAGCTAAATCTGGGACATACAAAACATTTTTTACCTGCACCGTGCCAATTAATCTCGCTCCGTCATAGCTTTTTATATTTACTTTGCCGCAGCCCCTCACAGGTAACAATTTATTATCTGCAACAGTAATATTGTTAATGGAAGAAGGTTCAAAATCATAGATCCAGTCCTTATTATTGGTCGTGTGCATCGCAGCCCCCGAGTCAAGGTACCAACATCTCTTATCCAGTGTGGGAGAAACAGGAAATGCAGCCACAAAACTAGAAGTCCCATCGGCTTTACTTGAGTTAGTATTTTGACTTGAGCCTTTATTTGAACGACAAAACTTTGCTAAATGACCATGTCTGTTGCACTTATAACACCTAGGGCCCTTGCCTGAAGGCTTACTTGCCTTTGCATTATTTTTGTGGAAATTAGAATAAAAAGCACCGGAGTCATTCTCATTTTTCACATCCTGAAGGATTTTTGTTTTAACTAAATCGGTACTTATCGTCACACCTGAGCTTTCCATAGCCATGATCATAGGTTTATATGATTCAGGTAGCCCGGCAAGAAGGAGTGTACCGGGCCACTCGTCATCAACCTGAAAACCTATATTTCTGAGCTTGTGTGCGCAAGTAATTACTTTATTTACGTAGTTTTCTACGCTGCCACAGCTATCCAAGTCTGTAGTAATTAATTCTCGTAGTAAACCTACCTTCCTTGTCAAGCCGGAGTCATCAAAAGCCTTACGTAAATTATTCCATGCTTCTTTGGATGACTTTGCTTCTTGTATGTGGATATAATTTAACGGATCCACCAACAGTACAATTTTTGTCCTGGCTTTCGTATCTTCGCCTTTAGTAAATTCGTCGCCTTCCACGCATTTCCAAAGATCCTCGTGTTCGAGGTACGTCTTCACAGCGAAACTCCACGTGGCATAGTTGTCACGTCCTTTTAGTTTTTCGATATTAATTAAATTACCAGTTGATGCCATCGTGAAAAATAAGTACTTTTACGCAACGTAAGCGTTCTGAAAGTAATGCTGAAAAGAATATTAATATGCGACCGAGCCGGATTGAGGTTATCTTTATAACCGCAAATTACTTTTCGCGTATTAACTAAAACTTTCCCTATACTACACTAACCAGGCGTCTGGGCCCATAACCTGATGAAAATACTTGAGGTATTGTGGACAATCTGATTAATCTAGCTAAGGAATTAGTCAAATAAAAGGCGGAGCGTGAATTAACGTGCGACATTTAATGGCGACGGAGAGCGGAAGGAAGCTTACAAAAATCATGAGCATAGATTACATTAAGGATGCGTTCATAGACAGGCAACATTCAACATGCATGGACTGCGTTCATATTTCAATAGAGTTAAATAAAACAATAGCTTGTGCGGACACAATGCTCATAACTTTGGTCATAAAAAATACAACGTTATTGTGTTTATGCATGACTGGGGCTATAACGTCGGCAGTATTTGATTTTTAGCCGTAATAGAGACGTAACATAATATTTGTTATTTTACTTTTTTATGGATTGAGATAATAAACAAGCAAATACGAGTGACCGATTGCGAATATGACTGACCCGCCTTACATCCACTACGACGAATATCTGAAATGATCTAAATTGCTTATTTTTATTGAATTTCATGGACCGCGTCTCCTTTGCTTAAACTTTGTGATACCTTTCCTTGACCGTTTCCTTGATTGAGTTACTTACCTCAATAGAAATGTGGATTTTATGTCACAATGTTATACCTAATAATTTTTTTTTCGTATAACTTGACTACGATCTCACCTGATGGTAAGTGATGAAGCCATTAATGTTGAACGCACTAACTTAGATAAAGCATATTCAGTCTCCCCTTGAAGACTCCCACATCATGCATAATATGTAGAAACAGTGACGCAGGCAAGTTGTTCCAATCCTTCGAGTGAAAGTAGGTAAAAATTAAGTCGAAAACCCAATACACTCGTCCACATATAAAAATAATAAAAAGAACGTGTAAATTACACGGCTCTGTTACCTCAAAATAATACTTCAATATTTCAGCCCCGAAGACATCAATCTCTAGGTTTAGGAAACTTGCCGTTTGAGGTATTTTTCGACATGAGTAATTCATGTTTCCCCGACGTGGGCATGGGTCAAGTGAGGCCAGTTTATTTAGTCGGGGAAAGTGTCTTACCGATGAAACGCACCCTAACTCTGAAACGCACAGAATACTAACGCGCGTTGTTTTCAAAATTTATGCGCGCAAGTTTGGTCGTAAGGCAATTTGCATGGCCGTCACGTCGCGGATCTAATATTGTAAATCATAAGTTTTTACTAGGTAGGTAGTTAAGCTGTCAACATTGCCGCTTTGGTCAATAAATGTTAATGTTTTTGTTTATTGTTCTTTTGGCTTTATTACACCTTTTTGTTTTAACTTCAGGTAAAGGTATACTTACTGTATACAAATGATTTCTTTACTCATGAGATTTATAGAACCGAATTTTTGACGAATATTTGGCGACCCGAATGGAATAACATAGCATAACAGTTAACACGGTGGACAGTCCTTCCACGGGTCCTGGGTTCGATTTCCGGCGAGGCGGAAATATGAATGTTGATATTTTCTGTTCGCGGTCTGGGTGTATTTGTTTTGTGTATTGTACATGAAACCCACGACAGCGAATCCCAGTGTGCGGTCATACCCTCATATGTAATGTTATGTATTTATTTAATGAGTTATTGTTATATTATTAGGACGTAGATACTCATTACATAAACATGGTCAAAGCTAAAGGTACTCGGTATATAATTGTACCTGTGTCGCGTCAGAATCCACCCTGAGCTAAGCTTAAAATCATAAGCTGTTATTTATTCAGGTGATCCCTGGTAAGCCATCGTTGATTGACGCAAATACGGAGTATGGCTCTTTCGGGGGTGAAATTGCTCATTTAATTGGATTAGTACAATACGACACAATACGATATGGCGGAGATGAGGTAATACAATCTTCTATCTATTTAATATCTTCTATGTTTTATACATATAATAAAACTGTAACTGGTCTCTGTTTGTGCAGCTCATCTCAAAAACGGCTGAACATATTTTTATGGGACTTCCACGGGGATATAGATGGGGTTGTGGAGCAACATATAGGTTACTTTTTATCCCGAAGTTCCCTCAGGATCGGAATTCACTCGGGAAAAACTCCTACCGAAGAACAAATCTCCAAATTAGTACAAAATAATGTACAAATATTAGTATGACAATATTGTTATCAAATTGTTTGACTTCACAGCCTAGAAGCACAATACTTACCACCAAGTCCTCTACTTAGATTGTACCATTAACACTCTACTTCTCAGTTATAGTTAAGGCGAAGCCAAGCAGCTAAGTAACAGCTAAAGTTACTTAACCAACAATATAAAAAGACAATTGACTAACCAGCAGGTGAAATTAAATCTAACGCAGTCTTAAAATATCTACGGAAAATATTTTCCTTCGAACCAGGAAAACTTTGAACAATGGGCCAGTTCAAAGAGGATGAAATAGTCGCTAAAAGCTTTAAGAATGAAGTAAACCGCCTTAACAAAAGAACGTTGAGATTCCCAAAGTTTAAATCCGATTCGGTGTAAGCCTTTTGAAATCTTTTGACTCTATTGAATGGGACAAGGATATAAAGCGGTAATAGGAAAAGCCTTATCATAAATTTAGGACCCAATTTGACGCGTACCTTCCAACTTGTTTTAATGTTATTAAAAACACTTAACAATATTAAATCTCGACATGTAACCTATTAATGTGTCTCTGTGGTTTGTCCGTCTGTCTATATTATAGAGCCACGTGGTCTATCTGAGAGGTATCTGAAATTCTCACAGAAAGCGTGTTGCTATGACCGTTATTGCAACAAATACTCAAAAATTAAGATCTTAAAAGGGATCCCCATTTAAATTGTTATATTATATTAATTTTGTTACTGATCAGATAATATGAGTTTAATATTACTGGGTGCGTGATTTTTACGCAAAAGAGTGCAATCCGCACTTCAGCGATTTAATTTTAATCTACTCCACGTAGCACTTTTTTGGAGTAAGTAACGCATTAGAAACTGTCCTGTAATGTTAGTTTGTGTATTATAAATATATAAATAAATTGTTATAGCTCAGTTGGGAGCGTGACTGATATTTTTAAGAGGACTCTTAGGCTACGTATAGACTCCAATTTATATTGCACACGTATTAAAAACAGACAATAAAATCATTTATTAGATTTTATAGACTGCTTCCATACAACAGAAAATTGGTTTAGCGCCGCACCGCTCGTTTTAACTTGTAAATTAATTACAGCAAATTTTAATTCGTTTTGTTACGAAAGCGTATTTTAAATTTTTTACACAAGTTAGTTCCTAAATGGCAATACAGAAGTGGACAAAAGGTGGTTATTCATATTGTGTTAGTAATGGATCGCTCAGTCACATTCGCACAAATACACGAATCCACAATGTAAGTACAACAGTAACTGCACTGACATGACGTGTGTACCCACGGTTACAGAGAAAGCTTATAATCATAATTTGGAATATCTAGTTCGACAAACTTTCGTTAAGTGGTTGGCTACAACCCATTAATGACCCATTACTGAGTATATGTCTCTTATAGATAATCTTGTCTTATTGAGAATAACTCAAAAACTGGTCGTCAGATGTTGCTCAAATTATTATGGAACCAGACGGCAGTCATTACTAATCTGTTGTTCTACTTGGTGTGCAAAATAAAGTACATTATAATGTATTTTTATTTATGTTAGAGTATATGTAGAGAATATGTAGTTATGAGTAATGTTTAGAACTACAAACACCTTGCATCCATACATCCTCCCTTGCTTGTAGTTCTAGTAGTGTAGGCTTTGACGCAAGGAGGAGAATAGAAGAATAGACCTTTTATAGGTCGCTGGGCTTTGTACCATTCAGTTAAATTTCAACAACACTCTTACACGTTTGTAGGGCTTTAAACCTGCGTAGCTAAGTACCTTCCTTTTATAATTGAGACTATTTACCAGTTAGCCATCATCAGCTATGATAAGGTGACTCGTCTGATTTCACCGGCTTCTACATGAAAATGCATAATATTGTTAATGTCTTCTAATTTCAGTCACATATGAATAGTAGATTTAACCTCTTGATAACATTTGACCATTTTATTCCTAAAAGTTTTTGACATTCGCAACTTCATAAACTCCGCAAAATTCTAACTAGTGTCTCGTGAGGAAGTTATTTCCATTTTTATAGCTCTAACAAAATATGTTATGCATGAAGTTTTTCAATAGTCTTATTGGAACGGTGTGCTTATGAGATTGTTACGTTTAGTAACGTAAGAAATTCTGGAAATATATGAAAAAAGTTCCCGTCTACCAATATTTTTTTAAACATAAAACCTAATAGTGTACGATATATTACACGTAGTCGAATTAAATTACTTCAATTTTATTATATGCTAGTCAGTAGTCTAAGTAACACATTATTTTACACAATAACAAAATAAAGCTACAGTTACTGTTGCCTACAGCCAAGTTGACGTACAGATTTCTTTCTCAGCTAAGATGAAAAACTCCTGTTCAAAACAAGAGGGCCTGGTTTCAAATCGCTCATTTACCTTTTATTTTAAAAATTACTTGCGTAGGTATTACCAATTCATGTATTTACCAATAAGAATGGTACAGAATGGTGAAGTATGTATGTTCCAGGTCCCTCCGACAAAAGAAGACTCCTTTGCTCCTTTGTAAGCCATGAATAGGTTGAACAAGACATTCTTGTTACAACATCACGTAAATAACTGTTGTGACAAGACTGAAAGTTAATAAGAACGTACTTCATACGTATTGCAGCACTCCTTGTAACTTTTGAAACAATTCACAGCAACATTTTGGGTTGAATAATTTTCAATTTATTCAACGCTTTGCTTAAACTTATAACAAGTTAACATGCGGGCTGGTGAGTTTGTAACACAATCAACACGTGAAGGACCTTTCTCGTTATGGAAATTTTGTTAAAGTGTTTAACTAAGTTCCGGCTACGTTGTGATCGTGCTGAGTACTGAGTAAGTCTTGTGTGTGTCCTGTGTGAGTAAATTAATAAGAAGAGTAGTGGGAGTTTAAATACTTACTTAATTGTTTGTAAGCTGACCATATTGTTGCCAGCCAAACATGTCTGGAAATTTCATGAATTGTCCAGTTATATTATTTGTGGAAAAATAATATGTATAAAGCAATCTCTAATGCTGTATGTACATGCTTGCAGTGGCTTGCCGAGCGTCCACCGCCGTCACCACCGGATTTAAGATAGGTACAGTAGGTACCTTTAGGAAGGGCCACAGCATAATATTCATGCGAAAGCATGCAATATGAGACAACTATGAAAATTAATCAAATACAATTTTATTTTATTAAAAAGATTTATGATTGACAACCTTGCAATTTTGTGTGCCTTTTATTTTGTGTAGGTATTTATATAAATAATAACGCCGAGTTATTTTACCGTACCTTGTACCTTCCTTTATTGTAACGAATCTGGCAGACGCTCAGCCAGCCACGGCAGGCTTGTACCAATGTACAGTACCTATTGTACAGGCAGCATTAGAGGATATTCCCAGGTGAACACTCGGCATGTCGTAAAGTAGTTGTATTTCTCGTTCTTGTTTTGTTATACAATAGTATACCAAAGTCGAAACGTGGGGGACAATAATATTTATGGTTGAACTTCTACAAGGTCACCGTTTATTTCGATTCATAAGAAGTTAAATTAATGGAAGGTATGATTAAATAACGAAATAAAGTTACACGTTCAAATCCCCTCACTATACCTGAGTGGCCGAGTGGAATTGCCCCCCGTAAAAAACAACTTTAGGTATCCCCTTTGCTTACAGCTTACGCGAAATTAAATTATCGTCATCAATCTGCAATGTTCCTTAAGGATGCGGTTCCACTGAGGCGGAGCGAAGCGGAGCGGAGAGGAGTTCACCAATCGCATGGCTTAAGCTTTCGGCCAACATAGATTGATCTATCAGGTCAAAACTGAAAGCGATAAACTATAATTCAGTACGCAGCGCTCAATATTTTTCAGCACAATATATTTGTTGTCGCAGTGACTCCGAAAACGTTTACCGAAGCGTTCATTTCTCAGTATTAAAATGTCAGCGCTTAGAATATTTCATTCCTTCGCAGAATTTTAAATCCAGTTCACGTATGCGCAGTGATTTATCAAAACAACAAGCTGTTCGCAACGACTCTGAACATGCAAAGTAGGTCTCTTAGTTCTAAGGAAATATTGGAATGTGAATTGATTTTTACAGAGTTACGGAATATCGAACTTTCAATTCGAATCAAAATCAATGTCACCTCTAATTGTCATAAGTATTCTTAAAACTGTCTGACATTTGTTAATTTACAATTGGCTAGTGTGCCGGACTGTATTCTAGGTGTTAGAGGATACTCAAGCTTAACGGTTATGTGTTGTAACGATAACGCGAGATTTTTTAATTAAACTCTAATTAAATAATTAGGACTTTTAACTGTCTACACACCCAACAACACATACAACACCCAACAGCATAACTCGTTCTTCGTAACTTCGATAAAAACACTAGGCGTTCATTTGCTCACATATTCATTCAGTGCGAATATTATTAAGGAATAATCTCTATAACGGCGTACGGCAATATACTGCGAATATAAAAGCCCGTGGCTGATCGATGGGGGTCCATTATTCAGTAACAAAGCGGACCGTGGCGGACGCAAGAGTAATGGAGGAGTGTCCCGACTCATCTACAGTCGGATTAGTGGCCACTGAGTGTGTCTTATCCGTGAATTATCACTCCAACATATCATAGACCGAACGGATACTTTGGTATAATAGTGTACGTGGGTTATCGCGAAGATTAATGGTCGATATTTAAAATATCATATTTTTCCAAAAAAGCACCCTTCATCATCGACAAGTAGAGATGACTCAAAAACTCCTCTTATTTTTTTTGAAATCGGTTAAAAATAACTAGTTATAATATTAAACGTTTAATAAGAAATATTTAAACACAAAAACATGTAAGTACTTAATTACAAAAAAAAACTAAAATAAACGCAAAAACACATAAGTACTGATGAAACACTGGGAATCGCATTGAGGATATTGCTAGGACAAACGAGGCATAAGCAACACACTATGGTATGATGTATCGGCAATGAAAAGCAACCAGCTTTTTTGTTGGGTTACTCGCTTCCATTCAAACACGTGACGTGCTATAAATATTAGAATCTCTAACCGTTTACAACTTTCTAAGCGATTCCTGAACTTCCCAAGTGTTTATTGCATTCCCACTCACGTTCGGAGACTGGGAAGATAGCCGCGAGTTTGGCATATTTTACCAACAATAGAATATTAAGCTGGCACTGCAACAGTTTGATAACAATCTTACGTATGCAGGATTGCGAAATATCTTACAAACTGCTGCATCCTTAATTATGCGCGCTAATTAGGTACGTACCGTCATATTTGACGTTTAGAGATGGGGTTGTAATGTTGTAATGCCCTTTTTTGTCTTACATTGTAAGTATTACTGTAATGTGCAAATAATATTAAGGTCATTAAAAGAGTAAAGCCCATCACTTTGATCTTTGTGTTACTGAATTTCAAGAAGGATTCAGGTATGCAAGTTTGTTTAAATCTTTTTCCTTGAAAATGCAACTGATTTATAACTTTTAACATACGTCTAATTCAGATTTTTCATGTTAAATAAACAATATTTGAAAATTTGAGTTTTAAAAGCAAGATGATTCCATTTCGGACAAAACTTATATTAGGTATAGGAAAGTTTGCAAATACTGATACATATCAGTGCTCCGAACCACTCATTCAAGTTTTCTTATGAAGTAGGAGTCTCCAAGAAGAGAGATCTTCGATTTGTTCAACATTTCCGAACAAATGTTATTTTAAAACCTTTTTAAAACTACTGAAGTACCTACATAAAAACGTCAACACACTTCAAACATTTCATGAAAAATTCATTGGAAGAGTTGAGTCACTTAGTGAAATTAAAAACACAAACGAGGAAGGGGTCTCGCTCACAAACACGCCCGTGCGTATGCAAGTGTCTCATTAGTACGAGCGGGCCGAAAGAGCTATGCATATTTTGCCCTAAATACGCGGAAATAAGAATTTGACGGCGGTCTCCTTTATGAATCATTCACACGGGTCGAATTTCGTTAACAGATATCGATTAATTAGTGGACGCCCTCGATTCGATAGCGTGGTTCAGGTTTCGTGACGTCATCGTGTGAATAGTGTGCGATGTTGCCACAGAAAAGATTTTCTATATTGCTCTGTTTGTCATGTAATGGTTTTACATTATACAATTTGCAGAGCACTAACTCAGTGCACTAACTAGTGTTTCCATACATTACGCTGCACTAGTTACTGTCTAACTGCCTTTACACTATGCGATTTTAGCACGCTAGCCATAAGTCTTCTTCATATTCGTGAACTGTGACGTGAAGTGAAATAGTCACTATCTGAGCTCTCACAGGTAAGTTTCACATCACTCTGTAGGAAACCTTTGTCCAGATTCTAACTTCCAGTTTTGAAGATTTTTAGCCACGATATCTACAAATAACTAAAACAATAATATATAAATAATAATAACAGCCATAAAAAATCAATTAGACTGAAAAAACAAGACGGGTTTCAATTAGGTACTTCGAAATGTGGAACCTACCACAATAACTCGTCTTCCTCAGGAAAGGGTTGATATTCAAAATAATACGTATAGATACAGCTGTATTCCACAACCGTATGCCTAAATATTAGATACGCAGATTATCTTTTTAATTCCATAAAAACTTGCGTTGTATGAAACTACCGTAGTATATAGTTTTAATATATTGGGTGAATATACCATACGTAGCGAAACGGAGCAAGCATGTCAAAGAGGCTAAAACTCAAAAAGTGTAACAGTGTCGGAAGAAATAAGAGGCAAGCTCAGTTCACGTATGACAAAAATCATCCAGTGTAGGTAAAAGTGTAAAAGTCATCCGACTGAGCGTACACTTTTTTCTTTTAATAAAACGTTCTCTAGTTTTTCTCCGCGCTTCCCGACGCTTTTTCAAGGTGTTCATTACAGGCAACCGGGCCCTTTAGCGTGACACTTGTTTATGTTTGCCTACTTAATTAATTCAGGCTCAATTAGTGCGTCTAGCAAAATTATTTCCTCTTAAATTATCTTGTAGAAGACAAATGAGGTTTAGGGCATTATGGGAGTAATTTGCGAACCGTCGACGGTAGGTCGAAATAAAATATGCGAGAGACTAATGAAAACGACCTATGTTTAACTTGACAGAATTCCCGAGACCTTCAGTCCTGTTCCTACTAAGCAGATCCAACCAAATATATTACGGGTAGGTTTTCATTATATAAATAGTAATTAGCAAAGGGGAAATTAGATGGAATAAAGAAATGTTCTGGGGCTTTCTCTAAGTGATTAAAACTAATAAGGTGTAATAACAATAAGTACGTAATAATATTGTGTAAGTATATAAACATTGTAAAGACGTTTAAGTGTCTACGTGGACTCTTTGAGTAGGTACAGTATCCAAAAATATTACGATTAGAAATCTAAATTAACAATAGTGCATATCTGTTACGTAGGATATTCTCAATCAAGCTAATCAAAATCTAACACAAAACGTAGGGGAAAAATGTAGGGGAAAATAGATAATAATTATTTTTATGTGTAGTTATTGATCCTGTAATAACTTCATGCAGTATTTTAGCCATTTGCTAAATAAATTATGCGAAACGATTATAATCCGATTAATATTTTTATCAAATCGAATCATTTGCGTCCAGGTTACAACACGATTTTTGTGATAATAAAAAACGGTAACACTGGAAATGTCATTTTAGGAATCGTATTAAAAGTCGAAGTATAGTATTCGTTTTTAATGTTTCATTTAATGAATCACTATGCTTAAGCATAGAATTATAGAATTTAAAACTTAATTAAGCCATTTTATCGTACTTCACCTATTTAGAGTCGTTAATCAACAGCCTTTCAGTAACGGTCTCAATTGCGCTAATAGCCTATTATTTTATCTTATCTAGTATTAATTGCTTATATCCAATTACGTTGCCTGTTTAACAAGTAAATTTTCTTATTCAATTCATACTTCGATACTAATGTTATAAATACGAAGTCTGTCTGTCTGTATGTACCGCTTCCACGGCTTGATTTGGATGGAATTCGGAATTAAAATTATTGAACACACAGGGTCACACGTAGGCTAATTTTTTCAAAAATCTACCCCTCTATTTACACGGGCTTCAATAGGGGATGGTTTCTATAAAAAAATTTAAACCGCTTGACCGATTTTGATGAATGACCTATTTTTTTCAAAAAACAATCCTTAAGGGACTGAAATGGGGAAATATTTAAGTTGACCGAAGGGAAGTGAAGGCGTTTACTTCTTAGAATATAGGAACAGCGCGGTGTATTATGCTTTAGGCCTCTTGTATTTTTGAGTTCAGTTCAGTCAGTGCGACGGAATAGAATAGGCAAACTGCGCGGCAAGAGTGATCGCTCTGAAAACCAGTGGCCGTGGATTTGCTGAGTGAGGCCTTTTCGTATGTTTGATTTTTCAAATTTCAAATCCTTCATACACGTAGCCCTCACATTGTGAGAAGAAACCCGTGCCTATTGAACAGTGTGGGCAATAGCAGATGGACATTAGTCCAATAAAACGTAATAGTTTCAATGACGATATCTTTTGTTTTTATAGCATTAGTATTGTAAAATAAACCATTTTTACACTAAACGTCGACACTAACAACCAGAAACCCAAATCAACAAGCCTTGTATTTAATTCTGACCTGGCTAAGCGAGGTATAAATAAGCAAGGTATAAATACGCGTATAAATAAATTAATATCAATTTAGTTCCCGAACACGCAGCCCCCAATGGAATACGACTGTATATATCAGGGCTCCCAGGAAAGGGTCGGTACAAATGACTATTTGGAATGTAGTGTCAACGTTAGTTGGTGACAATTTTTATCACAGCTACGTTCAAACTTTGACACATTTTAGGGATCCGTGCGTTGTAAAAACGGAGCTATTATAAGTTTTGTTTGACGACCCGGATCGCTGTTTCAAGGGTCCTGGGTTCGATTCCCAGCAAGGCGGAAATTTGAATGATGAGTTTAAATTTCCGTTTGCCTGGATGTGTGTCCTTGTCTAGTGTGTTGTCTATGGCACCCACGACACAGGGAATCCTAGTGTGGGGCGCTATGAGTGTATAGCGTATGTACCGTTATTTATTTGTTGTCCGTCTGTCTGCCTATTTATCTGTCAAGACCCTTTACCGCAGGTACGTGTGGAGGTGATAAACTAAAATTTATGTCAAATACTTACTTCAGATCTCCAATCCCATGCAGCGTGGAAAGATTAAACTTTAACTTTAATAAAAGTAAATTCATACTGCATATAAACGCTCCTAAAGTCTAATCAAAATCTATAGGGCACTTCTGTACGGCTTGGCTTGCGTGGAAGTTTTTTTCATTAATTTTCTAAATAGCGGACCCTGTATTATCCAAAAATCCTTAATAATGTTCACTTGCGTCGCTTGAGGACACAAAGTTTTATGTAAATCCATTACAGAAATAAGATTTTTCAGTTTACCCCATTTGTCCCCTTAGGGCTCCTCTGTCAGTAGGTACATAAGTACTTCACTATACTCCCTAAAGAGCATACATGCCAAACAGCTCTTTGCATTCAGTAGTTTCGGCTAAGCGATATCTGTCAGTCAGTCACTTAGTAACGGAAGTGATTTACGTATGTACCTACATATAGTGACAAAAACATTACAAACGTAATGAACCAGTTACTTATCACAAGTATGTACGGAACCCTGATGCGTAAGTCCGACTTGCACTTGACCAGTTTATTTACATCAATACGTACATACCTACACATTTTTATTTAAAAGCTGCGAAGGGCTGGAATCGCTTTTTAGCGCGGAAACGTCGGTATTCCGCTTCGATTATAATGCGGCCGTCAGGCGAGAGTTCTTATATTATAAATCGCCCCAAGGCAAGATTGCCTTTTAATTCAAGACTGAATAGACTCTTATTCAGATAGAACGGTTTACTCCCAGAGCAATATCTACTTATCATTAGATGGGATTGTATTGAAGCAAGTAAAATACCTAAATAAACAGTGTTATTATGCTACGGGTTCTTGTGATAAATAGGTATTTTGTATTAAAATTGAAGTCGAATACTAAAGAATAGTTAACTCAGTCCCCCAAAGTTTTGTGAATACCCGCATAACAGTAAATAATAAACTATTATTATTTAAACACTAAATTAATTTAAATTTAAATGAAGCGAAAAATTCGTTTATGACTACGAATATGTTCGAATCTGATACGATTTTTGATGAAAGTGAAAAATTTAGGTTCTTACGACCAAAGTAAGATTAGCGCGATTTTATTTTTATTAATTTTTATTGCATGCACTACCGTTAGGAAACATGTATTACAACGTGGTAGCGCAGTAACGTCATATATTCATTTCAAGTTTGTATCATATTCGATTGAATGTAGTCTATAAAGTCAAAATTGTATCGAAATGCATTGTGGGAAAAACCTACACACCGAAAAAACTCTGTTTTCGAAATGCTCGTAAATTCAATGTTGCCACTTAAATCTTCAGTCCAGTAGTCCAGTATTTTTATTAATCCAAATTTACATAGTACAAACAGGACCCAAATTTATTACGAATCGCAAAAAAATAGCTTTAAAATGGGTAAGATATATACCGTCTATTTCCACGGAAGGCTTCCGTTCAACCTTTTGGATATAACCCTAAAAACATGCTTACATACTCCTACGTTCTTTGTGTAATATGGGCAGGTCGACTCACTTCACAAACGTTTTGTTCCCCCTAAATAATGGATGTAGGTACTGTTATGAGCAAGCCTTTTTATTTTCACCATTCAAGTGGATATTTTATTTTATACTGATGTCAAACAATTTGTACCTTCATTACATTTTGAATTTGTTTTACCGTATTGTCAGGCGATCAAATCAAAGCGAAATTATTATTTTTCGGATAAAGATTGTGCTTCTGTTCGGTAATCACATTATCTGTACATTCAAGCAATCAATGAAGCGCTGATAGCCTAGAATTTGGCCTGCTACTCTGCGGGTGCTCGAATACCACGGCACGCACTTCTGACTTTTCGCTGATATATCAGTTTAAGCATTTAAATGTCACTACCTATAATGGTAAAGGAAGATGGTGATGAAACCTGCATGCCGGAGAGTTCGTGAAACTCAAAGGTGTGTAGTCCGCCAAAACGCACTTGGCCAGCGTGGTAGACTATGGCCTCAACCTTCTCATTCTTTGAATAGACCCGTGCCCTACAGTGGGACATTGAGTTGGGATGATAATAAATATATTCATCAAATTCTACTGTTCCACTGCACATAGACCTTCCTCCACTTGCTCTGCTTAGACCAAACCAATTCCGTCATTTTTTTTAAATGCTATTGTCTTCTTGAAGGTCTATCTGATCGAGTGTGTTATGCTCTTTTTGCAAAGCGTGGTCTCCATTCGAAGGTTCTTTCTTAATGGTTGTAGTTCTAGGTTTCTATTTCAATCACCTGGGTGGGACCTTATTAATAAACGCAGCTTAAAGTTACTCCAAGTTTAAATGTTCTTGTATTTTTCTAACCTTAGACTTTAGAGAATCATATGACAAGGGGCAAAAAAAAAAATTAAAGCAGGAGTAACTTAAGCCGCGTTTATTAATTAGGCCCGTAGGTTTTACCGAGCGTAGCACTTTCTTTAGGCTAAGCGTCCACAGGTCGGTATCGTACGCATCGGACGCATCGCATTAAACGGATCGTAGTATTCTTTGTATAGAAAATCATACAAGTGCGTCCACTGATCCGCATCGTACGGATCGTACTTTCTATACAAACTGCGATACTGCGATGCGTCCGATGCGTACGATACCGATCTGTGGACGCTTAGCGCCGGCTGCGCGACTAACAAAATAATGCATTAGTCCTGTACAAAATATGACTGCACTAATATGTGATAACTAGCAACACATATCTCAAACACCTTCGTCTTCAAGCTCTAAGTTAAATTGAACGACGCGATATGACGGAATTTTCCAAACACAGCCTGTATAAGTTGGATTATATGAAAGACTTTTTCTGTAAATTATGTTTATATTTTTGTTTAGACTCACACGTTTGGAACGCTTGTCTCAGGTGTTTACAACTTTGAGAGCGGCGCTATTAACAACAACCAACGTGTGTTACAAAGACATACGATATTTATTTATTTATATTGCAACTTCAAGACTAAGGTATACAATGGGCGAACTTAAGCTTGGTGGCATTTTTTATCAGTCAAACTTGGGTGCTGGTGAGAAGGTGTAGTAAGTGCACATTATATAAAATTAAAGAAAATATTCCATAAATGGATAAAATTTAATCTAATATGAATATTCTATATTTGAATATTCGATATGATTTTCGTTTTGTATTAGTTCATTTTAAACCTACTAATCGTAAGGCTCAGGTAAAGAATTCGAGCACAGTACCTACTTCCAGGGAAGTTATCAAAATAATTATTACATTGGCATACATTAATTAGTAGTCTGCATAAACTGTAAGCAACTCTGTAGGTACATTGGATATTTTCCGGTTTCGATGTGAATTGTGAACTAAAAAAAAAATTCATTGTTCTTTGTGTATTTGAGTACCACGTGGAACCCTTTAATCAGATTAATATAACGAGCATACTTGTAACTTACCTACATCATAAGTAAAGATTAGTCTACGCTATTCTTGTCTATTCTCATTGGACATATTCCATCATGCTGCGCAAGTGAATATCATTACAGTATCTGTGTTAATGTTCTTGTCAAAATTTGAAGATTGCTATGAAAGCCACTGGATATAAAGTCGTAAAGGATCTTTTGGCGTGTGGGTGACAGAGACAGCGCCTTACAGGCAAGGCAAACTGTAAGGCGTTGTCTCTGTCACCCACGCGCTTAAAGATGCTTGTAGGACTATACCACTGTTAAACTAGTCGTTCCACTGAAATGCGCAAGAAATTTCGTCACAAGCTGTCACTATTCTGTTCCGTTGGTTGACTCGATAAATTAATTACCCAATTAAGTTGGTTTGCCTTTTCGTGCCAATTAGGGAAAGCTTACGTCCAACAATAAACTTTTGGAAGATGAATGGATGAAACGAGAATCTAGGTAACAAAGTTCAAGACCTAAATAATGTCTCGATTATTAAATTAATGAATCGTGAATGTACATTGAAATTAAAATTATTGCCTAATTTGTAATTGTTAAATCACCTCATTAATTAATAGATGTTACTGCTGTATTAGACATCTATGTATATTAGTATGGGACTGTAGTACCTTTTTCGAACTTTGAAATACAATACTTACTTTACCTTACTTAAATTATTTGTTCAATAATGTTCAATTATTATGTCAAAATCATTAATGTCTAAGTCATAATAAAACTAAACACGATTTATGCCCAAACAATAGTAGGTAATTACTTCTGTAATAAACCCTTATTACGGGGTCACAACTCAACATAGTCATTTAGGTACAGTTTAGTTTCTGTTCTTCTTTTTTCTGCGTACCTACTTTATCTGCACCTACCATGTTGGTTAATCCATATTGGTATCGACCGTCGATCTAACGTCATTCGAACCGGAGTACGAAACCCTTCTACCACAATGTTTCTCTTGCTCGGACATCCACATAATTTTTTTCTGACACATAATGTATAATTATATTATTTGAAATTTTCCTTTTAATGGAAAGAGCTTTCAGTTTCGGCCTAACTACCTCGCTTCTGCAGATCTCTTATCACCACCTCCTGCTGATCTTGCTCCTCACACTTGTTTTAGTAGAGGCATAAAATTCCTCCATTATAATAGGTCATTAATTAAAACAGACACAAATGGAGTTATCTTCAGCTCCCTCCAATGTATTGCTGCGTCCCATAGAAAAATCTATTTCGAAAAATAAGTGTAAATACTGCTATAAGTTTTTAACCTATTTGTTAACCTATTTGATGAATTTTCGTTTCGTTATTTCTCTTGTGGCTGTATTTTGTTTTTCATTTCAATGTGATTTTCTAATATAATCGTTAAAATATTTCTACGGATTATTTTGAGGATTATTTTATAAGCTTAAAACTAAAAATAGGAACCAGTTTGATAACAGAAAATTGTTACGTCATAATGGGCGGACATCTCACGTGGCGATTTGACATAATATGATGAAGAGTAAAGCAAACTGTAAAGCAAACTATACAAAATATAGGTATTTCTGAACGCACGCAATACAACAACCAAATATCATTATAGTGTCATTATTTTATGTCATGTGTATGTCTATATGTCTATGTTATTTTGCATGTTTTAAATCTAAATACGCGATAATTCGACTTTTATGAATACATGTTGTCGATTCCAACGCCTTATTTAATCCAGATCTACATGTAATTATTCTTAAAATACCGAACCGACGGGGCGAAAATCAAATGTTTGACAGGTAAGATTTGTACGGGAAATTAAAATTTTTCATTTTTAGTATTTTCCTCGCAATTTTTCCATATTTTCTCATCGCTGCATCCTTCCCTGAACTTCCACGAATATTTCAAGACTAAAATTAGCCAAATCTGTTTTGCCGTTATAAAGTAAAAGTTAGTTAACTCAGTTAAAAGTTCTGGTATTTATCGATAGATGTCACGAGTGGGGGGTGTTAGGTGTTTTCGTTACGAAATTTCTCGATTCGGTCTCCACGCCAAGGCCCGCGATAAAAGCTATGCAATAGCTTAAAAATCTACACGCTTGCACTAGTGTATTACAGTTGAAAATTCAAAGCAAATAAAACAATTTGTGTAATAAATACTATGTTATTTACGCGATAAACACGGCAATTTTCAGGTAATATTAGGCCGTTAAAAGGAAACACATGGCTTCATAATTTGCGGTATAATTCTTAAAAGTGCTCCAAATTGTTGCCCTTATACATTTGAATAGAAAATTTATGGGCCGTTGAAACAAGGCGTGATAAACAAGTCCTCATAAAATACATTTCGTGAATTGGGGGCCGTGTCAAGTTATTCGCACCTGGGCTAAAGTACCATGATTACTTGGCTATGAGATTAAGGAAAAATAAGCTGTTTGAATAAACAAGGGATCGTTCTAACCGCAATTTGATTAGCGGTTAAGTAAAGACAAAACATTTTATTAAAGTGATGAATTGGATACGTAATATTGTATGTAGTATTTTTATTGTTGCAATAGATCAGAGATGGTCACAGTGGCCTCATGGGGATATAGTTCCCCATCCTCGGAAACCTAAATAATAAGTAGTTTGAAGCGCTCATAGCTCGGTCGATCATAAGCGATCGACAAAGTTCAGCAAATGCGGACGCGGACGGTTGTTGGATGGGTGACCGCTAGTGGCAAAAATATTCTTCGGAGGGCACGTGAAGCCGTTGTCGTCATCCCGATTCTTACCACTTTTTTATAGAATTAAGGTAGCAAAAGCATGCAGCATTAACCTTCCGCTGCCGCCAATGATAACTGTGACCGACCTAGAACAAGACTCGATTTAGGGACTTCTACTGTATACATACAGTTAGCAGATGGTGTTAGAATATTAGTTGATTACTTTGTTAATAATATAATAGATACCAGTTAATAAATGTCTTCCGTAACGTAGACTGACCCGGAAGTGTACACTTTTCGAGCAGTATCATGGGTTTAGGATGTTACGTAATTAGTCAGAGCTAATAACTTTTACGTCAATTATGTGACAACGATATTCGATGCGGAAGCGGATGGCAATATATTATGTCACGTAGGAATAGATAGCAGCCGTTATTAGCTTTTCAAAATTCTTCGTAAATATCGAATTTAGAAGGTTGTGAACAATTAAGACCTTCACCATTAGAATAAGTTGCCTGAGTAGCCTCCATCTCATTGCCATCATTGATTCATCACCGCATCCCACAATTTTCCTAAGCCTAGGTTTCCTCTCATATTGTGAGAGGCACGGGCGATAAATAATGCTGACCAAGTTTGGATTGAAAGACTTCACTGGACTTCTAGAAAATTAAACATACCTACCTAAGTTGTGCGAATCCTTGAGGTGTTCCCTTTCACCGACGCAACTGGCAATTAACTTTTAATGGGCACATAATTTTTGAAAATGAGACGTGCGTGCCTTCCCCACCCTCTATTCTTGAGTCCAACGTTCAAATCAAATGCCTTCCTGTATTAACACCTAGCAATATTAAATAGACGAGAATGTTCTGTGTTACGAAATTCATATACACAGTGCTAGAATCTAGATTGGCAGTTTGCTCCCATTTCCGACATTCTCGAAATACTAATGATACCAATATGCTTTTAATTAGCATTGGATATGACATGTAATGTATAATTATTATGATGCTTGTCTCTTTAATAAAGAATTCTTTGCTTAATCCCACTCAAGTTCAGAGGCATTTACAACATTTAGTTACTCGTAATATAGAAAAGTATAGTAGTTGACTACATGAACCTGAGAACAATGTTACTGCGAGAAAAAACTACTTGAGTATAATATATCTACTAATTTGGAACATGCATTCACTGATGAGTTACCTACTACCTATACTATAGGTAGCACATTAGCAGTTCAGTCAAAGAAATCGTTAAAGAGCCTACAAGCTTATGCTAGTCAACACGACAGTTTAAACTGATAAAAAAAACCTTTATGTTCATGTCATTAGGGGCTGAAATGAGGCCCTAAGTTTGGAAGAGTCGATCTTATTAGCGGTATGCGACAAAGCGTTGAACGTGATTAAGTGGCGATTTTACGACTATTGGAACATTCTTAAGTTTCAAAGAATAGCTTTGTGAAAACCGCTGTATAAATGGAATTAGTATTCTTTTTATTCTTTCAAAAGTGAAAGTATAGGAACCTAGGTATAAATCATTTCATAGTGGTGTGGAAATAACCATGTTCGATGATAATTATTACTCAGACCCTTATATATGTTACCGTTAAAATGCATAATAAGTTAATGTGCACATTAACTAGGTAATCTGCAGATACACTGATACGATACGTTAAAGTGTAAAAAAAGGTCTTATTTGCACTTTACCCAGTTAGTCTGCACAGTAACGGATGGTACATCGTCAAATTGCGGAAGACTGGCTACCTGAGTACCAATTTGTGTTGATGTCGTGGCCACATCGTAGATTTGCTCACACCATGAAATGATCGATCTGGCCGATCGATCGAGATTTGGTCGAATCGTAAAAACGCGGAAAATAGGGCATTATTTCGAACCGTGACGTCTCCCGCGCTGCGGAAGGTGCAGCCCCTTCGCCCTTGCGTAACAAAGCACAGACACCTACGCTCGCCTGCGCAGCTTCGGCTTGCGCCCGGGTGTCTGCGTTTTGTTACAGCGGGCGGGGGCTGCCCTCCCTCCGCGCCTCCGGGTTCTAAAAAACACTCTAGGGGTAGGGCATACAAGACTACGTGGAGCCCTACTCTAGGCTTATTCGGTTCTGTAATCAATTCGACCTACCTTGAAGAATTTGACTGAGTAGTAATGGAAATGAGTATTCATTGTTTTATATCCAAAATCAACTCAATTTGTATGTTTCCGTTCAATGACTCGTTTTTAACAATTGACGTTCAAACAAGAACCTATTTTATAGACTTTACCGTATGCATGGTCGTTAGTCTGCAGATTAGATAGGAAGTCTGCAGATTAACTAGTTAATGTAGGAACTCAATTATAGTTTTTCCACTTTAACTGACTTAGCCAGATAATCTGCAGAATACCTCGTTAATCTGCACTCTATCTGATTTACGAAAATTAACGGTAACATAATATATACTTGTACATCAAAGTAAAGAAAAAAAATTGTTCATTGGTTTAACCTTTCGGCGAACCAGTTAATCATGATTTGATGTACCTATATCCTTTTGTCAAACGTGCGAAAGTTAAACTTCTTGGGAAACGAGTATTACGGTTCTAGACTAGGTGCCTATTACAGTTGCAATGATTTTAGAAATACAGTTACTGTAAATGTTTTTCTCCGACTTCAAATAATAGGTATAGAATTTTATGAATTTCATTACGTCGGATCATTTTTTTAAACAAATTCAAAACCTACTAAGATCATAATATCTACTTAATAATTAACGTTTTGCAAAAAATAACCGACTTCAACATCGACAAGTAAATATACTTCAAAAACTACTCATCAGACGTCGCTTAATGGAATTAGATGGCAAGCAATAGCTTTCCAATCAAAAATATTCTTTCAAAGTCTGTTCATCTAGTAAGAAGTTATGAGTTATAACACATTCGCATTAAGAACCTCCTCCTCTTTGTGAAGTCGTTTCAAATAAATCTTTCTATTTCCTTCAAAATATCTGCTCCTCTTACTAAACAGCAAGTTTGCTTACTGAAAAGTGTATTATTAGACTCTTTATATACCCACTTGCGATATAAATATACCCTAGGTATACAACACATCCTTTTGATGTGACCACGTTACCTTTAGGTACCTTTAGGTAAGGTTTATACCACATTTTGAAATGGATGGGTAAGATGTTTCGCCCTGCATCTATATACAGTCTCAGAATATAGTATTGTTAATATTATCTTATTTTACTTACTTTTTGTTATTTGGTTGATATCGGGTGATACATCATAGGGGTTTTGATTAAATACGTGTTCTTGGTATAATACTTTTCTTGTGTAATTAGTGAAAAGAGAGTGAATTATGTGTTATTTTACTAACAAGTTGTGTCTGTGACTCTATATAAAGCTTTGGAGTATTTCCCACATAAATCCCGATCACACGGGAATTTCGGGATAAAAACCTACAGCAGATAGATAGATAAAAAACTAAAAACGTTTGTTTGTGTTTTAGTATTGTGTACCTAAATAACTAGGTATGTATATAAACACTTGACACAACACATTTATTTTGAAATCACTATCAGAGCTGAAAGCATTGAGATAGGAATATTGAAAGGATTTTATTTATGTGTATAGAGTACCTATCTGTAAAAGCTGTAGGCATATATTAGTCGTCATCATAATTGCAACCCATAAATAATTGTTCTACAGCTGGACATGGGTATCTTCTCTCTATGTGAAAAAGAGACCAGGACAAAGACAAAGGACAAAGACCACCAGGCTGGCCAAATGCGGAGTCGCATTTCGTAAATGATTCAGTGTACATTTTATTCAAGTATTATTTTCAGCTAAATAACAATATAGTATAGTGCCCATTTATTGTCATAATATAATATTGGGATTTCTATTACGAATGAAGCTTATTTATAGAAGTAGGATAAAGAAACAAGAAAGATTTTATTGTGATTGAAAAGGGTATGACACGGTATGACTGTTTTATCAATACCTACGCTTGTGCTAAAATATAAGTTGAGTAACACAAAGGTGCACGTACCTACTTTGTAAAATATTACTGTAGAATAGATTTAATTTGTCTCTGTTGCTAATTAATATCAGCTAGTTTAATTTGTAATAGTAGAACAAAATATAGAGCTAGAACGCCAGGTAGCTTCGGAAGACAGCGAAGAAGTAGAAGCCATAATTCACTATAATAACATTGGACTAGTGGAGCGAGCGGTGTATTGATGCGAGATTAGATTCTTGGCCAGAAATATATTTAGGTAGGTACCTATAATAACGTACGTTTTAATTCGTATTAAAGGGAATAGTATTATACATGACTGCATGGCTTCAATGACCCCTTTTATAATAGATTTGTTTGGGCGGCGAGTACCATTTATACCCTAATTAGACGAATAAAACAAAAAATTAAATATTTTTGGTAAATAAAATCTTACATTTTTTTTCTTCGAGGAAACCTGTTAAAGACGCGTGAACTCTTCTAATTTCCACTTGCCTAATATGGTAGATTTTGTCCTGAAGCCTGTGTTTGAACATTGTGGGGAGAGTCCCAACCCTAGGAGCAATACAGTGATTATGGGTAGTATGCTTTTATTATGGAAAATCTTTATAATACATTTATACTTAAATCGAACACAAATAAACACAAGAAGAATAAGTCAAGAAAATTGCAACCAGTAAGAATATTTTAAATTATGCCACAAACTCGAACAACTTCCAACCTTCCTCACTAAGAATACCTTCCCAAGATAAATAAATCATTCTTCAAAGACTACAAACTGAGACGTTGCAAATGAAAAAGGGTAAGTCGGAGAGGATAGTTCAATTTTATTCCATTATTGTTTTTCTCGTTTCTCAAAGTAAATTATTTAGTTGTGGGAAATATGTCGATTTGTTATGTATGGGAAGGTATTAATTATCCTGTCTTCGCCGTTCGAGATTTAATATTAACTTTACCATGTAGTAGTAGCCCTGCTACGCGCTATACCTATCGCACAAGTTTCAGAGTAAAGGGGAAAAAAAAAATCTTTTCCCATTTTACCCACACAGCCTCTCAAGCTAGCAACCCAGACTGCGTCGCTGTCATCGTCATTCTTGTCCGTGCGCGCGCGGCGTTCGCACAAGTGAAAATCATTCGACGACAGTTTTGTGTTTAAATACCTAATTATGTCGAAGCGTGCCCATGAAGAAGTTGTGGAAAAGCCCCGTGCGGAATCGCGGGAAGAAAGATGGATGCGAAAAATGAAATTCTATGAAGATAAGTTAGTGGCCAAAAGGCGACGGCGTGCTGAAAGTGATATTAACCAAGATTTACCTGTGGGTGTGCAAACAGAAGGTGTTTAAGCAATACTTTATCCTTTTTTCTATTTCCTATGCATTCATTGGAAATAGTCTATTTTACTGTTCGTTGTATTCTTCGAACAGCCATGAGCCACATTTTTACTACAGCCTTTGCATTCATTGGTTGCATTATTTTTCCCGCCTGTTGCATTCATCAGGCTAATAAATATTGTCATAATTTTGGTTTTTCGATGGTTAATATAAAAAGTTACTTACTTAATATAAAAAGTAATACTACGCAGATTCATTTTATCTCCGCATACCAAACAAATATTTCAATACTACCCACTTTATCGGATCAGGTTTGAACAATATTCTATTTTGTTTTTAGATCACCCCGAATACATTGAACATAGAATAAGGACTGAGTCTACGCCTAGTCCCGAAAATCAGGAACCTGTGGGTACCGAATATTCGGCGTTTTTTGATTCAAATTACACATCGCCGCCATCAACTTCGGTTGACAACGTTTATATGCCAGCACCGCCAGCGCGGCCAGCGCCGTCTGAAAATAATGGCGTCACTTTTCATGAAATCAGTGAAATGTCTGAGACCACGGCGCCATCGAGCCCTGGCTCAATTATTGATAACGATTATATTGGTGAGTTTGATCCAATCTTATTAAAAGAACTAGGTGGTACCGAGGCGGACCCTGTCGAGTTTGGCGATGAGTTGCAAGTTGATGTTGCGGCTGGATTTCAAAAGATTTTAGTTGAGGGACTTAAGAAAGAATTGAAAGAAGAGCTTCTAAAGAAATACCCGATTCCTAAGAATGTTCCTTTTGCAAAAGGCCCGCTCTAAACCCGGAGATTGGCGCCATGCTGCAAGAGACCTGTAAGCTACGAGACAAAAGATTACTTGCAAAACAGGACCAACTAGGAAAATCTCTTTCAGCTGTCGGAAAGGCGTTATCAGGGCTTTTGAAGAGAACGCCTGATATTCCGGACGTGATTCGAACTTTAAATGATGCTGGTAAACTCCTAGCAGATTCACATTTTGCCGAAACCGATACCCGCCGTTCCGTAATTATACCCCTGATTGACAAATCTTTGACAGATCCCTTTAAAGATAGAAAAAGAGATTCCTTTTTATTTGGAGAAAAACTTGGCGATCTCGTAAAAGACTCACGTGGTATAAAGAAGACTGGTCAACTAATTCAATCCACAAGTTCGGTAACTAATTTAAATTTAAACGCGAGACGCCCGTCGTCCAGAACGCGTCAACTGCGCGGCGGGCAGTCTTATACCTACAGAACCGGCGGGCCGAGAGCAACTACGTCAACACCGGCATACCACCCATACCAGTATCCGACGTCGTACCCGAGCCGGCGGCGAGCAGCTCCACCGCCTCCTGCGACGCGCCGCCAGCCCGCGCCGCCGTTGCCACCGCCACTGCCAGCGCGCCGGTCGCAGGCCCCAGCGCAACGTTTCCCGAGCAGTCGCTAGACAGCGCTGAACGACCTCAGGTACACGGCGGCCGTTTGAAATATTTTCTTAGTCAATGGAAATCTTTTACAAACGATGACTTTATAATTAAAACTATTTCAGGTTATACTATTCCATTTATGATTGAGCCAAAACAAGATCCAAGTGAATATCCGAGACGTTCCTTTTCTAATAATGAATCTTTGGAAGTTAAAAAAGAAATCGAGCATTTATTACAAATAAAGGCTATAAGGAAATGCAATCCTTGTAAAGATCAATTCATTTCTGATATTTTTTTAATACCAAAAAGTGACGGCAGTAAACGTTTTATCTTAAATTTAAAAAAATTAAACCATTACATTTACCTAGATCATTTTAAGTTAGAAGATGTCAGGACGGCTACCAAACTCATGACTAAGGGCTGTCAAATGATAAACATAGATTTGAAAGAGGCTTATTTTTTAGTATCTATACATGAGGCTTATACAAAATATCTCCGTTTTTATTTTGAAGGAAACTTGTACGAATTTGTTGTACTGCCTTTTGGTCTGTGTTCGGCGCCGTACATTTTCACCAAAGTCATGCAACCTGTTTTTTCCTATCTACGATCTCTAGGCTTCCTTTCAGTTAGGTACTTGGATGATATTTTATGCTTAGGAAGTTCAGCAGCAAATTGCCTAGAAAATGCAAACGCTACAATCCAACTTTTGACAAAGTTAGGGTTTATTATCAATTATAAGAAAAGCAAATTAACCCCACAAACAACTTGTAGATTTTTAGGATTTGTTTTGAATTCTGATAAGATGATGATAAGTCTACCGGTTGAAAAAAGACTTAAATTACGTCAACAGGTGCATACCATAATTAACTCAAATAGAATTCGGATTCGGGAGTTTGCGCGTTTCTTAGGTTCGATTACTGCAGCTTGTCCAGCAGTTGCTTATGGATGGCTTCATTCTAAGTCCCTAGAGAGAGCAAAATATCTGGCATTGCTTAAGAATAATGATGACTATGATGCGTTTATGGGGGTAACAGATAATTTATATGATGACCTATCTTGGTGGCAAAATACGATAATGAGTTCGTATAATCTAATCAGAAATGATAGTTTTGATATGGAAATTTACACAGATGCCTCAACAACAGGTTGGGGAGCAGTCTGTGGTAGGGAAAGGACAGGAGGTAATTGGACTACTTCAGAAAGTGCCAACCATATAAATTATTTGGAACTCCTTGCAGCTTTCTTTGGTCTTAGAGCTTTTGCTGACGACAAGAGGAACACCAACATTCTGTTAAGGGTTGATAATACAACGGCGTTGTCGTATATAAACAGAATGGGAGGAGTCCAGTTTCCACACTTAAACAGCATTACTAAATTAATTTGGAATTGGTGTGAAGAGAGACAGATTTTTGTGTTTGCTTCATATATTCGTTCGTCGCTCAATATTGAAGCAGACAGCGAATCTAGAAAGATAAATGTAGACACAGAATGGGAGCTCGGTAGTTTTGAGTTTAATGTAATAATTCGTAAATTTAGAGAGCCCGATATTGATTTATTTGCTTCTAGAATAAATGCTAAATGTACTTTATATGTTTCTTGGAAAAAAGATCCCTTTGCCTACAATATTTATTTATTTATTTATTTATTTTTATTTCAAATACTTGAGCGTTTACAGCTTCCGCCAAGGCACGCTTCAAGTTAATGTTAACAAATGATAAATTTAAATTAAAAAAAAAACAATACTAAAAATATAACTAATAATAATAAGACTAATAATAATATTAACATATAATTACATTTTATATAAAAACCTTTTGCAATGATAGAGGAAGTCCGATAGAGACATGTGGAATATGTCCACGTGCGGTTTTCTCTCTATCATTGCATTGAGTAGTCTGACTGCTTGCGCCGTGGGCGCGTGTTTGGCGGTGAGCGTGCGCGCGGGCGGGACCGCCAGCGTGCGCGGTACGCGGCCGCGCCTCAGCCGCTCGGGCGCATACAGAGAGCAACGCGACAGAGTACAAGGGCTGTCAATTTTATTGTTAAGCAGCAGGAAGTAGTGTAACATTATTGCACACTTGCGCCTCACTTCCAATGTTTCGATGCCCACCATGCCTGCTATGAATAGGGATGGGTATAGGAAAGGGTAATATCCATACAACTTTTTATATAGAAATCTGCCGAATTTCTTCTGGATTTTTTCTACCATAAGAATATATTAAGGTCCCACCCTACCCTGGTATTGCTCTCTACCCTTAGTTCAATGTTGCTTGCTGATTATTGCTCTTATACTTGCTTACTCTAAAAAGAATGACGATGACAGCGACGCAGTCTGGGTTGCTAGCTTGAGAGGCTGTGTGGGTAAAATGGGAAAAGATTTTTTTTTTCCCCTTTATTCTGAAACTTGTGCGATAGGTATAGCGCGTAGCAGGGCTACTACTACATGGTAAAGTTAATATTAAATCTCTCCGGCGAAGACAGGATAATTACAATCGAACGTCACTTCAGGTAAGTTCGTTTGATTATTTAATTATAATGTCATTTTGTAGAAATATTGACATGTAGGTGTGCTTTGTATAGAGGTACCAGGATGTCATCAAGAAGCGATAGGATCCGGTCTGGCCTGGCGTTTGGGCTTCCGTATTTGATAATAATATGTATCAACTAGTAAATCCGCCCTCGCTTCGCTTCGGGAAACCAGTCCCTCCAAAAATCTCTATAAATTTTAACAAATTATGTTATTCCGATGTCTAAGCTATATTACTGCAAAGTTTCATGAAAATCCGTTCAGTAGTTTTTGCGTGAAAGAGCAACAAACACACACACACATCCTTACAAACTTTCGCATTTATAATATTAAGTAGGAAGGATGTTATTTTAATATACGTACATTTTTACTAAAACCACATTTATCCCCTAAGTCATTCTGGATAGCTATGACCTAGTACCTAAGTCTTTATTATTTGTTATGCATACCGCGAATAATTGGAACTACTTGCCTGCGACAGTGTTTCCGTGAAGTATGATGTGGGAGTCTTCAAGAGGAGAGTGAATCGACTTCGTCATAGGAATCGTTGCCAAGCACAACCTTTTTACATGTAATTAAAGTCGTCAATCAATTTGTCATGTTTCGGCTGCAGTCTTGAGAGTTGGTACTTTCTGCCCTGAAAAAATGTGCCATAAAAAGAGATTGACATTGGGTTCTGCAAAAAAGTATTACTTTCTGTAAAAAAGTAATACTTTTTCTGTTTTTTGCAGAACCCAATGTCAATGGTCCACCAAGAATACCTCAGAGAGGAGCTCAGTTTACAATTTGCACGAGACAGAAATCGTACTTACTGTACTAAGATGTTCCTATTATGAAATTTTGTATTGCTTTGTACATATTCGCCGTTGTAAATGTACGTTTTCGTTGAACTTGATGTATGTTGAAGATTGTATAATTTTACAGAAAGACACAAAATATTTTGAAATAAATTTTCTAAAGAATGGTAAAATAAAATAATTTATGAAGCTATTGAAAAGAATTGGATGAAAATAAAGCATTGTTTTATACTAATAATGTTTTATTTTTGGTATTAATCAAATTTATTTAAAAATGGTATTTGAAAAGGTTATTTCCGTGCCTGCCTACAATTTAGGCAGGTACGGAAAATATAATTTTGTAATTGTAATAAATTATTCGTAATTTAATTATGATGTCACATAAGTGAAATCGTTTCATAAAATACGAATACTTATAATAATTGATGTAGGTATGTATTTATCAATAAAACGTGTCGTTTTCCATTCGTCATTAACCTATTGACACGAGTAGGTAATTCAGATGCCTGCCGTAATAACATCGAATTCCTCGAAGCGCTCATTACCCACATAATTGCCAGCTTTCTGTCCCTGTTACTAAGGTATATTATAGATTGACGGCGAACATTTAAAATGTCTTAAGTAAATGTGCTTACAAGCTAAATTGAACTATGAGCACACGTAATAAGTTAGTTTCTAGCGCGGCGTGGCAATTCCATAACCTTTGAGAATTCTTTAGTTTTAAAGGAGTCCCAAGCACTGAAGTGAAGCAGCCACTGATGAATTCTACCTTCAATTAGAGCAAAACTATTGCTTAAGTATACTGTTCAAAGAAAATAATTTCTCAAAGATTTTCTTTAGGTTTCCCCGACTAAAATTTTCTTCATTTATTGGAAAATAATTATATCATCATTCCAATTTATAGCTTTCGATATAATAAAGTCACTAGCTTGGTAGGTAACTTGAAGGTCTTTAAGATTTTGCGTACGGTTATACTTACCCATGCTTACCTACCTACTGCGTGACTTTAAGCTAATGTAAAACGAATGATAAATTAATGAGCGTGTATCAGTCTCGTATATAAAATCACAATATTAAACAGAAAATAGTAAATAACATATTCATCACAAATATCGATTCAAATAGAGCTTTGACAGGCCTTACTCAAATATTCGTTTTATTGCTAAGCGGATCCATCTAAGCGATTTTCATACACGAGTTTTGATCGAAACATATTGGAGTTTCGCGCCATATCGTACTGAAATGATAAAATATGTTACAACGGTTTAAATATTTTATTTTTATTGCACAATTTGTCGGAAACGTGTGCGTTTTAGCCAGCTTAGCGGACGTGAGCGGACGCGGAAAGCCGTAGCAATATTTCTACATTGTTTTAAAAATCTCAGAAGATATATCTTTTTATTATTCAGTCCAAACGGATAGCTGCTGCGGTCCGACAACAAAATATAGAAACATTATACAACACTGGTATTTTATTGTTTCATTTCGCGTAACAGACTAAATTTAAAACGTATTTGAAAATAAATTCGGTTTAGACTGACTACCAAATTGAATAATTTTCTTTAAGAAATAGAAAATTTAATCATTCTATTATTCTGCTGTAGGTACAGCATTTCATTATTATTAACATTATTACTAACATCCACTAACAGTACAAACTGTTTTATTTAAAGGGAAAAAAGGGGTAAACGGAAATAAAGAATCGTCACGGGTGAAGCTACGAGACAACTAGTCAAGAGATAAATTACTCACATCATCATTGTAGATATTTGCTTATCGGAAAACTTTACCGCTAAGAAAATCATTCGAGGTAAGACACGAATAAATCTACTAGGAATCGCAAAATACACCTGATGAAATATTGGTTTCATGAAAAAGTCAGATCAGATTGTGTAGGGTAGGAGGGCGTGTCTACACGGCAGATTATCGTGAGATGGTTGTAATTTTATAAGCTGTGTAATATTATCTGCTACTTTGTCTGTTGTTTATCTGTTATTCTACTGAATTTGTATAATCATTACGCCATCTGTTATCCAAATAAATTATTAAATGTCACACTGTTCATCGATTTGCATGTATTGTCATACAAGGATCTTTTGGTGCATGGGTGACAGAGACAGCGCCTTACAGATTGTCTTACTTGTAAGGCGCTGTCTCTGTCATCCACGCGCCAAAAGATCCTTGTAGGACTATAGTTTGATTGTTATTTATGTTTGCTCGTTGTAGCTCACAGACGATTTCAAAGATGGCAGTCGGTGATAACAATTTTATAGATCGCAGTCATTCCGTCCTCTTTCGTTTAACGTTAGCTTCTTTTCAAAAGGTAGTCCTGAAACAAATTTTCCTGTGCCTTATATTGGCCCAAAAATTAACATTATACATAAATAGGACTAGTAATATCCAATACGATGAACTACAATACAACTGTAATTCATACGAAATGAGTTCCACCTTCACGCGTGTCCACGAAGGTCAAATTCATAAATCTTCGTGTGACTATAATGGCTGAATCATAACTTAAGGGTCACACACGACCACGACACTATTTCGGAGGGAATGACAAACGTAACGCGAGATAGCGGCGTTTCTTAGATTTATTCCCCGGTTATCATTACGACCGATCGTCTCTCGTGTGTTTTCGCCATGAGTGTACAACGGTCTATTCATATCGAATATAATAGTAATAATGTAGGTATTTGTGAAGTGTAGGGAAGGGAATAACTGGCTACTTACAGTGGTCCGCCGCGTTTGATGTTGTAATAAAAATAAATAACTGTACATTGGTATCTGGACATTATCATGTACCTATCTATGTAATGCATTGGAATGTCTTGTTAGTATATCATCTGCTAAAATAGGTTACGATTCTTTTGTAAAACTCACTGCATATAATGTGTCGACTAACAAGCAGACGAGACATCTAATGGCTACAGAACCAAAGGCATCACCGAGTTTCTAATCAAAAAAAAAAAGAGAGAAGTAAGAATGTACCGACACAACAGGCTGTTAAGGTGGTTGTAAGGTGTAATATTAGTATATTACTCTTATTAACTCCACCAACAAATTATTGTAATCAAGTGATAATAATTATATCCATCCATAAGCTAGAAGCACTCATAGCCCGGCGGCTTGCGTCGATCGCAAGTGATCGACACAGTTAAGCAACAGCGGGCGCGGTCGGTAGTTGGATGGGTGACCGCTAGTGGCAAAATTTCTTGAGCGCTTCCGTGCTTCGGAGGGCACGTAAAGCCGTCGGTCCCGGTTGTTATCGATAGATAGTAGTCGTTAAGCCATGTCGGAAGGCCTTCAGGCGGCTTGAAAACTTCCAATACTGGGTTGGCTACTAACCCCTCCACCATCCGCATTGGAGCAGCGTGGTGAAGTATGCTCTAGGCCTTCTCAATAATGAGGAGAGACCCGTGCTCAGTATGGGCCATTAATGGGTTGTAGCACTTGTAGCCAAGCTAGTATTAAATTAAATAACGTGTCTGTAAGTTTCATAAACAAGATTGATCCGGAGCGTGAGCAAAGTTACTTAATATTGTCAAATAAATTTCAATAGCAAGGTAATAAATTTAGTAGCCAGTCCCTTTCCCGACAATAATACATCCGGTTTCTGCCCCGACAGTAATTATACTTGTCATGTCCTGTGAACCGTGGGGGTCTATTAGAGGAGCAACTGATCATTTTCCCATGAGATATTTCTACAACCGTAAAAACTTAAAACGCTTCGTTCAATATTGTTCAAGTAGGTATTGTTACATCGCAAAGGACTGCATTTTCTTACCTCTCTCTGTAAATAGTTCTCTCTGATTAATTAAAATTTAAGTGTCAATTTAAGTAAAGCACACTTGGCTGACCGTTAAATGGGGAATCTATGTACCCTATATCTCTAACCTTTCTATATATCTAAACCTTTTTTGAGAAATACTCTCCCTAATGGTGAAAACCGCATCAAACTCCGTTGCGTAGTTTAGAAGAAGAAGATTTAGAAAGGCACAGGCAGACAGAGGCGGAGGGCAACTTTATTTTATACTTTGTATGGATGTTTTTTTTATGGAATTAAGATAGCAAACGAGCATGCAGCACCACCCTTCCGCTGCCGCCCATAACAACTGTGACCGACCTAGAACTAGACTCAAAAGGACTAGGATAGTTAGTCCAGTTAGTAGATGGTGTTAGAATAGGTATTGGTTGGTTAGTTTGTTAATAAGTGTGAGGACAGGGACTGTTAGTGATAATTAGTCCTGTTAGTTAATGTTAGTAATAGTCCAGTTAGTTATAGTTAGTATGAGTCTCGTTCTAATTAGGTTAATTAGGTCACAGATGCGTTGCTACCCCTGAGGACTTAGATGGTCGCCTCTAAAAAAGTGTAACCGGCTCCACACCTTCCTATCCGGAACACAATTATTGTTCTTAAAACAATTATGACACGGTAGGAATGGTACTAAGTACCGTGGCGGGCGGTGGTACTTCCCCGGGTGAGCTCTAGGCCCTACCACCTATAAATGCCACAAAGTCCAATCAAATCAATAACGACATTAATCGTTATTCCTAGCTATCTTCAATACCTATACCGATGCTATAAGTGGAACATGGGCAGAAAAAGAATTCAAAATATTATTACTAACTTAATATAACTTTCATATTAACTTTTACTTCGCTCCCGTAGGGACACGTCTATTTCCAATTCCTATACCAGACATAAAAGGCACGAAGACTTCTTATTAAAAAAGAAGAAGAAATATCGTTATTTATACAGTGTTACAAACGTCCAAAGTCCAATAAAATGCAATAGCATAAGTTTTTTAATCACGTCTTATTGGACACTCAAAGTAGGATTGCAATATATAATTTTAACCATTGCAATTTTCACTTTGAAGACTTAATAGTAAATTCTAGGTGCGAACATTTTCGAAGCTTCAAACATTTTCACACGAAGGAGTTTTTAGTGCTTTTAATCAGCTCAGTTCCAAACAGTGTTCTCGTAATGTTGCTGTCTTATGTAGCTCAGTAGATAGTTGAACGTATTACGTATACGAGGAATCAAATTAAAGTTCTGCACTCACAGAATATTTTTCTAAGGTCTATAAATAAAGTACTGAATAGCAGAATCAAGCCAGCGTGTCTTTTGATTTTATAATTTTAATTAAAATAACTGGAAAAGTTTGGAACTTTTTATATTTTCACTTTTGAACTAGCTTAATGGATATATTTATTTAACTAGTTCATAGTTCACCCTTTTAAGTTTCTGAAGACTGCGTCCTCAGATATGTCAATCTTGACCTAATAAGTCAATTGAACCCACGCGTCTCTCTTCGGAGTGAATATCTAAGCGAAGTTTTCTCTGACAGTCATGGGTTGTGAATAAGTGAATAGTTCTGTACCGGACTGTTCAGTTTCCTTCGTATAAACTAAGTTCTTGGATTGTTTTGCGTAATACATAATTGAAGAAGTGCCGTGTGCTAATCAAATTAATGATACTGAATAAACAAGGTGTATTGTATTATACTGACGGTCGCATCAACATTTAATATAATAAATAAAGATAAACCATACCTCAAAGAACACTGGGATTACGAGCTTAACGCAAAATTCCTATACTACATTATTTAGGTACTTGTTACACTGCTGTAAAATAAAATACGCGTTGCATTCACAAAATATGTACGAGTAATATTGAATTAACATTTTATTCGATTTAGATATTGGATTATTGCAAAAGAAAAATTATCAAAGGAAGAATAATCAAATACGGTACACCCGGTAAAAAAAATTGTGAGGTAACACACAAACATTGTCAAATTACGAACATCCTCCGTTTTTTAAATCGTTTTTAAATAAAATCATTCTCAATATGTTTGTGTTAAACGGACAGTTAAGACTAACGTCGTATATCAATCAGCCGGAACACCTTTCTTGCCAGTAAGCATATCCAAATCCCTAGTAGATACTATTGCTACAGCGACAATTATTGGCCATCAATTGGGCGATAACGTTCTGGACTACTGGCAAATTGGATCGTTTGAGTCTAACCAGAAACTAATTCATTTCAGTGCACTGTAGATATAATGTGAGCATATACTATTGCCAAGTATTTCCTCTTCATTGCAGTTAAATTTAGGCGAACAAAAATAGTTATCAAATAGTTCTTTATGGTTACTTGTGAAAACTGTTCTTCTTTGAGATCTAACTCTTTATTATTTTTTTTATAACGACTACAATAACACAAATTCTGTGAACATTTCAGGTTTTTTGTCCATGTATTTTTGATCAATAGATAGGCTTTACTTTTTTCCCATTTTGGTACGTAAACGAATACCAAACTCATTTTACTAGTAATACATAAAGGAAAGAAATTGTATCAGATTTTAAAAGTAACGCAAGCTTGAGTTTAATATTGTACGGCAAAGTTAAAGTTTACACGGAGAGGAAGCAATTTTATGAATACAAACACAGGCAATGAAACATTAATTACAGTCAATATAAAGTAACGCTTTTCTATATTATGGGTTTCCATAGCAGAACGGGTCTACAGTTTACTTATGAAAATAGCTAGCGAGAATTATATCTTGAATACTTTTAAGAATACATAAAAAATGTATTTCGCACTAACATATTGACCCAATTCCCTTGTCAACAAACCAGGGTGTCGTAACATGTTTGATTTGTTAGTAAGGCTTCCCTTAGGGATTACATTAATAATATTATTTTTGTCATTAGAAATAGTATTGCCTTTCCGTGAAGCCTTGGCTAGCTCTCTCGAGCTTGTGTCTGCCGCCAAATGATTAAAAGATGTGCTGAGGAGTTTTCTTTTCTCCTCCATTATAAATAATTAAAAGCGTCTTGGCAAAATGGCGATAGAATAAAAAAATGACATGCATAAGTGTATCCGTGACACCTACATGAATAAATGATATTTAATGTTACTAATGCAATTGGGTGACAATTTACCAAACTTACCACTAACCATCGAGTGAAATTTCTCTGATGAGCGAAATGCAGCTGCATAATTTTGATGATACCTACTAGTTATGATGATGACGTATGTTTTGCTATGGTAAACCTACGACATGACAATTTAGAAGCATAATTTTACATACAATTTTATCAATTTAAAACGACTAGCCACCTGTGCTTGTATACTTTTAGTCATAATTATAATCTAAATCATATTAAGTGAATAAAAATTTAAGTACTTAATAATCTTCAATTACTTACGATGTTTTAATATCCAAAGTAACTCTTAGTGAAAGTACCTACCTACTCCACGCGTAGTTATTCATCAGTTTAGAATACAATATAAACTAGTACGCTTACACAACTTAACTTATCAGGCATCGGATCCTATCTTTACCTCAATATAAACGAATTTCACAGCTCCGCCCTACTCATCTCAGTTCTTCGCTAAAGTGGAAACATATCCGGAGCATGTCCAATTTGAAGGTAACATGTGTGAGCGAGTCCCTTTTGATCTCTTAGTCACGTCGACGCGCTACGTGTTACTTCCAACGCTTGTTTGATATGACATTTAACTTAATTAAGGGGTATTATGGAGTATTTTTAATGAAGCTTCTGGTAAATTAAAAATGTAAGATGTCAACCCCTCATTTCATAGCCTACTAGTACTCGCTCACGCTTCGCTTCAAGAAAGTTATTAAGTTTACAAATGTATTTAAATAAAACATGTATATTTAAATAATATAGGCGATGGAAATAAAACACGAGAAAATATTCTGTATAAGAGCGCGTGAGAAGGCCGTTGTTGGCAGCGTCTGTCAAAGTTATTTTATTTTTTACATATTTAAATAGAAGTACAGATTGAACTTAAAAATAGGTTTTATAACATTTCACCTTTAATATATTTATTATGTAGTGCGTCGCCTACAATATCTGCCTCCTTAGTGCTAACTATACCAAAGTTGGTTCGACCCTATGTGACATTAATTAGGTACATAAAATAATGCAGTAAACATTTTATGTTCGAACAAACATAAAGTTGGAACAAAAAACTTAAAATTATAAATGCGCTTCGTTTATACAACTAATAAAATAATACCGCTATATGAAAGGTAAAACAATTAGCAAAGTTTAAATTTAAACATAAGATTATTTACAATTTGCCTAAGTAGGATAGTTAGCACTACAGTCCCGTGGTGACAGTAGAGCGACGCGCGTAACTGGACGTCGCAACACACCCGTACGTGTGCGCACATCAACGATGCGGACGCGACCATCCCTAGCCGCATGGGTTGCACTCACTACTCCGTGTCGCCAGCAGCCCCTTTCTTGATTAGGGTCTACAAGGATGACATAATCACCTACCTCGAGAGACCTCGCTTCCTGTGACCATTTCTGGCGCGGCAGCAAAGTTGGTAAGTATTCTTTCAGCCAGCGCGTCCAGAACATATCTGTCAGCCTCTGTGCTACTCGCCATCTTTTTCTTAAACAGAGATCAGAATCGTCATACTTACCAAATTGTGGGCCAGTCGAGGATGTACCAATTAAAAAATGATTGGGCGTAAGTGCCTCAGGGTAGCTAGGATCATCCGATACGTGAGTGATAGGGCGGCTGTTGACCAGCGCCTCGACTTCAGCTAACAATGTAGCCAAGGTGTCTGGATGAGGAGCGCGTTCTTTTAGAATAACCTTCAACGAAGACTTTACCGTACGGATCATCCGCTCCCAGCTGCCTCCCATCTCTGGAGCACCCGGTGGGATGAAACGCCACTCAACTCCGCGAATAGCGCCAGCCTCTCGAATCGCCTCCGTGTTTATTTGGGCGATGCTTCGCCTCAGCTCCACATCGGCGCCTCGAAGGTTCGTGCCGTTGTCTGAAATAATCACTTGAGGCATGCCACGTCGCGCTGCCATTCTGCGGAGGGCCATTATCGTGGAGTCGGCTGAGAGATCTTCGGTCAGCTCTATATGAATGGCACGAACGGTGAGGCACGTAAATAACATACCGTATCGTTTGTGTCGTCTGCGACCGACTGTGACCTCTAATGGACCGAAAAAATCCACACCCGAAAAACTGAAGGGACGCCTATTATGTTGTAATCTGGCAGCGGGCAGATCGGCCATGCGTTGAGGTCGAGGCATGGCACGTCTGTAGCGGCAAAATAAACAACGAGACGCAACAGTACGGACTGTCGGCCTGAGCCGCAAAATCCAATATTGCTGCCGCAGATTATTAACAACAAGTTCGTTAGCGCCATGCATTGCCTGCTTATGATGGTACTCCACTAACAACCGTGTAATTTTATGGTTACCGTCTAAAATGGCTGGGCGCCGAGCGTGATGGTCCACACCTACCACCTTGTCTATGCGGCCGCCAACCCGTAACAAGCCTGAGCTATCGATATACGGTGATAATTGTAGCAAGCGGCTGCTACTCGGTAACTGCTTATTTTGTTTTAAATATGACAGTTCGGTACTAAAGCTGTCATATTGACATTTTTTGATCAGTAGGTCCTCTGCCTCCTTCATTAGAACAATGTCTAAGCTGAGCTGCCTCCGCTGACATTTTCTAATGAACAGCAAAACCCTAGCCGTTGCGCGCACAAGTGTGATCCAACTTGAGATGTTGTGTTCACTAGGCAATGATGACCCGGAGTCATGTTCAATTACAACATGAACGGTTCGTTCCTCACACATTGCTTCCGGTAGGGATCGATTACGTTGGAGATCCTTAGGCCATTGATCTTCAGTGCGACGCAGAAAGGAGGGACCCTGAAACCAATCACTACCGTAAACCAGCCGAGGAGCATCTTCTCGCGTAGCTATGTCTGCCACGTTAAGGCCGGTAGGTACATGACGCCACTCGCATACCTTTGTGAGCTCATCAATTTCGCCTAAGCGATGAGCAACGTAAGGTTTATAATTGCGTGGGTCACTTCGGATCCACTGCAGCACGGTACTTGAGTCCGTCCAAAAATACCTTTTACTAGGTTGCATGTCTCTGTGCTCGCGCTGAACGGTAGCTGCGAGCCGAGCGGCCAAGACCGAGCCTTGGAGTTCGAGCCTGGGAATCGATATAGGACGTAATGGACTCACGCGGCTCTTACTGGTTACAAAACAAATAAGTACACGACCATCGGAACGTATAAATCGCCAATAAATAACCGCCGCGTAAGCTTTCGACGAAGCGTCACAAAAAATATGCATTTGTGTGTCAATTATGTTATTATGATCGGTGTTATGCGACATTGACTTTGGAAAGTCCGAATAACATTCGACCCATTCGTGTGCATCTAAATAATATCGTGGAATACGCAGCGAACTTAAAGACTGTAAATCTTCAAGCCAAGTTACGAACAAAGCGTGTTCCTCGGGATGGATGCGGCAATTCCACTCGACACCGCTACGATGTACAAGTTGAAAAAGAATTTTACCTTTTATCATGAACGGAGAAAGGAAACCGTGTAAATCATAAACTGACATTATTATACTCAACATTTGAGCCTTTGTTGGAGGTTCTAATCCATTCATAATACTAGGCGAAATTCGATCCATAGTAATTTTAAAGCCGAACGAATCCTCATTAGGATGCCACATCAAACCGAGAGTGCGCTCAGTTGTGTTCGTAGCTCCATGTTTAAATTCTATGGCAGTAGGCGCGAGTGCCTCCGTAGGGATAGACTGCAACACATTCCTACTGTTACTCGTCCAGCGCGTTATTTCAAAGCCACCGGACTTATGAATAGCGGTTATATCCCGCACTAATTGTATAGCTTTAGCCTCATCGTTACACGAATGAAGACAGTCGTCCATGTAATGATTGTTTAAAATTACATCGACGGCTTCGGGGTGTAAGTCTTGGTACTTGAGACCGTTTTTATTTCTAATATATTGTGCCACGAAAGGCGAACAGGTTGCACCGAACAATAAACTTTGCATGACACATTTTTTTACAGGTTCCTCAGGACTTTCTTGCCAGAGAAAGCGAAAAACGTGCTGATCTTCTTCACGAATTTTTATTTGAAGAAAAAAATCTTTAATGTCTCCCATCAAAACTATTTTATGTTGACGAAATCGTAATAAAATTCCTAATAAGGAATTATATAAATCAGGACCCGTCAATAGGAAATCATTCAAACAAACACCTCTCACTTTTCCCGCACAATCAAAAACAACACGTAATTTATCGGGTTTGTTTGGGTTTTTAACCCCAAAGTGAGATAGATACCATACGTGACTGGCTGAGAGTTCAGATTCGCTAAGCTCCCGAGCATATCCATTGTCAAATAACTTCTGCATTTCCTTCCTGTATCTGTCCGCGTAATTATTATCATATTGAAATTTTTTGACAATACCTGTTAATCTGGAACGTGCGTACTCGAAGGTTTCAGGCATGCAGAAGTCGTCCTTCACGAAGGGCAAACCGACTTCCCATTGGTTTCCTATTTGACGTGCAGTTTCGTCTAGGATACGTACCGCTCTAGTATGCGCCGTATTGTCACGCCGTAAAGTCGAAACTCCAATGGAATCTAATTCGAAGGAATTTTTAACTAAGCTATTAAGTTCATTGATAACAGATAATTCTTCGTGCGCCTCGGTGTGAGCGAGATGGAACGTGTGTGCATCCACGGAAGAGTGAGTGAGACCGTAGCAACCATGAATGGACCACCCTAACCGGCATTGCGTAGCATATGGTTCCTGCTTATTACCGTGCAGAATTTGCAAAGGTGCAATGAGATAATAATTATCTTCACCGATTAGCAAGCGAGGCACTACACATTCTTTACACACAATATCTTTAATAGGTATCAAATGCTTACAATTTACATAATTTATCGATGACAAATTTTGTTTCGGTAACTTTAATCTATCAACTTGCCGTAAAGATATATCATAAAATTTATTTTCATGAAAACCGCTAATGCTAGTACATACTTTAGGAGCATCAGATTGAAATATTTCTATGCCGAAGGCGTCAATAAATTTAATAGGGTCGCGCTTCGACGGCCTAAGACCTAACTCATGTAATAAATCTTTATCAATCATAGAAATAGAAGCACCATCGTCTAATAAAGCATAACAAGTCACCATACCTTTAGGTCCACAAAGATTCACCTTTACCACTTTAAGTAGCACTGCACCGGGGGCGGGGGCGGCGCGGGCGGAGTCCGGGGTGCTCCCGCGCTGCTGCGCCTCGCTCGTTGCCAGGGAGTGGGCCACGGTCTCGCGGCCCGCGGACGCTGGCTCACCGGGCTGGCTGTTGGGTGACGGCGTCTGCTGCACTACACAACCATCAGTTAACATTGTCTGCGTAGGGCGGGGCTTGTAATAATGTAACAAGCGATGATGCGCAAGTCCACAGTTATCTATATCGCATACGGGTGCCGTGCAATCGTTGCGTTCGTGCTTTTCTTGCAAACAACAATAACATAAATTAGTAGATTTAACAAATCTCCATCTATCTTTTCGCATGGCTCGCTTGAAAAGTCGACATTCCGGCAATATATGGGCTGATTTTTTACAAAATTGACATCGCTCAGAAGAAGGCTGTGCAGTTGTAGCGAACACAGGTTGATTGCAACCACTGGGACGAGGCCTATCACCAAACTTCCGACTTGGTTGTGGTTGTAATGGTTCCAGTTTTTTGTATTCTCGAGCATGCGCAACACCCACAATAGAAACCATTTCTGCCTCTCTCTTTAAAAATTCAGCCAGCAGTGTCAGCTTCGGTGTATCTGTGGACAGCCTGGTATACGCATAGTCAGTCCACTTTGCCAACAGTATACAGGGCAATTTGGAGGTGACAGCTGCTGATAATTCAGGACTGCGTAAGTAATCATGTTGATTCAGTGAATGTAATGCGGCAACACAATTATTTATTTTCATAGAAAATGCTATTAACTCATGTTGATAATTATTTGGTAGTGGAGATAACCTTTTAATCTGTGACGTCAAATGTTGAATAATTAAATCAGAATTGCCAAACCTCAGTTCCAGTGCCTCCATGACCACAGCTGGCGCAGTGTTACCGATGAGCAAGTCCGTCACTGCCTCCTTAGCCTCACCTTTGAGGGCTCGTCGTAGCCTCCACAAGTTCTCGGAGTCACTGAAATTACATATGTGAGTGGATTCTTCGTAGGCATTTTTAAAATGCAGCCACTCGATACAGTCTCCACTAAAACTGGGTAATTCACGCGGTGTTGACAGTCTTGTGAGCAAGCGTTCTTCTTGCTGAGTCGATGCGGTCACCATGATATCCTTCAGAGTGTGTGCGAGCTGTAGGATGCTGTCGACAGGGGGGCCCTGGGCCAGTGCGCTGGTCAGGTTATCATAAGGTACCTGCGCTGCCTCCGTCGTCGCTGCCGCCGCTGGTATCGGTGGCTGCTGCATCTCGTTTTGCTGCATCCAACCGTTCACAACAGATTTACTCCTCTGACTGTGAGTTTTACTAATGTTTGAAGGACACCTTGATGTACGTTTGCTATCAACTTCCGCTTCATCCATAGCTAAATCGTATTCTAGCTTCTTCTCGATTAGCTCTAGTTGGATTTTTGCCTTGGCTTGGGCAGCCTCCAACTCAAGCTTCTTACGCCTGACGTGTGATGATGTCGTCGGCACGGAAGACCCCGCCGTCACCGACGCGGCTTTCTCTTGTTTAACATCATCTGCGTGTACGTTATCGGTCACACTCTCTAACTGTTTATGTTCTTCTCGGGTTTTAAGATGCCTTAAGTTATAACGTGGCGGCGTAGTAAACATAGTGCCGGTAAGATTTAGATCGAAGGACCAGAATTATAGGCGATGGAAATAAAACACGAGAAAATATTCTGTATAAGAGCGCGTGAGAAGGCCGTTGTTGGCAGCGTCTGTCAAAGTTATTTTATTTTTTACATATTTAAATAGAAGTACAGATTGAACTTAAAAATAGGTTTTATAACATTTCACCTTTAATATATTTATTATGTAGTGCGTCGCCTACAGGTATTATGGAGTATTTTTAATGAAGCTTCTGGTAAATTAAAAATGTAAGATGTCAACCCCTCATTTCATAGCCTACTAGTACTCGCTCACGCTTCGCTTCAAGAAAGTTATTAAGTTTACAAATGTATTTAAATAAAACATGTTTCGCGAGGAAATGAGATCTTTTACCGATGAATTGCTCCCAACTATACCTAGCCTATATTGCTTTCCAACACTTCAACTGTTACCGTATCAAAAATTAAATCAATTAATTGCTTCATTTCTGTTAAGGAAGGACAAGTAGGTAAGCAAATACATTGTCGCATTTATAATATATGTGTAGATGTAAAAACATTTTGGAAAATCTCTTCAATGATCTTCACCTCATTAAAAATTGTTACGTATGTAGTATAACAAGTTATAATTTGTTTCCGGGACCTAAAAGATATTAATGAAACCTGCAAACCTAAGCTGTTCACCAAAATTTTCTCAGTTGCTTGTGTCTGGCAATAAGCACTTTCAGTAAGAATAACTGCAATAGCTTGGTCATCTCTTTTAATAATAATCTTTTCAACAATATTTTTTTATTTCATTTAACTTGTAAAATGGAGTTTCTCTCTCGAATCTCTCTGTTACATGGAAGAAAAAGCCACGTTTTGAGTAAATGATGACATATTTAACTATGTTGTAAACACGAGTCTACCAGTAAACAATGACGAGGCGCGTTCAATTGAGAGGCGACATGTTCGAGCGAGCCTTTTGATGTTTTTGTCATGTCAACTTGTCAACACGTAAACGTAACTTTTACCGCTCGCGCGCGTGCCGTCTATAACGTTGAACTTAATTAAGGAAAATTGTGAAATGTTTTGAAGGTTACGATGAGTGACGTGAAGGTATGCGTAATAAATTACTTGTAATGTTAATTTACACTGCTTAATTAATTATCACGTTTTGGGGTGCGTTAAATTTTATTTATTTTAACATGATGTCACCCCGCGAATCACTTCGTTATGAAGAATTTATTTAGGGTTGGAAGATTTAACGTGAAGAGTAGTTTATTTAGATATTGGTTGTTAGTTGGCTTTTATTATTATTAGAGCTTTGTATATAAGATTACGTTTTTACTGAAAAAAAATCGGGTTTCCTACTTATTCTTTAGTAAGTAAAGTAAGAAAGTAAACCTAACCTCATACCAATAATAAATTATATTTTTTGTTACATTTTCAGAATACTTATATTTTAAATGGCATAGCTTTAAAAACGAAACAGCCGAAAAACACGGATAGATTACACAAACTTAACGATCATTTCAAGACATTTAGCGACTCAACTTTTAGTCAAGCGACGTCCCGTCGCAAGGCGAAAACGATAGTGTTGTCGAATAAAGTTTTACGAGTGTCTGTATCGGCGTTTGTCGAGGCGTAACCATGGTCCTTTCTTTATCTCGCTCCTTCGGGAGCTGTGAGCTGCAGTCTCTAAGGAAATTAGCGGTTTGGCAATCTCGGTAACGACATACGTTGAAGAGCAACGGGTGCCTCAATAAGAGTAATTTGCGGCTTTGAAAGACAAAGATAAGAAGGCAAGACGCTAATACGATAGCTGATGGTTTCTGTGAAAGGAAATGAAATTGTAGCTATGAAAGAAATTAAGGATTAATCAATCTTTCAATAGTTGTAGGTGTTAAGTGATAGGATTATGGTGTAGTCATAAATGTTTTACTCAAGCTTTATAATTATAAAAGTCGCTCAGTATGTTTTTAATATTATGTAAAATGTAAGTACAATATATGGGTTGCAAAATGTATGATACTTTTACCTCCTGGTAAAGTCATGAAATCAATTTCCCAGTATCTAAACAAACAGCAACCTTGCATGGAAAGGCCACATCGAAGCACTCCTTCAACGGATCTAACTTGTCAATGTTTAATTTTCAGTATCGAAATCCTAAGAGATCACCGATCTCGATACAAAACCTGCGCTTCAATCAAACGGCATTGATTAACCGTCCAGATTTAGGACAAAGCCTCGTGAACATCGTAGCAGCTAATCTAGCCATAGATCAGGCCACCGCAGGCACGTTTCACAGACCTGTACCTACCGAGGAGTAATTGCCGTGACCCAGCAAGTAATAGCTGTGACGTGGCAATAATGAATGGAGTCGTGATTATCGTATGCTATGGTGCCTACTGACGTGAACTTGAATACAAATTTTAGTGTTCAAATAATTAATTTTTACAAAAAAACCTGCTTCAACATCGTATAGAGATAACTCAAAAAGTACTCGTCAGATGGCGCTTAAATAAAAATGAAGTCATACGACAATCACCAGCTTTCGAATAAAAACAGAATTATTACTAGGTATAACTTAAAAACTACCCAGATGTCAGATGTCGCTCAAATTTGTATGGGACCAGACGTGAATTATATTAGCGTTAGAGTAAAAATTATGAAAATTGATTCACCCAGCAAACAGTTATAATAAATAACTTAGGTAGTCATATTAAAACGAAACTATATACATAACTATATATCCTCCTTTTTGTACTCGTTTAAATAGCCCTTAGTCTTGTGAAATTCAAAATTCATGGTCTGAATCTAATCGCTGTTATATTTTTACCGCGAATATCAACTGCAATTAGGTATACTATTGTAAATCAAAATTTGGTGGAGTGCCAATTGGTAAGTTACTGTTAGAATGCCATTTTGAATAAGTATAGTAATTCATTTCTTGATTGAATAGGATGAATGACGACCCAAATGGCGAAATGGTTAGCATGCTGGATCGCTGTCCATGGCTGTCCAAGGTTCGATTCCCAGTTCTCAGTGTGGGCATGCGTCTTTGCCTTGTATGTTTCCATGGCAACCGAGACACAGGGAATCGTAGTGTGGAGGTAAAAACGTGTAGCGTTATTTTTAATGCTGAATATATTCCGCAGTGTTTGCAGAAATTCGTTCCGTACAAAACATTGCTTTTAAGACATGGCGGCTTTTTGAATCAACTTTTAAGTTACTGTAATATTTTTGTGTCGTTCACATGATTGAGATCAATTGGTTTGCGGAGAAACATTAAACGCTCTCTCGTTTCCTTTCTCGAAAGCTACAAAGGAGCATTGAAAAATACCCGTGAAATACACGGCTTTTCCTTTCAGTTGACAGGCAATAAATGGATGGATCTTTACGGAATTTAGCAAAAGTAGCATGGCAAAAATTTACATCTTTTCATCACCATTACAGTATCATTATTTTGTGAGAGTACTATATGTATACAAAATCTGAACTATGTATTATAGTGGATATAAAACAAAATAAGTAGTAAACTTTGGTTCCTCTTTGTTCTTATTTGTAGTGATAATTGTTTTTGTAAAACAACAATTTTTTTAAACGGTGAAAGAAATAATGGTAAATAATAATGGTTTAAGATTTCGTCTCCTACTCAGAGGGTCCGTTTTCTAATCTTAGGACACACTCTCATCTCGCATGTCTCTCGCTATAATGGTGAAGGGAAATACCGTGCCGGAGTTCGCAAAAACTTAAAAGAGTGTGAAGTCTGCTATTCTGGACTTGGCCAGCGAGGTGGACTGCGACCTTACCTTCTTTCACAATCTGAGAAAAGACCCGTGCTCACTAGTGAGCTATGATCGGCTGACACAGTTATTAGTACATATTTAGTTGTTTAGTCTATTAACCATCCAGCTTATGTTATCCCCAAATATAATTATTATATGTACCTACTCGTACTTAGTTAAATTTTAAGTGAAATTACGGGTTTTATCCATGCGGTTTGACTCCATGGTTTGGTGTATTCAGAGAGGTATTGAAGCGCTATATTTAATATGGGAATTCCGACAAACGTGATGTACAATATTACGAACCACGAAACGTTACTGAAACCTTGTGGTTTCCGCAATACTCCATACAAAGGCCAAAGGGGATTGGTCGTAAGCCATTAATATTGAATTAAAAATTTTTGCTCGTACTGCGTTAATCCCGCTAATTGTTACGTTTTTCCTTTTTATTACTGAGTTAAGGTAGCGAACGAGCGTGCATCACCGTTCTATTGCCGCCCATGACATTTGTGACCGATCTAGAATAACTTTTAACAAAATAGAACCGACATTAACGCCGAAAAGTAAAAATCGGTTCAGTTAAACGTGGTTAATACGAGTATACCTAAACCCTTCTCCTAAGTCTGACAAATACTATGCTGAAAACCGCATCCAAATCGGTTCAACCAAACGAGAGATAATCGCGCACAAATATACATACGTACATACATACATACAGGTCAAACTGAGAACCTCCTTTTTTGAAGTCGGTTAAAAAGACTTAAATCGGACTAGTACCTATGGCTAATCTAGTTAACAGATCTTAGAACATTAGTAGGTTAGTTTGGTATTACAAAGTAGTTGCGTTCCGGATAGAAAGGTGTGGAGCCGGTTACACTTTATTAGAGGCAACCAGCGATCATCTCAGCCCTCAGATGTAGCAACACACCTGTGACTTAACTAGAACGAGAATAATACTAACATTTACTTCTGGACTATCATTATCAAGTAACAGTACTAACTATGTATCACTAACTGTCCCTGTCCTCACGATTTTTACTAACAAACAAAATAATATTCTAACACCATCTGTTAACTAGACTAACCATAACCATCCAAATCCCTTGAGCCTTGTGTTAGGCCGATCGCAGTTGTCATGAGCGGCAGCGGAATGGTGGTGCTGCGTGCTCGTTTGCTTCCATAATTCGATAAAATTTAACTAACTTTTTACAAAAAATAACCGACGTCAAAGTCGATATAACTCAAAAATTACTCGTCAGATGTCGCTCTTATTTATAAGGGACTGTGAAAACACTACCTTTCGAACAAAAAAAGAATCATCAAAATCGTAACACCCAGGCAAAAGTCGGTAATTTACATTATTGAGAATAACTTAAAAACTGATCGTCAGATGTCGCTCAAATGGGACCAGGCGGCATTCATTACCTTTCGAATGTTAAAAGAATGATCGAAATTAGTTCACCCAGTACACATGTAACAGTATGATGTAACACACATTAGACAAAAAAAAACATACAGACAAATTGAGAACCTCCTACTTTTTTTGAAATCGGTTAAAAATAATAAAATGTATGGACATCTGCCCTAGTCCTCGCTTGGTCTGGAATTGTTTTTGGTAGTTAGTTCTGTGTTTTATTTATTTATTTATTTAAAACTTTATTGACCACAATAAACACATATTACGGTACAAAATGGCGAGCTTAATGCTAGGTGCATTCTCTACCAGCTAACCATTAGGCCAAACAGAGAAACACGACGAGCGGTATAAATAAAATAATTGGAATGGAAAATGAAACATATACAAAAGTAAAAGTATAAAAGATTATAATGTGTATATAAATTAATCTTATTATAAATATAAATCCATATACAAATACATACGTATAAATACATATGTATACAAATACATATATACTTATGAATATATGCATCTAACAGGTGTGCCATTAATTTCTTTTTAAAGATAAACCTGTTAGCTGGTCTTCTCAGTTGTTCAGGAAGAGCATTCCACCGCCGAGCAGCTTGGACCGCAAAGGAGTTGGAGATGAAACCAGATCGATGAAGCGGGATAGAGAGGAGATTAGAACAGTAGACCGAAGCTGACGATCATGAGAGGAAGATAAGAATTGAAATCTGGATTTCAAATAATCAGGAGTGCGGGAGTCAAAGAGAATAGTGGAAAGGGAAGAAAGTAGTCTAATGTGCCGTCGCTCCCGGATATGAAGCCATCTAAGCTTACGACGATATGAGGAAACATGATCAAACTTGCGAAGGCAGAAGACAAAGCGTACGGCACTGTTTATGAGACGATCCAGCTTGGCTAGAAGAGTCTCACTGACATCAACACAGCACACATCACCATAATCGATGATCGGGAAAATGAGCGCTTGTACGAGACATATTTTAGTCTTGATAGGCAAGAAATTTCTGTTTCTGTGTTAGTTGTGTGTTCTGCTACCCTTGAGGATCCAGATCGTCACCTCTTTAGTTCAGTCATCGAGCATATGAAATTGCCACTCTCCGCCAAAACAAAACTTATTACCTGTGCTCACAATTCAATATAATTTGTCATAAAAAATTACGTAGGACATTTTTACATAACGCCGTCAATATTAAATGTACCTTAATCGCATTGACGGAACGCTGGCATTTGTGTGCCATGCAATAATGAATTCCAGAACGAATTCCATCGGAGTATAAATAATGTAATCTCACTCCAAATGTTGTAGTTTCGGATCCAGAACCAGAACTGTAACGTATCACCGTAACCGTAACGTAACCTGTAACCGCAACGTATTACTATTTAGTATAAAACAAAGTCGCCCTTCGCCTCTGTCTGTCTGTGCCTTTCTAAGTTTTCTTCTTCTGAATCACGCAACAGATTTTGATATGGTTTTCACCATTAGGAAGAGTATTTCTCAAGGAAGGTTTATATGTATAGTTTATGTACATTCTTATGTAATTTGCTATGCTAGGTTGTATAGATTCCCTATTTAACGCACAGCGAAGCGAGTGCGGGTCGCTAGTAATAGATAATTAATTCGACCACTCCCTCATTCAATCACGTAACGAGATACGTCTATTATCAATCAAGTCATGTACCCGAGTTGTCAATATTAGAAAGCACTTTGACCAAAACGACAGATAGGGTGCGACAAGGACAAAGGTCAAACCACTCGGACGATAAATCACGTAATTACAAAGTGACTGGACCGAGCTCTAAAATAACCGCAAATGAAATAGCTTAACTGTCAAACTATAGATGTACAACATGGTCATTGGGAATCGCAAAAAGAGAGGGCGAGAAATAAGAAAAAGTAATATGAAATGGAGAAACGAATTGATGATATTCCTAGAAATAATAACAAAAACGTACATATTTTTGGTTTTAATTAAGAGTTAATTCTGCGCTACAACCCCACCCAATGGTAAGTGATGTTCTTGGGTCTACTGTCGTTTTCAAAGGTGCTTTATCTCTCTTTAAGAGGAGAAGACAGGCGATTGCAGTAAAGTCGTCACCGATGTGTTTCCCTTCAAGAAAAGAAGAGCGAACATTAATAAACCAATCAAGTGTACGTACAAATTAATGAAATAATTTTCATTTGTATACCAATTAGCTGTACAAATGAACATTGATACATAACCCAGGGCTATTGAACTTAAACCGCAACAGCGGTTGCCGAGGTTGGCAGCAATCGGAATCTAATTGATAAATTTATTGCTTAGCACGTTCCAATAAAGTGTTTAGTGATTGGTTGTGCGTTTCTGGAACTCTAACGATCAAATTAGGTATTGGAATACAAAAAAATGAAGTCAACGTTACCCCACTTCAGGGACGTAAGTTTCGTTTTGTTCAAGCCTCGGATATTCGTGTTGCGCCATGCTGAATTATGGATGAGATTAACGCTAGGCGGTTCCTGTTAGGGATCGCTCTGTTCTGTACTACCTTATATCTCGAAGGTTGTGGTGCACTCAATTAGGATTTATACCGAGTGAAAAGCATCATCCTAATCTTAAAATTATGGAATGTTTTGTGCTCTCTCGAGTTCAGAGTCAGAACGCCAGCTAAAAGTAGGTTACCCAATTCTGTGCACTAATTGGCTGAGTAGATGTTGTAGGATACGTTTGAAAAATATGTCAGTAAAAATGAATTAGCAATGTGCATTCAGAATTACCTGGCGAGGTCGTTGACACATCATTCGTTGATCTCAGCTATAAATCATCATCATCATGACTCTAGTATAATTCTGAGTTGTTTATGAACCAATACACCAAAGATTTATAACATAAACAAAAATCAATGCCAATCCTTTTTAAATAAATAAATATCAACAGGGAGCACAGTTAGGATTAATAGAGTAAAGAAAAAAAGAACAAAATAGTGAGGAGTTGAAGCAATAAAGTAACAATCTGGATAATGGCGTCAATCTCTGAACCTACTAAAAGCACTGGTTTGAGCAATGATAGCGAGGTCGCGAAGCTATAAATCCTCCCATGGGATTCAAATTGCCCCTTAGAAACTGCCGCTAATGCGGTTACGGGTCAACAAACTTTGCTTACACTGAGATTTCCCTATTCTATTTACTTACAGTTTTCAGTCAGGAAGTCTGTTTAGTGTGAACGTTGATTGAATGAGTAATTTCCTCCTTCAAACTATGGTATAATTCTACAAGTAGTTTTTAGAAAAAGTATTGTATAGCACCAAGCACAAAAAATAGTCATTCCGTGATCTTAATTTTATTAATAATTCAAATTAGTCGACAACCTTAATCTACCAGAAGAGGAATCGAAAAAGAATTTTTCATCACACCTATTCGAAAAAGACGACTTGGTTCGGACTTACGGGGTTCCAAAGTTGCTGTTTTCTATTCAGCGGGCGGGAATGAATTTTCATACAACTTTTCCGTCCGGCTAGATCTTTTCCGTCCTATTTTGAATTTAGAACATTTTAGTATTTTGCGCTAAAGAAGTCGAACTCAAATATTGTTTGAATAAAGAATGTCTGGTACGACGCGAGGGCCCCGCCAGCTGAATAATAAAAAAAAAATCAAATTAAGATTTCGTTTTCAAATTAAAATTAAGTTTTCGTGCATTTTTACGTATTATTTTCTATTATTTTCTATTATATATGTCGGATATAGGATACTTGTTTGATGTTATTTAATCCGTGGTAGATGAGGTGGTCGATGGTGAATTGATACTCTGTGGCGCGCGGGAGAATTGTCATTAATGGAGAAATATGAAAAGAAATTAATGTCGCGTGCGATCGGAATATTGTTCTTGTAAAAAGTCCTTATTAATTTTAATGCCGTGAATCTCTAATAATAATAAATAAAGTGTATCCGTGAGTGCGAGTGGTTCGATCAATAAATCAATATCGTAATATCGCAAAGCAAATCCAATCAATACCAAAGTAAACCCAAACCGAATATTCATAATGAGCCATACATGAGCATTGAATAAAGTAGCTGGTTGTGTGTTGTTGCGTGGCTCTGAACTCTTGTTTTATTTGACATCCTGACAAGTGCCCCCGTCATATATATATATTATTTTCTCATAGTGGGTGATGAAAAGTAGAGTGTATCACTCGGGTGCAAGTATATTTTTGGCTCGGGCGACGTACTTTGAATCCCTCGCTACGTTCGGGATTCTACTAAAGAATCCCTCGCTACGCTCGGGATTCTACTCTAGAATCCCTCACTTCGCTCTGGATTCAAAAAACGCCCTCGCCGAAAAAATATTACTTTGCACCCTTGTCATACAATCTACTATTAAACGAGCTATCTTTACACAATTATGTAGCATAAATTAATTATTACTTGCCTTGGTGGTAGCTAAATTTCCTGTGATAATATTATTATAATTATGCTTTAATATTTTCAGCGCTTTAGGGTTGACCCCACTTCGAAATGAAATGATGATGAATGTTTCGAAGAAAGCTTTGGCCCATGGTTTGCAAAAATGTGGTAAGGTAATAAATCTGTCCGTGAGATTCAAAGTCCCTCTTGCCGACCTCTGCTAATGTGTTTATGGTTCAGTGAATTTTGCTTACGATAGGATTTGATGCGCATGGATTGACCATACTAACTTAAAAATATTGATAATGACGTTATGATTTTCTTTATGTTGCTCGTTGCAGGTAAGTTGTAATTGGCCCTGTATCAAGTGGCTATTGCCGCCCATGTAAGAAATATCAGTCGAAGATGCGTCGCCAGTTAAGAGAGAAAAAGTAGAGAGAAGAGAAAAAATAGGAAGAGAGAGAAGAAGTTGATTTAATTCGCCTTTTGATTACAATTGTAAAAGTCCTACTACGAAAAATCTAATGGTACTCATGGTACAAAAGCTCCGTAGCAATTCGTAGACGTACGTAGGCACTCGTAGCAGATCGTAGCACTGCAAAAATAGTCACTCCTGGCATTCAGGACTTAATGATTTCGAATATTTTTTACATGTGAATATTTGTTTATATTCGTTGGACTGTCTTTAGGTAAAATATAATTCACTGTAGTGAAATAGGAATAGGCTTAAAATATCTTACGCCTGATTTTCTGTAGAACCGATTTTTTAAGTACTCTCAGGTTCTTGAGTTGTTTTACTTCTCCGAAGAAAGTGATTAATTAATTCTAAAGCTCTCAAATTTTTTGATACAATGGCCCCGAAATGTAACACCCAGTGGCTAGCACTGTTTATTATTGAATAGATTAAAATAGTAGAATAGGGTTATATACATACAACATCTATATTCATCTTATAACGTGGGTCGTCTAAGTGACGGGAAACGGATCTGATCCCATGGGATCAGAGATACAAGAGTTATTGTTGTAGTTAGGTTAAGAAGGTTTTGTTTAACTCAGTTTCAGTAAATAACATACAAAGCATACATACAAATTACACACAAAATTGTATTAAACTTTCTACGGACGATCATCTTAGTATTCAAGGGAAACTACAAAACTGTGACCGAATAAGACCAATACTTATACTAACAAAAAACTAATAACATGACTAACTATTCACAGTTCCTATATTAGTTTTCTTATCTACTAATGAATGACTAGCTAACATTATTAACAGCACCCCCTAACTAACTAGACTAACCATTGTAGTGATTCTAGCCTCGATTTCAGTCTTGTCCGGGGTTGGTTAATAAAAACGTGCGATATGATTTTGAAGTTTATAAAATGCCCAATTATACCTTATTCTTCTTATAATCGCTAAGAATATGGAATTGCCACTCTCCGATAAAAACAAATTTACTGCATGTGTTTACCGTTCAAATAACTTGTAAGCAAAATTTCATTAAGGAATTTCAAATTCTTGCCGTCAATCTATGTTGAATCTTAATTACAGGGGCGATTCCTCGTATTTGTGTGGGTTGCCATTAAAAGGTATTCCATGTCAAACACAACGAAGTATAATATGTACATTAATAAATCAGCAATTTTTAATCGTGTTTGCAAACAGATTTTCAAAAGCAAAGCGAAGACAGGTGTCTGGAAGAAATATAAATCGCATATAAGAACAGACGTGTGCAAGTTGCAATAACAATATTCAACATGACACGTCTTGCTGTAGTTGGAGAATACTGATGCAATAACAATGTTGAGTAACTTTATAACGTTTAAAGTTAGTGGAAATGTGCTCTGTTCTCTTCTGCAACGATTCGGTGTGATATTAATATTCATGTAGGTAGAAATCACAAGAGTATCTACTACTAGAAAATATTTTATGGCTAATAGATAGAATATCGCACATCCCGTAGAGATGAATCTGTCGTCTGACATTACCTATAATAATAATCCTAATAAATCTATAACCGGTCGGTTTCTATACGTGGAAGATATTATATTATATGGGAAAAACTGTTACAGTGAGATTTAATTAACGAGATAGAACGCAAAACGATGATTCTTAATGTTGTATGTTTGTCTGTGATATTGTTCGTGCTAATCTCAAAAGAGGTTTAACCGATTTAGATGAAGTTTACACTATTAGGTATATTACTTTAATTCAATATTTTTTTTAAATTACAATTGCATGAAAAATTTAACAAAGTTATATAACAGTTTAAAGAATCACGTTTACCAATTATTTCTTAACATGAATGTAAATGTAAAAGAATTGTGTCATAAAATTTTGTACTACATCGAGATGCGGTTATACAGTAATTAATTTTTTGACCACAGTTGCGATATAATTAACTTCAACACCCATTATAATACAGGTCACCTAATTAAATTTTCGCGATAATTGGGCGTATCATTACTCATAATAAATAATTTACTTAGTTGGACTACATTTTTGTAAAATTAATATTGAAACAGCACGATATTAAGTTTTTTTCATCAACAGATAACACCTCAAAAAGCTTTCGTTTTTTTCATAAGGGTCAGTTTCTATATGCGCGTTATCCGCTACCCCTATGGGTAGTCGTATCCTACTCGTAGTAGGCTAAGATGTATTCTTAAGCTAGTTCCACACTACACAACATAATTTTACACTTACAATACTTACAGCACAGCCTAATGGTGAACGACGTTTCAAACATGGAACAGTAACGTTACGTTACGTCGGAAGAAACCCGAATCAAACACTAAATAGAAACCGCCGACCAAGAAAGGGTTAGTTCACATTGACATTATAAATGTACAAATTTAATGTTCTTTATAACGTTCTTAAATTAAGTTTTACAACTTCTTCTACACGTAAACTTCAACTAAGTTTTAACTAAGTATACCAAGTCTCACACTCCTACTTACGTGCGTCATGGTAAAAAGGACACAAAAGTTTCCTTTTCAAGTATTAATACACAATAATTAAAACAATAGACAAATGGATTAATTTAATTTAACAAAATTATGTGAAGTTTACAATCGTCTTTGGTAATCATAGTGCATTATATATTTGCTTAATGTTTTTGTCTACTTTTAAATTTTAATATGTTGTTAAGAGCCGTAAATTTCCATGAGGAAGTTATTTTAATTAGTTGATTTAATTCCTTTGCTGCGAAATAATCATCAAACTTTCTCGGTAAATCAATGTCGACTTTATCAAAACGGTGTAAGGTTACAATTGGCTGGAAGTCTATCTCAGATACGGCCATTTGAATTGTAAAAGCATCTTCTAAGTGTTATTAATCACGCTTTCTTAGAATAAAGCTATGTATAAAGCCATGAAGAACGAAACACCATGCCAGAAAAGGGGCGTTTATACAATTGTAAGATGTATATCTAGCATAATTTCTCTTGTGGTGAACACCCACGCTATCCGTTTCTATAAAAATACTAACATTATGCACAGGTTAAACAAAAGACTAATTTTGAAAAGGGATTATCAGATTATTAAGCCACTGGGAAAGTATTCGCAGATCTCGGGGTCTCCTCACATGTGTCGCTGCTGCTGAAAGGTTTTTAGCGGGTAAAACTCCACATTACCATTAGAGTCACCAGTGCAACACGGGTCCTGACGGAGAACTCTTTTTACACGTTTCTTGAAGAATCATGTCACAGCGCTCCGGGAATACCTCGGAAGGAACCCATTCCACAGCTTGCAAGTTCGCGGCAAAAACGATCGGGAAGAACCCTATACACTGTCCGGATTATAAGGAGACACCCGTGCTACTACGGGAGTAGCTCATTATTGGGTTGAAGCCAAAGAGTTCAGGGCTTTATTGTGTATTTCAGTATCAATATTTGTACTTCTACAAAAGCTACAAAATATCCTGTACCGATTTGTAGCTCGGAATACTTTTCTCTGTATTCCGTGATTTGAACCCATTTTGTTGTACCCGCTTTTTGGAACGTTTCCTGCCAATAACTTCTGTCAGAGGCGATTCCATCAATGAATTTTTACACGTCAGTCATCTTTGTTCTATTGAACTCATTGTTTTTCATCGAATTCGAAAAAGGATGTACGTTTAACCGTTATTTTAACTGACTTCAAAAAAGGGGGGTTATCTTTGCGTTTGTCTGTTTGTTTGTCTGTGTCGTTTTTTGCGGTAATATCTAAAACTGCTTTACTGATTTCGGCGGGATTTTCACTAATGTACTGTCTCTTCTTAGAGAATGTTAAGGCCCATAGTCCACCACGCTGGCCAAGTACGACTTGGCAGACTTCACACACCTTTAAGTTTTAGGAACTCTCCGGCATGCAGGTTTCCTCACGATGTTTTCCTTCGCCGTTATAACGAGTGATATTTAGATGATTAAAAACGCACATAACTCCGAAAAGTCAGAAGTGCTTGCCCTCGGATTCGAACCCGACCCCGAGAATAGGAGGCCGAATTCTTATTATTTTGAGACTGTAAAATAATATCTTGTTTTTCAAACGTTTTAGGATTAATTTCCTGATTCTAAGACAAAGGAGAATTAGATTACATGCGTACTTTGATACCTACATAAAAATCTAAAACTATAAACTAACTTTACTATCGCATTCATATCTATGACTATATAATGAAATCAAATTAACCTCAGTGAACGTACTAAGTTAAGAAAAAATATATACCTACAAAGAAATTATTTTTTCTTTTGATCTCAATAAATGGACCAATTTTGTACAATAAAGTCGACATAAACAGTTCAGACATCACTTTCCAAGTTTTAACGAGGTTTTTAGTATGTCCGAGAGCGAATTGAGATTTTCGGCTAGTCGGGCTGGCAAATTGACTGAACAAACTTGTAGATACTCAGCTTAATTTATTCTCGCCTAATAATAACACTGAAATATTGTTTTGAAATAGTATTATCCTCAAACTATTTATTGTTTCAGAAAAACGGGAGAATGGGCACATGTAGGTATTGTACTATTTTTGGAATGCCGTCTTATTATAGTAATTTTTATATCTTTGTCTGTTTGTCGGTTTGTGTGCGTTTGTTCTCGCATATATGTATTATGTCAAAAAAGACATGACTGTCTTGAATTAGTTTTCATTATTGTGTTATTGTAAACTTGAGGGTTTATTTTATGTTTGTTTTAAAATTAAAACTTGTAAGAGAAATGATATTTCATACATTTAAAAAACCCCGTCTAAATAGTTTTTTGATGTGGGTAAAGTGCTAAGACAAAGAGCGAATTGAAAGCTCTCTATCTCTAAGTGATGCGTAGAACTATACACATTCCAATTGTTATGTAGTAGGTAATATAAGAAGGAATTCAGAATAAAAGCAAATGAATCTGCACCTTGTAATCAACATGCAACGTGAATATACGATTAAAAGTGATTCATTACATTTTTCATCGCAACGTGCGACGCTGAACAGCTACTAAATGACATTATTGGCCCGAATATTTCATTGTCTTTCGTGCAATTTCGTTTAATGAAGGAGTAAATTATGTAAATCTTCTTAATTACTTATACATACTTAATCCTGCATCGAAACATTTTACATTTTGGTACTTAAAATTTAGTTAACATTTGACATTTAAAGTTTGTCGAAGAGCATAGTGTCCCCGGTAAGTCGAGGACAAAACAAACACTAATGTAAAACCTATTTCTGAAAACCATTTCGGCTTGTTTTTCGGCTTATTCGAGGGGACGGGACAACTTTATACCCCTAAAATTAGACCCTACAAAATTCAAGAGTTTCCCTGAATTATTTTTAAAATCATTTCAGAGCAAAGTTCCATTCCTTTGACACTCACTCCACTTTGAAATGAAAGATGTCTGAATTTCATTTCGTAGAAGTGCTTGGACACAAATGATCAGAGAAAATGGATTTTTAAACGGCAAATTTAATACTCAGCGTAAAATAAGCTACATTAGATTTATTGAACCAGAATAATTTGTTTCCTTACTTTGCCGGTCAAGATTGCGGTTACAATTGTTAGTTACATTTTTTTTTAGAGAAAAATTTCAATCGCCACTAAAGTTGTTCCACAAAATTAATTGTAATAGGATTAAACAATCCTGTAATTTAGGCGATGACTTCAATTTATTCTCAGATTCTCTCTAAAATTTAAAGTTAAATAAGGTTTTCTATTTATTACCCTCAATCATTCAGTAACATTTCTGTGTAATTACAAATGATAAGAATAGAAGCGATTGAGCTGACCTTTTCTTCGTTTTAATCACTGTACTGTGATTTTAATAGATGTAGCGCTTCGCTTGCTCAAATAGAACCTTGTTGTAATTACAAATAATTTCGGTCTTATTTTAAAAACGGGTGGTAGATAATATATTCATTACGCGTAATTTAATAGGTAAGTATATTCTACAAGCAGGTAAGTCACCCTAGGTCACCGCAAGGGATCGATATTATAGACCACTCCAATAAAACAAAAGGTTTGTTTTATGTAATACACCGATATCTACCAGTCGCTTGAGAAATAGAAACTAACGTCTACGTAAATCGTTTTGCCAATGAAGTAGTACATATTTTGTTGCAATGAATTTCATGCAGTGTGCTTACAGGTGGCAAGAGCCTAGAGTTTACCCTGAGAAAGACCACCGCCAATCACGCTATTTAGTACCATTTATTCCGAGTAATAATTGTTTTAGATACAATTGTATTCCGGACTGAAAGGTGTGAAGCCTGCTATACTTTTTTAAAGGCGACCATCTCAGTTCTCAATGGTAGCAACCGAATTAGAAAGAGATTCTCACTAGTAAATATTACTAACTGGACTAGTACTAACAACAATATTAATAGGACAAACTATCACTACCAGTTCCTGCCCAATTTCAACACTATTAACAAATTTATCGAATAATGTTCTACGCCATCGTCTAACTAGACTACCATCATCATCTAACTGGTTTGAGTCTTGTTCTAGATCGGTCACAGTCGTCATAGAAGACTGCGGGTGCTGTATAGTCTTTTACTTCATCAATTCCATAATAAAACAAAGAGGTACCTACAAGTTACTGCAGATTAAAAGTAAATAGTCTTTGTAGCTTTGTACACAATACTCCTGAGTTTGTAACTATCAACAAATGTATTTATTATTCAGAAGGAAATATGATATAATATAAGGCTGCTTTTGACTTCAAAGGAATTTAATCCAATTTAATTGTACCAATTAACAGGGTCGATATAATATTGCCCTTTCAAATTAAGGTACAGCGAGAAGCGAAGTTTTAGCGGAGTACTAACAAATTCAAATATCCCAGTATAATTAAATTGTAGGAAAGACTGGACCAATTGAAGCGATCGATAAGGAAATCAGCTATGGTAATAATTACTTCACATTATTAGCGACGACTGTTTTGTTTTGCATATAAAAATTGGAGAAAATTATAATAGAGTTATAATAGTCATTAATATGTATTATCTCATACTTGGTTAGGCCACTAACCGCTTCACCAATCCGCACTGGAGCAGCGTGGTTGTGATGCTCTAGGACTCCTCAATAATTTGGAGAGAGAGAGTCCAGTGCTCAGTAGTGGGCACCCATTAAGGGTTGAAGCTTACCGAATATTAAATCAAATTTTAAAGATAATTTTAAATACCTTAAGATAATGTTTTTAGTTAAAGAGTACTGGTGTTAGTTTTCATACGAAAATGTCTTTAATATTCATATTTATGTAGGTAGGTACTAGGAGTAAGGCTTAACTGATTGTACCAATTTTCAAGCTTATTCAAACTTGTGGCTCGTTACTGGATAGATGTGTAAAGATTTGTAACAAAATTTCGGTTCTTGATATAAGACCTCATTTGAGTTTACTCGTAGTTCTTTAATTAAAATATGATGTCTGTCACTGTCCTTGGTTAAGTTAAACCCCTTGGAAGTTTCTTGCCGCTTCTCCTTCCAAGACCGTTGAGATGTGTTGAAGCGGTGGCGTAACGTGAATTTTGAAGTGTTAAAAAAACAATAAGTAAAATAAATAATTTCCAAATATTAATTTTCGACGTTATAATCACCTACCACTTCAATAGAATTGACGCCACAAAGTTACAAGGGAAACAAAAATTAATCATAATAAAAGCAAATTTTATTAATTTCGGTATCTCAATTAAGCCCGAAACCGCGTTGCGATAAAATATTTATTGCTCCGAATTGTACAGATTTCTTTGCTTAATTGAAAAAGGTGTCTCTACAAAACATGGAAAAAACCTCAAGGAATACCCAATTTATTTTTTCCGTAAAGCCGGTAAGGCGCGGACGCATTCATCTTGTCCTTTTTCATTTCCTTTACTTTTTGCGGGCAAAGCCGAAGGCCTAGCACTTTATGCTTTTATAAATCATACAGATTTAGAAACCCTGCAATATAAGGGACATATCGTTTACTATATTTGAATACGAAGATAGACAACTACGCACACTTATCAAACCGTTATTTATTTTAGTGGTACAGTTTTGAACGGTGTGACATACTTGATAAAGCAGGTACTAATCTGCTTATTATTATTCATTTTACTCGAAAGCTGGTTTGTTTCGTCTCTTCTGGTTTCAATTTAATTTGAGCGGCATACAACTAGTTTTATCTCCACTTATCTTATCGATCCTGATATCGTTTTATTTTGTAAAAAGTTAATTATTTGAAAATCCACTTCTTTTTTCGAGTTCTCAGAAACCGTGGAACCGATTAATATAGGCATTTCCGTCAGTTAAATTAAAGGTAAAGATTATGAATTTCACGGAAAACGGTATTCCCGCGGGATACAAAGAATGTTTAATATAATGATATTGTTTCTGTTAAGATTTTATCAAATAATGCTTGGATATCTTTTTATAACCACTAACACTACTTTTATCCTCAACTGCTTTATTTTGCAAGACTAATTCAATCGACGTTTTAACCAAGTCTGTACATTTGTTTATTCTTCGAACAGTAGTAAGCGCTCATGTACTCTAGTCTCCTAATTAAGTGGGCAAGTCAAAGTTGAGGCCGAATAAAGCAGATGGATTGTATTCCAGAACAAAGGGGGTTAGTTTTGCAACAAACTGCAAGCGATTCAGGTTTGATTAAACATGTTCAGCGCTCCAGGCAGAACACCTATTTGTCTACGTCCTTAGTTGTTGCAAGTGTTTCGGTGTAAATCCAATTTGTGATATCGAGTTCTTGTACAAACGTATACCGGGTCTTAAAATAAGTTTGTTTCTTGCATTTGTGAAAGTTCTCATGAGGATGGTCACTTACTAACAAGCGATATGCGAACCTACATGACGTTTCGTTTCTTGAATTTGTAAAGACCTTATGACGATGGTCACTTATCTTCGCGTGAATATGCGAACTCACCCTTAGTCCCTAAATTACTATAATTTGTAAACAGTAAACAAGAAATATGTATTTTCTCTCATTAATAATTTTTTCTCAGATCTTATTAAATTATTTCAATTTTCCGCTAATAAATATTTCACAAGCTACTTTTTGACCTACTTTTTAACGTTACGATTAAACTCTGTTCACAACAGTTACATGAATTATTCTTGTATCGATCATTCATATCATTATACTGAATTCAACTGGCTGGTAGGCGTTTTTGGTAGTTTTAATGTGCGAATATTAATTAGTATTTTTTTGTGCGTAGGTATTTATTTTTGTGAAATAATCTCTGTTTTCTGTTCAAATCCTTTAAGAGTATTCTTGTACTCCAAACCGCAACTCTTTGTTACTGTTCAGTCTAAACGCAAAGCTTATTATCATTGGAAACGAGTTCTTATCTATAATGATTTGGAGTAGCTTATTTCGTGTCTAGCTACGCTAAGAACACAGATATTTCCATAGTGATTAACCGAAACAAACCAGTAGTTCCATAAGCAAACCTCTAATCGGAATTTACTATTACTATTCAGTAAGTATTCTAATTACATACAAGTTTTAGTGTTCAAGTTAGTTCCTTCGCGGATTATCCTAATCTTAGTTTACGAAGGCTTTGTAAGACCTGAACTTATTGTTATTGTAATAGCCTTGCTTTTAAACTTGTTGTTATGAGGAAATTATTCGCAGGAAACTCCGAGACGCGAAATTCCTTCGAATATACCTACGTGTATTCGTGGGATAAATATACACGTTCAGAAACCTTAAAGAAAAGTTTGGAGATTGTGCAATGACGGTTTATTTTGACGATATGGACGTCTTCCACATAAAAAACCTCCTTTAATAAAACGAATATAGTGAAAGAATATGCTATGCTGAATTCTAAATGATAAAACAAAATTTCCAATTCAATTTTTACACAAAAAAAATCTCGTCAAATCGTTGCAAATTCAACTTGAGCAAAGAAACGTTCGAACGAAATTAAAGCAATAATTTTCTTCATGCTATAATGTCTCGTAGAACTGGCACAAAATAAAAGGTCATAACGAGGAAAAACGATTAGTTGTTTAGGTCGTAATGAGAAAAAACAATTGGGTAGTTCCGCTTGGTTGGCTCGCGATTACAGTCTTCGTTCTTTCATGACGGACCAATTACAAGAGCGGCCGATAAAATAGGAATAAGTGTTAGGGAGATTATACTATTTACAGATATTCGATAATACATCTTAGCTATAACGTTTTAGGTCATGAGTTACTGTAGTATATGCTATATTTAGAGCCCAATGTTTTATATTGTGCAGATAAAATGAAGCGCGTAAGAATTTTTAATAAACTAGTACTATGTGGAAGTCTGTCTGTCAGTCCGTCTGTCGGTCTATCTGTCTGTCCGTTCGTCTGTCTGTCTGTCCGTCTGTCTGTTTGTCTGTCTGTCTGTCTGTCTGTCTGACTGTCTTTCTGTCTGTCTATGACGCTTTCACGACTAAGCCACCCATCAGCTCGATTCGGATGAAAATTGTTGATGATGCAAGGTCAAATATAGGCTACTTATCTTTTCAAAAACCAACTCTTAAGGGGATATAGGGGATGTGGATGAGCTAGTAATTTAATCTGTTACCTAATTTCCTGAACGATAAAGAAAGCTCTGTGTGGTTATGGAGTTGTGTCGGTAGTGTCATTTTCCTAGTCTCTATTACCGATTCCAATACTGTTTTAATTTTGAAACTGATTTACTGCTTATTCCATAAACTAAATACTATGCCCGGACAAAACAAACAAAAGACCGTACAAACGTACAACTTACAAATAATTATAAATAAAAAGCTATGAAAAATTATTCGTGCACAATAATATTAATTACAACAATAACAAGGAATTTCTCTCACTTATCCCTTAAAGGTTTCCAACATAGCATTATAAAATAAATTAACCATGACCTCATTAACGGTTTGTTGTCTGACGTTGCGTAATTAATTACCCGTCTAGTGAGAAAATTGAAGAAAGATTGCGATATTTCAATGGGTAAGTAATTCAGTTAACGTGTCAGACAAATTAATGTTCGGATAAACACTGAATAGTTATCGCTATTTAGAATAAGCACAGTGTGTTAGAAATGTCCTTCGAGTTAAGTTTTTTTCATACCGTGCGACCATCTCAGTCCTCAAAGATCACAACGCATTTGGACGCATTTGGACTGAATTTGAACGAGAATTACTAACATTACTAACTGGACTATTACTTACAACAACTAACAGGACTAATAGTCCTAAGTCCTAAGACTTATTAAGAAACTAACCAACTAATATTTAACACCTACTGCTAACTGGACTAACCATCCCGGTCTCTATTTGAGTCTTGTTCTAAGTTGATCGCAGTTGTCATAGGTGGCAGCGGAAGGTGGTGCTAGCCTGCTCGTTTGCTATCTTAATTCTATAATAAAAAATTTGGACCTTCCCCCTGCAACCTCTAATGCTATACAAACTATATTAAAAGACCAACGCGTTTGAGTTGAGTGATTATTCGTTCACTAGAGAACCGCCCGCGCTTCGCTTCGGGACCCGTAGGTAACAGTCGCGTAGGTCCCGCTCCCGTAGGAATCTCGGCTAAAAAGTAGCCTGTTATATGATATCTGGAACATCAGATTATTTGCCTATGACATAAGTAAATTACATGTAGTATTTGATAGCGTTATTCAGAACTTGCAAATGAATTTTAATAACGCCATCTATTAGCAGCATCCGGAACTAAATATCTAGCAACTAACAAAACATCGATCTTCCCATGGGAATATGTTTTTCCGCGGTAAAAAGTAGCGTACGTCACTCTCCACCCTCCTAACAATCCCCACACACATAATCTACACCATATAATAGCCATGTTTCGACGTGAAAGAGTCACAAACAAACAAACAAACACACTTTCACATTTATAATATTAGTAAGTATGGATAGTATGGATGAGTGAGTGTGTGATTGAAAATATTCCACATTTCAATGTTTTCTTCATGTTATAATATATTATTACATCTCATTTTTCATTTTCACGCGTATTAAATAATACAGTATAATAAAACAGCTTTTAAACATCTCTTAAGTAAAAATGGACTAGTAGGTATCCGTCTTGAAAGGGATAGTCGTCCGATTTATTTCCGCGGTAAGATGCCCCCAGGGCGTCATAATCCACATCCATTTCTTTTAGCGATTTCTTATTGCAGGTGTGTGAAATGCTTTGACTTGTATTAAGATCAGCATTAAAATGTCTCAGTAATTATGAGTAAAATCTGAATAAACCCGAGTAATGCTGTTTTATTCAAAAAAGCTATCCTTAATTAGGCTTGTATCTTCTGAAGTATTATGAACATTAGGCAACTATCCGACAGAGTAAGCAACTAGGTAGGTTTTCCTATGCAGCTAGATAACTTGTCGTCGAATGTTATCGTATTTTCCATTTGAACGCATCAAGTCTCACAATAGAGTGAAAAATTATTGATTTTGAACTGAAAATTTTACCAAAAGGTACCTAGGTGAAGAAAAAAATTAAACACTGAAACATAATAATTATTTCCATAACAAATTTTATTCCAAACATTTCATTTGTTATTTACAATCATAAAAGTTTATAAACAGTTGAAACAAATAAATTATACAATATGTAAAATAACAGATAAAATTTGTACGTTATATAACATCAACTTACCAAGTAACGAGTAAATAGTACGGAACAAAATATACAGAAATCTTTTTCATACAATTAACACCGTATAATGACATATTTTTAATCCTATATCATTAAAAAGACGTGAGGAAAAACACTTTACACAGATGTAAGATAATGTACTTACAAAGATTGAAAGAACATTAGTACTACTACTTATTTACAATTATTATATTTATTATAATTACACATATACATATATACAACTATACAATGGCGTTAAAAGAAGCTAAGCTGAAAAATAAAAGTATTAAATATCTTAGCCAGAATCACTTGTCATGGACGTATTCTATGGACTTTTTAAATATTCAATGTCGAAGAAATTAAAATAATAATGTTATCGTTTTTTTAATTAGAAATTTAATTTAAGCATTCAAAACTAACTTAATGGCAGCATTTATACTATAACCATGGTAGGAATTATGGTTGTACATTAACTTAATATAAAACTCTTGGGTTACTATTGATTGACTGACAGACAACGCACAGCCGAAACTACTGAATGGAAGAAGCTGAAATTTGGCATGTATGTTCCTTGAGGAGTGTAGAGTAGTACTAAGAGAGGATTTTTGGAAATTCCACCTCGAAGGGGGTGAAATAGGGGGTTGAAGTTTACACGAATTTCACGCGGGCGAAGCCTGCGGGCGGAAGCTAGTCATCTATACAGACGCGTAGGTAAAGATTGGAATTATTATTACTCGTATTATTTGTATGAGTAAATTATGACTGTCACTGGCAATAATAACTGTGGTATCTGGCTGAGAAGAAAAGTTGACTTGGTAGGTTGCAAGAAGAAAAAATAAAAAATAAGAGATGTATAAAAAATAGGTACTCGTTAGATGAGAAACTATTTAAAGTTCAGTGCACCCTGAACCTCAAGCAAATAAAAACATAAAGTCATTGTTCTTGAAGTTGTTCGTGGTAATATGGATTTTCAATGAATATTAAGAAACCTACACGTTTATTATTTATAATGAAAACCTGGAGTTTCGTCATTTGTGATGAAAATACTTGTCACTATTCTGTTTCTGGATTTGGTTCTTTCTTATCCTACATTTAGCTTGTGGAATATATCTAATCTATTTCAGGTACAAAAACATGAAATACTTTTATAGTGCTCGGCACGAAAGTTGTAAAAACAGAGGCATTCTTATAAGTATCTATTTCTGGAATTTACAAGTGATATTCTTTTGATTTAAGCTATCGTCAGGTATCGGATCAATACGAGTATAATTTCATTGTGTATTTTTTAATAAACTGCAATTTACTCACTAGCAACCACTAGAAAAAACTGTTCTGACGTAACCCTTAGAGCGTTAGAGGTTAATTAAAGTAAGTAAGTAAATGATAATTATGTACTACTAACACTGGTAATAAAAATATGTTTTCTTGCTAAAATAGTAATTCGCGTCTAATTAATTGAAGGGGACAATCACAAATAATTTAAAATGCAACTTTTTTGAATAGTCACTAAGTTAAAGAAAATTAATTAGTAATTAAGATAATCAGCTATAAAAATATTATTTATGATAGAGATGGCTTACAATCTTCTTACTTACAGTACATTTTCTAGCGGTGATTAGTACCTATATTAAAGTGAAACAAGGACCTATTACTAGTTGTTAAAAGTTGTATCTTTATTGTATCAATACTTAAATAAAATAAAAAGTATTATTATGAGTGCTTATACGTCTCTCAAGTACGATTGACGCGATTTGCTTCATCTTTTATCATACGAATCCTGTAATTTATACGAGTGCGAGGCCGTGGTCCAACTACTCTACAAGATAAAAAATCAACGTACAAAAGATTTGATGACAATAATTTGTAGAATATCTTCATGTTGGTCGCCTTCTTTGTTGCGTTTGTTCCCACCAATCTAAAAAATACAGTCAAATTCTTGCCCTTTCACTGATGTATTAAGGTTTGAGGTATACTTATAAATATGTATTTATTTACTGAAGCGAAGCGAGGTTGGATATCTAGTTGTATAATATTTTTGCATTGGAGATAAAGTTCTTCGAATAAAAAAAAACGATATTAAATAGGTATGTTAACTTTGCACTTCACAAACTCTTATATTATCTTCAGGTACCAAAATACATATGAGGGAATGGTCGCAGTATGTACAAAGTACTAAGAAAACAAAGTGCTGATGCAGTTTTGTCTAGCGAGGATTTTGCAGAACCTTGTTGCATTGCAGCTGGGTGCTCACCTGGAAACAAGAATAAATATAAATACGTATATTGTTACTGTAGTAACAAATATAAATTGTCGTAAACCCAACTGTATTTGGCTAGCTTGGTTGATCTTCTATAATAAATAATCGTTATGAAGGGTTAAAAAGATTCAAGGTTACAAAAAATAACATAGAAAGACACAACCATACTCATAACAATTGCTACTAGCTATAAAATTATACAGTTTTATTCACATTATTCAAAATGATAATATTATATTTAATTCATGTTATTATGGTTATTTTAGCAAAATATATTTAAGAAAAAACCAATGTGACAAATGAATATTTTGATCTAAACCTGTTTCTGCCTCTATTTATTTTTCTTTCAGACCTGTCACTGTGCCAATCTAATTAACACTTAGTACTGAGCTTTGCAAATTAGTCACATTAATTAGTCCTAATTTATCATGTCTGACGTTTTGTTCGACTGTTATAAATGATTAAAACCGATTTCTCTTTACATCATTAACCATTTGCAGAGAGCGTGATCAAGGCACTCTGACCTGTATTCCATCAAAATGTTTCATTGCTTGGTTGCCTTGAATTACCAACATTCAAAAATAATATTTCACATTAAATATTCCTTTCCTGCCACAAAATGGAAACGTGACTTTCGTAAAACATGCTGAACGTATAAATCGTAACGTTTGGTTATTTTTCCGCTCATTGTACGCAATCATGGCAGAGTTACTTATTGAATATTTCATGAGCCACGGTGATTATCCCCGTAATGATGATGGCTGTACGATGGAATGTAATCGATGTGATAGTTTCATAGTTTATTTTTATTTATGACTGGTAATTGCCCTCGCTTTGGTAACTTTTGGGGCAACTTAAAAGCCGTGTTCAAGAATTATTGACTTGAGTAACAGCAATCAATATAAATCAACTCATTAAATACCGAGAGAATAAATAAGCTTTGCATTGCATCGTGATGAGTTGTGATTGCATTGTGATGTTAATCTAGGCAAAGTTGACGGGATGACTGTTTATTTATTTATTTATTTATTTATTTATTTATTTATTTGCTATACACATTTATTCTTTACAGGTGACAGAGTAGTTTACATCGATAGTGTATAATACCATTTCTGGTGTGCAAATATAAGTTAAATAACATAATCCTATCTAATATTCTATATATCTAATATTTATCCATTTTTTATTAAAATTGCAATGTCAGTAATGGTGAAATTAATTAAATATCAACAATTCTAAATTAAACATTTGTCAATAATACCAATAATAACAAAATAAAACTACAATAATAATAAAATAAAAATTCAATAATACAACAACAATAATAATAAAATAGAAATTCAATGTCCGTAATAATAAAAAATAATTCAGTATCGGTTAACCTAAATAATGTCAATAATATTAAAAGTGTATGTCAATAAATTTATAAACAATTGGTGTAAAATTATTTAAAGCTGAAGAACTCATTCATATTATAAAAAACGTTACAATTAAGCCATTTAGTTAAGTGATTTTTAAATCGAATACCCTCGAGACATTTTATATTGTGAGGAAGTTTGTTATATACACGAATGGCTTCAATATAGGTACTTTTCTTAAACGTTGTATTTCTTATCCTAGGTAATTTTAAATCGTGCTTATGCTGTGATCTTACATGTTCTTCCCGGTTTTTGGATTTCATTGTATACTCCATGTTTTTCTTAACAAAGAGTGCAAGTTCTAATATATAAATACCTGTAACTGTAAGGAGATTATTTTCTCTGAATATGTTGCGTAAGGACTCATCTTGACGTAATCGATAAATACTACGGATACAACGCTTTTGTAAAATAAATGTAGACTGTACGTTAACTGAACGTTAACTGAATATATTAAATGATGAAAATGGTATAAAAGATCACACAGTCAAACAAAAAAATACAACGACTAAAATCATATCGTAAAGAAAAAAGATTGAACTTCATAAAGTTCTTATAAATTATTCATCGTCAAAAGGAAACTTTTTGAGTAAACCACTATGAGAAAAGTGATTCAAATTCAAAAAAATGTTTCAACTTTGTAAAAACAACGAGTTAATTTTGTACATCTCTCAAGAGTGAGAAAAATTCAAAATGACAAAAAAATTATATTTTAACTGGTAATATATTTTTTCAATCTTAGGAGAAATATTAATATAATGACCCTAGTTTCAAAATCGAGTCTTATTTTAGTCGTAGTTGGTGGTGCTGGTGCTATTTTCGTTTGTTACATTAATTGAATAAAAACGGGAAAAAATTTATCATACCAGATAATACATGTACCCTGGTGGCGGCAGGAGGCGCATTATTAGGGCCACAAGTGTACACTCCCGCGTCAGACCCTCTCGCCCTTTGAACCAGTAGTCTACTCGTGCTTTTGAGCCCCTTCTCCGTTACTAGTGAAATGCCCCCACGCGCAGAGTCGAAGTTTATGATCTGGTGAACAAAACAATTAGTTTACATGCATGTCGCTACGAAGATACAAATCTTTGCTTTATTTCTGTTCTTTTATTTCCTCTCAATCATCAATTTTGTCTATTTCCTCTCAATTGGTTCAGTGATTTAAGTTGTGAACTTTGGCTTCAACCCTTTCATCCATCCATCATCCATCCATCCATCAGCCTTTCGATGTCCACTGTTGAACGTAGGCCTCCCCTAACTGGCGCCACTCTAACCGGTCCTGAGCCCGTTGAATCCAGCGGATGCCCGCCGTCTTCTTCAGGTCGTCAGTCCACCTGGTCGGGGGGCGCCCTACATTCCTTTTTCCAAGACGCGGTCTCCATTCGAGGACCTTTCTTCCCCAACGGTTGGCGGTCCTCCGAACTATATGGCCGGCCCATTGCCACTTCAGCCGGCTAATTTTCTAGGCTACGTCGGTTAACCGTGTTCGTCTACGGATCTCATCATTTCTGACTCGATCACGCACAGAAATACCGAGCATAGCCCTTTCCATAGCCCGCTGAGCGACTCTGAGCTTGTGCATCAGACCAATAGTGAAGAACTACGTCTCGGAGCCGTATGTCATCACTGGCAACACACACTGCTCGAACACCTTCGACTTTTTATAAAAAAAAAACAATTTTTCCCACGGTTTCATCTACCTTAGAGACAAACAACGTCAAAATACTTAGAGGAAATGAGGGGGAAATTAAACGTGTCATTCTGCGAAAAGATCGAATAGGTAACTGACAATGCCTATTACTTTATCTTTATATTTAGGTAACTGACAATGCCTATTACTTATTACCCATTTTTTTATAAAAAACAAATATATGTAGGTAAATAAAATGGTGTGTAGGAATCGACATTTTGCAAAATATTATGAGTTCTCTTTCAAATCCCGGGATAAAAAATATCCTAAGTTTTTTTTTAATGAAGTCAACTCGAGAAGTTCGGTGATTATGGCTCAAAAGTCCCACAGACAGGCAGACCTAATTTCGCATACTCGTATGTAATATGAGAAGGAAAGTAGGGATTATTAGAATTTACTGCCAAGCAAAATTCGTACATGTATACTAGGTAGTGAAAAAAAATCCTAAATAGAAATGAAATGAAATATGATGAAATATGATAGAGAAATAGCACTGCACATAGAGACCGGTATAAATTGCTCCTATTGTTATAAAATATAAGAGCAAAGCCACATAAAAATTTCCGGTCGCACACAGATTTCGGCAACATGGTATGTGTTCATCTCGCTGGTGTACAAAAGCAATGTATCTATCGTAAATAACTTTTACGAGGTAAATTGTGTGCGAGTGTAAGTTACAAGGTCCGATTACGGTTCTTATGGTTACATGTATTTTCGTGAAAGTATAATAATAAAATCCTTCGCTGTAGTCAAGACTTTGCACACTTCATTCTTCGTTCACATATAATTAGAAACTCCAAGACTCTCGGGGCCAATATTACACGAATAATTTCGTTCATTCCTTTCATTTTATATGTAGGTATTTTTTGTAGATTTTAATACGTACTGTATGTACATATTTATCTTGTTATAGTATAATGTGAGTATATACTGAATTTGCTTTTCTAATGCAATTCTGTCTTTACGGGTCTGCTGGGAGAGATTTTTGTAGTGAAAATACCCTACAAGGAATCTGTATATAGGTATGTATTTCTATTTTGTTCGTAATTTGTACTGAAAAAAATATAGCTATAAATAAAGCAATGTACCTAATTACGTTTGTTTTTGTGCTCAAATAGGAATATTTATGTTATTCACAACTTCACCGACATGCACTGGGGCAGTGAGTTGAGTATTTTTTAAGCTTATTCAATAATATAGAGAGATACATGCTCAGTTTAAGACCATTAATGAGTTAATTTTGTTTAAGTTATGGATAAGTTTAAAAACATTTAGGTATACACCAATCCACATTCTGGCGACTCCAATTGCAAATCATAAAAGTGAACTATTACTTTTATAATACACTGATATGTCCCCGCTAAATTCTCAAAATGTACCCTAAAAAGTTTGACCTGAGCAACTCGGATATGAGGCCGGATATGAGGCGGTACTGTAGGTATTTATCCCCATGCAATAACGCTTCCTCCACAAATATCTCCCTAAGGAGCCTCGTGTAATTACAGACTTCCTACGCCGGCTTTGATACGCAGTAACCGTTGAGTTTTGAGGCAATGTGCAATCATACCTCCAACTGATTTTCAGTTCCTAACTCCGTGGGGAATGCGCTTGTTGTTATAATTTGTTACGTTGAACTGTTGAACTGTATTACAACTAGAACAGGAAATAGCCTTCAAAGTTATTTGCTTGATAGCTCAAAGGATTATGTCAATTGCGCTCGACCGAGTGATGCAACTACAGTTAAAAATATACATGTTCTCACAGTCGTCTAGGGTTGAATGATAGAGAATGCCTATAGGTATTAAGTCCACCATTTGTGAACCTAGATTAGTTAGGCATTTCAATAAGAAATAAATAAATAAAATTGAATTAAGATCTGTTGAAAAATAGTTAATTTGGCGTATACCTGTATAACAATTTTAGATTATTTTATAAAAATGTGAGTATGTAGGTACACCAACAATTTCCTTAATCGCCTGAGTGGAGAGATCCAAGCGGTACACTGCTATATTAATACAATTTTTATTTAGCGTAACAATGGCCCAATTTCGTGAAAAGGTGATGTAGTCTAATATGGTATTATAGTCTAGTATGGTAACTTTATAAAAGCTTGAATAACTTAGTAGAAGCCTATCACCGTAGACTTGATTGATGGATGACAAATAGATTGCAGATAATATTGTGGGTTGAATATTTTACTTAACGCCAACTATCAATATCTTGGTCTTGGACTTCAATATTATTAAAAAAATATATTCAATACAGTCAATATCAAACTTTATCAGCACTAGCAGTGTTATTAAAGCACCATTATAGCCTCCAATCAAAATGAATAACTTCGCTGGTCTTGGTAATTAATTTGTAGTAATTAAGTAATTAATTACAGTACTTAGTAATTGGTAAAAAATTAGCTTTCATTTGACATTTTGAACGCCTGTTTTGGATCACTCTACGCTGCACTATAAACAAATTAGCTTCTTTTATTTTTCCTGTAAAAATCGATTTTTGATATTACCGCTTTATTGCCCGGGGCCAGCGATCTTGAATCATTTCTTGGTACATACACATTTTATGCCAATGTCTGACAAACGAAGAGAAGGGCCACCCAATTTTATGTTGTCCCATGCCCAGGCTACCTTACACTCAAGGGTAAATCAACCCAACTATCGTATCGAAATGTCCAATAAGCCTTCAAAACTTAAGCGATAAATTGAATGCCCCTCTTATCAGAATTTTTGTGACATCTAAAATATATAAAAGCGAAGGGTCTTTTCAGGTTGCACTCATCGTAAAATATCTGACACTATTAGATGTATTTCAAGTACTTATGTTGCGTTGGTAAGGAGGTATTTTATAGTTAATAGACGTTTTTCTTATATCACATCTGTAATGGCGTAAAGTACAGGCTGAGAGTTTTTTTAAACTTCACCGATTGTAAAGCAAACACCATGAAAATGGACTTTAGGAGTATTATTAGAAAAAAATTAAGCACCTGTTTCAACGTATTTGGTTAATCGACCCCTTACCTACGTCATAAACCTGGAGATGAAAGTTTTTTAGAAAATCAGTCAAAAATGCTTCGGTAAGGGCCAAGCCACGTTCAATAGTAGTAATTAGTCTTTACTAATATTGCAAAGAAAAATGAGTTAGATTTTTGGATGTCTATAACGAGTAAACTAAGAAACTATAAGACCGATTTAAATGTCACCATTGATTGCTTATCTTCGAGTAACATAATATACTTTATCGTCATATATGCCGAAATGCATTGAGTTACATACGAGTACACCATAGATATCAATGCCTAAATGACATTCGTGCGAAGCCGAGACGATACGCTTGTCTGATATAAAATCCAAAACCTAAGTTCCAATAAAGGTACTTGAACGATAAAATTTTCAAACCAAAAAAAAAGTATCTGACAAGTCCTAAGTAACACTTCATAAAATTTCTCGCCACAATTGTTTGTTGTTCAAGTTCATGTTCATAATTTGTACCGATTTTCATAATTAAAACCGGCGGGTGAATTTCTGCGTGACCGCTTCGCCCGAACCCGCAGGTAACTTTTCGCTTCGTTAATCTCTAAACGAAGTTAACTCGTTAAGTTAACTTTGTAAAAGTGCCAGGTTAGTATCTCAGAGACGACTAAGCTAGAACCTTGGTTATTATGCGTCAAGTGCTCGTACCGGCGTAAACAGTTTAAATTATATCATAATTATGATTTAGTATTCCCACGAATAAGTCTGTTATTTTGTACCTAAGTTTTGATCAATTTACTTTATGCTTTAATTAACATTTCATCATTTGTAATTGTTGTAATGGTTAATAAGAATATCGAGTATAGTGGAGTGGAGTGGAATAGAAGAAAGTAGATAGGGGGAAGGGAGGGAAAAGAAGAGTAGCACGGAAGGAAGTCAAGTGTGAGAATTAGGTAGCATGAATTGAATAGTGGATAAGAGTGAAGTGAATGAAAATTGCAGGTAAAAGTATGGAGAGAGGAAATAAAGAGGGGAAGTGAGTAACTTGTGAGAAGTGGGTGGCATAGATAGAGTATGGTAGCGAGGGAGAGTATGATGTATGATGGAGTCGTGAGTTAAGTTGGAGAAGAGTAGAAGCACAACCCAGTCCTCACCAATACTGTATCTCCAACTCCGCGTAAGATATACATATAAAGACCTTTCAGTAACACTTGTTAAAATTAGGTTATAATTATCAACTTGGAACTCACTGTGAAGTTATCGACATAACCTCACTATAAAATAATCGTCTTGTACATCACACGCGCTATCGTAAGCCATGTCTTGAGCATGCAATTTCCGTTCGAGCTTCGTAATCAATAGACCTATCAGAAACTCGACAAACTTTTAACGGCCCGCCCCACAGTCTATATCTCCTTTGTGCAGTCTACGACAGCGAGACCGCAGGCTACTGAAGTTACTTGTATTTTACAATTAGTTACAACTTCCTTTAACACGTTGAACGCCAGACTAAAAATCGATGTCTTGCCCAATGGGCCGCGGCGGACAATGTTGTCCGCCAACATGTCTGGTCCAGGGGGCCGCGTCGGACAACGTTGTCCGCGTGCACTCGCTCACTTTGGAAGCCTCTAATCGGCCGACGGACGGCTTTTCTTGTCTGTTTACTAAGGCAATAGACCCGCGCGGCCCCAAGGAACATCCTAGCAACTTGGCCCGAAAAAAACTGCAAAGACTTAGAACTTATGGGCTTTGAAACAAGCGGTTCATAAAAGCGTTGTAGGTCCATACATAAAGTGATCAATTAAGTGATGTTTTAGGTAAATATACATTAATTTTTACTCTTTATAAGATACTAGAAAGTCGTTAGAATTATAATTAATTTCAACCAAGTACGTATTAAGTATAAAATTATGGGTTCAGTAGGTTAATAATATAAATAAGCTGCCTTTATACGAAAGTTTATGGTAAAATACAAAAACAGAACTAGATAATCAAGTATTTTAAAGATATTTCTTATGGATAACAACCATAAATGATATAAATAATAAAAATAACTTCTAAATTATGATCCCCATTCATTCCTAGACCAAAAAATTATTGCTGATCTCCACGATGGATTTTAATTTTTTAGTATTTCTCTACATACTTTGATGGTGTGCTATAGAATTGGATATTGGAGAAAAGTAGATAATTTTTAACACTTCTACCTACTAGGTAACTACCATGCATATTTTTTGGATATTCGATAAATTACATACTTTATTTCAGTAAACTTATTTTGCTAACAATGACGCCTTTAATGTGAAGTACCTACCTATATATTGCACAGTGACTTGGGATTCTGAATATGATTATTATATAACCCATTTATCTACTTTTAAATACCCTACAAAATTTGAATAAATTGCATAATTTTGAGACAAGAAATCTTAACGCATCTAGCTAGACCATCAAGCAAAACCTATTACTTAAAAACAGACAGACAGACTGGTTGTTTCAGGACAAAATATGTCACAAATGATGTATACTGTCACCTCCTCCCGAGTCTAGATCGATTTAACCAGTAATCCTATATAATAATGAAAAATAAGCTTCAACAAAAATTTTTTTCAGGGTCTGCGATAGGTGTCAAATTTAAAAATGTTTACAATAAACATTTGAATTAAGGTGGGCCAATCCATAGCTGTTTGAGTCAATACAAAATTTACAAAATCGTCAATTTTTTCCTACGTGTGAAACTTATACGGAATCCTAATTTTTACAAATCACGGCATTCGTCTACGCGAGCGCAAAATCGTAAGGATGACCGACAGTGGGACCCGCGCGGCGTCTGCGGAAGGAAACACGGTTTTTCATTCTCGGAGGCCGCGACGGACAATGGTGTCTGCCATTTGATATCTCGGAAAATAATGGGAACATAGCTGTTTCCATAAGTCGCCCGTTATTTTTAAGTTATTTCCTGACAAAATATACAAAAAAACACCTCGACGTTTTTGGGCCATTTCTCGAAATATTGGTATGGCCCCGGGGGAAAGTCTGCTGTCGGACAACATTGTCCGTCATGGCAGTCAACGTGTTAAAAGCGTTGTGGATTTGCTTTTAATTATAAAACGAATTCAGGAAAGGAAGAGGTTCAAATTCTACAGTATTTGGTATAATTATTTTTTTAATAATTTATACACACATGGATACTGAAGAAATTCTCAATTCGATGTTATTTGATATTTATTTAATTTTATTTATTAAATAATTTATGAATACAGTTTGAACAATTTACATTCAAGTAAGGATGGTACAAAGTTACTACTAATCTCTTATGAACTTTCTTCCAGCAAATTTGAGACTAGAGAGTCGTATAGTTAAATGGCCGCAAGACTGAACACAAAAATATTAATAAAATACAATATGTATATAAATATAGTGTTAAAATATACATATTGGTATCTACATTTCTGATTTTTTATTCGAAAGCTAGCGCACGTCAAAAATTTGCGAGACATCTGAAGAGAACTTTTTGAGTTGTTCAGTTAAATAATGCGTATTTTATTGAATTCATATTATAACTCCATGATTTGCTCATTTTACTATTTCTCAACGTTGAAATCTTTTTGATTATTAAAAGTAATTGTATCACGGCTATTTGGCTTGGCATATTCTTACAACTGGCTGTTGCACTGTTGGACTTGGGAAAGACCCAAGAGAAGAAAGAGAAAGAGAAAGAGAAAAATTTGCCAGCGTGAAGAGTACAAATCACACTTTACCACGCTGCTCTAGTGCCAATTACCTACTGGAGGGTTTATTACTACACGTCATTAATGTTGTTCATGTAACGGAAATATTTGGCCCTACCGGCTTTGGACTTAGTTAAACGATTGTTACTTAACAATAACAAGCCGGACCAACGGCAACGGCTTAATGTGCCCGCCAAAGAATGTGAACGCTTAAGAAATTTTTGCCCCTAGAAGTCACCCATCCAACTACCGACCGCGCCCGCAGTTGTTTAACACGGTCGATAACTTAAGAATCGACGCAAACCGCTGAGCTATGTACATTTCAAATGAGCGTATGAAATTCAATAAAATCATTAAACCGTGAGTTTTTGCGCAATGTTCGCTTTCATATAATCATTTTTCAGACCGCTATTTTTATTTCCTTTCATAAGAAGGTTGGACTGTAACACATATTATGTTCATAAATATATGTATGTACAGCTATACTGACATAGCAGAGATAGATGTTTTAAAGGCACTCAAACTTAGTCAATTTCGCCAGCTTTCAGACCCTCGACGATTAAGAGCTAGCAATGAAAGTGCTCGGAAGATCTGAGATTTTAGACGCGTTCTCACTTGATCTTTAGACAAATAAACACGGTTTTCAATTGACTTGCGAATTTTAGGAATAAAAGAAGGAAGCATTAACGCAAGGAAGTTTAATACTGATTTCTTTACAATGGATTTATACAAAGTATCTAATGTGTTGAGTTATTTAATATAATTATTCAAAACGCACCTGCTATAAAATATTTTGACTAAGAAAATTAGGAGAAAATTTATCGTGATACGTGGACAAACGCACGAGTGATTTTAGTGGTTCTGTTATATAGGCTCCTTCTAAGGTCGCATTTAAAAGATTGGTTCGGGAGAATTATTTACAATTTTCTGTGACATTGTAAAGAGAATAACACAGCTTCTTTACACTTTTATGTATGTATAATTATATATTTATAGTGTAATATATAATTGCGTATATATGTATGATATTTATATATGTATAAAATAGTATTTAATTGTGTGTGTAATATTATAGTGTAATATTTAATCATATTTGTTATTATTATAATTGTATACGTTCAATTTATTGTCACCTACCGATTTGCTCTCATCATCACCATGGGTTGACTGGCAGAGAATGCCAATAGGCATTATATAATAGGCATTATATAAGCCGCAGCTCGCTGATGTAAGTAAGAAACTCTTTGCTGCAGTAAGCTCACTCAGAAGGCTTAAAAATGTCCTACCCATTCCAACTAAAATTTCGCTTTCTCAATCACTGCTTCTTTCAATCCTTGACTATGCCGATGTGTGCTATCTCGACATTACAGAGGAGCAACTTAACAAACTTGAGCGCCTACAAAATTTATGCATAAGGTTCATATTTGGACTTCGTAAATATGACCATATTTCTGAATATCGCGCTAAACTCAAGTGGCTCCCAATTCGTCTTCGCCGTAATGCTCACATTCTCACTCTTCTCTACAACATCTTATTTGATCCAAAATATCCTCCATACCTAAAACAAAACTTCAAATTCCTCGATTCAACACACGACAGATCCCTCCGCTCCTCTAAAAACCTCCTTCTTAGTACTCCTTCACACTCCACATCCTTCTATCAACATTCCTTTTCAGTCACTGCTGTCCACCTATGGAACTCCCTACCTTTACCAATCCGTCTTGCTGGCACCTTAAACTCCTTTAAAAAATTAGTTAAAGATCATTATCTACAACTCTGTCAGTAGAATTGTTCCAATTTCCTTCAACCCTTCTTGCTCTTCGCTATCGTTCAGTTACCTCATGCTGCCATTTATTATATAATATTATACTTATACATACATGATTATATTTTCTTTTACTGTTAATTTAATGTCTTCTTTATTAGCTTTAAATCTATTTAGTTTGGTACACCCTGCCCCCTTTCACTATACTTACTGTCTTTTACTTCTTACCCTAAGGTTGTCTGGAAGAAATCGCTTTTTAGCGATAAGGCCGCCTTTTGTATCACATTTTGTACAAATGTCTTATCTTTATATGTCATTTTGCTTCGGTGTACAATAAAGAGTATTATTATTATTATATAAGTCCGCCCCTTGTACACCTAGATTTAGGTTGTTGCAATAAAGTTTTTTAAATAAAATAAAATAAAATAAAGAGCCCTAAAAATACGAGTGTGCTTTAGACCACACGACTAAAAGAAGGTAGATACATAACGTAACTGGCTATGAGAAAGAAAAAAGAAAATTTGTGCTCGCACCTCTCTCTTTCTCGCTCCTACAGGGACATACGAAACGTTACTCTCTCTCCCTATCTTCACTAACTTATATCTCTCGTCGCCCGATCACACTTTTCGTAACGGTCTCCTTACAAATTCACAAGCTTACTCCCCAAGTCAAGCGTGCATAAAGAAGATTTACTTTAAATACTAAATAACACAAAATTACCTGTTCACCATGTGTCCATGTGATAGAAGAGGGAGGTTCTGGTGTATGAAGAACAGTGCACGTGAGGTTGATAGTGGACCCTGCTTGGATAAACAGCTCAGGCCCACTCGATATTACAGTTTCTGGTTCTAGACGACATAAAAAGAAAATTTAAATGAGTTTGCTCAAGCTAATAATTATATTGGTTTGATTACATCCGTAGCAACAAGCCAATTTAAAATTGGCCTATCATAAACCCTATAGACTTCATTAAAGAAATAAAGAATTACTACGACTCAAATGAAATGTGTACAAAAATAAAAAAAAAATATAATAACCAGGTAAAGATATCAAAGGAGGTATTGTGGGTCATAGTTCCCTTCGAATTATTTTTAAATTTCAATTTCATCATTTTACCTTCAGTATTTCTCACCTACGATATTGAGATAGACCGCGTGTCCAATGGGCGGCGTGGTGGAGATCTGGCACTCGTACTGGCCGGAGTCGCGGCGCTGCGGGCTGCGTATGCGCAGCGCCCACTCCTCGGAGCGCGGCTTGTGCTGCGCCTCGAACCGCTGGTCCGACGTGTACGTGTAGCGGCCCACCGTCAGCAGGTGGATGTCGCGGTGTCTCACCCATGATACCTGCCAGCAACGGACACAGTGTACGGTATAGTGTTGACGACCCGTACGGCGCAATGGTTCTGGTCCGGCGTGTACGTGTAGCGGCCCACCGTCAGCAGGTGGATGTCGCGGTGTCTCACCCATGATACCTGCCAGCAACGGACACAGTGTACGGTATAGTGTTGACGACCCGTATGGCGCAATGGTTCTGGTCCGACGTGTACGTGTAGCGGCCCACCGTCAGCAGGTAGATGTCGCGGTGTCTCACCCATGATACCTGCCAGCAACGGACACAGTGTACGGTATAAGGTCGTAGCTCATTACAAAGCCCCAGCACGTGACCAGCACCGCCTCGCCTTGCGCGGTTAGTATTCTTTATATGAATTTGTATGGTCGTGCGCTCATTACATCAACGCCGTAACGTCACCGGATTGCCTTGCTCGCAAGCTGGCCGTGGGTGGACCACTCGTTGACAGCTCGCTGCTTGCGTTTGCTTGCAACGCATTGCCTTGCCTTGCGTTGATTGCGCGTGGCTCCCGAGTGGACCGCGCGCTGCCCGCGAATGATTTACATGACACCCGAGCCTTTCTTTCGAACAATCGCACGTATCATAAATCGTTGGACGTATCGTGTTTGCTTTCAAAATAAATAATAAAAAAAACTTAACGAAACTCGATAATATCGGTCGACAAGTTTTCTTTATTATTTATTTTGAAATCGATCGAGTGGACGCCGTGCGACGAGGCAGTGCGGGGTGGGTGCCGGGTGGCTCTAATGAGCTGTGATCCATAGTGTTGACGACCCGTGTGGCGCAATGGTTCTGCTCTGACGAGGACGTGTACGTGTATTCGGTATGGGATTTGTTTCACTTGCATATCACACAAATGCCAGGTTTCCGCCCCTGTGCTTAAGGTACATTGGTGATTGATGGCTACTTAATCCGGCAACTCCGTATTCTCGGCGACTTAGGTATAGGTAATCTTCAATAAAACGCACAAACGAAATAATGTAGGTATACAACATAGAACTTTGTGATAGAACGCATTTGAAGATTTTTGTTGAGAGATTGAGGATGCTTTCGTTTCTTAGGGTGCGATTCTCAGAACATTTAAACATGGCGACACAGTGACATGCACATAAACATGACTCGTTGTTATATTTTGTTTGAAGATAACTGTATATATTTTGGTAATAATCGAGAGAATTATTTAGATAACGCATGCCAGAAATTATCTACAAGATTATGTAAACAGACGACGAACGAACGGCCAAGTCATTTGATATCAAGTGGCCAATGTTGCCCACGGACAAAAATTATAACAAAAATATTATCGATGCCGTCCCGACCGCATAGAAAGCGGAAGAATCGCATTATTTCTGGCTCTGTGACTCTACGACCGAAACACGTAAAATCTTATTCTTTATTATTGTCGTCTTGTATTATTTTCGTCTCATATTTTTGAATTAGTGTTAATGGAAGAGATTTTTTGCAGTTTTCTTTTTTCATGCAAAATTAGAAAGACAAGGCTTGACAATTTATTAACAAGACCCGCGCTACGCTCGAAGATCGTAATTCATTCTATCGAGGGGTGATTTCACAGTGACACTGAACGCACACATTTTCTTTGATACATAATTATTTTTGTAACACGAATAAAATTATGAGACATGTTAAATCTAGCGTGCAACACTTTTTCTTCATCTCAACTTTAAATAGGTATACCAAATCTTATACTGCTACGTGCGTGCATTTATCTTAAAAACAGATATACATAATTATTTATAATAATATCATATACATTATGTTCCTTTACACTTTATTAATCTAACAATATGATCGCATACATGATTAACATCGAAACATGAAGTCTGAACAAAATATATTTGTGGTATCCACAACCACAAATCATAAAATAAGCGAGTGTGTCCAATATTACCACAATGCGCTTATCTGCATGAAGGCAGCTGAACAATACAAAAATGAGAATAATATCATTGGTTTTGATTTAATTTCATTTGATTAATTAGCATTAAATGTTTTCAGTTTCGTGATAGGCTTATCTTATAAATACTAAAATTTTAATTGTGACTTTGTATTAAAAAAATGACTATAGGTACACTGTCGCTTTTTTATGAAAACTGTACGATTCCAGTCGAATACAACTGCGTCGGCGGTTAAATGCATTAACATTTTGGTGATGTCTACATTCTAAGGTGATAAGTCGAGTATAATAATGATGTTCCCGAATAGTTAGATTACTAGTTTGATTCCCGATCGGGCAGGAATATTTCTGTGATCGATAAATTTTTGTTTCTATCGGGTTTAAGTGTTACTAATGTCTTATTATGCGTTGTCGTCGGTGATAGCGCGTGAGTATATTTACCTGTTACTTACATTATTTATTGATTTACCATATTATAGCTCCGTTCGATTCGTATGAAGAAGTGATAATGATGAACTCAAAACAACAAAATCATATTGATTTAATAATCTATAATAAAATGAAATTAATATAATATGTACATCTGTCATAGATAAACGTAGTCGAAGTCAATCAATTATGAATTATCTCAAAAACTGCTTATATTTAAACGAGACTACACGACTAGCACCAGGTTTTGAATATAAAAAGAATCATCAAAATTCGTACATCCAGTAAAAAGTTATATTGGAGGAAGCACATATAAAAAATAAAGTCGAATTGAGAACGTTCTCCTTACTGAAGTCGGTTACAAAGAATGAAGTGGCTTTATTTTAAACAAGCACTTGAGGAGAATAAGACAAGATAGTAATGCCTTAAAATTTATTCTGTTTCAAGTTTGAATTCATCGTTGTACTCGTAGTTTTGTGGAAAGTAAAATAATACACCGAGTGTAAGTTTTACATAAAAGGTTTCGAGTTGGTGTAATTCACGTTCAACTTTACAAGCTACTTATAATGCCGAGAAACTAGAACGTCCACGGGCTTCCCGACAGTTTGCTAACTTGTAATTGCAAATCGTTATGAAAATCTGCGAGAAAATTCTGATTGAGTTATAGTTTTAAAGGAACTAACAAACAAACATTACTTACGAGATAAAAGTTATTACTTACCTAGTTTTATTTAAAGTGTTTTAAATTAAGTTGAAAGAAGTTAATTTTTCTTCTATTAATAAAATTGTTTGATATTGTTTGCTTTACAGAAATTCAGTTTTATTCTGAGAGAAAGAGAAACAAGGTAGGAAATGTTACTTTTGTCGGGATCAAAATATTTAAAACACTTACTTACTGCAATTTATAACCTTACACCTGTAGGTAGGTACACAGATACTGTGGGGACGTGTTTATATAATTTCTACATAGATAGCTAGTATATTAGCGCAATACAATGACATACTTATTTAAGTTCGGCGCAACATTTAGGTAATGTGTAGGTTTTTACATAAGATTAGTTCAGAAATATATAAATACCTATAAAATGTCAATTGAATTGCCTTTCAAATAATTTTTCGAGTATGCACTAAGACGTAGGTTTCTCTCGACTCAAAACGCGTGCATTTATTACTCACCAGTACCTAAGTTACCAATATAAACATGACGGTATAAGCCATACCTAATCATAGGAAAACTATTTATTCCAGTAATTTGTGTAGATGCATGCAGCGTAGGCACTTCTCGATTCAGAGGTAATTAAGCCTGTATGGAACGAGGTATTTGGTAGTGAACGGTCATGAATGAATACCGAACATGTAGGTATACAGAGCAGAATACGAATAGTACATACGTTTCCTGAATAGATTGAGCAATTGGATCGACAAGCTATGACTTGTGTTATTTGTGATTGATCTTCATAGTTTCATAAGGTGCGTTGAATATTGTGTCCAGATATTTTAACGCTTAAAAGCGAAGGATACTCAATGTTTCAAAGTGACACCTCGTAATTTGGGTGTATTCCTCGTCGTACCACCAGTCGTACGGAACAACGAGGAATTTGACATTCCTCCTTTTACCACCAGTGGTACGACGAAGAATTGCAACTCCTCGTCGTACCACTGAATGTTTGCTCTACTCTATATTTGGGCTATGCAGATGTTCCAAATACTTTATGGGTAAAATACGACAGCTAAAAATGGATTTTGTGACATTTCTTCTATAAAGGTGTCGAACATTTAAGATATTATTGCCAGGCGACCGGTTATTGACGGGTTTCGTTGTAAGTGTTCAAAGGATTCTCCTTTGCTCAAAAGGCTTTTGTGAAAATTGGTTTTAAATTTAAGTAAGTGCGAATTCGCACTGGAAACTTTATGATAAAGTACGCTTACTTTGTCAGTTATATGACTGGTGTAAGTTTATTTAACTTAAACTATTTATCTTTGTTCCCTACGTTAATGACATAGTACAAACGGCGGCTACAATGTATTACTCAGGTATTGCCTTATTATTGCAAATTATCTCTACCTAATGTTATTTAATTGAGAATCAAAGTATGGAGAAAGAGTGGTTTAGTCAAATAAACTATACACAATAGATTTATATCGCAGGTCTTATTTACCTTTTAGATAATTAATATGATAATGAAATGATGTGAACAACGTTCATAAAATTTTAGGTGGTAAAATTTTAAATTTTGATTAGGTACCTAGTATGAAGAGCGGGCATTGAAAAAAATAGAATGAAGTTAACAGTGGGTACCAACATTTCTACGTACCTACCTATATTATAAACTCAGAACACGAATACGGAAGACGAAAACATTGATAAATAATGGTTGACTTTGCAAGGTTTCTTTTTAAAGCACGATAATAGTAAAAGTTGATAAACACACCGTAAAAATAAACCAAGCAAACTGTAAATTCTCGCGCATAATTAAAAAAATATAGAACAGCTCTCCAAGTTTCCCCCAAATTAAAAACGGGTTACTTTTTTCATGAAAACGACGGAAAAAGGGGTATTAACCCCAATTTCTACCTCAGCGCAAGACTCATTTGCATGCTTAAAATTTAGATAACCATCTGAGGAGAACCGGGAAATTTAATTGTTTTAAATTTATTGCTTTATTTCTACTTGAAACTTTACGATGTTATAGCCGGGGACTCGCTGGCTTAATTGGTTGTAACCCTGCTGAGTGGGAATAGGGGTTTGTTCGCAGAGATAAATATTATTGTGTTCACGGATCCAAGTCATTTGTTAAGTCTTAATTGTGTATGTCCAAGCTAAGCACAATGCAGGAACTGAACGGAACAGGTACAAGAGTGTATGTGAGCGGTTATTTATGATTAACGCAGTAGTTTTTCCAAACTTTTATTTAACTTTCAATGATTATATATTATGTTTGGGCCAAATCTTGCAGGCTATTAAAAAACTACTGCAGTGATTATTTTCTCACTCTAATGACTTGAAATTTTGTATTTGCTTGAGTTTCGACAATGTCATTTATGAAAAGCATGGATCAAGATTGGATGCAGAATTTTCTTAGTAACATAAAAGTCTTATTTGTTTGTATCAGGCGATAATCACTGCACTTATAGCATACAATAAGGAGTTTAGAAAACTCTTTCAATATATTTGAAATAGTTCTAATGGCGACACTCATCAATTAAATCGGAAAATCTCGTATGTAAATCTTGAAAGCTTTCACAGCATGCGCTGCGTGAATAGATTAAGTTACACAAAAATAAGGCAGGTGTCCCACCGGCAACGAGCAACGAGTAAAGCTCGGCTGTTTTCCCGCATTACTCGCCCAAGAAAGTATTCGCCGGCGTTGTGAACTGTCAGCGAGTACCTACTAGCTAACATATGCGTCTCTTTTGTTTACACGGAATGTCATATCTTTTGTACGTGTCTTGAGCGAGTTAATAGCCAGGATGCACTCGCCGACTCGCCCGCGGTGGGACACCTGCCTAATGTTTGGCTGAGTCATACATCCATTGTATTTTTTATTCAAACCGATGCTTGTATGAAACTTTATGTGTATTGCGTCTATTGTTCGTTTTAATACAAAAAGTACAATTACAGAAGTATAGAAACAAAGACGGGCTTAATGCTAAAAGCTTTTTCTGACAGTCGATTTTCGGGCAATAATAAAACGAAGATGGCGGTAAATTCTACAATAATAGTAGACTATATAAAATTCGTAATTAGGGTTCCGTACCCAAAGGGTAAATCGGGAACCTATTACTGAGACCGCTGTTCGTCCGTCCGTCCGTCCGTCCATCCGTCCGTCCGTCCGTCCGTCCGTCCGTCTGTCACCAGGCTGTATCTCATGAACCGTAATAGTTACACAGTTGAAATTTTCACAGATGATGTATTTCTGTTGCCGCTACAACAACAAATACTAAAAAACAGAATAAAATAAATATTTAAGTGGGTGCCCATACATTCGGCGTAAGTTTAGTTACCATTCGGTACAAGAGATGGCGTTGGGCGTAATATGTGGCTACAATAAAACAATTAAATATTTAAGTGAGGCTTTTATACAACAGACCAGATTTTTTTGGCGTTTTTATACATAATGGTACGGAACCCTTCGTACGCGAGTCCGACTCGCATTTGGCCGGTTTTTATACTACTTTATACGATTACCATTTTATATGCTCAGTTGTTTCTCTTCTATAAAAAATAAGTAATTTAAAAATTCAATTAATACCTAATTGTAATAACTTTGTCGATGATACCTACATGAAATAAAAATATATTTGAGTTTGAGTTTAGTATAATTTTTGTATTTAAAAAAGTGTGTCATGCGACATCAAAAGATCTGACATTATATTGTTTCCTTACCCCTCAGTATGCAGCTAAAGGAATCAGCCATTACATCATAAAAACGTATTCTCAACATGGCTATGCAAATTGGCATTCAGTACACGAAAACCATTCAAAATGTTTGGAGCAAATTTTATCATGCCCCTTGAATTTTTCCTCATAACGTTTAAAGTATCCGTGTTTTTCAGTGAACTTTCCGCCGTAAAACCTTAAAAGTTTCAACAACATCGATTCAAGTGGCGATGGGTCTTTAAACTGCCCAGATAACGTCGAGGGCGTCTAGAAATACATTAAAAGTACATATAAACTCAGTAAGAATCCAACTTTATTGGCGTTAGTGAACGTGATATGCAAAACATAATTTATTATGATCAAGCGACCCTTATCCGAGATTGTTATTTATCTCTTAATGTATTCCAAAGTTCGCGAAGGATTGTTTGGCATCTTACGAGTTTGTTTTGTTTACGGTGGCATAAAATAGTGATTCATAAAACATTCTGTTTGTTGTAAACTTACAGGTAAATATTTGGAATGTTTGGTAACCGAAAATAGAACGAATTTTATGTGCCGTGGAGTAATGTAGTTATTGTTTGCAAGAATTATTGGCGTGCGTTATTCATATGTTGTATTCCGATTTATCACAGTCATAACAACACAACATCGCAATAAGACTGAATGAATGAAATGAAATTTATCAGAATTTCTTTTTTACAAATACTTTTCGTGAGTGAGTCCTGGGAAAAAAAGCAAGAAGCTTCCAAGAAGCTTCTACGTAAAGGGAGGTATGTGTCAGTAACAGTATTCTTATTTATGTCTACAGATGATAATATTGGCCTTGTCTAAAGAAAGCAAAAGATGCCATATTTCCAGCAAGGAAAAAATGTGTTTGAAACAATGATAATGTTCATGAATAGTCCTATTGATTCTGTCTAATCATCCTAATTGGAATGGCTTTGCAATTCAGTAAATAAAACGTTAAAATTAAAATAACAGTTAATAAACAATTATTAAATATATTAAATATTTTATTCTTGTAGGTATATTATAATATTTTTAAGCTATTGTATAGCTTTTATCGCGGGCCTTGAGCGCGGGGACCGAATTCAAAAATTTCGTAACGAAAATTTATTACACCCTACACACAGACATAGTTACTATGTCTATGCACCCACACATCGATAAATACCAGAACTTTTAACTGAGTTAACTAACTTTTACTTTATAACGGCTAAACCGATTTGGCTAATTTTAGTCTTGAAATATTCGTGGAAGCTCAGGGAAGGTTGCAGCGATGAGAAAATATGAAAAATTGCGAGCAAAATACTAAAAATATAAATTTTAATTTCCCATACAAATCTTACCTGTCAAACATTTGATTTTCGCCCCGTCGGTTCGGTGTTTTAAGAATAATTACATGTAGATCTGGATTAAATAAGGCGTTGGAATCGACAACATGTATTCATAATAGTCGAATTATCGCGTATTTAGGTTTAAAACATACAAAATAATAACATGACATAAAATAATGACACTATATTAATGACTTGAGGGTGATAGAGACAGTGCCATACAGGCAAGGCAAACTGTAAGGCACTGTCTCTGTCACCCACACGTCATTCACGCGCCAAAAGATCGTTGTAGGACTTAAATGTCAAATGTCAATTTTCTTTTTAAAAAGAATTATTTTGTCAAATGAAATAGTTCTTATGCTTTTGTTCAGAATATTTAAATCTTCTTTGCACAAATTAATGCATTACTTATCCGTTTCTAATAAAGATTAAAATGTCTTGCACCTATAATGTGACGTTATGATGTACGTATTCTTAATAGCGGCTACAAACTCACGCCGAGAACCCCCGAGAACACCCGAGAAGCGTGAATGTGATCGGTTTCTCGCAGTCTCGTTCTCGGGCTCGCCTGTGCTCGGATCGGTGTCGGTATTTTGTTTTGTTAATTTATATATAATGATATGCAATAGCTTTACCGCGGCAGTCTCCGAGTGCCACACGTCTTTTTTTATTTATTCCTGTGTTTGGCTATATATGTATATAAAAGTATAATTATATCGTATCAAATTGTTAAATTTCATTGTTATTTTTAACACCTGCCATCTGCCTTTTCCACATCCACCCAGGGCTGACTGGCAGAGAATGCCCTTAGGCATTAAGTTTTGCCCTTGTATACCTTATTGTAAGGTGTTACAAAATATATAAATAAATAAATAAATAAATAAATAATAATTATTATTACTAATTAAAGTTATGGACAAGTCTTCTCTAAATTGTCTATATCTAAATGTTTTAATTGCGTCGTGTTTGAATTGTTTGATGTATTTCGTATAGAAAACTGTATTCTTACCACTTCTTTCAACATGACGCAATTGAAGATTTTATAGATTAGCAGACATTGGTACTGCTGCAACTTTCAATTGATTTTGAATAAATCTCCTACAGCATTATTAATAGTAAAACGCTAAGCGCAGTCAAAGTGTTGAATCACATACAAAGCGTTCTCTATTATATGTATAATACAGCTCACAATTCGTACTTTACAAAATGCAGCGAATTTTCAAATCTTCCGTATCTGTTGAAAAGAAGATAATTCAGTGTCGTGTTTCTTATATGTATTGTATTGTACGAAATATAACAATATTTCGTCAATCCATGCAGGAAGTGCGGGACATTGAACGCAATACTTGTTACGGGGAGACAACAAACCATTCCGGTTTATCATAGCCATGAGACTCACGAGCATTAACCCATAAATATTCCAATATATCTTGACAATCACGTGTATGATAATAAGGAAAACCATGGAACTATTTCCCTGTTATTTTAGGCCAAATTTATTATTGTAATAATCAATACAAATAATTGAACTGTAACGGATCTATGTATGTCCGTAACATTGTAACATTGAAGATCTTTGAGAAAAACTTGTTTTACTTATTGAACAATTGATTGTCCTATTTATGAGTTAAATAAACGTTATTTTAAACCACTTGTTTGTCAATTTGTCAGATCGTGGATCGTGTGTGCGGTTGTTTGTACAAATCTTGTTCAATTCATTAGGGTCGAATTTACTACACAATAACAAAGTTTATTATATTATGTCAGTTAAAAAAACAACGTCAAAATAATTTTTTGATGACTCTTGGATTTCTGACACTAAACGAGGAGAATTAGGCTTTAATCTTTCTTATTGTTATTTATTTATTTTGTATATTTAAGTATATCATATTTTTATGTATTTAGAGTAAGACCGGATTTCGTTTCGGAATTCGTTTGATGATTAGACTATTAATTGTTAAGAAAGCTTTTTTGTTAAGTGTGTAATAAACTAATAAAACATCGATCATTCGGATATACCTTAACATATCTCTTCATCTTTAGCTCTGAAAAAAATAAAGACGCACGCCTACGAAAAACATTAAAAAGATTCTTATATCGATATAAAAGCGCTCAAGCACAGGTATACATTAACAATAGGCTACCAGCAGTATAAATAACAATGGAAATTGCTATAAGCAAATCTTTATTTCCTCGAAGTGGATTTCTTTAGGGCATTCATTCCCTGTAGGGCTACTCGAAGGTTCAAGTATATTCGGATAAATAACGCTATGTTATCAATGGTTTTTTTAAGTGGGTACTTAGAAGCCGAAATGATGCTATCAAGAGAGCTAATCATAAACATAAAACCTCCAGAGGCCATAACACTGAACAATTTTACGTTCATCGCGAATAAGCTGGATACAATTTATTAGAAGATACTGCTCTCAGCGAAGGAAAAATTTGAGCTCTTTGTTCAATAAAAGAACGAACGGTTCAATCGGGAAACTGTTTATTTAATAAAACATACACCCATGGAAGGGAAAATAAAGTCTCATTGAATCATAATCACGTTTATGATGGTAAAATATATGTTGCTAGGGACAGGAAGAATTACGTAACCTACTTGTATTTTGTTGCTTTTTCAGACTTTTATTTAGGTGTAGCTAAACCGTGTAAAATTGCTTGAATTGAATTGCAATCTAAACATTAGGGCTAATTTTATCGCAATTTAACAAACTCCATTTATCGTAGTAGATAATTGCGTTAGGTTTCCTATTTCGGAGGTTAATAGATTCTATACTGTTGGTGTGGTAAGGTTCTTTATCTATTACCCTAGGTACTAAATTTCTTTCTTATTAAGCTTTGTACTTCCATAGTATTGAAATCACTAAGTGTAATTTGGTAGCAGTTAAAAATTAAAGTGCCTTTTTTTAAAATATGGTGAACGCAAAAAAAATATTTCTTTAACAATTGCGAGGCTTAGCCAAAGTATGTACGAGTATAACCGAAATATGATTTATCCAAAAATATGCAATATTATAATGTTTCTGAAACCAATTATTTCATTATCAAGGGAAATATCCAAGGTCTCTATAGATACAAAATTCTACGCGCTTGGTAGCGTATACCGCAGAAACTTCCCACTTTAATAAACGTTATTATGAATATCGTATAACGGCTCATAGAAATATACTTAATAATATATCTATCCGTTATACTTATACCTGTCGATTTTGCCTGGCTTTGAGCCAATAATAGCTCACTCTTCACAACTAAGGAGGCCTAGGAAATTCTCTACGACGTTGCTCTAGTGTGGATTGGTGAAGTAATTTATACAGGGTGTGGCGTAATGAATGGATAACGTGTAGAGGGCATCATGTAGGTTCAGATAAATGTTATATTCGTTTCCGCGTTATAAGGCATTTAAAATTTTAAAAATATTCCACCCTTCGCCATTCTTTTTTTCGCACCAGGACTACAAAAAAGACATTTTTTGTATCTGTTTTTGGGGTAGTACGCATAGGGTGCCTCTTGTTTGGTATAACAACTTTTCGTCGAAAATCGCTTCGACTAATTTTAGTTGGAATAAAGTCATTTCACATAATTATTCATTTGATCGAATATTTGATTGCCATAATTTTATTTCTTATCATCATTTGTTTCGAATAATATCTTTTTATCGAATGTTCAAATGCGCTAATTTTAATTAAAGTAATTAGGTTAGCGAGGAGCGAAGCGACGAGCGTGTTAGGTTAACAGGAACCATCGCACCAGCCGAGCGAGCGAAGCAAGCGTGCCGCGGCAGCGGCCGGCGAGTGCCAGAACCGACTTTAGGGCGTTTATAACCTGAACATTTCATGAAATGAACATTGTATAAAATAATATTCGATCAAATGAACATTATGTCAATCAATATTACACAAAATGAATATTCGATCAAATGAAAATTATGTCAAATGATATTATACAAACTGATTTTTATCTTAAACGTTGTTCGATTTATTAAAATTATATCAAAAGTTTTTTACGAAACAAGGGTAACCCGTACGCATAGACAGCACAGGTTGTTTTTAAATTAAGGTTTAAATCAAACTTAACGTATTTAATTATTTCATGCTATTTTGAAAACCACAATTCTGACGAATGCAACGGACACCTCATAATAAATGTTAAAATCTGTCCATCGGCTTGGGCTGGAGGACATACCAGAGAAATGGACATGAATAGAAACATACATACCCAGATACACACATACATACTTACATACATATATACGCTTAAAAACATTACTCTTCTTCTGACGCAGTCGGGTAAAAATAATAAAACGAACGCGGAAATAAAATACAACTTTGGAAAAAAAACACCAAGTGTCAAATAACACTCATCATGATTTTTCCTCAGGAAGTTAATCATCGTCCCGGAGCTTATATTTTCTTTATCAAACAATTTCATTTGTACAGTATTATCATGTTGTATCAATCACAGTTGTTTGTGATTTAAAAAGTTCACACAAATAGAAGAAAAAGTGGTTTATATGAAAACAGTTTTTAAGCGCACGTTGCGAATGAGAATAATGTAAGATTGAAAAATAGCTTCAAATGTAAGTTTTAGATTTAAGACTATCACACAATTTCAAATAGCGTATTGTCAAGCGTAGGTCTTTATAAATAAGTACCAAAAGGGTACTTTCTCGTAACCGCACCGACAATACTCCTGTATTGTATAGCAAGGATATCATCTAAACGGAGTGTTCATGAAATCCCCAAAGGAAAGGATCAATGAAGGAACGTTGTGTTGGCATATTATCTAATTGGTAGTTCTTAGATAGCGTCAGTTCTTACTGTACGGTTTTGTAGATTTTTCACTCGGCATAGCAGTCGGACTGGATGGCCCACCAATCCTGTAATGTTTCTGGGAGTGCTTGGGTCGAAGTAAGGTGCATCGGCGGCTCCCTGCCACTCCTGGAGATACTCCGCTCGGAAGTGACGCGATGAGATGTCCATAGTAGTGCTGTCTGATGGATCCTCGGTTCCTGATCCAGCTAAAAAAATTAAAGTTGTTATTCAAATTACAATTAAACCTGTTTGAGAGTTGAGAGTTTTCCCACTGACAATATGCTAAAGGAAGACATGGAGATAGCATTTTTAGAAATAATGGCAATATTGAATGGAGTACTGAATCAGTGAGAAGATTATATGATAGAAAATAAATGTTCTAAAAGTCCATAGTTATAATTTCGTCTGTATTTAAAAAGCTAGATAACCTTGCATACCAAGAGAAAACCCTTAAAAGGAAGAAAAGGCAAGGCAAAAGGTCTTCAAATTAATACCTCCTTTCTGAATTTACCGACCCTAAAAAGTTATAAGGAAATGTAAAAAGATCTCATTGTGGCTATGCTGTTTTAAAAATTATAGGGTCAATTGAAGAAAACAAATTCAAACTGGTAAAGCTTAGACTTCTGTCTTAAGTTCACCTTGTGATCCCTTCTTGCATTTGTAATGTACAAAACGATATTGCGAAATTGTGCCGACACCTTTATTTACTTAGTACCTACTTTCGGAATTGGGCAGTGGAGTTTCCTTTGTAGAAGTTAGATACCAAGTTATTAAGCATTTGAATGAGAGGGCTCTTTCAATGTCGTGGATAGGAAAAGAAAAATATACAACTACCTCAGTGTCGTAAACTAATTAAATTCAGTACAATTTTGCCAGAATAAATAATATCGTTTAAATTACAACCTTCATTGCTAAACTTAATTTTTGATAATTACTTAAAGCAGAAAACGTTATAAAACTGTCGTAGGCTTCACAATAATATTTTTGTTGGTAAAATGATATTTCGTGACAATACATAGAATTATATTATAACAAAACATATTTATAAAATTTAATTTAAATATAAACTCTTTTTCGTCGTTCCTTACTTTATCAGCTTTCTCATATTCAAGTACTAAAATTTCTTAATTTTGCTGTTGTCGTACCTTCGATGTAGAAGTTTCGCAAGGGAAAATTCCTTATTTTACTAAGCAAATAATTTGATTCATCTACGATATTGGAAACAATATTGTCTTTATTCATTGTATCACCAAAACAATATCATCTTTGTTTGAAATATCAGCAAATAATGATATATTATTAAACCAACCTATGAGGAATAGGAAGCCATGTAGAAGAGATAGCCATAGGCCGGAATGGAGACAGCGTACTCTTCCCATTATGATCAGCTTACCGCCGCATTGAAGTTCCTGCAAAGATAATCATTTCTTTAATATAGAGTTACAATTTTATTGTCTTATGACATAATATATGTTAAAAGACAACGTGCCTTTAATGACCAGGATTTCTAATTTATTGTAACAATTTTCGTGTTAAGTGTGAAGATATTCGATAAGAAAAGTGATTGATTGTTCTATAATTTTATCGATGTAAACAAAATAATTAAAAGAAATATCTGCAAAGATTTTAAATTTATAACAATGTAGATGAAGCCAGATGTCTTGCGAGTAATATTATGTTGTATTAATACCATACGAACTGAGCAATAATAAAGTATTGTGCAGAAATTGTAAAGTTTTGAACCTGAGATTAAAATTGTGTTATTAAATACTAAAATGCTTCGGCCCATTACATTCCCTTAATACTTTATCGATACTTATAAATAAACATATTCAAAGAAGGGAGATATTTTCAGCATAATACGACGGAGCCAGATACATAGACAACACTGCTCATGACAACTCGACTTCCGGGAACATTTTTCCTGTTTTTAATGACATTTTTGTAGCAGGAATATAGACTTTTCTACATTTTTGTCTGACTGATTTCCTTTTGTTTCCTTGCTTTTATTCAAATTCTAAAATAAGAGGTAGTATTAAAATTTCTGGGGTCTTCTTACCATTCATTAGTAACAAAGGCATTGACCAAAATAAATAGCAGATGGAATGTGACAATGGGTGATCCCATTGGAATTCCAATTTAGGGAATTAAAAGTTAATTTGATTTGCCTGTCTCCCTATTAATGAAATGGATTGGACGAAGGTACGGAATTCCACTAGTCTTTCGAATAAGGCCAAATGGTGTGATTTGTCTAAAGGTCCGTAATTTGTTACTTGTTTATACAGCAAAATTCCTTTGTGTGTCTTAAGATACTCAATTAATTAGTGGCCGGTAAACGGCAGGGTTTTTTCGTCATGAAGGTAACTTAGAACTTTCTCTATGATACCGTTATAAATTGGGAGTAGCGGTAGTGTGCAACTACAATGCCGAAAGCTGAATAGAGATCGATCGTTTTGGCCGAATCTGCGCGGCGTAGAATAAGACCCCTAATTTTTCCTACGATGTTTTCCTTCATCGAAAGAAATGATATTTACACTTTACTACGAACAACATTTTTGAAGAATACAGATGAGCGCAGTATTTGAATACAATGACATATAGTAATCAGTAGGAACGGAGCAAAAAGTAATGTTGTAACCCTGATCGGCTGGGAGCTCTCCAGGCACGACGACTTACTTAGCAAAAGGTCTCCCTTTATTAAAATAAAAGTTAAAGAATCCAATAGGTCATAATTAATTGTAAAGAACTATAAATTTTAAATTTAAAAACCTCCGAGAAAGAAAATCCTCCCACGAGATGATGATCACCAATCGCCCGAATAGAACTTCATCTTGAAAGATAGCTTATAACAATTAAATTATACGCCAATGAATCAATTATTTTATGCCTAAAATGCCTTATATCACTCTGGAAAAAAGCTGAATTACTCTTCAAGCTGAATCGATTTTTACCAAACATAGCTAAAAAGTACCGCAAGTAAACTAGCTTTTTATTTATAAAAGCCGTACTCAAATCTGTTCATTCGTTCAGGAGCTGCGATGCCAAAGACACACAAAAAAACAGGTGAATCTTATAACACTTCTCTTATTAGAACGAGGGTTGATAACTTCATAAAAATACGTACATAAAATAATTGGATATGATGTAGAAACGAAAGACATGCTATTACGAGTATGTTTAAACAGTAGCGTGTTGTAGTCCATAATATCTGACTATTTCAGTAAGGAGGCAATTTACTACCATCTACGTATAATTAAGTCATCCGTATAATTTGTGTTTCGGAAGTGAATTGGTGGGTGTGAAAAGTGATCGACATGATACGGACTTCCCTATCAGCTCGTGATCAAAATTAATATTAATGAAGCAAATGCATTTATTGGGTGATTCAAATTTGCAAACTGCTTGATATACCTAATAACTACAGTAACATGGAAAATAAAATAAAAACTGGTTTACACTTGTCAAAATTAAAAATTTTGTTCGCTATTTTATCATAATTATGTTGTTTCAATTATATCCAAGCAAAATAACAATGGTGTTATTTAATAAAATTCCTTTTATACCGTCAATGCCCAATACCATCTTTGTTGCTGAATATTCCTCTAGAGGCTTTGTTGCTGAATATTCCTCATGAAACATGGTTAAACATTGAAACTTCGGACACGATCGCCTTTCTGCAGTTTGTATACGATTTTAGCTCTAAACTTTTTAACACTTTAAGCACAAAATAGCGTGGGGAGGTTTGTTCAGACTAATTGGAGCGAGGTGGCAAACAATACATCCCACATGGTCGGCACTTTTTGCTCGCTTTGTTTGTTTTAAGTTTTAACTTTTAGTTTTGTTGATGGTGTTGTGTAGGCATGCAAACATAGACACGATTCGCTGAACGAATAGGTAATACGAGTAATATGTTATGTAAAATACAATACAAAACTCTCTATTTCACGCCATTTTACAAGTAAATATATGGAGTGTAATTTTAACGTATAAGTTTCATAATATCTTTCGTCCTTTATCTAGTCTCTTTTCAAAGGTTATTTTTCTTTTGAACCTTTTGTCACCCGCAAATAAACAAACATTCTACTCGATTAACTTTTCTATACCTGTACATTTTTAACTGACTTCAAAAAAGGAGGTACACAAGTCAGCTGAAATTTTGGAACAAATTCTCATGGTACGGGTGGAAGCTAGAAAATGAAAAGTGTAAGATTTTTGCGTTACGGAAAGAGGACTCTATGCCATATTATATGCTATATTTTAATTAATCTCATCCAATAAGATTTTAGCTCAGGTCACATATCAGGTGAATATTCGATGTTCAAATATCACTCTTTGTATGGCAGTTGTGATGTTGTGTGAATGACCGGGATTAAAAACGCACTTGAGAGATGACCACTCTTTAATTTGATCGTATTAGGAAATACTGTTATTAAGTCCTAAGCGCATTACTTCGGCGTTATGACGTAACTTGTTTGCTTAGCAATATCCTAGATCTAGAAAGAGGACATAAAACACTTTACGGAGGGAAATACAGACGATAAAAACCTTACAAAAGCGATAAACAACGCGCAGTAGTAACTACATGAATATAAACCAATTCCTTGTCACATTTCGCATAAATTCATTGATGCATACAACTGTGTCGTTGAAGTAATGAAATGTAAATTTACAGAGAGGAAATCTATAGCTCGTTAGCCAAAATATCTGTGATAGTTTAGTTATTTCCTGACGCACAGATTACGTATATTATTTGGTTGAAAACTTGACGCTAATTGGAGCGAAATGAAAACATGGAATTCTCAGTTGGGTGAGTTTTGGCTGATTTTAGGGTTCCGACCTCGAATGGCAAAAACGGAACCTTTTAGAATGACTTGTGATATCGTCCATCTGTCTGTCAAGACCCTTTTTCTCAGGAACGCGTGGAAGTACCTACCAAGCTGAAATTTATATCAAATTCTCAGTTCTATTGTTCCTTAGAGCTGTGAAAAAATCAAACTTTTAAGCCAACTCAATCAAAAGACAGCCGTTTACACCGCTAATTTACCGTGACCTCGATTTTTTTAATTGCCATAACTGTGACTCGATTGTCGTCATCGTTGTGAACTTTTACTTATATACCTACAAATTTGAACCGAACCCTCGGTACGCGAGTCTGACTCGCACTTGGCCGATTTTTTATGATAGCATTATTAACTCAATGATAAATGTCTTGTCTTACAACTTCATATCTTAGGTAGACAAAGTGAATATTAAGGAAAATATCATAAGACAATTTATGCAAGTCCCAATTTATGGGTCCCGCCAGTATTATTTTAAGGCAGGCATTTTGAACTCCTGCACCGGTTGCGAAAAAGCACGTGGACTAAATTGAAAGAGTCGAAACGATTGAAAGAGAGCCCTAGCGCAGCTAGGCAAAAATTTGACATTATTTATTTAGAATTAGAATTGCACATAATGCCAACGTCACCAGCACACAACAAACAGGGAATCTGTGTGTAGAGTTATTTATTTTTCCGTAAAGATATCAATTGATGTATGATATTGTAAACCTAGAATATAGGAATATTTAACCCAAACATTGTTTTATTATAAATATAGGCATCGTTTTCGCTGAAACCTTCGGGGAATTTTGACTTTTTTGTCATTATCAACAAATTAGTAATTATGATAGTCATAGTTTAAACAATGTACACAAAACGAACAAAATATACACTGAACGTTCCTCATGGATTCATGAAGCAAGTCCTTATTTCTATTGGTGAAAACTGCATGAAATCCGTTCATTAGTTTTTGAGTTTATCGCGCACACACAGGCAAACAAGAAAATACACATGCATTCGGTAACCTAATTCTCTAACCTCCGAGAATTTTGGATATCGGTCTATTTGTATAATTAACGACAAAATTGTCAACAAGGAATGTCTAATTATGTTATATTAATATTACCTTAATTTCATTAGCATGTTTATTAGCCGACCAATCAACACTCAAGTTACCCGATGTTAAGTGATTACAATCGCTGATAAACATCTATAACATTATAATGTAAAATAATCAGTATGGAAATAGAGTATCTGATTTCAAACAGCATGTCTGAAAATGACAACGACGTGGTAAAAGGTTTCACGGTTGAACAAAGTATTTAAACTTTTACTCGCTCATACCTACCCTCGCATTAAGATTCATCATGTAGGGTATATCGACAACACAAATAAGACATTGTATACACTCATAGCCTGAAAGCAATAATTTACGTCACATTAATATCTGTTGCGTTATTAATACCTGTATTAAAATCTGAAACCTCTCACTTTGCAGTTTAATGTCGTTACCAAAATAAGCTAATGAATTTTCAAAATGAATCAAGAAGGAGTTTAATGGAATAGACATGGTCATCGCTAGTTGATATCGGACCAAAAGAGGTCAAGTTGACCTTCAGGATCCCAAGGATTCATTAATGAAATTCCTTACGACCCATGTACAGTACAGATTCAACCAATTCCTAATATGAATAAATTCCTGCCCTAATCATTCTATTGAAAACGACTAGCGCTTGGCCAAGTGAGCTTAGTATGACTGAAGAGATAATACAATCCATATTATGATTGTCAACAAGAAATAAACGAGTAAAATTCAGTGGAAATCGCAAACAATGCCTCGGAGAACGACTTGCTTGATTTCGACTCTAATAACATGTGATATTAGGTGTGATATAGCACGAACGGACTAGCTGGTTACTGAGTTTGCTGCGACTAATTGGAGCAAGTCGACAAACAACATACGTCCCACATGACAGGTTTTGTTTGTTTTGTTTACAAGTTTTTGTCAGCAACTCCATTTGTATGAGTGTGGTGTGGTTATAGAGGGAGGCGGTTGCGTGCGTATGCCTGAAACATTCATTTTGGCATTTCACTCCACTTGTAAGTAAGACTTGTGAGTCTGCATATTTTGCATTAGCTTTGAAGGTATAATGTATGTCCATTAATTTTTTTGTGACCCGTTGCATATTTTTTTGATATGCATAAAAAACACGAGCAATCAAAATATTACTCTCCGTTTATTTTTATACTTTCAGTAAATTTTATACTTTGTAATTGGCACTTTTCATGTTGAATAATGCTTAGATAATGTTATACTATTTTTAAGTTAACATTTCAAAGGACGAATCTCAGCATTTTATTACCTCTATATTTTGAAATGAAAATACTTAGAATGAATTGTTTATTGGCCAGTATTTTCGCCAGATTTACATTGCTACAGCCAGAACGCAGTGTGTGAAAATTTATGTGTGAGTTATTCGCAGCTTTAGCGTAAGTACTACTTTTTATATTTGATATAGAGCTATCCATAAACAGACAGAAAAATTATGGGTGGAGAAGCCTAAGAGATTAAGAAATGTTAAAATAATTTCATTCAGGCGCTTTGAAGAGTATAAGTTGTCATCAGCGAAGACAGGCAAGATATTTACAAATATAGATACTTATATGAAAAGTGTAATTTTACAGCCCATTAGAGAAGTCAAAAGTAGACAAGCCATATTTGTTGGTGCGTGATCACTGCTAGCTATAACTATAACAGACATCAACAACATGACACGAATAATGAATAACAACTTGCGAACAATTCTCTTTCCACTGGATTTCTAACTCGGAGATCTAGTGATATGACATGGCTCATTTAGAGGGGGAAAAGGGAAGCTATTACCGTCCAACACCGTATTTATTGATAATTTTCTACTATTGTCAACAAAAAATCAGCTGCATTCCCAAGCAGTTGAATTCCCATTAAGTTGAATTCTCTGAATGTTGAATTCCCGTTAAGTTGAATCCCATTAAGTTGAATCCCATTAAGTTGAATCCTATTAAGTTGAATTCCCGTTAAGTTGAATCCCATTAAGTTGAACTCCCGTTAAGTTGAATCCCATTAAGTTGAATTCCCATTAAGTTGAATCCCAATAAGTTGAATTCCCATTAAGTTGAATTCTCGTTAAGTTGCAATCTCTAAATATGCAGACGATATATAGGTGTTACAGTTAAAACCCGTTCTTAGTTAAAATTAGTTTTGACTAGTCAAAACGCGTTTCAACTGACTGCGTTAGTTAAAACTAGAATTAACTGCTGCTCAAAATAAATATCAGAAAAAACTAGTTCTGAAGTCAAGTTTGGGCTCTATAGATTCGTTTTGACGAGTGCTTTTGTGCTATATGGTAACCAGGGTCTGATGATGGAGCTGGAAGGTGGCCATAGGCAATCAGTTATTAAGCGGCCCAACAACGTCGAGTTTAAACCTATTTGATTCGCTTTGATGAGTGCTTTGGTGCTATACGGTAACCAGGGTCTGATGATGGAGCTGGAAGGTGGCCAGAAGGAACTCTTACACTATTTTCTTTGTCACCCCTCACCTTTTAAATCTCTTTTTGGAGAAAATATAATAAAACAGATACACTAAGAGAGAGTTAAATTAAAACGAGATACATATAGTCGAATTGATCCATGGTTCCGTTTAAATGTGAACTTCTTTAACAAATAAATAGACTTTCGCATTTATTTACCATGAATTTTGTTTTAAATTGAAAACTAAAAATCATTCAAGTGTGATTCGGAATCGGTCGCAGGGTTCCTCACCCAGCAATATTAACTGTTACAATTTGGTCAATAAATAAGATAGATGCCAAGTTAATGTAATACGCCTGAAGCGCGTTAAGAACTACACTGTTACCGAGTTCCTATGGCCACCTTCCAGCTCCATCATCAGACCCTGGGTACTATTTCGCACCAAAGTACTCGTCAAGACAAATCAAACGAGCCCAAACTCGATGTGGTTGGGTCGCTTAATTACCATGTTCCTCTGGCCACCTTCCAGCTCCATCATCAGACCCTGGTTACCGTATAGCACCAAAGCACTCGTCAAGGCGAATCAAACCCTTCAGGTCCATTAAGTTGAATTCCCATTAAGTTGAATTCTCTGAATGTTGAATTCCCGTTAAGTTGAATCCCATTACGTTGAATCCCATTAAGTTGAATCCCATTAAGTTGAATTCCCGTTAAGTTGAATCCCATTAAGTTGAATTCCCGTTAAGTTGAATTCCCATTAAGTTGAATCCCATTAAGTTGAATTCTTGTTAAGTTGCAATCTCTAAATATGCAGACGATATAGATGTTACAGTTAAAACCCGTTCTTAGTTAAAACTAGTTTTGACTAGTCAAAACGCGTTTCAACTGACTGCGTTTGTTAAAACTAGAATTAACGGCTGCTCAAAATAAATATCAGTAAAGACTAGTTCTAACGTCAAGTTTGGGCTTTATAGATTCGTATTGACGGATGCTTTTGTGCCACATGGTAACCAGGGTCTGATGATGGAGCTGGAAGGTGTCAATAGGAACTTAGTAATTCATCAACCCAACCAGGTCGAGTTTGGGCTCGTTCGATTCGTCCTGACGAGTACTTTGGTGCTAAATGGTAACCAGGGTCTGATGATAGAGCCGGAAGTTGGTCATAGGAACTCGGTAATCAAGCGAACCAACCACGTCGAGTTTGGGCTCGTTTGATTTGTCTTGACGAGTACTTTGGTGCTAGATGATAACCTGCGTCTGATGATGGAGCTGGAAGGTGGCCATAGGCAATCAGTTATTAAGCAGCCCAACAACGTCGAGTTTAAACCCGTTTGATTCGTCTTGACGAGTGCTTTGGTGCTATACGGTAACCAGGGTCTGATGATGGAGCTGGAAGGTGGCCAGAGGAACTCGGTAATCAAGAGACCCAACCACGTCGAGTTTGGGCTCGTTTGATTTGTCTTGACGAATACTTTGGTGCTAGATGGTAACCTGAAGCTCAAAAAATGAAGGTTTTGGGCATGGCAGCAACCAGTTCAGGCCCTGGGGCCCCGAAATTTAAGGTCCCAACTTATGGACCCTGGAGTATGTACTTCGCTAAACCGGAAGCAATAAACAATAGGGGCCGTAAACATGTCACGCGAACAATGGAACAATGGAGCGCGGCCGTCTCGAAGAACGCGCATGATGCTTCGACCTTACGACAACAGTCTTAAGGTCGAAAGTCGATTGCAAGAAACATACTAGAGCTTCATTCTAATAACTACCGGAATATTCTGGATTGACATGAATGGTGCGTGAGTGGTATAAAAAGGGGCACTCGGTCAACTGCGGGCATTCTACATAGTTTCGGAAGCGAAACCAGGAAGATACCAGCGATACCTACGAGCGATACCAGTGAGAAGTGGAGTGATTTCTACGGGCGATACAGAGTTCGACGAGTGTGTTTACGAGTACCTACGTGCATAGTGTTTTGGTGTGTGTACATAGTGTAATTGTGTATCTACGAGTACAATAAAGTCTTTGTGGTACATTTTGGCATTTTCTCGAACCCAGGACTCCTGACTCGTAACAATATTATTGTATTATTGATAAACTTATTTTACTTGAGTGACAAGAGACAGGTGACAACATTATGTTTTACAATCTATAAGTGACCAGGAGGTGATGACAATAAATAGGTGCTGTATACTAATATTATAAATTGTATAGTATGTTTTAACCGACTTCAGAAAAGGAGGATGTTCTCAATTCGTCTGTACGTTTTCTTTGTCTTATGTGTGTCACTTCATTACTTCGCACTGGGCGAACCAATTTCTATAATTCTTTCGACATTTGACGTCCCATTTTAATTTGAGCGACATCTGATGGACAGTTTTTGAGTTATTCTCAAAAAAGTGAATTTAATTGAAACTTTTCACTGGGTGTTCCGATTTTGATGATTATTTTTTGTTCGAAAGGTAGTGTTTGCCATGTGAACCCATATAAATTAGAGCGACATTTGGCGAGTGGTTTTTGAGTCATCTCTAGTTAACTTTTAGAGCATTCAACTTAATGGAAATCCAACATTCAGAGAATTCAACTTAATGGGAATTCAACTTAATGGGAATTCAACTTAACGGGAATTCAACTTAATGGGATTCAACTTAACGGGAATTCAACTTAACGGGAATTCAACTTAACGGGAATTCAACATTCAGAGAATTCAACTTAACGGGAATTCAACATTCAGAGAATTCAACTTAATGGGAATTCAACTTAATGGACCTGAAGGGAATCAAACGGGTCTAAAATTGGCGTGGTTGGGTCGTTTAGTAACTGAGTTCCTCTGGCCACCTTCCAGCTCCATCATCAGATCCTGGTTACCATATAGCACAAAAGCACTCGTCAAAACGAATCTATAGAGCCCAAACTTGACTTCAGAACTAGTTTTAATGGGAATTCAACTTAATGGGAATTCGACTTAATGGGAATTCAACTTAATGGGATTCAACTTCATGGGAATTCAACTTAACGGGAATTCAACTTAACGGGAATTCAACTTAACGGGATTCAACTTAATGGGAATCCAACATTCGGAGAATTCAACTTAACGGGAATTCAACATTCAGAGAATTCAACTTAATGGGAATTCAACTTAATGGACCTGAAGGGATATAGAGAAGTGCAATACGAGTTATGCTTTATCTACAAGTATATCTAGAGTTGAGTGAAAGCCAACCTTTATTACATACTTCTTCTCTTGATACAGTCAGTGACAAAATTCACTCATCATTCGGCGTTTATGCTCGTTATTATTATAAAATGGGAATAGTTTGCGTGCACACGAGCAATTTGCGTGAATTTGATACAATGCGTGTCACGTCTTATCTTTTCGTGCGTGTGTGTTCTAGTTTTGTTATCATTTGATATATCATTGCTACCTTTTGTATGGTAGTTTTGTTTCGGGTCACAGGGATAAATATGTTGATAGCAAACAACTTTATCTATTGGGTTTTATCAAATTCGGTTAACGAAATTGGGGTTGTTATCGAAGAAACATTCGCGTGCTACTGGGGTTATCAATTCAATTGAATTGAACAAAAATGTTTTTTTTTGATATAACATACCAAGGTATTACCTAAAGAAATGGAATATGACATATCACTTATATTTGGGAGATAGTGAAAGACATGCCAATAGATAATATAAAAGATGAAGCATAAAAAGTGACCTTATCACAAATGGAGTAATATCTTAACAGCAACCGTTGGTCAGAGAAAAAAGCCGACATAAAAAGGGGTAGCACTGAACAAAATCGAAAAGGGTAGATGGCATATTTTCACACAAACCTATTTAGCTATAGCTAGTCAAATGAATGCAAGATATAAAGAAAATGAAATTCCTTGAGCTATTACTTAAAACTGTCGAGTATCTTATCACAATATATTTTAAAGATTTTAAAATTAAAGTGATGGCAGAAAAAGATGAGTAAAACGAAGAAAAATTAGGCATCATTCCATTCGTTTCTTTGCTTAATTTTGAAATTTCCCCTTCATTAGAAAATATGTAATAATAGGTGATTAGTTCAATGATGTCGGTGGTGATTTTTAACAATGTAAACAATTTTTTGTGGTTAAATCATCGTGGCTTTAAAACATCGTTTAACATTTTTAATCGTGGTACTTTAGAGTTAAAAATAAATAAAAGTTCCCTAATAGTAGCCGTTTTAATTACGTTATATCAATAAAATAATAAGTGCCGTGCGCTAATAAAGCAGCGGTGATAGTAGCCTACCTAGTGGTTAAGGATTCGGCCTCCTGCATGCCGGAGAGTTCGTAAAACTCAAAGGTGTGTGAAGTCCGCCAATCCGCACTTGGCCAGCGTGGTGGACTATGGCCTTAACCTTCTCATTCTGAGAAGAGACCCGTGCTCAATAGTGGGCCTTGATGGGTTGAGATGATGATGATGAATAAAATAATAACACTGAAGAGATTATTTCTTTCCTTTAATACCTACACTAATCTCTGTAACTCCTATTCGGATTAGAAAAATATTTTTATGTAGGTATAATAATGAATAACCTAAGTAGCAAACATTTTATTGATGTGATTTAAGGGCGGGTCGGGTAGATAGAAACTAGTTAATTTTATAATCTGAAGAAATTCTTACGTTCTAAAATATTCATGAAAAACACAATTCAATAACTTTCTTTAATGTAGAATTTCTAAAAATACATAATATACCTACATTGCTCGTTTCATAGTAAGTTTAAAATTAATAAGTTTAAGGTAAGAAGTTTCATTGATCTATCTTCTACGCCAGATTATTTTATCCGGTCTATTTAAAAGAGGATTGAGGGTGTACCGGGTTATTACTTACGCTTCAATAAACAAGAAATCCACTCAGTAAGATTATGCATGAAGGTTGACGCGAATAAACGGTATGTTTCATAATTATGAACGTTACAACACGGACGAGTTTATTTTTATATAAAGATTCTGCGAAAATTAATTCTTGTAACTCTATCCTTTCGCTTAGGTATATCTATAATATTGTGCTTAAAATGTACTTCCAATATTGGTACCCATTTATACCACGCGTTATCTAAATTTCATTTTACAAGGAAGGAGACAATTTTGAAAGATTTGTACAACATTTTGAATTGTTTTACGAATCTTTATCTTGACTATCTATCTGTTACTTCTTAGGAAGAAATCTGTAGGGAATTAAAAGTAAACAAAAGAGACACCCTTAAAAATTTTAACATGAAACCATCATCTGACACCATAATAATTGTCCATCCTAGTCGGGTTCGAACACGTGAAGGAACCTAGGTCTATTTGCACGGCGGTCTCTGCCATACGTCTTAAGGGTGCGGTTCCACTGAGGCGGAGCGGAGCAGAGCGGAGAGCGACTCACCAATGACATGGCTTGAAATCCACATCTCATTGTGCCTCGTGTGGATTGGTGAATCGCGCTCCACTCTGCTCCACTCCGCCTCAGGGGAACCGTACCTTAATAGCTGAATCGCCGAGAATGTGGAATCGCCACTGCCCTAAAAACAAAAATACTACCAGTAGGTACTCACAGTTCCAATTAGCTTGTGAGTAAGATTTACTTACGGCATTTTAAATTTACGCCATCAATCTGCAACGTACTTTAATCAAAAGGGTTTAAAAAGGGCATTTGTGTGGGATGAAATTAAAACGAATTCCGTGTCGATCGCGACCACAGTGCACGATACGGGGTCATCTAATTGTAGTAATTAATTGCGTGTTGAAATTAGTACCTACTTGTTTAGGTAATTATTATGTAAACTAACTGATCAGTATATTATGGTAAATTAGTAATAGATATTTTACATTATTCTGTGTGTGTTACTTTCAACATAGGTAAACGATCAATAATATTTCTAAATATGTGCGGGTAAGTATAAGTGTCATTTATTATTATATTAATGTACGTTGGGGTAAGATCGGTGGTGGGGTAAGACCGTTGGAATCAAATAACTCACTATTTTGGCTTTATTTTTCAATGTTAGCCACACTGCGCGAAAGATAATTTTGTTACGCCCCACCCAGCAGTGGTCGCCAGTCGCTCCTGCAAGACGCACGTATGCTACATGCTTTTAAAGTTAACAAGGTAAATTTTCCAAAATTTTTGTCCATCCGGTCTTCCCCCTCAATTTTTTATTGAATATTGTAGCGAAAGTATAATGTATTTTATTATTATTTTGCCTAAATACTAAAATTTAAGCAGTGGTAATTAGATAGAACTAATTGATATCCGTCTAGTATCTCTGCAGGCTGAAATCCGGTGTTATCCTCCTCAGATGAAGATCGGATAAAAATATCCGATCAGCGCCAAGTGATGAAATTTGTAGTGGTTGTCAAACTTTTATAATATATGATTAAAAACCAAGATAGATTATAATAACAAAAATCTGATTATATAATAAGCAACGTAACTTGAAGTATCCTAATAGATTAAATGCATACATCGCTAACAAAATATATAATTTAGAACATCAAGAAAAAATTAACAGCTATAATTATTAAATGTATGTGCTTATTAATAATAATAAAAATAATTCTTAAAGCTTAATAAATCTAATTTTCTACTAATGTACACGCTTATTTATTTTAACAACTATTCTACCAATTCATAATTTGGCTCTAGTCTCCTTGGCTTCCCTTTATCACTCTCTCATATCCATAGTTTTACTTATATTTAAACACATAAATTTGCTTGAAATTACTACTTGTACCTATACGTACATAAAGAAGTAAGTAGTAAGTAAAGGTCATTCACTTGTAGCAATTTAACGACAATTCTATTAGAGACAAATGTCGAGAGAACCTAAACTTTGGGAACCATTAAATCGCCTAATTTTAAAATAAGGGGTAAGATCGGACAGCCCGAACGAACAAAAGAGCGAAAAAAAAGTAATCATCTGGAACATCTATGTTCGTAGCCTTATATAGATTTCATTGATATCATATTAAAGCACATAAAAGATCGGATATATCCTTGTCATACACCTTATGTTCTTTGCAATAGAAACAGTTTTAAATTACTGTCCGAACTTCCCCCTTAATGACCAAATTGTGATTATACTCATAAAAAAGTATATCGAGTTTTTCTAAGCGTATAAATAATAAAATATTGAGTGTACGAAGAGAAATGCTATTTTAAATTATGCTATGTTTATTCATCATCCGTTTGCACTATATTTCATTGACATAGCACTTACTGAACTCACAAAATTTAAGTTTTTACAACATCCTTCGAACTTGTCGTAAATCCGTCCGGTATTACCCCAACGTACTTAATTATTGGACGAAGTTTCTTATCGCACGGTATGGATAGAGTTTAGAAAACGAAAACTGTAAGATTTTATTGACGACAATGGGAATGTAGGTATGCAATTGGTTGAGCCGAGTCATAAGATAGAATAGCGTTTACACTATTTTTGAGTTCACAAGTACGTTTTTAAAAAGAAGCTATATTGTTTTTAAAAGAATTCATTTAACTTGAAATGTTTGTAGGGTGTTCGGATCAAATGTGTGTAAATTGTTCCTTTACAACAGCCGTGTTTTGCATATTGCTCTAGTTCTGACAATAACGCAATTTTACAACAAGCATTGCAATTTCATAGTTCGCTCAGGATTGGCTTCAAACAAGGATGGCATTTATTGCTTTGCATTTATAATTCATTTTCTGCCAACAATTCAACATTCATTCAGGATTGTTAATTCTCCTTATGTAAAATTTTACATTATTTTTCATACTTCCTCGTAACTTTCCCGGTAATGAAAAAGAAAACTCTAAGGGACCGGAATAGCCTCATTCTTATTCAAAGCAATTCAACATGCAGCGTTTATAGCATAAAGTTTGTCATAACACCGCAAAGGCGGAGCTCGATGTACTTACAAAACAATGAAATGAATTTCATATTTTTTACGGTAAGTTTTCTAGAGGCATCTCAAGGCTAGCAACACGTCTAATACAGATTTTTACCCACAACTACTTAGTGGACTTTTACTAACTACTTACAGGACTATAAAGAGTTCGATATGGAAATTGTTATCATAGCAACCCACATAAATGCCAACTTTGATTAAGGTTCATTTTAGTTTGACGGAGAGAATTTAAAATGCCTTAAGTAAATTTTGCTTACAAGGTAAATTGAACTGTGTGCACACTTAAATAAAGGTTTGGCGGGTATTGGCAATACTTACCCTATTCTAGGTGACTCAAATAGAAAAAATCACTAACATTCCTTGCGTCTCATACCTGCTAAACTGATCAACTAATGTTATATCACTGTCTCCTAATTGGACTAACCATCCCAGTTCCAATTTAAATCTTCTTCTGTATTGATTGTAGTTGTACCTAATGAGTGGCAGTGAAAGAGTGTTGCTGCATACTCGTTAATTCCATAGAAAAAGAAGAGTGTCATATAAATATCTGCCCCGTCCAGAAATCGTACCGAGACCTCTCGCTTTGGAGACAACGCCTCTGCCAACGAACCTACGGGGTCGTTAATTAGTTTTCCATAAAGCTTTCCTGGCCAGATACCATTGTCTTGTTAGAATCACATGCCAAAATGTTCTGTTCCTTCGGAGCTTTTCCCTTCTTCATTATTTCCCTTCTTTATTGGCTCGCATTTTCATTCTTCTTTATTGTCTTCCTTCTTTACTAGCACAGTAGATACTAGAACCAGTGACGCTTAACTCATGTCCAATTGTCCACAAGGGACAGAAACCACTTATCAACACTTTTGCATTTTTAATATTATTGGTATGGATATGAATAGTAATTGTGACCTTCACACGGCTCGATAGGTATTTGTAACGCATCTTTACGTAGAAACATTCTACTTATATACACGTCAAAGGAGGAAAACTTTTATGTCTGATATAAGAAGCTTTTTATTGATATCGAAGTAGTAATTGGGGATAAAGTTGGAAGGTGTAGGGCACAAAAGGCCATAAACGTAATTATATTGAGTCTCACAGTGTTCTTTGATATTTTTTTATTGTTGAGGTATTTTATTGAATTATTATATTGCTGTGGCATTTGTTTATATTAAATCATGTACATTATTATTTTTGTAATAAAATTTTTCGAGATGTTCCTTTTGCTCAAAGACTCCAAAGTTTGAAAAAATATCCTAGGATTTTTTTAAACTTTGCAAACACTAAGCTGCAGTTATTGCGTGATGCGTGGAAAAACATACAGACAAAAATATTTTAATATCTCCCGTATAAATAAGTAGTTACCTACATCTATATTATAAAAATAAGTAACTAGTATACCTACTGGTTACTGGTACTATTTTATTATAGGTATAGATAATAAATTTAAATAATCACATCTACACAATTTTTGGAGGACCATTATAGCATAAGATTCCCAGTGCGTACGTAGGGCGGAAGTTTGTGCGTAAAAATAATGTTTTATTTATGTGATCAGGCAGTGAGAGACTGTTTTGTTGTGTCATGTTATCGTAACAAAATTGTTAACATGGGTGACCGTTTTTATCTAAGAACAGCTAAACTGAATCTTGTCAAATCAGCAAAAAAATCCGAAATACGAAAACCGAACAAAGTTTCTACATTTCGCGCGAAGGTCACGCCTACTCGTCACTAACTTATCGTCTAAATTGTAACACGTATTCCGAGAAAAATTATTACGTGGAAGAATATATTACAAGTTTTTATTTAGCCCTTTGTTAGATCGTTACAATTAGGTTACCATGTTGAAAGAAAGTGCTTTCTTTGGTAGTTGACCCTGCTATATATTATTATGATGGCATATTGTAAATTAGCCAAGGTAACTCCTCACACCTACGACTAGGTGGGCCAAGGACCTGAGAAAAACAGCGGGAAGCTGCTGAATTCAGATGACACAGGGTCGAAAGAACTTGCGCCAATTGGAAAAGGCCTTGTCTCAGCAGTGGATTTCTAAAAGCTGTTATATATAAATTCAAAATCTAGGATGTGAAAGATATTATGATCATCAAAAACAGAAATTTAAACTCATCATTTAAATATCTGCCTCGGTGGAAATCGAAATCGTGATATTTCAAAAGTTCCGGCCTAGTAATGATTACGGTACACGAATTATCATAGAAGGTAGTAACCCTACCTTCATGTGGCTACGACACACCAGTTCCTTGGCTATTTAAATAAAAACCTTTGTTTCATACCCTGTATCTAACCAACATATTATAGGTAAGAATAATGCCGCATAATCCTTGTCTCTAAGCTCGGATATACTGCCTACCTACCTGCCAGATATCTTTTAAGGCTCAAAGAGTATACACGGAAAATATACCAGGATCTGGTTATTATCTCATGGAATTAGATTAAGTTTCGTTTTCATGGATCTTGCATTAACAACTTAAGGGTTTCGAGAGTTACGTTATATAATAAGCTGGCTTTTATCTTTAATAATATTAAGGTAAACGTAAGTGTTCTCTTCTGAGAGAATAAACATTTTACAAAGGAAAATAATATTTATAACATGATATACCCTGTGACATTCTAAATTAAACTAAGAGGCAGTAGTAAGATTATTAAGCTGATATAACGAACATGGTAACATACAATTATAATTTTAAAAGAATGAAAGTAACTACTGGTGTCTTAACCCACAGATGAAACGCTGTAAGTTAAAAGATATCCAAACGGGGTGCTGAAATAAACAGCAGTGTGAATATTACTTGAGAAAATACTGATTTCAGCCCTTCAGTGACACGCTACGGAGGACAGGTCTTCTCATACCTAAGGATAGATAGAGCTTAGTCCATCATACTGCTCCTGAGTAGATTGATAGAGGGATTAATGGCCAAAACAAGTGTCGGAAATATTATGCCGTCCGAAGGCATTCCGACATGGCTTAAACCTCTGTTACGCAATGTTAGTGTTCATAGCCTAGTGGTTAAGAATTTGGTCTTCTACTCGGAGGGTTTAGGTTAAAATCACACTTCCGATTATTCGGAGTTACATGCATTTTAAGTATTTAAATGCCACTCGCTGTAACGGTGAAAGAAAACATTGTGAGGAAACCTGCATATCACAAACTCAATGGTGTGTGAAGTCCACCAAACCGCACTTGGGCAGTGGATTTTGGCCTCGAACCGCTCTTTCTGAGACCCGGGCTCAACAGTGGGACAGGTTGCAATGATGATGATTTATCGACACCAAACGGCGGCTGATGGCTTTCTTTATATGCGCGTCGGAACAAAGAAGTGCTTACAAAATTTACCACTGAGGTCACCCATCCATCTACCGAACGTGCTCACTATTGCGTAACTCAGTCGATAATACCAAGTCGCCTTCAGGAATAATATTATATAGGTGCAGGAATAATATTTGTAATGCGAACCTTACGGGAAAACTTACTATTTAACTAGAGGGTGGTCTTAATGCTTCTTATGAAATCCAGGTATACGAGTATAGCATGAAATCAGGATTAGTATGCTGGATCGCCCCAATACAATACCACGATAACAGTTTTTTCAGCAATCTCGATGATAGATTTATATTAGGGGAGCCTCATCCATGTGAATTATAAGCCAATCCCTTTTATTTATGGTGTAATCTGTGCAGCAACTCTTCCATTGAAACGAAGATATAGCCACTGTTAGGCGGATAAGTAAAAATCGGATCAATATGCTCTTATACCACTGGGATTAAACAGTCAACAAGTTTCAAGCCAAGTTACCTGGAACAAGAGGAACTTGATTCCATTCCATCCATTATTTAGCATAATCAGGAACACTTAGCTAGAACGAAGGGACTAATTACCTTAAGACAAGTTACTGACCAAAATATTAATTAAGTAAATGCGGCGTTATATTTCGTTGATGATTATTGAAATGTAACTTTAACATCAATATATATATTATTATTAAGTAGATATAATGAAGTTTTATATGACAAAAAATATATATTACGAAATTGACAAACAACGTAATCTTAATCTTTAAATTTTTGCACAGATACTGTTCCATTTTTACTTTTCATTATGCTTATTATTGTCTACTTACATATTAAAGTGATCTAGTATTGATGATGAACAAAACCTTAAATAATATTTAGCTTTTGTGTGCCAATTTCTTAAATAGCTCCCTTTGTTACCGTTACAATGGATGAATTAATTAATATATACAACGTTGAATGAATTACAATAGGATTTCGAGGTATTGTGCAATTAAAGCATCAATGTTGAGTGTTAAGTATGATTTCTTGATTTTATAAAATTATACTTACATTACAGGTGATTATAAAAAATGTTGAATGTATGTTGAAATGTTTGTAGTACCCAAACATAAGAGACTAATTATACCTATTGTATAGCTTATTCATAAGTATCCAGATATTCTTTTGAATTTTGTATAAAAGCGAAGCACACAGGCGGAAGCTATATTAGACACGTGCAACTCATTAATCCGCAGAATGGTGGAACGTGCAAATTTCTGCTTTTGGTACAAAGTAGGTTTTGACGACAAAATGAAAGATGACTTGTGGAGAGAGTTCAACATGATGCCATAGAGTGGCGTACCTATGTAGATTTTTTAGTGTTTGTTAAAAAAACTGAATTCTAGGTAATATTATAATATAATAATATCTTTGTATGGCATTTGTGCGAATCATTATTACAATAGAATAATTTATTAAACATAGAACTATCACTTTATAGTTTTAAAGGTAAAAAGGTAAAGAAGTGAATGATTGTTAATTCATTATCACTTTAATAATGAATTAACAATCATTCACTTCTTTACCAAAGCGAAGCAAAATGTTCACTGATATCATATAAAAAATATATAAAAATCTCTTCGCAGGAGCCTAAACTATTGAAATCTGGAAATATACAAATAATAAATCCTCTGTTCCAGTATAAAAGCGTATTTATACATACTGAAAATATTGACTCTTTTATCCTCCAAAACAGAACATTCGTTTTTATATCGAAACTATGACTCTTCAAAGTTCAAAGGAAAAAATATCACATAGTTATTTGTCGTACAACAAGGAAACTTGCAAATATCGGTGTGCTCCTAGCAATTTGAAGCCCATTGTCAGTTGTTTGGGCGACGATACCAACTGGTTATTCAATCTCCGTCAGACACAATAAAGCTACGTGCTCTTCAGAATCTACTTTTTATTCGTGCACATTTAAGAATTTTTATTAAGGAATAACTTCTGCTTTCTTTGTTATCTATTCAATAAGTAATTGTATAATTTAAGTACATGAATATTTACATATAGTATAAATTTTGAAAGTGAAGAACAATTTATCACTACGAGTATACATAATATAGTATTAGACTAAAATTAATATTATACCTACGCAAAAAAGAATTTATGACCTCTAATATGCAAAAATAAGAGAAATGATTTACTTAATTTTGACTATGCTGTTTACGAAGCGACGCTTCACGAATTTGGTTTTATTTCCATCTAAAGAAGAACGAGTAACTTTAGCTGTAACATAGCTATGAATGTATGAAGAAATATATTACCTACCGTAAATGAAGGTAGATAAAGAGTATTTACCTGTGGTGGTACTATCAAATGTCACTTTTCAAAAGTTTCTCCGCGACACCACAGTTCAGCCGTGATCTCGACCCGTGCAACTAGATCGAAATATCGGCATAAAAATACATGTCTTGAATACCTACATGTAGTTTAATAAAATGTTTTCAGTCCCTGATGATATTATAGCAAATATAATTAATTAATTATAATTTAGTACCTAATGTTATTTACAGTAGTCTAGTCGGTGTAGGTAATATCTATGACGCGTTATTACAAGCAAGGATAATACTGACTGTAGTTTATTAAGAACTTTGCCGACAATTCCAGTCAATAAATACAGACGTAGCGCGTAGGGAACTCAAGTATTTGAATATTCATGAAACGTTCCTTTGTGAATAATGACTTGTTCAGACGTTCAATGATCTTTGTCACCGAAGATCTTTGTAAAGTTATTTTTGTTTAGGTTAGGTGAGTCCTAGACTGAATCAAATACGGTTGTAATTTTATTCTTGGCTTTTGTTCATCTATTATTTCATTATTTCTTTACTGAACTTTACTTTAATACTTGTATTTTAACAGCAACTTCACCAACAAGATATTATATTTGTTTGCATTTCTTTCTTATAATTACGTTACCTGCATATAACTCGGAGACTGAAGAATGGTTTACATAGAATCATGATAATGATGATATAGGTATGAAATACGTTGTTTTTCAAATTAAGTCTTTACTATGTACACAAAATTCGTAAATAGTGTACGATATTATACCTACTTAAGAGTATACATATATATAAGTATTACATATTATACAAGTATTATAATATAAGTATTACATTATTATAATCTAAAATTCACCACAAGAAAATTTAAATGTTTTAAGGCCATAAATAATGTTGCTATGCCTACTATTATGTTAATGGTCGACATACGAACAGCTGAGCCATCTTATGGTAAATGATCGCCGTCTCATATTATATAAATCAGAAACACCAAAGACACCACCGATGTATTATCGTCCAAAAGAGAAGAACGAGAAAAGAAAATACAGACTCAAAAGCTCCCGGCTTGAACACGACAATTAATGTATCAGTTTCAGGATCTTTATTTCTAAAAAGACATACATAATAGTACAATGTCACTTAAAAGACAAACTGTTATTTGTAATGTGAAGTATGATTTTATACGCGTTAATATCTTCTCTTTAGTTCCGTACGATACGGAATGGTTTTCTACTTGAGAATCGTCAATTCAGATAAAACTATTCTCTAATTCAATATGTATTTTTCACTTTAATTAACAGAAGTCATGGACTTTCATAACCTTGATGTGTTAATTTTGGCAAAGGAATTATATAATGGGAACTATACGTCGTTGCTAGATATTTGAATTGATCGTATCAGTGATAAAAGTCTTATTAGATTTAAAATAAAAAATAGCACGCATTCAATTCAATACTTATAAACCACTTGCAAGCAAAGCATTTTGCTATAAGATAAACATTGAAATCGAACGTTAAATGGAATAGGAAAATATAATGAATAAACATCTGAGAGCTCTTAGATGCATTTGAAATACCCGATGACTTAATTATATGAAATGGTATGTTTAATTAAAATAAGATTAATAACGTACATAATTCCTTTCTGTATTGACGATATACTGTAGGTTTACTTTGAAGAAAACGTCTTTATTATAATTTTATTGTAACTCAATATTTAAGTAATAACAATGTCACTTGGTGCTGAAGGCGAAATTTTTCTCAGTCTACGCTCAGGGCAGAGCGGTTGTGGTTGTCATAAGAGAAAAATTGTACACTGAACTATCGTAAATATACACTTAACTACACGCATAACTACTGAAGCAAAGTTGCAATGACAATGGATCTCTGAAAAACACTAGCATTAGTAGCCCTCGATTCTGACCTAGAGACTAATGGGGCGATTTATTCATGGAAAATTTTGTAATTAAGAAACTTGGTCATATGGATAACCATCGCAAACTTTATCAAACCCTTTTAAGCCGCAAGGGCACATGCTAATTTTCCCTCAGTTTTCTCGAACACACAGTAGGCGATTTCGTTGAAACGCATGTTGTTGGCTGATCTTTCTCCATAATCTTAGAGGTTTTGGAGGTAAAGGTTGATAGTTAGCGCTATCAGCATAGAAGCCCTTTTTGCGTCGTGATGCATGTTGGCAAGCTTCCAGCATTTAGAAACTATCTCGATAGTATTTGGGAAGCGCCACAAACATGTCAAAATAGGAGACAACAGTTTTTATGCAGATGTTAGGACAGCTTTTTGTTACTATTTTTTTCATAACTGGAACCCTCTAATGCTAGAGAATCGTGCATGAGTATTATGTGCAAGAGACCATGTCAACGAAATAAAGCGGTCGTAGTAACTTAATGCATATTATTATGTAACATTTAATCACAAATCAAGCTGAAACGGAAATAATCATTTGACGCCAAAGGTTTTATATTGGTAAAGCTTTCGCCGTATTGAATACGATTTTTGATCTTTGTTTAACTTTTTGTTGGGCGTTCAGTATTCAAGTACCCTACGACGGATGCATGTAAATACATATATAGACATAGGTATAAGATAGCAAACGAACGTAGCTGCTATGGAGATAAAAAAGGTAACAGATAATAGGTACTGTGATAAAAAACTTAATCTAATATGAAGATGTGATTACACAGACGACACCTTCGTCTATTACGATGATACTTCATATATGATACATACTCATATATGTTTAGAACTACAAACATAATATCATTTGCTTTGAAATTGCAGATGAAGTGGTCCTTTAGAAGAATTAAATGTTATGTTTTGGTATATCTATCAAGATTCAAGCAAATCGCACAACATTATCCTTATTCCATGTGTTATGTAGGTCACTATGTCTATAAATACCACATCTTAGCATAAATGCCATACATTTGGGTGAACGCGAACCCGAATTCAATTTAAGAAATATTCAATATCGAAATGCGCGATCTCTTCGAAATTTGAATTTGAATGCCATTCGATAACGCGTTCAGTTTTAGAAATGTTTTCTACCGGCTTTGAATTTTTTAGTACTCGCAATTTGAATTTGAATAGCGCAACTGGCTTACAAATTTATGTCTTCCATCTGTTTATGTCAAACTGTGTCAAGCTTTAAGCTATTCACACTTGACTCCTGTATAGTTTAGCATTTATAATAGATTTGAGTCACTAATGCGACTATTTCAGTGCTCGTATTGTAGAACATCATTGAAATATTGCTGATGTTAATACTGAAAAAAATGTTAAGATGTTAATATTAAGATTGAAAAATATTTAGTTATTCTTGCAATTCTGCTACTTTCCCACGAACTTATTATCATGATCATATTGTTTTTGCCGAATACTTGCAAACTGAGCATCCTTTGGAACCTTGGGAAATTTTATGTAGAAATTTTCATGAAAGGGTAAAATGAGGTTTGTTTTAAAGACGGCATTTGATTATCCCAGATTTTACCCATAGCCACTGCCTACGATCAACGTCTGTTTTTTTTTCACAGCTAAAATATAAACCATGCCAAATTTTAATACCGAAAAAGTATTTTAATACAGTGGCTCAAAAAGGTCCAGCTTTTTAAAATAAACATAACAACGTCACAAAATTAAATCTTGAAAAAATATGAAATTATACAGAAGTTATGGTTGATATTATGATAACGTTATGAAAAAACACTTACACTCGTATTGTGACGCACCTGTATTCAAATATGAAATTTGGTTGCTCAGGTTTTAATTTGACATTATAATATTTCATACACGGATGAAATAGAATCCAACAATAAGGTAAAAAGCATATTTCATTACCAACAAGTAGATCGTATAACGAGATATGACTTTGAATAATTATAATAACAGTTAGAATGGGACGACATACTGTGTTTCTATACTATATTTTTGTTGTAATGTAGATTCTTTATGACACTTGTATTTGCATCTATCCAACTTTCACTCCTCATGCTTAACTCTCCTAAACAACAAAGAGATCTGGTCCTCGGTTGAAAATCGATAGATTTTTTACCAACAAATTCAATCACTAAATTCATGCATGCGGTGGAATTCTTATCTTCCTTGTCATTTGCTATTTTACTATTCCCTGCGTTTCTCTTTTGTATCTCGGTTGCGGTTTCAGAGAACCAATGTATTTTTTTGCTATTTTCTTAGCGGCCAAAGCTCCTCTGATATCTTTTCACTACTGTGGTCCAAAATGGTAACGACTTACATTACGTGAGTATCGGTTCATATGAAAGAAAGAAAGAAAGACGGGGCTTTAAAAATTAAATGACACAATATACTTATATTATTCTGTCGATTCATATAAGTTGTAACTCCAAGTTCATATAAGTTGTAACTCCTACACTAAACAAACATGTTTAGTATAGATATATTCAACAAAATGGCGTAGCAGATTTAAATTCTGAGCCTACGCTGGAATTGAAATCCATTTCCAAAAGAGCTTTAGGGCGTTTTTAGTGTCATGCGGATTTGGTCACGCACGCGGGATTGCTCCGCATGCGTGAAATTTCACGCTGCGGATCATACGCACTATAAGTTTCAGTCTTCTGCGGGTTGCGTAACGGTATAGACGTGTGAAAAAATGATTAATGTCAGAAGAATATGTGTCGCTTACATACTTTACAAACGACGAAACAAGAAGACAAGAGTACATCAGCTGACATTCTGTGTCAATTTTCATTTTGATAGTACAACACGGTGCGTGCGCCCCGCACGACTCTAAAATGGGTACTGAAGTTGTATGGATAGGCCACGCATGCGGATGCCCCGCTGCGGGATGATGCCCCGCACAGCGGCCCGCATCCCGCGTGCGTGTTTCACGCTTTACAGTGAATTCATATATGAAATTGTTCTTTGCGGGTGCTACGCATGCGGAGCAATCCCGCGTGCGTGAGCAAATCCGCATGACACTAAAAACGCCCTTAGTCTAGATTGTAACATGTAGATAGTTGACAATTCATGTGACTAATGCACGAAAATACATAAATTCAAATTTACGTTAGAATCGCTCGCACACAATCACACGACAACTATAACAGATAAACTTACCTTAAGTCTGTCCGCGGGAGGGCCCTGGCGACCTGTAACTTAGGTTTTTATCAAAACCTACTTCAGGCACCAGGCTCTCACAAAGAAGGTCTTAGGAATAAGGTTATATACAATTGTTAAATAGTTTTAAGACCCCATTGTGAGAGTGAATAAATAAATATTATTATTATTATTATTATAATTCTGACGAACTTGAGATCCCGATAAATTCGAAGATTTCGATGTACTAAGATAAAACATATTTTTATGCACACATTTATAACGCGAAATTATATTTACAGAATATATGTTTATCTACAAAACCAATAATATCTACGGTATTTCGAATACGCTCTTTACAAATTATACAACAACTAGAGAACCGCCCGCGCTTCGTTTCGGGACCCGTAGGTAACAGTCGCGTAGGTCCCGCTCGCCCGCTCCTGTAGGAATCTCAGCTAAACACCTAAACAGTAGCCTATTATATGATATACTGGAACATCAGATTATTTGCCTATGACATAAGTAAATTACATGTAGTATTTGATAGCGTGATACGTCCTCTCCACCCTACGTCACTCTCCACCCTCCTAACTATCCCCACACACATACACCACACCATATAATAGCCATGTTTCGACGTGAAAGAGTCACAAACAAACACACTTTAACATTTATAATATTAGTATGGAGTATGGGTAAACATTGGATCGTTGAGCGATATCAAAATATTTATATTTAAATTATTTGTTTATTTTCAACAGATGAATGACTGTTTACCCACATTATCGGTTTTGTTAGCATTGCGCTTTGTTTCATTATGTTTGGTGTATCGTGTGTTTGATATTTGTGCATGGACCCTTTATGGGCTTTCAATTACATTTATGTGTTTTGAATTTGTGCTAGAATTTAGTCCATACAGGCTTTGAATCGAATACAATCAAACTTGAGCTACCCAATTAAATGGCTGAATTAAGGACCAATTACACAATACAATTACTGTTTTGGATATTAGTTCCGCAATCTGTAGGTAAGGGTCGCACTGCTGAAATTTGTTCACCCTTCTCAATGTGGGTAAAGGCGACCTTCACGCTGGAAAAATTTAGGATGGTACACGTTATATTTCTGGTTGAGGGAATATTTAGGGATATTAATTGAGAGGCGTGAATCATGTAATAGTACATTATGATACAAGTGCGCGAAGTTGGTCATTACAGTCGAGGCGGTATTGCACAGCCCGAGCCGCAAGGCGAGGGCTGTAATAGAGCCAAGACTGTAATGAACAAAGCACACGCGTATCATACGACGTTTTTCAACACACTTGCGAGGAAAAAAACAATTAGGTATCGACATTTTTCAGTCACAAATCAGCAAATTATAAACGAACAAATGTTTGCACAAAATGGCGCGGAGGTTTATTTTATTTTTTCGCGCGCCGTATCTTTGGTTGAATAACTATGCGCGCGCAGGCGCGCAGGTTAAGTCCAGAGGCAAAGAACACCGCCATTCAGCCACAATATATTAAACTAAATAATTATGTATTTCTAATAGGAATTTACGGTAATTAATGATTTAAAATATTGTATTTTTTAAATGCTTTAATAGATAATTAGATGAAGTATAATCTTATCTTATCAGATTTTGACTAAGTACAACAAGTTTATTTATTTACAAAATAATAAATCTTTTGGTAACAACCTCTTTACGGATATTAAAAAAAAAGTGGAATAAGAAAAACACTAGTACGGCAATGAAAAGTAAAACGCACTAATGTGTAATAAACCGCATTCCGGGCGTAAGACTAAAGAAAAAATAGAAACATTACGAGCAAGTGTGTTGAAAATTTATTTAATGACGTGCTGAGTAGTTTGTTTCGCTTTTCTTCTCTTCTTAATAGCACCTTTAGAAACGGTGGGTGGCTCAAAAAAATACTTACCTACTTGAATACTACGTACCTACTTGAATAAATAATTTTAACTATGACTCTGACTTTAAAATATTGATTATTAGACTGACAATGTCAGTTCTCACATTTTTACAGTATTAGAAAAGCAGCACTTCGTTTAAGTGGCCATACATCACAGTAAACTTCACAAAACGTTGAGATCATTATGAGAAACTTCCATTCATGCAGCTGCCCTCACAATATTTGTTTAAGGAAGTAAGGAAATAAGTAATCGTAGATTTTTGAACCCAGAACCCTGCTTAAAAATCCAACATTAAAACCACTTGCCTGTCTCTGGTTGGTTTTAGAAATACATAATTATATAGAAATATATACATATAGAATACATATCACCTCTCTATGCGTCGTATATTGGAAAAAATATGGAACCCGAATAAGATTTTCATATAGCATCAGATTTATGACTCATACATATACAATGTATTACTATGAATGCTATTTAGAGAGCGACCTCAAATAGCAAAGGAGGATATCTCGTATTCATATTGTCCAGAAATCATTCCCAATGTAGCCGTTTTCATCGCGATTTTTATAATACTAATATATTGTACGAAATTACGTATACGTCGCAATATTTTTGTGCGTGGAATATATGTAGCGTTATTTTTGTTATCTTTTGTGAACTAAATAAAATTTCAGTAAAATATATTTTTGAAATGAAACTGGAGAATAAACTGGCATCCAATTTATGGTTACATTTTTATTATAGGTAGTTAATTTAATTCAAAACTGATGGTTTACTGAAATTATATTTTGAAAGCAAAGTTAAAGGCTAAAAGTAAATAGAAAAATATAAGTATAAAACTGACATTAAATTTCAACTTTTGCAAATTTTACAGCAAATTATTTGTAGGTAAACTTTTTCTATGGCATTAAAGTAGAAAACAGGCACGTAGCAGGCATGTTGCCAATGTCCATGGTGATCACTTACCATCGGGTGACTCATCTGTTCGTTTGCCTGCTCAGACTATAAAAATGTAATGTGACAACTGTGATCGACATATAGGTACTTACTTAAATCGGGACTAGGCTAGATCGGGACTAAAAAAAATGTGGCGATCTTGCGGCGACCACACAGTAGGTAGAGACCCTGCCTACATCTATTGGCTCAGTTGGAATAAAATTACATTTCATGTCAATATAAGATATGTAATAAGTGACGTAGATTAATCGTTAATATTAAATTTAACTCGTCTAACCAAACAGATGAATATATTTCGTTTTGTTGTCTCTTGTGTTTTGCGTCATTGCTACCGTCGTCCTAAATAAATATCGCGTGAATTGACGCCATTCTCCTGTAAATACATATACAGCAACTTATACAAAACTGTCGTATCTTAATTAAATGTTCGGGCTTTTGTCACTGATCCTTTCTGTCCTTGGACTAATTGGATTTCACTTGAGAAATATACTCGTCAAGTTGTTAAGTGTGACTTTATTAATAAGTGAGTTTTATTATAAATAAATAATTTTACGCCGCATTAACTCAATGCCTTATTAAACATTAATTTTAATTATTCGCTACGTGTTTCTTCGGCAAACCTATCTTACTTATAATACCCATCGATATAATAGGTAGCATTCGAAGCCAACACTGGAAAAAATATTTAAGCGAGATCTCAATTTGTGGAAAAATAACACGCAAATATTACGGAGATAGGTACATTTTATGAGCGGATTATAATGAAACAAACACTGAATTTTACTTCACGCTTACTATCATACAAAAATGACCAATTCCATTTATTTAAGCCATAGGCATACGACACAGGACGACAAACAAAGTTTCTAAAAGTAATTGTGAAAAAAAAATATTTCTTTATTAAACATAAGTGTTAACATTACGCAGATAACAACAGTATAGGTACACAGAAGCATGAGTATTGTCACAAAACCATTTTTATTACTTGCATTAAACTAAAGATCTTAGTCAACTCGCGTTATTTGCTGTATAAAAAACGTCCCAGACAGATTTGAAAGACAGAATTGCTATTTGATTCAAGGGCACTTTGGTTTTCTTCATTTAGGTACCATCTTAAAAGTTATGAGCTTGTAGAACGTACATATAGAATTCACAAAGTGTAGTACTTACGTAGAAGAATACATAATAAAGTATATTCTTAATCCAATTTAAAAGGTTATCGTGACCTTTTTTTTTTTTTTTTTTTTGTTGACGAGGGGGAAACCTTCAAAAGGTACCCGGTGCCGTGGGAGCGACACAGGGTGATGTGGGATTTTTACCCACTAAAACCCCCCCGGTGGCCTTCCTCAGTGCTTGTGGAGAACTCCGGGATCTCCAAAAGGAACACAACCGGAGTCCTCCAAGCGCGGCGCCCTTATATTCGGGCTCTTCCCGCGAGGGACTAAGGCCCCATCGCTTGCCAGCGCCTTACAACGGTATGCGGCCACACATACCGTCGTCCTTCCCGGGAAGGTTATCGAGACCTACGCTAAAGAAAATCGATTTGAATATAAATCATATCAACCAAGCAAAAAAGATAAACAATATTGGATTTTTTTTTCAGAAAAACTAGCTACTAACAAAACAAGTAGATAATCCAAAGATAAAAGGAGCTAGATAAAATATTGCTACGGCTTATAATAACGTACATTGTAAGTGAATGTGGACAATATGAGCCTAAAAAGACAACGTAAAAAAAGAAATAATTTTGGACCTCATAAATACTGCACAGGTCTACTTGGCTTTGTTTGAAGATGTCTCGATAAATAAACTGGATACACCCTGCTTACATATGAGGTCCATATCTTATCCGGGTTTTGTTCATTATCCAGTGAATGAAGACATTTTAGGGGGAAAGATATTATTATGATAATGTATTAGACCGAAACAAGGTAAAAATATCGTTGGTTTTCTTACGCTACGTTGTTTGGTTTTTTTAAGATATATTACATTATAACCACATTTTATTGTGTATCTTTTGTAGGGTCCATGTTATTTATTTATAGGTATAATTATATCATAATATAAGGAAGGGACACACCATATACATATTTTCTTTTTCGGGTTTTAATTTATAGACTATTCAACGGAAATATTTTTTTGTTTAGGTAGTAAATGATTTTTCTAGGATGGTAAATGACAATACATTAATTTGCTTAAATTGAGTCCTTAAAAAGTTTTATAAACGTTTAATGATCTGTTGTGTCCTAATCTAGACTATATTATCATGAAATTTACATAAAATTACGCTAATAAATAAGCCATCGTGTTCATAATATTATCTTATCAGGGTTCTAATATTATCTAGCCAATGAAAACATTTTACAAAAAATATATTACGATAACTAAAAATATCTATCGAGATATAATTTTGGGGCATTATACGTTTTCTTGTATTTTCGCTTGTATGAATTATTAAAAAATAAAATCAGACGTTATTAAATAAAGAAGTTACCATTGTGATATTTTTGAAGATTATTGATATTTTTGAGTATGTATTTTAAATAAACAAGTATGTTTTTAATTTTGGCTAACTTAAATAATAATAATTTTAATAAAAATGTATACGTGAACTTGAACTGTGAATAATAAGAAAATAGTAATTTGTTTGAGAACACTTGTATAAATTATCTAGATAGAACCCGGTTATATATTAGATCCATATCTTATCCGGGTTTTATTCATTACACAGTGAATGAAGATATTTTATGAGGGAAATGTTATTATAATAATGTGGGAATGTAGGAAATCATTTGAAATATGATGTAGTCATTATCATTCTGTGTTTATTCCTACAAAGAGTGTCCTTGCAAGCTCCTATTGTGTATGACTTACCTACCGATTTATTAGCTTGTGATATGAAAAAAATAACATTAATGTCCTGCTCCTAGTATACAATAAAGAGATAAATAATAAATAATAATACTAATCGACACGGCGCAGATTTGCGTGGATTTGTCTACGATTGCACCGATAAGGAAGTCAGGTACAAGATGGTGATTTATGAGTCGCATAACTTATTCGACTTTTGTTCATTAACGAACTACTTCGAATACAAATCAGAATAAGTTTATTCAAGCAAATAGTATTAGAACATTGCGGTAATAAATATTTTCAAAACTGTCAATCAAACATTTAAAAAATAATATACTTAGGCCGAGGCTGCACTACGGATAAAACCACCGCGGTTTCTAACCGCATAATTTTGTGATAAATGAAAGCAAAACAAGCGGCCACACTAGCGGTTTTTTCCCGCGTCTGAAAGTGTATGCGTTTCGCGCGGTAACGCAGTGTCCTGTTTACTGCTGCGAGAAAAAACTTCCTCTACTTTATTCGTTTATTCAGTGCTATATGAATATGCTTGACTTCAACACTATCTGATGGTATGTGGTCTTGGGTGGGCCACGTGCTACAACGTTCAAAGTTAATTTGCTCAGCGCTGTAACAGTCAATCCCAAAAACTGCTACGTGCTGCTCGTCTTGATGAACTTGGCTTGACATACTACGGCGTGTCTAGATTCCGAGCGATATTCCAAAGAAATTGTGCTTCAATAATTGTGTAATAATACATTATGATACAAGTGCGCGAAGTTGGTCATTACAGTCGAGGCGGTATTGCACAGCCCGAGCCGCAAGGCGAGGGCTGTAATAGAGCCAAGACTGTAATGAACATAGCACACGCGTATCATACGACGTTTTTCAACACACTTGCGAGGAAAAAAACAATTAGGTAGGTATAAAATACATTTTTCAGTCGCAAATCAGCAAATTATAAACGAACAAATGTTTGCACAAAATGGCGCGGAGGTTTATTTTTTCGCGCGCCGTATCTTTGGTTGAATAACTATGCGCGCGCAGGTTAAGTCCAGAGGCACCGATCACCGCCATTCAGCCACAATATATTAAACTAAATAATTATGTATTTCTAATAAGAATTTACGGTAATTAATGATTTAAAATATTGTATTTTTTAAATGCTTTAATAGATAATTAGATAAAGTATAATCTTATCTTATCAGATTTTGACTACAACAAGTTTATTTATTTACAAAATAATAAATCTTTTGGTAACAACCTCTTTACGGATATTAAAAAAAAAGTGGAATAAGAAAAACACTAGTGCGGCAATGAAAAGTAAAACGCACTAGTCCTACTATCCTACTAATATTATAAATGTGAAAGTTTGTGTATTTGTTTGTTTGTTTGTTACTCCTTCACGCAAAAACTACTGAACCGATTTTCATGAAATTTGGCACACACATAGAGGGCAACTTAGATTAACATATAGGATATTTTTTATCCTAGAAATCCCGCGGGATCGGAATTTACGCGGGAAAACCTTCTTCGCGTATAGGGTATAAATAGCTTCTAAACAAACATTAATATAAAACTAACAAGTCTGTCTTCCCGGAAATCCCGCGGGATCTGGAGTTACACGGAATAAACTCCTGCGCGTAGTTGCGGGCTTAAATTTTTATGCGACCTTTACTAGGAGATTGAGGAAGTTTTGAAGCAACATATAGGGTACTGTTTATCCCTGAATTCCCGCGGGATTAGGATTCACGCGATAAAAACTCATACCCGGGAATGAGGTCGTGGGTTCAGATGTTTATGGGACTTTCAGTGGGAGGTAGAGGAGGTTATGGAGCATTATATAAGCTACTTTTTGTTCCGGACTTCCCGCGGGATCGAGATTTACGCGGGAAAAGCTTCCATGAGCGAATGAAGTCGCGGGCTCATTAATATCTATATATCGGGATATCTATACATATATCGGGAATCGAACCGGCTTTTTTTCTCATGATCAACTTTATGTTGCTTTTTCGAGGGTCAGCATCGCTTTAGCTGGTCTTTATGTTTTGGCACCCGAGTGAAAAACTATGTAGTTTAAAAATATAATAGTTTGGAATGAAAAAACCCCGACGTTTATATCTTAAAGTCTTTTTATCGATTTTCTCAAGATCTACATAACGGATTTTTGTACGGTATGACTAAAACGTAGTAAAAAATCAACTGTTCTTAAGATGTGTGGAGTGTGTCTTAATATGTGTGGGGTCGGGGTTAACGCAGGAATAACTTTGTGACACACTGAGTTCCACGCGGGCGGAGCCGCGGGCAACAGCTAGTGTGTAATAAACCGCATTCCGGGCGTAAGACTAAAGAAAAAATAGCAACTTTACGAGCAAGTGTGTTGAAAAGATATTATTTGAATTTCCGAAATAACCAGTTTATTTTTAGCGTTAAAAAGCATTTAACGGACGTGTTTGTGGTCCAGTCTTTAATCGTAAGCGATAATGTTGGTGTGTGTGGTATGTAAAGTTAATACCGATTTATTAATAGTGCTTATTTTTCAGCACTGTGAAGTAATTGTTAATTAATTATTTGTTAAGGTAATTTTCAAAATTTGTGCTGTAAAAGTAATATGCGAATAATTATAAATATAAATAAATAATTCGTATTTCAATAGTAGCATAATTTTCCTCGATCGCTCTGAGAAACTTGCCCTTCAGTAGATACCTACAATTGAGTGTTTTAGGCATTTTTCTTTAAATTAATAAGTTTTAATAATGAATTGATTAAAATAAAACAAACACTAAATTAATTGTTTATTAATTTAGTGTTCGTTACAACGACCGCACGTGACAACAGCATCATAACTGGCTTAGCTGTTTTTGAGAATGGTAAGAGCGTACAAAACCACAGACGAAAGATAACTTAAATTAAGATGCCTATTGTATAATTTGTATGTTTCACAGACAACAAATATTGGCCTTACGGTCAAAATTCAATTAATTCGTAGAGGCAGCTGCGGGTTAAAGCCATCATCCAAATATTTGACGGTACCTCAATAAATAACGTCGACAAAACGGACAAAAACCCGTTTATATACCATTCTAACATATTGTCTGGGTTAGATATACGTTACGGTAAATAGAAATATTTTGTGTGCAAAATATCAAATGGAATTTCCTTGGCCCTGAAAACTTTCTTTATGCTTTCGGGGCGTATGGTTGTATCATAATTATGATCATTATAGAGCTAGACTTAGGGTTAAGGTCAAGGTAGGTTAGCTTTTGTTGTATTAAAATAAATATTATATTTCAAGGAACCTACTGAAAGGAGCGTTGGGTTGGAAATAAGGGGTTAATAATTTTTTACCCTTTTTTTAGGGTTTCGTAGTCAAAACATAGCTTCTATATTTTTTTCATTTCCGCCCACCCGTCTCTATATCTGTTCATAAATGTAAAAAACGATTTTTATCTATCTTAATCTTAATACCTATAGATATAATTGTCTGCCTGTTTGTTTGTCTAGGCATCACACGAAGTACTGAGTAAAATTTGACGCGGTTTTCGCATTTGTATTTCTGGATGTCTAGCTTAAAAATGATGTTTAATTCATCTTAATACGCTAATATTACCCCTACCTAAGTTTAAGAGTAATTTTGGTGAGATTCTTTTTTACCTTAATTGAGTAAATGCTTGACAACCATCCCACCAGATGGTAAATGGCGATGTGTTCCATGATGAACGCAGTACCTTTATAAAACTGTATTCTCTCTTCTTCTGAAGATTTCCACACGGTATACTGGCGAAAACATTGATGCAGGCAAGCTATGGAATGCAAATCTTTTCGTTTGTATCTGTGGGATGTTAAGACGTGAGGATGGAAACTCGCCGTATGTTAGGTTGTTCGATGGAGAAACGGGCAAGGTGGGTATAAACAGTTCCTGCGCAAACTCTCTAAAATGAAGATATGCTATAGAAGCACGAGATGCTGCCGACCTTGATGTATAAGATATCGTTAGTTCTTTAAATAGTGTGTAACAACAGTTACACAGTGAATAACATACGAGTACATATACTGAACCCTACATAGATCGTGGCCCGACGAATTTGGCCAGTTTTTCGTTTATACATTTTTTCTTTTGTTCCCTTCAATGTTATTTTCAGGCTCATTGTTTATTCTGAAGATAAATAATTTACAAAAATAGCCACAATATTTAGTAGATATATTTTTTTGTATTTTGAAGATTATTATAGAAAACTTAACTTGTGGATCAAGTTGCTTACGATCTCGAGGAATGCGAAGTCCCATAAGAAATTTAGTATGAAGATTGTTTATTGGTTGAGACCCTGAAAAGGACATACGATAGTTTTTATCTCGGAATATGTCTCTTGAGGATAATTTAAACGTTAATTTGTCGTAGTTCGTCTCCGAAGTAGACGAAACAGCAAGCAGAATGTAGCGACGTTTATTTTAGATGAAGAATCACAAGTTTTACAAACACCCTGAAGATTTGACCTTATTATTAGTAATGGTACGGGAGCCGACGATGCTAAATTTGGATTTACTCGAGCGTCATAGAGACCTATTGGGTTGCAAAGCTTACATGAAAAGAAGAAAAAAATGTTATATAATGTATATCTTTTCATCGGTGGGGGAAGCGGCTATAGACTTTTAAATATGTAAAAAAATAATGTCCATGTGGACATACTCGAGCGCTTCAGATATTGATAGCATCAATATTCTACGTATTTTTAATAATGTACTATGTCAATCTGATCGTTTGTTTGATGGGGGTAAGGGTTGAAAATAAGATAGAAAAAATCTAATCGAGCACGATTTCAGAGCAGATTTTCTAAGGGGGTATTAAGTGAACCTAAAAAAAGCTCTCATTCAATAATCTAACGATTTCGATGTGACGCAAACTCGCTACCATTATTATAATGTGCAAAAAAAATTCGAACTTATATATGGGGCTCATACTTGGTGGTGGTACTTAACTGGGTACCAGGTACCCCCTGTACCTTAATCTGACGCGCTCGAGTAAATCCAAAAATCCCCTCTTGGGCTCCCTAGCTATAAAGTCAGGCTACTCTTGCACGAAGCTATTATAAATATAATATTTATTAATAGTGTAATTTATGTTATAATTGTGCTACAATCCGTGGCGCTGGCTTTTTAGTTATTAATTACTCTGAAGGTCGCAACACCGGCTATTGACATAAGTCAGTTCTACGAAACATGGCCTTGATATGGACGATTATAATTGACATTGATAAAAAATATATCCATACTTAAAATAAAAAATTAGGTCAGTTAATCAAATTCACTATTTTCTAAAATAACAAAGGAAACCTTATTTTTAATTTTATTGATTCAATATTTTCATAAATTTTCATTAATTATTTTTTATCGAGTAGTTATTCAATGTTTTTTTACTATAATGCGATATGTTTATTATGTGTAGGTACCTAAATAAATAATATCATTATATTATAGTATGTAGGTTTATGTTTCATGTAAAAGTTATAGATAGGTACGATATTTTTTGTACAGAGAAATTATAATAAACTCAGGATAGCAAGCGAGCATGCGGTACCTCCCTTTCACTGCCGCTAATGTCAACTGTGAACTGTGACCCAGAACAAGGCTTAAATGGACTGGGATGGTTCGTCCAGTTAACTGAGGCGTTATTAGTTACTTGAATGTTAGTTGTTTAGTTTATAAGTGCGTAGTACGTATTAGGACTCGGAAAGGGAATGTTAATGATAGTGAGTGATGTTACTTGATGTAAAATAACAGTTTTTTATTTTCGGTATTTAATAAAGTGTATCACTCTATAGTCTTAAATATTCTGCATGAAATTTTATAAGTTTTTTAATTTTATTTAACAGTAGTTAATACTGTCCTTACTTGATGGTGACTGCTTACATTATAACTATGTGTGCATAAACTATTAACGAAAAACTTCAAATAGCTTTGACCAATGATAATTTCATAAGAACTTCGTTTAAAAACGTACGAAAAATTATGTTTCATTTACAAGAGAATTATGTAGGTAAATATGTACCTAATAAAAAATAAATTTTACATAACACATAACCATTCGAATGAAAAACCTTATAATGCGTGGATATAATAAGGATAAATTATAATTAAAATTAAATTTTAAATAAGTATGAACACTATTTTATGTACCACTGATTTCTAATAAAAATAAAATTTAATCTATGGGTTACCAAAATGTTTCGCACTTAATAAATTTGTATGTAGTTAAATAAATTGGAAAAGGAAAACGTCACTAAATTAACTTATAAGTCTTGAAATACAGAAAGTTATTTAATATCACTCATTCTGAATTCAAATTGACTTGCAAAAACTCTGCCTTGCCGAAAGCATGGAAAACTACTTACTTTCAACATGCTCACGAGACCGCTAACTTTTGGCGCAAAAACTCATATTTTATTTACGCTGTATATGAGAAGAATCCATTAGGCTCCTTCGTGTCACGCTGATTCAGCGAAAACCTTCGACCACAAAGAGCCGAGCAATATTTACTATCATTCATTCCCTTGTCACTTTACCATGACAGATTACTGCGAACAATTTACAATAAACATCTAAGTAACTAAAACTCACCTACCAACGCACATCACTAAGTTCACACACGGTGCCGAAGTTGTTGAAAGTTTGTTTAAATTACGTTAAATAACTTTAAAAGCATCGTTCGTGTCGCGTATTCGGGGTGTGAATCAATTATTTATTTTGACAAGTGGGGTGAACCGAGCCGAGGTGAAAGGAACGGGCGGTTTGACGCGGGCTAATCGTATAAACGATGGAATCAACTGCGGGGTACATGTTCCGCCGACGATCGCGGGAACTCGGGTCGCGCGCACGCGCTTTTCATACTTCTCGAACCGCAAATTTTTCTCATCGCCAGTTTCAACTAAATTGCAAAACCACAAGCAGAGCTACTGCGCCGTGGGATTTCAACGGAATGTAATCACCCGAACAACACGAGCGAGGAAACGAGATTCTTTGCTGCTCACCTACAAAGTAATTCACACCCGACTCGATCTCATAATCGACCGGAAGAATTAGCATAACGCGCGCGCTGCAAAATTTAATTTCGGCGCCGTCTTGGATTACTGCATAATTTAATAGTTTATTTGAACATTTGAAGGACGGTTTGTTACGGTTCGCTAATTAGGACAAACTTGTTGTTGAAATTTGAATACCGAATTTCTAAAGTGTCGCTGATGGCACAATAAACAATGTCTTCCCGAAGAATTTTACTTGGAATTCTTACGTAACTGTGCAGACTAGGAACTTTGGTTTGCTAACTTTCTTACATATTTTATGGTAAATAAGATTTATCGTTGTTATAGACCTGAAAATATTGCGAATGTGTTATGAGATGTTTTGGTTGAACTAATATTTGTTTGTTTTGAATCTCTCAAATATCACAATTCAAATTCAAATATCGAATTGATGTAAACGCTATTAGGTATAACTGAGATATCTAAGATTTCCATTTATTTCAATCCATTTCCATTTTTAAATTAAATAAAGTTTATCCAACCAGCATATTATAAAAGGAGACCCGAGCTCAGCTCTTGACAAGTATACCAATTTAGTCCGCATTGATTGCCTTAAGGAGCCATCAGGAAATCAGTTATTTAGCAGTTACAGTGTACCTACCTTTAAAAAATAGGTACGTGATTTTTATTCTCGCACTCTGACACCTTTATTTATTTATTTATTTAATCTTTATGCACTATACAAATGTACAGATACAAAGGCGGACTTAATGCTAAAAGCATTCTCTCCCAGTCAACCTTTAGGAAGTACGAACACAGCGAAAAGGCGGCATAAATATCTATAGCTATATACTGAAAATAGGTATTGAAACAAAAGAGAAAAAAAACGAAAACATAACAAAAAATATATTGTTATTATATATGTATAATATATATAAGAAGATAATATAAATATACTATATAAATAAAAACCTATACAACATATATAATACATATAAATATAATATATAAATAAAAAACCTATACAATATATATATATGTATATATAATATTAATTTACGGTGATAATAGGTATATGGTGATTTGACGGAACAAAACCTAACTATTCCTCTCGACATAATGCGCATGAAGTTTCTTTTTGAAGAGGAATTTACTAGTTGGCTTTCTGAGAGACTCAGGAAGACCATTCCAAAGTCGTGCGGCTTGAACAGCAAAGGAGTAAGACAAGAAACCGGAATGGTGAAGTGGAATAGAGAGAAGCATACTCTCCGTGGAACGAAGCTGCCGTTCATGTGTATCCCGTAGAAAATTAAACTTTTGTTTCAGGTACGATGGAGAGTGCTCATCGTATAAAACAGAAAAAAGAGTAGAAAGTATCCTAACTTGTCTCCGTTGGCGAATAGGAAGCCATTGAAGTTGGGACCGAAAAGAGGACACATGATCGAATTTGCGGAGACCGAAAATAAAACGGATACAGTTATTAATTAGACGATCTAGTTTGTTCAGCAGGTCTTCATTAAGATCAGTGGTACACACAATAACCTTTCATGGGGTCATTCTTATTATCTTCTATGCCACTATTATAATATACCACATTTACCCACCACCTTAATATAATATGCCACACATTATAATTTATGGCAAAGACGTAAACGAGTACAAGTAGTAATATAATATAAGGTATCTGACATTCTTTAGCTGTCAGCTGACATAGCTAACCTGAGAGCTAGCCCAACACGCACAATTTTTCTTCTAGCTTCTATCCGTACAGCATATCGCATAAAGAACTTCGCCCCAAAAAAATCCCACAATCAATATTCAACAGGAGTCTAAATGTCATTCTGACATGACACGGGCATGCCTTCGTAAGCATGACATCAAAGGCAATTAAAACCAGGGAACAAACATTTATGTTCATTTCCCTAATGGGGAATGGGGCACTCCCTTGCCCTCGCCATGAAAACTAGCAGAATCTACCTTTTTTCGAAACGTTTCGGAAACTGTAGTTCAAACTGTATTATAACTGCGTAAATAAGTTTTCACGCAGATATTGTATGCGATTATTGCATGCAACTTTTGTTTTCTCAAAATTTCTTGCCTCTGAAGACCAGGTACGATTACGCATACAAAATTGGCATGTGCTGTTTAAACTAAGGCAAAACTTGAAATGAAAGTTGTACAAAATATCAAGTACCTATATTACGAGCTGTTTATATGATGCATGTAATTTTATTGTATTTAATAGACAAGAAACTGGCATTATGTAAATGAGGCCTAAGGTTTGACAAATAATTTAGCTAGCTTTTATTCTTTAGATTTTAATGTTACATAAAAATATATTTTATATCACAATTTCTTCGGCAGGTACATCCTATAATCTCATTACGCAGAAATTGTATCTACTGAATCGCACACTAACAAGAAACAAATAAGGAATAGGTGAGGTTAATTCACTTTTTAACCCCCATAAAGGGATTTCTTCCTTCCTTCCAAAGTTTTTCTTTCTTACAGAATGGATATTATCGATAGGTCCATTTGCGTAACTGCCTACACGATAAACAACGAAAAAGTAAGTGAGCTAATACTGTCAACGGAAGAAATAATAAAATGAACTAGGGCATTCTACAAAAACAAATTATTCCGTATAAAACTATTTGACCCAGCAGGCATTGTCCTGCAACATTAATTATTTACATATTTATTATATGTAAATATTAGATATACCTACGTCAAGTTCTAAACGACATATCAAGTTGAAACATACACCAGTTTTCAAGTTAGATAACCATCAACATAAATGCAAAGACTGGATCAAAATTCAATGGGTTTTGCGTGATGTATATTGCACGTACACATACATAATACATATATGTATACAAAGATGTAAAAATAATATTTCTGGCTTTTATTGACTCTACGAAGACCCTTCGTACGTTATATTTAACCAACTTGAGAAAAAGAAGACTTGTCGACATTAAAGTCGTTTTTTTTTTGTTAAAAAATATCTCAAATATATTTATACAAAAACTAGTTACCTTTTTTAAAGGTCTTAAGAGGTTGCTAAAACTCATAACCTCTTAATGCTTTTAGTGTTAAAACATTATCACGTCTCATAAAAGCCAAGATTCGAATTTTCTAAATATATTTTAGTGTATTAATTTTAATGAAAGATAATTTAACTACCGAACAAATAAAATTGGAACTTAAAACTCACATAATAAATACCAAAATACATCACTGTGAGTTGTGACTAAATGGGCATTCAAACGAGCTTAGCATTTAGCGGTGGCTGGATCTCTGAACGTTGATATTCAGCTAAATCCTATTTTATTCGCTCTAAATAGCACCTCTGTGATATAATAAGTATTCATTTAATATTAACAAAGTAATATAACTTAAAACCGTGCACATACATATGTAGTTATTTACATCGCTTGTGATTCAGCAATCATGTTCATATTAATTGAATTTTAACAATTCAATTCAATTAATTTTCTTTTTTTTATAGCCTGAAGGGCTGACGAAAAAGCGGACGAGCCACCTGATGGTAAGTGGTCTTCGTCGCCTATGGACACAAGCAACACCAGGGGAATCACCAGTGCAAAACCGGCCCTGAAGGAGAGCTCTTTGTACACCTTTCTTGAAGAACCCCATGTTATAGCGCTTCGGGAATACCTCAGAGAAGCAAGCTCATTCCATAGCTTGCAAGTTCGCGGCAAAAATGACCGTGAAAATCGAACTGTAGTCGAAAGTTTTTAACAGATAAATGTAAAACGTGTTAAGTACCTACCATCATAACATAGGTAAGTAGTTCTGTTAAACCATAATATTGGCACACTTTTATTAATACTATCGATTAATAAAATAATAAGTAGTGTTTTTTAAACTTAATTTAATAAATTCGGAAAACAACTGAATGTAAGAGATGACAGTGTAAAAACACACAAGGTAAGGTACAAGCCCGCGCGGCACAAATTCATGAACCCATTATTTGAAACACTCAGAAGCTGCACGTCTAGACGTCATTTACTAACGGTATAACTTACAATCTTACATGATTTGACTACGTTTTACTTGAATAGTCAGAAGGAATTTTCTCTTTCAGTCTTATTCAGCAATAAAAGACACTTGAAGAATTGCTAGTAGAAATTAGAATTTGCCCGCTGGTTCTAATGACAATCGTTCTTTTAGATTTTAAATCGCTTTCAACGTTTTAATAACAAAGTCTTGAGCACACAATTTTCAACGGCACGCTGAGAATAAAATTAGTACTGAAATTATAAAACATTTCAGTCAAGAGCGAGTCGATATTGTTCATGTTTGAGTTCGTACCTATATCATCATCCGAATCCATCGTGGCACTATATTTAGCACCGGTCTCCTTTCAGAAAAAGTAGATGAATACCATAGTACGTACACCACGCCAAGTGGGAATTAGCAAACTTAATAGACCTTCAAGTTTAGCTAATTTTCCTCACGTACGTTTTACCATGTTTTTCTCACTGTTATCAATTATTTTATCTGTTAAAAATATTGTTATTTTTTTCAATTTTGCGAATCTTTACGCCATATTTCTATAGGTACTAGCAGCCGTCAGCACGAACTTGATTCGATGTAAATACTAAAAGATTTTTTTTTATTAATAGTCGGTAAGCGAACTAATCACCAGATGCCAGAACTGAGTCGTGAGTTATGACCTTAACCTTTTCAATCTGGGTAGAGACCCGTGTCCAGCAGTGTGACAGTTATGTGATGCGATGATGATAATAATGTTGATGATTTCAAACGTAGGTTTTACATATTTATGTCATAGGATTTTTAAAACTTGTTTTATGATTTTTCTGAGATACTAAGGTATTCAGTAAATACGTATATTCATAGTACCTATGTAAGAACTAAGTAGAGTAAAAATAATGGAATTTTTAATTTATGTGTCCCTTAATGATATTTCATAATTATTATTTTTATGTAGGTACGCCTATTTCAAAATCATTTATTGCAACTGCGTAAGTACCTACTGGTTTATTATGTGAAATCTATTCTAGGAGTCATAATAGTGATAAAATTAAAGTGATTAGTAATCTTCCTTCCTACGCCCACTCTGAAAAAGATTATAGAATGTTTGTGTCACGATAAATGGTTTTAAATTAAAACCGTTTCGAAATATTGGCTAGTTTTTGTTAATAATCATAAGAGACAGTAGTTTTATTTAGATTTAAATTTTTTAAAAGACTAGGACAATGGAAGTCTATCCGACTACAATAATCCTAAGAAAATCAAATTAGCAGCTCATGATCATCAAAGCCCAAACAGATCGTTATGAAGGTCTGTTATATATAGCTAATATGTCAGCATTTAGCTAAAAATTAAATTTTACATCCATAATTAAATTTTATGTCAAAAAACGCCTGACATTATTTTGGAAAAGAGCTGACACCCTTATATAGCTGGACCGATTTTTGCCAAAAATAAACTATAAATCACCGCAAGTAAATTGGCTTTCGATTAAAAAACCACATTCAAGCCGGTTCACTCATACATGAGCTATGGTACCGCAGACATACAAATAGACAAATGGTCAAACTTATAACACCCCTCTTTTAGGTCGGGGGATAAAAGGGATCACAGAGAAAGCCCCATGTAGTCAGATTCCATATTCATTCAAGTAATAAAAAAAGGGTTTTTGTACTTCACCCGAGCAAAGTCGCGGGCCAATATCTAGTGCAATATAAAATACATTTTAATACTAACGACCTTTGTATGGGAAGACTAAATTGTAGTCTCGCCACGTATTTGTATCGTGAGGTAATTTGAGCCCTTTTTGGTGTGGTCGGTGTCACGGACAAAATGAGGTTTCGAGTAAATTCCCAGCGGTGGGATTGCATGGTTGGTTGTTTCAAATACGTAGTACTTTTACTACACTTCGTTATGGACTTATGGATATCAATAGTACATACGTACGTACTCCGTTCGCGTTTAATATAGCATTCGTATTCCCTAGCAACCCTACGAATGCCAGCTTCTGCCGTTGTGATTAAGGTTCATTTTAGACTGACGCATGACGGCGAGAATTAAAAATGGCTTAAGTAAATTTTGGTTACAAATTAAAGTCAACCGTGAGTACAGATAATAAATTTGTTTTTGCAGGGAGTGTCAATTCCATATTCTCGGCGACACAAGTATGTACAGTCATTGAGTCATAACTAGCTTCCGCCCGCAGAGTTCGCCCGCGTGGAATTCGTTGAAACTTCACCCTATTTCACCCCCTTTGGGGTGTAATTTCCAAAAATCCTCTCTTAGTGCTCCCCTACACTCCCCAAGGAACATAGGTGCCACATTTCAGCTTCTTCCGTTCAGTAGTTTCGGCTGTGCGTTGTCTGTCAGTCAATCACTCAGTAACGCAAGAGTTTTATATGATAAAGGACCTCGGGCGGCACAAAAACATGCGATACTTAGGTTGTCTACTAAGCTCTCCACCATTTCACACTGGAGCAAGGTGTATGGCAATGTTAAGCTTCCTCGCCTCATACCCATGAGGAGAACCTCACGCTACTTAGTAGGCTATAAATAGGTGACGTCAATAAATTTAATCGATACGACTTTTATAACCCCTGGTTGTGTGTTCCTACAAACTTTAAATATTAAATTGTTACTTAACAGTGAAAAAGTCAAAACTCGGTAAAGCAATTTTGATTCGAAGAATTAAGATACGTATGAGTTGACAAAAATGAACATATAATTATTATAAATACAAGTCTCTTTTCGCGGATTTCTCCGCGTGAGTTAAAATGCAACAAAATATCTACTGTTAAAATTATACTTAGGGAGCGTATCTATTATTGGGATAAAAACTATTTTATTTCCTATCCTGGATCTCAAACTATCTCTATACCTCATCTAAATTGGTTCAACATATTAAGTGAAGACACGAAGTCGCAAGCAGTAGCTAGTATCTGCTAAATAACTTTACTTATAAAACGATACAATGCTATTGTAAGCAGCAAGTCTATAGGGACACGCTAACGAAGCGTCGACGTATCATCAAAACAGAATAACTAGGGGACGACGGCTTCACACAATTAATGTCAGTCAACATTATTCTTCGTGGCAAAGTTGCGACAAAAATACAACGTCAGCAGGGAAAAGTCGGGGCGAGGCGAGTCAGAATATTTATTAATATCTTTTTCTTGCAGACACCACCGAGCATATGCAAAAATGAGAATAAGTTTTATCTTGCCATTTAAAAAGAGGTCGTGGATCATGAATATTTTTATTATTACATGGTTCAAAGAAATAGCTTTTCAACGTCACAAAATTACAATTCAAAGGCGGTTTTGTATTGCGTTGTATTGTACTCGTAACTTCACAAAATTTAGGAACGTCGTTAACGTCAAAGAAATTAGTAAATCGTGGAAAATCTTTTCAATATGATTGTTAGAATCGGCCTATTGTAAGTTAGACTTGGGGTTGTAAGAGCTCTGTACAATTTAAAATATCTATTAATATACATATAAGGGCTCTAACTTTTGAACGGAAATAGATAGACTCCTGAAATTGTGAGAGAATAATGTGTTAGTGTAACCAAAGTAGTAAAATTAAAAAAAAATATTAAAATCAAAAGTTAAACGGGGTCCCTATTCATGTATGCTTAAAAATGGTCTTGGTTGGTCGTGCACCATTAAATTGTTGACACTTGAAATTACACAAACTACGTGTAATTTGTGCAAAAATAATCGATCACCCAAAACCTCATTTCGACATCTAAAGTCTAAAGATTGTTGTAGGTACTTTTATATTATTACGAAGATTTAATTGAATCTAACCTAAGCCTCATTAAAATTCATTGACTTATTTAAAGTTAGAGTAACGGTAAGGTGAAAGTGTACGAAAACAAAACTTCACATTTCAATGCCTGTAATCTGTCTCACGTGGTAAGCCGAGGCTAAGCCAAATGGGTCGTCAAAATACGTCATGAATATTATAGGAGCTTTCTTGTTTCTCTACTTTTAGGTAAATTCATTCCTACATAACATCCTTATTTATTCCATTTTCATTTATTGCTTTCTAACAACACAGCTATTACATTAATGTTTTGGGAGAAATTAACTGCTGATTTCGAGCGTCATTTTTATGTAGTAATTTGGAGAGATTTACGACGAAATCTCTACTACACTTTTTTATTAAAATAGTAAAAAGCAAAAGGCACTCATCACGAAATATTGAAAGGTAGTTTATAGTTCGCATTCATCCGCTTTGGACGGATTTTGTCATATTCCACCAATAAGGAAGCAAAAATTGAGTTTGTTTGACATTTCCACAATTTTAAAACAGTATGAAAATTGGTCAATAAAAATGTGAAGTCTTTAGGAATTAAGAAAAAAGAAATTGTTTAGACTAATAAAATATCGGTTTCAAAGCAGCTAATAGCTGCTAATATAATTGTTTCCTTCCCTTCTTAAACTTTAACTCTATTTATTTGTATCATAAAATGTTTATCCTCAAATAATACCTCAAATTAAACTTCTCCCCGCAGTTATTCCAATGGAAAAACGAACGCAAAATAATAAACGTGGAACCTTATAAAGCTCACAGGTTTAAAAAAACTAGAATCGTTACAATTGAGATTTTATCCAAGCATGCTTAAGGCAACAGCTTGCTTCGGGTCCATTGTCTATCCAACCCTAATTTGCCATTTTTTGACGCTCGCCGACGTTTGTGAAAACACACGGCGGATATTAAAATCGTATGTCTCGTTGCGTTTATCAATAAATTTACTTAGAGAATTTGTAAGTACAATTTTTATATTATAACCGTTTACTTCAAACGAGTGGAAGCCTTTTTAGCAAACTACATATAAAACTATGAGCACCGTGATGCGTTTCTGTCCAAAAATGAATAGTAATTAAAGTAAAAAAACATCTAGTAGTTACGGAGTTCCCTATACTGATGCCTTGCCAATTTGTGGAAAATGATAAACTAAAGTGTTTTCGTTCAGCCTTAGGGCAACTGACCTATACGGCTGAATTTGATATCTTATTGTGTCTCTTGAAACACGTTCAGTATTTTTGTAATTACTCCTACTATTCGTTCTTCATTCAACTACAGTTCATATCCTTTTGTCCGAGGTCTTTTCTCAGGGAATGCTTTATTTTACCTATGTACTCGTACGTTGTTCATGATAGTTATCTTTAGTTTTCAAAACCATTTTCCGCAACTTAATTAAATTCCATATTGTGTTGATTTTTATATTTTTTTCAATTCAAAAACCAAATCAACCGTGGCTGCGGAAATTAAATTTGGACCCTTCAGCGGTCTTAATCAACTGTAGATTTTAAAATTCTCATTTTAATTAAAAGATCTGTTTGTGACTTATTTCGTAGCTTTTGTTCCTTTTGATGCAGTAGTTAATTAACTGGGGTTACTGTAAAAGGACTGTATCAATGTACGCTTTGTATTTGTACTGTGCTATTAATTTAATTCGGACAGAAACGATAAGGACGCTTGGAAAATAAGGAAATAAGGAAAAATTAGTAACGTAAATTATTTATGGTGTAACCGTTACTATCCCGGATCGCTGTTCGAAGGTTCCTAGGTTTGATTTCCAGCAAGGCGAAGATATCTTCTCGTCTTGACTGTTGTGCATAGCACCCACGGCATATGAGAAATCAGCGTATAGCATAATTAATTGATTTAAAATTTGAAAGACGGTTAGTGCGTTTCTTAAATTTTAGTGTCGTATTTTTCACATACGTGACAATGGCGCTTGGCAGGCTCGACACCTGATGGCTGCGGCGTGACGACGGAGATTATTGACGCAGTAAATCAGGTAGATTGGACACGTACACTAACCAATATATCAGGACTGAATGAAATTCGGCACCATCGTTCGCATGGAAGCATATTGTACGGTGATTTCTCGAACGATGTCGCCACTTTGTATCGTAAAACGTGCTCAGGCCCACCGACCATAAACTGACGATCGGACAATTTGACTACCGGAACGATTTTGTCCCATACAATTTTCGATGTATTTGCGAAATTTCACAAGAGTCCGTGGCCTTAGAAGTGGTCGATTTGTTTGTGAAGAGAAAAGCTCATTTAATGTATGTATTTATGGATGTATTTATGCGTGTTTCAATATATTTTGTGCATCCTACCGATTTGTGCTACGTTATAATATGTATTTTCCTACCCGAAGGTTGTCTGGAATCGATCGCCAATACGGAAATGTTTTGCTTGTCCAACATAGCGATGACTTAAAACGTGATTTTTCTTTAAGTATGGTAAGAAACAACGATGATGTTGATGCATTCAGATGCAGTCATCATCCTTTTATGTTTTAAATTATACCTACTAGATGTTTTGACTTTTTTCACTTTTGACTAATTTTCAAACTAAGTTTAACCCTTTAGGCATGGTGTCTTTTTTAAATTTGAAAAAATTTCAAACGAATTCCCTATGCCAATTTTAACTCCTTGGGGAAAAAACATGACAAAATCCATTTTTAGCGGACGCCTGAAAACAACCTCGCTGCTTAAATTCATCTTCCTTCAAAATTCTTTTTACGTAGGAACATACATGCTTTTCAGCATATACGTTCAGTAGTTTCGGCTTTAAGTTGTCTGTCAGTCAATCACCCAGTTTAGACAAGAGTATTACATATAACGGTATCCTGACTTGACTTCTCTATAAAATGAACCAATAATATTTTCTTGTGGGAGTTGTGTGGGAAGTGTTGGTTTGATAAAAGAATGTATTCCATTACCATTACAAAGTGTATTGTCCATCAAACATTACTATCACAACTATTCATATGATTCACAGTTACGTAGAATGGTCTACACGACCTTCATTGTTCATCAGCCGAGCTTTCCCACCGACTCCAGAAGAATATATCCACATCTCTTGCTACGTCATGAGAATGACATCATCATCGAACGATATCAAAAACCGCTCTGGCACTAATAATTTCTTTTCTCGATGACCAGACTACAAAATATACATATCTACATATATTTATTTGATTGAAAGACTGAAAATCGGTGTGTGGGTGATACAAACAGGATACAAACAAGTACTTTTATTAAAGAATCAAAGACGGAAGGCAAACTGAAACATATTATCTTGATCACTGGTATTAACAAATTTAGTTATATTTGCTTACAATTTTATCTGTCATCGTTCAAAGCTCCTTTTCATAATAATTATGACATAATATAGAGAAATGAAAAATATATCTCTTTATTTATAACTGCCATTACAAGTGTACCTTTTATTAAATTAGTGTTAAGTAAAGTTCCTTGTTCGTGTTAGTTACTCTCGTATGTAAAATATTTCATCATTTAGGTAACTAAGTATAATTAAACATAATGCGTTAGTTGATGTTTGGTTAAATGTATTCAAGGATAATAGTTTAAAACATGTAATGTGTAATTTAATTAATGATCTTAAACTGAGACATTATTGAAACAATACCTAGGAAATTTATAATCTGTGTTATATAAATAAGGTAGCTTCTTGGAAGTACAAATGATATGAAAATATTATTAGGGTATTAGTGACTCGCGTTATTATGATTTACTGCAATAAAAAGGATATTAACATTTTTGCTGAGCCACTTTATGAAAAAAATATATCAAAGCAAAATGAGGGTACATTGGTAAAAAATAACTAACTCTACTTTACACAGCGAAATAGTGCAATACCAAGTACAGTTACGGATATAATTTGTTCCTCAGTTCCCCATTCGGTATTCGTTAACGTGAGGGATATTTCATTGTCTGCGTTGCTCCGTTTCATTTTTGTGAAAATCTCGAGAACTTATTCCTTTAATTTTTAACGAATATAGTGTTCGTTCTGTGCAAAGTTTCGTCATTAAGCCTCAAATTATTTAGTTTGAGAATTGTTTCGAATAATACATCGATGTTATCCATTAGATGATGTAATCCATTAGCGTTTTAGGTGCCAATAGCGCTACTCACTTCTTGAGCCTTCGAAATTCAGCGAAAACCCGATGTCTTCTTCAGGTCATCATGCGATCTGGTTGGCAAGCGCTCTCTTCTCCAGTTCTCCCTTTTTCGAGGCGTGATTTTCTTTCAAGGACATTTTTTCCCAGTGGATATCAGTCCTCATTGATGCTTTTAATTTTCGATTTTCGTTCATATTTGTTTTGATGTGCTATTTTTTCGTGTGTGCCAACATTTTATTTTCAGTTTTTATTCGTCAGAATATTTCCAACACATGATGTGTTGATTCTGCTCCTCATGGTTTTGGTTATCATTTACCAAATCCTTCATTTGTCTATTAATATAGTTATTAACATTTTAATGATGGGTGTACTGTTTTTTTGTTCTGCCACTGCTCCAGAAAAGCACTTTATCATAGAGGCGAACGAACGGCGACAGAATAAATCAAGTCTTTTAGCTCCTTTTTTAATTATTAGTATTATCAGAAACAAATTTATTTATGACCCTAGATATAAAAATAATCCAACCTTTGCTATGTTGCTAGAATAAAATAATCTAATATAGTAAGAATAAGTAAATATTTTTTTTTTCATATAAATTCACAAAATTTCAATTTTCAATAGAAACAGATTTCATATGTCTATCAAATTAAAGACATTGTTTTTTATTGATATCATTGATTTTGGGTCTCAAAATATCGATTAGGTACACAGTTAAACTTCAAATATAAAAACTGGCAGCCTCAAGCGATTCTTAATGTGAATAGCTGGCAAAAGAATATACAAGTCACCGGAAGGTAAATGGTCACTGTTGCACACGTTTTCAGTAAGCACTAAAGACATCAAAGATGCGGTAGTAATTAAAAATATAAAAGGGAAAGAAAGAAACAAAATAATAGCTCTCAGCTGGAACAGAAGATGTCGTGTAATATGACGGCTGATTTAAGCATGAGGGCTTTTGTCATCTTAAGACTTTAGATCAGTAGTTATTCTTGTTTGCCTCACAACGGCCAGAACGTATAAAAAGAGGTAAGTGAAATAAATATAATTATTTTATTTTATTCAATATATGCCATGAATTTTGCTTCGACGCCCAAGGTATTTTGAATTGCAGTCTAAAGCCGTGCAAACGCACAATTTTGCATGATTTCACTGGACTATTGTCCTTTTTTGTGCATTTGTTTTATGGTGCTGACCCTTTTGGAGAACTTGTTATAAATGTAAAGAATATATTTTCGTAGAGCTTTATTTATTTTTATCTGCAAGCAAGTTTTAGCTAGTAGAAAATATTTTAAAGTCTTCTGCAGCGAAGTAGTAGTTTGTTATCTTAGAACTAAAGATTTTTCTTGTCATGTCTACACAAAAGTCGCTATTTACTCGTTACGTAATTTTATACTTTTACGTCATAGGCACTGAGAAGTATTTTCATTAAAATGTATTGAGGACTTGGTAACTGAAAGCCAATTAACCAAAGAAACGTGACAATAGTTAACAAATGTTTCAATCTAAACAGCCCGTAATTTTGTTAATAAATAAATTTCTCTGAACACATAATAGTATATTATGATATAAGTGCGCGAAGTTGGTCATTACAGTCGAGGCGGTATTGCACAGCCCGAGCCGCAAGGCGAGGGCTGTAAGAGCCAAGACTGTAGTGAACAAAGCGCACGCGTATCATACGACGTTTTTCAACACACTTGCGAGGAAAAAAACAATTAGGTATCGACATTTTTCAGTCACAAATCAACAAATTATAAACGAACAAATGTTTGCACAAAATGGCGCCGAGGTTTATTTTATTTTTTCGCGCGCCGTATCTTTGGTTGAATAACTATGCGCGCGCAGGCGCGCAGGTTAAGTCCAAAGGCAAAGAACACCGCTATTCAGCCACAATATATTAAACTAAATAATTATGTATTTCTAATAGGAATTTACGGTAATTAATGATTTAAAATATTGTATTTTTTAAATGCTTTAATAGATAATTAGATGAAGTATAATCTTATCTTATCAGATTTTGACTAAGTACAACAAGTTTATTTATTTACAAAATAATAAATCTTTTGGTAACAACCTCTTTACGGATATTAAAAAAAAAGTGGAATAAGAAAAACACTAGTGCGGCAATGAAAAGTAAAACGCACTACTGTGTAATAAACCGCATTCCGGGCGTAAGACTAAAGAAAAAATAGCAACTTTACGAGCAAGTGTGTTGAAAATTAAGTTAATCAGACTTATTGCAATTAGTGAAAAATAAGGTGTAAGATTCCATTCCACACACTTAAACAAAAATCATGCTAATATAGATAGATAAATCATGCTAATATATATTGCATGATATTGCTTGATAATATGTAATCCTAACTGATGTTAAGTGGAAATAAAATTCAAGATGATGCTTACAATTAGGTCGTATTATCGACTCAAAAAATACTACAAAAAACACAAAGTGCAAAATCAAATAGTCCTTATTTGTGCACAAATATAGTATATATGATCTGACTTGTTAAAGAAACGGTCCTTTTAATGGTAATAGTTGACTCAGGAGCAGACAAGGCATCATCGTTGCATGTGGACATCAACAACATAATAACGCTTCGCTATACCTGAGTCGTCGAGAATATGGAATTACCGTTCCTTGCTAAAATTAATTAATTTATTTATTTATTTATTTAAGCTTTATGCACTATACAAATGTACAGATGCAAAGGCGGACTTAATGCTAAAAGCATTCTCTCCCAGTCAACCTTTAGGAAGTACGAACACAACGAAAAGGCGGCATAAATATCTATAGATATTGAAGCAAATGAAAAATAACAAAATAAAGTAAAATATTTGTACCTGTCTTATTTAAAAAAGTGCTCACAGTTCTATTCAGCTTGTAAGCAAAATTTAATTACTGCATTTTAAATTCTGAATGATTCTGAAATGATTTACTTACAAGGGCAAACACTTGTGTGGGATGCAGTTAAAATGAATTCTATATCGAACACCAACGCACTAACCTAGGCTATAGACGTACAAGGATCTTTTGGCGCGTGTCTGACGTGAGAGTGACAGAGACAGCGCCTTACAATTTGCCTTCCCTGTAAGGCGCTGTCTTACACGTCATCCACGCGCCAAAAGATCGTTGTAGAACTATACTCCAATACGGTTTGTCAATGGTCTATGGTCGCTAATAAGATCGAACTAACTTGACTGAAAGTTAAATGATTTATGTTACATTTTTATACAACCCTTTAGTTTACGTTTGTAAGTTACTCATTCAAATAAGGATTTATTATTGAATTGAATTGATAAAGAATACATACTGTGATAATATATTTTCTGACGTAATACAACGAATATTAGATAATTGTAGTTTGAAATACAACAAAGACGAAGTAGCAATTCATGTGTAGGCAAACAAATTGAAAATTTTCAATACGCTAACCAATAAACGTCTATTTTCGATTCGCAAAACAATACCAAGTAGTGTCAAACTTCAAAGCATATCGGAATAAGTTCGACTATCACATTTGCTTCATAAGTGCCTGCTTACATTCAACCTTCCATGAATCTAAACTAACGTCTGGTTTGATCATATCAAGCCTTTCTCGCTCCACTTACTTTGTATGAACCTATCCACAACTTACAATCAAAGGGTTCGACTCTGCCACTGTAGATTCGTGAAACGAATAGTTTCAATCGTATGAATAAGTGATTTCAATTTTTATATCAATATGTCGGTTTTGCTTATCGTCAAAAATTTCGAGAATTTCATCAGAAAATCAACTGAACTTTGCTTCGAGAATATTATCATTGCTTTAAATATTTACCTAAGTATACACACAAGATAACCCCACGAGATTAAAATCTATAATCAAGATCTAAGATACTCAAGAATTTAAGATAAGGTTGGCACGTATAGGTATATTGTATACCATGCCAATGTACCTATGTATGTACTACTAGTTAACGCGCCCTCGCTTCACTTAGGGGAACCAGCCGCTTACTAGAAAATAGCTCTCAGAAGGCCATAGATTTATTATTAATACAACTATAGATTGGCAACTGTGTGACGAAACCAAAAATGAATCTCCCGCCGTCGCGTCGGTGCCGAGCGCGACGCCTGGGGGTTTAATATCTAGGGGAGTCACATCCAGGTACCGCACAATAAAAGGGGGCTTTCGGGGTTGCGGGCGGCTAGAGTGGGAGCTCGAACCGCCCAATGGCAACCCCGGGAAGAACTGCTCTGTGTGTGGCCGCACAGAGCCGTTGAGATGGGTCCGTACGGGACATTGCGCTTGGAGGGCACCGGTCGTGTTCCTTTGGAGATCCCGGAGTCCTCCACAAGCGTCGAGGTAGGCCACCGGGGGGGTTTTAGTGGGTAAAAGTCCCACATAACCCTGTGTTGCTCCCACGGCACCGGGTACCTTTTGAAGGTGTCCCCCTCGATAAAAAAAAAGGTACCGCACAAGTAACCATCACTAATTAAGACTACAAAGGACGTTATTCCACACAGAAATGTAAAAAACAGGAGGATATGAGAAAATTGAGGAATTTTTTTTGACAATAGCCCGATAAGACTGCTATGCGGTCTAAAAATTGGTTTCGTCTATCTATCTCGCTCTGCCATACGTGTATAATATGTTTTGCTCTTTTGCATTGCCAATCTATCTAAACGTCAGTGTATGCTAAATCTATGCAGAAGGCTGATTTCTTTTGACTTACTTGACAGTTAACGTTTTATTATTCTGACATCTAAGCGATATTATTGCAAAGTTTCATGAAAATGCGTTCAGTAGTTTTTGCGTGAAAGTGAAAACATAAACTCACACACATTCTTACAAATTTTAAACCTGTGACGAAACGTCGTTTCTAAATTTAAAATAATAAAAGCAGAAACTGCAGAGTGATATTTGTGGTGAGTTAGCGTAAGAACTAGTCAACCGATTTACTGCCACGTGTTTTACTCGTATCAGTATTTTGTTGGAACGGAAGTGACAACTAAAATGAATGTTACAATGAAATTGTGTTAAACGTTCTGTTATGATATTAGCAAATAAAGTTGTGATTTATATTTGTAACTGTTGTAATTACAAAGCACTTTTTATTATTAATATAATTCAAAAGTAATTCCTGGAATCAAAAAGAAAACAAAGCCGTCATGAATCGTCTGGCAGATGAGAAACAAAGGGCACTTTTTTGGTTCTGATTAGACATAAATTGGAAAGTTTCGAGCGCATGGCGAAGTAGGAACTTCGACGTGGCGACGTGTCGCTGTGCATACTACTCGGGAGTGTAGAGTAGTACAAAGAGAGGATTTTTGGAAGTTCCCCCTTAAAGCAAAAAGGGGGCAAACTTAAACAAAAATTTCAGGCGGGTGAAGTCGCAATAAGATGACAAGTATTAAATAAATGTCAAGTTTCAGGCGGGTAAATTGTCAACAGATAAGGCTAGCAATATTTCAAAAAAAAACTTTTACAAAACTCTGTTAAGTCGTTTATCACAAATGACGAGAGGCTAGACGATGTTAATGGCGAGCTAACTCTAAGGTCACGTAATGGCCCGGGGGGTTAAAATATTAGCAACCTTCCATTATCCCGCACAGGCTTTGGGCCTTTACTAACTGCGTGTTGGGATGTATCGGATTACCCTTGATAAATGGATACGCGTAAACTATTATTGTTTTGACAGTGTTACATTTGTAATATAATATACGAATGTCCAGTTGATAGATACCCTGTTTCACAACACAAGGAGCAAAGAGAGAAGATCAAAGAAAGTCAAGTCAAAGGAAAAGGCTCAGAGAAAAGGGTGTCAGAGGGCATTTGAGTCGTTAAAAATACACAAAAGACGTTTACACAAAATACTTATGTATATGGGGATCAACAGTGCATGCGAATGCACACTTATATTTATGTTTATCATAAAAGCAATACATAAAATAAGTTCAGGCCATAAGAGGCGGCTGAAGTTGACACTCCTACTAGATGTAGGCCCTTCAGGCCTGCTAGATGTAAGCAACAAGGTGATGGGTGATAGCTAACCAGGCAGTCTTCCCCAATAATAGTTCCTTTCCTAGTTCTCACATTTACTAATGAATTGATTAGCTAACAAATCTTTAAATCACCCTCAGCTAGCTGGACTAATCATTCTAGGTTAGTTGGATTTGTTATGGTACATTGGAAAGGATGCCCGTTTACACAACTTTTGAAAATATTTCCTAGGAAAGTTTCGATAATAAATTGTCAGTAGTAAATAAGACAAACCTTATTGTAACTGTTCATTAAGTTGAAATTTGAATGATGAAATTGGTTTGGAATTTGGAACAACATGGATGCGTATATTTTAGTGAGAAACTTGCTTACATTTATCAAGTTGTGATTCTATATTTAGCCCATATTTTGTAACCTATATTCATATCAAAATATTACATTTAATTTTGATCTACGTTTGTATGTAACCTACTTTTGTATGATAAAATAAATGTTGTGTCATGCTGTCAGAAAATCAGAAATGCATAAAATTTCACGAATTACCTATACATAATATTGATATAAAATTGAGATAAATGGCATAGCTCTAACGCACTAATAGCCAAATTAGTTACATCATAAAAAATATAGAAGTTTTAACAATCTTTTTTAATTATATTTTTGAAAATATATCTAACAATAACTTCAGATGTGTGCATTCAATGAGGTAGGTATAGTATTTTCAAAACGTATTCAAAGCGGTGATGAGTTATATTACTATTTTGTTGACGGGAAGCTGAAATAACAATAGCACACGCTATTCGTTTTGTCGTAAATGTCATTATAAATTCAAATAAACCATGACTAGAATAGCAGATTGCGAAATTATGGGAAGCGACCCACAACCATTTTCAACGCAGATAACATTACCGCGCATTACTCGATGTAAATGTGCGTAATTATTACAAATGCTCAATGTAATTATGGTTTTAGTTTGTGTAACCTAATTGCTCTGATTTTACTTTGAAAAACCAACATCTTAGCCTGAATTAAATTATTAATAAACAATAAAACATATAAAACTTGCACAGCCAAAACTACTAAACGACCGAAGCGGAAATTTGGCATGTATCTTCCTTATAGAGTGCACTAAGAGTAGATTTTTGAAAGTTACCCCCTAAAAGGGTAAACAAGGAATAAACTAAAACATAAATACCACCCGGGTAAAGTCACGAGGAGACAACTAGTCATTTAATATTTAAAAAAAAGATGTGGTGTCGTGGGACACCAGGTAGGAAAGAAGTTCCTTCGGCTAAATGTAGAATCGACACAATTTGCAAAAAAAATCGTGCTCAATTTTATGTAGGTTTTCTTGATTTTTCTCTTAAATTTTGCTGATTAGTTTTTATTTAAGTACGAAAAGTATTTAGGAAATTCAGTATTTTAGGAAATAATAAATTACCTAAAATAAAAAATCGTAATTCAAATTATCAACTAAAATAACAAAAACACAATACTTAACAATAACAAAATAACGAAAAGAAAGAGGGAGAAAGAGAAAGGTATTATGCACTACGTAAGTGAATTTGTAAATTCCCAGATGAAATAAACAGTTTGACTTTGACTACTCGCTTGTGTATACGACGACACACGGTTTTCTTACGGTTTTACTATCACATTTTTTTCAGTTCGGTCGCGCAGCAATATCGCTATCTCCTCCAAGCCTGCCGTAAGGAACTTCGTTCCAAAAATATATGTATAACGTTATTGAACAGAACTCATCACATATTAACTCCAAACGCAATACGCAAATCCATCAATAAAATCCAACAGGAGGATCTATGGAAGCAAGGACAGGGGACTTTTTAACTCGGCGGGAGGCGCACCCCATAATGCAACACGAAGTGTCGCTACCGGGTAAAAAATACCCTTGGATTTATTGTAAAAATGGGGGTTTGTTAAGGGTATTTCAATGAAACAAATTTTTATGTTATAATTAAATATATTTGTTACGAAAAAATGTGTAAAAAAGTATTAATCTATGAATGTAATCTTTAATTTTTTTTATTGAAATCACATCATAAAATTAAATGTTTTTTGCACATGATTTATAAAATGACCAAAATTAGACCCTAAACATAACAAAAATTAAAAAAACGAGATCAATATCAAATTAACATAATATATTCTTACTTATAACAATAATTTTAACATTTATTAATTTGGCATTTTTTTGAAAAAAAATCGTTCAAAGTAACCTCTCACCCTCTTTATATGATTTATGTCTAATCTCTGAAATGGCTGAACCGATTTTGACGGGACTTTCTCTAGCAGATAGCCGATGTAACAAGGAGTAACTTAGGCTACTTGTATTTTAGAAAAAAATTGTTTAAGAAAAAAAATGCTTCTTGCTCTGAATTGCTTTCATGCTCACTAAAATCTTCATTGTCTTCAATTTCAGAGATATCTTCTTCCTCATTATATTCTAAAAGCAGGCACTCTTCTATTTGTTCGTCACTAAGAGGAAAATAAGGCATCTTGATAGTCTAAAACAACAAAAAAACAAATGTAGACTAATAAAAATAATAAGACACAAATAGTCGCTACTGGGTAAAAAATACCCGTACGCACCTTATACATCTGTTGTGGCTGAACACCGCGAGTACACTGGCCGTTTATTCAAAATGGGGGACTGTCGCACGTTTCTCGAAAGGTACCTAAAGCGGCGCGGCACAAAATTAAGTAGAAAAATAAATATTTATGAATTTATGCACTATGTGGTAAATTTTACCCGGTAGCGCCTCCTGCCGAGTTAAATAAAGCTTCCAAACTCCTTGAAAGAAACATGAAGTACTAGTTTATGCCTGCAAAGACGATTGAGTAGAATAAGAAGAATAAAGAAGAAGAAATACCTAATAAACACGCCAGTGCAGATGAGATAGAGTTTTATTTCGCAGATAATAGAAATAGATGTCAGAAAGAGGATTCGGTCCAATATAACAAACAGAAGGCCCCATATCAATTCAGGATAATATAAATTTTAAGATGTTTTGATTATACTGCCATTGAATTAATTCATTAATCGATTCTTAATATTCCTTCTTCATCAGCAAAGCGCTTAACTAGAAATCACTTAACTGAAATCTATTACGCTATTTTCAGTGTTGATGTAAAATTGTGGAAGCCCTTTTTAAAAATAAGATAATGACTATTTAAGTTTATTCACAATATATTTTTCAAATATGATTAGGATATAATCGTTTTGTACATTGGGATTGGGAGTGTGCGAGCGAGACGACACTAGATTAAAGTCCGTTTGACCCGATTCCATAATATTAAAACGAAAACTTTTGGTAGATACCGAATATGAAATCCCTAGGGATCTTGTCACCTTGCTATTCGTCGGTAACTCGGCATCGCATACGGCATTTGTCAAGTGCGCAGAAAGGTAATAAAATTATTATTATTATTATATTCTTTATTGTGCACAGACAGGACATTACAACAATAATAAGGGTAGAACATTTTTATACGAACATCCAACACAAATGTGAAGTATCTTGTAAGGCGGTTTGAAACAAGGGTAAAAACTAAAGCTCTGGTTCCTTTATGAGCTAGTTTCTCCACCCAAGCCTAAATAACAGCCTCAAACGACACAGGAAATGAGACAAACGACACACGGAGCTATTCTACAGCTCAACGACCCACATTTCCTTCAGTCGGACAAATGCTGCGCCGTCAGGTACGTAAAGTGTTTCGGAAGCAATCTAAAATTCCCATTCCCGAGGAAACCTATAAGTTTGCGAAGTTCCCCGGTGCTGTTTGAATAAACTTGGTTATGTGCCGCTTAATCTAATGTCAACAGATAGCGATCTCAGTCGTGGCGCTTTTGTCGTAGAAGCATTTTTTATGTCCAATGCGGACACTTTATTTCTGATGTTCTTTGAAAAGTAGTAACTTTTTTATGTTTTATATTTCAAGAATAAATCACAGTAGTAGCTTATTTATGTAAATGCAAAAAACTGTTGATATTATTTTTTCAAACATTATTTTGCATGATTATCTACACACATTTTGTATCGAATAATTATTTTAATGGGTAATCAGTATACATTTTATACATATTTTATAAAACGATGTTTTAATTGAGGTATAATAGGATGTCCACTCTGACCTTGTCTACCAGCCGACCCTGCTTATTTTCTGACGAACATCCGGCGAGCAGTTGAGGGTCACCCATGTTGGAAATCGTTGACCATTACCTTGATAGCTTAATTCCAGGGTTACATTTATGTGCCTGTTATCGCCTGTTTCTCCTAATACATGGCTTCAACTCATTAAAGGCTCACTTTTGAACACGGTTCTCTTGTCAGAAGAGGCCTAGAGCATACTCCACCACGCTGCTCCAATACGAGTTGATGGAGGTATGCCATTAGTCTAAAGTATGCCATAAAGTACATAAACGTATTTTCTCGGGGTTCCTTTATATGTAGTTGCAGTATTGAAGAGGCAGAATGGCCACGTCTCTGACATTAAATTTCTAGGCTAACAATGCGTCGATTAATTTAAACATTGGATTTAGTGTTGTGGCGATTACTGATATTAGAATATCGATTATTATCGATATTATCTGTTAAGTCATTGTCTGCTCTAAATTGTTAGTACTTCATTCAGCACTAAACATAAAATAATAAGCGGTGATAGCCTAGTAGTTAAGAATTGGGCCTCCTACTCGCAGGGTTCGGGTGCTAGGGCACGGACTTCTGACTTTTCGGAGTTAAGTGCGTTTTAAGCATTTAAATGTCACTCGCTTTAACAATGAAGGAAAACATCGTGAGGAAACCTGCATACCGAGAGTTCGCATGGCTTTTACCTTCTCTAGAAGAGAACAGTGCCCAGAAGTTGGACAGCATGGGTTGCGATGGTTGAAACATAAAAATATTCAATTTAAACTTTTCAATCTTGCTTTTAAATATAATACATTTCAGTCATACCATACCCTATTCATACGCAAGATTTATGCGGTCATGACTACCATGAGCTGGCAACCCTTTTCGCTCGCTATGTAAAGACACTGTTGTATTTAATGACTACGGTACGTGAGTGGCCGGAAACACATGCTTTCAAAGAGATTCCTTTGAACGGGATAATGGAGTTTTGCTTTTTCCGTGATATTTCTTTCGGAATGTCAAGTTCTGGTATCTCGAATGTTATAAGAACTCTCTGGTAATTCGTGATGAATTTTTACTCGCTTTATAGACAGACTTGGTGTATCATTGACTTTTTTAAATATTTACCTCCAATAGTATGATTTTATCACACATATTACACGTTTATGCATACATACTTAATGAATTTATTTAAAAAATCCGGAAGAGATTAGTACATATTATGTAAGTACCTACTTACTTGCAATTCATAAAGCCTACCTACTTAAAATACCTAATTGAAAAATTAAAATGGAAGCACAGGATCATTTAAAATACTTTGCCTTCTAAGTTCCTAATTATGTTGTTTATAGGAGCATTTTATCAACACGACGATTAAAATCGAGATTAAGAAGTTATGTGTTAATTTGTCCGTGTTAATCATTTTTTGATTTTAAATGAAGAATAATGGATATTAAATCGTAACCGTTATAAACAAGGTTTTTATCATTTACCCGTTATATCCTAAATACTAATGTACAAAGTTTTATTAGAATTTTCGTCCAGCTTAATATTCTATCCGAATACCTGTCTACACAAATCCGTTGGTCATCCCCAGGGGAAGAGGTCTGTGAACAGACCGAACTGTTTTCTCTAGCGATACCTTTTTCAGACTTTATGTCAAAACTCTTAAGAATAATGGGTCACTCCTCTGGTTTCAATTTAATAATGATAAGGAAAATATCATTATCCACTCTCAAAAACATGTGAGTGTGGAAAATAATGCGTCAATAGTACACTTTTCAGAACATACTTACTCGAAATTCTGATTTTTATTATTCATTTACTTTTCCCGTTCTCGTATAGTTGCGCGTTTAAGTTTTCCTAGATTTTCTGTTGTTGAGTTTTTAACATATTAGAGCGGCACGATTGGTTAAAATGTCATTAAACCGACGGTCAAACACATCCGAAGTTAACGAAGATTTTTCTAGTGAACATTCATCCTATCACCCAGACGCAAATAACGAAACATTCAGTGACTTTGGAGACAATACTTGTACTTGTGTATTTGTGTATTTTTAACGTTTATAGTTGTTTTTGTATGTTCACTTATATTTTTAAAATTCCTGTAAATCGTTTGTTAATACCTAGGAGTTAGTTTAAGACAGGTTCGTCTTAATGGTGGGTGTTTCTAATCGTCATAATTACTTTATTTATTTATGAATGGAACATTTTTATTTCCACTTTGTGAATACCTAGTGAAAGGATTTGTCACCTTTCGGAATGAAAAATATATTTTTAATACTGTATGGCTATAAAATAGGTTTATGTTATGATGATATAAAATATCGATAGTCATCATCATCTCAATCCATCATGGCCCACTATTGAGCACGGGTGTCTTCTCAGAATGAGAAGGTTAAGGCCATAGTCCACCACGCTGGCCATGTGCGGATTGGTGGACTTCACACACCTTTGAGTTTTGCGCACTCTCCGGTGTGCAGGTTTTCCTCACGATGTTTTCCTTCACCGTTTGTACCGAGTGATATTTAATTTAAAACGAACATAACTCCGAAAAGTCAGAGGTGCGTGTGTTAAGTGTCACAACCCTACCAATATTCCCTTTGTCAGCCACTGACTAACCTAGTTAATAAGCATTGATGTTAGCATAATATATTAGTATAAATAGATGTTATTTTTATAAGTTATTCAATATTGTCTTAACCAGTAAACAGATCGAAACTCTGTCAGTTTGCCTTTTGATAAATAAATCTTTTTTTTAAGTAAAGTCGTTGTCGAATCTTTAATTGGCGCAGCCGGTAGGATCCCTTCAGTTGGGAGTTTCAGCATCAAACCATCAACGTTCGTTTCTACGATTTGGAAGGGACCGCCGAACAAATAAATTTATTAAGGAAGACAAGCGACGCCAGGAGGCAAAGCAAGGCAATATTCCAAGGGATATGGGAGTAACGACGGGTCTGTGAGTAAAACTTTTCACTTTCCTTTCTTTTTCCTACATAATTCCTTGCTAGCAGTTATAACGTGTCTTTTTCATATAGTTATTTTGTGGTTTTTTTTTATTGTGTGTCTATTAGGACTTAGAATATTACAGAGATTTTTATATTAGTGTTAAATTTTGATTGATTATCTGGGGAAGTTTTTGGGGTTCTGTTTTTGATGAAGAATTTTTTTTTTAAGACAAGTAACTTCAATATCTGCAGTAAAACTTTTGTAGATTAATTGTGTAGATTAGGATATTTTTTCTCTCTCGACGAAATTATTGTTAGGAATTGTGTTTTCAGGATTTTACTTTTATTTTGTGTGTTTCTATTGTTTATATATCTTGTGTACTTTTTGATTTTGTGTCTGTGTTGATTTTGAAAAATGGAAACCTTTACACATATCCCTTCAGATTTCGTGAAAATTATTCCAGAATTCGATGGAGATAGTAGATTAGTATCATTATTTATAAAGAAATGCGAATATATAATCAATATCTTTAGGGGAACTCCAGCCCAAAATCAATACATTTTTCAAATAATAACTAGTAGGCTAAAGGGCGAAGCTGCAAAAATAGTCGGTGAAAGAGATCACATTAGCGACTGGGATGATTTAAAAGCCCTTCTCACTCAATATTTCGGTGATCCAAGGACCGAAGAGTGTTTAGCCATGGAATTAGAGTCTCTAAAAATAAATAAGGGTGAAAGTTATTTAGAGTTTTCACATAGAATTCAACGGTTAAGAAGTGTTTTATTTTCAAAAGTTAATGAATTAAAGTCGGATTCGTTAAGACAAGAAAAGCAAAAGATTTACCACGGTTCGAAAAAGCAAAAGCAACAGGAAAAATAAAAAATAATACGGTTCCAGTTGAAGTAGGTAAACGTAAGACTAGAGTAGCAGTTAAAAATATAAAACGACCTTCGCAGGTTCGTCGCGGTAATACTAATAATGACGAAGGAAGCCAGCAGCCTGGACCTTCAAAGTCTACAGCGGAGCCCAGGCATAGCCCCGTTCAAGATGGGAGCAGCAGCGATGAAGACTAGCTGCTGGACAGTTTTCAAAACATTAGATTTAAATGTATTAGTATTAGAATTAGAAAATAATGCTAGGGACTACTATAAAATAACAAATATAATAAGTAATAATACAGAATTAAATAATGAAATTTCAGGACTAAGTAAACAAATTAATTTAATGTTAAGTAGATGTAACGAAAGGCTTACTCAAATCGTGCCTTCACGAACCAAACGGGCTATATTCTCCCCATTAGGTTCTATGATAAAATTGATTACGGGTAACTTAGATAATGAAGATGCAATTAAATATAATATCGAGATAAATAACTTAAAAAATGAGGAACATTCAGTGGAGAGAAAAATGTCTTTGATTCAAGTAGCTATGGATAATTTCGTGAATATTTCAGATAATTTGAATTATAATGCTAAACAGCTCAACCTTAAAACTCAGGAGTTGGAGAGCATTGTATATAAAGAAAATAATATGATTAAGTTATTTCATGTGGTTAATTCTATGTATCAAATTTTAAATAACTTCCGAACAATCCTTAATATGATCCAGGAAATGGAGACAGCTATCGCTTTCAGTAAATTACATGTGTTACATCAGTCTATTATTAATTCTACAGAACTGTTTAGAATATTAGAAACTATTATAGTAAATAATAATTTAATGTATAATTTGACTAGGGATAATTTGATAAAAATTGAACGTACTATAACTTTAAAGTCATATATGGATAATAATAAGTTAGTTTTTGTATTAGAAATTCCAGTAGTGGAGAAAGACACGTATAATTACTACAAAGTAATTCCTATCCCTATTTATGATCCTATTGCCAATAAAACCTTTGCCATTATACCACAATATCCCTACCTACTAGTGAAAAGATTGAAATATAGACCTGTCATAAACCCGTGTGAGGAGTTGGAGAAAAATAAGTATTTATGTTCTACGGACAACTTGGCACCAGTACCATTGGAGTCATGTATAGAGCAAATTATGTCTATAAAAACCTTAACAAGATGCCACAAATACCCTGTGCACATTGAAAACACTAGGATCCAGCAAATATGTGATTCTCATTGGTTGATTTATAGTAAGGAAGATATAACAATAACAGAAGATTGCGCCGACGAGGTTCAAAATTACCACGCGAAAGGCACATATCTTATGAGGAGCAATAATAAATGTAAAATTCAAATAGGAGATGTAAATATTAATTCTGCAACATCGTCAAAGATTGTGTTCCAGTTATCTACAATACAATTGCCAGAGGTCTACGAGCCGATCCAGCCACGAGAGGAACATCTGGATCTACGAGACATAGACTTAAGTGATGTGCGGCAAATTGTGCGAAGTGTTAAATATAGTGAAGTCAAAGTGGATAATTATATCGAAAACAAAATAAGTGTATGGACATTAAGTTTATATGTATTAATTTTCAGCATTCTTTTAATTTTTGTTTTTTACAGAATTTATGTTAAATTCTCTGGGAAATTAATTGAAAAAAATTCTCAAAAGCCAACAGAGTCGTCTCCCGAGAATTTTTCTTTTGGGGGGGGAGATGTTAAGTGTCACAACCCTACCAATATTCCCTTTGTCAGCCACTGACTAACCTAGTTAATAAGCATTGATGTTAGCATAATATATTAGTATAAATAGATGTTATTTTTATAAGTTATTCAATATTGTCTTAACCAGTAAACAAATCGAAACTCTGTCAGTTTGCCTTTTGATAAATAAATCTTTTTTTTAAGTAAAGTCGTTGTCGAATCTTTAATTCGTGCCCTGGAAATTGAACCCGGACCCTCCGAATAGGAGGCCGAATTCTTAACCACTGGCCTATCACCGCTATATGGATATAATATGGATATGCAATATGGATAGTATAATTATGCAATTTGTTTACAGATAATGAAGACGAGTCACATTTAATGGGTGTTCTTGGTAATTTGGGAGAAGGAGATAATACAGAGCCTGATGAACGTGTAAAAGGGAGAAAGCGAGTTAAAAAAAAGACACGTGGAAAAAAAATATAAGAAAACGTAGAAGAACTGCAGGGCAAGAGTATGGTACTAACACAAAAGGCAATGTTGTTCCAGCAAAGATATTTACACCAGTCAGTTGTAATTGTCGCTTTAAATGCAGTGAGCACGTTCCTATTGAAAACCAGAGACTGATATTCGAAAGGTATTATCAGTTACCTTCTTGGGACGCTCAAACAACTTGGTTCTGCAGTAACGTCAGAATATTAGCACCGAAACGACGTGCAAATAGACAATCTGATGAAAATCCTAGCCATAAAAATAATACCAGAGAATTTGTGATGTCCGATAAAAGAGTAAGCAACAAATTGTATGATTTATTCAAAGAAAAATGGAAAACTGAGGGAAAAATTATTCTGAAAAAGAACATCTACAAGAAAGTATTCACAACTGAGTTCAACTTACACTTTTATATACCTAAAGCAGACACATGCAAAACATGTGACATGCTTGAAATATTTATAAAGGCAGAACAAGACCTGGAAACAATACATGTTTAGCTCTAAGATCCCAAAAGGATAAACATATTGAATTGGCAATCACAGTACGAGATATTTTGAATAGTTATAAAACTATAGTTAAAAATGATGATTCTATAATAGCTGTAGCTTTTGACCTAGGGCGCACTCTTCCCCTTCCATACTTAAATACAGGGGAAGTCTATTACTTAAGACAACTCCAGATACTCAATTTTGGAATGCATGCTTACTTAAAGGAAAAATAAAAAAAAAATATTATGAACATGTGGCCGGAGCATTGTGGGGCAAGGGGTTCCCAGGAAATAATGTCCTCCCTCTATTACTTCGTAGAAGATTCTGTACCAGATACAACCAAATCTCTATGTTTTTTTAGTGACTGTTGTTCGGGGCAAAACCGAAACTGGAATATTTTACATTTCATGATATTGTATTTTGTCGATAAATCGTTGTACCTCGATAATATTATCATACACTATCTCGTGAGTGGTCATACATATCTTTCCAATGACACTGACTTTTCTTTCATAAGCAAACAACAAAACAAGAGGACTGACATATTCACGCCACAGGCATGGATGGATTTTGTCCGTAATTGCCGTAAAAACAACCCATGTATAGTACTTTGGAAGTCTCACAGGCTACTTTAAAGACTATCAAGCAATTTTACGAGAAGGCGCAAAAATATCAAAAATGAGAAAATTTTTATTCAGTAAAGGGTCAAGCTTAATGCATTACAATAATGACTACTCTGAAAATTATAAAGAGCTAGACCTCAAACCAAATAGTACAGATTTGGAGGCATTTTTGGTTAACAACAGAAACTATATACCAAGAAAAGCTACGACAGCTGGAGACAAGGCCTATCGCATTCAAAAAGATGCAAGATGTCAGAAAGATTCTTAAGTACCTAATTACTTTAATTAAAATTAGCGCATTTGAACATTCGATAAAAAGATATTATTCGAAACAAATGATGATAAGAAATAAAATTATGGAAATCAAATATTCGATCAAATGAATAATTATGTGAAATGACTTTATTCCAACTAAAATTAGTCGAAGCGATTTTCGACGAAAAGTTGTTATACCAAACAAGAGGCACCCCAATAAAACGTTAGATAAGACAATATACGTTGTATTATACCCTCTGCAACTCTGTGTCTCGGAGTGTATCTAGTATATCGAAGCCCAGAACACTTTGTTAACTGCAGACGCAATTTGTAATGGACGACAATATCACCGCCGGCCACTGCCCTCATATTCAACGCTAGTTTGTCAAGTGTCAGTGCCATAGAACAAATATGTAAAGGAAATGTCTCAAAACAAACTTTTTACTAATACCACTATCGCCAAAGTTACAAATGAAAAGCGACCATAAATTATTCAAGTATCAATTTAACATACATACATATGATTTTGGTTCTATTCTCACTGTATATTAGTAACAAACTCGACTTAATAAATATTTTTTTGTTTCAATAGGATAATTAATAAGAAAGCCCCCTACGAATGGCCATGGCCACTATCTCGGAAGTGAAGGTTTACTAAAATTAATAAATACTTTTATTGTGACGCCATCTATTGACATACTTAAAGAGATTTAGAATACATAACAGATGGCGTTATACGGTATTATTTCTGTAACAAGGTATGATTTTATTGTAAGACCAGTCTTTGAAACATTCAGCTCTAGTAGCCCAGAACGTCGTCGGTTCAAATTCATAATATTTAAAATAAAAGCTTACACACACATACCACCGTAATAAGGAAGCTGGTCAACACAATTCTGACATCATTGTAATCCACGACCCAAAAAAAAACACTTATTTACCAAAATATAGTTGGCTCTCCCGGCCAGGAATCGAACCCTTACGTTTGTTTTGCAAGAAACCAACTAGGCTACAAATTCGTTATACTTTTGTATCTACTAGTTTATCAGTTTATTTAAGTAGGCTTTAGTTCGGTATCACTCCCTTTTAAGACCTATGATAAAAATTTAAATTATTCGTTTCTTAAAATAAAACCGAGAAATTACACATAATATACCTATAAATAGTACATCAGTAGAATTTGTGTAGCGATACTCTCATGCGAGTGTGAGACTAGCAAAGTGAATACTAAATTCAATTTGCATTACTTAAACTACGAGTATATGGGAAAGCTGTCTTTACGGCTTACTACTACTCTAAGATCGTAACACATCTACTTGCATCAAGTAAGTAGAGTGCATTGTGCTGTGCATTAGTTGAAATGTATGATGATGCACAAATTTAATGTGAATGTGAGAAGTATAAAAAATATGTACTCACTTCCATGAATGCACTGCATATTTATACGATGCGCCCTATCGATATGTTGCCCTACCGCTGCATCGTGACACTTCTAATTGAATCTTTGTTCTATGGTCGTAACGCTAACTGTATCGTATGCTTGCTGACAAGTGACTATTAACTCTTGCGGAATGTCATAGCCGTGTCTGCACCGTAAAGCTTTGCTGATTTTACACTAAGTCAAGATTTTGTACATTCAGAGTTATTTATCTTTATAAGCTATTCATTACTATTCATCTCTGACAGTTCCATAGCTGCAAGGTTTTCAAAATTCGTCTGTAATTAGTATTCTAAGTAAGTTTTAAAATTCTATTGAGGGTTAAGCTGAGGATTAAGTTTCTTTTGCAATTTTGTGTCCTCCAAATTCACCTCTAGTTCTATGCAGTTCATGCTAGAGTTCAATCAGTACGACAAAAACCGAAATTTAATCCAACTGTTTGGTGGTCGTTTTATTTTAAACTAGCTGTGCTCGCAGCTTCGCTCACGTGGAACTCCCGTGTGTCACACAGTTTTTCCTACGTGAATCCCGACTCTGCTTGTTTCGTTGCAAAGCATGTAGTCTCAGGGAACTGTTTGCGTTTAAATTGAAAGGGGAAAATTTTGGGGATAAGTGGTACATAACTGTGGAACGAACTTCATCCCTCGTTATTCCTACAGTGCCATGACATGGGATTGTTCAAAAAGCGGGTCCATCACGTACTTCGTGGCCGGAAACACGTCATTGATGCCCCAAGTGTAGCCAATGCCCATGGGATACGGTGGTCACTTATCATCAGGTGATCTGTCGGTTCGTTTGTCTGCTTAGGTTATTAAAAAAACTCAGCCGTACCAATCCCAGTAAGGATTACAGATACAATAATATTTAACTATGAGACGGATTCCATTACAGTTTTGGCGGAGTTAAATTTTGCATCACCATTATGATAGCACAGAAGCACAGCAAAAGAATTATCGTAACACGAACTTTAAGAGTTATCATGCACATAAGACTTATCATTATCTTAAACTGGTCTAGGAGGCTGTCGCTGTCAGTGCGTTGAGGAACTCAACTGGGTAATTGGTGGCGTTGTCCTGATCAACTATAGTATGTACATTTTCAAAATAAGTATAAACGATTTCATCCCTAATAATTTCTCCCGAATTAATCAATAGAGCTTCTTAATTTTTTGGGGTCATTATCGCGCGTTCATATAGCTATGAATATTTCTCTTCGCTGGCAACAACTTCTCCCAGTATTTCAGGTATATGTGCAAGAAGGAGGCCTTCTCCAACTTTATCGATATAATGAAATTTGAATTCGGAATGCGGTTTCAGTACATGAATGCCGATAATGCGGGAAGTCCGGAACAAAAAGTAGCCTTATGATGTTCCATAACCTCCTCTGCCTCTCACTGAAAGTCGAATAAAAACCTGAACCCGCGAAGTCGTTCCTAAATAGGAGGTTTTAGCGGGAGCGGGAATTCGAAGTAGCCTATATGTTGCTCCAAAACCTCCTCTGTCTTCCAGTGAATGTCCCATAAAAGTTTAAGCCCACGCGTTCGCGCATGGGAGTTTTTCTCGCGTGAATCCTGATCCCGCGGGAATTCCGGGATAAAAAATAGCCTAAATGTTGCTCAGGAATGTCCGCTATCTTCCAGTGAAAGTCCCATAACAATCCGTTCAGCCGATCCGGAGATTAGCGCGCACAAACAGACAATTTTTTTATAAAAAAAAAATTTAGATTCATGTTCTAGTAACTATTTCTTCACCCCCGTATATATTTTGTTTTGTCAATTTCGTAATAAAACAGACTTTTCTACGAAAATATATCGCAATATTTAATACATTTAATATTATTCAGTCATCAAAAATGAATTCGTGGTTTTGATTATATTTCCGTCAAGATTGCTACTCCACCCTTTTACTTAAAAACAGCTGTCAAACAACTAGTGTTCGAGCCGAAGGCTTGAATTCCAGTATACGCATAGTCTGATCCATTATCTTAACAAAGAGTACCTCCTTTCTTATTTACTTTGTTAACATTAAGGAGAACTTTAAGATGCAACTTTCCTTATAGCTTTTCCTTCGAAACATAATTATTACATCATTATGCAATAATTATACTACATTCAATCCCAAATTCCCCAATCTATATACGTAATGAATACAATTAGGTAATAATGCCACACGTTGTATTCATTTAGCTTTATGTTTGTACTATGGACAACACACAAGTACAAAAACACACGCACCCAGAACGGGATTAGATTAAACAGATAAATCTGTGTACTACCTCTGGATTCGATACGAATATTTGGTTGTTTTTAGATTTATGGCTGTCCGCAGGCTTAACAACGAGATGATGATGTTTTTGAATTTTGTTTTCGTTGTAAGTACATATATGTTGCTGTTTTAAAAGTGTGAAACTGTATTGTTTATGTACAGCTTGCAGCAAATACGTTTGTTATCGTTTCAAAGATTCTTGGAATGGCAGGCCGGCATGTTAATTATTGCTACGTAGGGTGCGGTAATATTTATAAACGTGACTCTTTATATCTTATACGTTTACACGAAGAAGTTTATTATGTCTATGATAATAAACCGGATTTAGCTTAATTTCTGTAATTAAACCCACTTCAATAAGATGTTGAACTTCTAATCGTTTAATGGAGTTTTAAGCAGTGTTATTGCTCTCCATTAAAGGAATCTAGAAATCATTAGTTTCGAAATTTATAATTTAAAGTTCATTTGAAAGATATCGTTTGTACTAAGACGTAAGATAGGTACTTAAATAAAATTGGAAAGTTATTAATTATTATAATTAGAAAAGCACTATCATTTTTAAATTTGTAAATTCTTTTTGAACTTAAAATAATATTATGCCTTACACCCAATTAAATATTAAACAGTTTCAGACATATTTCAAATCGTTTTATAGTCAATGATGTTTTTGCTAAGCCGAGTGTCAACTACGATCAAAATTTAGCAAAATTAATGTATCTTTCTTTTGATGTGATAGCTCTTACCTTTGTATTATATTTATAAGTATATTTTTAAATAGCCTTTATCTAGAGTAGAGAGTATGTATAAATAGAGATACATTCTAATATAGGTACATAATTGTATAGTCCAGTTTCTTTGTTGTTGGTTTTTAATTTAATCTGAACCAAGTCGCTTAGCAGCAACTAGTATACAATTTACGTATGCGATATATTTTCGTTCAGAAGCAGAAAATATTTCTTAACAATTTTCAGCACAGCAGGAGCTTAAGCATCCACGAGATCTATCTACTCGGTCTACCAGACGTCTATACTGTGTGGTCAATGAAGCGACAAATTTCAGTGAAATATTGCATTTATTCTCAATTCTACACGTATATCCGTTACGATTTTACCCTCTGGACATATTTCATTCGTTATAAATCATTAATTCCTTAAAACTATGTTAGATTCTATACATATAAATGAAATTGAAGTGTCTGTCTGTGATGTTTAAATAACTGTGTTCTTTCAAGTGTATAATAGTTATTTATATAATATATGATAACAAAACGGAAACAAACGTTTTAAAAATTTTGTCTGTCCGGGCTAATCTCCGGAATGGTTGAACCGAATTTTATAAAACTTTCACTGAAAGATAGAGATAAGATTGATAAGAGCAACATTTATAAGCTACTTTTTATCTCGGAGTTCCAATGGGGTCTGGATTCACGCTGAAAAATCACCCACGCTTGACATAGCGGGCACGGCTCGTATTAAATATAATCCTACGACTGTGCAATATTTATCGTATTCTATTTCGTTGCCGAGACCTAGTCGATAAAACAGAGTCAACGAAGTATGAAGAACTCATTTCATTCTACACTTTCGCTACTTATTAAAACGAAAGTATTTATTGAAAAGGGATTTGAACTTTTTGAACATGTACATTGTACGTGTTTAGAGAGCTAATGTTCTCCGAACTGTAATGTTGAGATTACTGTATTCATTCAACTTGAAATACTGAGAATGCAAAGATGAAATTAATATCTGCACATAGATTCATTAATGTTAATTGTAACGAATTAACCAACTGTCATCAATTCTAAGAATATTTTTAACACAATCTTCTTCTATATCTATCTATTCTATTCTATGTTTCCTACATAATTATAATAATAAAACTGTAACTGAACGTATGTTTGTGCACGCTAATATCAGAAACAACTGAACGGATTTTTATGTGATTTTCAATGGGAGCTAGAGGAGGTAGTGGAGCAATATATAGCCTTCTTTTTATTCTGGAGTTCCTGCGGGATCGGGATTCACACGAGAAAAACTCCTGTGTACCTACGAACAAAGTCGCGGGCACAACTAGTGATTCATAAATATTCTACTACAAGGGTGAGGTCCTTACAATGGGCGGAAAAAAGAAAACTGTGACACTGATTTATTAAACACGGCTTGGCAAACCTCATAATTAGGGTATTTGATAAAATTATGCTCGAAGAAGTCTTCATTTACTTAGGCAAGTGTAAATTAAACACTTCATTTTAATTAACCCTTAGAGTCCCGCACCAGGATTCTGTGTCGCGAGTGTAATGTAATACACAAACACCACACTAGGTAGGTACTAAAGTACATTACCCTAGTAAAACATAATAATTTATGTCCATTAAATATTTGCCCCGGCTGGGAAACGAACCTGTGACTCATCAAGCGACAACTCGCTCACTGAATGCAAAATATTAGTGTTCTCTTTGTCTTCATCTGAAAGTTGTATTTTTAATATCCTTTCTATCCTTTAGTATTTCTTTAATATCCTTTAGTATTTTTAATATATAAGTAAACGGACTGTTACTCCTTCTTATTTATGTCAAAATAGCGATTGTCCAAAAGGTGTTTCTTACACGAGTGAGCGCTATTATACGAAAATGTTCTTTAAATAGCTTTCAAAATCAAGTTTCACAGTTGTACGTTCGTCATCAGGTTTCTAAATTCCTGTATAATAAATTTTAACGTAAGACAATCATACATTAGACACTCGTAATCCTGCAAAGAATTCTTTTCATCGAATACGTATTCCTAAAAACAGAATCAAATAAATGCGAGTTTCAGGAGTCAATGACGCCCACGCTCAATTCTGAACAGCTATTGTTCTTGCACGACCGACACCGGAGCTTTTAAGTTTTAACATTTCCAAGCCCTGTTTGGAAGAAGTATTAAGATATGTAAATCACTAATATTAAACAGTGAGATTCACGATAAGAATGCTATACGTAAATTTTCTAGATATATTACAAAGTGATTTTTTTGAGTCTTTGTGCATTAAGTTCATGTTTACTTAAAGTTCTTGTCAGCGTTTTTCTCAAACATCCGATCAGTTACAGTTTTATTATAATATAAGATGTAAGATTATCCTACAACTGTTTAATATTTATCGAGTTATTTTATCTGATTGTTTCTGAATTGTTAACATTAAAGCGTCCGTGGACACTTAAGTACACGATAATTCTCGGTGCATGCAGTTTTTTATAGTAGCCAACAAAGACGAAATTCCCGAGAAAGTGGTCACTAATGCTTATGGATATCAGTAACCCCATGTGCATCACCGATGTCTAAGGCTGTAGTAAGGCGGTAGCGGAAAGATAGTGCTGCATGTTCATTTGCGACCATAATTCCGTAAAAACATTTTTTGTGATTTTTCATCGCATATCTTGGCGCTCATCGCATAACGTTTGTCGACTGCAACGACATGACATGAATATTCGACATGATTTTCATCTTATAGGTACACGTTCATCTTAAAACTCGCATGTTGTAAGGCGCACACAATTCAGAAATTTTCTGTTCTCCTGACACGGTACTCTAATTTTAGTACTTCCTATAAGATTACTAGGTATATTGCCAGCAGATCGGAGGTGTATGAGGCATTCGCAATTGATAAACAAATAAAATAAAATATGAGATTTTCTGTGCCATAGTGTCATTAAGAAGGAAAAGAATTCAGAACCGCCCAATATTCGATACAATCGAAGGCTACACCTCATAGTCCACATAAGCAACGTATACCAGCAATTTAATAGAATATAACCGGCCGCTATGTGTGGCAGTGTGGCTTACATAATTTATCATTTAGTCACCGGTTTAAAATTAATTAAAATAATCCCTTTACTTTTAAAACAAAAAATATTTTTTCATTCTTTTTTACATTTTACCAAAGTAAGCGTCAACGTTAAGAGTGTCTTATTAAAGGAGCATTTTTAAATTCTATGTGAACCTTCACCATCGTTGCAATGCTTTCAGCGACTAAGTGTTTTCTTTTACGACGCACAATTTAATTCTGGAGTAGGTAAATAAAAATGTTTTACATGCGACCATGTTACTCAACGTAAAAAACTGGATCGTCTTTATTTAAAGGACTGCAACCGACGCAGAGGAACTGCAATGTTCACATTTGCGATATTGACGCGACCTAAAGTTATAGTATCATAACTATCATCGCTCCTCATAACTGACTCACTTCTGGACATACATAGTTCTCCTCACACAACATGTGGGGTACAAGTTGCCCACTACGCTGGCCAGGTGAGGTTTAGCTTGACTATTCAAAACTCTCAGATGAACAGATATCTTAAGAGAATTTTCCTTCACTCTAGTAAGTGATAACTAATAAGCACAAAAAATTTGAAAATTGAGGGTGCGAACATTATTTTAAAGATTTTAACCATAAAGGATCGAATCTAAGCCCGAAGACCTGGGTTCGAGTTAGATGTCCATTTGACTATCATTCCTGAAATGACTTCTTACGAAAATTTATAGAAAAATACATGTATAAACTGTAATATTATATTTCCAGTAGATATGGATCAGCTTTATTTAAGACATTTTGAAACTGTTTAAAATTATCATAATAATAGAAAACAAAACACTAAGAAAACTCATGCTAAGGTATAACTAAGGTCTTTGTAGCCAAAGAACTGTTAAAGCTTTTGTGTTGCAGCAAATCAGGGAATTGTGCTTACCTTTAAAATTGGAACGTAAACACACGACAAAAGAATACTCTGTCTCCACTGTTTGTATTCCTACGAGACGCTAATCCACGCTACCACGTAGTATTTAAAATTATGTTAAATAACTTCTACGCTAGCAAAAGCAGTCCAGTAATTGTTATTATAAATACCGTTCTAATTCGGTCACAGATGCATTGCTGCCTCTTAGTACTGACACGGTCGCCTCTGCAAAAGGGTAACAGCTCAACACCTTTCTATCTGGAACTGCAATTGTATCTCACATTACCGCCTTTTTCATTAATTACCGATGCTTATAAAATTTTGGACAACAATGAATAAAAGATAACTATCTATACTGATAAATGAATTAAACATACTCGTATAAAGAATAGCTAATTTTTGTAAGATCTCAGCACGATGTTCGCAGCAGTGACTTACACCTCCTGTGGCCTAAGTTGGAAAGGCCTGGTGTTCCTAATCGGAGATTGTGGGTTCAAATCCCATCAGGGGAATGTATGCTAAATCTATGGTACCTATATTGAGATAATCAGAATACAATTTTTAACAGTTATTTTTCAATAATAGAAATGCATCTTTTTAAATACAAATTTAGAATTTTATTTTAAAACTAAATGTGAATTCAGTGTCGTCAAGATATTAAAATATTTTTTCTTGTCATCGTAATAAATATTTAATTATTGACCGCAAGGATTACTTTCTAGTTTTAATAAAACCTATCAACTCTAAAAATAAAAATAAAAATGTAAAATAAGTGTCGATAAATGGTTGCAGCATTGATCTATAAAGGACTATGGATTAGACACTAAAGCAAAAATAGCGTGCCTGACCACGTGACAGGAACTGCCTGTCAAAATTTTAGTGAAACAAGATGGCCGATTCTACTAGTGTTGTGCGCACTACGTGGACGGAAACTATCGATATTTAGTTTAATAACAGCGATAATACATGTCGTTCGTCTTCTCAGCGATATTAATATTAATTTTGATACCTACTGCGATGAACTTGTCATGTCATATTAACCAAAAGTTTTTTGTAAAAACCAGCTATCATGATGATCTGCTAAACAACAAACGAGGACACAACGACTGCTCCCCCTTTTTAGATGATCTCAGCGATAGTATTTTAAACTCTGCCAGTTAATTAGGTACCACTCTCTTGCTTAACACAGCCACCAAACTATTTGTCTTGTTCCAGTTAGGAAATTTAGGTAGTTAAGGCCTTTATTTATTATATGCATAATGTAAAATTATCAAAATAGAGTTCCATAACCGAAGTTTAACCATCGACAGCAAAATACTTATATCTCTACTAGCTACCCGCCCCGGCTTCGCACGGGTGCAAGTTAGATTTACCATAGCAGCGCCATCTATTGATTACTTACTCAACCCAGTCGAAAGGTATCGACATCAGATCTGTTAGAATCATTTGGAGTTAACAGATAATTGTGACTGTCAAATAATATTGTGACTCTCAAATAATAAGAGACAAATAATTAGCAATACTTAAATTAAAATTGCGACTATAATTTTAGATTTAAACTATCCTATCTCTCAAGTTGGATCGAACTGCACATGGTGTGCGAATTTTATTATAATCGGTTAAGTGGTTTAGGAGTCCATTGAGGACAAACATTGTGACACGAGATTTATATATATTAAGATTTGGCTGTATTGTATATAACTAGGTCCAAATACAGGCTTGAAGTTATGTTAAGTTTTATATCCAATATTAAAAATCAATCCTTTCACCACCAAAAACCAGTCCGCCTACTCCTAAACAATGCCACTTTTACTGATTCTGAATGTACCCGCTGAATCCAGAAAAATCGCGATAGATACTTACATAAATAAATAAGTCATAATTATGTACCACTACGATGAATTTAATTTTAGAGTTTATTCAATAAAAGGGTGAAGATAGTACTGCTGTGTGATATGACTGACAATTTTCATCTGATCACCCATGATTGTGTTATAACCCTTAGTGCATTAATATTGTGAAAATGGGACCGAAATTTAAATAAAAAACATGTGTCTATGTACACAAATTTTAATTTATTTGTTTATGGCTAACCCTATAATGTACAGCATAATTACAAAAATACAAATAAAATTATTACAGCATATTTATTAATTGGGCACAAAAAGCGATCTACTCCAGTACAAAAACAGTACGTACGTCCACAATTTGTGCATCTTGATTTTGACTGTCATGTAACAGTTCCACTTCCATAAAGCGTGTTGATTGTGGCATTGGCAAATTGGAAATATTAGTTATGTCTGATAGCTGTAACATTTCCATAATTAATTTATAAACAAGTGACTATACTGAACTTCCAAAAAAAGATAGCAGTTTCCAATGAATGAGGGTAACCGTTTTTGTGCTCACCAGTTGGCGCCACTGCAGACGGCGGTCATGCTGTCAAAGCCCGCCCATACATAAACATTGACAAGTGACACTTCTCTGAATACTATTCAGTGAATAGACAAGAGAGAAGTGACAGGCAGACCACCCTCTACACTAGCGGCCTCTAGCGGCGAATCCACACGCGGTTACCTTCATTGCAACATAAGTGTACTAGCATGCATATCGATTGTCACCTTACCGATATGTTTGAAGTCAGGTCAGTGTGAGAAGTTAACATAACCATTCGAGGTAGGCAGATCTAAGCCAGGTGCTTGAGTATATTAAAAAGAATTTAAGACATTACAGAAAATCTACTCCTCTGAGAAGTTAACAGAATTATTCTGTCATATTAATTTAAATTCCTTACTAAAAACATTGAAATTTCAAGGGTTCAATAATTACTAAACGGTGCCGCGGTGGCCAACTTCCCCTCAGTTTAGGGTTCGTGTACTCTATTAACTTAGTTCAATTAAATAACATACAGACCTAATTTTAAACTTGTATGAGACTCTCTTGTTCTATAAAAAGTAAGAAAAGCTCACCAAAATAGAAGGAACAGCGCCGTCGTGTAACCTTACCACATTAAGCGTTCTGTTGAAACTTGCTTCAACAAAATGTAAAGAACACACACAAATTTTGAAGGCCCGGGTTTATGTTTTCTGGGCCAATTATTTCTAGCCACTTGTTTCTTAATGATTTATTTGAAGGGAATCTATTGAATAAAAACAATTATTTCAACTTTCTTCAGCGTCATTTTAATTATCGATATATCGAATATCGATATTTTAACACTTTCTTACCCTAAGTGTCATTGAAATGTAAACAAATCGGCTACACAAATATATAAAATAATGATGTAAAACCCAACAAAACATTAACAGGCCTACGTAACCCTCGCACAGATCTTCATGCAGCAAAAACATATATCAATATCATTCAGATATACAACGAAAACTGATACTTACCTGTGTAAAGTTAATTTTGGGTCTAATTTGTTTTTCCTTGCTCCGCATTGTAGTATACAACACTTCATTGTGTTTCAATGTGTTTTTCCTGCTTTAAAGGACACCACAACACCTATCAATGCCTATTTTATTAATATAATGGGTTTTTTAATATTTGTTTATTTTGTTTCACATAAAATGACATTTGTCAACTGTTACTATAAATGGCCGGCCTGCTATAACGTCAACCAGCTAATTTCATAGAGGTTAAGGATTAGGGCGTCTCTATCTAAGTAGGTATATTATTCCTATCTCTATGGGTTGCAGTTACTGGTATAATTTGACATATATTTTTACGACATAAAAATTAAAATTACCTTTTTAGGTAAATTTATAAAAAACAAGAATAAAATCATAAAAAATAACAAATCAGAGTTCAAAAAACTTTTTAAAAAAGTAAATGCATGATTATTATTAAGATAAGTATATTTAGTACATTTAACCAAAGTCAATTTGTTTCTTACCTGTACGACTTGTAGCAATAGAAAGTGCGAAAGAATAACACTTAATAATATATATTATGTGGTTTATATGCCAAGACCGGTGAGATAAATCCACAGCTCAACATGTCGCAGGAAAGATCTAGAAATGCACATACAGTAAACTTGTGACAGTAGGTACCTCGTTATATCAGAGCTTCTCACTTTTGTAGGTTCCGTTGAAGAATAATTTTATTTAACTGATGTGAGTATGATGTGAGCCAAATGTTAAGTAAGTCTAAAATACAAACATTTTACTAAAACCTTCAACGCTCTTTTAGTTGTAAATCTTTGAGTAAACTATTTTTAGAGAGAACGAGCTCAGTCATGGAATGTTTGTATAATTTGCATTATTTATAAAACATCGGTTTAGCTAAATCTGAAAATTCTCCTTGGATGCCCAAAACTAAAACTAACTATAATAACTAAAAATAACTTATATAATTTCCTAAAAATATCTATAACGATTTAATATCTTTCATGAGATGATAACAAATATATCAGATATCAATTTATTTTATTTATAACTGAACTAATGCTTTTCCAATAACCTAAAGTGCTTTAGTCTCTGTATTTTTGTCCAAAACTTGTAACCAGTATAAGCGTGATAGAGCAATATTAAGTTTCATTTATGTAAACCAAATTCAACAGAACCTTAATACTCTGTGAGCGCAGCTACCGAGGTGCTTGAATAATGGAATCACAACACAACAAACTTGTTTGATTGATCGCTGCTACAGAATTTATGTGTGGGATTTGCGCAGATCCTTATTTAGAATTTTGTAATGTATGTTGATAAAATTGTCTTCAAGTCATATATGAGTATATTTCATATGGGGAGTAAACACGAGATACATCTACTAGTTTTAACAGTTAAGCCGCACCAAGGCAAAAATGTATTCACTTAAGTCACAATATTGTACAGCTAATAAACTCTGCAAAATCACCTAGCAACGTAATTATTTTAGATGGTGTCTAAGACTTTAGAAGTAAATAGTGGTTACCAACTCAAAATAGCCCAGAGGTTAAATTTGAGATTTATTTTGTAACCAAAGGGAAATCTTTAAAAGTTACCCGACCTCATTCGGGAAAAGTTCTTGGTTATATGGGTTTCCATTCACTAAAATTCCCTTGATAGCCATCTGCCGAATAGCAAATGAGAAGCTAAGGGATCTCATTTGAAAGCTTTGAAGTTAGTTACAATTGCAATAGTCTGTCTATGTAAACACTATAAAGGCAAAAACACATTATATTCTTATACAAAACGATATAAAAACACAAGGAGCATGTTGTAGAAGTATAGGTAAATATTAAATTTTCTAATTATTCTAATGGTAAGCGGTTATGTTTGTCTATGTACATACTCGTAAGTAGACAGCACCAAAGGTACAATGAAAGAAGAAAGAGGAATGAAAAAAGTACTAACTTCCAAGATCCCCACCGGAACACGTACCTAAATACGTTTGGTGGATGACTCGAGTAAGATCGATAGCTTAAGCAAGCTAGCATAAGCTAGTATTAAGCATTTATATTATAAATAATACAGTATCATCCATTTTAATAATATTTTCGTGATAAAAGGGACGCCACGATAATGGTTATTACGGAGAATATTCAATATTAAGTATTTAGTACTCTTCGCGATGTTTTGTTTCCTTGTCGCAAGTGGTAATTAATTTCAGGGCTTGGGTATAGTAATAATTATGAGATGGTACAAATAGCTATTAGATTAATAAAACTGTTAGTATATTTATGTTAGAAGATACTTGTATTTATTGTGAACGTGTAATTAAACGGATAAATTGGAAAAGATGGATAATATGTCAATGAAATACATAGATGGATAACTGAATACATTTGCCTAATATATTGCGTTCTTTATTATGCACAATATTTAAACATGCTCTGTGATTTTATTTTATATGATAGAAAAAAAATACTTTCTATAAAATGATTCACTGAACTTTAAATCACTTCCAAAATGAACAGCTACAAAAATGTTTTGGGTTTATAGTTCCCGTCAAACGAGAAGACGCGTGTTCTATATTCTTTCTATCATAAAACACTCATTTCCCGCGAGATCCTCCCCTCATATGTGACGGATTCTTCTATTTTTTCAATCAGCTGAAAGCTATCGACAAAACATGTTTCAATATGTTTTTTTTACATAATACAGGGTATTGTTAACCCACATAATATTTCTTTATAGAACGGTTTGGTTTGACAACGAAACCATTTAATATTTCCGTGACGAATTTATGTTGGCTTGGAAAATAAATTTGTCACGCCGGACTGCCGCTCAAAGGGTTCTGGGTTCGGTTCTCAGCGAGGCGGAAATTGGATTGTATTTGTCTGTATGTGTTGTTCATGGGCAATATGTTCATATGTTCATATCATCCACGGCACAGGAAATCCAAACATAGTTTAGTAGTTTTTTATTTCGTTAAAATCATTGATAGTTACCGCAAAGGTAAGAAACAAGCAAAAAATTCAAAAGATATTGCGTGATGAGTTGCAGTTGGTAATGCTATCATCATCCCAAACGATAATTGTCTATTCCCAAAATGCGAGAGGCAGTATCAATCATAGTGCCTAAGTCTGGATTGTCTCCGTTTCAAATTGGCAGTCCTTTTCCAGATTTTCTGAGAATTTTTGACAACCAGGAAAAATTGTACAGAAACGGAAAAACAGGCACAAATTCCAGGTACCTATCATTGTTATAGGGGAATGCTTTCACCCGTATTAAAATGAAACTTCAGAGGTAACGTGGAGATAATTCCAGTACCTAGCTGTAATAGTTAATTTTTGTCGAAATTATTTGTTTTTCTTCAGGAATGTATATGGAAAAAACTGCCTTCTACACAAACTTTTTCGCACAAGTAGTTCTGAATTAAAGATCGTGTTATGCAAGAACAAAACAGATGCCTACTTTTTACTTGAGAAAAAATCAAATGTTAGTTTTGTCCCGTATTCATTCTTAAATAACCTTAGAAATCAAACACACGCGTTCATCGTTTCATCGCGTGAAATTGCATTAATTTCACATGTCCCACAGATAAGTTAGTATCGTTTATTTATGCATGGTTAGTCAATAAGATAGTGGGTTTTGCTTTCCTGCGTTTTTCCTCATTGTGATGATGTTGAATCCAATTCGGGATTCAATAGAGCAGCGAAGCCAAGCTTCAACTTGACTTCGCTTCTATATGACAATAACAATGACAATTGTATTTACACAAAAATGGTTGAATTAGTTCCCAATTTACAGCGTAATAAACTAGACCCCTAAAGAATAACACAGAGCAAAAACTTAATAACAAAACGTGTGAAATGTAAAATAATTATAATTAATATTATATATAAAATTGGATTCTTAAGCTTTTTCCGATGCGAAGCAATGGTGGATTACTAGTTAGTACTAATCGACAAAGGTTAAGCCTACATTTGACTTTTCCTACTACTAAATCAACCATTGAGTCACGTTTCTAAATCTACCCTCCAAAGTCTGTCACGTTTCGGTCTCCAAATTCATTTGTCAAGCTTATCGCTCGCATTTCTGCTCAGAATATGGAGTGAAGTGTCCATGTCTTCTTGGATTTCGTAAGTATGATGTTATTTATAACTTTAGCTATTAAATTATAAGAGAGCGGTGATAATTTATCTCTCGATGTAAGATTACCTTTAAACCAAGTGTATCTTTATTTTGTTTTAAAGCAAAAGCAAAGATAAAATTTTAATTACTTCAAAGTATGTATGTTCCCTCTTGACTTCAGATTTTTTCTTATAATCTGGCAAATTACCTATTGTTAGTTTCCACCTCAATCGTAGAAGAATTTTTGCCTAATTAACTTACGCAAAATAATGCACCATTTTGAGATAAAGTAACGCCTTTTTAATAGACATCTTTCATATTAAATACTATTTAGAATTAAATATATTATGAAGTAATACTATGACGAAATATTAACTCAATTAGTTAAGTAGTACCTACCTGTTGTAATTAACATTAACTAATTACTAAAGTAAAAACGATTTCACAAATAAGAACTGTAGGTATAATTATTAAAATGGTAAATTTTAATAATTAATTGGATCTTCAAGTAATTTAAGATTATCGCTTGCGCTTGTTTTTTCACTAACAAAGTTTTAAAAGAACATAAAAAATTCGATTAAAAAGATATCACTGTTCCACCGTTTCCAAAATAGAACAATGTTACCAAAGCTCCAAATCGTTATGAAGCCGAAAAGAGATTTCGTTCCGGCTCTAAATTCTCTAAAGGAAATCTCCGAAGCCCGATTTGAAACTGAATTTATACCACTTGCACAAATGTCTCAAATGATCCAACTGCGGGATTTCTTACTTGTTACTGGAAATATTTTCATATTTATCGTCTGCTCGAGTCTAATGTTAATCGTGAACGTCTATTCCACGTATAATGGGGTAATTATGAAACGACTGGACGTTATCGGTTGTCGGCCGGTGGTCAGATTGGAAGGATATTAGGAGCTTGAAGTAATATTTTAGAAGTGGTAAAGGTCCACTGATACCATCTTATAAAGTTCTAGTAGTAGTAAAAAGAGTAGTAGGTAATATGGTCTTAGATTCGCTTCGGAAAACATTTATGCTTTAGTTCCTGCATTAGGAGCAAGACAAATCGTCTAATGCAAGAAATAAAGAAAAATCTTCTTTCTAGTTTTATTTTTATTAACGATCCAATTGAAATAAAACACCTAAGTTTCTACTAAAAAGGCGTATTATTTGATATTAAATCAGTGAATGCCATACATAATCGGTGGTGATAGTTGTTATGAAAATGACTGACAAGCCGCTTAATGAAGCTATTATTACGTGGTAAAAGCCGCCCATGCATATCAATTTTACTATCAGGTTGTTGATTGTAATTCGCCCCAAAGCAGGGATTGATGGACGCACGAACAAACGTTTCTTTACACCTCTAACCAAAACTAATCATAACAAGCCGTTTCAACAATTTTGAGTTAGGCATACCTCCCCTAAGTTGTTTAGTTGATTTCGTACATTCTCGTTCGCGTTACCTTGCAATTAAAGTTATATTTTGGGCGGCTTTTACTGCTTTTGTCCCAATTCTGTCAGTCACGTGAATATAAACTATTCCACTGTTTACACTCACATCATTGTTTAATTAATATTGCTTACCGCATTTGACCCTTATCATTGTAATTATGTTCCCGTATTTTCGTAAATAAAGTTATATTCCGCCTTCATATTTAGAATGTCGGAATCGTGGAGTATGTAGTATTTGGTGGTATCGTTTCTTATATTTTTTTGACAGTTAGAATTTTTAACTGACTTAAAAAAGTTGGTTATTTATTTGATTGTATTTTTATGTGTATAAGTTAAGTACCTCGATTGTTTAACTTCAATTACAATAGGTACCTACATTAAAAAATCATCAATAACTGCAATACTGAACTAGACTAAGTTGAACATAAATGAGAAAAGTCAAGAAGGTTCGGTAGGTATGTATGTACCTACTTATTATAAAATTGCAATATTATGAAAATAATTTCACAAATCCAAACAACCCACTACTAAAAATATGAAATTAACTTTCACGACAATAAACTTTATCATAACGATCACGGAGAATGCATTTCGTTTAATTTTAAACCGGATCAGAACATTTTCAGGATTTCAATTTTCTTTGATTCTCGCCATTTTTCACCTTGGACCGTTTTCATAATGCCACGAAGTGATTTTCCAGAACTTTCCGCACGAATGAGCGGTGACGTTTGGAACAAGTCGCTTAGGGACTTGAAAATATACAGCTTAAAATTTGGTCAAACCATTTTTATTATTGAATTAATGTAGCAAACGAGCAGGTAGCACCTCCCTTACGCTGCCTAAACTAAAGAATGTCGCTCTGATTCGGTCGCAGATGCGTTGCTACCCTTTAGGACTGAGATGGTCGGCTCTAAAAAGAATAACCGGCTCCACTACTACATTTTCCTTTTTTATATTAGACTAGAGAACCGACCGTGCTTCGCTTCGGGACCCGTAGGTAACAACCACGTAGGTCCCGCTCCCGTAGGAATCTCGGATAAACAGTAGCCTACTATATGATATACTGGAACATCAGGTATAACATTTGCCTAATACATACATTATAATAATTATAGTAAATTACATGTAGTATTTGATAGCGTGATTCAGAACTTGCAAATGAATTTTACTAACGCCATCTATTAACAACATCCGGAACTAAATATCTAGCAACTAACAAAACATCGATCTTCCCATGGGAATGAGATGTTTTTCCGCGGTAAAAAGTGGCCTACGTCACTCTCCACCCTCCTAACTATCCCCACACACATAAACCACACCATATAATAGCCATGTTGCGACGTGAAAGAGTCACAAACAAACAAACACACTTTCACATTTATAATATTATATAGTATATAGTATTGATATTGATAGTATGGATATGCATTGCACACTACGATTATAGACAAAGGGATAAAAAGTCTCAGTCTCTCAAAAGTCTAAATTTTCAATGCTGATTGTTCGTTTTTAGACAAAACGCGTGTTATTGCTAGTTTTTATGTTAGTACGTGTATAGTTTTGTTTATTTTTATCCATGTTTTGATTGTAGGAGACAGGGAGAGTAGTAGACAGCAGATGGTCGATATTTACTGTCATGCGTCGACCACATGGATTGTTACAAAGAAGAAAAGACAACAAGCAAAAGTATAGACTAAACAGTTGAAGCCGTACTTTTATTCATACTTTTTTTAACCGCTGCGTAAAAGTACAAAATAAACCCCCGTATGTTTCAATAAAGAATTTACCCATTTACTCGACTGACGTTATCTTGCGCACACGCTTACCCTGGACGTTAGTTGAGGACATTTCCGTAAAGTATTGTCCTATTTGAGAGCCTTTTTACATTACCCGATGTGAACCGATACGACATTGGGCTATATTGTAATAATAGCTATAGTTATTGTATAAAAGTAATTTGAAAACTTAAAGCGCCCATAATATATATAAATGCCCATATCGCAAAAACTACTGACCCGATTGAAGTTAAGGTTAAATTTTAGCAACGCAATTTTCTTTCCTTTGGCGGTTTAGCTATAAACCTACTTTACTCTTGATGAACAATACACCCTAAGTAATTGAAATTAAAAATGATCATGACGATATGATTTAGCGATTCCGAGTGCACAAACATACGCGTAGAAAATTTAACACACGTGTCGGAGGCTTGATATAGATTATCTTAATTAAATGTTGTCTATATCCAACAATATTACATAAGTACATCCAGGCCAGTATCAGATTTTCTCTATTTTTTGAAGTCTGTAAAAGCGATTTCAGTTTAAACCCCGATATTGTAAATCTAGGATTGTGCATGTCACTGTTAATTATGCGGTTAAATAATTGAAATCGAATGTACAGTAATTAAATATTTAGTTAATTAATTTATAATACAGATAAATAACCGTAATAATTATAATTTTGATTATAGAACGCACGTAAATTTTTTGATGAATTTAAAAGGCTAACAGAATATGGAAACTTGTGCTACGTTGTTTTTCAGGAATCATCGTTCTTACCGTGCAAATTAGTTATTACTTTTTAAATTCTTTCTTTAAAAATAGACAAAATAAGGATGATGCAAATTTGCTCACATGTCAACACATAATTATATTCAGTAATGTTTTCGTATTTAACATGATTTTATGATAGTAATCTACACGTTCACTTTTACTGTAAAGGATTTATTAGGATATGGAATTAAGGTTATGTCCAGCAGTGAACAGTTTTGTTATGTATTTTGTTACCAAATTTTTTACCTGTAGCTAATTCAATATTTTCTTCTCCGTGTGACGAAATAAACAGAATGACAGACAATATGGACGGGCTAAGTGTTGTCTAAGGATCTTCCGTTGGCTTGGTAACAATATCCTAAAAGTTGTATTAGAATATGTTTGGCAAGTATTTCTATTTGAAAACAAAGCCCTAAAGAGAAATATTATGGATATCTATCATCCATAGGCTGAACAAAATGCATAAGCAATCAATCACTAGCATGAGTCTGTAAAATATGTGCGGCCTCCATTAGTCACCGCATACATACAATGTTAGTAAATATCTATACTTAAAGGTACTTCCATGTTTTATGTATTTTTTGTGAGCATTAACTAGAAACATATTTTTCGTAATATAACATGTACGAAGGCTTTATTATCATATCGAAATGGAAAGATAAATGGAAAAATAAACAAAGTGCATTTATTAATGAAGAAAGTCACGAAAAAATTGTGAAAGAAAATGAGTTATTACTCTATATACATTCATTTTATTATTATTATCACAAATGCAGTATTATTTTTTGTTTTGTTAATTTTTAATTTATATATAATGATATGCAATAGCTTTACCGCGGCAGTCTCCGAGTGCCACACGTCTTTTTTATTTATTCGTTTATTATTCGGAGAATCGATTACGGTTGACGTATAATAAGTCTGGTTTCTTTCAAAGCCAGATTATTCATGTCCTAAAAAATTTTTTTTTCTGCCAGGTTTCGGTTCGAACTATCAATGACGTCATCGTATGGCACACTTCGTCGTTCATCGTCATTCTTTTCACGAACGTTGTTTCATTTCACAATGTGAAGTTTACAGGTGACAGTCTACCACTTTGGCCAAGTGCAGATTACTTAGTTAACAGCTATGCGACACTTTTTAGAACATCATTGAAAATTCCGACGAATGGTGGGTTCCTCAAAATGTTTTTCTTCCACAGGAAAGAACGATAGTTATTTTCGATTACGCGTCCTACTTTTGGAAAGTTACTAGTGGGTACAGGTGTACAGTAAGGTCATTTTGACTAGGCTGATATGAACTTCGTTTTCCGAGATGTTTGCGCAGGTACAGTAACTGACCAATCAAAACACGGCGGCCATGACAGTGTTTTGTGATGCGCTACTTCGTATTGGCCATGGACGTATTTATGTCCATGGTTTTGGCTAACTATCCTACCGCCCGCACTCCCCGGCTCCTACCACCATTTTGGCCTTAAAATCGACATCTGCGCAGCCACTCGTAGCTAACTTCATATCAGCCGAGTATAAATGACCATACTGTACCTACATCACAAGCTTCTTCGGGAGGACAACGGACAAACTACTCCGATATTACTGCTGTACAAAGATGTAATTAAATTGATTCATTACGCCTATACAATACGAGTGCACTTTTTGATCCACTCCGATGACATTGCTATTTCTATAGATGCGAAATATTATTATGCAACGTAGTCAGAAAGCGATAGCTTATATTAAAATATTATAGCTATGAATTAAGGGATTTTATAATAACATATCCGACTTTGTTGGCTGCTTCGCTCTCGCTTTCGCTGGTGGCGTGATAGGATATCGATAGGTAGTCACTATTTTGGATAAAGTAGCTTCCACATGAACAGTAGGAAGACATTAAATAGCTGTTGCGAACTTTCAATTTGGACTATTTATTAGTTTGTGACTACCAACATAAAGACGTCGTTACCGACAGTAAATTTTAATTGATAAAAAGATGAAATTCTTTGTGTTACAAGCGTAAATATCACCTCTGAAGCTTCGGTTGTCCAAAACCGTTACTGTATTACCTACTCTCACCTCTGCTTTTTTATCGACACAAAAAGCACAAAAATAAATGCTTAATTTCACTGCCAAAGATTGGCAAGGAACAAAATAACACTTTCAACGAAAATTTAAAGGTAATTTTGTAGCCATTAATATATTTTTATTTAAAGTTTTAACTTAATATTTTACACATCCTCGTAGGTATAAATCGATGCTGTATAATCGCGAGAAATCGCAGGGTAGGTTATTGCAGGGTGCGTTATCTACGCTGATATCATTAGCCGGGTCACATAAACATCCGACATTCATTTTGTTACTTTAATGACATGCTCTTGACTTTTTCAGTGAAATAAAATTTAACTAGTTTAAACACTGCCAATGCGATTGTGAACATCCTTTTTGTAAATTCGCTTTGCAAATTTTCACGAAACGAAGCACGAAACTAAAAATGTTAAATTTCTTTTATATTTCAACGTATAATTTTCATGCACTCGTGGCCCCTGCTACTTTTTTTTGTTTTGACATACAAAAAATTACTTGATTTACGTTTTTAGTTGGCGTTGCCGCCTACGGGCGTGTACACACGTACCGAAACTTTCATGTTTTTAATTTTTCTACCTACTCTAAAAATGTTTCTCAGTTACTAACCTATGTATAACTCGTCATAAATCATGAGTGACACTTGGGTAACCTGGTTTAATTGTGGTTGAGGTTAAATAAGTTTAAAACTGTTTATTACACTATATTTTTGTGCGACAAATTTTATACTGCGCAATCCCGATAATTAAAATTATCAAATATAATTATTATTGTGGCTACGTTTATCCGGTAATTTTATAGCTAAGAGATTTTATAGCATAAAGGTGTGTGGTCAACGTTATTAATTGACGTATGAAGCAACAAAAAATTACAGCATAGTATGTAAGTTAGCTCTTTCTAAGACTAGCGGGTAAATGCCAAAGAAAACAAGGGAGAAAACAAAAAATATGTTCTTTTTTCTACGTGAGTAAATAATATATAGGTACTCCTTAGCAATTGAGTTTGTTCATATCTTCCATGTTGATGTTTAACCTTATCTACTTTAAAAATATGGGCAGATAATAAAAGACAAGGAATTATGCCAAGGTATTATATTATTTATGTTGCGATAGCAAAATTGCTATAACAAAACTGGCTACTAGGATTTAGAATCTGACTCTAAAGTCCTTATATTTTATCCTATTTAAGCTATAACACACCTTCATCATACTGTTATTATTTATGCGAATTGACAAAAATAATCGATTTATATCCAATTTTAGTAGAGAAATAAACTTAAAACACTCTGTATACAGGAAATATACTAAATGACCCATAATTACTACCTATCAACAAAATTAAAATGAAATGAATAGGTGAAATATTTTATGTATAACACTGTATAAATTTGAATAAATTATATTTTATTATACATTAAAACGCAGCAGTAAAGTGACTTAAACCAACCTCAATATTACACCACGTAATAAAACCTTACCTTAGTTTATGTAATACCGTAATAAAATAATCGTTTACCTACTTAGTTTAAATGCAGTTATAATAATAGGTTACTTAAAATATTAACGTGTTGACACATTATTTAGCCACATAAATAACGCTACAATCTATGAGCCGCATGCCGCATATCAGGATTTTTAGTGGAGTGAGTGCCATCACCGATGACTTGCATCGATTTTGAGTGATCGAAAAAGTTAAGCAAGTTCAGACGTGGTCGGTAGTTGGATAGGTGAATGCTAGTCACAAAATTTCTTAAGCGCTTCCTTGCTTCATACGGCATAAAAAGCCGTTGGTCCGGTTATTGATTCGTATTCGGGCGGCATGAAAACTTCCGATACTCGGGTTGGCCACTAAAAGTAGATGCACATGGTGAAGTATACACTAGGTGTCTTCAGTGCTGAGGAAAGACTCGAACTTAGTAGTGGGCCATTCTTTGCCACTTTGGAAATCGAACTTAGAACCCTTGGAACGGCGATTCGGCAGCTTAACCATTGCCCCAAACGTGCTGACTTAAAGTGTTAATTAAGTGGTTGTTAATTAATCGACAAATGAATAAACGGACTTATTTACATGTACTTAAAGAAGGGTTGAATTTGTCGGTCAACAAGGAAGCGGATATCCGTTTCTTAATTGGGACACCAATAACAACTGAAACACTTTAAATTAAGTTTGTTTGTTCCCAATACAAATAATAGCTACTAGACAAGGTAGAATCTTGTCAAAAAGCTTTAATTATATTGCTTCAGTGCTGTGTTTGGGAAAGATACTTCGTTTTTTTTAACAGAACTAACGGATTATTGTTTTAACATCGTCTACTAACCGGACTAACTATACTAGCCCTCATTTGAGTCTCACTTTTTTCGGTATTGACAAACCTCGTCAGGTAACCAGACCATATCTAAAAGCTCACATACTTAATTGTTTTTTTATAGATTGTTAAGTATCACCTGTTTCGGTTAATATCAGAGACACCCTGAGCACGATGAGTCTGTTGTTAATTGTTATGATGATTACGATGAATTTAATTAACCAAAATGTTTAAAACATGTAACATTGAAAGTAAATAACAGTTAGCAAGAGTTGGCGGCAAGTTTATGAACCTTTATCGTTATTAACGAACGTTGTTTTACATTTGCATTGTAATGCGGCGACGCATATGCTGTATAAATCAGCAATATGTGCTGATAGCAACGATAAACAACAATTTAAAACAAAATAGAGTTATATTGCGCGTCCCTAACGAGTTGTTTATCGAAGTCATCATTTTCATTTTAAAGTAACTATGTTACTACTAAATTTTATATTTAATCATAGTAATATTTGCTTAGGCTTTTAATGACTATAAGTGGCAAAAACTTCTGGAGCATTTTAGTGCTTCGGAGGTTACGATAAGCTGTCGGACCTGGTAGTTATTAATAGATAACAATTGTTGAGCCATGACTATGGCCCTAGGGCGGCACACTTCCTACATGTGGATTGACCACTGACCACCAATTCGCAAGGGAGCAACGGATATTCTGTTTGAATTCCATGTGGAATTCGTTATAATTACATGGTGCACATATGCCAATGTTCCGCCAATGCGAGTCTTCGCATCAATCTTAAATCAACATTAATTGCATAGACGGAAAGCTGACATTTTTGATCAACTTCAAAAAAGGAGGAGGTTCTCAATTCGTCTGTATGTTTTTTTTCTTATGTGTGTTAGAACTTCTTACTAGGTGAACTGATTTCGATAATTCTTTCCCCATTCAAAAGGTAATGACTGCCATTATAAATTTGAGCGACATCTGGCGAGTGGTTTTTGAGTTATCTCAACTTTGAAGTCGGTTATTTTTGGTAAAAAGTTAGTTAGTGTGTCATGCAATTATAACGAAATCCAGACCGAACGCGAACGTAGTATAGTAGTCTCCTGCTCTAACTTTACTTTATGTCTAGAGTCTAGATATGTACGTGACTCTTTCATATACGTTTCGCCAGTTAACCCAAAGGTGTAGTACATTTGGATAATTTTATTATAGGCATAAACAAAGTATAAGGTAATAATAACGCGTATTTATTACATTACGTTACAACATTTAGACGTACGTGATAATATCTTCGCAACGTTAGTCCGACGAGTTACAAAATTCAGAGACGTTTAGAGTAATATTATGTTTATACTCGTTTTGCAGATATATGTCCAAAGGGAGTTGAAAGTTATGAAGTAGGTCAAGGTATCGTGTGAATATTAAAAGACTCTGTGTTTTGAACATCCATAAAAACATTTTTTGATGCTTTTTCCGTAATAAATTTAAATTAAATTGTGTATATTAATGTGGAAGTTTTGCTATATATTATAGTATAATTAATATCATGTAACTAGATTATGCCTGAAGCCAAAAATATTGTTTTTTAATTTCGTCTGTCTGTATGGTTGTAAGTCATCGTCATACAGGTAGGTATGTTGCAAGACAACGTCTGCCGGGTTCGCTAGTAAAATTAAAATTTAAAGGTAGTTAAGTATTTACCTACATACAAAACAATCTATTATTTCCTCATTCAACAGTTCCGTGGGCTCACCAAAGTTATATTCAACAAAGTTTCCTGCTCAGTGCTTATCCAAACACAGGTATCGATGCCCACAAGTTTTGCAAAACTAACTGAGCGTCATTCCCAACTCCAGTAATTAAAATTTTCTCTCCTATCTGTCTGCGAATTTTTAACTTTCTCAGTTAGAAATGTTCTATGACTTCTATTTTCTGCATGATTTAAATAGAGGTTTTTGTTTTGTTTTCTGTAAATCTGATGAATACACCAAAACATACTCATCGGACCCCTTTACTGTCCCACTGTTGAGACGGGTATCTTGTTACAATGGTTACCGAAGTCCACACAACTTCAACTAAATCTCCAAGTTTCCTCATATTATTTTCTTCACCATTGCAAATAATAATTAGGTTAGGTATATATGAATAATATATTATGCATAATTTAGAGGTACGAAGAAACTTGATTCCAACCCAGGCCAGATGTTCAAACTAAATTCACGGCGTCAATTTACAATGAGCCTTAATCACAGGGTTGGAAAACTGGCATTTATGAGAGTTTTCATTAAAACTAATTCCATATTGGACGTGTTCGGAGTATAGAATACTCATACACATTCTCCTAGGGCCTGGAATAACTTTAATCCGCGTTTATTCATAAGGCCCCTATACTAATATTTTTAAAAGATTAATGTCGCTCCGATTGTTTTAATTAAATTAATAAATTTTATCGTGACATTGAAATAAACTAGAAGCAATCATTTATTCACGCGAATATATGTATGTAGTTTGCTTGAATAAATAAAACATATTTGAAAATTTTCAATCAAACACGTAAAATATAGTGACTTTTGATTACGTTAATTAATGTAGTTGAATCATTTTGTCGAAGAAGGGAATTTATTGTTTATTCAGTTATTCAGCAAACTGTTACTATTTAACTTTATCCTAAACTAGCGCTTGCCCGCGATTTCGTTCGTGCATAGGAGTTAGGAGTTTTTCCCGCGTGAATCCTAACCCCACGGGAACTCCAGGATAAAAATTAGCCTATATATTGCTCCACAACCTCCTCTATCTCCCTCGGACAAATTAATTGATACGAACACATTTTTTCTTTTAATTAGAAGTACGTTAAGGATTCGTACCCATTCCCCCTGTTCGCTAATGTAACGCTAAGGCCTCTGCCTCGAATCTTGCGGGCAGCCGGGGCGGCGGCGAGGCCTTAAAAAAAGCTTTCACTGCTTTCTAACCTTACCTATTTTATTACTATTGTAAAAAAAACTATAATAGGCAGCCAGACCAACAAGTATAATAGGCAGCTCGGAAATTACCCGCCAGATATTGCGTATTTATCAGGGACCACAAAACAAACACCATCTTCCAAATAAAAAAGAATCATAGAATTGGAACACTCACTAAAAGCTATGAGGTGCCTGATCATAAATAAAATTTTTCAATAATTATTTAAAGTTAAAAACTACCCGTTCGATGTTGCTTAAATTTCTGTGTGACCAGGCGACAAGCACAAACTTTCGAATAAAACAAGAATTATCCAAATCGGATGACCCAGTACAATGTTATACGGTAACACACGTAAAAAATCATTTAGTTAATTGACAAATAGTAGATTGTATGACAAGGGTGCAAAGTAATATTTTTTCGGCGAGGGCGTTTTTTGAATCCAGAGCGAAGTGAGGGATTCTAGAGTAGAATCCCGAGCGTAGCGAGCGATTCTTTAGTAGAATCCCGAACGTAGCGAGGGATTCAAAGTACGTCGCCCGAGCCAAAAATATACTTGCACCCGAGTGATACACTCTACTTTTCATCACCCACTATGAGAAAATAATATATATATCTTAATAGAAAATAATACGTAAAAATGCACGAAAACTTAATTTTAATTTGAAAACGAAATCTTAATTTGATTTCTTTTTTTATTATTCAGCTGGCGGGGCCCTCGCGTCGTACCAGACATTCTTTATTCAAACCATATTTGAGTTCGACTTCTTTAGCGCAAAATACTAAAATGTTCTAAATTCAAAATAGGACGGAAAAGATCTAGCCGGACGGAAAAGTTGTATGAAAATTCATTTCCGCCCGCTGAATAGAAAACAGCAACTTTGGAACCCCGTAAGTCCGAACCAAGTCGTCTTTTTCGAATAGGTGTGATGAAAAATCATTTAATTGAGAACCTCCTCTTCGTTTAATTTTGTTGCCGGTTGTTAAAACGCTTTCTGTAACGAAAGAGCCTTACTCTAATAAGCGTGAGCTGTTATTTATTAACTATTCAACGTATCGCACAGTAATATTTCTCTTTGTTCCTATTTATTATGTTTACACCAAAAAAGCGTGGTATTTGTCGTTGCGTGACTCGGCCGAGTTTATCTTACGGATGTTAGATTAATTGGATTCCCTTCTCAAACTTCCTTTTCGGGAAAGTACAGTTATATGAATAGAAAAGTTAATGAAAGTTATTAACACAGCATTTTCGAAAGATTTTTGGTAAAAAATAACCAGTTAATTACCTTAAATACGAATAAAATTGAATGTGTTTATTTTATTAGCTTATTAAATTAAACTTATAGAAAACTTTATAACTATCCGCCCGCGACTTCATCCACGTGTAATTCGTATTTTCGTTTTCATCCCTTTATTAGCCTCTTTAAGGGTTGATTTTTGAAGAAATTAGTAGCTTATGTTTGAACTTACGTTATCAATTATCTTCCCGAGTAAATTCATCGAAATCGGTAAAGCAGTTTAGATTTTTCATACAAACTTCCCCATCCACATTCCACAAACTCCCCTATTTCTAGCCTGTAGGGGTTGATTTAAAAAACATAGCCAATACGTGACCCTGGTTTTTCAATTATTTTCATTCCGAATTTCATTCATAGCGTCACAGATAGACAGGCAGACTTTTGCGTTTATAATGTTAGTATGGATTTAGTTATTTTAATACCCTTTATCAAGCATTGATCTTCGTACGCCCACATAACAATGTAACAGAATATTTGATCGTTATCTTCCCCGACCTCCAGATGTCCGATTAATTGGAGAGCATACGTATTAAGGATCGATAACAATAAATACAATAGTTCATTATTAATATATGTAGTTAAATTTATACGTTTGTGTGTTTAAAAAAAATTGTTTTATTTAATAAATCTCCTCCAATCCGCATTGGAGCAGCGTGGTGGAGTATGCTCTAAGCCTTCCTCAGTAATGAGGAGATGCCATGCTCAGTGCTCAGTAGTGGGCCATTAATGGGCTGTAGCCATTCAATAAATATGACAACCCTATGGCTCTACAATTGGGTCATCGTATTAGTTATTTTACCTCGGGTAGCAGTTAGCTTGGAGGCAAATATTTGGTGATATTATTTAACCTCTGAAAATGAATAATTTTTAGCTTTGTTTAATGCCTAGTCAAACCCCAAAAAATTATTAAATGACATTATTTCAATAAGGATCCTCACATGAGATACTCCGTACTTTAATTTTTTATGTACTCTGAGTTAATGCTGTTTAGTTAGTTTCAGCTATTAAGTTTAGCCTTTTCATTATAATTAAGAAACTACAATTAAGTTCATTCATTTCCTTGTAATTGATTTCTACTTGAATACTAAGACTTTGGTTTATGCTCATCTGTCAGCGTACAACATTAAAGTAATCAAATTGAATTCGTACGATTAAACTTTAAGATCGTGACAAAAAGTTTCAATGAGTAATAAAATTATTATGTAATTACAGCTATCATGACTTCCAAAGCTTTTAAGCTCAAATTACTTTAACTTACTAAGTATCTTATGGAACGCAGATAGCATAAGTACGTTATTAAGAGTATTTGCATAATTAAATAAAACTGTATAAGTCTCATTTGACAATATCCAGTTTAATCCAAAGACACATAAGGCTGGTGGTAGGTTTTTGAACCTGGCTGACTATACTGCGCTTTTGTTTAATACGGAATTTGTTTATTTTACATCACACACAAATGCCAGCTTCCCGCCCTTGTGATTAAGGCATATTTTAGATTGATGGTGATTATTTAAAATATCGCAAGCAAATTTCGCTTACAAGCTAAATTGAACTGTAAGTATAGGGGATAAGTTTGATTTTAACGGGGAGTTACAATTCCATATTTTCAGTGACTAACATATTATGTATTGTTTCAACCCTTGAACTTGAGTCAACTTGAAACGACTTATGTTCCAGCTGAAGGGATGAGTCAGTTTTTTCTTTTAAATGACTTCTATATATGAGGTTCCTAATCAACTGCAACTATAAATTTGAACTAGGCGACCGATTTTGATACTTCTTTCGCTTTTCTAGTGCTTATTTTATGTTACACAGCTGAAGTTAATTTTACATACCAAAACTTTTCAATACTTAGATATTCCAGAGACAATTTTATTTCTGAAGGGAAACCGCAGAATTGCCGCTAAAGCACATCACGTAAAGGAAGTTCTCTTCTCAATAGCGAGAAATACGTTGCATTTAATAATTATTATTATGAATACGGCATAATCCCGCGCATTGAGATGCAAAGTGCGCGTGTGCATACATGTAGTGTGAGTAATGCTTGGTTCAATTTATTCAGCGCATGCAACGCGACGTGTTGAGACGCCAGTATGAAAGGACCTCTATTTTTGAATTCCCTCGTATTATCCACTAAATAAGTTATGCTGCCTTGGTACTTGATTTAAGTTATGGCAGCGATAGACAAGTGGTTTGAACGTTGAACTCTTAAACCGGGGGTCCCGGGTTCAAAATTTGCACGCGCAACTAATTTCCAGAAATAATGTATGTAATTATCAGTTGCTTCGGTGAAAGGAAACATTGTGAAGAGATGACTTAGATAAATTATAATATTTTCTTTTTGAATCCCACTGTTATAAACATGTTATATTTTTGATGAAGACCTTTTACCCTATTTTCGTTTTAACTAAATTCCATCGTTTTTATTTCAAGTTTTACCTAAGTACCTATAAGATGAGATATTCTGAAGAAAATGAAGTTTATAGAACTTTTAATTTTTGAAGCAATATTAAACTTCATTTTGTTTTCATGACCTTAAACAAAAACTCCATTTTTGCCGCTTACTTATTCTGCCTGCGAAACTTTACTGTATATGAAGAGCACGCACTATTCGTTTTTTATTTTTCTACTGTAACATAATATAACAAGGTAGCACATTCGTCGTGTAAGACACGTATTTGAACAGAGATCTGTTCAAATCCACGTAAGCTCGGCTGCTCTCAAGACAAATATTAGACCGTTCAACATGCTCTTATTCGTTTTCCTCCTTCGGGAGCGTTCATTCATGGCCACGTGTTTGTAATTAATCTACCATGTTTGCTTGCAAATGGAAAGTTCTTCTGTCATGACAAACGGAGTTTAGAAATTATATTTTAGTGCAAATTAAGTTAATGAACCTCCTAATTCAATTTCAGTTTTGGTTTATCTTAATGTAAGATGTGCATTTCTTTCCAGTTTCTTATCGATGTTAAGGTTCCTTTTTTAAATGGTTGTAGAAGAAAAAACTACATTCGTGTTTTACTAATATTTATTTGTTTTTCTGATTTGTCCAATGGGAATAATATAATCGTAGATAGGACGTGAATATAGTGGACATGAGACAATCTTTTCCTAATTAATGTATCTTTCATTTCTTTACAACTCATAAATTCCTTTACTACCTTTCCTTTGCACAATAACAGTGACGTCAACTCGAAGCGGATCAACATTGCAATTCGTTTTGTACGAAGTGATTCTTACTACGAATTAACGCACCTGTAGATTATAATCTGTGATATAAAACAATTTTGTTTGTGGTCGATGCTAGCTAATAGCCAGTTAGCTATTTCAGAGACCTGTGAGAGCTCTTTATCAACGTCATAATCTTTGTCTATATTATCTAATATGGGTCTACGGTCAAGATTCGATCATAATAATTACTGTTTCATTAGTTTAATGTCAGTTCGGTTTTTTTCAAAGATTTGTACTTTATCGCTTTCTCAAAGAACTGTAATGGGTTTTCAAAAATCTAAACAGTCTACTATTACGTAATAGGTACGTTACCTATTCCATAAACGTAACAAAACTCACAAAGGAACTGTAAGAAGGATAAAGCTCTGTTTGGTTTGTAAGTTCTAAAGCTAGTTCCAAGATCGACTGCTCATTCAGTTCCCCGAAGGAGGCAAGTGCTGGTAGTTTTAAAGTCAATAGGAAACAAGACGACGAATACATTATAGCAAAAATGTCCACAGTTCGAGTTCGATCGCTGTGCCTCATGCATTTCAAATTTTATTACTGTTGCTGGAGGATATCTTACTTAGTTTGTAAGTTAAATTTTCTAAGTACGTACTGTTGTGGATGTGTTAATAGGATTCACACGTCCAGGCGATTTTAAAGTGCCTGCAAAGTGTTATCGTCGTGGAGCGAGATGCAGCTATGGACAAGAAAGAGAGGCATTTTAACAAATATGACATCAATGTTAGACTGATTATAAAGACATAAAGACATCATTATGTCTAGTTTCATATATTTTGGGATGAAAGCAATGAACAGTATAATGAATTACGACCTAAAAATATTTTTTTGACGACTGAAAAATCACCATTATTTATTATAAGGTTAAAAACTTTCCTAAACATTTATTTTAAAAAATCCTACAGCTTCAAACAACGTATGAGGTCCTGTCTTCAGAAGTTGTTCCTAGGAATTTTCTTCAAGTTTCATTCCAAAGTTTAAATGACGGTATTTCTAAAGAATTTTCGTCTCCTTGGTAAACTGTTGACAAATATGCAGCGGAATTAAAAATAATACTAAATAATGCCATTGTTTCAAAGCTTGTCCGTTAAAGCTGCTACTAGATGTGCTGTGAGTAGTATATTGTGTTAAATTTAACATAGTTACTTAGGAAATCCAGACTTAATAATGTTCCAACGGGATGAATTTGTTTTTTTCCAAACCACAGAAATCAATTACTAGTGCAATCATTAAATGCGCCTATTACAATGCCTGAATGAAAACACTTCTTTCTCTCTTTTGCTGATTTGCAAAACATCATAGAAAATAAAGTTGGCTAAACTTAAAATGAAAATTTTCAAATTAATTTCTCAAACACGTGCTATACCAAGTGCTTTTAGTGACTGCATCAGATTATACAACCTCAAAATCAAAAAGCAGTAAATGACATACCTTTTCCTTTTACACTTGTCGTATGAAGTTTGACATGTCAATATGCAAAGTGAAAGTCCCCATGATATCCACTCAATAATAACGCCAACCGAAAGTCCTTTCTCATTCCTGTCACGTTCGTATCATACTTTATGCGTGTGTTCATCGTACTGTGACGTGCTGAGTTACGTTTGGAATTTGTTTTTCTGCTAGGAAAGGGTTCAAGGTTCAGGGTACATGATCATTTCCGACAGCCGTGACATCTTTTTGGGCGCATACGCACTACAGTAATGAGCTAAATTATGTTCCATGGGTCCGCCATAGGCACTTTCCATGACATGGATAATGTGACCCCATTCTCGAGAATTTTAGGTTCGGTTCTAAGCATATTTAAAAACAACGCTTTAGAACGTGTAATGTGGCACTTCAATCATCACGAGCACTATGGTAGTACGCTTTAAATCTTTTTAAGAACTAAGAAAATTTTGTGCCCAAGGGGTTTTTTAGTTAGTTGAAGAGGGTTCTAAATGTGATGCTTTGCCTTGATTTAGATAAGCCGTTAAGCCACGTCGTAGGCCGTCGTGCAACATATAAACTTCCGATACTTAGGTTGGCCACTATCTCCTCCACCAATTGGAACTGGATTAACGTGATGTATAATTCTCTAGGCCTCTTCAATGATAAGGTGAGACCTGTGCCAAATAGTGGGTCATTAAAGGGTTGAAGCCATAATAAAGTTTCATTATAATGAATCTCCACCGTCATATGCTGCTTATTAATTCTCTCGTTAATTTTTCTACAAAAACCCCAGAAAAGCGGACGTTATCGTTAACATTTAAATGAAGTTCGTTTGCTTTTCATTGAGCAACTTTTATAAAAGGCGTGCTGTCAACTGCCCCATTACATTTTAATGGACTTTAGAAGACCCGCCCTATAATTTTCGTATCAGAAATAACCTCCCGTTTTATGAAACTGCTTTAAGCGAGGTTAGTCAGGCGTCACTCATAAATGTGTGGTTGATGAATAACTGCAAGTCACGAAATATTTATTTTAACACGCGTCTATTAGCTGGTGTTGTGTGAGTATGCATGTGGCTGTATAATCCAAGTCTGTGAACAGAATTGTTATATTGATAGAGGTTTATATAAATTTAATTTTCAAACTTCTAATTCAATATTTGGCCACGAGTACCTAAGCCTTTGTATTTTGTTTGGAATAATTAAATAGACAAGTGAATTATTATTGATTCTTTAAATTAAAATCTATCAACAATAACACTCACTAATCCATATTGATGGGACATGTTTGAGAAAAACTAAAATGTTACTTATAACTGCGAAAACCTTACACAATACTGAACTTTAGCCTGTTATACTTTTAAAATAAGATTTGAGAACACAGAGACAATAAAAACAACGTGTTAGCACTTGATGACACAAAGTAACAAAAAACGGAATCATTACGTTAGCAATAATGTAATTCGATGAACAAAATTTATATAAATAGCTCGCAGAGATAGCCAGACGAAATTACAAGACAGATCGTTCGATAAATAGATAAAATAAATGTTAACAAAAGTTCTTGATGACTTCCAGTCTCGGTAAAAATAAGAACAAATCTTTTGCTTTCATTTGATTCAATTTAATTGTCAAAATACATAGATATGTTTTATTTCGTTCGAACTTAAAGTAAGAAGCAAAATTTGAACATTTGACGCCTTCGCCTAGGGTCTGGGGGTTGAAATCTGTGGGTGCCTATATTGTCAAAATTATGTGCACATTTAAAAGACATTGGCTGCAAACTATTAATGGCTAACTACTGAGCACGAGTTTATCCTCATCTTTGAGGAGGCATAGAGCATACACCACCACGCTGCTCCAGTGCGGAGCGGATTGGTGGAGATTTTTGTGACGGAAACACCTGAGAGTCTTCCATAATGTTTTCCAATGTATGCAGTGGACGTTTAATGTAGTGTGACGACTCGCATGATGCAATGGTAACAGTTCTCTCGTATGACGCTCCGTTCAAAGTGTCCCGAGTTTAATTCCCAGCGAGACGGAAAGAATGTGTTTTTCCGAGCCCGGACTGAGTGTGTGCCCATGACACAGGGAATCCTAGTGTGGGGCTATGACATTTTAGCCTCATTTTCTTATAAACATAGCAGAGTCTAGTAGCGCTTGTAAATCTCAGTATGCATATAATATAATGCAGTTATGGGTTACAAAGAAGGAAATAAAAATAATGTTCAATGTTAACGACAACAAAATGCATTAGCGATTGTAAAGCCTGAAGTGAATGCTGAAGCGTTTTCGATAAAAGAAGCAAAACGATGGGTTGTATGGAACCGGACGACTTCGACCATTGATGATGCCGAACACGAGGAAATCGGGGTAACTGGCCGAACAGACTTCTGAGAAAGATAATAATACTAGCAATCATACACCTGTTCAAAATATTGATATTCCTTACGCGCAGCCCTGTTACTGTAATAAATTCGAGGCCGCCCTTTTTCGGCATCAAAAAATATAAATAACAAGTCTGTTCCCGGGTTCATGATCATCATTTACAAATGTTTTTATTACACGTCAAAGTTGTTAAAAATAAAACACAATCTCGGCTTAGCACATCATTCATCGTTTCCACGTTTTTCTCACGCAAATTAAAACTGACTTGGCGTTGGATCTCGTGAGGCCAAACAAGATTAAGGTCGGACAGTTTCAATAAAACATAACGAGATCCGGGAGTATAAAATGAAAGATTTATCTTTGCCCACGACAAGGGTAGGGGCGTGGCAGCGTAAATAAATTCATACCACTCTATTGAAAGTCGAGAAACCCCGAACCGGCTGAAGTGTTTTTATAAGCAGCCTCTTTGATATTCTCCGTGAGACACGTCAAATGGCTCAAAGTGAACACTGAAAATGGGACGTTCGAAACCCAATTCCGCACAAGTACGCGTCAAGCCCGACGTACGCTATAAAGAGCCATCGTTGTCTTAAAACCGGGACGCTTTCAATCCGTATCAAGAGTGGGATTGATATAAATCTTTATTTCTGATTCGGATGCGATTGAAATGTAGGGAGGAATGCGAATTTGGGACATACGCTGATTCATCAAAGGTTACATAAAACATTTTTCATCACACCTATTCGAAAAAGACGACTTGGTTCGGACTTACGGGGTTCCAAAGTTGCTGTTTTCTATTCAGCGGGCGGGAATGAATTTTCATACAACTTTTCCGTCCGGCTAGATCTTTTCCGTCCTATTTTGAATTTAGAACATTTTAGTATTTTGCGCTAAAGAAGTCGAACTCAAATATTGTTTGAATAAAGAATGTCTGGTACGACGCGAGGGCCCCGCCAGCTGAATAATAAAAAAAGAAATCAAATTAAGATTTCGTTTTCAAATTAAAATTAAGTTTTCGTGCATTTTTACGTATTGTTTTCTATTATTTTCTATTATATATATATTATTTTCTCATAGTGGGTGATGAAAAGTAGAGTGTATCACTCGGGTGCAAGTATATTTTTGGCTCGGGCGACGTACTTTGAATCCCTCGCTACGTTCGGGATTCTACTAAAGAATCCCTCGCTACGCTCGGGATTCTACTCTAGAATCCCTCACTTCGCTCTGGATTCAAAAAACGCCCTCGCCGAAAAAATATTACTTTGCACCCTTGTCATACAATCTACTATTATTGTATTATAGTGTTTTTGTTTCCTAAGTAGCAAACTGTTGTTGTTAGTGTTAAAAATTGGATTATTTTTGTGTGTGTTTATTATGTCATTAAATAAAGATATTATCTGAAAAATTCAACGGATTTCAGATAATCTTGGGGTCTTAAGAGCTCCACCCACTAAGCCAACCCTCCCCCTTGTGTGGTGTATACTGCCAATTAACGTTTGCGATCGCATCGAAAGCTACTAAATTTCTTCTTAAAAATAAATATTAGATTTTAAAGCTACTAGCCAGAACTGGACAAATCGTTTAGCGGTTTACTCAAGTATGTTAATACTCGTATCAGGGTGGTAGAAAGTTAGTAATAAGATTTACTTCCGTCTAGAAAGCTAAAGTGTGGCACATTCTTCTATCTCTATTAAACTTTAACTGGTCTATTGGGTTAAAATTCTAGTCAGTTATAGCGTAAACGATCCCTTGCGATGTCCCATCTAAATCCAGAGGAAGCGTTAGCGCAAGATAACGTCACTCGGACGAATGAGCCATTTTCTAAACTAAATATCACGTATAGATATCTCGTCATTGAACGCTGCATGACTGTAGCTGAATGAGAAAGGAATAGAATTAATGGTCCTTCGAGCTTCTTGACATTCGGTGTATTTTTTATCTGTTACTATTAAATAGCTTATTTTGACTAATTATTTCATAATAATAAAAATATGTAATAAATAGTCGTAATCATTAAATTTTAATTACAGTTAATTTTTATGTTCTTATATGATTCTGTATTAAGCAAATTTCCGATTTCCTTTTTATTTGTCATCCATAGATTTGCAGACATTTGATATTGCATTGACTACGTTTGTAAACGTAACTCTGCCTCTGCTGCTCCTTTTCAAATTGTTATCATTAGGCAATGAAGAAAAATATACAAAATAAACTTTAACGATAACAAATTACACGTTTATTTACTTTTTAAACAACGTACGACATACAAAAATATCGTGACTTATAAAGTTTGAATTCTGTCACGTTATAGTTCATGAAAAGACGTCACACTCGATCGGATTTTGTGATATTTCACCCCTGAAGGCGTTAAATAAAGGTTAATTTGTTTGAAAATCAGTTAATACGTTCAATGCGGCTGCACAAAAACAAAACTTACTACCCATGCGTTACAAGTCATATATTTGCCGTATCAGTAATGCTTGCTGTGCATTACGGCTTGTATTTTGCTGTACCAGGACCTGACTTTGAAGGTTCTTAAAGACATGGAAACCCATGTTTTCTTATAAAAAATAAATGAATCGATAGATTGTAATTCTATTGACACAATATGGCTAACGTCGCCAGGGTCTCGACCTGATATTTTTAAGTTATGCATTATTTTGAAACTCAATGATTTTACGGCAATATACATGCCGTGCCGCATGTAGAACGATAGACCGAATTTAAAACTAGTGTTGGGGAAGATTTGTAAGATAGTTAAAGATTGTTATTTTAATAACATTTATTAAAGTCATGCAAAACGAAACAAAAATATAAGTAATCAAGAACATACATCAATTTTTTATCGTATAGTTGAGATTTCATTGGGAAAATATTGCAAAAGAGGTTAAAAACTGCTATTTTATTATCACTTATTTGTCATGCAAAATCAAAGATATCGTATCAATTCTTAATCGTCTAGTTTAAGTTTTCATTGGGAACAAATGAAAAATAGATAAAAAGGTGGTTAGGTATAAATAACATTGATACCTAACCACCTTTTTTATTAATTACTTAATTCATATCAAGTTTCTTACGAGAACGCTTCATATTTATTTTCGAGCGCCGATAAAGCGCAATCCAGCGTCGTGTTAGAAACATAAATATTATTCGTATAACTATGTATTTAATTAACAGAATATGGTACCTACACTCGTTGAACTTTACGAGTATTCTTTCACAGTGTATTAGCTTTAGAACTTAAAATATAACAACTGTCATTGTATGCATTGTTGTTCCAGAGTTGTCAATATTTTGAATTGAAGAATATAATTTTGTAAAGCATGTTATGATTGTTTATAAAATGGATACTAGATATTGTTATTTGATTAATTAATAAAGTTAAATAATATTATTAGATTAACACCGACAACACCTGACAAGTAATTTAATAAGTCAGTTCAACAGATCAGGTGTTGTCGGAAGTTGTCAATAGATGGCTGTAGTTGTTGTTCAATCGATGAAGTGTATAAATAGGCGAGTTACCAAAAGTGTATTCATTCTGTTTGCGAGTGCTGTACCTTACGGACGAATAAAGAGTTCAAAGTAATAAGGTGTTTTTCTGAGGAGATTCTACAGTCGATACGTGCAAACCATGATTCTTGCGCACAGCACTACGGCACACTGAAGCTGCGCGCGAGTTCTCTCCAGTGCGGTACGGCGTCTAAGTTACGGCAACATACTTGCCGCATCGCACCATAGATAAGTAATTAAGTTCTGGTGCGGTACGGCACCATTATATGCCGTACTTATTTTTTCGAAAAATGGAACACAATTGAAGAAATTGAATAAAGAATTGGTTCAAAGATTGAAGAATTGGTAATATATTTATCTCTTTTCTGCGTGCACGGGAACACATATAAAACCCACCCCCGCACCGGGCGTAAGACACAGACAATTGACCGCCACACAGTTCGGTACTCAAATACGGCAAAACTATGCCCGTAACGCGCGGAAGGTATTTTATTCCCGCAGGCCAAATATTAAGTCACAGCCAATGAATAGCTTAAACGACAACAGATAAGATGATGAGAGGGTTGAAATGAAATTAATATCCATAAAATTAAAATCATCATTAACAATTCCATGAACATTTTAAGAGCTATTCTCTTCAGTTTCAGGTGTGTGCGGGTCGGCAACTTGTAGTTATGAATTATGGTGTAGGTTGCGGAGATAAATAATAATACAGGTTGTTTCATTATTCAGTACATCACTGGCTATGTTCTTGCTTCGTTACATAAATCTATTGTATTTACTAAGCAAAAATGTAATATTACAGGCGCGTGCCTGTCTCGAGGTAAAAGATATGAACAATTTTGCACGTCATCCATTTAGTAACCTACGAATAAAGATAAATCTTACTCAGCTGCTTTGACCAAAAATATTTTTTACATAAATGTTAGGATTTATTATAATTTGTACGAAGTAAAATACCTAATCATTTTAGACATTTGTCAACAACTTTATCAGCTACGTTGAATGTGAAGAGATGCGTTGTGTGCGATGGCGATTGAATTGCACCCTTCAAAGTGGATATCCTCTTAGCCATGGTTTGGACAGCGATCGGTTGTGTCCACTGATAGTGACTAATAATGATAGCTTGTGTGTGACGTGTGATTATTCTATAAGCGCTTTCATCTTCATATTGTTTTACTCAAACCCGAAGAAGTGTCGACTTTGAGTTTAATTTGTGCATAAAGTGAGTAATAAAGTGAGAATTATGGGTTAATTACATCATAAGGTACATCTTCGATTTCGGTTATTATTTACTCAGTAAATGCATTCGTTTCACCATAACCTAACCTTAATCTTATCTAACCTTAACCCTAAAGACGAAGCAAAGTGCGAAGTCTGTAGTAATTATGTGTTCACGTTTTACGGTAGTAATTATAGTTGTGGTGCGTAAAATTGTCGGATAGAAATGGGGGAATCAAATAACGTAATCTCTACGCGGCTTTCATTCTCAAACAAGCAAACACTCTCTAAGTTTGCATTTTGGTGCCCGCTGTTGTTTGCTTGTTGGTCGCCTTTCAAATAATTGGTTTGCAGTTGGCTTACACACAAGTTTTTAATGAAAATCGTGTTATACTTATTACGCGGGACTCGAGTTCTAGTAACTATTTTGTACAAAGGATAAGTTTGGTTATAAGTATAATAGGTATCTAAAACAATTTGGTTCTTACATCAAATATATCAAACTATTCCGTTTTCCAAGTGAGACTTGTTTATCCAACTTCAAAAGGTGAAAATTATTAATTCACTAGCTGTTGCCCGCGGCTCCGCCCGCGTGGAACTCAGTGTGTCACAAAGTTTTTCCTTCGTGAATCCCGACCCCGCGAGAATTCTAAAATAAATAGTGGCATATACTCGTATATCCTATATGTATATCCTATATGTTAAACTAAGTTGCCCTCTATGTGTGTGCCAAATTTCATGAAAATCGGTTCAGTAGTTCTTGCGTGAAGGAGTAACAAACAAATACACAAACTTTCACATTTATAATATTAGTAATACTCGTATACTATCACACAAATTAAGAACAGTTGATTTGTTAGTCACACCGCACAAAAATCCGTTATCCGCGTAACTCCAGATCCCGCGGGATTTCCGGGAAGACAGACTTGTTAGTTTTATATTAATGTTTGTTTAGAAGCTATTTATACCCCATACGCGAAGAAGGTTTTCCCGCGTAAATTCCGATCCCGCGGGATTTCTTATCCTATATGTTAATCTAAGTTGCCCTCTATGTGTGTGCCAAATTTCATGAAAATCGGTTCAGTAGTTTTTGCGTGAAGGAGTAACAAACAAACAAACAAATACACAAACTTTCACATTTATAATACTTATTAGTAATACTCGTATATTATATTGCTTCACACAAATTAAGAACAGTTGATTTTTTAGTCACACCGCACAAAAATCCGTTATCCGCGTAACTCCAGATCCCGCGGGATTTCCGGGAAGACAGACTTGTTAGTTTTATATTAATGTTTGTTTAGAAGCTATTTATACCCCATACGCGAAGAAGGTTTTCCCGCGTAAATTCCGATCCCGCGGGATTTCTGGGATAAAAAATATCCTATTATGTTAATCTAAGTTGCCCTCTATGTGTATGCCAAATTTCATGAAAATCGGTTCAGTAGTTTTTGCGTGAAGGAGTAACAAACAAACAAACAAACAAATACACAAACTTTCACATTTATAATATTAGTAGGATTTGTATTTTTTTTCAATTTGTAATTTTTTGCAAGTTATATGTGCCGATTTCTATTGTTGTTTTTATAATCGAAAGATCATGTGGTCCCATTTATTGAGCAAGAAGATCAGGTTTGGTTCCTAAGCCCTACGTGATGAAAAACTGGACGACCTGATAACAGGGAATAATTTATACCTATGGCCATCAGATAAACTAAAAGCATGTTTACTTGTTTTCACACACAAATTCTAATTTTACTTTTAAAAAACGTTCACAGTTTAGAGCTGTATGTTTTCATTTTGTCAGTCTGATACGTGTTCCTGACATAGCCGTTCATTCGTGGAAGATCTCTTGAAAATCACATCGCGACGTTTGACCCTATCGAGATAAAATATTAGAATTAGAGAAACTGAAATGCTCTGAACTATTTACTTTCAGAAATACAATTTAGGAATGCTCATTTATTTCATAAATTCATTTACATTTTCCAATAAATTTAATTGTCTACGATATTGCTAAAATGACGTTAATTTTTATAGCTAATTGAATTGATACAAAGATTTTGAATAAAGGTACAAATCATGAGCATCCATTTAATTTATTTATCGTATAATTTTATTAGTATAGCATAAAGTAGGTATAATATTTCAAAAAGTTTTTACTCGCAGAACCTACAACTTACTATCGCAATAGATTCCATAAAACACTTGTTTATTATTTTGTCTGTTTGATGGTTTATTAGTTTTTCTGCTGATGAAATGACTCCAGTAATTTGGTAAATGAAATGCTTAATAATTTAAACAAAAGAAAAAAAATTTAGCAGTTAAAATACTATTTCCTCTATTCTCAAAGTCATCCATTCCAACGAACTAACTCACTCATTAAATTGCGGGGAAATTCGTCAAAATAATGACTTTGAAACTTAGATAATCAAGGAGTGTCGTAAAACACAAAACTCAATTATGATGATGAGGGTCAATTTGGTTTTACTTTAATATTTAAACACAGTTTACGTCGCGTGTGGAACTTCACACTATCAGCAGCATAAGTGTCACATTTGCGCAAAAGTCCATGTTATTTGCCTCGGAAACTTGTTTGAAACTATAAATTTTGATTGAAACGAACTTTAATTTTATACACGCATACGTACTTACATACCTATACTTTTAAGCATTGCGTTTAGAGAAATAAATTTTGCGCGGATGGAGGAGTGTGAAATTTGACACACTTAGGTATTGTATAAATGTGGAAGAAAAAGAGGGGATAATAAATGAGTTTTTTCTTATCTTAGCAATATGGGTATCAAATTTAATGAAAGATCGTGAAAAGACCTTTTCAAATATATGATATCATATAACGTTTAGGCAAACGTTTTAACACAAATTGTCAAAAACCATCCCAAAAAGTAGAATTTTTTGGCGAAAACACTAAAAAGTCTGAAATAAAAATATTATTATAAAAACAAAAAACCTGACTGCTTACAAAAGAACTCAAAAGAAAAAAACAAGTGTCACAATATCAACATAAAATACTTCATGGTGCTGCAGGCGGGGACAAACAATACTGTTACCTACGGGTAAAAAAAGATTTATCACAAGTACATACTACGTGAGATACTACGATTGTCACCGCATGCGGCAGCATGAAGTATTTTATGTTGATATTGTGACACTTATTTTTTTCTTTTGAGTTCTTTTGTAAGCAGTCGGGTTTTTTGTTTTTTTAATAATATTTTTTTTCATTAATAATGATTTTAAAATAAATTAAATCAATAAATAAAACGTTACTCTTATCTCTATTCACTCTACCATACACGACGTACACATTTGACACGTTTAAATGTTTCTTAGTAGCCAAGTAACAATAAAACCATGGTAACCGTTTGACAGAATGAATGACGACCGAATTCCGACCGCAGAATAGCCAACTGGTCAGTGTATTAATAATAATAATAATAATTTTTATTGGTATAAGTAAATGGTTTACATACGGTAATGATATAGTCCCCACACTAGGGTACCCTGTGTTGTGGGTAACTATACTCTTCCATTTGCAACAATATGAGCGACTTAAAAATACAATTTTCTTTACATGTATGTTTGATTACAATCCCATCTGATGGTTAGTGGTGATGCAGTCTTGGGTGTTAAGCCGCATATACTTAGTAGAAGGTATCGTAGTACTTTGGAATGAAAGAGAAATAATGTAGGGTAGTATCATCACATAGTACATTCATGAATAAATTCATAACGCATTAAATTGCCGTATCAAACGTTAAAAGCAAACGATAAAGTTAGTAAATCTTTTTTAATAAGCTCCTTAGGAACTCGAGCCCTTAATAAAATCATAAACTTTCATGAAAGAGAAACTCTCGTAACATTAGGACGAAACAAAAAAAAACGTTTTTTCAACATTAATTGAAGGTAACAGAGAGTATCAAAGTTTTGTTGTTTAATAATAAATAATGAAAAGTGTCTACCGCTTACTTGTTGGATACCAACAATAAAATAAATGACGATAAAAAGTTTTTTCTGGAATTAAGGTGTAGTAAAAAGTAAGGTTCCGATACCGCCCATAACAACTGCGACCGTCTCAATTTAGGATTGATTAGTTGGTTAGTTTTTATTAAGTGTCACGAAGTGCTAGTGATAGTTGGTACTGTTTGTTGATATTAGTAATAGTCCAGTTATTTATTAATTTTAATATGATTCTCCTTCAAATTCGGTCACAGATGCGTTGCTACCCCCGAGGATTGAGATCCCGGTTGCGTGGTAACGTGACTTAGGGTGGTATTCCACTGGTCAAATATCTTGGTCCAATTTCTATATCCAAGATTTCATCAAATTTCTTTGATGAGTGCCAATTCCACTCATCCAATATCTTTGTCCAATATTCTCTTTGAAAAAATCAGAAATGAACAAAAAAAAACATAACAAACAAACAAAATGAAACAAAACAGAACATCAAAATCCTGGATCAAATTTCACTGTTATTCATAAATTGGATGAAGTCATCCAATTTCTTTGTCCAATACAACTTGGATCAAAGAAATTGGATGAGTGGCATACCACCCTTACGGAAACGAAAAAAACTAAAACATTAATCGAAATGCTGGCATTGAAAAATTGTACGAATTTGATGATTATCTCCTAAAAGTAAGTATATAAAATAATAGTGTCTGGTTAGAATACACAAAATGTACTTGGCAAAATAATGTCTGTCACATCAGCTATTCACACTATCAGCTAATCACATCACTTCGTCCTTTCCTTGGTCTACCTTGAAAGTGAAAATGAAAATGTTTTTATTGAATTTAAAAAGGTTCAAAGCTTTAATTTTCACGAATTCATAATACAACGCTAGTGACCGCTAGTAGCAAAATTTCTTGAGCGCTTCCGTGCTTCGGAGGGCACGTAAAGCCATCGGTCCCAGTTGTTATCGATTGATAACAGTCGTTAAGCCGTATCGGAGGCCTTCGGGCGGCTTGAAAACATTCGACAGTGGGTTAGTCCCCTCCTCCAATTCGCATTGGAGCAGCGTGGTGGCGTATGCTCTAGGCCTCCTCAATAATGAGGAGAGACCCGTGCTCAGCAGTGGACCATTAATGGTTTGTAGCCAGTAGCCATAATACAAAACAGATAAAATCTTATTATTCTGCAATATAATCAAGATACCAAAAAAGGGCCTGTAACTAAAATCTGCAGGGTAGCGTATGTATAAGAACTGACCAACTCATTGTCGGTGTTTGCTGAACAAATAGGATTGAATAAACAATGGTCACGTTTTTGTGGCCCTTTGAGTAATAGGTACTGAAGACACATCGATATTACTTTTTACTCTATATCATATATTATTGTTTAGTACCTATATCATAATATGATATTTACATTATATTAACAAGCCCATGTGATTATTAAGTAGCGATGATATCGAAAAATGGTAAATCCATTAACTTCACAACTCTTTTTCGAGTTCCTTTACAAGAGAAAACATGTCATTGTTTGCATGATGATGATTATTACCGATCGGTTCACCCAGTGCAAAGTTATGACGTAACACACATAAGAAAAAAAAACATACAGTCGATTGGGAAACTCCTCCTTTTTTTGAAGTCAGTTATAAAAAATAACCGACTTCAATCTTGATAAGTAGAGATAACTCAAAAACTACTCGCCAGATGGCGCTCAATTCAAAATGTAAGTGTAAAGTTCTCGTCACAACAAATTAATGAAGCCCAAACACTAGATAACTGCAGTAAATCGTTGAGGAGTTCCCTCGACTGTCTTTCGGCTTCATCAGATCGACTCCAGATCTTCATGAAATGGTAGCGCTTTAATGTACTTATGATAACATGAACAAACACACTAGTTGTCCATACAATTTTCGAAAGTTCCCCTCGATTTCTCTGAGATGCCATCATCAGATCCTAGTTTCCTTATCAGGGGACCCCACTGCGCATATCTACTTTACAACAAAAAAAGAATTATCAAAATCGGCCCATAAACGATGAAATAATCGCTGAACGTACATAAAAAAAAAAGCATATATACGGTCGAATTGAGAACCTCCTTCTTTTTTGAAGTCGGTTAAAAAATATATAGAACGAATATCCGTTTCATTTATTTATGAAGTAACAAGATATTCTTGAACGTTCTCGTCCGAAATAAAGCGTTGGCTGTTTCTGTATGAAATATGTATGTTTTCCGTTCCATAGAATATATAAATTGGTACTTATATTTTGACTAATCCGAACCGATCCGATATCTTCAGCTGAATAATTAGGCCCTAGTAATACAAATAAGATTGAATTAAAGTATCTGCTGACATGAACCGAGAAAAGCAAATATAAATATTCACACTCCACCATTTATATCTATATTTCCTACTAAATGGACCGTATATTTTATTTTTAAGAGAATTCGAACCAAACCTTGGGCAGTCATTTATTCCAGTCTGGAATTTCGTGGAGTGTAATTTAAGAACATAAATAACTTCGTTAAGAACCTGGGTTTATGTCTCGACTTTGTTATTTAAAAGAATAAATTACAAACGTATTTTCGGAGGTACGAAGAGTTCTGAAATCCATTTTGTTATGTATAGGAAGAATATGTGGAACTAAGTCTGTAAGTAGGTAAGAAATCTGTATGAAGATACTTACGTTTGTTTCATCTTTCGTTTTACTGACATTTAGGTATTTCATCAATAAAATATTGTTTTTTAAAATAATATTCATATTGACTGAGTTATAAAAGGAAAATTATTTCATAAAATGCTTTTGAATTATACCCATACTAACATCAATAATATGTGAAGCGCTATTACCATTATAACGTTTCTAAAAGATTTTTTATAAAAAGATAATTCGATATAACACGATAAAAAATATCACGTGTGTACCTATTTACGTTCAGACAATTCTATAAATACCTAATAGATAGGTATATAAATTGACGGACTGTTAGGAAGACAGTGCGGCAGTGGCGTATACCATATAAACGGAAAGCTAAAAATCTAAATAACGCTGTAAATTATATCCACGCGCTATACATTATATTTCATAATATACCTATTATTATGTCAGAGTATTTAGCAAGATACTTAAATGTACCTAAGTATATGATAACGACTGTCTCTTATTGGATTAGCACATTTCTTTCGCTACAAAATAATAATGTGACTAAGAATGTAACTGTGTGAATAAGTAACTATACAATTTTACAGGCAGGATGAGTTTTTATCGATTATAATATATTATGGCCTTGTTATAAATATTACATGCGATACTATTTCTTTTAATAATTTGGAAATTGAACATTAAAATGATGTTTTATTGTATTAAAACTGCTGCATTCCTCTGCTGCTCATACACCTATGACCATTGTACAGGACTTTTTAATAATATTAATGTTATTTGTAACTTACAGTCCCTGACTTAGCATAATTGGTGGCTCCTACATCGACAGAAATGCCATATGACTCATGTCAAAAGCATTAAGGATAAAACTTGAACATAAGTTTCGTATTTTAGCCGTAAGTAGTAGTAGTAGGTAGTAGTAGTAAGTGCAATCTGTAACTGTGAGTAGGAAAAGAAGCTCCGATGGAGTTTCTTGCCCCTTCTTCTTCCAAGACCACTCACCGCAGTGATTTGTTGAAACGATGGCGTAGTTTGACTTTCGAAAAGTGTTTGTAAAAAACCTACTTCGAATAAACAATTCCCATTCTCATTCTCAACGACTAACAAACCTTTTCTTTACCAATATTTTACTGTCATTGTTTACAGTTTGGAAACTAATTGAAAGTTAGCCAATTTAAAAGACCTCCCTATTTAGCGAAGTCTAAACTAATTCAAATTGAGTTAAAGACATTTTGTGTTCCCGAGTAAAAGATTTTCAATAAGGTCTTAGGATTCTTCGCAGCTTTATACAAAACCTAACTTACTAACTTTTATTTACTTTACCTTTAAATTTTATTTATTTAAGTAAGAATATAACTATTTAAATCTACAATATAAACATAATAAGAAATGGAAATTAAGTTTTGACTGAAATAAAATGTTCAGGTTTAAAGTTTTTAATAAAATACTTACCCAAAACATTAAATTTTGTGTCGAATTAAAATAGCAAACAAGCATGCAGCACCAACTCGCTGCATCTGACTGACCTAAAACAAGACTCAAATGGAGAATAAATACATAGTACTTCTGGTTAGCAGATGGAACATTAGTTGGTCAGTTAACACCAGTTATTAATTATTATTTGTGTTTAGTTCTAATTTGGTCACTATTGTGTTTCTATCCTTGAGGACTAGGATGATCTTCTCCAAAAATTGTAACCGGCTCCAAATTTTGTAACTGGAACATAATTGCCGTTAAAATAATTACTACACCGTGAAAATGGCACTAAATTATGTACTCTAGTAGGTACTACTTCCCCAGGAAAACTTTAAACTCTACCACTCGTTAAATTTAGGTACAAGTTTTCAAATTAACACAACATTATTATCAAGAACCCTGTACCACAAACATAATACCACAGTTCAACAGTAAGTCGTATTGATCAGCACTTGTGCGGTTTCTGAATGCTTCGTTAGCTTCAGAACTGAACCAACTAGGAGACGTGCGTGGTGTTAAACGCAACCATTGCGAACTTAAGGTACGATATTTTATTATTTTAATATAATTTATGGTTATAAACGCAATGTATGGTGTATATTCTTCAAAAGTTATTATTTACGATCTGTGTACAGTACTGTATCAAATCTGATCGCTATGGGGCTAAAAAAATCACCATGTGAGAGTAACATTATCTAATGTTCCATTGCGTTGGCAAATGAAATTGAATTACGTGAGTCTTTCATTGTTTCAAAAACAATTATGACAGTTTAATTACCTATTAAAATATTATTATCACATTGAAAAAAGTTTTAACTAGATTCAAGGGTAAGTCCAAGATTGATCGAAGATTCCATGAAATAGCAAATATTGCAAATGCGAAACAGAAATGTTATTATTTATTCATCGCGTTGAATCTACAAAGATAGTTATTTACTTTCAGTTCACTGGAATGGATTAATTGGAAAACCAGATTGCCCGTCATTGGATTTTACAGAAATGTTATTTTATGCAATTTCTTTGAACATGTTATAATTTAAAAACGACTGAAATAACTTTTTTTTGTTATTCGTAAAATAAATTACTGTCATACATATTTTTTAATTTATATATTTTTCGAAATCATCTTTTTGACTCTCAATATTTTTAAGAATTTTATTAATAATTTATGGCTAAATGATAATATTTTTTTTTTCCTTTAACCATTATGAATATAAAATATTTTTTTACTATTTCTACTCAAGATACACTACTTTATATAAATACTTTATTTTATTTTTTTATTCTATCATAAATATATTTTCTACTTCATTTAATACGTGACATGACATGTAACGTGTAATATTAACGAATTGAAAATGTAGCAATTTCGTTTTGTAGTGTTTGTGGCAAAAGTTTGAGCGCAATGGGCCTAGAGCTCACCCGGGGAAGTACCACCGCCCGCCACGGTACTCAGTACCATTCCTACCGTCATAATAATTGTTTTTAAGACCAATTGTGTTCCGGATAGGAAGGTGTGAAGCCGGTTCACTTTTTTAGAGGCGACCATCTCAGTCCTCAGGGGTAGCAACGCATCTGTGACCGAATTGGAACAAGACTCACACTAATCATTACTAACTGGACAATACTAATATTAACTAACAGGACTAACTATCACTAACAGTCCCTGTCCTCACACTTATTAACAAACTAACCAACTAACATTCTAACACCATCTACTAATTGGACTAACCACCCTAATCCCTAAATTGGGTCTTGTTCTAAGTCGGTCACAATTTCCATGGGCGGCAGCGGAAGGGTGGTGCTGCATGCTCGTTTGCTACCTTAATTCAATAAAAAAAAAACTATCTACTTCATGTTGATCTCGCTGGTTATCGTTCACTCGCAGTCGTTTGGTACTTAGTAAGCGGACAACAAAAAACTTTCGGCATTTGAGTAAGCCATACCTCTAACGTTTCGCTCTGCTAGCATGTTCGACTGCGCTCTAAATATTTGACGGTGTGCACATTTGTTAGAATCGCTTTAGAATACCTCATTTAGAACCATAGAACTAGTATCGCATTGGTCAAATTTAATTTATTATTCTTTATGTACTCATTATTACCTACTAAAAAGTGCAAAAGTTAATAAATCAATAAATATTATCACGAACACCCTCCAACTTGCACAAAATAAGTTAAGTTTCTTCTGCTCTTGTTCCCACTCATTATACATAATACATAATGTTAATTTAATTATAACATAATGCTTTACTGTAATCTCACTGGATTGTACGCATTACTATAATTGCCTACGCGGCTTCTGAAGCGAAGCGAGCGCGGTTAAAGTAAGCAAATATAAGGGTTACCTGCTGATACTTCAGTACATTAAATATTGTTTGACGGGGTTCCCTGAATGCGGTTCGTTAGGTTCTGTGCAGAGCGTCGATACGTGCGTTGTGTTTCACACCAACTTTGTGTACTCACTGCTAATATTAGATCAGATAATATACCTCGGTTTACAGCGGTTATTTTTGCTCTGGATTTATTCCGTTTTATGTTGGTTATAACACTTTTTAGGGTTCCGTACCCAAAGGGTAAAACGGCACCCTATTACTGAGACTTCGCTGTCCGTCCGTCCGTCTGTCACCAGGCTGTATCTCATGAACCGTAATAGTTACACAGTTGAAATTTTCACAGATGATGTATTTCTGTTGCCGCTACAACAACAAATACTAAAACACTGAATAAAATATATATTTAAGTCGAAATATGGCTTCGACGCTTGAGCGATAAATTAGTTACCTTTCGGTCCAAGAGATGGCGTTGCTTGTGGCTAATATGTGGCTACAAAAACCTAAAGTAAATATTTAAGTGAGGCTTTCATACAACAGACCAGATTTTTTTGGCGTTTTTATACATAACAGTAGAACCCTTCGTGCACGAGTCCAACTCACACTTGGCCGATTTTTCAACTACATTTGCTAGATTTGTCACATTCGGATATAAGAACTGATTTGTCAGACTGATTTACTATGGAATAATTTAAGTGTTTATGATTATTATGTGGCTTTTTAGGGAATTTATTGATTATTGTTAAATTAACTGGAATTCAAGTTAATCCTTACTAAATATTATAAATGCGAAAGTATATTTGTGTATTTATTCGTGTGGTTGTCCATCTTTCACGTCGGCGTCGTAACGAAGCAATGATATGGTATAATTTTTATTTTTGGAGATAGTTAAAGTTTTGGCTGGGGAGTGACTTAGACTTGGCAACTTGATGTACCATGGGACGGTACATCATGTTGCGTATGATGCATATCACTATTTATAGTATAAAACAAAGTCGCTATTTTTGTCTGTCTGTTTGTCTGTTTGTCTGTATGCTTAAATCTTTAAAATTACGCAACGGATTTTGATGCGGTTTTTTGTAATAGGTAGAGTGATTCAAGAGGAAGGTTTTTATGTATAATACATGCATATATTCCCACGAGAACGGGATCCACGCGGGTGAAACCGCGGGCGGGCCGCTAGTCAATACTAATTTTGTTAAAAGTGCGAAAGTAACCTTATCTGTCTGTTTAAACTAATATTAACATATATTAACTAATATAATAAATCATATTGCCCAATAATAGTCTCATGAAAAAGTATAATTTCAGTATCTTCATGTATAACAACTTTGGTAGTGTCTAGAGAACGAAACAGGGATTTAAATTCACTTAATTTTATTAAAAATTTACAGATTATGAAGAAGAGCAAACTAAACGAGAAACCAGCAAAGAAAATACTGAAGCCGGAGCCAAAACCTGAAACTCAGGAGAAGGTTTTGTTGCCTGCTGATTCTATTGATGATCCCAATGGCGGCTTTGGAAGCTGGCTCAGGTACCTTATAAATATACGAGTACGTCAAAAATTCAAAATAGAATATCAAGTCTGTAATGTCTGGAGTGTTCTCGGATGGTACAGCACGGTGATAAAGATGGCAGCACTGTGCAAGTTGTCAATGTCAATTAAGGCGATAGTGGAGATGTAAAAGAGGTAGGAGAAGCCATCGAGCACTTTTGGAGTAGTCGACGAGTCGGTCAACTTCATAGTAGACTTCTATGTAGAATCTCTGTTGAACGAACTGTTTAGTTAGATGTCATAATCGTAATGCACAATGAAGTTATAATGACCTCGAGACTATGTAGAGCATAATGAAGATACTCTGGCGTAGCAGTGGAGAGGTAGAGAGTGCAACCAACGAACGGTGGTATGGTATGATATTGGTTTATTTTGCGTGTGTTTACCATACCAGATGCGCCAAAGATCGCGAGATCTGCTTTTTATACACAACATAGTCATACTCTTTCCGTGACTTAGCACTCACTATGGCTAAGTTATCTTTATTTAATTATGTTTAAGTATGTTTATCTTCTGATGGTATTGTTCATGTAGGAGGCTATGGAACCAACGATCTAGCTATTAAGCCTGTACGTGTATAATGTAATATTTGAATTATGTTTGGTTATAATGGGTAGTTATTATGACGTGTTCTATATCTGAATTCATCGCGTTCCATATTGAATGTCTAGAGAACAATCAAACTTTAAATGCCCATTTAAAGTTTTATTTTGGGCCATACATGGTGAAGGGTGAAAGCTTATCCTGTGTCGCCCACGCTTTACCCTTTATACGTAGTTACACACATATATCTCCTTAAATATTATATTTTGATATGTTAAACTACTTGTCAAGAGTTAAATCATTACTAATAATAAGATCATAAAAGGCATACCTACTTACTAATCCATTGTAATGTTAATTTGAATGGGTGTTTTTTTCTTCTTTCACGTGTCAACGTTATGGTTTGATTTTTATGTTTGGCGAAAGTTAGGTGACGGGAAAGTCCATCCTTGCACCAGGAATATGTGTATGATAAGCATGGGTAAGACCTAGTTAGATATATTTTGGAAATTTCAATATCTTAAGTATTAGTTTTTCTGTCCCTTGTGTTGGAGTTTCGGTGACATGACAAAGTTACAATATTGTAACAATACGTGGACAATATAGTCTGGTGTTCCAAATTTCGATTAGGTCGCATTTATTTGCGCTGTCTGACTACCAATGATAAGCAGCTCTTCTAGGATTAGACATAAATTAATTAGTTAAAGGCCGAAAGAGGCTTTTGGTATAGACTTTGATTAAGACTTCTTGACAGGCCTGAGGTTAAACTAGTCAACTAACAAATCTAGGAGTACTGGTGTGTAATATTTAACTATAACTTCGTATTTATCTGAACTAGCTGTCGCAAGTACTAGTGGTATAAAATGGACTTTAATATAAAGAGTACTACTACCGTAATGTAGAAAGATACAAACATTTTAAAATGTTCCCATTTTTTAAAATGTTTTGAAAACACGTGCCTTTCAAAACAGACTTGCCGAAGGTCACAAAGAAACATTAATTACATAGACGTACTGTATGTAGGTAGGATTAAGCTGTAATAGGGTACCCTTATTAATTCATAGCAGGCTCTAACGGTGCTATTATAAATTAACCAAAAATAGTAGGCTTTCTACAATCTGCCCCATGTGCATACATGTGTATTTCAGAAATATTTTTTGTGGGATCACATCACACAAAAAACTATTCGTAATCTAACAATACTGGTAAAAACACTATATTCCTGAAATAGAACTGGAGCCTCGTATACAGGGTTGAATACGGTAATATTGTTATCAAAACATAATGAAAGATGGCAGACAACGTCCTTTATCAATCAAGTGCGATGGCAAATATTTCACTCATGGTAAAAGCCCTCGCTTGGCGGATTATTGGCTTAGGACCCTAAATTTACATATTTTGAACACCTTGTGCTTCATTTTGCAACATGTTACCAGATATTGCGTTGAAAGCTTAGCAAACATGTTGGGTTATTTAAGGCTACAATGATGATAGGATCAGGTTAGGTTATAGATAGATAATTAAAAATTCACGCGTGGTAGAAGTGAAACCTTCAAGGATTTTAAGATAATGAGTGTAAAATTTTTGGCAGAGGATAATTAATTGTAGATTTTAGTAATGTTCATAGTGATACACACTTTGATAATTATTTTACATTTTATTCTATATAACTATCATTTTATAGAAATGTCATTTTCCACATTCAATAACGCTTTTCGGCGTGCACGAAATTCACGAATGCGTTCCGTTGAACTTTTTGCTGTCTTTTTAATATTGTCTTTTTTGATAGTGTGTAGTGTTTTTCGAGAATCACCACAAGATTATGCATGTATTTTCTTCATACTTGAAGAATTGCGAGTTACAATTATCTTAATTAATTGTAACGCTCAATTAACAATTCATTGTGATTATTAAAATAATAATTAATTTAATTGCAATCACTATTTTAGTCAATTAACTAGTTGATTAAAAAATTAATTGATCAAAGCCCAACGGTTGGATAGTTAGATAATGAGAACTGAAATAATAAGAGCCGTCTGACAAAAGGTATTTATTTATTGGAGTTGCCACCAAGCCAAGTTGTTTAAAAGTCTACAGATAGATGTGTATAATGTAAACGTCAGTGTATGTTACATCTATAGTATGCTCGTAATGTGTATAATCTTACGAATTTATGTGTCTATCTCTTTTTACTGTCGCTTTTTCGTTTCATCGGTTTTCAAATCACAACGATGCTAAAGAAGTTTTCAATTAAAAACCCATGATGCATTACTTAGTGTTTCTAACGTTGGTGTCCCAAGGGAACTCGGATCCTGTACATATTTCTAATGCTAAGTTAAGTACGTATTAGAAATAAATTAATACTTAACAGCATGCAACAACAATCTTCCGCTGCCGCTTCAGTTTAAGTTTAATTTAAGTGTAGCCAAAAACTATTCAAACGTTAGCTTCATCAACTTATTACTTAATCCAAGAATTGTATGAAAAATTTATCTCAGTACTAATTAGTTCAGAGATTGTCTCATTTTACATTTAATTCAGCTGGAATTAGTTTCTAATCTATAAATTGTTCGTCGTTAGTTTCGGCTGCAGATTCAAGGAGCACCGCTTTATCTGTAATGGCCTAAGGTGTTCTATTCACTGAACGACAATCGTCTCAAGATTGTGTGGTTTGCGGCTGCTAGTGACATTTTAGAACATTACAACGTATTATCTCGGGCAATGTTAATGCAAACTGTGGCTCTTGAAAGCTGTATTGTTCTTGCTTAGAAGCACTGTATTTTCGATATAACTGAGGTTGTTTAAATGCCTATTTATATTTCAATAGAAAGCGATTTACAGATGTATTTTTATTTTTTATGCTTATTGTTTGGGCTATAAGGAAAAACTTTGTTTTTATGCAGTTAAACTATCTGATTACTATATTCCGGTTCTGAAATAATACTATTAATAATAATAATACTATTGGAGGCCTAACTTAGAACTCGACACACGAACAAAAATAGGTAGGTATAGATAGACAAAAATTCTAATAATATATTTCGCCCCATCAAATACCCTTTATTTTCTTTTCAAACATAGACATAAATCTGTTACATTGTTATTCTAAGTCACTCATACAAAAAGTATTCCAGTGAACACAGCGCTTTAAGCAGATGACACAATTTGGCGTGTGTACCCACTTGCACTCTATCACGCGGATTATCCGCCGACATTATGTACGAGACGGTACAGTGTCATTACCGGGTTGACCCTATACAAGTACGACGGATGCGATGTTGCCAAACCGTGGAAATTAGATTTAGTAGTGAAAACGAACAGAAATGTAATATTGCGCGTAAGGCAGAAAGAGATAGATATTCGCAAATTACGAATTTTACAGAGATAAAACCATGGATAACCGTAGCACTAAAAGTACTGCCGATGTAAGACGATCATAATGGAATTGAGAAATCTTATGACTATTTCTCAGGTTTAATATAGCATGCAAAATTTTGTTGGTTCCAGAAGAAAGTGCGCGGCAAGCATTAAAACTAACACGACGCGTGAATGCTATTGGGCATAAACTAGGTAGTTCTTCACAACAGGAAAGACCAGTGTCCATACATTTTTGATTACGATGAGCCACATGCTGCGCTTTTGGCATAAACTCAAGATGGAGGGAAATTCATTCACAGAGCACATAGAGGCTCGAAGAGTTTAGACAGAGAGAGAAAGAAACTAATGTAAAAGCATTGGTATCTACTATTGTCACTATTAGATGAAAACTTACTTTGCCGTTTTAACTCTTTGGGTGTACGATTCTAGCAAACTTTACAATTTCTTCAATGGAAGTCCTTTGAGAGTTACGCGTTTACGTAAACACGTTGGCTTGTGAATAGTTCGAAAGCGAACATTTATTTCTTTACAAATTTATTTATGCCGCTCTACTAGTGCTGTAAATTGAAAGAGACAACTAGCAAAAACACAGTAAGAACTAGAAATCTTTTCCTGTACTTCACAAGTAAGATATTGAGCATGTGGAAGTTGGCGATATTCCAAAGAAGATTTTACGATAGATATCAAGATCTAGAGGACGATGAGCTAGCTTAAAGATTTTAGACGTAAAGATCCGTTCATGGCTGGCATTACCGTGCTTAACAAAGACAGGTTCCTTTGTAAGCTGTAAATTATTTATTACGGGCCTCTATTCACTTCGTGTCTTCCTATTATTAAGTAGCTAACAAAAAATATTATTGAAAATCTTTTAATATCATAATCCCATGTGTTATAAAAACAGTAAATAATAATAACAGTATTTATGGGCAGACTAGTACGTTTTTATGGCCAAAGAGCTGACGTAAAAAGAATAGCGACCTGATGGTAAGTGGAATTGTCAACTATGGATACGAGTAACACCAGGATTTTCACCGCTGCAACGCCGGTCTTCAACGAGATTTTTTTAAAGAACTCCATTTTATAGCGCTTCCAAAAGCCGTAAACGTAGGGTTAGTCATCCCAAAGACAGCGGTGACACAGGTATGACGACGACCGTGCTAAGAGTGACCAAGAAGAGATTTATTATTTCTGTTTATTTATAAGTCTGAACTCTGAATATGATAATCTCAAAAAATACAGTTGACTGTATGATCGAGGAAGCAGGTTAAACATTTTGAGATAAACATAAAAAATAACAATTCTAATAAAAACGAATGGCAATTGTTCCGGCGCGATTACTATTTGTGAACGTAAGAATGATATTTTCTTATACCTCGGTTAAGAATATTTTAACGATAGAATAAAAAGATCATAAGCCAAATTAAGATTGACTTTAAACACTCTGAGAAGATAAAAATGTTTTACTTTATGTACTTTATAAAGTTCGTCGTTTTATCTGATAAATCTGACGCTAGTGACTTTGCGATGCAATCAAAAGGATATGGCTGCCGGCGACACCAATAAATGAAGCACTGTGTCACTGTTCTCACGACAGTCAACAGTAGTAACAATAGTACTATTATGTGTTGCATACTTGGAATACCTACGGGTGCTACTATTATTTTAATGTTTAATGTTTGTTAATGACGCCCGAATGGCGCAATGGTTAACAAGCCTGATTGCTGTTCCATTAGTCCTGTGTTTGATTCCCAGCAAATCGGTTGGAATTATGAGTTTAAACTTCCGCTCTCGGTCTGGGTGTGTGTCCTTGTGCCCACAACATAAGGAATCCTAGTTATTTATTTAAAAACAATGTTTATAAATTCACCACACTCAAGAACCATTAACAGCAGGTGGTATTACAATTTATTTTCTGAAATAACCATAAACAAAAATATCTTGAACTTTGCATGGTTATAAATAATAACATGCATTGCATAATCAAGCAATATTTAGTAAACAGTTCATACTTACATGAGCTTCCTGCATGGTTTGCGGATTGGGATCTTGCATGTTACTAGTTTTTAGGGTTCCATAACAAAATAGTTAAAATCGTTATAAGTGTGAGTGTCTGTCCATCTGTCTGTCTCTGTGTCTGTTTATATGTGTGTCTATCTCATCTAAGGGTCTGTTCACACAGACCGGCTCGGAGAACATAGGCTCGCATTTTTCTTTCACACAGACCGGATCGGAGCGGAACGGAGCGGAGCCGCAAACTATGTCACATAGACCGTATGGTAAAGATCTTAAAGCCGAGCGAGCGAGAAAGAACGCGTAATCAGAGATGGTCGGCTCCTCTTATAATTTCACTCTAAACGCATTCGAGCATTCCTCGAGCATCCTGATGGCAAAGTAGGTGCACATACAAAAATAAAACTTAATACAATCACTCAAAACTCTATTTCCATCGTGATAAAAATCTGCTCTGCTCTCCGAGCCGGTCTGTCTGAACGGACCCTAAAGAATCGTAGCTCTCTAAAATATTGTTTTTTCATTGGAAAGTCAGTTTTCTTGCGGTAGTTCTTAGCTACGTTTGGTAGAAAACCGTAAAACAATTAGAAGAATATCAGCTCTTTTTCAAAATTCTTTCTCTCTGATCAGCCCTTCACGACTGAAGATCGTAGCCACCCATGGTGGGAATCGAGTCTTGTACGAACAAATTGTCTCCATCGGCTCCGATCTGTGGCGAATGGCGATGCTGGCGACGGTATAGAAATTAGGTACAGATTAGATGTTAATCTACTTTGCAACAATCCGCGAGCAACGGCCTTTGCAAAGAGCAATTGCCTTTGTGAAGAAAAATATCACACGAAACACTAAGGGTTATCCATAACATTTCTAATGGTGTGTTTTGTGTCTGAATGTGTAATATGTATTCAAAACATTGCATTTTTTCACTAGAAAAGAAATTCAAATCCAGGAATAAAATAGTAGATTTTTTCTGATGAAACCTTTCTGTATTTCAGGTCAACTGAAGGCATGGAAAATATGAAACTGTTTGTCATAGCAAATAGTATTGTGCTGCTCACTACTTTGGTCTACCCGCATATATTTGTTGTGTGGGAAATTATATCTGATGCATTCTACGGACCCGATGCATTAATCTGAAACGAAGAAGAATATTAATTATTAAAAATAACATAAAAGGAGTATTTATTTATCGCTGTATTTATTACTATAGGTATTAGGAATATTTCTACATAGTACACTATTATTGTAATCTTTTTGGAACAATAATTATTTACTTAATTTAATATAAACATTACAGAGAAATATTTCTCTTTGTTAGATGTAAATTGAAAATCTTATTTATTACTTATTATTAGTGTTAGTATCAAAAAATATTGGACATTATTCTAGAACTTTCTAAATATCTTAATAATATCAGTTATACACTTAATTAAGTTTATTAATGAACAAAGCTCCTTTGCTCCTTTATTATCGCTCTTAATGCCCAAAATATTTTGAACAAAAATCTGATATTTCATTGTTAAACAAAACAACTACTACCTATCAAAGTAAATATAAATACTTAAGCAAATGCTAACAAGACGCTTTTGTAAGTTTTGTGAACAACTTTGCCAATGATACAACATTCGGTGTAAGTGCATGCAGTTAGTTAGTTGCAATGGTTATGTGCAGTTTCATTAAGTAAAGGAAGAAGGATTTTTTGCTTCTATTTATACTATGTAATAAAAAAAATCTTAGATTAATTTGAACTCTTGCTTCTCTTGTTAATTTTCAATTTACTTTGTACATAGAATAAATATTTTGTTTTGGTATTGTTCTAGTTAATTAATTAATAACATTGCTGTGTGCTAGCAAAAATTGTACCAGAGATTTGAAAGAGAGCTTAGAAAGTGTAAACAGCGAATCTCGGTCACATTAAAAGCCGCAATGATAGGTTTCGTGGCACGACTTGTTTTTTCGCTCGGAATACTAATGTGGTTTACAGTTGTTATGTGGAACATGATATCTGAATACTTTAGTAGAGAATTTGCAAAGAAATTATTTAATAAATCTAACGATGAAATAGAAGAAGACTTGTAGATTGCAGAAAAAATTCACTCACAACATACAATAATGCTAATATTTTTACGCACACACATAAAAACATGATAGATTTAGCTTTTTCCAGTAGAGCAACGTGTAGATCCAATTTTAATTTTAGGGGCGAGTAGGTCCTCAAGCGTAGCAATACTTTTAATGACCCAATTAAAACAAGAAGACTAACTCTATTACAAACTGTCCTTGCCCCGGTCTTCACACAGTCTTATGTAATTATGTAACATTCTTCATGACAATCTAGTCCCGACTTGGGTCTGCTGTCGAGAGCTTGAGCTGCGACGATCACAGTTGCCATGAGCGCCAAGGGAAGGGTGGTTCTGAATTCCATCTTTAAAAAGTTTACCATAATTTACTATCGTAGATAGTCTCTTCAAATATCTATTACTAGCGGCCCGCCCGCGGTTTCACCCGCGTGGATCCCGTTCTCGTGGGAATATATGCATGTATTATACATAAAAACCTTCCTCTTGAATCACTCTACCTATTACAAAAAACCGCATCAAAATCCGTTGCGTAATTTTAAAGATTTAAGCATACAGACAAACAGACAAACAGACAAACAAACAGACGGACAAAAATAGCGACTTTGTTTTATACTATGTAGTGATACTCTTCGTAACTTCTAGCGATGGCAAATCTTAATAAACCAGGTATTAGGGAAATTAATTCGTGCGTATCTACAAGTTTAACTCATTGACATGTCAAATCCTATCGAAAATTACAACGTAGCTTATCGCTGCTACGCTGTGTGGGTAATTTATGGGTAACACTACGGATACCTAATTCACATCTAAGAACCTATCTTCGTGGAGATCTAAAATGCACTTCTGCATCAATTAACTTTGAGAATATACCTACAGCATAATATCTAAATAGGCATTACTTTATTATGTATCCATATTCAATTTAACCGTCGGGCATCTTTACTAATTATTAAACGTTTTTCTAACTATAAAAAAATATTTTTTCTCATAACTAACTTCAAAATAAAAATAGTTTATCTAATATCATAGTAGTAGTAGGTATACCATAAGTAAGTTGGATTTTTTATAGGTATATTATGTGTATAGTTAAGTTAGAATAACTTATGAGTTCAGTTCAGAAGGATTTGTTCCAAGTTTCCATTATATCAGACTAAACTTCATTCTTCATTTTACCCCATAAGAGATGAATTTTCAAAATTCCATTCTAATTTATTACCTACACTTTATTAGAAATCCCTGTGTATAACCAAACTTTTGTGCTTCTAGTTTCGCTTTTTAAAGCCTTGCGTTATCTGTCAGTAACTCGAATTATAAACTAATTTTATTACTTCACTGAGTTAAATGAGCACTCGCTTATAGACGTATCTATATTTAGGATCATAAATAATGTATTATCATACTTTGTAAACCTAAAAGTTTATAATTTAACAATTTTAATAATATATCTCAGGTGTTTTAGACTAACAACTTTTAGTTTTATATTAGCTTAATAAGTCAAAAACATTAATTTTATAAATTGTATGTTGTAAAAATAAAAGCGATTATAAAGTAAGTTTTTTTTTTATTTATGTTTGCAAACAACAAGCAGGCGAGCCAAGGAACTATAGGTGGTCATCATCCCTCATCAGTAACACCAAAGGCTAAAAACTTACACTCATCATTCAGATTTCCCCCTCACCGGGAATCGAATCCAGGATCCTTGGAACGGCCATCTGGCGTGGTAACTATTGCGCTATTTAGGTCGTCATAAAATAAAGAAAGAAAGTGCTGCTCCTCTCAATCCCTTAAACCAAAACACTTCTTAGGTGGCCTAGTGGCTGGTAGCTAACAGTTTACTAAGCTAAGCTAAGCTGCAACCCACTAATTGCCCACTACTGAGCACGGGTCTCTCTTCATTACTGAGGAGGCCTAGAGCATACTCCACCACGCTGCTCCAATGCGGATTAGTGGAGGGGTTAGTGGTCAACCCAGTGTCAAAAGTTTACAAGCCGCCCGAAGGCCTCCGACATGGCTCGACGACTGCTTGATAACAACCGGGACCCACGACTTTACGTGCCATCCGAAGCACGGAAGCGCTCAAGAAATTTTAGCCACTAGCGGTCATCCATCCGACTACCGACCGCACCCGCTGTTGCTTAACTTTGTCGATCGCTTAGGATCGACGCAAGCCGCCGGGCTATGAGCGCTTTGCAACAGTTTCCTATGAACCCTAAAATAGTCTTCGGTCGTTCGATCGGTAATTGATTTAGGAAGGACTACTGGAGTGACTTTTAGTGTATTACAACTTTGGAGAGCATACTACGCAATTTGTTTCAAGTTGTTATTGTTAGAAAGTAGGTAGTCTAAGACAATGTTCTTTCAGGCAACTTAACTGAAGTGGTATTTAAGATAACCAATCCACACTGAAGCTGCTAGAATCCCCAACATACAATCAGAAACTTGAAAGTCTTCAATCTTAACTAAACCATGATACTCCTTGCACAATTGAAAGCTTTGTTTGGCATGAATTTTGAAAAGCTGTTCCATAAAATAACTCTTATTAGGTTGGAGTTCGAATATATCGTAACGTGAGAGTTTACTAAGAATTTTTCGCGCATTCGCCTTAACTTTACATAACAAGCAAACTTCAGGTAAAAATAAAGTTTTGTTACTAGGATGCTGCATTTCATTTCATAAAAACATACGAAGCAGATCATTAAGCGTGTGTTTTACTTTAAATCGATAGGTACACGCATCCCCTTCTGGCTAGAAGCCAAGCGCTGGATTCTAAGGACTTCACGACACTGCGATTCGTCGAAGCGTTATGGCTAATGTTAACTAATTACTGCATTCGGTTCATTAAATGCACAGTAAATACTCCAAAGTCGTTGTACGTAATGAAATGGAAATAAAGACTTGAACTTTTCTACGCTATAGCTTTATTAATAAAATTATATCAGCATTTCGAATAAACTGAGTGTTTTCCACAAAGGAGCTAACAATAACTAAGTAGGTTTTTTGCTGAGTGTACTACATTTTACGTTTTTTAGTAGGTATATTTATGTGAAAAGAAACATTAGCAGACGAATCCACCTGATGTTTATTGATTACGCACTGCAATCGCACTGAAAACTAACTGATAAACTCTCTATAGTATCATGTTAATGAACGCTATATCCTTTTTCACCCATTAAAAGTGTGACCAACACCAATACAAAATCCTAATAGAGCTGGCCAGAAGCCAATCTGTACCAACTTTCCGGCGTGGCAATTTATTGAAGCACTTAGGGTAACTACTAACTAATTGTTTCACTCATTTCACTAAAAGGTTACAGTTAGCGTTTTGTTGAACGTTTACAAGTACTCGAGTTGTGAGCGAATTGACCGATCCACGTTCTAAAATTTATTTGATTAAATGGATGCAGCAATAACGGAAGGACCTTTTTAATTAATTATTAGGTAGACAATCTTATCCCTAGAGCATTCCTTACTTTTTAGATGTCGTGGACAACGCACACCGATTAGAACATAATACCACAGTGTGAACATAAAGGAGACTGGCGAAATTAGGCCCACTTTTCATGACTATGGACAGAAACATGTAGGGTCTCAAAAAATTTATTAATTTCAGTTAATATATTAGTGACAGAGCTTTAAACAAAGGGATATTAATAATATATGTAAATATATATTTTACTTAAAAATGTTAATATCACTAACAGTCTTTGTAAATGTGTCAGCGAGGGTGACAGAGACAGCGCGTTACAGTTTGCTTTACCTGTAAGTCCTGTAAGGAGCTGTCTCTCTCACCCACACGTCATCCACGCGCCAAATAATCCTTGTACGACAATACCATGGACAATACCTACCTACTTTTTATTTATATCTGTCAATTTGACATTATTCATATTTATTTTCCATTACTCTGTGAGTATTTACCTATATTATCCGACGATTTGCAACCGTGCTTTTTGAACTTCTCTGAGAGACTGCTGCATCTAGATAATTAAATTCTAAAGTCTAGATAATTAATTCCTGTCTATGAATTTTATAATATTAAATATTTTACGCGTAATACAAATATTTTTTTAGTATTGTCAATTGGGAACTGTCAAAATAATTTATAAACATAACCTGAAAATGTATTATTTTATTCCCTTTTACATTTTTCCCCATTGTCTACAAATATTTCAGTTCGAGCAGCAATAAAGGGGTAACCGTAACATATAATACGTCAATTTTCATTCTTGTCCGTGGATTATTTTGAGTGGGCCTGACCATGTATGGGGTTTTGCCAATGCCCTTTAAACTCATTAATCAAAGTTAAACATGACTGTGACAGATTATAATAAACTCTCTCAATATGCAGCTTTATCACAACATTTCTAACCAAAACAAGTAAAAGGAATATAATATCCTAATAAGATCTTCATGTATGAAGTTAGCGTTGCGTAAAATTACCATAAAAATGGTATGTTTTCCGCCTTCGGTTTCAGATAACAGTTCGCTTCAGGTAAAATATGCCTTACGCACACAAAAAAAGTCTACGAAATTTTTAAAGTATTATTTATGAACTGATTAAAATACAACAAATAAACGTTACCTTAGGCTAATTACAATAGGAACATACAATTCTCATTTCAATTCAACAAACTTCAACAACAACTTCTCTAATATTTTTTAACGCTATACACTCCTATGAGTGTAGGACTGACACTAGGACTCGCTGTGTCATGAGTGCCATAGACATCACACAAGACACACACATCAAGACTGAAAACGGAAATACAATCGCACCATTCAAATCTCCGCCATTCTGGGAATCGAACCTATGGTCCTTTGAACGGCGATCTGGAATTGTAACCGTTGCACCACACTGGTCGTCACATTCACTAATAACACTTAAACATTTGTGGTCATTGCCTAAACAAGTACTAGTCATTCTAAATTATTTTCCATTTGCATAGATAAGTTAAAGTTATTGTAACTTATAATGTAAGCAGCATAAGTTTATCCAACTGCGCAACTAAACTTCCAAAATACTTCAAAGCGTTTAGAAGTGTCACCAAATTGCTAACATTCGTACAAACTTGCGGCCACATTGTATCGCATAGTGTTCAAAGTTGGGACCGGTTTTCATTAAAGATAAATATTAAAAACAAAAAAAAAACGAACGAACGTAATAGAAATAAGTACTTATACTTTACCTACGTTATGAACGGTTGATTTTTAATGATCAAAATATGGAAATAGAAGTTTTAAAACTATTTGTTTTTGAATTATGCAAAAAAAAATAAAAAAAAATATACCTACTAACAATGTTGATGTAATGTAACTTAAGGAATTTATAAACAACTTGAAAATGTGAGACATATTTTTCTCCATTGACAATCAATATTCCATGTTTCAGCTCTCTTTATACGTCCATGGTTTCAGCATTTAAATTACCGCCCTCAACCAATCCGCACATATGTGGCATGTACTCCACGTAGCCTTTCTAGATAAGAGGCCCTACAATGGCCCATTAAAGGGTCGAAGCCTACGTTGAAGTTGCAACAATACCGCTACAAGTTTAGTAGCGAGATACAAAGTTCGCGCGGAATTGACCCGTCATGGACAAACGATGTGCCTTATATTACCTACAACTGAAGTTAATAACCGCTTTAATCTCAGGCTTAAGCTTGGCTAGTTACAAAGGCAGATTGGAAAAGTTTTTTCTTCTGAGAGTCCAATTAAACTTGTTAGGGGCAATTTCCTGTGGCTGTAGTGTGTTCTGTGAACGGAAAATATTATGTTCTTCTACCTATCTGGATAATCCGGCAATCATTCGGACTTCTATTGCAAAGAATAAAAATTATTCGTAGCATTTAACACGTTAGGGCGCATTCAAGTAGAACGCTGGTTACCGGCGCTGATCTGCCAGCGCTTATCGGTACTAGTCCGTCGAGATAACCTCTACATAAAGCAAGCTTGTATAAGCAGGAGCTGGCTGGCAGTCTCTCTAAATCATTGATCTATAGGACTATGGATAATAATATAAGTTCTGAATCTTGTTTGTCTTAAGAAGTCCTAAATAGAAGTCCACAACAGCATACCTGCGTTTAATACGAAAGCCAAAGTTACTATAATATCCAAAATTATATGTAAAATCATGATTTGTGGCTACCGGCATAGCAGTCAGCAAGGTCTAGTGATAAATAACTTTCAGATACCTCAAAATTTCAAAACGTATCTATAATTATATGGATAAATAGGGAAGCTTCATCAATATTTCGGTTATAATGAACACAGTATCAAGTTCATTAGTTACTAAAACCACCAACTAAACTGTTTCAGAACTTGAGACACGCACTATTAGTAAGGATAATTAATTTTACTAAAGTTCATTAATGAATTTTAGTCATGTTATGATGTCTTTACAGAATTTATAAGGCCAGAGCAGGCGTATGTCGCAGTTATTCGAGGGTTTACGGATCGCTTATGGAGACCTACTAATTTTTTTTGTAATACCCAATTTTGGTTCGCTAATTCCCTGTGATTGAAAAATCATAATTGGAACATTTTTTGGCACATTTTTGCTTATTACTTTTAGTTTGCGTAGGACTTACAGGGGCAAAAATCACTTAGCAGTAGAGCTCAGACTTAACAAATATTTATTTTGAGCACATTACTAAAAAAATAATTTTATTAATATGTGATGTTTGGAAATATTACTGGGAAAATTATTATACGCAAATACCAGGAATCCCATTATTTTAGCAACTGACGCAAAAAGAGGGATTTCGGTACCTATGTCAATGTATCTATTCATTGCATCGTAACTCCTAAACAAATGGACTGAATTAGACGCAGATTTTTTAAAGCAGTACGGCTATTCTGTAAGAAACAAAATTCGATATCGAAGCTCACTCAGGTGAGTTGTGTCACTTCCATTGCGAGCTTGATTGGCGCTGCCGTCAGTTTTAATTTTAACAGAACGCAATGTACGTCAAAATTCAAAATCTCACCGCGGATTCAGCTATCGAGATGTCAAAGATATCCTTACAGAATAGCCTAGCTGATTTCAATCAAAATAATCTAGTGTATTTATAGCAATTAGAAATAAAAAGTGCTTTCAGGAAGCGAAGTGAAAGCAGGTTAGCAGAAGCAGACCTAGTCGCATTATCGAATTTTTCATAGCGATCCGATCGGAACTATTTCCGATCACTTCAGTACGGTGAAGTGATGGACTGCTTTTCATTTATTCACATTAATATGGACTTCCTCATTTTTATGCACGGCTCCCTTGCAGGGGTCGAGTTTGTCATAATATTCGGTTAAGTGGCTCGTTACGCTCAACATTGAGCACGCCAGACCGCGATTCATAAAGTTGAGTGACTGCTCAAATCGACCGACTCGAAGATGGATGCTATTCCGGTAATTGAGAATTATGTTTGTAGCCACAAAACGAAATACAAATAGACCTTTCGAATTTTATGTACGATAACCTCGTTATTGAATCGGATTATGGTATTGCACCACATAATAACCCTTTATTGGGTTTATTGTACTATTTTGAAAGCAAACATGATTTGGGTTCTTTTGCAAAATATACTCACTTAGGTGAATTAAATAAAATACATATAGAAAGCTACAACTTAGTTACATTTTATACCATTTTACCAATCGTGATATAAATTATAGTGTAACTAAAATTATGAGCAATATCTTTAATGTCATAAATTATAATAATTATATCAAACAATCAAACGTATTGTTGTCATAAATAGGTACTTATTGAGAACGCAATACTCGTAAACTACAAAATCAGTATTGGGCTTATACTATCGTATAATAACTATACTATATTATTACTTTGCTCACTAGCTGTTGCCTGCGACTTCTTTCGTGGAAAGGAGTTTTTCCCTTGTGAATCCCGATCCGGCGGGTACTCCGAGATAAAAAGTAACCTATATATTGTTTCAAAACCTCCTCCATGTCGCAGTGAAAGTCCCATAAAAATCCATTCAACCGTTACTGAGAATAGCGTGCACAAACATAGAGACAAACAGAAAAAATTAAAACAACATTGTTTTGGGTTCTCTAACGTAAAACGCCCCCCATTGTAAATTTTTGCATATTTGCTATGTACAGACAGCGATCAGTTACATTTTAAATATAAATAGAAGATAGATTCGTTGAGAAAAATTCTGGAGCCTAATTTCTGGTTAGGTCCCAATGCGCAAAAACTTTTATTGACTACTTCAGACTCTGCCGGAAGTCGTGCCAGTCCAACAAAGATTTTCTAGGATAGTATAAGTTGCGCCTTAAAGTTTTGTATTAGTACTCCAACATAATGAAGTTTGGTACCGGGAAATTATGTAATCTTACCTACTGTATAAGTCCTGGGAATTATTATCAGATCTTTTCTTTACTTTTGATTCTAAAATCTAGTACGTAGGTAATATTAGTATAAGATAATATCCATGAATATCATGACCTATGCAAATGCATAGGTAATGATTTATTTATTAACATAAATAAAGACCCCAGTAACAGTTTTTCAGTCATAAGTCATTTTCACACTTCGGTGCAAAATGTACAAAACGCAAAATGAACACAACACGCAAAATGTACAATTTCAGTCATATAATATGTTGCGTTAGCATCGGAACCCAAAACTAAGATTGTTAAAATTTTGTCAGTTTGTTTGTCTGTAATGTTATTCGCGCTTATTTCAGAAACAAAAAGTCATATCAGTTTAAAGGATCATATTGTCTAACAATGAACAAGCTAAAAATAAAGCTTAACCTGTAATTCTATGAAAATACCTCAGACCTAACTATTCCCTTCAGATTCGCCGATGTCAGACAGCGAACTAAACAACAGCTAAGCACCGCCCAGGGACATATTATATCTGACCAAGACGGACTTATACTCACCACAGACATGACCATAGGTATTAGCACATATTATCGTATAAACTATTGTAATTGTCCAATGAACTATTAGCAGAATTGTTACAATGTTACACTCCAGAACAGGGTATGTGAGTTAATATTCAGCACGATGAAGTTTTAATCGTCAATTGCATTTGAAAAAGCGTAGCTTTGTCGTTGCTTGATGAAGAAAAAAGTCTGTTGGCTTAATAACGTATAGGATGTAGGTACATTTCAACGCTTGCACACTTATGGGGTGTCCTACGTGAGCGACGAATACGACGCGACGCTACGCAACACGACGCGATGCTACACGCGACAATGACAACGTCGCCTGTCGTCGCAGACTGTCACATAGGACGCAATTAGGGATACCGTTGATTTGACCGCGATCGTCGCGTTCGCAACGTCGCGTCGCGTCGTTTTCACACAGAGCACAGAGCGAATTCGCTTTAAGATTATACCTCGTGACTAAACTGACAGATTAGCCATTATGATTTCATAATTAAAATTTTGAACATTAGGTTTACTACAAAGAAAACCTTTCCAGCTTCTCAATGGGTGTGATTGGTTTAAGAATGGACTTCTTAAGAGGAGGCATAACGCTGGGAAAAATCAAGTTCCATCCGTAATCAAAATGCACTTGAATGGCGCGGCGGATCCGCATTTTAAATGCATTGCATTTTAATATTTCCTGAACTATAATTGTACATTTCATTTTAAAATCGTGCCTACAAGCCTTTCGTTATATGAATTTGCATTATATATTAAAATATTGGCTCTTAAATATGCCCTTAATTGGAGTCATCGAAGAATTCGTTGAAAAATTGACCTACCTTTGTGATTTTTTATCGAGGAAAGTTTCACTTTTCTTATTGTATCTTGATATCATAATTGGCATGTTTGTTTTCAAATTACAGTTACTTGATCTACTATCGTAAAAAGGAATCTTAGTTGAGCAATTTTGCTTTATACCCCTTCTTAAATTCGTATCTGAAATTCTATTCTTCTACCTCTAACGTGTACACAATGAGTAGCATTCAGATGAAAACTGATTCTAGTGTATGAAACACCTTTATAAAGCCACAGCTATGATGTTGGTTTTTTTATAATAGAAAGGCAAAAAAGATTTCAGAATAACGAGAGAAAACAAACGGTCCGTGAAGACTCGTTCGATCCGACCATTCGACCATGATTTTAGGGTTCCGGCGGCCTTATTAATCTTTATCCTTACGTATGTAACAGAATACAAGGAAACTTAGCTACGACTATCTACGGAAATCCTTTCGTCGGCCTACGAACAAATCCGGTCTGATTGAATCAGCAGTACGAGGATGTTTTGTTTGAACGCGACGTATCATGTAGTAAAATGATTGAATTATATTTTGTTGGACGTTGTTTTGTCCCTGTATTTAGTGCGATTGAGATAAAATTGTTATGATACTCTTCGATTTTTACTCGTACCATTGAATTCCTTGTATTGTGAATGCCATGGATGTCCTCATGAGACACACCCATGACCAGACTCATCATCTTATCTTATTTTTGCTTCGTCAGAATTCGAACTTCGATAGCACCGCCCGACTGGTACAACTATGTCCAATGGGTCGTCTAAGCTGGACTTTTTTAAACCTGACAAACTTAACGATTGTGTTAAGTGATAGCCGGTACCAATAAATACTCGGTTTCATCGCGTAAAAATCTTTTACAAATATTTTTATATTCCTACCGACCAACCTTATCCAAAATTAATCCATCTGTAAACAGCGTCAAAAGATAAATATAAAAATTTGAAATTAATGTACTGGAATACTCAAAGAATCCTGGTATTAATCAAAAGCGATCGACTGAATTAACTACGCTTGAGATGTCATATTAATGAAAAGCTCTTCTTCGCGTACTATCGGCCACTCAACTTTGTTTAAAAGATAAAAAAGCTACGCCGGTATTTCATCATCGCCTTTGAAATAAGCATCATCATCATCATCATCTCAATCCATCATGGCCCACTATTGAGCACGGGTCTCCTCTAAGGATAAGCATATAAGTTTGATAACTGTAAATTTAAAAGTCCCCAATGTTTTGTACAACCGTCAACTAGTATCCATCCATCAGTTAATGAGCCTTTCGTCGTCCACTACTGGACGTAGGCCTCCTCTAATTTGCGCCACTCTTACCATTCCTGCACCTTCTGAAGCCAGCCGATGCCCGCTGTCTTCTTCTTGTCGTCAGACCAACTAGTCAACTAATATACTACGAGGCAACTGTAATAAAATCATATTACAATTTCATTAATGTCAATTAGCTTTCCTCCGTCGATAATTGTTCACTGCACGCCCTGATAGTAAGATGAGGATAATAGCATGAATATTATCATTATATCAATAATATTGTCTATTATGGATCATTATGAACTTTCCATAAAATCTGCCTGGGTAGGTATGACCATTTTGCTTAGGTTGAAACTAACTCGTCGTCGGGGTTGAGAGCCAGTTATTTTTCCTTACTCTTCATTCTTGGTCGGCAATGCATCGGTGATTCTTATGGTAGGTATTGCTGATGTCTATGGCGAGGTGTAATGATCAGCTAGTCTGTTTATAAGTATAAAAAAAAGATACGAGGTGAAAACCCTACTCGTCTCCCATCAAGCATTACCACAAATCTCGATTCTAAGAGCATGCTGCTGGTCATTTTTATTACCATCGTAAATAAATAAATAACCCACTGGAGGGCCTGGGTCTCCTATTACAATGTGAGGCCAAGTATGGATTGATAGACTTCACACACCTTTTAGAATATCATGGAAAATTCTCAGGTGTGCAGGTTTTCTCCGGAAGTTTTACTTCACTGAAACGATACTAAAGATAGATTCGTTTCGAAAATACATTTTGTATTTGAAACTTAAAGGCATGAAGGATTCGAACTACGGTAATTACGGTTCATCTTAATATCAGGTATTTGTAACCAGGTATACCCAACGCAGGTTTAATTAAACAGATCAGATTTTGTGGAATGGACCGTTAAGAACCCAACCTCTATCAATTTAACTCAATTATTAGTAAATATTCACAAATGTTAATTTAACTTTCGGGTGTATCCGGGAGTTAATTTTGTCGATCATTCACAATTTACATAAGCTGTAGGGCCATTATGTTGAATAATTAGTACTTTGTACTTTGGAAGTATTTTAGTTTCAGACTTTTTGATATTTCGTTCATAACGCTTTCCAAAGTAATGAGTTATGACGGTGCACATGGCCATAAAAAATCGGGTATATATGAGTCGGAATCGTGCTCGTAGGGTTCTGTACCAACAAGCGATATAAACTCTGTATAAGGTTAATAGGATAGAATGTAGAAATTGTTTAAACCAAATTATTTAATGTTCACCAGCTATTTATTTGGAATCAAGTTTGATTTAATTCATTATTTGTGATGGCGATCACAATAACATGTAAAGCGTGAAAATTTTAGCTTATTTAATATTATTTATTATGTGAAATGAGAACCAAGTTCAATATTATTTAATTTATACTTTGGTTGTTGACTTCAACGACAAAAGGAGTGAGACAACAACTTTAAATATCGTTTCTTCTTATAACTTATGATAAATATTAAACCCCTGACTTGGCCAGTTTTCATATAGTACAAATTACATTACAGCCTTCGCAAGTCCTAAAGCAGTAATGTCTTATTCTTTATTCTTATACCTTGATTCTGGACCATCTTGATTCACGCGCGACAACCTTGATTTTCCTAAAAAATACCTCGATTCGCTTTTCTTATGGGCATGCGGAAGTACCTATAATTAACATGGTTCCGTTTGTCAACTTTGGGGTACGGAGCCCTAAAAACACAAACCAAATAAAATATAAAAGTGAGTTATTAGACTTCGTAGAACTGTCTAACGTAAAAAGTTATTATTTCAAACAAATTTTTCAATTTGTAAAAGCTTTTGATTGACATAAAAAAAATCGGATTTTGAGGAAAATATATTTTAGATTTCTTTCACGAAATTATTTTTGAGGTTTTCTATTAATTCTTTGATGGATCAAAATAATTTAAGGTTTTTTGATACTGTCAGCTGCAGCTTTCACGTCTCTGATTAAATGTAAGAAGCAGATGTTCATTTGGAGATTGGAAGATCGTACGTCGTCAGTGTAAAGTAATTGAATTGATGAGTTGTAAAAGTAACTTTCAAATGTAAGCCAATCTTTTAAGTTTTCGGAAGCAAACTCATATGCCAATCTACTTCTCTATCTGTCTGTTAGACTTCCACCCTGATTCACGGACAATGAAATGTATTACAGAGGTAAAATTGAGAAAGAATATTACCTTTTATTTGGTCTTTGCACTTGCGCTTAATCCACTGAACTGATTTAGACGAAGCCGTGGGAAAAACTAGTCTTATATATAGATAGGTGGTCTGTTAGTACTTCTTATGTATTTATTATTGACACATACGATTAAGCGGTGAATTGGTCGACATTCCTAAACATGGGCTGGGATTCGAATCATACACGTATTTCTCATTTTAAAAGTTATGTACATACATAATTATTATTATATCATACCCCGGCGGCTTGCATCGATTTTAAGTGACAGATAAAGTTAAGCAACTGCCGGTGCAGTGGATGGAGGGCATGTAAAGCTATCGGTCCTGGTTGTTACCGATAGATCTATATTAATATGTTGATGATTTGGAATTTGAAAATTTTAACGATAAAACCAACAAAATAATTTAATTTACATGCTATCCTCGTCTCGGAAACTTGGTTAAAGCCTTCTTTACACTCGGCGCTATATCCAATTCCAAATTTTACTCTCATCCGCAATGATCGGTCTGGGAGACGGGGCGGTGGCGTCGCTATCTACCTGCATACCTGCATCACGTATAAAGTGATTAAAGCATCGTCGCCCTCTGATACCGCCTCGCCCGAGTACCTCTTCTTGGAATTGGATATTAAGGGCGCTAAGGCAGTTTTAGGAGTGGTGTACTGTCCTCCCTCTATTGACTACTTTTCAGAGCTTGACTCTGTTTTTGACACGCTAGGGTCTGAGTACACACACATCGTAATCATGGGTGATTTTAATACAGACATGTCTAGAAGCACGTCTCGCTCTCTAAAATTTCGTTCCATTCTTGAGTCAACCAATCTCTCACTTCTTGCGTTAAATGCCACTCATCACAACGTTCTTGCTGATGACTCTTGGATTGATCTGATAATTACGAGCACACCTGAGCTTGTTATGACTCACGGCCAAATATCTGCATCCGGGTTCTCTCGACACGATTTGGTCTTTATATCATATAAAATTAAGCCTCCAAAGGTCAAGCCTGTCATGCGATTTGTAAGAAACTTTGCGCGTATGGATGTTGAAAAACTTAGGGAGGACGCTTCTCATGTCAGCTTTGCATCCTTAGTGGAGGCGCCCACAGTAGACGATAAAATCCTTGAGCTCAATAGCGTCATCCTGTCACTTTATAATGTCCATGCTCCGGTACGCAGTTTGAGACTGAAGCGTCGTCCAGCTCCATGGATGTCTGATGATATACGGGCAGCGATGGGAAGAAGAGATCGAGCTTTTCGGAAGTTTAAAAGGGAGCGCACAGAGCAAAACTGGGTGGCGTTTAAGAAGGCGCGCAACCGGTGTAACCAGATGGTACGAATAGCTAAACGCCGATATATCCATTGCAATATTATTAATTCTTCTCCTGCCGATGTGTGGAAATTCCTACGTACACTTGGTATAATTACACCTTCGTCACTGGATAATAGATCTTCTCCCTCCTTAGATGACCTAAATAAAAACTTTACCACTGTTCCTGTATTGGATGATATATCTCGCTCGCAAACTATCGCTTCTATTGCTTTAATGCACCCTCCTTCTTGTCCACCTTTCCAATTGTCTCCTGTCACAGAATCTGAAGTTAAAAAGCATATTTCATCAATAAAATCCAAAGCTGTGGGTTGTGATGACGTTAGCAGGTTTATGATCTGTAACATAATCGATATCCTTGTCCCAGCAATAACCGACATTGTAAACTTTTCATTTACGTCGGGGGAGTTCCCTGCTGCCTGGAAAAAGGCGTTCGTCTGCCCTCTCCCTAAAGTACCCGATCCTAAACTTCCTGTCCACTATCGACCCATATCTATTCTCCCGTTCCTATCAAAAATTCTGGAAGCCTGTGTACACAAGCAAGTCTCCTCTCATTTATTGAAATATAACCTACTGAATGTATATCAGTCTGGGTTTCGTCCTGGACACAGCACCACCACTGCATTAGTTAAAGTTACTGATGATATCCGACGCAATATGGATGACAGAAAGCTTTCAGTGTTGGTGCTTGTCGACTTCTCTAACGCTTTTAACACAGTTGACCACGACATTCTCCTAGCCATCCTTTCCTACTTAAAATTCTCTCCTACAGCTTTGGATTGGTTCTCCTCGTATCTTCGTGGACGTCAGCAGTCGGTTCGTGTGGGGCAACTGGCCTCAAATTGGAACGACCTTGTAGCTGGCGTGCCACAAGGCGGCATTCTCTCTCCATTATTGTTTTCGCTGTTTATAAACTCCATCACTTCTGTCCTCGACTGTTCGTATCATCTGTACGCCGACGATTTACAACTTTACACTCACGCTGAACCACACGATCTCCATAGTGCTGTGGACATTATTAATTCCAACCTGGCTAAAATATTTAACTGGTCCCGGCACTACGGAATTTCAGTGAACCCGGCGAAGTGCCACGCCATCCTAGTTGGTAGTTCAAAATTATTAGCCGGGATCGATCGAAACTCCCTTCCGGCTCTTTATTATAATGGTAATGTAATTAAATTCTCTGAATCCGTAAAAAATCTTGGCCTCTACATCGACAGTACACTTGGATGGCGCGTTCAAACCGTTGAAATCTGCCGTAAAGTCAATGCTTCTTTGCGCTCCCTCTACCGACTCAAAAACTTCTTGCCAATAAAGACCAAATTGTTGTTGGTTAACACGCTTATTCTACCCTTAATTGATTATGGGGACGTGTGTTATCCTGACCTTACTGAAGAACTTCTTAATAAATTAGAGCGCCTCCTTAACAACTGTATACGTTTTATCTTCGGCTTAAGAAAATATGATCACATCTCGCTATTTCGCCGTAAACTTAAATGGCTCACAATTCGCCAGAGGCGTAGCTCTAGGATTCTCCTTTTACTATTCTCGATCTTAAACGATCCTAATTCTCCACAGTATCTTAAGGAATACTTCCAATATCGCTGTACTACTCACGATAAAACGCTTCGTTCGAGTAGTAACCTTAGAGTCAACATTCCACCGCATAGGAGCGGATTTTTCCACTATTCGTTCAGTGTACAGGCATCGTTATTCTGGAACTCCCTGCCCGTTGAGTTGAGGAAGACTTCTACCAAGTTCGCCTTTAAGAAGCGTCTACGAGAGCATTACCTGAATTCGACTGCTATTTGATCTTTATTTGTTCAAAGGTTCCAAGATATTGTGCACAAATATAATATGTATTTATATATGTATGTATTTATATATATGTATATATATGTATGTATTTATATATAGGTATATATATAGGTTTTTATATTATATTTTTATTATTGTAGGTATATTATAATATTTTTTTTTTTTATTTTTGTGTTTTGCTATATATGTATATAAAAGTATAATTACATATGTATATCGTATCAAATTGTTATTTATAATATGGTTTCTTGTTCTCTTTAATTAATTTTAAATTTCATTGTTATTTTTAACACCTGCCATCTGCCTTTTCCACATCCACCCAGGGCTGACTGGCAGAGAATGCCCTTAGGCATTAAGTTTTGCCCTTGTATACCTTATTGTAAGGTGTTACAAAATATATAAATAAATAAATAAATAAATAAAATAATCAAAATACTGTCAAATATAACATTTATTATTTATGTACTATTCATATATCCATGGATACACTGAAAATATGCTAAATTTTGATCATGGTGATTAAATTGATTAACAGCTAGCTTATTTATTAGACACTCTTCTGATAAAAACTTCATAACTCAAAGGAGATGTTTCAGAAATGTATGGCGCCTGGGCGGGTACACTGTACATTCAATAGGAAGTAGCTCATATTATTTGAAATCGTTCCATATCATCCAAATTCTTGATTTCACCTTAGTTTGGCGACAATAATTCAATTTATGGATAATATATTGTAACACTGAGACAGTATGGTGGACAAATCGACTGTTGATGACGTTGATAAAGTTGATTTATTCTAATGTCATATTAGGCGTGTCAACATGTGTCAATGTCCAATGCATGATAAAATATAAAATATAAGCCCGACGATCTTTTTGGTTTTGGTTTGTTGGATCTGTCTTTTATTATTAACATTAAGCGTATCTTATCTAATTAAACGGTGCAATCCGTCGCTTCGATTAATCCGAACAAAATCGTGACGATAGATCTCCAAGAGCTATACTGCTAATGTATAGCAGTCGATTTAATGTCACGATATTCACGTTTGCATGGGTTTTTGTTGAGATCTCAGACTCCGATATATAATGTAATATTCGATCGTCAACAATATCGACATAGGTAACGATCGGTCTGAATCGACGCTGAAAGCAGTTTGGAAATGCCAACTACTAAAACGCGCGTATTTCTTTATGCCAATGAATACTTAAATAAGTATGAACCTAAAGTGAAGCTGGATAATTGTATGGCAGTTGCAATTTCTGTATTTAAATATTTTAGATACGACAGAAGTAAATAAAAAACAGCATTTTATTTATTCATATTTTATTTTTTCATTTCAACCATCTTCTATTAATAATATGCCATCCAGGACTGAAGCCGGTGCCTCAATATGGTTTAGATTTGTCTGTCTTATAATGAGACGATCTACAAACCTTAAAAAGTATGCGCAAAAGCTATTGAACGGAAACAACAAAAAACCAAATCACAAGCAAAATCGAGGTCCATAAAACGAAAGCCGGGTAAACAAGTACTGCGAGATCCAGGAGTCCAAAAAACAAAGCCATAGGTAGATATTGACTTGATCACTATAAATAGCACTAATGTTGTTTACTTCAAAGAAACACTCGGAATGTCGAAAAATGTCACTGGCATTCTAAACTTCAGAGCTCATCAAATAACTAATCACAGACAACAGACACGTTTATATTTATTTTTATTTTGATAGTTCTCTATTTCGGAGTCATGGAACCGCCAATGTTGTTGTGCGTAAAAATATTTTATTGAAAATAATTTCTCTGCAGAGAACGGCTAATCTAATAAATTTTTTGATATTTTTCTGTGAATCAGTATATTTTTCTCTTTTTGTGGTGAAATGTACAAAGTCGCCGCCCAAAATGAAACATCTCCTTTACCGTAAACATCTTCTAACGGCAAAATTAATTCCCAGAATATCAGATTCAAAGGGAAACCCTCAAAAGTTATTGTTGAAATGCTGCCAATGAACCGAAAATAATGGATATTCTTGAGCAAATTTAATCCAATTCGGCCAGTTAGCGTTTATTGTTTCCAAATCTCATCCTTTTCTTCCTTTACTGCAGTATGGTTTATCCTGATTAATTTTAGTACAACGGCTTCAATGGGACTTATAGGTGTGATTGAGTATAAAAGTTGGGATTAATTGAAGCAGAAATATATCACAAGTGCAGGCGTAAGTTGGTGCAAAGCTACGCAGGCGCGTTCTGGCCTGTACTTCGCAGTGGCGGATCTCCCATCACAACGAACGCTCGTATCGCGATATGCTTTCTCACTTTGACGTTACCGTACGAATTTTTTGAGTGACATTCTGTTTTTTTTTAATTAATTTACTATTTTTAAGTATTCAAAAATTTAAGTGCTCAAACTTTAACAACTTTGAGGACAACGGATGAAGTGTTGCGAACACTGTTTTGTTAATTTAAGTGTTTCGTTTCTCAAGTGTTTTCAAGTGTTTACGAGCTGTTAAATGGGGCGCGCAGTGATTAATTTGCGAACTTGCGAATTCAAAAACGGTAATTCATGGCCCTTTCTTCAGTTTCTTCGATGACATTATAAATTGTTGTTTGAATGACTTCAATTATCAGGTTCTTTCGAAGAGGTATTTTAAGGACATCATTACATTAGGTGAGCAGTACTAACTTTTAAAATAATAAATAAGTTTACTTTATTATCTTTCTGGTATCATAAAAGGTTACTATTTAAGTATACTATTTATGCCCGATTATAGACTTTACAGAAAACAAATAACAATAAAAGTTTTATTGCAAGTAGAACGATTTCAATGGCAGTTTTACGACTATCGCCTTCTCGATTTTTTTCAATAATGACATTGTCATGATATCGTAAAATTGGTCCAATCTCAGTAACATAAAAGTCGTTAAAATAAATGGATTTTCGTTTATCGTTTATTCGTTAAAAATCCGGGGCTCTCAGCGTATAACCTATTTTTAGTTTCTGACCCAGTAATTTTAATTTTAATAGGTACTAACAACACGCCTACCATTTTTGCGCCAGATTACAGCGACATCTACACTTTAACATTATTCTAAAAAGCAATTATAATCGGATTAACACTTTTACCAAAATAAAAACCTACCTACATAATTTTTATTTCGTTAGTAATTGATTAACGTTTAACTAATATTTATTCTTTTTAATTACGACTTCACCACAATCTGAATCGAAATTTAAGGGAGATTTGGTCGGGATTAATAAATCACTCATTTGTGTAGAGCCTGTTAAATTTTATTTCTATTCATAGTCTACCTAAATATTTCAAAAATAATAGTGCAATCGTTCGGAAAGAAGTTTTCGCAAAATCTTATTAAGATTTCATCGTTTTGTAACGAGCTTATCTCAGTTAGTTCTAGCGCATAACTTTATGCAGTTAGCATTTAATTAGTTTATTTTAAAAGCCATACAGTCCCCTAGTTCCTAGGGCTGACTGGTAGACAATGCCGTTTGGTATAATTTCCATTGTATAAAATAGAAGCAAGAAACAAAAAATAGTACTAATAACTTTTATGAGTGTATAAATAATCTAGACTTGCGTACCATTTTGTCTAAAAATGTTCAATGAAGTCATAATGCCATCAATTAATACTTTTGACGTTAATATTTTTTTTAGTTTTACTTTTACAATAGAGCCACTCGCGTGCGCTCGTCATAAAATACTTATTGCTTTTTAAACTTTAATCATGACGGACACTATACATTTGAAGTGAGTACCCGTTACAGTTAAAATACTTATTGCTTCTGTTTTTTAGTGCAAAATGAATTTTATGACCGGTACCGTGCCCAAAACATGTCGCGTGTATATTATTACATTATACCTTGATGTAGAATTGTAGACGGTATTTCACACATCACAAATGTAACAGACAACTTACTCATAATTTAAAACAAATTAACATAGAATGTCTGGGAATATGTATGTACTTACACAATTTACAAGGCACACTTTCCAAATCCTTTCAGTATAATCACATGCTGTTTAGCATAAATCATTTAGATTTGGAACGGCGTGAATGCAAATTAATGCAAACCAGCATTAAAGTGACGATAATGAAGCCTAGGTTATTTACTTAACGAAGTATGAAGAGTCCTATTTGTTAACTAGGTGTCGTTTATTGTTCAAAATTGTAAAATTATCCGACGTAAATAAGTAGATTTATTATTACACATATTTAGGAATATAAGGCTTTTAATATTTCAAATCATTTGCACAAGAAGGCAAATTAAAAATCATATGCACAATTCGTATTAGGCAAATTAAAAAATGTTCAAGTAGATATTTGTTTTAACATTTTGTGACTATTATTTCAAAAGTGAAAAAAATAATTACAAAACACATTAAAGTATGTATAATTCATTAAATGTTTACCAAATTGTAGTTACTTCCGTTTTCATACAGATCGTAGCCAAGACCTTAGAAATTGTAGCTATAACTCTTGCTAAGTGTCCGAAGAACCAAGCATTACTACTTGCTCTATTTCCTATGGACATTGGACAATAATGTAAGTACGATAAATAAAGGCACCTTTATTTATTGTAAAAATACTTATTATCGGTTTATGTTCGTACATAGCAGATATTTCAGAAATAATTGTATGAAGGATATTTAGAAGGTTGTTCCGGGCGCCACTAGTGAATATTTGATACCGCTTTTCTCATTTGTATTTGTTGGTGGCGTATTAAGGTGATCATGATAAATCGCTTACAAACTGAAATATATTAATACATTTTGCAGGACCACGTCTTAGAGGTTAACTACTCTAAAATAAAAACAAACGAAACGATATAAAATGTGCCACGCCAAACACATCAACCATACCTTAATATTCTAAAATTTATCATCGTCATCTTTATTGTTTTGTATGTTTTTTGTTCCATTATAACAAAACAGAAATATTACTAGGTGTAAAAATTTAATTAGGTAATATTTTTGTAATAAATATTTAAAGACATGTAATAATTATGTATAATATGTGATTAATTCTCTTCTAGACAATTATATTATCTATGTATCTATTACATATATATTTATGATAAGATCATAAATGTTAAGTTGAGGCCTTAATACTCGTACAAGGCTCTCGAACTTCATCTCTGTGAACGAAAATTAAAATCGTATTCGTGAGTAATTTCAGTTCATACAGTATGTTGTTTTTTATTTATATTTTTTAAAAGTTGATCTTGTTTTAATCCTAAAAAAATCCTTTCCTTTTTGAATTATAGGTACATAACAAAAACTTCAGAATTTAATTAAAACAATTGAGCCACTTGCGTCGCAATTTCAAAGCTTTGTTTTGCTTAACTGTCTTGAAGTCGATGTTGCTATGCTTTTACTTAATTCTATTAAGTTATACATTTAAAGTAACGTATCTATGTCGTTAATTAAATCTAACACACATAGTTAAAAGTACAAAGCAGGGAATAAAAACAAGAGACAACATTTATTTTCCTAACTTAACTAACTTGTCTCGTTTTATTTTGTTCTAGTGGATTGCCCTCCCTTATTTCGCTTTGAAATCATTTTGACTGCATCCCAAGCAGTCGTTGTGCAAGTTATTATTTTATGCTCTCAATAAATTCTGTTGTAAATCGAAACAAAGCTGCAAACAAAGCTGATTGAACGATAATTAGGTATGCTACATTTTTAACTAATACCGTTCAAAGATAAATAAGTATAATCCGTGAGTGTTCAGAATGCGATACTACTATTTGAAACTAAAAAGCGTTGTCACCTCGGTCAGCCGTAGCGTTGGCAAAATCGCCTCTAAGCTCGCATTATGCTATATTTGCGTTGGAGTAAGTGAAAAATATTGAACCTAAATATTTTATGAAATTGATTACATCCATGAAATATTTTTCCGGTTCGTAATCCTATCATTAATTGCAAAAATAATTAATAAGTACATAATTAATACTAAAAACATTATCTTTAATATATAGGTACGACAATAAGACAAAGTTTGACAATAAGACGTCCTTGATTCTGACATCAATTTCTTTTAATGTGTCCTTTTTATTTTTATCCTGAAGATTTAGAGAAAGGCGGAGATCTTTTAAAGGCTACGTTAGTTGAATATATAGAGCCCTAAATACTAAATAAGATCCTCATCAATAGTTTGAAAATCTTTATGTACCTAAGTTAGTTCTTACGATTCGAAACCTTTTCAATTCTCTTGATCCATTTACAGTATAATATACAAATACATTTACGATTTCTTTGTATTCAGCAAAGCTAATTGTACATACAGTTCAGACCCGTATTGACATTGTATGTTTAGTGAATTTCAGTGTATTTATCGTTCTGATGAGCTCAAATTTGTATGGAAACGTATTTCATTCTTGTTTACTTTTCATTGTTCAAATGTTATGCTTAAAATTTGCATACTCGTTAGCATATAGGATAGAACTCATAATCACGAAAATGTCAGACGAGTGCGTAGGAGGGAAATGGATTATAATTACGTAGGAATATTGACATGTACAGCGGTTATTGGGCTTCAGATGGGCAAATGAACGGATGAAAAAATAAATAAATGATAACATCCTCATAAATCGCACAAGAATTCCCAGTTGTGTCACGGGTGGAATGTACAATACAAACTAACGTTCATGAACTAATATTCTCTTGTGACTCAAGAAAAAATATTTATCTGCCTCATACATATCTTATTTCACTGACAGGGCCACTAAGGCAACAACTAGGCTAAGGATGGATGTATGTTACTTTTTCCACAACAGCTTTTAATTAACAGGATTAATTGTAATGGATCTGCTAGACAGTACCTACCTAGAGTACCTAGACTCCTACCTTTTAAGTCTCTATCTTTTGCCTTTTCCACTAACTTACCATCACTGACGCTACTAGGTACAGTGTACCTGGTACACCAATGATTTATATCGAAACTTGTGAAGGCCATCCGTACCTTAATGATAATTTTCTTAATTCTTAATGATAATAATGTTTATCTTTTTTAAAAATCTAACCAGCTATAAACACACCGGTATTTGTGTTAATAACGAGTAAATTATTTTATACATTAAAAAAACCGTTCTAATGAGAAGTTTCGTAATGCAGATTTGTGTGCACGAGAATGAGGTCAAAACGATTATGTGGAGCAGGCATGTTAGATAGGTCAAATAAATGTCAACATTTATTTTCCCATTGAAATTTTACGCTAACTGTTTACTATCTGGTCTTGATTTGATTAAAGAAAATATAGCAGTAATAAACACGTTTGAAAGTTTGACTGCCGAACAAGAGTTTCTGGGTTTGAATCTTGTAGGCACCAATAAATAAATAACGCTTCACACTCATAGCCCCACTCTAGGATTCCCTGTGTCGTGTGCCATGGACAACACACAAGACAAGGACACCCACACAGACCAAAAACGGAAATTCAAACTCATCATTCAAATTTCCGCCTCGCTGGGAATCGAACCCAGGACTCTCGGAACAACGATCCGGCGTGTTAACCATTGCGCCATCCGGGTCATCGAAGTAATGTATATTAAGTATGGAAGTAAAGAATATTATTAAATATAGAATTAAATTTTAACATCTGCTTAGGTGAAGGAAAACATCATGAGAAAACCGGCACACCTTAGACTTATTCAAAATGTATAAAATTTGTACATTGGCAGCCTGTAGTCCTGCGAAACAGTGAATGTAATGAAAATTATAATGTTTTTATTAGCTTTAGTGTTATTATCAACGAATGTCGTCACTACGATCATCATCACGTCGCTACGACCTCTCTTCAATGAAGATAATGGAATTAGGTCTTCATTGCTTTCAGTATGTTGGTCACTATTGATAGTAAAAATAAAAAAAAAATTCTGCCTATACCCTGTAATTAGATATAGCTAGCAAAAACATAGCCAGCTGCATATTCGGAGCCATCAAAAATTAGAATACCAAATAATATTATAAAAACGAAATGTGAAGTAGATCGGCAACAACAACAGTACAGTATTTGTAATTTCATGTTCGACGGGACATTTACAAAGTGGCTATCATGGCAAACAAATATTTAAGTGGAAAAAGTTTTTACACTTTAATAGAAAATCCAGCTGTACAGAAAAGAGGATGGGTAATGTAATTTCAATATTAATGTCTCAAGTTTCATTCAAAATAATATCGTTCATCCACAGGTTTGCAAACGTATTTCAATAGCTTATTGAAATACATCAACAATTTTGTTAAGCTCCGTAAAATATAGGCAACTATAGGCTTAAGTTTTTAAAAAGTTTTGTATAAGATCGTACTAAAGCCTTCATATATTATACTATCTGTTTCCCGCGACTTCGTCCGTGCATGTTAGTTTTTTCCGCGTGAATCGCAATCCCGGAGGAACTCCTAGATAAAAAGTAGCCTATATGTTGCTCCACAACCTCTTCTATCTTCCAGTGAAAGTCCTATAAAAATCCGTTCAGTTGTTTCTGAGATTAGTGTGCACAAACATTATGATCAGGTACAGTTTTATATTATGTTAGTTAGTATAATACTTACAGTGTTAGTTTTAGTATAATGTAATATAATATAAAAATATAGATAGATAAATATAGAATAGAAATAGAATATATAGATAGAAGACGATAGATAATATAGATAGACATTTTTATGATTTCTACCTCACCTTGCAGGGCAAAACGATAGTTATTATTTGAGAAATATTGCGATCATCGCTCACTTAAACTTAAATAGAGGGTTGATAAAGTTAAGGCTTAACTGGATTTAAAAGTAAGTCTGAGGATCGTCGTCGAACATTTCTTACACTGTATTTGTTATAACTAACTTTTATCAAAAAATAACCAACTTCAAAGTCTAAATAACTCAAATACCAATCGCCAGATGTCGCTCAAATTTATAAAGGACTACACGACAAATACTACCTTTCGAACAAAAAAAAGAATTATCGAATACCCAGTCAAAAGTTATGAGTTAATTGAGCTATTCAAATAACTAAGAATAACTCAAAAATTGACCGTCAGATGTCGCTCAAATTATTTGGGACCAGACAGCAGTCATTACCTTTCCAATGGTTGAAAGAATTATCGAAATCGGTTCACCCAAAACGGAGTTCTAAGGTAACACAAATAACGAAAAAAAACATACTGTTACGTGTCAGGAGTAATGGGCTCGAGAAAATGCCAAAATGTACCACAAAGACTTTATTTGTACTCGTAGATACACAAATTACACGATGTACACAGTACACACTAAAACACTCTGCACGTAGATACTAGTAAACACACTCGTCGAACACTGTATCGCTCGTAGAAATCACTTCACTTCGCACTGGTATCGCTCGTAGGTATCGCTGGTATCTTCCCGGTTTCGCTTCCGAAACTAGAATGTCTGCGGTTGGCCGATCGCTCCTTTTTATACCCCTCACGCACCATTCACGCCAATCCAGAACTTTCTCGCTAATTCCGCGGACCCGCTCCGAACAAGATTCGAGAACGTTCCTTGCAACCGACTTTCGCCCGTATGACTATTGCCGTAATGGTCGAAGCGTCGTGCGCGTGCGTACTTTCGAGATGGCCGTCCATTGTTCTATTGTTTCGCCTGGCATATTTATGGCCCCTATTGTTTATTGTTTAGCGAGGTACGCCAGGGCTGTCACATTGCCCCCCTCTTAGTCATGCTCGTCCCGAGCATTATTCGATCCATGAAATGGTGCCAATCTGTCCACATGCACGATCTTCGGTTTTCTTCTGTCCCCCTGTCTGATTCGGTAGGTCACGTCATTAATCCTCGTGACAACTGTGTAGGGGCCTTCCCATCGTGCTTGTAGCTTCGGAGACTTCCCTTTCTTCCGCAGTGGATTGTGCAACCATACAGAATCTCCCTCCTTGAAACCATGTTTCCGAGCATCGCGATCGTAGCGGGTTTTCATCTTTTCGCTGGTCTTCAAACTTTGCTCTCTTACAAGATCATGTGTCTCGTCCAATTGTTTCCGTAAGTCCGCGATGTATTCAACAGTTGGTTTCGGGGCATCTGGCGGTGTTCCGGTAAGCAAATCCAACGGCAGACGCATTTCTCTTCCGAAGTTAACTTTAGCCGGTGTAAATCCCGTAGACTCGTGTATGGCAGACCGATATGACATCAGGAACAGAGGAATGTACCGATCCCAGTCTCGCTGATGTTCCTCGACGACCTTGGCCAAGTGATTTTCCAAAGTTTGGTTGAATCTCTCCACCATGCCGTCAGATTGAGGATGCGCCGGTGTGGTACGTGTCTTATTTATTCCCAAAAGTTCACACATCTCCTGGAATAACGTCGACTCGAAGTTCCTGCCTTGGTCGCTGTGTAACTCCAATGGTACACCAAAGCGGCATACTACCTCCTGGACAAGTTTCTTGGCCACGGTCTTCGCTTCTTGGTTCGGAGTTGCAAACGCTTCCGGCCATTTGCTGAAGTAGTCTTGAACCACTATGATGAATCTATTCCCGTCTTCCGTTTGAGGGAATGGCCCAGCAACGTCTATGGCGATTCTTTCCCAAGGGGCTCCGACGTTGTACAGCTGTAGTTTCCCCTTGGATCTAGTGCGGGGTCCTTTCACTGAAGCGCACACTGTACACTTCCTGCACCAGTCTTCAACGTCCTCTCGACACCGCACCCAATAAAAGCGTTCTCGTATCTTTACGAGGGTCTTTTTGATGCCGAGATGCCCACCAGAAGTGCCATCATGTACGAGCTTCAGCAAATCAGCCACTTTACTCCTGGGAATAACCATTTGCAGGGTTTTTTCCTTTCCGTTGAGTGATTCCCAGCTCCGGTAAAGCACGCCATTCTCCAATATAAGGCTGTCCCACTGAGCCCAGTATGCCTTAGTCGTTGCGCTCGAGGCTGACACATCACTCCACAGGGGCCTCTGTCCTTTGGCTTTCCATTCCATGATCAGGCTGAGGTCTTTGTCTTCTTTCTGAGCTTGGCTTACTTGCTCCGTTCCCCAAGACTCGTCTAGGTCCTGCATCCTTATTACCCTGACCTCTTCTTTGGCCTCATGCTTGATGCAATGTCGACATTCTTCGGAGCATGGGCGTCGTGACAGGGCGTCGGCATTCGAATGAGCTCTTCCGTTGCGATGCTCTATTACGAAGTTGAACTCTTGAAGCTGTTCGATCCACCTCGCGACCTGGCCTTCCGGGTTCTTGAATTGTAGAAGCCACCTCAGAGCAGCGTGGTCCGTCCTTATTGTGAACTCGCGTCCCAGCAAATACTTGTTGAAGTGCTGAAGGGTCTTCACCACAGCCAGTAATTCTCGCCGAGTCACACAATAATTCCTTTCCGGTTTCGAAAGGGTCTTGCTAAAGTACGCAATGACCACCTGCTGGCCGTCCTGTTCTTGCGATAACACCCCTCCGATGCCAGTATTGCTAGCGTCCGTGTCTACTGTGAATCTCCCTTCTCTTCTGGGGTAGCCAAGAATCGGGGCCGAGCACAAACGTTCCTTTAAGCGAACAAACGCATCTTCGCAATCGGAATCCCAACTGAAGATTCTCTTGTCCTCCGTGAGACGATGTAACGGCTTGGCTATCTCGGAGAAGTTCTTCACAAACCGACGGTAATAGGCGCATAGTCCCAAGAACGCTCTTACATCGGTCTTGTTCTTTGGGGTCGGCCATTCTTGAACAGCTCTTATCTTATCTGGATCAGTGCGAACACCTTCGTCCGATATGATGTGTCCCAAAAATGATACTTCCTTCTTGAAGAAGTCACATTTCTTCGGATTGAGCTTTAGGTTGGACTCACGGAATCGTCTGAATACCTTCTCCAGATTTCGCATGTGTTCCACGAAGTTTCGTCCCATGACTATGACGTCATCGAGGTATACCAGACAAGCGTCCCCCAAAAGTCCGACCAACACTCGCTCCATGAGACGCTCAAAAGTGGCAGGAGCGTTACATAGCCCAAAAGGCATTACGCGGAACTGCCACAAGCCATTTCCGGTTCCTGTGGTAAAGGCAGTCTTCTCCTTGTCTTCTGGCCGTACTTCGACCTGCCAGTAACCACTTTTCAGGTCGACCGTCGAAAACCACTTCATTCCACCAAGCATATCCAATGTGTCGTCAATCCGAGGCAGAGGGTAGCTGTCCTTCTTGGTAACGTTGTTGAGCATTCTGTAGTCGACACAGAATCTAGTACTGCCATCCTTCTTTTTCACGAGTACCACAGGTGAACACCAAGGGCTAGTTGACGGCTCGATCACCTTGCTGCGCGCCATGTCCTTAATCATTTCCGCAACTTCGTTTTCCTTTGCCAATGGTACTCGTCTTGGTCTTTGCTTGATCGGTGGAGTAGTACCAGTATCTATTGGGTGAGTGACAAGATTTGTTCTTCCAAGGTCGCTATCTCCTCTGGTAAAGATGTCCTTGTAGTCCATCAACAACTTTGCTGCCTGAGTATATTCTTCGGAGCTCAAATTCCTCCTTGTCGCCTCCAGCAAAGGTTTCATGTGATCCGTTGATCCAGGTTTGTCCGAGTATTCTTGGACCTTCCTCAAACTGTCCACGGCTTCACATCGGCCAATAACGGTATTCTTTGCGAGATGTATCGGCGTGCTGCTAAGATTGATGACCTTTAACTTGGCGTCACGTTTGGTCATGAGCAGTGTCCTTGCCGTGATCCAACTGGGGTGATCTCCATAGTCTTCTACTACGACACATCGATCCAGCTTTATCTCTTCTGGAAACCTAATCTGGACCAAGGTTTCCGATCTGGGTGCCAGCTTCACTGTCCTAAAACAGTACACTGCTCCTGAAGATGAACCCTCCAAGAAGACTTCTTGATCCTTGAAGCTTAACACTCCTCTAGCTATATCAACTATACAGTGATGTGTCCGTAGAAAGTCCAGTCCGATAATGCAGTCGTCAGTTATATTCGCTACTAAAACAGACTGCGTGTAAATGTCACTTCCGAGTTTCAATCTTGCTTCCGTAACTCCTAGGACGGTCACTGGCTGGCCTGTCGCTGTCTGAAGATTGCATGATGGTCGTCCATTTTCCCACATGATAGTCCGCTTGAGTAGTTCCGGTCGAACGATGGATTTCGATGCTCCCGTGTCAATCGTAAAGCGACAGGGTATGCCATTTATTTCTCCAGTAGTTACGAGGCTATTCCCGTCACAAGCTTGTGATACCAATACAGTAGGGGCTCGACGAAGTCCAGCCAGTGCCCGCCCCGCGGCGCTGGCGCCTCTTAGTTTAACGGCTCCTGGGTGTCGACTTGGGTGGCCGTCGACACCGATTTCGTTTGCTTCCGAGTCCGGCAGTTAATCCTTATATGTCCTCGTTCACCGCATCCGTAGCAGATAGGCCCAGTACGAGGTTGAATAGCCGCCACAACTTCGCGCACCTTACAACTTTTGTAGTCGCTTCGTACCGCTTCCACTTCAAGGGCATGCGCTAAAGCTGCTTCCAATGTGGCGTGATGACCCAAGCGCACCGTTGCTCTCACTTCGGGATCCCGTATACCGCTGACAAACGCCTCTAATACTTTGTCTTCTACCGGTGTGGAACTCGAAGCATAGGCTCGACGTACGAGGCGCTCGATCTCCGTAGCCCATTGCTGCAGTCCTTCGCTCGACTTCTGTACTCGGTCTTTAAGTTGCGCGCGGTACACGTGCTCCAGGTGCTTTTCCCCGTATCGAGCTTCCAAGGCCTTAAATAGCGACTCCAAGGTGCGTCGCTCGGCGGGCAGGTTCTCAAGCACCAGCAGTGCCTCTCCTCGTAGAGCTAGGGTGAGTGCCGCCAACGAGTGCTCGTCCTCCCAGCCGTTCCCACTAGCTACTACTTCGAACTGGTGCCTAAACGCCGTCCACGAGGTCGTGCCGTCGAAAGTTGGGACCTTAAATTTCGGGGCCCCAGGGCATGAACTAGTTGCTGCCATGCCCGAAACCTTTATTTTCTGCAGCTTATGGTCTAAATCCACGAGCCTAGTTTCGTGGGAGTTTACTGACGCACTGAGGCTGTTGATTGATGCGTCGTGGCTTTTGAGGGCTTGGTCGTGCTCGGATGTACGCGCCTTTACCAATTCCAGGTCCTCTTTCACGACGTTCAAATCTCCCTGGAAACCATCCAGCTTTGCGTCGATTGCCTCCATGGTTTTACGCTGGCTCTTCATGTCTTCGCGCAGGCTCTCCATTGCTTCGCGCTGGCTCCGCTGTATGGCTTCGCGCTGGCTCTCCATGGCTTCGCGCTGGCTCTCCATCGCTTGGCGCTGGCTTCCCAATAGTTTATTTTCCAGGCGCTCCATTGCTTCGCACTGGCTCCGCTGTATGGCGGCTAATAAGGAGGCCATATCGAATGCACTCGATGTCGGTACTGCTGCGGCTGATGTAGTCGGTGGTCCAGCGGTGGTCTCCGTTTCCATGCGGTCACGACCCGGCGACTCCATCCGCGCGGCATCCAATGCCGTCTGCCGTCGCGTACGAATCCCTTCTTCACTCTGCGGTACTACAGGCATCCCACTTCTGACACCAATTGTTACGTGTCAGGAGTAATGGGCTCGAGAAAATGCCAAAATGTACCACAAAGACTTTATTTGTACTCGTAGATACACAAATTACACGATGTACACAGTACACACTAAAACACTCTGCACGTAGATACTAGTAAACACACTCGTCGAACACTGTATCGCTCGTAGAAATCACTTCACTTCGCACTGGTATCGCTCGTAGGTATCGCTGGTATCTTCCCGGTTTCGCTTCCGAAACTAGAATGTCTGCGGTTGGCCGATCGCTCCTTTTTATACCCCTCACGCACCATTCACGCCAATCCAGAACTTTCTCGCTAATTCCGCGGACCCGCTCCGAACAAGATTCGAGAACGTTCCTTGCAACCGACTTTCGCCCGTATGACTATTGCCGTAATGGTCGAAGCGTCGTGCGCGTGCGTACTTTCGAGATGGCCGTCCATTGTTCTATTGTTTCGCCTGGCATATTTATGGCCCCTATTGTTTATTGTTTAGCGAGGTACGCCAGGGCTGTCACAATACAGACAAATTGAACCCTCCTCCTTTTTTCAAGTCGGTTAAAAAGTAAGTAATTTTAATTGATTGAATAAAAATATTTGTTTAGAGTACCTGCTAATGTACCTATTATTTTATGTGAATGAAGGAATCATGATAAATTATTAGGAATGAATCAATTTCTGTCAATCAACATTTAATACCATTACTACTACATATGTGTACTATGAGAGCTGCAATCCTCAAGGAGAGCTAAAACGACCTACCACGATCGTCATTATAGGACCACGACCACTCTGCCAAGAGTGTACGACTAAGAAGAAGAAGAAGAACTACTATGTTCTCCAATATTCTTGTCCTACAATTTGAATACAAATACAATTCCACAACATAAAAGTTTGATCTAGGACAAGTCAAGAATTAATAGAATATCTTTGCATTGTTAAAATTTTGGCATCGCTCTTAAAGAACCGCGGTCTAGTTGCTTCGGGACATTTGTATAAATTGTATTGTCATGGGGTTTGGTATAATGGAAATGAAATATTGAATGAAAAATTAGTTTTTGTTGAAGAACCTGAAATTTTTGTGCATTTCAGCGTTTAAAAAGTCCGCGCTTTCAACCGGTCAGCAGTAAACACATAGCTAATTCAATTGTAATGTAACTGCGTTATATAAAATATTTGCAATGGAATTTAGAATCTAGGCGTAATAAACATAAACTATTGTAAGTTCAATACAAAACGAGGGTCAATTCAACCAATGTAGGTATGTAAATCCAAAAAAAAAAAAAATTAAACCTATTGTACCTACATCTAAAACAGAATTTATACTCATATTCCCTATTACAACTGTAAACTCCATGCTGTGTTTGCATATCGCTTTTGAATGAAATGGCTTCATCTTAAATGTTATTTGATTATCCAAATTCTAGTCCGCCACTTTACATGTCTGTGATAACATTACAAAGAGACTGATATCGGATGTGCCGGTCTCTTTCGATTTGCATCTTCAGTTATAAACTATCATCATTTAAAGTCATCTCAATTAACTTCCAATACAAAACATACGAGAATATAAATTTTGTAACTTACTAATTTCTTGCATCTATATTCTACATTTTTCGTAATTGCTTTGTACATTTAGCCGTGGAAAATATTTTTACTAAGAGAATAAATTTAAAACTCCCGATGGGACTTTATCGCCGCCATCCGACGTTAAGTGGCATGTAGACAGCCCGAGCATCACCGTAGTGGCACTCGAAGCAATTCAGAAATGATTGATTGCCATCGACTCGTGCTACTTTGTGGCAGCCGCGTTATTAAGGCTCTTCTACCGTACCCTAATATACATATAATGTAATGGTTTCTCTGCCATGAGATCCATGTTCAGATATATCATTAGTATTAACTTGTCGCTTGTTTCATGAGCTTTACTAATATAGGTATATAAAGTTTTTGGAAACCTTACACTTTAGAATTTAGAATTTGGAAACTTAATAACTTAGTACTTCTAAAATATTACTTTTCGTCAAGATCACAGTTCATGGCTATAGTATTCGATAGATAAAATTGTTCATGTTTTGATAATTCCAAATTAGAATATTTTGCAAAACATCGTCGGAAAAACTGAGAGTTACCACTGTCGCTTCAATCCCGGAAAATATTATACATTAGCTAGTATTTGTACTCGTACTAAGAAAATTCGAATGAAAGCAGGGGTAGGTTGGACATGTACCTAAAAGCGATGTACATATATTTAAATGTACCTAATGTGATGTATATGTACCTACATACAATTTGGGAATATTAAAAAAAACACTTAGCTCGATTTTAGAAGTGAAAACTTATATTTTGGCTCTTATGATTTCGTTTTATACATATAACTCGCTCGCTGGGATTATTATTGAACTACCTACCCATTGAAACCTAATTTTCCGAACATTATAGAACTATTTTTCATACACTTCCCAAGGGCAAAATCACTAAGCTCTAGCACGTTATATAACAATACGTCATCAATCATATATATCAAGCTACAGCAGTATCCATTCTATAAATCGGAGCTGTGTGACAGTTTATTACGTCATCGCAATAGCCCGCGTCATAAACAACGAAGTACAAATAGTTTGGCGGCGTCCAATACTCGATACGGCTGTATAATAATTCATCTATACAATAGTATGTGTCAATATAGATATACTAACGTAATAGAAACTTTCTCAGTGGCTAATATAAGTGGTTAGTGCAACGACGAGACTTGCATTTAGTTTTCAATTAAATGTGCACTAAGAGTTTTCACTGTGATATTTATATCCTTGTCTCTAAACGTTTTGAACTCTTGGAGGTTCTTCTAATTAGAGCCATTTCGAAATTGTCTGGTTTCTTCCTCTCTCCTTTAGGTTATGCGTTCAGATGGCCAGAAAGCAACGTGAGCTTCTTTTGTTAATAGCATTACGTCAAGCTTCCTAAATAATTGCTTAAAACGATCGTAATTCATGAAGACAATTAAGCAAGGGGCGTTATCAGTAGTTGGATGGGCGACCATTAATTGTTAAAGTTCACAATTTGTTAAAGATTCTGTTTCGGAGAAAGGAATTAAGCTGCGGAGTTTATTGTTTTCATTAGATAGCAATATTAATTAGCATGACCGTTGTCGGCAACTGATCACTAACTACTTTGCATTAATGACTTTAATAATTTTATTACAATCATTTCAGACACTACATTGTAATAAACAAGTTTGTTTAAGTTATTTTTTTCCCGGAGAAAGGTCTCGTAAAGTTGCGTACAGTTAATTATACAAACAGAATTAAGTCACTCAGGAAATATGACTTGAGGACAAACATCGTTATGTCTGATATAGATGAATGTATTTGGAGCAACAATTAATTTGCAACTCAATTTTGGAATCACGATCATTTACAAAAATCTTATTATTTCCAAATAAGATTTCCTTTTCTGCCGTATAACAATCAAATTAAAATCGTTTAACTTTGAAATACAAATACCCTAAAAGACGCTTTTGGAACTAAATAAATGAAATGTTATAGACGTTAAGAAGTTTTTCTGAAAAATACTTCAAGAAATGATATACCTACTTCTTGTTACTTTTTTTCTTTTAGTCTCTCATCGACACTGCATTAAGGATTATAGATGTTCATGGACACGAATGCTTAATTAGCATTAGGTAAAAAGGTCAATTTTTCATTATCTACACATTTTTATTATTTCACTGACTTTGTTAAAAAAACATGATATTACGGTTCGAGAGACACATCCTTGTTATAGTTTAACTTTCATTAATCTACGGACTTTTCTGTGCCCTTTGTGTACAAAACCCTAAAGGAACGATTTGAATATAATGATATAAAAATAAATTCTCGATATACTTATTTCAAATTCATAGCACCAATATGGCACTATTTTGCGCTGTATTTTGTAATAAACATGAGACGTTAATCACTAATTACAGCCAGACCGTGCATAACATAAGGTCGTATATTAATTACCTAATGAGCTAGTATTATAAGCTGCGTATACATGTAATAATGATTGTCGTAAATTATTATGCTAGTTACCGAGTGTTTACGTACTGATTACAGAAATTAATTAAGTATTAAAGTGACATTACGTTTTCTAGTGTAGGGATTCAGTAAAATCAATGCAAAGACAAAACGCGAAACCTGTGGCAGTGGGAATTAGGTAGACCTTTTTGGAGCAGAGACAACTGATGGGGTAGAAAAGGCCTCGAATGGTGATTTTGGTAAAAAATCATTGATTGAGAAGACTTATGATCTAAACAAGACAGCGTGAGTTCGTGAGACCCCAGGGTCGGCCATAGTGGTGCAAATTTGGGAAGGTCTATGTCCATGTGTAAACATCAGAGGACAATATGGCTCTGTTGGTAGTGAATCTGTCTATACTGCAACGAGTCCCAGATTCGAATTGAGTCCTATCTGAGACTGACATTAGCACTCCAGAAGTAATGAATAATCTTGGCATCATGTGAAGCAAGCAAATGGAGATTATGCGGAAGTGAATTTCCAAGAGGTGAAGTAAAAAAATATGTAACCTAACCATCACATGATCCTTGTTCTATTTCAGTGACTCAATAACAAGGCATCAGATGTAAACACGATGATAACATTTTGATGTTAACGTTTTGAAACATAACAGAAATGGTTTATCAACGAAAATAGCTCGAATTAATTTGTAACATTTAATCATACCAAACCGTTATAGAACTACTCAACCAATTTACTTGGGACCGTAGAAGTAATTACGAATCACTTGTACACTTGGCAGTAATCTGAAAACTTATAACTGCTATAATGCTGGAAATTTCGCAACAGTTATTAGGTATTGGTTAATAATTTAGTGCTTTACCCACTTGGGCTCACTTTAGAAGCTAGATTTTCTGTTCATCACTGAAAAGAGATTATTCCATTATGCTCCTCTAGCACTCTAGCACATTGATGCACGGACTTTTCGGATTTTCATGCCTTCCGAAGAACGAAAACGTTCAAGACATTTTTTTCCACAAGCGTTTGTCTGTTTGTTTACCGACCACGCTCGCAGTTATTTGAATCTGTCGACCTTCGCTCTTCAACAAGTCAATTAGTGAAATAGTCTAAAGACTGGCCTTTTAAAACCTTTATCTTTGGCGCCGATTAAACTACGGACTCTCACAATCCATACTTTTATCACTGCGTATGTAACAAATGTCTTCAAGTATAGGGGATCAAAATCCAGATAAAGCTAAAGTGTCATATTTCTCGCATAGTTTTAAGGTATTCTGTAGGAGTGTATTTGCGGGAACAGGTCAGTAAACGAGGGTAAAGATAGATGGCGGTTCTTGAGGTCATAATATTTCGGCATCATTGTAAAAGACTTTCTCCAAACCTTTAGGCCGGACGATTTATCTTTCGGAGATTTATTCCATGTGAATTAATATCCCTTTTTATTTGGAGAAAGAAATTGGAATAAGTCGTATTAAAAAAGTAATCTTGTCCAAGTGATTTGATCACTGGAACCGAGAAACTTGAGAAACAGATATTTAACTTAGGTACTAACAACTACGAACAGAACCAGAACTAACTATGACTAACAGCCTTTGTCACGGTACCTAAAAACTAACTAAATAACTAACGTTCTAACACCATTTGCGAACTGACTAGCAGTCTTAGTCCCGATTTGAGTCTTATTCTGTTTCGGTTATAGTTGTCATGGTCGGCGGCGGGCGGGTGGTGCTGACTGCATATTGAAAAAAATAACTATACACTCATAAATTTAATGTATATTAAATACAACTATTGAATTTATTTTTAACATACTGACGATATGATCAGACGAGGATAATCCGTTAAAAATTAATTGTTACGAGCTTTAACCGTATCATGAAAATGTTAAATATTAATTGCAGATCATACTTACCTACGTAAATTTTAATGTTTGATTGAATCGAAATTAAAACCTATTTATGAAGGTTATCAATTAATGTAATTGTAATTTATTGAAATGGGTAATTAATTTACGGATACACGTTAAAAGCAGGCTTGATTCGCCTACATGGTTTGTTCAATTGAATTAAATTTCTCAACTCAACAAAAGGGTGTACCCTTTCGGCAAAGGACGGAAAAAATATTACGTTATTTAAATAAAGATATTTAGCTACAGTATATTTGAATAAGTAATAAGCTTAGGAAAATAGAGACAGTTATATATAAAAGTAATCCGCCCTCGCTTCGCTTCTGTAAAACTTGTGCCTATATATAAGTAGGTTCACGATCCCGTAACAATGCGTCTTATTATATCCTTACTTAGGTAAATATTACCTAATTTTAACAATTTATGGAACTATTAATAATAGAGAAAAAAAAATCATTAATTGCAACAGATGAACAAATGATCCGATATCATTGCTACCATGCAAAAACGAATCCGTTTCCTAAGATGATAAGTGTTTACCAAAAAATATCCGACTTCAAAGTTATTTAGAGAGTCAAATACTACACATCAGATGGCGCTCAAAATATGACCCAAAAAATACCAAAATCAGTCCTGTCAGACTGATTGTAATATTTGTTTGAAGTCGGGTGAAAATTATTATACAAAGTGAAAAAACTAGTGATCCAAGAGCTGGCAGTTTACTCGCTCAACGTATTAGCATTGCTATAAAGCGAGGAAACGCTGCCAGCGTATTGGGTACTGCACCACAGGGTCCTAGTTTATTTAACTTATTTTAGTTTTGTTATGTTATTTTTATTTTGTTTATATTTTTAAGTATGTGTGTACCATAAAATGCTGTAAATATCATTTAATAAAATTATTTTAGTTATACAAAGTCCGCACACGTTATACTCGTGTGTTGAAACCACTCACATCCTGGTAATAGGTCAAGATATTATGTATGTGAGTAATTGCGCGCACGATCGGTAGGTTCTTGTGTGTTTGCTTGCTTTAGAGGTCATGCTTAACAAAGCGTTCGGTTGCAGATGTATCGTAGCTAAAGCTACGTCAAAGGTTTTCGAACCCCACATAACCTTGCGATGCACGAACTGTCTTATAATTCGTAGAACAACGTATACACTACTGTTAGCTGCGCCCCCACCAGAGCCCTGACCCGCGCCAGGTAGCAGCCGGACGACCGCTGCACCGCTATAAAAGGGACGGACCACGCTACCTGGGCGCTCACTTGCCCGCTCGCTTCAGACGCCGTTACTCTGCTCCGTTGCATAACGAATCTCTTGTTAACATTTAACTGTCGATTGTAGATTGTTAATTTAATAATTTAATTTTCATAATTCTTATTTTAATATTCAATTTTGTAATTTGTAAATTTTAAATATAATTTTGTTTGTGTCGTTTTTGTTTTTTTTTAAATTAATTCTTTAAATAAATATAAATTCAGAAGTGGGATTCTTATCCGCTTCTATTTGATTTTGCCCACTAGTATTTTCGTAATTTTAAAATGTCCAATACTCGACGCAAGCGAGCACGTGATGCAACTCCCCCCAGCGATTTAGGACGCACCATGGAGGCGATATTGAATCGTCTGTCCGCGCTGGAGCAGCGCGCCCCGTCGGAGGCTCCCTCGAGCGCAGCCACGTGTCCCGCTATAGCGGAGGCGTGCGCCAGCGCCTGCCCCGGCGCGTCCCCCGCGCTTAGCGCCCATTCAAACGGCGCGTCGACATCCTCTTCAGGACCCGACACGGCTGATGTAACGGAGCGTCTTATCGACGCACTAAAATCCATCAATCCGGTAAGATCCACCCATTACTATGTGTCTGAATTTGACCCAGGTGTTCATGACGTTAGTGTGTGGTGCGAGGAAGTTGATCGCGCCCGTTCCCTGAATAAGTGGGACGAAAAAGAGTGTCTGGCTCGCATAGGTCACTGCTTAAAGGGAGAGGCACGCTCTTGGTTGGGACAGTGGGCGAGTACCGAACGCACGTGGTCTAATTTTAAATCTGAGTTGAAATCGTTGTGTCCGCGTCGCGTGGATGTTGCGACCGTTCTTTTTGAAGTCATGTGCACCGATTCTGATAGTTACTCCACGTATGCCGAGTACGCTCGCCAAAGTTTATTGCGCCTGCGAATTGTTAAAGGCATTAACGACGATTTGCTGTGTAACATTATAATACGCGGCGTTAAAGATGCACATATTCGTGCAGCTGCGATTAACAGTAATTTGACGACAAATAACATCGTGGAGTTCCTATCGATGTATATAAAGCCTGGCCAATCCAATGTTAACGCTTACAATCGTTCTCGCAATGTTTTACGGGGTAGTAACAACTTGCATAAGAATTCGCAGACCACCGTTAACAGTAATTCGCATAAACGAACTAACAATCGCGATGATTCCCTGAAATGCTTTTCTTGTCATTAATTTGGTCATACGAGTAGACATTGCCCCAAGCGAATGAAATTAACTCCTAATTCTAACCGCGATTCCACGACTCGAAACACTCCCAAGCCCTCAGCTGTAACGTGTACGTTTTGCAGAAAGACAGGCCACACCGAAGAAATATGCTTCGCTAAAGAACGCTCAGAATCCCGTAACAAAGCCAATGTAAATTTTTGCCAAACAACAGACCGACAAACCACGACGTGATAACTGCAGTGGTGTGTGGCGTGCCTACCGACGTATTAATAGATAGCGGTTCTAATATCTCCCTGATTTCCATTGCTTTAATCAAACATTTGCCTTGTAGAATAAAACCAAGCTTTCAATTATTGCGTGGCATAGGTGGATCTGAAATTCAGTGTGATAAATACGTTACATTGCCAATAGAGTTTAAAAACATAACATTAGAAGTTGATTTTCATATAGTGCCTCGAAATTGCCTTACGTGTCCAGTGCTCATCGGTACAGACGTCTTAAATCGACGTGGTATTACATACATTCGCACGGCCGGCTCTCAGGAACTAATCAGAGATGAATCTTTTGCAGATAATAGCGTACGTGAAGTGCATTCAGCCTTAAGTTTGGACGCTGTGAACACCCCGTTAAGCGGCGCTGATAAGACGCGGTTAGATTCCATACTCTGTAAGTACTCTGATTTCTTCCTAAGTGGCACGGCAACTACTACTGTGACTACCGGTGAAATGCATATACGGCTCACTACCGATACCCCCGTTGTTTACCGACCTTATAAATTATCTCTTGACGAGAAGCTACGCGTTCGCAATATTATTAGTGACTTGCTAAATAAGGGTATAATTAGAAAATCGGAGTCGCAATATGCAAGCCCAATCCTGCTCGTACGTAAAAAGGATTCGACCGATAGGATGGTAGTGGACTACCGGGCTTTGAATGCCATCACTATCAAGGACCGATATCCATTACCGTTGATCGATGACCACATCGATAGGTTAGGTAAGTGCCGATACTTCTCAGCCCTCGATATGGTCACCGGTTTTCATCAGATTAAATTAAGTGAGGAATCGATACATAAAACCGCTTTTGTAACTAACGAAGGTCATTATGAGTACCTAACGATGCCATACGGTCTTTGCAATGCTCCTATTGTGTACCAGAAAATTATTACAGATACCCTCCAAAGTTTTATTGACGCCGGTCAACTTTTAGTTTATATTGACGACGTACTTCTACTTAGTAATACAATTGACGAAGGCTTAACATTATTAGATTCGGTTTTAAAACGACTAACAGAGTCGGGATTTTCTATTAATATACGTAAGTGTTCTTTCTTAACTTCCGAGGTAGAATACTTAGGTAGGTTAATTAGAGATGGTCAGGTACGGCCGAGCCCTGCGAAGGTAGATGCACTGACGAGATCAGCTGCACCCCAGACGGTTAAGCAGGTTAGACAGTTCCTCGGTTTAGCAGGTTATTTTAGAAGGTTTATTCCGGGATATTCCACTAAAGTAGCGTGTATAGCCGCTTTGACTCGTAAAAATGTAAATTTCCATTGGGGTGAGGAGCAAGAAAGGGTAAGGCAGGAAATAATTCGTCATATGACAAGCGAACCTTTTCTTACTATTTTTGATCCGTCTTTACCTACAGAAGTCCACACCGATGCCAGCTCCATGGGGTACGGTGCAGTTTTGCTACAAACGCATAGCGATCAGCGGAGACATCCTGTTGCTTATTTTAGCAAGGTTACGGTAGGTGCTGAACCCAGGTACCACTCCTATGAATTGGAGACCCTTGCGGTTGTTAAAGCTTTACAATATTTTCGCCAGTACTTAATAGGTATACATTTTAAGGTTGTTACAGACTGTAATGCTTTAAAGATGACGCAACGCAAGAAGGATCTTCTTCCTAGGGTGGCGCGCTGGTGGATGTACCTGCAAGATTTTGATTTTTCCTTAGAATATCGTAAGGGCGTTCTAATGTCACACGCAGATTATTTTAGTCGAAACCCCGTTAACGTTTGCGATGCGCGAAAACCGCATAACTGGGCACAGGTAGCTCAAGCAGCCGATGAGGAGACCGTCGCGATGCTAGATAAACTCAACCAGGGGCAGCTAGACGCGTCGCGCTACGTCAGAAAGAACGACTTACTTTATTATCGTTACAGTGCAGTCGGTGAGGAACCTCGTTTACTGTGTTACATACCAAAAGCGTACCGTTTAAGTTTGTTGCGCGTTTTCCACGACGAGCATGAGCACCTTGGTGTCGAGAAGACAATAGACCTGATCTTACAACACTTCTGGTTTCCGGGCTTACGCCAATTTGTAAGTAAATATATTTCTCATTGTGTTATTTGTATCTCACACAAGAAAATACCACGCGCTCCCTTACAGCCGATCGTGTCGTGGACCAAACCTTCAGCTCCCTTTGACACCATACACACGGACGTGTTAGGCCCTCTGCCAGAGTCCAAGGGTTATAAGTTTGTCCTCATCATGATTGATGCTTTCACTAAATTTTGTCTCCTGTATCCTATTTATAGACAGGATAATGTCGAATTAAAGCGTGCATTTACCAGTGCCATTTCCATCTTCGGCACACCGCGATTAATTGTTTGCGATCGAGGACGAATGTTTGAGAGTGAGGAGTTTAGCAGCTGGGTATCTAATTTCGGCATCGAGCGGCATTTCATAACACCTGAAATGCATCAATCTAATGGGCAAGTGGAACGTTACTGCCGCACTGTTCTTAACATGATAAGAATAGAAGTTAACCACAAAAAACAAGCTTGGTCCGATGTACTTTGGAAGGTGCAGTTGGTGCTCAACATTACCAAACAGAAGACCACGCAGTGCTCCGCGCTACGTTTACTTATAGGAATCGATTCTACGACGCCCGCCATACATTCTTTAATTCGCGATGTGACCGCACAAGGTTCTAGCGGTAATCGCGAAGCATGTCGCGAGTTGCGCCGGCAGCGAGCAGAATCCTTGCTAGCCGCGAACCAATCGCGTCAGGACCAGCACGTTAACAAAAATAGGTCACCGTCTAGAGTATACTCACTGAATGATCTTGTTTTTGTCATCAAAAGATCACAAAGTGCAGGTAAGCTCGACAGTGGCATGAGAGGACCATACCGCATCGTCAAGGTGTTACCACAGGGACGGTACGAGCTACGGCTGGTGGCCGGGTCATACGGCAAGACTACCCAAGCGGCGGCAGAATATATGCTGCCCTGGCATGGAGAATGGACTCCCGAGGCTTGCGCCGCTTTCTTTGACTGTAAGTCAGATTAACTTTTTTTGATGTGCCAGTTTTATTTTTTCAAAAAATACAGTAACGAAGTTGATGTGTCTGTTTTGCTTTTTTTCTAAAAAGTACAGTAACGAAATTGATGTGCCAGTTTTGTTCTTTTTTCTAAAAGTAGAGTAACGAAACTAACTCTATTTGCGTAATGTGTGATCAGGTTATTTATTCAATGTTAGTACAAGTAACTAGTTGTTGTTACGAGACAAGTTTATGTAAAGGATCCTGCTACATGTATTTGTAGACTGTGTTGACGGGTTTCAAGGTCTTGGAAGATACTCGTGTAAGTCCCGCCGTGGCTTCGAGTTGACCAAGATGGCTTGTATAATGCCTGGGTTCAGTTCTACTGGGTCTGTAGACTGTGTTGACGGGTTTCAAGGTCTTGGAAGATACTCGTGTAAGTCCCGCCGTGGCTTCGAGTTGACCAAGATGGCTTGTATAATGCCTGGGTTCAGTTCTACTGGGTTGTAATGTTCGGAAGATTACTCATGCAATGCCCGCTGTGGTTTTGAGTTGACTGACTTGCGTAATGCCTGTGGTTTCGGACTGTCTTGACGAAGACACATCCGTGTGATTCCTGACATGTAGCAGTAGATAAAATTGAAATTGTTTACGCATCATAACGCATATGAACGTTAATCGTACTTAGCCTGATCACCATTCCTTTACATTAGGTTTTTGAATAAAAACTAATGCGTGGTTCTCACTTCAGGTGCTGATGATTGTGGCAATGAAGATGGTACCTTGGAACAGTCAGGTTCGGGTACATCTGCTGCTGGCTGCGAGGTCGCCGCCACGTCAGGAGAGGCCGTGTTAGCTGCGCCCCCACCAGAGCCCTGACCCGCGCCAGGTAGCAGCCGGACGACCGCTGCACCGCTATAAAAGGGACGGACCACGCTACCTGGGCGCTCACTTGCCCGCTCGCTTCAGACGCCGTTACTCTGCTCCGTTGCATAACGAATCTCTTGTTAACATTTAACTGTCGATTGTAGATTGTTAATTTAATAATTTAATTTTCATAATTCTTATTTTAATATTCAATTTTGTAATTTGTAAATTTTAAATATAATTTTGTTTGTGTCGTTTTTGTTTTTTTTTAAATTAATTCTTTAAATAAATATAAATCTACAATAAATATGCAGACATGTAGAAGCAGAAAAAAAAGAATATTTTCAACCATCGAACTTCATTGCTTTTAACGATGACTTATGCAGCTCGTTGATTTTCTTTTAATTGAAGCCTCAAAATTGACGAGTGATTTTACTGTCAAAATAGATAGGGCTTATTGTAATATATAATATGAATACCTAAGCCAAGTACAGTATCGTAACAGCTGTATGGAGGTTAGAGATGAAGAAAAAAATCTTTGAAAGAATTAATAGGATTCACAACGACGCCAGAAATTCTAATATCCTGAGCGGACAGGGTACGACAGGCGATTAGCATGATTTGTATAGCTATCCTGATTTTATTTTTCTCAGAACATATCTACCATTTATTATTTATTTAACTATATCAATGACAGTTAAGAGAACTACTTTTAGTTAAATAAAATCTTAAAAAAGTTTCATCAGCATCATCTGAACCCATCATGACCCACCATTGAGCACAGGTCTCTTCTCAGAATGAAAAGATTAAGGTCATGTTCCACCACACTGGCCAAGTGCGGATTGATATAGCGAGTAAAATTTATATTCTTACCAAATCACAAATAACTACATAATGTCAGAGGTGCCCTGGTATTCGAACCCGGACCCTCTGAGTAGAAAGTGGAATTCTTAACCACTAGGCTATCACCGCTTTAAAAAGACTCAGATTTCTTTAATTAACATACGAGTTTCTCTGGTATTTCGGGTTTGAGTATTCTATGATATAAATATTGTTTAAGTAAGGGATCAAAAGGTTATGAGATTCCATAACGTTTTGATGGGATGGGAAATGGATCTATTTTGTTTATGAAATCCCTCACTAATAGTTTTCTCAAATATCTGCCATGTACGAACATCAATCGGTAGTAGATAACTAATAGTACCATTATAGCTATGAACGAAACTGAAAATGTAGACTTAATGATCTGAAGTATACTCTATAAATGCTGAATACATTCATAATTATGAATTTTATTAGTAACTAGTATGTAGTTATGTAATAATAAAAGAATAAGGCAATCAAAAAATAAATAAGATATTAACGACCTTAGTTGTGGTTATATTTGAAAAATAACTGTTTTTTCACTTAATTATTGGCGTTTTGTTTGGTACCTAGCCAAACGCTATATTTTGTGAAAAAAATGCATACAAATCGTAGATTAGAGAAAGTACCCAATTCGTGTAGTTTTAAAATTTTGTGCAAGTATCCAAATGAGCATACAAATCATCATTATGATCGAAATATCTCTACAATTTTTTGTTCATTAATTTTTATCCACACAAAATGTACTTAAAATAACGTCACATACATTAAACTGTACCTAGCATCAATAATCACTTTTACGATAAAGAAAAAAATTACACTGCAGTAAAATAAATATCTACGTTTCATCCTTAATAGAGTTTTGTACTTCAATGCACCGTCTAATATTAGGTCGAAATCGTTTAGTTGGATTTACCATTTTGAAGAGCTAAGCATTTTCGGTCCACTGCACATTTAAATTTAGTCTGAATAAAATCCAAAAGTTCCTACTGGAGATAGCTCTCAACAAGTCTGTTGTTAGCTCAGATAAAGCTAGTTTCGATGCAACTGTCTTTAAAACTCTGAAACTTTAACGTTTAATGCAACTTAGAAAATAAGAGCTCATGTACATTATATCTGCTTTACCTTTGCTTCTTTCTTGTTTATAAACTTGTTAATTCATAAACCGCTTTGTTGTTTTAATGAAAAACATTGTTATTTGTGTATAATTTTTATAACAAAATTTATCATATACATATCTAAATTGTGCAATGTGTATACGTCCTCGTTTCGAATCCAATCGCTTAGTCACACTTGAAAAACGGGTAAATTTACGTTTGAGAATGTTTGATAAATTATTAATAAAAGAATGTCTGATAATCATCATTAGAGGTAGGTATAGATCATGCTTAACGAATAATATTTATCGATAACAAAAAGAACCAAACGGTTTTAAGTTCACGGAAGCGTTCAAGAAATTTTTGTCACTACTGTAGTACCCAGCCAAGTACCGACCGCACTCGTAGTTGATTACCTTGGTTAATCACATAATATATAATCGACGGAAGTCGCAAGGTTATGAGCTTCAAAATACTAATACAAAAGTCTATGTAGCAAGTCTTTGTAAGTAGCAAATCAAAGTTACTATGGTATAAAGGATTTGTGAACGTGCTAAAAAGTTCAAACAAATGATTACTTAAATTTATGGTAACTTAGTTTATTGTACATTAGTTCTCGTACTTACGAGTAAATAAGATGACCCAAAGATTTCTTTCAGACGCCCAATGTTATGGAAAGTAAAGCAAATAAATTCAATGACGCATACTAATGAATAGCGGCCTATATTGTGCTGCATTCAGTTCTTACAATAATAATGTTGAAAGCTTTATTTTTCCAGACGATTGAAGTATAGAGGTTAAGATAAAATTTCACACTCGAAATTTTACACTCTCTTAAAACTTTAGAGATGTTTAAATATATTAAACGTCAATAATTGTCTTTTAGCGTCAAACATAAACAAATTTAAAACAAAAAAATAATCTTACAAAAAAAACATACATACATAGGTACATACATTCATACAGGTCAAACTGAGAACCTCCTTTTTTGAAGTCGGTTAAAAATAGAAATTAGTTCACACAGTGTCAAAATTTTTGAAGTAACAAAGATATGATTAACAAAATATTTTATATTTTGAAGTAACAAACATAACCTTTAACAAAATAGAACCGACTTTAACGCCGAAATGTAAAAATCGGTTCGGTTAAACGCGGCTAGTATTCCTAAATCCTTCTCCTAAGTCAGATAAACACGATGCTGAAAACCTTTTCAAAATCGGTTCAGCCAAACAATATACCTTAACCCTTCTCCTAAGTCTGAAAAATACTATGCTGAAGACCGCATCAAACTCGGTTCAACCAAAAGCGAGATAATCGCGCACAAATGTACATACATACATACATACCTTTTTTGAAGTCGGTTAAAATAAACGTTTACTTGACAAGACATCCATTTTACTAATAACCGGCGTTGTAAGTAGCTTAGGAATGATCATTCGTGGCAAAAAGTACCGTTTACCTAATTCGAAATAAACGCGTTAGTCCCAGTAGGGTGAAACCCAGATAGTCGCCCCACTTTTGTTTAAAGCTCTGTAATTTAAAAAATATAAATTTAAATGTTGAATTCAGGGTTTATATTGAAGCATTGGTTATTAATCTTCTATACAAGCAGGTTTTTTTCATTGTAAATATTATAAGTTTTGAATAAATCATGTTTTACCAGACCTCTCAAAAGAGGGATACTTGCCCCCTGTGGCGGATAGTAGCCTAACGTAAAAAATGCTTCAGGGGATACTTGCCTCAGGTTTTTTCGAATAGAAAAAAACTTGTATTAATTTAAGAAATGAGCCTTAACTATTTAAAAAGCTAAATAAAAATAAAAAAAATACCACAAAAATAGACTACATATTATTGGTAGGTACTTGGTATATAGATAAAAAAAGTTCATGGTTTATTTTAAGGATTTAACGATATCGGATTTTCCAGAAAATAATGTCAAGCGGAAGCCCACAGACATAGCACGAATCGCCCCCATATTATTCAACGTTATGAATTTTCCACTTTAAAAATTCTAAAAAAACTTGGTTACCCTGTATAGTAAACAACATTGTTATAAACATCGATTGTTTTGGGTAGATTTTTAGTTTTAATTATTTATTAAGATTATTTCCTAAAGGAAATAAATAGGGCAACTATCCTTTTTGGTGCGGATACTTGCCCTTCCTATTTGTGAAATAAATAAAAACTATTTTAAGATAAAGGGTAATAAAAAATGTTATTTCAACCCAAACGCATGCAAATAAACAAAAAATTACTGAAAACTTAATTAGTTAAAAAATATACAAAATACATGAGCTTATTTCAAAAGATTATTTGTGGCATTGAGGCCTGTCTGGGTGGTAGTTTTGATTATGATCAGCCACTAACACTTTGAATCCACTGTCCCTTCCAGTTGTTATCGATAGATAGCAGCTGTCAAGCCATGTTGGAGGCCTGTGAACGTAGGACAGCCGAAGCGATCCGTAAAGATTTAGGCCAATGGTTGGCAAGGCAGCCTGTTGGAATACCTTTGCCAAGTACCCTAACAACCTTTTGTGGAAAGGCGATTGCAGGTACATTTTCGGGTCTCCAGATGTCACCATGATAAAAATGATGATGGATATGCCAGTCTAAAAACGACCATTGATGTTGTGTCTCCAACATGGACAGTTCACAACACTCAACAAACAATACAACAGCACAACGTGTGTATTTTATTTTCAACAGTTATTCCCGTTTCGGACAAAGAGAAGTTTTCTTTGAGGAGTTATTAACACGGCCTTTGTTTCAGGCACGATGAACCCTCGCCCTCGGGGTTGAACAGAGCGATGGCGCGTACCACTGCCGTCGCCTGCCTCTTTACGGTCCATTTTCTCTCGTGCATTATTGGTGAGTTATTTACACTTTTTCTCTACAATGTTTACAGGATGCAAGCGAATTTGAACCGTAGCGATATCGCTTCTTGATGTTGCATTTTGATGTTTACTAGGTTACAGTTCGGGCTCTAACTAGAATGAAAGATTTTATTCATACGAAAGGATAAAGCAAAATGTGATTCGAAACTTAAATCAACATAGTTGCAGGCGGGGTTATAAAACTTTTAATGACATTGACAGATATGTTACGGGAGTTTTAATAAGGGAAGTTTTCTTTGAATCAAAAAATTCAAAATTGTTTAGACATTAAACATGATTTTTTATTAATTTTCATTATATCTATAATAGTTATTAACTTTTATTAACTTTGAATAAAGATAACCTATAGCAAAAGATAACCTAATTGAGAGTAAGTGGTCATAATCGCCCTTGGACTGATGGCCATGTAATTCCAAAGGCATCACCGATGCGTTGCCATCCAAGAAGAAAGAGAAAAAAAGAATTTGCTAGTTATAAAGTCATCAGCCATGGTGATTGATGGTTGATACAAGGAAGAGGGTGTTAGACAACCAACAACTGGCTACCACCAAGCAATTACCATTTTCTTATATCTTTTGTGGTTCCTCGTCTAGCGGTATGCAATTGGGTTTAATATTTTAGGTTGCCTAATACGGCCATCTATCAATAACCCTCAAATCAGTTACTTAGCAACCGTCGCAAAATTAAAGAATTGTATTATTAGTTGTTTTAAGAGATACGAGACACACGATACTTTTTCAAGCTAGGATAGCAAACTAGTGTTGGTAAGCTAGTAGGTTAGTATCTCTAGCTTCGTGTTATCAGCACTGGCTTCTTTCTTCACTGAAAAAGCTAGTAAGCTCGCTGTCTTAAGGCAGGATAGTTTTCCTGGCTTACAATCCTTGCTTGAGAAGCTAGTCTCGTGTAGGTATCTGAGGCATTATGGACAAATAAATATGAGCAGAAAGGCAGCAAGTTTGTTTTCCCACTTCGAGCAATAATACAAAGTAATATTATACACAATATAATCATAATTAATTCGCAATGAGTCGTAAAATTGTTCGAACGTCAAATCAGAACCAGATCAGTAAATAACATACAAATAACACACAACGTTATTTTCACGTCGTTGTGTCTGAACTAAGAATTCATTAGGGCAAAAAAATCATTAATCATAGCAGTCAGCAAAAAATTCTTACATAAGTTACGAGTACGGTTGCTAATGAGAATAATATTGGCCGAACAAAAATATAGAATGCGGTTTTTTCCTCACATTTTCATATTACGTTATATTTTTCTAGGCGCATTACCTAGTTTTGTGCTAAGCACTATGAAATAGAATTTTTCTTCTGCCATGTTCAATAATAACGTGAGCTACGATAAAGGTGCTCAATCGGCATTAGAGACAGTTGAAAGGGTTTTAGGTCCGCTATGAGGTGAAATTAAAGCGAAAATTTTGCCAAATGACAAAACGTAGGTATCTAATATTACGTGTAGACATGAAGTGACTATTGAACTTTTTAGAAATAAAGGATTCAAAAATTGTTCTTCAATTTAAATATTATATAAAAAAATCTTAGGTATAAAAATTTACATAGTATTGCGTTTTGTACAATTATTTTTTCATTCTGCTTTTTTTTTCAAATAGCCGATAAACTAATGCAACTTCCAATAAATCATCACTTTTTAATAATTGACTTACTACCTTCTACCTGATGGTAAAGAATGGCACCTGATTCATTTATGAATTTACAACTAAATAAATAAATATTTTATAATTTATTTAACATACACCGTCAAACATTGTCTTGTAAATCTGTAGGTAGACTAATGTTAATATAAAATGTGTGTTATAATATTTCGGGTGTGTACTTATGGGCACAGTTTACCGAAACAAAACGAGGGCAGGTTGCTCGTTCATTATAAATTTTCTAACATACACATAAAACGGAGTCCGAAAACGAAATTACATCTGAAAATTGTCATGAATATTTCGATTAAATCTCTTGACACGCTCGTAAAAATCCTGTCCCGTCGCATCTGAACAATCGTAATTTTAAATTTAGGACTTAATCAAGTTCATGGTAATCAAGATTTATAAACTGGTATCACTAAGCCTTCAGCGAATATCGCATTATGTATATTATGAGAATTATGATCATCTATAAGTATAGGAAACCCCATTCAAAACACTCTTCAGCTATATAATATTATTACCTACCTATAGAGTGTAAGCCTACAGGTCAGCTTTTTGTCAAACATTACTCAAAGCCAAATACTAGGTTTTCTTGTGTCAAGGTAATATAGGCAGTCACATAAAAAAGCCAAATCCAGACCAAGTGAAGAAATTTAAAACACCCTCCTATATCTTTTTCTCTCTCTGGTAGTGGTTTAAAATTATTACATAATATTCTTCAGTACTGACATAACATTTGGGTCAGTAACACTTGTAATTTATTTTATTGTTTTTATTTAAAGTGTAGTTCCTAACGACAATAATTTACTAGAAAACGATTTGTAATGAATTAACTTGTCGATACCCATTTATCTCAAATACCTACTCGTGTAATGGATTAATTCAGACTATATCAGCGATTTTTATTTATTGTCAACTCAGTTATCGCTTGCTACTTGAATATGCGACCGATTTTATGTCCGTTCAGGGCGTTTCATTTTCCGCTTCATTTATTCCCAGATTTTTAGGGGCGATTTGGCAATTAGCATTATAATCTGATCTGCCGTTGCTCTGATATTTATGACATCCTTATGCTAATGACGATGAGTCTCTTTTCTATTTATGAGGCAAAATTAAGTTTATATTTGCCTTCGAATGTAGATAAAATTATATTAGTTATTTATTAAAGCTTTAGAAAATGGAATTTCTTTATAAGATTGAAGAATAAAATTTATAATAAAGCTTCATTTTTAATCAATTACAATAAAAAACATAACTTATCTTAAACACATTACTCTAAGCGTATTGTCATCAGAGAAAACCGCGTTCAGATAAGTTTACTTGTTTTTGAGATGAGGAAATATTAGACACAGACAAACTGACAAACCGATATATATTTTAAATGGTTTTAATTGAATAATAATGAATGAGAATATCAATCCAATAAAAGTTTTCTCCGATATCTTCCACACACAATATATCCATTACTTATCGTTTAAAATATATGTAGAGATAAATAGGGCAGTTTTATCGCTTTAATTTTAAAAATGTCGTTAAAATGACGGCTCGCAACCATAAATTAATGAAGTTATGGCTTGTTTTGTTACAGGATTTTGAATATTCCAGTGATTTACGATTTCGTCTGCCAAAGCGAGTTCAGAAGTTAATTTCGTTTCAACTTGTTTGCTCACTGTGGTTACTGAGCTGAAACTTAGGGATTTGTTTATGACCACCAAATTATAAGTAGCGTTTGACAAGAGAAATATTTGTAAGCTGTTGTCTGCTTGTTTACTTGATTTTGTAGTTCAACAGCCCGATTTTACAAGTACCAAAGAAGAGAGACAAAAATAATGATAATGCGAGAAAAACCTCTTTCCAATTTTGTCCTATAAGTATAAATAGTTGACAAATACACAGACAAGCTACTTGATGGGACGTGGTCACCGTCGCTCTTGGTCATTGTTATTAATAATATCAAAGCCACGACCAGGAAAAATACAGATAGTCCCTACTAGCTCTCAAGCTCACAGCTGGCACAAGGATGGTACTTGCTGATTAGCTTAATTTTAAAACAGATGAGATGTTTATTAACATTCTTGATTTAAAATCTAAATATGTCAGTGATGTCCGTCTTATATACATGATTCTAGAAAGGTACTTATTTACGTGTTATTTATTGCCAGGTTTGTGACATACACGGATTCTGATAAGTGTAGTGTTGTGTGTAAGTAGTAGGTAGTTATGAGTCAGTAAGAGTTATCCCAGTGCGGTGTAAGAGGTACGAGTTCTCGGACACTAACAATGATGAATAAAGCCTGTTGAAACATATTTTTATGGCCAAAAAAGGATATTTTATATGACGAAACAAGACGTGGACAGTTTCTAGTGAACAATAAATTACTTATTAAATTATATATTTCAGAAAAGATTACATTGGTTCAGCTATCAGCGCTCAATCAGAACAACGAAGCTGACAAATATCTATGACATTATCCGCAATCATAGACAAATTGCTCGTCGAATGTAGCTCAAATAACATTGTAGGGAGTGAATCAATCAAATCGAATGGACGCGATGGAAGTTTACGTAACGACAGTAGGTAAAATATTGTTGTACGATGATTAATCACGATTCCCAATATAAATGTAGCTGGTTAAGAGATATGCCTTGTTCGTTTTTCTGTACACGTGAAAATGTTTTAGAAGCGAGTATAGATATGTTATGTTCGGTATAATGTGTTTTGGGGTATAAGGGATTACATTCATCATTAAGGCTAAGCCGATTCCCTATTTGTGGGGTACCCTGCTAAAAAGGTAGTGACCTTCTTCTTTCTTCTTTGTACTGTCTATTTAAATCGTAACAGTACTGTCATGCATAAATATGATTTTACTTGAGGAACCTATATAAAAAGTTTAATGTCAATCCACTGAAGATAAAAAAGTTTCAGTTTATAAACTTTTTATACCGTTAGGGGAAAAATTAAAAAAGACATCGTTAATTACTTCGTTACACTCCTGCATGCAGTGTCAAATAAACCTTAGTCACGTCAGTTTTGTTTTTTGATTGATTGGTTGTTCGGAGAAAATGATATCGTTTTTTATTTTTTTTATTTTATTTATTTGTGTGTTTTTATTTTATCGTTGTTCGTAACATAAAAATTTTACTCTAATATTTATTTTTATAAGCGTTCGAAAAGCAATGTAACTGAAAAAAACTAAAAATTTCCCTGTAAAAACATATTGTTAGACTTGTGTTTCGTCGATGTTAAAGATCCTACTAAAAGATTTTTTCATAGAATAGAATTTTCCGTCATACGCCTCATATACAGAACTCGGCTGACCTGACCCAATTTCTAGCGCATATTGTCCTTACATCTCGTAATTGCTGGCGGTACAAAAATGACCCGGAAAATAATTTCGCTGGTGGTCCCATTCCAGTCTTATTAAAATTAAGTCTTTGTTTAATTAACAATTGGGCTTTACAATGACAAGTTACACTTAATTATTCGCCAGTGAAATCAGAACGTCACCACTTCCCGTAAAAAATTATGTTAAATCTTTCGTTCAAATAATACTTGTCCGTTCATTTGATTGTTTTGATCAAACAATAACAGGAGGGGAATTAAGACATTTGTAACAATGATACGGTAACTCATCTAAATATGCTAATAACGGCATCGCGTTAAATGTTATTTCCTCGTTATACATATTTGGGATTTTATTACCCAGTATGTTTTAATGTAAAAATAGGAAGTGGCTTGTTAAACAGAAACATTAACACACTCACATACCTACTAAACAATAGGCTTTATATAAACTTTGGAGTTCCTGTATTGCAAGAAAACAATTACTAACACCTACAAACCTAGAATGAACATTGTGTACGTTACGTGTTTGCTACGATCGGAATTTGAATCTGGGACAAATTTATCACCAGGCAAAATTCATTTAAAATTACCGGAATTGAAGAATTCAATATCATATTCCATACCATATCATATGGTTCTTTCTATCTTCTGTGGAAACACCGAAGCAATTACTGGCAATCAACTATCACCAATCGATTCAACTATAATCTTATCAACGTTGCTGTTGTCTAGAGCCTGAGCTTCTGAGCACTTGATCGCCATTGTAAAAGCTCTACAGACACGAAGCTTGATCCGACAGTCGACGTGATAATCACGTAACGGCGAGTGAACTTAGTCGGCTTATTGCCGCTTAGCCTTGCTACTTTGGAAATTGAGCCTACGATACCTTTTTCAAGGACTTTTAGTTAAGAGGGTATTGCAATATTCCATGTTATGGACACCAACCTTAAAAAAATAAATTTGATAGTTCGAATCTTTTATGATCGAGTTAAGTACCAGCGCTGGAAGGAGTAGATATTAAAAAAAATTCGTTAAGTATTATTCAGACACGTAGGATTTTGTACCGTCGAGCGATATTAATCGTAATTAATCGGGTTTTTCTACTCTAACTTGTTCAATAACAAGTTAGTTAGTTACTAAAGGTTCTTTTTATTTTGACCCTCTTTACCATGTTACTATTTTATTATTATTTTTTGTGATCGTGGATCAATAACACACATTCCGTAAACATTTTAAGTGTTAACCTATTTCTGTTCAAGAGATAAAGTTAATGACAGTCAGATAACGCAGGCATATTACATAGAACAGCATATAGCGCAGGCATATTAGGGGAGCGAGGGGCTAGTTGTAACAATTTTAACAAATGATTTTATATCTCGTAATGTTTTGGCAAAACTACCACTAACTAAAATTTGATTGATACTGTAACTATTCTTCTATTAATTCAGATCGAAAAAATACCAAATCTGCAGTTAACTATTTTACAATTAATGTTTTTTTAAAAAATGGGAAGTGTTACAATTTACCCCGGGCTTGGGGTTTTTTGTAACAACTGCTGGGGCAAGTATTAACAACAATAAAAACAAGAATGTGACACCTTCAATCATTTATTTTTCCACAACTTAAATATTTTTTATTTGTTTTCCACAATAGTGAACTAGGTATTTCTATAATAATATGTATTCCTTATTTAATAATCAACTGAAACATACTTTTAATATAATCAACAAATTAGACATTTTAGTTTTTATTAACTATCTATCTTCTTTTACACTAATGTACCTACTATTATATGGCACTTTACAAGCACAGTAAATTATTTTTTTTTTAATTTAAATCTTACAATAATCAGCCTTGCCATGATTTCATAAAAAAAATTAGTCTTCATCTGAATCACAGTTCATACAAACAAAAGAAATAGTGTCCCCTGTGACACACCCTACATGTGCCCACATCTTACCTACGTACAATACATTCTACCCAATCACCTTTTGAATGACTATACACTTCATCGCAAACAAGACAATGCCAATCTTCAGATTCATCTTTTTTTTATTCTTTTTGTAGCATATTTATTTTTCACAATTTTTTACCCTTTTCTTTTCCCTTTTCCTTTCCCTTATCTTAATCATCTTTTATTGCTTTTTCTTAATGTTTTCTTCATATTCCATTCTTAAGGCTTCTTTTTCAGGAGTATCTGTCAGAACAGCAAACTTCCTTTTCCGTCTGCAATTGATATTTGATATTTGTTTTCCGAGGTGGTTCTTTTTCTTCTTAATGCATCTATCTGGACAGAGATATATGACATAAATCAAAATTCTTACTTTCCTTCCGAATGCTACATTTTGTTTTGTAATACTTCAGCTGCAGTTAACTTGTATACCTCTGACTCTGTTTTGCCCGCTCTGTCTTTCTCTTATACACTCTCATTGTAAAAGAAAACAAATAAGATATTTTACATTATAAATAATAACAGTAATTTATAGCAGTCTGGGGGCAAGTGTAACATGTTACAACAAACCCCGAGATTTTGTTACAACAAGCCCCTAGGTATAGTTTTTAATATTTATCAAGATAACTATTAAATCAACTTAATGATCTCGAAAACTTTAACACAACATCATATATAGGTATATTTTAGCATGAAATAAAATATTTAAAGCTCCAATTAGTCAAAAAAAGTAATGCTAACCAAAAAATTTCGTGAATGAAATTATAGGTTACCTGTCAACAACTAAGCGTTTTCACACACCCACTCACTGCGTCGCTTGGCGGGATACTGGCTGTGGTAAAGTGACGTGGCGCGTTATAATTGTAATATTAAGTGAAAAAAAATCGTTAACAGATTTTGAATTCCTATTGAAAAAGGTCTGTTACTACTTACCTCTGTTACAATAAGCCCCTTGTTCCCCTATATAGAGCAGGCATAGAACGGAACCCTTATAACAAACTGTACCCAATCAAAAAAAAATCATACGGCAGATTGTCAATAATTATGAAGGTATCATAATTTGGAAGTTGTTTTACAAATCTACATTATATTATAAACCTGTAAACTTCTGTTTAGATAAGAAAACTTACTTAATTTTTTTTTTGACGTCCTTAGGAGTAAAATTCACCGTCTTTTCTTAATGGCAATTTGAAACTACAAGCAAATTATTAAGCAGAACAATAGTACTTCCGGGAAAAATGGATTTAATGACCTTTTTTATGAAGAAAGAAAATTATAACGGTACTTAAAACGGATAATTGATATTTTGTGGCATGGATAGTACAATTCATGGATAAACCAGATGGTTCACTGATAATATTCCAAGATTAAACGGGAACCTGTCCTTATTGGTATTTTTACACTAGCTTAAAATCACACAACGTATGAAGAGCGCTATGCCTGGTATTTCTTTACACGATCGATCGTAGACGAACACGAGTTACCGACATAGTTGGCAAAATTTGTCGGCTGCGATGGCAAAAGGCAGGTCAGGAGGTTATAGATACTGTACTATAAAAATATCAATTAGGTCAAAGAAATATTTAAGATTTAGAAGGATGACTTCAAAAAAGAAGGCTTAACTTTAAAGATAGATAATTCTTTTTTATTTTAAAGATAGTAGATAACATAATAATAACATGATAATGTTGTTTCCGACGTTGTATGACATATCTATACCTACTAACCATAACTCCCCAACCAGGTTTACTCATCACCTTTCAGTCAATACCTTCAGACAATCATGTCAAATAACAATAAAATAAATTTCATGATCCACGAACTATTTTATGGTAAACACTTAGCATATTTTATAATCACTAATCACTAACAAGAAATGAGTCCACCGACGAACTATTTTCGGTTACGATGATGAATTCAAATTTATAAAATCATTTTGTTACAGTATGCCAACAAGATAGCGGTAACAATCGCCCACGGGATCAGAGCACAGTGTCGGAATCTTCAAAAAGATTTCGGGCAGAGTTTTTGGAAGACTGGCCACACACGCCTGGTTCACCGTACTTCGACCCTAGCACACCGGACAACGTAACCGGCTTAGTTGGACACCCGGTCACATTGTTATGCAAAGTGAAGAATTTGCAAAACCGAACGGTATGTAATTTAAATAGTAACAATTTACCTTAGTATGTAATGAACGAAACACATACAGTTTATTAAATGTATCCCAAAACATACTCGGTAACACAACTTGTTTCATGTTTAATACAGATGTTTAGATTTTATAATTATCGAAATAAGTACTAAATAAAAAATATTAACCGTGGGAATTTTGATATAAAACGAAATTCTCTATATTTAAATAAGTTTGTACTAGACATTGATGAATCCGTTATGAAAACAGAACCTTTTGTTACATACGTAGCAATGGCATTATATCGCACGAATCCTTTAAAGTTACTAGTTACATCATTAATATGATTATTTATTGTTAATAGCTAATATATTGTAACAACACTGTACAGAAAAATCTATAAACAGGGCTATGAGGAGTACCCTCATATATTCTAGCATTCCTGTGAATTAGGTGCCATGTACCTGATGGTACCTTTAACAGAGAAAAGAACACACACAAATACTGTAAACACTAAAGTGATCAGTCAAAGTCGATCTCTGGAAATTGTGTAGCATGGTAACTATTGCGCCTCCGTTCGTCATGATGAATATAAAATCAAACCAATGATTTAATCAGACCACAATTAAATACATTATAACCACAATGCCAAAAATGTGACGTTTGACACTGACCACTTTATTACATTAAATTTTTTCCTTAATTCACATCAAAATTCGGAAACATTATACAAACGAATACCACATTTTCACGCATTCAGTATGTTAAATAAAAACTATACAACTATAATACTCGACAAATCTACAATATAAAACTACTTTGAAACATCTCTTTATCTGCACTAAAAAAGATAAAAGTATACGAGTTTAAGAGCATTTACTTTTGTTAAAAAAGTTCAACCCTAATAAATAGGCTAATGACTGTCTTGTTTATATGAGGATAAAATAATACTGGGTCTATAGTTTACTTTTCTGTTTCCCTTCAAGAATGTATTCAATTCAATTTACAACAACTTTAATTTATTAATTAAAATGTGTCGATGGAAAATTATTAAGTACATATTTCATTATTGTATCTCTCAAGATATTTACGAATTAAGATAGAAGAAAGATATTACATGACCATTTAATATTCTAATTAAACTACTTTTAACTTGTAAATCAAAACAATTTTAATATAAACCAAAGTCTTCATTGATATCAAAATAAAATTACTTATTTTTTGGCATAAGCCTTCCGTAATGGTCATGTACAAGTCCGTTAACGTATAAATTTAGCGCACCTGTACCACCATCTTTAGATTCTCAGTCCATTATAATGTTTTATGAGGGGTAATTCGAAACAATACTGCGATCCTTGCCCGTCTAATGCACGCGAACATTAAGATTCTGATTGCCGATGCCAGTTGTCGCCAGTTAGATAAATTTGACGTCTCTTGGCACTCGTATATGTGTTTTGGCAGAGGTTTTGCTTCGTAGATTTTATCGCAATAAGGTTTTCATATCCAGATAAGAAGGACATGAATCTAGAATTACCTCCACGCATGCTGGAACAAAATAATTCCGTCTAATAGCTGTTTTCGTGCCAGAAATTGCAGTTCTGTATTGGCGTCTGTAGATAAGGCTAAGACGTTATGTCCAATTTGCAGCAAGATTTTAATAACAATGAGTTGATTTTAAACTTTTAAATTGGATGGGAAAGAAAAGATTATTTTCTTTATTCGCCTTTATAAGTTAACTGTGCGGGTTATTATGACGGACATTTCAAATGAAATTTTGTATACCTTCGTTCTATCGAGGCCAGTTCTACACTTCCTAAAATTGTATACTGAATTTTGGCAATTTCAGAGTAAATATTTCAACTGGAAACCATTTAATAGAGCTACGTTAAATAAACTTGTTAATCCCTGTTCCTGGACAATAACTTGCCTTGTTCAATCTCTGGTTTCACGCATCGAGGTTAACACGTACAAAAAAGCGGTGCCATATTGTGTATCTCGGTTTTAAAATTTTATTTGTTGAAAGTAAAATTTCGGAGTACGTGTATATTTTTTTAATTTTATACTTCCAAAGAGGGATTACGAATTTATTATTTATGGTATCGACGAATAGAACTTACAGTTTCACTCAAAAAAAAGTGTTGGCTTGCCTATGCCACATATAAATTAATATTACCATTGCAACCCAAACTGTATTAATGGTTAACTTACTAATCAACTATCAAGATGTAAATACATGCTTTATACACAATATTTTTGGTAAAGAATACACTACGCTGGCCAACGGCGAAATTTATCCCTCATGCAACATAAATTTAAAGAATGCTAATGACAAATGTATTTTAAGATTTCCAGCTTGTTTTAAACAACAAAAAGAAAATATTGATGAACATTATGTTATAGTTGATGAAAACATTTCGTTCTTTCATATCGTACATCAAATATCCGGTTATACCTACTAAATTTTGCAATGCATACGACTGGTGTATTGCGATTGGCCAATTGCAATTCCACTTGAATTCTGAATTGCAGAGGCGCGTGTTGTAGATACAAATTATGGACAGGCAATACTAAAATATCGGCTAAATTTTAGCTTGAACTAGTCACTAAAATTAAACCAATGTTAAGCACACAGTTCAAATGTTTGTTTATTTGTTGTCAATATGTAAACTTTAATGCCTGAAATCGTAAATTTTACAGGAGTGAGTGTTGCTAGTGAGAATATAGGTATCCGAGACGTCGAGTTTTACAATCCTTATACAATATGTGTTATACGATATATCGAATACCTGAATTGGCAATGGTCTTAACCCAATCAGGTTGACCGAAAATGTCAAAAAAGAAGTTTGAAAGATGATCATGGAAATTGCAAACTGACTGACGAATATAATAGAAATAGAAAAAGAGTGAATTAGAAAGATTTTTATTTATTTATTTATTTATTTGGGTCACCAACAAGACATACAATAATTCATTTTACAATATAAAACTTATCTAAGATATTAAACTAAATGCTGTCTTAATTATAGGTAACCACGGCTTGCAAAGTGGACGTGGTTAAAACTTAAATATAAATACGTCCAAACTTGATGAGATGAATAAGTGACAGTGAAGTGAAGATTTCTTAAAATGATGAAATACTCTGAGGTTAAAAGTTGTAAAACTCTTTTAAGTGTACAAATAAAAGAATAATTATGTCTTTAATAATATTATCCCTTGATAAAGATTTCTAAGAATGTAACGTAAGGACGTTCAAAGGAACTTCGTTATTCACACAAACACAAGATCCAATACATAGCTAATGCCGCTACGTAGCGCAAGTCAGAATGCGAAAGCGATCTGACTCCAAATCATCAAAAATTGAAAGCTCCATCACACGAGTATGTCCGAACAGCTGTTTCAGTCAAGTCAATATCTCAGTACTAAAATTTTATCTGTTTTCATGCGCATATTTCATGCGTGTTTTGGTTGTAACAATTCTGTCGAAGCTTTGGAATTTAAGCAAGGCATTAGGTTACACGTTTTTATATTTGGTTCATTTAATTAATATTTTATCGGATGTATAGCATTATCTACATGGCTTTTATTGTACAAAGAGGATAGACGGGTATTAAACTTTTTCATATAAGTTTAAAATACTACAATACATAATTTAACACGTAGTCTAAAGATAGATTCTTTGCAGGATTCAGAAAAATAAGAAAAGCTCTAATATAGAAAACTTCTGCATACATGTAACTGTGTCGAGCAATATCAATGACAATATTTTTCCGACACGAAGACGAGTTATTACAGCGTTACAACTTCTACAATTTTGCAATGCATGCTATAAAGTCAAATATATGTTATACGTATAAAATAGGTATACTCTTTAAATAATGTAATTTAATAAATAGTAGATTTACTAGGTATGCCGACGAAACTTTTATGCATTACCAATCAAGAAAAAATAAAAGATAATAAAATACAGTCAATGTCAATAGCGTAACTGTATTTGGCTATTGTCACCTCGATGTTCTAGCATGGGATTATGGTTAGAATTATTGGCCAGTCCAAAACAGAATTAAATATTATATAACTCACAGCCTTACACCAGGATTCCCAGGTTGTGGTTACTATGGACGACACACACAAGGCAAAAGTTTTTACCTCGCTGGTAACGAAACCATCTAGCAAGGTAACTTTATGTACGTTACTGCCAGGTATCATGGGTGAGACACCGCGACATCCACCCACTGACGGTAGGCCGTACACGTCGGACCAGAACCATTGCGCCATACGGGTCGTCAACACTATACCGTACACTGTGTCCGTTGCTGGCAGGTATCATGGGTGAGACACCGTGACATCCACCTGCTGACGGTGTGCCGCTACACGTACACGCCGGACCAGAACCATTGCGCCATACGGGTCGTCAACACAATACCGTACACTGTGTCCGTTGCTGGCAGGTATCATGGGTGAGACACCGCGACATCCACCTGCTAACGGTGGGCCGCTACACGTACACGTCGGACCAGAACCATTGCGCCATACGGGTCGTCAACACTATACCGTACACTGTGTCCGTTGCTGGCAGGTATCATGGGTGAGACACCGCGACATCCACCTGCTGACGGTGGGCCGCTACACGTACACGTCGGACCAGCGGTTCGAGGCGCAGCACAAGCAGCGCTCCGAGGAGTGGGCGCTGCGCATACGCAGCCCGCAGCGCCGCGACTCCGGCCAGTACGAGTGCCAGATCTCCACCACGCCGCCTATCGGACACGCGGTCTATCTCAATATCGTAGGTGAGAATTACGAACATATTACTGCAACTTTTGAAACCAATATTGTGAGATATTGGATTACTGTGAACACTAACAATATCAAATCCGCAGCAGCTATATTGCAAAATGAGCTAGTATTGAAAAATTAATCACAATAATGCATAACAGGTTACATTAATCAAAACATGTTAAATTGTAAAGCACATGAGAATGGGAGGCCATGACCCAAATTAATGTATAATAACTACGCGTCTGAAATGATTTCTCTCAATGCATGTATAACATTAAAGCTACATTGCTTGACATCCATACGGGTCGAAAGAATCTTACAAAATTATTTACTGTTAAAAGCAATGACTTAAATTTTTACGACAAATAATTATATATGTACCTAACCATAAATTAAGTGAGAAATGCTGATACATGTATTAGAAAAAGATAATTTAATGCTTTCCACTTCAGTACGTTTTGCTATTCACAGAGCCAGAAACGGAAATAATGGGAGGACCAGACTTGTTTATCTACGCGGGATCAACGATAAATTTGACATGCATTGTCAGACACACGCCAGAGCCGCCCAATACCATAAACTGGACTCATAGAGGAAAGGTAAAATAGTATTATCATTTGTCACAATGATCCACCAATAATATGACGGGTATAATAGCCAATAACTACCAATATAATGATGAAACTGTATGCAATTATATTGTCTGTTTATAGGGATCAGACTGGAATAAACCTTATATTCCAATCAAAATCAAAATTATTATTTAGAAATAGATCAAGTGAATAATGTTTTAAAACCTATGTATTATAAAAGTAATATAAAACACAAAGTTAAGGTGCTCCTTCACAACGGGCATTCGAGTGTAATGTAACATTATTTGGAGTTACATTACACTCGAATGGAATTTGGAGCATTCTTATTACAATGGTGCATTTAAATTTGATGGCATTGATTGGAACGTTACATTACACGCAAATGCTCGCGGTGAGGGAGCACCTTTAGATACAATATTTTCAGATGATTAATTGACTCAGTGAAAAAGTTAAGTGACTCGAATCGCAATTAAGAAAAATAAATATTTAATATAAGCCGACCTTTGACAAGATACTCAAATGAACAAACCTACACCTAAAATTTAACTTATTCTGCTTTTTCTTTTTAAGGAAAGTATCGAAATTTATTTTAAAAGTAGAAAGGCTTACTGAAATTCATGTTCGAAGTACAACGTGTAACCGCAATTACTTTCCAACGGATAGCCACCACCACCACGATCACTATTGCATTCCCTGAAGTCACAATTAGTCTCTACATCGGAACCTTGAATTCCCAATAGCCTCCGAGAACTACATCCAATAGGTATTCTGTTCGAACAAATTCAAATATCAACTACGTCTAGAATAAATTCTATAAGATTTTCGTGATACAGAAAGATTTTTTGTTTCATAACTATTGTCCAATAACCGTAACAGAACTTAAAAATTGTTTATCATTTAATTTTGATTTACAAAAATATGATTTACAGTGTTTTAAACGTATGTATATCTAGATATAACGACCAAGTGGGTGTGTTTCACACAGTAGTTTTATTAGAACTTGGTTTTTACAAACGCTTTTCGAAAGAAAAACTTTTAAGCGTTGGCGTCATCGCTTCAACAAATCCCAACGGTGAGTGGTTTTGGAAGAAGAGAGATAAATATAGTCCATGTTACATAGAAAAATATAATAGCATTATATTATAATAGATTATCCGTTATAAACCTTTCTTCTTTATATATCAGTGTAGATGGAAAAGAACTTAAATCATAATAATTTAACATTTTGAAAATAATTTCTTTCAATTTCCGAAGATCTAGAATTTAAAATGTAATCGATTATCTACATTCTACAGTAATAACACAACATTAACTAATTATAAATACTCAACACATTTTAATATTAATCACAATCATGATCCTACACTAATCAAAGATTAAGTAAATAATGAACACTTACAAAGTTTTACTGTTGATATTGACAGAAAGAAAACTAATAATGATAAATCATTTAGTGAATAAGACAACTTTAACAGTAGCTGGCTTATACTAAAAGCGACTATGGTGATGGTACTTGACAGCGCCCAAAACTTTATCTGGCACAACTTTGTTATTATAACACTACACATGTTCAGACTAACCAACTTGACGCGTAATAAGTATGTTTCTGTTCTTCGTCACGTATTCTTAGATAATCACATTTTGAGGATTCTTTTTCTTCTTTCACGTTAACCATTATGTCTTATTTTGGTGAATTGTAGTTTTTATGATATTTATTAACTGCCCCAATTTTTGTTTCAATAGTAATTTTGTAAGAGGTGGTTATATTGTTATTTAAGTTGTATCGAACTTCTTAATATAGGTATGACGAAAGCCTTTATGAAAAGTTTTCTAACTAAGCAAAATATCTGTTTACCATTCGTTATCATTATTCGTTACCATTCGAAATTATTACAAATAAAGACCTTTTTATAAAAAAAAATATACTTTTAATGCTATTAAATTTAATCTATTTGTCAACGTTACACTAAACGCAAAAAGTAATTCAAGTAAAGGTCAGATGAGTATTAAATTTATATCCTATCATGTTTTTATTAGGCTACTGAAATAAGAATATTGCCAAATTTCAATAACATCGATTCATGTTACCTACATATTACGATCTAATAAACATGATTAAGCTTTTTATTAAAGCTTAAGAATTTATTTACTTGTCGTTGCAATATCGCAACGTGTGTTTGATCACCAATTTTTACTGAAAATTTTAAGTTTATGGAATTGTGGATATGGATTTTCTGACGAAATGAGAATGAAGCATAATATGCTACATCCATAAATATCAATTTACACTGAAGTGATTGACCGTTTTCTTTATAGTTACTTTTTATGTTTTATTTACCTACACGTTTAGTTGAGTTGAGTCACATTATAAGTTGAAGCATTACCTAAATTAAAACGGTAATGTTATTAGTTTTAAGAGGATTGACGAAAAAAAAAATTATTTTCAATAAATATTTTTACCGTGGCCACGAATACAATCAATCCAATGAAAATATAAACGTTGTTGTTGGTAACAGAAACATTTACTGAGCTACAAAACTACTAAATCTAATTGATTTTCTGGCAAAATGTTTAATGTTTGTAATATACAGAATAAAGTAATAAAAATGTTAAAACTCAATGTTAACTATGAACAAATGAATCTACCTACGTAATCACAAAAGTTGAAGGACTTAAAGGAGAAAGTAGAATGTCAACCTCAGAATGCTTTTTGGAATAGGTCCAGTTGTATTTTCGTATGCTTATATACCTACTAGAAGTCGAAGAGTACTCGTATTTACATAGAAGAGCTAACCAAATGGTTGGGTACGATCAAGTGCAATTATAGATTTGTAGATAGGATTTAAAGTAGGTTCTATAGTAATTAATAAGTACATATTCTATGATAAATAAAATTTGACATCCAGTACGTATTTCTAACACAAATCATTTCTCGTTCTTTCGTTACAGACGACTAAAACGAAATATTTGGTTCATGTACTTTTTTAAAACTTCCTAAGAACTTTCTTTAAAATAAATCTTAGCACTGCTTATAGAAGATCCAAAATAATAGAAATGCATTTAGATCTAATTTATAACTTGCCCAATTTACTTAAGAACTTAACGGCAAAGAAGTAAAAAACAATATAGAAATCGTGCCCACTTGGCTTTTCAAGAGTCGTTAGATACATTAGTTGAGAAAGTAGTTCTCGTAAGTAATTCTTGTCTTTAAGCACTTTGAAATCAATTATTTACAAGTTTTTCCTAACTATAATAAGACATCGATACTTTTTTCCTTGTAATGCGAAGTATTTTTCTTATTGAAAACAAATAATTATTTCACTTTTTGTTCAATTCCCATCTGAGACAAACATTTATGTGACAGACGACTGTTTGTCTCCAGGTCTTGTGTGTTGTCCATGCCACAAACGAGACAGGAAATCATATTTCCCGGACTATGAGTTTATTTTTCATGTTAACAGCCGAAAAACGACTAGAGTTACCTGATAGTAAGTGGTGATCGTCATCCGTGAACCACAGTGCATGATAAGCATTACCAGTAGGTGGTTGGTTAGCTAAGAAAGAAGGAAAGGGAAAGAAAGGAAGTTGGCTTTAAAACACCCAGCAGAAGGCAAGTCGATTTAGGGCAACTTAAACGAAAGGTGAAAATCACTTCTCCTCATCAGTTGCCACCAAACAGGGGCCAGCATCTTTCACCTCTAAAGTTACCATGGCTTGCTAGCATGAATCCACGTTCAGAATTCTAGGCAGCTCGACTGCTGGCAAAATACTTTGTGTAACCATTTCTATTATTCTCTTTTTACTTTCAGACTATAAATTTTGACTCAACTCGCGGTGGAATATCACTGGTCACCGAGAAAGGGATACACAGTAGTAGTAGACTACTAGTCCAAGCTGCGCGGACGTCAGACGCGGGCGCCTATCAATGCGTTCCAGACAACGCGCAGTCAGCTACTGCAAGAGTTCATGTCCTGACCGGTAAGTCTGTTGTAAGACCTTTCTTCTTCTTGGTCGTGTCTTCATTTCTGAATATCATGCCTTCTCTGGTCTTTTTTTGTCTGATCCTCCTTATATCCGATACATTTCGTGATAAAAAATAAGGCGACTTGGGATCTTAAGTCTACCTTATGACGTCCGAATAGTTTGAAGGATTTATAAATTAAAAACTTAGACCCCTGATGGTAAGTGGTAACAATCGCGTACGCAGGTATACAAAAGCGTGGAATGAGAGGATAAATGAGGATGAAGCGTGAGTGAGCATCCAATAGAGAGATATTGTTGTCATTGAACCGTATTATTATTGTCTCTCCCATAGTGCCACTGACATAATTACGACGTCCGTACAAAAGATTTCACCACTGATTTTAGAAGAAGAACGAAGTTAATTTTATTATCCTTACTTTTGATAGTGTAAAAGTATATTTTTACAATGGAAAAAGAAAGTAAAATGCGTGATCGAATAATGTAATTATATGCTCCTGTGCTATATATGGATTACAAAATAAAACTTCAAGTCAAATCAATTTACTCCGATGCCGTGACTACCAGCAATTAAGCTACTTCTTAGTAATGCCTCAATCATTGCCTTTTAACAGAGGGCGTTTGTTTCGCCGTAGAGGTTTAACTGGGCATTGTTTAAGTAGAAAATTTATTATTACCAGTCTACGCCCACTTGTTATCAGAGAATCATTAATAAGCTTTTGTTGTAATAAACCTATCATTACCTTTATTTCCATTTTACCTGTATTTGGTTATCATACCATTTGTTTTGTTTGTGGCACTGTAATTAATTTACAACTTACAAGTAATTAGTCAAAAAAAATCAACCCCTCTACGTTATAAGACTATTTTACTATATTATAACAGATATTAAAAAATCTAATGAGAATATTTTCTTCTTTAATAGGTATATTTTATAATATTTTAAGTTTAGATTTTGGCTAATTACAATTAGACATGTAACTTTATTAAATTCTAACCTAACTTAACCTAACCTTTTCAAACTTAACCTATTTTTAATAAAATCATAACATTTTAGACTGAATGTTTCGCGAGTATCTGAATACGTTTTACGTGTATCTACATACTCGTAATTATGTTGCGACTCGTGGCTTATCGCACATTTAATTTTGTCCGATTGTCCCGTCTAGTTTTGAACCGATCTAAGGTCTCTTATCAAGAGCCTTCAAAGCTGAAGCCGCGAGGCAAAGGCTATTCATACAGCTTGACAATTTTGTTTTTCACGATTACATCCTATTTTACCTAATTCATTACGTAATTCACAGGTGAAACACCGGCAGCGATGCAAGGCAGCGCGCAGTGGGCAAGAAACTTCGGTTTTCACACGGTTCTGTGTTATATCAGTGTAATTGTGAACTGTGTTATTGTGCTATGAAGTGGAACAAAGACAAGAACTTATATTCCAATGAACTAAGTTACGTTGTGTTTGAACAGATTATAAATATAGTGTGGGTTATTCCTCATTTATTCATACGGGAAAAACCCGTACAGTCTATGTATCGATTTCATTTGAGAGTATAAGTTTTCTGTCGCAGTGATCATACTAAGTCTGCCTGACTACTTATGAACCGATCTTGAGTGAGTAAATGAGGTGATACCTAAAGCCAGTGTTGAATGTATGATGAAGATTCTCAATGAAGAAACTTTCTGTGCCAATGCATAGAGTATATCCTAGTTATCAGGGTAACCGATCTATGATTACCAATGTTATCATGACGTTGGGATACTGTCAAATGTACTCGTACCATTCCAGTTTCATTGTTGTAAAATAAACAGTACCTATTGTAGACGTAATAAGGGCTAGTATTAGTCACAATTGTTTTCCAGATCTGAAGTTGATTTAAATAAAGAATCATTTTTAGGACTGTTGTTTTTTTAACATCTTCCCAACTTCTCTCCTTAGCTCGAAATAATCGTCTTGGTTGGTTGAGGCTCTTATTTGGCGTATTTGTGTCAAAGGATCATGTGTTCGACCCCTGCAGAGGCATACAATAATGTGAAATATACATGTGGTAGTGACTGTTCATGATATTTAATATTTGTATATTTAAAAGGGCGAATTGAAAAATAAGTTGGTAGCCTTTCGTTTACAAATAACTCAATCGCGAAATTTTCTGCTCTATTTCATATTTATAACGAGTAATTTACAATCAAGCACGAAACAAAGCTTTTCAGAGTTGAGTGCTTCAATTGAACAATAAATAAATTATGGTATTGGTCAATTGAACATAAAAACGAATTGCTTTAGTAGAGTGCCCATGTATCGTGCCGATAGAATGCAGATAACAAAACTAAGAAAACGACCAGCACAAAGACTATAGTGACAGATTAGTGCAATAATAAGGTAACTTACCTTAATTAAAGATTGATTACTCCATTTAACAAATTATGGCATGGGGACACTAAACATTTCAAATGCTAACGGGTACTCAAGTTTTTTTTTATTAATACCTTGACACAGGTAGAGAGAGCGGGGACGATTGTAACAGGGTACGCGTAAGGTTGAAACAAATCGAATATCTCGCAAATGGTAGAGCTGAGAGTAAAAGGTTTACAGGGAAAAAGAAGCGGGTGACAGGTCCAAACCCGAATCAAAGTGTTACATTTACACATGGCCATATTGTATTTTAATACCTAAAAGTAAATATTTTTCTCTGATCTATTCTTTTTCTTTTCTATTGCTATCATGTTATCAATTCAAGTGCAAATAATAAGTGTGTATTTATGATTTATGTAATAAATATTTTTTGTATTACGTATTTTTGTGCGTTTCAACGCACGGTAGAAACAAATCGTTTTTTTTTCAATTATGTTTATCTGTAAAAGTAGCACCCGCCAGAACTAAATACCTTAGCTCTTGTAGGTATAAAATTGGCTTTTTAATTTTCCTTATCATCATCATCGCTCTGTTTATAAACAACAATACTATGACAATTAAATCTAAAACATTTCAACCGTCCCCGGCCTACCCTACTCTCAAATTCTCTAATTACTGCAAAATACAAAATGGTCATGCCCAAAAATCATGATTACCCGTCTGCGTTTCAAACAGATACGGACAATATGTTAACTAAATTGGAGTAGTTATAAGGAAAACTTATAGTAACATAGGAAACTATCAGTATGTCAAGACATACATTCAAGCAGCAAGTAGTTATAACTAGTTACGTTGCAGAACTTACTATTTAATACGTGCTGTAGATACAGACTGCGAACAAACGTGCTTTGCTAACAACTCGTAACTCACTAACTACTTATACTAACACAATATGAAATAGTTTGTTTAGTCCTGGAACGCAATTTCTCTATTATTGTCAGTCTTATTTAAAACGTTAAAATGTCGTTAATAGAATTTCTTTGCGATTTAAATTGTCATCTTTTGTAAGGTCGATTGCATAGACATGTACATTTTGAAATTTGTTACGATTCGAAACTCATAACCCGACTGCTTACGTCGATCCTTAACGATCGTTTACCCTTACCGAGTTAAACTACAGCGGGCGCTGTCGGTAGAGATATTGGTGGTCACCCATTTTTTGCCCAAGTGGCATTAAGGGCAAAAAATCTTGAGCAGTTATTAAACTTCGGAGACATTCAATTGTTTTATTTTCATTGTAACAAAAAGGAATCAATCAGTTTTAAGAATCCCATTATGAGTTTGTATCGGAAATACCTAATAAGATTGTCCGAATTGAAAACTTACTGACAAATTCGTTCATTTTACATCTACAAGTGATAAAAAAAGAAAGCTATCTACTTAGTCGAAATCAATTAAATGAGTATTTTTAGGAATAACTCAAAAAATAATTTAATTTGGCCACATTGCAAACAAATATAATGTCAAAGCTGCACAAAGGTAACTACATAAAAAATATATAAGTAAGCGTTGAACATAGAACCTCCTCTTTTTTGAAGTCGGTTAAAAAATAAATTTCCTGAAACAAATCGCAGCCGAGTTTCTAGTTTCCAAAATTAATTTAAGTAGTGACGTAATCTAATCTAAACTTGTTCTACATTACTGAAAATAAATAAGATTTTAGCAAGAATGTTGTCCACAAATTTCTAAATAGATAAATCAGTATGTCAGTAGCCTGAAGTCGTAAAAGGCTTTACGACTGCAGTGGACAGTAACTAAAATGAAGAACGTTGTAACATTTGTCGCAGGCTGGATAATTAACTCTAGAATGTGACGAGTCCAATAAAATAAAGCAATCGGCCATAAAGCAATCAGACACGAAAAAAAGGACACGAAACCAATTATTAAGTTAAGTGCTAAGATACAACTAAGTATAAGCGGCATGTGTCGCTTCTAAGTTATCGACAAAGTTAAAAGAATGCTGGATTGATCACTGCTAATGGTAAAAAAATTCTTGAGCATTCTGTGCATCCCCAACGTTGGGGAAGAAAGGGCCTCGAGTGGAGACCCAGTCTCGGAGAAAGGAGCGTAGGACGCCCACCGACCAGGTGGCCTGACCACCTAAAGAATACAGCGGGCATCCGCTGGCTTCAGAAGGCGGAGAACCAGCCAGAGTGGCACAAATTAGGGGAGGCCTATGTCCAGCAGTGAACGCAGATAGGCTGATGGATTCCGTGGTAGGCACGTAAAGTTGTCACTTCTGGTTGACCCCTCCACCAATCCGCATTAGAGAAGTGATGGAGTATTTTCTTAGTCTCCTCAGTGATAAAATAATGCATGTGATAGACAATTGACATTACTGAAATACGATATGAAATGACCAACTAACATTCCTAATAATACTCTCTGCTAACTGGACTAACAATAATAATTTGAATATTGTTGTCATGAGCGGTAGTGGATTGGTGTTGCTGCAAGTGTGTTTACTGTGAGTCTATAAAAATGATTTTTATTCCACAACAAACTAAACATTTTATTACGCTTCAAATTAATTCGAAAACGAGTTTTAAAAATTATCAAAAGTCATGATAAACATTATATTACATTTATATAAATAAAATGCTTTGTCCAGATTCGAAAAAAAATTTGCAACCAAATATTGGGCATTAGATTAAAACTAATATTATTATAGCAGCTGAGTGCAATGATAAAATAACGTCATGTGCATGCGTTAATACAATAAGTCAGATTAGATTTAGTGAGGTGAAATTAAATGAAAATATCTGTCGGCGAGTTAAGTCAACACTCTCTCTACTTGTAACATTGTATATTAATAGTTTGAAAAACTAAAAACACCTGCGTATAAAGCTAACTGGAGGGTAAACAAAAACCAATGTATGCAATTTTGAATTAGAGCGAGACTAACAACAACAACAACAAACTAACAATTACTAACTCGACTAATACTAACATCCACTAACAGGACTAACTATCACTAACCGTCGCAAAGTGTTTGGGAAAATACATTCTTCGAAGAAATAAATATTTGAATTTGTTATTTGTCCTGTCTTTATTAACAAACTAACTAATATTTTATCACCATCTGCTGACTGGACTAACCATCCTAGTCCCTAAGTTGAGTCTTGTTTAGGTCGTCCACTTTTGTCATGGGCTTCAGTGTAAGGGTGTTTCTGAATGCTCATTTGCTACCATAGAAAATCAAAATTGAATAAAAAAGTCGCCGTGCCTTTAACTGCTGAGGAGTTTCATTGTCTGGAGCCAATTCTGAGCTTTCCCTTTGCCCATGTTTGTCATAACATTGTATTATCATCGGCGCTTGACTCCTTAAAATTGATGAAAATTAGGCTGGAACTTTTCGTTACATGTTACCTCCTGCATAACAGTTTTACATAACGATTTTTTACTTTCGAAAGTTATTATTTTATCGACAAGCATTTATGAATTTTAACAATTTCCAACATAAAAATTCGGATAAAATGGAGATTGAATTTTAAAATAGCGAATGGGAAATAAATCTTCATGGGGGATTTTACCTTTAATATTCAATAATAGATTCTTAAATAAATGAAATTTTGAATAATCGTTATGCCCGAAAAGTTTGCTTAGGTAAAATCAGTGAGCAAACATTAATGTGCTTACTCATTGCAAATATGTTTTTGTCGATAGAATTGGTTTTTCTGACGTGTTAAATCATCTGACGATATTATTGTGTGACACGAGTATAAATGATGTGTGAAGTACAATTACTTCACGTAGTCGTCGGTAGTCGCGATGGCGCTGGTTGTAATTAAGTTAAAAAAGTTTTTATTTTTGCTAGTGACGTGAAAAGTTCTATGTCACACGAGTGCAAAAGAATTCTGTTTGCCGTCCCTTTGAATCCCTCATCGCTTCGCTTGTTATTCAATTATAGAATCCTTCGCTGGCTCGGGGACTGACACAAAAACGTACAAAACCGAACTTTTCTCTCATGTTCAATAGAGAAGTTTTTCAGATTTTGCGATTCATTGTTGGTCGTCAATATTAACTAGAGTATCAAAGCAAGGGGGCAAAGCAAGTGGACTCTTAGAAATTAGCTGATTTTTAGAAAAGCATTTAAATGAAATTCTAGAACTTCGGCCTTTCCATTGAATGGAAGCCGAGATTGTTTCAGTAGATTAAAATTCTACATAACCTGGAAATTTTCCACCATTTAACATCCCATTAAAATAGTTTTAAAAAAATCAAAAATAGGAAGTTAAATACTGGTTTCCCCCAAATTTAAAAAAAAACGAGTTTCATCAGGTCTCCGAATTTTGAGGTTCTATGAGACTGGGTATTCCCGGACCCCGATAGTACGCATGGATGTGTGCGTGTAAACCTCTCAAAAATTTTTGCATCTTAGTCGAGTGAAACGCTTTTGACAGCATTTTACAGGGACATTTTGAACTTTTTCCTGAAAATTTGGATTGATTTGTTCCGGTATTGAAAATTTTTTAGTAAAAAAGTCATATTTGAAATATTTAAATAGAAGCAGAAAAAAAAATTCAAATATCTTTCAAACTACCATATCGATCAGTTCTTTAATACAGTCACCTCTTTCAATAAACAACGTTGAATGTTGCAAACAGTTTTAAAATCGATGGATCCAGTCGTAAGGTGTCGTTGACGAAAAATAAATTGTTTTTTCTTTAACATAATTTCGAGATTTTGTATCAAGTTAGTGAGAAGAAGCAGGGATCATTTTTATTCCATGATTAAAAAGTAAACGGACTACTTGATTTTATGAACATTTTATCCATGAATATTTAAGAAAACATCGGTCGAGCAAACAGAGAGTAAATAGAAGAAGTGAAGATCGCTGTACATATGCCGACGACCCGGATGGCGCAATGGTTAACACGCCGGATCGCTGTTCTGAGGGTCCTGGGTTCGATTCACAGCGAGGCGGTTTGAAAGATGAGTTTAAATTTCCGTTCTTGGTCTGCGTGTGAGTCTTTGTCTTTTGTGTTGTCCATGGCACCCACGACACAGGGAAACCTAGTGTGGGGCTATGAGTGTGAAGCGTTATTTATTTAATAGACATTAATATTCGTCAGTGGCATTAAATGGCAAAAGACTAATGACCTCAAAATACAATGACCAAAATCTTTTGATTTAAAAATGAACAAGAGGCAATTGAAATTAACTAATAGAAACTTCATAATAAAGTAGCTCTACTCCATCACGTTGCTACATTGCGGTTCTATAGCTGTGTGTGTGGTTTCCGTTCTTTTATTAGGCAAAGACTACCTACCTGTTATTACCAATTTATATGAGACTGCATAACAGCTAAGGTTGTGCAGGCATATTTCTCACATCTACCTCACAATAAGAGCATCTTACATCTTACTTGATTCTTTACAATTATCAAAATAACTTATTACTTTTATTACCCAGTGTCTTCAATCCATTACAATGACTTCTGTAGTAATAACGATTTCAGTGCCAGATAAATTTACAGAAGCAGAGGTATTATGTTTAAATGAGAAAATCGGACTTATTCCTAGTTTGAATGATATAATCTCTCTCGCGCCTCCGATCTCTTTGACTCATTAACTCTCGGCGGAGATAAAACTGAAATATCATTTTGTATTATTTCCCAAAGCGTGTGGCCCTGTTTAATAACTTCATCTGAACGACGGAATAATGTTACAAGAATCACACCCATACGAGGTATTTTAAAGGTAAAAGATGTATTATAATCAATGACATTCCAATTATGGGGCTCGCGTTTCTTTTACCATGGTTTAAAAACTATAACACTGGGTTGGCGGACTACATCAATTAGTATGTATACTGTTCGGCCGGAGTGCCCCAAAATAGACCCTATTCCCATACTGGCAGACCAGAATTCAATAGCAGTAAACGTGCATAGCGACAGTTTTTCCAAAGAAACCCTCTTGTTTCAGTCAGCATCCAAACATCTCAACGTATTGCGGCTTAAAAGCCAGTACGTGTTTTTCAGATTTAGGTACCTAGGCAATGTCTCATTTTTCTCTCACTCCTTTTCTGAGCGGCCAGAACATTGGTTACGGTATCCACTTACCGTTAGGTGATTCATCTGTTTGTGTGTTCGCTATTGGCAAACCTTATGGACAATATTGAAGTGCTCTAAAAATAACTTTTGTCATGAAGTGTTACGGTACAATATTTGATTTTGTTTTTTGTCTCTGTAATAATAACAGTAATAAATATGAACACAAATAAATACAAGGACCATAACTACAGTCTATATTGTAAACGAAATGTGTTCTTTGAACTTCTAATTTATATTCGTGTTATATAGGCGTTTGGTGACGAAGCAAGAATAGATTATAATTAAGTACAAAATGTAATTTACACGAAGAAAATTGCTTCGCGTTAAATTACGGAAATTCTTAATGTATTATGCCACATTATTGTTGTGATGGTATTATTTCCTTCTTGTTTTCTCATTGAATGTAACATTTTAACGTTTGCTACCTTAATTTTTATGGAATTAAGGTAGCAAACGAGCATGCAGCACCACCCTTCCGCTGCCGCCCATGGCAATTGTGACCGACGTAGAACAAGACCCAATTTAGGGACTAGGGTGGTTAGTCCAATTAGTAGATGGTGTTAGAATGTTAGTTGGTTAGTTTGTTAATAAGTGTGAGGACAGGGACTGTAGGGATAGATTAGTCCTGTTAGTTAATATTAGCATTGTCCAGTTAGTAATGATTAGTGTGAGTCTTGTTCCAATTCGGTCACAGATGCGTTGCTACCCCTGAGGACAGATGGTCGCCTCTAAAAAAGTGAACCGGCTCCACACCTTCCTATCCGGAACACAATTGCTCTTAAAAACAATTATTATGACGTTAGGAATGGTACTGAGTACCTTGGCGGGCGGTGGTACTACCCCGGGCGAACTCTAGGCTCTACCACCTATCAAGAAATAGAAAGAGGCAGCGCATAAACACATCGCATGTGTGAAATCTTTGTTGGGCTTAATTATATTTTCTGATTTTCAATTATGTACTTCAGATTGCTGTTTTAGTTTTTAGTCGTCGGTCACGGTTTGGCATGTCGCTGGCTCACTATTACAAGGTTCTATGCTGGTTCTATGTTATATTGTATACATTTTTGTCCGTCTGTGTCTTTCTGTTTTGCCGGGCTAATGTCTAGAAAAGCTGGATCGATTGTTATGGGACTTTCACTGACAAAATAGAGAAGGTACAGGCTATTTTCTAACCAAGTATTCCCGCGGGTTAGGAATTTACGCGGAAAAATCTCCCACGCGTACGAACTAGCGGGTCAACTCGTTAGAAATATGTCAATCTCAGTGGAGAGTTGGTTAGATAACTACAAAGTTTACATTAAAATAAACGTTCCTAACATAACTAGTTAAATATTCAATCATTGAATATTATTGTTAACGTATATGTATAGAAAACAGAATAATTTGTTAGTCTCTTAACTTTCAAAAGGGTTATTTAGGTAAAAGGTCGTCTATAAATCCTTCTTAATTCAAAGCGGCTATTTAAAATGGGGAGCAAGGGGAGAACGGAAGTAACACCTGTATCCGACCCAACCGTCAACCTCACCTGCACGCGTCAGTGGTTCGTTATGAATAGCTGGCGGCGGCGTCCATTGGGCGTCGCGGTGCTCCCTGCTAGATAACGGACGAGGCCCTGGCGACCGAGCAATGGCGGTATAACCATACCACCGGTCGGACATCCGACTGAAGAGGCGACAGCGGCCTTGAAGTACAAATAACTTCTAAAATGTCTGGGGCAGTAGGCAACGGGAAACCACTGCAACTATCTTCCCAAGAGAGTCAGCATGAAAGGTCCAGGAACAGTAAATAGTATGTCTGGCGACCCGGCTGACGCCCGGCGCCATCTTCCCGGGAGAGGTGGTGTGAAATGTGCTACCGGCCATGCGCTCGTTACCCGTCAGGCGGCGCATGGAAATTCAGCTACTGACGAAACAAACACCTGCAAATCAATTCGCCATCCCCAACGCATCGGAACGTGGAATGTGCGCGGCCTTAACCAACCTGGCAAACTCCGAATCGTAGAAAACGAAATGGAGAGGAAGAACGTTCAGCTGCTAGGAATAAGCGAAACACACTGGAACGGACAGGGTCACTTTACATCCGACCTTGGAAACACGGTATATTTTTCAGGACCAGAACACGGTAGCAACAAAGGAGTGGCTTTTATAGTGCCGCAATCGTTGAACAAGTGTGTCATAGGATACGAGCCAGTTAGCGATCGTATAGTAACACTAAAATTTAACACCATACCGTGTAAGCTTAACATCGTGCAGGTATATGCCCCCACAGCACAATCAACTGAAGAAGAAGTAGAGGGCTTTTACGATAAGCTGACTGCGACACTCAAAACACTTCCAAAACGAGAAGTTACTATCATCATAGGGGATTTCAACGCCAAAGTCGGAAATACCACGGACAACGACCACCTTCGCCGTATTATGGGCAAACATGGAACCGGGGAGCGCAATGATAGGGGCGAGCGTCTGATACAATTCTGCTGTGAAGAAAGTTTCACAATTTCTAACACCTGCTTCAAACATCATGTCCGCAGATTATACACCTGGATATCCCCTGGGGACAGATGTAGGAACCAAATTGACTACATACTAGTAGGGACGCGATGGAGAAGCGCTGTGACGAACGCCATAACCTTCCCCGGTGCCGACTGCGGCTCCGACCACCAACTTCTAGTAGCAACAGTCCAAGTGCGGTTAAAGAAGATACAGAAATCAAAAGTAGTTCCGTACATGAACAATATAAATATAAATGGCTTTAAAGAAGGGTTTGAGCAGAAAATCGGAGACCTACCAAAAGACATAACAGACAGCGACGGTAAATGGAAATATCTCAAAAGTGTGATAGAAGAAACAGCTAGGGACAACAAGTGCGCAAAACACATCATGAAAGATTTCATCACACCTGAGACGGCCCAAGTAATCCTAAAGAGACGCGAACTAAAGGAGAACGGTATATGCTCAGCCGAAGATCAGCAAGAATATGCAGAACTGAGTCGACAAGTTCAACAGCGCTGTCGGAAAGACTATGAGCACCACATTAATGAAATCTGTCTCGAGATTGAACAGCACGCGATGAAAAACGAATCCAGATATCTTTTTCAAAAAGTTAAAGAATTAACTGGAACGCGTAAGCCAAAAACCCATGCCATTGAAGACATAGACGGCCGGCTACTCACAAATATGGCTGAAGTGTTAGAGCGCTGGAAGAACTATTGCGCTGAGTTATATAACACGGCAGAGCCATTAAACGCTAACATCAAATGGTCAAAAGAAGAGCCTGATATCCTGACATCAGAAGTAGAGCATGCCATCAAAGCTCTTAAGTGTAAAAAGTCAGCGGGTAAGGATGCTATTACAGCTGAATTACTAAAAAACCTGGGTCAGCGAGGAACAAAGGCTATCACCGAAATCTGTAATACCATCTGGCAAACTGGAAGATGGCCAAAAGATTGGACAGAATCGGTTTTCATACCCTTACACAAGAAAGGCTCTTCAAAAGATTGTCGAAATTACAGGACTATAGCGTTAATATCTCATGCGAGCAAGATCTTCCTCCATGTAATTAACCGACGTCTGAATTACTTTCTTAGCCGACAAATTCCCGAAGAACAGGCAGGCTTCGTGAAGGGCAGAGGAACTCGGGAACAGATACTCAATGTCCGCCAAGTCATTGAGAAGAGCAGAGAATTTAACAGCCCCGTAGTTCTATGCTTTATTGACTACACAAAAGCCTTTGACTGCGTACAGTGGGACAAACTATGGAATGTGCTACTTGAAATGGGAGCTCCTGAACATCTCGTCTCTTTAATCCAGAGCCTGTACCATGAAAACCGCTCATACATCAAGATAGGCACCGAATGCTCCAATATGTTTCAAACAAAAAAGGGGGTGAGACAAGGTTGCATCTTGTCTCCCGGACTCTTTAACATATATGGAGAGTACATAATCCGGAAGACCATCGAAAACTGGAAGAAAGGTTTCCCTATAGGTGGTAAGAGACTATCAAATCTCAGATATGCCGACGACACCATTCTTCTTGCAACATCCATGGAAGATATGAGTGAGTTGTTCCAAAGACTGGAGTTAGAAAGTGGAAATGTCGGTCTCGCGGTAAATAGAGCAAAAACCAAGGTCATGATAGTAGATCGAGCCGGAAAACTGACAAATGTCACCTTCAACATCCCAGGCGTTGACATCGTCGATCGCTACACGTACCTTGGCGCCCTAGTCTGCAATGACGGCAGCTGTGTCCCTGAGATAAGAAGACGAATAGGGATGGCAAAAGATGCTATGACCCGTCTTAACAACATCTGGAAGAAAAGAGGAATCGGTATCAGAACCAAAATTAGATTGGTACGAACCCTAGTCTTCCCTATATTCTTGTATGGAGTGGAAACGTGGACAATCCTAGCCCGAGAAAGACAAAGGATCGATGCATTTGAGATGTGGTGCTGGAGACGGATGCTGAGAATACCCTGGACTGCAAAACGCACCAATGCATCGATTCTGACCCAGCTCCGAATAAAAACTAGATTGTCTACTATATGTCAACAACGCATTTTGTCATACTTCGGCCACACGATGCGCAGAGGTGACCATAACCTGGAAAAGCTGATTGTGGTTGGGAACACCGAAGGCAGAAGATCGCGCGGTCGGTCACCAACAAGGTGGACCGATCAAATAAAGACCACGACCACTACCAACTTCTATATGGTCGTAAGAGACGCGCTGGACAGGAACCGGTGGAAGCAAATCATCCGCTCCAGATGCAACCCTGATGCTGACCACGATCCTCAGACATGAGGGACCGACTACAGAGAGAGAGATTTAAAATGTCTAGTTCTACTAATTAGTGAACATGCTTCAACCTATTCATACCACTATTGAGTAGCAGGTCTCTCCTCGAAACTGAGGAGGCTTAAAGCTTAAATATATATGGGATACACCTATATATTATGCTGTCCCTATACCATTCATTAATACATATTTATATATATTTTAAGTGAAGGAAGTTAAAAAGATTAATTATTCAACGCCATTTTGGAATTAATTAGCAAACCAGCATACAACATCACCCTTTCGCTGCCATGGAAACTGTGACTGGCATAGAACTAGACTCAATTTAGGAACTAGGATGGTTAGTCCTTTGAATATTAGTATCTAAACGATAATGAGTCTATCCAAAAGATTTCATATTATACTTTCACCTGCTGCAGTGTCTGCAGAGCAAGCGTGGATAAACATAGTGCATGGAGGCGCGCATTATCACCTATCTTCATTTATTCTGAACGGCTGGCAGGAATTCTCTTTGAGTATCGCGTTATTCAGGACCTTGATTTTTTGGGTTTTATTTATTTTACATCGTATAAGATAGGCCTTGAGTAACGATTCCACCTGATGGTAAGTGGAGATGAATTCCTTAATGATGAACGCACTAACTTAGAGCTTATTCTTTCTCCTCTTGAAGACTCATCATATTATTTACGTGGAAACACTCACGTATTCAAGGTGTACGGAGTGTAATTGTGTTTCGACGATTACAATAAAGTCTTTGTGGTACATTTTGGCATTTTCTCGAACCCAGTACTCCTGACACGTAACACTAAACTCGACTATGGTAATGGTTAATTTTTATGCTTATTTTGGATTTTAAAAAATATTTCCGTTTTAATTACCATCTATTTGGAGCATATTACAAAGTTAAAATAAACAGTTCTTCCTACTTAAACCGTGAAAATTCTAGACATTTAAAATTTTTAGGGTATTCATTGCGGAAAAAGTTTCCAAAACGGAAGAATTAAAAAAGTCACGGAATTCGCGAGAGCGCTTCGCAGTTGCATTGTGAGTCAAAAAGTGGTGGCGAATGGAGAAATTTCATCCAACTTTACAGAGCTTTCACGCCAAACAGCCTTTTCCCTTGACACGTGTTTCTAGTTTTTATTTAACTCCTTTCACTGTGGTTGACATACGTACCAGCACGTTACTTACAGAACCTTTATTGCGTACAATAGAAACTGAACTTAATTCCGAGCACGTAAAGTGAAAATTCTTTTGTTAAAGTTATGTTCTTTACGTAACTTGAGTGGTAAACGATATACAGGGCTAGAGACTTGCCCCCAGGCACACGGCACGGTTGAAAGGAGCTAATCGAAACCTACTCAATGGAAAAGTGCCCTTTGTAGGGTTGTCATCGAATTTTTTATTTTTATTTTTTATGGATAGCAAGCAAAAGCATAGTGGTGTAAACGAGCGTGCACCACAATGCTTTTGCTGCCGTCCAATTGTGACTGATCCAAAATAAGACTCAACTCGAGACTAAAATACCTCTTAACCGAGGATGTTATCAAGAACGATACTTGATCTATTTAATAACAGCTATGAAAGCTGAAACAGTGAGCTGAGTTAGTGATATTGGTCCTCTATAGAAGCTGTGGTAGAAGAGTATGATTTTATTGGCTGATTATTATGTTGACGGTTTGAATTTGGAACACTGGACGAAAAAAATGCATACAGAGTAGATACGGCGAGTGAGGACATCAAGGCTAGAACGCGATAAAGGAAGATCTGGAAATGTATAGTTTAGGAAGTAAGTATGAAAATAATTACAGGAAAATATAACAAAATATAGTGAATGATAGAATTATACTTGGTTTAAAGAAATGGTGCTGGTGACGCGTGTTAGTTGTTGTTTTTAATAATATACCTAATTAATAATAAGTTATTAAAGGTCTCGTTCTCATACCATCACATCACACACACATCACACATCACATACACTTGAGACTTGAAGTACCTATGAGATCATCACCTCTAAAATGTGTAAACAAGTCCACACCCTTCCAATCGGAACACAAGTTAAAACAATTTCTTTACTGTAAAATTTTCATACTATGGTGCGTGGTGGCCCTGAGAGAAATCTATACAAAACCTATAAAATGTAGGCTCTATCACCAATAACAAAATGTAAAATATAAATGATTAAATTTGCATTTTCATAATTTTTAGCCCATGATATTTAAATGTGTGCATAATTTACAAGATTACTTTATGTACTTAAGTAGTATATCAATGGCTTAGACTGTGAATATCAAATTAGTGTAGAACCACGAGGAATAGGTCTTCTTTGTGGTCCTACTAGTAGGAAAAAATATTAGGAACACGAGAAAACAGCCTTATATTTTATGTTTCACCATAATCAGTGGTCATCAACTCATTAGGCAAGACTTACCTACTTAATTTTAAAATCTTAGTTTGAAAATGCAATTATTATAATATATTTATTTATACAGTTTACAATGCAGAGAAATTTAATGATCAACAAAGCCAATTTCTAATGTAATAAAAGTAGCGTATAATAGAATTTAACCATTTCTATTAAAAAGGTTTTCTATTTTTCGTGTTTGGCTACTGTTGCAGCTAAATTTCTTCAATTACGCTCATTGTTTATTTTTTTAAAGTAAATAGATTAAGAAAACATTTTCGTTGTCGCATTTCCAGTCTTCTTTTAGTCGGAGTTTCATTAAAATAAATTGTTTTTGGTAATACTACACATCACTTTGAGGATGTTAATGAGTTTTACCACATAATGCCACATTCTTGCTAATTAATGACGAATAAAGAAGTTACCTCCCGCGTGATCATTTAAAAGAAATGAAGAATTTAAATACATTACCAATTTTATTGTTACAAATATTTTCACAGTTACAAATACATACACACAAGCTTTCATAGCCACAAAACAAAACTAGAATATTTTTTTCTATATCTTGTCATGTACATAAATGCAGATAAATTATTTTCTCGAAATATTAAATAAAACGTTAACTCTGCATGAAATATAAAATCAAAATAAGCAATAACATGGAAATTCAAAAGCAAAAATATGAACTGCCTCAGCTGATATTATAGCCACAAAACAAGTTGGCAAATACGAATTTTCCATACGGAGACTAATTGAATCACGAATATATGAAAGGAGTGTAACGGAGCATAAAGGATTCATACGCGGAGCGACGGATACAACTTACGTTTTGTGAATTTCATATCTGTTTCTTTTCATTTCAAAAAAATATGATATGTTTGTACAATAAGACTGCCTAAATAAAAATAAATTTTGAGAAAATTATAATGAAGAAATAATAATTGCTGACAATGCTTAGTGCAATTTTTGCTCATGTTTTAAGCTTGGTGCGTCTTTCAAAAAGCTAAAATAAATATTAATTCCGAGTAAACAAAACAGATTTATATAATATTAGTTTGTTACTGAGCGTCAAAAACTACATCAAAGATAATATTACTCGCTCAAGGCAACGCAATACGGCACTCGCTGTTAGCATAGCGACGAAACTATCGAAACTGGGTCCCATACGCCACATCAAATGCCACTACATCGAAGTTCATGATATATTATTATCAAACACGTTACATCGATATTTCATTAGATCGAATTTTCATTATATCGAAACTATAATTTGAGTCGCCAAGCATAATATGGAATTGCCACTTTCCGCCAAAATCAAACTTTCTACCTGTGCTGACAGTTCAATTATGCTTATAAGAACAAATTACTAAGGGTTTTTTTAGTTTCCGCCGTCAATCTGAAATGTACCTTAATTGCAAAGGAAAGCTGGCATTTGTGCACCATGCAATTATAACGAATTCTAGATTGACGGCTAACGGAGTAGGTATAGGTATTTCTTACTACTATTTCATGTCAACATATTTTGAGTACGGATATTGTGCACGACTAATTTTTTAATGTCTGTTTTTGTTATCTGTTACCTTGTTTTTTAATAAATAAAACTTTTCGCTTTTTCGTCTGTACGAGCTGTGGCTGGTCTAGTATTAAACCTATAGAAATAATTAGAAGTAAACATAAAATAAAGAATCGTGCTGCTTCCAAATACGAAAACGTCAGTTCAATACTAGAGCTCGCCACAGCTCCATCGCCGTACAGATTACAAGAGCCTTTTATTTTCATCGTAGGAATTAGGTAGCGGATGGCCACAACCAGCCATCGTTTCGTTACAGATACTATGACATACGTTCTCAAAGTGAAACAAGACAGTTTACACTACCAGTTGAAGAAAAAAATCTCATTCGGTGATATAGTTTTTCTCTTCCTTATCGAAGAACCAAATATCATTATTTAAATGGCAAAGGTGAAAACAATCCTATGAAAATCTGTCGTCATAATGCATTAATTTCGTCCATGTTCATTATAAACACGATTTCATTAAAGTTATTATAATCCGAGAGTAAACAGTAATTAGCCTAATTATGGCAACAAATCTGACTCGATTTCAATTTGACATTTAAATTACGTATTATAATTGGTGCGATTCAACGAAAACGCCAAAATTACAAACATTTTCAATATCACTAAAATAATAATGTGCAGTAGGTATTTCTGAACGAACTTTATTTATATGTCAATAACATTTATTTTCATTATAGAAAATGTGTGATTATGATAATTATGTGAAAATCTTTATGCAATGATGTTTCATTATTATAGTAACAAAAACTATTGATAGAACACTTCAAGGTAATTAGGCCAAATTGCGTGGTTTTATAGCTATTTTTGTAAAGATATTGTTCATTTTTCTGTCAAGAAAAATCTAATTTGTAGCTGTCTCGGTTATTACCTAGTTAAAAAAATACACACTTGTTAAGGGTATAATTTAAACGGTCACCAGAAATATTTTTAAGACCCTAAGCCTAAGTACCAAATAAAATAAATAATTCCAAAAAAAATTAATTCACTTTATTTAATGCGTCCTAAGATAAATGACATTGTGATACAAAAATATTATTTTTGATTCCCAAATGTTGGATAGTATGAACGCAGCCCAACATGCATAATAATGTAACCTAACTGGTATTATTAGTCTGTGGTAATTTGAGATACTATAATTTTATTGTTCGTCTATGATCTGTGGTTCTGTTCTGCTCCGGCTCTGCTCGCTCGTGAAAAGTTGTAACCGTTTTTTACATAATTAAAAGTATTCAGTTTCAAGTATTTGCATTTATTTCTCACCATCCACAATATATTCCTACATGGTAGCAGAGCGTGGTTGGGTGAGAAATAATAAAAAGGCATTCCGTCAAATTTTGCCGATAAATAACCTGCTCACGTGTCGTGGAGGTTATGTGAAGCACGCCGGCACCGGTAAAAATTACATTGAAAATGTCTGCAAGTACATTTAATTTGGAGAAACTGACGGGCCGAGCGAATTACTCGTCTTGGAAGTTTGGCGTTAAGACTTACCTTCAGCACGAAGACCTATGGGAATGTATAGAACCATCCAGCGACACCAAGCCCGTTGATCCCGCTAAAGACGTCAAAGCCCGAACAAAAATCATTCTTCTTCTGGATCCCGTGAACTACGTACATGTTCAAGATGCTCAGACCGCGAAGGATGTGTGGATGAACCTCGAAAAGGCCTTTGACGATAACGGTTTGACTCGAAAAGTTGGACTGTTGAAAGACTTGGTCACTACAACACTGGAAGGATGTGGCAATATAGAAGACTACGTCAACCGAATTATAAGCACGGCGCATAAGCTGCGTAATATAAATTTTAAAATTGAAGACGAGTGGATTGGTACTTTGATGTTGGCCGGACTCCCCGATACTTACAAACCGATGATAATGGGTTTGGAAAGCTCTGGAATACCCATCACTGCCGATGCCATAAAAGTAAAGTTAATTCAAGAAGTCAAATGCCAAGAGCCCTCTGCATTTTACACATACAAGAAGAAGGCACAGAAGTCAGCACCGAGCCAAGGACCTCGCTGTTTCAATTGCAATAAGCATGGCCATATAAGTAAATATTGTAGAGCTCCAAGAAAAACCAGTGTGAAGGAAGACACAAAGCCTCAAAAGAAAGCAAGTTTTATTGCAGCTTTTTCAGCATTTCCAGATAATAAAGTAAGCGATAATTGGTATATTGACTCCGGAGCTGGAATGCATATGACCAATAGGAGTGATTGGTTATATGATATTCGTAAACCACCTATATCTAGGATTACCATAGCCGATAAGAAGTCACTGCCTGTTGTGAGTATGGGACACATAAATATAAATCTTTGTGATGGTAATAAAATACAGGTCAGAGATGTTCTCTATGTTCCAGATATAGCCGTTAACCTACTTTCTGTCAGTGCAATGAGTAAAAGTGGAGTCAAGCTGTTGTTCAACAATGACATTTGTAATATATATAGCAAGGATGATGTTTTAATATGTTCTGCGTCCCTGGAAAATAATTTGTACCGACTCAATACAAATTCAAATGTACATGTTAACCTCACTTGCACTGGTATTACAGATGAATCTACATTGTGGCACCGCCGCATGGGACATCTAAACTATAATGATGTCTACAAACTGCCAAGCTGCACCGATGGAGTAACACTGTCTGCTAAGAAGAATATTAGTAATGTATGCTGTACAACTTGTAGTAAAGGTAAACAAACCAGGCTGTCATTCAACAATAAGGGTTCCCGAGCATCACAGCCATTAGAACTGATACACAGTGACATATGTGGCCCAATGGAAACGCGCTCTATTGGAGGTATGAAATATTTCATTAATTTTGTAGATGACTATACTAGAAAAGTGTATGTTTACTTTATGAAAGATAAGTCAAATGTTTTGGATATCTTTAAAGATTTTAAAAATAGAGTTGAAAATGAACTTGATAAGAAATTAAAAATTTTGCGCACTGATAATGGAACCGAGTTTTGTAGCAATAGTTTTGAAAGATATTTAAAAGATTGTGGCATAATTCACCAGACTAGCACACCATACACACCACAACAGAACGGTTTGTCAGAACGTATGAATAGGACATTAGTGGAACGGGCACGTTGCATGTTGTTTGATGCTAATCTTAGCAAACAATTTTGGGCTGAGGCTGTAGCCACTGCTGCTTATATTATAAATAGATCTCCTACTCACTCATTAAATGGCAACACCCCGTTTGAAATGTGGTCTGGAAAAAGGCCTGATCTGTCACACATAAGAATATTTGGGTGCGAAGCCATGGTTCACATACCTAAAGAGCGGCGATTGAAGTGGGACCCTAAATCAGCAAAGATGCTCTTCTTAGGATACTGTGAGGACTCGAAGGGATACCGCTTATGGGACACTGCCAATAAAAAGATTGTCAAGAGTAGAGATGTCATGTTCTTTGAGAATCCCAATGATAAAAATTTACCTTGTGAACTTACAGACTCCAGTAAAGATACCAGTAATGCTAGTATGCAACATGTCAGTCCAGCTCACTCCGAAGGAACCACTCCTGAAAAGTCATCGGGCACCAGCAATGACTCCGTGTGTGAAGTATCACAATCAGGAACCTCCAGTGAGTATGAGACAGACCAAGAGCCAGATGAAACATACATACCAGATCAGCCAGTGTCGCTGTCAGATATACCTAGAAGAAATGTCACATTAAGGTCACGTGTAAAACCTACTTACCTTGATGATTATGAGCTTGAAAATGTAAGTTACCTCTGCTATAGTAGCCTCAATGATCCAAAATCAGTTGAAGAAGCATTATCGTCCCCACTGAAAAATGAGTGGCAAAAGGCAATGGATGAAGAATTTAATGCTTTGTCTGATAACAAAACTTGGACTCTTGTAGATCCCCCACCTGACAAGAAGATCATACCTTGTAAATGGGTTTATAAAGCTAAGACTGATTCAGAAGGAAAGGTGGAGCGGTATAAGGCCAGGTTAGTGATTAAAGGTTATAGACAAAAGAAAGGAGTTGATTATGAAGAGGTATACTCACCTGTGGTCCGTTACACGTCTGTAAGATATTTATTCGCGCTGGCAGTGAAACATAATCTAGAAATAGATCAGATGGATGCTATATCTGCATTTCTACAAGGAGAGATTGACTCTGAAATATATATGGAACAGCCTCCCATGTATCAGAAAGACTCACGTGTATGTTTATTGCACAAGTCAATCTATGGCTTAAAACAAGCAAGTAGATTATGGAACAATAAACTTGATAAAGTACTACAAGGAATTGGATTTCATCGTTCTAAGGTAGACCCATGTGTTTATTATAATGTTGATTCATTGGTGTTCATTGCTGTCTGGGTTGATGATTTAATTTTATTTTCTGCCAACAAGGAAACCAGTAATCAAATAAAAGAAAAATTAAAAATTCAATTTAGTATGAAGGACCTAGGCACTGTGAAGCATTGCATTGGCTTAACTATTACAAAAGATACAGCTTCAGGCATATTAATGATTGATCAGGAAAAATATATCAATGATATTTTAAATAAATTTGGCATGGAGAATTGTAAACCAGTTAAAACTCCTATTGAGGTCGGAATTAAGTTTACTTCAAGCACAGAAGAAAATACCTACAATTGTCCCTACCAGCAGGCAGTTGGCTGTCTCCTATACTTGGCTCAAGCCACCAGGCCAGATATTGCTTACGCAGTTAACACTCTCAGCAGGTTCAATAAAAACCCTAAACTGGAGCACTGGCTAGCTATCAAGAGAGTTATGCGGTACCTACAGGGCACTAAACACTATCGACTAGTGTACACCAGGGATAAATCAAACTTGGTGGGTTTTTGTGATGCAGACTGGGCCAATGATATCCTTGATAGAAAATCCTGTACTGGATACATATTTACATTCCAAGGAGGTGGAATCTCGTGGTGTTCCAGGAAGCAACAGTCAGTTGCACTATCCACAACAGAGGCAGAATATATGTCTATGGCCTCTGCTGCACAAGAAGCCTTATGGTTGAGGCAACTACAAGTGGAGTTAGGTGAAGGTGAAAGTGGACCTATAATAATTTTTAGTGATAACCAAAGTGCAATTAAGCTTTCTCTGAGTGATAGTTATAAGCCTAGAACTAAGCATATTGACATTCGTTTTCATTTTCTTAAAGAATATGTTGCAAAATTGTATATTAAGTTTGAATATTGTTGTGGTAATTTAATGATAGCTGACATATTAACAAAGGGAACCACATTTGAGAAACATAAATTCTGTGTATCTGAAATGGGCTTGCGTTCAGGGGAGGGTGTTGGATAGTATGAACGCAGCCCAACATGCATAATAATGTAACCTAACTGGTATTATTAGTCTGTGGTAATTTGAGATACTATAATTTTATTGTTCGTCTATGATCTGTGGTTCTGTTCTGCTCCGGCTCTGCTCGCTCGTGAAAAGTTGTAACCGTTTTTTACATAATTAAAAGTATTCAGTTTCAAGTATTTGCATTTATTTCTCACCATCCACAATATATTCCTACACCAAAATAGATATGGTTACCAAATAATGTGTTACAAGAAGCAAAACGAATCCCCTAGCCATCAAAATCATAACAAGTCAACCCACTATGGTTAGGTATTTATGTTAGGTTGAACTGTATTAAAACCACGCAGAAAAAAGGGACCCCAGAAGTGGGTCCCGTCGACAATTTATTTACAACATTTTGTGCCCTGAGGTAGTGAATTTTAAAAGCGTTCATATAGTATTTTTAGGGCAGTTAATACAAAGAAAAAATACAATTACTTATTATTATTTTAGGAAACATAATTTGGTTACCATCTATCCATTTTGGTAAACGTTTAGAATTTTATTGGTAGTAAATAGGTACATTTTTCGGCGGCCTTTAAACATAAGCCATTGATAAATATACATATTCGATTTAGAAAAAAGTATATTGAGTTAATTCTTTACGAGTAGCTTTTGATAATTGTGAAAATTTTACGAAAACCTAGCCATTTCATGGCGTAATACCCATCAACTAACCGCTTTATCGGACAAGGATTTTACGAAGAGGATTCAAAACGTCAACATTTACATTCAGTAAGACATAAGCAGGGTCGTATCTAAGTGGTTTGTTGCATAATATTAGCCGAATATTAAGTAGTTTGAGAGTTGAGAGCAGTAGGATCACTTTATTAAACGTTATCTATATGGTAATCAGTGGTAGACGAGCGGTTTGAACGTTGGACTACTGAAGGAGGGTGGTCTGGTTGAATCCCTGCAAGCAGATTGTGTGTATTAGAATTTAATTACCATTTACTTCGGTGAAGGGAAACGTCGTGAGGAAACCTGCACACCTTTCAAAGATGTGTGAGTTCCGCCAATCTGCACTTGCCAGCCCAGTAATGACTATGGCCTGTATGACTCACATTGTGAGAGGAGACCTGTGTCCAACAGTGGGACAATTCGAAGCTAGAGGGATTCTTTTTTCGGAACAAAACTATCTCATATCCGTTCCATATAAAATTTTGCCGTTTTATCTTTGACCCTGAAGAACGTCCTTTCAAAATTGCACTCCATACTTTAGCCCTTCAGGCAATAAAGGGTAGCCAATGTCCTTGTACAATGTCAAGTTTATCTATATACCTGCTAAATTTTATTAAAATCATTACAATGGTTTTGGCGTAAAAACCTTAATGGATCGGTCCGGAATGGTCAAATTACAAAGGATCTGACCGGAAAAAATACCTATAGTTGATCTGTTTGTGTGGATCAGACCGGAATAACTCTTACAGACAAACATATAAACATAATTTAAAGAGTTAATTTCGCATTTATAATATAAACAGGGATTGTCTCTACGTACTTCCAAATTTCAAAAATACCATTTCGTCAAAAATTTCTAGTTTTGTCCAATATGAGACAGAAAGAGCAAACAATTCGTGGTCTTTTAACAATTACCGCGTCTAATCTCTCACATGCTTGCACAATTTCAAAGGGCAATTCGTACAAAGTGGCACGAAGTAACGCTTAGTACGCGATATTAAAGTCCGAATCTAAAATTTCATTTCCGTACAAAAAGCTACGTGGACTTTCGCTTTAGCTACGTGTGGACTAAAACAAGGTATTACAGATAACAGTTTTTGTGAATAGTTTAAAAAGAAATTGATATTTTCCTATATTAACTTTAAACAGGCCAAAAAAGTAGGAGGTTCTCAATTGGACTGTTTTTTATGTGTGTCAAGTGATAATTTTGTACTGCGTGAACCCATTTAAATAATTTTTTTATTCGAAAGCCAGTGTTACACTTCTGGTACCTATATTTTGTGCGATGTCAGCTAGTTTACAAATAAAATTGAGTTAGTGAAATGTGTTTTATTTCGCTTAAAATTAATATTTTAAACTTTAATCATCGTTTACAAGATTTCACCAAGGCTGTGTTTGTCTTTATTATAAACTTGGAAAATTAGTAAAATTTCCGAACCTTAGCTACGTATAAAATTATATTTTCATAAGCTACTTAGAGCTATTGTATTCAGTAATTAGCAGTTTAATAAACATTTTCCAGGCGACATTTAGATATTTACTTAATATTTAGGTTTACTAGATACAACTGAGCTTTAGGCAATTGTAAATAACTGCGTACAAAGCTTACTTAATTGAATTAAATACCAGGCAAATGTTCTCCAAATAAACACTTAACAGCGAATTAGTTTACTCTGTAAGTAAAATTGCTAATGTTTTAATGTCTAGTTGTAATTCGGTTAAGCCCTCTGGTCCAGATAACTTGACTACTGAACGAAGCAACAGGGTTCGACTACAAGTAGTTAACATATTTATTATTATTAATTAATGAATAACGCTACACACTCATACCCTCACGCTAGGATTCTCTGTGTCGTGGGTGCCATGGACAACACACAAGTCAAACAAACACACCCAGTCCAAGAACGGAAATTTAAACTTATCACTCAAATCTCGAGTGACATTTAAATGCTTAAAACGCACATAACTCCGAAAATTCAGAGGTGCGTGCCTGAGATTCGAACCCGGACCCTCCGAATAGGAAGGCCGAGATCTTTATCACTAGGCTATCACCGATACTCGTTACAAACGGTGAAGGAAAACATCGTGAGGAAACCTGCATGCCAGACAGATCGCAAAACTCAAAGGCGTGTGAAGTCCACCAATCCGCACTTGGCCAGCGTAGTGGACTATGGCCTTAACCTTCTCATTTTGAGAAGAGACCCGTGCTCAATAGTGGGCCATGATAGGTTGAAATGATGATGATGATGATGACTCAAATCTCGGCCTCGCTAGGAATCGAACCCAGGGCCATTGGAATAGCGATCTGGCATGTCAATAATTGCGCCGTTCGGGTACTCAGCTAAGCCATACTTCATTACATCATAAACACAATTTATTGATTTGTTGTTTTTAAACTATTAATTTATTAAAACTTTATATCGGTCAAAACGGCAAGATATTGTTTTTTACAGTACTAATAACTAGTAGAATAGATACTTTAAAAAAACAAAAATTGCGACTTAATCTTAAACTTATTGCCATTTTGAAAATTTGTATAGTCCATGCTATGGTGCCACCAACTTATCTCTGAAATGGCAAAATTTAGAACATGTTATAAAGTCATTCATAAGTACGTTGTGGTCATTCATTTGTCAGTTGAACCTTTCGAATTGCGTGCAATGATTGGTCCAATGCGTCCAACAGCGCCTCTCTTAATTTCAAGGTTAAGTTGGTTTTACTGTATCACAATTCTGACGAATTCAACGACAACCCACACGCATGTGTCAAAATACACCCAGCCGTTTGAGCTGCTTAGGCGTGGACATACCTACCCTCGTGGACTTTACCTGCCCTCCTTCTGATGCAGTTGGCTACACAGGAATATGAACTAACAGGATGTTGAAAAATACTATTACTATAAATGGAAACTTTTTATAAGATTTCGCGCCCAAATCATCTTATCTGTCTAATCTACTTCCTTTCACCCGTTCTGTCATAAGCTTTTAAGATGAGCTTTTAATTAACAATTTGGAAGCTCCGTCAATTGTAACCAAATTTTATTATAAGTATTTTCATAACGATGAAATAGCCACTTAAAATTGAGCAATGTCACAAAATCTATAAAGACCTAGTAAAATTATTTTACCTCATGACGGAGGTGATAGAGTGAGCGTAGCACTTGAGCAGCGAGGTGGACTATTACTACTCTTACCTAACCATCTTATTCTGAGAGGAGATCCGTGCTCAATAGTGGACCATGATAGGTTGAGATGACGATGATTACACTTTTACTACACGGAAACGCTCAAGATATGTTTGCTACTAGTCTACCATAGGTCACCCATATCTGTGGCAACCGTGTAGCTAGCTGCATTTGCTTAATTCAGTCGCTCACTTAGGATTGACACAAGCCGGGCTATGTAGTCCATATAATTTATTGTAATTATTACTTGACACGCCTCCCAGCACAGCTGAGATAGATGGTCTTTGCATGCAATACGCAAATTAGCGATACGGTATAATGCCATGAATAACAGAGCGTCTGATAAATTACGGATAACAACACGATCTGCTAATTATTGATATTTATGCGTAGTTTAAAGCGTTGATCGCCCACACTGTTTAATTTTCACAACTTGAAGAGATAAAAATGTACCATATAATATTATTCTTTCCCATGGAAAACTTGATATTTACCTACCCTATTTCATTAAAATCGGGTCAGTGTTTTAGGCGTGAATGCCTAACAGACAAACAGATATATACATAATTATAGCTGTTCTGAAATTGAACAACTTTTGAACATAGAAATGTTAAGAGAAAAAATATTACAAAGGATTTTTAATGACAGATCAGATCACAAAACAATGATTTTCAGAATTTCTGTCTGTTGGCCTGTGAAGTTGTTCGCAGTAATCTTAGAAACGGCTTAGCGGCTTTTATTTGAAACGGTTCATAAATTAACAACGCGTTAAAAAACACTCCTAAATATTTCTGAATGAGGCTACTAAGGGACTCGTTTCTCGAAGCAGAATATAAGCAGTTATAAGTAAATAATTGTAGGTGGGTCAAAAGTTTATAGTTAAGAATATAATCGGTTACTTCATAATTATCTACAGAATTTTTGGCTTTTTTTGTTCATCACTCATTTACCTACAGTTGCTTTACGCCTGATACACATTAGGCATTCCGAATCGGCTTATATGACTACGGCAATAAAGATGAAAATTACATTTATTCGCAAGAACCGACACTACGCGTCGCCATTCGACGAATGGTAGTGAATGTAGGTCTTGATGCCATGCACATCATCAATAAGTATGGGGTGAATCTTACCAATCAGGAACTAAAAATGTCACGAAATTTCACGCCATCATATCTTTCAAATTAAAATAAATATCCCAAATGAAACACTACTAATAACACTAACAAGTGAAATGAGGCAAAAGACAATGAATGCATTGGTACGATATCTATGTAAATTATAGTCATTATAGTCCAGATAGAGCAGACAAAACTGATAAACGTCGGGAAACAGCACCATTTACTAATTACAACAAACAAAACACAAGGCTAATGGCACTCCCCTACTTTAATGTAAAGCTTTTACTGAAACCCATAAATAGGCAGAAACGTTGTCCTTAATGATATAATTAAACCACCAAAATTCGAGCTTATTTACGAAGAGATTAATTTAATTATAACTGACATTATTCCTTTGTTCGTGGGTGACAGCGAAGAACGCTTCGTACTATTTTCTAAATTTAGTGAAAGTGACATCAATAAAGGTTTACACAAGTAATGAGCAAACTGTATCATTCAAAGGCTTCAATTTATAATAGTCTTAATTTAAATTGCGATCGAAATTTCTTTCCATTAAACAGATTGTTTTAATTATTTCATTTTCTTTTGGTGTTTGTAAAATTTTAACGTAATTAGCTATGTGTAACGTTAATAGTCAATAAATAAACTCAATCAAACTCAGCAAACTACTCACATAATTTTACAGAAACTCGCGATTACCCAATCGCGCAATTACGCGATTATCGCGATAGTACCCAATATTTCCTTAAGTAGATCTCTTACTGAAGACCGCAGGCCGCAGAGTAGTAGTACAAAAACGAAAACAAAAAGACAAAGATACTTAAAATCATTGACTTGTTATCTTTTGCGACAATTGAGGTCCCCAATATTAGTTTTTTTTCATATAATATATGTTCCATATACAGGTAGAGATCAGTAACAGGTCGAGAAGATAGCATACATCAAAATGAGAACCATTCTACTAATCGCTAAAGTGCCATTTAAACTATAGCGTTAAATAACGGCGCATCAGATAATTGCCGGCCTTCACGACCTACTAATCCTCTAGATTATTATCCGACTAAATAATGCGCACTTAGGGACTCATTCCGCCTAAGGATAAAATCACACTATAAAACAACTCAGCTTCTTAGTGGCATCTTTGTTATCAATAGATAGCAGTCGTTAAGTCATGTCGGAGGCCTCCGGTCGGCATGAAATAATCCGATAATTGAGTTGGCCACCAACCCGTACACTAATCCGTACCACAGCAGCAAGGTGGCGTATAGTCTAGGCCTCCTCAGTTATGAGGAGACCCGTGCCTAACCAAGTCTTATTACTTAAATACTGAAATGTTCAAATAGTGTAGGCAATTTTCACTTGCCCTTGGAATTTATTTTCCCAGCCACTTTCTGTTAGCCAAGTAGGCGCAAACGAGGATAATTAAAAGTAAATATCCCTATAGAGCTGCGTTTTTGTTCATTCCTTAGTAGCGGCGACATTGAAATTAAATTCCGGTTCGAGCGAGAAAACGTTTTTAACGTTCCGGTTTTACTTAGCACAATAGATAAACGTTTATAATTATATTAGGTATAATTATACGTATAATGCTAATGAGGCTTTACGTTAGGTCTAAGAGACTTAAAATATTATGATGGTCAGGGGAAAATATGAAATTATGTAACATACATAAATTATGTAACATACATCAAACTTGCTGTTACCCGCGGCTTGAGGAAACCGACATTCACAATTCTTTTTTCATTTCATCAATCGCCGGGAATCGAACCCAGAATCGTTCCGGAATGGCATGGGATATCCATTACATTTTACGGACCATCCAAAATTTTCGTGAATGCCTATAAGTAGGCATGTAACACGAAAATTTTGGACCTCCTATGAGCAATGTGACCACCTGCCAACTAGTTACATTAAATAAATTTACGCGGAAAAATTAAAACAACATAATTAGCAACCATTTCCTTCAAACAGTGTTAAAACAAGCCATCATCACAGATTCGACATCAAATTAATTATGATCGCTATAGTTACGCAATAAGATTGTTATTGATGTGAAAAGTTTGTTATTAATAAGGAACGGTTTTGACAGCCTACATAATCTCGGAAACACCGTTGGTAGTTCTAGTCTACTTCAAATTTCTACGTTCACGCCAGGGTTCATTTACAGAGGGTTAACTGAAAATTCCTACATGTTCGAAATATTGACCTCGAGTCCCTATTGTACACCAGAAATAGCACGAATAAAGGATTCTTGTGACGGGTTCATTTATTTTATAACAAGTTAACTGGGGCTTCTGAACTCAAAAATGGAACCTATTCTTACGGCGGATATATCTATGGAAGTTAAAATGAGAAATACAGATCATATGATGTTATAAAAGGAGTTATGTTATTTACCTATGGAACAACTAAATCGTTGCGATGATGCAAGACTTTCGAGCATTTGTTTTTTTATAAAGTTCGGGTAGCATTAAGTATATTTTGTTTTAGTTCTGTCGGTACTAAAATATGTCAATTTTTCAAAATCTGTCTAAAGATCTTATCCATAATAAGTACAAAGACTTGTGCAACACGAGGCTATTTTTTCAAGTTCGGATAGCAAACTAGCGTCAGTAAATTAACAAGTTAAAAACTCTGGCTTTGTGTAATCTGTTCTAGGTTAGCAAACTAGTGAGAAGCGTATCAAGTCAAGATAGTTTACTATCCTGCTATCCTAGCTTGAAAAACTACCTTCGTGTATCTCGGCAATAGGTTTTCTGAAGCGAAGCGAGCGCAGTATTAAAATAATGATAGTGTCCGATAGCACATCAGAAAACGCAAAAAGTCGCGCCAGAAACCTTCCAACTTTAAGATTAATGATGCTTTTCAAAACGTGACAAAAGCATTGAAAGTATAACACAATCCGCCGTATTCAAATAAAGCCGTAGTTAATAACTTTAACATAGCTTTGAGTTTTCATCTGAATGAAGTTTGAATTTAAAGCCGAGGCGTTTTAATGTAGTTTTCATATATGTCTCGGTCTTTCAACAGCGTACTTGCAGTAACTACTTAACACGACTACGTTCTCGTTTACTACCTACTCTTACTAATGAAATGAAAATCACTGCCTTGTTTGTAGTTTTGTATACTTAATGTTTCCTCTTTTAAATTTAATTTAATTTTAAATTAAATCTATTGTAGGAACTTTCAGATTCTTAATTCTCATACGCTCTTATCCATTGAGGTCTCTGAACTATGCGTCGCATATTGATCACAGGTTGATATCATATCATCATAACTACATACATATGTAGATCACCCAATGGATGTAGGCTACATTGAAGTATTTTAATGAGGAATCCTTAACACGAATGTACATTCATCAACTTTTAAAATTGTGCCCAGAGATAATCCGATTAATTCGCCTTTCAAGGGTGCAAATCAAATTAAAACTTTTTCGATTTGTACTCGAATCAAATCAAAGTCAGATTTGCTTTTACAATTAGTTTCAAACAAAATGATCATTATTCTAGGTTGCTCGTCTTGTTCCTATGTTTGTGGAATTAAAAAGTTTTTTGGGATATCTCGTTATCGGTTTGGCGGTCCACGTAATGAAGCCTTTGATAGTCGCACGAGGTGGCCCCTAACTCTGATACTAGTATGATTAGATTTAATATTTATTTCGTATTCATTTTACGATTTCCCAATTTCTGTTTTACTTTAATAATTTAACATCATTTCATTAAAGTAAACTTTAGGGTTTAGGTACTAGGATATAAAAAGAAATCAACGTTTAATTTTGTGAATGAGGTAAGTATAAGTCGAGTCTTCCAAAGTTACTAAAAGTTAGAAAAATCAATTTCCATTATTCGATAAATCAAGATCGTTGTAGAAAAACTTTTTAATTTTTGTATTTATGTGGCACAAAAAAAGTTAGTTTTCGTGTCTGTCAGCTACGATCTTTTATCTTACGAATTTTGGGCGCTTTCATTGCTTACGCTGACTCAACCTTGGCTACAACCCATTAATGGCCCAATACTGAGCACAGGTCTCTCCTCATTATATAGGAGGCCTGGAGCATACTCCACCACGCTGCCCCAGTGCGGATTGGCGGAGGGGTTAGTGGCCTAACCAGTATTGGAATTTTTCAAGCCGTCCGAAGGCCTTCCGTCGTTACTTAACGACTGTTATCTATCGATAACAACCGGGACCGACAGCTTTACGTGCCCTCCGAAGCACGGAAGCGCTCAAGAAATTTTGCCACTAGCGGTCACCCATCCAACTACCGACCGCGCCCGCAGTTGCTTAACTTTATCGATCACTTGGGATCGACGCAAGCCGCCGGGCTATGAGGGCTTCTTTGGCTTCTTCTTTGACTCAACCTTACGAGACACCTACTTATATGAAAATAATTTAAGTACTCTAGATTTGTATCAACAGTATCTTCACAAAAGTCCGCGATTGTATCAAATAACAGATATATGTATAATACATTTTAAGATTCCCACGCTATATTTTCCGAGTGTGGTAAGGTATTAATTCCCAACGCGAGGCACGGTAATAATAGTAGGTATTGTATTTATATTATTTGTAATATTGTAAAGGTTATTGTCGCAGTTCATAAATCCTATCTTTTTTATCTAGATTTAGTCCTGTATTGTCGTGTTTTTATGCGGGTATCGAGTACTTTGTACAATTCCAAAACGCAACAGTTGTTTTCCACACAAACTCTTTTATTAACAAACCCATCTGTTGTTGAAAAAAACAGATTTTATTTTGTTCCCGAACTTTTGTCTATTGCTTGTTCATACGCGAAGATTAAATTTGGCATGATATTGCCGGAACCATTCTTTTGTTTAGAAATTTAAGATTTTAAGCTTTTATCATCGCGGACACTAAACATTTTAACTGTAACGGGTACTCACGATATTTATTATTTACACCGATATTTCGACCCAATTGCATGGATCATGGTCACGGCGAGACTGCGGTGGCGGGTTGAAATGTTGAAGACATAATTATTCGCAACAAACTACCGCCGAATGACGCAGAGGCGTTAAGGCAAGATGTGTCGAGTGTACTAAGACGGGCGAAACCTCCATTATCCAATATATCTCCCGATGAACGAGCGGCGCTTTTAACTTTACACGCTAATAAAAACCTTATAATTTTAAAAGCAGATAAGGGCAACGCGACCGTTGTTATGAACGTCACGGATTATGAACATAAAATCAACAATCTTTTATGTGACACATTAACGTACAAGCAAGTAGACTACGATCCTACGCCTAGAGTGAAACGCCAAACAACCAAAATAATCCAGGAATGTCGGAACACCATAGGGGAAGATACATATAAATACCTATTACGACCCCGTATTGTGCAACCGCCAAAACTTTATGGGCTACCCAAAGTTCATAAGCCGGATGTTCCACTAAGACCTATCGGCAGCCAAATTGACTCACCCACTTATGAATTAGCAAAACACGTAGCTAAGGTATTACAACCGTTGGTAGGAAAAACAACGTCATATATTAAGGACTCCCGGCATTTCGTAAGTATTATACAAGATACTAAGCTAGAGGAAGGTGAAATAATGGTAAGTTTCGACGTAGAATCGTTATTCACCAACGTACCTATTAATGAATGTTTACAAGTAGCTGCTAGTATTCTTCGTAATAATAATATACCTATAGAATATGTTAAATTACTAGAACACTGTCTCCTTTCCAATTATTTCTTATATAGCGGTAAGTATTTTCTCCAAATTGACGGTGTGGCAATGGGCAGTCCTGTCGCACCGGTAGTAGCGAATATATGGATGGAACATTTTGAGGAGAGAGCCATCACTACTGGGCCCAGTCACATTAAGTTATGGAGAAGATATGTAGACGATGTTTTTGCTATATTGAAGGGAGGTAAGTGTGAAGTAGAGAGTTATTTAACACATTTAAATTCTATTCATAAGAACATGACATTTACTTACGAATTAGAAAATAATGGGAGGCTGGCGTTCCTGGATGTCGCGTTGGAGAAATACCCCGGCGGTAAGATTAGCCACACAGTTTATAGAAAACCCACTCACACGGACAGATACCTTCATGGCACCTCACACCATCACCCTAAACATCTCGCATCGGTTGCTAAGTCACTAACTAAACGAGCCTACGACATTTGTGATGGTGATCATTTAACGCAAGAACTAGATTACGTTAATAAAGTTTTGCGTCAAAATGGGCACAGAACGTTATCAAAATTCACGCACAAACACACTCCTATTAGCACAGCAGAACGGCAAGCGGCATTTCTACCTTATGTTAAAGGGGTAACAGATAGAATCGGTAGGTTACTAACTAGGAAATATAATATCAAGGCGATATTTTCACCATGCAGAAAGGTCGCATCCTACCTACAGTCAGCGAAAGATTCTATACCTTATCAGTGCCCCGGGGTATATAAAATTGATTGCAGCTGCGGTAGCTCATATATCGGTCAAACAAAACGGGCTATCTCTCAACGGATAAAAGAACACATCAGCGCTGTCAAAAAGAACGACCCTAAGAAATCCGCGATAGCAGAACATCTCATCCAAGCCGGTGCTAACCACTGGATTGAGCTACATAGTCCACAGGTGATCTCAGTTGAGCGCCAATACATTCCACGATTAGTACGAGAGGCCATAGAGATCAAGAAACACCCGAATAACTTCAACAGGGAAGATGGGTTTAAGTTAGCTCAAACGTGGAATCCAGTGGTCAGTATGTGTTCGACGAAAACAGTAAATTCAAAGTCAGTGCGTGAAGATGTCGTTAGTGTCGTGTGTCGTGATATGGTGACAAAGGACGTCAAACGGACAAGACGTAAGGTTGACAGGCTTATCTGTCATTAGTGTTTTGAGTGTCAGCTGTCAATAGTTTCCCCCCGCCACCGCAGTCTCGCCGTGACCATGATCCATGCAATTGGGTCGAAATATCGGTGTAAATAATAAATATCGTGAGTACCCGTTACAGTTAAAATGTTTAGAAATTGTTAGAAACATTGATGTACAATATATTTTTAAAACCTGAAACGTCTCAAATTTCCCGTAAAAGTTCTTAAGAACCAATAAAAGCTAGGTTGTGTTCTCAGCTCATTTGAGCATTACATAACTTACAGTCAACTTCAGCACTTACTAACTTGTATTTAGTAACCAAATATTTAAAATCTAGGTCGTACTCGCACAAAAGCTCTAAGCCTTTGTCTAAGAGCTTTGCCGTCTAGAATCACAACATTTGCAATCGTAAATATTACATTCGACTCGAATAACCCGCTTCGCTGGGTAAATATGATTCTGGAGACCTTACGGCATGACGTCAATACATTATGCATAACGTCAGTGTGGCGTTGCGAAACACGTGCTTCATGAAGCGTATTACGTTAATTTTAATGAAATTTGTTGCACAATAAAAATGTGTTCGTAAGAATGTAATATATTTATTATGGTTTAATTAATGTCATTTCCATTTATAAATCCAGCAACAAATTAAACCGCAAATTTCCATTTTGCAATTTGCTCAAACCTAGACTATAGCGTTAACTCTATGCAGTCAACATGAAATTGACGCACTTAATACTGAATTTGCTATTTATTTATTACTAGCGTTTATATGCAGCGTCTCTTGCGTAAATTGTGTTCTGTTATCACATCATCCCGTCATGGCCCACTACTGAGCACGGGAGCATACGGGTCTCTTCTCAGAAAGAGAAGGTTAAGACCATAGTCCACAACGCTGGCCAAGTGCGGACTTTGAGTTTTGAGAATTTCACGATGTTTTGCTCCACCGATTGTAGCAAGTTCTATTATAAACTAACCTAACACAATGTTCATCTCAAGTGAAATGTACTAAGCTCATTCATAAAGAACAAGTAATGTAAAATATCGCCAGAAATAGTTCGACATATTTATAATTTATCCCGTCAGTTGCATTACGTGGTAGTTTGCTTCCAATTATGTAGGTATGCGTCATTATGTTTCACAGAATAGCTAATAATGACATGGATAATGCTTACGACAGATCCAATCTTCTTGGTTGAATCTTAACAATAAGACAGCTTGTATTACATTAGTGTATCCACGCTTATTTGTCATTAAACATGTATAATATTTTCTGTTCACGTGTCATCATCTCAACCTATAATGGCCCACTACTGAGTACGGGTCTCTTCTCAGAATGAGATGGTTGAGAATACAGTCCATCACGCTGCCCCGAGTGCGAATTGGCAGTCTTCACACTTTTGAGTTTTGCGAACTTTCCAGCGTGCAGGTATGACAGGAACGCAGTCGCAAGAACCACAGAACAGTTTAAACTAGTAAAGCGCATTTCATCCATTTATCTGGAAAACATAAGTGAGAATTGTAATCTGTATGGACCCCATACACTGACAAAATAATTCAGTATTGCTATGACTATTACTGGAATGCAATAAGATGACAGTCTTAGTAACAGTCTAACATAATATGAGGGGATCTGGTTAATATTGAACGCGATAATTAATGACTACTACTACTACATATTCATAGGTCCCACTAGGATTCCCTGTGTCATGGCTACCATGAACAACACACAAAGTCAAGAATATCCACCCAGACTGATAAGGATATACACCACGGAGACTTTAGCAATATCACGTCTATCAATGATACAAGACTTTCCCATTTAAGTTTGCAGGGTTTTCTTCATTAATTATAACAATCACCACCATCATTATCAAAATATCACAGTGATTGAGGAATTATATTTATTCCCAAATCTATCACGCAAATAAATAATAAGTACTAATAATATCACTTTTGTAATGGGGCCGTACGCGTATTATATTAATAAATCTTAGACTAATGGTCTTGTAATAAATCGATACGTCACAAGTTTAATGTCGCATGGGCCTATTCATTGAAATGACAAGTTGACATCTTGACGCAGCGATATATTACATGATGTCTGATATTATAATGTTATACTTATTATGTTAGACTTAATATTGAGAAAATTGATATTAAATACTTACAAGGCATCTGATTATCATTATTGAAGAACCAAGCTAAGATTGAAATTCGAATAAGTAAATTGGTTTTTGTTAACTTTTTATCTACTTCAAAAGTGCTACTTGCCCCCTAATTGTAGTAAACTAGTAATATTTATCTTAACTAATTATTTTTTACTTAAATTTGCAGAAAACTTACGGTAAAACGATATTTATTTAAACCAGGAATTATTTTGTTTTATTAACATAAAAAATAAAACTAAACTCTCATTGAGTATTGAGTAGCCGTTAAATAGACCAAAAGTGGTGTAAACATTGAATATCAAACCTTTCATAGGGAATGTAAACAACGTGTACTGCCACTCACTTTTTTTTTTTTTTACGAGGGGGAAATCTTCAAAAGATACCCGGAGGTTATGTAGGATTTGTACCTACTAAAACCCCCTCGATGGCCTCCTGGCGCAAACGGTGAGGCTCCGGGATCTCCAATGGAACACACCGGAGCCACTCCAGCGCAACGCCCATAGGCTTACGTCTATTTAGGTACGTGTTACTTTTGCCTGCTTTTACCCACACTTCACTCGACTTACCACTTCGAGGATGGAGAAATATTATGTGCGTAACAAGTTACCGCACACAATACGACTTTATTCGTTTTTATCGGACGTTTTAAACATTTTTCTCATTTGCCTTATACGCTTAAACTTATTCGTATGAATCATTCCGTCGCATATTATTCCGTTCGGTTGGATAATATAATGCCGAGAACAAGCGTTAAATTATAAGAATGTGGATTGCAATGTTTGCGAATATTTTTGTTTTCTTCTGGATAACTTAAAGTGTATAATATTTTATGCCGACTATTTGAGTCAACAAGTGCTTAATTTATTTTATGACTTTTTATCAAAGACGTTAAATTTACTCTAAAACTTTACTCTAAAGTACCTTGTCAATAAATACGACCTTTTGCTTATATCACTGAAAATTCAATATTTGGAAATCGCTTTGTAATTAACAGAGATTGAAGGCTTACTCTCAACAGATAGATACTAATTACTCTAAAAGTTGTTGGAGTTGTTTATTAGGTTCCTGAATTCCTGATACCTCATAGTTTAATACGCCATTTTGCTTAAATGTAATGAAATTCAATATTTAAAATTGGGAATGATATAAAATTGTATGATGAGAAAAGATGACGTTCTGGTATGTATGAATTATTTTATTTCACGTTTTGGTAAGAGAGTGGCATTAAAAATATATTTATTTATTTAAATACCTACCTACTATATAGCTAGACATACCTACTATATAGGTACATAACTACATACATAAAAACTTATACCAGATACGGCCATACACGATGCTGACGAATAAGTAAACTCATGATGGAGTGATTGGCCACACTTAATACAAATAAGTGCAAAAATGATGATAATATATTATTTTTATAGTTTAATAAAAATATATTTGTATTTTTTCTAATCAATAAAGAAACTTGGGTACAACAACAAGTTCACCTTAGAATGGGTACCTGGACATAAGGGTATACAAGGAAATGAGAGGGCAGATGAACTAGCAAGGAGGGGTGCAGAGGCGCCCACCATGGGTCCCGAACCCCTGGTGGGCGTATCAAAGGCGGATACTCGAGCTGTTCTTAGGGCATTAGCCCTGAGACAGTGCGAAGAGCTGTGGAAGAAGGCGTCATGCCCCGGTATGCGTCAAGCAATGACCTCATCACTGGATACTCGCGAAAATACTCAGATAAAGTGCAGCCTAAGCTGCACTGAGATTCGAATATTAATTAGGCTGCTCACTGGTCATTACAGACTTAACAAACACCTACACACAATAGGCTTAACCCTCGGCATGCCTGGTGGTAAAAAGTTACATGGCATGCCTGGTGGGTCTGTGAGACCCTAAATTTTAATTATTATTTCTTCCTACAAATTGGTATCAATTACTAAAATGTTTCTTTTTAGAATAAAATTAAAGATGTCCTTTAGGGTTTTAAATAAAACATGTTTTCGAATCAACAATATTTTTTAATAAAATTTTTAATTAAAAATTTTGGTTCGTTTTTAACGTAAAATTAAACATCTTATATTTATAAACATGCAAAATCAACTAGAATAAAAGAGATCTCAATCAGACTTTGGGGAACATTAGGCACATATGTTGTCTTATATTATAAGCTAAAATAATTAGTCTTCTTCATTTCCGGGATCATTTTCAAGAGCTTTGTTTTGGAAGCGCAACTTTCGCACTGGAAAATTGCATGATCTAGGCACACGTAGCTCTTGCACACCTCACAGATGTATTGTATCTTGCAATCTTTCTTTGACGGACAAACGGGACATCTACGCCTTACACCTGGAGCTGTTTTTTTACAGGTGGTCCTTCTTGGAGACCAATACGGTTGGCAATTCGTTTGCGGAAATTTGTAGAAAGGCTATTGATTTTCTGTCTTGATTTTATATGTGATTCTATTAGTGAGAAACCCAGATCTTTGATGAAACTTCTGCGATTGTTTTTGATGTCAGGGCAGTTGAGCATTTGAATAATTTTTGACATGACGTCTTCCTCCGAAGTGGCTTCATGAGACTCTTTGTCGCTGGAGTTGAATACAATATCATCTTCATGATCTTCGTCCCCCTGCTCGAGTAGCAAACTAATGTTGTCCCTGTCCCGTAGGTGACTCTCCATTCTAAACTATAAAAGAATGCTAACGATACCATAAGTTAAATTCAAAATAATATAAAGACCTTCATAAATAAAACCCATCAAATTCGTAAACTCTTTAATACACCCAAATTAAAACAATGAAAATCTAGCGTATTATGTTAAAAAATCAAGTTAACAGTTATATTATTATATAATGTTTATTTTTAATTAATAACACATAAATCACAAAAAACAACAAATTAATACTTACATGAAAACGTCACACCGTATGCCTGGTAGGGTCTGTGAGACCCGAGACCACTTTACACATGTCCTATCACTACTGGATCGCGCCCCTGGCTGAGGTAGCGGGTGGAATGCGTCAATTAGTTCATTACGGTCAGCTACTGAGAGCGGTTACGCGCGAAATTCATATTACAATGAATTGTAACGGTTTAACTGCTGCGGTGGGTCTCTCAGACCCACCCAGGCATGCCGAGGGTTAAGTAACACTGCAACATGTAGATTCTGTGGTGGGGCAGAGGAAACCTCCATCCATATCCTATGCGAATTCATAGCAATTACCAACTGCAGGAGTTTTATATTGGGAGGGCATTTAATTACACCCGATCAAATCAAAAACCTGGACCCCTAAAACATACTACGGTTCGCCCAGACCGTAGGAGTAGGAGACCTCTAATTTCAATGGGATGGCCACAACAGATCAAGAATGGTCGCAGTGGCCTCTGTAAAAAATAGTATGCATTTTTTACTTATATGGACCAGCTAGAATCATTACAACTGACTTATAGGGTGATTAACTTTTCAGTAGTCGTAGACGTACACGTAGTTATAAATATTACTACTACGCCAAACCTTCTAAATAAAACAAGCAAGATAACTTCAATAATTTCTTAATAAATGCTGTAGCCGTTGAATAAATTTTCCAGGGTTAAAAGATAAATACCTATACCTCTTTAAATGGGCTCACATTTAAACGGGAATTGGCTTGGTAGACAGCCAAGAAATCAGATTGAACTGGACAGTAAGAGACTGTTGTATCTAAGAAAATTGTTTTCACAGAAGTTGGAAACTTGATCTATGTGGTTAATGCCGCAAACGGACAAAGACAAGAAAATTATGAAATTCATGTTGTACTGTTTATGTAAAAGTTTATTTTCAGTTTTATTTTCAACTCCAGACACTGTTAGTAGTAGATATTTTACAGGTACATACATATCAGTTTATATATCAGTTTTATGTGCCACTGACTACTACCACTAGGAACTACCACTAGAATTTAATTTTTTTGTTTTTTTTTCAGTACGCATAATATAACAACGCTCATTATATTGAAATAATATAGTTTAAATATAAGGTATATTAAAAATTCCAAAATTTTAAAACAATACCTTGAACATCAAAAATAAACATTTATTTTCACGGGACCCGCAAAACTCCTTATGACATCAAAAAACAAAAAAAGCTTTCTCAAAGTAATTTCCAACGAAACAATCAGTATAAAGGACCCAATTTCACTGTCGGAACCAACGAATGCCGAAGTTTTATAAGCTTTTAACCGCTTGATTGCTCTCAGCATCGACCGTAGTAAATACAGTAACTACTTCATAATTCCTAAACTTTGTCGGATTTTTCGGAACGCTTCCGTGAAACATCAAGTCTTTGTTATACTTTATACTCTATAAAAATTGTTCAATTATGCGGTTCAAGTTATTGAGATGAGGATTTTCATACTTCATGTTTGAAGCAGATACAGGTATAAACGTATCATGATATTATACAGTTACTAAAAAATCATACATGAATTTACTTTACGATGTTTGATTTTTTTAACTGGCTTCAAAAAGGAGGAGGTTCTGAATACGACTGTATTTTTTATGTTTGTTACCTCATAAATTTTTATTGGGTGAACCGATTTTAATAAAAAAAATATTCTAGAGGTAGTACTTGCCGACTAGAAGCGACGTCTGCTGGGCAGTTTTTGGGTTTTCTCTGTTTATTGATTTTCAAGTCGGTATTTTTTTGTAAAAATTGAGTTTTTTTAAAAAAGTTGATTATTTTGCACCGACCGGCCGGCCTTGTCAGGCAGATTCCTCGCTTCGCAAACTAGGTCACTGGCACCAGATAAGCTACGGGTTCTTTGTTAGAAGTTTAATAACAAATAAAATATTTGATACCAAATAAATGATTTTTTTCTAACAAAACACCAATTAAATGTAGTTAGTAATATACAAGCTTTCAGGATAAATGTTGAATGTCCGTCGCGTTCCTGTTAGCTTAACGTTCAAGCCCATCATTATGACCACAAAGCCTGCGATTATCGAAAATTTCACTAGCCATTGAACCACAAAATTGAAGACATGTTAGCTGTCAATAAACTGATATTGGAATCGGTCGTATTATTGCCTACGCTTACAACGTTGTCGTACTTGATTTTTTACAAAGAATTACTAGAATTGGAACTAAGGCATTAATGGATTGGGTGTAAAAGGGTCTTTTCTTTATCAATTGGCTGCAGTGCTATTATTTTTCTTCCTTATTTTCTTCTTTTTGCAAGTTATGCATTGATGATGCCCCTGATGTAGACTAATTATATGAGTTTTTTAAGCGAACACTTTAACTCAACAGTCCTTTTTGTATTCTGAGTGTCTCAGTGAATTTTCTACTTTTAAACCTTTACCTTCAAATTCTTAGTTCAAGTATAGCTATTTATAATTGTAGCTGTACTTTTGAAATATTTGTGTTAAAATTAACATTTTTTATTCCCCTTTTAATATACCCAATATAGTATTCATGTGATTATTTTTCAATTAAATGGATGTTCCTCATTTTTTAAATCTTCTATTTCCGATTACAATTTCAGCAGCTGTTTGTGTTCGCGTTATTAATTATCTTGTTGGCTTGGGTTTCCCTGTATACGTGTATTTTAATGCAAATTACAAAATCCGCATAAATTTGCATCTCTAAAATTGGATAATACAGAACTTTCAAGTCTGCCAACTTATTTCGTCATTTATGTAACATTCAATAACACTGATAAGCTAAGAGTGATCATCTTAGACTGGCTAGCTTATAATAATGACATGAAGGTAGTTAAGAAATTGCTTGTCAACTCCACGACCATGACCTTGAAAGAAAAATGACAAAAAAAGAAAAGAGCCTCTCCATTTTCTTCTTGATCCATACACCTGTATTACGATTTTCACTCTGGCAATAGCTTCTGCTTGGTAGTAGGAAGTAGGGCTATAAGTCTAGCTGGTTAATTATTTTCCCTCTCGTTTTAGCCATCCGCCAGATGTTTCGTTATTTTGGGCTGGGAGCTTCTGACTGGCAAAGCATTAATAAGGCTTTTGGCATTACTGATGTCCATCGACGACTTTGACCACTTGCCATCAGATTTTTCGTCTTCTGGTTTGTCGGATGTAAAAAACCGGCCAAGTGCGAGTCGGACTCGCGCACGAAGGGTTCCGTATTTATTACGTAAAAATTGGGCTATGGTCGCTTTCCCAAAGGCCACTGTGACCATTGTTTTATTGTAGCCAAATATTAGCCACAACGCCATCTCTTGGACCGAAAGGTAACTTAACTATCGCTGAGGCGTCGAAAGTATGGGCGCCCACTTAAATATTTATTTTATTCTGGTTCATGAGATACAGCCTGGTGACAGACGGACGGACGGACTGACAGCGAAGTCTCAGTAATAGGGTCCCGTTTTACCCTTTGGGTACGGAACCCTAAAAACTGTTATTTCTCGTTGTCACCCTACAAACGGAATAATACAAAAGGGCATTAAATTTCATAACCAGTACATGTTTCAAAAATCATATTAGCTTACACAATTTTTCTGCGCCATTGAATTAAAATTTTACCTTTATTTACACTTAGCCGTTTGATTAATCAAAGCTCTGCTCTACTTACGAGTAGCTTTTGTGGCGTTAGCCACGGAAACGCCGGCTCACCGCAACATCGCCCATTCACCTTTGTGTTGGGAATATTCCCGTTGCTCTACAATATCCTTTCTATACCAAATTTCGAAATTTTGAACAATTCCAAGAAATATGTAAATTTCGTAACTATTATGATGCCGGCTTGTTTTCATACTAAAATTGTTAACAAAACACCATAAAAATGAATTCACAATGACTTAATGGATGATCAATTTTTGTCAGCCATTAACTTAATTGTCATTAAGTGTTATTTTGAAAACTCATAAATACAAAAGCATGGCATTCTTACAAGCTATCGTGACTTGAAAATGAGATTTTAGATTGTGATTTTAACCACTGAACTAGACCTACTTGGTCTGGAAGTTAACATTATACTATGTGCCACTGTGCCAGTTGCATATAGACTTTACTGGGTGCAGTTTTAAAAATTCTATACAAGTAATACGTGAACAAATGTAAGAAAATAAGCTTGTGTAAAATTTGTCATACATAATAGTGCGGTTGGGTCGTAAAATCGACTTGCGCGGCGCTTCGTACAGTGAGATAAAATCTTTTATTTATTGCCCCGCTCCGCACTTTAGACCTGTATCTAGAACACTTTGGGTCCTCTTTACAAGCATTAGGAACAGAATGCATGCACGACTTGTTGTTTTAATTTGTTTAAAGATAATTAAGTTGTAGATTTTGAAGAACTCCAAGTACCTTGGAGTTTAAGGTAATTTCCATGTTTTAAGTAAATATTTTACCTCTGAAAGGTTACAGTCCACCACAATACATAATTATACGAATACTAGTAAATCCGCCCTCGCTTCGCTTCGGGAAACCAGACCCTTCAAAAATCTCTATAAATTTTAACAAATTATGTTATTCCGATGTCTAAGCTATATTACAGTTTCATGAAAATCCGTTCAGTAGTTTTTGCGTGAAAGAGCAACAAACACACACACACACTCACTCACTCACTCACATACATCCTTACAAACTTTCGCATTTATAATATTAGTAGGAAGTAGGATAGGAAGTAGGATATCTAAGCTATATTCGATGTCGTTCGGTGACATCCAAGCAATCACTTAAAAGTTGCCTTGAAATGATTGCATTCAATGCAAGGTTATGGTCATATACCGTTACTATGCTCAATTTCCCAATTATGTAATAAGCTTTTTAAGAAAGTTGTTTTATAATTCAAGTACCTACGTATCGAAACAAGATTTGTATACGTATAGGATAATATAATAACTAAGCCCGCGACTTCCTTTGCGTATTGAAGTTTTTCCCACGTTAATCCCGTTACTTATATGTTGCACCACAACGTCTTCTATCTCCTAGTAAAAGTCCCATAAAAATCAGTTCAGCCGTTCCGGAAATTAGCTCAAACAAACAGACGGACATAGTTCAGACAAAAATTTTTAAATTGTTTGTTTGTATTTCAATATCAAATTTAATTTTATATATTTTATATGCACTGAAAAAAACACTGTTATTTTAAAATCACAAACAGACCCTTCCACTTTATTTATATGTGTAGAGGTTTAGGTTTAGCTTTCATGTATGGGACATGCTATTCATATAAACCTACCAACTAAATTGCGTTTCAGGGGCCTAAAATCGCAAATGTGGATTAATCCTTACGCCACAAAAGGCGCTCGGCCATTTCGGTTTGGTTTCCTTACTGCAGATTAGATGAGCTGGTTACAGCTTCGCGCTAACAGGAAAACCCATTGCTATACTTTTGGTCACTTTACGAGTACGCCGTATCTTAATGGTTTTCTTTTCAACAGCACCAACTAGCTGTAATGTAATCAGCTCGCGTATTATGTGTCGTAGTGTGCTATTTTGTTTAAAAAGAGGAGAAAATATGTGTCTCTGTCGTCCATTTCCCCCACGATACAGAAACTTCTAGTGTGGGCTACGAGCGTATACCTATCGTTATTTATTTTATTATTTGCCAGCGCAAGAACGAATGTTCTATTCGTTAAAATTTTAACATTAAGATGATAAAATAAATTATCCCGTTTCAAAGTTGCTTGAGAGACACAATGGATTACCGCTCCTCGTTATTGAGTATCCGATCGCGTGCACTGAGTGAATTATATTCTTACATCGCCAAGTCCATTTCGTGTATTCAGCCCGCTAAGTGTTTTAATCTTCGTCAAAGACGTTTTAGTTTTCGCCATCCTTTCTCCTAAACATCTTTTACACGCCGACTTCCTTGTGGACCAATCTTACTCGTTGGCCAGCCTTTTTCTTTCTGGGCTGATAACGCATCGTTAACTCATCATCATCATTGTCTCTACTCATGGTGATTCTCTTTTGAGCACGGGTCCCTCTTTAGAATAAGAAGGTTAAGGCCATAGTCCTCCTCACTGGCCAAGTGCAGATTGGTAGACTTCACACCCGGATGATTTACCGGACTGGCATAATTGACTACTTCGGTGTTACCGATGTTTCGACCTCCCGAATGGCACAATGGTACTGGCTTTGATTCCCAGCAATCGCAGATAATAATATTTCTGTTCTTGGTCTAGATGTGTGTTCTTCTCTTGTGAATGGTCCACGGTGTCCACGACATTCCCTTCATAGAATCGCTCGCCTAGAATTTTCTTTTTCAGTTTTTTCCCTTTTTATCCCCTTACCCCTTATCCCCTTTTAGTGCTCCCCCCTACACTCCTCCACGTACATGGGTGCCAAAGGGGGATGCCCGGTATTGGCTCTAAAACGCACTCAAATGAAATTATGTTGAAAAAAAAAGATTAAAAAAATATAATATGTGCGTATAATATCTCAATATAGGAAGTTTGCCTAACATTGCAGTACAATAAAAAGTAATGGAAATGATTTATTAAATATTTATATTTTTACGTCAGTTTTGATTATTGTTAGTTGTTGCCATCATAAAAACATTCTGCCGGATAAAATATTATCGTAGACAAAATTCAGTAATAATAAAATGTTTGCTTGTCTTGTAATTTTTTAAATATATAATGGTCGACTGAAATTATATAATATGTAAAAACCTTACATATATTTAATCCTACACATACAAATTGGACTTATATCGATCAATTTTATTTTATTATTGATTTTTGTAGTAATGGTAACTTCGAAAGCTATTGACGTTTGTCAATTTGTCAGTCTGAGAATGTCAAACACAGATTTTCCTGTATTATTCCTATCTCCACAGCCTATCTCTATGTGTTTTGGTGTATACCTAATGACACAATTATAATTATATTTCTTGCGGGATATATACCAAATAAAACAAGCACTTGCATATTATAATAGTGAGCATGTAAGGCGTAACGGTGCTATAAAATAGAGTTCCCAATCAAGAATAACTCTTCTTAAATAGGGGAAAATTGCACGCATGTAAGTCGAACAGTATACGCATAACTTCTACACCCGAACTTTGTTTCGTAATAATCTTTCACAAAACAATTCATACTATCATATACTAATAATGTAGCATATTTTTCTATTGTGCATTTAGAGCCTATCTCTCTATGAGGGATGGGCATCCCCCTTTGAGCTCTTCGCTTTAGGTAGTTTCGGCTGTGCGTTGTCTATTAGTCACTTGGTAACAGATTTTTTTTGTTATAGGTACATCTATAGATTTTTATTTACTGGCGACGGTAACCACTTACCATCAACTCGTCTGATCGTTTGTTAGACAAATAACGCGAGAAAAACCAATCGCAATTAATCTTTCGTGTCAAATTTCCTTGAGCTAATAGTGTTGTTCGGTCCACTTTAAGCTCGACGCTTGTGAGTAGTCAGATTTTTGCTCTTCTATAAAGCTAAGTTTTTAAAATCAATTCAGATGAAAAATGGTTTTATCGTGTTTTGACTCCTGAATTCTCAAAACATAATAGAACGCTGTGGAATGCTCGTAAATTATTCAAATTGCGTATTCTACTATCAATCATAATTGAAATTTTTCGTACTATGTAGGTTTTTGTACCGAAATTAAACCCAGACATCAGAATATCCGAAAACACGTACGAAATAATTAGAAATACGAGTATCTTCAGAGAGACAGTGGATAACATTCATACTTTTGTACAGAGTTCCCCACGTAAGCTCATGAATTTTTTGCTGTTAGCGGTGATCCATCCAACTTTCTATCGTCCGATACTGTTTAACTTTGTCCACCAGGACTGAAAGCATTTTGAGATATTAACATATTCATATTACTTATTCAACTTCGTCTTACTGGATCTTTATTTTTCTTCAGAATACAAAACCATGATATAATTTAATGTTAATGAATGGCGGAATCTGTCGTTTTCAACTGATATTGGAATGTATGGGGCTCCATCTCTCGCTCTGTAATTTTAAAGATATTGGAATGCTTTGACGAAATCGACCTAATCCATCTCGTGGTTTACCACCCTCTTCACCAATGAATCATATTACGGCTTGGTGGTAGAGCTGTAGTCCGACAAGCAAGCTACCACTCATTAGTCGTCATTCTCTCTTTCGTACTTTTCTCCGTTTTTCCTAGGTGCTTGTTCAGCTTGCGCGCGGTAGACGTGGCGAGCTCGTAATCACATTGACCGCCAGGCATTATGCGCGAGAGTTCAGTTGCGTCGCTACTGAATCGCGCGCTCCGCCGCTAGTTCAGTGTGAACACACACAAACATTTCATGCGTTTGATATGCTACGAGCGCGCCGCGCGCGTCGTCGTCGCGAGCTTGCCCGCTACTTAAACCGCACGTGCGATTCCTGTGTGAACACTTGGATATTACGCCATATATTTGATATTTCGTGACCGCGCCCGCCACCGCGCCCGCGAGTCAGTATGAATGAGCACTAAGTCACAACACATGGGCGATGTCTCGTTTGACTTCTTATGATCACTGATGGCACCACTTCGACATTAACAAAAAGTTCTACTCACAAACTACTTATTTGACGTCTATCTACATAAACATATATATTCACCCGACATTGTAATACATTTTCTTTTAATTTAATCCAATATAACGTGCAAGTTGATCGTCCCTTTAAACATTTCTGAACACTCCTTAATCCGGCTCCGTGTAAATAAAAAGGTGATTTATGTTGAGGTGCCCGGAGAAAAATCTCCCGCACTAATCTTGAATTAGGCCTCAAGGATCGCTCTATTCATCCTCTAACCTCCATCCTTTCATCTGGTTTCATTTACAAGGCTATAATTTTCACCATTTGAGCCAATCCCAAGGCTTCAACGCTTGCCTCTAACAATCCTTTTGAAGCTCAACTATTTAATAAAATATTTGTTTTTCGGATAAGTTTGTAAAACTGGAAAGTAATTAAGTTATGCTCGTGAAAAATACCTTAATATGGCTACAATAAAAGCAACCAGTTCCCCGCAATTTTTTTGCCCGGCAACGCGTTGGTGACGCCCATTATGTAATTAATTTATATGGGGAACAATGATCAATTAATACAGGATAGTTTGTCTGCATGCTTGATAGCTGTTTATAACCTGTGAACATAAAAAATACTAGTAGTATCCACCTAAATATTTCGATACATTTTATTCAAGTTATCAGGTCTTGGCCTCTGTCCACATTTTCCTGAGAATCGATTAGGCTATAATTTTGTATAAATATTGTAAATTGGAGCTTCAGAAAAGAATGCTGTATTATAATATCATAAGTCTGGTCTAATGGTGAAGTCGAAACATAGCCAAAGTAATTCTGGAATGGAATGACAAAAAAATGTTCTGTGCTAGTTTGATTTGTTTAGATGAGCTCCAGTTTAAAACTTCTAGGACTTTGAATGCTGATAACTGACAACTGAGAAAGCGTTCTACCTGATAGCAAGTGGACATCGTAGCCCATGGACAATGGACATTAATACTTTTATCAGCTATCAAAAGTACCAGCGATGCAACCGACTAAGAAAGAACGAAGAGAAAAGAAAGTAAGTGACTTTTAAGTCCTCAGTCGGAACACGACAGTTGTTTAGCGTTTGATTCAAGCAAAATGGTGTCAGCTAGTCAGCCAGGCTACAGGCCCAAGTCAGATCTGGCTTTTGTCTGGTCTGCTGACGTGATATTCATCTAAGTTTTCTTGCATTTCTAGATTAAATTTCTAGGTTTTCTAGATATTCTACTAAGTTTTCCACCTAGTTGCGTTTTTACGATGAAGCGGTAAAGTTGCATCGATAAAAGTGTATTTTTAGTTTTTAAACTGTATCTAACTATCGAGTTCAGTATTAGATGTTGACAATTTTTTTTTTCAATATAAAAACATTAGTGTATTCGTATGTTATTTGTCACTGTAATGTAGCACCCGGTGCCCTTGTTTACACTCTCGCAATTTTTTACTGATACAGAAAGGTACGGGTTATTGATTACCGTTTCCTATAAAAGCACCCTTTCCTCAGAAAGGGTTTATTGACTTATGTTGCACGAAAATAACAACTTGAAAATGTATCTGCTCTACTCCTACAATTTTTGTATGGCAAAATGAGAAACTTTTTATATAGTAAGTATCTAATAATAAATTAATAATACATAATATAGGTACCTATATAAAACCGAAAGGTCACTTACTCATCACGAAATATCTATACCCGCTTGACTTGTAAAGATGGAATTTGGCAAAGAAGTAATTTATACTTAATAGAGAGGTCCGTTACGAACGCAGTTTCTCATATTCCGCCCCTAAAAGGGTCAAATAGAGGTTGAAAGTTTGTATGGAAGTCCGTACATAAAATAATATTTGTTTAGAAAACCAAACTACATTAAAATGGATTCATTAAATCTTTGTGACGACAGGTTTTACCTCGGATTTTTAGAGCTGTTGGAAATTCTCATGGGATTGGAGACCAACCTTCATTATTTTCTGGATATTTTAGGTAGATAAGAAATAAAAGATTTATATTTTTGCTTTGTATGTAAGAGTATGTTTATAAGAATCGAATAATTATTTAATTATTGTCGTTGTCTAAAGGAATTTTGTTAAATTTGTATCCACGAAAACGCAGCCATATGTATCTTCTGTTTCATAACATTAGGTTAATTCATTTGAAAAATGAAAAGAAAATAGACACGGGAAAATATACAAATTAATTTAGGAAATCAGACGGCCGTTTTATTTAACATCCCTACCTAAGTAGGTGTTGTTTATAATAACAGTGATACTGTCTTGGTTTCTCAGTATTTGCAACTGAATTTTGCGCTTGCCAGTCGCACGAAAGCTCCAAAATTCTGCATTAACTTGGAGATACAGTATCTGACAACTTTATTTGGTGGTTTGCAGGAACTAAGTTTCAGCAGTTTGGGCAATAAAGTTTCAGAAAATCCGGAAATTAAATGCATAATCTGAGGTTTATAACTTTAAGAGGTACGAAAAGAACATCCTTACATCTCTACAAAGATTTAGTGGAGTTTCTGAACAGTTTACATTACCTACAGAAACTGATATTTTATAGGGAAGTACAGCGGAACCGGGTAAGGCAAATGATTAAATTGGGTATTGCCAGGGTATTGCCCAATATACCCAAGATTATTACCTCATAATTTCCGGCATGATTACTTGGGTTGTCGTCTTTATTGATATTATTTTGTATTCCTACAATAAAATGTTATCTTTTTATACATATTTTTAAGACTTTTTAATATTCTCTCTGCGACAATAGCCTTGGAAGCTGAGGTAATTTAATACACAATGGGCAAACATAATTATAATCACTAAGTGAATTATGCCCTGGGGCTCTTAATAACCCCTAAGCGTCTACATATTTCGTTTTACGACGGGATAAGCGCAAAGGATAATAAATTTAGAACGCAGTGAAGACTACTTAACATAATTTTAACCCTTAACTAGCTATTTAAGTAAACATAAAATGGCAACGTAGACATAATTCATTCGTCCTTGGATATTTTAATCATAATTAACGAGGAAATTCAATGTTTGCGATTAAAAACCTGCGAGCCATTTTAAAGCTTTGGTACCTCATGTCATAATCAAATGAATAATCAATTCAATAAAGCAATCATAGCAACCGCACGTTAATAGAGCGATTAAAATGTAATTTTGATTTTTGACAAAGAATTTGAATGGGATCAGATGGAACGAGGACTTAGATTGTAAGAACGTAATTGATGTAGATTGTAAGTACGTTTTTAATATCAAGTGACATATAAATAATAAGATATTGATATCAAAGAAAGATTAAATATAATGTCAAATGACATTTAATTTGATTACCAAGTGGTACTTTAAAAAAAATCTTTATGACTGAATGTCCTCTGAAGCGTGTTATATTACATTTAGTGTGCCTTTACAAAGCGTATTACTTTGAAGTATCGTTTATCGAATTGCTGTATATGTATAGTATAGAAGTTCTTTTGTAACAAATGAAAGTTCCTACATACATATATTTCGACTGAAATCCTAATCCTTAATGTATCTTTGCCATAATTGGATAAAGAGGTAATTCACAAGGTAATGTATTAAGGTATGTAATTCGTAGTCATAGTAACTTGAAATGATTTCACTTAGGTAATCTGAATTGCGTAGTGGTATAATTTAAAATTCATGAGCCGACAGAAATGATAACTTCATGTGCTGCACATGCTTTTCAAAATATTACCTAATATTGTGTTAAACGTGACAAAATGCGGAAATTTTTCTGCTAAAATGTCCCATTTAGATACTAATTTGTTATTGTTCTAGTTCCAGCTATAAATGGCTCACGAAAAAAGCAGACGAGCCATCTGATAATAAGCCTAATAATAATTTTCGCCATGATAATTATTGTCGCCATTGGACATGAGGAACACCAGGGGAGTTTTTGAAGTTGGAGCGCTACGGAATTACATCCCAAGAAAGCTCATTCCACTATTTACATGTATGTAGGTAGGTACATGGCGATAAAGATAGTAAGAATGGTAAGAATTGGGCCGTACAGTTTCTCCATGAGTTACTAATGTTTCCATTTCCACCAAAATTATTTAACATTGTGCGATAAATTAAGTTTAAAAATAATTATCCTTGTATTGTCCCCACCGAATTGTTAACGGTGTTTGTTTGCTATCTATCTCGTTAGGTTAGATTAGAACTGCAACCCATTTTCAATGCAATAATTTGAAAACTATCCATAACAAATCAACAAATCATACACTTGTAACAAATATGCACGTGGTATAGGTACATAGACTTTCATTCTAAAATTAGAAAAAAAATCCGATTTCAGAAAAAGGAGGAGGATCGCAATTGGTCTGTATTTTGTTTTTTTTTTATGCGTTACCTGTCCCATATAAGTTTGAGGGACATGTGAATGGTAGTTATTGAGTTACCTCTTCTTATCCATTTTGAAGTCGGTTATTTTTTGTATAAAGTGATATAAAAGTCGAAATTAATGTTATACCTAGCAGGTATTCGAGTGACATATACATTTCAATCTACTGTTTGCGGTGGACCGTGTTTACAAACGCATTACACAAAGACAATGTTGCCAGGTTTTCTATTTGCTTCGTCGTAGTCGAGTAAATAATTCGAACTTCCAAAGTTTCAGCAAACGACAAAGTTTTAACGTAAATATCTGTGTTAATAAAGAATATGAGTGAAGTTGTAAGGTAAAATTATGTTCCTAGTGTTTTTGCAACGTAAACATGAAACTTTGGAAATTTACTATCTTGAAACGCAAAGTTAATTTATAAATTATTTCTTTATAACAAAATATGTTTGGAGAGAACACAATAATTTGATATAAGAGAAAATATATAGCGTAAATAATTTCTGATAAATAATATGAACAATATTTTATAACGTAGTTCACCTTTGTCATCTAATCTACATATGTGGCTTTGTGCTGAAAGATTTCACCGGATTAATCAGCTTACTCACTTATTGATGTGTGCTATAGAATAAAAGAGATAAGATGTAGCTACTACAGTTAAGTCATTACAGCTTTAGTAATTCTTGTGGTAATTATATACGAACAGGAATTACACAATGTGTACATTATTATGTAAGAGAATAAAATATAGTAACAATAAATCTATGTTACACTAGATTATAGATTTTTTATTTCAGGTTATCTTCGTTTATATCACTTTAAGGGGGTTTCCAAAAATGCTCTCTTAGCAGTTCTCTACACTGCCAAAGGAATATGTGTGCCAAATTTCAGATATTTGCGTTTATAGTTTCGGCTGTGCGTTATCTGTCAGGCCCTTCCCACACTACGCTATTTATTAGCTACGCGACTCCGACGCGACGCAATCCACAGTTCGCCTACACTGCTGTGTTCACTGTTAGGCACTTCTCACATTACGCTATTTATAAGCTACGCGACTGTGACGCGATCCCAAAGGACAGGAGTCGCATCGTAGACGCGTCTCCTGTCAGTGAAAAGTGTCAGATACATACAAATTTTGGATTGCGTTGCAGTTTTGTAGCTCATAAATAGCGTTGTGTGAGTACCATAGGACACACTTCGTAGTCGCGTCGCCTCGTGTGCGGAACTTGGTAAATATATAGGACGTTGACTCACGAGCGTCGCATGGGCAAGATTTTAGGAACTTGCAAATTGCGTTGTGTGAGAACGGCCTCAGTTATTCATTCAGTCACTCAGTAACGGAAGGGTTTTATATTTATTGATTGACAACCAGTAATAAAAACCGGTAATACCTACACTTACTTCTGCACCCGGATTTGCAAGTGGCATAGACAACACAAATTAACATAATATCACTAACACACTCCAATCGACAACTAATAAATATTCACCTGTTTCATACATATCCACCCTGGCCCTGAAAATCGAACCCGGGAATTCTCGCTATGAGGACAGGGCTACCGAACAGCCTACGATATTTTTTCCTGATATTAGATTTTATTACATAAAGCACGGTCCTTACAGTTAATAAAAAGCGTTATTATGCCTGTAAAGAAATGTAGGCGAGTTATTAACGCTTTCATAAGAGTACGAACAATATCCAAAAGTACGCGTCTCTGTGTAACTGAATATTATTATATTTTCGCATTCAGCCAACAGACGCTAAAGAGAGAATCTTGAATGTCGCTGCGGAGTTACTCAATGTAATGAAATCTTCAGTCTGACACAATTCCGCCTCCGGAGAGCCGAAATCTGATTTTTTGTTTCTTAATTTTTATTCCATTTACGCACCAATAGTCGCCCTTGAATCGAAATAAAACTTTCACAACTTTCAGCTAAGTCGACTGCGAAAAGTATTGCAAGGAATGTTTAATTTATTTTAGTGTGGGTTCAAAGAACAGTGGTTTTAATATGTCACGTCACTATTAAATCGTTGCTTGCGGTCCAGAGTTCACACTGATACTGTTCAAAGGAAATAAATTAATCATTTGCTGTGGGGAAACCTAAAATGTTCTCAATACGAAGTCTGCAGATTCGCACTAGTCTAACGAGGTGTGCACTTAACCCGTTATTGTGTGAGAGACACTTTACTCGGGAAGCCAAGTGATTATCACTTACCAAACTGTTGTTGTTGAATTCGAATATTTTGATTACGAATTTAAACGTTATTATAATGGCGCAGGAAAATGTCTTGAGGAAACCAGCTGCATACCAGAGAATTTGCAAAACTCCAAGGTGTGTTAACAATGTCGATCCAGTCGACCCGGGCTCAATAGTAGGCCAAAATTTCCAGTTCCAAATATAAAAAGTATTTTTATACCTAGCAATTTAATTGTGAATAGGTATAGGTATAGTTTTAAAAGGCGCCGAAAACCGCAACAAGTGGAGAGACATGACAAGGAAAGTGCTTAGTGGTGGTCACGACCCTCAGCACTGAGGAAACCGACCTATAGAGAGAGAGAGAGAGGTATAGTGCAGGTTTGGGTGGTTAATGAGTAAATATTGACTCACATATTTCCTTGGAGCGGAAAAAAGAGATAAAAGTAATTAATTAGGGTTCCGTACCCAAAGGGTAAAACGGGACCCTATTGCTGAGACTTCGCTGTCCGTCCGTACGTCCGTCCGTCTGTCTGTCACCAGGCTGTATGTCATGAACCGTAGTAGTTACACAGTTGAAATTTTCACAGATGATGTATTTCTGTTGCCGCTACAACAACAAATACTAAAACACTGAATAAAATAAATATTTAAGTCGAAATATGGCTTCGACGCTTCAGCGATAAATTAGTTACCTTTCGCTCCAAGAGATGGCGATGCTTCTGGCTAATATGTGGCTACAAAAAACTAAAGTAAATATTTAAGTGAGGCTTTCATACAACAGGCCAGATTTTTTTGGTGTTTTATACATAATGGTACGGAACCCTTCGTGCGCGAGTCCAACTCGCACTTGGCCGGTTTTTTTGATCTGCAATAATTCTCCTTAAAGAAAATAAACACATAGGTGACAGTTTCGTTTCGTTAGTTACCCCCATGACTTTAAATGAAAAAAAATGCAATTTCAGCGTTAACAGCGCGTTTCCAACTATTCGTATACGCTAAACTCCCTAGAGGCTTTCCATCTATACGCTCTTTGTTAGGCCTATGTATGTTCAGAGAAAGAATACAAATATTAAATATGTTTTTATTTGACTTAAATCGTTTTACCAAGTCAAATATATTTGTTTAAGTTACAACTTGCTATTTTCAAGACAGGTTTATTAATAGTTTGACTGATCCCTTGTGCTCAATGACCTGACAGATCATTTTCTTGCAATCGGTACTTTTCTCAAGCCGAAAATTAGGATAAAAACACCTAAGTCATAGTGCTCATAATCATGGTCATCTTCATAAAACACATTATGCAGATATTTCCAATAAACAAACTTAAAGGTAAGAAGGGAATCTCGCAACTTCTTACTTCTTCCATTCACTTTGACTCGAGTTTGAATCCTTACTTTTGTTGTTGCGGCTACCATTATTATTCAAGAAAAAGGATTTAACTGGCTAATGAAGGATTTTCTTCAACTGGGAAAAGTTCAAAAGGAGACAAAGATTACGAAAGAAAAGTTTCTGGTAAACGATCCTTGATTGTTCAAGAAACATTACCTAGATCTCTTTGTTGTACCTAAATAGGAGTTTCGAAAAGATGTATAGCTGGAATGCTAATGAAAAGCGGTCAACTGCGAGCAGGACTCGCTCACGAGACGTTTCTTTACATCGAGTAATATTGACTCGAATTAACTGGTTACGAATAAGATTGACACTATAAAAATCTCATGTTTCGAAGGTTATTAACCGACTTCGAAAAAAGAAGGAGGTTAACAATTCGTCTGAAATTTCGATAATTCTTTCGACATTCGAAAGGTATTGACTGCCGTCTGCTCCTATTTTAATTTGAGCGACATCTGACGGTCAGTTTTTGAGTTATTCTCAATAATGTGAATTTAATTTATGCTAACTTTTGACTGAGTGTTCCGATTTTGATGATTATTTTTTTGATCGAAAGGTAGTGCTTGTCATATGATCCCCTATAAATTGGAGCGACATCAAGCTAGTGGTTTTTGAGTTATCTCGATTTTGAAGTCGGTTATTTTCTTGTAAAAAGTTATTTGTAAGGGTTTATTCTTTTTATTATTTAGTGTGTGGTCGCTTTAGCTACATCATTACAATTTTTGAGGAATTTCCAGGTACCACTTTACGTTAATGGAATAGAGCCTTGTGAAAATAAAATAGATAAGGGAGTCATATTGGGAGGGTCCGTTCGTCACTCTTTGGGTAAGGAACCCTATAAAAGTTACGATAAATATTTAGCTGTTACCTTCTATCTACCTTCACTGAAAATGTTATCTTGGAGTACAGAATAGATGCCGTTTGGCAGGCAGGGTCATACGAAGTAAACTATCAGGGTCGCCATTAATTGAAGTCGACATTTTTCCACCCGCCGTTCAATGGAGATGGAGTTTTTCGCGTCGGCATTCATTCGTTCCGGCGCACATTGAAGCTGGCGTTTTTAGATGCCCCGTGATGTATTCTTTGACAATTCAACGCTGTATTCTTTGTTATGTTTCCTGTCGATACTTTGTTGATATCTGTGTTATCTTCATTAGGTATATTTGAAAAAATATAAGAAGGGTAGAAGTATTTTCTCAGTATGTTTGTTCAGGCATCGCACAAAAACTACTGATTGAAATTTGATGCGGTTTTGGTTGCAAGACAACGTCTACCGGGTAACCTAATTTTAAATTAAGTATCTATGGAAAGAGAAAATTATAGGAAACTTTAAAATATACAGATCTCTATAACATGTTTTCCGCGCATAACGTGCACAATGTTTAAAAAATTTGCGAATTGTGCGTTTTACAAAAAAAATACGGAAGGCCTTGGTTTGTATTAGAGTGAACATGTAAATATGGACGCATGGACGTATATCACTTCTTTCATCTATAACATTTATGTATCTTGCCAGTTGTTCTCAGAACACGTGTAGATAATCGTCATGTACAAGTGTACATAATCATTTATCTAGTGTACAAAAAGGTATAAAAGAGACAGTTAAATGAGTGGCGTCAGTTGAAAATACTAAAACTGTTACAACAGAAACATTTGTGTTGTGGCAGAAGGTCCCGTCGTAAAGTCAGCTCGAGCACATGCGAGCTGGGAGCCATTACGGTTTTACGTTTCTTTTCCTCTTCACTAGCTTTTGTTTACACGTCTTTGCTTGAAACATGTTCAGTTATCTGCATACAAATATATTTTTCATGTAACTTTATAAATATTATAAAAAAATGGCTCGTATAACATTATATTTATTATAAAGATTTATTACATCACAGCATCATTATTGGAGAAGGGTTAACTGCCTAATATCTTAACTACTTACTACCCTACTTGTTGATTTGAAAGGCTCGGAGTAAATCCTGTTTGCGGAAGATTTTAAGCCCCTAAAGTTGGCAGCCTCATCTCCTATCTATTGATGACAACGGGGATCGACTAACCACATTGTTCGATTCTATTGTTGGTGGATAATGGAGTTCAAGTCATTCAGGAGATAACAGACATCTACTATGTAGATAAAAATAGATAGTTTAACCGATAACCGTGAAAAACATTCTGTTACTAGAATAGGAGAAAAATCTGAAATTCACAGAAAAAAAAAATCTATAGACGACTCTATATTTATTTGGATATTATTTTCATTGAACTCGAATCACAAAAATAAGATCATCGGAACTATGTATTTATTTATTATTTATTTAGGCATTGTCGAAAAATTTTAAACAATGTTGTTTTAAGTGTACGGTCTTGTAACATGTTTCATTGTTAGACAACAATGTTAGATAGTGTGGACGTGTTATAAAACAGAAGTTATATAACATGTTGCATAATCTGTACGCACCATAAGAATATGTAACTGTAGCGAAGCAAAATTTTGAATACTACTGCGTATCGTACAGCGAACCGCGTACTTTACTTGGTAGCAATGACGTCAGTTTGAACGTAGTTTATTCGTGACGTTTATCACTTTATCACATACATTTCCTTGCGAAGCGAAGCTCCTTGTTTGTCGCTGTGGGTCAGCGTCTTAATGTCCCATACAAGGGGTCCATTACATTGCATATTCTCCTTAACGGCTAAGTAACGTTGCGACACCTCACTAAGTTTATTTAAACATAAATATTAATGCGGTACGGTTACTGCTTTACTACATTTGAATGTATTTCCTTTTATTGCCCGTTCCTATTTGGTACTATGTCTAGTGCAGTTTTATTGTTTCACTAGAGAATCGCCCGCGCTTCGCTTCGGGACCCGTAGGTAACAGCCGCGTAGGTCCTGCTCCCGTAGGAATCTCAGCTAAAAAGTAGCCTATAACATTTGCCTATGACTTAAGTAAATTAAGTACATGTATTGTAGTATTTAATAGCGTGATTCAGAACTTGCAAATGAATTTTACTAACGCCATCTATTAACAACTCCGGAATTAAATATCTAGCAACTAACAAAACATCGATCTTCCCATGGGAATGAGATGTTTTTTCGCGGTAAAAGTATCCTACGTCACTCTCCACCCTCCTAACTATCCCCACACACATAAACCATAACATATAATAGCCATGTTGTGACGTGAAAGAGCCACAAACAAACAAACAAACACACTTTCACATTTATAATATTAGTAAGGATAATGTTATCTAAAACCTTTTTTCTCTTTTTTAGAGGCGACCATCTCAGTCCTCAGGGGTAGCAACGCATCTGTGACCGAATTGGATCAAGACACACTAATCATTACTAACTGGACAATACTAATATTAACTAACAGGACTAACTATCACTAACAGTCCCTGTCCTCACACTTATTAACAAACTAACCAACTAACATTCTAACACAATCTACTAATTGGACTAACCACAATAGTCCCTAAATTGGGTCTTGTTCTAAGTCGGTTACAATTGCCATGGGCGGCAGCGGAAGGGTGGTGCTGCATGCTCGTTTGCTACCTTAATTCAATAAAAAAAAACGATCTAATGATGATGAAACCGTTACCGTTACCGTTACGACCAGTTTCGCCGGTTACGGATAAAGTGTCACATAGTTATCTGATATTTAATACTATCTATCAGACAAGGGCTGCTGATAACTTTTTTCTGTTTCACCACCAAACTCCCTGATCATTTATCTAGCAGATAAATTTATCCGCCAATTAAGAATTGACGGAGCGGCAACGTCGCGTCGCTTAGTTGCGTTTCGTTACTACTACGTAAACTGTCTTCACTTGAACAATCATAAAAACTTAACTAATCAAAATATAGGTGTATGGATCAAAATAATAAAAGTTTCCTATTTTATATTTAGAATTATATTTTGACCATGAAAAAATTAAAATTGTGAGATTGCTACATATTCGAATACGCATCTGTTCAGAGAAACTAAACGCAAGTGTTATACGTCAGATAACGTCTACGTCAGCTACTTGAATCTGCTGATAACTTAACAGACAGTCTATGCCAGATAGGACTCTCTGACACCTGTGAAATCAAAAGTTGCAGTTTATCTGGCAGATAAGTTCCTATTAAGCTATCAGGGACTTGATCACAAGGTGGTGAAATAGGCTCTAAAGGCGACCGATTTACCAACCGCCAAGGCACCGCCTAAAACAATAGGTTTATCGACGCAAAACGTTGAAGAAAAACACTAAGAAAGCATTTCTTGAAAATTCATCCTCTTGAGGGATAAATAAAGAGTCAAAGTTTGTATAAGGATAACATAGATTTTTAGTCAAATTCACTCGAGAAATATTCTTAACTAATAAATTACATTTAAGCCTTAAAAAGTAAAAATAGGGGCATCATCAGCGGCATAACAATAGTTACTTTGCAAAACATTTTAAATTGTAGAAAAATGATGATTAAATAATAATGCTTAATCACTAAATCAAAGTGTCTCATAAATAATTGTCTGCTTGTGCTGGACGAAGGAATCGATATTTTTTTCCATTCGACGTTCGATTTTGAAATCGATTGCTAAAGTCCTACAAGGATATTTTGGTGCATGACTGACGTGAGGGTGACAGAGACAGCGACTTACAGTTTGCCATCCCTGTAAGGCGCTGTCTTTGTCACCCACACGTCATCCACGCGCCAAAAGATCGTTGTAGGACTCTACTCGAAAATCGAAACATTATCAAGACGGCACGACATTAATTCTAAATTGAAAGGTCGTTTAAAAAGCGAAAAGCTTGAGCCAGTTCATAAATCGACCGAGTAGGAGTCCGTTTATAGTTACAGAGTACACAAATCGTGTGCCAGTCAAGTTAAATTAAGTAAAAGTGTGGCGAGGGCCGTTGGCCAGAAAATTAAATGTACGCTAGCAAACATCGACATACGCTGTTTGTTGCCGGATATATTTAATAGACACAAAAAATATAATAATTACTTATGCTTCTCACTTAAATCTATATCTTAATATTATAAAACTAAAGAGTTTGTTTGTCTAAACGGGCTAATATCAAGAAAAATATTTGTGTTAGATAGTCCATTTATCGAGGAAGGCTATTCATTTCACGCCGCCGGATAGGGGCGGAGCATCAATGGAAAATGTTGCAATAGTGGGAAAATATTTAATGTTTGTACACGTAAGGAAGAAACCCGAATACTACTGTTTATACCGAAATAAGAAGTTCCCTGAACTAAAATAAGAGCGAATCCATTGGTCATAAACAAAAATTTATATTCGCTTACAAGTTTTATTAGTTGTTCGTTATCCGTCAAGTAAATAGAAAACAAGACGTGTTCCCTTTTTCTTATTTACACTAAACAGGTAACACCCACAGACCCGAATCGCGCACACAAAATATTCTTTCCACGAGTACTGCCCGAGCTTGGGTTACGATAGATATATTATTAAATACTTGTACTTTAATACACATTGTATAAAATAATATTATTTTGTCTGCCACGGCACGTGTCTGGTACGCTCAATGTTTGTAGATATAAACGGACCTTTAACAAACGCGAGGGCGCGGTCTATATTATGTATATCGCGCAGTTCTTGAATACTGGTGAGAATATTAATTGATTTTTATTTATCTAGGGATTTTGATACGTTAACATGTATGGCAACTCTGTTATTTTCTTAAACTGTATTTATTTACAGTACGATATTTCTTTGCTTTATTTCTTGAGCTTCCGTTTAGCTGTAATGATGTGGAGTACACTAGGACTTCTCGATATGAAGATTCAAGTCTCGCTTATTCAAGTAAGTATTGAAAGTTCAAGGTCGCTTATTTATTTTGTTAAGCAATGATAATCTAATGGTTTGAAAGCCAGACTCTCAAACAGGAAGACTTATGTTAGAATTCAGCAAGCACTTCCAGTTCGCAGAAAATTTATATACCTACTTGGCACGTATTAAAAACATCGCAAAAAAATCTGCATACCTACGAGAGAGTTCTACATAGTGTTCTCAATACATAAAGCCTGTCAATTTGCACTTAACCAGCGTGTTGGACTTAAACAGCGTGGTGCGTGGTACGTGGTGCTTGGTGCTTGGTGCGTGGCGCGTGGTGCGTGGTGCGTCGAGCGTGGTGCGTGGTGCGTGATGCGTGGTGTGTGGTGCGTGGTCCGTGGTACGTGGTACCTACGTGGTGCGTGGTGCGTGGTGCGTGGTGCGTGGTGCGTGGTGCATGGTGTTTGGTGCGTGGCAGCCTGCATCTCTCACTATGTGGGATGAGATTTGACCCCAGCAGTTGGAAAGTTCCATCGTTTATTCATGGCCATTAAAACTGGACATTAATGAATTATTCTCTAAAGGCAAACTTTTCATGTTTCCTACTTTTCTAACTTTGGGGGCCGTAGAATTTGTCAATCGTAAGTGATCGACGAAGTTGGATTGTTGACCCTCGATGGAAAACTTTTTGACTTTTAGACTTTTTAACTTTTTTACATAAAAAGAATTAGATTGTACAATACAATACGAAATCTGCCTATTCTGTTTCAAAAGTCAAAGGTTTTTTATATAACTAAGGTACCAACTGAACAGGTAGCACCACCCCTTTAACAAGACTCGAATAGGGACTAGGATAGTTGACCCAGTTAGCAAATGGTGTTAGAATATTAGTTGATACCAATTGAGGGTGGTACTTCTAGTTCCTCGATTTATTGATCGGTTAAAAAATGTATTTTATAAAATACATCAGCATGCCATTACTTCAGCCCGCCAGGCTATAAAAATATGTGAGAAGGCGGTTAGAGATCAAGGAAATATTTAACGAGGTAATTATGTACGACCCAAATGGCGCAGTGGTCAACCCTGGGTTCGATCGGAATGAGCGGAAATCTGAATGATGAGTTTCATCCAAAACATCCTTGTTGTGTGTTGTCCATGGCACCCAGGACACAGGGACTTCCACTGACTTCCAGTGTGGGGTTATGAGTATGTAGTGTTATTTATTATAATTATTTTTATAGGTACAGGAATGACATTAATATCATGATATCAATCTTCTATGATAATTGTTATTCATGCATGCACACTATCTTTGTAGTTTGTACCGGTTTCATGATTTGGCTAAAATTACCATAGTTTATTCAGGTAGTAACGCTTTCGGTGATATTTACATAATTAGGGTGCCGGATCTAACTGCACAACTGTAAGGACCCACACTCACCCGTCGAGTTTCACTTGTTTAAATACTCATTAGTTTGTGAACTGAAAACTAAAAGTTTATGCGGCTTTACCGTTGTCATTAATGTTAATGTTAATTATACAGGTATTTCAATTTCTGGCTAATCAGTGTCGGATCATTACTGAATGTCCTTATAACCACCACTACTAGGTAGGTACTACTAATAATTTCAAATGTTGTTACTTATACTTTTTTTAAACTTCTTTGTCTCTGAAGTCTTATTATTGCTTAGTGCACTTTTAGGAATTTTTTGCATGATCATTCATCATCAATGCAATCCTAAATGTTTCAAGTACCGTCATTCCAAAGTGTCGACTACGACATATTTAAGCGACTGTTGAAGCGATCGGTAGTCGAATGGGTGACCGCTGGTGTTACATAACTTTCTTAAGCGCGTTTGTGTTGGAGGGCACGTAAAACATCAAACCTAACGGTTGTTTACTATCTATAATCACTTACTATAATATACAAATACAATAACACTGCTTTCGACGGCATGGAAACTTCTGATACTTATAATATTAGGTAATAGGCCACTAACATCTCAACCAATTCATGCTGGTGGGCCCTTAAATAGTTGAGACCTATAAAGCTGAACAATATAAATATTACACTGAAATCACGTAACACAAATCAATATCTACTTATTAATTTTATTAGATTCATACTAAAATTGAGTTTACCAATTAATTTACCTGGGTAATTTGATCAGACCAATTAAGCGAACAGCACCGCAATTTTAATGAATCCTTCATCAGAACTAAGAGCAGATTTTAGGGTTCAACTAAATATAGAAAATTAATTTGTTTAACAGGAAATTCTTATTTGTTAACAGACACAAAAATCATTGAACTTGAGTGTAGATGATCTTATACCTATAGGTACCCTATTGATACTAATTGGCCATTTGGCCCAACTGTTATAAACAAACAATATCGATGGACTCGTCTCTCGGACAAATATAATGAATCCGTGATAATACCACAGTACTATTCATATTGAACTAAATTTTCGTCCTAGTTCAATTATTGGTTTCTCATTGCATAAATTCTATTAGTGGCATAAATTAATGGAATTTATCGCTAAATGCATGCATTTGACTTGTTTTAATGAATAGTGTTTTGTTCATTTTATGTCTAAACTCTAAACAAATATTAGTATTTACTAGTATAACTGCGACGTTACAAAATGTCGCATAACGACTTTGAAAGTCGCAAAGGAGACCAGCAACTTTCTTAAGGACCTTGGGCTTGGAATATGAACATGCATGAGACATCGCTTTTTAGATCGAGGATATTGTTACCACATTGTGCATATTCCGTTTTTGCGGAAAATTATGGGAATAACGAAATATAGTCGTCTTACGCACCGCGCACACATAAGTATCTACTTTAGTCGTTTAATATTTTAATGATTTGATGTAACTAGATTTTGAAATGGATGTATTAAAATACGCAAGATTATTTGAGGGTATTTAACAAGCTGGCCAATCAGGCCAAAATCTGATGTTCTCCATTGTGTTGTAATTTGTATGAGACATTTTGAGGTCTGAATTAGCGCCGGGCCTGTTACTGTCGTCAGTCGCAGCTACGTCGCAGGTGTACCACTATGTAGCAAATAACGAAATGTCATCACACAACTATACGAAACTATTTTAGACATATATTATTTTTTGTGGTTGCAATAACAAATCGTCAAAATACCGCAGGTACCTACATTGGTCACAGCACTTTTGCAAGTATGAATAGTAAGTAGTGATTGTTTATTTTTTTAATGCCTAACTTAATTATATAATTGACTAGTAAATCCGCCCTAGCTTTGCTTCGGAAAACAGTCCCTTTAAAAATCTCGATAACAAATTATGTTATTCTGATGTCTAAGGTATATTACTGCAAAGTTTCATGAAAATCCGTTCAGTAGATTTTGCGTGAAAGAGTAATAAACTCACACACACACTCACATACATCCTTACAAACTTTCGCATTTATAATATTAGTAGGAAGTAGGATAGTAGGATTAATTCCAACGTTGAAATTAAATTTTAAAATTAACGTGAAAAATTTCTTTTTGGGCAGTCGGAATAACCCAGTCGGGTAAAAGTAGCTTCCAGCTTCTGATGGCTGGTCGCACTTCCAAAAATAGCGCCAGCAGCGTGGTACAGTTACCGTAGGGCTGCGAAGAAGAATGGCTATAACACATTTCATGGTCCACTTCTGAGCACGGGTCTCTCCTCATCATTTTGGAGGCTACTACATACTCCACCACGCTGCATCAGTGCGGATTAGTGGAGGGGTTAGTGGCCGAACTCAATTATAAAAACTAAAGAGCTTACATACAATAAACTGACTTAATTTAAACTGAACTTAACTAACTTAACTAAACTAAGAAATCTAAGTATATCAATTGCTCTTTCTAGTTAACAAGTTGTACACATACAGAACTGAAATAGTTCAGAGATTTTGCAACGAACTTTTCCCTCACTACACGAGAAAAACTTAAGGCGGACGGCTCTATTACAAGGCACATTCCGATCGCGTTCAATCCGAGGAATTTATCGAAATGCTATTCGAAGACTTTGCCATAATAGATCTGTCAGGGAAAGTAGGTCGTTGTACGGAATTGTGATTCAAAAAAATGTTTAGCTCTTTGCTTAATATTCTAATTGTGTAAGTGATAAATGTATACTGAGAATCAATATCGTTACAGCTCCATAATACAACAAAAATATATGATTACAGCGTTCCGCTTCTAGCCGCTTCTACTCGCTGTGACGTATTTAACACGTTCGCTGCGTCTTCATTTTCAAAGAACTTTCCGCTAGTAGCTTTGGAGACCTAAAAGATCTCCTAACTAACCTGGCCTGTGGTGCGTTAGAGACCTAATCAGTCTCCTAAAAATACAGTTTTGAAAATAATTTATATCTTCCAAAAAACCAATGATATATTTTTGAAATTTTTATGGGTCAAAAATAACCTATTGCTGTATATTTTGCTAGCTGCGGACGCAGTTATGACATACGAATAAACTACAAATAATAAAATAAAATTAGGTATCGATTGTATCTCGTACCGCAACCGAAGATAGTTCAATATGTGTAGTAAATAGTGATGGGAATAAAATAATATCTCAGTTGTCGATTGAAAAAGTTTTATTAAAGTTTATTTATAAACTATGGTCGCAAACAAAAAGCATTTAATTAAATGTAGGCCTATAACAAAACATAAATTGTCAATTTTTAAAGATAACATTTACTCTAAAATGACTAAACCGGCTACTATTGAACATAATGATCCTATTAATCTTTATAATAAATTACATAAAAATATCAACGACGAATTTAATCGAATATTTAAGTGTAGGTACATAAATAAAAACAAGAATTGTAAATTCAGTGATTGGGCTACTGTAGGTATTTTCTATGGCGAAAGACAATATAATTTTTCTCCAAGCTTCCAAAACCACGTAAAAAATTATGCCAACATTTTTAAACTCGTTTGTATTTAGGCGAAGTCAATGTACATAAAGGATAAAATTGTTAATTCAGAAAATAAAATACAAGCTACTTGGAGGATTATCAGCAGTGAGACAAGTAACGCCGAGTCTCGCGATTTCAGCTATGAAATATTAGATAATGAAAATAACATCACTTCCGACACAGAAGTAGCAAGCGTTTTTGAAAATCATTTTCGTAATATACCAATAAAATCAACCAATTCATTAGCTTCTTCGCCGGTGAAAGCACTTTCTATTTTAAAAAGTAATGTCAGTGAATGTAATGTTGTTTTTGAATTTAAGTATACTACTACAACACTATATCTATCGATCTATCGATACTAGGACAACACTAAATCGAGTCACGCAGCGCCCGCGCCACCCACCTTCCCTCTCTTGCGTCTACGAGGCTTACGATTTTACGAGTATCAACATGCCTCGTAACGCAAGGAATTAAAATAATTATAATACTGTGCGTTAGGGACCTAAACCATCTCTTATTCTTTTTTTTATGTCCTGGAATTCACCATTAAGTAGGAAGCAAATATGTATATTTGTCTTTCTCATACTTAAAGAACTTTACAAGTTAGAGCCACCCGCACGGAGTGAAAGAACACGATTTTAGTCGACGCACAGTTCCGAAAACCTGTAAGAGATCTGATAGATCTCGTAACGCAGCGAACGTGTTAAGTAATTTTTTTGGAAGCCGTCAAGCACTTATTTGTTCTTCTTATTTAATATCTAGATAAATTTTATTTTTCGAAGGTTTTCTTATTCGCGAGGTATTACTTACTGTTAAATTTATGCTTGTTTATTTAGTCACGTTATTATCAAGCCAATCAATGAATATTATGTAAAGTCTTAAATAATTCCGCAGTCAATTTCAATCTTCGAAATAATCTAATAAGGTCGTAGCTATTTGGCTTCTCAACCATGTGAATGGGGCTCATAAGAATTGGTCCCATATTGTACATATTTTTTATCGAGGGTTGAAGCATACGAATCTTGAGCATAATACCAATATGATCCGTTAAGTCGTGACCTCTACCTATACTATGAATATTTTCTTATACTTTTCGAGTTGTTAAGTCATATCGTATGGGATTTTATTATGGGATTTTTATTGTATGAATTTGTATACCTACAGATATTAGTTTTATGCTTACGATTTAGAATGGCGAGTAACTTTCATTTTTTTAAATTCAATTTCGTAATACGTATTTGTAATTTATAACTTAACTATCATAAAGATGAAATTCATTATTAAAAATAAATAAATCAGTATTTAATTAATGACTCACTACTGAACACAGATCTCTCCTCGTTAATTTTACACAATGGAAAAATATAATTAATATTACATTGCTAACACAAACTAAGTACCTAAAGTGTTAAAATAACCAGTTGCCTGGTCTGCGGTCGAAATTCGGCCCTCATTCATTCTGTCAAACGGTAACTACATATACATATATTGTCTATGAACAATGACGCTATAACACATTTCAAACGTGTACGTAACGTACGTGTAAAAATTGGTGTGAATAGAGTAACTAACATTAGCGTGTGGAATGTGTTACTTACCTATTTATAAGCATAATAAATCCTTATCCTTACTAATATTATAAATGTGAAAGTGTGTTTGTTTGTTTGTTTGTGACTCTTTCACGTCGCAACATGGCTATTATATGGTATGGTTTATGTGTGTGGGGATAGTTAGGAGGGTGGAGAGTGACGTAGGCTACTTTTTACCGCGGAAGAACATCTCATTCCCATGGGAAGATCGATGTTTCGTTAGTTGCTAGATATTTACTTAGTTCCGGATGTTGTTAATAGATGGCGTGAGTAAAATTCATTTGCAAGTTCTGAATCACGCTATCAAATACAACATGACTGTAATTTACTTAAGTCATAGGCAAATGTCATAGGCTACTTTTTAGCTGAGATTCCTATGGGAGCGGGACCTACGCGGCTGTTACCTACGGGTCCCGAAGCGAAGCGCGGGCGGTTTTCTAGTGAAAAATATTAGCGTTTTGCACTTTTCCTACATATAAACTATAAGTATGCCAAACGTACTCCTCCGTCCGCGCCATGTTCCTAAAAAGGGGTCCAAAGATTTTGCTTCAAGTATTAATACACTTATATAACCAGCACTTGTCCGTTTCTGTTACAGTATGCAATGGATAATAACATGAGTGAATACTCGTACCATTATCGTATGAAAAGAATAAACAACCGAGCCATATAATTGAGTGTCACGAGAGCGGTGATTAAAAGCATCCCTATAATAATTAGGGGAGCGAGGGTCGGCCTTTGTTATGTTAGCTACATTTATTCGTTATTTGTTTTTCGGGAGCTTCAAGGTCCTTGAGAACGGTATCCAACTGTTACCTGTCTATCGGTTACGCGAAAATGTAAATAGTTTTTTTAATTAAACATTTTTTTAATGTAATTAGCTGGGGAATAAACAGACGGGCGATATAATTGTAGGTGTTCAAAGGAAAGAAACAAAGAAATAACTTCTACAAAAAATCAACTTAAACATCGAAAAGTACATTTTGAAACGAGGAAATCAACGTACTCGAAGGCAATTAAACACACGTCATTAGGGAACTCAAGAAATACTCGTCAAATCTCGCTCAAAAAGGGAGCAGCTTTCGAATAAGTGTGAAAAAAATCATTAAAATCTCTCCATGAAATAAAAAGTTCTGACAACAACAAGACAACATACGTAAAAAAGAAAACACATTTGAATTGAGAACCTGCCCTTTTTTGAAGTCGGTTATAAAATCTACCTACGTTCTCACGTTCTCAGTGAGATCACGACACGACAAGTCGGCAGATGACTTAATAAAGCGGGCGGTAGGTAGTCTGGTAGCAATAGCAATACCAGCTAAAGATATCTAGTAGCTGAACTTCTTATTTGTTTGATCCTGACAGAGCAGTCGGTGTCATGCATGTTGGTCGCAGGCTCGCAATACTATTACTACACCCACCATGTCCCATATTGTATTCTTACCTGCAGCCAGTTTATATCGCCCTTTACAATATACTGGTTTGCCGGTATGAGACCAAAGACAGTACAGTATGCTCCAATATGGCCAACATCTTTTCAGATAACAAAAGGCAAATTAAATATCATATTTATCACTTAGTAGACATTTGAAGAATTTATTTAATTCACTCGTTTCGTTTGCACATGAATTGCTGTAGACAGAACAGTCACACTGTATGTAAAATGGGGTTTTACGTTTAATTAAAACTCAATCTGAATTAAATTTGAACTGAATTTAACACGAGGAAAACTTTTACGGTTTACTTATTTAAAATTTTCCTGGAACTGAAGTTAGTTCGTCACACTGCAGTAACTCCAATTTGTTATCTACGTATTAAAAGAAAACTTAATAAAAATTAGTTTTACACTATGAATATACCTACTAAAATGGACTACATTAAATTAAATAATGTAGAACTACATATTTTGTATTATATAGCCAAAGACAAATAAAGGATCTTGATGGTAAGCAGTCATCATAACGCATTCAAAGGTAAATGGGCATTTTGTTCAGTCCGGTGACCCACCAGCATTCAGTAATGAAACTAGTCAGAGTTTTTAAACGACCATGAATACTACCCAATGAAATGAGTCGCATTGCTCAAAAGCTTGGAAAAGCTGTTTTATTAGCAAAGGAAGATTATAAAATGTTGAAGATTATAATAGGTATATGTTTTAAGTGTATAAATTGTTGTTAATCAATGTTGTTTGTTGTTCAATGAGAAGTAAAACACTTTTTATTCAACAGATTTTTAAACGACTTCAAAAAAGGAGGAGGTTCTCAATTTGTCTGTATGTTTGTTTTTCTTCTTACGTGTGTTATTACCCCATAACTTCGTACTGGGTGCCCCGATTTCAATAATTCTTTCGATATTTGAAAGCTAATGACTGCCGTGTGGTCCCATTTAAAAAAAATAATTAAAAATCCATAATTATGAAAAATATACATTTGCGTAGAAGCTCATAACTTTTTTCCCCATACATTTGGATCTAAATAAAAACATTGCCTGAAATGCTAATCCTAAACCTTTAAAAATACCCTATTTCATTTCTGAACGCGACTGGGTCAAAGACGCCCAATGACCTTTGCAACTGTAAAGATGTCACAGAAGCAAAATTTCCTTTTTTTGGAATTAGGAGAGCAAACGAGCAGGCAGCATCACCCTTCTGCAGCCGCCAGTGTGAACCGAGACTGACCTAGAACAAGACCCAAGCAGGAAGTATCATTCTAATTTGGCCATAGATGCGGTGCTACCTTTGAGGACTGAGATGGTCGCTTTTAAAAAAGTATAACCGGCTCCACTCCTTCCCCGGGTGAACTCTACAACCTATTTCACTTTAACCCTAGCTTAGGGAGGGGTTCAATCTTTGTGTGTGTCATTTTTTGTAAAAAATTATTAGTATATTCTATTCTCTGAAATCATCTCAGTTCATGAAGCTACTGACCTCTCCACCTATGTACTATGAATTTTTTTTTTGTTTTTCGGTCGCAGAATCAAATAGTACAGAACGGGCTTCCTTCCTGTGGAGTTCTGTCTTGTAACAAAATAGAAATAAATAATTGGATTAGATATTGACGTTTTATTCATACCAGTACCTTACTGCGAACGTGGTCCTTCGAGCAGAATTTGAACAAGAGACAGGATCACGGATATGAACCAAAGGCTGGGCGTATTAAGCGAGGTAAAACACTTATACTACCCATACAGCATAATAAAATGATAAAACATAAGCACATTTATGAGCGACCGTAATCATAAACAAGGTGACATTGCGGAGGGCAACTTAGAGGCGATAAAACCCTCAGAAACCTACTATCCCATATAATGCACATAACGGCTAACCTCTCATAAACTTAATTATATCCTCTTTTACCCTCAGGACAGACAGATGTTAGCCGTGTTCTGCGTTTGTGATAATGATATCACTTCGGGTAAATTAAGGCTTGCGCGGATTTTTGGTAACAATACAGAAAGAGTAAGAAAATACTATGGTTTTCATGTCAAAGAACTGAGCTTTTTAGTTTGAAGTTTACGTAAAATAGACACAAATGCGTGACCGATTCCGCTCGCTTTATATTCGAAAGAAAGTGCTTGTTATCTGGTCCCATATTTTGAGCTACATAATATTCTGTCCACGAGTTTTTGAGTTAGACTTAATTATGCTATTTTATTTATTGTCTTATCTCGAAACTTTTTAATGGGTGTTCCGATTTGTATAATTCTTCTTTTAATCAAAAGCTTTGAAAAAATTTGAGCGACATCTGATGGGTCATTTTTGAGTTAAAGAGATATCGATTTTGAAGTACTTAATATTTTTTGTAAAAAGTTACTTATAAAATTTAATACAAAAGTTCGAACGCCGCAGGCACAGTTTCCAACTAGGATTCGTGTGTCATATAGTAAAGCCTATCTTATGCGCGCAAAGTCGCGGCAATATTATTAGCATACGATTACTAAATCCGTTGGATTGCCACAAGGGCCACCATCTCGGAGTTTGAAAATCCCGGACAATTTCTTAAGAATATGATGATTATTAATACCTATTGTAGAAACTTATCGAATGTTATGTAATGTAATCCATACTAATATTATAAATGCGAAAGTCTGTCTGTCTATCGGTAACGTTTTCATAGCTGAACCACCGGTTCGATTTGGATGAAATTCGGAATGAAAATAGTTGAAGACCCAGAGTCACACATAGGCTACTTTTTTTCAAAAATCAACCCCTGAAGGCTTGAAATAGGGGACGAAAGTTTGTATAAAAACAACGATTTTGATGAATTTTCCCAGGACGATAGTTGATGACGTACCCCCTTCGCCACTTCCCCGGTTCGCGAAACGAATTTCACGCGGGCGAAGCTGCGGTCAAAAGCTAGTAATGAACATAAACGCCGATGGTCTAGAAGCCTCGCTCTAGATTTCCTTTATAACGGGTATTATGGATAATACAAACAATTTGTCACATATCTATCCATGGCCCGAAAACAAATATTTTTGTGACATATGAACATCTGCCCCATCCAGGAATCTAATCCAGGACCTTTCACTTCGCAGGCAGAGTAACTAGCCTTTGGGTACGGGGTACCTGAATTGTTAATATTAATTTTTTCTAAAATTTAAATTAAAAAAGCTGGACAAATTAAAAGCCGGACAAATGCTAAAAGTCCGGGTATGTCTGCCTTAACCAAGATATTTGGTAACCCTAATTGCGACTGTACGTTTATTAGCATAAATACAGTTGAAAGTTTGCTTAGTAGTAGTATAGTCGGCATAGCGGAGCGTGTCGCCAGAATGCGGAAAATATCTTTACGACTATTGATTTATATCATCCGGATATTAAGGAAGTGCTGGGTACGGTAGCAATGTGATGACGTCACACATACGTCAAACGATGACGTCACGAAGCCTGAACCACGCTATTTAAATTTTTACACCGTTTTACAAATTCCACAGTCAACAGGAATATTGTCTCACAGTGTAGGAGATCTCCCTTTACTAAAGTAGCAACTATCCAAGAACTCTCCGCTCCAAGTCTCCGCTTCAAACTCTCCGCTTCAAACTCTCAGGCATCAAGCTGATCTCTCCTGCTCGTGATGCATCTTACTATACAATGGAGGAGGTTACGGCACCCGGTCCGTATCTTAATGGTCGGTGAACTACTCTTTTGCTTAAATCAGTTGCCAAATGACTTGTTTTGATCTGGAAGCTTAAGAGAAAAATAAATCTTTTTTCTTGGCGTACAACCCATCGCTGAAGTACCTACCTGATGATGATCACTGTATGTCTACTAAAATAATTACAACGTCATACAAACAGGAGAAGTTCAAAAAGATTCCATAAGATTTGTATCTACACGTACCAAGGTAATTAAAATTTCATGACAGATCTTCATAACTGGTGACCATTATAAATAAAGCTGTCATTAAGCCAAGTCTTGTATAAAATAGCGCCTAAGGGAACCCACCATATGTTGGTAACACAACATGTGAAAACTTCGCAACATTTCTCAACTCGACCTGAAACGAGTGAAGTTCGGAACACTTCATTTGACGGCTCGCCCTTATAGACCACCCTTTTGTATATTAAATCGACTGACTTGCTGAATCGACGACTCAAATCTTTCTTAAGCACCCATCTCCGCCGAAGGTTTCATTTAATTAAACTTGAAATACAATGCATGTTATTTGCCATAGTATAAGAATGACTTAATCTATATGGAATTTAAGGAAGCTATGTACATATATTATACTCATTTTTCTGTGATACGGGTACACGCGATATGTATTTTGTACGCTGATATTTCGACCCAGTAGCATGGATCGTGATCACGGTTAATCCGCGATGAGTTAAGTTTAAAATCATAAACTATGTATACTGTGTTATAAACAATATTTGTCAAGAGAATGTTAGTTAATAATAAAAATGCACAAGTGTCATGGAATAGGTACTTGGTTGGAACGAAGTGTTATTGTTGCACTTTAACTAACCCAGCGTCATTCTTATTATCTTCCCAGCCACATCTCCGCTCAGTGTTATATCCCACAACTATAAATAATAATCCAAATGTTTTCTTAGGTATTATGTTAGATATACTAGAAACCCCGTCTTTACACGCTTCAGAGAATATAATCTTTACCTTTCATCAGGTTTAAATTTATTTATTTAAAAACATAAACTTCACATTTTCTGTATGAGAGTTATTCATGCTATTGTAGACTTTTCTATTGATATTTGAGATTATATTATAATTCTGTAGCACACAATATTGTAATAACCCATAAAGTTTGGTCAGCGTTAACAATGAAATTTACCAAAATTGTATACTTATTGGTATCAAATATTTTTATATGTTCTGTAAAACCTAATCAAAGTCACATTATTGAAAAGATCTATGCGTACAGACAAATACGAGGTTTTTTACCTTTTGGTTTTGATTCATTTTATGTAAAGAAGACATAAAGGATATGCTACCTAAACGTTAGAAAATTTGTTTTAGTTTCTAAAAATATGTCATTCAAACTAACGGAGACTGTGTTGTTGTAAGATCATTTGGGTCAAATTAATATCGAAACATAATTACGACAAGAGCCTAATGAATCGTAGGCAGTAATCAATCTTCCTTACAGACTTCATTTGGTGTCCCTTTTACGTGAATAAAACAACAGTTCTCCCCTAATTACCTGATTTTTGTTTTAGTTTGAAAAGGGTTTGAGCACTTAATTTTGCGAGGGATAATGGATAATTGTCCAAATTGCTATTAGCACTAACTTTGTTTGGAAATAGTGATTAGTGAATAATGTTTTGGTGTTTACCTGCAACTAACAATTGTTTACGACGTAGCGTGAGTAATTATAAAATAGGTACGAGTACTTAGAATTTAGACGTTAGGGTATTAGACCTCCGCCGGCGGCTTCGTCAGTGGTTTTTCCAATTGCGACGGTCAATTCCAACATCCTTTCCAAGTACTCACTTGTCACACCGATTTTCAAGTGTTTGTGTCTAAGTTTCAAGTGAATCCATTAAAAAATAAAAAGTTACTGTTTATCCCCAAAATCCAAAAATCTTTTTTTGTACTCCCCAACAATCCTCAAGTTAACATCTCGTACATGTCAAATTTCAATTTCTTGCGATCAGTAGTTTCGGCTGTCAGTCAGTCAAAGTCAGAAGCAAACTTTTTGGTTAACAAAGAAACAAAGAAATAACATTTTCTCTGACTCCAGACAATTAACTGCAAGAACAAATACGATGGTCAAGTTAAACTAGTTTCATAGTAACATTTAATATTACTGCGTTAACCGGATTAAGCAACGCTTCCTTCTGAACGACTGAACAGAAATTGCGCAATTAGTGGCTTGGGGTCACCCTTAACGTTTATTACGTTAATAATATATATAACTAATCCAAGATATATCGAACAGTATAATCTAGCCACAAACATACTATAATAAATGTTATCCTAATCTACACTAATATTCATTATAAAGATGAAGAGTGCGTCAGTTTGTTCGAATGGGCTAATCTCAGAAACTACTATTAGTTCGAATTCAAAATTAATTGAGTTCATTTATCGAGAAATCTCATAATCCATACAATATCAAGCTAGGGCCAATAGGAGCGGAGCGTCAATTTAAAATGTCACAAAAATGGGAAAATATTTAATATTTTTTCCATTAGGTAGTAATAAACCTCGTACCGTTTATCACCGCCAATATCAATATAATTATATACTTAACTTCTAATTGAAGCGTTCAGAGACCAGTCAAAATACACCAGACGTCTTGAAATGAATGAAGTGTATAAAGGTAGTTAGGATCGCCTGTAAAATAAATATCTTACAATATGATAACTCAAGTTGAAATAAATCGATTAAATAAATAAGTTTGTAACACCTCGTTGACGTCAGACTTAGTCACATCACAGTATTAAGCCGGATTAAACGGGGAATTTACATCGCGTTCCTTACAAAGGAGCGGGCGGTAATTGGGTGATACGTTAGGCTTGGCTCCGTAAGGTCTTACAGTAATTAGTTTAACTTTTGAATTCCTTAACAAATAGAGGACAATGTTAGTTTAGTGTTCGATAATTTTTTAACCGACTTCAACAGATGTTCTCAAGTCGATTGTATTTTTTGTGTGTTCATAATTTTATACTGCGTGAATAAATTTTTATAATTCTTTGTTATTCTAAAAAAGAATATCTGTCGAGTAGTTTCTTATCGATTTTGTAGTTGGATATATTTTTACGCCTTTCTCAAGAACCTTGTATATTCAGATACTTACAGTACTTATTACAGTTACAACAATATCTACGAAGACACTATTACTTTCTCTCTTGGAAAGATGTAATCAGGTCTAAAACACCTTTTCACAAAATATTATTAATTAATACTCCACGCAGTCTTATAGGTTATCCGAAAATGTACAAATACATACGGTATGCATGTGAGCATGCTGGCAAGAGGAAATTACTCTGTTCCCGAATAACTCGCGAGCGTATTCGTGAATCCCAAACTCATTAAAATATATGAGAAATCCGTTTCCACGGCGCCATTGTATTTATATCCGCAAATCTAAACTGACGTACCTTCGCTCATAATTATTTAAAACCATATTAACGCAAAAGTGAAACATTTCAAGTACATTTGCAATTGTCATAAATATGGAGTACCTACTACACATAATTAAACTTTGGAACAAAATTTCTTATAGCAAGGCAAAGATATTTAATAACTAAATAAGCTAATAAGCTAGGCTAAATAAATTTCGTAAGAGTTTCCCATCACGACTTATGATATTGGTTGTGCCTAGCTATAGATGCGCTCTTATAGGTCCATCCATAATAATTGGTCAATTGCAGCCACGAGAATTGCAGAATTTTTATAGACTTAATTATGCATAAAAATATGTATCTCTTCTCAGTCGTGCACTCTTGGCAGAGTGGTCGTGGTCCTATAATGACGGTCGTGGTAGGTCGTCTTAGCTCTCCTTGAGGATTGCAGCTCTCGCAATGCGTCTCCATCTATCTCTGTTCGCGGCATTGCGACAACATTGGGTTATGGAACAATTAGTTGACGTTTTAATAATATCCGTCCAGCGCGCGGGTGATCTGCCTCTTGACCGCTTTCCCTCTACTTGACCCTGGACCACAAGACGCACCATTGAGCTTTCATCACGTACTATATGTCCGAAGTACTTGAGTACCTTCATCCTGACAGTAGATGATAATCTGTCTTTTATGTTTAGCTCGTTTAAGATGGAAATATTAGTACGGTGTGCAGTCCAAGGTATTCTAAGGAGTCGCCTCCAACACCACATCTCCAAAGCGTCAATTTTTTGCTGGTCTTGACGTTTAATCATCCAGGTTTCCGCAGCGTACAGAAAAATGGGAAAAACAAGGCTTCTCATTAACCTGACCTTTGTGTTTTTAGTGATGTTCTTGTTTCTCCAAATTTTTTCAAGCTTACCCACGGCGGATCTTGTTAAAGCGCATCTCCTACGGATCTCGTGTTCACATCCACCGGTATTGGAGATAGTGGACCCGAGGTATACATAGCTCTGAACTACTTCGCAGTTTGCTATAGAAGTGAGTTCAGGTTTGTTGAGTTCAGCTCTGTCTACTACCATCATCTTCGTCTTCTCTCTGTTAATAGCGAGACCGTAAGAGAGGCTTACCGTCTCTAGGAGTTGCAGCAGTAGAGTTGGACTTCCTGGGTATGTGTAAGAAGTGTCGTGTCATCAGCGTACCTTAAGTTGCTTATTTTTTGTCCTCCAATTGAAACGCCCCTATCCCATTCATTTAAAACAATCCGCATGATGTGTTCGGTGTAAATATTAAAGAGGAGCGGAGATAATATGCACCCCTGTCGAACTCCTGCTTGTGTTTTAAAAACCTCGGAATGGATGCCATCAATCCGAACAGTGGCTGTGGCTACTTCGTAGAGCTTCCGTACAAGGCGTATAAGATGATCAGGCACCCCCATTAGTGTAAGTACATTCCATAATTGGTGCCACTGTACTGTATCGAATGCTTTGCGAAAGTCGACGAAACAAATATATATTGGTATGTTAAACTCTCTACCTTTTTCTATTAATTGGCGTAGAGTTAATATTTGCTCCCTCGTGCCTTTCCCTTTGACGAATCCAGCCTGTTCTTGAGCTATCTCCGGTGAAAGAAAAGATTGTAATCGTGTGTTGATGATGTGCAGGAGTACTTTACTTGCATGAGAAATTAAGGATATAAGCCTATAATTACTGCATATCTTGGTCGATCCCTTCTTATGCAATGTGATAAAAACGGAGTGAGACCAATCGCGCGGCCATTGCTCAGTTTCCCAAATACGATTGCAGATAGTATGCAGGATATCGACTCCGAATTCATCCATCGCCTGGAATACTTCGATAGGGATGTCGTCGGACCCTACAGCTCTATTTCGTTTTAGATGGTGAATAGCGGCACGTACTTCATCCCTGAGTATGTAAGGTTCCTTTTGTTGGGATATACTACAGGGTTGGTTTATGTTAGGTGGTGGGATGCTATTTGAGAATAGAGACTTACAGTAATTTCTCCAAACTTCGACTATCTCCTTAATGTCAGTTATAGACGCACCATCCGGATTTTCGATGGCCCAGGTTCTCGGTTTAAATTGACGGGTTAGATATCGTATTTTCTTGAAAAGATCTTTAGTTTCATAGCGATCGGAATTTTTCTCGAGTTCTATACAGATGGTTTTAATATGATTATTAAGATCTCTTCTACATCCAGCTTGTATTTGAGCGCTAAGTGAGTTCAGCTCCTGAACAGATGCACCTTTCCCTTTCTCAATACGACGACGTTCCACAATGCTCCAGGTTTCGTTTGACATCCATTGTTGGTGTTTAATCGGCTGTTTTGGTTGCGTCAAACGTACCGTGTCCTTGATTTGCGATTTTGCGTCTTCCCATAATGAATCAGGGTCGGTTTTTTCTGTTTTCCGCCAATTATGGCCGTCTTTTGAGAGCATCTGACGAAGAGCAATTGGATCTGTGATTTCCAATCTCTTACTCACTTTTCTTATTATAGTATTACGCAATTTCAGTTTTAAGTTACAAACTAGAAGCTGGTGATCAGATTGACAGTCGGCTCCGGGCAGTGTGTGTGCATTCGTAATCGAACTACGCCATCTTGTTCTTATTAGTATGTAGTCAATCTGATTCCGATATTTTCCGTCAGGGGACGTCCAAGTATAAAGCCTTCTTTGATGTTGTCGGAACACTGTATTCATTATGGTCAGGCTATTATCAGCTGCAAATTGCAGAAGTCGATCTCCCCGATCATTTCTTTGACCAAGACCATACTTGCCAACAATATTCCGAAGGCTATCATCTTGTTTTGTATCACCCACTTTGGCGTTAAAGTCACCAAGTATTATTAGCAGTTCCTTGTTGGGTATTCGATTAATTGAAGATTCAAGTTGGTTGTAGAATTCTTCTATATCTTCCTCCTTAGCTGTGCTTGTTGGTGCATATACTTGGATGACATTAAGTGGGGTCGGTGAAGCGCTAAGTTTCATGCTGATGATCCTGTTGCTGATAGGGTTGTATCCCAGAACTGAATTGTTCCATTTCTTAGGAATTGCGATAGCCACTCCTGCAAAGCTGCTTGAATCATCTCCTGAGAAGTAGATGGCATGTTTCTCCGAGTCAAAGTGGCCGCTATTCTTCCAATGAGTCTCACTTATGCCGGTGATAATGCTATTACATCGCTCGAGTTCCTGATCTAAAATATTTAGTTTTCCCTTATCAAGGAGTCCACGGACATTCCAGGTACCAATGCGGATGTTTTTGCGAAGTTGGATGTTTCTTCCAGTCGCATATTTTCCATGGGACGCCTGGTCGCCTGCGCTCCCATGGCCGGTAGCCCATTTCACACTCCGAACCCCGGGAAGTTTAGAGCGCCGGTCGCTACTCGGATCGCCAGGCATTGTCACACTCGAATTTGCTTGCATTTTCATCATAAGACTCTCGTGGGAATAAATAATGTAGTAGTATCCCGTTGCTTTCTACATCGCGGTTCTACAATCTCAATGAAAGTAGAAATCTGTTGGTGAGCCCGTCCGGACAATACTTCCTTAAGCCTCACCACAGTACTGATGGATACCGCTGCCCTCCATCAGGGTCCAGGAACTATGCCCCTGTGGCCTGTCTCTTCCGCTGATTCCACCGTTCCGACTTACAAAGTCTCCGCCTTCATCACCGTTAAGAACTTCACCCGTATCCCTGGGCATGGGATAAGCGATATACCCCGCAAATCTGGGTCCCTGCCCGAACTCTGCCACCTTACACACACCGGCCTACTGGAGCGTGAGGTGCCCACCCCCGCGGCGTGGACGCGCCAGGTAGGAATTACCCCAGTGGAAGATCAGAGAAGGTGACTCTGACTTCCCTGGGGCCGGGTTAATGACCTCGTATTTGCCCGAGGTCAAAGGCTAAAGGCAAAAAAAATATGTATACATTACATTAATAAACAAATTAATATAAAAACATTTACCCTCCCTATATGTGAATGCTATGATTCACCAAGTGAATGGTGGTAATAGCCCGAAAAAATTGTTAATTTGTACATTTACCACCTCATGTTGTTGAATCTTAGGATTGACCCTTAATACTAGATTCACCGTGCTTTGGGCTTTTACAGTAACATAATATGTACTAAGGTATTCATAGTGTTATGTGTTAATAGCTTCAAAGTGATATTGTGAGGTAACCCTTTCATAGAATGAAGCAGGGTCGGTTTTCTACTATTAAATTTACTTAATTTTATCCATTAACTATTTAATTTAATTTATCGATAACTTAATAATGATTCAATGCTTAATGTTGTACCCATACCTACTAGTAAACTGTGGAAGATGAGCTGAAACGTTGCTTTAGAGTCACCCTGTCTTCTATTTTAGACCATTGTTAACCAAGATGCTTAAAACCTCATTTACGGTGTCAGACTGGCCTTCAGGTGTTCTCTATTTATTTTACACTACACAAACAACAAACTTTGAATATATTATACTGATCGCGCCAATAAGTTTTGTATGATAATTTCTTCAACAAAATGAGTATTTGCGGTACGCATAACAAAACGGTTAGGATTGAAGGGACAGAAGGGGCATGCAGCACACACCTCGACAGTGTGCAGCTAGGAGCACTCTCTCCTTTGGGAAAACAGCAACCACGCCGGCCGGCACGTGCTTCTAGATCCAACGTCCCAATTTACACCACACCACTACAACATTTACACCACACTCGATGCACTCGCGGAAGGCACGATCAAATTTGGTGCCCACGACGGAAACTAACCTTTAGCGGAGCGGTAGTCGCGATTACGCAACTATTTTTGGCACACTTCATAGGTGGCGCGTGCGCTGCGGTGACTGTACCTACGCAAACATCTCGGAAAACGAAGTTCAGATCAACCTAGTCAAAATTACCTTACTGTATTATCATTTTTTTAGAATGACATTGGCGTAACCATAATTATAATTTTGCAATCGTAGCAACAAAGGAAAACATATAATATACCTTCTCAAAAGGAAAATTGAATATCCTATTCATTAATTAATTATCATTAATTAAATAACATGCATAAAAAATGCTTACATTCATTACAAAGTATTTATTGTAAACTAGCTTCTGCCCGCGGCTTCGCCCGCGTGGAATTCATTTATATCGCGAAAGAGAATTTTAATACAAACTTTCATCCCCTATTTCAAGCCTTTACGGGTTGGTTTTTTTAAAAAAACGTAACCTACGTGTGACTCTGTGTCTTCAACTATTTTCATTCCGAATTTCATCCAAATCGGACCGGTGGTTTAGCCGTGCAAACGTCACAGTCATACAGACAGACTTTCGCATTTTTAATATTAGTATGGATAATACATTTTTTATGATTGTAAATTCAAGATGGGCGCCGATACAAAATGGCGGGTTACACATTAGGACTTCATAACAACCGCAGAATCGGTATCAAATTAATGGGATTGATTGGTAGAATACACCTCATTCCGAAAAACTGATAACTTGAAACACATCGTCAGACCCTAAAATGGTCAAATATGGACTGGTTTTACTATGCTTATATTACCAACCACCAGAATCCTTAACCACTCCAATTTATTAAGAAGTTCCACTCTATGTTTTCAGAACCCGTCATCAGACCTTCACCATCTTTAAGAAGTATAGGTACATATATTTGAAATCCATTTAAACTTATTAGAAGAAGAATATGAAAATTGTTTAACAAATAAATGAAATGGAATATTGTTTACATAATACCCACTGCTCATTACGGAGTGGGAATTATTACGAAACTCAAACCAATAAACCATAAACGGAACGCCGGGAACAAAAGAGTGAAGCCAGCAAAAAGTCAGCCTAGCCTTGTAGCCAAAAGATCGTTGTAGGACTGTAAAGTCAACCCTAATATCAGTTTCCTTAGTAACGAAAATAACACCATTGTCATTGTAATTCTTTATTTGTTGTCATTCTCATTGTACAAATATCACATCAAAAACATCGATAAAATAATATTTTCTAAAAACGAAACCTGGCTAGATCGATTTTTCGCCTCCAAAACCGCCTTTAGTACATAGTATCTCAATGCCTGTAGACTAAATTTCATGAAAATCTTTGTTGCTCGGTTAGGCCCGATTCCCACTATACGTAAAGCAGGTCACAGTTCTCGGTCCGATGTCGGTACGGTAAAGTATAGGTACTTATATTTAGAAACTATGAGTATGAGGGCATTCATACAATCATTCCGAGTCATGTTCCGGTTCATCACTCCCCGGCAACGAAAGAAAGAATCTAATTTGTAATGATATGTCTTGATCTTGATCTTATTTTCACTATTACTTTAACATTACGTACTCTGTTATAATGACGCCCGGTATATGTGGTATGACAGAGACGGAATAAACAATTACAGTAAGCGAAAGCGAGGCAACGCTATGTAGTTTTTCATTTTTTTTAGACAAATAGAATTAAAACAATATAAGGCCGAACTAATGGCTCATTTATGTCTTTTAAATCTCTGCAATAGATTCTACAACGTGACTGAACCGAAGACAGATTGTATGTGAAAATGATAAAATTTTGCCACACCGATACCGGACCGCGAACAAACCGACCGGCAGTGTAGTGAAGATCCGGCCTAAGTATTAGATGGAAGGCGTCATTTTGTACTTCTCTATTGTCAAACGTCTAATCAGATCTTCTCTCTCTTTCGTGTCGACAGTAAATCTTATATCCCGCGGGAACCGATTTGATTTTTGAAAAAAAAAGTAGCCTATATGTGACTCTGGGTCTTCAACTATTTTCATTCCGAATTTCATACAAATCGGACCGGTGGTTTAGCCGTGATAACGTCACAGACAGACAGACAGACAGACAGACAGACAGACAGACAGACTTTCGCATTTATAATATTAGTATGGATACTGAAAAAGGTATCGTAATTTTAAAAGTCAGTGTCCAATTATCCTTGCCTATGTCGAGTTGTGACAACTGTGTTGTTGTTCAAAAGTCAAATTTCTGGCACTTTTCTGCAATATTTTTGATGTCTTTACATTCTTCATCATCGCTGATTTCTGGACAATTCTGCAAGAAACATAATTTAGCTTGAAATAGGAACCACATTTTTGTGCTATTTAAAAAGAGAAGAAATAATTTCTGTCAAAGTCAGCTATTTGTTTGGATTGAAATAACTTACTATAAACTATAATATGGTATTGCAAACTAAGTGGTTATCATTATTATATTAATTTATTTCTGAGGATTTACTTACAAACACATATTGCCAACGTAGACACATTCCAATTTTATTTATGTCACATTCGTCTGGTTCGCCATATAACATATATTTATCGTCATAGCACTTTTTATTCATAGCTTCCAGTAAATCCTTACGGTCCTCAAGTTTTCCATCTATATATTTCTTAAATTTCTCCATGTATACGGTTCCGTCGTCACTTACTAAACCAAGTTTTGTTCCGAAGCAAAGACCTTTGTCACACTGAATGTATTTTAAAACAATTTAGTAGCCAGGTTACTATTTAATGAGTATATTAAGGACAATGATAAAATAACTCAATACTTACAGATCCAGGAATATTTGGCATCATCTTGCATTCCTTAATTTCTTCATTCATTAGTGAATTTCCTTTAGCTACGTATTCCTTGCAACATAGTTTCTGAAAATGTGTAATAAATATTTCAATACATCAATAAGTATTAGCATTAATCTGCAATTCATTAATGCAGCCATATTAATTTTAGATCACATATTTTCAATTCCAACACTTACTTCTGTTGATTTCAAAACTGCTAAACACTTGCCAAAATCTACGTCATCGTCGGCCTGAAATTGTTACACTAATTATTATAACAGGATAATTTTAAGGTCGAGTTTCTACCTAATCACATAAAATGAATAAACAATTAATTTAACGACCCGAATGGCGCAATTTGAATGATGAGTTTAAATTTACGTTCTCGGTCTGGGTGTGTGTCCTTTTCTTGTGTGTTGTCTAAGGCACCCACGACACAGAGAATCCTAGTGTGGGGCTTTGAGTGTGAAGCGTTATTTATTTATTTATTTAAAATATTTACATTGAAGACGAAAAATTCCTATTGTACCTACAGGAATATCATAAATCGACCCAAAGATTGAAATTATTGCTGATATTTTCTGTGGAAACCTTATCTATTGACTTATACATTGTTACCATTTATCTTACAGACTTGTGAACCATACTTCACCAGTCACTAACCCTCACAATCCTCATATTGCTATCGTTTAGTTACCCTCCCTTTAATCTTTATTTTGGAAACTTTTAGATGTTATTCATGTAAATTTAGCACATAATTATGTATATCTGTTTTGTTACAATTTATTGTTATAACCTACTCCCCGTCTTTAAATTGTATACCTTTAACTCCTTACCCTAAGGTTTTCCGGAATTTCTTTAACAATAAGACCGTCTATTGTATTACATTTTTGTTCAGATGTCTCTTATGTTTCACGCTATGGTGTACAATAAAGAGTATTATTATTATTATATCACTTCTGACTCTGCTTTGTCACAAGCCTATCAAACTTGTCTGCTGAGACTCGCGATAACTCTGCGGTAAACTCGATTTACGTAAACGCTATTATCTCAGATATTCCAACGTCATGACTCATTGATTACCTCTGTAATTTAGATTTAACTTCGCACGAAATTCGAGGAGCTCACAGACAGTCCACGAACCTAATCAATTAGTCCAGTAAGTTACGATTACGTAATTAGTTCATGCCAAATTAATAATTATTGATTGAACTATTGTGTATTGAATTTATAATAGTATATATGTGTTCAATTGTCTTTATATTTGTATTATATACACCTCTGAAGTCTGAATGCTCATAAATTGTTGAAGAATCATTGTAAAAACCCTCGTATATTCCGTGCGCAACCAAAAAGGTAAGGTTTGTCCAAGTAAATCGAATGACAGTTCTCAAGTAGCATTGAGGAAAAGTGCTGAATAAATTAATGAAATAATTATTTTTAGTATTTGCTAGTATTAATTATTTCCGTATTAATTATTTTTGCAATTTATCATAGGATTACTGAACTTAAAAATATTTCATGGATATAATCAATCCAATAAAATACGTAGTTACATTTTTTTACTACAGTTACTGTCAATTGGATTAAAAAATTAACACATTTTCAAAAAAACCTAACACTCATGGTATTAATATTGAAAAGCGTTACCAAAGGTCTTACCATTGCGGTCAGAGACATAGTGAGTAATAAAATAAAACAGAACATGGCTTCGTCCACTACGCGACAGATTTAACGCTACAGTCCCGTGTGCATTATTTTATATGGAAATTTGCAATTACTTTTTAATTTAGGGACTGCGAAGCATAAAATTGTAGCGTTTATTTAAGAATGAAGAATCCGGCCCCGCTCTCATCATTTATTTCACTGTGTGGATTTAATCATAAACGTGTTTGTATACGGGTGTGTATTCGTAACGTTAAAGCGAATATGATACTCGTGATGTGTAAGAGAATGTATAAATAAACTAGTACTTGCCGCGGCTTCACTGGCGTGACTGTGAGAGAGAAACAGCGTCAAAAAACCGGGCGAAAAGATCGAATGGTTCATTCAATCCACTTAAATCCATCGCAAAGATCCCTTGATGGATCATTTTGCCCTTTTATGTCCACTTAAATACTTCCACTCAACGTGCCGTGCTCCTACATGCGTTCTGTATTTTAATAAAAATAAAAAAATATTTAAGTAAGGAGTTGGGTAAATGTAGGGAAAATATTAAGTAAATGAATTTTCCCTTTGCACCCCGTTAAGGGATGAAATAAATCTTATCTTATGTTCTTTCTCAAGATCAACCAAATTTTATTAATGTTTGTTGTTGTCTTAATATTTGTTGAGATTTTTCAGTGATTACACTACGAAATTTTCATCTTTTGCCATACGTATATCATAGATATATTTAAGTTCTTTGTCTGTTACTATCTTTTTATACCCGTTATGATTATAGTGAATGCTGACTCCTGTAATTGTAGAGTCGTAATTCTCCTTAGGGATGTTGAGTTACCGCTCGCGTCATCGTTGAATTCAGGATTGCTGACAGTTTTCCAAAGCTCACAAAGGCGTGAACTGTGAGTTGGAATTAAGTCTTCCCACTCACGATACAGAAATAGAATTGTCACGTTGCAAGACGTGAATCCTCGTACATTTGGACATTTACTAATTGGACAAAGTTGAGGTGGGAAACTGGAGTGCATTTTTTTTTCGACAAAACTTCTTCCTGAAACATATGTATGACATGACGCAAATCAAAATGAAATGATGCGTTGAGATTATTTGTAATAAAATTAACTAGTACATTGTGAATTGTATTGTTTCAAGTTTTTTAAAAATTATCCACTTTATCTATATAAATAAAAATGGATTGCTGTTCGTTAGAGTCCGAAAAACTCAATAACGACTAAACCGATTTGGCTAATTTTAGTTTTGAAATATTCGTGGAAGTTCAGGGAAGGTTGCAGCGATGAGAAAATATGGAAAAAATTGCGAGGACAATATTAAAATCGACAATTTTAATTTCCCATACAAATCTTACCTGCAAACATTTGATGTTCGCCCCGTCGGTTCGGTATTTTTAGAATAATTACATGTAGATCTAAATTAAATAAGGGGTTGGAATCGACAACATATATCCATAATAGTCGAATTATCGTGTATTTAAGATTCAAAACATGCAAAATAACATACACATATTGACATACATGACACAAAATAATGACACTACAATGTCATTTGGTTGTTGTGTCGGGTGCGTTCAGAAATATACCTACTTTGTAAAGTTCGCTTATCTCTTTATAAAATGTCAAATCGCCCCGTGAGGTACGTGAGCGTGAGGTATTACATTATGACGTTACAGTTTTCTGTTATCAAACTGGTTCCTTTTTTATTAGTTTTAAGCTAATAAAATTGTCAAACCCTCAAAAAAATCCGTAGAAATATTTTAATGACTATATTAGAAAATCACATTGAAATTAAAAACAAAAGCAATAACGAAGACAACACAAGAGCAATAACGAAACGAAGACTCATCAAATAGGTTAAAAACTTATAGCACTCTTTACACTTCTTTTTCAAAATAGATCTTTCCACGGGACGCAGCAATATATTGGAGGGAGCTGAAGATAACTCCATATGTGTCTGTTTTAATTAAATGACCTTTAAAATAACCATTATTTTTGCTTATACACATTTTTTGAGTTGTTATTTAGCTCTGACCCATCCGAAACAAAAAAAAACAAACATCCCAAATGATTACCACAAATATTACGAATGGTTGAGTGAGCGAGTAATCTTGGAAGCTAAGAATAAAGATGTGGATGAACTTCATAATTCAAAATGAAATCATTGGTAACCTTGCATTGGTATCATTGCATTCATTCAAATCAATCGATAGTGTAATAAATGAAGATGAAGCCACCAACTATTTAACTATTTTTTTAAATTCACTGGATGTGCCAGGCTTACCACCGCAATTTACAACTAAAGGTTAACGACTAAGTCGGTACTTAGTCATCATGCTTCGAAACCTAAACCAACAAAAAAACTAAAACAAAATTATGCAATGGAACGCGTTTGGTGATAAGGAAACTGATGATCAATGTGATCCATGCAACGATTCTAAAAGGAAAATTCAAAGGTGAGGAAGTTCTCATTCCGAGGATAACGATGATCCCAACCGATGTGCCATTTGAGTTTAAACGGCTTCAATTTCCAATTTGATGTGCATTCGCTATGACGATTAACAAATCACATTTACAATCCTTGAATTTTTATGGTCTGAATCTAGAACATGCATGTTTTTCTCATGGCCAATTATATGTGGCCTGTTCTCGGGTCGGAAAACCACATCTTCATTTGTATTTGCACCTAATAACAAGACGAAAAATGTCGTGTAATAACAAGTCTAATAACAAGACGAAAAGTATCGGTGCTTTACTGAAGAGTGCAGTGAAATCCATGCACGGAAATTAAATATGCATGTCGTTAAAATACCCGATTTTATTTCAACTTATATTTTATTTACTTTCTCCTCTGTTATAATGGAGGAATTTGATGCCTCTATTAAAACAAGTGTGAGGAGCAAGTTCTGCAGGAGGGGGTGATAAGTGATCTGCAGAAGCGAGGTAATTAGGACAAAACTGAAAGCTCTTTCAATTAAAAGGAAGATTTCAAATAATCATATAACATAATGTGTCAGAAAAATTTTACGTGGATGTATTTATGTGGATGTGTTTATGAATATTCCTATCTCTATGGAGCAACATTGCGGTAGAATCATTTATTGGTTCATGGGTGGAATAATAATATGGATTAAAAATGTTATGAAATGGTTATGAAGAATCAAGACGAATATTATTAGGCGCTCGAGACTGATTCAACAAAGATGATGTGTCATTATTACAATAGAGATTTCATGAGGGTATCGTACTCTAGTTCATGATACGGAAGAAAATATTAAAAAGTTCCGCTAAAGTTATATTTCTTGATGTGAAAAACACTATAAATTGGCATGACACATGTGGATTTTCGGGAAAAAGTATCAGGAGTTATCATTTTTATTTCAGCTTAAAAAGGGTGATGTATGCCATACCAATATTATCATTATAGCCCAGTGTTTGGTGTTGACTTCCTTGAATCATGAATTCTTGAATTTCAGGATGGCTGACTTAAAAAGTCCGTTCAGACAGACCGGCTCGGAGAGGAGAGCCGATTTTTCTCGCGATGGAAACCAGAGTTTTGAATAATTGTATTAAGGTTTATTTTGTATGTTCACTTATTTTGTCATTGGGAATGCCTGAACGCGTTTAGTGTGAAATAATGAGAGGAGCCGACTGGCTCCGATTGCGTGCTCTTACTCGCTCTATCTCGGTCTATGTGAAAGAGTTGGCGGCTCCGCTCCGGCAAATTCTAAGCGCATGCGATCCGGTCTGCGTGAAAAGAAAAATACGAGCCGATACTCTCCGAGCCGGTCTATGTGAACGGACCCTAATGGAGGAGTTTTATGCCTCTTCTAAAACAATTGTTAGGAGCAAGATCAGCTGGTGATTTGAGATGGGGCGAGGCGAACTCAGATTTGGGGTGCTGGTGAGCCAAGATATAGAGCGGTGCTTTAGTGGACAACAGTGGAGAGATGTGAAGGATCGACGTCAAGGGTCAACATAACTTTGAAAGGAGCAATTCTTCAAGAACTACAACAAGTACAATATCAACGTCATGCATCGGTATACAAATTCAAGACTGCTTCAGAGCGCATGCCTAATGATGGCTACAATGTGACCAGAGCAGATAATCGACCAGTTGAAACACACGAATGCACTTTTATCTCTGCAACAATATAATTATGAAGTTGCAATTAATTTTAAAATAATAGGGTTTGATGTTGTCAATATATTCATGGAATAAAACCGATCAAAACACATAAATAATTGCTTTTTACAAAAAAAATAACCGACTTCAATCTTGATAAGTAGAGATAACTCAAAAACTACTCGCCAGGTGGCGCTCAATTCAACATATAAGTGTAAAGTTCTCGTCACTACAAATTAATCAAGCCCAAACACTAGATAACTGCAGTAAATCGTTGAGGAGTTCCCTCGACTGTCTTTCGGCTTCATCAGATCGACTCCAGATCTTCATGAAATGGTAGCGCTTTAATGTACTTATGATAACATGAACAAATACACTAGTTGTCCATACAATTTTCGAAAGTTCCCCTCGATTTCTCCAAGATGCCATCATCAGATCCTGGTGTCCTTATCAGGGGACCCCACTGCGCATATCTACTTTACAACAAAAAAAGAATTATCAAAATCGGCCTATAAACGACGGAATAATCGCTGAACGTACATAAAAAAAAAGCATATATTTATACGGTCGAATTGAGAACCTCCTTCTTTTTTGAAGTCGGTTAAAAAGTATTTTATTTTACCCTTTTTCCTATTTGTTATTAAGGAATGTGACATTATCAATTTGCATTAATTTTTTAAATGGTAAACCTGCTCTGCCATTGACTGCTTGGCGGAATGAAGTTCGCCGGGTCATCTAGTTTACAATAAATAAAGAAAGTCAGGTATGATATTTTGAGATTACATATTTTGTAAGCTTTTTTTGGGCGTTTTATGCCAAACTTTTATGTCGTACGTTTTCACAGAGGAGTGTATGTGTTATGGTTTGTAGGGGATTCCATACAATTGACTTATTATCTCTGACTGCTATTTCGGTGTTAACAAGCGTGTGGGAGATCAACATTGTTATGTTATTCACTCGTGTGGATTCAAATCTAAAAAACATATTACTTTTCTACATTCAGTTCAAGTTAGAATAAAAAATAGGTTATATTTTTTAAAATTTTACGTATAATCCTAATAACGTTTAATCCGCTTAAGAGAAGTTTCTAATTTCCAAGATTTAGTAACGACCGTTTGGCTGCATACTTTTCTGTTAATAATTTTTCTGTTTTGGTGATTGGACTGCACTTTGGCCTAAATATATTATCCATATTTCATCTGCGCGTAATCATAATTATATTTTCCAAAAATACGATTTACCAAAAAAATTACGGTGCCAAATTTTACACTCCTCCGTCAGTACTTTTCGCACCAAGAAGTACAGAGCTTTCGCTTCCCCTACTGATATAATATATGTATCTAATAGATACACGCACAAGTGACGTTTAAATATTTCGTAACATAACAAAATACGCAGGTGGAAGCATCTGTGTAGACAAGCCGCAGTGTGAGCAAACACTTCTCTCGTATTTACACTCCACATTTCCTACAGTCAATATCGCAAGCTCTTCGTTTCTACTTATTGTTGATTTATATATTATGTGATTTAAGATAACAAATAGGTTCATATATGTTAAGGCTTTTAGATGACTGTTGACAAATGTTAGGGCATATTGGGGCCGCATAGATCATGAAATCAATTCCACTTGACTTGAGAGGCAGTACTTTCTTTCTTCACGCTTCTTCCCTAACTGGCAAAGGAGATGAAAAAGGTGATGATGCTTCTTTGGTGATATTTTTAACATTTCTGATGTCCATGATCGACGATGATAGGTAAGTTACTTACCATCCGGTTTATTGTTCACTCAATTGCCGATTTATTTACAGAAAAGGGTTGTGAATAGTTAAATTTCAACATAATTCGCTTCATGCAGCTTCTTCCGAGACCGGTTACCTTATTTGTAAAGCCATGGCATAGATTGATTTTCGAAAAGTGTTTGTAAAAACCAAGTTCGAATAAAATTAATTTCATTTTGATTATTTTAAAGAATGCAGGTAACATTAGTTAAATCAAATACTCATAACATAATAGGAAAGGACGTAAAGACGTTAATTCTGAGATAACTATCAGAGCCATTATTTATTAGAAGTAGGTATTCGTGTTTATAGGTAGCATAGTGCTATATTTAATTGGTCAAAAAAGGAAATCGTGTTGGACTGCAGTTATTTACTGATGAATTTTTAGTATTATTAATTACTTGTTGTTTTATTTAATAGCTAAGTTAATAATACGTCATTGATGGTTAGGGTTGAAATGTAATAGGTCGATAAGCCGTCAAATGTTTATATTTGTGGTAATTGTCTAAGTTCCCGCGCCCTTCATCCCACTTGTGGTTGTATCCGAGATAAACCTTACAGACGTTATTCATGACAAATCCTCATATTAATAGTTGTTTCGTGTATTTACATGTACTATAAGAAGTTGTATGAAACACATCAGGTACGTATCTATGAAAGAGGGTTTTCCTAAATTTTCGTGGGATTTAATCAGCACATCCTGATTTAGTGGTAATTGTGTCACTTCAGAAGTAATCTTTTAAATTTTTAAATTCGGTTAAAAATCATTGCAAATGGGATAAATACTTGCGTCTAAAATCTAACATACCTATAACATGTTGCATGTACAGACATCAATCTGGTACAGTTTTATTATACCTATCCCCTTATTGTGTTTTTAAATAGCTAATGCAGGCGTTATCCATCAGTCAACTCTGGCATTTGAGAGAAAACGCTCATGAGTGATGAAAAAATCTGTTATATGCTTAGTTTAATATCATGCTTAGTTTTATCGACAACACGGCGCAATGGTTAATATGTATATCATCGTTCCGAGGGTTCGGGGTTCGATCTCCAGTATGACGGAAATTGGGATGCATGTCCTTGTATGTTCTCCATGGCATCCATGACACATAGAATCCTAGTGTCAGGCTGTGAGCGTGTAGCATTATTTATTTTATTTATGTATCGTGAAAACAAACACGTATAAAATAAAAAGAGTAGCTGTTGAATTTTATTTTTTGCGTATAAAGTAATTAAGTGGAATTACGAGTACCTACATAAAATACCGGTATAATTTACGCGACAAATGTTGCTACCATTATCGGAGTCTTATGACAGTTATTATTTTATTTCCTACAGTGCATGAGTATTTCCAGCTGATACATGAAGGTCTACGTGAAGACAATTTCAGGGTTATTTTTACAGTGAAACTATTTTATTGTTAACCTAATTGATTGAATAAATTGATGAAGATAATTGATTCATGGCGTAGGTATAAGACGCTAGAAAATCACTAGTTTATATAAATAAAAGTGTTGTGTTGTCTTCTACGCGAATGAAGCTAGCTTCTTCAAATGAGTAATTTATCAAAACGGCCTTTACACGAAAGTAGTTAAGATCGGTTAAGCGATATTATCTGATGAATCACATCGGTCACCATGCCGAACTGCATTTCAAAGAGCATTGGGTTCGATTCCCAGTGGGTAGAAATTTTAATAGTGAGTTTAAAACACTTTTCAGGCTGGTTATTCGTCTTGTCTTTGAGTTTTCTCTGAGAACAGTTGTAAACTTGTGTGTGCGTTAGGACCATAAGTGTGTAGCGTTATTTAATTTTAGTTTTTAAAATTTGTTGCAAATAAAGTATTTTTACATAGTTTATACATGTGTAGTTTACTTCATTTTACATAGGGAATAGAAACTTTCATCCCCTATTGAAAACCTTTAAGAGTTGATTTTTGGAAACATAGCCTATGTTTAATCCTGCATTATCAACTATATTTCTGCAAAAAATCATTATAATCGGTTTAGAATTTTTCATTTTCATACCCTATTGCAACCCCTTTAGGGGTTGGTTTTTGGAAATAATAGGTAGCGAATGTTTGACCTTGCGTCATCAACTATCTTCCTGAGAAAGTCAGAATTTTGTATTTATAGTATTAGTATGGATGAAATGTGCCTATAGGTTAGATAGGCACAGTAGCGTAATTAAGCTGTCGACGCCGACGCTTGTCTTGGCGCAAACGAAGCCGGGCGTACCGATGTAACGGTTTGATTAGCCCGTCCAATAGTTTCGTTTCGTGACGTAAAGTTTGCCTCGAGGCAGCTAAATTGAACTGGATTTGGCTTTTTTGTTTTAAGTTTAACATTGATGAAAACCCAGCTTTAGCTTTTAGGTAAGACATGTTACGTGATTGAATAGTCAGCTAAAATTTGGGTCATGTGAAATTATTATGCCGCCATGTGAAAAAAGAGCATAAATTTCACTTTTACCCGAATTTTATATTATGTTTCGTAATAATGATAAAAAGTGTAGGTAAGTACATTAAAAAGTGTTAAAATTTTCTTAGGATGTAACATAAAGGACTGAAACCGACCTATTTGTAAAAGATTTTTTAAATCTTAAGCTCTTAAATATTTAAGGTAAAATTGTGTAATCGCACCTCGCACTCACGTCACACGGTGACGTCACGACGCCAGAACAACGCTATTGAAGTTATCTACAACGCTCGCAAATATAAAAGTTCTAACATTTTTGAACCACTAACAATGTTTCGTGTCTGTGAACGGTGTCTATGTGTGTAGTGTATGGCGCTTTACATCTGTACTAGTCTATGATAATTTGTGATATTACTTTGTAAAATTATGAGACCATTTCTAATATTGTGCTGACTGTGCATCACTATGTCACACGTCACATCAAATCTGGATCACGTCGTCAAAGTTTTCAACACGGTTGCATAAATTATACAAGTCCGGAAGACTTTATACAAACAATCGGAGCGCAGATGTTTCCGTTCTGATATCACCTGACGAGAGAAGACATCTTTTCTCAAAATATGACAATATATATTACCTATTGAAAATAACAAAAAGATTCGACAATTTACATCATTCTACCTACTATCCTGGTACTAGGTAGGAATTGAATAAAACTTATTCACGTCTAAATATATTCAGACTGTAGGTACATAGCGAAGCTTTGAGAACGACATAAAGGTCATATAGCACCTTCACATCATCATGGTTTATCATGCTACATTACGTATCATAGCGGCAAATTGAGCGACAATAATTTGGCCAATTATTACTGAGTTTTGGTAGGTACCTAGCAGTATCAAAGTAATATTTTTTTTATGTTCACGCGTCACACTTATTTTATAGCTGTACTCCGTTCGTTTTCGATCTGGAATTCATCATGGCACACAAATGCCAGCTGTCCGCCTATGCGATTAAATAGATTTAAGATTGACGGCGGGATTTAAAATGACCTAAGTAAATTTTGCTTACAAGCTAAATTGAACTTTGATCACAGGTAATTTTGGATTTGGCGGGGAGTGGCTATTTCTTATCCGGCGACGCAACTATAGGTTATTTTTCATCGTGTTATTTTGTACTTAGACGATTCCCGCATGGAATTTTCTCAGCTTAGTCCAAAATTAAAACTGTGATAATAATATGGTGCTAGACAAGGTGCTTCCACTGTTGTTGTTTTTGTACTCTTATATTCGTTTGCTTAATTCCATTAAAAAAATCTTTAAATCGTAGGATCTCAGATGTGACAAAAGATAAGACGTACGACATCACCAATAATTGCTTTTTACAAAAAAAATAAACGACTTCAACCTCGATAAGCAGAGATAACTCAAAAACTACTCGCCAGATGGCGCTTAATTCAACATGTAGGTGTAAAGTTCTCGTCACTACAAATTAATCAAGCCCAAACACTAGATAACTACAGTAAACCGTTGAGGAGTTCCCTCGACTGTCTTTCGGCTTCATCAGATCGACTCCAGACCTTCATGAAATTGTAGCGCGTTCATGTAGGTACTTATGAAAACATTAACAAACACACTAGTCGTCCCTACAATTTTCGAAAGTTGCCCTCGATTTCTCCAAGATGCTATCATCAGATCCTGGTGATCCTTTTAAGAGGACCCCACTGCGCATATCTACTTTACAACAAAAAAAGAATTATCAAAATCGGCCCACAAATGACGAAAAAATCGCTGAACAAACATAAAAAAAGCATATATACGGTCGAATTGAGAACCTCCTTCTTTTTTGAAGTCGGTTAAAAAGCACAATGAAATTGAAAAATCAAAACGCATAAATTGTACCAATTTTGCAGTAAACCATTTAGAAAAAAATATGAGCCCAAAACCTACGTTTGGGCGTATTTCATCTGGGCTTTTGTCGCTAATGTGTTCCATCTATCATCCGCTCTTCAACGATATTGGATTCCACCCTCTGAAATTCATTTCTTTTAATTTATGTATTGCTTTATTACGGATCAGAATCATTATATTTTCATTCATTTATTCAGATACTCATTCAAATGAGACTGTATTGAATGAAAAAAACATTTGCTACAAAATTAACAAACTTTTTTCCATATCCTTAGCTATCACACAACCAAGCCAGATATTTACATGTAGCTTCATCATAATATTATGTAGTTTATAATGTTACGCCAATAAATTAATTTTATGCCAAAAAAAATGATTTGCCTAAATCGTTTTGGAAAAGAGCTGATACTCTTCAAATGAGATACTAAATTGCTGGACCAATTTATACCAAACATAGCTAAAACTACACCAGTAGGCTTTCGATTAAAGAAACCGCACTCAAATCGATTTATTCATTCAGTAGCTCCGGTGCCAAAGATATAATATACACGCACAAAGATACATAATCACACAGATAAACAGGTCAAGCTTATAACACCCCTCTTTGTAGGTTGGAAGTTAAAAATATATTATGATAAAGGAAGTTCTTAGATGAGGACAGTGGGGATTTGGGACTGATTCTTGAAAATACAGTACACAATCTGCCTCAAAATAGTGTTTTCTGTAACTAGTGACGAGCAGTTGAGACTGATCGTATTATCATAGCATAGAAAAGTTTGAGAAGAAAGGATTTTCTCTTGATTTCTGCTGGATAGTCTGAAGGGAGTTGTGATATTTTGGTAAATACACATTTAACGGACCCGGATCATAATACATTTGCTTTAATTTAATTTCACACCCCCATCGATGAAATTTAGTACCTATATCTTATTTATATTTAATCCTATCCAATCCATTTGTACATACTTAGTCCAAAGACGAAACACCGAATTTTCATAACTCGTACTTCGAAACTCTCCAACTCTCAACCCCAATTTGATTACTTTGGGGACAATATTTCCAAAAAAACTTTTACACTGCATACCTAGGCTTAGATCGAAACTTAGGTTCCGAGGCATGTACATGTACATGTACCATGTAATAGGTATATTTAACACGACCGATTTTAGAAGGGCGGTAGCTTAACTAAGCGTATATGTTATGTGTGATTAACACACGAGTAACGCTGGAATGAAATTGGATGATAAAAACAAAATAATAAAACGGGTACCTAGTGCGACACGATGAATTCAAGATCAAACAATTACTTGAAGCCCTGATCTTTTGATCTTGAATATATTTTAAAATTTTTACCCTACAACAAAACAAACTCGTTACTTCTGTCTCTTCTTCACTTCTTTTTCATGTATAAAATCTAAATTCCATTGTTATTAATAAACCACGAACGGTTATATAATTGAATAAAATTAAATTTTGATGCCAAAATTATACCGCTTTTGGCCGAGTATTAACTGTTTCGTTTAAAAATTAATTGGCAACTTTACTCGAAATCCAATTCGTCGTTCGCACTCGCCAAGAAGCTGGCCCTAAATTTCACCATAAATCAGCTGTTGCGATAAATTAAGAAACTTGTGTACTTACTAACGGGAACTTGGCGTTTAAGTCTTGATATATTAAAATGTTGTGTAGCTCTGTTTGTCTAATAGGAATAAAGAGGTTTGTTACATCGTTAGTGTCTGCCGTTTTGACAGCTATGTAACTCTTTTTCGAAATATAATAATTATATTATAAAAAATATTATTACAAAATTATTAAAATAGTAACTGGTACTAATTATCTTTCAACAGCTTTCAATTATTTATTATTGACAAATCTTTAAGCTCTGTTAAATTATGTTGTTAATTAATTCGTCATTGATTCCGTTTTGTTATTCATTTGTACATAGATGCTCATTCTCATTCATTAAAAGATACGTCATAAAATATTTTTTGGCCTTTGTCCGCAGCGTTCTGTAATTAATTAATGGGTTCATCACCACTTACCATCTGGTGGGATCGTATTATTTTACTATGTCGTAGTCAAGCACTACCTTATACGAAGAAAAAGAGTAAGTGACCATTTTGACAAGTCTAATTTCTTCTTAATTCACCACTTTATGCGTTAATTAACGCGTTAATGAAACGTAACTTTTGGTGGTTTCCGAACTATCATAGAACAATCAGATGCTTGGCAAATATTCCTATATTCTAAAACGGCCCTATGGTACGTACGACATAACGCCTCGTCAGTTTTTTTTAACTTTAAACTGTAATAGCTTGACCGCTTATACTTTGTTAATTTATCTTCTGTGTACAGACAACTATAAGTTACAAATTTATTACATGTGTAGATTAATAATAGGTCACGAGATTTTGAGACAGTTTTCAGAGACTAGGCTATATTCTATCAAAGCCTGTAAGAGCTATGCACAAGCCCTGAACTAAAGTTGATATTATAGGAAACTTGATATTCTTTATGAGATGCTTCTGCTTTGAAGATAACTCTCGTAATATTGACGAAAATATCTTATGATACAAATACTGAATAATGCCGCGTTTTAGCGCCAAGAAATATGAAAATAAGAGATCGTACTATAGACACATCTTTCCAAACAAAATGGCAAGTGTTGTATTGTGTTAGTAAACATACTTACCTACTGTTATTATTTATGATGTGTTCATCATTAACTCATAGTACAATTTTTTTAAGACAGACGTTAAGGTCAAATAATTATTATGTATTACTTTCAAAATTGGTCGGTTGATCTTTGTTTATGTCTAACTTGCCCACAAAGTTTGTATACAAGACAAAATATGATAGTATCATTAAGTAGGCGATAAGATGCTTTTAGTTGAAAACTTTAGAAGTCCGCGCATATTATATTTTATACAAAAGATGAAATAAAATATTCGACCTTCAAAACAAAATCTGAAGTTTGGCTTCTTGAGCACTTAACTTTTGCGCAAACTTTAGTCATATATAAAGCCTCTTTGTTATGTACTTAAAGATGTATTCAATGTTTGATTCGGTACCTTTAATGTAACAATAACAAGGTACATTATGATAAGTTTATCTCTACGAGGTTCTAAAAGGAGGGAGCGTCAAATTGTCTTGAATAGCACTCAAGTTGCTCGACTTATCCCTTAGATATACTGTTCTACTAAATAAATTCAGTATATAATAAGGTTCTTCAAAGATCTTAAGTGGTATAAATACAGATTTTATTCTACTCTTCATTTTGTCTTTTTGGTCATTTTTCCTAAATGTCCCAACAATGTACCTATACTTGTCCCAAAAACTAGTAAGTATGATCTTTTACTTCATGATAAAGGATATAAGTTACGCTTTTGAGAGAAAATCATCGCAGTCCTCAAGGGTAGCAACTTATCATTGACCAGTTGATCTTATATAGGTATATGTATTTTTACAATCTCAGCTTAATAAGTAAATATTTGCAATAAAGTGCAATAATATTCATAAACCTCACAGACCTAAGGTTTCTAAACCCTGCTTTTAGGAATTTTATGATAATATTAGGTCAGTTTAAAGTAACCACTTTTCTATTTTTGAATCACACAAACCTATAAACGTAAAAGTCATGTTTTCATTAATCATCAGCTTATAACTTCTTCTGTCGTTTTTGGCTGAGCAGAAATCTGGAAACCTTATAAGATTTCTTTTATTAATTTCGACATTGATTACGTAAGTAATGATATCTGAGGGGCTTTCAGTAAAATTGAATTATTTCGATATTCGAATGAAAATTACCTTGAGGATCGTTCTGTGGAACGACATCATATTCTCGATTTGTAGACGATTTTCTGGCGTCATCCCGTTATCATACCGTGGCAGGCGAAAACGTGGAAACATCGCATCTTTGTAACAATTGCCCATTTCACAGAATCAGTTGGTGGGAAAATTCTTAAGACTAATTTAAACTCTAGAAAATCGTTCAAGATAATCTTATAATGTTTGATTCTTGCTGAAGCATCATAATCCATTTTGTTACGTTAAGTGTAGAAATAATAATATGAAGCTAATATTACAGGTTTAAAGGAGATATTCAGAAGAAACATGCGCCAGTTTTAAAATTAAACCTCCAACCACTCAACAGTAAAATTGCATTGAAATGTATTTAGTCTTTTTTGTGTGACGCACGGAGAAACAGACAGACAGACAGACCAAAATTATATTCCTAACCTAACATATAGGTACATTTTTTCTTATTATGTCCTCTGTACAGACATAGATAATAACGATTATTTTGGGCCGGAAGTTATCATAATTAAAAATAAATAACATCCTTAACAATTTACTTGAAAAAGTCCCCCTTCTCAGTTTTCGCAACACCTACATTAAGTATTCCTTTGACACCTATTCAACCCATATTTTTATTTTTATTGAAGTGGAAGTTTCAAAAGATTCCTTTGAGATATTTTTGGGAAATTTATTGTGCCTATTTAGGTGTTGAGTCACAATATTTTTTGGATAAATATGTAAGATAACATCCAGAGTTTTAAGATTTTTCTATAAATTAAACCTTGTTTATAATTCCACCAGGTGGTAAGATAGTCATGTGAAGTAATGCTATTGATAATAGTATACCTAACATCATTCATCATTCTGGATTCTTTATGCTTGATACGTTTGATTGATGATTGGATAAAGTAAATGTGTTCACGAAGATTGAAATTTAACCGTTTTTATACCTTTTTGCTTTAAAAGGGGATCAACAATTTCTTCTGTCGGGCGTCCCAAGTTACACACTTTTTTTATTTCTATCTTTATTCTTTTTTCGGGTACCTGGATAATCCATTACCTAAGTATTAAAACGTATTTACCGCAGTAGAATACCTAGAAGGTAAATTAAAAAAAGTATGTAAGATTAAAGGAAAATTAACAGAGAACATAGTCATTAGACTACCAAGTAAGCACGTTCGCTCATTTGCCGGTAGTGCAACAAAACTCTTATGCAGAACGAGTCATCTCATTCAGTCCTATATTCGGGCTTACATCATGTAGCGCGGTGTTGCTAAATGTGTTCCATTTATCATTCGCTCGTCTGATATTGGATTTTCCTTTCAAAATGCAAGCTCAATTTTCGACACCATTATGAAGTGCATTCATGTTTTTTCGAGCTTTCACGGGATAAGTTATGATAGCCATATAAATATTTAAAGCATCAGCGTTATATAAATGTCCCACTGCTGGCCACTGGTCTTTTGGGTTTTTCCCGTTGGCTCCCATTCCCGTTCTCACCCGTCCCACTAGACCCCAAAAGCGAATAATTTGATTTATGGTTTTTTATTACTTTCTTATTTTTTTAACGTGTACAGTCGATAGAAAAAGTGCTTTAAAGTATGATAATGATTTTTGCAGGGGCGTAGCTTCTGCCGTTTCAGACGTATCAATAATACGGGCCCCCAGGTTACAGGGGCCCCCAACGTGTGTAAGCAAAAACTAGTAATATGTTATCCACTTAAACTCGTAGTTCCCGAGAAAAAAACATCAATACTAATAATAAATCTGTAGTTGGTCGCTGTCTATACTTAGAACATAAGTATATGAGATGTTTTTACTGGGGGGGTTTATTAACGCAAGAGAACCTAAAACAACGATTTTTTACAATTTTTGTCTGTTTGTCTGTGACTTAATTACTTTCATTGTTGTTAATTTAGCAAAATATTAAGTAGATATTTCAAATAAGGGTGATGTTGCACTTGAAAGATTATTTTACTGTTTTTATACATATTTTTTGTTAAAGTTCACTCTCGTTAATTTAGCAAATGTATGTTTATGAAAATAAGATTATTACGTGTATTTATACCATTTATTTGTTTATTAAAGTAAATTACCTTTATTGTTGTTAACTACTTATATTTACCCGACTGCGTCAGAAGGAGGGTTATGTTTTTCGAGTGTATGTATGTATCCTTTAAGTAAATAGCGACGCACAAATAGATTCCGTCTCGTAGGTTCCATGGGCATTATAACACCCAGACCAAGGTCACGATGCTGGCCAATTACGAATTGAGACACTTCACTCTCCTTTGAGAACATTACGGATTTTCAAGTGTGTAAGATTCCTTACGATATTTTCCTTCCCCACATCAAGTTAAATGTGATGAGGAGTAGGTACAAAGTTTTGTATGTAACTAAATGATAAAGAAACATTATTTACTTATAAAATGAAACTTACAATATTATTTACTTAACATTATTTACTTATAAATATTTACTTATAAAATAATATAATGTACTATAGGTATACGTTTTTTTGTTTCTGCTACCGATCCCGTGTATAGTATTGCAGTAATTATTTTCTTAACCTCTTAAAGTCTATGAAAATAATTTGCTGGTTACCTTATTGTTGTTATTTGAATAGGTAATAACGTTTATTTTCTGTTTTACTTAATTAAATTTTCTATTTGGAATTCACTTTTGTTAATTGCTCACTATTATGATAATACACAATTCAATGATTACATTGAGTTCAGCTTTCATTCTTTATACATAAAACATTTCAAAGAAAATTTCATTGTTTATACATAAAAAATTTCGGCCTGTTCGGGAACTAGAAATACATATGTATGTTGTAACGCTCCCCTCGTTTAATCACTTCTCGTTATATCTCATTCTAAGTCTATCTCGTCTTTTTTTCTTTTGTTCTTTTCACTTAACCTTTGATTCGACCACTTTCTGAATTTTTAAGTTAAAAAAAATATTTTTCTACCGTGGATTATCTAATAGATTGTAATCAGTGAAGTTAAAATCTTCTGATATAACAGTTTAATTTTTGTTAAGGATATTAAAGTGAAACAATGACTTTCAAGTACACAGCTGAATGCAAATGACAGTTTCTTGTGCATAATGTGCATACCTATGTTATTTGAAAAAACATAGTTAAATTTCATTTTTGGTACAAATCTCATTTTGTCTATTACACAATGAGATAAATAACAGCAAAGAAAAATAACCTAAATAATTATGAAATCTGGGACTTTCAAGTATTTTTTTTCCAATAAAATAAACTACATACAATATACCAACATAATAAACAAGCCACTGTATACTGTGAAGACCCTTTGCGAGGCAACATCTAATGCTGATAAACAACAATATGTGACCTGTAAACTAACGAAGTCTAACGTCTGTTAAAATGGAACAAACCATTTACTTACTGTTGTTAGAAACAGCTTACTCTAACCAGCTTTGGTCGCTGTAATTGTTCTAAGGAGTGAATTTAGTACGACAGGAAATTGGATTTCTACTGTAGCATTCTCTTAAACATTAACGTATTGAATCAGAATGTAGAAATTAATTTCAATACGATTTGGTTTGAATATTCAATAATCAATATGTTAATTCAACGAAGTTATTATAAACTTAACAACATTGCTGTATTTTGGATTGAGAATCAAGAGGCTTATAAGGGTTCCAATGTCTGACAAGAAAGTCTTATATGTCCACCCGTCCCTTCAACTGAATTTCCTACCTTATTAGCGATGTAAATCTACTTAACTTTCTTCCTAACTAGTTGAAAAGTTTTTGAATCAATTCTAACGTTATTTGAAAGTTCAAGGTTTTTCAACGTTGGTCGTACCAACGAACGATTTGCCATTAAGTTGATAATTGTTGCCCAAATTCAGGTTTACTTCACGAAATGAGTACTTCTTAGAATGCGATTTATTTTAAAACGTCATTCATTCATTTTCTGGATGGTATTTTTTGTTGTTTTTTAGTTGCTCTCTTTCCATAAAGTCTTTTATTTTATTCATTGTTTGGTTTTTGTTTCTTGCGTGCTCATCAACTAGCATCACCAACGAGCTTCTCAGTACATGGACAATCAGAGGCACATCGGGGGGAACATTCACAGCGGCAACCAAGCTTAAGAGCTGTAGTTACTGAAGCAGGCAGATGATCGCCGTCAGCAACACGCTCATTACCTTGCGTCCCAGCACGCCGCTGTAATGCCAGAACAATCAGAAGTACATCGTGAGAAACAAGCACAGCGGAAACCCAGTTTGAGAGTTGCTGAAACGCCGGGGACGCCAGCAATATGCACATTATTTAGCATTCCACAGAGTAACAAAGAGTGTAGAGGAAGCATAAGTTGTTGCTGAAAGAGTGCTGAAACGGAGGCAAGAAATAAAAATGCCGCCCCGATTTACGTAACTGTTACGTAACTACCTGGACAGAGACATGGACAGAGATTATCACCAAACTTATGTCAGGCCAACTGACAGAACAACTGATGCCTGCTACACCGGCGAAGAGCATTTCTCGATTGAGGAGGCTATCTACTTTTAGAATAAAACCAAGAAGATATCTTGGTGGATAATAACTGGGTTTTGCGTTATTCTTCCCTTCTCACTAAAATGTTTGATGCGCATATTAATGTAGAGTTCTGTAGTTCTGTAGTCATATATATAAACAAAGGAAGTGATCAAACAGTTTTAAATGTCAGGCAAGTGGGTGATACAAATATTGACCCCAGAGATAAAGTGTAAATATTTAGGGAAGGGCGAATATAAGGCGCAATTAAGCGGCGCCACGGCGTGGCAAATCCTAGGCTTACCTTTTCACGAAAGACATCCCACATTCACCCACTTAGCCGTACACCTGCCCAATGGCGAACGTGTTTTCTTTACGGAACATCATTTCCGTGATAGAGTAACCTGAGTAATAACGCCTTCGAAAACAACATTGACAGCTTTTTTCAACTTGAAAAGTGATAATATACCGAAAACACTATTAAACGTTAAAGTTCCAAAGGTATTATACATGGAAAACATCGAGGAAAGAGTGGAAGCGACGTATACATGGGACATCTATTGAGGGTTGGCTAGGCGTGAAGATCGGAAAGCACTGGGCCGCATATATACCGTGCATGTTAGCAATTTCAAATGCTTTTCTTAACGCATGTTGCTTAATCAAGTTCGAGGTCCTAACCGCTGAAAACTATTGATGGGCGAAAGAGATGACTTTCAAGGAAGTGTTTGAGGCACGAGGGCTACTGGAAAATGATAACCATGGAAGAAGCGGTGGTGTGTCGCTCACCTGTCGAGCTCTGAGAGCTATTCCCAATTTTAGTAAGCACTTGCGGACTTTCCAACCCTCCTCAGCTATGGAATAAATATAAGGATGAGCTGTTAGACGATATCGTGAATAGGGTACAAATCAAATATAAAGACTTGATAAAATCAATGGCTCTGAAATTAATAGAAGACAAAATAATTAACTTCTTTGATGAAAAATGGCGGATTTTATTTTACCCATACCACAGCGAGGGGAATGGATCAAGCGGTGTTGAAAGAGAACTTAATTACGATACCGTGCCATTATATACCACGTCATTACCAAAGTCCATAAAAAGGCTCCAAGAGTACTACCCGAACAACAACAACAACACATTTATAATTTAGTTATGCAGCGTGTAAATAGTTGCTTACGAGGACTGTTTTTCCTAAATGCACCAGGTGGCACAGGTAAATATTTTGCGCTAAATTTGCTTTTAGTACAACTTCGTACGAACTACAAATCGGAGAAGGTAAACTGAAACCTGATATCTTATTATCTCTGATATATCCTGACTATAGAGATTGATATAATATCAGTTTTCAGTTTACCCTCGTATATAAATTCCCTAGTTTCCCTACGATATGGTAAAATAGAATTTACAAAAGATTATTATCATGCAGTAACAGCCTTATTTGTCATGTTTTTTCCAACTTACAGAAAATTATGAGCATTGAAGAATGGTTATAATTATGAGAAGGTAGTGCTGTCACAAAAAAAGTGAGTTTGTTGATGGGGTTAACAAAAATAATATATATTGAAAGGGATAGACAACGAATCAAATCTATATAAATCAATACACACAGTGATTACCAATGATGACAATATTTATTACCCTGTAGAATACACTCATCGGAATTAACTGGCATGCCTTCCCATAAACTTGAATTACAACATTTGCACTTAGGTATACAAAGAGGGATGAGTTTGGCCCTTGTTATTCACTGTCAAATTTAATAATTATTTTGATTTTAATTTGTGTTGAATTATTCATTCAAATTATATTTATATTATTTACGAAATACACAGAGGTTATCGCATGGTTTTGATGGCACATTGTCTTGTTCATGAAGATTTCTCGACTACGCACACAACACGCCTTTAGGTATGTTATTGCGTTAATGAGGAAAACTTGTATGAAAATTAAATTAAATGCAGCACAGATCGCATCTGCACTTTTTACTATTTAACATTATAAAATTTATTGGAGCGACTCCATACTTCAAGGAGTTCAAGGCCGAATAAAAGGAGTAGACCCTGGGGAAGATCCCCGACCCGCTAGATTGACCTTAATACCAAGACTACGAAGCTGACTGCAGTACAGAGCGCTCGTAATACGACCGTCCGCCAGGAATGGAGAAACAAGGGAGGGACATTGCGAAACGTGCAGCAGCCCAGAAAGCCAACGGAGACGAAACTACGCAACCCTGTCCATATACGAGTATAACAGCCACAACCACTCTGGCAAAAGTGTACGACTAAGAACATCATTGTTTTTTTTATGGAATTAAGATAGCAAACGAGCATGCAGCACCACCCTTCCGCTGCCACCCATAACAACTGTGACCGACCTAAAACTAGACTCAAAGGGACTAGAATAGTTAGTCCAGTTAGTAGATGGTGTTAGAATATTAGTTGGTTAGTTTGTTAATAAATGTGAGGACAGGGACTGTAAGTGATAATTAGTCCTGTTAGCGACTAAGAACATCATTGTTTTTTTATGGAATTAAGATAGCAAACGAGCATGCAGCACCACCCTTCCGCTGCCGCCCATAACAACTGTGACCGACCTAAAACTAGACTCAAAGGGACTAGAATGGTTAGTCCAGTTAGTAGATGGTGTTAGAATATTAGTTGGTTAGTTTGTTAATATATGTGAGGACAGGGACTGTAAGTGATAATTAGTCCTGTTAGTTAATGTTAGTAAAAGTCCAATTAGTTATTGTTAGTATGAGTCTCGTTCTAATTCAGTGACAGATGCGTTGCTACCCCTAAGGACTAAGATGGTCGCCTCTAAAAAAGTGTAACCGGCTCCACACCTTCCTATCCGGAACACAATTGTTCTTAAAAAAATTAACGGTAGGAATGGTACTAAGTAGGCAGCGCCTTACAGGTAAGGCAAATTGTAAGGCACTGTTTCTGTCACCCACACGCCAATAGATCCTTGTACGACTGTACTTCTTGTGTTTAACACACACTTGCGTGTGTGAGAGAAAAACCACAGCCCAAGAATAGTACAGCTTTTTTACGTGGAAATGGTTACTTTATAGAGCGTAGTGTTTATGGGAATTTTATATCGAACATAAAACAGGAATCTGCGATAACCAAATGTTTTAGAATGGGGATAAATTATTTTATTGACTACCTCCACGCCTTAGAGACATACAAGGCGAACATCATAAGTACCATCTCCAAGAGCTGGAAGGAGTTTTGCTCCGGTCAGGAAAGGGAAGGAGTTTGGAAAAGCGCTTACCGGATCATAAAGAGCTGTTCACCACGCGGAGAAGACAAGCTGCTGAGGTCCTCAGAAAGCAGCAATAATATATCTTGTCATCAAAGGATTCAGCCCTACTACTGGCAAACACCTTCTATCCTCAGGATAACCCAGAAACTGACACCACAGAACAAACTCAGATCCGCTCCTCAGCAGGCCAGATAGTACAACGCTTGCATAATACGCCTATCTTGATAACCACTCCCTTCACTGAGACGGAACTACTCACAGTAATAAATAAAATGAGTATCCAAAAAGCTCCAGGATCTGATGGCTTCACCGCGGACATCTGCAAGCAAGCCTATATAGCGAAACCGGAGACCCTGCTTGCGATATACAACCAATGTTTAAGTATTGGGCACTTCCCGACCATCTGGAAGGTGGCCACTATCAAGGTTATTCCCAAATCAGGACGGGACGATTACACGATACCAAAAGCGTACCGTCCCATCGGCCTCTTACCAATCTTTGGGAAGATACTTGAAAAAATGTTTGCTAACAGGATAATGTGGCAGCTGGGAAACTCTGGTAAGCTCCACATCGGGCAGTACGGGTTCATGCCACAGAAATCCACAGAAGATGCTCTATACGATGCCACTAACATGATCCGGGAAGCTATGGACACTAAGAGAATAGCAATTGCAGTGTCCCTCGATATAGAGGGCGCTTTTGATAATGCTTGGTGGCCTGCAATCATCGCTCAGCTAGCAGCTAAAGGAGTAGAACCTGGCATGCTGAGGTTAGTCTCCAGTTATCTTTCGGACAGGAAGATCCGGCTACGATATGCGGGCGAAGAGGTCAGCATTAAAAATAACAAAGGCTGCATTCAGGGGTCAACTTGTGGCCCCCTGTTGTGGAACACCCTGATTGACGGGCTTCTCCAGAAAGTTAGCAATACAGACATCCACATACAGGCCTTCGCAGATGATGTTCTCCTTATTGCTACTGGAGAGTCTAGCGAGAAGCTTCAGACTATCATCAACAACACCCTGAGCAAGATCCTTGAGTGGGGCAACCTTAATAAGCTCAAATTCGCTCCGCAGAAAACTCAGGCGATCTTATTCACCAGGAAAATAAAATACGATGTTCCGAAGCTCACAATGGGGAATGCAGAGTTGACATATAGCGACGACATCAAGCTACTAGGTTTTGTGCTCGATAAAAATCTAAGCTTTATCAAACACATCGACCACGTGGCCAAGAAAGCGGCAAACATCTATAAATCCGTCTCGAAAATGGCCCGAGCACATTGGGGACTCAACTCTGACGTAATAAAAACTATTTACACCGCTGTCATTGAGCCAACCGTACTGTACGCGTCAAACGTCTGGGCTGCTAACATTCACAGGAAACAACTACAGAAACGGTTGGATAGGGTCACTCGCCTCTTCGCCCTGCTCATCTCCAAGTCGCATCGAACTGTATCTCTTGCGTCAAGTTGCATTCTTGCTGGAATACTGCCCCTGGATCTACGCGCTGCTGAGAATAAGGAGATTTACGAAATAAAGAGAGGAAAGCCCTGGTCTGAACTTCCCGATCAACACCTTGAAATATCTGTTAGCCCCTTTGACCTCCAACATCCCGCACATAGACAAAACCTCTCCTTCGATCAGGTCAATAACATCCAAGACCTGAACACAACAGATGCTTCAACTGTTAATATCTACACCGACGGAAGCAAAATTGAAGGGAAGGTAGGGGCCGCTGCTTCAATATGGATAGAAGGGAAAGAAACTATCTTTTTTTTTAGGCTTTTTTTTTGGGCGGTAGAAGTGAAAAAGGCGATATAGTGTTACTCTTATTTTTCGGAATTAAAAATACTCAGTGTTAAAGTTTTAACTATATTTGGGCATATAACAATTGTTTACTTACAGTTTAGTGATAATCCATTTAAAAATCACTGTTTTATGTCCTAATTAAACTTTTATTGCACTGTCCCACTGGTTAACCTCAAAGTTGTTAAGTGTCATTACATCATTCTTCATCCACTTCCAAGTTTGACAGTTAAAATGGCTACTATCAACACAGTGGTGGAAACTCAGCACGCCATGGAATCCTTACTAATGAAGAAGATGGCAAATTTTGAAAATCAACTTAAAACTACAGCATCCCAGAGCTCCATCACTCTAGCACGCCTGCATGAAGAGTTTCTTGAGTTTAAGACTGAAGTTGCATCAATCCTCTCCTTACTTCGGCAGCTGATCACTGAATGTACAAGGACATTAGATGTTATTGAAACCAGGCATCGGAGAAAATGCTTGTTGTTCACTGGTGTTCCTGAAAACACTGCAGGTGCCCTGAGTGATTATATGGGTAGGCTTTTCACTGAGAAGCTCGGAGTAAGTGAGTTCAAAGATGCCCATATCAAATCATGTCATCGGCTGGGTAGTTCTTCAGATGATAGATGTAGGCCAGTTCTAGTGCGCTTTACTGAGCTATCTATTAGGTCTTTGGTTTGGAAGAAAAAAGTTAACTTAAAGGGCTCGTCTATCAGTGTGTCCGAGTTCCTCACGCGGCGTCGCCAGTCGCTGCTCATTATGGCCCGTGGCAGAGTGGGTGTCCGAAATTGTTGGTCAATGGATGGCAATATCTATATCAAGCGTCCGGATGGATCCAAGCAGCGTATCAGCTCTGAAGCGGAGCTAATGGAGCTTACGGATGTTGCTGACAAGCCTTCAACCGAACGTGACCAAATAAGTGGGCCTTCTGTGTCGACTCAGATGGTAGGCCTTGCTGACACTCACGCTAAAACTAAGCGAGTGGCTAGATTAAAGAAATAACTTTGTAGTTACTATTACTCGCTCATCTTATATTGTTCGGTATGGTAGTTAGCATACTTTAATTTCTTTGATAAGCTTACTTTTCTGTTTCTAACTTATTACATTTTGTTTACCTTCTTATTATTTAATACTGTATCGTACTGCATTGATTTTTGTTTTGTCAATTACCTCCGCATTCATTAGTAATTTAAAACTAAGTTTCACATCACTTTCATTTCATTTTAATAATAAGTTGAAAGATGTACATTTGATAACCATCATTGTCAACTCTTATGTCATGTAATGTGACATATGTATATTTTTAATTGTCAAACTGTTATGTCTATTGCATAGGCTTGGTTCACCCATAGAGATCTCTATGGTCGCATTAGTACATCTTGGACATGGAGGATAGATCTATCCTCCATGATCTTGGATGAATGACATCGCATAGTTCGGTCACAGAGACAATGTGGTCCATAGAGTAATTAATCAACTGTTTGTTCACAGAATGTATTATTGTGCAATGTTGTTTTTAATATTTTGTTTTGATGGTTCTAATTTTATCTGTTAATTTTAGTTAATTTATGCAGTATCTTTACCGTGTTACCTGCTATTTTTAATTTATTACCATTTTTTTGTAAGGAGGCTCATCATATTTTGTCAAACATTGGTAAAATTATATAGGTACTTAATTATGTAAATGTAATTCTCTGCCTTGCTCTAACCGGTGGGACAGTCGACGAATATGCGTATTTGTATACCTTTTAAAGCCTTTTTATTATTTATAATAATCACATTTTTTTTATTTAAGTATATATATAATATTTATTTTATTATATTCATTATTCATTATTTATTATTAATATTATTTGGTGATAATGTCTGATGAAGATGATGCTTTTCATTCTGCTTATGAATTTAATAGTTCCTCTGCGTCTTGTGAAGAGTCTTTTCATGATCCTGAGACTTTAAGTGATTTGCTCAATACCTGCCTTGAGAATTCATGTGACACGATTAACGTGTGTCACTTGAATGCACAAAGCATACCAGCCCATCACTCTGATCTCTTGGACACTTTTAGTTCACCTTTAATTCATGCCATACTTATATCGGAATCTTGGTTAAATCCAGCTTTACATTCATCTCAGTATAGTTTGCCAGGCTATGTTGTAATACGTAATGATCGTGTCGGGAAGAGGGGAGGTGGAGTGGCTATATACTTGAAGCATGACTTGCCTTATTCCATTATCGCTTCTTCACCCGCACCCTATTCTGGTACAGCCGAGTATCTTTTTCTGGAGGTACGGACTAGACATTCCAAAGTCGTTCTGGGTGTGGTATATTGTCCACCAAACATAAATTACTTCTCCAGCTTAGAAACTATTCTAGAATCGGTTTGTTCAGACTACACACACCTGATAATCATGGGTGACTTTAATACTGACCTCCTTAAATCCACTTCCCAGACTTCCAGGTTACTTGACATCCTTTCCTCTGCAAATTTGTCTGTCCTTCCCTCTAGTCCCACCCATCACAATCTAGATTCTCCCGACACCTGGCTTGACTTAATGATTACGTCGTTGCCTCATCTTGTTTTCAGACACGGTCAGTTGACAGCTCCTGGCTTTTCGCACCATGATCTGATTTATCTGGCATATAAGCTTAGACCGCCAAAGATCAAGCCCGTTGCTGTCATGATGCGTAATTTTGTTGGCATTGATACAGACTCATTAAAATGCGATGCCTCTTCTATTGATTTTGCTCCGGTGTTTGATGCGTCCTCAGTTGATGATAAGGTCTCACTGTTAAATAATATTATTTTAAAACTGTTCGACGCACATGCTCCGATCAGAGCAGTCAAAGTAAGGCGGCCGCCTGCGCCGTGGATTACAAGAGGGGTGCGTATGGCTATGACGCGTAGAGACCGAGCTTTTAGAAAATTCAAACGTGACCGGTGCGATGAAAATTGGGCACACTACAAAGTTTGTCGCAATCGTTGTAATCAAATGGTGAGAGCAGCCAAGCGCAGTTATTTCTGCGAAAATCTCCGTAATTCTTCACCGGCCGATACGTGGAAATTCCTTAATTCTATCGGTGTTGGCAAGCGTTCTGCTTTAGCCGACACCTTACCGTTCTCTCTTAATGATTTTAACTCTCACTTCGCTTCGGCTTCTTCCATCAATCAGTCAGTTAAGTTCAATACCATTTCTGAATTAAATTCCATGGCCCCTCTCAATTGTGAACCATTCAATTTTTGTGAAGTGTCTTTAAATATTATTTCAAAAGTTATGTCTTCAATCAAATCAAAAGCTGTGGGCTGTGACGATGTGAGTCGTGACATGCTTTTTCTCGTTCTTGATGACTTCCTCCCCGTTATTACTCACATCATCAATTCTTCGTTGTTGACAGGAGTCTTTCCCAGTTCTTGGCGTAATGCGTTCGTTATTCCGCTTCCAAAAATTTCTAACCCCTGTCAACTCAATAACTATGGGCCGATTTCTATCCTGCCGTTCCTGTCAAAGGTGTTAGAGGCTGTTGTACACAGACAGTTATCGGCCTATATATTGGAAAACAATTGTTTATCGCCTTTTCAATCTGGCTTTAGGCCGGGTCACAGTACCACAACTGCTCTTCTTAAGGTTATGGATGATATCCGTGAAGGCATGGAGGGTAGAATGGTAACCATTCTTGTACTAATCGATTTCACTAATGCCTTCAACATGGTTGACCATGATATCCTTCTAGCCTTACTTCGTAACCTTAATTTTTCTTCTACCTCCCTCAACTGGTTTTATTCATATCTCTGTGGCCGCCAGCAGGCTGTACGATTTAAACAGCAAACGTCAGTTTGGTGTAAACTTTCGTCTGGTGTGCCACAGGGTGGGATACTTTCACCCCTCCTTTTCTCTTTATTTATTAACTCCCTTTCTTCCTGCCTTAGTTGTTCTCACCATTTTTATGCTGACGACCTTCAGATTTATACCCACGCTAATGTTGAGACATTTAGCTATGCAATCAGCAAGATTAATAATGATCTGGCTCACTTAGCTACCTGGTCCAGTAATTTTGGTATAGCAGTAAACCCAGTTAAATGCCAAGCTATCGTCATTGGAAGTGATCGTCAGCTGGTCAGACTAGATTTAGATCGCATTGCTCCGGTCAGGTTTGAAGGCACCGTTATTCCGTTTTCCTCTGTTGTGAAAAATTTAGGTTTACTTGTGGATCGAAATTTAAGTTGGACTGCGCAAATCCGTGAAATTTGCCGGTCAGTCACATCTAAGCTGTGCGCTCTTAACAGATTTAGAAACTTCCTTCCTGTTAAGACGAAGATAAATCTGGTGCAAGTTCTCATTTTCCCCATTATTGATTATTGCGATGTGTGTACTACTGATCTTAATGAAGATCTGCTGAACAAACTAGATCGTCTCATTAATAACTGTATCCGCTTTATTTTCTGTCTCCGCAAATTTGATCATGTGTCTTCTTTTCGCTCCCAGCTTCAATGGCTTCCTATTCGCCAACGGAGACAAGTTAGGATACTTTCTACTCTTTTTTCTGTATTATACGATGAACACACTCCTTCGTATCTGAAACAAAAGTTTAATTTTCTGCGGGATACACATGAACGGCAGCTTCGTTCCACGGAGAGTATGCTTCTCTCTATTCCACTTCACCATTCTGGTTTCCTGTCATATTCCTTTGCCGTTCATGCTGCACGACTCTGGAATGGTCTTCCCGAATCTCTTAGAAAGCCAGCCAACAAATTTATCTTTAAGAAGAGACTTCTGACGCATTTTGCAGAGAGGAATAGTTGAGTCATTATCGCTCTGTATATATATATATATATATATATATATAGATATATATGTATATATAGCTTTATATAATATTTATATTTATATATTTATATTTTCTATAATATTTATATATATTATCTATTTATATATTATATAAGTATGTTTTAGTTTTGTATGTTATCATTATAAATTTTGTGGTTAATTTATTGCGCTATTTTAGTTTTATGATCTAATATTTACAATAAGAATCTTATTTTTTTTTTCTCTATATTCATGCCGCCATTTCGCTGGGTTCGTACTTCCTGAAGGTTGACTGGGAGAGAATGCTTTTAGCATTAAGTCCGCCTTTGTATCTACACAATTTGTATGGTGCATAAAGTTTAAATAAATAAATAAACTACATATAGAAAGAGGTCCCTTGCGTCGTACTGCACTGTTTACCAGGCAGAACTTCTAGCAATACAGGAGGGTATCAAAGCAATCAAGAAGAGGTCCTCGCTCACGACCGTCAACATTTTGAGCGACTCCCGATCGTCTCTTGAAAGCTTCACCGGAACTCTCAGCCTGCACCCACTCGCTACTAACATCAGGCAGCAAATTCAAGAGCTAACCACTCATGGTAGAAACGTAAACCTGTACTGGGTTAAAGCACATGTCGGAATACCTGGCAATGAGCGGGCTGACGAACTGGCGAAGGAGGCTGCACTGAAATCTAAAACTGCGCCAGCCTACGACGACTTTCCACTCTCCTTCGCAAAGAGAACCATAAGAGCAGCCACGCTCAGTAAATGGCAGAGCCGATACATGTCCTACACAGCAGGATCCGTCACCAAACTGTTTTTCCCCGACGTAAGCGATGCATACAAGATCACTCGCAAAATAAAAATGACCAACTGCATCTCCCAACTCTTCACCGGTCATGGAGGCTTCAAAGCCTACCTTCACAAGTTCGGTCTGCGCAGCGACCCATCTTGCGTCTGCGATTCTACAACCAGTGAAACACTCCAGCACATTATACTGGAATGTCCAAGGTTCACTGCGAAGAGATGGGACTGCGAAGGTAGGCTGGGATTCGTCCTGGAGTTGGATACCCTCAGGAGAGCCATCGATGACGATGAGTGTCGCCGCCACTTCCTGGAGTTCGCTTTGTACGCCGTCAAATCGGCTGGCAGAGCTAATGGCTCCAGAACCACCAGCTAAGTAATAGTGCAGTGATTATGTGTAGTGGCAAAATAAATGTGCGGGAAAAATCCTAACAGTGCATAGTGTTGAAACCCCTCAGTGGCAAAATTGTGCAGTTAAAACTTCAGTGATAGTGTTACCGTGATATGGACACGTACTGTTAAATAATGGACAATAGTTAGTGTTATTATAATATAGTATAGAAGTAGAATTACTTAGAATAAGTTATTGAAAAAAAAAAAAACTCAGCCTTAATAATCATAGTTATATAAGGAATACAAAGAAACCACTGAATGAACAACATCAGTGAAAACACATAGCCATGAGTACATTTCGACCACGATCGGCACCAGTGAAGGAAAACACGTTAAAACCCTAGGAGTGAAGGAAAACACTGAACAACCAAACCCTCGCCCAACCATACATCGCAATGGACTCATGGAAAAAAAAAAAAGGCAAGCTTTTACCTCTACACATCTAAACATAACAAGAACTCACTTTACATAATCAACACCGTCAATATGCGTGCCCTGACGAGTTACTGAGTTACTTCTTTATAATGCGTTATGAATTAAGGGCCTTTACTTTAACTTTGGAGTGGGTGTTTCAATTTGTATCAATATTTTTTTATCGAAAGCTAGTGCTTGTCGTCTGATCCCATATAAAGAGGGACATCTGACGGGTAGTTTTTGAGTTACTTCTACTTACTATTATTATTTTTGCATAAAGTTAGTTATTTTTATTTTTCAAATTTCTCATAGCCAAGCGAGAGTGGTCATTAGTCGCGAATGAGTAAAAGCGAAACTTCTAGGACTTCATTAAAAATTATCCCATAATTTTAAAAAGGTTAAACTTTGTTTTTTAATAGATTTAGAAGAGTTACAGCTAACCCAGTTCATTTAGTTAGAAACATGTAACGAAATTATCCTTGAAAGTAAATTGGTTAGAGAGCGAATATACTGCGGGAGCAAATTGAACTTCTAATATAACATACTTAGTGGTTTCATAATAGAAACTAACTTTAGCTTACTTACTTATTGAATACTCGTATATGGCACAGTACTGCTACCAATTGTAATTTCCGTCAAAATTTACTTCATGTTATGTTAAAATAACAGGGGTTTCTAGAACTTTACGCGAAGCGGGACCTTTATTGAAGCGCCGCTTCATCTATGACTTTCTACTCCCTGTTGATTTAATGAATGAGATTTGCAGCTTAGTGCCTCCTGGTGCATGAAACGAAGGTGAGAACGGTGTTTAATTGGTGTTTAGCACAGGTAGTTCTTCCGTCCGACGTGACGACATGCCTGGGGAGCGAACCAAGCTATATACGAGTATGTAAGCGGTGTAGAAAACTTCGATAGCGTGATTCAGTCTTCGGGACGTCATCGCGTGTAGTGTGCGCGATGTTGCCACAGGTACTACAGCCTTGAATTCACCTGGAGCACCACGGCCTTCCATTCCATGGTACCTATTCACATTCGATATGGAATTAGTTGTAATGGCAACCAACAAAAATTCCAGCTTACCGTCCCTGTGATAAAGGTTCATTGTAGACTGAAGGCGAGAATTTAAAATGCCTTAAGTAAATTTTGCTTACAAGCAAAATCGAACTGTCGTCTCACGTAATATTTTTTTTAGCGGAGATGGTTTATTCAGTTAGCATTCCCTTAGGAGTTGGTTTTTGAAAAAAAACGTTAGCTGCTTGACCTTGCGTCATTAACTCTCTTTCTGAGAAAAATCTTCGAAAGCAGTCAAGCGTGGTCAAGCGGTTAGAATTTTTCGCACAATCTCATCCCCTATTTTACACGCCTTTACCGGTTGATTTTGTAAAAACAAGGTATCTAACCTATGTGTGACCCTGGATCTTCAATTTTTTACATTCCAAATTTCACGCGGTGGTTTAGCCATGAAATCGTCTCAGACAGACAGGCTTACGCATTTATAATATTAGTGAATGAAAGTATGGATGGTATACCTAACATTTTGAAGAGTGTCAAATCTTTAGTAAAAGTAATTGTTATTGACAAAATCGTAAAAATGGCTTCCTGTCTCGTTACAAATGTTTAATTAGCTCACAGCTTTAATGCAAAGGAAAATTAAACATAGAACGGTGTGATTTATTAATACTCATTTTGTGTTTACTGAGGAAATGAAGATATTTTCAGTCGTTTTAGTGCGGTTTTACGTTCGTTAATTGAAGTTATTTGTTCTGCTTTTAGTACTTCTTTGTTTCTTTCCTTATTATTATTTAGTATTTCTTTATTGTGAAATCATTAAACATTTAATAAGTTTTCTTCATTGCCTTCTATAACGTTAAATTTTCTTTGAAGTTAACGCGGATATTAACATTATAAAGAGTGGAAGGCTGAAGAAAACTCATAATTCACAAACAAATAATTAATTTTATTGCTTTGATTTCATTTTCTTGAAATTTTTAATGTTAAGTACATTTTGATGACGAAATTTATCACCGTTCGAAACACAGGTAATTGCTATAGACATGCAGATAAGGTGTTAAAATGTTAAGGTTTGATGATGGTCGCCTCTAAAACCCGGCTCCACAACTTTCTTTCCGGATCACAATTGCTGTTGAAGCAATGATTATGGCGGTAGAAATGGTACTGCGTACCTTGGCGGGTGGTACTCCACTGTTTGAACTCTACGCCTTTACCACCTAACAGATACCGATGTATCACGAGACTACAAAGTCCTTCAGGTAAAAATATGTCGTTAAATCAACTCTCGCACCGCAGCGTGTAGTCGCCCCTCCACCGCGAAGATAAGTAAGGCTATTATTGTTATTTATTTAGGTACGTAATTAAACTAATACTAATTTATATTGTTACTGAATAAATACAAAATTTTAATGTACATGACGTAATTTTAATTATTGTTTATTTAGGTAAATTACAATTTACAAAACAATCACAGGCCGTAATGTAGAGCTTCCGGGCTTCGGGTTGTCGATTGCTGATTACTGATCTTCTGAACTTATACACTTCAATTTGACGTGAATTGTTAATTGAATTAGAAATGGTTGCTGGCAATAAGTTTTTATAACACTACTAGCTGTTGCCCGCGGCTGGACCCGCGAAAAGGTACTTAACTGATTTGTAAATTTTCCGCGCCTTGGTTTACACCTAACCCAAGGGATGGAATTTTACAAAATCTTTCTATTTGATATTAGCGCACCACATTAGCGCGATATTTAATGCGCTAAAACGCACGTGTAGTGGTAACATTAGAAATACTTTAAACTTTAAACAAAGAAAAAAAAGTCAACAAGCAACCGAGTTTGCTTAAGATATTATTTAGCAAATTCGTCCAACGTAACTCGCTCCCACGGTGTTTAAATTTGATTTTTAGATGTAGTGTTTCTGCGAGGAAAAATTTTCGGCGGACAAAGATAACGGTAAGTCATGAATTAGTAATACTTTCCTTTAACAAGATACGAATGTTGAAAGCAAGAGTTCTTGGTATAAAAGGTTTTCGAAAAGCTTTTAAAATGCACTCTAAGTAAAGGAAATTAATAATCATATTACTTTGAGTTATGTTTACTGATTTAGTACCGGGGTAAGTGTTGGCCGTTTATATTTATTTTGTCATTGCTCAATTTTCATATTTTGGCCCATATGACGCAATGGTTACCATGCTAGACCACGGATCAAAAGGTACTTGGTTCAAGTTTCAGCGAATCGGGATTTCAAGTTCAGTTGAAAATTCGATTTTCTAAAATCCTCACTTTTATCCTCACTTTTTTTAAAACCAGGCCCTTATAACATCTTCGCTAGCTCCTTTGCATGGGCGATTAAAGCAGGTGGTATATGGATTAGTAACACATATATTAGCAAAGAGACGCCTTTGTGAAGAAACCGCTTTAAGAAGGCTTTTTACATTTTTTGCGGGTGCTAAAGCATTGAACCTTTTAGTTAATAGAAAGAGGATTTTTTACAAAATAATATTCTTGTGGCTCGTTGCAGATCGACATAAAAACGGCCTTTACATCTAAGAATAAAAATATATTGCTTCTACTTTATTTACATTTTTAGCTTAAAGTACAGAAAGAAAATACCATTTCTTAGTCCTCCGGTGACACAACAAGTCGTTTGGCGGCTGATTTAAGAGGGTGGTAGTTTGGCTGTTAGGGTACAACCCTACCACCAAGCTTAGAGTAACTTCGCGGTTGAAATAGATAATGTATAATTATAATATATGTGGTGTCTAGGGGTTGGGGCTCAATGAAAGAGGGTTCTTCTTTAGAACAGTAGCTGTATTTCTGCACTTTACACGTTATTTTCGTATTAATTACAATTATCTTTATTGCACACGTCTTTACTCGTCTTTCGTCGTTCGTCGTAATGTGTCTGATCATCCGTCATATCTGTCACTTCATAACATCAATCAAAGTCAACTGTCAAACGTCATCTGTCAAACGTCATCTATCAGTATCACACTTTCCCTTTTACTCTCAAGACCTCTCATTCACTCTCTTAACACCATTCCGTTCCACTGCACATTTACCAATCCTACATATATTTTTGCAAAAAAACTAACTAACCTCAAATTCGATAACTAGAGATAACTTAAAAACTACCCTTTAGATGTCGTCCTTTAGGTAGGTACCTATATGGAACCAGACGTGAGGCATTACCTTTTGAATACAATATAAATATCAAAATCTGTTCATCCAGTGCAAAGTTATGGGGTAACACAAGTAAGAAAGAAAAACAGTCTAATTGTAAACCTCTTCCTTTTTTTGGAGCCGGTTAATAAAATTCACCGACCTGTAAAAAGGCAACGGGCGCCGTAACTTTGTCTGTTTAGCAGAAACCACGAGCAGGGTTGGATTGGACTCAACGATAGATGGAGCTCCTTTCACCTATAAGTTATTGTAAGATGTCGTCGTTGTCTTTAAGGAATATATTTTTACAGACCTCTGTATTTCTAAAAGATAGATACGTTCATTGTTGCGTCGAATGGCCTCTGAAACGCAGCCATGTTTACACAAAGAGACGATTCTCTGAATGAAACATGACATCGTTTGCAGACCAGTTGGTTTCTGGAACAAACACTTACATTTTGGTCGATAGGACTCGTATTTTCTAAACGTTGCTATCCGTAGTTTTTATAGTGTTTGAGAAATTCCTGCTTTATGGGGGAGACAATTTTGATATTGATTTCAAAACTTTCTAGTACCATACCTGTTTGTGTCTGTGCAAAGATACCAAAGAACTAATTCGGTCTGGGGAAAATTGGTTCATACGACTAAGCCCTAAAAACAAACACGCAATAAAATTAATCGTAAAACATTTTGTTTTCAATTATCCTTAAAATATACTTTAGACTAATAAGATATCAATAGAAAATGTAACAGACAATAATACATTTATTTGTAGATTGACATTTGAATCTGTTAATCCATGATGAGTACATATCCTGTACTCACTTCGAGCTCTCTTATTCACATTCTTTTCTTCTGTTTGTAAAGCAAAATTTAAATAATGCTGTATACTGTAATGTTTTTCTTATTACTTTTATCGTCCCGTTATCGAAGTGACACTAAGTACATGACGTCATACGTTTTCAGTGCCAACAGCGTTCATTGTTTTCCCGCCGAACCGTTTAGTCGCTTATATGATGTTGAGCTGCCAAATGCTTTTATCCATAACTTATAATAATAATTCTGTGAAGTTATAGTTGTATTTATAAAATAAATATTTTTATCTACACTAATGTTATAACATTCTACTTATGTTTCCAATACTTGACTTATAATTACTACTGTTATAGCGCAGATAACAAAACACTCAATTTAAGCAATTTCACATGATGGTATAATATCCACATCGATATCGTAAAATCTCATTATAACATCGCGCGCTCGCTCCTGATTGGCCCTGCGCGCGCAGCTGCGCTCTCATTGGTTAGATTTTAATGGCGGCAAGTCCACTGTGACAATACACGTACGCGTGAATTTAATGTTTCGCAGTGTGTTTTGTTTTTAAAATACAAATTAAATTGCATTAGTGAAGATAAAGTAGTGTATGCAACTGCATATAACACGGGTATTAAAACACTCGTTACTATTATGAAACTCGCTGCGCTCGTTTCATAAACTCACACTCGTGTTTTAATACCCTTCATTATATGACAGTTGCATAAACTACTAGTAACATAGCGCACACACACATATCTATGTGTGGTGCATATGCACCACCCTTCTTACACACATTTGCCATTCACCCAAAAACACACCCGCAAGCATACTGATATGTCGGCACATTAGTGCCACATAACGGCAATCGGTCTAGCACAATGTGGATGAAATTACTCTTGTAACATTAGAGGTAGATTTTATGGTATCATCATCTTAAACCATCATGGCCCACTATTAAGCACGGGACTTTTCTCAGAGTGAGAAGGTTAAGCCCACCACGCTGGCCAAGTGCGGATTGGCGGACCTCACACACCCCTGAATTTTGGATAGTCTCCGGCATGCAGGTTTCCTCATGATATTTTCTTCGCTGTTATAGCGAGTGGTATTTGAATGCTTAAAACGCATATAACTCGTAAAGTCAGACCCAACTTCACTCAACTTCTAGACTACCATCGCTTGTATACTATATGGTTTATTAAAGATAGAACATTAAATATTCTCATCTACCACACTCCCCTATAACAAATCAAAACAAAGTTGAGCACTCTACATAAATTGGAATCAGGAACTTCGGTTTTAAATGTACTGAAGATGTCAGGGAACTGCAGTCGGCAAATGATTGCAGATTGCAACTTCAAGTATTATTGTCACGAAGAACTCTCCAGTGGCTTGCAGCGTCATAATTTTACAATAGCATGCACTAGAGATAAGACGCTGTCTTGTTTGTAGCGGACATATTTGAACTACTGTATTTGACTTACAAATAATTCAGCTTTCAGGAAATATTGATTCAGTTCATAATTCATATTGTTACATTTATGTATGCAATAAAATGGACGTGTTGTATGCCGTGAAACAGGCTTACATATATATACACACGTAGCATGTACATGTACATACATACACAAAAATAAAAGTATTTTGTTGAGTAAGCCCTAGGCCGCACAACGGTTATTTTCCATCTAGACATGACGGTACGCGTTGCCCTTAATTTGATTTTTACTAGCTTTATGCCACCTTTTGATCTATAACTACATATAAAATATTTAAATAAACTTAAAGTACCTATTGTGTGTAGTTGGTATAACACGTGTTCCTTCAATTGTTAAAATATACCTACTATAAGTGACACATACATCCATTAGTAACATTACCATAAGAATGAGACAAAGTCGAATCACGAAATCAGTTTATACGGACCGAAATATCAAACCATAAAAATAATTCACGACTCAGATTGGCCTGTGAAAGTTATAAAATGTAAACCAGGTTTAGGACGAGTTAAAATCGTGTGATAATAGAAATAATATAAAGATATAGGTACATAGATAATGAAATTGAAAAGAATTAAACACAGTCATAATCATGAAGTTCCATTAAGTTATTTGTAAGATGCATTAAGATACGAGTATGTATTTTTAAAACGCATATCGCATTTGTTAATGGACCGCGCTTGGCTAAACTTATGAAAACCATAGTTACTTCGGGCGAAATACAAGTTACTACCAAACAGTTGCGTTTTAGTGTAAATGCACTTTAAAAACATTCTTTTTGTGACACTGCTTTTAGGTAACAGTAATGAAAAATACTACAAAATTTGTTTCATACAATTCCTGGTACTGAAGTCTACACAACTGTTCGCAGTGTGAGAATGTTGCAATACAAAATTTAACAAGAAATGTGAAGTTTTTGAGCGTACACTCCTTTGCGATTTATTTTTATGAATGGTAGAAGCTTTTAACAATTGTTACTTCAAAAACATTCATTATATAATGCATCACAGAGGGAAATATTTAATACGCTCTTTAAGATATATTTTTACTCTTTAAATGCTGTGTTTTTATGTTTTTTATGCATTTACGGATATAATTAAAAGCTTATTGTTACCATACCCTATAAGCATGTATAATAACGGAAACTTCCAGCGAAATTTTCAACAAGTCGAAAATCTTCAATCGGATTGACTTGAACACAGAGGTCATCTCTAAGTTCCTTAAAACACTGCAGAGTTGAAATAAAATTGTCTAAGAAATTACCGCAGTAATTACAATAGCTTTCTATATAAAGCATACTATCATATAATGTAGATTGGCTTTCAATTACAAACCGTTGAAACTTTCTTTCCTTTGTTTTGTAATGATGGTTTGTTTTGAAGTAGCGTATTGAATGATATAATGGTATAGCTCATAATAACAAGACACAAGGCAATTGACAAAAAGCAATTGGTTCGGAACAAGTAATTGGATTGGTTTTATATGTTTACTTTGATTTAATTTTCGTTTGTTTCCAATGTCTCATAAAACTGATGGCTGGAAATAGTGGGAATAAACCGACAAAGTGAATTCAGGGTTCAAATCCAACGTGCTCGTATAATTTTCAAAGATATAGGCATTTAAGGTAGGTAAAAATGTCACGGAAACTTTACGCTCTGGTTACACGTTTCTTCAAAATGGTGTTCAAGGTATGTGAAGTTTGCTTATCCGCTTAGCCAAAGTAGTGGGCTATAGACTTACACCCCCAAAAATAATCAATTCTTATCCAATGTAAATATTCCTTGTTGGACAGAGGCAGCAGTGCGACTACATAACGTGGAAGGGTACCACATCCTTTAGTAGGCCGATAATGGAATTAAATTGTGAGCCATAATGAACAGATCTTCGGAATAGTCATCGTTTAAAATTCAATAGAAAACGCACAGAAGTTTATTCCCCTTCTAAGAATAAACCCTATTTTTGGTAAGGTTATTCGGGGTGACAATTCAGATAGGGCGTTTATTAACGGCTACAAACAACTAGAGATAAGTTCAATCATCTACTATCATTAGTCACATGTAGCTAATAGAACCACCCACTTAGTTGCATTCGTGTGAATACTAGAATATTTATTCACACACAAATCCCGAGAGACAAGAATAACTGATGTCAAACTGAATGAATGTTTCACTCTATCGAAATGATAATGAATAATAAATTGATATTAGTTCAATCCCGCTGTGCAGCACACTTTAGTTTCCATTAATTTGTAACTTTCAATACTATCGTAACTAAACTTGTCACTTGTATTTAATAAACGGTGCTATTACAAAATTAACCTTATACATACACGCTTAAAGTTATCTTTTGTGTAAAGTATAATAACGATTTTCTAGATTCTCGTGACGGGCTCTTTAGATAATGGGAACATGTCGAAACTATCTTTCGCTTGTTACGGACATGTTAGTTCAGTTGCAACTTTCAGTGTTAAAAGGGTTCAATTGTTAAAAATATGGGTGAAGAATATTTTCTGTAAGTAATTGGGTGTAATGTGAACGTACGAGTATAAGAAAGAAAAAATACATATAGCTAAACGATGAATGCTACGACTTCATTTTTTAAATTGAAAAGAAGTGGAATGTTTATCAATATTCGTCCTACTAATATTATAAATGCGAAAGTTTGTAAGAATGTATGTGTGTGTGTGTTTGTTGCTCTTTTACGCAAAAACTACTGAACGGATTTTCATGAAACTTTGCAGTAATATAGCTTAGACATCGGAATAACATAATTTGTTAAAATTTATAGAGATTTTTGAAGGGACTGGTTTCCCGAAGCGAAGCGAGGGCGGATTTACTAGTATATTATAAGTTGCAAAAAATTGCAAAATGTACTAAGTAAGATTCGTAACTTGGTGTTGCTAGAAGACTTCCTATTTATAACTAAACGCAAAAAGGGTTTTTGAGACATTGAGTAAGACAAAAAATACAAATTTCGGACATTTGCAAGGCAAAATGCTCCTATGTAATATAATTACGTTATGGGCAACACGTCTAAGTGATGGATTATGATTCCTATTACATGAACGTCAACGGTCACCAGTGACCATTCATCATTAGTCTTCCCTTTCCTAAAAACTTGTTGCGATTCATTAAATACGCATTTTTCTCAATTCAAAATTACCGAATAAATTGTATCTGGAATATTTCTTCATTCACATTTACCTTAAGCAAACATAGCTTCACTATGTATGTAACCGAATCTTTCAGCCTAATTTACTAATCTCAAGAAGTCCGATTTACTTATTTATTTACACAGAGGTTAAGAACCGCTGACAATTCAATACAAAAATTGCAATTGTGTTTTCAAATATCAAATTCATTCATTTTGGACAACTGAGATTCATTTTTTTGCTAGCGCATTAAAGCAATTGTCAGCGGATCGGACAGATGACATAATTGTGTTCAGAATTGGCTCCTGACATGGGAACTCCTCAACGATTAACAGGACACTGACTAAATGTATTGTTTCACATTTATAATTAACTTGATTTTCTACAAATGTTTAGGTTTCAAAAGGATTTTTATTAATTTTTCAATAACTCTTTCAGGCTTCCACCATGTCAGCAGATGTTTTATCGAATATTTGCTTCAACACTGAACATCATTGGATTGGGAAAAAGAACATGGTGGGGATACGAACCGATACATAGACTTCTCAATTACCATGGAAAGTTAATAGTCCTGATAGCCCCCATAATTCCTGTGACACAATTTATGTATTTATACGTAAATTATACAAAATTATCATTCGAAGTTATGGGCAGAGTATTGTCCATCATACCTGTCAGTATTTTGGTTAATGTAAGTGTCATACTGTTTTAATTGCTTTTAAATATTTATTTATTTTAGTTAATTTTTTTTCATAAAATGTAATCGCGTAAAACACGTAAATCTTTAATTTATAAAATAAATCGCGTAAATCTTTAATTTTGAAGTAGAAAATTACTATTTCATATTTAGTTTTAAGTAACTATTTTATTCTATTGTAAGAGCTTGTGGCGTCACTTATTAATGTTTTTGTTTATAAAGACAAATATGGCATCAACACATTTGAGTAGTTACAATCGTTTGATGAAACATTTTACGTCCAAAATTCATATTCGCAACGCAAGCGCACATTGTACCGGAAACAGCGATTATATAAAACAGGTATGATAATTTATTATTGTAAATTATTTACTAACTGACTTAAAAAAGCATCATTTAAATTTAAGCAACATTTGACGATTAGGTAGTTTTAAATAATAGGTGGTAAGAGGTAAGAGCCTAGAGTTTATCCGAGGAAAAGGACCAACACCCGCCACGATACTAAATACCATTTCTACTGCCATAATAATTGCTTTAATAGTTTTATTCTTTGTTGCGAAGATGCTTTCTGTAGTTTGAGCGATACGTATGTCATGTGTTCTCTCTTAACTTCTAAACTCATTGTAGTTATCATTTGAAAATATAGTATCGTTGGAAGATTATTGACAGTCCGCTATTTGTAGGCTATGTTTCATCATATATTACTGAATATCAGAAGATAAAGTCCTGAATGTAAAAAATAATGTTGCTTGATATTATAATGAGATTTTCTTTATTTTTCAGACAATCCTGTATGTAGAACGAATCACGCGTTATACGGCGTGGTATCTCATTTTTTTCTTCGGACTTAACTGGTTCTTTTGGACCAGTATTCCTATTTATAATAATATTATTAATAAAGAGCATATTATCAACAAAACTATGCAACTGCAAACTTGCGTTTATGTTTGGATGCCATTTGACTATGGATATAACTTCAAAAATTGGATTGTCGTCCAAATTTTTAACATGTATTTAGTTCCATTTGGTGTGATGATTATGGGCATAATTCACTGTCTCAACTACATTTTTATTTACCATCTTATTGGTCATATTTATATTTTGAAGAATATAATCAGGTCTAGTTTTACCGCAAGTTTAAGTAACGAAGAGGTTCGAAATAGACTCATCAATATAATAAAGTATCATTCATTTATTTTCAGGTAAGGTACCTTCAAGTTCAAGTATAACATTAGATATAAATTTAAATATGTGAAAAAACTGGTGCATGTACCTAATCTAGAATACTAGTACATAAACATCAGAGATTTAGTATAATTAATTAAAAATTTTATATCTAAAGAGGAAGTACAAAAATATTAATTTTATACAAATAATGTCCTATTACAAAAAATATATTAATTCATAGTATCAATGTACTCTTAAAAGTACAGTATTTTACTTACAGTAACTCTTAAAAGGTTACAGTCGAATTTTCTACTATTACTTTATATTTTGCACTCATTACAGACGTAAGTTATTGTTATGTTAGGTAAAGCTAAAGATAATATACGTAGTTTGTATTTGTTTTGATAGTTCATGTTTATTTACAAACTTTCTCCGATCGGCCTTCTGTCTCGATTATAATATTGGTGTCTTCACGTCAAGGGTGAATAATGCTTCTACTCAATGAGGGTAAAAGCGTGTGAATTCGCCGCTAGAGGTGCTAGTGGAGAGTGAGGTCTGTCTGTCACTTGTCACATTCACTTGGGCGGGCTTTGACAGTCAGTGTTCGTCAGTGTTCGTCAGTGGCGCCAACTGGTGAGCACAAAAACGGCGACCCTCATTAGTACGCTTTACTGTTTATGACTATCGTCACTTACCACAAAATCAGAGACAAGTCACAGATGTAAAGCTTCATACACTGTGTGCATGAGCAACGCACACATAAACACCGTTCACGGACACATACATGCACGAAACGAAACATTGTTCAATATTGGTTCAAAGTGGTTCTATGTCATGTCCGTGAACTGTGTCTATGTGTGCATTGCTCGTTTAAATACCAGTCTGATGTGGAATGCGTTTGACTAGATACGTCAAGCTATTGGTTATTGGTTAATCGTATTTTGTTTCAACAGGGTTTTTAACGACGTCCAATCCGCTTTCGGGATAAACGTTGCAGCGAATTATTTGCATAACTTGTTCAGCGACAGCCTGATACTCTATCAAGTTTTGAATGGGGTTTGAATTTTAGCTACTTCTATAGTTATTTATTTTATAACGAAAGGTTGAAGTATCATGAATATTATTTATGGTTTGGGTAGAAAGAACTTAATTTACAGTCGTACAAGGATCTTTTGGCGCGTGGGTGACAGAGACAGTGCCTTACGGTTTGCCTTACCTGTAAGGCGCTGTCTCTGTCACCCACACGCCAAAGGATGCTTGTAGGACTATACCTATACGAGTAATTGAGTTTAAGCCTACACCTGTTAAGGCTAGGTTGTACGGTTTTTACTCGCTTAGCTTACTTACGATCTTCTAGAATCGTCTATGATTATGTCCATGTAAATATTACTTTGCGTGTTTCGGTCTTACAGTCTCCCTTCCTTTTTATCCGGTCAAACTTAGACGAAACGAGCTATTTACCATCGTTATAATATATTATTTATCGTGAGTAGTTGTGTGAATAGCTTGCGACCCTCAATTTAAAAGTACATTTGCCAGTAAGTTCTAAATTTATATTAAAATATAAATAAAGGGAATTTTAACTCTTTATATCTGTACTCTTTGTTTCAGGGTGATATACTTTCTTACGGTGTGATGGTTGGTGCCTATATGGGGGAACTCATCCTCATGTCATTTGTCATTGAAGAGATACGAAAACAAGTGAGTCATAATGAAATAAACCAATTCTTACGTTGTTAAATTGCTTGTTTGCATTCAGTACCATTTTGACAGGAAATTGACAGTTTTTTTAAACGATGCTTAGAGATACCACAATAATTATTGTCGTGTCTTGCTATAGACAAGACATAAAAATAAACTTACAGTCAAACCGAGAACAGATATTTAAAGTCAGCATTGAAACAGTTTCTCAGGAAATCTAATCAGGGCTCTTGGGACGGCCATCCATCGCCGAGGCGTGCTAACCATTATGCCTAACGGTCGCCAGTTACGTTAGAAAGGTGTACGTTAGTTTCACAGAATCCAAAAAAAAATGTTTCCACAGAACTAGACTACCGTTTGAATATCTCCTCAGATACTGTTGTACTATCAATGCATAAAACTATTACAGTGTAGTACGTAGGTACTATGTATTTACAAACAGCAGCTAAATAGTTTAAATAATTGCTAACTGGACGTACCTACCATCCTAGTTCCAATTTGAGTCTTGTTCTGTGTCGATCACATTTGTCGGGGATGGTCGTTTTCTGTTTTAATTCATAAAAATGAAGCTAATAACAACCCGTCTACTGCAGTAGGTAGTAACAATAAATTAAATTATACCGCACGAACTTATACAACAATATAAAAATGAATATAATACTACGAGTATGTAGTACAGTTGTAATTTTTACATTATTCCGACTCAAATTCTGTTCATGAAGATCGGTTTGTGAGATTGCCATTTATAAATGTAGGCACTATGTCACGTTCAGCGTAAAAACATAAAATTTGCTCGCAACATAAAAAAAATTGGTAAGCACGAACTTTATTCCCGTGAGACAGGATTCTGCAATGTAAATGTATTTATAATAGGTATGTCTCAGAGGAAAGAGGATTTAGGTAAAAAGAGAAAATGTTACCCCAATGATTTTCATATTATTCTCTTTTTTCGTCGTCCATTTTTCTGTAAACCAAGGATATGGACTATGATTGAGCTATGATTTAAGTGACCTCTCATGGCATAACTTCTTGAGTGTTTCCGTGCTTCGGAGGACCCGAGAAGCAGTCGGACCCGGTTATCAATTTCGTAAGTTTGTACTGTGTAATAAATGTGGGCGTTAAGTTAGACGTGGACATTATAGGGTTTGTAGATGATTGATGTAGGTATTCATCGCTTGTTAACATTGTATAAAATTTTCGCTTCATAAAGCTATATTAACCTACAAACTTATTTAATTAGAATACTGAATCATCTCACGTTGAATATATTTAAGACATCCAGAATTCAAATATTATCATGATTTTTTAGTATTTCGTATTTTCACTAAATTGTACAGAAACCAAAAATGAAACAAAACATTTTAATAAATATTTTCGTAGACGCAAAAGCTTCACTTAAATTGTCAGAATTACTCGTCTACGTGGCTATTGTTAGTGACGTAAATCACAAACATTGCTTTCAAATATACCCTTTCTGGAATTGTGGTATACACTTTTTATAACTGTATACCTTTGATTGAATTTCTTGTATTTCACATCAACATAATTGTCTATAATATTAATGTAGCTGTAAAGACATGTAGACAAAACTAGTTAGGTACGAGTAGATATCCTACCTTGCCAGGATAATTACTATTGAACGCACGTAGAAGTATAAGATACGACATAGTTTAAGTTTATATACAGAAAGCGTATAGAATGCTAACATAACGACCCGTAGATACAGCGCAATAGTTTTCTTCTCAGACTACCGTTCGAGGGATCCTGGGTTCAATTCCTAGAGAAAATTTCAATTATGAGTTTAACTTTAATGTATTCTAACACCATCTGTTAACTGGACTAACCACTCTTGCCCTAAATGGCGTCTTTTTAGGTTGTCGGTTACAGATGTCATGGCCGGCAGCGGAAGGGTTTGTCAACGGTTGGGTGATTCCCACTAGTTCAACTAGTATTACAACCGTTGAACTACTGAGAATCACCCAACGGTTGTATCTTCTACTCAGTTGAATTATTTTGAATCACACGTGCATGCTTGTTTGCTACCTTAATTCCTTAAAAAATACTGATTAATTATACAATTCACAGAGCGAAGATTTGCCAGAAGTGGTGTATAGTATTCCATGGGAAAACATGAGTGTATCAAATCAGAAAATTTTTATCCTCATCCTATCTAGGGTTAAAACTGAGATGCAGTTTGTTGCTTTGGGCGGATTGAAAGCTGGTGTGAAGCCTATGGTCTCTGTAAGTATCAGTAACTGTACTTATATAACTCAATTTCGTAATTTTGGCGATTACTTAATCATATACGATTCAGGGCCAAAGCAGGTATTTATCTCACAGATCAATTTGTTCTCTATCATTGGTGTTAGTTTGGTGTTATTTGTGCTGTCAAGGCACTTGCGATACACAAATCCTAGTGCGGGGGCGTGAATGTGTTAGTGCATAATCATCATTATTTTTATTACGATTACCTACCTATTCAATTCTTGTCTCGGATCTATGTAATTACTATACGTCGTTCCCGTTCGATATGGAATTCTCCTCTCCAGTGGTTAAGGTTTATTGTAAATCCACGGTCAGACTTCAAATTTCCTTAAGTAAATTTTCTTTAAAATTTAAATTGAACTGTAAGCACACATAATAAATTTGTTTTAAGCGGGGAATGGCAATTCCATATTCTCGGCGGCTCAAGTATAATACATACCTAATTATAATACGGCACGCATCCGTTAAACTTTTCCATTTATTTTTTCAGATATTAAAAACAACATTGTCGTATTACGTCATACTGAAATCGAGTATCGAATCAACTGAAAATAAAATATGATAGAGGTACCTAGTGAGAATACCTAGTAATGACAATGTTAGTCAGTTCTTGTTTTAAACAATTTAATCTTTAATCTAGTAAGTTTTTGCTATTGCACTATTTAATCTCGCTACATTAGTACAGTTTCACATTATTTTATTTTGTGTGGTAGTTATTTCCTCATGTTTAAGATGCATTATTTGTTGTACCTTGAAAATAAATGAATAAAAACAAACTATACATTTTTATTAAAGTCCTATTAAAATTAAATTTGAAATGAAGTATTTTTGTAGGTATTCAGGAATCACACTCACAGGATACACATTATTTGTAAACTGTAGATTTATGTTGTGTATTTTAATGATTCATTTTTGAAATGGATGTGAAATTTGTATTTCCCACGTTAAATTAATGCAAGTGTCGTCTTAGTAAGAAAAATATTATAATTATGTGTAGTAGGCAAAGACATAGTCGAGTACAAGACGTAGGTATAAATGTCATATATCGCACTTACACAAGAAAAAGAAAAATTTACGCTACTAACATGAGAAAAAACGAGACAAAAAGATACTATCTTTTGTCTCGCATTGCGTGACGATTTTTGAACTTTGTTAAGTAACTTATTCTTAAGGCACATAAAACAATCGTAACTTCTCATGGCCCTGGACAAGCCAACACAAATAATAAGTGCTACCTCTTTTATCCGTTATCAATCGCTTCATACTTCAGTGCTAAAATGGGTTCGGGCACCCTTAAGGGCCTTTTTTCATGTCCACGACTGTATGCCTGAAATATCTCAGGTAGGTACTATTATACATTTCTTCTAAACGCGTACCCTTCATATTTACGAATTTTTATGAAGTTTTGTATGGATGTCTATGTGTTAGGTACATAAAATTTTTCAAGTTATATTTGGACCGAGTTCCTACATTGTTACAAATCTTTTTCTTTATCATAAAGCAAAAATAAAATGGCAGTGCCATATTGTGGCCTGATGATGCAGTTAAAAAGTGGTTAGTGAGTTGGTAGAAGGGTTACGATAAGTTAGTAGTTTTTAAACTATATTTATCTTGTTACCTCAACCTGCTCAATACAAAACCAGAACACTTTCCATTCAGCCAGTAAATTTCACACCAACATTAATGCCTTTTTTACCATAAAGTAGGTCCACTTTTTATTAGCAGTATGAGGCTCCTATAAACAGTTAAGTAAGTTAGTAAACGGGTCAAACACTCGTAAACGAAATGGTTTAACGAGAGGCACTAACAAACTTCATTAGCAGTACGCTTGAACTACTACGGCGAGGTTAACACGCTTTGCTCCACGTGCAACTGTACTGACCGCAACGTCTGCTTGATCTACCGTTTTCACCAATTTATATGAGTCAGACAGAGAGAGAATTACGCTGACGGTGAAAATAACTTTATCGGGAAAGGTCTTCCTTTTTGGGACTGGACGCAAAGTCATATGACACCGGATACCAAGATAAATATCGCCGAAATATTATCGGCGCTTACACTGCGTAGTCGAGCTGGGCAAATTCTGCTGTGTATGCATATGTGACTAGAACAATCTCTACCGATGCGTATTGGAGTAGTTTGGTGGAAGAAATTATGAAAGCTCGTGCCCTAAGGCAAAAATGTAAATAAATAAAAAAAGAAAATAGTTAAAAGAAACAAAATTTAAGGGCCATCCATAAATTACGTCACACAAACATGATGATCCCCTCCCTGGTCCTCGTCACAGCTGGTCACGTTTGTAAGATCCCCCCTCCATAGTCACTTATTTTAAAATTCTGCATCCAAAAATAAAAATAAAATGAATTCAAACAATTCTTGATGTGACGTTACGAAATACACACATGGACCCCCTTAATGTGACGTAGGTAATTTATGAATAATTTTTAATATAAAAAAATGTTGATAAATATAAATGGATCTCCAAATAGTATGTCCTACTATCCTACTAATATTATAAATGCGAAAGTTTGTAAGGATGTATGTGAGTGAGTGAGTGCGTGTGTGTGTGTTTGTTGCTCTTTCACGCAAAAACTACAGAATGGATTTTCATGAAATTTTGCAGTAATATAGCTAAGACATCGGAATAACATAATTTGTTAAAATTTATAGACATTTTTGAAGGGACTGGTTACCCGAAGGTCCCGAAGTGAAACGAGGGCGGGTTTACTAGTAACTGCATAATTTCCGAACGGCATCAAATTGGATAATGCTTTATTTATCGTGTTTGGTCGTGAGCATCGGGTTGTACAAAAGGAAAATTTTAAAAAATCTACCAGGAACGTACTAATCTAAGGAATCACCCTAACTATTGATGGCTACAACCCATTTATGGCCCACTACTGAGCACGGGTCTCTTCTCATTATTGAGGAGGCCTAGAGCATACTTACTCCACCACGCTGCTCCAACGCGGATTGGTGGCAGGGTTAGTGACTTATCCAGTATCAGAAGTTTTCAGGCCGCTCGAAGACCTCTGACATGGCTTAACGACTGTTATCTAACGATAACAATCGGGACCGACGGCTTTACGTGCCCTCCGAAGCACGGAAGCGCTCAAGAAATTTTGCCACTAGCGGTCACCCATCCAACTACCGACCGCGCCCGCTGTTGCTTAACTTTGTCGATCACTCAGAATCGACGCAAGCCGCCGGGCTATGAGCGCTTCAACCTAACTTGTATTACAGATATCGAAATGTAAGTTACCATTTAATACCAGTACAATGAGAATGCACCTGAACTTACCGCAACAAATTGGACGCTGCTTACTAATTGCTGTCCGATTTACAATGCGCCCTCGCCTCCCGTGTCTGACGGAAACGGTAAATGTAATTCAAAGAAATAAACATCTATACTTATAACAAAACTGTTAAAAAGTTGTGTCTCTACATTGAATAGGTATACGTAATTAGAAGAAATATAATTGAGGGCAGTAAATAAACAGTAATAAACACACAAACAAACAAGCACACACACAAACAGCACAAATCTAACAAAAAGTTTGGTTGTTTATCTGTTTGTCCATACACGCTAAGATTAGCGGATTAGCGGAACCGCAAAAGCTGAACCGACTTTCGTGGGAACTTCAATGGAAGATAGAGGAGATTGTAGAGCAACAAGACCGGGTCCCTTTAATTGCGAAAAATGGAGTTGAAATAGGGGATGTACGTTTGTATGGAAGTTCGTCATTGTCAAAGATAAAAACCATGAAACTTTGTGTTTAGAAAGGACACGGAATAGTTTTATTCCGAAAAAAAAAGATATTTAAACGGTGATTGACGCGGGAAGGAACTAGTATACTAATAAATGAATAAGTGACTTGAGATAATCCTAATTAGATCAAACAGGCGCGGTTGGTAGTTGAATGGGTGACCGCCAATGGCTAAAAGTTTATAAGAGTTTCCGTGCTTTAGAGGGCACCTTAAGCCATCGATACTCCACAGGATGAATCAAAATCTCCAAAACAATGAAGGAAGATGACTTAAACATATATTTCACGTTAAGTCTGAAATACAAAACATCTTTACGTTGTATATCTTTGGTCGAATAGCAAGCACTCTCAACGATGCTATCGAAGTCTCTCTAGTCTCTCTCTAGTGCAAGTTTAAGCGTTATATCTTGCTGGTCAAATGTGAACCACTTCTCTTAACAACATCGAGATTGGATTCTGCATACGTAACTGATTTAGAACATACTGTTTTCATGAGATATTTAAGAGATGCGATTTGTTTTTTCGTGCAATACCTGTATATATTCATATTACGCTAATAATTATATGTACTAGTGCTTACATAACACTAACAAGCGAAGTAGTTGTAAGATGTGTGAAGACTGGAGTAATCTGGTGAACTACGATCTGCACCCTCTATTATAGAAAAAGAGACTAAAGTTAAGCCCGACAGGACATTAAATTTATAACTTACAAAGAAGACGTTTCAATACAATATTTTACGCAGTTTTTATAGTAGGTTACTGATGTTTGTATTTTATATTCGTTGAAAGCAGTCTTGAATTTCTATAGAAGGTCCTTTAATGCGCTGATGATCTTCAAACGCCTAAACAAACCTTTGTAGAAAATAAAATATTTTTATAGTTGTTGCACAGTGATAATTTAATAACTCTGTTTCGTTATCAATATGTCATTGATTAAATCGCTAATAAATTTTCATGACTACGAGTATTTCAGTAGTGAGTAAGTACTATATCTGTATTCCTGGAAGCTAGAAAGCATGGTGTGATTATTATTTTGGTTGTTTAATGAAGTATTAAAAATACGTAAATAATATAACGATACAGTTTGATTAGACATTACGGAGACTAACAAGATTTGATTATTCGGGTTTACGAACTTCGATACCCATGTCAAGGTTACAGGCACCTCGTATAGTAAGGGTTGGTTATTATTCGTGTATATGAACTTCAACACAAAGTACAAGTGCGTATTCTGACTCAGTAAGAGTTGAGTCACACTCCATACTTGTTTGTTAATGTCTAAACAAATTAAATTATTCTTGACTTCTATAAGCTTAATGTTATTACTCTAAAGTCTCAGTCGCAAGTAAGTTAAATGACGTCGTTCTTTTAAGCTGTTGCTTTTAATAAATGACATCAAAATATACTGTATATTTTAAAAGAAACTTAAATTCAGTAGCGTAGTCAAATTAATTGGCCTTACTTCTACATGTAGGGTAAACTGAGGAGTAGATAATTGGCCACTGATTAGTAATTGGCCACTTGAAATTTCAATGCTTTTTGATAAGAATTGTATGACAGTTACGCTACCTCTGAAAAGTGTATATATCTAGCTGTCATATTTATTATTTTTGCATTCAAATGGAGTCGTTCTTTTAAGCCGTAGCTTAATTAATAAATGACAATTAAATATGCAGTAAATTTTTAATTTGAAATTCAGTAACATAGGAAATAAAGTTGGGCTTTACATTAAATTTTACATGGTACTTCATCGTTACTTTTTAACTAAGCTTTTTTATTACATACATGTCATGTTTCAACTACACCTTAGTTTTTAGGTTTCCGTATCTAAGAAGTAAAAATTGGAACCCTATTAATGTTTCCCGTGTCTGTCTATCTATCTGAATTTCACATGTCTCTATCTCTTGAAGGGAAAGAAGTATGTACCCACCTGAATTTTTTTGCAGAATATGTGTTACTGTAACCGATATAGCGACAAATATTACTATTTTATTTCGGTATGTCTTTTGTTGGCATCGCTGTACAGAATACAAATATGTTGACTCTGTAAATAAATTCAACCTTTGACAGAAGGAATCTGGTTTACCTATATTGACAGCGAACAAACACGGAATTCATGGCGACTGGAGACAGCGTTACTTGCAAACATTCATCCGGTCCAAAATTTTATTTCTGCTCCCGAATCGACCGGCAAATATTAGCTTCGCTCTGAAACTGAACTAATACCTGCGACTAGCGTATTTGTTGTTTGTTTAAGTCCTGTATGAAATGAAGAGGTCAGTTGTATCGTACATTTATAGATTCTGATTTAGAACTCCGTTATTTAATTGCATATTGTTTTATTGACAGAATTAGATGAAATAAGATGTTAACATACCTATATTGCTGAGAAATTTCTGTCGCCGTTTTTTCTGTGGAGAAAAATTTCAAAGGGTCGCAAACCTGCTTGATGAATCACCTTTGCGAATTGGTACCTACCTAGTAAAAGAAAAGAAAACACATAACTTATTTTAATCAGAATTGAACTGATACAAAATACTGAATAAAATGTACCTACCCACATATCTTTACAGTATGAATAATTTGTCAATGTGGATGACTTTGAATGCAATTTAATGCGGCATTTCGAAGAATCTATTGGCTGTGTCCAAATCCTTAGAAATTGAATCAATTAGTATACCTAGTATAATTATTCAAATAGCTCCTTACCCAATGCACTAATTGGACGTCATTCACTAACATCCGGTCGTTCAATGATTACGTCTTACAATAGGGAATACATTGATACACTTAAATATCTATATGGATTTGAATGTAAATATCAATATAAGTATATTATACTTAATTTATAAAAGGGCAAAATAATACGACTCGCGTTATATCTTCGGATACAATTTATTGAATGATGAAAGTCGTATCTCATATCACCACTTCCTGCAGTCATTGCTCCTCACAGTTGTTATAGCACAGGCATAAAAATCCTCCGTTACAAAATATGTAACTCTTACGTTACTGAGTCACTGACTGACAGGCAACGCACAGCCAAATCTACTAAAGTAATGAAAAAACCTGAAATTTGGCAAGCATACTTCTTGGGCAGTGGTGAGCACTAAATGAGAATTTCTGGAAATTCCCCCATAAAGTGACAAAAAAATGGATAAACTGAATCAAAAATTTACGGCGGTGTACGGCCGTGGGTGAAAAACTAGGTAATTGATGTATTTATTTATATTATAACAAAAAAGCAAAGAACTTCGTATGTCGTAGTAGGTTCGCACGTTTTAATTTTTATTTATACAACTGGCCGCTTTCTAACCGGCCAGTTACTTTTTTCGCTCTAAAGTTAACTCTGTGTTTCTCTGCACATTTATGGCTAGAGATTTTTAAAATAAGATCGCTATAAAATAAATCGGGTTATGCTAATATAATTAATTATCTATAAGATTTGAGAAGCGCTCATATGTCGGTGGCTTGAGTCGACCTTGAACGATAGATTGATGTTGCGCACAAATAACACTTTGTTGTCTTTTTGATTTTTTTTCAGGTAAATATTGTAAAAAACTCGCATGAAGTCGTTCCTCAAGCAACTAGTTATTCATAGCAACCCATTACTATAGCGCGTGTAAAACATTACAGATACGCCCGATTCCGCATATGCGTATAAACGGGCAGTGCGGAGTTAAGAAAGTAAGAACAGTAGTATGGCAAATTAATTCCATTGGTCCGTACCGACCGCAAACTAATTGGATAGCGCTCACTAACACCCGCTCCATCTACCATTTCGGATCACCGTTCCATTGACTAATAGCGGACACTTCACAAAGATTGAAGCAGACATCAATTCGAATTCGCTTTTAGAGTTTTAAGTAAAATCGACGTGTTAAACCGATTTGTAAGTTTGACTTTAACATAATTCTTTTTGGAACGCAATATACTATTAGCTCCACACTAGGATTCCAAGTGTCATGGGTGCCACGAGAATCACCCCCATGGATAACACACAAGACAAGAGCTTTTTTCCAAATTGTTCTTCCTACATGTTTCCCACTTTCGTGAAGTACCTAATTCATGGAATTCGAAGCAAGATTGCACGAACAGTGTAAATAAATTGAGTAAAATCCCTTAAACTAAAATCTCTGTTGTCAACTTTATACAGTAGAAAAATACTGACTCGAATGCAATGCAAAAATGTAATTTTTTTTTGATACCACAAAACGAACGAATTGAATACTGAATTCACAAGTGTAGTATTTAACACGACATAATAGAAAACGGATTTACCGACGCAAAACCGAAAAGTGAATTTACGCGATATTATTTAAATTGTTGATGCAAACATTGTGCGGTCAGGTCGCGGTTAAAATCTCTCTTTGTATGAAGTGGTCAGATTTGCAATTTTATTAGCAGTATTGTAACGTTGCATTTTCAAGTCAGAATTACCATTGGAGTTTCAACGCTGTTTAATATTTAGTTACCCTAGATATTCAGTGCTTTTAGGTCAAGCTATCACCATTTTCTGTAAGATATTAAGCGATTTTAAACAGAAAATGTATAATTACGAGAAAAGAAAATTTATTAATCTTCGAAGTGAAGGTATCGCGACCCATTAATATTTCAATTTAACTAAGTATACCTTATAGATTACTCTCATTATTAAAGTGGTCGTGTCGTCTTTATTGTTCATTGGGGATCCCACCATTTTTAGTATGTTTTTTATACTACACATATACCTATATAGCTTCGTACTAGGATTCCGTACCGTACAACGACGCGTTGCTGGACCAACTAAAACGAAAGCATTCAATTATGATATTATTTATGTCTTGGATTTCGATTCAATTAAATTTCGGTTATTTTTGCTGTCGGTTTCGAGTTGGTTAGAGTGGGTGGCGGGTATACCTACAACCGTATTAGACTCCCGAAAAAGTTTCACGAAATATTTTCATGATATGAGTTACGTAGCTCAAATCGAAATTAATTTATCAATATTATTTTTTCATTTCATTTCAATTTATCAATTTATCAGTTTACCATTTTATCAATATTATACCTAAATTAATATTAAATTTATCCATTGGAAAAATTTTAACTTGTAGTAAAACATCAGTTGTATGTTTGTAGTATTTTGAACTTTTCAGGTTTTAATATCATTCGTTTCAGCATGTATCACAAAGAAACAAAAACCTCGCCCACAGTACATTGCCCGCATAGTGGGTTGTTTACGTTTCAGCTTTTAGTTTAATTCCAGAAAACTTAAACCATTTGTTAGCTTATTCCTCTTCAAGCAATGGCCTGAAAAAATTTAATAGCGAGCGTAATTTTAACTTGCTTTACATTGTTTAGGTAAGCTATAAGCGAGGGGCAACCTGAATAAGTTGAAATGGAAAAATGTCATCATTTAACTCATTAATAGCTTTTTCACATTGTCATATTTCTAAAGGTTATCTGGAAAAATCACTAGCGAACGATTGCCTATTGTGCGTACAAAATAAACTCGGAAATTCTTAACTTGCCTTGTAATTATAGTGTACGTGTACAATAAAGTGTAATTAAAATAAAATAACTTTTTCCTTTCTTATGTAATAACGCGAAAAATATAATAATATAAATCGGTATAAAAGCCACAAAAAAAAATTTAAACGTGTATAAAGTTTTGCTCTTGCTGCGTGTCCACAGATGTTAAACTCTTAAAAAATAATGAAGCTTTTAAATATTCAACAACTACAAAGAAGCCGAAGTAAAATTCGAAGCTACTTAAATAAATATTGATAATTATGTATACAGCTGTAACTGTAGTATAAACACTACTAACTAATTAGAAAGTATATAAACACTTCAATTTCAGGAAAATAGAGGAGAATTGTGATAAGATGACTTATCTGATTGTATTTGAAGAAAGGCGGGGCCCAGTTAAAGCGAAATATACTTGTTATTTATTTCTTTTATTACAAGAAATTAATTTAGTTTTGAAGAAGATTGGATCGAAACGTTTTAAGTTATAGTACTTTTATCGAGCATAGACCAAAAAAAAATTAATAAAACATTAAAATGGCTGTACATCGAGGGGAGTTGGGTTTAAACCCAGTATGTAGAAGAAATTTAGTCATAAAATATCTTATACTACACGCCCTATAAGTTTGTACAGACCGAAACCGGACACATTGTATAGAAACTATTTAACACTTGTTTCTCTGAGTAGCTTGATCGCAAGATACGTAAAAAGTTGTCCTATTATGCCTACAGTTTCGAGAAAATACATAATAAGTAGATAATAATTAAGCAATATCGATCCATTTTACTTCACCCTACCAATTTTTTTATTTATTGCCTAAAGGACAGAAAAAAATAAGATGGCAACCTAATTGCAATCCTCGTTTGATGGTCATAGTCATCAGAGAAGTCGCCACTGCTTCACCTGCCCTGAATATGATGTCTTTTGTACCTTTTTTGAAGAACTTCATGCTGTACAACTTTATCAAGTACTACAATTATTTAAAAACGTTCTTCGTTTCTCGCCTGTGGTTGGTGACATCACTTCAACTTGTGCTGAATATCCTGTCGCGGAAATATCATTGTCTCATGCTTCAGACTAAAGAGTCATTTAACTCGTTTGCCGTAAATTGTATTTACTTGGATAATATTCTTTTAAAACGCATTTTAAATGAGGACATTTTTTCTAAATAAAACAAAACATTGTCTTTGTTTTATAGATTACCACGTTGTTGTAATTTTCTTTTTTCAATCGTATCGTGTTTGCCATCATTACACAGAAAACTTACCACACGTTGCTTTGATGAAAGTCTCTGTTTTTTTTCATGACATATTAAGTATATTAAATGGCTATAAAACAATGAAAAGCAATATTGTAGCAAGGCAACGAGCAAACGTATCGTTTCATTGCAATCCTGTACAATAAGATCCGGCCAGTACTTTCTTTCTTTATTTATTCTCCACGGCGACGTTGATCACTTTATTGCTTGTTATCGATTTATAAAATAACTAACTTCCGCCCACGGTTCGCTCACGTGGTTTTCGTATATCTCAATATCGCACTCACTGAAGGAAAAAGAGCAACTTACGAAAACGACATAAGAAACAACGAGACAGTATGGCATTGTCTCACATTGCGTGGCGGTTTTTTCTATAACGGCAAATCACTTTGCTGTAAATTATTCTTGTGCCACATACCTACAATCGTACCTTTTCGATCTATCTCATATTCGGCACGCTCACCAAATATCTTTTTTTTCTCACGTCTATGGAGTGTTGTCTCTTTAACCATTTATTAAGAACAAATTGAACTTTGAGTTAACAACAATTTACTCCCTTATCATAACTTGATTTGATTTAAATAATGAAAACAAAGAGACTAATCAAACAATTCTATACGTCACATATATCGTGTTGAATACATTTTAACATTGCTCTGAATCCGAAATGTACGCAAATGTTCACATAAAAATGGCCGTTTGCCAACTTTACCTGACAGCAATTTTCATACCATGCACGATATTATCTCGAAAACTTTTACAATCGTTGACTGTAACCATAGTATAGCTATATACTTTTATGACAATGGTCGACAAACAACCCGTAGAATCACCTGATACTTGTTACCTTTTCTCCGATATAGCCCGATATATCACTCTTTTGTCTTCTAGATCTCGTTTATTACATGTTTATCGGTTTATCCATTCTCAAGCTTTCAAAAGTACACTTTGAAATCAAATTATTGTTATTTTTAACCGACTTCAAAAAAGGAGGAGGTTCTTTGTTTTTTTCTAGTGTTACCTCAGAACTTCGTACTGGGTGAATCGATTTCGATAATTCTTTGAATTTTGAAAGGTAATGACTTCCGTTTGGTCCCATAAAAATTTGAGAGACGTGTGACGTGTGACAGTAAGTTTTCGAGTTATTCTCGATAATTGGAATTTAATTTATTGTCATTACCTACCATAACTTTTGACTGGGTTTTCCGATTTTGATGATTCTTTTTTGTTCTAAAGGTAGTGCTATCGTGTGGTCCTTTATAAATTTGAGCTACATCTGGAGAGTTGTTTTTGAGTTATGTCGACTTCGAAGTTGTTTGCTTATTTTGTAAAAAGTACCTAATGTTATTTTACCAAAATTAATAAAGTTTCCGGCACTAAAATCTTAACAAATATAAAGTTTATCAATATAATTTAGTTGATTCAGATGTTACCTAAGACCTGTGTAGTCAAAAGGCGTTGGATGAAATTGTGTAAAGCGCTCACGTCACCGATACCTCACCACGACCGGGCATGCATAATTGAGGAGATAACACCCTGGAGGATAGATGGTTTTAACATATTTTATTTACTTGACTATGTAGTTGGCACTCTGCGACCAAAATTCAACCGTAATACGATTTTACCAAAAATTGTTTCACGTTGACACTATAACCGTTAGTAATTAATGTATCATTTTGTTTAGGTATAAATTGTATCTGTAATATCTACATGATTTTTTTGTAACACATACACTCGGATTTCCTTTTCGAAAATCCGAAAAAGTACTCTTAGTTTTTTTTTTTTACTTTATAGAATTCTTCTTCATCGGAAAAATACTTAATAGATAGTTGTATTATTTATATTTTTCCTCAAAACGCAATTTTTATTTTTAATAGGAATATTTTCATTAGCGACAGCGGAAGGGTGGCCTGCTAGTTTGTTTAATATCCAAAGAGTAAAAAGGAACAAAAGATCTCAAAATCCTATCTCACCTCTAAGCATATTAACAAGTAGGTACCTATTTAAAAATCAGTTGTAAGAGGGCAACATTGACTTGAAAAGTGAGTTGATTTGGTAAAACATAAATAAGCATCGTATTTAGTAATCTCATTGTGAATTTCATTAAATTCCAAGAGGCGTGAATAGCTTAAACTTTGTTTAGAGTTCTTTGTTATAGTCTATCTACTTATCTACTTATTCTAAGACTTACACTGATTTTGCATCAAATTGTGAGGTTCAGTAATCTAATGTGTCGCTTAAAAGGCATAATCCTTCGTACTAGATTGAAAGCGGGCAAAAAGATGTGTTAATAAAAGTCTGATTCATCAACGTTAAAGTATGAACCTCCATATCTAATTTCGCCGAATATCCCGCGAGGGCATATCCATTTTCTGGAATGAAAAGTATTTTTAGTGTCACTTACATCGTTACTACAGCCACATTCAAATATACAGCAGTTTTTTCATGATAAATAAACAAACGAAATTAATTTTCATGATAAATAAACAAAAGAAAATGGTAATTATTTATGTGCGTGTAACTCACAATCTTACGATTTATTTTGAGGAACAATTCAGACATTTGTGACTTACTACAGATAAACCGACAAACAGATAGATAATAATTATAAAAACCATTGTTTTTGGTTCTATTTCGTTGAGTAAGATTATTTGTATTAGTATTTCCCATATAACTTCCAAGTAAAGACAGCGATCAGTTACAGATTTTAGACAGATATAATTTATTTAAAGATGGCTTCAACAATTTTTCAACTTTTACCATCGTATTTTCTAAAGATTCACTTATACAAGGTTAAATACATTGACTTCTCTGACATTCAATCACCACTCTCTATAACTCCTCTATAGACAGTATAGTGACCATACAGCAGAGTAAAGTACCTAATTGAAACAATAAAACAGTCATTAGCAAGATTTATGATGCTGCTACAACGTTGGTAGAAAAAGACGTGATCCAGACACATTAGTTTTATAGTAAGCAATTAATTTCGCGAGGTTTGTACCAGAATTTACATTGTATCCGTTTGTGCATTTATTTCACTACTACATATTTCTCTAGAGACTTGCTTTCGTTTCACTTAGATTACCTCATCAACCATCCATCAACCGACCATCAACCACCGGCCCAATTTGGATGAAATTCGGAATGAAAATAATTGACACAGGGTCACATAGACTACTTTTTTCGATAATCAACCCCTTAAAGCTTGAAATAGGGGATGAAAATGAAAAAAGAGAATTCCACGCGGGCGAGGCGGCGGGCGAAGGGCTAGTATATAGCATAATAATCGATACAAAGGAAGTCATCCAATTTAGTAGGACGTGGCAATGCTGATCGAATAAAGATAAATAAATTCTTTCTATAGTTGTGTTCAGTAATATCTCTTTTCTTTATTTTGATTGTGGCAATACGTTTGCAATGGATATAAAATATTTCGCATTAATTTGTTTCTACCCTCCTTTTTCTTATAATTGCAATACCGATGGCGCACGCGCAGTAGTGCTGTGTCACGAGTCGTCCCGTTCGGTGCTCACGCGTTCGCAAAGCGAGCCTTTCGGAGTGGCTGCAATTCGTGCGTTTTGTTTACTTCATTTCGAGTTATTCGGTAGTCCAGCCACGAAAGACTATTTTGTCGTATTCTTATTATACTTACATGTAACCACGGTGTAGTTGAAGAAAACTGGTGTACACGCAGAATAGAAGGAAATCATCTCGGTGCTATATCGACAGAGACTCCACGCAACGGAACTAAGGTTGGTGGGTTCCCTTTTTCCCCTTTAATAAGTCATAATTATTTACTTAATGGAAATAAGAGGGGCTTATTCAATACACAGTCTCATTTATTAATGTTGTTACCATTAAGTAAAAGTGGTAATGTGGAATTTATATCCATACTAGAGAACCGCCCGCGCTTCGCTTCGGGACCCGTAGTAACAACCACGTAGGTCCCGCTCCCGTAGGAATCTCGGATAAACAGTAGCCTACTATATGATATACTGGAACATCAGGTATAACATTTGCCTATGACATAAGTAAATTAAATGTAGTATTTGATAGCGTGATTCAGAGCTTGCAAATGAATTTTACTAACACCATCTAGGTATTAACAACATCCGAAACTAAATATCTAGCAACTAACAAAACATCGATCTTCCCATGGGAATGAGATGTTTTTCCCCGGTAAAAAGTAGCCTACGTCACTCTTCACCCTCCTAAATATCCCCACACACATAAACCACACCATATAATAGCCATGTTGCGACGTGAAAGAGTCACAAACAAACAAACAAACACACTTTCACATTTATAATATTAGTATGGATAGACTATTATCAAATAAATAGCTTTACTAATTCTTGATTAGCAGATTTATAACAAACTAGTAAATGCGCCCTCGCTTCGCTTCGGGAAACCAGTCCCTTCAAAAATCTCTATAAATTTTAACAAATTATGTTATTCCGATGTGTAAGCTATATTACTGCAGTTTCATGAAAATCCGTTCAGTAGTTTTTCGTGAAAGAGTAACAAACCCACAAACACACTCACTCACATACATCCTTACAAACTTTCGCATTTATAATATTAGTAGGAAGGATCCACAAACAGTATAGAACGTAGAAAAGCTTTAATATCATAATAGCAGAAAATAAAGCGGTATTTTGAATCGCCTTTCTCTATTCTAAGAGAAACAGTTTAGATAACATGAATTATGGGGCGAGGAGATGAAAAAAATTTAGGTTAGGTCTAAGATTTATATATCCATTTATATCATGAATTGTTATAAATCATCAGGCCTATCTCGTAAGTATGCATCAGAGTCTTGGAAAAGAGAGCTTCTAGAACGTTTTATCATACAGTTCCTTAAGGAATTCTTAAGATGTTTTAATTGTGGGTAGGGAAATGTCACCTGGATTTTTTGGTTCTTAAATACGGAGAAATATTGAAACTGTTTTATTTACATACGCAATATTGTTGATTCGTATAGCGCGTACCTCGCATGTCGGACTACCACAAGTCGTAGATTTGATTCCTCTGAGGCTCTTAGTAAATTATTGTAGTTCGTTTTTTCTGAAATTATGTAGGTGTGTAAGTAAGTGTATTAAGAGTTGATAATTATGATATTTATATGGCCATCATGGCCTATCTGTTCTGAAGTCCACACTCAGACAACGTGGCTTGATAGCTGCTTCTCCGCTGGCACTGCAGCATAGATGTACATATATGGTATCTAATCAAACATACCTTCGTAAAATTTTGAATTACTTATCTTACAAAATTCCTAAATCTTAGGCTTTCGGGCTACTTCTTTACAACACTTTGGCTGAATATCAAGCACGTGACTTTGGGCCCGTTCTTTACTGCAAAACGTTGTAAAATACATTGCACATTGGAGTAGCGTGGTGGAATATGGTTAAGGCCTTCTCAGTGTTGGGGAGAGACTCATACGTAGGTAGTAGTTAGTAGTAATTAAAGGCAAATCAAAGGTAAATTAATATGTCACAGGTCACAGGGATATTCCAAATTGACGACATGTCTATTAACACTGGTCAAGTGTATCTGTTGGAGGTTGTATATAATAATCTGACATACATTAAAATAGAAGTGAAGTAGGTAAATAGAGCGATATAGTTTGAAATATATGTCTTAACTGAAAAGTCGTTTTCTATATCATATTTATTAAAAGCCCATAAAATAATATAGGAGCAGCCACACTTTCCTACAATATCATAATTATAATCATTCATTCACATTCCTCTATTCAAGTTTTATATTGTAGTGTCTCAAATATATTATTTATTTAATGTATTTTCATCAAATGTTTTAATCTTTTACATCACTTTATTTGCTTTTAAATATTTTTCTTTAAAAGAATTTAATTAAAGATTTCATCCAAATATATTAAAAGAAACATTTTAATTTAGCAAATTATATCGTGAAAACTTAGCGACGCGACGCAATAATTCTACGAAAAGATTTTGTCTCTCTTCAATCCACAGTTCTTGTTAAATCCATCTTAATTACGTTGAGAAGTTTATTATGTTGTTGCCTTGAATTAAAGTAATGTAAGTATGACTGATGTTTTATTTCTCTTACAATAAAATTATAGCTGATCTCTGTGTGTATAGGTATGGTCTTCCATAATTTGATAACAAGCAAATTTAAAATATTATACTCATGATTTTACTTTAAATAACTCGCTTCGCTTTGGGACACCAGTCACACCAGGCCTTCCGTAACTATATTCTGATATTGTTAGGCGTAATTTTTTATACTGACATAACTTTTTTATTTATAAAAACGATTGAAATAAAACAACTAAATAAAAAAGTCCTTAACTGAATCTTACTATATTATACTAGCGCAAACTGCACCTAAATCGGTGAAGTCATTTCTGAGAAAGGCTCGAACGCAACTTCTCAAATGGTCTGTTCCACTTGTCACATCACAATTATTATTTACATTACCATTATAAAAAAATTGCGAAAACATTAAAATAAAAGTGTGATTTCGGGAAACTTTTGTATTTATTGCCCTATTTTAAAGAGGCATATTATCTGAAATGTAAGCCACAATATTGCCTAAAGAACATTACCGTCACGATGAATAATGTAGCGGAAAAATAATGAGCTCATGTCTCTTTGGAAGGCAGCTGTCACCAGTTAGATTATATTGGCGAGAAGCGAGGATTCACTCAGGGTATCAGCCCCATAAGTGAATGAAGGCAGTAGGAAAATATTAGTAGGTACTAGACTAGATACAAGTTACCGTCATTCAATAGCATTTCATAACACAAGCTCATTGCGACTCGCTGTCGATAGAGAAGGAGGAACGAGACTCAGATTTATGATTACTACTAACTGGACTATTTCTAACGCAGGTATTTCACCGCCGGCGAGTTGGCGAGTAAAGCTATTTGCTCACTCAAGTCAAGACACGTACAAAAGATTGAAAACCTCCCGTGCTTACAGAAAAGATGCAGATGCGAGCGAGTACTTGCTGACTGTTCACACCGCCGCCGCGCCGGCAAGATCTCGCTCGCAAATGCGTCTCTTTTGTTAACCTGAAATGCCATTTACGAGTATATCCCTTTATTCGGCGAGAAAATAGCCCGTAGCTGCTCGCTGCTTGCCGGCGGTCGGACACCTGCCTAACATTTAGGTACTAACAAGACGAACAATCTCTATTCTCACAATTATAAACAAGCTTTCCCCCACAACTTCGCCTGCGTATAATATGTGCCCCCCCCCCCCCCCCCGGGTTGAATTTCGGAAAATCCATTCTTACACTCCTGGCTCCTTTACACTCCCCAAAGGACATACATGAAAAATTTCACTTCTTACTATACTAATAATATAAAAGTCACAGATGTGTTTTAAGAACGGTAAACAGTCAATTGGTTAGCAGCAATTCGGGGCAGAGAATATTAGTGGTCCTTGATTCTTTTAGATATTATATTAGTAATGGTCCAGCTTTAATGTTCTTGTTAAGAGGAAGAAAGTCCCGTTCATAGATTTAACAAACACTAACGTTTGAATGTGTCGCCCTAATGCGGTCACACACGTCATGTTAGCGTTGTGGACTGTAATAAAAATACTATAAAGACGTATAACCGGATCCAACTCTTACTAATCGGAACACAATTGCTGCATAGACAATTATTATTCGGTAGAAATGATGGCGAGAGACAGTGAGGAGAATTATATCTGCTAAGAACGTGACAGCATGATGATCAAGACCGCTCTGCAAGATTGAAACGGTTGAGATGAAGAAAAATGATACTAGGAATTGTGGCAGGCAGAGTACTATTACTCTGAATAAACTACAGACTCTTCAACCTAATAATTACCTTTAACTTTACCATCCATTAATTATGCTATCCCTTTATCTTCCTATTCACTATCATTTCTAACTCACTCGCTCCCAAGTTTCATTTTTGTACTACACAAACTTACATATCAAAGTCAGAGCTTCGGTCATAGTTTCGAATAAGTTTTCTGACTCAATTAAATTCTTGGAATCGCCTAAAAGACTGAAATATTAAAGGAACTGTAGGTAAAGTTTAATAAAGTTACGGAAATATAGGTATGATAAAAAAATAATATCCAAAATTTTATCACACCGTTCTGTTGGAAAAGTTTTTAATCAGTAATAGTACACTATAGTTTTTATCAGGCTACGAGGTAAGCAATGGCATCAATCCATTCATGGCCCATTAACCACTGTTATCTAATGACAATTCATAGCCCATAAACTACGTTGAAGGCCTTCGAGCGTCACAAAAACTTCTGAGACTTAGGTTAGCCATTAATCCCTGTACCAATCCGCACTAGAGAATGTTGAACGATGGCATATGGTGGAGTATGTTCTAGCCTAGACCTGTGGTCTTCAAACTGTAAGTATCTGTGCGGCTTGGAGCTGGTAGCTTTAAAGCGATGGGGGGAAGGAAAGGGTGTGCAAAATGAAATTGAGCGAGATTATTTGTATGAGCGTATACAAATAATGCGGCCCTGATGGTGCCAATATCGGTATATCTACGGAGGGCCCTTGTGCGGACCTTGGCCACAAAAGTATGACGACTTGCAGCTGCTTCACACCTCCTATGTTAGGTAATACACACAGCCTAGCCTATGATAATAGGAGTGACCCACATACTATCTTGTACATACCTACCTATCTAAAAGACAGACTGCTTTACAAGTGTTCAAGGAAGTTTCCCAATAGCGAGCGCCCATGTCAGTAACTCGCTGTTTCGCTGTTGAATAGATGTCATTTCGAAGATGTTAAGATTCTATGCCCTTTTTCTGTTTTAGCCCTTAATGTAAGAGGCTTTACCGTTTTGGGTACGGTTTTCTTGATTGTTGAATTTTTTTAAAGCCTTATTTTATGAAAATCGGTTCCCACTTTAAAAGACATCGATCATTTATTTGTATTTTCATAATACACATGTATGGATTTTAAAACACTTTCGATGGCTACTTGGAAAAGTCTGTATTTCGTGTAGCTAGCAATTTCAAAAAAAGAATTAAAATATGTTGGTTCCTGAATTCAAGTCTGACTGACTGAGGTTGCTAGTATGCAGAATTATAAGATTCTTTACGTTACAGGATAATATAATTATCTTTACTGTTCTGAATATTTAAGGAGGTTGTGTCTATACATTTAGGCTCGTTATAAATGTAAATGATTTGAATTGCGTATACATATTGGTTTCTCATCCTAAAGTCATTGTTTTTTGTAATTATTCCTCGTAAACGTAAGCACAGACTTACACAGAACCCAATACATGTATTATTTATTTAACTTTATGTTGAAATTGGGTGGTAAATCCCTTGTTAGAGACTAGTTGCTACTTAGTATATCTAAGACTCAAGCGCTACTATGAACATTTATATATATATCGGCGGCTTGCCTTGATCCTAAGTTATGGGCCAACTTAAACAACAGCTGATGCGTTCAATTTAGCTTGTAAACATAATTTGCTTCAGACATTTTAAATTCTCGCTGTCAATCGACAATGCAATTTAATCATAGGGGCGAAAAGCTGGCATTTGTATGGGTTGCCATTTAGCGAATTCCATACCTATCGAACGTGAACGGTCTATAGCGGTAAAATTTCTTACCGCTTCCGTGCTTCATAGGCAAAAGGAGTGCTTCATAGGTCCCGGGTGTTATCTTAATATAAACTTCCGATACTCCTTGGTTAAACGTCCTGGATTTAGCGGGGACGGATTTGTATCTAACGAACTATGGTTTCTATCTCAATAGTGTGCCACTATTGAGTTGAAGCTAAAACACCACCAATCATCCAATATACAGAGATATCGTATAAAAAAAAATTCTTACCAAAGAACCAAAAATAAAGCATTATTCAAAAGGGACGTTAAGTTTCTCAGTTCTCAGAAAATGGCCTGAGGTTGGGACAAAAGTGGATAAGTGTTCCCCGGGGTAGCGAGAGCGAGGAATAGGTAGACTTGTCCATATACCTACTAGTAACTAGGGAAAATGTGCTCAATTTGTACATTTTATACTTCGAAAGTTTTCATGTGGACTTATTCAGGAGCATTTCATGTGGATACAACTTTCATGAAGATATCTATGTACAGTTAGACCAAATATAAATCTAATAACTTTTGTGTGTGTTTGTTGCAGTTTTTTAAAAATTCGGTATACCTACATAGTGTAAAATCTACACTATACCTAGTGTAGATATTATAGTCGATGTAAAACGTTCCCAATCTGAAGTTATAGCTTAGCTCACCGGGTTGTTTATAAATATCGAGCACTGTAAGTGAAAATTGAAAATATTGTAACATTCCGGGTGAATATCAGTGTTTGTAGTATTTGTTGGCAGTTATAAATATTAGTCCTTTTTTTGAAATTGTAGTATTTTTTGAATCTCTGGGGCATTAATGTGAGCTTAATTTTAACTGTTTGAATTGCAGGTTTATAAGGAAAAAAAGAAATGTGACAATTAAAATCTATCGAAATTAGCAAACTCGTAATATTTTGTAAAATCAAAACAAAAAGACATGTCGTCAACGAACTTTATAAAACAAAAATTTGCTGGCACAAGTCCGACTCAGACAATCTATACTAAGTATTAAAGTGTCCAAATGACTGACGCTCTGATATATGTATAATTATTGACAGTCTCTTCCATATCAATATTGTGTTGTATTTGTCAGAGCGTTCGGAAAAAGAAATTATAATGAGATTATCCACTAAAACCAGATTAAATGCAACCCACAACAACTTAATCCAATTTTCTATTTTCAAACTTTTTGTGTTATTCTTATATTTAAACCCATTCGCATATCAAATTATCAATGTTATTTTAAAAACTTTAAAATATCTTTAACATAAAAGTTACATATTTTTCCAAAAAAAAGTTGAAAATAAGGTACGCGCAAGTTTATATAGGGTGTCTCAGTAAGAGTGCACTTTTTAAATTTAGAATAAATTTTTTTTCGTGCAAGTGGCAACGCTGAAATTTGACAGCTGTCACCTATGTATGTTCATTCCGATTATTAAAAATGGAGCGCTTTTCGAAAGAACAACGCGTTAAAATTGTGAAAACTCATTACAATAATGGGGAAAGTTACGCTGAAACCGCTCGCAAACCACCAAGATCGTGCGATTTAACGCCATGCTATTTTTTTCTTTGGGGTTTTGTTAAATCTTGGGTTTATTCGAATAAACGGTAAACCAGAAACGATTCCTGAGCTCAAATCAGAGATCCAACGCGTCATCGGTAAGGTACAGCCAGATCTGTGTAAAAGTCATGGAACATTTCATGATAAGAGTAATGGCCTATCATCAGAGCCATGAGGGTCATTTGCTCAATATTTTTATTTCATACTTAAGCGGAACATGTTTTCTTTACAATACAATAATAATATCACAACTCTCTCATAAAATACGTGTTTTCATATTAAAAGGAAAAGTGCACTCTTACTAAGACACCCATTAGAAGTAAAACAGCATTATAAGTTGTTTTCAGAATTATTCTAATATAGTATCCTTTCCTAAACAGTGTGCTCCAATGAGTTAAAGAAGTCGAGTTGACGGAGGTAAATTGAATTTTTCGGTATTTTTCCCTAATTTAATTGATGCTGAATTAAAGGATCGTCGTTCAGTTTTCTGAAGCAGAATGTGGTTGAAAAGATGGCATTTTACGTGAAATGGGTACGCTTTGTGTTGAATTTATAAAGAGTACGCTCAAATGAGTAATAGATGCGAAGTATAAGTATAATAAATATGTTTATAAGTGGTCTCATTTCATGCGTTGACAACCACGGCAAAGTTGTTTGACAGAGTAACTATACCTAAGTAGGTATATTATGAGATCAAAGGATTTCCATGCAGCGAATGGATAAATGTAGATGTAGGTATTTTTAAATATTTCTGTCATGAAACTAATAATACTTCTACCCCAGTATATATGTTATGGGTTAGGTAGTTTGTGAATTAGTTAGTGTATGTATCCTAATAAATTTAGTTCAGTAACCTATACATACATAATCATTTCATTGTGAGACCCGTGCTCAATAATGAGCTATGATGGGTTGAGATGAAATTAAATATTCGCGTCCCTATAAAAAGTTATTGCTGAAAGAATCTGTTATGAATAGGTACTATTATAATAACGCTTCGTGATTATATTTGGTAGGTACCTACCATTAATATATTATACATAATTATTATGTATAGACATTTTTTTAATTTAAGTAACAAAATGTGCAGACGAGTAAATGTATGTTACGTCGTCTATGTCCCCTAATAGATGTCAGTAGCAACAGTGATGTCCATGATCGATCCAAAAATAAACAGTAGATGATGATGATGATGATAAATATGAATGATAAAGTATTCCCGTACCTAGTAAGAATAATTATCTAACTAAAACGACTGCGACAACGCAGACTTATTATGAAAATAATATTTTTTTAGGATCGAAGTCTTCATTGATATTAAGATTATGAACCAGCACTGATGATCAAAGATAAAATAAATGTACAATCTGACATCGCAGCGTTCCACATAAGTCTAACATAAAATAGACTGCAGTGTCATAAGAATTGAAAACTGAATGTTTAAAAAGAAATCCACGAACGCAATCTATTGCTCAGTCGTAATTTTAAAAGAGATTTATTGAAATCGCTTCAACAGCTGTAGAGAAATTGCTGGACATTAATGAATGAAAGAAAAAGAAAAACCGTAGTCGTACAGTGCAAAGTATTCATTCATCTTCCGAGTGGCTTTCATCTATGAGCGGATTAGCACAGGATACGTGGTTCATCTTATAATTTTGGTGACTTGAAGCCATCTTCACCAAATTGCTTTAGTGAGAAGTGATTCTATAATTTAAAAAGACAACAAATGAGCACATAAGTCACGTGATGAGAAACATTTCTCATCATAAATAGGCATTCCCAGCAAGGTGGTCATATACACAGGTGTTTAATTTTTTTATTTTAAAAGCCACCAAACGAATTTTCACCACTTATTGGTAAGAGCCATCGTCATCCATTAGACACACAAAGGCATGATGCATTTCTGGCCAACAAATAAAAAGGAGAAAATAAAGAAATAAAAACTGCGTTTTCAAACTCCGAATTGGGGCATGACAAGTCCTTTGATGGCAAAAAAGTACCGCCTAGCCTGCTGGGTTCAAACTCTACCACCAACCTAAAGTAACTTCGTGAATAATGGATGGTATAGAGTCCAGCGACCACAAAAAATTTGAAACGGGCGCCATAACCTTGTGCATAGTTCAAAAGGTGCTAAGGGCCTAGAGTTTACCCGGGAAAGTACCACCGCCATCCACAATACTCAGTACACATTTTAAGAGGCGAAAATCTCAATCTTCAATGGTAGCAACGCACCTGTCACCGTTTTAGAACCAGACTCTTAGTTGCGATACCTACCTAACTGGACTATTGCTAACAACCAACCAGGGCCCTTATTCTGCTAATTTATAAATGCTTCAGTTGCAGCTCGATTGAATAGTTTGACACATTTTTGACACATACCTACCCCATACAAAATGAACCGGGGCTCAGGCTAACTGACATTCTAACACCACCTGCTAACTGGACTAATCATCCTAGTCGCTAAATTGAGTTTCGTTCTAAATCGGTCACAGTTGTCACGGGCGATATTGAAATTGTGGTAATTCCTGCTCGTTTGCTACTTTTATTCCATTAAAAAAACTAAACGCACCTAAAGCAAAGGAGGTCATACGACATGCAGCCACTTACAGTTGATAGTGAATATAATCAACGCAAATATTGTAACATCACGTATTATTGTTATACCACACCTGTTTTGATCAGGTTTTATTGCTATCTTGCTGTAATAATCGAAACCGTTTGCATAGCTCAATCTCTTAACTGAAAGTCTAAACAAATATTCGCCACGAGTCAGTTAACATTGATATTTGGAAGAATTCTTTCGCTAAATTTGTTTCCAAATAAAATAAACCTTTACGACTTCCCTATCTTTTTATAGCAAAATAACTGGGTACGTAGTAGGGTCTGTTGAAGACGGAACCATAATATTATTATTTAAATAAATATGATGGTGGCTCTGCCGACACCAATTAGGTTAAAAGCCGAGTTCCAGCTCCCGAGCACACCTCACTTACGCCACATTTTTTTAGGTGTCTTGTGCCAAAAAGAAATGCTATATGGTTCTTCCAACTCGAAGATTTTTTAATATGCGCTGAAAGCTTTTATTTTTAGCTTTGTCCCTCGCGTTCAATGCTATGGTATATTTTTCGCAGAAATGTTTTATTTTTATTTCTTGTTAAATTATTGTAAACAGCTTAAAAGCGGATTGTACTAACCTTGCCGTCTAGACTATAACTCTGATATTATATTAAAGTTTCAGTTTGACCAACTTTGACAAAGGATATTAAGTACTTTTTTATAAGCTCTTCTTTGAGGCGATTATGAACATTTCTGAAGCTTAAAGATTTGTGGGACGAACTCGAGTAATATTTTAGGGGCCCTAAAATAAAAACCATAATAGTTCTGTAATATAATGATCTGCAACTAACAAATAAATACAACAAGAAATTGAATCGTTAATCAAATAGCACGCTGACATAAATAAGTGGCCATTGAATTCGAAATCTTTATAATGTTGTAGATTTTGGAAATCCCCAGCTAATAGTTATCGTCTTATGCCTTTCAAAGTTCTACTTACCACAACATCACTTTACAGCGAGTTTCTGCCATTTCGAGATTATTGTTGGCCATTCTGTTGGAAAATCTATTTTGCGCAGGCGAAACTATGGACAACAGCTAGTACATTAAATACTACTCCTGTAACTGTGAAAGTGATAGGATTGCCCATAAATTATAATTTAACTTACTAATGATAACAGCATGGCAGACATCGTAAATTACGCAGCATTTGGAGTTTGAACGGAATAGCTACATTAATCATTTGACAATCATAAACTTAACATAACATCACATATCGCGTTATATTCACAGAGGGCAAATTAAATAAAATTAGAGTTGTGACTGGGAATTACTTTATAATCTGATACATAGATAAATTTTTATGTTACCGGGTGCCAAATGCGTTTATAGTCGTACAATGATCTTTTGGCGCGTGGCTAACGTGAGAGTGACAGAGACAGCGCCTTACAGGTAAGGCAAACTGTAAGGCACTGTTTCTTTCACCCACACGTCATCTACCTGTCAATGATTTTTGTACGACTATACACTTGACTATGACATTGTGCGCTGTCGTTATCATTGTCGTCCTTGGATATCAAAACTGCCAAAAGCATCACAAATGATTGCCTCTCCGTTATTGCAACTGATATACTCGTACTTATTATACACTAGCTGTCCCTTTGCGGCTTCACCCGCCTAGATTTTTTAAGTTTACCGCCCTTTTTACTCTCTAAAGGGTATACCTTGAATTCCCAAAAATTCAAAATAAAGGTCAAAAATAATGTAAGACCTATTATTATTTATTTCAACCTTTGGTAAAGAAACCCCTAAAGATAGGTATGAAAGTTTGTTTGAAAAACTGTCAATGGTATTTTTACGCGGGTTAAGCCTCAGGCAACGGCTAGTAAATAATAAGAAAAAGGAAAAAAGTGTGAATTTTTGCCGAATCTATTTAGAAATAGAACTCTATTTGCCAACCAAAAACTTTAAACGTTCTCACTGAGCAATAAATACATATTTGATAATGTACCTACTCGTTTATTATACTTTGTATATTTTTATATACTTTGTAGTAACAATGATTTTCATATTAACTAAAATAACACAAATAGATAATAATTTTCTATTATTGTGTTTAGTTGTATGTTTAGCTAAATATGTATTATAACTTTGTAAAAGTTTTGCTTGTATTCATATTATACAAACTACTTATTATCAATCATAAGTTTTTCTGTAAGTGAATTGTATCATCCATAAGTTTCTTTATAAGTAAATTGTGTATTCCTTAAGAGGAACAATAAAGATAATAAACAATATTACTATACATAGGATTTGATTTAAATTAATACAAAAATCATTCATTAACTTTATATGAATAACTACATGTTTAACATTTTGTATTTTATATAAAAACAACATCTGTGGGTCTAATTTGTATCTAATTTTGTACTGGCAACAGCCTACCCCAACAGCAATAAACCGCCTTACAATCGAGGCACGTTTTAGAAGCAGGTTCGTGAAAGGAATTAAATTAAAATCGTGAGAGAACCTGCATAACTAAAATTACTGCATTTAATATTTTTCAAATACCAACAAAAATGCTCAGATCAGAAGTGGTATGAAATTCGAATTCTAGTATGAAATTTAAATGGGGATTTGAATAAGTACTACATAATCTAGCACTTAATTATTTTTTTCTCTATTTCACAATTACAAGTGGTTTTTATTGCGTTTGTTTATGTTTATTCGAGCTTGTTTAATTGATATTCTCAAATGATGTGCACGAAATTAGGGAAGCTTTGTCTGTCTTCAAAAATAGGTCTGGAACCTGGGAAAAGGTTATATTATCCGATTTGTATCTTGTTGGTTTATTATTCTACCTGTAACCTTTTTTATACTCGACAAAAAAGGTTCAATTTGCATGATAGATATTGTAAGCCAGAATTCAACTAGGTATGTCCAAAACATCATGATACATCCTTTGTAATGTTTTTAAAATATTTCAATGTTGATTTCAAAAGACCTAGCGAGATCTATTTGTCAGTTTTTGTCAGGTATCAAGCTGTAAAAAAAATTGAAAATCACGAGAATCCATTTCCATATAAAATATTTAGTGTCCGCGATGATTTAGGTTTAAAATCAAAGAGTTATCTTTTAGGGCCGGCGTTGCACTGGTGAGTCTCCTGGTGCTGCTCGTATCCTTCAGGTGGCATGTCTGCTTTAAGTTAGTCCTTCAGATCGTCCTTATTTTCCTATAAAAATCGAGGTCAAATAGGTTCTCAAACACAACTTTTTATCCACAAATGTTTTAGTCATATTCACCAACTTGCTACCACTATTGTTACAGGTAAAGACTGTATAATGAGATGAAATTGCTTTAACAAATTTGCTACGCGCTGTATAGTGGCAATAAATGAATTTTCGTCGCGCTGAGAGCTTTCAGTAACGATTGAGCTTTCATGCCAAATTGACCTGGTTGCGCATTTAACTTGTACAAGTACTTAATGCGTGGAATTTATGCTGTAGTTGGATGATTTTATGAATAAGTTAAAATTCCCTCCTTTATTTTACATATCATAACGATGGATTTAGTTACAAATAAAGAAATGAGTCATCAATATTTCTTAAATAATAATAATGTGTGACATACCTTTGACTCCTATTTCATTTGCTCGAAAATTGATCTGGGATTCTTTACTCAGCACTACCTACAAACTTAGCCACTCATTTCCAAACCATTTTAGAAGATAGTTTTTCTAACTGGTAGGTATATGGAGACGGAATGTCTACTGAGTTAACTTAACCAGGCAATGACGTTTACAAGTATATTTCCTTGTGGCATATTATCAACAATTTCGACGAGTAAGCTACTAAATAATCGAATCCAAAAGTGTGTTTCATCTCGTACTCTGCAAAATAAGACACTTAATTCTAGACACTAATCAGGAAGGTGAATCAAATCAGATCCTTCCAGTTCAGTCACTCCTTTATCAGAGTGCACGACGAGCAAGGGAGGTTGGACTCCATAATGAAAGAAGCCTCTTACATTCAATTTTACAATTAAATTTGTTGTAAAGTAGATACAAAATGAATATTCATTGCGGTTTATGGCTGTGCTTTCGATAACGAGCGTTGGAATATAGTTGACCTGATTTTTTAAGCAAGCGCAAGTATGCTTAGTACTTATTTAATGTCAAATTTTCATAATTTATTACAAAATGTTTGCGGGTTTATCAGCTTGCTACGGTAAGTATTTTAATTTAAAGTAGTAGGTACCTACTGGTAATATTCAGTTAAAGATAAAGGCTAATAATTGTCAGTGAATATTACGAAGAAACTAAAATCTTCGAAACCGTGTTATTCTAATGTATCAGTGTAAATAAGAAATAAAAAAAAATGTATCAGATGAAAGAGAAATGAATAAAATGCGATTATTTGAAGATGAGATTGGATAGAATTAAAGAATAAGAGGAAACATTAATTTATTAGTAAAACTAAGACATTTACATACATACCTAATGCAAAATGCAAGTAAAGAGAGTAGAATAAATACATCCGCTTATCCTATTAAGCATAATTGTTCTCGCTAATGTAGCTTCTAAAAATCTTTTTGTGACCCCGATTTAAGTGGCGTTCACTTGCGTCGAGTGGCGTCTAAGTGAAAACAAATGCTCACTTTGCACTGCCAGAGAGTGCGATTTATATAAATAAAACAAAATACTTCAGCCTTGTCTCCAAGAAGATTTACATTGAAGAGGACGTGCTGTCTAGTTTTAAATTATGAGAAATTTTGTCGTTCATTTTTGTTTTTTTTTACGTATGCAGTAACAGATGTAAGTTCCTGCTTAGGGTTAGTTAAAGGCAAGTAAAAAATTGTTTTGCCATATAACATAATTGGTAGGTACTAAAAGTTAAATTGCATTCTTCATTCTAGAGGCCTGGAGAATGTGCAAAAGTGTGGACTAACTATGGTAAAGAGATTTACTCTTAAACAAAATTTGATATTAAAAAATTGGTTGCCTGTAACGTCGGTATACGGGCGAAAGTTTTACGTGACAACGACTTTAAGTGGTAAAATAATTTTAATGTGAATATTCATTCGTATAGTAGGAAGAAGGATGAAATAATAGTAACAATTTAAAACATTTATTTATACTGTCTAACCGTCATGTGAAGGCGGAAGCAATTTAAGTTTAATGTTTTATTTTTGTTAAATAGTTCCTCACTTGTAAACAAGATGGCATTGTACCAATTTGTGAAACGCGCTAACGAGTGTAACGTGGAGTTTATATAAGAGAAAAATTTTAAAGGGCAATGTGTCGACTTCTTTGGTTTTATAATAAACTGCTATTTTGGGTTTGCAAGCAGTTGTGGTTATTTGTGAAGTTGACCCTGCGTTCCCGTATCTTCATGGGGTAAACGTATACAAAGAATTATATTTAAAACATTGTAACACCATCCGCCATCTAGCGCTGCTAACCGTTAGACCATTAACCATTAGTCACAACTAAGTGAGGTAACAAACTAGTTACTCTACTTAACCATAGATGGCGCTGTACCATTTTCTGTACACTGTTACCAAGGAACGTGAGCGGAGCTTACTAACGCAGTTTCTTGAAGTGCCTCCCGGCAAACCAATTTATAAGACGTTGTCACGTCAAAATGTCGGCAAATGCAAAACTTGGTCACTTTCTTAAAACTTGGACGACATTACGAATCGTAAGTATGTGTAGGTATATACCTACTATCTAATATCTTTAAACGAGCAATTCTTGTATATTTATTTATATGTATATATATAATCACGATCTCGGAAACGGCTGCAAAGATTTTCATGAAAGTAACAGATTAGGGGGTTTTCGGCTCAAGAAATCGATTTATCAAGGTCCCAGGTTCGAGAAAAGCTCGGTTCCCGAGATAAAGAGATTTTAAAAACATCATACTGACGCCATCTATGAAACATTAGGATAACTTCTTTGAGGTACTGTTTGTAAACATCATACTGACGCCATCTATGAAACATTAGGATAACTTCTATGAGGTACTGTTTGTAACGTGTTGAAATTTCAGTAGTATGAAACTAGATGGCGCTGTAATCTCTATGTGGGCAAATGGATATTTATCGTATCGATATTTTTCAAATGTATCGATATATATCACCCAAGAAATATCGATATTTTTTAATGTATCATTTCGATTTGGGAAAGTTGTAGGTCTCGTCAAGACCTACATTTCCAATGACAGCTGTCAAACTTCGAACCGAGATATCCCGGCAACGGCTGCTCCTGGAGCACTGGTGTCTTTGGGAAAGTTGTAGGTCTCGTCAAGATCTACATTTCCAATGACAGCTGTCAAACTTCGAACCGAGATATCCCGGCAACGGCTGCTCCTGGAGCACTGGTGTCTTTGGGAAAGTTGTAGGTCTCGTCAAGACCTACATTTCCAATGACAGCTGTCAAACTTCGAACCGAGATATCCCGGCAACGGCTGCTCCTGGAGCACTGGTGTCTTTGGGAAAGTTGTAGGTCTGGTTGAGACCTACATTTCCAATGACAGCTGTCAAACTTCGAACCGAGATATCCCGGCAACGGCTGCTTCTGGAGCACTGGTGTCTTTGGGAAAGTTGTAGGTCTGGTTGAGACCTACATTTCCAATGACAGCTGTCAAACTTCGAACCGAGATATCCCGGCAACGGTTGCTCCTGGAGCACTGGTGTCTTTGGGAAAGTTGTAGGTCTCGTCAAGACCTACATTTCCAATGACAGCTGTCAAACTTCGAACCGAGATATCCCGGCAACGGCTGCTCCTGGAGCACTGGTGTCTTTGGGAAAGTTGTAGGTCTCGTCAAGACCTACATTTCCAATGACAGCTGTCAAACTTCGAACCGAGATATCCCGGCAACGGCTGCTCCTGGAGCACTGGTGTCTTTGGGAAAGTTGTAGGTCTCGTCAAGACCTACATTTCCAATGACAGCTGTCAAACTTCGAACGGAGATATCCCGGCAACGGCTGCTCCTGGAGCACTGGTGTCTTTGGGAAAGTTGTAGGTCTGGTTGAGACCTACATTTCGGATGACAGCTGTCAAAATTATTAACGTTGAATATTTATTATTAATGATGCCAAAGAAGTATAACTTCTTACGTGCGTACATAAGTACACGCAATTCTTTTTAAACTCATATTATGTCGGAAAGATCGAAGAACATTATTCATATTTTATCAGTATGCGATTCATACTAAATATAATTTTCAACCGAGCAAAGCTCGGTCAACCAGGTACTGCTATACTATACTACTATATTAAATCATTTATGACCAACAAGACGCATTGAACAAAGATAGAAAAGGTGAAATTATTTAATTTAGCATCACCTACTACAATATAACTTAGAATATAGCTCTAAACTGTTATTTTTCATCACGATATATTTTCTGCAATAGTGTCTTGGAAAAAGAATAGTACGAGTACGTCTGTTATAATAGTGGAAGCACTGAAAACATCCTTTAAAGCTACTTCTTGTTTATTTTCTTTTTCACAGTTTATAAAAGCCCTCTCCACTCTTCGTTTTTGTTACATTTCTGCATCGGTTTTGAGAAATGAATTCTCGCAACCTGTTTAGAAACTTCGTCGGTTACGTGAAAATGACAGCTTAACTGCACAGAAGCTAAACAACTCAGCTGGATTTGAATAATGAAATATTCTATTTCGTATTCAAATGGTTCGCTTGTTTAATTCAAAATTGTGGAACTGGATTTTTCTACTTGCTTTCATTCACTCAACTATTATTCACTTTCTGTTGAATGCGAAATTTCAATTTTTATGAAATTTGTTATTATTCTAGGTACGTCCTTTTTATTTTTGTCGGATAACATGTAATCTTGTTGGTAGTAGCCCTGCTAGCGAAGCGACTATCGTGCATCGGTCACACATAACTAAGATTATGTTATTTGTGTAGTCCGTGTATTATGAACGAAATAGGATTTGCGTTGATAAAATCTGTAGACGAACAAAACTCAGAAAGGTTAGCTGGCTGAAGTGTTAATGGGAAATCCATATCATTCGAAGTACGGACAACCGATGGGGCAAAGAAGTACTCTAATGGCGACCACGCCTCGGTAAAGGAGCACAAGATGCCCCTCGACCAGGTGGATTAATGACCTGAAAAAGACAACCGGAAACCATTGGATTCAGAGAGCTCAAGACCGGTCACATTGGCACCAATTAGGTAAGACCTGTCCAGCAGTGGACTCACGAAGTCTGATAGTTAGAATGATAATAATAACAGACTAAAACCAATTTAAAAATTTTAATACTGGATATTTTCCTGAACATAAAACAGAATTGAAAATAACCGAATCAGGTCAGGCTGAAAGGTGTTCTAATAAAAACACGGATACCGTAGTTTAAAGCGAAAAACAATGACTCGCCACAAACCTGTAAAATATAAACTCTTGTTTTACCCGCACCGATAAAGGGAAAAATAAACTTTCCTTAACTTTTATCAAACCTACGGTCCCCGTTTCCGTATATCATGCAAAGTTATATTATTATTATCTGTCCGGATAAAGTGCCGTAAAATGTATCACAAGCGACGTGAAGGTTACGATTATAGGCCTCTCGCACACGACTTGCCACGGAGCATATCTGGTTTAATAGGTGCAATACACAAAGTCCCTAGTCATGTCTCGAGCCGAGGATTGTTACTAGCTGATTTTGAACCGTTTTCGTTGCTATATTTTGTATATCTAGAATACCCAGCCTGCCTTTGAGAAACCTATCTTATGCAAACCCACGTTTGAAAATTGTTAAGTGTGAATATACTAAACATATTTTTATTTATAAATCAATAGAAATAAAACAAATAATGAATGTTAAGTGAAGCGTATCATAAAATATCACTAAAAACTGAATCAGCTAAGAATTTTCTTAGATAAGCGTGTTCAAAGAGACAAATATACGAAAATTCTAAAAATCACTGTTTTGCGTGCAACTGCGTTAATAACGACCTCCAGTTTTTCCACGCACATACAGCGATCATTCGCAGATTTATTACATGTACAGACGTGTAAAATTACTCAGTATCCACTTAAATCCATTACAAAGATCCATTGATGAATCTTTTTGCACTTTTATGTCACTTATTCTTTATTTTTATAGTACATAATTTATTTTAGCGAAGGAATATTTTTTCTTTCTTTGCGGCATTCATCAACATGTCACTTACGTCGTATAATATACTCGAAGTGACCAAACAAGTCTTACTGAAAGGCAAATCAATCACACCATTGATCGTAAGTCTACTAAAGTGACTAACAAAGATGAAGGTATGAATTGAAACGCTTGTCAAGTGCGTATATTAGCAGTTTACACAACACAACCACTCCATTTAGTCCTTAAAAATTAATGTCATCAGAATTTAACTGTATACAGAAATTTACAAAGACGCGAATGTTAGATTGATTAAGGTATTTTGACTCCGTAGTTTAATAAAGGTAGGGATCTAGACTTAATTTGCATGTTTTTAACTTATTTTTATTGTTTTGACTACTAAGTAATTAAAACGAGCTTGTAACGCATTCTCTTTGGCCGGTGCAGAGATAGTGATAGTTCTTATGTTAAAGTCAATAGGTACACAAAAGCTACAAATTTCGTATAATTCATTAATATAACGATCATTAATATGAAGATGAATATGAGTACTGGGATTGATTAATAATAACAATAATATAATATAATAACGCTACACACTCAAAGCCCCACACTAGGATTCCCTGTGTCGTGGGTGCCTTGGACAACACACAAGACAAGGACACACACCCAGACCGAGAACGGAAATTTAAACTCATCATTCAAATTGCCGCCTCGCTGGGAATCGAACCCAGGACCCTCGGAACAGCGATCGGCGTGTTAACCATTGCGCCATTCGGGCCGTCAAATTGATTCCCCGCAAAGCATTAATTTTTGAATATTTCTTAAATTACTAGTATTTCCTAATGTTTTATTTCGTGTACACTTGTGTTTTTGGTATTGTTAAACACGCTTAAGAAAGCGTGCTCAAGGTAAAAAAAATATTTTGTAATGTTTTAATTTTTCAACTCTTTAGCCCTCATGCCTGCATATTTGTTTAATTGTATTTTTTTAATGTATGTATATAATTTGATATTTTTAATACTAACACCCAAATAGTTGAAACCAGCCGTGTGCGGACAGCTTTATGGGACTGCGTCGTGTCTCCCAAGTCATTATGTATTCTTTTCCCTTTACAACTTTCTCGTAAACATTATACTTTTATAATAACGTCCAGACGAATCACCCACTTTAGTTCACCTTTAATCAACTGTTATTTATTTAAGGCCAATAATTTAAAAGGGGGAAACTGTACGTGAAGCTTTTTGCTTTGTAAATATTAAATATAGGTATAAATAGGGTAATAGGGTTATCGAGGAAACCCTCCAAATATAGGTACTGATTTTTTTAACAACCGCCTCATTTTTTCCATCGTGTATCATTTCAACGCATGTCATCTGTCAGAGTGCTATAAAAGTTGACAACAAGTGCCGTGTCGTACATAAAACACGTTACATATGCTTATGCACACATTTTACGAAGCTTTTACGGTCTGTCTGGTTGTATTGTACATGCTAATACACACATTGGTATTCTTAGAGGTTTGAGAATGGTGGTTAAAAATATATGCCCATGAAATCATATCTGTACTAATATTATAAAGCTGGAAGTGTTTGTTTGTTTGAACGGTTTAATCTCAGGAGCTATTCATTCAAATTGAAAATTTTTTTTGTATTGGTTAATCCATTTATCGAGGAAGGCTATATTAATATGACATCGTGCTACAATTCATAAAGACAGTGGAATCAACGAATAATATTACAAAAATTGAGACATTTTTAAACGAAAAGAACAAAGTATCCCGAAGCAAAACGAGGGCGACTCCAATAGTGTACTTCTATGATTTTAAAGGCTTGTGACTGATGGTTAATGTAAAGTCCTACAACGATCTTTTGGCACGTGGACGTTACGTCAGCCACGCGCCAAAAGATCCTTTTACGACTATACCTACTTCTATGAAATGACAGCGTCCGCGTTTGATATGAAATGCGTTTTGGCAACTCACACAAACAGAACCAGCTTTCCGCTTCTATGGTTGAGGTTCATTGTAGATTGACGGCGATAATTTAAAATGCCTTTTATGTAAATATTGCTTACCAGCTAAATAGAACTGTGAGCACACGTAATATAACTTTTAACAAAATAGAACCGACTTTTACGCCGAAAAGTAAAAATTCATTCATAGGAAAAATTCGGTTCGGTTAAACGCGGTTAATATTCTTAAATCCTTCTCCTAAGTCTGATAAACACGATGCTGAAAAACGTATCAAAATCGGTTCAACCAAACGCGAAATAATCGTGCACAAATACATACATACAGGTCCTCCTTTTTTGAAGTCGGTTAAAAATTGTTTTTTGCGGGAGTGGCAGTCCCATATTTTCGGCCATAATTATTTGAGTCTTGTATTTGATCGTATAGCTAATAGCCTATAGATAGTTGTCATGGGCGGCAGCGGAAGGGTAGTGCCGCATGCTCATTGACTAACTTAAATCCTAAAAATTATGCTTAGCCTTATTTAATATTGCAAATGTGGTAGTACTAATCTTGTCTAGCTACCTTTCCGCGCTTATTCTATTAAACAGATTTTGTTTAGATTTGGAATCGAGATAGCTTAAGTAAGGTTAATATTTATCTTTGAATTGTTCACTTAGGATAATTTTAACGGTAGGTATGCCTTGTCCTTTCGTCTCCAGTGTAGGCAAAATTGGTTTTTAATAAGATCCAAAGGCTATATATACCTAAACATTCAGTTTGTGCAAGATAAAGCACGAACGACCGAACACAGCTGCTCATCAAATCTTCGAGAACATCTTGTCTGCTACGATTTATCTATCTTATTGAACTGGAAATATTTCAATATTATGTGTGCCTAGAATATTAAATAGGACAATAACCGACTTCAAAATAGATATCTCTATAACTCAAAAATCACCCGTTAGATGTCGTTCACATTAATATGGGTGCAGAAGTGAAGCACTTCGTTTCGATAAAAAAAAGAATTATCAGTATAGGTTATGACGAAATACACATAAGGAAAAAATTACAGTCGAATCGAGAACTTCTTCCAATTTATGAAGACGGTTAAAAAAAGATGTCAGTGAAAGGAGGTGCTGCCTGCTCGTTGGCTACCTTAACTCCAAAAAAATAGTTATTAGAGGAAAATGTTAAGAGGACCATTTATCTTGAGCTATGACCAGAAAAGTGTTATTTAAAAAGCTGGGACTTGTCGTGTAGTCCTATTCAAATTTAGGCAGGATCTGACAAGTAATGCTTAATAAATTTACTTCGACTACGCTGATGATGTTTTCATTTTATCTTGTCGATGTTGAAGACGGCTTTTAGGGTTCCGTAGTTAAAAGGTAAAAATCGGAACCGCCGCCAATGTCTGCCGTTCTTTTGAGTTTCACATAGCTCTACCTCTTAAACGGAAAAAAGTATAGACCTGAATTTTTAACAGAATACTTAATTGTTACTGAAACATATGTTACAAGTTCTACTTCCGGCATCCCGATATAACCCAACATTAATTATAATAATTATACAATTGTGTGTATAATAATTTATTCCTACGATTTATTAATAAATTCATTTATTGTTTGAGATTATATAAGTGTTATTAACTTCCGATTTAACTGTAAAGTGGGGTTGAAGGTAGGATATAAATATGGCGAACTAAGGTTGTGCAGGTCATTATTTTTGTATCAGTTGCAAGGGGAAGTTCTGCCCGAATGTATACTTGTAAAATTAATTGGTAATTAAATGTAATAATGTATAAAGTGTAGAGAATAATGTGTAATAAACTATGTGGAAATATACTGCTGAAGTTTATTTTTGTGAAATAACTTATCGATAGGGAAGTTCATCGTCCTTGCTGCAGCCAGTGTGATAGCCATCACCACACATATTATAAGATAACCAAAAGATTATTTTAATCGTTTAAAAATTTTCGTAAAGTAAGTATCGCTCGGAGGCACGAAATCCTAGGTGCGAGTCGGACTCGCACTTGACCGATTTTTGTAGCTATAATCTAAAATCCATCGTCCTATAATAAAGTTGCTCAGGTACTCAGAGTTGCGCAACGCTTAAGAAATGACATTAAATTTATAACGACAGAAAGCCACAGCTTCTGGTAATGTCAAAGTTTAAGTTGATTTTGATAATGAGTTTGTCCTGCAGTCCTATCACGTGTCATCGATAGCGATATTGCGATTTAAGCGAGATAGATGCGAGGCGCGGCGCTAATGCGACCATCAATCATGGTTACCCCTGGCACTCCTTCGTCAATTTACATACCTTCATAATATTTTTTTCTTTGTTTGAATTGTCACAGTTACCTATCGACATCATCATAAATTTTGAAACTTATTTCAGACTTGGTTGATTCAAATGAATCATGGACTTTGTCTATTATTGTATGTTTATTGTGCATACTTGACCCTGGCTACAACAACAATCAAACAAATACATTTTTGATAGAAGAAAACTAAATTCTGATAATTATTTTCAGACACTTCTTACAATCCCGAGGTATAATCAAATGTACCTAAGTTGAGTCCTTTTTAATAAGAAGTTCTAATATGCGCGTAATTTAGGTGTTTAGAGCAACTTCGTCTACTTTGGGCATAAGCCTCGCGGCCTCGTCTACTTGTGGTAAACTTTGTTGGGCAACGGACATCACTATGGTGCCGATGAGGCCAGTTACGGTCAGGAGGCTCGTCTATCTTCGTAGTCGTATACTCTTGACAGAGTGGTCGTGGTCCTATAATGACGGTCGTGGTAGGTCGTCTTAGCTCTCGTTGAGGATTGCAGCTTTCGCAATGCTTTTCCATCTATCTTTGTTGGTGGCATTGCGACAACATTGGGTTATGGAACAATTCGTTGACGTCTTAATAACATCCGTCCAGCGCGCGGGTGTTCTGCCTCGTCTATGGGTCACTTAAAAAAGAGGTTGTTTATATTTCAGGTGAAACGTTTGTATAGTGATATTCATGCTATAATCACTTAAGTATTTCGATACGAAGTAAAAGTAAGCGTATAAACAATAGTAGGTATATAATTAAGTTTAGCGCTAAACCACGGCTGTTGATGAGTGGCAAGCGGTCGACATAGAATAAGGAGATTTATTAAACCCTGCGCAAAGAGGACGACAAAAATTTGACAGGGTCAATACTCTAGCCTTGAGTTTCTACTCTCAGTTCGTCTAAAAAAGTTTTTCTTAAAAAACTCAAAGTGCTTCAGCTAAGAAAGGAACTCTTAAATACCAAATTTTGTAAACGATGACACACCATAATTTTAATAACCATTTTGTTCAACAGTTCATTAACTTGGGCTCTTTTTCATTCTCGGGTCTGTGGATATAAAGTACATACAATTAATAGAAGCCATTTCGGCCTGCAACCCACGCCTTGGCGAATTTCAATTAGCAATGTCTTCAGAAGTCTTATTGTAGTAAAGTGGTTTTGAGTGGTTTTGAGAAGGGCTCAATAGAGCCGCGATCGTAAAGAGGTCCTAAACTAACAGAATACAAAACAGAATTGGGAAGATACTTTCTTCGTACGTGCTACATAACCTACACAAGTTGAGATATACAGCTTATGTTAATATGAAAATAATAGACAACCTAGACAACAATTTTATAATAAATCAATCGCATACGTGTAAGATATGTGGTAGAATGGTGAGGTTTATGGTCAGCTGAACTACTGGTCTTTTATCTTAAAAACTTAGAATCATATAATTGCTTTTTACAAAAAAAAAAACCGACTTCAATCTTGATAAGTAGAGATAACTCAAAAACTACTCGCCAGATGGCGCTCAATTCAACATGTAAGTGTAAAGTTCTCGTCACTACAAATTAATGAAGCCCAAACACTAGATAACTGCAGTAAATCGTTGAGGAGTTCCCTCGACTGTCTTTCGGCTTAATCAGATCGACTCCAGATCTTCATGAAATAGTAGCGCTTTAATGTACTTATGATAACATGAACAAACACACTAGTTGTCCATACAATTTTCGAAAGTTCCCCTCTATTTCTCTGAGATGCCATCATCAGATCCTGGTTTCCTTATCAGGGGACCCCACTGCGCATATCTTTACAACAAAAAAAGAATTATCAAAATCGGCTTTCGGTTTCGGTTTCGGCCCATAAACGACGAAATAATCGCTGAACGTACATAAAAAAAGCATATATACGGTCGAATTGAGAACCTCCTTCTTTTTTGAAGTCGGTTAAAAAATTTGACACCTGTTACAAGTTCTACTTCCGGCACCCCGATATAACCCAACATTAATTATTAATTACAATAATTTTAAATTCATTTATTGTTTGAGATTATATAAGTGTTATTAACTTCCAATTTAATTGTAAAGTGGGGTTGAGGGTAGGATATACGAGTAAATATGGCGAACTAAGGTAGTGCAGGTCATTATTTTTGTAACAGTTGTAAGGGGAAGTTCTGCCCGAATATATACTTGTAAAATTAATTGGTAATTAAATGTAATAATGTATAAAATGTAGAGAATAATGTGTATGTGTTGTAATAAACTATGTGGAAAGATGCTGCTGAAGTTTATTTTTGTGAAATAACTTATCGATAGGGAAGTTCATCGTCCTTGCTGCAGCCAGTGTGATAGCCGTCATCACACACCACACAATCAATATTTTAATATTCCGTTACTGAGTGACTGTTTGACAAACAACGCACAGCCGAAAGTTGAAAATTCCACCCCTCTAAAGGGGAAAAATACAAATAACTAAGCACAGGTCCCTTCTCGTTCGTTGGAAAACGAATCATTTAAATTAAACGACTTAAAGATAAATATCTCTCCGTTTTTTCTTTCAGTCTATAATACTCTCTACAAAAATAAAATGTGTCAGCGCCTCGTCATTAAATCAAAACATTATTTTTTTAAACAAAGCCTAGAGCATACTTCACCACGCTGCTCCAGTGCGGATTGGTGGAGGGGTTAGTGGCCAACCCAGTGTCGAAAGTTTTCAAGCCGCCCGAAGGCCTCCGACACGGTTTGACGACTGCTATCTATCGATAACAACCGGGACCGACGGTTTTACGTGCCCTCCGAAGCACGGAAGCGCTCAAGATATTTTGGCACTAGCGGTCACCCATACGACTACCGACCACGCCCGCTGTTGCTTAACTTTGTCGATCACCTAGGATCGACGCAAGCCGGCAGGCTATGAGCGCTTCATTTCCAAATTAAATTCACTGAATTATTATCTCACACCCAAAATGAGCCACAAACACGATGTTTTACAAATGCAGCGACATCAATGAACAGTCCTACTTCCATGAACCAATCGTAACGAGGTGACCTATAAACGCGTTAACGAAGAAAACCCTGTAAGCAAAGATGCCTTTCAGTTAAGCGTCTATTATCCGTTAAGGGGTAAGGCTTGCCGAAGTGGATTGCACCATTTCAAAGGCTTTGCGGCTGACCAGAAAAGGGTCTAAAGGAATAAAATACAAAACAAATCCTCTTTATTGTGCCCCGGCAAGAAAACAAACAATTACATGATATTATAATGTTCTAAATTTAGATTTCTGTTGTTACGGGTCCTGTTGTTGGGCGTGGGCCGTGGGCCATCCTAACACAGTAATGAAGCCGATGAATTGTAAAATCTCTCTTTTGGAAGTGTTACCCGTGGTTGAGAGACCTCCCTTTTAATGGAATTAAAGTAGCAAACGAACTTGCAGCACCACCCTTTCGCTGGCACACATGACAACTGTTACCGATCTCGAACAAGGCTCAATTTCGGGACTAGGATAGTTAGTCCAATTAACAGATTATGTTAGAATATAAGTTGGTTACTTTGTTAATGAGTGTAATGGGCTGTTAGTGATAGTGAGTCAAAAATAATGTACACGTAGCTATTTTACGTGGATGTACCACTCTGTTATTTTTCCAAACGTTACTACAATATTTTTATCGAAAAATTGTTATTTATCCCCGTCGCATGCAGTTTTTATGCACTTTACAGAGTGAATGACTATAAGCCATTAGTGTACCATTGCAGGGATTTGTCTCTATAAATGGGAATCCCTGGACCAACTTTACTGATATGTAGCAATTTAAGTTTTTTTTACTTGTGATACCTAGGTAAGTTAATATTTGAAAACAATATCACACGATGATACCTAAGTGGCAGTGAAATCTAGTCTAGGTTAACGGAGAATACTCATAGCCCCTCTTCTTACAGTCTCTAAACAATAGTTATGTGAGGATTGGAGTAGGTACTTATCTATTAATTTTAGTTCTCTGTAAACAAAAAAAAATACTTGAAAAATATTTGAAAATTCCTTCTTAATCTACTAACATAATAACGACACTTACAAAAGATCGTACTCAGGGACCGATAAATTCTTGCAAAACCGCTGTTGAAATCTTTTTATTGCGTTTGTTACTCTTCTGCTCTTGCTCAACGAGTAAAATAGGGGCAATTAAGCTAAATTATTAGCGCATACGCGCTACCTATTTAAGCACTATGAAAACTAAGGACAATGGATCCAGGGTATCTAAATAGAACAAAGAACTTGTACATTATTTAGGGCATAAATCTTTAAGCAGTGGTAACAAAAGAGAAATGCGAAAATTTACTGGTCTTTCGATTGTTGCGGCTTTTGTCTTTTAATGAAACTTTCATTCAGATACTATACGTCCCGCATTAGAATTTAGATAGATGGATAAGTATTGCGAATTTTTAGATATCGACGTTTTTACATACATTTGTGAAAGACTATAATGGCCTCGATGTACCTATTAATACAGTGCCCATAATTCATTAGCAGTGCCCATAGAATTACTTAGTTTTTATTATGGTTTGTTATTATTACCTACATTGTAAAAAATAACTTTCTGTTCTCCTTCTCAACTAAACTTTTAACTGTGCCATCCATCCTCTTTCGTTCTATTTATACCTATTGGTTAGAACAAGTACAAAGTTTACTCTACATTATTTTATAAATTAAATAGATTAAATATTTAAAGAAAATAAATACAAACCTCTTTTTACGTCCAAAGTACTATCTAGATAACAAGAGGCAATAATCAAAGGTATAAACATCTGACCCGCATGTGGCGATACTCCTACCGTAGTTTGGTCCTTCGCCAAGCAATCGACTTGCGAAGTTGTTTGATCCAATCCTACATTCAAGTTCTCGAAGTGACCAAGAGCCTACATTGTGGACTTTACGGCTTGTACGTGACGTTGTCCGTTCTAACAACTTTTGTCTTGTTTGGATTTTTGTTTTGAACTATTGTTTTGAATTGGTTTTCAATTGTCTACGGCTTTGTTAGGTTGTTTATAAATTTAGATTTTATTCTATGTTGCGTAACTCACTATTACTTTTTATCTTACCTTGTACCTATTATGAAATATAATATTATAATTTGAATTTACCATAATATAATATAATTATGTTATGTAATATTTTATAAATAGGAATAGGAATAATTAATACACTAAAAAATCCACTTTCATCTTGCCTTAAGGACCAACTAAGCAAACTAAATCCTCATTAAAACCTAGCAATAGTTTTCAAAATTTTAAGGTTTCTGTGAAGGGCAATATTCAATAACAAACAACTTTGAATAAATATGAAAATGAACAGAAATTTACTTGATAACTTAATTAATTCTGCTCATAACTCTGTTTCTCTTAGCTCGACGGATTTTAATAACTTCAAAATTCTTAAATTAATTTTCAAGTTCAAAGATTTCAAAACCCAAAGTTAGGTATTCATTTTTTAATAAAGAAACACTATGTATCACACAAAACTACACCAAAACTTATAGTTAAATCGTTGCACGTTTACTTGCAAGTTAAGTAACTAGCTAATACTTCGGAACTAAGTTTGTAATTAAACCGAGTAATATGTATAATACAGTCACTAACCTACTTGCAATGCACCTAATTTCTCAGACCAATTTGTGTGCTCAGTTAGCTAATAGTGATCCTGATAATTTACTAACCTAATTTACTTAAACTAAACGTCCTGTCCTCCACATTATACCTGACTGCACGATTAATATCAAATGGGTGTGGCATACAATTCTTGAGCGTTTCCGTGCTTCCAAGAGCATGTTTAGCCGTCGGTTCCTGTTGATATTATTAGATAACAATCGTAAAGTCATGTTGGAAGCCTTCGGACGGGAATCCCAACACGTGGGGTGGAGTACCTACAGGGCGGTGGTTCAGTAATGGGCTGAATCAAAATATTGTTCGTTTTTTTCAAAATAATGTATACAGTCTGCAATTTCACATAATAAACGTTGACGTCTATTTGACCCTGTATAAAACATGAAATGTTTTGTCCTACTGGAAGAACCTGACCCATAAATAAAAATAGCGAATCCACTTGTGAGCCAGTGTGAAAAATAAAACCTTACGCTTCCTTGATAAACTGTGCAGTTAGGTGAAGTAAAATTTACTGTATTGTAGTGGCAAAATCTAAGTGCTTGGAAAACTTTTAAACTGTGGAAAAAGAATACAGCTTCAGAGTTGCTTACGGGCCAAAAAACTTTCAACAGTTCTAAAAAAGTTGGCTAAAAGGTGCTTGCTTTGTTCCTATTTTTACAAATTTTAAACTTTTGTTAATTAATTAAAGCTTTATGGACTATTTAATTAGAAATGTACTTTCAATGCTAAGCAAATAAGCGTTTTCCTCTGTTTTTTTTGTAAGCAAAAGCATGGAACGCCAAAACTTTATGAAATAAAATTGGAGTTGCATACATTTTTCATGTACATGTGAGTCTTCATCTCTACAAGTACCTACTACACTGCATTATAGTATAAGTTAGTAATAATTGAATTAGTCATTCTCATCTCGAATTACATCCTGTTCTGGATTAGTCTTCGGCAGCGGAAGGGTGGTGCTACCTACTTACGTGCTTGTATGCTTGTGTGCGAAGGCTCCATACTTACTCGTTCAAAAGTAATTTTCCCTGCTAATTACGGGAGTTTTTTTAAAGTATTTTCAACCATTTTATTTTTGATTGTTCTGAAACATTTCAAGTAGGTACGTGTTTTTAATAGATAGTTATTTAATAGGTACCTAATTTATGTATTTTTTGACGTAATTGTTTTTGACTTCAAATATTTTTTGTAAAATATAGTACTTTAACGTTGTTTATCAGAAACATTGAACATCTAAGAATTAGTGCTTCACATGGGATTTCTTTTTTTTTTGTAAGGATAATTTTTATTAATGATATTGAATTATACTAGGAGTCATTTTGTGGAACCCCATTATAAGATAGAATAAAGAAATTAATGAAGGTATTATAGTAAGATAAAGCCGTTGGCCAAGTGCGAATTGGCGGTCTTCACGCCCTTTTGAGTTTTACGAACTCTGCGGCATGCCGGTTTCCTCATTTTTATAAAACAATGTTTCTTCAGCAAATTATGTTGTTTCATTTATATTTTCCTGTTATGAATTCTTCTGTGTTTATTGGGAAAACTGTACGAATATCCACTCATTAGTCATTGGTTTCATTGCGAACAAACAGACAGACGGCGGGCGACTTGGTTTCATAATATTCTAAAAATAAGATGGAAATAAAATTTAATAGTTTTGAACATCGCTATTTCTAGCTAATTCGAAATAAGGCACTCTAAAAATATATACTATTGAGTAGAGTAATCCAACGATTCTCCAAGCTCTTTACTTAATTTAAAAAAAAATTCAATTTTGAAGATTCAATTACGAGCGTTTCGGAATTTAGCGATTCGTACTAGCGCCACTCCACTCATAAATTCGCTGAATTCGATAAGTAAACTGTGGAAACAGTTTTGTGGTAACGGCTTCTTGTTGAGGGGTCGCACTAACAGCGAAGGCGATAAGTGAATGATTATTTCGGCTGTACTTTCAAGCACAGGATGCTATTATTTATTTATGTTTTAGGGTCCTGTACCCAAAGTACTCTGTTGTATACAATGTGATTACCACCATACAACAATAAATTTAATTTTATGTACCTAATGATTACCTATTAAGCCCCCAAAAAAAAATTTCAATCAAATACCCCCTTTACTTTAGCCACAGCAATTTTTTTTAATATTCAAAATTTCAACACGCTGTGTCTATTACTATTGTAATAGCAGAAGTTTGTCGCGCTCTTGTCAAAAGTGAGTGACCGATGTTTATAATAGGCTGTTCTATTTTTTCCTGTATTTTTGTGCTATTTAGTTTGTTTGAAAACAACATTTTTGTAAATAAGATATTTGGCGTTTTTTACTAAATGTAATATGTTCCTTGCACGAAACAGGGCTCGTGGTTTCATTTATTGTTGTATGGTGGTATCCACCTTGTATACGTCTTTTCGCCCCAAAACTCTTTTCTCTGGAACGGTAGATACTTAAGGCATGTATTCATTAATGTTGCCTACATACAGAAAGTAATACAACAAGTAATGTATCTAAAAAGTTATACTTCCATAATTTGTGACCTAACTTAATGAAAACAAATGGTTGAATGGAGATCATTGACTTCCAAAAAATCAAAATCAAATCTTTATTCATTCACTTTACATTCACATTCATTCACTTCCTTACGTTTTACAATATAAGAGCAAGCACTCGACTGTCCCACCTATACCAATCCGCACCAAAGCAGCTTGGTGGAGTATGATCTAGGCCTCCTCAATGATGACGAGAAACTCGTGCTCAGTAGTGGGCCAAATGGATTAAAGCCGATTAAACTCGACGGTAAAACTATTACCTAATATTCAAAAATATGATACCGAATATTTTTCATAGTAGACAATCGGACAGATCCTTTGCATTGGAAACAATTTATACAATTTATGCTAACGCTTTCTTAGCCGCTGCTCCGAAATTACGAATGGTTTATACAAATGCAGATGTCATAAAACCAATTTTGAATGACTTGAAAAAAGGAGGAGGTTTTCGATTCGACTGTGTTTTTTGTCTTGTGTGTTGCCTCATAACTTTGCACTAGGTGAGTCGAAAAACTATCAAAGTTTTTTTTATTTGAAAGTTAGTGCTGGTTGACTAGTTTCATATTAAGAGCGCCATCTGACTTTTTTGAGTTCGATAATAATGGCACAATGAGATGTCGATTTCAAGCCATGTGATTGGTGAATCGCGCACAGCTCCGCTCCGCTCCGCCTCAGTGGAACCGCACCCTAATGCGTATTTAATTTATGGTCCTCATAACTTTTGACTAGGTGTTGTTGATTTTTTTTGTAAAAAGTTAGTTATTATTCTTTTTCCTGGTTGACTCGGAACTTTGTGCTTGTTCATATTGAACACGCGGGCGCGGTGGCGGGTGCGCGCGCGGTGGACGTGGCGAGCTCGTGTTCATATTGACCGCCATGCGTTTTACGCCAGAGTTCAGTTGCGTCGCATTTCATGTGTTTGATATGCCGCGAGCGCGCCGCGCGCGTCGTCGCGAGCTTGCCCGCTACTTAGACCGCACGTGCGATTCTTGTGCGAACACTTGGATATTACGCCATATGTTTGATATTTCGTGACCGCGCCCGCCACCGCACCCGCGAGTCAGTATGAATGAGCACTTTGTTTAGTGGCCATACGTAGGAATGTTATTTTTTTTATAGCCTGAAGGGCAGACGTAAGAGCAGACGAGCCACCTGATAGTAAGTGGTCATCGTCGCTCATCAACACGAGCAACACCAGGGGAATCACCAGTGCAACGCCGGCCCTGAAGGAGAACTCTTTTTACACCTTTCTTGAAGAGCCCCATGTCAAAGCCATTGTCAAAGCACAAAGTTTTTATCCTACTAATATTATAAATGCGAAAGTTTGTAAGGATGTGTGTGTGTGTGTGTGTGTGTGGGTGTGTGTTTGTTGCTCTTTCACGCAAAAACTACTGAACGGATTTTCATGAAACTTTGCAGTAATATAGCTTAGACATCGGAATAACATAATTTGTTAAAATTTATAGAGATTTTTGAAGGGACTGGTTTCCCGAAGCGAAGCGAGGGCGGATTTACTAGTATTATATAAATTATAATTAAATTATCACTGACTAATGTTTGAACATCCCATACCAACTATGTAATATGTTAATAAATTTTTCCAGTAGTTCATTTTGCAGTAGTATAGAAGAATGTCAGATAGTAATCAGCAGGCTTTAGGGGGTGGCGAACGGGGCAATCGCCCGGGGCCTCGCGCTTGCAGGGGCCTCGCGCATCAACCCAAGCAAATAAAAATGCTATTCTGTCGATCGAAAATGACGTAGCTCATTCGTTAAATTATTGCGATTTAATTAAAGATTTCAGTCTTAGGAAAATCCGCAAACATCAGTTTTAAAATGTATCATTTCTGTATTTGATAGTTTCGGACATCCTTTAGTGTAAAATATTATAAATATAAAATTTTATTTATTTGTATAACTTTACTATTTCTAACCATGTTTGGCAACCAGACCTAATTTAGCACATTGAGATATTATACTAAAAAATTTCACAAAGGACAAAGGGCCTCGCAAAGACCTGCCCGCCCGGGGCCTCGCAGACCTGCCCGCCCGGGGCCTCGCAAAGCCCTGCCCGCCCGGGGCCTCGCAATGGGTAAGGCCGCCACTGGTAATCAGTAGCTGCAAATCCCTACAATCATCCTTAATAACACAACAAGGATAAAATATATAGGTGTGTTTGAATGTAGGAGGTAGTGTGTGTCTTTTTCGCTTTAAGTTTATTACTTTTTTTAAGGAAGTAAATTGCTTGTAAATCGTTTCTAAGGTACGAAATATTTCTGAATTAAGTGGAATATAATTTTGTTTATATACAAAATGTAAAATATAAACAGTTGCAAAGCTTTGCATTTTATTGGGAAGCATATTAAACGTTTTTGTTTTATTTAGCGTAACAAAATAGAATACAAATTGGCGGCTACGTAAAACGTTAGCGAATTTGAATTTGGAATCAGAATGAACGACTGCCAATAAAAAATGGTGATGGCTTAAAAATGAAATATGACGTAAAGTCATCAGCTTTTTTATTAGAGTTACGTTGAATATTCAGTGCAAAATATTGTGACTTTGGCTTTAGCTATCAAACAATTTAGAGCTGGGAGCTGTCGTTTTTATATTATTTAAATGCCATTAATAACGAAACATACTTTTATTACTACGGATTTGTACTGAGTCATGTTTAATGTCCTTGAAATTTAAACATAGCTACGACTAATAGGATTTTAGGGGAGTATAAAGCAAAATTTCTTAAAAAACATTGAGTAAAACTATTACTAGCGATATCCGGAGTGTATTTAATATAGATATATTTGTGTAGATATTTTTTTTACAAAAGATATCACTTTGTAATTATAAAGAACTAAAGAAATTTCATGTTCTATCGTATTGGTAAAATAAGTCAAATTATGTACAAAGTTTTAGTATGTCCATCAGTAACCCATTATAACCCTGTAACTGATTAAGGGTTACTCCTTATTATTGAGGAGGCCTAGAGCTAGAGCATACTCCACCACACTGCTGCAATGCGGATTCGTGGAGGGGTTTGTGGCCAACCCAGTATCAGAAGTTTTCATGCTGCCCGCAGGCCTTCGACAACACAACTGCTATCAATCGATAACCACGGGACCGACTGCTTTACGTGCCCTCCGAAGCACGAAAGCGCTCAAGAAATTTTGCCACTGGCGGTCACCCATCCAACTACCGACCGCGCCCGCAGTTGCTTAACATTAACAAAAATTTATACTTAATACAAATCACTCTCAAGTCAATTTTGTTTTGATGTTTCTTCACTCGTTTATAGTTCCAGTCTTTATTGGAAATCTCTGCTCGCAAAGATGTTTAACGACTTCTTCAGGATTGCAAAATTAAATTCTTTTTGTAGAACAATTGCGGAGTCGTCAGTGAATGCGATAACCGACTTGGATCGTTAATGGGAAGTCTTTCGTTGAAGTAATTTATTTTAGTTCTAGAGCTTGTTGCTGTATGAGTTTTTCTGTAACCTGTACCTATATTAAAACGTGGTAAAAAATATCTTGTGTCTCGAGGCCACTTTGTATTTGTAAAGCAATTTGTCTATGCTTAGTATTAAATTGTCTAGTATTAAACATAATAGCACTCATTATTGAACGCGTCGTATGTATTTATAGGTATGAAAAATCTCCACCACTTCGGTAATTTCTCCCCCTAATCCACATCAGAGCTGCTGCGTGGTGGAGAAAGCTGTAGTGATCCTCATTAATGAAGAGAGAGATCTGTGTCTTGGACCTGGACCAGTTTGGGTCACATTAAAGTTATATAAATAGTTTTCCAAACTAGATGGGGACGTCATAAACGTCTACATTTATGACCTTGTAAAGCATGAAATGGATGAATAATCGTTTTTAATCAAACTCAGTCCATCAAATCCGTATACTGTCATATATAAAACGACATTAATGTGAATATACTAGGGATGGCCATCTTGATATAACCATTTCCATCAATTGAGTCATAACTTTTACCTCACATAAAACCCATAGACTATGGAAATAGGTTCCAGGATCCAATATTAAGCCTCAACGGCTTCCCAAATAACCTACATAGACTACCCTAACATTATTTTAAATTTATTGACCAACCTCACTAAACTATTGACCAGTATAATTAGCGTTGGCACGAAGAAATAGTCTTTACGTCCTTAGCTATTAAGGCTATAACAGCTATTGCCTTTTGGGATTTTCAGAAGTTTCCCGGCAATAATGCAGAATGGTCCGGCTATTACTATTATTGAATGAGATAGGTCTGATAGGCTCTTACGAACAAGCCGAGTATAACTGTGCTCCTGACCTATTGTAATCGCCACCCAATTAAATTGGTCTAATTGGTTTGAAGTCAGATGGTGCAATTTGCTACATCTTCACAGAATAGAATAGGTCAATTAGCAAAGTTGTTTCCTGTACTTGTCAGTTCATATCATATTGTTTAGATATGGAAATGCGTTTAACATTAAAATGCTGTTATTAGTAAAATAAAAGAGTGTTTGGACAATATTGGTGTCCAACTTAATCAATTAGTTATAATGACTTCTTATTGATCACAAAAAATGCACAGAAAATAAAAAATAAAAACAACAAAGGACCCTTCGTGCATGAATACAGTTTGGGTTAAGGTTGATACATAAAACCATCTACCGATCCGCACTGGAGCGGCGTGGTGGAGTATGCTCTAGGCTTCCTCAATAATGAGGAGAGACCCGTGCTCAGTAGTGGGCCATTAATGGATCGCAGCCACTCACATAAACGGACTTCATCAAGATCATCAAGAGAAAATTTTAACTGAATATAGCCCCAAGATACATTTGTTCAAACGAGAAATTAGAAACTATTAACGTAAAACTTCTAACAAACCTGGCAATGATGCAATATAAAAGTTCAGTAGCCTCGATAATAATGAAACACCTAACGATTTAACAGCTCTGCGATTTATCGTTGAATAACGTTATATTTCCCACAGTACGAAATTCAGAGCGCCCCAGGGTTCCAGGATTCCACCTAATTCCGGAAGGTGTTTAAGTCCGCCAGCAACTTTGTCAGAGGTTGGTTCATGTCCGTTTATAATAATAAACTTTAGATACGTTGTTTGAATTTATAATATCTTTAAAATTTGTCGTATATTGATGTCGTTGTTATTAGGTAGGTACTATTGAAAGATTTGTTTCCGTTTCGTTTGAATGTTATTTTTTGAAACGATATTAATTTACGTGATTTGCGATAATCATCTTTAATCATCAAGTAAATCATCTTTTGTCTATATCTTATAATATTTCTTCTGAGGTCGTAATGAAAACACTTCAATTCATCACTTGCGGCCATAGGGTATCAACTTGTCAGAATTTTGATTATCGAGGACATTTATCATAATTCATCATAATCATTCTCTATTTTTCATCTATTTTATTTAGGCGAAAGGATTTTTGTTAAACTGAGCGAGATCTGTTTTTTTTATAATAGTGAAATATGCAAGGACTATACAAAAATCAATAATGATACTTTATTAGGCTCTGCTAGGTTACGTGCTTACCGATATCGAATAATAAATATTGATTTTTTTTTAATGTAAAGGAAGGAGCTTTTTGTCTTTCTTTACAAAGCAACGGTAGAATCAAAAAATAACGTTCATAAGGGAACTTGTAAATTGCAAAATGAAATAAACAATTTAAGATTTTGAGTTTGAAAATGTCGGCTACAATTAACTTGTAGTTAATTTGAACCAACCTTCCATCATCAAGAAATCATACAAGTCTGCCTTTGATAAGTTACAATATACTGGTATTGTCTACCAATCTGTGAGGGTTGAGCAATTTCCGAATAAATTACTTGGGCCTAAAGGGTTTATAATTAACGGTTCAAGATAACATACAAATAATATTAAGAATATGTATAGGTACCTGGAATGATTTTAAAAGCGGTGATAACATTGTAATTAAGAAGTGCGCTCACTTCGGAGTTTTCAAAGTTATGTGCGTTTTAAGCATTTAACCCTCTGCAACTGAGGTGGTAGTCTCTCAGACACCGAAAACAAATGAGAGATTGCCATTCCGTAATGTGGCGTGATGTAGCTCTGTCCCGCTCAGTACCTTCCGCGAGTGGTTGAAGGTAGCTGACAGTAGTGCGCCTCTGACGACACAGTGCACAGGTGTGGCGGTACGAGTGATTGGTGTCTGACAGACGTAAGTACAGCAATAAGTATTGATTCTGACAGACGTCACCTCCCAAAAATATTTATATTTCCTTAGTGTCCCGTATATATGACCTCAGTAAAACGTGCATATTTATATAGTGTCTGTCAGATGTAACCATAGTAGATTTAATTTTATTGAACAGATTTTAATCTAGACGACTAGATGTAGACGATTGGGTTGACGATCTTGACTTCGAAATAGAAAATCCGCGCCCAGAAGAATCTAAAGCGCAAGAAGAAGCGAGTGAGAGCGAAGAAGAAGCGAGTGAGAGCGAAGAAGAAGCGAGTGAGAGCGAAGAAAAAGCGAGTGAGAGCGAAGATGATGCAGCTAATATGCCGCTCAGCTTACTTGCTACCTGCTAGAACATGAAATGAAAAATATTCAAATATAAAAGACAGGCTTATATGCCATAATCACTTATTAAAATGTTAATGTACAATAAATAATGGCGTATCTCTTAAAAATGTAATTTTAACATAGAGCGCCTATGAAAATTCAACGGGCAAAAAAAAATTTAGCATTTGAATTTAGCAAAACCGAAAATATTCAATATTTTTACTATATTTACTCTAAAACTGAGATACGTTGCTTTGGCGCCGGGCCTGGGTTAATTTTGTATGGGATTTGGCAGATTTCCTTTGATATTATATTATAAAAATATGCTCAACTTTAAAACAGTTTTGTGCCGAAATGTTTCATACGATCTCAGTGATTTTTTTTTATAATAGTTTATCATAATATAAATAAGCAGAAAAAAGTTATATTATTTTTTAATTTTTTTATGTTTTAGAAAAAACATCTTGTATTTGTTTAGTTAGTTACAGTAAGTATGAAATTTTGATCTCAATAGAATACGTGATATAGTTTATAGACTTTCAATTTTATTCCTAACAGCTTCTTATAATAAATATAAAACATAAAACATTTTTAAAATACAAATAACTTAATATTAACAAATATTTCCACAGTATTTTCATTTTAAAACTGACGTCTGACAGACTCCACCTCAGTCGAATCTCTACTACTATTTCACCTCAGTTGCAGAGGGTTAAATATTGCCCCACTAAAACGGCGAAGTTAAACATCATGACGAAACCGGAGATTTCGCAAAACTCAATGATGTGTGAACTGTGAAGTCAGCTAATCTGCACTTGACCTTTATGGTGGCTTAATTTTCCCATTTCGAGAAGAGATCCGCACCCAACAGTAGGGTAATTATGGGTTGCAATGATGATGATGATAATGAAAACGACTAGGGAAAACATTGTGAGAAAACCTGTATGCCGGGGAGTTTGCAAAACCCAAAAGTGTGTGAAGTCTACTTATCGGTACTTGGCTGTTTTAAGACTGTAATATATTGTAGACCGTTTAAATTTATTTTATTATCATTTAAGAATTATTAGCCACGCAATTTGTTTGTGTTGTTAAAAAGATGCATCATAACTAAGACTATTTCGTCCTTTACCAATCAACCACTAATGAAGCTGAGAATGTGCATTCAAATAAAAAAAATCCGCAAGTCAAACCCACCCCATCACCAATTTTGTTATGAGCTTAAACTCTTTCAATGGTGATGAATAAATAACATCGAATAACGTTCGTATTTCTTTATTCAAATCAGCTAATAAAAACAAATATTAAGTATGTAAAATAAAAAAAAATCCATTAGGTGCTTCTTGAGTGTAATACACATCAAACACACTGATTATATATGTTCTAGCCAAGCTATTGCCACTTTAACTTTGAAATTTCAGACTACATTACGTAAAATTGTGTCGCTGTACTTACCGTAACGTTATGGAATATAGCCCAAATTTTTCCCATTACATTATCGTTGAGAAACAACGTATTTACAGGTAAATTACGGGCCCGGGAATTCGTAATCTAATATCGTATTATTTATTTCACGTCCCATATAAAATGCCCCTACGTAATTTTGCTTTCAGCGTATCATCACAATAAAATGAAATTCTGTGGTTTGGTTTCAAAATATACAAAATGTTGAAGTAATGTTTAGATGCGGAACTTGGGAGCAGACATTCCCTTTCAGGCTTGCCAAATCCGAACATAACTTCATAAGTATTTCAGAGTGCTACCGGGTCACTGAACATTCGGAATAAAAAACTTGACATCGTGCCAGAAACGCGATTAGGTCATAAATGGCCAGAGAATTTAATTTAAAATGTTTTCTATTCCAAACTGGACATAAACGTGGCAGAACTGATACGGTATAAATGAAGTGGGCAATTATCATGTTTTGAGTTTTATTTAAAGTAGAAAACGTGAAATTCAAAAATCATTTATGAGTGCGATTGGTAGTGAGGAAATTTTCGGTGCTTTGGAGGGCATGTTGAGTCGCTCATTCTAGTTGCAATCGAATTGAGTTCTCATGAGTTAATCCTGAAGCTTCAATTAGACACTACTAGTGCCCTTGTACAAACTGTCTTATATTTTTTGTCTCTTTATAAATATTTGTTTGTACAAAACAAATAAATAAATAAATAGAATTCAACTTTCCAATACATTGGTTAGTCGCTAACTCCTCAACCATTCCAGACAGGAGCAGTATGGGAATCTTAAGTATCTTGGTAAAACACCTACTTATCGATCGGCTGTATGAAAAAAAAGACGAAAGTTTATCATATTTTCGATTAATTTTATGCTAATTTATACGGAAGGCTGAAAAGTTCTGATAAAAAAACTCTGAATACGTGCCAAAAACCCGATTAGTTCAAAGATACAGATTGGCGAGCTGCAATTACTCTAATTGGGTTTTGCAATATTCAGCAACCGAGTTTGCCAGATACCAGTATCAAAATACTTGATAGTAATATCTAGTGATACTACCTGTGACCTTGTTATAATTTAATAGGTTAACCTAACTTCCTCACATAGCGTTGCCAGGTGAATCGAATTTCAGGGATCTGTTGCTATACCCTGATTTACTTTCCGTGCGCTGATTGTATTAATTTATGTACCACCAACTTTTTACCTTAGTCCAATTGAGAATTTTAACAGAAGATTCGTCATTGTGAAAATTTTTATAAGTTTTATCATATTCTTTAGAAATGTATGTATTTCAAATCAAATTGCTCATTCCAAAATGAAAATGATAGGTATACCCTTACAATCCGAGTCATCCCTAAGTTTATAGCGTTAGGGGTTATTTTACCAAAAATATTGAAATACCTAAACGTTTTATTTTTTTTAACCGTACTCCTAAGAACTTTCATACCTAGTGGCCGGTTTAAAAATCGACTGCATTTTAGACTAATATAGGGGATATGTCAGCTTTTTAGGTTTGAAAAATTACAAAATTCGTTCTTAGCAAACATCTGCTGACTTAAAAGTGACCCGTTTTATTTTTTGGTTATATTTATATACTGTCTATATTTAAACGTTTATAAACCTCCCGCGTTCCATATGGAGTTCGTTTTAATGGCAACCCACAAATGCCACCACTTTACCCCTGTGATTAAAGTTCATTATGGGTTTACGGCAAAATTTTAAAATGCCTTAAGTAAATTTTGCTTACAAGATAACTTGAACTGTGAACACACGTAGTAGGTTACCTACATTTGGTTTTAACAAGGAATGCCAAAACCAAATTCTCGGCGAATCAATAGGCAATGTGTTTTTCAGTATTTCGTGATGAGAGAGTGGCCTACTGTACTTGCATAATATATTATAGCTCTCAATACCACTACCTATACATTTAAATTTCAATACTGTGCTGAAAAAAAACGCGGCTCGATGTATTCATACTAATATCATAAATGCGAATGTGTGTTTTGCGTGTTTGTTTGTGCTTATTTCACGATGCAACGGAGCAATGTTATAGTAGGTATATCCTTTTTGTCGCGATAAAACATGTCATTCCCATTTCCATTGTAGCATACCATCCATACCTACTAATTACTATCAACCATTTCTGAGGGACTGACACATTATATACAGATGAAATTATCGAACTAACTACATATCGAATGACATTGTTTCTTAACCATGGGACATCCTAAAGTTGAAAATAATAAAAATTATCATAAATGAAATTAGTTATTTTCAATCTGTCAGTTCCTGATAAATTTTTTACTGCTTATTCTATTTAGTATTATTCACAAAAATAGCTATGATCATGAATTTATTTACATATAAAAAGGAGCGTATAAATCAGCATATAAATGTTGGAAATATCCACATTCACATTGCGACTGTCTAGTTTCGACTCAAAGTTATTCATCAAATGCGCGTTTCTATTTGCATACCACGTACCATATCAAATATAAATCATAGTGGCTTGAATATTAACGAGTAAGATTTAAAATTAGTTATAGACAAAAAATACTTTAAATTAAAAACACTTTGTTGTAGGTACTTGGTGAAATATTGTAGGTGTGCTGGCTGTTAACCATTGAAGAGTACCTACTCTTGGCTGAAGTCAATCCTATGCTTACGCTTGTCATAAATTGCATTGTCTTTAGAACTAAAGTAGGCAAAAATACAAATCCGTGGTGTACGATGAAGTTGTCTTAATACTCCTAATTCAGCTTTTAAAACTTGACCCGGACATACATACATACAAACATTGTATTGTAACATTAATGGACTAGTTACATTTACCAAACTAGATTTAAGAATATAAATTTCGTGTATGTCATTGAAAGCACCGTTTTGTAAATTACTCTTTTAAATTTTCCTATTAATCTTTCTCCACTGCAAGAATGTAAAGCGGAGAATACAAATGTGAAAATAAGAGCGCAGTGAATAAGTGATTTATAGATTGCATGCAAGGGTACTGTGTTCAATATACTTACAATCCTAGAACTTTTGTTAAATTTAAATATTCAATCTTAGGCACTTATCACACAACGCTATTTATGAGCCACGCGACTGCAACGCAATCCTTTATATGTATCTGACACTTTTCACTGACAGGAGACGCGTCTTTGGAATAGCGTCGCGTAGCTAAATTCGGTCGCGTGGATGTAGATAACAATAATTTGTGAGTTAATAATGTTGCATAAAATGTGATTACTTTTAATAAATTAGTTTTAATTAAGTAAAGTCCAAATGTCACCCCAAGATATTGAGTAAAGATAAAATCATGTATTGTTTTTTATGGAATTAAGATAGCAAACGAGCATGCAGCACCACCCTTCCGCTGCCCATGACAAGTGTGACCGACCTAGAACAAGACTCGACCTAGGGACAAGGATAGTTAGACCAATTAGCAGATGGTTTTATTGCAAGTATCAGGGCAGGGAATGTTAGGGATAGTTAGTCCTGTAAGTTAATGTTAATAATAGTCAACTTACTTATGAATCTCGTTCTAATGCGATCAAAGTACTTATTACTTTCAAAATTCAAAGTTCATCATTATCAGCCAAAAATTCTGGATTTTTAACTGTTTTTATTAAATTACATTAATCGTAATATCATTGTGGGTCAGTCATTTAAACACGCCTTGTAAATTTTAAATTTACATAACATCGTACTGGGATACGCGAAACAAAAGGAGATAAATAATTTATCGCTCGCGTTTTATTCGTTCATAAGTCGACTGTCGAATTCACGACCGCAGAATTCTGAGAACTTTGGTTACATTTCATGAAACTCGTGAAAAACTTGTGCAGTCCCAACGATAGCAGTGACCGCACGAACCCCGCGGACGAAAGTTTCTCTATGCGTCCATATTTTGGAGTACCTAAAGTTCAGCATAAATTTTGCTCAACTCAATAGAACTATTATTATTTTAAGTTTTATAATGACGTTCGTTATTATCTCGTTTCATAATGCCGTTGGAGCTAGTAAAATACTCAAAAACGTTTTTCAAATTTACATTGTGTTTGCTTACTAATTCTTAATAATATTTACGAGTGTCGTTTAAAAATCATCAAATTACGTCATATTAAGTTCCTTATGATGCCACAATACATGTAAATAAGAAAATGATCATGAAAACTTAGTGAACAATCAAGATAAATTGAAATAACGAACTGAAAAATGAAAACGAAATTGCCACTCCCAGCTAAAAACTAATTTATTACGTGTGCTCACAGTTCAATTTAACTTACAATAGTACATTATGATACAAGTGCGCGAAGTTGGTCATTACAGTCGAGGCGGTATTGCACAGCCCGAGCCGCAAGGCGAGGGCTGTAATAGAGCCAAGACTGTAATGAACAAAGCACACGCGTATCATACGACGTTTTTCAACACACTTGCGAGGAAAAAAACAATTAGGTAGGTATAAAATACATTACATTCAGTCACAAATCAGCAAATTATAAACGAACAAATGTTTGCACAAAATGGCGCGGAGGTTTATTTTTTCGCGCGCCGGCCGTATCTTTGGTTGAATAACTATGCGCGCGCAGGTTAAGTCCAGAGGCACCGAACACCGCCATTCAGCCACAATATATTAAATTAAATAATTATGTATTTCTAATAAGAATTTACGGTAATTAATGATTTAAAATATTGTATTTTTTAAATGCTTTAATAGATAATTAGATGAAGTATCTTATCTTATCTTATCAGATTTTGACTACAACAAGTTAATTTATTTACAAAATAATAAATCTTTTGGTAACAACCTCTTTACGGATATTAAAAAAAAAGTGGAATAAGAAAAACACAAGTGCGGCAATGAAAAGTAAAACGCACTAGTGTGTAATAAACCGCATTCCGGGCGTAAGACTAAAGAAAAAATAGCAACTTTACGAGCAAGTGTGTTGAAAAATATATAGTGGAACCTCTATAACTCGAACCTCGTTAAGTCGTAATCCTCAGTAAGTCAAAAATAATTTTTATTACCTTCCGCTGAACCCCCAAATCCGCAATATCTCGAATAATTTAGACTTTATAATTCGAACAAAATGTTATATCCCTATGAGGTATTGATACATTTAAAAGAATTTCATATCGAACATAAAGGAAGTATAGGCAGGACACTAACCCCTCCATCAAATTAGCATAAAATAGATTGGTTGAGGAGGCTCTAGACCTCCTCGATTATAAAGAAAGATCCGTACTCAGTAGTGGGTCAGTAATGGATTGAAACCATCTAATACTCGTATACCAATCAAGTACAGAAGTGTTCTAATATATACATGAAAGGCTCACTTCGAAAACCACTGGATTCTGCGTTGCGCTCAGCCGACGATACATACAAACGTCAGTGTAAGGCACTTCTCACACAACGCTATTCATTAGCTACGAGCCTGCAACGCAATCCAAAATTTGTATGTATCTGACTTTTCACTGACAGGAGACGCGTCTACGATGCGACTCCTGTCAGTCAAAAGTGTCGCATACATAGAATATTGGGATTGCGTCGCAGTCGCGTAGCTAATAAATAGCGTAATGTGAGAAGTGCCTAATTGAACTTGCATTTTACTGACGCTACTGCGGTTAGAAAAAATCCAGCAATTATGCGTGGTAGTAAAATGCTATATCACCACCTAGTCGACACAGATGAAAATATTAGGACCGGTCGAACAAAAGCCAAAAGGCATTTGATTTTGAATTCATGATATTGCAATATACAAATGAAATGTTAAGACGCAAATAACCAATTCTAACATCGTAAAATGATAAAATGAAAACATGATCAAAGTAATAGAAATCACATAAATAGGTATTATCACTACATAGTATAAAACAAAGTCGCTTTCTCTGTCCCTTTGTGTCCTTAAATCTTTAAAACTACGCAACGGATTTTGAAGCCGTTTTTTTTAATAGATAGAGTGATTCAAGAGGAAGGTTTATATGTATAATAACATCCATTAAATAGTTATTGCACCCGTGCGAATCCGGGGCGGTTCGCTAGTTTAGGATATAAAAGAATACTCGTCAGATGTTCTTTAAATACTACACCGCGCTGCTTCACTATCGATTGCTCCACCAATCCCACTGCCCGTCCCCTCCAGGTCAGTGGTCAACCCAAGCATCGGAAGTTTTCATGCCGTCACCTAAAAGCCTCCAAATGGCTTAATGACAACCGGGACCGACGACTTTACGTAACCTCCGAAGCACGAAAGCTTTAGAAGTTTTTGCCACTAGCAGTCACCAATTTACATCATTCCTCATTTTGAATTTTCTACTTTCTAGGAGTGAGTGAAAAGTGTTACTAAAATCAGTAGGTACCTACCTAAAAACAAATTTTAACTTTTCGCTAACGCTCGCGAAACTTTGCGTCGAGCGAAAAAGTTCCTCTGTACGGGCAATCGGACTGACCGATTCAAGTTGTGAAAGTTAAAGTTTGAACCTCTTGATATTACTACTCACTTGAGAAATGTTATTGCAGAAACACGAGTGGAAAGTGCTCCAATATCTTAACAGTAACTGGAGAGCCATTCGACGAATATTGTTTCAAGAAGTAGAAAAGAAAGTTGACATAAGACTGTTGAAGGCGACTTTGAATTCGACGACATTTTAATAAAATTTCCATAAAAGCCTGGAATAACTAACTTTTTACAAAAAATAACCAACTTCAAAGTCGAGATACCTCAAAAACCACTCGATAGATGTCGCCTAAATTTATAAGTGACCACACGAAAAGCACTACTAAGTACCTTTCGAACAAAAAAGTAACGATGTAATGAGCATAAATTAAATTCACATGATTGAGAATAACTCAAAAAGTGACCGTCAGATGTCTCTTTATATGGGACTAGACGTGACGCGAAGCACTACCTTTCGGATGAAACAAAATCGGTTCAACCAGTGCAACGTAATGATTTAACACATTTAAAAAAACCTACAGTCGTATTGAGAATCTCTTGCGTTGTCCGTGTTCAGTTAACATCAAAGATTCTTTCTTTCTATTACTTGTGCCGATCCGTGTTAATTTAGTTAAAGCATAACGAACTATTGTTGTATGAGTTGGTACTGACTGGCTACCGGCCGCGGCATAGTGACAGATAAATGTACATTCACGGGTCGTAGATGTGTGTGTAATGTTTCTTTTGTGTGTCCATATCACCCACAACAAAAGGAGCCCTTGTAGGAGATGGGTCTATACCACAGAACAGATAAAGGAGGATAGAACGGCCTTGTGGGCGGGGCAGGCGCGCCTCACAATTGAGCAAACGTTCAATTGAACCCCGAAATTAGTTTTACCGGTCATTAGGCGCGCTCATACCTTGATAGCGAACGGAGCTCCGCTAAAAAAAAGAATAATGCCGTCTTGCGCAATTATAACGTGTAGGAAAAGAAGCCAGGTGTGTAATGTAGTCCGAGGAGGAATTTCTTTTCACAAGTAAGTCTAAAAACCTTAAATTACAATAGATATTTGTAATTATTACAATAGTATTATGTAGTTTAAGACAAAAACGACACAATCGCAAAGAGATTCAAAATTATACATTGCTCGCAAACACATGAGTACTATCTTGTACTACGAAAGTGATTACGCAATGTATTGCTTTCATTGCGAAAGTCGCGCGCATCCAAAGGAAGCTTGAATTTTGGTATATCGGTGGGACGAGTTTACGTGGCGTTAGTGATGACTGATGTACCATGTCGATAAATATGTCGGCAAATTATTTTTAACAAATTTATAATTAAAACAACTTTATTTATTACCACTAATTATTGTTTATTATTTTGTTAACTATTTGCTTTGAGTTTAACTATTATGGTGGCAACATAACTTACACATTTTATTTGTAGGTTTCCAAAAGATCTAAATACAAAAAAAAGTGGATTGAAGCAACCTGTAGAATTGAATGGGTACCTACAACATTTCGCAGAAGACGATTATATAATAAAGTCAGGAAAAAGACACCTTAAGCCGGGAGCTATTCCGCACAAATTTATACCTTTTTTAGTAAGTAGTCATTTTTTTATTATTACACTTTTTTGGTGTTTTTGAATAGGGTAGGTACTTAATTATTATCCTAAATTTTACCGATATTTATCGATAGGTATAGATTATCGACCTTTGCAAGCAGTAACATAGATGATTGCATTCATTTATTATATAGACGCTGTTTTATTTGTTGTCCAAATATCCCCTGAGATATAAAAATTAGGTTCCCAATGTTTTTGGGTTATATTTATAGTAATTTTTAAAACAATATGAAGAAAATCAGTATCGATATCAATATCGATCGACTATCACTATCCCATCACTATCCTTTGTGCGAGTTTTAACTACACTGGCGATCGAACCAATCACAGCCCTGAGATTCATTTCGGTTGTTTGAGTGGTGGGAGGCACGCGGCGACAGCCGTTTTCATACAAAATATGAGTTAGGGCCGTTCTAATCTCCTTTATCTGTTCTGTGGTCTATACATTTGTTATTTACTACTTATTTTGTTTTTCAGTCAGATGATAATAAAGATGCAATTGAAATCTGCATATCGGTAGATACATTCCATAGTACTTGGATAGGTAGGTATACTGCCTGAATTGGCGTAGGTACGTGGGCAGGCGAAACCCACAAATATTTGGCTTCATACTGTGAAGTCAATCTGCATAAAATTGAAGGAGTGACTTTGAAGTGTATATCTCTATCATTCTCTCTCTTTACTGCAAATATCGATGTGCTTACTACTATATTACATGACTATAATTATAATAACACTTACTTCGTAATTGTATCAGTATAAAAACCTTTGCTTCAGAAACAATGTAGAAGGAAGATAACTACTCACTGATCTAAAGAGGTGTACTAAAAACAAGAAAAACTATTGAAAACCTTTTAATTTTAAACAGATCTCTTAAAGTTTCAAGAGGCAAAATATTAAAAATGAAGTATGAACTGTTCTCAAAATAATAAAATTCTCCGAGGAAAAATTGCAAGTGCTTTTGCGAACTTTGTTTCAACTTGTTTTAATGCAAATAACTCGTTAAAATAATATTTATGAAAATGGTTTAAAACTCTATGTATATTAAAGACATTAAAAGTCATTAGGGGCATCAGAGCAAGCGGTTTTTGAAAGTTATATTGCATCTTCTTCCTCTTCACAGTCCATAAGTTATGTAGCATACTTTAAGTAATAATATTAGCGGCGATAGCCTAGAATTATGAACTCGTCACCCCTACTCAGGGGTCCGGGTTCGAATCCCAGTTCGTAACTTTTGGAAGTTACGTGCGTTTGAAGCATTTAAATGTCAGTCGCTTTAATAGTGAAAGAAACATCGCGAGGAAACCTGCTTGACGGAAAATTTTCGAGAATTAGGGTGCGGTTCCACTGAGGCGGAGCGGATCACCAATCACATGGCTTGAAATACACACCAGGCACAATGAGCTGGGATTTCAAGATTTTCAAGCCATGTGATTGGTGATCCGCTCCGCCTCAGTGGAACCGCACCCTTAAAAGTGTGTAAAGTCCGCCCATCCGCACTTGGCCAGCGTGGCCTTAGGCTTCTCAATCTGAGAAGAGACTCGTGCCTAGCAGTGGACTTTAACGGATTGCGATAAAGATAAATCAGACATTTTTCTAAGGTCAAATTTCCTCTAGAACTAAGAGTTTTCGATCTAATGTAATGCCTCTTTATACTCGGCGTTAATTACCTAATTGCTCTTGTGAACATGATATGTAATTACACCCCGCTGCATTACTTGGCCTCTCATATATTACAAAGCAAGTGTCGCAACAGGTAAACTAAATATACCGCAAGGTTTAGTCAGCAAATCCTGACACAATTCCCGGAAATCCTGCGTTAATAATGCCAAGTAAAGAATAGTTTGTACCCGACTGCGGTAAAGCCATAAACATGGTATGATTTGAGCCAGCGTGCATTGTCGTATTCAGGGCTGCCGCTAGTAACTTGAGCGCCCGCGCACAATACATAGACAACCCCCCCCCCCCCCCAATTTGTCGCATCAATTACCCAGCCAGATTACGATACCGTTTTAACATTTCACTACCGCTTACCGCTGCCCTCCATAAGACGTTTAAAAAGAGCATTTTGCAAGTCTCGGTAGGTATACAAAGCCAAATCTGACATGTTTATGTTTAATAGTTATGAGGGGGTCTTTGGCTCCAGATAGAGTTCGCGTTTTAACTTCAGAACTTTTATCCTATTATAAGTTGTTTATATTAGAAGGAATATTTATATGTACAAATCTGAGTTCAACAAATTTCTCAAAGTGAGATACACTGAGTTGAGTAACTTTCTTGTCTCTTGAACTAGTTTTCTAAACTAGCGAGCAGTCATTAGAGTCCGGATTTGGCTTCCAAGTTCTGATCATGAACTGACTTTGAAGTTTAACTAAGTACGAAATAAAATGATACTTGTACTGAGTACTATCTAGTAATTAGCCGTAGTTTGGCCCGCGTAGAAGTAGGGTAGAATGAGGAGTAATTGGCCACTTGAAATTTCATACAGGGTGGCAAAAAAGTCATGGATCAAACGCAACGACCGGTTAGCTGGGGTCATTCGCTGCAAAAAACTGTTCTACAGGAGGTCTCTATCATCAACCCTTGAAAAGTTATAACTTATTTTGTATTTTTTAAGAAAAAGAACTTTTTCAATGTACGTAAATGTTACTAAAATTCGATAAATTCACAACCTGTATCATTTTTGTTTATTTAATATGATGCAACTAAGTAGTCTGTTTATAAGACACAGCTTTGTATCCCTGTGTATGTCTTGAGTTGGAAAAAATAACACGTTTTAGTAATCTTTATTTTCATTCATCATAACTTTTCTTCTACATCGGACCCCACTGTGAAAAAAAATATTCTACCGAAAAGTGACCCTGTATCACAAGTAAATTAAATGCACTATCATTTAATGGGGATTCTAAAAAGGTATAACACATGGCTATTTGTAGAGTAAATATCTTTCTAGGGTCGTGAAATTAAAACAACAACGACTGTGAACTTGTATTTTTAATTAATAAACACCTTTTTTACAGTAAATGTTCGAAATTTCGGCCTCTGTCCGCAATGCATAATCTGCCCTTCAGTCCCAGAAAGTTGAATTCCCATTAAGTTGAATTCTCTGAATGTTGAATTCCCGTTAAGTTGAATTCTTCTGCACCTTCTAACCACCGTCGCCCGAACCAAAAATATTTGCTGCCGAGTGATACACTTAACTTTTCATCCCAATATGAGAAAATAAAAAGCGCCTCAAATTCAGGAATTATACTTTCACGGTCACGTAAAAAACTCATTTTTCAAAATAAAACCATGAATTTCTAACAAACTGAACAGAATTCAAAAAGTGCGCGGAAAAGATAATTGCGGCGCACTTAATTCAAATAATAATATTTTTAAGGCGAGGGCGCTTTTTCAATCCAGAGCGAAGTGAGGGATTTAAAGTACGTCGCCCGAGCCAAAAATATTTGCTCCCGAGTGATGCACTCTACTTTTCATCCCCCCCTATGAGAAAATAAAAGGCGCCTCAAATTCAGGAATTATACCTACTCTCACAGTCACTAAACTAAACCAACTAAACCAAATTAGGTACCTACTTAAAAAGTAATTTTAGTTTCTAAGGTGTTATGTACATATTTCTATACTTTTTTAACATACATACCTACCTACTAGTCTTACAAATAGGTACAAATATTCTTTATTTGTGCACCAAATTATGGTATACAAAAGGCGGCCTTATCGCTAAGGGTGCGTACAGATTATGTAACATGTTATATAACTTCTGTTTTATAACACGTCCACACTATCTAACATTGTTGTGTAACAATGAAACATAATTATAACAAAACACAATGTGTTTTAATGACATATCGTCCACATTTATAAAACATGTTGTATAACTGTGTTTTATAACATGTTTTGTTATATAGTCTGTACGCACCATTACGTAGCGATCTGTTCCAGGCATCCTTTGATAACAAAAAAGATCGTACAAACTCACTAACTACAAATAAAAATGCAAAGTATCAAATAAATTAGCCTTTGAAAACAGTTGAAACGTTACAAAACCCCAAAAACCAGTTGAAGCACTCATTAAAATATAAATTTAAATTATTTGATTGAAAGATACGGCTAGGCGGAGGATATTTAATTTACATTTCAGTAATTAATCTATTTGGAGTGTTAATTAAAATCGGATCACAATGTATGCATTTACCGACGACCGACGACATAAATACATGGAGATTGTTGCATTAACTTTTATAATTAAGTTATTTGAAAATAAATAAACGATATATTGGTATCTTTTTTTATAATAGAATAAATTTCAAATAACTTGTTTATAAAAGATTCGTTTTCATAACTCAGTGATGTTATAAAGTAAAATTATTATGTTATAGTCTTTTCTTCCAATATTATGGTTGTAGCTACCGGTATTAAAAATAAAAAGAAGTAGTATTGCTCAACCGCAGTAATTGATTGTAATTTATCTATACCTACTCGTATTTTTCCAGTCTTATTGAAGTATACGGTAAAGTACGGCCGGTAATAGTGTAACTCGCTAAAGTGCTACTAAAAATGTAACTCACGTTGTACTTAACGTATCAAAAAGCATTACAAGCCCACTTATCAATTTCCATTTAAGCTAATACGATAAAAACAAAAGAATTGATTACTTGAGACAAAAGTCAATTTGATATTCTGTAGAAAATTGGCCTTGAGACATAAGGATAAGACTGAGATAAAAACATCTTTCAAGACATGATGTTTATCTCTTGTGATAGCATAGAACTTGTCTGTCATAGAACTATCACCAAGCAGGGACCGGCATGGTGGCATATGTAATCCTTTTACTTCTTATATCTTGGTCTGACGACATAGGATTAAAGTTGTAGATATTCTAGACCGTCCCATTACGAACTTTTATTTTTGGAATTATATAACGTCATCTCAACAGTTAATTAGTTCTTGAAACGAAGTTCCTTACGGCAGGCTTGGAGGAGATAGGGATTTTGCTGCGCGACCGAACTGAAAAAAAATGTAAAATGTAAAACCGTAAGAAAAATGCGTGGAATAAAACCGTTAAATGAGCCGTGCGCAGGCGCGACAGTCGTATAACAAGCGAGTAGTGTATAATACCTTTCTCTTTCTCCCTCTTTCTTTTCGTTATTTTGTTATTGTTATTGTGTTTTTGTTATTTTAGTTGATAATTTGAATTACGATTTTTTTTATTTTACGTTATTTATTATTTCCTAAAATACTGAATTTCCTAAATACTTTCCTCTACTTAAATAAAAACTAATCAGCAAAATTTAAGAGAAAAATCAAGAAAACCTACATAAAATTGAGCACGATTTTTTTTGCAAATTGTGTCGATTCTACATTAAGCCGAAGGAACTTCCCACGACACCACATCTTTTTTCTTGTTTTATATCATAACCAATTTAAAAATACAAAGGCTGAATTACATGTGAAGCATTCTCAAGGAATAGCGAAGATAATTAACCCGTCTCGTAACACAAAGCAGACTTAATTAGCTGTAATGAAACATTCACAAAATATAGAACAACTTCATACTATACATTTTCACAAACCACTCTTACCCTTATGTCAAGTTATGTCAAGTTCATCTTAATAATCTTATCTCAATTTTATTATAATAGGTAGGTTTATAGAAGATATTGAAGAAAATTCAAAACTTCATCAGTCTAACGATAGAAACCAACAACGATGATTTACGTGCCTTCTCGTACATGGAAATGGTGAAGAATTTGCCACTACCCGTCCAACTACGACAGCACCCGCTGTTGCTTAACTTGATCGATCTCTTGTTATCTGTGGTGTTATCCAGTATAATCTTACGTAATACTTGTATATGGAACAGATATTTCAAGAAAATGCTGATATAGATTTATTTTATTAAAACTTTATAAATGAGTTCACCCTGTAGATGTTGCTACTCAAAACTCAAAGGTGTGTGAAGTCCGCCAATCCGCACTTGGCCAGCGTGGTGGGCTATGGCCTTAACCTTCTCATTGTGAGAGGAGACCCGTGCTCAATAGTGGGCCATGTTGGGTTGAGCTGTATATGTCATTAGAGGTGTTTTTTTACACTGGAGTACGTACCAAACAAGAATTTATGAATACTTATTTTTATATTGCATAAGATTATTAATGTTATTTTACGTGTATACTCGTAGCTAACAATTGAATAATGCTACTATTAACAATGTGATATGACAAAAGTGTCAATTTACTCTGGTTTATGTTCACTATCCAGACTTCTGGGAATCCGTTAATACGTCTGACCACTGTTATTGAATCTAACGTAGAGCTAGTTGTTGCGCTACAAATAGCATTTGCTCCGCAAACAAATTAAGTAATTTTACACTTTCCGTATACACCGAAATGCTTCCAACGGAAAATACAAAGTGGGTTACGTAAACAGCGATACCACGGGAACGGGAAGGCTTTTGTTGGCAGCGAAAGTTCTAAGAAGATTTTGTTCGTTCAATGATTGTATTTTCTTAGTTTGGTGCAGTTATTAAGTTGAAGTAACAAACAGGTCATAATTTTAACTATACATCGAATACGTTCCTAATGAATTTGAAAACTTCTAGGGGTTGTAGAAAAAATCTTGTTTAAAATCATAGTAATCTCAATGTCACTATGCGAAGCGCACACTATACCTACCATAAATTAATATAAAATCTTCAATACATACTATAATAAAATTCAAAGGGCAATTTTTCTGCATATTGAATATTTTTGCAAAATTTCGATAGGGGAAGTCTGTCTGTTTGTCTGTGTTTGTTTGTGGGCATCACATGAAAACCCTTGAACGGATTTCCATGAAAATTGGTAGAATTGTTACTTATACCCTGGGCCATATTATATTAGAAAACTTTTTGTGCCGGAAAATTTAGGGTTTTCTTGGAAAACAAGATGATAGTGTTTGTATGGAAAAAATTTAAAACATCAACCGATTTGCTTCAAATTTACTACCAATATTCTTAGGTTGAATTCATGGAACACTTATTTTTCAATTTTTCAAACCATTGAAAAGAAAAAAAATCCTTACTAATATTATAAATGTGAAAGTGTGTTTGTTTGTTTGTTTGTTTGTTTGTTTGTTTGTTTGTGACGCTTTCACGTCGCAACAAAGCTATTATATGGTAAGGTTTATGTGTGTGGGGATAGTTAGGAGGGTGGAGAGTGACGTAGGCTACTTTTTACCGCGAAAAAACATCCCATTCCCATGGGAAGATCGATGTTTTGTTAGTTGCTAGATATTTATTTTCGGAGTTGTTAATAGATGGAGTTAATTTGCAAGTTCTGAATTACGCTATGAAATACTACATGTAATTTACTTAAGTCATAGGCAAATGTAATAGGCTACTTTAGCTCTGCCTCGAGAACTCCCCGCTCCGGCTGTATTCAGTGTACCGCCCGCCCGCTGGCACTATCCTGTTGGCTGATGTCCGCAAGTTGCTGGACTCGCCGACACCGGTGGTGGGCGCGGGCGACTGGAACTGCATCCGGGGTGGAATAGCCTAGCTGCCAACAGAAGTTGAAGGCTACTTTTTGATGCCGCTGAACAGCACGGCTACACTGTCGAGGGTGTTGCACACCGTTACCGCGGCTCTGAATAAGAAAGAACGCGTGTGTGCAGTATTCCTCGACATGGAAAAGGCGTTCAACCGTGTTTGGCACGACGGCTTATTCTCTACAAGATACGTGATCTCCAGTTTCCTCGAAAATAGAAGCTTCAGAGTAGTGGTTGAAGACGCCGAATCCACCGAGCGTCCGATCGCAGCCGGCGTCCCGCAAGGGAGTTGCCTGTTCCCGGTCTGCTACGCCTGCTACACCGACGACATCCCGGCGGCAGGGGGGGGCGTCGCTTGCCCTGTATGCCGATGATGTGGCGTACATCACCACGTCGCTGAATAAAACCCACGCCATCGTCAAGATGCAGCATGCGCTTGATGCCCTCCCCGAATGGCTTGCCGCGTGGATACTGTCGGTGAATGTCGAGAAGACGCAGGCCGTGAACATAAGAGGATACCTCAACAGGCGGGACCCTACTCTGGAGCTTAACGGACAAGATATCCAATGGGCCCCACAGGCCAAATACCTGGGGGCAAAATCGACGGAAGACTTTCGATGAAGCCACAGGTTACGAAAGCCGTCGCGAATTCCAGAAGCGCGATGGCAGAAACCAGTGCTCTCCTCGAGCCTCCCTCTCGGACTGAAGCTCGGGGTCTACAAGACCTACATCAGATCCCGCCTCACGTACGCGGCACCGGCGTGGTACGCGCTCGCCAGCAAACCGCAGCGCAAGAGGATGCGTGCGGTTCAGGCGATTGCGCTCCGCCGGCTGACTGGTGCGCCAAGGTACGTCAGGAACGCCGTCATCCAGAGGGACCTTTGAGTCGAGAGCCTGGACGACTTCATTGAGAGATTGGCACGCAACATGTTCGGGCGTGTCGACACGTCGCGGTTCCCGCATCTGCAGGACCTGGTGCCGCTCCACACCCGTCCACCGGACCGCTGGGCCTTTCCGCGCGACTTGCTGGTTGCGCGGGACGGGGCTAGCACTGACTGATACTGGGGCTTCGTAAGTCGTCGCCCGGCGCTGATCGGCTCCTGCTGGGCTTCCCACCAGCGGGATTCACCCGGTAGGGCCTCGATCGCCTGGGCGGCGCGAAGATGAACCCCATCCCGTTTAAGACTCTGTGGCCTGTAAAAAGGCCACCACTCACCGGACTTGACCTATTGGTTAACCATAGATGGACAACCAAGGGCCTTAGGGCCCAACCCAAGGACCGGCCCGTTTTAATGGGCCGCGAGAGACACCCCCAAAGGGGAACTAACTGTCCCGAGGGCTCCACACACCTCAGATAGGGTGGAGTGAAGAGAGCGAGTAGTAGGCTACTTTTTAGCCTAAATTCCTACGGGAGCGAGACCTACGCGGCTGTTACCTACGGGTCCCGAAGCGAAGCGCGGGCGGTTCTCTAGTACAAATTAATTTTAATTTCCTTCATAATGATCAAATGTCATTTCCCAATTTCTACGCGGACGGAGTCGCGGGTACTGCTAGTTCAATAGATCCTTACTTCCTTATCCTTACTAATATTATAAATGTGAAAGTGTGTTTGTTTGTTTGTTTGTTTGTTTGTTTGTTTGTTTGTTTGTTTGTTTGTGACTCTTTCACGTCGCAACATGGCTATTATATGGTATGGTTTATGTGTTTGGGGATAGTTAGGAGGGTGGAGAGTGACGTAGGCTACTTTTTACCGCGGAAAAACATCTCATTCCCATGGGAAGATCGATGTTTTGTTAGTTGCTAGATATTTAGTTCCGGAGTTGTTAATAGATGGCGTTAGTAAAATTCATTTGCAATTTCTTAATCACGCTATCAAATACTACATGTAATTTACTTAAGTCATAGGCATATGCTATATGTTATATGCTACTTTTTAGCTGAGATTCCTACGGGAGCGGGACCTACGCGGCTGTTACCTACGAGACCCGAAGCGAAGCGCGGGCGGTTCTCTAGTATTTTTATAATTATAGCGAATTAGGAATTAAGTATAGCAATATAAAAGTATCTAGTGTCGGATCGAAAAGTTTTGTTACATATTTTACAAAACTTTTTATAAAGCAAACGCGATCCTTAGAAAAAGAATATCGAATGACACATAAGGTAAAAAAGACTGTACTGTTTATGTTTAATAAAACATAGAAATATGGACAAATAAAAAAAATGTTCATAGATTCATGCTTCATATTAATAACCAAGCACACATATAAAAGACATAACATGTACCTACGTAATTATCTATGTATAACCAAACATTTTTGAACAACATCAATAATAAGTACCTGGAAGTCAAAGGAGTTTTTTAATTAAAGTTCAAATTTAAATTTGTCTTTGCAGATTTATAACGAAATTGAGAAGTTTTAAACTGTTAACGAGATGAAACGCCAAAACGTTTGCGGTTTCGTACAATAGATGACTTACTGCGCTGTAAAAAGTAAAAAGTAAAGTTTTATAAGTTAGTACGCTCAACGTAAACTTCATTGTCACATAACATAATTATAGTAGGATTATTGTTAATCATTAATTTATTTGTAAAAAATCTAAAAACTAAACTCGTTCACGCACAAAATTGAGGCCGGAATCCCTCGCCCGCTAGCATAATAAATTAATCCATTAGGAAATCCTAAAACGCAATAATTTTACAATAGGTAAGACACAGAATCTAACTGGGCCGTTAATTTGACCGAGTATTAAAGCTGTCGAGGGCTAAAAGCCGAAACCGGGATCTCGTCATTAAATATCCTGTACCGTTTGGGCCGGAAAACGGCTGGTTGAAGATTAACAGGATTAGAATGAAGTGGTTCTAATTTGGATAAGGTTGGTTTTAATTTAGCTATTAACGGATTATTTTTGTGGTGTTTTTGTTTTGAATTCAAGTAAGTTTATTAAACTTCAGTCGCTATTAAGCGTTGCGTACATGATTGTACTGTATCTGAACCTTACGTGCGTACGTAGCCCTAGGGTGCGTACAGACTATATAACAAAACATGTTATAAAACATAGTTGAATAACATGTTTTATAAATGTGGACGATATGTGTTACAAATTACTGTTATATACCATGTTATTAGTTTGTGCAACAATAATTATTAAGTGTATAAAATGAAAGATATAACTAATAAAATAAGGTAAGTTTTAAGATAACTTTTAGCTTAACAAGCCGTTGAAACAGCTATTTATTATTTTTAACCCACTTCAAAAAAGTAGGAGGTTCTCAATTCGACCGTATTAAGCTTTTTTGTTCAGCAATTTTTTCATCGTCCTACTTCCTACTAATCCTACTAATATTATAAATGCGAAAGTTTGTAAGGATGTATGTGAGTGTGTGTGTGTGTGTGTGTGTGTTTGTTGCTCTTTCACGCAAAAACTACTGAACGGATTTTCATGAAACTTTGCAGTAATATAGCTTAGACATTGGAATAACATAATTTGTAAAAATTTATCGAGATTTTTGAAGGGACTGGTTCCCCGAAGCGAAGCGAGGGCGGATTTACTAGTATTTAATAATGGAACAGTCCACAGTTTTCCTGGGTGTCACTTTGGACTTTAAACTTCAGTGGGGCTCTCATATATCAGCACTATCAGCTAAACTAAGTAGATCGCTTTATTATAACACAGTGTGCGCAAATATCTCGTCGTTCCCAAACATTCGTATTAGGTAATCTTTCTTATCATTAATCAAGAACCTAAATTAATATTTTCTTTCTCTATAATTGCAATATGTAGGTACACGGTTTTTCACGAAGATGTAGCCTACAAGAAAACACTGTAGCTTCACCTTAGTTTCACTTGATTAATATGTTGTATGTTTATAATATAGTCTTATGGTTTGGACGAGTAACTAGGGAACCCTGTATCTAGCCCAACCTGCACTTAAGCATGTTTTATAGTATTTATAGATAGATAATTTCAACGAAATTTGCTGTTGCACTTTAACTCTGAAACTTAAATACACCTAAGCGTGCGTCTATGATTAGGCAATCTGGACATATAAGTAGGTACATTCCCATTTCCGCACAAAAATCTTTAACATTTCATTTTTTTAGCTTACATCTGTACGGTGCGATAAGGAACATCATCCTTATAAAGAGTTATTTTATGATAAAGTTATAACAATAACAAATTCAATGGATCCATGAAGGGTAAATGAGTTGATAAGAAAAAATGTCAGAGAGTTGACAAAAATAGAACATGAGTTACATATGTACAGCCCCGTTTGGTAAAAACGGCCCGAAGTGTTCCGATACAAGTCTAAAGTGCGGAACTGATCATAAATAAAAGATTTTATCGTTCGGTACCGAACGCCGGCGCCGCGCCAGTCAATTTTATGACCGAACCACACTATTACATGCATATGACAAATTTACCAAAACATTTCTTACCATTCTTGTTGTATTCTCAAATGTAACGGAGGATTCTATTCTGAAAACGGCGAGAAGGAGAAGAATTAGCACGAAGTGATAACCTGAAAAATGGTGAAGCGCTGTGAGAAGAAGAGTAAATAAAATACCTAATAGTTTGAAAAACTAAAAACTCGCTCTCACTTCACCAATTAGAATGATAATCTAACTATACCTATTACAACTACTGACTCTCCTTTTTCAAGTCCTCACAGTTATTAACAAACTTAGTAACGAATATTTAAATAGTTAAAGTTAAGAGAATATTTAAAGTAATTCCCATTGAGTCTTCTGAGTCTGAGTCTTGAGTATTCTGTGTCGCTCACAGTTGTTATGGGCGGCAGCGGAAGGGTGGTGCTGCATGCTTGTTTTCTACTTTAATTCCAAAAAAATTGCATGATTTTTTATTTATAATATCCCTTAAACATATAACAAAAATCTTATAAAGGAGCCGATAAATGAGTCGACTTTCTATTAAAAAATACATTTTCGAATTTTCAACAACAAATTCTGAACTTGCTAATTAAAATGTCATCCTCAACAACGCAACTAGACGCTCCGACAAAGTTCTGAAATCTGAAGATTACTCTGTCATTACGAAGCTCGGATCGTTAGCCATCCCTAAAGTTCTTAGAACTGATGGCAATCATAAATAAACAACTTGCAAATTGGAACACGACAACAATTTCTAACCGAAGAAATCAAAGTTTTCGTTTCTCGTTGCGTTATACTTTTATTTTCCAATACATCGTCTTGTAACTTAACGAGAATGTCCGATGATGGCTTTCATATTATATTGTGCTAGTATTATAACAAATTAGATAATTTGGCTAACGTTTCTAGTTTGTATTAATTATTTTAAATAAAATGAAAATCACAATGTTTATTGAATATTTAACGTCTTTATTATTAATAAAGTAAATAGTATTCCGTGAAACTCTTGAATAGTTTCTAACAGCAGATTTCGGAGCAGCGGGATCGGAATTTACGCGGGAAAACCTTCTTCGCGTATGGGGTATAAATAGCTTCTAAACAAACATTAATATAAAACTAACAAGTCTGTGTTCCTGGAAATCCCGCGGGATCTGGAGTTACGCGGAATAAACTCCTGCGCGTACGAAGTAGCGGGCACACACATATATAGTATTATAAATGCGAAAGTCTGTCTGTGACGTTTTCACGACTAAACCACCAGTCCGATTTGGATGAAATTCGGAATGAAAATATTTGAAGACCCAGAGTCACACATAGGCTAATTTTTTTTTTAAAATCAACCCCTAAAGGCTTGAAATAGGGGATGAAAGTTTGTATGAAAACAACGATTTTGATGAATTTTCCCAGGAAGATAGTTGATGACATACTTTCTCCCCCACTTCCCCGGTTCGCGATATAAACGAATTCCACGCGGGCGAAGCCGCGGGCAAAAGCTAGTATAATCTGTATTTAAAATACAGCAGAGAATAATTTCGTAATTTCAAGCGACTTCAAGAAAGCAGGAAGTTCTCAATTCGGCCGTATTAATGCTTTTTTATGTGTGTTCGGGGATTTCTTCGTCGTTTATGAGCCGATTTTGATAATCATTTTTTTATTTCAAAGTCGATATTTTGGATTCCAGCGAAGTGAACGTACTATGGCATTCGTGACATGAATTCATGTCGTTGGAATTTAATGAAGGGAGTTCCAATGTTAAGGACACCAGGATCTGATGATGGCATTCCAGAGAAATCGAGGAAACTCGGGAACTTTCGAAAATTGTTTGTTTGTGGTTGTTTTTCGAAAATTTTCAAAAAAAATACAGGAGGGATTGAGAGTTTGTTTGAAACTCGAAACTTGTTTGTACTATACCAAAATCGTTTTTTGTACTTGATATAAATATGTAGGTAAAGATTTTAGGATTTAAAATAAGGCTATTTGAATTTTGTCGTACCGTTGTAAATTTTCAACTATAAGTAGAATTCCATCTCTAGTCTGAAGGGTACCTAAATAATGTTCTAAGTTGAAAGTTGTTTATCCACAAACGCCATCTGCCCGGAATACTTTGGAAGCGATCCGGTCCTGTAATGACAACTCGGTCATTCGCTTCTTCAACAATTCGCAAGTTGGGAATATTTTCAATGTTTTCTAAAAGACTTAACTTTCCATTACTTCAAAACTTCGATAATTTCTTTGGGCAAAGAGGATTTTTCCAAAAGCCCAATAGTCTGAACAAGAACTTCCAAAAAGTTTTGGAAATTTATTATTTCTGTTATTGTTGTTATGAGCCCTGAGGATTATTTAATTTTGAAGGTAGTTTGTAAACAAATAAGTATCTTATTTTACCGTAAAAGTAACTAAATAGAAATTAATTTATAATGGCCCTACATCACAGTTAGCGCTGTAATTAATCTAACTTAGTAATTACATTTGCTAGTGCTATTTGCTAGTGAAAAGCCAGAAAGAAAGTGAAAGACCACACAGTAACATGTTGGATAAATAATTACCCGAGATTATTCGTTCCTTTTAAGCTATGTAACTAGATTGATTATTACAACAAGTATATAGGTATATAAACAGCCCATGGTTACTGACCTTCATGAATACTCAAAAGTACAAAGGCCTCACATTCGAAGTTAACTAATTAGTACATTTATAGTTCGAGAGATGTCTCAATTTAGTCAGTCTTGATAGTTATTTCGCATAGTACTGCCATGTCAAAAATATTTTATTACTCCATGGACCATGGTGTGCTTTTATAATCAAAGTTTTATTCCCTGGTTCAGTAAAGTGAACTAATATATTGAGGTGAAAGCAAGATTAACCTTAACATTAAAACAAAGAGTTCAGGAACCTTTGCACGATTATAGAACGGGAAATTACAGACCTGAAAAACAACATATTTCATACTGAAAAACGATGTTGTTCCAGAACCTGCTATTTACACCGAACAAAGTTGTAAATTTATTTTGAGACCATTCACGAATGTTTTAATCTTTATTAAACATACCTACTAAATAATATGAAACCATTTAGGTATATCCATTGAATCGAATATATAGTTCTAGACGATAGTCTATTTATGTAATTCCTTCAGGTGACTTATAGAATAGATAATTAACATTACTTAGAGCTTAAAATAGTTGAACACATCTAGGACTAATTTAATCCTAGGAAATGGATCTATTCCCGTAGAATACCTATGCTATAAATTTTACTGCCAAAGTTCTCTTACGATGTACCTAAGTAAATACCTAAAGTTTTGACTGCTGTGTTTATGACTTTTGCAGTTAATATTCATCTTTGTAATTAATAGATGTATCAGGACGGAAGATGTGTAACCTTAAAAACTTAAAAGAGTAGATATTTTTTTTTATGTATAACTTATATATAATTTTTAATACGACTGCTACGAGTCCTTTCAAAATGTAAACGTAAAAATGAAATAAATGTTAAAAAAGACAAAAAAATATATTTTTACTACAACTCGATTTCAGTTTCTTTTTTTTACTATTTATTTCCTCTTAAATTATAACCCATGATCCGAAAACAAAGATTTATTTATCCTGCCGAAATTCGGACCCAGGACCAATTTGGTTAACGGGTCATCAGCACTGGAGCAGCATGGTGGAGTATTCTCTAGGCGTCCTCAGTGATGGAGTCAACCCTTGCCCAGTAGCGGGCCATTAATGGGTTGAAGCCGCAGTGTTGTCATTTGCTAGTGCTAGAGTATCTCTTTAAATAAACATCACCGTTTCTTCCTGCGCTTTAATTTATGTTTATCATTAAGGAAACTGCCTCAGCTGACTTACAGAGCTCCTCATGTATTACGTTCACGAATTTGCGGGCTTTGAGCACAGAGTACCTCTTTGAGTCAAGAGCTAAAGACTCGAAGCGTCAAAAATTTAGCGTGAGAAATTTATATTGCGCATCGACTTCGGGTTACATTTTCTCTTTAAGTATGGTTTATATAAAACTTGTTTACTTTTCCTCATACGTGTTAGATGGTATCCAAAATTAGCTTAGAATATAAAGTGTTAAAATAATCCCTAGTCATGAAATATTTTGAAGGAATAAAATAATGAAACATACGTTCACATGAGGATTGTTAAGTATGCATTTCTTTGTACCTATACATAATTATGTTTTAATTGTAAAATTTATAAACTACTATTACCGCTCTCGCTTCGCTTCAGGAAGTTTAAATGATTCCCCTGTTTCAGCCACTTGGGGGCTAGTTTTATAAAATAGTCGGTTTATCTGTTAATATTTTTCATAAAAACTTTCGTCCCCTCTTTCAATTCCTTAACGATTGATTTTATCATTAATAATGATTACTAAACACTTTTTTGCTAAGGTAACACAAATTGTGTTACAAATTGTGCTTGTTATAATTACAACAAATACAGTCATGAAACGCCTAAGAAAAATAAATATCAACGATTTGTAAACGTAATTGATTGTTTTGTCAAAACAAAACAAGATCGAAGTCTTCTCGTGTTTGATTTCATGTAAATGTCAGCCTGTTTATCCGATAACAAAGTTAACCTATAAATGTACAAACATTTACCGAAATAATTTAATATAGGTGGTACGGATTTGATTTCTTTATTCAAATTCAATTCGTTTATTTCGAGTAGATAATAATATAATACCTATTTGCTTCTTGTTGAGCCTGCGACTTCGTTCGTGCTTAGTAGTTTTTCCCGCGTGAATTACGATCCCGCGGGAACTTCGTGAGAAAAACGCGACCCAGAAAATCCCATATAAATCCGTTCTGACATTTACAAAAAAATAAGCGACTTCAAAATCGATAAGTAGAGATAACTTAAAAAATAACTCGTCAGATGTCGCTCAAATTTATTAGGAATTTTAGGACAGGCACCTTAGGTTTTCGATAAAAAAAATACAAATAGGAACACGCAGTCATAAGTTCCGAGATAACACAAATTTAATGTCATATTGAGAACCCTCTCGTTTTTCTAAGTCAAGTTTCTTCAATGACCCTCACATGTATAGATAATAGAGTCCTATAAACTATAAAGTATATTAATATTTTAGTAATAAATATAATCTGTTGTAAAAAAAACAAAACTTTCATATTCGTAATATTTTTGTGCATGTATTATACTTAAAATAAAACCTCAATTCACGCCATTTTCGAAAGTTCTGCCAACTCTTTACTTCTGACACAATATTATGAAACTTTGTTATGCGGTTTTGCGAACATAGAGTCTCAGGCGCACGAAAATGTTTTGAGATTTAGCAATTTAATTAGTAATGTCATGTCAAGTTTATTTTATTATAGTTTAAACACAAATGAAATAATCAATGGTGAGAAAACTTACCTTTCTACAGTGGTGGCCGAATGACAAAAAAACAAAACTCATTTTTATGTTTCCTATAAATAAAAAAGTCTTTTTAAATAGAATCTATTTGTACGCAGATCTTTACTCTATTAGCATTTGATATGGAATTTGTTTTTAGGGCAGCCCACACAAATACCAGCCCTCCACGCCTATGTTTAACATTCATTGTAGATTGACGGCGAGTACCTATTTAAAATGTCTTAAGTAACTTTTACTTACAAGCTAAATTGAATTCGTAATAAGGTTGTTTTAGCTAGGAGTGGCAATTCCATATCCTCTGCGACTCAAGTGTAGAACATAGATCCTCAGCAAATAATTATACGGCCTTCCTTGCCATTCTTCCAATCAAAACATAAGTCCGCTTCACGGCATACATAATTAAACACAGTGAAATTTTAATTATTGTTCCAAGACCATCTGATATTTCATTTTCGAAATCATTAATCCTCCCCGACTGGCATTATTCCGGCTGAGTTTTACGCCCAAGTATGTATATGTAACGGTTGTGTCATTATTCCAGTTATTAAATCATTAAACATTCAACGACCGATTTCGGCTCCATTTTCGCGAATTAAAAATTCATTTTTAATTAATGAATGTAAATTATTTTTGAGACTAATGTGCCCGTTGAATGTGAGATGTGATTTTGAGAAAGTTAATTTGTTTCAGGCGAAAACGAGTTTATATTCTGTTGTTTTTGCTATGGTACTAAGTACATACATACGAGTATATTTAATAAGACTACTAGGTAGTAGGTACTAAGTAATTGAGTAATTTAAAATGACGATCTGTAAAACGCAATGGTTACCATGCCGTTTCGACTTTTGAAGCGTAATGGACTGAAGAGCCAGCGAGGCGGAAATTTACATCAGGGGTTTAGATTTCTGTTCTCGATTCGGGTGTTATTGTCTCGTATATAGGTAGTTCTTGACGTTCATGACTCAGAGAATCCTAGTGTTGAGCTACGAGTCTACGGTACAGACTCATAACTCCATAATATTCTTATCATTAATACAAGTCCCGACGTAATACTGGTACTATTTAGCAGGTTTAATATATTCGTCATGAAAGCGGTTTCATCATATATTATTATGCATATATTAACTTTACCTAAGTAAATTCTCACTTTAAATTCCCCTTGCAGCAGTCGAATCGCGTTGAAAGTAGGATAAGTCTTCAATTTTGCAAGAGTCACTTTGTGAAATCAAATCTTCAGACTGACACAATTCTCAGCTTTCACGAGGGCGATGGGTTTTTTGTTTCTTAAATTTTATTACATTTACGCACCATCAGGCATCTTATGAATAAGAACAATGAACTTTTAACATTTTACTTTCGTCATGATATTTCTATATGGGATGTCAATGATGTGAAGTACTGCGGGAAAAAGTAAAGCGTACTCATTTTATTACCCCAATACATGGGTAACTCGATAAAAAAGCGTGAACTCAAGTTTAGCTCACGGTTCACGTGCGTGAGTGGGAGCGGTAAACCGATCGTAGATTTGCTGAATTCGTGTCTTATTTCTTTGTACTCGTGCCTATTATGATCTATTACGTGCAGTGAACCATGTTCTATGTGGTGAGTGACTTAAACTGATTTAATGCCAATAAAAGTTTCCGACGTATTTTCAGTGTGTGCTTTACGCTCTCTACATTCTTCACAATAGGTAAGTAATCCAAAAACTATTTAGATACGTATCTGCTAACTATGAACCAGCAAGGTTACTGCTCAAGTACTGAACCCGGGAAGGCTAGGTAGAATTGAGCTGAACCAGTTCTATATCCCATTTTAGCAGGGTTGCAATACCAATCTTAATTGTCTTATATTGAAAAGACAAAAAACTTAACAAAGGAACCGCCAACCCTAATTCAATAATGCAATACTCGCAGAATCGTCTTTTCCGCAAAACTAAGGCTGTGGCAGTCTTTTTTACGTACAATAACGATGGCACGTCAAACGTGTCAAAGTCAAAATCATGCTATTGGAGTTTTCTACAATGCTCGCATACAAGATCTGAACATGAGTCATGAACAAACGAGGTACAGCCGCTCGCTAGGTGTGATTAACTTGTGGAATATTTCTTTTTACAAAAAAGTGTTTCGATTGCAGGGCTAGAACTAGTAGGAAACAAGCGGACTGTTTCCTTGTAATTCCATGCAAATATGCATCGGCAACCGTGTCCATTTACAATCATGTCTCTCGTTCGTTCGTTTCCCAACTCTAATAAACGTCAAATTCGTGTTTTTGAACAGTCGCAAGTTTGAATGGTCTTACCTTAAATAGAAGCAATTGAAAGCTTGAAAAAAATTATCTGGAGAAATGATATATTAAAAATTTTGAATTACAGTCGTGGTACCGACATGATCGTAAGAAAACCAGCCAAATGCGATAACTAGAAAGTATTCCTAATCATCGTGCGTTTCTTGCGAAGGGATTCCATATTTTTTTTGTTTGTTATAATGTTCGTCTTGTCCATGTTCATCTTAAGACCTACCCGGTGTGAGGCGCTGTTCAACTCCCCGAGCATTGTACTAAGTTCTTCCATGGAACTCGCCAGAATGACGATGTTGTCGGCACATCGAAGATACATTATTAAAAATACAATACAATACAAATATTCTTTATTGTGCATTAGAAGGACATTACAAAATATATAAAATGGAAAGAAGTTTCACAAAAGGCGGCCTTATCGCTAAGCAGCGATCTCTTCCAGACAACCTTTGGGTAGGAGAATAAAGTAGCACAAATCGGTAGGGTGCACAACTGTTGGACTGAAAGATAAATAAATAACAAAATAAATATTATATAGAGACTAAGTATAATAAATATAGTATATATAATATATATGTATACATATAATAATATATTAATAATAATACATATAACATATAATTATATAATAAAAATATATATGCACTAATAGACAGAATGAATAAACTGATATTTCAAATTTAATATTGTTAATCCATTGACTTCCAGCGAAGTGAACGTACTATGAAATCATGGCAGCTTCGACTGCCGTTGGAAGCCAAACCATACTAGTCAATAAAAACATAAAAACTGATAATGTGTAACTCATAGCAAGTAATTAATTTAAAATACATGTAATTAAAACATTTCAAGTGCAATATTTTGCGGTTTTACTAATACCGCAATGGAAAAACGGACAAATAAATAGACGGACAATGGAGTCTTGGCGAAAGGTCCCGTTAGAACCCTTTGGTTACGAAAATTTAAAAATATTTTCGTATATCCTATTATCAGGAATGAGAGTTATTAAGCATTTATTCATATTAATAACATAACGATACATTTTCAGCATTCAAAATTAAAATATTATTTGCTGTTATGCGAAACGGGCGACTCGGGATCCAATAGGCTAAAATTACGTACACTCAAACGACCACATCCCTGTAATATCCTCCTTAAATAACAATTTGCGCCATTACATTGTGATGTAGAACCCATATTGTGTGATACAATGTTATCTCTCAGTCTATTCATCCGTTACATTTGGGTTTCGACGACAACGCAACTGTATAAATTTTGAATTATTCATAACGTTTAACATTCATACCTACTCTACTCGCACTGCCTGCTACTCGTAGTTTAACGATTTGTGCTCCGATTCGGCTGTGATCGGTACTCAATTACGGAATTGCCACCCGCACCAAATCTATGTTATCATGGGTGAAGTAACAGTCTATAAATAAATTAATTCTATAGTTATAAAATCAAACGCCACTCGCTTTATTGGCATGAATTGAGCAGTGCTTAAAATTATGATTTATAATTTATTAATTAGCTCTTAATAATAGCTCATTAGATCTTCATCGGATGAGTTATTACGAAATTTAATGAGGTGGTAAGTAGGTACCTACTCTAATCCTTTTAACGCTGGCTATAATATTTTTCCCCTCTTTTTTCTCTCGACAGCTTAGTGCGGTCTATTGTTAGATAATTATTAGTAGACCCGAGACGCACTTCTTAGCCTAGGCTCTTAGGTGCTATCTTTACGCTTAGATGCTTATAGCTATTTCGCGGATCAAGTAGGCAGATTGACACATCGTCTCATGCTACGCTTGTCTAAACTCGTTAAATATTTACTACAAAAATAGTAGGAAACAAGCGGACTGAATACAACTTTGTCAGATCTATGAAAGTCGATAATTTATATTGGTGTGCTTCAAACGAATGTTGGTTATGGCTGATTTACATTGATGCAGTAGCTGGTGCCAGCATCACTGATTTCCGGCGCTGCGCTGGATCAGCACTGTACCGACCTATCAGTGTAAACATGTTACATCAAGTCCAGCATCCAGTATCCGAAATATTAGCGGTGATAATCCAGTGATCCTGGCGCCAGCCACTGTATCAATGTAAATCAGCTCTTATGTTGGCCATTCAATAAAATTCGAGAAAACACATGCATGTAGTTACTTTTTTCCATTTCATGGACATCAATTTCACAATTATTTGCTAAATAAGTTTTCGCTTCAATGAAGGAAAATATTCACATTAGTAGGTACCTACTATTTATTTTTAAGAAATCTTTGAATAAAGTCCTAACAAAGTTCCGTTCGTCTCAACCTAGTCTTGACGTCTTGAACTGACATACAAATTGTAATTTGCTCTACTTGCCTTACTTTCGTACCTAAAAGTTGATCTGTCTATCTATCTAATTGAATCTGTCCGTCGTTTATTGTACCTCATGAACAAATCAATAAAATTCGTAAAAATTGGTTGTCTGTAAAGTCGGTTTACTGACGATAGTTGAACGTGACAACGTCTTAAGAAAATACTGATGGAATGGTAGCATAATCACTAATAGTCATCCTAAACTATCTTTGAATACTTAGTTATAATTTATTTACTGTTATATTGCAGTTAAAAACCTTTATTAAATATTTTACCAAAAAGACTACTTAGTCGTTGCATACCGTATAACGAAACATTAATCTTTAGCGAGTCTGTGCATATTATGTCATGTCAATGTGCCACAAACAAGTCAAAACAAACCTGGCTGGTTATAAATAATTTCGATAAAAACTAAAGAGACGTCAGAGTTACATTGACAAAGGCCGATTGTGCTTCTTTGTCGCTCGTTCCGCGCTCTCGCTTCATGGGACGCCTCATCACGCCTCATGACGTCAGATAACGACGCATAGACGTCATGTTTTTCGTGCGTACAGCCGGGTATATCGATTTATAAAACGTAACGTTGTCACGTCAATAAGTGACTTCTTGAAAAATAACAATATAGGCAATGATTAGATAATGCACAGCCAAAACTACTGAACGCAAGAAGCTAAAAGACGCAACATGCAACGTCGTAGGGAGTGTAGGGTAGCACTAAGAGAGGATTTTTGGAAATTCCCCACTAAAAGGATAAAAGAGGGATAATCTGAAAAAATATAAACACGGGAAAACCTGCGGGGAGAAATCTAGTTTTGAATAAATTAATGTACTTCGGTACAATCCAAATAATAGTACTCCAAATAATAATAGCACAGATAAAATTTAAGTACAAGTTACGGAATCAATTTGAAAATTTATTCCACTTCTGGCAACTATATTTTAAACCACCAATTTATTTTCCTAGTACTATGATATTGATATTGTTTTTATTTACTTATATATGTAATTTGAATTGAACCACGCGAAGTTAAATACAAATAGCTTTTAGACTTAAACAATCGATACCAAACGATTTTACAATACTCCTGCAGTCAGGGAATCATTTACATTCTGTTCAATTACATAACTGTTAGATTTCACAGGTAGTAAATATGTACTTAAATGGCAGGAAAATGAGGAAACCTGCGATACACAATTTTTCACCTTTTCTGCTGGGGATTTTCTGATAACCTATTGTGCTCAGTTTAATTAGCCAACTTTCCACTAATAAACGTGCCTAAAATTTAGTAGGGCTGTTGAATTTATGAAGGTGTTTCAAACATTTTTTGTATACTTACCTATAGGAAGTATTCTATGTGCTCTACTAAAAACCAAGTAAAACTCAGATTTTCGCTACAGCATTGAATATTTTTATCAAATAAATCAGAATAATCCTTTAAAGAATCGACTGACACACCGACGTAGTTCGCTTATAGTGAATCTCCATAAATTGCACCAGCGCTCGGAAAGGTATTTTATGAGGAAAAACATAGTTGTGTGAAAACTGTAAATGTAGCTATAAATCAGTGTACTTACTCCGTTGATTTATAAACAGTACCTACAGTTGAGAATGTTTTAATATCGTGGTTTTTCGTATCATCAACAAAGATTGTTACCTCACTGTTGGGCTTTTGGTATCCTGAGCCTTTTCTCGCTCAATAGCAAGTGATTGTTCTAGGACTCCTCAATAGTGTGGAGAGACCCATAATCAGTAGTGGGCTGTTAATGGGTTCTAGCACTTAAAGCCATTGTATTCCCGATTCCACTACACTTCGAAAACACAAATTGACAGCTTTCATGTGATTTTTAACAATAAAACGCATATCATTTTCTTGGTATTAAAACAGCTTAAAAGTTTGCGAACCAAATACATACTGATTACTTTACACGCCTTGGGGAACATTACTGAGAACTTAATGCTTTCTCTCGCGTAATACGTACATTTAACATTTTGATCTAACGACATGTGCGATAACCAATGAAATTTTATCACGAACGTTTCACCTTTCTAACCACCGACCGCGCCTGAAAGTTTATCTCAGTTGATCACTTACAAATATCCATGTTCATACGGTTCTGAATCTATTAGGTATAATAGTGATAACTGTTACTATTTTTAGTAAGAAATGTCCTATACGCATGTAAAATTAAAGATATTATTTTTTCTGATACTGAAACATATTATGTTTAGAAACTACAAAGTTAATAAGAAATCTAGTAATCTTCAATTCTCATTCTAAATCAGATAGTAGACAGGTACTTCTTTGATATACCTGTCTACAATTACATTCATAAAATGCCTTTCGCATCGAAGAACTGTGACAAAATATGGATTAAAATTTAAACATAGTAGAATGACAATCTTAGTAACACACAATATAACATTATAGATAACTGAAGATATACTTATGTTTACTGTCCCTTTTACTATGGCTGTTAAAAACTAACCATACCTGTAATGTATAGGTATCCCAAACAAGCCTCTAATTGTTCTCTCCTTTTACCAAGTAATCAAGATAAAGTTAAATAGGGCCAAATGATACAATACTTAAACATGGAAATATAGTTTTTAGTTCTTTCTACATAAACAAACCAGTCGATCCACCAAAACAAGAGGTTAACCAAATGAATTAATTTGCGAGCTATCATCCACATGGAATACAGTGGTCATGAATAACTCGATCGGAATCGGAATACAGGAGAACATGACTAATCACAGTGTCCGCGCGTCTTCATCCATCACTACTCTGTCATAGTCGAGCCGTGCTCAGCCGAGATTGAGAGCCGGGTCTAGTGATTAATTGTTGCCATACGTAGAAACGCAGTGAGGTGGATATTATGTCATATTTGACCAGTATTTCACTGTCTCTGATATTTCTTAGTGATGAATAGAATCTAACACGAAGCTTTATCACCGTGACTGTGATCGACTTTAGGTACTTTTGTTAGGACGTTTCGTGTCGATATTAAGATCTATTAATCAGAATTACGTCCTTGTCGTTTTCTATTCTTTCATTTGGTACATTATGTAATACAAATCCTCACTGCGATGCAGGTCTTCCTACGATCATAGTGATTTAGTAACGAGTCATAATTTCATAGTCTAGATTTCTAATAAGATTACTACATATTCGCTAATATTTCCTTAACGTTTTGTCATGATTAACAAAATTTCAAACAAATCCTTGGATTTTGATGAATCCATCCATCGTGGAGATGATCAAAAATACCACCTGGTGTCTCTTCCTTATACGTATAGGGTACATAAAACGTGATGGTTTGACCCCGTTGAAAACCTTTGGATGGCCATCAGCCATTCAGGACACCAGGTTACTATGACGAAATATTAGTGCCTAAACCTCTTCAATTACGAAGAGGAACGGTGTCTTAATAGTTTCACGACAAAGGGTTATGCCTTTAAATGTTAACAAACGAGAACATAAACTGCCTTCCAAACTATGACAGTGTTCATAAATTTTCATCGCTACTGTAAAATAATAATTATTATAACTTTAGCTCGAGTCTGTCATCTACTTCCTTTATCGATCAATTCACCACAGTAAGCATTTAAGGTTATTTAACATTTTATCATCCTCACTGAAGAATTAACTTGATAAAAAAGTATTATGTGATGATTAACTCATACAAATTTTAAGTATGTACCTACCTTCTTAAGAGATGTTGTTAAAAGTACCTACTTTAAATTTTAAACTTTAAGTAACGCTCTATAGAACCCATTACTGCCCATCATAACTGCCGAGCCCGAATTGTCTCTCATAGTCTCATTGTGAGTTTATGCCATAGGGTAAACTGGGTACGGTTAAAACACAGGACGGTTGAAACAAGTCGAATATCTCGCGAATGGTTGAGCCGACAGGTAAGGGTTCAAGGGGAAAAAGAAGCAGGTGACAAGTCCAAACCTAAATCAAAGTGTTACATTGGTCACCGGGTGCTGTATATTTTTATAAATAGGCCTATTGTATTTTAGCACCCAAAAGTAAGTATTTTTCTTTTGAGTTTCAAGCTATTATTATGTTAATCTATTCAAGTATAAATATTGAGTGTTCATTTATGATTTAGGTGAAGTTTTTATAATACGGAATGATGACTAGTTTTAATAAGTTATTATTACTACCATTACTATAAACTTTCTTTTACCAAAATTCGAGTTGGGGACGGTTGAAACAATATATGTGGATACAGGTAAAAAAAACCATATAATTTTGTTTTGTTTTCTCGATGCCGAATTCGCATAGTAAAGACTTTCATGGGGCAGATTGAGTTTATTGAGACAAATATACATATACGGAGGTAAAAGTTGGAGATAAATCTATGCACTATCAACAAATTATTCGTCAAAGCCTGGTTACGTACACTTTAGGACTATTAAAACATTGAAGACCGATTAATATTGTCATACGATGCCATGATTATTATAATACAATTATAACTAATGCTAAATAAAGCATGTTGCTATATATTTTTTGTATATTTCGCGTGCGTTTCAACTGACCCTAGTCACTGTTTCAACCGCCCCTGGCATGGGGACGGTAGAAACACATCGGAATTTATTTTCAAATCTAAATATCTCTAAAAATAGCACCCACCAGAACTAAATAGTATAGCCCTATTGTAGGTAAAGATCCACTCTTCAATTTAGTATGTCATCATCATCGTTCTTTTTATAAACAACAAAATTACGAACAATTAAAGCCAAATCGTTTCAACCGTACCCAGTCTACCCTATAGTCCACAACGCTGCGCTGGCCAAGTGCAAATTGGCAGACTTCACGTATCTTACAAGTAATTCTCATGATGCTTGTCCTTCAAGTGAAACACTTTAAAACCTGGGATGAGGGTGACATAGATAATATGGATATACGCAAATGTGACATCATAAACAACCAAAACCGGAAAACAAACATTTAGTTGAAGTAGAAATATGTACACTCACCGGAAACAAGCCTGTGATCCTTCGTTGCGTAGATAAGCCCACATCAATTTGGTTTAATGGCGACCCAAACCAATGCCAACTTTCTGCCCCTGTGATTAAGGTTCATTGTAGATTGACATAGATAATGTTAAATGCATTAAGTAAATTTTGCTTACAAGCAAAAATTGACTTGTGAGCAGACGTAATAAATTTGTTTTTAGCGGGGAGTAACAATTCCATATTCTTGGCGACTCAAGTTTGCGTACATTTGTATTTTGATTCTGCCTTTCAAAAATACTAGTACCTACCTTGCTAGTGGACAAAATAAAAGTGGGTTTTTTTCTCTCTTTAATCCTGCGACAGAGTGGTCGCAATGTTGTGGCAGAGTCGTATCTAGATTTATTTTTAAGGTATGGCAACGGTGGTAAAAAACAAAAAAACAAATTAATTTACCTGATCTTAATCAGTTAATCGATTTTTGTCGTATTTAAGTCAAACATTTGATAAAGTTAAGGTGTTTTAAATTGTACCGTAATGCCCTCTTCCTTGTTTCACTCCACTTGTATTATCAACTATCATCCCCATGTGCAACTTTCAATGGCTACAACCCATTAATGGCCCACTACTGAGCACGTGTCTCTCATTATTGAGGAGGCCTAGAACATACTTCACCACGCTGCTCCAGTGCGAATTGGTGGAGGGGTTAGTGGCCAACCCAGTATCGAAAGTTTTCAAGCTGCCCAAAGGCCTTCCAACATAGCTTAACGACTGCTATCTATCGATAACAACCGGGACCGACGGCTTTAAGTGCCCTCCAAAGTACGGAAGCGCTCAAGAAATTTTGGTGCTAGCGGTCAATAACCACATTAAATTACCTGAATCAAATGTCAGCATCGATACTTGACCTACACTTTTCGGTAGAAGCTAGAAAAGTTGTTATAGTACAGATACATCTAACATTTTTACGTATACATTGCATCGTTGCTCCAATATGCTCGAGAGCTGTTATTAAAAACAGGGAATTTACAAGCAATAACGTTGTGTCACGCGCGCGCCATTTAATCCAGCGAGTGACTGTTTCGATGGCGGATTTAAATCAGATTACCGAAGGCCGGGAATTTGACACGGGAATATGTAATATACGTTATTTCAACCCTGACCCATGGTACAGCTGGTGTTTGGAAATTGAACCATATTGTGACGTAGGTAACATTAATTTACATCGCTCGAAATGGCCCATCACGTAAATTTGAGTGAAGAGCTTACTCCGTTATGAATTAAAAAGGCATGGTTCGTGTTGTTTTGTTCAACCTGGGGTTTTTTCATCATTTCGTTACTGTAACACACCGCATATGAGCTGACGGATCGCGTTTTTGTAAGAAGTAATTTCCATCCATATATTCATATTCCATAAACATTTCATCATCTTCGTCATCAACACCTTTCAAGGAATAACGGTAAATTCCTTTTCGACTAGCAACAACAGGAATGCAATCAAAACACGCTAAAATTTTCTTCGGCATAACACCAGAAAATGCATAACACAACAGCCTTACTTACTTCACGGCCGATTCATAAATACATGGAGGGCGGTAGCTACCAAGTTAAAAAATTGCTATGTAATTCTTCACATCCCTTGGGCTTTCATAAGCCAGTGTTAGCATCAGCAGGTAGCATTGTCGATTGCATACCATCTGTATTCGCAGATAGCGGAGTAGGAACTTACTTATGGGGTATCTACGAAACACACGTAACAATTTATTCTTATCTCAACCTACAGAACGCTACCCGCATACGAATGATAATTTTAAAACATCTCATATTTCAAGACCTCTCGTCAGTCATGAACAGGAAAATAAAAATGTAAGAAGCTTTGCAGGGGAGAAAATACGCCGAGAAATATGAGAATAGTCGGTAAGATCATTTTCACACAATTGCCGAAGAAGCCAAAACTTACTTCTGTTGTTCTTGCAAAGTTTTAACGAATCGGTATTAATGATTGATAAGAGAAGGTAACGTGATAAAGAACTTCAATATCTACTGTTATTTTACAGGATTGATCTAAACTTGACGAAGTGAAGTAATTTAAAAACTTAAAATGAGTTAGCAACAAAAATATTATGGTTGAAGACACAAATTGAGCCTAGAATTGTTGTATTTAAAAAAATTACATTTGTGGATCAAAAATGTTTCAATTAATGAGTTCATATCGTTTAGAAAATGCGTTATTTCAATCTCTTTTATCGAATTGTAAGGAATTGTAAGCAGTTTTTTGGGTACATGAATACTTAAGCGCTGAAATCATGAACCTTCTTCGACGTAGCTATAGCGGAGTAAAATTGCTCACACCTGGAAAGCGAAACGTTATTTATAGCACAGCCTTATCAATTACTAGCAATCCTTATCCTCGTGTAAAATGTGTAACATATTAACGAGTAATCAACAGTTATTCCCGAGTGGGTGTTTAATCAAAGCTATGATAATTAGAGTGCTGCATGGATTTGGAGCTGTGCCAGTGAACTGGTAGTCTAGACCATTAGGTCTGGCCGCCATTATGTCGCAATTTAGAACGTTGGAACTTCTGCCATGTATGTACCGAGAAGGAACAATATTTGCAACAATGTTATTATCAAAATAACACAGCGAAATTTTGTGATTCAAACTTCAATCAAACATGTACCTAAAATGTGAGTGTATACAATTTTTTTCATACGATTTTTTTAAATAAAATACGTACCCGAAACTTTTCAGGTTATATTGTGTTTTTACTCGCTAAAACTCTAAAGCAAACGTCAAAACAAACTGCAAACCCGTCAGAGCCTCTCCTACGCAATGGCTAAAAGGGCCCAACCCGGCCTTTTTTGGGTGTCCCCTTGCCCGTCCGCTCTCTCGGAGCCTGATGTTGGGTCTACAGATTGTGAATTTACATGACCTACATCACTGAATCTTAATAAAATATTACAGTCGTAAGCTTCATTTTCTTGTTGTCATAATATAGTAAGATAATGATAATATTTAAGACGACGGCATTACGAAAGATACGTCTCTTCAGTTGAAAATGAAATGTTAATCACCCTGACCTATAAATAATTTGTCACTCCGTGACTTAGTTCGCTAAATAAGACTCATCAAGGCGTTCGGTCGTGACTCGAGGCCCTACTGATGTCAATTGAGGGGTTGACCTAATTAGTAGTATGGGGTGCCGATGAAAGTTCGAGAAGAGATAGTTTCTTAAGAGGGTGGAATAAGCAGTTAATTTGGTCCATTTCGACAACTCCGAAGCTTCGTTAGGAATGAGTCTGCTTCTTATGCGTGGTTTCCCGGGTTTGATTATTGACCAGGGTTTTGGTTTGGTTTGACGAATATGACTATATTCTAGGGTCGTTTACGTTAATGACGTATAAGTGTTGTTTGTTACAGGGAGGATATAAGTTTGCAGGCGTTAATTCAATACCTTAACTGCTACGGTTACTAATTTATGTACCTAATGTACCGATCGTTTTACAAGAAAACCTAGGCAGTGGTGAAGGGAAAAGTGACAATTGACGATTTTCAGACGTTGAAAACCAGTAGAATGTCTTTACGTCGTTCCATTTTTTCATTACTTGTTTCTAAATTATGACAGTAAAGACTAACGACGTGGGTGAAGATCTCAGCATAATATCCTCGGCTTCACAAGATTAAAATGAGAGTTCATTGTTGTTGGCAACCTAGGCACTTTCCGCACTTAATTTAGCTGCTAAGCCCTCCACCAATCCGTAACTAAAGCAACGTGGTTAGACTGTGTTCTTTGCGTGCATACTCAGTTGTAGTATAGCAATGACGGAAGTACGAACGTTGTACTCTCAAAGGGAGATTGAGTGAATCCTTCAAATAGTTCAAGTTTTCGGAAAATATTTGCGCGCCTATTTAAACCTTATTTTCATTTAATTAACAGAACGAACTATCACTAACAGTCCTCACACTTATTAACAACTAACAAAACAATATTCTAACACCATCTTAACTGGACTTACAATCCTAGTCGCTAAATTAAGTCTTGTTTTAGGTAGGTCGCAGTTGTCATAGGCGGCAACGGAATGGTAATGAAATGAAATGAAATGAAATGATTTATTTCGAACTTGGTTTTACAAACACTTTTCGAATGTCATCTACGCCATCGCTTCCACAAATCCCTACGATGAGTGGCCTTGGTAGAAGAAGCGGCAAGAAACTCCCAAGGAGTTTCTTTTTTCTTCCCCACTCACAGTACAGAGAGCACTTATCACTACTTAAGGCTATATTTCAAACTCATGTCCAGGCTGTTTCATCTTGAAAATATTCATCCAGTTTATAATAACCCTTCGTCATAAGAATGTCCTTAACATGAGTTTTTAGCTTACAGTATGGCATTTCCGTTAATTCTAACGGAATTTTATTATAAATTTTTACGCATCTACCCATGAACGAGCCACTAGTTTTACAAAGCCTAAAATTTGGTACAATCAGCTTAGCCTTATTCCTAGTATTAATATTATGGACATCACTTTTCTTTAAAAAACTATCATGGTACTTTTTAACATACATAATATTATCCAAGATATATTGTGATGTAACAGTGAGTATATTAACTTCTTTAAACAGATCTCTCAGCGAGTCCCTAGGTCTGAGGTTGTAAATTGCACGCACTGCCCTTTTCTGTAATATAAAAATAGATTCAATGTCTGCAGCTGTGCCCCACAACAACAAACCGTAGGACATCACACTATGAAAGTAACTAAAATAAACTAGTCTTGCTGTTTCCACGTTAGTTAAGAGCTTTACTTTCTTAATAGCGTAAGCAGCAGAACTGAGTCTCCCAGACAAGGCTTCAATATGGGGACTCCATTGCAACCGAGAATCTATCGTAAGGCCAAGAAACTTTGTAGAATTTACTAAGTCAAGTACTTCCCCATTTAAAAGTATGTTAGTTGGCACCTGTTTTACATTCGGTAACGTGAATTTGACACACTTGGTTTTTTTCGCGTTTAACATCAAGTTATTACAAGTAAACCAGTGTAGTACCTGCGAAACAGTATTATTCACATCGTCAAAGCAATGTTTTCTTCTATCTACTTTAAAAACTAAGGATGTATCATCAGCAAACAATACAGTTTCACACAAATCCCGAGTAAAATGAGGAAGATCGTTTATGTATATTAAAAATAGCAATGGTCCCAGTATTGATCCCTGAGGCACACCCATAGAAATGTGTGCACCTGAGGACTCTATACCATTAATCACTACTTTTTGTACACGCTCAGACAGGTAAGACTTTATAAGGCTAAGTGATAGTGCTGAGATACCATAATGCCTAAGTTTATTTATTAATATGTTGTGATCAACGCAATCAAAGGCCTTTGAGAGGTCACAGAATATGCCAATAGCATCCTGTTTGCACTCCCAGGCAGTAAAAATATGCTTGAGAAGATGGTGGTAAGTACCTATTGCATGCTCGATTTCTAACTTGGTTCCATAAAATATTAAAAGTTTGACAGCTTTGAAAAATCTATGTTGTGTATAGAAAAACATGAATTATTGTCGATAAAATTAAGTCAACAATCCCGTAAGAAAATACCTAAGTATATGGATCCGAGAAGGAAAGACCAGCAACTATATGCCATAAGTGTTCTATAACATACATAAGCTCAGCGTGAACCTTTTTCGTCCTTCTATTGTGCAATATGTACAATATTATGAAATGTTAGGAATATACAGTTGTCTTAGCGACAAAATAAAAGATAACTTTTTCTTAAAGCGCTTCCTTCTCATGAGGGACGTTACCGTGTTTCATTACACTGAATGATCTCATTAAAGCTATTCATAACGCTGAAGGCTTGAAACAATAGTGAGGTTTGACATTATGTACTTATAAATAAAATCATTGTCATTCTAATTAAGTATCTAAGCATTCTAAGCGTAGTAAATGGGCCTCGCGATATTTTTAAAGTTTCTTTTCAGATACAGGTCAGATTAATATTAATTAGGTCATTTGGCTTATACCCCTTAATGGCCTACTAATAAACACGGGTATTTCTTCATCATTGGGGCTGAAGCAAAGTTCACCACGATGCTCCAGTTCGGATAGGAGAAGTTAGTGACCAACCTTATCTTCATCATCATCATCATCTCAACCCATCATGACCCACTATTGAGCACGGGTCTCTTCTCAGAATGTGAAGGTAACCAATCTGAATATTGAAAATTTTCACGCCGCTTCACACGATGGCTTGGTCATATAATAATCATTGTCATTAAAACTTGACAAAACAATAACCTTCCGTGAATTAATTTATAAAGGGCGTTCGGGTTAAATAATTCACTTTAATGTGATGTAATAGCCATAGAAACTCCGATGACCCCGGTCAACTTAATGTGACCTCAAAAAAGTCACTATAAGATGCAGGTCTATAATAAATTTAATTGTGAAATAGATAATTACCACCAGTTTTTCTTCGTGTGTCGCCGTGTTCTTGTTTAGACATTTGTCGAGATTATACTTATTGAATAGATCAATACTCAAACTTATGGATTTACCATTTGTTCATAATATAAAAAGGTCTGGAATTCGTTTATATCGCGAACTGGGGAAGTGGGGAAGAAGGTACGTCATCAACTATCTTCCTGGGAAAATTCATCGAAATCGGTCAGGCGGTTTAGATTTTTCATACAAACTTTCATCCCCTATTTCAAGCCTTTAGGGGTTGATTTTTGAAAAAAAAGTAGCCTATATGTGACTCTGGGTCTTCAACTATTTTCATTCCGAATTTCATCCAAATCGCACCGGTGGTTTAGCCGTGAAAACGTCACAGACAGACAGACAGACAGACAGACAGACTTTCGCATTTATAATATAGCTTTTACCCGCGGCGTTGCCCGCGTGGGCCCGAGTTGTTTCCCAAATGATACATTTTGGATGCAGGGATAAATAGCTGCAGGACTTGATGTTTAAAGTATTTATGGTGCCGGGACGTGATCTCTACCTGTGGGCTTCTCCAGTAAGCTCGGAGTCACCCATAGAACTATGGAGAGGGCTATGATCGATATTTTCCTACGCAATCGAATCAGAAAGGAGGAGATACGTAGACGTATCAAGGTAATCGACATAGCTTAGCGGGTCAGCCAACAGAATTGGCAAAGAGCACGTTGCTCGAAGGGCAGATGGCCCTAGACATAATATATGTGGAATACTCCTTATTCCTGTAAAATTGTCCTGTAGGATATAATTTCTATATTTCATCTTTTTTTGTTCAAGGCTACGTCCAAATCGCAAATACGACTGATAATATTATTTACATGAGTTACAAATAAAAACCTGGATGAATGCATGATCCCAATATAAAATTCCTATGTAATTTTTTTATTGGGAAAAGTTTTATGGACTAAACTCACACTAAACTCAGGAACACAATATAATTATGCACTACACAGAGTGAAAGGGAGATTAGTGTAGGAGGTTCATTCCGTTTAGTTGTTACATTTTGTTCCTTAGAGAAAACTATTAAATTCCTAGTAGCTGAACCCGCTACTTCGTACGCGCAGGAGTTTATTCCGCGTAACTCCAGATCCCGCGGGATTTCCGGGAAGACAGACTTGTTAGTATTATATTAATGTTTGTTTAGAAGCTATTTATACCCCATACGCGAAGAAGGTTTTCCCGCGTAAATTCCGATCCCGCGGGATTTCTGGGATAAAAAATATCCTATATGTTAATCTAAGTTGCCCTCTATGTGTGTGCCAAATTTTACCCCATACGCAAAGAAGGTTTTCCCGCGTAAATTCCGATCCCGCGGGATTTCTGGGATAAAAAATATCCTATATGTTAATCTAAGTTGCCCTCTATGTGTGTGCCAAATTTCATGAAAATCGGTTCAGTAGTTTTTGCGTGAAGGAGTAACAAACAAACAAACAAATACACAAACTTTCACATTTATAATATTAGTAGGATTATTTGGGTTAATTATGAATGCAATACAAAGTTAATAGTATTGTCCGGTTAAAAAAAGTTAGAATGTTAAAGTAAGTTTTGGATTCAACTTTTTTATCCATTGTTATGATAGCGGAAACACTACCTAACACGCAAGCTATGAAAATTTCACTTTTACCTTATGTTCAAAAGAAAATAGTCCCGTGTTAGACATGTTGATAGTGGAGGCATATTAAAAGGGTTCATCACTTTCGGTTTGGAACCTTAAAAAGACAACATGTTAAATTTTCTGGGCGAAGTTCCTACGTAGCCACTCGGTGACGTCACTCATTTATATGCCATATTATTTTAGTGAGAAGTGGCATTTTAAGTGTGAAGTACCGGTGTTGTTTATTTTAACGAAACCTATTAAATTTAGGTCAGCGGACAAGTAAACGAGGTAGCACTTATACTTCGTGAGTGTAGTAGCTATTGTGAAAACATAAACTTAACAATTAATTAAATAATTTAATTAATAATTAAACGTGTTTTTATAACGCTGAGCATTATTTTTTCACTTTACATAACCGTTGAGGAATTTCGATCTACACGTGCTTGCAATTTTATGCTTGCAGTAGGTAAGTAAAATTTTACGTCATATTGTATAATTACGATAACGAAACATAGTTAATAGAGATAAAAACATTTCCATAACATATTTCAGTCAAATAATTTAATTTTTATTTTTATCAGCAGTCGGCGAACTAAATTGAACTGTGGTCACGGGTATTATTTTTTAGCGTTGAGTAGGAATTCTATATTCCAGTCGACTCAAGTAGGTACCTATAGTCGTACAAGGATCTTTTGGCGCGTGGCTGACGTGAGGGTGACAGAGACAGCGCCTTACAGTTTGCCTTCCCTGTAAGGCGCTGTCTCTGTCACCCACACCTCATCCACGCGCCAAAAGATCCTTGTACGACTGTAGATGTAGTGGTGGGCGCTGCCACAGTATAATGTTGTGGGCGTAGATATGAGATTGACAACTAACAGCTCGAACAATATTTAATTTCGGCCGCTCTTTTACTCTGTGGAATATACAATCACATAATTCATAACAGGAGTTTTCCGATTTAATCAATCAAGGGGTAAATGAGGCTATTCAGTCGGCTATTCAAATAGCAACATATTAAGCATATTAAGCAAGTAATACATGTGAGAGTCAAAGTGAAAATTATTGTAACATCATTCATATTATGTAATAGTAGGTATTAATAATAACCATTTAATCGTAATTAATAACTATTTCATCGTAAATAAGTATGAGAACCGAATTTTGAGCATAGGTAGGTAATATTTTTATTTTATCGGGGAGTGACAATTCCATACATTATGTTCAGCGACTCAAGTATGTGTATGACTAAGTATAACATTCTGTAGCCTCAAAGTACGAATAACATGATGTCGTATTGCCTTTGCAAATAAATAAAACACTTCATAGAAAACACCTTATATTAGTTGTCCAAAATACATTTTTTACCATTTATTGGATGCTATATAGATATGTAATTTGTAAATACTTACATAAGTGTTATTGTTACTTTAAGTGTCATGCACTTTTTTACTATCTAACATCCTTGGTTTCAAGTTTCAAGTATGATAAGGTAAACGCATCTTAAATCGCGTTTACGTTTTTTGTTTAACTTCAACGTTAATATTAGACTTGACATTTAATATTAAGTAGTGTATTTAGTATACCTTTTTTAAGTTATATTAACCAACCTGGAGCCCAGTCCATTCATCAATTGCGTCGTTTTTGGCACGAGTTTCTGAGCTATCACAACGCTCAGAGCGACTTCTTTTTACAGAAAAAAATAATGTTTTGAACGCTTTAATCGTTAAGTGGAACGCGCCCTTCCGATACAAATGTCTCAAAGTAATCGGACCCGATGCAATAATTTAATAATTTTGGGATGTTGACACTAAATCCATCCATACTAATATTATAAATGCGAAAGTCTGTCTGTCTGTCTGTCTGTCTGTCTGTCTGTCTGTCTGTCTGTGACGTTATCACGGCTAAACCACCGGTCCGATTTGTATGAAATTCGGAATGAAAATAGTTGAAGACCCAGAGTCACATATAGGCTACTTTTTTTTTCAAAAATCAAATCGGTTCCCGCGGGATATAAGATTTACTGTCGACACGAAAGAGAGAGAAGATCTGGTTAGACGTTTGTGACAATTAGAAGTACAAAATGACGTCTTCCATCTAATACTTAGGCCGAATCTTCACTACACTGCCGGTCGGTTTGTTCGCGGTCCGGTATCGGTGTGGCAAAATCTTATCATTTTCACATACAATCTGTCTTCGGTTCAGTCACGTTGTAGAATCTATTGCAGAGATTTAAAAAACATAAATGAGCCCTTAGTTCGGCCTTATATTGTTTTAATTCTATTTGTCTAAAAAAAATGAAAAACTACATAGCGATGCCTCGCTTTCGCTTACTGTAATTGTTTATTCCGTCTCTGTCATACCACATATACCGGGCGTCAGTATAACAGAGTACGTAATGTTAAAGTAATAGTGAAAATAACCAATATATCCAGATTTACATAATCAAATATGATTCTATTTTACTTACTTATTTGTATGGAAAATTAATCTTTAAAGCGACAACTTTTTTCATCACATTTTAAGTTGGCAATAAGAGACGAGACGAGAGAGATATCGAATGCCGGGTATTAAGGATTCTACTGTAAAATGAAGAGATTTTGACTAAAATTTAATGTAGGTATCATACAATTCACGAGAAACGCCAATAAAAATTTGTACGGATTTTTTTCATATTTCGTAATAATTCTCAGTCTGCAAGTAACTGTGTTATGTAAATAATTTTATTAATAAACACTATCAAGACATATCATTAATGAGTATATTAGAGGAAGTTTGAAAGTAGCTGATATAACTGAAAAGTTGAAAGGAGGATGGTTGGCGTGGTATGGACATGTGATGAGGCGAGAGGAAACGCATGTGACGAGAAGAGTTCTTGATATGAATGTGGATGGATGGAGGACACGAGGACGGCCAAAGAAAAGATGGATGGACTGTGTGAAAGGTGATATGAAAGATTAGGGAGTTAGTGTAGAAGTGACGGCTAATAGGCAAGAATGGAAGAGAAGAACATATGCACCGACTCCAAATAAAATTGGGATACGGGTAGGAAGATGATGATGATCAAGACATATAATTACAAATTAGATTCTTTCTTTTGTTGCCGGGGAGTGATGAACCGGAACATGACTCGGAACGATAGTATGAATGCCCTCATACTCATACATAGTTTCTAAATATAAGTACCTATACTTTACCGTACCGACATCGGACCGAGAACTGTGACCTGCTCTAGGTATAGTGGGAATCGGGCCTAACCGAGCAACAAAAATTTTCATGAAATTTAGTCTACAGGTATTGAGATACTAGGTATGTACTAAAGGCGGTTTTGGAGGCGAAAAATCGATCTAGCCAGGTTTCGTTTTTAGAAAATGTTATTTTATCGATGTTTTTGATGTGATATTTGTACAATGAGAATGACAACAAATAAAGAATTACAATGACAATGGTGTTATTTTCGTTACTAAGGAAACTGTACCCCTATTATGAGTTTGTTGTAGTAAACGCAAAAAACGTTACTATTGATGCTATCGTGAAAACGCTGCTTTAATAGTAAATGCGCATAACTCTATTAAATACAGTACTTGCGGTCATGTTTTACTTACAATTTGGTATTACGAGTCACAAATTTGACAGATGCTATAGTAAATTACGTTACCCGTAGTAGTTACGGCACTCACGCTATTTTCTAAGGTGAAAAGTCACTATCGAAATTAAATGTCATTAAATATTGCTGTATATTTAAACAAAATCATGGCTAGGCACTATTTTGCTTGGCAAATGATTCACGCAACCGAACGCAGAGATGAAAATAATGAAATTTTGAACTTGCGAGATCAACAAAATATTTAGCAACCTTTGATGTTTTAAATGTCTAGATTGAGCGTCGCCCTACAATGAAAACAAAAAAAAAACAAGGCAACATTATCAAGCATGTGTGCGTGCAGACGATGTTTTACCCGTTCGTCTATTGTCTATGTGTGCGTAATGTGTGCGTAATGATATTGTTAGGAGAAGAGTGACGTATTTCCTGTCAGTATGAAGCTATGAAGTCTATATAAGCGTTGGCGAGCTCAGTCTGCGGGCAATTCACGTCGAGTTCACTTGGCAAGGGGAACCACTGCTCGTTTGAATGGTTAAACTAAATATCCTGTCATTTAAATTTGCGTGTAATTAATTGTTAAATGTGATTTTTATTTTGCGTTCACTTCTAGTTGCTAAAAATATAAAAATTGTGGCTAACAGTTAGCCACAATTTTTTGACACGTTTTCGCGGATTCGATGTCCCATCTAGATATTTAAAACATCAAAGTTAGCAACACTTTGACACCACAGTTTGACACTGAATGCGACTGACGCAGAACGCTAATGTAATTAAATTGAAAAGGTACCAAACCGCCATTAATTCCACTCTTCTTTCACATTTCCTAATTTAGTCGGGTTATAGAGCATCCATAGACTTGTTTTTTTAATTTCTCAAATGTTGGCTCGCTGGCCAGGGTCTCGTTCTATCCTTGTTGACATCATAATAAAAGAATGAGAGAGGTATTACTCATGGATGCCAACATAACGTAACGGAAACTGTACCGTCTCACGTCTTTACGATACCCGCTGTAGTTTCATTTCCAAAACTCATAATAGCTCATAATGTAACTACAGTATTAGACTATTCGATCGTAACCGCTAGAGGCGCTGTACGGATTCTCATACAAATTCTAAACGTTAACTGCAATAGTAACAGTTTTGACGTTTACTACAACAACTCATAATAGGGGTACTGATATTAGGGTTGACTTTACAGTTCTACAACGATCTTTTGGTGCGTGGATGACGTGTGGGTGACAGAGACAACACCTTATAGGGAAGGCAAATTGTAAGGCGCTGTTTCTGTCACTCTAACATCAGCCACGCGCCAAAAGATCGTTGCTATACAATATCTTACAAATGTACAAATGTAGGGCTTACTTCCCTACATCATAATAGGTTTCCAGCAATGAGGATGAGTGGGAATATTTTACATATTTCGTAACTCAGACCAATAAACTATAGACGGAACGCTGTGAACAAAAGAGTGAAGCCGGCAAAAGTCAGCCGAAAGCTCACATCGAACCCAATTGAATGCCCTATGTTGACAGTTTGAACGCAACAAATTTAAACTTTATTTTTTGGAACACAAAGCTTCATTCATATTTTATTATTTAGAACACAAAAGTCGTTTTGGTGTGAGTGCCGCCGTGTGTATTACAAGGCTAGGCTGACTTTTTGCTGGCTTCACTCTTTTGTTCCCGGCGTTCCGTTTATGGTTTATTGAGTTTCGTAATAATTCCCACTCCGTAATGAGCAGTGGGTATTAAGTAAACAATTATTCCATTTCATTTATTTGTTAAACAATTTTCATATTCTTCTTCTATTAAGTTTAAATGGATTTCAAATATATGTATACTTCTTAAAGATGGTGAAGGTCTGATGACGGGTTCTGAAAACATAGAGTGGAACTTCTTAATAAATTGGAGTGGTTAAGGATACTGGTGGTTGGTAATATAAGCATAGTAAAACCAGTCCCTTATTGACCATTTTAGGGTCTGACGATGTGTTTCAAGTTATCAGTTTTTCGGAATGAGGTGTATTCTACCAATCAATCCCATTAATTTGATACCCATTCTGCGGTTGTTATGAAGTCCTAATGTGTAATCCGCCATTTTGTATCGGCGCCCATCTTGAATTTACAATCATAAAAAATGTATTATCCATACTAATATTAAAAATGCGAAAGTCTGTCTGTCTGTCTGTATGACTGTGACGTTTGCACGGCTAAACCACCGGTCCGATTTGGATGAAATTCGGAATGAAAATAGTTGAAGACACAGAGTCACACGTTAGGTACGTTTTTTTTTAAATCAACCCGTAAAGGCTTGAAATAGGGGATGAAAGTTTGTATTAAAATTCTCTTTCCCGATATAAATGAATTCCACGCGGGCGAAGCCGCGGGCAGAAGCTAGTTCATAATATAATAAAATTCATAAAGTAATTTCATATAGGTTGTACTTAAATATTCATACGTTTATCAATTAGCGGTAACAAGTATTTAGGTAATTGTAAGTAAAATTTTCACTTCTGATTGCAATCATATTTATTACAAAATTAATAATTCAATTAATCATTGTGTGTGCTTGTTTGTTTGGTTTCGATTTTATAAAAGAAGACAGTTTATGCAAATTCAAGAAATTGTCCTAAACATTACGCCTATAATACTGAAGAAACGTTTATGGCGTCTGAGCTCTCAAATCTTTTATCGGCTGCACGAACAAATTCAAATCCCTTGTACTAAACAGGCTTTTATCACGCTTGTATTAATAGTTCAATATTTTTACGAAATGAAGTCATTAAGCGTGAGGCAACAGCCAGAAAACGTTTAGTGCCCTCCAAACGAGCTGAAGTGGCTGTTATGAAATCGCTATAAAATGTGTAAAGCGGGGTTATGTAGATGAAAACAAATGGGTGTGCTTTCACGCTTCGGGCAAAAAGTTGTTTAGACGTCAGACAGTTTATGCATGAGCTAAATCTATATTTTAATAAGACTAGCGGAGATGGATTTGAACACTGCTCTTACGGTACTATTATCACCTTTATACAGGGTGTCTACGGGTGTTACCAGACCAATCGATCGATCGTCGATCGACAACATCGATCGATGGTGGAATGAATTAGTCGACGTCGATCGATCGATTGGTCTAGGAGAAACTATCGATCGACGGCTAATCCTAATTCATTCCACCATCGACCGACGATCGATCGATTGGTCTGGTAACAACCTACTAGAGCCAGCGATAGGTACGCTGTAAAAGCGAATATAAGTTTGAACCTGTATTACCATTGTCATAGTCGGCATAAGGCTTGCTAAACAAAAAGGAGGACCCCCAATTTAGCGTTTAAAGTAACATTTCCTTACATCGATGAGAGAATAAAAAGAAAATACGGGCTTTCAAGCCCAAAACTGAACTAGGTTGGGTTGTTTTAAGCCTGATTCGAGCAATAGTAGCAGCTACCACTGATTGACAAGATTGGCTTTATGGGGAAGTGGTAATCTTAGTAGAAATGAAAAGTTATCAAATCGTATGGCGACTGGCTAGTCCGAAGACTTACGCAATGTAAATGACGTTGAATTTAACTTTTTAACCAACTTCAAAAAACGAGTAAATTCTCAATTCGACTGTTTTTAAAGAAATGCGTATTTATTAATAATCGTTACCTCACAACTTTTGACTGATTATTTCGATTTTTATAATTCCTTTATTATTTGACAGCTGTTGCTTATCGTCTATTCCCATATAAAACTGTGCGACATCTGACAGGTAGATTTTGAGTTATCGATTTTGTAGTTGGTTATTCTTCGGAAAAAGTTGGGTATTTGTTAAAGCGTATTCTTGAAAAGCTCGCTTTGTACTACACGGGGATGAAAACATTTTTTTTTCAATTTTCACACTGACCATCGCTCAGTGTCACGACATCACGCCCACACTCCTAATGGATTGAGAAAAAATACATAGGTATCTATTTATTTCAAACTGTATCCCATGGCAATATCGAACACTCTTCTTAAGCGTTTTACAATCTTGCGATCTATCATATTTATAGTCATATGGCTGCATTCTATTAATGGCTCACTACTGAGCACGGGTCTCTCCTCATTAACGAGGAGGCCTAGATCATACTCAACCACGCTGCTCTAGTGTTAATTGGTGGAGGGGTAAGTGGCCAACTGAATTTGTCACGCCCACCGAAGACCTCCGACATGTCGATGTCGGATACCGACTACCGATAGCTTACCGACTGTTATCTATTGATAACAACCGGGAGCGATGGCTTTACGTGCCCTCTGAAGCACGGAAGCGCTCAAGAAATTTTGCCACTAACGGTCAATAGCCACTTTCAATTACCTGAGGCAAATGTCATAGTATCAGCGTTGATAGTGGACCTACACTTTTCAGTAGAAGCTAGAATAGCTGTTACACTACAGATACATACAGATACATCTAATATTTTTACATATTAAGCGCTTAAGAAATTTTTCCACTAACGGTCGTCCATCCAATTACCAACCGCGTCCACAGTTGCTTAATTTTGTCGATCAGCGCCCGTATTATGAACTCTTAATTCCAGACAGTTCACGGGCGTAAACTATGAGTGACAGAGACAGCGCCTTACAGGTAATAAGGCGCTGTCTCTGTCACCCACACGTTGTGAACGTGAACTGTCTGGAATTAAGAGTTCATAATAAGGTGCCAGTTAGGATGGATGCAAGCCGCCGGGATACGAGCGCTTAAGCTTTTTTGACCAATAAATTTTAGTTAATATCGCTCGATAGTATGGAACCGGTTTGTAAAAAACATTGCATGCATTTACTTCTGTTCTCACCAGCTCCCAGAGTTACCCTGTAAAGAATGCCAAATTTCAATTCAAAATCCTTTATACATGTAGTTATCTTGATAAACTTATGCACGCCAATTTTGACCACGAAGCACTCGTTCCACCTGGTGCTACGTAAATGTACTTACATACCTAAATCTTATCTTATGAACACAAATAACACAATGAGATCACAGTTGGAACTCCTGCCCCACAGGAAACCCCCTTTTACACCATATTATGATTTAGGTAAGTATTCATTATCAGAAATACTTATTAACAAAGTAATAATATTCTTACACTATTTACGGATTATACTAACCATGATAGTCCCTAAATTGAGTCTTGTCCTACATTGGTCACAGTTATGGGTGACAGCGGATGGGTGGTGTTGCATGCTAGTTTGCAACCTTTATTTAAAAAAAGACAAGGAAAAACACTACACCAGCCAACAATGGAATGTAGCCAAAAAATCAAAGCACTTATCTAAAAAATCAAATAATATTTTCAGCAAAATAGCTTCCCAAACTATCCTGTATCCTATTAGTAATGTATTCAAATGGATGCAAACAGCTCAGTTCCACGGGAAGTATTCCATTATCCGGCACCCAGTTAAAATTCAAGGCTCTTTAGCAACTTGCTGTGCAACGAGTGTGGAACTAATGGAGTAAATGGGATTTTGATCGTCGTGCTTAAATCATTAGGATGTTGCAGGGCAAGTCAATAAGCAATAAGGTAAAATTGCATGCAAGAAATTATTTCAGGTTTTATATTAATACAAGGATCCACTCTCACTTCCCTTACTATATCCAACAAACTTCGTCATGAGTGTGTAAATCACTCAGGAATATACTTAGTTTTCAAATCCGACTGGCAGCAGATTAGTTAGTTTCATAATAGTACCTACTTAGTATAACCCTCTCGTTTCAATGTCAGTGGTCAATAAAAACAATCATATTATTATTAAAAAGCTTTTTTCATGTATTTTAAAAATGAATTGTACAAAAAATAACCGACTTCAAAGTCGAGATAACTCCAAAACCACTCGCCAGATGTCGCTCCAATTTATAAGGTACCTTATGACAAGCACTACCTTTTAAATAAAAAAAGAATTAACAAAATCGGAACACTCAGTTCATAATCGCTGAATGTATTATACATAAAAAAAACATAATATATACGGTCGAAATGAGTACCTCCTTCTTTTTTGAAGTCGGTTAAAAATTGGCATAAATTTAATTCACATTGTTGAGAATAGCTCAAAACCTAGCCGTCAGATGTCGCTCAAATTAAAATGGTACCAGACGGCAGTCGATTTCGAATTTCGAAAGAATTATGGAAATCGATTCACCCAGTACAAAGTTTGAGATTTTTGAAGATTTTGAGGTGAGTCACACATAAGAAAAAAAACATACCTACACACGAATTGAGAACCTCCTCCATAAAGTCGATTAAAACAATCGCTTAAAGTAGGCACTTCATTGGTAGGTATAGACTTTATCAAATAATAAAATGCAACAAAAAAAAACAATTTTGATAGCGATATTGAAAGCCAATTTTGTTTTAAACAGGCTAAGTCCTGCCAATGTCTGTTGCTGACAGCAATGTTATAAAAACTGCGTCTTTTCACTTTCACAAAGAATGCGAGTGCTCTCTAGACAACAATAAAGCTATCTGCAAAATATGCAAAAGAGCGCCATAAACTGACATTGAAAACTTTTTTAAAAAGATAAAGATAAAGGATCGTCTATCATTATCCGAGTATACCAGGTCTCGTGTCAAATAAATCGTTTGTAATTTTCACTAAAAAATAGCAATCTTTTTTTGTTGTTTTAGTTGTTTGTTTTAAGTTTAGTTATTTAACAAAAGTTATTTATCATAAAAACGTCTGTACTATCAAACTCGTGTACAACGATAACCAAAAACAAAAGCAGTAAAACAATAGTTACTCAGCTCACTCCGTTCAACAGAGGGCGCTAATAACTACATAAAGACAATACAGCGGAGAACGGTGTTGAAATATGAAATTACTTCCCAAGGAGCCTACCGGTGATAATGTAAGTAAACTTTATTTATCCGCCAAAGGTTCCTTTATTACGCCAACAGATTATACCCCCTTCCCATCTTCCCCTCTTCCCGTCTTCCCCTCTTCCGTTCACTCATTGTAAGCCCCTATTAACGGGGGGTTCGCATTGTCTCACACAGAACAATCTTATCTTTACTCACCTACGCGGGTGCGCTTAACATAAGAGCAAGGAAGGTATGAAGATATACTTCATATCTCTTGAGAAAGCGGTTATTGTTTGAAGAAGTTTTCATTACAGTGTAAATGTTCGAGTTTGCTGTGATAGTTTGGGTCGACGGTGTCGACGATATTTTCCGTGTTTGAAGGGATTAATGATAATATCTGAACTATACGCGAATCTAAAACTATGCACTCTTAATATTTACAGTTATGAAGGATTGCAGAAAAGCTATTATTTTTTGTTAATTAAAGATATATAGGGAAATGAATTAATAAATAAAACGTGACACGCAATACATAATCGCTCTATGCACACTACCATACAATTAAGACGAAATGTCGTGACGCCGGAAATATTATGTACCTACATTCATAGTGTCCATAGGAAAGTAACTTTTAACAAATTGAATTTCGTATGAATTCTGAGCTCTTAGCCGTTCTCTAGTTATGAATAATATGCTATTGACATATTTCGTACCAAACTAATCTTGAAGCTATTATGAATTCGAATAGAGATCTACATAGATCTACTTAATCATGAAGCTGTCCGTTATCATGAAACTTTTATTTGAGTAAATTTCCATAAAAATCGAGAAAATATTGGTTTCCACTCTGTGACCTTAAGAAAAAACCTTTGAGTTTGAATAGATTTAGAGTAGGTAAATTTAGATAATAGACCAATTTAGAAATTCCTCTCGTGAATTTTTTTTTCTTTTCGATGCACAAAGTATTAATTACAAATAGGTACATAAAGTTGGAATACTACAAAACTATGGCGTCAATCTATCAATGACCCACTAACAATACAAAGCACGGGTCTCTCCTCATCATTGACGAGGCCTAGATATTTACCTTTATTTTTTAGTTTAATTGCAACAGTAACATTCATTACACATACAATAAATACCCTGGTGGTAGGGTGTAGCAACATATAATTATAATAATACCTATCTTTATAGTTTTAATTCATTTCATATCTACTCCGCCACGCTGTCTCGAAAGACTACCCCCATTTAGTTAACGACTGCTGTCTAGCGATAATAAGCGGGACAGACATGCGACAGCTTTATAAAAAAATAGCTCATAGTTACTCGCTCTATCGCCGTTGGTCAGACACCGGCATTCGACACAAGCCGCTGTGTAATGAGCGCTTTGATTAGCTAAACTAAATCAATATAAAAAAAGATTAAAGACTAACAATAAATATTCACTTTTGCCAAAGTCATTGCCGTCTTGTTTTCACCAAATATTAACTTATCAAAACATAATTTATCATGAGCTTTTCGGGTAAAATGTACATATTCGCTGGTTTACACGAATAACCACACAATCCAAAAAACACACATTTTACAGGGCAGCCATTTAAAAATTAAACAAAATATTAATTCTCTTATCTTTTCATGTATTTTATCAATAGAAAAATAAAATATATACATTGAAAGGGCATTAATCAAAGTTTAATCAAAATCGAAATATTTTGGTTTTTGTCATCAAGTACCATAATTAATAATTAAAAACTGCACGTCATTCGACTTGTTACAAAATGAATTTTAGTATATTATCATGAATAGGAACATAAATCAAAATAGCATGAAATGCAGCACTTTTTATTAAAAATATTATGATCGAAAATAGACACAATTTTATCTTCAATATTCAAGCAACTCAAAATAAATCAATATTGTAGAAAATATTGCCTAAATTAACACTTTTAACACTCGATTATTTGGAAATAAGATAATATTCTAGAAAGTTTCATGTGCTCTCGCGAAAACAATAATAGCAACTGGCGAACATAGATTGTTGCACAAATATGGCGTGATAAATCAACCAATCACAAAACAACATTTTTGCGCGCCATTATGCCGGTTTTGCCGTTATGAATGTGAGTCTTACTGAGCATGAAATAAGCACTATTTTGGAATTGGCTGTGTTATAAACTGTTATTTTCAAAATTTTGTTTTGTGCGAGTATTCATGAAAAGCAGCGAATGTACTCAGTAACTTAAGGCTAATGCGGAAGCTTCGTATAACTCGCTTATACCTTGAAAGTTTTATAATAATAAGGAATAAATATTTGACTTCTTAACTTTCGTAATATTGTTTTGTTGTTATTGTTGCCTGTTTCGTATATTTTTTATATTCGTAGTAAAGCTACACGTGTAAAAATATTTTGTGGTCTAACGAATAAATTTCAATTCATTGAACAAAATATTGAGAAAAGGCGTAAAAAAGTCGAAGTATGAAATCGCATTTTATATCAAAATGTAAAGTATTTTATACTAAAATCTGTCGTGATTTTACGAGCACTGTGTATATTGGTTACCACGCCAGCCTGGCATGAGAAAAGCACTGGGTTCTACATCTTGTGTGTTATCCTTGGCACCCAAGACACAGGGAATCCTAGTGAAAGGCCATGAGTGCTTAGCGTAATTTTTTACTTGGTCTAGTTTAGTAATACATTTTAATAAATATTCTTTCTAGATGAAGTACAATCTACCAATATATTGTCAAACTTTTTAAAAATTAAATTAAATCACTTACGGTCTTACTAATAAAACGCGGTAAGTATATAGTTATTCCATGTTTCATTTATTTTGTCTTTTTCTTCACCTTTGATTTCAGAAAATCCTCTCAAAATCCGATAGTTACAACGCTTAATAAACAGTCAATCGTAATACCTTAAGTTTCACGATCCTTACAATGTTATTGACTTGGCTCGAGCACCTACACATCTGTTTCAGATAACATCTAGTCATGAATATGTAAGTTATTTTAATATGCTATAAAATAACATTTCAAGCGTTATATTTTCGTTTTTTCATGTTTGATAATATCGTACAGACTTCAATACACAGTAAGGCCCGCTTTCCACTGCTAACAGAAGATCATAAGCAGAAGCATCACCGTTTCGTCACTGCTAAAATGCAAGTGAAGGATCCTCTCTCTTCTCTCTCTTTATCTGACTTTCTCTTTCGCACACTGCCAATAAAACTCATTCGCCGCATTATTAGGGTGCGTTTCCACCAGAGATGTGCGATGGAAATGTGTCGTGCGAGGATGTCTAGCTGTGCTGTGAAAATGTGTGGGGGTTTCCACCAAAGCTGTGCGATGAAAATGTGCCTACGAGGATGTGTAGCGGAGCTGTGAAAATGCGCATTAATGTGTGGTGCGAGGATGCGTTGCGAAGCTGTGAAATGTGTCTACGGGGGTGCAGTGGGGTGTAGTGGTCCGTCTATGATGGTGGCGGCTGATATGAACATAGCTACCAGTGGCTGCGCAGATGTCGATTTTAAGGCCAAAATGGTGGTAAGAGGTGGGGAGTGCGGGCGGTAGGATAGTTAGCCAATACATCCATGGCCAAAGTAGCGCATCAGAAAACACTGTCATGGCCGCCGTGTTTTGATTGGTCAGTTACTGTATCTGCGCAAACATCTCGGAAAATGAAGTTCACATCAGCCGATTATAAATGACCTTACTGTACAGTATGCGCCAACCTCGCAACACATCCTTCTCAACACACACATTCCTCGCAACACATCTCTCGTACACATCCCTCGCAACACATCCCTCGCACACATCTCTCGCTTGTTTTGTATGCGCAAAAATCTAGCTCCGCTGAGTAGTTTCCACCAGAGCTGTGCTGACCGAGGCGAGGTAAATGAAGCGATTCTATTGGTTCTCCACAAACACATCCCTCGCTACGCATCCTCGCACATCTCTGGTGGAAACGCAGCCTTACGATTGATTCTAGCAGAGGAATGTTTAAGGGTAGGTACTTACTGTGAGGTAAGTTGTCGGGTCCAGATAAAGAAAGAGGAAAGAAAGACTCTAAAAGATCTCTAAGTTCCATCCAGAACTCCCCAACTCGTTTATCGGCTGGTTCAAGTGAGTTGGTTGTAGCAATTAAGTGGGCTTCACGGAAAGATATTGTTACCAGATTAATAAATTGCCGTTTTCAATTAATTCGTAGTTATAAATAGTGAGGTAATTAATCTATACTATTGATAACTATTCGTCAGTCTGGTTGTTTGTTGGTTTTTTGCGCTTAATTCGCTAGGTACATCTATTGCGATGCTAAATGTATGGAGAGTTTGAGTGAGATGGGAGAAAGGACACAGGATATGTTTTGTTTCGTAAATCATCCCTTAGCGAAGTGAAAAGAGGGTGGAATGGATATTCAATTAATTCTTACATGATTATAAAATTTGGAACATGGATAGTCATCCTACTAATATTATAAATGCGAAAGTTTGTAAGGATGTATGTGAGTGAGTGTGTGTGTGGGTTTGTTACTCTTTCACGCAAAAACTACTGAACGGATTTTCATGAAACTTTGCAGTAATATAGCTTAGACATCGGAATAACATAATTTGTTAAAATTTATAGAGATTTTTGAAGGGACTGCTTTCCCGAAGCGAAGCGAGGGCGGATTTACTAGTAAAACATAAATTATTTATTCCTAGCGATAATTACCCGTGGGATAATTTCAAGAGTATTTTGGCATTATATTACGCTCACGAAGGCGATGCAGCGGGCAAAACCTAGTATATATAACATCATCGCTAACTATGGAGTCCTATCTTTATCCGCTCTAGATAAACAAGGCCCTATAAAAATGCTCATCTGATAGCGAAAGTGGAACCGTCGTTAATATTCCCAAAGAGATTGCACCTTTTTTCTACTTAGGTAGCAGTCACCTATTTTAGGATGTTAATTTGCCCATAAAATGTAATATTTTACGGTGAAAGCGGCTTAAAACAGTGCTGAAAAATCCTATGATAACAACTCTATACATACTTTTAATGCTATAAATGCGGAAATAACTCTATCCGTATGTACGAGTATAGTCGGGACGTTTGTCTGCTACGTTTTAACTCAAATTCACCGATAAATGTGGGTGAAATATGGTATTGAAATTGTTTAAGAGTGTGGGAATACAGAACACAGGACCATACATACAGACCAGATTTTTTTGGCGTTTTTATACATAATGGTACGGAACCCTTCGTGCGCGAGTCCGACTCGCACTTGGCCGGTTTTTACATATTTACGCGACGAGTTTGTGATGTGTTTTACAAGAATTTAATAATATATTCTATTCCAAATGTGTCAAACTATTTTGACGCTATGCAATTAACTACTTTACTCGTATAAGAATCCGCGAACAACTGGTATGTATGATGGTGTCTAACTCCATCCTTGCCTCCAGCCTTGTAGCACACAAGTATATGTATCTTCATGCAAGTATCATCTCCCTCCCTTAAAAAAATATAAAATACTAACATACATACTACCATCACGAATGATACGCCCCAATCACACCCCAATGCAGGGCATCCTCAGCGCAAGTAGACTCTACGGTGGGTTGTCGCTTGTCGCAGACATTGGATTTTTGAATATGGGCTAATGGAATTCCACAAAGTGGTCTGCCACATTTAACTAAATCGTTTACAAAGCAGACTTGGAACTCTGATTAACAATAAACTGCAATATTGATCGCAACGCAATTAGATGTTCATGTAACCCCCTACAAATTTGAATAGTACACTCCAATTGCGCCAATAGTTTGGAATCAGTGGCAGCTGTCGAGCGAATAAACAAAACATTTTATCTGCTGAGGTTCAGCGAGTTGAAACTATTACCACCAATATTATTGGGGATGAACCCTAATATAGTTTTACGGGTTACGAGGCTCCTATCTGGGCGTTATTAAATTTTAGTGCGGGTTCTGTTAACTGGATATATAAATACAGGTGCCCAAGTTAGTGTGAATATTTACCTTGGGTCGTCTAGTCTAACTTAATCTTAAAGACTTCGGGCGTTGTAATGCGTGTTTGTTTTACGCCTTCAGTAATTGTTACATTATAGCGTCTTGTTCAAACTATACTGTACTTTATGCCACTATAATTATGTTTATATTGTATTGTGGTATTACAGTCCATACAAAAATCATCGTTGACATGTGAATCTAATAAACATTATTAAAGTTACATAGGAGAGTCAGTTAAGAAATAATTAATTTGTTATTATCTTGGTCTTGCTGACCAATTTGTTGATGCTCTTTTTTATTTCAAATATTTCCGGTCATTAACAGCACACGCGTCGTCTGCTTGTTGTTAGCCATTGACGAAAAAATAATTACAATTAGGCAGTGTCCAATTAATTGTCTATCAACTGTAACCAGTTTAAACCGCATCGTTCCGCTTCAATCTAGTAACCACGTAACCACAATGTGTTGAATTGTTTATCCTTCCAGTGGTAACACCCAAATTATTATTGACAATGTTTATGGTATTAATTGCTAATGCTAAGTAGGTTGTAGAAATGACGATTAAATTGTTTAAGTATATACTGAGTAAATTAAGAAATGTTTTAGCCTAAGGTATGTAATTGGGCTGTATTTTAATGAGTAAGTAAGTTCTAGCCTACTTTTTGTTTTGCATTGAATGCAATGGAAACTTTACACTTGTTACATGAAAACATGTTTTTACTAGACAACACTAATTCTACTTGATGTTTGACATGGTCGGGCGGTGGTAAAGCGTAGAATATTTTCGTATCATGAAGTGTATTAGTTTCTGAATAATAAATTTATTTCTTTAGACATAATATTCTAAGTCAAACTATAATAGTGTGAGGAGCACTAAGAAATCAATAAATTTGATAAGCCTTCCCTTAAAGAGACCAAGAAATACCTAATTTACACATACATTAAAATTTTAAACACGCATTCACATATTTTTTTTATAATAAATGTTGAGAGACAAACTAATATGCGAAAACCTGAAATTAGTAATAAATTGCAGAAAATATCTGCTTTAATTGAAGGCGTGACTGGAATACACACGAATATTATTTTGGAATTAAGTTTTAATTAAGAGAGAATCGGTTACTTGTGATTATTTTGTTTTTAAATACCTACACAGAAAATAATTCGAGTTTCGCGTCATCAAAAAAAAACTCAATTAAAAGGACTTCTCGTGCCGTAAACAGTCGGAAGCTTTTTTGAGTTCAAATTGATTTTGTTATTTGAACCACGTTTAAATTGTCGCGAATAAAGCACTGTTTGTTGATAAACGAACTGAAAAACTTTCGAATTGAATTCACTGAACGGAAAAATATATTTGTAATTTGGTAGTAGTTAACAAGGCAACATCTGGAATGGAAGGCTTTGAACAGTTTAGGCGCATTAATTAGGGAAAACCTACCAAAAGTAGACGTTTAATGGCCTTGATTGTAGCAAATTTTAGTGTAACTCACGGTCTCTAGGAATTTGTGTCGAGTTGTAATTTGATTTGAGTAGGCAATTTATTCCAAAATAAAAAATAATAATATTTCACCAATACAAATTATAAATATACAAATTACCCACGTCCCCACGTGAGAGCCAAGCAACATAAACATTATCGGTTAAAATTTATTAAATTTAACCGTTAAATGATTAAACAGGAACTTATCATAATAAAGTATCCTCTCTCCCAGTCCAGGTTGTGCCTAATTTTATCGCAATTTGATAAGAACAATTATCGTGAGTTTTATTATCCTTCCGCTTCCCTTTCCACCCCATTAAGGGAGGATTTCCGGGATCAAAAGTCATATGCCCTTTACCGAGTTTCAAACTATCTTCCTACAAAATTTTATGTTAAGTTATTCAGTAACTTAAACTTGCTATACAAAGTCACTTTCGTATTTATAATAAGTACATATTAAATATGGATTATGTGAATAGTATAGTAGAGTAGTTACGCTCAAGGTACAAGGAACTATGGAACGAACTGCCTCCCTCGGCTCCATTCCCATATGGAGTCCTTCAAGAAGCGGGTCCGTCGCTTCCTTCTAAGCCGGCAACGCGTTGGTGATGCCTCTAGTGTTGCCAATGCCCTGGGGCGACGGTGATCACTTACCATCAGGTGACCCGTTTGCTCGTTTGCCTACGTAGACTATAAAAAAAGAAAAAGCTCGTGAAAGTAATATCTATCTGTAACGGTAAGAAAACACTTATTAGCTCGGAACCGATTTGGCATCACTTCGCCTTAAGCCTTGAGGTTATCCCTATACTTGAGTCTCCGAGCATATGAAATTGCCACTCTTGGCCAAAACCAAACTAATTACCTGTGCTCACAGTTCAATTCAGCTTGTAAGCAATTTTTACTAAGGGCATTTTTAGATCCCACCGTCAGCCTTAAATATACCTTAATCGCATAGGCGGAAAGCAGGCATTTGTGTGTCATATAATTATAACGGATTCCAGTTCGAAAGCGAATGGAGTTTAGAAGAGGGCGTTTTCGATTCTGATAAGGTGCGATGTTATAGTTTCATGATATACCTAGAATACTTAATGGCTTGCGATATTTTACAACCTATTTCAGGAACAGGAGGAGGTTCTCAATTCGAATGTATTTTATGTAACTCATAATTTTACTGAGTGAATCGATTTTTGATATTGACGTGTAGTTTTTGAGTTCTCCCTAATAGTGTGTTTTAAATAATGCCCCTTATAATGCATTTTTAACAGACTTTTAAAAAGGTGGAGGCTGGAGGTTCTCAATTAGTTTGTATTTTTTTCTTTTGTGTAATTATCTTATACTTTTGCACTTGATGAACCGGTTTTTTCATATTTTTTCTTTTGTTCGAAAGGTAGAGTTTCACGTTATTCTAAACTAGAGAACCGCCCGCGCTTCGCTTCGAGACCCGTAGGTATCAGCCGCGTAGGTCCCGCTCCCGTAGGAATCTCAGCTAAACAATAGCCTATAACATTTGCCTATGACTTAAGTATAAATCACATGTAGTATTTGATAGCGTGATTCAGAACTTGCAAATGAATTTGACTAACGCCATCTATTAACAGCATCCGGAACTAAATATCTAGCAACTAACAAAACATCGATCTTCCCATGGGAATGAGATGTTTTTCCGCGGTAAAAAGTAGCCCACGTCACTCTCCACCCTCCTAACTATCCCCACACACATAAATCATACCATATAATAGCCATGCTGCGACGTGAAAGAGTCACAAACAAACAAACAAACACACTTTCACATTTATAATATTAGTAAGGATAGAGTATTTTATACTTTAATTTATAATCTTACTAGCTGACCCTGCAAACGTTGTTATGCCATATAAATTATTTCTAGGAAAATAACTATTAAAAAATAGCTGTTGGTGTTAAAAGGGTGAAAATTTAGGGTTGTATGTATTTTTTTAATGCCACATTATAGAAAAATTACCTTACCTTATCACTTAAGGGTATAAAAAATAGAAAGTAGCCGATTCTCAGACCTACTGAATATGCGTACAAAATTTCATTACAATCGGTCAAGCCGTTTCGGAGGAGTATGGTAACTAACATTGTGACACGAGAATTTTTATATATAAGATAAATTAAATTGAATTTAATTACATTTAATTATAAATTACATTTAATTTATACTCTTTACCTCATAACTTTTAACCGAGTGTTTTAAAGATTTGTATAACCCGTTTTACTACTGTCCCTTGGAGCTGTGAATAAATCAAACTTTTAAGCCAACGCAATCAAAAAGATTCAGCCGTTTAAGCCACATCGAAAATCGCAAGGGAATCAAAACCTACAAGGCACTACTTCTCGTGAACTCAGAATCCTAAAATTTGGTAAGAATCAACGTCTTATAACACAGAAAAGGAGTAAATGCAAAAACGTAAATTTTTATAAATATATTCTTAATCATTTCCAGACTCGACTGTCGTGATGGGTAAACTTTTACCTACCTACAGGTTTGTACGGAACCCTCGGTAGGTACGTGAGTCCGACTCGCACTTGGCCGATTTTTTAATCAAATGCTAGCGGTTGACCGCTAATCCCATATAAACTCGAGCGACATATGACGGGTAGTTTTTGACTTATCGATTTTAATTTCAGTAATTTATTTGTAAGTTAGTTATTTGTAAGTTAGGCTCTAGACACACGGACCGCATTTCAACTGCATTCCAACTGCAAATAGCAGTTCACGTGCTGTTTGAATGCAGTTGAGACGACTGCAATGGAACTGCAAACCAAACGCCCAAACAAACCAAACCAAACTGCAATTGAACTGCAATCCGACTGCGCGTTTGGTTTGCAGTTCTATTGCAGTCGTGTCAACTGCATTCAAACAGCACGTGAACTGCAATTTGCGGTTGGAATGCAGTTGAAATGCGGTCCGTCTGTCTAGAGCCTTAACAAGTTAGTTGTATAACTTGTCGAGGTTGAAGTCGGTTTTCTTTTGCTAAAGTTATCGAGTTGATAAATGGGCGCCAACCATTAAAGCTACAAGCTACAAGTCCATACAAGTCACTAATCAATAGTTCGATCGTTGTACAAGTTTCGTGGTTTATCGTCTTACTTGTTGACGGTTTTATTGCAGTTGATATCGCGGTGAGATTCATTGCACTCGCCAAGTTTTGCGTTAGGTAATGTATGTAATGCTGGGAGTAACCTGTCTTTGAAAATAGTCCCGGATTCGTTTTACGTCTACTGTGGACGTTATGCACGCATCTATCCCTATTTGTGATGCTACATTTGTATTTCTACGTTCTAAACGCTACACTAAATATTCTATCTTATGAATATGATGGTTTGATTTTAATTTAATTTTAAATATTCTCATATACGTATTTGAATAAATCTGAACCTTCTAAATAACCAGTACCTCTATTATGAGTTTTTAATACTATAGTTTACTATAGACGCTAGCGACTATCGTTTAGAATTTGTATGAGAATCCGTACAGCGCCTCTAGCGGATACTATACTGAACTAAAATTCTCATACAAATTCTATACGATAGTCGCTAGCGTGTATAGTATTAAAAACTCATAATAGAGGTACAGATGTGTATTAATATGCGCTTCAAATTGCATCTTCTGTTTAATATAAAAAACAAAATATTGCGGCATCCCTAGAAATTATCTTACAGGGTTGTTTGATACTTCTTAGTAAACTACGGGATAACCTGAATAATTTATGGTGCGTACCTATATTATCATGTAGTACCCACTAATATTATAAATGTGAAATAATACCTACCAATCTAGAAAAGTAGCTTAAACCTCAGTAGAGTATCACGTGTGGGTAACCGGTTAAATTAATTTTATTATGAAAATAGATACCTAATTAATTTTTGCTTATCTCACGCTGATTTGCCTCTATTTTTTGCTTTACTTTTGACTAAATTACTTATAATGTTACAAGTATGTTAAAGAAACTGGTTTAAATACATTTTTATACTGTGTGAATTATTTTTTTATCTCACAGACTTTATTTGCCTAAATTCTATTATGCAAAATGTTTTAACGAAAAGCGTTGCACGATTTAAAAAGCAGCGTGACACGCGTTTCAAATTCACCAGCAAATAATATTAAATTTTATCACGACGTTAAATGCAAGCCAATAAATCGGCTTAACGCCGTCATATATCATAATATTCGCGATACAAATGTGAAATATTCGGAGCGAACATATTGGCAGTGTTACTGCGTCCGTTCTAAATTAAGGTCCAAAATTCCTGACGCAATTTGGCTTAACTGGCATTGTACCGAAAATATTCTGGCAGTGGAATGAAAAAGTTATTCTTCGGCTCACAACTGCCTTACAATAGTACTAAATAAAACAATTGGAGATGGGAACAAAGGTCTTTTGTGTATCGTAAGGAACTTTGACCACAACGTCATTAGCAACGAATAAATAACGCAAAGACGATGAAGACTTAACTAAAATTTATTTCTTTCTCCGCATGTCTTTCTGCCTCTTCGTTTGTTTGCCTGTTTGATTTTCAACAAATGTACTGAAAAAGAAAATATCTATTTGTATTTCCATGAGTATGACCTCAGTGTGAGGACGGTGATAACGGTTAGCGTCAGAACCCCTGGACCAAGTGCGAAATTCTTTGTTTGGAGACTGTCAAGATTTAGTACCTTTTTGGTACTATTTGGTACCTAAATTAAATTATATAACGGACGGACGGTGAGGTTGGTGTAAAATCTGAATCACGCTATCATCGCAGTTTTCTATACCACTCGCTCATGCTATATTGCATATACAAGTTACTACAGTGAACGTCTCATCTTGTAGATGTCACGTTTGTCATGTCATTTGCCAATAATAATTTGGTGATAGGACTTTTTGTAAGAAGAATTGAATTCAAAATTACTGGTATTGTTTACCTTTTCGTGAAGCTCGCCCGAAGATATTATCATCTCTAGCTTGAGGGAGCTAAAGAACAGAAAATGAAAGTGCATTCAAAAATTGCATCACGCTTAGCAAATTTCAGTAGTTAACGACAAGAATTATAGCTTTCAGCGTTTGTACAACAATCGGTACATCTCAATTATTCTCAGTTTCTGAGGCAAATAGCAACTCGACACTCGCAATGGTTTAATGAAAAATGCCAGCGCAACGTTCAGTAATATTTCGGAAGACAGTTTTAAAATTCAATTGGGGTACGAACATCAAACAAGTAAATTTATATCTCGTATATACCAAAGAATTACAAAAGGCATATTGGAATTTATTTATTTATTTAAACTTTAATGTACCGGGAACATTGTGGTACAAAAGGCGGACTTAATGCTAAAAGCATTCTCTACCAGTCAACCTTTAGACTAAGCAGATAGCATCGAAGGCGGTATTAAAATATTAATTAGAAAACAAATACGAAATTCACGGAATTCACGTTCTTAGGTAATTAATACAATGTTTTGGGATGTTACTCAATTGATTGCGTCTTTAATAGATTCAACATTAGGACCCGATCCTACTGGGGCCATTACACAGCAGTTTTAAATAATTGTTATAAAATAAATTAAGGGAATAAAAACGCTTATACTCGTATGTATCTGGGAACACAGGTGACACATTATATGTAGGTACATACACACAATAAACACATTACAAATAACAGAATATTATCACTAAAACATAAACATATTATAACTGTCACACAAATCTCTACCCCCGCTGGGGCTCGTATCTGGGACTTACTGGACTTGCGGGACTAAGCATATACCTACCTGACTAAATTATGAATTAATGAAATATTATATTATGAATTTATGAAATGTTTATTCAAAGTAGTTTCTTTACAAACACTTTTTGAAAGTCAAACTAAGCTATCGCTTCAACAAATCCTTACGGTGAGTGGTCTTGGAAGAAGAAATGGCAAAAAACTCCCAAAGAGCTTCTTTTTCTACTCACAGTTACAAAATGACCTAACTTTCTTACGGCTAAAATACGAATTACTCGGAATGAGGGACTAAAATTGACAATGATAATAACAGTTTCGCATCTGAATATGAGTGTAAATATAGTCCAAAAAGCATCTTTTGGCGCGTGGGTGACAGAGACAACGCCTTACAGGTAAGGCAAACTGTAAGGCGCTGTCTCTGTCACCCACGCGCCAAAAGATGCTTGTAGGAGGACTACATATATGTAGCATTTGACAAGTGAACATGTGACATGTCACACATGTCATGACCAACTCGATGACACTCTTTATTGTCCCCTCCCTAGTCGATAACGCGTTACGTAATTAATTAATAAAGTAGGACCATTTTAATAGGCCACATTTGACAACTGTTTGTCTTTGCTCTATAGTGAGGGTAACCTGCTGAAAAGCATCGATTAATTTAATTAATCGATAAGGACTTCAAACATATTCTGTAAATTGAATGTGATTGTTATAAAAACTATTTTAATGACCGCACAGTTCAAACAATGACTAAAAAAACGACAAAAATAATGCGTCTAATAATGGCGCGAAATGAAATCATGACTTTTTTGTAACATTTCACGTTTCTGGATACTGGCTTTTGAGCCAGACGTTATACATATATACATTTAAATGAATGATTACATATTTTTTGGCCTAAAATGTAAGAAAATTAATTCTGTTCCCATTAAAATATATTTTATTTTGTAATGGTGAAATACTTTTTGACGATTATTTCGACTTCTCAATTCATATTCAACTTATCTACTGATCTGTTTCTTTTGGTACCATCTCTAATGTTTAAAAAGAAAAAGAGTTCACTGACGTAACTTTGTAACGACGTTAGTTCTTTACTTAAAAGTGTAAAAGTTTTAACAATATCTAGTAGGGAATATTAAGTAATATGGAGTGTCTCCCTTACAAGGTTACTTTGTAAAATTTTGACGAACTGTCAAATGTGGCCTATTAAAATGGCCCTACTATAGTCTTTGTTATAACACATAGACAACGGTGACTACTTACGATAATGGATAGTTTCTCGTTACATTTCTATTTTATTAAAGGCAGATCACATCAAAGAGTCTTTCATTATCTCAGGCTTACTTCATGCTTAGCTTTGGCCTTTTACAGTATTTTTTACAATCATGTAGTTTATTTCTAATAAGAATTCGGATAGCTATACTCTATTTGAAATGGAGCTGGAAACAATGTAAACAAACCATTTTTAGGGTTTTCACTAAGTGATATTTATGTCTGAATCAAATGCGTTGTGTTTCGACTAAACTACTGACTATAATTTTTCTGATTCCATATTTAACTATGTAGCGATCGATAAAAACTTCAAACTGCGAGAACATACGGTAAAAATAATGTTATTAAAGCTTTCGTAATTGAATAACTCATGCAGCCACAAGCTTAAAAACGAAAAGCGATTTGACACCTTCTTCAAAATACCGTAATTTGTTCTAAGCCTGTTTATACCTATAATACGTTAATTTTATTGTTTGTTTAAAATTATTTTTGTGTTTAGCCACATTAGTTTTGTTAATATTTATAGTGTAGTGGGTGTTATGTGTTTTCGTAAAGTTTTTCATTAAGCAAACAAAATAATTACCTTGTGATAATACGGACAAAAAGTTTGTGTTATATGGCTACTGTTTACGCACTCTTTTGGTTTTGTCCAGCTCCAATCTGAACGGAGTATAGTACCTATTTTTTGACTGATAAATTCAGTATTTTTTTATTTGTTAATAGAATTTGAACTGCTACCATTGATGAAAAAAAAAACCTATTTTGTGAATGTATGACATATTTCGACGGCCTTTTAACCTAGTTAATGGTGACTCTAGGGCGTGGGTAGTAGAGAGGAGGCGTAAATTTATAACCTAGTTGTCCCCTAGTGACTTCACCAACGTGTTTTTTTCAGTTTAGCCCTAGAGTCTTCAAAGAACATATATTATACCTATACCAAATTTTAGCTTCTTGCGTTATGCAATTTCGGCTATGCGTTGACGGTCCATCACTCATTCAGTCACTCAGCAATGCAAGAGTTTTATATAATATTAATTAACCTATGATGATATGGCATTATTATTCCTAATAATTAAATAGGTACTCCATCCTCATTTCCGACACCGAAGCAATATAAAGCAAGTAGAAAACAGCCTTTCTTTATTGGCAGTCCAAATTCCCTGTAGCTTTCATTCAACGTTATTTCATGTAAATTTTTATCGCTTCGACGCCCAAGGGAAATCTGTAATAAAGTGTTTTGTACGAAAATCATGGAATATCGATTTCTTTACAAAACTAATATTTTTTATTGGTACTTTTGACAGGTATATACATATATTTAAGTTTCGTAATAGTACTCTACATAATCTAAACTGTACAAAACTAACTGATCTACATAATAAGTGCATCGAATAGTCATACAAAAATGCGTGAGTGTCGTTATACTCGTAGGTTGGAACGAAGTCATAGTCGTACAAGGATCTTTTGGACAGGGAAGGCAAACTGTAAGGCGCTGTCTCTGTCACCCTCACGTCAGCCACGTGCCAAAAGATCTTTGTAGGACTTTACCTATATTGTTGCACTTTAATGTGACACTTGAACTTCTGAAATTCCTCACCTAACAGCTGATTTACCTGACCTGATTGGCACCTTATTGGCTACAATTAACAAAACTGGTTGACCAATAAGTGCGCATCTATGACTGGGCTCGGCCAATAGTACCTAATATTCCCATTTCCGTCTCGCGAAAATCTTACACTTTTCATTTTCTAGCTTCCATTCCTAGCGGGCAATAAGGAACTTCATTCCAAAAATGTGGATCTACAAGTACTTTTAAAGATAAGCAAGTAACAGCATATTAAAATCAAAATCTAAACCAGTCTTGAAAGCATTTCGTATTCCAAGTTAATTGAGATACAGAAGGAATTTACGACTTTTCGTAATACAATAACGTGCGAAAATTATATATGTAATCTGGAAATTAATGTCTATTTCAGACGAAGATAAGGCGAAAATTAACTCGCTTAAATCAAAAGCGTAGTACGTGGTGAACATTAACTTTGAATTAACTAACAATTAAGTTATAATTGGATATGTTGCAGAACTTGTTAGGTTTTTGGATGGTTATTATTGTCTTTGGCCAAGATTGGTGGTGTAAATAATGTCACTTCTTATTATTTTCAGAATTGCTTTAAACAGTTCATTTGTCTTGGTTCTAGTGAATAGTGCTCCTTTATATTATGCACCAGGATTATATTTGCATATTGGTGGCCAGTTCAAGAATGGGAAGAATTTTTAGTTATAACCCAAAACTCTCTTACTCTTCTCTCTCTCTTCTCTCTTTAAATATCGGATTTTCTCTCCTAATTAAAAAAAACTACAATTTATAATGCCAAATCTTGATTATCAGACCTTACTTCAAAAAAATTTGAAAATATCACGATGATTATGATCACCGAATCACAATTGTTATTTTGTTACTTTTATAAGTCGGTTTGTAATGCTATTTGATTGAAGTCAGTTAACGTAGTTTATATTTTACACGCATGTCCATGCATTTACCTTTTATTACACGTTAGAAATAAAGGTAGGTACCCTAATTTCTTCCTGTAATAGAAAATGACTTCTTTCCAAGTATCAATTTACTTGAGTAACTCGAGAATTAGAAATGCCGCGAGTTTACTGCCGTATTACCATACCATAGCACTCGTAATAAAAAAACACTTATTTAAAATTTCCAATTTCCACTCCAAAGCTTAACATTGCTCCATCGGCTTGGGTTGAATATATTTTAATATAATTGACGACGTCAGTACCTAATAAGAATTTCGTTCGGTAATTTGAGCAAATTTTCTGGCTTGTGGCAAAACAGACGGGTTCCCTTCGGTAATTTTAATTCCAACGCTTTCTCTAATTAAAATATAACAATAAACGATCCTTTGTCTGTTTCACGAAGTCTAGTTAACACAATTCTGTATTTTTGACCGGTACTGAGTACAAAATCTGTGTTTATAATTGGGGTGAAATTTTTCCTTTCATCAAAGAGCTCAGCCTAACCTGATCGCGGTTTAGGTGCGGTTTAAAACGAACGAGATGTTTTTGTTAATTTTTTTCTTTTCGAGGCCACTGGGCTAATTGAAATCAAGTTTTACCTATAAGGCATTTACACCTTCCTCCTATAAAAGTGTTGCGGTCCCATTGAAAATCCAGTAGATAAGCATGTTATAATCTTTGATGGTGGACGAGAACACCATCTAAGAACATAGACGAGGCTTTGGGCAAAACGTCCCATTTGGAAAACGTCCCATGGGACGTTTTGCCCAAGAACTTTTTTGACTTGGTCAATATCGCAGGAAGTCCAATTGCAAAAAACTTTACCAATTCAAATTTTACCTATCCCCGTATTTTTTACAGAAGCTTTTCACATTCAATTAGAAAATGGTTACGTCCATTAGAGCTGGCCTTGAGTTTTTTAATAATGCTAAAGATCTAGATACTTTTAGGTGCTTGTTGTGTGTCTCTTTGTTCTATTTTGTCATCGTTGCTGTGTAATATAGTTTCACTTTGAAATCTTCGAGTTAAAAATAGATTTATCTTCATAAGGTTTAAAATGACAAGGGGGTGCCACGTAGAGAGTACTGGAAAACTTTCAGAACCGATGATAGATTGCTCTGGATATTTATGATATACTGATGCAGAGTAATATTCTAACACCATCTAGGCATCTACTAACTGGACTAACCATCCTAGTCCCTTTTGAGTCTAGTTCTAGGTTGGTCAGAGTTGTTATGGGCGGCAGTGGAAGGGTGGTGCTGCATGCTCGTTTGTTATATTAATTCCATTAAAAAAAGACAACAAATAATTCCCTGTTAGTCTCTCGGCCAGGGATATGGTAGCCTCACGAGGGTGGGTACCCAATTGTATCATGGGGTTATAGGCTACACAGAATACACACACCCAAACAAGGAATGGAATTAAACTTCGTCACTAAAATTGTTATTCCAGCTGCTAAATAGTTTTGTCTGAGCATAAAATATTATTTTAAAACCTGTCATAATGCGAGTGCTTGTAGAAAATTCTACTTGAATGTGCTGTTAAGTTGATGCCGCGTATATTCATACACGTGACACGTATTTATTCATAGGAAAAGCTCGACGCAGGCAAGTTTTTCCAAATCTTCGTGGTATGAGTTATAACTTATTATGGCCATATAATTATGCTCGGCGACTCAAGAATAGGAACAACAAAAGCTGCCGGAATACGAACGCTTACAATATACCTACCAAACAAGATTGTTGCTCCGCTCCTATTGGTCTTAATGTGATTTTATATAGCCTAAAGCCTTCCTCAATCGAGTATCAAACACAAAAATAATTGTTGAAATTGAATCATTAGTTCTTGAAATTAGTCATTTCAAACAAACTTCAGCTTTATATATGAGACAACTTGAAGTATATTAAACTACTAGTATCATAATATTACACTACCAAAGACCTTTTTCGAAGCTCAAAATTTCAATAATGCAAAGTATTGCATTTCCTGCATTGCTTGCTGGGAGAAGCAGTTACTGCTACAAAGGAGAACAAATATAAATATACCTGAGCTTGGAGCCAATACCAATATTGATGCTGGTACCTTGGTGCTGTCATATTAGATTTGCTTCGACAAGACATTTTTATACAAGGTACATTGATCGGAAGTTGCAGTATTACGGCCTAGAATACTGACCTAAATCTCAAGCGGTTAGACCTATATGTCGAAAGATGAGGCAACAGCCAACCCCTGTTAGGTGGTAAGGCCAAAACCTGAGTAACTAAGTATACTCCGTTCAAGTTCGATATGGATTTCGTTTTAATGACAATCTATACTTACTCTATACTATTGTCAGCTCCTGTGATTAAGCCTACGTTGTAGTATGACGGCGAGAATTTAAAATGGCTCAAGTAAATTTTTTTTGCAAACTGTATTGAGCTGTGAGCACACGTAAAAAATTGTTTTAGCGGGGTGTGGCAATTCCATATTCTCAGCGACTAAAGTATAGTTATTCACCACTCTCTTGCTTAAGACGTCACCAAACGACTTGTCATGTTCCGGCATGAAGCTTGATAGCCCCTACTTTCTTTCTTTTCCATTTGAGTATTCTTGACTGGCTTTGTAAAAAAATCAGTGTTGAGGTTTACACCTCGATGACGAATAATATACCAGTAAAGTAGGGTTGTGATGGATTTGATCCATCAAAAATGAGCAAGAAGTTCTCCTGTCTTAGGTGTCAAGTGAAAGATGACTTGACGTTTCGAGTGAAATGATTTGTTCCTCAACGTTCAATCGACGTAAACTGCGTTACCCTCTTCTGCCAAAAACTTAACTATTTCATTTAATCCCTGGCCAAACATTAAAAATACCTCATAAACTTGATGGTGGTCACATATTTTCGAGGGCGAAGTTACGTTGCCATTTAAAATATTCACGTTTACCCAAAAAGCGACGTGAGTGGCCAGAAGATAATAAAATACCCTGAAATATTCCCAGTACTAGTCAACCGCGTTCATTTCCCGTGAGATAGTACCCGCTTGAAATTTGCATAAAGTGTACCTAATGCCGTATTGTCCATAACATAAACCAACGTTTTACGGCCAGATCTCAAAATCCTTCGGAAAAAATGCACAATTTACATGAGTAATATTTTGTCGCGATATAACAAAGTCGTGTGTAGTCCCTTGTGAGCCACACGTACGCAAGCGTGTGGAAAACGATGAAAGAGAATATTTCTTTCGTATGATATTTCTGTCTTTAAATGTCTCACGGGACATTGACGACCTTTGAAGGGTTAGAGGACAGCCGGTTCTGATTGTATATAAAACGACAATTGTGAGGTTTTAAAAATAATCTTTTAGTAAAAATGTATTGTAACAGCTGATTGTAATTAAGTAAATTGATTATTTATGTACCATTTCCAACAATCCGTTTCTTTTTTTTCTTATACTGTGTCACCTCATGGCTTCGTACCTACTGGTTGAACCGATTTCGATAATTCTTTCGACATTCGAATGTTAATTTGAGGGACATCTGACAGTCAGTTTTTGAGTTATTTTCAATAATGTGATTTAATTAATGATAACTTTTGTTAAACGACAGTTGTGAAGTTTTAAAAATAATCTTTTAGTATATTGTAACCATTGATTGTAACTAAGTAAATTGATTATTTTATGTTCCATTTGCAACAATGCGTGATATAATACCCTGCCCACAAACCGGTTTCAATTTCTAGCTGGGCAGACATTTATGTGACTGATAAATATTTGTTTTGGGTCTTATGTGTAGTCTATTGAAATGTTACACTTTTTGGGGCTTAGAGAGTGTCTTCCACAGAACTACATCTAATATCTTTAAACGAGCAATTCTTGTATATTTATTTATTTATTTTCACGATCTCGGAAACGGCTGCAAAGATTTTCATGAAAGTTACAGATTAGGGGGTTTTCGGCTCAAGGAATCGATTTATCAAGGTCCCAGGTTCGAGAAAAGCTCGGTTCCCGAGATAAAGAGATTTTAAAAACATCATACTGACGCCATCTATGAAACATTAGGATAACTTCTTTGAGGTACTGTTTGTAAACATCATACTGACCTGGAGCACTGGTGTCTTTGGGAAAGTTGTAGGTCTGGTTGAGACCTACATTTCCAATGACAGCTGTCAAACTTCGAACCGAGATATCCCGGCAACGGCTGCTTCTGGAGCACTGGTGTCTTTGGGAAAGTTGTAGGTCTGGTTGAGATCTACATTTCGGATGACAGCTGTCAAACTTCGAACCGAGATATCCCGGCAACGGCTGCTCCTGGAGCACTGGTGTCTTTGGGAAAGTTGTAGGTCTCGTCAAGACCTACATTTCCAATGACAGCTGTCAAACTTCGAACGGAGATATCCCGGCAACGGCTGCTCCTGGAGCACTGGTGTCTTTGGGAAAGTTGTAGGTCTGGTTGAGACCTACATTTCCAATGACAGCTGTCAAACTTCGAACCGAGATATCCCGGCAACGGCTGCTCCTGGAGCACTGGTGTCTTTGGGAAAGTTGTAGGTCTCGTCAAGACCTACATTTCCAATGACAGCTGTCAAACTTCGAACCGAGATATCCCGGCAACGGCTGCTCCTGGAGCACTGGTGTCTTTGGGAAAGTTGTAGGTCTGGTTGAGACCTACATTTCCAATGACAGCTGTCAAACTTCGAACCGAGATATCCCGGCAACGGCTGCTCCTGGAGCACTGGTATCTTTGAGAAAGTTGTAGGTCTCGTCAAGACCTACATTTCCAATGACAGCTGTCAAACTTCGAACCGAGATATCCCGGCAACGGCTGCTCCTGGAGCACTGGTGTCTTTGGGAAAGTTGTAGGTCTCGTCAAGACCTACATTTCCAATGACAGCTGTCAAACTTCGAACGGAGATATCCCGGCAACGGCTGCTCCTGGAGCACTGGTGTCTTTGGGAAAGTTGTAGGTCTGGTTGAGACCTACATTTCGGATGACAGCTGTCAAAATTATTAACGTTGAATATTTATTATTAATGATGCCAAAGAAGTATAACTTCTTACGTGCGTACATAAGTACACGCAATTCTTTTTAAACTCATATTATGTCGGAAAGATCGAAGAACATTATTCATATTTTATCAGTATGCGATTCATACTAAATATAATTTTCAACCGAGCAAAGCTCGGTCAACCAGGTACTTTTATTTAATCATCATCAAGAGAGGGTTATTTTAAACTTTAATCCAAGTTTGTAAGGGTGCAGATGGCTTTATGATTTACAATTGGAATTATTGGAAATACACATAATTGGAAAAACATAGGACCCACATAACAATTCCAAAACCAATTTTCAATTTAAATAGATAGAAATAGATAGATAGCATCTAGCTCTACAACGTTGGTCCAGTAACTTTTTAAAAACAAAAAATATGTAAGTGCTAGAAACAATAAAAATTTATTGAGCTTAATCTTTTATTACTAAGCATCCGGTGGATTGTAGTCAAGCATAAGTTATAATTAAGCCAGAATGCAACATGCAACACAAATGTTTGCACACTCAGCACTTCTTAGAGTTGCGTACGTCGTGGTTGCAGTTCTCAAGCAGTTAAACAAACACGCGAACAAATTATCTGTGTGTTAACTTACGAACATGTTTACAATGCATACGGTAGTAGCTTAGGGAGTACCCATACTGCATGACCCATTTTTTACAATTTTCGAAAAAGCTGGAAAAAACGAGATTTCTCAAAATTATATCTATTTATTGACTATGTGTAAAAAACCTAAGAAACGTGACCATGGGTAGTATTTTGGAAGACCCTCCCTTCTCCCTTCCCTGGACGGGTCACGTAGTAGAGTATGTTCCCTTAACAGGTACATATTTAATTAACCGACTTCAAAAAAAGGAGGAGGTTCTCAATTCGTCCGTGTATTCTCATAATGTGAATTTAATTTCCGCTAACTTTTGACTGGGTGTTCCGATTTTGATGATTATTTTTTTGTTCGAAAGGTAGTTTGTCGTGTGGTCCCTTATAAATTGAAGCAAGATTTGTATCGTGTAAATAAAACCGGCCAAGTGCGAGTTGGACTCGCGCACGAAGGGTTCGGTACCATTATGTATAAAACGCCAAAAAAATCTGGCCTTTTGTATGAGAACCTCACTTAAATATTTACTGAGTTTTTGTAACCACATATTAGCCACAAGCTACGCCATCTCTTGGACCGACTGGTAACTAAAAGCATGGACTACATATTAGCCACAAGCAATGCCATCTCGTGGACCGACTGGTAACTAAAAGCATGGACTACATATTAGCCACAAGCAATGCCATCTCGTGGACCGACTGGTAACTAAAAGCATGGACTACATATTAGCCACAAGTAACGCCATCTCTTCGACCGTAAGGTAACTAATATCGCTGAGGCGTCGAAAATATTATTTATTAACTTAAATGTTTATTTTATTCTGTTTTTTAGTATTTGTTGTTGTAGCGGCAACAGAAATACATCATCTGTGAAAATTTCAGCTGTGTAACTATTACGGTTCATGAGATACAGCCTGGTGACAGACGGACGGACGGACGGACAGCGAAGTCTCAGTAATAGGGTCCCGTTTTACCCTTTGGGTACGGAACCCTAAAAACGGAACTAAAAAATAAATATTTAAGTCGAAATATGGCTTCGACGCTTGAGCGATAAACCTTTCGCTCCAAGAGATGGCGCTGCTTGTGGCTAATATGTAGTCCCATGCTTTTAGTTATCCGTCGGTCCAAGAGATGGCGTTGCTTGTGGCTAATATGTGGCTACAAAAACTGAAGTAAATATTTAAGTGAGGCTTTCATACAACGGGCCAGATTTTTTTGGCGTTTTATACATAATGGTACGGAACCCTTCGTGCGCGAGTCCAACTCGCACTTGGCCGGTTTTTATTTATACGTAGAGAGTTATTAAAGACTAGATTCCGTTGTTGCTAATTATAGCCAAGGGGTGAACCAAACTGTTGGACACATCGAAGTGATGTTAGTGTTAGGTAGTTATTGCATTTGATGAAAATTTCATAAGGATACATTAATAAAAAATAACGTAAGTAGGTACCTACCATCGATAATGAGCAATTCCTACAACCGATAAGAAGCGAAATTCTCGGCTTATCAATAAATAAAATGTTTATTCTGATTTTAACAGAATCAACCTTCAAACGATCAGAGGTTATTGACACCATGCACACAACACGACACCAATATTTTAATTTCCAGATATATCAACTTTCCAAGTTGGGGCCAATAAAATACTGGGAACCAAACAACAGGCTTTGTGGAAATAACCAAAACAGGTGCAAAATCATTTTTTATGTATGCCAAGTAAGTGAGTGAACTGTTTTTTATGATTTTTTTATGATTTTCTTTTACAAAATGATGCAACTTACGAGTATGTCTATGTTAGGATGAATCTTGTGTTATAGCCATTTGCGCGTATCATCAAAAGTAGTAAAAATATAAGTACCTAATCAACACGCTAGGTATCCGCATAACTAAGAACTGAGACTTAGAATGTGTGTGTTTATGTATGCGGTAGTGCGAGTGAATTTGTGACCCGTGTTGCCCTACGATAAATATATCTTGGGATCAGTTAAACATCTGTAACACAGGTTAAAGCATAATCATGAATAATATTTACTTCATTCGGCACGTACCTAAAAGCGTTGGTCCCGGTTGTTATTGATAGATAAAAGTCGCCAAGCCATTTCGGAAGCCATTGGGTGGCATGAAAAATTCCCGATAGGTATTTGGGTTGACCAATAACTCAATAGTGAAGACCCAAGTAACAAAGTTCTCCTGTATACAGGCTCACAGCACTAGTACGTCTCTCTTAGTGGTTCCAGGATTTACTACCAAGCTTATAACGGGTTACACAGAGTTCTTTTGGTTTTATAGTACATCTATTCTTATAAGTTGACTTATAGTCGTGTATAGAACAAAATTATAGGCGCAGTAAAGGCTAAGATTAACTATAAAAGTGTTGCATAGGTATAAATACACTTGAGAAAACTTGCTCCAGTATGTAACACTTATAATCGGCTACAAGAAGTAATTATAAATCCGCTATTAGTGTCATACGCCAGTAAAAGTAATTTACAGAACTAAATACACTTAGAACCGTTTGCATTTGTTACTAGACCTTATAGGGGTGTATAAGTCAACTTTATGTGCCAATTATAAGTAAATAAGTTCTACAGTGGTTTCTTTTAGGAGTAAGTGTACTTGGTATTATTGTGGACTCTCGAATGCTGTTATAGTCTTCATTTCTGTATAAAGGTTTCTTGTAAAACTATTAGTGTCTATAGATATCTTAGTGAAGTCCATATAAGAACACATTTGTATGCGGAACCCTAATGCGTCACAATATGGCGCGACAGTGCTGTTAGGATTAATATTATTTTTAAACACAACTTAGTAAATATGCTGTGTTCAAAAGGCGAACAAAAATTGAGATGTAAAACACTATATACTTCACCGAAAATACTTACGCGTTCGCCGTGCAAACATGTATGCACTTATAATATTACGTGCGAAATACTTGTTAATACATATAATATAAAATAGATGAACTTATTTTTTATTATTTTATTTTCCTCCATAATCGAACAACACAACAACAATTCAGACATGTTTGAAGTAGCTAGTAATAGATGCGCGGAGTATGTTACACGCCTACCTGGTTCTATTAGATGCTTATAGCTGGCTTCGCGGGAGCAGATAGTTCTGCGTAGTCCAAATATGAGTATATTATTGGTCTAAGTGGTGCTCGCCAAATATACTATGAGTGTTTTATTAGCAAAAGTACGCGTATAAAATGGGCCCTTTTCCGTGGTTATAAACGTTTACTAGCCTGTTATAGACTTGGCCCCGGAACCACTACAAGACCACATTTTGTTACTTGGGGAGAGACCCTTGCTCCAGTGGACCATTAATGGGTTGAGGCCAATTAAATAAGTGGGTTGCCTTAGACATTTAATTTACATAAAATTCTTCCCTTTAACAAATTTTTGAAAAAGTAAAAAATTCAAATTGACCAAAAAACCATTTCGCTTGTTTAACATTTTAAAAATTTGTTCCCTTATGTACTGATTAATTTTAGTTTTTCACTGTAATTAAAATTATTTGTAACTATGTTTTGATTTTTTAACTTGAAATAAAATTATTATATGTAATATTTTATTGTTAACTGATAAAAAAATTCACCCTATATCGGAGTAAACTTAATGCTAAATATACGGTATGTAGGTACTTATGATTTGAATTGGTTCATTGATTAAGTGGATAACTTGTATTAATAAATTGGATTATTCCTTTCGGATCCCCAAACAATAAAAAGCCTCATCGGTAAATGATTTAAAAAGAAAATTTACAATAAAAATCAACGTTTTCAATTAACATATTAATTACAAAATTGGCCTATACGTCGCTGAAATATAATTGAGATGAATGATAATGAGTATCGAATCACCTGTCGTGTTTGTGAAATTCAATAATGGCCATGAATATTGAAATTTAATCTTGTTTAGTGTCGAATGCCAACATGTAATATAGTATTAATATGAGACGATGAATACTTTTTTAAGAGGTGGAATTGATAGAGTAATCCATAGAAGTTGAGGTAGTGTGAGATCCGGGAAAAGACATAGGATATCATTCTAGGTAAATTTTGTATCGGGAACATTCATAAGACTGTGGTAGGTATTTACTGACTAGGGCAATTTTAAAACAAAAAATATACTTTAAAATAATAATACCTACACGTACAGTGCAAATAACATTTTTGCGTGTGAGCTGACAAGCGACCTAATGAGGGTATAGATACCCCTATTATCCTTCGAAGAAATAATAAATAAGGTATTAGTTAGCCCCACTTAAATAGTGCCAAAATAATGATCACGCAAAAATGCTAATAGGTATTGAGTTATCTAGAATTAACCTAACCTAACCAGGGTTGGATTTTACTTAAAGATCATAGAAAAATTGAAAACAAGTAGGAAATAATAGAAAATAATAAACATAATTTTATGTGCGATAAAAATCTCGTCAAACGAAAATTAGGTACTTAGGCATTAAAAATATGCATATTGTGTTTGTATACCTACACATATAGGTATATAGAATTTATTTGGAGACTTACTTCACTACTTATAAAATTACCGAACCTATACTCCGACTTTTAATTCGATTCCTAAATTGACGTAAGCTAATGTCACTTTTCGAAATAATGTTGCCAGCTTTTCAATAATAGTGATTACTCACACGATTAACGAACGATGTTTTGATTATTCGATTTTTCTTTTCTCAATATGTCTATTATAATGTGTTTTAATAAAATATAATAAAAAATCAGACAACAATACGGAAAGATATTATATATAATATTATTTAAAATTATATAGTAAACGAAAAATATTAAACACCGGTACATGTATGCTTTTAGTACATACATGCACTAAAAGCTCTTATCAATTAAAAATGTAGGGGGAAATTGATAATAATTATTTTTTTATGTGTAGTTATTGATCCTGTAAAAACTTCATGCAGTATTTTAGCGATTTGCTAAATTATGCGAAACGATTACAATCCGATTAATATTTTCATCAAATCGAATCATTTGCGTCCAGGTAACAACACTATTTTTGTGATAATAAAAAACGGTAACACTGGAAATGTCATTTTAGGAATCGAATTAAAAGTCGGAGTATAGGTAGGTACTCTATCAAATAATTCAAACAAAAAAAAATACAATGTTATTATCCGATATCCGCCCAGGCACAGCTAGTAACGAAGAGGTTTTATGCTACCAGAGAAAGATAATTGAATAGTTTCCAGCAAACCCAATCCAGTTGCTATAATGAAATTCAGTAAAAATTCGAACAGGTTTAAAATTATCGTCGAGCAAAAACTGGTGAAAACGAATTCTGGTCGACATAAAGTTTGTGAAATTTCTGCTGACAAGTTGAGGTAGTTAAAAAGGTATAAAACAAGAAATGGAAAACGCGAGCAAATTCTTCAGTATTCGAAAGAGAATTTATTTTCTCCGCCTTCCTCTGATTTGGTAATTTATTATGTTTGCCTTCTGTTTCAGTACTAAATCAAGTTTCATGCGAATACGAAACATTAGTTGCGAAAAAAATTTTGGTAACCAGTAGGTAATCCATTATAAATTTTTCACGACGATTTTACAAATAATCCCGCTTGTGGTTTTAAAATGAAATATTGCTTGAGCAAAACATTAATAATGCTAATTATTCCAAAATGACTAAATGTTAGGGCTGTAATTCACGCATATTAATGAAGAGGCAAACCACATCCCTGGAGACAAGCAAGCATAACGTATGGCAATAACAAAATGATTTATCTTGCCTGTTATTAAATGTAATTTGTTTATTATATACATAACTAGCTTTCCGCCCGCGGCTCCGCCCGCGTGGAATTTTGTTAGGTATATAGCGTATTTTTACTGAACTCGACAGTGCTTTTCTTTAGACTTATTTTAGAAAAAAAGATTTTTCAGGCTGAAATCTTATTACAACTTCAATTTAATATCGAACAAAATCGCCCATGTAGTTTAATATTTGCTGCTTTCTCTTCATAAGAAAGTCCAACTCGCTCTTGGCTTGGAAGTTATTTTTCAGGAATTTGCATTTTACGATCCCGTGGAAATGTCCTAAGTAAATTTCCCGTCTCGTATAAATATTTGGAGTACTAAATCTCTATTTAATTTTACACCTACCTATATATTTTTAAGGTGATATTGAAAAAATACTGAAGCACATTTTTTAATTTTAACAAAGAGACTGGACATTCATTTTCAAGTCCCTAACTTGGAAACTAACGAAAAAAACACAAATTTTCACCCCGTATTTTTAGCGGTTGGAGGGTTAATTCGAAAAAACACTTGATTTTTTATTTACAACAAAGAGTATTTACCTATTTTCAGCTTTCTATCTTGAAAATTTTATTAAGTCCCATGCAATCTTTCACCCCCCTTTTAAAGGGGTTGAGGGTTAATTATCAAAAAAATCTGATACACGTATTCATTAATTTGAAGTAAGCAACCAAAATTCAAATTTCCAAGTGACTAACTTCAATGTTGTAGAATTTTCATATAATAGTTTTCACCCCTTTCATCCCCTTCAGAGTGGAATTTCCAAAAATCCTCTCTTGGTCCCCTACACTCCCCAAGGAACACACAATACATGGCAAATTTCATTTTTCTAACTTAGAAAATGACGGACTTCCATACAAACTTTCAACCCCTATTTTACCCCCTTAGGGGTAGAATTTCCAGAAACGCTTAAATACGTATCTATTAATTTTTAATCAGTTTTTCAGGAATTTGCATTTTACGATCCCGTGGAAATGTCCTAAGTAAATTTCCCGTCTCGTATAAATATTTGGAGTACTAAATCTCTATTTAATTTTACACCTACCTATATATTTTTAAGGTGATATTGAAAAAATACTGAAGCACATTTTTTAATTTTAACAAAGAGACTGGACATTCATTTTCAAGTCCCTAACTTGGAAACTAATGAAAAAAACACAAATTTTCACCCCGTATTTTTAGGGGTTGGAGGGTTAATTCGAAAAAACACTTGATTTTTTATTTACAACAAAGAGTATTTACCTATTTTCAGCTTTCTATCTTGAAAATTTTATTAAGTCCCATACAATCTTTCACCCCCCTTTTAAAGGGGTTGAGGGTTAATTATCAAAAAAATCTGATACACGTATTAATTAATTTGAAGTAAGCAACCAAAATTCAAATTTCCAAGTCACTAACTTCAATGTTGTAGAATTTTCATATAATAGTTTTCACCCCTTTCATCCCCTTCGGAGTGGAATTTCCAAAAATCCTCTCTTGGTCCCCTACACTCCCCAAGGAACATACAATACATGGCAAATTTCATGTTTCTAACTTAGAAAATGACGGACTTCCATACAAACTTTCAACCCCTATTTTACCCCCTTAGGGGTAGAATTTCCAGAAACACTTAAATACGTATCTATTAATTTTTAATCAGTAGCCCAAAAATAAAGTTTCATGTTTCTAACTTAAAAAATGACAGTCTTCCATACAAACTTTCAACCCCTATTTCACCCCTTTAGAGGTTGAATTTCATAAAATCCCGTCTTAGTGAGCACTTACATCCTTAAAAGAACCCGCATGCAAAATTTCACACTCCTAGCACTTGTAGTTTCTGAGATTTCGTGATGAGTCAGTGAGTGACCTTTCGCTTTTATATATATAGATGTATATGCTTCCTATCCGTATATCATAGAGCAGGCTCTTATCTTACTTAAAGTTACCTATACAAAATATCACCAAAATAAAATTATGAATTTAAATTAACGAGTGATGCAGTAATCCGCGACTAAACGCACAAAACATTTTGTATCATTCGTCACGGAAAAAGCTTTCCCCAGGAGGTTCAAAAACCGTCTTGAGGTATAAACAATGGTATGAATGACTATTTTAATTCTAATTTCAAAATGCACCGGCAATATCTGTATTAATTATTATCTACTACTACTTGATATTGTTTATAAATAGACGTAGGTATATGAACACGTATTATGTAACGGAAACTTCAACATCAAAAATACCGCACGGGTCTAGTAGATAAGTATTTTTAAACACCAATCAATAAATTAATTTCCATAGGATTGTAATTAAATCGCGCCTTTTAAGTTGTAGGTACACTAACCTACTATTTACCTTTTAGATTTTTTGTAAGATATTTATCATTATGTTAATAGGGTCAGTTTTATATTTTTTTCTACAAAAAATAACGAGCAGGCGACCGACCACACGATAGATGGTCACCATTGGACTCAAATATTTACTTTGGTAAAATGTTTACGGAAGTACCTATATTGTGAATTTCTTATTAAAACTTCTGATCGGATATTCTACGTAGAAACCTGAAATTTCAATATAGCCGCTATCACAATAATTATTACCAATAAAAAAATATAAATATGAAAATAGAAACGAAATAAAAATTAAAGTACATAGATCCCATGCAAGAAACATGTTTTACTAAATTTTTAACTTTATTCCCTCTAAATGTCGAGCTACTTGATCAAGCAACATTATTTAAAAAAAACCGGCCAAGTGCGAGTCGGCCTCGCGCACGAAGGGTTCCATACCATTATGTATAAAAACGCCAAAAAAATCTGGTCTGTTGTATGAAAGCCTCACTTAAATGTTTAATTGTTTTATTGTAGCCACATATAACCCACAACGCCATCTCTTGGACCGAAAGGTAACTAAACTATCGCTGAGGCGTCGAAAGTATGGGCGCCCACTTAAATATTTATTTTATTCTGTGTTTTAGTATTTGTTGTTGTAGCGGCAACAGAAATACATCATCTTTGAAAATTTCAACTGTGTAACTATTACGGTTCATGAGATACAGCCTGGTGACAGACGGACGGACGGACGGACGGACGGACAGCGAAGTCTCAGTAATAGGGTCCCGTTTTACCCTTTGGGTACGGAACCCTAAAAAAAACTGTATTACAGAGCCCCTCGTGTGTAATTCTGACACGTAGGTAGGTACATGCCTGAGTACCTAAAATAGATCGTGAAATGTTTTTTAAGTCGCTCCGTCGCCCGTTGATTGGGTATCTAACCAGTTATATGATGGTCCAGTCGTTTACATTTTTTTATCATATAATTATGATTCAGCAAACCAAATAATTGATTCTAACGGATACAGATTAAAAGTATTACTCAATATTATCTCTGTTATACTCGTAGGTGATACACTTACAAACAACTCTAACTATTGAGTGTAGAAGTAACATCGTTTGAATTAGTGAATTTAAAAGTAATCTGCGACAACATTGTGCGAAATGTACGAAAATATTGTAAGACATGCTTAAAAATTTTATACGAAACAGAGACCCGATACGAACCGAAACAGAACAATGACGCTATGAATAAAGTCAAGACCAAGATGACCTTTCCTCAGGGATCCCACAAACGGTGTAACTCTGAAAACTTCGTTAACCTCTACTGCAACTTACAAGTTTGAATGACACCTGACCAGACCACAATTCTTATTTAATACACCCTCCGAATACTTAATTCTAATAAGACAAGTTTGAGTAGATCCTAAATAATTGTGAGTTTTAAACATCTTCTGCCGACTACTATGTCACATGACGTCAGGTCTAGTAAATTAATTCCATTCTACGAATAATATCGTAATGACAACACAAATTCTAAGCAAAACGTATTTTAAAATGTGGATCTAAAGACTGAATACTAATTAGCCAAGAAAGGTGAAACTTTAAAACGTTTTATGTAATAACTTAGTAATCTTCAAACAAATAATGGGAACTGACGCCATTACCTTGTTTATACCGAAAACGGCAAAAACAGGAGAGAGCGTGCAATGTTCCCTATAACTGAAAATCTTATAACACACAACACAAATCCCACAAAAGACAAGACGAGCAATATAATCCTTCGTCTGAGAATATCATTATGTATCACCAATGCACTGGCAGCAGAAAGGATGTAGAAATTTCGCATAAATTCTGGCTCTCCGACTCCGAAACACATAAAAATATTTAATGGTTTTAAAAGAGGAGTAGCTAACCAGGTGGGTATAAAAGTTTGCCATAAAAATGATGAAATCAGACACCTCCAACAGTAAGGATCATCGCTATAGCCTCCTATGTTATTCAAGGTGGACATCAAGCAGGGAAGATTAACTTGAATTCTTCCAACTTAGAGTCAAGCAGTAAAACTTATTATTAAACGTATTTTAGTTTTTAGCTTTCAAAAGTAGTGTCCCGCCAATGACGACTTAAGTCGTGGGAATGTTCAACGTTTTCTGGCGCTTTTTTTTCCTGTGCCTTATTCATCGTTTACTATTAAGAATAGCTCCATCAAATTGCAAAACTTATATTAAAAATTTGGTTTAATCGATGACTCTATTCCAAAACTCCTTAAGATTACTTCTGAAACTGAAAGGTAGAAGCTTTTCAATATTTACAAATAAACACATGAAATTTTATTTTATGGGACAAGACCTTCAACTCCACCATAAGTTAATTAAAGTTAAAACGATAATGGGCCCGTACGTTGCCCTTGTGGCACTCCGAGCATTTGCATAAGCAATATGAGCACCATGACACAAGGTCGTCTAATAACATTATCTTTGCCATACAGAAAACGTCATTTTATGATTTTTTTACGTAAACGAGAGTACTAACATTATAAAATGCTTTCTCGTTTGTCAGAGAAAAATAATTGTGGGAATGTTTATGATTTTTATCTTAATTATAATATCAAGGATGGAATAAGTTTCTAGTTCAAAATGAAATATCGTAATAATGATATTTGTTTGTGTTTTGTCCATATATGTATGTACCTACGTAGAGTCGTAGATATACATAATATAATAAACTTTTTTTAACTGAGTTAACAAACGATGACAACTGTAATCGACCCAGTATAAAACTACAATCGGACATTTTTTTATTTAGTGTTGGAGGTTAAAATAATTTTAACTGCAAATGGTTTCAAGTCAAACCATCTATAGGTAGATACGTAGTGTACATTTAGACTTAAACTGATCATTTTGATTATCAGTTACCTTGGAAAATGTTGATTGAGTGCCCGACAGATTTAAACCACAGTAGATATATGTAGGAAGGAAACGTTCAGATAACTCGGCCTTATTTTTGATATACACTGCATTGAAGCGATGGTTGTCAATCATTTTTGTAAAATAAAATAATATTTTTATTTGTTTAATTTTCATAATTGAGTCTCAGGAAATCATTAGGAAAAGGTATACTTTCTGCTCCCTTCCTATTGTTGCTCGGATTTGATGTACGGGTGATGTACGGCGAAACTCGGCAGTCGTGAAGTGTACATTGTACAATGTATTGGTCTGAGCAATGTACATGCAGCGTTAAATAGCACGCTCACTGATTCAGTCAATGAGTTCATCACATGTAACGATGCTTAAACAACCGGTTATATTATCGTAAAATAATAACAATAATAGTAATTATTCCTACACCATTTATTTTCTTAAAACCTGTTTCTTTCATGCGTTCGTGTGCATTTTATATTATATTGCTTTCTATTTTACCGAATCCTAATTCGTAGAAAAAAATGTACAATCAATTTTTATACGTTAGTTTTATGTGTATGTAGAGCACATAACCAGTTTTGACAAATGCAAACATCTTATTCTTGACGTAATAAACTTGAATTAAATACATTTTAACAGACACGAAAGGAATTTTAACGTGGTAGTTAAGTAAGTGCCTTCGCCCGCGTGGAAATCGTTTAATATCGCGAAATAAGATCGGGAATGGGTAGATTTTTGAAAACCAAAGTATCCCATATGTATTGTGACCCTGAGTCTTCAACTATTTTCATTCCAAATTTCATCCAAATCGATTCAGTGGTTTAACCGTAAAAGTGTCACAGACAGACAGATAGACTTTCGCGTTTACAATATTGGTATGGATTTTGTATCTTAGGTCCTAAGATGAAACATGCATCAGTTATCGTTCAGTGTTTTTACATACACAGACAGACATACAAAAATTCTAAATATTATATATCATATATTTTTAATTTTGTTTATTTTTTTAAGTATGTATTGTTAGACGGAATATCGTAATAGCATATAATGCGCAACACTACGGTCATACCGATAGGACCCCATCACTAGCTGGAAGATGACAGAACTAGACTTGCCGCGCTTTTGTCAATGAGAAAGTTGTGTAAAGATTAAAGTTATTATTTAAATACAATATTTTGTGCTTATTAGTATGTACCACAAAATGCTGTAAATATCTATTAAATAAAAACTAAAAAATTCTAAAAATATTATTTTTAGCTTCTTAAACCAGTTAGATATATATTTATATTGACATATAAAATAGACATCTACAGATGTCTATATAAACCAAACTAATTAGCTATCCATATCCACCTACAGGTACTTATTCAACTTTGTTATTGAATAAGTACCTACATATTATAAGGAGGCGTGATAATATATGACTATAAACTTGTTAGTAAATATTTATTAGAATTATTACATGCAAATGAACACAATCGCAATTAGTTATTGTGATCATTATCAAGTTTATGATAATACCATCGATAATAATTATGTGTTTACATTCAGCATTGGCTATGGTTACAGTGTATCATGTATGCCATTTTTAGGGTTCCGTACGTGAGATGAAAAAATGGTCCAAGTGCGAGTCGGACTCGCGCACGAAGGGTTCCGTACCATAATGTATAAAACGTCAAAAAAATCTGGTCTGTTGTATGAAAGGCTCACTTAAACATTTAATTGTTTTATTGTAGCCACATATTACGCACAACGCCATCTCTTGGACCCAAAGGTAACTAAACTATCGCTGAGGCGTTGAAAGTGTGGGCGCCCACTTAAATATTTATTTTATTCTGTTTTTTAGCATTTGTTGTTGTAGCGGCAACGAAATATATCATCTGTGAAAATTTCAACTGTGTAACTATTACGGTTCATGAGATACAGCCTGGTGACAGACGGACGGACGGACGGACAGACGGACAGCGAAGTCTCAGTAATAGGGTCCCGTTTTACCCTTTGGGTACGGAATCCTAAAAACCGATCACGTATGTAGACCTAAACACACTTATGACTTATAAGAGGGGTAACGAGAACACAAGGAAGAAATGATAACATAAGGATTAAATAATGAAGATAATAATAATCTTTTGTAAATTATCTTTAAAGATTAGGTACTTTGAAAAGGGTTATGATATAAAATTTAATGATAGTGGAAAAAAAATTAATCGCTTCCGTGCTTTATAGCCTGGCTTCTGTTAGTTGGGTTGACCACTAACCCTCCACCAATCCGCATTGGAGCAGCGTGGTGTTGGATGTAGTATATAAATGAAAAGGGGTCTACGCTTGGTAGTGCGCCATTAATGGGTTGACGTCATATGTATACAAAATATTACAGAATAGTCGAAAATTTAATACTTATCTTACAATACCATAGTGTTCAATATGGAATTGATGTAAAATGTACTTACGGTTCAATTTAGCTTGTAAGCAAAATTTACTAACGGCATTTTAAATTCTCGAAATCATTCTGCAATGTACAGTGCCACAAACTTATCTGACCCAGTACGAACGAACGCTGCCTTCCATCGCTGCCGCGCCTTTTGCGCGGACTGAGGCGAGGGATTTTCGGGTCTCAAGGGTCTCCTTTTTACCCGGACATGAACTCAGGAGAACAAGTGTCTCCCGGTGGTGGAGCAGGCCCGCTGTTGAGCGGGCCCTGTCAGTCCCGTGTGTGTCCCGTCTGACCCAGTGGCCAAAATTGGAACTAATCCAAATGTTTATACTGTTGTCAGACAAAGACAAAGACAGTAGCACCCCCCTTACCGGGTCAGATAAGTTTGTGGCACTGTACCGTACTCACAGGGACGGAAAGCTGACATTTGTGTGGGATGCAATTAAAACTAATTTCATACTCAATTTTCAATTCATTGAAAACGACTGCAACGTATATTATTCAGTCTTGACAAGTTCATTTACTTTACTGGTTCGTAAAACTCTATTTCACCGAAGCATATTAATGGAATATTCCGTTTGAAAGCTAAAAAACAAATAGGTACAGGTTTTTCATAATAATAAAAGCGCCTCATTTCTGCATTATTTTTTATTACAGAGGCAAGTTTTTTGAACTTTTTATAGGTTAATTAGTTGTTTTTAACGTTGAGTTTTATTAATATTCGCTTCGCAGGCTACGGTAGGTCGGTCGGGCCGGATCGGTGTAGCCCGCGTGACCGGCGTGACAGACACTGAATACGCCACGCCACGATTTTCACGAATTTATGTGTGTTATAGGTAATTTTTGTTTTAAATCGACTAGTAACATACGCAAAATTAAGGATAACTCAAAAACTGTTCGTTATTCGTTATATCTCGCTTAAGTTTAAATGGCTCTAGGTGACAATCATCAGCTTTTTAATTTAAAAATAATAATCAAAATCGGTTTAAAAATGACGGATCAATCGCTGCCCATATACAAAAAATGTAAAATATATTTATTAGGTTCTATATTCGAAACCTCTTGACGCTGAAAAGCGATCTTGCTGTATCTCGAAAAAAAATGGGATTGTGAAAAGCGACCTTTTCGTCTTAAATATGAGTCGTTATATTCGCATTTTTTGAGTTACGACAAGATCGTATTCCAGCGTCGAGAAGCTTCGAACGTAGATCCTCCTCCTTTTTTTGAAATTAATAAAAAAGTCCACTGCAAACCACGACCACCCTCTAGACGAACGCACTGTTTTCCAAAATACTACTTGATTGACTTTGTATTAGTGTGTGTAATATTGCATTTTAAATTCAGTTATTTATTATGGTACGGTTGGAAGCTACAAGAAACATTTTGTAAGATTTTTGCCATCACACGCATCATCACGCATGCACAATTGGCCCAGCTGTTAGGTTAGATTATGTCGTATAATATAAATCAATAATTAAATTTGATACTGGTAAAGAAGATAACGAGTATAACGACAGGTAGGTGTCGAGATATAAGTACAACATTATGACTTCGGTCCAACCGAGTGTTCTACGACACTCACGTATTTTATGACGACTTTACTGTCCACCATATAAAAGTATTATAAAACTCAAATGGCGAGCTTAGTGTTTATTGCATTTTCTACCAGCCAACTGCTAGGCAAATTTATACGAAATGCGGGGTTGCGGGCGGCTAGAGTGGGAGCTCGAACCGTCCAACGGCAGCCCCGGGAAGGACTGCTCTGTGTGTGGCCGCACAGAGCCGTGGAGAACACGCGTCCGAGATGGGTCCGTAGAGGACATCGCGCTTGGAGGGCACCGGTCGTGTTCCTCTGGAGATCCCGGAGTCCTCCACAAGCGCTGAGGTAGGCCACCGGGGGGGTTTTAGTGGGTAAAAATCCCACATAACCCTGTGTCGCTCCCACGGCACCGGGTACCTTTCGAAGGTTTCCCCCTCGATAACAAAAAAAAAAGGCAAATACGAAATGCACGAAGATTTAATTTGTAATGCATACCTTCTTCTTATAAAAAAAAACCGAAAAATTCCATACTCCTACGTCTGCTTAGGTTATTCATAATGGGCAGTTGTTGCCCCTTTGTTCTGGCCCTACCCACATGCGCCCATGGATAAAAAGCTAAGCTACAACCCACTAATGGCCCACTACTGAGCACGGGTCTCTCCTCATTACTGAAGAGGCCTAGAGCATACTCCACCACGCTGCTCCAATGCGGATTGGTGGAGCCATATGCCCATGGATAACTATACATATACTCGTAATCGTAAACCAGTGCCAAAGTCTTTGAAAAGGGTCAAAAGTACTTACAACAAAAAGTAACAGGATTAAACCCATTGGAAAAGGAAGAGGATATTTATGACAAAAATAATAGGAAAAATAATTTACGGGTGATCTGAGGTCGGTAGGGGGTTGAGGGGGGGGGGGGGGGTTAAGGGTAATAAATGTCATATCGCAATTTCCGGAAACACTAAAAGTCCCTATTAAAAAAGTTATATGGCAAAGTTGTAGATAATAAACTACAGCATACAACACACACCTGTATGTGTGTGTGTATGATTGTCTGCTGTCTGCACCATAGCTCCCGAATGCGTTTTCTATCGACAGCCATTTTACTAGGATCGACTTAGAATCTACGTTAAACGCCGAGCTATGTGCATGACAAGTATTTTGCGTATAAATATATAATTTAAAAATTTCATACAAATCCAACATTTGCTACAGTTTACGTGCATGCAATTACGAGCTCGTTCGTTTTGAACGTAATCGCCTTTCACATAGCAACGTTCACTGCTTTCTTTATTCTGGTATCGGAAAAAATTACGCAACTCAGATTCACTGGTATAGCTGTCCAAGAAAACCTTTATAACATATTCTACGAGTTTAATACGATGATAATAGGTATGTATTACAGCATTAGTGTAGACTTAGTAGTGTCTGTGCTTGCGAAGCAAGTGGTCTTGGGTTCGATTCTCGACAGATAATCTTTTGTTTCTCAGGTCATAGGTGCTAGTGATGTCAAATTCTAAGCACGTGATTATTGAAAATTAGAGGTCATGCAGAGGTTCGAATACAGGATACAGGCCCATAAAGTGGAGAGAACAACGTTTATACCACTTCGTATTGTAAAACGTGCACAATTCACGATGATATACCTATCTTACTTTTGCTAGTTTTTAGGATAGCTGGGGAGCCGAAGAGGGGAATCTGGGATTTACTCGAGAGCGGCAAATTAAGGTACAGGGGATACCTTGTACCCAGTTAAGTACCTCCATCAAATATGAGCCCCATATATAAGTTCGAATTTTTTTGCACATTATAATAATGGTAGCGAGTTTGCGTCACATCTAAATCGTCAGATTATTGAATGAGAGCTTTTTTAGATTCACTTAACACCCACTTACAAAATCTGACGTGCTTGAGTAGATTTTTTCTCGATCATTTTCAACCCTTACGTATCACCCCCATCAAACAAACGATCAGATTAACATAGTACAGTATTAAAAATACGTAGAACATTGATGCTAGCAATATCTGAAGCGCTCGAGTATGTCCACATGGACATTATCCATACTAATATTATAAATGCGAAAGTCTGTCTGTCTGTCTGTCTGTGACGTTTTCACGGCTAAACCACCGGTGCGATTTGGATGAAATTCGGAATGAAAATAGTTGAAGACCCAGAGTCACATATAGGCTACTTTTTTTTCAAAAATCAACCCCTAAATGCTTGAAATAGGGGATGAAAGTTTGTATGAAAAATCTAAACCGCCTGACCGATTTCGATGAATTTTCCCAGGAAGATAGTTGATGACGTATCTTCTTCCCCACTTCCCCGGTTCGCGATATAAACGAATTCCACGCGGGCGAAGCCGCGGGCAAAAGCTAGTATTTTATATATTTAAAAGTCTATAACCGCTTCCCTCACCGATGAAAAGTTGTACATTACATAACATTTTTTTCTTCTTGACATCTAAGCTTTGCAACCCAATAGGTCTCTATGACGCTCGAGTAAATCCACATTTAGCATCGTCGGCTCCCGTACCAGGACGTTGTGTGGTGAAAAGCTAATTAGTGAAGAGACCACCTTTAGTTACCTACCATAATAATTTTGTATCTTTATATTTCTAAAGATTTATTGTCTTAACTTCCGCTCTGCGGTCAAATTTATTATTATTTGTATCATATTAAATTTATAATACCTACTTGTAGATAGGGTTCTGAACCCACAGACAATACCTACTTCATCATTCATGTAAATTTTAAAAATTAAATGTATAGTGACATTTAATTGATTGCTAATATATAAAAGTTTTTGCACTCCTCCATTCACCTTATTTTAACTGCGCTAAATTCCCGCAGTAAGGTTCTCCGTGTCGCAGGACTCGCAGGTAGCATTAACATTTCAGACTCCCATAAGAAGAAGAAGAAGAAGTTGTGTGCATGTGTGTGTGAACCGTGAACACCCATTATTGTGGTTAAATAATTATTTCATAAAAATACCTACCTTAAATTAATTAATTCATAACTTTTTTCAAAGTACACACAAGGTCGTTGATACAATAACAAGTCAATGCAGGTTAGGATTTCTCGTACTTACTACGGTTTTTGCTGTTCAAACTTAATAAGCGTTATGTATCTGTTAAAATGTATCTCTTATGTGTTATGATAATGGTTCATGTATGTTATGATTGTAATTTAATTAACACAGATACCTACTTTAAATTAAAATTAATAGTACGGACTACCAACTTCCCCCTCCCCTTCTTACTTCCTACAGAAATTATTTCTGAGATAAAAAAACTGTACCTACTTTTATATAGTTCTCCTACTTCACTGATGCGTCGAATTTGAAAAATGCGAGAAAAATATATTTTTCTCAAATTTTTCTCACATCCGTTTAAGAGTGAAACTTAATAATAAAGAACTTACTACTCTTTATTGAATACCAGAGCAAAAAAACAATAATGACACAAAAGGTGGTCTTGTCACTAGAGGATGATATCTCAGACAACTAAGGGTTAAGAAAAGAAATTATAACTATTGAAAACATTCCTGAAGGCAAGCTCTAATTAACATAGGTTTATTAATCTATACTAATATTATAAAGCTGAAGAGTTTGTTTGTTTGTTTGTTTGTTTGTTTGTTTGTTTGGTTGAACGCGCTAATCTCGGGAACTACTGGTTCGAATTGAAAATTTTTTTTTGTGTTGAATAGACCTTTTATCGAGGAAGGCTATAGGCTATATAACATCACGCTGCAACAATTAGGAGCGAAGAAATAATGGAAAATGTGGAAAAAACGGGGAAAATTATTCATTCTCGAGGGCTTTCGTTGCATGCGTTGCGAAAACGATTCAAGATACCAAAAATATATGTATGAAAGAATTATTCCTCTTGAAATGATCTAAAAAAATGTCCACGACAGTATATGTCTATCTTTTAAGATTAACACACTAGAACCGTTTTTATGGTAATCAAATTTGGTCGAACCCACTGCCATACCAAACTTGCCGCGTTTCCAAGTTTAATCTGAATTAATCTTGCTGTGATACTTTGCTATTATTTTGTCGTAAGCTTTATTTATAAGTTTAATTTAATTTAACCTATTTTGGTGATAGTTTATTATCTTCCCGAAATTCCTACGGGAGCGGGACCTACGCGGTTGATACTTACGGGTCCCGAAGCGAAGCGAGGGCGGTTCGCTAGTATGGTATAAAAAGATAAATATTTTAACACTAAAAAAGTTACACAGTGGGCGCGTTCCAGTAAATGACCAAAACACTCAAAACGACACTTCGCCGCAGAAAATTGAACGTTTTGAGTATTGTTTATGAATACAAATGACAGCTGTCAGTTTACAATGGCTTTGTCTTTCCGATTTCCGCGATAACAAAAGGCTGTAGTCAAAATAATGTAGACCGATGAGTAAAATGACCGAGAAGCGTATCCTGCGTATCGGTCAGCTGTCCGGACAGTCGTTTCGCGACGCTCGTATAGAATGCGCGTGCGTTACGCGTAGCTACAATGATCGTTTGCCGGCAATAAATACGTCGCGAAATATAAAACACAAAGCTGAAAGTTCATAATAGTTTTTTCGTGTAATCGTAAAAAAAGTTTTATAAAATGGCCAATATTCCGCTGGTGCGTCGTGCTATTGCGGGAGCGGCGCTTGCGCATAGCTCAACTGACTCTAACCCCATGCCAATGGACTCGCAGGAGGCGAACTGGACTCCCGCAGCATTGGAGAGGGCTGGGTCCACGCTCAAAGCCCTCAACCGCATGGCTAAACGACCACCCGTTCACATACTTTTCGAAGACGTCGGATTTACTGTCACCTCACATAAAGGTTTGTCAAATTATATTTTACCAACTGCACGAATCCAATGTATACCTACTTAATAAAAAGAGAGTAGAGAAGAGAAGCTGAAGTAGATCTCTGTTAGAGATAAGCTCACCTTTGTACAATTTTAAAATACTTATTTTGTGTAAAATTAAATACCTAATCAATAAATAAAAATAAATAAATATGGCAAAATATTTTTTTAAATCGGTTCTGTAATTTATTCGTTACAAACATTAAAAAATACAAAATATATTTCTGCCTTTTAATAATAGTGCAGACAGTATTCGTACGTACCGATTATATCTATAAAACTTTAACTCGCCAATTTGACATGTTAATAAAACACATAATCCAGTTTAAAAATGTAGGTACAATACAAATCAAAAAAGTTTCCCGAATAAAAAAGAAGTGAAAATCATCATCCTTATTCACACACCTTCAAAAATATCATGATCTTAAGAGTGATACACTTAGCCGCAAATAAACATTCTCTAACCGGTTTGTTTACAAATGAACGAAAAGTACACCGATGCACAGTTGCACACGCCTGCAAAAAGACTCCCGTTTTTTGATCAGTGAATTAAACGGGTTTTTCCCGTTGGCTCCCATTCCCGTTCTCACCCGTCCCACTAGACCCCGAAAACGATTAATTTGATTTATGGTTTGTGAGTACTTTCGCCTTCTTTTTTCAACATACATCACCTGGCATGCCATATGTAGCCAGGACAGGCCTAGTATCCGATACACGTTTTTAAATAGATTAAATAGTTTCGTCTCCGATACCGGCCCGCAAGCAGGCTCGAACTACTGGTTCTTTGAAACAAATAACGAAAAAAAATGTAGTACTTATAACAACAAGTTTCAGAACATTTTTTCGCTTACTGGAGCAAAGCAAAGCAAGTAATGATTTTTATTATTTAATCCTGCCAGTGGTTACAGCACTACTACGTACATAAAAATAATATTTTTGACACAAAAAATTACCGACTTCAACTTCGAAAGGATGAAGATGAAGACATGTATCAAAATGACAATCATAGGCATAAAGTTCTCGTCAATACAAATTAATCAAGGACAATAAATCGATGAGAAGTTCCCGCGACTGAGAAGTTATCGACTTCAGACCTTAATTAATTTGTAGTGTTTTAAAATATTTTATGAAAACATTAACAAACGCACGTTCCTCCCGATTTCACTGGATTTCATCATCAGACCCGGGTTGTTCTGGTCTCTGCTACCCGGACAAACTATGCTTTGAAAAATCTCATTTCCATATGAACTTCAGAATTTTGGAAAAAATATTAAGTTAAACTATCTATTTTTATATGAAGAAAGAACTTGTATTTTTGTACCTATTAATATACCTACGCTTTATATTCCATAATGTATTTAAGTAGGTACTTAAGAAAATACGAACTTAGATTATATCGAGTTTCACATAAAGAATGCTAATTCTAAAACGGTTGATAGTTCTATCGGACGGTGAAAAAAATATTTAAACTATTCCAAACTTCCAAACAATAAAGTTTTTACCTACAAACATTCCTACGTTTTATTGACCTCTACTTTTAAGTATCTATACTACGACCGCAAATTAATAAAATTTGTTGCATTTTTTATATTATCTTGCTTTTCACAGACCGAACTATCAAAAATTGAGTAAAAAGTATAAGTTGTACTTAAAAAAAAATTTTTTACTTCAGTTTTTGCTGAAAAAAAAAACAGACAAAGTTTGAAAGAACACATTCTTGAAAAAAGTATGTAGACCTAAGAGAGCAACTATTTCAAAAATAAATGGCTACAACCTATTAATAGCCCACTACTGAGCAGGGGACTCTCCACATTATTGAGGAGGCCTAGAGCATACTCCACCACGCTGCTCCAATGCGGAGTGGAGGGGTTAGTGGCCAACCCAGTGTCGAAAGTTTCAAGCCGCCCGAAGGCCTCCGACACGGCTTAACGACTGCTATCTATCGATAACAACCGGGACCGACGGCTTTACGTGCCCTCCGAATCACGGAAGTGCTCCAGAAATTTTGCCACTAGCGGTGACCCATCCGACTACCGACCACGCCCGCAGTTGCTTAACTTTGTCGATCACTTAGGACCGACGCAAGCCGCCGGGCTATGAGCGCTTCACGCAGTTAATAAAGTTTATAAAATGGCATAAATTAGTAGGTAGTTACATTATCTTATATGACGTAAATAATATGCAATTTTGCTGCTAAGACGCAAAAAGAGTAACTTCGACTTTGATTAGTAATTTACAACACCGTGGCGTTTATGTAGACTGGTTTTGTGTATCAAGATGCCACGTATTCAATTCAATTCAATTGGAGTCGTCCATAGAATATCTATTTACTATTTAGACAAAATCAGTTTAATTAAGAAACGGGCAATATAGTTTGACCGGGTTGTTTTCAAGTCCTCACATATTTTCTTGCAGGAGAGTATATTATAAAAAGTGCACCATTTTTACCCAAAAAGTAACATATTTTGTTACAGTAGTTAAACCTACCATTGGGCATTTTTCAATAGGCAGTCCGGCCAAACATAATAAAGGACTGCGCACATTATAACAACGCCACACCCACTCCACGCCAACTCCACTCCGTTCCCACTCCGACCGTTTTGTTCACCGTCGACGAGTCGACCACGCGTGGTCAACTCGTCGACGTTGATCGACCCACTTGTTGGTTTTTACTTAACGAATGCTCACAGTCGAGTCTTGTAACGTTAGCTTAGTAACTTCATTATCGAATTTTAAGCGGTATAGTGATAAGTACTTAGGTACCTTAAAATGTTTAAAAGTCTCCGATTGCATTATAATTCAAAATCGTGAGTTCCCGTTTGCATTTAAAATGTTTTCTGTCCTCGATGATATAAGTTTAAAATCATATATTATGAACTAGTACGGGCCGGAATTAGTAAAAACATAAAACAGTTGAAAATCGTAAGTACCCCTTTGGATTTAAAATGTTTAATATCCGCGATGATATACCTAAGTTTAAAATCATAATTATTATGTTGCGAACAGGGGCGCGCTGGCATTCGTAAATAGTACCCCGTTTGCATATAGAATATTTAGTGTCCAAGATGGCATAAGAATAAAATCATATTGAAGAACTAGTACAGGTCATAATTATTTTTAGAAATAGATAAAACTGTAATGTACAATCGCGAGTTAAAAATTTTAACGTCCGCGATGGTTTTAGTTTAAAATCATTAATTAAACAATTTTCATTATTAAAGTGACTGATTTTTATAAATTACGTACTCTGTGTATTTTTACTTTTGGTTTATTTCAAAATATTAATTTGATTGTATCAAAAAATAGTAAATAAATAATTTGAATATGCATGCATAACGAGCAATTTTGCGCCGGTGTAAACGCAACCTTTATAAAACGTTCCTTCCAAGGACGCGTGCCTCGTGCTGGCCAGTGACCTTGATTTCGCGCCAATGTGTCAGCGCGAATAAAATAAAAATAATTTTGTTTACTTAACTCACATTTATATTACTTTCATTAATAATCTATATTAGCTATGTACCTAATTAAATTCCATTTCCAATTTCCATTTCCAATATCTAATTAAAATGAAAATATTAATCCGAATACATGTAAGTATTGTCATAATATTGTACAGATAAATGATGCCTACTTATATAATTACCATATACATATATTTAAAAAATTGTATTACTATATTATGATATGACATATTATTATAATTTATGTACCTACTACTAATTTTATAACCATTCCTATTATTATTACAATATAGATTTAGAATAAATTTATTTAGGTGTCATGTCTCGCAAATGTAATAACAATAGTAATAAGAGGCGCGGGTGGGTGGCCGTTAACGCGCCGACTCCCAAACCGAATGCCGCTTCAGGCATTGTGTTTTATTAGCGGTCCACGGGTGGTCGGCGAGTCGACGGTCGACCGCTAACCGTAAGCGCACGGCCAACGCGTGGCCCACTCGCTGGAGTCGGAACGGCGTCGGTGAGCAGTGGGTGGGGAGTAGTCCACGTTTTTCAAGTGTACACTCGAAATTCAACCGTAACGTGCAAGATATAAGGATCTTTATTCAATGCTCATATTTGAGTTGCTCCCTAACCGCGTTGGCGTGGCGTTGTTGTAATGTGCGCAGTCCTTAATTCTTCAATTCTTAATTGTACCTACTTAAAAATATTTTTAAAAATATTCGATTAACGATGAAATTGTGTCGCGAGATCAGAGAAAGATACCGCGTGCATAGTTTTAGTACATAATATCTCAATGACCGCGTGTGCAAAAAATATTCTAAAGAAATATCAAATTCTAATTAAGAATATTTGATTTAAATAATTATTGTAACGTTACGTAGACGAATAATATTGCGATGTACGTAATCCTGAATATTATATTATAATAACAAATACTATTTGTTATGATTGGATATTATTACCATAATTTATGTAAACACATTTATGTGAACCAATGGGAGTTACAAATAAATATTACAATGCAATATGGCAACGTTTTAAATGCAAACGGGTATTCACAATCTTGAGTTAAAGAACACATTGGATCAACGGAACAGGGTCGGAATGTTGATAAAAATATAATCTAAAATCGTGAAATCTCCATTTGAAATATTTAGTGCCCAGGTTGATAGATAGGTAGGTATAGCTTTAAAATCATAATTATCATAATAATTATGTCAACGGACATGGATTTACAAAACAATATAACTCAGATAGCTCACGCACGAGGAACCAATGTTCTATAAACTCCATCCAAAATATTTGCTGTTCATTTTTACCGCATTGTTTGTATTTGAAGATCGTAAAAACAGTACCTAAAGTTAAATTAGCTCGAGATTGGTATTTAGCAGAAACATATTATTAGATATGCATTACGAATTACGATGCATTGACGACCCGAATGGCGCAATGGTTAACACGCCGGCACGCTGTTCCGAGGGTCCTGGGTTCGATTCCCAGCGTGGCGGCAATTTGAATGATGAGTTTAAATTTCTGTCTGGGTGTGTGTCCTTGTCTTGTGTGTTGTCCAAGGCACCCACGACACAGGGAATCCTAGGGTGGGGCTTTGAGTGTGAAGCGTTATTATTATTATTATATTTTTTATACACTTTCTGTGTCTCCTCGAAAGGGTAAATTCTAGCTTCTATTATTACGTTTCGCATAGATAAACTGACTGATTAGGTAATGTTTAGAATTACATATGAACGAAAAACACGGGGTAAGTTATAACAAGCTCATAGAATTATTCACAGTAGGTTAAGTACATCCTACTAATATTATAAATGCGAAAGTTTGTAAGGAAGTAGGTATGTGAGTGACTGAGTGAGTGAGTGTGTGTGAAGGTTTGTTACTCTTTCACGCAAAAACTACTGAGCGGATTTTCATTAAACTTTGCAGTAATATAGCTTAGACATCGGAATAACATAATTTGTTAAAATTTATAGAGATTTTTGAAGGGACTGGTTTCCCGAAGCGAAGCGAGGGCGGATTTACCAGTTATATTATAGAGTACGTAGTAGTCATATAGCTACCTATACGTCTACGCTGGTACGTCATCGCTCCGCAAAATACTCAGCCTGAACAGGCGAATATAAACCAAATATTACCACCGAGCCACCGACCTATTCATGTATATTCGTTTCTCGCCAGGAATATTTTGTCTGGTCTCGGCTCCGGTGTGTTGACGCGGCGAGACAGTAGCCTATCTAAAAAAATGCGTCGTTATCGGTAACAAAACGACAAATGACATAATTACGCCAGTTAACCTTTAGAAAGGCACAAAAAATATAAATGTTTGCAAACATGTATGTAAATTAATCAAAGTTGAATAAAACAATTAATAGTAGGATATTGAAAAAAGCAAATATTTGACTTAATTTTAATTAAGATTCACCGAGCGATATAAAACTTGAAACACGTTTAATTAAAATTATTATTGAGCCAATTCCATATTACATAAGACTTACGAAATCGAATAGCTACTACGGAATAAGATTTTTAAAGGAAGAAAACTATCAGAACGATTTATTCTTCTTTATTAGCACAATTAACAAGGCGTGTGAAGGCTTTTTTTATGGAATTAAGGTAGCAAACCAGCATGCAGTACACCCTTACGCTGCTGCCCATGCAAAGATATTTCTCCCAAGTTAGGTTAAGGCCATATTTCAAAGCTTTCATCTAGCCTATCACCAAGTTTTTTCTTCAAGTACCAATACTTATAACTAATGAACAAAGTTCCACCATACCTCTACCTTAGCTGTTCGAGTTCAACCCATCGGTTACTTCGGTTAGAAACACATTGAAGATGTTATTAATGTACGAAGAAAGTCGAGCCGTGTGGCGAAATAGCCATAAATCAAGGAGAACGAATAATGGGGTGTGTGAAATGAATTCATTTACTTTTGTGAAGGTCTGTTGCACACAGTCTTAAGTTGTTTTGGTGAAATTATGAGAGAAAGTAAAGAAATGAAAGGTAGGTGAAATGAACGTCTCCAGTCAAAAAAAGTAGATTTGACGACCCGTATAGCGCAACGGTTACTTGGCCGAGCCGCTGCGTCGTTTGAAAGGCCCTGAGTTTATATTCTGTTCTCGGTCTAGGAGTGCTTTATTTGGTATACCTATTGTCCACAGCACCCATGATACAGGACTAAGGATTGTTAAAAAATTTACGAACTCGGAGCTCTCATTTTCTCCTTCTAAAATCGATCACAAGGTGTTTTGACTTATTTACGTGGCAAATAGCCAAGAATAAGAATTCAAATCCAGTCTATTAATCGGACAACATGGATGCATTTGTTAGTATAGGTACAACTTACAAACTGAAATACTGCAGGTCGTATATTTTCTCTGTCATCTGTGAAGCTTTTAATGTTACCGATAGCAGTGGGCTTTAATGGCTTGTCTTTACGGCCACAGCCCCAGTGGGATTAAACAGATACCGCTTTGAAAACGATATTTCGTAGGAAAAAGATCAAATAGGAGTTTCCGCAAAATCCCTTTTTAAAAGCTCGAGGTATGCCCCATGTTCGAATCAATTTTAGAAACACTTTGCAAAAGTGAAACTACGTAATCGCTTCGATCTAAGCGATCTTGAAAGAAGTACGGATAACAGTTACGAAACGATTGCAAAAAATTGCAAAAAAAAATTTGAAAAGATTGCAAAAGAGGCAAGTGTGCAGGATTTTAAATCGTGTTCCTTTTGAGAAAAACTAATACAGGTAAAATATACGGGCTTTATTAATAAACGCGGATTAAAGTTAGGTACCTACTCCAGGTTTAATTTTTGTTCCTGTCATGTCATGTGATTCTCTAAAATGAAAGGTTAGAACATTTTAAACATAATTTATACTCGGAGTAACTTTAAGGTAGCCATTGACGATACGTCCATTTGGAATGCTTCTAAATGGAAGATTTCCATATGGAAGTACCTCCATAAGGATATCTTTCATTTAGAAGCAGTCCAAACAGACGTATCATTAATGGCTTCCAAAATTTCAAAGATTTCCTTATGGAGGTACTTCCATATGGAAATCTTCCATTTATAAGCATTTCAAATGGACGTATCGTCAATGGCTACCTTTAAGGCCTTAAGAGTATACGAATAAACTTATTTCAAACTCTTCTATAGGTACATAACTGAAGAAAAATCTCGTAAACATATTTCACAATGAGATCGAAAGTTGACCTCATCGATATTGAATTGTAAATTAACATTTCGTCACGACCGATTTAAAACGCATCGTTTTAGGATTCCCTATTCTGATAAGTATAAAAACTCAAACCAATATGTAACGGACAAGTACTTGCTATTAAAAACAGATTGAGAATTTGGGAATTATAACATTAGATATGCATAATATGAATATGATAAATACTAATTATCGACACGGTTTTTCACGATTCAAGACGAGAAGTAATAAGGAAATAAAAATAATAAATAACACTATTTACCTCATTATATGATTATGGTGAATTACCTATCAGAAAAATCAAAATGGTGAGATACAGTTAAAAAACTTCAATAAAATCATTCCAAATGAAAACTTCCTCCTGCTTTTGAAGTCGATTAAAATACTTACTTTCCAACCTATGTTTACTCACATCCCTATTTTTAACAAACTCAAATGCAATAATAACATCAACACATTAGAATTATTTTATCCGAGATTCCGACCCCAAGCAAGTTTTTTGCTACTCGCAATATTCTAAACGAACCACCTCAAATATTTACGGAACCGGGTTTTTCAATCCCGATATTGACCGCAGAATTCCATTTGCCCCACACATACTACATATTGCAAGTTTCAGAAGTTGTAAACAGTTTGCTTCAAGTCGAGTCGTGAAAAATATTCTTACTCGGCTATCTCAGACCTTTTTCCATTTGCGTTGTGGTTATTTTTTGATGCAAGTGTGAAAAATTTTAAGATGAAATCATGGCCTTGCGGACATCTTTGACCTATGGATACGTTGATTAAGGAAACCACTTGATTCATCATGGTATGCAATTTTAATATAATCGCCTGATAAGGTGTATTTAATAAACGTCAGAAGGACAATGCATCCATAAACAACTGGGGAAGTTAAATACCAACAATTGAGCCCGTATACAAAGTAATTAAGTATTTATGGCTGTAGGTACATACTTAAATTTCTTTACTTTTTCAACCGTCATGACTTCGATCAGGAAATGTTTTTTACGGTTACTTTTTTACGTATTGGTTTACGCGTTGCTCTCGAGTTGAAGTGGCAATGGACCTATTGGACAGGTCACATCGTTTGTAGGATGGGGTAAAAGGATCCATAATGAGAGTAGTACCTCGATAATAGATTAAGTACATAACTAATACTTTGAAACACTTAAAACATCATTCTACAAAGCTAACTCACGTAAGTATATAAATGTAATCACTGTTCCTTTAACATTTGAAGAGTTCCCTAAACTAGACACAATTCTAAGCTATTTGGACATGGTTGAAATAACATTGCATTGTCTTTGGCCCTGTGTTTCGAGTTAGTCAGACTTTTTGAAGTTGGTGAAAATTATCCACGATAGATGCCTGAAAATTAAGCCGAAAGATTCCGTTACATTAACACATATAGGTAGTCTTGCCAGGTCCTCAAATCTAAAAAGGTCCTCAAAGCTGGACAGATCAGCCAGTTTAGCCGGACATTTGGGTAAAATTATCAGCTTGGGCATTATTATCAGCTTGGTAGCTAGCGACAGGGGGGAGGGAGCAAAATTAAGTCGTCAGTCAACGAGTAGGTAATATAGGAAAATATGCGTATCCCAGTGACTTGCATAGTAACTATGATTCAAATGTAAAAAGCGTTACAAAAGCCGGACATGCCGGACACCGTTTATTTTGGCCGGGCACGCACCTAAAAAGCCTAACCCAGTCCGGTTTAATCCGGACGTCTGGCAACACTACATACAGGTCATACAGGTCGGCTAACAAAAGGGTGTTAAAAGAAACAGTTTCCGTTACATAAATATTACATACAGGTCAAGCTAATAAAAGGGTGTTATAAATACACAGTTCATACATTCACCGTTTTACGAATATTCGCACAAATGCTTGGACTTTACACACCCAAAACAAGCTTTTTCATTTTGTCTGTTTGTCTATATTTTTGTGCACGGGAATCTCAGAAACGTCTCATCCAATTTGAGTGCAGTTTTCTGGATTATATTTTGATGGCTTCACTTAATATTAAGTGTTTTTGTTTTCATTTACATCGGTCAACAAATAAATAAATTACGTAGGTGAAGTTTAAACGAAATCCACGCAGGCGATTCCGTGGGCGGAAGATAATAAGTTATTAAGACTGACAGACAATGCACAGCCGAAACTACTGAACGGAAGAAGCTGAAATTTGGCATATATGTTCTTTGGGGAGTGTAGAAGAGCACTAAGAGAGAATTTTTGGAAATTCGACCCCGAAGGGGGTGAAATAGGGGGTTCAAGTTAAAACGAATCCCACGTGGGCGAAGCCTGCGGGTGGAAGCTAGTTATAGAACACTCAACGACCCAAATAACACTGAATCATAAGAACACTCGAATGCCGTAAATATTTCTTATTAACTCAGTAATATTTAATAATAGATGTTGTTTATAAACAAGAATTAACGTACGTAAAGACTGAATCAAATTCTTCTGAATTCAATTCTTTTTATATCCGAAAGCCGATGTTAATGAGATCTGACTAGTAGTTTGTGAGTAACAACGCCGAATAACCCGAATTTAATTTACATCGACTCCTGTAATGTTCTCTTTTTATCATTTGTCGATTAATTATTGAAGTCATTTTCTATTTTTGTTAAGGTTTGCATAGAGAGATGATATTGCAGCATGACTAAGAGACGTAAAATTTTCCAAATGAAGAGTTACTTCAAATATTCCATCCATCCATCCATCAGCCTTTTGATGTCCACTGTTGGACGTAGGCCTCCCCTAACTGGCGCCACCCTAACCGGTCCTGAGCCCGTTGAATCCAGCGGATGCCCGCCGTCTTCATCAGGTCGTCAGTCCACCTGGTCGGGGGGCGTCCTATGCTCCTTTTTCCGAGACGTGGTCTCCATTCGAGGACCTTTCTTCCCCAACGGTTGTCGGTCCTCCGAACTATATGGCCGGCCCATTGCCACTTCAGTCGGCTAATTCTCTGGGCTATGTCGGTTAACCGTGTTCGTCTACGGATCTCATCATTTCTGATTCGATCACGCAGAGAAATACCGAGCATAGCCCTCTCCATAGCCCGCTGAGCGACTCTGAGCTTGTGCATCAGACCAATAGTGAAGCACCACGTCTCGGAGCCGTATGTCATCACTGGCAACACACACTGCTCGAACACCTTCGACTTCAGGCACTGAGGTATTTTGGACGACAAGATATGACGCAGTTTCCCGAACGCAGCCCATCCGAGTTGGATTCTACGAGTGACTTCTTTCTCGAAGTTGGACTTACCCATTTGGATCACTTGTCCCAGGTAAATGTACTCGTCAACAACTTCGAGAGCAGCGCCATCAACAACAACCGGTACAGGTGTGACATGGACATTCGACATGATTTTCGTCTTGTCCATGTTCATCTTAAGACCTACCCGTTGTGAGGCGCTGTTCAAGTCCCCGAATTAAAAATTCTTAAATACTCATACTTTAAAATTCTTAAATCTATCTAATGATTGTCGTATTCTGTTGATATGATAAAGTTCATTGAATTATCTGCCTCGAGTTCATTAACCTTATTTCCTGTTACGGTTGCATTCATAAGACCCTGCCCTTGTTGCAAAAAACGAGTTTTGATATTTTTTAACAAATGTGAATTCAATTCAATGAATAAATTTCTTATCTTAACATCCGCTGAATACGATTCGTCAGTGCAACGAACTGAGAAATCTTTCGATAACAGCATGATGGTCAAATCTCACAAGTCAATAACTCTGAATCAGTGATGGGCCATTGTAATTGATTGAATAATATACATTATATTTTACTGGCTTCCGCCCACGGCTTCGCCCGCGTGGATTTCGTTTTAACTTCATCCACATAACTTTTTTTATTTCTTAACCGATTTAAATGAATAAAAATACTAAATGTTAAGTAAAGTCCATAATAATATAATCCTGAAAACTCCACTTTAATCGGATTTAAGCCGTTTCGGAGATTAGCGTGCATAAACACATAGACAAACGGACAAAATGAAATAAAACCGGCCAAGTGCGAGTCGGACTCGCGCACGAAGGGTTCCGTACCATTATGTATAAAAACGCCAAAAAATCTGGTCTGTTGTATGAAAGCCCCACTTAAATATTTCATTGTTTTATTGTAGCCACATATTATCCACAACGCCATCTCTCGGACCGAAAGGAAACTAAACTATCGCTGAGGCGTCGATAGTATGGGCGCCCACTTAAATATTTATTTTATTCTGTTTTTTAGTATTTGTTGTTGTAGCGGTAACAGAAATACATCATCTGTGAAAATTTCAACTGTGTAACTATTAGGCCTCTTGTAGACACACGTTTTTTAAACGTGTAAAAATCTACGGTAAATTCGCCGTGTGTAGGCACGGTTGTCAGTGTTGTATGGATTACTATGAGAGCTTGTTGACAGTCGCGGCTGCGTTACGGCACGGCGCCGCCGCCGTATGCACCGTGCGTCCCCCTCGGCGTGCCGCGTCTACGCACGGCGTGATTTTCATCAGTGTTGTATGGCAGTCTTCGTGAGTGTGTCGACGACGCCGGACATTTTCACGGTTTAGTGACCGGCTAGCTACACTGTTTTTAACTGACTTCTATTTATTTTTAATTTATTTATACACTTTATTGTTTGTATACCAGAATACATGGGTACAAACAACACAACACAAAAGGCGGCCTTATCGCTATATAGCGATTTCTTCCAGGCAACGTAAGATTTAGGAAAGAAATACAAATAGAAGGGGTAGAGGTATACAGTATACACACAAAAAAAAAATTTGGAAATCAACTAAAACTTAAACATACTATTATGAGCTTGAAAGACGAGTTACATAAATAAGAAAGAAATAGATGCAACTAGTAGTTAAGGTAATGATTTTTGACTGAATTGATTTCTGTCTTAGTAAAATGAACATAAATAACGAATATTGTTAATTACATTAGTTCATGAAAGATCCCAAGTGAGCGGCACCTGGCCGTTGTCTTGCCCGTTAGCTTTGCCGTGTCATGTACACGCTAGCACGTTTTTTTTTACGGCACGGCAAACACGCCGTACGGTCAAGAAAACGTGCCATGTACAAGAGCTGTTACGGTTCATGAGATACAGCCTTGTGACAGACGGACGGATGGACGGACGGACGGACAGCGAAGTCTCAGTAATAGGGTCCCGTTTTACCCTTTGGGTACGGAACCCGAAAAAACATTGTCTTGGGTGCCTTGCGTATACCTAAAGGCCAACCATCATAACTTTTTATCTTTTAAAAAAGTCTTTTTATCAGTTACAGTTGTGTTACATTACATGTATAGAAGAAAGATTTTTATTATTTAATATATTTTATTTTTATGATTTAATATGGTAAAATTTGCCAATGTTTATTATAATGTAAATTTAGAAAAACTGCCTTAGCTTTGCGAAACCCTATCCTGAAAACTTTATATTATAGTCGACAGAAGACCTGCCAAAGCAGCAGAAGATCAGTGATTATAAGATATTTTTACTATCCATGTGACCAGCAACATAAAGAATCCTAGAGGGCGAATGAGTGTATAAATATAATAAATATTTACTCTATCACTATTTAACTATATGTACAGTTTTGACGAAGGTTAGATGGATATTTAACTTATATTATAAGAAATATTCGAATGTTAAAATAAAAAATAATTAAATACTATAAATTAATAGAACAGCACATCACTAATACTAATTACCTAAAGATGTATCTAGAACGACACATCACTTGACACTAATTAAAAATCTAATTTTATCTAAATCACTTCACGCAGAACTTTTAGCATAATAACAACATAGCCTTTATATCTGCACTACAAATAAGTTTCGCGTAGCGTTGAGTGCTGCGAGAAGGCGAGGATGGACGATTTAGCTCATGACACGGAACAGCTGGGGAGCACGACACACATAATATGCTAAGTGCTGTATCTCCTAGATCAGCTGTACTCAACCTGCGGCCCGCGGCCTGCATGCCTTTGCCGCATGCCGCGGGCACTTTGGATTGGCGTACTTAAATTCATAATGTTTGTTATAAATCACTTTAAATTTCGCACCCATCAAAAACCGTAAAAGTTATTTTTGTTAAAACTTTTTGTTCATTAAAAATTAGGTAACGAAAAATAAATATTTAAGTATGAAGAAATATTTTAAAAAATATGTTTTAATTATTTAGACCTACATATTTTTTGCTTGCGGCCCAGAATCGCGCGGCTGAAATATGTTTGGGCCCCTATAAAAAAAAGGTTGAGTATCGCTGTCCTAAATCCATACGAGCTACGAGGTATTCCACTCGTCTTGGTTTGGATTCACAAGAACTTAAATTCCAATACTACACGGCGTTTTTATTGTCGTAATGGAACCCAAATTGGTATTCAGAATATTTGTCTGATTATTGCGGTAAATTTCATTTAATAAAATAATGTTTGTTTCAAATTGGTTGGTTCGTAAATAAAAAATAAAACTATCCTCTATTATATCCTATATTATAAAAACTGTCCTAATAATACTGTCTTAATAGTACTGTCCTAATACTCCTGTCCTAAAAAGTTCCGAATATGGCTATTAAGAGACAGGTTTCCCGAAGCGAAGAAGGATTTATTAATTTTACACGATTTAAAGATTTCACACGATTAAGGATTTCACACGATTAGTTTAAATCAAAAAGAATAAAATTGCACTAAACTAAATATTTTATAACTTGTAATACCTGTGTTACAAATAAGTAATAAATTATTCACAAGTGAATGTGAAATAAACTTTGACAATACGACTTGCAGTCGAATATCGATCGTATAGAACTTAAACGTAATAAAAATCCACCAATGAATCGTAGTAAAATAAAAAGCACAATTCGAGTAGGTATCCAAGATTATAATCTTCTCTTTTTGTAATTATCGGAAGCAAAAAATTATTATCAATCCGTGTTTTAATTATTCCCAACGACCTTCCAGGTAAATCGACCAAAAACTGTCGCAACTTTAACAACTATTAAAACCACGAATGCATCGAAAACTTTGCATCATCATTTGGGAAGGTCGTCCTACACTTGTCAAAACCCGACCCTCAAACCTTTGCTTATTCTCCCACATTTTCGTGCAAACATTGATACAATAGATCGTAGTTATAATAAGAACGGACATGGCAGAACTACAAATTGTTATTGGATTACGGAACACTAAGAATGAAACCAATTATTATGTTAGAGATAAAGTTAAACTGAAGTCAGATTTATTGGGTTACTTCCTACTACGTATACCTGATACGACCTTAAGGCTGAGGAAAATTCCACTTCCGTGCAAACTTTTGACCGTCGTATGTTTATCGATCACTTCCGATGGTCACTTCAATGAATACCTACGTTACCTGCCTATAACCAATCATTAAATTGCAATAACAAAAAGTTAATTAAAGGTGTTTAAAATGTTGCCATATATGCTTATAATAAAATCCATTATAAAGTCTGTAGTGACACTGCCTACGAAACACAAAACGAAGAGTCCTGGATTTGATTTTCGGCTGGGGCAAACTGATTTGGAACCTAATACCTATTTATTGTGGTAAATATTTGGTTTGCGTCAATTACTTGAGACTGCGTAAATAATTGCGACATTTTTCACCTCCATCGAGAATACCCATGTTATGATAATGTTATACTTCAGTACACTTTGAGTACCTACCATTATGTTGATCATGTTTGAAATTACATAGGTACCTACCTATAGTAGTAACAGCAAAAAATTACTTACATAAGTGCATTAGTGATAATATCTCAGGTTTGGATTATTTGAATTTAAAATTTTACAAAGTGAAACAACAGATTAAGTAGGTACGTCAAGTAAAAAAAAAGGTAAAAAAATTACACACTGCAGATAATTACAGATAATTACAATAATCGTCAGTTGAATGGGTGACCGCTAGTGGCAAGTATTTCTTCAATAGTTGTGATGTGAGTCTGCGTGTGTTTAGGTATGAATGAGTATGTCCATGTAATAGCTCCTGGAAGCCTGAAAAAACGCACACTTCTGACACTGCTGTCCGTACACCTAGTTTTTAATGACTTCAGCTGATATTATTCTGTGCTAGGTAAACCTAATTATAATCTAATCATTTTTCACTCATAACAGAACAGTTTTTTTGTAATTAATTATCTACGTAAAGGCCAAGGATTGATACTTGGAGCATCTTGGTACATTTTTGTGATTTCCTACATTCATACATCATCGTTAGTGTATAAGTATTAAGCGAATGAACCTGATACAAATTGTCTGGTGTAGATTATTGTTAGCATTTTTGCCGCGTATTTTTACTTCGTCTATCTTCAAGGCAACCTCTAGTTTTGATGCATCCTGGTCTCTAACAAAAGATACAATGACGTCAGGTTATTGAATGTTGATGACTGCTAGGCTTGTTTGTCGTCCATTAACACTTTCAAAAAAGTCGCTACCATGGTTAAGGAGGAGTTATATACATGAAATTGTAAACAGTATACCGCTAATTAGTTACTCACATACCGCTGCACACAATAACAGCATACTACGGAATATTTAGGGTGCCTTTCCACCAAAGGTAAGCTAAGCTACGTTGCTACGTTATGTTAGGTCCCCGAATCTGCTAATTTAAAATGCATTAGTTACTCCTCATTTGAATACTTTGACACATTTTGTAAATGGAATATGTCAAAAATTTATCAAACATCAAACGAACGCAATTGAAGCATTCAATAATTAGCAAATCAGGAAACAAGATTCGCTTTGTTCATATATAGCTGTAAGGGTGCGGTTCCACTGAGGCGGAGCGGAGCGGAGCGGAGCGGAGCTGAGCTGTGAAACGAGGTATGTGTTTCCACTGAAGCGGAGCGGGGCGGGGCGGGGCGGAGCGGAGCGGGGCGGAGCGGAGCGGGGCGGAGCGGAGCGGAGCGGGGCGGAGCGGATTTGCTTTGCCTATTCGCCTGAGTGCCCAGTGACACGCGTTCTCTCAGTCAAATCACGCGTCATGATGTCGATAAAAAAAATAAAGCAGCTCTTTTGCATCTTTCTCTACTGGTCTAGATTACCTTGTAATAATGTAACCAATGATGTTTTAAATATCTAGATTGAGCGTCGCCCTACAATGAAAACAAAAAAAAGGCAACATTATCAAGCATGTGTGCGTGCAGGCGATGTTTTTCGCGTTCATTTATTGTCTATGTGTGCGTAATCTGTGCGTAATGATATAAAAGTTGTGGCCAACAGTTGGCCACAACTTTTTGACACGTTTTCGCGGATTCGATGTTCCATCTAGATATTTAATACATCTTTGAATGTAACGTAGGCAAGTGATAAGAGAGGATTTTCCGAAATTCCTACGGGAGAGGGAACAAATTGTTTTTTTTTATTAAAAAAAGGAACTATACTTAGCTATAAATACTATGCTTGAATTTTCGCATATAAGTAAGTAGTAGGTACAACGTGTTCTCTCAAAATTATTTTCAGAGTTTATTGATTTTCCCACGGGATATGGAATATGGGATATGGAATAAAGATATTATAGTAGTCTATATAAAGTACATTATCTCCGTAACTGCGACGAATACATTTAGTTTAACTAAATGGTGTAGTAATCTACGCGAGAGAAGCTGCGGGCTAAAAGCTAGTGTTTAATAAATATGCGCGCGAGTGAGCCGCCCCGCTCCGCTCCGCCCCGCTCCGCTCCGCCCCGCTCCGCCCCGCTCCGCTCCGCCCCGCCCCGCTCCGCTCCGCCCCGCTCCGCTCCGCCCCGCCCCGCTCATGACGTCAAGACGCTGATTAAAATCTAATATTATACAAAAATGAACTTCCTGACTGGTTCACTCATCGCCTTACCTATGCTCTTTGAGCTACAGAGCTGAAATTTGCACATACATAGATTACCGTGTAGGTATGTAACGTAGGCAAGTGATAAGAGAGGATTTTCCGAAATTCCTACGGGAGAGGGAACAAATTGTTTTTTTTTTATTAAAAAAGGAACTATACTTAGCTATAAATGCTATGCTTGAATTTTCGCATTTATGGTACAACGTGTTCTCTCAAAATTATTTTCGGAGTTTATTGATTTTCCCACGGGATATGGAATATGGGATATGGAATAAAGATATTATAGTAGTCTATATAAAGTACATTATCTCCGTAACTGCGACGAATACATTTCGTTTAACAAAATGGTGTAGTAATCTACGCGAGAGAAGCTGCGGGCTAAAAGCTAGTGTTTAATAAATATGCGCGTGTGAGCCGCCCCGCTCCGCTCCGCCCCGCTCCGCTCCGCCCCGCTCCGCTCCGCCCCGCTCCGCTCCGCTCCGCCCCGCTCCGCTCCGCCCCGCTCCGCCCCGCCCCGCTCATGACGTCAAGACGCTGACTAAAATCTAATATTATACAAAAATTAACATACTGACTAGTTCACTCATCATCGCCTTACCTACATAATTGCTCTTTGAGCTACAGAACTGCATAGATTACCGTGTAGGTATGTAACGTAGGCAAGTGATAAGAGAGGATTTTCCGAAATTCCTACGGGAGAGGGAACAAATTGTTTTTTTTTAAATTAAAACAAGGAACTATACTTAGCTATAAATACTATGCTTGAATTTTCGCATGCAACTAGTACAACGTGTTCTCTCAAAATTATTTTCAGAGGTTATTGATTTTCCCACGGGATATGGAATAAAGAGGAGATAGGTATAGTAGTGTATATTATAAAGTACATTATGTCCGTAACTGCAACGAATACCTACCATATATTTTAACAAAATGGTGTAGTAGGTAATCTACGCGAGCGAAGCTGCGGGCAAAGCTAGTGATTATGAGTGAGCCGCCCCGCTGCGGTCCGCCCCGCTCCGCTCCGCCCCGCTCCGCTCCGCCCCGCTCCGCTCCGCCCCGCTCCGCTCCGCCCCGCGCCGCTCCGCCCCGCTCCGCTCCGCCCCGCTCCGCTCCGCCCCGCTCCGCTCCGCCCCGCTCCGCTCCGCCCCGCTCCGCCAATGTTGTTTCCACTGAAGCGGAGCGGAGATTTCAAGTCATGTGATTGGTGAATCGCGGCACAGCTCCGCTCCGCTCCGCTCCGCTCCGCCTCAGTGGAACCGCACCCTTATGCTTGAACTATTTGACTGCAAAATCGTTCGTTCGGTTTGCATTCCTTTCAGTCTACGCTGGTAACCTTTGAACTATGTTTTCAATGGTCTTTGAACTGACAACAATTCATCTTCCGTCTATTTGATTGATTTCAACTTAATTTCAATTAAATTATCTTTAGCGATCAAATGACCTCCAAAATTTGCTGAGCAGTACAAATATAATGAGCAATGAAAATGTTCGCATTGAAAATATTAAAACCTATGCAAACTAAACATTAATACCTACATGATGTTCAGTTACCAATTAAAATGTAAACTATATAATCTGTATGATTAAAATTATGTAACAACTCTGATTCTTCAGTCATAACGTAAAATATCAAAAATAGCGAAAACGCCAAAACTCGTACCTACTTAAAATTTCTACCTTGCTGGGAATCGAACCGTATGAACGACGATCCGGCATGGCAACTATTGCACTACACGTGTCATCTATAAACGTTACCAACAAATAGGTTAAGTACATACCCAAAGTCCTGAATCAATCATCCAGGTTCCAATCACATTATTGGATCCGGTCGTAAATTAACCGCGCCTAGGTGATTGCACTAATTAACGGCTCAACGAACCTGAATGATTTAGGCGCGCCTAGGTCAATGCAAAGCAAATGCTTTATTTTATTTGTGTACTTAACAAACAATTGGTTCTTCTAGTCTTGACCGAAAACACATCGATGATGCTTTGAGCAACTGTTTACATCAGAAGAAAGAGAGCTTAAAAATGTTGCTCGATAGCTATAATAATAATTTTAACTAACTTTAACTTAACAAAAACATTGTACATTTTTCTGTTGCTGGTATTGCAAATTATAATACTGCAGCATCACCCTTCTACTGCCGCTAATGACAACCGCGACCGAACTAGAACAAGACTCAACTTAGGGACTAGAATGGTTAGTCCAGTAGCAGATGGTTCTAACACCATATTAGTTGATTAGGTTGATAATAAGTGTGAGGACAGACAGGGACTGTTAGTGATAGTCAGTACTGTTAGTTGATGTTAGTAATAGTCCAGTAAGTAATTGGGTAGTATTAGTCTCGTTGTAATTCGGTCACATATGCATTGCGACCCTTGAGGGTTGAGGATTAAGGCCGCCTCTAATAAAGTATAACTGGCTCCACACCTTTTTCTATCCGGAACACAATTGGTATTAAAACAATTATTATGGCGGTAGAAATTGTACAAATACTATGGCGAGTGATGGTAAATCCCCGGATGAAGACTAGGATGAAGACTCTTACCTAACCTTTTTCTAGAATCATAATACCTTTTTTCCTTATTTCAAAAATACATTCTAATAAAGCCATCTTAAGTTTCACTTTGAACGAGAATCGAAATCAATATTCGATAAACCCTATTCTAAAATTCCTGCAGGAAACTAACGCTTCACTTCGTTTCCCTTTCAAACCCCTTACTACACATTTCGCTGATATCACACGTGACACTCCGTCTATTCATGGTCTATTCACTCGACGAATTCAACGTTCACGTTATTCGTGCATTGTGGGTCTGTGGAGATGTTACGACAGCGCTGAACACGTCGAATTCTAAATCGAGTTCTATTTAGTCCCCCAAGTCTATTCTACTGTTTGGTTTGTTGACGTATTTGTAAGACATGAAAGACGGGCCATTTTACCGACTTAATTAGCAATAAAACGAACTTTATAACATCTCCACTAATCTACACTGGAGAAACATGGTGAAGCCTGCTCTAAACCTTCTTGATCATAAGCAGAGACCCGTTTCCTATAGTGACAATTAATGGATGAAGTCAATACGACCATAATATGTCATTAACACATGTGAAACGTTTAGGTACTTGACCATGGAACGCATGTCTCGCAAATTTCACTATAACCCTGCAAACTTATAACGTTAAATTCAATTCGCAATTTCAAGTAATATCGATACAGTTTAAAGCGTAATTTCGTGGTAATTAAGGCCGATTTTTGGTGGCTGATGGTGGCTTGCACCGTGAAGCAAATTCGATTTGAACGTTAGGCTATCTTTTAATAAATGTGCAAATTGAGGAATGAGCTTCCTTCTGTGATATTCCCGCTGCCATATGACTTGGGTTTCTTCAAGAAAGGTGCGTTGAATTGGTGACTCTCCTGGCGTTGCTCGTGTCCAAAATTACGAATTGGGGTAAAATCATTAACGCTATGTACCACTTCTCCACATCTTTACTTACGTCAATCCGTTCCTTCAAATGCGTGTTCCAAAAATGGCTATTACCAGCTTTACCTATTAACAGTTTGAATTCAAACGTTCTTCTAAAACTCTGTTCTCTGTTCTAAGTTCTGAGCAACAACTAGCCTAGTTTTTCACGCGGCAAACGGCTGGTTCAGCCAGTTGAAGCTTCGTCAACATAGAATTTATTTAGTGCAGTTGTTTCTTTTTATGTGCCGTTGCTTTTCGTCTGTAAAACAACTCGAGGTTTAGAAATACTGAGGTACAAAGTTTTCTCGGTGAAGTTTAGCGAGCTTGTATGTTTTCAGTGAAATATTAATTGCAAGTGGTAGTATTTAAATTAATAATTTAAATTAATAGGCTTGACATGGCGATATAAAGTTGGAAAACGACAAAAAATTTCATTGATAGTGTTACTTGAATATTGTTCCATTTTCTGTAGATCAATGTCATTTCTGGCTCCTGAGGAAATGAGAAAAATTCCGTAAAAACTTTCCTTTTCAAGCACTTCTACCATCTCCATACCAGAAATCACATCGGTCCATTGCTCCGTTTTGACTAGACAGAAGGACAAACACACGCTATCGCAAATATACCTATTAACTAATATTAGCACCAGTGTTAGCTTAAATATCAATCGGCGCAATCTTTCTACTTCATCTTCGACTATTCGATGAGACATTTTAAACTGGTTATAAGAAGATTATGTTTAGGTATGTATCAGAAATGGATAGATACATAAAAATGAGACTCCCACGCCTAGATTGAAACCGAAATACCTACCAAAACTCAGTAGTATCATACTCGTCCTAGTGTATTAAATTAACTTATACTTGAGTCACCGAAAATAAGGAATTGGCGTTCTTGGCTAAAAATAAATTTATTAAAGTGCTCGCAGTTCAGGTTAGCTGAAAAACAAAAGGAGAACATCAGATTTGGGCGAACAACTTGTAATACCCTCAAATAATCTTGCATATTTTAATACATCGATTTCATATTTAAAAATCTAGTTACATCATATCATTAAAACGTTAGATATAATTTCAAGCCTATACGAGGCACCATCCGATTATTTGATTAGATATTATATCGGCGAAGCGTTACGGTATATCTTAATGACGTATGTCTGCATCGAAATAATATACCGTTGCATCGATAGGTATACTAAAACATCGATGGCGATACGTATTGGGCATCGCTAAGTCGCGACGACGCCGACGACTTAAGTAGATACTATGTGAGCGCGGTGCGTAAGACGACTAAGTATATTTCATTATTCCCATCATTTTCCGCAAAAACGGAATATGCACAATGTGGTAACAATATCCTCGATCTAAAAAGCGATGTCTCATGCATGTTCATATTCCAGGCCCAAGGTCCTTAAGAAAGTTGCTGGTCTCGTTTACTTAGGCGTCTCGCCGTCAATCCACTATGACTTGATGGCATGGGCGAAAAGCTGGCATTTGTGTGGATTGCCATTAAAACGCATTCCATATGCACATATAACATTACACTTGCATCAAATTCGTACACTGAAAGAGCTAAATACTTCCGTTTACATCAATTATCCTCACGCCGAGCCTACTTATACATGACACTTAAATAATGCAATTGATTGCCCACCACTTTTGAGTAAAGTTTAACTCAATGTACCTTCTAAAGTTCCAAGACATCCAAGCTGTTTATTTTCACATAATTTCTGTAAAACCAACCTGGGTGAATATAGTAAGAAAATACCAGAAATCGATATTAATTTTAATAGCTTCACCAAATTTAAAAAAATGATATTATTATGTGACATACCTTAAATTGTATTTTTTTTAATTTTAATATGTAGAACTGTTACTGAACATATTTATTTTGTTAATACGTAGAGATTTTGCTGTATTTGAGCTATATTTATTTTTTTATTCTTATGAATGTTTAAATTTAATAATTTGTACTTTTCTGAAATTTAATTATGTTATATGTTTTTCTGATTTGAATATTTAAATTTTTTATAATGAACATCTAATTTTCCCTAGTATTTAATGCGAAATAATTATTATTATTACCAGTGTATCACGCAACATGCTGCGGTTGCCTGTTACTGCAAGAGCAACCTAATAATATTGTGCATTTATTTTTAAGCTTGTTTTTCACTGTGTCTTGTGTTGGCAATCCAATAAAATAAATAACAAAAAATATATATTTCTGTTTATTATGTCTCCGACATACTCGTATATATGAAACGCGAACAAATAGTCAAAATTTGTCACGAATTCATATCGACTTAACATGATATCATTTATTAATCCTTCTCTTCGCTATTACGAATTTAAAGAGCTTCATAATAAACATGACAATATTTCTACATCGAGATAATATCAATTCCGTGATACCAACAATACCAAGGAAAGATATCGGAAGACCGTCCATTAATTAATTCAATGTCACAGTTTACTCAATCAATTCGTAATATTCATATTTATAAGATAATTACTGATAAAAAATATAGCCTCACCTCTACTATTCTGTTTGCAAAATGGTTCTACAGTCTATTACAGAAACGAAAGTGTCAAAGTTCACTTTGCAGCTCAAAATACAACTTGTGTCTTTTGTAACGTAACATAGGCTTTTTTTATTTTTAAGCTATTGTATAGCTTTTATCGCGGGCCTTGGGCGCGGGGACCGAATTCAAAAATTTCGTAACGAAAATTTATTACACCCTACACACAGACATAGTTACTATGTCTATGCACCCACACATCGATAATTACCAGAACTTTTAACTGAGTTATCTAACTTTTACTTTATAACGGCTAAACCGATTTGGCTAATTTTAGTCTTGAAATATTCATGGAAGTTCAGGGAAGGTTGCAGCGATGAGAAAATATGAAAAATTTCGAGCAAAATACTAAAAATGAAAATTTTAATTTCCCATACAAATCTTACCTGTCAAACGTTTGATTTTCGCCCCGTCGGTTCGGTGTTTTAAGAATAATTACATGTAGATCTGGATTAAATAAGGCGTTGGAATCGACAACATGTATTCATAATAGTCGAATTATCGCGTGTTTAGATTTAAAACATACAAAATAATAACATGACATAAAATAATGACACTATATTAATGACTTGAGGGTGATAGAGACAGTGCCATACAGGCAAGGCAAACTGTAAGGCACTGTCTCTGTCACCCACACGTCATTCACACGCCAAAAGATCGTTGTAGGACTTAAATGTCAAATGTCAATTTTCTTTTTAAAAAGAATTATTTTGTCAACTGAAATAGTTCTTATGCTTTTGTTCAGAATATTTAAATCTTCTTTGCACAAATTAATGCATTATCCGTTTCTAATAAAGATTAAAATGTCTTGCACCTATAATGTGACGTTATGATGTACGTATTCTTAATAGCGGCTACAAACTCACGCCGAGAACCCCCGAGAACACCCGAGAAGCGTGAATGTGATCGGTTTCTCGCAGTCTCGTTCTCGGGCTCGCCTGTGCTCGGATCGGTGTCGGTATTTTTGCCCGCTTCAAAGGGTTTCTCGGGCGAGAAAAGAGAACCGTATTCACATTCTCGTTCGGTCTCAGTGGGACCGTTGTGTGTTTTTGTATTTAAAATCTACATTTCTAGTTAAAATTATCTACTGTCTGTGGTTACCAATTATTATTATTATTTTAGTACTTATATTAATTTATTTCTTATTTTAGTATTCACAAGATTATAGTATATTAATGCACACAAAACCAAAGCCGCTGCACTGACGTCCATTCCGGATGACGATCGAGGATGCGAATGAGAAGGTCGCATGAGTGTAGATGCTTTCTCGGTTCTCGCGCAAATTCGCGGCAAGATTTCTCTTCGAGACTTCTCGCGTGAGTCTGTTGGCGGTATAACAATTAGGCTTACGTCATTATTATGCGTCTCTTTCAGTGATATTGCCTATGAAACACTGCAAAACAGTGAATATCTGTACTCGTATAATTTGTGTACCTACAAAGTGTTTTAAATATGAATAAACAAAGTGCATTTATTAATGAAGAAAGTCACGAAAAAATTGTGAAAGAAAATGAGTTATTACTCTATATACATTCATTTTATTATTATTATCACAAAATGCAGTATTATTTTTTGTTTTGTTAATTTATATAAATAATGATATGCAATAGCTTTACCGCGGCAGTCTCCGAGTGCCACACGTCTTTTTTTTGTGAGATTATTAATTTATTTAATTTTCTTATTTTTTTATTGATCTCACTGTTAACAAAAGTTAAGAGAAAAAGTAAAGTATTCCTTTACCTAAAAGTTCTAAACCATCCTCTCCTTCTGACTACCGCCCAATATCCATACTTCCTTTCTTGTCTAAATCCTAGAACGCCTTGTCCAACTACAATTAACTTCCTTCCTACATTCCCACAACCTACTGAATCCTTTCCAATCAGGCTTTCGGCGAGGTCACAGCACAACAATGCTTTACTTAAAGTTACCGACGACATTCGATATGGCATGGAAATCCAACAACTCACCGTGCTGGCATTGCTAGACTTTCGCAATGCCTTCAATTGTGTTAACCACGATATTCGTGTGGGGATACTGCGTTCTCTTATCATTTCTCCGACCGCTATTGATTGGTTTCATAGTTACTTGCTTGGACACCGACAACGTGTTATGGTTCAAGATGTATACTTCCACATGGTCTACATTGTCTGCCGGCGTACCGCAAGGTGGTGTGTTGTCTCCTCTTCTCTTTGTCATTATAGTTTGCCTTTCCTGTAAGGCGCTTTCTCTGTCACCCACACGTCACCCACGCGCCAAGTCATAAACACACTATAACTAGAGATATACTTATATGTACTATTGCATAGTATATCACTACCATTAATATACACGCCCTCGCTTATACCAGGCCCTCAGTAGTCAGATTCGGAAATTGTTAGACGTTTTTCTTTAAGCTGTCACTCACAACCTTTTTATTTATGAACGGATTGGAATAAAAAAGTAAAGCTCATTAAAAAACAATGTTTTGGGTTTTATTGCGATAGTGTAAACCCCTTGTAATAGTTTTATGTTACATCTTCCATACCTATACCTACAAGATTGGTAGGTAACAGATTTCTTACTCTACGGTTTAACATAGTAATATATTGTGACATATACTTATTAAAAAATTAAAATGATGGATTTATTGACCACAGTTGACCTGTGAGCATGCCATCAACGAGTCATAGCACATAGTACGAAATTAGTTGAAAGCAAAGATGATTCCCTTTCGACACATACTTTCGACACGAAATATTTTTCTTTGGTAGAGCGATCACTCAAAGTCCCTAAGTATCTTCCAGACGTTACTTATTAACAGCCATTAAAAACGACTTTTTACATACATTTGGACGTTTGCTGAGCGATTTCTTCAAAACGGCAATCTTAATTAGCTCTTAAATAGGTACTGTAAATTAGTTTTTATGACATTCTATGTTTTATGTATATGTATATTGTCTTTACACAGATGCGACAGCGATACGACAAAATGTCGCAAATATGTATGAAAATTGGTAATTTTCAAATTATAATAGTTACTGATTGCGGCATTTTATCTTGTCGCTGTCTATACGTATGAAATACCTATTATTATCGGCGGTATTACTGGATAATAAAGTATTGATAGATATAACTACTACGAAGCCTTGAACATTTAATTATAGGTATGTAGCAGTAGATATTTATCTATGTAAAGTGGAAAATATGAGATGATGTAATTTGCATAATTTTCAACCTGTGACTTTGTTATAAACGCAGTTAATATAAAATGTTCATTAAATATAATATGATACATAATATAGCGGCCAGATAAAATATACCTGCAGTAGATTAATGTTATGATAATTATAATAAAGCTGGACGTCATCACTAGTTTAATTATAATATAAATATACTTCTCGTTGGGGAATAATATGATGAGACATTACATTGCTTACTTAGCCAAGCTTATTCAATTTAATATTAGCAACTGCTCGCAGTTCCGTCACCAGTAGATATAATTACCAGATTGCAATAATTTTGTAAGTCAATCACTGTGAGGGGTACCTACAGCCATAGACACCACGCTCTGGTCGGAGTGCGAATTGGCGGACTTCCTACTAATATTCTAACACCATCGGTTAACGAGACTAACCATCCCAGTCCCTAAATTGAGTCTTAGGGCGTATTCAAGTAGAACCCTGGTTACCGGCGCTGATCTGCCAGCGCTTATCGGTACTGGTCCGTTGACATAACCTCAGGTTGGAACTTGTCGGCAACGTTCGACGCTTATCGGCGCTGGTTGGGCACAAAGTATAGAGACTACCTGCGCCGACTACCTTCGCAGATCGGTTCCGATAAGCGCTGGCAGATCGGCGCCGGTAACCAGCGTTCTACTTGAATACGCCTTAAGGTTGGTCACAGTCATGGGCGCGGCGGTAGCGAAAGGAAGATGCATGCTCGTTTGCTACCTTCATTCCATAAAAAAAAATAAGAAATCTCAGGCGTACAGAATTACAGATTGCCTGACGAAGTGTTTCTTTACCGAATGAAGTATTGCTTTTCATGACAATTAATTTCTAATTCGCTCATAAACTTAAAAATTTGAGATACAAAAAGAGACCCTAGTTTGACGGTGAATATCATAACAATGAAAATAGACAGAGCAATAGTTACTTTAGAGAATTTGTTCATTACATCATGAACTTTAATAAAACGTGCAAAAACGACTATGTTAACGACCCCATTTTAAAGTTAGAGGTCAAACATCAATAAAAATCAAGTTTTATTTTTATTATTTCAAATAGTTTTTTTTTCGAAGCTTATGTTCGATATTGTTATTCACTTTATTTTCTTAGGTAGGTACACTTTTTAGCTTTCAAAAGAGACTACTTTGACGAAAATACGCCGTTCCCAGACAAAGAAACTCAAAAAGAAAGGTTTTTAATAAAAAAAAAATTGCTCTTATTTTCGAGTGTATAAAAAAATAAAAAAAATGTTTTTGTCGGTAATTTTTTGTCTAGTATCCGCACACTTCGTTTGATCAAGTGTAAAAAAAACACATTGTATTGATGAAAAATCCTTTCTAGTAGTTCAGGAACACAATGGTCAGCACAAATAAATTAGTCCGTCCGATATTCCAAAGATTTTTATACCTATATCGAAGTTGACTTACTACACCCCCTTAGAGATGATTTACCAAAGACGTTGGCACCGGTGTTACATTGTTTCTAACCATAACTACGAGTATACATATACACCTATTTTATGGTGTCTGCTTTAAAAGCGATGAATTTTCAAACAAACTCTGACACCTGTTCTACCCTCTAAGGCACTTCTCACACAACGCTATTTATGAGCTACACGACTGCAATGCATCTGATACTGACAGGAGTCGCATCGATACGACTCTTGTCAGTGAAAAGTGTCAGATACATACAAATTTTGGGTTGCATTGCAGTCGCGTAGCTCGTAAATAGCATTGTGTGAGAAGTGCCTTAGGGGTTACATGATAAAATCCGTTCCGAACTCCAACTCTTCATGAACTACCTTCCTTTGCCTTTCATCTTCCTACTTCAAGAGGTTTTCGACATTTCGTGATGATTGAGTAACCATTCACTTTTATAAATATATAAAAAACAATAGATACCTATTATACATTACCATTTCTTGGTTTGTTTTTAGTGGATAAAGATCAATTTAAAGAAATCCATCATGTCCGTTATGTGGAATAAACATATTATGATTAAACCGGAAGTCGAATTGCAGAAAGTATAATTTTGATTTATACATTTACATGTGATACAAATACAAAGTAAAAAAATAAAGGTGTCAATGTAAAACAAACCTTTGCTGGTACGAATAATGGTTCCATTTCGATCGCAGGGGGGGAGTTACTACACATAACCGTGGAAGGCAAAAAGTTAATTCCGGTTTCTGACAACACTGTCCTTTTGCCGTTCCGTGTAATCAGTGCAAGCTGTGTGCATATAGCAGAATAATGCATTCAGTACACTTCATTAATTTGACAGCTTTATACCGTGACGTCAATGTTGTAATTGTTTTAACCTTCCGGAATTTTTAAAGACTTCGTTAATGTTTATACACGTAGATAATAATTGAGATATACCTACAAACTTCAATAATAATATTATTTATGCGAAAGTCTGTCTGTCTGTCTGTGACGTTTTAACGGCTACACCAGCAGCCCGATTCTGATGAAATTCGGAATGAAAATATTTGAAGACTCAGGCTCACATAGGCTACTTTTTTTAAAAATCAATTCCTGAAGGCTTAAAATAGGAGACGATGGATAATTGTTCTCAGGAAGTTAGTTGATGATATAAGGTCAAACGTCGTCTAATTATTTTATCAAAAACCAAACCCTAAGGGGCTGAAATAGGGAAAGAAAATGAAAAAAACTAACTCCACGCAGGCGAATACGCGGGCGGATAACTAGTGTACCTTTAAAAAAATTAAATTAAAAATGAATTTTATATTGACTCCGGCACTCTATTTTTGTTCACATACTGATTTCTTATTAGGTACCCGCGCTCGTGGTACTTATCTTTCATTATATTGACTGCCTATGCACCAAGGAGTCCCGGGTTCAATTCCTAGCTGGAGCTGATATATTATACTTAGCAGATATAGCAGATATATGACATACTCGTATTCGCTATGTGCAAAGCGGGTGGCAGGTGTACAAAAACGATCGCAGCGCACAACGTGATTAAAAATGGAAACTATTGCGGCTGTGTGTAATACTTTCGAACGCGGTTTTTATGATTATATCCATTGTACACATACACTATTCAATAAATTGCACTCAAATAAAGTCAACAAGTATCATTTACTGTTTATTTTGGTTTTTAATTGCAAAAATACTAACAATGTTTACTTGTCATATTTGACAGTAGCCGAAAAAGTTGCGCGTTGCCACCGTCGTGCACGTTCCCAATAAGTGTGTTCGGGCATTTAGTGTTAGTAATGACAGAAATATCTAACTTCGAATCTTTTTTCGCTGTACATTTTAATTGTACAGTACTGATATACAGTTTAACTATACTTTAACTTGGGCGTGTATGTTTCACCCAGTTATATAAATCTTCCGGTAAGTTATTCCGGTGTAATATTTGGAATGCAAATCTAGACACACCCTTGACAGTGACCTCGATTCTATTTTAAGTTTCAATATTATTTAAATCATATTCTAAACATAGGTACCTATTACATAATGTTATGTTAAAATACTTGATTGAGCCTTGTAAAATATTATTCTGCCACGTTACAAAATTAATAGGTCACATGTCAACTATGGTAACTAATTAATTTTTTATTAACTGTATAATGATGTTATCATTTTGATTACCAATAAATAATTATTTTATACTTTTTGATTTGTAACAGAAATGCGTAAAATATGATTCGGCGCTATATAGTATTTTTAGTTAGTTCCGTACCCAAAGGATAAAACCCTATTACTGAGATTTCGCTGTCCGTTCGTCTGTCTATCCGTCTGTCACCACCATTTCTTCAGGCATTTCCAATAACTTTTCACCCGACACAGGCATAATATGCATGGCGTTTTATGTCACATGAAACATAAATAAATTCTTAACGTCTTACATTGCTACCTACTCTCCGAAGCCAAGTCGTGGGTGCAACTGCTTTACTCAATCGACTACATCAAATTTAATATCATCATAACTAAGTCCATGTCAGAGTTCAGTTCTCGTATGTACCATCTTCTAACTGGACTATCACGCCCCGACCTAATTTGAGTCTATGCTACGTCGGTCACAGCTGTCATAAGAGGCTGTGGAAGGTAGGTACTACATACCGTTTGCTATCTTAAATCCATTAAAACAGGTAGTCGTAAAATATTTTTAGATACAATATTTTATTATTAAACTTTGATAACATTGTCGACCGTTATTAATCTATACTAATATTATAAAGCTGAAGAGTTTGTTTGTTTGTTTGTTTGTTTGTTTGTTTGTTTGTTTGTTTGTTTGTTTGTTTGTTTGTTTGTTTGTTTGGTTGAACGCGCTAATCTCAGGAACTACTGGTTCGAATTGAAATTTTTTTTTGTGTTGAATAGACCTTTTATCGAGGAAGGCTATAGGCTATATAACATCACGCTGCAACAATTAGGAGCGAAGAAATAATGGAAAATGTGGAAAAAACGGGGAAAATTATTCATTCTCGAGGGCTTTCGTTGCATGCGTTGCGAAAACGATTCAAGATACCAAAAATATATGTATGAAAGAATTATTCCTCTTGAAATTATCTAAAAAAATGTCCACGACAGTATATGTCTATCTTTTAAGATTAACACACTAGAACCGTTTTTATGGTAATCAAATTTGGTCGAACCCACTGCCATACCAAACGCCGCGTTTCCAAGTTTAATATGAATTAATCTTGCTGTGATCCTTTGCTACTTTGCTATTATTTTGTCGTAAGCTTTATTTCTAAGTTTAATTTAATTTAACCTGAATTAATTTTGGTGATAGTTTATTATCTTCCCGAAATTCCTACGAGAGCGGGACCTACGCGATTGATACTTACGGGTCCCGAAGCGAAGCGAGGGCGGTTCGCTAGTTATTTTATACAAGTAGGTACACTTCACACCTTAAGAGACTTGATTGGCCGTAAATCTCGTCTGATGACTATTAGCGTGATTTAATAACATCTAATCTTAATATAACTAATTGATAATAATCCATGGATCACCTAAGGTAGTCGTTATGCAAATTGGCGATTAGGTACAACCGCCATTTGAAACAATGATTTGAATGATTTATGATTAATAATCGCAATAAGTTTCGAATGGTTACTGAAGGATAAGTTACTATTTGTATTCACTTTCTTCATTGCTACTTATGTTTGGCTAAAATAAAGTGCCAAAGCTTTTAAGAATCATTTAGAATTAAGACGAAGTTCGAAAAAGATGTGCAAAGGAGATTTTTACTGTCAGTCATTATTTACTGTTGTATTCACGTCGCTTATTATTAAAAAGTATTTTAAAAAAATTTTTTCGAAGCTTAGTCTATTTTCACCAGTTCGTCTTTAGCGCAACGCAGCGAAACATACCTAACCAGCTTTCAAGACTAAGGGCGCATTCATGTAGAACGCTGGTTACCGGCGCTGATCTGCCAGCGCTTATCGGTATAGTCTAAGATCCGAATCTAAATCGACATTCATCGGGTTGATAAGAGAATCAAACACACTAATAGAAACTTTTTTTGATAGTTAAAAATATTTGTTAATATTTAACAAATAATTTATTAGAGACCACTTTTTAGTGCTTAATAAATATTTCTTAGTATTTAAAAAGGTTTATTAATATGTAATAAATGAATATCAGATTTATTAAACACAAAAAAATCATTTTAAATACTAAGAAATATTTGTTTAATACTAAAGAGTGGTATAAACTAATACTTAATATTCTGTCCAGGATTTTTGTTGTCTACCCATTTTTAATATATTTTCTAATATATACGAAATTTATTATTTTATAATTTTGATTCTCTTTTCAACCCGATGAATGTCGATTTAGATTCGGATCTTAGACTATACCGATACGTGCTGACAGATAGGGACAGGGATGGGCAAATGGGAAAAACATATCGACATTTATCGTATCGATATTTTCCAAATGTATCGATATATACCACCCAAGAAATTTAATATTGATATTTCGATATATCGGTATGTTTTGCCCAATGTGCAATTATTTATAAAAATTGCCAAAATATTCGAAATTTTAAAGTACCTAAATACACATCTGGCTGTTATGACATCAGTTTTATTATTAAAAAACATGTTTATGTACCTGTAGCCAAGAAAAAATCAACATACAGTGCCACAAACTTATCAGGTCCGGTTGCCAAAATTGCAACTAATGCAAATGTTATACTGTTGTCAGACAAAGACCAAGACAGTAGCGCCCCTCTTACCGGGTCAGATTAGTTTATTTTTATTTTATATATATTTTTATTTTATAGATATTTTTCTGAAAAAATATCGATATTTTGATATATCGATATTTTTTACCCAAACCTACTGGCAGATCGGCGCCGGTAACCAGCGTTCTTTTCGAATGCGCCCTAATGTTTCATAATAATTTTAATTAGATAAGAAAATTAAAATCCTAATAAATAATACATAATCTATACTATAATAAAACTGTAGGACCACGTGTTCTGTACATTGAATATTTTTGTGAAATTTCGACTAAGGGGCACTTACAAATCGAGATAGAACTCAAAAATATATTTTTTTTATTTATTGTCTGTCTGTCTGTCTGTCTGTCTGTCTGTCTGTCTGTCTGACCGATCATCACGCGTAAACCACTGGACAGATTTCATTGAAACTTAGTAAAGTTATTACCTATATACTGGTGTCTATTATAGGCTACTTTTTTTGTCGAATAATATTAAGGTTCCCTAGGGATAGGTGACTAAAGTTTGTATGGAATTTTTTTATAACGTCGTCCGATTTACTTCAAATTTGCAACAAAGGGTTATCACTTAAATTAATAGAATACGTGTTTCTCAGTTTTTCCATATTTTGTAAGGAAAAGAAAAAAAACAAATGAATGCGGAAATTTGTAATTTTTTAAGGTAACTTTCTGACTAAACTGAAAATGATTTTAACCCCATGTTTAAAAATTATTATAGTTAAATAAGTAATTTTCAATGTAAAATCAGTAGGTATTTAAAATATTGCCAGCAAAGGGTGCAAAATGGGGATAAAGTTGGTACAATTAGAGGTGCAGTGTTTATTCGAGTTGACTTAAGTTTTGTCATTTTTGTTGCGGGCTTAGATTTTTGTGAGACTTTCACTGAGAGATAGAGAAGGTTACTTATTATCCCGGAATTCTGTGGAATCCTTATTCATGTGGGAAAAACTCATATTTGGGAACGAGGTCGCGGGTTCAGATGTTTATGGGACTTTCAGTGGAAGGTAGAGGAGGTTATGGAGCATTATATAGGCTAATTTTTGTTCCGGACTTCCCGCGGGATCTACTCAACTGCTCTGTAGAAGTTGTCAAAAAATTCATTAAACATTTTCACGCGCCAAAAATACTCGCACACACAATGCGAATTCTGTGGCATCCTACTAATATTATAAACGTGAAAATTTGTATGTTTGGTCCTCAATCACGCAAAAACGGATCAATGGATTTGTTACCTACACGGATAGTTTATAACCCAGAATAACACATAGGACACTTTTTATCCCGGAAATCCCGCGGGATCCAATTTTATGCGGAAAAAACTTCTACGAGAATGGGTATAGCTTCATAACAAACATATTAATATAAAAGTAACAAGTCTGTCTTTCCGAAAATCCCGCGGGATCGGCAGTTTATCCTAAAATTCTTACGGGAGCAGGACCTACGCGGCTGATACTTACGGGTCCCGAAGCGAAGCGAGGGCGGTTCGCTAGTAATATAATAAACGTACGGCTTCGTGTCATCTTTACCCGCATCTAACGTGCCTATTAGTATGTAGAAGCCTAATAACATGGTATTTAGAACATCGTCTCTGTTGCCTAATGTGTGTTATCAAAACCATTAACCTGTTATTGAACGAAGTTGCTACGAGTCGCTGCGTGCGGCATTGAGGATCAAAGATTAACAGGCGCTTAATATATCCTGCAATTACTTATAATAGGTGTAATGCGGTTGCGACAATAACAGAGAACAACACTAGCCATCGTTTATCTGCACGCATCATAATTGACTATAAATGGCGTTAAGCTAACTAGAAGTATTTTATTATTATGAGGAAAATTATATAATACGACTTAGGTATTGAGGAGATCCTAGTCTCGTTGGTTGACTGCTTTCAAGGTTTTGGTTCGATTCTCAATCGGAGCTCTTTTTTAAAATGGAAAAGGTACAGTCACTATGTATGTATGTACACTATGTACCACACTGGCCAAGTGAGGATTGGCAGACTTCACACGCGTTTATAGGTTTCTACATGATGTTTTCCTTCACTAAAGTAAGTGTTAAATTGTTTGTGAAAATAAAAGGTGGTATGATTCACATAATAATATATAGGTCTCCCTGGTTGGTTGTGCAAGTACAATTATCAAACCACTTAAACTATCACAGCTTTATCAACCAGATATTTTGTAATAGATAAATATAGATGGCCTCACGTCGTGGATGTATTTGTGTGTAAGTCCACGCCAACGGTAAAATAGGAAACGTTTGTATTATCTTATTTATTTTGTAAAAAAAAACAATTAAGTTAATGGTAAACTTATTGCTGACAATTATAATGGCTGGTACTGCGGTTCGGACAATCCAGCTTAAGGTAAAGTATTATCTTGGATTGATTTTAATTGTTCACGTTGCTAAAGCAGTGGACCCACTGCGGATTACGCTGCGCACGAGCAGCTTGTTGCGTGGGCTAGTTTGTTTGATAACGTGAGTGTACTTTGGTATTATTGTAGCACACATACACATCAACAAGATTTGGATGAACTCGAAACTAAAATAGTTGAAGACCCACGTAACATACCTACCTATAAGCTAAATTTTTCAAAAATCAACCCCTAAAATGTTGAAATTGGGGTTCAAAGTTTCTATGAACCGCTTGACTAATTTCAGTGATTTTTTTTAGGAAGATAGTTATTAACGCAAGGTTAAACAAAGGCTATCTATTTTTTCATAAAAGCCACCCCCCTTCCCCCATAAGCGATATAATATAAAGCATTCCACGTGGGCGAAGCCCCGGACGGAATCTGGTTTTATATATACCTATAGATAATTTAAAATGCACATAATATTCATATTTATAGCTCCTTACGCCACTGTGGATCCGCGGCTTAAGCTCTGATTATAAACTGTGTAATTTAAATTTCAAATCAAAGAATATAATTGTTAAACAGTTACGTACATAAAAAGTTTTATAAAAACTGTAATTGTGTCAGAGAATAATTCAATGCAAACGTACGGTTTTCCCTGTACTTATTTATGGTAATTTTCAACACCTATTCTATGCTACAATACAATGCCTAGTTATCCAGCAACTGTCAAAAGACACATTAGTGTCAGTACCTACTTATTACGTCACTACCGTTATTAGTCGTCATATTGTGGGGGCCTTTTAATATAAACTATATTAAAATGCAAATGATTTTGAATTGTTTTACCGATATTTCGACCCACTTGCATGGTTCACGGTCACGGCACGGTGAGTAGACATTTGCATTTAAAATATTTTAAACCACGATGATTTAAGTTTGAAGAAATATTAAATCATTGTTATGATAATTCTAAACAACCTGAACTAATCGATTGTGCAATTAAGGTCGGAATATTTTGATGTTCGAACAACATCGACCTAACAACATCAATCTATTTTAATTATTTCTTAATTATGTCAATAGTCAGAAATCGTTAGGAGATTTAAAATTCAAATCTTATTAAGATGATTTTCCTTAGAAATTCTTATCAATACGTTAGACCTCGAAATAGGTGCCTACCTACTATAAACCTTTAACTTCTCTCGCGATAAATATATATTATATTTTTATCTGATTAGTTAACTAGTAAATGGTAAACTTATGCTAATATAAGTGCATTAATTTTAATATATAAATAAATAAATATTAGTTGATTACCACAATTTGTACCTCCGTCCATATTTCTATTTTAGATAGACTGTGGACACAGTTGAACAGGGTTGATCCTTCCAAATCTCTTGAACCCAATTTAGATAGCTATTGTTCAATACGCTGATAACAGTTTCATTTTATTATTAAGGTTGTGACCACGCTTCATGCAACTAAATCTAAATATCGGCTGATGCATGATACCGATCGAATTACTCGTATTATAGTACAAAGAGGATGAATCTTTACTTGTGAGTGCTCAGTACGGTTATCGCTGAAAATATTATGTTTTTAACAAAGGAAGTGTTTTCTTATAAATTTGCTTTTGATACAATCCTCTTTTTGTATTATGCTTAGTCACGATCTCAAAACTTTAGTATGAGTGGTGGTAAGCAGTCTGTAATTCTTTATGAATGTTAATATGTTTAATTATTATCAATCTGATGATACGTTAATTACTCGCTACGTTATATAAATGAATAAGATATTATAAGGGTTAAAATAATATACGTGTGTGGAACACAAAACATTGCAACACCTCAGGGTGAGCCGACATTCAGCCGTCGAATGAAAATTGCCGTAATTTGTTACACCTACATTCCTAGTCTAGTATCCCTAACATTTACTGCCTTCTGCTAACACTTTCTTACTCAACATCAGACTTGTAAAACGTTCTGATATAATATTTCTTTTATCCTTATAATGAAATTGATTGCAAAAATTTTGCTGGCTTACCTTTCTAACGTTGTTCGTCAAAGAAATTAAATATCGAAAACCGCGATTCATGTAATAGTATTAACTTGCCCATCTGTCTAAGAGACTTTTTGGACTCAACCCATTATAGGCCACTGATTTTCACATAAAGGGAAGACGCAAGGCTCCAGTGTGAATTGATGAAAAATTTAGTAGTCAACCCAAGTGTCAAAGCTTTTCATATTTCTCGAAAGCCTCTGACTTATCGTAATGTCTTATACGTAATGATAACAACAGGTTACACCGTTTTTACTTGTTGCCACTAGGATTCACCTGCCCTCCTACTACCTACTTGTACCTATACGGTATACCCTTAAAAACCTCGGTCGACCACTAGACACTCGTCACGCTAGAAGTTATTGTGTGACTTCAATCCGTGTTTTCTTTTGTGAAAATAATGTATTTAACACTACAGTAGAATGATTTAACCTTCTTAGGGCGGAGAGAAATTTGATAGGGATCGGGGCAAAATCGAATCGCATCATATATTCTGAAGCAGGAGGCAAAGGCTTGAACGTAATATCAAATTCAGTTCTTCACCCGAAACAATTTACATGCAAGAAATCCTGTATGACACAAAAGAAAACACGACACATCCGTCATAGAGCCTCAAGGCGTGGATAAGGTGGCGAATGGAAATTACGGTAATTTGTTGCGTCAATCCGTAGAATGCCAATTTCCTGCTGCGAGTATTCGTAGCTTCGCTTCGGTCCGATTTTTCTCTATATTTACTCATTTTGTGAACTAGAATAAAATTCATAATGCCGTTTTGCAATGCTGGTGGAAAATCATAGGTGTAGTTTTCAGGTGTACGTAAATTTGACTATGTTAGTTAGGACTACAAATTTTTATAGATTCAATTGCGTGTTTTATGTGTGTCATGCATACTCCCGCACTCATATTTTTTTTTTTTTTTTTTTATAGCCTAAGCAGGCAAACGAGCAGACGGGTCACCTGATGGTAAGTGATCACCGTCGCCCATGGACATTGGCAACACCAGGGGCGCCACCAACGCGTTGCCGGCCTCGAAGGAAGCGATAGACCCGCTTCTTGAAGGACCCCATGTCATAGCACTGTGGGAATACTGAGGGATGAAGTTCGTTCCACAGTTTACACGTACGCGGTAGAAAATGACGTGAAAAGCGAACTGTGGACGAACGCCAGGTATCCAGGTGGTGTTGGTGGAACCTGGCTTTATCCCGTGAAGTGCGGTGGCGAAAATTAACCGCAGGTATTAAGTTAAACAGTTCCTCAGAACATTCCCCGTTATACAGACGGTAGAAGACACAGAGAGAGCCCACATCTCTCCGCAGTTCGAGCGGATCTAAACCGTCTGTGAGCTTGGGATCGTCGACAAGACGAATAGCTCGCCGTTGGATACGGTTAAAAGGGTCCACTTGGCAAGCCGGGGCCCCAGCCCAAAGGTGGGAGCAGTACTCCATGTGAGGTAGGACTTGTGCTTTATAAAGCAACATCCTATGCTCAGGCATGAAGTACCGCTTAGCTCTGTAGAGCACCCCTAACTTCTTTGAGGCCAGTTTAGCCTTACCCACCAAGTGGTCCCGAAACTGAACATCATTCGAAATGTCGACACCTAGGATCCCAATGCTCGTAGAGATGTTAAGGGGAATGTTCTGAAACTGTGGTGCTATGACGAATGGGGTTTTTTTAGCGGTTAACGCGCAAACTTGTGTCTTCTCGGGGTTGAATTGGACTGAATTCAGTCTGCCCCATTCCGAGACCCGCTCCAGAGATGTCTCGACTTCCGACACAAGTGTATTCCTTCTCTCCTGAATCTGCACCCGAGACATATTTGCTCGGCCTGTATAACGGGCGTCGCCCGTACTGTCATCAGCATAGCAATGGATATTCTCGATGTCGAGCATATCATTGATATGCATGATGAACAGTGTAGGCGACAGCACAGAGCCTTGTGGGACGCCAGCGTTTATGGGCTTGGTGTCCGAGCATGTACCGTCAACAACGACTCTGATGCTCCGCTCCGATAAAAAGCTGGCGACCCATTTGCACAACTTCTCGGGTACCCCGTAGGAAGGCAGCTTAGACAATAATGCCTTATGCCACACCCTGTCGAAGGCCTTCGCGACATCCAAACTTACAGCCAATGCTTCACCTTTGCTCTCAATTGCTTCCGCCCAACAATGAGTGAGGTACACAAGAAGATCACCAGCAGATCTGCCGTGGCGAAAACCGTATTGACGGTCACTGATCAACTGGTGATCCTCTAGGTACCGGAGCAATTGGGTGTTGATTATTCGCTCCATTAGTTTGGAGAACAAAGAGGTTATTGCAATTGGTCTGTAGTTAGATGGGTTTGACCTGTCGCCCTTTTTGGGAATAGGGTGGACAAGAGCTACCTTCCAAGAAGACGGCACGAAGCCGGCAGAATAGGAGAGCTGGAATAGGCGCGTTAAAACCGGGGTCAACTCCGGAGCGCACGTTTTTAGCACAAGAGCAGGTATACCATCCGGCCCACTCGACTTATTGATGTCGAGGGAGAAAAGAGCTTGACGCACAGCATTTTGATTAAAACGCACGTCAGGCATCAGCTCATCACACCGCGAGATGGTAGGCGGTGCTTTCCCCCCGTCATCAAAAGTCGAGTTCGACGCAAAGAGTGTGCCCAGAATATCGGCTTTCTCTTTGGCGGTATGGGCCAGGGTACCGTCTGCTCTGCGCAAAGGTGGAAGGGACGATTCACAGAAGTTGCCCTGTATGGCTTTGGCTAGAGACCAAAAGGCCCGACTACCACATGGATAGCCTAGAAGTCTCTTGCCTGTTCTGTGTATGTGCTTGAACTTTGCCCTGGTGATTTGCTTTTTTGAGGACCGGGAGGCAGCATTAAATTTCTTCTTCAGTTGAGATGCATCAGCACGACGGAGGTCGCGTGCCTTTACCCAATCCTGGTAAGCAGATTGCTTCAGGCCACCAGCCTTAGAGCAATTTCTGTCAAACCAGGCTTGGGTTTTCCCACCAACGGGTACCACAGAGTTAGGAATGAAACATTCCATGCCCTGAAGTACCACGTCGGCTATGGACTGTGCACAAACATCAGGGTCATCTGAAGAGAAACAAATGTGCCTCCAAGGGTAGGAAGAGTAAAATTCCCGCAAACCATCCCAGTCCGCCGATCTAAAATGCCAAACCCGGCGAGACGCGCATGGTCGCCGGTCAACTGCTCGTGCCAATCGTGTAGACGATCGGACTAGGCAGTGATCCGATGAGCCAAGCGGCGCCTCGACGGATACGGCATAATCGTGAGGGTGGGTGGTAAGCAGGAGGTCCAAAGTGGAAGCAAAATGACCGTCAATGTCAGGGATCCGAGTTGGGCTGGACACCAACTGACTGAGGCCATTAGCCAAGGCAAAGCTGTGAGCAGAATTCCCCGCGTAGTCCGTTGTACGTGATCCCAGCCATTCAATACGATTTAGATATAAGTATTGATTAGAAATTAGAAGCTGTGGTAAATTGTGCCTATGTACATCACAAAATATGATGATATGATGACACAAACTCTAGCTTACTCCAGGTATTCTACTAATTGTTGCAGAAAATGACTGGTGACGTAAGGTACAAGACTTTTTAATTATATGGACCAACCGTTACATACCTACTGTTATCACAATACTGGGTTCACTCTCCTACGACAAGAATAGTTAAACCCTTAATCATAGTCTAGCCTCAAATGCAAGTTTCCGCCTAATATTTCCCTTTACTGAAGCGATTGGGGATAACATAATCGTCAGACTTATTACAAATTAAACGTATTTGTGTTTCGTCTCTTGTGGGCTTTTCGCTCCATCTAAGCCGATTTGTAGCAATAAAGATAAGTGTCTTCAAGAGTTACGTGTTTGAGTAGTATATTGTATTTCTGTAGACCCCGGGGTCTCCTGAACTCCAATTGGATTCCATGCCAATACGTTACTTCTATTTCAATAACCCAAAAGTACCCGAGTATTATTGGCATGTTTGAGGACGCATGAAAATTACTGTAATGTATTACCGAGCCTGTGAACACCAATTTCCTGTCTTGGGTATTTGTAATATCGACTTCTGCGAACATCATCGCCCAACGAGTTAAAGATGGGGTGAAAACGTTCCCTGTAATTTCCTTGACGTTTAAACTTGTTATCATCATGCGTGTACTTATGGATTCTTTGATTGTGAGAAAGAGGTACCTATCTGTAAATTTACTTACAATAAAACGTTTATTATTTATTTTCTTACTTGTTAAACGCTTTTTAGCATTATTAAGTTGAAACTCGGCATATTTATAACTTACATTACTGGCATTTGTGTTCCGAGTAACAAATGGGAATAGTTTAAGTTTCAGCCCGATTCACTTTTTCGTGTGCGAGTATCCACTAAGTTCTCAGAAGAGAAAGCAAGGCAGGTACTCCGTACTTACAACACGAGTATACACAACAAGTAACTTGACTGAAATTGTTCGTAAACATCTGCAATAGTTAGATAATTGGTATGCAATTGTTTACGCCCGTTCCGAAAAACGATTAGGTACTCATTTACTGAGTGTAGGCATAACGTAACAGATATATAAATTCGTAAGTTATCATCAAAGAAAACAATATGGCTTGTTTGCACATTTTGTCCGGTAATATCCCTACGAAGATTAGAATGCACAAAAGACTTTCTTTGGAGGCCTAAGGACAAGACACTGTTGGTGTGCGTTCCGCAGAACGGACGTAATATAACCTACTGTTCTTTCTATTCGTTTCATTAATTGTGTGCAAAATGTTTTCATAATAAAAAAAATTGGTAACGTATGTAAAAAAATATTCATAACAACTCTCTATCTCCTCTTAAACAATACAACGACAATACTGGATATTAAACAGTATTTGACATTGTTCTGCATACATTTTGCAATGGTAGATTTAAGTTTGCAAACAGTACTACTGCGGTGCGGTCAAAAGGTCTACAAATGCGGTTCTTCAGTTGTCTAACTTTTGGCGATCCTCTCGCTCTTACACATATCGTCATCCCGCTCGGTGCGGGGATAATTTCGCTGATTAGCATTAACTGACTTTCCTTAAACTAGCTATGTACTCTGCTAACATTCCAGTTTATTCGGGTTAAATCTAGTAAGTAATGTAGACTAGGTTAACCGGAAAGTTGGACAACTATCTCCTTAAACGTGACTTTTGGAAAAACAAAGGATATTCAGAGCACTGCAGTTCCTTCTAAAGATCTCTCGTAAATTTCAGCTCCAAGTAGCATTATAGATTAGTGTTGAGCAAACTTCAAGCAACTAAATGAACCGTGGAAATATGAAAAATGTAATGCAGTCGAATGACTAGATTAACAAGTTTTGATGCAGTTGAATGACTAATGACTTTTTTGTGTGAATGAAAAATGAATGAATGGACCTATTTCGGAATATGGACATAATCGTGGCAGGTTCTTAGCTCCGTAATTACATTCCGACATCCTTGTAAGTATGGCAAAAAGAGTCGATAGTCTATCCATGGTTGAAATAACCTTTGCCATTTCATAATGTTTATAGTGTAACGTCTATAGGTATTTTGTTCTAACAAATTTTCCATTATAAGAGCACTGGTCCGACATTTGAAGGCAAATTAGTGATTGGTAAAATGGGACTTAAATTTTAATTAACTGAAATGCTCGGAAAGTAATGTCGTTGATTAGAGCAGCAGCCGAGCAAAGGGTGCTATTTTGTGAGTGGCTGTTGAGACAAATGTGCGCTTAAAATGAAGCGGTGGAAACGCTTAGTCTCCACTTGAAATTACGTCCGCAATTAACAAAAGACGGCACAAAGAAAGAAAGAGAAAAGAAAAAGAAAATAAAAGACTCAACTAGGCATCTCAAAGGAAGAACCGACGCTATGGAATAAAGAGGCTGTGCGGGAAGTTTATTTTTGTGCCGTGGAATACCAAATTAGGATTGGACAGAGTCTTTCTTAATTGTGTGGCATAGCGTGCCAATCATAGCGAATATCGGACATGATCAAACTTTTAATTAATGAATAGTACCTCGAGAACAAGTTTACACAAAAATTACTTATCGTTCCTGTTAAAAAGATACCGAGAAGATAATTATAATGAATCAATTAATCTCAAAAAACATCGGTTGCTTCAATACAATAGCAACCCTTTTCAGGGCACAGGAGATTGGGGAAATTTTGAGCACTATAGGATTTTACCAAGGTCTTAAAAATACGCAGTGAAAAATTGTTGCCAATTTTTTACATTTGTTTATCATGAAAAAGTATTTTATTCGACGTTACGTAGTTACTCATAAAAATGATTTATTGAATTACTATTTAAAAGTCGAATTAGGAATCAAAAATCTTATAATATTTTTAAAAATGTACTGGTTACCAAGTTGCCTAAAACATTTGTTTAGGGTAAAAAACATTATATTTGCGCAATACACTCATAGCCCTATACTAGGGTTCCCTGTATCGTGGGTAAACACTAAGACAAGAGCATTTACATCCAGACCGAGAACAGAAATTTAAACGTATAATTTGGCGCCTCGTTGTTAATCGAACCCAGAACGCGTTCTTTTCATTTATATCCGGTCTTAATGTTTATTCATAAACTATATGTGGAAGGTCATCTCTGTCTGGGAAATAATAACTAACTAAACTATGATTGACTTTTTGACAGTTGCTTGATAACTTCCTGAAGATTATCTACAGACTTTAGTACATAATATCTCAATGTCTACAGACAGAAGAAGACAGATCCTGAAAATTATCACAGATAAGAACACGACTGAAGAAACATGGCAAAGTAACTACTTAGTTATCAACCGCAGAAGATTATGTAAGCCTGATCGCATTAGCGTTCTTGGAATCAGTGATTGATCAGGCGGTACGAGGAACTGAAGGCACGATTGAATCCCGGAAGTAGGCAGTTCGTGTTTCAATCCCGTTGAATTATTACACGAACTTCGGTAGAAACCAATTGACCCATGCTTCGAGATTGGTTTGCTAATAACATTCAGCGTTATGGAATGTCTAAGTTTTTTTCACGGAAATAAGGTACCGAACGAGCCGAAAATACTGACAACTGTGACCGACCTAGAACAAGACTCAATTTAGGGACTAGGATAGTTAGGCCAGTTAGCAGATGGTGTTAGAGTGCTAATTAGTTTGTTAATAAGTGAGACTAGGGCAGGAACTGTTAGTAATAGTCCAGTTAGTTGAGGTGATTGATTTTATTTCGTTTTGGACACATCTGATTTATTGGGTGTAAAAATGGTAATTTTAATAACATGTTTACCAAGTATTTTCAACCTTTTTACTGATCACTTCACAGGATTGAGTACTGGAAGAGTTAAGGCACCTCATCATCTCATCATCATCATCTCAACCCATCATGACCCACCATTGAGCACGGGTCTCTTCTCAGAGCTAGTAGGTTAAGGCCATAGTCCACCACGCTGGCCAAGTGCGGATTGGCGGACTTCACACACCTTTGAGTTTTGCGAACTCTCCGGCATGCAGCACTTACCTAGTGGCTATTTTGCAAAATAATAAACAGTGGACCAGCATGGTGCAGAACGCTTCAAACCTCTCCAGCTACAATGAAACTAAGCGTTAACTTTGGCTTAAAAAATATACCTACACCAATAGCACAGGAATCCATTTGCAAAGTATATTTAAACCCGTAATCTCTAGAGAGTTCAGTTACTCCATTTTGGCCCCTTTTTCACGTGGATTACTGCAGTGCTATCGATAACGTGAAAGCTTTAACTAGGTTTTACGACTTTTCACAACATTCAAAAGGTTTTAATTGGCGAACTAAGAATCGTAAAAATAGTGCTGAGCTAATGTTGACAGAGGTTAAGCTAAAGTACTTTCCTCGTGGATTGCTAAGTAAGTGTTAGCTAAGTTTTAATGAGTTTTAGCTCCTGTAGGTTAATTGACCTTTATACCACAAACTAACAGAAATAACTAAAAACAGTTAGGTACCTTATCTGAATAGTTCTTAGGTATATTGCTTTTGGAACAAAAACGATAAATTTTATAATAATAATATTAAAATGTTTAACGAGTATAAAATATTATTTTATTACAGTGGTTTTTTTTTCGCAACGAGCTTGACTGCACCGCAAAATTCCACCAATATATTTTCTTCAACATTAATATTCATTTTTGCAGAAACGTGTGATTGACGTCATAATCCTAGCGATTTAAAACCATTAGGAACCGGACATCGATTTTATTCGCTTTGAATCATAATAAACGTGTTTCATTGCGTATATAATATTAACACAAGTTATTGTTGTACTTTTTATTAAGAACTAGCTTTCCATCCGTGACTTTGTCTGCGTTTAATTCGTTTATATCGTACATACCCTCTTTTTACCTCTTATGGAGAAAGGAAAAGGGCAATTTCCAAAAGTCATTTCCTAATTAAATGCTTGCTCACTTGCGTCACTTGAAAGTTTTAAATGAATCCATTGAAGAAATAAATAGTTTCAGTCAGACAAGTGACGTACAACGCACAGCCGAAACTAGATACACAGATTTTGACGGCTTATTCCACAAATCTTCCATTAATTATCTTAAAGATTGGTTTTGCAAAATTGAATCATATCTGACCAAGGAATCACGTTGTAAAGGATTTTAATTCATGATATAATATTGGTTAAGGGGATTTGTAGACTTCTTATCCAGAAATCCCCTGCCCCTTTGCGGAGGGGATTTGTGGACAAAATTTCCACAATTCCCCTTCGAAGGGGATTTGTGGAATAAGCCATTTTGACGACCCGGATGGCGCAATGGTTAACACGCCGGATCGCTGTTCCGAGGGTCCTGGGTTCGATTCCCAGCGAGGCGGAAATTTGAATGATGAATTAGAATTGCCGTCCTCGGTCAGGTTGTGTGTCCTTGTCTTGTGTGTTGTCCATGGCACCCACGACACAGGGAATTCTAGTGTGGGGCTATGAGTGTGAAGCGTTATTATTATTATACAGAGCGCAAGAAGATGAAATTTAGTCTGTTTGTTCCTTATTGCTATAGCTCTATGGATGATATATGAAAATTCCCTCCTTAAGGGGATAAAAAATGTGATACACTGCATGATAAAAAATGGACGAAGCTGTCAAGCTAGTACATAGTAATTTTAGTTCTTTTTTATTATATCGTTTTTATTTAAATATACTTTTAAATTAAAACTTTATCTTCAATTTAATTTATTTTATTCTTTTTACGCAAAGAATAAAAAATGGTTTTGATATGCAAATTAAATTAACATTAAAATTTACTGCTGACGTAAAAACATTTAACGCGATCTTTTAGATAAATGAATTTTTCAATATTACAACCATGAGATATAGGAAGGTACTACGAAGGATGTACCAAAATTATACTAAGTACTAGTAATTTCACCAAGAATTAGTATAGGTACTACTATTGTATTCATGCTTCTCTGGAACCAGGTGTAAGTGGATGAAACCAAATATTTGAAATTGCTTTTCATTCAATTTTATTCAAGACTAGCTGACCAGAATTAGACTAGACATTGTTACACAATTAATTATTCATATCTCACGTTCTAAGAGGCGTACATTAAAAACACTAGTTTTTTGTAAAGCATTATAACTGCGGCAACCGGATTACGTTACATTTTGAAAATTCCGCATAATTTCCATATAAATGTATTATACACAGACAAAAATTCTAAAAATTGTATTTTTGGCTCCTATTTGCCTTATATACTTACTCGTACATCCTTCATACACTTTTTCTTTAAACATCTCCGATCTCAGACATAATTCAGTTAGGTATATGTACATTTTTGTACCAACATAACCTATTGGTGACCTGTAAAGATATACGGCATGCATTACCGGCCGTGTCTAGTAAGACACATCGCTAGTCGATCCTTCCCTAATCTCGTAATAAATCATGATCCCATTTCTGATTTTTACCATCAACCTCACCCACCGTAACTTTAACGGAATAATTTAAGAGACACTCTCGGTTACCATAAATCTAATTGCGAAAATTCAGAATCAAGGTTCTTTAGAATTATTTTTAAACTACTCAACATGTATCTTCTAAGTATAACTCAGATCCATCCAAATGTTTCTCGTCATATTTATAAGCACTCGATAAAATGATTTTTGATGAAAGTTTGGTGAGAGAATCATTCTTAAAACACAATATCATTAACCCTTCGTCCTTGCTGCAACCAGCGTGAATATCCACTTCATTGAAAATTTTAATAAAAGTTAAAATAATTTAAGATCCAAAGATTGTTGTAACTGTTTTTTCGTAAACCACAATCCTTCCTAAAGATAAACGGATACCAATGCGGGCAATTTATTCGAGTACTTCACGGTATGCCTAATGAGCGATGACGTTAATAAAAAAGGCATGACGTTTGTACTGTCTTATTCCATCTTCTAGGCCGAGAACACATCAGCTAACCGTCAGACCATGTCTCATCTACTCCTTTGCCAGCTATTAACATAAAAAAGCTAAGTTTGTAACTCTTTCGCTGTAATACGAGACTGAACTTTCAATGCGATCTCAGCTCCAACTAACGCCGATTTACATTGGAATTACTTGATGCTATCGCGCTATCGTCGCACACGTCGTATAGGATTTGTTCCAGAATGGCTCAAATTCATTTTCGAACGGATACTCCCTGAATTCCATAAGCAGGTTGCAAGAAATTGAGGGTTACTTCACGGTCGCCGATTTTGGAACTTAAAACTAAGGCACTACGAATGAGATTCGTTTAAATAAAATGCAGACAAATGTGAATCAGTCTACTTGGATAGAGTTCCGTACTTTAAATTGTATGTAGGTACCTACCTAAAAAATGTAAAAGGTTCAATCCATTCTTACACTTATTTTATTAAATCGATATATATACTTATTTTTACTTTAAAAATATTCATTTAATTAATTTTATATTAGTATTTCAATAAATGTAGCACAATGATAAAATTGGAATATCAAAAATGTTATTGGTAACATTTCATTTATGAACCTTTTCGCAGAACATGCATTTATAACGATCATTTGTTATTCTGCGAAAACACATCCGTTTTCCGAGATGAAAAGTATTCTCAAAAACATACCTGTGAAGTAAACAACCAACACATCATGTAATATCGAAATCTGTTTAGTGATTTTTGGAAGATTTTGAAATCGACAAATCAATAGTAATTATGTTTATCCCAATTAGGTACACCTATTGCAGAATGTCCACTGCGCCAAAAGTGAGGCAGTAAAATTCTACAAATTAAAGTAACTTTAATATCCTGTTGTTTCAAACGTTCGGTGTTCATATATGGATATGGACATCTAAGTTATATTGTGTGTGTAATGCTAGACCTCCACGTTGCATAAACTAAGCGCATGTCTATAATTATAATATTATTTGGCCTAATTAAAAGTTTTTACTGCTCATATTTGGCCCGATGACAGTTATTAAAAGTATCAAATGTATAATTTCCATTCCAATACATTTCCAAAAATCAGGATCATATTGTGTAAATTATTCTCAAAAGTTTAACGTAAGGTTCTGTTATTTATTTAATTGTAAGGATCCTTAAAACCAAAAAGTTACAGCATCGGTATTTATACCAAAATAGCAAGTCGTATCAACAGTATCGATCGTGGGATAGCCCCGGAAATTTCTGGGACGTGCCGATTTGGGGTTCGTGTTAATAAGATAGGCTAGACGTGAACCACAGCGCCTAGCGAATCAGTCCCAAGAGCTCTGGAATATTCTACGAAAGCGAATAGGAGCGAAATAAGTTGGAATTAGGCCGCGCGGACTTTTTTGCACTACATTTTCCGGACTTAATATACTCTGTGCCAAATACATACCACAGATAACATATTACGTATTTGGGTTACGGTAACAACAATATATTATTTAGTTCGCTAAACAAGCTTTTTATTTGTGTGTAACTGGGTATAATTATGTTTTTATGGAATTAAGGTAGCTTAGGAGCAGGCAGCACCACCCTTCCGCTGCCGCCCATGATAATTGTGACCGACTTAGAACAAGATTCAATTTAGGGACTCGGATAGTTAGTCCTTAGTAGATGGTGTTATAGTTTTCATCACATTACAATATGTTATTATCATCAGATGCATCTTCTGAATATTATTATTGCGGGTTCTTCTTGCGAATTCTTTCAGAGTAATACCACCGCCACAGTACCTACTTAGTAACATTTCTATCGGATAAAAAAGAGATGTAATCTTATGTATTTCAGTCAGAAAGATGTAGATACAGTAATGAAAAAGACAGGGAAACCTATTGCGAGGCTAATGTGTAGCACTAGCATAATCTTCGTTAATTAATTATTTATCTTCATTTAACTATGTAGGATATAAAAAGCAATATATAAAATTCTAAGTAAATATCTAAATTTACTTTTTATTTGAGTTTCTTTTTCACAAATATCAATTTAAGGAATATATTTAATCCCCCAAACGCATATAATTTTGTTTTTATAGATTAATGTTTTTTCTAGCAATAGAAAATCATATTCACACGTACCTAATCTTTATGTGGATCCGTAAATAGCTACATTTGTAAGCTGTCTAAATTATCACTACATAGTATAAAACAAAGTCGCTATTTTTGTCCGTCTGTTTGTCTGTTTGTCTGTATGCTTAAATCTTTAAAATTACGCAACGGATTTTGATGCGGTTTTTTGTAATAGGTAGAGTGATTCAAGAGGAAGGTTTTTATATATAATACATGCATATTATATTCCCACGAGAACGGGATCCACGCGGGTGAAACCGCGGGCGGGCCGCTAGTAGGTATAAACTAAAGGAAAATTCCAACGGGTGAAGCCGCGAGGTGACAACTAGTGTTCAAATATTTTTTATAACTTAAATACAAGTTTTAGTAGGTATAGTAAAAGCAAGGAATTATTTACATATTATATTAAAATAAGATCAAATATAATTTAAATAATACTGCTATTTCGTGTCAGTGTCCCAATATTTATAGCCAGAGACCGGGCGCAGTTGGAGCAAATTGTTCTTTTAAATGAGAATCTTCTTGAAAAGTTTGAACAAGTTTCTCGTCTTCAATTAATATAAATTATGAATGTGCGGCATTTTTCTCGCAGGCACCCGGTGTACACCAACCTTTTTAATTTGCATGATAAGTTGATACTAGCAATCGTCAAGCCCTTTTTTGCTTTAACTAACGGATTAAACAAACATTAATTAAAAACCGGTTTGCCGTCCAAGCTTGACACGATTGACCAACTCATAAACTGGTTAGCGAATTGCAAAAGAAAAACGTGAAAACAGCAAAAACAACCTACCGAACTTCAGTAAACCATGTATGGAAAATTCTACGTCTAAACATGATTAATATGAGGATTGAGGTTAATCAACACCATATTGGATATTTATTGGATTTATTTTCTGGTGTGCTTTAAATTTAATATACACATCTATATCTACATACCATTAAGACATTATAATATATCTTTATCAACACTAATTAATTTTATTAAATGTGAAAATTTGTTTTCATATTCTTTCACGTCAAAACGGAGTAACGGATCGATGTATTTTTACGTAAGGAGATAATTGAGACAGGGGTTAGGAAAAAAAAGATGAAGGCTTCTTTTTTCGCGGAAAATATCTCGATTTTGCGGGAAACCCGTTTTAATCAAATAAGCGCTTTAAATAGCGTAACGGGCGCAAAATAACTAAATATTTATAAACAAGAAGAACAGGTTCTCCACAATAGGTTACACGTTATCATATAAATGAGATATATCTTTGGTATTCCTTATCTATATCTATACGTAAGGCCTCAAATTTAAATTGTTTTAAAATTTAAATTAAAAATTATTGCCTTCATTAATAGTTTCATCTGTTTCTTTTCTTATTTAAGTAACTTTTTCCTCAATTACACATAGTCCTTCACGGCTCATAAGGCTAAGCGTCCACAGGTCGGTATCGTACGCATCGGACCGATCGCATCAACCGCATTATTTTTCCATACTGCGTCCACTGTATCGGCGGCGATCGGATTGCCGACGCTAGTACCAGCAATCGGATTGCCGATACCAGTTTCATTCCAGCGCGTGGGGCGCGTCCACTATTCGGCATTCCGTATGACGTCATCGGCACGCATCGCAAATCGCAAAAGTTGCCTCTCGGAGCATCGTTGTCGGCATTGCCGATGTTCGATCCGTACGATGCGGATCAGTGGACGCACTTGTGTGACTTTCTATACAAAGAATACTACAATCCGTTTAATGCGATGCGTCCGTTGCGTACGATACCGACCTGTGGACGCTTAGCTTTACTTTCCACTTTAGGTTGCCTGGAAGCAATCGCTATGTAGCGATAAGGCCGCCTTTTCTCCTGTGCTTTCTTTGTAACAGTATTGTATGCATTAATATTCTGTTATACAAACAATTAAATTTAGTACATACATGTGTAAATAAATAAATATATCATGATAGTCATTCTCTCATTTTCTCATGTAACTTTTAGATATTGTTACTATAAAAAATTGCACCTCTTGCACTCACCGATAAGAGAGCTACCCTATCCTTACCCGTATTAATAATGGGTAGCGGGCAACAAAGATATTCGGGATTCGGACCATGTGAAAGCAAGCAATCAATGTAGGGACCTTTTCACCACACCGTCATTTACCCTGTCCTTTTAAAGGACAAACAACTCTACCAGTAATACTATTTTTCACTTAGGTATTTATTTCAGTGTAGGGTTAACAATATCCCACGTATGTTACGTATGTTATTGTGTTGGAATAATTTCGTCGTTCACACTATTCTTGTTTTGGACTTCACAGTGGCTGCACCGGATAAATGCTGACAGCTTAATGCAATGTCTTAATTTATTAGGTAGGTACATGTTTCGTACTTAATAGTTAATGATAAAATTGGTACCTATCTCGCTACAGTTCAGTAGTAGGTAGGAACCAAATGTGTGAACAATCTTAGCCTGACACTGACTCTTTATAAACATATTGATGCAGGGATGCGATACTAAGTAAAGAATTACTAACTTCTTACAACAAAGAACTCAAATTCAAAATCAATAAGTAGAGATAACTCAAAAACTACTCGTCGGATGTCGAACTGGACAACAAGTAGATATCAGTTTTCGAATAAAAAAATAGTATCAAAAATCGAAAAACCCAGTGAAAATGAATGAGGTAACGACCATAATTTAAATAATACGCATTACTAAGAATAACTTAAAAAGTGCCCGTCAGATGTCGCTTAAATTAATATGGGATCAAGTGACAAGCACTACGGATCGGTTTACTCAGTACAAAGCTATGAGGGTAACACACATAAAAATACAGTCGATTGCGATACTCCTTTTTGAAGCCGGTAAAAAATCAATCATAGCATAGTTGCTGGAACGTTAGACACGATATGGTTGATAGAACTCAAAAAATCATTAAAACAACATATTTTGGATAAATACATATAAAAATATAACTTTGAATAATATAAGGCAATATATAAAATATGAAATAATAAAAAACATGTAAATTTATCACATTAACAACCAAGTACGCTCAAATGCCACTTCCAGTCAATATCTTCTGAAATCATTGTATTTATCTACTCACTGTCGTAAAGTAAAACAATCTAAAATTTTATATGTACCCTCATTGTGTGTTATACTTATTACGTGTGTAAAATCTTGTTTCTCGTCAAGTGAATACTTAAGTGTTATTCTTTTGAGAAATAAAATTCTTAAACCACCACGAACTCGCGCGAAAGGATGAGTGTTTTCCAATCCTGCAGGTACCAACTTCTAATTTTCAAAAATTATGTGCACATTATAAATTAATTATCACTAAAAAGTAAAGAAAAACATAATAAGTCAACCTTCGACTCTAAGAAGTCGTAGAGAGGTTCAATACCAACTAGGGACAGGTAGGTGACAGTGTCACTAGTGTCACTACGCTGCGATCAGCTAGGCTATTCTGTAAGGGACATCTTTGACATCTCGATAGCTGAATCCGCGGTGAGATTTTGATTTTGACGTACATCGCGTTCTGTTAAAATTAAAACCGACGGCAGCGCCAATCAAGCTCGCAATGGAAGTGACCTGAGTGAGCTTCGATATCGAATTTGTTTCTTACAGAATAGCCGTGCAGGTTCGATATGAAATTCGTTTTAATGACAAGACACGCAAACGCAAATGTCAGCTTTCCGCCCTGGTCATTAAGGTATATTGCAGATTGACGGCAAGAATTTAAAATGCTTTAAAGAATTTAAAAAGTAATATGTGCTTATAAGCTAAATTGAAATCTATGCACAGGTAATAATTTGGTTTTTAGCGGGAAATGATAATTCCTCATCCTCGGTGATTCAAGTAAGTAGGTATAGGTTGCGAATGTAATGCTAACTTATGGCAACAGCAAATATGTATAGGTAGTAAGTAATTTAAAGTAATTTGTTTATTTCCACAATAATAAAATTAACGTAATTTTCCCAAAACAACAGAAACAATTCTATTCAGTAATCGTGGCACATACCACTGTAATAGCTATAGCAATCAAATAGCGATTACTGTCAACATTTTGTACAGGAAAATTGGTTCAACATTACATATGTGTAAGTGAACAGTGATGTGATTGATACGTGTGAATCTAATACAATGCCTCGACGGTATGGTACGTGCCCATAGTAATAAGTATGGCAATAATTATAAGTGGTCAAACGATGGTAAGTACCGGCCAATGATACCTCAAAGTATCTTTGTGGGCTCTTCGACAATATTACTGAAAGACTTAAACTTTCCACGAATCGATTTTAGAAGAAAAGTAGTCAGTTCTTTTGTTTTATTAATATTAATATTCCCAGTAAAAATAATGGTAACAAGGAACTAAAGATTAATCTACTTTGCGACAGTCGTCAATCGTCACTAATATTTATATGACAGACACGAATTTCCCCAAAATCAGAATAAAGTCTAACAAATATAGCGATGAATTTAACAGAGTATATAACGCTAATCCACCGCCGCCGACGGGCGAGGCGAGTAGCCTCCTCCCGGATAATCGCAGGATACGTGAAAAGATTACGGCTGAATTGACCATATCGGAATAGAGATAGGCGGCATAGTGCGGTAATATTGCTTGGTCTTTCCAATCATATTTTGTATCCTGAATGATTATTAGCAATGTTGCTATAATGATACGTTAAATAATAGGATAAGATTCACAGGACACTGTAGATTTTGATGAAATTTTTTTTTAATGATTTAATAAAAAAAAGGTTGGTCGTACTTAAACTTTTCCCGTCTATGTTCGTGTGTTAGTGTCAACGTACCAATATGTCAAGTTCCGCCGGAAAATAGTCCCTTCTAACTTTAAAACTGAAAAATCAGAAATTATTCCAAAAATATAAATTACTTAGTTCAGTACAAAGGTTATTTATTTATCTACGATAAGAATAAATTATAGTTAGAGATTGCTTTTAGCGATGAGGCCGTTGTTGTTTACAAGTCTACTTTTAAGTTCAAATTGAACTAAATGTAATTTAAAAAATGGTGTGTAATAACGAGTTTTGTATTGTATTGTAATTTTATTCTTTCATCAACACAAATTCAACAATGAAATGCCGGCTGCCGGCCTACATTGCATTTGTCACTAACGTACCAAATGACGACATCTGTTTCCGCCCGATGAACACATAAATTGGCGGGATTTAATGGCGCCCGGAGCATCTATGACAGTACACATTTAGAGAAACAAGGCTTTTAGAGCGACCAGGGAGTCCGATGTTGGAAGTGGGATTGTGTGGAACGTATTTCCTAATACAGCGAAAGGAGAAATACGAGTATGTGACTGTTCAGATAAATAATTCGTACTTATGACTTGCTTTTGCACGAAATCCACGGATAATTTTTAGGTTATAACTGTAGCCTTTGGATTGGAGTTAGTGATTTTGTATGTTAATAGCTAAATAGTATCATAGCAAAATAATCAATGGTGAATAATAAGTTACTGGAATCTGATTAATAGGGGCATACCTACCTACTTAGTCCTATTATTCTAGTTCTAATATTAGTCCAATTGAGTATTGTAATCCTTATCTACTCCTCAGATTATAGAACCAAATCTACTCGTATTAGCTGTCCTCGTCTGAAATAAAGATTATTCTTAGTCCGAGGTGTATGCAGACAAGACTTGCGTAAAAATACAAGCCCGACGTGTAAAGTTGTAAAATCATTTTAAACAGATAAATTGCAGAATCTAGGCTAGTAAGTCACATTCTCGCAAATACGCGAACCCATACAAGTGTAGGAGGACCTTAGCAAATGATTATGCCCATTTTGACACATAGAACCTAGAACCTTCGCGAAGTTTCCCACACATTTATGAACACATTCGTACAATTAAGAAACGGTCACTCACATGTCGGTACTCACATGCATTCACATGTGCGCCAACATTTGTTCACACCGTGGTCACTCAACCGCGGTAACATTATGATATCGTTATCACTTTAACTGCATTAGGTAAATGGAAAACAAAAACAAGGTTAATTAAGTTAATGATAAAAGTGCAAAAACCTTTTCGTCGCTTATTAAAATACAACATGTTTATGTCTTGTACCTACCTACCGAATTACAACTATTTTTGCAGGTACTAAAACACTAATTAAATTTTTAGATTGAAACAAAATATGGCATAAAAAATTTGGTTTGAATGATAAATTACGTACAGTACCTACATGTGTATGTATAGGTAATTTTACACGAATTTCCATAGATACGATCGGATATTATTTTAGAATAACAATGTACTTCGAATATGTTACATATTTATTAATTTCTTAAATATGTTTATGTACAGAGATCGATCAGTTAAAGTTTTATAATGTTAAGATTGTAAAATATAATAAAAGAGTTGTACCTAGTTCTATTTGAACAAAATAGTGATACAATTTATGGAGTTGATTTTTATGGCTGGCTAGCTACCACTTTCTCGTCCGAGTCAGCTGCAAAACGACTTGTCATGTTACAGGCAGCTTAAAACTTATTTTAGACCGACTTCCAAAAAGTGAAGGTTCTGAATTCGACTGTATTACCTATGTGCTAATGCTAACATTATGCTGGATGATATTTGATGAAACTACGGTTACGGCCATAGCATTTGATTTGATATTAGTGAATGATGGATGGGTATTGTGTGCTAAAAGTATTTGTGGATAAAGTAAAAATTACTGTCAGGCAATGTGTAGTAATAAGGAAGTCTTATAGCTGCATTTTAATATGCAGTTGCAATTACAAACATAACTAACCTAACGTAACCATTAGAGAAAAATGTCGGTATCAATACAGGTTTCTTGGTAGGTAAGTACCTACTGGTTGAAAATTATAGGAATCTTGCTCGAGGTACCAGACAACTCTTGCTTAAGATGCGCGTCATTGCATCATAAAGTACAAACCACAATTCCTTCCTTCCTCGCAACCGCAAAAATACTCCACTGCTACGTGGGATGGATGAAAGGAATAACATTTTGTAGTGCGATTATTATACTTTACAACGTTATGAAAAACTATCAGTTCTAAATGATCCCTATAATTTCAACGATGAAATTGCTACAATAACTTTTAAAGGTAGATACACATAGTTTTTGAAAAATATGGATGCATTTAGGGTTTAATAATAAGCAATATTGTTAAGGAGTCTACCGTATAATAATAAGTCCATTTGACTTTTATTGCTACTTAATATTATAAAAACATTAAAATGACATTAACATATTGGATCCAGCGAGCAGAAAAATTATCACCATAACCTATGTACCTCAATAATAGTGAGGAAAAAAAACTGTTTATGTTAGTCAATAAAATGCATTTCCTTCACCAATCAGCCAATCACTAATATTTTTGAGTTACCTATATCATTAGGACACTATTTTAGTTGTAACGGGTACTCCCGATCTTTATTATTTTACACCGGTATTTCGACCCCATTGCATAGATGATGGTCATAGCGGCCGGGACTATGGTCCATGCAATTAAAATTAAAAACTTTCTTCTGTCTTTGCTGGGCTGATAACGTAGTTATGATGCGATGCACTGGTTTCCTTACCAAATTAAAGTAATAAACATACACCAATAAATCTTTACAAATACAACAACAAACATTGACTTGGCACGCGATTTTTTCTCACGGTTTCCCCGCGTGGATTTCGGGAAAATATAATATAGGCGTTAAAATGTCTCAAGGGAACGTACCTATCCTCGGAATAAAAACTAAGTTCTTATCCTATATCTTTTCAAGATATAGGATTCAAATTCAAATTATCTCCTTGCCAAACTTAATTTAAATTGATTCAGTAGATTAAGTGTGAAAAGGTAAAAGAGGAAGGGAATTGCGTTCGCATTATAATAAGTAGTATGCCGCGACAGTAAAGATCCTGATAAAAATTAATAGCAATGGTTTCGATATTGGGTGCTATTTTGTAATTGTAATGAATTTATTAGATGTCAAATAAAGCCTAAGTAACAATTTTCTATTGTAAAAATTGATTTAATTTAAATAAGTAATTACCTAAGTAAGGCACTTCATTAGCTCATAAATAGCGTTGTGTGAGAAGTGCCTTAGAGTTATTGACAATTTTTCTTCGTAATGGTGTGTTTATTTTTTCTTGATTGTATTTTTATTTATAATGACTTCGAAACTGCCGACAAGACAACTTTACTTAACGTTGCAAAATGTAGTAAACGAATGTATTACTCGTAATTAACGCGGACGCAGATGTAGCTGTAGAGTAAAGCTTAAGTTTATTGAATCGAAATGAGCGCGATTAACTGCTTATTGTATAGAACATAACGTGTTATGAACTAGTTTATAAACAGAAATAATTAATTTAAATTACCACACTGCCGGAATTGGTCGCTACATCCGCCAGTGTTAGTAGGTAACATCTGTGGAATATTGTGAAATAAAATAAATGAAAGCGTTATTCCGTTTATGTATTAATCGTGACCGTGTTCGATAATTTTATTATGGAATATCGCTTGAACATTTAAATTGAAAATAAATAAGTTTTCCTAGAAGAAAGGACGGATAAGTTATTAATAAATGCCGGTTATGCAATCTGTCAACTCTGACAGGGTTAACGATTTAATTATACAGTTTTTCTGAGACGTACGTATAGGAAAAACTTAATGACTTATAAATTAATGCATTTTCTTGTGTAAGATATTTGCTTCTTTTAATTGAATTGCTTAAGTAGGTAACTACTTTGTATTCTGCCAAAAATTTAAAATTGTTGGATAGTCTGAAAATCCGTATGTCGCAGCGTTGTCAGACTGCTTATTCAAAGGTCCTAGGTTCGATTCTCACAGTCAGAAAATTTAATGACGAATTAAAATTTCTGTGGTCTGTCTGTGATTTATAACGCCTGAAAAAATTGCAACAAATTATCCGCTGTGTCTGATTGGAATTTATCAAATTATTCTAAAGTTACCTGCGTGATTGCACTCATAATACCACTCATCATCATCGCAACTCGTAACATAAATGTTCACCCGTGGATACCTACTGGTCTCTTCTCACAATGTGTAGGTAGAGTCCAATAATTATGATAGGAGGCGATTTAATTTAAGTCACAAATAAAAAAAAACAAAAGTCTTAAAAAGACAAATAACTTAAATGTGTATGTAGGAACCGAATCCTTTCACAATCAACTGTGATTAACAGGATTGAAGGACGCGTCAGCATCAGAATAATTGGCATTATCACGGCTTTGTGGGGTCTTGCGGCTTGACTGTAGATCGGTGAAGAGAAGAAGAAGAGAGAATATACGTACCAATTTTACCATTGTTTTTAACAAAAAATAAATGTTTTTTTCTTATTCTTCTTTTGTTTCTTTATAAAATGATGTTCCTTCATTTCTTAACTCGCTTTTATTGCGTCGACAGTTATTACAAAAAAGGACATTTTCTAAATATTTAGTTACCAAGCTACTTCAAATTTCCCCATTAGTCTAATTTCACAGAGACATTTGTACATAAACCGCCATCTCAAATAGCTAATCAGTTGATTGAGCAAAGCTGTTCTCCATCTAATATCTAACAAGTGATATAGCAATATGATATTTGATAATTCGTGTTAGGATATGTATTGTAAGTATCTCAATATGTCACTACATAATTATAGAACATGAAACGTTATAATTACTCATACATACCTACATGCCTTATACATATAGATGAGTCGTAACTGTTGAACTTAGTATTTGTATTACTTAATTTGCATAGGTAACTCTAACATGAACGATCCTCGCTTAAATATTTGTGCAGATTCTTTGGGAATACTGGGATTCTTCCAGATTTAAATTATATTTAAAAGATACGTAATCCTTAGTCCTAACTAGTAGTTCCTACAAATGGTTTCAGGTACGCATTTTTCTCAACCACGCATAAAGTACATCTTCAAAAACGTATCAAGGCGTACTAGATGGCGTACCTACTAGATTTGTCTCTCTTGTCTCTTCCATCTTTCTCAGCTGACAAATCCTTCGTAAGTGCAAAACTCGAAAACAGCTAAGCCGATTTGGATAATTATTTTTTAGTAGGACTTTTAAAAAGTCTACTAGGAACGTGGAGATTTAAGGGATCATCCTCATATATTAGATATCCTCATATATATTCTACATGATGAGCATTTACTGACTCACGAAATTAAGGGCCGAAGTAACCCAGGTAGAATCCTAAGGCACATTAAGTTTCCCGAAGCGAAGAGTCCACTAGTACTCAATAAAGATTATGTTCTACTAGATCCGCTTTAGTACGACACTAACGACAGAGCATAACATAATAGATGATTGATATAATATACTACACAGGTACTTATAGATAATTATCTCACTTCGCTCAATTATACAGTTATCGTAATTATCTAGCGAGAATTGTGTTGTTAAGGATTTCAAGTCCTAGTTGACGAAACAGAGGATTAAATTATAGGTATCTTTGACTAAAGCTTTGCTCCTATTACTACGATATTATCATTACACATTGTGATTTCCTGCTAAAGCTTAAATATTTACTAGTGAGTTATTCAACTAGACCACATTAACTTGCGCTAGAAATTAAGTTATTCAGGTCGTTTATAAGATTATTATTTGACCGATGAAAGATTATTTTAAAAAAAATATTTAGGCCAGTTAATGGCTTCAACCCATTAACTACCTTCTACTTAGCATGATTGAAAATTAATTCACATATATTAGGAATACTAGCTTTTGCCCGCGGCTTCGCCCGCGTGGAATTCGTTTATATCGCGAACCGGGGAAGTGGGGAAGGGGGTACGTCATCAACTATCTTCCTGAGAAAATTCATCGAAATCGGTCAGGCGGTTTAGATTTTTCATACAAACTTTCATCCCCTATTTCAAGCCTTTAGGGGTTGATTTTTGAAAAAAAAAGTAGCCTATGTGTGACTCTGTGCCTTCAACTATTTTCATTCCGAATTTCATCCAAATCGGACTGGTGGTTTAGCCGTGAAAACGTCACAGACAGACAGACAGACAGACAGACTTTCGCATTTATAATATTAGTATGGATTAGGATCAGGTGCCTTAGTTGTAAGAAAATCTGTTTAGATCAAGAGTTACGATTAATGATCAGTCTGGTGTTGGTGTTAAGAAGTCGACGGTACCCTGATTTTAAGAGTTCTGTGGCAAAATATCGAATTTCATATATCTATAACTTGTTCTCTTGTTCTAGGAGAGCGCAATATACTCAACAACATATCGGGGGAGTTTCGATCAGGAGAGCTGACCTGTATCCTGGGACCCTCCGGCGCTGGCAAATCTTCACTACTCAATATCATGGCTGGATACACGTAAGTATTTTATTTTATTTTTTTTACAAACAAATTGATCCTTTTAGTCCAGTTAATAGGAACCTTACCTGCGAATAAAAGGGTCATTCGTAGAGGTGGATTAAATCACAAACGCGACCGAGGAATGAACCTCATCGGAACCCTACATTTCTATATAATTGATTAGATTTAATACCAACAGACACACGCCCATTTTTACTTCACATCCCTACCTAGGCACGTACTTAGTCTACCTTAGTGATAATCTGCCTATGACCATTCGTTAGGCAAAAAAATAACAATTGCTGTCACTTGCATACCGTCTACATACTGGCGGCAGCCCCATACAAAATACAATTGCTTCTTATATTTTTTATGTGTGAAAGTAACTCTGTCTTTCTGTTAGGTTTTCACGCCTTAACTATTGAAGGCATAGAGTTGAAGTTTTTCCTGGCAAATAAGGCCATCTAATTTGTCTAAAAAGGGGATTGGACTTTGAATGGTAGCTTGTTATAGTCAAAGATAAAACCATAAAACGTATTGCATAAAATCCTCAAAAACATAAAAGCGTCGTGTACACATATTATATTGAGGTAGTACGTATACCACCAGCGGCAAGTAGCGAGTAACTAACGGATTTTTTCTCGCTCAAGAAACGTAAAGAGATATGAAATTCTGTGTAAACAAACAAAAGAGATGCATATTATGCGAACAAATATCGCCAGTGGTGTGAGCAGTCAGCGAGTACCTACTCGAGCAAGGTAACTCGGTCTAAATAGAAAAAAATCGAAGTGAGAGTAATAAATAAAACGTAAAGCGGCAATATAAATCCACTGCCTAGAGAAGGCTGTATCTTATTTATGAAGGTTTACAAAGAATCACCTCTAAGCTTCCCAACTACGAGCCGGGGTGGCCGCTAGTATTGCCATACTCGTGTGTTCGGGTGTTGTATTTTTGAAATTTAATTATCTACAAAATAAAAATTCTATTAGTTAGCCGTCGTCTGCGTTGTCGTGTCCTTTATCTTTCTTCTTCTTTTTAACACGCTTTTTTCTTATCTGACCTTTGTTGTAGCTGATATCCATTGGTGACGGTAATCTCTTGCTAGCAAGTAATTTGTCAGCTTGTTTGTCGGTTATTTGCATAAAAAAAGTTATTGTATAGAGTTAACATTACTGCAAAAGTAGCTGTAGAGTGATATTTGCTTACTTTCAGTTAACTTAAAAATTGAATAAAATGTGTTTTTGGTCAAAAGGTATTTAAAAATACCCAATAACAACTTCAAGGCGTTAATAGGTTCGTTGTGATACTAGGTATAAAATGCTGTCAGGCATTTTGTCAAGTACGCAACTATTTTAAAATGAGACATTCCAATCAGATTCCATTCAATACGTAGCGACTTGAGTCAGGTCAGGTCAGTCGTGCAACATTTTATTCTTTATGTTAGGATTCTTTACATAAGCATTTATTTAGACCTGTATGCTTGTAAATTATATATCAAACAAAATCTAAATATCTAACACATTACCTGGCTCCCTTAGTTTCTGACGATTATTAGTGTTATGGTTAGGAATATGCTTTAAGAATTAAATAACTGAGCTTTAAATTTCCTTTTGTTTAAAAATAATTCTTTAATTTATCTGTCCGTGTGTATTTAACTGAACTCGTATTAAACTGGTAGACAGTCAGACGGATGTGCCTATGGCAGATCCGTTACAGACATCGTAATGCTGCTGTAGTAAATTACATATAAGATATTAAACTTGAAAATATGTTCGTCTGTCAATTCAGCTACTATACATTATAATTTTGGTACGTCTGTCAATGATCTAGTTGCAACTACTTGATCTAACTGATTGACGATTATCGCACCAAGTTAATAATGGCTACACTGAAAGTGTACGATCGAACATATCGATAAAGAATGCATAAAAACGTTACTGTGGAAATAGAGTCTATGAATATTGAAATTGAATTTGAAAATACTTAATTAAAATAATTATGTCTTTCCATTACTTCCCTGATATATGTATACTAAAATAGAAACAAACTATTTCAAAATTTTTGTCTGTCTGTCTGTATGTCCGGGCTAATCCTCGGAGCGGCTGAACGGATTTATATGGAACTTTCACTGGGAGATAGAGGAGGTTGTGGAACAACATACCTTCCTACTACCTGCATAGGCTTCGTTTAGGGATTCACGCGGGAATAACTCAAAGCGCATACAACAAGTAACATTCAATTTTCTTCATTATACACATTCAAGCAAGACTATGTGTATACCTATTCTTAAACACAGCCTTTTCTTATTATTTTGTCAAGACCATTCTTTAGAGACGGTACGTACCTTTGTAAGAAGTTCGTTTACATCCTAAAACAAAGGTATGAGCCTAATCCAACCAACCCTCAGGGTTCCTCTAAACAATGGCAGCTATGAAACAGGGCCTTCCTTTAAAGTGTTTAGATTTCGTAGGGTTTTCTGCATGTTTGGCTTGCTTCCACCCTCTTTCTAGGATTACCCGTGAAATTCTTCAACAATTCACTTGTAGTGTGCGAGTACCTACCAATGATTGACATGTTTTCTGTACGTGTGAAGGTAACTTCATGCAAATGTCACCTTTTTCCCTATCAATATCACATAGGGTCATACAACGAAACAAAACAAAAATATACACCAACAAATAAATAAACAAATACAACAACAACTATGTTTGCTCGCGGTTTGTTGTAAATTAGATTTATCTTGAGTTTGTAATATTTTAACAACGTTTTTATACGCATAACCTGTGACTTATATGTATGCACGGAAACTTTCAGCAAAAGTACCAACTTTATGAAATCTGATAACTTGAAAACTGCATAGAGGTCAGGGGCTGATGACAATGTAATTTTGTGACTATGAATAGCTCAGAGTTAGCTCCAGTTAAAGGAACTTTTCAACGATAAATGGCAAATTGACTACATTTATTGTTCTGCATAATATATGCGCTAGTTATCTGTATAGCTGTTACGGGTTTTTATCCCCGACTGCGTGAAAAGGAGGGTAATGTTTTTCGGGCGTATGTATGTGTGTACTATGTCCTTTTGTTTGGGACGCTCTACAGCCCAAAGGGCTTTAATGTTTATTTTTCGCAATCGTTTTTTTTTTGTTTTCTAATACCTAATTAATTTATTCAAACTATAAATGTTCTAAATATCTGTGCAGGTCAAACGGCGTGAACGGTCGTATCACCGTGAATGGGCATGCGCGTGACATGCGCCTGTTCAAGAAGTTGAGCTGCTACATCATGCAGGACGACCTGATGCAGCCGCGGCTGTCCGTCAGCGAGTCCATGAGGATCGCCGCCGACCTCAAGCTGGGCGAGGAGCTCGGGGAGAACGAGAAGAATCTTATTGTAAGTTGCGACCGGATTACTTGAAAATAAGTGTTTTGACGTCATCAGCGTAGTCTTCTTACCCATAATTCATACATTAAAGCCGATCCCACCAAAAACATTCTGTAAAAAAACAGCCAAGTCTCGATAGGGCTGTTAGTTTATCTCTAAAAAGTAATGAAATTTTACACGTTAGTGGGTACAAGTTGACGTTCGACCAAGTCACTCGTCCTGTTTATAAAGTTATCACAATCTCATTTCGACAAACCATAATATTATGGCGAAATAGTTCCTATACTGGCCGTTTAGGGTCCTAGGTTAGATTCTCAGGTAGGTAACTAAAATTGAATGATGAGTTTAAATTTCAGTTCTCGATCTGGGTGTGTATTCTTGAAAAGATTCTTGACAAGAATAGATAAAGACAAGAATTTCCTGCCTTATTACTTACCTGTAATAGTCCATTTTATTTATGTCAACCTATAATATTCCACTAGGTACAGAGTAAGGAGTCTCTCCTCTTAACTGACTTTTCATATTTAACGTATCTACCTATTAATAATAACTTTATTTTTAGTTCCTAATTATATTCTAACAAAAGCGTCTTTCCTTTTCTTTGTTAGAATATGTCCTTGACATTTGGATAATACCAACTTATTTTCAACTAGAGCTCAATATTGTTCAGAACTATGAAATCCTACATATTGTACGGTGCTTGAGCCCGTTTCAGCTTCATTTTCATAAAAATTGTATTTCATCAAAAGCCTTTTTGGGGTCTACTTACAAGAGCCATGGAAGGGATTACTATTCAAGATTATGTTACCTTCACGTAGGATTTCGAGGAAAGTTTGCTCTGAGCCAGAAGGGTTCCCAAGAATGTTTTAAAAGTATTTCTTGAGGTTACCTTTTTGTTGCGAAGTGCCAGTCAGGAATCTAGACAGAGTTCGCGGAATTTCCGGATTTTCGGAATTTTTTAATTCAATTCATGAGTAGGTAAAGTCGTACAAGGATCTTTTAGCGCGTTAGGCAGACAGATAGACATAGTAGACACAGGGCTTGTTAATATCAATCTTTGGGTGCGGAACCCAAAAAACAAAATCTAGCAAAACATTACAAAGTACTTTAAGAATTGCAATGCAGTAAAGAAAACTGTTCTTTAAGTAGGAACATAAAAAATAGCAATCAACCTATTTGTTTTAAAAGTAAAATTATTCCAGCATTAGCAACGAGGCCGTCCCATTGTGTTGCTAGTGCATTTGGGTCGCGTTGCCCTTCAAGTTTTCTTAATTACCCGTATTGTTTCGTACTTTGCATTGTTAAAACGAACCCAGAACAAATTCGTTTACTAGATTACTTCATATTATATTTACGTTTGTGTACTTTGGTTGGTACTTATAGCATATTAATTTATAACTAACAACTGGTTGCATAGTTCTATTGATATGACATTATTTTCTATAAACAGTCAAAACTAACCGAAATTATATTTTGTTGATATTGAATTTTTGAACATAGTTACTATTTATTTCATCCTGTAATGCCACTTACAGTTTGCCTTACCTGTAAAGCGCTGTCTCTGTCATCCACACGCAAAAAGATCCGTGTACGCCTGTAGACGTCGATATTATACCGCTTCTCATTTAGTGATGATATTTTTCAAAAACATTTTATTTATTTATTCACCTATTTACTTTCAAACATGCAGTCTGAAATACGTTGTACCTAGTAAACAAAAATAGCGAAGAAAAGAAACGCTTTTATCCAAATGAAATTCATAACTAGCTTTTAAAACTACTACATGATCAAAAGAAACAAGAGGCTGTTAAAATTCCCCCTGTAATTTAGAAATCTATAAATTTTAAGAATCTAAAATAAATGAAATTGTAAATACAGACAACCTGGTAAAATTCAATCCTGACGGCGGAAATTCCGGAAAGTTTCATGAAAATTCCTGAAATCTTTATGAAAATTCGAAGGACCGTTAAACCCGCAATCCAACTCTACAAAGCTTTAGAAACCATTTTGGTATGCATTACGAAACTTATGTAAGAATTTAATTTAATATTAGATTCCAGTTAGATAAAGCAGTTACCTTGCTGCTAGTGGCAAACATTCTCTTGAGCGTTTCCGTACTTCGGAGGGCACGTAAAGCCGTCGGCCCCGGTTGTTATCGATAGATAGCAGTCGTTCAGCCATGTCGAAAGGCCTTTTGGCTGCTTGAAAACTTTCCGATACTGGTTTGGCCACTAACCCCTCCACCTATAAGCACTGGATCAACATGGTAAAGTATGTTCTAGGCCTCCTCAATAATGAGGAAAGACCCGTGCTCAGTAGTGAGCCATTAATGGGTTATAGCCAAAGCAGTTACCTGGAATGCAAAAGTTTTTACAATATTAATTTATTGCATTAAATTATTAAAAATATATATTGCACGCACGAATATAATATTTTTTTCTTTAACACTAACATGCATTTGACACAACGTGACATGACGTTTGAAATACGTCCGTTCATAGTGGCAATGTTGATAGAATAAAATTAAGGTCGAAATTCAAAAGCAGAGCTGGTTGCTAGTAATAGCACAGTTGTGCTACGCAATGTCATGCTAGTATATTATAATGCTGACTGTACATGTACACTCGCGGAAAATCTTATAAAGAAAAAATAAAGTAAGGAACATACGAGTATACCTTTGTGAATAAGTACATTTTTCAGTACATTAACCACTAATTCCGTCCCATCCTTGGTTGAAAACGCTAGGCTTCAAATCGGAATGGAGTTTTTCTTCAAAGCTATTATGTTCTGTTTGGTACTAGAACTCAATTTTCTATAGTATGTCTAAATAAATAATAATTCATTTGTTTACTTTTGTTTTTCAAAAACTTGTTATTGTTGAAGTCCATTTCAGTCAGCCAAGTCAGTATGTGATGAATAGAGACCGGATAATATGCATTTGCATATTTGCATATGCATTTGCATATTTAAGCCATTTTCAGCGCTTATAGCATATTTTCCTAAGATCTAGTGATGATGCATATTATCGCTATAATTTACAGTATTTATCGAGCGCAGCGCACTCAGCAGCCGCAAACTTAAAGAAAAGTTTGAAACCATTTTGAACAATAATCCAGGCTTTGAACATCTGTGTGAAATTGATAGTTTTATTAATGGGCCGGGGGAAAATTTGCCAGAAAATATAAGCGCTTACATAGCACCCAAGTTCAAATTCTGCCCAGTTACCTCAGTAGATGTTGAGCGATCATTTTCAACCTATAAAATATATTTTGAATGATCGAAGAAATAACCTTACCACTGAACATTTAGAACAATACTTGATTGTTAATGTTTACAAAAATATTAAATAATGTAACATGTTATCTACTGTATCGATTATCATCTATCATGGATAGTTTACTAAATGTATGCTGATTTTGTAATAAAAAATCTAAAACTTATTAGTTTTTTATTTTATTTAAAAAACATTAAATTATTAAGATACATACTTAATAAAGTAAAACTTAAAACAAGTATGTATTTACTAACAATAAACTTAAATCTAAATACTGGAATAATATTTACAAAACAAAAAAAAATTGTCATTTAATGTTGCATATTCTGTCGGTTTTCGTGCATATTTCAAGCATTTTTCATGCATATTTGCATGCATATTTCAAGCTTTTTATAATCCGGTCTTTAGTGATGAACGAATTCCGGGAAAATCGAGAAAATCGACAATTGTTGTCATAGGTGTCGAGGTCGAAGTTGGTTTTATTTTTATTAAAATTAATTTGTTACAATTAATCAAAGATTCATCAAAAAACGGACGGTGAAAACGATTAAACGTGGATAATTATTATGTTCGAGAATAACTTTAACTAAAAACTACTTCAAGATCAAGATCAGAAAAAAAAATTAAATGAGAACACCATTAGCGTAGTCAAAATGAATTTACTACGTTAACTACCTACGTATTTTATTAAGTACTAGAGAACCGCCCGCGCTTCGCTTCGGGACCCGTAGGTAACAGCCGCGTAGGTCCAGCCCCCGTAGGAATCTCGGCTAAACAGTAACCTGTTATACAATCAGATATCACATTTGCATATGACATAAGTAAATTACATGTAGTATTTGATAGCGTGATTCAGAACTTGCAAATGAATTTTACTAACGCCATCTATTAACAACATCCGGAACTAAATATCTAGCAAGTAACAAAACATCGATCTTCCCATGGGAATAAGATGTTTTTCCGCGGTAAAAATTAGCCTACGTCACTCTCCACCCTCCTAACTATCCCCACCACACATAAACCATACCATATAATAGCCATGTTGCGACGTGAAAGAGTCACAAACAAACTTTCACATTTATAATATTAGTATGGATTATTAGAGATAACTCAAAAATAACTCGTTAGATTTCGCTCAAATTTAAATGGGGGCAAGACAAGCACCAGCTTACGATTATAAAAAGAATCATCAAAATCGGTATACTCAGAAAAAGTTTATGAAGGTACACAAAAAATACAGGAGTATTGAGAACCTTTCTTTTTTTGAAGTCTGTTCAAAATATCGGCTTTGCCGAATGCAGTGTGATATTTTTTTCAGTCAAGAGCGGTAACAGTAAACCAGTAACCAGTCCCTTCAAAAATCTCTATAAAGTTTAACAAATTATGTTATCCCGATGTCTAAGCTATATTACTGCAAAGTTTCATGAAAATCCATTCAGTAGTTTTTGCGTGAAAGAGCAACAAACACACACACAAACTCACTCACATACATCCTTACAAACTTTCGCATTTATAATATTAGTAGGATTCGTTGCCAGCGTTTAAGGTTTGTCTAAAAATGTCAAAGTGTCAAAAAATTTAACACCATCCCGAACAGGAGTCTATTTTCGTGGAAGCCTACCGACACAGTATAGAGGTATACTGTGCTACCGATACCAGTGATGAGCGGATTTAAAAATTCAGCTGAACATAATATCAGCCAGTGAACTCGTATATTAGACAGTGCCCATGACTAAATATAATAATATCAGGAATCAAGTTAATGTAAATAATATTTACATATTAGTTAGTGTAAATATTATTTACTAAATATTATAAGTAAACGCTTCGTGGCTATACTGATAATCGTCCGCGAATCCGCACTTAGCTGTCATAGTGACGACCCGAATGGCGCAATGGTTAACATGCCGATCGCTGTTCCGAGGGTCCTGGGTTCGATTCCCAGCGAGGCGGAAATTTGAATGATGAATTTAAATTTCCGTTCTCGGTCTGGGTGTGTGTCCTTGTCTTGTGTGTTGTCCAAGGCACCCACGACACAGGGAATCCTAGTGTGGGGCTTTGAGTGTGAAGCGTTATTTATAGTAGATGGCCTGTACGGCCTGTATCCCTCAAACTGGTATACGCGACCCTTGCCTACAGCACAGACTTATAAAAAAAAATAAGCAAACCAAATATTATTTTCACCACTACAAAGACGTAAGCAATAGTTTCATCTCTTTCTCTCCCATGACATGTACAAAGTCTACCTCGTTTTATTTTTGTTGTTGCAACACTCACGCACACATAGACAAAATGGGGTTCGGGGACAAAATTTCGCCATTTTCATAAGCTACAAGAAGCTCACTTTTTGTATGAGAACCATAAACAAAATTAATTTGTAGTCCACGAATGTTTTGTATGGGGATTGTCAAAATGTGCAGTATGTCTATATAGTTGTAACTGGCACGCTTTTTTCTCCCATATGTTAGTTAGGTCTGCTTATTTTTTTATAATCTGTGGCCTACAGTGGGATAGTTCTAAGAAGAATAATTTCAATTCCAATCTATATTCAAAACGCATATCGTTGTATTGCCTTTTCTCCTATGAAAAATAATCATTTATTGTTTTTAGATCGAGGAGATTTTGCAGACACTTGGCCTGTGGGAGCACAGGAATACTAGGACGGAACGCCTGTCGGGAGGGCAGTACAAAAGACTGTCCATAGCCCTCGAACTAGTCAACAACCCGCCGATAATATTCCTAGACGAACCAACCACGTAAGTTACTTAATCATACTTTGATAAGACAAACCCTAAATGGAATCTTTCAAGCATATGTTACGATACGACTTTTTACATCTCCGACGAGAATAAATTCACATGCTTTGGTTTAAATTTTAATTTTGAATTTCGAATATTGCTTCAAGTTTTTTTTTTACTACTCAATAATGTATCCGAATAAAATGGTGACTGGGTTTAGAAGTTAGGAACAATGTTTTTAAAGTAATCCTTCGTATTTCTTTTCATGTTTCTTGTATAAGTTACCGTGTAGTATATCTAGTAGGTATAAGTATACCTATAAAATTTTTAGAACATGTAAGACACTATTTTAACACGCTTTTATTAACTTCACCTGTATGTTTGTATGTATGTTTGTATGTAACATTTCTGTTAATATCTTCCGTGCCCCTCAGGCGTTTTGCTTCAAATTCATAACGCACCTATAAACAGTTGATCCCTAATTTTCTAGACCCTTTCCACGCAAATCTATCGCGGATTTTCCTAAAAATAGGCGTTTTTCCTAACTTCTTTAATTTCCACCTTCCCTAGCCTATAACTTCCAAGTTTATCATCCGATTTCTTCCAAACCGACTTCGTTGTGCTTGTACAACTGCCCTGCGTCGATCCCACCGCTTTTCAAGCCAATCCGACGAAAAAAGTGAAAACCGAGTCATAGTGGTAGATCTCGTACAAGTTAATTTTATTTGTAACCGACTTCTTTGGGCGCGATTTTGACCCACTTTAAACGGCCAGATTTCGTTCAAACTTTGTAGATTTATCGAGTTCCGATGACATTACACTATTTTGATAAAATTATTCCAATTTTCAATATGCAAAATAAGAATTTAATTTTTTTTACTCTCACACTAATGCCATCTACCCATTTGCTACTGCCATCTACCCATATTTACGGGCAACTAGCTATAACTCCGTATTCAGATTGACTGCGTACATTACGTTTTACTAGATGGCGTTGTTCTTCTGTTTATTTGAATTCTAATTTATTACGGGAGTAATAGTCGATAGATCGATAGAGACCAAATAATAGTTTAAAATTATAAAAACAAGCTATTATAAATAAACAAAACTAAAAAGGAGAAAATAAATTATAGTTTAAAAAAACTAAAAAACACGCTTTTTATAGTTAACTGAACTAAAAAAATTGAAAATAAGTTTAAATAAATTTAAATTAAGAATAGTGTTAAAAATTTCAATAAATATGAATTAATAATAGTGTAAATAAAGAAAATATTTTATTTAAAAAAAAGCGTGGGGTGCATGGTGTCATTTTGATAATATCTTAAAAAGCACCCCACGCTTTTTTTTAATAAAATATTTTCTTTATTTACACTATTGATTAAACTTGTAATGAGTTCGATGCTGGCTTTGTTCGGATTTGATGGAATCTTGAGGAGAGGGACCCGGGACGGTTTTCGTGGGTTTAGGTATGATAGGTACTTACCTCGGCCGTCGACCGCGTCGCCTCGATCCAAATTTGTTTGAATTGCTTGTTCGAGTTTTTTCCTTATATGGAGCACGCTCACAACACACACTCGAGTTAAAATCTTGATGGGCCCATCCGAAAATACTGTTATTTTAGAAGATTTCACGGAGCAAAGCGAATTTGCTCGCAACGGCCGCGATGACGCTGATGGAGTGTTCAGTGGCGCCGTGCGACGGTTATCGGCGGCAACTTTTTCATTTGTCGATGCAGCAGGAATTGCGTTTTGGCGCGGATATTTAATTTGATAGGCCGAGATTCACAAGGTTTGGAATATGGGAAACGGGAATGGTGGGAAAGAATAGCAAGCCTAAACATACCCCCCCACATGAAATCACATAAGGGATTTCACAAAATTGAAGTTATTGAAAATAATAAAGATGCAGAAAGAATTAATTAAAATTCCTTTGTGCTCAGCGAAAATCCTTGAGTTAACTAATTTTATATGAAGTAACAAGCATGTTACATATACCTAACACAACAATTATTGAAAAGAGTTTAAAGAATTACAGATATGATAGAGGTACTAACACTAACACTACTATACTAACACTAATATATTGAAAGGTTGAATATTTTTATTTAGATACATGCTTGGCTATTAATTATTCACAGGTAATGGACAAAGTTTGGCGACTGGTCGGCGGAGAATACTGTTTCCGATACGGACTGACACAACGCGTACCACACCGTCCTCACCGGGATGAAGGGCCGTTACTTTTCCTAAACGCCATTCTAACGGAGATAGATTCTGTTCGATAATTATAACAACATCCCCGATCTGTAGATTAGCCTGACCTTGAAACCACTTTACGCGCTGTTGTAACGTGTGAAGGTAGTCGCGTTGCCACACTCTCCAGAAACTTTGTGTCATCTTCTGTAGCATTTGCCATCTCTCGCGTGGTGGAACGTAAGCGTCAGTTAGCGCAGGCTCAGGTAAAGACACCAAAGGACCTCCAGTCAAAAAGTGACCAGGTGTTAGCACGTCCACCTCGTTAGGATCCGCAGACATAACACAAAGGGGTCGAGAATTCAGGACTGCTTCGATTTTAAGGAGGACTGTCAGAAATTCCTCATATGTAAGAATCTGAGACCCGACCACGCGTTTAAAATGATACTTCATGGACTTAACACCACTTTCGAATATCCCACCGAAGTGGCTACCAGTTGGCGGATTTAAATGCCAAACTATATTGCGCTTTGCTAAATCTACTTCAATTTCCGACTGGCGATCCAGCAAAAAATGCTGAACTTCATTAAGGTAACGGCGAGCACCCACAAAATTTTTACCACAATCAGAAACAATTTGGTTACAGAGCCCTCGACGAGACACAAATCGATCGAGAGCGGCGATGAAGGCAGGAGTCGATAAGTCGCTTACGACCTCTAGATGAATAGCTTTAACAGCTAAACACACCATCACGCAAACGTACACCTTATGTGTGGGAGCCTTCCGCCTATGACTTTCCTTGATGGTAAAGGGACCTGCAAAGTCCACACCAATATTTTGAAAACACCTTGATGGTTGAACCCTAAGCGATGGTAAATCTCCCATTATGGGGTGACAAGGTTTCGGGCTGACTTTAAAACATTTAACACATTTAGACAAACGAGATCGAATCAAATTTCGAATACCCAAAATCCAAAATTTCCTCTGTATGAGAGACTGTAAAGTACGTGGACCACAATGTAAATATAACTGGTGAGAATGATCAACCAAAAGCAACGACAAACGCGATGCTTTGGGTAAGAGAACGGGGTTTATAGCACTTGGTGACAAGGTAGCATTTCGCAGTCGCCCCCCCACACGCAGTAATTCGTCTTCGTCAAGATAAGGATTTAGTTTCTGTATATTACGACAGCAAGTTTGCTTCTCCTTTAATAAATTGATTTCATTCGAAAAGAATAAGGCCTGCTCATGTTTAATTAGCATGTGAAGTGCTGCATCAAGTTCCTTAGTGGTAAGACCAGAAGTAATACGCATCTCTACAGATTTGCGAGAATTGAACGCAAAACGTAAGCACCATGCTAGGACTCTCTGCACTCGTGATAGAGATGAATATTCAGTTAATATCTTAGTTACAATATCAAAATTATCCAAGTTAATACACGGGTTTGACACATTCGCTGTAGGTTTTAACTCCGGGACGTGATCCAACTGCAAAGGTTTCCCTCCAATAGGCCAAGTTGCCGAATCTGCCGACAGCCAAACTGGACCAGACCACCACAGTGAAGATGAACTCAAACTCAAGCAGCCTAAACCACGACTGCATAAATCAGCAGGGTTGTCGTGAGTTGCGACATGTTTCCAATTCTCGATATGAATTTCGTCAACGATCTTGGCTACACGATGTGAGACAAATGTTTTAAGCTTGTACGGCGGAGTATTGATCCAAGCTAGAACTGTACTACTGTCAGTAAACGCAGTAAGGCTCGTGATTTTAAACTGTTCAGAAAGCAATTGGTACATGTGCTTTAGCAGGTTGGCCAAAAGCACAGCAGAGAGAAGCTCAAGACGGTTGACAGTTAATAACTTCAGGGGTGCAACTCGTGACTTCGCAATCACCAAATGTGAAGAAGTGACACCATCACCTGACGCACGCAGATAAATACAACATCCATATGCCTTTGTTGAGCCGTCGCAAAATCCATCCATCCATCCATCCATCAGCCTTTTGATGTCCACTGTTGGACGTAGGCCTCCCCTAACTGGCGCCACCCTAACCGGTCCTGAGCCCGTTGAATCCAGCGGATGCCCGCCGTCTTCATCAGGTCGTCAGTCCACCTGGTCGGGGGGCGTCCTATGCTCCTTTTTCCGAGACGTGGTCTCCATTCGAGGACCTTTCTTCCCCAACGGTTGTCGGTCCTCCGAACTATATGGCCGGCCCATTGCCACTTCAGTCGGCTAATTCTCTGGGCTATGTCGGTTAACCGTGTTCGTCTACGGATCTCATCATTTCTGATTCGATCACGCAGAGAAATACCGAGCATAGCCCTCTCCATAGCCCGCTGAGCGACTCTGAGCTTGTGCATCAGACCAATAGTGAAGCACCACGTCTCGGAGCCGTATGTCATCACTGGCAACACACACTGCTCGAACACCTTCGACTTCAGGCACTGAGGTATTTTGGACGACAAGATATGACGCAGTTTCCCGAACGCAGCCCATCCGAGTTGGATTCTACGAGTGACTTCTTTCTCGAAGTTGGACTTACCCATTTGGATCACTTGTCCCAGGTAAACGTACTCGTCAACAACTTCGAGAGCAGCGCCATCAACAACAACCGGTACAGGTGTGACATGGACATTCGACATGATTTTCGTCTTGTCCATGTTCATCTTAAGACCTACCCGTTGTGAGGCGCTGTTCAAGTCCCCGAGCATAGTACTAAGTTCTTCCACGGAACTCGCCAGAATGACTAGGTCGTCGGCATATCGAAGATGTGTTATGTATTCGCCATTGATGTTAATGCCACGTCGTTTCCACTCCAACAGCTTGAACATATCTTCCAACGCAGAGGTGAACAGTTTTGGGGACAAAACATCCCCTTGCCTGACACCCCTCTGCAGTTGGATAGGGTTCGTCACTGTGTTGTGTACTCTGACGGACATGGTGGCTGATGCGTATAAACATTTTAACACCTCGATATACCGATAGTCAATCCGGCACCGCTGGAGAGAACTTAGTACCGCCCAGGTCTCGATAGAATCGAAGGCTTTCTCGTAGTCCACATAGGCAACACATAGCGGCAGATTATACTCCTCGGTCTTCTGTATTATCTGCCGCAGCGTATGTATGTGGTCCATGGTACTGTAGCCTTTTCGGAATCCTGCTTGTTCGGGAGGCTGGAAGTCGTCAAGCCTGCGTGCAATGCGGTTAGTGAGCACCCTCGAAAACAGCTTGTAAACGTGGCTCAGAAGTGCAATGGGCCTATAGTTCTTCAAAAGGGCCTTATCGCCCTTTTTATAGAACAGGATCACTACACTTCTGCTCCACGCTTCCGGGGTAGTTCCAGTATTGATAACGGAATCGAACAACTTCTGGAGCGCCACCAGGAGGGGTTTCCCTCCAGCTCTTAGCAGCTCTGTTGTGATTCCGTCATCTCCCGGTGCCTTGTTGTTTTTAAGCTGTTTGAGGGCCTCTCTAATCTCATACAGGCTGACGTCCGGGATATCCTCGGTATAATGTCGGGTTAATTTGGCTCGCTTGTCGCTCTCCTTGTGAGGACTTGGAGCTTGCGAGGAGGCATATCCAATCAACTCAAATTTAGTTGCTTCTGACGCAACTATTCGACGAGGAATTTTTATTTCTGGCAAATGTCGCAATTCCGAACAAAAATTTTGCCACTGAAACAGTACATCACTAGGAACCTGTTGATCCCAAGCCAATTGAAGTCTCCAAATATGCTGCATCAGCAGTTTTGCAATTAATACTAGCGGAGTCAACCAACCAAGAGGGTCATATATCCGAGCGATATTTGACAAGATCGCACGCTTGGTACATTTAGAACCCAAGGTTGACGCAGAATAAGTAAATAAATCTTGTGCGGGGTCCCATTGAATCCCTAAGATCTTAAGTGTATGTTGATTCGTTTCATCACAAAATGACTTCGGTTCTTGACAATGTTCTACTGGAAACTCACAAAGAAACTCGGGCGAGTTGCTGCTCCACTTTCTTAGTTGAAATTTGCCGCAAGCCAATAATTTAATTAAGTCATTTTTTAAATCGATTGCCTTGTCGATGGATTCGGCACCAGCTACAATATCGTCCATGAACGTGTCCTTTTTAAGAACAGCAGCAGCCAGAGGCCATTGCTCGCCATGGTCCTGCGCCAGTTGATGTAGCGTACGAATTGCCAAGTAAGGGGAACTACTAACACCGTAAGTGACCGTCGTTAACTTAAATTCCTGCACTGGCTCCTCCGAGGATTCACGCCAAAAAATGTGTTGGTACTTTTGGTCTTCGGATCTAAGGTCGATGTTTCGGTACATCTTGGTAATATCTGCAGTAAAAACGACTTTCGGGATTCTAAATTTAGTAATAATGTCAATAATATCATTCTGTAGTTTTGGACCTGTGTGGACTATGTCATTGAGAGCCGTTCCGTTAGAGGTCTTCGCACTACCATCAAACACTACCCTAAGTTTGGTTGTTGAACTTTCGGGTCTTAAAACGCAATGGTGGGGGATAATGTTGGATCCCGCTACCGGCTTCTTTACTAACTGCATGTGCCCCAAACTGGAGTACTCTTGCATGAAGTTAACATAATCTTCTTTTAATTTGTCATGACGAAGCAAACGCTTTTCCAAATTAAATAACCGAGATAAAGAGGTATTATACGATTCGCCTAAATTTCCACACGGCTCCTTAAGCAGTATTGGAACCACGTACCTACCATCCGGATTCCGCTTTACCAGACTTGTGTATAGTTGCTCACATTTTTCATGTTCTGGGTTGGAGATTACCGTCGATGGTGGCTCCTCGACTTCCCAAAACCGCTTAATTACCTTGTCGAGCGCAAGAGTAGATACGAGTAAATTAGTAGTATGTGTTGGCGGCCGATGTCTAGCATCCAATTTACCTGAGATAACCCACCCGAACACACTATGTAATGCTACAGGTAGGCCAGGACCTAATTCAATACGCTGTCCGTCGTAGAGATTATGAAATAATTCAGCACCAAGTAGAAGATCGATGCAATTTGGTTTATCAAAGTTTTTATCTGCAAAAATTATGTGTTTACAAGCGTCTCGGACCGCTGACGGCACTTCTACACAAGGCATATCACTAGTTATGGTATCCATCACTATGGGGCAAATATCAAATTTCGGATTATCCGAATCGATAGGTTGAATTGTACACTCCGTCACACCTTTAATCTGATGTACAGCGTTTTGACCCAAGCCAGCTACAGAAATACGACATCGACGAAGAGATAAGCCGAGACGCTGAGCGCATGCTGTCGTCATAAAGCAATCTTGCGCTCCACTGTCAATAAGCGCGCGAATATTCATCGCTCCACTGGGTCCGCGCACCCGTACGGTACAAGTGCCTAATAGCACCAGAGCGCGACTGTTAGCTACGTGTGCGCTGGTACTGACACAGTTCGTTATGACTTGTGGGGTGACCGCTTGGTCTGACTCAGCATTAACACAACTAATTGGAGTCGCTACATTAATCGGTTCGTGCATTAAGGTATGGTGACGAGCATTACACTTTGAACAATTTGTTTTAGATAAGCATTTATCCGCATTATGATTTGGACGTAAACAATTGGCACATAGTTTTTTATTCTTAATTACCTTTTGACGACTCGACAAATCATATGCATGAAATAACGGACACTTATAAATACCGTGATGCGAAAATCCACAGCAGGGGCAGTCAGGAAATTTATTATTATTATTATAAGAAACAGCAGCCGAATAAGCTTCAGTAAACATATGTGCTGATGGCGATGGCGGTTTTGAATAGCGTTCACTGCTTGCTGTATCGATATAAGGTTCTGAATTTTGATACGACACAGGGTCTGAGTACGGCCCTGTGTTTTGATACGGAATACAATCAGAGTACGGCCCTGTCCTTGAATAAGAAATAAAATTAGAGTGCGGCCCTGGCTCTGAGTACGGAACAAAATCAGAGTGCGGCCCTGGCTCGAAATATGGTTGCGTTAATTCGTTAACTGGAAAGGACGAGGACTTATATACTTGGTTGGCGCTTGGGTTTGTTTTCGAACGTATGTCTATGTTGCGATAAGCCTGTGGTCGCGATTGCCCTCTTTGTTGAATATCCATGCGAGCTGAAAGGCACGACTCGCTCACTTCTAATACCTTAACGTAATCTTGCAAAAACAATAATAAACTATTAAAAGTAGGTATCTCCTCTTTATTTTGAGCTTCAAATCTTTTGCGCGTATCCGAGTCAAGGTTACGTGACGCTAAGTAAAATAGTACAAATTCGCCCAAGTCTTTAATTTTTATGGCTTTGAGGGCGTTCACCGACTCGTAAAATAAATTTGACATATTTCTCAACTCGTTTAAATTACAATGTCTCATTGAAGGATAAGTGCAAATTTTATCTAAATAATTTGTGGCTAAAATTCGTTTATTTTGAAAACGGTTTACGAGAGCATCGAAAACTACATTATAATTCTCAGCTGTTACTGGAACTCCTTTCACTATTGACAATGCAGAACCCGACAAACAAGACAATAAATAATGAAATTTTTCTATTAATGTTAAATTTTTATTGTCATGTACTAATGATAAAAAGGTATCATAAAATGTTTGCCACAATTCTATATTACCATTAAATTTAGGTAACTCAATTTTAGGTAACTTTGCTTGCGCGCTTGGTTTACGATAAGCGGTCGCGCTCGCGTCGAACATCGCCGAGTCGGTAGCGGAGCCCGCCGGGCCTGCGGCCGATGTCGGCGGCGCGGGCGGCACGATCTCCTCAGCCGCGGTGAGAACGGCGTAGTACAACATATCGAAAGATTCCACGGACTTGTAGTCGATACATTGTTTAGGATCGAGTTTAAGTTTCAAAGCATTTATTTCGTTCACTACCTCTATGAATTCTAAACGGATGGACTCGATGCGCTTAAATCTACTTTTAAAAGTTCCGATTTTCGTTTTATCTTTCGAAATATTTTTCGACAAATCATGTAATATCTGTATTTCACGATATATATACTCCCTCCGTGTCGTAAGAAGCACTAATTGTGAGTTTTCGTCCATGTTAGAACGACAAAGTATGAAAATAAATAATTAACTTAAACAAATGAAGTTACGCTGTTAAATATGTAATGGCGGCGTTTAGGTTATGACGACGCGGCGACGACGTGACAAAATAATGTTTTACACTGAGCACAAATGCACTTTAATTACGTAAAATATCTGTAAATATGATGTATTAAGCTTAAATCTACTCGAGAACAAGGTTTTTTAGACAAGATTTCAATGGCACTGTGAATATATTGGAGTATTTTATTAAATTTGAACCCAATAACCCATAGGTAATTCGCGCTCGAAGTGACCACTATGATTAAACTTGTAATGAGTTCGATGCTGGCTTTGTTCGGATTTGATGGAATCTTGAGGAGAGGGACCCGGGACGGTTTTCGTGGGTTTAGGTATGATAGGTACTTACCTCGGCCGTCGACCGCGTCGCCTCGATCCAAATTTGTTTGAATTGCTTGTTCGAGTTTTTTCCTTATATGGAGCACGCTCACAACACACACTCGAGTTAAAATCTTGATGGGCCCATCCGAAAATACTGTTATTTTAGAAGATTTCACGGAGCACAGCGAATTTGCTCGCAACGGCCGCGATGACGCTGATGGAGTGTTCAGTGGCGCCGTGCGACGGTTATCGGCGGCAACTTTTTCATTTGTCGATGCAGCAGGAATTGCGTTTTGGCGCGGATATTTAATTTGATAGGCCGAGATTCACAAGGTTTGGAATATGGGAAACGGGAATGGTGGGAAAGAATAGCAAGCCTAAACAACTATTATTAATTCATATTTATTGAAATTTTTAACACTATTCTTATTCATATTACCGTGCTCGTCACAAATAACAAAGTCGACAACTTGCTGATTTTATCATTGGCCTTTTGATAATAACAATGCATATTCATATTGAAGTATCGCATTTCGTCGAGATGTTTACAAAAAGCTTCTTGCTGCCAATTATTCCAGCAATACAATTATACCATGTCGTTCAGAAAATCGGTTTGTTATTCATACATAAAAAAAAACTACAAAGCTTGGCATATCAAACGAGTTGGCAGTTCGGAGAGATTCGTTCCAAGTAGGCTTGCCAGGTGTCCGGCTTTAGCCGGACATGTTAGGCTTTTTGCAGTCGCGTCCGGCCAAATATGTACGTGTTTGGCCTGTCCGGCTTTTGTCAGGCTTTTTGTCAGAGTGGCGATTCGTACGACGATGGGCGGACGAGCGCCCGACCCGAACGGACAAGGGCGAGCGGAGAGCAAACTATCTTCCGGCCCGCGATTCGCGCCGCGCCGCGCGTGGCGTGCGTGAGCGTGGTTACCCCGCCCCGCTGCTCGCACCGTCCGCAGACAGGTTCGCGCCCGTTAGTCTGCCCTAGGAACGCGTGGCGTTTGCGCGTGCTTGGCGTGTGTTCACGTACAATTAAGTATTTCAGTTAGCGGCGACCGTATTTTTGGTGAGTTAGTTTTATATTTTCCTATTTGTAGCATTAATGTGTTATTGACAAACCTCAAATACAAGTACAACATCTTTGTTTCAGATCTCTCTATTAGTCATGTCGAAAAGAAAATGTATATTTTCTGACAGTTTAAAAAGTCAATACAAGATGTTCAAATCTGGCAAAGAGCCATGGGACGCAAAATGTGTAATTTGTGATCAAATAATTTCCATTGCTAATAAGGGCAAAGCTGACTTAGAAAAGCATTTAAATACCGAAAAACACAAAATGAAGATTCGTAGTACGGCATCTACATCAAGAATTGATATTTTCATGGAATCCAATGCGAACTTAAATCTTCAACGGAGCGTTCGGGCCACAGAAGCTACTCTGGTTTATCATACCGTTAAACATCACGAATCATTTAACTCACTAGATTGCACAGCTCCACTTTGCAAGAGTATATATCCAGATTCGAAAATCGCAAAAGATGTAACCTGTTCCCGCTCAAAAGCTGAAGCTATCCTAAAAAATGTTTTAGGCCCATTTGCCCAAGAAAATATGTTAAAAGAAGTGTCAAAAATCAGATACTTGAGCGTCTCCACAGATAGTAGCAACCATGGTGCTATTAAGCTATTTCCTGTGCTTATACAATATTTCAACCCTGAAAAGGGAGGAATTCAAGTTAAATTACTGGAGCTACAGGCCTTACCGAACGAGACTGCTGAAACAATATCCACTTACATACACACCATTTTGACGGACAAAAACTTATTGGATAAATTAATAGCTTTTTCAGCGGACAACACCAATACTAACTTTGGCGGTAGAGAGAGAAGTGGGACCAACAGCGTCTACAGTAGACTCAAATCAGCTACTCAAAACGATGATATGGTCGGTGTTGGATGTATTGCACATATCTTCAGCAATTCCGTACATCACGCAATCGAATCTTTACCAATCTGTGTAGACAGCATAGTGATGCAAATGCACAACCATTTTGCCAGCTTCACAGTTCGTACTGAAGCTTTAAAAAAAGTTTGTTCAGAATTGGAAATTGATTTTAAACGTATGCTTAGCCATTCAAAAACCCGCTGGCTATCTCTTTATCCCGCCATAGAGAGAATCTTGCAAATGTACGAGCCATTAAAGTCATACTTTCTTTCACTGAGTTATCCGGCCAGAACATTGCAAATGTTTTTCGAAAATGACTTCTCTGAGTGTTATTTATGGCTCTTACATTCTTTCATGTCTATATACCAAAGCCGAATCAAACACACTGAAACTGCTGATATTTCTGTCAATGAAGTAATTGATCAGTGTTCGCAAGTAGTGGAAAATATAAACGAAAGATTGGAACAAAATTTTTGCCCAATGAAAGTGACCGAAATTTTACGGCGTTTATCGGAGGCTCGTCGGGATGAGGTAGAAGATTTTAAACAAAACATGAGAAGAATGTACAATATTGCCAAAGATTACCTGAATTCCTGGACCAGTGAATTTTGTACTGACCTAAAACACTTTCAGTGGATGACTTTAGCTAATATTCCAAGCTGGGAACAAGGGGCAAAAACGATAGACACTTTGTCTAGAAAAAATGTACAGTTAAATGACAATAAATTTTTTGATCAGTGGCAAAACTTCATAAAATTTTTAAAGCAACACGAAGATGACTCTGACTTTAAAAAGCTGTTGGCACATCAGAAGTGGACCTCGTATTTTAAATCATTTAATAATGAAGAATTTTATTCGGAACTGCTTAAGTTGGCAGAATATTATTTTGCAATACCAGGCCACAATGCCAACGTTGAAAGAGTTTTCTCTTTAATAAACGCCCAGTGGACAAAGGAACGCAGTAGACTACAAACAGATACAATTGCTAAGATGATGTTCTTGTTATGCAATTTAAAATTAACATGTAAAGAATTTTACGATATGATTTCTAAGGAAAACGAAATTCTTGACAAAGTAGGTGCAAGTGCCAAATATAACTAGATTTTGTTATTTTTTAAAGATTTTAAATTGTTCTATAAATACCTACTATAAAGTAAATTCTTACCTAGCCGTAAAATTAATATTATCTTTTTGTTACTTTCCAGAAGAATGATTATTTTTATTTGTTTTATTATATTTTTTAGTTTATAGTATTAAGAATGCCAAAAGAGAGCTATATTCATTTGTTTTTTAGTTTTAATAATATTTAATTATCTACAAAAGACTGATGATCCATTTGTAAGTAAAACTGTAATAGTGTAACTTAATAAACATTTCAAATTCGTAAACGAGTTTTTTTATTATAAATATTATGTCCATCTTTTAATAAATATCGAATATCCTCACTTTTCACCACGTATAAATACTTTTTTCAACAGCCCAGCTGTAAAAACATTATGTTTGGCAATAAAAAAAACATGTCCGGCTTTTAGGCTAAAATGTCCGGCCTTATATAGTGCGCAGTCCGGCCTTTGCATTTTATGTCCTGGCAACCCTAGTTCCAAGTGCTTCTCTGTCCGAATTTTGTCGGATTTACCAAACACAAATTCTAAAGTAAGTATTCAGACGTATTGATGTCGATATTTGCTGAATTTAATAGTTATACATGCACATCTGAATATCTACTAATAATTATATCGCAGTATAGAAATCTTACTTACCTTATTTATTTGTTATAGTAAAATTTTCTTAATAATTCATAATGTGTATACTAAATTTTTAAATATAAAACAAAATGTTGTTTTTTATATTTTTTAATGTGAGAATATACTCTTGGATTTTTAAAGGAAACATGTACGAATGAAATAAACTTGTACAAAGAGAAATCTATGAATGTAAGCCGCTTTCGCGACACTCGGCTCAGCTGTAGAAACCGAATTTATACGGATTCAGACATAAGCAGTCGAGCTGAAAAAACAACCAACTTTATTGTGTTATTTCTCTCTAGCGTTCAAGTAACCGTTTGTCGCATAGAAGGAGTGAAATTACCTACACATTTCCTAATTCCGTACGTACATAAAGTTGTCTGCAGCAATAATATCTACCTTTATTTTATTTCGATTTAATGTAAGTGTAATAAATATAATAACCTACATAACAGATATTATGTAGAGATAGATATATTTGCATAGACGAAAGTAATCTTTAGTCCGTCAATTTTTATTGCTGACGCACGAAAAACATTTAGAGTCAGCAAATCTGTATTTTTTTGATAATTTTAACGACCTTTACGTCGCAGTGATTAACCAAACCGGACCGCTATTCTAAGGGACCTGAATTCATTCCCAGCAACGTTGAAATTTAAATGTTGAGCTTAAATTTCGGTTTTCGGTCTGGGTAGAATATGTGCCTGCGTGTCTTGACCATAACATCTACTACACAAGGAATACTAGAATGGTGGATTAAGGATGTAGCGTTATTTATATTAAGTTTAATTAATTATTTAAAGCAACACGACCGTCCCCAGGATCAAACAGGAAGAAACAGTGTGATACTTGAAACATCCCTATGTTTCAAGTATCACACTGTTTCTTGAAATTCAGTGACAGACAATACAAATGCATCTTCCATTCATCCTTTGAACAAGAGTAGCCTACTTTATTCAATCTAAACCAGTGTCCTGACTTTATCACACTTTATTGTAATAATAAGGTTGCTTTGAATCCACATTGCTTTGTGGCACATCAATTTGCTGGAATACTTCAAGGACATGTACGAACAAGCCCGTTGGAGATTTCTCCCACAAAACAACTTGCGTCCGCTTTGAATGCCAGAACTAGGAAATTTTCCGGCAAAAGAGGCGTTCTAAGCAAATCCTCCGACTTGTTAGTGGCTATTTGCGTTTGTTAGAGGAATAGGATGCAGTATCCGCTTGTACAAGATTTTGCTGCTCGTTTTTAAATCCAATACCTTCACCAATACTTTATTAACACGCTATAATCTGTGGAAAATATATTTGAAATCTGAATTTTGTTTTCTCGTCAAAATCATGAAATTCGACCCTAAATTAAAATGAAATTACAGAGTATTGTTATTGATTTTTTGTTTAAAATTAAAAAATGATGACACATATCAGAACCGTTACTCCAAAATCGATACTTTAGAATTTACCAAATTGATGATGATTTTAATTTAAAAAAAAAATAAAGTTCCAAAATAAACTTACAAAAACTAAGACACCTTCTTTTAATAACGTATAATTATAAAAAACACCGTAACTGAGATAATTATGATGAAACAAATACATAAGCGAAATGATGGTAGAGATATTGAAACACGTGCGTGCCTATGTCATCTCCCACCTTACACATAGAACTGGGAATGCAAGATAATTACATCGCGAATACACGCGAGTAATCCTAATCATCCCACGTAATCCCATAGCAGCGTTGTAATGCAACTTAACCAGATTATATTGTGCCCGGGTGCATGCCTAGTAAATAATTAAACCAACTACGCGAGAGATGGAAATGCAATATGCTCATTATGCACGCACTACGCACTTTGGGAGATTACTCTACGCTCTACGGCCTATTTTAATAATTAAAATTGACAAAAATTAGAATGAACTATTCACATACGTTGTCGCATTTTAAACACGTTCAAAATAATCTTTTTTGTATTTTTGTCTGTCTAACTGTATTTTTGATGTTTCATTTTGATACGCCGCTTAGAACCAATGATACCTTCATGATGCAGGACGTTTGCTGGGTTAGGTTAGTAATTATAAATAAATTATTTGTTCAACCTGCATATTTAATGACTTGTCCGACTGGGAGTATGCAAAGAATAAATAATGCGTTTACTGCTACTGATATCCATAGCCGAGACTTACCACTTGTCTTCCCTTGCGCTGTTGCGCATTTGCCGGCAAAAAATAAAATAAGAACAAGATGAGACCCAATATTGGACTTATTACTTTCACAAAATGTAGTTCATAAAAGAAGGTCGTGCCACAATCACGTAGCGATTTTTTTATAACCCAGTTGATCCAACCTTCCGTCCGAAGATCAGATCTTATGCATAACTGCGGTTGCTACAAAATTCCACGTAGTACACTTCCGAGTAAATTAATTCGATTCCCTTTCAATCTGGGAATTGAAGGGCGGAGGCTGAAGGAATTTGAGCTTTGCTCAGAGAATTGGAGTACGCATGTTTCAATTTGTGAACACGGCGTACGTTTATGAGCAATAAAGCAGTAAGGGTAAAGTGATTAGTTGTTATTGTGTTGTGTTTTTATCCGTATTTTCAAGAAGCAAAGCATTCTTTAGTTTGATGAATAAAACGTGCGCTCTCGCGTTGAAGACAGTTCGAAAACTGCATATTTTTTGACGATGGAAACATTATGAGGAAAAATGTTTCGATACCTGAAATTTTGTATAATACCTCTCTCTGATTGTTCTGATACTCGTATCTATTATTCCACACGTAGCCAGCGTAAATATCTGTTTTCTGCCTAATAGGTAGTTAAAGTTTAAATTTGACGAGAGCTAGTACTGTTCTTCTTAGCCGAGAGTATGTTGTTAAAAATTGCCAGTCTAAGATTAATTTTTCATCCCCGACGCAAAAAGAGGGGTGTTAAAGTTTCACCTGTCTCTCTGTGTATCCGTGTCTGTCTCAGGATACCGCGGTCACTGCGGTTTTTTTTCATTCGAAATCAGGAGTATGAGCTCTTTTCCGAAATAATTTAAGGCATTTGGCATTTCAGTGTCATTTAGATGTCGAGCAGTGAACACATTATGAGATCATTTGAGAAAGGAAAGCTTATTGACATTAGTTAAACTGTAATAATTATGATTCTATTACACTTTACTCGAAATATACCTACTAGATGGTGCTGTACAAAACGTGGGGTTTTAAATTTTCTAACATTTTTATAATATTATTTTAAAAATCTTGTACAGAAACCATCGAGCTATATTTTTAAGTATATTAAAGGGAATCATAAACAAAATCGACCCTACAAAGTTGGTCAAAGCATGTTTCAATTTCCGAACACGGCGTGGCTTTATGAGCAATAAACCGTTACGGGTGGAGGCGATTAGGCGAATTACTTCTTATTGTACTCGAATAATTGCGATTTTAGGCTCACGTTTTAGGTCAAACCTATCAAGGGGCAAGTTTTCCATCGGATTTTGTCTATGCGTTTCTGAGTGGGATATTAATACTTAGTTGTTTTAAATCTAACAGGTGGATTAGTAACCATCCACATATTGTAAGGAAATTGGAAATTGTTGATTCTTAATTGCTATTATATTGTCTGATATACCTAATCGTGTGCATAATAGGTATTTGCAGCTTAATGCGGTTGTTCACTGGGTTGATAAAATTGAAAATTATATTGTTAGATTATCCGTTGTTCGCAGCTTTGCCCGCGCAGAAGTCCTTTAACCTTTCGTGTGGGCTAAACAGGTTTCGTGGAAGCCGTGGAAGGAACGCCGGGCGGACCGATTCTCGGTGTCCAATAAGCGGTCGCCTATTTGGAACGTTTGTCGCAGCCCCGGTCGAACTTCCTGCGCCGGGAATGATCGAAGTCTTAGTAGAATGTGTGGCTTCCACTCGCGAGCCTAGCCGCTCCGCACACACCCGACTACACCGCCGACGACGCGAACCGTTTTTAAAATGACCTACAATAGAGTGCTTGATTGCTGCTAGTCGCCGTACATTATACTTATGTTTGAGGTAGTGGCCGCTTGCCGGCAATCCGCCCCGAGAAACAGATTATGCGGCTATGCACGCTTGATGCGTATGTTTATTACCTATTAGTCGAAATAAAATAATACAATCAAGCGCAGTAGATCTTAAAAATAGGTACTTAATCAAAAATAAGGCTTGAAATTAAACAATCTTAGGCGGTGTACTTACCTATTATTTAGGTACATACCTATTAAATACCTACTAGTAAACCAACCCTGGCTTCGCTTCTTAAAATCTGCTCCACACTTTGTCCACACTCGAAAATATTTACGCATGATTCTTTGAACTGACAAACCGTTAAAAAGATCTTCCCGACAGTTTTTACTTATAATCATCTATGTTTTTTATGATCATCCCTTCCCTTTATTGCTTATTTTAACTTTTTGTGCAGCTTTTTTGACACGTTTCCTAATTTGTAATCAAGTGTGATTGCATTTCCGGATTTTCAAGGTTTTTTTTTCAAAGATACTTAATTAAACTCTGGTGTAGTCAATCATCTAGTTTTGCAACCACTTTTTATGTTTGAATTACCTACTCTCATGTATGCAGAGAAAATTATTCGATGCCTTTTGTGTACCTAAATCCTGGGTATGACTACGTGATAGTGTCACATCACAAATATCCAAATCCAAATATGAGAAGCGTGTGAACCTTATTACCTGGACACTAATACCCACTATTACTCACATTGTAAGAGGAGACACGAGCTCAGCAGTGATGTAGGTAAAGATGACTATGATATCATATTCTTTATATAAGCACCTGCCTTATTTATTCTTATATTAAAAACCAAGAAGTAAATGTAACGTAGAAAACATATTACAAGTATTTTAATTAAGATAACGCCCGTAAACAGATTAAACGACGTTGTGTTGAGTGCTTTTACTCGGAAGAATTTGTTATAACCAGTTAGCCCTGTTTTTATGTTTAACAACAAACCCAAAAAGAAAACAACAATTTTATCCTTTGTGCAATATGCAGATACCAATAAAATATATTTTTTGCACTAAAAGTATTCTATAAATAAAAGTGTAAAAGTATTCTATAAATAAAACTGGAACATCCGGTCAAAATTTCTACCTTCCACGACACGAAACAAAGCTCATACATCAATACTTTCCTATGATTTATTCACACACACACTTTACATTTGTGACCGAATTAGAACAAGACTCTTACTACACAACTACTAAGAGGACTTTTACTAACAACAACTAACAAGAGACACACATTGATTTACATCCTCACACCTACTAGAAAGGAACGATCGTAGGTACCTACTAAACAACTAAAATTTTAACACCCTGAACCATCCTAGGTCCAATTTGAGTCGTATTCTATTTCAATCACAAACCTCATGAACCGCAGCGGAAGGGTGGTTCTCACATAGCTGCATATTTAATTGCTGCCGTAATTCTATAAAAAATTGTTGAATCTAAGTCGAGTTTGAACTGACTCGATGTAACATTCATAGATCTTGAACCACCACACTGCTGCAGTGTATATTTATGTTCTAACAATTTGTAATCAACACGAAAGTCAATAATTCCTACACTAGAAGGTCTTTAACAGTCTTAACTGATAACTATAACAACTAAAACCGACTGCTTAATACGCTCTTCAAAGCGTAAGCACTCAATATTTGCCACAAGTAGTTAGCCATTTAACTTCCAAACACACCCGGATTGATCTTATTAACGTACTGAAACTATATAAACGCGTCAATACGTTTCCCGCAACCAAAATTCATAACACATATTATTTAGATATTATGTAGATATCAGCCGCGTAGGTTATTCTGGAACATACAAAGATAACACTGCTAAGTTTCATCCAAATCGATCTAGTATTTTCGTGAAACGGTAGATACTTAACAAACATCCATACTTACACACTTTCGCGTTAATAATATTATATAAGTAGGATCAATACGTTTCCTGCAACCAAAATTCATAACACTATTATTTTTGCTGAAAATATACAGAGATTTTGGGTGCTCTACGAAATGATTAGGAAAATCTGTCACCACGTCAGACGGAGACTGGCACTAATGCCGCAGCATTTTGTACGGAACGTGCACAGAAACTGGAGGGAAATATTTTAATTCTGTAGAGCTGCACGCGAAATTGCTGACAAAATATGCTCGCGGTCGTTATCACGGCGAATTAATATTCGAGAATTTCATCGCTGTTTGCAGTTTAACAGAAAATGGTGCTTGGTTTTACTTAAATATCTAAGGTGTTCTATTTGAGTGTGATGTTTGTCGTAATGTATAGGATCTGTGTGTAGTGTAGAGCCGTCTCCCGCTGACGTCACAGGATATATGGTAATTAACCACCACCAGAGGAAGATTAAATGTAAAGCGTGCCCTAGGCAAATTCATAATTGGCATCCTACATGACCTACATCTCTATTGAATTAACCAATATAAACCAAACCTACATAATTTTAATTGTAGGTATGTTTATTATTTCTTTCAAACTATCGCGCCGGTTCCCCTGTAACATGCACTCCTAAGCGCGTGCCTAGTTTATCTGACTGATAATCCGCCTTTGACCAATACCTACATTAAGTACGTTTAATTGATATGGTGATTTCACCAATCATTTCTCCGAATGTCTTAATCTCATTATTTTTTCTATAATGCGGGTTACTCACGATATTTTGTATTTTGGTATGCCGATATTTCGACCCAGTTGCATGGATCGTGGTCACGGAGGAACTGCGGTGGCAGTTCCGCATTATAGAAAAAGTCCCGCATTATAGAAAAAATGAGTGTAATCCGCGATGATAAAAGTTTAAAATCAGTTAATCTCATTACTTAAATCAAACAAAGATCAAACAATATTCATTCCTTCGTCATGAGATATCTTACTGCATTACTGTCAAAGCAGAGTGCCAACTTGTACATCAATATTACTAACCTCAAACCACACTTTTGTATTCAGTGCCAGTTGGTCTGAAACAAGCGCCATTGACTGTAGAGGCATTCAAACTTACTTACAAAGTTAGAAGTTGTAGTCGACCTATTAAAATTTAATACCAATTTAGAGCCGGTCGATTACAAAGGAATAATTCTTATCCTTGTCTTTTCAAATATGCAAAACTTTGAGAAGATACTGTTTGTGAAAACACCGGAATATTTCCTTAGAAGTATTTTCTAAACAATCAAAAATTTACAATTATTTCAAAACACTTAATATTTTTTCTTTAAGCGACTAAAGTTTCATCTGTGGTTTCACCAAGTGCCTGCAACCCGTTAATGGCCCGAACATTGAGCACGAGTCTCTTCTCATCTTTCATCAAGTGACAGAAATCCCTAGCCGTGCAATGAGCTAGCAATGGGTTAAGTTACGACTTACGACCAAATTTATAACAAACTAATACACGTTGAAGAGAAATATGTTTTCATAAATCCGACATAAATCTACCCTGGAAATCTTACACTCGTTAGGCATAACCTTATAACTGCTACTACACTGTACAATAATAAATAATACATTGAATCATTTATAGAAGTTTCAATTGAGATACAACAAATTTCCTATAACCGGAACTATTTATAAAGAAGATGTTATTGTTTATTTCAGGGGTTTAGACATCGTGGCAATCAGACAACTGGTGGTCCTTCTCCGACTGCTGTCCCGTCAAGGTCGGACCATCGTCTGCACCATCCACCAACCCTCGGCTTCTCTATTTTCTCTCTTCGACAGAGTGTACATCTTAGCTAAAGGGATGTGCTGTTACCAGGTAAGAAACAGTTATTTATACTAAGTGATATTATAAAGCTGAAGAATTAGTTTGTTATACTTAACGGGTTAGTTTTAGGAACTACTAGTGTGAATTGAAAAATTGTTTTCGTGTTGGATAGTCCATTTATCAAGGGAAGCTATAGGCTATATTATGATCACAAGGCTTCGATCAATAGGAACAGAGTTACGCAATGTTGTTGCAAAAATGGGAAAATATTTCATTTTCCCGAAGCCGAAGCGAAGCGAGGGCGATCCCTAGTCAGTATATTACAGGTAAGCTCAAAATGTTACTCTTTCGACAGTAAAAACTCGGACCTAAAATTGATATACCCTTAAATTCATCCTAGGCTAGTTCAAAGTAAGTAAGTTTATACTAAAATAATGTTACTGATTATGGTATTGTGCAATAAAGATACATTGTTATGTTACTGCCTTCCTGATGTTTTCATAAATTTATTTCTTCTTATCTGTCCAATATATATTGAAAATAGATGCATGCTCGCTTTAACCGTTGCGTGCCCATTTTGCCCACTTTAGGCCAGCCTCCGGGCAATGTGAGCATTCGAAAGAGTTTCATATTTTTGATATTAATTGTAATCTATGATACATATGAGTAATTTATATGTTGGGTATGAAACTACAACAAATTAAGCATGGAATAACATCAAAAGTATTATTCATCTATGTATTTATATATTTTTTCTCTTGCTTAAAGTTAAGGTGCCCGTTTTGGGCCCCCTTCCCCTACCTAGTAGCTATTATAATTTGCTCACGATCTTGTTAAACTAATTAAGAAAAGAAGGCATACATTCGGAACATTTCGAAATCCTTATAATATTATTAGTATTCCAATCTGTTCATCCTTCACAAACGATTTTCTTTGAATCTACAAGGCGGAAATTGTTTAATTTCGTAACGAAAAAATACGAAAGTGTATAACTTCACTATTAGCTATCACAATAACGTATAAGATTATTTCTGTCCTTAAATCAAAAGTAACAAGAATTTATCCGTAGGTTATGTACCTACTTATTAATGGCATAGAAATTCAAGGCATCATATCTCATAGCACCTAATTCGAACTTTATCGTACTGAATCATATAAAAAATCAGGTTTAAATCCATTGATCTCCTACGACTAGAATTCTATAAATACATATCTTGTCAGAGCACATTCTATAACGTGATCGCTTTTTAATGGCATCTCCAATATTCGAAGAAGCGTTTTATCATCTCAGGTGAGCTGAAAATGCTCGAAATACTTAACACTTGAGGAAAATAACAAAAATACTCTACGAATACTCAACCTGACTCAATACACTACGTGTTTTAAATTTTAGGCAAAACACGTGGCTCAAAGATTTAACTTGAATGCTGCTATAATTGAACGTAAAATGTAATTACAGTGACTGATTATCATTGAACGATAACTAATGGGGGCTTTACATTATAAAGGGTCTTTTAACAAGAACTTTGTTTTTCAATTGCAACAAACACCGACAATATGATAGTTTTAGTACATAGTATCTCAATGAGTTTTGACATTTAGTTTTTCGACGTATTCTTAGTAGATGCATTGACAATTGTTACAATGAATTCAATTTCGCTCAAAATTCCCATTAAAATAATCAAAATCCACAATGAAAATGACTCGAGTTTTTACGTGAATCCCGATCCCACGGGGATTCCGGGATAAAAAGTAACTTATATTTTACTTCACAACTTCCTCTATCTCCCAGTGAAAGTCCCATAAACATCTGTTCAGCCGTTCCGGAGATTAACCCGGACAAACAGACATACAGACAGACAGAATATTATTTGGATTATTATGATTTTACAGAAAAAACACAATTATTTTGAAAAAAAAACAAACTCCTTATAATAGAAACTACATAGGGGTACACACTTCATGATCCAAGGAGTAAGAGTCCTTCATTCCTGATTCAATTTCGCGGTTTCTTCCTTGAAACTGCAGTTCCATTTCTAGCTTACATGTTTTAGCCGCGGGGCGAGGGGAGCGTGCAAAATGGTGTTGCACTCGGACACCATAAAGGTCTGCGCACATTACAACGACTCCACGCCAACGCGGTTACGGAGCAACTCAAATGTAAGCATTCAATTATGATCCTTATATCTTAGGCGTTACGGTTGAATTTCGAGTGTGAACGGCGTCGGTGAGCAGAGGGTGGGGAGTAGTCCACGTTTTTCAAGCGTATACTCGAAATTCAACCATAACGTCTAATATATATAGATCATAATTGAGTGCTTACATTTGAGTTGCTCCGTAACCGCGTTGGCGTGGAGTCGTTGTAATTTGCGCAGACCTTAACGTTTATAAGGATAGTTGCCTAGTAGGTACACAAAACCTGGATATTGGGCAAACCTGCTCGGCAATGTTTTGCTTTCTACCATCTGTCTGCCGTCGTTTGCCGACATATTAGGTACTTTTGTAACTACTTAAACCGAAATAAGACAATGTTATTTCACATAATTAAATTTCTTTCTTTTCCATGTTCTTTTCTAATTAAACCATTGGCATAGTTTGTTCAGGTCCTTTTAATTATACCTAGTTTTTATAAAAAATTGGGACTGCAAAAATAATTGACGATTCGTATGGCGCAATGGTTGTCATGGCGGTCGAAGCGTTCTGGGTTTTATTTTCAGCGAGGGTAAAGAATTACGAGTTTACATTTTGGTCTCGATCTAGCTCAAATTCAATTCAAATTCAAATATTTATTTCTTCTAAGTAGGTTTTTACAAACTCTTTTCGAAAGTCAATTTACGCTATCGTTTCACCAAACCCTACGGTGAGTGGTCTTGGAAGAAGAAGCGGCAAGAAACTCCCAAGGAGTTTTAGCTTTCTATTGTACATAACGGCTACGATGTATCTTGTTGGATTTGTGTGTGTGTGTGAATCCTAGTGTGGGGCTGGCAGCGTGTAGTGTTTAATTATTTCTATGTAGTTTGTTTCCGTTTATTTATAGGTAAGAAAAATGTTGCCAAAGTAAATAAACTATCCTTACTTCACAACTTTTACAGAATTTTTTCTTTACTATTAATTTATTAAATCAAAATTAATTACATTCGCCACATAAAGCGATCCGAGAACAAAGATACTGAAGCGTAGTAAATTACTTCCTAGCAAAGGAAACTCATTACAGTGTCGAACAATTCGGCGAAGGTCCACCCACACTATTGTTACGGTCCTTTGCGTTCGCTAGATCACTTTTCCTAACATAAACAGTAAGTAATTTACTACTTCCTAATTGACCTCATAAGGACTTATAACTGACGTCATTTATACGTACTTTAGTCGCCGAGGATATGGAATTGTCAGTACCTAAAAACTAATTTATTACTTGTGTTCACAGTTCAATTTCGTTAGTAAGGAAAAATAACTTAAGGCATTTTAAATTCTTGCCGTCGATCGATCAATCTACAACGAACCTTAATGACAGGGGCGTAAAGGTAGCATTTTTGTGGGTTATAATTAAAAGGAGAATATAGAACGCGATCGGAGTAGCTTAATAGCTACTCCGATAATTAATATTAAAATCCTATCATGTACCTATCTCTCTATTTGCTACTTAATAATCTATTCAAAAAAGCTCTCAAAATCCTGTTAAACGAGCCATCTAGAATCTAGAGAAAACATGACCAGGAGTAATTTTCGGGCACGCACTAATTTAATAAATTTGAACGAACCGCTCCTCACGTACCTACCTACATATATGAACCAAATAAAGTCCCCGTGCCGCTTGCATCATAAAATATCTACAAAGTTTTACTTGACATTACTGTTATCCTACTAATATTATAAATGCGAAAGTTTGTAAGGATGTATGTGAGTGAGTGAGTGTGTGTGTGAGTTTGTTGCTCTTTCACGCAAAAAGTAGTGAACGGATTTTCATGAAACTTTGCAGTAATATAGCTTAGACATCGGAATAACATAATTTGTTAAAATTTATAGAGATTTTTGAAGGGTCTGGTTCCCCGAAGCGAAGCGAGGGCGGATTTACTAGTAGTACAATATCTAATAAGCTTTGTAATTAACACAAGCTCAATAATTTCAAAATTCAAAAAAGTTATTTATGATCAAACTAAATTCAAAGAAGCATCTTCTGAAAATTGAAAATTAAAATAACGTTAGGTAACAGGTAGGTACCTACTTCGTAATGAAAGTTCGAGGTTCACTTACCAAAAATCTTGCCAAAAATCAGCCGATTTTTATCAAATTAATTACCTAATAACCAAGTGATCGTTGTGCGAAATTATGAGGAATCATCAATTTCTCGAAAAGTTAAACTTGCCCGATTAATTGGTGCCATAAAAGTTCGTCGGCGTCTCGGCGTTCACTCCCGATTCCCGATATCTTGAACTTAGTCACTTATTCTATACATTTCTAGATATTATGATATGATATTATGATAGAAGCATAAGACATTTATATTTTGTGTATCATAAACAACTTGCTATGTTTATAAGATGTAGGTATTTTAATATATAAGGCACCTTTCACATACCGTAACTAATAGTTATGTACGACATAGGTAGGTACAATACATTATAATAATCATCAGGTACAAGTATATCTATCGTTTCAAATAACTTTTAACCAAAGTCTAAAGTAACTTGTCCTTGCTGTTAAAACTAACATAATATTATGAACTTCGTCAAACAGGGTAGGTACTTGTATAAAATATTAATACCTCTTATCGATCGTTTGAAGGGATTCGTGCTAAAGTTTTCAAGTGTACCTACTCGAATCTCACACAACTGCGAGGTAGGTAACCCTCTGGTAACAAAGTTTGATTGTCTTGGGAGCGACTAATTAACTGAGCAAAGCGCCATGCGCCACCGAATGTGCCAATCAAAAAGTTTTTAACCCAAATATTTATTCAATACAAGCGAACATTTTGTTAGACAAACATTTCTGAATTTATTTGTTTCAAATTTCGATAACAGATATTAATGTAAGTACTATAATATCTTTACATTATAATATCGTAGTCCAATAAATATACATACTTTCATTTCGCTGTGCTAATATTATGAAAAATTAAGTAGGCATATCTGTCTGTCTGCTACCTTTTGTCAGATAATCTTCTGAAACGGTTTAGATGGAAATATGTATTTTTATTGCTTGAAGGAGGTATAGAGATAGTTTTAGTCATAAGGAAGGAAATAAATTCTCTGAGGAAAATTTAAGCGGCATTTTAAAACACATATAACAACCACGTAAGCAAAGCCGCGGGCAAGAACTGTTTAAATAGTATGGCCACCATTACGTCCGTTACTGACTGACGCACAAAGCACATCAGAATCAGTGGATTTGTTACTGATTTATACAGCAATAGAGATTACTTAAACAACGTTGAGGAAGATCAATAAAGAATTAATTTTTCTTCCCCTAAGGGGTAAGACGGAGATTAAATGTTAGTTTTATTGTTTTTATGAAACTAAGTGCAAAAAGTTGCAAACGCGAGCTTTTTCATTTGGCTATGTTATAAAATAGGGAACTCAGAACACGATGAATTAAATGAAATAATTTTTTTACGAAGCTTACAAACACTTCGAACGAAAGTCAAACTACGTTATCGCTTCAACCGCTTCAACCTAGTCTTGAATAAGAAGAGGCAATAAATCCCAAGACTCTTCTTTTCTACTCACATTTACAGATTTCACTTACCTACTATTTATGGCTTGAATATTAAACTCATGCCCAAGCAGTTTTAAATTAGTTAGCAATTAGTAATTTAAAAGTATAATAATATTATAAAGATTATTTTCTTTCTAGAATCAACCTCAAAATGTTCTCTCCTGTTACACAATATTCAAGAACCATAAGGCACCGCCTTCTCGCTCCTCGCCAATTGACATAAAAACGTAGTTTGGCCAAAATTGCTCTGAAACTACTCGGGCGAAACCGAAGTCTCTAAGAGTTAATAGGCCGTTATAATAGCAGTAGGCACGATAAATGTAGCCGACCGTATATATATAATTTAGAACTAATTTTATTAGAAGAATGTATGTTATGTAAATGTAATGTATGACGACCCGAATGGCGCAATGGTTAACACGCCGGATTGCTGTACCGAGGGTCCTGGGTTCGATTCCCAGCGAGGCGGCAATTTCAATGATGAGTTTAAATTTCCGTTCTCTGTCTGGGTGTGTGTCCTTATCTTGTTCGTTGTCCAAGGTACCCACGACACAGGAAATCCTAGTGTGGGGCTTTGAGTGCGTAGCGTTATTTATTTATTTTATAATGAATAGTACCTATTAATGATCTAAACAACCCATTCCTCACCAAAGCGGTGAAAGGAAGGCATGATAGTGGTTAAGAATTCGGCCCCCTACTCGAGGTGTATAGGTTCAAATCTCAGGGCACGCACTTCCGACATTTTAAGTTCAGTGCATTATAAGCATTTAAATTTCATATTACGGTGAAGGAATCCATTTTAGGAGGCGAATTTTAGGAGGTGGTAGGGCCTAGAGCTCACCCGGGGAAGTACCACCGCCCGCCACGGTACTTAGTACCATTCCTACCGTGTAATAATTGTTTTAAGAACAATTGTGTTCCGGATAGGAAGGTGTGGAGCCGGTTACACTTTTTTAGAGGCACCATCTCAGTCCTCAGGGGTAGCAACGCATCTGTGACCGAATTAGAACGAGACTCATTGAGTCTAGTTCTGGGTCGGTCACAGTTGTCATGGGCGGCAGCGGAAGGTGGTGCTGCATGCTCGTTTGCTATCATAATTCCATAAAAAAAATTGCGTTCCGGAGAGTTCGCTAAACCAAAATGTGTATGAAGTTTGCCAATCCGCACTTGGCCAGCTTGGAGGGCTATGGCCTTAACCTTTTCTGCCCAACTATTAGTCTCAAATTTCTCAAAATTTAAACTGACCAAGTGCCAGTTAGATTATGTTAATCAATTCAGTTTTCATCGTTAACTTTATCGCTCTAAGTCTATTCATAACTGATACAAAGGAGCCAGAAGCAAAACCTTAACCAGATGAAGCTCTCTCCCAGGTTTTTCTGTCAATTTACAGTCCACTTTTGAAATCTAACGTAATTATTTGTAGGTTTAAGATTTTAAGCAGTCATAGATAGCTCTTGGTTAATTGGACACCTGAATAGAGAGGCCGAGGGAAGAATTCCGTACACACTTTTACTTTGAAAAATCACGAGTAACCGTTACTGTTAAAAACTAAAGCTTTTTACAAGCAGATACTCCTATAATAAAATATTTGTTTAAAGTGGTCATAAAATAAAAATCCAAAGACAAACCTAGCGAAATTGAATTGTACCTAAATGTAAACTTTGTTTTATTTTAATTACATTATACTTAATGGGCCGCGTCGATGTGCTTGTTTTTCGTTTGTTTATCCTCCGCAATCTGGACCCGTGGGGATTGAGAGTGCGAATACGAAAAAGCCATGATTTGATTCAGTCTCGACCTCAAAAGTATGTAAATAATTGATTGGTTAAGAAGAACAAATCTTCTGTGCTCACGCACACTATGCTATTTTGTCTACTTGTTCAGGTTTTCAGTTTTTTGTCTGAGGAGTTTGTTTTCACACCTTTAAATGCCACAGCATAAGATTATTTAATTTAACTTAAAAGTCTTAAATTAGACACAGACTTACAAGAGTACGTAGGTACGTAGGTTAGAATTAAAAATGCAACGTAATTCAGATGCGTATGATACGGAACGAGATGTGAAATGAGACTGGTTACATTATTAAATGTGTAGAGCGACACTTCCCCTATAAATATTCCCCTTATAAATCCTTGTTTTATATCGTGTACTGCCATATATTATTCCTGAACATTATGGTGCTCTCTCGGTATGTCGGTACACTTCCTTGAGACGTTTACTGTTACTATAGCAAAAATGATAATTTATTTGAAATACGTTTAAGTATTCTCGCCAAATTCTTGGTGACTTAAAGATTGGAACTTATGATGGATTTACTTGAGGCAATTTTTCTCGTCGTCATAAACCTTAATCACAGGGGCAGAAAGCTAGCATTTGTGTGGGTTGCATCAATACGAATTCCATATCGAACGCACATGCAGTATAACTGTAAATTCTTCTCTTCTTTGTCGGTTTCTTCATTACTGAAGGTCGTGCCCGTTTTGATAAGCCCTGGTGGCGGAGCTGACGAACTGCTTCCACGCCACCCTGTCGTCTGCTTTTCGGAGAACTGTAAATTAACCAACTTCAAAAAAGGAGGACGTATAGCCCTATGTTCGATGCCTTAACTTCTTTGTCGGTCCAGAGTTTCCCTGGCATTTGTGTTGTTTTATTTGCAAGAACTTACCTACTTCCGATATCCAGTTGCCACCAAGTCAAAAACTATTGAAGAAATCCCAGGGAAGTGGAAGGAAACCAGTAGGCACGTACACCTATGTGTTTCATATCATTTCTATATTACTTGTCAATATTGAAGTCGGTATACATTTTCTCAAAATTATTTTTTTCATTTATTTTGCTAAACTATATGTGTAGTTATGCCGCCGAGTAAACATTCTTTTTCTGTTTAAAATCAAAAGGCAATCCATTCTATCCCTTATCAATCAAGAAGCGCTGATCCTGCACAAAGAGCTGGGAGGAACGTCGCATTATTTATTCGGAGATCTCTGTCACGTAATTCCTTTTAAATTAAAGCTCTTGAAGCCCGATACAAAGGTTAGACGAAAATATAACTACTGAACGCAAATATCGTAGGTATTTTATAGGTTTTCCCAAATCGAGCGGGAATGGCAATTACAGATACGGAAAATTATGGGTCATCTTTATCGTTCCTTCGCAAGACAGACCTGTCCGATTTGTGCCAATGCTGATATATTTCTGATAAAGATTCAGTGTCTACCATAAATTCAAAAAGTCATGTAACAATCAATTAATTAGGTGCTACAAAGTATAGCCGTCGATAGAATAGAAGACTTTTTGTTGGAACGTTACAAGAAATATCAGAACTGCAATAAAGCTACTCGTACCAGAAGCGCTCAAGTAGGTTTCGTTTGTGGTACGGGTTATTTCAGAGTATTCCGGAACACTCAAAGGAAAATTCTGGGACAAATATAATAATTGCACGATGCTCCAGTCTTTGATCGTTCGTGGTTTCTTTGTATTACACCTCAGTTGTTCTGCTGCAAGCGTACAATTATTTATTATTAGATAGTTAGGTATGCGTAATTTATCGTGCGGTCTTTTTATGAACGAATATTGCCATTCGTTTATAAAAAGACTATTCACTGATATTATTAAGTTACAAATACGTAAGTGCTTAGGAACGAAAGTTAAGTAATTGGCCCCGATTATTTATAGATGTAGAGTCGGTTTAATACCAATTAACCCGTTCGGTTTAAAACCAAAAAAAACGGTTTGAAGTTCGGTTTTCAAATGGTTGGAAACTATATTTTTTTCCTTCAGGTCCAAAAGGTTGTGTTTTCTCTGAATGTTGAAGTTGCGTTAAGTTGAATCACAATATGTTGAATCCCATTAAGTTGAATTCTCATTATGTTGGAATTTCTGAATGCTGAATTCCCGTTTAGTTGAATCGCTATATTTGATGCATCCCATTTAGTTGAATTCTCGCTATCCCGGGCTCAGTATTTTAACGTCAACAAATTTTGTATAGGTACCCACAAAGAAGCACTAAACTGTATTTTTTTTATATTTTTCAGTTTTTTTTTTTAAATTATAATTCACGGTATTTATACTTGTCAAAATGAAATATCTGAACTATAAGTAAGGTGAGTGTTCTTAAAACTAAAAATTGGGAATGAAATTAAGTTTACACTGGAAATTGTTTCTTCACAAAGTCAAGCCATTGCTTCAACAAATAAGTAGGTAGGTACCGTGGTTGTCTTGGAAGAAGGAGCGGCAAGAAACTCCCAAAAAGTTTATTTTTAACCGAATTTAAAAAGGAGGAAATTCTTTTTAACCCCCGACGCAAAAAGAGGGGTGTTATAAGTTTGACGTGTCTGTGTGTGTGTGTGTGTGTGTGTGTGTGTCTGTGTGTCTGTCTGTCTGTCTGTGGCATCGTAGCTCCCGAACGGATGAAGCGATTTCAATTTAGTATTTTTTGTATTAAAGGGGACTTACGGGCGCGTGTTTTTAGATATGTTTGATGAAAATCGGTTGAGCCGTTTAAAAGTTATTGGGGTTGAAAGGGGGGAAGAATTTTCATTCTGTCTCTTTGTGGCATCATAGCTCCCGAACGGAAGAAGCGATTTCAATTTAGTTTTTTTTGTATTAAAGGGAACTTACGGGCGCATATTTTAAAATATGTTTGATGAAAATCGGTTGAGCCGTTTAATAGTTGTGGGGGGTGAAAGCGGGGAAAAATAGCCTTATGTATGCAAATAATATACATATATTCGTGTGGGGTCTCAAATGAAAGCGTAATAGTAAGAGAATATTTATAACTTAATCCAAAATGTTTTTACCTATAAAAAGTATAAAATAAAAAATTAAATTAAAAATTAAAAAAACCCCCGACACAAACATTTAAAAAGTAAAAAATAATATCTTTAAAATAATACGTCGCGTTGGGGGACCGCTCCATTTACTTCTAACTTTAACATAAAAAAATATTGATAAATGATAAGTCTTGGGTAAAATTAAGACTAAGTAGGTAGGCAAGTGATACTCATGAAAAAAATCGTACTTACGTACTTAGATAATGAATAGTTAGAAGCGGTCCCCCAACGCGACGTATTATTTTAAAGATATTATTTTTTACTTTTTAAATGTTTGTGTCGGGGGTTTTTTTAATTTTTAATTTAATTTAATTCCAAAGCAGGTGCTTATCGCCTGGTCTCATAATTATATAGTTTTTAAGTTATTGTTTATAAAGAAGAAAAATTTCCAAGAATTTTAAGTAGGTGTAGGTACTCTAGATACTCTAGTGTTACGTAACTGCTGGCTGATAATATTTGTATGAAATTATAAATCCTAAAACCTCGAATTCTGTAAAGTTCACGTACGTACCTACTAGTGATTTTACTAGTGATTAAGTTTATGTCAAAGGCGCGCTTTAAATTAACTAGCTTCTACATAGATTATTTCGTTACTTCAAATAAACTTTTCCTGTGAGATGAGAAGCAGAAGTTTCGTCTACAATACTACTAGTTTTTCCCCGCATCTTCGCCCGCGTGTGAGAGAAACAATGACTTCATACCGTTAAAAATGATCCTACGGGAAATTACCACAAGTCATAAAGTATCCTGTATTATCGCTATTCTGATAACAATAATAATGGCAAGTTTTATATCCCTTCCACTACCCTATTCATCAGCTAAGGGAGGTTTTAGGGATAATAAATATCCTCTGTCCTTTCTCGAGTCTCAAACTATCTCCATACAAAGTGTCATCAAAATCAATTCAGGGTTTAAAGCGTAAAAGATTACAGACAGACAGTGTTACTTTCGTATTTATAATACCTATATGTTCGATTTTCAGTGCTTCTAGAATCTTGTGGTTTATATAATTACCTACTATGCATCCATTAGGTAATATTACTGACACTTTGTATATTGTGGTTCACCTCTGATGTAGGTCGTAGGTCGTACTCTTTAGGAATAAAATACTCGTAGAATATCTCGTTTATAAGCTTCGCTAACTGTAAGTTGGATCGAAGGTTTAAAGAGTTGTCTTCTTTCCTCTTCCTTTCTTCCTTTTTTACGTCTTACAGTAAGAAAAGTATTTTAATTTCATTTATTACTTTGCAATAATCAACGACCAAGGGTATTATGGTTATCTGTAATTTTCGAACTTTTTCTCACTTACGAAATCTGAGACATTGCTCAGCTGATGCACTAAATGCATTTAACTGATATATTGTAAACTAATAATTTACTTTATAAATTATGTTTTATTTCAACCGGTTCGCAATAAAAGACATCACTTTAAATAATCCTGTCTAAATATTTAAACCCACCCTCGCTTCCCTTCGATAAACATAATCAAATATTAGATATGAATTAAAACATGTACTGATATTTTTCCAAGCCGATATGTTACACTCCAGCCCCTCGACTACTTTGCTCCGTTTTGATACAAAACACTTTTACATTTAATACATAGTAGTTTACTTGAATTTATGGTATAACTCTAAATTCTATTTTTCAGGGTGCCGCACCTTTGCTGGTTCCATTTATGGCTGAAGTCGGGTACATTTGCCCCACGACACACAATCCAGCTGATTTTGTGCTGGAAACCCTCATGGGAGACTCGGAGGCCGCAGCGCTTATGGTTGAACTTTGCAGCAATGGAAAGTTGACTAGAAAACTGGATAGAGTACTTGTTAGAGGACGGTGAGTTGACAATGATAAATACTTGTACAAACTGGATTAGCAAAAGTCCCATTGGGGCGACAGAACTTGGTGGAACTTTGAGATTTTTACGAATGACAAAACGGGTCAGATTATTTATGGTAGGTACTTCTTTATAGGTGGATCTAGATAAGGCATTACTATAATACGATATAATAGAATTCAGTGGAATACTTTGTTGTGAATACTTAGAAGTATGTGTGCAGTATCAAATATTGTTCAGAATATAAGCCTCTCAGCCATTTTTGCTTAACAATATTGGGTTAGGTTGAACTGGGTGATTTATTAAAAGTTTCCGAGAAATACAGAGTGGCTATACGGAAGCCATTTGCTTTCGTCATGGATTTTGACTCAATATTTCGTTGTAAGGATACCTACCTACGACGTACGGTTTTTTCGACCATTGCTGGTTTGAAATAAGCATAATTTTTCTAATATCGTAGATGTCAAGTTAATAATTTGCCGCCATTTTTCTCGTACATAACCTCTTACTCACTCTGCATCCTCATCCATTGATCTTAATGAAAAATATCGACTCGTTTTTAATTTTTTTTAATTTTTATTCCAATACTTTATCACAAATATTTTGTTATTTTTCTCTGAAAACCAAACTGTCAGTTCTGATGAATATAGTGCACCTACTGTACTGTAGTCTAGTCACGGAGGGTGATAGACATTTTTTCATAGCTCTGCAAATTCCAACTCCACAATTCTAAAAAGGCACAGATATCACGAAACATCGCGATATGAATAAAAAAAGCTAACGGCATAATAATAAAGTGCCGTTATAAAGCAATTTAAAATACGACGTTGTAATATTTGTCCTGGAATTTTACAGAAAACCCGTATTGCACTCGGACGACTCTATCCAAAGAATATTCGTTGAGCACGTAGCAAAAGAGCAGACACAAAAGATGGAATTCCCAACGACATTCTCGACCCAATTTAAAATATTAACGAAACGTATGTTCGTGCAAAATACGAGAAATATGGTAAGTTCACACTTTGATAGTAAACAGCCACAAGTAGCATAGTTAACCATCTTTATTACGAGGACACACTAAAAGGATCGCTGAAGTGTAAATGCTAAAGACATGGCTTAATTTTCTCATGTCATCTTCTGTAGTTGTAGGTACATACAAAAGCTCTAGTGGATAAATTAATAAAGAGAATAAATTAATAGCGTTCAGCTGACGCGTACAGTCAGCTTTAGATTGCGAGCGTTTATTTAAACTTCTATAACGAAAAAAATCTATAGCGCATCAATAGACTGATATACACGCGCTACCAAGCGACACTATAGCATTGCAGCACATGTTTCATTGATAAGACATCAAATTTTATTTTCATCTCATCATCACTTTAGATTATTTTTAGCTGTAGAGGACAGTCAATAGGAGGTTCAATATAATACCTATACAATATGACTCGTACATTCGGTAGGAGTAAAATACGACTCTACAAAACATTCAGAAGTCTTGATTAGTAGGTAATAATTAGTTAGTAGGTAGGTAGGTATAAACTGTTTAATTAATACACAAAAAACGGTACCCAATAATGTGCTAATTTTTTCACAGACAAGTTTATGGATACAGTTAATTCACCACGTGATATCAGCTGTGTTACTCGGGAGTATATTCTTCCGCGTGGGCAACGATGGGGACGCCCCCATAGCAAATTTCAAGTTCTGTCTCTGCTGCATCGTCTTCTTCATGTATACGTATCTCATGGTCCCCGTATTGATATGTAAGTATTTTTGAGTTCTGAATACATTTTAATCAAAGCAACTTTAACTTTGCTTGATTACATATCAAGCAAAGTTCTAAGTATATTTTCTCGAAAGCCACTCGCGAGGTGCATTTCCTTACCTCCAGGAGCACGTTCCAGTAAGCGATCGCAACGTTCAAAACATAAATCACAATCCGTTCAACTAGGGTAAAGTCCTACAAGATTCTTTTGGCGCGCGGATGACGTGTGGGTGATAGAGACAGCGCCTTACAGGGTAAGCAAACTGTACTTGCAGAGACAGCGCCTTACAGGTAAAGCAAACTGTACAAACTGTACTTTACCTGAAAGGCGCTTTCTCTGTCACCCACGCGTCATCCACGCGCCAAAAGATCCTTGTTCGACAATACAAAGTTGTACCTAATGCATTAAGCTAGCTACAAAATATAGACGTCAAGACCGTGATCGATATGAGCGGTTTCTGGAACGCAGATGACCGTCTGTGATTTTAATGACATCATAATTATAGTGATAACTTTCTTCCGACTACATAGAACCATAGTGGCCCGTTGTAGGTACATAATTAGGTTGGTCTTAAAAATTTGATTGTAAAATTAAATACTTGCTTACCTTTGAGTATTTTAAATGAATCATGAAAATAATGTTTAGGTCGCTCTCTTCAAAATGTTATTGTTAGTAAAATTTTAGGTTCAGAGATAAAATTTCGTTTAGAGATAAGCCTAATTTTGTTATTAAACATTTCCATCTAAGAGGCTCGTTTCACATTTTTTGAACAGGTTGTTTTAAAAATATAATATGGTTATAAAAACTAAAAAGCACGCTTTAGTTTTAATCTTAAAAAAATAGCTTAGGGTGTTTTTTATCATATTAGGTTACGTAGGTAGGTACTATGTAGTTTTTGCCATCGGGCTCGCTGGCGGAAGACAAACAACGTCAAAATACCTGTGGGGAATGCGAGGAAAATTACACGCGACAATGATTGAAAAAATTGAAGGGTCAAGTGACAGTAGTACCAACCATCTACCTTTTTTAAAATAAAAATCAAAAATATTCCCCTTCCCACCCATTCTCCCCTTTTCACCTCGGTATAATTTACGGAAAAAATATTAAGTATTTATGTTCGTTCCCATAGATTGACCATATTTACCTATATCTTTATCAAAATTACACATTAAAATAGTCTTGAGAATTACATTATAACATTAGTCACATACAATACAATGTTTCAAAGAATTGATAAAAAATTAGTTACGTAATAAGACGGAACATTCTTTTTACAAAAAACAAGTGCCAATACAAAGTAATCTCAAGAGACATAAAATTGGTACCCTGGGAGAACGACCCTTTTCATCATGTCAAATTTTGCTACAAACAAGAACTTTACCAGAATTAACGGTTGAGTTTATCAGCGTCAGCAAGAAACGATCTTCTAGAAATTTCGGGTCCTTTACATATACGAGTATAACGTTCATCCGAATAGGGTACCTTACCAAAATATGCATAGCAAAACATTCCAGGTTTTTTCATCCGGTAAAGCAGTATTCCCAAATGACAGTAGGAAATGTGGGATTTTACCTCACGGATTATATTATCTTTGTAGCTCATTGTGCTGGTAATCTGAAACTATGCCCCGCAAGGTTTGCCGCTATGGGTTGAAAGAATATTAAGTCTATTTCATTAAACTTGGCGAAAACAGAAGCCAATTTCAACATAAAAAATATCAGCTTATTAAAAAGTTTAGTTTTTTTAGTCTTTTTTTACTGTCATACTTTTGTCGTTAATATCAGAGGTACAAAATTAAGTAACTAAGTAAATTAAGTAGACTACTTAGTCCCTGGCCGTAAAGATAAATCCGTTCAAGATAAATACGATCACTAAGATATCCATGGTAAATACGCTCACCATCTATGTTATCACTAGTTAGGTATGTATTTGTATGTACGTATCTAATTTCTAATTATATCAGTATTCAGTACATTTATCACTTTCTTTGGCGAAGGAGATAGCACTGTTTGCATACTTGCACAATCTGAGTGTTCTGCAATGTTTGCAAAGTTGTATAAAGTCTAGAATGAGCTGATACAAAGACGCCCTACAAAGGTTCTAGCGTTCTTTACAGGGTACAATACGAAAAAAATTGTTGGTTATGGTTTGGTACCTTAAATCTTAAGTCTTATAGCCTTATAGCATTGTTTTTTTTCAGTTCCAATGGAAATGCGTTTGCTACGAAGAGAATATTTCAACCGGTGGTACAGTCTTAAGGCTTACTATGGCGCGCTAACCTTCTCGACTTTGCCAACTATGGTAAGTTCTTAAAATGTACACAGATTATTTATTTCTGTGAGACAAAAATAAAATGTTTTAATTATCAAAATGTCTCTGTAGCTTCGATGATTCCTGAAAACGATAATCGAGAAGAATAAGAATTAGGAGATACTGAGGCGTTAATAGCCAAATTTCAAAGCTTTTGACAGCTAGATAAATTAGATACGTAATTCTGTACTCTACTCAGAGGTAGCGTAACTATCGTACAATTCTTAATTTAAAAAGTATTGGAATTTCAAGTGGCCAATTACTCCTCAGTTTACCCTTAGTAGACAAACTTTAAAAATAATAGGAATTAATTAAATCCCTAACCTAATTTGCGTACCTACCCACTTACCTAAAACAGGTAGTCAATCTATTGTAAAAGGTTATCAGCCGTTATATTTCAACGTATGCTAGGTACGAACCGTTATCTAATTTGATGAGAGTACTAGTTTCACGTGATAGCCGATTTAATTCGCAGTTTGCGACGGGATAAGCTCTGCACCAACAGTTTACACACGTATTGCTGTTTTACGCGTGTGATTACACACGAAACAAAATTGGATATGGAATAGAAGTACGATGTCAAAGTTTTTACATATTTATCTCAATGACAACTTGGCCACTTTCGTGAAAGTTTATGGACAGCAAGATAAAGTCGTACAAGGATCTTTTGCCGCGTGGATGACGTATGGGTGACTATAGCTATCTCTGTCACCCACGCACCAAAAGATGCTTGTAGGACAATAGAGACTTGTGTCAGTGGTCAGTGATACCCTCGATATAACTAATAGGTGCCTATCAAAGGTATCGCCAACCTTGCTAGCTCAGGAGGAAGGAAAAAAGTATGAAAATCTTTCCTCTTCCTTTTTTCTGCCTCTCTACTTATAACATCAAAGATGGAATTCATTATTTTCATCTCTTGTTTAAACGACAATAGGAATGAAACATCACCCACGACTAACAGCTGAACGCAAATATTCTTCGACCTTTATATTCCCACCCTCGAAAATCAGACCAAATCATACTATAAAGTTAGCTAGTCTATGGTCTATCAAATTGCTATTTCCAATTAATGTATCCAAACAATACCAGCACAAAAAACAACTACAATAGTACCATTAATCCTGTTATCGGTAAATCTTCTATCAATTGCGTGGTTGCTGTATTTGTCATTCGTGTAATGTGGTTAGGTATAGGTTTCGAATAACTATTAACCGCTAACAATATTTTATTGATTTCAGGTTATCCTAGGCTTCGTGTTTCTCACCATATGCTACCTCATGTCAGGCCAACTGCTAGAATGGCCTCGATTCATCATGTTTACCGCCTGTGGTCTACTCATGGCACTCTCCTCTGAAGGTTTTGGACTAATCTTTGGCACGAGTTTCAGTGTGACGGTGAGAAAAACTGCATTTAATTAAAATGGTTCGAACATTTGGTTATATTGTCCATGGACGTTGGTATCACCAAAGACATCAGCGACTACTACCGGATCCTCACATCATTTCGTCATCATTGTCTTCATAGATGAGACCTTAGCGACAGACTTACTGCGAAGATGTGGGGTCAGCCTTCAGTAAAACGATCATAAATCTTGGGGGTAGCTCCTGGTATGATTTAATTATACACTACTTTTAGATGACGTAAACTCCATGGGGATTTTTCGCTCTAAAAAGGTTGCAAGATATGCATAAATATTTCAGACTTTGCGTCTATTTAATCTACATTGGTTTACCTACCTACGTTTAATCTGATACTGTACTTAGTATCTAAGTGAAATTAAATTTGGTAGTTACCTGCATAAAACCGTTTCTACAAGTTCCAATACACCGGCGCTACAAAGCCGCGTTTGCTTCAGGATAAACGTCTTCTTGTCAAGTACGAAATCCGGACCAATGCAAACATGCAAACATTTGGCTGACAGATGAATGTTTGTTTTCGGAACGTTAAATGTTTGTGATGTGATTTACTGTCCCCTCTATCGCTGGAAATAGAGTAGGTACTTGCTCGTATCTAGTAGGTATAGCTAGTAGGTATAGGAAAAAATGATTCTTATTTTGTTTATTAACTAAACTCGAAGCGGTAATAGCCTTGTGGTTAACAATTCGACCTGTTACTCGGGAGGTCTGGGTTCGAATCGTGGCGCGCATTACTGAATTTTTGGAGTTATGTCAGTGGCGGATTATCCCTAAGGCAAACTAGGCACGTGCCGGGCGCGAGATTAAAAAGGGGCGCGAGGTTAAAAGGGGGCGCGCGCAGAACCAAAAAATGAGGTTCCCAATGACTCATAGGTTCGACCAGGATTCCCGGTATCATAGGTGCCAGGTATAAGACAAGTCATAACCAGACCGAGGTCTTTGCCTAGGGCGCTCTCAACCCTTAATACGCCTCTGAGTTATGTGCGTTTTAAGCATTTAGGTAGGTAAATGTCACACGCTATGACGATTAAGGAAAATATTGTGAGGAAACCTGCATGCCCGGAGAGTTCGGAACTTAAAGGCGTGTGAAGCCTGCCAATCCGCACTTGGCCAACGTGGTGAACTACGGCCCTTAACTTCATTGTGAGAAGAGAACCGTGCCCGGCAGTGGAGCGATTATGGGATGCGATGATGTAATAATGATGATGACTTAATTAAACAAATTTTTTTCAGAATGGCTCCATAATTGCCCCGGCGCTTGCCTCACCTCTCATCGCCTTATGCTGCTACGGAATGGGCTTCGGACCCTACATCGAAACTTTCATGAGGACTTTAATGTCAATGTCGTACTTGCGTTATGCAGTTTCTGGATTCTGTCTAGCTTTGTACGATAATCGACAATTAATGGATTGTGACTCCGATTTCTGCATGTATGCAGACCCAAAACTTTTACTAAGAGACCTTGGAATGGGCAATCAAACGTACTCAATGCAAATGCTCTATTTATTTGCATTTGCAGCGTTCCATAGGACAGTTGCGTACTTTACGTTACGATATCGTCTAAGAAGGGAGTATTCTAACAAATTCATGACGTATATAAGCAAGTTCTTAAAACATAGATAATTTATAACTTTACGCACTGGTGACGCAGTCATAACCATTTTAAGAATAATAAGTCTTGAAAGTTTAGCTAGACAATCCGTTTTGCGGCCGGTCCGTACGTATTTAAAGTAAATTATTTTTAAATCGACGTGATAATGACGTTGTTGGACTTAATTTTGTGATATCTAATACATTGTTGCTGATTGTCTGGTATATCTAACACTCGAGAGACCTGTTTTCTATTATTAATTCACAATGATTTAAAGCTGACGCAGAAAAAATGCATTATGTAAGCTCGGCATTTCTAAAATTGTACTATCATGATTTTATTGTGGTCCATCACGTTTATAAATACAATGTGGCCAAATCAAGTTACCTGAAGCTATTAATGAGTTATTACTGTGATAACTAATTTAAGTTAGTGATAATATTGTTAATAACAAGATAATTTGTCAGGTTATTCATCTTCATGTTTTTTTATTTTAATTTTTAATAGACTTAAAAAAAGGAGGAGGTTCTCAATCCTTAAATAATGCGTACTAGTAGGTACTTCCTTAAATATATATAGTTAATGGTCTTTACCTCAAAACATTTAACTGGGTGTTTGGATTTGTACCTAATTCTTCTTTAATCGAAAGCTGATGCCTGTAGGTTAATCTCAAATGAATTTAATTGGTATTTTTTGTAAAGATTTATTTATTATCAAATGCAAATCAGTGTTCCTACATCCGCAAGACATACATATTACAATGATTTTCAATCTGTTATTCCGCGGAAACAAATCCATTTTCTGGAGTGAAAAATATCTTAGGGACCTCATATAAACAAGAAATATGTCAAATATTATCTAAATGTGTTCAGTGGTTTCCGCGTGACGCTTCTGCGGAAACAATGGAGTATTGTTTAAATCTACTTAATGCTACCTTACTTAGGTAGGTACTTTATTTATACATAATATTTACCCATATCTATAATAGTTACTTAAATATAATAGGTACTTAAAACTAGATACTTAATTGTGTCTCACTTAGGTATGATTTCGTTACATACGTAATTTTATATTATATTTTACCCACCTACATACATGGACGTACTACTTATACTTACCTACCATTTTCGTAAGAACGAAGGGACAACCCATCCCATAGGACTCTTAGGTTTTCGTGGGTACGCCCGATCGTCTCTATCAGCAGTCCCTTACTCGTATTATAAGAGAATATTTTTATCTCGCTGGCTCAACAATTTTTTCTTCCCTTTATTATTAAATAGGTATGGGTGGAAGATTACATTTACTGAGGCACGGATTATTATAGAGCCTACTAGTATAATATTATAATATTATTACTATTTGCGAACTCATCTGAATAATACGTTGGTGACCGCATTTGCATTATATAACTAGCTGGTTATAAATGTTAACTATGTAACTTCAATTGGAAGATTGTGGACATTGTGGCCCCTCTTCCTGTCATTAAACCGTTAAATCTAAATTGTAAGCAAACCACTGAACTAGAAATCATTTTCAAAAAGATAAAATAATCTTACAGTAGGTATAGGTAAGTAGGTATTGCACGTAGGGATTTAAAACGTTTTTAAATCCCTAATTACCTAAGCTAGATAATTACTGAGTTACCTAAGTACTAAGGGTTAATGTAGTTTTAATCTAATTTTAAGTGTGTTGAAGGACTGTGTTACCTGTAATTTAAGCTAGATTTAAGTTAATTAATGGACACAAAACAACAAGAAAACTCTTTTCATTGTATTCCGTGACCCTGCCACGAAAATGAAGCCATTTAATGGTGCTGAAATATAAAAGAACGAAATTCATTCTAAATGCCGAAATTCGAATTTAGAACAACATTTACAGAATAAAGCAATCAGGGTTGCCGTAAGCGGGCATGCAAGGCGCGTACCGCACGCTGGCGGCACACGAACGGAAACGTATCGGAACAACGAAAGAGGGCGTCCAAAACGTTTTTGCACGCGGGTGCCCATACAGCTCACGGCGCGGCGGCCCTGAAAGCAACGACATTATGCTAACATCTAATTAGCATAAAATCCCTCGTTTTAATTTTGTTCACATATTTTTAAACCAACAAAATATGTATCTAAGATGGCTTGATGTAAATGGGTGATATAAAAAGAATACCACGATTTCGTCTCTTTTTACTTAAACACCCTATTGATATCCCTGGAAGTAGAACATAATTATGTAGTTCTATGGCACTGCTGTAACTAAGTATTATAAGTACGAGTATATCCCAACAATAACAGACCTGTTCCATCCAAAGATTAGGTACTTACCTGTTCTATCCAAAGAATAGGTATAAGCGCACTGCAGTTGCGTTCGATACGGAACTCATTTTAATTGCTTCCCACACAAATACCAGCTTTCCGCCCCTGTGATTAAGGTACATTGCAGATTGACGACGAGTTTAAACAGCCTTACCTAAGTACATTTTGCAACTTGCTTAAAAGCTCAATTGAGCTGTGAATACAGGTAGGTACGTAATGAATTAGATTATAGCGGGGAGTGGCAATTTTTTAACAGATTTAAAAAAAAGTTGTTGTTTTTTATGTTTGATAGGTACCTCAGAACTTTCGACTGAGTGAAAAGATTTTACTCCAAAGCTGGAGCTTGTTATGTCGTCCTATATACCTACTACAAATTAATGAAATCTGGAGTGTAGTTTATGAGTTATCTCTGCATGTCGATGTTGAAGTCGGTTATTTTTTTAACTGAGTTAATTTTGTGTGTGTAGGTAACCCCATACGTTTTCTCTGTTTGAACCGTTTTTAATAATATTCTTTTTATATTCGAAAGGTAGCGCAGATCGTCTGGTCCACGGAACACTATGTCTCTGTGTTCCGTGGTCTGGTCGCATATTTATATTTGAGCGACTAATTTTTGAGTTATTTTATAGGCTTTTGTTGGTAATCAATGTTGATATTATACATTTAAACAAAGATCAGCTTTGATTCTATTGTTTAAAAAGGCTTAAGTAGGTACTACCTATAATTATTCGTAATCAGTCACTTTTCTACTAGGCCCGTCCACTACCTACCATTACCTTACAATGCCTTACATCATCGCTTCATCGCTATCGCTGTGATCCATGAGTCAAAGTGTAGGTACATTTAGATAGCCAACAGTTCCATGCATGATTATAATTACGAAAGTAATCGCTATCAAATGATGAACGAATAGAGTAATAAAAATAAAATTTACTCACTACAGTGAAGCACTATAATTATGATTAGTGTTGTGCCCATCTAAGTATTACCGCCGCTGTATCTAATCAATCTCGCATTGGTATGTGCCTTATCGTGAGGTGATAATTTTCTGCAGTATCACGCAAAGACCATTATTCCCTGCCTTCTAAATATTTACATTTTTCCCCTGGCCGTTTAATTTTACTATAGTCATCATCATCGCTACCCATAACTTATATCACGCCGCTGGTCTCGGGGTTATTTCAAAATGAGTTTTTGGAAGTGAAACCTCTGTAGAGTCTATATGGACGTCGGTAACTACCGATCAATTTTACAAAAGTAAAACAAAAATAATTTGTAAGGTTTTATTACCGTTGCTGCATTGACGCCATAATTAAAGCGTTTACTTCCTTAATTATTATTTTCGATTCATGTTTAACCATTAATCAATCATTAATCATACTCATATTAGCGAATGGCGCAATGGTCTCCATTATATACCTACCGCCGTTCAATGAGTCCTGTGTTCGATTCCCAGCGAGGTGGCTGTGTGTGTGGTTTTCGTAGCACCCAGGATATAGGGCCATAGTGTGGGACTATGTTGTGCTGTGTGAAGCCGGGTAAACTTAACTAATGGATTTTGTAGTTAACGCGCATCATTAGTAAGTAACCTAACCTAAGTAGGTAAAGCTCAAATCTATGCGCTCTATATACCTAAGCAAGGTGCCGAATAAATATTTTTTGTCAGTTAGTATTTTATATAAAATCTTATCTTTATCATGAATCACTATCCAATATAGGTAAGTACGTATTTTCCATACATATTGTGTTGTTTTTTACTACATAATTAAATTCTAGTAATTTAAGAGCTATTAATTTAAATGCTAACAATTTGCATTTTCCACCCAAAGAACATGCTACTGTGACACGCAAGATGTGAAAGGAACATTTTTACCTCAGCTTAGCCTTCCTAAATTCACTTCTATTGATTGACTGCAACTCTGCAACCCATTTAATAGCACACTACTGAGCACATTCTCGGAGAATAAGTCAATAATCGACGTAAAATATTCTCCAGGTATTTTGATAAAACTACTCATTACTCAAGCAGTCATTAAACACATAATTGCGTGTAAAAAAAGTTTATTTGCATAATCATGCCCAACACTCATTACTCAAGCAGTCATTAAACACATAATTGCGTGTAAAAAAAGTTTATTTGCATAATCATGCCCAACACTGAAGTATTTCAAAACACATACTAGCATATTGTGGAAATAGTCCGTATAACTACACAAAACAATTCTATGAATGCAAACTGTCCTGTAAATGTGTATAATCTCAGTCAAGATCTTCTACAACATCTAATCTATTTTATTGCTGACATCTGCTGCTAAGCTCGACTATATTGAAGAACTATGTAAAATTTGTTAACAAATGCTGTTTACATTACATAAATACATGTTGCATAATGCTTTACAAAATAACCATATCATGAGCTCGTTGTTTACAATAATAGACAATGTTTATACAAGATATAATCATTATCTAGTTCTAGAATCTCCTGTTTGCTTGACTCACATATTAACTTAGCTTACAAGTGAAATACATACAGATTTTTAACTTATACATTTTTTTTACATATTAAATCCCAATTAGAACTCTATACAATAATATTAAATTTTTACAAATAATTGTGAACCTAAATTGCTGCTATGCACATTTAAATAAACTATATTCTACTTAATCAATCTTTGCAAACATCCAAAGCATCTTGCTTTTCTTCAGCCAGCTCCTTCCCGGTTGCATCAAGCATTTGACGAGCAAAATCGGAGATGGTCAGACCTTGAACAATACTCCATTTTCCATTAGCGATAGTTACTGGGAAAGAGAAAACTACATCAGGGGGAGTGCCATATGATCCATCGGAAACAACACCCATGCTAACCCAACGATCACCAGTTCCTAAGAACCAATCTCTCATGTGATCTGATGCTGCTTTGGCAGCAGAAAGCGCAGAAGACATTTTCCTTGCAGCGATAACAGCTGCTCCACGCTTCTGAACCGTCGAGACGAATGTCGTCTTCAAGTAATTATCATCATTGATTGCAGCAAGCACTGGTTTATCAGCACCGCCTATCTTGGCAATCGCATTAGACGCATCAGGGAACTGTGTTGACGAATGGTTGCCCCAAATGATAACATTTTTAACATTTGCAACTGGAATGCCCAATTTGGCAGCCAACTGAGATTGAGCGCGGTTCTGGTCCAAACGAGTCATGGCCGTGAAGTTTTCCTTAGGAATAGATGGAGCATACTTGGAACAGATCAAAGCATTAGTATTGGCAGGGTTACCAACAACGAGTACTTTAACATCTTTACGTGCAACTTTGTCTAGAGCTTGTCCCTGTTCTTTGAAAATGCGTACATTCGCCGAGAGTAGGTCTTTCCTCTCCATTCCTTCTCTCCTAGGCATAGCACCGACAAGGAACGCTGCAGCCACATCTTTGAACGCTTCCTCTGGGTTAGCAGTAGGAAGGACTCCGGCTAACAATGGAAGTGCACAGTCAGCCAGCTCCATGACAACACCTTCGAGGACGCCCATCATGGGGGCTATGTCGAGCAGATGAAGATAGACTGGCTGCTCAGGGCCGAATACTGCACCAGATGCAATTTGGTACAGTAAGGAGTAGGCGATTTGGCCGGCTGCGCCGGTAACTACAACCTTAATAGGCGCCGCCTGAAATAAGTAAAACATTTGTTTAAGACTAAAATTTGAAGTTGAATTTAATAGGAGACGTTACGTGACCGTTCATTTGGACCGATATGTAACCGATAACAAATGTGGGAATACATAAACAAAAAAAATACCATTGCGACTGGTTTAATAACAACTGTCTCTGCAGAAATATCAAGATTATTCACTTTACTAGATCCGCAACATAAGTATGCCATAGTGGTATTAGTAATGAACTCGTCGATAATACATTATCATTATTTTGATAATCCCCACCAGCTATTTTGACTCATATCTCATATTATCACAGTTATGAACATTATCAGGAACACAGATCAGGAATCGCAAGATGGAGGACTGGTATACTTATTTATTCTAATTAATGAATTTTTAATTCGCAGGCCATCCTCTAAGGTCAAATCAATGTCACTGGAGAAAAAAAATTACATACCATTTTATGTTACAGCTGTTTACACCTAAAACTGTGTTTAAAGGGTTAATGACAGTTAATCCACTTTAACCGGCTTTAATTTCGATGGAAAGGTCAAGTTTCTTTCCACTTCAGCCAGCTGAGAATTACTATTACAGATGACTGATGAAGGATCAAACAAAAATCCAACAACCTTGCAAACAAAATGCACACACAACTAATGGGAAGTACTAGTTTGCGTGGGTGGGCGGTGGGTTATCAGTATCATATCACGTATTAAAATATTCTTATTCTCTTTGGATAGATTAGATTATTGCAAATGACAGAACCATAGAGATATGACAGAACAGATGAATGAATTTTCAACACAATTGACTAATTGACAGTGACATTGACACCACCTTTGATAGCCAACGTCAACAATGACTAAGGGTTAACGCACATCTTAGATTAATAATTGTTTAAGTGCTCGCTTTTCAACTAAAAAACGATCTAGCATCGCTTTGCATATAATATGTCGTTGTCGGAATTAAAGCCATTTCTAACATGGCTGAAAGTGAGTTTCGTCTCTTCTCTATAGTTGTGTCTACAGTAAGAACTCGGGGGCTCATTTCCGGGGCCTCCGCGATATCGACTATCGGATCCGATTATCGGAGAGAAAAATCGGACGTATATTCCCAGCCTTAGATCTTTGATCTGTGAAAATTGACACAGAGTACTTACACTACACCTTACACCTAGTATGACATAACGAGACGAGACGACATAACCTCAAATAAAATATCTTAGAAGTGGAGATAAGTTTATTGAATTAAAGTAGGAAAATAAGTTTTTAACCGAAGAGTTGTGTGTGTTCATGTTTTAATTACAAGTTGCAAATATTCAATATGTCATCTCTGTTGAGATCTACGAAATTTGTTCGATATTTTACGGGTGCGGCGAGAACTCTGATACTAAACTCAGCGAAGACTGCAGAAGCTAATTCATTGTTAAATCCTAAGGCCTTATGCTCTGCTAACAGGTATTTATTGGTAATTTATGTATTTTAAACTAACCTTTGGTAATTTATAGTCTTAACATTCGAAGGTTAGGTTATTTGATTTATGTTGCTACAGATTCAATTGAATGATTTTAAAGGGTTAAAGGTAGCAAGCTAAAGCTGTACATAACCATATCAAACATAGCTACCTACATACTACTATTCATGATTATTATTACTTCTATTTTCTTCTTCCATTTATATAAAAGATAACTAATCTTTAAGGTGTAAGATAAGGTATCCTTAGCAAAGAATAAAAGAAAATAGAAACCTAAAGGTTAAATTGCTTATGACTATCAGATGAGATACAAGAAAAACCAATGACTTCTAACCAAGTAATTATAGTCAAGTAGTGTAAAAATTGGTGTCAAATTTAAAAAAATCATGTTTAGTAGAAAGCAGAACAACAGATTTGGGCCTGGAGCGAACAGTTTTTTCAATACCCTCAAATAATCTTGCATATTTTAATACATCCATTTCATATTTAAAAATCTAGTTACATCATATCATTAAAATATTAAACGACTAAAATAGATACTATGTGAGCGTGGTGTGTAAGACGACTATATTTGAGTATTCTTATCATTTTCCGCAAAAACGGAATATGCATATTGAAGTAACAATATCCTAGATCTAAAAAGCGATGTCTCATGCATGTTCATATTCCAAGCCCAAGGTCCTTAAGAAAGTTGCTGATCTCCTTTATATGTGAAAGAAAACATCTTGCGAAAACCTGCACATCTGTGAATTCTAAATAAAGGTGTATGAACTTTGTCAATCTGTAATTAACCTCTTTGAACTATAGCCTGCACACACATAGTAAGAGTTATTTGCCATAATTAATTTTAATTAAATCCTATTACCAGCATACTATTGAGAGACTATGCCACTGCAAAGAACAAAGAGAATTTGGAGCCTCTGCTGCAAAGACTTGACCTGGAAGTAAGGAAGTTTGGCAGGATCACAAAGAGGGATATTGACGAGGTGTTTGATGAAATTCGTGGGAAAAATGATATAACCAGTTCACAGTCATTGTTAGTCATAAGATGTTGTGGTAAGTTGAGAATATAGCAGTGTTTTGCAACATTAGCTACTGAGATGGATGTAAATAATCTCCAAACACTAGAGTGAAATATTATACATATACTTTGTTAAATATCCCCTATTAACAAACATATTACTTGATACAATGTTATAATTATCTAAAATTGGGAATTCTTGTAGAATAAATTATCACAAGCCACATTATATTAATTTAAGTATAAAAAGTGCAATATATTTTTTTAATTTCCCTCTAGGTCAACTGGTTCCGGAAGAGTTACCTGAGCAGAGGACACTGCTAGTCCAAAAAATCTGGAATGTTCTCTCTGAAAGAGGAGTACCTATGGATATATCGCATTACAATGCTTTGTTACGAGTGTACATTGAAAACGAACACAATTTTTCTCCTGCTGCATTCCTTGAAGAATTGGAAAAGAAAGGAATTCAACCAAATAGGTTTGTCTTACTTTTTATGTTGCTTTGGAGTAACTGATGTCTGTTGTTGACCATGACAACTTACCACCTGGTGGGTTGTCTGTTTGTTTGCAATTTTTATTATATAAAAAACTATTCTTTGTTTCTTAAGCTTAAGCTCAACTAAAACAAAACATTGCTTACTTTGTGTTTAGTTACTTAGTTCCAGTGTGTGTTTCCAATTAAAAATCTTAAACATTTATAGAGTAAATTAATAAGTAGCATAATAAGTTACTTTTACTGTCATGTCAACTCATTGAACAATTTGAATATTGCAGAGTGACGTACCAAAGACTGATGTGGCGTTACTGTCAGGAAGGTGATATGGATGGTGCCTTAAATGTTCTGGAGAAAATGAGAGAGCTTGGTATGCCGGTATCTGAGCCAGTCTTAAATGCTCTGGTTATGGGGCACTCCTTCCAAGGAGACACAGACGGAGCCAAAGTAGTCATGCAGACTATGGCCAGTGCAGGGCTTCAACCAACAAACCGCACATATACTATGCTAGCGTGTGGTTATGCGAGACAAGGAGATATTGACGCAGTCCATAATGTTATGTCAACTGCTAAAGATAAAGATATTTTGTTTACTGACAAGGTACTTTCATTTAGTTTTTACATGTGTTCTTTAAATTTTATACATCACTAACTTCCGTCCGCAGGCTTCGCCCGCGTTGAATTCGTTTAAACTTCACCCCTCTACTTCACCTTCTTCGGGGTGGAATTTCCAAAGTAGTTTCGGCTGTGCATTGTCATCACTCAGTCACGCTCATGTCAATCACTCAGTAACGCAAGAGTTTTATATACATAGATTTAAAGATTTAATTATCATAAATAATATAATGTGACATAATTTCAGGACCTTCTTGAAATAATAGAACATCTTGCTATTAGTGGATATGAAGATAAAGTCGAAGAAATTTTTCAATATCTTCACAAAAGCATGGGATATAATCAAGATGTGTGCAATACCATCTTCAGACTTCTCAACAAAGGATGTGAAATTACTGCCAAAAAAATTATGAAAACAATGCCAAAGTCAAATAATGAAACAATGTTCAAAGGTGCATTTTACGTAAAGCATTTAATGAAATGTAATCTGGAACCAGAGAAATTTATTAAACAGTGTCGTGATTTGCAAAAGGAAGAGCTGGTACCCAGTGCTCTGTACATAGCCACAGAAATAGCTTTACAAAATGGACAAACTGAGTTAGCACAGATGCTGTTCAAGGAACTTCAGAAAGATGGGATGGAGATCAGACAGCATTATTACTGGCCTCTTTTGGCTCAGAAGGGAAAAGAAAAGGATGAGGAAGGCCTTTTGCAAGTACTAAGGAATATGAACAAGGAAGGGATTGTGCCAACTGGTGAAGCTCTAAGGGATTATGTCATCCCATATATTATGGATAAGCAATCGCCACAGAATGTAATTGTCAAGCTACAAATAGCAAACATACCTGCAATATTTAGTGCTAGAAATCTGATTGTAAGCTTGTTAGAATCAGGGGAAATAAAAAAAGCAGCATCAATCGCTGTAGAATACAAACCTAGAGGGCAGTATGGCTTGATGACAAGACCTCTTCTAAATGCTTTAGGCAAAACGAAGGATGTAGAATCATTTGCAACAATTTTACATGTCATTAGCAGCAGCCCCACAATATCTCAAACTGACGAAGATACATCTAAAGATGACGCTCAGGCTGAAGAAAAATCAGATGTGAATAGTGTGGGACGTCTCGTAGTGTTGGGTGTAAAAAATTTGTCTAATCCAGATTTGTGTAAGGAGCTTTTAAATGTGATTTTATCCAAAGGACTCAGAATAAGCACATCTCAAGCAGAAGAAATTCAGCAATTTTTAAACACTAACATGACGACGGAAATATCAGATATTTTGTCCAAATTAACATCTGCAGATTTGGAACGGGCTCCTCTTGAATACACACGTCGTACGCCCAGGGAATTTACTTCGGCTGACTTAGAAAATTTAATGACAAAAGCTGAAGCAAGAGGCGACAAAAATATGAATAATTTAAAGAAACAGTTACTTATGGCCTATATTAAGGAAAAACAAGTTGAGAAACTTGATTCGTTTCTGGAAGAATTAAAATCTTCTAACTTTGAAATCACAGTCTCAACTCTTATGCAGTTGTTTGAATTATATTGTGAGAATGACATGATATCCAAAGCTAATGACATCAAGGCGCAAATTATTGCTAAGAACCCTGAATTCTCATTGAACAGGTACAAAAGCGTAGTGATGACGTATGCTTTAATTAGAGCAAACAAATATGATGAAGCAAAGCAGTTTCTTCTAGACAATAGAACAGAGTCTGATGTTGGAACACCTAATTTCTTACTAAATTCGAAATGTTGGCAAATGGTCAACTATTTAGCTGAACAAAAGGAAGATGCAAAAGTATGTATTCACATTTAATTTTAAATACTAATATACAAAAAACATACAACAGTAACATTAACACACATGTTTATTAGGCCCTGAATCTGTCTTAAAAATTATTATACTAGCGAACCGCCCTCGTTTCGCTTCGGGACCCTTAAGTATCAGCCGCGTAGGTCCCGCTCCCGTAGGAATCTCGGGATAAACTCCCGATCCCGCGGGATTTTCGAGAAGACAGACTTGTTAGTTTTATATTAATATGTTTGTTTAGAAGCTATACCCATACGCGTAGGAGTTTTTCCCGCGTAAATTCCGATCCCGCGGTATTTTCGGGATAAAAAGTATCCTATGTGTTATGCTGGGTTATAAACTATCCATGTACCAAATTTCATCGAAAACCATTCATCCGTTTTTGCGTGATTGAAGACCAAACATACAAACTTTCGCATTTATAATATTAGTAGGATACGTAAGTGTTATGTTATTTTAAGTGTCACACACTTTTTTACTATCCAACATCATTGGTTTCAAGTATGATCAAGTCTTAAATATTAACTAGCTTTGCCCATGAAGAACTTTGTTTCAGTTTAACCCCTTTTTTTATCCCCTTATGGAGGGAATTTCCAAAACTCATCTCTTATTGCTACCCTACACCCCCAAAGAACATACATGCCAAATTACAATTACATTCAGTAGTTTTGGCTGATTGTTGTGTATCAGTAATGGAAAACTTTAAATAATTATCTCTTCTAGGTAAGAGAGCTTACACAAGCCTTGATAGAAAACAATTATGTGGAACCGTCAAATATTTTACTGGGACCAAGTATTAAAGCGCATATACTAAAAGATGACTTAGAGGGTGCGCTAAGTGAATTTGAATTTTGCTGCAAGCAATACAGATGTACTCCTTGGAAGGGAGAGCTGATGAAGGCACTGATCATGAAAGAAGATGCTACTAGATTGCAATGGTTAGCAGATCTTAGTACTCAGGTATGTCAATTCTTAAGTTATCTTCACTAACAACTTTAATTAGTAGCTTTTTGTTTTGAAAAAAAACTATTTGTTAATTATTGGGTATTATTTTGTTTTTAAATATGCATTTCATGTGTAGCATCACATTTCAATAAACTGGGTTTTTTGATTGCTATTCGTTTTACTAGTAAGATTGTAAATAGGTGTTGATTATTGAATGATCCGTGTGGCGCAATGGTTATCACGCCGGCTCGCCCTTCGAAACTCAAAGGATCGTTTTAAATGATAAATTAATTTCCGTAGTTGGTCTGGGCGTGTGGTTGTCTTGTTCATCTATCCCACGACGATAAGGTTATTTATTTATTTATAGATTCATGGCGAAGTGAACATCTTACACGACCTAGTCCTCGCGTTCGTTGAATGCGGACGGTTGAAGCAAGCGCGACGTATACTGGAGACCCCGGGCCTGCACACCAGGCAGAAGCGACTGGAGACCGCTTGCGAGCGATATGTTGTGGTGAGCTATACACATTTTATATGTATTATTAAACTGCGCATGAACTTAAAACCAGCCTGGTAGTAAGACTATTTACAAGCACCAAAGACTTGATTGATAATGTTGATAGCAAAAAAGTCACAAAGGAACTCTTTTGTTACATATAATATAGTTTTACAATAAGTACTCATTGCTTGCTAAATTGATAAGTAGATTTTGCTTAAAAGTCACATGTAACATCTCGCATAATAATAATAACATATTTTTAGCAAGGATTACAAAATAAATTATATTTTTTACAGGAAGGTAAATCAGAGTATCTGGAAGGATTACTGGAAGCCACCAAAGAACTCTCGCATATCGACCGGGCTAATATCTACTATCACTTGCTAGTGACGTACTGCGCTTCGAACGAAACCGACAAGGCCTTGGGACTTTGGACAATGCTACAGGAGGAAGGGGAAATACCATCCGAGAAATTCTTAATACATCTCGGAGAACATCTGAAAGCTAACAACAGAGAGATCCCCTTCGTAATGCCACAGGTGCCGGTGTCAATGCAAGTGAAAGAGAAAAAAACCGAACCTATCCAAGCGCCACTGAAGCCGAAAAAACCGACCAAGGCGGAGGTATCCGAAAAAGTTGAACAGATGGTTAAAGATGGCGATGCTGTTAAAGCGATGGATTTTGCAATTAAAAGCATAGAAGACGGCGTCACGCCCAGATCAAATGTCCTTAAGTTTGCATTAAAACAACTCGCGCTCGATGGAAATGTTGAAAAGATCCAAGCGCTAGGAAAGCATATAAGCGACACGATGAGACGCGATGTTACGTATGACGACAAACTTACACAGGCCACGTTCAATAGAGGTGCCGGTAAGCAACACGTTGACGGAGTGTTGAATGCAGTGACCTCGGCAGATACTCAGGAAGACTTGGAGCTGGCTTTGAGGAAGTTTCCACGTGGCGTTTCGTTGGCTGCTGCTCTAGAAGACAAGGAGATGGCTGCTCAATGTACGTATATATAATTTAAGAATATGTTAGAGGGTTTAGTGGTCAAAAATTTGATTGTGTTTTACCAGTTCAAAGTAATATTGTAAAGGTAAAAGTTTGTCTAACTATCACGTCAAAACGGTACAACGAATTGTTGTGAGTTTTGGTACGGAAATTGTTGAAGGGCTGGAATATGATGTTAGTTACTTTATGTGGAAAATTAAATACACTATTTCCTTGGGAAACACGTTTCAAATAAATATGCAGTATAGGTGGAATTAAGGCACATGGTATGCAAACTTAACAAGTAGATTTCCCGAGGCAAATTAAGAGCTATTTGTATCACTACATTGTATAAAACAAAGTCGCTATTTTTGTCTGTCTGTTTGTCTGTATGCTTAAATCTTTAAAATTACGCAACGGATTTTGATGCGGTTTTTTGTAATAGGTAGAGTGATTCAAGAGGAAGGTTTTTATGTATAATACATGCATATATTCCCACGAGAACGGGATCCACGCGGGTGAAACCGCGGGCGGGCCGCTAGTTATAATAATAATGTTCTTATGTACATTCCAGGTCATAAAATAGCAGTATTAGCAGCATCGAAAGGCCAGACCTTACCAGCCAATCTGCTATGGATGGAATACCTACTAAATGATCTCAATGACGAAGCAAACACATTGTGGAACAATTGCCTGGCACAATCCCAGAATGTAGTATTCAGAAGACTGTTGCAAGAAGCCCACCTTCAAAAGAAACCCGAAGTTATCGAAAAACTTATAAACATTTTACACACAAACAAATCATTATCCCCAGCCACGGTTGGGAACGCATATTCCAGGTTAATAAATTACTATTTAACAGAAAATGAGTTAGATAAAGCTCAAGCTACCTTACATAAGGCAATAGAAAAAGGTATTTCAAAGGAGCATTTCAACAAAACCACGCTTCAACGATTATTATCGACGTCAGAAGCGGCTGGGAAGAAAATAGAATTTACTTTCTAGGTTACTTAGAATCTAATTGTATTTAATCATGTGATTCCCGTTTCAAAACCATCATGATGTAAAATGTTTCAAATTCCTTTTTGGATATTCTTGACTGAAAATGACAATTTAGCTATTGCTGTGTATTTGTATGTGATTTAATTTCATGTCTGCGTTATTTCTTTGGTATTTCACTTGTTTCATACATGATGAACCCAGGAGCATATATAAGTATTAGTTATAGATTTATACTTAACTATATTCTTATTTCCTAAAGTACCCAATTTCTTTAAATAGGATTCACGGCTATTCTTTCATACAGATAATTGATTGATTTAACAGTTGATTTAACTATAGTAATTATGAGAATAAATAAGTACTATTAGTTTGAGTCTTAAACCAATACAATCACGATTGAACTATCAGGTTGTCGCACTCAGTCTATTCTATTATTGTAGTTAATAATTTTAGTTATATTAAATTATTAGTTACATCAGGTGTTTTTTTTTTCCCTACAATATTGTAACCCTATCATTCTTCAGCAATATAGATATTGTACACTTAAAGCTGCAAACCTTTCCATTTTTAATCATTGTTACGCAAGTGGTGGTATAGCTTGACCAGAAATATAGAAAACCTGTAATGAGGGCGCTAAAGTTTCGTTTTTTGTGGCATAGTAGAGAGTAACGCTTATGTCATTTTGACAGCAGTCTGAAATGTTATTTGGGGGTACAGTCCGCCCAACTTAACTCTGAAATGGCAAAAATTGGAACTAACGAAAAGTCATTCATAAGTACGTTGTGTTCATTCATCTGTCAGTCACTAGTGTGCAATGATTGGTCAAATGCGTCCGACAGCGCCTCTTTCGTTTCAGTCTTAAGTTGGGTTTACTATAAATGTTATTTTAATGAAAATGTCATTTTAGCACAAAATAAGCACTTAAACTAACAAAACAAACCTTTGACTTTCAATTTGCTGATGAGCGAAGTTTAGAAAGTACTGTTGCCAGTAAAACAAATAAGTTTCATCAGCTTACCGCAATATGGCGAGGTTTTCTATATTCCTGGGCAATCTATAAATAATTATAAGTAGTTACAAGGAAAATTGAAATAGAAGCAATTAAAGAAAAATAAATTTGAGAAAACAAATGAACTGATTTCAAATAGGTATATTTGTTTTAATAAGACAATCCAACTCATCAAGCCCCTCTAGGCTCAAATATGATAAAGCTTCGGCTCCTTGCTGGTTATGTAAATGGTGAACTTGTTTCATTCTCACTTTGCTTATGTGTGCATAAGTTGCAAAAGAATAAAACTTAATAGACTTTGTACGTTTCATTGGAGAGAATGGGATTATTGGTTGACCAGGAAAATAAAAACCTCGCCATATTGCGGTAAGCTCATAGAACTAATTTGTTTTACTGGCAACGCTTATTTTCGGTATCTATTGGTATTTATTGGTATTGCTGATTTTCTATTTGCTAAAATAACATTTTCTTTAACATTTATTCGCTCATATAACATTTCCGACTTCCGATTTAGTTGTCGAAATCACAGGTCGAAATGACAATAATGACATGAGCGTTACTATAGTTACTGTCGCCTGTGCTGTTATGGTGCTGTTGCCTTAAAAAAGAAAACTTTAGCGCCCTCATGACAGATTTTCTATATTTCTGGTCAAGCTTTAAACTAATATAGGTTGACCAGAAATATAAAAAACCTCGCCATATTGCGGTAAACTCGCTGGATAAACTCATGGAACTAATTTATTTTACTGGCAACGCTTAGTTTCTAAACGTCAATCGAAAATTGCTTGTCAGTGAGTTTGAATGTCACAGTTTGTCTCATGTATGTCTTTTTACTTTGAGTTTCTATTTAGTGCTAAAATGACAAAAACTGTTCATATTCGTAAAAGAATTGTGATTTTCTATGTGCTAAAATAACATTTCGTATAAAATAACATTTATTTCCATAAATAACATTTCCGACATAGTTGTCAAAATGACAATATTATCACGAGCGTGTTGCCATATAAAAGGAAACTTTAGCGCCCTCATGACAGGTTTTCTATTTTTCTGGTCAAGCAATAAATGGCATGTTTTTTTGTTTTAAATATCTGTGGTCGTCCCACTATCTATCATTTATAGTCTGTGTCAAAATATTTTATAATCTACTATCGCGTTTCATAAAAACTATTTTAAAAACTACAAAATCTACAAATCTCGTGACGTGACGTCCCGCCAATCTTTTGGCGGGAAAATTGTTTTACAACAACTTTTACGTGGCGTTGAAGTGGTTTCTTTAATTTCTTTTCTTGTGGGATTTTGATTAGGTACTTTTGATATAGAAGATAAAAATAAGTTCTTACGTGAATGTTTACTACTAGATTACTTATTGGCTTAACAATAACAAACTACATAATTGTGGGCAACAAAAGTATAGCGTGAAGCATAAAAATGTTTTTCCCAGTGGAATCGTTAAAACGAGGAGGCAGATTTTATTTGTGTTGGGTTGCCGATTCATGGCCATTACGTTTTGCTACAATCACACAAAGACAACTATGGTCTCAGGATATTCGTAAAATTTGGTAAGAAAATTTATTGTTTCAATATTATATTATTTTAATTATTTCATACTTACTCGTATTTATTTAAGGCAGTGGTAATATTAAATATGTCTACTTATTTAGTTTTTAAGCATTTATTACAAGCTTCGTACGATAGATACTCGTACTTAACGCGTACCATGTAGATACAAATGTTATGTTATCATCAAATGTTACATCAAAGTTTCTTGCTCCTAGGTCCACTGTTCAAATTTTAATGTATTCGTTAGCGTTTCAATACGACGAAAATGTTTCGATTCTAACCAATTATAATTTTTCTTTTGCTAATGTTGAAGAAATATGCTAAATATGCTGTGTTGATCTCGCTCTCCATTTTATCTCTGTAAACTGAACCGTGTTTCATAGAAAATTGAATCGAGTTTCCATTGCAGCGATGACCTAATGGAAGTGGTGATGAACGAGTCAGGTGCCCCTACCCGGCGATTCTCCCTGCGACTGAGCTCGCAACTGATGAGAGGACTAGTGAGACTTTACCAAAGAAAAGTTACCATATTCCTGAGTAATACTATTAATACATTATTGTCATCATCATCATCATAATCATAATCATCTCAACCTACTATGGCCCACTATAGAGCACGGATCTCTTCTCAGAATGAGAAGGTTAAGGCCATAGTCCACCATGCTAGCGAAGGATTGGCGGATTATTGTCATCATACGTGCATTATTACAGCATACGGAAATTATACCGAGTCCTCGAGAATATTGTATTGCCACTCTCGCAAAAGCAAATTCAATACCTTGTTCACAGTTCAATTTAGCTTGTAAGTAAGATAAACATACGGCATTTTAAATTGTTGCTACCAATCTGCAGTGTAACGTTAATCACAGTTGTTCCATTTCCTATTTCTTTATTTAACCTATGTGTGTTATTATGTATTAAATATATTAATCGATTAACTTTGGTATCATCCCCAGGTGAATTATGCATGTTAAACGCGTATGTTACAAAACACGTAAACAAAAAGTAAGTTGATTATTCTTTGTACCTAATTAATTTATTTTAGATCATCTCCTCATAATCAAAGCTAATTAAGTATAATATTAGAAGGCTAAATAAGAAACTAAAATTTGACAGAGGCGACCATATCTGTCCTCTGGAGTATCCACGCATCTGTAATCGAATTAAATCGCGAATCACACTAGGAGAATCTTATAAAGGACTAACTTATCACTTACAGTCCCTGTCCTCACACAATTAAAAAAATACCAACTAATATTCTAACACCATCTGATTCTGATAACTCGACTAACCATCCTAGTCCCTATATTGAGTCTTGTTCTAGGTCTGTCATTGTTGTCATGGGCGGCAGCGAAAGGGTGCTCGTATTCTACCTTAATTCAAAAAATAATAATTTTAAAGGAGTCGACCACCGCTAACTACAGAATATGAATAAATTCATATTTTTATATTTTCTATATCATTAAGATTCGTGATCCATGAAGAAGTGGCAAGCGTACCGCGAACGCTGCCACAACTACCGCAAGTGGTCCCCGAGTTGCCCGAACCTGAAGAAAGAGTTGAAGAAATGATCCAAGTAAGTTCACAGCATGGGAAAGAAGAGAGACTTCTCTTGTTTTGTGTGAACTGTGAACATCATTCACTTACCTACTGTTAGTTTTGTCACGCCAATTAGGTATATCGCATACACCATTCCACTTGTTTTGAACTTTGAAGTGTGATTTGATTTCTCAAGTGTTAAAAGTCCTAACTGTGGAGTTCAGTAACGTAACAGTTCGATAAAAACTTTATTCTTCAATATTAATTCAACATTGTATTCAAATTGTTGTAATGTATAAATAACACAAACCTCTCGTGAAATGTGTTTAATGGTTCAGGATTATTTTGTATGTGGTTAGATTATACTGATTATTCCGTAAAATAGACTGTAGCCATGTGTAGTATTATCAACCAGTTGTTTTAAAACGCTCAATTTGATTAATTTTTCAGAATAGTGGTAATGTGGTGGCTAACATCGAGGATATAACGCTCAAGGAGGCCACTTTGCCAGAGGTGCAACCGTTGCTTAATGTATGTATTGCACTCGATATATTCCGCCGAATACATTATAATGATATTTCCCACAGTTTGAATGAAACGTTAGGTACTTATGATAATTATTTGACGAATGGAGATCTCCGGCCGCGCGAGACGCCGACGTGCCTAGGCTAGGGCCGCCGTAAGTGGGCGTGCAAAGCGTACATCGTACGCGGGCGGCATCCATGGGGGTGTGGCATAAAAGAAAATCTGTGTGAGGTTGGTCTTGAAGCGACAAGCGAGGGGGTGCAAAATGGTTTTGCACGCGTGCGCCAATACAGTTAACGGTGGCCCCGTGCCTGAGGCAGCTGAACCTTGCGATGTCGCCACAACTAAGTATATTAAAATTTCAATGTAATTCAAATAATTTTTACTTCACCCCTCATTGTGCTAGCCACGTGCCTAGAACCAACGAGAACCTTCTAGAACATTCCCCAGGACAACTTCGGCGACCCGCACCCGGACCGCACGCTGGAGCTGATGCTGGCGGCCGACCGCTCGGCACCACAACTAGGGCATGCAATTATCCGCCCGAATTTACTATCCGGATAATACGGATAGTTCATTTTACTATCCGGATATTATCCGGATAAAACGGATAATACGGATAGTTAATGTTTTTCTAAAAAAATCAACCATAGTTTGTATTAATTTTACTTTTTCTGTTACCTATAGTGGAACGAATCATAAACCTTTGCATATTTTTGACTTCCTCTTAAGAAAATTCAAAATTATCGAAAATTTAGTTATTTGTCTCACTTAAACTTCCGAAAATCGAGTTTTCTTCAGATATCCACGTTTTGGGATCATAGGACACTATTCTGACTATCCCCGCGATGGTCTATATATTGTGTGTGTCTATTTATGTGAACCTCTCATAATTATTTTTTGATGGCTTGACCAATTGAATTGCGGTTGATGCCATTTGAAAGATCTCCACTGATCTTAGATTTTCTGCAAATTGTATTGAATCGAAAATGAATTGTTAAAGTGATGTTTATGTCTAATAACTTCCAAAATACTGTAACGTTTTGATCCATAATCTCTCAAATCCGTAAAGTGCTTAAAATTTTTAAAACTGTTTTTAAACATAACTGCGAGACTGCGTGTCATATATTTTTCCGGGTTGATGCATGAGTTTGCAAAGTTTCCGATATAAGTGCGAAGCAGAAAGCCTTTAATTTCCCCGTCACATCCAAAAATCTTGGTTCAAATTCTGTGATCAACCACGTGTCTATTGCCACAGATCCATCTGTGGATGCTAGAAACAACGTATGTACCTCCACTAATACCTCATTAGGGTACCTCTGAGAGATTCGGTTTACTAAGAAAGAGATTTTTAAAGGTATCAAGGTAGCAAATGAGCAAACAGCACCACCCTCACGCTGTCATCCATGATAATTGTGACCGAACAAAGATTAAATTAAGGGACTAGGATGGTAGAAATGATGATAGAATGTTAGTCGGTAAGTGTGAAGACTTGGACAGAGACTGTTAAAGGTTCTCAAATCCTTACAGTGTCTAGACGTGAAAAAAGCCAGTGGTCTTGAGGGTGTTCCAATGAATGTACTAAAAGCCTGTATACTTGATACGTCTATTCCGCCTTACTTCCAAAATTGGATTATTATCAAAATCCTGGAAGCTTGATAGCGCGCCGCCCGTTTTCAAATAAGGCAGCTGTATCGATCTTGGTCATTATTAGCCAATTTCAATAACCCCACCACTTTGTAAGCTTATGGAGGGTATATTAAACTTGTGTCTTATTAAATGCCAAAACCAAACTACCTTCTTCGGGACTAATAAGCATAGGCTTACTATGCATTTTAAGGAAGCTCCCGCTTTGTTTATTCCCCTATCGGAATTCTTGAGCAACCTTTCCTCCAGGTTATTGTTCCGTGAAGACTCGCTGTCCGCCACTCTATTTCTACTACAAATATCCGGCCGGTAGGGATGAAAAACCATCTGAACGAGAGCTCCATATTACGGGTAGTGTTTCAATGGGACGACACTGAATCTTCTGAATCGTGTGAGATTTAAAGCCATAAAAACAGACGTATCAGTTCCACCACCAGGAAGTGCTCATTCATCATGGCTTTCTACTTTTAAAATATAACAATTAAATTCTCTGACCGCCTTTAGTTGTTGGGAATTATAGTTACGTCGCACCTCAACATTGGGCGGTTCTTATGAACTGTCGTTGTTTGTCGAGCACGTAGGCTAAGCAATGCTTTCGAGACGTAGGATAAGATAAAAAGGTAGTTGAAAAATCAGTCAAACTATTTTTTGGATCATATACCATAAAAAATGTCGTAGAAGTTGCATAGGCAATCTCCAAATAACCAAATACAACATAAAATATTATATTTTCGTAATAATTAAGCAAACAAAATGTCTTCAAATGGTCAAAATAGTATAAAATTATTACTATCCGTTTTATCCGTTTTATCCGGATAACAGGTCTTCCATTATCCGGATAGTATTTTCGGGCGGATATCCGGATAATACGGATATCCGGATATCATGCCCTAACCACAACACAGTCTTGAACTGGACGTCTCTACCGACAAGTCGCACGATAAGACAAGGCTCCCCGGCCCCGATGTGCTCATGGAGAGGATCTCTGAACATGAGCTTTCTATGGAAAAGTCGAAGAGGTCGATGAAAGTGTAATCCTTTGTGCGATGGGACCACGGGGAATTAAAATTACCCGTGGACCCGGTAATGGGTCAACTCACCGGCACCACGGGTAAACATCCGTTTATCAAGCGTCTATTCTAGATGTTTCTATCGGTTTTCCGTGGTTGTCAAACTGAGGCTCGCGGTCGGTATCTTGGCAGCGACAGGGGGTGATAGGTGTACAAAACAGTATTTAATTGCACGCCGGCGCTTCTACAGCTAGCGGTGGCCCTATTGTTGCCCTTGTACGACCTTAATAAAGGGCCCTTGTGCGACCCCAGAACACAGAAGTATAACAACCGCTGATCCAGAACATTCCCCAGGACAACTTCGGCGACCCGCACCCGGACCGCACGCTGGAGCTGATGCTGGCGGCCGACCGCTCGGCACCACAACACAGTCTTGAACTGGACGTGTCTGACAAGTCGCACGATAAGACAAGGCTCCCCGCCCCCGATGTGCTCATGGAGAGGATCTCTGAACATGAACTTACTTTGTTTAGTAAATGTAAGTAAGATTTTATTTTTTTATACTATTATAATATAATCTATACTTCTATACTAATTATGTAAAGCAGAAGAGTTTATTGCTCCGGTCCTTTTTGTCGTAGCGTGAAGTTATATAGCCTATCTATAGCCTTCCTCTATAAATGAACTATTCAAAGCAGTTTTGCCAATCGGACCAGTAGGTAGTTCCTGAGATTAGGTACCGCGTTCAAACGAACAAACAAACAAACAAACTCTTCCGTTTTATATTATTAGTATAGATATGAGTAGAAATTATATGTAATCACAAAAGAATCAGATTATATTATACAAATAAATCAAGAGGTTCAGAAATGCCCCCGCAAGCGCACTTAGATAAAAGGAAGCTAAAGCGGTTTTGGCGTGTTTGGGGCATAGTAGAAAGGTGAAACCCATTTACATCATCAACACGTACGTACGTACGTATATAAAATTAAAAGATATTTTTAATTCATACGTATTTAATTTTTTTCAGCTCATGGCGAGGAACTGTTACACATGGCTGATATTACAAAGGGTAAGTATACCTAAGTATCTACATAAGGCTGTTTTATATTTAGGCTATTTAAATAAAATATTTTATAAGATTTTAATATATTTTCAGAAATTCCTATTGAATAAATTGTACTTACTTTTTAAATATTTCAACTGTAAATGTAATAAAAACTTATAAAACGCGCGTAATGAAACGACTAACTTACCAATTGAATTTAGGAAAATATATTGTTACGTGTCAGGAGTCTCAGGAGTACTGGGTTCGAGAAAATGCCAAAATGTACCACAAAGACTTTATTGTACTCGCAGATACATAAATTACACTATGTACACAGTACACACCAAAACGCTCTGCACGTAGGTACTCGTAAACACACTCGTCGAACACTGTATCGCACGTAGAAATCACTTCACTTCTCACTGGTATCGCTCGTAGGTATCGCTGGTATCTTCCTGGTTCCGCTTCCGAAACTAGAATGTCCTGCCGGCAACCAAGTGCCCCTTTTTATACCACTCGCCCACCATTCATGCCTTTCTAGATTGTTCCCGCTAATTCCGCGGACCCAATTCGAATAAGATTCGAGTATGTTCCTTGCAACCGACTTCCGCCCTTATGACTATTGCCGTAATGGCGAAGCGTCGTGCGCGTATTTTCGAGATAGCCGCGCTCCTATTGTTCCTATTGTTTGCGCGACTTGTTTATGGCCCCTATTGTTTATTGTTTAGCGAGGGCGATACGCCAGGGCTGTCACAATATAAAGGTAAGTAGTACCATTATCATCGAAGCGTACCTACCTACAGAAGTCGCAATGCTCAGTGCTCACTCAATCCTAGTCAGTACGATTGTTCCTCTGTTTTACTGTTACCCGTAAAAATGTTTACCTTTCCTGTAATTCTACAACAAGTTACCTGATCTGCAGAAATTCCCGGAATTCCTGATCTTCCCGAATTCCCGCTTCCCGCATTGCCTGCCCCTCCGCCGGAAGTGTTAGTGTGCTATATGAATAATTGTAGTTAGATATCAATCATACTGGTATGCTCGTAAATATCCATTGCAAAATGTTAATTGGTAAAATGTTGAATTTAAGTAAATTTAAATATACCTACAATATACAACGTGGTTACCACCATACAACAATAAATTACCTAAGCCCCCAAAAAAATTTTCAATCAAATACCTCCTTTGCCTACTTTAGCCACAGCATTTTTTTTTCAATATTCAATATTTGAACACGCTGTATCTATTATTATCGTAATAACAGAAGATTGTTGCAGCTCTTGTTGTGTGTTGTGAGTGACTGACATTTAGATAGGCTGTTCTATTTTATCCTGTATTTTGTGCTATTTAGTTTGTTGGAAAAAAAACATTTTTGTAAATAAGATGTTAGGCGTTTTTTACTAGGGATGTTACGGATGTGGAGTTTCGGATCTGGATACGGATACGGATATAGGAATAAAATTTTATCGGTTTCGGATTCGGTTACGGATATCTAATTATTTCGGATTATCCGTAAGTTTCGGATAGTTTCGGTTACGGATATTACATTAAAGTAAAATAAAAAAAGTATACAGTATACAGTAGTAGGTACATGCACCTAATTTGACTATATTTACTATCAAGTCTAGGTTATCATTTGGTAATACAATCAATAAGTCAGATAGGAGAAACTGAGAATTAATGTGCTACTTGAAATTACAATGTTTTTTATAATAAGAATTGTGATATAGAGTTACCGAAGTTTATCATGATGAAAAAATGTCCAAATTAAACTTGATTTTGGACGCATTTTGCCTTTAATTATAAATCTAAGTGCGCAGTACAAAACTTTTCCTTCACTTTATTAGATGAAGTACTCAATATTAACTAATAAATTGACCAGATTGTTAATAAGGTTTAATGAAGATTCTTTCATCAGGGATTGATTATTACGATACTCATTACGACTAAAAAAACCAAACAAATATGCAATATTTACATGGCGCGTGAGTGGTGAAAAAAAAACCTGTCGTAACGTGCTTTATTTAAACTCCGCCCTTATCCGAAACTATCCGAAACTTTTTTAGCGGATACAGTTACGGTTACGGATATATTTTTATTTCGGATATCCGATAGTTTCGGTTACGGTTACGGATATCCATAACATCCCTATTTTTTACTAAATGTAATATGCTCCTTGCATGAAGCAGGGCTCGTGGTTTCATTTATTGTTGTATGATGGTATCCACCTTGTATAGAAGGATCCTCCTAGCACTACGTTATCAGGTTATCACCGTAAGTATGCAAATTTTATAATTTTTGGTCACGTGTCTAGTACATAGGTATAGCGCCATATCGCAGCATTGATCCGTGGGTACATGAAGAAAAACTGCGGAATAATTTCCAATCTTTTTTAATCTTAATTTTACAACAGTGCGCTCGTCGATTGTATCCTATTTAATATCATTTTATTAAAATTAGGTAAGTATATCGTTTTAACACAAAACGACACTGAATAAGTTTCTTACCAGAAAATATTGGTAAAATTATATTATGTTATCCTAAACTAAATCATGCTAACGTGTACCTACCAATCTGTAGATAGGCAAGTAAGTATAAGTATTAAGTATAGTTCAAAACACTGTTAGTAGTCTTTATCTGAATAAAAAAAAACTTTGAGTTTAATCTTAACCTCAAAATGTCATAATTAAATTAATACCATGTTGACGTTTAACCAGCGAAAAAGAAACCCAAAAGCAAACTGAGCAAGAGGTACCGCAAGCACCAGTAGAAGACAACAGACAGAAAGAACCTGAAGAGATCGTGTTGGAGGTGAGGACAATAAAATGTATAACCTACAAAAAAGGGGGAGGTTTTATGTGTGTTAACTGTTACCCGATAACTTTTCACTGAGTGAAGCGATTTTGATAATTCTTTTTATTCGAAAGCTAGTTCTTGTCGCCTGGTCCCATGTAAATTTGAGCGACATCTGACGGGTAGTTTTTGAGTTATCTCTATCGATGTTGAAGTGTTTTTTTTTTTTGTAAAAATGTATCATTCAATATATTTATCATCAATGACCTCTTTTTTAAGTCCGTTTAAATAATTCGATCCGACTCAATACTTAACCGGAAAGTGTCCATAATTTGATTGTCCATAGGAATTAGAAGATCCACAGCCGCCGACGAAGAAACGACGTATGAAGAGTAAAATCATAGACAAGAACATCAAACTGAGCTCCAACTACCTGCGCGCGCGCATTGCTAACTGCGCTGTGGAGCTGAGATGTGAGGTATGTAATGTTTAAACAAATGAAAATTCCGGCAAATAAGGGCCGCAAATGAATATTCATCCCACCTATTCGAAAAAGACGACTTGGTTCGCCTTTAAGTGCGCCCAAAGTTGGTGTTTTCTATAAGAAACTTTTAGCGGGCGGGAATGAGTTTTTCGTCCTCTTTATTTAAATAAGTGCGCGGAAATAGTAGATTGTATAACAAGGGAGCAAAGTAATATTTTTACGGCGAGGGCTTTTTGAATTCAGAGCGAAGTGAGGGATTCTTTAGTAGAATCCTGAACGTTCCGCTCCCGAGTGATACACTCTACTTTCTATCCCCCCTATGAGAAAATTCCAGTACTCTACTCCAGTACTCCCTCAAATTCAGGAATTATACTGTCACAGTCACTAAACTAACTAAACTAAACTTTTTTTTTTTTTTTTTTTTTTTTTTTTTTTTTTTGTCCAGGGGAAAATGCTTTCATTTGGGAATTTACAAATTCACTTATAAACGTCAATTTTTTGAATCTACCGCCGTTTTGGAAAAGTGCTTGAGGAGAAAAAAACGGCAAAAAAACTCCTCCGCATCTTTTAAAATAAAAATTACAATATTACTTAATTGATACAGGTAAGCTCTGGAGTCAAAAAAGCGCCCTCGCCGTAAAAATATTACTTTGCTCCCTTGTTATACAATCTACATACTATTTTGAGCTCGGTTATATCTACATAATTATAAATGCCATAGTGTACGTGTTTATCTATTGTCCCGCACAACCTTCCACTCAACATCAACAATTTTAATGAATTATCGATGTAACGTATTCGATATCATGAACCCCCACAGAGGACACATTCGAATATGTCAAAATAATAAAGCCTTACTGTATCATGGAAACCTAAAGTTCACCATACGTCCTTTTATTTCTACTGCCTCACTAATAAAGCCGTCATTCCAGTCTGAACAGAGTTATATTATCGTATTTATCCTTGTACCCCACATATTGCGTTACTTCAATATAAACTCCCCGCAAATTATTCTACCCGCAATGTAAAATATCGACCAATTACCTATTCAAGTAGATACCACACAGAACGCACTCGGAGATCGTCAATTCTGACTTTATAAATTAATATTTTTTCTACCCACAAACTACGTTACTTTATAAATACGACACACTAAATGACATTAGTGCCGTGAATTTTCGCCGTGAAAATACCGACTCCGATCGTGGAACCCTACCTCGTCTGTGCGTAGAATAGACGAGTGACGACAGATCTCGTTCACGTCTGTTAACGGAGCTTCACGGTGTGGAGCCTTCGTAAAGGTATAAATTACTCATTACAAATCAAAATCAATATATTTTATTCACTTGGGTATCACCGATACGCTTGTGAAGGTAGTTTTTTGATTCTAGCGTTATTTTGCAAAGTGCTTTTTATTCTTTATGATTCGATGAGAACGAAGATAAACTTACATATTTTCCTCATTCGTATACCCACATCATCTGTACATAACTACCAGCTAACCCTTCCCTCCGCTCCGGTACCAGGAAGCAAGCGACGACATAGTAACAATCGTCGTGCCGGCCCACTGCCTGCTGGGCCGCGCGGCGCACGCGGGCGCCCGGCAGGACTCCGCCCTGGGCGGCACCATCACCCGCCTGTTCACACGGAACCTCGGGCCTGTGAGCTGCCCGCTGGCGGACAGAGAGATGGAGGTAGGGTTTTGATGATATTATTGAGTTAGAATCGTTATAGTCATACGTCATAGGGGAAACTTAGGCGTACTTAATTGACTACCTGACAAGTTAGCACCCGCCTGTTTGTACGTGACCTCGGGCCTGTGAGCTGCCCGCTGGCGGACAGAGAGATGGAGGTAGGGTCTTGATGATATTATTGAGTTAGAATCGTTATAGTCATAGGTCATAGGGGAAACTTAGGCGTAATTGACTACCGGACAAGTTAGCACCCGCCTGTTTGTACGTGACCTCGGGCCTGTGAGCTGCCCGCTGGCGGACAGAGAGATGGAGGTAGGGTCTTGATGATATTATTGAGTTAGAATCGTTATAGTCATAGGTCATAGGGGAAACTTAGGCGTAATTGACTACCGGACAAGTTAGCACCCGCCTGTTTGTACGTGACCTCGGGCCTGTGAGCTGCCCGCTGGCGGACAGAGAGATGGAGGTAGGGTTTTGATGATATTATTGAGTTAGAATCGTTATAGTCATAGGTCATAGGGGAAACTTAGGCGTAATTGACTACCGGACAAGTTAGCACCCGCCTGTTTGTACGTGACCTCGGGCCTGTGAGCTGCCCGCTGGCGGACAGAGAGATGGAGGTGTGTTTTGTTTTTGGTTATTTAAGGGGTGCCCAGAAGACAACGATTTACCTGTTTAACTTGTTTATTTAATCATTCAAACATACATCTTTTTCCCATAGTAAAATATTCGTGTTCCCTTTATGTCTTCATCCGACAGTTGTATTTTTAATATCCTTTTATAAGTAAACGGCCTGTTACTCCTTCTTATTGACATAATTAGTGATTGTCCAAAAGGAGTTCCTTACAGTTATTTTGTTGAGTTAGAATTTGGACATAGGGGAAACTTAGGTGTTAGGCTACCGTTAAGTAATTGGCTACTTGGGACAAATTATCACCCGCCTGTTTACACGGAACCTCGGGCCTGTGACGTGCCCGCTGGCGGATCGAGAGATGGAGGTATGTATTGCTTTTTGTTTTTATTTCTGATGTTTGGTTAGAATCATCGTAGAATTCATATTTTGTTTTGGCCAAATGTCAAATTGCATTGTTTACATACTTGGCGGGAAGACGTAAACGCGTGAATAAAGGTACCTAAAGTTATTACATAAACGGTTACGTGTAGTGGTGCATTTTAGTAAAGCGTATAAATTATAGACAATTATTTAATAGTTTGTCCATGCGACATCCATTTTATACATTTACTAAATTAATAAATAATTATCGTTTCTTAAAAATATCATTTAGTAATCTTTATTCATCATCTATCCCTCAGCAAGTATTATCACCGCGGATGGGGCGGTCCATCGTCCGATCGGTGTTGGAGAAGATCGACGAGGAAGTGGAGCCAATCGTCACCGAGCCGCAACCGATGGCGCCCCCAGCACCGATGGAGCCACCGGTACCCATGGAGCCACCGGACCGAATCGTGCCGAAAGTGACGGTGACGGACGTGACTGCGCCGGAGGTGACGTTGCCGGAAGACATCGCGGAGTTGCCCACGCAAGTCATCGAGACGCTGTCTCAGCAGAGGAAACGCACTGCGGACCAGGAGTTTGGTGGGACTGTGAGTTTTATAGAGTGTGAGAGTGTGAGAGAGTGGGAATGTGAGTTTATTTAGATAATCAGAATGTTGATGATAATTATAAACTAGGTAGGTATCAGGCAAGATTACGTCTGGCGAGCGAACAATAGGTAGGTATGTGCTTTTTACTGTTTTTAAAAATCAAAATTTTCAATTCGAATGTATTTTTTTTGTGTTAGTTGACAACTTTGTACTGGGTGAATCGATTTAAATTTTTTTCAATTTTTATTCGAAAGGTAGTGCTTGTCGTCTAACCTCGTATAAATGAAAGACATCTATGGGTAGTTATTGAGTTATCTCGTAGTTACTCGTCATCGTTGTTAAATATTTTAAAATAGGTTAATTTCTTAAAGTTAGTTTACATAAAAACAGCATAAAATAAATAAAACAACACACACATACACTTTAAAAAAAGTTAAAAAAAACCTATTAATACACGTAATTAAAAACATAATTATCCATAACGCGGTTTTTTATATCAACAGCCGAAAGCCCCGCGTCGCAGTGGATACAAAACCTTCAGACCGAGTCAGGGACAACTCACATCGGAAGTCGAGGTGCCCTTCAGACAGAGCCAGGGACAACTCACATCGAATGTCGAGCCGGAATATGGTGAGCAGCCTCATAGTATATTTCATTACAATCCACTTGCCGTCCTTATCCTTCCGTTCGTCGAAGTTTCTTGGACGAGGAAGTATACATGTAAGGGTGCGGTTCCACTGAGGCGGAGCGGAGCGGAGCTGTGCGCGATTCACCAATCACATGGCTTGAAAACCACGCGAGACACAATGAGCTGGGATTTCAAGCCATGCGATTGGTGAATCGCGCACAGCTCCACTCCGCTCCGCCTCAGTGGAACTGCACCCTAATTTTCAACTACGCGAGGAGTTAGAAATAAATTACTGTAAATCCCGAAGTCGACAATCATTGTCAATTCGTCACATCAATGGTAGATCGTCGGGGCCCCATAAGTTACACGTCAATCAGCCCTTCTTCGGAAATCAAAATATTTTCACGATTAAGTACGTCTCGGGTATTCATTAAATTCCAACGACATGAATTCATGTCACGAATGCCATAGTACGTTCACTTCGCTGGAATCCAATGGGTATAAGATCTCACTGCCTCAATATCATCACAATCACGCACGTCCATCACATATCATGCACGGGCTATTCAAGACACTAAATAAATAATAATATGTAACAACGTTTCTCAGTACACTTCAGTAGCATAATATATCTATTTATTTTATTTAAATATATTTTCAGAAACAAACAAAGAAAACATCTCGGATAACATCCCTCAAGAGTATCGTCAGTCTGCGAGCGGGGACAAAGACCTGGTAACAGTCATGAGCATGCTGCAAGAGGCGGGGCTGGAGGACCAACCGAGGGCAGAGCCCGAGCCGAGCCCTAGGGCTTCGCAGAGGGCTCGCAAGTCTGGCAGCGAGAGCACAGAGACACCGCTAGGCAGCTTGGATCGCACGAAGGTTTCTCTCGGCGACTCGGAAAAGACTACGGACTCTGTTAGATTTATACGGTGAGATATTTATTTCTTAAATGGTAACACATCGCTGATGATCGGTGTAAAAGTAGGTATAGGGACAATGATGTCCATTTTCCATCAGAAGGCTAGTTACAAAGTGGTAAATATACCTAATATAAGGTGTTCTCGTGTCGGAGACTTGAAGGTATTAGGTCGGCCGAAGGTCTCCGACGCGGGTCACGAGCTACAAGTCTCTTGTACCGTTTTATAGTGAAAAGAGACACATGACGTACATTTGTAGTGACATTCACCGGCGCGGGTCAAACGCTCTGGCTGTAAGCTTGACTATACAACCACCCTAAGCGATAACCAAATCAGCAAAGCCGCGGGCGGAAGCTCGTTTTTATTTAATTTAATTTAATACACTACTAACCCTTATTATTATTGTTATTATTAGAGTGTCAGCGCATGGGGAACAAGTATCCCCATGAGGCCACTGCGACCATTTCTGATCTATTGTGGCCATCCCAGTTTTAATTAGATCTGGTCCCCCAGGCCTACAGCTTGGATAAACCGTAGTATGTTTCCAGGGTCCATCTCTTTGATTAGGTCAGGTGTGAGTGTGTGACCTCCAAGTATACGACTTCTGCAGTGGGTAATTGCTACGCAAAGAAAACATCTCGGATAACATCCCTAACCCTTAACCGTCTCCCTTCCAGCGACAACTGGGGCACGCGCGGGACCATGATCAAGATAATCCTGTGCCTCAAGGCGGGCGTGCGGCCGCTCGACGTGCGCGCGCTCATATCCCGCGGGCCCGTGCTGCCGAACCTCAAGAGGATCATCGTCGCGCGGTGTTTCACTTCTATACTGAGTAACTATGTTGATGTTTGTTTGGTTCGAAGCGCTCACAGCCCGGCGGCGTACGTCGATCCTAAGCGATTGACAAAGTTAAGCAACAGCGGGCGCGGTCACGCGGCACGTAAAGCCGTCCCGGTTGTTATCGATTGATAGCAGTCGTTAAGCTATCTCGAAGGCCTTCGGGCGGCTTGAAAACTTAGACACTGGGTTGGCCACTAACCCCTCCACCAACCCGCATTGGAGCAGCGTGGTGAAGTATGCTCTAAGCCTCCTCAGTAATGAGAAGAGACCCGTGCTCAGTAGTGGACCATTAGTGGGTTGTAGCTTATCTTTTTTTTTGTTTGGTTCATTCGTCATTATCATCATCACAGCCCATAAGGGGACATGTATCCGTAAATTGCGTACACGAATGTCATGATTATTGACCCCCTCTCCCGTCCTTGTATGTCACACACAGTTGTGTGTTATGAGACCCCTCCTCCCTAGTGTGGTCTTTGTGACAGTTGGTCACATTTGTGAGACACCCCCCTACCTAGTGTGACGTCACTTATTTTAAAATTTTAGATCTAAAAATAAAAATTATGACATTTTTAGATGTGAAGTCACGAAATTTACGGCTTTCACCCCCTTGTTTACAATGTCACACTGTTCGACTACTATTCTTATTTTGTGGTTCGACTCCCTCGTCCCTCCCACCCCCGATACGTGTGACGAAATTTATGGATGGCCCCTAACTGATCCATTGTATGGGCACGGGTCTCTTCTCAGAATAAGGTCCTTTTATAGTACCACCACGCTAGCCGAGTGCGGATTGGCTGAATTCACACACTCGCACACACAAGTGCGTGGCATATGAACCCGGACCCCCAGAGTAGGAGGCTGAATTCTTAACCACGAGGCTTTCATCGCTATGGCATGGGATGCCGTTATCCCATTAATATTATGTGTAAATATCGAAGTTTGATTTTAATTTTTTATTTATAAATAACAAATCAAAAAGCATTAAATTTTATGTTCTCTAGGTGTTAATTGTAAATTAGGTAGTTGTTATTCCCCACCCGACTTTTGGATTTGTGATGAGCAGTGATTGCAAAGTTTGAATGTAGGTTTGGTGTTTAAGTATCCAATTCAAACCAATAAGCGGGTTCCTTTTGATGGGTTAACAAAAGTGCATGTACCCAATTCGTTTTACTTTATTGGCAACCTACAGTCGTATTAGAATTTAATTAACGTTGTCCACTCTAATTTCATTACAGAACTGATACACCACAGGTTCATCAAAGTCGTCAAAGATCCAGAAACGTTGGAAATACGGGACATACGTTTGGGCGCCAAGTTTGACGCTGCGTAGCTGTATTTTTCTTTGTTATCGCGTTGTTAGTTGTTACTTTTTATGTAGGTACATGAGTTATAAGTGAATTTCATGTTTTTGTTACCTAAGTATGTTATTTCTCATAATATTATTTTGCTATAATTATTATTTTCGTTTAATAAATCTGTTCATCTCCTATTTTTTTATGATATTAAGATACCTCTTTGACATTGTTGAAAAATAAATTTAATTGATCAAGCGTCGGTCGTGGTCCACCTTGTTAGTTCACCTAGATGGACTACGAGCACATACTGATACCTGAAAATCGGCCGTCTGAGCAAGCTTGCAGGTAGGCATGCGTTCTTAGTACATACTAACACTACTCAATCGTCCACATTTCCTTCGTCAGAAAATACGTGACGTCTGGTGGCCCTGGGATCTTGCTCTAATAAGATAAAGCGGAAAAGTTTGTTTGTTTGTTCGTTTGAACGCGCTAATCATAGGAATACTGGTTCGAATAGAATTCTGAAAAATACATTCAAGTCGGATAAGCCAGAAAAAAGATGAAAAAAACATGTTTTCGGTTCTCTTGCGTATGGAAAAGCGTTTTTTATGATTTTTTAAATATGTTTGCCATTACAGACAGCGACCAGAAACAGTTTTATACTTATAGATAGATAGAAAATAGATGTAGTTTCAATGTTGAATATCATAGCTAATGTAATTAATGGGGTCAAATTAAAGAAAGACATGATATGAACAATTTATTTGAGTAATTTGTATATAATGATATGATTTCTGTACAACTTTACACAAGTCATCAACTAGATTCAAGTCAACTAGACATTTATGAGTATCTTAACTTTAGGGAGTGGCTTAATAATTTACAAAGTTGTAATAGCGTGAATGGAAGCTGTACATAATAGTTGACTTAACTCAGTTTACATATCGCTAATCTTAATTTACATAACATTACATCTTAAACTATAGAATTGGAATATTATTAACACTAGTAGTTATACTTAAAATACCTTCGTAGGCATATTTACTATACATTTACTTGGAAACATTACAATAGTAGCTAAACGAATTTTCCCTACATTGGTAAGCATATCACTAGGTCTTTAAATTTATACAAAATCAGTCTCCTACTATTTGTAACCCAGCGCTGTATGAAAATGTGTATTAAAAATCAACTAACGCTCAGTTTACCTACAAATCAGGCAGTCACGCTTTCGCTATAGGACGTTCGACACTGGACGATTGGACAGAATACAGTAACGCCGTTTTCTGTTGTACACTGCATAGACTCTCATTCGATACAGCGCCACCTTGCGGGACTCTATGGAATTAACTTGCTATTTTATTCTGTTATTAACCTCAGTGTTATTTCCCAATTATTCAGCTACTACAAAACGAGGCGATACTTGGATAAATAACACACAAAGTATTATACTATGATGACAGTCTATCCAACGTACAGTTAGATAAATCAGCGATAACGGTACATACAAAATACTCACAACTAATAGTTATTCACTACATCTGAAACAACTCGAACAAACCTCGCTTCACAGCCTTTCAATAGTCGCTCAAGCTCTCACTCAACTAATTAGCCAGCAGGCTTAGGAATGACCATTCAGTGCATCAGTAGCTACCATTTTGCACGATTTGATACTGGACTGTACACTTAAAATACGCGGGAGCGTAAAATTATTCGGGTACCTATATTACATAAAATTCATTCGTAAATAAAACGTAACAATTGCAAATTTAATTTTCGAGTTCCGACGGTAAGTTTCACGTACTATTAGGAATTCGATTATTATTTTCTACAATAATAAATTTTGTTAATCTAAATTATCATTATTATAGGTATATAATATGTATTTCAAAATTTTTATAGTTAATTTAAATTTCAGGTAGTCAATAGGATGTTTGAAAAGAGTACAATACGATTAATCTTAACTAGACCGTAACAGGACCTATATGGAGCCGTGGCTTCTAATAGCTACCGCCAAATGTGACATTATCACAGTAACACACTTGGTTATAGTAACATTCAATATTATCATATACTCGTACATATCTAGTGTGGGGTGCAGCAATAACATAATAGTAATAAAATAAAAATAAATAAACTCTAGAAAGAGCCACCCGATGGTACAGTGCCTAATATTGTGAACGCAACACCGATGTTCTTACCCTTGACGGTATTACTATAAAATAATATAATTAAAACCAAAACGCAAAGGCTTTTAACTTCATTACAGTTTTTAAAATTGATTGGGACGAATAAACGTGTACATATTTGTGGTTTAAATATGCTATGGTAAATGATTAAAACAAACCTAAAAATTTCAATATAAACCACATAATAACAAATGCAGATTATTAAAAAATATATAGGCGCGATACAGATTTACAACTATACAATATCGTTGCATCTAAAACTCGGAACCGCAAATTCGATCGTCGTGGAGAAAGCACCATGAAGCAAAGGAAAAGGAAAATTTTAGGTAGCTATTTACAAGTAAAAAGTTAGAGACGGTTAGTCCCGATGGTAACTTGTTAAAATGCGTCGAAACACTAAGACACTAGCCCTGCGCCGATCGAATTAAACGTTCAGAATTTTACAAAGAATCATCGAAAAAAAAGTCATAGCTGTAAATGCGAGTACTACATAGAGGTAAGTCAATGGACAAAGAGTTGACGATATTTATTTTCGGCGTAAATCACGCTTAAGTGGTCAATTCAAATTATTATCAAATGTCCCTACTGTGTAGATTTTAGCTCATACTGGTTGTCGCCCTATCGCCGATTGGTTTACCACTTTGCGTTTAAAATGAACAAACGTGCCGACATTGATTTTTTTATCAGAAAATAACACCTCTATGTTTCAGTGATTTTCTGAGATTATTTATGAGGATATGACACTGATGATTTATGTGGTTAGATAGTTAAATTAGCCGACATCGATGCAACAAAGCAAATATAAAAGGAAATCGAGACATTGTTACAATGACATGACAATCGAGAATTTGTTACTTTTCTTCATTAATGTATTTCCAATTTGATTGATCAGAGAAAACACTTTTTTATGATAAAATTCGGCACATTTATTCAGTTACCTATAGGTCAGAGCATAAGTATTATAGCAACTCTTCCAATTCTTGCAAAGTAAGATTTAAACGTCAACCATATTTTTAAATTGGATGCTCGATAAGACGTGTTCACGGTCACTGCGGCGCAAGTGAGTCATGAAACTCGTTTCGAGTCCTTGAGTCCTTGAATCGAAAATCAACTTTAACGCACACGACATTAAGTTCACATTTCAATGCCGTACGCCGTTAACGTTCTACACGAACGAATCGTTATATACACTCTTCGAATCCTTGCAAGCAATCGAAAAACCTTAAACCTCACGACATTACTTCCCCACTTCAATGTCGTATAACGCAATTACCATTCATTGCACGAGCGAATCGTTAAACTCTTCTCATCCTTGCAAGCAATCGATAACCGACCTTAACCACCCGACACAAAATCCATTCTCCCCTGACACATCACCACCACATATTCACTGCGCGAGTGAGTCATGAAACTCCTCTACACCCTCCCCCTCCCCCGTCCCATCCCCGTCACCATATCCCATGCTCTCGAAGTACTGCTGCGGGCGGTTGGCCCACAGCGCGTCGGAGGACCTCAACCCGTCTTCGTACAGGATAGACTGAGTCAGCTCTAGCGCCAAGTTGTGGGGAGCGGGTAGTTCGAGCGCCAAGTTCGGGTAGGGCGGCAGGCCGGCGGGCAGCGGGCGCGCGCGCGGCAGCAGCGGGGCCAAGCGCGCCGCGCGCGTCACGTACTCCGCTAGCGTCTCCACTGCGTCGCGGGTCTGTTAATAGTGCAAACGTTGTATAATTCATACATACGGTTAACTGAGGGGTAATTGGCCACCGTTTAGTAAAAGACCACTTGAAATGATTTCAATGCTTGAAGAATTAATAACAATTGTATATTAGTTACGACACGTCTTACGCTCTGCGTACGTTATAACAACTTGAGAACCGACAAACTCAAAAGAAAGCATTCAATTGTGATCTTTATGTCTTGGTAATTACGGTTGTATACTTGAAAGACGTACTACTCGCCACCGACTCCCGACCAACTCCCAACCGACACCAAGTATACAATCGAAATTCAACCCTAATAACTAAGACATAATATTCATAATAGAATCCTTTCATTTAAGTTCGGTAAACGGGTTGTTACATGTGTGCAATCCTTGAAAAGTTAACAGTGCAGAATTACGTAATTATTATTCATAATAGCTGCCAAATTAATTCATTCTTGTTATTAAAAAGCATTGAAATTTCAAGTAGCCTGTTACTTAACGGTGCTTAGACCTTAAGACCTTGTATAAAGTTGTCGTGTTCCTTTACTCGCGCACGTAAGCGACTTATGCGTGCATGCGTCAGTCTACAAATCACAAATTGGTACATAGATTTCAAAACATTAACCAGTCATTGTAACGAGCTACGAGACCCCTTATTTAAAAAGGAAGCTGTATGCGTGCAAGCGTTAAAAGTGAAAATGGGTTTTAATTTTTTTGCATACGCGCCCATACTCGTATGTAACGAAATACTTGTTATATTACCTGTTATGTTATTGTGTATGTCATAAATTTATCTTGATAATATATTTCTATACACATGTATTGTATTATGAAACAATCATTGCCTTTTTTATTTATCACGCGTGTTACCATGAAGCTATACTTAGATTCTTCCAAACTAGGTGTGTTGAATTGAATGCATATTTAATAAAATACCTTTTCCAGTACCAACCATTCCAATAACAATAATAATATTATAACCCGTTATCTGTTATCCATAGGCATATTAATATCAGCGGTCTCAACGATACTTTGATAAGTCTTACCCATAAAGCATGGTGCTAAAAGAGTTTTAATTTGGCAATTGTACTTAGGCAGGTGTAGGCACTAAAAGTACTTACACATCGATTTAACTCACAAAAAATTTTATAAAGTTGGGTTAGATATAAGTAGGTACTAACACAATTATTATCTTATAAATATTTTGAAATCAACAGTAAGATTTATCGATTTACCATTAAAACTAATTTTGTCCAAACAATAAACCTTAAACAAAAAAAAATGCTGCACACTTTTCGTACAAAATACGAAAATACTCACCCGTCTAAACGTTTAATAAAATTCTTGGTAAATAACCAAAGTTGTCTATTACACACGGGATGTAACTAATCAATGAGCGGCCATTGCTCGTAGCCCGTCCACGAAACTGATCAATTGCACGCTTCTTCTCATCACTAATCACTAATGCGAAATAAACGAAATAAAAATTAACCAGATACTTTCCACTGCCGTTTACAGTGCCACAAACTTATCTGACCCGGTAAGGGGGGCGCTACTGTATTTGTCTTTGTCTGACAACAGTAGGTAAGCATTTGCATTAGTTCCAATTTTGGCCACCGTAACAAATAAGTTTTTGCCACTGTAGCTCTACACTATTACGAACGTTATATGTTATGGTTATTGCCTAGTGACGTACAACTGTTACCGCAACAAATAACAAATAGAATTGCAATCATGTTTTTAATATCTGTTCCAAAACTAACTCTGAACTTGTTACTTTTATGACGTCACATGTTTACTTAATACTGATAATAATAAAATGAAAAATTTACCTACATATGAAATAATGAAAAACACGTTTCAGGATTTCTAATTTAAAAAAATTGCGATAAAGTAAACTATTTTTAAAGCTTTCAACATCTTAACTTGTAACAAAAAAAATAAGTCGTTCCATTTTCAAATTCACTTAATTTCCATTTAACTAGTGATTTCACCATGATCGTTTGTCGGCGTGCATTATTCCAAATGCTACGGTGATCCCAAATCATTACAGAGTGCATTCAGCCAGTATCGTTGCGTTAGGTCGTGAGCAGCCAATCGATTTGCCGTTATGCCACTATGTCAAACCAAACTGACAAATGAAACAAAATCACACAAAACAACACAAACAACTTAACCAATAAAAAACAAAACGTAACATAAAAACTATTCTACTTCTATTTACTTGTGTAATAAAATTGTACTGTGTAATAATGACAGCTTGTGAAGTGTCGTGAACTTTTTCATAAACTTACCATTACTATTTTTTTCCATTTGCTGATAAATTAATTATTAAAACAAACATATCAATCAATCAGTATTCAACAATTATTCAAAACATTACAAGTACAACTTAATTTGCCAGATTGTTAACAAAAAATAACTTCATTGTAGACAAATTGGCAATAAAAATTTGTTACAAAATAGAATTAATGTATGAAATTATAAAACAATGATTTCCTTTATAAGTTATGAGATTTCTTATTTTTCTTATAAAATGTTGTAAAAAAAACTTAATGGCAAATGAACATGACTTCGGAACTTAAATTGTTGTGTATGGGATGATTAATGTTTCACTATTCTAGAATAAATTCATGATAAAATAAATAAAATCAATAAAAAGCATTGGATGATACGAAAGTAAAATTATCTAAATAACGCCCATACACAACAAATTTTACAAAAAATAGGCCTATACCTATGTTAATGTTTAAAAACTGCAAGTTAAAACAATAATCTTTAAGTTCAGACAGTTATCAAACAGCATCAATTTTTAAAGGATTTTCTCAGTTTAAAAGAATCAATATTTTCATCTCACAGATACAAGATCATTTACATTTTTTTGTATACATGTACAAGACCATAATGATCATTTCGTTATACATAATCGTTGTAAAGAGGAATATAATACCTGAATTCTAAGAGTGCAGGTTTAAAGTTAGTTTTTGGAAAAACTTGTGGTCACATTTGAACGTGTTAATAATAAATACAAACCCTCTACCACATTAGTAGGTCATCGGGTGTTGGTTACAATTAATTTTAATTCCAATACCAAAAACCCTAATATTAGTAAGTTAGTCATAAAGTTGATTACGATTCGGACGGCACTGAGGGGGGTCAGACTATTGTGTATACTTATGTAGCGATGAAACTACGCTATCCTACGGGGTTAGATGAGGGTTAGTAGTTAAAAGTTAAAACATAAACTGAAAATAAAAACCAAAGAAACGAAAACAAAACTTACGATCGACATAATGGCATGTGCGGTAGTCGGGGCGCGGCGGGCGCGGGGGCGCGGGGCGCGGCGCGGGGGGCGCGGGGGGCGGGGCGCGGTACAGTTAATGGGGGTGAGTCACTGGACGGGTGCACTGTCACACGGTGGGTTCGTATTAGCACTCGGGACACGGTACGGTTAGTCGTTCGCTACGAGTCCTTGCTGAACCAGGTCCAGAAGAACGATCGGGTGCGCACCTTGCTGTCGTAGGCGGGGGGGGCGGCGGACGGGCACGGCGGAGCGCTCCTTGCGGGGCGCGGGGGCGGCGGGGGGCGCGGGGGCGTCGCGCGAGCCGCGGCTGCGCGTGGACGCGGCCGAGCGCACCGAGCGCACCGAGTGCGCGGACGGCGGCCGCGGGGGCACGCTCGCGGAGGCGGGGGACCGCGTGGGGGGCCGGGGCGCGACGCCCTTGTGTAGCGGGATCTTGCTGGGCAGCCGGCGGGGCGTGTCGGGCAGCTCCACGGGCTGCAGGTCGCGCATGGAGCGGCGCAGGCTCTCGGCGCTGGCGCTGCGGGGCTTGCCCGCGCCCCCCGCGCCCCCCACGCTCCCCGCGCCGCTCCCCCCTTCCAACTGCCGCACGCGCGCTCGAGTGCCTTCAAGTTCTATACTCTTTTCTTCCAGCTGAAATTTGTTTTCGTTTCATTATTCAATTTGTTTTCTTTAAAAAAAACTAAGCATTATTTTATTTATTTTTATTTATTTATTTTTACTATAATTAAAACGGTAAAAACCAGTTACAATAATTATAGAAATTATTGTGTATCCTGTGTTGGTGGACCTCAAATAAATAAATAAATAAATAAATAGAGACATCACAGCTATACTTCTCGTTCGCAGAACTGCAAACATACCGACAATATTTTCGGCCATTTATCCGCAAACAAATCGCATTCAGGGTATGCATCCAGAAGAGCGTTAAGCTGAGAGAGAACGCGGGGAATAGGCGAGTTCGATCTCGTGTGCGCCGTGGGTGCAGCAAACAGTTTATGCTTGCGAGACCGGAAGTAATTATTAGGCACAAAGAATCGACACAACTCGTCACTGAGGTCTGGCGCATCTATCCTACCACGAAATATCTTGCAAGCTGTGATCAACTGATGATGATCCCGACGGACTTCCAAGGAGTTGTACCCCAAACACCCCAAAAGAAACTTAGTTGGATACAAGTAGGGATAGTATCCGTTGACACGTTTGTACAGATCAGTGTTCTATTCGGTTAGGTTAATAACCGAAATCTATCGGTTATTAACCCCCCTTAAAAAGGGTTAACAGTTTAAAAGGGTTACCGAATAATTCTGTTTTTACATCAATCGGTTAACCTAAATAACCTGTAACAGAATGAAATATGTTAACAGAAACAATATGTTACGATACTCCTTTCGGTTAACCTTAAGTAAATTAAAAAGGGTTTCTGCATATACGGTTCAAAATTGCGCGTATCTTCTCTCGATGACAAGAACTGACAAGGCGGGAGTCGAGCGGTCGTCCGAGCAACGACGACGGTTACCGACATTCGTCCGATCGCGCGAGCCATGCAACTGAGTCGTCAACCAAGTTCTAGTATGTTCCTTACAATCGACTTTCGACCTTATGACTTTTGTCGTAAGGTCGAAGCGTCGTGCGCGTACTGTCGAGACGGCTGCGCTCTATTATTCTATTGTTCTCTTGACATGTTTATGGCCCTTGTTGTTTATTGCTTCCGGTTTAGCGAAGGACGTACGTACAGCAGGGTTGTCACAATTATATCAAAGTTCATAGTAAATATCACTGAAATAGTTGCCGGGATATCTCGGTTCGAAATTTGACAGCTGTCATTGGAAATGTAGGTCTTGACGAGACCTACAACTTTCCCAAAGACACCAGTGCTCCAGGAGCAGCCGTTGCCGGGATATCTCGGTTCGAAGTTTGACAGCTGTCATCCGAAATGTAGATCTCAACCAGACCTACAACTTTCCCAAAGACACCTGTGCTCCAGGAGCAGCCGTTGCCGGGATATCTCGGCTCGAAGTTTGACAGCTGTCATTGGAAATGTAGGTCTTGACGAGACCTACAACTTTCCCAAAGACACCAGTGCTCCAGGAGCAGCCGTTACCGGGATATCTCGGTTCGAAGTTTGACAGCTGTCATTGGAAATGTAGGTCTTGACGAGACCTACAACTTTCCCAAAGACACCAGTGCTCCAGGAGCAGCCGTTGCCGGGATATCTCGGTTCGAAGTTTGACAGCTGTCATTGGAAATGACGGTCTTGACGAGACCTACAACTTTCCCATAGACACCAGTGTTCCAGGAGCAGCCGTTGCCGGGATATCTCGGTTCGAAGTTTGACAGCTGTCATTGGAAATGTAGGGCTTGACGAGACCTACAACTTTCCCAAAGACACCTGTGCTCCAGGAAACTATTTTTAACAAGAACGGGTTTTAACTGTAACTTAATATACATATAATAAGTAATAATTAGTTTTCATCATAAAACACACCCTAAGTTTTATTTTTGTTGTATAATGTTATCGTCAATTAGATAGATGCCTTATTATTTTATTCTCTACTATGGAGAAAGCAATGTACAGCGAATTAAAGTGGGGGCAATGACTTCCCAGTCGCCGCCGGTGGCAACTGGGAATAAAACCGCCGGTGGGAATTCGGAACTTTTATTCCCAACTGGCAACTGGGAATCATTCCAAAACACTATGCACGTAGGTACTCGTAAACACACTCGTCGAATACTGTATCGCCCGTAGAAATCACTTCACTTCTCACTGGTATCGCTCGTAAGTATCGCTGGTATCTTCCTGGTTTCGCTTCCGAAACTAGAATGCCCGCAGTTGACCGAGTGCCCCTTTTTATACCACTCACGCACCATTCATGCCAATCCAGAATATTCCAGTAGTTATTAGAATGAAGCTCTAGTATGTTCTTTGCAATCGACTTTCGACCTTATGACTATTTGCCGTAAGGTCGAAGCGTCGTGCGCGTACTTTCGAGACGGCCACACCCTATTGTTTTATTGTTTGCCTGACATGTTTATGGTCCCTATTGTTTATTGTTTAGCGTGGTAGATACGCCAGGGTTGTCACAGTACTTATGAAAACATTAAGAAACACACTAGTCGTCCATAAAATTTTCGAAAGTTCCTCTCGATTTCTCTGAGATGCCAACGTCAGATCCTGGTGTCCTTATCAGTGTACCCTACTGCGCATATCTACGTTACAAAAAAAAAGAATTATCAAAATCAGCCCATAAACGACAAAAAAATTTATGAACAAACATAAAAAGCATACCTATATACGGTCGAACTGAGAACCCCTTTTTTGAAGTCGGTTAAAAATGTCAAATAAAAAACTTAGTTATGTGACATATTCATTCTGATTAATAACCGAAAATCCGGGGTTAACAGTTAATACTGGTAAAGGTTAACCCATACGTTTCAGTAACATTTTAATCCTGTTAACAGAATCATTAAACTACCGTTTTAATAGGTTAACAGATTAACAGGTTAACCGTTTTAACAGGTTAACAGATTAATAGGTTAACCGTTTATATCGGTTATCCTTTTAAATGGGTTTTCCGATCACTGGTACAGATACCGCAGAAATGTCTTTTGAACCTTCTCTAGAAGCAACTTGTAGGCATTCTGATAAGGATTCCAGACACAGGCACTAGTCTCTAATTTTGATCGCACAAGTGCACTAAAGATAAGTCTGATAACACTTATAGAGTGAAAATCCCTTGCACTCCTAAGAACAAATCCCAGGCGTTTATGGGATTCTTTCGCTAAAGCAATCATGTGGTCATTGAATGTTAGCTTCACATCAAATATAACCCCTAAATCTTTAATGTTGTGCGTCCTGGTCATTACATGATCATTTATTTTATATATGTATACCTGTAGGGGCTCACGCATCCGACCAAATGACATCGAGTAACATTTATTCATGTTAAACTCCATTTCGTTCTCGACACTCCACTGGAAAATGGAGTCTATGTCTCTCTGCATCGCGTCACAGTCAACATCTGCATTATGCAGCAAAATCTTTATTTTTAAAACATTAAAATGAAGTTATGCCTATCTTGATGTTTACAATCGTGATGTGATACTTTTAAGATTTAATTAAAATAATTAAACATAACGCATAATTCTTTGAAGTACCTACCGTACTTTTTATTTTTAACTCTTGACTCACTTTAAATGCATACAAAAGTGTACTGCCACTAAAATTACCAAAGACCCGAAGTAGGTCAGCCGTTCAGCAGTTCTCGTCAGTAATCAAATTAACATTCACTTGAATATCATTTGGAACGCATTAAAAGCAAACACTTTGACAACCATCGCTTAATCTCTGTTGCCATTCGGTCCTACATACAACGGCTACAACACCACAATGGTGACGTAGGTACATTATTTATATTATAATGATTTATTTTCAAACATCATAATTACAAGAAGCGACATAAAATATTGTAACTGTGTGGAATCACAGCCTAATTGTTTGTCAGACAAGCTCCGAGTAAGAATCATGTACATGCTAATTTTTAAAGTCACATAACTGTAGAAGTAATAAAACAATATTACTTGCTTTGTTGAAGGAAAATAAGTATAATGAGGAAACCTGCATATAAAATAATTGCCTTGTAGCTCAGTCGGTTATGACTTGTGACCCTGCTGAGAGAGTCGTTAAGCCATGTCGAAGGCCTCTCAGCGGCATAAAAACATCTTAAATTCATTTTTTCTTTCAATTCCCTCATCACTCTGCATATCTTTATATCTCTGAAATATTTTTAAATCTTCCGCTAAGCGAGCGTACTGCCTGGGGAGCGGCCGAGCTGCGACTGTACCTACCTACAATGTTGGAACTTGTATACGTATTTACGTATATGCAAGCAGTGTATACCAACTATGTCAAGTGTGTGCGATGTCGCTAGGGGTTAAAAAGCCGAACATAAATTGATGCGTACTTAAATTTTTAAAATTTTACCGTACCAAACCTACCTACTACCTACCTGGTACTACTTGGTACCTATTTTGTAAACTGTAAGCTAAGCTAAGCTACAACCCACTAATGGCCCACTACTGAGCACGGGTCTCTCCTCATTACTGAGGAGGCCTAGAGCATACTCCACCACGCTGCTCCAATGCGGGTTGGTGGTAAACTGTAAACTGTTTGGAAAAGATCGCTGTTGTATATTCTCAGTATTAAGCTGTACCTCTTTGTAACTCGTCGTTTTTGTTGTATTTGGAGCGCACAATGGATCATATTGTATTGTATTATACATACTGTAGTTTGTATTATATAAACATTATAATAAACACTCACTCTAAACTTGAGGTCCTCGTTGATGTCCTTGGCGCGCTCGAGTCTCTCCTGCAGGAGCGCGCGTTGCGACGCCGCGTGCCGCAGCTGAGACGAGTACAGCTGGAAAACAAATAAATAACACGTCTCAATACTGCATAAAAAAGGAATATTTTTTTATCAAAACGTCTCAATACTGCATAAAGGAGGTGTACGAATATTCTTTCACAAAAAAATCACATGGGACTACACGATGAGTACACAGTTTTTGAATAAAAAAAGAATCATCAAAATCTGTTGACCCAGTCGAAAGTTCTAAGGAAACAAACATTTAAAAAAATACAGTTGAATTGAGAAAAACGTATGGTTATTTATGGCAGTGCCATGGAATAAATAAACTTCTTCATAGCTTATAGACCATGAATCAACCTGTTTTCATAACACACCGGGATCGTATCGATTCCATTATTTTAACTGTCCTTTAATTAAAGTTGTTATGAATCAGCTGACAAATATTCCAGCAAACAATCATGAACCCTAACGCTTAAAACATAAGGGGGCCTAGACAAGTGGCACAAACGTTAGTAGAATAGAATACTGAATGTATGGGAATGACGTAAGCTTACGCTAAATATTTCGATCTGACGCATAGAAATGAAAATTGGTAGCCAAATGTCATCGTTATCTATTCGATGTAACGAAACGTCTGAATAGTAAGTTTAGTCGTGTCAAATTCGTAGCCAAACGGCAGTTTTGACATTAAGTTCGACTGAAAGCGTGCGAAACTAAGCGAACGCCAAACTCTTGTAGATAACGCTACAAAATGGCGTATATTTAATGATTTCGATTACAATTGAAGGAATGTGTTTTTTAAATTAATAATTTATACCTTTCCATAAAATCTAAAAGAAGCGAGAATTGTTCTGGACTAACTCGTAACCTCGGTTCCATGATTAAAACAAGAAAAATAATCTTACTTAAATTTTTCAATTTCCCACAATTTTAAAAAGTAGGTATTTATAGTAGGTATGTACATACCTAAAAATTTCAACTCTTGAATATTTTTAAAAAACATTAGGTACGTGTTGAAATAGTAGGAGTAAGAACCTATACAAGTAGATTAATTGTATATTATTTCTGCTTACCAATTATGGAAAAAAACTTCGTATACTGACTCACTCAATTTGCTTCAAGTTCGAATTTAGCGCCAGCACACTTCAGAACACCAAACCACTGACTGGTACAGTGCCACAAACTTATCGGACCCGGTGGACAAAATTGGAACTAATGCAAATGTTATACTGTTGTCAGACAAAGACATAAGTTTGTGGCATTGCACTTGTATGACGTTTACGAACGAAACCATAACTATATTTGTTATTTTTCGTAGCGATCGAATAGAATAAGCGTTCGATATCTCGTAGGCCATTTGGCTACCAACCGAAGAACGATATTGCTAAGGCGCAAACGATTGTCGATATAGAATAGATTCGAAGCGTTTGCCATTTGTCTAGGGGGGCTGGTCTAAATTCGTCTACCATCATGGACATTCGTTTATACCAATCAACTGAAATTATCTACTGTTAGCTTATTAAATTGTTAACACAAAAAGTAATTTAGTTGTACATACCGACTACTGACTCATACTGTATCGATTCGTGTCTATTATATTAGTCGAATGACGAAGAGGGCAGCACTGATCTAACGATCGCGATGTAAAAGTAAATTGCTACGATGTTGAACAACTAACAAGATATTGTGATAGATAGGGTGAATTGTAATAATTACTAAACCACTAACAATATGTAAGTAGGGTAATTCCAGTAGTACTCTCAAGAGAGTGAACAGGCTTGTGACGCTTTAGATCAAGCACTTAATCATCACTTACTTATCATCAGGAAAGGGCTACTATAACGTAGATGTATATTTAAATGACATAGTAGATGCATGGAATCTCTGCAAACACTTTCGCTGTGGTTAGTGTACATCTGTATCAAGTGCTGAGGCGTGTTTTTATTATTGTTTCTATGGTAAAAAATTATAGCACCACTGTGAAATGGCGATAGAATCCAAAAAATGAAGTGCATAAGTGTTTCAGTGATACACGTGAACACGATTAAAAGATTTTGAACTTCAATTTTTGATTGTTACAAAGCACTAACTTATATGCCACGTAAAAATACATATTTATACAACGTAAAAACAATCTGTATATTTTATGCAGCTAGACCACGTGACTAAGTGGTCCCGACGCACATAAATCTAAACACAAAGGGAGTCATACATTTCTGTCCAAGAAGGAAGCGGTAAATCTTCATGCTCTTTGTAGAAAACTGTAAAACTTTTTCCATCTCACTGCGGTTTGCAACGTAATTTACACGCCGATTTGTGGATGTGTTTAGTATTTTTATGGCACTCTTAACATCGGGAGTATCGTTAGTGTGGGTATGAACAGTGTAAATTATGTATCTCGTAAGTGAGGTTTTCTTATTGAGAAGTTTTTTCCTTTTGATGTTTTTACCCACAGACAATTTTTTATAGAAATAGAAATAGAAATAGAAAAGATTTATTTCAAGGCCACAAACATTACAGTTAAACAAAGATTACAAATGTAGACACAGAAGTTAAATAAAAATAGAAACACTATAAAAACGACAGTGTGGTTACAACACAACAAAAATACACTATTATTGCATAGCTACATCACGCTCGCATGCTTCTAGTGGCCTAGAAAAAGGAGCCCACTCAGCTAGAAAAAGGAGCCCACTCAGCTTTTTAGTCTTTGCATACTCATGCCCTAAGAGCATAGAGACGTACATTCAAGTTATATATCTCAAGATATTATAAGTGTTCAGAGGACAGAGAACTCGACAGACAGGGACTCGAGATAATATTATTATGAAATGCGTTACAAAACACACAACATTAGTGAGAGAGTTGCAGATAAATAATTTTTCGTGTTAACGGCGATAGACCGACACACTCCATTAGTTATGTCGTTCCGCGTAATTTTGGCGAAATGTCCGCCGTTACGTCACGGCACGACGGTAGATGTCACCTCGTTAGAACGTTTAGGCTGGGTTTTCAGTGAGCGGCTTTCAACCGCGTCGATCAAAAGGAAAGAATTTTGACTGCGATGTCTGGTTACCTGGTGGATTTGCATGCTAAGCGAGGGGTCCCGGGTTCCATTCCCGGCAGAAGCAGATATTAATATCTGTTCTCGAGTCATGTGTGTTAGTGACATGTTTGTGTTTTAATGACAACCGCGTCAAAGGGTAACCTTTTAGTACTTCGGAATGAGTCAATTATTGTTTAAATAGATTTTATCAAACCTCGATTTACAAAGCTCATGATAATTGGTCGCTGGTATACAAATTAACTATTTGGAGCAAAATGTCACATTCAATGACCACGTGGGGTTAAGTTCCCTTTTCCCCATAAAATTCAAGCCCCACTATCGAGGGTCTGTGAGAGCGTCAATCCAGTCAAAATCTACAAACCGCCACATGAAGTCGTAGCCTAAAACGGTAGCAGTTCGCACGTACTACATTGCCTCATTCAAGTGCTGCAATTAAGAGCGACAGAGACCAAAAAAAGGCGGCATGAACAAACACTTACATTGCACCAGCGTCGAAACGCAAGGCATGGTTGCCCGAATAGGTATGATTCAGCTACTTTTGTAATAGAACCTAGTAAGTAAACAGCCAGCTAACAAAGCTTTCGGTTTAAACTGTTAATAGCAATCTATACAATCAATTACTACCCGTAAAAGGAGAATTAAATGTATCAACTACCAGGTTGGACAAATAGGAGCGGGTAATCTTACGTTTTTTGCAGAAAGAGAATCTAAAATTCTGTATTACCTAATCGTTTATTCAAATGCCTATCACCTTCAATGTACAGCGATCAGTTAAAATGTAATATTTATGTACATACTTACCTATGTATTTGAAAAATATCTTTTGATGGGGCTCTTGTTTTCATATAGATATTACCGACATCAAGGGACATAAATAGTTAATAATCAGTACTGTACTTAATTCTAGATAATAACTTAGTGTATTCTACCACTGTGACCGTCACCCCTATTTATTTTACCAATAGTCGTAAAATAGTTATCGATTTGAAGAATTATATTGATTTATTAGAGTCTGCTTATACGACTTTAAGACTTTACCATACGCAATTTTCCACGTATACACCTATACCTTACACGTGTACCTGACGCGAATGCAATATCTAATCTTATTTATTTGTATGAAGAAATTACGCCGATATGTGATGATCCATCTAGAGCAAACCGAGTTACCCAATAAACATCAGCTCACGCCGTGATTCATCGGATCATTCCGTGTACTGATAACGCTGACAAGATTTATTATGATCCACTAGCAATGCTGTCGAGACTCATCTGTTATACGATGTAATGAGCCGGATTGGATCGTTTTCGTTGCAGGATGAGTAACGACACTCGTACATCGACGTGAAATCACTAGCATATACACGTTGTATGTGAGAAATTTCATATACTTTTCTTATGATTTTTTGTGATGGCAAGTGGTGATTAAGTCTACGATGTTTGACGCATTAACTTATAAAAGTCTTTCACTCTCCTCTTAAACGTACTTCAGGGCATTAACATTGCGGCTGGCGGCAGGGCATTGCGGGTAATATACTACGATTATTACGATGAAACTAACCCTAACAGCTGCCATATAATTAAACCTACAAATTAACACTAATTGTATCTCTATACTTACTTACAGGTAACCACGGTCATATTTGAAAAATTTAAATTTAGATTATAAAAAAAAAACGCTTCCGAATGCAACATTTTCCGACCAATGAAACTTACAGACACTCACAGCGGGTAGGTTTATAAAAAATCATTGAAACTCAATCACCTCTGCCGGATAGTTCAGAACCAAAAGCACTCCACTCACCTGATTCTGCACAGTAGCCACGAGCAAATGCCGTTGAAGTTCGACGGGATTGCTCTCGCGGAGAATCGCCGCGAGCTTCCTCGAGTCCGGGCGGGGCACGCGCGGCGTGCGCGCGGGCGTCTCGAGCGCGGCGTCCAGCCGGCCCAGTGGGGTCGTGGCCGTGGGCGTGGGCGCCGCCGCGGCTGCTTCGAGCGCCGCCGTACGCGATAACAACTCGTCTCGCTCTTCTCTGAGACGACTCACGTCTGTGCACTGAGGATGACAGCAAAATAATTTTCATTTTAATTTATTTTTCTTATCAGGTAGTACTTGACAACGATCCCACCTGATGGTAAGTGGTGGTGAAGTCATTCGTGTTGAGCACACTAACTTAGATGAAGCCTTTAAATTTTAAATATAGTAATGTAAATGTATATATGTGTCATTATTGGACTTAGCTGCACTAATACAATACTCCTCTTTACTGATCTTATAGAATATAGAAAATATTCCTGCATGAAATAGGTCGAGCCTCATATCTTTGTAATTTATTCAAATAGTTTATAATCTTTGTGTACTAAGACAGTCATAAAAATTACCATGTTTAACAATTATGATTCTGTTACTACCCCCAAATTCGTTTTTGGTCGGCATACTATCCGTGATGACTGGTTACAAATGTCCATGGATAACTGTGCCCACTTAGGATCAGGTGTAAATAGGTATACAATTGTATCTTGATTTACATCTATGCTAATCTCCATCAAACACTAGGGCTGATTGGCGAATCCATTAGCCATTAATCTCTTGCCGTTTGACCACCCAACCTTTAAGATGTCGTGGTAAACAAATCAATTACATACCATACACTCCCCACAGCCATCGGTGAGGGCTCTCGCGAAGGCGTCCTCAGCGGTGTGCGCGAGGTCCTCCCCCGAGTGCCTCTCGTCCAGCTCGCCTCGAAGCTGCTCCGCTTCGTCTCGTAGCCTGACTCCCTGAACACAAAACAATACACTGGTCAGTACACGTGTAGTTATTGCGTCAACTTATTGTAGACAAAAAACTGTTATTAACATTAATACGAGTAATGCTCTTCTATTCTAAGCAGTCTTGTTTTAGGTCTGTCATAGTTGTCATGGGCGGCAGCGGAAGGGTTGTGCTGCATGCTCGGTTGCTACCCTTAATTCCATAAAAAAAGTTCACTTGTACAACAGAGACACGAGTAGTTTAAACTGCTATAACATCTAATTGCAAAAAACCAAATAACCAATCCTCAACCTACCTTCCGCTGAATAACGTCCAACAGGGCCCAGAGCTCATCTTCGAGTGGTCTCGACCTCGACGCGGTCGCAGAGGCCGAAGCCGAAGATGAATGCGCGTCTTTCCCGCAGGACGTCTCCGTGCTAAACCCCGAGTCTTGGACGCTGGGCTGGGGCTTCGCCCTCGCGGCGTCGCCCCCCGACGCGGCAAGCTTGCGGCGCACGCGCACGCCCGGCTCCCAGTCGCGGCGCGTGCTCGCCGGCGTCGACGGCGCCATCTTGGACCGAAGGTTCGGGAACGTCTCGATGACGAGATCGCGGAACTCGAGTAACGCCCCGACCTCATTCTGGAGTTCCTGCAATGTCGAGATGAAGCGTTAGGTCGCAGCATCGAAAGTTTAATGAAGATTTAATTTTTAATGACATGATTGTCTTCAAGTCAATAATTAGTAGGAGTCTCCTGAAGATTGGCCTTTATTTACTTTAAGTAAATTTTTCTTTTCTGTTTCTTTAGTTGTTGTTTGTACGTTTCGTCATATATTGGAGTATTTACCCTCAAAAGGCTTTAGGATTTAAGTCTAGCACTAAGTAACTTGTTAATAATATCCACAAAATTAAAAACCTTTTGGAAACATCAAACATTAGGTACTAAGTATGAACATTAATGATACTCATTACATTATACATACCTAATGAGTCTTTCGACCTCATTTATTTTAAAAGCAATTAATTATATTTGGCCTAAATTAATTAAACGTACTTAGAAGTGAGGCCAAAATTCAAATGTAGCTGTAATATTCTACTTCTATTTATCTGACATCCTTGTAATTAAGGTGCTTTTTTAAATTCAAACATTTTTTTCCTTTTAAACCAAACTATAAGTACCCACAATTGGAAGACGCAATCTGCCTTTTGGAAAGGCATTAAGCACTCCAAGAATTGGTCAATAGGTTTGCCCATCATCAATCCTCGTCGAAACATTGTGATAAATTACCTATTATCTACGATTTGTCAACGTTTTGTTTAGTGGAGCCAACAAACGAGCAGACGAACCATCTAATGGTTAGTGGTGACGTAACAAAAAAAAATGTCTGTAGTCTGCAAACGGATAAACTGAAAAACTACTGGACCGATTTCAAAAATTCTTTAACCATTAGGTCGTAAAATGCTACCCTATATCAGTGTTATTTATAGACTATATTTATTACTAGAAAAAAAGTGGGATCCCTACAAAAACTTCCATCACGTATCCATGTTAAACGGTAGAACAAAAAATTGTTCCGCGATATTAAATATCGTAAATGTCCATCCTTGCGAAGCCGGGACAGGCCGCTATCAATCTGTTCAAATATTATCAAGTTGTTTATTGGCATATTAGTGGTCTATATCACGTGTATCATATTTTTGTTTTTTGTCTGTAATTGATGCTGAGGTTTTTATATGGAAATTTTTCGTCGCTTCTTTTTCTATTTTATGTTCAGTCGTTGTCGTTATTTCTTCTGCTAGTGAATAATGTAATCATGTAAGTAATGCAGTACACAAATTTATGCATGAACTCATTCACGTGTTTTATTGCACATGCAGCTCGAAGGACCAAATCGGTCCTTCGAGCCGGACCTGAACCAAGTCAACAAAGAGCCATAATAGAGTAAGGGTACAAACCTGTAAGGCGACGAGGGACTTAGCCTGCTCCGAGATGAGGTAGTGGAAGGGCCCCGGCGGCGAGCGCAGCTGCATGCACTCCATGCCCGAGCCGCCGGAGCCGCCGCTCGCGCTGTCCGCACCGCCCGTCTGTACAGACAATGAATATTTTACCTTAACACTTTGTTTACAATACATTGCGGCGTATAAAGGCTTATCACGCTAGACTATGTGATAAACAATACAATGGTCAATGCAGATATGCTTAATGAATAACTACGTTCTTTCGCTTCCCTACGAGGTAAGTAGGTATGTCTTTAGTCTTAATCTAATACTCAATTTCGAAAAAATGTTACGACATCCATAAAAACGACTGTACCTACCGACGACAAATACGAATAATCATTACAATGGATAGTCCCAAATATTTCGGGTAAATTTTATATGCACTCATGACGACATGAAAACGAAACACAATTAGGTATAAATTACACACATAGACAAAAAGTAAAGGCAACCAAACCGCTTTCGTAAGTAAGCTCATCCATTATTTCGATACAGGATAAAAAGGCTTTAAAAACTGGCAACAATTTTGGGTACGATAATGAAAGCTTACGATACGATAATTCGGTGTATAGAACCGCTATTTGCGGGGCATTGCAATGGTAATTTCAACGTATCCCAACACTTAGACACAACAAAAAACCTTTGAATAAACCGTTACACGTTATAAAACCCGTATTGGTTCAACGGTTAATGCATTTAGCGGATCCGAGGGTTCCGCGCTAGGGGAAGTCAATGACGTATTTCATTTAGTGCCACTAATTGTTTGGTTAAGAGCAATTAGGGGAATACGAGGGATGAATGGGCAGTGTGGGCATATTGAACGGGAATTTTATGTTGGAAATGTAGTAGGTGATTTCTCTAAATAAAATGCATGTTAAGCCGTTACAATCACAATCGTTGGTCGTGGAGAAAGATTGTCATGGTCATGCCTTGTTGCTGTTCGTTGTGTCCTAAGTTTGATTGAGGGAAACTGGAACGATGATTTTTTTGTGTTCTCGGTCCGAGCGTGTCTTGTCTTTGTGCGTTGTCTATGACACACGCGATACAGTTATTCGATCTAATGCGGCTACGAATATCTTGTGTTAGTTGATTAATGTTATCTACCATTAATACTTCTTAGTATGTGTTTGAAAATAAAAGATGATAACGAAGATTTAAAGTCAGTAACCGTAGTAATAAGTGCTAGACTTTAAAATTAAAGATCCAAAGTAAATCACTATAAGTACGTCACTTAAAATTGTTAATTATTATGTAAGTAATTTACAGTTTTTTAACAGTACTTTTATTCCATATCAATAGGCCGTAACGATCAGTTAACTTCTACTACGAACCGCCTTTCTTTTGATCAGGTACTTCCATATCAGAACCAATGTCAAAAAAGTCTATTTGGTCCAAATAAGAATCTTTATCTCGTTTAAACTTCACAATACGCGTGTCAGTCACAATCTCGAGTAAATGTAATGATGTGAGAGGCATTCAGTTTTTCTGATTCAAGGTCGGATAGTTTTTGTGTTCCAGTAACACAGATAAACGTGATTTAATTTTTTAAGTAGGTAAAATGGTTCATTCCCAGTAGTCCCACTGAACAGTCCTACCATAGGACTAATGGGACTTTTTTTTCCGGTTCATTCCCATTAGTCCCACTGAACAGTCCTACCGTAGGACTAATGAGACTTTTTATTGGTCAAATGACGTAATATAATTAGTTGTCTTTTTACCTGGCTTTAAATTGCGAATAGTCCGTTAGCGAGCACTGGTCTTAATAACCGAAGCGATCTAGAGCATATTCCATCAAACTGCTCCAATGCGGATTAGCAGAGGATCCTATTTGTCTAACAGTATAAAGCCACGACAGTAACTGTAGTTGTAGAATATTCTCTTTCTAAGATGGTCTGTGATTACTGGGAATTTCAGCTTGTTCTTATGTGTTGCGTAATGATGTAAAAGGAAAAGAATTCATAAGCAGAATCTATAATTTACTTGCGTAAAGTTTTTCATCCGCGTCAAGTAATGACATGAATATGAGTGTGAAGTAGGTGATGGTTTTTTTTGTGAGAACACTTTAATAATCATGTTTCCGAGTATGAAGGCGTAAAATTGCGTTACGTCTGAATGCCCTGTCTCCGGATACGATCTTCATCTACACCGTCTACTTGCGATTATTTTGCCGTTTTTGCGTAACGAAACCACTTTTTGCGCCTTACTTCCACCTGTTATAGATGACACTGACTTCTTTATTCATGTAATGTAGCATGGTAAATGTAGCTCATTTCCTTTACAAAACTGCTGCTTCCGTATTTTTTTCGTTGCTATCATTGTTTTTCTTTTCTTGACGTTTCCGTTACTCCCCGTCACAGATCGATAACGAAGTTGTGACATCTTCTTCTGAATTGAAACCTGCCACTACAGGTAGAAATTGCTTAATCTAATTCTTACAACAATAGATTTTTTAGGCCATGACCAAGATAAGTAAATGATAATATCTAAAAGTAACATGAAACGAAAATAGACGTTATTATCTATCATAACAAACATAATTTACATTTCATCAATATTCTATCGATTGTGACCTTGTTAGACGACAAAACTATGTCCAAAACACGAAAACAAACAACATGGAAACTGGAAATTTATAGACAACATGTTGGAAACGGACAACTTTTGCTGTCTTTACAAATCCCGGTTTAGTGTAAAATTCTGGCACACGTCCAAAATAATCACGGGCGACTTGAATTCCCATTCACTGAATGGAACATCAGAAATAACTCCATTCATTAAAATGTTTCTGCGTGTCGGTAGGTATTGCGAGAGAAGATTGATCGTGAATATCGTGATCTTTATTGGACATGTAAAGCGAATTAATCAAAGTTGTTTGTAAGATATTTGATTGCAATAATCTGACCAAATTGCTCGCGATCATTAAATGCAGTACATAAATGCTATTGTTGAAAACACAATTTCTTAAACAGAAGATAATCACACTGATTTGGTATTGTTCTCTCAGGTTCATTGCAAAACCAATTTTGATGATGTTCGCAGGTAAAAGTACCTATCGCATTGACTAGCCGTGAATTTACAGTACCTATCTCAAGTGATTATAATCGATACGATAAATTTAACACTACATGACCAAGTGTACAGCTCTCATCTAGTACTCGTATCAATAAAAGAACACATTCCAGAAGTTATGATAACATTATCTCGTTGATAGCTTGGTAGACTCGAGGATTGCGTTGTATTTTACAAACACGTGACATTAATCATATCCTCTCAACTAAGATCATTGATAAAATAAAAGGATAAGTACGGATGTTTGTGCAATTTCATACATAGGTACAAGGGTTGATCTAGGTGAAGTGTAGCATCTTATATATAGATGTAAAATGTATGATAGGATGTTTTGTTTGTACCTATACCGATGTTAACCAGGAATTTTCCGACATTTTTTGCGAACCATAAGGGTTTCGTTGTTACGTAAAACACGGAATCCTGAGAGGATAGAATACCTACCTAGCCTAGGTTTCAGCATTTTTGTGGTAGGTACGTACTGTACTTACATTAATTCTCGACGTTTTTAACTGCAGACGCTCTTCAGTAAAGAGCACTTTAATGACTCCCGACTACTGCGTATTTCTTTTTGTTTTACGGAACTCGTTACAAACAATGTGCACACAGATAAAAAAATATTTTAGTATAACAATAGCAACATGCGTAAAGTTGGCCTTGGTAAATGTTCTTATGTATTTTTATTTTGCTAGTGAAAAGTGAAAGTTATTTCTCAGATTAAGGAAACTTATTTTTCAGATTATATTGTCACTAGTCCAGCCATCGGTTGGTACTCGCACAAGAGTGTTATAACTTTGGAATCCTGGATGGATGACTTAGGTAGGTACTGACGATATAGGTAAGAAAGTACGTAATACATAATAGGTATTGAGATACTGATGAATCAAAGTGATGTGACGATAATCTTTCAGCTTGTTTCGAACTAACACTGACCGCAACGTGCGATACGAGAACACATTTGGATTTCATACATATGTCGTGGCCACATCGTAGATTTGCTCACTTCATGAAATGTTGGACCATATCATGAAATGGTCGCATTTCATGAAATGGTTAACTCACTTTGGCCCGATCGTAAAATCGTCGACGTTTCAAGATTTGGTCATCAACGTTTGGCCAAATCGGAATATAGGGCATATTCGAACCGTGACGTCTCCGGCGCTGCGGAAGGTGCAGCCCCTTCGCCCTTTCGTAACAAAGCACAGACACCCACGCTCGCCTGCGCAACTTCGGCTTGCTGGTCGCCTTCGGCGACCAGCCTCAGCCGCTCCGGCTCGCCCGGGTGTCTGCGTTTTGTTACAGCGGGCGGGGGCTGCCCTCCCTCCGCGCCTCCGGGTTCTAAAAAACACTCTAGGGGTAGGGCATACAAGACTACGTGGAGTAGGGGGTAGGCTAATTCGGTTCTGTAACCAATTCGACCTACCTACACCTTCAAGAATTTGACTGAGTAGTAATGGAAATGAGTATTCATTGTTTTATATTCAAAATCAACTCAATTTTTATGCTTCAGTTCAATGTCACTCGTTTATAAAAATTGACGTGAATTGTATTCTGCAATTCGCAATTTTTATTGCTACTCTTTTAATCTAGGCCGAATTGACAAGAGAAACAACATTTACGCCAACGGCCGCCATCTTTACACATAAACAAACAAAGCGCTTGCAGCGCCTCTACCGGTAATTAATGTAACAACTTTACGATATGATCAAAATAATCTTGACCATTTCATGAAAAAGCCGCACGATTAGTTGCTCATATCGAGAAACGATTTCTTATCATTGATCTGCTCAAACCACATCATGATGTGGCCAATAGACAGTTGACCATATCATGAAACGCGACCATTTCATGATATGGTCGATCATTTCATGATTTGAGCAAATCTACGATGTGGCCACGACACATACATACATTTTCTCTCTCTAAAATGTCCTAATAGAAGGTTGTGTGATTTTGTGCGTTGACTCAAGCTTGATACGGCTTTACTTTACGCTCTTGTTAAGACATTTAGAGGTTAACATTTAAAGGATACCTATTTTTATGCAAACTGCTCTTTTTGTAACTGTAACTGTAAGAGAGTATAACAGAAAGAGACTATGTTGCCGAAGTACTTATTCATAAAAAAACAACTAAAATAAACATAATAATAATGTATGTAATCACCAGAAAAACGCAAACATCTCGTATATTTTCCACATAACTCTAGATTCATCGATATGTAGCAATAATGATAAGTAAAATGCGGGCGCGTGGAGATGTTTTAATGGCACTTTCATAATGGCGGCATGCAAACGCAGCGGGCAGGTAATTACTCGCTCGACAAATAACTGCCAGTTCAATGATATAATTCTTCACGCCCGCATGATTTCTGTACATTACACACGACAAAAAATGCTCTCATATTTATTGTATGCAACATATTATTATGCATAGGCTAATGAGTGCATTTCCTTGCTTTAGCAATACTTACCTTTTTTCATGTTGGTACTTCTTTATGGGAGAATGGTGTTAAAATAACAATGGTGTTAGAAATATACGTATGCTGTAGTCAAACCATGAAATTCGTCTTTTCCTAATATAGTTAGATACATATATATTCTTGATTGACTAACAAATAACAGAAAATTTATCACTAACAAACAGTTCCTGTCTCAGTCCCCATATTATGACTAAAGTTCTGAATATCACCACTCTCTGCAAACAGCTTAATGCTGTTAGCAAGCCAGTAACGATTTGAGTCTTGTTGTGCCGATCAGTTATCATTGCCTATCTTACCTCCATAAAAAAATTAAGTCTAATATGTAATGCAACATCGCTCAGAAAATTTAGTATCGTTGTAAGCGTAAATTTATAATTCTATACTTTATCCGTAGGTCTGTGTCTGTACATATTATTATTCGAGCGTACAAAAACAGCCTTATCCGCGCCACACACACCCAATGTGTAACCGCTGTAACCTTATAGCGTCCACTGTTACATCACAATATATAAGAGGATATATATAAATACCTACTGTATGCCATAAAAAGGAAATCGTTCAAGTGCCGAGACGTTAGTTTCACGGCCGTCGTCAACTGCATTCATAATATTGACATTGATACAACTTGCCAAACCACACGTACGCACTTTCTACACTTTTTATATATTTTTTGCTTGAATATATTAACGACTCACTACTATCAGCGGATCTATCCATATAACTGAGGAGATGTAGAGCCATCAATCACTAAAAGAGCATACACCGCAGCATCTACATATGTGGATCGATGAAGAATTTGGCAGAGAGACTAGCTACTCTCCACTCAACAGCGGAGTCCATCAAACCATTTAGTTCTCCCGAGTGTAAGCCCGGATAAAAAGGTGACCCTTGAGACCTGCAAACCCCTTCGCAATGCAACGCAGAGAGCGTGACGGCGAATGGAAGTCTGTAAGAGTTAGCACTATTTGTTAGAGTTGCTTAACTCGGTCGATCACCTCAGAATCTTCAGATCAACACAAGCCACCGCCGCGGGCCTATGAGTGCTTCATTACCAAAAATTAATTGACACCTATCCAATTTTACCATAGCGTATAATAACAACCTACTTGTTGCCAGAACTCTCATTAGCTCTGGTTAAAATTAGGATGAGGTGTTATTATATTTATGTAAATGATTTCCGACCGATCCTTGATAGTTTGAGCATAGACGAATTTTACCACAACGTAGGTACATACGAGTATGCATTTAAAAAAAACACTGTTATTTTGCAAACAGAAACAGACCCTACAATTTCATTTATGTGTAAAGAGGTATAAATTCATAATATTATTAATATTAGATATAAAAATTATTATTTTTTTAATTCAATATTTTACCCTCCTCCAAAGGTTAGAAATATAGAAGCGTTATTGCGGGTTAAAAATGACGCTATTTCCTATTTAATAAAACTCCTAAAGCAAAAGCATAACTCCGTGACGTCAATTAGTGGGGCTGTAAGGCACTGAGGCTGTGGAAAACCGCAACCCGCTCGGTGAGAATTTTCACAATTATCGTCTAACCAACAATTTACAGTGTTATGCAGAGTTACCTACTTCATTCACCCACTCAAGAGAAATATGAAACACTTTTACCAAGTTGGTTGGAAAATCAAATATCGATTTAACATCGAATGTAGTAGATACAATATACCTGTATACAGCATATTATTAGTTTGCGTGACATTTTAAGTAGGTGCTACAAAAATTGTAATATTTGAATAATAATGTAATAGGTAGTACATTAGATCATCAAAAGATGAATATTAACAATTATTTGGTTAATACTTCTAATATAAGTACAGCCAGTTTTTCTTTTTATAAGTATTAAGGTAATTCAACGCTTTCTTTAATTACCAATTAGCAATCACTCACACAGTTCTTTGGAAACGTGGGCAACTAACTCGTGAACGACTACACTATAATTACCGACGTATCGTGCGTGAATCCTATCCATTCACAGTGCTATATAATCTTTCTATATTACCGATGATACCGCTGTTATGAAGCAAGCAATCACGCATTAAACACAAGGTTAAACAGACAACAATGAGGCGGAAAATTATGAGGAAATATCCGGCAAGTGAAACATTAGGCTACGATTTTTAAAGGGGTTGTCAACATGTGGCACACGCCTTCAAACGATTAGGTGCCTATAAGGTCATAGCAACATGTATTGTTACATGTTACATCACCGTTGTACCAAACTACGTTAGGAGGACTATGTTTTGTGGTCAATGTCATCATCATCATCGCAACACAACTGTTACACTTCTTGGTACAATGCACCACGTTGACCAATTGCGGATTAGTAGACTTTACATACCTACCTTAAAGAATTACGCGGAACTTTTATATTGTGCAGATTTTTGCCGATAACGACAACGAATCGATTTAAGATTAGATTCCACGGAATAGTTAAATAAGGGTATTCCGTATAGATTCTAATACGCATCCATTTTTTTAAATACAGAATGTGGGTGCTAATTCGACTTGAAGTGATACAAAAAATTTCGAAGCATTCGATCTCAAATCCTATATGACATGTATGTGGAACCTAATTAAACCCCAGGCTGGCAAAATTCTCTTCTAAAGAACAGCTACACTACACTACACTACACTACAGCTACAGATAAAAAAAAACATTGTAATATTGCCTATGCCCTTACCACGCCGTAAAAAACAAAATGCAAATGGGTTCGACCATCTTGGACGACAATGTTCAATTTAAATGAAACAGATGTTGTGTAAGGTGAACAAGTTGTCAACGTATTCATGAGGTGCAACTACGAAATGGCGAATGCTTCGCATTTATTCATTTCTTCTTATATCTTTTGACTTTTGTGGCTGAATATCCGAATGATGCAATGGATTCCATGCGAGACCGACGATCAAAGGGTTTGATACCCAGCGAGGCGGTTTCAATCATAAAATTCATGAATTTGTCTCTGGGCATTGTCCATGGCACCTACGACACAGGGAATCCCAGTATACTGTGTAAGACAATGAGTGTTATTATTTATTTATTTGTGTACTACATATCAATAAACTTTGTATTGTGATTCGTGAAAATTAGTTGAGCACTTGCAGTCTGGTAGTTAATTTTTGCATAAACACCAACACTGCAGCACTACTAAGATTTGGGGGCAAACACCTTGTAGGTACTTTAGTTTAAACGAGAGCCGGTCTATGGAATATTACTTGAATGGTCGGCATTTTTGAATAATTAGAACATTACCGCTTTAGTAACGTTAAATTTAATAACAACACAACGGAAGTAGGTACCTACCAACTGTACGTAAAGTAACATAAAAATTCATATTATTTTTTTACGCTGACCGCTTTTCACAGTCTGAATAGCAAATAGTAAACAAAATTTTATATTGAAAGACCTTTTGTTCGAAACTAAACGCTACAGACTTGCATCACAAGAGTCCACGAATACAATGATCTTTGAACGGGTAGGGTTCACTCCCCTCAGTATTTAACGAGTGATTTCAAAGACCACTTCAGTTTGGGTGTTTGTAGTTATTATTAGTACAAAACGAAAGTATTTCAAGCCATTATAAACATCAAAGCAGGGTTATACAAATGGATATGATGTTTTGAATTGATGTAAACACTAGAATTAAAACAATCAAGTGTCTATTCTTCCTTTTTTTTCTTGCTTCAATTTTATTTATCTCTTAGGTGGCTTAAATCTATTTTTCATCACACCTATTCGAAAAAGACGACTTGGTTCGGACTTACGGGGTTCCAAAGTTGCTGTTTTCTATTCAGCGGGCGGGAATGAATTTTCATACAACTTTTCCTGCCGGCTAGATCTTTTCCGTCCTATTTTGAATTTAGAACATTTTAGTATTTTGCGCTAAAGAAATGGAACGCAAATATTGTTTGAATAAAGAATGTCTGGTATGACGCGAGGGCCCCGCCAGCTGAATAATAAAAAAAGAAATCAAATTAAGATTTCGTTTTCAAATTAAAATTAAGTTTTCGTGCATTTTTACGTATTATTTTCTATTATTTTCTATTTGTATATATATTATTTTCTCATAGTGGGTGATGAAAAGTAGAGTGTATCACTCGGGTGCAAGTATATTTTTGGCTCGGGCGACGTACTTTGAATCCCTCGCTACGTTCGGGATTCTACTAAAGAATCCCTCGCTACGCTCGGGATTCTACTCTAGAATCCCTCACTTCGCTCTGGATTCAAAAAACGCCCTCGCCGAAAAAATATTACTTTGCACCCTTGTCATACAATCTACTATTTAACACGTTTGCTGCTAAGCCAGGTCTTTTTGGCCTGGTTCTGGTCTTTCCCCAGTGCGAAGGCTAAAATCGTGTCCTTTCGCTCTGTGCGGGAGCTGTTACTTTAGTTGTACTCAAGGTACAAAAGAGATAGTTATATACCGTAGCTTCATTTACTTATTAGAACTCAATGGTCTATAAAAAAATGTACCGTGTCTGTTCGGCCTGGTTCGCAAGGAACGAATAGGAACATTCTTTCAGTGCGGTACCAGGCCTTGATATCAAGGCCTGGTACCGCACTGAACAAAGCGCGGCGCCCAGCGTGCCTCGCCCGGTTAGCATAGTGCTGTCACTGCTGTCAATTCTCGATAAACATGTTTTTAGTGCACACGCGTTTGTATACTGTGTAGTGAATACGTCTTTTTTGTGCAGTGTCTATCTACAGATTGATTTATCAAAATGAATAAAAAGCTAAAGTGTAAAAAACAATTAGAACTGGGTTTTCCAAATTCACCAACTCATTAAAATTGATAAAAGAAAAAACTGTGTCAACTGTTACGCAAGGCTGTGACAAACACTTACCAGCAAAGAAGCTGATAAAAAAATTAAAAAAATCAAGTCTCAGTGTAATAAATGCAACAAATCATATTGTTTGCCATGTTTTAACGAACTACATGTTATTTAAAAATATTGATACACAAAATATTTTGTTTCCCTACTGATTGAAACATTTGTAATAAAATGTAGTCGTGCGTTTTATTATACATCAAAGTTTGTTTTTTGTAATAAACGAATCGATAAAAATATTTGCGTTTGTTTTCTATACTGTAACATCACTATTAAGTTATATTATCAGTGCGTTACCACATCGAATAGATGTGGTATTTTTTGTTTTCTATGCGGCACTGGGCATGAAAGGCCTTGTATTCGTTTTTCCCAAAATATAACCTTTATCTTTTTTGGATCCCCAGGCTAAGCCAGAGGTAAGTAGGTACATTCCTTAGCTACAACATAGTGCAAAAAAATCTCGTGTATCTTTTAAATTCGCAATTTTATTAGAAGTTTTGACAGAAAGGTGGTACCAGGTCTAATGGACCTGGTTCGCACTAGAAAAGAATCCGCTTCCTGGCCGAATCGACCTGGTATCGCATAGTAATTTTATACACGAAAACAGTCCCGCAGCTAACGTGTTAACTTGCCTTTATTTAACTTCGCTTAAGTCGCTTACATAATTATGATCAAGCAAACACGACAAAGATTGCATTTTACGCTATGCCTATGAAATCTTCAAAAACTTAACATCCTTATCAGAATCAAAAACGAGAACAATAACAATTCTACAAACAAAACGAGAAGTTCCAGTTCCAACAATCGCGGCCAAAACAGAATACGCAAAGCGAGACGGCCGCGGCGGCCGCGGGAAACAAAAGAAAGTTGCATAAAAATGATATGAATTCGTTCCGAAAGTACGATCGGAACATGCTAATTGCCGCATGAAAGAGATGTTATTACTCTGTGTGTTAACACTAACATGCATCTCACATGGCATCTCGCCAGTAACGTGTGTCGATTAGCAAACACTTTTCTAATGTGATTGTAACATGTTTTGACGTTTGTTTGAATGGTATTGTTGTTTTATGCAATCTACGAGTACTACGAGTAGTTAATTCAGAGGCGGATTAAGGGACGAGGGTGCCCTAGGCAAAAGCCATCGACGTGCCTATTTCGACGCCGAAACTTTTACAAATAAATAGTAAGTTAACTGAAAATTTTTATGCGCGCGCCTCCTTACAACCTCGCGTCCGTAGTCTCGTGCCTAGTTTGTCCATCACTGAGATAACTTATATATTATCTCACACCATCTACTAACCATCCTAGTCCCGATTTTAGTCTCGTTCTAGGTCGGTCACGATTGTCATAGGCGGCAGCGAAATGCTGGTGATGAATGAGCGTTTTTATTTTATCTTAATTCCATAAGAAAATGACAGAACTGTATAGGAGATACTTTAAATCAGTATTAAAGAGGAATAAATAATTAGTTAAAAGTAAACTTAACGGATTTTCAAAACAATAACTTTCAGTTTTTTGTCAGTGCGTGTGTTACGGCTAAACTCAGAAATTAAAATAAATACCTGACGTATTGACAATTACGTATTATGTATGTATTAACGTATTATGCTTTTAAGATTGTTTATGGAACGTTTTAATTATAATTAAAATACATTTATTTTATTTTAACGTCAGCTATTTTTACTTCTAAATTACTGCATACTAATGCATACAAATGATATTCACTCGATAGCGGAAAAAATTTAATATTATTCAATTGCAATAGTAATAATAGTGTCGAAAGCAGCATACGTACGTGAACAATAATAATAATTTGCACACAAATTACTTACTTACTTTTTTGTTATTATAAAATATTTATATATAAAATATTTCTTATCAATGGGTATGATGCTATTACATTCTAAAAATATATATCTATTTTATAATGAAACTTACTAAAACATAACATGAAGTCATTAATTTTTTAACGGGACTACATAAGTTATTACAGGACTTTTCCTATTGCGTTTGGTAATAAGGATAGGATTTCCTAAACCTAGGTACCGTGGATATACCATGCGAAAACAAGACCGCACACCAAGATGAAGAGCAGAAAAAAATACCATTTAAATTTAAACCAACCAGCTCTCTGAAGATCGAACCCAAATCATAGTACCTAACAACTGCGTATACGGTGAACAAAATATTAATATTAATATTAGATAGATGATAGTAATTATAACAATAGTAAATTTGCTAGTAAACGAACGCCCAAAATCGCTAATTGAAGACAGGCAAACAGTATTCACAGACTCTTCAATTGAAAACACCGAAGTTAGCCGAGGGGTAAGAGAACTTTATGTTTAAACTAAGGCGTGATCCTTATTCAGAAGCTTGTAATTAACTTGTTTTCTTGTGTACCTACCTATCTACTTCAACAAATCTTGCTTAGCGAAATTCGTCCCCTCTCTGAATAAATATTTAATTACTAATCTTATAACGATAGCTGCTGTGAGCATAGTGTCTTATAAATAAACGCTTTGTAAAGTAATACAAAGTTTTAAATTATTTGTCCCCGTCATGCAATTCTCTTAAGTAAATGAAAAAGGCAAACACTTTATTGAGTAATTGTACAATTTTACTAGGTATGTTTAATTAATAGGACAGTATAATATGTTATGCGTTTTTAAACACTCCCTTTGATAACGCGCGTTCTAAGAACTAAGACATCTTGTAGTTTGTACATAACGTGTATCGCTATCGATGCTTACGCACGTTTGCTTATTGAATTTGCATAGGACCTTTAATGCTGCACACATATACATACACTAGAGAACCGCCCGCGCTTCGCTTCGGGACCCGTAGGTAACACCCGCGTAGGTCCCGCTCCCGTAGGAATTTAGGCTAAAAAGTAGCCTACTACTCGCTCTCTTCACTCCACCCTGTCTGAGGTGTGTGGAGCCCTCGGGACAGTTAGTTCCCCTTTGGGGATGTCTCTCGCGGCCCGTTAAAACGGGCCAGTCCTTGGGTTGGGCCCTAAGGCCCTTGGTTGTCCATCTGTGGTTAACCAATAGGTCAAGTCCGGTGGACGGGTGTGGAGCGGCGTCAGGTCCTGCAGATGCGGGAACCGCGACGCGTCGACACGCCCGAACATGTTGCGTGCCAATCGCTCGATGAAGTCGTCCAGGCTCTCGACTCGAAGGTCCCTCTGGATGACGGCGTTCCTGACGTACCTCGGCGCACCAGTCAGCCGGCGGAGCGCAATCGCCTAAACTGCGCGCATCCTCTTGCGCTGCGGTTCGCTGGCGAGCGCGTACCACGCCGTTGCCGCGTACGTGAGGCGGGGTCTGATGTAGGTCTTGTAGACCCCGAGCTTCAGTCCGAGAGGGAGGCTCGAGGAGAGCACTGGTTTCTGCCATCGCACTTCTGGAATTCGCGACGGCTTTCGTAACCTGTGGCTTCATCGAGAGTCTTCCGTCGATTTTGCCCAAGTATTTGGGCTGTGGGGCCCATTGGATATCTTGTCCATGAAGCTCCAGAGTAGGGTCCCGCCTGTTGAGGTATCCTCCTATGTTCATAGCCGGCGTCTTCCCGACATTCACCGACAGTCTCCACGCGGCGAGCCATTCGGGGAGGGCATCAAGCGCACGCTGCATCTTGACAATGGCGTGGGTTCTATTCAGCGACGTGGTGATGTACGCCACGTCATCGGCATACAGGGCAAGCGACCGGGATGTCGTCGGTGTAGCAGGCGTAGCAGACCGGGGACAGGCAACTCCCTTGCGGGACGCCGGCTGCGATCGGACGCTCGGTGGATTCGGCGTCTTCAACCACTACTCTGAAGCTTCTATTTTCGAGGAAACTGGAGATCATCTTAACGGCACTCCGGGGCGCCGACGGCTGCGAGATCTTGTAGAGAAAGCCGTCGTGCCAAACACGGTCGAACGCCTTTTCCATGTCGAGGAATACTGCACACACGCGTTCTCTCTTATTCAGAGCCGCGGTAACGGTGTGCAACACACTCGACAGTGTAGCCTTGCTGTTCAGCGGCATCAAAAAGTAGCCTTCCACTTCTGTTGGCAGCTAGGCTATTCCACCCCGGATGCTTGCAGTTCCAGTCGCCCGCGCCCACCACCGGTGTCGGCGAGTCCAGCAACTTGCGGACATCAGCCAACAGGATAGTGCCAGCGGGCGGGCGGTACACTGAACACAGCCGGAGCGGGGAGTTCTCGAGGCAGAGCTAAAGTAGCCTATTACATTTGCCTATGACTTAAGTAAATTACATGTAGTATTTGATAGCGTAATTCAGAACTTGCAAATGAATTTTGTTAACGCCATCTATTGGCAACTCCGAAAATAAATATCTAGTAACTAACAAAACATCGATCTTCCCATGGGAATGGGATGTTTTTCCGCGGTAAAAAGTAGCCTACGTCACTCTCCACCCTCCTAACTATCCCCACACACATAAACCTTACCATATAATAGCTTTGTTGCGACGTGAAAGCGTCACAAACAAACAAACAAACAAACAAACAAACAAACACACTTTCACATTTATAATATTAGTAAGGATACAAAGTCAAAGTCAAAAGTCAAAGTCAAAGTCAAAGTGTTTATTTGCTAGAACATAGTATAAAAGTTATTACAATTGATTCCAACCGTATGCTCTGCCTAGGGAGGCGTGCAAATATTATTCTGTCCTTACTGTAGACATTTGATAATAATATTATTAAATAAACTAAGTCAGAAGATAACAATGTCAATATTACATCCAGTCAAACTAATTAAATAATATTATAAAATCTTGATATGATAACTGATATTAAATTAAGTATACATTTTAAAACAATCGAAAATAACAATGTCAATATTTATACATAATATTAGATCCAGTCAAACTTAATTAAATAATATTGTAAAATCTTCATATTATGTTAACAGATAATAAATTAAGTATACATTTTAAAACATTGATTATTTGCCTAAGTATTCCCTAACGCTATAAAAACAATGATCTAATAGCCACTTCGATAGCTTTGACTTAAACAAAGGAAGTGTCATTTTCTTAAAGTCTACTGGTAATTTATTATAAATGTCAATCACCGAATAAAACGCATTTTTCTTTACAATCCATATACACAATACACATACGTTAAATAAAAATAATATATTTAGAATCTTGAATCACGCGTAAATATACCGCGTGTTAAAAATTCTAAGAATGAAAGTAATGTGGCTAAACTAAAATCGCGTAATTAATTCACATTTACGATTGCGCGTTGGAACATAGTTCTCGCAATCTTTTTCTTAAATTAATGAACAGTGAGTGAGTCATTTTCTGTTTATATTTTGCGACAATGACACGACAAAATGTTGTCGCGACTTAAAAAATAAAATGTTGTTACGTTACGTAATTGCCGCGTTGTTGTTACGGTATCGTATCGCCAGTATGGCGATATCGTGTAGACACTTTTGGTTTCAAAAAGTCCTCCGCGTTAGTTAATAAAATCTATGTATTGTCATACAAATATGTAATGGCCAACGTACATTACATAGTTCGTCGTTGCCATGGCTTAAGTAAGTATAAGTACTATTTTTATCAGTTTGTTGTATTACTATTTTAAGATTTAAACCAGTATTGTACTAATTCAAGAGAATTAAGAGCAATGCATAAAGTAAAAACACACTACCATGATTAATACACACGTGTGAACTCACAAATAACTTGAAAAATTATTTTGGGGCACGCTATTTACGCATTATCGCCGACGGACTGACGGGATACCGTTATAGAATACGTACCATTTCGGTCCGTCGGAGATGCATAAAAAAGGTACCTAATCGAAGGTAATCGACGCTTATCTCACTTGAAGATTAAGTTCTTGCATTTGGCTAACGGAATTAGTTGAAACTCGCCGTGAACAAAGTGAATGCGAGAAGAACGTGAACCACTAAATTATTAAATTAAAATATGTAGTTTGTACTTTTGGTTCTATAATCTGAGGTTTGTACATTCAATATTAGAAGTACCTACTATAGCACTATGTGACCTAGCGTGGTGGAAGGCTTGTTCTATATAGAAAGTTACCTTACTAAGTAAGCGGAGAAATGCCCAGAAGTGAGACAGTTCTCGGTTACTTTACTTTTACCCTTTTCATATTACCATACTTACATTAAACACTAAATGAGTACAAGTATTTGTATCACCATTTTAAACTACAGACTCAAAACTAAAGCAGACATTTTATAATTTTGAAATCTTAAATTACATCTTATTTTCATAGTCATATTGAAAAAGAACAGTCACTATTGTTTCGGTGACGCAAAACACAGTAAAGACGAATGCACTCTAAAGGTTGCTGTTCTCAAAGAAGTGTGAAATCTAACAATTCACTTTTAGAGTAGTGATGTGCCATAGCAGCATAGCTATGTCGTTAACTCTTTCATTATTTAACTCATTACCTTATTACGACGTGAGCTCAAGTGAACTGTATGGTTTGAGATAATGACAGTTTATACGAGAGACTCAACATCAGTTAATTTGCATGGTTTAAATTTCAGATGTCCGTAAATATAACGATCATTATTCGGCTTCTATTATTACCGAAGGCCCCCAACATTATTTGATGGCTACAACCCATTAATGACCCACTACTGAGTACGGGTCTCTCCTCATTATTAAGGAGGCCTAGAGCATACTCCACCGCGCTGGTCCAGTGCGGATTGGGAGAGAACATTGGTTAACGACTGCTATTTATCGCTTAGAACCGGGATTGAAAGTTTATCGTGCCCTCTGGATAACGGATTCCCTTAAGAAATTTTTGCCACTAGTAATTCTAAAGTAACTAAAATAAAATAAGTATACACTAAAATAACTCACAGTAAAAGATTTTAAGAAACGTCCAAAATAACATTCACATACACGAATAAAATCCACAACCTTGCACTATTACTGGAGACCCATTTCGCATCGCAAAACAATACATTTGAAGCACAGATTAAGTAGTATTACATAGAATTTTATCGCAATGCACATTCCTGTACGCCTCCAAGCAAGCTACGCTTGACACATTTTGAATAACAATGCCTCATTTGCCATGCAACAGAGCAAAATTCCTCTGATTTCTCAGCGAACCGCTCAACAGGTAAATAAACTCGAAATGGAGCGACATTGAACCATTGTCATCGAAAGCCACAATGATCCTTTAAACTGAGCCGAAATCTTGTCTCAAAATGATGACAATTAAGACTACAGTTCAATCAACCGACCGAAAGTGTATAGGAAAACTTTTGATGTCATTGATGGCATCAAACTCAAACTCTCAGAAGTCTCAGATATTCCTTTTGTAGGTATCTTTAATATTGTCTGATCGTAGGCAAGTCATAATTAGTTTCAGGTACTTATCTAATAACATAATACAGATGAGCCGGTATTATACAGACAGATAGGGAACAACTTCATAAAGAGTTACGTGCACGAATACACGTGATCTCTGTATTCAATGGTCAATGTCGTCGCTAGACAGCAACACATCACTGACGCGTTGCCAGCTAAGCAGCGAGCGAGGTACCCGCTTATAATGAGCTCTTCATCGCATACAAGAACATAGAAAAGGCTGATCAAATGTTCATGGTTGATTATACTGAGGTCAGGTTTAAGGATATGAACCCTTCTCATAAAATCTATCACTCCACTAGTGTTTTCTTGCACTACTATCATGCTAGAGGTCCCTCAGTTCGATAAAGTTCAACAAAGAACCCTTCAAATAGATTGGAGATTTCACACAAAAAAATTGTTAAGGCAAACTTTCTCATGTAAAGGAGTGCTACAAAGCTACAGGGTGGCGCAGACATTTAGTCAGCACTAGCTTTCAACCCTTTTCAAGGGTTCTATTGTCATCCACAGCCGGCAAGTATATCATGACACCGCTAAAGGTGTATCGTAGGTACTGCGTCATATTTGGGTACTTAAGTTTCTGCTTACCGAGCTATTTCAACGCTATTTACGCCTTATCTCTAGCTTGTTTCACTATAATCCCTCAGGTGTTCAAAACTACGTATCATGTATCTTTTCGGGTCTTGTTTGTTAATGTGAACTGGCGCGCGTGTGGATAAAAATTGTGTTTTAAACTCGAAATCTGAGCCTTACTACAAGGTGACCTACGTTTATTTGTCCTTGTGCGAAATAATGAACCAATGTAGAGATAGTTGGATACGAGACGCGATATTACGTCCTTTGTGGATTGGTACAACATGGTACACCAATAACACCAATTACAAAAGGAAGAACCTCTGTAATAAATAGGATGTAATACTATAACATCTGTCGAATTCAACATCAAAGGTAAGGCAAAATTACAGCCTATAGTGAATATAAAACAAGGGACAAAATGTATTTCATAAACGAGTAACTTAACACTATAAATAACAAAAGTACTACGTATTTTTTGTAAAAAAAAACAAGCGTAAACAATAGTCCACAAACGACAAATTCAAACTTAACCTCGTCTAGTGTAACAAAGGACTCTCTCTCTCTGACCCACTTCGGGTCATATCTTTTGAAATGTGAAAGTGGGTCCTTTTAGTGCAGGGCAAAGTATAAAATTAATGTCTGCCTAAACCGAACCGGCGTCACTAGTTTGAACAGAATGCTAACGATGCCACCGAACCAGTTCGTATTCATCATAATGCCAACTGGAGTTAACAGCAACATGTAAATTGAAGACCTGTCACAGAAACCATTTAACTATACTTATAATATATTTAGTAGCTTTTTTTATGGAATTAAGATAGCAAACGAGCATGCAGCACCACCTTCCAGACCCAGAACTAGACTCAATGAGTCTCGTTCTAATTCGGTCACAGATACGTTGCTACCCCTGAGGACTGAGATGGTCGCCTCTAAAAAAGTGTAACCGGCTCCACATCTTGCTATCCGGAATACAATTGTTCTTGAAACAATTATTACACGGTAGGAATGGTACTAAGTACCGTGGCGGGCGGTGGTACTTCCCCGGGTGAGCTCTAGGCCCTACCACCTGTTAGCTGTTACAGTTGCCCGCGACTTCGTTCGTGTGTAGGAGTTTTTCCCGCGTGAATCCCGATCCCGCGTGTACTCCGGGATAAAAAGGAGCCTATATGTTGCCCACAATCACCTTTATCTCTCAGTGAAAGTCCCATAAAAATCAGTTTTTCATAAAAAAAATCACTTTTGACTGACAGGAGGAGACGCGTCTACGATGCGATGAACGTTGTCAGATACAGCGAATTTTGGGTTGCGTTGCAGTCGCGTAGCTCATAAAATAGCGTAGTGTAAGAAGTGCCTTAGACCGAGAAGAGCATAATGTAATTATGATTACGGACTACGCTTACAAAATACGCCCCGGCAAAACGCTCTATACCTGAATCGCCGAGAATATGGACTTGGTACTGCCCGCTAAAAAATATTACCAGCTGTACTCACAGTTCAATGTAGCTTGTAAGCAAAATTTACTTAAGCCATTTTGAACTCTCAACGTCAATTTGCAATGTACTTAATCACAGGGACGTAAGGCTGACATCTGTGTGGGATGCAATTCATACGAATTTCATAACGAAAAAGAGTGCAGTACAATAACATTTCCTCGAAAGGCACTCGCATTATATAAAAATAAATATAAGCATGATATAAACAGGAACAACAAGCCCAAACAGTAAAACATTATTCAATTAAACTATTTTAAGCTTAATCAAATCACGTTATCATAATGCACATCAGATTGAGAGCGGAAAAATACGTGTAATCTACACGATAAATTAAAAACTACAAGCGTTCGACTACTAAAACCAGTTTGGACATTGAATTGCAAGGAATTGGATCTGGTTAACTTTTTTACTACGCCCGTGACTCATGTTTGATTATAAGGTGTCGTCATCGAATGTAGAACATAAAAAATCAGGAAACTACATCTAATGTTGACGTGTACACTGAAATAACTAAACGTAGGTAAATTGTAACAAAAAGCGTACATAAATATTTTAAAATTGATATTGTATTGTAGAGGCTTTTGAACTAGTCATTGAAAGGAATTAATATCGAATTGTTTTGTTGTTATTAAAAAAATCTAACCAACCCGGCTAATGCTTCATCATAAATTCTAGCATAGCTGAGAATCAACATCTAAACCCATTAAATGTGTTATGTGTATCAATCTTAATCAAGCTCAATTGACTGATTGATTGGGTTGATCGAGACTGATATTATTATTTATGATAAGAAGCAATTGGCGATGAATAGTTACACAATCCGATAAGCAACTGTTGTGATGAAGATGATTTCTACTTCAAGTTGTTGTTGTTGTTTTATTGTTGTTGTTCTTACTGCCTGAATGTTATTTTGGGTCGTACCAGTTTGTTGTTTTTGTAACTGTTTAATTGCTATAGGTAGCTGTTGTTATGATTCTTTTTTGTTGTTATTGAATCGGTTGACGAATTTTAAACTGTATGAGGTAAATCTATGGTACGTATATTTAATTTAGGTAAGTACCAAAAACCCAAGTGCTCAGTTGAGAAAAAAAATGGTTGTCACATTAATATTCTCATTTTAATGTTCTCAATCCATGCCAAATCTGTACCTAATGCAAATTGATATCCCTGAAGCCAGGCCTGAGAACCACTCGGAGAAACATCATTGCACAAGAGAATTTCTTCTATCGAGATAGCGAAAGCAATTATTAGTCACAAGTCTTACATGCATTAAATGGCACATTGAGATCATAACAGTGTTTATGCAACGCCTAGTATTATGTGGAAACCGAGTCATATATATGATGTTTTTCTAATGAGTTACGAGCTTAAAATTAGAACAAAAGATGCATATTTATACCCACATAATGTAACTATATACCTATTCTCACTTTTTCTTGATTGATGGATTTTAAATTTAATATGTGACGTTTTTTTCTGTTAATTCAGCAAGAAATTTAATTATGTGTACCAGTTATGTCTCGTCCAAAATTAAGGAAGCTTCTACATATTTATGAGTGATTGATTAAGTGACTGACAAACAATGCACGGCCGAAACTACTGAACGCAACAGGCTTAAATTTGGCATGCATGTTCCTTGGGTACTACTTGTGGGGAGCTCTAAGAAATAATTTTTGGAAATTCCCCCCTAAGGAGATAAAAATGGGGATAACCTGGAAAAAATTCTACGCGGGCGAAGCCGCGGTGAAAAGCTGGTCTCCCTTTTATATCATACGAATATTTTTTACAGATGGCATAATAAAAACAAGGCTAAGCTTTCCATTGCCTGAAATCCTTAAATAAAATTTTATCAATGCATATAATGGTTTTAATATTAAAAAGCTGAATAGTTTATTTCAGCGGGCTAATCTCAGGAATTACTGGTGCGAATGGAAAAATATTTTTGTGTTGGACAGTCCTTTTATCGAGAAAGGTTTTAGGTTATATAACATCACTTTTCGACCAATACGAGCGGAGCTACAATAAATTTGTTACAGAATTGGGGTAACATTTAAGTTTCCCGAAGCGAAGCGATGGCGTTGACTTGTGTAATTAATAAGGTCGATGCTTCAGAAACACTGATCGTCTATCAATAGATCTAATCTATACACATCCATCAGATTCGTAAGCAGAATGTCAGAGTTCTTAATTAGTAGTTGGCAGTGTTGGCACCTCTCCATGAATCCTGCATGATCTATAAAGTCGTCGGGAATATGAAATCTCCACTCCCCGCAGCAGCAAAAGCAAATTAATTACCTGTGTACAATTCTACTCAGGCTGTAAAGAAAATTTAAGTTAATCACATGGACGGAAAGGTGGCATTTTTGTGGGATACAATACGAGTACAATAAAAAGGTACCTATTCCATATGGAACCCGGACGCAGTGTAGATAAGTTACTTGAGGCGCCAATTCCTCAAGTTTAGGTTGCAAAGCATTTTAGGATTGCAATATTGGAGTACCACCACGGTATACTTCAAGAACTAAATACCTATATGCCGTATAATTTTATTATGCAAAGGCATTCGCGTGATAGGTAGGTACTTGTTTCAAGCATAAACCATTTAAAGAACAACCTAATGTCAGGTCAGAATACCATGTAAAAAGACTGTATACGTGCTGTTGTTATGTAAACAGCTATAATGTACACAAAATAATTTGTAAAAATTTATTGCCGACCGTGCTTCGGTACTACACGGACTAAACTATGAGTTGAGGATTCACGTGCTCAGATAATACGGTAGTCCGTGAACTATCAAACTTCTTGTTCTCCACATTGTTATCAGAAATGACATATTAAATAGACATATTATTTACCTACATACCTGTGTAATTATAGAACAAAGCATTTTTATTGTGATTGTTTGGACCATTTGTTACCATGTCATGTGCCACGATAATTTTATCCACCAAAGATTTTTAGCATTTATTTTATTTACAGTTAATAATAAGTAGGTATCTCTTGTTACTTGTAATTTTTTACAGATTCCAAAAAAGGAGGAGGTTCTCAATTTGACTGTATTTTCAATGTAATTGTGTTGATTTGATTATTTTTTGATGTGAAAGTGAAACATCTATAGGATCATTTGTAAAACGAATTGTTGGCGTGGGCGACGCTTCGCCCGTGGCGACGCACAGTGGTCTCGAATTTGAGCTCCATAGTCATAGAAACCCAATGTCTGAAATTTACTAAAATAAAAATTGGAATGTGTGATGTGGCGATTTTTTGTTTTGATTCGCGGGCGCACGATAGTGTTTGGAGCCAAGTTCAATTAAATATTGTCTTGCGTTTTATTTTAATAATGACATTTTTTATATATTTCAAATTCGAATATTAGCTTCATTAGAGACACGGTAGTGTCTAAGCTAAGTTCCACAAAAAATACCCCTTTTGTTTTGTTCATTAAAATTATTTTTTCGTTTCCTATTTCTTATAATACTTGGTGCACGGCAGTGCACCTCGACAAGTTCGAAATTTTAAATAAAGTTTTATTTCGTTTATTATTTATTTGGTCGTTGGTTAATAGGGTGCACGGCAGTGTTCAAGCCAAGTTTTTATGAAATACAATTAATAAAAATTCGGTTTAAATATTTTGCTTAATTTAAGACTTGTTAATTTTGTTGCACGGCAGTGCAACAATCACAACGGCAGTGGAACAATCTCCGGAGTATATTCGATTAATACATTTTCCTATATATATATACACATATAGTGTATATATAGGAAAATGCTATATTTCTAGTGTTAATATGTAGTATGACCACCGAGAAGCACCCCTTTTATGCATATTACTTGTACACACACGATGTTTCACATCTGCCAGGCGTCCCATGACGGCTCACATTTTTTTTAAATCGAAAGGTAGGTAGTGGACACTTGTCATGTGGTCCCATTTAAATTTGAGCGTTTGGCGAGTAGTTTTTGAGTTATCGCTACTTGTCGGCGTTGCCGATGTTGAAGTTGGTTTAATTGTAAAAAGTTAGTTATTTTTAAGCTATTACAACAAAATTCATCTGGCAACCCAAATCCATATTCCATAGTACGACCATAGTACCATAATATAGCCATAGTACGACCGTAGTAGTAGTGATAGTACCTACCATATAGCCATAGTACGACCGTAAAACCATACAACAGCGAGTGCGGTCCGCCGCACTACCGCTAAATTACTTGTTGGCAAACAGTTGATAACGGACAAAAAAACCGCACGGATGCAACGTGATCCAATCAACCGTTGACTGCTTTCACTCTCCGATGTGCTTGTTATCTCTAAGGTTTTCTGTGCTAAATTATACTTATGACCCGGTTTTTTGTTGCCACCAACGAACGACGATAGAAGCGTTTACTTTATCAATCACGTTCTTTATCTATACTAATATTATAAAGCTAAAGAGTTTGTTTGTTTGTTTGTTTGGTTGAACGCGCTAATCTCAGGAACTACTGGTTCGAATTGAAAATTTTTTTGTGTTGAATAGACCTTTTATCGAGGAAGGCTATAGGCTATATAACATCACGCTGCAACAATTAGGAGCGAAGAAATAATGGAAAATGTGGAAAAAACGGGGAAAATTATTCATTCTCGAGGGCTTTCGTTGCATGCATTGCGAAAACGATTCAAGATACCAAAAATATATGTATGAAAGAATTATTCCTCTTGAAATGATCTAAAAAAATGTCCACGAGAGTATATACATATCTATCTTTTAAGATTAACACACTAGAACCGTTTTATGGTAATCAAATTTGGTCGAACCCACTGCCATACCAAACTTGCCGCGTTTCCAAGTTTAATCTGAATTAATCTTGCTGTGATCCTTTGCTACTTTGCTATTATTTTGTCGTAAGCTTTATTTCTAAGTTTAATTTAATTTAACCTGAATTAATTTTGGTGATAGTTTATTATCTTCCCGAAATTCCTACGGGAGCGGGACCTACGCGGTTGATACTTACGGGTCCCGAAGCGAAGCGAGGGCGGTTCGCTAGTGTCTTTATAAGTGGGCGACGTCAAAGTTCGTGCGCTGTGATAACGCTAATGTTTATAAACTTGTGTAATTCTATGACAAACATCTTAGCCGGTTTGTTGATGTTATTAAATGTATGGTCACTGGACTTCAAAGAAAAACAGTTCAAAACACAAAGATGTTAAAATTTAAAATGGTTTATAGATTAATTACAGAATAGGATTAAGCGTTTATACATAAGCAGACTTGAGACAATCAAACCAAACACTCAAACTCAAACATTCACTCAAACCCGCTTAAGTTTAATCCTGAAGTAATTCTAATCTCAGTCAGCGACTGCCAAAGTACAATTACAAGGCGTCTTCTTACGGGACTGTTGTTATTAACTTTCTTTAATGAATTCGTTTAAACTTCATCCCCCTATTTCACTCCTTAGGGGTTGAATTTCTAAAAATCCTCTTTAGTGCACACTAATATCAACAAGGTACCAATTTTCAAGTTCCTTAGTACAGTAGTTTCGGAACATGTACGTTGTAATAGTACATGTACGTTGAAATCAGTGAGACAGATATTTGCCTTTTATATAGATAGGTTACAGAATAACAGAATACAGTATACGGATAAACCTTATGAAAATATTGATCCAAAATTTTGGACAAAAACACTAAAATACATCTTGGTAGCTTTATGGAATTTGAAATTTAGAGAATCATAACAATTGGTGATAGGGCCTAGAGCTCACCCGGGGAAGGAGGTACCACCGCCCGCCACGGTACTTAGTACCATTCCTACTGTGTAATAATTGTTTTAAGAACAATTGTGGTCCGGATAGGAAGGTGTGGAGCCGGTTACACTTTTTTAGAGGCGACCATCTCAGTCCTCAGGGGTAGCAACGCATCTGTGGCCGATTAGAACGAGACTCATAAGTACTAACAATAACTAACTGGACTTTTACTAACATTAACTAACAGGACTAATTATCAATTATCCCTGTCCTCACACTTATTAACAAACTAACCAACTAATATTCTAACACCATCTACTAACTGGACTAACCATCCTAGTCCCTTTGAGTCTAGTTCTAAATCGGTCACAGTTGTTATGGGCGACAGCAGAAGGGTGGGGCTGCATGCTCGTTTGCTATCTTAATTCCATAAAAAAAAATTGAACTGCGCCGCCATTTTTGTTCACCTAAACTTCAATGTTTTCAATGTAGTAACTTTTTTACAAGTCTGTCACAAACTACGCGGTGAGCACAAAATGCGAGCAGAGTTGTTGAATGCTGAGCATTGCTTTGACTAGCAAACAGTTTGTAATTTCCGTAAACTGGAATATATTTTCCAGGTCACTGCAGTCGCGTATCCGAGTCTTCTTCGTTTTGTGACGGTTGAACTTTTCGAATCCGCACTTCTTATTTGACATTCGTATAAAAATCTAAGATACTTTCTCTACAGGTATATAAGAAAGTATACACATTAATTATACTTTTGTTGGTGTGAAAGTAAAACAGACAACAACTACTTGGTTACAACCAAAATGAGTGGTCACCACATCTCACATTTATGTGTCATTATCTGTAAATAATTCACATTTGTGCAGCTTCTTCCGTCTTTCACCTTTAATAAACACTCTCACATGCAAAGAATTATTGATTCACATATTCACTATATAACATTCGAATACTTACCTATAACCCTTCTTATTGCGAGATAAAACTATCGTGGCAATAGACAATAACAGGTTGTGAAGTTGTGATAATGATCGTATTGCCATGGGTTGTTTTCAATCACCTATTAATTCAATCACCTATTTATTGAATCACCGTGCTTGGTGGCTTTGTGTATTAAGGCTCCTCAATGACGACGAAGACAGCCATTCTCAGGTCTGGGTTGCGGGCCGTTAATGGGTTAAAACCATTGTCTTTTTAACGAACTCAAGAAATCCAATTTAAGCAACAGGTTTAATTACAATTACCGTATTAATATGCAAAGTGTAATGACCCGATGACTAAGCTAAGTCGTTTGAGCGAAAGAACGTTCGCGAACTCCGATTTGGTAAAAAGAATAGAACAAATAAACGTAAAAGGAAATACAACATGGTTTAACGATCTATTAACATTAAGATAACCCATTTTTAATGATTTTTATTACGTCAGAGTGGGTGGTGAAATAACCTAGAGTGTAACTTATTCTTCAATTCGTTAACCGATTTTGATTCGACCACTAGTTAAACAATACACCTACTCATCTATAGGATCCGTTTGTTAGGATCAGACCAGAATAACAAAGCACAAAAACTTTTTATTTTTTTATTTTGATATTTAAGTGATTTTAAATGGTAAACGGTCCGAATTCTATCTAAAGTGATACTTCTTCCTAAATGTTTTATGAATGAAAAGTAATATGCACGCATATACATAGACAAAGCGTAACTACATCTACATATCGCCACAATAGGCTATTCTATTGTAAGATAATGGTCGTTTGTAATAGTGCGTAATACCTAATTATGACATAAGTGTTGAATGACGTAAGTACCATAGGTTGGTACTGTAGGGATGGTTGTTTTACAATACTAGTCCCGTTGTCTATCATCCATTTATACAATTTATTGCAGAAATAATACTGCTATATACACCGAGTTCAAATTCAGATCAAATTGGATTATGCTATTCATAAATCAATTAATTGAATAGGCATGATGACAAATTTTTGGAAATTGTTCTATAATGCTCTGGAATATATATTAATTACAACAAAGATAATATTTCTGCTTAAAATTAAGGATTAGTATTTAAAAGTTACTTTTTAATTCATAAATTTAAAATTCGCACCAAAACGCATCAAAGTGTCATGGCGTCCCTTTGCTACGTCACTTTAGAGTACAACAATCACTCGACAGTTGTAAACATCTTGATTTTTTGGAATTACAGTTGTTATTTGGTTATAAATATGAATTCGAAAGCGTATAGGTGGTGTTCAGTCCCTCTGTGTACTAACACGTCCATAAAAACTCCTGAGAAGTTATTTATTTTCGTTCCTTTTAATAAAACTATTCGAAATAAGTGGCTTAATCTTGCAAGACGTGATATGAAAGGAATAACACCCACTACTCAGCTATATTTTATTATATGTTTGATCCCAGAAATGATCCTAGCATTAACAAGTCTATTCTTGGTAAATTAGCGCTGGAAGCCTTTTGAAATCCTTGTTCCATGACTCAGTGGATCAAAGTCGATTTACACAAAACAAACTGAAGTTGAAAACAAAATAAAAACCGCGTATTAAATAGTAAAAACCAGCGAGTAGGTATGTATTCTATTGAATTACAAATAAACAATGATAGAGAACTCTAACGTGACGTCACGCGCTGTGATTGGTGTTCAACATGTCATGGCGGATTGTCGTATTTCGTGATTTTGATTTATTAATAAATTATTAATCTCTCTTTTAATTATAAAAAGAATAAGTGTTTTATAATCAACAATTCAGGTATATTATACATACAAATTATTTCAATGAAATTTACTTGCTGTCATCATGCCTATTATAAAAAACTCCATAATTAAGCATGTTAAAAAACGTTTGGTAGCAAAAATTTTAAGGCACCAATTGATAACAAGCTCTCGTTAAGCTAATCATTCATAGATATTAAGTCAATTTAAATAATTCGAGTATCTAGCTAATTCGCACTTTGTATACAACATATCACGAATGGGACTTACTGCTGTGGGTCATCCTTTCGCGAATGCGCTTGCTATCCATGCGAAGGGGGCTTCGGGTCTCAAGGAATCCCCTTTTTACCCGGGCTTGAACTCGTTCGGCCATTGCCTCCCGGTGAGCTATGGGCCCCGCTGTTGAGCAGGGTACCCTATCATTATCCCGTTAGACGAGCTGGTGTCGCAGTCAGTCGCCCCCCCGGCGGTCGGGGGGCTCGCCTGGCTCTAAGAGCTCCCGCGGAAGCGGGAGGCCCTCAGGTGGACGAGCGTGGAGGGGCGCGATACCCCTCAGCGACTCATGTGGCCCGTTGTCGGCTCGGTCGAACATCGACTTCGCCAACCGGGCCACAAATTCTGCTATTGATGGTACTTTTAGGTCGCGCGCCACCACGTCGTTCCTGACGTAGCGACTCGCACCCACGACAGACCTCAGAGCCAAGTTCTGCTGTTGTTGTAGGCGCTTTCGCTGCCACCTGCTGGTTAGTGCGTACCATGCCGGCGCCGCATATGTTATCCGTGATCGAACGTAGGCGTAGTACACCATCCGTTTGGCAGAAATTGGTATCCGGGATGTCAACACCGGTCGGAGTATAGCACGTGCGGCTCGGGCCTGCTGGACCATTTGGTCACAGTGCTGGCTCATCCGCAGCGTGCTATCGATGGTGCATCCCAGATACTTAACGGTAAGTTGCCACTCCAACGTCCGACCTCGGAGGTTGAGCGGCGGCGGCAGTTTGCGTTTCCTGGTGAACATGATGGGGACCGTCTTACCGACATTGACGGCTATCCTCCACCTGTCCAACCAGTCTGGTAGCAAGTCCAGCAGGCGTTGCATACGGCTAACAGCCAGCTCGGCTTTACGGGATGATAAAAAGTAGGCACTGTCGTCCGCAAAAAGTGCGAGCACCGCATCGCGCTCCCCCTCCCTAAGGTGACCCTCCAGGGTGGGGATATCGTTGGTGTACAGCGCGTACAGTGCTGGCGAGAGGCAGCTACCCTGTGGTACACCCGCACGTATTGGGCGGGGGTCTGAGGTCACGTTCTCAACCGATACCACGAACGACCGCCCATCTAAAAATGACGCTATTAGTCTAACCAGCATAGCCGGCACGGGTGTCTCCAACAATTTGTATACGAGCATGCGGGATGCCACACGCGGTCGAACGCCTTTTCAACATCTAGAAAGACCCCGACCGTGTGTCGCTCATAGTTGAGCTCGTTACAAATGTGGTGGATGACCCGCGTCAGGTGGAGCGTCGTCGAACGGCCGGCCCGAAACCCATACTGCTCGTCCCTTATATCAAGTGACGGCATTATGCGTTTCAACACCAGTCGTTCGAACAGCTTCGCCAGTGTCGACAGCAGCGTGATGGGACGGTAGCTAGCCGGGTAACGACGATCCGAATGGGACTTAGGCATGGCCCAAATGAGGGTCGCCGTTTTTGTGCTCACCAGCTGGCGCCACCGTCGAGGTGAGGTCTTGCTGTCAAAGCCCGCCCATACATAAACAGTGACTGTTGTGGACGACGAGCACCGATCTAGTTTTTAAGACTGAATTATGTATTATATTTAATTGGATAATAAATAAAGACTTACTACTGATAGGTTAAGATAGGAAAATAAGAAATACGAATTAGGGTCTCACTATGGTCTTGCTTAATGTATAAATAGAGTTTAGGGTTTCGATATGGTATTGCTAAATGTATAGTCGGAAATAGGGTTTCGATATGGTATTGCTAAATGTATAGTCGGATGTCATTATATGAGTGAAAGAGACAGAGATAGAGTGAGTGAGATAGATATAAGTAGGTTTATGTGTGAGCGAGACAATTGTTAATGTAAGCCCTCTGATTGGCGGACCAAATTAGGACCAATCAGATAGTTGTAAAAGTAGGCCCTCTGATTGGCGGACCAATCAGGAGGGATGAATTATTTTGTATAAATATCGGGTGCGCTGGCCCACAAATTGTCAGTAAGCAGCAAGCAACCAAGGAATAAAGAATAATAAGGAAAAATCGAAGAAGTCTTTCATTACAGTCCACTGCAAGCTGGTCCTTCGAGAAGCCGGATCAAGAACTGAAGCCGGATCGAGAACGGAAGCCGGATCAAGAACTGAAGCCGGATCAAGAACGGAAGCCGGATCAAGAACTGAAGCCGGATAAGGAAAATGGTCGTCACGAGGAGCCAAGCCGACGCTGAAGAGCAGGAAGAGCGCCGCATCGAGAGGGAACGTCAAAGGAGGGTTGCTCAGGACACGCCGCTATCGCCGAGTCCGTACAGGGACACCGAAGTAGGGACGGGGGCTACGACCGACGCCACCGGTGCCGCTACTGGGGTTCCGTGGTCGGGGACTACGACCGACGTCACCCGCACCGATCCAAGTACGGTGTGGCCAGGCACGAGCGACACCGTCCGCGCCGCTCGAAGGGGGATTACGACGGGAGCTACGATCGACGCGGCCCGCCCCATCGACGCTACTAGGACTGAAGACGCCGTCCGTGCCAGATCGCCGGCACGATCAACGCGTTCAACAAGAAGTACTGCTGCTACCCGGAGACGCCTCGCCGAGATGGAGGCAGAAAAGAAACTCGCCGAGATCAAGAAGAAGCAACTAGAGATCGACGCCGAACTCGTAAAGAAAACATTAGCCAACGAGTTAGCTACGATTCAAGATGAAGAAGAAGAGGAAGGAAGCATCCGCGCAGAGAACCTGCCGGAACCCAGGGGAAAGGTCAAGGCGTGGCTCAACACCCAACCGATCGACCTACGGGGGGAGCCGCACGTTGAAGACCAACCGCGACCGCGAGAAAAGTCACCTATTGCTGCAAGATGCATTGATGAACCCACAGAAGACATGGACAGATGGGTGAAGCCCAGATCCAAGTGCCCGGATCTGCCCGCTTTCTCTGGAAGCAGTAATGAATGGCTTATCTTCAAAGCCATGTATCGAGACACCGCGAAGATGTACCGACTGACACCAGGAGAGAATCTACAGAGATTAAGAAGCTGTTTGAAGGGAGCCGCTCGCGACACCGTAATCGCCGCACTTCACGCAGCCACCGATCCAGAGATCATCATGAAGATGCTCGAACAATGTTATGGGCAACCGGAGCTCATCATTGAACAAGCCATGGCGGAGCTGAAGAGACTTCCAAGACCGGGACCGTCGGCAGCGGAGCTCAACCAATTCGCCGTCAAACTACAGAACACCGTGTACATCATCAAGAGTGTCAACTGTCAAGAGTATCTCTACAACCCTCTGCTGGCACGTGAGGTCCGAGAGAAACTGAGCCCGCACCTGCAAGCGCGATGGTGCGACTACGCAACGGAGCACGTTGGAAGCGACGCAGAAATCGTCTTGCTCTCGCACTTCCTAATGCGAGAAGCTTCAAGAATGCTTCGCCACAACTTCTCGTCGCCTGCAGCCCAGACAATACGGCGGGAGTACAAGCCAACAACAGCAACACCGCAGCTCAACAGAAGAAAACCGAACGCGGTCTACAACATAGCCGAAGAGGAACAACCGAGCGACCTTTGCCCCGGTTGTGAGAAGAAACATAAATTGAACGAGTGCCCTGACTATGTGGCGCGATCCGTCAACCAGAGATGGGAGTTCGTGCGCCAAAAGAAGTTGTGCTTCAAATGTTTGAAGAGGAAGCATCGCCGAAGCGAATGTCGATCGAAACCATGCGACGTGGACCAATGTCGTCGCCCTCATCACATCACTCTTCACCACTCGTACGAAGAAAGAAAAGAAGACCCCAAGCCTTCGAAGAGTAACACAGAATCCGTGTTGGCACTGGACACCGCAGCAATGAATAAGAAGACTGTACTTCTGAAGATGTGCCCAGTCACCGTCGTCGGTCCACGGGGGGAGGTGAAGACACACGCATTGCTGGACGAAGGGGCCACGATTACACTCGTCGATGAAGCTATAGCGCAACGCATCGGTGCCAAGGGACCCTGGATGCCGCTATGCATACAAGGGGTCAACACGACACAGCAAGACGGCAGTAGTCAACTGGTCACCATCCACTTGAAGGGAAGAGACAACGAGTTGCACAAACTACGAGCGCGCACGATCAAGAACATGAGAATCCGTCAACAGTCAATCCCGACCGCGCTGTTGAACTACGAACACCTACGAGACCTGCCGAGAGATCAAGTGTGCTACGACTCCAGTCAACCGGGACTACTGATTGGAGCCGACCACTGGGAATGCATAGTCTCTCAAGAGTTGCGTGTAGGCGAACCGAACCAGCCAGCTGCATCACGAACCCAGCTGGGCTGGGTGATCCACGGGACGATGCCACGACATATTATAAGAAGCCAAGATAGCGTGCTACATGTCTACGCCACCGAACGAGGCGAAGACAAGGAAGAGCAAGAAACAAGACGACTGCACGACTTGGTGGAACATCACTTCCGCATCGAAGCCCTGGGTGTCGCTCACAAGCCACGAGTGAGCGACACAGATCAACGAGCAATGAAAATCGTCGAACAAACATTAAGGAAGATTGAAAAGGGATATGAAGTGGGGTTACCATGGAAAGAAGACAAAGTGAAGCTGCCTCCGAGCTACGACGCAGCACTACGGCGACTCTTGAAAATTGAACAAAGAATGGACGCCGACCCCAACTTCAAGCAAGAATACACCAAGCAGGTAGAGAACCTGCTGCAGAAGGGGTACGCCGAGCCATGCGACGGCAGCGAGATGGCAAACTCCGTCTGCTGGTACCTACCACACTTCGCAGTACAGAACCCGAACAAACCAGGGAAGCAACGACTGGTTTTCGACGCGGCAGCCAAGAACCGGGGGGTCAGCCTCAACGATTACCTACTGGAGGGCCCCGACCTACTGATGTCGCTGCCCGGAATCCTGTTCCGGTTCAGAGAGAAGCGAGTAGCGATCACCGCTGATATTCAAGAGATGTTCCTCCAAATTAAGATACGTCAAGAAGATCAACCGGCACAACAGTTCCTGTGGAGAGGGGACAACCGAGAAATACCGCCGCGCCACTACAAGATGACAAGCATGATCTTCGGCGCAGCGAGCTCTCCATTCATGGCTCACTACGTTCGAGACTACAACGCGAGAGTGCACGCTCACACGCACCCCCTCGCCTTCGAAGCAATCACCCGAAGTCACTACATGGACGATTTGGTGGCGAGCTATGAAGACAGCCGAGAGGCCCGCCGTGCCATCGCAGAGACACGCACGGTACATGCAGCGGCGGGATTTACTCTGCGAGCGTGGAGCGCCAGCGAAGCCAACGTGTTGCAAGACGTGCCAGAGGAACTACGCTCGACCACGCCTACTCAGCTCGGAGGGGAAGGCATCACGAACAAGATACTGGGGCTTGTCTGGAACCCAGAACTGGATGAACTAGGGTTCAACACATCGATGAACCGAGTACCGGAAGAGGTACGCGCACAGAACCGTGCGCCGACGAAGAGAGAGGCGCTGAGCGCGGTGATGTCCATATACGACCCGCTCGGGCTCCTCAGCAACTACACGATACGAGCGAAGATCATCCTGCAGAGTTTATGGCGACTGAAGATATCCTGGGACGAACCTATCCCCGAGGAAGAACAAGAGCTCTTCGCCGCCTGGATGAAACAGCTGTCCGGCGTATCTCACCTGCGGTTGGAGCGACGATACGCACTGGGGGACTGCAAGAACGTAGAACTGCACGTGTTATGCGATGCAAGCGAACAAGCATACGCGGCGGCGGCGTACTGGCGCATCACTTTGCCCGACGGAAGCTACCGCCTGAACCTCATAGCTGCCAAGTCAAAGGTGGCTCCGAAGCGAACTCAGACGATACCGCGCCTCGAGCTCCAAGCAGCGGTCATCGGAGCCCGGCTGGCTGACACCATCAAGAAGGAGCATCGCGTCGAGACGACACGAACGATCTACTGGACAGACTCGATGACTGTGATTCATTGGATTCGACACGACGCAAAGAGATATACCCCGTTCGTCGCACATCGCCTGGGGGAAATATCCGAGCTGACCCAGAAAGAAGAATGGCGGTGGGTGCCGACCCACGAGAACGCAGCCGACGACGCCACGAGGTTCACGAACACACCGATCACCGCTGAGGACCGTTGGTTCCGGGGGCCCGACTTCCTAAGGCTCCCGGAAGACCAGTGGCCCAGAGAGAAGACAGAAGACGAAGCCGAGGAGGAGGAAGTGATCCTCCACGTCTCCGACGAAGAAACAGCCGTCAACGGGTGGCTACCGGACCCCGACCGCTTCTCAAGATACGAGACACTGGTGAGGGCGGCCGCACGGGTGCTAGCCTTCGTAGATATGTGTCGACACCGAGCAACACATGTGGAGTGCCGCCACGTCGAGGAAGCAGAGAAGGCCCTCCTACGTCGGGCGCAACGCGACAGCTTCCCAGATGAACTGCAGCGGCTGAAGAAAGGAAAACCAATTATGAAAACGAGTCGACTGTTCCGGCTGGACCCCATACTGGAAGAGGACATCCTACGAGTGAGGGGTCGCATCGGAGTAGCCACGGCACCAGCGAGTATGAAGCGACCTATCATACTGGACGGTCGCCACCGAATCACCAGACTCCTTGTGCAGCGAGAACACTGCGCCGCGGGGCACGCTAATCGGGAACGCGTGACGAACGACCTGCGACAGAAGTACTGGGTGATACACCTGAGACCTACGGTACGCGCCGTCGAAAGAGATTGCGCTCTATGCAAACGAAGAAAGGCTAGACCGCAAGTACCGATCACTGGGGATCTACCACGCGAGCGACTAGAACCTTTCAAACGTCCCTTCAGTTACTGCGGGTTGGATTACTTTGGACCCATGGTGGTGAAGATTGGACGGCGCCGGGAGAAAAGGTGGGGTGCGCTCTTCACGTGCCTCACGACCCGCGCTGTGCACCTAGAGGTGGTGCCATCACTCTCCACGAGCTCTGCGATAATGGCAATGCGACGGATGGCGGCGCGACGGGGATGGCCTCGCACGATGTACTCTGACAACGCTACCAACTTCCGGGGAGCTGACAAGGAGCTGCGCGCCGCCTACGAGGAGTGGTTACCTGCGCTGCGAGACGAGGGACTGATACAACGCATGGAGTGGCGCTACATACCTCCGGGTGCACCGAACCAGGGAGGAGCTTGGGAGCGGATGGTGCGATCAGTTAAAACCGCGCTGTCCGCCACCCTCAACGAGAAGGAACCGACCGAGGAAGTACTATACACACTTCTCACCGAAGCGGTGTATTCGATCAACGCCCGGCCGCTAACGCACGTCAGCGTGGATCCGAACGATCCCGAGGCGCTGACACCGAACCATTTCCTGCTGGGATCATCGACGGGTCTGCCTCACACGGGCCCGTGTCACGAAGCAGATCGACGGACGTGGCGAGCCAGCATGGCGCTCGCAGACCAGTTCTGGCAACGCTGGGTGCGCGAGTACCTCCCTACCCTGGTACAGTGGGCCAAGAAAGTGGTGTACCAGTTTTCGTTTAGTTTCCTAGTTATCAAAAGTTACATCAAAGTTCATAGGAAATATCACTGAAAGAGACACATAATAATGACGTAAACCTAATTGTTAAGATTACATACATCATAGGTCACATTATAGGTGCAAGACATTTTAATCTTTATTAGAAACGGATAATGCATTAATTTGTGCAAAGAAGATTTAAATATTCTGAACAAAAGCATAAGAACTATTTCAGTTGACAAAATAATTCTTTTTAAAAAGAAAATTGACAATTGACATTTAGTCAAATAAATATGCAAGCAAAGATGTTTTAAATATCTAGATGAAACACCGAATCCGCGCAAACGTGTCAAAAAATTGTGGCTAACTGTTAGTCACAATTTTTATATCATTACGCACACATTACGCACACATAAACAATAGATGAACGGGTAAAACATCGCCTGCACGCACACATGCTTGATTATGTTGCCTTGTTTTCATTGTAGGGCGACGCTCAATCTAGATATTTAAAACATCAAGGTATGCAAGTAATGTAATAGAATTGGCTAAGTGCGAGTCGGACTCGCCCATGAAGGGTTCCGTAGCACCAAGTAACATAATATAAAAAAATATTCGAGTAAGTAGATTGAATGAAAGGTAAATTGCGGTTTACGATTTATGACGTATTAAAAAAACTACCTGCTAACTAGATCTCATTCAAACCAATTTTCGGTTGAAGTTTACATGGCAATGCACATGATATATGTTTTTTAGTTTTATCATTCTCTTATTTTGGAAATTACAAGGGGGGGGGGGCACATATTTTACCACTTTGGGAAAAAATTATATTAGAAACCTCAATATCATTTTTGACGACCTATTCATAGATATTCCACATGTATGGGTTTGATGAAAAAACATTTTTAGAGTTTCAGTTCTAAGTATGGGGAACCCCCACAGTTTATTATTTTTGTGTGAAAATCTTAAAGCGGTTCACAAAATATACCTTCCGACGTCAATGGTTCGATCAAGTTTAAACTAAGAACAAAACAAATGTCACGTACTTATAATCTGATAAAGATGGCAATAAAAGTTGTCAGATCGATCTGCAAGCGAAACTAACCTTTATCACCTATGAATCTGCAAACGGCATTCAACCTTAGGGTGGTAAACCAATTCTTTGCCCGACCGTACCTCGAGGCGAGTCATCAGGCGCCGAGCGACGACTGAAGATCGGCGATATCGTAATCATCGTCGACCACACTCTGCCACGGAACGTGTGGCCCATGGGAATCGTCGAGCGCATCTACGAGGGTCCAGACGGCGGGGTTCGAGTGGCTGACGTCCGCACCAGAACGGGAGTCTTCAAGCGGCCTGTGAGGAAGCTCGTCGTGATGGAGGCTACGCAAGCTGCGCCGGGGGGAGGAGATGTTGTGGACGACGAGCACCGATCTAGTTTTTAAGACTGAATTATGTATTATATTTAATTGGATAATAAATAAAGACTTACTACTGATAGGTTAAGATAGGAAAATAAGAAATACGAATTAGGGTCTCACTATGGTCTTGCTTAATGTATAAATAGAGTTTAGGGTTTCGATATGGTATTGCTAAATGTATAGTCGGAAATAGGGTTTCGATATGGTATTGCTAAATGTATAGTCGGATGTCATTATATGAGTGAAAGAGACAGAGATAGAGTGAGTGAGATAGATATAAGTAGGTTTATGTGTGAGCGAGACAATTGTTAATGTAAGCCCTCTGATTGGCGGACCAAATTAGGACCAATCAGATAGTTGTAAAAGTAGGCCCTCTGATTGGCGGACCAATCAGGAGGGATGAATTATTTTGTATAAATATCGGGTGCGCTGGCCCACAAATTGTCAGTAAGCAGCAAGCAACCAAGGAATAAAGAATAATAAGGAAAAATCGAAGAAGTCTTTCATTACAGTCCACTGCAAGTGACAAATGAAATTCAGACCATTCAGACAAGCGAAAAGTGACAGACAGACCTCCCTTCTCACTAGCGCCTCTAGCGGAAAATTCACACGCGGTTACCCTCATTGAGCTATTCGTAATTTGCGAGCTTGTTCATTGCTCTGACTCACACTCTATCAAACTACACAAACGCTCTATCAAACTACACGCACGATTAAAATCATGCTACTAAAGCTTTTATGCGAGAACGCAACGATTCTTTAATGTGTCAAATTATCGATATTTAATCGATCGATTGATACTTATACCATAGAAATAGCAAGTAAGGAACCTTAGACTTGGCACAACTTGGTCTTGAGATTCCATTCCTTTTTAGAGAAAAGAAACAGCTCTATCGAGACTTGGCAATTTTTTTACAGAATGTCTTAGGTAGCATTAACAATACAGTTTTTACAACAATCACATACGGGAATACTTATCTATGATATTATTGACCGAAGACAAAATATATCAGCTGCTTTAAAAAATTAATTATTAGCAAATTATTAGCAAAGTGTATTCAACCCTGAACAGCATGAACACAAGTCCACAGACGGTTAAGGGTGTCTGTAGCGCCGCCCAAAACTATCGACCGTGAAACCGAATAGCAGAAACTTCCTAATACATTAGCTGTCTACTACAGACCTCGGCTTCTAATAGAAACGGATCAGGAGGTACAGAGCGTGCTCTATCATTATTGTCCAGTGCGGATTGGGCTAGAAGCCAACAGGACAAACCAACAGGCCTGCAAACGGGCGTACAAATCGTGCACTGCACGCGGGCGGCTAGCAGAGGGGAAGGGGAGGGGGGCGATGCATCACGCAGGAGCGGCAAATAAACTGTTCACGTATTTCAATAAAAATCGTAATTTTAATAAAAGTCAACCCATATCAAATGGTACTGCAGGCGGGCGCTCATACAACTAGCGGCGGGCCTGGAAAGAAAGTTCTTATGCCACCAAAAGCCTACCCACATGGCTCAATGACTGTTGGCCAACAACCAAGACTGACCACTTAACGTGCTCCATAAATGAGAGAAGAGCTCAAAAGATTTTGTATTTAGCGGTCTCCCATACAACTATCGACCGCGTCTACAGTTGCTTAAACTCGGTCGTTCACTTTCGATCGACATAAGCCATTGAGTTATGAACTCTCCACGATCTAATTGAGGACTGTATTGGGACAAATGGATACTTCCGCAAGACGGTACGGAGTTGTAAGGGGTGAATATTTTTAGTTACACGGAACTAAAAATAATACACGCGTTCACAAATAATCCCAATTATCCTACATAAGACAATTTGTTGCTCTTTATTGTTGCTTAGGAGAAAATATTAATACAATGTTAAAACAATAATAATAAAATTAATAACCGTCAAAGGATCCGTTTGGGGATCGGACCGCAAATAACTATTTCCAACATCAGAAACATAATTTATTAAATAACTCCTTATTAGAGATAAAGATAATGGCATATATTGAATCCCTTATACCAGGGTAACTAATTTAATAACTGGGATACAAACAAGACAACTTGAGCAACCCAAAGCTTTGCAGTATATTTATTTCACGTGATGATATAAAAATCACGATCATTCGATTATAGACAAGAAAAGGAATATGGCTTATTAGTATAGCAAGCATAACATGATTATAACAAACCAGATTCATTATAAATTAATAAGTTACCTACATTATTTCATTAATGTTCCAATTTTGCTCGGTACTTATGTGATTCGTTAATGTGATCATTACGGCACTATTTATTTTTGTGGGCGTGTTTATCCGTGTTATAAAAACAGTGTTATTGTAATTCGGTAAGGCCGTGACAAACGAGAGGGGAGTCACGTCCGCACGTGAACGGCTCACAGCGTGACGGTTGACTCCAAAGTCCTCAATACACGGTCACTGGTGGAGCGTCAAGGATAAATCACTTCAGTCTTCGAACCTACAACCGTGATAGGTTGTCGAACCGCGCTCCACAAAAATACAATAATAATATGCAATTGGAACAGAGAAGCTTTTAGCAAATTTGGATTTGGGGCCAGTGACACTTATAAATACGGTGACACTTTTCTTAGCTCATTGATCAAATTTAAATAAGACTAATAAAATTATTGTAAAAAAGCACAGCACAATTGTTAGAATTAACTATATCCAAGTGCAGAGAATAAAACATATTGAAAAAAATATTCTACGTCTAGTCCAATAATAGCACCTAACTCATAATAAAATTGTTGATTCGTCAGTAGATATGTATGTGGAAAATTCCATGAAATTTCGATTTCACAATCACAAGTACAACTTCATTTCTTTGTTCAGCTCTATGACGATAGTACAGAGACCATCATCTCATCCCACTGCTGGGCGCAGATACCCTCTTACAACGCGTGTAAATAATTTAATTCTAATACGCGCATAATTTTCATAAATTAGTGGTGCTTGGAAGATTCGAACTAAAGTCCTTGTGTTCAAACACTTGTAAACACTTGGTTATCACTAATCACTCCTATAACGCAATTGATTGATTATATTAATTGGACTATCGTCTCACTTTGGCGGTCATACCGTAGTCGTCACGTTCGTGGTAAGACAGCACGTGCGAACTATCAACGTACGCTCAGCACAGTTAAACAGGATCATTGTCGTCCTTAAACGGATTTATAATGCAAACAGGTCAATAATCTTATTAACTCATAAGCATGTGCCTCGATCACTGAGTAATAATGAATGTAAATAGATGCTTATTGTGTTACTAGTGCTCTTCAACCAGTAAGGACCACTTAGGGGATTCTAGTGTAACGGAACTTATGAAAGGGTTCAATTGTGAATACTTTTAAGATTTGTTACATTTTGCATGTTGACTGACAGCATAAGAGATATCTAAAATGTTTTGACTGGAGTATACTTCTGAGCGATCTATGTGTGATGCATTTAAAAATATATTAATCAAATAAATAAATGTGATCGTTTTTCAAAAAACACGTTTAAATATATTTTCACATTCAGTTCTCTAATTAAACTTCGTCATAATCGTGGTAATTACTCACTGCTATAACTATTTCGTTTCTTCTTTAAGGTCATCAGCTTACCTGAAATAATAAAAAAAATTGTCAGTGCATTTACTTCAAACAATTACATCTGTAGTAATATAAATGTAAAAGGATGTGCCTGCTTCGATTTTCCGCTTAATTCGCTGAATCTATTTATATGAAATTTTGTATTGGGGTTGATTTTGATCTTGGAAAGAACAAACGATAGGTTCATTCCGAAAATACGTTTCCTTTGGATTATTTTAACGACATTTTTCATCATCTATAAAGTAGTCAACAAAAACCAAATTTGTCTCACGTAATAAACAAACATAATCCGATCCGATCACATCAAAGAGATACTTTAATACAATCATGTCAGTCATATTCTGTAATGGATCTTTTTCACTTCAGTCCCGAATCTGCGTGTTCTCAATTTACAATTTTTTGCGAGTCCGTGTCCTCGGGCGCAGTCGACGATGTGAGTGTGAATAAATTACTTTTTTACACGATCCATTTCAACCAGCATGACCGTGATGAGTGTAATCGTAGCCTTAGGACTTTGATATCAATCTAAATTCTAAAATCTCCACTACAGACTCACGCGTTGAAGTATAAATAGAGTATTTACTAATACGACACTTTTTAAAACTTAAAATCCGGCAACGTAATAAACAAAGCCTAAAGAATCCGAAATGGTCATTAAAATTGAAAAATGATATAAGAAACATAACGATTATTTCCGAAGTAAAATATAACTGATCCACTGAGGTATCAGTTCTTGAGGATCAGACCGGACTAAACCCACAACAACAAAGTTCAGCGACTTACAAATTGGCTTCTATACTTGAGTCGCCGAGAATATAAAATTGCCACTCCCCGCTAAAAACAAATTTATTACCTGAACTCACAGTTCAATTTAGCTGGTAGGTATCTACCTAAGCAAAATTTATATAAGCAGAAGAAGAAATTTTGCTTCTTTATGAAGGAAAGGAAAGCTAGCATTTGTGTGGGTCGTCATTAAAACGAACTCCATAATCGAAAATCGCCAAAATATCGCAAATGCAGTGACACTATAAAAGTTAAGACAAATCGATTTACATAAGAATCATCACAATCCTCCTCCCACGCGTACAACCGTCAGAGATAGATGTTATCTTATTTACGAAACATCTTCGATTAAGTGAATATCTTAGCTCTACTGTCGGCAAAGCGATGCGCGATGGTGCAATAAGCATCCTTTTGATGACATTTGTAAAGGTTGATGGCGGCATTTACCGGTGTCGAAACTAGTCATCACGGAAAAAGCGCCATTCATGTCTGTGCGACTTCCGGGTTTTGTGACGAGCATTTACATACTGCGGGCAATCTACTCTACACATATACAAAATATTGATCGATGTAGATGAAAAATATTTAGGAAATACTATCAAAGGTTATTAACACCAAAGATCCTACTCGTGTAGTAGATAATAATTTTTAAATGTTTGATAGTTTGTTTTTAATTTCTTGTAGTTCACTATGCCTGGGTTATTGAAGGCATCAATCGCAACTGAACTTGGAACTCTTAGTTCAATAGATAAGAAAGGTCCGAGCAAATCTACCAGATAAGTCGTGTGTGTAATATTTATCATGAACTTTGATTGCTACCAACAATTTATAACTTTCAAATACACAACAAAACATTCATTTTCCATGGCCATAAAAATAGGTAGGTACCTCCTAGAGAAATTATTTCGTAACTACATAATTGCTCAACTTCGAAAAGAGGGTCAATAAAACAGTAATTGAAGAGCGCCCCTTAATTTACTTCGTAAACACGAGCCCACCGATTGTAATTAAAGTTTAGTACATTGTAATAATATATACCGAAGCATTACCATATATAATAGCGATAAAAGCCATGAGCTACACAAATTACACGTTCCGTTTGGCCAATAGAAACAAAAACGGCCACCGACCACAATTACAAGTCGTTAGGTACGGTAACAATGGTCTCAATGTTTATATTTATCCAATTGTAGAGACAGCGCTCTAGTTAATGATCTTTGCAGTGTCGATATCAATTGTCTCGTACGAGGGTTCTTTAACTAGGCGTACTTACATTTGATTGCACCTACTCGCTTTTTCATCTATTCTTGCTTAAAACTGTCTCTCAATTATTCGTGTTTTACCTACGGCTCTACATTCCTACATTGATAGACATTATAAAATAAAGTGTCTTAAACATAAACGTACCCTAAATTCACTTAAACTTGAAGTTTTTCTTTTTGTAAATTTAATAAATTAAAAGAACAATGCCCACTTCCCATACATTGGAAAACCTGGAATGAAATGGATTAATAACTTATTAAAAAGACAGTATATAACAGAATCACTGGGTTCCCGCTAAGTGAGGCGCGAGTCCGGGGACTCTCGATCGTTCCCGACGTCCATGAAACTTGCTGAATATTATCCACTTCCAGTCCAGTACACTTTCAGAATTATCGACAAGCGCTCAGACCTCATTTAGCTCGTGCACGAATTGAACTTTGCTTATCATTTCATAGTTCCCAAGTAGTGTTGGGATCGATCGATCGAGTGGTCTAGGTAGAAACCTCAGTAGAAACTATCGATCGACGTCGACTACTCCATTTCACCATCGATCGATGGCGTCGATCGACGATCGATCGATTGGTCTGGTAACACCCTAATATCACTAATATGGATCAACATAACTAGTTTCGTTGTGCCACTACATAGGTAGGTATACGTGTAAAGTTGCCCCAGCTAATCGTTTCGGTGAACGCGGCATATTGTTTCCTTGCGTGGGCGCGATTGTTGCACCCACCAGCCACCACCCATTCCGCTGATGAATTGCAACGCACCAGGCGAATTAGTCACAATTAATTACACGCCGCGAAATCGTTCCTCGTTAACGTATCTGTGCTTAATAAGCTGTGCGTGGGTTTTAATTTGAGTCGGTTTAAGGTTTAAGCCATAGAACGCATGTGCAGTGCGCTAACTTTGTGTTTTCGATGTGTATCAGAATAACACAATACGTACATAACTGTATACTATACAATACATGCATAAAGCTACATATATTATACCAACAATTTTACGTTTCTCACAATATTGTTTCTAATTTCATATCAGTCAGTATTCATTCAGCAAATAAAATTATAAAATTACGATATGAAATGAAATAGGATTTTTTTCTTGAAATTAGCGTTGCCATAAAGCCCCTGGGGTTATAATGAACGTCCGTCGTAAATTAAGGTATATTAATAGGTAACAACAACTAATCTTTAATTTATAAAGTGTTACATCATACATGACAAATCTAATTCCTCACTGCATTTATTGTAGCGACACAGATTTGATGTAATAACACACGAAATCATGAGTTTCGAAATACTTGCTATTAGCACTTCGGGTATGTTAATTTATTTAGTTAGATACTTGGGTTAAGCCAAGTGCGTTAGGCCTTCAACTGTTTACATTCGTTAATTAGCTTTCAAACTTCCGTTAATAAGTCTTTCCCAACTATATTAAGACTGTGACACCCAAAATTCTAACATTTTGACCGCAGATCATCATCGAGTTTTTATCATTCCTTGCAGAAATTACCTTCAAAATAAAAGACAAGAGTATTGAGTCTTATTGGTAACAAAAAGAGTATTGTATACTTAGTTATCATTCATGTATAGGTAGATGAGAACTAAGCTTAACAACGAAAGTACCTCCCTAGACTAAGTAACGATAACGCCGGATTCACACATATTAGTGAAGTCACCGTTCCGTCAAAGTTCCGGCAAATCTTTCATATTCATATTACATTCTCAGCATTGTCAGTGCAGTGTCAGTGAAGGAACTGTGACGGAACGGTGACTTCACTAATATGTGTGAATCCGGCGTAATAAAGCACGAATACCGAATCAAACAACGAACGGCAAAGTGATCCAGCAACTATCGTATTGCGCAAAATCGACTTCGCAATACGAAATATTTTCAAATGAACGAAAAAGAAACGTATCGACTAATCATTGAAAAAATCGATACAATTGCAATTATAGGTAATCCGGCACACGTACTTCAAAATGGATTTCGAATTTAAGTGTTTGTGTGTGTTTTTATCTGTCGGATTGTATGCGAGCATTGCGAGCGTATGTGTGTGCGTGCGGTAAGTTATTTATTTCAGCATGTAGGTATACACCAAAATGTAATACGGGATACATTTTTACAAGAACAATACCTACGGCTTTTGGGAAATTGCAGCTGTAGTATGGCGAGTGATTCAAAGTCCGGTTTGGACGTAGGCTATGCAGGAATTTACTCACAGTTACCATCACACTATCATTTAAAATATATACACAATGATAACCATTAGCCCTATCATTTTCACGAGAAAAGACCAGAATTCAGCAGTGGGACAGTGAACTTGGAAATCCAAGTATTTTACATCCAGGGACTGGTTGTCAATCGAGACTAGCCACATTGGAACCGCTCTAAAGCCTAATAATTATTCAGCAAATCTAATATTAACTAGACAAAGCCGCAGGCGTTTGCACTGTTCAAACAGCATAATTACAGGCCGGTGCTGTTACCTCAATCAGTGAGTAATTGGTTGGAATTCGGTGTTTGATTGCTGACTCCAGTTCCGAGAAGAGCATGCACACTACACGCGAACATTACGAGAATGTGATTCTACATAATCGTGTAAATGCTCAAATATTTCAAAAGGAAGGGAAACAGAAATTGTATGAATGCCTTGCATTGTTGGCGTCGAATTAAACCATTACAAGTACACGCAGATTGTGTTACATCTCTATTATGTTTAAGTTATGTTTAAAGATAAGTTTAAGTTATGAAGCGTTTAAAGAAAAGTTTTAAGTTAAGCAGCGTTTAAAGAAGTCGAGCTCTATCCCCAAACCCGAAACAACTCGTATAAATACGTTTTTATCGCATGTTTGAAAATTTTAAATAATAATTTTTATTGTAAATGAAAACGAGACTAATCATGTTGATAAAATATCACATTACATATTATAACGAAAAATACTGACGAACTTTTATCAATCGTAAGAAATCGACCAAGTAACCAATTCGGATGCGATCATAATGGACGTCTGTTAATGACTTGAGCGTTTTATAGGCTACATTAAACCATAAATCATAAACTAAAACTGTAAGACAACAGTCGTTAAACCTTACACGTGCCTTAGGGCAGGCATTCTTATGCCGTTACATTACGTTTTAGGTATCTAAGTACCTACATTGCGGATTGATGGATTGAGAACTCCATCAATCAGCAAGTTATTTGGTAATTAATGTGTTTTATAATTATAACATCAATTCTTTCTGTAGTTCAACACCATGTGTACCATGTTCATGTTCATGATCTACTAAGATACCTACCATCATTACCTTACGAGAAAAAAAATCCCACCTGAAATTAACATTTAGAGAATTCAATATCGAAGTATAGGTACCTATGCCAAAGACCAGTCTAAAGTCAACTTCACATAAAATCTTGGCAATTAAAAATTAATTGAAACAAAAAACAATGTAACCTTTTCGACCTACCTATTAGGTACCTACATAAACGACAATGTGTGTTAGTGATGTAACGAATGTCACTTTTTCAACATTCGCGAATGCGAATGCGAATGCGAATATTTACTTTTGATATTCGCGAATGCGAACGCGAATGCGAATATTAAGTTTTTTTTTTAATTTGAACTCAATTTTCTTTGCGTGATCCATTTGCATCTTTCTCCGAAAACTACCGAGTTGATTATAACTTACCTGACTAAATTGTCACCCCGCTAGTGGGTTGTTCAAGTACGTAAGCAATTTTTTTTTAATTTTCACCTTTATAAAACATCACCCACGAAGCGAAACAGTAGATTGGCTCTTGATCACATCTATTTGCAATTAGGAAAACGCCAGAAATAGCGTTTGTTTCGAGCATAGACAAGCGGGTTTGCCCTATGCGTTTAAATATAACTAACTTTTTACAAAAAAATAACCGACTTCAAAGTCGAGATAACTCAAAAACCATTCGCCAGATGTCGCTCCAATTTATAAGGTACCACATGACAAGTACTACTTTTCGAACAAAAAAAGAATCATCAAAATCGTATCACCCAGTAAAGATTAGCATAAATTAAATTCACATGATTGAGAATAACTCAAAAACTGACCCTCAGATGTGTGTCAAATTAAAATGCGACCAGACGGCAGTCATTAGCTTTCGAAAGTCGAAAGAATTATCGAAATCAGTTTATCCAGTACGAAGTTACGGGGTAACACATTTAAGAAAAGAAGATATAGACGAATACTTAATTCAAAATCTCCTCCTTTTTTTTGAAGTCGGTTAAAAAGTAGACAAAGTTATGTAGAAAATATGGAAAAGTTTTTTGACGTGACAACGTTACGTTTTATAATTCGATATAGCCGGCTGCACGCACGAAAAACATGACGTCTATGCGTCGTTACCTGACGTCATGCGCTCTGAGGCGTCCCATGTAAAGCTTGAAGTGCAAGCGAGAGCGCGGAACGAGCGACAAAGAAGCACAATCGGCCTTTGTCAATGTAACTCTGACGTCTCTTTATCGAAATTATTTATAACCAGCCAGGTTTGTTTTGACTTGTTTGTGGCACATTGACATGACATAATATGCACAGACTAGCTAAAGATTAATGTTTCGTTATACGGTATGCAGCGACTAGTCCTTTTGGTAAAATATGCTTTTTATCGAAATTATTTATAACCAGCCAGGTTTGTTTTGACTTGTTTGTGGCACATTGACATGACATAATATGCACAGACTAGCTAAAGATTAATGTTTCGTTATACGGTATGCAGCGACTAGTCCTTTTGGTAAAATATTTAATAAAGGTTTTTAGCTGCAATATAACAGTAAATAAATTATAACTAAGTATTCAAAGATAGTTTAGGATGACTATTAGTAATTATGCTACCATTCCATCAGTATTTTCATAAGACGTTGTCACGTTCAACTATCGTCAGTAAACCGACTTTACAGACAACCAATTTTTTTATTTATTTAAAGATATATTGGCTTACTAAAGTAATCACCAACCAGACCCGCCCACCCATCATTTAATCAAAATTAAGCAAAACATACATTCCTTCCCCCGTTAAACCCCCGTAGTATTTACGTAACACCCCAACAGACCAGTGCCGAAGTCTATAAAGTTGGTCAAAAGTAAAAAAAATAGTAAGAAAAGTATAGATTGTTTTATTACCTATAACTTTGTCATTAATTTTTTTAATAGGACTTGTAGTTTTTCTGGAAATTGCGATAAACCGTTTTTTACCCTTATAAGCCCCCCTCAACCCCTTCCCGACCTTAGATCGTACGTATGTAAATTGTTTTTCGTTTATTTTTGTCATTTTTCTTCCTTTTCTAATGGGTTTCATCCTGTTACTATTTTTTTTCGTTTCAAAAGTTATCGGCACTGGGCTACTAATGCGGTCTGCATGTAGAAATCAACATGTGAATTTCGAAATATAGTTGAAAGTGAATTTTTTATTTTTTCTGGTGTAAATATTCGCAAAACATTCGCATAAATTTTGCGAATGCGAATGCGAATGCGAATATGGAAAAAACATGCGAATATTCGCGAATGCGAATGCGAATATTCGTTACATCACTATTGTGTGTCACACGATGCGGTCAAGAGGCCATCATAAACAGCACTTGGATATTCTATTCTAGATACATGTGAAACGTGATCAAGTAGGAAACAAACAACATAACGAGGAAGTGCGAGCCGATGAATCGATACGTAAAAGATCTCTTCCTATTGGTGCGATACTGCTAGATATTATCATTCATACAATGATGGATTGTATAGCTGCACAATTACCATATACATACATTGATATGTTCTAAGATACGAAATACACAATTGTTTCTTGCAGATGTAGGCAGTGCAAATGAACTATAGTAGTAAGACAATGTAAGTAGTTATAATTGAGAATTTTCGTGGTATAAGTAGTTATTTGATTTGATGCGGAATCTAACGCATCTATCGAATATCTTTATATTCATTCATTTCATTTATATTCATTCATTCATTCATTTACGGATACAGTAATACACATAAGTATACCTAAATCGTATAATTTATAAAACTTCATTTCATAAAACAATGTTTCGAAAAATTCACAAAATCATTACGAGTATCAAAATAATACTTATAGGACTTATCGAGATTAAAAAAAATCAGGATTATCCACTTAATGACCTCGTCAATAAGTCAATATTGCAAAGTAGCGAAAGTCAACTTCCACCTGTTTGGGCTCGACCACTCTGCTTCTGGTTACGAGAGGAAACCACTTCTTAAACATTATTATATCCTGACATTGGCAACGCAAGGCCGCCGGGTCAATATTCCGGATCTTGACCCGTGAAAGGCTCGTTAAATAAAACCTTTTCGTCCCCTTGGAGATTTCCATATAGATGGATTCTGTAATCAAGTCTTCTATGCATAATATGCATATTTTTTATATAGAAGAATTTTTGCATTTTATTTACAGTGTTATTTCTGAAGTTAAACCACTTTATATCTATATATATATTTAATTGGCTTGGCTCTGCATGAGATCTGACAATTTATAGGAATCATACGTATAAATGTAAAAATAATAAATATAAATTGTTATTATGAATTACCATGACGGACTACTATTCAAAGGGTTTGGATTCTCAGCGAGGTATACTTAATTTGAATGATCAGGTTTTTCTGTTCTCGATCTGGATTTGTGTATTCTTGGCTTCCTATGTGTTGTCCATGGCCCCACGATACAATATATCCATCATGGGGCTCCGAGTGTGTAGCATTACGGCGTTTTCTTATTGCTTTTGTAATAAGTACTATAGCTTTTATTGCTCATATTAGTACTGTCTTCACAGCTACATATTTGCGTGCTTATTAATAGAGATAGTCTTATTCAATACATTGTAAGTAATTAAAATATTTACCTTTTAAAAGCGATAAATGTTATTTGGTTTCACGTAATCGTAGGTAAATGACTGATTAATAACAACTCCGAGTAGGTATATCTAACTAAATATAAACAAAGTGTTATATTAGGTATTATATTTCGTATCAACGAATCATCTGATTTGCATATTATTTACTTAAATACATTGATTTTTTTTCTATCAGTAGATTTTTAGTACCAGTAATGCCATTAACTGTATATTCGAAAACTAAACTTATGCGATTTGTGTACGAACGTAGGTTCCTGAAAAATTGGGATCATTTTGTGTATCAGAACAATGGACTTTTAGTATAAGATGACATTATTGATGGGATAAAGTTTTTCATTCTAAAATTGTTGAACGGATATTAATATCTACCATTAAACATGAAGCTATTTCAACGGAGTGATACACAGAATGATTTCACGATACGATACGATAGCAATTAAGCAAAATAAAATATACGGTTCACGAGATATTTGACTAGCTCGATTCCGAAAAAACAAATTTAAATACGAGGCCAATCACGTGACCTGACCTGTCAAAAAAAAGTCCTCATGGCGTCGTGAATAGAATTAAAGAAGCGCGGTCTACGTTATTAATTAAACCGCTTTCTAAGTTTTCTAGTCAACACTGCAACATCAACAGTAGTGAGTAGAGAATTAGAGATAACGTATTAAACAATGACAGGAACCCACATGATCGAAGCCACGGCTTGTTTCACCACGTCCCGTAAACAGGAAACCCATAGAAAGCCGCTTGAAAGCTAATGAATCAATCATGGTTTAAGATACGTGCTCGAGTGCGGCAAAAATAACATCGATCGTGTTATTTTCTACTGTATATTTAAGAGCTAAAAATATAAATAAGTCTGTACTTACTCTCATATAGTAACCGGTGTATCATAAAATATAGCACGCAATACGACAACGAGAAAACAATCCGGATAATACCGGATTATCGCAATCCGTACATCATGTGCACCGTGGATGCATTGAGGGCAAAAAATGTTACATAAGTATGAACATCAAGTTCATTAGATAACATAACAGCTATGCAATTCGCTCGTCACGTCATACCGTCATCAAGCTGATAATAATGCATATTCATGGTCTCGCACACCTTGCTATGACTTTATCTCACATTTTTGTTTTAATCTCACTCATGGATTCAAGATTTGGTTTCGTAAACAAGATACCCATTCGGCTGTCAATTTTTTTTAATTTTGAACCCCGACGCAAATTGAGATGTTAAAAGTTTCACGTGTCTGTGTCACATTATGGCTTCTAAACAAATGGACCGATTATGATGCGGTTTATTTTCTCAGCTACTTATTTATGAAGATCTATTGAGACGTTTAATTATTAACAGTTCATTAGATGATTTACTTAGTCGGCGGATGTTTTAATTTCCATATTTTCCATAAGTTTTATGGATCCACGTCACCCTATTTCGCACAAAAAGATCGTAATTAAAATTTGGCAAACATTTTATTCGACCCGGCAACTATAGCGAGAATGCTAATCGAGCTATAATTTCTGACCAACTTTCACGTGCTATTGTAAAACTAATAGGGCATTAAAATTTATCTGTTGTAAATTTATTTGGAACCTTTATCCATACTAATATTATAAATGCGAAAGTCTGTCTGTCTGTCTGTCTGTCTGTGACGTTTTCACTGCTAAACCACCGGTCCGATTTGGATGAAATTCGGAATGAAAATAGTTGAAGACCCAGAGTCACACATAGGCTACTTTTTTTTTCAAAAATCAACCCCTAAAGGCTTGAAATAGGGGATGAAAGTTTGTATGAAAAATCTAAACTGCCTTACTAATTTCGATGAATTTTCCCAGGACCTTCTTCCTCACTTCCCCGGTTCGCGATATAAACGAATTCCACGCGGGCGAAGCCGCGGGCAAAAGCTAGTATTTTATATTTATTTTTGATTCTCAGTAATAACCGGCCGGATTCTAATAATCGCTTCGCTAAAGGAAAAAGTAAGGTCTTGGAAAGCAACCATATTTTATAAATGATACAATATTAATATTTATTTATGAAGAGAAATTTTAAACTTACTAAAACATACTATAATTTATAATATTAATCACAATCAAATCGGTATCGATTCAGATAAGAGAAGAGGGAACAAACGCTCAAACGGACAAACCGATTAACCAACAAAAAATCTAAAATTCATTAATACATAAATCATCATGTAGGTACTGTAGGATCAATAAATATTTTTATTAACTTAATAGATTTTCCTAAATATTTTCCATAACTCGATAAGTTACAGTTTAAAAACTTTAAAAGATATCAAAATAAATTCATAACTGACTTGCGAATTTTATTTTTACATGGCTAGTGAACCCGCCACTAATATTATAGATGTTGATTTCGCGATCGTGCGCATAGAATAATACAGAGAGCGCATTTGCGATTGCATTGAACAATCCTGCAATCAGATCGTTACACCTCTCCGTGTTGCTGGTAATGTGTGAAAGAAGGAAACAATGTTTATGTTACGTGACTGCCCGTGTAACGTTTAAAATGCTCTAGTGTAAACGTATGATCGCAACTAGGGTTGCCACATGGTTAGTTTTGTTTTATAAACAGCGCACACGTCAGCGTAACTGTTACTGCACAGTTGCCAGCCTTAGCAAGACTTCTTATCTTCAAGTTACTACCAAATCTCACTTACAATTAAGTTTTTTGGATGATAATAATTTTTCGCAGTCCACATACAAATTTTGTAATAACTTTCTTCTGAGGTAGGTATGCCCCGAAGCACTATCATATATAATGGAGGTCTTCAAACAAGGTGAAAAATTATCCTTCGGGGTGTCCGTTGCACTGGTGCTGCTTGTATCATGTCCATCGGCGAAGATGACCACTTACCATCTGGTGCCTCGTTTGCTTTTACATAGGCTACCAAAAATGGAATTATTCCTACCACTACATTTTGTTACATCCCCACATCTTTTGTCCCTCATTTTCTTTCTCCCATGTTTATTATACTTGATCTTACTCTTTGTCTCTTCACAGAGTTCGCGTGGCAATTAAGTGATCTTCAAGTTTTTATTTTTTATATTGCCAACCTACACCGAGTATCAATACTTAACAGCTATAATTTAGAACTACACAAGTGTTGCCTTTCACTCTTACTTAGACGATGTTGTCCTACCTAGATTTGAAGCGTCCTGCAGATGTTTCCTGCGTTATTTTTATCGACTGACATCCCTGGTAACAACCGAATCGCGCCCACGCAGACTTCTACTACCGCACTCGAGACAAGAGCAATTGAAGTAATTTATGTCAAAAGATGGAGACCGCTTCTCAAGAGGCTTCTAGAAAGCTCTCATATACTTACGGACCCAATGGAGTGCCGATGCAATTCGCCACACATTGAAACATTGACAAATGAAGTGTTAAGTTTTCTCAGCCAAACTGCGTTAACAAAACTAAACTGGAAATAGTTTAGCGGAAATCCGCGAATAGAATGGGAACCAATGAAAACAACAGAATTTACCTTGAATTCGTTTGTACATTATGAAATTTAGATTCAATTGTTTAATTTTGAAAAACGAATAAAAAACGTGTTATGAAAAGCGCGTTAGGTATCCCCAATGAAATCGACCAATTCTGTTGAAGATAACATTTACGTTTTTATAAAATCAAAGCTGCAATTGATTCACCCATTGTGCATCTTTTCGTAATTCACACTCAGGTGCTGAATATGAGGTGATCCTACGAAATCTCGGACAAAATAATAATAAACCCACACATGGACCACTCCACATGTGTGCGGATATAAGCCGAGGTTTACAAGTAAGTGTCATCAATAAACCGGGGCGCCTCGGCCCAGCAACTGTACATGTATGAATCATTTTGTTGCCTACTTAATGCCGTCGTCTGCGTTTGACGCCGTTGACCGATGTCTCGACTTATTTTAATAGAGTTCATTCGTATTCACTTGTGACTTAATGCGTTATTTATCGTGACGTCGCTGTTTATGTCGCCAGTTACTCATCCTAGTGGGTTTAGTCGGAAATTTATGAGTTGCCCGACTAGTTTTCCGGATGCAACAACGCTCGCGTGTAACAATGTTGCAACGCATGAGGAATTTCATAAAACATTGCTTTATGTACGCAAGTTTGTAGCGGTGAAACGAAATGAGTTAAATAGTGATTTGACTCACGGTTTGTGTTGGTCGGAAGTGATCGACAACGTTAAACAACTTCGATGTCTGGAGTTAGTTTAAACGTGGTATAAACAAGGTACGTTTAGGAGTAGTTATAACACACTAGCTGTTGCCCGCGGCTCCGCCCGCGTGGAATTCAGTGTGTCACAAAGTTATTCCTGCGTTAATCCCGACCCCACACAAATTAAGACACACTCCACACATCTTAAGAACAGTTGATTTTTTACTACGTATTAGTCATACCGTACATCATACCGTACAAAAATCCGTTAAGTAGATCTTGAGAAAATCGATAAAAAGACTTTAAGATATAAACGTCGGGGTTTTTTCATTCCAAACTATTATATTTTTAAACTACATTGGTAGTTTTTCATTCGGGTGCCAAAACATAAAGACCAGCTAAAGCGATGCTGACCCTCGAAAAAGCAACATAAAGTTGATCATGAGAAAAAAAGCCGGTTCAATTCCCGATATATTATGTATAGATATCCCGATATATAGATATTAATGAGCCCGCGACTTCATTCGCTCATGGAAGCTTTTCCCGCGTAAATCTCGATCCCGCGGGAAGTCCGGAACAAAAAGTAGCTTATATAATGCTCCATAACTTCCTCTACCTCCCACTGAAAGTCCCATAAACATCTGAACCCACGACCTCATTCCCGGGTATGAGTTTTTACCGCGTGAATCCTAATCCCGCGGGAATTCAGGGATAAACAGTACCCTATATGTTGCTTCAAAACTTCCTCAATCTCCTAGTAAAGGTCGCATAAAAATTTAAGCCCGCAACTACGCGCAGGAGTTTATTCCACGTAACTCCAGATCCCGCGGGATTTCCGGGAAGACAGACTTGTTAGTTTTATATTTAGAAGCTATTTATACCCCATACGCGAAGAAGGTTTTCCCGCGTAAATTCCGATCCCGCGGGATTTCTGGGATAAAAAATATCCTATATGTTAATCTAAGTTGCCCTCTATGTGTGTGCCAAATTTCATGAAAATCGGTTCAGTACCCCATACGCGAAGAAGGTTTTCCCGCGTAAATTCCGATCCCGCGGGATTTCTGGGATAAAAAATATCCTATATGTTAATCTAAGTTGCCTTCTATGTGTGTGCCAAATTTCATGAAAATCGGTTCAGTAGTTTTTGCGTGAAGAAGGTTTTCCCGCGTAAATTCCGATCCCGCGGGATTTCTGGGATAAAAAATATCCTATATGTTAATCTAAGTTGCCCTCTATGTGTGTGCCAAATTTCATGAAAATCGGTTCAGTAGTTTTTGCGTGAAGGAGTAACAAACAAACAAACAAATACACAAACTTTCACATTTATAATATTAATAGGATAGTGATACACAAAGAATGATTGCTAATCAACTATAAATCATTAAGGATCCAAAATGGACTTATAATGAAAATATTGTTAGATAAACCAAATTAATAAAAACTCGTATTCTTCCTTTCCATTTCCCCACTACATCATTATATTATGCATATAAAGCAACCATTTCCAAAGTCTACTAATTTCCACCTCTAGAACAGTTTTACAAGCGCCGAAAGAACCAACATAAGTAACTTTATGTCATGCATTCTATAGCATATGCACTCTCGCTTTCCACTCAATTTCAAGTATATCCAATTTACAACATTAAAGAAATAAGATGGCTTTATTAAAGATAAACCGTTAATGTGCCGAGTATGTTAATTGATCTAAATAAGCGCGTAAGCGTACGTCGGCTGGTCTGATTGACGCGTACATAATTGACGTTCAGAGGAAGCGTAAATAAACGTGTAGTTAGAGTGTTTACTTACTGGCAATGTTGCATGAAGGGAGCGATAGCTCAATGAGGGCGAGATGAACAACCGTTAAAGTTATTGCAATATGCAGCACACAGTACCAGCATACAGTATTTCTTAAGAGTAATTTTGTTCATAATTTACATAGGACAGGTTCTACAGACCTACTTTGAGCAGCCTCTTAAAAGGATGTTGGTTAGGTGCGATACTAGACAGACGAACACGCAAATTGTAACGCGAGTAAGCTATCATGCTATCAATAAAAGGAAAGTCCATTGTTAGTATCTACGGGCATATTTAGAGTGAACACAATAGCCTAAAGTTCGACGTCGAACCGTTAGCATTGAATACGATCGAACAAAGCGAGGGTGGTGCAGCCGTGCAGCTTGCAGGATAACGTGCGGGCATATGTTGGGTTTCTGGCCATGCGTATCGGACTGTCACGTTGCGATGTAAGTATTAGAGAATTACATGTTATGATGACTTATTTTTTTGTACTTGTTGCACGAAAAATTGCTCCAACAATTTCAAAACCATAGCTTTGTTGGTAGTGCCCCAGTCTGAGATTGATTCCCGGCGAAAATATTTATGTAACAGATAAATGTTTTTGACCGTAGCACGTAAATAAATTTTAGTGTTGTCTTATTGGTGTCACCCATGCCACCCGCAATATAGAGAATCCTAGTACGTAGTTATGACTATGAATGTAAGCGTTTAAGTGATTATTTATTTCTGTAGCTAATTATTCTTGTTGCAGAAACTTTGAGCGTTGGGCGCTAACTTCATTAATCGTCTCTCTTGTTAGACTGCTCTTTATACGAACCAACGTAATTCCGACCAACCCAACGGTACTCACGCATGATATGAGTTGTAATTTAACCTACTTGACCAGTGAATGTTGACACCGTCACGTGTCGCGTCCTTCTAAAATCGCTCAGAATATTTTAAAGTGTTTCTGTTGGAATGTTATTGAGATGTTCTACTGTTTTCCTCTGAATCGATGTGACGCGTTGCTGTCTAGACGTCCTAGTATTGCAGATAATATGTTAATATTCTCGTTTATTAAAGTGCTTACGAAAGACATAAGTAATTAGGTACTATGTATGTATGACAATGACACATGCAGAGGTCCCAGGATATCTCATCTCATTCAACATTTCTACAAATTCAAGGTTTTCATGGCGAAAGTATGTAAAGGTGTAAAGGTATTAAGACTAAATTTAATCGAGTAAGAAACTGATAACAGTCCAACACTATTGAAGATAAGATATGGATGTCCAAATAGAGTTGACAATTATTGACCTTAAGACGTCCGATATACATTTTTATCGGACGCTGCAGATATTAGACAGAATGCAAACATAGGTAATGTAGCATAAAATAGGGGTATACAAACAGGCCAGAGTAAGATTTAATACAGAAATAATCCGTCGCATGAGCTTTTGTTTGATACTCAGCTCAGCGGTTGTTATATTTTTAAGCTATTGTATAGCTTTTATCGCGGGCCTTGGGCGCGGGGACCGAATTCAAAAATTTCGTAACGAAAATTTATTACACCCTACACACAGACATAGTTACTATGTCTATGCACCCACACATCGATAAATACCAGAACTTTTAACTGAGTTATCTAACTTTTACTTTATAACGGCTAAACCGATTTGGCTAATTTTAGTCTTGAAATATTCGTGGAAGTTCAGGGAAGGTTGCAGCGATGAGAAAATATGAAAAATTTCGAGCAAAATACTAAAAATGAAAATTTTTATTTCCCATACAAATCTTACCTGTCAAACGTTTGATTTTCGCCCCGTCGGTTCGGTGTTTTAAGAATAATTACAGGTAGATCTGGATTAAATAAGGCGTTGGAATCGACAACATGTATTCATAATAGTCGAATTATCGCGTATTTACATTTAAAACATACAAAATAATAACATGACATAAAATAATGACACTATATTAATGACTTGAGGGTGATAGAGACAGTGCCATACAGGCAAGGCAAACTGTAAGGCACTGTCTCTGTCACCCACACGTCATTCACGCGCCAAAAGATCGTTGTAGGACTTAAATGTCAAATGTCAATTTTCTTTTTAAAAAGAATTATTTTGTCAACTGAAATAGTTCTTATGCTTTTGTTCAGAATATTTAAATCTTCTTTGCACAAATTAATGCATTATCCGTTTCTAATAAACTTTGATGTAACTTTTGATAAGTAGGCAACTAAATGAAAACTGGTACACCACTTTCTTGGCCCACTGTAAAACAGTGAATATCTGTACTCGTATAATTTGTGTACAAAGTGTTTTAAATATGAATAAACAAAGTGCATTTATTAATGAAGAAAGTCACGAAAAAATTGTGAAAGAAAATGAGTTATTACTCTATATACATTCATTTTATTATTATTATCACAAATGCAGTATTATTTTTTGTTTTGTTAATTTATATATAATGCTATGCAATAGCTTTACCGCGGCAGTCTCCGAGTGCCACACGTCTTTTTTTATTTCCCTTTCACAGTGCACTAAAACTGCGAGTGTAATTTTGTGAAACAGACGCTGTAATCTGAACAATTAAGCTTCTCTCATATAATTCTAAATTGTACTAGTAAACGAAATGAATACTGTTACTTCGTTGGAGCTTGCTCCTACACGCACACCTACTTTAATACGTACCTACATTTTATTAACAAAAAACAAATTTATACAGCCACCTGTATAAAAGGTCACCGTCTCTTATGGACACGAGCGATACCATCGACGGCTCGCCAGTCGTCAGCCAATTCAGTCTAACAATTGGACTTGTAATGAATGATACTTGTAGCGCAGTTTGTGTACATCACAGACATCTTTGGCAGACGTGCGTGTAGGCGCTGAATCGTAAGAGCGTGAATCACCCATCTAGTGTTTATTAGCTCGATACTCGTTCCTTATACAACATGTTTTAGTTTATTGCATACTCACACATTCAAAAGTAGAACTCACACTCCCACGCTAGGATTCTCTGTGTCATGTTAATCCTTTTATCGACTGTTAACTCCGAAAAAAATGAACTTTTTTACATTACCGTATTTTTTTCTTAATAAATAGCAGATAACTCACTACATGGTAAGTGTACACCGCCACCCAAGGACTTCAGTAACACCAAAGGCATCAAAGCCATGCCAAACGTAAGGGAAGCGGCGACCCGCATCATTAATGAATGCCTCCCCTACATTGCGGCCACCAATAAAACTTCCGCGCGATATTTTAGTAGTTAGGTTAGTCAGGCGGATAAAACACCCTACCTTCAAGTACTGTTGGGATAAACTGGGTAATGCAGATGCACGTAGGCACCGAGGAGAGCCTTGGCATAACAGCGTGGTCAGATGATCAGTAGGATGCAAAATGCAACACATACCACGACAGCCAGGAGATAAGATGAATGAATTCAAGAGTGACTTCCAACAGGATGATCGCAATTCAATCGTCACACGAATGGAACGTGGGAACTATCGCGATGAAACAAAGAGAAGCACTTCTTACTTTACAATACAGTTTGTATCTTTACAATTTGCTGCTCGATATACAAGGTGGATAGTTGGATACCACCATTCAACAATAAATGAAACCACGAGCCCTGCTTCATGCAAGGAACATATTACATTTAGTAAAAAACGCCTAACATCTTATTTACAAATATGTTTTTTTTCAAAGAAATTAAATAGCACAAAAATACAGGAAAAAATAGTACAGCCTATCTAAACATCGGTCACTCACTTTTGACACCCTTTGACAAGAGCGGCAACAATCTTCTGCTATTATAGTCCAAGATCCCAGGGCCACCAGACGTCACGTATTTTCTGACGAAGGAAATGTGGACGATTGAGTAGTGTTAGTATGTACTAAGAACGCATGCCTACCTGCTAGCTTGCTCAGACGGCCAATTTTCAGGTATCAGGTAATCAAGGTACATAAAAACATTACTTACCTCACGTAAATTCTCCAAGCTGATTTTTACGTATATTTTAGACAATATCCTTAAAAATAAGTCGCCAATACTCCCAGACACTTTCCGTCGGCCGTATTGCTTTGCAGACGCTTTAAAGCTCCCAAAATAATTACTTAACTTCACGTAAATTCTGATGCTCCATTTTTATATATGTCTACCAGACAACTATTTTAAAATCTTTTACAAGAAGACAGACCGATCCAAGGGGCCAATCACCCCCCAAGCTCAATTTTAATGCCTCTGTGGGTAGGAGCGCGAGGGCATGAGGGCATGAATAGGGACGAAACTGAAAACGTAATTCAATGCGTTATATTCAAACGGAAACGTTACTAAAGGGTATATATTGTTTTTTAATTTGTAGTAGAATATCTACTTTTGTAAATGGCACCACCAAAAGACAGCGACTAGCGACTCACTGACAAAACCCGGTAATTGATCTCCGTCGAACCAATGAAAATCATATGTTCCATCTTTTAATGTCCAGCCATTATTTTCGGGTTTGAAAATATTTATCAGCTTCATAGTTGCATTGTTCCAAAGACTAGCAATATAGTTAGCCCGTCGGAACTGTTGCCAAAGCTCACTTTTAAAACAAAACTGCATCAAAATCGGTCCATTCGTTTAGGAAGTACGAAGGTATAGCAAACTGGGGTTAAAAAGAACGTAATCAACTAACTTTTAATGTAGGTAAATAAAGATTCATTTTTGTTCATATTAAATTTAAATATTTACATAAAGTGCCAACCCTGTCCTCATTCAAACTTCACCGTTTCTTTTAAAACCTTATTATTCCCTATTGTTTAGGATAGTTTCTGTTCCAATTGGTTATCTTTCGGAACACTGTAATTAATATAAATTTAAGTAATTTAGTTTCAAAAATTTATTAGAGTCTCCAACGCCTGACGCATTTTAATTGCACCAATTTGCTTTACGCATCTCACGCAATGCGTACAAGTACCTACCGTATGTATGTTACTGTCTTTTATTATTAATTACAACTCTTTACCGTGAACTGTGTGGTTGTTTAATTTCATTGCCTTGTACCAAGTTTTACTTTAATACCTGGACAACAGCGGCTACACCTATTGAAACGGTCGGAGTTTTTATTCATACCTAGGACTTTCCTATTCGCCCACAATCCGTTCCTTTTAACCCCAAAAGATAATACAAAATACTTCGACTCGGAAAAGTTTATTGTTTTTAAAAAATGCTAAGTATTTTGACTTACCTTTGTAATTACCACGTCTAATATGAGTTACTTTATGTATTTAATAAACTTTTATCACGTAAACACTGAAATTTTTTGAAATATCGTACAAGTTTTGAGACCAAAAAACCGCCACTGTTTGAATACCTGTCTTCAATGCGTAATTATGACCATTTGTTGCTAACTTCATTTTCGTTTGGTGGTGCCATTTACAAAAGTAGATATTCTACTACAAATTAAAAAACAAAATATACCCTTTAGTAACGTTTCCGTTTGAATATCACGCATTGAATTACGTTTTCAGTTTCGTCCCTATTCATGCCCTCATGCCCTCGCGCTCCTACCCACAGAGGCATTAAAATTGAGCTTAGGGGGTGATTGGCCCCTTGGATCGGTCTGTCTTCTTCTAAAAGATTTTAAAATAGTTGTCTGGTAGACATATATAAAAATGGAGCATCAGAATTTACGTGAAGTTAAGTAATTATTTTGGGAGCTTTAAAGCGTCTGCAAAGCAATACGGCCGACGGAAAGTGTCTGGGAGTATTGGCGACTTATTTTTAAGGTTATTGCCTAAAATATACGTAAAAATCAGCTTGGAGAATTTACGTGAGGTAAGTAATGTTTTTATGTACCTTGATTACCTGATACCTGAAAATTGGCCGTCTGAGCAAGCTAGCAGGTAGGCATGCGTTCTTAGTACATACTAACACTACTCAATCGTCCACATTTCCTTCGTCAGAAAATACGTGACGTCTGGTGGCCCTGGGATCTTGCTCTATTATAATAATAATAATAATAGATACGTCGTGTTGAAATTTTGAATATTGAAAAAAAATTGCTGTGGCTAAAGTAAAGGTGGTATTTGATTGAAATTTTTTTTGGGGGCTTAATCATTAGGTAATTCAATTTATTGTTGTATAAAGTTTAACCACGTTGTATAAAGTTTAGTGATAATTTGATGCCTGACACAAGTTCTGTTCCAACCAATTACATTACAATAGAGACGTAACATAAACCAATTTTCTTTTTTTTTCGGCAGCTCTGACAAGCTTTTACTTTCATTATTATAATGACTGTTGTCGCAGCAATAACCTATTCTTATTTCGCATTTATATTTTTATTTTCATATAAAACATGGATGATAGAATGTTCAGTTCAAATTAAATATGTCAATGATCAAATTTATAGCTTGGTCTTCCAAAGACCTCTTTCCACTTCCAAGCAGCTAAAAACAAACTAAACAAACTGAAGAAACCAAAACATTTGAAATCCTTACATTTATTCATCCTTACATTTACCACACAACAAACAGTAAGTTGCCCTAACACATAAAAACAAATTGTACACTGCTACAACTGTTACGGGACCCTAATCTTAATACGAGTGTCAAGAGTTTGAACAATATGAGCGATGAATCACGCCAGCTGGGAGCTGTTGTATCGTTTAAGGCGATGGGTCGGTGGGTCGGTGGGTCGGTGATCCCCAGATAAGAATAGATGTGTTGTCGTTCCGCGTTAACTAATTCAGCTCGTTACGGATAGGTGCGCGGTACTGGTGGGTGAGAGATTTCAACACTAATGTCATGGGTTACAATTATTTTTTCAAGATTCTAATAACTTACACAAACTGTACTGTTGGGTAATGTTGTTTCACATTCATCACCATAAAACTTATCCAAGCTCATAGAATTGTAGAATATTAAGTTTATGTTTAGAGATACATAAGGTACAAAAGATATGCAATTCTTCTCTCCTTTGTTTCATTCTTTCTTCTCTTCTTTTTTTCATTCCTCCAACTTACACTTAAAAGCTGCGCCAAATTGATTTTCGAATAATGAGATTACTTTAGATCGGCTATTTTTATACCGAGCAACAGATCTGATGTTTACTCTGGGGTCTTCGGGAAATAACATATCGCTGGTTACATTAGAGGGTGAGCGTTAAAGGTTACCGACTTTTACATGTAACATTGTAATAATTTAACGCACCACCGCACCCATACTATATTTTTTCGTGTCGTCTGCCAACCCTGAATATAAATGACGCAACGGTTAGATCATGTCAACTGTTCTTCCACATAATGAAGGCCACTGGAAGACCTTACACTAGTGATGTCCAATTGTCCATGCTTTCCCCAAAATACATTCTTTTATGAATTTCTGCATTCGCGGTCGATATGAAATTGATTTTAATTGCATCCGACACTAATGTCAGCTTTCCGTCCCTATGATAACGGAACATTGCAGATTCGCTTAAAAAATAAATAAATATTGAGTTTGAATTTAAAAACCGAAAGTAAATTTTGTATACAGACTTAACTGAACTGCGGGCGCAGGTAATAAATTTATTTTCAACGGGGAGTGCGGCGACTCAGGAAAGTTAAGGCTAAGTTTTTGAGGGCGTAACACCTGAAACGTTCACTACTTTTGTTCGACATTTTCTTTATATGGACCTCGCAAAAAGTATGTAAATGAATGGCCATGTTCAACGTTCAGGAACCAAATGTAACGCGCACCATTCGCGGTTCATGCATAAACAAGCACCGCCGGCGCCGCGCGGATGTGGGTCGGCTTTACGATTTTAACATAATTCTTTCACCTCCACACGCTAGTGCTTCCTCGAACCGAAATTAAATCGGATCCGTTTAAGGTAATTCCTTGTGGTTTAACAAATGGTAAATGTTTTACGCGTTTGTCTTTATATGAAATATATGAATAGTCGGTGCATCTTAAACTTAAAATGTTATTGTTAGTTTTGAATGAGTTGACTGATTGACGTCACACCCAGACTATTCTATTTGTTCTGGCGAGGCGTCGGTCTCTGCATGTAAAGGCAATAATGAAATTCTAGAAGTTTCATTTTTACATACGCAGCTAGTTCGACTTGCAAATTGACCTTGTTGTGATAGCACTTTAACCATATACATTTCGATATCAGCAGTACACGGTACAGTATGATACGTACCAGCTACCCAAATTACTCTAAATATCTTCAGCATGTGTAAATATTACTTACATAGTTATTGAATAAATTAAAACATCCATCCATTAACCTTTCCTGATAACTGTCAGGAGTTTGTTAAAAAAGTGAAATGAATAAGCCACAAGACAAAGCAATCCGGATCGGATAATTTATTTGCATTGCCCGACAAAACAATTGATATTTGATATCAGTAAGTTATCTCTTTTAAAATACAAACAACTCGTTTCCTATCGGAATGATTGGCAAGCGCGAACCCAATATATCTCTGTGCGTTCTCGATTCGAATATTGCCACACCGCTTCTAGGAAGGCTGAGACATCTATACTATAATAAAACTGTAGGAGCACGTGTTCTGTACATTGAATATTTTTTTTAAATTTCGATTAAGGGGCACTTACATATCGAGATAGAACTCAAAAATATATTTTTTTTATTTATTGTCTGTCTGTCTGTCTGTCTGTCTGACCGATCATCACGCGTAAACCACTGGACGGATTTCATTGAAACTTGGTAAAGTTATTACCTATATACTGGTGTCTATTATAGGGTACTTTTTTTTTCGAATAATATTAAGTTTCCCTTGGGAGAGGTGACTAAAGTTTGTATGTAATTTTTTTATAACGTCGTCCGATTTACTTTAAATTTGGAACAAAGGGTTACCACTTAAATTAATAGAATACGTATTTCTCAGTTTTTCGATATTTTGTAAGGAAAAGAAAAAAAACACAAATAAATGCGGAAATTTGTAATTTTTTAAGGTAACTTTGTGACTAAACTAGAAATGATTTTAACCCCATATTTAAAAACTATTATAGCTAAATAAGTAATCTTCAATGTAAATTCAGGATTTAACAAAATAGCTAGCAAAGGGCGCAAAAAACGGGAATAAAGTTCTATCTATACTATAATGAAACTGTAGGACCACGTGTTCTGTACATTGAATATTTTTTTTAAATTTCGACTAAGGGGCACTTACATGTCGTGATAGAACTCAAAAATATATTTTTTTAATGTATTGTCAGTCTGTCTGTCTGTCTGTCTGACCGATCATCACGCGTAAACCACTGGACGGATTTCATTGAAACTTGGTAAAGTTATTACCTATATACTGGTGTCGATTAAAGGGTACTTTTTTTACGAATAATATTAAGGTTCCCTAGGGAGAGGTGACTAAAGTTTGTATGGAATTTTTTTATAACGTCTTTCGATTTACTTTAAATATGCAACAAAGGGATATCACTTAAATTAATAGAATACGTATTTCTCAGTTTTTCGATATTTTGTAAGGAAAAGAAAAAAAAGAGAAGTGAATGCGGAATTGTAATTTTTTGAGGTAAATTTCTGACTAAACTGAAAATGATTTTAACCCTATATTTAAAAGTTCGAGTAGCTGAATCACGCTAACGATTGTTTCGTAGGAAAACTATAAAAATTGCGAAGTCTCATATTATTTTGTTTGTTGTACTTCACTATTGTCACTGGATGACAGACATCACATCGGAATCCTGAAATTGTATTGTACCGGCTATAAAATGCCTTCAAGAAGAAAATCTAACCTTTCTCAACAATCTAGAAATGTTAAAAGAAGGAAACTTCTCAGGTCTCAAGAGACCGCGGCAGAGCGTGAGTAAGCAACGATCAGGTGCGTCACTCTGAAGCTCGCGCGTCTGAATCTCATACTCAACGTGAATGCCGATTAGCAGCTGACAGGGATCACCATATGGAGTCCCGCGCTTCGGAATCGATTGATCATCATGAGATTAGACTGACTGATGACAGGGAGCGCCACTCAGAGTCACCCGAATGAAAAACTACCAATGTAGTTTAAAAATATAATAGTTTGGAATGAAAAAACCCCGACGTTTATATCTTAAAGTCTTTTTATCGATTTTCTCAAGATCTACATAACGGATTTTTGTACGGTATGACTAAAACGTAGTAAAAAATCAACTGTTCTGATGTGTGGAGTGTGTTTTAATATGTGTGGGGTCGGGATTAACGCAGGAATAACTTTGTGACACACTGAGTTCCACGCGGGCGGAGCCGCGGGCAACAGCTAGTCTATCATAAATCTCGGTGACACACCAAAGGTAAGAGGTGCAATCGATTGTTCGTGAGTGGAACACTTTCACTGTCTAATTCAAAACTTATTTGATCCCATATTGACAAACTTGATACAACCGCCAACGCACATTCGCATACAGTTTTAAACAAGTACAGTCATCCAAGCGCAGATTAGCTAACTTTATACATCTTTGAGGGCTTTGAGAATATTCTTGAGTAGGTAGGGTAGGTACTCTCCAGTGCCTAGGTCAAGCGTAGTAAAAGCAGAAATATCAAAATTAAAAGAGGTACTTGATTAGAACAAGGGTTTATAGCACGAGGGACCAATGTGAAAACCACAAGTTTTACATTGGTATGTATTTAGGTAAGCTTGTCATGAAAAAGAAAGAATAATTTTGTTTTTCTATGTATAAGTAGGAAAATAGTTACGTACCAGTATTTTGTTATTCTTTTATACAACGTTCATAAGTAACTTCTTGATGATAAATCGCAAAATGTAAAACAGATGTTATGACCAAGATTTGTGTACAGTAGACCAACGCAGCGTGAGTAAAAAGGGATTCACAACTACTACGACCTAAATACTAACGACAAATATGGCAATTGTTGAATACGTGAATATTTCAAAAGGAAATAATGACTGCTTTCACGCGAGTTTACACTCGTTTTAACACAAATAACAGAACATATATAGCTTACATGATACTTATACTTTTGTCGGCATCTACTAAAAGTGACCCCAAAGCCAGATTATAGACGAATAATATGGTATTACGTACTCACCAATAACGAAACATCAGATAATCCAATAGCCAAGCGTTGGAAACTTGATTGAAGGCTCGATTGCGCCGATGTCTGAGGTGTGCGTTGTTCCCAATGTAAATCACGATAAATAAACTCATATGCATTCGAGACACCGTGACAAAGGTTATAGAGCACTCGGGCACATTGTTAGCAACACTTTCTATTCGGTGTGCGCGTGCGCACAGTTCACCGCGCTCATTTACGGCTTGCGCGCAACACACTACACTAATATCATGTACCTATACTGTGTCTGTGCCGCATATGATCAACTTGATGGATCACGCGGCAACGGTTTTAGCCTACTGAACATAGATTAATCACGAGACGTCATTGTCTACCACAAACATAGCTGGAGGTTGTAAAAGTATTATTTGAGGAACAGGGTTTTGTTTTATTATTTTTTCATTAAAATTATTGACGTCATTAACACGTTAAATGTTTACCTTAAAATCACTACTAAAAAAACTTTTTGACCCTTTTTAGGCGGTAGATCACCGTCAAAGTTATATAGTATAAATACAACTTATATGTAGGGTAAGGCACTTCTCACATTACGCTATTTATTAGCTACGCGACTGCGACGCAATCCCAAATTTCTATGTATATGACATATTTGACTGACAGGAATCGCATCGTAGACGCGTCTCCAGTCAGTGAAAAGTGTCAGATACATACAAATTTTGGATTGCGTTGCAGTAGCGTAGCTCATAAATAGCGTTGTGCCTAAGAGTACAACACAACAAATATCACGAGACCCCACCGTCCTCACAGACGTCACCCAACGCTCTAAAGGAAGTATTATTAAGCCATTACAGTTTGAATATGGCACAGAGATCAGCTTATATTGAAATTCCACACAAAAGATGTTATTGAATAGCGCGCCGGATGTTGTGAGGAAGGGTCAGTAATGTCAGTCTATCCTATTACGCTGGTGTCAATTCCCCATTAATATGTTCCCCTTCTTCGAAAAGATCTTTCAGATATTAATATGTTTTAGCTTTGTCTCAAATAATAATAAACGATATGAGAGAGAATGTTGAAGATTGGGTCATGTCTCTAAAACTGCCAGTTTAATTGTGCCTGCTGCCAAGAATGGTTACCCATTGAATAACAGTGTGGAGAATAATGGGATTGGCTTCGACCTAAGACCTTTCAACCAAGCTTCAGGCCACTACTGAGCACTGGTCTCTCTTTGTAACTAAGGAGGCTTAGAGCCTACCTTCTCAACCACAGTGCTCCAGTAAAATTGGTGGAGAGAGATTGGAGAGAGAGAGATTTTATGCCACCCGAAAGCCTAGATAACAACCGGGACCAATAGCTCAATGCGCCCTCAGAAACACAGAAACGCCCAGGATTTTTTTTCCACTAGCGGTCAGCTCATTCAGGGCAGTCAGGTCATCATTATTCTAGAAAAAAAATCTTTGTAAACATGACATACTTTTACGTTACTGTTTACAATACGTAGCCGGGCACACAAGGGTGTAATAACCTCGCTTTCATAACATTTAGATTGTGCTAATGTATTCATGAACCGCATTACGGTACAGAGGTTATGGACACGAATGTAACTATGCAATTCTACTGTGGTCTACAATGATTCCTACAAAATCAGCAACAGAGAGAATTACGAAGCCAATCTATTTTTAGAAAATAGATATCTGGAAAATCGCCTGTAAATAAAATGACGTTGGTGGAATGAAATAACTTAAGGTAGATAACCTCCGCCTTTTTGAAGACGGTTCAAAAATACATATAAATAAAGATAGCAAGCGAGTATGTCGCACCACCCTATGCACCTGTGTTTGTTGCCAGATGCCTTTACATGTATTTTGATTTCTAATTGAATCTAATGAAAAATTAATAAATATCACGATACTTCAGGTTTAGCCATAAATATAAAGGCGTAGTATTATAAGTGCAAACTGAGCGAGCTGAGGGCGTGCAAATCAATGGATTACGCAGTGTCACAAACGATTGCACGTACTTTAAGCGTAGCGAGGGCCTATTTACTAACGTAATAGCTTGCTAAGCTCTGTCTTGATTCTGCCTGGGTTTTGGTTTTCGTTAACAAAATGTTTAGAGGGAAAGCATCACTTTGAAGACATATTTTATCAGCAAAGCGGCAGAAACCTCAGGGATGAAACGCGGGCTGTCACCATAAGCTGAGCTACGTCCAAGTCCACATCCTCTGCCCGTGTATACTTTTCTTCACAACCGGTCTTCAGACTGGTTAAAAGGGTTTCCAATAGACATGTTATGTAAGTTATGTTCCTTCTGTTAAATATCACTGAGTTCTGTATCATCAAACTTAAACTCGAGGCGGTTATTTTGTACTCTGGCTAGTTCCTTCGGCTTTCTCCTCTAAAAAGCAGTCGTAAAGTGCAATGTTTTTAAAATGTCTCACTGCAGTGGAGCAAAGCCGGTAAGCGAGCGGTTTTACCGCTTTTTTCATTCGTTAGACGTGCATGGATGACCGTAACCACTTAGAATCAGATGGGCGTTGATTGTGCTGGATTGCCGCTTGTTATCCTATTACAAGCCAATACAAGACATTAACTGTCGTTTCACAAAAATTACTACAACAAATCATCTATAAACCCAGATGAGTCATTATAAAAGTACACAGAAACTACATTATAGGTGTACTTGATAAAAAGATAAACTCTTGACAAGATTTTGACGAAATCATAGGCATACGTGTATCGCCAATGTCTCCTGTGATACAGGGAATCGAGGCAAACAAATATTTACCTCGGGGATATGAGTGTGTTAACATTTATTTTATCTTATATCCCTGAGAACATTTAAAGCATGGATTTCTACCGATCTCAGCTGTAAAGTACATTTAAGTAACTTTAAACTCTTTGAGGGCGTGCCTAGTAACGTAGTGGAGTAAAATAGGTCAGGCAATTAAGGAATAGTATCCTCGCTGAATAAATGAATAGACTGCGAAATGAGGCTAACAGGATTCAGATATTCCATCGTAAACGCGGGCTGATGACCTCATATATTTTGCAGACATTTTCAGAGACAAATCACGATGATAATTTGGCCTCATGCCAAATTACTCTTATATTATACTCCCTACTTCCTACCCCTAACTCTCATTAGTAGACTCTTTTTGTTGCTATTAGAGTGAATTCCTAAATAGAAGGTTTAATAAATTTAAAAAGATGAGTGTTATAGCCAAATAGCTAAAGAACTTCAGTTTTCACGAAGATTTCATATAAATAAACATCAATATCTACGTATCTAACCACGACTGAGCATGATCATAAAAGGTTAGAGGTCAAGGTGGTAGGTAATGCTGATGGATCAAATAGGATAAAAGGTATCCTTTTCTGTAATCTGGTCTCTACAATCTCTACACCCTTGTGATATTCCTACGAAAACCCTGATAACCTAATGACTTAGTTTGTAATAGAGACCACGAGTATGATGCCTACTTTAGCTTTTGCCTGGTATCTGTTTACAGGAATATGAGTGGTGTTATTTAAAACGACAGCAGTAAACAGTTTAATTTAGTTTGATACAATATGATAGATCGAGGTTAAGATTCGATGATTATCTTAATCGTGTTAATAAAGAAAAAAGAACCGTAATTTTTGAAAGGCATTAAAACTCTAAACTACTTATTTTACCTCGGTCCAGCGCGCAGCCCATGCGACTTGACGGGCGCAACGATACTCAGCGATATTATTACAAGTGGCAGGTAAGAATTTCTATATGCACTAATTATTTCGAAGGTACTCAATACGACATGCAATAGTACCTATGGTATCGCGTGGCAATATGTCACACGACCCGGCTCGGGCGTGTCATAGTGCGTTAAGGGCCTAAGCTCCGGTTTCTTGTGGTTCCATACCGTCGGTGTTCGATTACCGGACCGGCCGTTGTCTTGGCCTCTTGGGAAACTTGTGATCGTTGATACCTATCGGCTTGCGTTAGATAGTACAAGTATGTATATTCGACCGGAATGGCGCAAAGGTTACCATGAAGGATCGCCGTTCCAAGGGGACTGGGTTCGATTCCCTGCGAGGCAGAAATTTGAATGATGAGTTTAAATTTCGGTTTGTGGTTTGGGTGTGTGCCTTGTCTTGTGTGTTGTCTATAGCATCCACGACCAAGAGAATCGTAGTGTGGGGCTATGAGTGTGTAGCATTGTAGTGCAGCATTGTACATTGTATAGCTCTGACACTCGTAAACACTCTTAGACATGATAAAAATTTAATCTAGCGTAGTTTAACGGTACAAAGATCAAAGAACATCCGGATTTTGAAAGAATTAATAATGGTAGGAAACAAACCGAAAGAACATTGGAGACTTCGAAAAAAATAAAACTATTTTAAATTTCGATTCAACAGTCGAGGACGGAAACGCCGCCGGAAGTGGCGTCACGGTCCGCGGCGCGCGCACCATTACATGACGACACCAGGGGACCAGGCGATTATAAATCCGAACAGGTCGTCTATATCATCACTCGGCTGCTGAATGTTTACGGCACAGTTGAAATCTATGGCGTGATGCGATAATCGTAAAGAAATCGAGAGGGCTACCAGCCCTCATCCAAAACGGTTTGGCAAAAAATGAAGCAACAACGCACAGCACAACTTGTAACGAGATAAGAGGAGATAAAATGTTTTGTCTTTTCAAATTGACTACAAACGGAACAGAGCCCAATCTCCCAAGATAGTATGATCAACATGTGCCAAAATAAAGTATAGTAATATGTGGATAGATGTAGATGAAGTAGGTAGATAGGAAATGAATATAGAAGCAATTGTTACTGAGCTTGATAGTTGGTTCTAGCACAGACAGGATTTAGGTAGGTACCTAAGTGCCTAAGTGTGAATAATGTCACGTAGATATTATTAACTCAAATTGTGAGAAGTCACGAAAACACCTCAAAACGCAAATAGCATTGAGCAAAACAATGTTGCAACTTACCTTGTTCTTTGTGCTATTTTATACGTAGATTTTATTCGTGTTTTAAGAATGGTATAAAATGGTGAAATAACTACAATGTTCCGAAATTACGCAACGTTTTAACATGAACTAGTTTTGAAAAGGATAAAAGCAATTGAAATCGAACAAAATGGGTTTAAGGTAGCAAACGAGCAGCCAGGACAACCCTTACGCTGCGCGCTGCCGCCCATGACAACTGTGGCCAACCCAGAAAAAGATTCTTAAGAGTCTCGTCATAATTCGGACACAGACACGTTGTTACCCTTGAGGAGATGGTCGCTTCTAAAGAAAATTGTAAAACTGATAAATCCTGGTTAAGTAAACCAACTCTATGCGTTCCCCTATTAATTTATTGTTTAAGCTGAAGTTGATACAACAAGTAATGCAACGCACATGTGAGGGAGTAGGTAGGTACTAACCTATGTCTGTAGTTGACCGAACTTCCGACACGACGCGGTTGAGAGCCGAAGTGGAACCGAGTACGATGGTTTTATTACTAATTACCTACGAGTCTCGCACAGGTGAATAAAAATATAAAGAGTGCTTAACGAGAAAAGTTTCATGGCTCTTGTGTGAGTGAGTAACATTTGAAGTCCTAATTAGGCCCTTCTCTATACCGAGTAGTTTTTTTTTCATATTAATAGCCACACAGACAATCCACCTGATGGTAAGTGGTTAACCTTTTGTTTTTCCTTTTTCTGTTTCAGCAACACTAAACGCATTACCGGTGCGTTGCTAGCTAAGAAAGAACGACGAGGAAAAAAGAAACCACTGTATGGCATTAAATACCTACAGCATTTACTATTCCATGAAATAAACTTCAACATAACCTAAAAACTAATCAATTGTATACAGATTTGGCAGTTTTTATGCAGTAAATGATAAACATCTCCAATGAACTAGTATGTAGGTCAAACAAAAATCGCCAATACCTGAACATTTGGCAGTTACAATTTGGCAGTTAACAATAAAATAAAAAACGTCTGAACCGAATTTCGAAATAACACTCGAATGCTATCATACTCGTTACTCTTTACTTGACAATGATAAGCTGTACAATAATGGTACGCTCTGCCGTCTCAATCGGCAGCATTTCAGAGTACGATAAGATTAGGAGACATCCGTCTTATTGTCAGCATCTCGACTTCAATAACAAAAAAAAATTATACATAAAAAACGGGTCAGTGACTGAGTGAAGTTTATCTTTAGATAATATAGACACACTTACCTCCCCACTTTAAATTATTTTGCGCAAGAAATACTTTTAGTATGACTAATACTAGGTATAACAACCACTTATCAGGTGGCATCGCAGTTTAGTGTTAACGGTTAACTTATAATGAATTAATAGAAAAGTTCAGTAATTCAGTTGTAAATGGTAACTTACTCCCATGGATTTTCGTACCTAAAAATAAAGGCATAACATAATGACGTGTCGATCATAAAAGACCGCAACGTACAAATTTCGAACCAAAATAGGAGTTACTAATTAAGACCATTAAATAAATATCACATGAAAATCCGTGCAGGGATGCCCTTAGAATATGGCAGACATAGATAGACTACATATTTAAAGTATGTTGTATTAAAACAATAGGGTTGAGCAAGTTTTACGTATGGCAGCTATCTCTCATTCCCGCTAGAAACGCTTATCTCTGTACCATGTAAGAGACCCTCACGTGCGCCGCAAGCAAACAGTAACAATATCATAAAGCTGTTTTCACAAGATTTCTATGACAAAAATAGAAAGCCATTCGATTCACACGAGAGCTGTATCCGATGCACGTGGTATCGGTTTCAAATCACGAATACTTACGCTCGCACCGTAGAACAATACGAACGCAGTAGTTCAACTGTTTTCATGTTTTATGTAGGTACATATTTTTAACTGGATTAACATTCTCAATATTTCTGAAATAACGTGACAATTAGAACATTTTTTTTTTGTATAAAACGATTTGCTTCTATAATGGTAAAATGAGATTTTTTTAAACATATTACGAGTATAAGCATTGATTGCATAAAAATATGAGTATCACATAAGTTATTTGACTTCCACTCCCCTTTTCAACCTCTTAAAAGATGATTTCCCGGATAGTAAATAATTTACCTATGTTTTTATCAGTATCAAACTATCTCCATACCAAACTTCATCTAAATCGGTTCAGCCAATTAAGCGTGAAAAGATAGCAGATAGGAAGAATTATTTTTCACTTCCATGATATTAGAATGGATGTTACTTTTAGGTAGGTATCTACCCACAACACGACTTGGTCAATGAAAGTTCCATCCTACAGCATAGCTAACGTTGATGTACTGTGTCTCGCGTATTCAGACTGTGATACAACCGCGCCAGTAGTTGCAGTCACGCTAACAATAACTCGATCGCATAAGACCTCTCGATTTAACAACAAAAGTAATACGCAGCTATTACACGAAATTGCCAAAAAATTGTCCATTTATTGCACAACTTGCGATCAACTCCGCGCTCGTGAATACGCTTTACATCCGCAACACGTTTACTGCGTCGTTATATTTTTCAACACACTTGCTCGTAAAGTTGATATTTTTTCTTTAGTCTTACGCCCGGAATGCGGTTTATTACACACTAGTGCGTTTTACTTTTCATTACCGCACTAGTGTTTTTCTTATTCCACTTTTTTTTTTAATATCCGTAAAGAGGTTGTTACCAAAAGATTTGTTATTTTGTAAATAAATAAACTTGTTGTACTTAGTCAAAATCTGATAAGATAAGATTATACTTCATCTAATTATCTATTAAAGCATTTAAAAAATACAATATTTTAAATCATTAATTACCGTAAATTCTTATTAGAAATACATAATTATTTAGTTTAATATATTGTGGCTGAATGTTCGGTGCCTTGGACTTAACCTGCGCGCGCATAGTTATTCAACCAAAGATACAGCGCGCGAAAAAATAAACCGCGCCATTTTGTGCAAACATTTGTTCGTTTATAATTTGCTGATTTGTGACTGAAAAATGTCGATACCTAATTGTTTTTTTCCTCGCAAGTGTGTTGAAAAACGTCGTATGATACGCGTGTGCTTTGTTCATTACAGCTTGGCTCTATTACAGCCCTCGCCTTGCGGCTCGGGCTCAATACCGCCTCGACTGTAATGACCAACTTCGCACTTGTATCATAATGTACTATTACGAGGGCTAATCAAAAAGTTAGCGAGTGAAATGGATTCCGACTGATAACATACGCGATCTATCATGACTCATGATACGAATTTTCTTCTCGAAAACAAATCCATTAAACTATGCCCGATATTTTCGTTTTTGATCTTATCTTTGTTATAGTTCGCATTTTTTGCTGAAACTCAGGAAATAATTCTTCGAAAAAGTAGAAATATTTTCATATTGGTTCTATAGTGAAATAGCAAGAACTCGTACATTTTATCAAAGCGATGTAAATTGATGTAAAATATTTTTATGAGGGATATAGTTTACATTTTTTAACATAATTTGATGCAATTACAAGTATGTATGTACGCTACATATTGCGGTTGCGAAAGACAGAGGTGTAATTCTCATCTACATAATTATGTAGAGATTTCTTGTTTTAAATAAAAACCTATAAAAACATTGACAACCAACCAGCGGTCGCCTCAACAGATTGTCACGCTCAATTAATACTCGTATATTTGCTGCAATGAAAACGATACCAGTTAAAACTTCAAATTAATCTGTCATTTTGACACCTGACTGTTATGATATTTTGTGGTTTTATTTTGCAAAATTTTAAATGTAATGATGGTGTTAAGTCTATACTGGCAGATAAAAAAGTATTAAATTATCATGATATTTTATTATTTTTATACTTGGTGTACAATAATATCTTTTAATCAACGTCATCGTGTAATTTTTTTGGTGAAAACCGAACCAACGACAAACTCATACATTACAGTAACGATGATAAAAGTATCTTTAGATTGGGAAAAGGGCACGCAATTGAATTTGGCTCCTACTCGCCGGCCATTGACTATACGAGATTAACGAGCCCCTTTTTGTACCAGCATTACACGGACCAAACAAAATTTATTGGTTGGACTTTGACCTTTAATAATATCGACGTAGGGTATTAGATTATTTGTCAATAATGTGTATGTATAAATTCAAGTTTAATGATAACGGACGAGCCCTAAATCTAATTTCGCTATACTGTATGATTATGTTCATAATAAAATTGTTCATATCCGTTCAAATTCAAATTATTTATTTCTTCGAAGTAGGTTTTTACAAACACTTTCCGAACGTCAAGCTACGCCATCGCTTCAACAAATCCCTACGACGAGTGGTCTTGGAAGAAGAAGCGGCAAGAAACTCCCAAGGAGTCTTTTTTTTCTCTTTCTCCACTCACAGTTACAGTTGCACTTACTACTAATTACGGCTAAAATACGAAACTCATGTCCAAGCTGATTTATCATTAAAATATTCATCAAGTTTGTAATAACCTTTCGTCATAAGAATGCTTTTGACATGAGTTTTAAGTTTACAGTACGGCATTTCTGTTAATTGTATCGGAACTTTATTATAAATTTTAACGCAGTTACCCATGAAAGAGCCACCAGTTTTGCTAAGTCTGAATTTTGGTACAATCAGTTTAGCCTTATTTCTAGTATTTATATTGTGTACATCACTCTTTTTAGGAAAATGGTCATGATATTTTTTTACATACATAATATTATCTAAAATATACTGTGATACTACAGTTAATATATTACTTTCTTTAAACAATTGTCTGAGTGAATCCCTTGGCCTGAGGCTGTAAATGGCACGTACTGCTCTTTTCTGTAATATGAATATTGATTCTATATCTGCAGCTGAGCCCCACAACAGCAGACCATAGGACATTACACTATGAAAGTAGCTAAAATAAACTAATCTTGCTGTTTCTACATTAGTCAAGAGCCTTACTTTCTTAACAGCGTAGGCAGCAGAACTTAGTTTCCCCGACAAGGTTTCGATATGAGGACCCCATTGCAGATGAGAATCTATAGTAAGGCCTAAGAATGTCGTTTTTTCTACTAGTTCTAATACTTCTCTATTCAGAACAATTTTAGTTGGAATATGTTTAACATTTGGTAATGTAAATTTAACACATTTAGTCTTTTTTGCATTTAGCATTAAATTATTATGCGTGAACCAGAGCAGTACTTGTGAAACAGCGCTATTCACATCGTCAAAACATTGTTTTCTTCTGTCTACTTTAAAAAGTAAAGAGGTGTCGTCAGCAAATAACACAGTTTCACACAAGTTCCTAGTGAAGTAAGGAAGATCATTGATATAAATTAGGAAAAGCAGAGGGCCTAATATCGATCCTTGGGGCACACCCATAGTCATTTGTGCTCCAGGGGACTCTACTCCATTAATAACTACCTTTTGTATGCGTTCCGACAAGTAAGATTTTATAAGGCTAACTGATTGTGTTGAGACACCATAATGACTAAGTTTATTTAATAATATATTATGATCGACGCAATCAAAGGCCTTTGAAAGGTCACAGAATATTCCAATAGCATCCTGCCTACGCTCCCAGGCATCGAAAACGTGTTTGAGAAGGGCAATGCCTGCATCAGTGGTACTCTTCCCTTTAGAAAAACCGAACTGACTAACATGGAACAATTTATTTGAGGAAAAATGAGACAGCAGTTGATTGTAAATAATTTTTTCAAAAATTTTACTAAAGGCTGGTAAGACAGATATGGGCCTAAAATTTGTGGGGTCGTTTCTATCTCCAGCCTTGAACAAAGGTATTATTTTTCCATGTTTCATAAGATTGGGGAAGCTACCAACATCGACACATTTATTGAAAATAATGGTTAAATGGGGTGCAATTAAAGGGATAATCGATTTAATTACTACCGTAGAAAGGCCCCATAGATCACTTGACTTTTTAATATTTAGAGAGTTAAAACTTTGAATAATTGAATCGCAAGTGACGTGATCAACATGATGATGAGTTCAACATGATCTTTGTACGGGGGTCGCGGTACAAATCACTTTACTAGGATTTTATTAGATTTATTCTAATTTCAAATATTCACCATCTCGTTAGCAGTTTGTCCTAGGCCTTAGCACGCATTGTCGACGGGATTAAAATTCCTGTGAAAAAATGCGGGACGCTGAACCACACCAGATACCGGCCGGCGACAGTTAAATTGGATTACAGTTTGTGTTCCGATTGTGTCCGTTGTTATGCACTCAAGGGCTGCATCCGCGTGCCGCCCGATGTTTCATTGTATTGTGTATGCGCGCATCCATATCATCATTACCTATTTTATGTGTACTCGTATATCAATACGTAACGAAATTACGGACTCTGCTGCAAAAACTGTAGTAAGCCATATACACGCATACCTACATTTGTCGGAGTTTTAACAATAGGTACATTTACAAGTAGCTGTGTAAGACATAGAAAATTTAAGATTTGGTCGTATATTTTGTACTTAGATATTATAGTTAAATACTTGAGTGGGTACAACTTAATTTTTTTGACTCTATTATTTTAACAACAGAGGTGCTTTTCCCTTTTCGGTTCCTTCCCACTATTCATAAGGCAGGCACCTATCGATTTATCATTAAAACGTGAAAGTAGTGATAACAACAGCGGTATGTCACCATTCTATACTAAGTAGTATCGTAACTGAATATGATAGTAAGTACAGCAGAGTAGCCTTACGTATTATCCTCCAAACTATATGAGCAAATATAAATACAAAAACACTTTTCTTATAGGTACATACTCGTACTTATCCTGGACAGTGAAGGCACGATATAGGTCCCACTTATTACAACGGAACTTAAAAGTCAAAGCTCCGTGTCATCTATAATACAGAACGATATTTATCGAATGTATAGCACAAAGTATCCCTACCGTTCGGATTGGAACGTCCGCGGAGTCTGAACGTAATTCAATTACCGCCCACCGCTCATAAATGGGTTAGTGGCCCGGCTTCCCCACATCTGTATCATCGCTCCTACTATCATGTACTATATCTTTTAAAATCATTCTTATTTATATAAGCATAAGAGCTATACGGAGAAACCTTGAGACGGTTACGAGAACGTCATTATCATGTTACTACATCTGTTATTGTTTTCTCGTAACAAGCTTTGACGTTTTCTACGTGATTCCATATACGAGACTGTCTCTGGCATAACGGAGTATCATAATAGTATCTAAACTAAAATAATAAAGTTAATATTGTGTGTTTCACGAACTAACAGTTGGATTCGATTTTTTTTCCGTAATATAGAAATTAAATTCGAAAACATTCACATTGCACACAACGTGTTACACGTGCTTATCAGACTTTTTATACATTTTTTATTTGTATTTACCGCATTTATCTAAACTAAACGTTCCTCGTGAGTCACTATCTTATAGATTAGACAGACAGACTGACTGTAAAGTAAGAAGTATGCAATATTTATTGATTAAATAATTTTACGAACAAAAACTTCAAACTACAGATAATATATCAAGTCAATGGATTCAATAGAGTGGTCTACAAGCCTACATTTTGCTGAATGAATACAGGAGACACTATAATTCTCTTTGATGTGGCACAGTGCATTGAAGAACGGACGCTTAATCCGTGATACCATTATGAGCTCCATAGAGCCACTATCATCGGGTTCTCAGAGGCGAAACTGTTACTGCAAATCCGAGGATTAAGTAGTTAGCTGTTAGTATACCTACTACTCTTGGACGTGGGAAAAATACCCAGAAATTACGTTTTAAAACGTGCAAATCAGTTTTGATATTTTCAATATTTATGTGTACTACGCGTAATTACGTGCATACATTTTAAGGAGTTGAGATTAGATTGAAAAATGTAGGTACAGGTATTGCAACAGTAAGTGCATTTAAAATCGATTTGGACACAAGTTAACGCAGATTACGTTTATTGCTAAACTAAACTTATGAATTAGTTTACTTACTATTGGTATTTGTAGTTGTATAATATCCATTGCTTACCTGTAAAGGAATAAATTCGATTAAAATATGTTTAAAATTAAAATATGTTAAGTACCATAAATTGAGAGCATAATTAAATAAAACAATGTATTATCAAAGACTCCCTTTATAAATGCACTATGTCTGACAAACAGACAGAAAGACTTCGGCATTTATAATATATTAGTATAGAAGTACGGAATTAAATGTAGATTTACAAATATCTTGATAAAATATTTCTCAGCCCAACAGCACGTTTATTGGTTGATCATAGCCAAGCCAGGTGTACCGACGATACGGGTACTTTCCATTTCCCTAGTAGGATCTGGTTTTACGCGAGGCGGGTCAAACCTGACCCTCGCGATCCCATGACCCGCCGGCGGATCAGATGCTTATAAGAGATTGTTTTCACCACATACAACTGAGGAATTTGTTAAGCATTCACCCATAGTATTTCTGTTTACTTTATGTCACACAGAGCACAAACGGAAGGCATTTTAGTGTTGTTATAGGTAGTATCATACTTTACGTAATTTATATTCACTAATTAAACCCGCCCACGCTTCGCTGAGGCAACGGTTACCACAGCAACGAAAGTAGCTAATTATAAATTATTCGAAAACGTTTGAGATTTTCTACTGACAACACATCTTGCGTACCTATACAACACAAAAATCGATCTAATACTTAATTCAAAATAAAAAATCGGTAGACATTTTTTTTGCATAGGCATCTATTTATGATGTAGATCTTTAGATGTGATGTGATGAGTAGATCAAAAATTAAATTTCTAGTCCACCACCGTTAGGAAATCGAAGTATTTAATAAAATTCAAGATCATTAGCAGTTACAATAAATAATTTAAGAGAAGATAAAATGCCGTCGACATTTATGAGAACCAGAACATTCCACTAATATTTGCCAAAACATCTGTTGCAGGGAACGGAAGTTGTTATATAAAATTACAATGATATTTTCTGCCGTAATTATGTTATCTTGCTGAACATTAATAAAACATAATTGAGAAAATTATACTACCATGTAATAGCAGCTGTTTGAACAGTCTTATATATGGGGCCATCGCTAATTTTGTATCTATTTACTAGTCACTCCGACGTAAATTGGCAACATAGATAAAGAATAGTAATTTGATAGATTAATGTTTTTAAAATAAGATTTGTACAATTATGTGAGGTAAAAAATGACCATGAAGGCCACTCCACCGACCCTTTTAGTTGTAATAAACAGGTAAATATTTCATCGTAGTTTGTAGTATTCCAGCGACGCGCCCTAGGATAACTTCGAACTTATTAACAGCTGAGCTTTTTATTAATAATTAATAACGTAAGTCACTAGCTTTGTTATCTATACCTACGTGAAACCTGGCTGGGCTAGCTATCACTTTCTTAATGAGTCACCCGCCAAACGACTTAAGTTGAGCGTGTTTCGGCTCGGAACTATTGAGCTATTATGTTCTTTAGTTCCTTATTTCTTGGCCAGTTTAATCGGTAGTGCTCTTGGTGACCTACCGAATGTCTATGGGCAAAGGTTACGATTCGGAAAGGTTCGATTGTCGGTAAGTTACATAAAAAGTAAGTATACTTCTTTAATTTTGGTACTTGCAATTTACAAAAATTTTGCAATTTGCAAAAAACATGTTTTTTACAAGTGACAGATGTGAGGTAGGTACTTTACAGGTTACAGGTTATGCTTCCTCTTAGTTCAAGAGACTTAAAATATTAATAAAATGTCATGTAGGTACCTACACTAGTCGTCATTAAATAATTTGAATATACGGAACCTTCATGTTTATTACGGAACTGACAGCAACTCTGATGTAATAATAGCGCTCATTGTAAGCAAAATTGTCATGTATTGCTGTGACGCCGGTGACCTCTACTGGAGCACCAATGTCGACTCAACATTTGGGACATTAACATACGAGGCAACTTAATACCTGTGGTTGGGTACGGTGGAAAGGATAATAATAACGCTACAGGTGTAAAACGAAAAAAGTCATACTGTATACTGTTTTTTTTTTCTTGTTAAAAAGATATTAATTTAGATATGTATAATGAGCCCCGGTATTAACTATACAATTACAATAGTATCTACATAATATAAAATATATAAAATACAGAGCTGGCCCATTTCGTAAAGGTACGTGGGACGTAAAATTCTGCGGTTTGATCTAAAAAGTTTACTGTAATAGAGCTTACAAAAACTAACTGGGGCGTAGATTTTCAACGCGTGGATGAAATGAAATTCGAAAGCGGAGGTTATTTTACTTCACATTGATCAGTAATACTTTTTATAGAAAATTTTGTACTAACTTTATCATCATTTCATACAATTAGTTTAATTTCTTAATTCAATTACTACTAATTACCATTCTTTTCATTCCCGTAACTCCCATTCCCTCACCTCAATAGCTTTAAACTAATACCTCTTTTATAAATGGCAATCGACAGAGGAAAAAAGCAAATTCAAGATTGATCACTGTAATCGTATCTGAGAATCGTTTGTGATACAATCACGTATTTTCCATGTATCTCGGTTATCAAACGTACGACAATATTTTTCCATTTAGTAAAGAGCTATATCCTTAAATCTATGTAATACACCTACGTTCAACTTCGCACTCAAAGTTCATATAAGAGCGAAATGAAAGTTATAAATTGCATGTAATTAGTACAACTGCAACAGTTAGGTACCTACAACTTGTTACGTGTTGGCAACTTTAAACAACCAAGTTTTTAAGCACATAACTCTAATTTCGGAACATAATTACAGTGTATGCCTGGATATCATACAATTTGTGGGAATACCAATTTATTTACAATTATTTTGTCAAAACAATGCCTCGTTTGTTTCCTCTTTCCGCTTCATTTTTAATTTAGATTAATATTGTGTAATGCGTTGTATAAGATTCTAATTCTGACACAATAGTATTATAATTTATAATGCTATCATATCTAAAAGCTACAATAATTATATGGAATGAGACGTACGGCAATTAATGGTACAGTTTGATTTGTGTCAGGTATTATTCAGCATTACGCTACTGGCCTCATAGTTTTGATTGACTTACATTGCTACTCATTGGAAGAACGTTACGCAATATTAACTTTAACAAGGCAAAGAACAATTTAGGCCATCACTACGCCAAAGGGCACCTCGGTACTAAGTTATGTCACTGCCTTTGTCACTTCGGTCTTGTTTGATTGCCTTTTTCCGCTTGATTGATTTGCATGGTCATGTGCAGCAATCGGACATCGAGCTCACGGATTACGTTAGGAACCCATGATAAAACACCATTTATATTATTCGTCTTAGCCTTTAGATTTACGACATTATCAATTTGCACGGTTTTATATGTATTTATAAACTCGGTTAGAGATTACCTCGAAATGGTAACTTTATATTGGTTTCAAGGTTTTAAAAGGTTTGAGAATGTAACAATGATACACAAAACGTACCTCCATGTGTGTTATTGTATGTTTTTCGCGTGCGTGACTATAAAATGCGCGATCAACTATGTAACATGACGAACCATAAGACCAATAAAACTCTGCAAGCATGGCGGTGCCATCACGGTGACGGGCGCGAGGGATAATCCCACCTTTAATTCGTCGCATTACGTATTTGTCACCAATCGTATCGTTTTATGTAACAAAATATATTTATCGGAGATTAAATGATGCCTTCAAGGTCTCTAGCAAAGCTAGACTGAAACACCCGTCATGTGCAATGAAATGGAACGTTTCAATACATTTTTACATTCTAGAATATCCCAACCTGTTTTGCTGTACCTAAGTGTAATATAATATTTAAAGTCAAGAAAAACTGATAAATTGATGTTTGGATTACTTTAAGATATTTCTAACTAAAGATAAAAGCGCGAACACCGAATTCTAAGGATAGGTACGAAAATTCTTTGGAGCTGTGGGCGCATTTATACATATAAGCTCGCTTCACTTCGGGAAACTTTTTGCTCCGTTCCTAATTTCCTATTGGCCGTAGAGTGACGTTATACAGCCTATAGCCTGCCTCAACAAATTGAATATTCAACACATAAATAATTTTTCAATTCAAACTAGTAGGTATTTCTATCAAACAATATTAGCGCTATCAAACAAACAAACAACACTTGCTTTATATTATTAGTAAAAACAAAGAACAGACCACAAAAGTAAAGACATTTGCCTTAATTAGATGACATGTTAGTGGTATCGTACCATCTAGATAATTACGTAAATAAATTTGTTTTATTGCTAGAGACCGTTTTAATGCGGACCAAACTAATGAATAAAAACATAACAGAACAAGAATAAGTACCTACTAAAAATGTTGCCAGTGTTTAGTAGCGTTGTTCTCGTATGTCATATCTAATGTCTATCATCTAGGTCATCTGAGCTAGGAGCGAAATAATATTATTAATTTCATGTCACATACATTATAAGTAAGCGCTTGACAACCATTCCACCTGATACCAATGTACATGAAATAATTAAATCGTTCCAATTAGCAGACTATTACTTGTACGCTCTTATTCTGTAACTAGAGTTTTCAGGCCGCAACAAGGCCAACTGTAGCCGTAGGATTAACTGAACGAACTTTATAAAATTTAGATGTAAAGATTGTCAAGTTTTAGAATTATGTATTGAAGGCCGAATTCTATCCGGAATTCTTGTAAATCAACACTGTGCGCTGTGGCTTTTTGCTACACAGACATTTATTTACTTTTAGTACCACTTGCCCGCATGACGCTCTCAAATTTTGATAATATGCGTTTTGTGACATTAAGTAAATGCATACTACACTACAGTCTACAGTATTAAATGGTTACTTAGTTAGCATATGTGAATACTGTTTAAGCAACTATTCATACTCATAAAACTATACGTTGTATCCCATGATATGATGATACATTGAATTCAATGTGACGTCATGTAGGTACTAGGTCATAAAGTTTTTTTATTGATACTTAATCTAATACTAACAAAGAATTTTTAAATTAGCATTAAGATGACCCTTGTGACGGTAGGTATCTCTATCTATCACACAGTGCAATCTTATGTACGAATGTTGACGATTGTTAACAATAGGGTTAATAGTTCCGGTTGAAAGATAATTAACCCCATTCATGATGACGAAGCAATTAAAGCGTTAAATTATTTTAACTGAAGTTCCCGATTACAATTCATCTCGACAGGCGTTCGCAAATATTCACATTATACAAACAATAAAGTTTAAACTAACAATGTTTAATGAAATTTTAAACCAATGATTAAGTAATTAACCGATACTCTGTAATGAAAAAGATAATTAGTTGATTGCTTTATTGGCTTCTAATTGATATTTAGTGAGATCTCATAAACTGGTGTGATAGTTAAAATTTATCTAGGTAATGAATGTTTTGAGCTGATTTGGTGTTCTGTATTACATACGTCGACTTTTTAGACATCAGATCTTTCACAACTTGCGATGACTCCGCTATTGTTATAAGAATTATTAATATGCAGATTTAGTACATGTGTAATATTTTAAAATAGCTTCTGCTAATTAATATAAACCGACTTCTTTAATTATTAACATTTTAGCAATGTAATAAAATATGCCTCCTCACAAATAAAATGCCTACGTATAACATTTGACTATGTGTTTAATTTCAACTACAGTTCATTCAACTATACTAAGCAGGCACAGGCAGCCAGTCAGGCACCTATTCTTTGCGAGTATGCTGAACATCTAATGCAGCTGACACAAAAGGAATACTTCAAATAAGATTGTCCGCCTCGGCCTCTGAACAGTCTAAGAACTATTCTTAAATTACTAGACAGAGAAATTCAAGAACAGAATAAGAAAGCAAAGCATGCAGATTAATGGCTCGGTCACACATACAGAGAATGTCAGTATGCTGAAAAATAGATCAATCGTTTTTATAGTTTGTACTTGTCTACTAGGTAGGTACTTTACCATTTGGTCAACTCAATCAACTTTAATATGACCTTTCATCGAAGCATACCCTGTTTTCTGGATTTTCCTTGTATCACACATACAACTCATTACATTTCACATAGGTAGGTGGTAGAGCCTAGAGTTCGCCCGGGGTAGTACCACCGCCCGCCAAGGTACTCAGTACCATTCCTACCGTCATAATAATTGTTTTTAAGAGCAATTGTGTTCCGGATAGGAAGGTGTGGAGCCGGTTTCACTTTTTTAGAGGCGACCATCTCAGACCTCAGGGGTAGCAACGCATCTGTGACCGAATTGGAACAAGACTCATACTAATCATTACTAACTGGACAATTACTAATATTAACTAACAGGACTAACTATCACTAACAGTCCCTGTCCTCACACTTATTAACAAACTAACCAACTAATATTCTAACACCATCTACTAACTAGACTAACCACCCTAGTCCCTAAATTGGGTCTTGTTCTAAGTCGGTCACAATTGCCATGGGCGGCAGCGGAAGGGTGGTGCTGCATGCTCGTTTGCTACCTTAATTCCATTAAAAAAAAACATATATGCCATTAAAAACATTGAGTTAAGTTAACACTTAGAAACTTATCACTAAAACAAGTAACAAATTCGGGATAATGTTGTTCTACAGGCAAACGGAGTCCTACAAGGTACTCGAGCCCAAAGGTTTTTATGGTATAAGGTAAGCATGTTTTCAGTCAAATATTTCTGAACAGCACATTATTATACTTGAAATATTTCTCAAAAATTGTGCAACATAAACGGCCCTAATCAAGAACATCGCCAGCTACGGCTAAAATCGCGCGGTAATTTATCGTGCGCATTGTCTTCCGAGTAGGTATTCAGGACGGTGTACAAACGCGAGGCATTCGACACTTTCTATTTTCGTCCGGGTGTCAAGTCACCGGTGCTTTATCGAGTGACATAATTAGCGGACAGCGGACTTGACGGGCTCGTTTCCGTCTATTTAGCTAAGTACGGCTGTAAATGTCTAGGAGCTGACGCGATACTATCTCGATTCATTCGGACTGAGCATTAAGCGAGAATAAATTTAACGGGCAACACTTAAATGGATATCATGTTACCATACATGTCAGGAGTCTCTTTATTAACGTAAATGGGTCTATTGAAAGGCAAAAGAAAGCGGGGAATAAAGAATTTCTCCGTCTCGAGCTGACCCAGAAAAGGCTCGAGCTGAGGGCGAGGCGTTAATCCGATTATTCGCAGCATTTAATCAACGAGTCCCTAATCGAGTCGGCATCGGCTACCGAGACGAAAACGTCTTGTGGAGATCTCGAGATAACAGATAGAAAGCGCCGTTGTAACACTACCAACCGCGTTACGCGTTCTGAACAAACTTAAAACGGAACACCGCAAGTGAGATGTACCGCACCGCACGTATCTGTCAGATCTGATGCAAGTTGCCAAATTCTTAGCATATAGCCGCAATCTGCACGCAATGTAACTGACAATTGTTAATGAGCGTTCCCTTGACATCCTTAAATCGCTTACCGTTTAGGGAATCCGAAGACAGGTTGATTGCATAATTTATCGGTATGCTGGTGTCCGCGTGGACGGCTACGATTGCGCGGGCGCAGAGGTCGCGCGCGCCGTTCCTCACTGACACCGACCCGCGAACGAAACGTTATTCGAAATCAAACCGCTCAATGTCAGACACCACAAGGTCGCCTCTCACGAAAACCGCCTTTGCGACTCAACCCACAGAGATCAGAACAAAACGCATTAACGACGCGCGCGAGCGACGTAAGGATCATTTAGCATCAAACTCGTCGTCTTCTATTGTTCGCTAAGTAGCTTTAAAGTGCTGACATTTGCGTAAGACTCGTAACATGCATAATATTTCAAGTTGCAAAAAGGTCTCCGTTAAGGTTGAAAACATTTGCATTGGCCCATCGAAATCCCGTAAATAATCGATCACGTTTTACGATTCTTATCGCGATCGGTGAGTGTAAGCGGGCCGGCTTCCACGTGCCAGTGATTACTTGCCAGTTAGCTGCTTGTTACCATTGCCTATTGCACAACATAAGGCATAAGGCACAGTATTGTATATAACTTGTCACGAGTCAGATTTACTATTGTAATAATTCTTAGCCTCTATATAGATGTCAACATTTGTTTGTAGATTTACGAAGCCGAGACTGATATAATTGCGGTCAAGTAAATAATCTAGGTAGTGAAGTTTGTATTACAATTACAAATTTAATATTTGTGTCGTTTTTTATCAGAAAATAACTAGGTATCTCGTGTCTAGATGCAAAGTCCGTTGTTAGTGTTTCGAAATTAAATCTGCCGGTATAATTTTGAAACATAGTATAAATTACAGCGATTAGTGAATAATTCAACATCGGAATCTGAACAAGATTAAAACTAGAGTCATGGCAGTTAATAATAGGTCTAGTTGGCACCTGCAAGTCTAAAGGCGTGTTCTCATTAATTCACTATGATCACGTTTACAAAAACTCAATACCCACCACGGTAGACGGTCCGTATTCGAATAAAAACCAACAAAAAAGCACTTGAGAAACTCGAATATTGTGCTCTCGATTTCAGCGTCACGGAGACAGAGAATCGTGTTGTATCGAAACGTCGAGGTCACTAGAAAACGTTCCAAATTAATCCCTACTAATATTATAAATGCGAAAGTAAATCAGCTGTCTGCCTGTGAGGCTTTCACGCCTTAACCATTGAACCGATTTGGATGAAATTTGGTACAGATTTAGACATCTATTTATACTTATTACTGATTGTGGCCGATGCCAATGGAGCCACATGTATTTCCTCGTTCAACTAATAAATACATTTGTATTTCTTATTATACCTATCGTTTTACTTTTACCATCGCCATCGTATAGCTCAAGCAGCCATCTAATAATCGAGATAAATATTCATTGTTAGTATGCACGTTAGATATAATTATGTTAATATGTGTTGAATGAGACGTGTGAATTTTAAAATTTCGTGACGTATTTCATAATACTTATATCTAATCTTTATAAATACAGTTAAAAATAGCTGATCATTTAATATTATCACATCAATATTTCGACAAGTCACCAAAATAACTTTAAAGATTTATGGTTCCACTGCATTTGCTTTAAAAAAGCTAAGCTAAGCTAAAACCTACAAAATTATATTCAAGTTATTTTGTTTGAAATTGACAGGATTTGTTTTTACAGAACTTCCCACGATAAAGAAGCAATAGTCAATTTACAATTTTAACTCTGAATTCTATCTATGTATTTCCAACCAGGGTTTAGGACCACCAGGGATAGGGATCATTGTATTAATAATAACCTAAAACTAAATCCGACTCACGCTTGGCACGATTTTTTCTTCACGTTTGTTTCTTTTTGCCGACAGGTGGGGCGCCTGCGCCGTAACAAAACAAACTCTTTCCGGTGCCCGAATTATACGGGAGTGAGACGCCCCGCGGGCAGCTTTAGATTAATTAAACCTTTTTTACTCCAAGATCTTTACATCCGAAATAAATATTATGGAAGGGAAATTACTACTGTTTTGTTGTTTTAGAAAAAGTGATATTGAATGTACTCAAATGAAAAACACTTAGGTATTTTTGTGGATAGATAGATAATCGGATAAGTAGGTAAAGATTAGATAGTATTCAAACAAGTTGTTTTAAATGAGTTTTTATGCATAAAAGCAAATATTACGTCATTATCATGAGTGGGTATTATGTTCAATCTAAATGAACCTGTTTTCTAATAGACAGGTAACGAATCTATGACAACACAACACACTAACTAACAAATTCCACTCTTTGATAAAAAAAACTATCCTTACATTGCGTTTGTACTAACTAGGATACCATAAAGTATTCAGCTCACGATTGATATAAAAATACACAAAACGTAAGGTTCTCTCGCAGGCAGCCGTTCCCTTACTTGACGGGATCGTTCGACAACTCCTGACGTGTAAAAACACTTGGATGAACGGGAACCGGTACGCTTTTCTCGCACCTTGGCCGGTCAATTAAGCGGCTGAGTCGAGAACGAGTTTCCTTCGACCATCTGTCTAGGATGTGCAGGGTGCAGAATATTATGGAACCTACTTATATGAAATGAATAAATAGAATATTTGAAAATAAAGAAAAAATCGACTTCATTATCGACAAGTGATAAAATATGAACATGTCATCAGCGTACCTAATCGAAGTCAATAAGTATCTAAGTATTATTTGGGATAACTCGAATAACACTCGCCAGATGTCGCTCAAATGGGAATAAGCGATAAACACCAGCTTTCGAAAATATAGAATAATAATAATAATACTTAATAGATATAGCAGTCCCTAATACCCATAATATACAGAAAACTATAAGTGAAAAAATAAATAAATATTTGGATCTCAAAGAAGAAATAGCCAGAATATGGAAGCAGAATAAAATATAATTATGTAGTTCCAATAGTTCTATCTACTACTGGTGTGATACCCAAGCATATTCACCATAGCCTTAAACTGATTGACTTGAAAGAAACTCTCTACATCACACTTCAAAAAGCTGCCATTTTAAACACTTACAGAATTGTCAGGAAATTCTTATAAATAGACACACAAATACAAAAAATAAATAGTTAATGAATAGAAAGAGTTAATGATGAAATTTATTTTCACTCTTGCAAAATAATACTTAAGAATTGGGTATATTTGACTCTGTACGACTGGTGAAAAAGAGTAGCGATTGTGTCGGATGTGATCATTAAGAAATAGAGAAGAATAGATCATAGAGAAAGATTTGATGTACTGAAGCGAGGCCGCGATGTTAAGGTACACCTTACAAGTATTAAGTACCTCATGACTGGCTACCATTGTCACACAACACCGTCGCAGAGTGGCCAACGACTACAGTTAACAACAAACAACAAGTTTACAAACTAAGTGAGAACGCTTGAGCCAAACAAACACTTTCTAGGCTTTGTCCTCAGGCTGTTTGCAGTGAAAATAGAATATTCAATTCACTGAAGCGAAGTGATTTCGAATAAATTTACTTACTTAGTAAAACAACGGGCTATATGTTTTATAAATATTAAATTAGGGTCAGATCACGGTGATTTTTTTTACATATAAATAGACTTATATAAATGTGTAGTTTAATATAGCTGGGGAGCCGAAGAGGGGAATCTGGGATTTACTCGAGCGTGTCAGATTAAGGTACAGGGGATACCTTGTACCCAGTTAAGTACCTCCACCAAGTATGAGCCTCATATGTATGTTCGAATTTTTTTTGCACATTATAATAATGGTAGCGAGTTTGCGTTACATCGAAATCGTCAGATTATTGAATGAGAGCTTTTTTAGGTTCACTTAACATCCCCTTAGAAAATCTGACGTGCTCGATTAGATTTTTTCTCTCTCATTTTCAACCCTTACGTATGGTCACCCCCAACAAACAAACGATCAGATTAACATAGTACATTATTAAAAATACTTAGGACATTGATGCTATCAATATCTGAAGCGCTCGAGTATGTCCACATGGACATTATTTTTTTATATATTTAAAAGTGTATAGCCGCTTCCCCCACCGTTGGAAAGGCATACATTATATAACATTTTTTTCTTCTTATCATCTAAGCTTTGCAACCCAATAGGTCTCTATGACGCTCGAGTAAATCCACATTTAGCATCGTCGGCTCCCGTACCAATACATAATGGGAATTATTTTCGATACAACTGATAACGCGAACTTGAAATTTATCAATTTAATTAGATAGGTAATATAAAATGTTATGTTTATAATTTTTTTTATCAGATAAGATAGCGAAGAACTAGGTAATTAATTAGCTAATTTCGTCAGGTATGCTGATTGCAGACTTTCCCTACGTACAAACATTATCATCTGACGTTGTTCGTGTTAAATACATAATATATGAAGGCAAGTCAGGCTTTACGTAAATAAATAGCTAAGGCTATCTACGTCGACATCTATCTGATTATTTAAATGCATATTTAAATGTTATGATAAACAATATTATAATAGGACTCGTACACGGTATTTACCAGTACATACCTGTTCAAAGCGATGAAAGTGACGTCAATAGGTATGGCAAACCAAACACGACGTAAGTACGATACGTATGCATCGAAAAAGACAAAAGAGAAAAATAAATGTAGCATTGTAAAAAACATTGCTTTTAAATGTAGAATGAAAAATAAATACATGTTATGCATAATAAATACCATACAAGTGAATGATAATAACACGCGAACAATTTTTCAACCTTGAATCTCGTTCATAAAACCGAGAACTGCGGTTATTGTATTTGCCTTGCCCATCAATTTCATTGTTTCCAGAACATTTATTACACAGCACACCCCGGAAACAATCATCGACTGTTCAAACGTGACTAATAATTGCCAGGTAGGAACAAGTATTCGGATATCGCTACACCGGAATACGATATCTATCTACATTAAAAAAGATTGTGTTTGTTTGTGCCGATGCCGTTCGTTTACCTTAATCCTTCCCTAATGAATACTGATAACATACTCAAATATGCGGCAATCTTCACGTACCCAAATTATCACGTCAAAATAATTACTTTGAAAGCAGAAGCGAAATTTTTGCCATCAGAGCTTGGAACTACGAAATGAATTTGAATGAACAACACACCTGATGCTATCACCGACCTTTGGTCACGTGAGTATTTAGATGAGGACTCTGAGAGAAAAATAAAGTAAACCTGTCGTGTAAGTACCGTTGTTGTGTCTGTAGACGCCGTCTTGCCGGTATCCGGGGACGCTAGTCGCAACCACGAGGCCCCGCATGGGCCGCATGACGGCCCGATCGGATAGCCCCGACCACGGAATCTCCCATCAGTCACTGGCCTACGGGAACAATGATACCGTAAACAGCAATCCAACACTGGCGACACTGGCCCGCCGAATCACTGGGCCGTAACACAACCACTCACAATTGTTAACGTTCCCTATTCCACCACGTCGATTATGTCGCACCGTTTCCTCTGATCGTGGCAAAACTTTCAATGTTTTGGAAACAATAGCCGACGTCGCGTAAATGAGCGAATCGAATTAAAACATCGAAAGCGATCAAACTGTCCGTATTCAAATTATATGTCAACACTACACTAGTAATATCAAGATTTACCAGAATAACAATAAACCGAATAACAATGTAATAATTAACAATTTGTATACGACTCGATATAATTTGACAGCGGATCCTGCGCTGTACAAGCGACGCGAAAGACCGTCCCCTACGAATGTTCTCAACGTACTGTCCCGGACGGACCGGAGAACCGGAGTTCACCGGAGGCAGCTGTGCGAGACTGACAAAAAAGAGAAAGAACTAGCATGACGTATCCGAGCGGTAAGCACACAACTCAATTGAATGATTACAGCAGGAAATGCACCGTTTGTAAATGGTAAATAAAGCGCAATATCGCGGTGAGTTTTACAGTAGTAACACACAGCTGAGTCAGTTTCCTTGGAACATTGCGTGTGGAAATTCGAGACAGGTCGAACAGCACAATCACAAGGTGTGATAAGGACAGACGATTCGAGCGAGAGGGTCCGAGGCTCACCGAACGTCAGCCGACCGCCAAGGCCGGCGCGCGTCACGATTCGCGAAGACTAGACGTGCACTTATGTACAATCAGTACCTAAGTCTTAATATATGCAGGAGTTTATTATCCTTCGTACCAGGATAAATAAACATTATACCGTTACAGACTTCAGGTGCCCTTAATTCTTTTCTTTGCCCTGGCTGAAAACATCTTCGGAAATTATCAGGATATTAGGTAAATATCAATACCACAAACAATATAATTATTTAAAACATGAAAACAACTGGCAAAAGCATCTCATTGACGTCATTCGGTATTATCCAGCTGATTCAACATAACTTGATCAATATTTCACGAGTAAATATATTACAATGGTGTAATGTGAACAAGCTATTTTTACGGTTTGCATTAAAAAAGAACAATAACAGAAAATTGTTCAATTGTTCTACATATTGTTACAGTACCCACCAATAAATTAACGTGATGGCGAGTGTTTCCACGAACAATGTCCATACTTTGGCAACATTAGGAGCCTTCTAGAAGTGTAGCTAGCTAAGAAACTGTTAATCCCACTTCTGAACTAATTATCCATGGTTGTAATTGAAGACATCCGTAGACTGAAAGCTAGGCAGTTAAAAAATGCTAAGTAGATCATCAGCATTATCATCGCGATCCATAACTGTCCCACTGCTGGTCACGGGTCTCTTCTCAGAATAAGAAGGTTAAGGACATAGTCCATCACGCTAGCCAAGTACGAATTGTTGGAATTCACACATCTTTCGCGTTTTACGAACTTTCCGGCATGCAGGTTTCCTCGCAATGTTTTCCTTCACCGTTATAGCGAATGACATTTAAATGCTTAAAACTGCTAGGCTCACACTTTAAATTAATATCATCAAGATTTTGCTTAGCGGTACAGATGTTATGTTCATTCAAAATCATAGTTTATAAAAGTTACTAAAATTTTGAAAATATGAAAACGTTTTATGATAATTCAGAGTCGTTAACACAAAATCTTATTGCAATAAAATTTTAAATAATGATAATAATATCATAATATTATGCTTAAGCATGCGTAGATGCGTAGGTATTTAATAACTTTCCTTGAATTCTATTTTGCAAACAGTATTTGCATACGATTAGTCCTATATGGTCATTTGTAGTATGGTAAATTAATTATAATTATTTATGTGTCAATCAATCTTCACATAAATGTTATTGCTTAAACACATTCAAATTTATTAAAAAATACAATGATTTGACTTAAAACCATAATCATAAAACAAGGAATACAAGTCATAATTTTGATGTTGATCGTGAAGATGAAGCTATTTTGCAAAGTATTTCAATACGTGTGTACAACAGTGCGTTCTGAATTGTGCTATATTGTACACAGACCCGGCTTGCAACAGTCGCAGAATTAGTAAATTTCTCAACTTTCTTCATTCAGCATCCGCTTCAGTTGTTAATTGTAACGTTAACAACGATGTAAATGAATTCAGTTATACGTGTTTATACAACATCGATCACTTACAATAAATTATATGATTCTACAAAATGAAGTCGAATTTAAATTCCACTTCTATTTTATGTTGATGATGGCAGAGTATGAGTATGAGCACGATGGTAATTAATTCGATAATAACAGTGACAAATAATCCCCGTTCATTAATATACATGAAAATTTTAAAATCCCAAATTAAATCTACCACCGAACATTTTCATGAAAATATCTGCACTCCAGATTTTCTTCCCTACTTGTGAACTGGAGACAAAGGGTAACTTGGATATTTATACATACAATAATATTTTGTTTATTTTTAAGCAAGATAAATCTAAGAAAAATAAGGAAAGTGAATATGCTTAGAATTTGTGCTGAGAATGAATTGATGAATCTAAATCGTAAAACACAATTTTATGTATTTTTACGGCTGCGCTCAGAGAAAAGGATATTTTTACCGAAATTTAAGTGAAATTCTTTAAAAGATTAACCATAAGTAAGGAGATATTGAAGTGAATTATTGTAATTTTGTATATGGCTCTAAAATTGAAATTTTTTGTAATAATAAAGAATATTTAGTAAAGATAAGTGAACTAAATATAGTACTATTAGGTAAAAAGACATACAAAAAAGTCAGTGGCATTAAAATTTCAAAATAGTATCTCGAGTTTTTTATCCCACAACTTTGTACTGCTTAAGAATTTAATAAAAGAGGCCAAATACGATTTAAATTCAAGAAAACAAAGTTTACTACAGAATATAATCTCCGGAATAAGAACATTGTCCTTTTTTTAGTTGAAAGTCCAAACTGTTTTAATGTATGTAACAAATTGCAACAACAATAGAAATCCGTAATCCGATTTACGTAAAAGACTGTGATAGATTTCAATTTCTTAAGTAACTTCGTCAGTTAGTGTTTCAATCAATAATTCGCGTGGGTGAATGGGTGAATGTTCCGCCCAGGTTTTGCACTTATCTTTACAACTACCCTAAGGGTGCGTTTCCACCAGAGATGTGCGATGGAAATGTGTCGTGCGAGGATGTCTAGCTGTGCTGTGAAAATGTGTGGGGGTTTCCACCAAAGCTGTGCGATGAAAATGTGCCTACGAGGATGTGTAGCGGAGCTGTGAAAATGCGCATTAATGTGTGGTGCGAGGATGCGTTGCGAAGCTGTGAAATGTGTCGACGGGGGTGCGGTGTAGTGGTCCGTCTATGATGGTGGCGGCTGATATGAACATAGCTACCAGTGGCTGCGCAGATGTCGATTTTAAGGCCAAAATGGTGGTAAGAGGCGGGGAGTGCGGGCGGTAGGATAGTTAGCCAATACATCCATGGCCAAAGTAGCGCATCAGAAAATACTGTCATGGCCGCCGTGTTTTGATTGGTCAGTTACTGTATCTGCGCAAACATCTCGGAAAATGAAGTTCACATCAGCCGATTATAAATGACCTTACTGTACAGTATGCGCCAACCTCGCAACACATCCTTCTCAACACACACATTCCTCGCAACACATCTCTCGTACACATCCCTCGCAACACATCCCTCGCACACATCTCTCGTTTGTTTTGTATGCGCAAAAATCTAGCTCCACTGAGTAGTTTCCACCAGAGCTGTGCTGACCGAGGCGAGGTAAATGAAGCGATTCTATTGGTTCTCCACAAACACATCCCTCGCTACGCATCCTCGCACATCTCTGGTGGAAACGCAGCCTAAGGCTGGACGTATATTTTCGATATCTTATTGCACCTGCATGGCGAAACCTAATGTAATCGAACCTGTGAGTCGCCCGTTCACAATTTAGATTCCTGTTGTTCACTGAATAGGTTTCAGACTTAAATCCAATCCACATTTTACGTGATATACGATATTAGGCGAGCCGTGTTACATTTCGGAATGTTCTCAACGGCAAACTAGTTTTGGCGAAGTTGAGAGGACTACTACGGAGGACTTAAGAGATTTGATACAATATCAAAGTACCATATTGATTTCAAAGTATCCAGATCTTTATATCAATTTCGTTGCAGTTGTAACTTGTAACCATTTGTAAATATGGTTATATCTTCAAATTATTAACTATATAAGGCCTAAAGCAAAATAAGGGTTTTTTTGCCTTTTCATTTTCATATTTGCAACACCCAATTTGGTCTTTATCAAATTTTCCCCCTTGGCTATCTTCAGGGAATACCTAATACCACTCATTTGCTAAACATTTCTTCTTGTCATTGTCTAATTCATCCACGTTCTTATAACTGAAAAATCAAGATATTTTTTCCGTTCCTTAAGATTTCATTTTATTACATCCAACTTCGTATTTTGCCATTCAAGTTACTGTTTCTCGTATAATTGTTTTTAATCTAAGATACTGTACCTACGTAGTACAATAATTTAGTTTAGGTTAATGTCATTCATTATATAACTCAAAGTGATATAAGTTGCAGATTAGTTGTATCTACTTAATTTAAAATATAGGTTATGTTTAAATAGGAGTGTTTTCTTTTTAATTATATCTCGTTGCGAACTTTCTTTACACCTATCTACATGGATAGACCGGCAAGTCCAGTTCGTTAACAAATGTAAATGTCATCGAATGCCGTTCAACCGGTTAGGATCAAAAGTATTTTTTAATCGCATGATACCTTTGCCATCCGTATCGGTTTGAAAGCTGCGAAATATTTTTAGATCCGACGCGCATGGTTTGCCTAAACAGGCACCGGTAATTGCGAGTGGCCATAATATGCTGAACCTCCTTATATACCTACTCGTATACGAATATGAATGACTAGCGAACCGCCCTCGCTTCGCTTCGGGACCCGTAAGTATCAACCGCGTAGGTCCCGCTCCCGTAGGAATTTCGGGAAGATAATAAACTATCACCAAAATTAATTCAGGTTAAATTAAATTAAACTTAGAAATAAAGCTTACGACAAAATAATAGCAAAGTAGCAAAGGATCACAGCAAGATTAATTCAGATTAAACTTGGAAACGCGGCAAGTTTGGTATGGCAGTGGGTTCGACCAAATTTGATTACCATAAAAACGGTTCTAGTGTGTTAATCTTAAAAGATAGACATGTACTGTCGTGGACATTTTTTTAGATCATTTCAAGAGGAATAATTCTTTCATACATATATTTTTGGTATCTTGAATCATTTTCGCAACGCATGCAACGAAAGCCCTCGAGAATGAATAATTTTCCCCGTTTTTTCCACATTTTCCATTATTTCTTCGCTCCTAATTGTTGCAGCGTGATGTTAAATAGCCTATAGCCTTCCTCGATAAAAGGTCTATTCAACACAAAAAAAAAAATCAATTCGAACCAGTGCCTCTATTATGAGTTGTTGTAGTAAACGTAAAGGACGTTACTATTGCAGATAACGTTTAGAATTTGTATGAGAATTGTAGTTCAGTATCGTAACCGCTGGAGGCGCTGTACGGATTCTCATACAAATTCTAAACGATAGACGCTAGCGTGTATAGTAAACTATAGTATTAAAAACTCATAATAGAGGCACAGTAGTTCCTGAGATTAGCGCGTTCAACCAAACAAACAAACAAACAAACTCTTCAGCTTTATAATATTAGTATAGATACGACGATGGGACACATATTGAAGAGTTCCATTTATGCGCTAATTGGAAGTGTTTTTTTAATAAAAATTGGTCTAAAAATAGTAAAATTTAATGTTTCAAGTAAATGTAACGAAATAATACATTTTTTTTTGTAGCTAGTCAAGGATTATAGAATATTACTCTTAGAGTATTCCAATAAAATCCTATTCTTCGTGTGGCTTACTCTAGGTAGGTAGAGACGATAAGTCCATTAACGTGTAGGTTTCCGCTTTCAGTAACAACACTGTATTTCACCCACTACACACATTGTCAATAACGCTGCGTTGTCACTGTGCAATGATGTGCTTCAATCCAATTGAAATTCAATCGAACACTACATTCGATGAGAGTGTAAACAGCATTACCGAGCAAATACACCAAATGAATAGATCAATGAGTCATGGCGAATAAACACACATACATTTAGAAACCTAATGTGTACGTAGGAAGAACATTAACCCTTGATTTAGGTTAATTCAAAATAAGAGTCGGTTTGAATTGAGCACTGAACGAAGAATTCCTGTCCTCGGAAATAGTAATTTGTTAAGTTCTTCTTTACTCAAATTCATCTATTTATCTGTCTTTAAAACGCACAGCTTCAGCACAGGCATAAATTTATCTACCTCAGTTTACACTATCATTTTTTTCTTCTTTACACAAATATTTCTTTGGTTTACGTTACGTGCTTCTAGTTCTTCTGCTTTTCTAAGAATTACTTTTTTGAAATCTTGGATTTAACGATAAGAGTGCCTTCTAGGTTTAATATCCATTTCTTCAGGAACAATGATCCTTCCCGAGCCGTCTGTATATTCTAATTTTAATGAATACCATAACGTCTTTAGCTTTGTTTCTGAGTGACAACGCGTTATTGTTGTCTGTTCATATAAAACATATTTTGAATTCTAGCCAATATCAATATTGACTTTCCAGAATATGCCGTTTATCAGCATTCAAAGTTTGGATGGTTTGGAACATTGAACATACATAAAACTATAGAAATTATTTGTATAAAAACACAATTGGATCATTTCAATAACAATGGTATGACATTCAAGGGCAGCTGAGTATTGATATAGTAACTACTCGTACCTGAAAATTTTCAATATGTCGGTTATTTCAATGTTTGATGCAGTGTATTTTTTGTCGCCGGACCTATTTAAATTGTCTTATGCCAGGTGGCTTCTGACCTTAATTGCTACTATTAATGCAATAAAACCTTCCATTACTTTATCGTTCTTCAAGCAATGGCACCAGTATAAAATCCATTATCGTTATTATAGTAGGCCCATAAATATTAAAACCATCGTTAAATTAAGAATGAGTTTTTAAAACTGTTGTCATAAAACAGTTCTATCTATAACTACTTTTTGACTTAAAAACTAAATTATATGGTGTTGGGTTTATACAACGTGTCCCAAAATTCAACGATAAGCGGAAACTGGAGGGTGGACTTGCTCATGACTACTTCAGGAAAGTTTTTAAAAACATATTAAAAATAATAATAAAAAATACATATTTTGGATTTAGTGCATTTGTCCATGGCCACTGTAAGCACGGGTCTCATCTGATAATTCTATTTGCACCTTATTCATTCACATCGATAGACAATTCTAATTTATTTGTAGCCTAAAGGGTTGACATAGAAGCAGACGAGACGATGGGAAGTGGTCATCGTCGCCTATGGACGCAAGCAATACCACGGAGTCACCAATGGAACGCCGGCGCTGAATAAGAACTCTTTTAACATCTTTCTTGGAGAACCCCGCATCATATGTAGAGTTCTGGGAATACCTCAGAAAGAAGTTCATTTCACAATTTGCAAGTTTGAGGCAAAAATTATCGTGAGAATCGGACCGTGGAGATTCTACACGAATTCAATCGATGTGGATGGAACTTCAATCAATGGCTTTAGCTTCCAAGTGGCACCGATAATGCATGTCGCTCGAAATGTTAAAACACATTTCGTTATTTTTATTGCTTAGTAATTTTACAAAGATACACTAAATTAACTACCACTTAAGCACCTATGGGATTATAAATATGTTTAACTATATACCTATTTTAATGTAAAGTCGAAAATAGTGCCAGACATTTTAACAAACTTACACGCCCGTTTTTATCCCCTAAGGTTGTGAATTTCCAAAGTTTTTTGCTAGTTATAATATCTATGCTATAAAGAAACTTAAGTCTTAAAATATTCAATCGTCTATTTTCAGCCACTTTGTTGGACACTGATAAATCAAACAATACATTCAAAGAACTTAGTAGGTATGTACTCGTTAAAACAATCTCGTCATCAGAATCATTATTGTCTCCAGAAAACACATTTTCTTAACAAAATTATAATTTTACTAGCAAAATTGCCATTGTTTCACTGTGGGAAAACATTTGCTTGTAATTTTACTTATAGAACCCACTATCATAACATGTTATAACGAAATTTAGAGCCACATTGCTATGAAAATAATGAAACGGGGATCAAACTGCTTAATTACTAAACCCTTCCCTACGGAACCTTAAATACATTATAGGTATTCCTGAAGAATAGGTATTCAAGAAGTTTTAGGTGGTTATGCCAAGTTCACCTTCACGCATAACTTTAAAGAATGTAGATAATAATTTTAATAAACTTACTACTTACTAGAAATCCTGATTCAAAGAATTGCTGATTGTAAAAACGATGACATATTTTATATATGTACCTACAGTCAGAATAACACAAAGGTTCAGTGTAAATTCGATATTATTTGTCTCGTCTGAATACTATAACGTCTCGTACTTATCTTCAGTTACATACACCTACATCTATTTAGATAGTAGATACATTTGTGCAACAATCTGTTCAGATCGTTCATGCATAACTTCCTGAACTCCAACACTGACATCCACGCATGCGAAGCCACGACTCGAGGCTAAATGGAACTAGGTGTTTTATTTTTAGATATAAAACAAAAGCCGAACTTTAAAGGTAAATATAATATAATATATTTTTAATCAAGCTCTTTAAAGGGAAAATCGCATCCATTCCGACAATAAACACCCCAACAAATTGTTTTTTTCCAAATATTTTTCATTTACTTATCGATTAACTAGTTTTCAAGAGTAGAACATGTTTATCATAACAATGGATTGTCTCCGGAAATAAAGCAATTTGTGAATTAAATTTATGAAGCAGCTTCTCTTGCATCTCTTACAACAGTAGCAACCAAAGCGATATTAAAATTAACTTGAACTACAAACAAAACGTCGTCCATATTAAAGTCGAATGATAAAAACTGTAATCTACTAACGTTAGTAGGAGTGGCTGCATTACATGGCTCACACGACACCATTATTTGTAATGAAGAACTACAAACATTCAATATACTGCGACTAAACTCAACGACCGACGACTCCCCGTGAGAGTTTACCGTCAACATTTCAAAACAAACGCCCGTCGTTGCATTCAAAACTAATCGACACCCTGTTCGTAGTTGAATTAAACTTGAAATCGTGCCGAATGTTCTGTTAGCGCCGATACGACGACGACCTCACCGTGTGTCTCCAGTTCTCCACTTCTCGAGTTCTCATTAAAGTTCAGTAGCGTGGAAGCTTTTTGCCATCCGAGCGAGGCGCAGTTCCTGCGTCGAGTATTACAAAGTATAATATTTTACCGCCGCTCTTGGGACGGAATTAAACGGTCCTAGGAAACGTCGCTTTGATGCACGCTATTGTTTATTAATGACGAACACAGTACTGAGTCCCTTTTGAGTGTCTGACGCTCACAGGCACCGGATACGAGGACATAAAACGTTTGTATGCCTCTCACAACTTAAACTATGTTTCTCCGGCGCATTATTACGCCAGTTATAGCTTGCAACAAGAGCTGCTAGGCAACAAATTAAAGTAACATAGTATTTTTAAGATCATCGCCGATGACAACATCCTTTTTTATTACAAGTAATTACACGCTTGTAAGATGTTACACTGATGTTGCAAAGAGCCGCTTCCAGGGCGATTATATTGACGAACTTCATATATTGTTCGGAGTTCATTGCTGACTTTACTTAGATGTATCAACATGGATGTAACACAAATAAGTGAATGCAGCAATAACAAATGTAGCAGTCGATAGAACGGGAGTAGTTTCATTACGGTTTGTCTAAGTTAAGAATGACACGATGCATTTATCTAGAAACCGATAATTATGCTATTTGCAACTATTGTAATTCGGTACAGACGAGAAACATACGATACTATAGCTATTTGTAAATGATGCATTACGTAAGTTTATTATTGTACTGGGCTGGTCGCATTAGAACATTTCGAATGGACTACTTTCAATATTAACCAATAATATTTGTATTGAAACTATTTTACAAACAAAGTCAATTTTTAGGCAGTGAATTGGAAACAAATCAGACTTTAAAATACACTTTTTTAGCATTTTTAAATGTTAAGCAGTTAGTTTTAATGTGACCATTATCTAATGTTTTTTCGACAAACGTACTTATTTTCAAAAATAAGTACTGGGGATAAGACGACTTAAAATTTAATCCGCTCGCTACTATGTATTTTGGTATGAAACTTTCATAGTAGTATACTATATACTATATAATTATATCGTATATTTTTGTAATTAAACCGACACTAAAAAACTTGATTATTTCCGAAAGTATTATTACGGGTCCTAGTACACTGTTCAATAGTTCAAAGTGGTTCCATATTTCGTGTCCGTGAACGGTGTCTGTGTGCATTGCTAGAGCACTCAATGTTTGGAGCTTTACATTATTATGTACTAGGTACTGATGTATGATTTGGGCTTCTGTCTTCTCAATAGACGGGCAACGTATCAGTGATGCCTTTGGTGTAACTGATGGCCTTGGACTACGTCGACTCTTACCACTTACCATAAAGTAGATCCTCAGCTCGTTTATAGACTATTAACATAATAACGTTTTTGTGCACGATGTGATTTCTTTTTAATATATGTATCGCGTGATAACATATTTTATATTTCACAACAACAAGTTTGTACAACTGATGATTAAAACAAAAATGTTAAATGTTCTTTTTTTGAAGTTTAAAAAATATAAAAACGATTCAACTTGTGAATAGTAACAAGACAATTATATATTTTTTGTTCCCTTTTTTTTCAACAACGCAAATAGAACCGTAAAATTTGCAAAGTAATGAGATGCTGATTTTTAAGTGCCATTTTAATATGAATCACGTAATACTTCATAGCAATTGTATTGTATTATACAATCTATGACATGATTTTAAACTGTAGGACATTTGATATATTATAGGATTGATAGATATGTTGCAATCAATCAAAATTATTGCAACTCTAATTCGGGATATCCATACAGATCTGAGAAGTGTTGCGCAAGTGGTAAGCCAATCTTAAGTTGTGTAATTGGAAGGAAATCGTAATAAAATTATATACAAGTAGCGAATGGAAGTGGCGCGCCTTTTGTTGGCTTAGAAGTTACGAGTAGAACACCGTTATGTTATGAGTGTTTACGTAACATTTATGAGAAGTGTACATTATCCAGTAGCAGGGACTATTCTATTCAATTGGTATTTGTTTGAAAACAAATCGATCGCCACTTACTGTCATGCGTGCACGAAGAGAACGGACAAGGCAATTACTGGACTAGCCGTCGTCAGATTCATTACATTGACGTTATATCTGATTGATATTAACTATTGTGATAATGTTAAAATTCTCATTCAAATTACTTATACTTAGTACCCGGATATAATATAATTATAATGGAATAACTCCAAAAACCTACCTACCTCTAAATCCCTCTGTTGCTAAACGAAGCGTTGCGACTGAGCGTGCGAAAACGAGATTACACGATTCTATCTACATCTGTAGTATTTAAACCCAACCAATCCTACATAGTCTCTACTTATTCTATACAAGTCGGGATTTATATAAATACTAGCTATTCACCCGTGGCTACGCCCGCGTGGAATTCATTTTTTTTCATTTTCATGCCTCATTTTAGCCCTTTAGCTCTAAAGATTATCGGAGCCTATGGGTAACCCAGGGTTTTCAAATATGTATTAATTCAGAATTTTATCCAATTTGGTCCGGGAGTTTAGCCGTGAAAGCGTCACAGCCAAACAGACAGACTTTGGCATTTATTATATTTGTATGGTATGAGAGTATGGATAAATAGTTTACAAATTAATGAATTACAATAAGATTTATAGTTCCTACTACTTATGTGTACCTACTAATCGATCGATACAGATCAGTAGGCACAAAATGTTTTGAGAATAAGATTTATGATCAATTTCAAACAGTAAACATCTAAAATAGGATTAATAATGGTTGTGTAGGTATTGAATACATAGGCTCTTCTCCTACGACATTTACTCATGACTGAAGGTCGCGGTCATCTTAAGGGGTTTTTCGACCAAAGTTATCCAGACTTCACTTTTTTGGGAAAATTGTGTAGTGGATTTACACGCCTGTTTTACAGTTGTACAGCTCCAGCGGGTTGGTGGTCTCCCGGTGGAAAGAGAAGACTTTTTCCTTCAAAATCTGAAATGAGATTACTATTCTTAGCAATAGTACATAGGATGCTCTCATTTCATCGATAAAAATTTGGGTATTTCCAAAGCCTGCATCATAAAGCCTCAAACAGTTGCCCGCTTAGCCCGTGCCTCATCAGTCAAGTTAAAAGATTGAGCTTCATTTCACCCGTCACATTCATCACCGGCGCGGTAGGCGTTTAGAAAGAATCGATGCTCTAATTCGCGGTAATGGTTGCCACAACATTAATCATCATCGAGCACTGTTGTTGGTTGTTGGGCAACTCGTCGCAAATAACGCGTGAAAATTCCGACGGTGATTGCGTGCCTGTTCCGAGGTGTTGCATATCGCTCCATATACAACAGGGACATCACTTACGACGGCCAAGTTAAGCTGTGCAAGTGTTCATGCACGATCAACTATGTGCTATGGCAGTTTTAGTACGATCTCAGTGAGTTACTGCTAGTCAAGGTGATTTTTATTTTATAGACGGACGAGCGGATGAGCTACGTGATGGAAAGTGGTCACTGACGTCTGAATGACAGGATTATTAGAATCACCGACGCGTTACCGGCCAAGAAAGATGTGGAATTTATTTCTCGGTATCAAGAAAGATGTGAAATTTATCTCTAGCTGTCTAACACTGCGCATTTAAAAATATTCCAATTTAGGAATTAATTAATGGTCAAATTAGAAAGCATTTGTGTAATCTGGAAGGCATAGTTTGTTTGTTTGAATAGGTTAATCTGCTTATTTTTTCAAATTGTAAAAACATTTTAGTGTCGGATGGCTAGTTCGTTTATCGAGAAAGGCCATAATAGTCTTTGTAACATCACGCTACCACCGAAAGCGGAGCATCAACAAAAAAGTTGAAATGGCAAATTATTGAATATTTGTAAAGCAAGCAAAAAACAAGCTTCCCGAAGCGTATTTAGGACGTGCTAATAGTCTGTAATATGCAACAACTTAAAACTATTTACTTAGATATATTATGTTCTTGCAAAGTAACGTACATACTCTTGTGCATTCACAAATTACGTAGAAAAAAAACTGCTCTTGATTTCACCATTAAAAGATGGTCAGAAATTGGAATGGAAACTTAACTAGAAATCATCTCTTTGTTTCGAATAGCACAGCTGCGATGAAACAAGAGGTTACCTAACGAAATCGATTCTTGTGGAACTTGCTATGCTTAGAGCAGTGATTTGGCTTGTTGTCATTTTCTAACGAGGCAAATCGTCTAGCAAGGACGCTGGTGGCTCCGAACTGTGAAGGTCTTTCGTGGCAACAAACAACTAATAGGTATTTTAATCCAATGTCCCACAATCGTTACAGTTTCTTTGTTTCGGTCTTCGGTAAACATTAGAAATCAAGAACATAAAGAGCGCCCACGACGCGTTCTTTGCCAAGAAAGAAATGGCACTGACGTTATGGAAATTAAGGAGCTGGGAAGAGTGGGAGCTAGTGACCAATTAAAACCTTACCGTCATAACGCAAGTGCCAGAAAGACGGGCCAACATCTAGTTTTTCTCACTTCTAGCACAGAAGATTGGCTTGCACTTAAACATTTCGCTGCCTGCTTTGATTGCCTATCTCAATCGTAAACAAAACCACCAAAATATTTAACAGTGGGCGAACAATATTCTTAAGAGATTGAAAACTTTTTACAGAGCGATAAGTTATCATTATCACGGAAAATTTTGACGCACAATAATAATATGTCAATCATGCCGTAAAACCGCGTTGCCTCAACGTTAACCCGGGTAAAGATAACATTTGTTTATTTTAGAGAGGCTGAGGTCAAAATAACTTATTGTCAATCAGTTTCAATAGGTACTATTGTTTTTTACCTGCATAAACAATTAGCGCATCTAGATAAACAACGACTATGCAACGAATACTAACACAAATTAGGTTCATCTAATTAGCTAAGTGGTATTCTGGTAGAAAGAAATAATATTGTACCTACTCATCAGCGCAACCCAAAGCTGTCGGCTTAGTCGCCATCTCGCACGACAAAATCTCGCACGATCGTGCGAACTGGCACCTTTCGAATTTACCTAATAATTCCGTCATCAACTCGCACGCTCATACAAAGTACAGTCAGGTAAAAAATATTTAAACTAATTTGTTAAAAAGACTTCAATAAAACGACCTTATATTAAATCTTAAAATAAAGCTACTGACTAATTATTTTTTGCTTTATATCCGATATATATATACATATACATAAAATGCATATAAGTATACACATAAAAATACAAAAAAAAATATTTTTGTGCGTGAGAACAGCGCTCTTCTACACTACCAAGCTAAGCAGCTTCATTCCTACTCGAAAAAGGATGGCGCTATCTATTTCTTTTCATCTAACCCTTTATCTCCATCGAAATAGTCCCGCAAGGTGACGTCAGTCAGTCTTCCCTTAAACGTACTTTACTGTGCCCGCGCAAATTTAGCTGCGACATTAATTAATTATTTTATCTAAATGTGGGTGTTTTTATTCTTTTTTGTCTACGCTGGAGGTAAGTTTATTTAATTTATTTTCATAGTGTTAGTATGTCTTAATGAAATAAAAAATGTCGAAAATAAGTGCCTAATTTTTCTCATCTGCCCATTTTCATATTGATTAGTGAAAGTAAAGTAAATAATTATCATTTTATGAAGTACCTTTACATTTTATTAATACTAGTTTTATTTTAGAACCGTCTTAATAGAGCAGGGTAAAAAAAATATGGCTTTTGTGGCCACCATCTTTTTTTGTCCTATAAAACTATGAGACAAATGAAATATTATAAATTATTTTAAGATTTGTTATAACTAAGTAATAATATATGCGAAATTTACAAAAAAATGGTTTGCTTTGCCTACGATTTTATTGAAAAACCGGTTTCAATCATAGCAATTTTTTTAGGAGCTGAATCACAATTTGGTCCAACTAATTCTGAAAGTGATGTGAAGACAATTATTTCACAATGAGGAAAGCCGGTACTTCTTCGCATGGGCCATAAATATTTATTACTAGTAAATCCGCCCTCGCTTCGCTTCGGGAAACCAGTCCCTTCAAAAATCTCTATAAATTTTAACAAATTAAGTTATTCTGATGTCTAAGGTATATTATTGCAAAGTTTCATGAAAATCCGTTAAGTAGTTTTTGCGTGAAAGAGTAACAAACCCACACACACACTCACATACATCCTTACAAACTTTCGCATTTATAATATTAGTAGGATAGTAGGATAGGAAGTAGGATGTAATTTACAATGAAAAAATAAAGGTACTTGGACTTAGGTATTTGGAGATGCTCCAAACGCAGTAGGTATATGTTAAGAAAGAAAGTGAAAGCTGGTTAAAAATACTGAAACAAGAAAATAATTATAATTATTTTGAAAATAATTATATTTTATTATTATTTTTGACTTTGATTATTATTTGGTTTAACATGCTTTTATATTTTTGAAATGTTGATTTGTGAAATATATCTAAAATTATGATGTAATAACACTTTGTTATATTTTAAAGTCCAACCATAAAACATTAAACGTTTTTAAAAAGGATTTTTGTAGTTGACTGTACAAATTTACCTCATATTTTTATGGTCGTGCGAGTTGATGACGGAATTATTAGGTAAATTCGAAAGGTGCCAAGTCGCACGATCGTGCAAGTTTTTGTCGTGCGAGATGGCGACTAAGCCAAGCTGTCTCTCTACTGGGCAAGTGTCTCCTCTCACAATGTGAGGAGCACCTACAGTACAGGCCACTATGTTGACCAAATGCGGATTTGCGGACTTCAAATACTCGTACCTTTAAGAACATTATATTAAACTCATGTGCGGGTTTCTTCTCGATGTTTACGTTCACCGGAGCATGTGATAATAAAATTCTAATATACACATCAAAATTTTAGAGATGCGTGTAGAATTCAAACCCGGTCCTCCCCGGTTCAGGAGTCCAAAGTTCCAAACAACTTTTAGAAGATTATTTAATAAAGTTGATATAAAATGTACCCGCAACACAAAAACACGAATAAAAATGTTCCCGTAAGACAATCGAACCCATTTCAATATTCGGCGCACACCCCCTATCCGCTTCACTAATCGAAGAGTTGTTCCAAACTCAAAGTTTCACTTTCTTTCCGCCCACTGTTAGGGTTTCCACAAACAAAGTACCTATCCTAAAATTAATGTTAATTTTTGTTCCAATCGAATAAGCATACTAATGGTCTACCTAATTAAGTAATGTTATATCTTTGACATAAAGCTAAATTGTTTAAACATAAATTGTGCATCATAGACGAAAAGTTTTACTTCCATAATTTTTATTTAGTTGAAATTTAAATGATGCTTGCATAGGTATTGTGTGTGTGTGTGTGCGTATTGAACAACATTCGTAAATTTTTTTTGGAGCTAACCAACTTATATCATTTAATTTCCAATACTTACATTAGGTACGTGTAACGTATGTACATCATAATCTATTTTGATTTTATTAAGTAAATCTTGTAATCACATTTCGCAATACACACTGAGGTGTGAGAATAATTCACAATACTGGTAAATTGGTTATCTATCCCTAACCTCACAAAGGATGGGCGTGACGTGTGATACGAGTAGCTCGAGGCCTTCGTTGTCGACCGCATGCCGATTACATACTTTCCCTGTTTTATGAGAATCGCATGGGGAGTCTCCATGTTACGAGTTACGACACCGAGAAAGTTATTGTGAAAACTTAATTGTTTTATTAAGCCGAACTTGTTTTCTTTTGTTAAATATTATTTGGGTGTAGAACGGAAGTTATCTCCATAAATAGTTTAATGTCTTGATTGATGTAGATATGTAGATGTATAACATAAATTTCTTACAAATATTTTCAACCATTATGTGTTTTAACAAAAATAAAATATAATTAATCGATTGTTTATACATTTGCAAGTCGGAACTGCCTATGTTCAGCAGTGGACTTCCAAATATTTAGTTTTGGTGGAATTAATATGTTAAAACTTTAAAATTATAAATGCTGAGGTATTTTACTTGGTTGCATCAATGAAGACAATATTACAGTTTTGGATAATATCCAACAATCGATCTGTATCGTGATACTGCAGTAAATCAAATTCTAACCACAGCGTGAATGTTTAGCATAAATGAATAAATTTAACTTCAATAAATTGGAACATATCGCTGGAATTATACAGTCGGTGAGAGATATTTATTCCATTCCACATCAAATGATTCAATGAGGGTCGCCGTTTTTGTGCTCACCAGTTGGCGCCACCGGCGAGGTGAGGTCCTGCTGTCAAAGCCCGCCCATACATAAACAGTGACAAGTGACATTCAGACAAGCGAGAAGCAATGATTAAACTTTTATCATTGGTGAGAAGTGACAGACAGACCTCACTTTCCACTAGCGCCTCTAGCGGCGAATTCACACGCGGTTACCCTCATTACATTAACTCTTCAATTGAAACGTTCCAAACATAAAGCTGGAAGTGAAAGAATAATGTATTGAATATTTTATATCAACATAAAGGGAACCGACATTAAAAAATGACGCGAGATCCCACACACGCTCGGATACCAAAAGCGCTAACTTAAATTCCGTATTGTGTGGGAGCTGATAATTCATTCTGTCAGTACTTTCAAGTATATTCGCGAATAGTTCGCTGGTGTTTAACCAGTGACGATAAACGATGAAAATTATTAAATATACAACAGACCAACCGCCATACAATATTGATATATTTGTTAGAATTGGTTTAATTTCAGAACGAAAAAAAAACAAAATAATCGGGATTTTGGTTTTCACATCTCGACATTTACAAAATTTTCAGTTTAGTAAGAAAAATATCTTTAATGAGAGCCATTAAAGGGCTTCACCCAAGAAAAAGATGTTTAAAGTTACTAGATCAAGTTTGACTGTAATTAAGTCACTACAATATTATGATTACATATTTGACAATTCGATTATGAATGGATAAAAAGAACATATGTAATATAAGAACGATCAAGGTCTCACAATCTGCTAAAATATTTTGTATCGCTTCAGCCACTAGTTCTTAGTGTAACCAGTCAGTAAGCCAGTAATATAGACTCACTAAGATTCGACCTTAACTGTGAGGTAGGCGTATGCAACAGTGCATTAGCATTGACACACATGCGTTGGGTTGCAGCGACATTCTACCCAATCTACTCAAGCTCGCTAACAATTATCTACACGAAGTTAGATTTCACCATCTTAGTCTTAACTCTTGCCATTTAGCGTCAATGATAAACAATTTTAATGTTTTAACGCATCCTCGTTATTTAGAAAGGTCGGTTACAAATGCTGGTGAAGATTAAGGAGCCTAGGTCGCTGTAGCAGCTAAATATAGCCCTACGAGTTTATGCCGTTATTATGTTACTAGTTTTTGCTTGCGGCTTCGCTGACGTGGAAGTAGGAATACGACTTAATATCGTTAAAATTATTCTAAGGTAATAAAGGGATAAACTCCTCAGTCTTTTCCCGGGTCATAAATTATCTCCATCGCATCGGTCCATATTTTCTCCTTATAAAATTTTATCTAAATTGGTTCAGCAGATGAAGCATGAATTTATAATAAGTATTAGTATAGATGCTATGGAAAACATACCAGGTTTTCATAAAACCACAAGAAATATTATAATGAACAAGTATTTATCGAGTAGCCGTTGATGACCATCCTCGATTGTAAATAACAAGTTTGTTCGCGGGTCAAGTCCGCACGCCATCTCTGCAAGGTTACAGAATAAATATATAATGAAGTGATTATAAAACAATTAACAACTTACTCCAACATCTTATAACATGATTCAAATCTATGATTATCCCACTGCTGGACAACAGTCTACAGTTACGGTGTGGATTGTTCAGGTCATACTTTGCCAAGCTGTAGGACTGGTTAAATTCACATGATTATGTTCACACGATATTTCCTTACGACTTGTTCTTTTATTGAAGCAAGCGTTAATTAAATTTTAGTAATTAAATTGTTGTATAAAACCAGCTATTCGGTAGCTCAATCAATCACAACCCCATGACATCCAATTATCCAATAAAAATTATACTAGGTGTTAATTTTTGCTAACGCTTGTTAACTTTCATTTTCAAGAGTAAACGTATGACCGCTCGATACGTTGACGCGATTTCGCAACATTTAGATTTGCATTACTTCGTGAAAGAGTGGAGACTGAGTGAGTCATTCGAAACGAACGTTAATAGCTTAACTGCTTTTGGTTGCCGATTGACCAATCCAAACTCCGGTTTCAAAATATAATATATGTATGTACGCCGTCGGCAGGAGTTAACGACTGAGCAGTGTGAGCAGCTAATTTGGCTATTGTATGTACGAGACCGGGTCGGTTACGTCGCGAGAGAAATTTGACAATGCACTTATGAAGAAAGTTTACTTTGATTCGTCGTACCGTGATTAACCAAACGTGTTTTCACACGTCGAACGTCGAAGTTGCTGATGCATTGCGTCGGACCGGATCGGAACCGCAGACGTAGGCGAGAACAACTCGAGTTTTTGACGTCGAAAACTTACTGGAACCAGTGTTATCGCTCGTCGATCATTTATTAAAGACGAGCTAAGCCAATGGCTTCGTTTGCGCATAGGAGTTCTTCCTGCGTGAATTTCGGGATAAAAGTAGCCTATATGTTGCTCTACAACTCCTCTATTTCCCAGTGAATAAATCTCATAATCCGTTCTCATACTCATAAATCCGTTCAGACTTTCAGACGTTCCGGAAAACGCCCGGACGCCCGGACAAATAGACAGACAAAAATTTTAAAATTGTTTGTTTGTGTTTAGTATCATGTAAATACCTACTTCTATGCACTGGAAAAAACACTGTTATTTTAAAATCACAAATAGACCCTTCTATTTTATGTATTATATGTTATAGATGCTTACCGAACGGCGAATGAAATGGTTGTATTACGAAACTCTTATGTTTTATTATAACTTTTACCAACTCATGGAGAAAATTTACGATCGTTTAGTGGTTTGCGGCGCCATAACGAGACAGACTTTCATCCGTATTCAGGAAACAACTAATGATGTCAGCCATTCGAACTTGGTCATGTGGATAATGCTATAAATAGGTGTATGCAAATGTGTGGCTTATTTGATTTTAAATAAGAATCAAGCGCGTTCTCCTACCGATATTTTTTCATCTAACTATAAACTAACTAGTAAATCCGCCCTCGCTTCGCTTCGGGAAACCAGTCCCTTCAAAAATCTCTATAAATTTTAACAAATTATGTTATTCCGATGTCTAAGCTATATTACTGCAAAGTTTCATGAAAATCCGTTCAGTAGTTTTTGCGCGAAAGAGCAACAAACACACACACACACACACACTCACTCACATACATCCTTACAAACTTTCGCATTTATAATATTAGTAGGATAGGATAGGATAGGATAACAAATTATGTTATTCCGATGTCTAAGCTATATTACTGCAAAGTTTCATGAAAATCCGTTCAGTAGTTTTTGCGTGAAAGAGCAACAAACACACACACACACTCACTCACATACATCCTTACAAACTTTCGCATTTATAATATTAGTAGGATTAAGCTAAATTAGAAACTATTACTTTTGATATACAAATGGCGCCAGGAGATGTTCAATAAAACACCTCGTATCGTAATTCTAACAAAGTGAATTTTTGACGATTTGATTCGATTAGCACTTACTAGCGAGCGTTGGTATTATAATTATCAATAAAGGTGGGAAACCAAAGTTTATTCACCTCCAGTGACAAAGTTAATGAGCGTTTTATGGTTCCAAAATATCGTTAGTCATCAGCTTTGCTTATGGTCGGCTTTTGGTCGAGAAACTCTGATGCAAACCGCTAGATGACGAGTATAATATATGTAGGAGCAAGACCAAAGTCCTACGCTGATCTAGTAACGCCACCTATGAGTAATCGATGGAACTAGTTTTAGGAACCTAACGCCATCTATGAATGATGGCCGGAGCTAATTTGGAAACGAAACAGTTATTGTTTGGGCATGGTCGGTATGGAGTGGGGGTAGAGATTCAGATGGCGTCGTAGAGAACCATAGCTGTCATGATCATTCTGAATTGAGCGCTTAGACCGAGCGGACGTGTCGAACCCACTGCCATACCAAACTTGCCGCGTTTCCAAGTTAAATTTGAATTAATCGTGCTGATCCTTTGCCACTTTGCTATTATTTTGTCGTCAGCTTTATTTCTAAGTTTAATTTAATGTAATCTGAATTAATTTTGGTGATAACTGTATTGAAGTGTTGGAATAGACGTTTAAACTCAGTGTACATTGGTGATAACTGTATTGAAGTGTTGGAATAGACGTTTAAACTCAGTGTACAGACTATTATTTCTTATCCCCAGTCACGTATAACCCAAAGTATAACAACCGCTCTGACCCTGGCACCGAGATATATATTAATCTAATACTAGTTGTGAGGTGTCTTTCATTTAGGATGGAAAAACAAACCTATTATAATAATACACAGCAAGTAAAATGCATATTTTAAAACTATTTGCGGTACAAAAATAGGTGTGGCGCAGACATCGCTATCGATCTGGCCGAACCCCGACCGCGCTTCAACTTTGTAAAAGCTTAGTGTTTTGTTTCCTATTATGTCGGAGGAAAAGTTAACACCCTAGCCATTGAATCGAATCAGCAAACTGTTAACAGATATAAAATAAAATAAATAATAAGATTATATTACTACCGGTAACGTACCTGTGATAACTATCAAGCGTTATATTAAACGTGCATCCTGCTTGCTTATTATCCGTTTACCTTAGTTTTACGATTATAAGATTAACACTTTAGATTATTAAGACTATTCTATGATTATGTAAACAAACAAGCTTCCGCCTGCGGCTTCCCTCGCGTGGAATTCGTTTAACCTTCACCCCTTTAGGGTATGAATTTTGAAAAATCCTTTCGTAGCGGATGTCTTCATCATAGAGGCTATCTGCATGCCACCGATCCGTGCAGTGGTTTGGGCTGTGCGTTGATAGATCACTATGTCAGTCAGTCAGTCACCTTTGAGTTATATATATTTAGATTAATGAAAATCTAGTTCGGATACTGTGTAGAAAACGATGACCGAAATATAACTTAAAATGCTGAATAGAAGACTTCGTCGTTTAACTACATAAACACATTATTGGGTTGAGGTTCTCCTATTGTTTACATAAAAACGATATTATTATCTGTGTGCGTTAGGATTATCCTTAGATGCTTTTGTTCCGAACAATACGAAAGGAAGCGGTAAAAAAGAAAAGAAAGCTGTGAAATACATTAATCCTATCTGCCAAGATGACAATTCCGCATCCGCGAGATTTTCGTGTTATTCAACAATATAGGTAACATAGATAATAATATGATACGTTTGTTTTTGTTCAGTATTTTACGCTTAAATACCTACAATCAATAACATTAATAAAGCGCCTTAAAATGAAGGTGTGTCATTTTGGTTAAACATTAAGGAACATCAACAAACTTCCGAATCGATCTGAAATCGTCGAAGTTAACAAAGAACGCCGACTTTAAGGTTGATAGATAAGATTAATAGGCCCACATTATCGAAAAGTTGACAGCCCTAAATTTATTCATAATCACAACATTGCTAAATGTACAACGGTTGAAGAATGGTAGCTGGCGGCAAACGAAGAAAGTGACATGGTAACCCGCTTGCATCCGAAGCGAGAGTAATTGGATGACGTCGCCCAGGAGCCAGCGACCGGAGTACTTGACCTTAGGCAAGCGTATAATAATTTACGAGCTTCCTTACTTTGAATTCTATTAAATTTATCATTAATAGATCATTAACAGTTATACGAGTAGATACTGTAGTTACAGACGGAGTTTATTTTATTAATTACTCTAATTAGGTAATTGTATGTTAATTTTAGTGCTACATCAGTTCTGTCGCCCGGTTTGTTCACAGGTAATTAATATCGTTTATTATACAAACAAAGTTTAATCAAGCGATGGAGCAATTTTTCGGGACAGTAAAAAATTTTCGCTCTTCATATTAATTACTTTTTGTCACGTAATGTGTGTATTCTTAATTTTTACATAATTATGTATGTATAAGCATTGTACTTAACTGTGTATATTTAACTGATGGCCATGTCCTAGGTAAATTCACCATTGCAACCTATACTTATGTGTAAATTAATCTTATTAAAAAATAGAACCTGGGTCACAATTTAAGAATTTAAGTTTCAAACCATTTAGCTATCGGTATCACTGCTTAAAGGTTATTATTTTAATTATGAGTGTTCGTAAGTAAGTACAATGATTTTCTAAGTGATGCAACGCGACGTGCAAAATCGAAACGAAGAATGGAAAACTCCGAAGTCCGAATGTTTTATAGATATTTATATAGGGTGATTTGTAACTCGACGTATTCCTCTTGGATGTGGTAATACAACCAATTTCCAACAAAATTAACCATAATGTCCCTAATACCAAGTCAGCTGGTTATCGAGATATTCCTTATTTTTGGTTTTGGTCAAAGAACACCGAATTTGACTACAAAAAAATCAATAAATAAAAAAGTAGTAGTTCGAATTGAGTTGTGTGCATTTCTATCAGTGACCAATACATCAACAATCATTTATTAATACTAATGCAGGCACAAGTGTTACACATTTTAAAATAACAAGTGAATTGTTGTAAAAAAAAATATTTTCTTACGAATGTGGTCGATAGAAAAGTAGATTTATTTTAAAAAATCTAGTATACATCAAGCGTACAAACTACATGAAAAATATCCTTGTTTTATAAGCTATCCAAACAAGTAAAATTATTAAGACACAAACAAAACATTTCAGAAAAAAACGTATGTAGAGCACGTGCGACGTAAAACCCTTTGTTATCGTACCGCGGTATAAGTTCCTGAGTTGCAAACTTTTTAGTTGTTATTGTCGTTTGTCTATTAGACGTTATATAGATATAAGTATGACGGCTTACTCTAATTCCGAGTATGCCGATATTATTTATTGTTATGCCTTTTATAATGATAACGCGACTGAAACTCGTTGACGATCCTACTACTGCGTCAACTACCTGCTGGATAACAACTTCATCTTCAGCAGTGTAAAGGCGTGGTCAACCGCCATCATTTTGTTGACGTTGAAATTGTCCAGTTTCCAATTGAACTGAAGACCGTAATGTAAGGCGCTCGTCGTTGAGGGTAACGACGAATGTACTCTCGACGAGCTTCATCCGCGTTTCCATCACAAAAGACATAACAATAAATAATATCGGCATACTCGGAATTAGAGTAAGCCGTCATACTTATTTAGTGATCAAAATCAACGTAAATTTGAGAGATCGCGTTGGTAGCCAGAAACAAAACACTGCTGCTGTTTAATTTTCATTTTAAATGATCAAGTGGGTCTAATAGACAAACGACAAACGACAATAACAACTAAAAAGTTTGCAACTCAGGAACTTACCTATACCGCGGTACGATAACAAAGGGTTTTACGTCGCACGTGCTCTACATACGTTTTTTTCTGAAATGTTTTGTTTGTGTCTTAATAATTTTACTTGTTTGGATAGCTTATGAAACAAGGATGTTTTTCATGTAGTTTGTACGCTTGATGTATATACTAGATTTTTTAAAATAAATCTACTTTTCTATCGACCACATTCGTAAGAAAATATATTTTTTTACAACAATTCACTTGTTATTTTAAAATGTGTAACACTTGTGCCTGCATTAGTATTAATAAATGATTGTTGATGTATTGGTCACTGATAGAAATGCACACAACTCAATTCGAACCACTACTTTTTTATTTATTGATTTTTTTGTAGTCAAATTCGGTGTTCTTTGACCAAATCCAAAAATAAGGAATATCTCGATAACCAGCTGACTTGGTATTAGGGACATTATGGTTAATTTTGTTGGAAATTGGTTGTATTACCACATCCCAAGAGGAATACGTCGAGTTACAAATCACCCTGTAGACATCCCTAATGATAAATTTATATTTAAAAAGGTTATCTAAAGGAAAAAATATTAAACCTTAGTCTTTGAAAACCTTTGTATGAAATAGCTCATTAAATTAGACATTTATTTTTTGTTTGTTCACCAATCGCCATAATATAGATTTTAGATTTCAACTCAAACATTTTCAACTAAGTGTTTAGTGACAATGACAAGATCGATGGATGAAGGTATCATCAATATCTGCCCACACATTTCGTCTCTCGCACGCTACAAAGCAACAAACATACCTACAACCTACAACCTACAACATTACAATTTACAATACGCCTGCATTTTACTCAGATCTCGCTTATTAATAATGTCGTATAGTTTTTTCGTGTACCGTAAATCGTTTTCATACACTTATGTACACAAAAGTATCGTTCTGTAGCATCATAATTATCAATATGTTTTTATTACTCACGGTTTCATTTGTACTTTTCTCTTGTTAAAAAACTGGCAGCTTACCTGTAAAAATTAATACGATATGTCAATAAAATATAAAATAAACATAGAAAGTTATGCACTGTAAATTAATTAGTAATGTAATATCGTACCTATAACAATTAAATTGACTTGTTTAATTGTGGACAACTTGTGTAAAGAAATTAAACATTATTAACAAAGGCACAAAAGCTGTTAATAATGTTCAATAAAATTTAATTATAAAACCAGATAACACTATGCTTGTTGAGCATTCATAAAGCATTTTCATTATTGATTACTTTTCGGGTTGTAGCTTTCATGGTTTTTTTTTTCAGTCTTCTACAATTACCTACTCCGGCAGGGACTGTTAGCGATAGTCCTGTTAGCTGTCGTTAGTACAGTGCCACAAACTTATCTGTCCCGGTGGCCAAAATTGGAACTAATGCAAATGTTATACTGTTGGCAGACAAAGACAAAGACAGTAGCGCCCCTCTTACCGGGTCAGATAAGTTTGTGGCACTATAAGGCCTCTTGTAGACACACGTTTTTTTGGCGTAAAAATCTACGGTAAATTCGCCGTGTGTAGGCACGGTTGTCAGTGTTGTATGGATTACTATGAGAGCTTGTAGACGGTCGCGGCTGCATTACGGCACGGCGCCGCCGCCGTATGCACCGTGCGTCCCCCTCGGCGTGCCGCGTCTACGCACGGCGTGATTTTTATCAGTGTTGTATGGCAGTCTTCGTGAGTGTGTCGACGACGCCGGACATTTTCACGGTTTAGTGACCGGCTGGCTACACTGTTTTTAACTGACTTCTATCTAGTTAATAAAAATGATCCCAAGTGAGCGGCACCTGGCCGTTGTCTTGCCCGTTAGCTTTGCCGTGCCATGTACACGCTAGCACGTTTTTTTTACGGCACGGCAAACACGCCGTACGGTGAAAAAAACGTGCCATGTACAAGAGCTCTAATGGCCCAGTTAATCACTGCTCTAATATTCTGTGGTAATTGTTAGCATGAGTGTCATTCTATCTCGGTTGCAGATACTAAAGATATGAATCAAATATGAAGAGTTTTTAAAAAACTTTTAATAAATCCTCGACGGTTTAGTCATTGACAAGTTGCCAGCGTGAAGGGAATAGGGAATCCGTTTATCAACTGTCGCTCCAACAATGCATCCGAATCACGTCATAATGGCGGCTGTGTACAACACTAACAGATTTAACGGTGGCGTTTCGCAATTGAAGTGTTACCTGGATGGTGTAAACTTGGACTTCTCGTCCGTAATTTGTAGCACAATTTATCATGGACCGTTATAGTGTTGTGGTAGAAAAGGTGTGTTTAGCGTATGTATGTGTAATCCGTCCGACATTCGAGGCAAATCGCTGACACGTATTGCGTCTATTAAACGGCGCTTTTAATCGAAGTTTATCGACGGGTTCATGCACGCGATTATAATCTGTCAGTCTGGTGGTTTAAACACAAAATTGCGTGTGCGTCGCGTGCGTCGTATGCTGCATAGCGTGTCGCCGTACGGTGGTTAGTCGTGCGATAGAAATGCAGAGTGCGAATGGTGATCGAAATGCGAGCGCACGCGCATTTCACGCAACTACTTTCGCCGATTAAAAACTGACGTCGTTTCTAGATGTCGCCGTGTGACGGGCGGATAACGTAAATCTGTTGGCGCTTAATGTCTTCATAATGTGGACCCAACCACGTGAGCTCACTACCAATGTATAAAATTGCTACGTTGAGGTTAATGGAAGCCAGTTCAGCTAGTGTATAAAGGTTACCAAACTCCTAGTCCACGATCATTTATCAGAATTCACACAGAAGATATCACAATCACAAGTATGTATTAAGTAGTAAGGTAACATCTTCATTTATGGGCACCCCAAAAAACTTCGTTTTGCTGCATTCATCTTAATAAGTTAAAGTCAATCTCCTCTTCTCCTGGTGCATCTTGCTGAAATAGCGCACAAGGTTCCGACAGTAGTTTTTGGCATCAGTTTATCTAGTCCCGATATCTGCCTAGCTGGCTAGTACACCCTTTCTAAAAAACGGGAAATGTTTTTTCGTATTTCGTTCTCTGCGTCGCGTCGGAGAGCCGAGTTTATGGTGAAAAACCGAAATGGTTTAATTAAAAAACAGTATCCAAATATCAATAAAAATTAAGCCACACTTATTTTATCTTCTACGAATATCTACTATCGTTAGTTGCAATAAACTGTTGTAAACACATTTTAAGAATTAGGAACGATGTTCCCTGCCGCACGGTACGGATGGAAGCTAGAAGAAAAATTGTGTAAGGTTTTTAAAGTCACGCGCATCCGCAGTTGTGCCAGCTGTCAAGTTAGGATGTCAGGTGAGGTATGTCAGATAATATACATCATAGCTGTGATAGTGGCATAGAAGATAATAAGAATGACGCCATGTACATGTCAGAGTTAAAGTGCCGAGTGTTCCACGACACTCACGTATTTTTAGTTACGATTTGGCTGCGAGTTCAGCCCCAGGGCAGACACCTCATATTTTGACCGTTAGGCAGAACTTTCAAGTGAATCTCAACTATGTATTTCCGATGATATCTTGAATGGTCACAAGAAAACAGCTACGTAGAATAATATGTGAATAGAATTTTACCGCTATCTGCTTCTCATTCAAATTCATATATTGTGGAATTTAGTCGATGTTTTGTTTTTGTAACAAGTTATGCTATTCACCGTGAATTGCGAATTCACGAGCGACCGCCGATGTAATCGACGATCATTGCATTTTATTCTGATTGTGAGTATGCGGAAGACAAGTACCAAAGTTGCGGTAAACATAGCCGCAACTATTTTCTCTCATTTCTCCAAGCGGTATCGAGTGGCGGGGTAATACTTTATCATAGATCTTCTGGGCAAACTGGTGTGGTGACACTGCTCGCCTGATAGTAACTAGCCTAGGAATTTCACCCATTACACTTTAGCAAGCGTCAGTGGATAAGTAACTTTTTACTGCCAATTCTCATTACATGACATCATATTAGTTTACCAATAGCCCATTTACCTAGACTTTTACGTAAGAAAACATAATTTTAGCACGTAGAAACTACGCAACAACAAGGTTGTAGTATGATGCAAAAACTGGGATACATCAGTTATGATATAACGCGGATAAATCGTAAATGGGTACGTAATAGAATATTTACGTAACAAGAAATAGGTCAGTAGTCAGTACATTAGAACACGTAGAATACTTAAATTCAATTACATATTTCATAGGCACAGAATCATAAGGTATCTTCATTGAGGTATGGGTATCTTTAATATTAATCGTAGGTTTTTTCGTGTTGTCCCCAAAAGAACGATAGAAGGAGATTCCGTTTACTTCAGCGTATCCTTAATATGGTAGTGAGAACCTTTATCTATCTGCAAACTATAAGCACCTGTGGAATGTATTCGACGTGTTTACTTACGCTATCGGAGAGCCAATATCACAAGGCTCTCAATTTGCTTTTGAGCCGCCTAAAGGTCGCTGGTGTTTTCATGTGTTATGGACAGTTGGACACGCCTTAGGTGACGGTACCCATTCATGTCGTACTTATGTCAGCTAATATAAGGAACATTGGATTCTAAATGCAAAGTTTAATCAATTTGAAAGTTCACATCTATCACACGTAATCACCATTTACTTAGGCTTAACGTAATATGACATTTGCGACGTGGTTATCGAACTAGTAGTTTAGTCCAGATACAGGAAAGTATGCAAAACGAGACTTATAAAATGGTTTACTTACATACATTATACGAAACCAGCAAGAAAAGTAATTACACGCTTAAATTACCATATATATTGATAACAAGACTTGATCTAACCCTAACAAAGATAGGACGAAACGACAAAATTGTCTTCGAATATATTATTTAAAAGACAAGACAGCTTGGACCCATCTCCAACGATTAATCATAATTAAATAAACATTATTTGCAAACGGCAGTAGAAAAATACTACCTGATAAATGCTAGTGAGAGTGATTGCTAGAGGCAAAAATTCTTGGGCGCTTTCGTGCTTCCGTAGCCATGAATACCTGTCCAACTCGATTGTTATCATGAAATGATAATCGTTGAACCATACAGGTTGTCATAGTTTGGTTTCAGTTGGCATAAAAACTTCAGGCACCCAACCCCTCTCTACCCAACCCCCTACATCAGCACTAAATCGGTACTGGAGCAGCTTGGTGAAGTAGTCCTAGTTCTAGGCATATTGTATAAAGAGAGACCCGTGCGCCGTAGTGAGTAGTTCATGGGTTGAAACAAAATTTCTTCCAGTGCTACTACAAAATATGCTCACATTAGGGACTTGCTGCGATGGTGGAGCCTTTCCAGAATTGTTCAGTTCAGAATTCCAAACGATCTTCGACAAACGTGCAAAAAATATAAACGACCTAAATTCAAAGCGCGAAGATGACCCGAACCCCGATAAGTTATCGTATGGCAGGAAGACTAGGATTCTATCACGTCATCGGTTCGTAACGCCCAAAGCTCGAGCAGCGTTGTCAATAGGTCGTCGCACCCAGATCGATGCCGGCGGTCTCGTCTCGTGAACTATGATCGAGCGACGATAAGTTCACTTTCTCCGATGTATCGAGGGTGAAAAAACGAAGCTTATCAATCACTTCTAAAGAGCACTTCTTTGACATGGGCAGAGCTGCACTAATTCGATTCATAGCCTGAAGCGAATACATTTTCTCTGCTTATTTCTCGTTTAATTTAATACAACTTAATTTTTGCTTTTGTCATTGACTTTTATAACTGGAAAAAGATCATTAAGTATCTTCCCTACTTCTAGGTATGAACGACAATATCGTTATAAGTATTCGGCAACGCTTAAGGGAGGTTCTAAGCTAACGCTTAAGGAGGTCTATCGAATGAAAGTTCCCGATGTGCGGTATTCCTGCTCTCTCAGCAATAAACCTAAGAATTTGGTAAATTACTTCACACCCTCTAAGTAATCCCCTTCAGTTACGGGAAAGCTCCGAGGATATCGTAACTGGCAGTGCTCGTAATTGCAGACTGAAGAATTTTAAGCAACCTCGAATTCGGGTCGTTTGTGCTGAATTAAAAATAATCTAAAACAGATTTATTGCTACTTCGAGTATTGTGATTGTGTCGTCAAAATTTTTTAATTTTTTTTTAAATTTATGCATAAGGTTCATATTTGGACTTCGAAAATATGACCACATTTCTGAATATCGCACTAAACTCAAGTGGCTCCCAATTCGTCTTCGCCGCAATGCTCATATTCTCACTCTTCTCTTCAACATCTTATTTGATCCAAAATATCCTGCATACCTAAAACAAAACTTTAAATTCCTCCACTTAACACACGACAGATCCCTCCGCTCCTCTGAAAACCTCCTTCTTAGTACTCCTTCACACTCCACATCCTTCTATCAAAATTCCTTCTCAGTTACTGCTGTCCACCTCTGGATCTCTTTACCTTTATCTACTCGTCTTGCTGGCTCCTTAAACTCCTTCAAATCACTTCTAAAAGAGCATTACCTACAGCTTTACCAGTAGAAAATTATCTTCCCGCAACTCTTCCAACTCACCGCTATCACTCAGTTTCCCTATGCTGTCGTAATATGTTTCTTTTTAGTTTGGTACACCCTGCCCCCTATACTGAATTTCCAATTTTCTATTTCTACCTTGAGGCTGTCTGGAAGAAATCGCTTTTTAGCGATAAGACCGCCCCTATTGTATAACATTATGTACAAATGTCTTATTCTGTTGTGTCCTTGCTATGGTGTACAATAAAGTGTAAAATAAATAAATAAATTACTACCGATGTAGAATTTTCTACTGACCACTCTAAACATTTATTGTAGAAAAAGTTAAATTTACATTTCCTTGACAAGATGCGCATCGTGCAAAAGCAGAGAAGTCAGTACGAGTGAAGGTTAGCCGTGATCACATTTTAATATAACATAACACTCCACGCATGCTTACCAAAAAAGCTTCTGTTGATTACGCGTAATGAGCGTCCAAGTGAAACCTAACCGGAAGATTGAAAAGAAATCGTCTGCGATTTAGTTAATTTGAAAGTGGACGCTCCATACATTTCGATGTCTGTATTTAACTATTGATTTTGTAAAACGAGTAGAGAGCGTACACTGTACACACTATTTTCTCTTGTTTATTGCTATTGCAGTGCTTATCTTTTACCGCTCCAGTTATAAATCTCATGCTGATTTTACAGTTACTCTGATATCTACGCGACCTGGCAGTTATTATCAGGAATTGTGGGGATCAGATACACTTGTATTTAGTTAGATACGCTAAGATCGAACTAGTACTTTACCTTGAATTATGATTTGATTTGTCTATCCATGGCCTTTGTAACTTGCGTTGAATATACACGTAGATATACATACCTATGGACTTAGTAGGCGGTTGTCTATCGAATGAGAATTCTGCTGCGCCCAACATTTTCTCAGTAAAAACCACTGTAAAAGCTGACAGACGTCTAGAAGAGGTTAAAATTTTAAATTTAAATTCTTTATGAGATGGCCTTCGACTATGTATCCACAGTGTATCAGCACTTTTATCCTCGAATGAGTTGACACATTAAATTTTGCTATCGAATTCTGTATTTCGTATTGAGATTACGATGTTGAAGTTAATATTTCGAAAAGATACTGAAATATGATATTTTAATTAACTTGAATGAAGTATCATTATACTTCATTCAAGTTTCAATTGCAACTAATACCTATGTGTTGTAAATATTTTTAACATTTGCCATAGCCACGAAAATTTCATAACAGCTTTCACGTTATCGATGAGACATTTCATTTCCAAAAACTACGGTATCGTGATTTGTAAGACAATGCATTCAGCAACACCCACAGACACGATACCATCAAGTATTCCCCACGACGTCTCTACGTCGTGATCTTTAATGTTCACTCACGTGTGATTCATTAGCTAAACGTCTCTTGCATTTATTTATGTAACTGGCAATGTAAAATAGCTTTACAACGAAAGCTTATGTAATAAAGGTGATAATGTAATGCTATCGATGTCATTTATGTTCAAATGAAGTCAAAATGTTATGATTGATCATGTACAAACAAACTTTTCAACCTTGCCATCTTTGACATTTTGTTTTAAAAATAACTTTCCGAAGACCTCAGGAAGCATTAATTTGTTTATTTTGATCGAATGACCTTTGGAACTTCGGGTACCTACGGTCGGTAATTGAATAAGTAACCATTGATGTCAAAATTTCAGGAAGGCTTGAGTGGCCAATTGACCCATCGTAAATCTGTAATAGAGCAGCGAAGGTACGACCCTTTTCAATTAAGGGATAAGTACACCAAGCAACAAATCCATAATAAGTTAAAACAATAGTGGCTTTAGACCCGTAGGTACTTATGAATGTCATTGTATGCACAGAAGAGATAAAGGAGTATCTCTTCTGTGATTGTATGCAATATTTCCTTAAGATATCGTAATTAAGTACATATTCAGTAATAATAAATGTACACTACACACATAGTTTACCTTTCCTATCTAAATTGATACTCGATACTCCTGCATTTTTTTTTGTTTAATGCAATGAGTTATACTAAAGCTAAGGAGCATTGAAATAAAACTAAATTCCTATAAGACGTTGCAAAAATGACATTAACCTTTGAGCGTCTGTAAATTGTTAATAGGCTTAGCTCGTAGTTTGGCCTTTTTCATGTAAGGTTAGACTAACTGTGAAATAGAGGTCAAGCAGAAATTGTGTCTATTAATCATCTGGAAACTCAGTCTCCAAATATAACGTGGAAAGACGTTTTTAATAGTAAATACTTAGTTACTTTGTGTACCTTAAAGTTCATCCATATCATTCATGGATACCTACATAATATTTTTTTTTGTCTTTAAGTTGCAGGAAAACTTTGCTCATTTGCTATCGATTAAAAACAAATTAATGATTAATGTGAGCTAAGCCAGCATTTGATTACTTCATTCAAAACAAACCCTCTAGAAACTCAAAACCCATACATCGTGATTCATAAGTACAAAGGATTTGGCAACATTCGATCCGATTACCGGATAAATCTGGTTACCGTAGCACGTCGCCGACGTCGTGATCGTCAATGTTCAGTCGTGTGCGACTCATTTAACCTTACAGGAGCCAAATGAGCAGCTGTTGTATTTGCTCTGGGGGTATTATGTAAGTGAAAGTCGTAATCAAAGGAAAAAAGATAACATTAAAAATGTTTATCCAGATAATCAAGTTACAAGGCAGAAATTTCAGATGAGACGATCAATGGAATGTTAGATGAGCTAGCAACTGGTGCTGATATAATAAATTAAATTCAGTGACTATTTACGCATGTCATAATGAAACCATCCAAATGGTGGGAACTTAAGGCTATAATGAGGGTCGCCGTTTTTGTGCTCACCAGTTGGCGCCACCGTCGAGGTGAGGTCTTGCTGTCAAAGCCCGCCCATACATAAACAGTGACAAATGAAATTCAGACAAGCGAAAAGTGACAGACAGACCTCCCTTTTCACTAGCGCCTCTAGCGGAAAATTCACACGCGGTTACCCTCATTGGCTTATTATCATGGGTGTAAGCAAGTAGGAGCATGGGGACAGGAGGGCAGCTGCACCCCATGGATGAAGTATCTATGGCGGTTGAAGTTATTTAAAAATCTACCTCGAAAATTCAATTTCCCTTCCTTTACCACGAGCTTTGCACCACCTTTATCAGCTGCTTGGTTATATAGGGACGATATTTTCAAGATAATTTTAGAGGGATGCAAAATTTTGACATTTCCATTATATTATGATTACCTATAACTGAAGTATTTTGTATCTACTTATATATGTGTATTTTGTATATAAGCTAAAGTTTTTTTGTTTGGTCTCCGGAACTGTCAGTCCGACTTGAAAAAACATTTTTGTGTACGATAGCCACGTTTTAAGGAAAAGCTATCTAGCATTCTGTTTGATTTTTTAGTAAGCGTTAGGTATTCTATCGAAGCGTAGTGAAGGCGGCTTACCAGTGTACAATAATATGATTAGTAGGCGTAAACTTTTTTGTGCAAATGGCATGGCCTTCATTCAACATTTCGTACCTTCATTGCGAGCAAAAGCAATCAATTTTTTGCTGAGACTAAAGTGGAATTAATCAGTTTCCTCGTTTGATGTGCTTTCTGTAGCGTCACAAGTTACCTTTCGAGTAATATTTAAAGGTATTTTGTAAACAATAAAATCAACCACAGAACAGTATACTCTGTCATTTTCTCTTGTTCTTTTACTTATTTTCCGTCTGGACATACTGCAATTGATTTACCTGAATCTATTTAGAATTTATCAGCGATTGCGGACGTGCGGTTACCGCACAATCAATAACTGTTAGATTGAATTACATTTTCTACGATACCGAGGGAAATATTACGCCATAAAGCAACACCATATATTAACCAAGCAGCCTTTTCAAGTAATGGCTTCCGGTCCTAACTGGAAAGTGGAACAATTTAATGAGGTGTAATTAAATAAAAGATTTCAATCCACATCAAATGGATTATGTGAAACATACTTTTGTCATTACGTCACGTTGTACTTGGTTTAAATGTAATGGCTGTTGTTTGTTTTTTCGGTCTCTCGTCTTGCCCGTTGTTCACTAGAACTATGGATGGTGCCCCTGATCGCTCACCCATGTAATGTTAGGTAGCTACAAATACTTATGGGATAGCATAGACCGCTAGAAAAACTGAATTGATGTAAGGCGGTAAGTGTACCTACCTATGTATATGTCGTAATACTTTGTGCGTGTTGATATGCCGTAACATTTTGAAAGTAATAATTTTTACTCCCTGTACAGATGCTAAATATTCGTCTCTCAATCGGCCACCTGACTCTTGAAAGCCAGTCGTTGCAGATAATAACCAACCATTATCGAAAACGTTTAGTTAAATAGTACACTTCGAGCGACAACAGAACTGTCGCTTTCGCTTTCATGGCATTTCGAATAATGATAGCGAATATTCCGTTATTTTGTTGTTCACAGTAATAATGGCTTCATGCAAATAACTATTCACTTACAAAGACGCTTTGGTTTTTCTTCCAGATTAAGTATACTTAATATAAATCCTTTTTGTAGTAGACCAGTAGCATAAATCGAAGTGTTGTACACGGTCGTGTAACGAATTCTATATCGAACGCCAACGGAGTAAAAGTAATTTCATTGGAAGAAACGTATAAAACAATCAAAATATATTATCAATATCGGAGAATCCGTAGGCAGCAGGTAGGCAGGTATTATATTTAGATTTAAGCACAATGTTTTCATCTACCTACACTTGCGTCTTCCAATTATTAAATGAATAATTGTAAATACGAACATAACTTCGAAATATTCATGATCTGCGCGGTGAGACTACCCTAATAAGGGCCATTAACGTTTTAAAAACCTTTGCACAGTCAATTGCTTGTTGGAAACTGCATGGAAACACTGGAAACGTTCATTATGTTTTACTGACAAGAAAGGATTATCATTTAAAAGAAGTTCAACGTATAAGAGTAGTAACTATTCTATAGCATTTTCCTTTCAAATTTAAACTGGCCTTCTGAATAATAAGCGTCCAGCTGCGAACACATCATTATTTTAAGTGATAATAAATGAATTAATTTTTGCGGAACATACAAAGTAACTAAAGAACCGTATAAAATTACATTCACTTTTGCATTAACTATTTGCTATTCGTCTGTGACACACGAAAATATATTGCTTCAAAATACACTATCAAACATCTGCGTCATTTGTATTCTTACCATGTGTTAGCATTAAAAAATACTTACCTTGAAAGCTTGAAACAACACCTGTTTACTTCGGTATACCTAATGTTACTGCGCACAATACGTTTCATTCAACATTTGGATCTTTTTTATAAAATGTATGGTTTTAAAAGTAGGTAAACAAGAAACTTATTGACACCGTCAAAGGTACCTTAGTGTGAGACATAAATTTAATCCAAACCCCAGTGTAGGTAATGTTAAATCTATGGTGTGAGACAAAATAAACGATATCTGAAACCCGAAATATTCCCAATAATCCCCGGCCGTTGTTATATGAACGCCGTGCGAATACGAACAGTCGGTTATTGTGACGTCTACAGTGATGTTTCCGGTAATCATGACGTGCATGTCATGTCAGATGTCAGTGTCATGGCGCTAGTGGGTGCCACGTGCTAACTCGGTTCTGACGGCAGTTCGTGCTGAGACCGCGAGGCAGGAGGTTGTCACACGTCTCTGACGGAAACCGACTAAATGTGATATCGAAGACACCACACATGGCGACGGGCCCCAATTCGTGGTGTAATATATTGGAACACGTAAACATCAAAAGGAAAAGGGGGGTAGACGAACCCACTCGAACGACAAGGTACCTTTAAAACTAAATTTAAACCATGTAAGTAGCCACCTTTAACTATTTTACTTCAACTATTTGGAAACATGCAAGTACATAGTTTGCAGTGGAAATGCCATCAAATATTCTCTCATTCTTCACAAATGTTGTTGTATTTAACGTGCTGCTGTGCCAAGAATAAAATTAAGAAACAATAAAAGTGTACACAATCGGTGCTTACAAGGTCTTTCTGGCAATAAAAGTCTGCTAATTGGTTAACTCCTGAGTCTTGATTAAAACTTAGAATTACAATAACATAATTACCCTACAAATATAAAATTATAAAATTATGTTTTCGGTATAAATTTACATACTATTTTTCTTATGTTATCACATATCTTTCCTAAGCTTTGGAGGCAAATTATTGTTGCTTAGATGAACGCAATATTTAGTCCTATAAACTACAAATAATCGTAGATACCTAGATGGTATTAATTATACTATGATATTCGTGAATATTAAGTTATATTTATAATAATCTCATATTTTATTAACCCTGATTCTTAACAAAAGCAGTTTTCCGCCAATTAAATAGCAATAAGACCGCCGATTGTTTTCCTGATATTATATCGAGCTTATTTTTGTCAAAACTGGTGAACAATGAAGAGTATTTGTATTGTATTGTATTGTTAATACTTCTTAAACACCAAGTCCAGATATAAGTTAGTACCGATGTACGGACCGGTGTAATTGGAGCATGTATGGTATGATTCCACCAAAATAGTGTGTAGCACATTTGCAAATAAACATTTCGTGCAAAACTCCAGTGTTGCGGGTACTAAGCTGGTATCGCGGTTAGCTCCTGTCTCCACCGGTAAGGCTGTGCCTAACTTTTGTAAACACACAGTGTGGCACACTTGTGTACGAACATGTCCACTGAGAAGAGCTCTGAATCCTGTTTCGCATCGACGCGAGAATACTGCATGCATGTGTACGCGCGCAAAGGTAACGTAAATACATGTGCGTTAACAATTTTAAAAAGTTTGCGCACAACTTGCTATTGTTTGCCCGAATAGGTGACAAAGGTGAATATTTGTGTCGTTCACTGTGTATTACAGTGCCGTGTTGTTCAGCACACTGGTTAAGTGTCATCTTAAGGAATTACCAAAGGGTAAGTAAAAGTTGCCAAGGGCATACAAAATAAATCAATGATAATTATCAAAGGAAATTTCCAAAGGGGCAAAATTTGCCAGGGGTATGGAAATAATTTGCCATGGGGCATAGAAAATAAGTCAAAGATAATTATCAAAGGAAATTTCCAAAGGGGCAAAATTTGCCAAGGGTATGGAAATAATTGGCCGGGGGCATAGAAAATAAGTCAAAGACTTATTACAATATTACCAATGGGTAAAAATTTGCCAAGGGCCTTGGAAAATAAGTCAAATGACTTATAAACCAAATGGTATAAACGAGTCAGGGACTCACAATTCGAGTCAGGGACTCACAATTGGGTGAATAATGTGCCATCAGCAAAGTTTAACTATCAACAGTAGGTCGAACTCTAACGACCCGGTTAGAGACTGCTGTTAAAATGTACGTAATAAAAAACTGTAAATATATCATATAATTATAACAAGCATTGTGGTACCAGCACATACATATTATTGTGTGGTACCCCTATACAGTTACGAATGAAGCGCCATGTTGAATACTTACCTTTATATTATATACCAGCACCCTTATTTAAACTGGAGTTCAAAGGCTAAAATACTGTATTTACTATTCAGATGTAGTATGTATTCCGATGGTTTTGCTTATGGTATATTATTTACTTAATTACTTCCGTTAAGAGTTAACATCGAATAGCCTTTAAACGGAAAGTTTTGTTATCATAATTATGACTAAATTCAGTTACTTATTATTGGTTGTAAAAGTAGTTGACTTGCTGTGATGATTATTACAATTCAATTACATTATGTTGCAATAGTAATGGGAAATATTTTATAATAAAATATTCTAAGCATACGTCATGTTATCTATCTTTGGTAGGCACTAATTATTGAAAGACTTCATTTCAGTATACAAGTACGTTTATTTATGTGGTAAGTACTATAATGTGTGCAAATGCTTATGTATGATTTAAAATGGTAAATGGAAAAAGAATTAACTATTTTTGTCAAATTTTGAGTGTTGAACGATTTGGTACGTACGTAACTTTAGTCTTAAATTAGATGGATAGGTACGAAATAACAACAAAGATAATAATCAAATGAATAAGATATTTATTCGAAGGAAGGCTCACAAACACTTTTCGAAGGAGCTTCTTTTCCTAGTCGCATTTACAGATTGAACTTACTTAATTAATACTCATGGCTAAAATACGAAACGCATGACCAAGCTCTTTTTTTATAAAACAATTATGAAGGTTGTAAAGACAATAAATGGAATATTCAATTAAATAGCGTCAAAATCAATTTGTCTCTAAATTATGTCGTGGAGCCTTGTATACAGTACAATAACAGGCAGATAGTAATAAGCATAGTCTCAGCTTTGTGATGCGTTGCTATTCAATGAAAGTGGATATAATATAATGACATTTAAAATAAATTCGTACATACGTGCATTCGCACTAAAGTTATTTTGCGACAAACAGTGTTATTTGACATAATTATAATACATATTAGCAATTTGTAAATTGTACAGTCTCTTTCCATATAAGTAAGAAAAGTGGTTCGGAACCAGTATTCGTGTTTTCCAACGGTACGTAACTTATTTAACTTGAACTCATTATCCAGTACATGACTCAAAAAAAAAAGGGGTAGGTAATAGGCGTTCGTGGCGCATAAGTTGTTGAAATTCACATCGTGCAATAATAATTAAGTAATTTACCGAAAGGTATTTGAATAATCGGGTCACAAAATTACAATCAATTTAGAATAATTTTATTGGCACGACTAGCGAGAACTGTATTTACCTCACTTTTATACTGTGTTCCATGGTCGGATGTTATATAGTCATATACATAGAAAGCTATTCTCATACCATGACCTCGTCTGGTATCAGTTTGGAACCCATGATGACATCACCTATCTGTAGCAACATGAAAGGAGGTAAAAGTAAAACGGCGTTTTCGGTATAACCGTAATTTGTTACATCTAATATGTTGGAGTTTTATGACGTCAGTTTTATTTCGTTCCTTGTGGAAACATGACCTTTTGTTGTGTTTTGTAAATAGTGATCATTGACGAAAGATTTTACTGAAAGAAGAACATAATTTGTGATGCCTCAATGAGACTATAAATTAAAGTAACAGTTGGTTTCATTAATCCCCAACGACATGAATTCATGTCATGATTTCATAGTACGTTCACTTCGCTGGAATCTAAAGGGTAAATATTGTTCCACAGGGCCCTCTCACACTGCGCTGTTTATTAGCTACGCGACTGCAACACAATCCAAAATTCGTTGTATCTGACATTGTTCGCTGACAGGACACGCATCGTAGACGCGTCGCCACTTTACTTTGACAACATCTTAGTCGCTTACAAATGCCGTTGTGTGAGAAAGGCCTAACTCTTTTCTATTAACAAGTGCAGCACACTTCGATTGCCTTTAATTTACCTTGTGAAAGCTTTAAGTTTTGAAGTTATCTCACAGATGGCGATGCAGTGTACAGCGATTTCTGTTCTGTTAAGTTGCGAAGATACACAGGTCATTCCTGTGGCGACTGGGAACAAACGCAGCGCACGTGTTATCTGGAACCGAATCGACGGCAGCGTGCGTGCACTCGTGGGCGTCCTGGAGTGCAATTGTTCCTCCACCAATGACGAAGCTTTGGCAAACCATAGATACTCGCACCTCTGCCGGGGGTTACTGCCTCGGATCGGACGCAACTTAACAGGTGATCTGTAACGTCATATGTTTTCTGATAGCTTAAAGGAGAAATGAATTAAAATTTGTTTTCGAGACGTCAATTCAATTTCAAAGATTTCTTCATTGCTGAGAAATTTAAATTTTCAGTCAACTTATCGAACGGAACTTATGAAATAGTACATGAACGGTATTGCTTCTTTGCAAATACACAGACCTTGTAAGAACACTAGAGATGTGTTGAGTGCTGTAATTGGTGGGTGCCCATGTACAGTCGCATTGGGATGGACAATGCATAAGATGGTGATAACAGCTATATGCGGGTTTAATGCTATTTTGAGGAAAGTACTGGACTATGCTTGAGTATCGTTCGATGAGTTAAAACTTGTTTTGAAAAGAGCTAAGATAGTTTCATGATAATTACCAGTTAATTTATGTTGAATACAAGCTATTCTGTATTGAGCAACTTTAAATTAAAAGCTGTGTCGTATAACTTGGTCGGTGAGTCCTTTGACAATTCTAAAATACCAATTTGAGTTTTAAAAATACTTTCGTCATGGGTAATAATTACTAGACAGACTAAGAAAATGCCAGTTAGTCACGCATCGGTCAGGATCGATGTGGATAAGGTTAATGACTATGTAAAAAATTAAGTTGTGGTAGAAAGTGGTTAAGAACTCCGCCTCCTATTCGGAGGGTCCGGGTTCGAATCCCAGGTCACGCACCTTTGAATTTCCGGATCAGAGGATCCAGGCACTGGAAGTGAGCAATGCGATTGCTGATCGGCTGGAAAGCCGGGACACTAGATGCCTTACTCGGGAGTTTAGTCTTGAATTTTGTAAAATCTGTGTACAGTTCATCGAGTCATTTTGTGATTTGCTTGAATGACCGCGATGCGTGGCCCCGGCAATTAATATAATGAATCCCTTATATTCTAATGTGGTTAAATTTGGCTTAAAAAATAAAATAAAAAAAAACACACAATTATGTTTTGGTGACCTTGTAATTTGCTCTAGAATGATGAATGTAGTTAGGAGTGAATAATAAGAATTGACGATATTGACATGGTAATCAGATAAAATAAAAGTTAAGTGGATATTCTATTGCATTAAATGTTCTTGACTTTATAAGTCAGAATGGGTCGACCGTTAAGAGATACTTTCGTTGTGTTTCTTGTTACAGGTAAATTCCGACACCACAGCTGATCGAGTCATCCAGTTTACGACGATTGTACGATGACGTATTGCGTTAAGAAAGTTAAAACAAACTCGCGTTAATAATAAATTCGGTAATTTTGCTCTAAACAAGTGTTGCAATGTTATGGAGTTTGTTCTGCCGGCTTCTTCTCCATTAAAAAAAAAAGAAGAAGAAAAAGAACTAAAACAAAACTTGGCGTTCAATTAAAGAAATTTAAAGTAATCTGAAAAACTTGTTGTTCAAATTAAATATAAAATAAAATTAGAACTTTGTTGTAACCTAATTAAAAGTCTCACACGAGAAAGTGCGAGTTACATAAAAAGGGGGAATAGGTTATTAAGGAGGAAAAGGAAAAATTGTTAAACATAATTTCTAATGACGACTTACGTTCATTTATTAATTTAATACTTGGTCATGTTAAAATTTATTGTGTAATTTATGTTGTTAATTTCAAACAGTACGATAATACTTTGAGGGTAAATTAATTTAGTTAACGTTAACGAATTTAATAAAAGGAAAGAGGTGTGACGTCTACAGTGATGTTTCCGGTAATCATGACGTGCATGTCATGTCAGATGTCAGTGTCATGGCGCTAGTGGGTGCCACGTGCTAACTCGGTTCTGACGGCAGTTCGTGCTGAGACCGCGAGGCAGGAGGTTGTCACACGTCTCTGACGGAAACCGACTAAATGTGATATCGAAGACACCACAGTTATACAACATAATCGCGTTTTATTCATCAATAGACGAGTCCAAAGCTACAGTTGCGTGCTGTAATTTGACAAACGTTAGTCTGTGGCTGGTACTATCGCGTGTCCAAAAGGGGTTGGCCTCTATCAGGGCGTGGGCTCACAGAAACAAGGCAGCCTGACAACATTCGCCCTTAAATAGGTTAATGTCATGCCACGTCACTTTCAACGGATCTAGAAGTAAATTAATTACCTTCGACGACCGCTGGAACTGAGCAAAATATTTCAATTCCAGAGTACACAAGATAGCACAACTGCTGTCGATATCTCCAATCGGGGCTTAACTTCCAAATTGTTTACGACGTAACTTTTGTGGCAGGCGATAAATTGCTCTGTTTATTTGAACGGATAGAATTCTTGTTAGTTGTGCATTTTAATGTGAACTCGTTTCGAAATTAAAATTTAAAGCCGTTTGATTTTTCGTTAAAGTGCGTCGGATATTTACGCAACGGCAGATAGATTTTGCCGCTTTTGTGATATGCGAAGCCGAGTCTGATTAAAATATTTGTATCTTTATGTATGTATGTATGATATTCGAGAAAAACGATTTTTTTGGGTTTCATAACAATGATTTTTAGAATTTTTTTTACTTCACAGTTCGTGATTTTGCATGTCTATTTCCGTTAATTTAAAAAACGGATTTACTTATTTAGATGCCGTTGTAACTGATTTGATAGCATTCAGTATTTTTAGTGTTAATGTAAAAGTTTCCGATCGATACAATTTTTCAAGTGGTCATTTATTAAAGCATGGGTTTCCCGAAGCGATGCGAGGGCGTTTACAAGTTATTAATAACGCTTCGTCATGACTGGCAATTACTAAATAAACAAATAGGCAGGTGTTGAGAAATATCTAATGTAATACGATAGGTGCAGTAACAAGCAACGCTGATTCGTCAACCGAAACAGTTATCGGCTCAGGTGTGACGGCTGACAGGATGTGATAAGTTGAACCGTCGCGTCGTGGCTTATCAATAACATAGCTGGGGACATGATGGGAGGATTTAAGATATATCTATATAATTTCGTTGTATTAATGATCTCTTTTCACTACAATGTCTTGATACCCTACCGTCTACGGTTGGTCTCTCGCAGAAGGATCTCGGCTCAAATTCTGCACACACTGTATTTCAAAATTTGCGTGTTAATTGCAATGCAAATCGACTGTCACATGCAACTTCAATAAAAGAAAACTTCCTTTATCGAAAGTAACACACATAAGAAATATCCATTATGTTCTGAGAAGTCTGCCAATCTACAATATTGGCCAAATTATTGATATTTATTTACAAAATTGGATAGTTAAGGTAATGATGATGATAATAAAGGGTCCATTTCTTTCATACTGGGGTAGAGCTTGAATAAAGGGAGCATATCACATCGTCCAGCCAACTAAGAATGGAATCTCAGAACATTGTATAATAATAACGATTCCTCATGAATAATTAAATACGGGCCCAAGGTATTAAATCCGCAATCCAGGATTCCGAGCTATGTCCTAGAGTATCGCGGATGTAGGAGTCAATATTATCGTCTTCTAAATACTGACATATTGCTGTCTTTCACAGGCAATTGTGTCCATGCCCTTATAGGTTATTAATATTAATAGCAACTGCATACTCGATATGCCGGGTATATACCGGGTATGAGGAACTGTGACCAGACTTTCCAATGAATTGTCGGTAAGGTGCGTTAAAGAGAAATGCATCAGTAATGACCTTTAATGTCAACGACTACCTCGAACCTGTCAATCAGGACCTACGTGGGGGTATTCGATAACTCGTTATTGAAGAATTGATTGATTGATTTGTAAATCAAATTTATGATTGTTACCGATTTCTCAGACCAAATTAGCGGCAGTAAAAGCAAGTGTTTGCCTTGCCATTGCCAATGATATAATTATGTATAAATGAATATAAGAGTTCCAATGCCTGACGATTGAAATTAGGGATGCATGTTACGTTTGTCTGTAGTTTTTAAATACTTAGATAATACATTTGGTGTTAATATTCATCAAAATGCAGACGTATAGGGGCCTAGATGCCTTAATTAATCAATTTCCTCGTTGAGGCTTAAATTGTTAATTTCTCTGTGGCAATGCAATTTGACGCATTTCCGACGATTATTAATATTATTGACAGATTCCTTAACTGTTAGTAATACTAATAGTTTGGTACAGTTTTAGATACGGGTAGGTATTTCAATTTACGTTTAATTTAATTTTTTAGTAAATTAAGCTTGAAAGTGCAATGATATATCGAAATGCAGCTAGTTTATGTTCACTATACTAGCGGCACGCTATGATGGCCGGTTTGACACATTACAACAGTGATGTGGAATGTCAATTTATTCTCGAACAAAAAACAATTAAGTTTTGTTTTTGTACCTGATTAAATAGGTTTAATAAAACAAAAATGTAAATGTTTATTTAATTTATTTGAACGAACTGAATATTTGAATGAAAATGAATATACATACTTTATATGCACACAAGAAACATATGAATACAAAAGATACCAAAAAAGGTGCCACAAAAGGCCATAATTAATCAGATTCGTCCATACTACTATTTTCACTGTCGTCACTGCTATCATCACCTACATTAATAATTATATGTTCGTTTTCTATAATATTATCTATTTTCACATCTCTTTCATAATCTTCCCTTATTAATTTAACAGTTCTATTCACAACCTTTTCCCAGTCTCCTTTAGTCACATGTTCACAAGCTTCTTCTAATAATTTTAGCATTTTTTTTTGTGGTAAATGGGGGTTCTGTATTGTGTCTTGCAGCATATCCCTTAATTTGAGCCCACACCAACTCAATCGCATTATACTCACAATGGTAAGGCGGTAACCGTATAACTCTGTGCCCATGTTCTAATGCTATTTCGTCAATGACGTATCGGATCTTGGTTGGTTTGTTTTCTTTTAAAAGACGTACTAATTCCGCTTTTAACATATTCATGTTTGTATCTACGCCATTTTTACGAAGCCATGCGACGATATCAGCTTTCTTTTGGGATTGGGCAGGTGGCTTGTCAATTTGCATCGAGTGGTATGGGGCGTTGTCCATAATTATAATAGATGGTTCAGGGAGGCTACACAACATTGAGGTAAACCATTCAGTAAACTTTTCTCCATTCATGTCTTCATGATAGTCTCCAGTGGTTTTTGACGCAAAAGCCATGAGAGAACCTTCGACAAACCCGTTGATGGTTCCGGCGTGACAAATTATAAGTCGCGATCCTTTTCCTACAGGAACTTTGGAAGTAGATGCTGCTGTGTCATCGTTCCAAGAACGGCCTACAGTATGGTTAGCATTAAGCCATGTTTCATCCAAGAACACAACATTTTGCCAATTTTTGATTTCTTTCACTTGCCGTAAAAAAGTATACCTTGCCATCGCTATATCAAATCTTTCCATCAATATTTTGCGTTTGTTACATTTTTTGTATCGAAATCCAATGGTCTTCAAAATCTTCGTTAAAGAACTTTCCCCACCGAAGAATAATCCAGCTTCCTTCAGTGAATGCACCAACTTTTTTCTTGTTGGATACTCCTTCTGTAAATAGTAGCCGTAAACATGTCTTCGGATAGCATCGGCATCAAAGCTATCGATGCCTACGACTGGTTTTGCTCGTTTTCTCTTTTTTGGTGTGTGAAGTTTATTTTCTTCTGTGCCAGTCTCGCCATATTTTTCTTTAGTTATCCGTCTAACAGTTCGTTGTCCAATATTAAGCGCATCAGCTACGCGTTCAACCACTGACGTTATAGGTAAAATTGGCCCTCCATTTTGAGCTTCACGATCGAAATAGTTACGAAGGCGTATTACGAACTCACGTGTCTGACTATTTAGAACAGTTCTCTGCGTACGTTCGGTCATATCGACGAAATCCACAACAAAGGGCTTGAACAGAGTCCAAATTAACGAGCAAGGGTCAACAGTAATGCAGTATCAATATTTGAAATCCAAAGCCAGGTCAAAACTATATCACAATCGCATTGCACTGACAGTTTATACTTTTCGAAGCAACGTCAATTCGAAACTGCTTTGTTTTGCATTGAGCATTGACGCGAGTTTGCCGGAGGTAGTAGTTGTGCTAGCCAGCGATCCTATGTGACGATCGTATTAGATTCCATTTTTAAAAATTTTCAATTTAGAAAACCAAATGCCGAGTTGTGGTATATATCATATAAAAATAAAAATTTTACCTTTTGTATGAAACAGCTGATATTTTTTTGCGATTTCAGAGGTTTGTCCACATAGTGAAAATTGTTCATATTCACAAGTACATTCACCCCTTAAATGGTGCAAACTGATTTTTCTACACTTGTATACATTTTAGAAATCAATTTAATAAATAAATTTTGAGTCCTAAACCTAAAACTACATTCGATAAAATTTATGAATCTCTGCACATCACTATCGTCAATAAAGTAATACAATTATTTCCTTCAAAGTCGTTATCAATTAATACGGAACTTCATGAGCGGACAAACGTCAAACCGGCCATCATAGCGTGCCGCTAGTGTAAGAACCTAGGGTAAGGAGAATATGGTTTTTCTTAAAAATAGTTCAATATAATAAAAATATTCTACCGGAAATTCACATGTCATTGTATAATCAATTAAAGTATAGTTATATTTAATCCCGAACATCCTGCAAAAGCAAAAAAACCTTTGCCATCGAATAACGGTATCCAATCAAGTATTCAATCATTCAATGTAACACATTGACACTGCTAGCTGGACAGGTCCCAATACAGCAGTAGATAAGGCTTGTTCACCAATACAAATTGCATCCTGCGTTTGTTGAAAAACTCGTCGCCGACCATATCTATGAGTTACAATACCGTACAGGGAATAAGCGCTATTTCACAGAGGCGCATTGGCTGATCGTCGTGGCTTCTTAATGAAAAACATTTCATTAATGCAACAAATATGCCGCACATACAACCGCGCTTAAATTCGATAGCTTAGAATAACACGAAATTGTCAAAAACTTCGCATAATCATTTGCGAAACTCCGCTCTATCGGTGGGATCGCGTATTCGTGAGAGTGAGTGCGCGCCGTAAACTTGATACTGTACTCTTAGTAGCAAGTACCTACCTACCTACTATTCGGATTACCACTAACAATAACTAACAGGACTAACTATCACTAACAGTAGCTGCCCCAGTCCTCAAACTTACTAACGAACGGACTACCTAATATCCACATCCCTTATAAGCTTATAACACCCACTGCTAACAAAAAATCGTACTAGGTAATCAAGATTTCTACGAGTATACAATCTAGTGCGATTCGACGCTTGAGTACAGCTGCATCATATAACTTAGTAAAATACAGAGTGCTTGTATTAACTTTGCTTTCTGTAGTTTCCTTATTCGTGTGCTCAGGCCTCGGAGCGGTAAAACGAAACCTGGGCCGGATGCCGCGATATCACATGAGAAACCGCTAACAGCACACCTCGATGCATATTGGTTACGCCAAGTTCAGCGAGTGAACACAGTACACAGATAATCTGCGACAAGACCGACTTTTGCGAAAACGGAGCGGTCTACATACCGCGCAAGTAGACTCTACTACCCACTTAGGAATGTTTTCACTAATGTTGAGCGAAAGGTACAAGATAATCTTCCGGCTCTACGTAGCTATGAATAATATATAAAATGATTCGACAAAAATTGCTGGGAATAATAAGGATCATAATATCCAAGATAGGTACGAGGCTAAATTTATATCTCTTATCACATCTGTACTTCTTCCAATCGGGAAGCCAAATTAATACTCAACACTCATCAAAATTCTACTTCTATATGTTCAATAGGTAATCTTTACAACAACAAAGTTCGCGAATTACCCTGCTGGTAGAGCGTAAACCTTCAACAGTTTAAAGATCTTCGACTTGATGCGGAAAGATCCCTACAATTCAACAAGTAAAATGATTCCACGCCGCATACTTATAATTTTTATTTTACAAGTGAATTAAAATGCGTACTGGTCCGTCGCAAACTTGAAAGTCTGGATTCACATGAATTGTAATATCTAATTATATTCCTAGTACGGGTCTCATGCACGTCCAATTTGCATAATGCACGGTGTAATTAGGGTTGCCACCCGTACTTTATAATAAAGTATTGTACGTTATTTCAGGCAATTGTACTCTGTACTTTATGAGACCAATAAAGTACACGAAAATACTTTATTTCGCATGATTTGATTTCTTTGTAATAAAAAATGAATTACTTATTAATTTTAATTTAAATATAGATTGTAAAGATGCTGTGCAATTGTTTAGTCGAGATCCTAATTTGATGCAAACTGCAAAAAGCAATAAAAATATGTTTTTAAATATAATAATAAAGAAAAATAAATTGTACTTTATTTTGATACTATGTACTTTTTTTCTCACCTATAATAACCAATGTACTTTATTTGCAACAAAAAAAGGTGGCAACCCTAGGTGTAATCCTGTTGTTTACCTACAGTGCGAGGCGGTTGACCCGCCACAAACACGATTACGAGTTCAACCCGTCAGTTTCTTTTTTCATTATCTAGAACTGCATCTATATTGTCTGCATTTGACGACTTCTTGTTAGGATAAAATCACTCGTTACGGAAACAATGGTTCCGGGTGAGATATATGCTTTTTTAAACAGAAAGTACACTTTAGTTAGTGCTAGACAACAATCCCGTTCCTATTTGTAAGTAATAAGGGATTTTAGTATAATTTGACCTCACTATTATTACAAGAACTTGTTAAAAGCACTCCTTATCAAACAACCCATCAGCTAGATAGACCATACGACGAGTACAAAGTAGTGGAATAAATTAATTAACGTTAAACGACGCGAAATTAAAGGGGTTGGTAAATATGATTCTAGGGACAATATTCGTCAGGGACTCCCGCCTTCAAAACGGCACAAAATGCACACTTTGGAGTCGTCGCCAAGAGTGTAATTTTATTGTTTAACACCGCAAACACTGTCAAAGCTTCGTCTGGGGCCTTTCAAACCTTCTAGGTTTTTGAAATAACTTGCATGCTCGCATGGAGTACGACTTACACACAAATGAAGATACTGTATGTTATTTATGTTCCTTGAAAAATATCCCGTATCTTTTTAGTCCAGTTTTGCAACAAAAGCGGAAGAGCGAGCACTTAAAAGTATGGTTTTAAAACGAAAGCATAACCCTTTAGCCCCAACAGCATTTACTCGTTAAGTTGTAAAGCTTTTAAGACGATATTATCGAGACGATCATTCGATTAAGTCATCGATTCTCATGATTGGCACGTAGAGAGCATCTCGATTAACAGTTGCGTCTCCTTGATCCAACATGCAAGATAATATCGATCTTATGTCTTTATAAACAAAGCTTACATACCGTGCTCTGCCGAGTTAAAACGGTTGATGTTAACGATAAGATCTCGATCCAGATAGCGAGTTACGCAATCATATCTATTGTATTGTAATCATTTACAGATCGGATCATTTGCTGCAACCGAACGATGTTATATTATCATTATTGAGTATTGGATGTTATCACGACATGTAAGTTACTGTGAAAGCAGACGATATTGGTCCGAATGAGAAATTTGATGATTTCACTAAATGTCTCTAATGATGAGCTTGGTTGATTTCAGTAAGATCAAAAATTAGTTGATAGATCAAAAGCATTACTAACCTAAATCGAGGATGATCTTTTAAACATGCTGTACCTACTGTATTGGTCATAAACCTTTGATCAGTCTTTGACCTGCAAACTCAAGAGCTTCTTTGCTCTACTTACTAGAGAATAAGAATCGAAGTAATGACGCTACTTCTAATTTTGAAGGATGTTGCCTCGTTTTGCTCTATGCCCCATTAATCCCGAATTCCCGAATTTAAAGGTAAGGACATAACATAGTTATAAGGTGGAAAAAAGTTCACTCGTTATTCTTAAAGCCCATGACTATATGAAACTTGAAATGATTTAAGTTTTTCGCTATCCGTTTTCCCGGTGGCTTAGTAACGCTAATGGCCTTAAGTTTAATTAGAATTCTTTGAGTTAACAAATTATTACAACATTAACTGTACTGTTATTAGTAGTCAATGGGACAATCTACTACAATCCTATATACACGGCACGTTTTGTGTAACCCTCGTCCCTAAGTAGATTAGTAATTATTTCCTGATGACCAGTCTCAATGGGTAAATGACTCATTGATTCCCGTTGGTTCATTATGTAACTGTTAAGTGGGCATGACAGTGATTAAGCCTAAATTAAATTACACTTCTTTTGATTAAAACAATTCAATAAATAATGTAATTAATAGTTCCGGCGCGGCGTTAGTTGTTTCCATTAGATCGTATAATAATAGTCACGTTGCTGAGCAATTAATTAATATTTTATACTAACATAACATAAAGTACCTACACTGTGGTCGCGTTCGATACGGAATTCGGTCTAAATGCATTCCATACAAATGCCAGCTTTCTGCCCCTGAGATTAAGGTGCATTACTGAAATCGTCGGAGAGAATTAAAACGTCATAAGTAAATTTTGTTTACAAGCTAAATTGGACTGTGAGTACAGGTAATAAAGTTGTAATAAAATTCCTCATTCTCGTCGAAACACGTGTTCCGTCTCGAACGTGCTTTACTCGCAGTCCACCTGACGAAAACTCCTCTACGTACACTTCATTAGCTGCAGGTAAATGAACGCCAAGTCACGCCCACGCGCTCTACTATAGGACTCACTACATCGCATCATTCATAAACAAAACAACGTGAGCTTGTTACACGTATATAAAGCAACTATGTACGGAATAGAACGAGTGAAGTAGTTGCGCCTGGGCGTACCTACTCAGTTCGTTATCCAGGAGAGAAGGGTCCGAATTGCTGATGCAGGGGGGGAGGGTCAAATAGATTATCGAGTCTAGATTTTTAAGAGACCATTTTTGTCCACTAAATTGAGTTCTAGTTCTAGGTCAGTCATAGTTACTTAGTCGTAGGTACTTTATCTACGGTCCGGGGTGGATACGGATACACATAGAGTTTGTGCTGTAGGTTGCAAAGAACGAACCTCCCACATGAAGCCGATTCAGTCTTGAAAGGTTTTTAAGTGCAGTACTTAAACAAGCAACTGCTAATGGGCAATTTGTACGCTATAATATAGCAATAAGCAAAGTAGCTTACACGGTTCGATTAATACCTACTACGGATGTCATTACTAGCGTCCGCCTCTTGCCGATATCTACCCTCCGTAACATCCTTTGAAACTTGTCGAAGCTGATTTAATTTAATGCCTAACTTACATAACCAAGTTTCTACAATAATTCATTGAGTTACATAGAGTTTTTTACATACATAAGGGTTTTTAATATAAAATTAAGTAATGAAGAAGTAGGTAATAGAATACAGGCCCATGTCAAAAATGGATGGGTCATACGAACCACCAGGTGATGTCATGTCATGTCATGGGTCATGGATCTATCGATGGTGAAAATGCCGTACAAAATCATATGACCAAAATGTACTCCCTCTACCTGCACTTTTGAATTCTCACCAGCACTCAGTTGGACAGCTTACAAGTGACGGCATAGTGCTGAATCTTATTATTTTGTGTTCTTATATCGTCCTATATGCGTCACCTGGTGGTTCGTATGACCCATCCATTTTTGACATGGGCCTGTAGTCTATAAGTGGTGCATACGTTGCTTTTAACAAGTGACTTCAAGTAGGGACAAATACATATTTAATACATTTGGAGTTTACTTATTTCAAAAAGTTAACAATTAGATTAACATTGATGATAAATGACAACTAACCCCGGATGAAAAATGAACGATGCAATAAAGTTCGAACCTACTTCCTCTATACCTCGAGACCGTCTAAAAACAACTACATCTACTTCGAATATCAATGTTTTTCATGATTCATCAAATTAATGAATACGTGACGAGCACCGTCTAAAAGATTTCAAATCAATACAACCAGTTGTTTAGAAGACAATTGCGTGCCTGTTCTCATCTATTGTATTGTATCATTAGATTTATAAATAGCAACACGCGGCTCCGAAGTAATTGCAAGCACGTTTTTCCTTGGAGTCCCGCCCTCATGAATACTTAAAAGTTGATGTAACCTTAAGTAATCTACCTACGTTGTGGAATCGATTTGCTGTCTGACTCGAGCTTATGAAACGAACTTTATTCGAAGTTGATTTCATTGTTCTCGAGTTCATTTCATTTATCGCCTCAATAAATCCCTACCGTGAGTGTACCTTAAAAGCGGCAAAACCCCCCAGAAGCTTCTTTTCCTCCTCAAAATTATAGATAATGCTTTCTGCTTCTTTCAGTTAGTGTATCAAACTCATGTCCAAGCTGTTTAATCTTTTACTATTAACCGATATCGCTTCACAACCACCAGACTTAATTGAGTTGATTTATTCTAATCCAAAACCTTCTACCAGTTTTTTTTTTTTTGTTTTTTTGTTTTAAGTGCACTCACAGTTTGAGTGGTGGTTGTTTGGTTGGCTTGAACCATCCAGCCACCATTCTCTCTGCCAATGTGCCTATGCTAACTGCCGATACTTATTTTTCAGCAACCTTCCTACTATATATTTTATGCTTGATTAGTTCGATATCTTTGTAGTGTAATCAAATAATATTTAACTTAACAATTAGTGTTTACACTTAGCTGTTAGTCTACCATGCATACATGCCTTAAGCTATGTTATTACTTAATACTAACGATGTCCATTTTTCATTTTCCTTAAACTGTACATATTTACACACATTGTTGTTAGCGTTTTTCTGTTCTGTTCTACCAGAGAGTTAGCATATTATTGCAAATATCCGCGTTCAAATAAAAAAGGTATTAAGTACTTACGATCATGAGACAGATTAAGCACCACAAGAATCGCCGGCGCTCCTATCTCAACAGATCTATCTGGAGGATTAGTGGCCAATTAGCACTGGCGGCGCGTTCCATGGGCCTCGTCGTAGCTACCGACCGTATGACCGGTTTCCTATGGAACTGCTCTTAGATTGACGACAGATGTTAATCTATGACAATTATAACTTGACATGGTACGGTAGCTGTTTGAACGGCTATCTACAATTCTAGACCCATAAAATATTGCAGGGGCTTTTTCCGCTATTCAGTATAAAATCAAGTACGTTAAGGACAATTTACTTTGGTTCAGGTTTTTCTGTGTGAATACTGCCATTAAATCCTCTTTAGTATAAGGCGATTTTAGACTTAGCGTTATCTTTTTTAATTAATCCCCGAATTCCTTTTATGGATAGTCACTCACATTCGCGCCAGGAACCCCCTAGGAACATAGGAACCCCCAAGAGTACGACGACCTTCACAAATAATGAAGCTTTTGACACATTCGTTTCTTTTACAAGCAGTCAAAGTTATGTAGGTTTTTAATCGCACATCAAAGCGAACCTCGAACCATCGCAGAGTCCCCGATACATTCGTGCAAACATGCATACAATGTGCAAACGTTCATGCGCATGTGAGTGACCATTGCATTGATATGTGGATTCTTGCTGAGATGTCTGAGATATTAATAAAATTATTGGTAAAGTGAATCAAACTGCATTGAAATATAATTAACACGTGAAGTAACAATAGAAATGTTACTTAATATGTACCTATATCGTAAATCGATTTCACGGCACCAAGTAATGTAGTGAGTTTAGACCCCCTGCGGTGAACCTACGGGCGGCGATATAGCGACAGCACGCATCTAGCATCACAACTTGGTTAGGAAATAGGAAATGCAGGTAAATACATAATCTTTTAACGGTGACACAGCAAAGGGCAAAGACGCTACCAATTTGTAGCCGGCCAAAAACGTACCACGATAGTTTTGGCTCACCGACACTGCGATCGAAACACGTAAACAACGTATCACGTTCGAATATAGGAGAGTGTTAAGGTAACTACTTAGGCAGATTTATGATTTCACAAGTTTCTAACAATATGTACTTATAGTCCTACAAGGATCTTTTGGCGCATGACTGACGTGAGGGTGACAGAGACAGCGCCTTACAGTTTCTCTTCCCTGCAAGGCGCTATCTCTGTCAGTCACCCACACGTCATCGACGCGCCAAAGGACCCTTGTAGGACTCTACTTATAACTTAACCTATTTTTATTACCAGTAGCGCCATCTAGTATTACCTAACCATACTAATGTTTTGTTTAATTAAAATAAAACAAATTATATTTATAGGTCACATTGACAGTAACCACTGAAAGAGCCATTACGTCACACTCTTATTTGTTTATCATTTAATTTGATGTCACTGTCCCTCGCGCAATTCAAACTCAAGACGCCTCGCTTCGTAGGCAGGGCCAATACCAAAAAGACTACGGAGACGTTAACTCCAAACTATTTAAACGTTGAAATATTAGTGAAATAATATTTCATCAGTTTTTCAGAACACTCTAAATGGAAAAAAGTTCCATTATTTCAAGCGTTTGCAACAATCTGTTTGATAAGAATACTTGCGCAGACAAATTTTTCTTTCAGAAACCAAAGTGATTGATTATGACCAAAGAGAATAATAGCATCTGCAAATGTTTTATTTATTTATTTCACAGTAAAATTTCGGCTGGTCTTTTTCATTCAATTAATCAACAAATAGACCCAACAAATCAATTTTATGTGGAAATCTTAAGAATTATGAGATCTTACAAATAAAAAAACTCAAACAAACTTTTAGCGCCATATTTTCTTACTTTTTGAATGTTTATCCCTACTCAATTACTATTTTGTAACATACAAAATTATGCTAAATGAAACAAAAAAAAAGTTTTACAAGACGAAATTTTTCCTAGCAGTTGTTTGTGGTAAACCCTTTACGCTCTCTACACACCATTTAAATGAATCGTCTCTATAGCATGCCTCGTATAAGAACCATTAAATTATGGGAGAAAACGTTGGTCAAGTTCGGATAAGGGGCGTCGTTGTATGACTTACGGTGAAACGGACATGAATAAGGAGTTATAACCCTGTCTTGTTACGGCTTCTTTATTCAATCCGAGGTAAGCTTCGTACACAAACATTCCTTAAGCTTCAGAGCATTGCGCACTTACCTATGACTAAAATAATTAACTGCGTTTTATTCATAATTATTAGCATAATTAGCGATACCCATAATTAGATGCACGGGAAAAGTGTTTTCAGCTTGTTATGAGCGCAGCGGAGATATTTTAATTAGAGTTGTATAATCCTGGAAATGACGAGTAAGACAAGAAAATTATAAATGCATATTATTATAAAACAAGTACATTAATAGTGCACCTACCTAAGTCTATTGCCTAATCACTAGCTGTCTTGTTTCAGTTCGAGAAAATTAATTGTTATTTTTTAGATGCGTAGATTAATAACTTTTTCAGTGGTTTTTTCAAGTATCAAGTAAGTAGGTAACACAGACAGTGAAGTACCTAAAATATGATAGATACCTAAAGTAAAAAGCAGCCAAGGAGCGCCTTACCTCTTAGACTTTATTTACTGGTCTCAACTATAGTACCCACTCCCAGTTTGTGAATGGATATGCGAGTATTTTTCAAGTTCTTGCAAATTAACGAGCGCAACATATCGTAATTATTTCACGCCAAGGCACTCGATGCATCCGAGCCGAGCTGCATACTAGGAAGTCATTAATACACAGTTTACGCCCGCCAATGCCCAGAGGCCGAACACTGAGCCTACAAGCTTTCGTTACTCATTCATACGGCGCTCGTATTATGCATATTATCCGCAACAGTGCGCTATTACTCACTTTCTCCGGTTACCGAACGCACAGACGTACTTAACTGCTATCAATTTACGACTCGTATTTACATTAAAACGACACGACCCAATTGAAAAACTTTTACATGAGACCAATGTTATTAAACATAAACACAACAAACAGTACGTCGAAATACCCTATATATGTCTTAATTGTATCAACTTTCGATTTCCAATTTATATTGCAGATTGCAGAACAAAGATAACATCAATGTTGCTGAAGAAAAAATATTGAAGTAATAAAAATTCCCGTATATCATTAAGTACAGATTCAAAATCCTGTTTATAAAGTGTACATAAATACAAATAATTACATCAGTAAGTAATTAAATACCTTTAAAATACGAATAAATTAAATTGTGTTTAAAATACTTTTAAGTACAACATAAAATTTTGCTGGAAACAATAAAATCGTTTCGATAAGATTGAATAGCGATTAAACCCTTAAAATGTAGATAAATAAATCTAGTCCGACTTTTAATTCGATTGGCATTTCCAGTCCTTCCGTTTTTTTATTATCTTAATATAGTGATAGTGGTGCAGATTGCACCAGTTACATCACTATTTTAAGATACTTGCTGACTGCAAATGATTCGATTCAATAGAAATATAAATTAAATTGGATTATAATAGTTTTGTTAAAATTAAGCAAATCGTTAAAATACTTTATGATATTATTACAGGATCAATAAATACACATAAAAAATTAATTATTATAAATTTTACCTTATATTTTAAATGTTAAACGTCTTTATTTATTTTTAGTGTTTATGTAAGCTTGAGTACGGGGGTCCTACTTTTCGTTTAGTAGGTACCTACATAATTTTAAATTTCTTAATTTCCGTTTTGTTCTGTATTATAATATTTAGAAAGGAATAATTGAAAAATCGTTCGTTAATCATTTGAGTAATCACTATAAATATACACGGTATAAATGATCATAGTCTTATAGCAGACATGTTTAGAGAGCATTTTGCAGTGACTTCACCGTTGGGACCATCACGGTTCGTAGGAGATTGGGGTACGAGTGGCCAGGAGATTGGAATTCGATTTACAGCGAAGGATGTCAATGATGTTATAGCTTCTATGTCGCGTGGGAAGTCTCCTGGCCATGACGGGCTAAGTATTGAACATCTGAAGCATGCGGGTCCTCATTTACCTAGAGTGCTTGCCATGTTTTATAATTTTTGTATAGCGCATTCGTATTTGCCCGCAGCTCTGATGAGAACTGTGGTGGTGCCAATTGTGAAGAACAAAACTGGGGACATATCTGAGAGATCCAACTACAGGCCTATCTCACTTGCTACGGTTGTTGCGAAAGTGCTTGACAGTTTGCTTAACATTCAGCTTGATAAACATATAAAGCTACATGACAATCAGTTTGGGTTCAGGCCGGGTTTGTCAACAGAGTCTGCCATATTATGTTTGAAGCAAACTGTGAAGTACTATTCGGTTAGACGAACGCCTATTTATGCCTGCTTTCTGGACCTGAGCAAGGCATTTGACCTGGTAAATTATGATATCCTATGGCAGAAATTGAAAGGAACTGGACTGCCAGAAGAAGTAACTAGGATTTTCAAATTCTGGTATCAAAATCAGGTCAATGTCGTGCGATGGTCCGAAGCCTATTCGCGGCCATATGGGTTGGAGTGCGGGGTGAGGCAGGGGGGTTTAACTTCGCCTAAGCTTTTCAACCTATATGTGAATGCTCTGATAGAATCGCTTAGCACCACACATGTTGGGTGTCATATTGACGGAGTATGCATTAACAACATCAGCTATGCGGACGATATGGTGCTGCTGAGTGCGTCTGTCTGTGGCTTAACAAAGCTGTTGAAAATGTGTGAAAACTACGCCGGCAGTCATGGATTGATGTATAACGTCAAAAAAAGTGAATGCATGGTCTTTCAGGCCAAAGGAAAAGCCTTGCCCTCATATGTACCACCCATTAAGTTATACGGTACTCCGCTAAGAAGGGTGTCTCAGTTTAAGTACCTTGGTCATATGGTATCCTTTGATCTGAAGGACGATGCTGACATTGAGAGAGAGCGCAGGGCATTGTCTGTTAGAGCGAACATGATCGCTCGCAGGTTCGCTCGTTGCTCGGTTCCAGTAAAAGTAACGCTTTTCAGAGCATACTGCACTTCTTTCTACACGAGCAGTCTGTGGGTCGATTACACGCAGAAGCACTACAATGCCCTGCGTGTTCAATACAATAATGCGTTTAGGATGCTGTTGGGTCTGCCCCGATTCTGTAGCGCGTCAGGTATGTTCGCGGATGCGCATGTTGATTGTTTTTACACCACCATGCGTAAACGCTGCGCATCCCTGGTGCGCAGGGTTCGGGCCAGTTCCAATAGCGTCCTGAGGGCGTTTTCGGATAGGTTTGATTGTCAGTACATGAATCATTGTCACATGGTGCATGTTCTGACCAATCAGGACTATGTTAGATATAGTTTTAGAATTAAGTAATTATTTTTATGTCTACTAACATTAGCTGTAAGATTTTGTATTATTACTAACATCTTATATGATCCTTTGTGGTTGAATTAAATGATTTTTATTTTTTTTTTTTTTTTTTATTTTACTATACATAATTGGAAACCTGGTTATTTCAATAAAATCGGCCAAGTGCGAGTCGGACTCGCGCACGAAGCGTTCCGTACTTCCGTACCATTATGTAGGTATAAAAACGCCAAAAAAATCTGGTCTGTTGTATGAAAGCCTCACTTAAATATTTAATTGTTTTATTGTAGCCACATCTTACGCACAACGCCATCTCTTGGACCGAAAGGTAACTAAACTATCTTCTAGATTCTAAAACTACTTACCTAAAACCACTTAAATATTTATTTTATTCTATTTTTTAGTATTTGTTGTTGTAGCGGCAACAGAAATACATCATCTGTGAAAATTTCAACTTTGTAAATATTACGGTTCATGAGATACAGCCTGGTGACAGACGGACAGACGGACGGACGGACGGACGGACGGAAAGACAGCGAAGTCTCAGTAATAGGGTCCCGTTTTACCCTTTGGGTACGGAACCCTAAAAAGTGACATTGGCTTACGTCAATTTAAGTGCATCAAATTAAAAGTCGGGCTATAGAATCTTATGCTCCACTTAAGGTAGCCATTGACGATACCAAATTTTCCATTCAGAAGCACTCCAAATGGACGCATCGTCAATGGCTACCCTTAGTAATAACTTAGTGAAATCGCCAAAACATTAAATTCATATCTTAATTTATTCGAGTAAATAATATAAACGTGAATTTATGACTCCTACAATACAATGCTGCTGGACCACAGGCCTTTCTTCAGTTTGAGACAGTAATAGGCCTTTACTTGGCTATTGCGGTGAAACTTTACAGTCCGCGTCCACAACCAATATAATTATTTGAAGTGTTATTGCTCGATAATGAGATTACCGTTCCTGAATTTCTCTTTTCTAGAAAGTTAAATTGTCGTCTTAATAATAACCTCGTAAACATAATGTAACTTTAAAACCAAATCAGCGACGCAGTTACGTTGCGGTTAGAAAACCAGAAATGATAGCCACCACTTCATATGAAAAATAAATATAAACAATGAATAATTTGCCGTAATAGCCAAATGAGTTGAGTATCGGTCTCTTGTACGGAAATTCTCGGTTTGAATTCTAAGATCATTCCAATAAAATAACTATTTGTATGTATTTTGACCAGAAACCTTACTCCATTACTTTCCTACTAAACGATCAAGAGCACATCGGACCGCGGCTATAGGTGATAGATCTTATTTTATCGGAAGCAATAAGTAGTATAAACTGTATAAATTCCTAGTAATTTTATTCCTGAATACTATTTTTATGTTACTGTATTTTTTTTAATTAGAATAAGTCATTCATTTTTATACATTACCAGTACAATGTACATATTAAAGAGTAGGTACCTAATGTTTCAGAATTCCTAAACCGCAAAAATTTTCAGATTATTTACTTTATTTACAGATTTATACTTATTAAAGGTAAAGTTTGTTAAGTTAATTAAGCTTTAATAATTATGTTACTGAAAATATTTATAATTGAATATAATATTTGCACAGCACCGATCAAAAGATAAACTTTACCTTGTCGGTAGGCCTGGTATACTGTATTACATTCACATTCGATATGAAATTCATTTTAATTGCATGCCACACAAATACCAGCTTTCCGCCCCTGTGATAAGGTTCATTGCAGATTAACAGCGAGAAATTAAAATGCCGTAAGTAAATTTTGCTTACAAGCTAAATTGAACTTTGAGCACAGGTAATAAATTTGTTTTAAGCGGGAGTCTTCTAGGCGATTCAAGTATTAATGGTCGGTCACGAAGCTTGTCCACACTGGGACTGCTCACAATGCCTATTACTCAATGATCTCATAGTCCGTTCCACGCACGGTACACGAGTGTTTTAATATGACCTTTAATTTTGATATCAAGCCTTTTGAATATCGCTTGAAGGTTACTGATTTCGCATCTTGATTAAGGAAATATTAGTAATGCAGTTACGTAAGCTTCAAAGTATTCAGCTGAAATTCGCTGCATAAAAAAAACTTAGAATTCACGATCCGAAAACTGCATTTTTATGGCCAATATTAGTTACTAATTAATTTGTTTATATTAGAACATACGAAATAATGCAATAAAGTAGAACCAAGTCTTAAATAAGTGACGAGTGACGACTAGTAAAGGTAACAAAGCAAGAGTAACAAAAAAAGATTACAAATAATTCACTTTATACTTGCTATTACTACAATATTCGGTACTGTAATAAGAGTAATAATGTATAATAAAAGTACACTATTACGGTTTAAATCAGGTAAAATTGATATTGATGATATTTAATTTTATTCAAAAAAGATGAAGACGTATTCTCAAATAGGATACTAAATAGGGGGGTGAAGATCGCATCTGTTTCCTTTCTCGAATATTAATCGGACTTCGACCTTTCAACAACCTTAAAGATATTAACGGCGTTGCGAAGATAGCGAACTTACGATCAACATTATTGCCAACGTCCGAAACTTATAACATGATAAGCCATCGTAAATGAAATAAACATACCAAACAAGATGATTAATCTAAATGTGCAAATTTAAATACAAAACAACGATATGTATTATAATAGTGGAAAAATCTTGCTCAATGTAGTTAACATTGAGTTATTTTGCTGATATTGTGCAATATCCATACAAATACCGCTCGGTCCCGAGCCGCGTTCTTGAAATGTTAGTGTGTCGAGAACGACTGCTTGGCAGTTGACAGAGCATGAAATTTCTTTCTAAGTATGCAACTCTATTTGTTTCAACACTAGACTAATAATAGAAATATTACTTGCACTGTAATCTGCGATGTTCTAATGCCTTATTGCAGAGCGGTAAGTAGGAAATATGAGATGAACGGGGAAATCTCAAATTTTTGCATAATAAAACAGCGCTAGCGGTTCTCTTTAGAACACAAATCTTATCTATTAATACAAGAAGCCAGGCGCGAAGTCTTGCGCTGGAACAGTGTAGTTTATTGAAGGAGTAGTGTGTCAAATTTAATGGCATCCAAACAATGAAATTATTATCGCCTTTTCCTATATAATATCATTGCTACCCAACTTATAAAAGACTTAGGACATGACATGACTAAGTGACAACTGACAATAATTACAGTCGTGATCAACGGATTAACGGGCTCTACAAATCCTTCTTGCACCAACTAAATCAGGGCTCCACCTAAGCATTTAAAATAGTTTGTTCCGTATTCGTCATGTTTTGAATTCAATGTAGTTAGTAGATAGGTACTCCAGATTTTTTCAAATAAGTTGCCATTATTAAAGTCGCGTTAGTGGAATCTGTTTACGAATGTGGGAGAAAATTTCACTTATTCAGTTCATATTAGTTTGTGAGTCAGAGCTAGAGGGGCCCCAAGAGTTTGGGGGCTCCAGGTCACTGCACGGCCCCATCTAGCCGTCCGGTACCTGCGCTACTGATGCCGCCAAGGCCACGCCAAACCACAAATTTCTCATCACAAGCCTTATACCGAAACCTACCTTACCTGGTACAACCAGTAATAAAATCTATACCTTTATTACGTTCTCGAAATTTATTATTCTAATCGATTTATTGTGCCAATTACAATTTTAAGTGCTCGAATCAATTTCCAACACGAAAATACGTCAGTTACGTAAAAGTTAACTAACTAATCACATTTTTTACGTCGGTTACATATGTCTTATTGCTTAACGGCACATTACATCTAATGGGATCTCCGATGCTTTGATCGGTGCACATACAGAAAGTTACTTCTAGACACTGTTTCGGTTGGAATTGCTTCGGAGGGCACGCTAAGTCGTCGTCCGGTTGTTTCATATACCAGTCATGAAGCTTGGAGCGGAAAATAGTGGTCTGCGGGAGGCATGCATGAGGCTATGTAACGGGCCAAGCGTTAAAGCCACTTACGTAATGATTAATTAAAAATTTATATTTAATATTATAGAGTTAGTAAAGAGTTAGTTTGTATGAACGGGCTAATATCAGGAATTATTATTTTTGTGTTGGATATTTCATTTATTATACCGACAAAGGATATAAAAGAACGGAGCATCAAAGAAAAATGTCGTAAAAATGGGTAAATATCTAATATTTTTAAACGTAAAGAGCAAGTTTCCTGAAGCGCAGCGAGGGCGAGTCCACTAGTAATAAATAATGCTACAACCTCATAATCTCAAACAAGAATTGCTTTGATTTAGGGTACCATGGACAAAACACAAAGACAAGAATACTCTAGAAATACAATCACAATTCAGTAGCATACCAAATCTTTGTTTGCGCCATCTTCGCAACCCTAATTAAGTTTTATTTATCGAACAAAAGAATACATTTAAATAAATTAAGATAAATTATTTAAGTAGGTACAACAAGCGGACTTGCTAATTAATTAGTAAATATCTTTTAAATAATCTTATAAATAACAGATAAAAAGTGTTGTTTGTTTTGTGTTGTTGTCACAGATTTTTCATTAGGTTGTTAATTAAGTAATAAACTTAATACCAAATTAGAAATAATGTATCTTAAAGAGTTTATTAGTTTTTTTTTTTTGGGCTAATCTCAGGAAATAGGTGCTGAAAGTCCGAAACTAGAACCTCTGATATATTCAACGTCTTGTAAAATACCTCAAAAATGCAACTGTTTGGTAATATTATTAAAACAAATTTATATGTATATTTTTACTCTCTGTTATAATTATTACTATAATGATTATGTGGTTAAATCTTTAATTTAATTATGCGCATACTTATATGGAAATAAGATTTTTTAACAAAATTATTTAACGTCCATTTGGTCTCATTAGAGGCAAACGTCCCTTCCTCATATCCCACAGCCAAAAACTAAAATGAACCTGTTATAAAGATGCTTTCCTGATTTTTTTAACATTCTCGTGAACAATAAAATAAAAAAGTTTAGGCGTTGTGGCCTTTAAAACACGCATAAACTTAAGAGGTGGTAAAATCATAGATACTTTAGACTGCCTTAATGAATATATGTAAAATGTCCGTTACTTAAGAAATGAAAAAATTAAAAGCAACGTTAAAGTTAATTCTCGTAGTAATTGTTACAAACTAGCCTGCGACTTGGACCGTAGGGAAGTATTTTTGACTTATTTTGAAACAAAATTTCACCCCTTAATTCTAGCTTAGGAGTGGAAAATGAAGAAAATCTTTCTAACGTCTACTACATTAACTACCTCCCTGCTAAATTTCATGTTTTTACATCAAGAGGTTTTCGATACGTCATGATGAGTTCGTGACCGTTCGTTCGTGATATAGCTTCGAGATAATGGCCGAAAACCCCTTAGCCTAGTTGATAAGTGACCTAGCCTGTAAAACGAGGGCTCCAGGGTTCAATTGCCAACCGGGGCAGACATTCAAGTGGGATTGGTGCAAAAAACCGGCCAAGTGCGAGTCGGACTCGCGCACGAAGGGTTCCGTACCATTATGTATAAAAACGCCAAAAAATTTGGTCTGTTGTATAAAAGCCTCACTTAAATATTTAATTGTTTTATTGTAGCCACATATTACGCACAACGCCATCTCTTGGACCAAAAGGTAACTAAACTATCGCATATCGTATGGGCGCCCACTTAAATATTTATTTTATTCTGTTTTTTAGTATTTGTTGTTGTAGCGGCAACAGAAATACATCATCTGTGAAAATTTCAACTGTGTAACTATTACGGTTCATGAGATACAGCCTGGTGACAGACGGACGGACGGACAGCAAAGTCTCAGTAATAGGGTCCCGTTTTACCCTTTGGGTACGGAACCCTAAAAATAACGCATAATTTAATATTTGTTCTCGGGCCATAAGTTTTATTTATTTATTGATTAATTTAGTACGGCAAAAATTATTGCCTGGTGGCATTTTCTACCAATCAGCCCTGGGTAGAATAGGCAGTAGTTTAGAGGTGTATCTCGTATTTGTTTTGCCTGTGCTGTTTGCGACAGGGAATCCTAGTACAGAGGTGTAAAAATTTTCCTGTTTAATTCTCTACATGTTTACCTATAGGTCAAAGCCAGTTTAAGTTGGGTATTTTAGAAATTTTATTAAAAAACGAGTTTTATTAATGAATCAATAATAAGCGTGAACAAAATCGTGGCGTTCAATTTTACTGAAAAATTGTGTTGTAAGTTGCAACACTCGCAACATAACTGACTTCACTTATGTGACAGACAAATTCAAACTTGAAAACAACTTGACCTACGTCTCATATTTATGTTTCACTTGGTAATGCTTTTTTTTGTTAAACAAAGACGGCGCTTTCTCTGCTTATTTAATACTACAGATATATCGCTTAGCTTCTAGCTTCAACGTGTGAATACAATACGTTATCACGCACCATTTTCAACACTTTCCTTTTCGAAAAATATCCAGCCTTCATTGTTCACCTCGCTTACACACTCTTCACACATTAGATCCACGTTGCTCGACGTAAAACAATACAAAAATATTAATCACAATTACACTGCACAACAAACGCTAAGGTCACGAGGCGGCAAGTGTTTCGCAAGACCAAAATGTACTGACAACCGAACAGAAAATTGCCAACTAGGTTTTGCCATGAGCACGCGATCGGTGTACCTATACCTATGCAACGATTATATCAAGTATTCACGAATCTTTGGATACCTAACGAGTCTGAACTTTATCGGTGATCGTTAATTTGTAAATTGGGACTGGAATTATTTATGGGCGAAGGAATACTTGTAATACTAATTACAAGAAACTCTTGATGCTGGCACGCGATATCTTGTCTACTATAAATTATAAGGTTTACACTTTAATGGCTTGTAGATTGAAAAGCATATGATTAGGTATCCTAGATCCGTTGGATTTTCTAATGTCACCTTGTAACGGTTATATAGGTAAGTACCTATGTACTAGTCTTCGACCTGAACAAATTTTAAAGCCTTCGTCATAATGCTAATTACGTAATTACTTTAACAAGTACTTATCAACTGTTATGATGTTGCTTTTAAAATTAATTCCGAAGATAATATTTCGCTATCACCGTCGTCTATGTCAACTACATAAATTACGCTATACAGCCAAATGGTAGTCAGGGGAGGCGCCTAGCACCAGCCGGGACCTGGTACAAGGCACCGCGAAAGCCTTGAACATGCAACCTTCGAGGCTATAAAAAATTGCCGTATCAGTACCAAGTTAAGTATATCGATTATCAGTTTGCCATGTTTATCGCAGTGTCAACGAATGTTACGAGGTTATTGGACTTATGCCTGCACCATACATGTATAACGAAACTATCTCTAAAAATCATTCATCAATCATTCAATCATCATCATAGATTCAGAGGGCTCAGGGACGGTGGGAGTGGAAGTGACGACCATTAGAGGATGCCAATGTTCAGGATTAGACATCAAAATTTATTCAAATATAATGATTATTTGCAAAAACAAACACCCAAAACTGCCAATCTCAGAGTTATATTAATTAATAAACTCGCGAGATCTCGCCTGAGCCCCAATCTCGCGAGATTGCATTCCCTATCTCGAACCCCTTTACGAAAACTTTCATTTAAAAATGTATGTAAGTTTCAGCTTCGTCCACCGTGACATTACTAGCAGTGGAAGCGTGAGACTACACAGAACCATAACGAAACAATTAATGCATTATGGGCAATTACTTCGCACAAATTAAATTGTGTCAAGCGTCTGTCCCACATCGTATTGTTCAACCGTGGGAGCAAGACACTACCATTTATATTGTTCAGTCTGAACCAACTGTTGGCAAAATAGAAAATTACGAACAATAGCTCGCATATTTCGATTTCCCGACTAACTAGACGGAATTGAACAGATATGTATTATGCTCATAACCTAACTCACCTGAGAAAATCTCATACTGGTATGTAAACATCAATTGAATTACTGTTGCTACGCTCACGAGTGATTAACTTTTGCAAAGCAATACAAAGCTGACAGAATTTTACTTTGCTGTATATTCGAGTGGACATATTTCCTTTGTTTTTCTTTTTACAATGACAAATTAACATGCTCGAATGGCAACCACGGTTCGGTAAAAAGAAAACAAGTTACTCAGGACCAGTTGGACTGATAATTTGAAGACAGCGGAAGCCGCTAGATTCAGAGGGCTCAGGGACGGTGGGAGTGGAAGTGACGACCATTAGAGGATGCCAATGTTCAGGATTAGACATCAAAATGCTGATAGACGAATTTATTTACACAATGATCATCACTCATGTGATCAAGTGATGTTGTTTAAATTTTTTTTGACATTGCAACCAAAGAATAAATATGATTACTCCGTCTCTGTTTATACTTTGTGTTATATTTTTAATTTCATATTTCTCTCATTTAAAATAAATTTCTGTTTAATTTACAAAAGTGTATACTGTGAGTAAAACATATTCTAAAAATAAAACATAATTTTACTTCCATTCAGAACTCGACATTGAGTTAAGACCACTTCGACTATAACCCCCGCTGTGGTTCATATTTACATCACTTAACCTGTCAAAACTGGTAATTCATTACTAGAAAGTGTCAAGATGTAAGTAATAAATTCAATTATGAACTTCAGTAGCGTCTAGAACACGCATTCACGATGTAATCTCTAGTTTCGTCTTGCTTTCTTTACAGCATACTACATGTATTTTCTCACAAAAGATATGCATTCAATGAATTACAACACACCCAACAACGTGTGTGTGTTCTACGAGTATGCATACCTATCTATAAATCGTTCATATATCATGGTTAATGATATTTTGATATTATATCAAGAAAATATAAAATGAGGAGGGCAAAGTGCGCCATACCTACTTTTTTCAGAATAATATGACTTTGATTCAAAATAATCTTCGTTTAGGTCCATTTATCAAAGTTAGCGTTTTAGTTCGTGAATCTGTGATAATTATATTGAAACTACATAATTATACAATGAAATCTAACAGCAAAATAATTTAGGACAAAAATAGAGAACAAGTACAGTAAGTTTATTATAACTCGGCTGATGTGATGTGAACATAGTGGCTGCGCAGATGTCGATTTTAAGGCCAAAATGGTGGTAGGAGGCGGGGAGTGCGGGCGGTAGGATAGTTAGCCAATACGAAGTAGCGCATACAAAACACTGTCATGGCCGCCGTGTTTTGATTGGTCAGTTACTGTACCTGCGCAAACATCTCGGAAAACGAAGTTCACATTAGCCGAGTTGTAATGAAGTTACTGTACGCCAGGCGCACTTTTCCGGGCGAAATGCGCCCAATACAAAAAATCTTAGTATTCTGGCATTAGAATAAAAACAACTATAATTTTAGTAGACCATAATCGATAAAACGCATTCGATTTTGTTTTTGTATTCTTTTAAGGCGTCAGGGTAAGGTTTAAATTACACTAACGTATTTTTATGTCAGTAATGCACCATACGTGCAAAAATTAAACTACGAAATAGTATTCAGAGACAATTCAAAAAGTGACTTTATTGTTCTAAAACGCTTCGGCGCAAAATGGCAAAATGCAAAATGAACACAACTCGCAAAATGTACAAATCGCAAAATGTACAAATCGCAAAATGTACAAATCGCAAAATGTATAAAACGCAAAATGTACACAACGCGCAAAATGTACAAATCGCAAAATGTATAAAACGCAAAATGTACACAACGCGCAAAATGTACAAATCGCAAAATGTGCAACAAACACTAGGGCTGAGTTCACACGGCAATGTCCTGCACGCTTTCTTTGTATTAGGTTTTTTTAGCGTACAGTACAGTTAATATGTTACCACTTACCACTCATCAGCAGCAATAAGATGTACCCAGCACTGAATTTAATAATATGACCCTGCACGGACGCAGCAAAAATATTATATAGTCATTCAGTTGAGGGAATCCCTCAACAGTTCAAAGCAGCTATCTTATGTTTGGGCTTGATTAAATTATAGTGACGAGAACTTTACACTTAAATGCGTTGATATGACCGCCATCTGACGAACAGTTTTTGAGTTATCTCTGCGTGACGATGTTGAAGTCGGTCGTTATTATTATTTTTTGTAAAAAGCAAATACTATTTTAGTTGAGGAGTTCAAAATTTTTTTTTTCATACATCATTTCTCTCTTGCATTCAATGACTTAATGTTTTTATTTTAGTTAAATAGATATAGAGTTGAAGCCTTTTTAATTCATGATATTTCAATTAGAATAATTATTTAAAGAACTAACTTTTTTATCCCTACTTTGTGTATCAATTGAAAAAAATCAGCTTTCCTAATGGTTAGATTGATTGAAGCCAACGGTATGCGGTAGCCAGATTTATTGGAAATCGCTGGAAAAACAGTTTTCTATGAGCAGCTTACAATAATAAATACTACTTAGCTGAAATATAAATTTGTTAGATAGCTTTGCTCAAAAAATTTTTTTTCTTTTTTATACCTGATCGTTGTGAACGTGGGCTTTGTTGCACATTTTGCGATTAGTACATTTTGCGCATTGTGTACATTTTGCATTTTGTGATTTGTGTTCATTTTGCGTTTTGTACATTTTGCGCCGAAGCCGAAAAACAAGGGCGTGTTAGCGGCGAGATTCAGAGTTAGTTATTGTATCGCCATCTATTGGTGGCTTGAGGAAACTACAAAATTATATTCGGAGACAATTCAAAAATTTACTTTATTGTCCTTTACTTAAAGCTTCTACAACAAGATTTCGTTCGATTGATTGTTAGTTAGTTGTTGTATCACCATCTATTGGTGCCTTAAGGAATTATTAGCATAAGGGGACACAAAACACGTCAAAATTTGTATGGCATAGTGAATCTTGTATTATTAGATCAATGCATATAATAAAACTGTAAATGATTGTATGTTTGTGCACTCTTTGTATTAAGTCTTTTCCTAGATTACCAGAATGAAATGCACAGACAAAGAGATATATTAATATGTTTATAGTTTACCTCCCACCAAAACCATTTCATGTAATAAGCCTAAGCATCTCATAAAATTATCATTTCTATTAGGTTCAATTCAATGTGGTATGTGTGATTCATAAGCATTTATTCTACAAAACTTTGGGGCAAAGTACTGTTCCTTTTTTTGGCTATTACATGCTGCCATTGCATAGATTTTTCTATATCTTTAAAGGATTCAAATTATGCAGCCCAGGATAGGCATAATTTGTGCAAAAGCCCAACAAATTAAAGATACTCTATATATATGCTTGATCTCTATCGCAAGCAAGCCTTCCGAATGACCCTGGAGCACTTATTTCTAATAAATGTAAATAAATAAAATACAATTAAACAGTGTCGTTTAATTGTCAACATTTTTGAAGACAACCATATTTTTATAAAGAAAAATGACTACTTACATAGGATAGAAATTATCTCTAAAAATTGAAGTTAGTATTGAGAATTAATGATTTTTTAAAGTAAAGGATATACTTATCATTATCACAATTACAATTGTTACAAAGTGATTGCATAAATTGGCACACAGGTAGATCATGACCTGAACTGGGTCCCACAGTACCATAATACATTCTCTTGAGATAATTTTTAAAGGTATTGTGTACATTCCTGACTGCCACACAGGCAAAACCACTTGAAAATGTATGTGTGAAATTAATGCCCCCCATGTTAATGCCTGGATATAGAAGATATTAAAAAGATATCTTATTATAATATTAAAAAGATATCTTATTACAATATAATAATGCAATAGATTCCATTAAAATGTTATTTAAAACTTGTTCTGTTTAATAGTCTGTGTTTGTTCTTGCCTTACTCAATTTTGATACATGCCTCACGTCACAATACATACTTTATAGTGATTTTGTTAGCTTGATTTGTGTAACACTTTCATTTTTTGCTATAGATAATCAATGCTTCATTAAAAACTGTCATATATGTTATAACAAATGGTTGATAGATGACACCTCACTAATGCTTCTTCATTTCTGTTCTCTCCCTTCTTTCTTAGTTAGCTGTGCATCATTGAGTTTTTGCATTCTATATTTTTTATCTGGAATTCCAATTCAGAAAACACTGTTAAGAATTAAAGCAAGTTGAAGCTTTGATAGAGAGGGTATTGGAACCAATTAACATTATAATATATACTTACAATTAGTTATTTTGTACTTTATTTTTTTCTTTACTTTCAAAATTAAATTGTATCAAAATTTTAACAACTGTGTCTATTCTTTTTTTTTTTTTTTTTTTTTTTTTTTTTTTTTTTATTGAATTAAGGTAGCAAACGAGCATGCAGCACCACCCTTCCGCTGCCGCCCATGGCAATTGTGACCGACTTAGAACAAGACCCAATTTAGGGACTAGGGTGGTTAGTCCAATTAGTAGATGGTGTTAGAATGTTAGTTGGTTAGTTTGTTAATAGGTGTGAGGACAGGGACTGTTAGTGATAGTTAGTCCTGTTAGTAATATTAGTATTGTCCAGTTAGTAATGATTAGTGTGAGTCTTGTTCCAATTCGGTCACAGATGCGTTGCTACCCCTGAGGTCTGAGATGGTCGCCTCTAAAAAAGTGAACCGGCTCCACACCTTCCTATCTGCAACTCCAAAGACCTTCAAACATCTTAAGACATCTCAACAACAACAATGTCAGAAATTAACCTGATAGCCTAACCACTTTTGTGCATTCTCTCAAGCATACAAAATAAAAATAATGCCTCTGAAAAGTGTGCCTATATTTCCCAGGCTTTCTTATTTAAGCACTAAAATCCATTACCTACTATGGTAATTGTTGATCAAAAATCTTTTGACTGAAATCTGATGTACAACCTATACTTTGCTAAGTATTGAGCAAATGGAGGCGTAGGATGCAAACCAGGAAATCAAACACAACATTGATATCTTCAATGTAACAAGAATACAATATCTGAATGGTGTACAACAGATTGCACTCAGCAAGAGATCCACAGGAAGCACTTTCCAATTAAGCAACTGTCTTGCAACTTAATATTCATGTATGTAAATTGTGTCAACATAACACTGCTACACGTTTTATTAGAACCTACGTATATTCCAAACAAAGATAATGCATTACGAAATGAAAGTACATTATATACTCACCACATTGTTATAATTGAAGGTTGCAGTGCCAGGAGGGAAGTATTCTCTATTCATCTTATCTCCCATGATGAAAACTCTCGTTGCACCAATTCTCGCGTTAGGACACAAGACACATACCTCATTTTAGGGTTCTAAACATATTGAAATGAATCAAACACTGAATTTATTATACCAATACTTGACGGTTAGTACCTAAGCGTCCGAAGAAGCATTATTTGTTCACACACTTTGAATCACTCAGTATTTGATCGCAATTTAAGAACAAAACATTCGTTGTATTGGCTACACGGAACAAATATAAGGGAATAGATTTTTACGCTGATAAAATATTAAAAACTGCATAAAATATTATTCAATTTACGTTCCTGACAAGTCATAAACTTCATAAAAAGTGACATAACAATCAATCAATCCTATGAAAATTAAATTTTATTGACAACTCACGACATAAATAGGTATCGTTTTTGCGGTCGGATAGTCTTAACATAATATTAAAATTAACGTTTCTTTTATTAAAAATGAAGTTAAACGAAGTTCCCACAAATATTCTTCGACGACTCGACCGAGGTGAGCACAGATTAGATATAGAGACGAGGCACAAGCTACGGTGAATCGTTTCCGATTTAATAAGTGTGCGCCAACCCTTACCCGGACATAAAATTGAGACATTGTGAGCTTATTTCAAAATTCTAATAGCCTCCATAAAATTAATTTAAGGTAGAAAAATTTTGAAGGGGGCAAAAAACTGATTATTCATAGGGTAGGAGAGACATTATAATATTTATGTTAACTTGTAAAAGGGAAAATCAGAGATTGCGGTGATCTTTTTTTTAATTGAATTACAAGAATTTACTTAGAAAACGCTGACGAATAATAACAAATTATTTTTACAATAACATAATTATATTAGGGTACACTGAGAAGTAATTGGGCATCGTTTAATAATTCTGCCGTGCTAACAATAAGAGCAGTAAGTCGATTTTTTCAAAAATGAGTTAAGTACATATCCTGAATCGCCACGTAATGCTCTATTAACTGGTCTTACTCCCGTTTTTCTATCTTCACTAGAACCTAAAAATATCATTAAGCCTAACCAGCAGTCTATAAAATGATGTTTTTTCCTTAGCTTATAACCAGGAAATATACTTACCTCATGATAATTATCAGTGTACTTCCGAAATCTTTGTTAGTATTGCTTAGAATAACAGTTAGAAAATGGAACCTAAAAAAACTTACAAGCTAAAAGAGTAGTCAGTAAAAATTTAATCGAAAACTTTAAACGCGATTTTCTCGGTTTCTGAAATTCCGACTTACTGCTCTTACTGTAAGCACGGCAGAATTGACTACTTGATTTTTTTTCAATTTAGAGTAATTAATAAAAATTTTAATTGTGTGATAGTTACACACAATTACGTATTTATAATAAATAATAGCTGCCATATTTCAAGTGGCAGCTATTATTTATTGGCCAGTTACACAACGATGGCCAATTACTCCTCAGTTTCCCTATGAGGATTATAACGCCTTTATTACATAAGGGCGGATGATATTTAACCCTATCCGCCCGTGCCCCCATTATAACAATACTTATTTAGTGGCTTCCTAAAGAATCTCTGTGTTTGCGACTCAGTATTTAAATGAAGATGAAGGTCTGATTTAGATGAAGGCTTACAAATAATCTTTTACTGGCCCAAGAAACAGAATTAAATATCTTAATTGAAACTGCATATTCCAATATAATAATAATTTATTTATGTACTTAATTTATTACCTTTATACACATCCCTCACCATATGTTACTTTTATTTTAAATTCATCCAGAGTCAGTATAGGCTTGGAGAACAATTACAAAAACTAAGTCCCTTTAACTTGCTTGACAGTGTACTTGTCTAGATATTTCTGTAAATCATCTGAGCCCATCCGCTCTTGTATCATTCTAAGTGATATGGCGAAAACTTCATCTGCTATTTCTTTGTCCCTTGCTAAGGCTGACTCTTCACAGTAGAAACAATTATTGAAGTAGAGTCCAGTAACACCTTCTAATTCAGCTGCAGTCGCCACATAAACTGTTGTTGCTGCTGCTTGTTGCTGTAATCGCAAAAAATAAAAAATATGTTTGTTTCATTTTGATAACAATGTTCATTGAATATTGACTACAACCCATTAATAGGCCTAGAGCATATTTCACCACGCTGCTCCACACAATGCGGATTGGTGGAGGGGTTAGTGACCAACCCAGTGTCAAAAGATTTCAAGAAGGTCTCCGACGTGGCTTAACGACTGCTATTAATCGACCGACGGCTTTACGTGCCCTCCGAAGCACGGAAGCGCTTAAGATATTTTGCCACTAGCGGTCACCCATCCGACTACCGACCGCGCCCGCTGTTGCTTAACTTTGTCGATCGCTTAGGATCGACGCAAGCCGCCGGGCTATGAGCGCTTCATTGAATAAGTAAATTAGTTTGCGTAATATTCTTTTCAATATACGTCATTAGTTGTCTACTGAACAGACTACCTGATGGTAATAATCACCTATGGATATTTCACAATATTCGGTAAATAACCCTGAAATATACTTACCAATGATTTAGTAAAGGGTCTAACCAAAAAGAACACCAGTCGATAGAACCACCAAGACTGGCTGAGGTTAGTAAACACCATATTTCCTGGGTGCAGTGAGTTTACATAAATTCCTTTGCTCTTCCATTCTTCACTTAGTATCTTAAAGAAACAAATTTATTTTTAGCGCATTGGGACTCTACTTTATCACTCAAACAAGAGTCAAACAAGACATGGTAAAAGGACTAATAGTGTTAAATATTGCGACAATGCATTTTACACATTAAATACTGATGAAATAAATAATATCGTCATACTCGGAACTAGAGTAAGCCGTCATACTTATTTAGTGATCAAAATCAACGTGAATTTGGGAGATCGCGTTGGTAGCCAGAAACAAATCACTGCTGCTGTTTAATTTTCATTTTAAATGATAAAGTGGGTCTAATAGACAAACGACAAACGACAATAACAACTAAAAAGATTGCAACTCAAGAACTTAGAACTTAGGAACTAGCGGTACGATAACAAAGGGTTTTACGTCGCACGTGCTCTACATACGTTTTTTTCTGGATTTTTTTGTTTGTGTCTTAATAATTTTACTTGTTTGGATAGCTTATAAAACAAGGATGTTTTTCATGTAGTTTGTACGCATGATGTATACTAGATTTTTTAAAATAAATCTACTTTTCTATCTACCACATTCGTAAGAAAATATTTTTTTTTACAAGAATTCACTTGTTATTTTAAAATGTGTAACACTTGTGCCTGCATTAGTATTAATAAATGATTGTTGATGTATTGGTCACTGATAGAAATGCACACAACTCAATTCAAACCACTACTTTTTTATTTATTGATTTTTTTGTAGTCAAATTCGGTGTTCTTTGACCAAAACCAAAAATAAGGAATATCTCGATAACCAGCTGACTTGGTATTAGGGACATTATGGTTAATTTTGTTGGAAATTTGTTGTATTACCACATCCCAAGAGGAATACGTCGAGTTACAAATCACCCTGTATTGTCTACTGTTTGAGTTTTAGTAGTTTCAATACGATCCACTTACATTAGCTGTAATCACATTATACAGTTTGGAATTATTGTATGCCATCATGTTGTATAAATACTGATCCTTGGGTGTTGATATGTCTTGATTTACAAATACATTCTTCAGATTTGCAAACCTGAAATGAATACAAAATATTCTTGAATAAGAATCTTATCCACTTATTTATGACAACTGTTCCAACTGTTGTGTTTTATGCATAAAAATGCACAATGCACATCTTTAATGTAAATTCTATATATTATAATAAATTGGATGAATGAAGGTGCTACATATTTCACACACCATACTCTCAACCTAAAATCAAATTACCTGTGTGATTCTGAAGATACAAATATGACCCTGGATCCTTTTTTCAGCAGTGGTTCCAGCAGCAACGCTAGATACAGATGGCTGAGGTGGTTCACTTGTAATGTTCTATCTAACTGGTCCACTGTCAATTCATGTGGTAAACCAAAAACGCCAGCATTTAATATGAGCATATCCAGGTGACTGGAAATTGAGAATTTAACATGTAAATCAACACACAATTAGTTTTATCTATCTCTAAACTAATGTTTCTAAATTAAGTGATTGGGCTTTTTTATGTGAACTCAAACAAAATAAATGTGATATAGCATATTGAAGTTGGAATTGGGAGTATTCATCCATCCATCCATCAACCTTTAGAATAGTGGGAGTATTACAGAGTAGGAACTAGTTCTTGTCAAAGTTTAAAAATAAAATTATGCAGACAAAAATCATTGTTCTAATAACTTTTAACAAAATAGAACCGACTTTAACGCCGAAAAGTAAAAATCGGAACACGATGCTGACAACCGTATCAAAATCGGTTCAACCACACAATATGCCCAAAACCTTCTCCTAAGTCTGTCAAATACTATACTGAAAACCGCATCAAAATCAGTTCAACCAAACGCAAGATAATCGAGCACAAATATACATCCTAATTCTTACTATAATATTATAAATGCGAAAGTTTGTAATGATGTTTGTGAGTGAGTGAGTGAGTGTGTGTGTGGGTTTGTTACTCTTTCACGCAAAAACTACTGAACGGATTTTCATGAAACTTTGCAGTAATATAGCTTAGACATTGGAATAACATAATTTGTTAAAATTTATAGAGATTTTTGAAGGGACTGGTTCCCCGAAGCAAAGCGAGGGCAGATTTACTAGTACATACATACAGGTCAAACTGAGAACCTCCTTTTCTAAAGTTGGTTAAAAAGGTTTCAAATGCACACTTTTGTCTATAGACTTAGATGGAAAATAAATTGTCTACTTACTCTGAAAATATAGTTTTCACAGCCATAGCACATTTTTTTACACTCTGAAAAGAAGACAAATCCAAATGGACTGATTTCAAATTATCTTCAGATGCATTTGTTTCTTGTACAATATTCTGGATGGCTTTTTGTGTGGCCTCCATGTTTCTGTTAGCAAATAGAATACTGCAGCCATGCCTGGCCAATGACTTGGCTGTTTCATAACCAATGCCAGCATTTGATCCTGTTATTAGTGCATATTTGCCTGATAAATCCACTCCGTGTAATATCTGAAATTGAAAGTATCATGTTGTTACTGACAAGACTAAATGTTTACATTATTTTCCTATACTTTGTTTGCATTCTAAATGGAATTTGTTTCAATGACAATCTACAAAAATGCCAGTTTCTGCCACTGTAATCATGGGTCAATGTAGATTGACATTGAGAGTTTAAAATGCTTTAAGTAAATTTTGCCTACCAGCTAAATTGAACTGTGAGCACCATAATTATTATAATATGTTTTTAGCAGGGAGTAGAAATATGATATTCTCATTGAATAGAATAGTATAAAAGTGAAGGAAATCATCATGAAGAAACTTGAATACCCGAAAGGTGGCAAAATTCAAAGGTGTGTAAAGTCTGCCAATTCACACTTGGCAAGTGTGGGGGACTACAGCTTGTACCACTCAATTTGTGGGCCTGTGCCCAGTAATTGGTTGGTACAATGATGATACAAATAAATAAATTTTCAAGAAGAAAATACCTGAAATGCAGTTGTAGAACCGTCATACTTCTGCCGGAAGTCATGTACATGCTTCTTTTCTTCCTTTGCAAAAGCAAGTCGTGGATCTACATAGGTTTTGTTGCCAGTCTCTGTTTGCACATAGATTACTTTACCTTGTTCATCCAAGGACTTTGTCCAACCGTAAGGCAGGTCTTTCGGAATTACTTTCTTATGGCCAGTTCGAGGATGAGTCCATTGTATTTTGTTGTTACACGTACTGCAAATCAAGAATGGTATTGTGGTTAGTCACAGTTTTAAATCATAAAAGAAATTAATACTCATACTTATTTGTAATAAGATTGATAAAAGCGGCGAATCATTAAATTGTCTTACTTCTCTTACTAAGACTTACTTTATAAAGTAAACGTTTCCATCGTCAGTAGACTTTTCTTCCCATCCTGGAGGCAACTCATCTTCACTATCAGAGTCAAAATTATGCATTTTTAGACGCTTAAATTCTATTATTTATTATATTTGTATTTCACTTTGAATTTTAACAAACAATTACTTTTAACTCTTGTGAAATTATATTACTGTGTTAACTTGAAACTTGATAAACTTAACAAGTTGACATCATCAATTTCCGAATTTTGTCAATTTCACTATCTCTATCTACCATAGGCCGCGTTCCAGCAGCTGAACATAACGCTCAAAACATCACAAAAGCCGTTCCGTAAGTAGTATGGGGTGTTCATTTGAGCGATTATGTCGTAATTGATGACATCATCATTTTTGATTACATCTGAATCAGTGGGGAGACTTGTGGGCGTTGTTAAATTTGACGCATTTTTCAAACATAAGATGGTCGCCATCTATTGTAATTTCGAAAAAGAGGTCATGAATGAAGTTGTTTCTGAAACGTCAAAGCGGAATAAACTATCGTGTAGGTATAAACACTGGAGCGGCCACGGCCCAGCCACGATCGGCCGGCCGGTCGTCAGGGCTACGGTTTTTAGCGCAGCCAGCCGTCCGGCTGGCTGGCACACGGATCGCATTGTTGCCGTGGCGGCTCCAGCAGTTGACAAGCTGACATTAACGGAGATGGACGTCGAGGAAATGGCAGTCATTGCTTAGTTTTATTGTACCCAACAGAAACGGGAAAAAAATCATTGGGTACATACATCCTATTTTAAAAAGACGCTTATGAACTTAATGGGCATGTTTTTCACCTTTTATTGTAACTCCATCACGCGACACAGCCGGATACTAGTCGCACTGACAAATGCAAGTGCGCGATCTACCTACAAAATTAAATATTACAAATGAGGGACATACAATTATACGTTGATATACGGGCCGCAACGCAACCGTCGCGACCCGTATGGATAGGTCACATCGACCAGCAAGCCGCAACGACCTCGTGCGCGTCACAACCGGCTTTTCTATATAAAATTCATGATTTTCTTGGGTCGTAGCCGGGCTGTGGCCGCTCCAGTGCGCTTACGCTCTTAGGGTGCCTTTCCACCAGAGATGTGCTATATTGCTACGTTGCTAAGGATGCGTTTGCCATCCACCAATCACATTCAGCCCTCAGGCGTTTTTTAAGCGGGACAATCTCTGGTGGAAAGGCACGCGTGTATTGTAGGATTTGAAGGAGTTTGGACTAGGTGGGATCTTCCTCTTCCACTCAATAAAAAAAATAGCATAACGTTGTGAATGCATGGGAGAGCACAATGATGTTGAAAAGAATACGTCAGAAATATTTTAAATTTTATTTTTAGTAGGTATATTAAGTGGGTATAACTAAATATCAAAAATATTAAAAAATGTAGAGATCTCTTTGTAGTAAGTACTATAATCTAATAGTTATAATTTTATTTTTTCGTCTTGCGTCTTCCTTGGATTTCGGCAGCAATACGGTTAAAAACCCACAAACTGAAACAAAAATCACACGTTTACCTATGTATATGTATCTGTTAAGCCGAAATTAGATCGTATTTCAGTTATCAAAAGACTATCTACTTCGTATCGATACTTTGAACGTAAATAATGATTAATTTGTTTAATTGAATGTATTTACTTGCAATTGTTACATCTTGGTACCTATTATTATTATGTAGGTAAGTAGGTACGGGCTTTTCTACATCCGTGTGAGTTTTTCCTGCGTACCTATTCCGACTCGGCGGGAATTTGACAATAGCTTTCGTTGCTCCACAACCTTCTCTATATTCCCGCGAGTCTCATGAAAATCGGTTCAGTCGTTCCGTAGATCAGTCCGGGAGAACAGAAAGACAAACAGACTAAAGTTTTTAAAACTGTTTGTTTATGTCTTAGTATCGGGTAAATAATTATACCTACATTTAATTTATACTTATGTAGGTATGGTATAGTAACAATACTTAGCTTTCTTTGTGGGTTAACATAAATGATAGAAAAATACGTACATATAAGCAGTCCACCGAATAAGTAGAATGTCGCTTCGCAGACTGTGTTGAGTAGAGCTCCTGCCACATTGGAGCCCGTCACGGACCCAATGCGACCTACCATCATTGACAATCCCACTGCCATACCCCTGTAGAGGAATAATTAAATCATTAATTAAATTAAAGTAATAATTAATCTACGTTATACTAACGGAATATGCGACTGTCAATAAAGTACCTTTGAGGTCCTTAACTATTATGTCCACTATTTATTTATCAGACATGCTATTACATTACGATAATTGACAAAAAATCGTTAAGAATAACCACGTAAGCATATCACGGTTGGGCCATAGCTCATAACTCATAACATAACACTTCTACCATAATCTTCTTGGTTTAAATTCGGAAAAAATGTGACAAAGTTTGTTTCACTTCAATTCGGGCTGTAGAGATTGTAAGAGAAAGAGATGGTTGTAACTCTTACCTCAAGTGAGTTGGGAAGAGTTCAACAGAATAAGCGTTGACCGGCCCAATCGCTAGACCCATAAGTGCTATGGAACTTAGTAATATCGCGAACACAATTTTCTGTGCCACGAAATTGATGAGGATGCAGAAGACGCCTATGGTGCAGTACACGACAAACAGGAGAACTTTCTTCCCGATGAATCTGATTACAACACTGACGACTATTGCCACGACTCCACTCGCAGAATTCGCTATGCTGTTTATCATAAACGTCAATGAATCGATCGTGTCGTTACATTCAGTGCCATCTCTGGAAGTCTGGAAACAAATACAAAAAAGTTGAAAATTAATATACTTAGTGCTATAGATATTACATAGATTAACTAGGTTCTACTACTATATTATCGGAAGTTATCGATTATCAAAGACCGATATCGATAATTTGGTTATCGATATTTATATTAAAAATACGTGAAAGTATCCTTAGATAGTGCATACCTAATTAATATTTTTTCACACTTGTGAAGATGATTTTGTGACAGCAATATCTACCTTAGCTTAGGCTTTTCATACCGCGCGTCATTATGGGATGTGATATTGATGTGATAGATGATATGTGATAGCTTAACAAGCAAAGGTCTTAACAACGCCATAATTATGTTTAAATTCATTGTGGGCCGCGCAGCCTATCGCAACGCGCGACGCGCCGCGTCTCCGTAAATGAGGCCTTAAACCTTAAACAGTGGATATTATTATATGACACGTACCAACCTCGTTATTGCCCTGTGCTATTACTTCACAAGCAGTGCCCTCGCTGGTGCCAGAGAAAACACGATTCAGGAGATCGGGGAGCCACATGTTTAGACCATTCAACCTGCAAATATTAGATATTTCTTGTAGGTAATATTTTTAGCTATGACATCAGACCATATTATTTTTTCTTGCTTTTTTAATAAACAAAATAAATAAATAATGGTTTCAAAGTCTTATTATTCAGACACCGTTTGGATTTAAGGGTTCAAAAATTTCTAAATGCCACCAAAGAACTAAAAAGTGAACGTATGTAAATCCACTATACCTAGCACCACTTAGTAACGGAGTAAATGGATTTGACTGGATGGATAAGTTATATTAGAGTTTTACTACGTTACTGGTGGACTTGAATTAAAACATTTTCCTGAAAATTTTCCTCCTTTGGTGGTATTTGAACCCTTTAAAAATCGGCCAAGTGCGAGTTGGACTCGCGCACGAAGGGTTCCGTACCATTATGTACAAAAACGCAAAAAAATCTGGTCTGTTGTATGAAAGCCTCACTTAAATATTACTTTAGTTTTATGTAGCCACAAGCAACGCCATCTCTTGGACCGAAAGGTAACTAATTTATCGCTGAAGCGTCGAAGCCATATTTCGACTTAAATATTTATTTTATTCAGTGTTTTAGTATTTGTTGTTGTAGCGGCAATAGAAATACATCATCTGTGAAAATTTCAACTGTGTAACTATTACGGTTCATGAGATACAGCCTGGTGACAGACGAACGGACGGACGGACGGACGGACGGACAGCGAAGTCTCAGTAATAGGGTCCCGTTTTACCCTTTGGGTACGGAACCCTAAAAAATGTTAACAATAAATTATCTGATATCTATTATTAAGTTATTATTAAAGCAGATACTTACGTTGAAAATAATCCAAACATAAGGATGCTGTTTAGTATCATCCATTTTAAGTGTGGCGGCATTAATAACGGCGCCGACTGCTCTTTTAATGACTTTAGGAAAGAGGTCGGAGCTTTTCTTGTACCCTCCATAGATTTCAGTTTTGTTATCTAAAATGAGAATTAAGTAATTTTATTTAGAGTAATATATAAAACAAACAAAAAATAATTAATACATCGAGACGATGAAGATAAATTAGATAAAAGATAAACAGACGCGAAATTTGATAACAATGGTGATCGTTGTTAATGTCAATGTTTGTCGGAATAAGGCGTTCAAGGCGTGCACTTCACGCGGGCGGCAAATGGACCACGGAGGGGCGGCACGAGGTATTATTTCAATAAAAGTAAATTGTTATCAGCTTGGTAGTTGAAGTGAGGACATGCATGACGGTGTCCTAGATCGTAGATAATCTCTCCAGCCTGATTACAGCAATAACTTAATTTTTGGCCTTAATTTTTGCCGGTAATTAAGTGACAGATATGATTATTAAGTAAAGTACTACACACTATCTAAGTAATGTTTAGAACCGCGACGGCTATTCGTATGGAAGACCTTACGAAATTTTACCATTTGCGTCTAATAAAGTCCTTGTCGTGTGTGTGTGTTGTCCAAGGCACCCACGACACAGGGAATCCTAATGTGGGGCTTTGAGTGTGTAGCGTTATAAAAAAAAAGTATTTTTCTTACCTAATAAGCCGATTAACGGACGATTCACACATAATTATATTATCAGTGAAGTCACCGTTCCGTCACAGTACCGGCATCTTTCATACTAACCGAGAATGTATGAAAAATTTGCCGGTACTGTGTCGGAACTGAGACTTCACTGATATGTGTGAATTGAGCATAAAGCGATAATTTTATTATTGATAAATAATGTTATGAAAACCGAGGAAACTAGTATTTATACGATTTTCTAGTAGGTACCTACTCATTTATCAGTGTCAGCGGTCATGGTCACGGTATCAGTAAACGTTCAATTAACATAGAATCAATAATTCATCATTGTGACTCAATGTCTAACTTGTTCCTCTATGTTGTTGTTACTTGTTACTCAATGTCTAATTGGGCAACTGGTTCCTCGCACATAATGAGGTTGAGGGCTAAGGGCATATTACACCACGCTGGCCATGTGCGAATTGGCGGACCTCATACACTGTGGGGAACGCTTAGGTAGGGTTCATGATGATGTTCACCGAAGCGAGGAATAATATTTTTTTCACACTACATGCTCGACAATGCCGAATTATATGTCATGTAAACCTTACCGAAAGCAAGACATTATACCTCTTGGCTTTAGCCGGGTTATAATGTTCTATTGAATTTCATTATAACCCGCTGGTCAATAATGTGATTTTCACTTTCATAACTCTTATTGCTATGTGCATATAGTCTAATTTCGCTAAACAGAATGTGCCCTCAGCGGGCGCGGCCAACTCGATTTTCGAAGACCGAAGCCGTGGCCCACTAGATTCGCACTGAGACGAACTTCATTTGTTAGCTCAACCTCGATAAACGTACCAAATAAAAATATAACGTTATCTTTCCATAATTAGACTAATGTCTCCAATATCAATTTGCACTTTTAATTTGCTGTAATAAACACTATCTACTAAGCCTGGTTTTTTATTGTCTCGCATAAAGTGAGAAAAGTAGAGTATAGGTACACCACCGGAATAAAACTGTTTTTTCTTGGGCGCTTGAATCCCTCACTGCACTCAGGACTCAATCTTAATGCCCTCGCTTTGCTCGGGAATTAACTTATAACACCCTCGCTGCGCTCGGGAGTTAAATTTGGAGTCCTTCGTTACGTTCAGGATTCAATATAGCGCCCGTGACATAAAACAGTGCTTTATCCCCTTGGTGTATAATCTACTATTATAATAAACCCCTTTTTTATTAAAGTTGCGTGCAGGATTCGAATCCGGGTCTCCATGCTCGGGAGTCCAAAATTCAAACCATTCAGCTATCCTATCAGTCGTTAAAATTATTCAATCGGTATCAATCAGTAAATTATCAAATCAGATCAATACGTAACAAGGAAGACCGATGTGTTACATAATATAGATTTAACTTACAGGAAAATCATCTGGCGACTTCCATTTGTTTTGTGCGTACATAGTCCTAAGTACTTGAAGGGATTCCTCTGTCCGCCCTTGAGACATAAGAAACTTGGGGCTTTCTGGACCCCATAAAAGAAGAAATGCTGCCACGATAAATACACTCGAATTGATTATTGCAAGCAGTCGCCATGGCCGGAAGTAGTACGAGCCGAAATCAGCCTTGAAGTCTAGTGGTAAGATCGCCCAGGCTAGCACTGAAATAAAATAATGGATAGGTAAGTAATTTTGATCTGTGAATCCAAAATAAATAGAATTCAGATGTTAAATATTTTGTCTTTCTTAAAGTAGGTACTTAAGCTGCGTGTCCTGCGGTTTTACCCTCATTAACCTGGATAGATAAGCTGTATGAAGGTTTTATTTAAATCCGTTCAGCAGGTTTTGCGTGAAAGAGTCACAAAAATACATTCCAAATCCGAATTCATTTCCGAATTTCATTAAAATTGGGCCGGTGGTGCTGCGGTGCTTTAGCCGTGAAGGCGACAAACACTGACTGACTGACTTTTGCAATTATAATAATAGTATAGATAACAAACAAATAAATACATAGGATTTTTAAATAACTTACAGTGTCTCAGTAATTTCATTAAAAACAAAAACTCATACATACGCGGAACCAACGTACCACCGCAGATCTGTATGGCGTTGAGCACAGACAGCATTATGTCTCTGTACTTGACCGGTGACAGCTCGCCGATGAACGTATACGGAACGGCCGCTGGGCAAGCTATGCTGGAAATGAGAAACGGAAAAGTGTTAGATATTATTTATAGTCGCGGTCCTCATATTCTGAGACGGAAGTCCACCCAGCATCCAGTGAAAATTGTAGGACTGGGTACTTAATACCAGATTATCCATACTTACACTAGCGGCACGCTATGATGGCCGGTTTGACACATTACAACAGTGATGTGGAATGTCAATTTATTCTCGAACAAAAAACAATTAAGTTTTGTTTTTGTACCTGATTAAATAGGTTTAATAAAACAAAAATGTAAATGTTTATTTAATTTATTTGAACGAACTGAATATTTGAATGAAAATGAATATACATACTTTATATGCACACAAGAAACATATGAATACAAAAGATACCAAAAAAGGTGCCACAAAAGGCCATAATTAATCAGATTCGTCCATACTACTATTTTCACTGTCGTCACTGCTATCATCACCTACATTAATAATTATATGTTCGTTTTCTATAATATTATCTATTTTCACATCTCTTTCATAATCTTCCCTTATTAATTTAACAGTTCTATTCACAACCTTTTCCCAGTCTCCTTTAGTCACATGTTCACAAGCTTCTTCTAATAATTTTAGCATTTTTTTTTGTGGTAAATGGGGGTTCTGTATTGTGTCTTGCAGCATATCCCTTAATTTGAGCCCACACCAACTCAATCGCATTATACTCACAATGGTAAGGCGGTAACCGTATAACTCTGTGCCCATGTTCTAATGCTATTTCGTCAATGACGTATCGGATCTTGGTTGGTTTGTTTTCTTTTAAAAGACGTACTAATTCCGCTTTTAACATATTCATGTTTGCATCTACGCCATTTTTACGAAGCCATGCGACGATATCAGCTTTCTTTTGGGATTGGGCAGGTGGCTTGTCAATTTGCATCGAGTGGTATGGGGCGTTGTCCATAATTATAATAGATGGTTCAGGGAGGCTACACAACATTGAGGTAAACCATTCAGTAAACTTTTCTCCATTCATGTCTTCATGATAGTCTCCAGTGGTTTTTGACGCAAAAGCCATGAGAGAACCTTCGACAAACCCGTTGATGGTTCCGGCGTGACAAATTATAAGTCGCGATCTGCTGTCGAGTCTAACTGCTTTGTTTTGCATTGAGCATTGACGCGAGTTTGCCGGAGGTAGTAGTTGTGCTAGCCAGCGATCCTATGTGACGATCGTATTAGATTCCATTTTTAAAAATTTTCAATTTAGAAAACCAAATGCCGAGTTGTGGTACATATATCATATAAAAATAAAAATTTTACCTTTTGTATGAAACAGCTGATATTTTTTTGCGATTTCAGAGGTTTGTCCACATAGTGAAAATTGTTCATATTCACAAGTACATTCACCCCTTAAATGGTGCAAACTGATTTTTCTACACTTGTATACATTTTAGAAATCAATTTAATAAATAAATTTTGAGTCCTAAACCTAAAACTACATTCGATAAAATTTATGAATCTCTGCACATCACTATCGTCAATAAAGTAATACAATTATTTCCTTCAAAGTCGTTATCAATTAATACGGAACTTCATGAGCGGACAAACGTCAAACCGGCCATCATAGCGTGCCGCTAGTTTAGTACATACTAATTTTAATGTCTATAAATGCGAAAATCAGTCTGTCGGTCTGTGAGTGATGATGAGGCCGTGAAATCGTCACACACAGATAACTGCCCCAATTTGGATGGAATTCGGAATGAATAGTTGATGGTCCAGGGTCACAAAACACAGGATGAAAGTTTGTATGAAAAATTTAAACAGCTTGACCGATATCGACGAATTTTCTAAGGAAGATAATAATAACAGAAGGTCAAAGATAGGGTACCTAATTTTTTTTCAAAACCTGTCCCTCAAGGGGCTGAAACACGGGAAATATTTAAGTTTTCCGAAGCGAAACGCGAGCGTTCACTAATAGTAGGATATTAACAGAACTGCCCACTGCAAGAGTTGGTAAACTCGGCTTTTGACCACTTAGGAATCAGAAAAATCATAAGAAATGCCGTAAGTAGGTATAACATGTAAATCTCAATGCAAATCTCACCATAGTGCAGTAAGAAACTTGAAAATAATAAACGATATCAAATTGGGCATGAATCCCGCGGCCACGCCGAGGGTCCCCGCAGCGAAGGAGCTGATTATTACGGTGTTCTTCCGACCCCGCGTGTCTACCAGATAACCCCATGGAAATGACGTTATCACGATACCTGGAAATATATATTATTTTTATATGAGTGAGAAGAATGTTGGAATCTTCCAGTATGAACTGCGAAACATTGCATGCCCCAGTTATTGCAATCTGCAATTGAAAATATATTCTTACTTATATTACTTACATAAATTATTATTATTTTATAATTTTAGGTAGGTACTTTCTTGATTTAATGACAAAGTCACGTGAAAATCTTAAAATATCTATAATTATTTAAGGAAATTAAAAAACAATTAGGTAGGTGGCTTCTACATTTACGTATAATATGTATTATTTTCATTTGATTTTTCATAATTATTTTGGTTTAATTGTAAATATTTTTCAGCTATATAGAGTCTATAGCAGCGGTTCTTAACCTTTTTGGCTGGCGACCCAAAATGTGAAAATATTTCAAGTCTGCGACCCTGACATTTTATTGATTTTCCAATGATAATAAAATAAAAACCGGCCAAGTGCGAGTCGGACTCGCGCACGAAGGGTTCCGTACCATTATGTATAAAAACTCCAAAAAAATCTGGTCTGTTGTATGAAAGCCTGAAACATACTGTTTTATTGTAGCCCCATATTAGCCACAACGCCATCTCTTGGACCGAAAGGTAACTGAACTATCGCTGAGGCGTCAAAAGTATGGGTGCTCACTTAAATATCTATTTTATTCTGTTTTTTAGTATTTGTTGTTGTAGCGGTAACAGAAATACATCATCTATGAAAATTTCAACTGTGTAACTATTACGGTTCACGAGATACAACCTGGTGACAGACGGGCGGACAGCGAAGTCTCAGTAATAGGGTCCCGTTTTACCCTTTGGGTACGGAACTCTAATAATAGGAGTAAAAGTCCGTAGTTTGCTCAAATTGATGTCATTACGTTGAGTAGCTTAGTGGCACAGTGGGAAGCGCGCTCAGCTTGCGATTACGTTTGCTAAGCAACTTTCGCAGAGCCTGTTCACTGGATGGGCGACCGAAATCCTTAATATTTACTCCGTTAGGTACGTTAAGCCGTTGGTCCCGGTTGCATTTGCTGTCGTTAACACCCACCAATCCGCACTGGGCCCGCTTGGTGGGTTATGGCTCATTCTCCTTGTGTGTTTCTATCAGGTAAGCCTGTGTCCCAGCAGTGGGGACATTAGAAGGCTGGTGATGATGATGAAGTCATTACGGTCTCCCTGAGAGGTTATGCAGTTGGGTAGCCAGCTTTCTGTCTGAGCGACATATAAAGGTCGTAGTCGACGGTTGTTGCTCAGATTTGAAACCCATAAACGCTGGTGTTCCTGTGTCTGTGCTGTCTCCTACCCTGTTCATTCTGCATATCAATGATATGCTGGAGCGTACAAACGGCATTCATTGCTATGCAGATGACAGCACGGGAGATGCCTATTATACAGGCCCTGCAAAAGCTTCTCGGTCACAAGTGGAGGTTAGCAGAATCAAATTTGTTTCTGAATAAGAGAACTCTCTGGAGCAAGTCTCGGAATGGGGACGACTCAATTTAGTTGAGTTCAACCGCACAAAAACACAAGTTTGCGCGTTTTCCGCTAAGAAACCTCCATGTGTCATGACAATTCCAGGGTACCGCGCTCACCTTTGGTAAACGTGTTGGAATTCTGGGCGATGACATTTCGAGCGATGTGCAGTATTGGAGTCATCTGAAAGCTAAGGCCTAATTGGCCTCCAAAAAACTTGGTGTCGTAAACCGGGCGAAGCAGTACTTCATTGCGAGAGACCTAGGTACTGATGCTTTATAAAGCACAGGTCAGGCCTCACATGGAGTACCTACTGCTCTCATCTCTGGGCAGGGGCGCCACAATACCAGCTTAGTCCAATTGACGCCGTACAAAAGCGCGCGATTCGAATTGTCAACGACCCACGAGTCACTAACAGGTTAGACCACCTAAGTCTGAGGAGAGACATGGGATGCCTCTGCGTGTTTCACCGGCTTTACAACGGTGAGTGCTCCGAGGAATTGTTCGATTCGGTGCCAACTTCACCCATCATCATCACACCACTCTCCATAGATTGAAGTTTCATCCACATCGCTTGGACTCGTGGCGAACGACTACGGTCCGTTTTTCACGATCGTTTTTGCCGCGAACGTGCAAGATGTGGAATGGATGGATGGAGTCTGAGGTATTTCCGGATCGCTATGACATGGGGTTCTTCAAGAAAGGTGTAAAAAGAGTTCTCCTTCAGGGCCGGCGTTGGACTGGTGACTCCCCTGGTGTTACTCGTGTTCATAAGCGATGATAACAACAACTTTTTCAAAATTCCCGCGACCCATCCCAATACCGCCCGCGACCCGGATTTGGGTCGCGACCCGAGGTTAAGAAACGATGGTCTATGGTCTATCTATAGCAAGATACCAACCTGTATAATATTTAATCCAAAATCAGACCAATAAGAGAGTTCAAATGAGAACACGATTAGCTGAACAGCTATGGAATTAACACAAAATGTGGGTAATTGATTAAAAATTATAAACTTGTACAAAGTGAAGCAACAATTCGTTTTATAATACATAATTCATTAATGTCTTGATTGATGGTTCAATTTACTACTTAACCTTAACCTTCTTATTTGAAATTGGCCGAAGAAGAACTGACCGACATTTATAATACACAGACTATAAAACTAGGTCTAGACAGTTAATAATTTTGCTAATTGCTCCTTTATTTGAGTCGTCGAGGATATGGAATTGCCACTCCCTGCTAAAAACAATTTTATCACTCGATTAATCAATTGTATGTCGGTATGTTACACTACGATTTTTCGAATGCTGTCGTGGGAAAATTGACAATTTTGACATGAATTATGGCCTGCCGACGTTAGGATCAGGGTAAATTTTTTAAGTAACTACAATAAAATTGTTATCTTAACTTTTATACTAAAAGAACCCCTTCAAAAGGCCACAAACGTTGCAATACTTTAAAATGCATACCTACATCATGAACATCATCGAAAAAGCATCACATTGCTCTCCGTTAAATTTAAAGTTAGTTAGGGAACAGCACGGCTTGTCGAAGTTAGTCTTAAATAAAAAAAAAAATACAAAGGGGTTATGATAAAAAAAAATCTCATCTAACGGTAATATTACTTTACGGTTATGTTTAAAATATTGGTCTTTATTAAAGTTAAATTATTTCAAGTAGAATATTAATTAAGTTTCAACAAATTAGGTACATACCTATATATGGAATGGACCCTACGAAGCCCCTGATGGTGTCATTCATATCGAGATCACATCTGGATGCTGGCAGGATGAAGGAGTATCCCAACGGTTCTATGATGGCTCCAATGAGAAAAAGCGCAAGCACCAGCGTGTACTTTATATTATACAGTCCAAGACCTGCAGGAAAACAATTTAATGTCATCTTACAATCCATATTAAATAAATTATATCAATATATTTATAAGTATTTATAAAACTCTTCCTCTCCTGAGAGACTGACTGACAACGGGACAACATACAGCAGTAACTACTGATTGTAAGAAGCTGTTTGACATGTATGTTCCTTGGTGACTTTAGGTTTTTTAGGGTTCCGTACCCAAAGGGTAAAACGGGACCCTATTACTGAGACTTCGCTGTCCGTCCGTCCGTCCGTCCGTCCGTCCGTCTGTCACCAGGCTGTATCTCATGAACCGTAATAGTTACACAGCTGAAATTTTCACAGATGATGTATTTCTGTTGCCGCTGCAACAACAAATAAGTACTAAAAAACAGAATAAAATAAACATTTAAGTTAATAAATAATATTTTCGACGCCTCAGTGATATTAGTTACCTTACAGTCGAAGAGATGGCGTTACTTGTGGCTAATATGTAGTCCATGCTTTTAGTTACCAGTCGGTCCACGAGATGGCATTGCTTGTGGCTAATATGTAGTCCATGCTTTTAGTTACCAGTCGGTCCAAGAGATGGCGTAGCTTGTGGCTAATATGTGGTTACAAAAACTCAGTAAATATTTAAGTGAGGTTCTCATACAAAAGGCCAGATTTTTTTTGGCGTTTTATACATAATGGTACGGAACCCTTCGTGCGCGAGTCCAACTCGCACTTGTTTATGGAATTAAGATAGCAAACGAGCATGCAGCAACACAATTCCGCTGCCGCCCATAACAACTGTGACCGACCTAGAACTAGAGATCAAATTCAAAGATACTAGGATGTTAGTAGATTCAAAGGAACTAGGATGGTTAGTCCAGTTAGTAGATGGTATTAGAACATTAGTTGGTTAGTTGGTTAATAAGTGTGAGGACTTGGATAGAGATAGTTATAGTTATACTAGTAAAGTTATAGTTAGTATATACTAAGAGGAGATTTTTGAAATTACCTTCCCTAAAGGGATAAAGGATAAAAAAATACAATGAGATTGAGAAGAGTTATCTCGTTAATTATGGATAATTCATAATTCACGAGAAGTAAATTAATAGGAAGTAATTAGACTTTTAAAATACCTATTCATTTGCCTAATTTAACATTTTCTCCACTTATCTTTTGAGGTGAAGGTGAATTATTTTAAAGGAATGAATGAATGAATGAAATGAATTTTATTCGAAGTAAGTCTTTACAAACACTCGAAAGTGAAACTAAGAGCTTGTTTTCACGAAGACGAATTGTGTTTTTAACAGACTTCAAAAAAAGGAGGAGGTTCTCAATTCGTCTTTATGTTTTTTTGCTTTTCTTATGTGTGTAACCTCATAACTTCGTACTGGGTGAACCAATTTCGATAATTCTTTCAACATTTGAAAGGTAATGACTGCCGTCTGGTCCCGTTTTAATTTGAGCGACATCTGACGGTCAGTTTTTGAGTTATTCTCAATAATGTGAATTTAATTTATGCTAACTTTTGACTGGTTGCTCCGATTTAGATGATTCTTTTTTAGATCCAAAGGTAGAGCTTGTCGTGTGATCTCCTATAAATTTGAGCGAAATCTGGCTCGTGGTGTTCGAGTTATCTCGACTTTGAAGTCGGTTATTTTTTGTAAAAAGTAATATTTATTTTACGAAGCGTTTTTTTTCACGATTTCTAAGTTTTTTGACGGAAGCAATGCTTTTTATTTATAGCCATGTTCACAGGCTTCACGAATCGCGAATATGGACGGATACATACAGGTATTTTAGAAAATCACGGATCGTGAATGCTTTCTGTTTTTAACCGACTTCAAAAAAGAAGGAGGTTCTCAATTCGACCGTATATATCAGTGGTGCCCAAACTTTTTGCTGTGAAGATCGACTTGAGAAAAAGTTAAGGGTTTAAGATCGACAGATTTATTTTTATGTATTTTTTTTTATTATCTATTATTTTATGTTGTAATAATAAGTAATTATTAATGATTAGATTTATAATATGATTATAATCAAACAGTTTTACATAGTTTCTTACTCTGTACACACATTTTGTACATAAAAAATATTATTAGAAAAGAAAATAAATACAGGTCAAGTTAAGTATATTTTTCTTGAGGCGGAAAATTAACGAGATGTAGATTCATTCTCAGTAAGTAGGTAATTTATAAATATTCGAAAATAAAATCTTGTACTGGCTTAACTTCTAAGATCGACCGTGAAACCTCTCGCGATCGACCGGTCGATCGCGATCGACCGTTTGGGCACCTCTGGTATATATGCTTTTTTTTTATGTACGTTCAGCGATTTTTTCGTCGTTTATGGGCCGATTTTGATAATTTTTTTTTTGTTGTAAAGTAGATATGCGCAGTGGGGTCCCCTGATAAGGACACCAGGATCTGATGATGGCATCTTAGAGAAATCGAGGGGAACTTTCGAAAATTGTATGGACAACTAGTGTGTTTGTTCATGTTATCATAAGTACATTAAAGTGCTACCATTTCATGAAGGTCTGGAGTCGATCTGATGAAGCCGAAAGACAGTCGAGGGAACTCATCAACCATTTACTGCAGTTATCTAGTGTTTGGGCTTGATTAATTTGTAGTGACGAGAACTTTACACTTACATGTTGAATTGAGCGCCATCTGGCGAGTAGTTTTTGAGTTATCTCTGCTTATCAAGGTTGAAGTCGGTTATTTTTTTTGTAAAAAGCAATTATTCTTTTTGTTCTGTTGTTAGATCAACGATAATAACAATAAAATTTTGACGAAACGTAGAAAAATTCGACTCCGTATTCAACGTGAACGTCCATCCGTCAAGACGTGTCGTGTTTTTTGGCGAATCGTCAAGAACGTATCTCGCGGGAAAGCAGCGTAAGCCTACTATTAATAAATTATGTTATTTGAATAATTCTAAATATAACTAATTAAAATTTGCAAACAATGAAATAGGGAAACTGAGATACGTATGGAGTTATTAATTAAAGTAGCTACTCCTAGGTTTTTACACATAGGAAAAGCAATAAAAAAATTTATTTCTTCAAAATGAAGTTGATTAAAAATAAGTCAGCCTAGCAAAGTCCAAAAGACGGATAGTTTTTAAGGAAAAACATTGAAAATGATGTACCTAAATGGCTACGAGCTTTGGTAGAGCCCGTAGAGCTTTTTGTCATGAGATGCGTCACTGTAAACAAAACTTTGACAGCTGGAAGCTACACACAAGCTCTTAAACTGACCTGCAACTGAGAGGGCTTGATCTAAATCAACAGCGTCCTTCTCGTTTATGTTTTCAGAAACAGTAGTTATCTTATCGTGAGCCATTATCAATATAATTTTTATAATAAACTACCAAAAATATCACTTAACGGTTTCAAACACTTTGGTAATTATCACAAAATCACTTCGTCACACAGCCTTAGTTAGGTACATATTGCTAATAATTTTTATTTTTATTTTAAACGCGACCGTATTCCCCGCGCGATAGTTGACATCTACTCGTAATTTACAATCCAGGCTACAAGTATCACGGCTTGCGCTTCCCCTGATAATTTTATAAATCTCCATTATGAATTAATCAGCTACTTACGTAGATGTAAACAATTTCGTTCACTTATCTTTTATTAGTTACGATATAGGTATTTTATTGTATTACATGTTGGGCAACGATCAAAAAAATTTTTTTTGCGTGTGGTGAATAAGTTGCCTCCTACATAGGTAAGTATATAGTTATATACTGATTGTACGCCGAGATCGTAAGAATAAATTGCCATTGCGTCGAGTCGAGATGTTTTGTACGAACACAAATTAATAACCACCTATTTTAACGGATGCACTATTCCGTTGTATCTACCTAGTAGAGTGAATAGCTTTACTTCTATACACTGGGTTCGTTAGAATGATAAAACATCAAAGAGGAAACTATATTATTATACTTAACGAGGCTTTGACTATTCGTATATTTTATTTTTAACCTCCGATGAAAAAAGAGGGATGTTACAAGTTTGATCTATTTGTCTGTCTGTGGCACGGTAGGCGTACCTAAGCTCCTGAATTAATTAACCGATTTGAGTGAGATTTTTTGGCTTATTCCACAAATCCCCTTAGAATTTTTAGTTGATCCCCTTCGCAGGCGTCAGATATGAAGGAATTTCTCGAAATTCTATCCCTAAGGGGGTGAAAAAAGGGGGCAAAGTTTGTATGGCACAACGTGATTCCGTAGACTTGGTGGTCCAGAAGGGGCGAATTTACAGTTACTAACTTTACCTACGTGCTGAAAACCCAAACGGGCTACCGGTGGACGAATGTCGGGATATGTTTCTGTCACCTATAGACATGTGACAAGAGTGACACAGGAATGGCGATGTATCACTATTCTTGAAGAAGAGCTGTCAGCGTTTTTCTTAAAGAACCCCTTTTGATAGAGCTCCGGGAAAAACAGATTTTCTCAGAATTGTATTTACCCCACGTACTGCTAGAAGTGCTTATATTAGTATTTACGGTAGGTATTTTTGTTATTGGAGCTAAAATCGCCATTTATATGTATTAGTTATTAGAATAAAATTTTGTGACATGACCGCTCAAACACTTTTCTCTTAGTGTCCTCAATACCTACATACCTGTATTTTTTACGGACTGATATTCAGAACTAGTTAAATTAAAAATATAATAAAAACTATCTAGTTATATATGTCAGACCCTTCAGGTCTATTATATATAATTTTTATTAAATTCGCAGACAAGACCACGGTTCTGTCTAGTTAAATTTTTAAGTAATAAACTTCAAGGTAAACCATATCGCGGAGGACGATAAATCTGCGAAAAATACATGATTTTTACGACATTTTAATGGCAACTACAATGTTGCTCCAGAAGTCCACCAACTAATCCTAATCTTTATGGAGTTGCTCCTTTGTGATGTTAATGTACCATGAAGAAGTTCGCCAATCAATTTTATGGCCGTACGTGCCGGAAGACCGATTTCCTTGGTGATTTCTGGAAGGACCCTCGGCCTATACTATAAAGCCGAACCAAGACTCCTCAGGTCATTCGATTCCGATCAGTAGTGTAAGGTTAAAGTCCAAGAAACAACGAGATCCCGCTGTCGTACGTCTGCAGCGTCGCAGTACCACATTATAAATAAGATACGAGCCTGGAGCGAGCAACCCGGCCCTCTCCACGACACATATCTATCTATCTTTAAATAGCGGTGATAGCCTAGTGGTGAAGAATTCGGCATCCTATTCGGAGGGTCCGGGTTCGAATCCCAGGGCACGCACCTCTGAGCCTCTGACTTTTCGAAGTTATGTGCGTTTTAAGCATTTAAATGTGACTTGCTACAAACGGTGAAGGAAAACATCGTGAGGAAACCTGCATGCCAGAGAGTTCGCCAAGCTCGAAGGTGCGTGAAGTCCGCCAATCAGCACTTGGCCAGCATGGTGCACTATGGCCTTAACCTTCTCGTTCTGAGAAGACCGTGCTCAAATGATGAAAATGATTAATGATCTTTAAATACCTACGATAGTAATTGAAACGTTGCATTTCCTTTAAGTAGGTGGGTACTATCCGCAACAACAAACCCTTTTAAAACTTTTAAAAAAAGCATATACCTATACGGTCGAATTGAGAACCTCCTTCTTTTTTGAAGTCGGTTAAAAACAACAACCCCTTTAAAAGTTTTTTAAACTTGAAAGGCCAATTAGTAATTATTTACTATAAAATGCAGTATTTAGGTATATTATTCTGTGCAATTTTTTTTAATAAGTAAGGTAAGGTAGAATATTAAGTATCTACTTATATAATAAAATTCTTATGGAATACACTGTTATCAAACAATATAGCCATAAACCGAGATAAGGTACGTGCAAACATTAATTTAATTATGTATCAAGTGTTCTATTACATCTAGGTTATAACCTTCCTAGATTAACATATTGTCATAAATTTCACACGGTTATCGCATACTTATAATACGGTTTGAATAATAATTTGATACTAAAGTAGGTATTATAGGATATTGAGGAATAGGTAAATCTACCTATTGTATGGTTAGAGCCGATATTAGGCACTGCTACTGTTTAGATATCTTCATATTATAATTATAAGCGTATGAAGATTAAATTTTGCAGGGACGTTTATATGTATATAGTTACCTAGTATACGTCGCTGAGATCATATTTTTTCCCCTAAGTGGGTCAAATAGAAGTTGAAATTTTGTATGAAAATAAAATCAGTCAAATATACTTCAACGCGGGCAAAGACGTGGGAATTACCTAGTTACTGATAGAGCCGAATATTATCGGTGTCCATTGGAAAATGATAAATACACATTTGCACCACTAAATTATGATGCGAAAATCATGTCCCTCGCTCAAGTGTATGTGTATGTGTGTAGAAGATAGGTCAGACCAAACAAAAATTAACGGCAGTTATGGAACATACCCATAATACGTGACCCATTTTTACAATTTTTTGGTTTCCTCTCCCACTTTTTTGACCACCAGTAGAATTTTCGTAGACCCCCTCCTTTCTCTCGGTTGTTTACGTGATATTATAAATATAGTTTTAAATAATATTTTAAACATAAAATTAAAAAAATATTATAAAAGAATTCTTTAAAGCATATTTTGTCTACGTGACTACGTGTTAAAAACCTTAGACTCTCCGCTGCCCCTCATGACCTAGCGTGGTATTTTAAAAGACCCCCTCTTCCCTAGACATGTCATGTCGTATGGGTATGTTCCCTTACGAGCAATTCTTTATAGACATACATAATAATATATATTATATTCACTATTGAGGGTGGCCCACTCTAGACACTAATTACAAAACGAAACTATTATCGTGTTGAATTATAGGGAAACAACTTCAATCACCAAAGATCTAAAGGCAATCCGCAAAATAATTTGAAAGAAACATTAGAACTGTGCATTACTTAATTTTAGTTAGTATATAAACAGTTACGTAGGTACTCACTTCAACCATAATTATTCCATTTTCTGTTACATACACATCTTTTAGGATACGTGGGCTTCGTCTTTTTTATAGCTGTGATAGACTTTTTCCGCATGAACTGTCCGTATTGCACTACTTTATCTATTTCAATCCTCAGATTTCTGATAAGTTGTTCCATTGGAATAAGATCATTCTCATAAATAGCTGATAAAGATTCTCGTAAGGTATTTACATTGTTTATGTCGTAAAGAATTTTATTATTTTCATAGATAAGTTGCGTGGTTGCACTGGGAATTTCTGTAAAAAAATTCTCATTAGTACTCTCAAATTTTGGTTTTCTTCGGTTTTTCCTATCGCTGTATACACACTAAATTTAAGAAAATACGAAGGTTACCAACGGACCAAAACTATACTGAGCGTTTTTACTTTTTACTGAAACTTCATTAATTTAAGTACCATTAGGGTCGGGCCACATTGATCGCCGGCCTTTCGCATTTTGCCGATTGAAAAGGAACACACTATTTATTACGCATTATGCCGATCGCCCGTTTACGGAGGCGTTCGCTTCCGTACGGAACCTCACCACATTACCACAGTATAATAATTACAGTATGTCCTGTTGACCACACCATTTTTCATCATTTTAATTGCAACCAAGTTCCTTACGGCAGGCTTGGAGGAGATAGGGATTTTGCTGCGCGACCGAACTGAAAAAATGTGATAGTAAAACCGTAAGAAAAAGTCCGTGGAATAAAACCGTTAAATGAGACGTGCGCAGGCGCGACAGTCGTATACACAAGCGAGGAGTGTATAATACCTTTCTCTTTCTCCCTCTTTCTTTTCGTTATTTTGTTATTGTTATTGTGTTTTTGTTATTTTAGTTGATAATTTGAATTATATTTATTATTTTACGTAATTTATTATTTCCTAAAATACTGAATTTCATAAATACTTTCCTGTACTTAAATAAAAACTAATCAGCAAATTTTAAGAGAAAAATCAAGAAAACCTACATAAAAGTGAGCACGATTTTTTTTTGCAAATTGTGTCGATTCTACATTAGCTGAAGGAACTTCGTTCCTACCTGGTGTCCCACGACACCACATCTTTTTATTATAATAACTACCAAACTGTTACTTTCCAGTGATGGGTTCAATCATTCAATCGAGAAAATGGTAAATGAGTTTTGAGAACATAAAGCAAAAAATCATTTATATTAATTTGAAACTCATCAAGGAAGTGCTTGTCTTAGAATATCGCTTCAAACAGACTTTGGAAGCCAAGCCTTAACAGATTAAAAAATGAATGAGAAAATTATTGCAATCGTTTTTATATAACAAAAAATATAAGAATAGGAATAAATTTAAAGGTCACCACTAAAACGTAAAAATCATACTGTATTTTTATACTGTGGTAAACATGTTATGCCGCTCATCGTTGCCGTGTCGGCCGTCGATTGCCGTCGATCGGCGCGGGCGGCGGCTAATCGCCGTCGTCGGCCGTCGATCGCCGTCGTCAGATTAACAGCTTTATAAGCTTATTGCATACGTTATGATTTTTTTCGTTTTATCAAAATGGAAATAGTAAACAATGCAATTTATAGTAAATTTATTACCTTCTGGTTTCGATGATCTTTCATCAGAAAAAAATGTTTTCCTTTCGATTTTAAATGTCAATAAAGTGTCGGAATTAAGTGCGAGCGATAATTCATTTAATTTTAGATCTGATCTCTTTATAAATATCTTGTCTTGTGAAAATCTTTGCGGTTCTTGAGAAGCATCGAACGTTTTTAATACCGTTTCACCATTTTCATTTAAGTAGGTCTGAAATCCTAGATCAACAACAATTGGTCGCGGTGTTTTCAATAAAGATTCCGACTTTTTTTCCTTAATCTCGTTGATGGGCACCCATTCAACATCTTCTTTTTCTTTCTTTTTCTTGCCAGTGGTTTCTATTGGTTCATTAGAGTCTTGATTGTAAGGAATTTGAGGTATCTCGGTAATTCCATCTTTCTTAGTCAAATTAGCGTTTGCCAATAAATGTGTATCAATATAATTGTTAGTAGCATTATTGATTACAGCCGACAGAGCTGGTTTAATAGAATTCACAACTATTTTACCTGAATCAGTCGGTAATCGCTGTTTGGAAGTATCATCATATGGAATATCCAAAGCGTTTTCAGTTTTTAGATACTGGACGGATACAATAGAACCGGATTTATTAGACAAGTTTTCCTTATTCAGATTCATAGTTTCAAGATCTAACTTAGGTAAAGCGTTTTCACTAAATGTTTGTTGGGTAGGAATATTTGCATCATTTAAGATTTCATTTATACCTTGGTTATTTTTTCTCACTTCAATTTGTTTACTTTCATCGATAAAAATATTATGAATTTTATTTTCCAGAGAAAGTGTGGTTGATGAAGTGTTCAATAATTGATAGTCTGTGCGTTGTGGAACGAGATTTACTGACGATAGATCATTAACGCTTTCCAGTTTATTTCCTTCTTTTAATAAATCTTGATTGTCTGTTAGATAATTATTTTCAACTTTATTTATGTCACTTATTTCAATATTTTGGGCATTATTATTATAATAATTTTCATCTGTTTCAGTCGCAGTCGTAGCGTCTTTTTCGTAAAATGTTGTAGGCAACCTGTCTTGTGAGTGGGTAGAAATTTTATGTTTCAGAGAAATATTATCTGACATATTGAAATGACTTACGGATCTTTCTTTTTCTAAGAATTGGTTGAATTTTGTGCTATCAATTAAATCTGATACTTTTCCTGCACTCATTTCGGTGTCATTTTGTAAAAAAATATTGTCATTCCGCAGCTTTTTACTATTAGTAGATGAAACTTTACTATGCTTGGTTATAGTGAAATCAGACGATTTTTTTACAGCGTTAAACGAAATATTAGAAGATACAATATTAAAAGAAGATTCGTCATTTGGCTCACTTTTTTCAGTAACATATGTTTCAACTTTCGCTACACTATGTCTTTCTTTTAACGTTTGTATCTCATTATTTACTCCTATAGTATTATAAGTTTGATTCACACTATTGCTTATTTCATCATTTATTTGTGCAGGGGTCATGAAAACATTTAAAGCTAATTTTTCAGTTGAATAAACTTCACTACCATTAGAATATATTGATGTATTGATTTGATCTTGTTTAATAGTAGGAGTAACATTATCACGTTTATTTTTATGATCATCTACATTTGGCTCACTTTTTTCAGTAACATATGTTTCAACTGTCGCTACACTATGTCTTTCTTTTAAGGTTTGTATCTCATTATTTACTCCTATAGTATTATAAGTTTGATTCACACTATTGCTTATTTCATCGTTTATTTGTGCAGGGGTCATGAAAACATTTAAAGCTAATTTTTCAGTTGAATAAACTTCACTACCATTAGAATATATTGATGTATTGATTTGATCTTGTTTAATAGTAGGAGTAACGTTATCACGTTTATTTTTATGATCATCTACATTATTTAAAACATTTGTTATGTGCTCGCTTAGTTGTTCCTTACTTTTGACAGTTTCAAGAACAAATTCTGGATTATTTCCAGTATTCGGTATTGCCTCAGTTGGAAAATTTAAATCAACTAACTGTGAATTTTCTTTCAGGTCAATGTGTCGAAGTATTAATGAACTGTTTTCGTTAGTATAATACAAAAAATCTGATGGTATTTCTTTTTTCATGGAATATTGTGTGATGTCTACACTTTTATCTTCCACTTCGAGACCACGTTGATCAACAATATTGTTAATTTCTTTGCAATATTCTTCGTTATTTAAATGCGTAGTAATGTTTTCCTTTGAGTCAATATGTGATACATTTTTTTGTTCATTATAATTATCTTGGTCCTTTTCAATATCATTTTTGTTATGTAGTTTTTCTGTTTTAGTTTTGATTGTGTTTGTATTTACCATTTGTAAAGCATTTAATGTTTCAGGTGCCCTAGAAATTTCCAGATTAGAACGTTTTTGTTCATTCGTAATCAACTCATCGTCACCTAACACGTTTTCTTTTTTCGACGATATATTTTCAGAAACGCTTTTATAATCAGGTAAAGGATTAATGACTTCTTCAATTTCTGATCCTCTTTCAATCATTTTTATTTCATGATGTTTGTTTTTAAAAGAATTAATTGTTTCTTTAGTCTGAGGTACAGTAAGCAAAAGATTTCCAGAAACTTCAACCACTGATAGTTTGTCGTTTGATTGTGTTAATAACTCCAGAGGATTTGAATGCATATCTTCTTCACCAATTTCACTATTTTGTAATAAAACAGCACGTGCGTATTCAGACTTGTGAATAATACAAGCAGGTGAATTACTTTTTAGGTTTTCTAATTTTTTTCTGTTTAACACCTCGGATTTTCTTTCTTGGCTCTTACTTCTTTTAGTCGGCGTGAAATAAGTATCAATATTCACTTGCCTGTTTTTTATTGAGCTAGATTGTTTGCTCATAATGCTTTTCTTCTCTAATACACTTAAATCTCTGGATGATGTTCTTGTTGGGTATGTTATAATGGATTCCGAATATTTATCACTCAGTGTTGCATTTCTTGGATCAGCTTTGTAAAGCATACACGTAGATGATGCATCTGATTCATTATAATCCTTGACATCAACCTTAGAGTTTTGTATATTTTCTTTGTATTCATTAAGGATTTCTTTTCCGTGTTTTTGCAAATCTTCTACATCTTTCACTTTTACCTCTTGTTTTGATTGAATTGCTTTGACTGATTTATAGTACTGGTATTTATCTTCGCCAAATGGTGGATCAAGGCATCCGCCTGTAAGCACATTACAAAATTATTTTAACAGTACGAAATATGATTTTTTATTTTGCTTATCTGGATATTAATATTATCTAAATAATACCATTAGGTACATAACCATACCTGGTTTACATTTTCCAAAAATTGTATCAGGTGGCTTAACAACAGTTTTGGTAGTTGTAATATTTAATTTTTGTTTTTTATCCTGTATTCCCGATGAAAGATATTCTGATTTAATTCCACCTGATGTTACTGGAGTCGTTAGCATATAAGGTGGATCATTTTCATCTTCATTTTGTGTACCTAAACATTTTCCTAAGGGTAAAACGAAAATAAAAAAGTTAAATAAGTTTATATAGCTTAGTCAACCATTGCGTGGTATTATTTGAAAATACGCAATGTAGTATACGTATATTTTTGGACTACTTTGATATTAACTGTTAATAGTGCAAAAAAGCCAGCTGGAGTTTTAGTATAGAAAGTCAAAAAGTAATAATTCATGGGCCAACTGTAATAATAATCTAACACGTTCAATGAAATACCTGTTTTAAATAAGTGGAAGAATTTATTTTGTGATTTACGACGAGGCTTTGATTCTTCTTCAGGCTCCATATGTATATCAAAACACATTATTGTTTCGTCACTATGTACCTTTCTACTTAAATCTGGATGTGTGGATCTCATTTTAGGCACTGAGATAACTCTTTGTTGTGGGATACCCTTATCCCCCTTTTTCATTTTAATTTTAACTTTTATAGGCATTGTATAAGATGTATTAGTGAATACAACATCTTGTGGAACTGCCACAATTTCAAATGGCAAATTTTGAACATTTTTATCCATTTTTGCTTTTTACTGTATTCTTAATTCATCCTGAAATACTAAATAAATATTGCAAGTTTGTTAATTGTGTAATATCAATTAACAAACTTGCTTTTCAATATCTTTAGATGAGTTAAAGATGCAATAAGAGCCTTTAACCGTTAAATACGTATTAAATACAATAAGTTCAGATTTTTGTGTTACCACAGTTTTATTTATTTATCGTATAAAAATCACACAAGGATAAACAAAAATATTATTTATTATTAAATTCATAAACAATAAATAACTATTCTTCAAACACAATGGAATATACAACACGATTACATCTAGGTTTTGTTTCGTTACAATTTAAAAACTTAATTTTATCTGTATATCTAGGATGACACGCTGGTGAAGATTCAGAGAACACGTTTGATTTAAAAAATAGACCTAGTGAAACACACTTCCTATAAATTTCACTAAGCAGTATTTTTAGGGGCAGTATTTCATTTTCTACAGTCATCATAAAATGTGCAACACGTAACTCCGGTAATATTCTCTCACGTGAGGCGTTCTTTATTACGAAATTATTATTGTCGCTATAAAAAGATCTCTGCATGGCGAAGGATTCCGTAATATTATTTATTTTATAAGCAATATTCGTTTTTGATTTGTATTTTACACGAATCTTAGAGTTGTTTTCTTTAGATTCATCATGAACAGGTTTATCGATAGTATTAAGAGTGCAAACAGAAGTTATTGTAAGTTTTCGTTTTTTCTCTTTATTATTTCTAATATCCGATACATCGGTTATTGTTTCCTTAGATACAGTACATTCAGTACACATTTGTCTAATGAGTTTTCTATCTTCAACAACATCGATGCTTTGGGGACAAATATCATTTGACCCCATTTCACTTGTATGGCCTGTAACAAAATATAAATGATTTCTTACACAATACAATAATATTTATAATAGTCATAACAAAATTATTAGTTGTACTTTTTACCTCCCTTAACGGCTAGTAGATTCTCACAAACTTTGTCTAATTCTTCTGATTTTTTTACCAGGCATTGTTTTTCAAGACAAACTTCTTTTGGGTTTTTATTTACATTTATTGATTTCTTACTCAAAGTGCTTTTTGACTCATCGTCGGTAACTTTGCTTAATACGTAATTTTCACTAATAACTTTTGTTATATCACCACAAGCCAATGTAGACTTCGTAGATAAAAGGCGCAAGTCTATGCATGAATAGTAAACTTTTTCTTGTTTTTCGACTGTATTCTTATAGGTATCTCTCTTTAAAATTATTTTGTAAGTTACAGGCACACTGTATTCAACTAATTCATTTTTATCATTCCATTCAATAGTGTCAAGATTTTGTATACACGATACATCCGGCACAATTTCAAGACAACACTTTGTATTGTCTTTTTGCAAGTGCCTGATAATCGGCGTAAATTTAATTTTGATTACCGTAGGCTGCATTTTGATTAGTCAAATCAAAAAACTGAAAAAAATTAAAAATAAATAAAATGAAAGAACTGAAATGTGCATATTTTCAATGTTTTGATTTTTCCAGTTATTTTAATTTCTTCACTCTTAATTACATTAATTTAATAAATTTCCCAACACCTGAAGGTTTAATATAACAAAATATGTATGTAACTGGGGCCAGTGTGGATACGGATAGGAAGAACATTTTATTTTATGTTTTTATCGCTTAAATTTTGGTAATCATAAGGCGCTTTGCACATGGAGCAACTATTGCAGCAACTTGCAACTGGCAACTAGCTGCCAACTAGCTGTTTACATATATTTCAATTGGACTGCGCACACATAGCAACTCGAGCTTCGAGTTCCGGTGATCGTCAACAGTTTTCAGTTGCTTTAATCGATGACTAGGTTAGTTCCTAATTGCCGCGACTATAGTCGGCACAATCATAAGATTCCGATATGACGTCTGTCATGTATGAACACAAAGTAACCTTGTATGGACGTATTCAACTTACTTATTACGGAAATATATTTTTTCGATTTGAACCGCTAGTAATGATACTATGAAGTGAAGATATTTCGTAGTGAATGATAGGTCACTTTGGTTAAATTATGCAATGCACTATTTACTGTGCATATACAGTATACAGTTTATATTTATTATCAATGCAGCTTTATAAGTAGGTACATAATGTACATGTGAATCCACATCCTCTTCGCTTTGGAAAATTGTTTTTATGTTTACAGATAATAAACACTTCTTCCCATTTTTGCAACATAATTATAATGGTACATCGCTTCTATTGCTCATTGCATGATGTCCGTAATATTAAACGCAAGTAACTAGCGGGTTAAACGAATTGGAGTAATATTGTTTACTTACTACGAGTATTTAGATAGGTACTTACTTACTTATGCGTACTTACATAGGTAAATACTAGAAATTCTGCGAAATATGTAAACCATCCCTGCTTGTTTTTTATTTGTGTTATTTATAAATTGTATAAATAATTTTATTTTATTTTAATCAGTTTACATCATAAATCTCCACCAATCCGCATTGGAGCAGCGTGGTGGAGTATGCTCTAGGCCTCCTCAGTAATGAGGAGAGACCCGTGCTCAGTAGTGGGCCATTAGTGGGTTGTAGCTTAGCTTAGCTTACATCATAAATTGTGTAAAATTGAACAAATATTTAAGACGTCACTACAATGTTTTATAAGGAGGCTAGATTTATAGTTATGTGACCTCTTGAAACAATTTATGAATCGACCATAATCGATACATTACTATAATCGAAAGTATGTGCTACCATGTCACACCCAAAATACAAATAGTTATAGATTCCTTAATATATCTAAAGCATTGCGTTTTTTCGTAGCTACTATAAATTCCCGATACATACGTTTTTAAGCCTTTTCCACTCAAATCGGATAATTATTAACCGTTTAATAGTTTCTTTGTTTTCACTAGGTTAATGAAATTTCCATTTTAATAACTAATATAATTTCCTCACCTTAACTTACTAGTCAAATTGCCTTATTATCCCTTTCGGTGTTAATCTCAACGCTACATCTGTTTTTAACTGATTTTAAGAAAACAATCAGAGATCGGTTTATAAATTATCGTTCCGAACTTAATTAACGAAACGATTAGAAAGTCTTATTACTTATAATCGGTTAATTTTATAAATCGGTTTATTTAATGCATCGATTTTTGTTGTACTTCACTATTGTCACTGTGATGACAGCCGTCATATCGGAATCTTATGATTGTGCCGACTATAGCAACTGTTAAATATTATACCGGTTTTTATAGTTGCCGGTTTCCGCAACTGTCAATCGCAACGCGATAGACCTGCGGAAATGCGTAGATTGAGCAACTCTTTTATAAAAGTGCCACAGCTAATTGCCATAAAATTGCGGCAACCGTAAACGTTATAAGAACTATCAACTTTTACAGGAAACTTTTTAAATGTTGATAGTTGCCTCAACTTAAGTTGCTCCATGTGCAAAGCGCCTAAGCTATACAGTTGATATTAAAATTACGTATAGTGTATTCTTGTTAGAGTTAAACGCTTTGTCGGTAAAAAAATTGGACCGTTTATAGTTTAGAGTACTGAGTTTTATATAAAGTATTTTACAAACTACTTTGGTTGATTTGCGGTGAAGGAAAACATTGTGAGGAAACCTGGATGCCGGAGAGTTCACAAAACTCAAAGCTGTGTGTAGTCTGCCAATCCACACTTGGCCAACGTGGTGGACTACGGCCTTAACCTTGTGAAAAGACCCGTGCTCGATAGTGGGTTATGATGGGCTGAGATGACGATTACTTTATAGCTATTTTTTTTGACTTTGTTCTTAGTAAACAAAAATAGCTAACCAATTCGGATTACACCGATTTGTTGGAAGCCTTTAGAGTTCGTTCCACCAAGCGATCACAATGCTCAAAACAACAATAGTGTTGAATGTCTATCAATTATTCTGAAGTTTACAATTTGATTTATTTTTATGAAGCGATTGCAGGTAATTAGCAGATAATAATGTTACTATGTCTGTGATAATAATATATTATGACAACTCGTTTTCACTAAACGGTTAAAGAAGCCATTTTCTTTGATTTTAAAAGGAATATTCTAACCGATTATATTAAAGATGTAACTCAAATCTTACCAGTGTTCTGCGAGGAAATTTTCGCGTTATACAAATCGTGTTCACCTCATTATTTTACTAAAAATTTTGAGCCATAAATTCTTAAAATTTTTGACAATCTAATTTATACGTCAATCCATTGACGACCGCTTTTTATGCCAAAAAATATATAAAAAATATAAAAAAACTGCCAGTGAAAAAACATTTCAAAATAGATTAATAACATTTATTTTTTTATTATTTATTCGTCTATTCCCAACATAGATATACTATAGACATGGAGTTAGTACCGTAAAATGCTACAACATTGCCTGTATTTTGAAGTTTTTATTTGATAAATCCTTCATGTTTAAGAAAGTCATATATGTTTTCGATTATAATTCAATATTGGACTCTAAGGTATTGAGATAAAGTTCTTACTAGCAAAAAAAACTCCTCTTAACCTAAAATAAGTGCATTTAAAAAAGGAGGCAAAGTTGAGTTGCAAACTGCAACATTGCCTAGCTAAAAATCTCATTGACTACCTGAGGCTGTAAAGGGACGATTTGACATTTATTTTGTTTATAATTTCTTTTCCACGTTAGTATTCATCTGGTCTTTAATTACAATATAATATTTTTTTTATCGTAGGTAGGCAAAGTTGGGCAGGTTTTTATTAGCAGGGTTAAAACTCTCATACAACAGTGAATAAACTATAGGGCTGTCCTCAAGGTAGATAAATGAAAAAACGAAAAAATAAAATATTTGAATATATTTTTCTCAATAAAATCAAAGTAAAACAAAAACATAAACAACATTTTCCTTTTTTAATTATTATAGATAGTTATTGGTATTCTAATCACAGATTGATCATCCCTAACAAATCTGTAGGTAACAAAAAATATTGTAACTTATAATTATTTATGGAAGTAAAATTTAAAAACACATAGTAGCAAAGAACATATAAAATTTTTGAGTAGCAAGAAAATAATTTTACGAAAAACATTTTTCAAAAACAGTATAACATTTTAACAATAATATTAAGAAAATTATATTAAGAAAGTAGGAACTTGCTTATGAAACAGCAACAAACTTAAATAGGTACTTTTTTATAAATTATATAATTAACAACATCTTAAGTATTATGAATATACCTGAAAGAAAAAAATCACTTCGAAAAATAAATCATATCATCATCGTCCATCAAAACATAAGAATTAGGATGTTCAGATATCTGCAACATTTCTATTGTTTTTACAATACAATCTTCTGGTACAGTATCTTTATCTGTGTTACGTTTAGGCATAACAAATTTTAAAGCACCTGTTTTTGTACCGATAGTTTTATAAAATGAAATTGTGTATAAACTTTTATCTGGACTGATGCTTTCTATCTCGCCAATGTAATATTTCCAAGATTTATTTTTATAATATCTTGACAAAACTGTTTGGCCTATATCAAACGACGCTTTTATATAACTTATATTGTTACCTTCTAATACAGTCTTAATTAAAAAGTCTTCGTCTCTTTCGTTAAACTTTGAATCACAAGTCTCATCATATTTAACTTCTTTATCATCAGTCTCGAGTATGTTTTTATCTTGCAATTGGCTAGCCAGCTGTTTTATTGTGTCGTTGTTTTTAGTATTGTCAACCTCACTATTATTCTCATTCATAATTTTTTCATCATCGGCGCTAGAAAATAGCTGGGGCTTAGCTTTTATTGCCTTACGTACTGTTTCGTTTGTTGCATCGTATTTTGAGTGTAAATTACTATGATACATGTCTTCATCAGTTGGTATTACATCGATGTCCATCAAATCGGAATCACTATGAATGCTCATTTGTACATCACTGTCAGAAGACGAAGATAACATTCTTAACCTCTTATTTTGTACTTTCCTATTATGGTTTTCCTTCTTGACAATATTCTTTCTTTTCTTAACTAGTTTCCTCTTCTTCTTTTGAGATTCGACTGCATTGACGGTATTTATATCATTTTCCTCATCACTGTTACTTAAACTGCCATGGACGTTTACGAGAGTAATAATTTTATTTGGTAAGTCATTCTCGTTACCTCGATTGTAAGGTATCAAAGACTTCGTGTCTGAAGGTTGATGTAGTGTGTGTGACAAATCAGAATTTTTATCAATCTCAATAAGTTGTAAAGGAGTATTTTCAAGAAATCTGAATGCGGTATTTTCTTTCGTAAATTTGACATCTGACAGAAGAGTTACCTTTAGTTTTTTGGAAGAATTTGACTCTGAGATTTTTGTGGTAGATACAGGTGCACTAAGAGGTGCTACTGATATGTTATCGAGATCCATTTCAATATTGCTTTTGTGCGTAGTGGTATTCACTTTATTAGATTTAATTTTTTCAGGTTTCAACTTTTTAGTTGAAATTTTTTCGGCTTCTTCTGTTGACACCGACTTGCCAGGAATTATTTGAAATTTTAGGTTTTTGCCACCTTTTAATGGTTTGTGTTGTCGACTATCTTGTAAATATTTTAAAAGAGTGGTGTCAAATTTTTCTTTTTTCGACTCTGTAACTTCTGGTATTTTGTCAGTAACTGCGGACGGATTAAACGGACAAATGCCTGCTGCTAAAAAACCGCTTTTCAAGTTATCCTTTCTCATCATGTTTACTTTTTCCATTAACTCCTTCAAAAGTTGAGGAAAATGGCATTTGTTAATTGAAGAAACACTAGGATTTGACAATTTGTATTGAAGTAAAATTTTTCGCCATTCCTTCTTCATTGGCCCAAAAAAAGCTAAATCTAAGGGCTGTGTCAAGTGTGTCGCGTTTCTTGGTAAAAACACAAATTTAATTTCATTTTCTTGGCACAATTTTATTGTGTTGACACTAAGATGAGATGACAAGTTATCACCTATTACAAGTTTAGGTCCATTTAAAGTGTTGGCCCAGGGCAAAACTATGGTTTCAAACCAGTCATCGAACATAGTCATGTCAAACCAACCGGACTTGGTTCTATTATACCGCGCGTGCGGGGGTCCATCTCTACACCAACGTGTCCATAAATGTTCGGCTTTGTACACTACGTATGGAGGTAAGCATTGACCAGTTGCTGTGCCAGCAAACATTATAGAAATTGATGTCTTAGTTGTATTTAATAAACGCTCCGGATGTTTTGTTCCTCTTTTACAGATTACTTTACTGGCACCTGGATCGTCGCTAAGATTTGTTTCGTCGAAATTTAAGATATTTTCGGGTGGAACGTTTATGAGCGAATTCTCCAGATTTTTGTAGAACTCTATCATTTCTGGAACAGTTTTTGCAGCTCGACATCTCTTAATATTTTGAGTAGCACGCTGAGTAAAATTATGCCGCGTCAGAAAACTGCGCGCCCACCGATCGCCTGGCATTTTTCCATCAAAAACGTGCAGTCTGTCATTTTTTTCTAAATAATTGTACACGACAATACGCAAGTCCATTAAAGTTAATGGCGAACCAAATTCGGCTGATAAATTTATTACGTCAGCTATATGTTTCTCTTCCTGTATATTCAATTTTGTAGGATGGCCAATAGATTTTTCATGAAGTTTTTTACATTTATTTAAAATAGTACGCCTTGGAATTCCAAATTGCTTCTCGGCTTCGTATGACGACAATTTTTTACACACTACTAAATCAACAGCTATATTTAACATTTCTTGTGTATAATCGGAGTAATGTCTAGCCCCTGGTTTTCTTCTGATCTTTGCTTGCTTACCCATATTTAATACCTGTCGAACAATAAGAGTCCATTAAATTTCGATAATTTGATACTACCAAACAATACATATCAAAACATATTATATTAATAAAAAAAAATTATCTAAGAACTGCCTCGTTGGTCAAGTGGCCTCAAGCCTAAACGTTCCCGGCTCCGATTTCAGGGTCGGACAAAGTATAACTCAGTATTTTGTTTTTCTAAAAATTCTCAATAAGAACATGGAGTCTGGAATTGTGCTCGGTGTATAGGATTAGACTCAACCCCTATTGCATGATACTCATAACATTACTGGTGAAAAGTGGGTGTTCCATTATATGTGCACAACTGCCTACCCCTTTCGGGATTAAAAGGCGTAACGTCATGTTATCTCATGTCTTAGACTGAAGCAAAATAACAAATTACGCGAGTGCAATTATGGCCGATTATGAATAACGGTAAAAAAATCAAGTGGCAGCCCTAGCCCTAGGCAATGTTATGTATTTTTCTTCGGAAACCTGCTACAACTTTCCCGGCTATGATTTGACTCTTTAAAATAACATTTGTATCAGAAATTTTAGTTAAAAAACAGAAAACAGCATATTTTCTTTGCTATACAACATATTACACTAGTAAATGAAGAATAAATACTTACCAAATACAATTTCCTCCCGAGCCGGTATAAACACATGCACCACCACTAACATTGAAATTGACACTGACAGTTTATTTTTGAAATATTTGAATGAATGATGTGTCAGTGTTGCCATATAGATTGCCGACTTGCTTTTAATTGTACCGTAGATAATAAAACCGTTTCTATACGATAATAATTTCGCATTTTTCGAACCCAGGCAATGTTGGCCAGTGACGGCAATGTTGTAGCATTTTACGGTATCTGGTCTCTGTGTTTCGTGGTTAGTATATTAAGTCCATAACTATAGATCAATGATTCCCAACCAATGATATTATATAAAAATAGAGCTATATCACTGTCTATTTCACTATGTGGTCTGTGGTACTATAGTTTTTTTGGAATTCGGCTCGTTCGGGAGAATCGGGAGGCTGGAATTTGTCAAGCCTGTGCACAATGCGATTAGTGAGTATTAAAAGTAAGTACTTTGTTCGCGCGTAGGAGCTTTTCCCGTGTAAATCCTGATCTCAACGGGATTAAAAGAACCGTTTGTGTTGCTTCATAATCTTCTCTATCTTTACAATAAATATAGGTAATGTCCTTGGCGCGGACAAACAGAAAGGCAGACAGACAAAAATTTTAAAAATTTATGTTTTATAATCCTGTAGGTAAATAACTATATGCAGTTGGGAAACACAGTTATTTTGAAATCACAGGCATACTCTTTACTTTTTTTATTATGTATAGTTTGTATCTCAGATTAAATAAAATAAAATAAAAATAAAAAAGCCTTTTATTTCTTGCGCCTATTTTTACATTTTTGACTAACGATAATATTTGTAATATTAATATTTGTCCTAAAATTGAAATTAAGTAATTGTCAAGAATGCTACTTAGTTAATTACATAGTTATTATTAATAACTAATAACTATGTATCTCAGATTATAGAACCAAAATTCTATAATCTAAGGTTTGTATGTAGCATACCCACCTATGAAGTTTGCGGCTGGAGATTGTTGTGAAGACAGATTATTATTATTTAACACTGATAACAAACACCGCTATTATGTTATAAAAAGATAATGGGTTAATCTACTTTATAATCTTATCTTCCAGTATATTATTGATGGTGTTTAGGTTTCCGTAGTCAAATAGGAATCCTTACTTTTGCCATGCTCAGGCGTCTTCTAATAATAGAAACTTTTCAAACTAAAACGTCATAAGTTCTCATGGCTACGTTTATGAGTAGTCTATCCCATGGTGTGGGCAGGGGCGGACGCAGACTGAAATTCTTGGGGAGTGTCAAAAAACAGAACAAATAGAATTATATTGTATTGCATCAATTTACTTGTAAGATTAAACATGATGTGCGTTTTTTGCTCTGAATTGAATAGTGTCCTGTAGAGGACATTATTTATCTCTGATTGTTGTTAAATGCCAGTAGTATAATAGTTAAGGTCACCAACAATTCCGTAAAACAGAGATATAATTTGATAGTAGTATAGGTAGGTCATTGACAAATCCATTATTACGATATTACAATCTCCTTGTGTAAAAGAAATAAGTAGATACCTACTTAGTTTTAAATAAAATGGCGATTTTGTTCCCGAATATTATTTGAGCTTTTTAGTTTTCAATCGATCTCGAAAGTTTGTTTTATTTGGTTTTGGGATAGTCCTCTCCGAAAATATTGATTCAAATTGAGATTGTGTTACACTTCGGTCAGTCATTCGGTACTCGTAGTCGTGCAATCATCCGATTCTTTCTGTAAGAAGTATGAAAAAGTCAAAAGACTGAATAAAGAATAAAAACAGGAATTAATGTTCTCTTTTTTATTCCCACAACTCATTCTAATACATAATTTACAATTTATTTTATAATACAATATACTTATAGGTAAGTATTCGTTTACGATATGCGACAAATTTATTGCTTCCATAATGTTCCAAATACTTTCCAGCAAAGTGAATTACAATACATAGTTATTTTCGTAACATCACTCAATATTTTTGTCACCAGTCAACAAAATGATTTTTCATCACACCTATTTGAAAAAGACGACTTGGTTCGGACTTACGGGGTTCCAAAGTTGCTGTTTTCTATTCAGCTTGCGGGAATGAATTTTCATACAACTTTTCCTGCCGGCTAGATCTTTTCCGTCCTATTTTGAATTTAGAACATTTTAGTATTTTGCGCTAAAGAAATCGAACGCAAATATTGTTTGAATAAAGAATGTCTGGTACGACGCGAGGGCCCCGCCAGCTGAATAATAAAAAAAGAAATCAAATTAAGATTTCGTTTTCAAATTAAAATTAAGTTTTCGTGCATTTTTACGTATTATTTTCTATTATTTTCTATTAGATATATATATATCTATATTATTTTCTCATAGTGGGTGATGAAAAGTAGAGTGTATCACTCGGGTGCAAGTATATTTTTGGCTCGGGCGACGTACTTTGAATCCCTCGCTACGTTCGGGATTCTACTAAAGAATCCCTCACTTCGCTCTGGATTCAAAAAACGCCCTCGCCGAAAAAATATTACTTTGCACCCTTGTCATACAATCTACTATTATAAAATATTTGTCATTATTGAATAAATTTCTAAAGTCAACTTAAGAAACATAATTATTTCATTCTTAGGTAGATATACATATTTATATAAGTAGGTACAAATACAAAGTAATTTTAAAACACATTATTTCGCAATTTTCTTTATAACTTAATTATTCTTAATTTTGACAAAATTATTAAAAAAGACAACTAAATAACAGAACATAACAATTTATTAAAAAAAGATTAATTAAAACAAGAAAATAAATTATTACAATCTAGGAACAAGAATACAAGAAAAAATCGTAGGGGATATGAGAGCAGAATTTTATAGACCATACCTACATATAGCTAAAACCTTCTAATTACACAATGATCCGAAAAAAACATTTTCAGATAAATATTTACAATTTACGAATCTATTTTGGTCATTATTTTATGATAACTACATGACTAGATATTTGAGATCATTTTGAAAGCCAATTAGTGGTATACTTACATTATATCATGCCTAGTTCCTTTTATTACATGTACTGTTTTAAGTATTTTATGTAAAAATGTAGAAAAAGCGACACATATTTATGTATAAAACTATTTACAACTGTTGGTATACGTCAGTAATGATAATAATAACCAAATAAGATCTTAACTTACTTTGCTTAGTGATGGATTTCTCTTACGATTCGTTGCTGAAGTACTTAAATTACAGTTGTGTTAAAATTTACTTATTTTACAAATATTTCTTATTTTATTGAGACAGTTGGCAGTTTAATTTCATATTAGTCGTATTATTTAAATTAGCGTCCAAATTCCAGAACACACCTAATAGCCTAGCTAGCTTAGTAACGAGTATCTCCATACCGACAACTATATACATACATCACAATATTTTATAATAGTTCGCGTATAATGGGCAGTAGGTACAAGTAAAACCCTGCATAATGTTGTAGCGCGTTCATGTAGGGTTACCATAATTATTTACGAATATTGGAAAATTTGCCGAATAGCATAAAATAAACCGGACATTTCTGTAACCAAATAAAATTTAGCAGTTATTTGATTTAATTAAGTAAGTACCTACATTTCAATTTAGAGGAACGAGTCAATAATTTTCGAGAGCAGCTTAATTGGTTTTATTTTTATAGTTTAATCGAAATTTAAAAGCGTATAAAATGTTAATATAATTCTTAAGCTTTTCTTCATTTCGGTAAATATACAGACCATTTCAAAAGCCGGATGGCGGCTAAAAGTCCAGACACATTCGGACCTCTGGTAACCCTACTTTCGTGACGATGACAATTTGGCCATTCCATTTGTTTACTTAAAATAATACAATATTCTGCAATCTTTCATTTATTTAGAACATTTCTGTATCTTATTCTATTAGTGTCAAGCGGAAAACAATAAATCGTTGCGTTGTTCCATTAATTAGAAAAATCGAACGACAGTTCTATTGTTTTTAATCACCCTAGTTTTTTTTATAATAAAAATAAGATTTACTTTCCTTAAAAAGTTCATCAATTTTTCATAACGATATCATCAGATTTATTAGCGTTGTCTATCTTGTCACGCTATTTTCGACACGCCACATCATTTCTGATCAAATTGGAACCTTACTCGCTTATAATAACTTACTTTACAATCTAAGTGACGTAAAACTACAATGTATTGCATACATGTCCCTCCTATTCCGCATTAGCGAACCTACTCAAACAATTCTATGCCTACTCAAATTTGTAACTTCCATCGTGCTCTGAATATTCCTTACACATATTCACCAATACTTAATCTCCATACCTTTACTATGGGTACCTATAATCATATGGTCAAATCAACGTTTATGTCCAAAAAATTGTTATTAGTGAAACAAAAATAAAATTGATTTCGCTCTTGTGTCGATATTGTCTTATCCCGATCGCTTGTTTACCTACTTTATCAAGTGTTACAATTTTAATTTAGGCGTTTTAGGTATTTCACATACTGATTAAAAAAACAGGATTTTTGTGCGTGTAACAACTAAAATATAGGTAGGTACTGTATTTTTTACGTACTGGATTATTTGGTTTCAATATGTCTTGTCATCATTATTACTTGTAATCCGGATATTTTTCTATAAAATTACTTATTAGTCTAGTGTTATTTGACTGATAATAAGTAGATTAAGTACGGCGACCTTACTATCTAAAGTCAAAATATATCTTCGATGTTTCGTTTGTAGTAAATATTATTTAATTTATTTGGAGATACAAAATCGTATCATTTTTGTAAAAAATGTAAAACACGTACCTTTTTTAGTTCTTTTCTTTGAGAAACCAATGTTTAATATTTAACTGTACCTATACCTAGGTATCTATATGAAATAAAATGAATCAATTTATTTTCTGTTTGCCAAACGAGTAATTAATTTGTTCCTTCAATATCGAAGCTATATTTCAACTGACCACACCACATTCTCAAATACTCTCTAATACTTTGCTAATTCTTAACTAATTCTCAATTCAACTTAAATATTTTCATACAATCTGCGTAAGCTACTCCAATTTTTATTGTGTATGCTTTAACACCTCAAAGAATACAACTTACCGCCATTTAATGGCCTTTAGTTTACAGATTGACTACAATACATTAAATTTTAAATGATCTTAATATTAACAGACCAGAACTTTTACACAACTGCATCTACTATGGTCGTATGAATTCGAACGACTTTTTCGATAATTTCTTTGAATTTTTCTTCTCATAACATTAATTGTACTACTACTTTAGTGCTGATATTAAATAACTATTTGTGGATTTTTGAATTAAGATATTCCATTTATTATCACGTTTAAGACCTTTGTTAAAATTATAATTCAAACAAACAAGATATTACGTAATGATGATGATGATGATGTCTATAAGATAATGTTTCGAATATTGAGTAGACTAGAGGCAACAATCCGCACTAGAGCAGCGTGGTGGAATATGCTCTAGGCCTCATAATAGCCTAATAATAAGGAGAGACCCTTGCTTAATAGAGGACCACTAATGGGTTGCAGCCAAGAGGCGTCAAATATAGCATTTGCATCCATTACATTCAGTTCTAAATATACCTAATTTGAATCTATGAAGAGCGCGTGACAATGATCGCATTAATTTATAATATACATATCTTTAACTAACACGAATAAGCCTATTTAAAAAAAAACGAATCATTTTATGTGGGATATTAATTTTGATAAATCTGAAAATAATTTTAAAGACTGTCGAAAATAAACCATTTTTAAAATACGACACCTCTATTGTTCCTTTTCTCCGCACAAGATATAATCCCACATTAATTAGGAGACCTACGTTACATTCTGTCCAAATTTAAAATTGCTGACTTCAGTATTCAGTATTTTTTCCTCTGCTGTATTGAAAATCAGTCAGTCAGTCAGACATGACATACACAAATTATGGTAATTATATTAGTAATTTATTTCGAAGGCGTTCTAATTACATATTATTACTTAAATATGTCTAGACTCGCCTAGACTAGACTATCAAATGACTAGATTTCACACTCCTGATTTCCTAATATTAGTATCTAGTTAAAATAAATATACAAACCACATAAAACCTAAAATACCCAAGACTAGTTAATTAATTATTTTTACACAAATTTTAAAGCTTGGAATTCAAATATAAGTTGAACAAGAAACCAAAACAATTCCTTAAGTAAATAAAATAGAAAATTTACATTTGCAACATAAAAAAGGCCAAATACAGGATACTTAAATAACCTTACAACTAGATCACATTATACTTATGTTGTCATGATGATTCAATTGGAAGGTCACAAACGTCACTTAGCTCTCAAAACTTCAACATGATAGTGTCCTCGTGTAGAATGGTCTTGCCGCAGGCGTCCGATGGAAAGGCGCCGATGGGCGTGGCCCCGGCTCAGGTGCATAGGCCAGAGTTGTCGACCAGGGACCGCGCCAGCACATCAGCTGCAGCTATATCACTCACTTTACCTTCAAAGTGTCCTCGGACGTGGAACATAAACTCCGCTTTGCTCACGAACTCTTGCCTGCACATGAGGCATAAATGATGCGCGTGTGTGTGTTGCCGCTCTTGCGTGTAGTGTGTGTGGCCGTGTGTGAAGTAGGTGCCGCCGCCACCGCTGCCCTCGTTGACCACCGTGGCCGTGGAGACAGACGCCGTGGCGATCCCGTGCCCGTTAAGGATTTGCTGGTTTTGATTGTGATGATGCAATAGCTGAAGTTTTTCCTGATTTGATAGATGAACTTTTTCTTGTTGCTGTAAATTTTGTATTACAAATAAATATTGGCCTTAATAAAGTAAACACCGGGTTTCTAAATGATCGGACACAGCAAAAAAAATATCTTCATTAGAAATAACAAAAAAATATTTATTATCCAGACTTCATTTTAGAGTAAGTAGGTATAACATTCCGTTAAATTACACTAAATTATTTAAAATGTTAGTATTCACAAAATAATGTAGTCAATTAATAATTACCTGATGCTGAGTCTGCTGCATTTTATCCTGCAACATTTTGGTATCCGGCAAGTGAGACTTGGCGTGGGCACTCCACTCGTCCCGTGTGGCGAACAGCCGCCCACACAGCTCGCACGACCACGATACCACCATGCCCGCGGTGGCTGCTGCCACTGCTGCCGTCGCTGCACTTGTGTGGACTAGATTTGTGTTCTGGAAGTTCATATTGGTTGGCATTTCAGTAAGTATACTGCACAATGTTGTATTGGTTATGCCAACTATAATTTATTTTGTTATCAAATGCTACAAGTTACAAACTTGTGGACTAATGAAGAAATTACAACTTTTAATATAATATGTGGTAATGTTTAAAAAATTTATGAGTAATTTATGAACGAATTAAAAATTGAAGAGCTGAAGAAAAATGATAAAGACAACTTGTTATATTCTATAGCAAATCGTAAACATCTAGAAATGAATGATGATGTTAAAAATGCAAAACAAGAGATTCTGTTACTTAGCAAATTAAATCGTCCTATAAATGTACAACACGAACTGCATTTGTAAATTTACAATTTATTGAAAAATGAAGAAGATAGACTTCAATTACAAAAGCACGAATTTTACAGGAAATAAAAACTTACAAACTATCACTTAAATTAAACTTGAAAAGTAACGCACAGGTAAAAGAAACATGAATTGCAAATCTTGAAAGAAACGATTCATGCGAAAAAAACGTAAATCAAACTCGACAATGGTTGATGCTAGGTAACCATGCGTTAGATTTTCAATTGAATTTACCGTAAAGTTGTGTCCAGGTACCTGGCAGACTTGAATCGCCTGCTGGTGGGAGTGTTGCTGTTGCTGTTGTTGTTGCTGCTGCTGTTGCTGTTGTTGCTGCTGTTGTTGTTGCTGTTGTGCTGCGGCCGCGGCGATCTCAGCCTGGCTCGGCTTTGTGTCCTCTTGTTTTGTTAGTTGCGGTTTCACATCATCTAGATTTAATACTAAACATGATATAAGTCCGTATAAAGTGAAATAAAAAAAATGGTTTATTATTCATTAGTTCATTTTGAGGTACATTTAATTTTAATAAAAAATAATTAAATTAAAATACTTACGAGGGATTGCAATGGTTCGTTTTCCTAATGGAGCAATGTTTGATGGAGTTATGTGTTTCAATTTGTTCATATGGAGAACTAATTTATCTCGTCTCGCAAACGCTTTGTTACAAACTTCACATACGTACGGCTTTTCTCCTGCAAAAATATGGAAGATACTAAGATAGTCATAATTTCCAACAGCAAAAATAATGCAGAACAATTTAAAAAATGTGATAGTAATTAGAAGATTGTGGACAACACCTGTATGTATCCGCATGTGGATTGTCAATTTGTCTTTACGCGCCAATCCTTTACCACAAACAGTACATTCAAAAGCTTTGCTTCCTGAAACAATAACTGAAGAAGCAAAGATTAGAAGGATATTTACGAAAACAATAACCACTAAGTTATCAATAGAAAAGCACACCTTCATTAGTTGAACTAGTCGGTTTGATTGCTGGATGCTTTCTAACGACGGTTCCTTGAAGAGCTTTGAGCCTCGTTCCAGGATGCATTGATCCACCTTCCGCGTATGGTTCAGTAAAAGGTATCAAATTCGGCCTTGGGATATTATTCGCCACTTCAGGTGACCTACAATCCATAAATTTGTGAGTACATTTCAGGACAAGATAAAAACTTGTGTAAAAATTCATGTATTAATGATTCGAAAAAATTATATATTTTCAAGAGTAGTTACATGCAGTTCTGGTGTGCAATTCGTTACCAACTAGTGTTTTGTCTAGAAAATCGAGATTATTTACGCCAAATAATTAATGAAAACCAGATGGACAGCAAACTCATACGCCAATTAATTTGTCATAAAAAAGAGAAAAAAAATGTCCCTTACATTTCCATCAATCCACTCTTCCACTCCAAGAGCTCAACACGGCTTAAAAAGAAAAAAATCCTGTACAGCCTCGTCCTTAAAACAACATACCTGATGAAACAGTTCATGATGGTCATTTAGAATTGCTTACCAATTCCCAAGGCTTTGGAGTACACGCACGCCACCCTCAAATCCCATACCAACATCGTCAGGGACAGTGAAAGTTGAATCAGGTCCACCAGTGCTAGAACTGACTTGGGGAACCTTGATAGGTGAATTTATTGTGGTATAGTGGTGCTGGGTTGAACTGACTGTCGGTGGCGAAGGATGTCCTTGGTGAGCGTTGCCATTTTGGGCCTGCTGCAAGAAAAGGTTACATTGCGAGGATAAGGAATGTTTTTGGTAACAAGGGAAATTAAGTCGCAACAATATACTAATAAAAAAAAAAAATCATGCAGTACTTACACTAACTTGCATTTCTTGATGATGACGATTGGTATTATTTGAGGCATTATTCTGTTGCTGTTGGTGCTGCTGATGTTGTTGCTGTTGCTGCTGTTGCTGTTGTTGCTGCTGTTGTTGTTGCTGCTGCTGTTGAGCTTGCTGCTGCTGTTGAGCTTGTTGCTGTTGTTGTTGCTGCTGCTGTTGTTGCTGAGCTTGTTGTTGCTGAACCTGAGCTTGTTGCGCCTGTTGTTGGGCCTGTTGTTGTGCTTGTTGCTGTTGTTGCTGCTGCTGCTGTTGTTGTTGTTGCTGCTGTTGTTGCTGCTGCTGCTGTTGTTGTTGCTCACGTCGAGCAGCAGCAGCTGCTTGGGCCATGTGTTGTTGCACTGCAACGTGAGCTTCTAAATATGCAGTCTTCTGCGCTTCCGTCATCTTATCCATGTTCACCGTGCCATCCTGTTGATACCAAATATAAAAATATTTATCAAAGAATACCTACCTAGAATCAATGTAAAACATTTGGGCCTATGCACCGGGTTACCCTTGTTTCGTAAAAACCTTTTGATATAATTTTAATAAATCGAACAACTTTTAAGATAATAATCAGTTTGTATAATATCGTTTGACATAATTTTCATTTGATCGAATATTATTTTATACAATGTTCATTTCATGAAATGTTCAGGTTATAAATGCCCTAAAGTCGTTTCTGGCACTCGCCGGCCGCTGCCGCGGCACGCTCGCTTCGCTCGCTCGGCTCGTGCGATGCTTCCTGTTAACCTAACACGCTCGTCGCTTCGCTCCTCGCTAACCTAATTACTTTAATTAAAATTAGCGCATTTGAACATTCGATCAAACGATATTATTCGAAACAAATGATGATTAGAAATAAAATTATGGCAATCAAATATTCGATCAAATGAATAATTATGTGAAATGACTTTATTCCAACTAAAATTAGTCGAAGCCATTTTCGACGAAAAGTTGTTATACCAAACAAGAGGCACCCCTATGCACCACTCATTTTAATTTTGAGGATACTCGAGTATCAATGTGTCACCCTAAAATTCAACGACCGTAATTTTTAAACGTAACGTTTTTTTTAATCGTAAATCCTCCTCTATACCTACCAATCTACGTAACATCATGTTTATATTTAAAATCTCATATTTAAAATCGGCATATTTAATACCTTATCTATACTATAATAAAACTGTAGGAGCACGTGTTCTGTACATTGAATATTTTTTTGAAATTTCGACTAAGGGGCACTTACATATCGAGATAGAACTCAAAATTATATTTTTTTTATTTATTGTCTGTCTGTCTGTCTGTCTGTCTGACCGATCATCACGCTTAAACCACTGGATGGATTTCATTGAAACTTGGTAAAGTTATTACCTATATACTGGTGTCTATTATAGGCTACTTTTTTTTTCGAATAATATTTAGGTTCCCTAGGGATAGGTGACTAAAGTTTGTATGGAATTTTTTTATAACGTCGTCCGATTTACTTCAAACTTGCAACAAAGGGTTATCACTTAAATTAATAGAATACGTGTTTCTCAGTTTTTCGATATTTTGTAAGGAAAAGAAAAAAAAACACAAAAGAATGCGGGAATTTGTAAATTTTTAAGGTAACTTTCTGACTAAACTGAAAATGATTTTAACCCCATGTTTAAAAATTATTACAGTGAAATAAGTAATTTTCAATGTAAAATCAGTATTTAAAAAATAGCCAGCAAAGGATGCAAAAATGGGGATAAAGTTGGTACAATTAGAGGTGCAGTGTTTATTCGAGTTGACTTAAGTTTTGTCATTTTTGTTGCGGGCTTAGATTTTTGTGAGACTTTCACTGAGAGATAGAGAAGGTTCTGGAGCAAAACATAGGCCACTTATTATCCTGGAATTCCAGCGGAATCAGGATTCACGCTGGAAAAACTACTATGCGCGAAGGTGCGAGTTTCATTTTTATAGGACTTTCACTGGGAGATAGAGGCAGTTTTGGAGCAATATACAGGATAATTTTATCCCGGAATTCCGTGGAATCCTTATTCACGCGGGAAAAACTCATATTCGGGAAATAGGTCGCGGGTTCAGATATTTATGGGACTTTCAGTGGAAGGTAGAGAAGGTTATGGAGCAGTATATAGGCTACTTTTTGTTCCGGACTTCCCGCGAGATCGAGATTTACACGGGAAAAACTCCCTCCACTCAACTGCTCTGTAGAAGTTGTGAAAAAATTCATTAAACATTTTCGCGCGCCAAAAATACTCGCACAATGCGAATTCTGTGGCATCCTACTAATATTATAAATGTGAAGATTTGTATGTTTGGTCCTCAATCACGAAAAAACGGATGAATGGATTTGGATGAAATTTGGTACACGGATAGTTTATAACCCAGAATAACACAGGACACTTTTTATCCCGGAAATCCCGCGGGATCCGATTTTACGCGGGAAAAACTTCGACGAGTATGGGTATAGCTTCATAACAAACATATTAATATAAAAGTAACAAGGCTGTCTTTCCGAAAATCCCGCGGGATCGGGAGCTTATCCCGAAATTCCTACGGGAGCGAGACCTACGCGGCTGATACTTACGGGTCCCGAAGCGAAGCGAGGGCGGTTCGCTAGTTATTTTAATAAATCCTGGTAATATTAGCGAATTTTCATTTTCACCATCCGAATTTTTATGCGTCTTTTGGTTTATTGGAATGTTTGGTATACTGGAAAACCCAGTTTTCCTTCGAGCCTTTCTTCGTCTCATTTGTTTTCTATTATTCAATGGTTCTAGAAAATATTCCAAATCATCCTATACATTATCACTGCCTGTTCGATATGTCATAAAAACACACGCTTAATTGTGTCTGACCGATAAACAGCATAAAAAAACTTACAACTAATGATAATAAATTTTATTATGATAAATACGCATCCATTACGTCGGCAGTATTGTTATGGTATCGCTAAGCCGTATTTTATACAATTTGCGGACATTTGAGCAGATATTTTTGATGGTTTACTTGATTGTACGTAATAATATACATGTATATGTACAATATAATTATGGAAGATGACAGACTGTTAGGTACGCAATCTTTCCTCTCAAGCCAAAATTGGCCTGAAGTTATCCAACAAGAACTGTGTATATTATTTTGGTGGTGAAAACTTCGAAAACTTAACGACGAAAATTTCGAAAAATTAAAAACTTTACTTACGACTACCTAGATACCTTTTTGCATTCTTTTTTCAAAAAGTTGTTAATGACGCAGTACTTAATTATAAAATACGAGCTCAAAATATCGATATCAAAATTACACTTCAAAACACTGATAGGAGAAGTAGGAGTAGACATTAGAAATGAAAATTGCAGTATTTTTTTACTTTCTTCTTCATAAATTTCTTGTTATGATCACTGTTACTTTTTTCGTAATCCCGTCGTGAGGATGATTTCGATGGCATCATTGAATGTCTTTGATGCGGTCGGAGGGCTGGGGAGGCAGGGCGGCCCCCAGTGCATTCACCCCGCAGAAAGTGAGACCGTCCCCCGGCGTCATGACGAAACACGTAGAACACCCTATGCTTAATTGCCCGAAATCGGCACGAGCCAGGTTCAACGACCGGAGGAAATAGGGAAACGTAATTTCCACTAAACTTGCGCACGGATTAATCATAGATGAATAAAATATCGAGTTGAAGTTCTGTTAGAAATTTTCTATTGTCCGGTTGTATACCTTTTGTATCAGTTTAATAAGGTACCTTCATTAGTACTTAAATATTCCATCAATGAACTAATCTCTTCAGAGAACAATATTGTTTTTCAAATAAAACATCGATGAGTAGGTACCTATGACTGCGGACATACGGGCACAACTAAAATAAACACTATTCTATCTTCGAAAAATCATAAATGCAATTCAAATCTAAGCAGATTTTGTAACTTGGTGTAAAACAACACAGACAAAACTCCCTTCAAGATGGATCAATACATCAAAAATGTGGGGACCTGTCGAAACTGCACGTATGCGATATTCAAATTGCGACTACACATTAGCATGCGTCCTTCAGCGATCTGAATTCGCATTCCCTTTGTTTGAGGAAGGACCCCTCAAGATACGGGAAATGGTGAGGGTTCGGAAGGGTCTTATCACTCGCGCACTGATTAAAAGCAAACTTACCTAAACAGGGGTTACAGATAGGGTAAAAATTAATATGAGTGAGTTTGAATCGAACGGCAAATACGATAGTGCTTCATTTCAACTTCCAATATTGCTAGCGCTATGTATTGCGTAATTTTTTATTTGAATCGTGATACTTTTACTAAATATAAAAAACTAGACAGAGCAGGGCTTATTACAACACATTTTTTTTAAGTCATTAGTCATCTTTCCAACCTAAATTTGTGAGCAGAAATAGAAAGGGGCATTTAATTTTACTTCAAAAAATTAATGCTAGTGTAACGTTTTTGTGACTAGAAAAATTAACTACATACACACAAAACACACCAGTCTATCTTTACGGCATTTAACCTACTGATTAGGTACTTAATTATTTTAATGATGTGCCAATTCAATAAAATGGGAGGCCGATTTAATTGGATAATTTATGTAATTTTCATTTAGCTCCATACTTTCTGCCTCATTAATTCAGTTATTCATGTGTTTTGATTCCATTTCGTGTGTGAACTTAACGAATGTAGAGTTATAGGTAAAACCTCTTGATTCGAGATCATTGTATTCTAAAGTTAGGTTTCCTAGTAACAAGTAGCAACGGGACATTGAAATAGAAAAATATGAAGACTAGGGACTAAAATGATTAGTCCACTTAGTAGATGGTTTTAGAAAATGAGTCAGTTAGTTTCATAGTAAGGAATGTACCTAATTATGAGGATTTGGGCAGGAGCTGTTAGTGATAGACGTGATAGTTAGTCTTGTTAGTTATTGTTAGTAATGGTCCAGTTAGTAATTATTAGTAAGAGTTATAGTTATTCTAATTCAGCATGAGATGTGTTGCTAGCCCAGAAGGACTGTGATGGTCGCCTTTAAAAACGTATAGCCGGCTCCATATCTTTCTAACCGGACAGTAATTTTGTTGTTAAAACGATTACACTGTACTGTAGAAATGTACTAAGTACCGAGCCGGGCGGTGGTACTACCCCGGGCGAATTCTAGACTCTTACCATCTGTTAAATTTAATAAAAATCGTAGTGGAGTATGCTCTAGGCCTCCTCAATAATGAAGAGAGACGCGTGATCAGTGGTGGGCCATAAATGGCTTGTAGCCAATATTATGCAATATTCGTATACAACTTATCTGTGAAATAAGGATAAGGAATAGAAGCTTACCTAATAATACGTTTGACAAAGAAGCATTTTTGTGTTTTGAATTGTTTTATCTTCGCACTATGATCTAATCCGACGCGTATGGACTTTAAAACAACAATAACTTACAAAACACTTCTTGCTAACTTGCCAAGGCAGTTTCACTCGCACTTTCGGAACTAAGAAAAATGTTTTCATAACAAGGATTTAACCATTTCTAATGCGGGCACCCTCGCCAGTCCCTGCTCACTAAGTGCAAGTCTAAGGGACATTGCATCGATCCGACTTTCCCTGCACCTGTCTTGTGGGGTCTTGTGGGGTCCACGGATACAAAACGGCGACACGGCTACGATATCAAACGCCCGCCCAATCAAGTAAACTGTTGGGCGAAGTCACAAGGAAATTTTTTTTCCAACACTTTTACACTTTATAATAGAAGATTTTAATATTTGATAAGCTCGACTTTCTTGCTTAATGCAGACCTTCAGTAAGCATATATTCTCCATGAGATGGACCTATGGGTCCGGGCAGCGTGACGAAGTGATGGAAGTACCTACATATGTAATGAATGACAAATCGAGAGGATTATGTATTTTCTCCTATGTAGAGCGTTCTTTTATGTGTAGCGCGATTGTAGAGCTGTTCAAGAGTGAAGTCTATAATGTGAATTTGTTTGATAAACAACTGAATAGCAGAGTTAGTTTCACTGTTTAAGTGAAATGCATGATTTTAGTTTATTGTGCTATTACCTTATTGTTTTAATATTAAACGTTAGTTTCAAGAATTCATACTCCGAAATATATAGAGACAGTTACTTCCTTGATATTAAGTAGGTATATTGTTATTGATAAGATGTTACATTACTAATGTAACATCTCAGAATCGAGAATTAGGTACATCTATCTATAAAGGATAAAAATTGAGCGGTACAGTGTTCAATCTGTGATGATAAAAGAAAGTATACACCTGTCTAGTAACAGATCAATGTATCCAAAAATATTAAAGTCATATTTAGTCTCATATTTAGTATTTTTGTATCAAAGTAAAATACTTTGATACAAAAATTGTATTTGCGATGACATTACTATAAAAATTACGGATTGAAAGAAGCAGAAAGAGATAGCTACATGAAAGTTAGCAAAATTTGACTTCTTTCACTACTTCTCAATTTCACTATTTCACTACTTCTTTACATATCAACTATCATTATCTAATTGCTAATTAAATCAGTGAAAGAGAAAAATAGTGCGGAACAGTGCGTAATCTGTGACGATAAAAATTATAATATGAAGGCAAATCTTCAACGGACATGGATTCAGGGATGTTACATGTGTATTTTCTATTGTTACATTAACTACAATAGTTACTCATCAGTCAGTGAGGCGTATTGCTATTGTACGTAATGCTTTTACCTGAATCTCAACTGCAACCCGATGCTTCCCTTGAGAGAGCGTCTTTGTTTGCACGAGAATTTCACGTAATCTGCGACTCTAGGATAGATAGAGCTCTGTACATCCCAACTATGTTATTAATAATCCTATTCATTTGAGCGTTTATGTCGCAGGAGCGTCCCATTGTGTTGCGTTGGTTGTACCTATTGGTTGGTTGGTTATATTGTTGGTGACAGTGATTGATAACAAAATTAAATATGGTCAAATAACTGAACAAATATTCCCTCTAATAAGTAGTTTATAGACGTTATCAAATCAATAGATCTGATGCGTTTATGAACTTCTGGACTAGAAAGTTGTTCTGATAGTCCAGGTAAAGCACTCATACACTGGCGTCAATTCTTAATGATTGACCAAAAACAACTATTTTGACCGTAGAGCTCGACAACGAAGCCTAACAACAATCAATTTTCCAAAAATATCCCATTACTGATTCGACCCTCTCACTGTTTAATTTATTAGTACGTGGATATAAGTATTGTTAATGTTTAGAGCTTTATTGATTCTGACAACGCACACTGCATTTGTTTTGGATTGACTAGGTTTATCAGCCATGAAGGCATGTGAGTGGGGAAGGCTTGAAGTGTTCAGTGCAAGTGATGTTCAGGGGCCGTATTCCCCCGCGTGGGGGCGGGAGGCCGTAGTAGGAATATCCTTCACCTCCCGCGCTAGGTCAGGGTTAACGGTACCCCCGAGCTGGGTGACTGGGGGCCTTCGACCTTGGATCCGACGCGTGTGCTAATGCACTCTATGCCCTTCACCTCGGCCAACGCTATGATTTTAAACTTTATGACTAATAAGTACAGTTCTAGATAGGTATCGATTATGAAGCAGAAACTACCGCAGAAAGGCGTAACCTGAAAGGGTTACAAACACATTCGATTCAGACCCAGTCGTCCGCAGATCATCAGGGAACGACACAAAAACAAAGAACCCATGGACATGCGTAGCCAATATCCAAATTTTAGAGTGTATTGCGCATCGTGTGTCGATGACAACCTTATGACTATCCCATTAGAGCGGACTATTCATTACCGTCGGCGCGCAGTTGCCGATGTAACGCCGTAGTTCGATAAAGGATCTTGATGCGTTTTTATTGAGTCCGAAATCGCCCGGACGAAACATTTTCGTCTTGGAGACGGTCGATGTGTTTTGGAAGTTAGTAGTCGGTGATAAGGTAGAGATTCGGTTGAGATGTGTCGGGTGGGTGTCGGGTCGATAGTGGCCAGGCGCGGCGCGGATCGATGGAGGGGCCGACGGCGCGGGCGAGACGCGTGCATCGCCCCGCGCCGTAGCACTAGCGCCAGATACAAGGCTACACCAACACACCAACGCTACACGCTCGCCACAACAACAGCATTCGCAACGTTGCTTCGTAGCTCGTCGGCCCATAATAGTTGCCTAATAGCCTATGATGGCCTAACAATAAAAATATGACAACTGGAATTGACCCATTCAACTGAGGATGACTCTTTTTATGATAAGGAATTTGCGTTGCCTAAGCAATTTAGTAACTATGAAAACTACCTACTGAGCGCAAGTGTTGGCTAAATTATTCACTCACTAAGTCACTAAAAAAGTTTGTTCTAAAACTCTACTACATTTTTAATTACCAACCTGTTTCTCCCACAAACAAGTTAACCTATTTAATGCGGTAATCGACTTCGGAGTAGACGTACGGGTATATTGAAGTGTTTGAATACTAAGTAATATACTTATTTATGGGTCTTATAAAATTGGTACCTATTATCCTACTTACAAAAATTAACATATAAAGGGACAGCTAGGCTTGAGACATCTTTTGCAATGGCAGTGTGGATTGGTGGTACATTTCACACACATAATACGATGAACATAATACGTATTATGGTATATTTACCGTCATGCAAGTTTACTTACGATGTTTTCCATCATAAAAGGTAGTTGTTATACTACTTCAAAATTGTTTAGTCAGCATTATTCAACATTATTTAGTTATAAAAATGCATGTACGGGTGAGCGGTATCGATTAATATAATCTTATCTGTTTACGGACGATTCACACATATCAGTGAAGTCACCTTTCCGTCACAGTACCGGCAAATCTTTAATCAAACTGATATGTGTGAATCGAGCATTATCCTTTGATTATATTTTTAGTTCAGATATTAGACAACAGCATTGATCGTCATATTATCTATATGATACTATTATGCCGTGTGGATTATTTTACATTGACCCAATAACGGTAGTTATTTTCATGTTCTAAGGTTAAATGTTTATCCCACGGGTTTATCCCATACTATTATATTTGTGACTAGCGAACCGCCCTCGCTTCGCTTCGGGACCCGTAAGTATCAACCGCGTAGGTCCCGCTCCCGTAGGAATTTCGGGAAGATAATAAACTATCACCAAAATTAATTGAGGTTAAATTAAATTAAACTTACAAATAAAGCTTACGACAAAATAATAACAAAGTAGCAAAGGATCACAGCAAGATTAATTCAGATTAAACTTGGAAACGCGGCAAGTTTGGTATGGCAGTGGGTTCGACCAAATTTGATTACCATAAAAACGGTTCTAGTGTGTTAATCTTAAAAGATAGACATATACTGTCGTGGACATTTTTTTAGATCATTTCAAGAGGAATAATTCTTTCATACATATATTTTTGGTATCTTGAATCGTTTTCGCAACGCATGCAACGAAAGCCCTCGAGAATGAATAATTTTCCCCGTTTTTTCCACATTTTCCATTATTTCTTCGCTCCTAATTGTTGCAGCGTGATGTTATATAGCCTATAGCCTTCCTCGATAAAAGGTCTATTCAACACAAAAAAAAATTTTCAATTCGAACCAGTAGTTCCTGAGATTAGCGCGTTCAACCAAACAAACAAACAAACAAACAAACTCTTCAGCTTTATAATATTAGTATAGATTATATTGAACTAGCTTTGCCCGCGTATATTTTTTAACTAAGTTTCCGACAAACTTTGATTCCTTTGTTTACCTCTTTAGATGTGGAATGTTATGATAAAATCCGTTCTTAGTAGACGACTACTAACTTTAAACTACCTGCCAAATTTCACCTTTATACGTTAAGTATTTTGCGATATTTCTTGATGAATATGTGACCTAGATTAACGTGTTGCTTAAACCAATCATAAGACTTTTCTTACACAACTTTAACTACAGCGTGGTCTTATTTTATCCATACTGAGGGACTATTCAAATAGGTATAGATTTGCCGCTGATCACGTTAAACTAATAGCGCTACCGCTATACTCGTAGGTACCAAAACTTGTTAATTGCCGTCCATTATAGATAATAGAAGCATCCAATGCATCGATTACATAAAAAAAACTCCTAATATAGTAGGTAATAGTTTTTCGCCGCCGACAGCGATATAGGTACTATCCTGTTTAAAGTAGGTACTGTAAATATTCATGGACGTATCTAGGCTCCTTATACCTACATGAAAAGGGGAAGTTTCAGATCCAGCGGTGGAAATCATTTTCGAATCAGACTTTTAAAAGGTGTAACAACCCTAGGTACTTCATCAGATCCTACCCTGCCCAGTTAAATATAGGTGGGTAAAATGGGTATATTCGTATCTATGGGCGGGGAATGGCAATTCCATATTCTCGGCGACTCAGTCAAGTACAGTAGGTAACAAGTATCAACCCTAATATTTCCTAATCATATCCACTCCAAAACATTGCTATGCCTTTCTGACATGCGCTATAAGCATATTGAGCATACACCATACACTGACAGCTAAAGCTACATATTCAACTTACCTGAAAGTTGATAGTGGAAGTGACGATCCTCATGGACTCGGCGTAGTTCCTTAGCACGGAGTCGGTGCTGAGGCAGCTCTGGCGCCACTCGTACAGCTGCTCCAGCCGCGTCACGCAGCGCTCGCAGATCTTCTTCGGCAAGAAGTCGTCCTTCGACACCTGCTGTACAAACGAGTTCAGATATCTTTCGTCTTGCTCTCGCAAAGGGCTTTACGCTTACGCGGTTCTGTTGCCCTGGTACTTGTAACTTGATTATGTTTGTAGATACATAGGAGATAATTTAAGAACAAAATGTTAGAATTGTAGGTATTTTGTTACAAGAAATGTGTCCAGAATTTAGAATTAAAGCTATTACAGCGTCAGGTTTATTTATTGCCTGCTCAATGCTAATCAAATCCGTTTACTTTCGTAATTTGATTCTTTTGTTAAGTTCATTTATTTTAAGGTAAATAAATTATCAAAGATAAATCAGGATTTATTCTGTGTACAAAGTACCTAACAAAACACATCATCTTCAAGCTTGTTAAAAAAAGTACTAGTAAATCACTTGAATTACATTAATAAGAAGCTCCTCCGTACGCGCATGTAAATGAAACGAGAAGTGAATATAATATTGGGCACATTCCAATACGTAAAACATCGGAGATGGTGGCTTAGTGAGTTGCCTGCGGAGATTTTCAATTTCCTGACGTCCCCAAAGCGTTCCGAACTTCCTTCCTTCAAACAAACTTATGACAGCTTCTGTTCCGAAATTACATTCTCTATACATTACATTCTTAGTCTGTTTTCAAGTCTGTAACTATTTAAGTAAACTGTGAAATTTGTGAAAATCAAGTTGCATCTGTTATACAATGTGTCCGGTTTCGGTCTGTACAAACTTATAGGGCGTGTAGTATGAGTTATTTTATGAATAAAGTTCTTCTAAATACTGGGGGACAATTAGGTACATGTTTAGATGTTGAGGAAGAAAGGCGTCATGAAGGATATTTTCATCACTTCATTATGTTTTTATTGTTATAAAACATTGTAGGTATTTAATATCATTACACAGTAGCGATCCGCTCTGGTTTTGCACGGGTATCAAAGCCTAATTATTACGTCACATTTTTTGATTGCATTAGCTCGTTGTTTCGAAACCGTTCAAGCGAGATCCGTGCTTGAATTTATCTTTTTCACTGTCTACCATGAATTTAGGCTGTTTGGCTTATACAAATCTATATAACTTTTTTAGTGAAAAGACATAAGTTCCTACCTAATCTAAAAAACGTGTCGTATGACATATCTACCTACATATGGGAAGAAACGAAGGTAATGCTAGTATTGGACTTGACGGATGAAAATTACAGGCTATTTAATTTTTTACTTCAATGTAGGTATATGTAGATTTAGCATAAATTGTCATGGTCGCCGGTATGCAAACCATCGGGATTTACACCTAGGACTTTTAATAGATGAATGATTCAGTCACAATGGTAGGTAATATAAAACACTTACTTTTTGGAGTTAATAAATTTTATCCTACTAATATTATAAATGCGAAAGTTTGTAAGGATGTACCTATGTGAGTGAGTGAGTGTGTGTGTGTGGGTTTGTTGCTCTTTCACGCAAAAACTACTGAACCGATTTTCATGAAACTTTGCAGAAATATAGCTTAGACATCGGAAGAACATAATTTGTTAAAATTTATAGAGATTTTTGAAGGGTCTTGTTCCCCGAAGCGAAGCGAGGGCGGATTTACTAGTAGTTTATAATCAAATGATAGACGAATAAAGCTTAGAGCATTTTATGAGTCTGCCAACCGGATTCTGAACTCCTAAGCATTATTTGCATCTGAGCTATGTGAGTTGGAAAATACAACGAAATGACGGTGAGTAGTGCCTCAGTAGTGGCTCTCCCTTGATTTTTAAGGCATCCACAGATTTCGAATTTTTATTCGTGATAGACGCACAAACAAACAAAGAAATTTCCCTTATTGCGAACTACAAAATTTACCTTAACTACTTATTTATTTCCCTTTTCTGCAAAGTAGACGAGAAGGCTTGTTGACGTCGGTCTAAATTAAAATCTGATTGGCTTCGCATTCCTCTCGACTCGACTTGCCTTTGATATTTGAGTTGCAAACTCCCCCGGTTACGGACAAAAGGCTCGATGGAAGCTCTTTAAATGTAAGTTTATATTTATTATCTCTTCTTTATTCCGGCTGTATATAATTGTACGTTCGCCTACAATGGGATTAATGAGGAAAATATACATAAGCTATCATTGTTATGTAGGTATATTTGTGTCGTGCTGTGCGACTTTGTTCGCAATCCGTTTTTGCCGCGTAAATCCCGATTTTGTAGGTTTTCAGGATGAAAATATCTTCCTGTGTCTTCCAGTGATACTTTAGTGAGTGAAAGTAGGTTCAGTCGTTACAGAGATAAGCCCTTAGAAAAAGTTTGTATATTTTAGTGTTATTTTATTATTTGTAGTTTCTTGAAAAATAGATACAGTTATTTTATTTATTTGTATGTATAACTTATTGGTTAAATACTTAGTACATAGTATCTCAATGGTTAAATACAAGGTGACATTGTAATTGAATGACGTGCGTTGGGAAAGACAGACTCATCACACACCCACGTCCCGAAGAGAAACGTTTATAGGTACGCAAAACGACCCGCTTGGAAGTCGAAGGTTAGCTTTTATAGACGCAAGAGATGATTTTTGCTAGAATAAAACATTATGTAAGCAACATGCAAATGTTTAAGATAATATATAACTATTGATTTTATATGTGTGTAACCATAGAATAGTTTTAAATAAAAATATTAATTTGTTTTTAGAAACTCTAGTCATGTCCATGTTGTAATCAAAAAGTATAAAAAAACCCTCGGGGAAATTATTGTACAAACCCAAGAAAATTCATTTTATAAATATGGATTTAACAGTTCGATGAATTTGTAATTAATTGAAACTGTTTTGAGAGTGGATTCTTTATTTTTTGTTTGTTTATGTTAGCCCTTGACTATTTTTTTCGTTTCTATGACCCCACCTGACGTTAAATAGCAAAGTAGCCTTAAGATGGAAATTCTTGCGAACTTAAAAAAACCTAATGAATTGAATACATCAACATAATAATCGAACGGAAACACCGACGTATTTTTTAAATAATTTAAACAGCTGCATCTTTCTGAATCACAGAGCACTATTTTGTGCGGAGCTATAATTAATGCTATATTTAATTGCATTGGAAAAAAACATGGCACGGCAAACCTATCCTTGTAGGTCCTGGCGGGTTCTATTGGGTTTGTGTTGTGCCTTATTTTCTTAGTAGGGTAGTTTTGAAATTTTTATTTAATTTTAATTAAAAATAGCTGCCTCGACTTCGCATCAATGCAATGTACCTATCATCATGAATAAATATAGCCTAATCAGTTTTATCCGAGATAATGTCTGATTCCAATTTATTTAATCGGTCTTGGAATTTTTTCTTTACAAACCATTCAAATCTTTTACAAACCATTGAAATCTTTCTTCATTATTATAAATAAGTGTAGATAAAAGTTTATATAAGGTCTGTACTGTTGTAATAATTAATTTTTATGAAACTGCTTTAAGCTAAAAAAAATGCATTATGCTTTAAATAAACAGACATAAATAAACAAACAGAAAAAATATTTGTTTAAAAAATGTTTGAAAACATGAAAACTCTTTCATTTTAACATTTTTTATATCGCTGAAGTTAATAAGGTAGTTACTGAACGTAGCGAACTCACCGCGAGTTTCAGGTCGAGGTCACAGGTTAATTTAGTTTCACTCTGAGAAAAATCGTAGTCAAGCGTTGAACATAATATTTTGCTGTCGGAATTCGGATGTCGCTGAGTTCCGTCTTAGCATATTTCACTTTAAGACGGTATACGATATTTAAATCATAAAGTCACCGGTCACCGGAGTCTAAAAGGACGGAATAATATGAAAAGTGTTAAGTACCTACTTTGTAAATACTTACTGAAATGTTTTTTGAGGTTAAGTTAGTAAGGAGGTTAAGTTTGAGGTTAAGTAAGTCAATGTCAAATATTTTTATGCCGTTTTTAACCGACTTCAAAAAAGAAGGAGGCTCTCAATTCGACTGTATAAATGTTTTTTTTTTATGTTTGTTCAGCGATTTTTTCGCCGTTTATGGGCCGATTTTGATAATTATTTTTTTGTTGTAAGGTAGATATGCGCAGTGTGGTCCGCTGATCTAGGGCACCAGGATCTGATGATGACATCTCAGAGAAATCGAGGGGAAATTTCGAGAATTGTAGGGGCGACCAGTGTTTTTGCTAATGTTTTCATAAGTACATTAAAGCGCTACCATTTCATGAAGGTCTGGAGTCGATCTGATGAAGCCGAAAGACAGCCGAGGGAACTCCTCAACGATTTACTTCAGTTATCTAGTGTTTGGGCTTGATTCATTTGTAGTGACGAGAACTTTACAACTACATAGTAGTTTTTGAGTTATCTCTTCTTATCGAGGTTGAAGCCGGTTATTTTTTTTTGTAAAAAGCAATAATTAAAATGTTTTGTTATTGACTGAACAATCTTATTAATTTTTATGTGACAAGCATGTCGTCCCCATAGAAGGAAAACTAACTCATTACAATTTTACGGAAATTCACTTTATTACATTTTCGTAAAGCCCAAATTGCATCTTTCTATGTTATCGGTAGGTATATTTCTATGTCACCTATGAACAAAGAAGACGCCAAAACAATTAACTCACAACATTAATTTTAAAAGAATTATTAAATTTGTTGAATTAAAAATAGATAGTGAGGTAATTGCCATTTATATCTATGAGATAAAGTGTAAAGCCTTACATAACGTTAAAAAATGTTATTGTATCTCTTACACAATAAAGTTATGGGGATTTTACGACCAAAAAAATCACTAAAACGCGTTTTTCTCGAAAGTAACATTCTGTTAGTTAGTGAATTTTCCTCTTATTGAACATCGACACAGATCACTCAAAAGCTACTCGCTAGATGTCGCCCTTCACGATAGTTTCGAATGAAGTAGTAGTTTCGAACAAGTACTTAGTTTCGAATGAAGAGATAAACAAACATTGGAATACTCAGCAAAAAGTTATGAGATAACGAACATAAATTAAACACATTTTTAAGGAAAACTCAAAAACTACCCGGCTAGATGTCACTAAAATTTATGAGAGCAGACGACAACTACCTTTCGAATAATAAATATTAAAAATTTGTTTACCCAGTAGGTACCTACAACGAAATACGACCAGAAACAATATAATTATGTATCTTCACCGTAAAACCAGGACAGTTGTTCAGTCCACATATCACAACATTCCTTATAATTGTAGAACTAAATTTATAAGTTAGTAGGTACGATAGTTTATACATACTTCATTAAACGGACATTAAAATAATTAAGTAACTTTTATCAAAACAGCGTAGAAAAAGTTTGACTTAACTTTTTGTGCTTTATATTTTTGTTTTGTTATTGGCACCAATATCTTAGTACAGCCGTAATTTTTTTAGTGTTTTCAAATTTTAAGAAATAAAATATGTATGTTTTTTTAACACAAGTTATTTAATTACCCGTAATTAGAAATAACTATAAAAATATTGTTAATTTTATTATAATCATTATTTACGGCGCAGGTGATATTTTTGTCTCGAATTAAGATGATAAAGTTTTGGAATTCACGAAGTAGGTTTCCATGAACTATATAAAATATATTTAAACTTTCCGCTTAAAAAAAACTGAAAATATTTTTACTTGTATGCAGGTATTTCATATCACGTATATTAATTGTTATGCGTAACTGAAATTAAGAATGTACGTAAGCTTTTTATTATTCAGAATAAATTAGTAGAGTGATTCAGCTAAGGTTATTATTTCAGCTTGCGCAGAAGGCTTGAGCGCGCAAAGGACTTGCTAAGAAACTTGCAATATAAACAAACTGAAAGGTATTGTCTATTTAAATAACAAACAAGAATATTGTTTTAACCCTGAAAGGTTGTGGCTATTTTGGTTTCCATTTTATTATTAGTATCCCTTGGTACTAAGTAGAGTTCAACAGGTATCGTGTTTTATGTCGTCGACTTAGTGTTATCGCTCGTAGGCCGTAGCGCGCACGCGCTACGCGGCTACGGCCGGCCGATCCGCGACGCACCTCGCTCCGAGCTTTATTATCGCACTTTTATGCACGAAAACTGAATTAACACCATCTCTTTAACACTAAACAATACACCTATAGCTATACAACACACCAATACATAGAAACGATTCACTTCTTCACCCGACGGCGGAGGTTACGCAATATCAAGGACAATGCGAATTAGTGTAAAACTGGACTTACCATTGTCGGTAAACAGGTGCGGAGCTTGAACAGGATCTGGCGCTGTTCAGACTCCTTGTCGAAGATGTGGAGCCGAGGACCGCTCTTGAGCGAACACAGGCGGCAGAGGTCCGTGAACGCGGTGAAGTTGAGGTCCTCGGGCTCGGTCATCGCGAAGCACCTGATGAGGAGGTCGAGGAGGCAGGAGTTGTCCATGTATACGGCGGTGGCTGTCGGGTGGCGGGAGACGGTCAGCGCCGCATGTCGCGGGTGCTGACTCGGGGAGGCGTCGCGCCGCCGCTGCGTCCGGGGGGTACTGGGGCCTGCGCGCGGCCCCCAGCCCCCGCCGGCGCCCCCTCGCGCCCCCGACCCCCCCGCCTGCCCCCGCCGCCCCCCGCCGCCCCCGGCCGCGGGGGTGGCACGGACGCGCCGGAAAATGCGTGCCAGTTTTTCCACGTCGTCTGCAATTGCCGAATAAGCGTATCGATTATGACGCAATTATCTTGGTTGATTGTTTGGGATGGATTATAAAACAGGAAAACACAGCCATTAGTAGTAATATGACACTAAATAAATAGGTATTTTGTATTTTAAATGACATATTTAAGTTACTTTATTTACTTAATGAATGTAGTAAGTATAAAAATATATTTTGTTCTTGCTGGCTATATTTATCAAAGCTCTTTAGCAGGCTTTGTTGTTGAAGTAGGCTTTATAGTAAAAATATATTTTTATTATTAGGTTACAGGAAAAACCTTGCGAAGAAAAAGGAACAAGTTCAATATTTTCCTTTAAAATTACTGAAAAAAATGTTTTTTTTTAAATGAAATTCATGCTGTGTCATAAACCGTAGATGAGCGTAGCTTATTGCTTATCATACGAGTTTAACTTTGTCCTGGAATCGTGGTGCTTGTGACGTATTAAATCAATATACAAGTACGTTTTCCCATTGTAATACTTCACAGAGGAAATATCCATCAAAGTTAGCAGGCAGGCTGTACAGATGAGGCTCTTATCGTGAGCCGAAATCGCTTTTACTGACATGAAAATAACATCTTCAATAAAAAATCACTTAGTTTAGATATTTAATTCGTTTTTGCAGTTTATATAATTATAGTAGTTAGGTAGATGCCTACTCGAAATAAAAATGTATGAGAATAAAAATAATTATAAAATGTCTGATGAAAATAATAAAAAAATAATTATAAATACCTAAACCGATTTTGGCATGGTGCGTTTACGCTTCAATTATGGTTTTGTGTTTGTTTCATTTAGAGCAGTTCAAAAAAAATAGTTTAACAGTGTTGGCTAATTTGCTAAGTCTATGGTTTAAATTTAAACAATCACGTCTAACAGATTTTTAGTCTGGGTATTAATCGATTTTCCTAAAGCGAGGCGAGGGCGATTTAACTAGTTATGAAATGGAAATGTGAAGCTTACAGCAACTAAGTAGGTATTAAATAAATACAGCTAGCAATACATGTTTACGTAACGAACAAAGAGATTTCTGCTAAAATTAATGACTTTGTCGTTTGTTCTTGCCAAATACAATCGTACCTATTGTTTTGTACAAGAAGCGGGAAAATAGATGGCTTCAGATAAAACGAAATTGAGTTTTGTGCTCCGTGCGGGCTTAATAGAACAATTTTTGTATAAAAAAAAATCATTTTTGGTTGAAAAAAATCTTATTTATGGTCAAGACAACTTTAATTAACGTTTTAACAATTAAAAAATTAAAATGCACTGCATTCTTTTGAATATTTCATTCAGAGATTTAAGTGAAGAGGTAGAACCTGAGTGAGAGGTTTTCATGGGTTCGCTCAGTTCGCTCTTTACAAAATAGTCAAAAGAAAAATAAATAAAAAATCTCATAATTTGACAAATACTGTCATTGTTGTTTGTCATATAACCCATCTATAAATATTGCATTTCTTTAAATATTATTACAATAAAACCTTGCAATGTCTACCGTTTCGTCAGATTCGGACATTCATGCATATTCGGAGCGAACCTTGGCGATTATAAAACCTGAAGCTTACGAAAATGCTGAAGAAATAGAAAACCATATACGAGACAATGGATTTATTATACTTGCTGTAAGTTATCATTACCACTATACACATGTAATAAAGCATCGTTATCCCACAGCTGGACTCAATTCTCATCCTTTCTCCTCCTCATCATGAGCGTCCTTTGATCGCTATAAACGTATTTTATATCGTTTTCGATGTCTGCAGTAGAAGAGTTTTAGCATGGAAGATTTATCATTGTTGTAATTTTAGTACTTACCTATCATAGAACAGTTGGTATAGCTACTAGTGTTGGGTTTACTATCCGAATAGAGTGGATATGTTCATCAGGTATGAGATTAGGTAAGTAAGCTTATTTTTAACCAACTGCAATAAAAGGAGGAAGTTCTCAATTGCACATTATTTTTAAGTGTGTTAAGTAAGTATCGTAACTATAAGTAACTTCGTATTAGGTGAAATGATTTTGTTAATTCTTGTTTTATTCGAAAGCTAGTACTTGTAGTCCATTGCTACATAAATTATGACATAGCTTGTGCAATACGTAGGTACTATTAATATTATAAACATCATCATATTTGTTCCAAAGGAATCCAAGACTCTGGTTGCCACAACCAGAGAGAGTGAAGTACAGTCTACAGTACTATAGTAAAGTCAATGAAGAAACGAATGGGTGTTTTGTAAGAAAGTCCCAATCCAATATTTACTTGAAACTACACAGCGGGAGGCGTGCATTGGCGCCGCTTGAGCTTTATGACTCATCCAGGGGTTTACAACCTTTCTTGAATAATATTTATTCAAATATTTTTATACCCTTTAATAGAATGATAAAACGAAAATGGAATGCTCTTTGTAGTCTACGGCGTCGAATTTATTACCTACTCATTAATAGAACGATGGTAGTAGCTCTGTAATGAGCGACGATTTCCTCTAGATGTCCTTTAATGTGTCTGTGTGCGATTTTATAATGAGTGACTGAAATGAAGTTTTGCCAAATTAGGTTTTTAGAAACATTATGCAAATAATTTGCTTTTAATAAAGTATTTAAATAAATACGGGGTTAATACAATTTTTAAGATTCCCTCCGAGATTTTGAATAGGTTATTCTAATTTCAACATCCTAAAGGATGTTTTAAGTTTTGAGGTTATTTGCCTTTTTAATTTCGCATTAATTTTACCTATTTAATAGCGCGGCCCAACTGTAATTGACGTTACTCTCTTGTCTATTTCTCAACCGTAAATTACAGCGCGGCATAAGTAACCTAGCACAAACAGGCGGGCCGTAGGTTGATATCCCCTGCCTAAATGTACTTTAATGATATCATAAAGTCGGATCGATGCGAATTGCCGCGTGTTATTGCTCCAGTTCGTTCCTACAGTGAAATGTTAATGACAAATATGTTATGATGTTGTTCGACGCATTATCATTATTCCCCCTTGAATATAAACTCTTATCATGTTTGAATATGCATGATAATATTGCGGGAGACCTAATTGTATACAATTTTTAATGCTAGTCCATGTCAATAATTTTATAAGAATATAATTAATAGTAGGTACATTATGATACAAGTGTGCGAAGTTGGTCATTACATTCGAGGCGGTATTGAGCCCGAGCCGCAAGGCGAGGGCTGTAATAGAGCCAAGACTGTAATGAACAAAGCACACGCGTATCATACGACGTTTTTCAACACACTTGCGAGGAAAAAAACAATTAGGTATCGACATTTTTCAGTCACAAATCAGCAAATTATAAACGAACAAATGTTTGCACAAAATGGCGCGGTTTATTTTTTCGCGCGCCGTATCTTTGGTTGAATAACTATGCGCGCGCAGGTTAAGTCCAGAGGCACCGAACATTCAGCCACAATATATTAAACTAAATAATTATGTATTTCTAATAAGAATTTACGGTAATTAATGATTTAAAATATTGTATTTTTTAAATGCTTTAATAGATAATTAGATGAAGTATAATCTTATCTTATCAGATTTTGACTAAGTACAACAAGTTTATTTATTTACAAAATAACAAATCTTTTGGTAACAACCTCTTTACGGATATTAAAAAAAAGTGGAATAAGAAAAACACTAGTGCGGCAATGAAAAGTAAAACGCACTAGTGTGTAATAAACCGCATTCCGGGCGTAAGACTAAAGAAAACATATCGACTTTACGAGCAAGTGTGGTGAAAAGAACATTATATAACGCTTTAACGAAATTTCATCATAATTAACTGATAACTTTTTTCTAATAAGTAGGTATGCCTACATTTTTCGAAGGGGTCGACCGTACGAGCATAAGATGAGTGCATCCCTTTATACCTCTGTTCAGCAACAGGGTTTGTGGTTTTCTTCAATTAATGCATGTTATACTTAACTATTATTTTAGTAGTTGGATTCTAATATTAATCAACAAATGTATGACTGTAACGTGCGCGCTGGTAGCTCGTGTAGGTACCTACCTAGTGAAGGCGTTTTACACCCACTTCTTTCACGAGTAGGAAGTTCCCCGGGTGTAGGTATCTAAATTGCACCATAGACGACAAAGGATTCACAATGCCCAATGTCCATAATTTTCATAAAGCATGTATTAAAAGTAAAATCAGAGCACCATATTGTTTTTGACGTGCAATCATAAATTCTCTTTTCAAAAACGTGACGTATTTTAGAATGCAAAGATCCCCAAGATGAATCTGATCTGCGATACACGGGGGGTAGAAATGTGAATGTCCGAGCGGCCGGCGCCCGCGACCAGTGAAGGGTTGGACACGGTGTCCAAGGTTTTGATTTACAAAGGATAATATAGGACTTGTGTTTATGGGGAATTTATTTTATGATTCAATATTGTATTACCTACCTACTGTAAAAGAAGGGAAATAATACGACTATTTTTACTTTAGGATTTTATAATTTTCTGCTCAATGACAATACATCGAATCGAATACCAAATCAAATTCGTCAACGTCACATCTTTCTTTTTCAAATAACATCAGTTCATGCAAAAAGTATCGTCAATGGCTACAGATAAAGCTAAGGTTATGGCTTTGGCTTTATTGACACCTTCCGCTCCACCGTCTGGCTGTGACGGCTGCCTGGCTGTGGCTGGAGGGAATCATCAATATGGCGGGCGGTGGCTTTGGCTTGGCTTTGGCTCTAACTAAGGCTAAGGCTACGTGATGCGTTGGCAGGCAGCTCCTTTAGGCACAATTTAGCTGGCAGTGCATCAGCTTACGTCACGTCCGTTACAATCGGCCATCCTGCAACAATTGCGTCCCGCAATTGGAACGCACACAAAGTGTTAATAATTTAACAAAATCAACAACAACTTGTACTTGCACAGCATGATGACAGCGACATAAAATGGCATAATACATCACCTTTTATGCTGAGATATACACCTCCACGTAATGATCATTTTTATAAAACTGATAAGCATTCACTGATTCAATTTCTCTTTGCATTTTGACAAGGCTCTTCTCTTCATTCAGACTGGTTGTAGATTCTTATTGAGGGCTTTCACAAATTTTATCTGACAGATTAGACAGTTCTTCCTTTTCAAGTAAAGTAAATATGGCATTGCATCTTGAAAACTATTTTCCATATCGTAGTAAGTATATCAGTTCGTCATTGGCATAAAATTTAACTCTGTTCAGCTGTTCCACGAGATCCATCTAGCATTTCTCTATCCAGCATTTCTCTACCAGCGACAATACGCACTTGGAATTGAACATCACCTGATGTCCGGAAGCGCTGATCCATATTCAAAGCATCAGAAATCCATGTCCAAGTCTCTCCTTCCCTGATACTTTTATCGCTTTCAATTTTGGCCATTATTTTTTATTCTCTCCATTGCTAGGACGTAGGTATTACGTTTTTTAACATTATTATCCACTTCTGAATGTAAAAGAAGGGAAATAATACGACTATTTTTACTTTAGGATTTTATAATTTTCTGCTCAATGACAATACATCGAATCGAATACCAAATCAAATTCGTCAACGTCACATCTTTCTTTTTCAAATAACATCAGTTCATGCAAAAAGTATCGTCAATGGCTACAGATAAAGCTAAGGTTATGGCTTTGGCTTTATTGACACCTTCCGCTCCACCGTCTGGCTGTGACGGCTGCCTGGCTGTGGCTGGAGGGAATCATCAATATGGCGGGCGGTGGCTTTGGCTTGGCTTTGGCTCTAACTAAGGCTAAGGCTACGTGATGCGTTGGCAGGCAGCTCCTTTAGGCACAATTTAGCTGGCAGTGCATCAGCTTACGTCACGTCCGTTAAGTGTAACGGTTATGTAGTGACATAAGCTTACCTACTTGTAATTTTTCCTGTATAAACACTGGGATTATATCATAGGTATATTTTTATTACCATCCATGATTGTTTAAAGCCCATATCTGTTAGCTTATAACTAAAAAAGCTCTTCTCGCATTCAGTAAAATTACTGTTTCAATTAGATAAAGGAAGCAGTAATTTTGTTCGGAATATTGAAGTTGCTTGAGGGATTTGAATCCCGAGGGAGAGAAAGAAATGAGAGGGAGAATAAATAAAAAATAAATAAATACTCATCATCCACTAGGACATCCGGCCTTTTCGCAAGCAGCTTCGCTACGCACTTGGCTGTAAGATCCTCATGACAGTTCTATATTCAAGAGGGCATGATATCTTAACCACTATCCTCAATTTTTTTCTTGGATCTAACCATTAATAAAATTTAGGCTAATTTTGTGATCCCTAAAGTAGGTATCTCAGGTAGGTAATTCTACAAATTTTCAATTAATTACAACAATCATATAGATCTACATTAATCGTTTAATTTTTAATCTCTTCGTAGTTGACTTGTACGATTGACTTTAGTCCTCTCTGACCAAGTGGAATGGTTACTGTAATTGGTATGCAAAGTACGTATCTGCATTAGTCGCGAGCGCGAGGGCGCGCTTGCATTATTCCGCGCCACAACCAACCCTCGTTAGTGTAGGGTTGTCACTCGCTTACTTGATCTTAACCTGCCCACCATGGGGCAAGGATAAACAGTAGGTCTCCTCTCGTCACTGAGAGGGCTAAAATATGCTCCGCGCTGTTTCAGTGAGGATTGAGGAGTGGGGTTAGCTGCCAAACAAGTGTCATAATTTTATACACCGTCCGAAGGCTTCCAATAAAATCTCGATATGGCTTAATTCTACTGCTACTTGACGACTGTTGTCACGATCAATGGAATCTTTCAGCGTATCTTCTACGATAATAAATAAAAAATGGTGTGGGGTGTATCGGTGATACCTTTCTATTTGAATAATTTAGAATTTGAACAATATAATATTTTCGATACCTAGGTACACTGCTTGACCTAGACCGACCTTGACGGACCTGACCGTTCTATTAATATCACCTACGACCACTTACCATCGAAACTAAATTCTTATTAAAAGTATGCACACACGTTACAATTATTATTTAAATTAGATTGTTTTTTATGGAATGCTAAATGAAAATAGCACTTATAAAAGAAGGGAAATAATACGACTATTTTTACTCTAGGATTTTATAATTTTCTGCTCAATGACAATACATGGAATAGAATACCAAATCAAATTCCGTCAACATCATAAATCTTTCTTTTTAAATAACATCAGTCCATGCAAAAAGTATTGCTAGTGGCTACAGATATGGCCTTGGCTTATATTGACACCTTCCGCTCCACCGTCTGGCTGTGGCGGCTGCCTGGCTGTGGCTGGAGGGAATCATCAATATGGCTTTGGCTTTGACTAAGGCCAGGTTCTACAACTTAAAAAGCGGTCGGTGACGCGTTGACAAGCAGCTCCTTTAGGTACAATTTAGCTGGCGGTGCATCAGCTTACGTCGCGTCCGTTACACACTCTTTAACTACTTTTCATACATCGATCTTAATCCTTTGTTTAAGGTTATACTTAACATTAAAATACTGGGGGAATCGGTTAAATACAAGAAAAGTGTGTTTTTAATTTTTTTATAAATTCCCCACTTTGATAATTGAAAACTAGTTGTACCTATCTTGCACAACTTTGTTCACAAATTAAGATTATTTATGGCACTTTTAAAGTCGTATTTCATAAAACAAAAATAAAAAGTACAAAAATTGTAACCACATAAAATTATAAATTCTATGTTGCTGTCGACAACCCTATGTCCACGTGACATCGTCAGGCGCCCCCGTCCGACGGTCACTGTTATCTGTGAAACTCATTGACGTTTCTAGTGGGTAGTGGGGTGACGTCCGAATATCTGTGTAGCACGTACCTACTTACCTACATTGAAGTATTTTTAATTAAAAATATTTAAATTAACTTTGTTACCAAGCTCTTGGCAATTTCCTTAACTATCACTATAAATAATCAATACTACTTTCAACTACTTTGATATTATTAAAAAAACTGTACCTTATTAACAGGTACCTTATTGTATGTAAGGTTAGATAGAAGAGATTCTCGATAAAATTTTTTCTGTGTAAGTATCTCATGACTATGTGTATAGATTTTGATGATTCCTTTTACATTAAAAAGCTGGTAATAGCTGGTACGTGTCGTGGGAACGCATTTAAATTTGAGCGATATCTGGCGATTAGTTTTTGAGTTATCCCTAATAATACGTATTTATATCACTGAGACGGTGAGTGGTGGTGAGAGAAGAAGGTGATGTTCTCATTTTATTACGCGTCATCGTTGAAGTTGTTTTTTTTTGTTATTGTCTGTAGTACCTATTTGCGATATATTTTTTGCTAATTGTGTTGAACCATAGACATGATGTACCTACCTATTTTCGTAAATTTAATCGTAGTTCGTAGTCTTAACTTCATACATACATAGCTCGTACCAACATGTACCCCAGCAATTCGACCCCACTATCTGTAGAAACCATACGCAAATGTAATTATGCTTACCCTTTCAATTTCTAAAAGGGCACTGATCGAATTTCTACGGACCCTATTTTATAGATATTTTTTTAATTAGGCTTCTGTTTTTAAAGTAAACGATGTTGTTGTAGAATACTACATTTTAAAGTTCGTTATTTTTTATGTTAATAGCTGATGGATATCAGTAACGAATTAAAATTCAGTTATTTTAATTCAATCAACTCATATATTAGAAAGCGATGTCGTTTAAATAATCATAGTTTAATAGTTTTCGTATTTGGGATTTAAGAGAGTGGTTTTCCAGAGGGAACAGAGATCGTTTTTCAAGTAAAATTAATATATTTATAGAACAATGAATCTGACTTATCTGACCCTAAAAAGACAAAGGTAAAGGGAAGTGTGTATAACGCCTGAAATGTAAATATTACTTGTTTTATTGGTTTATTGCCGTTTTTATTTAGTGTTTTACAAAGGTGCTTTATAATGTTGCTAAATGGAAAATAGGCGGAGTTGTGGCTAGGCTAGATATGTGTTATGAATAGGGTTGTCAACTGTACCTACAGTTTACTCTAAATTAGAGTAGGTATAGTACTTTATCAGGTAGACGTACCTAACAGAGGACGCTAAACTACTCTTCTTTACACAATGTTTACTATACTATTTTATTATTTCTGCTAATTGAAGTTGGTATCTAACCCTAGATTATCATAACCCGGCGGTTTGCGTCGATCCCAAGTGATCGACAAAGTTTAGCAACAGCGAGCGCGGTCGGTAGTTGAATGGGTGACCGCTAGTGGTAAAATCTCTTGAGCGCTTCCGTGCTTCGGAGGGCACGTAAAGCCGTCGGTCCCAGTTGTTATCGATTGATAGCAGTCGTCAAGCCACGTCGGAAGACCTTTGGGCGGCTTGAAAACTTCCGATACTGGGTTGGCCACTATCCCCTCCGCCAATCCGCACTGCAGCAGCGTGTTGGAGGATGCTCTAGGCCCCCTCAATAATGAGGAGATCCGTGCTCAGTAGTGGGCCATTAATGGAATGTAGCCAAACCCTAGGTATGACTGAAGGGGTAGGCATTCTAAACATCGTGTAACCGGTGTAACCTATGACGTAGTAGAAGTGTTATGTTCCGCAGCGTCGCGAGGTGCGCCTGTCAGCGGAGCAAGCAGCGGAGCTGTACCGCGGCCACTACGGCCACCACCACTTCCCGCACCTGGTGGCGCACGTGGCCAGCGGGCCGCTCGTCGCGCTCGTGCTCGCCGCGCGCCACGCCATACAGCGGTGGCGCACGCTCATGGGGCCGCCGAGGTGAGATAAGATGAGATAAGGGAGACTTGTCAAACCATTTGTAGTGCATGGACTGCAGTGAAAAGCATGACTATTATGGCAAAATTAAATGGCATGGCACTTCGGATGTTGTACGGTATTATTCTAGAAATACAAACCAGTCATTACCACTGTTGACAGTGTCGAAGCAATTAAACATCTGCATATAAGGTGGCAAGGGCCTAGAGTTCACTCGGGGCAGTACCTACCACCGCTTTATCTCGGTACCTACTTATTAACAATTAAAAATCTTAGGGAAAATTGATAAAAATTAATTTTTTTTTTATGTGTATCTATTTATCCTGTAATAACTTCATACAGTATTTTAGCGATTTACTAAATTATACGAAACGATTACAATCCGATTAATATTTTTATCAAATCGAATCATTTGCGTCCAGGTTACATCACTAAAATGTCATTTTACTGAATCGAATTAAAAGTCGGAGTATAAGGTAAAGGGCCACAACTTCGTGCTAGTACATTACTTCGTTAGTTTTGCTTCAGGCGCAAGAAATAAGCTACGTAAATAATATACATTAAAATTATACATCAGAATAAAATATCTATCTCCTAACCTGTCTAAAAAACCAAGTTCCAACATTCTACCTACTAAACTCAATGAAATAAAACGCTTGGAAGTCCCATCGGCCGCAAACGTCGGTGAGAGGTGAATATGCTTCCCTATACCGTAAGGCAGGCGCTCAAAGTACTTAAGCTCATAGAGAAGAAACGGTAAGTCCATTCAAATAAAAACTTAAACAGTGCTTTTATATGTCCCTTAACAATTGATTTGACTCATGAAAAAGTTCCATGCAGCTTGAAATGCTTTTAAAATAGCAATAAACCGACTGACGAAATAGCGGTCATTTTATATTTCGGGTGTCTCCTATTTCGTGACATTCACGAATTAGGGGTTTTATAGATACATTTTCGTTGTTCGTGTTCATATATTATAATTGAAAAAATTTAAATATAAATGAAAAAAACGAATAAGGTATTTAATTTCAGTACTTGTGAGCTAAATTCGGTATATGTTTTGTTTACTAGGAAATCCATAATACGAGCTTAAAGATGACCCAATTCTACAATTTTAAACTAAATTCGCATAGGTACTAGCAGCATAATTTCGTTTGTTATGCGATTTGTTTTGTCAATATTCGTATATTTTATTATATAAATAGTGTACTGAATAGTCAATTTATATAATCTAGAAAGAATCTCATTACTTGAGTGTGGTAATTTCGAAAAATCAATAACACGAAACAAAGGACTTATCTTTTGTTCCTTGTCCGTTAGTTCGTTACAAATAATTTTAAAGTAGTTCCAGTCACTTTATCATAATAAAAAGTTTTTTTTTTTATTTAATCATCACTTTAACAATTTATAAACAATTTGGTATTGATTAGCAATAGGAAACCACAGAGGTTTATGTATGATCGCATATCATTAATTTATGAGATGCTATCATTAAACAACCTCGGATGAAAAATACCTAAAAAGCTGATTTTTCGTATAAGTAGGTGTATTTGTATAGGTATAAATTTTGGCAGTCATGTTAGATCTCGGAAGTCTTATAAAAGACGCACAGGACCTAAGTAATAGTAACTCAACATCAAATGTGAAAAAGTCTGCTTTTGCGATTATGTATTGGTTTCTTTTTTGTAGAAATAAGGTAGCAATCGAACAGGCAGCACCACCTACCTATACTTCTATACTAATAATATAAAGCGGAATAGTTTGTTTGTTTGAACGCGCTAATCTCAGGAACAACTGGTCCGATTTAAAAAAAAATTATTTTGAATAGTCCAATTATTGAGGAAGGTTATAGGATATATAACATCACGCCACTACCGAAAGGAGCGGAGCAACAAATTTCCCGAAGCGAGGGAGTCTACTTAATAATATTGTCTAAGCGTGATGTTATTATAGCCTTCCTCAATCAATACACTATTCAACACAAAAATATTTTTTGAATTTGAACCAAGTACTTCTTGACATTAGCGCATTAAAACAACCCTTCCCCTTTATATTATTACAAGCGTATGTCGTCCAGCAACATACATAATATATTATATTATTAAGTAGACGCCCTCGTTTCGCTTTCGGAGACTTGTTTCTCCGCTCCTTTTGGTCTTAGCGTAATGTTATGTAAATAATAACCTTCCTCAAAACAAAAACAATATTTCACATCGGACCAGTAGTTCCTGAGATTAGCGTGTTCACACGAACGAATAAACAAACATACGCTTTATATTATTAGTATAGATATAGTATAGACATTAATTATCAAAATATAGTATTTAAATATATATATTTTTAGCAATTACCAAAAAAACTTTAACAAACGTTGTCACGAAATAGGGGACACGAATTCACGAACTTAGGAACAGAGCCAAATTTTGTCACGAAATAGGGTTCAAACAAGGGGTCCACAAATAAATTAATAAAAAATTTAATTCTAACTAAAACTGCATAATTCATACCTTAAATTACTAACAAAAGACCATATTCATTACACAAAAACTTTCAGACTGATATCTTATGTAGTAAAATTTAAAAAAAATCTTAAAGTCGGCGGAGGCTTAACATACCGAAATATGGGACATTTACGTACCATTTCTTCCGCTATAATAATTGCTTTAACAGTAATTGTGTTCCGGATAGAGGGGTGAAGCCCATCACATACCTACCTACACTTTTTTAGAAGCGACCATCTCAGTCTCCACAAGGGTAGCAACGCATCTGTGACCAAACTTGAACAAGACAACTAACGGACTATACCTAACTAATATACTAACAGGACTAACCCTCCTAGCCCCTAAATTGAGTCTTGTTCGAGACCGGTCAGTTGTAATGGGCGGTAGCGGAAGGGGTGTGCTGCTGCATGCTTGTTTGCTATATAATAAAACAATTTAAATAAATAAATGATTTGAGCTTGTGTTTGACCATCAGGGTAGCAGAAGCGCAAGCGTACTGGCCGGACAGCCTGCGCGCGTGCTACGGCCGCCGCACCAAGTACGGCGACTACTTCAACGGGCTGCACGGCAGCGAGAACTACGCCGAAGCGCTTCGTGAGATACACTTCTTCTTCCCTAATAGTAAGCATTTGGTTTACTAGTGCTTTATTTCTATGTGAATTACGTTTACAGCGAAAGAAAATTCCTCTTTCGTAACTGGTTACGAAACTTTAGTTACCAAAGTGGACGAAGCGCTTAGTATGACGTTCTAGCATGCCTACCAATAAACTGTCTATTATGTACCTGCCCATTTTGGCAATGCAATACGAAAATCGAGGTTCCACCTTGTATACGATTGACTAATTTCATTCCTATTAGCTTTCCCCCACCTGGACTTAACTTATTAAGACCTTGTGATGATAGAGTAGTGGGATTTTATCTCGGTGCAGGCAACGTATTGAAGGAGTTACTCGTACTTACGGGTGACGGCAACCATTTACCATCAGGTGATTCGTTTGCTTGTTTGTCAGTTAGGCAGGTGTCCCACCGCCAGCGAGTAACGAGTACAGCCCGGCTACTTTTTCGCGTACAAACATAAGACATTCCGTGTAAACATGAGATGCATAATATGTATGCAAGCGAGTACTCGCCAGTGATGTGAACATTCAGTATAATTCTTAAAACTTGTCCATTCCAGTGATAGTCGGTCCACTGCTCCGCCACTGGCAAGTCGGCGACTACATCCAGAAGCACCTGACGGGCGTCCTACTACCAGCACTGACGGCATTAGCTCAGGCGCGGCCGGCCGAGCCCGTGTTATGGCTGGCCAACTACCTCACCCAGAACACCAACGAGCCAGAGATCACAGCGCAGGCACGAGAGCAACGGGAAGAGGTCAAGTGTCATACGCCGTCGCCGTCTGAGATGTCGCTTGCTAAGTAGCTTATGGTAACAAACATTCCGGCTGCTAGCTGTATGAGCAGCCGTGTGCAAAATAGTCTTGCAGACCCCTGTCGCTTATTTTCTATACCATACATTAGAGACATGGTAGCCGCTAGCAGTATTCATGAGCGCCCGTGTGCAAAATCGTCGTGCATCCCCCTCCTCTTGTGCGTACGGCTCACTTTTTGCACGCCCGCTTGGGGCTTGATTACAGATGACATACATTGACCTCGCGAAAGTCTTTTAAAGAAACCTGAGGAGCCCTTTTTTATATTGCCAGCAGATTTAATCGTAATTCGTAGGTAACCATGATTACACTTGGACGCATACATTTTGTTCCTATCTCTCGACGCTAACGTTTGGAGAGCAGGCTAAAATATCAGAATTTTACGGACAAACTTTTGTAGTCCGATTGTATTTAGACTAGCTTCGAGTCCTTATAATATTAACTGTATATAATACCTGAAAATTTAATAAACGTATGTTAAAATAAAACAATAATTCTTTTCCCCCTGCTTTATTTCCATAAAAAGTTTCATTTTCAATTAAGTTTACAAAAAATTTATTCTATCACAAGATGTTTAGGCTAAGCGTCCACAGGTCGGTATCGTACGCATCGGACATATCGCATTATCGCAGTTTGTATAGAAAGTACGATCCGTACTATGCGGATCAGTGGACGCACTTGTATGATTTTCTATACAAAGAATACTACGATCCGTTTGCGATGCGTCCGATGCGTACGATACCGACCTGTGGACGCTTAGCCTAAGAAAACAGCGTGCTATCTACTTAAATAGATAGACCTACGTATTATTGAAATATTATGTTGTTTATTATCTAAGAGATATTAATAGAGAGAAGTAAGAAGCCATAATATAACTCTTGCGATCACTAAATAACATTTTCTCTTATAAAAATAGAAACAATAGCGGGATATTTTAGTACATTAATAGAAAACACAGATGATAAAAGAAAATAAATCACTTCAAATATTCGCCTAAGATGTTACAAATATTTTGCTATGTAAATCCAAAACTAATGTTTTTGGTACAAAATAAATTGCTTAAGTATTAGTAAAGAGATTACAGTTACGGGCTATAATATCACTGCCGCGGTAGGACCTGAAGACAAAATAAACAGATATTAACATTTAAGTTTTCACAGATGTGACAGATGGAATATTGAAAAATTATGACAATATGGAGTGCAAACAAATATTCCTAATTGATTTAGGATGTAAATAATGTATGTTAATGTATATGTAGAAACAATACAACCTTATTTTAATGTTATAAAATCGGAACGCAGTTCAGCCCACTTTAACTTTAGTTACTGCAAACTTTTCTGACATTTTAGGGTAATAGAGGTGTTCCACCTCCGGCGACGGACGAAAGAGATTAATAAAATTTCAGTACAATAACGTAAAAAGTATGTGGCTTCACAGGTTTGAAATTAATGTTAATCGTTTGTAAATAAAATTGCGCATCGTTCGAAAGCTAAAAATATTGCAACACTCAAAAATAAGAACAATAAAAACATTTCTGAATCTAAAGCTACTGTGAAAAAAAAAGAGTTGAATGTGTTAGTTACTATGAAAATAAGGGTGCGTACAGACTATATAACAAAACATGTTATAAAACATCGTTAAATAACATGAATGTGGACGAAATGTCTTACAAAAACACATTGTGTCTTGTTATATGTTTCATTGTGATACAACAATCTTAGATAACGTGGACGTGTTATATAACAGAAGTTATAAAACATGTTATATAATCTGTACGCACCCTAAGAAGCTGACTAAACAGTCCATAACAGGATGACTCACGGCTAGTGCGGGCCGCGCCGCAGCCGCACGCGCGCGCCGCGCGGCTCGGCGCACAGGCCGATCTTGCGGCACACGTCCTTCACGCCGTACGTCTCGATCAGGTGGATCACGCCTTCGCCGTAGATCTCCATCAGCGTGTGACACTGTCAACATAAATTAATAGTAATTAAGAAAGAAAGAAAGAAAAAACATTTATTACCCGTTTAAATACTGCAGCACACGAACACATAAATAACATTAACTATTAAGTACAACACTTATAACATCCAACATTATTAAGTAGGTACATACGTAGCTCACTTACCTAGATGTTAAGTAACTTAAAAATTAAAAAAAAGAACAGGATAAAAAACAACTCAATATATAATATCTGCGCTGCAGCATGCCCAAACGGCGAATGGGGTCTAGACTCAGCTAATGCCGCGCGTGAATTAAATCATACTACACACTCATAGCCTCATACTAAGATTCCCTGTGTCGTGAGTGCCATTGACAACATATAAGTTAAGGACTTAGGCACGTATCCAGACCGAGAACGAAAATTTCAACTCATCATTAAAATTGCCGCCTTGCTGAGAATCGAACTCTGGAACCTCGGAACAGCGTCTGACATGTTAACCATTGCGCCATTCGGGTATTCGACAACATATTTCGTATAACATAGATATATTAGAAGTGAATAGGCTTAAAATGCTTATAATTAAGCATGTTCTTAACAAGCATGCTTTGCATCTGTTGCATTTTACAGTAATACGCATGCTATTTTTGTGCATTGGATAAATTAATCCGTTTTCCTTCACCGTTACAGCGAATTGGCATTTAAATTAAACAACCATAACTCCAAAACGTCAGAAGTACGTACCTGGGATTCGAACCTGGCCACACCCAGAATAGGCAGCCAAATCTAACACACTAGGCTATCACCGCTTTCTGGTCCCACTCACACTTATCTATAAGGGTGCGTTTCCACCGGAGATGTGCGAGGATGCGTAGCGAGGGATGAGTTTGTAAAGAACCAATAGAATCGCTTAATTTACCTCGCCTCGGTCAGCACAGCTCTGGTGGAAACGGCTCAGCGGAGCTAGATTTTTGTGCATACAAAACAAGCGAGGGATGTGTGCGAGGGATGTGCTGCGAGGAATGTGTGGTGAGAAGGATGTGTTGCGAGGTTTGCGCGTACTGTACGAGCCAGTCCATAGACGGAGTTTGTTGGAAGTAGAAGTGCGCAAAATAGATATGGATAATTGGAAAAAGAAGATACTTTTATATTTAACCCATTACTTCCCAAGCATCGAAATCTTTGGATTTTTGATTTATTTGATTTTCGACACATTTCACAGCTTCGCAACGCATCCTCGCACCACACATTAATGCGCATTTTTACAGCTCCGCTACACATCCTTGTAGGCACATTTTCATCGCACAGCTTTGGTGGAAACACCCACACATTTTCACAGCACAGCTAGACATCCTCGCACGACACATTTCCGTCGCACATCTCCGGTGGAAACGCACCCTAACTGTCAGCACTCACCCTATCGTTATACTTGGCGGGCAGCAGGTTGCAGGACTTCTCCACGATGTGCACAATATTCCGGTCCACCTTGTCGTTGTTGAGCACCTTCTTCACCGCCATCACCACTGTCTCGCACACCGCGCAGTCCAGGATCTCCTCTGGAAACAGACGTACATTAGACATTGTGAAATGGCTTGATACGGAGAAGAGAAGAGGATAGCTAGGTGTGTATAGTATGTAGCTAAAACAGGCCTTACAAACCTTCCGTTTTAACTGTGCAGTTCTATCGTTCAGATTAAACTGTACAGTTAAAACTTGTTGTTGTTCAGTTCAACAGTTGTCGCACCACCGGCGAGTAGCCAGTAACTCTCGTCTAAATTCTCGCTCAGGGAAAAACGTAGACATGAAATTCCGTGTAAACAAAACAGATACATGATATATACGCGAGGTCTCGTCGGTTTTGTGAGCAATCAGTGAACATCTATTTATATTTGCATCGCTTCTGTCTACACAGAATGTCGTAACCCATTTGCGAATTTTTTCCCAAGCCTATACTTACTTCCTGTCGCCAGCGGTGGGACACCTACCCAACAATTTCTAGCAGTTACCTCCGACGTCGTGCAAGTAACTTCCCGACTCGCTGGCGATGGGCCACCTTCCTAACATAACTTAGTATCGGCCGACTGCAGTTCATGCACCAGCAGGCTGATGACCAGGTCATACACTCTGTACCTCTGACGTCACGCAGCCCCTGCGGGCGGCACAGCTTCAGCTCGCGGCACACCTCGGCCGGCTCCAGCTCCTGCACCAGCAGGCTGATCACCAGGTCGGCGTACTTCTCCACGAACTGGTCGCAGTCCGCGCGCACCGTCTTCGGGACGCTCTTGCACACGCCGTGGACTAGCGCTTTGATCTCGTCCTGCGAGCGTACAAATAAATCTTAAAACTCTTGCGTTACTGGTGATTGACTGACAGACAACGCACAGCCGAAACTACCGAACGGAAGAAGCTGAAATTTGGCATGTATGTTCCTTGAGTAGTGTAGGGAAGCACTAAGAGAGGATTTTTGGAAATTCCACCCCAAAGGGGGTGAAATAGGGGGGTGAAGTTTAAACGAATTCCACGCGGGCGAAGCTTGCGGGCGGAAGATAGTAAATTATAAATAAGGCCGTTCTCACATAACGCTATTTGCAAGCGCCTGGGATCTTGTCCATGTATGCAGGCGACGGGTCTACGATGCGTATCCTGCCAATGACCAATGTCAGTGGCCGCGAACTGTGGATTGCATAGCTCATAAATAGCGTTGTGTGAGAAGTGCCTCAGTGGCATTTACGAAGCACAAAAAGTAAACAATAAAAATTTTTCGGCATCATGAAGCGTGTTAAAGTTGACTGTTTAAAAATGAACTAAATTAAGTGCTCACTTTTCCTATGGGCGTAAGAAAGCGTAAAGAGTAAGCGTAAAGAACCTGCGATATTAACAATAATCCTTTTTTCAAATGCAATTTAATTATATCAGTAACCAGTTAAGAACCCGTAATACCTCGTTATGTTTGTCCTTAATCTGATCATCGATCTCCTTCATGACGAACTCACAGATCACGCAAATTGTCTTCTGCTTGCTCTTCACCGGACGTCCGTTGATGGTGTGGTCGGGGATTTCGTTAGTTTCTGCAAGTTTTAACAAAAAAAAGGTAATCCGGTTATTCTGTTAACGCACTCATAGTCCAACCGCTCACGTCGAGCCTAAGTAACCGAAAAATGTAAGTAATAGAGGACGCAGTCATTAGTTGGATGAGTGACCGCTAGTGGCTAAAATTTCATAAGCGCGTCCGTTTTTAGGACAGCACCTAACACCGTCGGTTTCGGTTGTTATGGATAGATAGCAGCCTTTAAGCGACGTTGGAGGCCTTTGGGCGGTATGAAAACATGAGGAAAGAAGAAGAGTGAAGAAGATAATAAAGATGCTGGCTTGTGCAAGTAGAGGTTACAATGTATTTTGTACGGATAAGATTCCTGTCACAGCATAATATTATACAACACCGAAGTTCAGGACTGTGTTTAATACAACATAGTCCATTATTGACTCTATCGACCTGCAAACCTTCAGTCAGTTGCCTAGTAACTGCCTAAAAGCCTCCATTTCTACCTCCATTTTTACCTACAAACACCTAACCATACATAAATAAAAATTACACCAATAAAAACAATTCCACAACTCACCGATATCACCCTGACTAGTATCAACAACGGTCCTTAGCGAGACATCGTTAACATCACCCCGCGACTTATCTTTCTTGACCGTCTGGTGCGTGATCCCCAGGGGGTCGGCCACGTTGTCCTTGCACAGTTTGAGGTACACGCAGATCTCCTGGGGGTTCATGTCGGCGACCAACATCTCTACCAGTTGCTTGGTGTAGGTGTCGACGAAATCTACGCATTCAGTGCGGAGCTTGGCCGAGAGATGGTTGCAGAGGTTTTCTAGCGCGTGACGGATGTTCTCCTGGTATATAGAATAAAAATTATACTATAATTGTTATTGAATAAATTTAACTTATTATTTAAAATGGTGAGGCGCCCTGTGTTCGAATGTCAACTGCTGTAGTTTTTAATAAATTCCCACCGACATTCGTAACACAAGTTGTATAATGTTTAACCTCAATACCATTTCAGCAGCACATTACGAAGGTAAAAACGTTTTTCATAATCTATGTAAATAGTTATTAATAGAATTAATTCACCATATCCCACAGGCTACACTTGGCCTGTTGGGCTAGAAAGGAGACAATATATTAGAGTAAAGAATGATAACATAGCTAACTTTTTACAAAAAATAACAGACTTGTAGAGGTAATTCAAATCAAAATCGGTTCACCCATTATATAGCTACGAGATAACACACACAAAAAAATAGTCAAATTAAGACCCTCTTCTTTTTTTGAAGTCGTTGCGGTGAGGCAGCAGTGCGGGGTCAGTACCGCGAACGTTCGACGACCGCACTGTTGCCGCACCGTGCATTTTGTATGAAAAGAAACGACCGTCCGAGTGCCGTACGACAAACTTACGGCTTCGGCACTACAGCCGTCGGACACGAAACGCATAAATTAAAAGAGCCCTTTGTACGACGGTCCACCGATATCAAGTACAAAACGGCCACCATACCTCACTATGGTTGTTCTTGAGCATGGTCTCGAGCTGTTCCACAGCGAACAGGCACAGCGGGCAGTTGGACTTGTCCGAGTTGATGGCCACGCGCCGCACCTCGCCCGACTGCAGGCACAGGCCCAGCGCTGGGCACACCTGCGAGATAAACGATGATTTGGTAGTAGATAGTGGATATGTTGTAGTTTATGTACTGATGTAATCAGTGCCTCTATTATGAGTTGTTGTAGTAAACGTAAAGGACGTTACTATTGCAGTTGACGTTTAGAATTTGTATGAGAATTGTAGTTCAGTATCGTAACCGCTAGAGGCGCTGTACGGATTCTCATACAAATTCTAAACGTTAACTGCAATAGTAACGTCCTTTACGTTTACTACAACAACTCATAATAGAGGCACTGAAATGTATTATTATCGCATCGCTGTTCGGGGAATGAGGGGAACGAGGTTACTCTGCGGTACAGATATCATTATTTCTTATCTCATGAATATTCTTAATATTGAATATGATAAAGCTTTCCTTTCACTTTCTATTGAATATGTATGTACATGATCTCTATAGATTCGTTCTTTTCCTTTTAGTCTTATACTTTCTTTAACATTATTTCAGCAATTCATTTTTCGAGATAAAACTATACCATCCAATCCATTTCTAAATACAAAGTTTCGTTGTTACCCTATTTTAACTCCTCCAATCCAGAGATCATTAAAATCAGTTCAATGTTTTATGCGTGAAAGCCTAACAGACAGATTTACCCTCTTATAATATTAGTAGTAATAATACGTAAGCGTCGATCTCTGTAGTTACCATCTTAAAATATATACCTTTTAACAAAATAGAACAGACTTTAACGCCGAAAAATTAGGTAAAAGTTTAAAATGTAAGGATAACATGTAAGCGGGTACTCACACTAGCGGGGTCGATCTCCTGCACCAACAGGGCTATGACGGCGGGCCCGTACTGCGTCACGAACTGCCGGCACTCGCTGTTCACCGCGTCCGGTAGCACTTCGCACGCGTTCTCCACAACCTTCTTTATCGCCTCCTGTAACAATACGGAATCGTTAGATAATAATTGCTTTTTACAAAAAAATAACCGACTTCAACCTTGATAAACAGAGATAAGAGTCATTTTCAAAATTGTTGTACATTTTCTTAAAATGATTGTCCTTGCCCAAAAAAATTATATTGTAAAAAATATGTAGCGAGTAAATTAAATTGTCCTGTTAATTATTATTATTTATACTTCTACCGACAAATTTCAATTATATTTGGACTTCTAATTGTATCTGTTACACAAGTAATAGCAAACCCAAATTTGTCTCATTATGCCTTCCCATACAAAATGATGTTGTCCCCCTGGAATTTATTGTCTTAAAATGTGTCCAGTGATGCCTTTTATAGTTAAATTTTACAACTTTTAGAGTGGAGTACGTTAGCTGAGATACTGTTTTATTCAAATATGAATACGAATATTAAAACTATAAATAAATACGCTAGAAATTCGGATTTGAATAAATGTCCCATTTTTTGTTCTTTTGTGTAACTCCTACGTGTAACGACAATATCACGGAAATTTGTGTGACTTTTAACGCATTCTTAACTTATTTTAGTTTGGCAATATTGTACGGTACTACCAACATAGCAAATGACAGCGCAGCCATTTTATTGTCAGTGTCATTTAGTTGAACTCGACGTGCCACTGTTTTGTCGTTATTTTTTTTCATTTGTGAAACGTGAATTTAAAAGGTAAGTAAATCTAAATGTGACAAACACTTTATTGATTATTGTAGTTTCGTTTAATAGTAAAAGAATACAAATGAGAGTTTAAGTCAATCCTTTTAAATTTTTCTGTAATGTGTTATAGGTTATGTTGACGCTATAAATTATTGTTACTTTGTGTAACGCTGAGCGTTACACAATCCTGTGTGTAACACTGTGTAACGTTATACAAAGGATAATAAAGTTTTATTTATACTGTTAAAAAATGTTTTGTGTGCACGTCATTATAGTCGCGGCATTTTACGAAGGCCTCTGACGTTTATTTGATGGTTAGTCCTGTCATCAAGTTTCGTAAACATTGAGACATTTGCAGGAGAGAATTGCTGTTCTTTATTGTCAACAGTGATGTGCAATAATTAGTCATAAAATTTATCGAATATATAACTTTAGGACCAAAGTTAACTTGTTACCTATATGAAATTATTGTTTGTCGCGGAACCGTATAGGTACGTAGTATTTGGGTAGGTACATGGTCCCGCGACTCTCCTCTCAGAATGAGAAGATGAAGCCTTACGGTCCACCACTCTGGATAACAGTATGGACAAATTTAGTATTTAATAAATTACCTAAATAATCGGTTACCGTTTGAGGCGCGTATTTTCTATTTTATGTGTCTGTGTATTGTGTGCAAATAATGTATAACATACCTATTTCATAATAAATATTTTCATACCCATATTCAATCCGTTCTAATATATCAAGTTAATATTTATACATTTGTTTTATGAAAAAAAATTATTACTTACTACCCTTTACTAAAATGTATTGATACGATTCGCACTTGACTATATTTTTTCGATAATAAATTAACATATTTTACAACACTATTTTAATATGTCAAAGGGGCCTTCATATCGTGCGGCAACTAAAATGGACGATCTCTTAATAGGTGCATATTATATTAAGTATATTACAAATCGTGTGTATTTGTCTATAGAGAATGGAAAATGGCGCCAATGACTGCAGCAGAACGTCAAAGAAGATACAGAGAAAAATTAAAGCGGGAAGATCCTAAAAAACTGGAAAAGATAAAAAAAGAAAACGCTGAAAGAACCAAGAAAAACTACCAAAGAATTAATCAACTACCAGAAGACTTGAAAATATTGAGAAGAAAAAGATGGCAAAAAAACTATAATAATGTTTATAATATTTATAATATAAAATATAATATTTATAATATTAATAATATGTATTTATAATGTTTATGCGTATAATGTTTTTTATTTGTTTATTTGCCTGGAGAACCTGTAAGACTGATTGTTTTGTAAGCCTTTTTAATTTTAATTACAATAAAGAAATGTTTTTTAATCTGAATTTCATTAAGTTTATTTCACAAAAAAAGATAAGAAGTTAAACATAATTTTAGCAATAGGTTAGAAGTTTACCCATACGATCATATTATACCTTTAGTAGAACAGGTGAATCAGATGTCACAATGAACTGACCTTTACAAATTCCTCTGTGTAACAATTTTCTTTTGTATAACGAAATGTGTGTTTTCCTTTGTGTTACGTACACCTATTTTGAAAATGACTCATAACTCGAAAACTACTCGCCAGATGGCGCTCAATTCAACATGTAAGTGTAAAGTTCTCGTCACTACAAATTAATCAAGCCCAAACACTAGATAACTGCAGTAAATGGTTGAGGAGTTCCCTCGACTGTCTTTCGGCTTCATCAGATCGACTCCAGACCTTCATGAAATGGTAGCACTTTAATGTACTTATGATAACATGAACAAACACACTAGTTGTCCATACAATTTTCGAAAGTTCCCCTCGATTTCTCTAAGATGCCATCATCAGATCCTGGTGTCCTTATCAGGGGACCCCACTGTGCATATCTACTTTACAACAAAAAAAAAATTATCAAAATCGGCCCATAAACGACGAAAAAATCGCTGAACGTACTTAAATAAAAGCATATATACGGTCGAATTGAGAACCTCCTTCTTTTTTGAAGTCGGTTAAAAACAAAGAAGTTTTATAATATTATGGCTACAACCCATTTATGATCCACTACAGAGCACTGGTCTCTCCTCATCGAAGAGGCCTATAGCATACTCACCACGCTGCTGCAGTGCGGATAGGCATGTACACGGAATTAAATATTACTCCTTACAATACTTTTCAATAACGTGTTGGTAGTATCAAAATTTAAAATGGGTATTAAAAAATAGTTTTATTAACTTTACAAAAACCGTTTACGGGACACGAAATATTGAACTTTTTAGAACCATTATTTAATAATATCTTGAGCATGTCAAAGATAAATAAATAAATGTTTAATGTCCGTGAACGATGTCTACATAATATGCGTTGCTCGATCACCCAGTGTGCATATAGCTCTACACCCGCACTAGCCTATGTCTACTCACCTCATTCCTTTCATCACTAAGCTCGACCTGCAGGTAGTGCAGGAAGTACTGGCAGAACGAGCACTCGACCTTGCCGCGCGGCGCTGCTACAAACATCCGCTCGATGGGTAGCGGCGCTAGTGTCGACTCCGCGCCTATGATTTGGACGTTCGCTTGCTTGTTCGATACTGGTATGCGTGCCTGTGGGGAAATAGGAAATTACTGTGGATATTAAAACAGTTAATTAAGATACGAGTGTATAAGGTTTTATATTATTGTATGGCGTTAAGTTTTGTTTGTCGACTAGTTAACCATAGCCAGATCATGTAAATTGAGCGACATCAGGCGAGTAGGTTTTGAGTAATCTCTACTTGTCGTCACTTACTTGAAGTTGGTCGTTTTTTTGTAAAAAGTTAGTAATCTCATAAATGGCTAATACTTTACACCAAAGAAATGGCAAAGCATGAATGAGTTTCCTTTTACCATGTGAGGGGGCTACCCCCTCATAGTTTTGAGCTTTTTTAAAGCACCAACTATTAATGTGTAACAACAATTATTGTTATTCCTTTTTACAAACAAGTGTATGTTACTACAGGAGTGGCACAATTATGTTTTCTAAAGGAAGATTAACTAAAATCTATAGAGATGATAATAATATGTAGATGTATCATGAGAACTACCGCAAACGGATCTACCGTGGAGTAACTGTTAGCCTCGTCGCCACCGACAAGTTGCGACGGACTGATGACCCGCACGGCCATCTCAGCGGGCAGCAGCGGCGCGATGGGCACGTCCGGTTTGTTGGTGCAGATGCCGATATACCCGCATAGTTCTGCCGGGTTCAATCCCGTCACCAGAAAGTTGTATACCTCCGTGTGATATTGCTCTACCAGTTGTAAGCACTCCGCTTTGAAATTGCCCGTTTGTTTGCAGAGTCCTGGGAAAGTGAATGTTTATAGTTGGGATACCTTGTTCTGTATAACTTTATTGTATAAGTTCTAGTAGTTTAGGCATCGATGTGTAGTCATAGTATTTTCAACTGGGGATTTTATCTTACGGTAGGTTAAGTAAGTTATGTAAGGTTAATACAAACACAGTCACTGGGTCTAAACAATTCACTAAATTAAAACGGACAATAATTTGACCGTTGTCATGTTTTGTAGTTATCATTGTATATAACAAACCATTTATTTATTCATGCTTTTTGTGTGTTTTGTCTTTGGAATGATAAGTTTACTTACTTTGTTGACTCATTTTACGCTGTTTAATTAGGTGAGGTTTTAAAACAAGGATTTTAAATATACCTACCAATCATAACTTTGTGGAATTCAATCTCAGTAGTGTTGGCCACGAGTATGTCACGGAGATGCTTCACCAATTGCTCGCAGAACTCGCAGGGTACATCACTAGAACAAAAAAATATTGCAAGGATAAAAACAAAGTACATTTACATACAATATTGTCTCAGTGCGTTATGCTAAGAACTCACGACGCGATTTTCACCCGCGCCCGCGTGCGGTTGTGGGCCCGCAATTTCTGGAGGATGCATATTTGTATGTAAAAAATCAAAGCGAAACTCACGACGCGGTTTACGCCCGCAATATGTGCGGTTGCTTGCGGCTCTCGCAGCCTCGGCGTTGTGCCCGCATGTTTTGACGGGCGACTACAATGCCTTGAAGGTTACTACGAAAAACGAACGTAATTTACGGATGACGGATCGCACGGTCGACAAGCCATTAAGGAAATATCGCTCACGTAGACGCACTCGACACCTATTCACTTTGCTCACATTAGCAGCATTCTCCAATAGAAAAATGTGTTCATTATTCGAGATACGATCACTTTTGTGGTAAGAAATCCAAAGTACGAACGTTGACGTAACATATGCCAATGTTCGTTTTTCCTAATAAACCTCCTGGTGCCGCAACTGCTTGTCTTGCGGTCGTCGCCCGCAACGTTTGCGGTCTCGTGAGTTTTGAAATAAAACCGGAATCGTTTGCGGGCCTGCAACCGCTGTTATTGTATTATGTGCTGGGTTATTATTATGTGCGCAGTCCTGTAAACCCACTCACTCGGTAGGGGCGACCGGCGTATCCTCGGGGAAGTCGTACAAGCCGTGCGAGTGGTACCGCGCGGCGCACTGGCCGGTGACGTGGCACACGCTCGGCGGCGTGAGGTCGTGGCGCAGCGCCGCCAGGATGCTCTCGTAGTGCTTGAACACCAGCATCGAGCACGAGTCTGATAGGGAGCCTGTGTTGCGGCATAGCTGTGGGGGGAAAATGGATGTTTGTTACCCTTTCACAAAAAAACTACTAAACGGATTTGGATGAATCTTGGCAGTGTTATAGCTTATATTCCAGAATAACACATAGGCCACTTTTTATCCCGAGATTCCTACGGGAACGGGACCTACGCGGCTGATACCTACGGGTTCCGAACCGAAGCGGGGCTGGTTCACTAGTAGGTCACATACCCTAAAGCCTTCTACGATCTAATGGACTATGGTTAAAATATGTACCATTATTAACGTATGTAAAATTTGTTGTTTGGCAAATGGCCATAAACACATAAACAACATTTGCAATACAATGTTCAATAAAATAGGCAATCCAGACACTGACCGTGAGCAGTCCCACAAGGAAGTCATCGTAGCTGGTGGCGTCGAACCGTTTCCTCAGCACGCCGACCGTGCGCCGGCACTGCGAGCAGCCCTCGCGGAGCGCTAGTGTCGCGTGCTGCAACAATTATCACATTATGTCACATTACACTCCACGCCAGAACCAAACATATTACCTGTGCTTACAGTTTAATTTAGCTTGGTAGCAAAATTTACTTACGTCATTTTTAGGTCCTGTCGTCAATCTCTAGATGTGGTGGTTTGTTTGGGTTTTCTGAGCATTACGTAATGTCAACTTAAATCCATTGCAAAAATCGATTGATAGATCTTCTTGCATTTTTATGACCACTTTAATCCATGATCCAGGATTACATAATTTGAAAACCAATTTGTACTTCTTTAATCTGTACTTCTTATATAAGTATCTTCTCCGTCTATTTTACACTGTACAACCTACTACCAAAAAACCTTATCTACCAAACCTTATCTACCCAAAGGTTAACTAATCGAAGATCGCCCCTTATTCACAATTGATAATACTATGATACTTTTAACCCTGGTTGTAACTATGGTGTACAACAAAGTAGGAAAATAAATAAATCACTATATAATTAACTTACATAATCCTCCAACATCTTATCAATCCTGGCACTGTTACACAGACCAGCTACAGAGCAGACGGCCTGGGGGTTCATCTGCGACGCGAGGGTCTCCACTAACTCCGGCACGAAGTCATCTGAGAGCTTGATGCACTCCTTCCGCACTATCTTGATCGGGATCAGCTTGCAGGAGCCTTCGAATACTTCTTTTAGTTCCTCCTGCAATATAAAATAATTATATGTTGGTCAAAATCGAAGCTAAAGGCATTTAGATAATCTTGCCGTTGTCATCGACATATTTGAATGTGACCTCATGATGCCACAATTATTTTTTGCATAAATTATTGTTTTTATGACCTCAAAAGTTGAATAAAGGCCAGTAGGGCAAATTTTATCATTATCTATAGTAATAATACAAGTGTAATTGGGCCAAATCACTTATTTTTTGATAATATTATAATACTAAATTATTTTGAACATTGTTTATTGGGCATTACTTTAGACAGGCAACCCATGTACAGGTGTAATTTCAGGATATTGAAGTAATATTTGACATATTTTAATTTACGATACACAGCCCTAAGAACCTTCTACAAAAGTCCGATTCATAGTTATATCAATAGGGGCATTTACAAATTATTTAATCATTCAAGCATGTCAATATAGATATAATTAATAAATACTGTAACAATACTGTAATACCAATGTTCTAGCCGCATTATCGGTCATCAACCCGCGACGCGGCGTGAATAGTTCTTTGCAAATAACAAACAGCTCTCACAGGTCACGGCGAATCAATCCATATCATTATAATTATACCAAGTACAAAGGATTTATCAACAAGGGAATTATCATGAACTTTAATACTGAGAGCTGAATATTGTGCTAATACCATGATAAATTTCCTAACACGTGTAAGCAATAGAGAATATGATCTGTTAGTAATGATAACGCATTTTAGATCATTTAGCGTTAACGTTAACGTACATTACCATCTGATGGTAACTAAAGTAATTATCACATAAATTAACCACACCCGTCACACCAAGGCTATGGAGCATCGGGGTATCCGGTAGGCACATTAATCTGTTGCACATGTTTTCAATTAATTTTCAGCGTCAATTCTCCATTTTTTTACTTTACCAAAACTGAAAACACCCCCTTTCTTCCCTCTAGGCCTTTAGCGCCCACAAGGGGACGTTATAGCTTAATTTGAGAAATACTGCTCTATAGCTAGTCTCTCACGGAGTATATTTATACTTGAGTCCCCTACGCATATGGCATTTCTACCCCCAGCAAAACCAGACTTATTACCTGTACTCACAGGTCCATCACGTTTGTAAGCAAAATTTACTAAGGTCATTTTTAGTCAATCTTAAATGTGCCTTAATCGCATAGATGGAAAGCTGGTATTTGTATGTCGAGCAATCAAAACGAACCTGGGTCTCGTTGCTCTCGAGCTGGTCGCGGGCCTGCGCCACCATGTCGGTACAGATCTTGCAGATGTTGTCGTTGTCTTCAGGGTACTCCTTCTGGGACCAAACCTTCACGCACGTCTTCGTCGCTTGGCACTCGTGTCCCGTACTGTTGGCAGAATATTTATTGGTTAAGACTTACATAACAATGGTTGCAAGGTCCAACATTTACGTACAAGTATCTTTTAACCCCCCACTAAAAGAGAGGAGATTTATAAATTTTGCCTGTCTGTCTGTGTATCTGTGTGTTTGTCTGTGGAACCGTAGCTGCTGAATGAATCAACCGATTTTAGAGCGGTTTTCTTAATCGAAAGCCAGTTTGCTTGCGGTGGTGTTTAGCTTTGTTTGGTAGAAATTAGGTCACCATTTTGTTCGACCGTTTAATGACCATCTCAATAGAAGAATTTCTTATTCGGATTTATTTTTATTTTTAATTTACAGTTATTTGTTAACAATAACAATTTATGAACACACGCAGGCCATAATGACGATCATGGAGAAATGAAGTGGATATTCGATAACCTTTGACATTTGAACTTTGGCCCAAAACAATAATTTATCATGATGTAAATTTCAATACATATAGAGAGAAGTAATTCAATAAAGAAGTACTCAATGCAATGGTATAAGTCGTTGTATGTATATGAGAAATATGTACCTACTACTGGTTTTTAACTGAACGTTTGTCTGTCTCTCTGTACGTTTATTCCAGGTAATCAAAGGAACGTTTTAACCAATTTAGATGCAGTTCTTACTGTGTAACAGTCAGTGTCTGTTTTATTTTAATTGCTTCTTAAAAATAATATACTGAGGTATTTAAGAACTTGATCCATTCTTCAAAAACTAAATATAAAAATATTTAATTCATAAAGGATAAACTAAAATAAAATTGAGCAATTGTTTAATTCTTCACAATAGCAAAATTATTTCTCCTGAATTTTTCTTACCCACCACACAACGTCTACGTGAATTACTATAGGATAAGATGTATTGTGTCTCTTATTATCATGATTTCCCTTTTTACTTTAAGTATTTATTAATTGATATAATTTGTAATCTTTCCTCTCTGTCTTTATACTGTACTAAAATAAAAGGTGAATCCAGCCTAGCTACCCGAAAGCAATATAATCCAATAACTAGCATATCCAATGTCATTCAATAGTTTAACCAAGTACAGTCGCGGGAAGTGTCGACAACGGAAAGTGACCCAAATAAACATTATTGCAACGAATCGTACGCCGACGGAGCCGATGTTTATATAACACGATTGCTGTAACCGACTACCCGTCTGGGGCTCACTTACCAATCGTTTAGCAATCTTGAACATCTAAGCTGAAACCAATTGTGTCTCCATTCAACCCCATCACGATTAATTATGCAAGCTTCTAGTGATTTTAATAGAGAACCGCAAAGTTACAAAACTATAATGAGCCAATAGTCTAAAGTTTTACTTTTTTTATTCTCAATGCAGAATGCTTTAAGCTTCTAATTGATTTTCCACTTAAATTGTGTAATATCATTATGCCTTCATCTCGATTTTAGAAGCAACTTGAAGCCATTATTCCAACAATGTTTAAGATAAGACTTCTAACACTACATTGTTTTTATTTGAAAACTGATTGAAATATTATAACACTAGCTACTGCTTAAAATTTAATTATACTTACATGAATGTTAGTTCAAGCTTACTATAATACATACAGTGAAAACCACAATCAAAATGTAAAACCAATTTCTGTGATTCTGGAATCAGATCTAATCTGTAATCAGATGTCCCTGTGGACATAGACAAACAAACATACCAACAAAAAATTTAAGTATCATTATTATGAGTTTGTTAATACCCCCATTAGCAAACTGTTTTCCTCCAAAGAAATAATCAATCAAATATATGGGTATACCTCAATAATAGAATTTGATTACGTTATTGTTTATGGTAGTCAATAGTGCATTTGTAACGTTATTTATTGGTAACGCGCTTATCACTTATAACGATTGTTTTGTTGCCGATTAGTTTATCAAATATCGATACTATCAGATATCGATACTTTGCATATGTGTTTGTGCATGTGTCACATCATTCATTTTCAAGATTCACAATATTCCTTCGATCTATTAGTTATAGATATTAGGCTATTTTTATGAACATTTTCTATTCATATCATTAATATATAACTGATCTGAGACATCTATTACGGGGGTCTTTCCTTACCCGAAACAATTATTTTTAGAATGTTTCCTGTTTGTTTGCGATATAGTACGCGCTATTTTCAGAAATGACTTAACAATTTGGATACAATTTTCACGAATATATTGTGGTAAGCTTTACTTAAATAACAGTGGTTTGTTTGATTCGGTTCATAAATTAAAAAGTTACGTCAATTTAAAGAATCACGCCTCACAATTTCCGAGTGTTGCCATAACTGGACTGTATCCCCAAGAGAAGCGAGTGCGGGTTTACTAGTTAATATAATATTAGGTGATTATTTATATTACCTGAAGTTGCTGCACCAATATGAGGGTCCCCATGTGCAACGAGAACTTCCGAGCAGCTTATCTGAAATATATACGAGTGTTTATTAACAAAAATTTCATAACATAGGTTTAGATTATGTCATTTTCGTAGGATAATATGGTCTACGGGTTATTGGATCTGTTCTGGGAATTGGATCTGATCCTGCAAGACATGATTTTGGTTTTCAACAAGTTAAATTGCCTTTGGTATTTCTAAAAGTTATTTCATTTTGATGTATCAACAAGAAACCTAACAAATAAATAAAGAACTAAGCATACTGAGTGCCAAGAATCGTGCAAAAGAAATATATAGTACAACAACAATAACGCATATGTATAGTATAATATAGAATAGTATATTGATAATTTAAGTTTACGAACTTGTCCGCTGCAATAGAGAAGTATTGATGTCATATCACTTTTTAAAATTTTAATCAATGAAGAATAGTAACAGTAATTATGCATCAAAGACATTAATATTCAAATCGATATCTTTAACGATTCATGCGTTCGATGTACGTTGCCTTTGTTTGATAATCGTCTACAGCGATACGACCTAATAAACATTGAAATCAAATATGCGTATTTTAGTTCACTTCATAATAAAAAAAAAATTAAAACATTTGTATTACAATGTAAAGAGGCCCCGTTGGGTTGAATTCTTAAACTTTTCCCAAAACACATCTCAATGACATAGTAAAAGATAAAAATACACATTTTGTACGCAAGCCAAACATTTGCATTTGTATGATAATGTCATATTGAATACTATTATCCTATGTTTGTGAGAGATCTTTGAAAGTGGTGGCCTTCCACGAAATTGTGTAGTAAAGGATCATCTTCGTCGGAGAGGACTGTAAGACTGGTTGGTGACAGAGATGGACAAAATGTAATAATGATTACAGATTACAATTACACCTATACTAGAAACGCCTACGCAAGTGTCTTTCGGGAAAAGGTACAGTTAGAGAGTTTTTGCCGAGGGTATTTTATCTTTACACCTTTAGATGAAGTCGTAATCCACTTAGGACAAAGCGAACCAAATGAAATAACATTTTACCCATATCTGGTTGGTAAAAATCACCGTTCCAATCAGACCTCATAAGGAACTTCACGGATCACCCAAGAGACTGATACGTTCTTATGAGATCCAGAACTTTCAAAGATTTCCCCTTCCACCATAAACGAAATGCTAAAAAAACTGAAAAAATTGTCCTTTGCAAACCTATGCTTCAAAACTTTGGATTTTATTTCCGAATAGAGAACAGATAGCATGTGAACAGAAAATATACAAAAATGCTTTAAAAAGTCATTAAGGTCATAAAGAGCAGTCAGGTAGGTATACATTGTAAAGAATTCCTCACGATATTTACAATGTGTAGATAAGTACTTCCACTGAAACCCTACATACCTAATATTAAATTTATTTAAACTACCGAGTGAAAATCATGACGACAAAAGTTTACACAGGTCACAGCATAAGTCATTGACCACAGCGACACAGCAACCCTTATCACTGAATAGGAAATATCAATTTCTTCTCACAACACACAATTTCGTGATAAAAATTCAACTATTACATTGTTTAGTTTACAATTAATATTCGCTCGATGTCTCAAATATATTATGTACCATTTATTGACGATAATAAAGATTCGAGAAAAAATATTTCAGACATATTAAAATCGTATGCATACTTATTCCTTTTATTGCATTGACATCAATATCGAAACTTGTTGTGTCTGAATAAATACAAGTTAAAGATAACTTAAAAGGTAAGAACCTTTGGGGTAAAACGATTTGTAATGAAGTTATGTTTCATTCCAATTCAGAAGCGGACAAGGTGTTAATGACTGTTAAAATATTGAATACTTCAATGTCGGTGACTAATAAACTTATTTGAGCAGATGGTAATTCCACGACTAATACTCATAAAAAGGAATTAATTGGATCTCCTTCACACAAGGAACATTTAAAAAGAATACTTACGTTTGGGTGGTTCGACGGGCTTCTTTTTCTGAAAAAGAAAGACGAAATAAAATAAGCAAGTACTCTTTCACATAACGTCTTTTAATAGAAGTTAAAACATTAAGTTTTTATTTTATTTATTATATTTGCATTATGTAGTACTTAGTTAATATAGCTTATCAAGGTCCAGTAATAAAGTATTGAATAGAACCGCAGATAATAAGATTGATCTATAGTTGAATGTACCGCTGTTGACTGACGCAATAAATAAGCGATTACTTATTTTCTCTCACATTTTTCACGATATTACAAAATTCTAGAAAATCCATTCACTTTAAGGTTTGTTTCTTGTAGATGTAACTTTTGATTTGCCTTTAGATGTACCTACTTATTGAAGATAATATTATGTTATGTATATTATGATTAATGTGTTTTTATTATTTACTTCATAAAGACTAAGAAAACTATATTTAAATTGCAAAGTGATCTACACTCTACTCTAACCACTAACCAATAGTTTATTTCAAATCAGCTTTAAAATTTGGATGTCATAAACATAAACATTCACAAATCGTCTGACAATACCGCAAGAAATTAAAATAATTTTGTTCCAAAAGTTTAGGACTCACGGTTACAAGTGGTTATGAAATTTCGTTCCAAAAATTTGGGACTCTAGTTACAAGAGTGGTTAATAAATTTTGTTGCAAAGTTAAAGACTCAAGATTCACGAGTGGCTAAGGAGCTTCGTTCAAAAAATTGAGGACTCACAGTTATAAGAGCGATTAATTAAGGAATTTCGTTCAAAAAATTTGGGACCCACAGTAACAAGAGCGATTAAGGCACTTCTCACACAAAGCTATTTATGAGTTACGCGACTGCAACGCTATCCAAAATTTGTATGTATTTGACACTATGTACTGACAGGAGACGCGTCTACAATGCGTTCCAAATTAGTTCCAAAAATTTCGGAGTTACAGTTAGAAGAGCGACTAAGGAATTTCAAGTTGTTGCACATGCCGATGACTCGACACATAGTCTCCGGCGTGGTGTCCGACGCTAGCAGGTGGATGATGTACTTCTCCAGGGGAGCCGTATTGGCCTTGAAGATCGAGGTCAAGAGTGGTTATGGAATTTCGTTCCAAAAGTCAATAACTCACCGTAACAAGCGCGTCCAGTTTCAAGTTGTTGCACATGCCGATGACACGACACATGGTTTCGGGGGTGGTGTCTGAAGCCAATACGTGGATGATGTACTTCTCCAGGTGAGCTGTGTTGGCCTTGCAGATAGAGGTGATCGCTTGGGACGGAACATCGCGACACGCCGCTTTCAGACGGGCTGCTAAATATTCCTGTGAAAGAAATTATTTTTAGTAGATTTTTAATGTATCAGGGTCTGTTATATGGATTTAAATGAACAAAATAGGTGCCGCAAGGTCTGTTTGCAATGGTCCAAATAAGGGTTGTTGCTAATATAGTCCAGTTAATAATTGCTGGCAAGAGTCTCGTTCAGATTTCGTCGCAGTTAAGGTGCTACCCTTGAAGAATAAGATAACTATTCCCTTATTATTATGTCAGTTAACGAAAGAAGAAACATTATTGACAGCTTAATCAAAATTTCTTATTACGATTTATCCGTATCTATTCTTGCTTGTGCATACATACCTACCTATTGTCTAATTTTGTTAAAAGCTAATTTCTTGATATGAAATTCTCAAAACAACGTCAGATGTTTGTTTTTGATACATAAAAATCTGTCGTTATGAATTCTCTAGAAACAACATTTTGATTCATACAGTAACCGTCGATAGCGGCATTTCCTGTGATACACCAATCTTTATCAAACCAATGAAATTTATGTAAAATAATAACAAGCGTTAATCTGTATAACATAATTTAGGTTAAAACGAAACGAGGGCTGTATTGAATGACGTACTAAGTAAATTGTGCCTCTAATGGACCTATTTTAGTAAAATATTTTAAATTTGTCAGGCAAAAATAGTTCTATACCGGATATATTTTCGTATTTTTGTTTCAATGCAGTTTCGCAAATCTCGAACCTTCTTGTCAGAATTGATTAGCCTATTTATATCCGGCCAACTTACAACCGACCAAAGACCACTGTCTTCATAAATGGAGGTGGTCAGTTTAATCAAGTTCCATGTCTTCTCTATTGTCGGCCATTTGTTTACGATAAAAATAATGTTCTGGTGGGTGATTATGACGTATTATTTGTTATCGCTACGTGACTTGCTAAAACATCTAGCATTACAATTTAGTTACATTACAAACATATTGTAATATTTGATTGTTATTTTACATAATCAGTCCGTATAAGATATCAGTCTGTACAAAATAGGTAGCAACATGAGTTTGCGTGAACATAGTATTTTTGCACAAACAACAAAAACTCGTTTCATAATGCTGTTTATAGATATTTTTCTCACGGTCCATTGTAACGCAATTGCACGCGAAAACATTACATTTACACCGATGCCAACACCATAGTAGACGCTATAAAAAGTTGAAATCCATTTAGATTATCAACTGCCAATGTTGATAACGGTGCCGGTACAATTTTAATTAATTTCCGTGGCTATTGTTGACGACCACCCTTGTAGGTTATAATAAAGTCATTTATTGGCGAGACTGTGGATTTTAAAATGTATGTAATTAAGAATGTGCACGGAACAGCTAGAGATAAAAAACTGTAGAGAAATTTCTCGAAAAATGCCATCGGGGGTAAAATAAAAAATATCAGCCCTTACGTGTAGGTATATTAAGCAGATAGTTGTATACTGAGTTACTTTATTTTTAACCATCATAGCTGAACAAATTAGGGTAGGTACGATTAAAGGAAGCTATGGTATGTTAAGAGTTAAGATGTGATTACGGTAGAATACGTAGAATATGGGCAGAATTATTGACCTACAAAGAAGAGTACAGGAGCCGTATTACGAACTCTTAGTTCCAGACAGTTCACGTTCCCAATCACAACGTGTGGGTGACAGAGACAGCGCCTTATATGTGAATATGCACACACTTTTTATACAGGATATAAAATGCTTTAGGAAAAGTTAACATTCATTATTAATTATTTTAATTATTTAAGTATTTTTATAATGTTGTTTCCTATACCCATATTTGTTTCTAATTTACATAGGTATGATTAATAAAAAACGTTACAACGTTATTATAATTATAATTATCTTACCGATATCGAAAAAGTAAATAAGTTTAGTGAATATATTACATCGGGACGAATGAGTTATTTATGCATTACAATCATGACTTTGTGACCTTTGGCGGTATAGTCCAATAAAACCATAAAGATAAACAAGAATATCATAAAATATTGAGCTAGTAAAATGTTACTGTTTCAATCAAATTGCGTATGGAACGTACACACAACTGTATCCACAATTATTATTGTTCAACTCGAAACGTTTATTCCATTCGGATAATTTTATCAATAGGTAGGTTTACTTCTGAAAGTGAAATATTTTGCTAAATAAACTTCACTGCTCATCTTTTTAAGCCACATAATATATGTGTGTAAGAACACTAATTAAAAATATTATAAACTTGAAAAGAACCACTTGTGGATGTTTATTTTTCAAGCGAAGCGAAAGGTCACTCACTCTTCACGAAATATCGACAAGCCGCTTGACGTATAACACGAAATTCGGCAGGCGGGTAGTTTATAGTTATTAGTAGATGTCCGCTAAGAACGGAATTTGTTATGTTGCTAGTGGAAGCTATAACCAAGAGAGTCAAGAGGAGGGTGAATAAGCTTCTATAAGTTAGTGCGTACATCATCTTGGACTTCCATCGCCACTTACCATCAGGTGGGATCGTCGTCAAGCATTAACTTTTTTAGGTAAAAAAACCAGACAGTATCGCCCGCTTGTTGCCATGGGGCTCTATTTTTGAAATGGCGTCTGGCGGCGAACACTCGTTTGGAGTCATTTTCATGCGACATAGCAATTAAAATTTGGTATTTTTTAATCATCCGTCTACTACGACGAGGGGTCACAACGTCATAACGAACGATCGTATACGACGACCACGTAACGCTCGTCGCCAGACACCATTTGAAAAATAGGGCCCATGGTTACTACATCAATACCACCTTACCTCATTGATCATGTCCTTGATATCCTTCATCTGCCTGAAGAACCGGACCATCTTGTCGGACACCACATTGCTGGTGACCGGCACTTGCTCCGTCTCCCATACGGACGCGATGCAGTGGCCCACGGCACCGCAGTCCGCAGCGCGTCTGGTTTGCAATAAAATAATAAACTTTTTAACGATAACTCAAAAAAAATGCCAGATGTCGCTCAAATGTAACTATAATGGACCACATGACAAGCACCAGCTTTCGAATATTAAAGGATCATAAAAAATTAAAAATCGGAACTCAAGAAACATTTAAATTAAAATAATTATTGTGACAACAGACCATTTAAAATTTTGAGAGAAATAATATTATTTTTTATTTAATTCAATTCAAATATTTCAATAGTCTTGTTATTATTTGTGTCCATGGGCTCAGAATCCATTGGCGCAGAATAAAGGCTTTGATACTAATATAGTGGTTATAAAATATTTATCCTACTGCTTTAATTCGATGTACAATTAAAGATGTAACTTAATACATACAAGGATAATATTGTCTAGGTTTACTTTGACAGTAATTCCGTCATCCTACATCCCTCATACTGTGATTTCCAATATTTCTATTGCTAGTATTAACATTATATCGGAGTACCTACTCATGTTATTATTAATATTGAGCATAACCACAAGTTATCATTTTACATGAGTTCAATGTAAGTGACGACACAGAATGTTATTTGTGCTTATCAATGGTACGTATTGGACTTTAGAATCTATTTGTATTAAGGGAGAGGCGACATTTGTACAACATCCGAAATGACGCTATAGTTTGTTTGTTTGTCAGCGTCGATAATTAAAAGGAAACATTACTAACTACCCAAGAGGCCTGACGGTATGTCGATCGTGCCGTGGACTATGGGACGGCCACTAGTGTGGGATGCAACATGCGTTGATACACTGGCTCCTTCTCATATCCATGGTACGAAAGTCAGAGCCGGTGCTGCGGCGGAGGCGGCAGAGAAGAGTAAGCACTTGAAATATGACAATATTTCAAGTGCTTATTACTTTTTCAAAGCATTTGGGGTGGAAACTCTTGGTCCGTGGGGTCCTGACGCCCACTATATTTTCAAAGTAATAAAAAATAAATTAAAGGAAAAAACTAGTGATCCAAGAGCTGGCAGTTTCCTCGCTCAACGTATTAGCATTGCTATACAGCGAGGAAACGCTGCCAGCGTATTGGGGACTGCACCACAGGGTCCTAGTTTATTTAACTTATTTTAGTTTCAGTTTTGTTATGTTATTTTTGTTATGTTTATATTTTTATGTATGTACCATAAAATTGTTATTTATAATTGAATAAAACTTTCCTTGTTTAGAAACTACCCAATTTAGAATTTAGATTGTTTTAATTATTAGTTTTAGTTTAATGAGTTATTTGTTCATAAACAAGTCCAAAAATTTTCTCAATACTACAATTATTTTTACAAATACAATTTTATTTATGAGTAATATCTTGTAGTTGGCTATTTATAACTTCCTACTAAACATGATAGCAAAGTGGCTTGAATGTTGACCCAGTCGCATGGATCATGGTCACATAAACATACATTTTTCATAACAAAATGAAGAATCGCATGCAATGTTTATCTCGTGCACACAAAATGGGAGAGCTTAGTTCAAATTATGTCAAACTCTAAGTACTTGTGGCACTATATGCTGACAACCATGTCTAATACTTTAATCTGTATACAACAAAATATTTTTCCTTCAGGTACCTAGTATGCTATACTAGTATTACAATAATATTAAGAAGATTATTACTCACTTGAGATTCTCGCACCATACTTCTGGACCCTTAGAGCATTCTTTTGGCACCTGTCGCGCAGACGACAAACCTGGGAACCATTGTGTTCGTATTATAAATGCAAATCAAATGTAGGTACACTTACAAATTAATCATACCAGCTCGTATAATTCATCAACAAATTACATGCTTCACAATTGCATTGATTATCATTGGTAGTTAACAGCATTTCATGGTGGGTTTTAGACACATTAGTGGGTAGCTAGGCCGGTAATTTTATTCACATTGCACAAGTATTAATACACGTATATAGTAAAGATCCCGAATACCCTATAGACCTCGTTCATTTTTCAGCAGTCTTCCTCTACAGCAGCTATGTCTTTTCCTATTTGCGTTTCTTATTAATACTTATTTCATAAGGTAATGGTAGACAACAAATTACCTTTTTATTATTAGACAACAATCTATACTATTCTTATAATAAATCTGTAGAGAGGTCAATTCTGTACATGAAATATATTTCCAAAATAACTATCAGGGGGTGATTAGGGATCGATACTGATGCCAAAAATGCAATCAGTACATTTTTTGTCTGTCTGTCTGTCTGTCTGTCGGTATAACCTTTATAGAAACAAAAAATACTCGACGGATTTTAACGAAAATTGGCACAATTATTTTTCATACTCCTGAGCTGGTTATAGTATACTTTTAAATCACGCTACAATTAATAGGAGCAGAGCAGTGAAGGGAAATATTGGGAAAATGGGAGAAGTTACTCTATTTTTTAAGCTTCCGTCGCGTGTGCAACCTTCATGGTTAAAGCTACACAGAAATCATATAGGTATGACGGAAATGTTCTCCTTAAAATTATATAAAAAATATCCCACGACAGCATAAATGTCTATCTTTTATGATAGACTCACAATAACACGTGTAACGATAGCTTAGCAGTTCAAAGCTTTCTGATTATATTTGTCTACTCTTACGTTTATAACACTTATGTAAGTGGGTGAAATAAAGGGGTGAAGTTTAAACGAATTTCACGCGAGCGAAGCCGCTGGCAAAAGCTAGTTAGAAATAAAAAGCAATATAAATACAACATAATTTTTGAAATATTTCCCATTATCAAAAAAATACAAGAAAACAATACTCCTATGACGGAATATTATCATGTTTCAACAAAGATTATAAGTAAACAAACAGCAGCTAGGTCACATTTGTGGTTATCAGACCAATAATTAATTAGCTACAGTTCATAACTATGCCATAAACATCTGTACTGTACCTATAAATGAATGTCAGTGCATCATACTTTAGTAACACTGAACTTAAATGCACTATTCTACATTGACAGTATAACTACAGTAATAATAGTACTGTCTTACTGTCTGTAGATGTACATAATTATTTGTGTTACTCTTAGGTGGCTTAGGCCGTGTCCTAGATATCCACAAGGGGAACCTAACGCCTTTATTATATTCATTGTTGAGTAATGTTATGAGACATGAGATGTTAGGTTGGATTTATGAATAAGCTTGTACCTCAAATAGGTATAAGAAACTAACTGGGTTCCCTTGTTTCATAGTCAGGCCCTCCACCAACTATCAACATAGTCAAAACAGTCATCTAGTAATCCATGAAACAATTACCAAATTCACACAAAAAATATCTGACCTACTAATTATTTGTGTTGTTATCATTTTTGTTACTTTTGACTTTACAACAAATATGATATGTTAACAAAGATAAAAACACATTCATAATGTTTCACAATATGTTAAACATAAACAAACATTGAATATTTATCATGCTCTTCAATTTTTATGGCATTTTGTTGACTACAATTTCCTGTGTGTAATCTGATAATTGTATTTTTTTGCTTTAGTTGACCATGATAATGTTAATTATGTAAGCTTGTTTAACAATTATGTATGTGAGGTAGTTGAATAACAATAAAGACATGGAATATACTGTGAACAAAATAAAAAGTTTTTTTTGCAGTAATGTATTTCTTGTGGACTTTTATTTTAAAGACTGATTAATAAGTTTATAAGATGTCAATGATCAAAGACGACACTTCCAGTCATAAATCTATCTTCTCAAATTGAATTATTGTAGACGCTGATCTGGTTCCTATGTTGTGAATTGATATTTAATATAACAACATCCTTATGTTTGGTTTTGCAGTGACTCACAAATCATGCAGTCATTATGTTTATGAAAAGCGACATGAACCTATATAATAAAATTGCAACCCAACAATAATCTCTCCCAGTGGCAACTGCAGGGAATATTATTGCTAACAGACTGACTAACACATGACTCACTGTAACTCCTGTTATGGATTCTACTAGGTATAGTTCTGTCATTTAATATTTTACAGCTGACTAAGGCTACATACTATGGGGCTTTATTTGGAATGCATAAGTAAAACCGATTTTGATATGGAAAAGGAACAAGATACAATTATGTACAATACAAGATACAACTCTTGGTTAAGATATTTTAAAGTTTTTAAAGTTTGTTTTTAATTCAAATCTTGAAAATCATTTTTGAGTTATATCACAAAACATACACAAACAACAAAATAATACAATCACATGTTAACATTAATTGGTAAGCTCTCAAATGAAAAACAAATTGCTTATAATTTTTTTATAGCCTCACATGAATTTGACACACAGACTAGCAACACTGTCCTCTCCACTTATATTTTTATGCAGAGATTTATACTCATAAATGAAAAAACAGACCTCTTCCAAAGAACTGCAATTTGCAACATGAAACAATAACTAGCTTTGAACAGAACTTTATAAAGGTAAACTACTAATAATTGCACAATAGTACATTATGATACAAGTGTGCGAAGTTGGTCATTACAGTCGAGGCGGTAAAAAACCCGACTGCTTACAAAAGAACTCAAAAGAAAAAAACAAGTGTCACAATATCAACAGAAAATACTTCATGGTGCTACAGGCGGGGACAAACAATACTGTTACCTACGGGTAAAGTGTGGAAAAGGTCGGGCGTTTTTACACATCTTAAGTTTTATTGAACAACATTTACAATAGTACATTATGATACAAGTGCGCGAAGTTGGTCATTACAGTCGAGGCGGTTGCACAGCCCGAGCCGTAAGGCGAGGGCTGTAATAGAGCCAAGACTGTAATGAACAAAGCACACGCGTATCATACGACGTTTTTCAACACACTTGCGAGGAAAAAAACAATTAGGTATCGACATTTTTCAGTCACAAATCAGCAAATTATAAACGAACAAATGTTTGCACAAAATGGCGCGGTTTATTTTTTCGCGCGCCGTATCTTTGGTTGAATAACTATGCGCGCGCAAGTTAAGTCCAAGGCACCGAACATTCAGCCACAATATATTAAACTAAATAATTATGTATTTCTAATAAGAATTTACGGTAATTAATGATTTAAAATATTGTTTTTTTTAAATGCTTTAATAGATAATTAGATGAAGTATAATCTTATCAGATTTTGACTAAGTACAACAAGTTTATTTATTTACAAAATAACAAATCTTTTGGTAACAACCTCTTTACGGATATTAAAAAAAAAGTGGAATAAGAAAAACTTTACATTACCGCACTAGTGCGGTAATGTAGTAAGTAAGTAAGTAAAACGCACTAGTGTGTAATAAACCGCATTCCGGGCGTAAGACTAAAGAAAAAATATCAACTTTATGAGCAAGTGTGTTGAAAAATTTATTAAAGCATATTAAGTGTATATATATGATATTTTATATGTCAATAGCAGCTTTTTAAAACCCAATTTTTTATTTGTAATGATGATGAAATATACCCACCCAAAACCACCAATGATATGCCACTTTTTGCTTTAGTTTTACTTACATAAATATTTTACATGAGAAAAAAAATATTTTATTCCTACCCTTTAATTTTTTAGTTAGATTTTTATAGTTTTAACTTTTTTAATTATTTTAATAATTAAGACTTTAGTGTTTATACAGGTAGCAGGGAACGTAAACAACTTCTAGAATAAACTGTTGCGTATTACTAAAGCAAGTAGTATTTACCAAACCGCAAGCAGTAAAAAACAAAAAACACCTAATGGCAAAATCGCCTTTATTGTGAAGGCACGTCGGAAGTTAGTGATTTAATCATTCGTTGCTAAATGCTAAGTACGAAACAATGATACAAGGGCAAATACTAAAAAAATACTATGTAATTAGATTATTAACCAAAAATATTAAACGTATGATTTAGTTAACATTAACTCACCTGTTAAACAAAAGAACGCTATTGAAAGGAGACAAACTCCTAAAGCGTTTGTCATTTTAATTTGTAGATGTCCGCGATGTGATTCTGAATCTAATCGTGCATTAAATTATAAATACAAATACCCGACAATTTTCACTTTGTTTGAAAGTTTATTGCGTAGGTACCTATTGCACCGAGTCATTTACTGAAAACATCGAATGATTGATGAATGAATAGTAGTAGTAAATGTCAAATTGTCATGTCATGACACGGCAGACAATCAATAAGCACAGATAACCTAAACATGTTAAATAGGAGATATTAATATTTACGCTAAAATACACGTTTGTAATTATTGTAATCTTTGTTAATACCTGTTACTTGACTTTGTGAAGAGTTGCCTAAAATGTTTCCCTACGACATACATATTTTACAAAATACAGAGATCATAAAGAATAGAAATAAATAAAAACCGTGTCTATAGAAAAACGTACGTAGCGCCACTATAGTTAGAGTGTCAATTTTTACAAAATAATTTTGGTAGTACAAAAGTGTAAAATACTGTAATTTTCTCAAGTAGGTACTCTAGCCACCATAAATAGGTACTAATTTCTTAACATAGCAAACTTCACTCTGTGCTACTGCAACAACAACTGCTAAGTTCATTTTGTACCCTCTAGTTATTCTAACGCTGCTGACCCTGATTTTATTACAAGGTAAAATATTTTATGTACGTAGTGACATCTGTTGTCTAGTAGTAGTGACATAATAGAGACAATATTTTTGCTATTTCATACTAGGTGTCGCTTTAAGTCACCAAAAAAATTTCAAAACTGGAAATGATTAGTTGACGTAATTTTATAAATAATAACAAGTTAGTATGCAACTAACTTTAAAAAGTTACATTTTTACGTCGGCAAAAAATGCCGACTAACAGTGCATTTTCTCTAGCTTTCTCCCTACCTACGACTCTCTCTCTCGACAATCCTCTCTTAGTGCACTCCCTTACACTACCTACCCAAGGAACATGCATTTAGCTGGGCGTTGTTTGTCTGTCACTCAATCACACAGAAACAGTTCGCACTGGGAACTGGACACAGGAATCAGCAATCATAAAAAGGAGGATCGCGATTGCCTTGTTCATTGCTTAGCAGCAGACTCTAGCAAGGGAAACCTTCCTTTTTTTCCAAATTTCCAAAGTTAACCAACATGGATGGAGCCCCCTAAATTAATGGTTTAATAAGTAATAATTTCTAAAGAATTTCTTCCCTAAACTGCAATAAGATTTTTTTTCAACAGTTTCATGTAACTAAATTTTAATACTCTTACTAGGTATCTAGTTTTACGTCGGAAAAAAAACACGAATAGTTACGCACATTTTTGAAAGAAAGTTGTTTTATATTAGCTTTGTTTGAAAACCACTTTTTATTTAAGATTACGTTAACGACGTTCATTATGTACAATTCATTATGTCATTATGTCAAATTTTATGCGCCAAATGCTTTTCACGTAAAAAATAAAAAACTATTTTGGGAGCGGACTGTCAAAGTTACCCTAAAGAATCAAAGTTACCCCGATTGACTGTATGTAATAAGAATAATCATGTAATTTGAACATCGGACTCTCAAACAAAGAGACCTAGGTTCAAATCCTGGACTCACTAATAAAATTCAAAAAGAAATATCACGTGGTTCAGTCAAGGAAAATATGTTCAGTAGGTACCTACAACTGTATACCTGAGAATTCTTTATAATGTCCTCACGTGTGTGAAGTTTAGCAATCCGCACTTGGGCCTATGGTCAGCACTGCTTAATAATAGAGTAGAGGAGACCCAAACCCGGTAATGGGACAGTATTATGAGTCGCGATGATGTAAAGCTGTGTCTATTTTTCAATAACACAAGTAAACAAACATGTAAATCTCTCTGGCGAATATTAATTTATTTCGGTAACAGCCTTTAAAAATCCGTAGAGTAGGTACTTACCTACCTAAGCCTACGTACCTATGTACCTTTTGATTTTATCACTTTCTGATATGTGGACAAATATATATGTAGAAGGTGCCTAATGAATAAGAATTAAGGCAATGGAAGCTACTATCAGAAACTTTCTTACAACGTACCTAAGTGTAAGTACCTAAGTATCTAGATCCTTACCTACTTATTTAAGAATTGGTTTCATATATACCTAGCGAAGATATAAAATTTATGCTATATAATTAATCTTAAAACATCAAACTGGAAATACTTAGGTAGGTAATATTTTTTCTCTGATATTTTTTACTTGAGTAAACATTGATCAGTTACGTATAACTTAATGACATGTATGATATTAAATATCATAACCATCACTATACAATCCTCGAATACGATTTATTTTTGCAATTGTTTCGTTGATTCCTCGCGCAATTCTCAATTATCCATGGAAGGTAACTGGAAAACGTGCGATATCAAACAAATATAGTGATTTCACATATCAGTGGGTGCGATAAATGAATTCTGTCAGTGCACACAATTCGCGTTCACACTCCGGTTAAACCGAAAGGTTTGGGAAAAACAAAAAGATAAATGGGCGATATTTTCATTGCATCGATGAATGGGTCTCGTGTTGACTCAGCGGAGCGGAAAATATGGCAGCCTATCAGTTTGGAGCGCAGATAGACTCATCACGAAATTGATGCTTCAAAAATGTTTATTGGAATAGAAATTGTTGCGAAAAACCTTTATTCACAAACAGGGTTACGATTGAAAGAACTTTACTATTTAGTGGGTAAACTTACCTACAATACTTAAATACTTTTTTCTTTCCACTTCTTTCCTGACCAGCAACGGATTGTTGGTGTTACTGAGGTGAGAACGGTGACCATTTATCATAACATAATTCTTGCGTCGGCTATTTATATGACGAAAATGTTTACAAATATTTACTTTGAATTAACAGTGAAAGGGAAAAAGAAACTCCTTAGGAGTTTTTTGCCACTTCTTCCAAGAAGACAGGTGTTTAACAGTTCTCAAAACAGGGGTTATGGTGTAGTTTGACTTTCGAAAAGTGTTTATAATAACCAAATACGAATGCAGTTCATTTCATTTTCTTTGGCAAGTTCCTCTTTGCGATATTTAAAAAAAACGAAAAGTTTTATAGTCTTGATCGGTATTCTCTTTGACTTTGTCCTAGATATCGGCGTGTGCTCCCAGTAGTAGAATGACAAAATGGCTGTGAAATTTCTGATCTGTAAGTGTGCAATAACAAAAACTTCAGCAAAAAGTACAGTCGCGAACAGCCACACTAGATAGTTGAGACAAATTAGGCGAGTCATCGACGCCGCCACGTGGCCAGTCCCCCGGGGCTCCGCTGACGGATTGCTGCGCGATTGCCCACGACACCGCGGCCCGACTGTCGCACGTCACTAATACTTGATGTCACACACTGATTAACTGGTGTGGACGGTTTTAATATTCCGATATCAATATTGAATAACTGTTCCTTTTTTTAAACGACAATCGGACAGACGTACGTTTTATGGTCAGTGGTCAATGTGGCCCATGTACATCAGTGATGCTAAAGTGATTATTAGGCGTTATCGGCTAAGAACGATGGATGGGGAAAAGTTGCCCTCAACTGATCGGTGTAATTATGCTTTTTTAATGAAATACTTAAGTCAATAATTGGTTTGCCTTTTCAAATGCTTAAAAACATGTCGAAACACAGCTTACTAAGAAAGAATGTTATAGAGTTGAAGAAAATAATAATAAATGACAAGGATGTTTGAATAGGTATAGACACCTGCGACCGGTTCCGCTCATGTTAGTATGTGAAAAACTTTAATTACTTGTTTGTATTCTTTTAAAAAAGTTTTGTTCGCCATTTTTTATCCTTCATCATAAGGCACCTTTACAAAATGGTAGTAGGTACCTAAAATTAAAAATTGATGTGCATAAGTCATCGATGTAAAATAATACGTATACCAAATAAATGATTTTGATTTGATTTAATTTTGATTGTCACAGTTCCACAGCTAGAAATACCACTATTGTGTCAAGAGTCAAGAACTTCGCATTCATAGCTAAGGTTCGTTCTACACTTGTGGGTTCGCATACAGACCTATTCGCTGCTAGGGGATTCAACATTGACTCGGCTCGTGCGAAGTTTATGAGCTCGGATACAAATATTATCGGAATTAAAATATTTTAGCATTAATCCCATCAAAATTATTAAAGGCCCATTACCATAAAGCTCACATTCACGATTGTCGCGGAACACGCCTCCTGACAGATGTAGGTTTGTACCTTAATGGCTTTCCGTATGCTAATTTTTTTACCATCGTTACTGGCTTATGTCGTCGCATTAAATTTTTAAAATAAAAAAATGTGGGCACGCGCTCGTTAATCCAAATGTCTATTAAACTAAAAAAAAAATACAAATGCACGCTACGTATTTTTTTACCACGTGTTTAGGGATGTAAAAATGTAATTTGTGACAAATATACTCGGAGGTAGAAAGACTATTTACCTATATTAATATTATTCATACTACCAGAAAACTCTTTTCAAAGCCAATTTTGTTATCTGTTTCGTAAAGGTAATGCATTCAGCCATACATTAAATACTTAGGTATTAAGTAGGTAGATACCTATTTACATTCTGGATGTTTGGATGAAGATTAACCATGAGAATTCACATTTTAGCAAAATTTTGTCTATGAAAAATAAATTCGTATTAAATGTTGGTAGGTAAGGTAAATAAACGTTGGTTAGTAAGATAGTTAGTATACCTACCTATGCATTAATAAAGTAAAATATATAAAAAATAAGCTGTTTAATAATTTATTACATATACCTACCTAGGCACTGACCATCAATGTGCTTACACAAACATGTAAAAAAATTAACATTGAATTTAAGTTCATTTTAATCAGCCACCGAGCTTTAAAAAACCAACATCACAACGTCTTAAACGAAAGCTTACAATAAACTTACAAAAGCTCATCTTCACGGCCGATATCACAACAAATTGTGGTACACGAATCTAATTTCCTCATTATAATATGTTTTCCGGCACCCTCAGTCTTGCGAAAGGGGTGCGGAGGGAGACGTGATTAATCACACTACATGAATATGCATGAGGGTCCTGTCAGGTGGGCCACCTTTAAATATCAATACGGTTTGCGAAACCATACCGTGTAGGTATGAATATTTAAATGTGCTCTTGGAATAAACAGCACAATTTTAGAAATAAAGTTATCTAAAGATTTGCAGGTAAATGGTTGAATTTTATTTTGTTAATCTCTGCATGAAACACAAATAGATTGGTTAAGTGGGGGAAGATAGAAGAGGCATCTCCTGGAGGCAAGAGGTGATAACAGTGGTAGCTGTACCTACTACCTACTATGGCGGTGCGTCAGATATTTTTGTGAGCTATAAGGAAGATATTAAGTATGAAATCATGCACTTCCTAAAATTTTTGGCATGGCCAACACTTATAAAACTGTACTTAATTCAATACGGTCTCGTAGGTTCTCTTATTTGCAGTGACCCAGTCTGCCCTTTTGAAGCGAGGGGCCATGGGTTTGATTCCCGGCCTGGACAGTTATTTATGTGAGATCGTTGATGCTACCCGCGACTGTAAATGCGAAAAGATCGATCGGCTGAAAGACGACATTGTCTTACTCTGATCATTTTCCTAAGATAGGGTAAGCTAATTTAAAATCAAGGTAGCTTAAGGTAAGGTGAAAATATGAACTCGTACTACGCAACGCGAGTCATTTACGATCACTTATACAAATTTTTAAAAAAATATGAGGTTGTTTTGTCATAATATCTGACATATCTACTTTATTTCTCAAACATTCACCAACCTATTTGTTTTAACCAATGTCCAAACAATTAAAAAAGAATACAACCAAAATGCCTATTACGGGCAAACCGCGAATAAACAGGCGGAATTGCGCGTCCATTATTATTTCTGGGGCATTATCATCTAAATCGCATCGCGGCACCATTTACGGTGTTTAGGTATTTGCACACTATTGTTAGTGGCGTTGTGTATAAAATAAACATTTGTTATAGAAGGGACGGCCACAATATCGCGCCCGCATTAACATTAGAATAGAACCGACTGATGTATGGCCATCCAGTATTACTCCAGGTCGGCTTTTCGCACGCTATATCATTGTGCTTTTATAATCTGCATCATCATTTTTATCGATTTTGGAAATGAAATATGTTTTCAAGAATATTCCGTAATAGGTACGTAGATACGTGAATTAAATTAAATTAAATTTTTTAAACAATTATATTTTGTTAATGAACACATTTAAATATCTACATACGCTATTTGGGGCATATTGATGCGAGAATAAAATATTTAATAGGTATGCGCATGAGTCATTATATTATTATCAACATTGTACCTATTACGTAAGCACGTAAGTTATGACAAAAAAATCACATATTTTAATTAAAGCAATATTCTGAAATTTATTAGAAAACAGTTTTAAGTGAAAACAACTAAAGTAGGTAGTTAAAGCAAGTACCTATCAGATTAATCGAAAGGAAATCGACGAGTTCAAAGTAATCGAATTACGAAACAAGACTACTCCTCAAACGTTCTCATTGTGCATTCACAAAAGAAAGCACTCGACACAATTAAATAATGCAATCTGGGGTGTTTGGTGAGCAAACTTGGAGCCGGGGAGCTCCCCAACTGATGAAATCTAAACTGAATTTGCTTGGTTTTGCGTCCGGTGACAAGAGCTTAAGCGAGAGGATAGTTGTAAAATAAATAGTAGGCGAGGGCTGGTTAATACAAGGCGGGAGGATCGTGTCGCCGCGGCCCCGTCGCGTGGCCGTCGCGTGGCCGCCGCGTGCCCGCTGCGTCTGTCCTCCCATCCTCATTCAATTCCCGACTACCGACAATATTTTGGCTGGAAACGAGGGCATTTATAATTCTAACAGGAAATATTACACGCTAATTTCACCAGTTTGAGGCATTGATTGATTTTACGCGGGGAGTGCGGATTTAGGATTAAGTTAGTTTGGTATTTCTCGTCATGTTTAAATATTGGGTGCGGTTGCCGGGTTTTTCCCCGGGTATCATTTATAATCCATTTATCTATAATACTACGTAACTTCTTATATTTAAGGATTTCTATCTATCTATTTATATCTATTTCATTTCCTTTAATTTTTACGTTTTTTGTTTTCAGGTTTTGTATACGACTGGCGTTCGAGTTTTGGATTCCATTCCATACGAGGCGTTTCAACTCATCATGGCCTGCGTCTCGGTGGGGATTTGTTTTCTTGGCTTTATGAGTTGTTCATGTCAACCACGACATACTAATCCTAATAAAAACCGATAGGTATGTGTGAACTGAAAGTTGACAATTTAAAGTATGTACGAGTAGGTAGGTACTCTATTTTCATCAAGAATTTCATCAAAAGCGACGGTAGTGAAGGCGAGAGAAAGTGCCGGCTTCAGTTATTCGGTTATGAGTTTTTTTAACATCGTGAATTATTTGTCTTTCCTAAAATCCAAACACAAGTGAATGTTTCTTGCACAAATGTCTACTTTTTCCCGCTTAAATTCTTACCTTACAAAGTGCAATTACAAGCAAATAAATTCTATTAGTTACCTAACTGTATCTAACTATCTTTCCGAGTCGCACGACACAGGCCATAAATTCAATCGTAATTATATGTAGTGGAAGTAACAACCGAACTATCTTTCGCTCCGTGAAGCGTGTGATTGAGTCTAACTATGCCATTAACTTGAGATGGGAACTTTATTGATTCCAGTAATTAAACTTCCTTAGTTTCATTGACTATTCATTCCGGATGGCGAAGCATTAAGTATGTAAGCTACATAGGTATTTACAGATTGTGTTTAGCTAACTTCCTGGAGGAATGGTACTCTAAAATGTACTTATGTGAGCGATTGGTTGTTATCTAGGGACCCTCTATCACACTCCCACCAATAATTTTCTCACTGCTAGGTCAGGTCTAGGGTTTCTGCTCGAGAATTCTCGAGTCGGGAATTCTCTAAAAATCTTATTAAAATTCTCGAACGACTCGAGAAACTCGAGAAATGTTGGTCGAGAATTCTCGTGCCTCGAGAAATAAAAAAAGGCGAGAAACCAGAAACCTATTCAGGTCTCCATTCATATTTTTAGGAGAATAAGCTATTGTCATCTCCGTTGGCAGACTTCACAAAACTTAACTTAAGATGAAGAACGCTCAAGTGTGCAACTTTGCTGATGAAGTTTCCCATCACCGAAGCAAGTGGAAATTAATTATTTTATAATATGCACATAATTTTTGAAAATTAGAGACGCGTGCAGCATTCGAAACTAAGGTCCTCTGTTAGAAAACGTTCAAACTGCGTGGCTTTAACTGCTTATTTGTTTAATTCTTAGTTTTAGTTTAGTTGTATAAATTGATCTTAGTTGGGATAATATAAGAAGGTTTTTTCTCATTAGTGTTTATTATTTACCCTTTAGCTGGTGAAAAGCGAACTTAGATGCGAGAAAGCTTTTACTTTCGCCTAAAACTGTGCACATTTCGATAAATAAATGTACAACGGTCGGTCGAAATCGAATTAAAAGATAAGATCTCAATTTGCGAAGTTCCCGAGGCTTCTCTAAATTAATTTAGGTCCGAAGGTGCCGTCGGTTCGTCCGTCACTTGTTTTTACAGGCTTATTGCAACCCTCTTAATTACCGCGGGTCGTCTCCAAAATGTTTCCATAACACTAAATTTGATCAAATTTGTTAAACTTCAGCTTAAGTTTATTTCGAATAATATAATGTGCAACTTGGATACTTAATGCTTACTAATTGCAAGATAACTTTATCCAATTATTTTAAATATTTTTCCTAATCTTCAATTCTTAAATTAATTGACACAACAAACGTTCGGGTTAAATCTTGCAAGCTGAGTTAGGACTTGGACTCTCTCTTAATTTTATGACAACTATAATATATGACAATATGACAATTATAATTAATTTTATGGACAAGGGAACTCCTGAACAGTTAATAGCTGTAACTCAATTTATTGCTATGCAAATGCGAATAAAAGCGCGTGGTTAGTTATATAATATATACCTTTACAAAAAACAAGAAGAGCTTGACAAGAATCATCCTTTCTGTAAATACTGTAATTGGAATAATAGTTCCTTTTGTGATGTATCTTGGTTTCAGAATTTCTTGAAGTTTCTGCTTCTCCAAAACAAAGTACATCATCTGAAAGGAGGGATTGGAAGCGTGAATTATCGCAAAGCCTCCTTCGCGGGACCTTTCTTGAGATAGGGCCCATTGTCGTCACGACTTCTATCTGCATAATTTTGCTTCATTAAAACATAGAGAAATGATTAATAATAGGGATCATTTGGGCTTGTAAGTTGACCATGCGTTCTTAATTCGTGAGATAATTTTTATATTTTTGGAAACAAATGTTTACATGTCCTTAAATGTAACTTTGTTTATAATAAAAATGTGCATATAAACCTTAATATCTTTTTGTAGAATAAAATAAATATATAAATAATAAAACATACTTAATATCATTGATATTACCATAATTATATAATGTTATCCTTATTATACGAGTGGTTCATACTATAATAATATGTAGGTACTTATTTATAGTTCATGCCGCTATATGAGATTTTTAGTCTCAACCATCAAGTTTGTGGAAATTGCATTTGTTTCATTAAGTTCAGAAGAAACGTAGTTAATTGAATTCTTTACGCGTATTTGATATTTGATTTAACTGACACTTTTAATCATTATATCTGTTAGTTGTGTTGTGACAATAGCTATTATTTTCCGTTCATCTGTTTTTACAAGTAATATAATTGGAACCTATGTAAGACAATACATTTTTTTGTTTTATTTTAAACTAGTAAACCCGCCCTCGCTTCGCTTCGGGTAACCAGTCCCTTCAAAAATCTCTATAAATTTTAACAAATTATGTTCTTCCGATGTCTTAGCTACATTACTGCAAAGTTTCATGAAAATCCATTCAGTAGTTTTTGCGTGAAAGAGCAACATACACACACACACACTCACTCACTCACATACATCCTTACAAACTTTCGCATTTATAATATTAGTAGGATTTTGTTTTAGGACTGTACTCCAAAAACAAAACTCATTGTTATTCTCGCTCAAGACGTTACACAATAGGTCTGACTGTCCAAGATTTTACCGAAACATCAACCCGTGAGTTCCTATTCTCTTTATTATAAAATTAAATGAGTATTGAGGAGATACAGTTTTGAATATTCAATAGGAATAAATTAACAGTAAGTAGGACAAATAGACTTATCTACATAAATACATTTTGGAACAGTAAATTTAGGGCGCTCGTCGTTACTATGTTGTTACAATATTGAATATCTTGCATCCGTCCAATTATTTTCCTTTGATTAACTGAAAAGGGAAGATATTTTTTAAATCATTTATGACATTTAAACAATATTTTTGCACGTAATCTATTGTTTCCACTGCTGTATTACTAGTTTTAATAAATAAATTGAAAATAATGTCATTGACAGAAGCTTATAACTTTAAGGCGATTTTCAGATTTGACGAATTGCCGATTTGACGAATTGCAAACTTGACCAAAGTCGTACAACCCATTTTCATAGGTACGTCACTATCGCGCGATACAGTAAAATCTGTTTCATTGTGAACATTTTCAGTTAACTATTTCTTTCTTAGATACGATAATGGCATCAGGAGATCAAAAAGTGAAAAAAAGACAAATTGGATAACGCATATATATAACACATTCTCCTAAGATCCATGACCCGGGTACAATATTTTCCTGGCATTTAAATATTATCTGCCCAACCGAGCATGGAGCACGGGATTCCTTGTTTTTTGGGCAACACCACTTTGGACAAGAAACTGGAGGGATTCTAAAGGTAAAACAATTTTACGACATATAACAAATTCCTTTAGCTCTTATGAAAAATATGCTTGTTAACTGACTAGGTAACTACTACTTGTCCCTGTGGCTCGGGACCAGAATACGAGCTTCGGTATCCCCTGCCTGTCGTAAGAGGCGATTAAAAGGGGTTTTCGGGGTTGGGGGCGGCTAGAGTGGGAGCTCGAACCGTCCATCACCAACCCCGGGAAGGATGAGGGTATGTGTGGCCGCATACCGTCGTATGGAGATGCCAAGCGATGGGGCTTCTTGTCCCTCGCGGGCAGAGCTCGAAGACAAGAGCACCGCGCTTGGAGGGCTCCGGTTGTGTTCCGTTTGTAGATCCCGGAGTCCTCCAACAAGCGCCGAGGAAGGCCACCGGGGGGGTTTTAGTGGGTAAAAATCCCACATAACCCTGTGTCGCTCCCCCGGCACTGGGTACCTTTTGAAGGTTTCCCCCTCGACAAAAAAAAAAGAAAAAAGGTACCTACTACTGAGGTACTTATTAAACAACAAACAAAACAAAAAATCACGTAGAACTTTTATATACCTACATCCCGGGTGTGACACACCTTGGCGCTTTGGTAGTAGGTATTTTGATAAAGTTATGTACATACCTAAAAATTACTAAAAACAAACAATATGGGCGTAGCCAACCTAGCGATATGAGCAAATCAATGTCGGCAAATCTTTAAAGCACAGAAAAACCGTTGTTATTTGTTTAAAAAAAGCTTATCGTATCTGTGTGATAATATTCGTGGGTTTGATAAATATAATTTCCCAGTGATTGGTATCTAGTTGTAAATACAGTGGCATTGATAACGGTTTAGATTTACGATTATTTATGACTCTCTGATAACACACCTTTGCGTAATATACTGCATATACTCCGTTCGGGTTCGATGTGAAATTCGTTTAATTACGCCCCACACAAATGAGAGATTTCCGCCCCTGTGATTAAGGGCCACTGTCGATTGACGGCAAGAACTTAAAACGTCGTAAGAAAATTTGTCTTATAAGCTAAATGAAACTTTGAGCACAGGTAATTAATTTGTTTTTAGCGGGGAGTGATAATTCCATAGGTATGCTCGGGGACTCAAATATAGGTAGGTACCTACTGGTAGGTTATTACGTAAACACTCCTCGATAGTTGTTTGGGTGTAAAAGTTAATTATTCAGAAAGTTTCCCTTCGTCTGACTCCATTCTGAACATCTAGGGTGTAAATGATCACTATCAAGACAAAAAATGCAGATCAAATAATAACTTCTGTATTTTTTTTCGTATCCAAAGTAAACCGTTTAATGTGTGTGTAGTTCAGAAAAATATAGGGTAAAATAATTCTTTAATTGGGAAAGAGTATTTGGACACCTTTATTTTTACCTACAATAATTAATTCTAGTAGGTACTGAATGTTAAGTGTTACGACCTTCCAATGCGAGGTGCAAAATGAAACTGTTGGTAAGTACATAAATACGATCTTTAAAACTAGATTTAATGACCGAAGCGCTAAAAGTGTAAATTCCGCTAACAGACATCATTCGGGCGCGGGCGAAGGATTATGTCTAGCAGTAAGCCAGCACAGCACTATCTTGATAGCACATTCCAATTACTACTAACTGTTAACATACTAATAAGGGTATTGACTCTATTACATTATACCATTGTATTTAGTTGCACTATTATAACAATTACTGTGATTTAAAGGTAGGTAATCTATATATATAAAAGCGAAAGGTCACTGACTGACTGACTCACTCATCACAAAATCTCAGAAACTACAAGTGCTAGGAGTGTGAAATTTTGCATGCGGGTTCTTTTAAGGATGTAAGTGCTCACTAAGACGGGATTTTATGAAATTCAACCTCTAAAGGGGTGAAATAGGGGTTGAAAGTTTGTATGGAAGACTGTCATTTTTTAAGTTAGAAACATGAAACTTTATTTTTGGGCTACTGATTTAAAATTAATAGATACGTATTTAAGCGTTTCTGGAAATTCTACCCCTAAGGGGGTAAAATAGGGGTTGAAAGTTTGTATGGAAGTCCGTCATTTTCTAAGTTAGAAACATGAAATTTGCCATGTATTGTATGTTCCTTGGGGAGTGTAGGGGACCAAGAGAGGATTTTTGGAAATTCCACTCCGAAGGGGATGAAAGGGGTGAAAACTATTATATGAAAATTCTACAACATTGAAGTTAGTGACTTGGAAATTTGAATTTTGGTTGCTTACTTCAAATTAATGAATACGTGTATCAGATTTTTTTGATAATTAACCCTCAACCCCTTTAAAAGGGGGGTGAAAGATTGTATGGGACTTAATAAAATTTTCAAGATAGAAAGCTGAAAATAGGTAAATACTCTTTGTTGTAAATAAAAAATCAAGTGTTTTTTCGAATTAACCCTCCAACCCCTAAAAATACGGGGTGAAAATTTGTGTTTTTTTCGTTAGTTTCCAAGTTAGGGACTTGAAAATGAATGTCCAGTCTCTTTGTTAAAATTAAAAAATGTGCTTCAGTATTTTTTCAATATCACCTTAAAAATATATAGGTAGGTGTAAAATTAAATAGAGATTTAGTGCTCCAAATATTTATACGAGACGGGAAATTTACTTAGGACATTTCCACGGGATCGTAAAATGCAAATTCCTGAAAAACTGATTAAAAATTAATAGATACGTATTTAAGCGTTTCTGGAAATTCTACCCCTAAGGGGATAAAATAGGGGTTGAAAGTTTGTATGGAAGTCCGTCATTTTCTAAGTTAGAAACATGAAATTTGCCATGTATTGTATGTTCCTTGGGGAGTGTAGGGGACCAAGAGAGGATTTTTGGAAATTCCACTCTGAAGGGGATGAAAGGGGTGAAAACTATTATATGAAAATTCTACAACATTGAAGTTAGTGACTTGGAAATTTGAATTTTGGTTGCTTACTTCAAATTAATGAATACGTGTATCAGATTTTTTTGATAATTAACCCTCAGCCCCTTTAAAAGGGGGGTGAAAGATTGTATGGGACTTAATAAAATTTTCAAGATAGAAAGCTGAAAATAGGTAAATACTCTTTGTTGTAAATAAAAAATCAAGTGTTTTTTCGAATTAACCCTCCAACCCCTAAAAATACGGGGTGAAAATTTGTGTTTTTTTCGTTAGTTTCCAAGGGGACTTGAAAATGAATGTCCAGTCTCTTTGTTAAAATTAAAAAATGTGCTTCAGTATTTTTTCAATATCACCTTAAAAATATATAGGTAGGTGTAAAATTAAATAGAGATTTAGTGCTCCAAATATTTATACGAGACGGGAAATTTACTTAGGACATTTCCACGGGATCGTAAAATGCAAATTCCTGAAAAATAACTTCCAAGCCAAGAGCGAGTTGGACTTTCTTATGAATGGAAAGCAGCAAATATTAAACTACATGGGCGATTTTGTTCGATATTAAATTGAAGTTGTAATAAGATTTCAGCCTGAAAAATCTTTTTTTCTAAAATAAGTCTAAAGAAAAGCACTGTCGAGTTCAGTAAAAATACGCTATATACCTAACAAAATTCCACGCGGGCGGAGCCGCGGGCGGAAAGCTAGTGTAGGTATATTATCTAGTTGTCCCTTCGCGGCTTCACCGACGTGGAGTTTTTGTTTTAGTTCATCTCCTTTTCCTTTAGGGGGAAAGTCAAAAAGTCCTCTCTTGGTTCTAGCCTACACTTTCAAGGAACATCCATGCCAAAATTCAGCTTTTTGCGTTCAGTTGTTTCGCATGTGCGCTGCCTGTCAGTCAGCATAACGGTAGAGGGAAGAGTTTTGTAAGTGTTTTAAAGAATTGCTCAAGGCTTGCTTAAACCCGTTATTGGTTTTTATAGTTCGCAGTTTTTTTATAATACCGCTTCATAGGCTTATACTAGGATTCTAGAAAATCAGAACGAGTATAGTTTAAAATAATTCTTCAATTTTCACTTTCCTGGGAATCGAACCCAGAACCCATTGTTCAGCATTCCGGAATAGTGACAAAAGGGTAGATAGAGCCAAGATCAGTTAAAGATACTTTTAAACATAGGTAACGCCGCGTGCAGCAGCTAGTTATTTAATAAAGCTTGGCATAAACCCAACATCGCATCTATTGGTTGATTATTAAACCCTTGATTGACATACAATACTTACCTTTCCCGGTTATTCAAATATGCAGGTCATCGGTCAAGTTGCAGTAATCCAGCCGGCATCTTGATAGCGTATTCCAATTACCATCTGTGCTATTATCATACTAATAAGGCTTATGAGTCCATTGCATTATGAGATTTGTAATGTATACAATGGAGACTATTGTTAATCTGAAACTTGTGAAGAATTGTGACAGAATGGATTTATTAGATTTGATACTATGTACCCACCTCCCTACTATTTGTTATAAATTTTTACTTTTTAATTTATAAGTTAGTGCCTTGAAACATTTGTCTTCCTACGCTAGAAAAAAAAACTGAATTAAATATTTTGAATTTAAGAACAGATAGCTATCTCACTGTATTTCATAAATGTAAACAGGATCTAGATCAAATAAGTATTTCTGACAAGAACAAACGCACAGACATTGCGCACAGACAATCTAGAATAAGTATTTACGGATTTACTGTGTATAGGCATACTGAAATACCTATCTGCTAACTAAAAGTATCGACTAAAAACCTATAATACACTTGTACCAAGTGGTCTCGTTTGTTTGATTGCAATAAACAAAAACTTACTGATTGGATTTGCATGCTGTTTCTATCAGTAGATAGCATGATTTACGATAAAGATATGCATGAAAGACTTTTAAAACACTTGAAAGTATTGTTTTGAGTTTCTATAATATCAATATTAATATAATATTAGATGTGCTTGAACTGACACGTATCTATATACTTTAATAAAAATATTAAAATTTGTGAAAGTCACTGTCTGTCTGTTAATTTTTCACGCTTTATCCACTGAACCGATTTCAATGCGTATTGTTCTAGTAATCAATAGGTACTTTGGAAAGGAATTGGTTAGATTTTATCCCGATATTTTTAATACGCGATGTTTGAAGAAAAACGGACTATCACATAGGATAGTTTCTCCGTATGCCAAACCTTCTTGTGATTGATATTGCTGTAATAAAGTATTTAAATACAAAACAGAGATAACCGTATTATTAGTCATTAAATTCTGTGACATAAATGATTGTAAAAACATAAAGTTTACCATACCCAGTAAATTTTATTTCTCTTTAATTTTTATTTTATTTTCAAGTCAGGAGTGAATAAGCCGATAACTAATGTTCAAGACCTCATCAACTTACCAAAGGTGAGATTATAGTCGAGAATTGATTACAACCTATTAGTGACCCGCTACTGAAAACTGTTCTCTCCACATCAATAAGGTGTCCTAGAGCGTACTCCTCCAAACTGCTTAATCTAATAGGTGGAGGGGTTAGTGACCAACCCAAATATCCTACACCGTACTGCAGCTCTGTAATTTGGCTTAAAGACTGCTATCTAAGAAGACACGCCGGCGGCTTTACGCGCCTTCCAAAGCACGTTCCTCAAAAAAGTTTTATCATAAGCAGTTACACCCAATCTTCATCATCGCAAACCATAACAGTCAGATTGCTGGCCATGGATATTCATATGAGAGGGGTATTTCATAATGAGATGGGTACACTCAGCTACAGGGTATAGGCCCTAGTTTACTATACTAACCAAGTGCGAATTTGCAAACTTCACACCTTTGCAAACATTATTATACCTAGAACCGTAGCCATAGGGTTTGCACGTTTCCTCACAATGATTTTTTTCACCGAAGCAAGTGATATTTAAATTCTAATACGCTCATCACTTTTGGAAATTAGTAGGGCTAGGAGGATTTGAACCCTGATTTCAAGTCTAACATTCAAACACTGCACTATCCCAACTCCAGTAAATACAAAAAATACGCATAATATTCTTATACGAGTATCACCGGTAGACCAGTTGTTTGAAAGAAAACTTCATGTACCGTAAACATAGGTCAAGTTCACGCCACTTCATCCTGCAGATTAAGTTCTTACCGTAATCTACCGTCATCTTGATAGCCGCGGCACGGCAGCTGCGGAGTAATCCTCGCGCGCTGTCGTCATGTCCGCTTTGACTACCTAGATTACCTAGTGCTTACGATCTTGATGCACTTTAAAAAAGAAATCGACTACTACATCGACATGTAGTAAAGTAGTAAAATTAGAAATTCAACGTGATCAAAGATATGATTTTGAACTTAAGGGGCTACAACCCTAATACGTAAAACCGAACGAGCGGAGCTCAAAACAGAGATGGAATGATTTCATTTATAGGCAAATAGTGAGATAGCAATGTTTTATTTTAGCTTTAATATGTATGTAAAAAATTAAAAAATAGAAATATTCAATTAATTTACAATATCTGTATTTATACAAGATAGTAGATTGAGTAAAAAGCTTGGCTCTACATCTTCATGACATGTCATCTAATAACTTTTTGACGGTTTTTGGTGGGATAATAATTTTGTCTCGACAACCTGTTGATTAAACCCACATTCGCCTGTAATTGTATTCATCATTTTAAACATCCATGGATAAAAAAGCCATCATTTTCATGAACTCTTGTCCCAAAAAAATTGCCACATGATGATAGATTTGGGATCATTATTGCGTAACCTGACGCTATTGTACAATACGCTTTAATCTTATAGTACATACCGTTTCTACTAAATGTTAAGTCTTTTTTGACACTTTAAAGGGGGAATTTTCAAGAAACCTCTCTTATTGCTACCCTACATCAAATTTCACCTTGTTGCGTTCAGTAGATCCGGCTGTACCCATTGAGGTACTATGGCTATACCTATGTTGTCTGTCAGTCATGCACTCAGTAACGGACTTTTTGTATGTTGGTTTCAACTTCTGCATGCACCTGTAGGTATACCTAAATTAGAATTGCCAGTCCCCGCTAAAATCAAATGGATAATCTGTCGGAACTTACAGAGTTCTATTTACCTTGTAAGCAAAATTTACTTACGAAATTTTTAAATATCGCCGTCAGTCTATTGCGGACCTTAATTAAGGTAAGTGTCCCATATTTCGGTATGTTAAGCCTCCGCCGACTTTAAGATTTTTTTTAAATTTTACTACATAAGATATCAGTCTGAAAGTTTTTGTGTAATGAATATGGTCTTTTGTTAGTAATTTAAGGTATGAATTATGCAGTTTTAGTTAGAATTAAATTTTTTATTAATTTATTTGTGGACCCCTTGTTTGAACCCTATTTCGTGACAAAATTTGGCTCTGTTCCTAAGTTCGTGAATTCGTGTCCCCTATTTCGTGACAACGTTTGTTAAAGTTTTTTTGGTAATTTCTAAAAATATATATATTTAAATACTATATTTTGATAATTAATGTTTAAACTATATCTATACTAATAATATAAAGCGTAAGAGTTTGTTTGTTCGTTCGTTTGAACACGCTAATCTCAGGAACTACTGGTCCGATGTGAAATATTCTTTTTGTTTTGAGGAAGGTTATTACTTACATAACATTACGCTAAGACCAAAAGGAGCGGAGAAACAAGTCTCCGAAAGCGAAACGAGGGCGTCTACTTAATAATATACTATATTATGTATGTTGCAGGACGACATCCGCTTGTAATAATATAAAGGGAAAGGGTTGTTTTAATGCGCTAATGTCAAGAAGTACTTGGTTCGAATTCAAAAAATATTTTTGTGTTGAATAGTGTATTGATTGAGGAAGGCTATAATAACATCACGCTTAGACAATATTATTAAGTAGACTCCCTCGCTTCGGGAAACTTGTTGCTCCACTCCTTTCGGTAGTGGCGTGATGTTATATATCCTATAGCCTTCCTCAATAATTGGACTATACAAAACAAAAAGAATTTTTTAAATCGGACCAGTTGTTCCTGAGATTAGCGCGTTCAAACAAACAAACTCTTCCGCTTTATATTATTAGTATAGTAGTGTATTGATTGAGGAAGGCTATAATAACATCACGCTTAGACAATATTATTAAGTAGACTCCCTCGCTTCGGGAAACTTGTTGCTCCACTACTTTCGGTAGTGGCGTGATGTTATATATCCTATAGCCTTCCTCAATAATTGGACTATTCAAAACAAAAAGAATTTTTTAAATCGGACCAGTTGTTCCTGAGATTAGCGCGTTCAAACAAACAAACTCTTCCGCTTTATATTATTAGTATAGAAGTATAGGTAGGTGGTGCTGCCTGCTCGATTGCTACCTTATTTCTACAAAAAAGAAACCAATATAATCGCAAAAGCAGACTTTTTCACATTTGATGTTGAGTTACTACTAGGTCCTGTGCGTCTTTTATAAAACTTCCGAGATCTAACATGACTGCCAAAATTTATACCTATACAAAAACACCTATACGAAAAATCAGCTTTTTAGGTATTTTTCATCCGAGGTTGTTTAATGATAGCATCTCATATAAATTAATGATATGAGATCATATATAAACCTCTGTGGTTTCCTATTGCTAATCAATACCAAATTGTTTATAAATTGTTAGTGATGATTAAATAAAAAAAACTTTTTATTATGCTAAAGTGACTGGAACTACTTTAAAATTATTTGTAACGAACTAACGGACAAGGAACAAAAGATAAGTCCTTTGTTTCGTGTTATTGATTTTTCGAAATTACCACACTCAAGTAATGAGATTCTTTCTAGATTATATAAATTGACTATTCAGTATACTATTTATATAATAAAATATACGAATATTGACAAAACAAATCGAATAACAAACGAAATTATGCTGCTAGTACCTATGCGAATTTAGTTTAAAATTGTAGAATTGGGTCATCTTTAAGCTCGTATTATGGATTTCCTAGTAAACAAAACATATACCGAATTTAGCTCACAAGTACTGAAATTAAATAGCTTATTCGTTTTTTTCATTTATATTTCAATTTTTTCAATTTTAATATATGAACACGAACAACGAAAATGTATCTATAAAACCCCTAATTCGTGAATGTCACGAAATAGGAGACACCCGAAATATAAAATGACCGCTATTTCGTCAGTCGGTTTATTGCTATTTTAAAAGCATTTCAAGCTGCATGGAACTTTTTCATGAGTCAAATCAATTGTTAAACTGTTGGATTCCAACGACATGCATGCATGTCACGAATGCATAGTACGTTCACTTCGCTGGAATCCAATGGGTGGGACATTTATAAAAGCACTGTTTAAGTTTTTATTTGAATGGACTTACCGTTTCTTCTCTATGAGCTTAAGAACTTTGAGCGCCTGCCTTACGGTATAGGGAAGCATATTCACCTCTCACCGACGTTTGCGGCCGATGGGACTTCCAAGCGTTTTATTTCATTGAGTTTAGTAGGTAGAATGTTGGAACTTGGTTTTTTAGACAGGTTAGGAGATAGATATTTAATTCTGATGTAAAAATTTTATGTATATTATGTACGTAGCTTATTTCTTGCGCTTGAAGCAAAACTAACGAAGTAATGTACTAGCACGAAGTTGTGGCCCTTTACCTTACAGGGCGGAAAGCGGGCTTTGATGTAAGGTGCAATATTGCTAATCTACTCATGTTTTAGTTAGGAGCTTGAAAGCTAGTATTTTTTAATGTTCCATCTTTCATAGCTGGAAACTTTTCGGTGATGCTGCAAAGGAATAAAATCGCTTGCCTCCCACAGTGTTCCTACTAACGTGTGATGTCGGAATCTTTAAGGGAAGACTAAATAGGCTTTATCTAAGTTAATGCGCATAGCAATAACTTAGATCATATTAAAGATAGATAAGTCACTGATGTCCATGAGCAATCGTGACTACTTACCATCAGATAGCTAGTCTTACTTTATTGGCTAAAGTTAGTGCTGTCTTATTACGTCTTTAAGCCTTATGTGTATTGAGTTAAATTTATTTTGCAAAATATTACGTATTGTAATGAGTCATAATCAGACTGCGTATGCCATAAACACCACTCCTATCTAGTGTGATACTCATTGTTTATATATGTGATTGTCTGCTTCAATCCACTTTATGGCGACGTGTTTTAGTACTAGCTGCAAGGAGGCAGAATACCATGATTTGTACTCGTATTAACATAGTAAAACACCAGAGGAAGCCCGTAGAGTCAGGGATGTTAACGATGATAAAGCTTCACATTCGCGCAAATACGCGATCCCACAAGTATAGGACAATCTTTGCGAATGGTATACTATGAAAGGAAAGAGTGGTAGAAATACGACTTTCTTCTTAACTGTCCAACTACTTACTGTTACAGGTACTACTGTAAGCTATTAATTTTCTAAGGACCTAAACCATTAACATACCATAGACCGCATTATCATATATTTTAGTTTACGAGGAGCTTTGGGTTCCATGTGGGAAACATAGCTTGAAGCACCGTACATCTGAAACAAAATGATGAAATGTTTTTTCGTAAATTCTATCTAAGAGGTGCCTAAAGCTGGTCATATGGCTCTCTATCAGCGCCACTCATATCGGTTCTGAGCCCTCAGAATCCAGCAACTTCACGCTGCTCTGTCTTTTTCAGCCCTGAAGTCCAATTTCCTTGTTCATATTTCTATCTGATTCTGGCATACATTAGGCATTTTCGAGTATACTTATGTAAATAATGACATTATTTATAACTGTAGGTATTGACGCGATATACTATCGCACGCTGATCCTTTTATTGCCTTGGAATTAGTTTTACATAAGCGTCATGAGCTTCTATATTTTGTTCACGAATGCATTTTTATTGCGGCCTTTTTATAGCTTTAGATATCATTGATTGATCGGTCCGATTACTCTATTACTTTTAACAAAAATAAGATAACGTAGCTAGGTCTTGTCGGCTTGGTAAGCCCAGAGGTCTTGCAGAATGGCAAATTATACATGTATTGGGATAGCCAGGAATAGGTATTTACCTCAACGTCCACTTACCGTTCGACACAGTTTGGATGGCTTCAACTCTTTAATGGTACATTATATAGACAGGTCTCTCTTAATAAATGAGGACGTCTAGAGCGAACTTACCACACTGCTCCAGTGCGGATTGGTGGAGATTAGATTTATGTTCAGTTTCAGATCAGTTAGATTGTGTACCTATAGGTACATACGGTATACCGTATCGCCGTCAATAACGGCTCCTTTACGTCCTAGGTAGGTACGCTGATACCTTTACTTATGCCTTGTTGCATTAACCTTCTTCTACTATCTAAACAAAATCAGGAATGCTATCCAAGTATTCTTCCGACCATCGAGCCTGGAAATCATTTAATACCTACCTTATCCAATTAACATAGAGCTCCACCGAGAACATAGTACTTATCCAAATTATATCTACGTTTAGTTTAGGTTAACTTAATGGATCCCAGGTAGTAGCGAGCATTATGTGCGGTTTGTAGGTCGATAGCTGAAAGCAATTGATGCATAAATTAATGGACCACATTAACGCATATACTGGATGCCGCTATCAACTGCTTATGTAGGGCTATTAAAATTTACGACGAATCAGCTCTGCAATCAGTAATCAGACCAAAGACCATGGACTTGAGGGATTAGTGTATGAATATATGGTTAAGGTAAGCAGCACTCAAGACATAAATAATGCATTGTTTTGCTGGTAACGTCGTAACGTTTATACGATACGACTTTTATGACATAATTTAGAACACTGGTAATTGCACATGGCTTTATCAGACAGTGAATGTTCATGCAATAAGATAAACATGTGGTTTTTAATTTAAACATGTGGTAGAATAAAATAAAATAAATAAATAAAAGTAGGTGTGACGTAAAATTTTGATATTTTCCAATTTTTGTACAATCATTTGGTAGTTGATAATTTGGCCAGCATTGGGTTATAGGCTTAATGGGTTCGGGTGAATGTAAATTATGATTTAATTCAGACATCGCATTAAAAAGGTTTAACCTTTTACTGTGGTTTCAAAATGGAGCAAATACGATTATTGACGTACCTACAAATAACCAGCTATGAAAACCCATATAAAAAGGGCGCATGTTAAAAATAAGATAAATTAACAGTTCGCCAAATAACTTTGTGGCATTATAGTTTGCAATAAAGGTATACATACCTATGTAACTACCCCTCATTACATAAGGCAATAAGTTTTTTGGTATTCTGTGGGAACTCTAAATTTTTATGGTGCCAAGCCAAATCATTATTTATAATATTTTTAAACAATAGGTATTAAAAGCGTATATAATGAAAAAAAAACAGTTCAACAAAACGGCCTTCAAGAAAAATTCTTTCTCGCGAGTAGTGAAATATAATCCAAATAACCTGCAAAAATTCTACCTAAACATTTACCACACAGCGAGTAAATAAAAATGTATTAAGTTATTATGTAAATGTTCTGATGTAAATCAATTTTGATAACATGTTAAGTAGGTACTTAGTAGCTATGTGAGGGAATGCGCTTTCGATATTGTTTATTTTTATCGATGATCATTTTTGTAAAAATTAGCTTATGAATCATAATAACATGACCTTATATAAGGACACTGCTAACTTGTCGTGGAGATTGCAGTGGACAGGTCAAATAAAACTCATAATCCTTGGAGAAGATACTCCTCAAATGGAGTCTTGGAAATAAGAGTAGAAATGTGGCGTCCCTCGATCAAGAAGTTTGACGAATCGACGATGTTTGTGAATATCCATTGTCATCTTTAGGTCCTCAGATTCAGAACCGATCAAATTTGGAAAAAATAAGGAAGGTCTATGTCTAACAGTGGATATGTAAAGGCTGATGGATGGATGTACTTGTAGTGCCTAAAGATCTGAAAAGAGACACTTACTAGGTTCTCACTAAGAAAGATGCTAGTTTTTAATACGTCACAGTCTACTATGGATTTTATTGTTTATGGATTATGGACAGTTGTTAATAAAGTGCAGGTAAGATAATTAGTGGGGGTCGTGATTTAATTCGTGATTTAATAAATGTGTTACTGCAATTGAGGAATTAGATTGTCACCTTTGAAAAAGTATATCGTAGATTCACATTTTTCTAATCGGAACACACTGTTAATACAATTATTACACGGCATAAATGGCACTAGGTAGGTACCATAGCAGGCGGTGGTACCCATTTACCACCCCGGACGTACATACTTTGTAGACTCTACCACCTATAAATTGTGGTCAAGCATAACCTGTAACTATGTAAAGAATCACCAAATTCAAGTATCATAAAAACTTATTCAAAAATTAAGTATTTTGAATATCGAATTCAAATCCAACACGAAATTTTCGTTTAACAATAAAGGGCATAAACACTATCCATTACGGGGGGAATGCCCTTCGCAATTCATTCTCGATTATAGCGGGCTTTATCGACCCTAATAGTCCTTTATTTTTGGCAAAGCATCTGCGACGGTCGATTAATCAGACAAATTGTTGCTCTTTGAAAAATTGTCATTGACTTTCGGCTGCCGATCGCTAACCACCTGCAAACGATTTTACTCGCCGGGCAGTCTGGGGTTGATGTTCGATGTTTTGGATGTGATTGGTGTGGGTAAAAGACATTCGTTGAAGATTATACCTGGACTATATATTTATCTACACTATGAGTCAAACGATAGTGTCCGTTTTTCTGATGTTTTGCTTAGCTGAAAAACTAGGGAGGTATCTTTGTGAAACGAAACTCAAAGACGGATGGAATCCCTACCACCCCAAGTCAGTTTCTGACAGAATAGAGTCCAAAATCATACAGAATCGCCTACATATTTCATAGCTAAGGGTATATATCTTGTCACAGTACAATGCTGGTTGAACTACTTATGTAAGTGATGTAGGAAACTCATTAACGTTATCTTTTATCACATCGTCATGTTAAAATTAATATTGACATATTTACTTTTAACGAGTGATACGTGAGTAGAATACAATTATGTGGTACCTATCTATAGGTACTTCCATAAAATATTCTAGCAACTAGTAGTACCTAATTACTTAATAAGTACGAGTATAAGTAAATAATAATAATAATAAAAATGTATATACATAGGTACTTAATTAAGGTACTTAATAAAATATTTAATGGTTTATATCTAGTACATCGGATCGAACATATTTGAGGAAAAAAAATGTATATAAAGGCTTCTATTGTCCTTTATACCTACATACCTACATAGTAAATAGGTATCGGCTTTTTAGCCGCTAAGACACGATATATCTATGGGGGCTATAAGAAGCAAGAACTTAGTATTCCACCCATATGGACCATGTACCTACCCTCTTACAGTAAGTTGTTAACGTCACCTGTATGTGTAGAGGTAAGTACCTGACACCAAAATTAAAATGGTATCGATAGGTACATTCCATACGAAAAATCCTCCGAAGCCTACACTGCGATCGCTGTCGATAATAATAATAATAATACTCTTTATTGTACACCAAAGCAACACGATTACAACAATGTAAAGAAATCACAAATTTATACAATAGGCGGTCTTATCGCTAAAAAGCGATTTCTTCCAGACAACCTGAAGGGCTAGGAGTTTTGACTATAGGATAGCATTCATAGGGGCAGGGTGTACATAAAGATATATTGTAAAGACAGTAATAGTATTTAATATTTTATTTTTAGTTTAATTTAATGTTATTTTTCATTTGTAAATTTAAAATTTTAGTATGCAATTTATTGTTTTTAATTTTTAATTATTGTTTTTAATTTATAATGTAATAAATAAAATTGATGTATGTTTTTGTAAAATGAGCCCATGTAGCCCGAAATAAAGATTATTATTATTATTATTATTATATATAAAGAAGTATATATAAATATATAGTATAATGGGATATGTTGAGAATAAATAACGACGGAAAAGAAAACACAGATTTAGATAAAAAGAAAGCATGAATTGTTGATAGCAATGTATAACGAGTAATTGATAGATATCTGTCGATATGGAATTAGTATTAATTGCAGCCCAAAAAATGCCAGCTTTCCGCCATGTGATTGAGGTGCATTACGGATTGACAGCGAGAAGTTAAAATGCTATAAGTAAATTTTGCTTACAAGCCAAATTCAACTGTGAGCACAGGTAATAAATTAGTTTTTAGCGTGAAGAAATATTTCCATATTCTTGGCAAATGCAGTACGCACCTTTACATAGAGCTCATCACTATGACTGAAACACAAAAAATTTTTACACAATCGATACTTAAAGTAGCGTAATAGAGTTGCGTAGTTTTGCTTTTCAGGCAGAGCATGAAAAAGAAGTTGAAGAACCAGCAATCTCTTTAGGAGGGACCGTTCGCAAGTCATCGTCATTTGTTGATCTACAGGGCACGTCGTGCGTGGTGATGATGTAGTTAGATATGGCGAATTTGATCATTGTATATTACATTTAGCGTGGATTGGAACATTCTCGTAATATTTTAAAGTTTTTAATATTTACCAAGCAACTTAAAAGATTAGAAAAAATCGCGTAGATTCGCGTAACCAAAGTCTTGTAATGATTTATTATGGAATTATAAACGCGTATGCAGCATTACCTATCCGCTGCCAATCATGATAATTCAGATCGACCTAAGTTGAAAAAGACTCCAATGGGGACTAGGATGGTTTGTCCACCTAGAACACGATATTTAGTTCGTTATAATAAATAGTAGGGCTGGGGCAGGAACTGTTTGTTAGTGATAGTTAGCCTTGTTAGTTGTTGTTAGTTGTAGTCTGGTTAGTAATTGTCAGTAAGAATCTGATTCTAATCCGGTGTGTTGCAGTGTAAACTGATGTGTTATCGACCCTGAGGCTCCGATCAAGAATACCAAGTAGATGTTGGCTCAGTGCTAGAAAACCGTCTATAAAAATAAAATGCCACTTCAGATATATCAGCTCTGATTTTGACGGGTTTAACACATGATCGTAATTAAAAGTAAAAAAAAATCTTAGTTCGTTAGACAGCAGGTAAAACTGTGTATGGTTGATCGAAGCTCTGAGAACTAAGTATAATCGGCATATAATAAGTATAATCTGAGAAATAAGTATAAAGAGAAAAGTATAATCGGCTCTACATCTTAATAACCGGAACACAATCGCTGTTAGAACAACTATTTTTCACATAATATATTGAGCAATATAATATAAATAATGTTTACTGAGATAATTTCATTCATTAGTTCGGAGCATTTTAGAATATGGCAGTCTGATTTGGAATCCTTTTTATGACATTTATATCAAGAGACTAAAGCGTTTGCAAAAGAGATTTCTATGGCATTTGACTTATTCGCTTAATCTTACTAATGACATTACAAGTTATGAGGAAAGATTAAATTACTTCCACTTGTCATCACTAGCAGAGAGAAGACGTACGCTCGACTTAGTCTTTCTCTACAAACTTGTTAACGGCCAACTAGACGCTCCCGATAGCCTCTCGCTCCTGTCTTTTACATTCCCATCACGGATTCCAAGAATATCGAGGAGTTACAACCTCTTTTCTCAAAGCACATGCAAATCAAACTTAGGTCTAAATGCTTCCATCAACAGAATTGTACGATCGTTTAATAGTATTTCCAAAACCAAGGACATTGATCTTTTTGATAGTAAGATTGTCAAGTTCAAGAAAAGTTTGTTGTAATAACATGTTTGCACCTATTTTAAAATTAATAATTAAGTACACATATAAGTTTTTAATTTTAAACGTAATTTGATTAGTTTTATATTTATTATCGACATGGAATAATTTGATCTGAATAACATTATTTTAATTAGGATGATATAATAAATTAATCTTTTTAGATCTTTAATTTTTAGACATGTACCTACCTAATATTATAAAGGAGGATGGGCACAAATGTATGGAATCTGGTACCGGCACCAATCGGAGTAAGAGATACATCGTTGGAAAGGTATTTTTGTGTAGATTGTGAATAACCATGGCGCTAGTCCCGGTTCATTGTCCGATCGTAGTAATCTTACTTGAAAAATGTTTAATTATCAGTATAAATAAAGCCATTCGAAATAAGTTTTATCGTTTATTCTATATTATACTTGTATATGTTACTGTAAAAGCCCGAACCACGATGAATCCTAAGATTTACCAGTCAATCGTAAGATTCATCAACACCAGTTGGTAATTGTCTGAAATAACAATAAAGTGACAATTTTTTCGGGCTTTTACCACCATACATTTGATGAATCTTAGGATTTACATTTAGGCATTGTAAATGTTGTCGAATTATGTGCGTTTTAAGCATTTAAATGTCACTTGCTACAAACGGTGAAGGAAAACATCGTGAGGAAACCTGCATGCCTGAGAGTTCGCAAAACTCAGAGGTGTGTGAAGTCCGCCAATCCGCACTTGGCCAGCGTGGTGGACTATGGCCTTAACTTTCTTATTCTGAGAGGAGATCCGTGCTCAATAGTGGGCCATGATGGGTTGAGATGGTGATGATGATGATGATTTTTATTTCTTAATTGAATAAGCTTAAAATCTATGCAAAAATCATCAAAATCAGTCAAACTATGCCAAAGATGTGATGTTTGAAATTCTAATTCGAGCTAAATATTTCGTATCTTCTAAAGGCTATACGTATTTCAAAACGGACAATTTGTACGGGTTTGTCGCCATAGAAATTTTTTGTACTCTTGAAAAGACCTATCAAACGATAGTAAAGTCATTTTGATTGGACATGGGTACCAAAACGCCCATCCTCCTTTTGTAATGAATTCAAAATAAGTGCGATTAAAAATTGTAGTCTTAGTATTTCCTTTGATCTAGAATATTATAACTTCTTATTCATTGTTTTTATAATTTAACGTTTATTTTTATTGTATTGTATGAAATCTGTTACTCATAAATTGCATGTTGTCTACACCTATAATTGTAATAGCATTAATTAATGATCTTATTAGATTGTGATTTTTGATTGTATTAATGGGTGCTTATTATGTTGGTGTACTATAAATAAATAAATGAATAAATAAATATAGAAATAGTACTAGGAACTCTCTCTCACGCGGGCTCTACCATTGATTGATTTCTGAACGGCGTTAGCGTGTGACCGCTCTACATTCTCTCAAAGACTAACTATAGCTAAGCTACTCGTATTTTTAATTGTTTAAAATAAAAATATATTTATATTCTATTATAAAAGCTTCAGGATCTCTTTTAAACCATTTCTATTATTTTTGATCATAACAAAACAGAAGGTTCCCAGTACCAGTACCAGTAGTGTTAAATATGTGCACAAGCACACATTGACACAACTATATTTTTGTCATTGCGATTATTGTGAATGTTGCGATGATAGGGTAAAATTAAGTAGGTACGTACTCAATGATGAAGCACATTAATACAGATGATGAAAACAAACACAAGTCACAGAGTGCAAGAATGGGTATATTGTACTGATTGTTCAATCGAATTAATTTATAATGCCCCAACTCTACCTAAATGAAATAACAAAATGCTAACCTATGATTATTATCATTGAATAATTTTCCGAAGGTACATAGAAACATTATTTTATTTTGAGTTACGGAATTTAGTAGTCCAATTTACAACAGTGTGATGTAGGTATTTTACGTTACAATACTCAAAATATGGCAAAACAGACAGATTAAACTTAAAGAACAGTAACATTTGATGAAAAATTAAAAATCTATTTGAAGAGAAAGTCTAATTTCCTTAAACTGCATTTTAAAAATAATCATTGTGTTCAAAATATCAAATGAGTTCTTAGATAGAGAGGGTAATGCAACATTTTTATATGAGATTATCTTAAAAAATTAAAACAGAGGTAACCATTTTGACGTTGTATTTTATAGGAATTAAGTACATAACCAAAATACTGTTCAACAATACACCAGGAAGAAAACACTCACAGGAATTTATAAAATTGGTACTCTACATTACATTAAAATTTAAATTTTTAAGAATGTTTAAAATTAAATATTGTAGGTAAACAATTTTTAACACTATATACTCGTATTTACACAATTTTATTAAATTATAGGTGTGCTAAAGTACAATTTCACCTGATGTAGGTACCTATCCTTTTAGCGTTTTATTAGAGGGGTTAAGTAAATAAATGGTACCGATTACAATTATAATTACCTATCATTGTATTATTTTAACCAGTATACAAATTTTCCAAAAAATACACATCAAATGAGGTAAGCCATAGTATACCTATCAATATTGCCTCACTATACCTACCTACCTCAGATTTTTGCACTGCTTTTAAAACAGATATAAAGCAGATGAAATGGATTATTGGAATAATACCTGCCTACCCTAGTTCTTTTAATTATTCACTAACTAAACCTTAAGCTTAAGATGATAATCTAACTGAAATTAGGAAAAGGACTTAGTTAAGATTAAAAATCCTGTGAGCTGACCGTATACCTATCCACATGTAAGTAGTCAAAAACTAATAAATCGTAAGTACAAATATCTAATATTATTTCTTTACTATCTATCTAATTTTCAAGGATAATTTAATTAAAACGGTAAAATAATTTGTAACATCATTTACACATCAAACCTAATTAATGACAAATACTAACCCTATTAAAACGATATATGTAGGTATCAAAGCCTACTATGGTCAAATATAACTAAGAGTTTCTTTGTAACAAAACACATATTCACTGTTTATCACATTGTATAAACAAATGTTTGTGCGTTCTGGGAGGTCCGCCGTCGGGTCGTCTGCCGTCGGCAGGTGGTCGAATGGTGGCAAACCATCACTGACTACCCTTACCACTTCCACCATCGCGCCACCAGCGTAATTAACTATACTTATTATTTAACACTGCTCAAAATGAGAAAAGAAACGCTACCGTGGAAAATATCGGGACCGACGGCTTCGCAACCCGGCGTCGACTTCGAGGTTTCCCGGACGCCATATTGGCTCGCGCCCCTCCCACCGCGCGGCGCCTTCGCCCCATTGGCCGGCGACTCCGCCGAAGGCGGGGCCATCCGCGCCTAAATGTTGCCAGCTTTTTGAATAAATAATTTCAGTAATTTAAGTAATGAAGGCAATTATGGCGTTGTTTAGCTAAGTTTGCGCGGCACCGAGTGGGAACTTTATATTTATACCGTTCTCTTTATGTACGCCGACGCGGTTAATGCGCCCGATCTGTTTGCGTTGCGAACGCCGGTTATTTATTGCGGAGGACGCTGCACGAAGCGCGATTTAAACTGCAATTATTTTATGCGCTAAAAGGAAAATATATGGCAGGGTTAAATTAGCCTTGGAATGGAGATAGTTACTCTAGGGCATTGTAATATCACTTAGCCTTTTATATATTTTTCCCCATTTTTTAACATATTTTGTAGTGTTCCACAGTTTTATTTAAAGCTAAAACACAATGGTCCGAAAAAATAAGAAAAACAATTTTTATAACGTTATGAGTTAAACATTAAATCACGTCACGGACTTCCTTAGCAATAGTGTCCACGCGAAGTAAACAGTGACGTCACGAGGCGTCACGACGAGCGATAAAAAGTCGATTTTATCCGCATAAGTTGGGCCAGCTGACTGCTGCCCCGCGCGTCGCACGCACTGAAAACTGGCGAGATTTCAGCGGGAGAGAGAGAGCTAGCGGGGCAGGGTGGGGGTGCGAGCGAGACATCGGTATGGGCTCGCGGCGGCGCGGTGGGCGGGCGTCGCCGGATGATGTATAGAGTGGTGGAGTTAGGTTCAAATTGCGCCGGGAAGTGGCCGAGATTAGAGCCAGCGCGGCGTTCCGCGCTCGTGTAAGCCCACTTAAGACTGTTTTTAATACTAGTATTTTTTACGCGATCCCCGCAAGGATTTAGCGGATTTCACGTCGCGGATCGTGCTTTGATTTATCGGTATCGGTTCTGGTGTTTACGTTAGTGGGTGACGGGCACCGTAATCCTGGCTTGTACCAGATTATGACGGATATCATCGGATTTCGTGAACGCACACTGTGATACCTGCCAGTTACATCTGACGTTGGAGCTGAAGAAACTGACTGTGCCAGTGAGTATTTACATGACGACAGAATACCGTATGCTGTCCTGAAAGCCAAATCTCTGAAAAAATACTGTTTAACTAGTTAGAGAGATCATCAGTTTTCCAAGATTACCTAGAGTCCTGCTCAAAATATCATCTGTAACCAATGAGTTGATTGTGTTATAAGATCCAGCTATTTAAAAATAGCACAATATCGAAATTTTAGATATGTGGTGAATGAGTTAGAACATGAAATTGAACCTAATCTACATAGGTTAGCAAAAGTAAAAGTGGCAAAAGTGAGGTTGGGTTAAGCACATGAGAATTTTAAAGGGCGTTAACTAATGAAAATTACCTAGTATTCTTTCTTAAAAACAAACAAGAAAAAACCAAAATAAACTGTAACTAGAGCTGTACCTACATGTATATACCTACAGTCGAATTCTTAATAATTATTAAATTTGAATAAGTTGAATGCTCTACCTAGCACTATACACTCCTTAGTAAATATATCCATAACATAAAGGTTAACCGTAAAGGTTGACCGTATTAGGTACCCTATAATGAGACAACTAATTGGATTCTAATGTGATTTAAAAAGTCATCATGTTAAATATTTTAGTTATATTAAACTTCTTATTAAGCTAACATTAGCTCTACATAGAGTTCTGTTAGCCAAAGAGACTTTAGATTTATTTGTTTTGCTTTCTGTTATATTTATTTACAAAGAGTGCTGACTAGAATTTATATCCTTTCATAAATACTTATTTTTATGTGGATTACCTACCTACTCATTAGGCACAAGAATAATTATACCTATACTTAATACTCAATTTGGTTTCCTTGAATGTATGTCCAGGTAGCGGATGCACCTATATCGAAATTCATAGCTTGTTGTAAATTATGATCCAGTATTCATTGTCAGAAAATTCCTTATGGGTTGAAGTCAAAATTTTACTGAATAAAATACAGATAGTAAAAAAGTAAACAATAGAAGAAGTAGGCGAGGAAACGAGTGTCCTGATGGCTAGTGGTCACCGTCACCCATAGACATCAGTCAACCACCGATGGAAACCATCACTGATACGTTGCCTGCGAAGGAAGGGAAATACTAGCCGTCAAGCTTCTAGCCGGAACATGCCTAAGCGTTTGGTGGCTAACAGAGTGGTAGCTACCCAGCCAGACTACAGTCTTACCACTGCCTTCTGTAGCTACGTACCTCTCCGTTGCAAATGCTATGATGCGTAGCGAAACGGCTATTGCTTTTGCTTATTATAGTATTATTTCTTTCACGTAGCTTAACGTAGCTACACACTTAGCTAGATAAATGTAGATGGTGTTTGTTAGCTTAAGGTAGTATTAGGTATGCTTAGGTAGGTATATAAAAATGTCATAATGCATTGTAGATATTGCATTAGGTACCTATAATAATTAATGCAATTTTAGGTTGAAATACGGACAATTTTAAATGACATTGTATGTATTTCTTTCGTCATCGTCTTTTCTGTTTTGATAATCGGCAATTATACCTAAATGATTTTATTCAAAGCAGTTATTACGACCATCCTACACCTACTACTATATGGATAAAATTTACTAGGAGTTCTTACTGGAAACCTACCTTTTAATTTTTATTTTTGAATCGTAATGTGAATTGTGTAAACTTTATCCGAAGTAACGTAGAATTTGTTAAATTAAAACCTTCATTGTTTTAACGAACAAGTCTACAAGAAATATGAGATATTTAGATACCTGCAAAAAGTCTTGTAGTAAATAAATAGTTTTTTTTTCTTTAATACAATAGAATAATCTTGGAGTAATAACCACTTAAGTAAGTAATATGTATTAATAGTTGCATCGTAAACCTAGGTCTTAGTTGTTCACGATTACTGAAATTATAAACTTAGTAGAATTAAGTATTAAGTAGGTACCTAAATATATGAGTGAAGTTGAGTAAAAGTTTTATAAACAAACCCGTTTCACAAAGAATTTTCATAACAGGATTTACTTTAAAACATACGTAAATTAATAATAAGATACGTCTACATTCAACAATACAAAGTTCGGAAATTTAATTATTGAAGGAACTTTAATAACAAAGGAAGAAAATAGATATAAGGTACATTTATAACTTTTAAAAGTTTTGTTCTTATTTTTATAGTGAGGTTTTTTGATTCCTAAAAGAATATATCTATCATTTTAATTCAGCATTATACTATTTTTAAAACAGGTCATAAGGTATAAGTATAAGTAAGGTATATTTAATACCTGTTATCGGTCAATAGATAGTTAAAAACATGTGAAAATCTTACATCAAAAAATATAACAAAAGAAAAGGTATTGGTTTAAATAGTTCGAATTATTTGATATTGAAATATTATTACCCTATTTCTAGGTGCGGTAACAATCATTTCAATAAATAATAGTCATATAATCGAAACTTTTTTATTTCAAAATCAAATTTCATCTAACCTATGTTATGTTATTGATATCTATAGGTACCTAATTCTTGTTAGCTATGTGTTTACTTTCACTGAATGTTTTTTTTTCGAATTATGTGGTAGTAGGTAGAGAGATAGACTCTAAAGAATATATTTGAAGAAGCTTTTCGTACTGATACCTATGCATGTAGGCATGTAGGCACAAATATTCCAAATAAGTAGGATATGTAAAAAGTGAAATACCTATTGTAGTTTTTGACGTGCACATTTAGAACTTTGATTGTTTACTTTATTTAAACTTATTTAGCATTCCACAATTAATAAAGTCAACGAATAAACTTCCAATATATAAATTAATTCATTTATAACAACACATAACAAGCAACGTAGCGAGTTGTTGAATATCCGAATACATTGAGAAAGTAGCTTAATCTACGCCGAGTCCATATTTAGCTTCCAAATAATTACAAACGTACAAAGCAAATTGGCTGACTAAAGTTAGAATAGTACGAAATATTTGCAAGGAATTTTGGTCGGTGCAATAAATAGTTACGTACCTACTAGATAACAATTGAAATATAAAAAACAATAATTTAGAAAAAATAAAATAAAATAGGTATCCTCTAAAATTAGGTTCGTAACGAAACATAATTATGATTATGGGCCATCGTTAGCTTAACAAATAAGAACAACCAGTTTAATACCAACCTTAACATTATCATGACATAATAAGAAAATTAATAAGTACTAGGTAACAAAAATCCACCAGGTAATATGAGATTTTCATATTTATTTCTACCTAATAAATTACCAAAATTCACCCATAAACAAAACGGTTGAAATAATGAAACTTTCATTTTGATCTTATTAGCAACCCTTTCCAAGCAAGCGTAGCCACTGATAATAAAATTGTTAGTTTAGTATTAAATATTGTCATTTTTAAGGTTCCACACCTAAAAGGTAAAAACGGAACTGTTAAACCCATTTTAATTTGTTTCCGAAGTCTGTCTGTCTGTCCGTCTGACTTGAAGTCACACTTGAATCTTTCACAAAAAATTTGTGACTCTATTAGAAAAAAAAATAAAACATTGAAAAAGTTACATCCAAAGGAGCCCCCATACAAGTGACTTAAAAAATGTATTTTGTCTCTCTCTCATCAAATATGTTATTGACCAAACTATTAGGCACTTCTCACACAACGCTATTCATGAGATACGCTACTGCAACGCTACCTAAAATTAGTATGTATTTGACACTATGTACTGACAGGACGATGCGTCTTCTGTCAGTTAAAAGTGTCAAATACATACTAATTTTGGGTAGCGTTGCAGTAGCGTATCTCATGAATAGCGTTGTGTGAGAAGTGCCTTAGAGTTAATATCACTCAATGGTATGGAACTCTAAGTGAGGGTCCAACTCGTACTTCACTCTTTTTTTATTTAATGTAGTAATGGAAGTTTCAGTGACACATAGTTTGTAAAATTTTCAATATTAAGTTTGTTGATATATAAGTTTGTTTTAGCAATAAAGGACAGAGCCAAAAAACTTAATGACGACCTTCTTTGGGATTTAAGTGTGTTATAGTATTTGTTAAAGATGTCATGGTAGCCCGTTATAGGTACTATAATTAATATTTCAGGTGTCCACCAATTTCCGTTCAAGAGACTGCGGATACATATTAATAAGATTCCGTTTTTTACCCTCATAGGTTAATATAAAAGGTTAAAATAAAATTATGAGGTATCTTTATTAAACCAAAAAGTATGGCATACCTATATGGCATTTAAAATGAAACTTGTTTTGTACCTACATACAATGTTATCTCATTAAGACTGGGTGGTTCTCTATGTAGGTTTAATGTACCTACTAGGCTAAAATATAACTATTTCGTTGCTCTTTTGGATCGTTTCGGTGATGTTAGTGTAATCATGGATGAGGAAGATAATACTGAACATGTTTAAACTGAAAGGTAGCATTAAAATAGACAAATGAATGTACCTACCGTCTCTGTTTCGATGATGTAGTGGCGTTTTTATTATCGTTGGTAAAAGGTACCTACATAAAAAGGTAATACACCCTCATGTCAGTAAATGATGGTCCTTGTGAAAAACTTAATACGATCCTTAAGATCCGAATAAAACTTTTTTCTCATATACTTTTCTAGTTTACAAAATCGAAACCAGGATCCTGTATTCGCCAAATAGGATCATTGTTAATTGAAACATAGGGTAATTAGTAGTTGTTCTATTTCATCAATTATTTTATTAGTAAAACCTTAAAAACCATCCATTTTGTCATAATTTTTCTAAGAAGATACTAGATACTCATCTACGTTATCCAGAAGATAAAGTAAATTATCTAACAGATCCAACGATTTAGGGACTTTAGGTAGGTATTTGTAGTTATTTAGTACCTACCTACATTAGATACAATACATGAGTACAATTTTTATACGCATATTATCTCTTTTAATTTGCACCTTAAATTGTCGCGTCATTAAGTTATTTTTACCTAATTGCATCCCGAAATTTTTTTATAAAGCAATATTTTTTGCAAGTTTTATTTATAAATCAAAATTAACAAAAGAAAGTTTAGTTAATCAATTCGTTTTGTTATACCTATTTAATGACTTATAATAAATTCCCTACATCGCCCCACCTCCATATTCCAAGTATGTAGCTAAATATCATGGTGTCTCTAAAATTCAACACTAAACAGGATTTTTACTAAGTTAACGCGCTGTACTATCTCATAATTATATGTTAGTATCATGTAAATACATATGAGTACTGGAAAAACACTGTTATTTTAAAATCAAAAACAGACCCTTCAAGTTTATTTCTATGAACAGATATAGATGTGAAATTGTGACATAAAAACTACTTCAATGAACTATTAAATTTTGTAAAATCATAATAAAATTAAATAATTTTCTTTATAAACGAGTAGCCTTGTGATATCCAAACCCAACCACAACATAGATTCCCCACACATTCAGTTGTGTCCCGTTGACTGTTATCAGCCGATAGACACACAGACAGGATAGCAGCAAATATTTACCGACGTCGCATGTCAAACTGGTCGTTACACATGTTCGACACATATCGTTTTGTACGAGCACAAAATATCCACGGTGTTTGCTGTCCGATGTTCTATTTGTGATTTTTGGGGGATTTAATGATTTTCAGAGGTTATGTTTTTTAGTAAATAGATGATAAACAATCAGACGAGATAATTATGTCACCGTTGCTAGACATCAGCAATACCAAAACCATCACAAATTCATTGCTGGCGAAAAAAGAAAGAACGGTTTTACTTTGTGAAGATGGTTTGATCCTAAATTGGGACTACTGTTATGTTTATTCTTCCAAGTCTTTATCTAAATAAAGATTATTTTATATTTAGCTATATTTTTAAGTGATTGTTAGATCAGCTTACAATGACACAATATTATAGTGTTATCACCAGATGTCGTTTAGATAATCTTTGAGCACAAAACACAATAGCGGAGGAGGAAATAGATGCTTTGATATTTAATTTATCTCTAGGTGCTCTAGGTATTACACTTGAATAAACATCCAAAGTTATTTTGAACCCTAGTCATCCTGTATTTTCGTATAAACGCACCTTAAAGACATACCTTTGAAAACAAGGAGCCAAAGAAAGAGAGAAAGAAAAAAGTAGCATACCGCTACCTTAACGTTACAATTTCCATAGACAATAAGGCAGGATTGCGTAAACTTGCGTAAACTCCTACCGCATACAAAGGAAACTGAGTTCCAAAATGTTCAAAATGTTCAGTGACGATTACATAATAGTAAAATTGAAATAAAAGGAAGGTAAATGACTAACTCGAGTTGAACGGAATCGCGTTTTAATAGAGCTGAGCACTTTCGCCAACTTAAATCTTTGGGCTTAAAAAAGGCTTTGCATCGGTTTAAAGGGATAAGGGAGGCTAACGCGACTCGATTGCTGCTTCTGGATTCGCTCAATTACTGAACTCAAGATTAATATCACTGTGAGCTGTCAGTGATGGTCAAGTTTTGGGTCAACTTGAATTATTACGTACCTATTTGTTTTAATCACGTTGCTGGTACTTTATAGTTACTCAGTTAAAATATAACTTGTTGTTTTTATGAAAATTTATGAGGAGTCACATAGGTAGTAGGAAGTAGTAATTTTTGCACATAACATAACGCATCTTACCGAATTAGAACGAGACTCATACCAATAACTAACTGGACTAGACCAACATTAACTAACAGAAACAATTAAAACTAACAGTCCATGTCCTCATACTTATTATGAAACTAACCAACTAATATTCTTACACCATTTACTAACTGGACTAACCATCCTAGTCCCTTTGAGTCTAGTTCTCGGTCGGTCACAGTTGTTATGGGCGGCAGCGGAAGGGTGGTGCTGCATGCTCATTTGCTATCTTAATTCCATAAAAAAAATTGTTTGTTGCAGCTTAATGTTAGAGGTACTTATTAAACAAGATTATACAAGAACTCTAGAAATTAAGTACCTATGCTGCAGGTAACTAAATTGTTTACAACATTTGAATTGAATATAATAGTGATAACTGCAGTAAAAAGCGTAAAAGGAATAAAAAATATTTAACTACATAAAAAACCTTCATACAGACACATGCATATTTTTAACACCACTTAACATAGTAGATTTGCAACCAGGACGTTCGATAAATAAATAATCTATGCAGGCGCACAGAAAGCGAAAAAAGCATTTAAGCGTTATCGTTGGTCAGAATGTCGAAAAACGAGCACTTCGCGATGTGCCGCTTTGCTCTCTTTGTCGAATATTGAATTCCCGACAGAACACATCCGTATGTAAAAGAGGCAATTAAACCCATAAATCACTATATTCCTGCTTTTTCGCTTCCATTCCCGTTATGCTACCGCATTTTTATGCTCACTGGCTCTACATAGAAACTTAGGCGATTAGCGATCAATATTTTGAATTTTAATTATTGAATGTTGTAAATAAACTCAATATGCGAAATATTATTTTATAGTCAAGTATAGTCAAAAATTCATTAAGAACCAAAATGAGTCTTTTATCTCTCCGTTCATAATGGAATCTAGAAAAATATACCAAAAGAAAGTTTTCTTAGAAATTTAAAAATAGATAAAAGAAATGAAGAAACGACCCACCCGATGCCTCAGACATCAAAAACACCAAAGTCGTCAATTCGGGTCCGATGGAATATGAGGAGGTACCTTGACAGTTTCTGGCTCTCCAGTACCTGCGATATTATTCAGGAATAGTTACCTACTTTCCGTATTATACAAGGTAATTTAGAGCTCAGAAACCTCATGTAGAAAAACCGTACTCGTAGCAGAGATCTACAAGCAGAAGAGGTTGGCTTGGACTAGAGTAGCATGAAATGTAAAGCCTGTTACATCGTATTGTTGTTTCCTTCTTTTTGCTGCCGTCCATCTGAAATCAACACAGAGAAAGGCTTAAATCGGGACTAGGATGGTTAGTAAAGAAGCAAAGGGTGACAGAAAGTTGATTTGAATAAGAATTTGAAATTGAAAGTAGGTATAATGGCCAGGGTCTTCAGGTCCAGAAAGTTAAATTCTTATGGGCCGAGACTATGAGTGATAACTAGTGAGTGTTTTACTAAGTCTTGTTAGTGTTTCTTAATAAGAATCAATTAACTTAACTATTTTTGGAAATTTTAAATTTTCTTAGCGGAAAGTTAAATACTCGTAGTGTAGCCCTGTGGTCGTCAAACTGCGACCCGTGGAAAGTATCTGTGCAGCCTAGTATCTTTGAAATGACGGGAGATGGAAAGTATGCAAAGCGGTATTGCGTACGGGCCGTCATACGGACACAGAGACCATATAGGTATAAAAGGCTTGTCTTTGTCAGAAAAGTGAGAAGCCTTGTGTGTAGTCAGATTCACAGCTTCCAATAAATATAAGTGATAATAATAGAAATAGTACCAAGTACCGTGGCGGGCAATGATACCTACTATTCCGAGCGAGGTCTAGACTCTACCATCAATTAAAACATGTAGCTAAACTTTTAAATAGCTTCTCGCCAATCGCACACACTGCAGCAAGTTAGTAACAAGCGGGTACCTTCAGCTATGGCTATGCCCATTCACTGACACAGCCATTTGAAATATGAAAGTTGTTAAGTTATATATCTCCATCGCACCATTGTTTATGACGTTTGTTTTTTCACGCCATGCGCCACAGCGGTGTGTACACACCTTATATCACCCTGATAAATACTGTACGGAAATTTATAGAACGTCATTTTAGGAACTTTTTGAATGGGTTTTCACATCAATGGGCATAGGTAGTCTACTGGGGAAAATGAGAGGTGTTTAGGCATAAAATAAACTTTATGCAGATTAAGAAATTTCTTCAGAACATCGATAAAAGTAATACTACTTATGGCCGGCCTTAATAAAAGGAATATTTTGCTGCTGACAAATAGGTAGGTACACTTTGGAACCCAACACCTACCAAACCAATAGGTAGGTAATACAATGAGAATATGGTCAAAGTATTCGAAGTCGATTAAATACGCATTATAAGGGGTATCGAAAACTTGTCAGATATCTTAATTTAAATGGGTTTTAACGAATTCAAAAAAAATACACCAGCAAAATTGAAACGCCACTAAAAGGAATAAAGTGTAATTAAAATTTTAATAAATAGAATTTAAAATAAAATAGAATTTGACTTTTCTCCGACGGTATTACTGTTTCAGTCCCTCTTATTGTCCACAAAACTTGTCGCCAATATTCCCTTCGCCATCGTCAGTTATGCCGCCCGGGTAGCGTAGGTTTTAAAATCTCAATCACCACTAACCAACCAACCATTGTTACCAGGCTCGCATCGGATGCGAAGAGGTAGTGCGGCGGTCGTCGCGTTTCACCCCACGTGAACAAAAGCATCATCATTCACCTCCGGGTGTATAAAGAGGCGCTGGCGGCCGGGATGGAGCCGCTAAGCGAGAACGGGCTCTGTCTGAGCGAGCTGGAGCTACATGGGGGCCACTTGCATGAGTCCGTGGCCGCGTCCGTGGGCTCCGCGATATCCAGCCTCATGGCCCCACTGCACCACGAACCACAACACACGCCGCTGCATCATGCACCACCGTTGCATCATGAACCCTTGGAGAAATTAAAATGTGAGTCTGCTTCTGTGTTATTTATTCTTTGACAAAGGAACATGTCCAGTCTTAGTGGTAAGAACTAATCGAAACCTAAATTTTGTATTGCCTTAATGTTTATTTTAATGTGACATTATTAATAACATTTTCAAAATATATTAAACCTATACCAGTGCATATATGATTTTAAACGAACACATATTTTATTCAGCAGTAGGTACCTAATCTCAGTCCACGAAACTGGGTCAAAATATCGACGAACAAAATACAACATCAAAAGTACCCGTACCATAGTAAAATTACGCCAGTGCAGTAAAAGTACACACAAACTTTTATATCTAGGTACCTATACTGACTGCACATGATCGAAACATGTATCTACATATCGCACATCCCTACAATATTACCAATCAAGTCGATACATTGTTTTCCATGAAAAGCGAACGAGAATCTCTTTTATATTGGCAAATAAATCCCATTTTAAACTCAACTGGGATAGTAAATAAAATAAAGGGACTTTTCGTGTTTCATTCCACCGAGAGCGAGCTCGTAGTCATTCCTCCGTTTTATTTTTATGAAGATATGTTGCTTCGCAGATGAGACGCCAGCGAACGGCTTTACTCAGGACAAATATTCTTTTTTAGTTCCAATTCTTATACTTATTACTTTTTCAGCTTGAAGCTCAACCGATATTGGATTCTAAATGATTGGGTTTCAACTAGGCGTTTGGTGCAAATTGAGACTGGTGAGGAGGCGATTCAATAAGGGGTTCAAAGAATGTTCAAAGCTTAATATATTGAATCACGAATTCGAGACAATAATTTCGGTTTAAGGTACCGCAGAGACAACATTTCATTGGACTTTTTAATGTGTTTAACCAATCATTTAAATCTGATTACTTAGAGGCGCAAATTTTTACCAACTTAGGTATACATATATTACTTTTGATAAATAATTAGTTATTTATATCGGAAATCTCAAACTATAGTATAACTTCTGACAGCCACCACTTTGACACCACCACCAGATTCCATTTCTAATTCTAATAATTTTAGAATTTAATTATACAATCGTGCCTATAAGCAAGACACACATTTGTTTGAACTTTGTTGGAATCATTGAAACTCATTTGCCCGTTTTGTTAAATTCCGAAAAAGAATATAAAAAAATAAAGTGCAATTATGCGGTACTAAAAATCGGAGGCGCACGTGTCACGTTCGAAATTCAAAATCGATGAGTTTATTTATGGCGGTCGCGAAAAAAGGACCCGATGAGCGTGTAACGCGGGCTCGGAGCGTGACGGTGTGGGCTCGCCAGCAGTTCCACGTTTCATCGGCTTGTATACAAAATTAGGGATTATTCACCGCCCTCGCTGACACGCAATTTTCTTTATTCTGTCGTGACACGACATGTCCGATACGTCAGTGAGACGCAATACGAGATGCGTGGTAGCATACGTTTACGAGATGCATCAACAATTTTCAAGTGAAGAAGAAAAATCCTCTTTTATAAACTTTAAGTACGTTGGATATGATACGATTACAAAAAACGTGACATTGGCATTTAATCTAGTTCATCATCTCATCAATAACAAATTGTCTGTAATCACAACCCACAAACAAACGAAGTACACGAAGGATTTTTTTTTTAAATCAAATGGTAAAAAATTCTATTAGATACGCTCATACCTTTAAAAGGTTTTGGTCCCAAGATAATGCTTTCAACATTATTCTACCACTGCTTTACAGAGACTCTACCTTCTAAATTCCACAGTTTCCTTGTCAGCTTCAATCCATTAAATAAAGGTTGCCTTTGGTTTTGATGAAAAGAAGAGTACAAAATTTTATTCAAACATGCTTTTTATAAGCCCTTCAGTTATTACTTACACCTCGATATATTAAGAATAGGCAATTATCACTTACAAATTAGATTATTGTATCACAACGAATATCGGCCAATCAAACGTGACATTGCAGGGGTAGACAACGATCGGCAGAACTAATCGGATAGTTTTTACAAACACATCAATATCGGATTACGCACCCCTGAATGTTTAGTGACGCAATTAGTCACGTAGGGATGGGGGGCGTAAACTTGTCCTTTGTGTAAACTTTTGAGGATGCTCTACTTTCAATTTTAAACATTGCAGAAAAAAACTTTTGTTACAAGCAAAAAAAAGAGTTTAACACTTTAATTTTAAGATTTTAAACTTTTATCATCGCGGACACTAAACATTTTAACAGTAACGGGTACTCACGGTATTTATTATTTATACCAATATTTCGACCCAATTGCACGGATGGACTTTAATTTTAGTTGCAAAAAATTTATCGAAGTAGGTAATTACAGCGGTTATGGACACGTGGTAATAAAAATGCAAAGGATGACCTCTTCTAATGTTAATTTCATTATTAGTCACATTGAGGGACACGTATCTACTACACAAATTTTTATGGAACTGAATGTTGCTCTACTTATTATATTATCCTTAAAATTTCTGGTATGTTACAGAAATATCTATATTTAAGTGTGGAGACAATGTTTTAGAAAAAGACTAAATTGTAAACAATGCACAGATTTCCACGAATTTTTTTAAGATTGTTATTTTGCAAAAAAAACATTTTTTTACTTATATAAATTAGAAAAAGCTCAATAATATGTAAAAAATATTTAGCATAATACTCTTTATTTTACGTTTATTTACCAACATAGTATAGTGCAACATTATAACAATAAAAAACTTCGGACACATGAGCCCGACACTGGCTAACGATCCATCACCGCCACACAAAAACCGGCTACGGTAATCATTTAAAGTCGATACCGATGAATCAAGTTGCAGAACGCCATCCCTCTCTATCATTCATGAACCCTATTGCCCTCCCTTTCTCGCCATAAAAAACTATCCCCAAAATCATTGAAGCATTATATTGCGATGATTAGAACGCACTTGCTATTCCTGCCATTGAATTTAAATGGGGGATTAAAAAGCTGCGCATTCCATTTATTAAAACTCCATTGTGCGTTACTTCATTAGTCAATTGCTGTCATCAGTGCGCTTTTGTTGTGACGCTATCGCCACTTTTTTATTTTTATTTTTACGTAAAATGGTCATCACTAGTTAATGTTTGTTTCGTTTTTTTTTTTCGAAAAAAAAAATATTTTCCCTGTAAATGTTTGGGGGTTCACATTCCGCGATTTATAAATTTAATCTTGTACCGTGTTTTATGTTAATTTTCTGGGCCAAAACCGGTAACTTTAATTAAGTCTAGGATTTTTTTTCATACTCAGTGTTGAATATTAAACTGTTAAATATTTCATGTAAACAGGACCCAGATATGTTATGATAAGTTACGTGAAACGGTAAGAATCTAAGGAACGACATCGCAATGCTATCGTTTTTTATTATTCACTGGTCTTGTTTTACCTAATCAGCACGAAAAATATGAAATCTGCCCGATTCCTTACTCAAATTAAAATATAACGCGTAAACCAACAAAGAGGATCCAGGAAAGGTATCCCAGATTTGCACATGTATGGTAAAAATCCTATCAGTTTTGCGTGTAATATTGGCTTCGAGGGCTTATCCATCGAAGATTGTTCCCATATCCCGCGATTTTTATAAAATAGGCGAAAAACACGTTTCGTGGCTTTAATTTTAAATTGAGCAGGTTTTTGCGGAATCTTGCCAAATCCTCCTTCGTTGATTTTACCGGTGTCGGCGGTTTTTTTATATCGCTGGTGCTAACCCCGAGAATCTTCTTATGTTCATCGGCAAAAATGAGAAACTAATTAGGTATGTGGGATTCTGATGCTTACAACGCTTACTCAACATTTCCTTTCAATAATGCGAGGCTTTACCTTCAATAAGGATGTAAACTTATCACCAGCTTCGTATGGTTAACGAATAGGTATTCTGTAGATAATATTTGGACATAATTATGTAGATTTTCTAATATAAAAGCTATCTGTAAAAGTTAAGCTATCGCCATTACATTTGTTTTTGTAGTAGTAGTCTCTTTTCGGGTTATTAAATTCGCGGCTACTAAATTACAGTTAAGTAGGTAATTACTTCTTATTTTTTTTATATTATTTCTGATCTGGAGCAAAAATATCTAAGTATTAGTAGGAATAGAATTATTGTGCTTTTGTTTAAATTTAAGGACATTTTTCAGTAACTCATGGGCGAATCCTTATTTAAATTTTACATACTGTACCTATAAATATTTTTCATTAAATTATCTTTTCATTTCTGACTGAAGGATCAAACACCGACCGCGATGTTGGTAAAAAAAATTGAAAATTGCAAAAGATAATCTTGACCTGATCCAACTTCGATTAATGAATGACAATTGTTATCATGATTTTAATTTGATTTATAGAGTAATAAATCATTTTACTAATCCCCAAAAATTGGTACCTACACATTTTATCTTTATCGCTACTATATTCTATTCATCACACAAGTCACGAGGATGGTTTCACTATAATACGTGATGCCCAGAGACGGACAAAATGAAATCATGACTATAGAATACAATTGAGTCTGGACCCTGGAAATACCCCCGCTAGCTTCTGACAAGAAAAGGTTGTTAGAGTGTTCTTGGCTCCAGATTTTTTTATGGAATTAGGGTAGCAAACTAGCATGCACCACCAGACTACCACCCATCTGCAGTAGCCCATGACAACTGCGGCCGATCTAGAACATGACTCAATTTAGGGAATTGGAAGCTAAGTCCAGTTAACAGAATATTAGTTGGTTAGTTTGTCAGTAAGTATGAGAACAGGAACTGTTAGTGATAGTCTGTTAGTACCTACTTACTGTTTTGTTCGTCAATTATATGGAAAGCTCTGCAACAGTAGACCGCTAATTTGACGTTAACACCGGTTCTCCAGAAAATCAGAATTGGAGCAAAGTAATTTTCGTGATGCCGAATTCCAGAACAGGATTCATAAAGCGAGATGGTGTCACATCGAAACCCGAATGCACCGTATGCTCGTGCCACGGCGCCCTTATCCCATCAAATATTTGTTCTGTTCTCGGTGTGTTTAGTGCGTGTCTCGACAGATTATAAACTTTATCTCGACGCGCCTAAATCTGACCCGTGACAGTGGCAGGTCCGCATGGCAGCCGCGGGTGAGCTACGAATTATGCTCAATTTTAAACGATGAAATATGTGAGAGAAGGTTTGATCTGACAACGCGTAACTCGGACGATCAGAGCGATCGGATTGAAGCGTCACTCTGAAAGGCTAAGTTTGAATCTTTCTACAGTTCTTCTGGTATTAGAACATCACTTTAACCGCAAAGTACAATTGAATTAATTCAATTTCAATTGGACAGGATGTTGCTTAGGTAATGGCAATTTAAGTTACACATGTATACGCATCTTTTGCTGTAGCTCTATAAAATTAGCTTACTACTACCACTTTTGAATCACAGAGCCGCTAAGAACGCAAATGTTGAACTCTATGGCGGAATAAAATTTGAGATAGGTAACAAATATCTCATACAATAAACTCGTCACAATAACAATAACAATTAACGAATGTCGCTTATTTTTGTCAAACGCGACGTATATCAATAAATTGTGTAGCACAGATATTACTCGTCATTATCAGATAATTTCGATAAGCACACCGTAATTCAGATTCGTTTTACAATTCGGTGTTGTAAATTACCCGTTAATTACGATAAATATTATCTTGGCCTTGTTGAAAATTCCTATTTTGTGTCAGTGTTTAATAAGAAATATAAAATATCATTCAACAACAACCATCACTCTTTTTATGTCACATGACGTTTTTTGAGATTTACCTCCTGACTTAGCTCATCCTTTAGTGAGCTGATGATCATCAATCGCCCGAACAGGTCATTCAATAATTCAATTTCATGCCAAAAAATGTCTTACATACAAAGTTAAAAACCACCGAAGTATAGTTAGTGGATTTCGATGAAAAATACCTCGCTCAAATCGGTTCATTCGGTTGCAGGTAACAACAATGTTAAATTTAATGTAAATTGTACACATAACTCAATATTTTTTAAATTAACTTTAAACAGTAATCACAGAACTGAATGTCTTATTGTTATAATAACAGCAATGACTGCCAGACAAAATTAAAAAGGTAAGGTAAAATAGGTTACATTTAAAAAATGTAGAGTAGTATTTGATAAATAAATAAAGACTTAAAACACAAATGCTTGTATCTACCTATCATAGAATATATTATAAACTTTAAGTTTCAGATATAGCTACTTATCTTTTGGTTTTTAAAACATGGCGGACTTACAACCTAAAAGCCTGCTCTACCATTGCTCTACCAGTCAACAATTGGTCTACCTGAGAAGTTCTTTATAGTTGGCAACGGGCAATAAATGGTCTACCTAGTAAATAAAGTATCACTGTATTATCGTCAGGGATAACTTTAAAGGCTTGGGAACATACAACAACATAATTGGGAACAACATAATACATAACACATTTTATTTGTTCCACAAGCTTGAATATTACTAAGGTTGCTAAACGCTACATTTCATTATCGACCTGACTCTTTGACATCTAATTCGCATACCGCAAAATTCTATGAACTCAAAGCGGTACCCACAGAAGATTCGATTTATTGGTACAAAAACAAGGAACATGTACAAAAACCCGGTGCCACTCTGTCTGCCCCACAGTGATCCTACGGGACTATTAAATATTTTTTGTCACAAAAAATGTCAAACCTCTGACATATGAACACCCGGACAGACACATTGGCGCTTCTCTTTGCTACGTGACTTTTATTAACATTGCTAATCGTCTTTGTTATCTGTGTAAAAAATAGATTAAATTACTTAGATAAAGTTGATTTATCTTTTGTGTATTTTTTTATGTTTTTTCGTTAGTAGAGGATTGTGGTGGTAGGAGAGTTATTTGATGGAGAACTAAAGGTTCGATGCAAAAATGCAAGATACGTGTGTGCATATCAACTATGCACACCTATTAAGTTATCTCGAAGCCGATAGGGAACAGAAACGCTATCAGATAGAAGCAAAATATTTATACTACTCGTCTGGGAATGTACCGCCAACAAACCTGCTATTTCTCCTTAATATTTACGGAGATGTAGAATACAATATTTGAACGCTTTAAAGTTACAAACTACTACGTTTACTTAATATTTCAAGGATCATATAAATATTATAATTACACACTTACACTTATTAACTTACGCTATGATTTATCTCAACACTTCTAAAGACTTCGAATACCAGCTATTTAAATCACAAAAGTTGAGAAATAAGCAAACACTAGGTAGATAAATACGTTGCGAACTAATAAATTATATTCAGACTACCAGATTTAAATCCTTAAAATTAATACAAATAAATGTCTGAGTAACATTGAATTATTTTTGCTAGCGTGCTATAATAAGTATCTATACTCGTAATTTCAATAACATTTCCAAATCAATATAAAAAAAATCTGTATGCAAACTTTTTTACCAAATTCGGGAATCACCTACATCAAAGCTTAGCGAAGGCGCAAAGCAGAGGCGTGACCGTATTCAGCACGCCAGATGTCAAGGCATCCGCCCTGATCACGAAAAAAGTCGAAGAAGGCGTGGTGGCAATAAATTTTGTCAAAATACACTTCCCATAGCTCCCCATTAGAATAACAGAACAAATCGTTTTAATTTGTTAACAGCCGTCCCGAATGGGTGTCACATGTCGCGCGTCGGTGATCGCGAGGTGCGCTATAAATTGTTTAGTCTTGCCTTTACTAATTGCCGATGACAAAGTTTAATAGCCCGAGCACATGTCTACCGGTGTTTAGTGAAAAATCGAGACGTTAGATGAGAATTAGACGGATATACAAAAATGTGTCGGAGAATTTGTTCGGTGAAAGTTTTCTTATTGCTTAACTAGCGACCCGCCCCGGCTTCGCACGGGTGCAATAACTATTTAATGGATGTTATTATACATATAAACCTTCCTCTTGAATCACTCTATCTATTAAAAAAACCGCATCAAAATCCGTTGCGTAGTTTTAAAGATTTGACACAAAGGGACAGAGAAAGCGACTTTGTTTTATAGACTACGGGCCCATGTCGAAAATGGGGGGGTCATACGAACCACCAGGTGATGTATATAGGACGATATAAGAGCACAAAATAATAAGATTCAGCACTATGCCGTCACTTGTAAGCTGTCCAACTGAGTGCTGGTAAGAATTCAAAAGTGCAGGTAGAGGGAGTACATTTTGGTCATATGATTCTGTACGGCATTTTCACCATCGATAGATCCATGAAATATAATAAGAAAGCGCGCAGTCCCGTAAAAAAATGGTGAGCCACAAAGTCGGTAAATTTGTTTGATTTTTTGAAAATTCCAGGGTAAATTTAGTCATTTGATCCTGTACGGCATCAGTTTCATGCTGTTTCAATACAGCTTCTAATCCATTATTCCGCAACGCCGTACAAAAATCATGCGACAAGGGGAAAAAATCGAGGGTTGAAACCCCCTCTATTTCCGTGGTCTGGGGGGTGATTTGAAAAAGTACGGCTTCGGTTCCAAAACATTATCTAGCACTCAAAAGTACTATTAAAAATAATGCCGTCAAAAAGTTATTGTTCATTTGAATGTATATTAATAATTACCTTAATTTCATGGTATACTTGATTTATAAATAATATAAATTGTTACCATTGAAATTTGAGATTTAAAGTTTGACATTTAAGTAGTATTAAGTATTGACATCTGTTCCTTCCTTTTTGACATACAAATTATTATTATTTAAGGCATTTTATTGGACATTTGGTACTAATAATGCAGATGAATCTAAATTTAATGACAAATTATAAATTATTAAATTAAATTATATTATTCAATTTTACCTCAAATTTTAAATTTTAAATTTTAATTTAAATTTAATTTTAATTTTATTTCATTGTATTGTATGTATTTTGATATGACCCATGAGGTTGAAATAAATGAATTATTATTATTATTATTATTATAAAGCTGTAATGTCATTTGACACTGTACGGCAACTTTTTTTTAACATGATATTGTAAAATATAATTGTTGCATAGTATTGCCGTTCAAAACTGTTCTAAAAAAAGTTATAGAGAAATACAAAAACTGAAATTTGTTAAATTATTGCAGAAGTTTAAATATTCATAGATTAATAGAATATAGCAATTTCCTACATTTTTCCCTTGTTCTAAATAGTATTAAGATACATAAATTAGGAAAAAATGATGCCGTACATTTTAATGCAGACTATATTTTTCATACATTTCGTTCTATGGATTTCTCCTTGAATTTTTTTTCCCCTACAAACCTTTGGACCAACGAAAATGTAAGGCATGTAAAAAAATATTATCTGTGCATAAAATACTTTCAAAATAAATTAATTTTATGTTGTTTCAAATCACCCCCCAGACCACGGAAATAGAGGGGGTTGCAACCCTAGAATTTTTCCTCGTGTCGCATGATTTTTGTACGGCGTTGCGGAATAATGGATTAGAAGCTGTATTGAAACAGTATGAAACTGATGCCGTACAGGATCAAATGACCAAATTTACCCTGGAATTTTCAAAAAATCAAACAAATTTACCGACTTTGTGGCTCACCATTTTTTTACGGGACTGCGCGCTTTCTTATTATTTTTCATGGATCTATCGATGGTGAAAATGCCGTACAGAATCATATGACCAAAATGTACTCCCTCTACCTGCACTTTTGAATTCTCACCAGCACTCAGTTGGACAGCTTACAAGTGACGGCATAGTGCTGAATCTTATTATTTTGTGCTCTTATATCGTTCTATATACATCACCTGGTGGTTCGTATGACCCCCCCATTTTCGACATGGGCCCGTAGTCTATTATACTATGTAGTGATACGAACTTGGTAGACATAAGTATAAATTATTTTAATTTAAAATTGCTTAATATAATTACAATTTATTGTAATAGTGACACTAATGGCCAAAATAGATGAACTTAGATTTTGCTCAAAAGAAACTATTATTTCCGGTCGTCACTTTTCTCATGCTGCAAGGGAAAGGGGAATTAATTTTATGAGCGTCTAAGTGTTAGAATCAGTATTTTGAACAGGGAATTTTAAAATTTTTGTTGTGTTCACATTCATTTCATTTTCATTTTTCATTGTCCAATAAACTTATCAATTATGTTGTGTTAATCGAATTCGCTCGAGTAAAAAACTAAACCATAGATGTACTAATTAAAATTAATTTGCGACCTCTTAAAACAAATGTGATTCTGAAGCAAGTTTAGACCATTGTCTCTTACTTCAATGGTCACTATACTTTGTCGTTATCATAGCAACGTCGGTATAGTGATATTAAGTATATAAATTCAAAAATCGCACTGTAACGACATTGCTGTGACAACAAGATTATCTATTTTTTACACAAAAAAAAGACTCCAACTTGAAATTACAGTCACAAACCACCCAGATGTAAAGTTCTCAATAACACAAATTAACCAAACCCAAACACAAGGTAACTGCTGTCACTGCTCATTGATTTGAGAAGTTCCCTGGACTGTCTTTCCCCTTTCATTATTTAGTACCTATTTGTATTTTAATTTCGCTGTATGTGATTATTTCTGGTGTACAAAAATAAAGAGTTTATCTATCTACCTATTAATTAATTTTGATTAATTCGAATCTATCAACAAAAGGGCAAACGGTAGCATACACAGCGTGAGTCGACTTATTGACAATAAGTCATCGGTTCAAACACACAATATTTACAGTTCGCGTGATTGATAGTGGCTGACATATGGGCTAACCCTTGCACGTACCCATCTGTCGCGATGTGGCGATACCCTTACTGGTCAGCATTTCGCATCCTTGTCCCATTTCCTTTTGATAAATGACCCCGTTCACACACATTAGGGACTCTTGGTTGTTGCAGTAGGTAAGAAAGTTTAATAACCGTTTAGAGATCCAACAGAATAGAGTATACTGTAAAGGTATTAGGTATTTTATGGTGTATTCTTATCAAACTGAAGATCCACGTATCCTTAAAATATTGGATCTTAGAAAAGGACAATTCTCACCTTTTGTTTTGATTTATGATTCAACGCAATGCTTATAGATACTAGTCGGTAGCAACACAAGGTGTTTTCTACAGTCTCGGATATTTGCTCAGAATATCAGTAACCTGTAACACTCCAGACTCATTGACATTGAGATTGAAGAAACCGAAGAAAAGTTCGAAATAATGGCTGCAAAATAGAAGTATAGAAGCCTATACTCAAGTCGTCAATGATTTTTATGTGCGGACAATAACGACGTTTTATTAGCTCCTCGGCAATATAATCAAAAAACAATGTCCATATCTCGTGTATAATATTACTTTTCGTTTATTCCCTTTTATTCATCGCCATAAAAGGGCAGAGTAACGGTCGGTACAGAGCACATATTGTATGAAAGGTATACATCGGCGTCGGGGTAATAAATCTTTTTATTTTATGACAAATTGTTGACGGTTGCCCTCGCGGCTACAATGCGTCTAGAACAAATAGCAACAGAATCGTCCGTGATAGCCAAATACTGTACAATGTGTAACATACGTAAACACAAACACAATGATAATGCCCCTTTGTGACGACGCTTTGCCGCAATTACATAAAATACACCATTGTCACTGTAATTTATGAATCATAGGGCGTAACTCTGTTTTGCCAAAGATTTTAGATTTTACTTTTTGTGGACCAGTTTAAGTTTTTTTCTAGTCGTAAAGGGATAGCGTCTTTAAAAAAAGTAAAATGAATCTTACTGTGTTAGAAAACTAGGTATTTACGGGCTAATTATTATTATTTAGTTAACGTTTACAAGCTATGAACATATAATATAAAGGTACATCTTTATTTTATTTGTAAATATTAACAAAATTTTGTATTTCTAAAAAATGTTTTCTACTCTAAGCCTTAGAAGATATCATTGGACTTTTCAAGGAGGTATTTTAGGCCCACTATTGTTTTAATTTGCTACGGCCAAAGTTATACCTATTTTGAAAAGATTATCCTCGTACAATTTGAAATACGTAGGTACTGTTAGCTTTCGGTTCCAATAAAGCTTCATAACACCAGCTTTATTAGAATTGCAAAACTGACGCGGCGTTTGTTACGTTGACATGGTGTGATATATGACGCGAGACAATAGATGATGCCGCTTATGTTACGCCTCTAATTATAATGTTATGACTTCACAATATTTCCTGGCTGTAATTGTTAAGGTATAGTCATTTACAAGGTAAATGTATAATGTGAAATATGTCAGTCATCTAATTTTCCAACATAATCTGTTATTGTTAGGAAGATTTTATTAGTTTCATAAGTTATATCAACGTCTTAATAGTAAGTAGCTTAGTTATAAGATATCTGAAGCAAGAGATAAGTAGGTATTTACTAGTTAAAAATAAAAATGCAAAATGCATGCTTAAAAACTTTCAAGTATCACGTAATTGGTAGTAAGTAGGTATTTGCTAGACAATTAAAGTAAATAATAACCTAATATCCAGAAAAATCTCTAAAATTAGATATATTCCTACTGACTTACAAACTTTACAACCTCATTCGTTGGAACTAAATAATAAAATAAACAAATAACACGAAATCACAGGGGTACACTCGTGCAGATTTATTAAATTTCCGCCCCCAGACGTATCGCGGGTGTAATATTGTAATCGCCATAAAATCTATATCACCGCACTAATATATTTATGACATTACAGCTCCCACTAATATTTATGCAAATTGAAAATGTACAGAATGGCATCGTTTACGCCACCCTAATCTCCAGCGCGGAGTAAAAAGACATATGTCAGATACGACTTTCTTTTATATTCGAGTAGACAGCTGCTATGCTGAATGTAGACATTTACAGGCAAAGCTAAATAGGTAAGTCTTCCAAAAATATAGCCACTATTAAAGTACCTAACTTTGGATTGGAATAAATGAAAAGAAACGAAAAGGCAAGCATGGCACAACTTTCCTCGAAAATGTAGAAACCGCTAGCTAAGTGACGTTTATAATATAATGGGTATCTATCAGGAGTATCAGGTAGGTAGATAGGTAGTTTAGGTAGGTATCTTTTTACAAGAAAAAATTCCTGAGACGTGCATACTTACAATCAGACGATTTACGTCAATGTAAGTAGACAAGTGTACTTTACCATTAGCAAATGACACATAGTTGATTACGAGTACCTACATCTTTAAGAATTTGTGAAACATTGTAGTTTCACACAGTAGGTAATATAAACGTGTAAGTACGTAAGAACTGCTCTATAACACTTTCTTAAATCTTGTAAACATCGCAGTCGAAGCGAATTTTGCTTCATACACTTTATATATCGATGACCATTATTATTAAACTTGAATTATACTTATTATCCTCTTAACTGCCCTAACTCTTTACAGTCAAATAGCAAAACAAACAAATCATAACACTGCTAACGTAATAACTATAAGTCAACCACATCGAAAGAGCACCCCATTCGACTTGTCGTCACACTGGATCATACCGAAAGTAATTTGTGTCCATATGGGACCGTGATTGCCTTACACTTTCACCCCCGGCCGACCAAATGGTCTTTTGGTGGCCAATTTCTACCCTCAAGTCAATTTCTAAGATCTCTTTAACATTGCAATATACGACATTTGTATGTGGTTCGGAAGGGACACCCGCCTAAAGATATTATTACTTGCGAAGGGTTAATTTGCAAAAGAAAATTACTTTTTTTAACAACTTACAGTTTTCATTGTGTTGTGTTTTAAATTTAAATTTAATTATTTATTGGTTTACATGGTTTTTGAAATATGAAGTGGGGATCACTAAAAATATTATGTGCTCTTTTCGTATTTCACCAGTTCTTTAGCAATGCGTACCGACTTAAATACGTAGTAAGCGTAGGTAAATAACATACATATTTATACATGTACTTATAGTACTTATACATACGAATTTTGAAATAGATGAGACCATAAACACATTGTATCCCTATCTTAGAACTAAAAATAAAAAATATAAACCTGCATTTAACAAATTTCTTGCTAAGAGGCACACAATTGTGTGCTTCTTTCCGTAATGGGATACATACCTACCTCAGTCGAAACTCCTTTACGAATTAACCTTCAGCATTTTTCAATTTATTTCTAAATCGCCTAATAACCCCTCGGAGAACTATTGCAAGTCTCAGGTGGTCGGTAATTTGCTTGTGGCTGCGGTAGAAGGGTTACACTTGATTTATCCAGACAGTAACGCGCGCTCTGGGACGCACTATTTCTCCCCACGCGCCTCTCGCGAACATAAACACTAATTTATCTGACCGCGAATTAATTTCGTGACGCAAGTACAACATTGCAGTGCACGAACTATCCGATAGTCTCAACGTAACAACCAGATTCCATAAATAACGTGAATAATATTACCTACTGTGCAATATTTTATCTTTCAAGACTGTAGGGTAATAAAGTTCGTGAAGAAAACTGATGACCTTGAAACTACGATGTCTACGTAAGCAACAAACAAAAGAACACCCGCAGCATACGTGTCATGCCGTGCTACAATAACGAAACATGAAAAATTTCCAGACGCCCACATCAGACTGATAAATGGCTTCCGAAAATCCAAAAGGAAGTTACAGCTTACTTGGGATTTGGTCTAGAACCTCTCACGTCCCATAACTGCTGCACTCCGCTTTATTACAATTACCATAAGCCTCAAAGTCCCGCACTCCACGCCCGCTACTCCCGACTTCATCATTTTGAACCTACTTTCTAGAGCGGTAAGACGGTTATTGCTTCGGTGAAATAGAAACCGCGTCTGCTTCGGAGTCCCGTCGAAGCCGCGAACAACTTTGTTGCTTACCCTAACAAACTTAAGATTCAAATTCTCGATGTGCCGGTCGGACGCGTAAAAGTAATGCGTCGTTCGTGCCTTCCGAACGGTCCACTCTTTACATTTATGTGTACGATATGTCGGCGGCTATTTGGAATACTAATTGGCCATGTCTGGGGACTCCCAAATAATATCTGTTTACTTCTTACAGATATGAACTTAAAGGAAAGTAGCAATATCTTTTATTGGATTTCCGAAAATGGAGATGTCGATATATTTATAGATCTGAAACGGAACAGGTGAAATGCGTTATTAAATCCAGCCCTCGACTCGCCTTCGATACTGCGTCGGTGCGGCTGGATGTTAGGACATGAATGGAAAACCAGCAAACCGCGAAACGATGATGAATCGCGTCGTAGAAAAGGGTCGTTAGAGTGAAACGGGCCTATGGATAGGAACTGTGCGCGAAGAGTGCTGGCATAGGGAAAATTAACGGATGCTCCCACGAATTTGTGTACGTTTTCAATGAAGGTTCTTTAACGGTAAAATAGGAATAAAATGGATCGGCCCTAATCCGCGGCCATTTATAATTCACACGCCATTAATTTGAGCGATAATTCATGACGGTGATGCGTTTTGATAGGTGGTAAATATTCTGTAGAGGTAGGTATAGGTATAACAGGTAGTCGGAGGCATAATCTATTGGCTGTCTTATCACTTATAAGTACCTCTACTTGCTTACGCGATTTTTATGGACTTTCGTATCGGTTCAGTAAGTAATACCGTTTATCATTATTGGTGCTCGCGTCGCGCGAAGGTCGCTCATTGTCACCGTCAATTCTTACTTGAGTTGTAAAACTTGAGATTAAATAAGTACGTTGTCGCAAAAAAATCTATAACAAACGCTTCCGACGAGTGCTGATTGAATGTACAATGTACCTATTCTTATTGTTTGTTGTAGCTACTTCAAAACACGAAAAGGTATAAACAAATAAATTAAGTTTCAGTAATAACTAACAATGTAGGCACTTATTATTTTCTAAGTGATCAAGTATGAGTGTTTGAATGCTATAAATTTTGCATGTTTTTATACATGTGTAAAGGTCATCGCAGCCCATAACTATCCCATTGCTGCGCACAGATCATGTAAGAGGTAAGCCATAACCCACCACCCTGGCAAGGCGGATTGGCGGACTTCGCACGCCTTTGAAAATATTAATGAGAACTTTCAAATGTGCCGACTTTGAGAAAGGCTTGTGTAATGTTTTCCTTCACGGGAGTGATAATGAATTTCTAATAAATGCAATTATTTTTAAAAATTAAACGTGCATGCATAATCCATACAAACAGTCACAAATATTTCGAAACTAAAATTTTCATCCTCAAAAAGAAACAGGATTGACCATTCTTGAATTTTTAGGAATTTTTTGACGGGTTTATTAAGTTGGTTCAATTTGTCGTTTATCTATGTTTGACTTATAATATTGTATAACTGGCCGCACATGAATAAGGTTACGGTATGTATGAGTAACATTCGGTGCCGGAAGCAAACACTCTGCAGGTTCCGACCGAGTTATCAGCTAGTTATTAAGCAGACGGCCAAATGATACACGGTGGTCTACGACAATGTTATCTCTACTTTATTAAAATCTTATTAATCTGTGGTAAAAACTGTAACTGTGTATGTATGTTGGAGATAGTAAATAACTTGATGAGGGTCTTTAACCTATCGATCAAAACCAAAATGATAATTGTTAGTGTCTCTCTCACTGGTCGTCATGTCATGCATGCGGTTTTCATGCTGTAAATCTATGATGAGCTTAGATGTTATCAGTAGTAAAGCGTAATAACATTTGCATACTTTCACTCATTCATCAGTTTTGCACGAAAAGCGATTCGCCTATCATGTGACACCTTCTGTTTTATGTATCTACCGTCCTCCATTAGCATGAGTACCACATTATCCTTTTCCGAGATTTTCCTTTCCTGGTAGATATTAAGTTTACTGAAAATAAAAACTTAGTCCTAAAGCGGTTCCTACGAGGAAATATGGGAATTTAATCATGGAAGCAGACACTTGACAACTTCCGAAGCTGGTTAAGTTGTTAAGCAGACGTTTAACTACTCGAGGTGGTCTCCAATTTACTGTCTGTCATTAACGCTTGCTTCATAGGCGCTCAGTAACTCGAACTTTCAACATTTTACTATTAAATATAGAAAACGAAAAATGATAGAGTCAGTTTCTACTACTGTCTATACGCTAGCATGATAGCATGACGGTGATGACGATACTTATGAAGAGGAAATTTTCTTAGTATCACTTACATATGTTTAAAAGAGAGAACTAACTTAGTGATTGACTGAGACTTGACTGATAGCCCAAACCATAAACGGCAATCTATGCTATCAGAAGTTAAAATTTCGTAACATGCTTCCTTTATTATGAAGGTTAGCATTATGAAAGGATTTTTGGAAATTTGCCCCTTTCTTAAGGGCACCTTCTCTACCCAAGAGGGTTCTTTTTTATCTTCTTGGGTTGAGAAATAGAGACAAGTTAGTATAAAACTTCGTCATTTTCCATCCATCGGACATTCTCTATTTTTACAAGTATGTACATAGTTATTTATAGATTTTTAACCGACTTCAAAAAAGAAGGAGGTTCTCAATTCGACCGTATATATGCTTTTTTTTTTATGTACGTTCAGCGATTATTTCGTCGTTTATGGGCCGATTTTGATAATTCTTTTTTTGTTGTAAAGTAGATATGCGCAGTGGGGTCCCCTGATAAGGAAACCAGGATCTGATGATGGCATCTCAGAGAAATCGAGGGGAACTTTCGAAAATTGTATGGACAACTAGTGTGTTTGTTCATGTTATCATAAGTACATTAAAGCGCTACCATTTCATGAAGATCTGGAGTCGATCTGATGAAGCCGAAAGACAGTCGAGGGAACTCCTCAACGATTTACTGCAGTTATCTAGTGTTTGGGCTTCATTAATTTGTAGTGACGAGAACTTTACACTTATATGTTGAATTGAGCGCCATCTGGCGAGTAGTTTTTGAGTTATCTCTACTTATCAAAATTGAAGTCGGTTATTTTTTTTTGTAAAAAGCAATTATACGATTATATTATCTGTTCGTTTGCATACGAATATTTTATTACCAATCGTAAACCTGAATTGACTTGACAATTAAAGGAGATTTGAAAAAATACCAGAAATAATTTGAATTCTCTAAAAACACAAAACGTTGTTCCAAGTTTTGAAATTTTATGATGTAATGATAACAACATTTCCAGCGACATCTCCCGGGAAAGTCATTTTGCTAAGAACATTTAATTACTGTCGAGAGGATGACTAGATAAATGTATGCCCAGTGATGATATTTCTACCAACTTATCATAATTAGTTAGTTGCATCGACTCATTAATTTGAGATATTGTAACTAATTAGTGTTATTAATTCGCGTTATAATTAGTCACTATCATCGATAGTTCAGCCTATTTTCGAGATGCAATAACATGTAATGATTAAGTATGTTGATGCGTAGTAGGTCGTAGGTATTAAAATGAAAAATAAAAATAAGGATCTAGATGTAATTCTTGGAAAAGTATTGACTACTGTCTTATCAGATTTTTTATTATTTTTTATTGTGCTTTTTGTGATACCCTACTGAAAGTGGCTCTATGTTGTATTGTGTTGTGTGTGTATGTATGAATTGAGTTTGAATTTTAAAAATACACAATAATCTTTTTTAACTTTAATTGAATTGAATTAAATAAGGGTGATTATTACCAAAGACATCATTGATGCGCTGCCAGCCAAGCAAGAAAGGAAAATAAAAAAGAAAGTAGTGATTCTCGAACTCCCTGCCAAGATACGACAAGATGTGTAGTTTTATGGTGTAATGCTTATTTAAGTTAACTAATATAAAATTATAAACGGTCGAATTATTTATTTATTACGGTAGAATTATTACGATTGTAAAATATTTTGAGTAAAAACGTTATGTATAATTTCTGAAATACCTACTTGACTGAAAATTAATACAAGTCTAGCGGCCAAAGGTTGAGTCATAAATTTTGTGAAGTTATCTATATTTACGCAGCGACTATATTCTGTCGTTATTGTAATTACAACATTTTCTGTTTATATTGTTCACACACTTTTTAACCTCAGTTATTTACGACTTCACGCCCGTGTCACCTGTTCGAGCTGAGGAGTAGTCATCACGACATTCACGACTATCACTGTCTATTGGAGAAGAAAATATCTCTCCATCTCTCCCTTTCTCTCACTTGTTATTTATTATTTTCTTTTTCTTTTACGATATGATCTAACACGCACACTGCAAATCGACGTAGGTCTGTATGTCATACATTTTTGAGAAATTTTTAGAGAGACTTCACATTGTTATCATTTTTTAAAGAAATAATAATATCAATTTAAAAGCAAAATTTAATGTAAATGAAGATTTTTTTATGGACTTAATATACCTTCGACTATTTTTTTCAACATTATTTTTAGTGTCTCTCTAAACACCTTCTTAAAAAAACAATGAATTTCATAAAACTGTATAGAAAGTGTTAAAATTATTAATGTGTTGAATAATTTTATTATGGAAAAAATTGGATGGAAAAAAGCTCAAAGTCACGGTCACAAAATCGGTCACGGAAACTTTGTACGCAAAAATAAGCATAAAATTATAAACTATAAGCATAAAAAATAAAATTTACGAATATTATTTTATTTTATGATAGGTATGTATAAAGTATTTTCTATTTCTATGTAAAAAGAGTAAAAACAACAGCAATTCCAAACAACCGACCCTGCCAGGATTCGAACCTGGAATCTTCTGATCCGTAGTCAGACGCGTTATCCGTTGCGCCACAGGGCCATTGAGTGTACGACTGAAAATAATGCTCGTGTTGTACATATGTCTTTGTAAAAATGGTATTAAATAATGAATACAAAAACAATATCTTTGAAATAGGTACCTACGCAACCCGGCGCCGGGCCAAGTCACCGGGCCAGATGGGATACAACCATACAACCATAATTACCTCTCATAAAGAATGAAACGAAGAATTCATGCTAGACACCTGAGATGAGAAAATAATTAGAAACATTTAATTTGTGCTGTGTGTGACATCCTTAAATAAAATTACACGAGTTTTAAAATTAGGTACTTAGAGTAATGCACCACCCGAGATATATTATGTAAACTGCCTCTACATGGTGAAAAAAATATCAGCTGATAGTACTACGTTAGTATCGCTCTCCTTTTCTCTCGTATTGATTGAGAGCAATTTGACTGGGACAGTTTATTATTTGAAACTGAGGTACGTGGGCACGGGTTAAACCATTTTGTTTGAAAAATGTGTATGATCTTGCGAATTTAAGTTCATTGCTCCTAATATTCCAAATTTGTTTCTTGAGATCGCTTTTGTTGGTGATTTTTTATGGAATTAACGAAGCGAGCGAGCCCACACCTCTTCTACAGCCTCTGAAATCTGTGACCGACATTGAACAAGACTTAAATGAGAACTAGAATAAGTAGAATAGTTAGACCTGTTACCTAGTTTATTAGTTAGTTGTTTAGTCAGGACTGGGACAAGGACTATCAGTGATAGTTAATCCTGTTAGTTGTTGTTAATTCCAATTAGTATTATTAGTAACAGTATCATTCTAATTCCGACACACAATTTGTTGTCAAAAAAATGTAATCTTTACAACCGACACACAATTGGCGTTAAAACAGTTACCTAGTTATCAGTAAAAATGGTACTCGGTACCGTAGCAGGCAACGGGGCAATGGGACGAACTCTAGCCTTCATTACCAAACAATTCCTAATGATACCTATGTATAGCGATAGGATATTTTTTATCCCGGAAATTATACCTCAACGGGATGAAAAGGGGATATAATAGTTAAGTTAAATGTCGTGATTACCCTCAACATTACTTATATTTTTGATTTTTATTAAAATCAAGAATATGTGGCGGCACCGTCAGTCGATCATTCGATCTTTTAGCACAATGGTGCGATTATTTTCTCCAATATTTTAACGTTGTTTATTCAAAAACATATTATATAATTCACTTACAGTTTTATAATTAAGAAAATAGTACATACTTAGTAATGGTACTTAATTACATAGAAAAATATAATTATACCAACAAGCACATACGTACGTACATAGCTTAGATGTTTTCTAATGATACATCGATACACGTCGAATGTTCCGTGTAAGTATCTAATCAAACACCATAAACAACACAATGTGTGTGCTGTTTTAAAAATAAAACTGTATAATGCATCGTAAAAGTTATGAAGCGCCAGTTAACTGTCGTTATACTCGTTATGGCTGTGATACAATTACTACGACAGACGTAGTACTGTCGTGATCGTAAAGCTATAAAGTACTGCGTGAAGAAAATAGTTCTTCGTACCGGTTCTTCATTGTCAGGTCTTTCCGAAACAATAATATAGGGAATATAAACTCGCTCAAGTTTTTTGTAGGTACATAAAATTATCATATTAGTCAGTTGCTAGTTGCTTTGTTTCTTGACACTAGACCATATTTATATTTTTATCATTGTTTATTTGACTATTCAAAACACTATATTTGTTATAAGCATTTATGGTTAGCTTTTTTATTTACGTTTCATATGTTTCTTTTATATTGTTCATTTTACATTAAATGAGTACATTAATTTTCTGAATACTGGTTGGAAGAATGTAGAGATCGTACAAAAATGTTTCAAAGTTGTATGAAGTGTGTGAAAGTGATGTCAGTGAAATCTTTTAGTCCTTTTGTTACACTTGACTTGAGAGTTCTACGTAATTATTCCGAACATAAGTCAAGCCTATAATCCTGATGCATTATGTTCTTAACACTATTTTAGAGACGTGATGACTAATCGTATAATCCACTTCTCCAAAGAATGCAGTATGCGCCGGACTACTTGTTATCGCATTATGTAATTCATAAAATTATGACAATAACAAATATGATTCATAATTAATTATGGGGAAAAATTAGGCGATAAAAGGTTTATCTCGTCGCGTTTCACTGCCAGTTTTGTTACTCAGAAAGGACTCTACATTGCGTTATGAAGTTATACATATACCTAACGTAATTTTACGCATGGAAGCCCCTTTAAATATTTAAAATCATTAAATATAGGCTCAATACCAGTGTAAATCAAGAGACGAACTAATTATCTTCAGTAAAATTTATTTTTTTCATTACTTTGTCTCAGTTAGGGCTTGACTAATAAAGTAAATATTTGATGTAACTGCATTTATGTTTCGTAACTGACACAAAGCAAAACAATTGCAGGATTTGTCATGCTATCTTCAGCTGACCACTCTGTTACCGCCAATTCGTGTAACGTTTTCAGCACTTTTATACGCGAATGCACGTCGCAGCCGACTCGGTTTACAGCCCCAATAAAACAATGAACGCGGTTATCATTCGTTATCAAAGCAGCAAACATTAAATTTATTTGAACGAGTGTGTGCTACGTACGTTTGTGAGGACCGACGTTTGTTCTGTGACGTGATAACATGACATTTGTGGATGTAGTAGAGTTAGGATGTTTATTAGCTATATTGTTGGTGTACAGTGACTATGTAACTAGTAGAGAAAAAGTTTCCAATCGAAAACAGTCCAGTAACCCGCCTCATATCTTGCGCTCTGATACTGTGACGGACATATTTATAAAATATTTGTCGGTTGACCTTAGAAACACGGTGGTAGCTTACCAAACGGGTAAAACTCCCTACCGCGGTTAGTTTCGTACGTTCAGTAGTTTCGGAAGTGCGTCTGTCAGTCAGCCACTCGGTATCGGAAGAGGATAGCTTACATCATTTGCTCTTCAGTAGCTGTAACGCATCTCGTAGTGGTAGCGTTATGCACCATTTATAGGAAAGGCAGGTTTAGACTCTACCTGTCGTCTTATTAATAAACGTGGTGTAAAGATTATCATTTAATAAGACACTACATGTATGTAAACCTCTTTGCCCTTGCATCTACAGTAGAGTCTCTTGAATCATTATTAGAGTAACTACATACCTTGTTTATATTCTTTAGAGGTCATATTCTGTAGCAATGGTTATAATGACAGATGCATAAAACTCAAAAATATATATTTTTGAAAATGTATGAAAACCTTTGCACTTATTAGAGTTAGGTATTAAGTGTGCCAATCCGCATGCATCGTAACCGATTACGACCTCAGCTCCTCTCATTATTATCATATAACTCTTCGGCTCCACCTGCGCCTTAAAGCGTTAATTAGTGCACTAAATTTGACATTACGCAGATGTAGCTGTATCGGTTTTTTCGACACATCAGAGAGTTTTTAGCGCCGAATTTAGTGCACTAAAGATAAAGCGAGACGACACGATATGGTAGAACAAGGATGTGCGCCTACTATGTTTTAGGCAGGAACGGGACAGCGCGAAATTCGAAAATTGAATGATTGAATACGCAGATGAAGCCAAGCGTCCTTAGTGTGTTCATGTTCATGCTACGGCCACAGCTACGGCTCCATCTGTGTATGCATCTGAGGGTGCAGCATTAATAAATACCAAAAACAAAAAGAAATTAGTGGATGTGATCAAAATAAAAAAAACATTTTTATTATTATAATGCACCATAAAAAACATTTTTATTATTATCACATCATTGAAATTACGTTACACATGTTACTGATATGAAACTCAGCTGACATAAATTACTACATAGTAGGTACAATTTCCAATAACCCAAATACTCATGGTCGTTCAATAAACAACATTTTTAAGCTCCATGATGATATCAGCCGCGAAACGACAGGCGACTCTCACGAACGGCCAATAAAACGTCTTGTTGGTACACATTTTTTACAGAAAACGAGATGAAACAAAATTAAAAAGTTACGAAATATCAGTAACGTTTCGTATTTATTGTAATTATCGTCAACATTCCCTGCTATCAATTGTACGGTACGTGACTTTCGGCAAAACAATGGGATCATGCCTCCGTCGAACGATCTCGTGATGTACAGAATAAAGACATAGGGAATAACAATAGAAGACAATGTGCCACTTGGCATACTTTTGATGTAACAAAAATCAAAGTTTATTACTTTTCACAACGTTATTTCTCCACTGACTCGCCTATGTCAAGGTAGTTATTAAGCTTATTGATAGGAATATTTAGTAACAGAGTTGTTCACGGCAGTAGCTATTTTGGGAATTACTTAATCTAATCTGAATCTTAATCATATCTTAATAAAATGAAACTAAACTTTGTCTCTACATAGAAGATATTTGAGAAATGAGATATGTAGGGATTTCAAGAAGCCAAAAACCAAAAATATTGTTTTTAAAATTTTTGTCTGTCTGTTTGTTTGTTCAGGCATTGGCATTGGGAAAAAATAACTGAATTAAAGTTGATGCGGATTTTATTGTTGTATTGCTGGAAATCTAACTTAAAAATGGTAGTACCTACATATTTCATCTTCAAAGAGCGTCAGCCGGGTCAGCTAGTTGCAACAAGTATGAGAAATAAGTTTGTTCTACTTATTAGGTTGAGCTAGTTAGTGGGCATCACCCGTCTTTATCACTTACACACAACGGCCTAAGCTAAATCTTTGTAAAAGCGTGTGAACAGCTTGACGCTGACCACCGGTGGCTATGACAAGTGAACAATTTGCGTGAACCCTATTGCTCAATCAAGAATCCCAAAAAGTAAAATCAGGGAGAAAATTTTATTTTATTAAGGTAACCAACAAGGCACAGTGACTACAATTACCTTATTATTTCCGCAGTGTGGGCGGAGACCGGGGAGTTCCGGGACAGCGGGCACTCGTCGCTGGCGTCCGGAGGCTCTGTGGAGCAGTCCTCGCTGTACGCGCCGCCGCGGCAACGACGCGACCGGAAGCACAACGACGACAGTGAGTGCCTTTATTTTTACCACTGAATTGCGTTCTTTAGTACTAATTTGCTTTTCCTTTTACCACTAATTTGCCTTTCCGCTTACCACTAATTTGCCTTCCCTTTACCACAAATTACTTTTAGCATATACGAGGTAATGACATTAAGGTAATCATTATGGGGTTACCCATTTGCGATGATATTGATTACTTTTACCAGATGATGCGATTTGTCATCTATCGCTCTGGACTTAAAATTTTGAATCAATGAAACGGGGAAATTTTCAATTGGCAAAAGTTTTTAAAATATGAATAATGAAAAACATAACTATTAAATAAATCATTACTTACTGTATTTAAGATTTTAATAATAAAAATAACTGAAAACAATTAAATCTCATTAGTTTAAATTCCAGTCATTTAATAAATCTGATCATACTATTATTGGCTGTTCTTTAATTAGATATTTTATAACATTTATTACATGTTTTGTTGAGATCTGGTAACACAAATCCTTTGTATCAAATGCTAAACAAGTGCGATACATTAGTGGCGAAAGACCACACGGAATGACAAACTTAAAACTGGGAACAAACTGGGTGAAATCTATTAGTAAATAGCCGGCTCGTCGGTAAGCCTGCGCAAACAGCGCTTGAACTCGAGCGGCCGACATTCCTGGCGAGCACAGATACTGTTTAACATTTCCTGTGATGCTGTGAATCTGTAATACACTTATATGATGTACTCATACGTACTCATAATTATTGCAAGGTGGTCACCCGGGGAAGTACCACCGCCCGCCTCGGTACTTAGTACAATATCTTTCGCCATAGTAATTGTTTTAACAGTAATTGTGTTCCAGAGAAAAAGGTGTGGATCCGGTTACACTTTTTTAGTGGCGGCCATTTCAATTTTCTGGGGTAGCAAAGCATCTATGATCGAATTAGAACGAGACTCATAGGTATTTACAAATAAGTGGACTTGACTAACATGACTTAACTAACTTGACAGGACTAACTACCAGTGACACACTTATTAACAAACCTAGCCTAATATTCTACCATCTTTTAACTATATTGACCATCCTAGTCCCTAAATTGAGTCTTGTTCTAGGTCGGTCCATATAATTAGTGGTTAAACAAACTTACCTTGTGACGTTTGACCATAATTATATGAGTCGATACATCCGAAGAGATTTAATATTCACCAAGTAGTACACCTCCATTGTACTAGGCATCGAACACAATTTTAGAGTTTAAATTAAAAAACAAACACTATTCCTATCTCACTCCTCCCCTCAGCTGTCACACCCATCAATTGTCATTCTTTAGAGAAAAATTCGCAATAATAGGGTTCAATTTTGATGAATTCAAAAGTAGGGGAAGGGAGGGACTCTAAATCTCTTCGGATGTATCGACTCATATAATTATGGTCAAACGTCACAAGGTAAGTTTGTTTAACCACTAATTATACTTCGTCGATACATCCTCGAGATTTAATATTCACCAAGTAGATGTTTAGAGTATTTATTGCGAATTAAAACATACCATATCAATTATAATTTCCACAGTTGCAAAATTATAAATAACAATTAACTGAATTTATTCTTCTAATAAAATCCGTGAATAAAATCAACAAATATAAATTGCTTCCGCAAGAACTAAAGAGCTCCCTGTCCACCCAGCACACTTTCTGAATAGATCAAAGGCCACGCCCTTACGTAAATTAGTAGTAACCACTCCACTGCTAGTCATAACATCTTTAATCCACCTACTAATGGTAGAAGCGCTAGCGTTATGGATCGGTTTCCTATTCGTCAAGAAAAGCCCATCTGATCCTCGAGTACTCCTTAACAGGACAGTCACGTTTCACGACCAGGTGCGGATGATTTTGTGATTTCTGTTAAGACAATCTCTATCCTTGTATCAATTATTCTTATGTTAGCCTTTCTCACCAAAGACAAAGTCTGGACTCGATGTCCTGAGGTCAATGCAACCAGAGTTGCAGTTTTCTTAGTAATCTGATTTATATCCAAACCATTACGGGGATGTAAATTAGGTAAGTAGTCTAAAACTAAGTCTGGACACAAAATAGCCAATAACAGAAGTTAAGCTCATGTATGTACCTCGATCTAGGTTACGTATGTGTGCGTTAGCCTTAGGGTTAACGCCTCTGCAATGTCTTGGATTAAATCATGTTAATAAAGTTATTGGTATGGATTAAACGGAAAAAAAAGTTTAGTGAATACAAAGTCAATATTTACAACTAAACCCAGTGCGTTTCTGCGGTAGTTCCGATAAGTACTAATATCATAATGATATTTAAATTGGGTAATGCACCGCAGGGATCTAATTGATCCGTTTATTTCAAATTACTTGTATTGTATAATGAATCTTCTTTTTTCTGTATTAGGTACTTGAAACAAAATAATAATCCTATTATATATTTATATATGTACATATATGAGCACTCAGAAAATAATTTTACATGTCCGATAATACAATCCTTCATTTAATGTATTTATTAAAAATCGAAGGTAAATAAACACTTTAAACATGTAAAGAACTTCCTACAACTTATATTGACTTGTGTTAGACAACGAATCATTGAATTACAAACAAGTAAGGACTTATTGTACTTTTCTGTAGCAATTGGATGTCTAAAAATTTATAATGTGCAATTTAACGTCGAATAAAAACAACCACTAAAATAACTAGTTATTAGAATTAACTCCATTTCTCATCCATCTTGTAGGAAAACTATCTTATTTGTGTATTATAAATGTCACATTGCTGCCAATAACAACCGCGTTCGGAGTAGTCCGATACGTTCCGATTTTTCGTGTACCTACGTGAACGGTGTCTATATGTGCGTTGTTTTCGCGAACTTCGTATGGAGCTTAATATCTGTATTATCTAATTTGTGGTTTGGATCCCAACCACAAATATATTTAGGTAAAGATGGCCGGCTTTTAAAGACTCCTTTCAAAAACCGTATAATCCTTTTGTCCTAAAGACTTGCCAAAAATTAATGATAACGCTGAACTTCAAGTATTTAAACTAGAATAAGTAGCCCCATTAATAAATTGCTCAGAAAAAAAAAACCTAGTATAATTGGGATACACAATGTAACCACCATTTTTTCAACAATACGTTGTAATGCTTGATAATTTGGAGATAACGACGACAACTTAATATCACTTGTTTGTGGATTAAACTATCGTCTTGTGTAAGCTGCCCTGATAACTTGCAGGACACCTGAGTAAGAGTTCTCCAAAGATCCGTGAATGCTGCTTTCAATTCAAGAAAATTAATATGAAGAGTGGATTCAACACTACTCCGAAAACATTTAATTAATTTCGTTTAAAATCCGGTTGCAAATATTCTTTTAAGCACAATAATTGATTGTCATAATCGAAACGTTTTGTGTAGACCCAATCGTACGGAATTGCAGAACAAGCCTCTATTCAAATTCCTTTATGATTAAGGTGGTTCTTTTTGAAATATTTGTAATAAAATTCAAAATGTTTTCGCGTTTTGAAAAAAGTAAACCTAGAGTTTAACTCATAAACCAAAAATACTCGTATTTGCTCCGGTACTAACTTGCTTTTGTTAATATATTTATTACAAACCCCAGGTATTTCAATAACCTTAATCAACCTCTGACACAATCAAGACAGTCCTCACGGGATTGTCTGATACATAAGAAATTGTCTAGGTATACCACTATAAAGTATATTCCTTGCGTTTAGTTTAAGATAAACCAAAATGTTTGATGAAAATTTGACCTGAAAAATATCATCACACGTTATAATAGCACCAGAATTAAATAACTGCCTTATTTCCAAAGTTGTCTATTGTGCATAGCTGAAAATAATTTTTAAACGGTGTAACTTGTTGAGTTACGAGTCTCTGAAAAGAGATGTCGTAACTTTTACAATACCTAATAATTATGACAGGAACATCTGTTATAGATTCCCATCGCTTAGAATTTTAGTTTACCAGCTAACTGAGTTACCTCGATCAGTTCTTGTTCGACGGCGTTTTATCCGTCTTCTTGGTTGGGACATGGTAAGGACTGAATTGCCCCTGTTTCCTTTGGCCTTGATACATGGATCGAGGTTTGACTCCCGTCCAATTACTCCCACGCAAAGCCGAGCGAGGTAGGTCTCTCAAGCTTCCGGAGTGAGGAGTGAATCGTTTCGATGAAACATCATCTTTAGATTCAGGTCTTTTTACTTGTAGACCTGACTTCTCTGCAGTCTTTGAAGCTTTTATCCTTTCCCTCAAACTTTCCCCGAAAAGGAATATATCTCTCTTCACATTTTGTAAGATGTTTAAAAAACTTTTTATCCAGGGAGGGGTAAATCAGCTTCATTTTGTTGACCGAATCTTAGAAATGAAGGTCAAGAAATATTTGATTTATTTCATCACTTCCATCTTATCCATATCTCTCTCAAAAGAAGACACCATATTAGCAATTCCAGCTATTTCTAAGCCCAAATGTTGCTGTGCCTTTCCCAAGCGTTTCTCTCTGTTTCTGGCTGAATCTGTAAAGACAGCGGCAATTTCTGGATTTCGCTTAGGTGCTTTCACCAGCTGAAAATCACTAGGCATCAACATTTCCTCAATTAACTTGCCTTGAGGTCCTTATCGAGCCCTTCAGTCAAGATACGCCCCCAAAGTTTAGAGACCTTTTCCTGTATCGGCGGCCCAAGAACTTCTGGTTTGCCTTTAGCGACACCAAGGGCTGCTAAGATGTCTGTAGGTAGATCGACCGAAGACCATTGAATAATGGTTACAGACAAGCACGACGGTTCGTTGCTTATTATAGATGCATAAGGCACTTGAGGGTGTTGAGATTCCATGGCAGGTTCACGCTCAGGAGATGGCTCCATGATAACAGAACGAAGTCTAACATTTCGAACTGATTCATCAGAGTCGGATTCGTCTTTCTCTGTAAAAGAGAACAATTATAGTTGGTCATGATCTCGTCATGACACTAAACTATATTTCGGACTGTAATCACGTTACAGTACTTATAACACAATAGCATCGACTATAATCTCGTTATAGTACTAGCTTAATAATTTCATTCGACTGTAATCTCGTTACAGTACTAAGAAAATAAGTGGGTATCATATTTGTTATCTCGTAAAACTACTAAACGTAGATAGGACAGTCATATTACACTCATCCAATAGCAACTCAATTGCTTATTATTATAAGTAAACAGATTCCATTTGACGATCCGGATGGCACAATGGTTAACACGCCCGATCACTGCTCCGAGGGTCCCGGGTTCGACTCCCAGCGAGGCGGCAATTTGAATAATGAGCTCGAACCTCCGCTCCCGGTCCGGGTGTGTGTCCTTGTCTTGTGTGTTGTCCATGGCACCCTCGACACAGGGAATCCTGGTGTGGGGCTATGACTGTGTAGCGTTATTTATTTATAACACTAGCTGACCCGACAAACGTTGTTTTGCCAAAAAATGTTAAGGTTGAACAAACCTTATCACTTAGAGGTATGAAAAATAGATAGTAGCCGATTCTCAAACCTACATAACATGCATAAATATTTTTGGTAAAAATTGGTAAAGCCGTTTCGGAGGAGTAAGGTAACTAACATTGTGACACGAGAATATTATACATAATAAAGATGATACCTCAATACTTGCCTTCTTCCAGAAAACAAATTAGTTACCTTCGCTTGACGTTCTGTTGTCACGATCTTTGAGACGCGCTTCTAGGCATCTAATATTATTTTTAATACGTTCCTTAGAACGCGATTTGTGTATGCGTTTACCCATTTTTTATAAACAAACAAAATCTGAAATAAAACTATGAACAAATCACTTAATATCAGCACTGAAAAATATTACCGTGTTACGATGCCCGCACAAAGAAAGCGAATGACAATTGATGGGTGTGACAGCTGAGGGGAGGAGTGAGATAGGAATAGTGTTTGTTTTTTAATTTAAACTCTAAAATTGTGTTCGATGCCTAGTACAATGGAGGTGTACTACTTGGTGAATATTAAATCTCGAGGATGTATCGACGAAGTATAATTAGATATACTTCAATGCGTAATGATTAAAATTCAAGTTATCTTAGTTGTAGGTTTGCAGGTTATTTGTATTAATTCAATTTAAACACTCACTTTCTATTACTTTTCATACAGAGTGTTTCATTACAATCATGTAGCGTTTCAAATTTTAACGCATCTGCAAAATACATAGACACCTAATGATGTTTATCATTAGAAAAGATTGTTGATTAAAAAAGACTTTTAATTAATTTCAAATTAGTACGCAAATTTTCAGGTGTTGGTAGAAAAGATAAATACTTTATCAATAATTAACCATTATATTATGTACAAAAGGAAAACATCAATTACCATAATTATAAGAAAGTAAATACAACCATGGATGTACATAACGTTATCAGTCGTGTAAATTACAATCAGTGGTAGACTCAAAACATTACCATACAAAATCGGCGTTACATTACAAATGAAATCGGCTGATAAGAGCCCATTAGAAGGAGTTACACAACTCCTCAGCGAGTAACATTAAAGGAAATGCTGTTCATTTTATCTGTACGAGTGTCGAACGTGAAGTGGTGTGGTGTCCTGATATCGGTAACACATGTTAACCGATATTTACCTACGTAGTGTCGTGTCGGCGGCGCAAAGGTTGTGCTGAGTGATGGATGGGTCGGCGAGCTCACAAAGCGTATCGATGATAACTGTTATCGCTATCGCGCGATATCGACACATCGTACTCTAATCGCTGGAGAGAATGCGAGCAGTAGTTCGCTGCCCAGAGGTGCTGGTCTCGCCAGCTGCGATTAACTATTGACACACAGTCTTTCGGCTACTAGACCATGTGTATCGCACATAAGTTAGGAGTTTAGGAGGAAACTGAGGATGGATACAAATTGATTAGTTCAACCCAAAGTTATCTTATTAAACGCCAAAATTTATCGTAGTAGTCTATGCACTTTATTGTTTGTAATGAATTTTTCTGGCTACAAAATGAAATATACGACGCTTAACAAAAAAATCGTTATTAACTCTTGAATCATCTCCCGACATGTCTTGCCTTTCAAGTAAGAAACTAATTGCATTATGTTCCATTAACAAGTATTTGTATCCCGCTCAACTTCATTACCGTAAATTGTACTAGATGTTGCGACATTGCTCGCTTCTCGCCTCGATATAGTTCATAGCGGGCGATGAGACAAGTCCGCTCCGCCCTAATCCCGCCTTGTTCATTACGCCAATAAGTACCAACTACAGATTGATCGCTTTAATATAGTTGTCGAAATTAACGCGTTATCGACGGTAATCCGGTAAACGGTCACACGGACCTCTTACACTTACCTGTACAGCTTAAATTGATTTGAGTGAAGCTTTTTGATTGAACCTTTTTGGCATCTTTGAGAATTTTCATTAGTAAATACCTACCTAGCAGAGAGACAAATAGATGAGTTACCAATGGTGAATAGTTGTCTTCGCTCATGGATATCATAGGCAGGCAGGCATCACCAATAGGCATGTTCCTGTCCAAGACATAAGGGAGAAGAAATAAATGAAGATTTATTAAGTAATCGAAATTAATTACCCAGTTATTTATGTTAAATCCCTAAAAATGTAACATTAAATTATAATTGTACTGTTAAACGTTCACATTCAATTTGCATTGTTAAACATTTCTTGATAAGAGTCAAAGTAAAAACAAACAAAAGCTACAATTTAGGGCTCCGTTAACAATACGACGTCGATCACATTTTATTTATTTAATTAGTGTTCAATCATGATTATGGCTGCAGTAAAATTCGTTTATACAATTAATCCAGCGTAATAAATAATATCACGGACACGTTAAAATATCTGGCGTTTGATAAAGTTATCGTATCGGGTATAGGAGCAGCGGTATGCCGCGATATTTCTGTACGGACTACTTGTTGTAAACGTGAAGTGTGTTAAATCCTCCCTAGAGATTGCTGCGCTTTTGACATCTATAACTTGATTGCTGATTCATATACTGATATTTCTGATATAAAAACATAAGTTATCTGCGTGGCATTGAAACTTTGCACTGAAAATAACACAATAACTCCGTTTACGATATTTATATTTCAGTCATGTCTGAAGGGCATATTGAGACATCTTAAACTGTTCAAGTAACGGGATTTCCACTGAAATCTATAATCTTTCGTCGCTTTAGATTTATCAATCTTCTTTAGATCTCAAATTGTAAATATCAAACTTAGTTTAAATTTTATCCCATCAGGCCACAATTAAGGCAGTGTATTCTCAGACAATATAAATATTGTTGACGTACAAACGACGCGGCGACGATTGATAGCTGATCATGTTGATGATGACACCGCTAAGTTTCAAATTCAATGAGAATTTGAAAGGTGGCAGTGTTAGCTATTTCATCAACACTAACACAACATTTCGAAATCAAATTACAAATACTTAAAGAACTATTTTCGCCAGGAGAGTTAGCAATCAATATGCAAGAAGTATTTCATGAAAAATAAAATTTATTATATTGAATCATGACCACCGGTAGCTTGACAAATACTCGTATAAAGTGGGGATTATGCGCGGGCGCACCCAACGCTTTTACGAGACGTTGTAAACTCGTTCTCAATGAGATACGTCACGCCGACATTATTTATGTGTAGAGCAATAAATTCCAGTTTTTGTGACAACTATTTCTGTATTACGAGGCGATTAAGACAAATATCAGTAATTTTAGTGACAAACTATTTCGATTCAGTTTATACTTAACCTATTTATATTTTTATGATGTAATCTTATATTAAAATCTAAGGGAAAATTCTTGTAAGATCTTGCAAGAATACAACAGTTTCCTACTTCATATTTATCTGGTGAGCAATCTTTAAAACATAATTCAAAAAGGGACCTGGGCAAAACGGCCCATAGGACGTTTTCCGAGTGGGCCGTTTTGACCAAAGCCTCCTAGTATTTAAGGGGCATGCTCTGGGTTTGATTAATTCGTAACCAAATAATCATTTGTTAATATCCGAGGATTCTATTTCGGCATCTTATCTGAATGTGTTCCTGCTTCTTCAGTTCTGATTAGATTACCAAAAGTCTCTTGCTAGACTACAAAACAAATAGCTTAAGGCAAGCTAAGCTGCGCTCAGCTACAGTCCATCTGAAATCACATACCTACTTGATATGAAAATGAAATTAATTGTATAGATAAAACCTTAAACTGAATTTGGCCTTGCTAATGAAATTGTTATCCAATTATACTCTGAAAATTCCCTGCACAAGGGTACCTAGTGTAAAATATGCTCTAGACCTCCTCAATTATTAGGAGAGACCTTAATGAGAGTATCCTTTATATTGGGCTACTAATGAGTTCAAGCCAATCCAATTAAAGAGAAAACATTAGAAAAACCTATTAAGAGCCATTTTCATTCATTCGCCAAATAATATGATATTATTATGAATTGGGAAAGCCGAAGTTTCCAATAATGTCACCATATGGGGGACAGGAGATACGCGGTTATTACATCAATACGTCGCTGATAACGGAATCGCAATCAACCGTAATGTCGGGTTTAGCCGAAATCCCCGTGTCAATGAACTACTGCATGCATTTGGTTAAGTATGATAATTAATGTATATTTGCCTTACGGTCCATTAGATACGTCACTATTATACTACAATTATCAACTTTCGACAATTTTGCATCATTATATTATTATGTGCGGCTTTCATCATTTTGTTTATCACTGTAGGGTTAAGTTACCTATTTTCCACTAATGCTTGTCGTTTAATCAAGTGGATATCATTGTTCGCTTAGTACCTATTATCGTATATGTGCACACAGGTAGAGCCTAGAGTTTTCCTGGGGTAGTACGTATCACCTCCTACCACGGTCGGCATCATTTAAACCGTCTAATAAAATTCTTTTAAATTGTCTTAGTCCTCAAGGGAGGCAGCAACAAAGAGAACGAGCTCTTAACTTCCTTACAAATACTATAGTATTACTTTCAACAACTAACTAGTACTCTAACTAGAGATAACTCAAAACTACTCGTCATATTTCGCTCAATACGACACGACACGTCCATCATCATCTTTCAAATCAGAAAAAAATCATCAAAATCAGTTTACCCAGTAAAAAGTTTATGTGTATACCTCATACACAAAGAACTATATTTGAATCGAGAACCTCCTTATTTGAAGTCGATTAAAACCAATCCCAAACTCATCTCATATCTTTTGTCGCAGACAATCGCCCATTAAACTCCGAGCCGACTATCAAGACGGAATCGACGACGCCAGGCATCGGTCCGGACGAGCCATCTATGGACGACAAAGGCGACAAGAAGAACAAGCGCCAACGACGACAAAGGACGCACTTCACCAGCCAACAGCTGCAGGAGCTAGAAGCCACGTTCGCGAGGAACCGCTACCCCGACATGTCCACACGGGAAGAGATCGCCATGTGGACCAACCTTACTGAAGCGAGAGTGCGGGTAAGTTTCAGCATTACAATAAATTAATTAATAAGTAACGCTACACACTCATAGTCCCACACTTGATTTCCCAGTGTCGTGGGTGTAAAAGGCACCCAACACGACACAAAACAGACCAAGAACGGATATAAGAAGTCATCATACAAAGTTCCGTCTGGCTGGGAAAAGAACCCTTAGAACAGCGATCCGGTGTGTTAACCATTGTACATTTTGGGTCATCGAAAGAAAGAATCATTTTGCAATTTCTTTGTTTTGTATTTTTTTTTCATTCGTTTTGTAGGACGTATTTCTGGGCCAATAGCTATTATAATGTTAAAGATAAATAAAAGTTCAGGAATGAGATTGTAGAATTACCTCTACAATTTGCACGTCGCGTAATTTCGAGCATCCATTTCAGTCATTGCAATTTGAGCTGATTTTTCTTTCTTGGGCAGTCTTATTGGCATCTTCGGTTTCGATCTTGTATGTTTCAGGTGATAACGTCATGTACCTAAATAAAGATCTTACCCTTCAAACTATTAAATAATGTAAACATAACGAAGTAAATAGCCGTAAATACCGGTTTAATTTTCACCTTTTTTTGGGTTATTGTTGCCTTAAAACCATGTTAGCGAATGCAAAAGAGAGCTGATTCATTATTTCGAGCTGAAATGATCACAGCATTTTTAAAATTATTACTGATATTCTTGCCTTTTCCAATCAAAAGCGCTATAATTAAGTACCCAGTATAACTTTAGTTCCTTGACAAACTAGCATTCATCGGTGACATTAGGTACATTTGTAGGTTATGCAATCCAACGAACTGAAACATCTCGTAATATCTCGAACATACGCTTTCATCTGAATCCCTTAGCCCCTCCGGGAGCAGACTCAACAGGCGCCGTAAATAAACGTGGAACTCAGATACCGGCTCATGCTAAAACGTAAATATCCGCGAAACGAGTGACGGAGTATCAAAACTTTTCTAAGCAAACACCGTGTATCCCTATTAGCGGATATTCGTAAACCTTTACAACCGAGAAGGTGTATTACAATATTAACGAGCTAGATATTTAGACTAATCGTCGCATCCGGCGCGCCTTCGATATTTTTGTGCCGTGCCGTCCGACGGAACACAGAATCCCTTAATCCGGGAGGATTTGAACCGTCTATTTCGGTCTCTTCATAATCCAGGGCTTAAGTCTGATCGCATCCACACTCACTGTCAATAGTTTTGGAAGGCCCGTTAGAGATTCTGCGGTTTCAACTCGGCTTGTACTATTTACACTGTAATCTGGATTCGTGGAATATTTTTCGGTTTCTTCTACCGTGTAGTATTTAATTATCGTCGTTTATGTTAATCCCAGAAACGTGTTTTCGCGCCAAATTCTTACAACAAAATAAAAGTAAAAAGCACTTAAGTAAAAGAAACTCGTGACCATAGAGAGAAAACGTTATATTTAGGAATAAAACAGCGCCTGGCTTTAAAATCCATTTTATGTTTGGATAATATAATTAAACCTTTGCTCATACAACGAGCTTTAACGTATGTACAGAATGCATTATAAAGTAGAGCCACTTTTGTATAGGTATCTACCGCGTAATAAACTATTTCAGCGTATCAATTTATTTTCTATAATAAAAGCTATTTATTCTTTTTTAATTTTCGTTAGTTAATTAGAAACCATTAACGATTATTATTTAAAGATGAAGAACAATTTTATTACTACAACGACCGCATAAAACTAAACGAATGCCGAATAAAAATCAAATTCTATTTTAAACTATTAGCTTAAGAAATGTATTTCGGTGCATCATTACTATAAATAGCTGGCACAAGAGGTGTAATGAGGGTGTAAATCGATATTTCGATCGGTGCAAGCCGACTCAAGTGCTAGGATTCATTTCGAGTCGTACAGGCGTGTAGCTGTAGGTATTAAACGAGAGGAGCTCTTTAAAACATTTGTATCTCGTAATTAGGGCTGTCACACGCCGAGATTAATGTTGATCGTTTAGATAATTATTCATGGCATTACATTATTTTTATATCAATTGCTTGTTTAGTGCGCGGTAGGTCTAAATATAACAGTGAGTAAAATTGAACCTTCAGTCTGGTGCCAAATTAAAAAAAAATATAAATGGTATATTTCTTTCAATCAGTAGTTTTGTTAAGACATATAGTTTTTTGAATTGTCGTTGCTTAAGAATTCTTTATTTGTCTTAAGTTTTCCTCCCCTCTCAGTGTGAAAATTAAAATATATATTACGATTTTTCTCGACAAGGTATAAAATTTAATAGGAAAGTACCAAATACGTATACCTACTAGACAGACTGATTCAGCGATTCATTGATTTTAACGCAATTGAAAAGCACTTAGATATAAATAAATAATTTCGATTGTACAAAATACAATGTGTCATGCGCATGGTTGTAAAGTTGTTGTAAATTTAGCAAAAAATGAAATATTTTGAATTTAGATTTTCATTTATTTACTTAATTATTACCAAACTAATTAAGTCAAGACAGCCTTCATATTTCGACGTAATAATATAGGTTGGTGGTATTTTAATTAAAAAACGATTACCAAAATGTAGAGGTATGTACCTATAGGATCCTAAAATAACAAATTTCAGAAGACTAAAAAACATAAACCCGAAATAAATTTATTATTAATAATGCTCACAAGAAAGCATTCCTAGAAATGAATCAACACAGAGTCTCAACATTTTCGTTGAAATCCAGGAAATAAATTTCTGTTTTTTACTTTACTGTCCAGTGACAAGTCCATAATTATTCACGATCGAAAACAATGTTTAATTTATTTCTTTTAAAGTTGTTCTTATAGCTTCCGACAACCCTAATGCGGGGGGATTAGACGTTTCGTCCGCGGAGCGCCGCGTCAAATAAATCTGTGCTCTTGCGCACCGATAAATCGTCGAACATTATTTTTGTTACCAACTCATTAGGGTCATTGCCTGCTTATTGACTCTTAAAATATGATCTCTTTATCTCAATGTTTTCTTTACCACACCCGCTTGCAAATTATCCATGTCACACCAAACCACACATTATGAAGCTTAGCCGATACCACATCGCGCCGTTAAGCGGTATTTTCGAATGCAGATTAAACTAATGTCTTGCAGCTGTATTAAGGATGACAAAAAATATGATTATACGTAGAATTATTGTATTTAAATGTTGTTAAAAAACATTAATTTCTCTGATTTCAATAAACACGCATCACGTCACCGAGCTTATGTTTTTTGGAGTCATAAAACTTGTCGTAAATGAAATATACTTATGACTGAAACGAAACGGTAGGTTAAAAAGGCAATCGTTAAATATTAAATTATTAAATGATTTGAAATTTTTGCGGGACAAGTAGATGATGTAATTCACCGGTGTGTCTGTACGACTTGTTTTGTCTACACTACGGTGACATCGGCTGATAAATATTTTATTTAGATATGACACGCACGATCTGAATGCCTTACCTTTAAGGATGGTGTTCAGTTCTCAAGAAAATTTATATAAACAAGACCAATTTTAACATTAAAAAGAACCGAAAACAAATGCGTGTGAACTAATAAAACTTGTAAGGGCGGCGAATAAAGGCTGCAATTTTTTCAACTGAATGCAGATTCCCGCCCACAATAGTTTCTGAGAATTGCGCGGAGGGCGAACCAACGAATGGATGGAGACGTCAAGCCAATCGTCCGTGTAACAATTCTTGACACATTTCATTTGCCCCGAACGCGTATCGTATTGCATGACAGAGTGCGTATTAACATCGATCCCGATACAAATAATTCCGGTAAGACAGCTCCAGATGTATCTTTATTGACAGTCAGGTATTATTGGGAAGTGCTTCTGTATGGACTCGTTAGTAACGGGAATTGTTGCGAAATCTGTACTATTATAGTTCATTGGTAATGAATATTCGGAATGGATTCTCTCTATCATCCACTCTAAGCTGACAGATGATAGCTTAGAGTCGATGTTAGGCAGAATAACTTAGTTGGCTTGGTTGATTCTTAGAGCACTTGTGACTAAATTTCTTTTTGCTAGAGGTTACTAGCCTGTCCTTTTAACCCGGCAATGCTTTAGGGTTGTGTCAATGCATACATTAGTGAACATAAACAATGTGATAGTCCGATTTCTCCAGCAATCAAAATGAAAAAAATAAACATGAAAATGTTAACTATTCCTGTATCTATTGTAACATAGATTCGCTCGGGACATGAAAGGTTTAGCCGCTTGCCAACAGCTGTATAAACCTTTTGTAAAAAAAAGATCCACGCGTCCACCGACAGGCCGCCACAGATTACATTATTTTTATCAAACGGTTTAGCGATTTTTTTTCATTTATTTAACGAATTTTGTTGTTTAAAATTCATTATTCTATCTCCAAACAATAGTAGTTGACTAGCTACTATCCTCTTGCTTGAGACCGTGAAACATCTCCTCGTATTCCGGCCGAGGCTGAACGAGTACTTTTTACGTAAAGAAAGAACTTTCTGTGTAACGTTAACAGCTCCCTTTTTTTCTTGGCTAACAACGCAATGATGATGCATGGTTATCTTTGGTGTTGCTGTTCCCCATCAAAAGCCTTTATTGCTCATGTTTAACAGCTATTGAAATAAAAATAAGAATATTCTATGTATGTATAAGAATATAAATGTATTTGTGTCCTATGAATTTTCATGGGACATTCTTATTTCCTAATTAGTCCATCAATAATAACCCTAAAACTGCAATTTTATGTCATTAACTGTTACGCATTATACACTTTTTTACCGTCCACTGACTAATAATAAAATAGAGTTAGTGAGATAGAAGAATACGTGATTAATAGATGCGTTAGGCGACAACGTAATCAGACATAACAATAAAAACAAACCACAAAACAATTGCACTAATATAACTCCGATCTCCGATATAGCTTGCGTCAACAATTCGATTTGAAACGTCGAAAAAAAACGTCACCAAAGGACAGCACGTAACATTATTTATTTAACGCGACCCGATGTGTTCTTGTTTTTACAGCACTTTTAGCTGTGCGCTGCGTGCAAACAGTTTAGCGGGCTTTGCGCTGTTGTCAGTGCCCGTGCATGTACGGGTTAGAAAAATTGCGCTGATATTTTAGACAGCTACAATATTAAACTATTGCCAGCCGGGTCATAAAGTAATAGGAATAGGCACGCATGCTGTCTTTCAGTTATTGTAAACCTTTTTAACTGATTGGATTATTAGTACCTATTGTCTTGTCAGACCTTCATTCTGAAAATTGATTTCTCATACAAATAATTTAAACAACGCATTTTCTGAGTTAGGATTTGTGGGTGCCACGGACAAAACCTTAAGAGAAGGACATACAGTCATACCGAAAACAGAAATTTAAAATCATTATTCGAATTTAACCCTCACTAAGAATCTTATCCATGACAGTGGAAAGCAAAACGATCTCTCGGCTTGTTACCCATTGCACTTTGTTTAAATTTGAGGAGGTAAGTGCAGAGAATTGAGAAACAAACAAACTCGCAATTTTAGGTGTGATATTAAATCTTATACTGTATACTTCTTTAGGAGATTAATTAACAAAAATCCTTTCTTTGTGTACCACATCACTCCATAATGAACCATGTTGTCTCAGTCATCGCTACGATTTTACATGGATATGCCAACAATAACCAATGTTCTCTTCTTGTAAGGTATTTTTTAAATAATCAAGCCCATGTTGTACAGATTCAGCTACGTACAGTACCTATGCGCACATTTTGGACGACACAGGCTATGGAGTAAAAATACGGAAAATTTAAGTAAAAGTTCGTTGTTAAATATGTACATTTGCATACCGTATGTAAAAATGAATAAAGTATGCCGATTAAATAAGTCTAGCCGTCTTCTATACCTACCAATATTTATAATCGAGAAAACCGTGTCCCCCTAAACCCCAACAATATAGGCACGTTCGATGCTAATTCCCTCATTATCGCTGTCATGTCCTAACCGCGGTTTAGCCGACCGGTAATAATATCCAACACCGCTAAACTTGGACAAAGTATTTGCTTTTGTGGCCGAACATGAAATGCAGTATTAAACTACACCCATCACAAATTACAGGAAATTGTGTTATTGCCAAAGATATCAGAGGAAAATAAGCTGTAATATCTCGAAATACAGCATATTATTGCTTCTTATAATAATGTTCGGCTAAGCGCTTGGAATACTAGATGTCTAACAGATCCTACTTATGTTTTGATCGACGGAATGTCTAGTGTTGTGATCGCAGGATTTCGCGCGGCTTTACCAAACAATTTATTTCAATGAATGGACCGCGCCGCGGTAGATGTTCAATTTTGTAATCTCTATTTATTAGTTGCTTAAATACGCATTTATCACTACCTAGTATTTTATTCGGTGTATAATTTTTTACATTAAATTTTTAAATGGTTACAAAAATTTCAGTTGTTCGGTGAAAGATAGTGATAAAATAGAGGCCAGATTTAATGGTTTAACTCTTAAAAAGCAATATTCGTTGGTGAACTACTCGTATAGGTAAGTAATTACCGGCGCATCCAACGTTTTATTTATTTTTTTATTTTATTCCTAATAGCAATATCTTTTTTACATTTAGTTGCATTCGATATGGAATTCGTTTTTATGTCAACTCATATAAATGCCAGCTTTCATATCCTATGATCCATCTATGATCTATCATAATATGATCATTATAGATTGACACTGAGAATTTAAAATGCTATAAGTAAATTTTAATAACACCCCTAATTTAACTCAAATAAATTAAAAATATTAAAATTAATTTGTTTATAGGAGGGAGTGGCAATTCTATATTCTCGGCGAATCATGTAGGCATAGGGGGTTGCACAGGCGATTCCTTGATGCAATTGACAATCAAAGTCACAACAATACCGTTTCCTTAGTGAGCTTGAATATGTTTTTCGAAAGTGCCTTTAGTACCCTCTAAGAGAGTTCACAATAAAATCTTTATGTTGCCTTTTAAGAAGTACTTTATGTTCAAATAACTATAACTATTAGAGCATAATACGTCAAGCCCCATTTTTTTCTCATAATAACCCTATAGATACTAAAATTTGAAGCAATTTGTGACAAACTTTCCTGTATAGGTAAGGTACTAGTTTTAGGTCGCGGGTTTGCTAGCATGGGAGTTGATAAAATTATCCCAGAAAAACGTAGTAGGTATCTGAATGAAAACTATCCTGCGACATTTTTAAAGCCTCTGTACCAAAATTCATCCAAAACAGATAGAGCGTGAAAAGATAGACAAAGACAAAGTTACTTTCGGTTTTATAATATTGGATATTAGTGTGGATATCCTGTATAGACTAGGATACTTACGTTCTACCGAAAATATATAATATTCACCATATTCATAACCATATTCACCATATTAAATAATAATTAAATAGAGCAACGCGTAATTGTTTTAAAATACCGTCATTACAATATGATACCCACACGTTCACCGCACGAGCACACAATACCCACCACACGTATGTACCCGCCCTATGCGAATAAACCTATTTTACGGTCAGCCGGCCCCGTTGGTAAATTGCCTTAAATTTAAATTAAACTAGAATCACAGTTTTATTAGTGTCATCAATCAAATTACGGTCTATCGGCACGGGTGTGGGATACGGAATATTAGCCTCTATGCCGGCTAAGTTTAAGTTTATAATAGGTTACATTTAATAGTCAAAGTCAAATAAATAATGGGATGAATGGAGCCGGATATTAATAGTAAACTAAGATTCGACACGTGCCGTTTTGTGGTTAATGTTAATAAAGTGGTAATGAATGTAGGTGTTGGGTGTATGAACTTTTGTACGGTTGGTCTTAGCTTAAGGATAAATGCACCACTGTTTGATTTTGCTGTTTCAAAATAAATTACTTCGTGTTTCATTAAGAAAAGTATTGTAGCGTGACCAAGTGACCAATGATCAATGACATGTTCCAATTTCAATGCTCGAAATCAGTGGACCAACATGGTCACCGATCCCAAACATGAAAACCATGGGTGTGACGCAATCGTTAACCAGTAAAATATAAGACCTCGTTTGGTAAATAATGCTAAATAAATTATAGAAATAAACTTATTACATTAAAAACTTTGAATTACCTATTCACTGTTACTTACGTAAATGTATAATCTTGTGTCATATATCTCAACTGAATTTGGCTTTAATGGATCTTATTTTAAATGTGACTATTTTATCAAACTTAAATCGCCTATGAATTTGAATTCTGGAATGGTTTTCATTGTTATAGTGACTTTTTAAAGCGGTAGTTATAATTATTATCTTGTTGTTATCTGGGTTATAATATTCATCAAATCTGTGATATTTACTTAAACAATAGAATAATAAGAAAAGTTAATGTATACCTACGTAAACTGATTTACTTTTAAAAAACTATAAAAAATTAAATCTATTTTTTCTAGTTTTTAAGTATTTAAATGTTTTATGTAGATATAATTACGAAATCAATGTAGGTTATGAATGAAAAGTGCGTTTTGCTACTTCATAGATTTTTCGCTATTTCTAATGAATTTGACATGTCTGTCCCCTCGCAAGGATTTTATTAAATGCCCCCCGCAATGCTTCGTGGCAGTCACATTGGCAATCTTATTCTTGGAGTCATATATTTTAGTGTTGCACTTTTACAGATATGTAAAACAACTTCGCAACTACTCTTTTTATCACTCTTTGCAAGCAAAAAACTCCTATTTTCAAAGATTACATTCTTCATCAATCCGTAATGGTGCAGTACGCTCTAAACCTCTTCAGTAATAAAGAGTCGTCACTATTACCTTGTAGGACATTATTAGATTGAAACCAATAAATATCTATCAGACGTTACGTGTGATTACTTCTGGTTCAATCCTGACCGTAGGCCTATCCTGTAAGGTTTCTTAAGGTCACAAACGGTCAAAGTGGGCTGGTATCTTTTGGCATCTTTACTATCCCGGGAATATAATACAATGTCTCTTTGAAGATACCAAATATAGTGGCCTAGGAATTTCTGACATTAAGCTCATTACAAACACTACGTAATGGCATCAGATTTCTTATAAACTGCCACTAGTACCACTATTATATGTATACTACGGACGACGATAGTTGGATACTCTTCTAATTTCTACCTTCAATTAATTACTACGACTTACGTTTTTTTCACTAGTTAAAGCCTATGTATTATAATGATAGTAGTATGAAATAAATATCTACATCCCTTTTCTGGTTTTGCTATAATTTTTGTGCTTTATTAATCAGAGTAAAATTACTAGTAGTTCATAGTTGTGCGGAAATATTTTTTTTCCCGTAGCAATAATGCTTTCAAAGAAATCTCATTACTTCTACGTTATTTTCGTAAAATATGTACAAGAAGAAATATACCACTATGATAGGAAATCGCGAGCGTAGCACCCGCTGCTACGGCTACGCTCGTAGCAGTCACACGACTTGACTTTAAAGCTCCATGTTTAATTTTGTTTGCCCTGCCGTATTTCTACATTTATTACTATCAATATACATAAGTTAAATATAGAGGTAGGTAAATTTCACGACCCAAGAACCTATGGTATTTAAAGCTTATTTGTAGCTATCATAGAAATTAAGAAACAAGGTGCAAATCGTTTCATATTTAAAATCCAATCTAGAAAAGAAAATACCCGTTTAAATAGTTAATTAATAGCAAATGCAATGCTAGTCATGTTCACATAATATGGAATGCTTTGACCCATGATGAGTCCCGTTTGAAGTTCCGATTCGAATCTTGTTTTGTGTTTGTCTATGTTGTCATAGTCTTCACTAGGTATCGAGGTGTGCATGCTCATTTGCTATCTTCATTCCTTTACAAAATAGTGTATTATACAAAAAGTCTTCTTCATGCATAGCAATCACCTTGAGTTTCCATCTATTCTCGTATATAGGTTAGATACATTTATTCAGGCAGTATGAGGTGTTCGCCATCAGCAGCGCGGCTTGATGGCCGGCATTAATCTTCCTCTCCCCGCATGATAACGCGATAACGTTTCACCCTGCGCGAGAAACATTCACCCCGTCTTAAAAATACATGATCATTCACGGACTTTGTACGAGTAAGCTTAAAAATACATGATGATCTAAACTTCGAATTCAATTTCAGATTTTGAAATTCTAAATTCAAATTTATTTGGTGCTTAACAACTTAAGTTTTGGAATAAGTTGTCCATTTATTTCTAGAATTGCGTTCCAGTAATTATTGCTAATTATTGATTATTAAGCAGATTATTGATCGTTGCTCAAAATTTCTCTTCTTCTATAGAAAATGGAATGTTTGAGCAATTTCATCGCTTAGAACGCAGCTTTCGATTATTTTTTCTTTGACGTTATTCTGTATATTTGAATAAGTTTGCGGATGATTTTACACTTCTAGTTTTTTAATGAGAAGTAGAATATGATACTAAGCTGAAAAGCTACTAGTGCGGGAATGTTTTATAACGAAAATCATATTTTTATAGTACAGATTTGTATCGATCGAAGATCATTACAAATGAACCTAACGAAGCAAGTGTTAAACTTATCTCATTGAACTCCAACTATTCTCAACCTAACTGTATCTGCTGAGGGGTTATACAAAAACAATTTGCTTACAAATAAAACGTTGCCACCATAAAAATGATTGTTTTAATTTGAATAAATTTACTCGAACAAACATTAGTATCGATTTGGGAAACATTAAAAAGTGTCGTTCCCCCATTGCTTGACAGAGGACGACCGACCTCACCATCCTGCAATAATATATTTAAAGGATTAGCCCCGTCGCAATATCGCGACCCTCTCCTACGCCCCGCTGCGCTGCCCGCTATTCAAATAATGGAAATTATTTCCACATATGTGCACCTAAATAAATATCATTCTGTTGTCATTATTGAACGCCCTCGTCCTTTCTCTATAGCTATTTTCACCCGTTAACTCGCGGTTTCGATGACGAGGGGGCGAGCGCGAACTTCTTCCGGCCTTAATAGCCGCGCATCTCCACTCCGAGGCCCGCTAATCTCTTTACGTCGTATGACTCGAGGAAAACATGAAAATCTCATACAAAAATTACCCAGTATTCAGTAAACACCAGTCGTTTACCTATGCGTACGAAATATGCGTCCATGTGAATTCGTAAAATTTATGTTTCGAAAAATAAAAGCTCGTATATGGGGTGGAAACGACCGTTTATGTTCACTTAACCGAGGAAAGAGGGTATTATTTACCGTTTCGGCTGGGTGAACACGCCACAGTGAGTGAGACAAATACCGCTGCTGGCACAATATTTATTGCAGTCGCTACGTGGATTGCGCAATTTATCGCGGAGGTGTCGTCGGCGATCGATCGTCGGCTGACGGACGCGCGCCATACATCAGCGCGCGCGTTATCTGTGCTCACGGCGACTTATCGCTCGTCACTCCGCCTCCGGCCTCGGCCTCCGCTAAATAACAACATCGATTCATCGGAGCCTTCGCGGCGTGTCCCGGCGCCCGTTGTGGCCAAACCGAAGGCCGAGCGGCGAGCCTGCCGAGGCGTCCCATCCAATCGCGACGCTCGTTTATCTTCATTTCGCGGCCGCAATTAGACGGGTCGTTGGCTGCGGCCGGCGGCGGGGCGTCGCCTCCGCTATCACTACGTGGCTCGAATACGCCGATGCGCCGCGTCTCTGTCAACTTCGTAATGAGTAAAGTTAATAGTAGGGTACCCACGCAACGCAGACTCTAAATCTAGTTAAAAGTTGCCCGTCCCACCGGAGGGACTGGTAACGATCGAATTTCGAAAGACTTTTAAGCTGAACAATTTTGTTGCAGGTTTGGTTCAAAAATCGAAGAGCGAAATGGCGGAAACGCGAGCGAAACGCCATGAACGCGATGAACGCCGCCGCGGCCGACTTCAAGAACGGCTTCAGCACGCAGTTCAACGGGTTGATGCAGCCGTTCCCCGACACGGACGCGCTGTACTCGTCGTACCCGTATAACAACTGGGCGGCCAAGGTGCCGAGTCCGCTGGGCACGAAGAGCTTCCCGTGGCCCGTGAACCCGCTGGGGTCGGTGGTCCCGGCGAGCCACCACCAGGGCTCGGTGAACTGCTTCAACACGGCGACGTCGATGGGTGCGGTGGGCGGCGGGGGCATGGCGGGGGTGGGGGGCTCCGGCGGCGTGGGCGGCGGGGTGGCCCCGTGCCCGTATACGGCGCCGCCGAACCCGTACAGCATGTACCGCGCGGAACCGTGCCCGGCGATGTCGTCGTCGATCGCGTCGCTGCGGCTGAAGGCAAAGCAGCACACGACGGGGTTCGGCGGCGGCTACGGCGGCGTGTCGCCGGTGTCGCGCGCGGGCTCCGCGCCGCTGTCGGCGTGCCAGTACGCGGCGGGCGGCGTGGTGGACCGCGTGCTCTGAGACGAGGCCCGCGGCCGCGAGGAGGCGCGCTCGCCCGGCCCGCCGCTGGCCGCGCGCGTCTCCTAGTCGCCGCCTGCGCGCGCGCCCCCTCACGCCGCGCACGCGCACCATCTCTACCGCCACCTGTGGGAGTGGTTCGACTGAGCGTCTCGACCGCTCACTGACTATGGTGTGACTGCGGCCTCCGATCCTCGCGACTCTCCGCCGGGTTAATGGTTAAGCGTTATGAAACTTCGGGCAATAAACCTAACGATTCGTTCTAGACGTTGTTATGTTGTAAATATGTAGCTATGTACGTACGTATACCAAAGCGATGTGTGCAATTTTTACAAGCTTGTTGTATCTAGATTACTATACGATATTAAATTTTAAGTGTGTACCTAGTTTATTCTACTCACTTGTAAATATAGGATTAGTTTATTCGATTATTTATTTATATTTCTGTAAACTATGTATAAGTATGAAGCATTTAACTTGAAACAGAAATAATAGCTTTATTTTGTTATCGATAAACGTATCTAATTGTAAATTAATAATTTTATTTTCTAGTTATCCTGTTTACAATATTAAATGTTTCAGATGAGACGGGTATACCTTACTTGTATGTAAAGATCACAGCATTTAAAGTTAAAATTCTTAAAACTAACATCATTTCCTGTTTTGTGTCGGTCGGGTGCTAAAAGTTTAAACGTACAATTCTAGGACGTTGTTTTTAACACCATTGAGAATCATTAAAAATATTACATTTGAATATTTCAAAAACATATCTTATCATAAAAAATATTTTAATCATCACAAAACGCTGTGAAAACTTACTTCAGCACAATTATCATTTTTCAATAATTATAACGCCTTTGTTGCAAGGCTATATTTTGCAACTAAATTATAGTTCTTTCTTGTTTAAAGTGTAACTAAAATTAATGTTGTAATTTGTAACGGTGATTTACCATTTGTAACATTTGTAAAATATGTAGGTATGTAGAAACAATAATTAATTTATTACCCGCCAACCTCAACAATTTGTAGTAAAATGCATTGGTTAATTATTTCGGTATATAATTTCTGGCTACTTGAATATAGGTATCTACTGAACACAATGATTTCAATTAGTAAATAACACAATGGCTGATTGAATTTCGATAGATAATTTTTGCAATACCCTTCTAAACCCTTCTTCTAATACCCTTAGTATTAGAACAATGATTTGAAATAATAAAGAATATTTTGGCTAGCCGCTAGTATGCAACTAGCTTTAGTACAAAATATATTGGCTAATTGAAAGCACCAGATAATAGCAGATATAAAATACATTGGCTACTTGTAGATCATATCAAATATAGATCGAAATATGTGGTTACATTTAAACGCATCTGTAAAATTAAATGTGGTAATATTAAGTAACAAATAAAATTATCATCTTTATTGCCTTATGATAGGTTGTTACTTACTTATTATTAATTTAATAATTCAGAATTCACCTAATTTCAAAGTGCTTAAATATTAGTTTCTAAGTATTAACAAAACTTCAGTATTGTGCATTGGGACATAAGCTTCTTGTACACGTACCTACTGTATAATGACTGCGATTTTTGCAAATTGTACAAGCACAGGCGCAAATGAACTCATTGTTACTAGTACTTAATACTGACACCTAATTTTTATAGCAAAGAATATAACATTATCAAAGTGCAAAATTTTGCGAAAATGGGTGTAAAAGTTGTTAAATAAATATATCAGCTGAATTAATTATTTAGACAAATGCAATAAATATTACTACTGGCTGATTGCCAAAGTGGATGTATGCTTGAAACTGAAATTTGTAAGTTCGTTTTAACAACAAAAACAACAACACGCGAATAATTATTCTTAAAAAGTAAAGAAAGAGATAAAATGAATGTCGTTGCAATTCAATTAAGTACCTACAACCAATAACGGAAACTTAATAATGTTGATAGATTAAAGAAATGAGTAAATGGGCAATAATCTGAATTAGTAGCAAGTCGTCAATCATCAATCTTTTTCTCAGTAACTTCTATACCTACTTAATACTTAATAGAAGTTTCAATGCATGAATACACGATCAAATTGAATCTGAGCTGAAGAATGTTCCTTATCTAACAGTTCCTATAAGCAGTAACTGTCTTTTAGATGATACGTTCTTCTTATTTGGGTTTTATCCTTTATTTTCTTCATATGAAAAGAAGGCTGCATACCTTTATAAGCGTCTATCATCTTATCCAAGTGATTATTTTTTTATTTTTTGTAGCACTTATAAACCTCGCATTATAACTAGCCGGACAGCCGTAAAAATAATGTAATTGGTGGTTAGGTTTATATAGAGATATCGCAGGATACAATATCAAACCACACTTATTAGCATTCATAGTGCACTATTGTGTGTTTTACCTGTATGCCTTGGTTGGTTTATGTGTGTTAAATCAACCACATATCATTTATTTGCAAGTGCATTTTGAATGATGACTTAAATTCGACTGATGTCGGCGACTTCTATAGAAATTAATAGTGTCCTTATGTTTGTATACGTGATCAGAATATTATATCCAAGAACAGACTTCCTCGATGCACTTATTATTATTAAGCACTTTAAAAACTCTTTGATAAATGTTAGTTTATTCAAAAAATCAGGTAACAACAATTCAATGTTAAAGATATATGGTTTGTTAAAGTGGTCATAACATACTCACGTGTTATTTTTATTTCGATTCTCTTTCACTTGTGTTATCATGTCTCTTTTTGTTGGCGTCAATCTTTATCGCCACTGTGATCTGTGGGCATGGTGGACCCTAATTCACATTAAAATTAAATGGTAAAGTGCGAAATGGCAGGCTTCACACAATTTGAAAAGATTATAGAGAAATATCATAAGTGCAGGTATCACGAAGTTTTGTTACATTACATTGTAATAAGCATATATTTTGAAATTAGAGTGGCAATATTCGAACCTGAACCCTGATAGGTTCATACCATTCGGTTATCGCTGGTTTATATCTTCCTGCTTTTACCTAACCTCTTAGGGAAAACTAAGGAGTAACTGGTCGTCGTTTAGTAAATGACCACTTGGAATTTCATTGCTTTATAAGAAGAAAAATGAATTCATGTGACAGCCAGATAACTATGTAATTATATAAACTTCCCAGAAGTAGCGTCACTATCATTCAACTCTTAGTATAAAGCACTGAAATTTCTAATGGCCAATTACTAAATGGTAGTCAGTTACCTACTCCTCAGCTTACCCTATAGAAAATCAGACGCTTCGAGATCGTTACAACCGCCTGAATGAGATTAAAGTAACCAGGATCTCATTATTTATAGTAAATATTTAATATACAAGATTAACTGTAAATAACTGTACCTACCTACTTAGTAAATAACGTTTCACTAGAACTTTGTTTAATTTACACGAACTAGAAATATTTCCGTGTGCCTATCAGTAAAGAATATTAAATTATATAAATAATAATGTAATTGTAAATAGCTAATTCGAAATGTAATAAAATCGTGAAATAATTTGAGGTTTTCATTTTATACATATCATACAAAATATCGACGAAGAGCATCGTTTCGGATTATGTAAATGTAATTAAGGAATACCTACTGGTTGTTTTGTAACTTAAAAAAACCTCTAGTCATAATAAAAAATATCACTGAATAAGCCCTACTTTCATTTTGATTCCTCCTTAAGCTTAATCCTAACACTTTATACTTTCACTGAAATTAAAACGCTTACCTATCAAAAGTACCATAAAACGTATTAAGTTACATTAAGAATCAATATTTTTTACCATTACACTCAGTAGGAATGACGAATGTTGTAATTATTGGATTTGAAACTGTTATACCTACATATCTTCGTAGCCTTGTTGGTAAATTATGATAGCCGAGCGTGCTATATGGAAGAACATCAGGCTGAAAATTAAAATGCTCTACAACAGTTACTATGCTTCTAAAAGTTAATTTGATGGTAATAATCATAATTATGCGGCCTTTCTATGTTTGTTTATTTACCAACTGACTGGGTCAATGACTCTCTGAAACCTTTTCGGTAATTACTATCGACCTTAGTTGTAGAATAGAGCCAAGAGTTGAAAGATGCGTAAAAAAATACACAACGAAATTTAAGAATTGGTTGAAAAATAAATTCATAATTATAAATCAATAAAAGCTTGTCCCACTGGTTTAGAATTTATTAATTTTTTTGCAGGACAAAGACTACTGGGTCAGTTGTTAACATAAAACATTTAACATCAAATTTAAAAAATCTGAAATAATGTTAAAATTTTCAAAATTTAAGGAAATATAATTTCATGAATGTGAATATCGTTATGCGTAGATAATTTTCTAATACCATTACATAATACAAAACTCTACCTATACTCAATTCATCTATTCAAGTACCTACCTACTTCAAAGTTTGAAAATGTTCAAATCCATGAATTTCAACAACAAAGCATTGAAACCATAAATATAAATGGACAAGCAACCAGCGATGTCCGAATCAAGAAGCTGACACAAATGCACATTGCATTCAGCGCGACAAAGCCGCCTTCGGGAAGTTGCAAAGGACGTGCATTAAATTGAAATGGAAATAAATTTCGCGTTACCGTAAGCTCTGCAGTGGCGACGGTCGGGGATAGATTGCGTTGCCACCCTAGCTCAACCTGCAATACCTATTCTACCAGCCGTTCTACCTAAAATATATTGCTGATATAAACGTATCATATTTCTCTGACGTATCTCTCAACTATTCCATGACTATCATCTCAGAAGAAGAGAGCATATACATACATAAGTACTATGGCTATACCAGTATTCCAAAACGTCGAACACTACAACTGTGATTTGGCAGACTTACTTGTCCATTACAACTTTATAGAAGACTCTGAAGTACGTTGGTTGGTTGATACCATTGGGTGGCGGTACCATGATGATAAAAGCTGGTAGGGTGGTTTGTCTCCGATACTGTCAAAGAATTTTGATAGTTAGGGAATAGTTGACTCTGTGATATCACTATGTAATGACATTTAGAAGCTGCATATTTATGCAGTTTGTTGTTAAAAGTAAAAAAAGTATCAATTATCTCTTTAATTAGGAAGAAATCCAAAATATACACGAATTTTATCACTGCGACCATGACACAGTCACATTAACATTGATGTAAATATCTTAGTATATGATAGCGATAACTGAAGCCAGGGTAAACTCTACCACCGCAGAAGGCCCTTCATATATATAACTACACATATACAGATAATTAGGTACTCAATTTATATTAAAAGTTATTACTAAAATTCTAGGATTAATATTCGCATTACATTGACATACATAAACAATTTTTACGGTAATAAATATGAAGCTTTAAAAAATGGTTGTTTGGAAGAAATTACAGCTGAAATATTTTATTAGAGTTTTGAAGGAAAGTATATTTTTTAAATAAACATACGTAAAAATGTAACATAATAATTTATTTTTTTACATTTATTATTAATAAATGTAAAGTTAGGCTCAGTCATGAATAAAAAGTACCCTAGTTGTCACATGAATTTAAATTATCGAAATGGGTCGCAGGTTTACGCAGAACAAAGTTTGAAATCCTTTCAAATTCGAAGGTGAAAATCGGGGTCAAAGTTCGAAATGCCAATAAATTGCGAGCAATTGATTCACGAAATTCGGTGACATTAAGCGGAAGGTATACAATAATCCAGCGAATGATTATCAGGCGGGCTGGCGCGATGGCGGGCAAACACACAGCTTCCAGGTGCTCCAATCCAGGCGCTTTAAGGATTTAGCCGAGGATTTGCTTTCAATATTAGCCGTCGGCCGCCGAGGGCAGGCCCATTCCGTTCCGCTCGTACCTTTTTTATTATTTTGTCGCATCGTTTTGGCTCCAAATGGAATCATTCCACCATCTACATTTTTATTTTTCAATTGCTCTCCGATTAGTGGGATTAGCCGGTATCGCTTTTCGATTCTTTACTCCTTTTGGTGGAGCTTTCGCGGACTAACGCCGCACTGGCGGCCTCTAATGGTCGAGGGCTGCTATCGAAATCATACCGTAATCGTTTGTTAACCGCTTACGTCGAGCCGGTTGGATTGTTTGCGCCGAGAGTCAATTCTGTATTTTTATTATTTGCCTCGGTATAATTAGAGAGCGTATTTGTTCAAGGTTTGGTTCTGTTGTATAAGCACGTGTGCGGTGGCCGTAGCCGCGCGTCACTCCTCTTATCTTTATGGTGGCAAACACCAATGTTGTTTTTTATTTTATCAAGGATTGCCTTTGACTGAGGTCCGGGTCTACATGAGCGAGTGTACGTACCACCACGATATCATATCAACCCTGCGTTATATTATATTTGCCCTCAAACAACAGGCTAACACGTACGGTACAGCGCGCAGTAAAAGCTAGTGAGCGTTTTTCTAACCACTACGTTGTCATGGCTTAACATCACTCTTTGTACGTTGTACAAAACCTTGTTCATTTAGTTTACTTCATACAAAAATCAAAACCGATAGGTATAAAAACAAAAAGTATTGAACTGGAAACCCATTTTATGTTTTGTTTATAAAATTTACACTGATATCTTATAAAAGAATAATAGTTAATCTTATCCTTAACTGCAAATTCGGTTACTATTATTACACCGTGATTATAATAGCCTCCATACCCTAACATTGACGTAATGGCGATACAATAAAAATATCAAAACAAACAGGTATGCGCACCATGTCAATAGTTAACTGAACGAGGGCTAGGTTTTGGGTGGAAAGGATCAAAATGGGATTAGAGGAACGACAACCAATCAAGGGTAACTGGACTGCTATACCTACACGAAATAAATGCGGCACATAAAACTTAAAAACGTGTGGTCGGAATTGGACCTTACGACGAGAGTTTAGAGTCGAAAGTGTGTTGGGGAGGGTAGTTTATTGATGTTTTGTTTCGGAGGGAGGGCAGATGGATGAGAAGGGGGAAAGTAGCGAGTGCAGCCTCCGCAGACAATCTTACAAGTTAATTGTGTTCCGTGCCTGAAGCTGCCTGACTACAAAATAATATCACACTCAGTACGTTGATATATACGCTCTCTCGTTTGCAGCCTTCGGTGGTTGTACACAAACTTACTGCGAGGCTATATGTACACTTTGTGTCGAGACACGTACATACATCAAGACAATTTTACATACTGTTTAGTACATTAATTAACATGAACTATTTCGTTCAAAGTTTCATTGCAAATGATGTTGATTATCTCACCCACATAAGATGAAAGGGTCAAGGTTTATCTGTAGTAAGTTTAATTAAAATCATAGATTTAACTATTCCAAGGGCGTAAAAAATAAAGTAAATAAATGGTATAATTTCTATACAATAAAAAAATATATAATTGCAAAATCAGACATCGTCAACAGCCAAAAAACTTCGTATCACATGCTCAAGGTATAAATATTTTTTAAATTTGTGGTTTGGTTTAATATCACTTTCGGATCCACTTTCCAATTACACTTGCAAGCTGTCCTCATCAGATATTTTTTCTTGCTGAAGAGCCTCGAGGCGTCGCAGGTCATTTTCGTAAGGACATAATGAAACAAAGCTTACAATGTGTTAACAAACGCGAAAATATCGATAACATTAGGCTAAATGCTTACTTATCATAAAATCCCTTTAATATAAAATACCTTTGTTCAAGGCTGGAGATAGAAACGACCCCACAAATTTTAGGCCCATATCTGTCTTACCAGCCTTTAGTAAAATTTTTGAAAAAATTATTTACAATCAACTAATGTCTCATTTTTCCTCAAATAAATTGTTCCATCATGTTAGTCAGTTCGGTTTTTCTAAAGGGAAGAGTACCACTGATGCAGGCATCGCCCTTCTCAAACACGTTTTCGATGCCTGGGAACATAGGCAGGACGCTATTGGAATATTCTGTGACCTTTCAAAGGCCTTTGATTGCGTCGATCATAATATATTATTAAATAAACTTAGTCATTATGGTGTCTCAACACAATCAGTTAGCCTTATAAAATCTTACTTATCGGAACGCATACAAAAGGTAGTTATTAATGGAGTAGAGTCCCCTGGAGCACAAATGACTATGGGTGTGCCCCAAGGATCGATATTAGGCCCTCTGCTTTTCCTAATTTATATCAATGATCTTCCTTACTTCACTAGGAACTTGTGTGAAACTGTGTTATTTGCTGACGACATCTCCTTACTTTTTAAAGTAGACAGAATAAAACAATGTTTTGACGATGTGAATAGCGCTGTTTCACAAGTACTGCTCTGGTTCACGCATAATAATTTAATGCTAAATGCAAAAAAGACTAAATGTGTTAAATTTACATTACCAAATGTTAAACATGTTTCAACTAAAATTGTTCTGAATAGAGAAGTATTAGAACTAGTAGAAAAAACGACATTTTTAGGCCTTACTATAGATTCTCATTTGCAATGGGGTCCTCATATCGATACCTTGTCGGGGAGACTAAGTTCTGCTGCCTACGCTGTTAAGAAAGTAAGGCTCTTGACTAATGTAGAAACAGCAAGATTAGTTTATTTTAGCTACTTTCATAGTGTAATGTCCTATGGTCTGCTGTTGTGGGGCTCAGCTGCAGATATAGAATCAATATTCATATTACAGAAAAGAGCAGTACTTGCCATTTACAGCCTCAGGCCAAGGGATTCACTCAGACAATTGTTTAAAGAAAGTAATATATTAACTGTAGTATCACAGTATATTTAAGATAATATTATGTATGTAAAAAAATACTATGACAGTTTCCTTAAAAAGAGCGATGTTCACAATATCAATACTAGGAATAAGGCTAAACTGGTTGTACCAAAATTCAGACTTAGCAAAACTGGTGGCTCATTCATGGGTAGCTGTATTAAAATCTATAATAAAATTCCGTCACAATGGACAGAAATGCCATACTGTAAATTTAAAACTCATGTCAAAAGCACTCTCATGACGAAAGGTTATTACAAACTTGATGAATATTTTAATGATAAAACAGCTTGGACATGAGTTTAGTATTTTAGCCGTAATTAGTAGTAAGTGCAACTGTAACTGTGAGTGGAGGAAGAGAAAAAAATGACTCCTTGGGAGTTTCTTGCCGCTTCTTCTTCCAAGACCACTCACCGTAGGGATTTGTTGAAGCGATGGCGTAGCTTGACGTTCGGAAAGTGTTTGTAAAAACCTATTTCGAAGAAATAAATAATTTGAATTTGAATCGTACAATTACACAATAAATAACAATCACAGACCTGCATAAATAAATAAAATAAAAAAATATAGAATAACCATTTGACTTACTTCGTTGGTGACGCCGGTCTCACAGACCGGGTTTTCACCAAAACTCAGTGAAGTGGGCCCTCGTCGTTGTCGTGGGGTAGACTGGTGGTAGGGAGCGTGCAATAAGGCAGCTACTCGAAAACCCAATGCAATTCGATGAACGGCGTAAAAAATATTTGTGTTTTTCTAAAAACCCGGTCTCACAGACATATAGGACACCAACGGCGGGTTAAAAGGAACTTAGGTCATCAACAAACAACCTACGATCGTGAGGCGTTCTAACTTAGATATACCTACGTCGAAAATTGCAATAACTTTAATAGCAATTATGTGTCAGTTTGTTTAGTATGTGCAAACAACGTAAGCTCTCAAGTTGTTTCTCAAAATTTATGAACAATGTTTGGTTCGGAAAGTCAAACATTTTTTATTATTAAATACACGCTTTATTCATTATTCAGATTGATCAACTCGTGCTTAGGCTCTTGTAACCAGGAAGATTCTATTAGGACTTAAATAGGGCTGGTAAATAAGACTACCTAGTAAGATTGTATGTCTCCCTTGCTAATATTCCTCTCACTCCTCGCTTCAATTATTGAAGAGCTAGACAACAATGTGTGTGAAGACTTTTTTTTCTAACAGTCGCCTATGAACTTCGGTTTCAAAAAATACATCATCGATGAAACACTGGCCAAAAAAGAACGCAACACCTGATATAACACGATTTTTGACGCTCAAAAGAAAACACATAAAATGCTGTTTCTAATTAATTTTAAACGTTATAGACGTTAGCCAACCCTTTCTATTACCTCATAGTTGGCGTCGAATGTCCGCCGGCTATTAACATAAAAATAAAACAAAAGAAAAGTTAAGGCATCTGAGAAATGCGCCTTACATTCGCGCAGCCCGCAATAAATCTGCAGCGTGCCGTATTTATTTACTACTCAACCCTCCGCCTGCCGCCTCGCTGGCTCGCTACTCGCTACAACCTCTCATTTTACATAGCACTGTTAGGTCTGACACACCTCACTACTGATTTGAACGTTTATAAAGCAATAAATGCGCTGCTCACTGAATGCAACTAAATCGAAAATTCTATTTCTTATTAATTTTACACTGTGGGGTAGGTTATTTTCGGTAGTGTACCATATCTTAAGTATCCTAATTCATTTTGCTGATGCTGTGGTGAATTCTTCAGCAGTGATGATTTAAAATGTTAAAAAGTATGTAGGTAATACACAGGTAGCGCATAAGTTCCTTTTTTATAAAAACATCATAACTACGCAACTTCCGTTTCGTATAATATAGCGTGACAGTTGTTTATTTTACCGCCTACAAAATCTCTTGAGAACGTCGCCACTCAACTTTGAAAATTACCATAACTTAAAAAAATTCAAACAAGCTGAATTTTGTTTTAGTGTCCAAATACCTTTAATTGGTTTGTTTTTTTTTCTAAGTATCTCAAGAATTTATTAATTTATCTGTTTCTTTTTAAGCCTCGTGTTTAACAATTAACTTACCGTAACCTTAATAAATTTTATAACTAAACTCCATTGAGCAACTAAGTACCTACCTACTTTGTGTTTTATTTTGACCACCCACTAGCGGTAGTGGTAAAAGTGATTACTTTCTAAGACATATTATTTTATTTTGTTCTCAAAACGGAACTTAAATCAACTTCACCTCAAATATTTCGTGATATAGACCGTAAGCTCTAACTATAGAGTTTTTAGGTTAAGTACATGAAATCATAACTAAAACGCTATTACGTGATATGAACACATTTGAGTGGTATCGGAGGGGGAATGAAGATTTACGAGCACAGCATAACGAGCGGTAGATGAGGCGTGAACAACCCAGTTCGGTTATTATACCTACAATCGGTCTTTTTAAGGCTTCAGTTATATAAGTAAAGGGCAGCTAGATTCAGCCTAAAAAGGTCTATTATGTTTATACAAGATTTTTTTATGTAAATAGCCGAAAAATAAGCAGACGAGCTACGTAAAATCGGCAGCGTGTCTCAAGAACTTTCTCAAGAACATCAGTAATACAAAAGTCATCACCGATTTATTGCTCAGAAAGAAAGAAGAAGGAAGAAAGAAAAAAATATATTTTATCAATCAAGTGATACAAACGAGCGTCAATTTACAATTGTAACGGTTCAAAGGCTGCCAACGAAGCAAGCATGTTTGGAAAACATTTTTAAGATTACTTATTTATTACTAGTTTTGGCAAACGTTGCCCTACAACATGGGCAATGGGCATATCATTTAGATCTTAAGTTCTAAATAAAATTAAGATATATTTTAATAAAAATAAGTTTTTACGTTAAACCTTCAGCAGCAAACCGCGAAAACTGCATAAAATTTCATTCAGGAGTTTTTTCCTAATTCGCGGACCAATATAAAGGCAGACAAAATTTAAACAAATAATACTACTTTTCGCTTCTTTTGGCCTATGTACCTACCTAAATCAGTAGGTAATATTTTCATTATATGTTTAGATTAAGTATTTCTATTTTACGCCATGACAAAACATTTAGTTCGTTTAATAGGAATTTAGCAGAGGGTGAGACCTAATTGGGGGCGAGCACTAAATCTAGTCCTTAAAACTAAGTATCACTCGTTGGGGAGACTTAAATCATTATTGCTTTAACTAGGGGAAAATTACAAAAAAAACTGTAATAAAATTATTTTATGTTTCATAATTTATGTAACCAACACTATACTGGCGTTACTTTATGAGAAGGCCTGTGAAAATTATGTAAAATACCTACAGGAGATAAAGAAAAACAAACTTTTCACATTCAGTTAATTTACGAGCGAGGCGTCTTAACGCGCATACCTGCCTGTAGGGTTTAACCGACCGAGTTCGGGTTTTTTCCAGAATGTTACTCGTGTGTTGTGAACTCGTAAAATTTATTGTTACCAACAACCCTTCCTGTATCACTTTAGAAGACCTGGAAGAAGATGAAAAGCAGACCCACTCAACGCTTACTTTGCGCAGGTAATTATCAAATCCATATTGTATAGTTTCATGATAAACATAATAATAAATAATAATAAGTATAGAATATAAATTTTGCGTAAACATATTCTTTATTTGGATAGGCAGGTACTACATAGGGACTATAACACGTTGTAACAAAAGCTTCACACTCAAGGTTCATGTTCGATCCGTGAATTCGACAGAAATATCTTACTTCCCCCCCCCCCCACACCATAAGGTAATGTTTCGAACTTAAGGTAATGTTTTAGAATCGTACACAGAACAATACTTATACCTACATTAAATCATATATTTTAAGAGCTAAATTCTAGTTTTGTACCGTGTCCCATAACAATAGCACTTCATTTAGATGCATACCTACGTTGAATTATTAAGGCATTAATTGCCAGTATTTTTCGGGTTTCCGGAGTAAATTGTAGCAAAATATATTTTTAATATATTTTTAGGCGAGCCAGTATTTGCCAATTTAGTTTAATAAACAGCATTGTAAAAGGGTTATATTACAGAGGGCGGTGGCGCCGCGGGGCGGCGGGGGCCGTAACTAATTTCAGGATTAAGCACATTTGCAAATGTAATTTGTATTCATTAAACCGCACGTACCGCGTACGTGGTACTTCCATAGTGATTTTAAATTTCAAGGCAATTTGAGTCATGAAAGTCGGATGCGAAAAGCTAACGAATTTAATCATTATTTGGACGCAAAACTTTTATTTCAGGACTATTTCAGCAAAAACTAACATTTTCAGCATATTTACAGCGTGATTGTTTTATATTTAAATTAAGCATGTACAATAATATTGGTTAGTAAATTGACTTAAGAAACAGAAATAGGCGAAACTTTTCACCATAGATAACCTCGTCCGTTGTTCAACAAGGCGTATCTACGAGTACCACGAGTAAAGGTCGGTTTGTTGGTACCTTCTCACGATGGATGGAACTTTTTAATTTTTACATAAATGCGTTATATGCAAAATGTTTGATATAAAATAGTGTTTGTTGTTTGTCGTAATTATCCTGTCTTTAAACAGGCACACAACATCATGTAACTTGCGTTACATTTATCTATACTACGAGTAGGTATGATAGCGTCGTAACATGATACTTTTAGGTATACAATGTTTTTCGAACGAGAAGGCACAGTAAAATTAACACACCTAACCTCCCGTTTTATATTTTATATCATTGATATCTTAAACAAAACAGAACATTAACTAAATGCGTTGTTATGAGACAATAACTTTCGTCAAACGTTTTTAATATTCGTTCCATTACTTTGTAACTAAGTGAGCCATTGGAATTCAAATGAGCGTCGATTTGCCGCGGCGGCAAACTGCGCGCGCCGCCGTACGGCTCAAATTTTATTGTGCCGTCGTTCAAACCCGACAGAACTTGATAGAATTAAACCGAGAGCGTCGCTGCTCTGTTATGTGGAAAATAATAACACCGAGTGCTATCAGAGTTTTCACGCGCCGGTGGCAGGGGTCTCCTGATCTCGTCTAATGGAAATCCGGCCAATGATAATCTGTTTTCTACACCATTAATCCTGAACTAAGTCTGAGTACAATCTGTGGCGTCTCGGGAGTGCGCGCCGAGTTTTATGCCGTCGTTAAGGTCCGCAATTTGTGGAGTCGGGCCGTTAAGGAGAGCTTCGCCCTCTCTGCCACGAATCCTAATTCCGCCCGTGGACTTTCTTAATCTTACGATATCGGACTCTAGGTAATTGTTTCAAAATTGTCGCCTTGATAGCGGCCACTGCGGTTATCTAGACGCGAGACTAACGACATCTAGGAAACTATTAACTGAAGGTAGTTGAAAGATAAAACGGAATACATTACAACGGGCACAAACGAACTTATAAATATTTATCAATCGTAAATTTTGAAAAAACTGTCCTTTAAAAAACTTATATTACCTATATTTGTCGGTTTTAAATAACCTACCTTCAAAATAGCTAATAGGTAAGACAAAAAAATTACTAAAATACTAATTACTTAATAAATATACCTACTATTACTTCATAAATCACTACGTATATTTCATATTTACGCTCTTATTTACCTACATATTAGGTAAATAGTGACGTTAAGTGTCAACGGCAACTACCTTTTAACGAAATAATATCCAATATCCAGATCAAAACGCTTGTAGAGTCCAGTTTGAAGTTATTCTTTTTTAAATGAAGTCAAAACTTAAACCCCGTGTAAGAATTTTCTTATCGCCTTTTGTTTTTAAAATTATAATAACCTTGCATTTGGTTAATGATCGATATGTAGAGTTGTTGACAGAAATATTAAAACACATTATGTATTTGAACTCCTGAAAAATGTGTAGACGTTGCTGGCTGGCGAAAAGTTTTAAGTACCAACGTAGCGCAACGTAACTATGTTATCATAATGCTGCCTCTACACATAGGCCAACACGTTGGCAAGTGCGTTGGCTCCCAATGTGTAGAACGGGCGTTGGAACGTTGGCGGTAGGCATTTGAACGTTGGCCGGCGCGCTTGCGAGCTTGCCGCGCGGTGTCGGTATCATCAAAGAACACTTGTCGCAAGCTTGGCGCACCATCCACACATTGGCCGCGCGATCAGTTTGCCCGGAGCAGCGATCAAGAGTGCATATTTTCTTCTTGCGGCGTATTAACACCTAACGTAACAAAATGACGTATAATATGAGTAATGAGGAAACTTTTAAATTTATTGAGCTCCATCAGAGTGAAAATTGCCTATGGAATCCAAAAAATAAGTACCATAAAAATAAAAATGTTGTAAGTATTAAAAATGCTAAATAAATAAGGTTCTTGGACATTCCGTTTTCCTTCCGATATTTTACTTCTACTTAAATAAATAAGGTTCTTGGACATTCCGGTTTCCTTACGATATTTTACTTCAAAGTAAGAGCATCGTACTTTATTATTATTTTAATATTATAAATATGAAAGTATCACCCTTTTCTTGTACACATTTACGTAGTAATTATAAGCTGTGAATCAATATACAGCTGCAGCTGTTACCAACTCAACATCCATTTTTTGATCCGTCCGCACATTGGCCCGAACCAAAGCATACTGAACGACCTTCCAATGTGTGGATTAACTGACAAGCACGTTGGCAAGCGCACCGCCAGCGCGTTGGCGAATGCGCTGGCCTATGTGTAGAGGCGGCATAAGTATTCTATATCATAAGCGAGTAGTACTACTTAAGTTACGTTGTCAATAGTGACATTTACAGCTTATCAAAATGAATGTTATAGTAAACCCAACAACGAAAGAGGCGCTGTCGGACGCATTTGACATTCATTTGACCAATCATTGCACACTAGTAACTGACAGATGAATGACCACAACGTACTTATGAATGACTTTTCGTTAGTTCCAATTTTTGCCATTTCAGAGATAAGTTGGGCGCACTGTAAATACCCTTCTTTACAAATTATATTTTTAACGATTCTTGTAATAGTTACCGAATTGATGTTCGGATATACCTAAGGGTAAAAATATGTGACATGTTGAAGTGATCCATAATAGTTAGGCTCCATATACCTAAAGACATCAGATTTTTGACCTTTTACAAACCTTGAAAACAAAAATCTTTCCAATACAATTCTAATCATCTATATTTTTCGTAATAAAACTATAAAATAAACATTTACGACCTTATCTCATGATTGGATAAAATCTGAAGCTTGGGATCGTAATTTGTTTTATTATGTACTAGTAACCTACCCTCACTTCGCTTTGGGATATTTTCAACTTAGGTATTGTAGTATCTGCAATGGAAAAAAACTTATCTTAGTATATTTATCTAAATTAAAATACCTTTTTTATTTGAAAACTAAATGAAATACAACAAACACTATATGTATGTAATTTGAAGCTTACTACTACAATCAGTGAAAAGCGTATTGATTGAGTCATTGCAGAGAATTACCGCATCAAATGCATTCGTAAAGAATGACAGACATATTAAAAAATATGCAATTAATAGGTATGAGATGCCTCAATACATTAATAGACATAGACCACTTACGCAAATATTCGAGGTACAGTTACCTATTACCAAAAATACGGTTGAATGAAACCTAAAACTAAAGGCAAGATCACATGGTCATATAAAAGTGTATAACACATACCTATTATAAATACTCCTAAATATGTCTAAATGAAGGTCATTACACATTACTCCGAGTCTACAGTATAATAGTATACAGTCTATAAAAGTCTGTATACAGTCTCGAAAACTAACGAGTGAGAGCAAAAGGTTGGACGGATTACCGTTCATCCATCGCGGTCATTAAGACACATTACCCCCCGCCCCCCGCGCCCCACGAACCGCTTTTTAATTCAACTTTCCTCCTCCAATTTGCATGATCACTTTCCTTTTTATTGTCCTCAGTGACTGCCCTACCCACTCTTTTCTTAAGTATATCGATACTGGATAAGCGTTGGCTTGAGACCTCGAGTATATTAGCTTTTGTTGGCTTAGTTCAATGTTGTTTATAGCGTTTTAGTTAGTCAAAAGTTTACACCACGTCGTTGATATAACTTTATCCAGAAATGAAGGGACGTCAATCCATGATTCGAGGATAAAACATTTATTTATAAGTGCATCAACCGGAAATTGAACCCGGGGAAGAAGAAAATATAAATGGAACTCTGCATTTAAAATGTATTGCAAAGTTCATAAAGGAGTACTGACCATTGCTAGCGTACCTACATTTAGCTGTTTTGTTGAGGTCCACGTGAAGTCCCTACATACTGTATTTATGTATTTAGGATTTCGGGTTGCCCTTCCCAACTTTGAGTATCTACAGACCAACCTACTATACTACTCCTAAGGAACATCAGAAGAAATAATGACCTTACTTAGATCCATTATTTTGGAAGTCACTGGATTAACCAAACTACCAACATTTAAATTTTGCAACATGTTTTGGTTGAAGTTAATTTAATGGCACAATTTCTCCTCCTTGACAGTCTTTTTTTTTGGTGCTACGCTTTTGACGCTACGCTCAACGCTCTACAGTACCCTAAAAATGGTCAGTAGTAATATAATGGTAGTCAGAACATAAAATATCATAACACATAATTAATAAAATTTATATTAGCAGCCAATACAACGAGCCTCCATACTTCCACAGTGGAATTGGCGAATCGCGCGTCGGAGACACGACATCATCAAATCAACATTTGCAGATTCGCGGAGCTTTCCCTGGGAGATTTAGAGGTGGGAGGAAAATAAAAAAGTTCGTAGAGGAATCCAACTTGATCCCTGTTGCCTTTATGGTAATGCTGGGATGCGTGTATTCGACTATTCAATTTATATTTTTTTCCCTTCGCCTTATTTCTTTTGCTACGAAATTATCTATCCTTCGAATTTCGTTTCGCACTGTATTGTATACGGGATTCGATGTTTGCGAATAAGGTACGACTTCGCCTGAAAATATCACGGATAACCGCGGTGGATTGGCTTTGTTTCCGACTTCAAAGAAGTTTTCTTGTGAGAAATATTTGTGTATAAATTCGCTCGGTTGTTGGAAGCCGACAGAGTTGAAACAAACTTCTGTGGAATATTGCACTCGCTCGCGGTCGGGAATTTAGTGTTGGAACACCTTAAGCACTATTTTAAAAAGTTCTAACAAACCAGGCGCAGTCCAATTAGGGTATAAAATTGTTGCCTAATTTGTTAATATTTATTTTCCAAGGAGAGTAAACAATTTGGCAAATTTCCGACACTTCATTTTCTGACGCCTTAATTAAATCTATGAACTAGTTACCGATAAATCTTTATGAAAAACAAATTAGGCTCGTAAAGCGCTTGACATTTGCGCCAAAATGCCCCTGTACAAGTAGGCATCTTCAAATTTAACGTTGTTCTTCCTCATGAATAAATCATAAGAAGTAAGCGGGGCTCGACGCCTTTATAATTCTACATAATACATTAAAACGGCGTACAGATTGCCTCCTGCTTTAATAATATAAACTTAATGGGTATTATTACCATGTGGGTCGGAAGAACTTTGCTACATAGAAAATACCTACACTCCGTTTGTAACACGTTTGTTGTCGTGCATACATTTATTTAAGTCTTTTGTCCCCAGGAATAATATGTAACATAACGGACTGAGCATTACACAAATAGCGTTTAAGCGATGTATTTTGCTTTGTTCTTTAAATTTAAATAAAAGGAAAGGTTTCTTGAATACAATTTGTCATATACTTTTACCTGAAAAACGCTTAGGTTTACATGCTGAACAAAACCGACCACAGCATTTGAGTTCATAACTATATTTTTTATTTATCTGCTACTAACCAGATACCTACTACTTCACTCAATAATCTATACTTAAAAAAATATTAACCCTAATAAAAAAGAAGTTATCAGAAATAGCTCCAAACGATGCTAGCTGAAGGTCGATACATATACTTTCATCGTCAAGAAGACCAGCCTTTTTCTCGAGTTTTTTTTTACAAATTATATCATACATTACAATTTACATAGGTACGTATGTACCTACATGCCAAGATAACTGAAACTAGTGAAACTCAACATAATTAATATCCTTGTATTTAAATTTTCTTTTCGGTAACAAAATGCCATGACGATTAATTTCTTACAAGTTAAATTAAAATAGTTTCATATTAATTGAAAACTTTTTTGTGTCCAAACGACTTGGATACACTACAATACGGACCGCAATAAACGCTTTAATCTGAATACTCATTTATTTCTTTCGTACCAATTAAATAGTAGAATAAAAATGTCGTTAACTAGAGAAGACATTGGGACTATTTCATTTATACATAGGACTCGTAAAACAGCTCGTAAAAAGCCGGCGCGGTTGTTGGATGGATGACCGACGGTAGTAAATACTTACTTCTTGGACGTTTCCGTGCTTCGGAGAGCACAAAGCTTCGGTCCCAGTTGCAACCTTTACATATCAGCTGATAAGCCATGTTCGAAGCCTTTATAAGGCATAATGGCCAAGCCGCAGTTGCCCAGCGTGGTGAACTATGGCCTTAATTCTCATTCTGAGAAGAGACCCGTGTTCGATAGGGAAAACCCTACCCTATAATGGGTTGAAATGAAATAAAAACTTTCGATACCTACTTGGGTTAATTAATCACTAACTTCTTCACCACTCCGCACTCGAGCAGCGACGCGGTGTTGAGTATATGCTCTATGGCTTCTCTATGTTAGGGACAGATCCGTACTCTGTACCTAGTGGGCCATTAAAGTTTCGATATAATTTAGAAATGCAATGTAAAATTCTTTAATAAATCAATCTTATTTACATTAATTTCTTTGCAATAAATGCGTATCTTACTCATAAAATAACGTATCGTACAGCAATGTCAAATCGTAAAGCGATGGCAAAGTTTGACTTTCGAAAAGTGTTTGTAAAAAAACCTACTTCGAATAAACATCATTTCATTCATTCATTAAAGACTGTGTCCCCACTTCGTATCGTGGTGGTATTCAAACATCAATTAAGTTTGTTATAATTAACTAGCGGCTCTTCTCAACTGCGTCCAAAAAAATCTTTCTTCTTTATACTCGTAATATCAGTGTAGTGTAGATACCAAAATCTTGCAGAATCAAAAGTCAGTTTTTTTAGTCCTAAAGACTGCTAACTAGTCATAATTCGGTATTATCTACTGATTGTACATACTTAAGTTAAAACCTTACGTGAGCTCAACAGTAGGTACCTTCCTCTCTACAGTGGATATGTAAAGATTAATAGTAATGTTTAATGTCTGTCATTATTTGGATATTATGAATAACTGATAGGTAATTAATTGAAAAAACCCGAAATTAATCCTGATTATCAACTTGTCATTAGATAAAATTACGAATACCTATACAAAATAATCCTTCAAAAAGTGCAATTAATCAATGCCTTATCATAGCCTACCAATTATCTTACCAAAAACATTTTTATTTAACTAGATACGCCTACACTAATTGAATAATATCTAGTTTTGTGTTGGTGTCAATCGCTCAAGGTTTCACAGATTATGTCGATTTTATTATTAGTGTTGAAAGGGAAAAACAACTGCATGCATTTTCGATGGTTGGATGGAAGAGTGTTGGCAGAAAAATGTCTGAGGCACTTTCATGGACGATGGACATGGACAGTCCGTTCCGAATGTAATTTAAAAAAATGGTTGTCAAATCACGTTGAGCCCCATCGGGAGCCTAAAATCACCCGTCATCACATTATTTAGTTGACATAATTTATTTTTACCTTACCTATCTATGCAGCGAAATTCGTTCTTTTTTTAAACTTATAAAATAAATAAAAAATAAACGCTAACACACTCATACCCCCGCAGTAGGTTACTAGGTACCTGTGTCGCGGGTGGCATATGGACTACACATATGTATAACACTACAATTACACCCATGACCCGAGTACAAATAATTATCTGTCACATAAATATCTGCCCCGGCCGGGAATCGAACCCGAGACCCCTCGCGTCGCAGGCAGGGTCGCTACCAACCAGGCTACAGGGTCGTCGTGCGATATCGTGCTTATATAGCGATTAAAAAACTTGAGGTGTTTTAATATTCAAAATTTAAAGCCATAAATACATATAATAAAAAAACTGAGTAAGCAGTGATCTTTAAAAATAACGTAGGTAAGTAAGTACCTACCTAATTTACTTACCTACTACCTATCACCAATTATCCAATAGTTTTGTAGCCGTCCAAAAAAGCATCCGTCTTCCATAACAACACCAGGACACCTAGAACCCTAGCTAATATCTCTAGCTTTACAAAACATCGAAGAAGCGTAGAGACTACAAATTTGTAAGTCGCGCTTTCTAAAACCGCAATATATCGATATTTATGTGGCAGCTGTGATTTTGCAGTGGAGCGAACCTTTTTAATATATCGAGTGTTTCAGTGCAACGATACACCGATGTTTACAGTGGGGGCTGGGGGAGGCACGGCAAGATGGCGGCGTCGTCAAGGCAACGGTGCACTCTCTTCCTTAATCGACCGTCGCAGCCTCCGACCCTTCCCGGGCGAGTCGTTTATATAACTTGTATTGCAGTTCTCAAAAAGGAAATGAACGTATTAACTTTCTTTCATTGGCTGACGTGTGTTTTATGTGTTGATGTTGATGGAAATGTTAATAAGTAGATAATTATATAATAGTACCTAAATACTGAGCATACTCGTAATCCGTAGTTCGATGTAATTTTACAACACTGTTACCCATGTTTCAACATAGACACTCGTATTGCCAATCTGTTCAATCACTGGTAAATAATAATTGTTAAATTCAAGTCATTAAAAGATGATTTTTTACTCAATAAAAAGTCTTTAGCCACTTTATCTATGTATATCAGTCTATACCCAAATAGTCGCAATATAGCGAGGCTTTGCTGCCAGAGTTTTGAGTACCTACTACCATGCCTCAATGAAGATTATTGATAACATAATTGGGTATTAGGTAAGTTTTTTACTGATTTAATTTTAAGAAGCAAACGAAAAATTTATTCCAGAAAAAAATTAAACAATATTTTAATCTATGTACATTAAAAGTAAGAAATGTAAAGTAATACGGGGCAAATGAAGCACCCAAACCTATCGAACCTAGAATAAATCGTGACCTACATCAGTGAAATATTCAACTCTCCCACATCCAACAGCCGAGTAGCTAAACAAAATCACAAAACGTTCTCCAGTTTAGTTTCCAAAGGAAGTTTAATCGTGGATAGCATGAAGAGTGTACTTGAGCGATCAGGGTAGCAGTGCGGTAATCCAGTGGCCGGTCGGTGCAGCGGATGGCAATAAAAAAGAGTTATTGCGGAGACGAAAAGGAAAGTCTCTCGTCTAAGGCGCGCGCACCGTTAGTTAGGGATCAAAAGCTCAACTCGCCGGCGATAATCATAATTTTTACTTACAAGAGCACAAGAGCATTAGGTGGCGGGCGCGCGACAAATCTTCCCTAACTGCGGGCCAACTTCGCGACTCCACTCGACCTCGTAGGTTACCTTCGGCCGGCGTCTCGTATATTTTGTTACGTTCTAGCGCTCTCTCCTTGCTAATTTCAGTCAAGGGACTGGTTTTTAAAGACGTAAGATGGTCTCTAAAAAATATAAGGCGGTTTTTAAAAAGTAAAGTTAGGGAAGGTTTGAAAGATACAGATTGTAAGTAACTTAAAAATAGCGGTAAGATTTAGTTGAACCTGAGAAAATTGCTGTCGCAAATTAGTTTGCATATAAAATAATAATAAAATAAATCTTTTTTTTCGCCAAGTAGGAAATACAACAATATTTCATAAATGTGTTGGTGAACCGAAACCTGCAATAATAGTTCTGTCTTGGTTTACTTGAAAAATCCTCAATGACTCTACATTAAGTACTTATTGTTAACTGTTGTATAGGACAATCTTTATGCCGTTACGTGGTTACCTTTTATCGTTTGACGTACAAAGTGCTTGGCAAGGACGTGTTTTATAGTTAGATTTTATAGTTAGAAGATACCTATCCGCTAAGAACGAATTACTTAGTTGACATTCCATTCCACCGCTAATGAGGGAAAGTAGGAGTGAAAGTTGATTTTAAAATCAATCACAAGATTCACAAGTATTTCCACGCGGGCCATGCCGCGGGCTGTAGCTAGTTAGTAGTTACATATAATACTACTTTACCTTACTTACGTTATTGTAATAAAATATAATATCTCCGAAATTATCTCCAAATACATGTAGGCCATCGTATAAAAATAGTAAAGGTGTTGTGTACAGTGTACTCATAGTCCCGTCACGTGAGGCGAATGTGCGGACAAACAAGAACGTCCAGTGCGTTACGCGACGGGCCATTGAGTGTTATTCAGAATATGTGGACGCCGTTGTTACGTGACGAAAGGCGTGGAGGCGACACTTCTTATTGAATATTTAAAAAAAGAGTTCTAAATTCAAATTCATTTATTTGTATAGCTATCACTGATAAACTTAAGCGCCTTCTTTTTTTATTTTAACGCTAAGTTTACCTACACCTAGTACCTACCTAATACATAGTAATAGAGAAAATTGATAATTAATTAAGGCACTAAAATATTACAATTTAGCTTTATACTTAAGTATCTAATTTATAAAAACCAGAAGAATGAAATAAACTGTAGCAATTGATTTAATTAAGAAACGGATATCCTGAGTAAAGATTTGGCACTCTATTTGAAGTTCAAACTATTCATTGAATCTCCAAACCAAAGTATACTAACGCATGACTGGTAAGTATGAGTCATGACGCACGAATGTGACTCTATCGATCTGGATGTGGATTCCTGGCAAACAGGATCCACACAATTTTGCTCCAACTTGGACCCCTCTATCCCCTAATTTAATAAGGTAACCCGCGTGCAGACGATAGTGACATAGAGTCAAAACGGGTCAGTGTTACATCCCGTCATTTAAAATATTTAGTTAGCTGCTCTGAAAGTAGTAGCGGAGCAGTACGTAAGAATGAATTTGGTTTAGTATGAATAAATTGTGATAGTAGCAAGGCGTCTCCACGGAGGTTTCTGTGCGGAGCTCATAGCTCGCGGCGGATTTGTTTTACGCGGCCAAGCAGCGGCTTTCCCCGAGGCCCCGAGCCTTCTTAATTTTATTACGCGACCCGACTCGGCCCCGACGGAACACCTCCTAATTGTGGCTCCGGAAAAACTACCCTGGAAATACCTATTTTCTTCCGACTCTATTGACGTTAGCTTTCTTTTTTTAAGTTAATAATAAGATATTGTTTCCACGAAATTAAGGAGACAGTTACGTAGGCTGTTTTGTAAATGTTATTGTGTTCTATGATGTTATACGAGTAAAACTTGTAGAGAGATTATTTTATGGACAATATTTTATGAGCAAAAATATGTTTAGGTGCGATAAGTTGTTTTTGTAAATACCTACATGTTTTGTAGAAAAGTTTCAGATTTCCTCACGTTTTCTTTGAAAAAATTAAATACACTAAAGTTATAACTAAGTAACTAAAATTAGTTAATTAAAATAATAATGACATCTCCATGCGAGTGGTGCAACGACCAATCCCTAGGCAATAATTTCTGCATACTTTGTAGGTACTTCTAAAAAATATATTTTTATATAATTTAAAAATTTAGTAACGATTAAGAAATCTATAACATTAAGAGGATGCCCCAGTGGCGAAAAATTTCGAAATCCATTATCAGCCAATTCTATTGCCGTCTCGATATCGGCTGTACCCCCGCGCGAGAGAGCTACTATGTGTGGGTAAGCGAGCTACGCGTGTGTGCGTGTAGCAGGTAGCAGTAGATCGCCCGCCCGACTCGGGAAACTTGATAGTGAATTCGTGTACCAAGTACCAACTACATTAAAGAAATATTGTAAGTACCAACCTTATTATATTTGTATCTAATAATAAATAAAGACTTTAAAAGTCGTAAAAATAACTAAGCTGGCCGGCGTGGCGTCGTATTGGTAACAGCAACTTTCGTCCACTCATAATATTTGTATTGTTGTGTATTAAATAAACAAATATATAAGTAAATAATACACAAATTGTTGTGATTATTTGTTTCTTATATATTTGTTTATTATTAACTACTTATATATTTTGAAGATAATGCACAAAAATATGTGTATTATTTATTTACTTACGGCCCCGTAGCCAAGTGGGTAACGATCCTACCTGGGAGTAAGTGAAGGGGTCCCGGGTTCAAAACCCGGCGGGGGCAGATATTTGTGTGACGGACAAGACAAATATTTGTTCTCGGGTGCCATATATTATATTGTATTGTATGTATATGTATTTATTGTGGTGTGTTATATGTGTCGTTCATGCCACCCACGACACAGGTTAAATTCTACTGGGGGGTATGAGTGTGTGGCGTTTATTATTATTATTTTATTTATTATTACTTATATATTATTACTAAATGACCATGCGAAGTTCGTATGTATAGGATAACATTCAATGACTGCTAGGATACGAAGTGCGCTGGGTCAGATGGTTGAGATTTATAAACTATCCTATCTTTCAAGCTGGATAAATCTACGCAAGTGTGCAAAATTTAATTGAAATTGGTTAAGTAGTTTAGGAGTCCATCGCGGACAAACAACGTGACACGTAATTTATTATAATATAGATGTTACGTTAGCCGTAACTCGGTCTAATAGTCTAACAGAATAGTATCAAAGAAACAAATATCTATGTTACGGCTAGTACCCGAAGTGCGGCTACACCTAGTTCTAGCCGGCTACAGCTAGGTGTAGCCGGCCACGTGTTGTTAGAACTATATTCAATCAGTTTGTATAATATCGTTTGACATAATTTTCATTTGATCGAATATTCATTTTGTGTAATATTGATTGACATAATGTTCATTTGATCGAATATTATTTTATACAATGTTCATTTCATGAAATGTTCAGGTTATAAACGCCCTAAAGTCGGTTCTGGCACTCGCCGGCCGCTGCCGCGGCACGCTCGCTTCGCTCGCTCGGCTCGTGCGATGGTTACTACACCTAGCGACTAGAACTAGCCGGCTAGAACTAGGTGTAGCCGCACTTCGGGTACTAGCCGTAACATAGATATTTGTTTCTTTGATACTATTCTGTTAGACTATTAGACCGAGTTCAATCACGGCTGCTGTAAGTTGGAGAGTGTGAGTAGGTACCTACGACGCAGAATGAAAATATCAATAGGTACCTATAACATTACGTCCTGGTTACTTTGTTAATTGTAATATCATGTTTGACACAAAACCTTATTTTTTAACTGATCATAAAAGTAAAAGTTGTTCATCTTTCAACAATGAGAAAAGAGCTAATTATCTTCAAACAACCGAAGAGATTTTCGTCAATCACATTTTAAAACAAATTCAAATCGCTAAAAAAATGAATTCAAAGCGATTCATCCATTTTAGAGCTTCGAACCCACAGACAAACATACAGGAACTGTACCTACATTAAAATATAACATCCCTCCTTTTGCCTCGAGTGAGGGTAAGAAAGAACTCGTAGAAAGCATTGATAGTTTACTCACAACGCCATCTGTTGCTAAATAGCGGCACGGTCTTTTGTTATACAAACGAAAGTTATGCATGTGCTGGTGGTTTGACGGTGGTTTGAAACCGAAACAGCACGAGTTGCGCTTTGCCGCTACACGGTTTCAAACCAATCAGTGTTGGTTTGAAACATCAGTGTAAAAAGACCGTCACGCGACTATCACGTCTCTACGCTCGACCTATATAAGACTAGTAAACCCGCCCTCGCTTCGTTTCGGGGAACCAGTCCCTTCAAAAATCTCTATAAATTTTAACAAATTATGTTATTCCGATGTCTACGCTATATTACTGCAGTCGTTGATGCGTGCGTCCGCGCTCGCCGCTGCAGTGTGACTGCGTTCGCGTGGTTTGAAACAGACGGCTACACGGTTTCAAACCAACGCTTCTGCCAGTGGTTTGAAACACAAGCCTTTCTACCAAGGGCGTTTAAAGGTCAAGCGAAATTTGGTTTGAAACTACTGTCTACACTGTTTTAAACCTCGGTTTCAAACCACGGTTTGAAACCGTGTAGCACATGCTTTACAGGACTCACATTTGGTTTATATTCTGCCATCTAGCGGCGAATAGACGTACAAATATCTTAGCATCTACGTTAAAATACTATCCTTATTTTGTCGTTAAAACGACTGTTTCTAGGTTTCTACTGTAGCGATTATAACGGAGTATTTTTATACCTATAATGAAACAATTGTAAGGAGCAGAATCAGCACGAGGTGGTACGATTATGATGAGAAGAGGATGTGGGGTGGAGAGGCGCTTTACCTATTACAGAGAAGAGATGGGTTGAGGAGGGAGGTTTTAAGTGTTGTAACAAAATGTTACTGGCCAGCGAAAATAAAGCAGTGTTTGAGTTGTCAATTACTTGGAACTTTGAATAAAAAATTGATGGCAGGCGTTGCAGGAGTATAGTCCTACCATAGATGTAGCATACACTGTAAATCTATGAGTCCTACTAAGTCCTACAAACATCTATTGGCGTGTGGGTGACAGAGACAGCGCCTTACAGTTTGCCTTTCCTGTAAGGCGCTGTCTCTGTCACCCACGCGCCAAAAGATCCTTGTAAGACTGTATTGTTTTTGTTTAATGTCATATTTATATATTTGATGTAAACTGTACCTACTACCTAATCACAAATTGCAAAGGACGCGAATTACAGCTTTTAGGAGGAAAAAACAATTCTCTTCATTTTAAGGGTTTCAGATTATTGTGTCGTCCAAGGAAGACAATACTACAGCATAAGATAGATAGGTAGGTAATGAAAAACATTTATATTTAAAATTGTATAATATTTTCTATTTACTCAAACCCCTGTATACCCTCATTTCTATATAAACAATAAAAGTTATATTATAAGAACATTAATAACAGAACACTTTATACTTATAAAATCATAGCTATGCATGTTGAGTAAAGAAATCACAGATGAAAATTAAATGCTAAAAGAATGTCTGATTAACCATTTTTAAAAGTACAGTCAACCACAAACTAATGTTTACAACTCTATTAAAAAGTGTGGAATGTATGTAAACTTCTCTTTGTGTTGGTGTACATAATTTATTTCAATAAAAAGGTTTAAAAATTCAAATATTACTCTTTATATCATAAACTTACTGCTAAATCCATAAAGGTAACTGCATTGAGCAAATTTCTCACTTAATAATAAATTATATGAGGTCTCATTATTCATAGTTAAAGCCCCTTTTGAAGTATTATAAAAGTAAATTACATATTTTATGTTTGATATGAAAACAAATATTCCTTACTACTATAATTATATTTAGTTGCCATGTGGAAATAAAAAAAATGTAAGAAATGAGATTTTCCTCCAACTCTTTGAAATATTCCTTATAGGTTTTGAACCCAAAGATATCTAACAAATAGATCAATTATTGTCGAGCACTTAATATTAAAGACCATTCTCGGCATACCAATTACAATTTGAACGTGAAAGAATTCAGCTAAAGTTATGGATTCTAAAACACGAATCTGATTACATTAATGCTTAATTATTGAATAATACAATTCATATATTGTTTATACAGTTCCACATAAATAATATAATATTTTAAGTTATTTTTATTCCAATTAAAAATAAAACGTTCACTATGTATTTTTCATAATTTACACTATGAAAGAGTGTATTTTCAATGTTAAAAGTTAATATTTTAATACTAGAAATGCTGCACCTTTATCATGGTCAATGAACTGAAGTTGGTTCAAACGATACAATACTGTCCGGAACAACTACCCTACCATCACAATTAAGCCACCGTACGTAATGGTCCGCATTACCATCTTAGAATAAATAATTTAAATTTGTTAATTTTTCTTTTATGTTTTTGTCGTGCGAACATTAGTGAAACATTTTATTACAATAATATTTTATAATATCAGTTTCGTATTTTTTGCTATCGGTATGTATTTTGCTGACTTGACAGTCATATAATTCTGCTGGCAGAGTAGTACACAAAGCACTATATTGTTACCTAAAAGACTTAAAATATAATGTCGAATAAAAATATTTCGTCATCATGCCCTTTAACGTCAATGTCTTTATAGACCAATTAACAACCAATTAAGATTATTAACTATAACGTTTGACGAACAACAAGTCTATTACTTTAATTGTTGTTCCTATAATCAACACTATCTATATCTGTTGTTGTCGTCAGAAGATCCTCATGTTATTAGCACAGCCGTGGTTCATGCGGTACTGGACGTACATCATTGCAGTGTTGTGCCAGTAGTACAACGCACCCAGTACCAACGCGTGCCACCACTGGTGCGAGTGGCCCACGTAATCTACCTTGCCTGGCCACCATCTTTCGGGGACCTGGAAAAAAATAAAAGAAATAAAAAGTAAATATCTCCCTCATCATCGCATCGGGACACGGAAATCATAATCAAAGACTTCATTAAGAACTACCGAAAAAAACGGACCGGAAGAGAATGGAGCCCGGAACCTAACTTAACATTAGACAATCAATCTGGCATCAATTCAAACTGTAACCTTAGAGCCTTAGACCATCGAGATTGATAACAAAAATGGCCGCCTAACAGTTTCGTAACAATTTTGGGCTTCTATAGTATGATAGTATGACGATTCACTGCAAACACCACGACAAACGCTCTGCGCATCTTAAAGGTTGACTGTCAGAGAAATCCATTTAGTATTGGCTTCAACCCATTAATGGCCCACTACTGAGCATGGGTCTCTCCTCATCATTGAGAGGCCTAGAGCATACCTACTCCACCACGCTGGTCCACGCGGATTGGTGGAGGGGTTTCTGGCCAACCCAGTATCGGAAGTTTTTCGTACCGCCCAGGGGCCTTCGACATGGCTTAACGATTGCATCAGCAGGAGGTGTTAATATGAGATGTGGTGAGGCAAGGTGAAGATGAGGTGAGGTGACTTGGCGAGGCGAGGCGTAGAGTGGAGATGTGTCATAGAGAGGAGAAGTGCTTTTGAGGAGAAGAGGCGAGGGAAGTGGTAAGGTGGAAGGTTTCAGGTTTTCTACTAATATATTTAGATGAACAAAAACATTTAACGAACAGACATACACAAAGTATATACTTTACCTTGAAAGCATAAATAGCGAACGCAGTTCCACTGATCACGTACATCCCTATGACCCGGGGGAAAAACATCTGAAAATAAAAACAAATTGTACAATTTATTACATTAGTACCAAATTAATTTGTTAACATTATCAAGGATACAATTAATCTTTTTCATGAATCTTTTGATAACCTTACATTAAACAAGGACATTCAAATTATTAAAATTGGCAGAGATTAGAATTTAAATACATTTTATTGCATGTCAATTTTAGATATCAAGTCATAAATTTTATTGCGTTGTTATAATTAGTATCTCTTATTACATTACAAGATAAAACACATTTTTGCTTGTATTAAATCCACAATATCATAATTATCATGGACATCACGAAGGACATTTTATAAAATACAACTATTATAGACTATTATATTAAATGTTACATATATTATTATATGTAACATTTTACTACAGTTATATCGATATCACAGAATTGGAACGCAAACTTTATAATAAATAGGAATATTCGATTAGAACTTATGTACATTGTAGTTTTAGTACATACTAGCTTTCCCTCACAGCTTCAGTTTGTGTTCATGTTCAGTAATTTCAGCTGTGCGTCTGTGAGTCACTCACTCAGTAACAGAAGAGTGTTAAGTGTTATATAATATTGATTTGCCAAAGATTATTGTCCAACTGTGAGGCTAGCGTCTCCTTTCACACTTGCACAGATGACAACAAAAAGTTAGAATAGGTTTCACCTTCCGCGATTCCTTAAACAAGCTTTCCAATACTCATTGTGAATCGCACTCCGCTCTGCTCCGCTCCGCCTCAGTGGAACCACACCCTAAGGCAGGTGTATATGGCAGATTGCAGATGCGAATTTAAAATGTCGTAAGTATTTTTTTAACAAAATAAATTGAACTGTGACCTTCTATATTCCCGGCGACTTAGGCATAAATAGAAAACTAATAACTCATAGACCAAACTTACCTGAACCATAGGGTTATCAAATCCCCCCATGGTGTAGGTCCAATGCATGGTGGGCAGGACCCCGTAGGCCGCCCAGGCGATGAACACGCACATCTTGACGAGGTACGGCACGCCCAGGCGAGGTATTTGAAGCACCATGGCCACGAAGAATATTAGAGTCACTGACGTCATATAAAAGGTTTTTAGCTCCTGGAAATAAAGAAAATTAATTAAAGAGAGGTATGAGTTTGTTGCTATGGAATATCTATTGCTATGTGAAAGAGTGAATATAGGAGAGGAAAAATGTAGCGTTATTACATTTGTATATTATTTAAAGTAGCTCAATATGGCTTTTTATTTGTGAAATTTGAAAAATTGCGTTGGTGCGAAACGACGATAACAAAAATTTTGTAAAATTCGTAAAGGAGATGATTAAATGTCTTTTTTATAACTAAGTATATATTTTTGTAATCTAAAACCAGAATATAGGTAAAGATAAAATATTTTCAACTTGCTCTGATAATAATATAATTGAATCTGAAAATCTGTAAAGACAAAATAGAACTATTTATTTTCTTTATATTGTCATGTAAGTACATGACTTATGTATAAGTATTAATCGGCATGTACCTATTAAATTTGTACACGTAGCGGTTTCCGACTTCCGATGTTAGCGACAACGGTAGGTACTATAAAAAGTATTTTTTGTTGCAAATATATAATTATATACACGTGTAAAAAAGCGACGTCACTGTTTTTGTGTCAAAAATTACCAGTTTTATCTATAAGATATGTAAATATACTTTATAACAAAAGGCATGAAACAGATTTTTTTAGCGGATTTCAAGTTTCGAAACTTGAAATGGACTTTGCACCAATAGATAGAATGCTTCTCCTGGTTTTACTCGTATTATATTTATACCTACATAGTATATCGTATTTATACCTACATTTAGGTGCTCATTTTCAAACCACAAAACTTATAATATTATGATATATATCATACAATCTACTATAATCACAATTTTTTTTTATTAAACTACTTCCGAAAACATTATAAATAACTACCAATCAAATGTCCATAAATAATCCATTAAAATATAATTTTTATTATTGTTGGATATCTTGATTATGTAATGATATTTTAGTATTCGTTAGTATATTTTTATTTCGACCTTGTTGAATTAAAACCATGACAAAACGGAACTGCATTTATTATTTATTACCGGATGAATACTAGAAAAAACTGTTCCCGCAAATAACAGGACGTTGCCATAGGAACGAGGCTTAAGTATAAAACGTTTCGAAGCGAAGCAATGGACGGGTTACCAGTAAATACTTAACTAGTAGTTACATATTAGACAAAACCCTTTCAACAATAAAGCAAAGACACAGTGAAAGTATTTATGTACAAAGCCATAATTGGCCAGAAAGTTGATCTTAATGAGACGATGACAGTTTTGGTTTGAATATACCTAGTTACAGTAGGTATGGTCAGCATGAAATAAAAGTTGACTTTAATAATTAATTGCCGAATAGCGATTTTTCGCTTTCATCACAAGATAGAATTTTTAATCCGGTACGGATCTCTAAAAACTACCGTTTTTACGTATATTATCTGATAAATTTTGTAGTGAAAAAGTGAATTCATTAATATCCTCATCAAAACATATCACGCTTATTATTCAGTAAAGTTACTATTGATTTTGATATTATTTTCAGTATTGTTTTAGTTTAAAAATACTAATAATACTTAAATTCTCTTCTACTTCTGATGCAGACCGTACCTACAGAGGATAGTATTATGCTAAGTTGTTTGAACACATCATCAGTGAAAGTTTGTCTCAGTTATGCTTTCTCCAAATGCCTCCAAATACATATACAGACATTCTAACAACACATGGCTACCAGCCACCACAAACTGTACTAGTTAAGATGGTGGTTCATTAAATTAGTCCACACTGAAGTGAATGTGCGTAACCACAGAAAAGGCAGCCATAATTATGGAACGGAACAATCAAAACCGACAAGAAACAAAACCTACTCTTTGAAAATTATTTACCTACCTACACGTTAACAATTCTTATTGCAAATTATTATTGTAATTATTGTATCTTCATTGCAAATTAAATAAACATAAGACATGTTTATTTGCAAATGCAAAATGCACAATATTTATTCAATAAATAGTGATATAGATATACATACTATACAGAAAATATACACATGTTACATATAGATGTTCATAGCGCAGTACGTTGACTGTGGCTGTTGTTTTATTAAAATCCAGCATTTCGTTTAGGTATTTTCACAACAATGTTTTATTATTAAACATCGTCATCCTACTAATATTATAAATGCGAAAGTTTGTAAGGATGTATTGAGTGTGTGTGTGGGTTTGTTACTCTTTCACGCAAAAACTACTGAACGGAATTTCATGAAACTTTGCAGTAATAGAGCTTAGATTAGACATCGGAATAAAATAATTTGTTAAAATTTATAGAGATTTTTGAAGGGACTGGTACCCTGAAGCGAAGCGAGGACGGGTTTACTAGTTTCAAATACTCCAATGTAGGTTTGTAGTCAATTTCAACATTGCGTTTGGGCACAGTTTGGGTGTACTTATAATTTAGCCGAAACGTCCCAAGTTCGATTCCCATCCACGATAAATTTATCAGTAAAATGTTTGTTCTCGGGCCATGGGTTTTAGTAATGTTTAATCATTATTTTTCATGGCAGCCTTGACACAGGGAATTCTAGTTTATTTATTGATAGATTCCAGCAGAGCGTTTAATATGTAAGTGCCGCATTGCCACTAGAGTGGACAGTATAAACGCACGAACTAAAATATGCAATAATCATCCGACATTCGCCTTTCACTCGAGATGTTTAACCACTATCTTCTACTTTTACCTAACTACCTACAAATCTCGCGATATCATAAACAATTACAAGTCAAAACATTATTATTTGGCATGACTTGATAACGATATCCACACGCATACCTATTTTGTAAATGCGATAGTCCCCAATTTTTTTCTATCTGCTAACGTTTTACGATTAATCCGTTGAACCGATTTAGATGAAGGTGTGGAGATAGTTTGAAACACTAAAAAGGACATGAGACTAGTTTTAATTCCATAAACCATTCTATTAGGGGATGAAAAGGAAGTTTGAATGGAAAGTTTCCAAGTAGGAGTACAGACAATACCCAAGGAATGGATTTTAAAATCAAATTACGATAAATGTGGATTATACAGTCCGTTTTTTTAGAAGAGAGTTAACTACAAAACAAATCACTGAGTTTCCGAAACATCAAATTTCCACAATGTTACACGCGTGAAACAACTTACAAACAATTCAATCGGTTCATTCGGTATATCGCACTGTGTTTTACACCAAAAACTGATTTTAAATTACAATAATAATGAATAAATTTCATACATTGTGCAAATCCATAACTTCACTTTTCACAGATGTATAATTTCAACATGCATTTCAACAAGAACTTGACATGTTTGGCATTTTTTTCGATAATTGCCACCAACTTATCTCTGAAATGGCAAAAATTGGAACTAACGCCGCCATGTTAAAAAGTCATTCATAAATACATTGTGGTCATTCATCAGTCAGTTACTACTTCTCGATGATTGGTCCAATGCTTCCGACAGCGCCTCTCTTCATTTCAAGGTTAAGTTGGTTTTACTGTAGGTACCTACATGTGTAATGTCAGTGTCTTATTGACTACTGTGACTGACAATTATCGGCCATATTTGTTTTGTAGTTAACTCTATTCTAAAAAAACGGACTATACGTTTCCCTGGGGTAATTGTAACGTTATTTTGTCGTTTTCAAATGAATAAGGAACGAAGTTGCAGGAAAAACAAATTTTATTTTTTATAAAACCGCGATGTTTAAGTATAATTTTTATTTGAATATTAATCTATAAAATATACAAAAAATATCAATTGTGGTGGTCACATTTTTACCTTAAATATTTTGTTATTTACATTAACGCATTCACATCACAATCATGTAAACAAAAACGAAACAGAAACAGCATATTAATTAAGCTACAAATGTATGCACAACTTTGGTGTGTAAAACCTTTATCTAATCAAAATAATAATTAATTCATTCTGCTAGTGAACATTTTCACACAGAATTAATACTTGTAAGCAACAAGAGTTCTCACACAAGTTACGAAATGCGTACCTAAAAGTTAACACATTATGTAGTTTTAATCGAAATTTCCACGCACCAACCTTTTATGGTATCTACGCGGTAGTTATAACTTCGGCTGAATTCCGGCACACATGTGACAACAACCGTGAGTACTATAAAATCGTTAATTTATGTGACGTAATTGATGCACTACTAGACAATCCCTACTAATGCAAATCGCAATTAATAACGTAATAATACCAAGCAGGCAACAACTTATGAAAAGTGCCGCGTAATGGATTTCCTAATAATGTCATTAACCATGTATGTCATTAACCATTAGTGAGTCTCTGGGCCTTACTGTGAAACAAAACACATGTCGAAGAAACTGTTAGGTATATCAGATGTATAGAGGGTGCCTACTTAAATTACTTGCTTATACCCATTAGGTATACCATGAGAAATAGGTGCCTTATAATTATTATTTATCTGTGCCCCTAACGAAAAAGGGTAGGTATAAGTCCGATTTTGTCGAAAATGAATTATATTAGAAAAAAAAGCTCTACTATAAAAAATAAGGAACTATTTAAAACACAACATTAAGAACTATTTCAAAAGTAGTGCAACAAGATTCAGATTTGACTAACAAAACTTGAGATATTTTTAAAATAGCGCTTAAATTAACAACCGGTACTAAGTGGAGTTGTTGTTCGGAATATAAAAGTATCGCATAAAGGAAAAAATCATAATGATAGTAGGGTAAAATTCCATTTCATGTCATTATACACCTACCTCGCGTCTTGACGTCATGCAGCTTTATATTTCGCTGACGATGACGCAGATAACTTTAAATGCGATTAGGTAGAAATCTTATTTGATTTAAGTACCTACAGCTGTAGAACGTCTACGAATCAATCCATAGATCAATACATAATTATTATGAACCTATTATTATTATGATAAGAAGATAAGTGGTACATAAGAAAAGTGTTAAAGATTTTCAATAAGAAACCGACATTGAAACGAAATAACAGTCGATGGTAATACTTAATACATATATATAAGTGAGCACTCGTTTGGTTAGTGGTTATGTCGTGGCCATATAGTAGATTTGCTCACATCATGAAACGATCGACCATATATTATCATGAAATGCGACTCAGTTTGGCCAGATCGTAAAATCGTCTACGTTTCACGATTTGGTCATCAACGTTTGGCCGGATCGTAAAAACGAGGAATATAGGGCATAACTTCGAACCGTGACGTCTCCGGCGCTGCGGAAGGTGCAGCCCCTTCGCCCTTGCGTAACAAAGCACAGACACCCACGCTCGCCTGCGCAGCTTCGGCTTGCTGGTCGCCTTCGGCGACCAGCCTCAGCCGCTCCGGAGTCCGGCTCGCCCGGGTGTCTGCGTTTTGTTACAGCGGGCGGGGGCTGTCCCTCAGCGCCTCCGGATTCTAAACTCTAGGGGTAGGGCATACAAGACTACGTGGAGTAGGGTTAGGCTAATTCGGTTCTGTAACCAATTCGACCTGCCTACACCTTGAAGAATTTGACTGAGTAGTAATGGAAATGAGTAGGTATTCATTGTTTTATATCCAAAATCAACTCAATTTTTATGCTTCCATTCAATGTTACTCGTTTTTAACAATTGACGTGAATTGTATTCTGTAATTCGCAATGTTTGTTGCTACTCTTTTAATCTAGGCCGAATTGACAAGAGAAACAACATTTACGCCAACGGCCGCCATCTTTACACATAAACAAAGCGCTTGCAGCGCCTCTATCGGTAATTAATGTAACTACTTTACGATATGATCAAAATAATCTTGACCATTTCATGAAAAAGCCGCGCGTTTAGTTGCCCATATCGAGAAACGATTTGTTATCATTAATCTGCTCAAACCACATCATGATGTGGCCAATAGACAGTTCAACTGTCTATTGGCCACATCATGACCATATCACACAAATGAGTTGATATGGTCGATCATTTCATGATGTGAGCAAATCTACGATGTGGCCACGACAGTTACACTTAACAACGAAGTCACAGTAGAAGAGAAAGAGCCAGAGAAAGCTGTACACTACACAGTAGAATGCATATTTATTCATACTGAAACACAATAGTATTTAAAATGGGAGTAATAAGAGTAAGTATGTACTATAGAAATAGAATTGCTTCGCAGTCGACCTAGATGAGCAAATCCATAGCCTTCATTGCACTAGAAGGGTGAAAAATGTAACAATATAAAAATGGACCTATATCGAAAGGACTCAGCGATCCGGAAAAAGTCGTACATAATGCCCCGTTGAAACACTCGGACGAATATTCGGTTATATTCTCGCCGAATATTTGTACAGTTAACGACTCTGAAAGCACCTTTTTACATATTCGTCTATTCATATCATCTATTTCTCCCTCTCTTTCTCAGCTTTCTCTTACTCTTTCTCTTTAAACGCATATACAAACAAGTAACTTAAACACGACGGAATAATCGTAGACTACTGAAATTGCACAAATAGGCCGTTTTCAATTTATGCGGTGTCGTCCTTCATAATGGAGTGTGTAAACTTGCGTAAATAAGCGAATTTCGTAATAATACTTAATAAAAATAATATTATTACTTACTTGATTGCACCAGAACGCGTAATAAACTCCCGAGGTGTATATCGCGAGCAGGGAGAGAGCGATCCCGAACAAATCGTACATCAGGAATGTGTTGTAGTCGTTTTCTGACCGACACGAGAATGTGTGGTACAATGCCGACAGGGCCATGCATATCTGCAAACAAAAATATTTACACTTTTTACCATTTCGGGACCTTGAAGATAGAAATTGATTAAAGTTATTAAAGTTCATTATTGGCATTGTAATGGAATATAAAATTATAATGGTAACAGATCGTACATACTTGGTGAGCATTTCCTAAAGGTATTTAATTTATATTAAGTATATTATAATTATAGCAATTATTTACAACAGGAAGGCATAGTCCCCTTTTAACATAATTAAATTTACACGTGAATGTTTGCACATTGAATAACAATTCAATGAATACTTTATACCTACCTACAAAATAGTATAACGAAACAGTGAGTAACTACGGTTTAAATTAGTTTAAATTATTCCGTACGAATGTAAATTTAACACAAAAACTTAGTATTAGGTACATAGGCACGAGTACGTACTTACATTAAACATATAAATACAAGGCAATAAACAAAGGTCAACGGTACTTGAAAATTCTAGAACGGCAATTTACTTACGAGTACGTTGCCATCTTGCCATAAACGTAATTTATGGCAAAATACCGGAATTGATCATTTGATTCGAGGCCAACAGGAAACAAAATATATAGAACGTGTCCAAATTTTCATTGATGTCACTGAATCTGATATTCGTGTTCCGAAAGACGTCATCTCGTTTTGGAAGTTTTATTTAAAATCTAAAGATCGGTTTAATGATCAACAGATCTACTCGATTTCCGTATTATTTTTGATATTCTATTTAAATATTTTGGTTTAGAAAAATCATATAATTAATTTCGGACTTTAGTTTAATAAATAGTTATCATCGTACAATTATCATCATAACAACCCATAAGTGTCCCTGTTTAAGCTGTTTAAGCTGAGCTTAAAATCTGGGGATAAAAGCCACAACCACCACGTATGGATTAGCGGTCACCATGACACCACTCACGTTACGTTCTGGATTCGAATCCAATATAAATTGAAAAATAATTGCAAATTGCAGTCATGCGAAAGTAAAGTAGGTATAATATTTGCAATGAAATCCTATGATGACTTGGACTCGGATAAAGGTCAATGGAAAGTGAACGTGAAAGTACGGTCAGCAAATTACTTCGGTTGAAAAAATTACACCCAAGTGCTAATGCTAATCAAACGTATATACTTACGAATCATTGGAAAAATATGTTTTGATTACTATCAATAACTTATCTTTTCGTGCACAAACAATAAATATATAAAATTACTGTATACGTCTGTTTGGTATTGTGAAGAACCTGTTAATCAGGTTTGATCGAATTAGCGATCCGACTGATGTCAGTTATTAACAGCTATCTGAAATGAAAATTTAAACAACAAACCTCGTGGCTGAATAAAGCGAAAACACTTAAGAATTGATTTATAAAATGGTGTCACGGATTTTGTTCAACGAAGTTTCTTTCCCTATACCTTCCTAGTATGTATTGAATAATAGCCTAAGTGACATTAATTAATAGCGTTTAAGATTAACTACTTCAATTACAAAAAGCTAAAAATTTACGAAAGAATCGTAGTAATATTGGATTATATGCTAAAGGTCAAAATCATAGAAGGTCAAATTTAATTTATGATCTCCCTTCCTTGGTCAAACCTTCGATGTCATAATTTCCGGACGACAAAGACGATCTCTTCTCAATGACAAAACTATAAACAATATTGTAATACTTTTTTAACTATGTTGTCTTACCTACGCCATTCTAAGTCACAAGTACTTATAGGTAAGGTACCTATTTGAATATACCTATAATATTGTTAATTTCGATGCATATGTATATGCAAATAACTAGTTCAAAAATACTTCAGAACTTACTTTCATTTGCATATTATGGTTGTAAACACACTGCCAAAACTTTCGTGTAACGGTTTTAATGTTACGTTACGATTTTATTGGCATAGCTACCATTCGTAGTATGCGATAAGAAACTTAATTCCAATAATATCTTCGGTAGAAGATATAATTTCAATACAATATTATATTACTATACTAGCTTTTGCCCACGGCTTCGCCCGCGTGAAATTCGTTTATATCGCGAACCGGGGAAGTGGGGAGGGGGTACGTCATCAACTATCTTCCTGGGAAAATTCATCGAAATCGGTCAGGCGGTTTAGATTTTTCATAGCCTTTAGGGGTTGATTTTTGAAAAAAAGTAGCCTATGTGTGATTCTGGGTCTTCACTATTTTCATTCTGAATTTCATCCAAATCAGACCGGTGGTTTAGCCGTGAAAACGCCACAGACAGACAGACAGACAGACTTTCGCATTTATAATATTAGTATTTAGGTGGTAGAGCCTAGAGTTCGCCCGGGGTAGTACCACCGCCCGCCAAGGTACTGTGGAGCCGGTTTCACTTTTTTAGAGGCAACCATCTCAGACCTCAGGGGTAGCAACGCATCTGTGACCGAATTGGAACAAGACTCATACTAACAATAACTAACTGGACTATTACTAACATTAACTAACAGGACTAATTATCACTAACATACCCTGTCCTCGCACTTATTAACAAACTAACCAACTAATATTCTAACACCATCTACTAACTGGACTAACCATCCTAGTCCCCTTGAGTCTAGTTCTAGGTCGGTCACAGCTGTTATGGGCGGCAGGGGAAGGGTGGTACTGCATGCTCGTTTGCTATCTTAATTCCATAAAAAAAAAAAAAAAAAAGTATAGATAACGATACAGGTACTCACGATTTATGTATTTCGTACGCCGATATTTCGACCCAATTTCAGCATTGATCACGATCATTATCGTAGTACCTCCGTATCGTGAGTACTTTACCTTGTCATAATAAGATTTATACTAAAGAATTTTGCTATAAGTTATCAGGCCCTAGCACAACAGCACAATTTGTTAAAATGTAACCGTAAGACCGTAAGGTCCGTAAGTAACAGTAAACATAAATCCGTTATGAATGGACGTAGGTACCGATTGCAAAAACCGTTAGGAACTTTAACAAATTAACTGTATATCTAAAGTGTAAAAAAGGCTTCAACATCAAATACTTTTTAACAAATACAGTTGGGAATCGAACCCGGAACTTCACAGGCAGGGTCAAAACCAAAAAGAAAAAGAAAAAAAGTAGGTACAGTAAATTAAGAAGAACTTCCTAAACCCCCTTCAATCCGACATCAAAACCTTATCAACGGTATTCATCGCGTTTTTATCACAACACGCAAAATAATATATACTTTCACTAAATTTGCTCGAGAGAATCGGGTCGACCAGCTGAGACGTCGACTTTCGACGCGACCGGCAACCGATGGTGTTTGCATTTCGTAACAGATGACGTAGATGTTATGTATTGCGCTATCTGCAGGCCATACCGGGACAGCCTTTAATGGAAACTCATTTGCTACAACCCTATTGGCCTAGCCTTACAAACCCTGCAACACTTGCAATAAGTATCCTCGGATACAGTTACAGGCTTCAATAACGCAATAAGGAAGATAGAAATAAGATGAGAATGGGACACTTTGATTAAGAAGTTTGAAGATGGGGCATAAAGTCTCGGATCTTTAAAACATGTCTGTCCCGATTAAGGACCAATCCTTCAAGATCTTTCGCTCGATTTATTGGTCTGTTAGCAAATGAGAGAGTATAAACTATAATTCTTGTTTTATGAGGATGAAAGTAGCAAACAGGCGTGCAGAAAATTTTATAGACCATGACCACTCTAATTCACGGACATCCAAGACCTACTTATACCTCCAATTGAACGATTAAGTCACAGGTGTTCCATTCAACTATTACGTTGCCGATGCTCTCCTACATCCGATTATAATCTCTAATCTTTTTAAAACGCTACATCAACTTCCATCAATATTACATTATACGAGTGCAATAAAAAAGAAACATTTAGATAAAATTACTTTATAGCTTCTCTCATTAAACGAGTGCCATAAAAAAAGAAATGTGTAGATAACAATATTTTATAGCTACACTTCCATATCGATAAAAATACTAGTGTAGTGAGTGGACATGGTCAATGAACAAATGAAAGTATGGTATGTATGCAACTTGTTAACTTCAACGCTAAGGTATCTGCTATCTCGTATTCATCATAACAAGACATTTTTACAACTTATTATTCATCGGCGATACTGCATGCTCGTTTTTTATCTTAATTGTATAATTATTTAACTTTTCCAATACTAAATAATGCTATTTCAAAAAAATAACGTACTTCAAAATTGATAATATCTTATGATGATAAGTATATAATTTTATATGAGATGGCGCATAAACTATCCACTAAAAAAATAATTCTCATAATCGATGCAAATAGAATAATACGAAGTAACACATCAAAAATACAGTCGAATTGAAAACTTCGTTTTTCTTGAAGTCGAGTCGGTTAAAAAAATATAACAATTATCTCTATTCACACTCCGCTTTGTACCTACTACTAGTACTCGTAGTAGTAGTAGTAGGTACAATCACACTCCGCTTTGCACTTACTATTAGTAGGTGCAAAGCCGAGTGTGATTAGAGATAATTATCCTACTACACATCTTCAGGTCATGTCATAAAGAAACTGCTCAATAAATAATACTCACCAGAAAGCAAGAAAAAAGTATAGCTGCGACGGTTTTGTCGGTGACTGTGGCGTGTATGTTGATGATGGCCAGGTCGTTGATCGTGAGGAACAGCAGCAGGAAGAAGCCGAATATATGCGTCCAGATATTCATCGTTTCGTTCGTCCACCAGAATATACTGGAACAAACGTCATACTTTTAATAAAAGGGTTTAATAATATGTATTTTGTTTGTTGGCCGTGGTCCTACTGCGAACTACTACTTTTAGGACCACGGGCAATAAAATTTCCCACTGTCCTACCAGTAGGACTTTTATTTGAAATAATATTATTATGTTAAAATTTGTTTTGCCAACGGTCCTTCTGAGTTGAGATACCTACTGTACAACTATTATTAATTTATTTTAAAAGAAAAAAATACATTCCCTTTTCCTTACTCTTACTATATTATATTACTAGCGGACCGCCCGCGGTTTCACCCGCGTGGATCCCGTTCTCGTGGGAATATATGCATGTATTATACATAAAAACCTTCCTCTTGAATCACTCTACCTATTACAAAAAACCGCATCAAAATCCGTTGCGTAATTTTAAAGATTTAAGCATACAGACAAACAGACAAACAAACAGACGGACAAAAATAGCGACTTTGTTTTATACTATGTAGTGATTTTTAGCATCCTATCTTACTAATATTGTGGCTAAAAAGTTGCCCAGTAGGACTACGCAGTAACACCACGGTCAAAAAACGTGTTTCTTATGTTAATGGCCACTAAACAAGCAGACCAGCCATCATTGCAAGTAGGCATCCAATCCAAGGTCAGTAACACTTCATTGATGCTAAGAAAGCAAAGACACAAAGAAAGTATTATATCTGTGAAAACCGCACCCAATTCGATTATTCCGTTTTTAACCGACTTCAAAAAAGAAGGAGGTTCTCAATTCGACCGTATATTATGCTTTTTTTATGTACGTTCAGCGATTTGTTCGTCGTTTATGAGCCGATTTTGATAATACTTTTTTTGTTGTTAAGTAGATATGCGCCGTGGGGTCCCCTGATAAGGACACCAGGATCTGATGATGGCATCTCAGAGAAATCGAGGGGAACTTTCGAAAATTGTATGGACGACTAGTGTGTCTGTTCATGTTATCATAAGTGCATTAAAGCGCTACCATTTCATGAAGGTCTGGAGTCGATCTGATGAAGCCGAAAGACAGTTGAGGGAACTCCTCGACGATTTACTGCAGCTATCTATTTGGGCTTGATTGATTTGTAGTGACGAGAACTTTACACTTCCATGTTGAATTGAGCGCCATCTGGCGAGTAGTTTTTAAGTTATCTCTGCTTATCAAGGTTGAAGTCGGTTCTTTTTTTTGTAAAAAGCAATTATAGTTCTATATAATTAAGAATTAATTATTAAGGTTTGCAAGAATAAACACAGAAAAAGTGAACTATCGACAAACACACGACAAACCTAAATTTTTTTTATATATTGGATCTATTGCGGTAACAAATATTTTGTCTCAAAAATCCTTCATTCACAGATATCGACCAAATACAAGTTTTAATAAATTTGTAAATATTGTTTTTATAGATATCAGCTCAGACCAATCAATAAACTATAGACGGCGTGCCGTGAACAAAAGCGTGAAGCCGGCAAAAGTGTGCCTAAAACACACATCGGAACCAATAGAATGCCCTATGTTGACAGTTTAAACTAGAACAAATTTAAACTTTATTTTTTGGAACACAAAGCTTCATTTATTTTTTATTATTTAGAACACAAAAGTCGTTTTGGTGTGAGTGCCGCCGTGTGTATTACAAGATTTTACAAGGCGCGGCGTACTTTTTGCCGGCTTCACGCTTTTGTTCACGGCACGCCGTCTATAGTTTATTGGTCTGAGGATATCAGTGCATTAGTTCTAGAATCTTCGGTTCTGAAACGCTTACACGGGAAGCTGTGCATTTAGTGTCCCAGCGCATTTGCTGATGAATAAAGATTGGTCGGTCTATTCAAATGAGGAAGTCGCTCACAATGTGTTACGCAAGGCGGGCATCTCATTGAATAAGCAATTGCGTGATTTACAAACACAACTCCTATGATACTCCGACTGACCTTACCGTGGTCTTAGTAAATTAGCTTTGGATTCAAATAAATTGCATATTAAGTTGACCTTATTTTATAAGTTATGCATATTAGAACGACCATACTTAATTCATTTTTACGTGTGGGTATGTAAACGTGTTTATACTGTATAAATATTATACATGTAGGTATATGTCATCTATTGCAAGGTTGTTTGGTAAAACTTGCACTGTCGTTATAAAATTAATACTTAAATGTAGAGCCCTTCGACCTTATACCTGTAGGTTCGTTGTTCGCGGCTCGTTCGCGTTCGACATGGAAAACGTTTTAATAGCAACTTACACAAATGCCAGCTTTTCGCTTTTGCGATTAAGGTTCATTATAGACTGACAGCGAGAATTAAAAATGCCTTAAGTAAGATTTGCTTAATACACACCTACTGCACACGTAATACAATTATTTTTAGCTGGGGGGGGGGGAAGTGACGTATTCTCAACGACTCAATTATAACTACGCGACCAAACAGGACGTACTGAAAACCAGTAGTTGGGGTTTTTACCGCCATAACTAAAACTGAATGTGGTCCTCACGCACACACAAACCTAATTTAATAATTTTCGCCAAAGTTTTTACTAGAACTGGGGAAATAAATATTTTTTTTATTATATTGTATTCTATTGAGAAGAAAAAATTGAGGGGGAGGGAGGGGAGGGTAACATGCTGATTCGAGTACGGTATTTCATACAATACCTACATGTCTACATACCTACCCTACAGTTGCTTATTTTACCTTACATCGATAGGTAGCATTCCACGATGTGTATTGGAGTCAAACAAGCATTCATTAGTAAAGGCATTGTTTGTCAATTCTCGTAAACGTAACGTAACGCTCCAGTTCCGACCATAGAATTAATTTATTTAGAAAGAAACACACATTTTGGTATTGCAAATTTTTGCAGCTTAATGTTGATTGATCAAATGAGTGATTCAATTGTTACTTTAGGGGTACAGCCAGCACCAGCAACCACCCTCACGCTTGAGTCGTCTAATAACTGCTCGTGTTCCATCCGGGGGGGCCTTAAAAAGCAGTACTTTCTTTCTTTCCTTCCTAAGGCTAAATTAACTAGAAATAAAAATAAAATAAAATAATACCTTTCCCAACATAGCTTTGTTGGAAGAAGTTTCCGATACCCATCTCGGATGTACGGATTATGTTGCAAATATTCCGGAGCCTCTTCAAACTTGAGCAGCTGTCTGTAGTTAATGTATTCCACATCCTCTTGTGTTAGATTATTGTTATCTTCTAATTTTTTTCCACGTCGAAGAAGCGTACTGTTTGCACTGTAGTCTCTATCTGATCTGCAATTATCTTCGACCTATTGAAACAAACAAACATTGGTCAGGAAAAATAACAAAACATAATGCCACTTTTATATACTTGACCGAATATTCGATTTACACTAACGAATAAGCAAGCGCGCACACGAATTCGAAACCTTTGATCCGTGCGAAAAGTCTACTTGGCCTACACCGAGCCGAGGACGAAAGATTGAATACTCGTAGTGAATAACGAAAATGGTCGAATAGGGGCCCTATTTTTCAAATCGACGGCAGCAAACAACATAAAGACAAATGCAATTTTGCCAAAATCGTTTTTTGGCATAATTCAACACAGAATTCTTTTTTTTATCTTGTGATATTTTTTTCTCGAAAAAGTTGTTATTTACACCATATTTCAACGTACAAAAAGACATTTGCACTACTTATTTAAAGTTCGACTAAGTACAAACGGACATATACCATTTGTCCTTGTGTGCGTCGGGCAATGCGGCGCGCCAGCTGTCCTTACGAAAATAACCTGCGACGTCTCGAGGCTTTTCAGCAAGAAAAAATGTCAAATGATGACTGCTTGCAAGTGTAATTGGAAAGTGAATCCGGAAGTGACATTGAAACAAGCCACAAATGTAAAAAATAATACCCTTTTTTCTATCTTTGTTGGTATGTTTGTTACCCCATAACTTCGTGTTGGGTAAACCGATTTTGATGATTCTTTATTTCCTTGTAAGCTGGTGCTTTTGGTGTAGTCCCATATAAATTTGAGCGACATCTGATGAGTAATTTTGAATTTTACTTGAATAATGTGTAAGGATGTTTAGTAGTGTGTATTTATAACTTTTCATTGTGTTCAGATTTTTATGATTCTCTTTTTACTTGAAAACTGGTATTTGCATTGTGGTCTCATATAAGTTTGAGCGGCATCTGACCAATAGTTTTTGAATTATCCTTAATAATTTTTATGTTTGTATGTTACCTCATATCTTACTACTTAGAGTTCCTAGATTTTAATCACTCTTCTATTAATCGAAAGCTGGGGCTTTAGGTTAGGTCCCGTAAAAATTTGAGTTCCGTCAGACAAGTAGTTTATGAGATTCTTATGATATGGAGGTAGAAATAGGTAATAAGGGAAAATATCGAAGAGTAACTATAACGATTAGTAGTTATTTTCTCTGAAACTATACTTTTTGTTACTTTATATTACAAACAAATATAATTATTAAAAAGAATCACAAAACTTTTTTTTTATTAGACACCCTAAAATTCAAAATAGTTTAGGTACATATCTGCAATTATCCAATAGCTTAACTTAAGAATGCCGAAGTAATGTGAGACAACTGCAGCATTTTAGTGACAATCATAAGTATATTTGTTGTTTTGATGAAATTGGTAATATTATGACCAATAACAATAAAAATCAATCACTAAATTATAATAAATCTGTAGAGAGGTCAATTCTGTACATTAAATATATTTCCAAAATAACTATCAGGGGGTGATTAGGGATCGATACTGATGCCAAAAATGCAATCAGTAAAATTTTTGTCTGTCTGTCTGTCTGTCTGTCTGTCTGATGTATAACCGTTATAGAAACAAAAACTACTCGACGGATTTTAACGAAACTTGGTACAATTAGTTTTCATACTCCCGCGCTGGTTATAGTATACTTTTCATCACGCTACAATCAATAGGAGCAGAGCAGTGAAGGGAAATGTTGGGGAAACGGGAGAAGTTACTCCATTTTTTAAGCTTCCGTCGCATGTGCAACCTTAATGGTTAAAGCTACACAGAAATCATGTATGACGGAAATGTTCTCCTTAAAATTATATAAAAAATATTCCACGACAGCATAAGTCTATCTTTTATGGTTGACTCACAATAACACGTGTAACTCCTGATAGCTTAGCAGTTCGAAGCTTTCTGATTAAGTATACCTATATTTTATCTACTCTTACGTTTATGACACTTAAGTGGGTGAAATAAAGGGGTGAAGTTTAAACGAAATTCACGCGGCAATTAATTATTAATAAAATAATTAAAGAATAAATAATTATCGGGTCCCAAGTAGAAACGAATATATGGCAGTTGTCTCAATTCACTTGTTTTCTTGATTGAAGAACAAAAAGACATCTTCCGTATTTTAAAAATAAAATAATTATTGGTAATTTACCTATACCAAATAATAGTTAATAGTGTAATAATTAACTATTCCAAAATTGATGAAGATATCTTTGTAATTGTAGAAGTTATACCATATTTGCACTAAAAACGCTCTCCTGAAAACTAACGTTTTTGTAGATGACCGTTTGTTCTTTGCTGCACATTGGACTCCTGAACAGGGAATTGGTTTCAATCTTGAATCTTCAAAAATTATAAACATTTTAGAAATTAATTATCACTTGTTTTTGTGAAGGAAACATTGAGAGAAACCTGCACTTCTGAGAGTTCTTTTCTTAATAACATTCCTAAAGATATTTAAGTCTAGTAAATCATGCTTGTTCAGTCTCGTTGATACTGTATCCCTCACATTATGGGGAGGCCCATAGTCCAGCTGAGAATAAGTTATGGGTTGCAGAACTTGCAGAGAACAAACAGGTATTCAAAAGTTAACTTTCATAATTATACTTTGTTACTAAGAATATTTTTACGGTAAATGACATTATGTACTTATCATAAGTCAGATCAAGAATTCTTTAATGTATGTAAAGTACAAATAAAGAAGATAATGCATTAAGGGAACATATACTATGTGATACATTTTTACAATTTTCTAACCCCCACCCCTATAAGTATTTGCCTAGACCCTACGTTGCCCTGGGGTGTTCACATGGTATTAAAAATGTGGTGCAAAAACATATTTTGGAATCATAAAGTAAAAAAAATATTCAATAGCTCAGAAAAGGGCAAGATTTCTCTGTGTATTGACTTTGTGATAAAAGCCTAAGACAACCTGCTCCCTCGCATTACTATGATTGGTATTTTGGAAGACACATTCCCCCTGGAATGTTTACACATGTCCCCCTCGTATGTTCCTTAATGTATTCACAATTCATGAAGGAAATATGTATTGGCCAGTTCCTATAACTCATCACACACAAAAATATACAAATGTGAAATATACAAAATAATAAGTAGAGTACAATGAGCAGTCTTATCGTCGAAGAGTAATTTATTTCCGACAACCCACATGTCTTTGTATTTGTACCATAGTAACAAAGACAAAATTACTTGCATGTGTAAGTGGTGCTGCTCTATAATTATAAAAGTTTTAAATTGGGTCTAACAATCCGCAACATGACTACATTTTCAATTTCATATAATAAAATTTGGCAGTGGCTAGTCGTCCGCTAAGCGGATGATTAAAATTTAATTATTCGTCCGATTATCGGATGAATAAGATAAACTTAATCGTCCGATTATCGGATAATGAAATAACCTGTACCTGTTGTCGTCCGCTAAACGGACGAATAAAATAACTTAATCGTCCGATAACATTAATTTATTGTTATACTAAATAAACCTGAATAATCGATATATATTAGGAGCGTTAGCTACCTGAACATATCGTAAGTGATTTTCATCATATCAGACCACTCGGTCTCATCGGAGAGAGTGATGATGTCTACATGTTATTTTATTCATCCGTTTAGCGGACGACTAGACACTTCGATAAAATTTAAATGATACAAATTGAGTTGAATGGCTTTCACAAGTAAATAGAGACATTTACATTTTTTTTATTTAAGAGTGACTTATAACTGCACACAATAAAATAAGTGTTTGAATAGATTGAAAAAATTGAATATTGAAAGTTGTTTTTAAATAAAATGACAAACGCTTAGTAAAAACTTTGAGCGCATTATGATAAAATTTATATGTGAAGGAAATAGATTCCGATTCTAGCTATTTATGTTTGTACTTACTTTTTCCATTTGCATGAACTGAACAGTCTCAGATTGACATTCGCTGACTTTTCTTGTAACCGTTATGGTCATTTTTACTATATTTTAAACAATATGTTGCACAAAACGGCCAAAATAATTATCACAGAATTCGCAATCACGGCTGTTTTTTTTTACTCCATTACTGCATATATTCAACTTAAATTACGAGAATAAACATCGCCTTACACAAGTAATTTCCGCAGAAAACCTGAATAACATAACTTTTACTACACTTAAAAAGGATTTAATTTTATCTTTGATCAGGCCCGAAATTAAAATTATAACAATTTGTTGTTTACGATACGCGTACACCCTCCTAATAGATGTTACACACGCACTCACTCGACTCGATTGAGTTGAGGATTGACTGACCTGCCTGCTGTTGACTAAAATTTTTCTTTCTGCAACACTGACATGACAATTGACATAACTTAATTTGGTGACGTTTTTATGACAGACTGTGACCAAAGACGCCATAGAGATAGGAATATAGGTAGGTACTTAGATCATAGAGATAGGAATATACTTAGATAGAGACGCCCTAAACCTAAACGTCATATAAAATTAGCTGGCAAAAGTGTGGCAGGCCGGCCATTTGCTATACCGCTCAAATACATGTCATCTCGTGTCAAACATTACAGTAGTGACGTCAAATATGTTTAGTATCGATAAAAATATGGTCAAGTGCGAATCGCATGAATACCTTTTTGTAGTCATGATAAGTAAGAACGAATTAAAAGTTTGTATATCATTAATATACAATGTGTCTGGTCACCGGTGTCGGAGACTTAAGGGTGATAAAATATGGTATTTTTTTATCGACAAATCACTACCCAAATTTTCTCTATCCCCCTCCATGATAAAATGGCAGCCATTTTGTTTAGAGAGCACACAGCAGAAGTTATTGTGTTTGTAACAATTTAATTTTTAATTCTTCCTAAAGACATTCCTACAAAACCCAAATTGTTACATCCAAAATTCAGAGTCAGTTTTTAAAGAAATTAAAAAAAAGACGAACGACATGTATTTTTGCTGTTGTAACGTAAGTCATTAAACTAAATATCGATACTGTTTTCGTATACGTAGTGCGCACAACACTAGTAGAAGCAGCCATGTTTTCTTTTACTAAAATTTTGACAGGCATTGTCAGACTCGCTATTTTTGCTTTAGTGTCTAAATGAAAGACGCTAGGTACCTAACTGACAAACATGACACTGTCACAATACTCACAATTTGACATAGAGATAGGAATTGCAATTTGACATAGAGATAGGAATGCAATTTGACTTTGACTTGTGAGTGTGACACAAAATCAACAAAACGGAAAAAAGTTGCCCAAAGAAAGAATATTATAGAGTACGGAATTTACCATAGAGTATTAATATGTGAAATCGTCGAAGTACCTAACGCGTAACCGTCGAAGTATAAGTGGGTGGACAGACATAAGAACTTTAAGTATGCGGTTTTTAAGCATTCATTAAGTCAGTGCTTGACCACAATCTTCGATTTTGACTATTTCATTAGTTTAGGTTATATAAGTCCTAAGTAACAGAACATCTTTGCTCGACGACGACGTCGCAATACATTAAGGGCCAACTCCTCGTGTGTCACCGACCCTGAGCCGAGTAAGGTCGCGATCTTAAAAACATAGAGATATTACACTAGAGTGGGTGAGCCATACGGCTGCCCATACATTGCAATCGCCCCCGGTTAGAAAGAGAAACAGCGATAACGATAATTACCTATCTCTATCCGATCCCGCTGAGCCAGAAAGAGAAAGGTGATTACTAAAGATTTCGTCTCTTTTTATCCGAGGTACGCTCTGAAGCCTGGCTTCTGCCCTCTAGTGTAATATCTCTATGTCTAATCCACTATCTAATACCACAAATTAGATACTTATAATACAGATTATAATATAGATTATAATAGGATATAGTGCCCAAAAACAACTCACACATAGACACCGTTCACATACACCAAAAATCGGAACATATTGGACCACTTGGACCGCGGTTGTTATTTCCAGCAATATGACATTTATAATACACAAATAAGATAATTTTCCTAAAAAATGGATAAGAAATGGAATGATTATAATTATTACCAAAGTGATTTTTTTTATTCGACGTTAAAATGCAAATTAAACATTTTTTGACATCTAGTTGCTACAGAAAGGTACAATAAGTCCTTACTTGCTTGTAATTCAATGATTCGTTACTAAACACTAGTCAATGTAGGACTAACTCAGTGCCAATATACAATTTGCACAGCGCTAACTGAGCTAGCGCGCTAAATTCGCATAGTGTAAAGGCAGTTAGACAGTAATTAGTACAGCGTAATGTATGATGACACTAGTTAGTGCACTGAGTTAGCGCTCTGCAAATTGTATAATGTACAGCCCCCATAAGTCGACGGACTATGACGGACCGTGTGACGGACGGTATATATTTATTTAGTGTTGCCAGGCCGCCAAACTTAAAAGACTGACAGATTAGCCACTTTGTTCGGTAAAAATGCCGGACACCGTACAAAGTCATCAATTTCAGCGTTTAGGTTGCTGGCGACGAGGGGTTTTGCCGGACACGCACCCAATAAGCCTTACACTGTTCGGCTTTATCCGGACGCCAGGCAACCTTATAATATATTATGTATGCGGAAGAATGAAACACAGCGACATAATTAATTTTTTGCCATTATCTATCTGCAAATTCGTGTTTACTTTGTTACTCGGCATTTCAAGGTTCCTTTTTGTCACTCTTGGTTGTAATTAAATAAACATGTAAGTACAGTGCGCCCAACTTATCTCTGAAATGGCAAAAATTGGATCTAACGAAAAGTCATTCATAAGTACGTTGTGGTCATTCATCTGTCAGTTACTAGTGTGCAATGATTGGTCAAATGAATGTCAAATGCGTCCGACAGCGCCTCTTTCGTTTCAATCTTAAGTTGGGTTTACTATACATCATTTTATCAATTTTGTTGCATTTGTTGCCATCCCAATAAATCGTTTGTGATTTTTGTCACAATATAAATCACTATTCATCGTCATAAATCCAATTTATATCTAATACGATTAATAGGCAATGCAGTACTCTCGGAGAAATTACTGCAAGGTTGGAGTAATACTGTATAGGTACTTGAGAGAAAAAAAATATGTTGTTTTACTTTTATGAGGAGTTTTATTTAAAATCATGAAAAAGCTCATGAATAGGTAGTACGATTTTTTATTCCACGCCACACTCCATTAAGTGTGTTCCGGCGATTTGTAACCGCCAGGTTGACTAGACGTAAATACAAAAACTTTTTATTGTTTTATTAAATTCATATTCTCCTAATACATAACAGTTTGAATTTTGGCGATGATGAGTTGATATATCATCGACAAAATGAGGTTAAAGAAAAATTTACTAAACTTGAACCTACCTAAAGTACCTACTTCACATGATGCAACGTTCTTGTCCAAGTCTATAGCTGAGCTGAGGTGTTTTATCCAAAGTTTTGTCCATAAGTCCATTACGGTACACACGGTAGATTTAAAATCGATGATACTCCGAGCTACGTTTGATAAGATCTATCGATTGATCGATAGTCGTATGTAAATTTATTGATTTTTTAAGGTATCACTCACAAAGAAAAACAATTAATATTAAATTGTTTTTAATTGCTTTAATTATTGTAAAACTTCATCGTCACTCTATTTAATTGCTATAATTTTATGCTTATATCTACAAATTATCATTTCATGGAAAATAGTGATAAATTTATCAGTTGACATTAAAGCCCTAATTGGCATTGTTAGTCGGGGATCATCTTTCCGTACATGAGTAAATAATGCCATGTGTACCTGGAAAAGTTTCAAATTGCAAAAATGTGTTTGAAAATAACTCTACCTACCTACTTTACTATCCAAAAATAGCGCCGAGAATTCTTTAGATAATACGTCACATCCGAGAAATACAGTGTTGCCATAGGAGAACATATTGACTTATGCTATTTTGAATGAAATATAAGAATGACTTAATTTGGTTAAACAAACGCTTTATTTTAAATATAATAGCATGATAATGATTATTTCACATTAACAAATGTAATGCTTTATTTTTTGATGCTAAGAATCTTATCAATTTAAATTAATATTTTTTTTCATTCTGCTTACACACCCTAAAAAAGGACCATTAATTTTGAACGCTCTTTGTAAATGGTCGATTTTCCTGTTTGCTGTTCTCCATTCGTCGCGAGTGATAATTTTGTTAAAACCTGAGCTCTGTTACAATCCATATTGTTTCTTAATATTAGTTACTATTATTTTATATTTATATCTTGGAAGTTTTGACTTAATTGTTATTATTTCATATTAACTACATAAAACGACTTATGTGGTACTTTTGCGTTTAGACGGGAGCCATCTTGCAATCTCTAATCAAAGGTCCTTGGCTCACAGTTTCGTTGTCTAGTTGAAAGCCAGTTAATTCATCATATTGTACTCAAATGGCGTTAAAACGAATTAATAGGGTACGTATTACATGATTGATTTTTAGTTTTAAAATTCTGGAGTTTGTATAATGGACTGTTGTAAAATTTGTAACAGACTTCGTAGTGAATGTTTCGTCATTGTGAATACCTATCATCGAAATTTCTTCTGGATAATTCTTAACTTGCGATCGATTTTACATAATATTCATGATAAATTAATGAGATCATTTGATTTAGCATGTGTAACGGTGTTTTACTGGTTCACGTAGTTGACAATTTTATGCACACGGCGTACTTAAAATGTCGGAATAATGTGCCAATTTTGAGGTTTTCTTGTCATATATCCATGACGTGAAAAGATCCAAGTTGATGAATCTTGGTTTTGTGGCTCTAAAATCGGTATATTTTATGTATTTAGGATGAATGAATAGCAATTGTGTTGACGCCCGTGCATTTGTTTCTGATGATGTGTTTGACATGTTTCACTTATCTCGGTATTGTGTTTCCTGTATTGTTGTACATAGATGATTTTATCTAATTATACAGGAATTACAAGACCTGGGCAGAGACCCTCCAGCACAATGTTCGGCAGGTCCACACGGAGAAGATCGTAAGTACCAGTGCTGCAATGCTGTGACTCATTCGATTGTGTTCAGTAAAAATGCATTATGTCCACTTTTTTATAACCAGTGTAATATCTGGGATGACTTACTATGGGTTAACCACTAACAGTATCTTGCATTTTGCTATAAGTTATTTATAGTTATAAGTAATATCATATCATATGATTCATATAAATATTTGGACTACAAACACAGATATAAAGTGATACAAGATATAAAATTTTACATATTGAGGCTTATCTATAAATGCAAATAAATATATTGGTTACACTACTTTAAATTAATTTGTAACTAGGATACACATTACAAAAGCCTTTGTCTTTTATTACTCATGGTTTATTTACGTTATATATGTATGTAATGATGTTCTTTCTTTATTTTACAGTCTTTCACTGGCAAGCCACAATTATGGGTCCAGTAAGTAGTTTCTAATTATGCAAATATTAATTTGAAATATTTTTGTTCATTATAATTTAAGAGCTTAAAATTGTTCTAAAAGGCAAACTCAAATTGAAGTTTATGTTAAACAACAAAAATTTAAATTAAATTATTTAGATATTTTTATGTACATTTCAGGTTGACAGTCCCTACCAAGGTGGTGTATTCTTCTTGACCATACATTTCCCTACAGATTATCCATTTAAACCACCAAAAGTTGCATTCACAACACGCATCTACCACCCTAATATAAACAGTAATGGTTCCATCTGTCTTGATATCCTGCGCTCACAGTGGTCTCCTGCACTGACTATATCCAAAGGTAATTTATTCTTGTCTTATTATGCCTTTACATTGAAGTAATGTAATGATGTTCTTGCCAAATGTGTTAAAATGTATACTCAATGTATGCTTTGTTTTCCATTACAGTGTTGCTCTCAATCTGTTCGCTGTTATGTGATCCAAACCCAGATGATCCTTTGGTGCCAGAAATCGCTAGGATCTACAAAACTGACAGAGAAAAGTACAATGAACTAGCCCGAGAGTGGACAAGGAAGTATGCCATGTGATGAGTCAATTGTGACATCAGCAAAACATATACACACACATCGCCACAGCCTGGGCTCCTCCCTCAGTTCCCGCTCCCTGGTCCTTGTAATCCAAAACCTTCAGCAACTTAAATTTACTGACATCCGTGTAAAAATATTCATGGTCACTTAGAACCTGCCTAATTTTTGTCATTTGTAATTTAATTGCATTGATTGTTGCATCCTAAGTAATAATGATACACATATGCAAATAGTTTCTGTTTATGTAATGTATAAGAAACATTTTCTATAAGAGAAAAATTGTTTTCTGTTAACAATTTGATGTGTCGGTAGATGTCTTATTGCATACACTCATTTAGTTAAAGTAAAAAATTAGTTAAATTTACATCATTTGAATTTATGTAATTCCTAAAGAATTTGTACTTTAACTAGATCTAAATTGCAATGTGAAACTGTACAATAGCCATATGTTTAGGAAATGGAGCGTTCCTTATTTATCTACTACTTGTTCACTTATAATTTTGTTGATGAAATGTAAGTAAAGCTCATTATGTGTTAAGAACATTCTGGGTATTGTAAGTAAATGTATTACAAAATGAGCTTGTTTGACGGAGTCGTGAGTGATAATTTTTTTACTAGTAAAGCAACTTTTTTTTTAAGTTAGTGAATGTAGCGTGCTACAGAACAGACTGGCATTGATTGAAACGGTCAGTTTTCTTTCATCCACAATATTCTGCTATTACGATAACGCTCCAATAGTTACAAGTTTCAGTATAAAATTACAGTGTATCTCATAAGATAATAAGTTACGATTAATCTAGACTTTTTTTCAATATGGCGATCTTTATATTATAATTTTATCTAATATATATTGTGGTTGTAAGGATACCTGCGTTGTGATTTCCGCATAATATCCTATCCACACCGACCGATCCTTATTTCCTTAGCATTATATTTATCATTGAAAATATTGTGTCGAGGCGCGGGTGGCAATACGTGGTGTGTTCTTGCGGCAGGAGGAAGCTTTTGTTCACTTGGTTTAACACAGGGAGAGATAGAAAACTTAAAGCTTTTAATTGTAACCGATCGACAAGATGTATTTTAGCTTCACTAAATTGTAAGAAACAATAAATTATTGTGTATGTAAATAACTCCTTGAGCTTTATTTAGGCGAACACCTCGATGAATAGGGCAGGGGTAGTTTTGCATCCTAGTTGTCGTGATTGAAGAAAAAATTGTTTTTATAAATACAGACAAAATATACCAGCACCCGGTTAAAAGAACCGCAGTGAATAGGTATTTTGAATGAGAATTTCCCTGTCCATTCGAGCGAAGCTTAGCGAATGAACAGTGCAGTATAGCTAAAATTATCCATAAAAACATTGAATGGACAAGAGCCCTGTTGTATTTTGGTACATACGCCAAAATAGCGTATAAATTGGGTAGTGTATTGAACTTGGATCCATTGAACTACAATGATTTAGCGCTTTTCTAGTTCAGGAAGAAGAGTGCCAAAAACTAAATGGATCAGTTACCAAAGTAGTTTTAGGTATGTGTATTGTGCTCGTATACAAGTTCAAATAATGTACAAACATGTGGTCATGAACTCGATTAATTTGAAATTTTTTTCAGTCGAAAATCAGCACAGGCATAAATAAATCATTTCTACGAAACAGTCCAGATTAGAGATTTAAATTACGGAGATATCTTACATACTTGCAAAGCACACAGATACAAGTACTTACAACCCGCATTAAAATGTAGGCAAATGATAAAAATAAATGCATTTAACGTTTATAATTTCCTCAAGTAGTAGAATAAGGTTTACCATGACTACTAGTAAAAGAACAGTAGCCCTAGTCAGATATTTGTTTATAACATTCGTAACCATTTAACATATTTATGTCTAACATCCACATAGTGCATTTAATTTTCATTTCAGTGTAACTTTTCGTGGCATTTCCCGACAATTTTTTGAGGTTCTGTACTCTACAATCTGGATAGGCTGATCAAAACTTTTCTGTGTCTTTTCCGTCAAATTCCCGTCTGAATACTGGGGAAAAGTGGATATTTTTTTGAAAATGTACACAATAGTGTTTATTGAGGCGAATATTACTTCCTTTTGGTGTCAGTGGGAGTAGTAATAGGTACCTAAAGTAAGGCCATTTTAATAGGCCACATTTGACAACTGTTTGTCTTTGCTTTATAGTGAGGGTAACCTGCTGAAAAACATCGATTAATTTAATTAATCGATGCGGACTTCAAACATCTGTAAATTGAATGTGATTGTTATAAAAACTATTTTAATGACCGCACAGTTCAAACAATGACTAAAAAAAACGACAAAAATAATGCGTCTAATAATGGCGCGAAATGAAATCATGACTTTTTTGTAACATTTCACGTTTCTGGATACTGGCTTTTGAGCCAGACGTTATATATTTAATTGAATGATTACATATTTTTTGGCCTAATATGTAAGAAAATTAATTCTGTTCCCATTAAAATATATTTTATTTTGTAATCGTGAAATACTTTTTGACGATTAGTTCGACTTCTCGAATTCAACTTATCTACTGATCTGTTTCTTTTGGTACCATCCCTCATGTTTAGAAAAAAAAAAGAGTTCACTGACGTAACTTTGTAACGACGTCAGTTCTTTACTTAAAAGTGTAAAAATTTTAACAATATCTAGTAGGAAATATTAAATAATATGGAGTGCCTCCCTTACAAGGTTACTTTGTAAAATTTTGACGAACTGTCAAATGTGGCCTATTAAAATGGCCCTACTATATTGTAGCATTTTTGAAGACTAGACCATATTTATTAAGATTTTAATATCCTACTAGATTTTATATTTATGTCATCAGCATTTTCTCTTTGTCGTCCTACCCTATATTATAGTAAAGATACCCACCCACTTTTTTGGATCCAAATTCGATAAGCTTTCTTTAAAGAAATGTGACTATCGTATCGGGTGGTTCAATCTAGTACCTTCTGGTATTTTTTGATGATCCATAAAACTACTATAATCTGGACGGAATGGTAGAGTATGTTACCTGAAGACAGGTTAAAATCGCAATAGGTAATCGTAGTTACCCGGTAGGGGTGGGTATCTATCTATCTACACTTATCTACCGACAATCTGATCGTGCAGGTGTAGCCAGCTGTAGGAAATATAAAATAGGTAGTTAGTCATATACTTATGTATAATGAATGTTAGAATTGATTAAGATAGTCATGGTCCAAGAGCTCGCATCAATTTTGGGTACATAGGTATTTGAAGCAAGCTGAAAAGAACTTGTCACTTAGCTCTCCTATCATATCCCAATACAGTAGTGCAGACCTGGCGGGTCAGTAGCGGGCGGGGCTTTAGCCGACCACAATTTTTTTTCATTATAGTCTAAGATCCGAATCTAAATCGACATTCACTGGGTTGATAAGAGAATCAAACTTATTTTATAATTTTGGAGATGTTTTAAAATGTATGGAGCCCCGGCCACCACTTTGTACACCATACTCAAAAATGGAGAAACACAATTAAAACAGTTTTCAATCATCCAATTCCTTTAGTTTTGTGGTATAACACAAAAATGTACACTTAAAATTCGGATCTTCTACTATTAAAATGTATTTGAGGCAATATGAGATTTTATATGTCATAGTTGAATGTTTAAAGAATGAAAAAAAAAGCCAGACGATTCAGTTGAGGTTTTGTGGGCCGCGACCCGTCCACCCACTAGCTTCACCCACCAGTGGTTGCCAGGCGCGTGCAACCGTGCAAGATATTTTGAAAAAATATTAAAAAAGGTATTTGACGCAAATTGAAATTTTACTGTTACTATTTTATTTATTTTACTCAGTTTCCACTATAACATATGAAAATCTCATATTGCCTCAGATACATTTTTATGAAAAAAAAAAATTCGTGGTCGGCTAAAGCCAAGCTAAAGCTTCGCTACTGACCAGCCAGGTCTGCACTACTTGATGGGTATGATAGGAGAGCTGTGACAAGTTTTCAGCTTGCCTCAAATACCTACCTACCCAAAATTGGTGGGAGCTCTTGGACCAGTAGAGCTATGTGACTAGTTTTCAGCTTGCCTCAAATAGGTACCTACCCAAAATTGGTGCCAGCTCTGCTACTATGCTTTTCTCGACGTATACCTATGAGCGTAGGTATACGACGTACACCCATGTATTGATAGTGAACTAGGATTCCACTCACGCATGATACTAACTACCAAACTACTGCACATAGAGACCTATTGCTACTTTAGGAGCTCATGCTTGGAACTTCAACTCACGGAGATCTCTGTCATCAAAATAAGTCGCCGAGATAGGAAATATAACAAAAGTAGCAGTGCAAGTGTACTTACTTGACTAACGTCGAATATAGTTTACCTATATTAAGTATTTTGAACAAGATTAGATACTCTATTACAGAAAACTCCTGAGGTTACTGCAATGGAGTTAATAAAACCTTTCACTTGAGAATAAATAAAAGACTTTCGCGCCTCGTGGTTTCAAGTCAATACCCATATTACCCATCGCTACATTCATGTAAAATGCATAAGCAGGTAAACGTGTAATTTATGCTGCTCTATGGATTTATACGATTCCGTCATCACTCTGTTGAAGCTTTGTGCCGTTGTTGTGCCTACTAAAATCGAATAAATCATGCATGTGGTATTGAGTACATTTTGGGAGTGTGCGCAGGAATTGTTTGATATAATATAATTCCCCCATCCCCGTTCTTCCATCGCACGACACGACGTACGGCCGGTATCCATCCATACGTAGTTAACATCCCACCGGTCCGAACGTCGAGGTTCGCCTCGTCTTTCGTTATATGTACGTACCGCGAAGGATTGGAACAACTTGCCTGCGTCAGTGTTTCCGCATACATAATGACGTGAGAGTCTTCAAGAGGAGAGTGAATAGGCTTTATCTAAGTTAGTGCGCTCATCACTATGGCTTCATTTCCACTTACCATCAGGTGGGATCGTTGTCAAGCACTATCTTATAAGAAAAAAAAAAGTGGCACTTGCCTGCGGCATCGGATATCGTATTGGTACCTATTTGGGATGCAATAATGCAATGCTTTAACAGTGAAGATTTGGAAAGCAAACATTATATCTCGGTCTACTGTCCAGTCGTTACGGCTGTCCATCTCACCAGTACCGAATATTGGCATTTTCTTCAGTACCTACCTAATTACCTACTATTTCAGGTCTATCGATCGTGCTCTAAGAATGACTGAACGTTGTCTTTATAAACAAACAACTTTATCGACTGTTACTATCACTACCTACAGCAGAATTAGTGGACTTCGTTTGGTATGTGAATACTTAGGCCCGGCGCCCATTACCGGCATCGGCAAGGATAAGGATTTTAGGTGATAAAAACATTAGATATACATTAACTTCATGGCAATAAAGTAGAAATTTCTATGATATATGATAGTAGTAAAATACCACTTCGGTATGCTTGAGGCTACTGAATTGGCAGCTTTGAGGATGCTTCGGGATAATTCAGGATCCTTCACTACGCCGTTGTCCGCCGTCGCGTCGCGCCGCCGCCTTCGCCGAAGCAGCACTCGGTGCGGCATGCTTAAACACGCCTCGTCATCCCTAAGAACGTTGCAGCATGCCAAGGCATAGTTTCCGACAGTGTGCGCTGGCATGTAGGAATGCCGAAAGATCCTTTTCCTTGCCGATGCCTATAATGGGCGCCGGGCCTTATGTATCTTTTCGTACTTAGGTACTTACATAATGAGACCAATGCTAAACTTACGTAATGCAAACTAGCGGCGCGCGCCCTGGTTGGGGTGACACAATGCCGACCGTACCGGGTGACACCCAAGATAGCTACGCAACTGCAACTAAAACCTCGATGTGGTCTCCAAGACAGTTACGACGTCACATCGTGCCCTAAATAAGCTGTTCCTATTGTAATTATTAAAAAACTATAAATATAAATATATAACTAAACAAATCATAGCCCCACACTAGGAGTCACTGTGTCAGGAATGCCATGGACAACACACAAGACAAGGACATCCGGACCAAGAACGGAGAATTAGACATTCAAATTTCCGCCTCGCTGGGAATCGAACCCAGGAAGGACTCTGAAAGCACCCACACAAAGTAGAATGAGGAAAACCAGGCATCTTTTTAGTATTTTCAAGTGTCATAGACAATTAACAGGTGATGTGTCATGTGTCACACTGATAATAACTGGGTGACTCAACGGAAATAACTAAAAATATTCAGGAGCGTAATCACAAACTAATTATGTATTGTAATGTGTTTAGGAACTGTAGGCTCAATTTACATTGCCGCGGAATGGAACGGAACGGAAGCGTCAATTGCGCCTCATTGCGCGCGAATGCTCGAGAATTCTCGCGTTTGCGCCTTGAGGGACGTTCAGTTGTTAGTCTAGATCTTTTACTTCATAAGAATGGTTTGCACCAAATAGATCAACTTTTCCTCTGAATCCATGTTTTTGTTGCACGGTACGTACACAACAACCTGTTTCGTAGACGCTTGACACTGCACTACCGACCGACCGACTCCCCCTTCGCGCCACTTCCCGTGGATTCCACAGACGGCACCGACGGTAGCTACGGGAATTCTCGAGAATGCGCGGGGATTCCCCGGAAGACGCGCGACCTCTTTTTCGGCTCGTCTTTAGTTTGTACCTTACACAATTGATATAAAGTTCATTATGCTATGTAGAATTTCGTTGCAAAAATTCGCTTCCATTCCATTCCGCGGCAATGTAAATTGAGCCTTATGATAGCAGTATCGAATTTGGCCCGTTTGCTATTTTTAATAATTTCGTGTTACGTACTTATTGATGCAAAAAGTTAACATTTTTAAATTACGAATATTGCAGCGATTATAACGGACTTCCATAACATACAATATTTTTGTCTGGGATTTGCATACAGTACTTGTATTGCATGGAGGTAAAAAGAAAAAAAAGGCAAAGAAAAAAATTATTTATTACACATGCATGAGCAATGACTCACATTTTTTTTAAATGTAATTGGTATCATAAACAAGAAATTAAGTACTTTGATTGTTCGACAAACGTACAAAACAAAGATTATTTCCAATAAATCTGGCTATAATAACACCCCATCATACAATACCTACACACGTCGTCGATAAAATACATACGTTAATCTACATCTGATTATATTTGGTATAAGTAGGTAATATAATTTGTACACTAATAAATAAATATTTTGTAACAGCCAAGACATTACTATCAAGCTGATTCTCATATTACAACTTCACTGAAATAATATATAATATACGACAGTATTTAACACAATAATTTAATAGCTAAACAAGTTTACACATTGATGCAATCTCTTATCAGTCACTCACTCATAATACGTAAACTTATCATCATCATAATATACATAATTATATTATATCAACATCGTGACGCGTTTGAACCCGAGGTTTTCACTATAAAATCTTTATTACAATAAGATAGGACAATAGGTGAAGATCAAGGATATGCGAGTGGAATGGAATATTATTCTTTCCTTTGGGAGTGGAAAATGGGAGAGGAAATTTAAGAGATAGGGGATATAATATGAATAAATGGAATAGAGTGTATTACGATAAATATTTTGTATATGATTTTATTTTCAATTCAACATTATCAAATCGAGAGAGTACAGTCAGCGTCATATAGTACAGTCAGCGTCAAATAGGGTATTCAAATAAATAGACGCAACCAAAAAGTCGATAATATCGGTACAAGCAAAGTTTCCTTATTGTTGACAACAATATAGTCGCTCAAATGGCCGAGACGTTTAAAATGTCATATACATCGGGTCAGTCATAACACCATAAACATAGTTACAGTCATCTCGTCAATGGTATCCAAGCATTCAAAGCGTTCAAAAATATGGAACATTAGAAAAATAAACTACAATAAACTAAACCTAATGTTATTGGCATGTCGTTCTATTATCTATCATTGTATGTCAATATCTATAATTCAAATCAATGTCAAGTTTAATACTAAGGCAAGTTTGAAATAATATCTATTGATGCATAACTGTATCCGATGTGATCATAGAGATATTACAACAGAGGGCAGAAGCCAGGTTTCAGAGCGTCCTTTGGATAAAAAGAGACGAAATCTTTAGTAATCATCTTTCTCTTTCTGGCGAGGCTACAGAGCGTACCTGGGATAAAAAGAGATGAAATATTTAGTAATCACCTTTCTCTTTCTGGATCATCGGGATTGGAGAGAGATAGGTAATTACCGTTATCGTTGTTTCTCTTTCTAACCGGGGGCGATTGCAATGTATGGGTAGCCGTATGGCTCACCCACTCTATTGTAATATCTCTATGGATGTGATGGCTTTTGTATTAAAATGATATCAAAGCAAGCATTGAAGCACCACTTCATTTGACATACATGACTTGCACTTGACATTGAATTAATCAATTTACTTATCGGAAGAAATTATGCACAATGAACTTTATCGCATGTCATTTAAAGTCCATTTTTATTATGTGTTGCTATAATTTTGGCTCCTTGGGTGCTACATATTTTTGAATACTTTGGTTGCTTCATACTTTTGAACACTTTGGCTGTTAGGCAACCAGTGGCGTTGTGGTTGTCACGGTATTAATGCCGACTTGGGTGTTATCAAGTATTCGGTGTTGTGCTTGCTCCGGTATATTTTTACACGGTAGATGGTCTGAACAATTTGATCGCTTTGGTTGAGCCGTTCTTAATGGTCATAATGAATGTTTCCAAGTATTTGGTAATCATGACTGCTACGTACTATATGACGCTGACTGTACGTAGCAGTCATGATTAACAAATACTTGGAAACATTCATTATGACCATTAAGAACGGCTCAACCAAAGCGATCAAATTGTTCAGACCATCTACCGTGTACAAATATATCGGAGCACTCACAACACCGAATACTTGATAACACCCAAGTCGACATTAATACCGTGACAACCACAACGCCACTGGTTGCCTAACAGCCAAAGTGTTCAAAAGTATGAAGCAACCAAAGTATTCAAAAATATGTAGCACCCAAGTAGCCAAAATTATAGCAATACATAATAAAAATGGACTTTAAATGACATGCGATAAAGTTCATTGTGCATCATTTCTTCCGATAAGTAAATTGATTAATTCAATGTCAAGTGCAAGTCATGTATGTCAAATGAAGTGGTGCTTCAATGCTTGCTTTGATATATTTAATACAAAAGCCATCACATCCATAGAGATATTACAATATTTACAATAGAGTGGGTGAGCCATACCCATACATTGCAATCGCCCCCGGTTAGAAAGAGAAACAATGATAACGGTAATTACCTATCTCTCTCCAATCCCGATGATCCAGAAAGAGAAAGGTGATTACTAAAGATTTCGTCTCTTTTTATCCAAAAGACGCTCTGAAGCCTGGCTTCTGCCCTCTATTGTAATATCTCTATGATCACATCGGATACAGTTATGCATCAATAGATATTATTTCAAACTTGCCTTAGTATTAAACTTGACATTGATTTGAATTATAGATATTGACATACAATGATAGATAATAGAACGACATGCCAATAACATTAGGTTTAGTTTATTGTAGTTTATTTTTCTAATGTTCCATATTTTTGAACGCTTTGAATGCTCGGATACCATTGACGAGATGACTGTAACTATGTTTATGTTGTTATGACTGACCCGATGTATATGACATTTTAAACGTCTCGGCCATTTGAGCGACTATATTGTTGTCAACAATAAGGAAACTTTGCTTGTACCGATATTATCGACTTTTTGGTTGCGTCTATTTATTTGAATACCCTGATTGTCTCTAACTATTTGACGCTGACTGTACCAGTATTCTAGTTTACTTTCCACTAATATCTAATCACATTTGTATCTATAAAAAAAACTTAGTACATGTCAGGCTCATTCCATGTCAAGATAATACACATTATCAAGTCCTGATAATTTGTCAAATTTAAATAGGTACACTAGGCCATACAATCTATTAAAACACTAGCTTTACATATACTTATAAGGAGTGGCAGCAATTTCAATACACCTTTAAGATAAACTGCGATGCATGGAATTAAAATCAAATGAGTTCAAACTCGGGGCTTAAGTATAACAATGTTTGAACACTTGCACTTTCCAATTTATGATTCCATCATCAGATCTTGTAATATAAGTTGCTTTCCTAATATTGTAGAAATGGACAGGTTTTCAAATAAAACCTACTTGCATAATTATTATTATAATGACGTCATCATATTTGTCATACACATTGTACGAACAAATGTGTTGTTTCAACCATTAAACGTTGACATATCGGCAACTTCTTTGATCAACAAAACCCAAATGGCTATAACTGAAGTATTTTTACATTTTTCATCCATTCCTACCGCTTATCCACTACAAACCTAAACCAAATGCGTATCTATTAAGTACAAATCTGGCTAGGACTCAAACCCCAATCCATTCGTTCAAAATCTCCGCAAACCAATCCTGACTATAAACTATAACTACAACTCAGTAGTCTCCATATTCTTAGCGTTCTTCATCTGTTCCAATTGCTGGTAGAAATCATAGTTCCCGTTTGGTTCTGTCTCCGTCTGTATCGACGGGAAGCCGGTGGTGATGAAGTATGGTTTCTCGTTCGCCAAGTCCTGGTCTACGACGTTCTCGTCCAGGGAATCCCGTTCGGAGCGGCTGGCCTGGTCATCAGACTTGTACCAGTCGTTTTCATACGCGTGCAGCCATATTGGATTGGAGCCTTTGGTGCTGTGTTTGTTCGTGTTCGGAACACGGCCGCCAGAGCTTCGGATCGTCATGTCTGACTCGCCGGGGGTCGGGGAACCTGGGAATAATTACAGCTGTTTATTTGATGTTATTAGTTTGTTTTATACCAAGTTCCTACTCTACCTAGTGTAGCCTTCTTATTTCAGAGATCGCCCCATATTCATTAGTATATTATGTCGTTGAAGAGTTGCTATTTCTGAGAGAAGAACTTGTTTGTTTACATCTGTTCGCCCGCTTAGTAGTGATAGTGAACTTGTCTGCTCTTCGATTCTAATATTACTTATAAGCTTATAACAAACAAAGAGTATTTCATATCCCTGCCCAAGTCCTTATCTTACCGCGGTCACTGAAATGCGATCAAACGTTTGTTCATTAAACGAATGTTTGTACGAATGTGCAAGAGACTACACTAGGCTTCGCTTTTTGCGCGTTCGACTAGGTTGACAACTATCGATATTTTGTCAATACTTTTATGCACGTCATTTTTTAAGTCTAATACAGTTTGAACAACCACGATTGTGTTGAAAACTTCGCATAATCATTTGTGAACTCCACCTACACTTTCGTGCAATGTACAAAGGTTCGCGTGCATGTGAATGGGCGCGGTAAGACTCAAGAATTCAAGGGTCAAAGACAGGCGTAGCAAGGAGGGGGCGGGGATTTAGCTCCGGGTGACACCCAGTCGCGAAAAAGATACGAGACATTATGAACAAACGACTAAAGTTACTCCAAAAAATTGTATTTCTGCTCAGTTATCTAGCGAGGGGGGGGGGACGGATGCAAAACGGCTCTTTGGTGTGACACCGTCCCGGGTGACACCCATGCTAGCTACAAATGCAAATATTCTTTATTGCGCACAAACAGGACATTAGCTACGGCAGTGGTCAAAATCTGAATCATCAAAACCCTCACAATAAGCCGTAGCGGTGGCAGCCTTCAGCCGGCGGCCGTAGTCGCGGCGCTGCGACACGCAGCCGACTAGCGTGAGCAGCAGTAACAGCGCCAGCAGTAGCGCCGCCCACGCCAGCCAGTACGCCGCGCCCGCGCCCGCCGGTGCCACGTGTAGCGCCGCGAGCTCAGCCGGTTGCGTGTCTAGCACGTTGAACTCCTGGAATGTATAATCATTATGCAGCTTTTGGAATGATGTTTCTTATAGCATGGTATGGATGGAGGCTAGAACAAAAAATGACTAAGATTTTTTCGTCTCACTGAGCAGTTGTTCAAGCTGCCAGGTGAGATATGTCAGATGATATAGGTCAATAATGCACTGTGGTACTGACAAAGAAAGTACCTCACCTACATGTAAATCACCTACATGGCGTTATTCTTAGGTAGGTCACAGTTAAAGTCCAACTTAGCGCTTGACTACGACCCCATTTGATGTTCTGTGGCAACGCAGTCCTTTCCTTCACTGAAGGACTACATTTAATTAGGGGTTGATACATTGGGAAATCATAAGGAAGAATAAGCATGTGAACATATCTTGTATTGCAGAAGCACGGTTCCCAACTATTACTTAAGTTTAAACCGACCAATAAACGCTAGCGATCATTAATTACCTTGAACAGCTCGTCAAGTTGTTCGATGTTCTCATCAACCAGCTTCAACACCTGCTCCACTTCCAGCACCGAGTGGTCCTACCCGTTCACCAGGTGCAGGTACAGGTCGGATTTGGTGTTGTCCACTGAGCCGTCCTCTTGTATTGTAGAAACACGATTCCCAACTATTACTTAAGTTCAAACCGACCAATAAACGCTAGCGATCATTTACCTTGAACAGCTCATCTAGTTGTTCGATGTTCTCATCGACGAGCTTCAACACCTGCTCCACTTCCAGCACCGAGTGGTCCTGGCCGTTCACCAGGTGCAAGTACAGGTCTGTTTTGGTGTTGTCCACTGAGCCGTCCTGTAACAATAATACCAGTTAAAACTATTTTAAATGTACCTACTAAGGAAAAAAATATCAAACATAATTTAAAATTAATTGAAGAACTTGAAATGATAATTTATAAATGCTTCAATTCATTTTACTTTAGTAATCGGGTTTAATTTAGCTTGTAAGCCTCAAGACTTTTTAAATTCTCGCCATCAACGTACAGTGAAACTTCATCATAGGAGCGGAAAGATTGTATTTGTGTCAGTTGCCACGACGAACTCCATATCCAAATGCGAACGGAGTAGTTTTGCGTCAAACTCTTCAGACACGACGCAATTGCAGTGCGTTTGGAGCAGGTTACTATATCATACCTTATTCTCATGCACCCGCAAGTCATCAGCGACGTCAGCTAGTCGTCCCCGGAACACAGCCACGCGCTCGCGCACGTCGGCGGGGTGCGCGCGCAACACGAACCGCACGCGCTTATCGCTAAGTAACTATTTAACGACAAGGTACCTATTCTCATCACCCTACTACACAACGTACCTTATTCTCATGCACTCGCAAATCATCAACGTTCACGACGGAAGCGGTGACGTCAGCCAGTCGTCCGCGGAATACAGACACGCGCTCGCGTACGTCAGCGGGGTGCGCGCGCAGCACGAATCGCACGCGCTGGTCTTCACGGAGGAGATATATGAACACGTGCGCTTCATCTGCGTTGCCTGCCGTGTCGTTTGCTAGCACCTTTGGAGGATCGGTTGGTATTAATAGTGACGTAGCAAGCCGGGGAGAGGGGTGGTCCGCCCTGGGTGACATCAATTTGAGGGTGACACCCAGCCGAGAAAAAATATGTGGGACATAAATGAACAACAGACTATGATAAAAACTACAAAGAGTTACTCTGCAAAATGGGATTTCTGCTCAGTTATCTAAACCAATGTAATATCACAAATCATAGACCAGTAGGCCTTGTAGGTAATAAGGCGCTGTCTCTGTCACCCACACGTTGTGAACGTGAACTGTCTGGATTAAGAGTTCATAATATAGGCCTAGTACAGATGCACAGGCTTCGTTCACGGACACGAAACATTGTTAAATTGTGGTTCAAAGTGTTTCCATATATCGTGTTCGTGAAGGTGTTTCGATACAAATGTGAATAAATAGTAATAAAATATTAATGATTTTAAACAAAATGAGTACTCAAGAGCTTTAATAAATTCTGGAAGTTGTATCAACTCCAACTTTAACTTATTCTGGACAGCGACCAGAGAGAGAAAGAGAGAGATAAATTGAAAAAAAAACCCGATACATACCTTAAAATCAAAGTACCCCTTCATGCCTTTCTGTGGGTCGAAGTTCAAAGCCACCGCACCCGTCTCCACGTTGACGAGGAACGGCGACACGGCCAAGTTCTCTAGACCCTCAGTTAGAGTTTCTTTCACTTCTCCCACCAGATAGTAACTTATTCTTGCGTTCTCTCCTTCATCTAGATCTATGGCCTAAACATAAATCATACACTTATTTATAGTATTATTTGACTTAGGTAGAGTAATTATCTTTAATTTTAAACACGTTTCTGTTACATAGTTACAGTTATAATGTTGCGCTAAATTAATTTATTTAAAGATGGAAATTATGCTAACACAGTTTCACTTATCAAAAACGTTCCTTGTTTTCGGTCACATTGTTATTGTGAACTAACCTTATAACAAAATAGTTACGGCTTTGAGTTACGGTCTCATTTTGACTGCAGTACAAACCAAGTAAATTACAAACTCTTCAAGAAATGCTCGTCTAAGTAATTAAAACTATTTTTATGAAAGTGTTAAAACAACGAATAAAAGTCAAATCATCTATAAAAACCCAAAAACATCAACTCACCTTAACATGCATGAACTCTATCCCAAAGTCCGCTTCTGTGGTAATCCCACCAGTGAACACTTTGTTCAGGAACTGTGGGCTGTTGTCGTTGACGTCATTCACTTTTATATGCACTTTCAGCGTGCTGACGCCGTCATTTGATTCTATGTACCGTGGCGTTGTGACGCAGTCTTCTGAAGCTAGTACCGTCAATGTGTATTTGGGTTTCTGTTCTCGGTCTAGCGGTTTAGTTGTGGATAATCTGGAAAATAAGTTCTCTATAATTATCGAGACCGTCGCAAATGTAATGTAATATTTACATGATATAATATTATCGATAAATAAGTGAAAATGTAACGGTTCGCTGTCTGTACATGGAAGATATTATATGAGAAAAGCGTCATCACGTGACTTGGACCGACGTCACAAACCGCTAATTGTCATTCGCGCTTGTCAAGATTTATTGAAATTATTCGTCATACTGTCACTAACAGTTTCGCGATTCATTAAGTCATGTCATGCACTTAGAGATAGTTACCACAAATCCAGTATACATAATAAATACATTTATATAAAATTGTAAATTATTGTGTCAAAATCCCTATTGATTTATTAAGTAACTAAACTCACCGATGAGTATTCCTGTCGACTTCAAACATAGCATCCTCATTCCCCTCCACGATATAATAGCACACTGGCAACACCGGTTCATCTCCCCTATCTATCTCATCGCGTTCGATCACATCGGGCAGCACCACGGCCGAGTCTACGACGTTCTCTGTTATGTTCAGATAGAAGTTTTTGTAGGGGAATCGCGGGCGATAGTTGTCCACGTTTTGCACGTAGATCGTCACGTCCAAGTCGGAGCTTAAAGGCGTTGGCAAGCCGAGATCGTACGCTTCTATGCGGAGCTGTGGAAAAGTAACGTGATATGGGACTGGCATTTGTTTTGAATTAATATTTCGATATTTTTCTTTTCATACTGTGCGCCTGAAATTGTTATTATGACTTATTTTAAAGAAAAAACGACTTTATTCTACGAAATATTAACTTTTAACAAAAAATAACCAACATAAAAATCGAAAAGTACATATAAGTTAAAAACGTGAAGTAAAAAAGTGGCATTGTAATGTTGCATCGCGTTCGGTCCGCCAGATTCTCACTGAAACAGCCATGTCCGGTAATTATCTGTGTCAGACGGCAAGTGAGGTTACCTTCCTTCCTACCGAGTTTAGCTTCGAGGCTCGGTTGGATTGCACCATCAATGCGTTGGCATAGCAGCGCGATACCTACAGTAATTTGAGCGCGCGTCTCACATGAAACGCTATGTCCGTAGGTACCTGATAAGTAGTCTGTATGTCGCGGTCGAGCGCGCGTGTAGTACGCAGCGCGCCGGTGGCCGCGTGCACGGCGAACGCGCGCCACGCGCCCGCCGCGTCGCGCCGCAGCCGGTACCGCACCGCGCCGTTCGGGCCCACGTCCGCGTCGATCGCGCGCGCCGTTAGCACCACCGTGCCGATCGTTGCGTTCTGCGTGGTTATTGAAGTTAAGGTTAAGTACACTAGGTCATACAGTGACGTTACGTACGTGCACGTACGTCACGAACGTACATTGTAATATTTACAAAGTTTTGTAAACTTTTTGCTTCTTCTAAAATTTTGAGCTATTTGGTTAGGTAACCAATGGCGTCTGGCGGCGAACACTCGTTTGCAGTCATTTTCATGCGATATAGCAAAATTTGGTATTTTTTAATCATCCGTCTACTACGCCGAGCGGTCACAAGGACAAAACGAATGATCGTTATACGACGACTAGCGAACGCTCGTCGCCAGACGCCATTTGAAAAACAGAGCCCCTGGAGGGACTACCGCGCGAACAGTCGCCCTGTGTTCGCGTCGCCGCCCATCTCGAAACGGAACAGTTCTTTGCATTGACCATTAACATACCTCGGGGCCCTCGGGCACTTTAACAGTGACGTTCTGCGGCGGGTGCACGAACACGGGCGCGTGGTCGTTGTAGTCCGTGACGCACAATCTTAGTTCCCCGCGGACCACATTTGCGGGTACGCCGAGGTCGCGCGCCTCCACCGCCAGCGAGTAGTTGCCGTAGCGGTACTGGGGCTCTATTTTTGAAATGGGCTTTGACCAATACATACCTCGGGAACCTTAACAGTGACGTTCTGCGGCGGGTGCACGAACACGGGCGCATGATCATTATAATCCGTGACGCACAATCTTAGCTCCCCGCGCACGACGTTCGCGGGCACGCCGAGGTCGCGCGCCTCCACCGCCAGCGAGTAGTTGCCGTAGCGGTCCTGGAGGGACTGCCGCGCGAACAACCGGCCCGTGTTCGCGTCGCCGCCCACTTGCTCGAAACGGAACAGTTCTGTGGGTTGAATGTTATAATTAACGGAGTTCAAATTCAAATTCATTTATTCGCTTTAAAGTGGGTACAATATTATGATCTTACAAATTAAATTAAAATTCCGCCACAGTCCACCTATTAAAGGCATGCGAATGTTTACATAATACTTGTCACAATTCTTAGCTCCAAATTAATAATTAATTACACAAATATCAATTCAATTCTATTTACATTATATTACACTACATTAAATTACATTACATTGCATTACATTAAATTACATTACGCTTCATTACATTACATTAATATAATATAATATATTAAATTTTAATTAGGTAGTTACATTTTGGTGTCATAGTATAACAAGTCATTCGGATCTATTTTCTAGGTATTCTTTTACATAATAATATATGCATTTTCTAATAAGTATACTTTTAAAGATTTTTTAAATTCATAATAGCTTTTAGATTTTATAGAATTAGGTATTTTATTATATATTTGAGGACCAATACAAAAAACACTGTTGTGAAATAATTGGGTTCTAGATTTAGCCGCTCTTAATTTACTATTATGTCTTTTTAAATTTAAAGTTTCATAATTATTTATATTGGATTTTATCATTAGTTTTAGTTTTCATTTAGTTTACTTCAAGAATATATATCGACGGGAACGTTAGGATTTTTAGCTTTCTAAAATGAGGCTTACAAGAATCCATTTGTCTTAGCTTACAGATAGACCTAATACATTTCTTCTGTGCTTTTAGAACTTGGTCTACTCCAGCTGCATTACCCCAGAACATAACTCCATAGCGTAATATACTTCCGACGTATGCGTGATAAGCCGTTAGTGTAGCTGTTGTATCAACTACTTTGGCTAACATGTGTAGATCAAATGAGAACTTATTTAGATTATTTATGACGTGTTCAATGTGTGTCTTCCATAACAATTTGTGGTCAATATGTACATCCAGAAATTTGGTTGTTTTCGTTTCTTTTATAGATTTACCGTCATAGCATATTTTTAAGTCTTTAAGCTTTGTATTTTTAGTAATAAAGTTCATAAAGCATGTTTTATCAAGATTGATTTTTAAATTATTGTTTTTTAACCATGTAATCAAATTTTTAAGTGCATTATTGATATCATTTTCGAGTAGTGACGAATTTTCATTAATGAATATTACAGTGCTATCATCGGCAAATAACACCATTTCCTTTATGGAGCGCGGAAGGTCATTGATGTATATTAAGAAAAGTAGAGGGCCTAGAATGCTACCCTGTGGCACTCCATAATATACTTCTCGAGGGTCTGAGGCATATTTCATTAGGGTTTTATTCGTTATGTTTATTTTATTTATTTCCGTTATTTGTGTTCTTCCAGATAGGTATGATTTGATGAGCTGTAGGGCACTGCCTCTTATACCGTATGCTTCCAATTTGTCAAGTAGAATTGTGTGATCAACATAATCAAATGCCCTTGTCATATCCATAAACATAGCAGTTACACGTTTACGCGTATCTAGGGAAGTCATAATAGATTTTAAGAAGTTATATATTGCAACATTAATTGATTTATTTTTACGAAAACCCACTTGCTCCTCAGTTTATATATTGAACTTTTCAAAGTAGAGATACATTCTGTCATGAATTATTCGTTCGAATACTTTTGAGAGAATAGGAAGTTGTTATGGGCATCGATCTTTTTATATTAGGCAGATGTCCCACCGCTATCTTGCCTATCTACTCGCTCAAGACAGGTACAAAAGATATGATATTCCATGTAAATAAAAGACGCAGAGTATTCGCTGACTGTGCATACCGCCATGTCTTAGTTGTGGTCCATTACAGAACTCAACTAAGACAATATAACTCCCCCCGCCCTACTCACCGTGGCCCTTCCCCCCCACCAGATGGAACTGCACGCGGCCGTTGGGCGCGGCGTTATCGTCCGCGTCCGTGGCCGACACCGCCACGATCGGCTCGCGCGGGTTGTGGAACTCCGTGATGGTGGTGCACTCCTCCGGTAGCTGTAGCACTGGCGGGTTGTCGTTCACGTCCGTGATGTGGACACTGTGGGGGAGAGATGGTGGGTGAATGAGTGGGATGGCGATACATATATAGATTGAACAAGAGGTTATTGTTTGAGTTTAGCGAGTGACGTGTTGTCTTTCACGTTCTTTACGTGTACTCTGCGGGGAAGAGAGATGGTTGCTGAGTGAGTGGGATGGCTATATGTTATTGCAACAGTATACAGTATTCAAATAGGTTATCGTAAGGCCGGGTTCCCATTAAGCCGGACCGGCAGATCTGCCGGAAACCGGACACCGGCCAGAGTGTTCACATTACACCGGATCCCACAAGAAAATAGGACAAGCACCTCAGTTGAATTTGGACCTGTGCCCACAATGGACGCCTATTTTTCGATTTGGATATCGTTCATGACGTGTAGCGTCTACTTTACTCAGAAAATGCGAGCCGAATGAAGTGCGGGGAGCACGGGCTGCACGGGCGGGGCGGGGAACACAGGCCGGAACTGGTTCACATTACTCCGGTCTGGTGATTTTACCGGTATTTTATAGTGACAAAACGCTCGGTAAAAATGCCGGGCACGGCGAAAAAGCCGGACTCGGAATAATGTGAATAGCTTCATACAATTTGTACAGCCACTAGGCCTTCCGGGAGTTTTACCGAGTCGGTAAATTTGCCGGTCCAGCATAATGGGAACCCGGCCTTAGAGTTCAACAAGAGGCGCCGTGTCGTTCAAGTCTTCCACGTGCACTCTGTAGGGGAAAGAGATGGCGACTGACTGACTCTGATAGCGATTATGTAGTATGGAACTCGGTACGGTAGGTTAGCGGAAATTAGCGGAAGGAGGAATGACAGCGCTAAGTGCTCATTACCATCTACGAAAACATCAACACTTACCATAAGGTGGAATTTGAATCCAGCATTAATTTAAATTATTATCAAAAAATACTAGTTTATATAGAGATACTCACACAATCTGCTTAAAAGCATTCCGGCTCTCGCCGCTGAGGTACCCAAACTGGTAGTTGTCCCAGGCCTCCACCACGAGGTTGTAGGAGGCCTGCGTCTCGCGGTCCAGCCAGTCCGACACCGTCAGGGCTCCGGTCTCCGGGTTTATCAGGAACTTGCCCTGATGGACAGTGTAAAGCAGGCTTTATAGTACGCAATAAGTAAGAAAACGCTAAGACACGATTGCGAATAATGATGATGACGATGATGATGTATTATTACAAAGAGCATGATTATCTGAAACATTATCGACTTATGTGCCGTGTCATAAAAATGGCATTGATTTTTTATTATGTCAGTCCAAAACTTAACCCTATAGTAATACATTTAAAGTCGACAATCACCTGTGTAGAAACCCGATCAAGCAGGTACGTGATCTTCCCGTACTCGCCGGAGTCAGCGTCGCGTGCCACGATGTTGGCTATCGTGGTCCCGGGCTCCACGTCCTCCGGCACGCGGTACTCGAACGCCGACGTCTCGAATACTGGATTGTTGTCGTTTTCGTCTAACACCTGGTAAAAATAAGGGTAATTTGTACAAAGTTGGTAAACAAGAAAGGAAATCGATAAAATATTAGATACATTTTGTTAAAAAATACGTTTTGATTTCTATTCACACATACGTACGTCATACAAGCAAGTACGTACACGCGCACGCACTCAGTCAAAGCAGCACAAACTTAAGTTGTATACAATCATACCTGTATAAAAAAGTCAGTGCCATATAATAATTTAACTTTTTACAAAAAACAAGGGACTTTAAAGTCGATAAATAGCGATAACTCAAAAACTACCCGTCAGATGTCGCTAAAATTTATATGGGTTCAAACGACAAGCACTAGCTTTCAAATACAAAAAAATTTAACGATGAAAATCGGTTCACCCAGTACACACACAATGAATTGCAATCAATCAAACCTGTATAAACAAATCAACGACGGCATATCTGGGGGGCACGCCGCTGTCCACGGCCTTGACAGTGAGGTTGATCCACGGGTACACCTCGTGGTCTATCCTGTTGGCCACCACGATGTCGCCCGTGGTAGAGTCCAGGTGGATCAGCCCGGTTAGCTCTGCTGGTCCTGAGATTATAGTTTTTAAACAATTATGTATTAGTAAATTCAATTTGGAGGTTATGACTGACCTGAATTTACCTAGTATACTTATGTTTTTTGGAGGTTCTATGTACGTAGTCCATGCTAAACGTGTAATGTCGTAGTGAAGTGTTTAAACGGAGACATGTCTTAGACTTAGTGGGACTTTTAATTGAGGTAAAATAGCAATCCTGCGCTGTCATTACACAAAATATTATTATTTGATCAAATACCTAAGTAGTTAAAAAATTAACCTAAGCACTAGAAGGCGAATGTCAAAATGGACAAGGGGAATATAGTAAAATAATATATTGGCAAAGTTTATTAGCGGACTACGAGGGTGTTAGAAACCCGCGGTTTTACTGGAATCGAAATACATATATCTACTTTTTAGTGACTAAAACATTAGATGAATATACCTTCCAGATAATACTTCATAGTACGATTCTTGTCCGCGTCATCAGCTATAACCCTGTCAATGTTCGCTCCGTTTTTAGAGTTTTCCGTGATCGACGTCTTATAAAACGGTTTCCTGAACTTGGGGTTATTGTCGTTCTCATCAGCCACTAGGATCGAGAGAGTCGCTGATGCCGTCTGTTTGGGCCCTCCATCTATGGCGGCCATGTCTTCCACTGTTATAACTAACTTTATCATTTCCACCTTCTCTCTGTCTAGTAACCTAGAACACAAAAAGTAGATAAGAAAATAGCTAATGTTTATTAGTTATCGTGTATCATGTGAATTACTCAGATAATTGTCCTATGTATTTTTAAGTCACACGCGAACAAAAAAATGAATACTTAATTCTTCTAATGTTCCTGAAATTATGTCAAATTTGTTAATCCGAAATCCGAACATATTATAGCGTGATCAAATATCGTCGGTACAAAAGTCAACTAGAAAAAGTGTAATTTTGGCAGTTTTGACATACATACATTGGACATCAATATTTTTTACACAACCCATATTGTGGCAAAATATTGTATCTGTGGCAATAGTATACAAATTCATTAACTTGAATTGATTTTAAGAAATCCCTGATTTACAACAATACTTATTTATCGAAATTATTTATAACCAGCCAGGTTTGTTTTGACTTGTTTGTGGCACATTGACATGACATAATATGCACAGACTAGCTAAAGATTAATGTTTCGTTATACGGTATGCAACGACTAGTCTTTTTGGTAAAATATTTAATAAAAGTTTTTAACTGCAATATAACAGTAAATAAATTATAACTAAGTATTCAAAGATAGTTTAGGATGACTATTAGTGATTATGCTACCATTCCATCAGTATTTTCTTAAGACGTTGTCACGTTCAACTATCGTCAGTAAACCGACTTTACAGACAACCAATTTTTTTTTAATTAAAATCCTACCCTTCCTGAACATTTTGACATTTGCAGATTGGCGAGTTGACTTTTGTACCGACGATATAACCAAATCCCGTCACTGCGAGAACAAAAACCGAACGTAACAGCTAAAAATTTATTACAGACTACACAAATATGTAAATATCTTCAAACAAAGGTACTGGTGAATTTTGTTTGTGTGTCGCCTGCCATGCACAAGTACATAGTACGAGTACGTACACACCGTAGAATGCACACAAAGATCTTACTCGGCGTCCTATAAAAACACATTCTTTAAGTACATTTATTTATACTAAACCACAATAAACCTCACCTAACAACCTTCAGACTCCCGTCAACAGCGTTGAGGTCCCACAGCGACATATAGTCATACTCGGCGATGTTCACAGGCACACCGTCTTCGTTCCTGGCTGAACTACTCTCCTTGTCTATGGCATACCGTAGCACCGGCTGCTCGTCTGGGTCGTGGGCGATCGCGCGGTAGATTACTGTGCCGACCTGTAAATTGTAGGTAAAGTCTAAAGTCTGTACTTAATATAACTTTCCTATTTTTGATCATTACAATTAAATCAGCGGTAAAACAGAACACACGGTTAACACACGGTGGCGTCACGAAGCCTGAATCACGATATTGAAGTCTTCTACACCGCTTGCATGCATAACCGCATACATAACCCCTGACAGTAAACCGTGGACTGAGTGACAGTGACGGCTTGGCCAGTCCCCAGATAAGACAACTCGCCAGGGGGGATATCTCCCTTTGCCAAAATTTAAATAATATTAACCCCCTTTTAAGCATATCGCGTGCAGGGACGACCATAGGACAATAAGGACATAGAAAACTTTATATCCGTTCTTGTACAATAATTCAAATTTTCAACTCTAACTCACAAAACCCATTCATCCAAGATAGCCCACACAACTAACCTGAGCGTTCTCCCGTATGGTAATGGTGCCGGGTTCAGCCAGTCGCGGCGGCTTGTTGTTCACGTCCACGATGGTTATATTGACTAGTACCGCCGCGCTCAGTTGCTGCTCGCCGATACCGCCGTCTAGGGCCACCTAATACAAAGAAACATTTAAAAAACTCATACAGTTACATAGAAAGTAGTTTCAATTAAATTAATTTCATGAGTTTAGGTGATACTAAGCTTGTTATAAAAAGCATTTAAGTAACATTTTGTTCCTTATTCTAAAAATTATTGTTATGACAGTCTCAGTAATGAACACGCAAATGTAATTGTCAGCGAAACTTTAGTAATAAGGCATCTTTGGCACTCTCAAAATATGGAAACCGAGGCCTTAGTAATGAGGCAGGTCCTGTTGGCACATTTAGAGCCCTAGCAACGGGGCCTCGAACTTGTCGCCCGCGCCGCATTGGGTCCCATTGGAGCACAGATAACGAAGCCCTAGTAACGGGGCCCCGTCGACATGTCCCTTACAAACAATGCACTAACCACAGTGAGCGTGTACCGGTCGGTGCTGGGCTCGGTGCGGTCGGGGTCGAGCGAGGCGCCCGCGGCCACGGACACGAGCCCGGAGCGCGCGTCCACCACGAACTTGTCGCCCGCGCCGCATTGGCTCCCATTAGAGCACAGATAACAAAGCCCTATATAGTAACGGGGCCCCGTCGACATCTACTCACAAACAATGCACTAACCACAGTGAGCGTGTACCGGTCGGTGCTGGGCTCGGTGCGGTCGGGGTCGAGCGAGGCGCCCGCGGCCACGGACACGAGCCCGGAGCGCGCGTCCACCACGAACTTGTCGCCCGCGCCGCGCGCTATGCGGTACACCACCCTGTTGTTGGGCGCCGAGCCGTCCGCATCGCGGGCTTTCACCTGTGGGTACATTGAAACAATAATCATACACTGGTATAGATGTGAAGCTTCGTACTCTGTGTGTTCGAGCAACGCACATATAAACGCCGTTCACGGATACGAAACATGCACGAAACATTGTTCAACAGTCGTTCAAAGTGATCTATGTTCCGTGTTTGTGAACGCTCGACCGGCTCGAGCGCTGAATGCTTGGAACTTTGTACTGTGACCGATACTGTCGACGATAGGGACGGCTCGCCGAAGTCTCGGGCGCAAACCTAGTGATATAACGACATACAAACAGACGAACTTAGCTATAACATTACCTCAAGCACGCTGGTCCCGCCGGGCATGTCCTCGGGGATGGCGCGGCGGTACACGGGCTGCGTGAACTGCGGCGCGTGGTCGTTGGCGTCCTGCACGTACACTGTGACCGGCACTGTCGACGATAGGGACGGCTCGCCGAAGTCGCGCGCGCGGACCTACAGATATACGTACGGTATTAGACAGAAAACATGTTTGTTCGTAGGCTAAAATGCTGCGGCTGAACATTTTAAGTAGGGGTCATCTATAAATTACGTTATATTAATACCGTTTATTAACGTAATATTAAGATAGAAAGATTTATCCTGTAAATGGGTAGACTGAAACTTTGTATCAAAATGCATAATACATTGTGTTGTGGTCTTAGTTAACTACTTTATTTATCACTTTAACAGTAAGTACCTTATTACTTTAACTGGTCAACTAGTTAAATTAAAGATACAAATATGATCAGTACATACAAGAAAAACAAATCACAATGAATGTGTCCCTTACTTACGGTCAAATGTATGGGCCTTATGTTGGAATTGTCGCCGGGTATCTGCTCGAAGTCTAGCTTGCCGACCGGCGAGATTATCCCTAGGTTCGGGTCTATTGAGAAATTTCTTTTATACTCTCCGCTCACTATGGAATATTCAATGTGACTGTTTCGAGTTCCTGAAAATATAATTTAAACATTGTAAAATTAAAAATAACAAGTATCTAAGTCTATTTTAGACAGTACTTTCACAACGGCACAAGAAAAACCGAATGTATATAGCTACATCTTACTATTACATTAAAGATTAAAACATGATTTAAAACTGTATTAATACCACGTGAATATCCGATGGCCAGGCAAATACTACGAGTGGTTACGCAAGGCGGGACCAAAAAATTGTAAAAATGTGTCACGTAACACCATGTGAACATCCGCCGGGGAGGGGAGGTGATTCTTGAGCACAGAAGAGATAAAGGAGGTTAGAACGGCCTTGTGGGCGGGGCAGGCGCGCCGCACAATTGAGCAAACGCTCAATTGAACCCCGAAATTAGTTTTACCGGTCATTAGGCGCGCTCATACCTTGATAGCGAACGGAGCTCCGCTAAAAAAAAGAATAATGCCGTCTTGCGCAATTGTAACGTGTAGGAAAAGAAGCCAGGTGTGTAATGTAGTCCGAGGAGGAATTTCTTTTCACAAGTAAGTCTAAAAACCTTAAATTACAATAGATATTTGTAATTATTACAATAGTATTATGTAGTTTAAGACAAAAACGACACAATCGCAAAGAGATTCAAAATTATACATTGCTCGCCAACACATGAGTACTATCTTGTACTACTAAAGTGATTACGCAATGTATTGCAAAGTATTGCTTTCATTGCGAAAGTCGCGCGCATCCAAAGGAAGCTTGAATTTTGGTATATCGGTGGGACGAGTTTACGTGGCGTTAGTGATGACTGATGTACCATGTCGATAAATATGTCGGCAAATTATTTTTAACAAATTTATAATTAAAACAACTTTATTTATTACCACTAATTATTGTTTATTATTTTATTATTTAACAACCAAACAAACAAACAAATTCTTCCGCTTTATATTATTAAGTATAGATAGATAATAGATGTATTTGGAAAGTCCACAATATTCGTGCCCTCTCGAATTAATGAAAGTATAGCAAAACTTTAAGAAACAAAGTTACAGTAATTTTACCGATATTTATCGATAGGTATAGATTATCGACCTTTGCAAGCCGTAACATAGATTTATATTTAGTATGATACTATGATTGCATTCATTTATTATATAAACGCTGTTTTATTTGTTGTCCAAATATCCCCTGAGATATAAAAATTTGGTTCCCAATGTTTTTGGGTTATATTTATAGTAATTTTTAAAACAATATGAAGAAAATCAGTATCGATATCAATATCGATCGACTATCACTATCCCATCACCATCCTTTGTGCGAGTTTTAACTACACTGGCGATCGAACCAATCACAGCCCCGAGATTCATTTCGGTTGTTTGAGTGGTGGGAGGCACGCGGCGACAGCCGTTTTCATACAAAATATGAGTTAAGGCCGTTCTTACCTCCTTTATCTCTTCTGTGTTCTTGAGAGTAGGGGGGGGGGGGGCAGGTAATATAATGTACTACGTAGTACAGTATATTAAATTACCATTAAGGTCGGCATCCCTAGCCTCCAACACCAACGGCACATCGAACTGCGGCTCGTTCTCCAGCAGGCGCGCGTCGTACCGCGCCGCGCGGAACAGCGGCGCGTTGTCGTTCACGTCCGTGATAGACACTACCAGCGCCATGTTAGTATAGACCTATAGACATTATGAACCCTATTCCCTTACCATTAAGGTCCGCATCCCTAGCCTCCAACACCAACGGCACATCGAACTGCGGCTCGTTCTCCAGCAGGCGCGCGTCGTACCGCGCCGCGCGGAACAGCGGCGCGTTGTCGTTCACGTCCGTGATAGACACTACCAGCGCCATGTTAGTATAGACCTATAGACATTATGAACCCTATTCCCTTACCATTAAGGTCTGCATCCCTAGCCTCCAACACCAACGGCACATCGAACTGCGGCTCGTTCTCCAGCAGGCGCGCGTCGTACCGCGCCGCGCGGAACAGCGGCGCGTTGTCGTTCACGTCCGTGATAGTGATCACTAGCTGCGCCGTGTTGCGGTTGCCGTTGCCCTAAGATGCAGATACAGTAGCCCAGAGATTTAAAAACATAGATATGCCCTTCGGTTAACCTCATGTGGTTATTATTTTATTTGATAACAAAAATTACATAGCGATATTTCGTTTAATTTTTAATTATGTTGTGTTGATTACTAGTAAAGTACCAAAAGTTGATAAAATAAAACAATATACACTAACTACACTAAACTCGTTTACTGTTAAAATAATGAAATTTAAATTCAAATGCTGGGTAAAATATATTATACCTGATCATCCCTCGCTTCCACAGTAAGATAATGCCTAGAAACTTGTTCCCGATCGAAGCTGCCATCGCCCGCTTGTTTTACCGTGATGACTCCCGATATTGGATTGAGATTCAGTCTGCAAACAAATTGTCAGTATTTTTACAAAACCATAACGTTAAACAAGACCTATCTAGTAGATATGTATAGTCCAAATCTCGGTACACATTTTTAGCCGTATCTACGTCAATCTGCTGGGTAATAGGGTGTTGCATTGAGTTTTAATTTTATTTTCCGTATTATTATACGAGTAAAGGATATTACCACCGGATGTATTATCTTTCCGTAAAGCCTGCTTCTCAATATATCGCCTTGAAAAAGAGGCCATTTGAACATCTTTTTTCTCTGCAATGGCTATTGGTCCTTCGAGCATCCCATTGCCACTCTAACCGCTTATTCTTTAAGCTTATTTTTTTCATCTACACATTTCATCATTGCTGATTCGATCATATAGAGAAATATACTTTGAGCATGTGCATCAATAGGAAGTACAGCTTGAACCCTACGGCTAGCGTCCATATTTGATCACTGGAACTACACACAGAGTACTTTTACGGCTTTTACCCATAACAATACTCACAGATGCGCGATACTCCCGCTAAGCCCAGTATACCGGATGCCCCGGGTCCCGTAGTTATCGGAGTCCGGGTCGAGCGCCTGCACCCAGGCCACGGTAGTACCCACCGCGCAGTTCTCGGGCACCTCTACATTGTACAGTGACTCGGTGAACTCCGGGAAGTTGTCGTTCTCGTCCTTTATGTGGACTGTTATTGGTACTACGCTGTAATTAATAAAGTTGTATAAAGAAAGTTAATTCATTTATCTTTATATTATACATTTAATAATAGCGATTGTAGTCTGTCAATGGAAGATAATAAAACAATGTTTATAGAAGGTATTTATAACAATTTTTAAAATTTATAAAGTAAAATATAATTATCATTAGACTATGAATTTAAAAAGTTATACATTTTATTGAAACATAGCTTTATTACTAACCTCATTTTAGGATTATTTGTAACCACTTCTTTGGCAACTAAAGTAAAGTTCATAACGGTGACTTTTTCATAGTCAATTAATGATGGATCATTCACACGGATCAGAAATGAGGCTTCATTTATACCTTTGAATGGTGTTACATCAAAAACTCCATTATCACCAACTATGTACAATTCAAATGTGCCATTTTTGCCCTGGAATCATATAACAGTACTTTAATTTATTTAGCAACTACTAAATCTTTTAATAATAATTGGGAGTTAAATATAAATACACAAGAAAAATTATATGACACTAAAATTACAAGCAATGGAAAAGTGGGAAAAGCAGTGGAAATCTTCAGGTGGCACAAACTTCCCTCATAAACCAATAATCAACATTACAAAATATGCTGAAAAATGCTTTAGATCTGTTCCGGTATGAGGAGAAACCCACACCCTGCAAAGGGTCATTCATAAGTTGATGTCAAGGTGTTGTGTATGGAGTAGTATTAATAACACAATAAGCAAGGTTTTGGCTGTTGCTAGGAATCAATAATATTTAAAGTGACCACCAACCTAATATTAACCATACAAAACTATCTTAATTTTCATGAATACCTGGTCATAGTCAAACACTTCTGGAATAGCATCCTGCAGGAAAGTGATGGGAGTGTTCTGTTGAGCATTTTCCAAGACCTCCCCGACATACCTCTCACTGCGGAACTTTGGTGTTTCATCGTTAACATCAGTCACTATGATGGTCACCTCTGTGGTAGCACTAGGCAATGGGGAGACCACATGAGATTCTTCTGTTGCCTGTAAAAAGAAAACAATTGTCTGTGATTGCTATGTAGTAATGAGCACTTGTTGGTAAGCTCACCAACTTGGAATAAGCTTACAGAAAACAAGCCAATACACAATTAAATATTGTATAAGTCATAATGTAAAAACTATTTTGTCTTTACAACTTTCTCTGTAAAAATATTGTTCCTTTTATTATTGGCAACAGAAATGACTGTGGCATTGCATGACAGTAACTAACTTATAACACTTACCAAAATCTCCAAAATATAAGCTCCATTGCTGTTATTAGGATCCTCCCTATCCAAAGGATTAACAGTGTACACAACTCCTGAGCTGATGTCAATGTCAAAGTGTTCTTCTCCACCAGATATGATGCTGTAGGAGATCCTGTTGTTGATACCTCTGTCTCCATCAATAGCTCGCACTGGAGAAAAAACATGAGATCATTGTGTGGCACATAAATTGTACTAGAATATACTACATGTATATTCCACAGTACTGTGTAATTGTTGTAAGTTGTAGTATGTGTGTTGTGTAATTCTTGTAGTTAGTGGATGGGTAGTCCAACATCAAAATCACTAAATAATAAAGTTTTTTTCACATCCTATATCATCAAACTATTCTGTGGCTAAATGCAATTGGCCGGTATAATGTTGCAAACACTTTTAATTGATAGCTTTATAGCCAGTAACACTGTTATTTAAATATATATTACCTTGCAATACAGATGTTCCAACAGCTGCATCTTCGCTTATTCTAGTTACGGGGCTCGCAACAATGAACTCTGGAGGTTGGTCTTCGACGTCCTGAACCTTAACAAGAATGGCAGCAGTCCCCGTGTTCACTCTTCCCTGGTTGGCCCGGTCGACAGCCAGCACTCGCAACTGGTACAACGACTTGCGTTCGTAATCCAGATGGTTTGTGAGACGAACTACGCCTTTGCCGTTCACAGTTTGCACAGCGAAACTCTTCGTGTCTCCATCGAGCTCTTGTAAGTGGTATAAAACCTGGAATTATTTGGTAATGTTATGCTGAGACGAGAAAAACAATGCAGCACAGAATAACGTATTTAAAGAATTAGATAGTGTACGTGTTATATGATTAAAAAACTACTTCTTATTTTATTTAATAAACACAGACATAATGTAATTGACTTGTAAATTACATTTTGGTTCTATAATCTGAGATTACAATAAATAAATAATAACAGTATAGGATAGGATTTATAAGTGACATAAGACATTGACATAGGCCGCGTTCCGTAACTCGACCAAAACGCCCAAATCGTTCAAAATTCTATGAAAAAGTGTCATTTTGGGCGTTTTGGTCGAGTTACGGAACGCGACCATAATACACAAGTTTAGAAATATTGTAACAATATCCGATTGAATTTTCAGTTCAGTTCAGGGTACCAGTTTACCAGTCATAATAAAAATGTTTCCCTAAAGCATACATAGAGAGTAAAATTTGTCAAAGTTACCTGACCGTAAGCTCCTTCGTCGAGATCAGTTGCTTCTACTGTCAGCAGTACACCCGGTGAAGCATCTTCTTTTACAGTAATGGCGGTGGGGTAGGGCTTGAAGACTGGTTCGTTGTCGTTCACATCCTCGACTAACAGTAAAAAGCTTTGGGTGATGAAATTACCTTCCCCCAAATGCCCATCAGTCAGAGTTAGGACAAAGGAGTATTCATCACGGACCTGAAATGTAAATAAATAAAGAACCAAGACGCTTACTTCTCTAATTAGGTATATTTCCCAAGCAGAATCATCTGCCTGAACCACACAAATAAACAAAACACTCTTGACTCAAAAACAACAGACTATTTTATCGGCATTTATATTTCTCGACATGAAAACGAACCCGAGACCTCCCACTTCATAGACATATTACCAACTTTGCTAAGGGAGCATTGAAACGTTTAAAAGAGAAATTATGTAAATTTGTTTTTATTATTTATAGAATAGACTTTAAAAGAGTTTATTATTCAGCAATTAAACTTTCCTGGTTTAATTTTTTAATTTGTTGTTGTTGTCAGAAATGTGGGTATCTCTTTGCGCTTTTTAGAGGCGACCATCTCAGTCCGCAATGGTAGCAATAATCTGTCACCGAATATCAACGAGACTCTCACTGACATAATATAATCACAAACTAGTGTATTACTAACTATAAATAAATAACTGGACAAATCACTAACACTCCCAATTTCATTCCTCATCCATAGGTACTAACAAACTAAGCAACTAAACTAATCTTCAACTCCGTCTGCTAACTGAACGGCGGAAGTTGAAGGTGTTGCTGAATGCTCGTTTGCTATCTTAACTAAAATAAAATACTACCTACAAGATTTTTGTTAAGTATATGGCTAATAATAATTCATACTACAGAGCATGAAGCTATTAAAGTGGCGGTCATAGGGCAGTGAGTTAACATTGGTGAGCTAGAGGTGTGTCGCTTCTCCTCATTTTTCATACAAATTGATAGATTGATACATACCTCTCTATCTAATTCTTTAACTAAATAAATATTAGCTTCGTTGGACGAAATGGCCTCTAGTCTTAGTATATCACTTCCGACTTTATCCTTGATACCAAATGTAAGAGTATCTCCGTCGGGGTCGACGCCCCTGAGTCGGTAAATAAGGCTTCCTGAAATCATAAATATCTTTATTTTGTTGTAGATGGGATGACAAGCAGCTTTACCGCTTTTCATTTAGGTAAAAGCATCAGAAATGCGACTACAGTGCGACTACCGTTAAAAATAGGATAGGATATTTTTGGCAAAATAAATTAAATGTTATCGGCTTTAATAATAAAATGTTGTTGTTTAAAATTGTATATTTTTGGGGAAAAATTGAAAATTGGAAAAAAATATTTTATCCTATTTTTCTAAAATATATTTTTAACAGTAAAGATTTGCAGTAATAAAATTAAATATTTAAGTCGGAAATCTAATTATGATCCAAGTATTGGTATACAATGACTAATCGTTACATTATCCCCTTCAATACCAGGCACAGCAATCGGTAGGGCTTCCCTTTGTTGGGTGTCTGTTGTCGTGGAAACACCGCTTCCCCCCAAACCAATTTCCGGACTATCGTGCAACACATGACGGCTTACACATTACTTCGATACTTGTCTATATAGTCTCTAAACTTTGGCAAAGTTACGCAAGTATCTAGGAATTATGACTTTTCTTTTCAAAATGTACCTACTTAATGGTTTGTATATTAAGGATTGAACTTTTGGTAAACTTATTGCTTCAATCCATTAATGGCTAACTACTAGCTACTTATACATACCTAGATTTAATTAAAAACCTAGTTTTGCGTAGTATATTATGTCCTTACCCACGGGTGTGTCAGAGCCTTCCTTTAACCTTACAACTATTTCCGATCTGCCGTCTATGAGAAATCGAGGCGGTTTGTTGGCAATGGCAATTTGTAAACATGTAAGAAAGCAAAGCAATTGGATGCATCTGTGTTGGATCCGTTTTAATCGAACTGGAGGCGGGAACTTGAGTGACGAACGCATGTTCGCGTTCATGGTGCGACTTCACCTGGTACATTGGACTTCGTTGGTTCTAGTTACAATGAGGAGCATTTTCCCGGAACTTTTCTTCGCACGGTTTCTCCGTGGGAAGACTCGTGCACTACCGGTGAAAGTGTTGACACAGCGGCACCACGCGAATGAACTAATTTCCTTTCCTTGCCATCGAGATCGCGATCATCTGCAACAATAGACAGGTGACAATGTTACACCCATGTCGTGAATGTGAAAGGTGAAGATATCCTTGATTTTCATATACCTACCTACACGTCAGGTGAGACTTTCGTCTGATCAAGTGATCATATTTAACTTTTTACTCGAGTTTCACTCTCGTGTACCTACCTATGTTAGCGAGTCGTTAGCATGAATGCGGGTAGGTATTTGTACAAAGTTATGAGTGAAATTTTTGCATTTTTAGGTACTAACAAGTAATAATCACTCTGAACTTAAACTTGATACTAATGCCGGATCAAGATTGATTACTTCATAAATAAAGATAACGTTTAATCGATCTTTATATGATATTTTCATAGAAGTTTATGTCGTATGCTAATTTACATACCGATGACTTTCAATTTCGGACGACGATCCGTGTAGGTCGATGCCATTAGTAGCATTTTAATCATATTAAATCTGTATGTCATTATTGGTATATTCATTTAACTACATAATTATCTTTTGTTGTTGTTGCGTAGGCTTTGATGAAAACAATGATGTACGGGAGCGATAAAAAGAAATCTTAATGAGCTTTATATTTGATGAAGACAGAACCTTGTCTCACTGGGTCATCCAGTCGCGCGAACCAGTGCGTGTTGAAGGCTTACATGCTAAGTATTTGTTAACTGTCCCTATCTTCTATCTTAACTTTGTGTAATTTCTATTCAGCAACAGCAACACAACCAGTTGGTTACTAGTAGCTTACATTCACTTTGCTAAGTATTTAGATTTTACGAGTAGGTTCACCTTCTTGTGTAATTTGATTGTACCTAAAGTAAGGGGTAGGTATAACTAAACAAAGTTGTTTCTGAGTATACCCACCACGACTAAATCGTCATCCATAGGTACCATGCCTATCAAAGTTCTGTAAGAATTGTTTAGATCGCACCAGTGTCATAACGTAGATAGTGTAGATACCTACCTAAATTATAATACACTAATCATTGAAAACTACCAGAGCCAAATATATAGATAAATAGATGAAGCAACTGATATATATATAGGTACATAATATCAGTTGCTTCATCTTCTTCGAATCACCTTAAAAATTTCTAAAGTAAACAATTCCCAAGGCATAGTGAAACAAAAAGGTAAGCAATTTGCAATAAGCTCTAAATTTCACGTTACATCAACCTACTGCATTGAAGCGGTACTTTCGCACGCTTCGGCTTTCAAAACAATAATGCTCATTACATAAAACAATTATAAATTGACCTCGTGCCACCGGATGTGTGTAACGTGAGGTGTCGTTGACGCTGACGTAAATTTCGGCGACAAACCTGCCTCCTATTAGCAGGGTTGGCGCTAGTCAGTTCTCACATGTAACAATTAGGTAAATTCGCTTACCTTTTAATCCAATGCTTACGAATTATTAGATGAAAAAAGGGGAATATTTAACGGATTCGTAAGGCAATCAAATTATGAACGTAAGGTTCAATCAAAATAGATAATTATTTATTGTACAGTTTCTGGGCTGTTTTTGTGGATCATCCTTAGTTTATATTCAAAAAAATTGTGTATTAGTCTGTTTAACTAGTCTAGAACCATTGACGGGAACTGATAATGGATGAATATGGCTAGCCCTACCATATGACACATCGGTTGAAACAAAAGGTGCAACCAGCGAAACGGGTGCGAAGGCCGCTGAATGCTGCTGGCCAGACCCGTAGGAGAATGACCTTTGATTTTCGGTCGTTATCACACGTGTTACAGATCGTGATCAAATTATCACAATGGTTAGATAAATTACCCGTGTGAAAAGTAAACTATATTTATCAGAAGTGGGATGGACTCTATGTGAAGTGTGAACTATGTGTATGCAGTTGTACACATTTTAGCGACTGATACAATAATTTTAATATAGTGAGTGACTAGTGTAGTGAGTAGTGCAGTATTTTGTTCCTGAATTCCTATATTTTATGGGACGCAGAAATGTGGTACCCTTTTGCTCGTAGTTTCCTGATCGAAGGCGCTAGTGCTGATACTTGTACTTACCTATATGGGTATTACATTTGTATCTAATGAGCATGTATCATGATATCTTTCGCTTTTTTAAGCCTTTGAAACAAATTTATTTTGGGGATGTATATCAACTTTTAGTCTTTCTCATTTTCACAGCAGCTTCAAGATCAGTGACGAGATAGTTAACCTCGTAAATCTGACAATACAATTACCTTCACTTCCAATACAAATAATGAATAATGATCCAGTAATAACAATAACATAACTGAATACTCTCGTCAAAATCACAAGCAATCAGATCAATTCTCGGCTTTGTGTGCTCCACATACAATGAAAGTGTTGTTTCTTCCAAATTAAGCATGTTAGGTGCTCGATGCGTGACGGAGTCAGCAGGTACTCCCGAAAGGAGTGCACCGAAACGAGAGAAAGCGCACCCTCCGTTACTCTCACGGCCAGCGCCGTTTGAAGATCTTAATGTGATGACTAATGTGATGTGTGATAACTCGGCAAAGAGTACTTAATGATTTTCATAATTATGCAGACTGAAGTAAGTTATTTTGGTATTTATGTAAATTACTTCCATCGTCTTTATTACAGGTCAATGCCTCTTGGCTGCTCATGGTTTTGGAACTCTTTGGAAGGCTGGTAGGTGGCCAACAAAAGGGAACATGGGCGTATCCAGGTAGAGTCAAGCCAACTACCACTCTGGATCTCTCAACTTACCCCGGGATGAACCACCTATTTACAGATATTTTACGTCCTGCCCCCTTATTATGAACTCTTAATTCCAGACAGTTTACGTGCAGTTCAGTGAGTAACAGAGACAGCGCCTTACAGGTAATAAGGCACTGTCTCTGTCACCCACACGTTGTGAACGTGAACTGTCTGGAATTAAGAGTTCATAATATGGCCCCTGCGGTTGTGTAGGTACCCTTTAAAATATCTGCCTCGAAAATTCGATTCGCTCCGATTACATTCGTAGATTAGCTTTCTCCCCCTGGAATAGGAATCGGTTATGCCCGTAGAAGTAGGTACGAATCTTTCTGAAACAATCTCTTAGTAATCTGTTTACATTTACTTACTTATATCTATCATCAGATGCCGACTTGGTGGTGATGGAACTGCCTCTTCAGAGTCTACTTCAGTATCCTTTTTCAAGTTAAAAAAAAATTGAATAAAAAATCTGTCCATAAATTACGCAGACATCACTTAACTAAGAAAAATATGGGCGTCAAACAAAGAACCTCCTCCTTTATTGGAGTCTGTTAAAATCAGTTGATTTGTGAGATTCAAGAACTACCGCGTTGAATGTGTAAGTGAATCGAAAACATGCATTCTGCTTGCAAAACATGTGCACTGTAAGTTAGTATCAGAATCTAAAATTACGCTACGTGGTTGGGTTACGCGTCAGTGCTTTTTACGAGGGCCCCTTCTGACTATGTTTATTTACAAAGAACCATTTATATGCCTTTTAAAATTATTATTTTGAGTTGTAAAATGTAAAATATGAAACTTGGTTATAGGTGCAATAAAGGACTGCGCACATTATAACGTCTCACCAACGGACCATCTTAAACGAAGGCATTTAATAATTTTTTTGTCTTGGTTAATACGGTTGTAGTTGTAGCTATATCTACTTGAAAGAAATAGGTTCGCCACCTATTCGTGACAAACTCGAAACTGACACGGAGTATAGAATCGAAATTGATAAAATGATGATGTCCACTGACATAAGATCTAATTTGAATCTTTCGTTTTAGTTGGTCCACTGTCGCGTCGTTGTAATGACTGCGCAGTACGAAATCTATCGCACTTTGTTGTACACCTATTGGTATACAACAAAATATAAAAAAATATTGCAATATTTACGCGTAATATTTTATACATATAGGTATCGTCAAAAGTACGTAACTATTACCTAAAATGTAAAAAATATATATAACATTATAAGTATAGATGTGAGAACCGGTTTTTTTTTCAATAGGCGGATTTAATGCTTGGAGGCTTGATTTCTAAAGTCTAAATTTTTTTATATACAAAGAAAGATAATTAGGTATTTCCGTGTCTAGACTAGATACCCACCCACGCTTCGCTTTCACAAAAATGTAAAACGCACCTCGATGTAATGCGAAATATAATAATGTACTGCAATGCAAACAGGTTGAAGGCTCACTTTATTAAGTTATATTTCAAGTTCATGTATCTAGGTTAACCTAAACGGATTTAAATTCAAGTTCAGTAAATACCTACTAACAAAAGCGGTTAAAGAAAGGTCTGGTATTAGACAGTATCTATCTATACCTTCTGTTACTAACTAAAAATAGTAGGTAATTTAGCAGACAAGTATACCCTAGTAAGCTTAAAAAATGATCATATTATGACTATTGTCTAATCCTTACTACTAAATATTTTTAATTAATTAGCTTAAATTGTCCTTTTTTTTATAAAATATTGCGTTATATGACAATAAATCCATAGTAATAATATATCGAAGTGAACAATTAACATAAATTCTGTTTCCCCAAAAAGTTCTAAGTTGCTTCGCTGAGTTTTGTAAGTTACCCAATACAGTTTTTAGACGAAATAAACCTAGTAATAAACCAATGAATCCCAATTCATTGTGAGAACATACGCAATAATCTGATGAATCGCGTGATGGTTGCTCGTAACGTACAAACTGTAATAGTTATTGCAGGTGTTCATGACAAAAGTTACGATACCACGGATGTTGGCTCCGGAACATTGTCTAATCGAATCACATAGAGGCTGTAGAAATCTTACATATTCTTATGTAAATAGCCGACAAATTGATAGACGAGACAAGTGACGGTCTCTGTTATCAGCAGAGATGGGCAAGTTGTACATAATTATGATTATGGATTATGATTGCAACAGGGCTGAACTAACCGGACTGTTAGGTACTAAAGACAACTTAAAAGACTAACTGTGACTAACGGTCCTTTTTTCAAGTCCTCACACATAACATAAAACTAACCAATCGTTCTACTAACTGGTTTAATCATCCTAGTCCTTAAATTGAAGGATGAAGTGGAAGGGTGGTGCTGCTTGCTCGTTTGCTACCTAAAAAAGTAATACAAAAGACTTCATTCACAGAAGAAATAAAGTACTGGCTCTTAAACCAGGTGTTTACTAACTTAACTAAGGCTTTTATTCGTTTGCGGCTTATAAGCTTTATATTTATCGCCATTGACCATGGCAGACCATGGCAATGGTCTGGTAGGTCTGTTGGCTCAGGACCCAGGGAATAGTCTGCTTATATAGCTTTGAGAAAACTATGGAGAACTTTTAGATGTGCATATTTCTTCAAAATATTTTGCTACACAAAATCAGGTCATATTTAATTTTTAAGGGTAGTAGGTACACATAACTTGGAAAACTCAATTTGCGTGCAGGATTTGAACTTAGGCTCTTCGGTGCGGGAGTGCAACAAATAGGTAAACCTTTACGATATCACCAGTTTAGAAACTTCCTGGTTAAGCCACGGCACAAGTTTTTAAGCCAATCAGTCACTGCCCTGTTTCGTTAAGAAATCCCATTAGGTATAGGTAGGTACCTAATCTTGTAATGTGTAACATTATCGTTTCCTTATTCTCGTAAGTGCCGATTACGGGGCATAATCTCGTTGTGAACGTCACAACAATATTTTCCACATGAAAAGTTACACTTTGATGCTGTAAATAATGTGGAATAAAACAAATAATAAAACAATTCAGGTGGATAGAGGCCCTATGACAGACATACAGGCGGAAGCATTTAACAGGGTTTCGTTCTTCAGGCTTTGGGTACGAAATATTGTATCCTCATAACCAAGGAGACCTCTCTTCTCCTCAAGACCTCTTCTCAGCTATTTGGATAAAATCAGGTATGAATATACTTGAATCGCCGGGAAAACGGAGTTGTAACTCCCTGCTAAATAGTAGATTGTATAACAAGGGAGCAAAGTAATATTTTTACGGCGAGGGTGCTTTTTTGAATCCAGAGCGAAGTGAGGGATTCTAGAGTATAGAATCCCTCACTTCGCTCTGAATAGAATCATATCAATCTGAATAGAATCATAGAATAGTATAGAATCCTGAACGCAGCAAGTTCACATTTCAATTTAGCTTTGAGTAAAAATTTACTTAGGCCATTTTTAAGTTTTGTCGTCAATCTGCAATGTACCTACCTTGGATAATCATAGGGACGGAAAGCTGACATTTCCGAGGGATGCAATTAAACCAAATTTCCTATCGATCACGAACGCGAAGTGGTAAGTACTTACTCCACTGTTTTATGTTCCAGTGTGGATGGGAGGATGTTATAGTTGCCTAATGTGCTACGATTTATCACATAAATAAATCTCATCTCAGAGCAGTTTTACTTTCTATTAGCCATTAAAAAAACAGTAACTAAATGCTTTAACTACGAGGCGTCTACAGCACAATGAAAGTATAGTATCAAACATTTAAATTATAGTAATTTGCATAAAGCAAACTGTATCATCAACATTTCCTTTTAGAAATTCTTCCATCCTCTAAATCTCTCTATAATGATAAATTTCATAACAGATGATTGCGATCAAATAGTTTTGGGTAATTTGTCTTAGCTAACAAAATAAACGACTGTTGTTTAAATCAAGTAAACATAAAAAAGGTTCGATTGAACATCTGTTTCCATTGTCTTGTTTCTTTATCTTGAACTGATTTCAGAATTTTAATACATACGTAAAATAATATCGAAGTTCGATGATCATGGAGACGTAACTCTTAACTAATAGTAGGTAATAATCATTATTAAAGTAATCTAGCTGTATTTTCCTGCTTCCCCTTTTTATAGTATGAACTACAATTTCAGTCGAGATGCGTTGCGTCGTCGTTGCGAAGTCCCGTGGTTAGCTAAGAGAATGTGGAAAAAACTCAATGTTTTAGTGTTACTTGTATGGGGAGTAACTTTTTGCTTTATTATTTGTTGTGATAGCGAAAACAGGGAAGCGCATTTTGTGAAAATTCCAAAAGTCTACCTATTCCTTTTCGAGCGATAGAGCCACATGCCACATGACAGGAAGGTACTTAGCAACAGAGAGAAATTTCAATTCAAATTCAAATATTAAATCAATTATTTATTAAGTATTTAATTGTTTTTTAAAACCCTGAGCTATTGCAAACACTTAACTCTCGTCAAAATATTCTTTGTTTATCGGTCCGACAATAACAATGGACATGGGCCCTAATCCGGAGATGCAGAGCAGATGCAGGTGAGCCGCTTTTTACGCGAAAGTATCTGGGTCTTCGCAATTACAGTTAATTGTAGGGCCACTTCCTGTTATGGAACACTGAGTATCGCGACATGCGATTGCGGTAGGCGATTTATAGCAATCGTCGCGTTGCGCCGCGCCGTGTCGAACGAAATACGAAATAGTTTTTCGTGAAATGTTTTTCGAGGAATCGTTTTTCGGTGCAAAGTTAATTACCCAGTTTAATTTGTAAAAACCTGAAAATGATAATATGTTTTACACAAAGATTTTTTTTGGTATTTGACCCAATTTAATTTGTAACGAGTATAAACCTGAAAATTACATTTACACAATAATATATTTTACACAATAGTTTAATTAAACTTTTTATTTTTTGTTTTTTACGTGGTATCCTGAACATTTTCCGTAATGTTGTAGGTATTTTGTTTTTGCAATAGATCGTAACGGAAATAACTTAGTATTTTTGACGCCTCGTTTTATAAATAAACATGTAATCAATTAAAAAAGTACATTATTTATTCCTTTATAGTTATTAAAAACAAAAAATTATTAAAATTAGGCTTTAAGTACAAAAAATCTTTACACGTTTCCAATTAATAATACTCACAATAATCCTAATCTACATATAATTCTATACTTTATAAATCCTGTATTTTAAGTTTTTTAAATGAGGATATATTTTTTGTTCAGTACGATTTTTATTCGGTTTTATGCTAGTATATGTAGTTGTGATTAGTACATTTTGTAGTCGCGGCGTGCGACGGTTTGGCAGACACGCCAGCGGGTTTCTACACAGCAAGATGCGGAACTTTTCTAATTACACTTATTTAGGTCATCAGGTTGTTAAGGTTTTATTTTCTCACCTTGCTTCTGTGAATGATTACTTCACATTGATTTGTATACTCTGCAAATTAATTATTGTAAAAAATATTAAAGGATTACTTTAAGTAATTTTATAACCTACATTCTGGTCCTTCGAGCAATACGCAGTAGTCTATTCTCTAGATTTATTCTGATTTTACTGCGACGTGACTCGCTGATTCATCAACGCAAAGCACGTAAAGTTGTGTAATTAAAAAGGTACCGAAAAAAGAATTGACAGGTTGTATCAGAATCAACCATACCTATTTGAAGAAAGTCTTCTGGTTATTACGATCAGAAATAAAACGCATACACTTTACCGATTCTGGAATAACATCCGCAAATGAAGCCGTGAAGCCACAGGGACCAACCAGTACTTGTCATAATACCAGCACTCAGTCTACTCAGTACGTACAAAGCCGAACTAGACGGCTGTTCGCAAGATATCCGTGGAAAGGGCGACCACGACACCGGATACGGCCGGGATGAGTCCGGTTCCCGGCACGCTCGGACGCGCCGACACGCTCGGTGCGTCTCACCTGCGCCTGCGCAGCGATACTTGCGGTGGATGCCCTACTGACTACATTAACGAAGTCTTTAGACAGACTGTTGGATTAACCAGTCAATGTTCTTGGGTTTCCAATTCCTCATCTCTAACAAAAGTGACACAATTATTATCTACTGTAATGAAATCAATTCCATACAACATGACCCATTTTTTTGTCCCCCTTCGTCTCCTCCCGTAGTATTTGGCCTAGACTACAAGTTTTAAAATATGTTTTGCAAACAGAAAGTTAAAAATATTCTATAGTTAGTTCGAAAAACGCGTCATATCCTACTACGTGACCCGTTACGGGAACATGTCCATGTTCCCTTATGTTTATTTGGGCTGCAGTCTGCAGTGGGCAGGTCATTTGAATTCTTAGGTCATAATTTTGTTCAGCTAACTAAACTAAGCTTACCAGTGTTTACAAAGAATATTTCTTGTTTAGACAGGTATTTCATCTCAGCTTTAATTCATAACTAAATAGTATGCAAAATTATTTCGACTAATTTACATACATAACAACGCTTTCCTCTAAATTATTTTTATAGTTTAGAAATGTTTGATGCAATTTTTTCTGGTATTAAATATGAAATTGTACTCTTTTTATTTTCATATCTGTAGTTAATTAAGAAAAAATTGATTTTCTGTATTATTTCACAAGGTTCACTCTATATCTATAAATACCAAATTTTATTAAAAATCGGTTCAGTGGGTTAGGCGTGAAGTCCCTGTAGCTCGGGACCAGAATACGAGCTTCGGTATCCCCTGCCTGTCGTAAGAGGCGACTAAAAGGGGACTTTCGGGGTTGCGGGCGGCTAGAGTGGGAGCTCGAACCGTCCATCAGCAACCCCGGGAAGGACGACGGTATGTGTGGCCGCATACCGTTGTAAGGCGCTGGCAAGCGATGGGGCCTTAGTCCCTCGCGGGAAGAGCCCGAATATAAGGGCGCCGCGCTTGGAGGACTCCGGTTGTGTTCCTTTTGGAGATCCCGGAGTTCTCCACAAGCGCTGAGGAAGGCCACCGGGGGGGTTTTAGTGGGTAAAAATCCCACATCACCCTGTGTCGCTCCCACGGCACCGGGTACCTTTTGAAGGTTTCCCCCTCGTATTTATAATATTAGTATCAATGCTCAGTTTTTGCTTGATACTGTGGTTATAGCTTGTGGTTTACAAAGAAACAGGGCAGATTACATTTCTGTTGTCAGCGTTATGTTAATCGTGCGTACAAGCTTTGCTTACAAGTTATTGTTATGAAGAAAAACTACATAAAGCATCGCAATATAATATAAATGTTCGCTTGTTTATTTTTTTTTACTAAAGCGTACTTTAATATTATGTTATTCGTATTCAATATTCTTTATGATTTCAAAATTAACTCATTGACTTGACTAGGTGAACTTCCCGACCAACTCTTTACCTACACTTTCCTAAATCTTACTAGGTGGTAGAGCCTAGAATTCGCCCGGGGTAGTACCACCGCCCGCCAAGATACTCAGTACCATTCCTACCGTCATAATAATTGTTTTTAAGAGCAATTGTGTTCTGGATAGGAAGGCGTGGAGCCGGTTCACTTTTTTAGAGGCGACCATCTCAGTCCTCAGGGGTAGCAACGCATCTGTGACCGAATTGGAACAAGACTCACACTAATCATTACTAACTGGACAATACTAATATTAACTAACAGGACTAACTATCACTAACAGTCCCTGTCCTCACACTTATTAACAAACTAACCAACATTCTAACACCATCTACTAATTGGACTAACCACCCTAATCCCTAAATTGGGTCTTTTTCTAAGTCGGTCACAATTGCCATGGGCGGCAGCGGAAGGGTGGTGCTGCATGCTCGTTTGCTACCTTAATTCAATAAAAAAAAAGCTCGTTTACTTATTAAAATAGACATTTACGAAATAGTATTTTAACAACAATACTATTTTTGTTTAGATAGTTAATAATTGGATAAAATACATATATCTTAAGAGGTGTGAACAATAAATTTTCTGGCCAAAACAAGACAACGCAGGTTCAAAATTATTTATGACGTATTCATGACTTTGATGGCTCTATCGTAAAGTTCCCTGGTACCAATTCTCTTCGTAAAGTTCGTTTCTCTTTTTAAAGACAATAGAATATTTTACTTATCTATTGTTACTTTACTTGGTTATTGACTCGCCGATTGTGTAAGAGAAGGCGATGTTTCATGAAGCGTAAAATAACGTGTTAGTTGGTTTTTTACATCATGAGCAGTTTAAAGCCGATTATTTTCACCCTATTTAGTATGTATATAGTTTATTTAAATAATAATAAAAACTTTTAATTGCAGGTGTATTGAGAAGCAATTTCATAAAGTTAAGTGTGGAAAACTAGTGAGCGATGTTGCCGAAATTTCTTGAGATTTCATGCATCGAAAGATATTTTTAAGTCATCGATTTTGATTGTTACTGTTATATAGTATGTTAGATTGCACAATACAATCACAATCTTAGGTACGTGTCGTGTAAGATTGTGAGCGGCATAAGAATTTTGCACATTGGTTGATCCCAAACCCGCCCATTATTCCGCAGTGGAGCAAAACAATGCAATAAGTCCATATTTTAAAATCTCTTCAATTACTAGCAGAGAGATGATGAACTGAGCGTTACCAGAGACCGCCAAAGTGAAGTCATGATTACAGAATACATTTCATCTGGTGCATTTTGCCCAAAATCTAATAATGATTAAGGACAAAAGGATGCACGTCATTAGATTCAGCAAGAACGTTCTAAAGGCGCTCACCGATTTCAGGTGTAATTGTAATTAGTATTAATAATAATTACAAAACTACAGATGACCCGGGACATAGCGCTTTAATCAAATAAAAGGCGAAAGACTTCTACTTCGTTTGCTTTCGATTTGGAATTCGTTTTAATTGTATCCCACACAAATGCCAGCTTTCCGCCCCTGTGATTAAGGTTTATTGCAGATTGACGCCGAGAAAATTAATTGCCGCAAGTAAATTTTGTTTACAGGCCAAATCAAACAGTGAGCATAAGTAATAAGTACATTTGTTTATAGCGGGTAGTAGCAATGCCATACTCTCGGCGACTCAAGTTATAGTTTCTATACGAGACTGATCTTAATTAAACAGCGATATAGAGATGTATCGAGGGATAACATCCGTCGATACTATTTAAACATAACTTCTGTCGGGAATTTCACACATATATACGGAACAGATATCCTAACTGTAAGTAAACGCTTCACACGATTTCCAATTTAACAAAAAGACTTGTGAGATCGATATTTACCTCGTTCAATCTCTACATCGACCTCGACCTTAGGCTCATCGCCCATGGGAATGTAAAACAATAAGATGATGGTACATTAACAATAAGAGGATGGGCTTATTTGAGACACTATCTCTTAACAAATACCTTAATGGAACAGTCAATTGTTTTTTGGAAGTGAGTGTATTATTACATTGTTCTATAAGCAACTCACTGCCAAGTGAGGTTCAATTGAGGTTTGACCGGCGCGGGCCGGCGCGGCGCTACGTATTTGGCGAATACATTCTTTACAATCTTTTTTTCATGGAATTAAAGTAGCAAACGAGCATGCAGCAACACCCTTCCGCTGCCGCCCAAGACTACTGCGACCGATCTAGAATAAGGCTCAATTTAGGAACTGGGACGGTTGGTCCATGATCTTTGTGGTTGTTATGGATGAATTTCGATTCTATACTGGCTCGGAATTGGTGAGGAGTGGCTTAGTAATAACCAAGACATAAAGATTTTAATTGAATACTTTCGTTTAAGTTGTTCCGTTCTCGCGTCGTTATAATGAGCGCAGTGCTTCTATAGAGGTGTTAACAGGTAGTATTTCATCTACCATTAAAATAATGTAATGAGAGTAAATACTGCTTTATGGCCCATTCTTAACTGCTATAGCTGTATCATTAAGTCATACGTGTACCAATTAGCGTCTCCTCGTGTATTTCCTTAAATAAGTTAAGTAAATAAGCGTCAACCTTTAACAGTCTCTCTATTTAGTCGTACACTCCAGACAGAGCGTTCGTGATGTTGATTCTTTTCTGTAATATTCTTGAAGATGACAGAATCGGCAATGCCTCTCCATGTATCCCTTTGTGTGGCATTGGCAATGGCACATCTGTGGCAGACTGAATTGCAAGGACCTCACAAGCAAAGCTGCTTGTGTTATCTCCTGAGAAAAAGATGGTGTGCTTTCCCAAGTCATAGTGGCCATTTGATTTCCAGTGACCAGTGAGTCTCACTAATACCTTTTATAATGCTATTGCAACGCTCACTCAAGTTCTTGATTCAAGATTTCTAATTTACCTTTTTCAATGAGTGCCTATGCGGATGCTCTTGCGCAGTTGAAAGTTGCTATAACTGTCTGATTTGGCGTAAAGTATCTCTTTGTAATCGAAGGGACCTAGGACGATTTTGTGAGAAATTTAACGGTGTATGTAGTAATTGTTTTAAAAGCAAATATATTTCAATTAGAAAGGTATAGATCCAGTTACACTTTTTTAGTGGCTATCATGATCGAATTTGGACGAGACTATTACTAAAATTTACCAACTACATTATTTCTAACAACAACTGCAACTAACAGGATTGACCGTCTTCTCGGCAGTCTACGATGGACAATGAACTGGCCAACTAACATTCATGTAACACCCTCCTGACTGGACTAACCATATACTTGAGTTGCCGAGGATATGGAATTGCCGCTCTCCGCAAAAAACAGCTCAATTTATCTTGTACTAGCGGACCGCCCGCGGTTTCACCCGCGTGGATCCCGTTCTCGTGGGAATATATGCATGTATTATACATAAAAACCTTCCTCTTGAATCACTCTACCTATTACAAAAAACCGCATCAAAATCCGTTGCGTAATTTTAAAGATTTAAGCATACAGACAAACAGACAAACAAACAGACGGACAAAAATAGCGACTTTGTTTTATACTATGTAGTGAAGTAATATTGACCTAAGGCATTTCTCGCCGTCGCGCGTCGATCTAAGTACAATGAATCTTAATCACGGGAGCAGAAGCTGGGTTGGGCATTTGGGCGGGTTGCCATTGAAACTAATTCCATATAAAGGTATTATTGCATGATCCTTGTTTGCTATGTTAAAGGCATAAAATGGGAATAGAGGTAAAAATCACTTCAGGCTCAATTAATTTTATTGCACTTGAAACTTTAAAGAAATAACTTTCTACAAAAAACCTTAGTCGTTTGCATGTTTTAGCTTAAAACTTTCAAATAATGAATATTTAGATTAGGCAGGACTGCTAATGCAAATTCTTTAACAGTGAAATAACGTGATGATAAATAATTCTTCAATGCTAATCGAGTCAAACAAGCGCTTGAGTAGGCACTAAATAATCACTAGATTGTAAATTTCATTTTTATTTTAACGTAAATAAATAAGAAGTAAGACAAATTAACTATCAGCCTGAATTACCTTTATCACATTCTCATGAAATTGAATTAAGCTTCACTGATTAAGTAATGGTTTGCCAAACAATAAAATGATGGGAATTTTTGAAGTGCATTCAATTGTTATATTATTAAGCTAAAACGCTAGCTAATGCTCTCAGTTTATTTATATAAGATGAAAGTATTTGATGGTAGGTATAATTTGAACCATAAATTCTATGGGGAGGTATAACATAAATCTCACGCTATTATATTAATCAGAATACCTACTATGGTCATTTTAAGTGAATAAAAATGCAACGTCCGTTATTATATCTACTAAGAAATTTCACAACCCATCTAAGATGAACCTGAAATACTTTTATGTTTTCGAGGCATTATTGGATTTAGAGATTTTTTATTTTTTATGTGTATCACACACCTTCGAGAGCGTTCGTGAACCCATGTTGAGCAATTATGACATTCATGACTTAACTTTTCCTGAAGCCAAGTTTAATGCAAGAGAAACTTGTGAAAATTTTGGGATTTTAATATTTTTCTTCAAGTACTTAGTGTAGAAACCTATCTTAAATAAAATCAAGAACATCAACAATCAACATTATTGCACGTTCTTTATCGATAAGCTATAAACAATTTTTACGGCGATAAATGAGCTGACCCATAACCGGTGATCTGTTACGATCTACTTCCCGCGCTGATCTGTTGGCCTGCAGTCTGCGCGAGTCATTAGCCCAGCCGTTCGGTCAGTTGTTACCAGTGTCATTCATTTATTCATAACTATCATTGATGTTTTGCTTCTATTATCCTTTCGTTACTACGTAGGAGAGCTAGGTTACTAATAAATATTGATTACAGAAAAATGTATGGTCCCGTCTATCACGAAATGGCTGCTAGTTCTTTTTAAGTCTCTCATTTACATATTCTTCTGCGTCTATGAAATGTGGTGCCCATTTCGATTTTGACTGGAGTAGAAGCTAGTGTTGTGCACAATTTTTGGCTTTGATAAATTCGATACCAATATTCTACAATATTTTATAGATACATGCCTATACATATAGTCCTCGGGAAATTATCAAGCAACAGTCAAAAAGTCGAATACATTTTAATGATTAATGAATCACCGTATTGGGGTCACTATTTCAAAGTGATGAAATTAAACTTTTCCAAGAACATTTTCACGAATTAAGTTTCTTTTGAATTCTGTATAAGCAAATACTTACAATTTAATTTCGCTGTAACGTTTCCTCGAAGAAAGATTCAACGAAAAACGGTAATACGGAACGAACTTTATTATAAATCATTGTGTGAACGGTTTTTATTTCAATGAAACGTTCCATTGAAAATCGATTGTTCGAATTCTTACGAAAATCGATTATACGAATTTTATTTCGAATCACATTTTTACAGACGAGTAAAGTTAGATACAAATCACTGTGTATGTAATAAAAACAACATAAACACATCTAGAAATTAACAGAGAAAGCTTAGGCCGACTATGTAGAACCTTTGATTATTCATCGATACATTAATATATCGTTAAATTAACATAATTGCGATTCGCTTGTTAATCAAATAATAACGGTATTTTGTGGATTACTACTTTACTGATTTCGGTGCCAATTCGATATTTGTTTTCGAGTATACTTTCTATACATAAAGTATTTTTGTTTTATTATGGTGCAGGTATTTACGTCATCTGTTTTGTATGGCAATATTTTGATCAAGTTGCATAGTTCGCGTCGTGGTCACGGCTGTATGGGGTTATGACTGGTGGGTTCAGTTGTGATGACGAATGGTGACTCAATATCGGTGTACAAAATAAATATCGTGTGATACACGTATCAAAATAAAATGTTTACCCTCCGTGGTGATTTGACTTTAAAACCGTATCAGTTATTAAATTACACTTTAGGTACATAATTTTTTGTTATTATTGACAAGATTCTAAATAATTGATATAACAATGAAAATTAACTACTACATTTCAAGAGTACCTATCAGTATGTATTGTCTGACGTGAAAGATATCGTTATTTTGACATTTAAAAAGCAAGTTTTGTTAACATTTTAAAAGCAAAACTTGGCTATTTTAAATGCACATGGGTACTCACGAATTGTTACACATATTTCGTCCCAGCGTACTTACTCGTTTCTGTTTAAAATGTTTAGTGTCTGATTGATAGGTACCTTGTTTAAAATATCGGTATCGGTAAAAAAAATAGGTTCCAGTAGAAACGTTTATCATACGGAATTCTTTTTTAATTTTTATTTACCGGCTCATTTATTTACTTAAACTTTATTGACTAAAAATTCATCGATTTCCGAAATAATATTTAACAGCACCACACATCAATAATTTAAAAAATAAACATACTTACAGTCCAAAAATGTCCTTGATAGTAAAACACCGTCCTATAAAACAGTAATTTGAACCGAATTATGGTATTATTACATGTAGAGTCACTCACTGCACTTCCGTTTTCCGGCGAGAATGATAGAGCCGACGCGGTAGCGCGGCTGGCGGGCAAGTTGCAACTGCCTACTCTACGGAGTACGGAGTCTACCGCCCGTAGAGCCTGTAGAGTCGCTCGCGTAAACTTACGCCTACGTTTAGGCTCTATTATTGATTGATGAATGTTTAATTATTTATATTAAAAATTGATGATGTGATATAAAAAATATAATTGCACAATACTTACTAGCAGTTTTTTTAAGGTTTTAAAAACGTTATTTTTGCCGATTTAGGTACGTGAATTTTTATGATATAGGAATGATTTTCTAACTCTATTGACTGGCTACAACCCATTAATGGCCCACTGCTGAGCACGGGTCTCTCCTCATTATTGAGGAGGCCTAGAGTATACTCCACTACGCTGCTCCAGTGCGGATTGGTGGAGGGATTAGTGGCCAACCTAGTGTCGAAAGTTTTCAAGCCGCCCGAAGGCCTCCGACACGGCTTAAGGACTGCTATCGATCGATAACAACCGGGACCGACGGCTTTACGTGCCCTCCGAAGCACGGAAGCGTTCAAGAAATTTTGCCACTAGCGGTCACCCATTCGAATACCGACCGCGCCCGCAGTTGCTTAACTTTGTTGATCACTTAGGATCGACGCAAGCCGCCGGGCTCAACTTTATTGACTGGAACAGTTAAATTCAAATTCAAAAAATGTTGTAGGTATATCATAATTACGGCAGTGTCTGAAAAAAGCGCCTTTGATATTTTATGTTATACTTACTTAAATTTAATAAAAACCGGCCAAGTGCGAGTCGGACTCGCGCACGAAGGGTTTCGTACGATTATGTATAAAAACCCCAAAAAAATCTGTTCTGTTGTATAAAAGCCTCACTTAAATATTTAATTGTTTTATTGTAGCCACATATTACGCACAATGCCATCTCTTGGACCGAAATGTAACTCAATCGTCAAATGTATGGGCGCCCACTTAAATATTTATTTTATTCTGTTTTTTAGTATTTGTTGTTGTAGCGGCAACAGAAATACATCATCTGTGACAACTGTGTAGCTATTACGGTTCATGATATACAGCCTGGTGACACACGGACGGACGGACGGACGGACAGCGAAGTCTCAGTAATTGGGTCCCGTTTTACCCTTTGGGTACGGAACCCTAAAAAGTACATAGTTGTATCTTTTATTAATCATCTACTGTTGTAAGGTGTAGTATCGTACTGAGTGGTTATAAATGGGTTATAACAATGAAAGCTTTTTAATTATTTTTTTATTCATCGACAAACTTCTGCCAAAAACTGGACACAAGGCCATAAGTCCTGACAGAAGCTTTTTTAAAAATGGAAGATTATCAAGAACAAGAAGACGTTGCGTTGTGCTAATTTGAATTCGGAACGGTCGCAGCGCAACCGAGCATGTCTGCGAGGTGGACTCCGCTGACCGTAACGTACAACCATATGCCGCGTCGCGAGCCCATAGATTAAATAACAAATTAATTGCCTTTTACTTCGCTGCTAACTGTAACTGAGTGCTCTCTTTATTTTGTTTTTAAAGTTCTTTGAGTTGTTTCAACGGTTCGGCGTTGCGCGTCGTTGGAGTACGGATTTAAGTTTTGTGTGAAAATATTTTTCACACCTACTTAAGTAAAAAAATATCGACCTAATCCAAATCATTCAGAAGATTCAAAACATTAAACTGGGTGTTTGGTAAAAGGTGAAGATAGTGTAAATATTTTTTCCATTCCACCAAAACTACTCTTATTAGACTAGAGCGAGCACAGCGAGCCCTTTTAAAGGTCGCGTACAATAAATCATATCGCCACCCGACAGAACAACTATATTCGGAAACTGAACATAGCAAGAACGGTAGCAAAATATCACAAAACAATGGTACGCGACGAAAACAAAGAAAAAAGAACAATAAGGAACATAACCAGGACTACACCAACAACAAAAACAAAATTTGGGGAAAAATGCTTCACATTTAGGGGACCTTTTATACTATACAATAAAATTAATAAAAAAATTAACATCCATAAAGAAAATAATTACACATCCAAAATTAAAACATTAAATTGGTTATGGGACCGTACATATCAAGAGATCGAAAATATACTAGATACTGACATTTAATAAGTTAAAAATGAAAAGAACACAGTGAATATAAATAATAATACACATAATAGACAATAAACATTGTAATCACTCACCCTAATACACCCACACACACGATACACACACACACACACACACACAAACACAGACACACACACACACACCTTTTAGATATGCTTAACTGTAAACAGCAATTAATGCTACTTAATAGAAGAGACTAGACCTCATAACACAGGGAATCCTAGTATGAAGTCTAGAGGACCAACTATGTAATTATGATTTTGTATTTTGCTGTGTATTTCAATAAAAATATTTCATTTCATTTCTTTATTTCACTCCCTATTTAACCTTTTGATACCTCAGTTTGATACATCCGCTTGATTTATTAACGAGACGTGATAATATAGGTATACCTCCTGACTTTCATTCAACGTACCAAGGACTTGTATTCGCATGTTACTCAGATTTTAGTCATATAATGAGAAAATGAGAAAATTTTATCCTAGAGGCTGGGTCGCAACACCCTATAGCTGACTTAATTCGTAAAATTTATGCTTATCAAGTTTGCCTCATTATATTCCAATACCACGTGTATTGTGTCTACTGGAAGAAATTTCTTATGAGGAATAAGTGCCCTTGTACAAACTCTGTTACATAATTCTTCTTTAGGTCCCTAAAATTTTTTTAATGTCTAGATTTTTTTCCCTTGATAAATATAGTGGCAGGCACATAATGACATTAAAAAACAGTAATGTTCCTACGGTCCTACCTATTGGTAAGTCCGTAATATTATAACTTAGATCAGAGGAAAGAGGTGGGCACAAAATATTATGCAATGCAAGTAAAAACAACAGGTAAGTAGTGATGTGCATAATTTATGTAAGCTTACAATCTAGAATTGAATTGTTTCACTTCATTTACTCATATCTTCCATTTTATTTCTCATATCTACTCGAACATCACGACGCCATAACTTTACTTATCCAGATATTAATAAGAATGCTTACAATACTCTTTATTATGAGTGACTGCACTGCTCCAATGCGTGTTACAGAGGCAGTGAGCATGAGCAGTCATTTGGAGTTACTGACGTCCAAGGGTGGCGAGAGCGTTGACGATCAGGTGGCTCGTCTACGGTAACCAGAGTTTTATTACTTAGTTTTTAGCGAACTCCGATTTTTTTTTGTTTTCCGTGGTAACGAATATTGTCGTTATAAGATAAATACTTATTTCTTCTTTGTTCGTGGGTTGGGATTCTTAGTTCCCGGGGAATGTTAAGAATGTATGAAAGCTTTTTGTTATTTGTGTATCGTTTAGTGCTTCGTAGACTCCAATCAGGTGGACAAAATGTTATCATGATTACGGATTACAATTTCATCTGGTTTATTTTGCCCAACAATTGGAGTCTACCAAACCCTATAACTCTAGTAGGCTCGCTCTGGACGTAAATCAAAAATGTCAGCGATACACATTACACACCACCCATGGCAGGCGAGCAATGTTTCATACATTAGAACAACATTTTAAAATTAAAACAACTTCCGCACGTAAAGACCGAATTTGCGTGTATTATGGCTCGTGGCAGGTGTAGTGGACGCGGCCATCGTTCCGGCGATTGGTCGCGTCGCGGGCACAACACGCACGGGGTAGGTAACACAACGTAACTCGTGTTACAACACCGCGACCAATTGACACTTAGTGCAGTCGGACTGTTGCAAAGTTTTATTGCGGTTTCATTTTTGCTATGTTATTGCTGTTCTGTTTGTAAGACGTCTGTAGCCCAGTTGGTAGTGAAATTAGTGAATATATCCGCCGAGGGTAGGTATCTATCTCAGTTATCTAAACACACAGATACACACATTCACACATCTCAAGTTGATGTCACCGAAACCTGAATCACGCTTTCGAAGATTTTATCCGGTCGCATATATTACGGTAGGTAAGGTATTCCGTAGGTATATAAGGATTTACGGAATTCCTGACATCGAGAGTTGGGACTTAGGCCGCCCGGGCGCCCTCCCAGGCATGTCGTTTCGCTTGGCGGGAGATCTCCCTTTTATTATATAATTTTTTATATTTCTTGTTCCGAGGTCGTGGATGTTTCTGACGTCTTATTTATGTGTAGCTTTGGCTTTCTTGCAATATATCACAATTTGCAAATAATCCATGATGAAGGAACATAGTTAATAATATTGTGTGTGCAATCATTAGACTACCTATCACTAACAGTCCCTGCCCCCAGATTTCATACGTACCGATATAAAATAAAGTAATTGACATTACCATTCTGTTAACTGAACTAACTATCGTTCCTAGTGGCTATTTGACTCCAGTTATGTGTCGATTACCTACATATGTACTCTCTTCATGGGTAGTAACATCAGGGAGGTACTGCATGCTCGTCTACTATCTGAGACCATAAAAAGGGAAAATGCGGGGTAATGAAACACGAAAGTAATATTTTATATTTATCTTTTATTTCATAGAGTAAGATTTATGATACATATCATTTGATTTTTCTATGACTGACATTTCCATAAAAATAATTTTCACATTAAGGTAACGGCTACAGTCCAGACGTAAGGCATAGTGACAGACTAGCAAGCGATGCATAACCTATGTTACAACCAGCTATCCATACTTTATTTGAGCACCATTCAAAATAAAATCTTGATACCTATTTCCTAACAAAAATACATGTATCAATATAGAAGGATAACATAAAAAAATGTATTCGAATCGAACAAATAAATATTATGGAATTATTGGCAATATTTTTCGGAGAACGGAAATATTTTCATCATTATTCATATAATAATACTGTATACTTACACGAGATCATAAAAATACTGCTCTATTACTGGGCTATTATCGTAGACGTTCGTCTTGGGATTGAGACATAAAAATACATGTATTTTTATTAGAACAACAAAACTTATGCGTCATAAAAATACACAAGTATAATAATATCATCTTCCATTCAATTATTATCTTATTAATAAGTGGGAAGTATAAGGTTTAATACGTTACCGTGATAATTAACTGTACATAAAATTTATGAAAGGGTAAACTTCAATAATAATATTTATGATCAAGAATCAATAGCTGTTCACGCCTTTTAAAAGTAAGCTTTTTTAAACGGCAGTAAGTTAAATTTTAGCATAGAGTAGAGTGATGAGGCATGGCCGTGTGTGGCCGTTAATGTGTTAAAGCCAAGTTAAAATAACTGGAATGAAGAGTTTAATCATAGAAAAATTTGTCTCCTGGAGTAGGGAGCCCCTGCTGTTTGAAATCATTCAAGCAAAAGATATTTCCCTCGGCATGTTTAGAATCGTATCGAGATCTCGTTGTGCTGGGGAGTTATTTTCTGCAACCCTAGCTTGGATTCAGACTCAGCACTCCTAGATCCAAACTTTGTTATTATATCCAAAGAATGTTTATAATTTCTAATGTATTTTATGATGTATGTAGGACATGAATGTCCTTTAAGTTATTTTCATTTAAAACTATCGCAAGCAACCTTGCGTACCTACACATACATAGTTAAAATGGATATCGTTTATGTACTTATTTTGTTAATTTACAAATATCATACTTAGGTATGCTTCTTACCGTAGCTACAATAGTTTTTAAGTGTTTATATAAAATTTGTCATTATAGACTTATGTCTGTGTTATTATTGTTGAAGTTTACCGTCAAAGACCTAATCATCTAGTTCAATCTAAATTCTGTTTTCAACCTAATTGCACCTATTATAAGTACCATTATATTTATGTTTATACCATTAGGTTTACTCCAATATCCAATTTATTACATATATTTAGAATTTATGTTAAACAGTAAATATCTACTAACACAAATCCATCACAATAATTTTAGAATATCAGTTGTTTTGTTTCGTTTAGTGATTATCTGTAATGTGTTTCGCTACATTAGATTTAACTAGAACCTTAAATCTACCTTGTATATTAAAATAGATTTCAAATCGATTTGTTGATAAAATCCTGTCATTTGATAACAATACGTAGCTTAGGGAAATAAAGATGAAATTTAATATTTATTACATTATAATACATTTAAATGTCAGTTCCATCTGACTTTGATCATCACCAAGATAATTCCTTACATGGTACTTCAATAGTTCACACTGAAGAACTAACCGTGATCCGTTCAATTTAAATTTAAATTTGACTAGAAATTTAATTAAGTAGATATTATAAATTTCTCCTTACCTATCCCACCCGGTATATAATTTCATCTACCTTAAAGTAATGTAGGAATTTTAAACTTTGTGTTGTTCCTCCTATAAATAATTAAATTTAAGTGAGTTTTCTGCGATAGTTGCGTTGTGTTTTATGGTGGTGTATCATACAGATTGGTATAGGTTACAATTATTTAAGTATAAAGCGTCTATGATTATATGCTATGAATGTATTCGATGCTTAAAATTAGCGATGGTGTACTTACATTAAATACTTTAAAAAGGATGACTTTTACGGTTACGTGATGGACATTAAGATTTATTCCATATGTTATTTATTGACAAGTTTTAATTTGTCATATTATAATTTATTAACTTTAATATAACGTTCAATAATTTTAATGGTTCCTACAGCATGGAGTTCTCGCCACGCCTTTAGAAATCGCTTGTCACTAATTTTTATTCTTACGGAATAGCATGAGGATATAAACGACATATTAAACGGAATAATAAAAAAATAATATATTCTATTGATTCCTTTAGACATTCGTTGCGTCGGTTTGGTCTCAGTAACAAGCCAATAATAATATTCTAGTTAATATTTGAGTCTTTGACTTTTTAATTATTTTATGAGATTCCTAAGAGATCATTAGCCAGACCAATTACTAATATTAGTTAAAATACAAGGTACTTTGAAATTATTCTGCTATGATCTGTTTAATATTTTATTGAAATCGATGAATAAGAAATAATTGTACCAAGCATGTGAAAAATAGTCAAATGGTAAATAAATTCTTAAATACAATTTTGAAAATTTGAATATAATTAACATTTATATTTTAGTTAATACACTAATACTGTGATGTTATTGTTTAATTGTCCAAGAAACAAATATGACATAATTATATTATGAATGTATAGAAATTTATTCACAAGTAGTGTTTATATAAATAAAGTAAAAGATTATTTAATTTTACTTAAGCCGATTTAGTTTTGTTTACTTACGCAAAACTTTATAACCTCTCTGAACTTTCAGATATTGCTAATCGAGGGGCCGGAAATAAGTCAAGGGAACGAGGACCACCCCACCCGGGCCACCCGCACTTCCTAATCACCACAACCTACCCACGTTTGACTTTCAACATACAGTCACACTTCACACGAAACTCATCCGTAGCATACTTCAGAGGGGCCATAAAGTTTGGTGTGAATAATATCGTCATCATTTAGGCTTTATTTTTTTAAAATGTCTTTGTACGATTCTGGCTCACTGGTATTTTTTTACAATAGATATAATTCATTATCATACAGAATAATTGTGCACAAAGTTAAGGTTGAAGTTCCATAGTAAAGTTATAATCTTATTCCTGTAATACATTTTATTCCTGGATATATTTTGATCAAGTTCCAGTTTCAGAATAGACTCATCCCCGGGTAACGCTTAATTCTGGAATATGACGTTCTCTCTTCAATAGACGCTCAGCTTCAGAATTTGTTTTACATCCCGCAAGAATGCTCATGTTCGGAATATGACTTACATTCTCCAAGAGATATTAGGCTTGAAGTGACTTATTATCCTCAGCTGATGTTTGTAAATGTGAGGCATCTTTCTCAGTAATTGCTTAATTTTAGAATGGAACAATCCTTATAGATGTTTAAATTTTGTAGCATACGTTTCATACCTTTTTGAGCAGTTATTTAGATTTTCTTTTCTTTAACTGCCCCTTTTGCTTTCTCCGTATGGTTCGACTTTTCATTCCCATAACTTGGGATTTTACATTTCGATTCCAATTTAGACCACGAACAACAATGATGGTTCACTTCACCGGGGGGCGTAATACTGTGATACAAATAGACCCTCGTAATATCCGCAACAGGTCAATTACTTCAGGGGTTTTCATTGACGTTACGTTTTCATCGTTCACCTGGAATATAAGAAAGAGGCATTTTTAGTGCTGGATAGTGTACACTAATTAACATAACTCAATATGTTAATCGTCCTCCGTAATATAATATTATCAATCGTTTATCGGCGTCCCCACAGTGCTATGACATAAGGTCACTGTCAGAGCCTTCTTGGCCGGAAACGCGTTGGTGACGACCCTGGTGTTGCCAATGTCCATGGGCGACGGCGCATGGGCGACGGCGATCATTTATCATCAGGTGACCCGTCTGTTCGTTTTGCTGGATATAAAATATATTATGTTACCTGCAGGATGACGTCACCGGGTCGCAGCCGGCCGTCGCGCGCCGCGACGCTGTGGCAGTAGACGGCGGAGATGTAGCTCTGGCCGGATTCGGGGTGGCTCTGCACGCTGAACCCCAGCCGGCTGTTCCAGTCCAACAACACTATAGCAATACATTACCTGCAGGATGACGTCACCGGGCCGCAGCCGGCCGTCGCGCGCCGCGACGCTGTGGCAGTAGACGGCGGAGATGTAGCTCTGGCCGGACTCGGGGTGGCTCTGCACGCTGAACCCCAGCCGGCTGTTCCAGCCGCGGTTCAGCTCCACTGTTACTATCTGAGGACATTATGGATTTGGCATTCAGATTATGTAGAATGCATGTAGGCAATTCATTTCGGTTGTGTTTTATGCAGGTCATCTTATCCTACGAGTTTCATAAAAATGCGGAACAAAATATATTTTAGGGAGGTTGCATAGTCAAGCTTACCACCACCGCGGTTAAGCGGCGCGCGAGACACGAGCTTACAGATGTAACGTAAAACGGTACAAGAGACTTGTACGCTCGTGTCTCGCGCGCCGGTTAACCGCACTGGCGGTCAGCTTGATTATGCAACCACCATTAGGGTGCCTTTCCACCAGAGATGTGCTATGCTACGTTGCTAAGTATGCGTTTAATATCCACCAATCACATACATTGGCCCGCCTAGAAACCCCCTGAGGGCTGACTATGATTGATGGATGTCAAACGCATCCTTAGCAACGTAGCATAGCACATCTCTGGTGGAAAGGCACTCTTACACTTGTGGCGACATCGCAGATACGCCTCACGATGACGTCACAAAGTATGTATCACACTATCATAGTTTCCTACAACACTCGCATGTATGTATAGTAGTCCCGGCGGTTACGCAGTTGGGGCTCGCCTCACCTGGCGGGAGATTTCCCTTTGCCAAAGAGTAAAAGTGCAACAATGAAACCTTATATAAATTTTAAATATTACTCAAGCTATATCGTGCCTCATAGGAGACAAAATATAAAATCTTCTGGCATTTAGATACACATAGATACACCAATAAGCACGGAAGAGTAACTCTGTAGGCTTGTAGTCAAGTAACATAAGTTAAGGTTACCGTGGGTTCCAAGCTGGTGTCATCCGTGGGCGAAGGTTCGACATTCTCCTTCTGTTCGGGCTCCACCTCCATTGGCTTCGGGGGCGGGGGCTTCGGCGGGGCTTCGGTCTTCACTCTGCGCTCGTTATCTGGTGACAACGCGACACCTTTCCATTTTTTTAAACCTATTGAACAGAACTAAAGTGGTCATCTTTTGTGGCGGAATAATTTTTAAATGTACATAAATGATTAATTTCATGACACACGTGTTGTTCTTAGAACAATTTGTTTTAATAGGCATAGACCGCAATTTCGAGGTCGGTAATAGTAAACCCCTAATTGCAATACAAGAACTGGGTTGTGCACATCAAAGAAATAAATACCATCACGTTACTCTAGAATACTCCACTATAATCCTCCACTCCACTCCACTGTAACAGAAAACCTGCAAGACAACGCAGATATCGAGAGGGAGCGTAGGGCGCTGTCGGTTCGGTGTAATATGTTGGCCCGTAGATTTGCTCGCTGTACTAGTGAAGTCAAGGTCACGCTTTTCAAAGCTTATTGCCAATCCTTTTACACGAGCAGTCTATGGGTTAACTACACGCAGAGAGCTTACAGCGCACTGCGCATTCAGTATAATAATGGGTTTAGGATGCTGATGGGATTGCCGAGATTTTGCAGTGCGTCTAGCATGTTCGCTGATGCAAATACTGATGGCTTCCATGCCATCATCAGAAAGAGATGTGCATCGCTGATGACGCGCTTTCGAAGCAGTTCCAACAGCATCCTGAAGTCATTAGCTGGCAGATGGGACTCGCCATTCCTCTCACACTGGATAACACTCCATTTATTGTAGTGTGTGGGGGGCGCTCCTATCATTTTGTGATTATTCGTTTATTATGTTTTTGTGTTTTTATTTTATCTCAATGTGTTGTTTTAGATTATAAGTTTATTCTGTTACCATTTTACTAACCCCTAGTTTATAAGTGTTACTAACACAATATGGGCCTGCTTTTGTTGCCTTAATAAATAAAAATTATTATTATTATTATTATTATAATAAAGAATACTCCACTATGCTTAGTGGAGTATTCTTTAAACCTCTTTAGTTATAAGAGATGTAGGCCATTAATGGGTTTTGGCCAATTTCAATTTTATTTTACAACTTACCATCATCCTTATGTCCTTCAGTAGCTTCACTAGACGACGTATGAAGAACAGCGCTTTGGTACGCGGGATTGGTGTGTTTGAAGCGCTCGTCGCTCGACAGTTCCGCGGGCATCGAGACCGGCTCGTCCGAGTCCGCGGGGAAGGCTGGCTCGTACTGCCGCGTTATGTCTTCCTGGTACACGTTGGGAGCATCTAGCGTGTCGTTGTCCAAATTGTTCAGCTCGTAGCCGTGAGGGGGCACTGGCAATGTCAGGGCAGTTAGAAAATGAAAAAACTTCAAGACTAGAAATAAGGAGAACCGACTCATACGGAAGAATAGTCGAAAGTGTAGCTGTAAGAAACAGTTCAGAAATCTTTCATAATAGCGCTAAATTCGCTAGAGGGTGTGAAATGAATATAGCAGTTGTCGACGAAGTAAAATGTGTTGAGAAATTTAGTATTTGTAATGACTAACATAATGAAACTTCAATGTTTAAAACGTTAACTATTCATGATGACTAAAATAATTTAGTAAAATCCTCTAGCAACAATGGTGTCATCCTTATTTGTCGTTTTTCTACGGAAACTTTTTAACATACAGAGACGTTTCTCCTTGTATCTAGTCTCCATGTAATTAAGTAAACATGTACACAGACCAGATGTAAAGTAAGTCTATTATCTTTGGAGGCGCTCGTTAGTGATTACCTTTGTGATTATGTTTTGGCGTTCTATTTTTAGACGACGTTACTAAGTTTGAACAGGCATAAAGTAAAATCTATTGTTTGGTAGCGATTGTTCGTGATTGTCTTGTGGTTTTGTTTAAAAGATATTTCTCAATAAATCTACGAGGTTTTCCTTTCCGTATTAAATTTATGCAAAAGATTTCCTTTATGTACTTAATATTTAAATATTATGAAATATGACTGTGTTAATTGCTCGAATCAAGTTAGGAATGTTTTTGATCTGAAAACATCTTTCAGGTCGAATATTTATTTCATAAAATCAGTAGAGGGTTGCAGGTACATACGTTAATAAGATTTGAATATAATTTGGTACCTACGTTAGAGGTTTTGTTCGAGGATTAATCAGTGAGCGGGATTTGCCTGAAGGGTTTCATATTCCTACAAGTTGTTTCGAGGGAATCGTGCTCACATGGCTGCTTGTTTGAAACTTCTTAATCGAATTATAATGAGCAATTATCAACTTATTTAACAAAGTTTGAGGTATAAGGGAGAAGAAAATCTTCGTAACCAATTCTAAATTTGTCTGCCACGTGATTTACAAAACTTCCAGTCTACTTGATAACTGTTCTTTAATTTTAATGGTATTAATATTAGTATCTACTGAAGATGTGATATTAAAACAAATACAAATTGTTAAAACGAATGAATTCAAAACTCACAAATTAAAATTGAAATTACTCGTATGTATAATGTAGAGTAAGCGTGTGAAATAACAATACATATCTATTTAGAAAGTGTAGGTTACAACTACAGTGTGATGCTGTTTATAACAGTTTTGTTTTCCCGGAGTTAAGCACTTTCTATGTCGAATGTACGAAGAAAGTTCACTGGAAGAGCGTTTTACTTTCTCTATAGTAATTAATGGGGCGCAGTACAATGATACAAGCTGTTAATTTTGTTTCGACTGATATTTTAGGAAGAGGTAAAAACGTTGAATGAACCGTTTTCTGGAAGTAATTTTGATATAAAATATTTTTTGCGCTTAATTTAACACGTATTTAAAAAGTCCTTAGAGGATCTAAACAGACACCAATTAAACATTTTATATAAATGCAGGTTGTTAAATCAAGCATTGGGTATGACAAACTACAGGATTAAATGAATGCAATACTGATACGTGTAGAATGTATCAGAAATCTAAGTTTAAAGCATAGTGGCGTCACTGCTGAAGTGTTGAGGCAGTGTGAACTGGGATGTCTTTGGTGTTTCGACAGGGGATACGGTGCTCTAGTCCGAGGTGCCGTCAATTTGCTTCGGATGGTTAAAGTGCAACTAGATATCGACTGAAGAATTTGTCAATTGATCCCTATTTTAATGAGTTATTGTGTTAAAGAATTAGAAATATATTGGCATTTTCATAACTTTACAATGCATATTATTAATACAATACAATATAAATAATCATATTTGTCATCAACACGTGGAAATCAACTTGGTACCGAAGTATCTACTTGAAACTGATAAACATATAATTGTTGTTGATTAGATGGTTTTACTGATTATATTAGGTATATAGATATATCTCGAGATGTATGTATTGTGAAGTTGAAATTGGTGTTATACCACCAATAATTTTAACATCAAATAAAAAACATTTTTCCAGGATCTATGTAAAGCTAAACTATTCTTGCATGAATGAACACATTGAAGGCTCAACATTTCATTCGAACCAATGAACTGAAATTTGACAATTCTCCAGTCGTCTAGCGAGAAGGCATAGCGTCGTGAGAGCCGACATCTCACCTGTCAGGCTCAGCTTTTGTTTTCTACTAGTGGGCGGGGCCGTGGGGCTCGCGTGGCGTCGCTGCGAGCGGTCCCCCCGGTCCCCCAGTTCCACGCTTTTGGGGCGCTCCGCTTCGGAATGTTTTGCGTTCGCGTCAAACGGAACGTTTGGTGGATCTGTGTGGAACACCTACTCGCTTAGTGCACCGCGTGTGTTAGTGCGTGTGTGGCTTCGAGTTAATGTATGTCACGAGAAAATTCATAAAGTACTTTTGGACTCAATTCCATTTGGGAATACTATTGTGAGCATTGACAATATTGCGCATACAATAACTTTATTACTCTGAAGTGTAGCCATTCTGTGTATACAGCGTATTTATAAAAGCAATATTAAAATAAACAATTTATCATTAACTGAAAATCAATTTACAACAAAATATAGTGATAATAAATAAAACGTATCGCTTAAATTTAAAATTATCTTAATTTGGCAGTGTTTACTCACTTCATAATGTCCCATGTGTAAACATATATTAATTTGGATCGGCCGCGCAAATAGCGGCTGGCTTTAGCTACCGCAGGTGATTACGTCGGTTCGTTACCCGAAATTTATGCGAACCCTGTGGATACAGGCCAATTCGCGATCTCTGATATTTTATTTATAGGTTTAATCGACGGTATCAAGCAATACATCACTGAGTGTGATATGATGTGCCTCGTGTCACTTAGTAAGTCATTAAATAATTTTATGTCCCATTTTTGGGTTTCAGGACTATAAAACAGCTCAATAACTCTGTAATTTCCAATAAATTGTAATGACGAACTAGTGTTGTAATCGAAGATCATACTTAAACTAAGGTGAGTAACTTAATCACGAGAAAAATTGCTTTTAGTTGCAGACTTTTCAAAACCGGAATTAAGAAAAAAGTAAAGAAGTGTTTGCCAGTGGCTTTGTTGTTTTAAAAGAAGTGGAGGCATGTTAACAAGGGGCTTCGTTGCTTTAAAAAAGAAGTGAAGGCATGTTAGCGAGGAGCTTTGTTCTTTTAAAAGAAGTGAAGGCAAGTTAACAAGGGGCTTTGCGGTTTTAAAAGAAGAAAAGGCGTGTTTACCAGGGGTCTCGTAATGATTGTTATCCTTGGTTAGCTTCCGGTACTTGCGCGGGGAGAGGCACGGCGAGCGCGCGCCGTCGGTCGCGTCGGGCGTCAGCCGCCGCGCCGCCAGGTCGCATAGCATGGAGACCGCTTCTGGTCTGTTGGGAATACGCTTAGGTTCAGTAAGCTTTTTGTCGCTTGATTGACGTTTACATATTAGAAGAAGAATTGGAAATAAGAGTTTACAGCCTCACACCTCTTTAAGAGGGTTTTATGTGTTACATAAATAAGACATTAGTACATACCTACTAGTATCTTAATGATCATAAATAACTCTCAATCACACTTATCTCTTAATACACAAGTGTCTGTCACGAACGTCCAAAACGAAAACTTAGGCAATTTATCACACACATGCTACATTTACCAAAAACTTTCATTATATTAGGAAACGTTTCACCATCTTTTAACAGGCAGTTTGGATAATCAAAAGAAGTAGAAAACAAACCGTAACGGGGGCTTGGGCCTGTTCAGCGGCGTGTCGGAGTCAGTAGGCCCCTCCTTGGGCGACATGGGTGACAGCGGTGTCGCCGCGTGGTCGCGGTACAGCCGCAGCCGCACTTCGGAGCCGCACGCGCGCAGAAACGCGACCGCTTCCGCGTGCGACATGTTTGACATTGGCGTGTCGTTCACCTGTGTAGTGTGTCGATGGTCTTTATAATGGTAATGTGTGAACAACAAACATGTGGTAATCCTGAACCAATGTACGGTTAAGTTAGGATTGAAACTGGTCGGATTTGAAATTAATTATGAAAATATTATTGTACATTTGTAATAAAAATGGGCTACTCGTACGCACAGTTCACAGCTGTTTTTACTAGCCTAGTTAATCTGTTGCTTCGGTAAGGAGTGAAAGGACCTATAAGATAATATAACGGTGCCTGATGATAGGTTGTAGAATATCAGTCACATATCAGTGAGATATGTGACTGATATTCTACAACCTACTATTTCGAAAGTTTATGAAGTTTGCCAATACGCATTTAGCTAGTATGTAAGTTTTATGTGAGACCTCAATCAAACCTTTAATTCATGAGTCGAGACCTTACCCCCCCCCCCCCTCAGTGAGATAAACATCCAAGTTGCGATGACCAGCATCAAACAAAGAGTCAAGCAACCAAATCGTAAATAATGACCACTAAACACATTAATAACCAAGATGGTCACAAATCCATAGCCAACAGGAAGATCATCCTTATTTAGTTCCCTAAAAATCTCGCATAATCACATTGGTTACATTCTTACGATACAAAAGGTCACAATAATATTGGCATTCGTTAGTGCAACCTTTCCAATGTTCGTGTTACAGCGATCAGTGGTTCGCGTTGTAAGGTTAATGACTCCGCACTGATCCATTTGCGTTCAGATCTAATGCGCTCGCGTGATAAATTGATGTTACGTGGAAGTTGGAACAGAGCACGTGTCGCACGTTGATTCATCTTGGATGTAATTTGTTTACTTGCGAATCCTACGTTTAATTTTGTCTGGACGAGCTATGTTAATGGAGTTCTCTGATAAATCTTCTAAAGTATGCAGCTTATTTCATTGCAAATATTATTTGCATTATTTACTATTTTAGCCTATTCGCTTCAATATGTACAATAGGTATTTACCTAAATATAAGTAATACCGTTACTCTCGACTCTAGCGAATTATGGCACGAGGAATACCTTACATGCTTTTGTGTTTTTTCGAAATCAAATATGCAAAAGATTTAGTCTAGTTGTTTTAGTTTCTGGTTTCCCTCATAAGCTATGTACTAGATTTTGTGTGTGTTGTGTGCAGTTTGCAAATACATACTCCGTTATTCTCCATAGTGGTAAAATCACATGGTAAGGTAAAGGTACCAGGAGATCATGAACTTACCGCAACAATCCGGTCTCCAGGCTGTATTCTTCCATCGCTCAAGGCCGGCTCTCGCACTAGCGCTCTCACGTAGTGCCCCAACGCGCTGTGATCCTCCTTGCGAAGCGTGAACCCAAGGGAACCGTTCACTTTCGTCATCACTATGTCAAACTCCTGAAATGATTAAAAAATATCCATCACAATTTTGAACATAAGCATCATCAACATTATTTGGGTAGAGAACCAATTGTTATAACAGAATTAAGAAATTAGGTAAGGCTAGGTTTGTTTATTAACTCTAGCTTAGGTTCAATTTGCGGTTGTATGCCTTTGGCAGGTTGAGATAAGAGATTCTCGAGACTTAGTTGCCCGTGATGTCTTTACCTCCTGTACCACAATGAATGTGCAGAAGTTTGCAAGCATTTAATTACACCGACATTTAATTGACTGACTACTGTGGTTCGCTAGAGATGCGACAGTCACCACAATACTGCTCAAACAATTAGCCATTTGGTTTTGCTTGGTTTCCGAAACAGTAGCATATGTACCTAAATAGTGCGTAGATATTTCTAATAGTTGTGTGCTTTAGGATTCAATTCAATATACATTCTTAAAGAAGCTCTGGTCCTATACGGTTATTCCCACCTCGTTGATATATTATTTGAGTCTCTTTGCTTATTACAAATTTATAACATATAAATATGTCACTGTAAATACAATCACAATAATTTTGTTCACGTTCACTAATTCACGTTCGACTAGCGAAAAACACGTTCATGTTTTTTAAAACTGCAATAAACGATATTTTAATCTTGCTAGCATGTTAAAACAATGTTAAAACACTCTCACTGAATATGAATACCATATTTGATATTAAAACAACAGGAGAGATGGAAATACATTTCATATCTACCTATTGTTCTCACTGTTTCGAATATGAAATGAATTATCTCTTTTATTTCGGGATAACATGAAAATTATTTTACGAATCTGAATTACGACTCTTAATCACGACAAAAGCGAGTGATTTTGAGGCCATAACCCAGATTATCGTGTGACGTGTGTTGACGAACATTTTGTACTCATTAGTTTGTTTAAACTACACACATTAATCATTCAGTTAACGAAAATTAAGTAATAAAGATAATAAAGCAAAGTAAAAAAAGATTTAACGGTCATTGTCTGTTAATTAATGTAGGTATTATTGTTTATGTCTCTTTTACAATAAATTGCAAGAAATAAAGTTATATTATTTCACACAACATAAAAATAATGATTTATCTGCCTCGTCAAAAAATAATTATAAGTTAGTTAAAATTAGACGAAGTAGGATGGTTAAAACAGACTAAGATACTTCTTATAAATATGATTGCAATTTTCTTCGATTTAGCTTCTGTTACAGTCATTAAATCTGCTACGCAAACTAGTTTAATCTGGATAAATCTAGCTAAGATTGGGAGAAATGATAATTGATAACAAAACTGAGTTATTATCTTTCGATTACAATACAATTGATGGACTTAATACGACCAATGTACATTGTAATATCGTTTGTTCTTCAAAATATTAAAATCAATAGACATTAATAAATTATTGCTATTCATTAGAGTTATGAAGCAATCATAGCCCGACGGTTTGTGTCAATACTAAGTGATCGGTCGAGCCTAAGCAAAATCGGGCACGGTCGGTAGATGAGCGGATGACCGTTAGTGGCAAAAGTTTCTTGAGCTTATCCGTACTTTGGAGGGCACGTAAAATATTGTTATGTTACAATCCCTAAGCTACCCTAAAGGCTTTTGGACGACATACAATTTCTGATCCATAAATTGATCATTAATGCCTTATGCCCATCCACACTGGATCACCGTAGAGAATACTAATCCTCCTCAATGACGAGGCGAGCTCCATGCTCAAAAGTGGGCCATTAATGGGTTGAATCCATTAGATTTATTCCAACAAATTGAAGCCGCACAATACGACAATCATATTACGTAATGAACGGACATCTAAATTAAATTCCGTTAGAGTAATATTTTTTCGTATAAAAGCTATCTAGATAATTTACTCACCACCGATCCATCATCCTGGGAGCGTGAACACAGAGCTTTATTAATGGATCAGATATTTACCAACACAACACTTTAAACCGCTGACAGTATTACCACCTGTCGGGTGTAGTTACACAAGTAATGGTTGTCAATTTAATTTCAATAATACACAACGATTTTGGGTATACTAAATAATGTAACATCAGCTATAACGGACAGATTAATTATTTCCGATAATTCCTGGTATTATATACTTTATTCAGAATATATGAAAATTTAGGTACGGTACATGACATGATATTACAAAATTTATGGTAGGTACCTCAAAGTGGAACCTTTACTTTAATGTGGGAATGGGATATTGAATCGTTGAAGAATGATTACCCGAAGTGAGTTAATTAAAATAATATGGATATAAAATAAAAAATTAAATCATGAAATGTCCGATCTACCACTTAATCATTTCATCGGGGAATTATGCACATGAAAATTTGAAATCGTAAGGGAAATTATTCACGTAAAATGTTTAAATTTTGCGCATATTTAAACATATGTTTGCTTTCATTAATAACAGATGTCAAAATCATGTATGGTAAAATCCCGCCGCTTTTAAAACCACCTAGCCTTTCCTTCCACCCAACGTCGGGTAAAGGTATCCAAACTTTCAAATATCTACGTAAATGTAAATCGTGTCGTCGCTATGTAGCAGCAGTAAAGTATTGTCAGAGCCTGTCAGCTGACGTAAGAACTTCCGACATTAGGATGGGCCATAAACGTTTTTACTAATACCTACACTTTATATTAACTGTACGATTTGCAAAAGGAAGTTTCAAGAGGCTTCAATGCAATATTTTAACTACAAAAATTAAATTAACTAAACGAAGATGGGTTCGATTCGCAGCGAGGCGGAATTAGATTGATGAGTTAAAATTTCTGTTTCCTGTCTAGGTGAGAGCCCTTGTCTTTTGTGTGTTGTCCATGCCACTTACGATACAGGGAATCTATTACACGAAGGTGTGGGGCTGTGAGTGTGTTTATTCATTATTTATCTAATCAGTTCCTTAAAAGAAAATTATAATCAGAACTTGAAGCACCTTTAATTAGTATTTGTTAGCAGGAAAAACTTTGGTAATCAACCTAAAAAGATTCAGTATAAACCGTGAACTTTGAACGATTTTAAACAATGGTCTTACTTAAGAGTGAGAGTAATTACAGACTATAAAATTTATCACGAAACATTAAAAGTTTAATAGATTTATGAGTGCCGCAAAATGAGGGAAGTTCTTTAATACAGCTTAATATTTTAAAAAGTAATTATCTGTGGCAATTAATCATTGAAACAGACATTATGGCAGATTTTTCTCTGTAAATCATGGTTGGCTCATTTTGTAAAAATGATTAAGGTGAATCACAAACATTTTGTTGAAGCTTTAAAAAATGATAAAAAAGTGTGTTTCTTGGTTTTCTGATATCGGTTTAGTAATGTTTTATTTGTCGATAAGTTGATTACCTATATTATCGACTATTCAAGTCTTATAGCGCCCATGGTTATCTAGAAAATGATATTAATTAGTTACGTCAATATTTAACATCTATGGCTATGGCAAATGACCTGACGGGTGTTGAACCCACAATTTAACGGTTCCAGGAACTGGGCCTTTCCACCGCATATCACGGAACTTACAAAGTTATAATCCCTAGTCTAGACAATAAAGTTATATCAGATGAACTTAAGCTTGTGTCAATTATATTACGTAGGTAATCACTAATGCTTTACAACATTAGGTATGTGTACGAGTATATTTTATCTCTCCTTAAAGAACAAACGGTGTACCGAGGCTTCACAAAATTCGAATTCACTCTTTATAGTATTTGCATAGAAGTATAGATTACATACAATGACTAGTGATTTGAAACGATGTTTTAGCAGTCAAACAGAATCCTCGGAGGGTAATAAATAAACAGCTTTTACCCAAACTTGGTGAGTCTTGCTAGCTTAGTCTTGAAGTTGGGTCAAGTAACCTTGTGTTTGGATTTGGAGGCTGAGACTTACGAGACCATCAATCGCAGTACTTGGGATTACATTTAGGTAGTTTCAGTGTTGTTTAGACAATTTTGTTTGAAGTTGCCTCCAAATGTATTTATCATGTAGGTATGTGTGTTTTTAATTAAACTTAAATAAAATATTTATGTGACATAATATTATAAGCGACAAAAATGTATGATAAAACAAAAACACAAATGAGAGTCCTACAAGCACCCCTTTTTCATTGAATTTAAAAATAATGATTGAAAAAAAAGTGTTTGCAACAACTGCAACTGCAACAATAATAGAAATTGTGTACATTACTCCCTTAAAAAACATGAAATGTTCAGAAAGAGCGGTATTGTAAACCTTCTATTTTACCTCACAATAAATAAACTGCTTCTGTTTAGCACCTGCAGTAACGGCTATAGTTACCAGTCCGTCGTTGTGCATTTTAAAGCCAGCCTTTAAATGTAAGCCGTTAAAATAAAAGGAACAATGGTGCTTCGGAGCAAAGCCAACGAACACTCAGTGTTAATCTCTGCCGGGATAAAAATAATACAACTCTACGTTTGTTTCAGAATCTGTTGTGTATCACCTACAATTGTTCATTTTACACCAAAGATATTATAATCGCTCATAAAACTCACGTCGCAGGTTTTGGTTCGCTATGATAATCATGACAAAAATGTCGTCTATTTACAGGTTGTGGTTTGAATAAACTGACAAGCTGCATACATATCCACTTCCTTTAATGACATCTATAATATGTGAATGTGAGGCCGTCTTTAGTCAATAAGGGTCGCCGTTTTTGTGTTCACCAGTTGGCGCCACTGGAGAGTGAGGTCCTGCTGTCAAAGCCCGCCCATACGCCCATACATAAACAGTGACAAGTGACATTCAGACAAGTGAGAAGTGACAGACAGACCTCACTCTCCACTAGCGCCTCTAGCGGCGAATCCACACGCTTTTACCCTCATTGTCGTATTCTAATTTAAAGACGCCATAACAACAGATTTTCACTTTCTTCAAATTGCAACCTATAAATTGATGACATTTGACATGATTATTTCTTTCTTTCTTACATTCTACCTAACCTTACATACAACCTACCTAAGGTTAGACGGAATTTGCGAGTGTTCAGTTCAGGTGAAAGAGAGGAGCTGAGCGAGAACCTGTCTAGATATTTGCCGAGCATAAAAAACGCTGATAACATCCAAAATAAACTTTACCCCATATTGTATATCATAGACGGGCAAGTTCTAGGTGAAAGAGAGAAGGTAGGTACCTGTCTAGATAATTGCCCTATATAAAAATGCAGATAACATCCAAAACAAACTTTACCCCGTATTGTATATCATACACTGGCAAGTTCCGGTCGAGGTCGGGCAGGTGCAGGTCAGGCCGCGCGTCTGCCCGCTCGGGCTCCGGGCTCGCGTGCCGCCCGCGCCCCTCCGACGACGACGTCGTCGCGCTGCTCGTCGTTTGTGATAACCTGGATCGTGTATTTGTCTGTTTATATTGATAGGCATGAGAAAGGACAAAAGTTGTCGACTTAAAAAAGTAGAGATAACTCAAAAACTACTCATCAGATGCCGTTAAATTTATGTAGAATCAGACGTGAAGCACTTGCTTTTGAATATAAAAGAATTATCGGTTCACCTAGTAAAACATTTAAGAGGTAACACGCAAAAAATACAGTTCTTTCCACTCCTTTTTTAACTGAAAAAATATTTTTCAACAAAAAACCGACTTCAATTAACGGGTACAAGAAATCATCATCATTTCAATGTTTACCTGCCTAGAAGTTTAAACCTAGCTGGCAAGACTTACAGAATCTTTTTTCGAATCAAACTCGAAACACTTTACCTGGCATGCAAAGGATGGCAGTTGAGTGGGTCGAGCGGTAAGTGCGGCGGATGGGGCGTGCGCGCGGGCGGCGTGGGCGGCTCGGGCGGCGTCACGCTCTCGAGCGCGCCCGCGGGCGGCCGGCACACGCGCAGCTCGACCCTCGGCGCCGCAGTGCGAAGTACTTCTAGCGCTTCCTGTCAATGTCATTAAGCTTTTACAAAAAAATATAGTTGAGTATAAAAATCCAAATACCTGCTCACTGAGTATTTCGTGGTTGTATAACTTTTTACAAAAAATGGCACACTTGAACTTCGACAAGTATAGATAACAAAAAAATTGCTCGCCATATGTCACACAAGCCCATACGGGACTACACCATAAGCACTATTTTGAATAAAAAATAATCAAAATCTGCTTTGAATAAAAAAAAATATCATCAAAATTTAAAGTTCTGAGGTATCAACCATAAAAAATATAGCTGAAGTGAGGGGTTATTCTCAGAGTACTCCGTTCTTTTGTTCTCAAAAAATTTGAATCTCTAAAGAACCTCCTCCTCCTTTTTTGAAGTCGGTTAAAAAGCCAGTCTCATAATATCAATACGGGAATAATACGCGCTGGCAGCCGACCCAGTCAGTAACCATGCCCATTTAAATTGCCCACTGACGTGACTCGATGGTCGATTAGCCGCGCGCGGGCAAACATCTACGTAGAATGAATGCAATCCCGAATGCCGTTAATAGTTGCAGTCATGAGACTTGCAGCTTGGAGTAAATAATTTCTAATGAAAGGCATGTATGTGGCTTTATACATAAAATAATTAAATCTCCATCATTTTTTTCTGGAGCAGCATATTGAATTATGAACTAAGGCGTATCAATTATGAAGAGATTCGTGCCCTGCAGAAGACATCGGCTGACGGAGGTGCCTAATCGATACGATTCTTCTTAGTTATGTTAACTTCCCATACTAAATTTAGTGTGTCATAACACAGACTATCAATACAAATAAATGGTTTGGCCAAGATTCAAATTCCAAACTTTTGCCTCGCTACTAGTAGATACATTTAGCATTTCGATAAATATAATAATTTCATGTATTGTAGCGAAACTTCATTTATTTCAAAGATAGTTGCGTAAAATGTTTAACGCTACTGGGGAACATAATTAGGGTAAAAGCGTGTGAATTCGCCGCCAGAGGCGCTAGTGGAGAGTGAGGTCTGTCTGTCAATGCCACAAACTTATCTGACCCGGTAAGAGGGTCGCTACTGTCTTTGTCTTTGTCTGACAACAGTTTAACATTTGCATTAGTTCCAATTTTGGTCAGATAAGTTTGTGGCACTGTCACTTCTCACTTGTCTGAATGTCACTTGTCACTGTTTATGTATGGGCGGGCTTTGACAGCAGGACCTCACTCGCCAGTGGCACCAACTGGTGAGCACAAAAACGGCGACCCTCATTAACGGGAATGGAAAGCAAATTAAAATTAAATGAAAGCTAAACTAATTATAGAAAAATATAAGGAATATTGTATCAAAAAGTAAACTAGCCTACGCTTATAAACCGAGTTAAAAAAAGAAGGTTCTCAATTCGACTGTATTTTTATATGTTACTTCATAACTTTGCATTGGGTGGACCGATTTTGATTATCTTTTTTTATTCGGAGGTTAGTGCATCACGTCTGGTACCAAATAAATTGAGCGCCATCTGACGGGTATTTTTGAGTTGACGAGATATCTATTTTTAAGTCGGCATTTTTTTATTGTAAAAATTTTGTCATCAATTTGAAGTCATCGACGGGTTCGAATCTCACGCATCTTTTTTATTTAGACAGTTCATAATTTGTAGTGCGATTTCCAGGTCGTTTGATTTACCATAACGCCCGCGCCAGTGAGAAACTAAACTCGACTGTCCATAATTATGCAGCGGAGACGTCTGTAATAGCTCGGCATGATGTATGTGATAATCCATTAATATAAGCAATTAGGGTAACAAGAACTATATCGGATTATCGACGTGTACATACCACGCTAATAGATTAATCTTGTCCCAGACATGAATTATGGCTAGAGTCTAATTGGTTCTAGCATGCACTTATAAAATGTACATAGAAGATAGGGACATTGGCGGTTCTCTTCCAGTCCAGGATTTCCGTTTTGATTTTAAATTAAATTTAATATTCCTCCACCTCAACTTACTCACTTAAGCTTTTTTGTCTAAAGCAAATCATTAAATCCACTTATTCTTGGATCAATAATATTACTTTACGTAGTGACTTTTCTGGGTGTTATGGGAAGGATTTATTGTTACAATTTTAATGTGCTTTCATTGAGTTTACACTACCCAACGACTTCATTGGGCGAGAGTAATTTTATCGCGACATCACTCTTTTATATCTTTTCATTGTTCCAGGTACAATAAACATTTAATTAATTAATCAATTTTGTCTCTCGACAAACGAATATAAGCAATTCATAGTTATCTTTGTTTCGTAACCAATCCTCTGAATGCAATGTGATAATTATCGTAAATATACACCCATTTGCAACTATTATGTTCTCATTAAACACAGTAGGTAATACGGCAAAACATTTTCCACCTCACTCTATGACTTCATTACTGTCGACCTGGTTTATACTAGCAGAAACTACGTACGTACCTAATGTACCTGCAAATGGGATAATTACGTTGAGGTAGGTACCGCCAAGACAGAAGCAGTGGTATAAACCTCGTCACGTGAAATAAACACAGTTCCAATTTTATCATCATCGTCATCAACTCATGTTGTGACATTTTCGGGCTTGTTCTTGTTCACTAAATAAGGATAATAGAAAGGCCCCTACGCTGGCCGAGTGAGGATTGGCAGACTAAACACACCTTTAACAAGGTTATGAAGAACTTTCACATGTGTAGGTTTTCTCAAGATGTTTCCTTCATTATTTTTTTTATTGGGTACATAATCGATCCCTGATAAAATTAAAAGGCCGTGGCAGGTTAAGGGAACATCTTGTGCCTTAATAGCTTTTCCGCTTAATTTTTTTTCTGATGATAGGTCACAACGTTAGTATGTGCTATACTAAATTTCAGCATTCTGCTCTTCTTATTTTCTAAGAAATGAAATAAATAAAAAATAATAATTTTCATGAATATTTCTGCTTTAACGGAACGAATAATTTTGTGCTTCATACATATAATACACCTAGCTAAGACACATAATATGTCACTATGAGCCGCATGATATTCCATATAAAAAAATAAAAACAGATGTGTTGACAATTTTCAAAATTTTTTTTTTATTACTAATAAGATAGAGAGAGACACCTCCAATTTTTTTACTTATGATAGCAATTTTAATCAACTATAACATATATTTAATTCAAGCTTCTAGCATTGGTGCATCATAACAAAATAAACGCTCGACTCAATCGTCCTCGTCACTATTTTCATTAATTACAATACAACACTTAAGCCATTTTTAGGGTTCCGTACCCAAAGGGTAAAACGGGACCCTATTGCTGAGACTTCGCTGTCCGTCCGTCCGTCCGTCTGTCCGTCCGTCCGTCCGTCTGTCACCAGGCTGTATCTCATGAACCGTAATAGTTACACAGTTGAAATTTTCACAGATGATGTATTTCTGTTGCCGCTACAACAACAAATACTTAAAAACAGAATCAAATAAATATTTAAGTCGAAATATGGCTTCGATGTATTAGCGACAAGCAACGCCATCTGCTGGCTACGACGCCTCCGACGCTTTTAGTTACCTGTTGTAGTTTTAGTTTAGTTACTTTAGAAGAGATGGCGTTACTTGTCGAAAGTAAATATTCGATGTATTAGCGACAAGCAACGCCATCTGCTGGCTACGACGTCTCCGACGCTTTTAGTTACCTGTTGTAGTTTTAGTTTAGTTACTTTAGAAGAGATGGCGTTACTTGTCGAAAGTAAATATTTAAGTGAGGTTTTCATACAAAAGGCCAGATTTTTTTGGCGTTTTATACATAATGGTACGGAACCCTTCGTGCGCGAGTCCAACTCGCACTTGGCCGGTTTTATTGAATAGATTGCTTAGTTTCTCGGCTGGGGTTGGTATTTTATTTAAAACCCTTATTATTGCATTGCATCATTTTGTTTGAATAGCTATGGCAAAAAGAATACACTAGACGACTCTACGACAGAAATGATTATACAAAGAATGAATGAAAAAAGAGACGAAGAGAATGTTTTAATTAGACAAGTCCAAGAACATGGATGGCTCCGAAAAAAATTGCCGTTACAACAAATAAATAGTACAGAAATCATTGATTTTCCGGAATTGACAGAAGCCGGACAGGTATGTGGGACTCGAACCCACTAAAACCACACGGTGTCGACGCCTACCGCTTTGGTGCCGGGACAGTGTGCTACTCTCGCTCCACTGCCGCTATAGTGGCGGCCTCAGCACGGCAGGAATTGACAGAACAACAACTAATTATTTTTTTACAGGTGTATAGCAAATGGGGCAAGCTATTTCGTATTTAGGTTAAATGATTCTGGAGGATGGAACTATCAACATGCAATTCGTAAAAGACCAATCTAACGTATTAAAAATGCAGGTCCAGTCCAGACACATGTCCAAAATACGTTAACGTTGTTTTGTCGAATATATACCAAATTGCAATGAAATTGTCGGTATTAAGAGTTTCTTCTGTGAGTGTGCTTGCGGTTTACGTACAGTCAGCTGCTGCTCCCATATTGTTGCAATCGTGTATTATTTATCACATGGTAGGTTTTTAAATAAAATACCAAGACAGCCGAGAAACCAAGCAATCTATTCAAAAATGGCTTAAGTGTTGTATTGTAATTAATGAAAATAGTGACGAGGACGATTGAGTCGAGCGTTTATTTTGTTATGATGCACCAATGCTAGAAGCTTGAATTAAATATATGTTATAGTTGATTAAAATTGCTATCATAAGTAAAAAAATTGGAGGTGTCTCTATCTTATAAGTAATAAAAAAAAAATTTTGAAAAATGTCAACACATCTATTTTTATTTTTTTATATGGAATGTCATGCGGCTCATAGTGACATATTATGTGTCTTAGTGTATTATATGTATGAAGCATGAAATTATTCGTTCCGTTAAAGCAGAAATATTCATGAAAATTATTATTTTTTATTTATTTAATTTCTTAGAAAATAAGAAGAGCAGAATGCTGAAATTTAATATAACACATACTAACGTTGTGACCTATCATCAGAAAAAAAATTAGGCGGAAAAGCTATTAAGGCACAAGATGTTCTCTTAACCTGCCATGGCCTTTAGACTAAATTATTTCTAATAAGTACATAAGTTTGTGAGTAAAGTCCCTATTCCCACCCACGCGCCAGGTCTCAAAGTTCACTGTCTTTTTTCCTAAGTTGTATAGAAGCAAAAAGCATTCATAAATATACAATGCTCGAATAGTTGACTGTCTTAGTCCCCAGCGTATCTGTTAAGTAGGCCACATTATTTTTTGTAGAAAGACAATAACCGCCCCATTATTTCTGTCAAGATAATTGTTCCACTGAGCCGTGTTGGGCAATCATGACCCCTCAGTAGAAATAATTTATTTGGACAATAGAGTTGTTTTCGAGGACACCGCAAACAAACAAATGTCTCTCCCTCTTATCAATTTGTGTGCTTCTTTTAATAGCACGCTTTATCAAGATCACTTTTACCAATTAGTACACAAGAGACAATTAATTATTATCTGGCAATTCGCATAAATGATGTTATCTGATATTAAATTAAAACTAGTGTCGTAAACGCATTTGGTTTGAACCCATTAATGGCGTACTACTGAGCCTGGTTCTCTCCCCATACATGAAGAGAGAGACCTAGATCATGCCTATTCCACGCTTCCCTCCTGCGGATTGGTCAAGAGGCCAGTGGCCAACCCAAGTGTCACAAGTTTTTATGCTATTCAAAGGCCTCTGACATATCGACTGCTACTTAATGATAAAAACTGGCACTGGCGGCTTTATGTGCCCTCCGAAACACGGAAGCGCTCAAGAAATTTCGCCCCTAAGGGTCATCCATCGATCAATCCCCATAACTCTGTCGATTACTTTGGTTCCACACCAAACGCACGCATACTATTTCAAATTAGTGTGAAGTTTGGGGTTAAAGATTAAATTAATTAGCCAACCGTTGGTTATTTTAAACGCTTGTATTAATTTTGCTAATGGCAATGCATTAAGTTTAGTGAAATGGAAAATGGAATAGGATTGAGTTAATGATCAGTCGTTAAATTGTAATTTCGTTCGCTGTGGTATTTCGGACGATTCGTGTCGGGGAAAAGAAAAAAATCATTCGCAATCGATATAGCCATACCTCGATATTAACGGTAAAGTTTGGTATACCTAACTTTATACAAGTTTCTAATAATTTTTGGAGTGTTGTTTAGCTAAACTTAAAGTAATGTCATAAATCGAAACGTAAAATTTTAAAAGTAAATAAATAATAAAAAAAATACGCAAATGACAAAAAAAGATACCATTAAAATCTTAGTAACTGGAGATTGTCGAAACAAAAACAAAACGACTTTCAGATACCTTTGAAATATCTTGAAATACAAATAAATATCAACTGTGGGTAATATTATTCTAATTCTCTATAAGTAATCTTTAGTTTAGACTGCAGTAGGGTTTTGAATCCGGTTATCTATATTTGAGTCGCTGAGAATTTAGAATTATTATATCCGCGAAAAACAAATTTATTAAGTGTGATAACAATTCAAATTAACTTATAAGCATTAAATTCTTAATATAATCTACAATGCACCATAACCACGAGACCGAAAAGCTATCCTTTGGGTGAATTGCCATTAAAACAGATTCCATATCATACGCGACTGGAGTACATACTCGTACATATAATTATCTAACGCCTTCTAACTTAAGTCAGCCACTGAACCACTTGTCGTGTTCCGGCTGAATGCTTGAGAGCCCATATTTTCTTTATTTCCTCTTCGAATTCTCGGTTTGCACTCATCGGTGATGCCTTTAGTATTATTGATGTTCATGGATTACGATGACTACTTACCATACTCGTCTGCTTGTTAATCGCCTGTTAAAATAAACAAGTTAGCAGGCGATTTACGAACAAGAAGGAATAGAAGTTGACAAGCGTTAAACGTAGACTGGGACTGAGCAATAACATAAACTGCAGTAAAGTTGAATCGTAGACCATAAATGGCAGCAGAGTTCATATGTGCCGCAATCTATTCTATGTTTATTGCGTTACGGCTGTTCCATTAATTGAGAGCGACCCTACAGTCCGCTTAATAATCGAATTGAGTCCAATCTGTGATGACGTAGCCATTTTATTAAATTGTGTGCGGTTCTGTACGCGACGCTGGCCCGCGGCAGACTTTGACCTCTTCGTAAAATAAAAGAGCTGTCTTATTGTTCATTTACTAATTTGGTTTACTGAGCCATTTTAAAAGTATCTATAGCAGTTTTACAATGTTTTGTTATATTTTTTCTTTGTATATCTTACATCGTTATTGACTCTGCTTTTTGAAATCTGATATGATAAAAATATTATTGCTATTCCCGGAATGTAACACATGCATTAAGAATAGTAGGTAGGTATTAAATTCATTCTGTTGACATTCGGTATATAAAAAATCCGATTCTGATATTTCTGATTGTACTATAGTATCATGGAATTGATAGATGATGAAAACGGTAGACAGCTAAGGGAAGTTTTCAACGATTGCTATCAATTTCATAATTTCCTGTGGCTAATAACATGTCATTTTGGTTACTCCTATGTTAAATTATCGGCATATACATCCTGGAATACTGTTTCAACAAAATGACGTTATAAAGTAAATTTTTTTACTTCAGACGTCATTTAACGGAAACTTGAATGGTATTTATTTCCACTTTAGGACCTAAAAGCAAGAGCACCGATGAACATGTCAAAACCAATATACATATTAGCGTTGCGGGATAGCGCTACGTTACACTGTTCCTATGTACTTTAAATTTATATTTCAATTTAAATGGTACTAGTAGAAGTAGCTTAAACATTCTCTCTTGAACTTACATTTATTGCCAAGCGCCAGTGGCTGCCTGCTGCTAGGTATTACAGCGAAGATACAACTGTTAACTAAAATTCAATTTGTTTGCCAAAGACCGCATTCTTGCTTGCCAAAGGAACAGTCTTAGAGTTAATTCTTTGGCTTCTCACGGCTCACACGGGTACAAGTCTCTTCGTACACCTGACACGGCCAACATCAGATTCTACTAGCTGCTCCAGTGTAGCTAGCCCAAGCATCAGAAGAATCTATGCTGTGATCTTTAGATAGGAGGACCCTCCTCCTCCTATCTATCATGTAACACTGTCGGTCCCAGTTGTTATCAATAGATAGCAGTCGTTAAACCATGTCGGAGGCCAGGAGGGCGGCATGGAAGACTTCCTATACTTGAGTTAACCACTAATCCTCCCATCAATTCGCAATGAAGCAGCGTGGTGCAGTATGCTTTAGGTCCTCACTTGTCAATAGGGGGACCCATCAGAAGTGGGCCATTAATACGTATGGTGCGAATGTTATGGCGCAATGAAAGCTTTCATAAATTAGTAAACTTGAGCCCTTTTTCCGGGTTTCTATATTTCTGACTAGTTTACACCCTCGCATCGCTTTGGGAAACTCAAATATTTTCCCATTTTTGCAAAATGTTTTATCGTAGCTTCACATATTTAAACTTTTAGCACAAAAATATTTTTTCAATTCGCACCAGTAGTTGATGAGATTAACCCGCTCAAATAGAGAAGAAAACCTCTTCAGCATTTTAATACTAATGTAGATATACATAGATATTTCATTACATTATGTATCGGTGACAAAAGGACTTCTAGCGTAATGTGCCGCACGGTTTATTGCATTTAATTTTGAAGCACTAAAGAGATTTTATTCATAAAAACGTGTAGGTACTACGTATTTGAACACAAGTCGAGCTGCCGCTACGTGTGAACTATCAAACAACTAATATTGTTTACATTGCCTTCACAAAGTTTATCATAGAAACTTATGGAGGAGAGCAACGTATATTTTATACGGATTTAAGGCTTGTTACTTAAGGAAGAAAAGATTTAAGTACATTAGAAACAAGTACAAAGTTGAATATTCTATCTACTTACCTAATACTTTTCGAAGCGTACTCTCATTTATACGAAGTAATAAGTACATTATTATCTAAAAGAGTGTCCCATAAGTTGTACTACCAACTTAAGGAGACAAACGAGTAGACAAGCCACTGTTAAGTGGTCACCGACGTCTAAAGACATGAACATCACCAGGCATTACTGTTGTCGGCTAAGAAAGAAGAAGTAGGAGAGAAAAGAAGAAGAAATAGAAAACATATAAGTAAGGCTTTAAAGCTACATATTAGCTGGAACGGAACAAGTGGGTTGACACAAGCACCAGGGTGATAGCAGTCTTAGCTTAGTAGCTAGACGGGCTACAGCCCTATGATCGAGTATGGCCCTTGTAGGCTTTAAGACACTCTGGTCTGTTATGCCGCCCCAATACGGCTTAAAACGTAATATTACTAAGCAACATTTAAAATGAGAATTAAGAATTTTTATAACTATTTAAGTTTCAGTAAATCACATTAAAAATGCAAGGTTCCTGGATTCTCGAGCCAGGGAGTGTATTTTCAAATTATAAAACCGCAAATGTGCAGAATGTGCCCGGCATGGCAACACAGTTCAAGAGTGCGACCGGAACAGCATTATATATAACTTGGCGAGGACATTTCTCAGTTTATTACGTTTTGCGGACTCGTAGCGAACCGTGTTGGCGATTTCATAAAAGTTTTTACGCTTACTACCCAAGTCCCCTGTATGTAGGGAGTGTTTCGCCAACATTTCACAATTATTAAACCAGCTAAACATTTATATTCTCTGCTTTTCTGCTGGACGTTAAAATTTCTTTGCAATCTTTTTAGTATCACGACCACGATTATGTGAAATAATTATGGCATTTGTTAATACCCAAAATATGGAGTGCAACCAGAAATCGGTTATCGAATTCGATATCGTTGTATGTAAAATTTGTAATATATGCACGTAACAATGAAATAACAATCTTATAGTCTGAGTATGTAGCAGAACTTGTTTTCCATTCTTGGTTGGGGCAGACATTTATGTCACTCATAAATATGTGTGACAGAATCAAGGGTGTTCGTGATGTCTTACAAACAAATCTCCCGCAAGTGCCTGTCAATAAAATGTCGTTAGAGTGTACTTGGCGGGGCATTTCCATGCCTCCAGATGTGACCACCTCTGCACCGAACCAAATTGTTATCTTTATCAAGCTTACACCTTACATCTTCTAAGATCAGACGGGACATTTACATGCCTCCAGACAGACCATCACTGTACCGAAACAAATTGTAATTTTGCCATGCTTACATCTAGTAACATAAGACTTACGTAAGTACTAAGGCCAGCTAAGGGCACGCCATTCGCTGACAGCAGGAGGTCCCGCGGCGCTAACCGCCCGGTCCGCCAGGCCGGCTGCGGAGGGTACAGCCTCCGGATGCGCACCAGGCCTCCGCCTCCGCACACCGACATGCCCAGCCCCCGCCCGTCCTTCTCCACGACCACTGTGAACGTGTTCTCTGGAACAAGGAGAAAGATTCGTTGAATGTTTGATTGTTTGATAGTTGATTGTTTGCTTTCTGACCAAGATAATCTCAGGAACTACTGGTTTGAATTGGAAGATTATTTTGCGTTGCAAGGTCCATTTATCAATAAAAGCTTGGCTATCTAATATCACGCTATGACATATATGAGCAAAAATGGGAAAATAATTATTATTCGTAAACAAGTTTTCCGAAGTGAAGCAAGGGTGGTCTATTTATGTACATAGGTAAGGCTTCCTTTTAATTGACTCCTGCGTAACTAGTCAGCAGACGAGCCACCTGATGGTAAGTCAACATCGTCTCTCATAAATGGAATGAGCACCAGTAATATAACTTTGGTGTCATCATTAACATCACTGAATCACATTTTCCCCGAAAATAAAGATAAGAAAAAAGAAGGAAATTAAGTGATGGATTTATTATGTTTAACCAGACGGAAGTCTTTCTTTTATTCATACATACGAATTATTCTGTGCTCATCATATTTATAAAGGTGTAGTTTATCAGTGTTATGTGGGAGTTTGGTAGACCTTCCGGCGATCAGGTGTCCGTTCAAAGTAAAGAAAAGGTAAGCAAGGGTTGTTTGGCCATTGTAAACGTTGTTTATAGCATCCTTTTTGTACGGAACTGCACTGTGGGCGTGCAAAATTTATTTATTGTGGTAGTGAACTGAGAAAATTGATAGAACAAAGTGAACTTGTACTTAATGGTTTATTTAAATTATATGTCATTACAAGTTATAATCATTATAATTTAAGTCTATCATCCGATATTTGCCAAATACTATGTTTTATACAGTGTGTGTAAAACTACAAAAAATAAGATAATCATGTATAAAAAAAACTATTTTACTGACTTCCAAAATACGGAGGTTTTTAGCACCTAAAGATGACAAGACAAGGCCACAACGGGTAAAAAGGCCACGACCCATCAATAAGATAGATAGAGACCAAATTCACTTTCGTTCAATTTTAAATTATATTTCCAATATTAATAATACAATTCAATATTATGAAAGGAAAGACAAATGTCGATTCACGGTCAATTTAGGACCCTTTTTGGATAGTAACGGACGGGAATTGGACATGAATTATACATTACGCGAGGGAGACGCAAAAACAATTTCGGCAATGATCTCATTCAATTCGAAGTCCCCATAAAACTCTCACAATATAGAAACAAATTTTAAAGCAATTTAGATTTTTTTCCATCATGTTCCCCTTTCAGTTTATATTTATTATTGTCGTAAAAACGTAATACGTCCAATAGCAAAATACATCTTTTTGTTTTCTCTATACATCTTTTTGTTTACTCTGCCATATTGGATTGTCTCAATCCATTAGTTGTTCATAAAGTTCTGTAAGAAACGTGATGTCTATCAATCAGCACACGGTCAGAGCAATGACACATTATCACGACGATGATCGTCAATACGTGTTAACCCTAAAAGGCTTCACTATCACTTCGTTACATAACTATAAGTCTAAGAGCATAAGTTTAAGGATACCCCGTAAAAGAAACAGATTCAAACAACTGAAACCTGGATATTTTTGTTTGCAATATTAAATTATTACGACAACAAATAAACAAACCGTTATTGAGGTTCTTTTTTAAACCGAATATCCGAGCTACTCGAAAATTGAAGTACATCTCAAATGCCAAGATTGAATTCAGTGAGGCGAAGAAATCCTTTCTATCCACGTCTAAAAACGTACAAAACGTCTTTCGGATCCATCCAAGCGCTTTATCCACGAAGTCTCCGCTCCACTTTGAAAGGACAACAGCTGAATGCACTAGTTGCCGATAGTTCTGATATTGCCAAAGTTAGTCTCTCACGAAATCGGTTCAACGGCTATGTTTAACAAGATTTATTGCATTACTTTGTCATTGAATATATAGTATTTTTAGTTTCGAAATATCCGAGCAGATATTAGGGACGTAATGAGCTTTTAACTCTTTTATGGGGTCGCCGTAAGCGGAACAATTGTTTAGAACAATGGTAACTACATTTCTACTTCTTTGAGTTATTAAGGAGCAAATAATGACAAACATTTACATATGGACCAGTACATGTTACCTGAAATACAACACAACCTAATTTAGTTTTCGGTTGCTTGTTTGAGTTTAGCCAAGAGTTCATAACCACAGTTTCACACACTAGTTAGTGCAGTTACTGACCTTTACCGACCTGAATACACTAGTACAGTAGTAGATATATTATGTGACGTTTTGTGTTTGAAGGGTACACTTATTTTTTGGTTAACGAATTAGAAATAGACGAATAAATTGCGTTCAAAAAGACAGAAAAATAAAAGAAAATAAGTAATAATAATGGGTCCTTGTACAGTAAATAATAATTCAAAAGTTCCATGAAGTTCCTCGGTTCGTATAATCACAAGAAACAAGCTGCCATAATAGTTAGGCATAACGACGGAAAAAACGAAAGAGACGATAGGAAAACGCGGTGAAAAATCTAAATTTAAACAACAGGATTATTTAAACACAATCTATCTGACCCTACAGAAAAATCTATCGGACCCTAAATATATTTGCATTCCACGTATGTCAAAAATAAAATCAAGAATTTACCATACACAAAGGAATGATTTTAAAAGTACGCGAGAATAGCAGAGACCCGAGGGTAATATCAAAGTTGTAAATGTCAACAGAAATTACATTGATAAAATTATATTCGCAGATACCTACGTTGAAACCTCCGCACAATAAAAAGTCAATTGAAAGTCGAATTCCCAAGTCCCAACTGTCCAACAAAAATATAAACGTAAAACGTTGGTCTTTTGAAAAGTTCGTCATAAAATTTCATGTAAGTATGTTAATGTTGACCTGATTGCCAGTTTTCATTTCATATCGCTTTGTTTGGATTTCGTTAGTGGGTCTGCCAGATTCACCTGCCCTGGCCTGCTTATTTGCGCTCCTACAATGCTTCACTCTTTTATTAATAGTTCTTTTCATTATTTTTTTAACTGTAAGCGTGAATTGCTCGTTGGGGACTGAAATTTGTTTACGGAGATTTTTAATTTTCACTTTTTCACTCCCAAATGCCCTGGTAACAGAATATCTACGATCGAATTCGTAAGATACTTATTAGTAGTTAATTCATGTCAATTGTCCTTTTGTATTTACTGTACTTTCAGCTTACAGAGTTAACCATTCGTCCAATCATCGGTCACAATTGATATGAATGGCAACGGAAAGGTGGTGCTGCATGATTGTTTACTATTTTAAATCCACTAGGCCGCTTAAAATGAAGTTGGGTTGGAGTTATTTTAATAACCTTTATTGACAACAGTGCAAATATTTTATTTATTTAGTAGGGATGACTTCATTGTTACCTCCAAAAATATATTCTCTTTACTCCTATGAATTCTGTATATGGGTTTACATTCAAACTGTAGAATACAGAGGCCGAAATTAAATAAACATAGACAATGCATCGCCACCGTTCGCAGCTGAAATAATTTCCCGCCGTGAAACTAAGTCAGAACTAACAAAAGCAATACGAGTTTCGAAATAAAGCAGCACTGAGGTTTGATACGCAAGTCAGAATGCATGAGCACGCGAGGAGTTTAAAATTTATTTTAATTCTACAAAGATGTCTCCTATCTTGTATAAAATGTTCCGAATTTATTTTCATTCTTGCTACCTTGTGGTAAAATGTTAATATAAGATGATAAAAACCTTAAAAAATGTGACGTTCGGGGAATATTTTCACTAAAGAGCAGCTTCTTTTTTACCCGACTGCGTCAGAAGGAGGGTTATGTTTTTCGAGTGTATGTATGTATGTATGTTTGTATGTATGTCCATTTATTTGTGAGGTCCCACAGCCCAAACGGTTGAACGGATTTCGACATATGAGGTATCGTTGAATTCGTCAGAACTGTGGAAGTGTCACAGGCTATATGAATTTTCCAAATGGCGCCCGAAAGTGGAAGAAAAAGAGGGGATAATCTTGAGTTTTTTTCTTATCTTAGCAATATGGGTATCAAATGAAAGATCGTGAAAAGACCTTTTCAAATATATATATGCCATGTAACGTTTAGGCACACGTTTAACACAAATTGTCAAAAACCATCCCAAAAAGTAGAATTTTTCGGCGAACCCACTAAAAAGTCTGAAATAAAAATATTATTATAAAAACAAAAAACCCCACTGCTTACAAAATAACTCAAAAGAAAAAAACAAGTGTCACAATATCAACATAAAATACTTCATGGTGCTGCAGGCGGGAACAAACAATACTGTTACCTACGGGTAAAAAAAGATTTATCACAAGTACTACGTTTGTCACCGCATGCGGCAGCATGAAGTATTTTATGTTGATATTGTGACACTTGTTTTTTTCTTTTGAGTTATTTTGTAAGCAGTCGGGTTTTTTGTTTTTATAATAATACTAGCTTTTTCCCGCGGCTTCGCCCGCGTGGAATTCATTTATTTCGCGAACCGAGGAAGTGGGGAAGGGGGTACGTCATCAACTATCTTCCTGGGAAAATTCATCGAAATCGGTGAGGCAGTTTAGATTTTTCATACAAACTTTCATCCCCTATTTCAAGCCTTTAGGGGTTGATTTTTGAAAAAAAGTAGCCTATGTGTGACTCCGGTTCTTTAACTATATATTTTCATTCCAAATTTCATCCAAATCGGACCGGTGGTTTAGCCGTGAAAGCGTCACAGACAGACAGACAGACTTTCCCATTTATAATATATGTATGGATGTGGAATACTCCTTATTCCTGTAAAATTGTCCTGTAGGATATAATTTCTATATTTAATCTTTTTTGTTCAAGGCTACGTCCAAATCGCAAATACGACTGATAATATTATTTACATGAGTTACAAATAAAAACCTGGATGAATGCATGATCCCAATATAAAATTCCTATGTAATTTTTTTATTGGGAAAAGTTTTATGGACTAAACTCACACTAAACTCAGGAACACAATATATGCACTACACAGAGTGAAAGGGAGATTAGTGCAGGAGGTTCATTCCGTTTAGTTGTTCCATTTTGTTCCTTAGAGAAAACTATTAAATTCCTAGTAGCTGAACCCATGAATGAAATGAAGCGCTCATAGCCCGGCGGCTTGCGTCGATCCTAAGCGATCGACAAAGTTAAGCAACAGCGGGCGCGGTCGGTAGTCGGATGGGTGACCGCTAGTGGCAAAAATTTCTTGAGCGCTTCCGTGCTTCGGAGGGCACGTAAAGCCGTCGGTCCCGGTTGTTATCGATTGATAGCAGTCGTTAAGCCATGTCGGAGGCCTTCGGGCGGCTTGAAAACTTTCGACACTGGGTTGGCCACTAACCCCTCCACCAACCCGCATTGGAGCAGCGTGGTGGAGTATGCTCTAGGCCTCCTCAGTAATGAGGAGAGACCCGTGCTCAGTAGTGGGCCATTAGTGGGTTGTAGCTTAGCTTAGCTTAGCTGAACCCGCTACTTCGTACGCGCAGGAGTTTATTCCGCGTAACTCCAGATCCCGCGGGATTTCCGGGAAGACAGACTTGGTAGTTTTATATTAATGTTTGTTTAGAAGCTATTTATAACCACATACGCGACCCGCGTAAATTCCGATCCCGCGGGATTTCTGGGATAAAAAATATCCTATATGTTAATCTAAGTTGCCCTCTATGTGTGTGCCCGCTACTTCGTACGCGCAGGAGTTTATTCCGCGTAACTCCGATCCCGCGGGATTTCCGGGAAGACAGACTTGTTAGTTTTATATTAATGTTTGTTAGTTTTATATTAATGTTTGTTTAAAAGCTATTTATACCCCATACGCGAAGAAGGTTTTTCCGCGTAAATTCCGATCCCGCGGGATTTCTGGGATAAAAAATATCCTATATGTTAATCTAAGTTGCCCTCTATGTGTGTGCCCGCTACTTCGTACGCGCAGGAGTTTATTCCGCGTAACTCCAGATCCCGCGGGATTTCCGGGAAGACAGACTTGTTAGTTTTATATTAATGTTTGTTAGTTTTATATTAATGTTTGTTTAAAAGCTATTTATACCCCATACGCGAAGAAGGTTTTTCCGCGTAAATTCCGATCCCGCGGGATTTCTGGGATAAAAAATATCCTATATGTTAATCTAAGTTGCCCTCTATGTGTGTGCCCGCTACTTCGTACGCGCAGGAGTTTATTCCGCGTAACTCCAGATCCCACGGGAATTCCGGGAAGACAGACTTGTTAGTTTTATATTAATGTTTGTTAGCTTTATATTAATGTTTGTTTAGAAGCTATTTATACCCCATATGCGAAGAAGGTTTTCCCGCGTAAATTGCGATCCCGCGGGATTTCTGGGATAAAAAATATCCTATATGTTAATCTAAGTTGCCCTCTATGTGTGTGCCAAATTTCATGAAAATTGGTTCAGTAGTTTTTGCGTGAAGGAGTAACAAACAAACAAATACACAAACTTTCACATTTATAATATTAGTAGGATAGGATTCCCAGTGTGTATTTTTATTTTTGTAGAAAATTACGTCTAATATTCAAAGACAATTTTATAAAGGTCAGCGCTATTATGGGTATAACAAAATGTAAAGAATTTTATTAGCCGGCCCTCACAAAATTATTCGGGATTTTAAAGAATAAATATACAGGATAACACGTACCTACTCGGCTCAATGTTATATAATTAAGTCTTAATAAGGTTACCATTTCAACATTAAAAAAGTCGGCAAAAACTAAGACAATTCTAAAAAATTTCCGCATTTATTTGATATCTTTTTCAACTTCTCTTTTGAATTAATTACTATATTTGTGTAACAAGTAACAAGTTAATTATTTTTGAGATGACAAAAATATTTTTTCGTCTATATAATATTTAAGAAAAGCTATTATTGCAGGTCGAATGGATCCCACAATAATGATTTTTTGTCTGTTCACACATAAAAAAGATATGTATATTATGACAATTACACAATTGGATAAAAAAAAATTCGACTGGTGGATAAGTTACAAATCTAACTTAGGCAAAGTGTGGGCAGTAACTAAACAAAACATCAATATCACAGTCTAAAAGACCATGAACTTTAATAAAATAATGCATGGCCTCAGATCGAGTGCTCAATAGTTGACCGTTCTATTTTTAGCCACCGTTAATTGTGACCGAGTGCGCTATTTTTAATACCTAAGCCTCAGTACTTCTCTATGATCTAGCTAAAACTGATCAATCTACTTCGGCGTATTACCTACTGTAAGTTCGAACCAAAGTGCTTTAAGCTGAGTTAAGCTCTGAGAAGGATGAGAGCTTTCTACTTGAATATAGGACGCATTAATACCTAATCCTTAACTATTCATGTACGACGAAGATGAATTTTATTATTCCAGATTCCTATATGATAATGAAGCATGTTGAATGAAGCGGTGATAGCGAAGTTTGATGTAAAACTTCTCAACACGTGGTCTGGGTTCAAATACTGCATTATATTACTTTATAAAAAATGTGCCTATTAGAAATTAATTATTACTTGCTTCGGGGAAGGAAAGCATAGTGAGGAAACTGGCATACTTGTTCTTTAGAATGTTCTCGAAGGTGCGTGAAGTCTGCTAATTCACACTTGGTCAGCCAGGTGGCCTATTCTCGTATTAACTAAGAGGAGGACCAGAGCAGTTTTAGGGTTAATGGTTGCTTTGATGATAAAGGTAATGAAATAAATCATAAGTATGGGAGTTATTTTTATAAAAATATTTTGCAAGAACCGAAATAATTTCTACAATTTTACAAGCGACGCTGTTGGACAATTTCAACTGTATCTATACGTGCCCATTTGAAATTCTATCAATGTTCGTTTGTATTGTTTTAAACAAAAACTCGTTTACTTTCATTCGATTGGTAAAAGTGTTTTGGATATGAAAATTGTTTACATATTTTATTTATTTAACGTGCTTCAACCAATGTTTTTTTTTATTTCTAGCAACTTCAAAACATCTCTTTTATACTTTCCACATTTACTTACGTAGCAATAAATATGGAAATATTTAAATATAGATGAGAGACCAAGATAAGTGTTTGAGCTAAAAACACAGTGGGGATCTTTATTCCCACAGCATAATTGTTCATTCAACTATTGTGTGTCACGGATCACCGCGTGACATAGCAGGCCATCGTTTTTAAGTTGCCGTGCCCTATCACGCCATGTAGGTAACTACCTACATAAAAATACGTAAAATTTACTTTCTCTGGAACAATTGTGAGTAAAGTAATGACAATGACTAACAAAATTATCAAATTTGTACGTAGATTGTAATCATAATGACCTTAAAATTTTAAAATCATAGTACTCGTAATTATATCTATTTTAATAAAATAAATAATTGTATTAATGTTCCTAAAGAAATTTTAATAAATAAATAGAAATATTGTTATTATGTTTTTCATTGCAAGGCTTTCGACATTGCGTCGAAGTTATTGTGAAGAAAGAGTGAGTAGCGAGTATACAAGACAAAGTTAAATTAAATATTTACCGGAGTAAGGTGTAGGAAAATTGCACTCGACCCAATGAACTGTTTAAATCTTAAATGTCACTTAACAAAGACATTTCAGTATCACTTCGCATTTCTGTGGCTCTAGTGAAAAAGGGTATAAGTCTAAAAACGTAACTTTACAGGAGACGCAAAAAACGCCCCGCGCGCACCAAATTACTTGTTTAAGTACGTGTGGCATTTAAACAGCTGTCAATCTAAATACATGTGATGTGTTATATAGGTAAAAAATGTATGCTCTTTCTTATTCTGGCATTAATTTTTACATAATCTGAATAGTTTTCAAAATAGCGACTTATACTTACCACAAAACGAACGACACAAGGGTATAAAAGAAGTAATACCCCTTTTCACATACAATAAAAGTTAATTCACATAAGTGAAAAAGGATACGCATTTGGAATTATTTGTGTGATAATTAAGAAACAAAATCAGATATTTATAATTGGAGTAATTCAAAACAATGAATTAAATGTGTACTTTTCATTGACACGATCAAATTTTAAAAAAATCCAAAAAAAATAACTTGTGTCCTTTTTCACATAGTTATTAGACATGCCGTAAAGGCGCATGTAGACTTACGCGAACCTTTTGTGTAAGTTATATCCATTTTATGTAGTTTTATTATGTTTGTTTTTTTTTAGTAAAAAGTGTTTTAAGAGGTGCCTGTGACACAGTTCATTTTTAAATCAGGAAAACAATTAGAAAACAAACAAAAATTTATTTATCAAACAACTATCTAGCAAAACTCATACCTATACAAAACACCAATAAGTTCGTATATTCGACACGCCCCTATAAATTTAAATTTAAAGATATCCAAAAGAGAACTCAGTTGATCTTAACACCTAAGCCATCTAAACACTTGTAATGTTTAACACTAGATAACGGCTTAGTAAGCACATCAGCTAACATGGATCCAGTGGGTAGGTACATGTCTCAACTCCATGTCGTTCTTGTCCCTCAAAACTTCCCTCACGTAATGATATCTAATACGTGCAACGTGCACAGGGTCTTGAGCTAAGAATACTCGTATAGCCCCTTGGTTATCGACATGAACAGCGTACCTCATGATTTTTAATTCCTTCACCAAGCTGTTGAGATACACAGCCTCCTTCATACTTTCGGATAGGCTAACATACTCTGTCTCGTTCGTTAAGCTACGCTGCTTTCAAGATTGCCACGATATACAGCCACCACCTACAATAAATGCCCCCTTCATAAATGTTCCCTTCAGATAACACACGCTTCGCTAATTTCCAGTCGAATTTTTCAGGATTTGTCATCTTCTGGCTAAGTTTACTCACCGCATTAGCAATATCAGGTCTTGTTGCTTTCGCTAGGTAATTCAAATACCTATTAGCTCTCGATAAGGCCATGCTTCGCTGCGCTCATCTCCACTTTTCTCTTCTTTCTGTTTGGAATTTATCTCCATAGGAGTAGCACATTTATTGCAATTTTCCATGCAAAAACGTTTCAACCAATTTTCAACATAATTTGTTGTGACAAAACAATGACGTTGTCATGTCTTTGAATATCTATTTCTAACATCTAACATAATATTATATTTTACTTCACCATAGTCTTTCAAATCAAACTCTTTCGAAAACTCATTTTTAAACTTCGTGATTAAACCCCTTTCTTGACTTGCGATCAAAATGTCGTCGACGTACACCAATAGGAATAAATATATATTATCATGAAGTTTAAAATATAGACACGATTCATTAAGACTCTGCTTCAACTCTATATCAGTCAATTCCTTGTTGAGCTTGAGATTCCATTGACGTCCAGCTTGCTTCAAGCTATACAACGATTTTCGCAATATGCATGAATCGCAACCACTATCCAATTCTAAAAGCATGGCCTGCGCGCGTTTCTTGACCATTGGATCTTCTCCTTCTCGATTCATAAGCGTAACTAAACTTTCTCTTAATAATAATTCTGGTAACTCCATAATAAATCTCCTCGTCCAGGAATCCATTTGAGTAAGCAGTATTAATGTCTATTTGGCGTAATCCCAAGTTCAATTCAACTGCGAGTGCCATCAACAACCTTGCAGTATCCAGTCTAGCAACAGGCGCAAAGGTTTTCTCATAGTCGACTCCATACTGCTGGCTAAAACCTTGAGCTACAAACCTCGCCTTCTTCTAAGACTTGTCGATATTTTGCTTCGTCGTCAAATCTTAACGACAGCCAACGACATTCCTATTCTGCGGTCTTCTAACTATCTCCCATGTACCTTGCTGAACTAGGCTTCTGACTTCAGGTAAAATTGCTTCTTCCCATTCAGATTTATTAACACTCTTTAGTGCATTCTTCAAACTAATTTCAGCTGAACCTACAAAATCACACAGAAATTGCTCATCACTGAAAAATCTTCAACTTCATTTTCATCAACAGAAATATTTGGTTCTGTAACTGCGGTAATTCAATAAATCTTTCTCGAACGGCCTACACTACCTGTACCCAATATTCGTGGTCTACCAGGAGCTCTCTTCATCAATCTCTGTTGATTATCACGACTTGTTCGCTCCATACTTCTTCTTCAGTAGTCTCTACTTGTTCTATCTCATTCTCGCCCCTATGTACCGTACCCCGTATGAATCAGTTATTTCTTTTCTCACGAAAAATAGCAGTAACTTTTTGGTATAGTTTAACTTATGTCAAATTGCATTTGGTAATATAAATATTTCATTCGTGAAAACGGATATCAAAAGACTTATTCGGGATTTTTATCGTTTATTTTGGTGAAAACGGATTTACATCAAGTGATATCGTTACTCACTTAACAATTTTTAAGAAACGAGTGTACTTGTACCGGTATTCACCAAATGAAATGAAGCTCTGAAAATATATGTTTATTTAGATCAAAAGACACAAAATAAAAAAATCATAGTTCTGTGTAAAGAAATTAGAATGCACTTATACCCTACTTTTGCAATATTTTTAGTGTTAGTTAACCCCTTTTTCACATTGCTAACTTCTTTATTTTTAAAGATAGGCAAGATCTGATTTCACGAATCGGTAGATCTTTTTTTTCTGAACATTTTGGTATAATTAACTCATTTTCGTCAAAATCGGACTTATACCCTTTTTCACTAGAGCCACAGATTTAATCTCTTTGCGTTACCTGTTAATTATATTTTCATTCTATCTCAATGAAGAATTCATATTTAATGTCATTTCTCAAAAATAGTAAAAGCACAAAAATGCTAAATATTAAAATAATGTATTACGAGAACGATAGGTCACAATCATTGACTGGAAAACAATATAAATTCCCTGACAGATCACTATTAAGTCAATCAGTCGTCGTTGAAGCAGCGCATTGGATTTTACTCTGAACTTCCTCAATTGAAAAGGGAAACTCGTACCCTGTACCTAAATAGGTTATCCTCATAGACCGTTGTATTGAAAATTTACTTCACTTTAATTCTCTGAAGTTTAATTTAGTAGAACAACAAAGAAAATTCTTTGTAGTGCAAGCGTAAACATCTAAAGAATGTCGTGCAATATCGTTAAAAAATGTATATCTCGCTGTGTTGTAGTGTAAAGTTTGTAGAGTAATGTGAACAAATAAATACCATTTTCTTATGAAGACGCCAAGTCGAGGAAAGCAGCGCGAACTAAATTATTCACTGCGCTGCAACAACCAAGTTTTCAGGACAAAGATGTAGGACATTATACATTTTATAATCAGGAACTAATTACCGGACGCGGGACGGGTTTATCCTACGACGGGTCGTGGATGTGGGTGCTTCCTGTGAAAAATGACGTAATTACAGACTCAAAATTTAAAGCTTATTTAAAAATTTCCGACCCACTTACACCAGGAGGCGCCTCTCGATGTTAATGTAGTTAATTAAAGGTTAATGTGGAGAGAAAATTTAAGTTATGATTTGGCATATAATTTTGACGTGACAACGTCTTATAAATTGGTTTGCCGGGTGGCACTTCAAGAAACTGCGTTAGTAGCTCCGCTCACGTTATGCGCTTACAATGAGAGCGAGTGAGAGGCACGCGTCCCTTCCACTCGGGCATGGTTAGCCCGCCTAAGAGCGAGAGAGACAGACATAAAAAGTGAAAGGCACGCGTCCCTTCCTCCTTAACATTACTTATGGTAGCTACGGCGTACACACGTTGGCGTGAAAATGGTACAGCGCCATCTCTGGAGAAGTAGAGTAATCTCGTTTGTTACCTCACTTAGTTGTGACTAATGGTTAATGGTCTAACGGTTAGCAGCGCTAGATGGCGAATGGTGTTACAATGTTTTAAATATAATTCTTTGTATAAATAAATGTTTTAAATTGTTACTATTATTTCATCCTTCTTCCTACTATACGAATGAATATTCACATTAAAATTATTTTACCACTCAAAGTCGTTGTCACGTAAAACTTTCGCCCGTATACCGACTTTACAGGCAACCAATTTTTTTAATTCTAAATTTATTTATGTAGGAGTCCCCTGTCTAATGAGAGTCGCCGGACGATGACGACCACGAAGAACGATTGTGTAGTATGATCTTGCACTCTTCCAGGAATGGGTTATATGGATAGAAGAGGCCCTCTCTGCTTTTGTCTGTCGAGTTGTGAGTGTTTGTGATATGAGTTAAATCAAAAGTTAATAATAATAAATAAATAATAATAGTTACCTATTTTCAGTTCTTAAAACGTAACAGTTAATAACCCTTTATCCTAATGGCATAAAAACTAAATATGAAATGAATTTAGCCTAACCAAACGACCTCTAATAACGAACTTTAACTTGGCTCTTTGGCAAATCTAATTAGATTTATTTTGCGACGTAGTTATTGACCTAAATCGTAAGTTGAGGAACTTGACATTTATTTGGGGGTTTGCAAGACTCTGAACTTAGGGTCAGAATTAATAAAGACTGTATTAAGGGTTAAACTTCGTAATCTTCTATCAAAAAGAGAGTTAAAGGGCATACTAAACTACTTTAGACCGTTTTAATTATGAGCGCAGATTATAACAACCTTTCTAAGATAGCGACCAAATCGATTTAAATACATAATTATAATATATTCATATTAATTTTCTTTGACGCAGACTCTCGCTCATCATTGACACCTTGAATTATATCCATTCATACCTCTAATCTTTTGAGCTATTTAAAAAAAATCTTTACCTAATTGAATTGATTGTCAATGAAGTCTTTAAATTTAAAACAAAGCATATGCCGCCAATTTCTTGGAAGTCAGGTTTTTGGTATTCTCAAACAAAGGAGAATGGGCGGTTTCGTACCAAGTATTGTAACACTTTATGATGTATGTCATTAAAAAGGTCTTAAAAAGTACTAAAACTTTTTGTATAGCAGCAAGTCTGGATCTAGTGCAGGAAAAAAGATATAGCCTATTCTATGATGCGCGCTATCATGCAATTCAGCACGTTCGCGCGCTTCGTAATCGCGCATTTATGCACCGCACCGCCGCTACCTCACTCCCCTTCGCCCCGCACTCACCAGTCGATGGTCCCGCGCAGCTAAATTGTATAGCTGCGGGTAGAGGTAAATAAACTTCTACCCGCAGCTATTGTCTAATACGAGTATAATGTGCTTTATGATTGGCTAATTAACCCTGTCACGTTGTTTCTCGATATCGTCAAGTGAGTTGTGGCTGGCTACTCAGTCGTGCACGATCGTTCGTTCGTTGTGTGACTGCGCTGTGTATAATATATCAGTTTTATTTAACCGTTTAAGTGGAAACCGTTGACCTACGCTTGTTTTATGGACCTCTGATTACGACCTCTATATTTTGAACTATGAATCAACATTGTGTGACTTGTGGACGCTCTTTGATTCGACAGCGAGTGAGACACGAATTGTCAAGAGAGGTGTTAGATGCAAGACCGAGTTTCGTTTAAAACAGCAAGAGAAGCAATAAGTAATTATTATTGCTCCTGTTTGACAAGAAAACGAACGGTGGGAACCTGCGCTCATTTAATGAGCATTATTTGGTATCTCGGTTGGGCAAGACACCAGCAGAGCATTTTGTTACCTGCTACGTTTCTAGACGATATTATTATTGATGAACAATAAAAAAATGGCCGGAGAATTTTTCTTTTACTTAATTTTATTTACCTTAGGTATGGCTACAGATATGTAAACGACTAATATACGAGTAAAAACACTAACAAAAAAACTTAATAAATCATGTGTAACCATGAAGCAAATATAGAGAGGAGACGTTGTATGTAGATTTCCCTAAGAAAGAACGCGTGACACTTTGCGGGGCGAGGGGGTGTTAGATCGCGCCCAACATCCGCCCACTTGTTTATTTTCCATCTAATGCCCGAGATACACGAGGCTAGTTTTTCAAGCTAGGATAGCAAGCTAGTGTCAGTAAGCTAGCAAGCTAGTACTTCTGGCTTCTAGCTTCATAAAATATAACTTATAAATGAAGCTAGTTTTGTCTACACGAAGCCAGAAGTACTAGCTTGCTAGCTTACTGACACTAGCTTGCTATCCAAGCTTGAAAAACTAGCCTCGTGTATCCCGGGCATAACGGTCAATAGCAAAACTACTCACTTCGTTGTATATCGATTTTACTATGTAGTTTCACTATCTCACACTAGATGTCAATAAATGTAGGATATAACAGGGACGGACTCAAAATATAAGAAAAGTGTCGCCATCTAATGTCGAGTAGACAGCACTTCATCCTTTTCTTTGAAAATGTAAACGTCCATAACGTTGTGCACAAGTCAGGCGCCGACGGTAAACTGACTTTAGGCCACGCCTACTGTGATGATGACGTCAGGACCTAGTTGAGTCACAGTGCACAGTTGCTTAGGCCGTCTCCTATCTATATTTTTTTGCTTCATGTGTGTAACACATATTTTTATTTCATTGAAACCCTAAAATAGGGCTTAATTATTACAAAACTTTTAAAACATTGGAATGCAAATAATTCTTTACCTGCATTCAGTTATTAAATATTTTTGTATGCATACCATATAACAGTCCCAGGACAACATGTTTATACAAGTCGCAACTTGTTACAAGGGTTGGTACGCACCCCATACAAAAGTGCCCATTCTCCTTTGGAAGTAAACACCGTCCTCGTATTGATCGTAAATTCGTTACACAAACTAGCGTCACTACCGGTGACGTCGTACGATTCTCCAATATTGATAGGTAACCAAAGAAAATATGGGGAACCTTATAAGATTGTAGAAATTGTTATATACCTAATTTGGAAAATATGGGGAACCTTATACAATTGTACAAATTGTTTTATAATTCGTGTAGCCTTCCAATGATATTTTTTCTTTGAATCGGTATATACCTGCTAATCATTTAATAAGCTAATTGAAACAATTGTATACTTAATCATGATTTTGGGAAAATTATAAGTTTGATTTGTTTTCCCTCTTAATTTTTTCCTTTGCTTCTTCCTTCTTTTTCCACCCTGTCATCTTTCGTCGACTTTACCTGACCTCTCGAATTCAATAGGTATAAGTAGGTTTGCGTCATCGGGTTTTTGGGTATATTCGTTTAACCCATTCTTTTGTATGATGTTTTTCACAACAATTTTATAAACTGTTCGAAAGTTTCGTAAATCGGTCTAAGTCAGTCGTTTTACAGCCCAAATTTTTTAATTGCCAAAAGGTAAATTCTTAAAGCTAAACGAATTTTTGCTCTTTTAACGATAGTGGACGTCGTCTTTTATAGGCCGGTTGAAAAGAAATTGTTCAAATTGCAACTGAGGACTACTTTTATCTCCGGGATATTGAAGGCCTGATAAAGGCCACGTAGGAATGAACGTATTGACTTAATGTCCGAAAATTTTTGAGAATGGTTTTTATTCTGTTAGTTTGTGTAAAAAGGTATACGTCTTTTTATACGTATCTCATTCTCTTTTATGTAATTTAGGCGAGTTAAAGATATATCTATTTCTTAATTTTTTCAAGTTGGTATACCTAAGCAGTATTGTGAGGTAAATAATGTCGAACTCAAGGGATCAATTGAGATCAGCTGGCAAATCCGGACATTTTATTGTAGCTGCTATTATTATTGGTCAAATGGCAGACAATTAGTTATGTTAAGAACCTTTAGGATAAGAATTTAGGAAAATAAAATAAAAAAGTAGTGATTCTTACTGTAGACTGATAATGATATCCAGCCAATTCTCTTATTGATGCATTTTCATGCATTATATATTTGAAAACTATGAATTTCAAATTTTAAAACTTGTCCAAATAAAATAATGTCCGAGTCACCTAGTAATATGCAATCTACTACTCTTTGATATCCGCAAAATAACATGTATCACCGACACTAGCTCGCGGTCGGCCAAAAGCAAAACGTGAACTGATTGCAAATTGGGTCTACAATTTGGTAACCAAAATATTTTACCCAACTTTAGAAGTGTCTAACCATGTATACATAGGTATCAAAGTTAAATTACGTGCTACGAAGCCTAGTGATTTACAAAAGCATGGACAGGCAGAAAATTGCCTCATCTTTTATTAAGTTAGGTGCATTATTGGGAAGTTTAGCTTTTAAATTCAAGGACAGATAAACGATTTAAGTCTTTGATGTATTTGTGTACCATGTTTTTACTTACAAAATAATATTCTCTTTTAGGCTTAGCAACGGTACGATATATAACTAACGACCCCTACCCTAGTCCTTATATGTATAAATGCCTGCCTTATATTTACCTTATAACTAACTGAAAATTAACGCTCATAACAACACCCTCTTCTAACTGGACTAACAACTTACAATCCTAGTCTCAACCTAAGCCTTGTTCTGAGTCAGTCATAGCCATCATGAGCCACAACACAATAGATGGGTTGAGCTACTTGCTGCTTTGCTATCTGAACTCCATATAAAAAACTTCAAAGTTTCGTTAGATCACAAAATAACACGTATACAAAAATTTTATCCAAATATTCATACGTTTTATCTCTAAAGGATTCATGAAATGTTCCGTCCACAATTCAAAGGAAAATTTGAAGTACTCAGGCGATGTTTACCGAACGTGTAATTTTGCGTGTTTATTTACGTAATTTTTTGCATATTATTACAGTTTATACTGTAGGTAATAAGTAGATAAGTACAAATATAAAGGACGACAGTGTAGTCCAGTTTATAATGGAACTGCTCTTAGAAGGGTCTTGAGGTCCATTACCGGACCGGGACAGACATTTATGTGACGGAATAAATATTTATTCTTAGTCTATATTTTCAAAGTTATAACTACAAATGACATGTTTTTAGACGGTGGTCTATTGTTTGCGTATTGGTGGCCCGAAAGGATACTTAATGACCATCAAATAAAATTACGAAGGGTGATAAATGAATCATCGTTATTTGTGGTAGGTATAACTTGTGTACTTATGTTCCAAGGATGGTTTTAAGACTTTAATGGTATGATTACCTAATATGGTCTATAGTAGAGAAAATGGTTAGGTCAGTGTAATGTATTAACTAGTATGTATATCTATACCACTTATATAATTAAAAAAAAAAACAAAATTATTTATTCCTGTAGGTATTACTAACACAATTAGGCACGGCAATTTTTTGATTCTATCGCCATTTTGCGAAGGTGCTTTTTATAATACTTTAGAATGGAAGAGAAAAAATGACTAAAAACTCCTCAGCACATGACATCATTAAAAACAGTACTTGCAATATACAAGATAAAATGTTTATACCTAATTAATATGTAGTAATAATAGCAATAATAACACCTTGGGAACTTGTATGAAGACCTGAAGTACCAGAGACGGATATCGTGTTCAAAACCGTCCGCAGTAAGCATTGCGTAACGTTATACGATACACGATACTTACCGGTCACAGATACCATAAGTACGGCGAGAGTTTCAAATGCCTTAAGTATTTTTTATTTCAAGCTAAAGTGTGCAGTTGAGCACCCGTTATAAATTTGGTTTTATTAGGGAGTGGCAATTTTCTGTAGCAATTCTCAGAGTAGAAAACCGTAGGTACTCAGGTCGTTTACGATTTGAGCAAGCGCCTAATGTTGTAAAATGTACACAAAACAGGTAGATAGACCAAGACAGTGTTTTTGTTTTATCGTAAATTCGTAACTCATTATAATCGTTTGCGTAATCGTAAAATATAAAACAAGACAATATTATAATACGAGATCCAACCGTAGTCGAAGACACAGCTGAAATTTATTCATAAATAACGTACCTTCATAAAATTGAAAGATCAAAAATTAATTATGAGTGCCTTTAAGTCGTACCTAATACGGAGAAAGGTAACCGAGAAGGATTGAAATTTAGTTCAATGTTGATTGAAACATTAAAGGAGCTGCAGTATAATTTAAGCTCTACTTAGGTGTCCAACTCGAATAGAGGCAAACTCTCAAACTTACAGTGAAGTGTAGAAGTGTACTTAGACTTACACTTGTTAGCATATCGAAGCACTTAATGAATTAGAACTCTGCCATGCAGAAGATAATGTTGGTTTTCAAATATTATGCTACACTTTATTTTCATTAAACAGAGAGTTATTGAAGTATTGATTAGGTAAGCTAGTCAACTACAAATAAATACTATAATTCCCTGCATGGATGCGACGAATAACCCATAAGACAAGAACCCACACTTAGACAGAGAACTGAAATTTAAATTCATCATTAAAATTATTTTCTTTGGGAATCGAACCCAAGTAGGATACGGAGTGGTATCATGGACGTAGACTCTATTAATGTTATGTTGTTATAACCTGATGTCACTTATACCACGATGGTGGTTAAACTTTACAAAAGTTCTTCGATAGAGAAGGTTTACCGTGGAAGATCACTATTTAGGTAGTCTGTCTAGATAAGAAAAGTAACAGAAATGGATATTATGGATGAGGAAGCGATTTCTTCATTCTTTATGCCGAAGATCGGTCACATTGGAGACTGCAAGGAACAGCTGCATTATGGTCTACGAGAACAGGTATGAGCATCAGTAATGAATGACATGACTAACAAGACCCAAGAAGAATTCTTTGACAAATAATTCAGACATAGATACACAGGTACAAACCTAGTCATTACAAACACGTAGTAGGAACATTTTCAAAGATTTTTAAAACATCATGACATAAAAATATGAGTTTGTAGTCAACATTGAAAGCACGTAACTAGAGACGGCCAATCAACTTTATTTTAAAGTCAGCCTTTCTTTATTACAACGTAGTAGGTACAGTAGCACTCAGCGCATAAAGCGCAAACAAAAGCTTTTTCATGTAGTCAGTCAATACTCTGAAAACACATCAATCATTAAATTCTTCATTGTTATTTTACAATCTTTACTTAATGGAACAGAAAATATTTATTAACACCTCGGGGAGCTGCTGAGCTTTTAGTAAAATCAATACATGTAATTAATCTGTTACATATCCTTTTTTGGATACTGAAGATTTAAATTATGGCAAAAGCTATTACAGGTCTTTATTAACGCAATAGAGCCCACCGCAACATTTGGCTGGAAGTTTTTTTGTTATCATTAATAATGTGTATTTAATTAATTTAAACTTTTTTGTGTTTTTTTAATCCGAAAGCTAGCGCTTGTCGTATGGTCCTATATTTAAACAAAACCTAGCGAGTAGTTTTTGAGTTATATTTACTTGTTGAAGTTGAAGTCGGTAATTTTTTTGTGAAGTTAATATTTAACTTTATTTTACCTATTTAAAAGCAGAACAAAAGTCCACACTACTCCAACCAGTTGCTTAAAAACTAGGTCATAAACACTTTTCAATATTACACCTTTATCACAATACATTGCAATAAAAATATTGTAAAAATAATATCGAACGTAAGCACGTATTAAAATCAAACGCATTAACGTTAAACAAACAAGAAACGCAAACATCGCGAGCGGCGCTCATACCGCGTTAACGCATGTCGATCAAATTCTGACGGAGGATCTGTGGCGAGCAGGTCTGTGGCGGGCTGCCAGCTCCGTGAATTAATAATTACATACAATTCTAGGAAACATTAAACCTACTAAAGTAGTTTGAAGCGGATTTGCATGCCACCAATGGAATTATTTTGAATCGAAATAAAACACTAAATTTCGGAAATAAACGTTGCAAGTACTGTGGAGGAGGTTAGAAGTGTCAGCTAATATGAAGGTTGGAGAAGAGAAATATATTGCGCTGAGCTAAAATAAAATAAGAAAATGAGCAAGACGATGATGATGATGAAACGTAGCTAATAGTACACACGTAGTTTTAAAGTAATTACCAAATAACGAGGAGTTTAATCATATACCTAGTTCAAGCAGTGACAATTAAATTCGTTGAAATTTGCTTTGAATAAGTAAAGTGAATAACTTAAATACCTCATACAAGACATTTTAATATGTTTTTAGAATTCGTCTGTTTCAATTACAATTCACAAATTAACTAGTTCAAGGTGCATATAAACTTGCTTGGAAGTTTTAATTAAATAATAGGAGATTGATTGTCGAGAATCAGATTCGCGGCAACGTGCCAGAAGAGCGTAATTAACTATTTCATTCACACTTTTCAATTAACTGGCTTCAATCCATTAGCAACTCTACCGCACGGTAGCGATGTCTCTCTTGTTTGAGAAGTTGGACGGGACTTCATTACAACTGCAGCTAGATTACCTTAATTCCGTAAAAAAATACCAGGTCTAACCGAAAAGTTAAAATAATCAGGCCTTTGGTGTTCTATTCAGGGCATTTACAAAAATTTTATTGGGACAGTCACCGTTTTCACCAAAAGTAAATCGAGACTTCCCGCAGAAACCGGAACACCTTGCGACGCTAACTGCGGCTTTTAATGTTGGGAGTTCTTATAGCAATATCTACGTTGGTTGAGCGACTGCTATTTATCTAAAATAAATAATTTCAGATAAATCTAAAATGAATATATCATTCTGTTATCATTATTTTCAAAGTATTGAAGTACTGATTTTTTTTCCACTAGAGGTCAAGGTACTAGTTAAAGTAAGTTGCTTTTTGCGATGAAACCTCACTCATCACACCATTGTTTCAAAATTCAGCACTCAAACATCTAAACTCAAAACTCGAAGCGTAGAGTAATAGAGCTAGAAAAAAAGCCAGTCTTCTACATAAATTGAAACTAAGACAATCTTGGGATGCAGAAAATAAAATAAAAATGCTACACATTATTTTAATAGCGCGCGTGCGATACAACTGAACACCTCGAACGCTACGTGTCCGGAATACACAATCATGCTCCTATTTATTTGATAGGAATAGGACAATGCAATCCCGAGAGCGATGGCCGTAATGCATAGCTGAACAACTATAATTTTCAGAAAAACACTCGTAAAACAGAAGTCTTGATTTATGAATGCAAGCAGATAAAAAAAGTCCCTCCATTTGGTAAGCAATTTGCATAATAGCGAGATCGGACGCGCGGCACACTAAATAGTCTAAATACTTACTATGTGATCCTTTTGTGAATTATTTAAATTTGCATTTAGAAATAGTAAGTCGGTTTTTCTCTACTCGGGGAAATAAATCTTTGTTTATAAATAGCACCCGCACTCAAAACAATTGTTAAGTAGGTATTTAATTAAGTCACCATACTAAAATGTATGATGAAAAATGTAACTAGATAATGTCTGTAAAAAGAAGATATTTGAGAAAAAAAATTATGAAGGGTCTTCATAGAGCCACTAGAAGCCAAAAATATTACTTTTAGTAATTTTGTCTGTCTCCCTGTACGTTTGTGCGTGAATCATGCAAAAAATAACTTTGAAATATGATGCGGATTTCGCAGTTATACTCATGTAGATGTAAGTTAAAAAATTGTGTGCGTATCGTCCTGATACATTGTTTAGTAGCTGATGTTCTAACTTTTGTAAGTTGTAAGACATCGTCGTTTTTTGTCTGTCTATGCTTCCTTTTAACACTGAATCCGCTGAAGACCTAGACAGAAAAAATAATAGAAGCAATATATAAAATCATAAATATCCTTTATATCTCATAACAGCACCAACTTATATAAAAAAGCAGAGATTCGGGCCCATTAGGCTCGGGTTTATTATTCGTATAGATATGAGAGGAAATGTAGGATGTGTGAGATCATGATGAGGGTCGCACCCGTTCCCGTCAGAGGAAGTAATGTACCTACCTACTTTGTTCAAGATTTAAGGATTTAATTGTAACCGCGCCTCGGGTTATCTTTCTGGCACGACTCTTGTGGAAAGATTACGTCCAGCACGAACGCATTTTGAACCGTTTTTAATACGACAAGAAGGCATAAGTATCTATTTGCGGATAGTAATTATAATGAGAACCTCCCGTATATGGTAGCAATAATGAATTCGGTTCGTATGGGACCCCGAACATCATGATATTGGTAGAAGTGTGAATTCATCCTTACAAAATTACGTTTGCATGACTTGAAATGTAGTACTAACCATTTCAAATATTAATCGATTCATTGTATATGCAATTATGCATGCAGAATGTAAGTAATATTATATGTTACCATTAAGTAACGAGTGTTGACGAAATCTAATTTTTGGGAATTTGCTTTAGGTAACATTAGTAGGATAAACACTAATGGTTCTAAATCAAGGGAAAGACTAGTTTTAGCATTTTAAAATAAAGATTTTTTTGAAATCGCAAGTTACATGAAACCTTTAAGCGCCATCGGTCGCATTGTCAAGGCTGACTGGCGTTCGCCCCTCGCGTTAGCATTTTCCCGGTAAAAGTAAACAACTAAGCGAGGGAGAAAAAAAGGCTGCTTTAAAAAGGCTGAGCATAATAGAAGAGGTTTGCTTATTGCTCGCTCTTTGCATAAATTATTCAGTTACGTGTTCCGAAGTGCCTCATACTTCTCTTCGAGTAAATAACGCCGTAATTGTACACCCGTGTTGCTTCACCTTATCTCGCCTTTCCCGACTGTTTTGCTAAGGTGATATTTATTTTAGTGTCTAGTCACCTCACAGATAGTAATGTTATGAAACTCTGGTATGACAGACGTTCTGTGATATATTTAAATAGAATTAATTTGAATGATATCAGCGGAGATTTTGTTAGAACCACAGCAACAATAGGGAGTAGTAAGCTAAGGAAGTATTGTTTCGACAAAACAAATATGTTGCGTGAATATGACCTCCAAATCGTTCAGAGAGTAAGAGTAAAATAAATAAATATCGCTACACACTCGTAGCCCCCGTACTAGCACTCTCACTCTAGTACTAGTACTCTCTTTGTCATGGGTGCGATGAATACGCAAGACAAGAACACTCGCACATCACACACAGATCAAGAATGGAAAAATCTTTCAAATTTTCACCTCAATGGGAGTCGAACACAGGTCCCTTCAATCGGTGATCTGGGTAGGTAACTGTTGCACTAAGTGCCTCATCAAACATAAAAGAATAAAAAAAATCTTTTAAAGACAAAAAAGTAAGTAAGTAAGTTGAAAGCTAAACATGTACATTTTTTAAACGTTTGATATAACAGCAAAAGTTGAACGAGTGTTGAGTTCAAAGCAGTGGCTTTGTAACTAAACGAGAATAGGGGAAGAGAAAGACAGGCAAGTTAGGTAAAGCTGCAGAAAAGGGACAGTTTGAACTTAGATATTTATAAATGTTGAATACATACTCATTTAGGTATTCATCCTGACCTGAACTACAATCAGGTCTGCTTGTTTATTGAACATTTACATAAAACAATGGATCCTCAGTTTATCTACCTGTTAAAGGAAAGCCTCTGCTGAAGTGACATTACTATGACATCTATGTTTGTCGCTGAAGTATCCTTACTGTACGTTTTATTGAAGCAAACATTAACTATACCAAACTAAAATGTAGCTGCAAATATTCAGCATAAAATATTAAAGCAGCATAAACTTGTATTAACAAATGCATCATAACAGGATTTTCATAACATGCCGTCGTAAACTTTAAGTACTAACTTTTCAGTGGCCGCATGCGAACTGTTTAATACAATGTGATCCGATAAGCTACTAACTTCACGTTGCAAATGTTGTTGAAATAAATAATAATTATGTATTGTTACAATAACGACTAAGCGACAAAGTATGCAAAAAAGCAAAAAGGCAAGTACCTGGATTGGATACGCAGTAGAGTGTCAAGCCAAGTTCCGCTAACAAAACAGGCTGGCAGCACCGTGTGTAATACACGAACCATTTGGAAACACTTTTTACCCCCTCATAACTCAAAAACTTTTTAACCGACTTCAAAAAAGAAGGAGGTTCTCAATTCGACCGTATATATGCTTTTTTTTTTATGTTTGTTCAGCGATTTTTTCGTCGTTTATGGGCCGATTTTGATAATTCTTTTTTTGTTGTAAAGTAGATATGCGCAGTGGGGTCCTTTTAAAAGGATCACCAGGATCTGATGATGGCATCTCGGAGAAATCGAGGGCAACTTTCGAAAATTGTATGGACAACTAGTGTGTTTGTTCATGTTATCATAAGTACATTAAAGCGCTACCATTTCAAGAAGGTCTGGAGTCGATCTGATGAAGCCGAAAGACAGTCGAGGGAACTCCTCAACGATTTACTGCAGTTATCTAGTGTTTGGGCTTGATTAATTTGTAGTGACGAGAACTTTACACGTACATGTTGAATTGAGCGCCATCTGGCGAGTAGTTTTTGAGTTATCTCTACTTATCAAGGTTGAAGTCGGTTATTTTTTTTGTAAAAAGCAATTATAGATATAAAGATATCTAATTTGAAATTATACTGAGACGTGTGAGATATTTAAGATTATTAAAATTGTTAAAAAAACTAGGCAGTACTAATCTTTCCATGAAGCTGCTTGGTAATACCTCATGCTTGGACGATCGATTCGACTTTGGTGTTGAGAAAAAAATAGGTGTTTCATTTCTTCTCGCCACGCATCGATTATAACTTGGATGTTACTAAGGTCTGTTGGTTTCTCGGCTACATAGAAAAAATAAATGCCAGTAAAAGTGTTACCTACAATGTAGTATACAATTATCGAATCTATAAACATAGACCTAGTGTATGTTAATTAGGTTAAGTACAAGGTTCCGATAGTTCTTACTTTGTTGCAAACGGAACCTACTTAAAGCTCTTTGTTGTTCATTGCCTGGAAACATTAGAAGAAATTACGTTCATTCTATAATTGGATATAAACGTTTTACCTTCGTTTCTGCTCACTCGAGTTGCCTCTGAACACAATCCTTTAAATGGTTATCAAAGAACAACCAAGCAGAACAGAAAAGCATGTTTCGATTTATAATGTTCTGTGTGTGTGTCTATTTTATTCTGGTTAACTTTGAATTTAGCTACCGTATATCCGCCGACCTCTGAAACAACTAGACTTAAAAGTAAGTATTTTATCTAATTTCAGAGGAATATCTTAAAAGCAAAGAAATTAAAGATAACAATAATTGTAAAAGGAGCTAGAAAATATTCATCAATATCGACAAACGAAACGTTGCTTACTTTGATCAACTTCGGTTTCCAGGAGCTTTAGTTTCAGGCATAAATAGGTGATAAACAAATGGATGATACCACTGAATGGTAAGTGGTCAAACACGTTCATATATACCCCAAACATATCCAAAGAAGAGAGAAGCAATAACAATATTCACAGTGCCAAACTATATTGCACACAATACAAATCGTTGATCGGTTTTTATTTTAATCCAAGAGCGACTAGTACATATTGAGCCAATAACAGCAATAGGATGAGCCAGCTCCGATAGCGGATACGTTTGAATTGAACCGACCTGACAATTCAATTACTCGACACTGCATACCAAGAATGTATCCTGTATTCCCAGCTTTTCTATTTGCAAATCGCTGGGTAGTGCAAATGATGTGGGTCGAATGTCGAGACAGCCAGGGAGGCTTTAGGTTGTGCATACAAATTGAACGCGTAAATGAGATAAACTCCTGTTTTACTCGCCCAACACGACGGAACGTTGGTACCACAATAAAAAGATAATGGAAATTTCTGATACGACAAAGTGGCTTGACGGTGTGCAAGTTAAGTTCTAGTTTGTAAGAAACATTTAACACAGTAATTTGGCATAGTTTTTGTTTGTTGCAATATGCACGATAATGTTTTACATCGTATTAGGCAGCCTGCGGTACTGGCTCAAATTCCGGCAGACATTAATCCTATGAATGACAGCATCCCCAAAATTGATGGTAGAGCTTCGCATAAGGATTATACGAATATTGTTTTCCATTTAATTATAATCATTAATCTTATTACTAGTATTGTTTTCTGTTCGTGAACTCTGCCTCCATAGCTACCAGCCTACTCTTTTGTTTGAATTACATGTAAAACTTCATAGGTAGTAATAGAATACATCGAAATAATACATAATATTGTCTGTACATTTTTTTTGTAATTTTAATTTTCAATATTACCATCAAAATCGAAGGCATTGAAAAGAACAAAATTAATTAAAACCAACGTACCTAATGGATTCGTCCCCGTTTTCAACCAATATTTCGTTAATATACGTACAGCGTTACAACGTTTGCCCATTTCGGTGTTGTTCAATTTAAAAGGTTAATATAACCCTGATGTTCATTTTCATTTAGGCCGCCGAATCATTGATTTTAGCTACATATTTGGTCTCAATTTACATGTTTAGGTGAATGTTGCTATTTGGTTACTTTGAATATTTTGCTCCCGTGTATAATGCTTACCGCTTACCCTGTATGTGTTTAATTAAATGCAAATGAGTAAATTAGCAAAATAATAGTGAATTACTGAAAACCAACAGAGCAGGAAATGAGCATTTATATTTAGTCTAGTATAGGAAATGGTTTGGGTCGTCCAAAAATATTGAGGCGTGTAAGTATGACAGATATCCGGTTAAGAATGTTAAGTTAAGCTTTAAGGAGCTTATTTTCTTTGAGTCAAGTGAAGCCATATAAAACACGACACGTTAAAGTTAAAAGGAAATCTATTACAGCTAGATAGGCTTAATAAAGGAAGAAAGAATGGAGAATAGCCAAGTGATTTTAATGTTAGACTCCCAAATATGTTCGACTATATGTATATGCACCTCGGAATTTCCAAGAAATATGTGTTAGTACACACATATTAGAAAAAACAATTGTCACTTGCTAAGTAATAAAAAATATCGCGAACGTGGAAACAGCATACCTCAGAGTTTAATTTGCTCTCCTCAAACATGTATGAACTCTACCTATCCGCACTAGGACAGGATGGTAGAGTATGGCATCAGACCGGAATAACTCGCCTTTACAGTGTATATCTACATTATGAGATGAGACTCAAGCTGAGCAGTGGTAGAGTTATAGGTTGTTACGAACTTGACAAGTTACCCAAATTAATTAATCACAGTGTTCACAACCTTAAGCCAGACAGCTAACATACCAAGGTTGAACAAATCGTACACGACTACGATATATCGTACGTGTACAATGACTTATCGGTTGAGGACCCTGGTGGATCAGCTACGGAACTACACGTGACCCGACACGCACTTGGCCGGCTTTTAGAATTCATTCGGTGTACAAAGCCCGCCGACACCGCCAGTTTATTGCGAGATCTCGCTTGACGACAGGAGTGTAAAGCAGGCAATCAGTTTTGTTGGAGCCGCGTAACGCTGCCGCCCGCCTGCGAAATGTTTTTACTGTTAAAGAATACGTAAGATGCCACTATACAATCATAACTTGATTTCGCCCGCGTTTTTACCTCTAATAGGGATGGAGAAGGTGGTGAAATTTCCAAAAGTACTTTCTTGGTGCTACATTGGCATTTCAGGTTCTTGGATACATTTCATCATGAAGACGTATCTTTTCTGGGAGGAAAGAACGTATAAGCACATCACTGCATTTACTAAATATTTTTTTACTATTATGCCAATTACTTTAAAAGGTTGTTGTAACAGCAACAAAAATACTCACCTAAAACTGAGATTTTGAAATTATTAAACTGCTTAACTTTGCCGAAGCGCATTGAACGAGAATTTTAAACTTCAACGTACCTACTAGTTGAAGCTAATATTCATATCCATAATATTCATGAATTAAAAATTATAACAAAATAGTCGTAGTGACTCATATTCCAAACATCGGTATTTTATTCATAACCCATATAGAAACGGCACTGAACCACGCCAATGTGTGGATGTGGATAGATTAAATGTAGTGCTCTAAGCCACTTTATATGCGCCCAAACTACACTACCTACTGCAAATACAGCAACAGTGTATTTACTGTATAGTATGTAGCTATGTATCGAAGGCAAATAGACTGTATCCAAACTATTGACGTCATGTAACTACAGGTCAGTCGAAAACTATACAGAATGTTTCACTAACGCTTGCATACCTATTCACCGTGTAAGTAACTGAAAGCTTTCCTATTAGGTACATTACTACTCATAAGCCGATTACAACAATGCTCCAGACAACGCTTTCGAATTTGGCTTTACTCTTATATGTAACTACATGTGAGGGTTAAAGGCTACAGAGAGAAAATGCGGTTATATGTATGTATAACATAATTTAATCAAAAATAAGTGGTGAAAATATTTAGTAAATTTTAAATCTCTAATTTATACTGATGGAAATAAGCCGTTTTAAAAGTTATAATATAAACGCTGTTGATTCCATATCCGTGGAAATATAAAAATAAATCACCTTCAGTAATTTAGTCTCAGCGATTATGAATCAGTAGTTGGTCAGGGCAGGTTATGTATTTTTATACGTGTAAATAATATTCCATATACAGACCGCAAACTGGAACAGTATTTGTACCTAAACGCATGACCAACCACAATGTAACGAATCTATTAACCAGTACCTACAATAGACCTATGACGTCATAGCAGTCGAGTAGAACTTCGGAACGATACGTGTTAACTACTGTACTGATATTTCATATCGACATTTGATCTTGAGAATCTTCCAAAGAAATCTGGGTGATTTTGAAAAGACACTAATTCTGTACGGAAACATACACGGCATATAAGGCAAATAGTAATAGACAACGATGCTTACAAGCACCAGTGTCACTAAAAGATTTTTATTATGGAATTAAGTTAACTACGACAACGGCAGCACCACCCTTCCGCTGCCACCCAATAAAAATTGATGCGTTGCTACCCTTAAGAAGTTACCTATAAAAAAAGTGTAACCTCCACATCACTCCACATCTTTCTATCCGGTACATAACTAATTGCCGTTAAATCAATTGTTATGGCGGTAGAAAGTATAGATACTAGGTAGCTAGGTATCATGGTGGGCGCTGATACTTCCCCGGACGAACTCTAGGCTCTTATCGCCTAATACAATATCTACCTATGTTAACTGTTACTCAGAAATCATCGCCACTTAACATCGGCTGCGATTGTTGTCAAGTATAACTTAGCACGAAGAAGAAAATAAAGTAATTTTCTACTATTACATATACATTATGCCTAATTATGTAGTAATTACTAGGTACATAATTAATACTCCACCAATCCGCACTGGAGCAGCGTGGTGGAGTCTAGGCCTCCTCAATAATGAGGAGAGACCCGTGCTCAGTAGTGAGCCATTAATGGGTTGGAGCCATGTAGTAATTGTTTGCATTGGTTCATTTGTTTATGAGTATAAAATGCAATAATTAATTTATTAATCGATATTTGAAGCTCATATTACGTGATAGTTGATAGGTACAGAGGGCAGAAATATGCTCATAAAAGAGCACTAATTGGAATTTTTCCTCAGCGTTGTTTTAATATTTATTATTATATAATCTAAGTACATGAATATTTTCTACTTATTAATACGCTTTTTAATTAAAAATTCTTATAACAGTGTTTTATCGTGGACGTTAATGATCATTAAGCTCCTGTTATAAATGTTGCAGTTCTGTAGAGCTCTAGTGTTGTCTAAGTACGTTTAGTTCTTATTAACATTGTGTAAATAATTAATTTAATATGCGGTACAAAAATACGTTTTAGAACGGGGATTTTCTTGATGGGATATTGCTCTTCCTATAGGTATATTCATGTAACAATAGCTGTAATGATTGTGTTCGTGTCATATTTTAGTATCGATAAAGAATCAATTACAAAGTGACGAAATAAAGTTATTCTCGATCTAGAACGCTTCATAAATATTTTTTTCCAAACCTCAAGATTCTTTATAAACTCTTATGACTATTAGACCAAGCGACAGGTTTTTTCTGCTTTTAAATATTATTGAACATGATACAAAAAGAACTAAGAATTTTTAAAAAGGTACGTTCATTTGTCATGATGGTAAAATACAAAGGCGATGTGGTGGTGTAAATTAAATTACAGGATTAAATGCGGCGAGAGCGCCGCAAAATAAACCTCTGGGAATGTAATTCCATCCAATAACTATTGGTTATGGTACCTAATGGTCTATTTCTCAAAGATATTTTCTTATGGGTTCATATTCAAATGTCTATATTAAGTGATTCTATTAAATGTCAATTAGAATAAAAAGATATATGTCGGAGTGAGACCGAAGTCCTACGTTGATCTAGTAACGCCATCTGTGAATAATCGATGGAACTATTTTTGGGAACCTAACGCCATCTCGCTGCCCTAGTGCTTGAATGGCCAATCGACCATTATTAAAATTTTACAGGAGACGTTTTTTTTAATTAGTAAAGGTTAATATTAAAAATTTTACTAAAACCTTTTATGAATTAGATACATGAATCATTTATTTACGTATATTAAAATAGTAATTTAAAATAATAATAATAGTAATGACTATTTTTCATTTTATTGTTGGAGATTGGCTAAAACGTCTCTAACAAAATTTTGTTCATGGAGATTGAGCACAGTGACATGGAGATAGAGCCCTAAAATAACATGCAAGTTTTGTGCTTATTTGTCCAAACTACCATCATTGGTGCAATACAGTATGTTCAATTTTATACCACATTTTTCTGTAGGTACTTACATGACTTGTTACAAATATGAATACAAGACTTGACTCCGACAAGACTTGGTTTAGTGTCATGAATTTAGGCTATGTTTTATACTATAAAATCGTATATAAAATTGTATAAATAGTAACTACAGGTCGGGGGGGCCCCGAGTCCCGCGGCCATAAGACCTTTCATATTATGTTGTTTTATAAATTGAATCAAAATGTGTACTACGAAATAAAGTCCTATTTCGTTTTTTAAGCTTTTGTGGGGGTATAGTAGAAGGGGGGGGGGTTATAAGAGGAATTCTAGTGAGGTCTAGAGTAATAGATTCAAATGTGTAGGTATACTTGCACGTAGATAAATGAAAAAACACATAGTAATTAAAGAATTTATTACCCGACTGCGTCAGAAGGAGGGTTATGTTTTTCGAGTGTATGTATGTTTGTATGTATGTCCATTTATTTGTGACGCCAAACAGCCCAAACGGTTGAACGGATTTCGACATAATATGAGGAATCGCTGAATTCGTCAGAACTGTGAAAGTGTCATAGGCTATATGAATTTTCAAAATGGCGCCCGAAAGTGGAAGAAAGAGGGGATAATCTTGAGTTTTTTGTTATATTAGCAATATGGGTATCAAATGAAAGATCGTGAAAAGACCTTTTCAAAAATATATATATCATATAACGTTTAGGCACACGTTTTAACACAAATTGTCAAAAACCATCCCAAAAAGTAGAATTTTTCGGTGAAAACACTAAAAAGTCTGAAATAAAATTATTACCGACTGCTTACAAAAGAACTCAGAAGAAAAAACAAGTGTCACAATATCAACATAAAATACTTCATGGTGCTGCAGGCGGGGACAAACAATACTGTTACCTACGGGTAAAAAAAGATTTATCACAAGTATACTACTCTTGTGCCCCCGACTCCCAACACTCCGACATAAATCCAAGTCCTAGTTTTTATTATTACTTCACATACTACATATTAAAATCATCCTGTGTACAACACCTAAGTAAATACAATAAATATGAACGAATTAAAACAACAGAAAATCGATAAAATCTCAACGTATCTATCAAAATCCACTTTACTTAGTTTAATATACTTTGTCCCGTTTTTTTTCTGACATTTTGAAACAAAAAAACTGTGTTTAAACAATATAAATGCTTAATTTTGTTAAAGTAATGCTGCTAACTCTAAAACTAAGCAAAAAATAACAAATCAAAATTGCGTCACGTGATTTCGGAATGCTTCGCCGTGATTGGTCAATCGATGGAGATTGGACAAACAAGCACGTAAACTGATATTTGGATGCGTTCATTTGAGCAAAATAAGGACATACACCACTCAAGCACTTAAAACAAATTTTATATGGGAGATTGGATATTTTGTTTTTGCTAAATAATAGAAGTTAGGTCAATAATAATAACAAAAAATATATATTGTAAAGCGCGTAATAAAAATTGCTATAGTTTGAAATAAAAAAACGATTTTGACAAAATTGGTCGATTGGCCATTCAAGTACTAGGGCAGCGATCTATGAATGATTGGAAACGAAACAGTTATTGTTTGGGCATGGTCGGTATGGAGTGGGGGTAGAGATGAGATTATAGAGAACCAGAGCTGTCATGAGCATTCGGAATTGAGCGCTTAGACCGAGTGGACGTGTCGAACCCACTGCCATACCGAACTTGCTGCGTTTCCAAGTTTATTTTAGTGATAGTTTAGTAGTGGTTATTATTGGTTGTAAAACTGTATTGAAGTGGTGGAATAGACGTTTAAACTCAGTGTACAGACTATTATTTCTTATCTCCAGTCACGTATAACCCAAGGTATAGCGACCGCTTGACCCTGGCGCCGACATCAGAAAGTGGGATAAAGAACTCTGTCCACGTTTTCAGCTTATTTCAGGTTTTCAGGTGATATCATGAGACGTGGATGCAAGTGAAAGTGCAATGTGCAAGTGAAATGATGTGACTAGATTTTGAATAAAGTGGCAAATATCGATATGAAGGATTTTCAAGTAAGACGGCGAGTATTGGTATGGTATAATTTTTATTTAATTACATCTGGGGTGACAAAATTTCGCAGCTTTTTTTCTTTTTTTTTTGATTTTAATTCTTGCATAAACTAGATTGTGTGTTAAACAATCATGAGTGATATAAAGTCGTAGATTTTTTTTATTATCGTTTATGGCAGCACCGGTAGTAATTTTATTTTCTTTCTCTGAAAAAAAAAATCATTTAGTGGTTACCTTGGTCAAAGCCAAAGTTGCAAGTCTTTGTTTTTACTGTAATTTAACCGAAGTGTCATACATACTTCGGAAGACGCTAGTAACTTGCGTTCAATTAGTTCAAAATTTAATGAAGGTAGATTTGGGGTTAAATTACTAGGACACCCGAGGGCCAAGTACCACTTCAAGTGGAGTTGGGTAGTAACAATAATATTTCTCATTCTAGTATTGTACAAGGTATAGTCTGAATAAGTTTTGTGGTACATTCTTTCTGATTAGTGAACAGAAATTGGTGTCATTACTGAGTTTATTCTACCCACTATATTTTTTATTTTTGCTGCGTTTAGGAAGGGATTCTAGGTTATAAGGAACTGGAGATCAAGACCTTGTTTGGTATCCGTCTGGAACCAAAGGTGGCATAACCTAGTTGTGGTAACATGAATGGAGGTAAAAGTAAAATGGCGTGTTCGGTATGACAAACCTTTATTTTATTACATCGAATGTGTTCGAGTTTTATAACTTCAATTTTATTTCGTTCATTGTGAAAATATAACCTATTAGCGATCAGTGGCAAAAGATAACAATTAAGACATCGAAAGCATAATGTGTGATGCCACAGTGGAACTGTAAATTAAAGTAATAGTTAGACATAGTCGGTTCCCTAATTATAATTTTTTTAACGAGTGCAGCACACCTTGATTGGATTTAATTTACCACGTGAAAACAATGAGTTTTTAAGTTATTCATGTTCTGTGTTCCAGCTTAGTCTTCGAAGATGCACGGGTTGTTCCTATGGCGATCGGGAACAAGAGCAGCACACGAAGGTTACAGTCGTGTTAATTGGAACTGCATTGCCGGCTGCGTACGTGTGCTGGCGCTGGCTTCGTGGAGTAATGAAGCTCTGGCAACAATCGTCTCCAGCACCTCTGGTATCATCGGTTATTGCCGCGGAACGAGCACAACGTTACAGGTGATCTGTTTTGTTTAACTGATTTTCTTATGGCTTATAGTAAAAGTGAATTAAACTCTTCTATTTTTGAGACATTACTGGATATTAGGTGATCCCAAAATACAGATTTTTCTTGGTTAAATTAATTGGATAATCTGTTCACTATTACCGGTTATAATAGTTTAATTAGTTTTTGAGTTAATGGAGGGTATGATATCAGAAATTATTAATAACTATCGACCCGCCCCGGCTTTGCATAGTACTGTATAGCACCTTTCAATGAATTAAAACAAAACCTTAATAAATTATACGCCATAATCATGCGGAATCCTTCTTCTATTGGTAAGAATCACTTGAAAGTTTGTTCACTAGTTTATAGACTTCTTCTTTTTACTTTTGTGTATTGATCTAGTACCGATATCTACAAAACACCTATGTGGCAAACCTGTTTGACAATTTGACCGATTTGACAAATCAAAAGCTAAAATTTTAAAGTCGGTGATTATGTGCTTCTAGAAAATTATGAGCGTAATCAAACTAAATTAGAACCCATATTTAAAGGTCCTTTCTTGGTGGCTCAGGTATTAGACGATGACAGGTATCTCTTGAAAGCTTTAAAAACCAACAGATCTGTATGGTGAACGATCCAGTAAAATATCTTGAAAAAGTTCTCTGTGGTTAAAATCTTGTAAAATATCTGTGTGGTTAAAATCTTGTAAAAGATCTGTGTGGTTAAAATCTTGTAAAAGATCTATGTGGTTAAAATCTTTATGATAAAGATCTGTGTGGTACTTGCGAGGGTCTATGTGGTGGTTAATATCTTTATGATAAAGATCTGTGTGGTACTTTGCGAGGGTCTACGTGGTGGTTAATATCTTTATGATAAAGATCTGTGTGGTACTTTGCAAGGGTCTAGGTGGTTAAAATCTTTCATGATAAAGATCTGCGTGGTACTTGATAAGGGTCTGTGTAGGTAAAGTGTTTATGATAAAGATCTGTCTGAAAAAAAAATCTTAGCAGATATCTTAAAGAAAATCTCTGTGACGATTGCTACTTGAAAAGTCTTATCTAGAAAATATTTCATTTATGATGTTATTGAAGAATGGGTGTTGTGAAATTTTATGCTATGTACTAAAATAAAAGTATCAGTCAGTATAGCCGAGCGTAGAAAGATACTTATAGCCGAGCGTAGAAAGATACTCGCGTGTGTGTTTGATTGTTACAGGTAATCTTCAATGACAAATGCGGATTGATGTCGGTAGAGCGTGCTTGAGGATGGATTACCTGAAGATGCTGTACGGATTAATTTCACTGCGTTAGCGTAGTCATAGTGTAAAAGTTAAAACAAAACGCACAAATTATTAATTGGTAATTTTGCTTTAAACAAGTGTTGTAATGTTAGAAACTTGAAAAATTAGAAATTGGTTGAGTAAAAGAAATTTAAAGTAAGCTGTATTTAGAGCTTTGTTGTAACTTATTAAAAAGGAATCACACGAGGACGTGTGCTCATCAGAATGGCCGTGTCGGAGTGAGACCGAAGTCCTACGTTGATCTAGTAACGCCATCTGTGAATAATCGATGGAACTATTTTTGGGAACCTAACGCCATCTATGAATGATTGGAAACGAAACAGTTATTGTTTGGGCATGGTCGGTATGGAGTGGGGGTAGAGATGAGATTATAGAGAACCAGAGCTGTCATGAGCATTCGGAATTGAGCGCTTAGACCGAGTGGACGTGTCGAACCCACTGCCATACCGAACTTGCTGCGTTTCCAAGTTTATTTTAGTGATAGTTTAGTAGTGGTTATTATTGGTTGTAAAACTGTATTGAAGTGGTGGAATAGACGTTTAAACTCAGTGTACAGACTATTATTTCTTATCTCCAGTCACGTATAACCCAAGGTATAGCGACCGCTTGACCCTGGCGCCGACATATATATAAAAAGATAATAAGAAGAAATAAATAAAAAGATATCAAACAATAATTAAATAACTAATGGTGTAAAAACAATGACTTGTTAAAATTCAATGTGTCTGTGTCGTAGATCATTATCATTTTCAGACATTGAAGTATGTACATCGGATTTGATTTTTATGACTGCATAATTTTAAGCTGTAACAGGTACTTAACGGTATGGTACTAACAAAATCAGGAGTGATATTGTTAAAAAATAATAATAATAGTCTCATAGTCAAAGGCAGGTCAAAAAGATTGCGGGTGTAAAGGCTCGAAAACCTTTTGACCTAAAATATAACTTTATCACGATTCAAACTTTTCTATTGTTATTCGTTTAAAATAAGTTTTCTTTCCTCTATGCATTTCAATTCAACACTACTCAGCTCCTACTTGGAAACAAGCCGATCCCTTGCAACTTTGTAGTGTTTCTACGAGCAAAACTTTGAGATGAAAACTTTACTATAGTAGTTGGCTTCAACGAAAAATTTCGGAGAAACTATTTTTCGATTTGAGCTCACGAAATGTGTCATGTATCGATCCACACATAAATAGGTATAGGGGAAAAAATTCATAATAAATTCGCAATAGCACTGTGTCAACTTTGAACCATCGTACTCGTGAATGAACCTTTAATATTTAAAAGACAATTTGTCGGGTAACAGCTTGTTATATTTAGTACAAAAACTGGTTAAATCCGTATCATGTGCATAGGATTCCGTACCATAAATTATATCAATATGTCCGTTATATTCACGAATATAATCCGTTTCCGTGTTTCTGTTTCCGTGGGTAGCGTTCCGTATTGTAAATCATAATTACTTATATTATGCCCATTATACTCGTATCTATGAATATCATGCGTTTCCTGTGAATCCGTTACTGTGTTAGACTACCGTGGAAAGCGTTGTATACTGACTGAAAACCTATCGTAATTTACTGATAACAAATCTTAATTTAATAATCATATTTACAGAAGCGCAATTGTTTTTTGTTTACATGAGCATTTTGACTTCGATATTTCTTATGAAAAATACTAATTCATTTATATTTTTACACCATTGCTACATATTTTTTCCAAATCTAGTAGACACAACTAAGTTATGTATAACATTCATCTTTTTAACGTTGTTATAACGAACATCGCAAAATGTATTTTATAAATGTATTAATTAATAATTGAAAGATTTAATACATACGCGGCGACAATGAGTTAATTACCGGTTATTTTTTAACTAAAGCATAACATTTTTTACCCGACTGCGTCAGAAGGAGGGTTATGTTTTTCGAGTGTATGTATGTATGTATGTATGTCCATTTATTTGTGAGGCCCCACAGCCCAAACGGTTGAACGGATTTCGACATATGAGGTATCGTTGAATTCGTCAGAACTGTGGAAGTGTCACAGGCTATATGAATTTTCAAAATGGCGCCCGAAAGTGGAAGAAAAAGAGGGGATAATCTTGAGTTTTTTTCTTATCTTAGCAATATGGGTATCAAATGAAAGATCGTGAAAAGACCTTTTCAAATATATATATATATGTCATGTAACGTTTAGGCACACGTTTTAACACAAATTGTCAAAAACCATCCCAAAAAGTAGAATTTTTCGGCGAACCCACTAAAAAGTCTGAAATAAAAATATTATTATAAAAACAAAAAACCCGACTGCTTACAAAAGAACTCAAAAGAAAAAAACAAGTGTCACAATATCAACATAAAAGTACGTTGGGGTAATACCGGACGGATTTACGACAAGTTCGAAGGATGTTGTAAAAACTTAAATTTTGTGAGTTCAGTAAGTGCCATGTCAATGAAATATAGTGCAAACGGATGATGAATAAACATAGCATAATTTAAAATAGCATTTCTCTTCGTACACTCAATATTTTATTATTTATACGCTTAGAAAAACTCGATATACTTTTTTATGAGTATAATCACAATTTGGTCATTAAGGGGGAAGTTCGGACAGTAATTTAAAACTGTTTCTATTGCAAAGAACACAAGGTGTATGACAAGGATATATCCGATCTTTTATGTGCTTTAATATGATATCAATGAAATCTATATAAGGCTACGAACATAGATGTTCCAGATGATTACTTTTTTTTCGCTCTTTTTTTCGTTCGGGCTGTCCGATCTTACCCCTTATTTTAAAATTAGGCGATTTAATGGTTCCCAAAGTTTAGGTTCTCTCGACATTTGTCTCTAATAGAATTGTCGTTAAATTGCTACAAGTGAATGACCTTTACTTACTACTTACTTCTTTATGTACGTATAGGTACAAGTAGTAATTTCAAGCAAATTTATGTGTTTAAATATAAGTAAAACTATGGATATGAGAGAGTGATAAAGGGAAGCCAAGGAGACTAGAGCCAAATTATGAATTGGTAGAATAGTTTTTAAAATAATAAGCGTGTACATTAGTAGAAAATTAGATTTATTAAGCTTTAAGAATTATTTTTATTATTATTAATAAGCACATACATTTAGTAATTATAGCTGTTAATTTTTTCTTAATGTTCTAAATTATATATTTTGTTAGCGATTTATGCATTTAATCTATTAGGATACTTCAAGTTACGTTGCTTATTCTATAATCAGATTTTTGTTATTATAATCTATCTTGGTTTTTAATCATATATTATAAAAGTTTGACAACCACTACAAATTTCATCGCTTGGTGCTGATCGGATATTTTTATCCGATCTTCACCTGAGGAGGATAACACCGGATTTCAGCCTGCAGAGATACTAGACGGATATCAATTGGTTCTATCTAATTACCACTGCTTAAATTTTAGTATTTAGGCAAAATAATAATAAAATACATTATACTTTCGCTACAATATTCAATAAAAAATTGAGGGGGAAGACCGGATGGACAAAAATTTTGGAAAATTTACGTTGTTAACTTTAAAAGCATGTAGCATACGTGCGTCTTGCAGGAGCGACTGGCGACCACTGCTGGGTGGGGCGTAACAAAATTATCTTTCACGCAGTGTGGCTAACATTGAAAAATAAAGCCAAAATAGTGAGTTATTTGATTCCAACGGTCTTACCCCACCACCGATCTTACCCCAACGTACCTACTTCATGGTGCTGCAGGCGGGGACAAACAATACTGTTACCTACGGGTAAAAAAAGATTTATCACGAGTACTACGTTTGTCACCGCATGCGGCAGCATGAAGTATTTTATGTTGATATTGTGACACTTGTTTTTTTCTTTTGAGTTCTTTTGTAAGCAGTCGGGTTTTTTGTTTTTATAATAATATTTTTATGTCAATCACACTGCTGGGCTCAGTGAAGGGTACAGGCCATCGTCCACCGAGCCAGCCTAGTGTGGATTGGCGGACAATTCGTTGCATATACCCACATATAAAGTAAGTAAACATTGAATAATTACCATCAGTGATGAAGGGATAGATGGTTCGTAATTCAGCCTCGTACACCTCGAGTGAGATGGCGGGGGCGATGGGCGGCACGTAGTCTTCCTCGGGGGACCGCTCCGACCCGTACCCCTGGTCGAAACCGGGGTCTTGGAGCTTCCACACTGGTTCTGCGTCTGATCCTGCAGAATAAAGAGGGAAATTAATAAAGGCTGGCATATGTACTCAAATATACGATATTGCGTCGCAGGTAATGTGGAGTACACAAATAAAATAAAAACACGAACCGAGAATAGTCCATACTAATATTATAAATGCGAAAATCTGTCTGTCTGTGACACTCTAACGTTTAAACTACCGGCCCGATTTGGATGGAATTCGGACTAAATATAAAACAGTTGAAGACCTAGGGAAAAATACTTTAAAAAAATCAACCCTCAAAGCGTTAAAATAAGGGATGAAAGCTTTTATGAAAAATGTAAACCACTAGACCGATTTCGATGAATTTTCTCTGGAAGATAGTTGATGATGCAAGGTCAAACAAAGGCTTACTTTTTTTAAAATACCAAACTGAATGTCTGTTTCCCACAGCAAAGCAAGGGTGTTTACTAGTTATTTATATGTCACTTAAATATTTGAATGGACCGACAGTTGAACCCAAGATATCTCGTTGCGAAAGCTGAATCACCCTCAACTAGACTATCGGGTCGTGAATGACTATGAGTGATGAGAGTCCGTCATGTTGAATTAAATGTAAGGTAAAATTTAATTTCAGAAGCGGACGATGAATACGCTTTTAATGCCACTGAATTTATGTGTCGGAAAATATAATAGTAGCAGTAGCACAATAGTAGTTTAGAAGTTCAGTGGGAACAGGTGCACATACGAGCTGGAATCATTATCCGCTCTTTCGCTTCCCCGTTATTTGGTTAACAATTAAGTTACTAAAATTATATTATTAAAGGACAAGTAGGTATTAGGCGATATTGTTACTGTAACAAAATTGCTGCAGTATATACGGAAATGTTTTAAAACAAGCAACTTTACATTCGTTTAAAAATTTATAATTAGAATCATTAAAAAGTAGATGATTTAAAGGAAACAGTAGGTACTTAAATGTCTTACTAGACTAATAAATATCGCATCAAAGTTATTATTTTACAGTAATGTATAAAGTTAAGTCGTTAAAAAAATTAAGGAGCACTCGAATTTACGTTGCCAAGTGACTGATGAACTAAATGTCTGCACCACTAATGACAAGTGATCTCTCTGACCTCAATAAGGAAAGTCGATATTAGGCCAGTTAATGACTTCGGAAACCTGCTAAATAATGCTAATGGGAGTTAAGCCTGTAATAGCTTAGTGGTTTTATTGGTTTTCGGTCAGAATCACTGGTTCAGTTCAAAGGTGTACGCTTTTTAAACAGTTTCTTGAAGGCTATTTTTCAAATGTTGTATTACAATTATGTATTTTGGTTGTGAATTGGTCTGAGTAAATCATACCTAATGTGTGAGTATCGATTTTCGAATTTTTATAACTGTTTAAAATAAAAAAGTATGATGGTACGAGAAAGTGATCATCGATGCCCATGGAGATCAATAACAACAAAGTCATCACCTATGCCTTGTCGATCAAAGAAGACACAAAAGAGATAAAATTCGAAATTGACTCTAAAATACAAGTCAATATGCACCCCAATTTATGTTGGCCTTTAACGCGATAGCTTAACTGAATAGCTTTTAGAGTAAGAGACATTGTTCATGGACGCTACTCCCAGCAAAACACAATAAACCCAGTTGGTGAATGTTTCGCTTAAACAATCAAGTATTCAAATAGTCGGACTGATTGAAATACGATGGGTAACACCGAGTCTAATCGTTCATGCAAGCTATATTGTAGGTACAGTATTACGTAAACGTAACGTAGAATTTATTTCAAAAGTAGGAATTTAATCTGATGAAATTGGCGTTCGGAAATTTTAACGGCATACAACATATAGCCAATTTATTGCCAGTTTTTTATTAGAATTTGGGTAACAATTTATAGCATTCCCTGTTAAAGGCTTATAGCCAATACTAATATAATATATCATATTTGTTGTTAAGCTTTTCATATTACGTATTATAATATGTACTAGATCCCATTGATAATTCCAATGGAAATGAACCACTACAAAGCGCGGGTTTTTCTTCATACCAGAGGGGGTCTAGAACATACTCGACCATGCTGCTCCATTGTGGATTGGTGGACAGGTTAGTGCCTAACGAAATGATTTAACGTCATAATAATTATACCAAAAGTACCCGCCTACAAAGTAAAGTACCTACGGATTTTTGTCATTGTCGAATTTGAATCTTTACGATAAGGGTATTTTTTAGCTATTTGTATTCGAAGATTACGAATACCCTTTTTAACCCACTACAAAAATGAGGTAGCTTTTCGATTCGGTTGTATTTTTTAAAATATCATTTAAACTCCAAGACTGAAAAAATAGCAGACGGTAATTTTTGGTCTGATACAATAAATTCATTATCCAAACTAGGCACAAAGTAAGCATTGTTCAATCAAGTTTTCAACTTAAATGAAAACGTCTGCGAGCGAAACGTCACAGTAATCAGCGTGCAATCAATGGAAATATTTTCCCTTTCTGCTCGCGTCAACAGTTACACGAATTACGTAGAAATGTACAAAAAGGCTTTGTGGATCAAACGAAAACAAAAAGTCATTATATAGACATCATTCCCGCTTTCCTATAGAGCTGTTATTTTAAGCCTAACCCATTTTTCCGCCCGGTTCACTATATATGTAGTTAGGACTTAGCGTGCGTTTTGTTCGACATTCGTTTTATTATTTTTTTGTCTTTGATATCTTCCACAGACCGTATAAAATGAGATGTAAAATGTGTCCACGCTTAGCTGGAAATGGAATCTACTTCTTTATCAGGCTATTACACAATTTATACATTTTATACATTGATGATAAATTGCCTTTACTTCTAATAAATTATTTACTTTTGCAAATAATGGAGACAGTATAATGACTTCCATTTATTTAAATGTAATGATGGTAAGTGATCACCGTCCATAATAAATGCTTTTAGGTAATCTAAAAATCATAACATAAGAATAGTTTTATAGTAATTAGTCTAGAGTTCATCCGGAAAAGTATCACTGCCCGTCTCTGTACTTAGTACCGTTTCTTTTACTTTTTTAGAGGCGACCATCTCAGTCCTCAAAGGTAGCACCACATTGGTGACCGAATTAGGACGAGACTCTTGAGTCTTGTAGCTAGATTAGTAGTCTTGTAGGTAGACATTTTCGAAATGCTGATTGAATGACTTCACGTGTTTTAGTAGACTGTATTGTTTAATGGAAATGGAGATGGATTCTATGGTGAAGGCACAAACTAATAGAAGCTTATTTATCTCTGTGTCCATTTAATAATCCCTGACTTAATTTCATGCTCAAGCTTTTAGTACTCGAAGCTCAAATATCGCGTAGAATTGAAAATAAATTCAAAATACTTAGTCAGGAAGCAACCGTGCGAAATATCAAGTGTTATTTTGCCGCGGAGGGAGACGCTGATATATCGCTGTATTTGAAACGAACTTGGATTTCGCATACGAATGAGACCACGTACAGATCTTCGTTTTGCAATGCGATGTTTGTGGGAAATAGTGTTCGTTTAAAGGGTTCTGTATGTTCAATGAAGATCGGAACCTCTATAAATTTCTTCGCGCTTTATCTATTTACTTGTATAGGAGTACATCGAAGTCAATGGGAGCATTATGATTGAGATAACGTTTTAAGTGTGTTTGTCTGTCTAAAACAACTTCTGAAGTAATTATTAATATTGAACATACATATTATTACAATAATCTCAAATACAAAATTAAAATTAACTCATGAGATTCAGAAGATTCCTCCAAAGTTATCATTATTCCCTTAGCTCTGAACTACCACACAAACTATTACCTTCAATATTCAATAAGGATTATTGGGCCTCAGTCGGTAAAACTGTTGTAGTTATATTATGATATATCTAATTAAAATTTAAATTTTCCTTTACCTCATAAAAAACTTTCAATTTTCAATTCAACTTTTCAACGGAAGTTGAAATAAATAGGTTATACGGAACCCTAACACCACAAATCCACGGTTTTAACTAACCGTGTTTTCCTTTTTCCTAACAGTTTTAGGCATAAAAACTGGTCGACCTGATCCACAACTGCATATTCGTAATCGATATAAAAACATTACGGGCGCGCTGTTTGAATTCGGCATTTTAATGTATTTTTGACCGACTACAAAAAGAAGGAGGTTCTCAATTCGATCATATATGTTATAAGTTTTGGATATGGTATGTTCGCGGATAACTACATCGCGTATGAGCTGATTTTCATAGTTATTTGTGTCGGACAGATATTTCAAGGGTGGTACCATGATATGGACATCAGGATCTGATGATGGTATCCTAGAGAAATCGAGGAGAACTTTGGAAAACTTCAGGGGCGACTTGTGCGTTTCTTAACGTTTTCATCAAATATTTTCTTCTTCTTAGTCGGGCACTCTTGACAGAGTGTCGTGGTGTGTCGTGGTCATGTCTTTGTCGATTCTCGTATCGCAGCTGTTTTTGTGATGCGGCGTCATGTAGCTCTATGTTTTGCGGAGTGAGAGCAATCGTTGATGTTGGATTGTGACACAGTTTTAATGAGATCTGTCCAACGAGTTGGAGAGCGCTCACGTGATCTCTTGCCTTCAACTTTTCCTTGCACCACCAATCTTTCCATTGCGTCCTCGGTACGGATGATGTGTCCGAAGAACTTGAGAATTCGTGATTGTATAATGGATGATAATCAGTCTTTTTTTGGTGTTCAGTTCTTTCAGAATAGAAACGTTGGTTCGTTGCAATAAATCAAATAATTTAAAGCACTACAATTTAATGAACAGTTGGAATCAATCTGATTATCGAGCCGAAAGACAGTCAAGGGAACTTCTCAACGATTTAGAGCAGTTAGTGAATTTTACACCTAGGTGGGTTGGCTATTACGGTTTAATTTATATTCTACATTTTTTGGTGTCAGTTGCGAGTTGGTTCGTAATCTATATAGGTACCTACATAAAATTCTTGCGTTACTGAGTGATTGATTGACAGATAACGCACAGCCGAAACTACTAAACGGAAGAAGCTGAAATTTGGCATGGATGTTGCTTGGGAGGGTAGGGGAGCACTAAGAGAGGATTTTTGGAAATTCCACCCCGAAGGGGAAATAGGGGCGTTAAGTTTAAATGAATTCCACGCGGGCCAAGCCTGCGGGCGGAAGCTAGTTACCTATAAAAAAATCATCATTGTGTGCCTTTGTTTTAGTTGTTCGGTTGACTCGTCATTGCAATGGGCGCAGTGTTTTAAAAGCTTTAAAAGTGTTTTAAATGGTAAACATAAGGCTTGTTTAATCATTTTTAGTTTGTTTCAAGAATAAACAAAAAAATAGACAGGACCTTAACTTTGTATGTACTGTAAGCACTACTGATCAGATAAGACATTTCTATCAAGTAAGTATTTATGTATCAAATTCTGGCTGGCCACGTATGGGAGTCACGTTATTCCTATCCGCCGTTTGTCGCGCTCAACACAATCCACTAAAAATATTGTTAGAAGTTGAAGAAATAAAGAAATCCGTTAGAAAATTGCTCCATCACAATATCTAGCAGATAAACTCCGTATCTTCTACGACTGCACAGAATTGTATTTTCTTAGCTAAATCTGCGCGAAATTAAATTTACTTGGAGTGGACTTGCAAAAAATATTTTAACGTTTCGGACGAGTTCAATTTGTACGAATTGGTTCTTATTTGTAGAAATATAAAAAGTAAAAAGAAGTAATGTAAAACTGGTTGGTGATGTTCCGGTTTTAATTCAGTCGTTAGCTCATCGGTGATGCCTTTTGTGTAGCTGATGTCCATGAGCGGCGGTGACCATTTACCATGAGGTATCTCTTAAAGTGATCCTATAAGGGTTCTGTTTTTTCCTTTCGACGTAAGGAACCATAAAAATTAAGAAAATATACGAAATAAGCCCGCTTTTACTAAATTCAGTGTAAAAGAATATCTTCTCTTGGTTTATTTGGGTAAGCTATGGAGCGACATCGGCAGGGCAACCGTCCTAAGCTGATTGACTGATTGACACATTAACGTAAAGCCCAAACGGCGGGGATTACAAACTACACTGCGTAGGGATTCCTTATCCTGAAGCCAAACAACGTGCTAGTCCATTTATCAACAACTCATTCCTGCCTCGTCGCTAGATAGGATTAGGTTTCAATTCTTTTGAAGTCTTGAGGGATTTACGCTCGCATTCGGGGATACACTTTATACATAATATATATTGACAAATATAACTGTGTGAGAAGGGTTTACCGCGTCGGTCACGGTTTTAACCGACTTCAAAAAAAGGTGGTTCTCAATTTGACTGTATTTTTATGTATGCCATAGCTTTTACTGAACTGCAATTTAAAACTTACGGTTCAGTTAATCCTTTAAGAAAAAACGCTTAAGGTATGTTAAATTCTCGCCATCAATCTACAATGAACCTTAATCACAAGGACGGAAAGCTAGCATTTGTAAGGGTTGCCATTAAAACGAATTCCATATCGAATAAAAAATCTTAATTACTAACTTTTTATGGGCCCGCGCAATTCCATTAGCAAAGTTTTAATGATGGTTCTTTAATAGTTTTCAAGAAACACATGAAATAAATGCTCGCATCATTTCGTTTCATAAACCAACCCGCTTCCTATTAAAATCCGACCACGTACAAAAATGTACGATTTTCCACGATACAAGATATTTAGTTAAGAATTTTACAATAGATATCTACTCTCTTTTATTTCCGTTCGCGTACTATTAATTTAATACGACCGATTCTTTGTCTCTATAACATTGAAATCGAATAACCTTTCAGGTTTTTTTATATTATATTTTATTAGATATCATAATATTATAATTTGCTTCAATTTCATCCACTATGCCAACTTGCTTTTCATACTAAAAGTGGTATGCAACGTTCACTATGCAGCAGTAGGTAGATACTTAAGTCATATACAAAAGTTAATATTTTTTGCACATGGGTACGTGAATAAAGTCGCTTTTAGAGTCCATCTCTTTATAAACGTGCAGTGGGTAATATACTTTGCTGCGAGAAAATTCAATGACGAATGTTCTGAATATGTAGTTTAGAAGGATTCAAGCTTCCATTTAGTGGTTCATTCGTGACCTGGCTACATTCGCCTACCGCCCGTATGACGTCATAATGCGCGGTGTGTAGAACTGATTGGAAAGATTCGATTTCGTATTCGAGTGAGAACATGCGAAGATACACGCCATTTCTTCCTGAAACTGTACGCTGTATTTTATTTTCAATTCGCTAAAAGCAATATACTTTCTGCTTCCTATAAATTGCTACAAATTGCCCGACAATGCAGTAGCAACATCGCCCGATTGATTTCTGGGATTGTATTTTATTCGCGTTGCTCGTTTCGTGTAACTGATAAATTGTTGATTTAGATTTATAGTATTGATGCAACGGAAAACAAAATAATGGATAAGATCAATATCCCGCAGGTCTATTATTACGACAGTAAGGAATAGCAAGTTCCTGAAAGATAACGTTACAGCCGCAGTAGTTCGCTTGTGGCGGAAGAGGTATGAGGTTTGGAACCATTTGCTCAAATTATGTACATTGATTGATCGATATAAATCTACAAAGTCCATTTATGTAACGAACATTCGTTATGTTTAGAGCAGGGGTTCCCAACCTTTATTTCGCCAAGCCCCCCCGAGCCAAAAATAATATTTTCATGCCCCCCTTAGGTAAGTTTCAACAAAAATAAGAAACGCACATTTTATTTATTAATTAAATTATTTATTTTTAGATATTTTAAATAGGTGAAATACAGATACCTCGAACGCCAGTTCCGGCCGAACCCGACGGATAAGGTGGAACATGTCGCGGCAGTCGAGCAACACCTGGTAGGGTACTTTGCACTGCCTATAGCTCCCGAAGAAGACCCAATCGTCATCTCTCCCGGCTTGGTGCAGCGCACCATCAAGAAGCTCCCTCCCAACAAGGCCCCCGGTGCTGACGGGATCACGAACAGAGCGCTGCGGCACCTCCCTCAGAGGACGATCGGAGCAGCCGCGCGCCTGTTTAACGGGATCCTTCGCACCGGGACCTTCCCGCAGGCCTGGAAGTCGGGGAGGGTCATAATGCTGCCCAAGCAGGGGAAGAACAGGCTGAAGCCGGAGAGATATAGGCCAATCACCCTGCTTCCCACCCCATCCAAGGTGTTCGAAAAGCTCCTGCTGCGACACCTAGCGCCGCATATTGCCCCCAGACCCGAGCAATTCGGGTTCCGGCCGGAACACAGTACGACTCTTCAGTTGTCGAGGGTGCTGTTACATCGTCACCACGGCTCTGAATAAGAGAGAACGCGTGTGTGCACTATCCATGGACATGGAAAAGGCGTGCGTGTCGGTATACAGACCGAAGACGTGGCGTACATCACCACGTCGTTGAATAGAACCCACGCCATCGTCAAGATGCAGCGTGCACTTGATGCCCTCCCCGAATGGCTCGCCGCGTGTAGACTGTCGGTGAATGTCGGGAAGACGCAGGCTGTGAACATAGGAGGATACCTTAACAAGCGGGACCCTACTCTGGAGCTTCACGGACAAGATATCCAATGGGCCCCACAAGCCAAATACATGCGGGCAAAATCGACGGAAGACTCTCGATGACGCCACAGGTTACGAAAGCCGTCGCGAATTCCAGGAGCGCGATGGCAGAAACCAGTGCTCTCCTCGAGCCTCCCTCTCGGACTGAAGCTCGGGGTCTACAAGACCTAAATCAGATCCCGCCTCACGTACGCGGCACCGGCGTGGTACGCGCTCGCCAGCGAACCGCGGCGCAAGAGGATGCGCGCAGTTCAGGCGATTGCGCTCCTCCGGCTGACTGGTGCGCCGAGGTACGTGAGGAACGCCGTCATCCTGAGGGACCTTTGAGTCGAGAGCCTGGACGACTTCATCGAGAGATTGGCACGCAACATGTTCGGGCGTGTCGACGCGTCGCGGTTTATGCATCTGCAGGACCTGGCGCCGCTCCACGCCCGTCCACCGGACCGCTGGGCCTTCCCGCGCGACTTGCTGGTTGCGCGGGACGGGCCTAGCACTGACTGATACTGGGGCTTCGTAAGTCATCGCCCGGCGCTGATCGGCTCCTGCTGGGCTTCCAACCAGCGGGATTCACCCGGTAGGGCCTCGATCGCTTGGACGGCGCGAAGATGAACCCCATCCCGTTTAAGACTCTGTGGCCTGTAAAAAAGCCACCACTCACCGGACTTAACCTATTGCTTAACCACAGATGGACAACCAAGGGCCTTAGGGCCTAACCCAAGGACCGGCCCGTTTTAACGGGCCGCGAGAGACACCCCCAAAAGGGAACTAAATGTCCCGAGGGCTCCACACACCTCAGACAGGGTGGAGTGAAAAGAGCGAGTAGTAGGTTACTTTTTAGCCTAAATTCCTACGGGAGCGGGACCTACACGGCTGTGACCTACGGGTCCTGAAGCGAAGCGCGGGCGGTTCTCTAGTATTTTTATAATTACATAATTTTTTAAACAAATTTTAATTTAAGGTAATTGTAAAACAAATATGTTAATATAATACGGTAAAAATATATTGTACACAGAAAAGTCAACATTTAATTTAAACTAAATATTTGGAAATGTAATCTTACATCTCCTACGATGCCCCCCCTAAGATTGCTCTATGCCCCCCTAGGGGGGCATGCCCCCCTGGTTGGGAACTCCTGGTTTAGAGCATATACTACTAAACCGCCCTCTATTCGCTTCGGGAAACCAATCGCTTAAAATCAGAAATTGTTAGGTGTGATTCTTTTAATTGACACGAAATTTTTATTTATGAACCGATTGAAATATTACCTTATATAAGTGAAAACAACCACCAAATCGGTTTAGCCGTTTCAAAGACAAGTGCGAACAACATCTCTCACTGTTTTGGGTTCAACTGCGTTTATAACACACCACGCAACCATTTATCTCATTATATCCATCTTTAGTTTGGGCAATATTGGAGGCCTACGTTAATATTTTGTTCATTCACAATGATTTAAGGTCAACAAATTGCAAGTGATTACAAACATGTTTTGTTTACTTGTCTGGTATAATCAGGAGATCTGTCTGTGGGGTGGAACAAAGAAAAGTCGTTTGTGTAACTATCAAAGCGAAATAGGTACGTTGAATAACACAAAGAGTAATCGACAGAAGGCCCAACAAACATCGTTATGGAGGACTAGTGAACGCCCTCGCTTCTTTTCGGGAAACTAAAATATTTTTGTTCCTTTTTGCTAAGTTTTGCAACATCGTAACTCCGCCCCTATTAGTCGAAGCGTGATGTTGATGATGGACTATCCTACATCATCATAATTATTATTATTTTCAATTCGCGCCAGTGGTACCTGAGATTAGTCCATTTGAATAAACAAACCAACAAACAAACTCTTCAGCTTTATAACAGCTTCTTTACCGATTCAAAAAAGGAGGAGGTTCTCATTTCGTCTTTTTTTTTCTTATGTGTGTTACCTCATAACTTCGTACTGGGTGAACCGATTTCGATAATTCTTTCGACAATCGAAAGGTACCGTCTAAGGTACCGACTACCGTCTGGTACCATTTAATGAACGACATCTGACGGTCAGTTTTTGAGTTATTCTCAATAATGTGAATTTAATTTATGCTAACTTTTGACTGGGTGTTCCAATTTTGATGATTCTTTTTTTGAAGTCGATGAAAAAGTTATGTTACTTATTTGTCCAAATTAGAATAAGTATCAATTTGAAAAACCTTTTCAGACACCTTTGGAGAATAGGTATTGCTTGACCAGGAAAATAAAAAACCTGTCATGAAGGCGCTTTTTTATGGCAACAGCAAAGGCAACAGTAACTATAGTAACGCTCATGTTATTATTGTCATTTTGACAACGAAGTCAGAAATTTTTCTATAGGAATAAATGATATTTTAAAGGAAAGTTTATTTTAGCACATAGAAAACCACTTTTCTTTCACGACTATAAATAGTTTTCGGCATTTTCGCAAACATTATGCTGTGAAAATAATCAAAACAAACTATGACAATATTTAACTCGCTGACAAGCACACTGACAAGCAGTTTACAAGTGACGTTTAGAAAGTAAGCGTTGCCAGTGAAATAAATTAGTTCCATGAGCTTACCGCAATATGGTGAGGTTTTTTATATTTCTGGTCAACCTTTACATACATACAGGCATTGTTGCGCGAATCGAAACGAGGGAGGTTCCTCGTCCAGTGGTAGAGTAGAAGGGTAAAATATCGGTTTGCGTGTTTAGGATTAGTTAGACGCTTTCTAGGCGTTATGGCGTTGGTAACATTGATTTATGCGGTCCGCGTATGTTTCGTTGCGGCTCCTACTTGTAGTTCGGAAATGCGGGGAGATTTATGAAAATATGTAAATTCTACGTTAATACACACATCAAAAGTGTCTAGGGATCAACATATATTTTTGCAATAACTTTTCTCCTGATTGATATTAATTAAAATTTTCTTTAAGGATTCATCAAATAAAGTGTTTTCGTTTGTCACAGTAACGATAAACCAAGTCACCTTTGCATTAATAAAGAAATTTGCCATTTTCCTAATAAAGGGATTTTTGACATTTGAACCACTAACATTAAAGTTCGAAAAAAAGACTGAAATAACAGTTTTCTTTAAAATTTTATTGGGTAACTTAAACAATTAATAATCCGTGTTTCTACCGCGAACACTAACAACACAAGAACATCGGTTTGGCATACTCAAAATGAGTTCATCCAAATCACGCTGTGGAATGGCCGCCCATGTTCGTTGCAACAACAAAAAAGGTCTTCTTGCCACTGGATACCCTCCATATTCGGCAGAGCTCTTCTCTGTAGCATATCCCATGCATGCTCAATCGGGTTCAAGTCTGGCGACTGAGCAGGCCAGGGCAGGACATTGATGTTAGCTGCGGCGAGAGTCTGTCTTAAGCTTCGGTCTCGCGATCGCAACGCCCAGCGCTGCGGTATGCAGCATGCGGCGCCGGATACTCAAACATAATGAAAATCGTCGAGAATGGTCTCTTGTTCCGTCGTAGTCTGCGTCGGCGGCTTCATATGTTAAGTGTCCGGCGCCGCATGTCGCATACCGCAGCGCTGTGCGCTACGATCGCGAAACCAAAGCTTAACAACTCTTGCGGTGTGCGGTCGTGCATTATCATGCATTAACTGAAATAAGGGACCGATTTGCACTTGTAGAGGAACGATGACGTCTGATACAATCGTCTCAGCATAAATTTGAGCGTTGAGGTTGCCTCTGATCCAAATCAACTTAGTTCTTCCGCCGATCCAAATACCCGCCCATACCATGATGGTTCCACCACTATAAGGATGGACTTCCTGGCAGGATTTTAATCGCTGTTGGCGTCCAGGGGTTCTCCAGTGTCGTATACGTCTTGTATCCGGTCTCATACCAAAACATAAAATCATAAATTTATTACAAAGCCACATCTCAATCTCAAGAAATCCGCATAAAAATGCTTGATCCCTAGACACTTTTGATGTGTGTATTACCGTTTCATGAAAATATGTAAATTCTACGTTAACTTTGCCGTTTCTTACATTGCATGCCGCGAATTTTGCCAATAAACTTTTAACGTTCGAGGCAATTTCTTTACTGGTTCCAATTTAATGTATGTCAACAATGTATGCTACTAAGTAGTGTAGATCTTTATTGCTGTTTTTTTAAATCAATATTTGTTTGTGGCGTTTATATTTAAGTATTACTAGGTTTTTGCGTATATGTACCGTAAATTGCTATGTTATTTCTTATTTTACTTATTTAACAAATCCAATAGCATTAACGTAATATTATATCCTCCTTGTTCTTCTTTCACACATAGTATAGTATGTATAGTATTTAGATTGACTGTCTCAATTACATTACATCGGTAGGTACTTTGAAAATATTACCTACATAAAACTTTTCCTCATAGTTTTAGATTTCGTACGTAAAAGGTAAAAATCGGAACCCTATTAATACTTATGCCTTCGATGCCTGTCTGCCCGTCTGACTTTCACCTGGCTGAAATTTTACTAACCGACTTCAAAAAAGAAGGAGGTTCTCAATTCGAAATAGGTAGGTAGGTAGAAATAGAAAATTGGAAATTCAGTATAGGGGGCAGGGTGTACCAAACTAAAAAGAAACATATTACGACAGCATAGGGAAACTGAGTGATAGCGGGTTAACTAACTAACTTACTAACAGACTCTTACTAACAACTACCTAACCCATTCTAGTACCTCATTTGAGTCGGTCGCAGTTGTCATGGGCGGCGACAAAGCGTGGTGCTGCATGATCGTTTGCTACATCCTTACTATCCTTACTAATATTATAAATGTGAAAGTGTGTTTGTTTGTTTGTTTGTTTGTTTGTTTGTTTGTTTGTGACGCTTTCACGTCGCAACAAAGCTATTATATGGTAAGGTTTATGTGTGTGGGGATAGTTACGAGGGTGGAGAGTGACGTAGGCTACTTTTTACCGCGGAAAAACATCCCATTCCCATGGGAAGTTCGATGTTTTGTTAGTTGCTAGATATTCATTTTCGAAGTTGTTAATAGATGGCGGTAATAAAATTCATTTGCAAGTTCTGAATTACGCTGTCAAATACTACATGTAATTTACTTAAGTCATAGGCAAATGTAATAGGCTACTCCCCGCTCCGGCTGTATTCAGTGTACCGCCCGCCCGCTGGCACTATCCTGTTGACTGATGTCCGCAAGTTGCTCAGCCAACAGGATAGTGCCAGCGGACCAGAGGGACCTTGGAGTCGAGAACCTGAACGACTTCATCGAGAGATTGGCACGCAACATGTTCGGGCGTGTCGACGCGTCGCGGTTCCCGCATCTGCAGGACCTGGCGCCGCTCCACACCCGTCTACCAGACCGCTGGGCCTTCCCGCGCGACTTGCTGGTTGCGCGGGCCGGGCCTAGCACTGACTGATACTGGGGCTTCGTGAGTCGTCGCCCGGCGATGATCGGCTCCTGCTGGGCTTCCCACCAGCGGGATTCACCCGGTAGGGCCTCGATCGCTTGGGCGGCGCGAAGATGAACCCCATCCCGTTTAAGACTCTGTGGCCTGTAAAAAGGCCACCACTCAACGGACTTGATCTATTGGTTAACCACAGATGGACAACCAAGGGCCTTAGGGCCCAGCCCAAGAACCGGCCCGTTATAACGGGCCGCGAGAGACACCCCCAAAGGGGAACTAACTGTCCCGAGAGCTCCACACACCTCAGAAAGGGTGGAGTGAAGAGAGCGAGTAGTAGGCTATTTTTTAGCCTAAATTCCTACGGGAGCGGGACCTACGCGGCTGTTACCTACGGGTCCCGAAGCGAAGCGCGGGCGGTTCTCTAGTTAATTCCATAAAAATACGCTTTCATTTCTACTGTGGTCATACACGTGACACGTTCCGTATTGTTCGTCGTTTATCTAGTAATGGGAACAAAGGAAGACTTGCCAGGGTTGTACAATGTACAATATGTACATGGTTCTATTCAATAGACGGAAAAATAAAGGCGCTTCTTAGAATTTCTGGCCGTGATAAGGGTGACAATGAGTCGTCGTCGTCGCTCAGTCTCGCTTGCGAAGTGGAAAACAGAGCTTTTAAAATACAAGCAGCTTTTTAAGTTAGGTGACTACGAGACTAATGTGTGGAGTGTTTAATGGATACCTCTTTACGTAAATATATCTGAGAAACTTTTCTTACCTCCGTTTTGTTCTAATATTTTTTTATAAATAAAAAAATTATGTTTTTTCAAACAAGCGTATTCCTATCGAGCAATATGTAATTTTGAGACATTTAAAACTCTTACCGTATTTAAAAATGCCAATAAAACAATATTTTGATAAAATTTTGTAAAACAAAAATGTGTGGTTTTGCTGAAATATTTTTAGGTCTTGAAGAAATAATTGTATTTCGTAAGAGGGACATTAAAAACATACAAGAAAAGTTTATCTAAGCCTAGCCTAGCTACTATGTTCAGTTTAATTTTGTAAATTAAACCAATATTTTTCTCTGTTTCTTTAACCTACTGTTCAGATATCTATCTATCTATACCTAGATATCGATCAGTTACAATTTATTTAAATGTTTCCAAAGTAAACTGAGGTAGGGCACGTTACTAGTACCCAACGATACAATAATTTATTTATGTACTTTTGAATTAATGACCACAGTTAATCTAAATTGTTTATTATTCTAAAATTACTGAAATTAATGTTTAATATCAATAATGTTCAAATTGTATTTGAGAATAAACAAAGAGGAAATTGAACAGGGAGGGAGAAAGCAATAAGAAAACCATTCCCTTCACAAATAATCCATTTATGTAATGAAAACTTAAGTAAGTAAATGAATTATAAACGATGTCTTGGAACTCGTAGCTTAATCTTATATTTTACTAGCTGACCCGGCAAATTTTGTTTTGCCATATAAATCATTTCTAGGTAGAGCTTGATGAAAAATGATTAAATTACTAAAACGGCTATTAAAAAATAGGGTTTGGTGATAAAAGAGTAAAAATTTAGGGTTGTATGTATTTTTAATGCTACATTACTTATAGAAAAATAAAAACAAAAAAATTTGTCCAAAAATTGAAAAAAAAATTAAGGGTGAACAATCCTTATGTATAAAAAATAGCCAGTAGCCGATTCACAAAATTTTAACAAACTCCAGCCATTGTTCATGTATTTTGAATTCAAAGAGACAATATTATTTTTCCTCCTCAAAGGATGCAAACACATACCTAATAATTGCTTTTTACATAAAAAGACTTCAGCATCGACAAGCAGAGGTAACTCGAAAACTACTCACCAGATGGCGCTCAATTCAACCTACCTTTTTGGAGTCTTTCAAAAAAAGTTAAGTTTTGGCCTTCGGTCCCCATATTTCATTCCAATTTTCGTAACCACTTAAAATCATCCACATACAGTCTTAAAAAAATACAAATTAAATATGCGTGGAGAAAATTAAAAGCTGAAATAAGCAGAACAAAAACTCAAGATCATTCGCTAGTCAGCTTTAACAAAACGCTGCGTTGCTGGCTTGATGCCCTGAAGTATTTATGTGCCCAGTGTTGCGGTCACGGCCGTTCTACAAATCGATAAACTGGGTTTCTTTGGCATACGACTTGTAATCAAGCTTCTTATAATTATAAAGGTATACCTTCGGACCTTTTATTATTGGATTAAAGCAGCAAACGAGCAGGCATCGCCACCCTTTCGTTGTCGTATGTGATGTGACAACCTGATCTACCTAAGATTCAGTGAGTAAGAGTCGTGTTCAGGGCTAAGATGGTCACCTCTAAAAAGTGTAACTGACTACACACATTTATATCTGGAACGCAATTGCTATTAAAATGACACAAAGAACCGTGGTCGGCGGTGATACTTCCCCGAGAAAACTCTTGGCTTTTAAGTGTCTCCTCTGAGGAGGTCTATTGCATACTCCACTACGTTGCTCTAGTTCTTATTGTAGGAGGTAGAAGTAGCCAGTAAGAAAAAGAGAGAACAAAGAAGTGCTACCTCATACGGTTATCTATAACCTCCAATATAGGTTTACGCATGAAGCGTCAGTCCCGGTCGGAGGCATTCGAGCGGCTTGAAAACTTCCGATACTGGGTTGGCCACTTACCCCTCCACCAATTCGCACTGGAGCAGCGTGGTGGAGTATGCTCTAGGCCTCCTCAATAATATGGAGAGCCGTGCGCAGTAGTGGGCCATTAATGGGTTGTAGCCAATAGGTTTACGAATTCAATTTTAAGATAACAATCAGATCAACGGCTCAACGTACTCAAGCATTGAACTGTTTAGCATATTTTGTTACCAGCGATTCTTTAACTCGACCGCGCATTGACCATTAACATCCATTACGATCCCTTACGATCAGCTATAGTTATTGTAACTTGGCTCCTTATCGCCGAGTCTACAACAATAGGATTTTTAGATAAGTCCAAAGCAAACCCAAAAAAAAGCAAAAAAGCTAACCCAAGTGACAACCATTGAAAAGATTTGGTTGATATTCGGCACAATTATAACTTATATTACAAGTTTACAAGTGCGGTCTTAGGATACTTTTCGTCCCAGATAACGGAGACGTTCCCGTGGGATAACAGATATAAGTAAGTTGGGATAGAGGTTCTGTGAAAAGGTTTATAAAACTTTTTATGTAGTGAATTCTGAATTAATACAACTACAAAATTGATCTTAAATCGATAACATTAGTTTTACATGAAATTGATAATGTTCCTGAAATAAATGAGCGATCGTGTATATGTAATAATAATAATTGTGCTTTACATCATATCTAGCGAGAAAATACAAGAGACGTTAGAACGAAATGTAATATAGCATTCGGACTTAGGGGAAGGAGTAAAGAGTTGGCAGCAATCTAGATACGGCATGTACCTATACATTAAAGAAAAAAATTTAACGTAGCAAAAAATAAACAAAATTTCCCGAAGCAAAGCGAGGACGGGTGAGGTACTAGTAAATCATAATTTGATTACTTAAAATCTAAACAAGCTAACACAGCGTTGACGCCGCCGGATTACAAAACAAACACAAAGACTTAGATAACATCTATTAATTTTGAACGCGACAATATTATGGAATGTTTGCGGAGATGCCGAGATCTCCCAATAACTTGTGTCACAACTTTAATGATGAATGTTATAAGTTTCGTCACTTGAACGCACCTACACTCATCAATCACAGCGTATTCTATCACGACACAAAAGTAAATTTGGCCATTACACACAGGCTGGCCGCAGTTAGTACTGGGAATTGTTTTGACGTGAAGTTTCTTAAGGGCCAATCATAAATTAACGAGGGGATCAACGACCAGTTATAATGTGAGACAAGATGGGGAAGGGGTTATTAATTTCGTTACGTCATAATTATGTGGGTATCTCAGATGCTATAATTTGAAACTCCATCATCCTCTTCCTATTTTTTGTCCTTCCTATATTTTTCCTATTATTATTATCAATTTTTAATACAAATTTTATGTCAAAATGCAAAATATGAAAAGTCACACCAGCAGAGAGAATCAGAAATGTGTAAGCCAAAATCGGGAAATTCTTGTGACGTAGGTATTTTATGCTTAGCCCCTTAAAACATTCGGTGAGTTAAAAAGATGTTTTAAATCCATATAACAAGAGAATTCCGAAAGGATAAAAGAAGTCGTTAGTTCATTCAATTGAAACTAAAGTACATGAAGCCAAACGCACGCTTGACGAAAGCACTTTTGTAGAGCGTACTTTTAAAGGAAAAGCCTGTGAATAGGCACCACTCCAGTTAACTTGGCGATCCAGCATAGTTGGTAGTAACACTAACTGCGAAGCGAGAGGTCTCAGGTTCCATTTTCATATTTTTTATTGAATTAAGGTAGCAAACCAGCAGGCTAGCACCACCTTCCACTGCCGTCCATGACAACTGTGACCGACTGTTGGATAAACGTTTGTTCTTGGGTCACAGGAATGATTGATGTGGCATTGGTGTTGTACGTGCCACCTGCGACTTAGGGAATCCTAGTGTGAGCCTGGTATGAGTTTGAAAGCTTTAAATAAATATTTATTATTTACTACTTTACATGTGAGTATGAAGCATTCCTATTTCATAGAAGACATCTGAGTACATATTTGACTCTATAGCAAAAATTATCGTTGATAACCGCATTGAAAGCAATCAATATTTTGTAACAATGTCATAAGGTTCAGCCATACGTTTATTTTTTTTTGAATTGGAATCAAAATACAACACATAAGAACTTGTAGTTTTAAAATAAGATGTATGGGAACGCTATTCAAAAGCGTTATGAAAAGACTGGCGACCGCAGTAGCTGGAAGGAGTGCTAACAACTTCAGTTATATTTATTTTGCATTCGTTCCCGTCTCGGAAACAAGCTTTACATTTTGCGAGACACAAATAGCTGTTTGTATACGCCAGACATATGTTAACTTCAACGCCAATAAGTAGTTAATGGAATTGAATATTAATGTATTATTATTTAACGGTTTAAAAAATTGTGAGGGTACCCGCAAAAATCTCGTTCATTAATTAGTGTTTAATTGTGGTTTTAAGTAAACAATAACTGAAGAATCAATTCGTTTATTTATATGAAATACGGACAAAAGCTTATTTTAAACATTAACGTTATTGTTATAATCAGAAAACACTGTCTACAGTTATAAAATTACAATAAAAAACATTTCATAAATTCGTACTTTCCACTCAAACGTTTTTTACTCTATCCAACCTCGCAACATTCATCATACCTTTCATTTTCATCATGACCGCAACGCAAATATAGACTAATGGTGCAATATTTCATCTTCACGAATTCCATCAATTCAAATGACTTCAGGTACGGAAGAGATTGAACTGGCTCAGGTGCGGGCAGAGGGCTCGACTCGACGTTAATGTATTTTCAACCCCGGGGAGAAACTCTTGTAATCTTACGTCAGCAGTTGTGCAACCTCAGTATCGGAAAATTCTTAAAAAAAAAACTTTTGCATCTTGACAAACGCTTTGGGATTTTCGTACGGAAACACTTTCGTAAAATGTTTTTTTCTGTAATTCGAATTTAGACTGATGGTTTTGATTTTGAGTTCAAAATGCGTATAGCGCATTTTTTGCGAATCACTTTCAGATGAATTGGGGTTGTAATGATTTCGTGTAAACATTTTATATTGTCAGGTTATCAAGTTACCGAAAACGATTGAATGAGTTTGTTACTTAATTTCATTAATTTATTGCTCAAATGTAATTGACACGTACAATACAATCGTTTTGTTTTCTAGAAGTTTAAAAACTTACTATTATCCTACAGGATTATGAATCGTAAAATAATATTTATTAAGAGACCTTATGTTTACAATAATACCTGCTAACATAACTACGCATTTTTTAATTGAGCAAATCATATTTTTTATCGACTACTTATTTTCACTTGATATGTTAAAAAGTCAAGGTATTTTCGATATGCGTCATTCGTGTGTCATGTTCTCACAAAGTTTTTCAAAATTCTTACTCCAGGTTTTGTTAGGGGAAGCAGCGAAGTTACCGACAGCAACCTATCCTATATACGAAAAGCATGTCACGCTAATGTATTCCCAGTTCGTCGTCTCCGGGGAGATATTCGTTGCAACCTTGTGTCACGTCAAGAATACCGTAAGTAGTATACAAAAGTGTTATATAGTTTTAGTTTCCTGTTTTTTCTTAAAAAAAGAAAGGAGGAGAACCGACTTTAAAAATAAGCAGGAGGTTTTCAATTACTTGTTACCATCTTACTGGTCATCTGGTCCCTTATAAATTTCGGCGACATACGACGGGTAGTATGTGATTTATCTCTACTTATCGATTTTTTTGTAAATGTTGGTTTTTTTCTTTTAAATCTGTGATGGTATTTTTTGGATAATTATATTAAAATGTTTATTATATTTATACTTTTGGAGTGTGTGTAGGATTCACGTCTTAAATAAATTTCTACAACACTGACTCTCAGTGTCTTCTGCTCGTAAAAGAGGTTACCTATAAAATATCCATTAATTTTAGTACTCTTTAATTCCGATCAAGTTGAACATTGCTTTTTTTATCGTTAGTTTTTTGGTAAGAACTTAATGCAATGAGATTAAATTCGTCATTTATTTAAAGCAATACAATTTTTTGGAGTTGAGACAAGGTCTCATAAACAAGCAGTTTTTTATCGGAACAATTGCGTACTTTGGATTTAGAATATAAAGTTACGTTTACTTATTATTGAAATATTCGTAATAAAAAGACGATTAATAACTGGTACCTAAAAAGTGATAAAATATCCGCAGTTAAATCCATACTAATATTATAAATGCGAAAGTCTGTCTGTCTGTCTATCTGTTTGTCTGTCTGTCTGTGACGTTTTCACGGCTGAACCACCGGTCCGATTTGGATGAAATTCGGAATGAAAATAGTTGAAGATCCAGAGTCACACATAGGCTACATTTTTTTTCAAAAATCAACCCCTAAAGGCTTGAAATAGGGGATGAAAGTTTGTATGAAAAATCTAAACCACCGATTGACCGATTACGATGATTTTTCCCAGGAAGATAATTGATGACGTAACCCCTTCGCCACTTCCCCGGTTTGCGATATAAACGAATTCCACGCGGGCGAAACCGCGGGCAAAAGCTAGTCGTTTATAAATGAATTAATTTTTCATTTATGAAACATTGTCTTTTATTGTGGAAAATAACTCTTAAGAATTTTTAACTGAGTAAAACTTTGATTGTAACCTGTACCTATCTGTTATCAGTTAAAATCGAAATATTTATACGTAAAAACATTAAGCCGAGCAAACATTCTGCTTTTTCAACGTTGTAAAGTAAAAACTAAACAGGATGATTGATTAAACTTTCGCGCCATACATTGGTAATTAGTCCGGTTGCTTATCTTTCTTGCCAGTCCGATCCCGAACTAATTTGTCTTCTTGACTAATCAGCAGAGAAATGCGGAAACGTTCCTTTTCTCTCTCTGTTAGACTATTATTAATCCCAATTTGCCGTTAGCAAGAATCGGACTTCTTTCTCGACGTTGATGTATGGCGTTTAGAGAAAAGAAAGGAATTTTAGAGTTAACAAAGAAATATTTGGATACCTTATTTGTTACTTTCTCCCAAAACGATAGTCAAAATTTAAGCGCCAATTTTATATTAAGTATATTTTTTTCTGTAGATTTATATTTTTATTTATTTTTTTATAAATCGATTGCAAACCAGCATGCAGCACCACCCGCACCGTTTCGCTGCCGCTGGTGGCAAATCAATGCCAACTGATGACAAACAAATGTAATCAACACAATGTGATAACAGAGTTTAATTAGTGGAGGGTATTGTTAAAAATTTTAGTATGTTACTTCACTTACTTCCTTACTGGTGGCAGGACTGGGGCAGGGCTGGAGGAGTGTTAGAGACAGTTAAATTAGTTGTTATTATTTGTTGTTTCAATGTATATCCATTATATTAATGCAACAATAAAGTTATTCGTTACGAGAATCACAAACTTAAAAAGTATAGTCACACAGTAACCTAATTTTAAGTTCGCAAGAACGTTTATTAAGCGTATTATAGTGGCGACCTACATCTTTTTGTTACTCCTGGCTATATGAAGGAAAGTTGGGACTTTTTCCCTCGCTCCCTTTTTTCCACAACGTAAAGTTTTTGCAGCGAAAAATAAATGCTACGTTAAATGGTGTTGAGCCAGTTTGAGCTTTGTTACAACAAGCCGCCGTATGGTCAACATTGGGCACATGTAACTTTTCAACAAACTCATATATAATTTTCAGTGTAAGGTTGAGCCAAAAAATGTGCCGAGCTAAATTGCCGCATTACATTGCGGAACTGTTACATGTTACATTGTAATAATATAATGTAACTTGTTCAACATTGTAAAGTCGCTGACAATTTCTTTGGCTTGGCCCACTATAGAGCACGGTTCTCTCTTCATCAATGAATACGCCAACCCATGTAGGTAGGTACTTATTGTAAGTTTTCATGCCACCCGAAGGCCTTCGACATGGCTTATCGACTGTTTTACGTTTTCGAAGCACGGAAGCGATAAAGAAATGTTGCCACTAGTGGTCAAATATTTCGTGTAGAAGCATCAATCAAGTGGAAGTTGGATATCGGCACCGAATATCGGTATTAAATTGGTCAGTATCTCCGTTTGTCGTGCATAATGGATATTAATAATATAATTTGTGAAATTTTATTGATGGTGCATGAAGGGTTCAGTCTTACATCAACACAGTTTAAGAAGAACATGGAAAAATGATGTTGCTGTTTTATGTTCTAAAGTACCCTTTTAAAGTACACAATTTCGTATTAATATTGCCTTACTTATTTACACAGCAATTGGTCCCTCGAGTCTTTTCGATGGTTTATAATTACGGACAGAAATAACAAGCCTGCACAAGAGTGCTTAAAAAGGAAATAAATCAACGTAATGTTAATTTTATGAACTAAACTGCGAAGGGCTTGGACGGCCTTGACGTGTTCTTTATTGCTATTTGAGGCTGACGTCAGTTGCGTGATGAGCCTCCTTAATAATGAGGAGTCACCATGGGTTTGGTTTCCTGTGAAAGCTACAGTGTCGCTAACATGAGCAACCCCATCCCGGAGGGAGGGGCTTGAAGAGTACCTACTTTGTGGACCTTTTTAAGGGCCTCTTGTTAGGGCCCATCAGTAAATTAGGTACGTCACGCGTTAATGGGAAAAGGGGTCACCGAAATGTGACATTGTGTGAAAAGAAGCAGGGATGGTCAAAAAATATTAAATTAAAAAGCTGCAACATCAAAAAGCATTAACTCCAAAGTTAATCATCAAAGGAGAACTTCAGATTTGGGCCTGGAGCGAACAGCTTGTTCAATACCCTCAGATGATCTTACATATTTTAATACATTCATTTCAATTTAAAAATCTAGTTAAGTACATCATATCATTAAAACATTATAATTTCAAGCCTATACTATGTGTGCGCGGTGCGTAAGTCGACTATATTTCATTATTCCCATCATTTTCTGCAAAAACGGAATATGCACAATGTGGTAACAATATCCCCGATCTAAAAAGCGATGTCTCATGCATGTTCATATTCCAGGCCCTTAGTCCTTAAGAAAGTTGCTGGTCTCCTTTATAGTTCATCTGATGGAAGTAAGTGTTTTTTGTTATATTTATCTTGTTCGGAAATTCTAACCTGTGGGCTTACCACAAATGATTCGAGTTACCAAAATGTGTTTAACCTTTTTAAATTCGCACAAATATTCATAGTTAGGTATATTTAATACCAAACATCACCATTTCAGTTTATTGGTCTGATGGAATCCTGAATTACCATGGAAACTATTTGAACTGAAACTACTTAACACTCAATATTTGATTAGGTATCACTTTCAGTTCAAATTGGTTTTGAAAGTGAATACCTACTGACGAAAACTGGCAATAACTCGCTTCCAATTTCACGTAATTGGCTCGAAAATGTACCTTCTTCAATACTTTTGTTGTTGGTTATTGAGTTTTCCGCATCTAAACTACAGCCGAACTGCAAATTGTGATATTTTCGTAAAACGCAAAGTCAGCAGAGTTACCCAAGTAGTAGCTAGTATTGTTTTTAAATTTAAAAGAAAAAGACCATCTTTCCTTTAAATTATGTAATTTGAATTGAAATTGCATCTGTTAATTCGGCGATAAATCCGTCGTTGTCGCTCAATTATCTCACAACGAGAAAATATAAACATTACCACTGCCAAGAATGATATACATGATATACATACTGCATGTTAACGTACAATATTGTATTCTATTTCGTAATCCGATATTTCAACCCAGTGGCACGAATCGTGGTCACGGTCAAACAAGATCATAACGTAACCCATAATTACTATATCTGGTCTGGGTCTCTATGGAATTAGGTATTAGCCTCATCATATTTCAAATGGACAAGACGAATATTCACTTAAATAATTATGTTAAAGGAGAATGGGCGGTTTCGTACCAAGTATTGTAACACTTTATGATGTATGTCATTAAAAAGGTCTTAAAAAGTACTAAAACTTTTTGTATGGCAGCAAGTCTGGATCTAGTGCAGGAAAAAAGATATAGCCTATTCTATGATGCGCGCTATCATGCAATTCAGCACGTTAGCGCGCTTCGTAATCGCGCATTCATACACCGCACCGCCGCTACCTCACTCCCCTTCGCCCCGCACTCAAAAGTCGATGGTCCCGCGCAGCTAAATTGTATAGCTGCGGGTAGAGGTAAATAAACTCTACCCGCAGCTATTGTCTAATACGAGTATAATGTGCTTTATGATTGGCTAATTAACCCTGTCACGTTGTTTCTCGATATCGTCAAGTGAGTTGTGGCTGGCTACTCAGTCGTGCACGATCGTTCGTTCGTTGTGTGACTGCGCTGTGTATAAATCAGTTTTATTTAATCGTTTAAGTGGAAACCGTTGACCTACGCTTGTTTTATGGACCTCTGATTACGACCTCTATATTTTGAACTATGAATCAATATTGTGTGACTTGTGGACGCTCTTTGATTCGACAGCGAGTGAGACACGAATTGTCAAGAGAGGTGTTAGATTTGCATTTTGTTACCTGCTACGTTTCTAGACGATATTATTATTGATGAACAATAAAAAATGGCTGGAGAATTTTTCTTTTACTTAATTTTATTTACCTTAGGTATGGTTACAGATATGTAAACGACTTATATACGAGTAATAACACTAACAAAAAAACTTAATAAATCATGTGTAACCATGAAGCAAATATAGAGAGGAGACGTTGTATGTAGATTTCCCTAAGAAAGAACGCGTGACACTTTGCGGGGCGAGGGGGTGTTAGATCCCGCCCACCATCCGCCCACTTGTTTATTTTCCATCTAATGCCCGAGATACACGAGGCTAGTTTTTCAAGCTAGGATAGCAAGCTAGTGTCAGTAAGCTAGCAAGATAGTACCTACTTCTGGCTTCTAGCTTCATAAAATATAACTTACTAGCTTTTGCCCGCGGCTTCGCCCGCGTAAAATTCGTTTATATCGCGAACCGGGGAAGTGGGGGAGGGGGTACGTCATCAACTATCTTCCTGGAAAAAATCATCGAAATCGTTGTTTTCATACAAACTTTCATCCCCTATTTCAAGCCTTTAGGGGTTGATTTTTGAAAAAAAAAGTAGCCTATGTGTGACTCTGGGTCTTCAACTATGTTCATTCCGAATTTCATCCAAATCGGACCGGTGGTTTAGCCGTGAAAACGTCACAGACAGACAGACAGACAGACAGACAGACTTTCGCATTTATAATATTAGTATGGATAAATGAAGCTAGTTTTGTCTACACGAAGCCAGAAGTACTAGCTTGCTAGCTTACTGACACTAGCTTGCTATCCAAGCTTGAAAAACTAGCCTCGTGTATCCCGGGCATAACGGTCAATAGCAAAACTACTCGCTTCGTTGTATATCGATTTTACTATGTAGTTTCACTATCTCACACTAGATGTCAATAAATGTAGGATATAACAGGGACGGACTCAAAATATAAGAAAAGTGTCGCCATCTAATGTCGAGTAGACAGCACTTCATCCTTTTCTTTGAACATGTAAACGTCCATAACGTTGTGCACAAGACGGGCGCCGACGGTAAACTGACTTTAGGCCACGCCTACTGTGATGATGACGTCAGGACCTAGTTGAGTCACAGTGCACAGTTGCTTAGGCCGTCTCCTATCTATATTTTTTTGCTTCATGTGTGTAACACATATTTTTTTTTCATTGAAACCCTAAAATAGGGCTTAATTATTACAAAACTTTTAAAACATTGGAATGCAAATAATTCTTTACCTGCATTCAGTTATTAAATATTTTTGTATGCATACCATATAACAGTCCCAGGACAACATGTTTATACAAGTCGCAACTTGTTACAAGGGTTGGTACGCACCCCATACAAAAGTGCCCATTCTCCTTTGTATTAATTTATTAATTTCCCCGAATGCGCTATAATATATTCGCCCGCGTGGAATTCGTTTAAACTTCACCCCCCTATTTCACTCCCTTAGGGGATGAATTTTGAAAAATATTTTCTAAGCGGATGCCTACGTCATAATATCTACCTGCATGCCAAATGTCAACCCGATCAGTCTAGTGGTTCAATAGATGACTATGTCAGTTAGTCACCTTTGAGTTATATATTAAGACATAGCAAAACACAACAAAGTGCACAAACAGTAAACACCTCGTAAACAGGTCAGCCATTCGCCCTACCAGGCTCTGCCAAACAAAGCCGCATACAAATCACTCAAGCGTTTCAAATCAACGTACAGGGGACCTACAAACGCATCGTGGTATCTGCACTACAAACAATGTGGGTATGCGTTAGCATTTTAACTGTAGTAAATTTTGATGAGTATGAGATAACGTCCATAAATGAAATATGCATTATTGAGAATAACTCATAAACTACCCGTCAGTATATCAAGTGAGAAGTTTCAGGGACAGTTCGACCCTGGGGGCAGGGACAATCCGTCCCTGAGGGGGCAGAGTCAGCCAATTTTAAAAGCCAGTGTCAAAACCTTTTGGTATTACACGGAAGCAGAGTCCATCAAAGTTTCATCCTTATACTTCTACTGATTCAGAATGCACATAGTTTTTTAATCAGCTACCATAAGATCATTTTAATATGCATATATTACGAGTAGACAAAACTGATATTTTTTAATCCCCAAAAGTAGGTTCATTTTTGCAAAGAACTGACAAAATTGCTACAGATTTTCCAGGAATATTTAGGGACCAGCAGATAATGATTTAGGGAACTTTTTTGTGTTGCTATTATAATAAATTGAATTGTTTCGAGTGAATTCATAAAATTGTTCCGTAAAAGAAAACGCTGGAATTCACTTACATCATTAATAAGTTTAATAACGACTGTTTCAGGAAAGAGAGTTATTTGTTACTGAAAATTTATGTTAAAAATTTTCGAAGCTCCATCAATTAGAATACCTGTTAATCACTTCACCAAGTCGTTATGGAGCAGGGTGTTGAAGATATTAACTTCTTTACGAGAGTGGAAAACCAGTAGGTATTCTTGTATTGAGATATGAGGCCAATAAGCTGAACTTTATTGAAAATATGTTACCGATCTTTTAAACGCAATAATTATAATTGTTTTAACATTGAAGATCAGAGACGACAATTATAAATCATATCATCACGATACTGGAATATTTTAATTATTATTAATAAATCGAACTTGTCCAATAAAATATAAAAAAAAACTTTTAATTGACCTAATTATAATAAATTGTAGTAATGGTACGTCCAATGACGGTTAACGTAATGATACAAAAGATAATGACTAAAAATAATCTCTAATTTCTAATTAGTACTTACTTATGTTCTAAAGGGTAAAGAATGAAAATATGCGCTAAAAGAGTACCTACCAAATTGGCGTATTCGCAATACCTTAAGGTTCCATAAACAATTACCATACAAAATTAAAATAATTTCGGGCAAATTCACGTGTTAATTTTGAGTTAATCCTCCAAGATTATAAATTAATGAAGGGTCTCAGTTCCGTAGAAACTTAAGATGTGGTTTCAGTCCCCGCCAATTAAGTTCAAGCGCTTTAACACACGAGGTAGGTTCACCCTATTAAATCGTCAATCTCTTCCTAAATTACAGTTTGGGCGTTTTCATACATAAGAAGGGGTATAACTTGAATATTCTAAACATTATGGTAAAACTCACCTGATTTAGACACTCGGTACCGAAGACCGCGTCCGCCCTTCGGATGACTTCTGTTATACGTTCCGAATTCACCATAGTTGTTATTCACTCTGCTATAGTCCGCTAGATGGCGGTTTCCGTCCAAATGGTTGGGTAGAGATCTATTCCAGCCCATGACGTCACCGACCACTGACCCGCAAACGGAGGACTCCGTTTGGCTTTTGGCATCCCCATTGCAGAGGTCGCCACTGGAGCGCGCGCGTCGACCTTTGAGACCCTTAGCCGAGTGTTGGCTGATGTTGGAGCCCATGGCGAGGCGGGACCTCACCTGGGTCCCGCCGCCCACATCCTGCCACTCGTCGGAGGACCCACTATCACTTTCACGTTTACAACCGTTTTGACCTGAAAAGACGCAAAGAAATAATGAGGTTAATTTTATTTACCTAATTTTATGGGACCACATAAACTATATGAACTACATCGATAAAGCATTATACATTGGTTTTATATTAAACAATGGACATATTATTTATAACTCATTTTGCCATATGGCCTTGGTAATTCAGAGTGGCCTCATCATATTCATATAAAAGCTATCACAAATTCATATCCCGTGTTAGAATTCCGTGTGTAGGGCTAGAATAAATAATATTGGTGTCATTTGACTCATGGAATTTCTGCTACCAAAATCTTAGAATCACGAGTTCTATGTAACTACTGAGAAGAAATAGTGTGAGTTGTCGTTGTGCCATCGTCAGATACATCAAGAGCCCTAGTAACTTTCATGGTTTACATAATAAGCATTCAAATGAATGAAAGAAATAATAAAATTGAATGTTAATTCAGTACCAAACTGAGATCATCCGAATGGGATTCGAACGATTGGGACCGTTTGGTAGAGTTCCGCCAAACGCCAAACTAGGTTACAGAGTTCAAATTCCTTGGAATTTTCGACGTAATGTATCATGTTTCGGAGAAATTCCTTCCCTTGCAAAGACATTTTAGTGTGGAGCTTTACATTCTTTGCAATCTTGAAGATTACTGACAGCTGTTTTAGTGTACTCACGCATTAATCCCACAATTCACGCATCGATCTTGACTGGATCACACAAAGATTGGAATTTTATGACGTCTGAAAAACATCGATGTTTACAATGCAATAATCTTCTTTTAGTGTTCGTCTTGCGATTAAAATGCATGTTTTACTTGTGCTATATCTCTTCGCAGACAGTATTTATTAGTAATCAAATATTAACGCGATAATAAATTATTCCATATTTCATGCCGGATGAAGTATCGTATAATGACAACGAAACGAAGTAGCGATATTTAATGCGACAAACTAATTTAAAATTCAAATGTAGATAATGAAGTCTAAAATAAACATTTGCTTTCATTTAAACCAGTATGGTCGTCTAGATTTCACTTTATTCATTAAATCTTTTGACTGCAACTAAGTATCATGTTTAATAGTCTGTTATTGATGTTTTTTTTATAGTCTGAGCAGGCAAACGAGGCGTGTCACCTGATGGGAAGTGATCAATGTCGTCACCATGTGGCGTCACCAGCGTATTGCCGGCCAAATATTGCTATTCTGAGATTATTATGACAAATATTCGTGAATAAATAGATATTTCCAGGACGAAAATACTTAGATGAATAAGGAATATGTGTACATGTTTTGAAGCTAGCAAACGATAAGCTCATATACCAATACACTTTATTATTTTTTGTTGATATTATAAACGACTTCTTTAAACGTATTTATATTCCAGCATCCAGACATCTCTTAGGTATTTGTCCTATATAATCACGATTCTGGAAAAAATATAAGACTCTTCTGAATCTCCAAGATTTAAATACACTTGACGTCATTAAGACTGCTACGTCATTGAATAAAGTGGTACGTCTAATTAAAACGCCGCTAACTACGAAATCTCTCTTTGGTTCAACTTCTCTTCAATTTAAACCTCATTTAAATGAGTCACCTCTTAAAATCTTATATTTATTTAATGCAATCCACTACAGAATCTCAAGATTCTTTCTTGAAAACTAGGTAGGTAAATCACTAATATTTTTCTAAAATTAGAAAAATATTTTTTTGATATTCAAACTAATCACAACAACAGCGTACCTACTGGAGTTTTTACGGTAGAATTTGCCTATATCTTTATTTACACCTACCCGCGCGATTTAAATAGTTTGTTAAACTATAAAAGTCTTTATATTGGCGCAACTATAATACTTATGTAGATATACCCTACTGCGGACTTTTCTGTAGATAATAATGTGGTCTACAAAATCGTAGTACATTATTTTGCTCCATCATCAATAGTCATTGCAGCGCACGCGATTTAAGGTATTTCAATAGTGATTTTTATCGACGGTGGTTTATGTTATTGAAGTTTTCGCAAGGATCCCTAATTTTTTTCAAAATAAAATATAGCCTATGTTACTTCGGAAAGATGTACATTCATAATGGTGAAAGAATTTTTGAAATCGGTCCAGTAGTTATTGAGCCTATTCAATACATACAAACAAACAAACAAAAAAATATTACCTCTTTATAATATTAGTTTAGATTAGTTTAGATAAATAAAATTTAATCACCATAAGCATAGCTCTTAAAAGGGCTAAATGTCTGTCCTCTAAGTTATCCAGGTGCAGGAGCAGACATCACATACTTAAAAAAGGAAAACTGAGGAACGGAATTCCGCACGGTATTATCACGCGAAATAAACTTTCGCAACCTTCATAATTCGAGACTAAATCATGACTAAATGCCCTGTTGGCTACAACCCATTAATGGCCCACTACTGTGCACGGGGGTCTCCTCATTATTGAGGAGGCCTGGAGCATACTCCACCATGCTGCTCCAGTTCTTATTGGTGGAGGAGATGCCCTGTGCAGGAGACTAACTTTCACGCGAGTAGGTATTACTGTTAACAAACGATTCCTGATCGGTGACACTGTAGTTTGTCGTCAATGTAGAACATAAAGAAAACCAGCACATAAAAGCACGTGTTTCTTAAACGAGGGCGCGAAGTTACAATGTATCCAAGACTCGTTAATGGAAAAGCGTTATAACTCGTAGTTGGTAGGTATGTCTTTCACAATATGTTCCTATGTGTCTCAATGTGGTGTGGTGAAAATCTGGTTGATTCTTGTAAACATATTTATCTTATTTCATTAATTCCTGCAATAACGAAATAATAGCTAAAAACAATAATAATAGCTTCATAGTTCGAATCGGCCGAAAAAAGCCTAGTCGTATTCTGGTTGAAAGGCTTGAGAACCAGTTTTTTTCTTTTCCTCTCCTTTCTTGGTCGGTTACAGAACTATGATTTATTTATTTTGTTATAATGTGCATAGCAGCCGAAGGTCCGGTATAATAATATTGATAATATCGATTTCAGTCGATATAGTAACGTATTGTTTTAAGGTGTTCTATTTCGTGAGCTTTAATGCTTTAATGTTTTTGTTTTTAGTTTGCGTAAGTCACGTAAGTACGGGAGACATTAAAAAAAGTGATGAATGCTTTAAAATATTAAACCTTAGAGCTCTATGAATCTTTCATGAATTTCTTCGCGACCGTTTCAATATGAATTTAAATTAAGACGAATATTTATCGTAAGTCAACAACTGAGTAACACCCTTGAATGAAATATCGTCGTTTATTTTTACAGATGGGTGAAGTTGTGACATTGAGACCAAGTACTAAAGTAGGTAGGTACTAGTACGTAGTATATCAATGATGGGGCCTACCACAGTTCCAGTAAAGAAATTAGTGAATGTGATAAAGATATTATATGGCGAGGGTTAAACTTAATACGTAAAAGTGAAAAATCACTCAATAATCACAAATATTGGAAACGTATAGAGTCGTATAAAGATGAAATTTGAAAAATCACCATGAAGATAAGATGCTCTTTAGGATTATGGTTAAAATATTTTATTCACTTGGGTATCACCGTTAGAAATAACAAAATACCTGTTTCAACGTTTTTGGTAATTCAAAACAAGAGTTTGTCTGAAAATCAGTCCAAAGTATTTCTACGCGGGAAAAGCTATACTTATCATGATTCCCAACAACAATTTAAATTAATCTTTTTCAAATACAAAGTGTCAGGTTCTAATTCATTAATGAACCGTGGAAACGACGTTCTGTTATGCACCGCAGAAGTCCTTGCTATTGTGTGAGGCCTTTGTTTAGCTGACTGTTGTTCCAAGGTGCTTAATATTCTCGTTCATACTTATTTACATCAATACCAGTTAACAATGTAGAAATCGGATGTGTTATTGTTTGAACTGCACCAATTTTTCCCGCGGCTTTGACCGCGTGAGAGAGAGTGAGATCTACATCGACACGATAACATTAATGATCCCACGAGAACTTATTACCAGGGATAAAGTATCCTATGTCCCAAGTCTTGTCATTGACTACCCATGTACCAAATCCTATCGCAAAATAATAAAAATAATTAGGACGAATTTAATATCTGTGCCACTCCTCTCTTTAACCGGTTAAGGGATGATTTTCGGGATAAAACATCCTATTTCCTTACCCGGGTCTCAATTTGTAATGTCAGCGTGGATTCACTCACAAAAAGTTGTATATGGTCTATACCTAAAGCGTGGGTTTCTCTTTGTAATAGAGGAGACTAATGATTTTCATTGAAGATTTATGATGGGGTTACTGGTAAATTTTAGTGTTTTAAGTTATTACGTAGTATCGTAACAACAGTATTTGAAATAAATTATTTTATTTAACTGATTCCATCGCAATCGATTGCCATAAGATTTCGGAAATCAATCTTTGCTTTAGATTTTCTCATCGGAAGATTGGAATAATCACTACATAGTATAAAACAAAGTCGCTATTTTTGTCCGTCTGTTTGTTTGTCTGTTTGTCTGTATGCTTAAATCTTTAAAATTACGCAACGGATTTTGATGCGGTTTTTTGTAATAGGTAGAGTGATTCAAGAGGAAGGTTTTTATGTATAATACATGCATATATTCCCACGAGAACGGGATCCACGCGGGTGAAACCGCGGGCGGTCCGCTAGTTTATACTATTTATGAAATGTTGAATTATAACTACATACATATCAAATTATGACATGATAATTCCCGATTTCTGCAATTCGTGAAATCAATTTGTTACTTAAAACACGTAAATTTTGAAACACAAATCAAATACAACAAATAATAAAGACGATTTGAAGTTGAATATGATTGAATTCTAATTCGTGAAACAAAAGGAAAATATGCATGAGTTTCATAACGAACCGACAATTCTAAGAAAGATGATCCCATTGATTTCGGGTATCTGTAGGTATGATGGGTAGGTACAGTCGACGGTGGAATTCGACCTTCCCGATTTAGGTCGCAATGCGATCTCGCGAATACAATTAAGAGCCGACACAAATGAGACGACCGCAGAACGTCTGCCTTTAACTTTATTACGTCATAACAGTTTCTTTCTATTGCCAATGTCATGGTATTCGTCTGAGGCATTTCATGAAATCGGTGGAAAGAATGCCAAGTTTAAGCCGAGTTATTATTATTGGGTCATAGAACATAACATTAAGGCTTTACTGAAGTACCGACAGGAGCATTCTAACGAATGGTAATTAACGTAAAACGAAATTTCAATAGACGTAACATCTTCTGTTAATTGATTATCATCTCCTTTAGAGATTTCATCAAATCTCCGTCTTCATTATTGCAAAATGCAAGGTTTCAAAGACGCTCGTGGGAACTTTTCGATTTAAATTCAAAAGAGAAGTTTAGTCTTTCAATCTTTAATCTTCATCTTTTTATAATATTATCGAAGTACTTGGACATGAATTTCATATTATTTAGTGTTAAGTAGTAGGTAATAAGTTAAACTTTCCAAAAATATTTGTAAAAGGCTAACTGTAAATAAAATTGATTTCATTTTACTTACAAGATCTTTATTAAATCAATATCCAATAAATCTTTGACAGGTACTCACGTGAACTATGTAAGTAATATAAATTCTTTGTGTAGAAAGCCCCAATCCAGCGGGGAAATAAAATTCAACAATTTCAAGTTTCAATTAAGAAGACTTCTAATACAGGAAAGGGTTCAAAGCATTCTCAGAAATCCAAGTCTTGGCAAGCTCACTTTCGTTTAATGGAAATCGTAAAGTAAATCCAGTCGAAGGAGTCGAAAGGAATTATAGATACGAATTTCTTATGTAGGTACCTTCATACTGCGGTGGGTTCGGTAGATGAAAATAAAATAAAAAAAGACGTGTGGCACTCGGAGACTGCCGCGGTAAAGCTATTGCATAGCATTATATATAAATTAACAAAACAAAAAATAATACTGCATTTGTGATAATAATAATAAAATGAATGTATATAGAGTAATAACTCATTTTCTTTCACAATTTTTTCGTGACTTTCTTCATTAATAAATGCACTTTGTTTATTCATATTTAAAACACTTTGTACACAAATTATACGAGTACAGATATTCACTGTTTTACAGTGGGATAAGAAAGTGGTGTACCAGTTTTCATTTAGTTGCCTAGTTATCAAAAGTTACATCAAAGTTTATTAGAAACGGATAATGCATTAATTTGTGCAAAGAAGATTTAAATATTCTGAACAAAAGCATAAGAACTATTTCAGTTGACAAAATAATTCTTTTTAAAAAGAAAATTGACATTTGACATTTAAGTCCTACAACGATCTTTTGGCGCGTGAATGACGTGTGGGTGACAGAGACAGTGCCCTACAGTTTGCCTTGCCTGTATGGCACTGTCTCTATCACCCTCAAGTCATTAATATAGTGTCATTATTTTATGTCATGTTATTATTTTGTATGTTTTAAATCTAAATACGCGATAATTCGACTATTATGAATACATGTTGTCGATTCCAACGCCTTATTTAATCCAGATCTACATGTAATTATTCTTAAAACACCGAACCGACGGGGCGAAAATCAAATGTTTGACAGGTAAGATTTGTATGGGAAATTAAAATTTTCATTTTTTTAGTATTTACCTCGCAATTTTTCATATTTTCTCATCGCTGCAACCTTCCCTGAACTTCCACGAATATTTCAAGACTAAAATTAGCCAAATCGGTTTAGCCGTTATAAAGTAAAAGTTAGTTAACTCAGTTAAAAGTTCTGGTATTTATCGATGTGTGGGTGCATAGACATAGTAACTATGTCTGTGTGCAGGGTGTAATAAATTTTCGTTACGAAATTTCTGCATTCGGTCCCAGGCCCGCGATAAAAGCTATACAATAGCTTAAAATTGGTAGTCGGTAAAGTCCGTTTGGCTACAACCCATTAATGGCCCACTACTGTACATGGGTCTCTCCTCATTATCGAGGAGGCCTAAAGCGTACTCCACCACGCTGCTCCAGTGCGGATTGGTGGAGGGGTTAGTGGCCAACCCAGTGTCGAAAGTTTTCAATCCGCCCGAAGGCCTCCGACACGGCTTAACGACTGCTATCTATCGATAACAACCGGGACCGAAGGCTTTACGTGCCCTCCGAAGCACGGAAGCGCTCAAAATATTTTGCCACTAGCGGTCACTCATCCGACTATCGACCGCGCCCGTAGTTGCTTAACTTTGTCGATCACTTAGGATCGACGCAAGCCGCCGGGCTATGAGCGCTTCTAGTTTACAGACGATTTAAAGTCCGTTTACAGACGATGATTTAACGTGATAACGTCAATTAAAAACATTGATATAAAATTGTATACTTTTATGAATTGAATTATGTGAAGAGAGATAGATGAATCACAAGCCGAAAACACACCAGCCGTCACACTTTTTCGTGCATGCAGCCAGTGTTCATCGATTTATAAACGTTATCACGTCAAAAATATCCATTTATAGTGTGTGTGGTTTCTTTGTCAAACGTAAACATATGGGCCAACGTAAAAATAAATATGGAAACTGTGCTACCAGAGATGAATCATGTTTTTCTTTATGTAACATTTAGTGTCTTCGAATTTTTGAAGTCTGGGCAGTGTCTCATCTAACACAAATTTGTCGGTTCCTTGTTTTGAACTGACTTCTAAAAAGGTGGAGGCTCTGTTTTCAATCCTCATAAATATTTTCATGTATGTCCAGCGATTTTACCGTTCATGATGGATCTATTTTTATTAAAATTTCGTACATCCCTTGTGATCCTTTAAATTCAGGATCTGATGATTCTATCCCAGGGAAATCGAGGAAAACCCTCAAATCTCATGGCCATATACCAACCTTTGTAATACGGTTAGTTCTATCTGTTTTCTGTTGTTAGCCGATTATACTTAAATGCACTTGAAACTAAGAAGTGTTCCAAGACACCTTGAATGATAGAAAGAGCGACCGTTCTAACATTGCTATCGCATCTTCATGCCCAAACAATCACCAGAAAGAATTGCAAAACGTATATGATCAGTAACGGAAACTGAACGCAATAGCAGCAAACCTTTCTGTTCTTTGTACCTATGTAGAAGTCCTGCTATTAGTAACGGGATAAGCCAATTCGACTCGCATTTCTAACATACCCGCTGATTGGTTTCGTATCGCGTGATAGAGATCTCTAATTCGCCACGCGAACTATTATGAAGTCGGATTCAAAAGTATTGTTTAGCAATTACCTATAGCTTATGGCCCAGGAATGGAACACGCGATTGGAAACACGATACGTTCTTGTTTTATATTTCGTGCAATGAGCCGCATTGTGAGGCCAATGTTGCCAAGAAATTTACAATTCACCGCAAAATATAACAGAGAAAAATTTTATGCCATTGTCGAGTAAAGATTTGCATTTTTGTATTGCTTCGGTTTACGCTCCTTTGTGAGTTATGTTTGTTGAGCTAATTATAAAATAGAAGCAAAGCAAATTGTAGTTAGTCATGGTTTAGTTTTTACTTTATAAGTATAATAATAGTTCGTTGCAAGAAGTGATAGCCTAACTGTGGGTTCTGTAATACGTAAGTAAGTATTACTTTCTGTAGCTAAACCATCCATCCTTATAAAAATCGCAGCTTTATGGAACTTATTTCCACCAGCACTATGCTATGTAGCTAATATGCAGATTATTGATTGATATCAAAGTAATTTACTAACTCTCTAGGAGAAAATTCGTTGTTTATTGAGAAATCTATAAAAAACCTTTCAGTATTCTATTGTTTTGTTGTGTTTCCGTAGCGTTTGTAACGTTTACACGGACATTGCATTGTAGCACAATAAGTAAACGGATTTAAAAATTTGTTGCGGCTTTAAAACACAATTAGCAACGGAATCAGCTAACCAATGGTGACAAGGCATTTTGCATAGCAGAGGACAGGTCTTTCTCTATAAATAAGGATAGGTATAGGACATACTAGAGTCGCCGACCATATGAAATGGCTAATCCCCACTATAAACAAATTTATTCCGTGTGCTCACAGTTCAATTAAGCTGGTAAGCAAAATTTACTTAAGACATTTTAAATTCTCACAGTCAATCTGAAATGAACTTAATCACAGGGACGGAAAGCTGGTATTTGTGTGGGTTGCCATTGAAACAAATTCGATATCGAACGCGACTGAAGAGTAGGTACTTACTCCAGCAACCATCATGCTCTAGTGAGTAAGAGAACATTAAATAGCTAACACTAGTAGTATCAGATTTTATGCGGACCGAAAACATAATAACAGCCAACACTGAGGTCTTTAAATGCTATTCGAAACATGAAATCGCACAAGATTTTTTTTAACTGCTGTCATGTCACCCTCTTATACCGACGACGCACGCGTTGCTTAACTTGATCGATCACTTAGGATCGACACAAGCCATCGGGACATGAATATGAGCTACGTAAATATACGTGAAGAAGAATAAAACACGATGATGATTACTAATAAAAATAACAAAGTAAAGAGCAGACACATTGAACTTAATGTACAAGTATTTATATCTGTGCAAAACAAACTATAGCATAATTTAAATAAAAGAAAAAGATCAATCATCAAGGACGATGACCCTAAGAAGAAACGATCGATCACAATAAAGGTGTTAAATACACTTGAAGAATGTAAGGGAAAACCCGTCTATAAGTCAAGACAGACATGTTAATAGTCATGTATTAATGGAATATAAACATTGTGTGATTTATATCAAAAGGTTATTTATTATGCGCTGAGCCCGCGACTTCGTTCGCGCATATGAGCCAATATGATGCTCTACAACTTTTATCTCCCAGTGAAAGTCTGTTCAAAAAAAATCTGTTCAGCCGTTCCGGAGATTAGCCCATACAAACAGACAGACAGACAACATTTTTAAAATCGTTTGTTTATTGTGAAAACGCTGTTATTTTGAAATCACAAACAGACCCTTCAATTTTATTTACATGTATAGATTTTACGACCCGTAGATACCGGTGTATGGCAATGATTACCATGCCGAGCTGTCGGGTTCGATCATAATAATTATATTCGAGTATAAAAATTCTTTGGGTGCGTGTGTCCATGTGTGTTGTCCGGGCCATTTGGTTTTTGGGTTTCAATCTTTCAATAAGTAGCCTGATAGAGTAAGAAAATTAAACCAAATAACACTATCAGTTTCAAAGTTAACATCGACTTGTTGTTAGGCAAGAAAGAAGAGAGAAAAATGGATATTATTATCAGAATTTCTTAAATAAAACCAACAATACTTATAAGTTATATTATCTAAATATGCCTTATGTCGCTACTAAGTTAGGTAGGTATAGTAAGTAAGTAAGTAATACAATATTATATGAATAATATAATGCTTTAAAGTATTAACTTTATTTTTCTGCGTATTTTATTATTTAAGTGGGCAAGGAGATAATAAACCCACGTATCGCGACATAAAGCCGCACACAATGGCGAAGCCCTCTTGCGCTGAGAGGCGCGAACCAGGCTGTATGTTCTGTTAATACTAGCATAACTTGCATTATAATTATATTATAACTCTAATTCCCACCTCCAGCTTCACCCGCGTAGTATTCGTTAATACCCACATAAGTTTTTATTTGTTAATCGATTTAAATAAAAAAAATCACTAAATGCAGTTTTGGTTTAAAAGCTGACAAAATAGTTCTTAGCTGTAATTTATAAAGATCTGCTCAGGCAGTTACTGATTCATACTATAGGATTTTCTCAGCCGGAGTGTTTTAATCAAGATTAGAATAAAAAGTCTTAGTTATTATAATGAAGGAATGAGATGAAACAAGTCAAGCTAGGTATGATATGAGGAAGCCAGAAGCATAGACGGAGTTCTGTTTTTTGCCCATGGAACCATCGTTGCTGAGCGTCCGGATAAAGCCGGACACAGTTAGGCTTTTTGATTGCGTGTCCGGCCAAAATTTGAATCAGGGGCACTGCATGTCACTCAGATTACGATCGTAAACGAGCGAGGGGTGTCCGGCCTTTTAACACAAATGTCCGCACGAGTCCGTCTGTTAGGTTCGGAGATCTGGCAACCCTACACGGAGTAGGTACAATACCACAGAGTACATGTTTTATTTATTCATGTAAATCCCATAATGAAAAGTAATCTTTGGCGACGGCGACGATGAAAGTCGATGGAAAAATAAATCGCAACCCAAGTGATATAGTATCTAGAGGCAAAGGATCTGAGATGTACCTACTGGTTTTGTTTTATAATCCTCATTCATTTCGATATTGACGTTCGAAAATACGTCATCAACAAAAGGTTCCGATGGAATCGAGAAAGAGAATGTTCCGGTGCTTTGTTCCGGCAAAATATGATTGCAGAATATCACATTGCTGTCTGTGCGTATACATGTATAAATCGGGTCCAGTAGTAGAGTGGGCGGTCATTCGTACTATTTACATTCCAGATAGGTATTCTTGGCTAAATAAGCAATGTGGGCTTCTTTCATATGTCAGGACGTGAGCTCAGGATATCAAATGAAACACAGGGTTAGTTCTAGCCAAACACACCACCATCTCCGTTTATTGAATCAGACAGTTTGGCTCAGTAAATACGTTATTAGATCATTTAGATTTGGTTTGGTATTTTGACATCTTGGATTTACTTCACGGAATTACGATATTGGTGTTATCGATCGATCCACTCGCACTCGCGACTCACGCGTTATTTATCAACTATTATTAACGATTCACGGCATTTCAACATAGAAGGAGCTTTTACAAGATATTACACCGCTAGTCTTACTTTATTATTTTCCAATTCTATTGACAGCTATCAGATTCCCTATTAATCATCGCGTACAGATTAATCGCATCACACCAGTATCATAGGTTTACTACCTCCTCCGTCACGGCCATCGCTGACTCATCGCCCGTCCTCGGGTGATGCTCCGCCCCGTTAATATTACCATCTCAATTACTCGACCCGCAATTTTCAATTAGTTCAACCCGAAACAAAACTCAAAATCTTTAACAACAAAAATGACTACTGCTGCTACTGCTGCGAGTGGATTTCAAAAACTTTATTTGCATTTTTTAACCCTGACTACCGTAAACTACCACTCGCTTCGCTAGTGTCGCTATGGAGAAGAAGCGAGTGAGAAGAAACTCCATAACATAACAACACTTGTTTAGAATAAAATTACCAATTCATTATTTGCGCGATTTGTTTTAACTTTTACTCGGTACGTCGTCACCGTATAACTATAATCGGTACGTCACCGCTATAAAACCGTATTCGTTTCAGCATCTTCCCGCGATCCATTCTCAAGCACGCTCTACCAGCGGCAACACGTATGAGGCATTGAAGATTACCTGTAACAACCAAACACATACGCGAGTATCTCTCCACGCTCGGCCCTTCCTGACCTACTAAATAATCAACGTGCAACGTTACGGCTGTCCTACATCCACACACGACCTCATGTGTTTCAACTTCTGCATCAGTATGGGTATAACACGCAGGCATTCGTGTTCAGTTATGCCACAGAGGCGTTTGAACAGCTAAGCCTCGAAAACGTCTTTAAAAAGGTAACACATGGATCCTAAATAGATATGCCACACGGACCTCTCAAAGATTTGACACTCAGGCCTATCAACAGAATTGCCACAGAGGCCTGTCAATAGATTTGCCACACAGTCCTATCAATAGAATTACCATACGGGCATACCAATTTAGGATTTTCTACACAGACTTTCTAATTATTCAGATCAATAATCAACTTCATTAAAGGTCCTCAATTACCCAATGAATAAAACAAAACAGAAATCACCTGATATCCAGAAGCGTAGTGTAACAACACTTAAAGCAGTGCAATTCCAAGTACAACTCTCTCTGAATAGATTGTGTTAAGTATTGTTGCAGATTCCTTTTTCCTTACATAGAATGCTCATAAACAAAAATTATTGTATTCCACAATATTTAAAACTTGCTTTAACCAATTTATCTTAAACTCTCACTGCCTTGGTATCTCAAGTTAGCAGAGATCTTCTTTGTGGTACTTATTTTGAACTGTATGACATGTCATGTTTGTGTGACACAGAATTCTTAGGTTGTCATTTCTTTTCTCAAAACACACTTTCAAAATTATGGTTTATTACGTGTAATTTCCTCTTTTAAATTTCAATCGCTTTTTATCAAAATATTTCTCATTCAATGTTTCGTAAACATAAGCCTCATTTCCATGGACCAGTGATGAGAATTGCTGACATGACAGATGGCAATCTTAGCCTTATCCACAAAAAAATTCAGGATTCTTTATCCACTTCTGAAATCGGGTCCAGTAGTAGAGTGGGCGGTCATTCGTACTATTTACATTCCAGATAGGTATTCTTGGCTAAATAAGCAATGTGGGCTTCTTTCATATGTCAGGACGTGAGCTCAGGATATCAAATGAAACACAGGGTTAGTTCTAGCCAAACACACCACCATCTCCGTTTATTGAATCAGACAGTTTGGCTCAGTAAATACGTTATTAGATCATTTAGATTTGGTTTGGTATTTTGACATCTTGGATTTACTTCACGGAATTACGATATTGGTGTTATCGATCGATCCACTCGCACTCGCGACTCACGCGTTATTTATCAACTATTATTAACGATTCACGGCATTTCAACATAGAAGGAGCTTTTACAAGATATTACACCGCTAGTCTTACTTTATTATTTTCCAATTCTATTGACAGCTATCAGATTCCCTATTAATCATCGCGTACAGATTAATCGCATCACACCAGTATCATAGGTTTACTACCTCCTCCGTCATATACAATGCAGGGAAGATAATGGAGGCGTCTCAGATTTTTGTGTCTATTTTTATAATACGCGTCGCGACTAAAGACATTTACATATAGATACAACGTCCAAATCACGATTTTTCTGGGTGTTAAATCTGAGTACTAAGCAAAATACTACAGCAGTTTATTTCTACGTTATTGTAATTGTGCACAACAGAAAAATTCTTGTAACAATATAATTTTACCTTATTTTATTAGAAAAATTAAATTATTTTGGACTAATACTCTGGGAATTTAAAGATAATAAAGCGGGGATATAGCAGTGGTTAAAAATTCGGCTTCCTACTTTGGGGGTCCGGGTGCGAATTGCAGGGCACGCACTTCTGATAAATCGGAGTGACATCCGTTTTATGCATTGCAACGACATACACCTTAAACGAAAACGGAAATGTAAAAACTCATCATTCAAATTTCCATTTCGCTGGGTATCGACCCTTGAATCTTCGATTCGGCATGTTAACCATTGCGCCATTTGGGTCGTCGTAGTGTAAACACAATGTAGACATAAAGTGCCAAAATCTTGAATGTACCTATGACCTATACCTATTTATTTATTTGTATGTCTCTTCTTGATGATTTTCTAAGCGCTATCATTTAAAGTCTGAACCCGCTCTGTAATATTAGTCGTAAGCGCGCCGAGCTAGTGTTTAAGAATTACAGCAACAACGCACTACAACCTAAGAGCCGCTTATCATCCAACATAATTATACGTACTCGTATAAGTACAGAAGTGAATTCCAGGCTGAGACAAGCATTCCTGACATTCCCAGCATGCAAGGAGCATAGCACATCGCTGATGGCTTTGTTGTTACGTTCAAAGTCACATAAAAATTAAAACAAATATTGGTGTTGGGTAAATTAAATTAGGATCGAAGAATGTGTTTCGCTTCTGTTAAGTAAATAATTAAAATCCTCATTCAAGTGATGTGTAAATGTAAATATACCGATAACCGAGGTGGAGTAATTGATAGAAATAACACTTCATGTTATCTAATACCTACCCATGTAAGTAATGCTAAAGGTATGAAAGGGGTTTTTGAAGGTCCATCTAAGATATTGAACTGCAAATAGGTATACACAAATTTTATCGATAGCATAGTGATTGCATACTTAAGATTCCTAAGAAGTAAAACTGTCCCTCGACCAAGTCATCTTTTAAGGAAAAACTTGAAAACTATACAATAGCACAGAGAGACAGGCAGGCTACGAGAACGTTAAACTTGCACCGACATTAGATACACCCCTTTTCTACCAAATACTTAATCCTTGACTTCGTTCGCATGACGCATTCGATATGGCCTTCGTTTAAATGGCAATCCACAAAAATGCCAATTTTCCCCTGCTCTAATTTAGGTTCATTGCAGATTGATGACGAGAATTTAAAATGCCTTAAGTAATTATTTTTTCAGGCTAAACTGAACTTTGAGAACACGAAATACTGTTGGTTTCCTAGCGGTTATGGCAATACCGTTATCCTCAGCGACTAAGTTTAGGTTCTTTGTTCTATGCTTAACGTCCAACTAAAGTGGCGTAACATCAACTTAGGGGGTTATCATTCTCGTAATTGAATTAAACGATGCAAGCATGAAGATAATGTATTCATAATTGGGTTTTCTCGTTCTAATCACAGTGGCTACACAAATCTGGGGGCACGGCAGTATCAGATAGGTACGAAAACAGATAAAGCAGATACTAAAACACAAACAAAAGATTTTAATTTTTTTGTCTGTCTGTCTGTAGTGATGGAGTAACGTAGTGGAGCAACATATAGGCTACTTTTTATCCCGGAATTTCCGCAGGATCGGGATTTATGCCACGCGTACGAAATAGCGAGCACAGCTCACGAGCGAATAAAATATTAAACTTTCGATGTAGGTACGAATAAGTATTACGATTTTGAAATATTAAACTGCATGTCTAGAGAGGTAGATATTTTGCATACAGTTTTAATTATACTTTGGCTTGCAGGTTTTTTACAAATAAGCAATCGCTCATAATGAGATAGTACATACATATACGCTTAATAAAATTATTCTTATCAAAAAATTCAATGGTTTTGCATAAAACTCAAACTCTTGTTAATGTAACTCAAAATTATTTCCCTTTCTTGTCATCTAACTAAAAATTGAATTGCTTTGTCAGACAAACGCAACCCAAACGTAACTTTTCAATGGTCCAATATAGGACTTTGGTTGGAATCGAATAGGACCGAACTGCACGCAACGTTTGTTTTGGACCAATACAATTTCGACACAATGATTGATGCGCAAGGCTCTATGTTTTCCAATAGTGCCTCATCAATGTATTAGGGTTGTCTCGCGTCCATTGTTGCATAGCACTATGCAGTTCAAAATTATTCATGATATTGAAAGGATATCATGACGGCTAAGGATATGCCTAGGGCTGCTTTATTTGCCGCATCATTCATCATCATTTCAACCCATCATGGCCCATTATTGAGCATGTGACTCTTTCTCATAATGAGAAGGGTTATCTTTACATGCATAGATAGGGCTGCTTGTTTATCGATTTTACTTTCTCTTTGTCTCGTGAACTATGATGTCGTTTAAGTTAGGGCAAAACTCTTTTAAACTCAAACTCAAATCGTTTATTTCATTTAGGAATGTACAAATTCTCCGAACGTCAATTATTGATTCTATCGCCGTTTTGCAAAAAATCTTTGGTTAGGTAGGTATGTACCTGTAAACCTGGGTTAATCGTATCCCACCAAAAACATTCTGTAAAAAAATAGCTAAGTCTCGATAGAGCTGCTTGTTTATCTCTAAAAAGTAATGAAATCTCTAGACCTAGTTGAGCCAAGTCTCTACAACCCCCCCCCCCCTTATCGTTCAATACAAATCTCACACAGATTTACTTTTATGACGCCCCACCGTGTTCCATTTGTCGCCCTCCATGCGTGACGCCCGCGTGCGGCGCACGCCTTGCACGCCCGCTTACGGCGTCTCTGATAGAAAGCTGACGTGGACTGATTAACTTACTAGATATTCTTATTAGGCTTGATTGATCGATACCGCCAATAGTTTGACTGTGCTCTACCGATATCTCATCAGTGTCACCTGGTACTCCAGACCTTCTAAGTTCCCAAGTTTTGATAGCTTTTCCTTAATGTGGGCGTTAAACTCTACCTCTGTGCCAAATTTCAACGCTCTAGATCTATGGGAAGTACCAGTTCTATTTTGATGATCCTGAGTCAGTCAGTCAGTTAGTGTCGAAAATGCGAAACTTTGCATTAGCGTAACTTCGAAACTAAATGATCTACCGACTTGAAATTTTGGATTTCTAGTGTGTGAGTATAGCTTATTAGACGACGATAAATTCAGCGTTCTAATCCTAGCCAGAGGTTCTCAAATAGGAGCCGGAAAATGCGGCGAAATGGTTCCAGAAAAGGATGGTACGGCAGTGTTGCTTCGCGCTCGACTTGGCGGGGGCACTACCGTGCCCCCAGACACGCAGCTCTATTTTAGATTTTGTATTTTGTTCTTCAAAACCCGACAAACGAACTTTAAATTAAGCAGTCAATGTCTCCCGTGGACATCAATAGCACCAAAGGACGGCCCAACTTTTAATGATGCGTATATTCGACTATATTCACAACAAAATAGCAAAGATTTATTATTATAATATAACTAAAATATTTGTGACATCCCTATCCATATGTCTATAGTGCTTATGGAAGAGGAAACTAGAACAGTTCCCTCTAGTCACACAGCAATTTGAGCAAACGAGTGTACTCACCACAGAACTACTCACAGTACTTAATGTAATCGGGTTAAATAAGGATGATGAAGAATGTAAGGAGTCTCGTCTCATCGTCTACCTACCTATATCATCGCATTCAATGTTTCAAGGGTCCTGAGTTCGATTCCCAGCGAGGCGAAAATTTTAATAATGAGTTTAAATTGCTGTTCTCGATCTGGGTGTGTGGTGTGTGGTGCACCTACGATAATACAGGGAATCCAAGTGCGATTATTATTATTGGGATCAGAAAATAACTTCGACACATGATAGAAGAAATTAACCAATGTCCGTTGTTCACATACCGAGAAATGGAATTCCCTCTAGTCCGATAGGGAACAAAAATAGCGGTGTCGGATACGAATACGAGCGTTGCTTGCTTTGGGGCTTCACGGTTCAAGTTTTAGATAATAAATGGTCCAAAATGGCGTCCGCTAAGCGGGCGTGGGTGGGCAGGTAGGTAGGCACTTGGGTAGATTGTGTCTTTTTTTCCAATTCCACGTTCCAAATTTGAATAGTCAACTCTTTAAAAATTCTCAGCGAATTTTAACAGATAACGAAATATAGAGCATTTAACGAACGTTGTAGTCTGGATTCAATTCGAATTTTGCTCTAAATTATAATAAGGGTATGTGATGTTTCGGCCAAAGAAAACATCATTAGGAAAATAATTTTCTTTTGAACTTTTCTAATATTCTCGAAGGAGTTACATCGTACTCGACTAGAATTGCACATACATATTTGATTATTATTTTTATTAATGACTTGTAGTCAGCGTTAGAACATAAATAGGTTGTAAAACTTCTTAGCAACGAGAAACTAAGTAGATTCGAAACAAAAAACATCGACATAAAATGATACATATTTATCAACGTGACTCCCTCCAGAGACAACGTCGAGAATCGGCCACACGAGCGAGGGACAATTACTGACAGAGAATCGACTCACATCGCGGTAGGTATTTATAGCGAGCGCTGGAATGCATCGCCCACCTATCAGCCGACAATATTACCACTGTCAAGTTCATTATTCACTGATGGACGAGACCAATACCTTTTGCTTTAGTTTTACATACAGAATGATCTAATTTGAACAGCAAGTGTTCTGTCAAAGGTAAATAGAAACTGTTCAGTAAGTTCAGTAACTAAATTAATGCGCGCGAATGGTTAAGTAAAGTACCTATTAATTTTAGTATCGATTCATCTGTTTAGAGGGAGTTGAAATAGAGTCGATTATATCGAGTCCAATTATTTAGTTCGTTAAAGTTCCACGTTGTGTATTACTTACAACTCTTTTGAAGTTTTATTTTAAAACAGAAGCAGTTATTTTGTACGCTTAATCTTAAGGTAGAATTGATTGAACTACTTACAGAGCTATTCGGCCAAGTGTATCGAAGCTGCGAGCGGTAGGTACATACTATGTCTAGCTTAAAATACGATCCACTTTTCTCGCATAAATAGCGCTAGAGACAAAAACAAACACAATTAAGCCTTAAGTACTGGCATTAAACGAGGAACAGTGTGAATCAAAAGTTTAAAGACGCGTTAAATCTAGCAAGCAGCTGCGAAGTTGGAGCGGTGTAAAATTCAACTTAATGGCTCAACAAGATAAAGTTTTTATTTTATTGCGTATTCTAATGTAGAATAGAAATATACCGATGTATCATCTAATGAATTTTGACCCAATATTTTTACTAGGTACTAGGTAGGTATATGGAAGTGGTCGCCTGTAAGAGACCTAAGATTAAGTCCCTTGTTGTATGCTGCCATTTAGTGTGTTTTGGCGTGTAAATGTAATGAATAGAGTTAGACTGTGACAATTATTAATAAAATATCTGTGTGAGATGATTATGTACCTACTTCAGATTCAGAAATAGATGTGAGATTTTATTTTACATTTCTTTGTCAGATTATACTGTAAATAAATGATAAATTAATTTTTTTAAGCAAATATTTTTATTGCTTCATATTAAACATATTAATATGGGGATCGTTATCCCCCACTTTAATAAACCTTAACCTGCTGTTGCTGAAATTTTCATTAGTAATTAACGACAATTTTATAAAGACAGTCATTCAGAACGAGACACGTATATGTAACGCACAGTCAGTTCTGTAGTCGAATCATTATCTTCATTACTGTACATGTGTCGTTCATTATGTTCATTAGTGTCAACTCGACTGATCAATTGGTGTTTACACAGAGCTCGTCAATTAACCGTGGAGTTATTGTCCAATATTTACCCACATCGACTAATGTTATCGTTATAATTTAGTCTAAGCATCGTGTTACGGTATCCGAAATGAGATTATGTGAAACTTAGCTTCACTATGCTCCGGTAATAAAGTTAGCGTGCTCTATCAGCCAAGACTACATACTTTACTATAGGAAGGGATTAAAGTCAATCGTTATAAATATAATAATATGTAACTTATAGTGCTTTGACTGAATAAATTTGCTAACTGGTGTTATTTTTTAAGTAAGCTGTACATGAATAATTAAGATAATAATTAAAAATAATAAATCCATAAGTCTAAAGTGGTGTGTGGAAAACAAGACAAAACAAAATATAAAATATAAAAAATTCAAGAATAAATAATCATTGCATTACAGCGAGTGAAGCGATGGCGGGTTAAAAGTTGTCCAATGTAATCCATACAATACCATCGAAATACGAGCTTTTATTGAATTGATCGGGTACCACTGTGAGCTTGGCACCCTCAGAGCTTGATACGAGCTGGCACAAATATTTCTTTCAATAGTACTTGGATTTTATAAGAATAACTTCATTGAGCCGAATATTCAAATAAATTGGCTATTTAGATAAGTAAACGACGAATGATTATGGACTTGCGAATATTGCAATGTTAACAACAACTGTAAAGCTAGTTACACACACTCCTAGCCTCACAAAAAGAGTCCCTGTGACGTGGGTGCCATTGACATCAAACAAAGAAGAGGACACACCGAGACCAAAAAACAAATCTAAACTCATCACTAAAATTCGACGGGAATCAACCCCAGGACACTTTTGAGTGCCATATTATGCACATTATGATATAAAAATATTTAGGTTTCTGCACTCTTTTTTCATAATTATAAATATTACGTGTCAGGAGGAGCTTCATTGTAACAACTACCGGAATATTCTGGATTGGCATGAATGGTGCGTGAGTGGTATAAAAGGGGCACTCGGTCGACTGGGTGGCATTCTAGTTTCATTACTCCTGACTCAGGATAGATGACTAGACATAGATGACTAGTATGTTCCTTGCAATCGACTTTCGAACTTAAGACTGTTGTCGTAAGGTCGAAGCGTCGTGCGCGTACTTTCGAGACGGCCGCGCTCTATTGTTCTATTGTTCGCTTGACATGTTTATGGCCCTTACTGTTTATTGCTTCCGGTTTAGCGAAGTAGATGTACCAGGGTTGTCACATAAATTTGAACTGTGCCGAATGATGTACCTAATCCTCAGTCTGCGCAATTTTCGTTATCACAGATTTAATATTAAAATTTTATTGCAAGATCCGAGTGACTAGAAAAGCAACTAAGTTATCAAACTTTAATATTGCACCAAAAGTAAGTACAAATGCGACTGCGATATAAATATGTGAGAAATGACTCAAAGTACACAATATTACTTAGCGGTTAAAGCCGAGAGCGGAGATCTATTTCAATTCCCGCTCGGCACACCTTCGAGACGAAATTGAATGTAACATTCTAACATTGTGGACGGAACAGACGATAATAGCGAATTATAAATAGCACTATACATTCTAATAGTCACTCCGACTCCGGTGTGTTAGGTTAGGACTTCTTATCGGTCGCTTATGCTCTCGCGGCGATGCGTCGGGAGAAGTAGCTACCTACATTAGTTAGCACCCAAGTCGAAATGAACTTCTAATAATGTGAAAGTGAATAAGGATTTCGTTTTTGTTAAAAAGTAAATCTGTATTATTACCTAATATTAGTGGAGTGCCGTAAGCTTTAAACCTCGGAATCCAGGGATTATAAATGAATCTTTATAAAAACTGTTGGATTGTATTTCAAAATGCACATATAAAAAGTTTAAGAAAATAATTACCCGATCTTTTTTTTCTTTTTGAAACTGGCGCTTTCGGTGTGGTCCCATAATTTGAGCAACATCTGACGATTAGATTTGAATTAACTTGAATAATAATATGTAAGGATGTTTAGTAGTGGGTATTTATGGTTTTTTCGTAATAAATTTTTACTGAGTCTATAGATTTTTGTTTCTCTTTTTATTTGAAAGCTGGTACTTGCATTGTGGTCTCATATAAATTTGAACGGCATCTGAACAGTAATTTTTGAATTATCCTTAATAATTTTTATGTATGTACTAGCTTATGCCCGCAGCTTCGCCCGCGTGGAATTCGTTTAAGCTTCACCCCCTATTTCACTCCTTTAGGGGATGAATTTTGAAAAATCCTTTCTTAGCGGATGTCTACATCGTAGTGGCTATCTGCATGCCAAATTTCAGCCCGATCGGTCCAGTAGTTTGGGCTGTGCGTTGATAGATCACTATGTCAGTCAGTCACCTTTGAGTTATATATATATTTAGATAGCTATCTTTACTGTGTACAAAAGTGGTCGAAACATTTAGATTACTTAGGTATAACTCTACAAAAAGTGCCTGAGCTAATTCTCTAAAGTTACTTCGTTACGCCCGCGTGGAATTCGTTTAAACTTCACCCCCCCCCTATTTAACCCCTCTAGGAGATGAATTTTGAAAAATCCTTTCTTAGTGAATGTGTACATCATGGTGGCTATCTGCATGCCAAATTTAGCCCGATCCGTCCTGTGGTTTGGGCTGTGCGTTCAGTTGAATCAGTCGAAAATCATAAACTTTCATCCCCTATTTTATCCCCTTAGGGGTAGAATTGATCAAAATCCTTTCTTAGCGGTTGTCTGCGTCATAATATCTACCTGCATGCCAAATTTCAGCCCGATCCATCCAGTGGTTTGGGCTGTGCGTTCAGTTCAATCAGTCGAAAATCACAAACTTTCATCCCTTATTTTATCCCCTTAGGGATTGAATTTATCAAAATCCTTTCTTAGCGGATGTCTACGTCATAACATCTACCTGCATGCCAAGTTTCAGCTCGATCCGTCCAGTGGTTTCGGCTGTACGTTCAGTTCAATCAGTCGAAAATCATAAACTTTCATCCCCTATTTTATCCCCTTGGGGGTAGAATTGATCAAAATCCTTTCTTAGCGGTTGTCTACGTCATAATATCTACCTGCATGCCAAATTTCAGCCCGATCCGTTCAGTGGTTTGGGCTGTGCGTTGATAGATCACTATATAAGTCAGTCAGTCAGTCAGTCACCTTTGAGTTTTATAGATATATATAAGATAAGATAAGATGTTACAACATATCTTACTATTTAGAGTTCTGATTTTGATAATATTTTTTTAATCAAAAGCTTTACGTAAGGTCCCGTAAAAATTTGAATTCCGTCCGTATTAGTGCATTTTGAAATACAGTCCAACAGTTTTATGAAGATTCATTCATAATCCCTGGATTCCGAGGTTTTACAGATTCAGGATTTGTTATTTCATGGTCATGAAAATAAAGAAGGAGGTACCACTGTTTGTAATTGCTAACCCGTTGTCGATCTAAGGACAAAACATTCCGGTACGACTAAATCGTTTTATATAATATACTAGCTACCCGCCCCGGCTTCGCACGGGTGCAAGTTAGATTTACCATAGCAGCGCCATCTATTGATTACTTACTCAACCCAGTCGAAAGGTATCGACATCTGTTAGAATCATTTGGAGTTAACAGATAATTGTGACTGTCAAATAATATTGTGACTGTCAAATAATAAGAGACAAATAATTAGCAATAAATTAAAATTGCGACTATAATTTGAGATTTAAACTATCCTATCTCTCAAGTTGGATCGAACTGCACATGGTGTGCGAATTTAATTATAATCGGTTAAGTGGTTTAGGAGTCCATTGAGGACAAACATTGTGACACGAGATTTATATATATTAAGATTATCATCAGCCAGGAGGGAGGCCAAAAAAAATAACATAAAGGGTCACGTAGTATGGATATGTTCCCTAAGCAGATTAGTAAGGGGTAAGGGGACACATTCATTTTTAAGTTAGATCTCCAGTAATACAACTGCAAACATCAGCGGTTTATGTGTGATGCGGCGCAGACAAGTATTAATATTTTTTAAATAATTAATATTTTAGCTTTTTGGCGCTATTAAGACCCTTGATACTTTTTATTCTTTATTATTTCCTATTAACAGTCGTTAATCAGTTACATTTTTATCATACCAATCATCAAAATAAATCTATCTGTAATGTATTAAATTATTATTGTTTGGCCACCTAGCGCATGTGATGATATCTTTTTAAGTTTAAACTATCAATAGAAATCTGAACTCAATTAAGTGTTATAACGGACCCACTCGCTAGTAATGATGACTATTTCTTTTAGTATTTGATTGTTTTGTATTTCACTACAAAGGTTTTTTTCGCGCAAGTAGATACTGACATAGTTTCTCCCGGATACAATTTGTTTTCTACAACGATTCTTAAACCTTTTACATATTTATCTATAGTAAAATATTAACAATATAATTATAAAATGTGGAATGATAAACTAGAATGTATACATGATACATGGACACTGGGCATAAATGGAATCAATCTCATATAGAAAAGTTATTAAAAAAATCATCAGCTTTTGTAATTTCTGTATCCTGCTCATCATCACCCTTTTCTACTGCATGGGATTGAAGTCTGTATTCTAGGCTGCCGAAAACGATGTCAATACAAAGACATAAAAAAATCTCAATGTGATTATGTTCGTTTACGGAGAAAGTAATAACGTGTTTATCAGGAATGTTAGCTTCTAAAATTGCTGTTATTGTAGCTCAGGACTAGCTGAGAGCCTGATGAACTTCGTCATATTGCCGCCGCGGGCTTTGGACGTCATAAAATATTTAATAACCCGCAGACGATAAATGTGGGCCATGTTTTGGACGATGAAGTTTTTCATGTTTATTTAGGATGCTTTAAATATTACTAGAAGAATTTTCATAATGTTGCCAGTAATTTCAGTCATATCCGACGTCCGTGTCCGAGCTAAAAAACTTGCACCTAACTATCTACTAAGTTAGTAATTTCTGAGAATATTAAATTATTAATTTGTCGTGATTAAATATTGTATCAGTGTACCTTTGAGAATTTTAATTAAAGAGATTTGAAACAAATTGAAAAGTTCATTTTACATAATTTTATTCTATTTTAGTAAAATACTCCGGCCTTGAAGTTATTTACCTACCTGCGTATGAATCAATATGTGTTATTGTTTTTTTTTAATGTTTTGAATAACACAACTTTATTTTGCTAACAACTTGTCATTTTATTAGTATTTAAAGCGTGTTTTATTCATTATTGATAAAGGTAACTTAAATGAATATTTCTCAAAGTTAAGTAAAGTAACGAGGATAAATATTTGTGGTTAAATTAAGCGTTCATTTGTCGTAGAAATAAATAAAATTAAACCATAACGATATTGAAATTGCGGATTGTTTTTCATTTAATTTGTATTTTAAAATAACCTGCGGTTTTTGTGGTTTCGGTCGAACGCAAAGTATTTCGATACGCATAAAATGAATAGGTACATGGCGAAATTTCAATATCTTATTCTAGATGGAATACAATAAATGAAATTGAAAATGATACAATAGGTGTAAAAAAACTTTGCCAATGTTATTCGTCATTTCACGTTTCACGTGTCGTTCATGCAGCCGTAGGCAAAGTTAAAAAGGGCATTGGAGAAATACCCCCATAAATTTGAACTTAATGACCTCAGTAGGTAAATCAATTGATAGTCTGCGGAAAAAGGAGTGTTGTGTCCAAGTAAACACAAGACAAGTAATCTTGTTGTCAATAATTATAGAATGTGCACCTTCATGTAATGTAGGTATTAACTACGCGTAGTAACTGCTTTCGCTTCGCTTCGGATAACTTGCCTTAACATGCACACTCGAAAAATATCCAGACGGCATTTTTTGAATTGACTCATCTGTCTTTTATCTGTAAACCGATTCAAATAAAATAAATAGGTACATCAGTGAAAACCACATCCAAGTTGATTAAACCGTGTCTGTGGTTAGCAGATGCAAATAGACAAACTGACGAACATTTAACAAAAAAAAAAAAGAAAAATACATACCTAATCTAAAAATATTCTGAAATATAGTAATTACACCGCTAATCAATAAATAAAATAAATTCCAGTAGCGAAATGGTACCATGGCGTACTACAGCCTTTCAAAGAGTTTTTAGTTCGATACCAGGGAGAAGAAATTTAAAAGATGGATTTCAAATTCTCTTATCGGTCTGGGTGTGTTGTCCTAGTCTCCGACTGTTGTCAATGGCACCCATGATACAAAGAAACCTTTTATAGGGCTGTGTTTTCAGCGTTTTTTTCTTACTTATTTAATGGATTAGTCCCCCAAAGATTAATTGTGTTTATAAACTTTATTGATCACAATATGCCTACATAAATAAATAAAAAAATAAATGATTTTACGCTGCGCTGCGTTCCATAAAAGGTAGCTAATTATCATGTTAAAACCATCCTCACACCCCTAACGTAACTAAGATCTATGATGGACTACTAAATCAATAGACATGAATTGTATTCTGAGGATATGCTAGTCACTTCTGACAAGCCCAGCAAACAGTCCTCGAGACAGAACAATGCAGTTGACATTGACCTCAAACCGGTGTTCCTTGGAGACTATGGATGCATTCGGTTAACCGTCTGCCGCATTTGGAATGCATTGCGTTTTCACTTTCAGGTCAACCAGTAGATAACTTTTATGAATCGTCATTGTATCATTTACAATTTATTTGTGACCTCTTTTTGTGTTGCTAAGACCATTTATTGAGGAAGGCTTTAGATGATAATTTTACACAAATGGGGAAATATTTAAGTTTTATTTATTTATAAAGATTAATGTATCTCTAGTTTCGTAATACATTAATTTTATGGCTATCCAAACGTGCGTTTGACATAAACCACAACCTCCACAGTTATTTTAAAATACTAATTAAACGAAAAGCAATTCGCAGTTTAAATATCGTTACGGTTTAATTATTTATTTCGATGACAAATGAACCATTAATTTAAACACAATTAATTATCGTTTTTATACTATAAGATTATATCCCTACTAATATTATAATTGCTATACTAACTCTGTTTGTATGTCTATGAGGCTTTCACGCTTCACAACTCAATCGATTTTAATGAAATTTAGTACAGAATAGAGTGTTTATCTTAGGAAAGAATGTGCAACCCTATTAGGCTTTGAATTTCTGATGTCTTTACAGATATGTACAACATAGAAGGAGGTAAAATTAAAGTCCTGATCAAAAACACAAACCTATCTTTTCTTTTTAAAAATAAGAAAATAATTAAATAACATTACTAGATAAGAAAACACACCTAGATTGAGAAAATAAATTTTAACGCATCTTTTTAATATCCGCCTCGCCGGATATGACTCTTTGGAGGCTTTGGGCAAAACGGACCACTCGGAAAACGGACCGCGGTCCGGTTTTGTCTTTTGATTTAATTTTGAACCGTAGCCCGGTAAGGTATTGGTAATGGTAACCATAGCGATATACGGATCGCCAACTCACATGAATGGTTGGGTAAATTGGGTATGCCCTAAATCGCATCAGTACGTTATTAATCCTCAATTAAGGGACGTGTTATTACGAGGCTGTTAAAATAAACGTGCTAAAACGATTTCTTGGAAAATAGGTCCCACGACAAGAAAATTCACCTTAACAGCCTTTTCAAATGAGGGTTTTGATTAATCTTAATTCCTCAACGGTTCCGCAGACGTCGCATCAAAACGCCATTAAACTTTATGCAGGATGCCGCTTTGTTCGTGAGACTAGAATGCTTCCTAAAGCCATTGTGTTATGTATAATATTATTACAGAAAACACCGTAATTGTGGAAGCTGATTAAGGAATAATTTCTGATAATGTACGGAACGAAATAGATAGGTTTAACTACAGGTGTTAATGCTAGGTTTAAGCTATTTGTAGATACTCAGCAATAGCGAAGCAAGAATAGCCATTAAAGGGATATCTAATATTCAATTAATTGACGAGCTTTGCTTGTTCGAAATATTGTGAGCTGTTCTTTGTTTTTTCATAATGACAGCCAATGCTTGACCGTGTGACACATAGGTAATAAAAACGATCCTATTCAATTCAGATATTGGACTTTGATAAATATACAAAAAATATAGCTGAGTTCAAAATATTCTTAATAGACTACCATTTACGGTATTATAGTTTCTTAATCTCAATCAGGAGGGAAACTGCTCCTTAAATTATGACTATCCCACTTCTGATTGGATTTGATAATTTTACACAAGTGTTAGGAACGCTTTGGTATCAGTATTAACACAGATAGATAGTGTCTAATTGGGTAAAACGGTGTTGGACTACTTGTTCATTTGCTAATAATCTCGTAAATTATAAAAACATTAATTACCATTTAATTACGATCTTTCCATAGCGGATACGATGTAAAAATAGAATTTAGAAAAACAATTCCGAAGTCGCTAAGTAACGGTAGTCTGTAATCTCAATATTTTTTAGCTTCTAATAAAATTATAACACAAAATTCTACTTATTTAATCCATTCAGTTCATTCCACAATAGAGTAAAGAAATTTACTGGGTGCGACAATGTAAACGGATACCTTTGATCATACCTATTATCCTCTTACGTGATTTTGTAAAGTACATACTATGTACAACAATACGCAATAAACCATTCAAATAATTTAGGCATAGTATCAAAAAGCAAAATAAAGTATAAAAATGTTTTTAATAACATGGTTGGAAATGACAACTTTATTCGACACTCAGGCGATCTAACGCACGCCTCGTAGGACAAGAAAAGGTTTCTTATCAGAAAACAATCACGCGAGATATAATATGTTACTTAAGTGTTTTTGTAGCGGTAACGAGCGGGTATCCTACGATTTCGCCTTTATGTTAATGATGTAATAGGGCGACAGTGACTTCTTGATTACGTTCATAGGTCATCTGTTCGTTTCATAAAAAATGCCCAGCATAATTAGTGGCAGCATGATTCCAGTGTTACGGCTGTTATGACCTATACAAGATCTTTGTAAAGAACTAATCGTTCCTTCAGGAACAAAAGAAGCACGCAAACGTAGACACTGTGTTTGATGCTATTTTTGCTTCGAGACCAATAAATAACAAACTGAAAAGCCCTAGGAGAGGCTTGTTCGCATGATACTTCGGTAAGGTCGTGAATGACGTCATAATATTCTCGGCATAATCCGAACGCCGTCAAACTGGTCGGACTCTCGACTCGAGTATGATTCAGATTGAATTCACCTAAACTACAGGTTACAGGAGTGCTCTGTCTGGTTCACAGACTAAATACCTACGCCTTGAAGCAATATACGTATCTACTATAGGTATATAGCATCTAACAATGTGTTAATACGACAATAAAAACGTTTGTACATCGATCTATTATTATGCTACATTGATGCGTTTGTATAACTTTTAAAGAATAATGCGTGCACGCATGTAGAAGTCTCAGACACGTCACATTTGGTATAAGCTTTACGTGGAGAGGTGCAGAAAGCAATAATAACAAACCCATTCATTTAATAAAATCTGAGCGTTCACAATGTCAATGTGAAGTAACTCTTATCAGAATGAGTTACAGTCGAATTTGGAGCGCAGAGCGGGACTCTAGTCCACTTTAATAGACAATACTTCTTTACCTTAATACATAGGTATGTTTATTTTGCATCTTGGGACCTAAATCTTTACCTCCATAATAAATATCAGTAGCAGGTGTTTAATAAAAACAAAATTGTGCTCATTTTTCTCCTGTTACACAAACGTAATAAGTAATAACCTATAAAATAAAAGCTCCATTGAGTTTATTTGCAACGTTCATAATATTCTACCGCTATGAAATAGGAATGAACATTTTGAGTCTTTGAGGGTCTTAAAATGTAATTTTATGTACTGTTGCCTGTATTTAAATTACGCAGCGTTACCTGAGCATTACCATTCTAAACTGAGCTCCTTAGATAACTAAAATTGGTACTTGGCTCATCATTACAAGCCTTTATTGAGAAAGTTTCTCAAACCGGATTAGGGTGAACCATGTATCTTACAAAGCGTCACATTGTGTAAGATCTATTACATTGGAGCAGCGCAATGTTTGGGTACTGGGAGAAATGGATCATATCCGCTTTATCGTTTTAACGGCACGCTAGAGCCCCACATACAGGATTTGGGAAACTCACTTTTCTGAAAATAACCCCTGTAGTGTAGTTGTAGTGGCTTTCAAAGCAAGGAGTCCCGGGTTTCATTCTCGGTTTGAGTTGATATTTACTTGATGAAAAACATTTGCACTCAACATTATTAGTGCTTTGTATTCAGTTCTTTAGGTTGAAGTACATTTAAAAGCTTGAATAATATTTTTAAACGCTGTTCAATCCTACTTGGAGGGAAAATATATTGATTGAATTTTAGTAACGAGTAGGTACTAATTACAATTTTAATAATCGTTATTCGTTCAATCAATTAGAAGTTGATCCAATGCACGCTGTGCCCTGTTCCCTAATTCGCGGTTAGTCCCATTCTCTGTAAGTATAAATTGTCTTCCGTCCAATTCGCATTATGTGCTGGAATCTGAAAATTTGTTAAAATTTTGACAGGGAATTAACAATTTGGCACATATTTAGATGTACTCATTTTGATTTCAATTGTGATGTGGTGAATATTTTAAAGCGTGATAATCATATTTGATAGGCAATTAATAAGCAATACCTAAACGTGAATTGACTCAACGCGAATCGAACGAATTGCGCCTAAAGTTAAATCGGATGAATTTTACTTTAGAAAGCTTGGAACCTACTTTGTTTTTAGTCAGGTAACTAAAATAAATAAAGAAATAATAAATCGAATTGAGAACTTCCTCCTTTTTAAAGCCTTATTCGTATTTTAAGAAAATTTGGATTTGTAGGTCATCCCGATATTTATAATTTTTGAAAAGGTGCATAGTTCAAGTTGTTTAATTCTTATTTATATTAAATTTGTACGTCCGTGATTGAATCACTGATTCCATCAAAATGAACAGAGGTAGGTTTCCACTTATTTAAATTGTTTCTGCCCACTGAATTTGGATAAAGCAGGGTGTGACGCACTCGTAAACAAACAGATCCATAACAGATCTATTGGCTAAATGAATCTTGTATCTATTGCCGTATTAGGGTGGTCTGCAATACTGATCGCAATATCATGTCGAGAGACCAGGGTGTTATAAGAGGCGACAGAAGTTGAAGCTTGGTTAGGGATTAAGACTGGATGATTAGCTATCGTCTTATTGCTTGACTTAGCAGCCAATCGACCTGTGGTGCAGCTTGAGATACCTTTGATCATACCTATTATCTTATATATCTTATATATCTATATCTTATATATCTTATATATATTTTAATTCTTCCTTCATTTCTTGGCAGGTAACGAGCTAACGAGTTGCATGGATTTTACCAGGTAGGGAAAAAGGGGGCTGTGTGCCTTGAAACACATTATGACCTAACCTACCAACCTATAGTTATTGTTCTCTTTAAAAAAATCTGTATTCTCGGCGACTTACGTGTTACCTATGCAGCTGTACTATTACAATAAGTGGCTCATTTTGTTACAGTCGGCTATTAACCTATTAACGTTAATAGGTGAAGTTTTCATCAAATTACTACATAATATTATTATATTATGAAATATTACATAATTAATTAGCTCAAGACGTGACATTGAAATAGGTGCGTGTACCTTTTTACTCAGAATTACCTATCTAGTTACCAAACGTACGGACTCTATTATGTACTTGTAAAAATAAATTAAAACATGTTAAAATCAAAAAACAATATTATTAAAATTATTAAAGTAATACCATAACAATAGCATCGAACACTCTATTAATTAAATAGTTACGTAGCTGTGTAATAGGTAAATAATACTTACGATAAGTACGTTTATTTTATAATTTCATTGGTAAGTAGCTGTAGGTACAGGTACAGCTGTTCATACGCACTAAATACTTCACTTATGATTCATGATTAATACTTCGAAAATCCAGAAGGAAAGTCCGATTCATCAATATTTATTTTTAGCTCGAAAAATTCATAGTTATAGGTAAGTACTTGTATCCCTAGATAGGTATAATATTAAACTAGTTAGATTACCTTTAGGTAATGTCTAAATTCAACAAAACATGTTGAATAGCCTACCAGGTAAAATACCTGTAGGACATTAATTTATTTACTTTGACAATACATTAAAGTTGACGTTTTATCTTAACTGTGCCAAGTCCTCCAGCTTCCACTCATGCGGTATTGTGGGATCTAATGACCTTTACTTAGGTCACATTTTGAAATAAAGAATACAGCCTGTATTGTGCACTTTACTGGATTGCTTTCATTATTATTAGATGGTCACAGTATTTATAAAACTAAGTTGAGAGAGCGCCGTATGTGAGGGTAAGTGCACAAGTTCTTTAAATATTTCAAGGTGCAAAGACCTTTACTAATTACCAAGTTCAATAATATCTTGCGATCTTACTCACCAGAACTGTGATTAATCACAAACGGATATCACGAACGGACTGTTCCAAATGATATTCAAAAGCAAAAAACCGAAAATCACAGAAAGGTTCGCGTACGCACACAATACTATTACTTTTCACACAATAAGAACGGGTTATTTATTGAATTGAAGCACGGATTATATCGTTACGATAATGTTCTGAAACGTTTGGATCACTTTGAACAAAAGCAATAACTTTCACGAGTTATGTAAAAGTTGTTTAGGAATGTCGCCGGTCAAAAATCGAAGCATTATCCTGTAAACACGGGAGCGTGGTATGCACCGGCCGCCAGTCGCGCCGGTCGACGTGCTTAGAGTGCTGTCGGGCTGTCAAACGGACCAGCTGGTTCGAGACCCGCCACTCTAGCGGACAAACTCACAACTAACTTGAGCCGCGCGGTGAAGTGTTCCAACTTACTGTTTATGTGGTTTGCTCATACCGTTCTGAGTTCTGACTGAGTTCATATTAGCGTAGGAGATAAAATGAAGAGTATTTTTTGTGACTATAAAGAAAGAATGGTTTAGACTTTACAAGTTAGGAAGCAATTTTGATTTTATCGGTTACATTATTCGTAATCAAAGTTTTTTTTTTTCAAAATTAATCGTAAAAGTCTTGCAGACTTAGTTAGCTAAGTACCTAATCAGATTTTGTAAGCAAAAATAAGATTTTGTAATTTTTTAAAAATACGAAAATAAAACATTTATAATACTAATATTAGCAATGAAACAAATGCAATTTTTCCAAATTATCTAGTCGTAGTAGTAGTACCTATTATTTTTCTATTTCGACGTATCTAAGAAATAATAATTTTAGTAGATGAAAAAATAGAAATTAAATCGACCAATTAAACCATCCACATTTATATTCTAAAATTTTATATCTAAAATATTCTCTAAATGTAAAATTATTTCTATTTCCATTTATGCCTGGATACCCGGCACCAAAAATGGTGATTCTTAACTTATGCGCCTTTGTCATAGCTGCGAGCTCGGCGCGTCATGGCGTCGCGTCGCTGGGGCGGGACGGGGAGGATATTGACTTGCGGCGCCTCCTCTGCGCATGTACTACGAGTACCTATACCATGTGTTTCTGCTAACAAAATTATCACTATTTCTTTGTTTATATGGCCATAGAACACAATTACCATATTTGTGATCCCATCTAAATCGAACGGGATCATTGCCCCGGTAAAACCGCATTGCCGCAGTCCTATACGATCCGGATCAACGCACACGCGGCCTTGACCTCGAGTAAAGAATTAGCGCAACTACCAACTTTTAAGACGCAATCGAGTTATAATACTCGGGAACCAGCCATATAAGTATGTAGCTTCTACTTATATAATCCAAGAACCAGATATTTCGTATTAATATACATCAACGTCGACGTTCCCTATTTATTCCTCGGGGAGTTTGGAACTTTTCCCCGCGAAAGCTTGTTTTAGTTTACACACAAAACGACCGTTATTATGCTCACGTTGCCGTCGCGTCGCCGTCGGCATAATTTTATCTTGTACTAAGCAGTTTGGTAAGCTGTAAAATTCACAAGGACTTATACTATGACAGAGACATATGGGTATAATATGACAGATATAAAGAGATCTTGGGAAGCTTTCTCATGTTACGTTAACCAAACTGGAGGATGTATTGGGTCTCGAACTGCTCTGCTGGAAACAGTCGAATAAAGTCAATTTTGCAATGATTGAGTTTATGCGCAATTTTTATGTATGCCTGAAGTAGGTACAATACAATACATTTGAAAGGCTAAGAGAAACAAGAGGTGAGCCAGAGCCACAGGTTACACTAGACTAAATATAGTCGTATTGTAACGAAACACAATATAGCCAAAAGCCCATACCCTTCCATCCATCTTTCCCGAGTTTGAAGGTCCCAAAACGTACCAGGAAATGGAACTACAAAACTAGGTACTTCCCTCGACTATCTGTTATGTTAAATGATCGAGAAACAGCTTCGGAATCTTGTAGATGACTTGAAATTATCGGTTTGTTTCTGGAAGACGATAGACGAGTGACATTGAGTATTCTGTCGTGCAATTTCAATATCCCGTCGATATTGGCAGCACGGATGCGAAGGAATTAACTCATGGAGACCGTTTGTTGAGGAAATTGCAATGTAAATGTGAACTCACTTACCGATCCTGGAACCGAAGTATGACGTGAAGTTTTCAGATGGGTAACAGAGAGTAGTGACGAAAGAATATCCATCGGCAACAAGTAAATAAAATTGGAACTTAGAATGTTTAATTAATTAGAATAATTAAATGTGGAGGTGATAGCCTAGTGGTTAATAATTCGGCCTCCTTTTCGGAGGGTCCGGGTTCAAATCCCAGGGCACGCACTTCTGACTTTTCAGAGTTAAGTGCGTTTTTAGCATTTAAATATCACTTTATTATTACACTTTATTTAAATATCCGCACTTGGCCAGCGTGGTGGACAATGGCCTTAACCTTCTCGCTCTGAGACGCCCTTCGCCCTTCGCCCTTCGCCCGTGCTGAATAGTGGACCGTGATGGGTTGAGATGATGATGAATGTTTAAATAAAAGAAAAAAACCTTCTTAGGTTTTTGGATGTCATTGGCAATATCGACATACTCATCTGGCACAAGAATCCATTAGTTATTTCTGATGAAACGAACGGGTAAGATTTGTTTATTATGGTTTATGGTACAATTTTCAGTATTTTAAAGGCTGATCCTAATTCCATGAAAGATCACCTCAAGTATCACTGATCATTAATACAACGACAAAAAGAATTTCTCTCTGAATTTCACCACAAAATTCACACTTCCCACATTTTTATATCGTTAACATAACAACATTATGTAAAAACATTATTTAGTTTGTCAGTTCGTTTATGGTCTGCAGATTGCAGTAGAACAAGGGTTGGCTTGAGGCCAGTATGCGCTCAGTTTTTAGCGTGTCACTTTTTCATCGGTTTTCGCCTTCGGACGACGAAAGAGGGGAAGCCATTACTTTGATTTATGAAACAGTAGGATGCCTCGGCTGTAAGCAGCTACGATACACCCAGTAAGTATACAGATATGGTATCTTTTTGTGCTCAAGGAAATGTCTTTGTTTTTATTATATATAGTCTGATACAAATATACCAGCATTTATTACGCCTTTTGATTACAGCCTTTTTATACCAGGTAAGTAATTAAGTATTTGAAACTTAAACGGAGGAGAATTGAGGAGATATAGCACTGCAGTCTGAGTTCGTTGCTATGGAACATGACGAAATATAAATAGAGGATAATAAAGAAATAGGTAGATGAGAGAAGCCGTCCAGAACATAGAGGTACCTATATCAGTAATCTTTAAGTCAGTTGCCTAAGAAGGGATTAATAATAATACATAGACTGACTTACTGTTAACAAAAAAAAACGACGTTAACATCGACAAGGAAAGATAACTCCAAACTATGTCGCTTAAATATACATGGGACCAGTTAACTAAAACTATCTTTGGAATAAAACAAGGTTTATTTAAGCATCACAATCTAATTACGGTTTAAGGTTTCTATGTGTCACCTGTAACATGACCATTGCTTTGCTTACCCACCATATTGACATTGTAAACCTTTGTAAGAAACATTCATCTTATCTGCTGAATGTACTGTTTATTATCAGAGGAATTAAGGTGTTCAATGACAAAGATTTTATTAACCTATTCAGTGTGCGATAATCTTTAAATGAGGAGGAAATGGCCAGTACGGAGCAAGAATCTCTTTTTTCAACTATCAGATTCCTGTACCCAGAAGCGAGAAAAGAATTGATTATTTATTAACTCTAGAGATAACAATAACCAAAATATGTTATTTAGGAAAAATGTGTTTCGTTGAACATGTAAATGAAACAAATATTTTTGTTATATAAATATACAATGTAGCTGAAATCGTTAGCGATCCAGTTTAGAATTTAATTAAGAAAAGCATCCACATAATATAATAGTTGCAATCAAGTTCGTGACTTATTCAAATTAACTTCATTAACTTCAGAATATGTTAGTTCCACATAGGAAGCATATTTAATTCACAGATTAAATTGCAAACACGAGAAGCAGAAACCTACCTAGGAATTACATTGTAACAGTAAGGACCGTAGAAAAAAAACATCTGGTGAGAGTGCCCAACATGAGATAGTACGAGAAGGTAAGAATGTAAGATTGTAAGATGAGTTGATTGATTGTAAGTTGAAAGTTGATTGTTGAGTGGTTGAGTGGCTTCAGTATAATTGGTCCAGCACAGTTCTATGCTATCATAGAAAAAACCGTCACGCAATGCGAGACAGAAGGTAGTATCATTCTGTCTCTTTTTTTTCATGTCATTGGAGTAGGTAAGTTGCTCATTTTCTTGTATGAATGCGGTAGATGACATATACAGGCTACAGGTATGTCTTGTACTTTTCTACGTCTTCGCTAAATATAGTAAACCCAACTTAACCTTGAAATGAAGAGAGGCGCTGTGGGATGCATTGGACCCATGAAGCAAAACTAGTAACTGACAGATGAATGACCACAACGTACTTATGAATGACTTTTGAACATGGCGGCATTAGTTCCAATTTTTGCCATTTCAGAGATAAGTTGGGCGCACTATACGTAATATTTTACAGACGAGACAGTAAACAGAATCATTCTCTTTTTTCATGTCATTGGTGAAGTTTCTATTTTTCTTGTGTGAGTGCGATAGATCACACATCTTTATATACGTCTTGTGCTCTTTTAGGTCTTTGGTAAGGACAGTTGGCCACCAGTTGGCGCTCAGTGTTCTCCACACGAAGCATTCACGTCACGTTTTGTTTTTGCAGTCTGCCTGATCCGCCGGAAATAACACAAATTACGGAATTTTTTAATCTGTATAATAGACGACAGGAACAGAAATTCTAAATCTTAGAAGAGGGGAATAAAAACAGAAATAATGGTTTCTGAATGGTTTCTGGTAAACAATGTAATTTACGTTAATATTCAAATTACAAATATAGCTGACTCGACAACACAGAAGAGCTCGACAATTTGACTACAACGCCATCTGGCCTTATCATAGTTGTACAAATGCATTTATGCAAAACTGTCTCTAAAGTACCTATTAAAGAAGTTAATTCACACATTATAAAGATAAAAGTAAATAAAGTAGGTACCACTTAAGATCTAGGTACTAAGATAATATACGTTTTTGTTAAAAATGTGTTTTTCGCACTATTTATTTCTGTGTTAAAGATACCTATATTTTGTACAAGGCTTTACTAAGTTTCAAAACGTAAATCCGCCTACGTAAAAGTTGCGCCCTGAAGAAAGTTTATTACAATCTTATTTGAAATTCCTAATTAAATTTACCGTGCACCTACCTACTTAATAGCTCAAAAAGGCGAAATTTTTTGTTTTTTAATTTATGTCTTTATTCTCTGGACTTGGCGGACGCCATAATGAATTTAATTAGAAATTACAGAGCCTTTCTTGTCAGAAAACTATGGAGACCAAAGTCTCTAGTCTAGTTTGTCTGTAGTCTACATGCAGAAGACAATCAAGACATTCAAGATATCGTTAAGTACCGATGGCTCATTTGTCGAACTATGATAAATCGTTTAAGAGTTCTGAATGAACGGATGAACATTTTACCTATTTACGGACTAAAATGTCTAAAATACAATACAATACAATCTCGCGATCACGCGGTAATTTATATTCGTACAGTGTTTGAAGGTATATCATATTAATACATCTAACTTAATCAGAAGATGAAAGATATAGGTACCTAATTAGTAATTAGTAGAAACAGTTTGAACTCTAATTCAAGGTAAACACTTACTTATTTTGCGAAAAAAAATTTTCATTCATATGCTTAGTATTATATAAAGCTGCAAAAAAAATTGACATCATTTTTGCCAAAAAATTTGCTGTTTCGAATAAAAATGACTTCCAACGAGGCGTCGTTTGAGTCGCTTCTGACGCAACGGCCGCGGCCGGCCGCACCGCTATACTATATAAGTACGCGTATGATTCAAAAATTAGCCAAGTGCGAGTAGGACTCGAACATGAAGGGTACCGTAGTAGCAAGTAACATAATATAAAAAAAATATTTGAGTTGATTGAATGAAAAATAAATTGCGGTTTAACGATATACACATACCTCATGAAAACTAATACTGAACTATCTAAATTCCACGAGAGAGCTCGAAACGCAGATAAATTATGTTCCTTACCATGCAAGACCCAGCTATTTAATCAGAGCATATTCGGCAGAGCACCCTTGATTTATAATAAGCTGCCAAAATCTATGCGTAGCACCGCTGTTGATGTTAAAATGTTTAAAAATAGTCTTCGTAACTTTCTCCTCAATAAATGCTATTACACAGATATTGTTATCATTCTCTTATTTTAGCAGAGAAAAAATATATTTTAAAAACCTCATCAGCATTTTTAAGACCTATCTATATGTAGATACCTACCCCACACGTATGGCTTTGATGAAAAAAAATTTTAGGGTTTCAGTCCTAAGTATTGGGAACCCTCAAAATTTATTATTATTTTTTCTATTTTTTTAGATAGACAGACATGACGAATCTATAAGGGTTCCGTTTTTTGCCATTTGGCTACGGAACCCTAAAAATCAAACTCCTGGCTCGCTCGCTTGATGAGTATGATTGAGCGCATTTGATTTTTTCAGGATGCAATCCATCACACTTGGACTTAACCCAGTCACGATAAACAAATACATATTAAAAATAAAGAAAACAATAAGAAACCTAACCTAACGTAACCTAATGTCCTAACCTAGCTCAATCATGGAAAATTATGGTAGGTACCTATTTCTATTCGAAATTCCAAAGCTATAAACTAAATTATTCTATTATCGGTTTACGCCCTTTGTTGGCTATTTGAAGAAAAAAATAATAAGCCCTCTATAAAGTCATTTTGTGCGAATATGCTGCTTCTATTAGTCTCGGTGACATTTGGAACTACGTACAGGCGAAGTGAAATTGTTAACTAAGAAGTTCTCAGTACTGTACGCTAGAGGGCGTTCAGTTAAGCTGTATGGTAAACTAGTAACTTGTTAGCATGCTTTTTGCAGTAGCCTATAGATGGCGTTAATAGTAGATTGTATAACAAGGGAGCAAACCGCGGCGAGGGCGCTTTTTTGAATCCAAAGAAAAGTGAGGGATTCTTTAGTAGAATCCTGAACGTAGCGAGGGATTCAAAGTATGTCGCCCGAGCCAAAAATATTTGCTCCCGAGTGATACACTCTACTTTTCATCCCCCCTCTATGAGAAAATAAAAGGCGCCCCAAATTCAGGAATTATACTGTCACAGTCACTAAACTAAACTAAGCTAACTGAGCTAACTGAGCTAACTGAGCTAACTGAGCTAACTGAGCTAACTGAGCTAACTGAGCTAACTGAGCTAACTGAGCTAACTGAGCTAACTGAGCTAACTGAGCTAACTGAGCTAACTGAGCTAACTGAGCTAACTGAGCTAACTGAGCTAACTGAGCTAACTGAGCTAACTGAGCTAACTGAGCTAACTGAGCTAACTGAGCTAACTGAGCTAACTGAGCTAACTGAGCTAACTGAGCTAACTGAGCTAACTGAGCTAACTGAGCTAACTGAGCTAACTGAGCTAACTGAGCTAACTGAGCTAACTGAGCTAACTGAGCTAACTGAGCTAACTGAGCTAACTGAGCTAACTGAGCTAACTGAGCTAACTGAGCTAACTGAGCTAACTGAGCTAACTGAGCTAACTGAGCTAACTGAGCTAACTGAGCTAACTGAGCTAACTGAGCTAACTAAGCTAACTAAAGAACTCATTTATCAAAATAAAACAATGAATTTCTAACAATCTGAAATGAATTCAAAAAGTGCGCGGAAAACATCTTTTCTGCGCACTTCATAATCTATGCCTTTAGGCAAGCATCTGTAAAAGTCCTGTAGGCGGACTTCTCACAGATAAGATAATATGGCAAGCGGCGAACGTCTGTTTTGCCGGCCCTGAGAGGACGCAAAACAGAGCGATAAAAATAAATAAAAAAAATTTAATCACCGGAAGCCGCGACGGACGAGAGGTTTTGAAATAAGTAATCATTATTATAATCATTTATTATTATAAAATTTCAATAAGCATAACACATAATATATGAAATAAATGATCTGAGTTTGCGTAAGTTTTAAATTGACCTTGAACAATGAGGAAATCATAAATTCGATCTGTAGGTAGGTAGGTACCTAATTGACCTATTGTGTAGAGACGGCGATGCAGCATGATTATTTTTGTGTATATTAGAAACTGCCTTTTGTAGTTCACCAAATTTGAATAAATAGTACCTACTTAGGTATGTATTTTGGTAGGCTTTGCTAGGTTCAATATAATTTATTTTGGAAAAATTCTGTCTTCAAAAGGTTTCCAGGTTAGATCGTGTCATTTTAAATCTTAAGAATCTTAGCAAATATTATTAACCGGAAATGTGATATTATTCGTACGAATATTAACCGTCATCGTTATCTGCGCGTCACAAAATTGTCCCCATCAAGTAATGGCTTAGGTTTGTTGTGACTATGACTAGACTAGGTACCTACTCGTACTTACCTACCTTCACCGTTCTTATCAATGACATGCCCGCCGTTAACTATATGAGCATCCGCGTGTAATAATATGCTTTTGCACATATCTAATATCTTGTGCGGCCCCTTAGTAGTGATCCATTTGCAGCCACCCCTGGACGTGCCGCCTGCGTGAGGTGCAAACCTTGCACGCCCGCTTATGACGGCCTTGATCAATGGTATACTTTACAGGCCTTTGAGATCACCATGGAAATTTTTGAAAAACAAAGGTTTAAGTACTCAGGATAGTTTTGATGAAATATGATGCTATCCCTAAATAATTATTCATTTTCAAAATACCTATAACTTCAAACTTTTATATTACCACCAGCTGTGCCCGCGGCTCCGCCCGCGTGAAACTCAGTGTGTCACAAAGTTTTTCCTGCGTGAATCCCGATCCCGCGAGAATTCTTGGATAAATAGTGGCCTATATACGAGTATAACATCCCACAACTTCCTCTACCTCCCAGTGAAAGCCCCAAAAAATCTGAGCCCGCAAGTTCATTCGCGAATAGGAGCTTTTCCCGCGTGAATCCCGATCCCGCGGGAATTCCAGGATAAAAAATATGTTGCTCCATAACCTCCTCTATCTCCCACTGATAGTCCCATAATATTCTAAGCCTGCGACTTCACGCGTAGGAGTTTTTCCCGCGTCAATCCTGATTCCGCGGGAATTCCAGGATAAAAAGTAGCCTATATGTTGCTTCAAAACCTCCTGTATCTCTCAGTGAAAGTCCCATAAAATCCGTTTTGCCGATCCGGAGATTAGCGTGTACAAAGAGACAAACTTTTTATAACCTTTCAATCCCTATTTTACCCATTTAGGGGATAATTTTTAAAAAAGTTTGATACAGGTTTTTCATTATTTTTTATCATAATTCTAAACACCAATTTTCATAATACTTGGTTTACAATTGACGGACTTTCATACAAACTTTGAACCCCCATTAGACCCCCTTAGGGGTGGAATATCAAAAAATTCGTTCTTAGCAGATACCTCCTATCTATAAACTACTTCCCTGCCAAAGGAGATGTTTCAAAATGTATGGAGCCCCGGCCACCTCTTTGTACACTATACTCAAAAATGGAGAAACACATTTAAAACAATTTTCAATCATCCAATTCCTTTAAATTGCTTTAGTTTGGTGGTATAACACAAAAATATACACTTAAAATTGCAACACAAAAACAAAAATCCGTCATAGCGGTAAGCTGTCATCACATGTCACGTTGGTTGATTTGATTGAAGTTTGACATAATATGTACGTACATTTCTGTCATATTAAAGTGACAGTAGACAGTTCGTGATCTATGATCAATGACAAATTGGCAAGACGCCATGTTGAAACTTGATAAAATTAATGATAAATACAATTTTTGTACCAGAAAAGTATGCATTTAAGAAATTTTTCTTTATTTTTCCCGAATTCCATGGATTTCTCTCGATTTTTCGAGGTACTGTACATGTTGTGGGCCGGATTTGAAACATCTCCTTTCATCTTAATACGTTCAGCGGTTTCTGAGATTTCGTGATGAGTGAGTCAGTGACCTTTCGCTTTTATATATGTTAACGGAAATGTGTGTAATCCGTCATTGTATACAATTCCTACGAAATGTATGAAATTCCTAAAATCGCCCGGAAATATGTGAAATAAATTATATTAAACACATTTCCTAGGAAGACTATACATTTCCGAAATAGCAATTGGAAATGTAAAACATTTAAGATTTTAATGGGTACGCGGGATAGATAATATGAAGATATTATATTTAATTTTTACCAGATTGTCTCACCGAGTGCCTTAATAAAAATATTATTTTATAAAACAATGAATACTCATTTCCATTACTACTCAGTCAAATTCTTCAAGGTGTAGGTAGGTCGAATTGGTTACAGAACCGAATTAGCCTACCCCTACTCAACGTAGTCTTGTATGCCCTACCCCTAGAGTGTTTTTTAGAACCCGGAGGCGCGGAGGGAGGTCGGCCCCCGCCCGCTGTAACAAAACGCAGACACCCGGGCGAGCCGGAGCGGCTGAGGCTGGTCGCCGAAGGCAAACCAGCAAGCCGAAGCTGTAACTATTACGGTTCATGAGATACAGCCTGGTGACAGACGGACGGACGGACGGACGGATGGACAGCGAAGTCTCAGTAATAGGGTCTCGTTTTACCCTTTGGGTACGGAACCCTAAAAACGCCTAACATCTTATTTACAAAAATGTTTTTTTCAAACAAACTAAATAGCACAAAATACAGGAAAAATAGAACAGCCTATCTAAACGTCAGTCACTCACTTTTGACAAGATCGGTAAACAATCTTCTGTCATATATAATAATAATAGATACAGCGTGTTGAAATTTTGAATATTGAAAAAAAATTGCTGTGGCAAAAGTAAAGGAGGTATTTGATTGAAAATTTATTTGGGGGCTTAGGTAATCATTAGGTACATAAAATTAAATTTATTACTGTATGGTGGTAACCACGTTGTATATCGGGAATCGAACGCAGGAAACACTTTGTGACACACTGAGTTCCACGCGGGAGGAGCCGTGGGCACAGCTAGTAAGTATAATAAAGCATAATTTGTCACATAATTAAGTATGCATTCTGTCACTTATCTTTCATTTTAAGTTTGGTGACTTAATCAGGGAGGTTTCAAATTCCCTTCATACAGCAATTATATTCAAGACAAATGTGTGGAGCCGGTTACACTTTATTAGAGGCGAACTTCTCAGTCCTCTGGGGTAGTTACCGAATTAGAACTTAGACTCATACTGACAATTACTAGCTGCTAACATTAACATCAACTAAGAGTACTAAGACGTCTATCACTAAGAGTCCCTGCCCAACACTATCTACTAACTGGACTAACCATCCTAGTTCCTAAATTGAGTCTTGTTTTAGGTCGTTCACAGTCGTCATAGCGACAGCGTAAGGGTGGTGCTGCATGCTCGTTCGCTACCTTAATTATATAAAAAACGTCACGTGCATACAATATAGTAATAGCCATGTTTATGTAAGAGTTTTGAACCAATTAAGCGAAGTCGTTCTAAAATGGACCATAATAACAATCTTAATATTTCTTTTAGCAAGTCTTGCTTAGTATACGTATAACACTTACGTCATTTGCACCTGTTTATGGGAGAAACGATTCGGTTAAAAGTGTATCATTTTTATAAGTATGTAGGTATTAATTATCATTCCAAGGCGATGTTCTCACGAATCTATAAAAAGAGATATTTTATAGTCAACGCCTACATAACATTGTATATATTTGTTTTGTGTTTCATTAAATAGGATCAAAATAAATTACTTTAAAAATAAAAATATTGCTGTTGCGAAGAACCGGCAACAAACTCAACAATATCGCATTTCTATTGTAATTATTGCAAGTGTCATCATGACTGAAAGTATTCCAAAACTGACAAAGGTTTTCTAGAATTTTCTACGTGGGTGTAGATATAGTAAGTAGGTAGATATGTATAACTCTGTGTCTGTCTCTAGTTGTTGTGTGTACTGCTATGTATACCTACTATTTAATGCGTATTATCGGTTTTTCTTACATTTTTAAAATTAATAATAAAAGTCATTAATTTTCATGACGCACGTTCAACAATAGCAAATATTCATAAGTGACATAATTAGCTTTTATTTTAAATCAAAAAACCGGTCAAGTGCGAGTTGGACTCGCGCACGAAGGGTTCCGTACCATTATGTATAAAAACGCCAGAACTCTGGTCTGTTGTATGAAAGCCTCACTTGAATATTTAATTGTAGCCACATATTACGCACAACTCCATCTCTTGGACCGAAAGGTAACTAAACTATCGCTGAGGCCTCGAAAGTATGGGCGCCCACTTAAATATTTATTTTATTCTGTTTTTTAGTATTTGTTGTTGTAGCGGCAACAGAAATACATCATCTGTGAAAATTTCAACTGTGTAACTATTACGGTTCATGAGATACAGCCTGGTGACAGACGGACGGACGGACGGACGGACGGACGGACAGCGAAGTCTCAGTAATAGGGTCCCGTTTTACCCTTTGAGTACGGAACCCTAAAAACGGTGTCGAATGCAACAAAGGTCTTCAAATAAAGTTGAAGGTTTTGTTGAATAGTTAAAAAAACTATTTTTGCATCATAACTACATATGAGATTTCGTGACATTAATTTAGCGGGAAGTGTACCTAAGGGATGGCTTGTAGTGTTAAACTGACTTTTTAGCTTAACTAGATATGCGGCAAAATTTTCATATGGGTAAGTAACAAAAATGTGTATTTTTAATAAAAGTATTTTAGGTCGGCCATAACTCGTAATTTATCTAGTTATTAGCTCAGATTATAGAACCATTTGGTTCTATAATCTGAGGGTATTAGTTATTACCCATTTTTAATACGCTATAAAAATAATATCTCTTCTCATGATATTTAAAGAGACTTATGTTGCTATGACACATGACATTGTGGACACCGTATCACTGCTACAGTACAAATAGATACGTTGACTGTTGAATAGAAACCTTGAGCTATTCAAAAAGAGAGGCGGTGGCTGTACCTACAATACAATAAGAAGTCTAATTTTAAAACCAGAAAAAATGTAGCTTGTAATTTTTAGCAGAGTGTTTATGTCAGCCGCATGATTTGAATATTTCAGGATTTATTTTTATATAATTTTTTACGGCCAGTTCCCTAAATAATTTTGTAAAAAATAAAGGTGTATATTCTGTGATTTCATTACACTCCCCTCTACACTGCCCTCTCAAAAATTGACAGGATTTTTGATTTTTTTCATCGGCGAGTAAACTATCATAAAAACATTGTATTATTTTATATTTAACTAGCTGTTGCCCGCAACTTCGTTCATAAATAGGAGTTTTTTCCGCGTGAATCCCGATCCCGCGGGAACTCCAGGATACAAAGAATCTTATGTGTTGGTCCACAGCCTTCTCTATCTCCCAGTGAAAGTCCCATAAAAATCCCATGAAATTAGCGTGCACAAGTTACGGTAGTTAAGAAGGAAGGAAACTTGTTTTCTAACGAAAACAAAAAACTGCATTGAAATCGATCAATCTGCCAGAGACTGACACACAGACTGACAGTTCAAAGTTATTACACCCCTCTTTTTGCGTCGTGGGTTAAAAATAACGTTTCTCATTTAAATATCAACGTCCACGTAAAACATTATCCCTGCTCCTAAACTCTAAATTTCCCAAGCCCATCTTACATGTAGGGCATTGTAGGGAGATATAAGAAGGGCCTAAAGCAATGATGTTAGCACGTAATCTAATATCCGACGTTCTCCCTACAATGGAATGTGCTGAAAAATAACATTACGCCGTGACTTCAAAGTATGGTTCTTAGCCTTTGGGTTTCATGAGAATGACAATAATACATACTTTAATAACAAAGGTATGATACTATGTATACTCGTATATCTGTCTCAATACAATACAATACAAATACTCTTTATTGTTCACCAGTTTTGACAAAATAAGCTCGATATAATAACAAGAAAACAATCGGCGGTCTTATTGCTAAGCAGCAATTTCTTCCAGACAACCTAATGAGGGAAAAATTACAAAAGGACACAGATTTATGGTAGGGTGTACGAAAGTTAACAATTGATTTTATACAAATTTGTGACTATATTAAAGATAACAAAACTATTAAAATAATCATTTAAGAGAGCGATCATAGTGACAAGTAGTGATTTTTTACTTGGTTTTTGAAGGATTCTAAGGAAGGAGCACGTCTAATACAGATAGGTAAGGAATTCCAAAGTTTTACAGCGGTGACAGAGAAGGAGTTATCGTAAAAGTTGGAAGAGTGGATAGGAATACTCAGTGTCAAGTTTGATGAGGAACGAAGGGGGAGGTCATGTGTCGAACTAATGAAACAGAAACGTTCTTTTAAATAGGATGGACTAGATGGATTAAATAGGACGCAGTAGAGGGCAGAAAGAATGTGAGTATTCCGGCGAAGGCGAATTGGGAGCCACTTGAGCTTGTTACGGAATTCAGAGACATGGTCATATTTACGAAGGCCGTAAATAAACCTTAAACATAAATTTTGAAGACGCTCAAGCTTATTAAACTGCTCCTCAGTGAGATCAAGATAACTTATGTCAGCATAATCGAGAATGGGTAATAATAATGATTGTGCAAGCGCAATCTTCGTGGATATGGGTAAAAAATGGCTTAGTCTACGGACTGACCCACTAGATGCATACATTTTACGACACACATCATTAATTTGAGGAGTCCAAGATAGTGTGTTATCAAACAAAATGCCTAAATTTTTTACAGTACTGCTGTATGCTATTTGAACTCCGTCAAAAGTAATGGGACTTAATTGTGGCATATCTAATTTGCTGATCAATCTTGAACTGCCTATTATTATGGCTTGAGATTTCAGTGGATTAACCGTTGTTGTCTCGTGTACAGTAAACAAAGAAGTAATTAAGAAATTATCTTTTAATGACTTAACTGCTTCATGCTGTATTGCATTGTATGTGCATTATATAAATTTAAATTTTATTTATATAATTTATAATATAGGATGATTTATAATATAATTTATAATATAACATTGATATCATCAGATATCAATGTTTTATTAAAACTTTCAACCTCAGCAAAACTAGTTGAAAGCAACAACTGGATTATTTTTATTATTACAATTACTTGCTTTGCTTCAAGTTCCTTCAAGTACAAAGAAATCTCCTGATAGAATAAAATGCTCATGGAAGTCCAAGAACGGACACAACCAGCATCTAAATAAAAATCTGGACTTTATCGTACCTAAATATCAACATAAATACTTACTGCAATATTTTGCACCGAGACTGCGTCGCTTCTCTCTAAACTTATTCTTGAGTATTCTTCTCTTCAATCGATTGAGCACTACATCCGCCTCATCTACACTCTCCGAGGAAGAAGTTCGAAACACTTTCACCATTGTGCCTATAGAGTGTCTTCTTTCACTTTTAGAATCATTCCTCACCAGATGCTTAGGCTCGATTTCTGATAAACCACGACGATACATTTTCAGCCGCTTTTTCATTTCACAATCTGCCGCGACGTCAGTAGGGTAATTAACACTAGAAGGTTCGTTCTTCATACTATACCTTTAAAGACCGAAGCCGTCAATTTGACGGTACTAGAGATCCAATCAGAATACTCATTAAATTATTGTGTATTTCGCTTTAAAATGAAACAAAAAACATTTAAACGTTATTTTTTATTAATATATAACAATTATGGCACTTAAACTGCGTAACATTTGTAACAAATATTTTTTTTTAAATATTTTATACATTTTCCACACACAGCTTTTTTACAAATTGTGCAGTTTTCACACGTTCTATTTTTTACAATTATAATTAACCTGACATTGCCGCCTCTTATTGGTTGTAGTAGACTGTTCACCTGTCTCAAAATTAATTTGTTGTCTTTCAGTTACAACTGAAGAAGTTCTTTTTTTTTCACATAATCTGCACGTAGCGTAGATCGTTCACTAGTTGAAGGATAAAAGCATGTCGAGTCGAAGTATGTATGTACTCATGAATGAATAGCCTCCAAGCAGAAATTGGTTTGTTATTATATTATCAACATATTATCGTTTGGTGTAAGGAGTAGGCCCAGAGGTTTCCCTAAGCATATTTTGCTGGCTGCGACGTCCTACTCCACAAGCGTTTGCAGGAATACAAGTCCACTCTGTACCGTCACTTGCTACCTGTAACATTCCGACTTCCGGCCCGAAGATGTCCTAGCTGAACGTCCACCGCGCCTTGTTCATCGACCGCTAATTGATCCACGGGAAACTCCGTGTCCTCTGTGTGAATTCATAACAATATTATCCGTTGCATAGGAATCTGCTTCGGAGTCGTTAGATGAAGAAGTGACCTGCTCCAGCTGAAATTCTGCATCACGGTTTTCACTCATACTATCTGATAAATCGTCACCGCTTTCATCACCTGACACATCTTGTTGTAGGTATATCTCGATATCGCAACAGTTCTTGCTCTATTTGGGAAGTAGTGAGACTGCGACGCATTTTTATTACAAATCACAACTGCACACTGAGCGATACCAACGTCTACTAAACAGGCCAAACAGGCCAGGCAACAACGACTTACACATAATTCAAATTCAAAATAAAACAAAAGGGCCCTTATTAGCTCATAGAACACTTTGTTTATAATTCTTATCCCTGCAGTCAAATTGACGGTGAGCGGTCTTAGTAGGTATTTGTAAAGGAATCTCATATACCGCATATAAATAAATACTTTTGTATAAGGATTTAAGCTAACAGTACCAAATAAGGAAAAGTAATCAAATATGAAAAGGAACAAAACCATAGTTTGTAAAATATTTAAGAAAGAAATTGCGATACCGTCAAATTGACGGCATTGGTCTTTCTAGTGTTAATGAATTCATTGTCTGAAGTATTATCCTCTATTTTGTCCAAACGCTGCGTTTTTTCCGAGCAAATTTCAGACAATTCGTCATGCTTCGTTGTTTCGTATGAATTTTGCAGTGGATCAGGTGGTTTGTGTGGGCGAAAAGTAAACCAATCCGGATTAGAGTCGGTACGGGCTAAGCTCTTTAAGTAAGTTTCGAGAAAAAATACTTTATTGTGAGGTTGCTGATAAAGAACTCCGGAGTTTGAGCGCGGTATCTCTTTTTTACACATTTTCTCTCGTAACATACAATCACTCAACGATTGAGATGTTTGCAATGCTGTGAGTTCACAATTTTCTTTATCACATTTTTTGTCAGAGGAATTAAAATTATCTTCTACAGAAGTGACCGAAGAGGCAAATGTGCTGTTTTTTTGGCTTGACTTATTTTGATCGGCATGTTCCTTAGGATTAGATTTCAGTATGTCGTCACCTGTCTCGTTGTCGGAGCTTTTATAGCTACTAATTTCACTGGGTCCATCGGAATGAAAGGGCGTAGTATCCAGACTATTCTGTTTAGTATCCAGGAAGTTATTATTTATTGTCAGTTTACTTGGAATGTTAGAAACACTATCATTATCTTTAATTATGTAACCTGGACATTTTTGTTTGTTATTATCATTACTACCAATTAGAAGAGGAGATCTATAAACACGTGTATATATTCGATCTCCAGAAACAGATTTGTGTTTTCTTATCAAATTTTTGGAAATAACATGTTTGTAATCTTTTTCTCTTAATGATTGTGTAGTCTTCAAATATGGTTCATTGAAGTCCGAGCTTTTAATAGATATGTTATCATCATTTGTTTCTACAAGCAAGTTACCGTCACAGTCAAATAGTTGCACAATCGGAAATTTTATTTCTTGTGACAGATTTCGTGTACGTAGTTCCCATTTTCTATGATTCGGTTTTTTAAGTTGAATACGTATAATATTGTCATCAATTATTGGACCGTCACTATCACTCGAGTTCTCTTTTTTTGCCATTTCACAAATTTCTTTCTACCACTAACACTATACATTTGCGTTAAAAAGCACACTGGTTATTATGAAAGCAAAACGTATTGTTACTCAATGCTAATTTGTTTGTTTACAGTCAGCTGTTCCTATACAAACTGGCGTCGTGCCAGACAACACGATTCTTTGGCATTCACTCTGAATAGCACCAATGTCAATTTTGTTTTTCAACATACACAAATTTGGGGGCACATATCCGCACATTTTTAAACCTTAACTGTCACAATCGGATCACGAACACTCACTGTAAAATCACAACACTGTAAATGTAGGACCAGTACGATGAAAAAGATTGCATAAGTCGCGTGTATTTCACGACGATTGCACGTAGTTGCAATATCCAATTAGTTTACTTCGTTGTTACGAATTTTTGCGATTTTGGGAAGAGGGGCGCGTTGGTAGAACCGATGTTTGAATGATGGAAAGAGTTAACCGGAGCTCCGAATATCGTTAGTCGCTTTTCCAGCGGACTGTTTCTCGAGACGGCGGCCTGCGTGTGGGCCTATGGTCGATCGCGCCTCCGGACATTTCTGCACTGAGAGCAAACTACTAAACAGATGCGAGACACTATAAATAGTGAAACGCGTCGGCAATCTGGCCGGCTCCCCTTGAACCTAGTAGTACGCTCGGCGGTATAGCAAAAAGCATAATATGTGACGTCTACGTAACAACTGTACACACTGACACAGTTTTTCATTTGACCACGAGGCGTGACCATATGCACTCGCGGGCAGTGACTAATGGTAACAGCTGTTTCTCAGCATAATAGTATCGTGTTATTACTTCACTTTCAAGGAGATAGACGCTTACAATAATTGTTTGATTCGATTTGAAAGGAATGTCTCTTATATTGTATTTTCTGTTATTATTCGTGCACACTTGTTTGATAAGTATTTGCAGACAATCTAGTTCGTTATGTATGTGGGCGGTCGTGTTGTAACGGATTGGTATCTTTTTACAAAATAATGTCGAGTCTGTCTCGATATGAATAAAATATAACTTAAGCGCTTTATAAGTAAATCTATTGTTATAAATATTGAAGTTATTCGATTTTATTTGGGTTCTGTAGTTCATGGTATATGGGTACCTACGACTAATTCAGACAGTTTATATGTTTGTAGGTAGATAGGAGACATAAGTCTCGCAGACTGTGATGGATGAGAAAAGGGGTAAATGTGGATGAGTAAGTGATCAGTAAATATGTTTTACTGATAAATTGCTAACCTAAAAAAAAGAAGACAGAAATATAGGAATATTAAAAAAATGAACAATATTATTATCTAGCTACTATAAACAATAAATGCAATTAGGTATATTATGAGAATAGTTATCTAGCGTAGATTACCTATCAGATAGCTTGAATTACCTATAAGTTCATACCTGTGGCTTCGCTTTACGATAGTATGTCAGTGACGCAACCACTCGTATAAGGAAGTTCTCAAGGATGTTTCAGTCAATTAATCCGGCTTTTTCTTATGACTTCTGATATTACATTTTAAGTAGCTACCTACTTAAATATCTTTAGGTTAATTGTTGTAAATAAATGTTTAATCTTATTTATAGAGATACGTAAGAAGAGAGACGTGATTCTTAAAATTGACTTAACCTATTTACGAAATTCATGAAAATAAAACAAACGAAAAATTTTAATTGAAGCTTATTACATACAATCGTCGCAGTTAAATCGATTAAGCTATTTCCGAGATGAGCACGTAGGTACAATCGTAGAGTAACAAGGACGTATTCTAAGAATTATTGTTTTGGGTATGGTGACGTTAACAAAGGCTGCAATAATGTTTTTTCTTCTATATCTTCCATGTACGGATAGCGATTAGTTACTTTTGATTCGTTCGAATGTACATAATATGGCTATAATTCCAATAACAAGGGATGTTATTATTAGGGTGTAAAGATATGGTAGTGTACCTAATGTGTATGAATATGGTGTTGATGGTGTCTATTTCAAATAGGTAATTATGACTACAACCAACAATTGTTGGGATGTGGTTATGAGCTTTAAGGTGTACCTATATGAATATGGTGTCTATGGGGTTTTAATCATAATATATTGTTTCATCTGAAACAACGGAAGGTAAAGGCCAGTAGGTAATAGCATTGATATTATTAGAGTACGTGGTATTTATAGAAGCGCTTACAAACCTCTCATCATCACTATCAGCGGCTACCGGCAGTAATCGTTACTGGCGACTGCCTAATGGGCGCCGGTGAGCTGATAACATAAATATTCTGTAACAGACTTGCAATGCATTTGGGGGGAATTTGAGGTTTCGAAGGTATATGTATGTCGTGGCCACATCGTAGATATGCTCACATCATGAAATGATCGACCATATCATGAAATGGTCAACTGTCTATTGGCATCTGGCCATGATGTGGTTTGAGCAGATCAATGATAAGAAATCGTTTCTCGATATGGGCAACTAAACGCGCGGCTTTTTCATGAAATGGTCAAGATTATTTTGATCATATCGTAAAGTAGTTACATTAATTACCGATAGAGGCGCTGCAAGCGCTTTGTTTACGTGTGAAGATGGCGACTGTTGGCGTAAATGTTGTTTCTCTTGTCGATTTGGCTTAGAGTAAAAGGTTAGCAACAAAAATTGCAAATTGCAGAAGACAATTCACTTCAATGGTTAAAAACGAGTAACATTGAATGGAAACATAAAAATTGAGTTGATTTTGGATATAAAACAATGAATACTCATTTCCAATACTACTCAGTCAAGCTCTTCAAGGTGTAGGTAAGTCGAATTGGTTACAGAACCGAATTAGCCTACCCCTACTCCACGTAGTCTTGTATGCCCTACCCCTAAAGTGTTTTTAGAACCCGGAGGCGCGGAGGGAGGGCAGCCTCCGCCTGCTGTAACAAAACGCAGACACCCGGGCGAGCCGGAGTGGTTGAGGCTGGTCGCCAGCAAGTCGACCAGCAAGCCGATGCTGCGCAGGCGAGTGTGGGTGTCTTTGCTTTGTTACGCAAGGGCGAAGAGGCTGCACCTTCCGCAGCGCCGGACGGCCGGAGACGTCACGGTTTGAAATTATGCCCTATATTCCGCGTTTTTATGATCCGGCCAAACGTTGATGGCCAAATCGGGAAACGTAGACGATTTTACGATCTGGCCACGACTACGACTACGATGCGACCATTTCATGATATGGTCAATCATTTCATGATGTGAGCAAATCTACGATGCGGCCACGACATGTATTTGTTACTGTACTGACTATTAATCTGTAAAGATTTTTCTCAATTTCATCGTGTTTTTTTTTTTATTGAATTAAGGTAGCAAACGAGCATGCAGCACCATCCTTCCGCTGCCGCCCATGGCAATTGTGACCGACTTAGAACAAGACCCAATTTAGGGACTAGGGTGGTTAGTCCAATTAGTAGATGGTGTTAGAATGTTAGTTGGTTAGTTTGTTAATAAGTGTGAGGACAGGGACTGTTAGTGATAGTTAGTCCTGTTAGTTAATATTAATATTGTCGAGTTCAACTATGGCAATTTGTGAATGTATCTCATCATACACGTAAAAAAAAGATCTCTGGTGAGCTTGCATAAAAAGAGATAACACATAAAGGTACGCGATTCTATGTGGCATGAGAACAAGTGGTCCGACAAATAGTCTGGCCAATAACTAATTCTAGGGTGCGTGAGCGAAACTCTAAGCAATTTATTTAGAAACGTGTTCGGGGTGCATAGGGTGAAAATATACCAAAAGTCCTGAAGTCTAGGAGGTGAGCCGGCTGGGTTGGGATGACAAAGGTGCCAATTTCTGGTTTTTCGTAGTAATTTTTGCCTTGTAGCGAAAAATGTTCACGGGGAAATTAAAGCTTATAAAATTAGCTACAACTTTGCTTCTGGGTATATACCTACACTTTTCCCAACCGTTTTTAAAGTAGGTACATGCTCCAGAAATCTGGAAATTACACTTATTCAGCGTGATGACCATTAGCTGAGCTGCAAAATTTTCCTAAAATTTACTGTGACACTATTATACTGTTGATCACGTCTACTTTTGGCGCACCGATATCCGCCAACATTGTTATGTTAATCATGATCATTAATTGTAATAATAACCTAAGTACCTGTGTTTAATAATTTCTAAAATTATCAATAAATATAAGGATTGTTTTAGATTATACATTTAAAAGTGTTGAACTACTTCCGATTATGTCTTAAGTGGGGTTGAGGGTAGGATATAAATATTGCAAGCCAAGTCATTACATTTTTATTGTAAAAGTTGTTAGGAAAAGCTCTGTCCGAGTGTGTACTTGTAAAATTAATTGGTAATTAAGTGTAAAGTGTAATAAAGTATAAAGTGTAGAGAATAAAACGTATGTACCTATGTGTGGTAATAAACTGTAAGAAAAGTTGCGGCTGGAATTTATTGTATGAAATAACTTATCGATAGGGAAGTTCTTCGTCCTTGCTGCAGATAGCCATCATCACACTCGTTTACCCGTTATTAACATAAAAAATAGAAATGTATTAGGTACATAATAATGCAGGTATGTAAGTATGTACTCGTACTTTATCTTTTTAAACATTGCATTTCTGTCCAGTTACAAGATGTTTTTTTCGGTACATTTGAGTTGGTTCATGATGAGTACAGAGAAGCTAATTACAAAACGCTATTATGTCTAATTAAGATCCATGAAATTCACACAGTTGCGCCTGATAAAGTGGAAATGTAAGCGTTACGGAGTGGAATGAGTAAATTGTGACTGTAGCCTTACACTTTAGTAAGGCGCCGCGCGCCGCAATGTTAATCGGAAATTGATACTAGTACTTTTTGTTTTTTCTAAACGCGATGATATGGTCGCCCAGCGACAAATTCCCTAAAATAAATAAAAAAAAGAAAAAAAAGATTTTATCTTACAAAAGAAAACTTAAAGTTATTCAGTCATATATTTTTTATTTAAACCATTGTAACATGGAAATGATTGATAAAAATAGGTATAAAAATAGGTAGGTACATGGATATAATACTATAAGGAAAGTAAAATTACTTTTAATAGCAAATATTTCAGACCAATACCAAATAATATTTGAGACAATAGGAGTAAGGTCAGCAAATTCATTGGGTAGGGTTGAATTACGGATGCTTCCTTGGCCTTTTGCTTCAGTCAGCTGCAAAACTACTTTTAGTTTGAGAGTCAATAGGTACCTTCCTACTTTCTTTCTTTTTCATTTAGAGATATTATGAGAGAGATACCATGGGCGATGGTGACCACTTACAATGTTTTGTTAATATGTTTGTAACAAACTTAAAATTTTACTATAAATTATTTTCTCTTTGATAGAACAGAATTAAATACAATTATTATAATTTTAGTTCAATATTATTATGTATTATGAATTCGAATGCATCGTTGACGAATTAACGCGCATAATTCGTTGCCTATCGTTTGCTAAGTATTACGTCATTTAACGCACGCGCTGCTGTAGGTAACTGTCTTCAATTAACAAGTACAAAATAGCGGAGCAAATGCCAAGGATTTATTTTTAAAAATATACTTCCTTCATTGAGAAGATCTTCAATATTGTCGTTTAGGCGACCAGTCGTCTGAACAATGTCATTGTCTTTCTATAATTATACCTACTTGACTTTGCCCCAAATATGCGAGGGCGAAAAAATCTTCCATATTCAAAAATATCAATCATTACAATATTAAATGTCATTGTCTTTGCGGGAGACTTAAGATTGATATTCTATTCATGTATCAGTACAATTATTACCTAAATGTTAATTTTTGAACTTAAACGAAGGGTTGTTTTGATGATTACAAATAAAGTATTCGATACAAATCTACGTATAAACAAAGTGAACATGAACTTCGATTGATGGCATATTGGTTAGCAGGCCATTCCGCAGCTGCCATTCGAATGCTGTGCAGATCTGTCTGAAATCTGAAATCATTGACCCGGAAATAAAGGTTGCAGACCGACAGATTCTCTGACATGCCATGTTTCATCTCGCTCTAAAAGTTTCATTGGATTTGATTGACGAAAAATGGTTTCCCATTTATATCTATCTATTTAATTAAAGGGAGATAAATTAAGCATTTTTCTACATCTTGTGACACGACTTCCAAAGGGCCGAGACTTAGAGACATAGCTTTATCTCTGTCTGGCCGTTCCATTCCATCGGAAGACATTTGAAGGTAATGCTCCCGAACGTGCTTTTAAAATGGTTTTGTTAATTCTGATATGGCTTAAATTATGGGGACAAGGGCGAACTCTGTCATTTGACCTTGAGTAATGATGAATGAAACTACTATAGGTATAGTAAGTTACTTGTAGATGGGGTCCCCAGGAAACAAGTATATTAACTATTGATTTCCGGATTTACCAGACAGGGCAGTGGTTCAAATGGTCAGGGTTCGATTTCCGGAAAGATATTAAAAGGATGAATGTAAAGTGCTCTTATGGTTGATTGCATCTTCCCTTCTTTTTGAGTTGTCCATAGTACCCACGATATAAGAATTCTTATGACGGGCCATTTACCTTTAATATTAACGTAACTTCTTGTTTCCCAATTTCGTACTCACTTTAAATTTTCATGCACTTAACATTATTTCAAAGGAAATTACTGTACGAATTTCTCTCGTGGTTAATGTAGATAAATATCCTTTATTTTTGTACCTTCTTTACAGACGGGCAGTCCGCAAAGTGGGAAGTTTCCTAAACAATGAATTAGGAAGTTAATTACTTCGTGGACGAGGGATATTTACATACATACGCTTTGCTAAGGTCGCACATTTCCAGTTAGCAGAGGCCGTAATGTAGACGCGTACTTAATTAATTCCAATAAATACTTCTATTTCTATTCCTGCAGGTTTTTCTGGCTGTAGAAAGATTGGCTTTAAGCCATTAATGGAACACTATTGAGCACGGGTTTGCTCACTTCTTTTTGAAACTGAAAAGGCTTAGAGACGAAGCTGCTCCAATGCAGATTAATAGAAATTACCTACAAAGATTAAAAAAACGATATTCTCTAGTTTTCAAATAAATTGGAGACGACATTTGAGGGTCGATCTATAAGGAATCTTCATTTCAGTTCATTTCAACTCACAACATCATTAATGGTCTCTACCTCTATGCATACAGTTGTGTTAGAAGCTATTAAGAATATGCTAATATTTTGAAAGTCAGCTCATCTTAGCACCTTGTTAGTTTAGGCTCCAATCCCTCAACTTTGACGACGTGTCGGAACAGTAATGCAGAATTGCTGTTCTTCTATAACCAAGGATCTTTGTGTAGTTCCCCACTTGTGTTAGGTATAAATCCTTAGTTTTATGGTATGTTTTTTTTTGTTTTCTCTATCGCTTTCTCCCCGCTCTCGGTTGCGCGCTCGGTTGAGGCGGAACTTGATACGTTTTCTTAAATGTAGCCGTTGTTCATCGATTTATAAGATGTTATCACGTCAAAGAACATGCCAAATTTTTTTTGCTGAGATAATAAAATCGAAAATCTGAAAGATTGCAACTTCATGCAAACAAAGTCGCGTAACCAGCTAGTTTATAATAATTTTATACGCAATATGCTCGTGAAGACAACCTTTTTTGAACACAGTTTGAGAAAAAAAACATTGAGTGAGTGATGATCACTTATTATAATGATTACATTAAGGGCGTCGTTCGGGATTTTTAATTTTCCCTCTCACCTGTGGCAAATCTCTAGGGCTGGGTAAATGAGAGGGGCTCACTTTATTACTCCCATCCATCAGTTTGAAACCTTAGATGTACGCGCCCGTTCAGTGTGAAATTTTGTAGGCTCTTTACTCAGCCCGATTTTATTGACAATGGTATTTGCATAAGTGGGTTCTGTGGTTGTTTCGGTTATGTTTGAAGCAGAATTGAAATGTAAACAAATTGCTTTGATTCCGCGCTACGGCGTATCTAAGTGTTGCTACAGGAATTTTTGAACTAATTTAAACTAATAAGAATGACTTGTAAATATGGATAGGTATATAATTCTAATTGCATCTATTGATTTTTTCATTGACGATTTACTTTTCTTGGAAAAGGCAACTCCATACTTCCGGATTAGATAATAATATCTACGAACAAATTCTTATTGATTTACGTTATTTCTAATAAGTTGTAAAACTTATAGTAGCAAGCTAATCATCCTATCTATTGTAACTTGTCTATGCAAGATAGAGGCGATTCACTAGTAGTGACTCACTACGACTCGAAGAGTTCCAAAATGTACCTATTATTATTTAAGTTAAAAAACTATCTAAAGCATTTTGAGTGAACTACATCAAGTTTGTAATTTTGATATTTTCATTTCAGACATTAACTGTGAGTGGCCCATATAAAATAAAGTTAAATAGTCATTAAGATTCGAAAAGTTAAGTTCATCGCTCACGAGTGACTTATAGACTAAACACATCTTTGAGGACATTAAGGTGAATGCTGAAGTATGCAGGTTTCACAATGTTTTCCATCAGTGGAGTGAGTGTTGATTAATTTCTAAATTATGCACATAATTTAACAAAGCTACAAGTGCGTGAAGGATTTGAAATTCGGCGTGGGCGAGTGATTGTACTAATGAGATTCAAAGACATATTTTACATCAGAAGACACCGAAGTTGTATAAATTTAATCATGTAGATATTTTTACAATACGCTTATTTATAAACGTGAATTTGTGGAAATAATTACCTATAATAAACTAAACTGGATGCGTTACCTACTGTTATTTCGAGACATCTTTGTCATTTGTAAAATTATCTGTGCATTCATACTGCAACTAAAAACATAATGTAGGTCTGTATTTTCAAGGTGTGGATGGATGGACGGATAGTGGAGCTAGCAGAGTCTGAGTAATAGAGCTTCATGGTAAGGAACCCTTACGAAAGGAACCCTAAAAAATTAAAGAAACTAATTATTAAATACTTTGAATTTTTTTTTGTAATTAAAGTTATTTCGCGCAATAAAGTGTAGTACGGAGCGATATACGACAAAACGTATTTAACAGAAAAATTCAAACGCCACACCACGTTTAAGCTTTTATTTCAAACGAAAATTATTTCGTGCAGCTACTTCATATTTGCATAACGTTGCGGGAGGTGCTCTATTAGGGTAATATTGCAAGATGTCAGGCGCAGCCAGCTCGATGCCTTTTGCTGCACTCAGTTAGCGAAACTTTAGCTTTCCGATATTCTTTATTTCGTATTTCTGGCAGCTCTCCAAACGTTTTGTCTCCATCGTGTGCAGTACTAACTGGTGGCGTATAACACTTGTTTTCAATTTTCAGTAGATATACCTATCAGTACTAGTGTTAACTAGGTTGTAGCGGTGTGTAGTCTATAGGTAGCAAAGTCTTGTGAACGCTAAACACAGTCCTCATTATACTCGGCTCAATATTCGGTTCACTTCCTCACCGATTGCATGTTGTCTCACTAAGAATAATTAAGAATACCTACTTAAGATACTACTTAGAATACTGAGAATAATTAAGGACATATTCGTGACGATTAATTTGTTATATCTTTCTCTCTCATACATTTAAAAAAGGATGGTACAAATGTAGGTACTCAAATAAACGAGAAAATTGATTCATGTAAAAAAAATTACACCAATCCGTGAACGATCTAATACTTACTCACTAGTAAATACCGAAACTATGTACCGAAAGAGATCAAATAAGCCTTTTATATAATTATTCGTATTTTCGCGCCCTCGGATTTTCTCGTTGAAACATTTCCCACTAAACGCGTTGTTGAATTTTAAAACGATTATTTAGTGTAAAATGACAACGATTACTTATTTTACACGCAAATGATGATAATTATCGTGAGAATTTAACCGACGAGTGAAAAGACAATGTGATGATGTAAGCGACATTTTTGCAATTATAAAAAAGTGTTTCAAATAGACTGTGCATTTTGGCACCCACGCAACAGTGTGTGACTTTGATATTTAGCTCCATGAACTTCACGTGAATTAGATACCTAATAGGAAAAGTCAGTGACGTATGCTTTTAACACGTTCACTGCGTTAGTCAAATTTGATGACTTTCAGTTGGTGCGGAATGGGGTCTATTATATCCGAAGCACAACTTTTTTCTGGTGCGTCGATGGGTCGAAAAGATCCGTTTGACTTCCATCTGTTTAGAAGGATTTATCTTCATAGGCATAATGTTTTAGAGCGTATTTTTTATAGCAATATATTGACAAATAAACACTAAATAAAAGGCTGAAATCGTAGGTAGATACACTGCATGGTTTGTTAGTAAATAAAGGAATTGCTTGGAGGATCGTAACGACCCGTTCTCCGCACTGGTTAATAAAAGTGTCGATATATTTTTAGTGTTGAGCATGATAAAAAACATCGATAGCGATAAAATAATATATTTTTCAAATCCAAACTTGATTTTAGGCTGGTTGAATAATCTTGTGTTCTAATATTTGTATTTGATCATTATGAGCTACACCTACTGCTGATGGTGTGGGTGAATCTGGTAGCTGGGAATTGATGGCTGCAGTTCGCAATATTTATAATATGTGACCAGTTGATGGGCTAGTATATATAAATTATCGGACATATTCCACTTACCGATCATTGTTTGTTTTGGGGAACCTTCACTTAGTTTATTTTTATTAGGTTTTTCACATTCACATGACTTAGACAACATTTTCCTGGATCGTTTCATGTTAAATACACTGTCTTTTCTTTATTTGCAAAAAACTTGTCTAACCATATGGACGTTACTAGCTCAACTAGCATATAATCTAGTGCGGCTATAGGGTCATCGGGCATCGGGTCGTTAAGAACCGATAGACGCACTAGACGTAAAAAATTTAGCTTCAGTCGGCATCGGGTCGTAAGAACCCGATGCAATTTTTTCGCATTTATATTATCTATTTAACGAGGCAATTCCAAAACACTAACCATCTCATTCTTATTCACACGGAGACCAAAAATATCTGTCCCGCACCAGCGGTAAGTACAGTAATTTTTACCCCGCACCGGAGGAAAGATGAGCATCGGATATAATCAACCCGTTAACGCACCAAACGTGTTAACAGAGACATTTCTATTTACAAAGATATGTATCATTGAATTCAAGTTGCTTAAGCATATTGGCTATCACGTAGGTATGGTTTTATCAAAGCTCAGTTAAAATGATAACCCGTTTCTCTCGTTTACTGCGAAATGTCGGAAACAGGAGACCCGAATGAAGTGTCACATGCTTTGTTTTGCACCTATTTCCCGACAAATTCTATGTTCTAAGTGTCACGCCGTGATAGCAACTGATAAAACTGTTATATTCATCACCTGTCACATCAGAAATTCAATGGAATGCCATTGTACCATTAATTATTGCGTGGGAATAACGTTCTATCTATTGACATTGTTACGTTGTTATATTCATGGTGTATGGGATGATATTGTTATATTCAATTTTACCATCACGGGCGCTTAGACTTGCGTACTTCTCATTTTTAAAATAGATGTGTTAATAGTCTGTTAGTTGTTGTTAATAGTCCAGTTAGTAATATTTTTAGTAAAAGTCTCGTTCTAATTCGGTCTCAGAGGACTGAGATAGTCGTCTCTAAAAAGTGTAACCGACTCCATACCTTTCTATCCGGAACACAATCGCTGTTAAAGCAATTATTATGGCGGTAGAAATGGTACTGAGTAGGTTACGTCGCAAAGAAATTCCTGAATTGTTGTCCAGCAGGGCAGACATTTTACCTACGTATTTACATAATAATTGATAAGGTCTTGGTTTGTGTGGTACGCCATAACTAGGCTTACCAGATGAAGGGGAAATCCGGTGTAGTCCCACAATTTTGCATCTTGCCCCGTGATCTGAAGTTACCTTTTACTGCCTTGAATGTCTACTACCGATTTTGTACAACTGTTTTCCTTATTGATATAATCCTTGTGGACATGCAATGTTACCTGTATTTTTATTTTCCTCCTGAAAATGAAAACATGCAATAAAACAATATCTTAATAGTAATTATAAATGTTTTTTAACTCTGTATATTTTCAAGTGTTTATTTCTACGGCCTGACCTTAGTAGAATTGTCTCGGAAATTTTACGCCTGTATCTGGCAACCCTGGGCACAAAGAACATTGCTAAACAAGGGGGGGGGGGGTCTTTTTGAAGCAACAGGGGTGTAATTCTGTTGGTAAGTGTACATATGTTTGCGTGACTTACCAAGGAATGTAACGTCCGGTACGGTCGTTGGTTACAGTAGTAAACATGGACAGGTATAAGAAGTAGGTACCAAAATGGATTATTAAGTCACTAACCCGTATGGGTACAACATAGCCTTCCACAATTATACAGGACCCCTTACTCTACATTGAACTGCTCATAAATAAAAGATTACTAAGTATCTTCCCTTCCTCACGTTTCTTACTGGCATCAGTAGCTTATCTGCTCATTTGTCAGCCATTTAATGTAACGCAGTTGGCGCATGGCGTTAGTGCAGTAGGTAAAAAGTAACATTAATTGTTGACCTGCATCGCAATAAAATATGGTGCCTACGTCGGAGATTTATTACAGTTGATAAAAGGAAACTAAACTATTTAAAACAATAAATAGGTGTACTTAATTCATTTCGCTTCACAGACTATGGGAGATATATTACTTCATCGTGAACTATTTTGGCATCCGTCCAAACGGAAGCTTTTGTCTTCATAGTCCGCTGGCTCTAACGACCCGCCACCGTCTGAGCAGTTATGGACACTTGTTACATGTGATGTTATGTTCGCCTGGTACTCACCAGTGGCTTGGGCAACATATTTATGATAACTATCAAACCAAACAAGCAGCAAATTTATAGAAAACTTTACAAGTAGGTACATAATATTGTAATTTTCTGCTTTTTTCAGAATACATATAGGTAGTTATATTCTTTGAGTATAAATTCATCCATTAACTATGATTAAGTAGTTAGCTAATATGGAATAATACTCAAGAGGTATTTTCCTCTCCAAATATTTAATTAAGTAGTACAAACTCTTCGGTCCTTATCATGTTAGGTGTACGTCTTTTCCTTACCACCCAAACTCTCTTCGTGTTCCGCCCTTTAGAAGAAACCAATTACAGTACAGGCGGCTTTCATCCAATTATACTTACCTCCGTCTTCGAGATAAGATTACTTGTAGTAGGCATCCGCGCACCAGGAGGTCTGACACGATAGTTAAGAGAAACTAAAAACATAAGCAGAAACATAATAATTTGTAGCTATGGTAACCCTGGATTTGACATATTCATTCGTGTTCTCGTGCTCGGTCGTTTTGACACATCTTTTTCACAAAATATAATTTTATTGATAGTTGAAGAATATATTTTCCTAAAATGCCCAAATATAAATGTAAGAAAATTTAAAAGGACGAATATTTGTTAAGAAAAATAGTAAAACGGTCGGGAAGATCATAATGGTTCATCTTCGGAAAATTCAAATTTTGATATGGCCATGGACGTATAAAGAGATGTCACTATAAAAGATAAGAAGATGGTACGGATTATAAAGGAACCAAAAGGAACTATATAAGAAGCTTATTATAATAAATGACATAAAATACAAGACTGGAAATAGTAATCACTATTATTCTGTGTTGTGTACACTTCATTAGTGAGTGTTACCTTCACGCTAAAATACATTGTGGATAGTTTATAGGGACTATCGCCTTTGTATCTATTGCATTGTTAACAAAAGTGATGTGTTTATCTTTTGGGGATAATACCTTCACGACGCCACTGCTGAGCATAAGTCATAGAACTTATGTCTGCTATTGCCAGGTTAACGCTTAAACTCGAAGTTTATCCTTGAAGGATATTGTAATACCTACTTCACAATCAAGGTATGCTGTTGCATATATGTATATTATTAATTGTAGATTATCAATTGGAGGAGTCGAAAGATCTCCGGATTCTGAGAGCGTTAATAACAAGACGCAAATTCAGTCGTCTCCACAGGATAACCCTCTACTTTCAAATTCTATCACAGAGACACCCTTAAAGCCTGCAGAATCATCTAAGGTTCCAAATTACATCGGATGATAATTTTCTCCATCTTTTGAAAAAGACCTCAACTAACAATATAAGCTATAGTCCACCGATTTAGGCTGAATTAGCTATTTGTTGGGAGCACATTTTCACTGAAGACAAAATCAACAAGCTGTTGTTGTAACTTGCATAAGTCAGACCTTAACAGCAGTTTTTTTTTTGCGAGCCAAAACAAAGGCAGCAATATCATAAAACTTTTATTGGACACGGGCAAGATTTTGTGTGATTCTCAATACATCGATTCCATATTTCGACGTAATTTTGTATTATCTACTCTACTTACTATTTAGAAAGAGATGAATATACATTTGTTTACTACTAAAATGGATAGGTAAGTACTTTTTTATTTGGAGAAAATGTGGCTGACATGATCAGCAAACAGCCAACAACAAAAGCTATTAATAGATCCGGTGCTGAGATGAAGACCGCTTCACAAGTTAAATCATTCCATCAAAATAAGCTTGATCAGCCCAGGTCTAAAAACTCAAGACCTCTGCTTCCACTGACGAGGCAGATGGGAGCAGGGAAGAAATCAGCAGCGCAACAACGTCGCAGCTACGAAGCGCTTCCGCAGAAACCTGTACTACCACAGCTCAAGTTGCCGCTGGCACAGCCGCAGTGCTCGCGCGGTCGTGTGTCGACTCGGCAATAGTCGAGGTAGGTTATTCTGCTGGTCCGCTGTCATTTTTCTATGTCAGATGGACCCTGATAACTAATGACGCTGTTATTTTATCTTGGGTTCGTGAAGGATAAAAAATACCTTTTTTTATAACCTGAAAACAGGAATTTGTTTTTTCATGCAAAATCCAAGTGAAACTAATGATTTCCAAGTTGCAATTCGTGATTTGTTTTTGGGTGCTATATCTGAATATACACCATGTAATAATCAATAAATATCTAGCATATTTCTAGTACCTAAACCAAATGGTACAAAACGTTTTGTGCCAAAAATTATTGAATACTTAAATTTGTTTTTCTACTAGTCATTTCAAAATGGAAGACTAAAGGACAACATTAAAATTGATTTCAAAAAATTAATTTAAATGTGCACTTGTTTTAAAAGATGCTCATTTTTTATTACATTTTAATGATCAATTTAAGAAGTATAAAGATTTACGTATAAGTATTAATAAACCATATGAGTTTAATGATTTGCTCTTTGGGTTTAATATAGCTCCACTAGTTTCCACAAAGCTGATGAAACTAATAATGTCCTTACTAAGATCTTTAGGATATATTATATCATCAATTTATTCACATGATAATATCATAGTATTATGTTCATATCTGATTGACAGAGTAGCTGTCAACAAATTGTAACTCATACAATAGTTAAAATATTGAAATCATTGGATTTCTTAGTTAATTATGTAATTAATTCTTTGATATCAAATACAGTTTGTAAATATTTAGGTTTCATTATTGACACAAGGAATCAAGGAAATATTGAATGTTATGCAGTTAAGAGATTGCAAATTACGGCAATTCGCTAGATTAGCTGGTCTCCTTACCTCGTCCTGCCCTGCAACTCAATGTGGTTGAACGGTGTAAATATTAGCCTGGAAGACAAAAACTGAAGATTATGATGGTTACATGAAAATACCTCTAAATATTTAAAAAGAGACTGGTTGGTGGCTGGAACATTAGTATTTCGGTTAATCCAATAAGAAATGGTTCTTATTATTTAAATATATTTTCTGATGTCAGCAAAAAAGGGTGGGGGGTGGCATGTGGTAAGGACAAAGCTATTGGAAAATTGAGTGAGGATGAAAAACGGAAACACATAATTTATCTCGATCTATTAGCCGCATATTTTGGTTAAAAAACTCTTACAAATTCAAATTCAAATTATTTATTTCTTCGAAGTGGGTTTTTGCAAGCACTTTCTGAACGTCAAGCTACGCCATCGCTTCAACAAATCCCTACGGTGACTGGTCTTGGAAGAAGAAGAAGAAGAACAACAATTTAAGTAACTGTCAGATATTAAACATCGCACAGACAGTAACGGTTTTTCGTACATAAACAAAAGGGGTGGTATACGCTTTCTGCATCTCATTAATCTTACGATAAGGCTATGGGAATGGTCCGAAGATATTTTTTGTATACACCTCTTACATCAGCTCCCAAGATAATGTCGTAGTAGATGCAAAATTAAGACGACCACATCCTGATATCGAATGGGAACTAACTGACATTGCTTTCAGCAGAATCATGAGACATTATGGAAAACCCGATATAGATTTGTTCGCCACTAGATTACATTCAAAATGTGGCACTTATACATATTTCTTGGCAAAGGGACCAAGAAGCTTTGGCAATCAATTATTTTTACTTTTAGTTGGATAAATTAAATTTTTTATTCATTTCTTTTTCCAGTTTCCATCAATTCAAAGACCTTATGGAAAAATATTCTCGATAAGGCTGAGGGCGTGGTTGTTATTCCGTATGGACTAATACCCAAAAATGGTTTCCTATTTTTCAAAATTTATGACAATGACTTTCAAGACATGATCGTACTTGGTAGTTTGGTACTAATACCAAGGTTTTTTATTGTCTGTTTCCAACAGCCATCTGCAGAGGAAAGTAGTGCTAGTAGCTGCTAAGTTATGGGCACGGCGCTAATTCTAAGAGGAATCCCTCGCAACGCGTTAGACGTCATGTCTGCTTTTATATCGGAAAGTAGTTAAATATTACGGTTTTGTTTTAAAAAAAATGGTTTGCATTTTGTAAAAACCATAATATTAATATTTATGAGGCTTCAGTTCCTTAAGAAATTTCCTTTCTAACTAAAACATTTTATTCCGGTAGTCAGTACGGTATTTTGAAAAGTTAAAGATCTGCTTGATCTTTAATTATGAGGTGCTTTTACCGGCTCCGAACATCTTTGACATGATATAATGATACCTGGAACCCATCAGTTGTTTTAAATTTTTTAGGAAGCTGGTATCCTAATTATAAAATTACCTATTTTAATTTTATTTAAGAAATTTATCAAGAAAAATAATGTAATATTATTAGCACTGGTAAAGGCACACAGAGTACATACGTTAAGTTAAATTAAGGTAAAAGATATTGAGATATTTGATAATAATAGAATAACGATTAATATACCAGATCTTATCAAAACATCACGAATTGGATCAATGCAACATAACTTAATATTGCCTTTCTTTAAAGGAAAGTCAGAATTAAAAAAAAAAGTTGAAGAAAAGTCAACAAGTCAGTTGTCTATTTAAATGAAACAAAAGCTATACGAAGCATTGTGAATTGTTTATTACTTATATAATTCCTTTTAAACTAATGTATTCCCAATCAATTAGTCGATGGATATAGGAAATTTTGAATAAAGGTGGCGTAAATACAAATATATTTACCGCTCACTCAACTGTGCATGCATCTTCTTGTACAGCACATAAAAATATTGTTAATATCGATATTATACGCCTGAATGCTGGTTGGTCGGATTCATCCTCTGCATTTGCTCGCTCTTACAAAATTTTTTTTTTTTTATTGAGGACAATAACAATGATTTTTCTATGACCATATTAAGTTGCTAAATATTAATATCATTATTCTATTTTTTGTTTGCATGTGTAATGAATACACTATTTTATTTTCAAGAGCGAGGATTAGAATCTGTTGTTTTTTTATGTACTGCTAAACTGTTTATGGTTGCTGATCACATAACCAATTTTATAAACATAATCTTGGTTATTTTTATTTACAAATATCACATCTCTAAAGATCTACAAGTAATCTTATCTCGAAGACGGAGGTAAGTATAATTGATGATTAAACGAACTTACCTAAGTGAAGTTCTATCATAATTATACGAATCCTCCGTCTGAAGAGATAAGCTCCCTCCCTCCCTTTCAAGTTACCCAATGGTGAATTTGTAAATAAAATAAAATAAAAAGTGTACAAAACAAGCAACTCTGAACTAAATGAATATGTCAAATCCAGGGTTACCATAGCTACAAATTATTATGTTTCTGCTTATGTTTTTAGTTTCTCTTAACTATCGTGTCAGACCTCCTGGTGCGCGGATGCCTACTACAAGTAATCTTATCTCTTCAGACGGAGGATTCGTATAATTATGATAGAACTTCACTTAGGTAAGTTCGTTTAATCATCAATTATTCAGCGTTCAATGGACTTGAAACGTTTTGATTTTAACTTTTTAACGAACAGTATAGACTAGCCTACAGGCTTATAAAGCATTGTCGAGTTAAGCCGACAATCTGTAAAATGCATATCGGGATAAAAATATTGTATTTCCGCGAAGCGAGACACCGCCTATAAAATTGAAAAACTAATCACTCGATTTATTTTTGTCGTATTATTAAAAATGTTCATTGTTAATTTAAATAAATTGTTATTCCTATACTCTACCAATCCGCACTGGAGCAGCGAAGCCTGCTCAATAAAGAGGAGAGACCCGTGCTCATAGTGGACCATTAACGGGTTGTAGCCATACGGCAAGAAAACCTGTCTGAGGGCTCTTCGTTTTAGGAGTATGTATATCGGTAGTGGAGACGGAGACCAGCAGTGGACTTCGATAGGCTGATAGATAGATAGATAGATATCGGTAGGTATACATATTTTATTAACTTTACCTTGTCAGACGTGGTTATATAATTCCAAAGATGAAAATTTGGGAAAACACATTCCTAATATTTTAAAATCGAAAATCAATAGGTCACTTATGTATATTGGTGACAAAGAATCCAGAGTATAGGGGAAGGATAATCAGTAAGATCGTGTGCCGGCGCTTAATGAAACACCTTTTTTGTCGCCATTTATCTCTGAGAAAAGTTCTAGTAGGTAGTAATTTCTCTCGTCGATGTGTTCAGCTCTAGGAACAAACACTATCGGAACGCTTCGTATTTACCAAGTTATCGACATCGAGCTACTCGATACGCGTTCTGTTTGATTTGAAACGTGGGTAGAAATTGTTCTACTGCTACAAACGGGAAGTTTGTTTTAAATTACCGTTCTGTTTTATATGTTTGCTGTTTTCAAGACTAGCATTGAGCCAGGCTAGTTTCTTAGTAGCCTTTATGTAGGTGGTACTTACATAGGCCTTTAGAAACTCGTAGGTGGTGGTGTAGTTGGACATTTATAAGAAGATGTATTTAAATAATGAACTAAGTAACGATTTGTGTATTACAAAAATATTGTTTAGCTGACTATATAGTTACAATTAAAACTTTCTAAAAAATCATCAACAAATTAATGATGTTATTGCTTTACATCTGCATCAATTGAAACCGAAAAAATAAAAAAACCGAATATTCAGGGAATTAAAAAATATTTTTGTCAGTATCTTTTATCTTATCTTTATTTATCTTTATCTTCATTATCTTTTCTTTATCTTTATGTTATCGTATCTTTTAACGTTCATCTTTCATTATATGAAAATTGGTATTTTATCAAATATAACTTTTCATCAACTTTATTGACAAAAAATGGTATCCTACATACATGCAAAGCTCCGGATAAAGCTAGTGTTATACAATTTGAATATAAATGACTACCATTCACAGTAATTACACCCGTAACTTTCTTCAATGAACGATTTTAACGATTTACAAAGTTAGATTTATCTTCAATCCTTTACCTTATTTCGCAGCAACATCGTGTCCTCCTTGTGACGAACGAATTAACATCTCTAAGTTTCTTAACAAGTTGAAGGTTCGTGCCGTAACTTTATGCTCGGAGGCGTGTGACAGTCGGAAGTTGCGATCGATAAGAATCTGAACATACATATGTATATTGTTATATGGATGGAAATCCGTCAATACAACATTAATATAATAAATTTTTAGTCCCTGGCAATAACAGTCGGATTTGATTTTTTGTGTGATATTTATTGATGAGGAAGGCTATAAAGCTAGATTTTTAATTACCTACGTAAATAAAAAAAATATTGAAGCAGAGTGGCGCAAGTTAGGTAGGCTTATGTCCATCAGTGGACGCTCGATGGAATGGACGGATTTGCCGTTATTCAAGTATGCGATTTTCACTGAAATATGTGTCTATCGAAGAGAATTCGCGTCTTAACTTTTATACCTGTTCGAATTAAAAGAAATAAGTTTTCCAGATTTTGGCGAGGGTGGTCGCTACTTGATGCATTTAATCATACAAGACAAGTACTACAAGTACTACAAGTAAATGTCATTTGAAGTGTCGTAAAAATATGTCTGTTAGATCGTTAACTATGAAAGAATTCGCTGTAGTGGAACAATTCAGGTGCTAGGCTAGATTGGCCGCATATTCTACGACCGACCCAGATACCGGGAATGTTTGGTGACCGTTGTCATGGCGACGGTTGAAGCCATGTCAATGCAGTACGAGTATATAGGTTCTGTTACCATACCCGCATACTAGAAACTGTCTCTATCCGGTACGCAATCGGTACACGTGACAGTCATTGTACTTGCTCTACTTTTTATGTCCTGGTTATGTCAATCTGAAGAATATATTTTCTTACTTAATAGTTGGTACGATAAACGAAACAACGTGCGGAAACCTGCACATATGAGAGTTCCCTCTAATGTTTTCAAAGGTGTGTGATGTATGCCAATATGGATGATGATGTTGGGCAGCGTAGAGGACTTTGATAGGTATAAACCTACCCGTCTTATTGCGAGAGAAGATCCCTGTACAGCAATGGGACCATTAGAGTTGCGATGATGATGCTATAAGGAAATAATATCCGTTAAGAGAATCGTGTATCGGGGATATTAAAGATACCCTTTATTCGATGTTCGTCAAGACAGTCCCTGACACGGGTGTCGGATTTTTAAACATACGAGCCATCTGATAGCCAAGGAAGAATAAAAAAAAATATATAAAAGAGTACGATGTTCAGAAATATGCAAGCAGTATAGGTTTGGTTTTAAAATTGGTGCTCTTTACATCCACAACTTTATCTACAGAACAACAAATCAATCAAAAACTATCCTTGCGATACTAAAACCATATGTTAGCTCGGAGCAATATTCCGATATGTTAAATTACAAACCACTCGTGTTGGCGATAGTGCACGCGGATGTGATGTCAAAGTTTGTTAGAACATTGTTGGCGCAGCGCGGATGTGTGTTCACGACCAGCATCGAACACGTTTATTAACTTAGGGTCGTTTTCAATAATCGATCCATCCGACTTGGGATAACTTAATCGGTAAAGCAATCCTACTAATATTATATTGTAACTATCAGTTTAAATGTTTGTATATCTGGATGTTTGTGATTAAATCACACCAAAATAAATGAATGAAAGTGAATGGCTGATACACATTTTGTTTTTTGATAACTAATAACTGTGAAATGTTTTGACCTTTTAATGACAACGGTGCCCTTGTACTATCAAGTTACTCATGAGTAATGACCACTTTATTTTCGGCTCAAAACGGGACATCGTGTGTTGTCTTCAACTTAAAGGTTTTGTACACATTTACAACTGAACGAGCGCCCGCGTGCAATACCGTTTTGCAATCGCTATTTTTGGGGATATCAGAACAGGCACCCGGAAAACGGGTTCACTCGGAACCAGGACGTCTGGTCACATTACTCATGATTTTGTCGGCTATTTATACAAAACAAAATTCTATCACAGTAACAATTGTGGTAAAGAAGTTGGAAGTACAAAATCAATTATAATGAAATAAGAGCAATAAGATTTAAATAATTATGTTTCCTTTTTGAAAGGGACATTTTCGTTATTAAGAAACGTAAATTAATATTAAACATAGCGTAAATTACAATTTATTGTTTTTAATAGCGTTACTTGAAAAGTTTGGTAATTCTAATAAAGTTTTAAATGACGTCCAGTTACTCAAGAATCTGCTGAAGGATAAAGTGTATTAAGGTCCATAATTAGTGGGAGAATTTAATTATTGCTGAAATATTATTCTCCCTCAAACAGTCTAATCTATTCAAACAGGCTGCTCATATTGACATTTCATTAATTCTTCAAATAACTTTAGACCTTAATTTACTCCCTTTGCGGATTATTTTCAGTCGACCTCTTCTGTCGACTTCATTCACGACAAGGGTTACGAACTGTTCACAATGTGCGGACATGCCCAAGCTTTTGATCTTTTGTCTGCCTTTTGCCCATGGTCATTTAGAACACCAGTGACATCACTAAGAGATAAGAAATTAAGAAAGTATGTATTGACTCTGAAATCTTCAGTAGTACCTAATACAATGAGTCTTTTGGAGTTGTTTGATCACTTAGGGAAATTTTAGGTACAAACTGCTTGATAAAATAATTGAGATGATTTTTAACTCATGCCATAGCGTTAATTAAAAATTTAAAATACAAAAGGTTCTTACGGTAGTGAGTCTCAATGTAAGCATGATACAAGTGAGTATCCGACGTATCCGTTTGCATTCATAGAACAAATGTTATCATATCGTAATTCAAGTTTATTTTTAGAAATATTTCACATTTTCAAAGTGATGATGGACTCGTGCCTACTGACCGCATTTTTATTCGTAGACATCATATTCATATTATATGCATGTAATAAATGTACCGTCATATTTACTTTGTTGAACGTGCGAGCAATAAATCACAATGCTGTGGCAACATTGTCCCGTGTCCCAATTTATTTACAGGCGACTATGACGATGAGTTTATGTACTATGTAGCACGTTTCATATGATTTATCACTTACGGTTGCATGACGAATGTATTATGAGGCTTATTTATCTTCTCACATAATAAAAGTGTAACTGATAGATGTGTGCACATCACTACATAGTATAAAACAAATTCGCTTTCTCTGTCCCTTTGTGTCCTTAAATCTTTAAAACTACGCAACGGATTTTGATGTGGTTTTTTTAATAGATAGAGTGATTCAAGAGGAAGGTTTATATGTATAACTAGTAAATCCGCCCTCGCTTCGCTCCGGGAAACCAGTACCTTCAAAAATCTCTATAAATTTTAACAAATTATGTTATTCCGATGTCTAAGCTACATATATTACTGCAAAGTTTCATGAAAATCCGTTCAGTAGTTTTTGCGTGAAAGAGCAACAAACACACACACACACACTCACTCACTCACATATGTACATCCTTACAAACTTTCGCATTTATAATATTAGTAGGAAAACATCCATTAAATAGTTATTGCACCCGTGCGAAGCCGGGGCGGGTCGCTAGTAAAAGATATTTGAGAAATACCCAGTTACTATTTCCGGGGGTAATTAACCTTTTCATTACACACATATACGCAAGCACATACTGCACACAGAATGAGTCTCTTGCAATATATCTACAGTAGTAGTACAGTAGTAGCTTTCAGCAAGCGAATTTGTTCGCTTGAACAGATCTAACCCTTTTTTACCAGGCACTTGAAAAATAGGGTTAGAATTTTCTAGACTTCTGATGGACTTTCTCTGTCATCCTTTTTATCGATTTAGCTTCAAAACTGAAAGATTTTATAAAAACTTACCACCATTTTTCCCTTTTAAGAAAGCACGGTGTAATTTTTTTAGTTTTTAATCCTTGCAGTTCGGTCTGTGCTTAGTTCACTCAGTCAGTTTTCTTTAAGATATTATTTTATTTATTTAAATTATGTGAGCCATAATAAATTGGTTACGCTAGTGGCAAAATTTCTTGAGCGCTTCCGTGCTTCGGAGGGCACGTAAAGCCGTCGGTCCCGGTTGTTATCGATAGATAGTAGCCGTTATGCCGTGTCAGAGGCCTTCGGGCGGCTTGAAAACTTTCGAAACTGGGTTGGCCACTAACCCCTCCACCAATCCGCATTGGAGCAGCGTGGTGGAGTATGCCGTAGGTCACCTCAATAATGAGGAGAGACTGTACTCAGTAGTGGGTCATTAATGGGTTGTATGTAGCCAATTGGTTACAAGTGGATTATTTTAAGTTTAATATTCTTATTGATCGAAAGCCCGTCAGTAAACCGCTTGGTATCGAACGTACCCCGTTTACTCGGACATAAAAACCTATAACCATTTCCCTTACTTTTAGATAGAGGGTAGCGACCTCAAGTGGAATTCGTAATTGATTTGGAACGTGTGCCTCGCATGCAGAAGCCATATGTGACATTCTGCTATTGCCGGTAGATACCTATTACTGTGACATATTCTTACGCCCTTTCTAACCTTTCACTGTTTTATTTATAAAAAACAATATAAACGAAAGTACGATGTAAAATGTATACTACATGACATGTTAGTTTTGACCGACTAAGAATACAGAAGAGGAGTTTTTTAATTTTTATAAGTGTTACCTCGTAACGTTTTACTAGATGAAAACTGATGTTGATAATTATTTTTTTATTCAAAAGCCTTGTTGTGTGGTACTATTTAAATTTGAGATGTTGACGCCGGTTTTTTAGTTCTTTTTTGTTGAAATTAAAAAAGCTGTTTTACTTTATTTTTAATTTTGACTTAGAATCTGATCGTCTCCAACTCAAACTGTATCTCTGGTACGATTTACGGCTCCGCCTTACGTAAACTACCCTATTTTACTTTGTTGTTTCTATCGTCTATTTTTCATCCGTAACGGTTAAAATAAGAAAACGTATAGAATACACTAACAACTTCCTGTTTAAGATAATGTACTATGTAAGTTCTTTTTGAAAAGAAAAGTGAGCATATTTATTGTTTTACATCCATGAATTTCGTTCATCCATGAATTTCTTCCATCGCGAGCCGTACGTTATAGCAAAATATATTAGAAGATCATGTAATCTTCATAAAAGATAAACAAATAATACCACAAACTCATAGTCGCTTAGTCGCACGCTAAGATTCCCTGTGACATGAGTGCGATGGACAATAGTCAACACACACACACACCTAGACTAGAACAGAAATTTAAACTCATCATTCAAATTTTCGCCTCGCTGGGAATTGTCCAAGACCCTTGGAATAGCGACCCGGCGTGTTAACTATTGCACCATTGGGTCAGTCAAAATAGAATCGATTAATAATTTATTTATCTTTTGTTATATAATGTAATCTACGTCAATGTGTAGGTATCTGTTTCCTACAAATTACCTAGCTAACAATTAATATCAATAAACAAATTTTAAAGTTCTTAAACTTATTTTTAATTGAAAAACAAACTTATGGAACAAATAAAATTTCGCCCTTTCTATCAATGCCAGAAATAATGTAAAAGCTGTTCAAAACACTGTCAATCCTTACTAATATTATAAATGTGAAAGTGTGTTTGTTTGTTTGTTTGTTTGTTTGTGACGCTTTCACGTCGCAACAAAGCTATTATATGGTAAGGTTTATGTGTGTGGGGATAGTTAGGAGGGTGGAGAGTGACGTAGGCTACTTTTTACCGCGGAAAAACATCCCATTCCCATGGGAAGATCGATGTTTTGTTAGTTACTAGATATTTATTTTCGGAGTTGCCAATAGATGGCGTTAACAAAATTCATTTGCAAGTTCTGAATTACGCTATCAAATACTACATGTAATTTACTTAAGTCATAGGCAAATGTAATAGGCTACTTTAGCTCTGCCTCGAGAACTCCCCGCTCCGGCTGTGTTCAGTGTACCGCCCGCCCGCTGGCACTATCCTGTTGGTTGATGTCCGCAAGTTGCTGGACTCGCCGACACCGGTGGTGGGCGCGGGCGACTGGAACTGCAAGCATCCGGGGTGGAATAGCCTAGCTGCCAACAGAAGTGGAAGGCTACTTTTTGATGCCGCTGAACAGCACGGCTACACTGTCGAGTGTGTTGCACACCGTTACCGCGGCTCTGAATAAGAGAGAACGCGTGTGTGCAGTATTCCTCGACATGGAAAAGGCGTTCGACCGTGTTTGGCACGACGGCTTTCTCTACAAGATCTCGCAGCCGTCGGCGCCCCGGAGTGCCGTTAAGATGATCTCCAGTTTCCTCGAAAATAGAAGCTTCAGAGTAGTGGTTGAAGACGCCGAATCCACCGAGCGTCCGATCGCAGCCGGCGTCCCGCAAGGGAGTTGCCTGTCCCCGGTCTGCTACGCCTGCTACACCGACGACATCCCGGCGGCAGGGGGGGGGCGTCGCTTGCCCTGTATGCCGATGACGTGGCGTACATCACCATGTCGCTGAATAGAACCCACGCCATTGTCAAGATGCAGCGTGCGCTTGATGCCCTCCCCGAATGGCTCGCCGCGTGGAGACTGTCGGTGAATGTCGGGAAGACGCCGGCTGTGAACATAGGAGGATACCTCAACAGGCGGGACCCTACTCTGGAGCTTCATGGACAAGATATCCAATGGGCCCCACAGCCCAAATACTTGGGCAAAATCGACGGAAGACTCTCGATGAAGCCACAGGTTACGAAAGCCGTCGCGAATTCCAGAAGTGCGATGGCAGAAACCAGTGCTCTCCTCGAGCCTCCCTCTCGGACTGAAGCTCGGGGTCTACAAGACCTACATCAGACCCCGCCTCACGTACGCGGCAACGGCGTGGTACGCGCTCGCCAGCGAACCGCAGCGCAAGAGGATGCGCGCAGTTCAGGCGATTGCGCTCCGCCGGCTGACTGGTGCGCCGAGGTACGTCAGGAACGCCGTCATCCAGAGGGACCTTCGAGTCGAGAGCCTGGACGACTTCATCGAGCGATTGGCACGCAACATGTTCGGGCGTGTCGACGCGTCGCGGTTCCCGCATCTGTAGGACCTGGCGCCGCTCCACACCCGTCCACCGGACCGCTGGGCCTTCCCGCGCGACTTGCTGGTTGCGCGGGACGGGCCTAGCACTGACTGATACTGGGGCTTCGTAAGTCGTCGCCCGACGCTGATCGGCTCCTGCTGGGCTTCCCACCAGCGGGATTCACCCGGTAGGGGCTCGATCGCCTGGGCGGCGCGAAGATGAACCTCATCCCGTTTAAGACTCTGTGGCCGGTAAAAAGGTCACCACTCACTGGACTTGACCTATTGGTTAACCACAGATGGACAACCAAGGGCCTTAGGGCCCAACCCAAGGACTGGCCCGTTTTAACGGGCCGCGAGAGACATCCCCAAAGGGGAACTAACTGTCCCGAGGGTTCCACACACCTCAGACAGGGTGGAGTGAAGAGAGCGAGTAGTAGGCTACTTTTTAGCCTAAATTCCTACGGGAGCGGGACCTACGCGGGTGTTACCTACGGGTCCCGAAGCGAAGCGCGGGCGGTTCTCTAGTGTAAATCTAATTTGTTCTCAAATAACAGGACTGTGGTATTACGGTAGGTATTGTTTGAATTTTCTTCTTCTAAAATACAGCAAAACGGTTAGGTACCTACTCATATATATGAGAAGGTAATATACTACTATACATATGTATAGTATTATAATTATTATATAGATATACTTAGTATAATAGCTAGAAGTTTAATAAATATTAAATTTGGAAGGAAGGAAGGTATACCTCTAAGTTAGAGGGTAAAAGGGGGACTGAAAGTTTGTAGTTTTATGGATTTGATGAAAATGTATCTTCAGGATTATGGTTAAAAATAACGAAACATCTGTTTTAATATTTTTAGTAAATCGACCGAGTAAAAGAGATGAAAGTTTTTTTTATGGAATTAAGATAGCAAACGAGCATGCATCACCACCCTTCCGCTGCCGCCCATAACAACTGTGACCGACCTAGAATTTATTTGAAAATCAGTCTAGTACTTCGACGCGACACAAGTCGCGGGAAATGGCTACTTTCTTATACAGTTTCAGGAGTTTAATTTACCGAAGCGACCGACGTCAAGGAGATGGAAAGAATGTTTAATAAAATTTCGGATGTACATATATATGTATATTTACAAATGCTTTTGAATTTTGTAGATGGATTTGCGTGTTGTTATAAAAAACCTTTTAAAACAAGAAGGAACATGTCTAATATCGGGATTTTCACGAGAAAACTTGAAAAATTCACAGTTGTTTCTTAATAAGAGTACCTACTACTGATTCGGTCACAGCTGTGTCAATCTTAAAATAGATTAGGTACATTGAAATTCACCGTATTTCAGAAATACTTCAATATTTTTTTAACATTAAACTAATGTTTTACGTTATGCAAATGAAGCGTTAATGTGTATAGACCCAGATTTGCTACAATGGTATTTGAAAACCCGGCGGAGAGTTAAGGAACATTTGTATACATTTCACAGGCCCAAAACTTCATTTCGACTGTTCTAAATTTATTAAAGGTCAGACAGAAATGAAGATTTATTTCACAGCAAATAAATCCAACAAGCTTTGAAATGGCAAGATACGAAAGAAATTGTTTAACAGAAAATTTCTATGGACGTTTGTCTGAACAAGTGGCAAGCTTAGGACATGTCAGACTTTGAATGAAATAATAATTTAAAAGGTAGTATTTTTTTTACCGATTTTTTAGTATATATTTATTTTAACCAAAATGTTTGCAATTCGACTGTATTTTTATTTCTGTTAGGTTCTTCAGTACTTTTTACTGATTGTTCCTAACTGAACATTTTAATTATGTTGCTATATTGACTTCATTAAACCTCAAACGGCTACGACAATAGGTTGATAATTATAATTTGACTTACTCGATGCTTTTATCACTCGTCATTTGTGCCTGACCCATAACTTTCGATGACGATAATAAGTTACGAATTTACGATATAATAAGATAGAACGGGGATCTATTCCCACAATAATAACCCATTATCGCATTAACAATGGTTCGTTAAATTTAACACGGGTTGTGAATATAATTCCTCCAGAGATCGCCCATACTATTTGACATTGTAAAGTTTTAAGTTTTGATGAGGTAAATTGTGTCTTTTGGGGAACCGTCAAATGACTATCAAAAATCATCAGTCAACCTTTTCTAGACATGGAGAACATTGATGAACGAGAACGATGTTATGGCGATCGATGTTTCATCTTGGAAGTCATTGGGCACGGTCATGGAATCAACTAGGTATTTTGCGTGGTCTTTAGGGTAAGTATATAGTAGGGTGTTTTACACACCTGGCTAAGAGCATAAAACTATTTCTTGAACGTGGAAAATTCTCACCTCTTACGATTGCAAGCTGGTTATACTTTTTAACCGACTTCAAAAAAGAAGGAGGTTCTCAATTCGACCGTATATATGCTTTTTTTATGTTTGTTCAGCGATTTTTTCGTCGTTTGTGGGCCGATTTTGATAATTATTTTTTTGTTGTAAAGTAGATATGCGCAGTGGGGTCCTTTTGAAAGGATCATCAGGATCTGATGATGGCATCTTGGAGAAATCGAGGGCAACTTTCGAAAATTGTATGGAAGACTAGTGTGTTTGTTCATGTTATCATAAATACATTAAAGCGCTACCATTTCAAGAAGGTCTGGAGTCGATCTGATGAAGCCGAAAGACAGTCGTAGGAACTCCTCAACGATTTACTGCAGTTATCTAGTGTTTGGGCTTGATTAATTTGTAGTGACGAGAACTTTACACATACATGTTGAATTGAGCGCCATCTGGCGAGTAGTTTTTGTGTTATCTCTACTTATCAAGGTTGAAGTCGGTTATTTTTTTTTGTAAAAAGCAATTATTTACTGGTGACCATCACAGTCGTCAACGGTAACAATATAATCTGTGATCGAATTCGTGAGATATTATAATAACAATTCGTAAAATTTAAGAGTTGAAAATTAAAATGATGACTTTAAACTTAATGATTTCGCTGTGGGTGTCTTGTCTTTTTGTGTTGTTCAAACCCACGACAAAGGAAATCCTAGTGTGGGGCTATGAAATGTAAACCGTTATTTTATTTAATACGTCTGCCTTGGCCGGGAATGAAACTCAGGCCCTTCGCTTTGTAGGTAAGATCACTATTAATTGGATTACAGGGTTAAAACCGCTATAGGTTTAATCCATATCCATCCATATAATCCATATCGGAAAATATTAAAATGAAAATTGACCGCTAACTCTTCGTTTCAGAGTTCTGATATGTAATAACATAAACCAATGCACACTTTGCTTATACCAACGGAACACAAATTGGCCCATTTCCGAACATTTCCGTTTTCCATTTCGCTAGCGGGTCGAATTGTATTGCGTATGTGCAAAATGTCGAACAGATTTAAATGTTGTGCTTTGTGTTTTAATTGAATTCCCATTGACTACTTGAATGTTACATGTTATTTCGGCGTTAAATGTCTAGAAACTTGGATTTTTTGAACAAGTATGTGTAAACGGCTACAATATTATATCAGAAATGGTCGCAGTGGTCCCATGGATTTTTTTCCATGCCTAGTAGGTAATAGTTTTGTACTATTTAGACACGCTAAAAGTATACAAACCTACTTATTTTCTTGAGCCGTTGAAATGTCGGGGTTCAAAATGTATGTGAATAGATAGTCAATACCAGAATTATAGTAAAAAATGTATAGATACCTACAGCAGGTACATGATGGCCATGTCAGACGTCGCAAATATTTGTGTTACTTAGTTTTAATTTCGTACCTAACTGATACCAGTTTATCATCTTTATATTTGCTAACTTGCTAAGAGTAGTGCTTCAAATTTTATTATAAGAAGCCCCGGCCTTTTCTAACATAATGAATGACGGATGAACTGAACACCTAACAACTTTGAAGTTGAAAAATGTTCGTGACTTGGTATATATAGGTGCGCAGATGCACGGGCGCTTCCATGTCCAACGGCAGAGTGAATTATTGGTGATTAATGGCAGTTCCGGATAAAATTGAATTTGGAACGACGCCAATATTTTATAGTTTTTTAGAGTTTTGACGCGAGTATAAATAAAAAAATATTTACACTTAGCTTTATTAAATTCATGGGATGGGTACGAGTAAGCTATCTAGGTTATGTGAGATGTAGCTTGATGTGAGGAACATAATTGCATAAGTAGCTTACGATACAGTGTTGTCAGTCGTTATCGTGGCCTATGGTCATCAGTAACACCAGAGACTTTAGCGATGCCTTACTGGTAAGTAAAAAAGAAGGAAAGAAAAATTGTGGCTCCCAGCTCTCAAGTCGTCAGCCGAAAAACGATGAAACGGAGAGTTGTTCGGTGGTTGGCTCAATTAAGGACTATAGCTAGTTAGGCTGTCTTCATGAAGTCCTCTACAGACCAGATCACCTTGTCTGGAAAAGCTTTCCATTAACACAATATAATAAACAAGTAGGTTATTTTCAAACAAAAGTAGCAATAGTCTCGTTCGTGTGCACGTCGCTGTCCAATCATGAGACTACACAGCTTAGAACGCACACAAAGATTGTGATTAGGGGCTTGAGAACGCTATTGTTCGTTTATGCGCACTCCACGGTGCATACATAAATGGCACTCACAACCAAACTTCACCACGACAGTGTGAATAAAACCTACTGGTATTTATGTATATATATGGCTCCAATTTCAAGAATTTTAGCAAGAGCCAAAATTAAAGTGCCATTTAGTTCTTGCTAGGAACCATCATTACTTTGTTTTTGACAGGAAAACTTTGTTTCCTAAACTTGATCCAACACTGTGTGGAAGACGTATTCAAACTACACTTTAGTTCGGATATTTACTTTGCAGGTTCATAATTACAGTGGTAAAGATCAACACAACGTAAGGACGGGTTGTGCTGTTTACATTGCGGCTACATACTTGTACCTGCTAAGTGTCTGTGTATTAACAAGCGAGAGGCTGAGTGCGTTACGAAGAGGTAGAAGGGCCCTTCATTGCTGTTAATTGTCACACACGTACAAACGTACATGTCTACCTAGTTGTTATATCTGTACGTTGTATGTATAGTGTCTAAGCTAGGTTGTCGTTCGTTCAAGTTCCATTTTCCATGTTATCCGTTTTCCATGCAAAGCAGTTATAGCCATTTAAAGTTGGTTTCTTGAGCAATGAGAGAGAGAGTGTGATAGTCACAGAAGACCCGAGGCCATTGTAGTGGGACAGTTATGAATTGCAAAGATAATATATATATGTAGGAGCGAGACCAAAGTCCTACGCTGATCTAGTAACGCCACCTATGAGTAATCGATGGAACTAGTTTTAGGAACCTAACGCCATCTATGAATGATGGCCGGAGCTAATTTGGAAACGAAACAGTTATTGTTTGGGCATGGTCGGTATGGAGTGGGGGTAGAGATGGCGTCGTAGAGAACCATAGCTGTCATGATCATTCTAAATTGAGCGCTTAGACCGAGCGGACGTGTCGAACCCACTGCCATACCAAACTTGCCGCGTTTCCAAGTTAAATTTGAATTAATCGTGCTGATCCTTTGCCACTTTGCTATTATTTTGTCGTCAGCTTTATTAATAATTAATTAATTTTTAAGTTTAATTTAATGTAATCTGAATTAATTTTGGTGATAACTGTATTGAAGTGTTGGAATAGACGTTTAAACTCAGTGTACAGACTATTATTTCTTATCCCCAGTCACGTATAACCCAAAGTATAACAACCGCTCTGACCCTGGCTCCGAAATATATTTTTGCGTTGAATAATTCGCGATTGTTTGAATAACTTTTACGAATATACTTACTGATTGCCATTTAGTCGCAAGCGAACTTTCGTTGCAGGTGGATTTTGATGACAAATAACGTTATCGGTTCAAAACTAGTGGGGCGAATTTGACAAAATTAAACGTGAGGTAAGCCACGATGTATACGCAGAAGAACAAATTTTGAGTAGTCGCCGAATAGTAATTGCCTTAATATTAATTGATGTATCGTTTAATATGAAATGATTAGCCTAATAACAAGGAATATTATAAGCAAATTGTAAATAAAATTAAGACTTAGTTCAAAAATATTAAAAGTTTGAATTATTAATAGAATTCGCAATACCTACACCCTGTACCTTGATGAATTGAGTTATATACGAAATAGTATCTGTATAAGTTGGTTAAAACTCACGAGATACGGTTACGAAGGCTCGATAAATTTACCCTAAAACTTTCCGAGTTCGGTAAAAGGAACTGGCGTGAAATGTGTCTCGTGACGGAAATAAAATGTGCCGCGTATCGTATAATATATGAGGGTTATGGCTTCGACGTACACTGCAGAAACTGACAGTATTGACACGCCAAATACCTGAAACTACGCATACATTAGGAGTAGTAGAGGAGAAGTATTATACTTCTTACTGTTTCAGTATTTGCTAGTAAAGCGTTGAGACTGGACAATCTTGAATCCAATAACTCGTTCTGTAATCCAGTGATTGTGATGAGTTGGTGGCAGAGTTACTGAAGTTCACTCCTTGCTCATGGACCCCGGCAACGCCAAACCATCACCGATGCGCTATGGGCCATATTAAACGTCTACAGATATGTGTTAACGTATGCCCAAAAAAATACTTTTTACTTGTGGGTACGATATATACATACATTTTTTGGACGGCAAATATTGTGTTCCTTCCATCATTTCATAGCAGACGGTCCAGACAGACAGACAGATGACGTCCAAACTCACAGTGGGAATAAGACAAGTGGTTTTGTGGCCGACTGAAGCAAGACTACTAGCCGGCTAGATTGAGGGTGCCTTTCCACCAGAGTTAATCTAAGCTGCATTGCTTAGGATACGTTTGACTTCGCCCAATAAAATTCATTGGTCTACTTATCGGGCGGGTCCAGGGTGGGATTAAGTCGCGTCTAGGTGGGTCAATGTATGTAACCACGTAGCTTAGCGTTGATCTGGTGGAAAGGCACCCTCGAGCCTTGTTATCCAGCAGATTCTGACTTCTATCGGCGCTTACGACTTTCTGGTCTGCATTCAATTAAGGTTAGTATTCTAGGTGGCCCTAATACTTCGAATAAGGTTAATTTATATAGAAGGGATCATGTTAGACTGAGAACTTGCAAAGTTAGGAACCTGTATACGATGGTTAATATAAATGCTCCAAGTTATTGGTACTACGAGTATACCCACAATTTGTATGCCGCAATCAGTGTAAGGAAAACTTGAGCCGTTAATTAACTTTATTCATTAATTTTTGTTTGACGAAGTGCGAAAAAGGTACAGAATTTTAACGCTAAACTTTTTGGCAGTCTGGCTGTAAATGATTTTCTTTTAGACTTTAATTTTTGCTATTAAATACCGTTGCCGTCAAAATTCTATTAAAGTGATATTCTATGGTAACTCATTGGTTTACCAGGAAGATGTTTCAAAAGATCTGTAAAGCTTTTGCTTGATGCTTGGACAAACATTATAAACAGAAGGACAATTTTTTTAATAATATTTTTGGCTTGTATTGGCCTTAGGAAACCACTTTTTCACTTTTCTCAAATACTTACTGTGTACAGACATAAAGTTTTTACATATTATATTTATAAAAAATGATAACATTGATGTTTACATTTTTATATAATATATATTTACTAGCTTCTGCCCGCGGCTTCGCCCGCGTGTAATTCATTTATATCGCGAAAGAGAATTTTAATACAAACTTTCATCCCCTATTTCAAGCCTTTACGGGTTGGTTTTTTTAAAAAAACGTAACCTACGTGTGACTCTGTGTCTTCAACTATTTTCATTCCGAATTTCATCCAAATCGGACCGGTGGTTTAGCCGTGCAAACGTCACAGTCATACACACAGACTTTCGCATTTTCAATATTAGTATGGATAATACATTTTTTATGATTGTAAATTCAAGATGGACGCCGATACAAAATGGCGGGTTACACATTAGGACTTCATAACAACCGCAGAATGGGTATCAAATTAATGGGATTGATTGGTAGAATACACCTCATTCCGAAAAACTGATAACTTAAAAACACATCGTCAGACCCTAAAATGGTCAAATATGGACTGGTTTTACTATGCTTATATTACCAACCACCAGTATCCTTAACCACTCCAATTTATTAAGAAGTTCCACTCTATGTTTTCAGAACCCGTCATCAGACCTTCACCATCTTTAAGAAGTATAGGTACATATAATATTTGAAATCCATTTAAACTTAATAGAAGAAGAATATGAAAATTGTCTAACAAATAAATGAAATGGAATAATTGTTTACTTAATACCCACTGCTCATTACGGAGTGGGAATTATTACGAAACTCAAACCAATAAACCATAAACGGAACGCCGGGAACAAAAGAGTGAAGCCAGCAAAAAGTCAGCCTAGCCTTGTAATACACACGGCGGCACTCACACCAAAACGACTTTTGTGTTCTAAATAATAAAAAATGAATGAAGCTTTGTGTTCCAAAAAATAAAGTTTAAATTTGTTGCGTTCAAATTGTCAACATAGGGCATTCAATTGGTTTCGATGTGAGCTTTCGGCTGACTTTTGCCGGCTTCACTCTTTTGTTCACAGCGTTCCGTCTATAGTTTATTGGTCTGAGTTACGAAATATGTAAAATATTCCTACTCATCCTCATTGCTGGAAACCTATTATGATGTAGGGGAGTAAGCCCTACATTTGTAAGATCCTTACTAATATTATAAATGTGAAAGTGTGTTTGTTTGTTTGTTTGTTTGTTTGTTTGTTTGTTTGTGACGCTTTCACGTCGCAACAAAGCTATTATATGGTAAGGTTTATGTGTGTGGGGATAGTTAGGAGGGTGGAGAGTGACGTAGGCTACTTTTTACCGCGGAAAAACATCCCATTCCCATGGGAAGATCGATGTTTTGTTAGTTGCTAGATATTTATTTTCGGAGTTGTTAATAGATGGCGGTAATAAAATTCATTTGCAAGTTCTGAATTACGCTATCAAATACTACATGTAATTTACTTAAGTCATAGGCAAATGTAATAGGCTACTTTAGCTCTGCCTCGAGAACTCCCCGCTCCGGCTGTATTCAGTGTACCGCCCCCCGCTGGCACTATCCTGTTGGCTGATGTCCGCAAGTTGCTGGACTCGCCGACACCGGTGGTGGGCGCGGGCGATTGGAACTGCAAGCGTCCAGGGTGGAATAACCTAGCTGCCAACAGAAGTGGAAGGCTATTTTTTGATGCCGCTGAACAGCACGGCTACACTGTCGAGTGTGTTGCACACCGTTACCGCGGCTCTGAATAAGAGAGAACGCGTGTGTGCAGTATTCCTCGACATGGAAAAGGCGTTCGACCGTGTTTGGCACGACGGCTTTCTCTACAAGATCTCGCAGCCGTCGGCGCCCCGGAGTGCCGTTAAGATGATCTCCAGTTTCCTCGAAAATAGAAGCTTCAGAGTAGTGGTTGAAGACGCCGAATCCACCGAGCGTCCGATCGCAGCCGGCGTCCCGCATGGGAGTTACCTGTCCCCGGTCTGCTACGCCTGCTACACCGACGACATCCCGGCGGCAGGGGGGGCGTCGCTTGCCCTGTATGCCGATGACGTGGCGTACATCACCACGTCGCTGAATAGAACCCACGCCATTGTCAAGATGCAACGTGCGCTTGATGCCCTCCCCGAATGGCTCGCCGCGTGGAGACTGTCGGTGAATGTCGGGAAGACGCTGGGCCTTTGGGACGCTGATCGGCTCCTGCTGGGCTTCCCACCAGCGGGATTCACCCGGTAGGGGCTCGATCGCCTGGGCGGCGCGAAGATGAACCCCATCCCGTTTAAGACTCTGTGGCCTGTAAAAAGGCCACCACTCACCGGACTTGACCTATTGGTTAACCACAGATGGACAACCAAGGGCCTTAGGGCCTAACCCAAGGACTGGCCCGTTTTAACGGGCCGCGAGAGACACCCCCAAAGGGGAACTAACTGTCCCGAGGGCTCCACACACCTCAGACAGGGTGGAGTGAAGAGAGCGAGTAGTAGGCTACTTTTTAGCCTAAATTCCTACGGGAGCGGGACCTACGCGGCTGTTACCTACGGGTCCCGAAGCGAAGCGCGGGCGGTTCTCTAGTATTGTATAGTCCTACAACGATATTTTGGCGCGTGGCTGATGTTAGAGTGACAGAAACAGCGCCTTACAGTTTGCCTTCCCTGTAAGGTGCTGTCTCTGTCACCCACACGTCATCCACGCGCCAAAAGATCGTTGTAGGACTGTAAAGTCAACCCTAATATCAGTTTCCTTAGTAACGAAAATAACACCATTGTCATTGTAATTCTTTATTTGTTGTCATTCTCATTGTACAAATATCACATCAAAAACATCGATAAAATAATATTTTCTAAAAACGAAACCTGGCTAGATCGATTTTTCGCCTCCAAAACCGCCTTTAGTACATAGTATCTCAATGCCTGTAGACTAAATTTCATGAAAATCTTTGTTGCTCGGTTAGGCCCGATTCCCACTATACCTAGAGCAGGTCACAGTTCTCGGTCCGATGTCGGTACGGTAAAGTATAGGTACTTATATTTAGAAACTATGAGTATGAGGGCATTCATACTATCGTTCCGAGTCATGTTCCGGTTCATCACTCCCCGGCAACGAAAGAAAGAATCTAATTTGTAATGATATGTCTTGATCTTGATCTTATTTTCACTATTACTTTAACATTGCGTACTCTGTTATAATGACGCCCGGTATATGTGGTATGACAGAGACGGAATAAACAATTACAGTAAGCGAAAGCGAGGCAACGCTATGTAGTTTTTAATTTTTTTTAGACAAATAGAATTAAAACAATATAAGGCCGAACTAATGGATCATTTATGTCTTTTAAATCTCTGCAATAGATTCTACAACGTGACTGAACCGAAGACAGATTGTATGTGAAAATGATAAAATTTTGCCACACCGATACCGGACCGCGAACAAACCGACCGGCAGTGTAGTGAAGATCCGGCCTAAGTATTAGATGGAAGACGTCATTTTGTACTTCTCTATTGTCAAACGTCTAATCAGATCTTCTCTCTCTTTCGTGTCGACAGTAAATCTTATATCCCGCGGGAACCGATTTGATTTTTGAAAAAAAAAAAGTAGCCTATATGTGACTCTGGGTCTTCAACTATTTTCATTCCGAATTTCATACAAATCGGACCGGTGGTTTAGCCGTGATAACGTCACAGACAGACAGACAGACAGACAGACAGACAGACTTTCGCATTTATAATATTAGTATGGATATAAAATGATTGTCAAATCATAACACGCATTAGTGTAACTGGACATACCTAATATATGTAACTGTATCTAATAATTTTAATCAAGCTATAAGTGAAATTTACGCAGAGATTAAAGCCATTATTGCAAAATGTTAAGAGTAAGTAGGCCGGCCCATCATTATGAGCACTAACATTAAGGTTTTCATTATGCTGATAAGGCTGCCTTAACTGAGCTCTAATGAGGGGACAGTATAGGGTTAGTTACTTTGATGGTCATCAAATTTAACCTCACAGGATAAGAAATGGATACACACAATAGTACATTATGATACAAGTGTGCGAAGTTGGTCATTACAGTCGAGGCGGTATTGAGCCCGAGCCGCAAGGCGAGGGCTGTAATAGAGCCAAGACTGTAATGAACAAAGCACACGCGTATCATACGACGTTTTTCAACACACTTGCGAGGAAAAAAACAATTAGGTATCGACATTTTTCAGTCACAAATCAGCAAATTATAAACGAACAAATGTTTGCACAAAATGGCGCGGTTTATTTTTTCGCGCGCCGTATCTTTGGTTGAATAACTATGCGCGCGCAGGTTAAGTCCAAGACACCGAACATTCAGCCACAATATATTAAACTAAATAATTATGTATTTCTAATAAGAATTTACGGTAATTAATGATTTAAAATATTGTATTTTTAAATGCTTTAATAGATAATTAGATGAAGTATAATCTTATCTTATCAGATTTTGACTAAGTACAACAAGTTTATTTATTTACAAAATAACAAATCTTTTGGTAACAACCTCTTTACGGATATTAAAAAAAAAGTGGAATAAGAAAAACACTAGTGCGGTAATGAAAAGTAAAACGCACTAGTGTGTAATAAACCGCATTCCGGGCGTAAGACTAAAGAAAAAATATCAACTTTACGAGCAAGTGTGTTGAAAATAAATGTTAAATTGCATGCTAATTATTAGGTACTTAAATGATTAAGGAGTTTGTGTTTCAATTCTGTTAGATATTTTTTGTATGTCTTTTTGAGTGTTCCTGCATACTACATACCTCGAATACTGAACTGACTGGGATTTCGTTTTAAGAAATGTTTTGACTTTATTAGCAAGTTACAAAGTTAAAAATGTGCCAAATTAAAAAAAAAACTCCGGTTCAGAAAACTTTTATATAACAGGTTTAGGTAAATTCGGTTAAGAAAACTTTTGTAAAATGGATTTGGTACTAGGATTTCTAAATGCAAACAATAAGTATCCTGAATAAAGGGCGAGTAAACTAGTTTCTAAATACAATTTAAATGACCTGTCAAACTTTCAACATAATTATAAATAACCAGAGCAGGTACTACAAAATGCTGTATAAAAGATGTACAAAATATGTAAATTTCGGAGTCCCAAGCTACTTAAAACATCGAGCACGATCAGCGGTAGGACAAAGTACTCGTAAGTGTCCCTTCACAAAGATGCTTCCGTAGCCGTACGTACTTAAACATTCGGACCTATATTATGCGACGAATTGCGAAATCAACAATTAATTCAAGACTCATTTATTTTTTAAATGTTTTATTTAAGACACAGATCCGTTTCCTAAGGTGATGACAATTGGAAAGTATCAATATAATTATTTAAGTAAATATTTATCATTTGTTAATCGATTTCTTGACGCACTATCGGCACAAAGATTCTTAACTCTCTCTTCTTTAGTCTCTCCTAATTCGCGCATATTCGTAACGGTCCTGAAGCTTTTGAATCCACTCAGCTACCGCTGTCTTTTCGTCTTAGGTTATCTAGTCGAAGCCTGCTCCTTTTTTCAAAACAGGATCTGAACTCGAGGACAATGCTTCCTTTCTTCTCCAATGCTAAACCTTCCAAGGTTTAAGTAGGGTTATGATGACGAGATTCAATAAAAAATTGAGGTCGCTGTCTATGCGGATCCTTTATAATATTATCATGATTTACTCTGACCCACATTACGGCTTCGTCTAGTCAGTGACCTGCCAGCTACCTGGTTGCGCTTTAATACAAATCGGTAGTAAAGCCATTAGTAGAACCTTTGAGTCCATTACTGTCGGAGATGAGAGATATGCGAATAGAGATGGGTATAATATTACATTTCTTTTATCGAATACCCGGTTCTAAATATAAATTAAATCAGGTGAAATAATGATATTTGACATACTTAGTAGCTCAGTTTAGTAGCTTGAAAAATACACCTGTTCTCTAAGGTAACACGAGATGAAAGTTCTTAGTATCTGAAAATGTTGACAATAATATTTTTAGGGGGAAATCTCTCTGTAAGTTAGGCGAACACCCCTCTGGAGCACTTGTGCTCCCATAGTCCATACTAATTATAATATAATTATTACATCATATAACTCTCACTGCTTGAGGTGTTTGTTATGGAGATAGTTTGAGACCTAAGAAAGGACATTTATGTTTCAATCATTTTCAGATTCGGATTAGAAGTGACGTCATTGTGCAACTCGTAGTGCAATGTCGCCACAAAAACTTAAATATCAAATCCATTAATATTCCATATCCCAAAAAATTAAAAGATAACCGATGCTGAGGGTTCGTATTCAGATCAAAAAGAGATCCAGAGAGCGAAGTAAGGGCGAGTTATAAGTGGGTTAGTCTTTAATAGTTAGGTACGTTCGATATTATAGTACATCGCTTAATGGTGTAAAGTGCCTTACAGTTGCTCCATCGAAGAGCCGCATCCGTTGATGGTTTTCCGATTCTATTAGCCGCAAAACGGCGGCGTCTTGATTAGGCGGAAAGACGAGTAAACACGAATTTACAGTGTCCTATTATTTTTAATCAAGCACAATTAATTGTTAATTTTCTTTTCATCACACCTATTCGAAAAAGACGACTTGGTTCGGACTTACGGGGTTCCAAAGTTGCTGTTTTCTATTCAGCGGGCGGGAATGAATTTTCATACAACTTTTCCTGCCGGCCAGATCTTTTCCGTCCTATTTTGAATTTAGAACATTTTAGTATTTTGCGCTAAAGAAATCGAACGCAAATATTGTTTGAATAAAGAATGTCTGGTACGACGCGAGGGCCCCGCCAGCTGAATAATAAAAAAAGAAATCAAATTAAGATTTCGTTTTCAAATTAAAATTAAGTTTTCGTGCATATTATTTTCTCATAGTGGGTGATGAAAAGTAGAGTGTATCACTCGGGTGCAAGTATATTTTTGGCTCGGGCGACGTACTTTGAATCCCTCGCTACGTTCGGGATTCGACTAAAGAATCCCTCGCTACGCTCGGGATTCTACTCTAGAATCCCTCACTTCGCTCTGGATTCAAAAAACGCCCTCGCCGAAAAAATATTACTTTGCACCCTTGTCATACAATCTACTATTGTTTTGTGGTGAGTTGTTATTGTCGCCCATTGATATATAGGACAGTATCGTAGACGTGTTGTCGATCAAAAGGGAAGCTGGGGACCGCCATTTAGATTTTTTGTATGCAAAAAACAATATAATATGTAGGTAGATAATAGGTATAACTAATAATGTCCGTAATTTGTTTAGTAGATATCGTCAAACCAAAATTAAATAATGTGTCGGAAAAATCTGACGTGTTTGCTACTAATAGGTACTCGCTAATTTGTAGTCACATTATACATATTTCTAATTGCTTATTTCCTTCCTCTTCTTTCTTTCTCTTGCGGCAACGCTTCTAAGAAGTTCCGAATATACATACATAAAGTTACCGAAGGGCGACGGTGACCACTTAGGAGCAGATGGTTCGTCTCCTTATTTATTGGCCATTAACATAAAATTTGCTTAAATCATAATACGGAAGGGTTATCAGGTGGTCTCATTCGAGATAAAGAGGCAAACCATTTACTCGTATATACAATAGAAACAATAAAATATTGTAATAAATCGTATGTTTGTGCACTCTAATCTTAGAAACAGCTGAACGGTATTTAATGGGACTCTCATTGGGAGATAGAGGAGATTGTGGAGCAACATATAAGCTACTTTTTATCCCGGAGTGTCCGCGGGATCGGGATCCACGCGGGGAAAATTACTATGCACGAACGAAGTCGTTGGCAACAGCTAGTCTTGGAATAAATGTAAATGTTTAGATGGTTGATTGTTTGTGCTATCACGCTAAAACGGCTTTACAGATTAAAAGGTACGCCAATAGTTTATAACCAAACTTAAATAGAATAATACTAATCCCGGAAATTGGTATGATTCCCGCGGGATAACAGATACAATTTAGAAACTCCGTTCATTACAAGACGACTTTTATATATACGGCGATTTAATACGAGTATAGCGAGGATCAAGTTATGCGTTCTGAAGAATACAGATTAGAACTTATTTTTTTTGTTGGCAATATTAACGGGTTAAATTTGCATAACCATCATCAAAATGAGTGAGTGTGTCATGGTCTGATGATTTATATTTGTGAGAGACTGTGTGTCCTCTAGAGACAGAACTAAATAATTACGTTCAATTATACAGATTCTGAAGTTTATATCTACATTATCTACCAATGAAGTCACGGGAAGAAGCTAGTTTTTTATAAAGATCCTCGACGCCAATTTACGGGTCGGAGTAAAATTGGATGTGAAGAGGGTTTAGCGGACCTACAATAAGTCTGTAATGTTACCCTTATTCTACCAGAAAATTGGTTTACCTATATTGTTCATGAATTTTTGATGATGGGTTAATAGGATAAGTTGGAAACATTGAACTTTAGAGTAGGTAACGGATTACAACAAGTTTTTTCGAGTAGAGTTCTCTATAAAACTGTAGCTGATACCTGTACATCCACACTAATATTATAAATGCGAAAGTCTGTTTTTCTGTCTATGACGCTTTCAAGGCTAAACCGACGGCCCGATTTAATTGAGATTTCGGATGAAAATAATATTGAAGTTAGTCGTTGTTAGCAAAAGTCATGTTAATACACGTTTGTAAGACTCTTGTTGTAACTCGGTCACCGATGAGTTGCTCTTGAGGACTGAGATGATCGCATGTACCTAAAGTTAAACGGGCTCCGATAACGTCGATTTAAATTATCCCATCTAAATATTTACATTGGAAGTATAAAAATGATTACCCAGAAGCAAAATGAGGGCAGGTGCCAAGTTGGATAATAAATTCGCTGTGATGGGAACGTATAATAGAATAAGTTTACTTTCTTATTTTTGACATAAATCGCGTTGGCATTTTTACCAATAAATTGTTGGTTAATGTGGAAGTGATTCTAAACTTTGTACAGACGTTGGATTTGCAGGAGAAAGAGTATGAGATTTACACACCTAGAACCACAATACGAAAATTGTCATCGTTTATTGTAACGTATATTGGTATCCGATTGCGTAGTACCTATCTATAATTCAAATGGCCGGACATCCTTTTGACGTGACAACGTCTTATAAATTGGTTTGCCGGGTGGCACTTCAAGAAACTGCGTTAGTAGCTCCGCTCACGTTACTTATAGTAGCTACGGCGTACACACGTTGGCGTGTTTCAGAAAATGGTACAGCGCCATCTCTGGAGAAGTAGAGTAACTAGTTTGTTACCTCACTTAGTTGTGACTAATGGTTAATGGTCTAACGGTTAGCAGCGCTAGATGGCGGATGGTGTTACAATGTTTTAAATATAATTCTTTGTATATGTTTACCCCATGAAGATACGGGAACGCAGGGTCAACTTCACAAATAACCACAACTGCTTCCAAACCCAAAATAGCAGTTTATTATAAAACCAAAGAAGTCGACACATTGTTCTTTACAAATTTTTCTCTTATATAAACTCCACGTTACACTCGTTAGCGCGTTTCACAAATTGGTACAATGCCATCTTGTTTACAAGTGAGGAACTATTTAACAAAAATAAAACATTAAACTTAAATTGCTTCCGCCTTCACATGACGGTTAGACAGTATAAATAAATGTTTTAAATTGTTACTATTATTTCATTTTACTATGATACGGGTACACACGGGTATGATACGGGTTTATGTAGGTGCGAAAAAGTTAAAAGTGTTGAGCGGCAGGATGTGGTCAGTGTAGTGTGTAGGAATGTGGCAAACCAAACTCAAAAACGGACTAGACGGAAGGTAGATAGACTAATGTATTAGTAGTGTCAAATGTCATTGTGTCATCTTGTCAAAAGTTTCTCCGCGCCACCGCAGTTCAGCCGTGACCACGATCCATGCAACTGGGTCGAAATATCGGCGTTCAAAAATACATATCGTGTGTACCCGTATCATAGTAAAATGTGTACAATCCGCGATGAGTTAAGTTTAAAATCATATGTTACAAGCCGGTACGGGCCGGAATTTGTAAATAAAATACGTCACCTTGAACGGGCTCGGAAAAAACGCGAAGTAATCTGTGCGTCAATAATATTTCTAACTAAGTGTCGGGACTTAAACATCATACCTAAATGTGTTAGAATTAAGCCGCGTAACGATATACGGGGCTCCGAGTCCATTCTACGCACCGCGAGTGAGAAACTTTTGCGTAAAGAAATCCGTAATAATCGTTATTTGTTGGACCGCATACAGTGTGAGTTGTTGCGCATACATTTGGATTGCAGTGCAGTGTTTGACAAGGAAGTGTTCGACGTAATTGATAGGATAACTTATCTACAGGCCAAACGTACCGCAGAATTGGTTCAAGAAAAACACAACCAAAAGTTGGGGGTACTATTGAAACACCAAGACAAAAATACCCTCAAAAAAGTTGATATTCCTAATAACGTTATTAATTTGTCAAACGAAGTATTATCTACCGACGCCTTAAGTGTACTGAACAAAGGGTTGAATTTCGCACCTACTCCGAAGCAAATACCTTACGAACATGTCATTGGAAACGTAGAGGAAACCATATCACGGAATAAATTACCACCGAACGATGCGGAGGCGTTGAGGCAAGATGTATCGGTCATTCTTAGGCAGGCGAAACCTCCGATGCCCAATATTACATCGAAAGAATTTACAGCCTTAAAAAACCTACGTAAAAATGATAATATTATAATTTTAAAATCGGATAAGGGAAATGCGACGGTTGTGTTAGATGTCACAGAGTATAAATCTAAAGTCACGAATATATTATCGGATTCGTCTACATACATGCAGGTTAATTACGACCCTACTGCAAGAGTGACACGACAAACGAAAAAGCTTATTGAGGAATGTCGAGAGGTTATGGGAGAAGACACGTATAAATACCTACTTAGACCGCGTTTAATACAACCACCTAAGTTTTACGGACTACCAAAGATTCATAAACAAGGCGTTCCGTTGAGACCTATTGTCAGTCAAATTGATTCGCCGACGTACGAGCTCGCAAAGCATGTAGCAGGTATTTTACAGCCATTGGTAGGTAAAACAAGGTCTTACGTGAAAGATTCCCGACATTTCGTGCGTTTGGTAAGTGAAATTAAACTTGAAGACAATCAAACAATGGTAAGTTTTGATGTTGAGTCATTGTTTACGAAAGTGCCAATAACTGAATGTCTAAACGTAGTTGTAAATATTCTTCAGGTTAATAACATCCCTACGGCTTATGTCAAATTATTAGAACACTGTCTCCGGTCTAACTATTTCCTTTACAATGGAAAATATTTTCTTCAAATTGACGGCGTCGCAATGGGCAGTCCCGTCGCTCCGGTGGTCGCAAATATCTGGATGGAATATTTTGAAGAGAAAGCCATCTCTAGCGGACCTGATATAATTAAAGTTTGGAGAAGATATGTAGATGATGTTTTTGCCATAGTTAAGGGAGGGCAGATGGAAGTAGAATCATATTTGACACATTTGAATTCCGTACACACCAATATAAAATTCACGTGCGAAATAGAGAGTAATAACAGCTTAGCATTCCTGGATGTAGAAGTAGGTAGACGCCCTGACGGTACATTAAGTCACACTGTGTACAGAAAACCAACTCACACTGACAGGTACTTACACGGCACATCACATCATCACCCAAAACACCTAGCATCGGTCACAACGTCACTCACAAACCGAGCCTACGATATATGCGATGATGATCACGTGACGCAGGAATTAGAACATGTATATAATGTACTGCGTCGTAATGGCCACACACCAATAACTGGAAAACGTCCGCATAAGAAAATCTCCACCATCAGCACGGTTAAACGGCAATCAGCATTTCTTCCCTACGTTAAAGGTGTAACTGACAAAATTGGCAGGATATTAAATAGGAAATACAATATTAACACAGTTTTTACGCCATTTAAGAAAGTTTCCGCCTTTTTACGTTCACCCAAAGATAGAATACCGTATCAGTGCCCAGGGGTGTACAAAGTTGACTGCAGCTGCGGTAGCTGTTATATAGGACAGACAAGACGATCGATATCGCAGCGTATAAAAGAACACGTCGCTGCAATTAGGAAGAACGAAGGGAATAAATCAGCTGTAGCAGAACATCTGCTAGATTCGAGCACTAACCACTGGATTGAGCTCCACAACCCGCAGGTGATAGCCACGGAACGCCACCACATCCCACGGCTAGTACGGGAGGCAATAGAAATTAAAAAACACCCCAACAACTTTAATAGGGAGGATGGTTTTAAATTGGCACAATCATGGAATCCAGTGGTTAGTTTATGTAGGTGCGAAAAAGTTAAAAGTGTTGAGCGGCAGGATGTGGTCAGTGTAGTGTGTAGGAATGTGGCAAACCAAACTCAAAAACGGACTAGACGGAAGGTAGATAGACTAATGTATTAGTAGTGTCAAATGTCATTGTGTCATCTTGTCAAAAGTTTCTCCGCGCCACCGCAGTTCAGCCGTGACCACGATCCATGCAACTGGGTCGAAATATCGGCGTTCAAAAATACATATCGTGTGTACCCGTATCATAGTAAAATGTGTACAATCCGCGATGAGTTAAGTTTAAAATCATACTATTATTTCATCCTTCTTCCTACTATACGAATGAATATTCACATTAAAATTATTTTACCACTCAAAGTCGTTGTCACGTAAAACTTTCGCCCGTATACCGACTTTACAGGCAACCAATTTTTTGGTTTAACACTAGTTCTAGGTCGGTCACAACTGTTGTAATGGGCCATAACAGTAGGTTGGTGCAGTAAAGCCTTATTTCTAAATACATGATAACTGTAGCTAAATTGAAAATTTAAGACACACACGTCAAACTCATAACACCCTTCTTTTTGCATCGGAGGTTAAAAAGAGCCTTTTAAATACAATTTTACTGGTATTTAAATGTAGTATAGGTATCTATAAGCTCATATTATGCAACAAATTGTATTTTAAGTAGAGTATCTAAACGTAAGTTTGAAACGTTTATGTTGGGGATCGTTGTTTGCCAATCGAGCTCGTTCGGAACAGTTTAACGAGGCCCCAGTTTAACTGTCCGAATTTACATGAAAAGTTTTTTACTTGTATTAGGAACCCGGTAATTCGGATGCGGGCGAAGTAAAATATCTTCTTCATTTCATCGGTATTTACGAAACACAACTTTCTCTTAAAGATAAGGAGGCATAGAGTATAATTTATTACGCAGCACATGTGCGTATTGATGGAGAAGTTAGTGGCCGAGTTTTGAAAGTTTTCACGCCGCCCGAAGACCTCTGACATGACTTAACGACTGCTTGCTAGCGATCACAGCTGAACAACGGCTTTACGTCCCTCCGAAGCACGGTAATGCTGCACCTTTGCTTAACTCGGTTGATACTCAAGTCGCCAGATTATGAGTGCTTCAATCAATGATGAGAACTTTGACAGAGTGGTCGGAATTCAGTAACTCTCCAAAATAAAGTTTCTGGACAGTTTAAATTCACTATCTACTGGATCTGTTGCGATTTATTACTAAATCTGGCAAACTGTTGCAGGTTGCAGACATCAAAGTACTGCCAGCTATAATAGATTATGTTATTAATCACACGTTGACAGATGAGGTGTATTTATAGAACTAGTTGTAGGGGCCATTACAGCAGATATTTAATGTCAAGTCGATTAAGTGTTTTCATTAGCTTTAGGAGACCTCAAGTAGGGCGAGAGATAGTGGCAAGCGCGACTTGAATGAAAATGTTAATTACGGTTATATTTTTAAATGGTACCCGTTAATTGAGGTGAATGTACCATATGAACAATTGTACATAACATTCGTGTCGCAGTGTCGATCGTAATCGTGTAATGAATGAAGTTGGCGTGCCTACGGCGTAGCTTGCATACCTGCAAATTGTAAATTTGTAATGCCGCGTTTTAATGTTGATATGTACATCTTTAAATAGATTGTAGATAGAACAAGCCATCTGCGATCGGTATGGTGTAATTTCGGATCGCCTTTTCATTTGTCGTGTGTTCCATTGACAACGAGTTCGTGACTGACAAGTTTAATTTTTTTGTTTTTGTCTTGTTGTCCTTTCTTCAAATCTTTAATACTTCCTCTTACTCAATTATTTTATGCATATTTGGATACTCCGCCATGACTCCGCCCAAGATTGTCTCAATCATCAACAGTTCGGTAACTTTGCTTGGTAAATAAAAGCCACTTTTTAGTTTTTGAAGACTTTCCTTTGTTCCTTTACGCAGGATATAGTTTTTTAATTTTAATAAATTAAGAAATAATAAGAATTGTGAAAAGTTTACTAATGAGGTAGTATAATAATTCTACAGTGTGCAAACAGATTTCAAAAAGTAGGCTTATGCTTTTAGTTATCGCCAACAAAGGAACGTGTGAACATGAAGTTAAGCAAATTGTTTATTCACAAACGAGTAAGTAGATTCATTCTACCCTCGTCAGCTTGCCGCTGTCACTTCTGCACTCGAGCATCCTTTATAACAAGGATAAGACAATATATCTTTCTTATACTCGTAGTACACTGCGATGTACAACACGTCCAATAATGTACAGCTTGTTGCGTGAGACAGGTAGGCAAATACGAGTAACAGTTGAAGTGCTTCACTAATGCTGATGCTGTGTGCAGTATTGTACTCGTATGATAAATAATAAAGCTTGATGGTTATCGACGTTACGTTATGACGTAATTCCGACTGTTTTAGGCAAAGAAGGGTAATGTGGTCATCAGTCTATGTAGGTATGTATGTCCTTTGTGGCACAGTAGGCACCAAATACATGGTTAATTTTGATGATTTAAATGTCTATCAATTCGTCTCAATCTTGTGAGTACCTATCACTAAGAACGTGACAGTAATAAAATTTATTTTGTGCAAAAGAAAGAAATATATCGACATACTATGTCAAGTGTAGTATTTAAAAATATTTTTTTAGGTTTATTATTGCTGGGAATCGACTCCCGAACCCTTCGAACGACAATCAGGCAAGGTAACCATGGCGCCACACGGGTCGACAAATCATTATAATTATTATTCTTTATGAAATAGTTTCTGTCATGTTATTTCTCACATTCTAATGTATGTATTAAATTAATAACAGAGAAGTAGCAAAGTGTCATTCGTACTCACAAGGAATAAAGAGGAATTGAAATCTCTATAGAATACTGCTACATACTTGTTCAGCTTAGATTTATATATTTTTACGTCCTTGGTTGTCATCTCGAATATTATGTATAAAACATGTCTGCGTTTCAATTTCTGTTATACTTGTCTCTCCACTTGTCTGTCTATTATAGATGTAATAGTACTAATAGTAGGGATCTTCTTTATTAAAATTCGGTCGTCTGTGGACAATTGAAGGTACCAAGGCACTAGGTATAGGCCTAGATAAGGCCTATATTATTCTTCATGCGTTTTCTATTTGTAAAAATCCCATTGATACCTATTATAATTTCCGATGAGCAAATTTAAATGTTTTTTTTATTATTTTATTGGTTTTTCTGTAATCGATTTTATTAATATTGATTAATAGATTTTAATAGTACACCTTGACAATTATAGAATAGGACAATTATAGAATCTAGGGCAATTTTTTGAGTCGTTCGTCTACTCGTTTCGAGCTATTTTGAACTGACCTAAAAAAGGTGGAATACGTTACAAGCATTTGATTTGCAATGTTCTATCTCATGTAAATGGGAATAATTATTATGTCAGTTAGCATCTATATAATTACAAAAGGCTACTTTACATAATTGTCAGCCGCAGTGGCTGTTGTGTTAATTTGCCCTAATTGTGTTCTGCATGGATGACTTTTGGACGCTCAGGTAGTACCTACCTACATATGTGATATTTATGGTTGAGTGCAGTTTATTCCAGTTTTATCCTAAGTACCTATCAATAACATTAAACGTAAAAAATAAATAGTCTAGAATGAAATTTAATAAATGATGAGAACACAATATATGAGAAACACTATAATTTATCAACAGAGAGAACGTACAGCGGGGTGCATCGTAGCTCCTAATATCTACGGATTTCCACATGAAATGGCACGTTTTAAATCTACTAGAGTTCCTGTGTAAAAATATCTTTTTATTCCCGCTTTCACTGTTCTCAGCTTTACGCTAGCTGCGCTTGCAAAAGATATGAAGAATGAGCTAAGAAATTCTAGTACCAAACCAGTTTGTCACGCAAGTTATTCGAAGAGTGGTAGTAATATTGTAACTCTCCTGTATATTTTGGTGTACTAGGAATAATAAATCGAAACAGGTAAGCAAAATAAAAAGTTAGTGCCCTGGAAACAGGCTGTATTTAAATCCACAATAACTTTTTCAATTTATACCTGAAACTTTACACAATGTAGCAATCACTGTTTCTCTTCATAATATTTGGAAGCAAAAAATATACGAAGATTCAGTAAGAATTTATAAATATTTAAATAGCATACAATAAGAGAAGTGAACTATTTTTATTGATCTATTAAACAGTTTTAACGATTTGTACCCTGCAACGATCTTCTATATAGACGATTAAATGAGTGCTGACGTCCCCTGGTTAAATTGGGAGCAGTGTCAGGCAAATAATATTATGATTAAAAATACATTTGGAAGCCCGGAAATGCCTCCGCGAGCGCTTTTCGCGAAAAGGCAGTGGGAGAGTTCCTGGTCATTTCATGTCTCTAGAGCCCCTATTCTGCAAATTTTTAAATCCTTCAATTGCGACTCGACTGAATAGTTTTATACATGTTTGATTCATAGGACAGTCACGTTAAATACAGGGCGTCTGCTCACGCTATCGTTTGTAAAGCTATTTACCTAACCGCACTCAATTGGATTAAAGTACAATAAACCTATGGCCTGTAACTATGTTGAGCGGCTTGAACGATGGCTGTTTTATTGGAATTGAAAGCAACATGATAAATTAAAATAGCCATACGCTTTTTACATATGTATGCGTCGATCACAAACGTAACCTTGAGTATTCGAATTTAATATCTACATTTAATTTTGCTATTTTGAATGATTTTTAATAGAATCTTATTTATTTATTTTTATGCCTATGATTTTTAAATGTTTTGCAATTTTAGTTAGGTACTGAATTTATTGTAATGTAACGATGCTAACGATTGGGCAATGTAACTAGTTTATTTTTATTATAATGAGATATAAGCACGAAAGCACTCAATATAATTTTGCCACTAGGCGATCAACCATCCAACTTAGTAACATAGATTAGATAGATAATATGTTTATGAATGTAAATGGATTTTGTTATTGTGAAAATATATTATGTATACCAACATATAATATACATTATGATAACCGCAATCGCAATTTCCATAAGCATAAACTTATACATTGTGTGTTACGAGTATTTCGTGGTAGATTATAATCCCAGTTTAGGACAACAAATTAAAGTTCTCCGAAACACTGTTTACGGGTTAAGCTGCGTTGTATTGTATGAAACTTTCCATATAAATGTTATGGTCTAAGTTTTGATGTCTGTCAAGTCTAACAACAATTACAATTTGTACATCATTATTTTCAAGATATTAAGCTCTTATCTTAACCCATCTTAAACCCCTATTATCATGTTTAACTTCTACCAAAATTTTGGTCGCATACGATACGAACATGACAAAATAAGCAAAATATACCTACCGAATATACTATCAGTATATTCTTTATGCTTATGAATTTAAATTCTAAAATTAAATTTTATTAAATTTAATTTCTAAGCAGGTGGGTACTAAACCGTTTCAATATACCATTAAATACAAATATTAGAACACACAATTTGAGTAAACAAGCAAGTAAAGATTTTATGAACAAGACAGCAAATTATACAACCAGTCTGGCGATCTATTATTTTTAACCGACTTCAAATTCGACTGTATTTTTTCATGCGTGGTACCTCACAATGGGTGAACCGATTTAGGTAACTCTTTTTTAATTCGAATGCTGATGCTTGTCGTCTAATTCATTTAAATTTGACACAGACATTTGACAAGTAGTTATTGAGTTAACCATAATGATGCATGTAATTAACTAATCTAATCGTAGTTGGCGTAGTTGATAATGTCTTATTCTATTACTTGTCGATGCCGAAGTACATAGGTTTTTTAAACTTTCGTTTATTTAAATTTAAAGTCTTAAATCCGAAGTTTCAAAAGAAGAAACGTGGTAATTGATTAATTAAGAATATATAATCGTATATTTAATGTTATAAACCTGGTTTGTCCCGTCCAGTTATGCAGCATCTATGGCATTGGTGAATACCTGATGAATTTCCATAGCACAGTACTTGTGCAAGAGCAATGATTTGCGGCCCGGCGCGATGCCAAATTGCCTGAAAATTAATGGCCAAACATAGAAGCCCGCAATGGTCAGGACAATACTTTACAGAGAACTCGGCCGTATTGTCCGGTCACAATGGGAAATTCCAAAACTAATTTATCATTTAAAATCGTCTTTGAATGTTGAGTTGGTATTGGATTACTGTCAATTAGTATTGTCAATAAGCTTTAGCCTTAGGTATATACATACTTTTTGGAAGTTTGCATCTTTAACAAATTATACACAAACACCTCTTGTGAGTTTATAAAATCGAATAACTCACAGAGCCAGTTGATAACTCTACTTCTTTACCAAAAAAATATAAGTGTAATATTTCAGGTAGACTAGACAATTATTTCACAGTTGACAGTCATATTCCATTTCATGCTGAATTACTATTTTTCTTAGTCCTTCCTCAAATTCTTAAAGAAAAGTATGTATTAAGATTAAGATTATTGACTCACCATAGGGTATGAGTCACTTTTCATAGTTATGAACGCTTAGTTAGAGTAAGCACTCTACCACACAGCTCTAGTATGGATTCGTCGAGCGAGGGGTTAGAGACCAACTCTAGTGTCGGACTTTTTCATGCCAATATAAGACCTCCAATATTATGGTTTTTACTACTGTTGTAAAACATAATAACCGGAACCAGCGACTTTATGTGCCGTGCCAAGCACGGAAAAGTACAAGAAAATTTTGCCACTGACTTAGTAGGTACAGTAAGTCCTTCAATGGGAGAAAGCTAGTGGCAATCTGGTACCTCCGTTTTTTAACTAGGTTAATCAATAAGATTTGATGCAATCCGCCGGACGAGCGCTTCAAAACAGGAATATAAGGCAAGTAAAATAGACAGGTAGGGTAAAATGCTAGTATGAAACAAAGCCGCGGGCATCGGATTAAATCCGGAACACAGAAATAACATTAAACCAGAAAAATGAAGTAAAAACAACGAGACAAAGATAAGGTGTAGAAAATAAAAATTCAGTCAACTCAGAGCATTCGCTGTGGCTTTTTAAGGAGCAATTGTTATAGATAAGTATCTACAGTGGGCGTTTTAATAGAATAAACCAATATTGCGGTGGACAAGGGCCGCGAGAGACAATAGCTCTCCGTCAGACGGACAGAGACTAATTGTAGCGGAGTACAAAGGATCGCTGATACTGTGCGTGCGAAGTGGTCCCGTTGACATTTTTAACAAATTTAACGGGAAATAGCTTCTATAAGCCATAAGCTTCTAATAAAGTATCCCTGAGAAGTTTTATCACGATGTATAAAGGTTTATTTCCTAAGGGTATAGGTAAGTTTGACCATATATCTCAGTACCGCCGTCAGCTTAATTGGCTTCCTATTCGGCACAGGCGATGTTCTAGAATTCTCCTTCTTCTGTACTCTATCCTATATGAGCCAGCGACGCCCACTTATCTCAAGGAAAATTTTCATTATCGCTGTGCTACTCATGATAAAGTACTCCGATCTTCTGAAAATCTCAAATTGGATATTCCTCGATTCAGTAGCTGTTTCTATCAATATTCCTTTACCGTTCAGGCAATTCTACTTTGGAACGCCCTACCGATCGAAATAAGAAAAGCCCAGTCCAAATGTATTTTCAAGAGACTTGTCCGAGAACATTACTTAAAATCACCAATTTTTTGAGAATTTTATACAATTTTCTGTGTACAACATGTATGTAATTTTATATATTATATGTATATATATATGTATGTATATTTAGGTATTTTATATGTATATTTTTTATTATAATTATAGTATGTAATAGGTAAAAATTTTATATGTTGTATTTATTTAATGTGTTATTTATTGTTAACACCTGCCACATATTCTCACCGTCGCCCAGGGTTGACTGGGAGAGAATGCCTGTAGGCATTAAGTCCGCCCTTTGTAAACCTAGATTAGTAGGTATTGCAATAAGTTTAAAATAAATAAATAAAATAAAATAATACAGTGAGCGATGAATACAGTAAATGATTTGGTACTGTCATCTATGCAGTAGGGTAGGTAAATGATTGTTTTAAGTCCTTTATTGACCAGTTACTGAGTACCTACGGGTTTCTCTTCATTACCGAGGAAAAAATATTTACCATCCAGTAAATTACACAACAAATGGCTTATTTCTTCTGTGATATTTTTGTCGGCTAAATAGTTAAAAACACTTTTAAGATTGATTAATCTAGTCACAAAAGTTATAACCAAATGCAAATTGTTATGACAAATTGAATTATACCTACCTACCTACTACGTAAACGTTTATAATAACGATTGTAAAATTAATTATTATAGTTGCGACATGGATTTGTTCATTTATAGTAAAAAAATGGGATGGATGGAATCTAGAAAATAAAAAGTGTAAGACTTTTACGTGACGGAATTGAGAATATATGCTATTGACTGAGCCCAGTCATAGATACGCGCTTATTGTTCAGTCTGTTTTATCAATTGCAGCTAATAAATTGCTAGCTGTCAGGCTAGGAAAGTCAGCTGTCAGATGTTCATGTGTCAGAGTTAAAGTGCAACAATGTAACTTCGTTCCAACATGTTCTGCGACACACATGTATTTTTACGTTCAATTATATACACTTCACGGATAAAAACTTCATAAAATCTCTACATACGGGTCGCATTTATCAAAAGAATTAAATATTGGGTTTCAACACACGTCCACAAATGATGACCTAATCAAAATTTCTGTTTGTTTAACCCTTCATTATGTGGTGTAATAAAAGCGAAGATATACGTAGCACGTGGGCTTAATGTGACTGCGTGTATGTGAACCCATTAAACGTAATAAATGTCATGTTTGCATCCACAAGCTACCTTCCTACAAGGTAGACAGAGTAAATATTTGTGTCATATTGCTACCAAACCAAAGCAGTAGCGCAGTATTTTCTCATATAAATTTCTTGTGGTTCTTTACGGAGCGTTTGAAACTGTTCGCCTTATTTAAACGGTAAGTATGTCTGTGATGGATTTAATATACGAGAAGCTATGCTCGCTGTTAAAATATAAGTATTTACAGAATAAAGATACAACAATTTTATAGTAACAGAGGTCTTATAGTTAAAGTAAAAGTTTTGGTTTCAGGCTTTTACTTTGTGATTTACATCATTGCTTTAATGGATCACTTGATCAATTGACTCTGCCAGAGAAATATAGTCTGTATGAAAAAAAAACCTATCAATCAATACCTATAATTACTTACTTATGTACATTTTAGGAACCATTTTCGAAACATAACATCTATGTACAGGACGATCTATTCAAATAATTATAAGTAAAACAAACGGGTCGCCTCATTTATCGATAACTTAAATAAAATTAATTTTAATTAATTTAAAGGACGTTTCGGAAAGTTTTAGGTAACTCCGCGAAGTTTAAAAGCGACGTGGAGCAGTTGTTACGTCAATACTGGCTAAAACGATTGCGAGAAGTTTCCAAGATTATTTCAAAGATTACAGTAAATCAGAATATTTTAATCTAACTAACGGTGACATCTGGGAGGATATATCCTGTTAAGTATACATATATATACCGATTGTTTTATATATATATATATATTATTTTTATCGTTAGTAAGGACGTCTATCAATTATAATCTAAACTATTATTTTTGTAAATGAATAGATAAAATGCGTAATATATAGTACCTACAATGCATGTATGTTATTAAAATATTTACTAAACATACCTACATAAAAGGAATCAATGCTTTTTCCTATCAACAATTTTTGTACGCTTTAAATTGCTAACACTGGCAAAAGTGTGATCCATATCACATAAATCATATAGATGACTTTTAGTTTAATATTTTGTGACCACAAATCGCCGTAAGCAATTTCATGTACACAATTGCAGTTACCTGTACCGATCAAAAATGACTCTACTGGGACTTACAGAGTAGAGAATTTTCCTTTTTTTTTAACCGATTTCAAAAAAGGAGGAGGTTCACAATTCAACTGTATTTTTCCTTAAGTTTGTTATATGTTTGCACTAGGTATGATAATTCCTATTTATTCGAAAGGTACCTCACGTCTGGCCCCAATAAAAATTGAGCGATATCTGATATGATATGATATTGTTATTATTATTTTATTACCTATGTTATTTTTTGTAAAAAGTTGGGCCAGTAAAGTTTTCGTTTCCTCCGTCGATATGACAGGCTTGATATGAGGTTCATAAACACGCTATGATGCTTAGATATTCCAAGAAGCTCTCAGTCAGATATTTCTTTGCTGCCTCTCATCAACCATTCACACAAGTCGACGAAGCCTTAGAGAGTCAAGTAGGCGGATAGCCATCTTAAGAGGCAAATAAGAGTCAACAAAAGAACTCTACCAGATATGCTGCGCACAATTCTATATTCGTTCTAAAAAAGCTATTTACTGTAAAATAAAAAATAATATGTAAAATATTTAATGTACAATAAATTTTGAAGGTTATTTTTAAGTGTATATAAGTAGTATGACTTATATATTTTACTAGCTGACCCGGCAAACGACATCCTGAAACATGTATTATTAAATAGACGCCCTCGCTTAGCTTCGCGTTTGTTGCTGCGCTCCTTTAGATTAAACAGTAAATTTAAAATTTAAAAATTTTTCAACACAAAAATATTTTTTTCAAATTGAACCAGTAGTTCCTGAGATTACCACGTTTAAACAAACAAACAAACTCTTGCGCTTTATATTATTATTTGTATACATAGTTTAAGTATTATAAGGATTACTATAAACTCACTATGAATTAGTTCAATAATCCTAAAAAGGTGATCAGTCTAAACTTGATATAAATATAAAATAAAAGCACAAGTAAAATTAGACTTACAGAAAATAGGCAGTACCTAGCATATTACAGCATTATAACTAAAAATTAAAAGAAAAGCAATAGATACTATAATTAATCTTTTGAAAACTAAGATTCGATTACGATAGTCGTATGTAGGAATTATAAAATCGTTTAAGTTGTATGGTATATACTTAATTTTGATTAACAGAAAAATCCACGGCTTATATTGTATCATAACAAGTGTAGAACTAAAAATGAAAAGAAAAACAATACTATAATCCGTTGAAAACTAAGATTCGATTACTATAGTCGTATGAAGGAATAATAAAATCGTTTAAATTGTATGGTATATATTTTATCTTGATTAACAGAAAAATCCACGGCTTATATTGTATCATAACAAACGTAGATGTAATGACAAAGGCTAGACGTCGGTATGTCGACAATAACAGCCTGCTATAACGTTGCAGGAATCCCGCTTTCGTTCCTTTGTTGGCCTAGCCTTTCCCATTAATCACCCTTTGCTGTGGAGTACGTGCTATAGAAAAACGGTTTCTCTGTCTGTTCAGTTTATTAAACGCTTTTAAGTATATTTTAAAAGACTTCAAAAAAGGAGGTCCTCAATTCGACTGTAGTTTTTTTGTTATGTGTGTAACCTCATAACTTTTCACTGGGTGAACCGATTCCGATAATTCTTTTTGTGTAGTTCCATTAAAAATTGCGACATTTGATGGGTAAATTTGAGTTATCTCTACTTATAGATTTTGAAATCGGTTAACTTTAAGTTAGTTATCGTTAATCCTGTTTAGTATCGTAGATTTTATTCATTTGACAATTTGATGTGTCAATAGCCTTTGGATAAGCTTAATTTATCGGTTGATTAATGGGCACCTTAAACCCTTGGAGCTAGGAAAATGAAATTTCGTGAATGGTTTCCTTTATAATGTAGACAAATATTAGGACGGGATTTTCGAATTTCCTACGGAATAGGGAATAAAAACGATTCATATTTTTCATTTTAATTTGCCTTCTTTTCGTTAGCCGTCAGCTGTTCATAGTTTTTATACTTAAGTATAAATGAAGGAAAACGTTAAACTGTTTATTACTTAAACTAAGGCAATCGTAAATATATTGTTGTTTCATTCCATATTTCGCTGATTTTATTATTTTTAACGCGTTTCGATGGAAGTGTCCCAAAGACAGTTTAGGTATTCTAATAAATTTTGGCTGGGAATGGTTGGTGATCCTTGTGAATTGCTCAACGACAGAGAAAATAGTGATGAATGATTAGCTGTAGTTATAAAGATTTGTTGCGGCTTTGATGATCATTATAAGCTCTTTAGAGGAATTCATATTTTTAATTCACAGTATTATTTCAATGTTTTTCGAATAGAAGCCGTTATAATTACTCCGTCCCGTCTATTTATTTGGATTCTGACACAAAAAATCATTTGTTTAAAGCAAATAGCTTCTGTATACATAGCAGTTTTGTTTCGTGAAAAATATTCAGAAAAGGCGCATAATTAATTATTCACGTCTAATTTGCGACGTCTATTTTTAAGAAACGTTTGCCTCAGTTTCTTAAGAAGGCAATTTGTAGGGATAATAAATAAGTTTAGCTCTATTTGTTTTCGTAATGTTCTGTGAAACAACGTGAGCATTAAGAAAAAGTTGACAAAATTAATCCTAACTAAGGCATAAACGTTATGTTGCTATTCATAAAGTTCTACGTGACTTGTTAGAGTTACAAATATTTTGGTTAAAAGTTAGTTCTTTACACAAATAAACATGACAAAAAACCTTTCATTATATTCATTGATCCTATTGTATAGAACAAACACAAATCTGTAAACCATTTCTCGCGGTCGCCTGTTTCCGAGTTTCAGCTTCAGGCAATTTGGCAAGGTGCCCGACACAAATCATTGCTCCACTGTACCTTGTGAATAGAATTCACTGAATGAACGCGATTTGCACGTTTGTAGAAATAAAAATACTGATACGTATCGATAACCCGACTGCTGCCATTGAGAATAATAATGCGACAAATCTCTCCAAGTTATTCTAACCGTCTCGTAGTCGACTCCAGTATTTTGATTTTTTAATTCGTACAATTTATTTCTTGAAGTTTAAAAATGTGCCTATATATACCTACCTATAGCTTGAAAGGAGCGTTGCGTGTTGGGCTAACAGGTTCATCTGGGTCCGGGGCTTTAATATCTGATGAAACTTAACGACTTTTTAATTACAACTGAGGATCTACTGCTGCGCTTCTATCGAATGCTATTCGGTCAGCCATTCGAAGAATAAAATAAGATTTAGTTATTGTGGTACTATGTTAACTTAGTACATAGTATCTCAATGGATTTAGTTGCATATGAATGGCATGATTTTTTGTTTTGTGAAGTTGAACTGATGACACGGATGCCAAAAACTTTTTCTAAAATTAAGTTATTTTAACGTATTAGCTCAAGAGCACCTGACCCCTAAAATAATAGTGGTAAATCCGTGCCTTATATAAGTGAGTATATAGCTCATATAAGTTGCTCGGTATGAATTTTAACGTACGGATCATTTTGTCTGTCGGTAACATCAAGTAACGCGGAAATGACACCACAAATTCAATACCACGGATTGTGAGTTAGTAAGCTTAGCTTAGTCTCCAGGGATTTATATAATCGAGCTACTGAACTTCATCTTCGCTGACTGTTATATAAGACTATTAGCTTAGTCTGGGAAGTGCTTTCAATTCCAGAGAGCTTTGAAGACCACGGGCCGAGATTTTCTCTAAGTAAAACATTGATCACTCCGCAAACGACAGTTTCCATTTCGTACTAACTATACATACGGTTTTACTCTATTTTCAACGCAAAATGCGTGAATCCTTTAAAGTTTTGCCATTTGGTCCTTGCCTGTTAAATTTAAGTTTTCTTCTTTCAAACTGAAGAATCATAGCTGTAGGCTCCGTTTCAGATCAATGTCTGTGTCTTGGTTTTCGGGATGCTTGTAAATCGTAATTTCTAATAAATGGTTTGGTTAAAGTTTATTTCGATACTTAGTACCCGATTAGATTATTTATATTTTACCTCTTATATTATAAATTCATATAATTCATTTAAACATATATTATATAATTGTGAAACTACGCGAGGTGAAAAAGGAATGTGCTGAAAACCAGAAGCTATGGTACGTACTATCTATTTTCGTCACACGTGCCGAGAGTAGGTAGGGCGCTTTTCATGGCACGTGTACGACAATTAATTTGCTCTATGTTTTGTTTATATTTAATTTCTTACTTTCATTTTATTTTAAATGCATCGATTTTTAGGGTTCCGTACCCAAAGGGTAAAACGGGACCCTATTACTGAGACTTCGCTGTCGCGTCCGTCCGTCCGTCTGTCACCAGGCTGTATCTCATGAACCGTAATAGTTACACAGTTGAAATTTTCACAGATGATGTATTTCTGTTGCCGCTTCAACAACAAATATTAAAAAACAGAATAAAAAAATATTTAAGTGGTTTTAAGTAGTTTTAGTTTAGTTACCTTTCGGTCCAAGAGATGGCGTTGTGCGTAAGATGTGGCTACAATAAAACAATTATTTATTTATTATGACACATCAACAGCATAACACACAATACATTTATATAAAAATCTAACATAAAACTAAGGCCTGGTATGTAGGCCAATAAAAGACGTGTGCAACATTCTCTTATAATCTAAGACATGTTATTATAAATACGAATAGGTATATTAAACAAAAAAGAACACAATAGTAAGCAGATTAACAGAGAAACTAATTATACAAGATTTTAAGAAATTTTAAGAACCTGCTTAGAGATCAGGTACACAGATAACTTCTTTCTCAAACTAATGCAAGAGTCATGAAAAATGTCAATGTCAACAGATACATATACCCGGTGTAATTAAATATTTAAGTGAGGCTTTTTTTTTCAGACCAGATTTTTTTGGCGTTTTTATACATAATGGTACGGAACCCTTCGTGCGCGATTCCGACTCGCACTTGGCCGATTTTTAAGTAAGTTGATATTTTTGTTCTTCTAAGGTCCTTTTAAACATACGCTATCGTATTCGGATGGGAGGAAAAGCATTCATTGAACCTTGAACTACCTTCTACTATACATGACATGTTCCCATCAGTTCACATTAGCAACTTTTCCGGAAATTGCTAATACGATAGTGCAAGTTCTATCTTTCCTAGTTGACCGAGCCTTTTAGCCAATGATATTGAATTAGTTGGCGCACGCCTTCATTGTCCTCCCCTAGCTATACTGTCCACAATAATTTTCATCCCATTTTCTTTTCATTAAAAAATTTAAAATCTCTTTAACATTGAAATTCTTTAACAAAGTTACATCTTTTAAAGCTAAAGTAAAAAATGTCCTCCACTTTTTAAATACTAGCTTATTGCTTTACATTTCCTAATTAAACTTTGAAATAATGAGTTTAAAATTTTATTTTCAGATGGATGGCAGTCATTTCACCCTAAGTACAAAGAACCTTTGATCTAAAGTCAAGATAATAGCCACAGGCCATCGCTTTTGCCAGCACTGACCTATACAACAATTATACAACTACTAATGCACCGTACCTAGTGATGGTTGAGTTTCACGAATAATATTAACGTTAAAATTTCCACTCTAGTAACCAGCCGTCTCTAAATAGGATTGCCTATTATGTACATATTATGTACATATTATGTATTTGTGTATATCGAAGATACAGTATATTTTTCTGGGTGCGTAAACACGAGAGGACTTACTTTGTAGTGTGTAGTGGAGTGGACGGAGAGACAGACACGTAAATGACCAGATTTTTCACCAGACATAGAGAACCTGAAAATGATCATATTTTTTGCTGTCCTTACCAAATTTCCTCTGTCAAATGCAGGTGGTGTGTTGTTAAGGAATAAAAAATACATCCTTTCAGCATGGGCAGAGCTCTGGAAAAAGGGCGATTTGCATAAAAACCGCTTACATTATTCCACAACGGCATTGCTGTACTAATTGTATCTCGAGTACAGCTCCGGATTTAGTCTACATTTAGACGCTAAACTAATTATAACTTAAGCTTTATGGACCAATAATATTTTTGTAATATCTTGCTTAATTCTCTTGATGAAAGGGTTTTAAAACTAAACTTTATTAAAACAAAGGATTACAAACATTTCGCTTGACTGAAATTCTGTTGATGAATGTGCATCAGAGTATACAGTATTGAATACAAACGATAGTATATGGACCTTAAGAATGTTTTAATAATTTTATCGTTTAAAAGTGGCTATAACTCATAAATGGCCCATTACTGAGCACGGGTCTCTTCTCATTATTGAGGAGGCCTAGAGCATACTCCACCACGCTGCTCCAGTGCGGATTGGTGGAGGGGTTAGTGGTCAACCCAGTATCGGAAGTTATCAAGCCGCCCGAAGGCTTAACGACTGCTATATGTCGATCACAACCAGGACCAACGGCTTTACGTGCCCTCCGAAGCACGGAAGCGTGCCTAAAAAAAAATTAAATAAATTAAATAAATTCATACCTTTCAATAAATTCTTGTAGATAAATAAATCTTCGTTAATAGAATCTGAGAAGAACTCTAAAGTTGATGGCTGTGTTGTAAGATGTTTGCGACCTTGGGTAAGTGAACAGCTAATATTGGTACCGATCTCGTGAACACAATCTTTGGAAGTTTGAACGTTGTATTAGATAGATAAATATTGTTTTGTTTAGCTACATACTTAGTATACTCGTTTATCTTTATACTTATTTAACAACGACTACAATAATGTATCATTTCATAATTTTAAGAAAACGCGATCTTTTACGGAGTATTAATAAAAATAATTGAAATCAAGTAAGTGAGCTACAAGGCTGTAACAAGTAACCATCTACGTGGACAGTAACAACAAATGCATTAGCGATACGTAGCGCAGCCGGCCTCAGACGTAGCTAAGGGTGGGTCGTAGGTTTGACTGGCGTGAGGTCGTACCGTCGTACTAGTAATAGGTAGGTCATGGTTCGGAGTTAGCAGACGCTCAGCGACTTACGACCGGATTTCACATGCATCATAAAAATATTTCACAGTATTTACTCAGCGGTAAGAACACAGTAGGGACCAGACTGAATGGTACACATTAATAGACCCAGACCAAAGACCAAAGAATCGCGTGCTATAGCATCGTTGCTATTCTGTAACGTAAGTAAGTAGGTATTCCACGAGTAGGGTTTTTTGGTATGGACGGGAGACGGATGATGCTTTCAGGTCGTTCGATAATTAAATTATTTTGATAGGTAATAAGTACTTTTCAATGGATAATGTTTCGCATTAATTTTGTTTCTACCCTCTTTTTTCCTGTGCGCGCAATGCCGATGGCGCACGCGCAGTACCTAGTGTTGTTTTACAAGTCGTCCTGGTCGGTACGGTAAAGCGAGCCCTTTGGCATACCTGCAATTTCTTTTCATTTATTTAATTTCGAGCCGTTCGGCAGTCCCAGCCACGAAATACTATTTCGTTATATTTCGATATATGCACAACTGTGGTGATGGTGTAGTAGTGTGTCTCTGTAAGATAATCTTGGCGCCAAATCGACAGACGCCACAAGGGATTAAGGTTGGTGGACTACCTTTTTGATTGATTGATTGATTTGATTGTGTATTTATGCTTTATGTATTGCTCAGAAATGGACACGCAAAATACTAATAAAAAATTATAATACAGTCCACTCCCCCCCCCCCCGTGTGTGTATGTCCGGAAGAAATGATTCGCCCTGTAAAGGGTTCAGTCTCTTAGGTGTTTTATCCATATGGCGGTCGTCAAATCTAATCAGAAGTCTTTTAGAGTTTGTCATAATCATCAACGTCACTGTTATCTGTTCCACTGATGGTTCCATGTAAATTCTTACAATGTAAGCTCCCAACCCATATAACTTACTATGCTGACCATGCCAATTTCAAAGGGACTTTCATACCTGGGAGAATATTACGGAGACTATACAATAGGGTTCTTAGCAATATTTCCTTAGCCCAAGTAAGTGATAACATGGGTATGCGTAGAGGATTTAATTCGAACTTCGAACCCAGTGGTAGGAGTGAGAATAATTTCTCTCCGACTCTTGTTATAATTTCCAAAACACGGTTCCTTGAGCCTGAAAAGCGTTTCGCGTCGAATAAATTAAATCATTTGACAAATCTAAAGACAAACAAAATGGTTTTCCCCGTTTCATAGGCCCTTGTTTCAATAATTTAAAATGACTTTTATGTTATTCTTTTGTTATTTTACATATCACATTTATTACAGAAACAGATTAGATTCGGTAACTCTTATTTGTACCAATTTAATATGAGGATTACATCGAAAAGTAAATTTTTATTTAATATAAGATAAAATTAAGTATTGGGTTACAACTTACCCACATATAAGTAGGTTAATAATATATGTATACCTATAAGTCTAAGTCTAAAATCTCGCTCGTAAGGCTTACATTGTGGCTGGCATATAGGTAACATAAATAACATGCCATTAATTATTTATTATTTTTATATATTGTAACTTATAACTTTGCTCGAGAATCGAATGGCTATGGTGTAGTCAGTCTAATATAATAATATATTAAAACTATACACCTGCACCCATTTCTAAAATCTAGATAAATTACTGTAAAATATACACTTTTATGTAACAAAACAGTTTACTTTTGTGTTCAGTTCGCTTTAAATAAACATAGCACCTTGACATCTGGTTTCAGGCGTGTTTTATAGACGATGTTATTCACCCATCAACTGACTGAATAAAAACTGGCATGACGCAAGTAGTTGAGGAGTCCAATTAAAGCTTGCAGCTTTAGCCTCGTTCGTTGGTATCGATCGATTTAAATGGAGCTTTCGTAGATTGCCGTGATAGTATACCTTTAGCAAGATGTATGTTCAAGTGATTCTTTATGACGTGAGCCGATTCAACTTCCTATACGTTGGAGTATTGAAAAGAAACTTGGATAATATCTATACTAATATTATAAAGCTGAAGAGTTTGTTTGTTTGTTTGTTTGTTTGTTTGTTTGGTTGAACGCGCTAATCTCAGGAACTACTGGTTCGAATTGAAATTTTTTTTTGTGTTGAATAGACCTTTTATCGAGGAAGGCTATAGGCTATATAACATCACGCTGCAACAATTAGGAGCGAAGAAATAATGGAAAATGTGGAAAAAACGGGGAAAATTATTCATTCTCGAGGGCTTTCGTTGCATGCGTTGCGAAAACGATTCAAGATACCAAAAATATATGTATGAAAGGAGGAATATCTTGAAATGATCTAAAAAAATGTCCACGACAGTATATGTCTATCTTTTAAGATTAACACACTAGAACCGTTTTTATGGTAATCAAATTTGCCGCGTTTCCAAGTTTAATCTGAATTAATCTTGCTGTGATCCTTTGCTACTTTGCTATTATTTTGTCGTAAGCTTTATTTCTAAATTTAATTTAATTTAACCTCAATTAATTTTGGTGATAGTTTATTATCTTCCCGAAATTCCTACGGGAGCGGGACCTACGCGGTTGATACTTACGGGTCCCGAAGCGAAGCGAGGGCGGTTCGCTAGTAATATATAAAATTTCAAATATTACTACCTTCTACAGCGAGCGAGACAGACGCACAGACGTGTTTATTTACTTTTTGCTACTTAATCCCTGAACCTTTATATCTCGATGACAGATAGCTAAGATAGCTGAAACTTATGCAGCATTTTGCACGCTAAATGCATGGTGCATTTAGCGTGCAAAAAGAGAATGCTGCATAAGTTTCAGCTATCTTAGCTATCTATAGCCGAGATAATAGGTTCAGGGATTTTGCACTTATTGAGATAATAGCAACATAATGTAACACATGAAGCCACGTAAAGCATATCTAAAGGCTTTTTATTTATGATTTATCATTTTTTATTTATTTATTTTAAATACTTTACATTAAGTGAATCATTAACTATTTCCCTAATCAACTCTTTTATAGCTCTATAAGACATATTCACCATATCATTATGAACGTAATTTGTTTTCTGTTCAATTTGAAAGAGACCGGAGTTTTTCTAGTAATAGGTCGCGAAAACATCGTTAGACTGAACCTCATTTTTAAACCCTTTGCAGCAGTTTAACAGTACCGAGCATGAAAAAGACCTCCAGTTTACTAAAGAATACTTGAGAGCTGAACTTTTTAAAGTGATTTTTTTGTTCGCTTTGATTAATTTGTTAAAGTTGTTACTGTAAATTTATTGTGTTGTATTTGCAATGAGTTGCGGTTTTGTCGTAATACATATATAGTTTTTTTTACATAGACATTTAGTAAATTCAATGTAGTGTAATGTACGACTATTATTTATGTGTTAGAGATAATGTATGTGTATTTTGAAGAATGACATCGTTTTGTGTTCCGGCTGGAAGCTTGAGTACTTTCTTTCTTCTTTTTTATCGAAGACACAATATGTGATAATACCTACAAGCTTTTCTACAATACTAGTCACTACTTCTAGCTTCGCTACAGCTTCATTCAAGTAGATTTTTTTATAACTAACTCAGTATAACTAATACTAAAGTAAATTAACTCAGGTCTCTTTATACTCGTAGCATACTTTGAATACTTATATGTCACTACCAAAGTCTGTCGAAAAAATAATTTCCATAATATTATTTTCATACCAAAGCAAGCAAAATGTAGATGCATAGATAGAGAAACGATACAGTCAGTAACAAAATTGAAACAATGTTGAATTTCCTTCTCTTGATAATCGCTTAAGCCAAATAGCCTGCATTGAGCGCTCGACTAATTGGAACATTCGTAGGTGTTATTGCAACGCAGGCGTCTGATGAAGTGATAAATCCCACTAACTGTACCCCCGTGGCTTTGATTATTATTGCTTTTTACAAAAAAAAATAACCGACTTCAACCTCGATAAACAGAGATAACTCAAAAACTACTCGCCAGATGGCGCTTAATTCGACATGTAGGTGTAAAGTTCTCGTCACTACAAATTAATCAAGCCCAAACACTAGATAACTACAGTAAATCGTTGAGGAGTTCCCTCGACTGACTTTCGGCTTCATCAGATCGACTCCAGACCTTCATGAAATTGTAGCGCTTTCATGTACTTATGAAAACATTAACAAACACACTAGTCGTCCCTACAATTTTCAAAAGTTGCCCTCGATTTCTCCGAGATGCCATCATCAGATCCTGGTGATTCTTTTAAAAGGACCCCACTGCGCATATCTATTTTACAACAAAAAAAGAATTATCAAAATCGGCCCATAAACGACGAAAAAATCGCTGAACAAACATAAAATAAAAAAAAAGCATATATACGGTCGAATTGAGAACCTCCTTCTTTTTTGAAGTCGGTTAAAAACTATCGCTGTACTCTTTGAATCAATCGAGTAGCTAAATGTTTTATAATAAGAAGTAAAAGTGTTTGATCTATTTTTAATATGGTGAGGTTATTTTAGTCAAATACATGCTTAGGTTAGGTTCTATATTAAACCTTATAACAATAATAGGTAGGTGGTAAGATTAGAGTCTAGAGTTCACCCAGGGAAGAACCACCGCCCGCCACTGTATTTAGTGCTATTATCCACCGCGTAGAAATTGTTTAAACGGTAAAAACGCAACTGGATTAACCATTTTAGTCTTGCTAGAGCTGCATGGTTATCACTCACTTGTAACTTTGTAAAAATAAAGAAGTATAAAATAAATTATCATTATAATTTTAACTGAAAATGTTCTCTGATTGAAACTTACCAACGTAATGGTCGATGATTACGAGTAGCATACAGATGTAATCAATTTTACCTAATTGACGGAAATTGATAAAACGCGCTAATTGAAGTGCTACGTGAATTATTGACGCGTCATCCAATTTATTATTTCTACACTATAAAGCCCTTTTGATTCAGCTGTATTTTAGTAGAAAATACATGCCCCTTTGAGTGCTTAGGATCATTTTAGCATTTGGTCTCAGAACTCAGAAAAGTCCTTGTGTCTTCAAACCTTTGGTTTGGACGTAAATCTTTCAACTAATCCATACTTGAGTTGAGTATGCTGCTATAGGCTCCCGTGTTTTTGGTGGTCTACGCCATTACAGTTAATGAGAGTAGCCAAACTCCTTCACTTCTGTTCAGTAGACTCGATAATAATAATCTCGTTTGCATAATTGATACCACGGTCTTCCTCCTTGTACTATACGAAAGGACAAATACTGAATTTGGTATATTGAGGTATCACAATTACGCAAGTTATGCAATATCTTCTTTCATTGTAGTGTAGGTATAGGAATGTCATGAATCTTTGAGTCTAATCCTACAACTACAACTTTCGCCTACAAATACGTGCAAGAGAGGTCGTATTTGTAGGCGAAAGGTTTAGACTACCTACTACAGGGCAAAAACTTTTAAAATATCTTTCACTAATTTTATAAAATAGTTCAAGACTGTGCTCGAAGCAAATTTTAAAAGTTATTTTTAAAACTGCGACAGAAGTGCTTTTTGCTGTCCTTTATCATAAAAAAGGTACTAGACCATCCACTGGTCGGTCCCTGAAGTTATATAAAGGAAGGTACGGGATCGCGTGAGAATAAAAGTGGCATTTCTTGCGAAAGCTGTCACTAGCAATAATCGAAGAAGTATGTAATGTTACGACATAGATTGTAAATATCTGCTATAAAATGGTACCTCGAAGAGTCAAAGAGTCATTCGTCCCATCTGATCTCTTAGTTTAGGTATATAGGCAAAAAATTATATTTGAAAACACATCTTGTAGGTAAAGAAAATAATAGTACCCACTTAATGAACTGTAACGTAATGAATAGTCGAATAATGATGACATAGATGCTTGGAAATAATGGTGATGTAATTAATGTTAATTTGGAAAGTGGAAATTTGGTATCCATGTTTAAAAATAATTTAAAGCAGCAACCAGCAATTGTCGAAACGGCAGAGCAAAACATGACATATTATAAAGTTTCGTTCAGATTTACCTTAATTTGACATTGAGCTAGTGAAACCTGTACCGTGTCAGCGATGTCAGACAAAATAATATTATTTTATAAAATTCATGGAGGTATATTCACATCGTACCTACATGAGCCGAACATTTCAGAGATTCAGAGCAGATGCGGATCGGCACCAGCCAGCATACTCAACAAGAATGTTGCTAATATGCAATATGAATGCTATCGCCAACACGGACAGACAACCTTCGACAATGAGGAAGTTTTCAACGGTTTGGTGAATGGAAACATCAAAAATCACGAAAAATTTGTTTGGAAATTTATAATGATATGATTTAAATCCGTGGGGCACTGCAAACTTTCCTCTGTTCTGTTATTTTTCTACACGATGATTTCTAGTTGTTTCGAAAATTACAGAGCATCGTGACCACGTGCACTCTCTAGTTTACATGATGGCACTTTGTCATGCGGGTGTACTGTTGTTAGATGTGATAATTTAAATCTCCTCCGTCAATCCGCATTGAAATGATGAAATAGGTACGCTCTAGGTAGGCCTTCTCAGTGCTCATGTGTCATTTAGTTGACCATTCATTGATTACAAATTTTTTATTTAAAACAAAAACCCATAATAAAAACTCTTTATTTGTTTCAGTCCTATACGTTGATATTCGCAAATTAAACAGATTAATGGGTGGAAAATCTGATGCATCTGATGTGTGTACTCTGGCGTAAAACTGAATTCAATTTCAGAGTGCCTTTAAATATTCAGGTAGAGGAGATTTTAAACAATATATAAACCGGAACTCGTTTCTCTGGTGCTCATATGTATGTTTACATACTTGTAATGTTTGTAATTGTTATTTTGTGATTTGTATTGTTTCAGGGTTTTAATTTAAGAACAAGGTCTTTTGAAAGTGAAATTGTGAAGTCATCTGTGCCTGTCGCTTTAAATATCTACTTGCAAACGCACTTATTAGAAAACTATTTTGAGCAGATATCTTCAAGATTATGACTTTGCGTTTGTCGTAAAAATTGATGGTAAGCGATTAATTGTAAGTGGTAACTGGACAATTGTAATAGGTTTCCACATACCAAAGGCATCACCGATGTATTGCCAACCGAAAAACAAGGGAGATTGTTATTATATATGTAGAGTATTTCCAGTAACTATTTGTTTCTGAAACTATTTCTACATTGAAATATCTGTGTTATTGTAACCAAAATGAAACTGGAACAATACTCGTAGGTACATTAGAGACTAGCGAAATCAATACTAGTCTTTTGCTTTATCTATTTTGTTAGAGATCAAATCACTCAAGCAAAAATATACTATTAAACAAAGTGCTCCTTAAATTAATGCGTAAAGGTTGGTTGTACATCCTTAAAATATTTTTCGTAAAACATTCTTTGATTCTATCATTCTTCTTGCCTCCGGTGAGGCCCCTGATAACCCTCGTAACATCAGTGACTACTAGTCATTTTCAAAAACAAGGTATCTACATGTAATCTATGTGGCTTTTATTTTTTAACGGGATAATCTCAGCAACTACTGGTTCGAATTGAAATATTATTTTTGTCCATTTACCGAGGAAGGTCGGGGCATCAATGAAAGATTTGTAAAAGTTGGATAATAATTCTTTAGTTTTGGAAGTATATAAACAAGTTTCTCAAACCGAAGCGAGGGCGTCCACTAGTTGGTATGTAAGCCATATAATCGTTGTAATTTTGTAACTTACGCTATTTTTCAGGTTAATTGCCTGCGAATGAGTAGATGAGCCCTGATGGCAAGTGTCACCGTCATCAATGGTGATGAGTATCACCGAAAACATCATCGATAATGTCATGAAACAAAAGGCTTCCACGCCTCCACTCGGAACATGACAAGTCGTTTTTCGGATGCTTCAAACAGTATAGGTGGTTAGCTAGCCGTCAGATTTCAGTCCTAACACCAAGCTAAGAGTCTTCGGGGTTAATTTCATAGACTTAAAAGAGGGACCTGACGCCGCAATCTATTCCGTTGTTCAGCAAGTCGAGAAGGAAGGTCGGATTGAAGTAAAAGATAGATTCCTGTTACAACTTAAAACTAAATATAAAACGTTATTCCAAATTCAAAACACAATTGTTTCAATATTCCTAACAAATCAACAGTTTGGATACGTTCCACTAAGCAAACCATAAGCAAACACATTGCTGAAGTAACCCTTTTCCTACAAAATCGCTTAGCGGAACGCGCCCTAATACTACAATCACCAACGCTACGTTTATTTTTGGAACGAAATGGTGTTGGTACTAAATTACTCCTTATTAGATCTACCTATCGATTGGCCAAATTGCCCCAGGTGTTCGTGCGATGGCCTAAAATTATCATGACGTTATTGGCCTTGAAATCGATTGTATTAATTAAAACGTCTAAGTTCCTCCGGTCTTTATCTTACCTGATAAATTACTCTCGCACAAATTACGCCTACTTCATACCTCCGTAAGCCCGTAAACGCCTCGTGCTTATTTTGAGAATATTTTCAATAGATATTTCAAATCATGGTTTAGATGTTTTAGAACCTGCTTTTAGATTGATAATGACAAGCTCAGTTATTGGCGTCTTTCACGTATCGAAGGGGTCTGGATTTGATTTCTAGTCATAGCATTCTTACATTGTTGTATTAAATTTTAATGTTGACATGGATTGTGTAGGTTGATGCAACATTTAGAGTGGTTTTTTTCTTTTGTTTTAAGGCTAAGAATCCCTCATATAAGAATAGTATGCTTCAATTTGAACATTGTTATTCAGCCCAAAACATAGACAATAATTTTTCATTTACAACCTATTTATAGCCTTTTGTGACCATCAGCTGTCCCCAACGTGCCCTGAACAATCATCACGGGCCTTAATGTCTTGTTGAAGCAATGGGCTTTGCCGGCTGCCTTTTTAATTAAGACGCCTTGTTTTCGGAATATTCCTAGTTGGACATATTTTTACGAATTCCGACGGAATGGGGTTTTTAAGATAAATATACAAAAGATTTTTTGCTTTGTTAATATCTTTTGAATGTTCAATGTTTGCTATTTGTGACATGTTTATATTTTACTAGTAAATTTCGCTTCGATTGGGAAAACATGGTCCTAAGTACCCACATTTAGAGACTGTTTTTTACTTATTTCTTATTAATTACTTAATGCTTGTCTACGAGAAAATTGTAACTCAGGAGAAATAAAACAATTAAAGGATATGGCAACACTGTATTAAGTGCATACTAATAATAAAACATTATTAAAATGGAGTTCTCCCAGCATCACCTAAAAAAAGTATTTCAATTTTCATATTATTTAAATATTGTCATCGATACTACAAGTATATGTAGTCAATCAAATACATATTTAATTTCACAGTAATAGCAACAAATTAAAATAAACAATAAAAGTTACAAATTGCGAGTCGTACCTCTTTATAAAAATACTTACTTCTAAACAGAAGTACCAATTACCATACAAGTAATTAGGTAATTAGTTTCAATTAGTTTCTTACTTATCCAACTATATTATTTTTATGTAGGTAGTAATTTTATCATCTTTAACTATTGCTGGGAGAACAAGTTCTGTATGTATCTGACATGATTCATTATTGAAAGCTATGATCGGTCACCATTCTTTATTTATCATAATATTGTGCTGAAAATACACAGTTCTACCAAAATTCATTTAGATTGCAACATATTGCACTAACACATATAATTTATATGACGCAATTTATTTTGTTTGATTCAAAGCGAAAATTGAACTGAAAATGAAAATTGAACTGCGCGTTTTCGACATCATTTTATAAGTTTCATAATGTTCACCTCTCAATATTATATTGAATTAATACCAAAATAGAATTTTGTGATGCGACGAAAAATGTTTACAGAGGGTTTTCATTTTGTCTCCAAGTGAGTATCATACTATCTAAACAATGATTCATACATATTAATAGCATAATATATATTTACTTCACCATAGGCATGATTTTCTCGTCGCTGTAAAAACTAAATGAAATCCGGGCAAGCCCGGACGGGTGCTCGTCTGAATAATTACGCATTACGTATTAGAAATTCAATTTACACCGTAAACGTAGGCCGTGAAACCTTAATTTCTAAAATTACCTAAAACAGCGTTAAATTTAATTAGGTCACTGGTAAGCTATGTATTTTACTAAGGTAAATTAAAAAAAAAAACAACAATTGAGTCGTGAACATTATTGCTACCAAGTCACCGATATTATGACAATAAATATTAGGAAAACTATGTATTACATTCATATCTGTAGGTATAACAATCAATTCAAAATATTTACTATAGCTACGTTTTAAAAATTGTGTATATATCACATAGGGTATGGTATTTTTTCTTTGATGCAATAGGTACAATAAATAAAGAATAATCATATTTGGAATATTGAAACAGTATTTGATCCTATAACCTTGTTATTCACCAAATATAATGAATTATAACGCAAGATGTTGAAATCTTTGCCACGTTTTATTATGACCATTGCACACATACACCTTCAAGCAATGTTTCACAGAATCCTACTTAAAGTTGACATTCATTTATTTTCATTATTGCCTCGGTATACTTTGTTTAACAATTTTTTTTTCACAAATTTTACACCAATCCCGCACAGCATTTTGTCAAAAAATTGCTGTAAAATAAAAGTGGCTTGGCAATCCGTTCAATTCTTTCCTGTAAGCATGCATGTCTTCCATTATATAAATACCTTGAAAAAGAGACTGCAGGCGAGTGGTTCACTTAAAGAAATTACTTCGATCAATAGCTATGCGAAGGGTAATAGCCATATTGTTCTGTAAAGCCTGCAGGTTATCGCTTTTTGTATTTTTTCTTCCGTACTTTTACAGCGTACAAAGCTGTGTTCTTAGTCATGCACTCTTGACAGAATAGTTTTAATGTTTGTCGATTCTTGTGTGTTCTTGCGACTTGTGTGTGTTTGGCGGAGTGAGAACTTGTGTGTGTCACATATTATACTTTGACAGACTATGGGAAAGTAGTAAGTACTGTGGGCGATCCGAAAATGACCTTTGTCTACCTTTAAGTGTATTCTTACATAACAAAACATCCGGTGTAGATCTTCAATTAAAATGTACGTCATTTAGTTAGTATACCACCGAATATAATATACTGTGTTTATTTCATTACTTTACACAATCATTTATTGAACACGCCGGTAAAATACAGCTATCATTATGAATTTTAAATTAATTACAAGATTGCGTCACTTTAGGTCCTGTCATTTTGCCCTGGGGTAGGTAATAATTTGGAAAAAATATTTGACATTTGGGAAAGGAATTTAATAACGAGGAATGGATACGGATACTAAAGGAATTTAATTACGAAGATTGCGTAAATAAATAACGGGATAAAAATTAAAAATTGAAACGTTATGACTGATGCTTCGTTATGTATTAGGAAATAATTTATACGTTCGATATTATTCTTGAGATCAGAACGCACATTCTATTTTTTTTATATTTTATTATAGGTAGGTAGGTAGGTTCATTGTATAGAATCAAATAATGATGAAATGCCATGCCATAAATAATAAATGAATTATTTTAACATAATTATTATTTTTCACACCGATGTATGTTGCAAATTTGGTCATCATAGTTGTACCTGTGCGTTTTATACAAAAGTACTTTTGTACCATAAACTTTATTATTGCCAACTTTAATATTCCATAACTGCTTTCAAAGCTTATTGTGTGAACTTTTCTATTCATAGCTTTACTATTGTGAACAAAAGGCCGTGAATAATGACATCTATGTATAAAACTCCTTACTCACAATGATATGAGAAAAATTTCGTGATACATGTATTGTCTTTTTATTACAATAGTTACCTTAAAACTAGCAAGTATATTTTTATTACCTATTGCCGACAGGTTATATTAATAACAAGTTTGTATTTTTTTAATAAAATTAATTTCAACAATGTTTAATAAGTACAAATAATTTTGACAGTTACATATAAGCGTTTTCCGTAAACAAGAAATAAATTTAGCCCGTAACATAGGTAATACAATTCTAGGTTTACGTATCTCGTTCAATAAATACTGGCTTTAGGCACAAAATTTACAAGCAAAAGTACAACGATCCATTAAACCTAATAATTAACTATTAAATCTATTATTCAGTCACATCATTCTTAAACAAGCATTAACAGATATACGTAAGCAGCGAAATTGAACACATTACATTATAATAAGTATGTTTCGAGACAAAAGATACAACAAAATTTACTAGAAGGCGGTGTCCTACGTGAGCGACGAAAACGAAGCGACACGACGACGTTGCGAACGCGATGATCGCAATCAAATCAACGGTATCCCTACTTGCGTCCTATGTGTGTAGCAATGCGTCGTGTTGCGTAGCGTCGCGTCGTATTCGTCGCTCACGTAGGACACCCCGTAAAACAAAAGTTTATCGCCTCATAAATAGATTTTTGTATAACTTAATGTTACTAATATGGTTATAAGCAATTTGTAATATCCATCGATATAACTATATACGAGTAGATACACATTTTTAAATAAAGCCTGTAATGTGATGTATCTACTATTGCTAGACTTCTTGAAAACTTCTATTACAAAGAAGTGAATTAATTAAAATTTAGCATTAATAAGTAGGTACTTCAGAAATTGTAATACAATTTGTTATATTTGTATTTCATTAGAGCAAACATAAATTCTGTTGTTTATACTGTCGTATTGCGCTAGTAGCGTCATGTATGGCACATATTTGATTCAAATGAGACATTTTTCCACTACAAAGTGGTTTATGTGTTTCTTCAGTAGGTAGGTACTTAAACTTGTTTTATACTAAAAGTAGAAGGAGGAAGGAAGACAAATTAATAAACATAGTGTATCTAACATGTTATATCCATGCTGGAACCGACGGTAACACAATGATTTTTAAACGTCGTACATACATACTCGTAGTTACATCTACATGCATTACAATCAGGAAACAAGATATATTTTGTTGCAGTCCATATACTATTTTACCTCCACAACTACACATCGACACTTGAGTCCCAAATTTTCACCACATTAGTCTTCACATGAAATTTGTTAAACTTTACTAAGTAACTGGTAAAAAATTTACTACGTTTCTTTCGACTCCTACAATTTCATAAGGCTTCTTCGTAATAAACTCCTACGTTGATCTGAAACAAAAGGAAATAGTATCTTGTAAAATAAGACGGTTATTTACACTGTAGGTACATTCATAATTGGGTCAACTACCTACTTTGCACACGTATTCATTTCATGTTTTAAGTTGTATAATATGGAATTTACTTGGCGAATAGACAGATATAAATACGGACAAAAACAATATGTGAAACATTCTGTAAGGAATTTGATTAAATATCAAGATCTTCCGAAAATGCTGAAAATTGCGTATTTCAATCAATTGAATTAACCTGGATAAAATATATTGGTTCCGACCATGTACTTAAAAATCTATTTGTTTCTCTTTGACACTAGAATAAATCTGTGAGAAATTTTCAAGCAGTGCTTATTTGTAAATCGGGACTCCAGAACAGGCTAATTTGAATCTTAGTTACATCTTTAATCTTTAAAAATCCATATTAAAAATGAAGTATTACTTGCTTGTTTCGGTGATAAAAACATGGTGAAGATATTTTGCGCATCGAAGAGTTTCGCATCATTTCAAATGTGTGAACTGCCAATTTGTGGCAAGTGTGGTGGATTATGGCCTATATCTCTCACTTTTGAGAGGTAACTTGAGCCTAATAGTAGGTAAATTATGGGGTGTGATGTATGAAAGGTTAAAAAACACATAAATTATACAAACATGCCATTTAATGGAAAGGGTCGAATAGTTTTATTATGAGTCTAATGGAGTTCAACATTATTGAGCGTACTCTTATATTGTGGAAAAACTAGGTCAGCAAGGTTTTCGTAACACCCCTGCCATACAAGGTGGTTCTATATTTTTGTTACGATATTTTTATATAAGATTTTGAAATGTGAAGGGCAAAACTGATTGAAGTTTGAAATTATTTAAGTGTGATACTGTAATTTCAAAGACAGAGTTATATGACGTCGCGATGAACATTGGTAATGCGGAAGTGTTAATTATGGTATCTAATATTGAAGAATTAATGTGTATGTATTTTTAACGTTTAATAGGTTTGGCTTCACTAATCCGCACTGGTGCAGCGTGGTGGAGTATGCTCTAGGCCTAGTCAATAATGAGGAGAGACCCGTGCTCAGTAGTGGGTCATTAATGGGTTGTAGCCAATATTTTTGGCTAGAAGGGCTTGAGGGCGAAATGGAAAAGTAATTTTCTGAAGCTTCGAATTACAACTGAATGATCATAAATGGTCGTAATTTATGTAATTAGGGTACGATCGTGTACGATAGTGTCCTGATATTTTTACGTGATTGGCTGACAAGAGAACTTCTTGAATAAAGTGTTCAATTAAAATCATTATTTTTTTTGTAATTATTTTTTTAGTTTGAAAGGATGTGCTGAGGAGTTTGTTTCATCTTTTTTCTTCTTATAAAAATATAACGGGTAAAAATCTTTTACACCATGCATGACTATCGTCACAGTTTGAACTGAGCCCAAAAGTCTCATCTGTTCACTAATAGAAGAACCTATAATTGAAGATAGTGATGTGATAGATATTTATAAAGCCTTAATCTGTCTTATATGTATTAAAACAAGGATGGATTGTGGCAAGAAACATTCGTGTAAAATGTCACTTAATCACCCACATATCGGAATTAGACATTAATTAAAAAACACTTCCTTCTAAAATCTAACCTAAACAAGAAGACATAATTTAGGTTTGACTACTTGTGTCTGCGCCTTTGTTCGTGCATAGGAGTTTTTCAAGCGTGAATCGCGATCCCGCGGGAATTCTGGGATAAAAACTTCTCTATTTACCATTGAAAGTCCCATAACAATCCATTGAGGCGTTTCTGATATTAACGTGCACGAACGTACGATCAGGTAGTTTTATTATAATGTATAGGTAGAAGAAGTTAGATGATCATTTGTATAATACTTACTTATCAGTACTTTTACTATACGACATGAATAGGGCATCCATCTTTAGCGACATCGCTGTCTAACGGGGGTGGTATGACCACGTACGTGTCGCGGCTGGTAGACGGATAGCTGTCCTCTTCGCTCGCAAACAGAGGAGGTGGTGGGATGACGTCATCTTCTACTTCCTCCTCAGACACTTCCTGCCGTCTCCGACCCGGCGTGTAGTTCATCACACATGTCACCGCGATAAGAAACAGAAAGAATATGAATACAACATCGAACATGATTAAGAAGTTTAGCATTACAAATTGCATCACGCTTGTAATAAGTCCCGGTCACATTCTGTGCCTCTCGACCCTTGTGAGTAACCTCACGTGGTTCTTAACCATCTTAATGTACGATTTTCTGGTTGAACATTCCGTTTTGTACACGAGTATCTGAAACAAGAGATAATAAAAGTTAGATACATTTGCCAATAATAAATTACACACACCTAGGATTACATGTGTCCTTGGTGTCATGGGCAACAAACTAGACAAGGGCACACCCAGACCAAGAGCGGCAATTAAAACTCATTTTTCAAATTTTTGCCTCGCTGGGAATCGAACTCGGGACCCTCGGAATGACAATCTGGCACGTTAACCATAGCTCCATTCAGGTCGCCATTTAAAAACGTTCAAGACATTTCCGGAACGATTTTTGTTTTCCACCCTAATTTCTTTTCAATAGGTACGTGGATACCAAAATTTCACTTCTAAAACTAAATTATGAATTGAAATACGACATGTACACGCTTTAAATCAATAAAAAGTAACTCTTAAAGATACGAGTGATAGGAATCATTTTGGCTTAACGTCACTCATACCGAGGAAATGGAAAGGAAATAGATATTTTCCTCCACTTTACGTCGTGATGAGATTTACATTGTCAAACAAAAACATATGGGCAATATGTTTCCAGATTTATTTTATATTGTAGGTACGTGTAAGATTTCTTATTGATTTTAATGTTACTGCTGACTGCGATCCTTCCGTTAGGCAATATTCATCATCTCAACCCATCATTGCCCTCTATTGAGCACGGGTCTCTTCTCAGGGGGCGGTTTGGCAGACTTTTGACACCATGGAATTTTTCAAATATTTTGTCATTGTCACTATATTTTCCTTCACCGTTAGAACGAGAGACATTTAAATTCTTAAAACACGCATAACTCCGATAAGTAAGAAGTGTGTGCCCTGGGATACGAAACCAGAGCTAACGAGGAGGCCGATTTCTTAACGTCTAGGCCTATCACCGCGTTTTTAAAGATGACTTTGTAAACATCGAGACTATAACATAGGTATAACAATTAAGATAATTATTTTAAGCAGAAAAAAAGTCCATCTACCGCAGCCGCTCCTTAAACTAAGTAAACTATTATAATCCTATAGATTATCTACCCAAAGAGGTAGGGTAGGTAGTAGGGTATAAGGTAGGGTAGGTACACAAGGTTCTTGACCAAAGAAGTAGACAATAAATATGCATGCAATATCGACTTTGAGCCATTACTTATAAATCGTTCCCTTCCGCGTTGCAACACTGGCTACATACCTACTAATGTACAGAAAAACGTTTTACAAGGTCTTTGAAATAAAATGTAGGTATACATATAATCACGTCACTTAGCGACACTCTTTTCTCTCAGATCCTCGCGTAACTCAAGGGAGAGATGATAATAATCCGCGTGAAACTGACAATTTTGTAATTAAAAATGCTTTTTTGATTTCAGATGCTAATACGATAATGGAAAACGCAATGTTCTTAGTATCCGTGAATTTTTGCCGTGGAATTAATTACAATGTTGTCGCTCAAGTTTTAAACAAAGCTATTGACAGAATGAACCGATATAAAAGTTTGCATGTGTGAATGTTTGTTAATCAATCATGCGAAAATACCTTAATTTTTAATATTTGGCACTCAAAAGAGAACGCTCTGTCAATTAATATGGAAGTTCTGTTTATTACCTGTACTTCCGTCGATTCTATGTAAGTGGTCTTCGAGTAGTTACGTAGTTAGTTAAATATGCTAGTGGCAAAAATTAACAGCAGCAGACGTAATGGGCATAACATAACCATTTAAACACGTGGTGAGCGGGTATGAAACACACAATAATATGAGACACCAAATCAACTCTATGTTATACGATTGTCGAAGAAAGAACTACTTACTTACTTTTTTAGAAACCACATAAATAACTGGATTTTCTAATTTTTATGATTAATTTCTTATTGGCCATTTTAAGAGCGACATCTGACCAGTAGTTTTTGACTTCAACTACGATATTCTCATATTAGAATTTTAATTAGAATGTTGCAGTCGGTTTTGTTTTTGTTAGGTTAAAAGTAATTTTTAAAAATTAAATACCATTCATCATTTTTATAACTCATAACCAGTTAAATTTAATATAAGACATTAAAAAATAGTTTCATCAAGTTTTGTCCTTAAGCTCGCTAAGCTCTCCCTTCTACGCTCCGACGACTGCAAAGTACGGCTTAGCGTAAATACAGTGTTTGTGACAAAGGAAACGAAAGGGTCTTGTGTTTATGTCGACACCACACAATGACATAACGATCACTTGCTGTGTTAATAGTGGACAATGTATTAAATGGTTTGTCGAGGTACATTTTTATAACCGATTTCGAAAAAGGAGTTTCCCAATTAGATCGTATATTAAATGCTTTTTTTAGTATGTTCTTCGATTTCTTCGTCATGACAAGGACACCAGGATCTGATGATGGCATCCCAGAGAATAAATTACATGAAGGTCTGGAGTTAATCTGATGAAGCCGAAAGACAGTCGAGGTAACTCCTCAACGTTTACAGCAGTTGCCTTGTGTTTGGGCTTGATTTATTTGTAGTAACGAGAACTTTCTAGCGAGTAGTTTTTGAGTTATCTCTGCTTGTCGATGTTGAAGTCAGTTATTTTTTTTTGTAAAAAGCAATTATTATTTTTATTCTCTGTGTCTATCTTTCACTTTGTTTTCTTTACCTTTATCGTTTTTCTTAACTCTTAGAATCGTGTGTGTGTGTGTTAATTCAACTATGTGATAAAGTGAGAATTGTTGCCACGCTGAGTAAAGACTAAAACAAAAAAACTATATTTTAAGTTACAATTATAACCCGCTAATATTATAGGATATTTTCAGGCTGACTAAAAATAATATGTAACGAATACAAAACTTGCGCACTTTTATTTTCGCAAAATAATAAGTACACCTATCTGGCCTTAAAAGTGGCAATAGAATTTGATACATCGTCAACGTAGGCGGAAATAAATTGTATCGGCCATAAACAGAAACGCGACACATGAGCAGAAAGGTATCCTAACTGCTTTTATCTAAACAATTTTTTCACCCGAATAAAGGCGATATTTAAATGATTAATGGTGAAATCCGGCTGGCTGGAAAACCGTCTATTGATAAATAAAAGTAAACCTTGGGCACTTTTTAATTTAATCTGTTATTTTGTTTCAACGATACGATTTGACAGAATGAAATATGTGTTATATTCAATCAAATTGATCAAATAGATCGAATAAATTACAAGGCTTTTATTTTTATTAAATACGAGCCGTGCCCGCGATTACGTTCGCGCGAAGGAGTTTCTCCTGCGTAAATCCCGATCCCGCCGGAATTTTGGGATTAAAGTTAGCCTATAATTATGATGTTCCATAACCTTCTCTATCTTTCAGTATTACTTCCAAAAAATCGGTTCAGCCACTCCAGAGATTAAGCCCGGAAAAACAGAAAGACAGACGGACTGACTGGCAGACAAAAATTCTTAGATCGTTTGTGTTTTAGTATCCTGTAAATAACTATTATAAAAATAAGTTATTTTGAAATCACAGATAGACCCTTCAATTATTATTTAACTTAAATCACTTTCATTTCGCGCCATTATTAGACGCATTATTTTTGTCGTTTTTTTAGTCATTGTTTGAACTGTGCGGTCATTAAAATAGTTTTTATTACAATCACATTCAATTTACAGATGTTTGAAGTCCTTATCGATAAATTAAATTAATCGATGTTTTTCAGCAGGTTACCCTCACTATAAAGCAAAGACAAACAGTTGTCAAATGTGGCCTATTAAAATGGCCCTACCATAACTAACTTCTTTTAACTCAAAAGAGCTCATAGAAAATTGGAAATTGAAATTGAAAATGTGAAATTGAATTGAATACATGTAGAATGGCTTTAAAATATAGTTTTTCGAATAAATCTCTTAGCATTATTTTGCTTTTGGCAATACATTTACAGTGAATAAACTGTTTCACATTAATTTAGTTTCTACCCTCTTTTTTCTTGTAATTCACGCGCAAGGCCGATTCCCGGTCGGTGCTCACGCGAACCCTTCGGCGTGGATGCAATTCGTTTTTTTTTGTTTACTTACCTAATTTTAAGCTGTTCGATAGTCCAGCCAAATGAAAATATTTTGCTGTATTCCTAATATGTGTGTGACTACGGTGTAGTTGACGGAAACTGGTGTACATGCAGAAAATAAGAAGCAAACCACCTCGGCGCCATATCGACAGGCGCCACGCAACGGGACTAAGGTTGGTGGATTCCCTTTTTGATGTGTTCATTCTCATCTATTGTTTTGTATTGCTCAGCAAGGACACGTAAATACATTATTCAAATCATAATACAGTCCACTTCCCCATTTTTCATCAACATTTTAAACCACCGGACATAATCTTATACTTATATAAAATTCTCGTGTCACAATGTTAGTTAGTGTTAGCAATGACAGGTAATTCAATTATATTATTTGATGTTGGCACATTTTATACCGGCGAATAAGAAAAAGAAATTACATTTAAAAAAACGAATTAGAATGATCTGGCAGAATTGTCTGGGGCGACCGAACGTAGTTTATGTTTTTGGATTGTGAAATTAAATAAAACATCTATTTTGTTGTTTAAATAAGTTAATGTACCTATGTTAAACGTAATAAAACAAGAATGTAATGCCGCGGACGTGTTTTTCTTACATGCATGTAATTACGTGTTTTTCTTACTTTTTTTTAATGTAATTTCTTTTTCTTATTCGCCGGTATAAAATGTGCCAACATCAATTAATATAATTGAATTACCTGTCATTGCTAACATTAGGTACCTTACTCCTCCGAAACGGCTTTACCGATTTTTACCAAATTTTATATGCATATTCAGTAGGTCTGAGAATCGGCTAGTTACTATCTATTTTTCATACCTCTAAGTGATAAGGGTTGTTCACCCTTAACATTTTTTTGGCAAAACAACGTTTGCCGGTTCAGCTAGTAATATAAGTATATAAATGTGAAATAGGCAATCCCGACTAAAACAAATTTATTACCTGTGCTCAAAGTTCAATTTAGTTTGTAAGCAAACTTAAATTACGCCATTTAAAATTCTCGCCCTCAATCAGCAATGCACCTTGATTACAGGGGCGGAAAGGCTACCATTTGTCTTGATTTTTCTATTCGACTTATAGTTTAATTTACCATTAATATTTTAAAACAAAATTAGGTCGGTCGTGGTTGTTATGAACGGAAGCGGAAGGGTGGTGCTGCATGCTCGTTTGCTACCTACCTTTCTACCTTAATTCCGTAAAAAAATCCATATAAGTTTAATTCCCTCCCTCAACTTACTATGAATTTTAATTACAGGGTCGAAAAGCTGACATTTGCGTGAAATGCGATTATAACAAATTCCATATCCAACGCTAACAGAGTTAGGAGTCGACAGCAGTTGATCTATGAGAAATGAAAGAAAGAAATATGTTTTCTTTCTTTCTATTAGAAATGTATAATAAGAATATTAGAAAGAAAAGAACACTGGTTGCGTGGTTGCTATAGATTGGAGTAGGTTGGTAATCGCCCGCTCCCATACGGTATTCAATTCGGTTTGATCAATAAACTCTTTGGTGGGTGTGAAACGCCTATCACAACTGACACAGCCGTTCCTACATTATTGTGTCTCGAAAAAACTCGTGAAATCAGAGAATTGGGCATTGAATTGCGTATTTTATGAATTGAAACGAAGAGTGAAAAATTCTTAAATCCACTTACACTTTGTACCTAATTAGTACCTACCATATTTTGTAAATTTATTATATTTAGCTTTTCTTTACTTGATGACCAAGCTTGTTGCTGCAAAGCGCGTGTGCAAACTTTAGGGTAACAGAAAAATATTAGTTATCGAGCCATCGGTGTTAATAATATCTTGCAACTATGTGTTGTCGTTGTTGTTGTTGTTGTGTGGCGCCCTCGTCACAGGGAAAACCTGCATTATTAAATCATTTACTTATTATTTGAAGCTTGATAACAATCCCACCAGATGATAAGTGGCAACAAAATTTTTAATAATAATAAGCATACAAACTAAGGTGAAACAGTCCGAGTAAATTCACAATGTTGTAACGACCTCTTAGGTAGAGAGTGGGACACAATATCACGTGGGGAAACCTTCAAAAGGTACCCGGTGCCGTGGGAGTGACACAGGGTAATGTGGGATTTTTACCCACTAAAACCCCCCCGGTGGCCTACCTCAGCACTTGTGGAGAACCCCGGGATCTCCGTAAGGAACACAACCGGAGTCCTCCAAGCGCGGCGCCCTTTTGTTCGGGCTCTTCCCGCGAGGGACTAAATGCCCCGTCGCTTGCCAGCGCCTTACAACGGTATGCGGCCACACATACCGTCGTCCTTCCCGGGGTTGCTGATGGACGGTTCGAGCTCCCACTCTAGCCGCCCGCAACCCCGAAAGCCCCCTTTTAGTCGCCTCTTACGACAGGCAGGGGACACGTCATGTACCTAACTATTCTAACAGGATTTAAATTAGGTATATTAATGACTGCTATAAAAATAAATATATGGACCGATATGCTTGCCGATATGCTCACGGATAAATTTATTTAATTTCCTACATCTTTAATGTGTAAAACGTAAAGGTGACTGATTAACTAATCTATCAAGGCACAGCCCAAACTACTGGACCGATCGAGCTGAAATTTGGCATGCCGATAACCACCACGAATACCACGATGTACCTAAACATTCGCTAAGAAAGGATTTTTCAAAACTCGGAGGAGGTGAAATAGGGGGTGAAGTTAAAAAGAATTGCACGCGGGCAAATGCTAGTTTTTTTATATCCGAGAGCATCTAAAATCTTCTGCTGATTTCTGAAACGCAAGATATATAAGAACCTCATATTGCACTTCTGTTCTTGTATGATTTATCTAATGGACAAGTGACTTGACATTACTTATAAAATTAATTAACATAAAACTTAAAACGAACAGCTGTAATAATTTATAAGTGCGGGCTTTACAAAAATGAACTGCTAATTCTCTTCACGAAGTTATCCATTAGGTACTCGGCTCTTTCATTATTCTGTGCCATTACAAACGCGATCTAGACAATTTATCAGTAAAAATACCCGCGGTCGCCTCGAATCGGTGGCTAATATCCGTCGGAAACTCGTTCTACTAAAACTGTGGCCTTAAAACTGAAACGCTTTTTGACGCCGTCGTAGCCTCCCGACGAATTTTCATTATATTCCATTTGTTTGAATTCCTAAATCATTTTATTTAAATTGAAAGCCCCTGAGAGCTTATACCTACCTTAATGTACAAGGGTTTGGAACTGTAATATGTAATTGAATTTGTCTGAATACCGAAACGTGTTTCACCTGTTGTATCCTAGTGAGTTTGGCCTAGGTCGCAAAATAAAAGTCTTTCAGGCACGTATTCAAATCTGTTCTTATTACGTGTCAGGCTAAATAATTCCAATGAGTATTGAAATCGCATATGCTAGGCACATATGTGTAATCTATTACATACAATCGCAAAGTCGAAATAAAAAAGATTTTATGTGAAATTCTAATATTCCGGGTTTTCTGCTTACTTGCTTTCGTCAATCTCGATACCTACGCTTGTTAACATTAATTTAATCAAACATGACGAAATACTTTTCGCACTATTAATTCTGCAATGGGCGATAAAGCTACGTTTGAACAAATGATTGTTTTATTCGAAATTAAGCCATTTTTCCATAAACTCAATAAAGACTGCCATCGTTAAGATTTACGTCAATCTTAATTACCTACTCGGATAATAAATTGATTGATCCAAAATCCTTAAAAGTTTCCTTAAATACGTTTCAGTGTAACGAGCCGTAAAGACTTTTATAAGCTTTGAAGAATTAAGTTTCTGAAAGCTTAACGGTATTTTGGTAAATTATACATTCAAGGCAATACCACGGTGCGAATTTCAGAGGTTTTACAAAAAAATCGTCTTTATTCGTTCATCAACGTTGTTGGATGTTAAGGTTCGAAAGATATAGGTACACATGTTATATGGAATTGTTTGTTCTTACGTAAACAAGGTTGTAGAAAGGAAAATAAAAGTCTAATATTCGCTAAGGCAGATTAAGTGTAAAGGGGTATGTTCGCCATTAGGTCGGTCGGGAGGGTTCATTTGCGGCTTAGTATTACTTTTTCAGTAATTTAAGCTTGTTGAGATTCGTTCGAAGTCCAGGTTTTTGTAGCTGATAAATACCTAAGTAAATAAAATGGTTTGGCAATTGAGATCAGGTACCTATTAGGTATATTTTTATGCAAAAACCCATGGAGATAAATTAAAACTGAACATAAATATTTCATACGATTAGTAGATGTGTTGTTATATGAATAAAGGAAACTGAGGTGTTATTGGCGTTAAGTAATAGGCCATTTGAAATTTAAATTTTAATAAAAATATTATTATAAAAGCAAAAAACCCGACTGCTTACAAAAGAACTCAAAAGAAAAAAACAAGTGTCACAATATCAACATAAAATACTTCATGGTGCTGCAGGCGGGGACAAACGTAGTATACTTTTGATAAATCTTTTTTTACCCGTAGGTAACAGTATTGTTTTTAAAATAAAGGGACATACATACAAACATACATACATACATACATACACTCGAAAAACATAACCCTCCTTCTGACGCAGTCGGGTAAAAAAATGGTAAATTTTCAGAGAAAGTACCTATAACTATCATACATTCTTATTATAAATCAATGTCTATATTAGGTACTAAAGGGTGATCAAGTACTCCTTAGTTTTATCCTATAGCTTTTTTAAGCAAACAAAATTTAATATAATACATAGATACGCAATCTTTCCATGTCATTCATCAATTCATCGTTCCCGTCGCGGATTCATTTTCTACTCAGAACTTAGGTTCTTGTGAATCCGCTCTCGTTTTGTTATGAGAAACTTATTCTTATTTCAAGCTTTATGCAGAGTATTCAGATGAAACCTACACCACTTTTTAAGTTAGACTTCTAGCACATTCTGGCTTGGCTTTTTAATCCATCAATTCCCCATTACTGAGCACGAATTTTTCGTCTTCATTAAAGAGGTCTGGAGCAAACACAACGCTGCTCTACTGCGGATTGGTGGATATTTGAAGTTTAACAACCTGTCGAAAATAAACGGGACTGACGGCTTTACGTGCCTTCCGAAGCACGGAAGCGCTCAAGGAATTTTTGCCACTACCGGTCACCCATCCACCTACCGGCTTATCCGACCGCACCTGCGGTTTCTAAATTTTGTTGATCATTTAGGATCGACGCAACTATAAACGTTTGATTGCTATTAACTTGAAAACCTTTGGGTACATTTTAGTTCTAAGCTTCTTTGTTATTTATTAGTGTTGCCATGGGGGTTGTTTGTAGTAAAACTTTTTTGCTTTTTACAAACACAGGCCCCTATGTGTCGTAGGAATTTATTTGGTTTGGCACGTTGTAAAGTAATTCGTTGGTAAGTTTGGACTCTGCTCACTGTTTAGTACTTATGTACTATTGTTCACTTAGCTGAAACTTTTAATAGTGGAAATGAAAACGATGATAAATCGGTATTATGAAGAAAAGGTAAACGAAAAACTCTTCAATATTTTCATACTAGAATGTAATTGATATTTGTGTCTAATTAAAACAAATATTTCGTTTTTGTGGAAATCTTTTTAAGATTTCTTAGAAGGTATTCTCAATTTTATTCATGTATAGGCAACCTTTTATCCATGTTTAATCGATAAGAATTGAAAAGAAAACTGTGTATTTCACTGACGTGTTTCCTTGCCGTTTACGAAATCAAAACAGTTAACTCGAACCACGTAGCGTTAATATACTGATATTGAAGTTTGAAGAAAAACGTTTGCGGCACAACTATCGCCGAGTCACGCGGGTATTGTGATGAATCGCCCGCTAATGTGATGGGCTCGGTCATTAACTGGACGAGTTAACCGACCCTATTCCAAACTGTTTCAATTAAATACAAGTTTGGGCCGCTGTAGACGTTTATCAAATAACACTGAATTAATTTCACACATAGTTTTACGAAGCCGGCGGGCGCTACGGTATGTACATTTACATAAGCCTGTTTGTCTAACACTCGATGTTATATAGAAATTAAGGATACAACCCACTTGGAAGTGACCTCGGACGCTGGTGTGTAACGTAAGCAGATATTTGCGTTGTAGATAAATGTTACATACAAATTGACGGTGTCTTGATTGTTTCTTTAAGTTGTAAGCCTGTCTCTCATTGAAAGCATTCGCCTGTATCACCTCATATTCGAACATTTATAACATTAATACGCATGTTGGATTGTTAAATTGCCTGAAGGCGAAGGTTCATCAATCAGTGAGGTTTATTGTAACGTAGGGCTGAAACTCGAAACTTACGTAGTTATGTTACCTAAGTGTAGGGGAAATTATGTTATGTAACATAGTTTAAAAGCATCAAACCAAAAAGGTTATTTTTTATATAGAGGATGGAAAATATTTTCATAGATTTACCTAGTCTAATTAAAATCGATGTTCTCCATCAAAATTTATTTAAATTTTAAACATATTTATTAAGTAGATACTTAAGTATTTAACAAAATGTATAATACAATATCGATATTTTATTCGGAAAAATTATGTACGTAGGTATAATAAATTGATTATAATTTGTTCTCTTTATTGTTCTCAAATATTCGTGTAGTCTAGTAACCTGCATATCGCTAGCGTGATGAACTAAAGTCTGCTGCACCTACTCGTTACATTGTGAAAGGTAATTAATGGAATTAATTTTATTCGAACTTGGTTTTTACAAACACTGTGGAAATACACAAACAGTGGTAGAAGCAAAAGTGAAATAAAAAAAATATTTTGAATTTTAATATTTATGCATAAGTACATATTGCATCGTAAAAATGTTCTAAACGTATCTTATATTGAAATTTCTCGGTTGGTTGAACAAGATGAATCGATTTTGTTCGGGTTTCATACCAAATCCATCATTCAATCGAAGACGGGAATGTATTGTATAGGTTCATCTAATCGAATCTGCAAAAGTGCCGACTGCGTAGATTTCAGAATAATCCACCATTGCGTACGACAAATACACGCCTTTGATAAGTACAATATAGCCCTGGATATTGTGTAAACGACGTACCTACATATAATATGTAAAGCCGACTTACTCGCAATTCTTATGTTATATTCCGACAAATTGCTCTAAAACGCATAGGTTTTTTCAGCTAACATCTAACAACCATCTGAAACTAGTAGTTGTCCACGAATTAGTAATTAAAAGCATTAGTAGACATGTCTTTATCCCCCTTAGTTGTGGAATAACAACAAAACATTTGTTATTATTCATAATACACAGTGCTAATGTGTGCATGTCAAGAAACGTGTAACTATTTGCGCTGTCTATTTTTTAATGACTTCACATGTGGAGCACTCATCAATGTTTGTTGTACAATTTTACAGCACGTTTCGGAAAAGTGTTTCCGAGGTTTGTTTGCGCAAGATAGTTGACGTTATTTAATCATTTAATAAATAGATACCTTTCTGTCAAATTATGTCTTCATAGGTCAAGTTAAGTAAGATTTTCATGTTGAATCATTTTGTGAGTGTGTATACTTACTGTATGTTGGAGAGTATGGTGTGGAGCAAATCAATGAATTTGAGAAATGTAGGTATCCTAAGGAGATATCGAGTGTAATGTAAGTAACAAAACCTGAATTAGTTAGTAATTTAATTTCAGTCTCAGTTACAGTTGTAATTGAAGCATACGGGGTAAATCAATTAACGTCTTAGTTCCATTACTTGATGTCAATACATTTGTAAAGAGATAATGAGATTTATCAGAGAATAACAAATTAAGATACTGAGAGAGAACCATTAAGACTACACAACATGCGTATAACCTCTTAAACACGAATAAAAATAAAGCCGCTCTCTCTATTAGAATCCTACAATATTTATTGTGTCTATTAGAGGTATGGGTATAAATTACATTACGTACAAGAAACCTAAAATATCTTGAGCTTTTATCAATTTTCTCTATCGTGTGTAAAGTGAATTGAGGGATCAAAGGTTAACCTTATCTTGTCTGTGATGATGATTACACCAAGATGTTCGCTATTTTGGTCGTTTTCCATTTTACTTAGGCTTAAAGTACATAAAAACTACAGACACATAGATTAGTAATTGGTATAGCCTAAAGAGTTCACCCGAGATTTTATCACCGCCGTATACGTTACGTTATGTCAAGCCTTGTCGAAAGGCCTTCGGGCGGCTTGAAAATTTTCGATGCTGGGGTGGCCACTAACCCCTCCACCAATCTGCACTGGAGCAGCTCAATAATGAGGAGAGAGACCCGTGCTCAGGAGAGGGCCATTATTGGGTTGAAGCTAAGTATATTTTACCTAGTGCCACTTATACCGAGAAATAATTGTTTTAACAGGATTTCTTACGTTAGAAAGGTGTGGATACGGTTACAATTTGAAGATACGACCATTTTAATTCTTAAGGGTTAAGACTGTTATCAAAGCCCCCCTCATAATATACTAAATCCTTATCCTTACTAATATTATAAATGTGAAAGTGTGTTTGTTTGTTTGTTTGTTTGTTTGTTTGTTTGTGACGCTTTCACGTCGCAACAAAGCTATTATATGGTAAGGTTTATGTGTGTGGGGATAGTTAGGAGGGTGGAGAGTGACGTAGGCTACTTTTTACCGCGGAAAAACATCCCATTCCCATGGGAAGATCGATGTTTTGTTAGTTGCTAGATATTTATTTTCGGAGTTGTTAATAGATGGCGGTAATAAAATTCATTTGCAAGTTCTGAATTACGCTATCAAATACTACATGTAATTTACTTAAGTCATAGGCAAATGTAATAGGCTACTTTAGCTCTGCCTCGAGAACTCCCCGCTCCGGCTGTATTCAGTGTACCGCCCGCCCGCTGGCACTATCCTGTTGACTGATGTCCGCAAGTTGCTCAGCCAACAGGATAGTGCCAGCGGACCAGAGGGACCTTCGAGTCGAGAGCCTGGACGACTTCATCGAGAGATTGGCACGCAACATGTTCGGGCGTGTCGACGCGTCGCGGTTCCCGCATCTGCAGGACCTGGCTGCGCGGGACGGGCCTAGCACTGACTGATACTGGGGCTTCGTAAGTCGTCGCCCGGCGCTGATCGGCTCCTGCAGGGCTTCCCACCAGCGGAATTCACCCGGTAGGGCCTCGATCGCCTGGGCGGCGCGAAGATGAACCCCATCCCGTTTAAGACTCTGTGGCCTGTAAAAAGGCCACCACTCACTGGACTTGACCTATTGATTAACCACAGATGGACAACGAAGGGCCTTAGGGCCCAACCCAAGGACCGGCCCGTTTTAACGGGCCGCGAGAGACACCCCCAAAGGGGAACTAACTGTCCCGAGGGCTCCACACACCTCAGACCGGGTGGAGTGAAGAGAGCGAGTAGTAAGCTACTTTTTTTTTTTTTTTTTTATAGCCTTAAGGGCTGACGTAAAAGCAGACGAGCCACCTGATGGTAAGTGGTCATCGTCGCCTATAGACACGAGCAACAGCAGGGGAGTTACCAGTGCAACGCCGGCCCTGAAGAAGAACTCTTTTTACACCTTTCTTGAAGAACCCCATGTCATAGCGCTCCGGGAATACCTCAGAAGGAAGCTCATTCCACATCCTGCACGTTCGCGGCAAAAACGATCGTGAAAAACGGACCGTAGTCGTTCGCCACGAATCCAAGCGATGTGGATGAAACTTCAATCTTCGGCGAGTGGTGTAATGATGGAAGGGTGAAGTTGGCACCAAATCGAACAATTCCTCGGAGCACTCACCGTTGTAAAGCCGATAGAACACGCAGAGGCAACCTATGTCTCTCCTCAGACTTAGGTGTTCTAACCTGTTAGTGACTCGTGGTTCGTTGACAATTCGAACTGCGCGCTTTTGTACGGCGTCAAATGGACTAAGCTGGTATTGTGGCGCCCCTGCCCAGAGATGAGAGCAGTACTCCATGTGAGGCCTGACCTGTGCTTTGTAAAGCATCAGTAGGTCCCTCGCAGTGAAGTACTGCTTCGCCCGGTTTAGGACACCAAGCTTTTTGGAGGCCAATTTGGCCTTAGCTTCCAGATGACTCCGATACTGCACGTCGCTCGAAATGTCAACGCCCAGAATCCCAACACTTTTACCAACGGTGAGCGCGGTACCCTGGAATTGAGGCGCTATGACAAATGGGGTTTTCTTAGCGGAAAACGCGCAAACTTGTGTCTTCGTGGGGTTGAACTCGACTAAATTAAGTCGACCCCATTCCGAGACTTGCTCCAGAGAGTTCTCGACTTCAGACACAAGTTTGATTCTGCTATCCTCCACTTGTGACCGAGAGGCATTTGCAGGGCCTGTATAATAGGCATCTCCCGTGCTGTCATCTGCATAGCAATGAATGCCGTTTGCACGCTCAAGCATATCATTGATATGCAGAATGAACAGAGTAGGAGACAGCACAGACCCTTGGGGAACACCAGCGTTTATGGGTTTCAAATCTGAGCAACAACCGTCGACAACGACCTTTATATGTCGCTCAGACAGAAAGCTGGCTACCCAACTGCATAACCTCTCAGGGAGACCGTAAGATGGTAGCTTCGCGAGAAGAGCCCTGTGCCAGACCCGGTCGAAGGCCTTAGCGATATCTAGGCTGACTGCCAGTGCTTCCCCGTTGCTGTCTAGGGCCTGAGCCCACCGGTGCGTGAGATAAACTAAAAGATCGCCAGCTGAACGACCGTGACGGAAACCGTACTGTCGATCATTGATCAGCTGGCGATCTTCGAGATATCCTAGGAGCTGTGTGTTTATTACACGCTCCATCACCTTCGCAAGCAGGGAAGTTATCGCTATAGGCCTGTAGTTGGCCGGGTCACTGAGATCGCCCTTTTTGGGGATAGGATGAACTAGGGCTACTTTCCACGAAGACGGTACTATACCAGTGGTGTAGGATAGCGAGAATAAGCGCGTTAAGACGGGAGTCAACTCGGGAGCACACGTCTTTAGCACCCATCCATCACCATCCGGCCCACTCGACTTCTTGGTGTCGAGGGACAGTAGAGCCCGCCTGACAGCTTTTTGAGTAAAAAGTATGTCATTCAGCGAGCTCTCACACCGCGGGATGTTAGGCGGTGTGGCCCCCCCATCATCAAGAGTCGAGTTGGCGGCAAAAAGGGTGCCCAGAAAATCGGCTTTCCCCTTTGCCGTGTGGACAACGGATTTATCTGGTAAACGCAGTGGCGGAAGAGATGAACGACAGAAGTTGCCCTCGACAGCCTTGGCTAGCGACCAGAATTCACGACTTCCAGAAGGATAGCTGACTAATCGCTTGCCAATTCTGCCGATGAATTGGGCCTTCGCCCTGGACATCTGCTTCTTTGCCGACCGAGAGGCAGCGTTGAGCTTTTTCTTAAGCTCTGGGGCTGATGGATTCTTCGAAGTGTACGCTGATGACCAGGCCTGGTAAGCAGCATGTTTGCGGTTAGACGCCGCAGCACACGAACTGCTATACCAGGGCTGGTTTTTACCACCGATGGATACGACAGAGTTAGGTATGAAACATTCCATACCCTGACGGATCACATCGGCTACTGAATCAGCGCACACGTTCGGGTCCCCTGATACGAAACAGAGCTGCCTCCACTGGTACGAACTAAGGAATTCCCTGAGTCCGTCCCAGTCTGCCGACTTGTAGTGCCAGACTTGACGCGATCCAGTGGGCCGAGGGTCCTCATGGCGCGTCAAGGGCACAGTTGTCCGTACCAAGCAGTGGTCAGAGGAACCTAAAGGTGCCCCGACCACCACTCGGTAGTCAGATGGATGTGAAGTCAGCAGCAGGTCTAGCAGAGAAGCAGTATGGCTCTCAACATCAGGGACTCTGGTGAAGCCAGCAACAACCTGAGTGAGGCCGTAGGCCAGGGAAAAGTCGAAAGCAGTTCTCCCGGCGAAGTCGGTGATCCTGGACCCCAACCAGTCAGAGTGGTGGGCGTTAAAGTCCCCCAAAATCACCAACTCCGCCGAAGGATACTGCTCCAAAACTCTGTCGGCCGACCTCTGGACGTGCTCAAATAATCGAGTCGTCTCCGCGTCTCCGCTGTAGGACCTATATAGACACGCATAAACACGGGTGTGGTCTCCCATGTCCACGCGCGTCCACAATACAGATAGGTCCTTGTTTTCAAGGCAGGTCAGACGGCAGCAACAGACATCATCACGAACGAACATACACACCCCGGCATGCGGCCTGAATGCGTGCTCAAGCCTGTAGCCGGGGTAACAAAGATAAGATGTGTCGACCGGTGATGATATCTGTGTCTCCGTCAAAAAGAGCAAGGCCGGCTTTGCTGTCTCAAGATGGTAGTGGACAGCATTAAGGTTGCTGTGAATTCCCCTGATGTTGCACATGTCTACATTAAGTGTGGTAGGGGTATCAGGGGTTGCCGCTGGGAAAAACCTCGTTCTTTTTTTTGACTTGCCCATAAGTAAGTGTAAAAATAGGAGAGGATAGGAAGGAAGTGCAGTAAACTATTGGAGACCCCCGGGGTAAGGTATGGACTCGTGACACCGTGCTACGGAGGGAGTATGTGAGTTGCTGGCGCGGCGGACGGAAGGGCCCCTGGTCCCCCCCGCGCACGGGCTCCGGGTACCACTCCGGTCTCTTACTCCGGCACGGAGCCCATACAGCGGGATTATGCGCCGGATGATGGGACAGCCTCCCAGGCCAGAGGTTACAAGTGTTGCCTGGGTTCGGGTCCCTGTACTGTCCGGCGGGCGGCCAGCGGCAAGCCGTTTCACCAGGTCTCCCTGGCCGCCGCGCCAACATGTCACGTCCGCTCGAGCAACAGAGCCTCAGGAGTCCATAAAAACCCGAGGATACACCAACGATTCACCATACAGGGGAAAGGGGAAGGGGTGGGAAAGAGGAGAGAACTGGCTCTCAAGCCACCAGCCGGAACACGACAGGTCGTTTGGCGGCTGACTCAAGCAGGAGGGTGGTAGCTAGCCAGCCGGGTTCGAGACCCTACCACCAGCCTAGAGTACCATCGGGATTATGCTGGACGGTACAGAATCCAGCGACCTCTTAAAGGAGGGACCGGGCGCCGTGACCTCGTCCGTTGTTCAGCAGGGTGCACCACGAGCAGGGGAGGACGACTTGGACTCAAGGATGGGAGGAGCCCCTTACACCCCAAAAGCCTAAAGAGACACCCCAAAGGGGAACTAACTGTCCCGAGGGCTCCACACACCTCAGACAGGGTGGAGTGAAGAGAGCGAGTAGTAGGCTACTTTTTAGCCCAAATTCCTACGGGAGCGGGACCTACGCGGCTGTTACCTACGGGTCCCGAAGCGAAGCGCGGGCGGTTCTCTAGTCTCATAATATAATACCGAATGGACGACTAACATACTTAGGTAATACCTTACAATTTCTACTAACTGTACTAACCATGTTAGTTTGAATCTTGTCCTATGCATTATAAGTACAATGAGTTAGTGATGTCTCATATTAGTTTGCAATCTTATTTAGAAAACAAATTTTATGAAAGTCTGACGGACGGCGTTAACTACTTTTATTAGATAGTCTACTCTTTAGCTATTGACACAAAAATACGATTATGCGTAACGTAAAAAGGTCAGCTGAGAAGTGGCCACGTAATTATTTTTAATTACGCAAGTACTCATTCGCGACTGCGCCTGGTAAAATATTCAGAATTGCAACTACTTTAATAATTTGTAAATGAAATACGCGTGTTTTGTGCTTATAGTTTGGATCCTCCTTCTCTTTGTGTGGTTTTCTTCAATGTTGAGGGTCGTGATCCCCTAGTAATCTTATGCTTGACAGTTCCACACCATTTACCCCTGTCTTCGCCAGCATTGTAAAGTTTACATATTAGTACTTATATCTTCAGAGTTATGGTAATGCCCTATCAGCTTTTTGAATCCGAGATTGGTAAATTAAGTAGCTTGTGTCCTAAATGCAGCTCGGTTGATTCATTAATTTGTTTTGATTGGTCAATTGAAAAAGTCATCTCCCTTTTGTACTCAAAAATCAATTTAATATATGGTACTCATTAATTAATCGTGTACAAAAAACTGGGCTCTGCAATTTTAAACAGAAAAATATTATGAATTAGAGTTTCTTACCCATTTACTTCTGAGACTAGTCAGTGGTTAAATTTTACTCTGGCGATGACGAAGCTGTGTAATTTTCTGTGTGAAATTCAACCACGATGTTACGTCTGTTTGCAGGTTTATTCTTGACAAATATACCTTCTGGTTACAGTGAAGTTCTAACACGGAAGATTGAGTGTGTATTATTTGTTGAAGAAACGCATTCTTTCTTATACATTTACCAGTCTTTTGGAGTTTGCTCAATCTGCGTCAAAATTTCTTTTGGTATCCTTTAAATTTTACATTTGGTCGGATGGTATAGGAATATTTTTTCAAGTCTTTATCTGAACTTACATTAGGCTGAATAGTTTCTTTGTTTGAAGTGGTTAAACTGAGCTAAACTACTGTCTCGAATTGAAGAATTAGTTTTGTGATGGAAAGTTGATTTATCGCGGAAGGCTTAGGCTATACATTCTTGTCTTCCGAAGGCGTCCTGTAGTGGATACATAACACGAATAAAATTACTACTAGGTAGGTACTGCTAGGTAATAGGTAGGTAAAGCACAATACCTATTTGTCAAATGAATACCTATTTGTCTTCGTAATATTATCAATGGGCAGCTTTTAGACTGAGAATAATATTTTATACGAGAAAATCTCATTCATATCATTAATCTAATTAGTATTACCAAGTCGCGTTAAAAGGTATTTGTGGTCTGAATTATAATAATTCATACTTTGTTGGAACGAAAATGTTTACGTATTTTCGAACAGTTTCAATGAAAATTGTTACTTTTCTGTGAGTGTTTCTCTACTCTGTATAGTAGTTATATATAAGATACTTAAGAAAACTGTGAGAGATTTGGATTGAGATGTGTAGGTATGGAACGTTTTGTACATATATTGTAGTAGGTATATTGTTTTCATAATAGGCAGTGACGTAGTTATGAAAGATAATAGGAGTATAGGTAGTCAGTTAAGTAATATGTAAACAGTGCGGGCGGATTATTTGGTAGACAGTTCCAAAGAAACGTAACCTTGCTCATAATGTCCAGCAGGATGGAGCATCACAGCATGTGTGTATAAAGATCAGTTTGGACTCAAAGATGGATAGAACCCCTTACACGCTTGATAATATAATTTTTACATACCTACTCACTTAAAGCAAGCGCAAAACAACCCCATTCGTTGTAACTCAGGTAAGTGAAAACATATAAACTAAACGAAATATACTACTTGCTGAAGCACCCATAAACCCCAACGTGAACGTACGAGTTTCACATGTTTATGTTAATCTTGATTGGAGCGCGTTATTGGAGGTGAAGAATTCCCGACGAACATAAAAATCTTACGAGGAAATATTCTGCAGTAATAACCCATATCCCACCTCTTACATAAACCTACTTATGTAAAAAGCCACATTTCTAATACCATCGTCAGTGCAAGCCGGAGACATCGCGAACGCGTCGTACAAAGTTTTCCAGCACGTAAAACACTTTAAAAGGCTCCGTGATGGGGAACATTACTAAACTGGGTGACTGGTTTAGAGCCTCACATCAGGGCTGACGCTGATATAACTTTATTCAGGAGACTGAAATGGTGTAGGGTTGCCACCTTAATTACACTATCCATAGTAAAATTAACTCATTTAGTTAAATTGTAGAAAAGGATTGAAGGGAAGAAAAATCTGACAATGCTAATTCATTATCACACTTTTTTGTAATAAATGTGACCAATGTGTTCACGTCTTGTGGATTTGTGGATTTTGAGGTTACATAACTTTAGTTATTTTTATATGAATTTCATATAGGTATTAATTATATGAGTTTAAAAATAAACCACAAAAACAGTTCAATATCATTAAGACCAACACCAACATCACCATTTTATATTTAAAATCATAAGTATCTATAACATTTTACACCAAGAAAATAATTCTACTGAAACCATATTGCTAGATGAAAGAAACAACACCATTTAAAGTTTTAATAGGTAGGATTTGAAAGTTTTCATAGGGCTACATTTTTAAACAGCTTCAATGAAAGTACTTTAATATAAAACTAAAATACAACTCAAGTTGCTACATTTTGAACGTAATAACTGGGCACATTGTCCACTTATCGCGTCGGAATTTTGGGTTGTCATGAATGTTTTATGATCTCACAGCGTATAAAAATGAATCATCCTATAGATTTTAAGTTGGAATATTTAACATAATATTATAATTTTGTATTTTTAGTTTCATTTTGAAACTTCTTTCAATTTGCCCAAGGTAAGACTCATTGGTAGGTAATTCATTATGTATTTCAATTGACTAATGAACTTTAACATTTTATCTCAGAAGTGTAGGTGTAATACAGATTGGTGTACATAAAACATATTTTACTATATTTTTTCTTTATATTTAGTTAAACTACACCAAATGCCAAACTCCTACGTAGATACGCGCGTAATTCTAAGAAATACTTACTAAGTTTTAGCTTCATCCATGCTAATATAATTAAGAAGAAAAATTTAAACTACCTAGTTTAAATAAACTGATTTCAAAAATTGTTTCACTTTTATAATGCAGAAAAATATCTGAGTAACAAAGGCTTATCTTAATATAATATAATTCTTCTGTGCGTGTGTATGTCACTGAACTCCTCCTAAAGGGCTGGACCGATTTTAATGAAATTTGTTGTGTGTGTTACAGTGGCTTTGAGGATGGTTTAGATTAGGATCCGACAGACGGCGCTACCATCGCAGTGTCAAATATTTTTAGGCTGTCCCGACAGTTAGCGCTGCGATCAAATTAAAAAAAATATAATATAATCCTTACTAATATTATAAATGTGAAAGTGGTTTTGTTTGTTTGTGACTCTTTCACGTCGCAACATGGCTATTATATGGTATGGTTTATGTGTGTGGGGATAGTTAGGAGGGTGGAGAGTGACGTAGGCTACTTTTTACCGTGGAAAAACATCTCATTCCCATGGGAAGATCGATGTTTTGTTACTTGCTAGATATTTAGTTCCGGATGTTGTTAATAGATGGCGTTAGTAAAAGTCAATTGCAAGTTCTGATCACGCTATCAAATACTACCTACATGTAATTTACTTAAGTCATAGGTAAATTTTATATCTGATGTTTCCGTATATCATATTATGGCTTTAGCCGAGATTCCTACGGGAGCAGGACCTACGCGGCTATAATCTACGGGTCCCGAAGCGAAGCGCGGGCGATTCTCTAGTTTAATATATGAATTATCGTAATGTGTTATATGTGTAGTCCATGCCACCCGCGACACAGGTAATAACCTACTGCGGGGGTATAAGTGTGTTAGCGTTTATTATTATTAATTATCTGTGGGAAACCTGAGTGTAGGAATACTCCTACATATACATGTAGGTTATAAGTATAAAATTATGTGATCTCATTACAAGAAGATTTAAACTAAGATCGTTTCCGTGCATTCAATAAAATCAAATAGAAGATAATTTATGTTACTGACACTACCTTAGTTAGGGTTATTTTTGGATTCTTACAGAGGCTAATCCGTTATCAATTGCTGACTAAAAATATCTGGTGTTAAAAGATTGTTATCACAATGGACTCCTTGAATTTCAATCTTATTATGTCATAATTATCTGGATAAAAGTTTTGATCTTGAAAGAAAGCAAAGTTTTCCGACAGATGTCCATTAAATCTACGTAACTCTTTAGTTTTAGGTGGAATGAATTCGGTACGTTATTGTGTTAACAGCTGCCAAATGAGCAAATGCTGATGGTAATAAGTGGTCAACGTCGAGCATGGACATGAGCAATATCATATGCATCATCAATGTGTTGCTAGTCAGTGATAGGAAAGAAAAGGTAGGAAATACTGACTCTCCAGTTCTCAGCCGGCACAACAACGACAAGTCCTAGTAACTTTGCAGTATGTAACTTTGCAGTAATGCGGACATTCCTCGTGGTTCTACTAGTAGGGTAAATTAGTAGGACTACGAGGAAACAGCGATCGTTTGACAGTTATTCATGCAGGAGCGTGGGAGCTAGCTAGCTAGCTAGTCGATAGCTAGCCGGTAGTTAGCCGAGTTTCAGCGGTACCACCAAGCAATAGCAGCCTTCTGAAGCCTTTTACTATACCCTCGTATGCTGACCAGGCTTACGATGTCTTAACTAATAAAATAAATGATGTGCTTAAGTACCTACGTGAAATAAATTTCGCGGAAAATATATTTTATTCTCTATGTCACCAAATTCGTGGCTCTTTAAGGAGCTTAAATCGAGAGTCATTAGAAGTTGATGGGTACTTGAAAGTGCTGATTCAGTATGTCCCAGAATTCTCTTTCATTTAAAAGTGAGCATGAGTGTTTGGATGACATCTTTTTTGCGCTTACAATAGAACGTTAGAATTACGTTCTAATCTCCTAGATAAATGTAATACAACAAATAAATAATTAATACAGCAAACCTACTTGAGACCTTCTATGATAACACCGTCGATTAAGCGGCCAATGTCAACAATTGCCTTGCTATTATTAATTAAGTTATGTATGGATGTTTGATTTAGGAATTGTAGCTAATGTATTAAGTTGGAGAAACTAAATAAGTAAGACATGTTAGTTTAAATCAAATGTGTTAGTAATTTTATATTTAATTTATAGTTTTAGTAATTAAAATAACATTTATTTAAAAAATACAGATGATCTTTAAATGTTCTATCTTATCAATAAAATTTAAAGTTTCTTTATTTGTTACAAAAATAACTGGTGCACTCGGTTTTTCAGATTCATATAATTTTACCATATTAGGAAATTAACTTCTAAAAATCTTATCTAATTGTTCATTAATGTAACCAAATTCAAAAACCCTGTACATTTCATGTTTGAAGATACACTGGTTCAGGCGTAGTGTGTGGCGGAAGATCAGCGCTAGCTGTTCTCGGACAGTTAGTATTATGCTGAGCTGGATCCTTTTCTAGTACATATTTCCTACACAAAACTTCGTATATTGTATTTTATGTTGTTTTTATTATGTTTAGTTTTTCTTTTTTTTCTTTCTTTCTGTATATTCTACCATCAATGTAAATTAAGTAGATAACATTACAAAAAAATTGATCGTCTAAAATGGTAATAAAAATTGTATAAAAGTTGTTCTTTGTGAAAAAGTTTTTTGCTTACAAAAACTTCCTAAAATAAAGTGACCGCCATAAAACGCTTACCTACCTTATCAAACAGTTCCGTTTCACTGAGGCATCTTTCGAGGGCACAGTTTCCGAAGTTTTCCGTTAACCGTCGCGAGGCGCGGTGCGGACCACCGTTCGCGCCGGCCGGCGTTGCGCGACTGCCGTTATTCGTCCCCTGCACCCCTTGCTGTTGTGATTTACAAACACCATCGCTGTCATAACTTCACATTTTTATGACTTATGGGTCCCCGAGACGATCAAGCGCACTGGACAAGTCTCACGTGATTGACGGTTTCACTTGACTAGGGACTTGACACCTATTGAAGGTGCCATCAAGTCCCGTCAAGTGCGTGTGCCTTATGCATGTGCTACACGGTTTCAAACGGTGGTTTGAAACCGAAACAGCACGAGTTGCGCTTTGCCGGCTACACGGTTTCAAACCAATCAGTTTTGGTTTGAAACATCAGTGTAAAAAGACCGTCGCGCGACTATCACGTCTCTACGCTCGACCTATATAAGACTAGTAAACCCGCCCTCGCTTCGTTTCGGGGAACCAGTCCCTTCAAAAATCTCTATAAATTTTAACAAATTATGTTATTCCGATGTCTACGCTATATTACTGCAAAGTTTCATGAAAATCCATTCAGTAGTTTTTGTGTGAAAGAGCAACAAACACACACACACACATACATCATTACAAACTTTCGCATTTATAATATTAGTAGGACTAGTAGGTAGGAAGTAGGAAGTAGGATAAGGATAGGATATCCTTAGATTGTCAATTTTTTTTTGGCAGACGCGGCGTTGGCCCTTGGGTCAATTTCTTTTAATTTGTCGGCTAAAATATTCCACGCATTTTTTTAATACAATCTTTATAGGACTCTGATGTGAGGTCCCAAAGGCAGGGCAAGTCTCTATACATTTCTATAAATTCACTCAACACTTCCCGCTCTTTCTGCTCTCGTGACATTTCGTCGTAATTGTCGTTGAATTGATTTGATGCGTGCGTCCGCGCTCGCCGCTGCAGGCAGACTGCGTTCGCTTGGTTGAAACCGTGTAGCACATGCATAAAGCATGCGCTACACGGTTTCAAACCGTGGTTTGAAACCGAGGTTTAAAACCGTGTAGACAGTAGTTTCAAACCAAATTTCGCTTGACCTTCAAACGCCCTTGGTAGAAAGGCTTGTGTTTCAAACCACTGGCAGAAGCGTTGGTTTGAAACCGTGTAGCCGTCTGTTTCAAACCAAGCGAACGCAGTCTGCCTGCAGCGGCGAGCGCGGACGCACGCATCAACGACAACGACGAAATGTCACGAGAGCAGAAAGAACGAGAAGTGTTGACTGAATTTCTCGAGTTGTATAGAGACTTGCCCTGCCTTTGGGACCTCACATCAGAGTCCTATAAAGATTGTATTAAAAAAATGCGTGGAATATTTTAGCCGACAAATTAAAAGAAATTGACCCAAGGGCCAACGCCGCGTCTGCCAAAAAAAAATTGACAATCTAAGGATATCCTATCCTTATCCTACTTCCTACCTACTAGTCCTACTTCCTTCTAATATTATAAATGCGAAAGTTTGTAATGATGTATGTGTGTGTGTGTGTGTTTGTTGCTCTTTCACACAAAAACTACTGAATGGATTTTCATGAAATTTTGCAGTAATATAGCGTAGACATCGGAATAACATAATTTGTTAAAATTTATAGAGATTTTTGAAGGGACTGGTTCCCCGAAACGAAGCGAGGGCGGGTTTACTAGTCTTATATAGGTCGAGCGTAGAGACGTGATAGTCGCGCGACGGTCTTTTTACACTGATGTTTCAAACCAACACTGATTGGTTTGAAACCGTGTAGCCGGCAAAGCGCAACTCGTGCTGTTTCGGTTTCAAACCACCGTTTGAAACCGTGTAGCACATGCATTAGTCGCATGCAGCCCTGTGCCCATGAAAGTTGTGGTCGCAAAAACAAAAATGGTTTCTAACGCAGATATGGCATTCCTTGCTATAACTCTAGCGGTATCTATTAAGGAAAAAAAACAAGAAAGTGGCGATGGGGTATTTTTATAGGTTTATTTTTGTCAGCATACTCCTTACTTTTAATTTTCCAAAGTACAGGATAATCCCTGTAAAAGGATATTAGCAATAGCACAAAATCGCGCTCGGTAATTATGTCAGCGCTTGTTGCCAAGGCCACGCCTCGGTAGTTTTCGTCATCCGCCATGTCCGCCATCTTCGAAGTTTCGGCGGCTAATGAAAAAAGCTTGTCAAGTCCTGTCAAGTCGCATCAAGCGTAGGTGCATCAAGCGGCGTCAATCAAAATTTCTGTCAATTCTGGTCAAGCCGTAGATCGCTTGAAGGAATGCGTCAAGTCAACGCCGTAAACGATCAATATTCGCTTCAAGCACGTAGACTTGTCAAGCGCACTTGATCGTCTCGGGGACCCATTACGACCCCTTGGTCTGTTGGTGGAACTACTAGCTTAGTTTTGATTCCTGTAAAGAGTAGAGTCATTTACATGTGTTTTGTATTGTTTGTTGTGATGTGTTACATGTTATGTAGTTTGTGCCATTTGCACTGTTTGGATACCTACTTATAACAACTGAATAGTGTAGTCATACAATAGAAAAGTTTTTTAGTTATATTCTTACGGCAAAAGATAGTAATGTAGGTATCAAGAGATTTGGATATTGAATAATAATGGTAGGTAAGTAGGTACTTAAAGTTCATTATAAAATCTGTTTTTAATGGAGTATGTCCTTAAATGGGATGGCAAAATATAAATGCTTCTGATTTAAGAAAGCCTTAGCAGTTCTGGTTGTAGTCTTTAAGCAATGGTACATAAACCTTGCAATAGGTTCTTAAATAAATAATGGCAATAGGAAAGAGTGACAACCGTAAACGGATTTGAAGAGAAACGTAATGAAACACAATCAAAACTGTACTGTATGTCCAGTACCTAAATGTGTATTTGCAGTGCTGACCCTCCGAGCGTCCATCTGAAAAATGGCGGTAGTCAATACACGTCAATAAGGCGATTCAACTTGGCACAAGTTATTTTAGGACCGACAAAAACGAAAAATCACCGATAAAACGTTGATTTCTGTTGGACAAAATTAAGCTTACCTAGTTGTTAGTAGGTAGGTATAGAAAATTGAAATCAACGAAATCTAATAGAATTTTCTTATGATACGTGACGGGTATAAAATGAATTAAAGACACGAATTGTCTTACAAGCTACATTGAACTGTAAGCACAGGTAACAAGTTTGTTTAAGCGGGGAGTGCCAATTCTATACGTTCTACTATTCAGGTATAAGTACGGAATTTATTAAATATCTTTGTTCAGCAAGCATAGTCTTTATCAACTAGGCTTTATGGTCATTTGGCTTCCTTTACCTACTCGCTGACCTGTTAAGGCAACCTAGCTATAGTAGTTTCTTCCTTCAACTGGCTTATACATACTGTAGTAACCTTTTTTATATATCCAAAACTATGACAAATACGAGGAACAAAAATACTCACTTTATCTGTAAAGGTGTAAAAATTTTACTTTGCCACTTTGACGGCGCTACAAATATGTACAGATAGTATACCCATGTTAAATTGCAGCTTCCTAGTACGAGTATGAAGAGGCTCTGAGCTAAGCTGCGAATTTTGGCGTTAATTTCTAGACACCTTTGACAAAATTATGAAAATACTAGTAAATCCGCCCTCGCTTCGCTCCGGGAAACCAGTCCCTTCAAAAATCTCTATAAATTTTAACAAATTATGTTATTCCGATGTCTAAGCTATATTACTGCAAAGTTTCATGAAAATCCGTTCAGTAGTTTTTGCGTGAAAGAGCAATAAACACACACACACACTCACTCACTCACTCACATACATCCTTACAAACTTTCGCATTTATAATATTAGTAGGATAGTAGGATGGTACCTACATAATATCTTATGTCATTATAGTAGGTACATCCTCAGATGATTCCTCCATTCTGCCTCCTCCCATTATTAATTTTAACTTACAAATTAATTTTATTTATGCTCCATAAAATATACATTATGAAGAAGATAATAATTATTTTAAATATAAGTAATTGTAGTTTATTCGTACCAATACAGAGAAGTCAGTAGGTACTTACATTTCTCACCGCATTTAAAAGAAAGTATGAATTAATTACTTTTCAGCGTGACGGCTGTCCATTGTTGTCCATTTTCATTATTGTAAAAGATGCCATTCCTGAGATAGGAAAATGTTGTTTTCTACACAGAAAAAAATATTTTCTTGTGGTATCCTACTAATCCTTACTAATATTATAAATGTGAAAGTGTGTTTGTTTGTTTGTTTGTTTGTTTGTTTGTTTGTGACGCTTTCACGTCGCAACAAAGCTATTATATGGTAAGGTTTATGTGTGTAGGGATAGTTAGGAGGGTGGAGAGTGACGTAGGCTACTTTTTACCGCGGAAAAACATCCCATTCCCATGGGAAGATCGATGTTTTGTTAGTTGCTAGATATTTATTTTCGGAGTTGTTAATAGATGGCGTTGTTAATAAAATTCATTTGCAAGTTCTGAATTAAGCTATCAAATACTACATGTAATTTACATAAGTCATAGGCAAATGTAATAGGCTACTTTAGCTCTGCCTCGAGAACTCCCCGCTCCGGCTGTATTCAGTGTACCGCCCGCCCGCTGGCACTATCCTGTTGACTGATGTCCGCAAGTTGCTCAGCCAACAGGATAGTGCCAGCGGACCAGAGGGACCTTCGAGTCGAGAGCCTGGACGACTTCATCGAGAGATTGGCACGCAACATGTTCGGGCGTGTCGACGCGTCGCGGTTCCCGCATCTGTAGGACCTGGCGCCGCTTCACGCCCTTCCACCGGACCGCTGGGCCTTTCCGCGCGACTTGCTGGTTGCGCGCGACGGGCCTAGCACTGACTGATACTGGGGCTTCGTAAGTCGTCGCCCGGCGCTGATTGGCTCCTGCTGGGCTTCCCACCAGCGGGATTCACCCGGTAGGGCCTCGATCGCCTGGGCGGCGCGAAGATGAACCCCATCCCGTTTAAGACTCTGTGGCCTGTAAAAAGGCCACCACTCACCGGACTTGACCTATTGGTTAACCACAGATGGACAACCAAGGGCCTTAGGGCCCAGCCCAAGAACCAGCCCGTTTTAACGGGCCGCGAGAGACACCCCCAAAGGGGAACTAACTGTCCCGAGGGCTCCACACACCTCAGACAGGGTGGAGTGAAGAGTGAAGTAGTAGGCTACTTTTTAGCCTAAATTCCTACGGGAGCGGGACCTACGCGGCTGTTACCTATGGGTCCCGAAGCGAAGCGCGGGCGGTTCTCTAGTAATAATATTATAAATGTGAAAGTTTGTGTATTTGTTTGTTTGTTTGTTTGTTACTCCTTCACGCAAAAACTACTGAACCGATTTTCATGAAATTTGGCACACACATAGAGGGCAACTTAGATTAACATATAGGATATTTTTTATCCCGGAATTCCCGCGGGATCAGGATTCACGCGGAAAAAACTCCAATACGCGAAGTCGCGGGCTTAGATTTTTATGGGACTTTCACTGGGGTTAGAGAAGGTTCTAGAGCAACACATAGGCTACTTATTATCCCGGAATTCCAGCGGGATCAGGATTCACGCGGGAAAAACTCCAATGCGCCACGTCGCGTCGCGAGGTTAGATTTTTATGGGACTTTCATTGGGAGATAGAGGAAGTTGTGAAGTAACATAATATATAGGTTACTTTTTATCCCGGAATTCCCACAGGATCAGGATTCACGCAGGAAAAACTCCTATGCGCAAAAGCGCGGGCTTAAATTTTTATGCGACTTTCACTAAGAAATAGAGGAGGTTCTGGAACAACACATAGGCTACTTATTATATCAAAATTCCGGCGGGATCAGGATTCACGCGGGAAAAACTCCTATGTGCGAAAGCGCGGGCTTAAATTTTATGCTACTTTTATTGCGAGGTAGAGGAGGTTCTGGAGCAATGTATTAGGCTACTTTTTCTTCCGGACTTCCCGTGGGATTATGATTCACACGGGAAAATCGCCTATGCGCCAAGTCGCAGGCTAACATTTTTATGAGACTTTCACTTGGAGATAGAGGAAGTTGTATGCCTATATGTTATTTTGTCCCGGAATTCCCGCGAGATCAGGATTCACGAGGTTCAGGATTCACGCGGTAAAAACTCATCCCCGGGAACGAGGTCGTGGGTTCAGATGTTTATGGGATTTCAGAGGGACGTAGAGGAGGTTATGGAGCATTATATAAGCTACTTTTTGTTCTGGACCGCCCGCGGGATCGAGATTTACGCGGGAAAAAAGTCGCGGGCTCATTAATATCTATATATCGGGATATCTACATATCGGGAATCGAACCGGCTCTATTTCTCATGACCAACTTTAAGTTGTTTTCTCGAGGGTCAGCATCACTTCTGGTCTTTATGTCTTGGCACCCGAATGAAAAACTGCCAATATAGTTTAAAAATATATATTTTTTAATTATCGTGGTTAAACTTATGCCTAAAGTTTGGAATTAAAAAACTCGACGTTTATATCTTAAAGTCTTTTTATTCGTTTTTCTCAAGATCTAGGTAGCATAACGGATTTTTGTGCGGTATGATTAAAAAATCAACTGTTCTTAATTTGTGTGGAGCAATATATTTTATATGCCACTATTTATCTTAGAATCCTCGCGGGGTCGGGATTCACGCAGGAAAAACTTTGTGACACACTGAGTTCCACGCGGGCGGAGCCGCGGGCAACAGCTAGTTTATTATAATTATAAGATTTGCTTTTTTTATTCTTTTTCCTTTCCTAACCGATGGTGTCTTTAGTCATTGGTGTTATAAGGTCAATTACTTGCCATACAATGGTTAGTCGGCTCGTTTCTCGGATTTTTACGCAAAAAGGTACCATTTCGCTTGCCCTTCCAAAGAAAAGATTTTACGCCATTGCCTCGCTCGTCGACCGCCTCTTAATTCCCCATCCATTCGGTTTATTAGACAAAACTCCTTTCAATTTAGAAATACGCGAATTAGGTCGACAATTCGGTCATTTGTACGGATTGGGATCGTTCAGATGTAAACAATTTTCGCTACATGGCCAACAATATCGGTTAGAATCAAATTCGCACCACAATATTTATTTACAATACAAAACGTTTGCTAGCTTTATTTGTTTATCGATTGAAAAAGCTTGGAGAGCGATCTTTATTTACAGTTTTTATTGGTATTGCTATTGATGTTGACCGATAAATTGAATTGTATGTGATTCTATTTATTTTTGTGCTCAATACAACCTCTCTTACTTTTGGGAGATCCTGAAAGTCAGGAGAAAGATCATATCGCCAGGTATTCCTTTGGTTCTCGCTCTACCATTCACTGCAAAATATACCTAATAATCTTTTTTCGGTACTACGAGTAACTATGGCTTTATGAAAATCAGACCTGAAATAATTATGTGTGAACGCATTTTTTGTGTGTCAGGTCATAATTTTTTACTGATTAAACCGATAGTACCAGCTGAATTTGAGCGATATATAACGAGTACTTTTTTGACTTATCTCTAGCTGTCGATGATGAAGTCGGTGTTTTTGTTAGTAGCTATTCCTATTTACTATCAACGTATTCCCTGTTAGCTGAACATATAGACCTGAAGTTAAAGGTAGTAACCCGGCAAAGCGCCAGGCGGACAGGATTACTGACCGGGGCAGACGAGGGCAGACATTAATGTGACCAGAATGTTTGTTCTCGGATTGTGAGTGTAAGTGACGTCTCAATTGTTACCACGCCAACGTCGACAGGGGATCATTGTGAAAGAATTTGAGTGGGTAGGAGTTTTTGTAATACTAGTAAACCCGCCCTCGCTTCGCTTCGGGGAACCAGTCCCTTCAAAAATCTCTATAAATTTTAACAAATTAAGTTATTCCGATGTCTAAGCTATATTACTGCAAAGTTTCATTAAAATCCGTTCAGTAGTTTTTGCGTGAAAGAGTAACAAACCCACACACACACATACATCCTTAAAAACTTTCGCATTTATAATATTAGTAGGAAGGATAGTAGGATATTTGTTAGGTACCGATATACATTTTAAGACTAGATGGCTTGTATGGCGTAATGGTCGCCTTGCCAGACTGCCGTTTAAGGGTTCAATTCCTAGAAACGCGGAACATTTTAGTGATGAGTTTAAATTTCTATTCTCGGCCTGGTTGTATATCTTCTTTGTCTTTGAATGTTGACCATAGCACCTCACACTTAACCCTAGTGTAGGACAATGAGTGTAAAGCGTAATTATTAATTTGAAATTAACCGCAGTCGCAAACCATGACCATTAATCATTTGCCGGCTTTTACCACGAGAATGAGGGTTAAATTCAGAACAGTATACACTTGCATTAGTATGTCATGTATAGCCAAGCTCTTTGGAGTCTGTAATAGAAAATCTGAACCAGCACGTATGACTAGCGCGGCCTGATTGTTCTCACATGTTTTGTTTTCATTTGGCATACATAAGGTAGAACAAAGCCTTTTCTTCATTTATATCCTACGCCCCAATAAGACATTATGTGTCAATGTTTTCTTTTCTTTCCCCTGTACAAAATACAGGTTAAATTCCGCCCGATTTGACCGAATGATAATGGAAACTTTAAGTAGTATTGTGGGCAGTATACAATTGAAGAATATATTGTTCTTGTAGGTTTACTTCTTGGAGACAATCCTATGAGACGATTGTGCAATTCGCTAATAAAATTCATTTACATCGGAGGCATTATTATAATAGCGGTCCACAATCATCACTTTGATATTTTTGCATTTGATACTTACGTTGAAGTCAAGATTTACAAGCTCCATATTTATAAGTAATTTTTCAATGGTCTTAGTGTTCGTTGCAAATAAGATGGTGTCAATTTCGTAGCGAAAACTTGCAAGCCTATAACCACCTGTGCTAATACATCTTTCTAGACCCCTTAAGTAATTCGTATCTATCGTAGATCGGTTCTTGTAAAATAAAATTAGGACCAATCAATTTGACGTAAGAATAATTTGTCCACGAGTTTCGCCCAGTTCTGCCACAAATATTCAAAGGAACAAACAATTGTAACAATCATACAAACAAACAAAACATACATACATTCGAGGAAAACGTTACACAGTTACACTGCTGTGCAGCGCGCAGAATGTAATTTACGAACATTTAGATAAAAAATTGCTTAAATAAGCAAAGAATATTCTTTAAATGGCGTACTAATCTGAGAGAATTTGTCGTTCGTAAATTAACTTTTCGTAAAATATGAAGACGAAAGTGCCTAACAGTTTCCGTATCGTCTGTAAAATCTTCTATATACCCTTTGTGTTCCATTAGGGCTGTAGTTTTCCGAGATAGGCAATTTTGTAAATAATCTTGTAGGGGAATTTCATCCTTCTTCCCTTTTTGTCGCTTTAATATCACATGAACACCTACGCAAAGAATTCGGGGAATTGCTATTTTTCAACGGAGCGTTATTGACTCTAGAGCACAGGAAATTGAGTCTAACCTTTAAGCGATCGTACCATGGTATTAAATTGTGTCGAGTACTTTGGAATTGATATGAAGAACGGAAAATATATTGTTAGTAAAATTGCGTAATCTTGTATCTTCTCAATGTGTATTTTTAAGACTGTTTGATTTTTATGGGTATTAAAAAATATTGGACGAATTCTGAAATTAAATAATTACATTTTTAAAAGATTTTTAACTTAGTATCGGGGGTTTTCATCATTCTACATTCGTCTTGTTTTAAAGTAGGATATCTGTAACATTTTACATTCAAATAAAGCTTACATAAGACCTAATTTCTAAGAAACAGATTTCTAAATTTAGAACTATAGGTACATTAATAACAAGCCCAGCGAACAAGAGAATTTAATGAACGCCTTTGTTAGCACTTGTTGCGTTTAAACCTTTGCGCTCTCTCACTACAACTCTTTTTACTTTATTTAGTTGGAACCAACTCCAATTTTAATATAGCTTTAAGAGCAACTGCCATCAGTTTCTGCAAAGTGAGAAAAACTAGAAAAGTTTTGTAGAACTCAATGCAAATAACGTTCTATTGTTAAACGCTATCTATTAAATTGTAATACCTAGTTATAGGTTTCTTTCAATAAAGAGTAAATAAATAAATAAATGTCGAGACTAGGCTTTTTAGCGAGTAAGGTGGTAATGATTTTGCTTAACTATGTAGAATTCAATCCAGGGCCACAAAATTCCAATGATGTAATTTTTGTCATTATTTTAAATAATGTTATGTAATCAAATGTTATATTCCTACTCTGTTACCTATGAGTTGCTGAATAATTGATTTTAAGCAACGCAGGTAGCGTTGATCGTCCAACCTTTTTTATAGAACTAAGGAAGTTGCAAACAAGCAGGCAGCACGACTCTTTCTATATCACCCATGACAACCATGATGGACCTAGAACAAGACTCAATTAGCAAGAATCTAGTACTAATTTTGTCACAGATGCTTTGCTTGCCTCGAGGACTGAGATGGTCGCCTCAAAAAAGTATGTATTACGGGCTACACCTTTCTATCCGGAACACAATGCTGTTATAGCAGTTATTGTGACGGTGGATTTTGTACCATGCAGATTATTCCTGAAGGCACTTTAAGCCGGTGGAAGGTTTTTGAATCCTTATTGCCTATTACATTTTTGCTTGAATCAGCCGCCAATTGACTTGTCGTATTCCGTCAGGGCTATATATTTAATATATTTGCATCGGTGATAGTTTCGCTTTTGCTGCTGATGTTTATATCGTCTATTGTTTATCGATTATATTATTGACGTCTTTTAGCTAAAAGATGAAATTAAGAATCGTCACGGCCATAGATTTATTACTACACTACGTCAGTGTATGCTATTCTATGGCCACAGCACTGGCAATGAGGGTCGCCGTTTTTGTGCTCGCCAGTCGGCGCCACTGTTGAGTGAGGTCCAGCTGTCAAAGCCCGCCCATACATAAACAATGACAAGTGACATTCAGACAAGTGAGAAGTGACAGTGCCACAAACTTAACTGACCCGGTGGCCAAAATTGGAACTAATGCAAATGTTAAACTGTTGTCAGACAAAGACAAAGGCAGTAGCGCCTCTCTTACCGGGTCAGATAAGTTTGTGGCACTGACAGACAGACCTCACTTTCCACTAGTGCCTCAAGCGGCGAATTCACACGCTTTTACCCTCATTCTACAACCTACAACTATAGTCCTACAAGCATCTTTTGGCGCGTGGATGACAGAGAGCGCCTTACAGGTAAGGCAAACTGTAAGGCGCTGTCTCTGTCACCCACGCGCCAAAAGATGCTTGTAGCCTTGTAAGGCTATATATATTTTAATACTAACAGCTTACCTGCAACGTGAATAACATATTTTGTTAGTTTTTATTGTTAGAGTGAAAGCATAGGCGTGTTTATGCCGTATACTTGAGGTCATTTGGCTCATTTGGCGTTTACGTCAGTTTACAACGAAACGAAATTCAAATTATGGAGCAAAACTTCGTATATTAGGGAAGAAGAAAAACCATTCTCTATTTTTGTTAAGTACTACAGCCTAATAAATATGCTTTTATATTTTACGCTGTGGTGTTGAAAAATGAATCTTCAATTCGGTATTTTTGTAGTTTATGGACGTACTTAAAACTATTCTGTTTTGTTGCAGATCCATAAATTTTAGCTATCCGTTATAAAGTAACCTAAAAATATATTTCTACCGCAGTTATCTGATCGATGTTTCTATAAAGTTTGCGTAAACCATTATGGATATATGAATGGTCTCAATATGTACTTGCTGTAACAATTATTTTATATTTGTCTGGGCATTTGTACCTACTCGTTCATCTCAAAAACGTCAAAACGGATTTTCATAGGTACGTAATTGAAAACAATTATGTGTAATTATAATAGTATAATAATTGTAATTATAATAGCATTGTTTTTTTTATTCAATCAGTTGACAATTAAAAACACGTGTTAATTTAAGTACCTACTTTTACCTAATCTCATCTTAATATTTCTAGAATTATCACTACCATAGGTACACCCACCACACATGCTATAACTACTTACCAACAAACCTTATGATAATCATTACCATTTTAGGCAAGTCCATTACAAAAATTATAAACACTTCCAAGGCTTCGCCCACCGACCACAAGGTAGGTACTCATTTTCCTCCTTAACTTATTCGCGAAACAATTCATAAATCTTTCATGAGCCAGAAATAAAGGTTCACTTACCAGGGGATTAGGAGGCGGAGGGGGTAGTCAAATTAGTGTTATCGATCTCGACGACGCACTTCACTGGCCTGATTCTTAAAACCGTCCACAGGCACGTCCTGAGGGAACGGATCATCGATTTATTAATAACTTAAACGAGTTCGAAGACGGAGTTACGAGGAGCCCGTAAAAAATAATCGAGAAATATTTTATATATTATTATCATTGGTTTGTTGGTTATTAAGATCTATGTACTTAATATTCACGACACCCTATATGAAATTACGCTGACATAAGTAAGTAGAATATAATTTCAATAAAAACTATATTTACTAAAAAATGAACAAGATAGAATTTAAAAACGTTTGGATTACCACTTATTCAATATTTTCACCTAAGCTTGATCTTTCAAGCCTCTAGCTCATCGCGAAGGTCGTGATAAATTGATTACCAAATTACACCCTAACATACAATTTATTCCTACATATAGGATACCTCTGTCACTAGCGCCGGAAATGAGGCGGTCAAATTCCACAATGAATTAATATAGCTGTTTGCTGTCCATCTTCTCCGTTCTATAGTAAAATTATCTTAATATCTAGAGTACCTAACAGTAGGCACATCGGGACAGATCAAGAAGACTTCTTGATCTGTCCCGATGTCCCACTTAGTGTAGGTATTTCGCGTTGTATCTCTGCAGTTATAACATCTTTTAATAACTAATAATAATTATTATTATAATAAATTATATATTATAATAAATAATAATTATTATTATTATTATCTGAAGTTTCAGGCCCAGTTTTCCCATTACTTGGCTCTCTTGCCATGCAAATCCAATGTAAGCCAATTTAATTCACTCGACACAAATTAACTACTAATTCAACCTCAAGGCTCTACCATCGTAACCATAGATTATTATGTACCTACGAGTACCTATACGTATACCTCCTGGGTCACATTCATGGTGAATGGTATCATTCTATGTTTATTGCTACCTTCTTCGTTGGGTTGAAAATCTCGAGGGTAGTACTTGTAATGTCTAGATGGTACTTAAACAGGTCTTATTATAAGGAGTAGAAGGACAATACTTTTGTTCTGCACCAAACGAAAAAAGGAAAAAGGTGAAGTACATTGTGTCCTCAAAATAGTTTTCTGTCGACCCTACGGTTACTATGACTTTGCGTCAATGTGGTTCTTAATGAATGTCCTCATAAATTGTCGCAAAAATTTTCATTTAAATTTTGAGAGCGTCATATTACCTGACGTGTGCTTGGAAAGTACGCAACGTTAATGAAAGGAATTCCTCGGGTGCACGCTGCCTACACGCGCGGAAGTTGGCCATATTTGGACAAAGTTTACTTGTAACTTTGTGGCCGTATTTCAAGCCGTTTAATATTAATATTACAGAAATATCTGTCCCGGTCATGGTTGTCTATGATGACGTGACAAATTGAGAAACAGAATCGGATATATTATCCATTATTATAAAATTTACTGTCATTATATAAATTGCACCATTAAAAAACTCCATAGGCTGTCCGCAGGACGTGCAAGGCTGCACCGCGCGTGGGCGCTGGGGGCTTGGGGGCTGGTGGCAATTGGATCACGTAAATATTATTATTGTAATAAATAATAATTTCCATTTTCGTGATATTAACAAAAGTAACGTTTCATATAAAACCAATTTCAACTTGATAGCGACGTAGGCGGAGAGGGGGGTGCAAAACGGTAATCTACGCGACCAATCAATAAAATACTTACACGTTTAGGTAGTATCCAGAAATTCTGCAATTTTCTGATTTCATTTTTATAGTCCCTAAAGTTTAATCCATAATCCAGACGGGAAGAGAATGGAACCATAAATAGGTATGGTTATTGAAAATATCGGTCAAATTAATCCGGTATCCAGACATAAAAAAATAATGGAATAAAATCTGTACATAAATACTTAGTGTAATGCGACTGGCGTGTATTTCTGAATAGGGTTAAATCAGTGTTTTTCAATCTTTTTCATGATGCGACCCCCCTGGCATAAGAAAATATTTCGCGACCCCTCGCCCCCGACCCTTCACTTTTTTATGACATACTAACTTCTGCCAGCGGTTTCACCTGCGTCCCGTGGGAACTAATTCGCGTACTACAGATAAAAAGCAGCCTATAGTGTCTTCCTCGATAAATGAGCTATCTAACCCTGAAAGAATTTTTCAAATTGGACCAGTAGTTGCTGAGATTAGCGCGTTCAAACAAACCAATTCTTCAGTTTTCTTACACTTTGGGCTATACATTATTACAGTTTTGCAGTTTTATTAAGGATCCCGATTTGTTTTGAGAATATAATAAAGCCTATGTCACCCAGGAATAGTGTAGCTTTACAACAGTGAAAGAATTTTTTAAATCAGTTCAGTAATTTCGGAGCCTATTCAATGCAAACCTTTCCTCTTGGTAGTATTAGTCAGTATCGATTAGTATCGATACAATAATATTTAATATTAGTATTTTAGGAAAACGATTTAATTCTAAGTGTGCAAATACAGATCCACGATGGATGAAACTGATTATTCAAAAACGAGCACAACCTTCGCATTAACTCGTTATAATATCTTAGGATTTTATTTTTTGCTCAGTTGTTTGTATTGAAATATAGAAATGTTTATGAGTAGGTATATCCTTTTGTCAAAATTCTCTTTTAATAAATCAATCTTTTCAATCCTTATTGTTTTTATACTGAATTACTCTCGATTTCTGGCGACCCCCCTACAGAAGCTTCGCGACCCCCCAAGGGGTCGCGACCCACAGTTTGAAAAACACTGGGTTAAATCAACGTTTGTCTTTCATGCTACACTGATTCCAAATTATTGGGGAAATGGGATATCGGGTATAGAAAAATCGGTCAAGTACAAGTCGTATTCGCTCACAGACTTCCGTACAAGCGTAAATTTCTTTAGTACGTAGGTATATTTTTAAATAAGTACATATATACCTTTTATGTTGTTGTAAAATACGGTAAGGTTGGGTTGCGGTACTACAAGTAAGTACACAAAGGGGTAGTTTTTTTATTATAAGTTTAGTAAAAAGTGTTTTTGTATTTGAATTTCGAGACCCCTTAATTTTTTTTACATTTCTTTTTTTGGTCAGATTTATTTTGTTATGGACGTTTTATAAAAATTATTTCTGAAAATTTCTTACGCCTAACGATTGATGATAAGCCGAATTATTATGTCGAAAAAATGGTTCGTCAGTTAAGTTGTAGGTAAGAAAGTAAGTGAGAGGTAGTTAGTAATTCGTTGTAGAAGGCATCCTTTTAGTGTCGTATCCTTAAAAGTAAAAGTTTCAAAAAATATACCTATATTAATGGTGTTTACCTTTAACAATTTAGGGCAAATTGAATTAGTCCTCTACAATATTTTTAATAACAAATGAATACTCTTATAGAAAAGTAAAAAATCACATGTGAAAAGATCAAGAAAATATCTAAAAAATGAAGAAAATACCTCTTAAGAAGCGACCTATATAAAAACACATGTTCTATTTCACGTCAGCTTTACGATATTTTTATGCTTTTTCGCTCGGCTCAAATATCCATTTCGATATTAAACACCATAGCACCGCGCTAAGAAATGAAGCCTTAAATACAGCTGTCTTCACAATCGACTTGACACACTGTCCTACAGGTGACTATTCTTGGCATGACTTTTGGCGTATAAAAAGAATGCTATTAGTGTGATTATGTCGTTGAATCTCGCTTTTTCTCAGCGAGAGTATTTATTAGAATCCGTTTCAGCCGTTGAAACCCTAGTACGAGAGAAATTGCTGTGTAATGACGGCGTAAACATAGTGCTTATGATATATGTACGCTTCTGTGATATGAGTTGTTCTAGTCTAATGCCTAATTTAAACATCTTTTTTACATGGACATGGCGTCATACGCTTAATGGCTCACTACATGACATAGGTCTATCTCCATACGTAAGTAAAAGAGAAGACGTACTAGACCATACATACCTACTACACCACGCTGATCTGGATTGATGGGTTTGTAGCTATAGCTAACAAAAGTTTCAGAAATTTTATACCGCCTGTAGGCCTCAGACATGAGGAGAAGGCCGGATTCTTAACCACTAAGCTAACACTGTTAGCTCGTACAATCTGTGCCTCTATTATGAGTTGTTGTAGTAAACGTAAAGGACACTATTGCAGTTGACGTTTAGAATTTGTATGAGAATTGTAGTTCAGTATCGTAACCGCTAGAGGCGCTGTACGGATTCTCATACAAATTCTAAACGATAGTCGCTAGCGTGTATAGTAAACTATAGTATTAAAAACTCATAATAGAGGCACTGAATTTACCCCGTACAAATCCACAGACAAAAATTTCAAATATAATTGTTTTGGGTTTTATTGCAGCGCTAAGGTCTCCCAGTAGTTATGTATGGAATACTCATTTAGCTATGTAGATACCAGTTAGGAATGACATTAGAAGCACCATCTGTTACTCATAAATATGGATCTTTGGATATTGCCTCGTTAAATACAGTTATGGTCTGTTAATCTATTATTACCGTCCAGTTATTTAGGATAATGGTGCTATCATAATTGTTCTTAAAGTAGTTAAAATTTCTAGACATTTGAGACCAAGTTAGACTATAGAGACTCGAGAGTCTCGTACTCTTAAGTCTTGTTCTATGTCGGTTACACTTGTCTTGGGCGGCAGCGGAAGGGTGGTGCTGCATGCTCGTTTGCTACTTTAGGGTTTAGTTCAATAAAATATTAACGATAAGATAAAATAAAAGATATATCTTAAAACTAACCAATATGAAACAAAATTCAATATCTATCCATACTTTCCTTCCCGAGACATCGTAGTAGAGTTCTGTTTTTAGAATATTGCTTTTACTTTGACGTAGGCGTTCAGAGTTAACATCATTTTAATCAACATTACGTAGGAAATAGACAATTTTTACAAGGGTTATTTTCTTTTTAAGCTAGTTTATTGACATACGGTACGGTATAAAACTTTTCCGTTACTACAAAACGCAAGAAGCTGAAATTTGGCATGATGCATATTCCTCGGACAGAGGACATCCATGGAGGACAGTTCCATGGACAGAGAGAAGTTCCAGAAACTAACGGCCAACCTTCAGTAGTGAAGAGGCACTGTAAGAAGAAGATATTCCTCGGGGAATGTAGGGGTACTACTTAATAGAAGATTTTTGGAAATTCCTCCTTTCTCCAAAAGGATAAAAAGGGGATAAAGTTAAACAAAAATTTCTACGTGGGAGAAGTTAAGTTAGACCTACTTATTTTAAAACCACGTTTTATTTAGGTATTTTTATAGCTATATATATTTTACTACATAATATACATAATATGCAAGCGCTTGTATTGCAGACTTGCAGTTAATTGCTGTAGGATTTCCTAGTATAGTGCCATCGTGCGACAGTTAGATTATGTTGCGGGTTTTGAATATTGTGACTAAAATTATCTGGCTTAATTGAATGTCTCTAACATTTACCGCTCTGGAGCTCGCCATGTGCAAAAATCCCTACAGCAATGCGTGTTTTATGAGGTTCAGAACCTAGTGACCTCTTAAAGACGCCTAGCATCGTTATAATGTAAGTATACCACAAGCAGATGAGGTGGACTTGGACTTAGCTGCGTCCCACTGCTAGTGAGTCGGCGAGGGAATCACGGCTATTCCTGGCGGTATGAACAATTTGTGAGTCTATACTCGCCGGCAAATGCATCTATTTTGTTAACGCGGAATGTCTTTTCTTTTGTACGACTCTCGAGCGACAAAATAGCCGAGCCTTGGTGGTGGGACACCAGCCTTACGGTAAAAGGAGAGTTTCACACCCCGAAAACCAATTAATATCAATATCAATCAACTAACTCAATTATAACAGGTAGGTATAGTATACACGGTATAATCTTAACGATATTGTTCAGTTCGCTCCTTTATATGTACCCGCTCAATGAAACCACCTAATGATATAAATATTCATACCCCATACCGGTAACTTCCGTATAGAATGTTCTGGAGACTACAGTATTTCTAATTGCGACGTGCCGATATTAATTAGTTGAATAGTCAGAGCAATTCGAATGCAATCTGTGCAAATCGGCGAATGGCGGGCGTTATGGCGCCAAAGATACGGATCTGACATGGCGCGGGCCGGCGCATGGCGGGCGAGTGACCGTCGACCCCTCGTTCAAGTTGTGACGTCACTAGCAATAGTGATGTCTTTTCGGTATGTCGATTATCGACATTTAAATTGAAGTTGAATTATCGATAAACTTATTAAATTATTTCCGCTTTTTAATGCTAATAAATAACCTTAATAACATGACGAAAGCTAATTTTATTTTTTGCTTTATATGAATAGCAGAAACATTGTTCGGTTCGCTAGGAATAGTTTTGTTATATCCAAGCACTGGCATCGTAGTGGAGTAGTATGCGCTAGGCTAAGCACACTACGCTATTTTTATTAGCTACGCGACTGTAACGCAATCCAAAATTCGCTGTATCTGACCCTGTTCACTGGCAGGAGACGCATCGTAGACACGTCCGTCGCTTCTTTACTTAGACAACATTCTAGCTAGTCGCTTGCAAATAGCGTTATGTGAGAAAGGAAGTTATTGCATTATTGCGTTGCGTTGTGCTATAATAATAAATCAGTAGGTAGGATAGACTCCGCCCTTATATTTGAGTAAAATTCAAGGAAATTATTAATTATTTTTTAATACATTTCAGCATAAGGATATTAAAAGGAAAAAATATTATTACATTACCTACAGCGTTCTCACACATCACATCACTATTAGATTATGCCGTGACTTATATAGGGCTGCTTGGTGCTGCGAAAACACCTTTAATTCTATTAGTGGGTTCAAAGGAAAATGTTCCAGCAACGACTTACAGTAACATGCCGTTTTGCAGAGTACCTAACTAGGAATTAGCTTAGGATAGGTCAGAGTGCAAAACTGTTTGCGAACCTATTTATTGTTATACTTGACGCTGACATTATCTTGTTGTCCTTATTTACATTGGTTTCAATGAAGTTCAATGGAGCGATTGGAGCGTCTGGATCTGGATGGAGTATGTTCTAGAAGTTCTCAATCATGCGGAGGACAGGGTCCTTAATGGGTTATGGCTAACGTGACCGTGTCATTGCGGGATACCTACTTGCAGAATTTTCTGTAAAATAAATAATAATATATTATGTAGGTTAATAAAATTAATAAATTATTTCTCGACAAAAATAGACTCTTTACTACCCTGTTCCTCTCCGTTCCAAAATCGAAAAACAGATTAATATTCAGTATTCTATGAAGCATTGTTTAAGGTTATTATTGCGATAATAAAGGCGCCCAATTATAGTTGTATATGAACACAGAACACAAGAACACAGTAGCAACCGAAAAATCTTATTTCCCTCAATATCCATTGCTATATTAGGGACGTTATCACTGCGTGGTGAAATTATTCAGATATTTTGTGGGTCTATTACGGCCACCCGGTGTAATTCAATATAAAAAATGGAACCATAACGATTGGAACGGTTACTGCGAAATTTCCTGAACGTTAACGCGGTAGACGGTGCTGCAAAATGTAATTAATTTTTATATTACTGTTTATTTTCGAAGCGAATTCTACTATGAAAACAGCATAAAATAAATAAGCCCTACATTATTAATTAGCTATTATTTTTTACGTTTTAGCGCATTGTTGGGTATACAATTATTCGCCGTTGGTATTGAAAATTAATGTGCTTTTCGTTACTACAAAGATTTAAATATAGGTAGTGAAGCACGTTTATAACACAATAATTAAGCTATCCAAAACATCAATGCAATGTAATGAGCATCTAAACGTTACAACATATTGAATTTCCGCTCAAACCTGGAATGGATCCAGGATAGTCAGTCTATTTTACAGCGAGACGGAATGATAGACAGACACACAGTTTGTTTCATAGTGTTATTAAAAAAAATAAGGAAACTCAAAGTCTAACTCAAAGCATTTGATTCTTATACTCGCCTACCTATTTTTCAATACTAAATTGTAATTGAATTTTTATACTTTATACATATGTATTTTAGAGGAGAAAAAAGGCCGCATGAAACTGCTCAGCACATCTTGTCTCAATTAACTTTATGCTCTTGCATGCCACGACATACCTACAACCTACTTCAATCCCGGCAGCTTTTGGATGATGGTAATCATAAGGTGGCAGACGAGTAGACGGCTGCTTATATTGACTAGGTACATCATAGAAATAATATAATGACAAAATTATAATAGGGTATTAAACGAATAAGACATTTACAGAATAGGGCCTATTGCGAATGAGACGATTTACAACCAGGTCTTTTTGCGAATAGATCCAATTACGACGAAGCCATTAATATTGCCAATAAGAATTCCTTATGTCATGAGTGGCAATAGAACAATACAAATAAGATATCACAAACACTCACGATCCTGACGTCAACAAACAATTATAATCCGTCACATAAACAAAGCTCCCGGCGGAAGTCGAACATGGGACTTTTCACATCGCAGATAAGGTCACATCAATCCAGCTACGGGGACGTAAAAATTCTAATGGATATGAAACTCCACACATAAAACTCAAAGGTCACTTAACGTCGTACGTACTGTGTTACCAGTTCAAAACATTCCCGTGCCCTGTCTGAGCCATAAAGCCACGTAATTACGGAATAACTCCGTCCCTGTACTAGGAGCGGGACTATTTATTTAATCACTTTGACGGGAAAATAATGGAGAATCTGACCGGGGTACGCCATCGAAATTGTTCGAGGGTAATCTATCGCATATCGTGTCCGCCGTGATGAAATCGCTGTACGCTGCGGTGTGGCGAATTTAATAATTCGAGTACGCCAATAATGATGACGGAATGAGGGGCCCTGGACCATAAAGTTAGAGGCCCAAGGTAGTTGCACATAATTCACAACTCATAAAATATTATGCTGGATCTATACATTACTGGGAGTTGTTATATTGCAATAAAATCTTAGCTTTGTGAGAATCAACAAACAGTTTTGCCATATTTGAGTTTGTCTGGAAATGTAAGAAGTAAGAACAATATTAACTTTTTTTTATTTAAAAAAATAAAATTTTACTATAGAAAAAATTGTTTTCTGCGCTACTTTACATACTAAATGCAAGCTTATGCATTATGAAATCACATAAACATGCGTTAGTTATTTTTTTAAACTGATACATAATTTTTTTCTTCTCGTAACTGTTAATAATTTATATCTGCTTACTGCCTTACAGATTCAAAGCACGTTTGGTATAGTTTCTTCAATTGTGTTTCCAGTCAGGCGAGTCGAACGCCCACGCATTGTTAAAACTGCCCCCAAGTAAGCATCGATAATCAACGGACGATTCAAACCTCTGTATTTATTTTTCATAAGCAATTTGAGATCAGGTTGTTAGTAGGGACTGTATGGGCTAAATTGAACAACTAGTACATACATATTTTTATGATAGAAAAAGGTGTTATTTTGTAAGTCGTGGTTTCTCAAAATTTAACATCAGAATTGCTTGGACTGAGATCAATATTTGATTTATCCAAATAGTAAACATGGGTTATAATTAAGATGCAATAGTGTGTTCCTCTAGTAGAGAGTAATAAGTGGGATACAATAGCACTTTCCCCTAGAGAATAAGTAAATTTTCCGAAAATTGACACGAACAAAATACGATTAGTGATAACATCTACTCGTACTCGTACCTTTATGGAAAAATGCTTTAACTGAAAAGAAGAAATAAAATAAAATCATCACAGAAATAAGGCCTCAGAAATATCTCACAAATTGAATTAAAAGAGTTTTATAAAAATAAAGTGAAATTTTAGTATTTGAAAAGCTTTACAATTTATGCATTATAATGTTGCTTTCTTTATTTTGTCACATTGTAAACTTTAAATTTTGGAACGATTTTGTTTGAAGTCGCTACAGACTCCATCACTACTTAGGTACCTCTTTATATGCCTTTCATAGTGAATACTATCTAACGTCGGAAGGTAGAACACACATTAACTCACCTGCATTGCTTGACACTTCAGTTTCTTTAAAAGTTAAAAATGTATTAAAATATAACTTTATTTATAAAACTGTGAAATCCGGTCAAGTGGTTCATTCGCGTGAATGACCTGTTGAACTGAACATCGCGCGCGACTGATGAGGCTGGAGTGAAAAGCTCTTTAAATATAATTTGAAGTCGCTCAAATAAATAACACCATTCAACGAGGAAAAATAATAGAGGAAATATTAAAAGTTGAATGGTAACAGTGTTGCATTAATTGCCAACTGAGCGGAAATTAAATACGACTATGGAATTGATTAAATTGAAACATTTTTAAAATGCTAATTTTATTTTGCTAACACGTTTGTTAGGCAATTACCCTACTCAACGCTATCGATAATTATTTTCAATAGAATTATTGTTCGAGTCATTGTGATAGGTAGACTTTTAATGCGGGTGTGATCCTATTATAATTATTAAGGCCTTTGATTATGAACTTATTGCGGACATGAGTGACCGTGATTTAGAGAAGTAGGTCGAAATATCGGTATAATAAAAATCGTGAGTACCCTTTACAGTTAACACCACGTATACATCTTAACATAAGCAATGAGTTAGACTGTGCAAATGTGCTGGAAAGATGGATGTGTCGTGAAAGATGTTTTTACGTCCTCAAGCAATGCTACAGAAACCTGACCTCTTCATGGTATAGAGCCATTCCCTAAGGTCTTGTCCGTTATTCAGTACTGTGCACCACATACACGATAAAAGCCGTTACGGGTCACAATGTCACTAGGTATATCACAATAATAGATTAGAGGATTCAGTCATATTTCAGTCATATAAAACCTCCTTCCGATGTAACTGTACTTTTAAAATGGATAACACAAAATTATTTTGAGTTTTATTAAACTTTAAATAATATACTTAAAAACGGAACTTACCTTTTACAAGGATGCATGCATGCGTTGAAAAGCTACCTTTTGGCATGGTTAAGAATGGAATTTTATTACAAGTCAAACATTATCCTCTTATTTAATATTAGTATCTTTGACAAGTGTTACATTTGACTGAATTGTGTTAAACTAAATTAGTGTTAATTAAGTGTAAACTTAATTACATAAACCTTACAATACGAATAAAACGGCATACTTAATGCATGAAGCATTCGCTCCCAGTCAGTTTTGGGTAGTGCAAAATAAGGTTTTAGTTTTGGTTTAATCCGGTAGCAGCACAGTATAGGGCTTAAAATCTTTTATAACTGAGAGCCTAGACAGAAAGGGCTTAGGCTTTGCCGGGGCAGCGTTCGAGGGTATGGTGGCGACCTCTATTAGATATTAACATTTTTTTATGGCTTAGTACCTCATAGAGACCAAGGTTCCGACGATAAATACGCTTGAAATTATGAAAACAATATTATTACTAAAGTACCTATATTGTCGGTGACCATGAGGTAAAATAATGGCGAGGCATTAAATTAAATGTTCATACTAAAATTGCGAGTTTAACAAAATTGACCCTTAAATCTTGGGATTGTCATAATGTTTCTTTTGTTGCATGTTTTTATAAAATCTAGGTAATATTTTCCTGTTCCGTTATTTATGTGATCATACCTACGAACTTTTTTTTCCACGAAACATGTGCATACGTTGCGAGTCTATCTAATAGAGAAATGAAAGTAAATTGCAACATATTTTTAAATGAAAGTACAGCATAAACTAGCTTCCGGCCGCGGCTTCGCTCGCATGGAATTTACGTGGAATTCCATGCGAGCGTTTATAATTATTATGCAAGTATAGGTCACCTACATCGGTTAAGCGGATTAAAATTTTAATTTTTATTGCCTATTTCAGCCCCTTAGGGCTTAGGGCTTGGTTGTTGAAAAAAAGGTAACCCAATTTTGACCTTGCGTATTATAATCAAGTGTCGTCCTGAGAAAACTTATATTTGTCGGGAATAGTTAATCCATGTTATTCGTTTGGTGCTATTTAATCTGTGGAAGGCGCGGATCCATAGCGAATCGATACTCTATGGCGCGGTTGATCGGTCATTAGAAAAATAATAATGAAAAGAAAGGAAGGTCGGGTTCATGATCGTAAAGATTCCTTATTAATTGTAATGCCGTGAATCTCAAAGAGTTAAATATCGCGTGACCGCGGGTGCGAGTGGTTAAAATCAATATCGTAACATCGCGAAGTAAATCCAATCAATACCAAAGCAAACCAAACCGAGTATTCATATTGAGCCAAAGAGAGATCATTGAATAAAGCAGTTGGTTACATGATGGCTCAATCCTGTGTTTCATTTGATATCCTGAGTGGACGTCCTGACGAGAGAGATACGTTATTTTACTAAACCAACACTTCCCACGATGCCCACACGAGAAGATCATCTAGAAATCAGTCAGGATGCCGATATCAGAAGTGGGATCGGTGTTGGTTTAAACAGAGAGGAGAACGATGATAAAGGACATAGCTATTGGCGTATTTTGTCTCTACAGCAAAATAGATACCTAAACTATCCAAACAAAAAAAAAATTTTGAAAGGCATTGAATGGCATGTTGCAGCGGGAACTAAGAGGTGTTACACAATGGAAATGCAGATACGTATTCTCATTGAATCATCCATAATTATAATTGATTTCAACAGCATAAAACTAACGTCATATTTAGTCTTTCAGCTATGTAAAAAAATGTGATAATAATCAACGAAGCTACAACCCAGCAAATTTTGAAAAGGAGCAGTGTCAGAGCCGTTTGTAGCGAGGGTGGCTATTCCGCTACACAGTAACGTACTGCGGAGCTACTGTCGTTGCAAGCGCCGTGCGCCGCGCTGAGTGCAGTCAACCTGCATGGACGTGCTCTACAGAACCAATAACACATAACGCGGTCAGTCGGTAACAGTTTTGTTTCTAGATTCTGGTGCCGATTGCTTTTAAAGTTCTGAATATTGCTAAATAACTGTCGTGTGATCTTTATAACACCTACATTGTGAGGAGACCTGAACATCTTAGATTTCTTTTCTTAAAATGTTTCCAAGGATGTCTGAAATCTATCAATTCACTAAGGTACAGACCATAGTCCATCGGTCTGTGTCCCTCACACGGTGACAGGAGACTAGAAATTGGCAGGGACGGTTATGAGCAGTGAAATAAAAGAACGGAACATTTAAAATATCAATTAATTATAAGATTGTTCAAGGAAATAAAGAATATCCCAATGATCTTATTGTAGGTAGGTACTCCCTGGTGTTTCTCGAATTTGTACAGTGGTATTATGGGTCTGAAGGCTGATGGATAAGCCTTTACTTCTCCACGGTCGGGCGTAGGCCTTCCCTAACTGGCGTTACTCTGACCGATCCTGAGCCCTCTGAATCCAGCGAATGCTTCAGGTCGTCAGTCCGCCTGGTCGGGGACTCCTTTTTATTCTATTTACGTTATGACTTAACTTAAGATATTGTTTTCCGGTTTCTTCAGTAATAATAGAAATAAAATTGTGTATTTTACTACCTGACCACAATAATTAGGCGCATGTCAGATAGCAGTCACGCGGGCCCCCCACCCCGCTCTAGCCCCGCGCGTCCCCTAGTGAGGCGCAGTCGTGTACAATTGTACATTAAGGTCATTTAGACTAGGCTGATGTGAACTTCGTTTTCCGAGATGTTTGCGCAGGTACAGTAACTGACCAAGTACAGGTGGTAGGGCCTAGAGCTCACCCGGGGAAGTACCACCGCCCGCCACGGTACTTTGCACCATTCCTACCGTGTAATAATTGTTTTAAGAACAATTGTGTTCCGGATAGGAAGGTGTGGTGCCGGTTACACTTTTTAGAGGCGACCATCTCAGTCCTCTGGGGTAGCAACGCATGTGTGACCGAATTAGAACGAGACTCATTGAGTCTAGTTCTGGGTCGGTCACAGTTGTTATGGGCGGCAGCGGAAGGTGGTGCTGCATGCTCGTTTGCTATCTTAATTCCATAAAAAAAATTGTACCTCCATTAAACATTCACCATGGTACTTTTGGTACTACTGCAGAATGTACTACGTATTCCCATCCCTATTTCCAATGACGTCTTAACTGACATGCGCCTAATTATCGTGGTCGGCTAGTAGATCCATAATGTTATTATGAAAGTGACGTGACAGATAACTTTGACTAGATAGACAATGACATTTGAATGTAGTTTATTTAAAAGAACGATATTCACAATTTGAATGACAGTATGTTACAAAAAGGTTTAGATGTACGTCAGATGACTTATGTGGTGAAGTGGCTGCAATATCGGATTGTCGTTAGTAGGTTCTAGGTTCGATTCTTGGAACGTGAGAATTTGAATGATTTTAAATTTGTTCCCGTCGTTGTGCGTATGTGTGTTTATTGACTTTGGCATCGGCTCTATGGAAGAAGCCAAAATAATAAGATTCATATTTTAGAGGTTCGGTAATATTACAATAACATTGGATGCAATGATACACATCAAATAGGATATCGTCATTCGAATAAGATACTGTGCAATTAAATGATTGGAACAATGTTGAAGGATTAAATTGTTGTAAAGCCAAATTTAACGGAGGATACCTATAATTTCATTAATACTTCTACCTGTAATGTTCCATTATATGTGACGGTTGTTGATTCATGACTTGAATCAGCCGTTACTGTAGAGAATATCCGTTGCAGAAATTTGAAAGCAATAGGCATTTGTTAGTAGTTCGACATCTCTTTATTAATGTGGAATGTTTTTATAAGAACCGTTTAGTTGAAAAGTTAGAGTTAACTTCTGTTTACCGCACAACACGATTATCAACCGAGATTCCACCACCACCTGGATACTTGGTGATCACTTACCATCATCTGTTATTTCTTGAGTAAATTAAAAAAAAAATATAGCGAACGCTAATGAATTTAATTTAAATGTGTTCACGAAGATTAGTCTTCTCGGGTGCGTAACTTTGTCTTGACCGTCAGTATAATCATTGGTTTGTTTGTATTTGTTGTGAAGCATGTCTGTCTAGTAACCTCCCTCTTGCTTGAGTCTGCTGTCGAACAACTTGAAGGGTTCCTGTAGGAACATAAAATGTCAATCATTTCCTTTTCTGTCTTTTGTCTTTCTTTGTCCAGAAGTGAAGCTGATGAAAAATACAAAGATTCTGGCTACATCGCAATCGGGTTTGAACGGACACCGTCGCAGGCAGCGGAGAGAGAGTATGGCGAGAGCTGAGCGGTGGTGTGGATGTCTGCGTTGTCTCAAGGCCACCGGGCAACCAAGCGGGTTTGGAGCACAATGAACACTTAAAGATGGTTTGGTTGAACTTGCTTATAATTCTGGTAACGAGTATTCAGTACGAGACAGATGTTATGTTCAGTAAAGAATAATCACTCTAATGTTGTTGCACATTTGCCAACTTATGACAAAATAGGTTATCAAAATTTTAATGACTTAATATTACAGCGATTTAATTTACAAACAAAGTTCTTGGCTTAAATTCTAATTTGAAATGTCACTACTGACAGGATGGATACAAATAAAGAAATATGCTGCAATTATTGAACTGTATTTCCAAAATTTTGAGAGCGGGTTGTTAAACATTTTGACTTTGCGTAGAAAATTCATAAATTAGCACACGATTGCTTATTGAAGTTTTCAGGAGTCATGTACCAGTCGAAGAGGATATTGATAATAATAAAAATTAGATATGAAATGTAAGGAGGGAAATTGTATCACAGGCTCTTTCGGTTTTAGAGAAGGGTTTTAGATCTTTCTTTCCGCACGGATGGAGGGAGAAAGCTGAAAGATGGAATGGGGAAGCTGATCATGGGTTTGGATCTTTCTATCCGCAAAGGTGGAAAAAGAGAGCTTCCCAGTTGTGTTTGAAAGAAAGAAAGAAGAAAGAAAATACATTTATTTCATCAAAATATGTGACAAAAAAAAGGAAAAAAAAAAGAAAAAAAAAAGAGGAAGAAGAGAAAAAAAAGAAAAAAAAAGAGAAAAAAAAGAGAAAAAAAAGGAAAAAAAGAGAGAAAAAAAAGAGAGACAGTGTTGAGAGATGGGCTTGGTTCTTACGTTCCAGAGGACTGGAAAGAGAAAGCTTGCCGTAGGTATGGTTCTTTCGTTCCACAAGGGTGGAAAGAGAAAGCTTACCTTGTTGTAGAGTTGTAAAGGCGAAGAGAGAGCCTTGGCGTTAAAGGGGTTAATTTGAAGGCGTTGAGAAATTTTCTTGTTTTACGACTTTGGTACATGGCTCAGGTTAAAATGATACTGGTATTTCGAATGAGAATGACTTTATAATAGGTCAGGAAGGGCCGAGCGTAAAGAGATACTCGCGTGTGTATTTGGTTGTTACAGGTAATCTTCAAAGCCTAATACGTGTTCCGCTGGTAGGGCGAGGACGGATCACGGGAAGATGCCGAAACGCATACGGTTTTATCGCGATGACGTACCGAGTAAAAGTTAAAACAAATCGCGCAAATAATAAATTGGTAATTTTGTTCTAAATAAGTGTTGTTATGTTATGGAGTTTCTTCTCACTCGCTTCTTCTCCATAGCGACACTAGCGAAGCGAGTGGTAGTTTACGGTAGTCAGGGTAAAAAAATGCAACATAAAGTTTTTGAAATCCACTCGCAGCAGTAGCAGCAATAGTCATTTTTGATGTTAAAGATTTTGAGTTTTGTTTTGATTTGAAGTAATTGAAAATCGCGGATCGAGCAATTGTGATGGCGATGATATCGGAATGGAGCATCACCCAGGGACGGGTGACTGTCAGCGATGGCCGTGTCGGGAATAGTTAATCCATGTTATTCGTTTGGTGCTATTTAATCTGTGGAAGGCGCGGATCCATAGCGAATCGATACTCTATGGCGCGGTTGATCGGTCATTAGAAAAATAATAATGAAAAGAAAGGAAGGTCGGGTTCATGATCGTAAAGATTCCTTATTAATTGTAATGCCGTGAATCTCAAAGAGTTAAATATCGCGTGACCGCGGGTGCGAGTGGTTAAAATCAATATCGTAACATCGCGAAGTAAATCCAATCAATACCAAAGCAAACCAAACCGAGTATTCATATTGAGCCAAAGAGAGATCATTGAATAAAGCAGTTGGTTACATGATGGCTCAATCCTGTGTTTCATTTGATATCCTGAGTGGACGTCCTGACGAGAGAGATACGTTATTTTACTAAACCAACACTTCCCACGATGCCCACACGAGAAGATCATCTAGAAATCAGTCAGGATGCCGATATATTTATATTATCGAATATTTCAAGCCATCAGGGGTTGATATTTGAAAAGCAAAGTAGACCCAGGGTCTGCAACTATTTTCATTTCAAATTCCATATACCTAAAAGGGGCCGATCGATGGTTTAGCCGTGTCACAGACAAACAGACTTTCATATTTATAATATGAGTATGGATTTTAAATAACTATCGCTACCAGCGCGATAACATATTACCTATACATTTTTATATCAGGTGTAAAGGCACGCAGTGTTTTTAAGTATAAGTAATAATAATAAAAATAAATTTATGTTGATGCCTTACTTTGGCGCCTTAAAAAGGATGAATTCGATTATCCTTCACACAATCCTCTGTTAATATCTCCCATATTATCCTTCAATAAGTACTTATTTGATGTAATGCGGGTTCTTCAGAAGACGGGGACATGAATTTCCGAGGGATTAGTGTATTGAGATGGCCGGCGCTTCAATACAAAATAAGAAATGGGGATATTAAGTATAAATGCACAAGGAACACAAAGGAATTTGGTGGCAATTGAAAAAGGCTTTATTTTTTTGTGACAAGGAACATAACGTAGGTATCTATAGGAATCCTGCACGTAATTCTTATTAAAAATCATTGAAATTTCAAGTGGCCAATTAGTCCAGTTTTCCCTAGGTATAGGTAAGGTTTTTTAGGTTTTATTATTCATCCTAGCGACATACATATTACCCGTAAGCACCATCATTAAAATTTTACGTAACTCTCATTATTGTACTTACCTCGTTTGAAGATTACCTTTCAAAGGTTTTCTCGTACATCTTTGATAATAATGAGGATGAAAATATGTAAAGTGAGAACACAAATTTCACTAAAATTTCCGAGGATTTCCCGGGTTCTTTCGTCCGTGCAGGCTTTATTTCCTTTAGACAGAAATAACTAGTCATCGTTTTGTTTGGGGAAACACGATTCGCTCACAAAAAAGCTTAAACACATTTTTATGGTCTTTTGTAACTTCTTCTTCTTATGTTTTATAGCCTGAAGGGCTGACGTAAAAGCAGACGAGCCATCTGACGGTAAGTGGTCATCGTCGCCTATGGACACTAGCAACACCAGGGGAGTCACCAGTGGAACGCCGGCCCTGAAGGAGAGCTCTTTTTACACCTTTCTTGAAGAACCCCATGTCAAAGCGCTCCGGGAATACCTCAGAGGGAAGCTCATTCCACAGCTTGCATGTTCGTGGTAGAAACGATCGTGAAAAATGGACCGTTCTCGTTCGCGACGAATCCAAGCGATGTGGATGATACTTCAATCTTTGGCGAGTAGTGCCGATGATGGAAGGGTGAAGTTGGCACCAAATCGAACAATTTCTCGGAACACTCACCGTTGTAAAGTCGGTAGAACACGCAGAGAGATCCTATGTCTCTCCTAAAACCTAGGTTTTCTAGCCTGTTAGTGACTCGTGGGTTGACAACTCGAATTGCGCGCTTTTGCACGGCGTCAAATGGACTAAGCTGGTATTGTGGCGCCCCTGCCCAAAGGTGAGAACAGTACTCCATGTGAGGCCTGACCTGAGCTTTATAAAGCATCAGAAGGTCCCTCGCAGTGAAGTACTGCTTCGCCCGGTTCAGGACGCCAAGCTTTTTGGAGGCCAGTTTGGCCTTAGCTTCCAGATGACACCAATACTGCACGTCGCTCGAAATGTCAACACCCAGAATCCCAACACTTTTACTAACGGTGAGCGCGGTACCCTGGAATTGAGGTGCTTTGACAAATGGGGTTTTCTTAGCGGAAAACGCTCAAACCTGTGTCTTCGTGGGGTTGAATTCAACTAAATTGAGTCGTCCCCATTCCGAGACTTGCTCCAGAGAGTTCTCGACTTCAGACACAAGTTTGATTCTGCTATCGTCCACATGAGACTGAGAGAAGTTTGCAGGGCCTGTGTAACACTCATCTCCCGTGCTGTCATCTGCATAGCAATGAATGCCGTTTGCACGCTCCAGCATATCATTAATATTCAGAATGAACAGAGTAGGAGATAGTACAGACCCTTGGGGAACACCAGCGTTTATAGGTTAAGGTTTAAATGAACTTAAATTCTGGTTGTGTGCTATCAACAAGTCATAACAATGTAGACCCCTTTATTTCTACATTTTCAATGTCGTTTACACTCTTACGACACCTGCCATTCAAATATTAAATGTTAATAAATGTATAAGATTATGAAAATAAGAATTTTGAGGACAGCAATTGAGACTTATCGCAGAGCATTTGTGTCCCTACTCATAATAAAGACTAATTAGTATTCAGTGGAGTAGTCAGGTGCGAATTAATGAACCATTTAGAATATAAATGGCAATAAACAAAATTAGTGTTTTAATACCAATATAATTTGATAATTAACATTTTTAAGCATTATTATTAATGTCTATTATATCCATTTTAAAAGGAAATGTGGTGTTTGTGAGCTGTGATTTTGTCAAATGTGCTTATTTTTGCAATATCCCCGAGAAATTACGAACAAGTTATGGAAAAGATGCACATATATATTTTAATCTTGTAATAGTAACTACTCTTCGAAACTGATTTATGAGTATTTTAATTAATGGGAAGGGTTTTAGTATTAGTTGGAATTTCTAGTACTATGTAGTAGCGACCAGTTTATATGCAGCTTCAACACATCATCCGTTTAATATTAATGCGTTGGTTCGTTAATAGCTGGCAGTTCGGCCCCCGCGGTGCGCGACTCCCTACAAGGATAACGACGCCGTATCCCGAGATTAGACCCGTGTTCCTATTGCTTATGATGCCCTGGTATTTGTATCTATATGCGCATTATGATAGCCTAGTACACGTTGAAAGGTAGCCTTTAAGCTAGGTCGTCTTAAATTATCCCAGGCGCGAAATATCTTGTGCTATGGTTTTCTCAATTATCGTTGAATATTATGTACCTAATATTAAATTGATTATTCCGAAGTTCCCTAACCTGGCCGTTTGCGTGTGATCAACCAAGAAATAAAAAAACAGCCAAGTGCGAGTCGGACTCGCGCACAAAGGGTTCCGTACCATTATGTATAAAAACGCCAAAAAAATCTGGTCTGTTTTATGAAAGCCTCACTTAGATTTTTAATTGTTTTATTGTAGCCACATATTAGCCACATCGTCATCTCTTGGACCGAAAGGTAACTAAACTATAAAGTATGGGCGCCCACTTAAATATTTATTTTATTCTGTTTTTTAGTATTTGTTGTTGTAGCGGCAACAGAAACACATCATCTGTGAAAATTTCAAGTGTGTAACTATTACGGTTTATGAGATACAGCCTGGTGACAGACGGACAGGCGGACGGACAGCAAAGTCTCAGTAATAGGGTCCTGTTTTACCCCTTGGATACGGAACCCTAAAAAGGCTGCAGGCATACTTAGCAAATCAGATGGATGGGTGACTACTAGTGATGAAGAGCTTTAGAAATGTTCAGATCGTTCAGGCGTGCATAGATCTCGATTGTTGACGTTAAATAACATTTCTTATGCATGTTTTTAATTTATAGTATGCATATATATTTATGGCTCATAATTAATTACAGAACCCAACACACGGCGTATTTAAAAACGCGCTGAGGACGCGCTGACGACGCACGTATACGCGCTTCTAACGCGATTCGAACGCAACCTTGTATCTAACCTCGGCACACGGAGCGATCATCAAACGCGCACTATACTCTCTGGCTCTTTGAACGACCATCAAACGAGTTTCGAACGCGCTGTTTGTATCGCGTCCAACGCGCGTTCGCATCTACAAAAACGCAAAAATAAGCGTCTACGGCGCAGACGACTTGCGTTCATGAATGCGCGTCGTCTGCGCGTTTTAAAATACGCCGTGTGCTGGGGCTCTAAAATAATATGGGTTCCAAGGTAATCTATACCTAAAAACCGAACATCGTGCTTTACATAAAAAATTGTTCACTCTCGTAGTATCTAATCGGTTTTCAAGAATTAATCTATCCTATCGGAACTTTGTCGTTTATAGGACCAATTAATTTAAACTTAGGTCATTAAGTTTAACTATCAATTTGTTGTCAGGGCTTCACTTGTTTATAATATGGTGTGATAGAGACTTCATGCGTTTTTATCCGCAAATTGATATCTCTGATCGTGTACCGGTTGAATAACAGACAAGGTTCGGTGGCCAGTCCCTCTTTTTAGTGTGCGCTGGATTTTTCTCCAAGAGTTTAACCCCGAGGATACTCAAGACCTTGCTCAAGTTAGCCACCAACCACTTGCTGTGGTCCACCTGAATGCTAGACAGCTTGTATTTACTTTCTTTCTTCTTCCCTCGATTTTGCTTCAAGATTTATCTGAGATAATTTTTGGCTTTTCAGCTTGTTTGCCGGCTCTATCGGTATAATATTCCATTATTTGGTTCAGTAATCATTTCTGTAATATAAATTAGGTCAATCAGCTTTTAGGGCGCTTTTAGGGCGAAGGATGCAACTATTTATGTTACAAATAGATAGAGAACAGTTTGCACTCGAGTTGTGACGATTTGTGTTGGCTTATTTGTCTATGTCACACCAGAAAACTGTATGGGGATATGAGTGTATGAGAATTTATTTATTACTATTAACTGCCCTTGTTTTGCTTTGGAACAACCTATGCATTTATTTTAGTCACACCTATTTTATTTGTGAACTACTAATTTGCGATAAGTAATACAAACGTTATCTATAGCGTCCTACATCGATGAAAATAAAATAAACAGACAAAAAATATAACAAACATTTTTAAGTTATCTACTGTGGACTGTGGTAGTATATCTCTCTAATGCTTTTCATGTAATCGATTTTGGTTATTGCTAATTTAATAATAAAGTATTCATAAATAGAAGCAACGGAAGGGTAATAACTAAAAGAACAACGACTATACTAATACAAACTAAAATAAATATTCAGTACCTACGTACATATGTATATTGTAAAGGACGCAATAATCCTGTGCTACTTAAGGATACCTACTACTCTATTATTAAAAGATTCCACTGATACAAAAGATCAAAGGGATCAATGTTAAAATCCTGTGATATATTGAGATTAAGCAGACTGTAGGGAAAAATATATACGAGTACACGCAACGATGACTAAACATACCAACAAAATTAACTTCAGCCGCGCTTTGAGGCCCGATATTGGATCTCGGCTTTGTTAATACAGATGTAATACGCTGTAGGTATTATTAATAAAACGGTATCGATCTTTAGACACTACAGGCTTTTATTTAACTTGAAATATTGGTAAATACCTGAATTATAATGACGCTGCACAGACTTACACACAGCGAATTCTGGTGTAGGGCACACCAGAATTCGCTTTGTCGCGGGTGCCATGGACAACACTCAAGACAAGGGCACATAACCAGACCACGAAAATTATCTTTGGGAATCGAACCCAGGACCCTTCGAAAAACGATCCAGCGTGTTAACTAATGCACGATTCGGGTCGTCGAATATTCGAGTCAAAATTTGCAAGCAGAATTAGAACGTCCTGCGGCCACTCAAATGCGCGCGAACCTATGAACATTGAACCAACGTTTGCACGAATGTTCGGAAGACAACGCGAAGGTTTGAAGTTTTCGCTTTTATGTGCGACTAATATTCTAACACTAATAACTAATATACTAACTTGACTAACCATCCTAGTCCCTTTGAGTCTAGTTCTACGTCGGTCACAGTTGTTATGGGCGGCAGCGGAAGGGTCGTGCTGCATGCTCGTTTGCTATCATAATTTTCGAAACCCACGAATGAGTCAAAAACTTCGCATTATCTTTAGCGACGGTCGGTTACACTTGTGGGTTCGCATATTGGAGCGAATGTGAATGCGAATGACAATGGTAATGCAATTTTATGACACATTGACATCACAAACAGACTTCTTAACATCACAGTGATTAAAATCACTAAGCATTCATCAATAAAGAAGCGGGTCTATCGCTTCCTTCGAGGCCGGCAACGCGTTGGTGGCGCCCCTGGCGTTGCCAATGTCCATGGGCGACGGTGATCACTTACCATCAGGTGACCCGTCTGCTCGTTTGCCTGCTTAGGCTATAAAAAAAGCATTTGTACTAACTAAAGTCATGGTTTTCTAATGTTAAAGAGTATCATTCTAAGGGCGCATTCATGTAGAACGCTGGTTTCCGGCGCTGATCTGCCAGCGCTTATCGGTACTGGTCCGTCGAGATAACCTCTACATAAAGCAAGCTTGTATAAGCAGGAGCTGGCTGACAGTCTCTCAGAATCATTGATCTATAAGATTATGGATTAGACACTAGAGCAAAACGAGCGTGCCTGACAAAATTTTAGTGAAAAAAAAACATGGCCGCTTTTGCTAGTGTTGTGCGCACTACGTGGACGGAAACAGTATCGATATTTAGTTTAATGACTTACTGTATTTTTTTTTTCATTCATTTAAAAACCGACTCTGAATTTTGGATATAACAATTTGGGTTTTGTAGGGATTTCTTTAGGACAATAATAATAAGGATAAAATTTCTTTGCGGTGTCTTCTCTAGTACTTTAGTACATAGTATCAATGACGTACCCGCGCTTATAGGAGCAGGTCGGAACTTGTCAGCGCTTGTCGGCGCTTATCAGCGCTTATCGGCGCTGGTTCGGCACAAAGTATAGAGACTACCTGCGCCGACTACCTGCGCGGATAAGCGCCGATAAGCGCTGGCAGATCAGCGCCGGTAACCAGCGTTCTACATGAATGCGCCCTAAAGTACCTTGTTTACCTATTTCATATTATTTAATTAATTTTTATTTGTATTTCAAAGAAAACAATGAAATGAAGATTTAATACAAGATAATCTATGAAATCTTTTATTTAATTTTCAAAGATTATCTGTTAATTAATTTAAGTTTAGCTACCTACGTCATTGTGATTAACCGCTGTGATAAATAAATAAATTTAATGCTTTAGTTCAATTTACCACGTTGTTACCAGTGCGACAAGTACCTTAGTGCAGTGATTTACATGCTCGCGGTTTTAATGGCAAACCGGCGACCTACACATCGGCGCATGCGCACTTGTGCTGTCTCGTTTATCCTAAACGAGCGAAAGATAGACGAGAAGATATTCAGCTGATTTAACGAATGTGTGGGACTGCATGTAGTCTGTAGTAATCATGTAGTAATATTTTACGTTCAACATATCGCACGCGGATATTGATTACGCATTGACTATGTATTGATCGGCCAGTTTGTCTCCTAGATTTTGTAGCAGATTTTATGGATTTTACTAAGTCTTATGGGCAAGTACTTCTTTCCTTCTCTCATGGCTGGTAACGCGTCGGGGATGCTTTTGGTTTCAGTGACGTGATCACACTTATTTGATAGTGACAATTTTATCTCAAGTGGCTCGTCAGGTCATTTGCTGGAGGACTTTCAGAAAATCTCTTCCTTTTCTTTTGCTTGCTGGGTTGCTACTCAAGGATCCGTAAATTAATATCAAGTTATCGTTAAATACTTACTTACAAACTAGTTGAAGATAACTTAGTCGAAGGATTAATGTTTGTTGGTGTAGTTGTAAGTAGCCGTCAAAGTTGAGAAATGTTGATCGTAAGTTGGTTGGACGTTAGTTGGATGACCGCTCATGAAGTTATTAAGCCTTCAAAGTCTGCTCCCATATAAGATAACTTTCAATGTTCTGTCTTTTTTTGCTCTCTAAAAGCAGATCTCAAAGCCACTCAAAGGTTTAGCTTCAAGTGGTTTTATTCATCAATCTTCGTATATAATTAATGTATAATAATCCATACTAATATATATTAAAATGTGAACTCACAGTTCACACTAACACACTCATATCCTCGCACTAAGATTTCCTGTGTCGCAGATGGCACAGAAAACACTTATAATAAAATTATTATTAAAACCGACGACCGAGAGCAAACATTGATTTATTTGTTACACAAATATGTGTCAATATAATCAAACCAAAAACCCTTGAATAGCAAGTTGCTAAACTTTATCCATCACTCAAAACAAATTATTACAAAATCATATTCATAGATTATGTGTCATCGTATTTATTAGCGGATAACCACGAATTTACAGTCTCGCCGATAAGTTATCTGCTCGTAAGAACATGACCCGTCAGTGTTGTAGAGACATTTCTCACAAGATTAATCAATCACGCCTATGGCTTGTCGAAAAAACTTTTTGTGATTGCAAACGAGCTTGCAGTCCATCTGATTAGAAAGGAGATATTGGTTCATGTTATCAATCAAACCTAACCGTGTGAGACGATTATGTAGCCCTACTGGTCGTAAGGTCCCAGGTTCTAATTATCGCCGGCCGGTGATAAGGGAAATAATATGTTTGTATTTCCGTTCTTACAACTTACAACTGCTGTAGTAACACGGGCAATAAGCCTGCCAAGCTGTGACAATTCATGCAATATGTACAAAGGTGTTTACGGGGTTTAATTTCATGCTATCCATCATAAAAAAGTTTTTTTTTATTTGACGTTTGATTAACATGCAGACAAAAATTTCATGATAAATCGATGATGAATGGAATGACCTGCAAGTCCTGCAACACCAAACGTATCATCAATGTGTTGTTGGATAAAAGAATTAATAATTACCAACAAATTACCACCGCCCGCCACGGTACTTAGTGCCAGTCCTACCGTGTAGTAATTGTTTTAAGAACAATTGTGTTCCGGATAGGAAGGTGTGAAGCCTGTTACATTTTTTAGAGGCGACCATCTCAGTCCTCAGGGGTAGCAACGCATCTGTGACCGAATTAGAACGAGACTCATACTAACAATAACTAACTGGACTTTTACTAACATTAACTAACAGGACTAATTATCACTAACAGTTTCTGTCCTCACACTTATTAACAAACTAACCAACTAATATTCTAACACCATCTACAACTAACTGGACTAAGCATCCTAGTCCCATTTAGTCTAGTTCTAAGTCGGTCACAGTCTGTTGTTATGGGTGGCAGCGGAAGGGTGGGGCTGCATGCTCGTTTACTATCTTAATTCCATAAAAAAAAACAGGAAAGGATAAATGTAGGTATTAGCTCTCAACACCCAACCGGAATACAGTGAGTCGTTTGCTATTTCAAGCAATAGGTTAGTAGCTGAATAGGCAAGCTTCAAAGAAATATATTGATACTAAATAATTTTATTAGGTATATTAATAACTAAATAATATTGTAGTTTGTAGTAGGAGTGTTAGCATTTTCTTAGTTATTGTTGAATGGAATGAATGGGCTAGAAAATCTTTACGACTTTAAACCACAATTTGTGCTCGCGCTGGCTGTATGCCAGTTTAATAACAAATGAGCCATTCTTTTGACATAATAAAAGTATAAAATGACCTATTTTAGTTGCGGTATTTAAAGCCTCAGGATTTATCACTTAAGTTGTACAAAAGCGACCTAAAAACACTTTTACGACAAACGCTTATTTTTCCCGTTAAATCTTTTTGCGGCGTTTCAGATGTTAAAAAATATTAAAAAATGATGTATAAAATTATGAGTAACATTACTGTCGTATTACAGTGAACTTATGAAGAATTTGAAAAGAATGGTTTTCTCGAAGGTTTGAATTTCTTCTTTTTAACCGACTTCAAAAGGAAGGAGGTTTTCAATTCGACCATACAATATATGCTTTTTTATGTGTGTTCACCGATTTTATTGTCGTTTATGAGCCAGTTTTGATCATTCTTTTTTTGTTGAAAAATAGATATTCCTAGAGTGGTCCCACGGTAAGAACACCTGGATCTCAAGATGGCATCCCAGAGAATTCAAAAGGAACTTTCAAAAATTGTAGGGGCAACTAGTGCGTTTGTTAATGTTTCCAATAAGTATATATTAAGGCAGTACACTTTAATGAATGTATGTAGTCGATCTGATGAAGCCGAAAGACCTTCTCAAAGATTTACACCAAGATTGATTGAAATCGGCGCCATCTGACGAGTAGTTTTTAGTTATCTCTGCTTCTGGATGTTGTAGTCAGTTATTTTTATGTAAAAAACAATATTGTTTGAAATGGATATTCCCCTGATAGGAATAGCATACAATTTCCCGGATTCTTCAAACTGATTTTATTTTGAATAGATTAAAATAAATCAAACACTAAAAATAAAACTACTTTTCAATACCTACACTAGTGGTAGAAATCATTGAAAAAAAAATTAAGAGTGTAATTTATGAACAATTAAAGAAATTCCGTCAGTCACCTCATGTAACAAATAGGTACCTACCAACTTTATTATTCTTCTACTCATATTCCACATCCACATTTCACAACATTTGTTTAAGAAAGTCCCTATTATTATGAAGTAGGTATATTTTGGAATATTAGTCCCGTTTGAAAGTGGATTCTGTTAAAACTTTTAATTGATGTTTTTCTTTGAACGTTGCCGTTGTATCTCATACGACCTGCAAACGGCCTTATTCGAAGTAATCTCAACATGGATCGTGTAGTATATATGTAATATTTACTTCTTTACTTCCTTTTATGTCTTCCTTATTCTTTGTCCTCTTTATCCATATTTACTTCTTTACTTCCTTTTATGTCTTCCTTATTCTTTGTCCTCTTTATCCTTCTTTAGTTCCTTCCTTATATATCCTTGCCTTTGGTTATTACTTCGTTTATTGCTTTATTACTTGTATTTTACTTTATATCTGCTGAAATTGTGAAATGTTTATATTGACTACTTTTGATAATTTATGTAATTATTCCTTTGGCTTTTCACTTCTAGGACTATTTATAAATTGTAAATGTTACCTTCTTTAATGTTTTAGTACTTATTCCTTCTTTATTTTGATGAATTCCTGTAATTTTAAATATGATTTTTATGTTTGTTTACGTTGGTGACATTATGTCAATGTAACTGTGACGTCTCTTTGGTCTTTGCTTTTTCTAAATTAAATATATTCTGTATGTCTTTGTATAATCTACTAACCTTTTTAGACTTACTTATTATTTTAAATTCAAAATCTGAACAGATTTAGAAAAGGAACGGGGCTCGAGAAAATTCAAGCGATCGGGTCAACAGGGCAGTGTGGAGACAGACATTGAAGTGTTCGGAAGACTTCTTCGGGCGAGGTCTTTCAGATTCGGTGGCGTACACAGGGCCGACCCGTGTCCCTGTTTCGCGGTCGCGTGCATCCATTCTCGACTCCGACAGGGTGGGGGAAATATGTAGTATATATGTAATATTTACTTCTTTACTTCCTTTTATGTCTTCCTTATTCTTTGTCCTCTTTATCCATATTTACTTCTTTACTTCCTTTTATGTCTTCCTTATTCTTTGTCCTCTTTATCCTTCTTTAGTTCCTTCCTTATATATCCTTGCCTTTGGTTATTACTTCGTTTATTGCTTTATTACTTGTATTTTACTTTATATCTGCTGAAATTGTGAAATGTTTATATTGACTACTTTTGATAATTTATGTAATTATTCCTTTGGCTTTTCACTTCTAGGACTATTTATAAATTGTAAATGTTACCTTCTTTAATGTTTTAGTACTTATTCCTTCTTTATTTTGATGAATTCCTGTAATTTTAAATATGATTTTTATGTTTGTTTACGTTGGTGACATTATGTCAATGTAACTGTGACGTCTCTTTGGTCTTTGCTTTTTCTAAATTAAATATATTCTGTATGTCTTTGTATAATCTACTAACCTTTTTAGACTTACTTATTATTTTAAATTCAAAATCTGAACAGATTTAGAAAAGGAACGGGGCTCGAGAAAATTCAAGCGATCGGGTCAACAGGGCAGTGTGGAGACAGACATTGAAGTGTTCGGAAGACTTCTTCGGGCGAGGTCTTTCAGATTCGGTGGCGTACACAGGGCCGACCCGTGTCCCTGTTTCGCGGTCGCGTGCGTATCTATCTCGTTTCACATATCGTTCCGGTCGGGCGCGTGCTTGGAGCGCCCCCGGACCTGCTGCCGTCGACTACGTCGGGAGGCTCCGCGCGCAGTGCTGTGCGCCAGGGTCGCGCTACCCTCTTGTGCGCGTGGTAGCGCACCAGCCTCTACGCCTCCCGACCACCTGATCTTATCGAGAGACACGCCGGCCTCCACCGTTCGAGTCGGTGCTTCCGACCCTCCGCCTCCGCCTGTGAGAACACTCCAGGTCGTCTCCCCTCCCTTGCTTTAAGTGACTTTCTTTTGTGACTGTTTCTTGGTTAACTCGCTTATTTTTATACAGTGTTATTGTGACTTGTGACCCACTAAGAAAGAGAAGTAAATCTTTTATTTCCTTAAAAAATCTTTTATTTATTCTTTCCCTTTATAACGTTACAATCGCTTAAAAGATTTTATGAACGTCTAAGCTCTTGATTAAATGCCACATTTTGTTTCTAACGACACTATTTAGTTGGTTAGTAAGAAATAAGTTCACAAGAACGCGCTACTAATTATCTGTGACAACCTATTAACCTGTCTCCTACAAGACAGTTTCAAACCGATCCAGTTCAGATATTGAGAGATAAATAATGATTTTTTTATAAAAAAGTATCTATAAAAAATATGGTTTGCGCACTTGTGCGTATAAAATCGTAAATATAAAAATTTGATGAGAATACGTTCTAAATAAATTAGTCGTGTTTTTTTTTTTCATTTAAATGCCAGTAGTTCGCTCAAAAATTAAATTCAAAAGGAAAATATTTTGTTGTCGTTAAAAAGTATGTTTTTGTGTTAAACCTTTTTAAGTGTGTAAATGAGATAAAACTGTTTCAAATGGGAAAAAAATAATCAATCCAACATTTAATTGCAAGTGTTTCTTTAAAATTTAATACGATATTCTTGTATTTATAAATGGTTTACATTCCTGAACAACATAAGTTGTCTGCTAGACGACTTCATACATTTTGTTTTACATTTTAATTCCTTTAATTAGACGACTGGCGTCTGTCTGTGTATCTATCTGTATATTTTTATGTCCGCCGTCACGTATAATGGACATTGTTGCATAATGAACGCGTTAATAAGACAGGAAATATTTTAATTGAAATAACAATAAATCCATTTAATAATACTTAAGTAATTCAATGAATTCCAACATGTAAGAGGTTGTCAGTCAGCTACGTTGTTCAAAGTAGTGTGACAGCCCTGGCGTATCACCTCGCAAAACAATAAACAATAGGGGCCATAAACATGTCGAGTCAACAATAGAACAATAGCGCGCTTGCCCGTACGCACGACGCTTCGACCATTACGGCAATAGTCATACGGGCGAAACTCGGTTGCAAGGAACGTTCTCGAATTTTATACGAATCGGGTCCGTCCGGAATTAGCGAGAAAGTTCTGGATTGGCGTGAATGGTGCGTGAGTGGTATAAAAAGGGGCGATCGATCAAGTGCGGACATTCTAGTTTCGGAAGCGGAACCAGGAAGATACCAGCGATACCTACGAGCGATACCAGTGCGAAGTGAAGTGATTTCTACGGGCGATACAGTGTTCGACGAGTGTGTTTACGAGTACCTACGTGCATAGTGTTGTAGTGTGTACTGTGTACATCGTGTAATTTGTGTGTCTACGAGTACAATAAAGTCTTTGTGGTACATTTTGGCATTTTTTCGAACCCATTATTCCTGACACGTAACAATTGGTGACAGAAGCGGGATGCCTGTAGTACCGCAAAGTGAAGAAGGGATTCGTACGCGACGGCAGACGGCACTGGATGCCGCGCGGATGGAGTCGCCGGGGCGTGACCGCACGGAAACGGAGACCACCGCTGGACCTTCGACTACATCAGCTGCATCAGTACCGACACCGAGTGCATTCGATATGGCCTCTTTATTAGAAGCCATACAGCGGAGCCAGCGCGAGGCGATGGAAGCCATGCAGCGGAGCCAGCGCGAAGCCATGAAGAGCCTGGAAAGTAAATTGGAGAGCCAGCGCGAAGTCATGGAGAGCCAGCGCGAAGCCATACAGCGGAGCCAGCGCGAAGCAATGGAGAGCCTGGAAAGTAAACTGGGGACAATCGATGCAAAGCTGGATGGTTTCCAGGGAGAACTGAACGTCGTAAAGGAAGACCTGGAACTGGTAAAATCGCGTACATCCGAGCACGACCAAGCCCTCAAAAACCATGACGCGTTACTAAACTCCCACGAAACTAGGCTCGTGGATTTGGACCATAAGCTGCAGAAAATAAGGGTTATGGGCACGGCAGCAACGAGTTCATGCTCTGGGGCCCCGAAATTTAAGGTCCCAAGTTTCGACGGCACGACCTCGTGGACGGCGTTCAGGCACCAGTTCGAGGTAGTTGCAAATGGGAATGGCTGGGAAGACGAGCACTCGTTGGCGGCACTTACCTTAGCTCTTCGAGGGGAGGCACTGCTGGTCCTTGAGAACCTGCCCGCCGAGCGACGCACCTTGGAGTCGCTATTTAAGGCATTGGAAGCTCGATACGGGGAGAAGCACCTTGAGCATGTATATCGTGCGCAGCTCAAAGACCGGTCACAGAGGTCGAGCGAAGGACTGCAACAATGGGCTACGGAGATCGAGCGCCTCGTACGCCGAGCCTATGCGTCGAGTTCCACACCCGTCGAAGACAAAATATTAGAGGCCTTCGTTAGCGGCATACGGGATCCTGAAGTGAGAGCAACGGTGCGCTTGGGTCATCACGCAACCTTGGAAGCAGCTTTAGCGCACGCCCTTGAAGTTGAAGCGGTACGAAGCGACTGTAAAGGTTATAAGGTGCGCGAAGTCGTAGCGACGATTCAACCTCATACTGGGCCTATCTGCTACGGATGCGGTGAACGAGGTCATATTAGGCTTAGCTGCCGGGCACGGAAACAACCGAAATCGGTGTGGAGGGCTACGCAAGTGCAGGAGCTAGAAGCCGCCGCCGCCGCTAAGAAGACTGCCAAGCCTCCTACGAAGACCTCGACAGCTACTCAAGTCGACACCCAGGAGCTAGAAGCCGCCGCCGCAGCTGCCGCCGCTAAGAAAACCGCGAAGCTTCCTACGAAGATCTCGACGGCTACCCAAGTCGACACCCAGGAGCTAATAGCCGCCGTCGCCGCTCTCGCCGCTACGAAGACCGCCAAGCCTTCTACGAAGACCCCGAAGGCGCCCAAGCCGAAGAATGCCGACGCCCTGTTACAACGCCCATACCCCGAAGAAGGTCGACGTTGCTTCAAGCATGAGGGTAAAGAAGAGGTCAGGGTGATAAGGATGCAGGACCTAGACGAGTCTTGGGGAACGGAGCAAGTAAGCCAAGCTCAGAAGGAAGACAAAGACCTCAGCCTGATCATGGAATGGAAAGCCAAAGGACAGAGGCCCCTGTGGAGTGATGTGTCAGCATCAAGCGCGACGACTAAGGCATACTGGGCTCAATGGGACAGCCTTATATTGGAGAATGGCGTGCTTTACCGGAGCTGGGAATCACTCAACGGAAAGGAAAGAACCCTGCAAATGGTTATCCCCAGGAGTAAAGTGGCTGATTTGCTGAAGCTCGTACACGATTGCACTTCTGGCGGGCACCTCGGCATCAAAAAGACCCTCGTAAAGATACGAGAACGCTTTTATTGGGTGCGATGTCGAGAGGACGTTGAAGATTGGTGCAGAAAGTGTACAGTGTGCGCTTCAGTGAAAGGGCCCCGCACTAGATCCAAAGGGAAACTACAGCTGTACAACGTCGGAGCCCCTTGGGAGAGAATCGCCATAGACGTTGCTGGGCCATTCCCTCAGACGGAAGACGGGAATAGATTCATCATAGTGGTTCAAGACTACTTCAGTAAATGGCCGGAAGCGTTTGCAACTCCGAACCAAGAGGCGAAGACCGTGGCCAAGAAACTTGTCCAGGAGGTAGTATGCCGCTTTGGTGTACCATTGGAGTTACACAGCGACCAAGGCAGGAACTTCGAGTCGACGTTATTCCAGGAGATGTGTGAACTTTTGGGAATAAATAAGACACGTACCACACCGGCGCATCCTCAATCTGACGGCATGGTGGAGAGATTCAACCAAACGTTGGAAAATCACTTGGCCAAGGTCGTCGAGGAACATCAGCGAGACTGGGATCGGTACATTCCTCTGTTCCTGATGTCATATCGGTCTGCCATACACGAGTCTACGGGATTTACACCGGCTAAAGTTAACTTCGGAAGAGAAATGCGTCTGCCGATGGATTTGCTTACCGGAACACCGCCAGATGCCCCGAAACCAACCGTTGAATACATCGCGGACTTACGGGAACAATTGGACGAGACACATGATCTTGTAAGGGAGCAATGTTTGAAGACCAGCGAAAAGATGAAAACCCGGTACGATCGCGATGCTCGGAAACATGGTTTCAAGGAGGGAGATTCTGTATGGTTGCACAATCCACTGCGGAGGAAAGGGAAGTCTCCGAAGCTACAAGCACGATGGGAAGGCCCTTACACAGTTGTCACGAAGATTAACGACGTGACCTACCGGATCAGACAGGGGGACAGAAGAAAGCCGAAGATCGTGCACGTGGACAGATTGGCACCATTTCATGGATCGAATAATGCTCGGGACGAGCATGACTAAGAGGGGGGCAATGTGACAGCCCTGGCGTATCACCTCGCAAAACAATAAACAATAGGGGCCATAAACATGTCGAGTCAACAATAGAACAATAGCGCGCTTGCCCGTACGCACGACGCTTCGACCATTACGGCAATAGTCATACGGGCGAAACTCGGTTGCAAGGAACGTTCTCGAATTTTATACGAATCGGGTCCGTCCGGAATTAGCGAGAAAGTTCTGGATTGGCGTGAATGGTGCGTGAGTGGTATAAAAAGGGGCGATCGATCAAGTGCGGACATTCTAGTTTCGGAAGCGGAACCAGGAAGATACCAGCGATACCTACGAGCGATACCAGTGCGAAGTGAAGTGATTTCTACGGGCGATACAGTGTTCGACGAGTGTGTTTACGAGTACCTACGTGCATAGTGTTGTAGTGTGTACTGTGTACATCGTGTAATTTGTGTGTCTACGAGTACAATAAAGTCTTTGTGGTACATTTTGGCATTTTTTCGAACCCATTATTCCTGACACGTAACAGTAGCCTACGGAATTTAGCCGACAAACAATATTTTACATACAAACGATACACAAAAGGCATCTCCAATGCGTTGCCGACCAGCCTGAATACGTGGTTTCTGTATTATTTCTAGCACTTCGACACTGCGACCAAAATACAGATAAAGGTTCACGGTGGATCTCCGCCTTTTTGCTAAGATCAAATTGTTATCTGTGGCACAATTTAACTTTAATTTCCTCTTCCTTCTAAGAATGTTAACCTGACAGGGTGCAAATACTTAGCTTGGCAATAAAAATAAGTGATAATCCATTTACATTTTTCGTTTAAAATATCGGAGTTAAAATTCAATTCCAACACCTCATCAATGAACTGCACGTTAAAATGATCCAGTTATTATTCTCCATTCCGCACGGTTTAACCCGGCAAATACTATTTCCAAATGTATCCTTGAATAGATTCGTGCCACTACTTCATGTGGTTAGTTATTCTAGCCTCGCAAATTTACATTTACAATACCAACAATAAGAGGCAAATAAAATTATTGGTATGTCCAACAAGTTTAACAAATGACTTAAGTACTCGGAAAATTATAATTTAGGTCGCGCATGCAAGCTATTAGAACAAAATGTTTTGAATATAATTAAATGAAGCATTTCGAAACTTAGATTATACGAGTAGCTTACGCTCTACGCAAAGATATAAACGGGTAGTTATTGTTGACTGTTAATTAATTTATGTAAAACTTTGATATAACTGCATTAGCAAACGGAAAGTTTTGATTCATTCTTATGACAAATGATAATTATTTCTAAGTAACCATTTAACCAGTACCCTTTTATAAAAGTGTTATAGAGATAAAACCCCATGCAAAAATAAAATGCCGGTCAACTGCTAGTCCGACACGTAAACATTGGGTTCTGTACATGGTTCTGTATTATTCTCCTGACAATTCAAGAACAAGAAAAAAAATAAAATTATAAAATATAATAATAAAAGTCGTCTGTCGTGTATATAAGTATGGATATATGTATTTGATTGGGATCTAAGTTTTTGTTTATTACACGCAATCTGTGAAAATGTGAGGTCTCTACTAATTTCAGTTCAAGAGAAATGATCAAAAGCCTTGTGTCACACAGGCAAACAACGAACGCATACCTATTAATAAAATTCCATTTGCCAACATTACGTTACGGAACCCTAAAATTACATCGAAATCTATTGCGTAGTTTAAAAGTGCTAAGCGTACAAAGATAAATAGCGGCTTTGTTTGATAATACTTTAAATACGCCCATGACGAAATTTATAGGCGTGCCTTGATGTGATCTTTGAATAAGAGGGCGTTTGCATTCTATGGGTTAAGTACCTACTTAATACTATTTCAGTTTCAGATGAACCATTAATCAAATGACAACCAATTTTCTTACAATGAGGTATTTATTAGTAGAAGATATAAATAAAACATTAAAAATATTTGCAGATAAATTATCAACTTAGTTTCTAAATTGAGTAGAAAATATTGAAATTCAATTTTAACGGTTTATTTAGCTTAGGGCTTAAAATAATATAAATGTATTTTTTATTATAATGTAAAGCCAAGCGATGTGCTAATAATAAAATAATAATTTTCATCATGTTTAGGTGAACGAAATTCGCCAATCCGCATTTGGCCAGCGTGGTGGACTTTGGTCTGAAATTTGAGCTAATAGGTACCTGTGCTCAGATGAGAGAGACTTACGTAGATTAGTTAAGTGTACAGAATAGATTTCTACAATACAGAGTAAAACGAAAAGCAGACTCAAGGCTAAAAGTATTTCCGTCAATTTTTAATCTAACCAGATATCGATTATTGAAAAGTAAATTACTGAAAAGTAATAAACCCAACATGATCTCGGTTACTCAGTCATCTAATAGACTCACAATGACAGTGAATTTCATCAAACAGTTCATTAGACGCGGTATTGCTTTCAATTCTGCTCCGGTATGTCAAAACAATAATTATGTAATGACACCGAATCCATCAGAGGGCGTGGCGAAGCGAGAGTGAAAGCTCACGATTATGACCGTAGTGTTCGTACAATAGGATGCTAAATTGTCGTGTGTTGAATGATGGTTAGTAATGGGCTTACTGAACTGTATTAAGATGCCGTAAGAAATATACACGTTTAAATTCTTACGGCTTATTAAACGCGGTATCCGGTATCCGGTAAAGCATTGGCGGTATCCTTACTCAGACTTAGCTACCGCTAAGAGGAGCTAAACTTGTTTTTTTCATGTACTCCAGGCAATATCTTCAATACAATAGAATTTTACCTAATAATTTATCCCGCGCTGTCCAATGACAAAAATACTACCTACTTAACCGGTAGATCCAATCCTACTAGTCCTACTATACTACTTCCTATCCTACTAATATTATAAATGCGAAAGTTTGTATGTCAGTGAGTGAGTGAGTGTGTGTGTGGGTTTGTTACTCTTTCACGCAAAAACTACTGAACGGATTTTCATGAAACTTTGCAGTAATATAGCTTACTAGTAAATCCGCCCTTGCTTCGCTTCGGGGAACCGGTCCCTTCAAAAATCTCGATAAATTTTAACAAATTATGTTATTCCGATGTCTAATTAGTAGGATAGGATTAGTAGGATATTTGAATCGGTCTTTATCTTAAATAAAAACAAAATCATATTCAGAAGACCTAGCTGTTGCTTAAAGCCTATTCACATGCAAGATTATGTCTTCATCCAGTTCACCAAAAGTCAAACATAAAATTATATTTGAAGCTCCTTATAAAGTTTTATAAGGAAACATAATCACAAGGTGCTCATTACATAGGCCATCAATAGCTAAAATAATTATTTATTTTATTTCCAATTCTTGTATTGCTAAATTGATTGTAATGTCGTGTCGCATTGCAAAATGCATTATTATCATACAGAAAAACTTTTCAGACAAAATAATTTCAAACCATTTTGTCCTAAAATAGATGAGATAATTCGGACTAGCAAAAAGATTTTTGTAATTTCTGCTGTAAATAGTGATTGAGAATCAGTCACACTTACCAATAATCTTGGAATAAAATGAGTTCCATTTATCTTTAAGTCTAAGCTAGACTCCTCCGCTCGTGTGTAACTAAGAGTTAGGTATACCTACTTCGCTCCGTATCCAGTAGATAGTTTTATCTTCTAAATTTCAAGATCAGTTCGGTCTTCTAGATAATTTTTCTTTTGCAGCAGCCCTAAGAATGTATCATATTATGGAATACAATGATAACATAAATCGTATTTGTAAGATTGTTTTCGAAACTCATAACACCTACGATCTCAGTAACAATATAATATGGTTTCCGCCCTCAGGTTTCCTTATTAAGCCATAACAAATTACGAATGAAACTGGAAGGTTTCGATCCGCGTTTAATTTTGGAGATATCCGGTAGGTTATTTCTGTTTTGTTCGATGTTGAACCAAAAAAATAGTTTCGTTTTTGAAATTTTCAACCAACCCTAAAAGACTTCAAAGTTCAAAGGTGTTAATAAAAATGTAATGAGGTCGTAATACATCCAGTGGAAGACAGTGATACAAGTGTATCTCTGTGTATCACAACCAGACACATGTTTTACCACTTTAACCTACACGAGCACCTCCCTAACAGATAAATCATCACTAACAAAGAGTGAAAGCGTCGAACGATCACGATCATACCACGACTTGATCCTTAATTGTCATGTATCTATTGATGAACGGCCTCAAAAGTGAAATATTGCCCACGGCTCCTAAATAAACAATAGATAATACCGAAGAAGAAACTATTACGTGTGGAATTTGAGCGGGCTCTTTACCATATTTTGATCGATAGAATAATTTATACTTTCCATTTAGACAGATTGGCTGTAGAAATTATTGGACGCTTATTGATGTCCGGAATATTACAGTAATTGTATACTTAATTGCAGTTGCCAAAATACACAATGGAAATGACGGAACTGTAAAGTTATTTGAAATGGTGAAACGTATTTGCATTGAACTGTAATGAAGAGGTGCCATTTTGTAACGAGAAATCACTTAGGTATGTTGATTGAAATTTTGTAATAAATAAATCGTTTATTCATAATATCTAGTTAAATATCAAAAAGTATTATAAGTAACCATTTCAAATTTATTGTTACTCAAGCAGCAAAGCCTTTACAAATCTCATGGTTTTTATCGAGTTTTTTTCAACGAAGTCGACCGATTAATTGCGATTCGAATTGCATTCGCACCACAATGGATTTCAGTCATGCCCATCACTCGGTTAGTGTGGTAAATCCGGTAATAGTGGCCCAGGATGCCCTGTTATGTAAATGAGCAGACTAACAAAAACACAACCCTTGATAATCCATTTTACCTTCTGTCAGATTTACACACGCTCTGACAGTTTGGGTTCGCGGGTAATATTAGACACGTGTCATATACCTGCGTTTTTTGTGCGAAGTCAGATAATTTAATTAGTATGTTAATTCGTCATTTGTCAAATATACGACCTTCAAATTTGTTTAGGAGGTAATTTTTTGATAGCTTTTTGTCACACTAGTAAATCCGCCCTCGCTTCGCTTCAGGAAACCAGTCCCTTCAAAAATCTCTATAAATTTTAACAAATTATGTTATTCCGATGTCTAAGCTATATTACTGGAAAGTTTCATGAAAATCCGTTCAGTAGTTTTTGCGTGAAAGAGCAACAAACACACATACACACACTTACATCCTTACAAACTTTCGCATTTATAATATTAGTAGGATTATATTTTTTAGTTATTTAAATATGTATTTTTAAAATTCACTATAAAAGTGATAAAAAAGGAAGGAAAGAAAGAAAGGAATAAAAATAACGTTTAAACTTGACTTTTATTTTATGAAACAAACTTCTAAGTATATCATTTAACAAGTAAAGGGGGGTTTCAAGTAGGTATGTGAAATTAAAGTCTATGTCACTTATAGTTTAAAAATCACAACACACACGCAACACGTTTTAAATCAGACAATCTTTGCAACGATAGAACTTCAGTTGAAGTACCTACACACTTATTACATACAATAACAAAACAGTTACGAAAACAATTACGTTTAACGTATATCTGTATTTGTTTATGACGTTATCAACAGAGGAATTAAGCTTCTAACAGTACAATTAAGAGCATAATTTCGAGCGGTGCTGATGTAATTGTTTCACGCGAGCGTACCTAAATGTCACCGTTAAAACTTTCACAGATGCTATAATACTTGCTCTAGTTTGACTTACAAACTTTAATGTTAGCGATATAAAAGGATTCACTTAATATAGTGAAAGTGACATCGCGATCAAGGATATGATGAATGGGATTAATGTTCTGTGTGCTTAGGATAGACTTAAGAAAATTGTTTGCGAATCAAATCTTTCGGCACCGCCTACAAAGTATGATATTCATCAATCGACTTAAACCATTCATCACAAATGAAATAAATCTATCATTAAAAATATTTTTTGCATATAGGTATACTTAGGTAGGTATAGACTTAAGAACGAAGAGGTTTTCATTTACTTTTGGTTAATGAATTTTGTTACCATACCTATGTGTAGCGTTCATTAAACTTGAACTATTATTTAACTTATCATACTAAAAACAATTTCGTAATGTAAGTGAAATAAAATTTATTGTACCTATGACTGCGATGGAAAGTTAAAAAAGAATTCATAATATTATATACAAATTTTACAAACCAGTATGTACGCTGTAGTTTTTAAAGCTCCGTAAACAAAGTTAAGTGTCGGTATTAAAAAAAATCCATATACAATTTAACCTGTTGCACAGAATTCAGTTACAACAATGTATTCAAGAGGAATTGAACAAACGCCCAGAGGCTCGGTTCGCAAAATGTTATTGCTTTTTTGGTGAAGTCAACACGGAACAATAATTTGAGCGTGTGTTAAAACAAACGAATATTGGCTGTGCAAGCGGTAAAACCGCTCATGTGGTTTAATTGAAATCTGCGATGCTAGAAAAATCATACGTAGAGTCGAAAGGGGTTCAGTATACATTAAATTTTAGACTTCTACGTTATGGCGGATGAGTGACCGTTTCTTAACAGTATCAGTGCTTCAGAGGGCGCGTTGAGACCTTGATCCCGGTCGTAATCGTTAACTAACAATCCTTAAATTCTTATCTGCTTCTCGAATCCTAAATATCGAAGGTCTTCAAGCAGCTTAACACCTTCCGACACTCGGGTTTCCCATTATTACTCTCTAAAAATTGGCACGGGAACAACGTGGCTACTCAATTATGTTAATGGGTTAAAGCCATGGGATCTGTAAGTTCTGTTCCTATTATCCTAAACTTAATACTACCACCACACTTCTTCTTTATTTTTATTTTCGCATCTTGTTAATTTACTATTTTGATAGAATTTTAATAATTATCTACAAATAGCATAGATTAACCTTTACTGCATATTCGTAAGCACTAAAAGACAACGTAAATTATTAACATGTAAAATTGTAAATACATACGCAGGTAGCTAGCTATTTTGTCTCACTTTTAGGTAGGTAGTTTATTTTGCGCCGAAGCTTTACAATTTTACCATCAGTCTTGAAAAACTTCAACCGTTGTACCTATGTGTATGCGAGTACTTTAACCCCTTTATAGATGTCTTGGAATTGTTGAGTTCTACATGTTTATGATGAGTATTAAATTTGCAATTTCGTTGTTATCTCTTTATGTTACGCGTTGTTAAAACATAACCATAAAACGCTTTACAATGGCGAACAATAGCAATGCTACTAAGATTTGTAATTAACCGACGAATTTAAAAAAAAATGTTACATACTCACAGCCTCATACTAGGATTCTCGGTGTCGTGGGTGCCATGAACATGAATACGTGGAAAAACCAAATGTCAAAACTATCACGTTGTTGGTGTTTGTTACAATTGAAAAACAAAGTTCTTGTTGAAACACCTTATACATCCAGATTTCATGCAATTTAATTTTTATGTCACTCGTGCTATAAAATAATATACGATACTCGTTCGTAAAGTTGCATTTTTGAACGGCGTATATCGCACTCGCTTCGCTCGTGCGCTAACTTCACGCCGTTCAAAAATGGCCAACTTTACGCACCGTATCGTAATGTACTATTCTTCTATGCAATTATAAACGTCACATATTTTGCATCTCGTGCAATGTATATTGTACTAATCTTCAATCCAACGTCGAGTTCTGTTGACTTACTGAGACTAATGTAGAAGTTAGAGCAAGTTCTGAAACTGTAAGACGTTAACTTGATTTCTTGTCTGTAGAGTTAGTGGTTGTATTAAGTTAATCTTCTTGACTTAAAACACTTAATACATAGTGCTAAGGATTACTTTTGAATAGCTTAATAATATGTTTTAATCTATTAATGGCTCAGTGTTAAATGAAATGAAGACACGTACCTACTTATCCACGCTTCTCCATTGTATATAAGTTTAAAGCTTAAAACGCAGCTATATTTTTTGTATGAATATTACCTGGATTTTATTTGATAAATTATATTTGTCGTATCTGAATCATTTGTCCATGCTTTTAACGCAACGCAAATCTTCAAATGTATATTGTTCTTGGTACCATAAGTAAGGGATTTTTTGATACAGATATTTAATTTAAGAAGCTGGCTATTTTAATATTTTAAACAGGCAGATATTTGACTGGGAAATTCGCAAGCGTGTCTCGAATACCGGCGTCGTTTGTTTGAACAATTCCTGGCAGCAATTTAGGTGAACAATTGCTAGTAGCTACGTGCAGATGTTTGCTAATTGCTCACGTTCATAAGTTTGTTAATTACGCCTTTAATTGCCAACTGGACGCCGCGCCGTTGCACTCTCGCTTTTTCAATGATTTATTCTACTTTCATGCTTATTACAAAAAATGATCTCACAAGAAATAATTTATTACGCCGAAATAAAAAAAATATAATAGACAGAACTATTATATTTTTTTTATTTCGCGTACTTACGAGCTATTTAAATACTTATGAATCTCACTTTCTTAAGTTTTATGTACGCTTTTTAGAAGATTAAAGGGCAAAGCGGTTATTTTTTAAAGACGGTATTTTTATCCATACTGGCTATAGTTGTAGGTAAATAATAGGAATATGAATTATGGCAAGTAACAATGAAATCCGTTTATAGAATTTCAGGCAAACACGATTTTTTTTTATTCCACTTCGTATGTCCTTTATTTGAACTTTACAGACTAGGTATATTTTGATAGGCTTTTTCGAAACGATAATTAAAATTTATCCTCATGGATCTATATATAGTACTATTTTCTAAAGTATTATTCCTAGGCTCGGAGATCAAAGTGGAACACACCTCTGTAAGGCACGTCAAGTTGGCACGAGCTCGACAAATGAACGCCGTCGTTGACATGCGAACTCAACCTGCGTCGATCTCGCCCGGCGCGGCGTGGCGATAACGTGACGTGTCGATACTTTCTCGAGCGATAGATATCGATCGATAATAAGAGCAACATGACGTAATCCACGGCATAGTGCACGAGTGGTTTTGTTAAGTGAAATTATGTCTGTATTTAATTGGACAATGGAATTTTGATCAGTTATGTACATACCTATATATCGGGTCTAGGGACTATTGGAATTTATCATTAGCTGCAAGGTACCTACTAGCTAAGGTACTGAGTTCTTATATGATGTACTAGCTGTGCCGCGGCTACGCCCGCGTGGAAGCGCGAGAATTCTAAGATAAATAATACCGAGCCTTCTACAACTTTTATTTTTATTCATTTCTTTAAATTTTGGCGTACTTATATTTAAGAGGTAGATTATTCTCATGCAATCAGACTTAGTATTATGGTATGTTGATAAGCAAATAGTTGAAGGAGTAATGGTACTGTGACATTAGCTGAGATTTATTGCTCGGAAAGGTCAAGAGACTGTCGAATAGCCTCTTTCAATACTTAGATGAGTTATCGCTCGTTGCCGTTGCAAAGCGCGATAAACTTATGACGGTAATGGTAATTTCTACAAATAACTGTGTTGTAGGTACTTCAGGTCTCTGTAATCAGATTGCACATACTTTTTACGTTCACACGGAACTAGCTTGGTCTGTGAGTCTGTTGGCAGAGGTTATAAGAATACAGCGAATTTTATGTAGATTCATAACAGATAACACCAATAATGCCAATGCCAGTAAAGCACGTATAAATAGTTTCCAAAATCTTCGGTAGGTAGTCGATAGTAATCTGTTTCCGATGTATGAAATATTACGAATTAAAACCACATAAAGCAAATTGTCTAATAAAAGTTCTCTTGTTGATTAATACATTAATACAATGGAAATTACTATTACGAGTAGTAAATAAAAGTGCAAACGTTATTTGCTTGATATTGGTCTACAAAGGATCCACGAGACAGTGATGAGATAAAGAATAAAGTGAGGGTACGGATACGAAGCAGAATAGATATTTAAAGCTCAGACAAATAGAAAACACAAAAACATACTTAGCTTATGTTTTGAGGACAAAGTGTGCAAAGTATTCATGACACTTGCAGATATTTCGTAAATGATTGATTTCAATTTGAAAATAAAATACACTTTCGTGGCGTAAAAACGTCTTTACCTACTCCGTTTGAATTCGATCTAGAATTCGTTATTATTTCATGGCACACAAACGCCAGCGTTCCGACAATGCGATTAAGGTACATTTAAGATTGACGGGGTTATCTAATAATGTCCTCAGTATTTTTTTCTGACAAGCTAAACTGAACTGTGAGTGCAGGCAACAAGATTGGTTTTGGTGAGGAGTGGCAATTCCATATGCTCGATGACTCAACTATATCAAGTTAGCAGCACCGCAAGCGGCTGGTATAGTGGCAGCTGACAAGTGCTGCGCCTATGCCACACCTCTTCTGTACAACTTGCGTTGCTTCTAAACATTGTACGAAAGTAAATCACTACGCCCACGCTGCGCCCGCACATTGCCCTTATCCGACTCTGGTTATGTATAGGTATCCATTGTTGTATAGCCAGAACATCAAACGTCTTGTTTATAGTTTGTGAAAATGCCTTAACTTCTAGGAGAGGAGACAAATTGGATTATGGCTACAACCCATTAATGGCCCACTACTGAGCACGGGTCTCTCCTTATAATTGAGGAGGCCTAGAGCTTACTCCACGACGCTGGTCCAGTGCAGATTGGTGGAGGGGTTTGTGGCCAACACAGTATCGGAAGATGTCAGGCCGCTCGAAAACCTCCGACATGGCTTAACGACTGCTCACTATCGATAACAACCGAGACCGACGGCTTTACGTGCCCTACGAAGCACGGAAATGCTCAAGAAATTTTGACTCTAGCGGTCACTCAAACTGGATTATCGAGGAATAATTGTAAAAGGTACAGCAACCTTATTTAGGTACAACATCTGAGGATGAATCATTTGGACACAAGGACTGACTGATCAGACTGATATACTGAAGAAGTGGACGTGAATCGAATGAAATACTAAAATAATGATATTGTTGTTTTTATGGAATAGGAGTCTTGATGAAGCATTTATCTCACCACCGGCGGATAAGCGTCCGGTAATAACAAAATGTCTTAGTTCATCCAAGGCTCTTGTTAAGTAAAGTAATAGCTACTTTCTGTAACATGTACCTCCAATTGTATCTAACACGATTCTTTATATTTTCATGAAGACGTCCCAACTTTTCTTATAACGATGCGCTAAGGTTCAATATCGTTTATATTATGCGTAATAATGACTTGTATTTGCAGGCCATACGATTGGATTGCGTGAACGCAACAAAGACGATCCTTTCTTACAGATGGTCTCTGGGAACTTATCCAGGCGCGTGCAATAAGGAAATTAACACATAATAAGCTCTCAACGATACAGATACGGTTGAAAATCGTTTGAAATGAGCGAAGATGATAATGAAATGCTTAAAAATGGAATAGGGAAATCGTTTCTGGCCGCACGAAAACTGCTCTAACGTGAGACGTTTACTCGCGGTAGCTTTAATGGAGCTCGCTATTTGTACTTCGAAGTGTATCGTCGCAATTAGAAATTTTACTAGGTTTTATTTTTTTTGGTGACGAAATTAGAAAACTTATTTTTGGCACGTTGAAATCCTAAAAATATTGTGTTTTATTAATGTGACCTCGTTAGGTATGTTATTTATCGTAGTGAAATTTTAATTAAGTAGGTATGTGATAAAGTTCACGCTTTATTAGATATCTACCGATAGTGAAGAGATACAGTATGTACTCTAAACCACCCTTAAAATCAAAAATTGCTCGAAGGCCAACTCGATCAAAGTTTCATTATTACAATTCTCAATTTGATCACAATATATACCTACCTTCGTAGATAATATAACAAAGGTTCACAATTTCACATAAACTGAACTTGTGGCTGTGTGAAATTCAATTTAGTTCAGTTCTGTCATAGAATATGATTAAACTATAGCCTCAGTAGACGGGAGCTACTTTAATTTAGTTTATGTGTACCTATTACGTATCTATTTTACTGGATGTACAACGGTTTTCACTATAATAATGGTACTGTAGTGTCTATATAGTCTAGAACTATAAAAAGGTACCAAATGACAGGCTAGAATAGAGAGAAAGAAGAATTCGACTTCATACTTGGGGTATCCGGGTTGGAATCCCAAAATCTATTTCATACACTTCATAAATGAAAAAGTAATGTCAATTTAAGTAGCTAATCACTTTAATAGTTACCTAAGGGACAAATTAAGGATGGGTTTTTTAGAAGTTAAAGTATCTATATTAGAAAATGATTTACAAATGATGTAAGTAATTAAAGTGATTACCTGTGCTCTTAGCTTAATTTAGCTTGTAAACAAAAACTAAGTGCATTTTAGATTCCGCCGTCAATCTTTATTGTATGTTTGTCGCATTAGCGGAAAGTTGGGATTTTTGAGTCATACAATTATACTGAATTCCAAATCGAATTCGAGTGAAGTATAGGGATTGTTTTTTCGGAATAAATCTCTCCCATGTCCGTTTTAAGTAGATACGAAGTTTCATGGTTTTATCTTTGACAATAACTTACTTTCATATAAATCATAAGCCTCTATTTCAACCCATTCAGCCCCTTTTTTTCGCGATAAAATGTAGCCTATAGGTATTTTTTCCAAGATCAACTCTAACTTCTTATTTAGGTACTCTATCTTCCTAGTTTAAATCTTTAAATATCTTTTAAATGTGTTCATTAGTTTAGGCCCGATAACCTAATAGGCAGACAGATAGAGCTACTTTCTCATTTATAATGTTAGTAAGGATTGGCATTATTATAAACAAAGTACAGAAACAAATGGTCAGAAATAAATAGTAATAGACTACGGGCCCATGTCGAAAATGGGGGGGTCATACGAACCACCAGGTGATGTATATAGGACGATATAAGAGCACAAAATAATAAGATTCAGCACTATGCCGTCACTTGTAAGCTGTCCAACTGAGTGCTGGTGAGAATTCAAAAGTGCAGGTAGAGGGAGTACATTTTGGTCATATGATTCTGTACGGCATTTTCACCATCGCTAGATCCATGAAAAATAATAAGAAAGCGCGCAGTCCCGTAAAAAAATGGTGAGCCACAAAGTCGGTAATTTTTTTTGATTTTTTGAAAATTTCAGGGTAAATTTGGTCATTTGATCCTGTACGGCATCAGTTTCATACTGTTTCAATACAGCTTCTAATCCATTATTCCGCAACGCCGTACAAAAATCATGCGACAAGGGGAAAAAATCGAGGGTTGCAACCCCCTCTATTTCCGTGGTCTGGGGGGTGATTTGAAACAACATAAAATTAATTTATTTTGAAAGTATTTTATGCACAGATAATATTTTTTTACATGCCGTACATTTTCGTTGGTCCAAAGGTTTGTAGGGAAAAAAAATTCAAGGAAAAATCCATAGAACGAAATGTATGAAAAATATAGTCTGCATTAAAATGTACGGCATCATTTTTTCCTAATTTATGTATCTTAATACTATTTAGAACAAGGGAAAAATGTAGGAAATTGCTATATTCTATTAATCTATGAATATTTAAACTTCTGCAATAATTTAACAAATTTCAGTTTTTGTATTTCTCTAACTTTTTTTAGAACAGTTTCTTTTGAACGGCAATACTATGCAACAATTATATTTTACAATATCATGTTAAAAAAAAAGTTGCCGTACAGTGTCAAATGACATTACAGCTTTATAAATCAAGTATACCATGAAATTAAGGCAATTATTAATATACATTCAAATGAACAATAACTTTTTGACGGCATTATTTTTAATAGTACTTTTGAGTGCTAGATAATGTTTTGGAACCGAAGCCGTACTTTTTCAAATCACCCCCCAGACCACGGAAATAGAGGGGGTTTCAACCCTCGATTTTTTCCCCTTGTCGCATGATTTTTGTACGGCGTTGCGGAATAATGGATTAGAAGCTGTATTGAAACAGCATGAAACTGATGCCATACAGGATCAAATGACTAAATTTACCCTGGAATTTTCAAAAAATCAAACAAATTTACCGACTTTGTGGCTCACCATTTTTTTACGGGACTGCGCGCTTTCTTATTATTTTTCATGGATCTATCGATGGTGAAAATGCCGTACAGAATCATATGACCAAAATGTACTCCCTCTACCTGCACTTTTGAATTCTCACCAGCACTCAGTTGGACAGCTTACAAGTGACGGCATAGTGCTGAATCTTATTATTTTGTGCTCTTATATCGTCCTATATACATCACCTGGTGGTTCGTATGACCCCCCCATTTTCGACATGGGCCCGTAGTCTATAAACCGCCTTCTTCTCTTCGATAAACCTACACTTACGCCGCGGCCGAAGCAATTGTTACACACTTATCTTTAAATTGACTTCTTTTTGTAAACTGATTGAAACAAAACAAGGTCTTTAAATTACCTCAATCTTTATATTAAAAATACACCACTGAATACTATCTACGGTAACGTTAGTTTATAAAGCTGTCCAAACATATTACTTCTAGTATTTGAGGAAACAAACACGCTTGAAAACAGACATAAATTCTAAAAGTTATTTCTATTAGCTTATTTAATACCTCCGGTATTTTTTTTTACTTAAATAGGTATTTTCTTTGCACATGCATCGATTACATAGTTTTATTGTTTAGTCCAACCTGACTTTATTGTAATGTAAACTCCTTGTAATGTTAACTAAAATAATAAAACAATTATAATAACTGTTCGTCATCTTCACCATTATGTTGGTTATTATATTTATTTCCTACAATAAAATTTCGCGAATCGGGTAGGTATACACATATTTTCAAATACATTGGAATTTATATTATTATTCTGCGGCGTGAAGTAATGGACACCACATAAGGCCTGAAGAACGTAAGCTTGTTGGCGTCGCGAGATGGTCAGCACAAAATATTGTTAGCGCATTTCCCGGTTCAAATCCTAAAGCTTATGATAATAAGCTTTGCATACATTCGGAGATTCTAGTGTTGTTGTCGACGGAGCTTTGTGACGAGTCTTGATGCGACTATCCATAGGAACATATTTGCGCCTGTGGGGAGAATAAAAACAATAAATGTGTACGAAACCGAGTCCTTATTACAATCGTTGTAAGTTGAGAATCGTGCGTTGGAAAAGAATAATGGGAAGCGAAGCCTGAAAGGGGCGCTCTGACAACGGCTACAGACGGGATGTAGCGAATTTAACAGACTCCTTGTGATCATAGCGTTGCATTTTACGTGGGAAACCAACTCATTGAATCGAGCAACAAGTGTATTTGCATCTTCGCTGTAGGGGCTTTTCTTTCATATAAATATGTATGACGTGGTATGATTATACGGTTATTAGCATGTGACACTTGATTGATTTTGTTGTAGTAAGCACGCATAAGAAATGTTACGGTCATGGGACACGGCAGGTATAAGAGATTGAAATTATAGTTATTAAAGAGGACTTGGCTATAAGTAGATAATTAAACAAATGATTAATGTTTTAAGTAGGAACTTTATAAAAATGTAAGTAAATAGCAAAACCTGTTACACGGTTAATTTAATTTTACTCGTTAAAAGGATTTTGCCTTAACATAACATAATATGACGTAGGTATCAGAAATTAGATAATAGGAACAAAGGGAAATAAATCAAATAATTCAGAATTTCATTATTTCGGTTATTCATAGGTATAGAAAAAATAAATTATGTTGGTCTTTAAAATATTCTACTTTAGGTAGGTACATATCAAATAGTTACGTTATTGAAAATTCTTTAACTTCTGAATACTTTTCTGCAAAATTGAGATGAAGTAGGTGCATTTATCCTCTCCGACGATATACGAGAAACATTCCTACAGTAATAACTCTATGCATGCCACTGATATCAGCGCAGCTTGCCAAATGATACGTTGCAGAACTCGGAATACTTATTTCCGCGGTTCCACTGTATGAGATAACACTAGCACTTTCTCGTGCCCTGGTAGTTAGGGGCCGTTGTCCATCGAACAAGAAAAACTTGTTCCAATACCACCAGCTATTTTTGTTGGGCCTAGAACAATGCATACATTTGCGAATCTTGCATCTCGCATTCCACACGCAAGAAATCTTTTTATTGTTGACTACTGCGTTGCGTCTAATGATCTTTCCTTTTGTTGTTATATTTGCCTGGTAATCGCATTGAGAATACTCAGCATTATTATTTAAGTCAAACAATTGCCTGCGATTCTTTCTCAATAATAAGACGGTACATAATGGAAGCGTTTGTAAATAGAAGGTAAATTATTAATATTAGAGTCACGCATGTCATGTGCGTTGTGTATTTTTGATATAATCATTAATTAATTACTAGCTGTGCCCGGGCTTCGCCCGCGTGGAACTCAGTGTGTCATAAAGTTTTTCCCGACCCTGCGAGAATTTTAGAAGCAATAGTGGCCTATAAATATTGATCGACATATAAGAGTAGATTTTTTTCCCATGTTTCAGTCACACCGTACAAAAATCCGTTCTGAAGATTCTGTCCATTTTTACATATTCGATTTAAGTAAATCCCGGAGGAATTTAAAAAATTCCTGAAATTAGTTTTTAATGATTATGAAAAGCTAACTACTTGCCAAATTTGAAGACTGTATTCGTTGCAGGTGCGGAGATAATGTACTTTATATTTAGGACTGCATCTCCTCTTTATTCCATATCCCGTGGGATAATCAAGAAACCCTGAAAATTGTTTTGAGAAAACACGTTGTTCTACATCTGTGCGAAAATTCAAGTATGTGGTATTTATAGTTACGAAGTTAAGTTCATTTTAAAATTCTCTATAAGTTATTCCGATGTCTAAGCAATATAACTGGAAAGTTTCATGAAAATCCGTTCAGTAGTTTGTAACGTTATTAAGGGGTAAGATAAAATAAAAAGAATTTTAAAAGGAATAAAAGATTTACTTCTCTTTCTTAGTGGGTCACAAGTCACAATAACACTGTATAAAAATAAGCGAGTTAACCAAGAACAGTCACACAAGAAAGTCGCTTAAAACAAGGGAGGGGAGACGGCCTGGAGCGTTCTCACAGGCGGAGGCGGAGGGTCGGAAGCACCGACTCGATCGGTGGAGGCCGGCGTATCTCTCGATGAGATCAGGTGGTCGGGAGGCGTAGAGGCTGGTGCGCTACCACGCGCACAAGAGGGTAGTGCGACCCTGGCGCACAGCACTGCGCGCGGAGCCTCCCGACGTAGTCGACGGCAGCAGGTCCAGGGGCGCTCCAAGCACGCGCCCGACCGGAACGATATGTGAAACGAGATAGATACGCACGCGACCGCGAAACAGGGACACGGGTCGGCCCTGTGTACGCCTCCGAATCTCAAAGACCTCGCCCGAAGAAGTCTTGCGAACACTTCAAAGGCTGTCTCCACACTGCCCTATTGACCCGATTTCTTCCATCTTTCAGGGCCGGCGTTCTTCTTTCAAATCTGATTAAATTTTGAATTTTAAAATAAGTAAGTCTAAAAAGGTTGGTAGATTATACAAAGACATACAGAATATATTTAATTAAGAAAAAGCAAAGACCAAAGAGACGTCACAGTTACATTGACATAATGTCATCTAAGTAAACAAACATAAAAATCATATTTAAAGTTACAGGAATTCATCGAAATAAAGAAGGAATAAGTATTAAAACGTTAAAGAAGGTAACATTTACAATTTATAAAATAGTCCTAGAAGTTATTAACAAAGTTACATTATCAAAATTCCTAACTCCAAAGTAGTACATAATATCATTCAATTTCAGCTAATAAAACATTACAATTATTACAAAAGAAAGCAAGATAAAAGGATTACAAGGAAAGGATACAAAAAGGAAGGAACTAAAGAAGGATAACGAGGACAAAGAATAAGGAAGACATAAAAGGAAATAAAGAAGTAAATATTATATATAATATACTACATATTTCCCCCACCCAAGTAAAATTTTTTGACTGTAACAAAAAATTTTGAATTAAAAATAGTGATTACCTAATACATTCATAATCCTGTCCATACCTCTCTGTCATACATCAATCTTGCAAGGTCTGGGGATAGGGTTCACATTCAATGACGCCTACTCCAAAGGTAACACTAGACAATTACATAGGCTTATTTTAGGAGTTGTAATCCGCTCACGTTGAAAACCCAGAACTCAAGTACGAAGTATGGTGAAGGCTTATTTTTCGAGTCACGACCCGCTCGTATCGTAGGCTTATTTATAGAGTTATAAAGCGCTCTTAAACAAATAACTAAGATAGTTAGTTAAGTATTAACCAAGTTATTAGGTTATTTAGGAATTAAGAAGTAATAGAAACCAAGTTAAGTAATAACTTAGTTAAAAAGAAATTATTCTTCCAGAATAGAAGATAATAAATCTCAAGAAGCCTCGAGAACTTAAGGAGCTTAAAAGCTAAGTTTAAAGGATGAACTTCGAAGTATAGCCAAATTCGAAGTTTGACGATGAAGAAAGAAGAAAAGAAAATGTAGCATAAGACTAAAGAAAGAAAAAAAATAGTAAATGTTATATCGTTAAGATTGTATAAAAAGTAATGAAAAGTAAAATATAAGACAGCTAAATTAGATTTTAATATCTTTAACATGCCATTTGGACCTAGAGCCATTAGAATCCTCTAAGATGTAGACTAGAGGCGAAAGTTTTTCCACAACCTTGCTTTTAATGTACTTAGGTGCCAATTTTGCGCTAAAATAGGATCCGGCATTGCTAAGAACAAAATTTTTACGCCATACCATATCCCCGACATTAAATTCTTTGAAGGTATGGCGAAGATTGTAACTCAGAGAATTCTTAGTATGAGCAGTATGTAACGCGGTTTGCACCTTGTCAAAGGTGTTAGATAGTAAACCAAGGTTGTGGGCATAAATATCTCTGGGAAGGAAAGTTACTTCATCTAGGTTCTGTAGTGTGGAATATAAAGAACCGCAAGGAATAAGCTCCCGACCAAAGACTAAGTAAGAAGGTGAGAATCCAGTCGTAATATTAACTGAGCTGTTCATTGCGAATTGGATTCTAGGTAGAAAGATATCCCATGATCTATGATCTTCTCCTACCAAAGATGATAAAGCCGTAAGAATTGTTCTATTATATCTTTCAGTGGGGTTGACCTGAGGACAGTATACTGGAGAATAATAAACAAATGGAACATTATAACGCTGTAGTAAATTATGAAATTCTTGAGATTGGAATTGAGAACCGTTATCCATTATTACTGTTTGAGGGATCCCATGAACTAAAAAGACAAAATTTTCTAGGTTAGAAATAATATTACCAGCTGTAGCACGTTTTAAAGGAAATAATATAGAATATTTTGTGAATAAGCAATTAACCACTAAGATATATTGATTACGGCGTCTAGTCATAGGTAATGGTCCTATAAGATCTAGAGATATGGTTTGAAAAGGTCTAGAACAAATCTTAGGTTTCCCCATTAGACCATAAGGAGAATGATTAGAATGTTTAAAAGATAAGCACTTCTCGCATGTTGCTATTATTCTAGCAATATCTTTAAACATGTTAGGCCAGTAATATCTCAGAGAAATCTTTTTATAAGTTTTAAATATTCCTAAATGAGGATCCTGAGGAGAACCATGATTAGATAGGATGATATGATCTCTATCCTGTGGTAATGGTACTTCTTTCCAAATAAAATCGTCTGTAATATCATAAGGGGAGTAAATACAACGATAAAGTTTATTATTTTGTATCATGTAATTCGGATATGAATCAGGATTATTCTGACAACCTAGAAATATTTTATTATAGAGTTCTAAAGCAGGGTCTAGTGTGTCGTCAGTAGCTATAGGATGAGAATAAAGAGAATGGATATAATTGCAGGGTTTAGGAACAGAGCTAAATTTAGAGCGAGATAAAAGATCAGGAACAACGTTATCCTTACCTTTTTTATGCTTAAGTACGAAATTGAAGCACGATAGCCTGAGCGCCCATCGAGCTAGTCTTCCTGAGGGGTTAGAAAGATTAAGAAACCATTTTAAAGCTGCATGATCTGTATAGACGAAGAACTGTTTGCCATTATCGATATAGCACCGCCAGTGTTCTAGTGCTGTGATAACGGCTAACGTTTCACGTTCAGTGGTAGAATAATTCTGTTCGTGCTTATTTAGAGATCTGCTCATATACGCTATTACTACATCCTTACCCTCCTGTTCTTGGGTTAACATGGCTCCAACCCCAAAACTGGAAGCATCACAATGGACTGAAAAAGGCAAGTTAAAATCAGGACAAGCAAGAACAGGAGTAGTGACAAGGGATTCTTTAAGTTTATTAAAAGCTACATCACAATCCTGATTCCAAAAGAATTTAGGAGCGTTTTTACCAGTAGAAGTAAGTCTATTTAAAGGGGCAGCGATTGTACTAAAATTTGGAATAAATCTCCGAAACCAACTGCAAGTACCCAAGAACCTTCTTACCTCCTTACGACAAGACGGAGTAGGGTATTCTAAGATAGCCTGAATTTTGGATGGATCTGCCATAAGACCATGTTCATTAACAACATAACCCAAGTATTTTAATTCTTTCCTAAAGAATTTGGATTTTTCAAAATTAATTGTTAATTTCGCGTAAGTTAATTTCTCTAAAACTTTCATCAAAATGGAAATATGTTCATCAAAATTCTCTGAGATTATGATAATGTCATCAAGATAGCAAAATACTTTATTATCAAATTCTGGGGTGAAAAGCATATCCATCAATCTCTGCTGAGTAGCAGGTGAATTACAGAGTCCGAAGGGCATCACGGTAAATCTATACATTCCCCTACCGGGAACGTAAAAAGCCGTTTTATCCCTATCTGCCGGATTTAAAGGAATTTCCCAGAATGCTTTAGCTATGTCAATACTCGAAAGGTATTTTGCATTTTTAAGGTTGTCGATGATGTCATTAATAAATGGAAGGCTATAAGCGTCTCGACGAGTAATAGAGTTAAGTTTCCTACTATCAACACAAAAACGCCACGAACCATCCTTTTTTGGAGTAATAAGTACTGGTGAAAGCCAGGGGCTTTCACATTTTTCGATAACCTGCCATTCTAACATTTTATCTACTTCATTAATAAGAGCCCGTTGTTTTTCTGGAGACAAGCGGTAAGTACGTTGCTTAATAGGAGGAGAGTTACCAGTATCAATATGATGACAAATCAGATCAGTACGACCTAAGCGACCTTTTTCCTCAAAGGAAATGTTTTTAAAGCGAAGGATAATGTCATTAGCAATTAGTTTTTGAGAATCTGATAAGTGATCAAAAGAGCATACTTTATTATCAGGGATAACGTTTGTAGTATTACATGGATCAGGGTTAAAAGTTGAAGAGAGAATATGAGGAAGTAAATCAAATTTCCTCCAAAAGTCAACACCTAAAATTAAAGAGGGTGATACATTTGGAAGGACATGAGCTTTGATAACATGAGATTGTTGATTAAAGAAAAAGGGTAATTCAAAATATCCCATAGATTTTAACTTATGTTTACTGGCTGTAGAAATAGTAATGATTTCAGACTTCGATAATTGATAGCCAAGTTTTAAAATTTCCAAATAAGAATTATTCCCAAGGATAGTTACCGAGCTACCACTATCTAATAAGCCATAGAATGTAGCTCCATTAATGACAACAGGTATAAAAGGTCTGTTGCCATCTTTTTCACTATCGTAAAAAATAGAAGAAATTTTATAACAGCGAAAGAAATTACGAAGGGTTAACAACCAATTTTGCCAATCTGAAGAGTCGTGTTTATTATCGAAGTCTGAATTCAGTTTTTTGAAGAGGAGCTAGAAGGATTGGTTGACTCGGGGTTAAGATTATGGGCACAATTTGGACAATTAGTAATTTTGACATCCTTACGACCACACTTAAAACAAATTAGAAAGCGAGGCTGTGTACAGTTACGTAATGAATGGTCGTTGGACCGGCAACGAAAGCAAAAGACAGAATTATCGCTTGAAGTAACATTAATTTGTTTAAAGTTTGGGTTGTAAGGTCTAGAAGAATAGTTTTTAGAAGAATATTGTTGATTAATAAAGGGCTTTTGAAAAAATACTGTTTTAGAAGTGCCAGGAGTGGAAGGTTTATTCGTAGTGGGTTTAGTATTAAATTCAGCAAGTAAAGGGTTAGAGTCAAATTTAGGTTCTTTAAAATTATGATCCCGATCCATAATTCTTTCATAATTATGACAGGTCGAAATAAGCGAATCTATAGTTGTAACGTCTTTGAGAGCGATAAATACAGAATAACACGGACGAATATTTCTGAGTAAAATCTCCAATTGTTCAGATTCGCTAAGCGGTTTGGATAATCTCGAAAACATTCCACCCATTATCGAGACATAAACAACTATAGACTCATCTGAGGCCTGAGTACGATCTCTAATAGCCGAAAGAAGTTTGAAATCGTAATCAAACTGTCCGAAATCGCGGTTTAGTAAAAGGCATGTTTCATCCCAAGTAAGATTCGGATTCCTAGATTTTTGAAAGCGGAACCAATGGAGAGCGTTATCTGTAAAAATTTCGTAAGCACAAGCTAATAATTGTTCTTTGCCAAAATTCCTGGAAATCCGAAATTCTTCAAGTTTAATTAAAAAAGATTTAGGACAAGTTTTACCGCTATATGAAAGTTTACGTAAATCAGACAAAATGTTATTGGAAAAAACAATTGGAGATGCAGAAAGGTTCGGTTGAGTAGTACAAGAAGATTGATTTGGTAAATTTGTAGAAGCTAGATTCAAGGAGGGAGGCGACACGTTATCAGAAGTTGGAGCAGGAACAGAAGGGCCTTCCTCGCAAGATTGGAATTGGTCAGGCGTTTCATAAAAAGATTCTAAACGAGTGTCAAGTGCTGTAAATTTTGATCTTACCTCATTATAAAAATCAAGTAATTCTGGTGCTAGGTCAATGTCGATACGTTCCAACCTGTGGAAAAGATGGTTAGTAGTAGAAATTATTTTCTTTAAATGTCTAAGATTACCAGATTCTAATACAGAGATTTTTTGTTCAAGATATTGAAGAGTTTTGAAAGCCTGTTCCAAATCCAACTTTGGTTCCAATGGGGAGTCGATAATATTCTCAGAAGGAGAGCCAATTCTTTCTATTTGTTTCTTTAAAGCAATAAAATTAGTTTCGGGTTCCTCTAAACGGATTAAGACTTCGTACTCGAGTTCCGATTTGTTAAGTAAATTAAAAGTTATTGGTCTAGCCATTGTAATTAAAAGAGAACCTAGAATAAACAAGTATATAGAAGAAGAATTAAATTAAATTAAGTTACAAGAGAAAGAAATAAGAAAATTAAAATATTAAGCCCACTAAGAAAGATTTAAAAGCTAGGGAAAAGAATCTCAGGGTCGTTCTAACAAAAAGGGGAAGTTAGCCAAAAGAGAGCAAGCCAAAAATAGAACCGTAATTTCCACTAGAGCTAGTGTTGTTTTAGAATTTAGAAAAAAGATTTTAGTTGGGCGCCAAACTGTAACGTTATTAAGGGGTAAGATAAAATAAAAAGAATTTTAAAAGGAATAAAAGATTTACTTCTCTTTCTTAGTGGGTCACAAGTCACAATAACACTGTATAAAAATAAGCGAGTTAACCAAGAACAGTCACACAAGAAAGTCGCTTAAAACAAGGGAGGGGAGACGGCCTGGAGCGTTCTCACAGGCGGAGGCGGAGGGTCGGAAGCACCGACTCGATCGGTGGAGGCCGGCGTATCTCTCGATGAGATCAGGTGGTCGGGAGGCGTAGAGGCTGGTGCGCTACCACGCGCACAAGAGGGTAGTGCGACCCTGGCGCACAGCACTGCGCGCGGAGCCTCCCGACGTAGTCGACGGCAGCAGGTCCAGGGGCGCTCCAAGCACGCGCCCGACCGGAACGATATGTGAAACGAGATAGATACGCACGCGACCGCGAAACAGGGACACGGGTCGGCCCTGTGTACGCCTCCGAATCTCAAAGACCTCGCCCGAAGAAGTCTTGCGAACACTTCAAAGGCTGTCTCCACACTGCCCTATTGACCCGATTTCTTCCATCTTTCAGGGCCGGCGTTCTTCTTTCAAATCTGATTAAATTTTGAATTTTAAAATAAGTAAGTCTAAAAAGGTTGGTAGATTATACAAAGACATACAGAATATATTTAATTAAGAAAAAGCAAAGACCAAAGAGACGTCACAGTTACATTGACATAATGTCATCTAAGTAAACAAACATAAAAATCATATTTAAAGTTACAGGAATTCATCGAAATAAAGAAGGAATAAGTATTAAAACGTTAAAGAAGGTAACATTTACAATTTATAAAATAGTCCTAGAAGTTATTAACAAAGTTACATTATCAAAATTCCTAACTCCAAAGTAGTACATAATATCATTCAATTTCAGCTAATAAAACATTACAATTATTACAAAAGAAAGCAAGATAAAAGGATTACAAGGAAAGGATACAAAAAGGAAGGAACTAAAGAAGGATAACGAGGACAAAGAATAAGGAAGACATAAAAGGAAATAAAGAAGTAAATATTATATATATACTACAAGTTTTTGCGTGAAAGTGTAACAAACCCACACACACACTCACTCACATCCTTACAAACTTTCGCATTTATAATATTAGTAGGAAGTAGGATGTATTAGAAATTAATTATCACTTGCTTCGGGAATGTAAAATATCGACAGGAATCTGAAGACCTAAAAGTTCTCTATAATAATACGAGTATATAAGTCTAGATTAAACCTAAATTTTGACCATTATTTAACATTCGATTAATTAATTCACTAACAAAGGAATGGAAGATCAACGTTGACTGGTCAGTTTTAGCTTTATATCAGTCTGAGCACTGTCAAAGAGCGAAGCACTGCAGCTTTGCTCGGTGAACTAACAATGATATCGACTATTTTGGGCTTAATTTCAAATACTGAAACGTCCTTTCGACATCGTTGCTGTCACTGTGGATAAAATAGATGATGATATTGAATAGCGTTTGTAGCATCTTTTGGTACTAAATTCAAATTCTAATTTACTTAAATCATTTACACATAATTTAAGTTAAATGAAAGACATAAAGACATAATTTATCAAAACATTAAGAATTTGAAGAATATTGTACATTATAAAAACGTAAAAGAAAATACTTGTGTTAGATACGTATTGAGATCCATTTAATTCAACGAATGTATTGACAATTGACAACATCAAATCTTCCTTTCATAGTTCCATTTTCAAATATGGCCAGCTCGCTGGCCACTAACATTTTGGTAGAACACCTAAGAAGTAAAACCTTCCTCCTTATTATCTCTTTCCTGCGCTCTAAAGCACCGCTCCTCTAAAGTGCACAGGTGTCACCAAAACAAACGATAAATATTATAAGAGTTTGCTAGTAGGAATTGAACCAAAAATACTCTTTGCGAGCGGCTAACGTTAAGATAAACTAGCTAACACTGTTTTTTATAATTGAACTGCACAATATTAATAGATCCGCCATTTTTATTACCTAAAAAAACTACATGTATTCAACAACGTGTTTTAATTTAACTGCTGTACCATCTAGAATATCTAGTCTTAGAAGGCAGTTATCAGTAGTTTATCTTAATAAGATTGACCACGATGCACGGAAATTAAACTCTTTTTTTTTCTTGCTTAGACTAGATAGCATCAAGAGCAGAATTCACTTTGCAAACATCTAATCTAGATCTTAGTACTTTACAAAAACTTGATTTAAAATCATTTATACAGTTCCTCGCAAATGCATGGATCTAAGCTTAACTTGACGTAGAAATTTTAAAATGCAAACGAAACTAATTGATATCTTTGAATTGAATAAACATCGCAATTCTAGTAGAATTGCTTGGTATGTACTTATGCATCTAAGCTTTTGTAGCAGTCTGAGCTTTCACTCGAAGCATAATGTGCTTTATGTAGTTAAGAAATGGTTGATTTTCCAATGATTTGTTCAGTTTAAAACCATTCCATATACAGTGAAAATGTTTCATTCGAACCATTAGGATGTGGTTTAGCTCAGCAGCTCGTCAGTCACATGTTTTTTATCTGATGTTAAATTCTGAATGGTCGGACTTGGCCCTGATTCTCATGCAAATGAATAGATACTGTGATGAATATATTTCACAAATACAAACAAGAATTTCGTCTTGTTCGGAAACTTGATAAAAAATGTATACAGAAATTCAAAATCCTTAAAGGGGTTGGATAATTTTCTATCATCGTCAATTAAAACGTTTACTCCCACTTAAAGAGATATCCAATTAAATCATAATATAATTTGTATCTAAATATTCTGATAATACCCAATGCATACGCATGTATGTATGCATAAATATGTATATGAATACACTCTTTATTTAGAGTTAAAACCACCACAACGAAATGAGCTTTCGACTGAAAAAAAACGCATTGTAATCGGTGAATCCGTTTAAGAACTACGATACAACGAGACAGACACACAGATAACAGACAGACAGTACAAAGGTCACAACGCCCTTCTTTTGCGAAGGTTAAAGAGGAAATTATGATTTCTAAAACTATTGGTTAATTAATATTGTTGACCATGAGTGTCTTAATACCTGTAAAAGTCTTAGAACACTCATAATTATGAAGAAAACGTACTAGGCACGTGGTTAACAAACAATAGCTTATCAAGTAAAGGCTGTCGCCCAATAACCATAATGCCTACGCGTAAATTGAGTTAAGTATCCAATTTATGTTAACGACAATAACATTATTTGGAATATTAAATGTCTGACATAAATTTTGTAACCGTCGATGATTTCACAATTGTAATATTATAACATTGTAATGTCCATTCTATAAAAAAATACAAAAGAAACTTATATAGTTAAAGTATTATATCTACACCTTTTACGTAGATGTTTGAATAAAATTTTACGGCGTTTAAACTTGGTAACGCGATTATCGTAAAGGACGAATTTTAGCATTTTGTATTTATTGGTTCGTCTGTTGGCCTGGTGATTATGTGGAGGGAGTGTACTTTTAACAGTTGCACATTTATTTATAATTTTTAATACTTAATAATACATCAATGCATTCTTAATATATTTTGACTGAAATATTTGTATTATTTCACAGATAGCTTTTAAACGAATATGTAGGTATGTGTATTACATTTTTAATTGCTTTGTTAATTAACTAAACTTATTTCCAAATACAAGGTTGTTACCTATTATTTAGAAGGTAGGTACAAAAAGTATTCCATAAATATTTTTTGTATCCAACTTACAGAAACGAAGTTAACTACGATTGACGTATGCAGTATGCATTCACTTTAGTTGGTAATTACTATGTTAGATCTTATTGCATTACGTCATAATGGCCATTATAACATTTAATATAAAGAAATCGGTGTTTATTACGCTATCAAATTCTAGAGTAGGTACCTACTTTCGAAATACGAGTAAGTTCATGTTAAGTTACCATCATTGCATAAGGCTACTGGAGGTTAAGAAGAGTAACTTTACGTAATACAACTGCACGATAGGCTTACAAATCATAGAAACTAGAGCTACGTTCAAGTGAGCTTAATTGAATTATAAACCAGTGATGTATCTGTCTTCTAGTGCATAATTTGATTGATAAGAATTATAAATGCTTCCACTATTCGAATTTTTAATATTTTTCTTAATTCAACTAAAAGAAAAATACCAAAAAAACCGACTTCAACATCGCTAACTACAATAGTAAACATGCAATTGCACTTTAATTACGTCAAACTCTACCAAACTTTTCAACATAATTAAATAGTCCCTACATTTATACTTCTAATAATATTTATGCTTAAAACTAAGATATTGTTACAATACACACCTACTTAAGCTAAGAATAGGGGTGTAACTGTAAAGCTTCTAACAATTAGCATGCATTTTTAATATTCTGTAATACTAAGCCTTACTAGAATTTTGTGGGCAATAATGTAAATTTAGATAGATACATATATACATACATTCTTATGTTTGTCTATTTGAATAAAGTCATTTAATACTGTCTCGGTGGAAGCAGTGTTGGGCCTGGAATTCAACTTTTCTACGGAAATTTTACGAAAGAAAGAAAAAGAATTTTGATAGAATAATAGTGTCGTAAAAAGAGTACCAAATGGACCGTTTGTTAGCTAATAAAAAGTAAAAGAAAATACCTCCACAGAACAACTCCAATACGACACCATCAATTGAACAAGGCCATTAACCACTTGAACATAATGTAGATTTTGCCCTGCCCCAGGGATGTTAGTATTAAAAACATTAATAAATTATTCTTAAACGTATCTGACAAATTCAGCATAATTTCTACGTTCTATCTATGGTCTTAACACCGGCTGTGAAATCACGGCCAATCATATTCCCACAGTAAAATGCTAGGTGAGTTAACACCTCGAGAAATCGATACCACTTAACATCGACATTTTTGCTTCGTGTCAGAACAACACTAGTGCGAGTACACTTCATATTGCATGTCCAGTACTGCACCGCCCACGGCGAGTTGCCTCGACGGATCCAAATGCTGCTCTTACACCACTAAAACTAAAACACACTATCTCTACAAAAGGGTCACAGAAATTTAAACTATGAGTGTTTGACACAAAAATCGTTTTAGGTTCTACACGAAAAGAACTTATATCCATTGGTTCTTGAGCAGAGTTCTAGCAGCACAGTACAAAAATATAAAACAATTGCATAAAGTTCAAGAAATGGACGGACATACCACGACTCTTACGAAGTCATGCGCTGACCCCTACGTAACAAGACAATGGTGCTTACTATTTGTAAAGGTAGCTTTCTAACTAACTGCTAACTGTTCTCTCTCAATAGCTGTGGATTAAAAAAGGCATGACCTCTCTATTAAAGAAAGAAGATTGCTTTATTAATATAATCTAGAAAATTATTCCAAACTGCACAATTCGCAATGAAAGTAATCCTAAAAGTTAGGAGGAGTTATATCAGATTGTATTACATCCACAGTTCAGACTGCATGGTAACTCAGCTTTCAAATTGGATGCATAATTGGTTAGACGAGTTCCGCAATAAAGTTATGTCACTAACAGCGCAGTAAGCTCTAGTTTCAGTTAGGCCATAAGGAGTGCGGAATGCGTTTGTTCAATAGATCACAGGGTTGAAATTAAGAGCTCTTACTAATGTTTTAATTTGAACTGGCATTGCATATTCGATTTCTGATGACCATCTTAATTTCTATGCGATTTCTTTAAATGAAAATAACGTCAGCAGCCGTTTATAAACTCCATTACATCATACGTATTATGAAGATCTGGTATGATAAGCTCTGACAGTGTCTAAGAACGATTTGACTTCTTTTGGAATTAAGATAGCAAACGAACCACCCTTTCGCTGCCGCTCATGACACCGTGACAAACACAGAACAAGACTCAGATCGACTTATGACTATTCCTAACTTTACTCTCAGGTACTATTAACCATTCATAGTTTAAGAAAAATACAAAATTACCTACTTTGTATTTTTTCGTTATGATGTTTTATGTTCTCATAAAGTACAAACTTAAACTTGAGACAGTACTAGGTGACGTGAGCAGTGGGACACTTATAGATCCATTGATGACTCTTCACTCTTAAAAAAATATCCATACCAGACATTAGCTGTGTCTGTCTATTACGCTTCAAGGCCATAGCGCTAAGTACCATTTCGTCTTTACGTTAGGGCTCTATATACAAAAAATATAACCCACTAGCAAACCCGGCGAACTCCGTTTCGCCACCAGATGGCTTCGTTTTTTGTAACATTTCGTTGGGGATTAAAGATTTTGACGTGACAACGTCTTATAAATTGGTTTGCCGGGAGGCACTTCAAGAAACTGCGTTAGTAAGCTCCGCTCACGTTCCTTGGTAACAGTGTACAGAAAATGGTACAGCGCCATCTATGATTAAGTAGAGTAACTAGTTTGTTACCTCACTTAGTTGTGACTAATGGTTAATGGTCTAACGGTTAGCAGCGCTAGATGGCGGATGGTGTTACAATGTTTTAAATATAATTCTTTGTATACGTTTACCCCATGAAGATACGGGAACGCAGGGTCAACTTCACAAATAACCACAACTGCTTGCAAACCCAAAATAGCAGTTTATTATAAAACCAAAGAAGTCGACACATTGCCCTTTAAAAATTTTCCTCTTATATAAACTCCACGTTACACTCGTTAGCGCGTTTCACAAATTGGTACAATGCCATCTTGTTTACAAGTGAGGAACTATTTAACAAAAATAATACATTAAACTTAAATTGCTTCCGCCTTCACATGACGGTTAGACAGTATAAATAAATGTTTTAAATTGTTACTATTATTTCATCCTTCTTCCTACTATACGAATGAATATTCACATTAAAATTATTTTACCACTTAAAGTCGTTGTCACGTAAAACTTTCGCCCGTATACCGACGTTACAGGCAACCAATTTTTTTTTTGTTTTATATTTGAAAAGGTGATAGAAAAAACAGAGATTAAAACAGCATAGGAAAAATAATTTATTAGACAGTAAAACGTAACATAACAACATAATATCCTAGGTAACCAATACGCCAATGTAACCAAATTACGTATGTACAATACATTACACTTACAAATTGTTCGGTTTATATATTTCTAACACCTGCCCTTAAACTAAACAATTTGTAAACCAAATCGGACAGATACTCTTATATAATTAATCATTATCTTCTACAACCCGTCTCACATATTGGTTCTTTATATCGAAGTAACTGATCCTTTTACATTTGAATTTACTTTGGAACTTTTCCCCAACAAATATCACATTTAGTTTCATTATAATGTACCTCAAGCCCTTTTGAAGTCATCTTTCCAACCGATAACAAATTCGTTGACAAACCCGGCACGTAAATAACTTCTGTTAATTTTGTAGTCTTAGTGTGCCCTTTTAACAACAGCTCTTCTTCACCATGTACTTCGCTATGCATCTTTTCTCTATTAGCCACTGTCACCAACCGCGGAGTATCCACAACATAATTTTGCAATAAAGCTTTGTTGCTCGTCATGTGGCAAGTTGCGCCGGAATCCACATACCAGGCATTCGAATTTACATCTATACTATAGCTAATGCCGATAATAATGTTCCTCTCCACGTATTTTCACATGTTTCTCCTCCTTTTCCATTTTTGTTGGTTTTTGTCGGACAGTTCTTTGCATAATGATCCTGTTTTTTACATATGAAGCATTTGCCTTTCATAAAAGGTTTATTCGCTGTTTTTGCATTTCATTTTGCAAACATTGCGCCTTCTTCGCTCTTATCAAAGCCTCTACGCAATTCTTCTTGTAATAGTTTGCTCTTTACTGTCTCGCTGCATAATTTAATATTAGAATTTTCCAATGTCAGGATAAGCTGGTCATAATCTGATGATAGACCGCTCAGTATCAACACTGACAGGAAATCATCATCTAATGGAGCATTAATATCTCGTGGTTGTTGATCCAACTCCGTGATCCTTAAGAGATACGCTTCCATATCATTAAATTGTTCTAACTTCAATCCGAACATTGTACGTAAAAGTCCAAGACGTCTACACAGTCCTTTTTCTTCATAGGCCATTTTTAAATTATTCCAAGCCTCAAAGCCAGTGGTAGCATTTCGTACATGCGAAAACGACGATGGCTGCACCATCAAACATATTTTGGCAAGAGCCCGTCGTTGCTTGCGTTCGTCATTGTCCCTAGGGACACCCGACTCAGCCTCAACGATGCAGTCCCATAAGTCCTCATGTATCAAATACATCCGCATCAAAAACTTCCGTTGCCGTAATTGGATATATACCACTAAGCTTCTCAAAATTGACAGTTATTCCAGAACTCGAAGCTGTAGACAACCATTGAGATACTATGTACTAAAGTAGACAACAATGATACCGGCATCGCCGATGGCGATCGAACATTCCTTTTGTTCTGCATCTCGTTTTAAAAACAAAATTTAATACGTACAATTCTTTCTATTAATCTTGGTTAATAACTGGGAAGTGTGGAATACCTCCTGGGGTATCTGGGCCCATAACCTGATAGAAAAACAGAGATTTACACTGCATAGGAAAAATATTTTATTAGACAGTAGAAGGTAACAACGTGGTATCCAAGGCAACCATATGACAATCCTACCAAATTACATATGTACAACACCTACTTAAATTGTTTGGTTTACAATGATTTTCCCTGTTTTCCTCCTTTTCTGTTGAAAATTTCCCGAATTTTGTTTGCTACAAACCTCACGGAGCTCGAGACCTTTCCAACGAATGCAAAACCGTGGAAATCGGTTTGTGCGTTCTGGAGTTATAGAATCAGGAAGGAAAACCCGACTTATTTTTATATATAAGATTGCGGTTATTCACTTAACGGCTTAATGCCCGGTTCACATTATTCCAGTACGGCATTCCAGTCCAGCGCTGGAATGCTACTGGAATAATGTGAACCGGGCGAACCTGCACTGGAATGTACCATTCCAGTGATCAAATCCAGTCCAGTCGACTGGAATGGCGGTCTATTTTTCATTCCAGCGCGCCCATTCCAGCGCCACTGGAATAGTGTGAACGGCTAATCCAGTGCTGGATTATACGTTGAAGAGTGAATACAAATTGTTATTTTTTTGGGATAGGTGATAGCGTCGGTACAAAAGTCAACTCGCCAATTATCTGCAAATGTCAAAATGTTCAGGAAGGTGATTTTAATAAAAAAAGTATTGCTGTAAATCAGGGATTTCTTAAAATCAATTCAAGTTAATGAATTTGTATACTATTGATGACCCTCTATAGATACAATTAGACAAAATAATGTATATCTTACCTGTAAAAGAGATATCGCAGATTGATTAGTTGACTAACGAAAAGTCATTCATAAGTACGTTGTGGTCATTCATCTGTCAGTTATTAGTGTGCAATGATTGGTCATATCAATGTCAAATGCGTCCGACAGCGCCTCTTTCGTTTCAATCTTAAGTTGGGTTTACCATATTTGAAATGCCACAGATTCAATATTTTGCCACAATATGAGTTGTGTCATAATATTGATGTCCATGTATTTAAGTCAAAACTGCCAAAATGACACTTTGGCTAGTTGACTTTTGTACCGACGATAGGTGGTGACTAAAATGAAGTTAACTGAAAACCAAACTCTTCAATTTGTTTCTTTATATAGAGAACATGCATGTTTTTTTCTTTTTAGTTCTTCTTCCACTAAATCAGCTACTTCTTCTAACAGTAATAATTGAACAGTTTTAAAACAATTGTCAAACTTCTTTCTTGAAAGCATTGTCACTGTAGTGTTACCGATCTACAAGCTTTTGAACGACTGGAATAAATGTGAACGATATGATCCAGTCCAGCACTGGAATGGATTACCGCTGGATTACTGGACTGGAATAAATGTGAACCGGGTATAACTTCCATGGTCGTAAAACTCAAAGTATTTAATTTAACATGGAAAAGTACTTCAGTGTAGGTAATACTTCGTAATGTTTTTGTTAGGTATTGGTTTAGGTCGCGTTCCAATGTCCTCATTTTCATACAAAGAGTCTTAACCTCGCGGCCACACGATAACATTGGATAGTTTTTCGTGTTTATTCGTCCACTGTGGTCCATTAGTATCGTTCCTGAAGTCGTGTTGCGTGACTCCCAACATTTTGTAGACCCTACCAACTATCCCGGTGAGATAAAACTGAACATGGGACTTGGTATGTACTTAGGTACTGTTTAATTAAAAGATTGTCTGCCGGTTCATTTAGATTCATTTGTGCGAATAAGTCGTTGTGTCACGACTCATTGTGATTTACTGAGAGTAATGAGGGTATATTTGCGTTTAGATGTTATCACGCAGCAATTGTAATGGTCCTCTGGGTATAATTCTGGGAGGACATCGGTATTTATAAAGTAGAGTTAATAAATAAGTGATACGATTTTATTACAATCAATTTACTGTATTATTCGATGCTTCGGTCGCGTTTAAACTCTTAGTTGAAAAGTTCGAAGTAAATATTTCAATAATAGGAACCAATTATTTATTTATTTTATCGATGGTTGCAATCAGCTTGATTTAACACGTGAATCATGTACATAAGAACAACAATAACATAAGAATGTTGTTAAAGAACCTACCATCCATCGTAGATCAATGATGCTAAAAGGCAATAACTAAGTACGTCTTAATTTGACCTCCTTTATTCAGCAGGTTATAGTCCCTGAGAATAAGCCATTATTTCTATGATACATTCAAATTGGTAAATAAATCCATCCCAATATTATAAATGCGAAATTCTGTCTGTTTGTGTCATTTTCACGGCTAAGCTACCGCCCCGATTTGGATGGAATTTCAATGAAAATGGACGAAGACCCAAGACATACTCTGCTTTTTTTTAACTAAACCTTAAGGGGACGAAATAGGGGAAATATTTAAGTTTCCCGAAGCAAAGCGATAGCTTTCATTAGTAACTTCATAATTTTTTGTTACTTCAATGGAATTAGCCGACAAACGAGCAGGGGAAAGTAAATGGTCACCACCGCTCATGAAACAGGAAAACCAAAACTCAAAAATTACACGTCAGCTGATCGTACACAAATTTTAATGGGATCACAAATCAAGCACCAACTTTCGAACATAAAAAAAACCATGAAAATCGGTACACCCAGTAAAAAGTTAAGGTAACACATATAAAAAATATAAGAAAAGAGAACCTCTTCTTTTTACGAAGTCAGTTTTACACAGCCGAACTTTCTGTAAGTTGCGTATTCAATAATGAACTCGTATTTCAGTTTCGGTCGGCCAGCGTGTCTGTAGTACTGTAGTTCTGTAGTTGCTAGATCCCAATCTTTTTTGTTTACCGTTGAATACTGTCGCAGTCGAACTAGATTTATCATTACTTTCCTGATATCTGGCTGGTGTTACGTTTCCTAACCTCATTCCACTTATTGAATACTAGTTTTTGCCCGCGGTTTCGACTGAATGAGAGACAATATCAAAATCCTTACTAATATTATAAATGTGAAAGTGTGTTTGTTTGTTTGTTTGTTTGTTTGTTTGTGACGCTTTCACGTCGCAACAAAGCTATTATATGGTAAGGTTTATGTGTGTGGGGATAGTTAGGAGGGTGGAGAGTGACGTAGGCTACTTTTTACCGTGGAAAAACATCCCATTCCCATGGGAAGATCGATGTTTTGTTAGTTACTAGATATTTATTTTCGGAGTTGCCAATAGATGGCGTTAACAAAATTCATTTGCAAGTTCTGAATTACGCTATCAAATACTACATGTAATTTACTTAAGTCATAGGCAAATGTAATAGGCTACTTTAGCTCTGCCTCGAGAACTCCCCGCTCCGGCTGTGTTCAGTGTACCGCCCGTCCGCTGGCACTATCCTGTTGGCTGATGTCCGCAAGTTGCTGGACTCGCCGACACCGGTGGTGGGCGCGGGCGACTGGAACTGCAAGCATCCGGGGTGGAATAGCCTAGCTGCCAACAGAAGTGGAAGGCTACTTTTTGATGCCGCTGAACAGCACGGCTACACTGTCGAGTGTGTTGCACACCGTTACCGCGGCTCTGAATAAGAGAGAACGCGTGTGTGCAGTATTCCTCGACATGGAAAAGGCGTTCGACCGTGTTTGGCACGACGGCTTTCTCTACAAGATCTCGCAGCCGTCGGCGCCCCGGAGTGCCGTTAAGATGATCTCCAGTTTCCTCGAAAATAGAAGCTTCAGAGTAGTGGTTGAAGACGCCGAATCCACCGAGCGTCCGATCGCAGCCGGCGTCCCGCAAGGGAGTTGCCTGTCCCCGGTCTGCTACGCCTGCTACACCGACGACATCCCGGCGGCAGGGGGGGCGTCGCTTGCCCTGTATGCCGATGACGTGGCGTACATCACCACGTCGCTGAATAGAACCCACGCCATTGTCAAGATGCAGCGTGCGCTTGATGCCCTCCCCGAATGGCTCGCCGCGTGGAGACTGTCGGTGAATGTCGGGAAGACGCCGGCTGTGAACATAGGAGGATACCTCAACAGGCGGGACCCTACTCTGGAGCTTCATGGACAAGATATCCAATGGGCCCCACAGCCCAAATACTTGGGCAAAATCGACGGAAGACTCTCGATGAAGCCACAGGTTACGAAAGCCGTCGCGAATTCCAGAAGTGCGATGGCAGAAACCAGTGCTCTCCTCGAGCCTCCCTCTCGGACTGAAGCTCGGGGTCTACAAGACCTACATCAGACCCCGCCTCACGTACGCGGCAACGGCGTGGTACGCGCTCGCCAGCGAACCGCAGCGCAAGAGGATGCGCGCAGTTCAGGCGATTGCGCTCCGCCGGCTGACTGGTGCGCCGAGGTACGTCAAGAACGCCGCCATCCAGAGGGACCTTCGAGTCGAGAGCCTGGACGACTTCATCGAGCGATTGACACGCAACATGTTCGGGCGTGTCGACGCGTCGCGGTTCCCGCATCTGCAGGACCTGGCGCCGCTCCACACCCGTCCACCGGACCGCTGGGCCTTCCCGCGCGACTTGCTGGTTGCGCGGGACGGGCCTAGCACTGACTGATACTGGGGCTTCGTAAGTCGTCGCCCGACGCTGATCGGCTCCTGCTGGGCTTCCCACCAGCGGGATTCACCCGGTAGGGGCTCGATCGCCTGGGCGGCGCGAAGATGAACCCCATCCCGTTTAAGACTCTGTGGCCTGTAAAAAGGTCACCACTCACCGGACTTGACCTATTGGTTAACCACAGATGGACAACCAAGGGCCTTAGGGCCCAACCCAAGGACTGGCCCGTTTTAACGGGCCGCGAGAGACATCCCCAAAGGGGAACTAACTGTCCCGAGGGCTCCACACACCTCAGACAGGGTGGAGTGAAGAGAGCGAGTAGTAGGCTACTTTTTAGCCTAAATTCCTACGGGAGCGGGACCTACGCGGGTGTTACCTACGGGTCCCGAAGCGAAGCGCGGGCGGTTCTCTAGTATTTGATAAATATTTATTGTCAAAATACTTGTGTGACAAGATCGAATGGTCGATTTTCGGTGATATCTACCTTCTTGATTTTAATGTAGTTGATGGTACAGAGGGAGAGAGGGTACAGGGTTAGTTAGCGGTAGACACAGAGTAAGGGGAGGTACCCTAGTAGGTAGAATAAATAATAAATAAATAATAAACGCTTCACACTCAAAGCCCCACACTAGGATTCCCTGTGTCGTGGGTACCTTGGACAACACACAAGACAAGGACACACACCCAGACCGAGAACGGAAATTTAAAGTTATCATTCAAATTGCCGCCTCGCTGGGAATCGAACCCAGGACCCTCGGAACAGCGATCGGCGTGTTAACCATTGCGCCATTCGGGTCGTCATAAATGAAGAATAAAGTGGAATAAAGGGTTCGAATCCCAACTTCTTATTTTTCGTTATGTGCGTTTTAAGTATTTTAATATCACTAGCTAGTGAAGGAAAACATTATGAGGAAACCTGCATGCCGAAGAGTTCGCGAAAACTCAAAGGTGTGTGAAGTTCGCCAATCCGCACTTGGCCAGCGTGGTGGACTATACCTTAACCTTTTCATTCTGAAATGAAACCCACGCCCAGCATTAGTACAGTTATGAGTAGCGATGATGATGATGATGACAGATATTTTATGAATTTATTATATTAGTTACATTAGTTTTATGAAGATCTGCTCAGGCGTTTAATAAATTATTAGCTCATTAGATGATTTTCTTAGTCGGAGGTTTCATAATTTTCAATTTACTGTTATCAGTTAGGAAAGACATGACTGGAATTGTCTCAGTGATTGTATGGTACATAGGTTGCCAAGTATATGAAGGAGGTTTAGTGGGTTCGATTTCCGGAGAGACGGAAATTTGAAAGATGTGTAGCCTGTTCTCGATGTGTTGTGTCTTTGTGTGTTGTCTAGTCTTTGGCATGTACAAAGATTCTTAGTGTTTATGGCTACGAATGAGTTCCATTAAAAAAGTGCTTTAAATACGGATAGTGAATGTAATGTTTTCTTGGTGCTGATGTCAGAAAAAAGTAATCTACATATTGCGTCATTTCATTTGTAAATTTGAGTTTTTTATTCTGATTTACTACGTACAGAGAGAATTCAAATTCACTTATAAAAACCCTCGAAAATCCTCCAATGAGCTCCTGATCATTAAACGCCCGAACAGATCTTCATCGTTATATATAAAACTCTTGCGTTACTGAGTGATTGACTGACAGACAACGCACAGCCGAAACTACTGAACGGAAGCATGAACGGAAGAAGCTAAAATTTGGCATGTATGTTCCTTGGGGAGTGTAGAGCAAGAGTAAGAAGAGAGGATCTTTGGAAATTCCACCCCCCAGAAAGGGTGAAATAGGAGTGTGAAGTTTAAACGAATTCCACGCGGGCGGAAGCTAGATATAATATATGGCTTATTTAAATATAATTTTACGCCAATAAATAAATCATTTGTCAAAAAATGCCTCATATCATTTCGGAAAAGACAGACACACAGACAGACATGTCAAACTTGATAACACCCCTCTTTATAGGGGGAGAGGGGGGGGGATTAATAAGAGATGTGCTGTACGAAGTACGAACCGTTGCAACGATACTCAAAGTAGCTTTGTGCATACTTCAATTATTATGACAGGTCCCTTTAGTACAGACATTTTATTTTATGACAAATATTGTATCGTAAGAAAAGAGTGGAGACTTATCCCACAACTTTTCTATGACAACCTAATGGTCTTAATAGACCATAGGGTAAGAATAAGAATGGTTAGTTTGCTTGCTTATGCTTATTATGCTATCTTATAGGTACCTACCTAGCGGATATTGATTGTTTTTGTAAGACTTTGCATAAAATATTTTCAGATATTTTTACTCAATATTGTACATGAAATTAGTTAACTAGCCTTTTAGATTAAGGTAAGTAGGCCTTTGACCATGTTAGGAAAGAAAAAGTGTTGATTATTATCGATTTATAATAACAATAGCAAGGACCTAAAGGGTCTAGTACATTACGTGTATTTCTCATTGAAAAAATTCTGCAAGTCATTGATTGACGTAACCTTTACAATCAAATCGGAATCAATTCCTAAAGCCACAACAGTTATGGTGTAATTGAACTGCTGTCGTAACTATGGTCGATTATCTGTTCAATCACTCGATGTCATTTAGAATGGCTTTCAAATCGACCACAAAATTATTGAATTCCCCGGAAACTTTAGACGTAATAATATTAAGTGCAGTTCGAGTATAAATATTTGCCTATCATATGTATAATTGCATCGACCGAAAAATTAATGCTAGGTAGAGTACCTGCCGTTAATTTTAACACTTTCCGAGTCGGCAGATTTTGTCTCGCAAAATATTTTATTTACGAGCTGAGCCCGCGGTTTTGTACGCGTATATGTGTTTTTTTCCCGCGGGGATTCCGGGTAAAAAAGTAACCTATAGGTAGGTATGTTTCTCCACAACCTCTTCTAACTACAGTGAAACGGGGTGAATAGAGATTGCGGGTTGAATAGAGACAAAACTGAAAACGTAATTCAATGCGTGATATTCAAAAGGAAACGTTATTAAAGTGTATATTATTAGAGTCTACAAATTAAAAAACAAAATATACCCTTTAGTAACGTTTCCTTTTGAATATCACGCATTGAATTACGTTTTCAGTTTTGTCTCTATTCAACCCGCAATCTCTATTCACCCCGTTTTACGGTACCAGTGAAAGTCCCATAAAAAACCATTCAGCCGTTTCACAAACAGTTCCCTTAATTTTATTTATAATGTAAGATTATCAGGTTTTAAGTGGGGTATTATGATAAAATATACACCATTTCGCTGGCTCACTATTACAAGGTTCTATGTGTTATTAGCTAACTATTTTGCAAAAATAAACTTCAAAATATCATATACTACGCGGTCATATGATGTTTTTATCAACTAAAAGGTATAATGAAGTTCTATGGCTTATTACAAAACTTCATCAAAAATAACATAGAACCTTGTAATAGTGAGCCAGCGATTTGTTGACACCACCAGCAATACAAATTTAATCCATCAAAAAGACAGACAGACTAATATTGTAAAAATAATATTTTTCACTTCTGTTAACCCTATCAAGTCCCCTCAGACATTTTAATAAGACTTTGTCATATAGTATGGACTATAATAAAACAAGGCCTTAAATAATGGCACTTACAGAATACAACTTAATTAAGTAACAGAGCAACTACTGGCGTGACAACTAGTACTAAATACAAAACAATACATAGTAATATATAATTATGGAAAGTCCTTTTACTACCACATTTTATTTGATGACAAATATTTTACCGTCCGTTATTTGTCACCAGAGAAACCCATCGCCTTGGTAATGACGCCGTAACGCGTCCCATAAATTTCAAGGCTCTGTAACGTATACCTCTATAAATACACAACTAAAGTGGTGATTTACTCATACGCAAGACGATCACAAAAAAGCTAGTATATTGTTGTAATGCATCGTTTAAAATTAAACGTTAAGTTCTTCACGATTTAACATCGGGTGTTAAAAAACTCAAATAAATTAAGTATATATTACCGATGTAGCTTTATTCGTTTTAGCCTTTTATCTATAATTGCAGACTCCTTGTAAGCGAGAAAAAATAAAGGTACCTAAATATAATCATCGCCACCTCAACCCATCATGGTCCACTATTGAACACGGGTCTATTTTCAGAATGTGAAGGTTAAGGCCATAGTCTACCATGCCGGCTAAGTGCGGGTTGGCTGTCTTCACACACCTTTTTTGCGAACTTTCCGGCACGCAGGTTTCTTAGGGATGTTTTCCTTCACCGTTTGTAGCAAGTGGCACTTAAATACCTAAAAAGAACATAGCTCTGAAAAGTGAGAGGAGCGTGTCCGCTGTGATCAAACCCGGACCTTCCGCATAGAAGGCTGAATTCCTAACCATTAGGCTATCACCGCTACAGGTAAAAAATCATCAGTATGAAAGCACCACCACTAATTTCTAATTACAACTAATTAATAATTCACTTTAAAATGTCTAACCCTTTTTTATTGTGGATATTTTTAATAATGCACTTGAATACTTTTTTTATGGTGAATTTTCCAAGTACGCCTATATCTCACTATTTCATTAATAATTGTAATATATCAAGTCTGGTAAACACGTCAAGTTTGGTGAATACGACTAATTTGGAAGGTAACTCAAGCAAGAGGGTGGTAGGTTCCAGGATGTTTCAGGTAGGTTCAGGGACATACCTATAAGAATATGAGTGATAACATTATTATTTTTATGATGATACTGATAATGCAATTTGCCAGACACGCCACCATATGCATGGATTCTTACGCAAAACAGGAAGTAGCTTCTAGCAACACTTACGAAACCCTAGTCTAGTTTTATAGATTTTCAGTCAGGGTTTACATCACGTCATATCGATTTTATAATTGTACCACGCGTACACTTAAGTTGTATAAGTACTTACTTACTTACTGAAAAAAGACAAACAATAAAATGTTTTAAAAACTGCTCGGTCATAAAAACCATTGAACCAAATTTAAGGATACGAGATAAAACTTTTTAACACTCACGACGATAGATAATATTCAAAATAGTAATATAATATCCTGCAGGCAACGATTTTATATCCATAAAATGAAACTGAGAGGCCTTAAAAGCTTTAAATCTGTACACTTTGTCCCAAAGTGCTGTTGACGGAGCTTTTTATTGAGAGGGATTAGATAAGTGACGACCGTGAAGGTCTATAAACCTTAAACATAATGTAAGTTAGTGGTACGAGACTGATGATTAAGGACCAGGTTGATTTAAGAGCCCTTAGCTGGTAAATCGTACAAGAATGAAGAAATCTTGAGAATTGCAATTTTTACTGGATGTCGTCTCTACACGCGTGCGTGAGCAGTTTTATATAATTGCTGATTGACTATAAAAGAGTGCATCTGGTTACACTTTTAAAGGCAACTATCTCAGTCCTTGAGGGCAAGCCATCTGCGACTCAAATTTTTCTAATATGCAAATAAATGCAGGGTAATTTCGTGGCCATATGAGTTTAATCAAATATGTACATTTGTTTTAAACCCTCGACGTGCTTGTAACTCAGAGCAAACCTTTGAGCGTTGCAACTTCTGGCCTTCGGATAAGAATCAATAGTGTCTTTAAATAGGAACCGAATTCAAAGTATCGATCGATTCGATTTCTAAAGTCTCTTGGTGCAAACGATTGCTCATTCTATGCAAAGTATGAAGTAATCATACATCAAGTGTTTGGTCATATAAACAATATGGTATATGTATGAATAGGCACTCTTTGGTTTCATATTATTTTTAACTTATTAGTCACTTGACCTATAGTAAAGTACTGTTATGAAAAATAACACACTCAATTTGAACAAATAAAAATACTCAGAAATGTTTTTGCTGGAGTTCATTTTAATTTGTGTATTTGCCTCTTCGTATGTACCTATGTGATGTACCCATTTACTAGACAAATATTTCGGCGCTCCTACCCAACTTAAAATTCAAATCTACCTACCAAAAAATTGATATGGTAATGCCAAAAATATAATTAAAATACGTATAATTAAGTATACGAACAGATCGTTAGTCTTGTTTGCGCGTGGAGTACCATCTATGTAGCTGGAAACTTCTCAGTGATCAGTTTCAACGTGATTCCACTTTCAATGTCTTTATACTTAGTTACTAAACTAATATCGAAAGATAACTGGATACACAAAATATTATTGGATTTTTATGACGAAACAAAAGTCATTGAAGTTCAAGAAATTGAAAGCCTAGTAGTTAGGTTTAAAATAAAAACAAGTCACATGTCTAAAACTCAACTAAATATAAATTGCAGATATAAACTCTTTATAGTTTTTGGTATAAAATATATCCGAAGGCATAAAATTCAAATGAATCTGTACAAAAGGTTGTGAATGAACCTTTCAAAATTTTTCGCGCCTTAATTCAGTTGCTCCTTTTGTCTTCCAATGAAATTTAAGAATGAAAGGAATACCTAATACGAAACCCATTTAAGGGTCGAGTGAGGTAGAATAGCATTCCAAAAGCGTATCATTTGTTCGTATCTTAATGGATTCTACGGAGCTTTGCTATGGAGTTTTTGCCAAAAAAACTTTAACCAAAGGGAATACCGGTAGAAATACTATTGAGGAGATCTAAAATTATACTATTGAATTAAATTAAATATATCTACGCATTGGAATTTAATAGATTTTTTTAATATACCAGGACACCTAGTGTATTTAAAAATTGAAATGAGAATAATTATGTTAACAGAATGCACAATGCGCGATCAACATTCCTAAAAACCAAATAATCCCAACTAAGTTTTAAAAGTCCATAAATATTTAAACGTCGAATCTCACGTCAGAAAATAAACATAAAAATAATGGAATCCATCCCAAAGTATAGGGACAATTTGAAATTGGAGGATGAAACTGGTTTTAAAGTGCGTATATCGTTTTGTAGGCTCAGTCTTCCTGTTCTCGGGTGTTAAATTTATGTCGTCCGGTATTGACAATCAATTTAGAATTTAGATTGAAGGCATGTAGTGTAATGGGAAATGACCTTACTCGTTTACAGATCTTCAATATTGCCGCTAGAGATTTTTGAGTTCACCGCACTTGCTATGAAAAAGTGATATTTTTAGTCACGTAAATAGATGCTAGGAATTTGTGTGTGTTTGTCTGTCTGTCTGTTATTTGTTCACGCTAAATTGCTGAATCAAGACGATTCGAAGAAGATAGGATAGCTTTTATACCGAAAAAAATTTTTCTTTGTAAACTATTAACGATATTTTACAGTTTACAACTCCCAAAGTTGCGAGAGCTAGTCACTAGTCACACATAAGAATCAAAGCTGAAAATCCATTGTCTATTAGTATTAATATCGGCAGATTACCCGGTTATTGAATAAGTAGGAGGTACACGGTACTGTAGAAACATAAAACAAGCAGTAAGTGCAAAGTTTTTGACTTTCAAACATGATAGCACAGTTCAGCAAACAGTTATAAAAGTCCATAAACGTTAACAAAAGTAACAATGCTTACTGCACCTTCTATGTAGTTATCATTTAGGTACTTCTACTTGTCAACGAGTTGCGTTAATTAGTTAAAACTATGGTAGGTACCTAGTCTAAAAGAGATTGTTTTTGATAAAGCCGCTAATTATACCTCAGTTTCTTACCTTTTAGAACTGTTTTATTATTAAACTAGTAAACCCGCCCACTATCTGCTATGGAAAACAATTCGTTAGTACTTCCACTCGAAAATGTACTTTATTCAGACAAAAAATGTAAACGATAGTAAATAGTGCAAACCGCAAAAAATAAGCTTTAATGAAGATTTCCATTATACCTGCTATATTTTATTATTTCTCATAAATACATCATGGTTGTACAATAATTGTTTAATTAAATTGATTATTCTTATTGTTACACAAACATTTTCTAGTCTAGACAGTTTAAATAATTATTATGGACTATGTCGTCTGAATAATTATAATAAGATCAATTGGTTAAGTCGCTAATTTCCAATTCAATTCAATTTACCAATGGTAATTTATTATAATATTATGTAAAGATACGAAATCATTTCTTTATTATAATATCGTTTATTATCTAAACATATATTTCAGAATCCTTTGAAAGTTTGATATGAAAAACCGTTTGCGAACGCTTCGGTGGCTTAATAAATCAGGTTTTATTTTTTGTACTGACATTTTGTGGGATTAAGTGTTTTTGTTCAGTATTTTAACCCAAGGGCGTATTAAAAGTTTTATAAAGTGAATTTTTTAAGGTGTAGAAAAAAGTAGTAATCGTGTAATAAAAAACTGGCGACGTATAATATTGATTAAGTTGATTAGGTCGAGCTGAGCAAATATGGATGCGGTCAGTTATTGTTGACCGCTAGTGACAGGGTCTTGGTAGCTTAGCGGTCATGAATTCGACCTCCTACTCGGGGTTCCGGGTTCAAATCCCACAGCGTCCACATCTGAGTATTTGAAGACATGTCTTCAAATCAAATTCAAATTAAATCATTTAAATGTCAGTCGCCATAACGGTGAAGGAAAACGTCGTAAGGAAACCTGCAGGCCGGAGACTTCGCAATAACAGCCCTAACCTTGTCATTGTGAGAGGACACCAGTGCTCAATAGTGGTCTATGTAGGGCTGATATGAGATGAGTGACAAGGTTTCAGCGTCATTCTGTGCTTCGGAGAGAAGCCTTCGTTTCTTGTTAGAGGCTCTATCCATCCTTAACTTGACTCCAACCAAACTATCTACCCGCGGTACAGGATGAGCCAGGGACGAGGCTTACTAGGCCAGGTCTTACCACTGTTTAAACTCGGCAGAAGGTATTCAATTATTCATGTGTGCTGAAAGTGTATTTTTATCCACCTGGCTAGCTTCCGCCATTCCCCTAGAAACAATCACGAAATGTTTCCAATGAGTTTCGCTTGCAATGACGGAGATCCAATCATCCAAGTCATCTGCTTTCTTCTAGGCCCGCAACGCAACGGGGACTTATTTGGTGGACATCAATGAACTACGGTGAGTACTAAGCAAAAAATCGATTTATAAGAATTTTTTAAACACATCCTATTGGTCTCTGTATCAGTTTATTATTTAAGAAAAACGTGTCGTAATATTTTATCATTCCAATAAATACTACGTAATCAAAAGTACATTACACACATGACACCACCTATCGTTTTATTACGTAAATATGACATTTTGACATCATAGTGATATTTTCTATTCATTCAAGGTTTATCCTTTTATTGTCGTTCGTCTTATTATTTAATTATATGAAATTCGACATCCCCATATACCTACGTTTACTATGGATTGAGTGTTAAAGAATTTTTAGAAACTGAGTGATATAAATGGCTCAAGTGACAGAATGTAGCGAGAATTATTTATAAATATTTAATATTAATATCGAATAAAATCTTGAAACAGATATAAATGAAAATATAAATATAAATACGACGAATAGCTCCATTCTAAGAACTATGCGATTATTATTTAATGGACGTTTCTTTTATAACCTACAACGGAGATTACCTCTTTACACATTCAAAAAATAAATAATTTGAGACTACCCACAACAATTGTTTCACATAATAGACCAGGGTAGAAGCCTCTAAAAATAATAAAAAGTGAAAAAAAATAATAGTAGGATGAAACCCATTAGAAAAGGAGGGGAATTCCTAATATTTTGAGGTTATGTGAAAAAAGTGTAAATACAAAAGTTTTAGATCTTTTTATTACCTACAACTTTGCCATTTGACTTTTTTCGATAGGACTTTTAGTTTTGCCGGAAATCGAGAAAAACCGTTTTTTACCCTTAAAAACTCACCCCCATCCCCTTCCCGACCTCAGATCGCCCGTAAATTATTTTTCCTTTCATTTTTATAATATTCCCCTCCTTTTCTAATGGGTTTCATCCTACTATTATTTTTTTTGGTTTTAAAAATTATCGACCCTGGTCTATAAAACGAAGACGATATTTCTTAAACGTTAGTATCACTTGATTACTAAAAACTATTACTTGCAACCTCTGAGTTAAAGTATCTGACATCTATTCGGTTCCCTTCGCACCTAAGAATTCAATTAATCTTGTCTCACAGCCGGTCCACTGACCACGGGATTCGTGCCTCGTAATTACGTTTTGTTACAAAAAATACATAAATCCGTTCCATCCATGGTGCTTGAGAGAATAAAAGAAAAAGCACTGTGTAACGGCTACCGAACAATGAGTGATGATATGGGGATTAAAAGTAATTCTCTATTCTTCTTCACTTCTTCGCACCGACAATGTCATTCTCTTAATCATTCTCTCACTCGTGACTTCGAGGCGAAATCGCGACAATGGTAAGTTATTTAGGATCTGATTTAGTAACACATATTATATTAATCGTCCACCATGTTTCGACCAAAACTCAAGAGTAATCTCTGAAATTAAGGTAGTGTGTCATCATAGTTACATCATATTATATGGAATCAAGCTACAAAATATCAAGTATCATAAAGATACTAAATGACATGTGAAGAACTGAAACCGAACACCACAATGTGAGTGGATATTATTTTAACTTATTATTCTTTAACTTAGACGAAAAATTTCCATCTTACATAATTTTATTAAATACCCTAGCTGTTGTCCACGACTTCACCTTCGTGGAAGGAAGGTGGAGGGTGGAGGAAAGTGGCTACCTTTCGTTTTTATACGTTAAGGAGTTTGATAATTTGTGATGAGTGAGTCGATTCCCAAGTGTAGATTAATTTATACTAGATATAGGTATACTGTGCATCTTAAACAAGTAGTAAATTACAAATATGATTTACACGTGCGATTTATCATGTGAAAAATTAATCTTCTAGCACACCGCATCGCCTAGAGATATTTCAATATCCTACAAAAGAATCCCATTTATTTGAGCGAGCCTGCCGTTGTTCTTCATATTTCTGCGGTAGTAACAAAAGCTCGTGGGATCGAGGCATGACCTCTGAGAAGCGCGGCGTGGGGAGAAACGAAGAGAAAAAAACATGCGCACGAGCACGCAAATGAAATCGAAATAGCCCAACTCTGGCAAGGTTCGCCGAATGAGATACGGCATTTCGATTACCCATTGTCGGTCAGAGACCGTGAGGACGCAGCGGAATCTTTTGATATTTATTTTATCTAAATCTTTGTCACAAAAACCTCAACGTAAATGGAGATTTAATGCAAATATCTTAACGTTTTTTGGCAGTCAGCCTTCAACTGCCAGAATACGAAATTCGCAGTAAACTGGTTGGTGTTCAATGATGTAAAGCGTTCTGTTGTCGCGGTTGAGTAAGCTGAATGATTTATCTTCAAGATCCGCCAATATTCGTTTGTTTATATACGGATGAAAATACGGAGGAAAAAAAGTACATTAAACAGCTTTAAATAAAAAAGCAAACTAAGTTTATATCCTGCATTAAGATGTTATTTATCGAGACAAAAATTGAAATATAAAGAATATTTTATTTTTTGCACAACAATAGGTACTTAATTTTCAAATATAAACAGTTATAATAAGAGCAATAATATAATCATATTATAATTATAATAAAAAGTTATAATTAATTATTCCTTTTAAGGTATAATGTCATGTCCGTCTGTTCGTCCGTTATGTCACAGCCACTTTATTCGGAAACAATTAAGCTTACACAGTAGAAACTTTTTCGCAACTTGGTGACTTCTATCCATTATGTTTAAAAGATTAAAACTTAAAACTCGCTATGCAAACTGGAATAAAAAATGTTTTCATAAAACCTATAGTTTTAATAAAATTTAATTTTCTGAACATTTTTTTCTCAAAGGCATTCGTTTGAAAGATAGACTCTTTTTAAAGTGTTAAAATATGTTTTTTGAGATGACACATATATTATTACAAAACCGCAAATATAACTTTGCCATCGGGTCGTCAATCGTAGTTAAACTGATCTATGCTTGTTACTACGAAACCCTTCACGAAACCCACTCGCACTTGGCTACTTTTATGGCCAACCTTCATCGTCATAAGTAAACACGCCATAAGGTTTGATAATTGGTTTAAATCACTTTAATTACAAAATGTTAAATCGTTCAGTAAGTTGTTAGTCATGTCATTATTTACACAGAAAGAGATCTGATACTCCTTTAATATTTTATATCTACAATTAGAAGCAGTAAAAAGCTTTCTCATTAACTGTTGTTTTTAATGCGTACACGATCTATCATAAAACATTAATAATTATTAAAGGTTATCATTATTTCTGAATATTATTGCAATAATACACAATGGCTGATGAACTCAGGGAATTCCGTATTACATCACCCTTTTATAGCGCTATAATTTCGGTTCTAAAGAAGGGTCGTCTTAACGCAAATAAAGATTTTGCCCTATGTAAGCGAAACTATAGGTACAAAAAAAATTGTTGCTTATTTTTTCATTTAGTAAACTTATAAAAAATCTATATTGGAAATAATTTTATATGCATACTAGCTTTCATTTCGTTTCGAACTTGTTTATATCAGAAACCGGGAAAGGGGAAGGGAGGATCATTCTAAAAAATATTTCTTGGTGGTAACTTGCGTCATTTGAATAACCTAACTATTTTACATACAAAAAAATATCATAACATCACTCCGTCACCTGAAAGAAGTATAAATATTCAGACAAACTCACTTTCCCATTTATAATATTAGTAAGGATTTTATTAAGGAAAATGAAAAATCGCTGTTTAAAGATTACTTAATATTTTTCTCTGTTTTCCTTCTTATTTGTTCGACAACGCATTGGTGATGCCTTTGATGTACTAATGTCCATAGACAACTTTGACCACTCACCATCGGGTGGCTTGTCTGCTAATATCTGCGCCGTACTCGGTAGAATAACAATAACAATAATACTTTTTATTGTATACCAGACCAAAAAGATTACGACAATGGAGTAGCAGTATTAGGTAATAAAATCTTGAATGATTCAGAGTTTCAGAAGGCATGTAAAGCCGTAATTCACATCAGCTCAGTTTAATGTGGTCGATCGAGGCTTCCTCAAGTACCTATGTAGAGATACAATCATGAAGGCTACTAAAGGTTTGAAGCTATGGCTTATACCGATAGCTATATTATAGCTTGATAAGGATAACGACCCTGTGTACAAAAAACTTGTAAGGAACGAAAGAAGCTAATTATACACTACGGTGGCATACGACCCCACCCTCATCACGCGATCGCAACGCATTTATTTGTTGAAGAAATCTTACTAAGGTTTCCATTATTTGTGTTGATTTCCATGAAATACATAAAATGCTATAATGTTGCGATAAAATATTAATACAATGCAGAAAAACACGTCTGAACGTTATAAGTTTTATGACGTTCGTTTCCGATGGTTCATTGTATTTTTTATTCTTCTATCTCCCAATAATACAGAGGTCTACATCAACCGATTCACAAAAATTCACAAATGCGTCAATTTCATAATGTCGCAATAGTTTGACAAATTTTATGTCAATTTATATTTTGTATGCTAGTTGTGTCAAACTATGCAAAACTAGCAAACATGGGCCATTGTTTTATTGATAAACGAATTGTAAAGATTTTCAAGAGTATAAAATAATTTGTCCCTATCACAATAATGATTAAGTTATGACAAAAGGAACAAAAAAACTATTTTTTTATATTTGGAGTTATTTTACACTACTAAGACAAAGACACTCAGAGTTTAAGATTGTAGTTGAATGAAGTTTATCGTAAGGCTTAATGCTCTAGACATATAAATAGCTCGTAAAGAGAGTTTATTAATAGTGCAATATCAATTTTCATTTTCTTTCTTTACTAAGACGCTCTGAACCCAGTTGGTAGTGAGTGACCTAACCTGCGAAGCGAGGGTTCTCGGGATTGTGGATTGTTTGTGTTAATAATGAGTGTGTTAGCGTTTATTTATGATTATTTACAATTAATGTTACATTTTCCATGTATATTTCTCGCATTGTTATGAGGTTATTTAAGACATTTTTTTTTTTGTAATTTACATACAGTTAATTCAAGTATGATCTTAAAACTTGACTTGCATTTTCCATCAAGATTCAGAAAATTCATCTTTGCAACTCTCTTTCAAACTTCCATCTCGTTCGTCCTGAAACCGACTATTAAGTACCTATTATTTAACTTCTATATGGAGTTTTCGACGACGTCGACTGTTTACTTTGTTTTACAACTTAGAACTTTGTCAAGATCTTTGTTAGTAAATCAGTTTTAAAAAATGTCTTTATAAAGTTGTAGAGTGAAGGAAACCACAAAAACCATGCATTTATATCACATGTAGATTCAGTGTTGCATAGCCTACACAAAAGTTAATTTAATTAGAAAGAAGACTAAAGACTTTACTTAGTGGCCAAGGAAAATTACCAATTTTCACACATCTTTAGGTTTAAGCAATCTTTGTTGCACGTTTTGCACTCACCGACACTACAGACAGATAATGGAGTCAAGTCTCTCTTGTAGGAGGGCCTTGGACACTTTATTACTCAGTTTAAGTGTGGTGGTTCTCGGGCATAATAGGGTTCTACTTACCTGGATAACCACCGTCCAACCTTCTAGAATCGTTTTGATTTTGGATTTCAAAATATCACACATGCGATGGCAACACCGATGGCTGTTGCTGATGTCTTTGGTTAACTCTGACCACTTATAATCTACTAGCTTTTGCCCGCGGCTTCGCCCGCGTAAAATTCGTTTATATCGCGAACCGGGGAAGTGGGGGAGGGGGTACGTCATCAACTGTCTTCCTGGAAAAAATCATCAAAATCGTTGTTTTCATACAAACTTTCATCCCCTATTTCAAGCCTTTAGGGGTTGATTTTTGAAAAAAAAAGTAGCCTATGTGTGACTCTGGGTCTTCAACTATGTTCATTCCGAATTTCATCCAAATCGGACCGGTGGTTTAGCCGTGAAAACGTCACAGACAGACAGACAGACAGACAGACTTTCGCATTTATAATATTAGTATGGATTTGTCGTATCGATTAAAGGCCATTTCTAAAAATATTATAATTCTGGTATAGTTAGCAAGGTGCAAATTCTCAAAGTTTGTAATGGCTACGTAACATTAGGAGCACATTATTGTCTGAACACTACCATAAATTTAACTTTATCTTGTTTTTTACATCTTTAATAGAATATGTCATAACAATGAAACATTTTATTACAAGAGTCCAAGTATCTTAAGATCATCGCTACAAAATAAAACCAACTTATTATTTGCCTACAATATACCAGGTTTATGGCCCGAGAAATCTGAACGTAGCCGAGCCCTCTGACTTTGCAAAATAAATTTAAGAAATGAATCTCAACAAGCACGCTTACAAGGCCATGTTTTGTATAAAATCAACTCGCACTATGGCTAAATTTATTCAAGTTTCAAAGTATTTCCTTATGAAACTCCTTGTGTGGCAAACTTTATAGTTTAGCCTATGACAGTGCATCGTAGAGTAGACTACAATGAGGTGCGCTCCGACGTCTTTACAGGCATAATCCGGCTAGCACAAAAAGTTAGCTGGAAGTCGATTGCAATAAGAATATAGCTATAGTTTCATGTGTGGTTGTTATGGCGAGGTGAGGCCTGGGTCGGCTAGCCGGCTAGCGTCCGGCGGGCGGGTTTGTCCTCAACTCGGTAGCCGGTAGCCGGCGGTCGCCTTAGTTCCACTAGTACGTTACGGGTTCACTCGCGTAGCGGACGCGCGTCGCATTCATTCCGTAAGCGGCGCGCGCAACATAAACAAAATACACGATATAAACATCGAACTTTGGCGGACTTGTGTGTGCGAACTGTGCTTACGGACGTTAACAAGTGCATTTGGGGTGACAGTGGGGGTGTTAAGCGGGAGTCTGGAACGAAAGTGGCGCTGGAGTCGGGCGCTATTGTTTTACATAAGAGCTGATAACCCGCCTTTCGTAATTGTTGCGTGATAACAGTAAGTATCGCTTTGAATTTATATGTGATTGCTTTACAAGTGATTTAATGGTAGATAGTAGAAATACAATAGAGTACTTTAATACTTTTTATTGAAGTAGTAATTTTATACCTAATAACGATTTATTTTGTTGACTATATCTTATCGTTGAGTGAACGTATTTTGTTGTAATGAGGGTAGGTCCAGGTATGTTTACGGCCCTTATTTTTAAATCAGATACAGTCGGCGGCGATCAGTCACGAAGTTTTGCCATAAAAGGCGAATAGCTATCGGCGTTATCTCGACACTCAATCTCCAAGGTGAGAACTCCTAATTTCGATGAAAGATTTTTTTAGATACCTATTAGGGTTTTGTTGATGTTTTTGTATCAAAATGGTAACCATTTTTGTAAATATTTTTAAGTTCTCTTTTTTTAAATTTTTTAATAGATAAAGAGTCTACATCGCATGTTTATTTATGAAGGAGGAAGTTTGTCCAAATTATCTGCCTGTCTGTCCAGAAATTCATCGGCCTGGATTAAATCAAAAGGAATTTTTGATCATCAAATTGGGTACCTACCACTAACAAAAATTTCACTAGGTACCTAATCATATTATCTTCAATTTATATTCATGAACATAAGCTATCACCATTAAAAGGGATGAGTTGGCAGCACGCCAATAAGGAAGGAACGGTGTAGGTATAGCACTGATCTTCCGGAGTAAAACACACTCGGAATAGCAGCCATCATAGAGTTTTCACAACCCATATCTTAAAAACGATTTTCATTAAAGTCCCTGAGACAATATCCCCGGTAATAATATCGAGATAACATTAGATCAAACCATTAACATGATATTAACAAGCGATATTTCATGTGATTAAGACTTTTCATCACATACTATAATGATAATGAATAGTCATTGTTCTCAAAATCAAACAACTTATAAGACGCTCCGTCACTCAGAGCAATTCGCCTATAACCAATTCAATATTCAATGAATAAACAACCAACCCAAATTCAACCCAAATGATTATCCGAAGTTTTTGATACATACCACGAGGTATTCCCAGCTCTCTAAGTTGTGGCAATTCGTATAGGTATACAAAGTTTCGCGCATGTCCAAGTCGTCTGCGAGCATTCGTCTGTAATGTTACGATGTAACATTACAGACTGTAATGTCTGTAATGTCATGAATCGTCTGTAAGAAGAATCGTCTGTAATGTCATGATGATTCATTATTTATTATAATACCTATGCACATGTTGAATTTTAGAAGCTGCGCAGGCGCATAATGGTTTTCTATGACAGAAAAATGTTAATGTGGATAATAATAAAATTGGATTAGTGACCACGATATGCAAAATAAAAATGGGTTGATGCTATGTTTGTTACTGTTGTAAAATAACTGTGCTATTTCTCAAGACATATTTTAATACCGGTGACTCCGTCATATCGATACGAGCAATTAATTTAATATGAAATACTTAAGACTGACTTTATATTGACAAAAGAAGAAAGCCGAGGTAAGTTCCCATGGTGGCTACTTCAATGACAGAAGAAATGTATGTACATATATTTTGCTGACGTTAATGAGCATAGAAGTTATGAAAATAATAAGTAGCCCTTTTTTCTTCTACTTGCCTGTCAGTTTAGTTAGGTTTCTTCGACATCAAAAAAATAAGAAGGTTAGTAAGTAATAATGGCTAAGACATGAGGATAGAATGAACAGTACATTATTAAAAACAATTCCCGCAAATCCATTAATGTATTACTTCTTACAGTTCAGGGACCCTAGCAACGAGAATCAAACGTGACATTTAGCTCAAGTACAAAGTTTCAATATTAAATGAAAGCCATTTATTGAATGGCTAAGATACAGAGTGGCTGTTGCGACCGATAGACGGCCGATCGAGCTGCATGGCCAATATCTAAACGATTCATCTCTAATCGTATCTCTAACAATGCTGTCGTTTCGCGCTAGGCTTCGCAAAATCGCATAATGCACAGTATTGAACCTATCGAAGGTTAATATTAAAAGACTGCGGTAATACTCCAGGGATTCGAACAGTTTTCTACAATTTTACGTTATGAACAAATAAAAACCTGACTTATTTTCTTTGCGAAGGAAAATATTAACCTACACATGTCTGCGTCTATGGTTTTGATATCTTATTTTTAAAATTTTGTGGATTATATTAACATATTTTTGTTAACGTCACCCTTCACACCGTGAAACAAAATACAAACCCATCAAAGACGGCTATGAGTTGCTACGACGATTAAAAGCATTTTTATATTCTCTCTCTCTTCGGTTCGCTTTGAGAAAAGTCTTAAGATCTGCACACAAAACTTCTACTAAATATTGAAACGAAACTCGTTAGCTACCTTTATTTTATTTATTTATGAGGGGGTTAAAGTAAACACATTTATTCTCGATATTCTTTCATGCTCAAACTTCGATCCGCTAAAGTTAAGTAATGTTAAGATTGATAACACAAATATTTTATTATAGGTAGATATTTAAATAAGTTCTCATAATAACATATAAAACAATACAAGAAATATCTTACGGTGTTACAAATATCATGAACAAAATGTATAGTTACGTACCTACAGTTATTGTAAGACTAGCTTCGCTACGCAGAGCTTTGCGCATGCGCGCGCGTTGAACTCTATTGTAGAGGCGAGTAAGTCGCTTGCGCAATTATCTTCTATAGAGTATGCGTATTGTCGAGTTTTATCTCTACATTATCATCTATATCTATTGTAGATTATAACGTGACGGTTTAAGCGTCTTAAATGATAAAAATCATAGACACAAATGTATTTGTATGTACAATTATAGTTCTCAAATTATGTCCATTGACACCAAATTCTTTAATGTTAGTACATTGAAGTACAAAATTATTCTGTAATTGAACGAAGTACTCCACATTTTTACATCAATCGTGGTCATAGCAAGTCTCGTTTTAAAATATTGAACGACGACTTTCCCAAGCCAACTTTTTCCCATTAAAGTACGGCATTAAATTGTATACTAAACAAAACTTTCTGTATACTGTACAAAGAACTACAAATAATTAGTTAATAAATCACTGGTAGCTCATTAAACACCCATAGCGTACAAAATTCGAACCGTAAGGTTAATCACTGTTACTAAGTACGTGGAGTCGTGAGCCAGCGTCCGCCATATAGAAGATAATATGAACAGACCACGAATATCGTCTTATTAGAGAAAACTTATGGGCTACGTAAACGGCCAATTACAATAGGAATCGTTTCCTAACTTAGCAGTTATGCTAAACTTGGTGCCTGCGGCTTTACCTTTAATGATATCCAGATCGACGTTCGGGAAATGGGATAGAATACTCGGGTTGGCTCATGTCGCTCTAAATGGGCGCTAGTTACTGCTTAACAACGGTTCTTGAAACTTTTTAAAACTCGAATCTTAAAATGTTACTAATGTACCTTTTGATAGATGTATTTTAAGGATGTAAAATTTGGGGAATTTAATTTTTTAAATTGAAGTCGTTTCTAGATATATTTCAGTTAAAATACACACATAATTCATACTTTTATCAATAATATGAAATAGGTTTAAAAAACTAATTATTTAATGTAATACCTTCATCTTATATCTGAAATTACTGACATGCCGAAAATATATTTACCAGGTGAGGTTAGATTAGAATTACCATGATATTTGTCCGTGATTAATTATTATCAAGCACAAAAATTTACCAAATATGTAGGCTCTATCTAATGAATAATAAAGTTAAGAAAAAAAACTGTCAATTCCGAATTAAAATTCTTCGAATACAGGCCTATTGATCCGGACTTTATAATATCTATTTAGAAGTCATCTGTATTCAATAACCACAAAAGATTACTAATAAATCTCACCTGTGTTTAAATCACTAAAAGTAGTAATAAATTCCGTAATTTTCTTAAGTCATTGCATTCAAAGTGTTTCATTACACCGGTCGTTGGCCGGTAAGGTCGTCTGGGTCAATATAGCGACATTAAAAATCGAAAAAGTTTTCCGTGGCTCTGTGGTTCATTATGCAATCGAGTCGGTGTTCCTTTGTTTGTCAGTTCTAAACACGCCGCTTCAAAGAATATCGGCGGCTATTCAAATTTACTAAGAAAATATTAAAAGTGCATGTAACGTTTCAAAGCTTGGCTCGAAAGGCTATTAAAATATTACAATACATTTTAATAAGAATTATAAAATGTTATTTTACCTACCTAAGTTTATGTTTTATTATATTTTTGCATTTAAAGTGTTAATATACATAATATAAGTACATATACCTCTTCATAAACTTGAAAGTATGCTACCACTCTCGCTACACTTCTGAAACCCATTTGTTCCAACACTTAAAATATTTAGGTCGGATTCTTTAAACAATTATTAATTTGTGAAATTATTTAAAAACATACAATACAAAATTATACCTCAAGTTATGCAAAATATATTTCAAGGATATGAAGACATGGGTGGAATAATAGGTATTGCATTATTTTTAATGATAGGAATGTGTAAATTACAACTCAGTTAATATACTACTGCTAAGCCTTGACTCTTCTGATCTGGTTTGAGATCTAACATTGAGAAGGGTAAATTATTTTTATTTACTTCTTACTATAATACTAATTTACTTATCAAGTAGCAACCCAAGCACATACCTACACAAACATACGACGTAACATTGTTTTGTTCTTACGTCATTAGTTATTTTAATGAGCCAAAAATACCGAATCAATAAATAACAAAAGACTCAAAAGAATGTGTGGAAACGATAAAAAAATACCAAGTCGTATTCCCCACGTCATTAGGCTTGTCTTTGGAAGATAATATAGAAATCCGGTAAAGTTCAAAACTTTGTTCCGTCGATAAAGTTTTGATTATCATTTTGTTCTGCATTAAATAGATAGGTAGATGTTAGTTGTCGCCCAGTATTTCTGCAAAAAAGTCACAAAAACCCTTCGTACTTCAGTTTCAAATATTTTTTAATCTAAGTCAAGTTTTAAGTCTATTCGGTAGCCCCAAATAATGTCTTAAATGAGTTCACTTTGGCTTTAACGCCTCTTATTCTGAAGGAAAATTCTAACCAAATTATAACGATATAGTGGTAATTCCGAATAGTTACGTATTATTAGCAATCTGCCTCGAATATTTCCACGAAAACCAGAAGTAATGTGACATTTATGAATATCGCATAGGTATTTGTTCAGCACTCAAATAATAGCAAGTCATCGCATTGACGTGGTCTCTCGTATTGGCATGGTTTGATCAGAAGTAGTTTATAAAGGAACTACCACATTTCGTGCCCTACACCAATAAGGCTAGCCACCCTCGGCCCGATTTTTGGCGATTATAAATCGTTATGGCGTCGCCCCGTGGTCAAGAAACGAGGCGAGCTAATTGTATCGCTGGGCTACAGATCTGGGTCGAAGTATTGTACGTGCTCTCCATTATTCATGTCCGATTGTTATGTTGACGTAAAATCGTTAGTGACTGTGAGTCATTAAAGAAATTCCGCTAGTGACCACTAGTTTATGTCAAATTTTATTTTGTAGCGATTACTCATACAAAAAGTGGGTGAGGGTCAGAGAGTCAATTTTCAATCAAGCGAGTTTTCCGCTTTCTTTACAGCAACTTGTCAATGTTGGTGTAAGAAATCAGTTGACACAAGTCACTAATGATGTTGATTCTTTTTCTTTTTTCATTAGAGATGCCTTTAATATTTGATGTCTATTGGTGTCGATGATCACTGCCTTATAGGTAGGTAGGTCATCTTCTCATATGAAAAATTATTTAAATAATAAAGTACCTAGGCTTTGCATGGTATTTCTATATTTAAATTGTAAATGTTTATAACACAGTTACGTTAGATAGGTGTGCATTTTAATATAATTATATTCCCCTATCATGGTTCAGTACAGTTAATTCTCTTTTGAATATCTCTTAGTATATCTCTATACTCCGACACAAAAGCCCGACAAGTTTCTGATTATGTAACTGCAAAAACCAGATTCCGTCAAACCGGAATGAAATAAATTATCAAACGGAATACTGTATTAATTTTGGTATTTATAACCCTTTCTTGCTGATTGTTGTACCAGTATGTTAATGAGACATATTGAAGAATAACTTCTTTAAGACTACAATCAATTACATTCCAAAACTAAATGAGCGATATTAATTAATAATTAATTTGCCAAAAGTACCTAATACATTTATTGTTGTAACATAGAAGTTGACTGTAATTTCGGTATATTTATTTTGGTTACAAATAGTTTAATTAATCCAATCCAGCGGCGATGTCAGAGTGGTTTGAACATCGTTCATATACACGGACGAAACCAGGCTTCAATTGCAACTTCTGAAGAGTGTAGGTACCTACAAACACAACAGTAGGTAAATATTAAAGGTAAAATATGTGAAAAGTTTGAATATTCTTCAGTGCCTATCTCTTAATTTTCACCTAAAACGGTGTGGATAGTGTTTCGGTCTTTATTGGAATGTTTTTGTATTTAGTACTTAATAAAAAACTTACCATATTTTATACCCCTTTGGCTAACTTTAAGTTCCACGGTATTTTTCATATTTTGACTGCGGTGTTGGAGACCCAATAGTAACCGATTTCTTCGCTTCCTTTTTGGCCATCAACGTGTTGATTGGAGTTACGGATATCCGGGACAATGATGACTACTTACTATTGAGTGGTCTACGAACTTAATTGTTGGTTTTGAAATAACATCATTTATATTTGTTACTTGTACACTTCTCATTTTCATTTAATTTGAATTCGTTAGTTACTCCTATGTTACTGTCAAAGTTCCGTTGACATTATATTATCGTCTGTCTCTATAATTATTGTTTTATTTTCTTTACAAAATTGATGATATTTTTTTGATTGAAATTTAGCTTTCTGTATTAGTCCTAGTTGCACCTAAATATATCGTAATAAACGTTATTCCTATAAGATAATTTCTCTATACCTATTAATATACCTTTATAAATAAACGTATGAGATAAAAACGACAGTCCTATCAATATTTACCGTTTCGTATTATTGTTGCCGTTAAAATTTTCGAAGCACGTCCCACTGAATTTACTTTTTCACTATCGGCTGCCCTTGAACATAAAACCCGGTCGATAACGTGTCACCCGTACTCAACAAACATTTCAATGATATTAAAAGTGTCAGTGGACCTTTTTATACCGTATCGTTATTGAAAAGCTGTTTCACGTGCGTTAAAAGTTTATTATTGAGAACGGTTCTACTTCATTTTTATTCTGAACTGTGTTCTAAATTATTTTTTATGACGTATGATAATTTTAAACAGGTTTTGTTTACGATTCGTTGTGAACCAATAAATGAAGGTAACATTAGAAAATTCTGACATGCTTTTTGTTGCTGGATTGAATAGTTTTTAAACGCTTTTATTCAACTTGCAATGTGTATGAGTTTATTAGGTTGAATCAATCTTGCGAGATGATGAAACACGTTCTCCTATCCTATAGGGTCAAGATGTTTCACGTTGCTTTAATTCTGATGAAAATGCATTTTTATGATAAGCATAACCTGTTTGCGTTAATACGAGGGCACACCTTAACGGTTAGTACAGGCAAAATATTTATATAAGTATACCTACGCATTTAACCTTTAAAAGCGTTTTAATAATATTTTTTTGCTTTAATCATGAAAAATGGATGTCGCTATTTCATCATATTGACATGTAAATTTATTAATGTCAAATAGGACTACAGCTCTACGGGCCTAGGGGCTTAATTGAAAAAACGACCTTTTTAAATGTCAATATCAACCAACAATAATTATTCTCAAAATACAGTGTAAGTGCAATAACATGTTTTGTCATTGTTAAGAACATTATATCTTAAAGGTATGTTAGCTTTTACATCCTGATATAACAGATTCCGTATTTTTTAAATATTTTTTCCCCAACTTAGTTAAAATGATGAAGGAAAGCTCATGGTGGCAACCTAAAGTAGGGCCATTTTAATAGGCCACATTTGACAACTGTTTGTCTTTGCTTTATAGTGAGGGTAACCTGCTGAAAAACATCGATTAATTTAATTAATCGATAAGGACTTCAAACATCTGTAAATTGAATGCGATTGTTATAAAAAGTATTAATAAGCGCACAGTTCACACAACGACTAAAAAATGACAAAAATAATGCGTCAAATAATGGCGCGAAATGAAATCATGACTTTTTTGTAACATTTCACGTTTCTAGATACTGACTTGTGAGCCAGACGTTATTATATAAATGAATGATTACATATTTTTTGGCCTAAAATGTAATAAAATAAATTTTGTTTGTATTAAAATACATTTTATTTTGTAATCGTAAAACACTTTTTGACGATTAGTTCGACTTCTCGAATTCAACTTATCTACTCATCATTTTCTTTCGGTACCATCCCTGATATTTAAAAAGAAAAAGAGTTCACTGACGTAACTTTGTAACGACGTCAGTTCCTTACTTTTAAGTGTAAAAAGTTTAACAATATCTAGTATGGAATGTATTAGATACTGTGGGGTGCCTCCCTTACAAGGTTACTTTGTAAAATTTTGACGAACTGTCAAATGTGGCCTATTAAAATGGCCCTACTATATAGTTGTTCTGCTGGTGTGGTCCAGTACCCCTTCACAATGTAAGGAGTATAAGGTCACAGGTCGCAGTACACCACGCTAGCCAAGTGAGGACTGAGAATATTATAAAGGACTCACAGACGCGTAGGTTTGCGCACGATGTTCTCTTTGATGAAAGTGATAATAAATTTTTAATACTCATGTAATTAAAAAAATAAAGATGTGTGTGATCGATTTAGGCCGCCTTTTTAGAAAGTCCATCGATTAATTTGGCAGTCATTAAAACTCAAACCTATACTAATTAAACCTAACCAGATCAAAGGTATTTTCAAAGTGAAAAGAGATAATCCAGCTCTCTTCACATTTTATCCTTAAATACACGCATATAATCCATGCGACTTAAGGCAATAAATTGCCTAACCTTGTGTCTGTGTCCAAGCCAATGGAATTAGGTAGATCCGATACAATCAACGCGCGCGAGCCAATGCGATGGTTGTCAGCCTCGCCGGAATTCTGTTATACTAAATATAGAACCTTACAACCTACTAGCCACTCAGTTCCTGTTATTTCGCCAGGTGGCAATGCAGAATGTAATTAGGTTTCTGATTATGAAAGATTTTGAAGTAATCTCATTGTAATTCATTATACTGGAGTGACGTGAATGACATTCGCCTTACAAGGTAGGGACGTTGATTGCTTGTCCGAGTACAGGGCAATCTATGGCGAACGTTATAATATGTAAATGGTAACCTTTAGGATTAGCTCTAAAAGGGCAAAAGAATGACTATAGCTACTGTAACTTACACTACACAATGAGATACAATTATTCAGAGATTTCGGTTACTAACTAAGTAGTATTAATCATTACCAGCTATGGGCGTAATAAAAGTGTCTTGTGGCTGTATTTAGGCACGCCTGCTGAAATATTGGTTAGTTAGATATATTTCTAGTAGTTACATGTTATATATTTATATTTACTTTCCAATACAAAATATTTTTTATGCATAAAGAACAATATTCGCTTAATAAGTCTAATATTATTGAGATCTACATGTACTTTTGTATAATGCAATTTCATTCATATTGAATAGAAAATTGAATGTGTTAATTTACTGCCGATGCTCCTTGAATATACTTGTAACTGTAACTATCACTAATTTGTAAACCCGTATAGCAGAACAAAATAATTTGTCAATTATTGTGTCAATCAGACGACGCCGATGCCGGAATATTGTATCCTGATACGCTAATCACATACCTGCACTTTAAATTACATAAATGCGGGCAGGTCTGCTAAGCAATTTTATTGTATGTAGATTGGTATAAATTAGCGTAATTTGATATACGGTTTTAACTTTTGTATTTTTTACTCTGAAAGTTAAAAGAGATCTCAATAATAGGTAAGTACATATATAGAGTTTTTTATATTGTTAGCGCCGCCGTCTAACTGCGTTACTGTTTCCCGCTAGGCTCATTTTGTTTATTTTTTTAATTTCACGTGACGAATAGGTTCTCACGATACAGTTTGTTCTACCGAAATTTCGTTCTACTATTAACGTGGACCGATTTTTCGAGGCCACGATCGTTACAAAAAAATCGGCGACTTTATAAATAAGAATCGTGATAATGTAATATGGAACTGTATTTAGGTATAACTATTCAAGTTTAAGTATATAAAAAAATGTAAATTAATGCTGTTAATTCATATTCATATAAGTGATGTGCTTATTTCCTTGATGTGCTTATTTTGTTCAGCGATTTCTGCGGCATTTGTAAACCAATTTTTTTTATTTGAAAGAACTTACTTCTCAAGTAGGTAGATACCTACAAGACAGGATTTGATGATGCAATCTAAGGAAATCGAGGGAAATTCTCTAGTTTTAAAGGCGCGTAGGTACGTACGTAAATTACTTAATGTAAATCACTGTAATCCTAAAATATGTCTCGAATTAATGGATCGAATTAGAGGACTACGATTAAGTTCTACAATATGGTTTAAGAAAACATGATTTTGAATTGTATCTATTACTCGTACTTTTAATAGTGACGGAGTGATTTTGTAAACTTCAGTCTGCCTAGTATCACGTGAATTCGTCACGACTTAGTCTCACGTGGACTCGATCAATTCTATTCCTCTTTGATTTCCTGGTGGTTTTGATATAGATGCACCCTTTTATTTGAGATTCTTGTTTGTAATAGAGCTTTGATATTAGGTTATTGTATTGATGGGGCGCTCAAACCCCGCAATTGCGTCAATCCTAAGTAATCGACTGAGTTAAGCAAAAACCAGACACGGTAGGTAGTTGGATCGGTGACTGCTAGTGCCAAAAAATTCTGAACGTTTCAATGTTTCTGAAGGCTCGTTAAGCCGTCAGTCCCGGTTATCATTTTTTATTAGATATCAATATTGTTAAACCATGTCGGAGGCTTTTCGAGCAACATATTAACTTCCGACACATGGGTTGGCCACTAACCCTCCGTGACTAAACCACAAGGAGCAGCGTGGAGTATAAAGGTATAAAGGATTATCGAGGCCTCCTTAGGGGCCTTAGAGACCCGGGCTTAATAATCTTTAACGGGTTAGAGCCATTAATATTGTAAAGACAGATATTATTGCGCTTAACAACAACCGATCCTTGAACTGAGTTGTTTCATGAATAACGTGTTAATCGCCGGTTTTATGGTGACACTTTATTTGTTTCCCTTTGAACAGATTCGTAACCTTTACTCTAAGTGGTTGTTATCACGCGACAGACAGCGGGTCCCGCGTCACGACTTAACCCCATCACAATCGACACCTTGCTGGTAACAACACTTTCTTCAGCTTTATATTTACCTACTTTACAAAAGTGACCTTTAAATATTTTAAATAATTACCTAATTATCTTTTTGTTTAATGACATACGAAAGCTTCTTTTTGCTGATGTTTTTATTACCTATCAGGTACTTGATTAATAACAGTGTTACATATTTGTATCTTTACTAATATGGAACTTCTAATTCATGTCGTACCTAATGGTAATAAAAAACATTGGGTAAAGTAATGCTTGCTTGTCAATGAACTTAGGTAAATCAATACTTGATTCGAATTTTGTCTATTTTTTGTCAGTCTTAGGTATTATTTGAATATAATATTTGATCGATTTTAATTTAATGTTGAAAACATTTACGGAACGTCAATCCATCATAATGCAAGTCTAATTTCGATATTACGCTATCATACAATAGAATTTCCGTATCAACCTCACAGATTACCTTATTGATTTCAAAAGTTTTTGGGTGGCAGTGTGAATTTACCGTAACAATCAACTTTTAAAATACGTCGAGTTAAGTTATATTTAGTAACGCTGGTGACCTAGACTTAAAGTTTCTAAATAAATTGAGTACTGTCACAGTTAATAAAATTTCTATAGCCTTGTGATACCGTAGATCGTGTGTATCAAAATTTATTGTGACAAAATAGTTCGAGAACAACGTCTATAGCTTTTTGTGACCTAGACGTATTCAGAATGTTTATGAGCACAATAACACCGTGACGAATCAGAACAGCTGCATAGCCAAGTTTTATTACCAAATCAAATCTGGAGTGCTAGAATTCTGTTTCGCCGATTTGCGGCAGGAGTTTTATCAATGTCGACCGTAATGGTTCATAACTGAACTATGCGGACTGTGATATTGATCGACTAAGTAGCACTTTTGTATTACAGTTCTTGGCAATTTCCATAACAAATAAATCCTTACAGACATCTTCGTAAAACAGGATATTGCGAGCATCTTTCTTAATAGTTTATGATTTCAATAAAGCAAACCTGACATGTTACGCAAAACTTTACTACAATATATCAGTGACAATCAATAAAAAATCGGTTTAGATTTTTTTAATAGCGAAAATAAACGCACAAATAAACATTCAATGTAAAAATTCCATAAAATCTTAACAATATTTTTGTGTGGTGTAATATCCTCAAGGCCTTATCAATGATGAAGAGAGTCTAACCCCCTTATTATGAACTCTTAATTCCAGACAGTTCACGATTACCTGTAAGGTAATAAAGGCGCTGTCTCTGTCAACCACACGTTGTGAACGTGAACTGTCTGGAATTAAGAGTTCATAATAAGGCGCCAGAGCTCAATAGTGGGCTATTAATGGATTGAAGCAACTAGTTTATCCAAAATACCTTATGGGTCGATCAATCCATTTATTAGAACTGCCTATATGCAGGTACTATGATGATATTGTAAGCAGCTAACGAAATAAATAATTACTTAAATAACGTTATACTCATAGACCTATATACTACATAGAATTACCACGTGGGTGCCGTGGACAACACATAAGACAAGAAAAAACACAAACCCATTCCCGGAATAAAAAGAACCGATTCACATTTCCGCTTCACTGGGAATCGAAATTGATACCTTGGGAACATTGACTCAGCTTGTTAATCATTGCGCCATTCGGGTTGTCAAAACATAGGTACTTTACAATGCCAACGGTCGCGAGTGGCGAGTTGGCGACATAGATTTGGACATTTTTGTACGCAACGCGATCGCATTAACTTGATCTTTTCCTGCACTTATGAGTTGTTATTTTGACAGTTTACCTTTACATTCCCACACTATAACTATGTACCTTGTCCCGTTTGACTCAGTTTCAATTAGTGTAATTCAAGGTAAACTAGACTTAAATTAAGTGTACTGTTAGAGTACTATGGTTTGTTTACTAGCTTATTCTAGGTAAATGAGATTTTGTACTTGTATGTAGTAGCGTTATTTAATATATTATTTAGGTTTGTGCTGTTATACTCGTAAATGTAAAAATTTAAGATTTTGAGTAATTATCTTTTATGTAACTTGTAACAGCCTTAAAAAATATAATGTACATTTACTAATGTACATCTCAATTTTGTAAGAAGTATTTATGTTTCGCAATGTATTTATGTATCTATTAACTTACATTTTCGTTTCAATATAAGTTAAATGTTCTTAGACATTTACAGTTAGTTAAAACAAATCTACAACGATCCCTACAGCCTTGCTTTATATTTATTCGTGATCATTAGGTAGGTACGTTTCACATATCTAAAATTAGACAGTAGACGTCTTTACAAGCCCATAAATAGAAGTAAAAGTCATAGTCATAATAGCGCATCAGTTATACTATTCCCATTAACACGTTCCCTGCGGCACAGATTTTTCTGTACTTTCCATTACTGCGTTACGAGGCGTTTTAAACCTCGTCCTAAACCAGACATTGTGGCGGCACGAGGCATATTAAACCCCACCGCCCGTAGGAGACAAAAATCCTTTTTTTGGCGCCAAAAAAAACAAATTGTACGGTTTTTGTCGCGATTATTATTAACAATGAATTGATGAACCTAAATCTGCCGCCGCCCGTGGTTACATAAGTTAGTTTAGATTCTATAGCTAAAATAAAACGTGGGATCTGATGTACCTCGTACCGCACTGAAATATGGCAGTTTTTCATATTATTTAGTGATGGGAAAATAAATATCGATTTTATATATTGGTATTTTATTTTTAAAATTTATGGGTGTTTTTCATTGAAACAGTTCAAATAATAATATTTTTTGCAACCAGTGCATTCTGTGACAATTTTCTTTACTTTTTTGTCTGCCTCACGACTTGTTAGGTGCGTAGTTTTTCGTAACATCCTACACATCTCCTCTTCTTTGATCCCTTTTCGAGATGATGTACCTACTTTGTTTGCAGTGGGTTCTGAAAAGTAGGGTCGAGCTTAGTAGATTAATTTAAGAGTAAGGAAATGGTGGGTAGACTTGAGTAAAGTTGGTTAGATTAGAATAGAGAAGAGTTGGGTAAAGTTGGTTAGAGTACTGAAGAGTCGAGTACAATTGGGCAAAAGCATTAAATTTTGATGAGCAAAACACCGTTTGCCGGGTCCGCTAGTTAACTCAATAAACAAACATACCATAATTTATCATGATTAACAACCTATTTTAAGAAAGTTACTCAACAAGTCACATTCACGTTTCTATTAACGATATAACAAGTAGTTAGGATGTTTGAAGATTACCTGTATCCACATCCAAGTCGTTCTCTGTAAAAGCTTCGAATGCGTTGCACAACACTAACCGCGTGAAGCTAGCGTAGGGTGCGGTACGAGGTGCGCGGAGGTACGAGGTGTTTGCAACCTCGTTCCGCACAGCGTTAAAATTTTATTAGTTCAGTGCGGCACGAGGTCTAAGAAACCCGGTATTAAGGTGGATATACCATAGAACTAGGAATTAATAGCACATCTCAGATATATAGTTATCTTTTTCCTACACTGAACCAGATGGAAGTTATGCCTCCCGCACGACAGAGAAGTTTAAGTTTTTTCTTACCGCTATAACGTCGAGACACGGACGAGGTGTTTTAAGCCTCGTTTCGCACTCATCGTGTTAAAAGCTTCATCAGTCAAGGTATAATAAAATCGTAGGTGGTAATACTGAAATTATAACCATAACAGTTTTACGTCACTAGCCATGACTAATGGGGTGATGTTTACATATTTCATGAAACGATGACTAGTCAATTTCCATATGGTTTTAACAGTACAATTCTACAGTAGTAATTTGCGATTCCGTTTTTCGGCAATAGTTTTAGTGCATGAGTAGGTATTAAATTTACATAAAACATGCGTATAAATTATGACTTTCGTTTTATGTGTAGGTACTATTTTCAGCCTGTAGGTAGGTAGGTATGAATATTTTTTTCGCTTCGAGATTTTAATATTGAATGAGTCAGATTTAGTAATAGAGGGTGACTGTTTAAAATCGACTTTCTTATATTAAGAAAGTATGACGTCACACGGTACCACAAAGGGTAGTTTAACCAGGTAGTTTCTCTTCCAAGTAATTCCAGGTATTTTCAATATAATATGTTGGTTCCTACAAAGTCTTTGTCTGAAGAACTCCGAAAAATTCCAAAAATGAGCAAGAGTTTTACATGAAATCCCACCCACGTTTATCCCACCCACGTTTACAATTAATATAACTGTTTATAATATATGTAATTAAAGACGAGTCGACTATATAGGTATAACTTTAACAAACTTTCTCTTATATTTAACAATTGCATTTCTTCACAAAGTGCGTAGCTTATTAGAGTTCTGACAGCACAAATGGAAGCGTTCTCAATTTCGAACCAGAGCAGTATTTAATTGGACGTCTGCGACGTGACTCCTGCCACCAGAAAATAGAAATCGTACAACACCCGGTGCTCTAAAGTGGCTCTAAATTATAGCTCTAAAGTGATGGCATGGTCGCCTCTTCATAGTTATATGTAGACCTACATAGCGTTATCTTCCTTAATAATATATCTATGATTAAACAAAACTAAGTCAGAGAATCAATTTTATTGCTGATAAGCATTTCCTCAAGAAGTCTTTTTAAAACATAAAAAAAAATTCATTACTACGCTTTAGGTATTACTTCTGTTTTATTTAACTTCGATAGTGATGTTTTGTAATATCTATGCTTTACAATCTTTACATAGTCGTATTTACGGGTTGCATGACTTTTGTCAAGTCTGATATTCGTCAAATCTGAAATTAGTCAAGTCGGTAGTTCGTCAAATCGTCTGTTTGTCCAGTTATAAAGTTTGCCAAAGTTTGACGTTCTACCGACTTGACCAATTTCAGATTAGACGAATTGCCGATTTGACGAATATTAGACTTGACCAAAGTCGTACAACCCGTATTTACAATAAATACTAATTAACAGTTTGACAACACAACTGCAGGATATTAAATGAATAAATTATAATTTTGTATAATTGTATCAATATATTCACTTATTTTTTATTTTTTTTTTACTATCAAAATGACTTCGATAAAGCGATGATTTCTTGACCTATTCCGATCTAATACCAAAAAACTAATACCACTAATATTATTTCAGCGTTATTTTTCAATGTCACTACATAATGTCATATATAAATTCTCGAACTTAGATGATACCATCAAGTTATTAGTTAAAATAATGCTGATACTCCCGCGAAACAAGTTGGAGTGCCAGTTGCAGTTCAATAGATAATGGTGCAGTTTGCTTTATCTATTGGATAAAGGCATTGATATCTTCTATTCATAAACAATGTCATCCCAACACGGAAATGGGGGACGCAAGCGTGGCTAAAGCTATCGCGGTCATCAATATGAGTGATTTAAGGGTCGCGACGTCAGAGTTACAGGTTTTATACGCCGGTTGGGTATTAAGTGTAAATTTAGCCGCTAATGACAGCTCTGGCGTATAAAAGGCCAGTAATTCACAAGGGGATACAATTGAACTGATAGACTTATGGACCTTGTGACCGCTTGCACAAATTGATCGGGCACGCTTTTAAACGAATCTAGAGGCACCTATTAAGGAGTGTATTACGATAACATAATTATACTAAAGGGGTATCAGAGGTATTTATCGATAAATTTTCTTATTTTATCTGTCATGAAAAATTGGTCAATGATGAGGACATAAATTCGCTATAACAATTATGATGACGTTTTTTTATGTTAGCAATCATAAGATGCTTTTGTTCATAACACAAAAAGGGTATTTTATTTGAGTTCCCAATACTCGTAATATCCCTGGAGTTGCTCATATTTATAGCAATGTTTCCATCTATCCGTGATCATCAGACAAATTACTAGGCAAAAAGATAACAATTAACTTTATGACATAGGACATTTTCAATTTGAATTTATGTACTTACAATATAGGTAGAACATATAAAAAGTCCATTGATGTTAATTTTGGAGATAGTAATGAATTCAGTAGTACGTATTTAAATGCTTCACATTGGTTCTAGGGAAAAATTGTAAAACAGTGCATATTTTTGCACTCCTTTTGCTGAACAAATGTTTTTCATGTTGTTAGTTGCAACGGTCACGGGCGCTTATTTATTGATAGGGCATATCTTTAACTAGCGCACCGGGTACGCAGATAGCCGACACGATATTCAAATTGTATGGGAGCTCAGTGCCACGGTCCCAGGAAAGTTGCGGGCGGTACAGTGCACGCACAGCAATCAATTTAATGGGGATTCTGAAGGGATAGAATGGATGGTTTACTTCAGCTTTACGATGTAGGTAGGTATATCATTCTAAGCCAACTGTAATTCGCTCCAGTTGTGACACTAGAAATTTATTTAACGTGATCAATTTATTTATCTTTGCAAAAAATGTGCGATAGTTCAGTTGGTACAATGTCGGACTGCTGTTCAAAGGGTCACGGGTTCGGTTCACAGTGAGGCAATTTCAATACGTCTAGATTTTATCTTCCATAATAGGTACACCTTGTATTTAGGTATGTTCTTCTTTGTTAGATGTATCGATAAAAAATGACTGATAAGAAATCTCAATTGTACCGAGAAGTGCAAATATATTCCCAAGAAACAAATATACAGTTATAAACGCTGATGTACAATGCATTCAGTTGTCGATAAATGCTAGTCAGACACCTTCCAGCGTTTAGTACACTGTTTACACCATAGGACTTTAGTTATCAATAATATGTGTGACTTGCCTTGTAATATTGTGCGTGCGTTGTAACTGAGCAAGTGCTATCATGTAACAAGGAAATGCATTTGCAGTCTTGTTTTTTGTTACATAAGGTCCGAAATTGATGTGATAGCTGCTTATGAATAACTCATTCATGGAGCCATATATGGCGGCCTGGAAAATATTGCCAGGAGAGTTAACACGTCGATAAACGAGGACAAACACCGTACTTCTTGTTTGAGGATGTCTATAAAAACTGACGGTTTTATTAGAAGCCTGCGAAAATACGTGGGTTGCCCAACACATGCCATATATATCGCTTAATTATGCCAGACGAGACGGTAAATCTATCAGACTTAGAAATAGATACGTCGTTTGTAACGTAGAAAGAAGGTGAGTTTGATGCAATAAGTTTCTATTAGATCATGACATTCTCGTTTGAAGAATTTTATACAGCGAAGAAACTCGTCTTCTTCCTGGCTATATTTCTCAGGATTTTGAAGTAATTTTATTAAACCCGGTGAAGTGCGAGTCGGACTCCCTCATTTAGTGTTCCGTACCATTCGTACCATTATTATAATTACCCTATCATTAATTATAATCTTTGTAATGTATAAAATGTATTCCATACTAGAGAACCGCCCGCGCTTCGCTTTGGGACTCGTAGGAAACAGCCGCGTAGGTCCCACTCCCGTAGGAATCTCTGCTAAAAAGTAGCCTATAGGTAATATGATGTACCTACTGGAATATCAGATATAACATTTGCCTATGACATAAGTAAATTACGTGATTCAGAATTTGCAAATGAATTTTACTAACGCCATCTATTAACAACATCCGGAATTAAATATCTAGCAAGTAACAAAACGTAAAGCAAGTAAAATTCCGCGGTAAAAAGTAGCCTACGTCACTCTCCACCCTCCTGACTATCCCCACACACATAAACCATACCATATAATAGTCTTATGTTACGACGTGAAAGAGCCACAAACAAACAAACAAACAAACACACTTTCACATTTATAATATTAGTATGGATTCATCATCAAATGTAAATCTGGCAGCAGTCCTTCGTTCTATTCCTCATTTAGTATTCTTTACTAAATCTTCCCAAAGCGTCTGTAGAACCAGAAAGACAGACAGATACTTCTACTTAACGTTCTGCAACTTCTCCTTCTGCTCCTTCTCTTCGAACTTCTCTATAAACTTCGGCTCTCTGCCCGAAATTTACCATATGGGAGGAAGTGTTATACTTGGAACTTGCAAGGCGCTATTTGCTGACTTGACCCCCCTTATCGTTCAGCCCGTCTTGCTGAGTAAGCATCCCGTATGTAATATAAGGCAATCTGGGGCCGCGCCAGCCAGTTCTATCCCGCGACTCTTAATTGTACACGACTGCCGAAGGATCACATAATTTCTGTGTCAATTCCCTTTGTTTCGTGAAAGCAATAAATAAATGATTTTTTAAAGGCTTTTGAAGAATCCCTCATAACAGAACGATATAATAATTATTATAATTATAATAATTTATTTATAACAAGACACTAAATAGAAAATTCTCATTTTCTAAGACTGGCTTGGGGACTTTCTTTGACCAAAAATTTTACTCTTTTTTATTGTTTGTGATAAGGTTCCTTATTTCCATGCATTTATTAAAAATTCAAACATCTATCTACCTATTTCCGTTCAAGAAATAAAAGCTTGTGACAGACAGACAGCGGGACATACTAATAGGATTCCGTTTGTCACGCTTTGTGTATTGAATCCTAATAAAGTGAAGATCTTAATATCAAGTAATTGAAAGGATTTGTGATACTCAAACACTCCGAACAGAAGACAGTAATATTCCTCGGTCAGTTATCAGATTTTATCAAACTGACCAGGACAGTCACAGTCATGTCCGGACTTCATTGAAGACCTCTCGTTTCTCTGCTCTCGTTGGTGGTAACAAGTATGAACTAGAATCTAGTGTCAATTAAATTGACAGGAATTTAATTCGTATAATAGTATCGACTTCTAACCGCTCTTGCACGGCTTTGTTAAACTTACACTCTCGAAAAAAATAACAGAGGAATAAAAAAATATATAGGTCATAATTAAAGTACTCTATGTTCTCCCTATTTTACAACATTACAAAAATCTAAAGTGCATAAAATCAGTCTTGTTTCTAACATTAACAAACGTTATACCTATACGTATTGTGTTTATGTAAGTTGGTATAATACACACATTACGTTACAAATTTTTTACTTAAATAAAAAAAAGAATGAAAGGTCACCTTCACTCATGGACATTAGAAATATCAAATTTATCACAGATGTGTCCGCAAACAAGACAGATTTTTTAAAGCACGATTTTGATTTGTTTTACCAATATTTCGACTCATGAAACTGGGTCGAAACATTAAAAAAAATTAAAATCATGAGTAGGTACCCGCTGACGACTAAAATTTTTAGTGTCCGCGATGATATAATATGACTTTAAAATCTTACCTTAATAAAAACTTTGTTAAGCACGTGAATATTTTTATTCCTAAAAGACTTCGTTATATTAAAAAATTCTTTGTAAATTCTGTTGTAGGTACCTATTTGAAAATTCAATTTCATAACATCTAGGTACACTTTTTTTTGTTTTCTAACGGCAAAGTTAGGTAATACGAAACAGTTCTATGTCTGTACATAATGGTATATCAAATAAAAGATACGATCTTAACTGTTCGTAATGATTTATACACTTCAATTCCAGAAACCTCAATAGCTGCTAGACTGGACTTACTACGGAGGTATAATCAAAGGTTCTTGGATTGGAGTACTAATAAATTATAATTATTGTTACCTATACCTAGGTACTGTATTGTTAGCACGCACAGTGGTAAGTAAAAGCCAATTCTAATTCATTCGTAATTGCTAAGAAACCTTAATTTTTGTGTTAAGGTTATTTGGTCTAAGTTATGTAGGACTCACTAGTTTTATACCTATGTGTATACATATCATTATAAGCTCAATTCGATACCACGTTAAATTCCATTTTAGATTATATTCATGATATTTAAGTTATCAATAAATTGACCTGTGATAAATTTGAATCACATCTTTTGAATTCACTAATTTAATAAGTTCATTGGTCATTATCTTACTTAACCGAAGCACTACAGTGTATAGTAAACCCAACTTAAGACTGAAACGAAAGAGGCGCTGTCGGACGCATTTGACATTCATTTGACCAATCATTGCACACTAGTAACTGACAGATGAATGACCACAACGTACTTATGAATGACTTTTCGTTAGTTCCAATTTTTGCCATTTCAGAGATAAGTTGGGCGCACTGTAGCAATTGTTTTGACATTTCACCGTCTGGTGGCGAAACCCGTTATCGCCGGTGTCATTTTCACTGGTTATAAGAACGATTTGCGTGTTAATTAACCGTTTATATAGGCAGGTACGCACTCACATTAGTATTTACAAAACAAAACTGGCTTCAATATTGACAAGTAGAGATTACTCAAAAGCAACTTGTCGGATGTCGCTTAAATTTAAACTGGACCACACGTCCAGTATCTCCTAGCTTTCGAACAAAAAAAGTAAAATCGGAACACTCAGCAAACAGTTCGGTAAAAATAGTAAATGAAATTAACCTTATAATGTCATGATTTTCTAATTTAATTTATTAATTATTGATAAAAGGTATGGCAATAAATGTAAGCAGCGACAGATAATTAGAACATTATGTTTTGACGTTGGCAACCCTGGATATAAAAAAAAGGCATTATGGCGGGAACGCGACGGAGGATTCTTGACATGTACCAATGTAACATTAATATCTAATAATTAAGAGTAAAATGTGTTAGTGTACATTTATCGTGAATAATATCGAATATGTAATACTTAGTTATGAGAAATGTAGATAGTGCACCGACAATAGTTAGGTAATAGGAGGACATTCTCAATGTAAACAGCGTGTGAACAAATATATGTAACCTATTCAAGGAATGAAGATGACGTTTTATTACAATGCTTTATCCGAATGGAACCACAAGGGGAAGTTTACAACACTTCAGAAGTGGAAAGGCCCATTAAAAAGTCAGGAAAACGAATCCTTATTTTACAAAACATTGGCGAGACAAATTTCGACGATAGACAATACGAAATCATCAATGGCATCAATGCATTAGTAAATAAAGATCGTGCTGGTAAAAGTAAATAAATGACAACCCAAGAGGTCTGTGCCATATTGTGAAGTTATCAAATAACCTATTGTGGAACCCGGAAGGAAAAACTCGAAATTATTGTGTGAAGGCTTCATGAGGCCCAAAGGCGGCATGCATCATGGGCCTACAGTGCTGATCTGCAAGGTTGCTGGTTACCAGGTGATCTGTATTGTTTTATCTATATGTCTGGTTATGACTAAATAACAAACAGAAAGAATATCTTGATAAAATGTCTGCGGGACAACAAATTAATTGAATTAAAGTTTTTAAATGTTTGTTTAATAACATATGATAGAATTGCAACCAAGAGTACTTTATTAACTTATTACTAAAGTTACCTTAGGGGTTGTAAAAGACCCATTGATGGAACATAAAAGAATTATTATGATTTTAACCAAAGTAGTGAATACCCATTTAATTAATAATGAGATAATCTATTTAGTATTATTTTGTCAATGGGTTATTAGTCAATCAGCTTTTGAGTTATTTTGGTTAGGAGATAAAAGGAAAATCTAATTTATGTAATTAGATATTGATGGAATGAAACTTATTTATCAATATTCACTTTGAAATGTAATATTGAGTTCTGAGTAGTAGAATGAGAAAGTTATGGTGCTCATAATTTTGAAGTAAGTTACTAGGAGTGTAACATTTAAGGTGCTCATCTATGGGATTATCACATGGGGTTTGATCATATAAAAGTTTATGCAGATTTAAGTTTAGTGAAATGGTCACATAATAAACAACTGAGTTAATCAAGTCTTTAAAATATGAGTTATAATATGCAGTTAGGCATGATATGCACTAGGAAGCTATTTAGACAAATTAATAATGACTTATTGAATGAGATATAGTGGAGATTTCATGTAAAAAGTTTTAAGTAAAAAAAAAACATTACTTAAATTGTATGTCAAACATTTAATTGTTGAAGATTTAAGTATGAACAGTATTAATTGTATCAAAATTAACATTGCAAAGATTTCTCAATTATTTATTTATTTGTTACATCACACTAAACTCATTTACAATACACATTAAACTCATTTACATATTACATAACTCATGCCCAATTTAAGACATTAGTGTTATTTCAATTACATGTGTAAAAATCTTGCATAAAAGAAACAACAAGCGTTTATAAAAGTATCAAGCAACAAACATTTATCAAACATCAAACATTTACATTAAATATCAAGTCAGTTCTTACACATTAAACAAATTATATTATTCGTAAATTTATCATTAAGTTAGAGGAGATGGCCAAAACTTGTATGGACCTGTGCCTCAGATTGTACAGACATGATATCTATGTCATTTAATAGTACAGATCTTAACCAAAAAGAATAAATAAGTTGCATATAGGTATAATGTCTTGAATTAAAGTTTAAAAAAAAAAAGATTATATCACTGTTTTATCATGATTCTTTATTTTACCTAAACTTATGATTTTATGTATGTTATATAGATTGCTAATATATACTCATCTCAGGTGATAATAAGTCATCACATTTCATCTTAAAGTACCTAATCATATAACGATTACAAATATGCAAAATATGATATGACAAAAGAGTGTGTCAATGGTTCTTGATAGAATAATAACGCCGGAAGGAGTAGTACCATCACATAGGAGGGGTGTTGTGAGTACATATAAGTCAAAAAAAAAATCTTCTGCAAATGTTGTAACGCTACATTATTGATATATTATACTCTGTTGTATATTTAATTATTGAAAATAATTCTTGCAAGTTATTTTTTTTTTTTTTTTTGGCTACTGAAACTGTGCAATACACGCACTGCTTTCGGCGTTCTATTGTTTTATTTTTATACATTTATTTTAAAAAAAAATATATATTATTAATAGCAATATTAAACTTTTGTGATAAAGTGAAATCAAAGAAATTGAAATTCTTTTATTTTGATTATTTTTTTAGAGACTGCTATGAGATGTAAAATTATAATTAGAATTCTTTATTTGTTTTATTTAAATTCACTGAAAAACTTTGATGTTTGTACAGGGTAAATTTCGGCTATGTCCTTTGATTTCATGGGAATTAATCATGAATATGTTATTGAATTTAAAAAAAAAAAGAGAGCTATAATTTTGAATTTAAATAATGGTACATAAATTTAATTAAAAAAAAAAATCATGACAATAAATAGTAAATGAAATATTATTTACAGTTAAACAATAATAATTACTAAGCTGATAAACGAAAATCAAATCAAGGACAATTGAAAGCTAATTATTGGAACTCATTATTAAAAGTAACAAGAAAAACTCTGTATTTTTAGGGTTCCGTACCCAAAGGGTAAAACGGGACCCTATTACTGAGACTTCGCTGTCCGTCCGTCCGTCCGTCCGTCTGTCGCCAGGCTGTATCTCATGAACCGTAATAGTTACACAGTTGAAATTTTCACAGATGATGTATTTCTGTTGCCGCTACAACATCAAATACTAAAACACTGAATAAAATAAATATTTAAGTCGAAATATGGCTTCGACGCTTCAGCGATAAATTAGTTACCTTTCGGTCCAAGAGATGGCGTTGCTTGTGGCTACAAAAAACTAAAGTAAATATTTAAGTGAGGCTTTCATACAACAGACCAGATTTTTTGGCGTTTTTATACATAATGGTACGGAACCCTTCGTGCGCGAGTCCAACTCGCACTTGGCCGATTTTTTCTACACGTTATGGTATTTGTAAAAAAATAATAACTAATCGTTATTACTGGAATTTGGTGTAGGTACTCACTCGTACTTGAGAAATGAACTCAGTGTTTAAAATTATGTATAATAAGTGAACCTGGAATGTAATTTTATTGTGTTACACGTAACGCAGAAACAATATCTTCAAACTGGTTTGTTCTATGTAGAGGTGTAATAGTTTGGGAAGTTGTCTCATCAATTACGATAGGAGAGAAGCTAATTGTTTACGTAACAAACTAAACTCGTTACTTTAATATACTGCTTTCCTAATTTGTTTTAATACATCAATGATAAACATTTCATAAATATAATTCCTGTAATCTATAAAGAAAACAATAAATTTTAAAAACTATTTACGATTTATAAACAAGCATATGAAAATTTTCATTGCCATTAAAAAAACTCACACCTGTTCATTGTGAATTTCAGTAGGTATGTTCATATTATCAATAGCGATTTCGAGTGCGTCAGCTACTACATGAGATTTTTTCGTATTTTGTAATCTAAAAATTGCATTCAATGCCCAAGGCTACATCAAACACATTGTATAACGTTTGTCGTTTCTCGCCTATACAGCGCCTAGGAAACATCCGCTTTATCTAGAGAGCGAATACTTGCTCTGTGAACATTTACCGTTAGTATCGGGCGCAAGTTACGTGCGATATGTCCAGAAAGCGGCTGCAATCTACTTTCCTGGTGCTATCGATGCAAATGTATTATAATTTCTATCCCTCGCAACAGTTTGAGGTAATTTTGTTTTTGGAACAATAATGCTCATATTCACATATGCACATAATCTTGCCCCAATTCGGTATCAAGTTGCAAATAATTTTTTTCATATGCTAATGCCAGTAGTAGCTAAATGGTGAACTCTCAAACAGAAGGATTTCGGTTCGAATCCTGCACGCACTTCAAAGTTTCGAAATTATTTTCTTAATTAAGTATACCTAAAGTGAAAGCTCGAGAAAAACATCGTAAGATTTAGGGCGGCCACATACATGCGGAATTCCGAAACGGAATCCCGAATAGGGTTGTAACGATATATCGGAAAACCGATAATATCGAAGAGGACACATCGATATTTTTATCGATATTTGCGTTATAACGATATGATAATATCGATATCATATCCGAAGAAAAAAATCGATAATTTTAGCTTTAATTCGATAGCTTTTTCTTACAATATAATATTATCGGTTTTCTTATAATATTATCGGTTTTCCGATATATCGTTGCAAGGTTACAACCCTATTCGGGATTCCGTTTCGGAATTCCGACTGTATGTGGCCGCCCTTATTCACAAAATTCTCAAAGTCGTGCGAAGGATAAATTCCCACTTAGCTTAAAATCGGACTATGTATGGGTATGGCATACATATGTGGGTATTTCTTTCACATTGTGAGAGTAGAGCAGAGCCTGAAGTTTGACGACCAAGGGGTTTAGAGTGAGATCTGATGTAGAGGTATGAGAGATGATGTAGAGTTTGTAAATACATCTATGAACGTAAATTTCTTTGCACTTACTAACGTTTTTTATGTGTCATTAAAATTTTAACGTGCAGAAGAAACGCCGAAAGATGCTTTTCAGCAAATCTTTTAAGACAATCCTTACAACTTGGCAACAACCCATTAATGGTCCACTACTGAGCACGGGCCTCTCCTCATTATTGAGGAGGCCTAGAGCATACTCCACCATTCTGCTCCAGTGCGGATTGGTAGAGGATGCTTACAACTAATTATATATTTTTTACATACCAATTAATTTGAGCAGAACCGGTCGCCTACGTCTACATAGTTCCAAGCATCCTTGTCTTTAATATAGTCGTTATATTATCGATGATTATACCTATCATACGAATCTTGTGAAAATTTCTATAAAATATCGAACTTTGTAGACTTGTGTTAACCTATCGACAGGTTATATGGCGCGGTATTAAATTTCCACATAAACGTAATTTCACGTAACGACCCAGCACTTATACGATACGCTGCCGCCCTAGTTCCGGCCCTTCGGAAATTTAAATTTAAAATGTAGGACCGACCCCCGATCCCGATCGATACGACAAAGTGTGAATAAAACAATAGTTGTAATATACATTTTGTATAAATTTCAATACGAAGCGCTTGTATTAACCTGACACTGTAAAAGACTTAGTTTATATTAATAGAGATTTAGTTTCGGCCTTGTTAAAGGTTATTAGGGTTCCGTATTCGACGAAGAATCAGCGTTCCAAATGTCACTCACGCTATAAAAACTAAAGCGAATCATAGACATGGGCGTAGCCATCTCTTAAAACATACGGTATAAAGATTGGCAAGGGAGAATATTTTTAACTACTTACAAAACGGCTTCACATGAAAATATTGTTTGTGTATTTTTTTAAATAAGCAAATTCAGAAATTAAATACGTAGGTACCACATGATTAAGATGAAGCTCCTCTAAATATTGTTAGACACTCGAAATAAAAAATGAGGACCAACTAACACATATAATTATAGTAATTAGTAAACATTCATCACATCAACAAACGCTGTGACCATGTATAACTCACCATAGGTCATAATCTTCATAGTTACGTAGGTGTTTCTCGTTAGAGATCGTTAGCCTATACAAGCTCTTACAGTGACGGTTCTTGTTGATAGTAACTTAATATTAAATATCGTTAGGCTAGACAATAAACTTCTGCAGACACGGTACTCGCAGGTGATAACTTACCTGTACGATTCATAATATGAGTAACCGCAGAACCTATTCACTTTGGAAGCGAAAACTAAGACCTAAGAAAAAGTTGTAATACCTTATTGTAGGTGTATTTAAGTGTAACCACTTTTTTGATCCACCCGTAACATATTCCAAAAATAAATCCTTTTTAAAATTCCAGCTATGCGGCCATAATATACCTCAACTTCTTAATTCAAATTTAATAATCGTTATCTGGTATCATAAGTTAAGAGACTGACTGTGTAATTAAAAAAAAGTATATGCAAAACCCTACATTAGAATGCGTCAAATACCATGGAAGTTACGTTCATCAAATCGGTTTACGTAGGCGATACGAACATTAATCTAATGACGTATGGTGACTCTTTACGATAGCTTTATATGTATACTAGTACGAGGAATTCAATGAATTTGCTGTTCGGTTTTATGAATCTTATGACTGAGTTCATATTTTTGGATTTCTAGAAAAATTTTATAATTTAATTTTTTAGGGAGTGGGAATTTCGAAAAGCATCTGTTACCTAGTAGGTACAGTAAATAAATTAAATTTAATTATTATTAAATTTAAATCTATGATTCACTAAGTATCAGAAGATTTTTACATAATGCACATTGAATCATTACATAATAGCGATGTGTACGAAATTATATTTAACTTCGTTCGTTCCTTTACTTCGTTCATTGAGTTTGTTCAAGGCCGGTCACCGTTGTCCTATGACAACGCCTGACCTATGCTCAGCTCGGAACGGTAGTGCTGTGTTCGTTTGATACCTTAATTCCATAACAAAATACAAAAAAAAATACAATTTTTATTTTATCGTAAGTGTGACTTTATTAATCTCTCTGATTTTATTTTACAGATAATCTACATAATTGACCTAATTTTGCAAGTATAATCTTACATCCTATTTGGGTACCTGGTTTACATTATACTAAAGATGCATTAGAGTAAGGTAAGGTCTCGCCAATTTTTATCGATTATCGTATCGCTGACAGTTGTGATTCGTAGAAAATAATGTAGATAGGGAAGTTTGTTTTCGTCACATGTAACAAGACGACATTCAACGCTCGTGATTCGAAAGTTGTTGAAACAAAGTGTATGTAATTGAATATATTCGAAACAATATCTCAACGAAGTACAAGATCTGATAATCAATAGGGCGAGAAACGATCCATCAATTCGACGACTTCACTCGTGAGCATTTACTTTCTGATTACACAACTTTATCACATTACCGGCATTCGGGTTGAATAACTAACTAAACTTATAGCCTTTCGTTATTTTGAGTATTTAGTTACAAGTGAAGTTATTTTTAAAAACATGATATCTTGATGCCGAAGAACTCCAAATTATAAAAATATGTATTCATTACATTGCATAGATTTATTTGAAACATAATAATAGATAATGTAAAAGTTATACAATGTTATTGTTGTGTTAATTATAATTGAAAACATTAGTTTTTAAAAACCTATAACTGTAATAAAGGTGTGGTTATACATACTTGGCCCCGTATTCACAAACAATATTTCTACGATTCCTGTAAAACAATATTTCGCGCATGTGTGTAGGTACGCGTCGTTTCCGACAACCTATTCTAGTAAATTGCACTGAAGTATTGTTTGTGAATACGGGGATAACTCATATTCCATCTGTACAATTCTCGAAGATACGTCAGTACGGGATACTAAGGGCATGTCCAAGCTGTAACGGTCGCAGTCGACAATCGATTTATCGTAGACCGAGCGCTGATAATAATTGTTCTCTCGATATCGTCCGAAGGAACCGTGGGCGCACTGACCGAAGCGCTACGCCACGCTGTCATACATTCTTACGGAGACAAAGACGATTAACTATTCCAACTAGAAACTGACACTATATTTAATCTGCCGCTGTCGATACCATTACTCACACGCCCACAAAGAATCGTCGCATGGGAACTTTGCCAGATTTTCTTTCAAAGTTTACTTCGATAAATATTCGGAATAATATTTTGGAATATTGTTACTACGATTACTATATGATAAGGTATCAAAATCAGATTGGTTATTAGAATTTAATGAACTTTTTAAGAACGATTGAAATTTAATAAATAATAACAAAAAACATCTCATTTAATATTACAGCATTATTATGTAGAGTTATGCTTTGAATATCGTTAAGAACAATCTCCAAACAATGAGCAATAAAGAAACGTTTAACAAATGATGTTGAAGTCCTAACTCTACTATTATCACAACTACATCCGGTTTAATACTCGAACAGCCGCTATAGGCTTAGAGCCTTTCTAATAGTGATAATAGCAACACAATATGATATGATATTACAGGATTGATATAAGTAGCACTGATCCAGTGTAAACTGATCTTTCTATATTATATTTTTCGTGAACAGGGTGACCGAGGGGGTGGTCATTTGTTTGTCATTCTATTTTCCTCTGCTTAGTATATTTCTTTTCGTGGTATACCTATATACCTGTATATGACTTTTTGATAATCATTTACGAAATAATATTTTGTTGTACATGTGGACGCAGCATCGTGCATAAAATGCTAGCACGAAGATAAAAGAATTTGCCCCATGGCTAAAGGGGCTGGCCCGCTTACAACATTCGACGGTCCAACTTGTCTGATGTTGTGAATGTCAAAGGCGATATACACTTCACGTCCCGTTAGGCGATCTATCTCGAGATACACTGAAAAACCTACATTGTATTACGTGCAGATTGTATCGCGTCGTGGTGTTTCGTGAATGTAGATTTATCAAAGTTTTTGTTTGCAAATTTTATACGCCAAAGTTTAGAGAAGGAAATATTCTTTGTTGTATAATGTGTAAGTAGACACTGAGTTGCGTTACATAAGTTTCTATTTCTAAAAATGAAAGTGCCTTTAAAAAGAACATTTTTTTCTTAAAATATACCTAAGCAGACAACAAGTTTTAAATTACACTCAACAAATTGTTACGCTAACAGAATTTAAATAATGGTGAATGTAACGATGATAGAAGGTAAACATGCTTATCGTATTTGAATTGAATTTAACACTATCAATGAGGGTAACCGTTTTTGTGCTCACCAGTTGGCGCCACTGCAGAGGGCGGTCATGCTGTCAAAGCCCGCCCATACATAAACAGTGACAAATGAAATTCAGACAAGCGAAAAGTGACAGACAGACCTCCCTTTTCACTAGCGCCTCTAGCGGAAAATTGGACGAGGATCTAATCGCAGCAGATCTAAGGCATCATGCAAGTGATTAAATATCGCAGTTTTAAAAGTTATTAAAAAAATATATACGAGGACGTCAATACTATGCAATCTTTTAATATCAGCAAGCGAATAAGGAACACCTCTCTAAAACCTCTCTAAAACCAACCTAATACGGACCCCTTACGATTTTATATATTGTCCCTGTCCTTACCGCTTTCCTTCGCAAACCAATCAATGAATTTCGGTTTTAACAGGAAATGTAAAGGCTTAAGTTTGATTATATATTCACTGGTTTACACAATTAAAATATTGAGGGCTCTTAAGACTCTTGATACAGTTTCCCATAAATGTAGAGAGTAATAAAAACATATTTGGATATTGAAATTGTTAATTGTGACTGATTTTTATTGTACTTTCTGTCAAAAATTAAATTACAAACCATACTGTACTTCCAGTGCCCTCGACCTTTAATCTTGCACTTAATGTTTCCCGAATACGACAATAAACCTCACTGTAATAAACCCGGCTATCATCTCTATGCTAATGTGCAACGGTATCTAATGTCAATGTCAGGCAGTTTATAACTATATTTGCGTTATGTTAAGGTTCATACTAAATGTCATTTGTTTACTGCTTTGGTTACGTTACTTGTTTCGTAATAAAATACTTGAAATAGACAATTCAGCAGTAAATCTAGGAATGTGGATTGTGCATCTTAGACTATTTCATATTTAACTTATTAAAATATAAAGATATTATTATGTCCTCCGATCAGTTCTAAAAGAATATCAATGATTGAAATTAATTCAAAGTAGAGAATGAACATCGTCCAAAATTCGTATCTACTTATTTTCTTTGACGACTATCAACTATCAGTGTTACGTTAGAATACTCGCTTAGGTAAATTATTTTATTCTATTAACGTATTTCTAATAAAGTTGCATATAGAAGTATTGAAGCTCTCTTTCTATAAAATAACCAGCTACCTACTTATACCTACCTAATTATCCTAAGCAAACTCCTCTATGCGCACAATATTCTTAAAAAATTAGGTAGTCACTAAGTTTCAGCTACTGGCACTTAAAATGCAATATAATAATGTATATTTAAAATGAAACAAAACGACATAACCACTAGAATATTTCGTATTGTACTCTTACTATCTTAATCGATTATACTCGTACGCTCTAAGCCAACATTCGAAAATGAACACGGTGTTGCATTATTGATTCAAGTCGCGAAGTTCCGTGGAAATAAAACTATGATATATCTATAAACCCGAAGGATTTCATTAGCATATTCTCGGTATGAGGTTCGTGTGTGGTCCCGGTTTCCATGACAACGAAGCTATCGTGGCGTGGACGGATCGGGTTAACTGATGACGCGGCTAATTGTTGTGCGAAAGAGCAACCAAAGTGGTTAAATGTCATTGATTACCGTTAGATAAATTAGATTGATTGGGTCGTTCGTCGGAGCTACTTAATTAACCGACTTTAAAAAAAAGAAGGCGATTATTAGCGTAGATATCCTTTCTTGAACACAAGGGAATATTCACATGAACTTTTATAAGGTACAGTACAGAACGCGGACTTATCGATAGATAACAATTTCTTCCAGATAATCTTTGGGCAATGGACATCAAACGACAAGAAAGGAAAAAAGTTCTTTGTTCTTTGCCTAGTATATTTTTATGCAGGTACTTATGTCCGAATTTGTAAACATTTGTGAACTGTTTTTTTTAAACACTTTTTTTACTTGCGAGTTGGTCCCATTGCTGCTAAGTGTATCTACCTATTAGGTATATTTTTTCAGAAGTTTAAATTGCTACCTTTTACATCAAAAGAAAAACAAAATGTATTTATGGGTATTAAAATCACGATAAGTTTTGTTACCTTAGTAAAAGGCGTATTTTGAAGTTCAAGGTATACCATTTTCAACGAACATATAAAAAGTTTCAAAAAGTTCTAGATTTTTGAAGCTTTAGCTTACATAAATGATTTATGACCGAAACTAATGATGCGGCAGAGATTTGGTTCTCGCAAAAACTTGTTAAAGGTATGCCCTTAGACTGTTCCTATATTATTATTAGTTCTAGTCTAATGGTCCAGTTTGGATTTCAGTACTCTTTTTTGGATTCGAACCTCTAATGCAGTAAATTCCCAAGGTGCTGAAGAATAGGTTTTTAAAACTGCAGATCTACTTTTCTAAATAAAAAAAAATCCATTAATTTATTCGTTGTTAATATGCTTGGTATTCCGTAAAACTCATTGTGACCAATGGGGGATAATTAATTACTAATACTTCCACAGAATCCGCATTATAATGGATTGAAGACATTTAACTCAGTGACCTCATCAAGGAAACAACATTCATTACATTATTACTACTAACCGTCATTATCTAAAGGTATTTAAAGAAGCGAAAGACTCACTCTTCTCGAAATATTGTAAACCGCTTGAAGTCTTAAAATTTTTTTCTGCCGGTAGTTTATGGTTGGTAAATGTCCTCTTACAAATTAATGATTTTGGTCATGTTCTACTCCCTAGGAAGTAACCTTAGGAATGAAAGTTTGTTTGAAAATCATTCAAAACTAGAGAACCGCCCGTGCTTCGCTTCGGGACCCGTAGGTAACAGCCGCGTAGGTCCCGCTCCCGTAGGAATCTCGGCCAAACAGTAGCCTATTATACTAGAACATCAGATATAACATTTGCCTATGACATAAGTAAATTACATGTAGTATTTGATAGCGTGATTCAGAACTTGCAGATGAATTTTACTAACGCCATCTATTAACAACATCCGGAACTAAATATCTAGCAACTAACAAAACATCGATTTTCCCATGGGAATGAGAAGTTTTTCCGCGGTAAAAAGTAGCCTACGTCACTCTCCACCCTTCTAACTATCCCCACACACATAAACCATACCATATGATAGCAATGTTGCGACGTGAAAGAGTCACAAACAAACAAACAAACACACTTTCACATTTATAATATTAGTATGGATTACTTCCACGCGGGCCAATATCGCGGGCTACAACTTGTAAATAATAATTCCACGTTGATACAAAGCAGTAAATTTTCAAACCTTTTTCCATTTATTATTTTATGAAATTTTGTAGCCCAGGGTTTAGACCATTATTAATGCAACTAAGCTAGGGCATAACCCAGCTGCATGGAAACGTTAGGATTTAGTTGAAATGACTTCAGCAGCAATTACACTAATCTCTAAGCTTTATGACTCAGTGAAAAATATATCTGCATTGTATTAAAGGAATTATTTAATTACGTTCTAAGTAATGTTAAGTTAAATAAGGACATTTTACACAAAGGACAGTTTACAACCTTAATACATTAAAATAAATAGACTAGAATAATAGGGTTGACATCAAAAGATATAGTAAGTAAGTTTAAGTTATTATTTCTGGCCTGGAAATAACTTTTAATTAAGAAAAGCAGTGCTTTAAATCAAAAGCTAGTGTGACCAAAATTTTAAATTCTGTAGGTACTTCAGACCAACCGTTGCGCTGCTTGGAGAATTATTTATGTATCAAATTGGTAATAATATATTTACTCTAGAGGCTTTTAAGTAGTTCATACAATATACCTAGAAAGTATTTATGTATGTCAAATGAACTTTTGTGATTATGCAACCCGCGCGTTTGAAATATTATAAGCCCAATATGGTATAATAGGGTAAGACAGACCCTAATTGAATCAGATAAGGTAAGTGCATATTGTTTTAACGTATTAACTTTTAATTATATGATTTACTATTACCTCGGACACACGCTGGTTAATAGGCGCTTTGCGATTATATTAACAGGTAGATATAGTTAATTTCTTTTCCTTCGTTGCTTTTGATGTTTCTGTTGCTCATAGTTGGTTGTAACTAGGGATGCAAGGTTGTTGTAATATCGATAATTATATCGAGGTAATGAAATTATCGATAGTTGATAATATCGATGATTTTGGTCGATAAAATATCGAATTTATTTAAATTTTAATAAAAAATATGCAGTTCATAGAGATTTTTTTGTTAATTAGTCCTTACGGACAGGCAGAGAGTCTAAGCCCATACAGCCAGACACAATAGTGAAATAAAACAAGTACCTAGAGGATGTTTTTTATTTGTTTACATTGTTAGAAAAGCCAATGTTCAAAACCCATACAGCGTTATCTAAGGTCGTGAATTATCGATTTTTTTCTTCGGATATGATATCGATATTATCGTATCGTTATAGCGCATATATCGATAAAATATCGATGTTTCCCCTTCGATATTATCGATATTATCGGTTTTCCGATATACATATATCGTTGCAACCCAAGTTGTAACTACTTGCCATCGAACGCGCGTTCTACTCGTTTATCGGCTACCAAGTAATTATAATTGTGGTAATACTTACGCAATTATCGCTGTTAAGTGACTGTAAATTTACACTTTTACTTAACATTTTTTTGTTTTGTGCAAAGTCAAATTAGACCGAGAGTTGGTTTACGTGTCGTTTAATTTAGTCATGTTAACAGCCGACCCCAATAACGGACACGCGAACACGTTAACGTAGGACGAGTGAAAATTCACGTGGATTTAGTTACAACGTATTTAGGTCAGTATGACTAATTAGTACAGCGGCACTCAACCTTCAACTCCTCGGTTAATGAATCGTTGTAAGCTACAGTTGATAAAGCGTCTTACACAACCGTAATAGGTGCTCTACAGATAATTGTCTGTCAGTCTCAGTACGAGTTTAGAAATGGCTGCAGATTTTCATGTTCTTGCCAGCGAATAGAATGGCACGTATGATTAATTTAAATGTAAAATATTTATTGGATTTAATAAAATAAAATATTAGGTATTTCACGTTTGCAAATGAAAGTTAATAAAGAAAGTCAATAAAAATATTTTTCTCTTTACATAAAATTAAGGACTTATGATTAAGTAGGTACTTCAATTGGTTATGTATTTTTAGCATAGGTAAAGTAAAATGTTATGACATAATATTTAATTTAGTGAGCTAAACAACTCACATCCATTAAATTTGCACTAAACTTGAAAATGCACTAGGTAGAAGACGTCAGGTTGAGTACCACTGAGACAACAGAGAACTATAACGTTTATTCACGCAAAATACGAGTAGCGTGTGTGAAATATCGGTCGGCTCTGAACCAGATTCGTGCTTCAAAAAATAAACTGTATAAAATCGTGTTACTTTAATGTAACTAGTGCAAAACCATTGCGCTTTTAATGGGCAATAAAGCCCATGGAACGTTAGTAAGCAACGTGGCCTTATATGGATAGAATAGATAGCCAACAATTTTTTGTAGATATGCACATAATAGTTAATTAATACGATAAATATAATTGTATCTATATTGAATTTGTCATTAGTCTATTATAATTAAATTGTTCATCAGTGAGACTTTAATTGCTAACTGGCTACCGGAAGAAAGTCTCCGTCACTCATGGACATCGGTGTCATAAAAGGAAGCCCTGATGCATTGATGGTCGATAACTAATTTTTTACACAAAAATAACCGGCTTCAAAATCAATAGAGATAACTCAAAAATTACTCATTTACGCTCTGATTTACATGGGACCAGACGACAAGAATCAGTTTTGGAAAAAAAAATAGAAGTGTAAAAATCGTAACACACACTCAAAAGTTTGAGGTATCGTATAAAAAAAATACACTACAAAATGCAATCGAACAATCGTAACACACACTCAAAAGTTATGAGGTATCATATTTAAAAAAAAACACACTACAAAATGCAATCGATTTGACAACTTCTTCCTTTTCTTGAAGTCGGTAAAAAAGAAAACAAAGATGTCTATGACTACTAAGCTACACCGCAATTTTATAACGTAAATACCATTTTACCAATACTTAACTAACACTTAAAGAACCAATTTACGAATAACGTTACTAAACTGAAGTTATTGAAGTGTTAAAAGATTGTATCTAAACAATTATTATACTTAATTACTCTACTTTAAATTGTATTGAAATTTAATTCTTTTAGTTTTATGTTAAGAAAGAATGTTGTAACACCTTTAAATAAATCTGCTGCTGTCATAAAAATTAAAAACATTTATTTTGTTCTAGTTATATAACAATCTTAGCACAAATATTTATACAAGATTTTATTTAACATGCAATGGATGTAGATTCGGGTTAATCTCATTACTATTTTAATGCAATTTTATAACAAGCATAACCGGACATTACATTTCATTATGCGGATACTACCAAATTAATAGCTTTGCATTTATATAATACGAGTAAATACCCTTAGCATTATAAAAATTGGTTGCCTGTAAAGTCGGTATACGGGCGAAAGTTTTACGTGACAACGACTTTGAGTGGTAAAATAATTTTAATGTGAATATTCATTCGTATAGTAGGAAGAAGGATGAAATGATAGTAACAATTTAAAACATTTATTTATACAAAGAATTATATTTAAAACATTGTAACACCATCCGCCATCTAGCGCTGCTAACCGTTAGACCATTAACCATTAGTCACAACTAAGTGAGGTAACAAACGAGATTACTCTACTTCTCCAGAGATTGCGCTGTACCATTTTCTGAAACACGCCAACGTGTGTACGCCGTAGCTACCATAAGTAATGTTAAGGAGGAAGGGACGCGTGCCTTTCACTTTTTATGTCTGTCTCTCTCGCTCTTAGGCGGGCTAACCATGCCCGAGTGGAAGGGACGCGTGCCTCTCACTCGCTCTCATTGTAAGCGCATAACGTGAGCGGAGCTACTAACGCAGTTTCTTGAAGTGCCACCCGGCAAACCAATTTATAAGACGTTATCACGTCAAAAACATGTTTACTTATTCTAACGATACATTTATTTAAAGTTCACTTGTCATAATGTAATGATAAACACGGGTAAATTGTTACATACCTATATCTACTCTATTGTGGGATTCTTTTAAATTGTACTAGCTTCCGCCCGCAGGCTTCGCCCGCGTGGATTCGTTTACAGTTCACCCCCTATTTCACCCCCTTCGGGGTGGAATTTCCAAAAATCCTGTCTTAGTGCTCCCCTACACTCCTCAAGGAACATACCTACATGCCAAATTTCAGCTTCTTCCGTTCAGTAGTTTCGGCTGTGCGCTATCTGTCAGTCAATAACTCAGTAACACAAGAGTTTTATATATATAGATCCCAAACAAATGCCAGTTTTCCTCCCCTGTCATTACCGTGCTTTGTTAGATTGACGGCGAGAATTAAAAATGCCGTAAGTAAATTTTATTTACAAGCTGAATTTAACCGTGAGCACAAACAATAAATTTGTTTATATCGGGGAGTAGTAATTCTATGTTCTCGCCGACGTAGGTACATTGGTTATAAAAATTTAGCTATAAAAATTGATGTGACATTAAAATACTTGGTAACCAGCGATTAACTAGCGGACTGGTTTTAACTTATTAATGTCACCTTGAGCGGTCAAGGCTGATATTGATTACGGTGAGACTGGTGATTTGTCACAAAAAATAATTGACCAATCGTTCGAAAATCCGTTTTAATCTCAGTTTATAAAATATAATTTGATAATTAGCAAATCAGGCTCAAGTACAATTTTATTTTAACAAGTTCCGCAATTTGTTAAAAAATGTGTTTTTTTGTGAATAGCTAATCAACGAGCAGAGGAGACATTTTTATGGTAAATTAACACCAGAGTGCATGGACATCAGTAATATCTACTAAACACATCACTGATGCGTTGCAGCCAAAAGTACCTAAGACTATAAAATATTTTAGGTCTAGAGATCTTTAAAAAACCTATTATATTATTGTCAATTTTAGGATCCAATATTTAACCGACTTATATAAAACTTCGTAATGAACCCATAAATTCTTCAAACACTAAAAAGGGTTCTGGATATAAGATTACTGAGAATCCGATGAAATACCACATCGGGATATTAGAATATTACAACGATTGGGTACCTGCCGACCTTATTTCAAGGCATATTTTTTATTTGTACCTTCGTAGACGAAACCTTAGCTGTCCAAAGGCGCAGATATCCTTTTGGTTTTTATTCTTTTCTAATAATAAAAACAGTTATTTGGCGGAACATCAAAGATTTTTTTGTAATCTACGTAAGTAGTCACAATTGAGTTTATTCGATAAACTTAGAAGTTATCAAATAATAAGATACATGGGTGGGTGCATGTATGTCTCTACGATATTTTGTTTCATATGTAAAAATCGATACATTATGAGCTTTACGATGTTTGCACCTTGTAACGTTGATTTATATTGGTTAAAATGATATATTTACCTAAGCGCTTTAGTGTATCGAAAGGCATGATATATGTATAGTCGGAAATAATATATCTCGTACCCTCCAATGAACCCCTAATGAACTGCTGGAGCCATAATATACAGATAGGTATTAATTACCTATTTATAAAGCAGCTTATGTGTCTTAAACTTTCTCTTTTATCTTAGGATCATTAGCATTACCAATAGTAAAGCTATTTATTTTGTGCAAATTAAATGAATCAGTAGTGGTTTTAATTAACATGGAGTGTTATCAGTTGGGCGTACGGGAGACTTTTAATCAGCAAAGTAAGGGTTTGTCGCAACTAATTTGCATACTTTAACAATTACTTGCAACATTCTTTCTGAGGTCGTCGGTCATCGCGATCTCTATACTGGCTGCGAATGTCTTGTGTTCGAAGATAAATAATGCTTTGTTCATTTATAGGAAGTGTAGTTAAAAAGAAAGAGACTATTTAACCACCGAAGTACTTAGTCATTTGTCGGATAGATTAGATGTAAGCGTTAATTGCAAATAATTTTGTCTTTTATTTTTGTTTATGTTTATGCTGGCGTTTAAAGGAATTTATTTTATTGAACATTATTCAAATGTATCGCTCAAAAGGATACACCCGTTCACTAGCGATTTACTTCGTATGCTAAATGATTGATCGCAAAATCTGGAGTCGTCTGTAATTGAAGGGGTGACCGCTAGTAGCCAAAATTTAGTAAGCGTTTCCATGCTTCGGAAAGCACGTTAAGGCGTCAGTCCCCGTTGATACCTCTAGATAGCAGTCATTAATATAATATGACAGAGGCTATTGAGCGGCATAATATCTTCCAATATTTGAGTAAGCCGTTAATCCCTCCAGGATTCCTCAAGGATCAGAAAAGAAGCGTATTCGACAGCGAATCATTGATGGGTTGAAAGTAGATTATAAAGATTACTTTTACTTGCGTGTTGCCGTCGATTAGTCACATGTAACAATGAGGTACATATTGACTAATAGGTACTGCTATTGTTACATTGCATGCTGGATGCAAATATTGGTCATGTGACTACCTACATATGTGATTAGGTGATTACGATCTCACCGTTTTACATTTCACAGAACACAGCCATAAAATATTATTGAGTTAATTTATATTATTTATATCTGTGTATAGGAAGGGTGCGACCATCAAAATGTGAGGCTATCGTAAAGTTAGGATCACCTCTGCCGGCGGGCTACGTATCACACGTTTTTACGACGACAATACGTACAGTCGCGGTCTGATGCTTAGCGATTAAGGTTATTATTTGCTGGGTGAGAAAGGATTTTGATCTTTAAGGCCAAAAATCATGTCCATGTTGTCCAAATAATCATGTCTATACTACCTATACTGTGAGGAATATTAAAAATATTTTTTAACGAATTGTCGTTAAGTTACACCATAAGTAATTCTTTAATGGATAGGATTGCTACTGACATAAATATATTAGCTTACGTACATGAGAAAGCCAAATACTTGCCAGGTATTATAATTATCAAAAAGTATCGCATCATATTTTTGCCGATTTCTCGATTTTATTTCTCACTATTTCCGATGGTTAAAAATCAACAATGTAAATGACTGTGTGGTAAAATCTAATCGGACCTAAGTAGATACCTACTCGAATTCAGCTTGCTAACATAATTATGTTTATATATTTTTAAATTTATATTATTTTATAACATCGCTATTGATAAACATCACGCGTCCTATAGTTACAGTAGTAGTTAATTAAATTATAAAATGTTAACGAAAAGATACGTATCTTTGCCAATTGTATACAAAAGATTATAACAGGTAGATATAAAATGTGTTAATTATTACAATGAAAACTTAGTTGATAGCGAATTACAAAAAACCTAGTACTTATCTATTGTTTGTTAATGCAAAGTATTCATGAGAGTATTTATTAAAACTCTATGTACAACACACCTGAAATTTGGTAACAAATATTTTTTAATAATTATTTATTAGCTTTCTAGCTTGCCGCTTCCTTTTCCGCGGCTCAGCCCACGTGTCATTGGTTATTTTTCATTTTCAGCCTTTTAAGGGTTGGCCTTTAAAAAAAATTGTAGCTTATGTTTGACCTTGCGTCATCAACTATCTTCCTGAGAAAGTTCATTGAAATCGGTTAAGTGGTTTAGATTTTTTATACAAACTTTTATCACCTATTTCAAGCCTTTAGGGGTTGATTAACAAAACTACAAAACTCAGCTCCGTCATTCTGACACCTTCTGTTAACTGCAAACTACAGTTTGGTTTTCACGCCATGTTTGACTGCGTACCTAGGTACGTATAGGTACAACGTGGAACAAACTGCATCCCACGGTATTATCACAGTGATGGCAAAAGATCCTTCAAAAAACGCGTCTATCGCTTTCTTTGTGTTGGTGACGCTCCTAATGTTACTATGGACGATGGTGATCACTTACCACCAGATGACCCGTCTGTTCGTTTGACTGCTTAGGTTATAAAAAGGAGAATATAAAAGCTAACAGCCTTCAGACCGCGACTGTACCTAATGGTGCGACACGGACGTTAAAGTTTTTCCACTAAGCGTCGCCAATACCTGGCATTATTTCTCGCTTCATATTACGTTCGCTGCGACCGACCAAACAGGTTCGGCGTGCTTTTTATTTATCAATTATTCCATTCATAATGCTTGAGATCGGAATTCCCTGACGCGCACCCTTCACTCTACTCAACCTTTAACTGTTATGCATATGCAATGGATCCAGTAACTGTTATTATTATGCAGTGACGGGAAGACTGTAATCTTGATTACGGATTTATCTGGTGCAGTTTGCTCAAAGTGTGACTATTACGAAAATGTCCCTGCCCAGAGCGCTCTAACTACCCTCTTTTTTGAAAAAAAATCTCAAAATGGTCTTCAGATTAATAACACAATTAACAAATTTAACATTTCAATATTTTAAAGTGAAAATGAAACTTTTATAATAATTAAGATTGACGCACACCAATCAACTTGAAACGTTTCGATTTTGCCTCGTCTCGAGGTGTGATTAGGTAGTTATATTATAGGTATATATTTTTTATATGATCCTCAATAGGTATAACGACGCACTTAGTCTTATCGAGGATTATTAACAATCGTAACGAAAGTAGCACTCAAACATACTTCGTAATTTCAATATCGACCTTGTCAAAGTATCAAATTTTTTGTTAAAAATATTTAAATCTCTGTGATTACTTGCCACTGTAATAGTTTACGCACGAACTCGCTAGTTGTAGGTTTTAACAATATACCGCAAACAGTTTAAGCCGCATCGAATTTTAATACGCGTGAAGCAACGTTCTCGTGGCGAATGGTGGAATCGCTTCATTGTAATACCGATAAATAATTTACGTTTCTTTACAGCGTTTCATCAATAAATTTAATTTGAGACACAGGCCTTGTGCTAAGTTCACCGTGAAGAATATTATAGTTATAGTTAAACCTCTAAAATCCATTCCTTCATTACTACTCCGCTTCTTAAATCGAGAAGGTTGTGTAAGCGCTACGTATTACTTACATTTATGCGTGGGAGGTCTATGTGTTGTACAACAAAGCGGCAATCTAATGTAAAGCTAGATTTATTTCATTCTCGGGTTATAACTCAGGCCAATACGTGACCGATGCTCACGCCTACATTCAACGATACTTCTCTAGGAAATTATTCACGACCAAAACTTTATCATAGAGAAATGGTAGCGATTTTCACGTATCTTCTGGGATACTATCTGAGCCATATCGGTCAAAGGTCGTCTGGAAAGGTTGTTTCCTGCCTGTCGTTCGGCTTTCTACGGTACTGATTACAAACTAGTGCAGCCGGCGGACATTACAAAAGGTCAAGTTGCGAAAAACCATTTCACTATTCCATTGCCATCCTTGTGTGAAAGCGCTACGATCTATTCTAAACTAAACTTTCATTCTATACAATGCTTCATTTAGTATTCATTTTGCAACAGAAATCACCACACCCATGATCAAAATCTAATAAATTAGTGCCTCTAGGTATCGTAACTCAAGTGTAATTAAAACGGTAATAATTTACAGTTTGTGATTGTCTTGTCTGATTTTGTGCGTTACTTGAGGGAGCCGGGGAAATTAATTGAAGTAGTACGAGTACTAGTAAGAAGTATTGGAGTGTTATTCGTCGTACGTAGTCAAGAACCCGGAAAGAACTAGCGAAGACGTGAAGAAAAATTCAATTGCAAGTTGGCTGGGAACGCGCTAACGTTCCGATCGCGATTTAGTGGCGTCCACGTCTCCGACCGATTGTCTATGAGAAAAATTGAACTTCTGCTCTCACACATTTCATAATACTTTAAAGGAGTGCGCTCAGATGTCGAGTATTGCGCGATCGCCTTAAAAGGCATACTTTTTATACCGTGCAACGAAATTCATATGAGATCACATTCTGTAGTGCCATGACGTCTTTATTCCGTACACGAGTTACATCATTGAAATTTTAAAGCTTCGATTTTAGAATTTTATTTTTATTTGACATCACAATCCAGTGCTGTAGTAGTGTGAGTTCTCGGACTGTTTCTTTATTTCAAAAGTTAAAGATGTTACACTGACAGACAGCCTACAAACGAGAAGACGAGTTAGGCACTTCTCACACAACGCTATTTATGAGCTACGCGACTGCAACACAACCCAAAATTCGCTGTATCTGACAATGTTCACTGACAGGAGACGCGTCTGCGATGCCTCTCCTAAATGCGATTAATTTAGAAGAAAAAAATATTTTTACTTCAATTTAATAATTAATCTTTTGTTTCAAATTAGATTGTCACTGCTTTGTATTTCTAACACGATCATACTACGGCAAAGCTATTACCCTATTTACCACACCTTCTAATTAAACCATGAATAGTTGTTCGAACCCTGTATTTCGTTTGGAAGACTGTTGGAATAAGTGACAAACTATACAATGCTGAAGTCAGTCATAATTTCAAATCAGACTCCAAGTAGTGTTAAAGCAGTTTTAAGTGTGAATAAAAGCATTATGGTAACTTGCTTGGCCACATTTTTATATAGTTATTACCTTTGTGTGTTTTTAATAGGCTTAAACCAGGGTTAAACAGGATTAAGCCACTTAAGCGTTCGATCTTAAAATAATGCATGTCGATCACGAGTTTAAACTTATTTTTTCTTCAATATCAATACTTTATAGAGTCATCTAGTTCAACGTCATTAGATACTTTAATAATGAATAGTTGACATAACTAAAATCCCAAGAGTTCCGTACTTTCAATATAAATATCGCACAAAATGTTGCTTACAACAAATTCGGAGAATCTTCAAAGTTACAACGAAAAGCTAACAGTAAGTAATATGTATATTGTATATTGTATACGTAAAATGCCGAGGTTTGAATTTTTTCATTTATTTTAAAGCTTGACTCCGTTGTCGACAGGCACTCAACTTTTAAATTGGAAATAAAGGACCGACGATCCTGTTCATAAATTATAAGCAGACATCTCGATCTCTTTTATTTATTTTACACCTTAAAACAAGTGTATAAGGTTCGTTTGCTGTGAATTACACTGTGAACGAAGTATTCATCCTTATGAAGGATGTGAATAGAATAATAAATTAATAAGCTAGTTGGACCAATTAACTTAAATATGGTTTTACTTAACGAAATCCTTAATTATAATAGCTGCGCTTTTTTTCTGAAATTCTAATTAAATTCAATAGTTCAATTTTAATTTATAATCGTTAATTAAAAATTATAACACATAATTATATTTAAGTCAATGAGCACTAATTACAGAATACGAAAATAATTTAAACTTGGATAACCCAACCTACCAAAAGTAATAAACTTTTACAAATATGTACCTACCTCATTCAACTAACATCTTACGCCGTTTATTCATAATCCTTTATGTTGTACTAGTAAACCCGCCCTCGCTTCGCTTCGGGTAACCAGTCCCTTCAAAAATCTCTATAAATTTTAACAAATTATGTTATTCCAATGTCTAAGCTATATTACTGCAAAGTTTCATGAAAATCCATTCAGTAGTTTTTGCGTGAAAGAGCAACAAACACACACACACACACACATACATCCTTACAAACTTTCGCATTTATAATATTAAGTAGGATTAAAAAATTCCATGCTACATAAGTCGTACCCTCTGTGATATAATAACACAGGAACCTACTTACGCTGTATCTACGAGTTGGTACCTCATTTATATTGATTCATCGGTAGGTACGATATTTTTTACAATTTACCAAACTGCTAAACTTTACATTTTTGATTCTCAATATCACCGCCATACGCCAGGCTGAATCACAGCTTGTACAGGCATAAAATGATCCCCAAAATGCAATCAGACATGAGAATTGAATCATCAACACGTTCTCCCTGCACGCAATTTTCACACTTATTTACAAGTATAACAGGCGATAGTCGCAAGCTCCGCTAAGTTTATATTTTCTTGCATCAGGCTACGTACATGCGGAGAAAACCTATTGCAATTACATTATTACGCGACTGCAATGAAAATGAGTCTATTTGCATCGAGTGCGTAAACACGTTCGAAGGAAATTAGTTAAATGAAGCTTCAAGTAAAAGTGGCTTGCGATGCATTCCAGAATATTTTTGTACGCACACACACGTTTATGTTGGAAGTGAGATATCACAGTATTTTAGAACGATTTGTTTTTATTAGCCGCCAAAAGGGTAAGCGAGATCTTTGATGTGGTCGCTTACTTACCTTACCACTAAGCGAGTGTTGGAGCGTGCGTGGTGCGTCTGACTATTATAATTACATGATATATTTTTTTAAATTACGAAACAAAATAAATCATAATAACAAAATAATAAAATAACAAAATAATACATCCAATAAATCGAACTATAGTCCCCTCACTAGGCACTACTAACGACTGCACTACCCTTCTTATAAACTTTCTTCTTTAAAACCTCGGTTAATATCTTTTGATATTAAGCTTGGCTCGGGCAGGAAATATAAGCTGCCTAAACCTGTTCCGACAGAAAGGGATTTTCGAAAGTGAACAGAAAAAGTAGGATTAGTATCACAACAATAGAGGCTTGCACGTAATTGTCAGTTTTAGGGTTGCTACCTTAAAGATTTTTTTTATATTTAACTTGAAAATATTTTATTAGTTTATATGCCTATTCATAGGTTATTTATTTATAAATATTGTTGTATTCTATTAGTATTTGAAAATACAGAATGGACACATTAGGTGTTTAAACCGTTGAAGTTTTTCTCCAAGCTTAACTATTTCTACATACAATTACTAATAAATACATAAAAAAGTATGAAAAACAGTTATACTTAAATAACCGCGAATAAATCCACTGTTAATAAATAAATAATCAGACAAAATAAAAAGATACCCAGTCATTCGTTTATAAACATTTCAGTTTTATTACACATAAGTAACTATAAATATGTATACCTATCTAAACTAGCGGCACGCTATGATGGCCGGTTTGACGTTTGTCCGCTCATGAAGTTCCGTATTAATTGATAACGACTTTGAAGGAAATAATTGTATTACTTTATTGACGATAGTGATGTGCAGAGATTCATAAATTTTATCGAATGTAGTTTTAGGTTTAGGACTCAAAATTTATTTATTAAATTGATTTCTAAAATGTATACAAGTGTAGAAAAATCAGTTTGCACCATTTAAGGGGTGAATGTACTTGTGAATATGAACAATTTTCACTATGTGGACAAACCTCTGAAATCGCAAAAAAATATCAGCTGTTTCATACAAAAGGTAAAATTTTTATTTTTATATGATATATATGTGGTATACCACAACTCGGCATTTGGTTTTCTAAATTGAAAATTTTTAAAAATGGAATCTAATACGATCGTCACATAGAATCGCTGGCTAGCACAACTACTACCTCCGGCAAACTCGCGTCAATGCTCAATGCAAAACAAAGCAGTTTCGAATTGACGTTGCTTCGAAAAGTATAAACTGTCAGTGCAATGCGATTGTGATATAGTTTTGACCTGGCTTTGGATTTCAAATATTGATACTGCATTACTGTTGACCCTTGCTCGTTAATTTGGACTCTGTTCAAGCCCTTTGTTGTGGATTTCGTCGATATGACCGAACGTACGCAGAGAACTGTTCTAAATAGTCAGACACGTGAGTTCGTAATACGCCTTCGTAACTATTTCGATCGTGAAGCTCAAAATGGAGGGCCAATTTTACCTATAACGTCAGTGGTTGAACGCGTAGCTGATGCGCTTAATATTGGACAACGAACTGTTAGACGGATAACTAAAGAAAAATATGGCGAGACTGGCACAGAAGAAAATAAACTTCACACACCAAAAAAGAGAAAACGAGCAAAACCAGTCGTAGGCATCGATAGCTTTGATGCCGATGCTATCCGAAGACATGTTTACGGCTACTATTTACAGAAGGAGTATCCAACAAGAAAAAAGTTGGTGCATTCACTGAAGGAAGCTGGATTATTCTTCGGTGGGGAATGTTCTTTAACGAAGATTTTGAAGACCATTGGATTTCGATACAAAAAATGTAACAAACGCAAAATATTGATGGAAAGATTTGATATAGCGATGGCAAGGTATACTTTTTTACGGCAAGTGAAAGAAATCAAAAATTGGCAAAATGTTGTGTTCTTGGATGAAACATGGCTTAATGCTAACCATACTGTAGGCCGTTCTTGGAACGATGACACAGCAGCATCTACTTCCAAAGTTCCTGTAGGAAAAGGATCGCGACTTATAATTTGTCACGCCGGAACCATCAACGGGTTTGTCGAAGGTTCTCTCATGGCTTTTGCGTCAAAAACCACTGGAGACTATCATGAAGACATGAATGGAGAAAAGTTTACTGAATGGTTTACCTCAATGTTGTGTAGCCTCCCTGAACCATCTATTATAATTATGGACAACGCCCCATACCACTCGATGCAAATTGACAAGCCACCTGCCCAATCCCAAAAGAAAGCTGATATCGTCGCATGGCTTCGTAAAAATGGCGTAGATGCAAACATGAATATGTTAAAAGCGGAATTAGTACGTCTTTTAAAAGAAAACAAACCAACCAAGATCCGATACGTCATTGACGAAATAGCATTAGAACATGGGCACAGAGTTATACGGTTACCGCCTTACCATTGTGAGTATAATGCGATTGAGTTGGTGTGGGCTCAAATTAAGGGATATGCTGCAAGACACAATACAGAACCCCCATTTACCACAAAAAAAATGCTAAAATTATTAGAAGAAGCTTGTGAACATGTGACTAAAGGAGACTGGGAAAAGGTTGTGAATAGAACTGTTAAATTAATAAGGGAAGATTATGAAAGAGATGTGAAAATAGATAATATTATAGAAAACGAACATATAATCATTAATGTAGGTGATGATAGCAGTGACGACAGTGAAAATAGTAGTATGGACGAATCTGATTAATTATGGCCTTTTGTGGCACCTTTTTTGGTATCTTTTGTATTCATATGTTTCTTGTGTGCATATAAAGTATGTATATTCATTTTCATTCAAATATTCAGTTCGTTCAAATAAATTAAATAAACATTTACATTTTTGTTTTATTAAACCTACTAGAGAACCGCCCGCGCTTCGCTTCGGGACCCGTAGGTAACAGCCGCGTAGGTCTCGCTCCCGTAGGAATTTAGGCTAAAAAGTAGCCTACTACTCGCTCTCTTCACTCCACCCTGTCTGAGGTGTGTGGAGCCCTCGGGACAGTTAGTTCCCCTTTGGGGGTGTCTCTCGCGGCCCGTTGAAACGGGCCGGTCCTTGGGTTGGGCCCTAAGGCCCTTGGTTGTCCATCTGTGGTTAACCAATAGGTCAAGTCCGGTGAGTGGTGGCCTTTTTACAGGCCACAGAGTCTTAAACGGGATGGGGTTCATCTTCGCGCCGCCCAGGCGATCGAGGCCCTTCCGGGTGAATCCCGCTGGTGGGAAGCCCAGCAGGAGCCGATCAGCGCCGGGCGATGACTTACGAAGCCCCAGTATCAGTCAGTGCTAGCCCCGTCCCGCGCAACCAGCAAGTCGCGCGGGAAGGCCCAGCGGTCCGGTGGACGGGTGTGGAGCGGCACCAGGTCCTGCAGATGCGGGAACCGCGACGCGTCGACACGCCCGAACATGTTGCGTGCCAATCTCTCGATGAAGTCGTCCAGGCTCTCGACTCGAAGGTCCCTCTGGATGACGGCGTTCCTGACGTACCTCGGCGCACCAGTCAGCCGGCGGAGTGCAATCGCCTGAACCGCGCGCATCCTCTTGCGCTGCGGTTCGCTGGCGAGCGCGTACCACGCCGGTGCCGCGTACGTGAGGCGGGATCTGATGTAGGTCTTGTAGACCCCGAGCTTCAGTCCGAGAGGGAGGCTCGAGGAGAGCACTGGTTTCTGCCATCGCGCTTCTGGAATTCGCGACGGCTTTCGTAACCTGTGGCTTCATCGAAAGTCTTCCGTCGATTTTGCCCCCCGGTATTTGGCCTGTGGGGCCCATTGGATATCTTGTCCGTGAAGCTCCAGAGTAGGGTTCCGCCTGTTGAGGTATCCTCCTATGTTCACGGCCTGCGTCTTCCCGACATTCACCGACAGTCTCCACGCGGCGAGCCATTCGGGGAGGGCATCAAGCGCACGCTGCATCTTGACGATGGCGTGGGTTCTATTCAGCGACGTGGTGATCTACGCCACGTCATCGGCATACAGGGCAAGCGACGCCCCCCTGCCGCCGGGATGTCGTCGGTGTATCAGGCGTAGCAGACCGGGGACAGGCAACTCCCTTGCGGGACGCCGGCTGCGATCGGATGCTCGATGGATTCGGCGTCTTCAACCACTACTCTGAAGCTTCTATTTTCGAGGAAACTGGAGATCACCTTAACGGCACTGCTGGGCGCCGACGACTGCGAGATCTTGTAGAGAAAGCCGTCGTGCCAAACACGGTCGAACGCCTTTTCCATGTCGAGGAATACTGCACACACGCGTTCTCTCTTATTCAGAGCCGCGGTAACGGTGTGCAACACCCTCGACAGTGTAGCCGTGCTGTTCAGCGGCATCAAAAAGTAGCCTTCCACTTCTGTTGGCAGCTAGGCTATTCCACCCCGGATGCTTGCAGTTCCAGTCGCCCGCGCCCACCACCGGTGTCGGCGAGTCCAGCAACTTGCGGACATCAGCCAACAGGATAGTGCCAGCGGGCGGGCGGTACACTGAATACAGCCGGAGCGGGGAGTTCTCGAGGCAGAGCTAAAGTAGCTTATTACATTTGACTTAAGTAAATTACATGTAGTATTTGATAGCGTAATTCAGAACTTGCAAATGAATTTTATTAACGCCATCTATTGACAACTCCGAAAATAAATATCTAGCAACTAACAAAACATCGATCTTCCCATGGGAATGGGATGTTTTTCCGCGGTAAAAAGTAGCCTACGTCACTCTCCACCCTCCTAACTATCCCCACACACATAAACCTTACCATATAATAGCTTTGTTGCGACGTGAAAGCGTCACAAACAAACAAACAAACAAACAAACAAACAAACAAACAAACAAACAAACACACTTTCACATTTATAATATTAGTAAGGATTTAATCAGGTACAAAAACAAAACTTAATTGTTTTTTGTTCGAGAATAAATTGACATTCCACATCACTGTTGTAATGTGTCAAACCGGCCATCATAGCGTGCCGCTAGTGTAGCTACATTAGAAACAAGAACTTAACTACACAACGTCTATCTAAATCGCAGCGGTGATAAATTATAAACTAGTAACATTTTTCATATTTCAAAAACAACAAGTTTCACAGCCCTACAACCAGATTAGATCAGATTTATTGAACGAATTTCTTCAAAGATACGATCGGATTTATCGAATTCTCAACAGAAACTTGTGCGGATGGCTAGTTCGCATACTCTAGTTTCTAGGACGAACCAACTACCGTTTAATTCTTCCTTATTATACACGCCCACTTTCGTTTTCCGACGCAGTGTAAGGCTTCTGAACGGTAAATAAGAAAATAATATTTTACACGCAATTAAGACAATATTTATTTCCTGTCTTCTTACAAGCTTTTAGTGAGTTTTTTTGGGCGGTGAAGTATGTATGACTATCAGTTATGCCTTCGGTGCCACTAAAATATACCTAATTATCAGGTGGCACGTTTGACGGCTATTTGAAAAAAAATTGTTTGTAATTAATATGCTGAAAATAATTAATATGCTGAATATAATGTACATAAAGGCACTCTCATACTCCCATACTCCGTTTTCTCACAGGTGATAATAACAACACAAATGACATATCAACACTCATGACTCAAGACACCTCGCTTCGTAGGTAGACCTAATATAAACTCAGATACATAATATTTTGTTTTAACATAGGTACTAACTTTTAAAATTTAATGACCGTGAACAAATCTATTGTCCTCCTAGTCAATTGTCTATCAAATATTTTACCATTGAACGTTTCTGATATGACCTATAACATTAAAATGATTAATGCTGAGGATAACGGAAGAGTAAAGGTCGGTAGCTGCATGGGTGACCGCTAGCGGAAAAAATTCTTGGGCGCTTCCGTGCTTCGAAGGGCACGTAAAACCGTCGGTCCCGGTTGTTATATTATAATAGATAGAAGGAGTGACGTGGAGAAGACTCGCATTCAGTAGCATGTAGGCCATTTATGGGTTGTAGCCAAGGTCAAAGTTGAACTTCTAAAGATAATGAATGGTAGTAAAAGTTTATTGCATTTATTTCATTATAATCTTTCCAACCACAACATATAAATCTATAAAACAGTAATGATTGCTTGATTGTATGCTATCCTTGTGTAGTTTATGTCATATAATTAGAACAGTAATCAACCTTCGCTATGGGTCGGATAGTGAGGAGTTACTTTATGGATACTAATATAAATATTAATCTATAGTGCATAACAATACAGTATATAGGTAACACATCTATAAAGCGTATTTTTTTATCATTATTGTCAGTCATAAAATACGTAGTTCTGTCTTTACTTCTTTTAGTCGGTGGTGTGCCTACGTTGTTGACCAATGGAAGAAAGAATATGGTCGAAAATCGCTTGGTTTTTTACCAGTCAACTTACCAATAGTCTTCTTGCATGATGGTAAGATAACCACCTCTACCAACTCTCCCACGAGTGGGCTCAGGTCTCATCTCACATTGCCATACAGGCCATAATCAGAAATAATTACCCTCTTTTTAGCGATAAGTAACAGAATAAGGTACAGGTAACAGAATATTAAAAAAAAAAACAAAAAAACGACAAGCGATAAAATGAGGACATCGTCAAATCAAAATCAATAAATCACGGATAATTTAGGATAACTCCAAAAATACTTGAAGATTACGCTATTTAAATGAAATCATACTTTAAACTGGTGTTTAACGCTGTTTAAAGCTGGATCTTCCGAAAATAAATAAAAAATACCAAAATCGGTTAGACCAGTTGACATTTAAGGGTTACTTCCATAAAAAACTACAATCGAATTGAGAATGTCTTCCTATTTTGAAGTCGGCGACGGTGCAATGTGGTAACCAAAATATTTTTATCTAGGGACCGGCTCTGACTTCACACGGCTATTGGAGCAAATTAATAAATATATAAATATAGCCTATGTAAAAAATAATATACCAGTCAACTTTTTTGAGTTTACTCATTGCGAACATAGAGATCTTTCTTCTTTTTATTGTTGATAAAGGTTGCCAACTCTGCTCATCTTCCGGCAAACAAAAAATTCAAGTTCTACCATCTAACAGTTGGTACTCGTTTAATACATAAACATGGACATCATATAGGTATTACAGCGTGATACAGTCATCCATCTACGGAAAATAATACATTTGTTTCTATTATCGAGCAGACATCTCTGAAGTACTCGTATGTTCAATGTTGATGTAGAAAATCATATATCAAAGAAAATTATAGCCTGCCTTGTACGGAGCTGCAATAAAAAGAAAAGCGAATTCAATGTTTGAAACTGATGCTGTTCGCGTATGACTATAAATATCTCTCTAGATATCTGTTAGCGGTGGTGAATACCTGATACGAATAACAAATAATGACAAAGTGAGTTCTATAACGTAATATATAACAATTATAGACGATGAAGATACAATTAAATATGTTTATTTTTATTTGGTCACATTTTAAAACTCCTCATATGCAATGTGTCTGGTCACCAGTGTCGGAGACTTAAGGCTTTGATGTAACATTTATTATTAAGGTGATATCCTGTATTATGACAAGACAACAAAAACAAGGTAGTTTGATGGGTTAGTTTTCATGTAAAAGGTAATAAAGTAAAGTAAGTAGAGTAAAGTAAGTAGTCTAATAAAAAATATTGAATTTTATTTTGACGTGACAACGTCTTATAAATTGGTTTGCCGGGAGGCACTTATAGAAACTGCGTTAGTAAGCTCCGCTCACGTTCCTTGGTAACAGTGTACAGAAAATGGTACAGCGCCATCTCTGGTTAAGTAGAGTAACTAGTTTGTTACCTCACTTAGTTGTGACTAATGGTTAATGGTCTAACGGTTAGCAGCGCTAGATGGCGGATGGTGTTACAATGTTTTAAATATAATTCTTTGTATACGTTTACCGGTTTACCCCATGAAGATACGGGAACGCAGGGTCAACTTCACAAATAACCACAACTGCTTGCAAACCCAAAATAGCAGTTTATTAAAAAACCAAAGAAGTCGACACATTGCCCTCTACAAATTTTTCTCTTATATTTTTCTCTTATATAAACTCCACGTTACACTCGTTAGCGCGTTTCACAAATTGGTACAGTGCCATCTTGTTTACAAGTGAGGAACTATTTAACAAAAATAAAACATTAAACTTAAATTGCTTCCGCCTTCACATGACGGTTAGACAGTATAAATAAATGTTTTAAATTGTTACTATTATTTCATCCTTCTTCCTACTATACGAATGAATATTCACATTAAAATTATTTTACCACTTAAAGTCGTTGTCACGTAAAACTTTCGCCCGTATACCGACGTTACAGGCAACCAATTTTTTTTTTAAGTCCTTTTTTGTTCTTCTATGGGAAAGGTATTAAATAAAATGATTACCCATATTGTTAGCGTTCAAATGAGATGTCTTTCAGCCTCCAAAGACGTCTACATCGATAGCAATGATTAAAACAGTACAGGCGCCCGAGCTTCGAAGTTAAAAAAACAAAATGGCTACCATTTAATCATGGAGGGGGCAAGAGAAAATTTGGATAGCGATTTGTCGATAAAAAATACCATGTTTTATCCCTCTTAAGTCTCCGACACTGGTGACCAGACACATTGTATAATAATCTGTACCAGCAGAAAAATCTCATTAAAGCAAAAAGTTCTCGTTACTATTTTTTTAATACCCATTAAAATAGTCAATAAATATATACAGAAATATTAAGTTTAGGTATCTTTTATACAGTTATAATTACTATTAATACTAAAAGAGCGTATCAAAAAGCAATTACAAATATTTTAAATGAAGCTACACACTTCATCTTCAAAAATATTTTCAAAAAAAAAACAAAAAAACGCTAACACACTCATACGTACCTGTGTCGCGGGTGGCATGGACTACACATATAACACATTACAATTACACCCATGACGCGAGTACAAATCAAGTACAATCTGCCACATAAATATCTGCCCCGGCCGGGAATCGAACCCGGGACCCCTCGCGTCGCAGGCAGGGTCGCTACCAAATAGGCTACAGGGTCGTAAAAAATTATGAATATTAGATAGAATCGTAATCAGCAATTGTCCTTATGATAAACAGACTGCATTATATAGGTAAATTCGTTCTCAATCATATCGACAGTAGGTATTGGAGTCTGTGGGTCGAACGAACGAAACGTAACGAACGAAAGTCAAATCTGTGGATCCCGCCTACGAAACACGATGAGATCATAAGCTCTGTAAAGAATTCTCTACACTGAGCGATTTGTTAGCTTAAATTGAAAATACTGTAAAATTAACCGTTAGTGATGTGATAAGAAAATAAAAGACGAGACGGCCTAAGTTTCCAAAAACAGCTTGATTCTATCATATTCTTTAATCGTCAATCAATCAATACAGTCAAAAGCCACACGTTCCGCGGTACAATGTAAACCTATTTCCAAGCTGTAATATTGCTATCACACTATGTCAATAAAAAACTTACAGTTTCCGTTCTACCGGTAAAACGCGCGATCTGAAACGTGCTTCAATTCATGTATTACTTATGCGAGTACTCAGTAAGTACTGGCTTATTGGCAGAAAGCTGTTTACCTTCACCGTCCGGTTTGTTCGATATCCGAACGTAAACCGACGCAGAGTAAAATATTTTACTCCTTTTTGCCTTTATTGTATCCTTAGTCTCAACTCTCAAGGCCGTTACACATCCGTCCGAGTTCGAGTTCGAGAACATCGATTTCCTCTCTGCATTCTTCAAATCGATTTATTATTGATGCTGCGTCTCGAATTATAAGTAGTATTGTCATAAAAATAGCATTGTCAGATCCTGTTATAAAATCCCTTGAGGCGCACCACGTACAATATAAATCGTTTTATGAATGGTACATTATAAATACAGATATAAAGTTATTTAATTTCTACGATAGTGCCTTTCTCGCTCGGTTCGTTATTGTTGGGCTTTAATCAATCAAGATATTCTTTAATTTTTTATTGTGATACTCAAAGGGTAGGGCGATGTAGGTACTTGAGTAGGAATTATTTTATTTTTACAAATACATGATTATTGGTTGGAAGCGACATTCTTTATAATATTTAATCTTTTTTATTATCGGTATAGTTTCTGTGAATTATCATCCCCTGCGTAGTCGCGTGAGTCACTAAGAATTAACAAGAAAATATGATGACTGCAAAATGAAAATTATTAATGCAGTGCGTTTTTGACGTTTTTAATTGCGATAGTGATAAATCCTTAGAAATAAAATAACAAATAAACATTATAAAATCAACTACGTCTCCAGTTATAATGAAAAGTAATAATAGTTCACTTAAAAAATACTGCACAAGAATTTTATTACTGACTCATAAATCAAACCAACAATAAACCCCTTAAATCATTTTATAATTCCCGATTAACAGCTCTTCGTATATTTTCCATCATAATTAATTGATCGATTGGGCCGATTGTGAAACTATCCAACGTCAGATATGATAGCCGTGTCGCCCGATAACCAGTTAATTACTGGAGTCGGGTTGCGAAGTTGCTTTTCATATCTTCATCGGCACGTAAGACCAGTGGCCAACTCACGCACCAGGGGTTCTCTGGCCAGTACGAGTTTTATTGAAGTTTTTATCGGGTGTCGTGACTCGTGACTGACCTAAATTGTGCATGGCCTTATTGTACACAATATTTGTTAAAAATATTTTTAGTTCAATTGCTTTGGAAAAATGTGATGATATCTACTGTATCTGTTTTGCTTTGTTATTGTTTGATGTTTTGATTTGTTGAATGATGTTTGATGGATGTTATTTTATGCTAAATTTAAAATTTAGTAGGCTAAAAAAATCTACAGGCCTGGTAACGGGTACTTTAAAAGGTTAACGTACCTAGATATTCTTAATTTCAAATTGATTCTTCTCCTTTACTCACTCGAATAACCAGCAGGTATTTCACGAGTGTTTTTTTACTATCCGTTAATGCGTGATAGGTACCTATCCCTAAAGGTAAAAAATAAAACAATAATATGCGTATACTAATTAACAATAAAATATCACATCAAAAGTGGGATTCAAAAATTTATTTAATAGACCAAGGAAGAAGGCCAAAAATCTATTACATAAATACAAATGTTTGCCCGACCAGAGTTATACTGAGCCCTTCGCTTGTCAGCTTACGTCACAACCAACTGGGATACAGGGTCACTCTAGTGAATGTATTGTAGACGAAAAATTATACTATATCTATATCTGCAACGGTAAGTATTTATCATCGTAAGTTAGTATCTCATTCCTCTGGGAATGTGAGGAATACTTGCCAAATTCGCTATGTGCAAATCGGGTGGCAGGTGTACAAAAACGATCGCAGCGCACAACGTGACAAAAAATGGAAACTATTGCGGCTGTGTGTAATACTTTCGAACGCGGTTTTTATGATTATATCCATTGTACACATACACTATTCAATAAATTGCACTCAAATAAAGTCAACAAGTATCATTTACTGTTTATTTTGGTTTTTAATTGCAAAAATACTAACAATGTTTACTTGTCATATTTGACAGTAGCCGAAAAAGTTGCGCGTTGCCACCGTCGTGCACGTTCCCAATACTGCTAATTTATAAACGCTTTCATTGTAGCTCGATTGAAATGTTTGACACATTTTTGACACATTCCGTATACAAAAGGTGTCAAAGTATTCAATCGAGTCGCAATTAAAGCATTAATGTATAAATTAGCAGAATAGGGGCCCTGGTCAATTGCCGATAAGCAGAGTGTAAAAATATTTGAAACCATTATGCAGAACACGATATGCAGGCTTCTTCACGATAAACATTTTCTTCGCCAAAACATTTAATCTTGGATGCACAGATAATTTTTGAAAATTAGACATGCGTTGTAGGTACAGAATTCGAATACCTACCCTTTACTGTTGGCGAGTCCAACGTTGAAACCGCTTAGTTACTGTTATTTTAGATTACTATTCACTATGAAGAATCATTGATCTGGAGAACCCCAAAAACTGGTTATGCTTGCATCAGAACGAGCTCGTAAATCTGTTTCTGATAAGCAATACTAGGGCTATTGTTAAATGCAAGAATTGGCGTTCAATTTCTAGATGAAAGGGTTGCTTGTGAAACCATTGATATAAAGTCAGCTACACATATCAATTTGTGAGGCATGTTAGCTTTGTTGTTAGCTACACTGGGCAAATATAAGATTAATCGGTTGTGTGAATAGCCAGCGATCTAGGATCGATAGTGGAATAAATCGGTCGCGTGCTGCACTCTGCGTACTGAATGAGATACGATTTTAACCTAATACAAGCAAATTAATATATACCGCTTTACAGATTAGATGTTAATCTACTTTGCAACAATCCGCGAGCAAACTCGTATGTATGATGGTGTATACTTTCATGCAAGTAGCACCTCCCTCCCTCCCACATAGGAACATGCAACGAACAAAGAATGTATACACCAACATACACACCACCACCAACACGTGTTTCGCCCCAAAACAGGGCATCATCAGGGTAAGTAGACTCTACGACGGTCGGTCACAAAGACCGTGACAAAGTGGTCACAAAGAGCGTGAGAGTTCCGCAAAGTAACGCCTGAATCAATTAACTATATACCGCTTTATTCTACGTTTCGAGATTATTGTATTTAAGAGTTCTTCCAAGACCACTCGCCTTCCCTCGTTCTCTCGACTGTCCTTCGGGTTCATCAGATTGACTCCAGACATTTAGAAACGGTAGTGCTTTAATATGGGTAGGTACCTACTTAATGAAATCATTGACAAACAATCAACGCTCCTACAATTTTTTAAAGTTCCCGTCGATTTTTCTGAGATGCCATCATCAGATCCTGGTGTACTTATCATAGGATCACTATTGAAATATCTAATTTCAAACAAAAAAAATAATTTATTGAAATTGGCTTATAAACGATGAAAAAATCGTTGAACACACATAACAAAGAATAAAGGTATACGGTCGAATTGTGAATCTCCTTATTTTTTGGGGTCGGTTAAAAATTAAAGTAATAAATGTTAATCATACCCAAACAGATAATTTGCATACCTATTAATAACAACGACCGAACTATTTTATGACACGAGTCGATTTAGCTTGATATCTCCATTATTAATTTAACATAAGTTATCTAAAGTAAGATTGAAACAATTCACAGGTTTTAATTAATTCACGCGCGTCTTGGATTTACATAAATGCGCGCCGACAGCCTGTGCTATCAAAGGCAATAAAATTATTCAAGTTTGATAAATATAAATATTTTATCTCCTTTTTATTGTTCTTTTATAGTATTTCTCGTTCAAATGTAAAGTCAGCTCAGAAATTGATAAAACAGTGTCAATTCACGCTCATAAAAGAACAAGAGAAGTGTCGTTTTGCGCCTCCCGTAAAAGAGAATAACTCGAGTTAGCGTTTTTACTTCGTTTATTGCAATCAGACTTTTGGCTCGGAATTGTCGATCGCTTTTGGTATAAGTCCTTATTGAAGTTTGAATTTTAATACTTACAAGTTATATTATATTATATAATTGCTTTTTACAAAAAAAATAACCGACTTCAACCCTGATAAGTAGAAATAACTCAAAAACTACTCGCCAGATGGCGCTCAATTCAACATGTATGTGTAAAGTTCTCGTCACTACAAATTAATCAAGCCCAAACACTAGATAACTGCAGTAAATCGTTGAGGAGTTCCCTCGACTGTCTTTCGGCTTCATCAGATCGACTCCAGATTTTCATGAGATGGTAGCGCTTTAATGTACTTATGATAACATGAACAAACACACTAGTCTTCCATACAATTTTCGAAAGTTGCCCTCGATTTCTCCAAGATGCCATCATCAGATCCTGATGATCCTTTCAAAAGGACCCCACTGCGCATATCTACTTTACAACAAAAAAAGAATTATCAAAATCGGCCCATAAACGACGAAAAAATCGCTGAACAAACATAAAAAAAAAGCATATATACGGTCGAATTGAGAACCTCCTTCTTTTTTGAAGTCGGTTAATAAATCGGGTCCAGTAGCAGAGTGGGCAGTCATTCGTACGATTTACATTCCAGATAGGTATTCTTGACTAAATAAGCAATGTGAGCTTCTTGCATACGTCAGGACGTGAGCTCAGGATATCAAATGAAACACAGGATTCTAAGCCAAACACATAACCAACTCCGTTTATTGAATTAAACTGTTCATAGGTTTACTACCTTCGACACGGCCATCGCTGACATCATCACCCGTCCCTGGGTGATGCTCAGCCCCGTTAATATTACAATTGCTCGATCCGCAATTTTCAATTACTTCAACTCAAAACAAAACTCAAAATCTTTAACATCAAAAATTACTACTGCTGCTACTGCTGCGAGTGGATTTCAAAATTATTTTCAGATTTAAGATTTCAAATTTAATTGGTATTGAATGAACCACATTCAATACCTTCCCTGTCTTTATTTTCAAATTTCCTGGTAGAAAGTTACAAAATATAATCGCTTACACTAAATAATTTGTCTCAGCAATAAAAAAAAACTGGTACTTAAAAACATTTTATTAATATATGTAAATGTAAATAAATAGAATTGATAAAGAACTTAATTTTTTTCCTTAATCTGACTTCTAATGACACTGTATAAATCACAATAAATTATTATACTATCAAATTTTTCCTGAACAGTAAAGTTCTTTGGTTGCTTTTTGGATCCATGAGTAGTAATAGGATACATTGGTGTATATTATCAAAGCTATGTGTTCCGTTCTGAATGAAACAATCCCCAACATTTGATGTTTAGTTGTGATGAGGGCACTTCCAGAATCACCACTGAAATAAAAAAGAACAGTGTTACGTTAAAAAGGAATACTTTCATGCGGCACTTAAGCCCGTCGCAAGCGGGCGTGCAAGGCATGCACCGCACACGACCGGCACGCATGGGACTTACCCCTTAGGGTATGGACCATGAGGGAGCGACAAAAGTAAACCTGTGGCATAAAATTGAAATGACGAGGGGAGGGGTTTGCAAAACGGTATTGCTTGTAGGCTCTCATACCGCTAGGAAGTGGGCCTGTGCCCATGCTGAACTGGTTAGTACCTTATTGCTTTGTTGTTGCTGATATTCAAGGGCTATGATGACTTACCATCAAGTTGCTTGTCTGCTTGTCAGTTATTAGCATAAAAAATATGTAGGTACACATAAGTCTAGATGATTAGGTAGTCGAGGTATGGCTGGATAGTCTAGGTGAGATTTTGTACCTATTTATTTGCATTCTATTAAATGATATTTTCATTTGCATTCTAATTAGTCTAAGAGCCCGTGGACCCCAGACCTTCGTTATTTTATAAAAGCTGAAAGTTTGTCAGCGCACACTGCCAACACAGGTAAGAACGATAGAGCACTATGAAATTCAGACTATAGTGGCTTCGGCAGGTAAACGGTACTAAAGGTGAGAAAAACACCGATTAAAATTCGTCAAATAATTAAGTCTGATATTTTGGTAATACCTTTAGAATATTATTAAAAATCACGTCATTCATTGCTAGACACTTGACACCGTGGCAACCCCTTGCCGGACACCCTTAATGTTTAAAAAATTTTAACCTTACTTACGTTATAGTATAAAAGCTGATTTTTATTCATAATACTTACATAATAATTAGATGATGTTTTCTCATCAGCTAGACACTTTTGATAGTTCTAACCCCATGCCGGACAATAATATAGGGTAGCTGTAGGAACGAGCGCAAGGTACGGGACACGTATAAGTGCGAGTGAGATAGTGAGTTAGGTCTATTGCGATCCCTCTCTGCGCAATCTTTATTTCTACTGCACACTTATTATTAACTATTAATCTATGTAAATTTCAATAGTATTAATTTTAATAAAACTAAGAAAAGAAATTCTATTATCCATCTTCCCTTAAATTGTTATAAATTTAAATTTATTCTGTCAAATAAGATGACACAAAAATGTTATTAATAATTGCTTTTTACAAAAAAAATAACCGACTTCAATCTTGATAAGTAGAGATAACTCAAAATCTACTCGCCAGATGGCGCTCAATTCAACATGTAAGTGTAAAGTTCTCGTCACTACAAATTAATGAAGCCCAAACACTAGATAACTGCAGTAAATCGTTGAGGAGTTCCCTCGACTGTCTTTCGGCTTCATCAGATCGACTCCAGATCTTCATGAAATGGTAGCGCTTTAATGTACTTATGATAACATGAACAAACACACTAGTTGTCCATACAATTATCGAAAGTTCCCCTCGATTTCTCTGAGATGCCATCATCAGATCCTGGTTTCCTTATCAGGGGACCCCACTGCGCATATCTACTTTACAACAAAAAAAGAATTATCAAAATCGGCCCATAAACGACGAAATAATCGCTGAACGTACATAAAAAAAGCATATATACGGTCGAATATTGAGAACCTCCTTCTTTTTGAAGTCGGTTAAAAATAGATAAATGAATTACAATTAATTGTATAAGACAACGTAATTTTAATTATTTTTATCATTATAGTCGAAGTCATCAGTTTCTTCGTCACTATTACTCCAATCAATATCGTGGTCTTCTTCTTCTTCGTCAGGTTCTGTAAAAATGTGAAAAGTTAGATTAGATTGAAATAATTAAAAAATAATGTATAATGGTTTGAAATAGTATTTATACCTGAGACAGTTTTCAGTGAATCTCGGACGAAATTTGGCAACTGATCACTTTCGAACCATTTAAAATGTTATTGATTATTTTCAAGAACCCAGCCATTATTCTCGGGTACATAAATGGTCGGAATTTGTTGACTTGCATTGTTCCAAATGCTACATACATAGTTGGCCCGCAGAAATTGTTGTAGCAGCTCGGATTTACACGGAGGCAGACTACTAGCATCAAAATTTCGTAGTTTTTTACGGCTAAATGCTTCATTAACATCTGCGACTTGATACGTATTAATGAATAGTTGAAGTCGTGCTGCATCTACATCAATTATCGAACCAACATTATTTCCATACAACAACATATACTTCACATATAAATTGTTGAATAATATCAAAAGTACTTTGTTGTTCATTATAATCGTCAAATAATTCGTGTGTACCGAACTTAATGAAAGCTTTTTGATAGTCTTCATTTTTTTTTAATATTTTAAACGGTTTCAACTTTCCTTTCCGGAAAAATGCAGGGTTATAATCATAACCTGTGATCGCATGGAATCCTGGCAAGCTCTTGCAAAAAGATTCTCCTAACTTCACATAAATCTTTGTGAGGTCTACGTATCTTAAGTTATTCCCAGTGCCTATCAGCATCCAAATAAGCGAATCATTTTGAAGGTGGTGCATATTACCAAGCATAATAGCTGCAATGTCAGTATCGACACTTCTTATCACTATATTTACTTGATTTGGAATACTGCATGCATGATACACCATTTTGGTATCAGCCTCTTCATGTTCTATACGTGTCCCGTACCTTGCGCTCGTTCCTACAGCTACCCTATATTATTGTCCGGCAAGGGGTTAGAACTATCAAAAGTGTCTAGCTGATGAGAAAACATCATCTAATTATTATGTAAGTATTATGAATAAAAATCAGCTTTTATACTATAACGTAAGTAAGGTTAAAATTTTTTAAACATTAAGGGTGTCCGGCAAGGGGTTGCCACGGTGTCAAGTGTCTAGCAATGAATGACGTGATTTTTAATAATATTCTAAAGGTATTACCAAAATATCAGACTTAATTATTTGACGAATTTTAATCGGTGTTTTTCTCACCTTTAGTACCGTTTACCTGCCGAAGCCACTATAGTCTGAATTTCATAGTGCTCTATCGTTCTTACCTGTGTTGGCAGTGTGCGCTGACAAACTTTCAGCTTTTATAAAATAACGAAGGTCTGGGGTCCACGGGCTCTTGCTCTATAATCAAATAAACCAATAGAATGAGGCTTGCTAAAATACACAACTTTTATTCATTCATAAGAGAGAGGGTGAGAGAGAGGTAGCGAGAATTAGATGATTAAAGATAACAATTTGATCTGTTGTATTTTGCCTGGATTACACTTAAACCTGGTGGCTCGGAAATTCCCCCGCCCAAAACGCTGTATTTGAACTTTTTCTCAAAAAGTGCTTGCGGTTTTACACATCATTAATACCATAATTACCATGTCATTTAAAAACGTAGCGCGACTAAGTACCTACTTAAAGGACGTAGTTTCTTAGTCACGGAAGAAATGTGTGGAGTCTCCTATTATCGGCCTGCTCCTAATATCGGCCTTTTCGAGAAAATGGAATATAACTATAAATAAAAAATATACATATTTCAAATTCGAATATTAGCTTCATTAGAGACACGGTAGTGTCTAAGCCAAGTTCCACAAAAAATACCCCTTTTGTTTTGTTCATTAAAATTATTTGTTTCCTATTTCTTATAATACTTGGTGCACGGCAGTGAACCTCGCCAAGTTCGAAATTTTAAATAAAGTTTTATTTCGTTTATTATTTATTTGGTCGTTGGTTAATAGGGTGCACGGCAGTGTTCAAGCCAAGTTTATATGAAATACAATTGATAAAAAAATATACATATTTCAAATTCGAATATTAGCTTCATTAGAGACACGGTAGTGTCTAAGCCAAGTTCCACAAAAAATACCCCTTTTGTTTTGTTCATTAAAATTATTTTTTCGTTTCCTATTTCTTATAATACTTGGTGCACGGCAGTGCACCTCGCCAAGTTCGAAATTTTAAATAAAGTTTTATTTATATTACTAGCTGTTGCCCGCGGCTCCGCCCGCGTGGAACTCAGTGTGTCACAAAGTTATTCCTGCGTTAATCCCGACCCCACACATATTAAGACACACTCCACACATCTTAAGAACAGTTGATTTTTTACTACGTTTTAGTCATACCGTACAAAAATCCGTTATGTATGTATCTTGAGAAAATCGATAAAAAGACTTAAAGATATAAACGTCGGGGTTTTTTCATTCCAAACTATTATATTTTTGAACTACATTGGTAGTTTTTCATTCGGGTGCCAAAACATAAAGACCAGCTAAAGCGATGCTGACCCTCGAAAAAGCAACATAAATTTGATCATGAGAAAAAAACCGGTTCGATTCCCGATATATGTATAGATATCCCGATATATAGATATTAATGAGCCCGCGACTTCATTCGCTCATGGAAGCTTTTCCCGCGTAAATCTCGATCCCGCGGGAAGTCCGGAACAAAAAGTAGCTTATATAATGCTCCATAACCTCCTCTACCTCCCACTGAAAGTCCCATAAACATCTGAACCCACGACCTCATTCCCGGGTATGAGTTTTTACCGCGTGAATCCTAATCCCGCGGGAATTCAGGGATAAACAGTACCCTATATGTTGCTTCAAAACTTCCTCAATCTCCTAGTAAAGGTCGCATAAAAATTTAAGCCCGCAACTACGCGCAGGAGTTTATTCCGCGTAACTCCAGATCCCGCGGATTTTCCGGGAAGACAGACTTGTTACACATATTATATATTATACTTATATTACATATACTTATATTACATATTATAATTGGGCACATACACTCGAAAAACTTAACCCTCCTTCTGACGCAGTCGGGTAAAAATATCACGATAATTGATTTTTTATTTAATAACTGCGCTTACCTTGAAGGTCTGTCTTTTGTAGAATATAGTGTCCCTGCACACAACATTCCTGGAAACATTTTAACACTGCAATCTTTGTGGGAAAGTAAAGGTACTTTGACCATCTTCAATTGCAATGATCTTGATCTTGTTTCATCCTGAAACAGTTTAAATTAACAAATGAAAATTGATGACAGCGTTTAGGTCCTGTCTTTTATTCGGGCTGGATTTCGAATCCCCTATTTATACATATACGTCGTACATTTGACGAATAGAAGCGAACATAATAATGAGGAATTTTGTAGCAATCTGCCAAACCTTGGGGATATGAGAATGTGCAGTAGGCTTGAAAAGAAAATTTAACATCTAGTATTTAGTGTAGCGAACCGAACTATAAATATACGTACCTACGTACTATAAATTATTCTGCAGTTTTTTATCACTTTTTTAATTAGGTAAAAGGCAACACCGTGAGACAAACTCTAATTGTACATAACGTTCTCGAAGGCGTGGTTGATGCCAGCTAGCAACTTCTATAACAACGTGGTCTATAACCGATAACAGAGCGAATAAAGCGATAGAGTTTGGAATCGCATTCTAATTTCAAGTTTATCTTAATATTTTAGAATAACAATACATTACTAGATATAAGTAAGTACTACAACATAAAACACGAAGCTATAGCAATAATTTAAACTCACGTTAGTGATCCCCCATCCAGCAACATAGGCAATATTATTTTGAGAATATCTAGGTTTAATTATCACTCGTTTGATATTGTCACCTAATGGCAGGTTTTTCGACAAAAGTAATAGGGCAATATCGTTTATAAGGCTTGTGTCAGAATAACTTGGATGAATTTTCTTCTTGATAGCTGTTCTTACTACGGTTACCTGGAAAAATAAAAAATGCTAATTGCCTTGCCTTGCATTGCATGCTTTGATTATTTAATACATACAGATATTCATAGCAAATGATGACCTACTTATGTCCAGCTAAGGTTTTTATAACTGCTAAATTCATGATCTTGCAAAAAAATGCTTTTTTAAAGAATATTCTGACAACATTGTTCAGTCATATGACTGATATTACAATGCCAACTTTGGAGTAGTGGGGTTGTTGGTGACGTCAATGTTTGGCTTAATTTGGTGACCATCCATGAGATGAGGAGACTATATATTTGTAAGAGTGCCCGATTGTACCTATTTTTAATACGTACTTAATAAATAGGTACATATTAACAAAAGAAAAAAAAATATACCTGCCTGTTTTATATTTTCGTGTCCTGCTTGTGCGCTTATGTGTAACGATTGACATTGTAAGCAATGTGCTGCCGTCACTAATATGATCTGGTTGATAATTGAAGAGCCACATATTATATTCATTTGGCCACACGTCATTGATAGATACACAGCGTGAGGAAAGTTTGAAATGTTAGCGTAACTTCCACCAACTACCTTTCCCTCCATAATATGCCCTAAACTTTTCGGCCGATCCACGGCCTTTGTATAAATAAAACATAGGATTATAATTTTAAAACTAGCTACTAACAATTTAAAAGTTCGTTCAGTCATAATATTGTTGAGGTAAACTTTATATGGCAATCTTTATAACTCCTCTTTCAATTAGCTATTAAGATAACTAATTGCCATAATGTGTAATTAAACATGAATTGATTTTATTTTACGAGTTTTGAGCAGTGAGGCATACAAATTGACCGGAATTCGTTTGGCTCCCCGTTCTTTCTCTTTGATACATCTTCGTCGTACCTGCTAGGAATATGGTCCGATATTCACTATATACGAATTCAAATTTCCGCCTTGCTGGGAATCGAACCCAGGACCCTCGGAACAGCGATCCGGCTTCGGATCATCTTCCCGTGATCCATCCTCAAGCACGCTCTACCATCGGCAACACGTATAAGGCATTGAAGATTACCTGTAACAACCAAATACATACGCGAGTATCTCTCCACGCTCGGCCCTTCCTGACCTAAACTTCCTCATTACTGATCGTCACATCAGATTTAACAAATTGACCTTCAGGCACTTTCCATCGCAATGTCACGGTTATCAAAAACCACCATTAAACTATACTAGGTAATAAACAATGTCAAACATACTGGTTAAACAATATCTCCCATATCAAATTAAATCTGGAGGAAGTCCACTAGTTATAGTGGACTTCCTCCAGATTTAATCTCAGAACTTTTAATTTTTGTCAGCTCAAAACATAATAGCTTGTGCTCAAAATAAATTAACTGGTCACCAAAGATTAATCCAAAACAAACTCTACATTTCTCATAAAAGCTACTTTTCTTATTATCATTTCTCAAATAAATTGACTTATCGAACGGTACTCAAGTACAATCAGTACTTCTGTCCAGAAATAAAATTCAAACCAAAATTCAACATAGCTCTGATCCGCATTGCAACGTCCATCCTGATGCAAAACTGTCTATTGGCACCCTCCAGTAAAGCAGAGAACGCCTATCTCTAGTGTTCATATAAGGGCTATACATTTTTCAAAGTAACAAAACCGTTCAAATACAATTTCAAAAGTTCCGTTCGATAAGTTGGCCGAAAACTAAATCTCTCAAAAATATAGAATCTTATTAAATGAACTACGTCTCGAAAAGAAAAGTTTTAATTTACTACTTCTTCAAGCTATCACAAAACTAACTGAACAATACAGATCACCTGTTACGTTGCGTCCGATCCGAGGCAGTAACCCTCAGAAGAGGTGCGAGGAATTATGGTTTGCCAGAGCTTCCTCCTTCAATGTCACACGAATGAACTCCATAGAGCGCGCGAGTGCAAGCACGCAGCTGTCGATGCGGTTCCAGATAACATGCGTGTAACCAGCCTGTGCTGCCTTTGTTCCCAATCGCCAAAGAAATGTCCTGTGCATCTTCAAAACTTAACTGAAAAACCAGAAATCGATGCACATTGCATCGCCAGTTGTGAGAACACTTTGTTTTCACAAGGTAAATTAAAACCAATCGAAGTATGCTGTATGTACTTGTAAATAAAATAATTAGGGAACTGATTGTATCCAACTGCTACTTTAATAAAAAAAATTCACTGAACTTCCACAAACTGCTATTGTTTTTTTCAGCAAATAGAAAATGACGAAAGATTTTAAATTAAAATTAACAAATATTACAGAACTTCCGATATCTTATTTGTTATCTTTTGTCATTGTTCACTAATTACAAGACACAACAAAAGGTTAGATTATCACAAGAAACGAAATAAAATGGAAGTTATAAAACTCCAACACACCATCTGGTGTGTGTACAGTATGTACATCTGTAATAAAATAAAAGTTTGTCATACCGAAAACGCCGTTTCACTTTTACCTCGTCTAGCCGTTACCACATCTAGGTGATGTCACCCTTGGTTGCAGACAGGTACCAGAAAAGGTCTTGGTCTCCAGTTCCTTATAACCTAGAAACGCTTCCTAAACGTAGCATAAATCCGACGTGTGCACTTATGGCGACTATATTTATTTCAAAAATGTAGTGACTAAAGCGGGTAAGAATCCAACTAATTCGTCTGTAATACCTCTAATGACAATGTTTTGGATCATTAGATAACCCTTACACAATATTTAAAATTAACAATGAACTACACTACTATACTATTTAGAATACGACACAAAACAATAAAATGTGCTATACTTTTAACACGACACAACAAAATAAGCTGAAATCGACTACCTATTAATGGCTCGATAAACGTCACCTCATTAAAACCAATTAGTTCTTTTTTTCAAAGCGCAAGCGAAATTCATTATATAACTCTGATGCTATATGCTCGCTATATTCTTCTTCAAGTTGAGTACCAATAAAGTAAACTATTTTGTGTGTGTTTATTTTTTTTCAATTAATCCTCTTCAGCGATAAGCGGTGCACCAAATTACCAAAAACCAAAATAAAAAGAATACCTTTGTTATTGACCGGGCTACCTGACCAGTATCAGAGACACTGCCGCTAATTATTATTAACGGTGTTACAATGGCCACCTCACCTTTCAATGGCCACCTCGCCTTTATACGGACACCTCGTCTTATATGGCCACCTCACCCCTATATGGCCACCTCGCCCCTATATGGCCACCTCACCTTTATATGGCCACCTCGCCTTTATATGGCCACCTTGCCTTTATATGGCCACCTCGCCGGGAATCGAACCCAGGACCCTCGGAACAGCGATCGGCGTGTTAACCATTGCGCCATTTCAATAATCATCATCAAGGCATCAGAAAACAAAGCATGAATCTTATTCGTGGCCTGTGGCTTTTCACTAAGCCTAACCCCAAATCAACCCACATTAAATTTCAACAAAGTGAACGCAAGTTAATAATGTCTTCCGATGTTACAAACGTTCATAATTAAAGCAACTTCTCTTTATCAGGGATAAGATTACAATGAGTATCGATTCGTTTTAATTACGTATCTGTCTCAAATGGTTTTATTACCGGATTTTTTTCCACTCACAATTATAAAACAAACAATTACACACACACACACAAAATACTTTACACAAAAAATAAAATTTAAGCAATGAAATTCTGTTACCACATGTAATGAAATTAAAATGTCATACCAATACTCGCTGACTTACTTAAAAATCCTTCATAACGATACTTGCCATTTTACCTATTTCAAAATCTAGTTAGTTAGTTTTACTATGGCATGGTGATCACATCTCTTCACTTTCCATCAACGCCTCACAATCTAGAAATTATAACCTGAAAACCTGAAATAACCTAAAATGTTCTGAAAATGTGGACAGAGTTCTTTATCCCAATTTCTGATGACGGGGGCACTTGTCAGGATGTCAAATAAAACACAAGAATTCAGAGCCATGCAACAACTCACAACCAGCTACTTTATTCAATGCTCATGTATGGCTCATTATGAATATTCGGTTTGGGTTTGCTTTGGTATTGATTGGATTTGCTTTGCAATATTACGATATTGATTTATCGATCGAACCACTCGCACTCGCGGATACACTTTATTTATGAAAACTATTAGAGATTCACGGCATTAAAATTAATAAGGAACTTTTTACAAGCACAACAGCACAAAATTCCGATCGCATGCGATATTAATTTCTTTTCATATTTCTCCATTAATGACAGTTCTCCCGCGCGCCACAGAGTATTCATTCACCATCGACCACCTCGTCTACCACAGATAAAATAGCATCAAACAAGTATCCTATCTCCGACATATATTTATTTATATTTTTATAGGGTGTAAGGGAACTGCTCACGAATATTAAAGCAGGTGATAGTGATGATGATGATGATGATGATGAGTGAGAAAAAAAATCGATTTGGATGAAAAAAAATGAAAATTTTTTAACGTTTTTTTCGCCTTTTTCATGTTTTATCATCTTAGTAAAGCTAAACGAAACGATAATTTCATAAAAAAACATCACTTTTTTTTAAAAAGAAAAACCAGCAATGTATAAAATAGATCGCGCGCAGTCGCTCGCGGTTCAATGACCCGCGCCCTCCTGCCTCCCGCGCCGCGCCGCCCGTCGCGCCTCGCTATACCTAGCCTACTCCTAAACGCCGTATACTACCTACTGTAAATAAATAAATAACGCTTTACACTCATAGCCCCAAACTAGGATTCCCTGTGTCGTGGGTGCCATGGACAACACACAAGACAAAGACATACACCCAGACCAAGAACGGAAATTCAAACTCATCATTCAAATCTCCGCCTCGCTGGAAATCGAACCCAGGACCCTCTAAACAGCGATCCGGCGTGTTATTGCGCCGATCGGGTCGTCAAATAAATTTTTAACATGTAGGTACATCATCATCTTAACCCATCATGGCCCACTATTGAGCACGGGTCTCTTCTCAAAATGAAAAGGTTAAAACCATAGTCCACCACGCTGGCCAAGTGCAGATTAGCAAACTTCACACACCTTTGAGTTTTGCGAACTCAACGGCATGCAGGTTTCCTCACGATGTTTTCCTTCACCGTTTGTAGCGAGTGACATAAATGCTTAAAACGCACATAACTCCGAAAAGTCTGAGGTGCGTGCCCTGTAATTTGAACCCGGACCCTCCGAATAGGAAGCCGAATTCTTAACCACTAGGCTATCACCGCTACAACAACAAGCTTTTTCATCCATGTATGTGTACGTCCGTTTGTTTATTATTTTAGGTATTAAGTTATGTACATTTTTAAAGCAATTTAGTAATAACGTAATAGGTAAGTTATCACCGCCGCCGCCGGGCTGCACCTACTGCCAAAGACCGAAGCCGACAAACAAGCCGAAAACGGCTTTTCGGCTTGTTTGTCGGCTTCGGCGTGTCGGCACACGCCGACCGCCAAACGAAGCCGACAGCTTATGAACGTTTAGGGTCCGTTCACACCGACTTGCTCGGAGAGCAGAGCAGATTTTTATCACGATGAAAATTAGAGTTTTGAATAATTGTATTAAGGTTTATTTTTGCACGAGCACTATTTTGTCATTAGGATGCTCGAGGAATGATCGAACGCGTTTAGTGTGAAATAAAAAGAGGAGCCGATCGGCTCTGATTAAGTGATTTTTCTCGCTCGCTCGACTTTAAGATCTTTTCCATACGGTCTATGTACCTACCATGTACTTGTCTCCTTGGCGTCTCCGCTCCGATCCAGTCTGAGTGAACAGAAAATGCGAACTGATGCTCTTTGAGCCGGTCGCTGTGAGCGAACCCTTACTTGTGCCGCTCGTTGTAACAAAATGTACCTATGCCTTTGACGGTATTTCTAGGGATGCAAGGTTGTTGTAATATCGATAAAAATATCGATAATTATATCGAGGCAATGAAATTATCGATAGTTGATAATATCGATATTTTGGTCGATAATATCGAATTTATTTAAATTTAAATAAAAAATATGAAGTTCATAGAGATTCTTTTGTTTCATTAGTCCTTACGGACAGGCAAAGGGGCTAAGCCCGTACAGCCAAAGAAAATAGAGAAATAAAACAAGTGGAGGATGTTTTTTATTTGTTTATGTAAGAAAAGGCTAATGTTCGAAGCCCAAACAGCCTTATCTAAGGTCGTGAATTATCGATTTTTTTTCGGATATGATATCGATATTATCGTATCGTTATAGCGCAAATATCGATAAATATCGATATCATCCATTATCGATTTTCCGATATATCGTTGCAACCCCTAGCATTTCTTTGAAAATATCACTATTTGGGATATTACGTTAACCACAGTCAGTTCAGTTCCGTGTCGAACTGTTGACCGCCATACGCGCGCGAGCGAAAATACCTAAGTTTTGTTAATTTAAGTTGATATTGCGTTTTTGTTAAGTTTGCTGTTTTGTTTCTTGTTAAGTTTGTTTTGTTTTGTTTGTAGTTTTGTTTAAAATAATGCCTAACGCGTTCGTTTATAGTGCTCGTGAATACGGAAACATGTTAATGTGCCTTGGAGAAGCTCGTGGAAATGCTTCACGTGCATTACGAATCTACCGAGAGAGATTCCCGACCGCCCGACATCCGGCTGACTCTCGCCTGATAACGGCAGCATTCCAGCGAGTCTTGGAAAATCGGCCAATTGCTCCAGTAGCAAGAGGAGGTGGAAGTCAAGTCGCTGTTCAGCCCGTGGAGGCTATTTTAGATGTTGTTCGCCGTAATCCAAACCTGGGTACAAGAAGTATCGCCAAATTGTTAAGGCGTCAGGATGGAACAATGGTGTCACACTGGACAGTCCACAAAGTATTAAAGCGTAATCGAATCCGTCCATACAAAGTGCATAAAGTGCAAGCTTTAGTACCAGTCGATTACGAGCGCCGGCGAGTTTTCTGCCGATGGTTATTAGACCAGCAGCAACGTATACCTGGTTTCATTTCGAATGTCATCTGGACGGACGAATCAACATTTACCAGAAATGGAATGTGGAACCGAAGAAATACACACGTGTACTCTGAGGTAAACCCGCGCGCTGTTCTACAAACCGGGCACCAGACCCGATGGTCGGTTAACGTATGGGCAGGTAGGTGTATTTAAGGATCGCATACTAGGACCAGTCTTCCTTCCACGACGACTCGACGGGCAGCGATACTTAGAATTTATAAATGAACAGTTGGTGGATATTTTAGATAATCTTTCGTTGGCTGAATATCGCCGAACTTGGTTCCAGCATGATGGCGCACCTCCACATGTCATAAGATCGGTCAGAGAGCGCCTCACCGAACTATTTGATGATCGCTGGATCGGCAGACTAGGACCACACGCATGGCCACCGCGCTCGCCTGATCTGACCCCTTTAGACTTTTTTTTATGGGGCTATGTAAAAGAAAGGGTTTTTAATCGGGAGTGTGAAAGCGCTAACGACATGCGCCAAAGAATAATAAGTGTCTTTGACAAACTCAGGACGAGCTGTGTCGAAGACCCCACGCTGATGCCCCGTCTGCATGAGGAAACAAAACGCCGAGCCCAAGTCTGCCTCGAAATGAACGGAGCACATTTTGAGCCGCATCTCATAAGACCGCGGAGGATTTAGATCGGTAAGCTATTTTATACCTTTTTTAAATAACTTATTACTGAATTTATTGGTTTAAAAAGGTACCTAACGTAATCCCTAGAAATAATAAACATACCGACCTACACATTGGATGAAAAAGCTGGTTGTTGTACATGTTAAAAATTCATTTATTTATTTTTCATAGTAGGTAGTAAAATAATAGGTTATTACGGCGTTTAGGAGTAGGCTAGGTATAGCGAGGCGCGACGGCGCGGCGCGGGAGGCAGGAGGGCGCGGGTCATTGAACCGCGAGCGACTGCGCGCGATCTATTTTATACATTACTGGTTTTTCTTTTTAAAAAAAAGTGATGTTTTTTTATGAAATTATCGTTTCGTTTAGCTTTACTAAGATGATAAAACATGAAAAAGGCGAAAAAAACGTTAAATTTTTTTCATTTTTTTTTCATCCAAATCGATTTTTTTTCTCACTCATCATCATCATCATCATCATCACTATCCCCTGCTTTAATATTCGTGAGCAGTTCCCTTACACCCGTATGTTTCCGTACCTATATATATCTTATCCCTAATAATGTATATAAATACCGCCATCGTCGCTTTATCGCTGCCCGAAGGTCGACTGGCAGAAAATGCTTTTAGCATTAAGTCCGCCTTTGTTTCTATACATGTGTATGGTACATAAAGATTTAAATAAATAAATAAATAATAAATAAAAATTAAATTGAAAATTAAAAAAAACCCGACACAAACATTTAAAAAGTAAAAAATAATATCTCTAAAAATAATACGTCGCGTTGGGGGACCGCTCCATTTACTTCTAACTTTAACACAAAAAAAATATTGATAAATGATAAGTCTTGGGTAAAGGACTAAGTAGGTAGACATGTGATACTTATGAAAAAAATCGTAGATAATGAGTAGTTAGTCCCCCAACGCGACGTATTATTTTTAGAGATATTGTTTTTTACTTTTTAAATGTTTGTGTCGGGGTTTTTTTATGAACTTATATCACAAAACTTAGGATGACACCTTCGATTTTGGAATATGCGTTCGTTTATCACAATGAAGTAGATTAAATCACTTATTTCGATTTTATTACGCGGAGACACAGAGCACACGTCTAATCTGTCATACGGCGCGAGCGGGGGGGGGGGGGGGGGACATACCTGACATGTATTTAGGTATCTAACAGTACATCAATGTATCCTGTAAATTGTGCAATACCTTCAAAAGTACACCTAAAAATTCCATCTTATCTTGTTCACGTTTTGCTAAGAAACAATTTAGTTCTCACTGGGAGATAAGCGGCCATTGTTCATGCTATAGCCGTTATGTTTACTTTGGCATAAGCAAACACAACATCGGAGCCCTTGAAACAGAACACTCGTGGAATGTATCTTCAATTTGAATCTTGAAGCACATCTGACATTACAATAGTTTTTCATGTTGTTCTTTGTTCACACGAGTATCAATTTGTCAGTACAATGGTATGATAGAACGTGGTTGAATCATTGTATGCTATGCGATTGCCGTCATGTATGCTATTTTTGCTGACATAATAATGACATAATAACAGTAACGTTGTTCATTTTAAAATATTTTTAATTGACTTCGTTCGTTACCTCATAAAATTTTACGAGGTGTACCAATTTTTATGATTCTTTGTTTATTCGAAAATTCGTATGGTATTCTCATTTTATTACATATCGATGTTCAAGTCGGTTTTTTGTTAAAAGTTATTTGTGTAAGTATTCTACATAAGAGCAGGCGATTTTAGTAGTCAAAATGGCACATGTGCACTAAATGTTTCACTGATGCGTTGCTGGCTAGTAAAGACGAAACATGATAGTTCTCAAGCCTCAAACCGGGCCGCGATTTTGTTTACTTATACCGCATCAATGGTGTCTCGATTGAATAGTTTGACATAACATTTTGCATACGGAATGTGCGAAAAATGAGTCAAACTATTCAATTTTGTATACGGAATTTTACAAAAATGTGTCAAACTATTTGTGCACACGGAATGCGTCAAACTGTTCAATCAAGACGCCATTGAGGCATTTATAAATTGGCAGAATCAGGGTCCAGGGACACGACGGTGATAACTCGTTTGGACGCAAACTCCTGAGTATAGTGTGAAACTATTATTTAGGCAGTTTTCATCAAAAGACAATACTAGTAGTACTAAAGGTCCTAATGGCACGATGATTACCTTGATCGCGTCTTATGTCGAGTCTCAATTGAAGCGCACAAAAGATACCTACCGGCCAGTAATCAGTAAGGGTTTTTCCCGTTGGCTCCCATTCCCGTTCTCACCCGTCCCACTAGACCCCGAATTCAGATTTGACAGATAACGTCAAATAAAAGTAAACATTGCTTAAAAGTACAGTTATCAGAAAAAGTCTTAAAGTAAAAATTGAAACACGCCAGACGGATATCTTGAATTGCTGTTCTAAGTATCCTGGGTTTGGCCTGGTTCTTGGTTTGGGTGTTATAATGCCCATGGAACCTACGAGACGGAATCCTGGAGAATGAGGCTACTTGTGCGTCGTTATTTACCAAAGGATCGGGAGTAAAATATAAGTAGTTAACAACAATATAGGTAATTTACCTCAATAAACAAATCCTACTAATATTATAAATGCGAAATTTGTAAGGATGTATGTGTGTGTGTTTGTTGCTCTTTCACGCAAAAACTACTGAACGGATTTTCATGAAACTTTGCAGTAATATAGCTTAGACATCGGAATAACATAATTTGTTAAAATTTATAGAGATTTTTGAAGGGACTGGTTTCCCAAAGCGAAGCGAGGGCGGATTTACTAGTAAGTAGTATAAAAACATGTTATAATCTGTATTATTTTCATAAACATACATTTGCTAAATTAACGTGAGTGAAAGGAATTAACTATAATAAAAATATGTATGTATAAACACATAATAAAATAATCTTTAAAGTGCAAAATCAGTCTTATTTGAAATGCCTCCTTATTAATTTACTTAATTAAACAGAATTAAAAAAAATCATTATTTTAGGTTCTCTTGCGTTAACAAACACCCCCAGTAAAAAATCTCATATACCTATTTTCTAAGTACAGACAACGACCAGCTACAGATTTATTATTAGTATTGATGTTTATTCTCGGGAACGTAGTAAGTGTCATTGCGGATAACATTTTACCAATTTTTACACATTTTTACACTACACATGTTGGGAGCCCCTGTAACCCGGGGGCCCCGTATCATTGATACGGCTTAAACGGCAGTAGCTACGCCCCTACAAAAATCATTATAATACTTTAAAGCACTTTTTCTATCGACTGTACACGTTGAAAAAAGAAGGTAAAAGTAATAAATCAAATTAATCGTTTTCGGGGTATAGTGGGACGGGTGAGAACGGGAATGGGAGCCAACGGGAAAAACCCATCAGTAATACGTACCTACTATGTAATACTAGTAAATCCGCCCTCGCTTCGCTTCGGGAAACCAGTCCCTTCAAAAATCTCTATAAATTTTAACAAATTATGTTATTCCGATGTCTAAGCTATATTACTGCAAAGTTTCATGAAACACCATTCAGTAGTTTTTGCGTGAAAGAGCAACAAACACACACACATACATCCTTACAAATTTCGCATTTATAATATTAGTAGGATTTGTTTATTGAGGTAAATTACCTATATTGTTGTTAACTACTTATATTTTACTCCCGATCCTTTGGTAAATAACGACGCACAAGTAGCCTCATTCTCCAGGATTCCGTCTCGTAGGTTCCATGGGCATTATAACACCCAAACCAAGAACCAGGCCAAACCCAGGATACTTAGAACAGCAATTCAAGATATCCGTCTGGCGTGTTTCAATTTTTACTTTAAGACTTTTTCTGATAACTGTACTTTTAAGCAATGTTTACTTTTATTTGACGTTATCTGTCAAATCTGAATTCGGGGTCTAGTGGGACGGGTGAGAACGGGAATGGGAGCCAACGGGAAAAACCCTTACTGATTACTGGCCGGTAGGTATCTTTTGTGCGCTTCAATTGAGACTCGACATAAGACGCGATCAACTTACAAACTTTCGCATTTATAATATTAGTAGGAAGGATAAATAAAGCATGTAACAGATAATTGTTTTAATTATAATTATGTATCTAGTATCTATAGTATCAAATTAATGTTCTATTCCACTAGCTAACCCTAACGTATTGTCGTGTCATGAATATATTATAAAACTACCTATGTACCGTTTAAGTTATTACTTAATATATTTTGAGAACGAAAATTCAATAAATCTATCATATGATTAGAAATAAAGCGATGTGCGTAATCAGATGTTGCAGACGTAGAATAAGATCTACATCAGATCTGTTTCTTAGTCATGACAAGACTTTTGTTCTAATCGAGATCGATCATAAATGCCTATGGCTTGCAGTCACCAATCATGTGAGTAAAAACCTTGATCTATTTAACTCAACTATCACAAATACCACCCAGTTGTCATTATCTTTAAAAATTAATGAGTAAATTTTGCTTCAAGAAAATGGGATTTTATAAAAGTGTGAAACTAAAGTAAAAACAATCTTCGTTCCAAGCGAGTGTTCTACGATACTGTAATTTCGACTACCTAAATATTTTTCGATTCATTAACCCTGCAATGCTTATGCTATTAAAACAAAAATATTTTTAATAAACTACCTACAAACTTAAAACAATACTCCGCCTTTAGATTTCTATCTGACAATGTTAAAACTGTAACAAGCCGAACAACAAAACCGCTTGTAACTTTTAACAATACCGGGATTGCATTATATTTCTCGAGGCATGCTTATAATGAGAAAGACTCAAATACAGACAGCATTTAGAATGTGCTCCACTTCGCATTCCGAAATGGAATTGATTCCGTTCTGGAACCCCTTACTATTGTTCGGAACGACTAGGCACTGTGCCATAACAGTGCTGACACGGTGTAAGGAAGTGTTCCTTGTATGAAACAACACAACGCCTACAAAACCATTTCAGAATACAACGGATGTGTCCTGTAAGGATTATAAAGGGTTCTATCCTATTTAATATGTCTACGTTTTCCATACAGAAAATTTGATACATCAAATAATATTTCAATCTATATATCTATTAAGATGGATACCTAAGAGTATATAAATTCCGTATGTAAAGATAATTGTGTAGTTAATATTTTATCGTTAAAACAAAGCTACTGAGCTTTGCTTTGTTTTAACGATACTAGTAGTAAGTATGATGTGTTATAGGCAAACAGATTTGAACATTGAATTTTACTTCAACATCACATGAATCGTAACTAGCAATTAATTTATTAAAACTAGTCTACCCACATAAAAAGTTGACTTGAAACACTCATCGACTGTTACGCGTAGATATGGCTTCAGTTTATGTGTAATTACTGATGATATAGAATGTTAATAGTGGTCATAAATCATCTAAATCTTTAAATAATCGTATCCAACTATATCTAATAGTAGCATTTTGTTACGACCTATGTTCGTCAGTGCACAAGTGTTTATTAAAGTCGATAAATCGATTACCGACTGTAATGACAGCTGGTTGCATATACCTAACCACTTCAATTACTGTTGTGATTAGTTTACGTCTTTGTGTACGGTGAGTGCCAGTAGTATTTAAATTGTGGCTTTGCGGCTTACGGCCCTTGATCGAACGGTGCCTACAAGGACTCGAAATGTCAATCACCTTCATGATTTCATTATTTACGACTCATTTGTCTTAACCAAACCAATAAATAAAGCTGAAGTGACTGACTTATATGTTTTGAAAATGTTCATAAGCTTTATTAATTGAGTAGAAGTAATTCTATCTGACAGCATTTTGGTGTTATGAAGAGAAAAAATTGGAAATAAAATAAAACTGAATATTAGCTTATTCCCGGAGCGCTTTGACATGGGGTTATTCAAGAAAGGTGTAAAAAGAGCTCTCCTTCAGGGCCGGCGTTCCACTGGTGACTCCCCTGGTGTTGCTCGTGTCCATAGGCGACGATGACCACTTACCATCAGGTGGCTCGTCTGCTTTTGCGTCAGCCCTTCAGGCTATAAAAAAAGGTATATGTGCATAAATATGCCTATACCTGTATGTGACTCGTTAGTGTTTACATAGATTTATTTGTGCATAAATGGTAAATAAACCTTTCCCTGAATGAAGAATGTTAACAAAAAGATCATAATTTCTGTAAAAAATAAAAAAAAACATGTGAATGTCTTAATTTATGCATAAAACAAAGTAATAAAGTTTGTGGTCACTGTTTGTCTAATATTCTTTTTACATAGAAAATAAATTGCCCACTGACCACAATCTCATAGAATGGAAAGTGATGATCTGAACTGCTTTAATCTATCTAGGTATTGTTTTGCAAAACATTTCATTTCCTCATTAAATTTGTATCCTGCCAAATAAATTATATTCGCTTATTTATAACCACGCATAGTAATATTCAAATTAATTGATTTTTGTTTAATTTTAGGGAGATTTTTAAATCCTTTAAGGATAGATATATTTTTATCAATCCATTCGTGACACAAACCATTTCATAATATTGAGCACATAGAATACGGCAGATTTTAATGTGTATCCTTTACAGAAATATCGCAACAATCCACTTATTTCCGTTCTCGGTCTGGGTGTGTCGTGTCCTTGTCTTGTGTGTTTTCCATGGCACCCACGACACAGGGAATCCTAATGTCAATGCGTGTGTAGCTATATTTATTTATTTATTTACACAGCCGTTGGATAACAATTTCCAAAATATGAAAAAAACAAAAAACTTTATGATTAAGAATTGATTGATTGATAAAATGAATTACTAAATTGATTTCAGGAATAATAGGTAAGCTTTAAATATATTTTAGCAATGCATTGAATTACATTAAAACGTTCTGTGCCTACGGGTAATTAATAATAGAGTAGTAAGTACATTGTACGCATTGTTATACAACTACAACAAAGCATTCAACGAGTCATGTCTGCCTACACTCAACAAGTTAATTCATTAATCAATCTCTAATTTGAATTAGCATATGTTGAGTGCTATTTATTTCACAAGCTCGTTTAATCATTTTTCTAACAGTTGTAAATTGTTTAAACTACTTTTTAAGCTGCTTTTGAATGAAAACAATCGGAATTAACGTTCCTAAATTAGTAGACATATTTTGTCCTATATCAATCGAAAGGTAATTAAATTACATCAAATATTAAAATAAATGTTATATTAACTATATATTGTTATAATATGTTATATTATAAATATTATTAATAAGTATATTGTAGAGTAAGCCAGGTGGTTCTTTTTTTTCAACTACTAATACTAACCGCCGTTTAATCCAAAAAGTTTAATATCAGTCGATACGCAAAAACTGCAATATACACACCGTGATCGAACATACCATCAGGTGGTTCGTCTCCTCATAGATATGTCATAAAAAAACTACATCCTAGATCTTTTGGTACCTAAATGCCTAGGTAGCAATAACTACGAGTAGCATGACTTGTTACTTGTAACGTATGGCTTAATGCGTTCAAGCTATGATCTCATACGCCGTAACTTATTAATATGATAAAGATGATTATGATATTTCGGTTTAAGTTAAAAATGATGTATTAATGGTAATGAACTTAAGTTCGTGTGAGACAGGTGACTAGCTGTCAGGCGTGTTATCAAAACTCAATTAATATTCCGTTTGATAAGAAACAGGAAGAAACAAGTATTCTACTCACTAATGCACAATCCGTAATTACTTAAAGCATAATCAAGTACAGTCACGAACAGAATAAATTAAGGAGTGTGTACAATCAAGTTCACTCACCCCATCATTTATCTAGAATTTATGTTCTTAATGATATTATTATGTGTAGGTACTAAGTTTATTTAAGTAGTGAGCTATGCGTCGGTGGTTCGTGGCACGTGCGACCAGTTACCTAACATTACCGCCATTACACGGCGCAGGCAAAATCACAACGTTCACTTTCGCAATAGGGTGGTGCCTAGTCCGAGAGGAAGTAAATGCATAAATAGTTTATATAAATAACACTTCTATTAATAATTACTAGATACTAGACTAGCTGGCTTCGCTTGTAACTGTATGTCGCACCTGAGACGTCAGAAAACAACAGTCGTAATTTGGTGTTATGGTAATTAAGAGTAGGTATTATGATTAAGTTTGTAAGTAGTTTAGAAAGTAACCGGATGCCCTACTTCCTTTTTGACTTCTTTTAAGAATCTGTCTGCGTAGATAGTGGTGGAGGCCCCTTATTTACCACTATGTACAGATTTTTTTATAAAATACTGATATTTTTACACCGTATTATGTAAATTAATTTGACTCATTCCATAAACTGAAAATCTTGAAGTCACAGCAATTTATTGCTTTCGGCAATGGCATCAAGATTATAATTTGTACGTCCAACAGTTTATACAAACTGCCCTAAAATGGCGAAATAAACGCATCTGTGAGCATTAAGCCACGTCAAAAATCATTCTTGCATTAAAATTTCATGTCATTACAAGCTCCCATATGTTACAGTGTTGCCTCGAGATTCGCATCAATTTATTTTATGAAACAACACGTATGACAACTTGAAATGTGAGTGCAGGCGTGCGATTGCAACGTTTACAGTATTAAGATAATGTATCCAAAAATCCTACCTTATGTTATCAAGACTACCTGGTCTAAATGGTGCTAACTATACCTACTTTATACACTACTATAGATACTCCTGAGTTTCTCAAATTGCTTTAATTATCTATCTTATTATCCGTAGGTAGATTCTTGACTTACCTTTTACATATTTTGGGTTTTACTATTAGATATCGGATTGTAGTTTTCGCTTGTCACGTCTTTATCATACCATACTTACCGTTACCCTTAAGTTAACTGATAACATATTATAGTTTTTGACTTTTTACTAAAGCTTATTTGATTTACAACTATAAGTTTTTAATTTAATTATACCTATAGTCACAATGGAACTCACTTTGTTTCATTAAAAATAAAGAGTAGCCTATTTTCCAACACTAAAATTTTGGACATTATGGGGTAACATTGCAGTCAAAATCCTTAAATGCCTTAAATGTCGAAACTTACCATCTGTCGCTTTTACAAGTACAACACCGTCATAAGGCGACGCAACTAAGAGCTTTGCATATTACCGAGCTTTCGCCGATTATCTAGGCATCTGGGCGCGAAGACAATGGCCCGCGCATGCGTAATGCGTTATCTCGTATCTACCTCTTGCCACGGCACTCCTAATGAGGAGTGTTCCAATTCTCTGACTATGTGCTAATTGAAGACCGAACTTTCAAGTAAAAACGGAAATATTGTACTAACTGAACTAAATTGAATCAATTAGCAGCGATATTCATGTTTATGAAACTCTGGTTGCTTGCCCGCGTTGCCTTTCGGGGAATACGACCTTTGTCTAGAAAGTACCTGCATTTATAGTATTTCTTGCTTTTTAACCCCCGACGCAAAAAGAGGGGTGTTATAAGTTTGACGTGTCTGTGTGTGTGTGTGTGTGTGTGTGTGTGTGTCTGTGTGTCTGTCTGTCGGTCTGTGGCATCATAGCTCCTGAACGGATGAAGCGATTTCAATTTAGTTTTCTTTGTATTAAAGAGGACTTACGGGCGCGTGTTTTTAGATATGTTTGATGAAAATTGGTTGAGCCGTTTAAAAGTTGTTGGGGTTGAAAGTGCGGAAGAATTTTCACTCTGTCTCTTTGTGGCATCATAGCTCCCGAACTGATGAAGCGATTTCAACTTAGTTTTTTTTGTATTAAAGGGAACTTACGGGCGCGTGTTTTAAAATATTTTTGATGAAAATCGGTTGAGCCGTTTAATAGTTGTGGGGGTGAAAGCAGGGAAGAATAGCCGTATGTATGCAAATATATTCGTGTGGGGTCTCAAATGAAAGCGTACAGTAAGAGAATATTTATAACTTAATTCAGAATTTTCTTACCTATAAAAAGTATAAAATAAAAAAATTAATTAAAAATTAAAAAAACCCCCGACACAAACATTTAAAAAGTAAAAAATAATATCTTTAAAAATAATACGTCGCGTTGGGGGACCGCTCCATTTACTTCTAGCTTTAACACAAAAAAATATTGATAAATGATAAGTCTTGCGTAAAAGACTAAGTAGGTAGGCATGTGATACTTATGAAAAAAACCGTAGATAATGAATAGTTAGGAGCGGTCCCCCAACGCGACGTATTATTTTTAAAGATATTATTTTTTACTTTTTAAATGTTTGTGTCGGGGGTTTTTTAATTTTTAATTAATTTTTTTTGATAATTTGTTCAACAAATTGTCAATAAGTTTTTTTCGCAAAACCAAATAAGCAGACCAATATGAAATATATTTTAACCCTTATATTAAAATAGGTAAAGTTTAAAAATAATTTATGCAGAGATTAGCTAACTATATCTATATTTGTTTGTTACAGGTGTACACCGGGATAGCGCTGCTTCCCAAAGGATGAAGAGTAAACAAAGGAGTTGGGATAGCTTTTTTGGCCCGAGCATTCAACAATCAACAGGTGAGTTTCAATGAACTCTGTTTACTTTAAGCGATATTTTCAACAGGGACCTCAGTTCTTCCATATTGTGGGCCTGGGGGACCAGATCTAATTAAAACTGGGACAAAATAGATCAGATGGTCGCAGTGGCCTCATGGGGATACTAATTTCCTGTACCCAGAGACTCAAATAGTTACACGTGAAAAGTAGAAAGTAGTAGAGTAGGCTATTGTGAAGGGGGAATCGTCCCCGTGTCTCTTTCAGGGGTTGTTGAATGCTTTTATTCAAAATTAATTAGTTTGCTAATAGTAAATAGTACCTATAGTAAATTATGAATTGAGACATTTATGATGGTTTGTGAAATGCAAATTTAATATTTAATATGAGCAGAAAGCTAGGTGTACTTTGTGTGGAGCGTCCGTACATCTGTCGAATTATTATATTTTCTACATAGTGAGGATATAATTCTTATATAATTCGGTAAGAGATGCCGTAAAAGGGACCCGAGACCTTAAAGTTTACAAAAGGATTTTACAAAGAAAGTGCTGCATACTACGATTTCTTTAACGTTCAATCATATCACGCCCACACGTTAAAGTTACACAACTTACGTATAAGTTTGGCGTCAGCTTCAGTTACTGTGATTTACTTCACCCTCCGGTGTAAGATCTATTGTCCCTACCAAACCTACGCGAAGACGATTACAAAAGTCATTGTACGCGTAATTAAATTATGACATCTATGATATGATTAATGGAAGTGATATTATAACATTAGCACGTAGCCTGCACGGTAGTTCATATCTGATCTGGGGGCATTGTTCACGGAGTTTCACGTACAATCGCGCACACTTTAGCTCAGCTGAGCTCGGGCACGCATTTGCACGTTGTCATATAACACCCACGTTGTTCTACGTATAATTTCACGATTAACCGTCCCGCCTTTCGAAATACATCTCCCGTCTAGTACGATAAATAACCGACAAATTACTTCGTTGGCGCGAAATGTACTTACACGTGCACAGTGACATTTGCATGCCTGAGAAATGTTTAGAGGTCGTCGGGATACAACATGTAGGAAGAGAATTAGTACGGCCATTCGAGACATTTCATCTAAAGGGACAACAATTTTATTCTTAATCTTGCCGAGTACATTCGAAAAGGAACGTTGTGTTGCGAAAGCTTTGAGTGTATTTTCAAACTTTGTTCACGATTTAAAAATACAATTTATTTTTCTCTGGGTCTCTTTGCATTAAATAACTAGCATTAAGCAGTATGTTGAAGTGATGTGTGCGACGCAGAATCGGAGTAACTTCATTAAAACAAATCTCGTACTGTCGAGTCTGAAGAGTTTCATGTCAGAATATTACGTAGCTTTACGACAGTATTTCTGTCGTGTATGGCGAAGTACAGCTTGACTGCTTTTGCGTATTTGAATGAAATGTGGCCCATTCCGTTTCGTTAGGGCATACTAATGTACGCCGAGAAAGGATGTCGCTTTATTTCAACCAGGCTAATTTATTGTGTTACTAAGTCATTTACGAAATTAGATTGGAATTCCTTTAATTTCGTAATTAAGTGCTTGAGAATTTATGAGTTGTGGGGTTTACCGTCAAAATTCTTGGCTTGTTATAATTTGATTCACAAGAATAAAATGTAAAAATAGAAACTAAGTTACACTTTGATAAAATCGAATATATTCAATGCGATGCGTAGAAACATTTTCATTCTCCACGCATCACTTCACACATCAATAAAAGTGTCGATAAAGCAACAATAACCCAAAGAAACTTTTTGAATTTCTCAATAAATAATCTCGACTCAACACTTCCAAATCACAGGATTATCTTAAGCCATATCAATTGTCGCTTTACTTGTCAGTTTCGTAATACGATTAGAAATTTGAATATCTACTTACCCAAATAACTTAGGGACTCTGCCCATTTCTATTAATAAAGAATAATAAATTCGATCCCCGAATAGAATCTACATCTAAATTGAAAATATAAATATGTTAGGAACTACATACAATATTACATTTTATTAAATAATCATGCAATTACAATAAATATCTAATAGCATTCATTCTTAAAAAAATAATGTCTCAAGAAATACTTTGTCTATCATGAGAATCATTTTTGTCATATTTGCACGTTTTTCTACTCGAAATAATAATTTAGTATTGATCTCAAATATAAAATTTATCAATCATTAAAATAAAATTTTATATAATCTTTATGACTATTATTTAGCTCATTGTCAGTACTACTCACACGGCACTTTCTAGCATAGTGTGCCGAGTTCTTTATAAGACATTTACCTATGAATGGGTAATGCTCATAGTTACGACTAGCAAAACTACTTTTGAATGGCTCTTAAAGCTTTATGCGGAACAATAACCGACGTAAATGACATATGGCGAGTATTCTGGCGCGGGGAAAGTCGTGACATTAGCGGTTTCTGAAACTAGACTAATTATTTAAAAAACTTTGGCAATTTGTATTTTACTAGCTGTTGCCCGCGATTCGGGCCGCGAGGACTTACCTACTTTTGATCAACTTTTATAGAAATTTTCATCCCCTGGTTTACCCCTTTAGAAATGGAATAAAATTATCGTTCTTACAAATTGTTTTAGATATCTTAATCTGTGGTTTTTATGTACGCATAATTTATTTGTACACTATTCGTTCTCTTTTATCTAGCTATATACCGAGTAGATGCAGAAATTTCAAACTTTTTTAGTGCTGCTCGCATCTGATAAGGCTATTGTACGAACTCATAACTTTAAGCAATAAAATATCTCGTCAAATAAAAATAACAAAATGCAAATTTAAAGATATAAATTGATACTAAACATACACATACATTTAGTACAAACACTCCTCTAAAATTGAAATCCGTAAATATAGTTATTTGTCTTAATTTTTGCTATAAATCTTTACAACCTTCCACCATTACGTCCGTGATTATAAATTGCAGTGTGTAGAGGTATTATTATGAAGTATTTTTAAAAAGGGTAAATAAACACGTCTGGAGGGCAATTAACGTTCAGAGTAACCAATAAATTGAACCGAACGTGATTCGCAGTCAGAAAAATGCATCGAAAGGGACTCGGCAAAAAGAAAGCGAGAATACTTTGATAAAAGCAAAATAAACCTTACTTTATCTAACCTTTTTTTTTTGTTATTCACACCAGGTAAATTTTCGATTCGTGTTTTTTTTATAAAAAGTAAATCTGGGCTTTACTTTTTGCCCTGGGTTTGGAAAGAATAAGTGTATCGATTAGTCCTCTGAGTTCGGTATAAGAAAAGTGAATAAAAATTGATGATTATGGGTATTAAACTTAGGTAGACACTATAATACCGGCTATGAAAAATTATTATAATTGCCAGTTTTCATTTTATGAAGGTTGTTACAATTTTGGTATCTTTTATTCATGTTATACCTACGTTATTTGCTTCTTTAGATCTATCTATATTCTAATTTTGATGACTAAATTAAATATATTTAAATTTAAATAAAAGATTATGAATTATTATTTCCTCAAATATTCTTTAAAAACGTTGTTCGCCATACAACACTTTTATAGCGATAAAAACTTCAAATATACTTAGGTAAAATTTTAATTTTGAACGACAATTTTGTGACTTCATGAACATTTTGATGTTGTTATGTAATTGTCAGAAGTTCGTTTAAATTCCATCAAACATATAACTTTGAACTTTAACGCTAAAATATCTTTCTAATCGCGCCCTATTTGCCGGCCCTTTAGTGGCGTGAATCCAGCCCTTAATGACTGGATAATCGGTCACATCCTTCCCGGCCTCTTTGAAATACTTTTAAGCACTTTTCTTATTTTGCAGACAACTCGAAACGATTCAAATAAAAGTAACAGTGTTTATAATAAAATCGTATAAGCCGGTTGAAACTTCCAGGAATATAGAGGTTTATATTTTTTAATTATTTGAAAGTAAATAGCTGTTTAAAAGACAGGCATTTTAATTCAGTCTTGATACTTGATACATTTGATGGCTGATATAATAGATACATTCTTGTTATTGTTTTTCATGAAGATCAGTATCAGTGTCAGGGACGTCACAGTAGGCATTCGTTGCACTGCATAATTATTATCCCAGGTAGCCTGTTTTATTCCCAGGCTATTTTAATATAAAAGTTTTAAGTGCCCTCCCACCTACCTCTAATGGTTCATGAGATGAACAAATAAACATTATTTTAAGATTACTTGTATTAAGGCCCCTTCAAAGTCATTTATTACCCTTTTCTTTATTTGTTGCAATAGTGAATAAAGTAAATTATATTCTGTGAAAAGTTCACGTGTATACCTAACCTATTTCCATTCAAGAAATAGAGCCCTGGGACTGTCAGAAGGACGGACGGACAGATGAACAGTCCTCGGAGACATTTTATATACGAATTCCGTTTTTTTATGGTTCCGTAGCATGCCATGCTGAAAACCCATAAAAGCTAATACGTCACGACATAATTACTATTTGGTTATATTTCTATACGAGAAACATAAAACAAAACACTAAAATAAATTAGTTATTCTCTACCGTCAAAACCTTTTGAAATCCTCAATTTACAAGCTACAAGGTTGTTCTGTAACGATTACGTTAAATTTATTCGAACAATGCATGTTACGTGTTCTATGTTCTAATTTGGAACAAACTAAATACCATAGAAGCAACATGACAACAATTTGCCATCCCTAATTGTCTCGCTAGTAAATCTATATACGGTCGTAATGGCGCTCTTAAAATTTTTATTCGTTGCAAATAGCTCGAGGCTATTTAAACAAACAGACAAGAAATAAAACTCCAATACTGTGTTATTAGCATGTCAATGAATTGATTAATGAGCGTTCACAAATTGAATTCCCCTTACAATTTAATTGATCAATACCTAAAAATTGCATTCTTGTAATTTGGGCTTAATTAGTGATTTGGTTCTACGAAATACAGAACTTAAAAAAACAGGGCTCAAATTTACTTTACACAACACAAAACATCCAAGACCATTTAGTTAATAGGGTCTTGCGAAAGATGCACCAGTTTGGTCCATCTTTCGCAAACTTAAAATTAATGGTAGTTTTCGCCGCAAAGGCATTTATTTTTTATTTGTATTTCTTATCCCGCTACATGGAAACAATTTTGTTCACTTATCTTCCATTTCTGTTACTGGCTATACTCAGTGCAGTGTCCCTACTTCAATCGATTCTTATTTAAATAGATCACGCAGACTTTGAAGTTAAAGAGAAGCATAAAATACGTAATGAATGCACCAGTCTAGTAAAAGCTCTCGTTACTGTTGTGCGTGTTACCCCCCAGGGGTCCAGAGCGATATTGCACGCATCTATGACCAAAGCAGTGCGGTATTTAACATATTTAACGATTCTGCGGTCAGGAGAGCAAAAGGATTCAAATTCGATCCCAGGTACAGACATTTACATGACTTGTTAATTGAGCTTATTGGTAGGCAGCTTTGAGATAAGCGGCATTCAGGAATATGTTCAGGAATACTGTTACTGAGTTTTAAGTAATATATTGCAATATTTGTGACTACGTTGTGACGCGTATTTATAAGTGAAGAAAGATTTCAGAAAACTATACCCGCCCTCCACTAAATTGTCATAATTTTTACTAAACTCACATGTATCTTAAATTAGAAGCAATTTCTAATAACCTTCTAATAGTTTCCTAAAGATTTTATGATTATTGGTTATTTTTCCCCCTGGTTTAGGTACTGTCGCTGAACAATTAATTGTCAAAATACCCACGTGATTTAAAGGTTTTAAATTTCCATAAATTATAAGCAGATAAACTATTATAACAGTGAACAACACTTTGATGCAGTCCATAAATCTAGGATTTAATACTTGCTGGCATGTTAGCGGAACGCACGCATCGCTCGCTTGTCACATCAACTTATGTAGTGAAGCTTCCTTAAAACTAGCTCGCTAGTTATTTTACCACAACATAGTAGAAATTGAATCAAGGCATGTTTCGTGTAAATTCCGGTCAGTAGTTTTAGCCATTCTTTGACACACAATTTACCTACCCTTGCAAAATGTTTAAGTATTTTCTAACTAGAGAACCGCCCGCGCTTCGCTTCGGGACCCGTAGGTAACAGCCGAGTAGGTCCCGCTCCCGTAGGAATCTCAGCTAAAAAGTAGTCTATAACATTTGCCTATGACTTAAGTAAATTACATGTAGTATTTGATAGTGTGATTCAGAACTTGCAAATGAACTTTACTAACGCCATCTATTAATAACTCCAGAACTTATATGTAGCAACTAACAAAACATCGATCTTCCCATGGGAATGAGATGTTTTTCCGCGGTAAAAAGTAGCCTACGTCACTCTCCACCCTCCTAACTATCCCCACACACATAAACCATACCATATAATAGCCATGTTGCGACGTGAAAGAGTCACAAACAAACAAACAAACAAACAAACACACTTTCACATTTATAATATTAGTAAGGATTCATTTACAACCTTTGATCCGTTTTTTAGGGTTCCGTACCCAAAGGGTAAAACGGGACCCTATTACTGAGACTTCGCTGTCCGTCCGTCCGTCCGTCCGTCCGTCCGTCCGTCTGTCACCAGGCTGTATCTCATGAACCGTAATAGTTACACAGTTGAAATTTTCACAGATGATGTATTTCTGTTGCCGCTACAACAACAAATACTAAAAAAACAGAATAAAATAAATATTTAAGTGGGTGCCCACACATTCGACGTAAGTTTAGTTACCATTCGGCCCAAGAGATGGCGTTGGGCGTAATATGTGGCTACAATAAAACAATTAAATATTTAAGTGCGGCTTTTATACAACAGACCAGATTTTTTTGGCGTTTTTATACATAATGGCACGGAACCCTTCGTACGCGAGTCCGACTCGCATATGGCCGGTTTTTTTGTAAGTTCATGCTATTAAAAACTTATTCTATCATCATCATCATTACGTACATAAACCCCCAATACTTCACTTTAATACTGCACATCTTTGTTACCATTTCGACCACCATGGCACACCATACAACGCTACCTATAGTGCAACGAAAATACAGGTACTTATGTTCCCTATAGGTACCTATATAGGGAACATATATCTTCTCGTTGAAGTTATTTTTGTAACCCTGCTCTAAAAAGCTAACTTTAAACGGCCATGAGCACGCTTTGTTTGGATTCCAAATTTAAAATTTATTACACAATATCTAAGTTAGAAGTGTAAGCCATCACACAATACATACAGCTTACCGTTACACTGAAATTCCGAGCATAGAAATGGAATGTCGAGTAGCTGACATGTTATCATTTCTGTAGTCATTATAAATGCATATAACGACCGCTTAGCATGCAGAAAGCATGCGACACATTTTGAGCACAGAATCAATATTCAATCGGATATGCTGCTAACGTAATGCGTGGAACGATGCCTCCGTTGATTGTATGCACTTCCCTTTAAATCAATCCTGCCTGATCTGTAATCTATAATCTGTCAACACTCTGAACTATGGAAATGGCTTTTCCTGTCTCTGACGAGCTTACAATGCAAATATTCTTGTAAATAATGGAATGCAAAAAAAAGCTCTTTATATCCAAAGGAGGTCGACAGACACTTTAGTGGGCGTATGTGCATGCTGTTCTATCCATTGTAGGGCTATTTGCTTAAAATAACGTAGGAAGTATTAACGGATGAATAAGCTCATAAAATTGATTTACGCCGATACAATAATCTCCTAAAAGGACATGGGCTTAGACTGATTTACGATAAAATTGTATTACGGGCATTTCGTATTACTCACAAATGTTTAACCCACTCACATAACTGGAGAGCATGGTTTGAGTGAAAGTCGTGCTTTGTGTCTTGATGTTCGTCGCTCCGATAGCCATAACTGTCGTCGAACAGGGCCGAATATTATGTTACATGTTGTATAACTGTTATTTAATCGGCAGTGGGAAGTTACACACGTACTTTTGTTCATACAATTGAAATGAGATGATTTTAATTGCTTTAGCTTTTGATGATATCATTATTGATGGCTGAATGGCTTGAACGTTGTACATACTATACGGCATACTACTCGTATATTAAAATTAATATTTACGAACAAAATCACTTATAATATATCAATAGATGAACATAAAATAATGTCTAACATTTTTAGAAATGAAATCGTTTAAACTCAAATTAAATAGCTATTAAAGCAGAAAACAGCGGTAGACCAGTCCGCTTTATTCAGACTATCTTGTTCATTTGCAGGAAATCGATTGACCACAGGTAAAGATCCGCAATGTCGAAATTAATTGTAATACGTTTAATTACAAAACTGGAGTTTTATTATCATGGGTTGTACGATAAATTAGAGATACCGTCTAACCGTTTTCTCTGCGTTACTGATTTTAATATTATGCAACCCCAATATTAATGACAACATTTGTTACGTTCTAATATTTACCTTAAGCTAATTTTATAAACCCATCTAGCAAATTTTAGGCATGCAAACTTACTCAACTACTAAAATTTAATTTTACTAATTTGAAAATGAAATAATGAATCTGCTAATCTTAAGATGCTATTTATTTTTTATTTGCTCATTGATTTTTTTAACATTACCTATGTATGTGCCCTTTATCTACAGATAAAGAAAAAGATAAAATAAAATGACAAATGATCTTAAATTACACGAAATATCCTGTTATTACATCAGTAAATACAGTTATCGGTACTAATGTTATCGTAGAACTGAGAGACTAGATGTTAGTCACGTAGTAATAACAAGCCAATGATATTCCAGTACATTGTTTAATAGATAAATGTTGATTTGTACAAGAGTTCTGCTTGTAGAATTATTTTAGAGACACCGCTAGACTGTCTGTGACAGATAATTGTGGTGATTCAATATGTGATTAACGCTAAGTCTTTCCTTTATAACTAAATCTAAGTTAAGTGCGCTCTAACACTCGAGACTACATCCTTTGACAAGTTGGTGTATTAGTGAAGAATTAAGTTGTTAATAATAAACTTTATCAGTATTGCTGTCCCACTACCAATGCTTGAACCACAACATAAAAAATTACCCATTTTTAACCATACAGTCTTCTCACACCGTTAATATTTACCATTAAAGGACCCCTTAAACCCATTTTCACAATAAAGTTAGGAATCTTCTCTTTCGCCGGCAGTTAACACGGAATTACACGATTTTAAATTGGAAGTAAATGAACAAAAATAATAAGGAGCAGTTTTCCCGTTTCTCGACTAAGTAGATCAGTCTTAAGTTGCACGCAATGCTTTTCTTCGTGTAATTAATTGACTTGCCACTAACCTATACCGCCGATGTCGGCGTAGCGTGATCAGTTTTAAGTACCTACCTCTCTAACAGTTGGAGTTTCTTATCGAATAGCATGATGTTTCATATAAATCAATATAATATAGAGTCTATGCTTTACACTAGTGCTAGCAAAATGGTTTGTATGTTGGACTCTGTTGCTTGGGCACGAATCCTGTACGTGCGTATTAGAATTTAACTATGAATGAATGAATTAAATAAATTATTCGAATTTAGTTTTTACAACCAGTTTTCGAAAGTCAAAACACGCCATACATCCTACAGTCTTGGATGAAGAAGCAGCAGTAAGAAATTCATAAGGCGCTCGTTTTTCTACTCACAGTTAAAGGTCATTTGCTTCCGTGACGGGAAACATTTTGACGAAATTTGCTCCACTGGTAGTTATATATACTGGTGTATATCCTTCAATCCATCCTTCGCTAATGTGGTAGACTATAGCGGAGCCCCTTTAGACTGTCAAGACTCAAGCCTATTAGTGGGATAGTACCTAAAGTAGATTTTACTAGACCTTTCTACATTTCCACTATATACTGTGGCGACTTTTGCTAGGTGGTAGATGCTTCAAACAAGTTTACTTCGTAGTTACGTTTAGTTTACTTCGTAACACAGAGTTGGTTTGAAAGTAGTTTGAGCTAGCGACACTCAGGAACTTCGGAACGTTCCCACTCGGTCTTCCGAATTCTCTGAGATCTACTTTAAGTAGGACTGTGAGAGTAGTTACAGACTTCCATATCCGGCAACTAACATTAGTTGAATTGCTTGTTTGATACTTTTTGAACCCACTTGAATAAATCCTTACCTTGAGTAGTCTTGAACAAAGAGTACCTACCTAAGTGGGAATGCCAATTAAATTTGCTCAAAAAATAGCATCCTAGGTACTTTAAAAATATAATAAGTATGATATTTATTGATAGGCGAATTTTTTTCAGTCTTAATTGCAGATTTGTTAAGATACAAACTTGGTCACATAAGTTATTCGCAATAGTGGGGCCAATTATTTTAAAGGATGAAGCTAAAGTTTGAGTAGCCCCGTTAATCCTATAACATCTCAGTACAAATGCTGCAGACGTACGTGATTTATAACAATCGCCGCTAGAGATGATCACGCTTGACAGCGCGCACTCAATAAGCTTTATAACATCGACAAACGCGTTTTGTAACTAGAAACTGCTAGGATTGCGATATTTTAGATTAGTCATTTATAATAAACTGTGGCGAAATCGCGCAATCGTCTTAAAGTGACGTCTTTACGTGCCGGAATCACGCTATCGATGATTTCTACATTTTTGTGGACATTCGAAATCTCCGTGTTTGATCTCTCTCCAGGCATGACACCTCACCTAGTGGGGTAAAGGTGATAAACAACGCCTATGGACACAGGTAACACCAGGGAGTCAAAAATAAATAATTCTTTTTACACCTTGAAAAACTAATTTTTTACTTTATGTAAACAATGGTTCCCTCAGTTTGTTCTCATTAGTTAAAATACGTCAAATAAACAGTTACTAAAAATCCATTCCTCATGATGCATGTGTGACTATGCGATGCTTAATTAGGTTCACTAATAATAACTGTGCCATGTAATAATGAAGTTTTAATTTATAACAAGATTTTAAATACTCTCCAATCTCCATGGGTTTAAAACTATCTAAAGATAGCAAGCTGGCCACCTACTTAAGTGTACCTACCTACTATTGCAAAACTTTGATACCCTCACTAACTTTGCATTAGCGGTCGCATTTGAATGACTTCAACTAGCGTTGTTTAATTGCATCCATCGTGTAAGACCTAATAATAAATAACCTATAGTATTTTATCTTAGTTAACACTTTACTATATCATTTAATTAATGTAATTAATTAAGGTATTAAAGCGGTATTTTTAAAGTAAAAAAGAAGCTAAAAACAAACTATGTTAAGCGTCTCGATGTCTGATAAGCGTGAAAACTGCGAGAAATACTTACAAGAGGGCACATTTCTTAAATAAGCGCGTAGATTAATAGGAGACATAAATTCAAAAGATAGCCATCAGTGCGATGATTTATGATCCCGTATTTAAGTGTAAGCGCCGTCGCGCGCACATAAATTGATTTAGAGTATTAAATTTACTATTGAATATCATAATCGGTTTACTCACAAATCTCTTAACAAATAAGAGATTTTTTGTAAAAATTAAAAAATATATATATCTCTCTCTCTCTTATCTAATCTGATTAATTTATTACAATTCAGAAAAAAAAACCTGAACGATACATAAATATAAAATTTAAGGACCTATATAAAAGCGAGAGTTCATTCACTCAGCACGAAATTTCAAAAAACGCTTGCCGTACATAAATGGAATTTGGCATGGGGTATTTATTAGATTTCGTAGACAGATCAGATTTTATTGATGGAATACCATCCCTTAGGAATCTAAATAGAGTTTGAGAATTCCTTTGAAACTCAATCAAAATTCTTCCACTCAGGCCTGTAACGTTTTATTAAATTATCACCTTACTGATGTGTCAACATTCACATAAATGTAGTTTCAAAGTTCCTTAGCTTATTCAAATCTGGCGTCGTGTTAACACGCATAATTATGCTACATAGACAAAAGCTGCATAATACCAAACCGGTATCAATAACCTACGAGTAACAGTACAATTCATTTCAATGTTGAGAAGCCCATCGTAATCACTCATGGTAATTAACGTTCCATTCAACCAGTACAGTGAAGTCATCCAATGACGACCAATTACGTGTCGGAGATCATCTATGCCAGTAATTGACGCCTGAACTAACTCTAGTGAGAACAGCTGCCTTAGATGCTCACTATTGATAAGTTCTTGAGCTTACTAGTAATACTACTAGAATAATGCTTATAAATACTTGCGTAAGTAGATCACTTGTCAGTGTGTAAGAAAAAGAGAACAGTTTTTGTATAACGTTATTCAAAGGAAATATAAAATTAAATTGTCATTAAGGATAATTGTAATTTTGTGACGGATTACGGTCATTAGACTGAACAGTATATACATAATACATCTTTGACTATAAGATAGATACAAGTCAGTGTTCAAAGGTTGGTTTTATATAGGTACGTACGTCTTTAATTGCTATTATAGACAATATTCATAGTGAGACTAAATTTCTATCATCCTTTAACCAACACAAACCAATGGCAGCGACAATATTATTAAAACACTATTTTTGTTCGAAAACAAAATCCTTAACATCTTCCAACTTTACATCCTTAGATAACTTTAAAACCGAGGAACTAACATTTTAACGCCTTAGGTCAAGTAGCAACGCTAGCCCTCGCTTAGTGATTAAATATGCTAATAATGTCCATGCAATGCAAAGCAAACATGGGCCTTTGACCTCGTCAGCCAGAAATAGAAATAGCACTTGAAGTAGATCGGTAATTTAGTGCCGCATTTTAAGTACGGTTCATTTGAAAGTGATTTATGGTTTTCATGTTTATGTTACGGTTTACGCACGCAGTATATTGACCTGATCAACTGCAAGTCATCACTTCTAAGTTGGAATGATCCCGTATGTAACTTATCCCAAAAATGGAGCGTTTAAATATAGCTTACTCACGGTTTAGCTTGCTTAACCCCAGTACACATTTGGCGTTTTGAAGCGCGCTGTTTGATAACGAATTCGTTAACGCAATTATAAGTCCTATTGCAGTTCTGTTCTATTACAAGAAAGATATTCCATGTAATTGTGAGCTTTTCTAAATTCATAAACGCGAGTTTCAAAACGCCAAATACGCAGTAGGGTCTACAAAATGTGGTTCACAAATCCTTGGGCGTTCGCCGATGAAATCGTAGGGTTTCGCGATAAAATTTAAGAGATGACGATAGGATTTGCAAGAAATAGAAAATATTTCTAGGTAATTCAGCATTTCTTATTTTGTCCCTAAAAACTCCTACTCGTTTTTTAAGTGTAGGAACTTATTTATAAAGGTTTAAATTTTACTTCAATTTTTTGACTAACTGCTTGTGTAATTTGTTCGTTAGTGAGTGTAGCAATTTTGAGTGACGACGTTAGAGTTAACCTTAACCTATAGAACCAAATAACAAGAAGTTGAATATAACAATAGTTAAGAACATAGACTGCGGAAGGGACTAACCATAGGTATAGTATAGAAATAAATAAACTGCCGGTTTCTACAAGTTGTTTATCCCTTATTGCGATACGTTGTCATAGTATGTAGCTGTACCTTTAACTGTAGTTTTGCATTTCAATAAACAAACAGGATACACATTTTTTACCCATGTATGTCGTTGGTTTCAAGTTTCTATTGCGTATTTATGTAAAAATACGTCAATTAATCAAACAAATAATTAAAATGCAACAACGAACGTACAGAAAAAAAATATTCATAAAATCGATCTAAATCGATCTGAGCAACATGTTATCTTAAATAACTTACATAACAGTAACATAGTATTTAAAATTACTTACGTTGTAATTTATTTAGAACTCAAAGCAAAAGATAGAATCGGACATGACGATAAAAGTATTATTACCTTTCAGTCTTCCTCGAGGGAGTGTGAACATAGCGATATTGTTGTAGATATCTAAAAAATAAACAATTAAGATTTAGCGCATATTCCACAGGACCACACAGAAGGATAACGTGGGTCGTTGCTTGCAATAAAAATGATTCTGAGATTTCACAACAGGCTACCTGTCGCGATCTTTACGATAATCCTGTTTAATCTGATATGGTGTGACGGATTCTGCATAAACTGAGTAAGTTTTACTTCTTGAAAATGCTCTTTAATGCCATTTGAGATAGACATCTAAGAAATAATTCGCTAATAATCTTAACGTTTTAATTCTGCGCGAGCAACTATTGCTTTGAATAGTAATGTGCGTGCAGTGTTAAGATAAGAAAAACAATGGGATTAATTCTATATTATTGTATTGTACACGGGAAAGATAAAATACACCTACATTGCAACAATACAAAAGAATTTCACAAAATATCTCCAAGCAAATTACGTATAGGTACGCCTTACAAAACACCAAAGAACATCGCTGGCCCGCAACTAAATCACGAGATAAGATTTGCGTCTGCAATAAAAATGAATCTAAGATTTCGCAACTCGTGGGCTGTCGTGATGGCCGAGATAATTCCATAATCAGATGGAATAGAACGCAGTCTGCATAGTCCAGCCAGTGGAACTGTGTACATACAAATACGGGTGAAGGCAGGCAGATAAGAATTATTCAGTAGGTACGTGCACTTGGGTTCATGAGGCTTGAGGACCCTTGAAATTTACAGTTATGTTGCAAATACGGTGAAGCAAAAAGCGCTAATAGTCACGTCCTTATTTACACACACGGACCAAACAGAAATAGGATTCTCTGTTTAGTAGATATATGAACATTTACGTAAAACATACAGAAATACAACAAACATGCCCATGAAGCGAAATCCTGAATCATTGGAATATATTTTTCTTTTGCTTTAGGAAGAAGTCGCTAAGATTATTCTCATAACATACATCATTATTTATTCTCGACCGTAACTATTACATAACATGTAAGCGTCATATCGTAAATAAAACTAGGACAAGTTTTAATCTTCTACAGATATTAAAGCCTCGTTAAACCAGTGGCTTAGGTCATAACTTCACTGGACATTTTTTGCTATTTGTTTTGATGGTCCAAATGAAACCTTTAATTTTTCTTCTGCCTTCCTCAGACATTTTTTTTTGTTTTAATTTTGGTGTTGCTACAACTTTTACCTTTTACTTTGAGCTTTGTTTAAAACAGACTAGTTTTTTTCTACATAAACACACATCTAGCCAAATTCAGCCACGGTTAGCTGAGACTCAAAACTATTGCATTTCGGCGAGAACTTTACAATAAAAAGTAGATACCTATATATAAAAACTCTTTTCAATTTTATTTAATTTAATCAATTACTTTTTGGTTTAAGCTACACATATAAAATTTAATTTAATTTAATAATAGAATATTAAATAGGTACAATATAACCAAATGCTGTCAGTGTGTTATAATCCAGTTACCAATAAACATGAACTTGAATGTTTTTGCTGCTGATTTTATAAAAACACTTGAATAAAATAATTTATACAACGTAGCTAATAAGCTGCCTAGTGCATAAATTGCCTTAGTCTCGTTTTGTTTTTGCTCTCCCTTTCATCATTTTAATTGATTGATCTAAAGCTAAATGTCGATAAGCTATTATAAAGCTTATTCGTATGTAAGATTGTATCTAGATAATTTTACAGCAAGACCGAGAGATCCATAGATTAAGCTGTTGACTTTTCAATTAAGCATTACAGATAGCTCGAAAATTTAAACTGATTGAAAAAGTAGATAGGTAGGTACTTAGTATTGCATAATTATTTACATTTCATCAATTTTCAATCGATCGAATTGTAAAACCTGTTAAGTTTTTGCTTCAAAATTAATTCGTAGTCAACACAACGTTTATTTCTTTTTTCATATTAAATGTAGCCCGTTCTCATTGTGGCTTCAAAAACATGAGCCTTACTAATAGGAGTCTTATCTGTAATTTAATTTTCATGTTGATCACATCGCTAACCTACGGGGATTAAGAAAGGGGAAGAAGGGTTAATAACAGTCTACCTCTCTAAGACTTTGATGCTCTAAAACAGGTAAAAACATTTTGATTTAGTTGATTTCTATGAAATTTATTTTATGCAAAAGTGCGTACACGTATTATGGCAGTAATCGTTGCGTAGAAAAAGAACTAGCCGTAGAACGGAAAACAACGATTATGAATATTATGATCAATACTTGCATTTAATATATTCTATGTATCACCGGATATAAAATTTACAAGCAGTAGCTAAATTTTCTTATTTATAAGTCATTGCCATGAAAAGTAATAATTATTTATTAGAGATAACACAAATTCTTTATTCAATGCAACTTGTCCATACATAAATACGATATCTACCTACGTGTAAGCAATATTTTATAAGATTTCGTATAAGCGTAACACTAGGGTAACATGAGCTCGAAGCATTTCAGTTACAACACTGGCATCCGGTGAATGTATCCAAGTTGAGAGCGCTGATCGGGAAGTAAATTTGATGAAATATGTACAGTCTGATTCAAATCCCAATAAATAATAATAGGAAGCCGCTCGCGATTTATTATCGGCTCAAATTGAATCACTATTTCCAACGCATAAACAAGCTGTACGTTAAATAAATTGTTATTTCGCCTTCCATTGATTTGTTCAATCCATAACCTGCAATGTTTCGAGCGAAATTGACAATGGATTTGCATGATACATTCACTCTTCGAGTAACTCCATATATTATTTACAATGAATTCCACACGCAGGAAAGTCACGTTTTATCATTAATATATAAACAATATCTAAGAATAAACGCTTATACATAATAATAGTAAACACTCACACCACTCACTAACAGCCACGAGCCGAGAATAAACACTTATCTGTTATTTTTATGTCAGCCACAACCGAGAATCAAACTGGGAACTGAGAATCATCGTTTCGCAGGCACGACTACGGGGGGGACTAAGCTACGGGGTTATCAAATCCTTTGAAATTAATTATCGAGCTTAAAGAAAACTAAAGTGCTAATAGGCGGTTGAAACTTGTTTGTTGCCAAACTAACCTAATTTCGTAGACAGATCATTAACAAAACATTATACCGAAACTAACCTGAACAATTAAAAACACGATTTATCTTAGTTGTGCCGTATACGTCTCGGCGGAAATTAAGGCGAAGCTAACACGGAAGTCGTCGCAGACTGTATAACAGTAATAGGTGAGATTCATTTTACTTTCTGTATGTTCATTTGTTTTGTTTTTGACTACGCCAATGGAAAAGTACAACGGTTGATACATTGCGTGCTATAAATGTTATGAATATTAGGAATCATTTTATTTTCCTGCTTTACAATCTAAGGGATTATTTTGGGGAAAGATACAGCATTTACACGATCTCTTCCACCATAATATCGTTCAAGTAGTAATTTATTTAATCAAGCTATTTATAAAATTTTCATTGTACCTATCGATAAAATAATTATTTTTAAAAGATCAATTTTAAAACAAATACTCGGCTGTGGTAGGTACTGATAATAAAGTTACGACATTAAATTACCACATACTTTTTTCAGAATCATCTTCAGTTATATCACTTATATCAAGCAATCTACATCATCTTGCATCTAACTTCATCTATCTATGAATGTATTTCTAAACATGTCATAAAACTGTAACTGATCGCAGTCTGCACATGGCAAATATATTAGAAAATTCATAATAGGGGCCTATATACCTAGGTATATATGTATTTTTCATTTTGTCTGTATGTTTGTGCACGCGGATCTCACAAACAGCTTATTTGATTCAAATGCAAGTATCAGGATTACATCGTGATTGGCTTCACTTATCATTAAGAGTTTTTTTTTATTTATTTAAATCGGTTAACAAATAAAGAAATTATGTGGGTGAAGCATAAACGAAATCCACGTAGGCTAAGCCGTTGGCAGAAGCTAGTAGAAATTTTATTTTTGTACTAAATGCACGTTACACAATCACAACCTCAAGATCAACAAAATCAAAGATCAATTATATAAACCAAGCGCCCTCAAATCAGCTTCATATTGTTTACGGCCATTACAACTGACCAACCGGTCTCATATGGCTATTATAATCTCTGACACAATATTTTCTACGCTCGACTAACAATGAGAGATAACTAGTTATCCCTGCCAAATGTGAGAGTGAAATTGCTTAATCAAGATCATGTGTTCGAATTAATCTTTATCTTAGATGTAGCACACCGGTGTAATCGAGAATGATTTGAATTGGAACAAATAACCATGAAAAATCTTTTATGGCACAATGCAGGGTATTAGTAATATGCGAGTATGTATAACTCTTAATTAATTGTGTTCTCAAATTTGTTTTTATAGATGAGTACTTTTAATCTGATGTTAAGTAGATAAGTAAATAAGATAGTAGTAAATAAGGAAGTAGATAAATAGTAGAGAACAAACTTAATTTTTTTACATTATTATAAAATATATTAATTACATAGGTATAGGTACCACGAACATTTTCTATTCATTGGTAGCGAAATAATATATAACCTAGTTTCTAAATATGTATACCTACCATATATGAAAATATTTAGATTTTCAAAATAATTTTCATGTGACGAAACATCAGTCTACAAAGTACCCATAATGTTATGCCTCTAAGACAAATTATTTGATTTCAAATTGAGCACGATATTTCATAACTCTTTGGTGGTACTGGTTATGTGCACGATACTCCTAGTTAGAACATCGTACTACATACCTTCGGACTCCATAATTCGTAACATAAACGGAAAACTCCGTGCACCTAATACGTAAAAATAACAGAGTAGGTACGTACAAAGGGACAATCGTAAACATTACAAAATCCACAACAATTGACGTTGGTTCAATCGGTAATAGATCCAAAATTACGTAAGATTGGAGACGGCATACAATCGTCCGTTGTTTCAACCGCGATTGTTCGTAGTCATCGGTAACAAATGCTCTCTGACCCGGTCCTTCATTTGTCAAATAAATGGGACGAACTCATCTCGACTGTTTGTATTGAAAAGATCTGTTACCATTTCGAATGTTGTTAAATTGAACAAATGGTTTCCGGAAACTTGACTAATAAACATTTAACATGGTTAGTAAATAATTCGTCTTTATCAGCAGTGTTTTATGAATGTGGATACGAATAAGTTCAGTATTTTTGGTAACGGGGAATTTAACGTTTATGCTTAAAAAAAAGTAATATTTTCGATACATTTTAATTTTATCCTAAGAAGGCGTGAAAATTCATTCGCGGATTTGGTTTTGGCTGGTAAGAAGATAAGAAATTAATATCTATTCATAATAATCATAACAATTTAAATTAATAGTAAATAATTACTATATTGAGGGATTAAATAGTTTTTAATAATATTGGAAGCAAAATATCATAAAATTAATGTGTAACATTTTCTTTCAAATCAGCTGTACCCTACTCATAAATTCCCGCAATTCAAGTAATTTTACTTTGATAGACATTTCGAGGCTTTTTATGATTTCTAGAATACTCGACTACCTAATGGAGATTGCAATAACATAGTACAAGATCTGTAATTTAGAATCCAATCTTAGCGGGTCAATAACAAGATTCGATAATTCCCGTTTTTACCTACTATAAAAAGTATTTCACACGATCTGGGTACATTAGAAAGCGCATCTAACAAAAAGATTTACACCAATTTGAATACCGTTATCTCTCAAACCCGCTTCCTATCTCATTACGTATCAAATCTTCATGATTGTCGAAAATTGAGATAGGTGTAGACCACTTCATCATTGAGGTGTAAAGTATGTATTATACGTATTTGACGCATAAATTATAACGTTGTAATTTGGCGTCGTCGCTCTGGGCGACTCAGACAGATAGAGCTCGAATCATAATAATTTATAGGGCAGTGTTTAAATTCACGTTTGCACATTAAAACACGCGAACCGTAACGAACCTACTACGGTTCACAAGTGAACAACGTGTTACATACATACAACGTGTATCTAGTAGATTTGAATAAAAAAAACAAATGTTCATTTTCAAAAACCCGTTCAATTTCTGAAAGGTATAATGAGATTTTCTTTGCAGAGGGAATTGACATCCAAAAACATTTATTTTTCGATTATTTATTTTATCTGTGATGTTAGAAACAGCTTAATCGATTTGAGTGCGGTTTTCAATTAATAATATTTAACTTTTGATTTAATAACAGAATTAAATTTTACTTAAATAAACATAGTCATGTCAGTTTAAAGAATCACGCCTATTTCTTTATTTAGTCTACAATATACACTGACATTCACATTAAATCCTGTTGAATATTTCTTAATCCATGGTCGACTATCGTAAGTGGTCACTGCCGCCCACGTCCGTGACAACAAAATATAACAGTCAGCTTCGAAAACGAAAAGTAACTGAAGATTGAGTATTGATTTTATGTCACCTATCTGTATAGTCCTACAACGATCTTTTGGCGCTTGGATGACGTGTGGGTGACAGAGACAGCGCCTTACAAGGAAGGCAAACTGTAAGGCGCTGTCTCTGCCAGCTCGCGTCAGCTACGCGCCAAAAGATCCTTGTACTACTCTACTGTCATTTTCTCATAAAAAAATATCGCATTCCCTGTTGTCAATGAAAAAATTGCTATAAAAATCGTTTAAGAACATTTCTCTCCTCATGTAAAGTTAATTCGGGTCAACTTGCTATGAATAATGTATTGTTTACTTTTTTTACCCGGTGTGAACTCAATGGCGTGAACCTAATGGCATTCTGTAGGAGAAAACTACATGATGATGAAAATATATGACACTTGACAATACACCTTAAAGTAAGATTATTTTTGTTTTGAAGGAAAACCGTTACATGAATATAATTATAATTATTATCTACAGAGATGAAACATGCGTTATCGATTCATAATACAAGTACATAGTCTTAATTTATAATTGTTATTTTCACACTTATGGTCAAATTATTTTACTCACCGAAATTTTTTCGAACACAACAAGTAACAGAATATAGTTAACAGAATCATAACGCAACAGTAATTTGGATATAAAATTGCATAATAAATTTTATAACATCTTAGGCACTTCTCACACAACGCTGTTTGCAAGCGACTCAGATCTTGTCAATGTATGAAAGCGACGCGTCTACGATGGGTCTCCTGTCAGTGAGAAGTGTCAGATACAGCGAATTTTGGATTGCGTTGCAGTCGCGTAGCTAATAAATAGCGTAGTGTGAGAAGTGCCTTATTGTCATCATTAATTATAAACTATTATTTCATTTTAATGAAGCCCCTCAAACAAAAGATCTAAAACGCATCCCACGCTTATTAATTGATGCAAACTCATTTCCAATTCACGATTCGCTCATAGATATGCAATGATAGATATCATGTTCAACAATAAACACAATCTAATTGAAGGTTTCATATTTGCTAATAGCTGCGATAGACTTGTTATTCTGACCACGCAACTAACAATGCAGCAGGAGATAGCCAGATATACGCACTCGGTTACGCATCCCGAATGATAACTGTACGGGCGTACCATGAGATACTATATTTTTTCCCATATAACGTCGTACTTCATTAAATCTTCTCATTATGTTCACTCTACGAATACTGTTCATTTCTGCTCTTGCGATTTAAAAACCTAATCGAACAGTGTCGCTATGCTAAAGGACATCGAAAATTGTGATAGAAAAAAAATTGTCTTTCTACTGGGAAACATGTAAATAATATTTTAATGAAATGAAATATCTTTTTCATTACACCTATTCGAAAAAGACGACTTGGTTCGGACTTACGGGGTTCCAAAGTTGCTGTTTTCTATTCAGCGGGCGGGAATGAATTTTCATACAACTTTTCCGTCCGGCTAGATCTTTTCCGTCCTATTTTGAATTTAGAACATTTTAGTATTTTGCGCTAAAGAAGTCGAACGCAAATATTGTTTGAATAAAGAATGTCTGGTACGACGCGAGGGCCCCGCCAGCTGAATAATAAAAAAAGAAATCAAATTAAGATTTCGTTTTCAAATTAAAATTAAGTTTTCGTGCATTTTTACGTATTATTTTCTATTATATATATATATTATTTTCTCATAGTGGGTGATGAAAAGTAGAGTGTATCACTCGGGTGCAAGTATATTTTTGGCTCGGGCGATGTACATTGAATCCCTCGCTACGATCGGGATTCTACTAAAGAATCCCTCGCTACGCTCGGGATTCTACTCTAGAATCCCTCACTTCGCTCTGGATTCAAAAAACGCCCTCGCCGAAAAAATATTACTTTGCACCCTTGTCATACAATCTACTATTAACCGGTTCTCACATAAGAGAAGTACGAAAAACAAATGTCAGTAGATATTCGAGTGTTATTTTTTAGATTCTATGTGCATAAAAATCTAGATTTGTTGACAACATGGCGAGCTTGTTGCCATAATGACAACTATTGAGTCGAATCGTACAGTCAACATGCCGTTATATATCATAATTTTTCCCATGCACCATGAGAGTTGGTTAAATCGCTGTATTATGTTCACCACGGCGGTAACAGCGGCCTTCCGGCATTTTGTTTGTGTCCACTTATCAATTTCTCACAAATCGACGGTCACGACTTCACATGGATAGAATCTAAGTAAACGTGTAATATCACTCAGATTTGGTCTAGAAAAATGGATTGTCGTGCTTGGAAAACGGTTCGTGCGTCCGTTAGACCATTCTGAGTACAAGCGTTATAAATTGTTCGCGTTCGCAATATGCTTACAAATATGTACTGGGCTGATACAGAGCTACAACTAAATAAGCCACAATTGAATGCCTTATTTACATGCGGACAAAACTATTGGGTATCGGCTGTTCCCATAAATTGACACGATTATCAGCGCGTACGAAATGTAACGGAACGAAACTAAACTAAATGACGACAATGGTTTATTGACAACTAAAGGGCACTGTTAGCAGTGGAAATGCGTAAAAGTGTACCTTTGAGCTCAAAGACCAAATAGCTGAGGATAATTACTGTGGTAGCATGTATGGTTATCCCCCACTAATACGGTCTAAGTAGCGCGGTGGTGTATGCTCTAGACTAGACATTAGTTATGAAGAATGACTTGTGCCGTGTAGTGGGCCATTAATGGTTAGAGGATAAGTTTGTAATATCTAGTGCGCTACTAGGTTCAACCGAGTAATAGAAGCGTTGTATTTCTACGTATACGAACTTTGACCAAGATACAAAAATAGCTGGATTCTTTTTAACCACTTCAGTGAAACTTTTATGCGGTAGGTACGTAGTGTGAGACTAATCACAACTGAACGATAAAAAATCTTTAATTTTGGATTTGTGTAGATAGGTAAAAGCTATTAACATGAATATCATGGCAATTAGAAGTTATATACTGTCAAACGTTCTGACCTGACACATCGCGATACCCTGGGTTCGGGTTTCAATCGTTTCACAATCGTTGTTGTCCTCAGGGACCACAGGTCTTACGGTTAGGTAATTTAATAATGACCACGGATTACGATTACATCCATAGGCTTCAGGCAAATGGTATGAATACATTTAGCCCATCTCTAATCTGCACTTTAGTGAGTTCAAGTCCTTACAGTAGTAGTGCTGTGACATGCCCGGATTTAGCAGATCGGTGTTGTATTCGTACTAAAACCGTACTAACGTGGTAAGGATCTAACAATAATAAATGTTTATTTATGACGGCGTCCTGAAATCGCGACATCCTCGAAAGTTACCAAGTCGTCATTACTCACGTATTTATTGCGTTAGCTTGTTCCGTAAATGCTGGCTGCGAAACATCGCCGCGCCGTTTATGTTAATTTATTCGCATTTCAACGAGACGCCTGCAAAATACCATTATGCATTATCGTGTCTTATTTTTATGTTTCGTGTGGGTACTGCGCGATCGTGAATAATCTTTTATTTTTATTGTGACGGCTTGTTAGTTACTTTGGCGTTTTTATTAATATAAGCTAGTCTTTATGTTAAAAAAGGATTGTTTACATTTTAAAATTTTATGTCATAATTATTTTTGAACTGCCCCGTTTTGTAATATCTGTCCGGCGACCTAAAGATCAGGTTTCCTTCGCGGACGGAGTACCTGAATATTTATGTGACACATTTTATTCTGGAAGCTTTGACGTAGAATGTCTTAATAGTTTATATTAATTCGATTATTATCTAGCCGCGCTAACTATGCGTTCCTGAAGTCCACAGAAGTCTCTTCTGTGCTGAAGTCTGTCATTCGACTGGGCGATGTAACTTTGAACTGGCGTACAATTAATTGACAATTTTTTAATATCTTGTAATTGCCTTATTAACGAGTGATAACATTAAAATCAAACATTAAACCGAATAATTATGCCAACTTACAATAATTGTATTAATCTTGGGCTAAAATTATTACAATTACTTAAATAACAAATATAAAAACAATACCTTTTAAAAGAAAACCACGTCAAACGGCGCTCGTTCAAGGTTATATCCATGCCATATATCAACTTATTGTTTTTGTAGTGATGTGACTTAATAACAAGGCAATTGTAATCGAATATTTTTGTAATCTTAATACAATGTCGGTAAAATATAAAATAAAACGTTATAATTTTATAATATATTATATAATGTACTAAGTATTCAATAAAGTTAATAATATTATTATAATAATTATATTAGCGACCAGTTCCACTTAGACTAGTATTAGTTTTTTTTTGTGTTTAGCCATAATTAGTAGTAAGTGCTACCTGTACTGTGAGTGGTGAAAGAGAAAAAAGAGACTCCTTGGGAGTTTCTTGCCGCTTCTTCTTCCAAGACCACTCACCGTAGGGATTTGTTGAAGCGATGGCGTAACTTGACTTTCGAAATGAGTTTGTAAAAACCTACTTCGAAAAAATAAAGATTTGAATAATAAAGGTACGCCCAAACATAGCTTAGGAAAATTTGTGTTATAATATCACTCAGGTGAATCAAATGAAAATAAAATAAATAAATAAAACATTTTAATTTTTTTCTCTTGATTACATTCAGAAATTATGATTAAATTCAATTAATTGATTCCTTAAAATTTTATTTACATAACGAATATTATTATTGAATATATTGAAACATAATTCCCATAAAAATAACAACATATAAATTGAATAAATATTATTATGCATAATGAATGCATGTTGTTATTGTTATTTGTTACAACGCATAATGTTATTTATTGTACATCACTAGTCATGACGAATTGACATGTGTCAGGAACGCATAGTTAGCGCGGCCACTCATAATAATATTTTATGCTGTAGTTACTTATTCTCTACTAGCTGTGCCCGAGAGTTCGTTTCCGTACGAGCTGTTCTTGCGTGAATTTCAATTTCGTACAGTAGCCAGTACAGTAGTAGTTCAGGCGTATCATAATAGGCCGGATAAAAGGAAAGGCACACTGATGAACATTGACAAAAAGTTTGTTTTAGCATCGTGTAATATACATACACACAACCACTTGAGAATGCTCAGTTATTTTAATCACATAAAACACTCCAGTTGTATTTCTATGTATGTATTTAAGTTTTCGGATGAGAAAGATCGACTGTTGTTATCCTGGTGACCAAAGAAGCGAGTATTCATTCCCACACAAGTTAACATGACGCGTGCCCAAATTGCGTTATTATGTAAAAATATTGGACGCACGTAACTCAGACATACTTAACCTGAATATAAATGGCTGCGAGTACGAAATCATCTGAATGTCCAGAATGAGGGATACCTTTCCTGGTCATTTGATCTCTATCTGTAACGGTATGCGGAGATACTTATATTTAACGTGTAATAGTTGGTGAAATATAAGAAAATAATATCATCTTTTTAAGAATTTTAATGTTAGGTACTTGCTACAAATGTTGAAGGAAAACATCGTATGGAAATCTGCATACCGGAGTTCGCAAAACTCAAAGGTGTGAGAAGTCCGCCAATACGAACTTGGCCAGCATAGTGGATTATGGTTTTAACCTTCTCGCTCTGGGGAGAGACCTGTGATCAAGAGTGAGCGATGATGGGTTGAGATGATTATGATGAATATCGTGTTCCACCAATCTGCACTGAAGCAGCGGAAGCCATTCAGTAGGTAATGAGGTATTAATGGGTTGGAGCCAATATAAAGCAAATTAAGTTTATTTCTTTATAATATGTTTCCTAACACCTGAGTTAAGCAATAGTGGACGAGATCGGTGGTAAAACCTTAAGTGGCAAAAATATCTTGAACACTTCTGTGCTTTGGAATACGTGTTAACTAAATCAAAGCCTTCTGGCTGAATAATAACTTCCGATACTTGGGTGGGCTACAAACACCGTCGTCTAGGTATTTATTTAGTAGCCCATTCATAGATTGAAACCACAGTCAGAAATCTAAGTTTATTTTAACACATATTTTAAAATTATTTACGTATCTACAAATTTAATGTATAGGTACATCACAATTGAAACATTACCTATTGGGAATTTGGATCCGTTAAAACTTACGAAAACTCTCTGAAAACTTAGTTTAAGGTAGATATAATTTTGCCGTTTAATATTGAAGCTGTAGGCCTGCTATCTCGGAATTTCAAAGCTGAATTTAAAATAAATTCCTTAATTTTCAGGTGGATTATTTCTTTCTTTGTAATTCCCTTTTAACTTAGAAAGAAAATACAACTTTTAATATAACTTTAGTCAAGGAACGTGATTGATTAGCGCACAACGCGAGGTAGGTACAACCGCGAAAATTAATTATTCAGTCATCCAAGGAATGATATTCTTTACCACAAAATTAATAGCTTTTTATAAGGAAAAATGTGAAAATATTTTGAAGAAAAGAATAAACGATGCCTAATGTTTGTATAATTAGTAATTTACAATTCCGACGAAGGTATTACTGAATAATATAAAAATAAAATGTTTTAAATTTATTTACCTAGAATTTATTAGAAAGAAAAAAGTTTGGAAAACAGAAAGTAAGTAGGTAATTAAAACATCGACTCATTATATCAAAAGTGAATGCGCTTTTTGCGAAACGTTCTAAATATGAATAATTTCACTTAAGATAATGCAGGTGTGACTCACAGAAGGAACCAGTTATTAGGCACTGAAAGATAATGTTAACAGGGCGCATTAGTTAAAACCAAATCTTTCATCTCAGAACCAGTACCGGTGGTAATTCAGCATACAAGAAGTAATTTAGCAGGTGCTTATCAGCGACACTATATAACGGATTAAACTATTTCCTTGAAGAACTTCTTGAAAATATTACGCGTTAGATGAAATTTCTTAGTAGTTACGGAATTTGTTAACATACGGGACATTTTACTCGTAATTTAAGCTTTATTTACGAAGTTAAGATATTATCAAATGCATGTTTCATCGTAATATTAATTCACCTCAGTAACTAATAAAATTACCATGAAATGATCTAATACTCAAAAAAAACTTTTTAAGTAGCTACAACTTGACCAAAAATATTTTTAGATAAAGATAAAAAACCATAAGTGCATAGAAAACAAATTAATATTTAGATACAATTTATTTTCTTGGTAGAAACTTAGCAGCTTATTAAAATGCATCAGTATGTAAAATACTTGCCATAGAAACGACATTCAAAAACATTTATGGTTCTATTACCGACAAAATAACTACATTGTTTATATTAGCACTTACTTCATGACAGCGCCGTAAAACTAATATCTAACGCTTATTTATAGTGATTACATTATAGGTACTAGTAGGCTCCCTGTTTCTCAATGCAAATTCTCGTAGGATATAAATGGTAATGCCAACAAATTGCACCTTCCCAAAATCGTAAATATAGTGTTCGCCTTTCTCGTAACTTATAAAGTTTCTATTGTATTTTAAATTTGAAAACACCACACTCCCACGATATTGCACAGCCATGTTTGTTCGACACAATTCTTCTTGTATTTGCACGTAAACGTCGACTTTCGATAGCATTTCCCAAGCGTTTGTTGTGGCGTTCCGTTCGTATTACATATGGAAAGCTTCTGTAAATACGTATATTTAGAGCGAGTTGCCATCTTATTAGCGAATGACCCCATTGATGTTACTCAAGGCGCGTGAACAAAGCGAACGCGAACGGACCTATCGGCGAACATTGAAGAGCCAATAAAGCATAATTAATAGCTGTGAAGTTTGGAGTTCAGATCATGCAACGCGTTACATAACAACGGCTCCCTAGCAAACAATACCGACCACCGTCATTAGCCATCGGCGGTTAAATGATTAGCTCCTGACGTAAATCGGTCAGAGGCATGCCTTGTTAGTGCAGATGAACAATGAGTGTGTCGCAGGTTGAGAGAACGGCGAACGATCCCTTCGAAGATTGGGCAACTACCGAACTGAGCTTTGTGAAAACGCTCCAGTCACGGCACGACCGCTCCAAATTTAATATTAATACCTTATCGAGACGACCCACATACTGGAAATAACTAACACTAAACTCTTCGCCTTGGACGATTAAACCTTCCGCTTGGCTTGAACGCGTTTCATGTACAAATTACTGCGCTTGTTAAGCGATTTTATAAAAGGCTGGTTCCTAACGTTATTCTCATTTACATTTTCGAGTTAACGTATAATAATCAGGAGCCCTTATTACGGGTATACTTATTACTTGTAGTCGGGTCTAATCGGACCATTATATAGACGAGTAAAAGGGATTCATCTCATGGCAAATTTCAGGGTAAATGGCTTAGACCAGTAGACTCGAAGATTGGAGACACCAATTTATTTGCTGACAGAAATAGAACCTGAAACGGCATCCCTGTCTCACGTGAATTAGAAGATAACCACAACACAGCAGAAAAAATAATATTCCTAATCTGATTGCGACCGTTTAGCGAGTTTATCGAGGTCGACGGTTAAGCTTCTTAGGCGCCACTTGACCGCAATTGTGAGAACACGTGGGCAACAGTAGCTGTAGTGTGTGAGTCGTAGTTATATGAGCCCTTTGTTCGCTGATAGACGGCTTCGGCGCTCACTACGTTTGCAAGAACAAGCATGAGCTACGAGATTTGTGGTATATTGCAAATGTGGGCACAGACGTTTTGTAACAGTCAAAGCGGAACGGACTAACAAAGAGTAGGTTTTAATGTGTTGTAACAGTTATATAGAATTGTATGTATTTGCGTTTCTCGGGGGAAAACGAGATCAGTGTTACATACTAATTGTAGTAGTGACTTGTGACAAAATATTTTCTACTGTTATATTACTAATACAACGGCAAATCGTTTTTTTTTACAAAAAAACATACCTAGTTTTTTTGTAGAAAACGATTTCATCATCCACAAGTATCTACAGGTAATTTAAAAACGACTTGTCAGGTGTCGCTCAAATTTGAATGGGACGAGACAAGCACTCTAAAAAAACGTCAAAATGGGTTTATTCAGTAAAAAGTTATAACGTACCTACTCCATACTCCCAATTAAATGTTTTCTCAGTTATATTTCATGTCCTCAACCTACAGACTTCATCAGTTAGTTACCGACAGATTCTAACGAGTGGCATATAAGTAGGTGTTGTATTTTAAGTACATACCTATATGGTTTTGTAGATAAACTGGGAATTGGAATGTAATTATCATAATTCTAATTAATAAATGGAACAATTGAATTCCTTATATTATCAAGAAACCCATTATACGATCCGATTGTCGCCCAGAATAGCATATCGTTGTCAAATAAGTATTTTAGACTATCGACAGAACTGTGGACCTCAGCTCACTATGGAAGCCCTTGAATTAATTAAAACGATTTCTTGAAGAAACCTTTTGCGGTGGATCCTTTAATGCTATTAGCCGATCGGTAAGGCTACTGTAGCGTTCTTAAGACTTGTTTTTATGTGCGAGCACTTTTTATTTGTTGTTGGAACAATTGGAAGCCCCGCGGTACTAACCACAGCTTAACCTGCAGATTGTACGTGATTTTAACAGCCCGGTTACTTACGTGCGGTTTGTTTATTTCCTGTGAAACTAAATTCCATGAGAGTCTTCTTAAGGTTATTTACTTAGTATAATTGCGGAGGTTAATGAATTATTTACATGAATTATTTTAATGAGAGGTTTTGAATACGGGGTATTCATTTAACTTTGGTTCAAATTCATTGAGTTCAGAGCCTCTAATCAGCTTTGGTATGTCTTTATTAAATTGTTTTTACGAAATATGTTTAAATTCAAATTCAAACTTTTTGAAAAGATTTTGATTCTTAAAATGAATAGTATTGTACAGCATATATTTTTGAACTGTGTCCACCCTCTATCCAAACATATAGGCACACTTTATAAAATATTGCCAATCTGCAGATGATATCTCCTGAAATAAACTAAAAAAGCCTCGCAGCAGCCCGTGTAAGTCACCGTGTGAAAATAAGAGGAATAGTGACAGATTTGTACAATACAAGTTGGTAAGATAGCAGCCGTGCCATCCTTCTGTAAGCTGATTTACTGGGGTCCAACAAAGCCTCTGTTTACAATAGAAGATACCTCGGTGCACAGGATTAAAATAATTCAGACTTCAACTGCAAACGTGCGCTCTGTGAGGGCACCAGTGATTAAATATAACCCACTGGAGATTTATAAGTGTTTATTTCTGGCATAGACACAGTAAGGCCCTCACCGCCCAGCGATGCCTTTGTGCACCGCTCTTAATAAAACGTTGTTTGTCGTAAGTGAATGTATTGTTACAGGGATGTGAATGTACTCGAAGCCGGTGAAAAATTTATGGAGCCAGCTCCCAACGAATAACTGAACGGTTGCCGTAAATATGAAACAGATAATAGCGTTCGCTTAGATAAAATGGAGAATTGCTGGTTTATGTAATAAATTAAAATAGAATGAAATTGGTATCTGCGACTTAATACAACGAGAAGTTGTTAATCATATTTGGCTATAACGCGGTGCGGCTGTTGTTTCTATCTAAATTATTCTTGCTGGATTGTTCAGTTGTATCGGTACAATTGCCTTTATTCATATCAGTAGAAACAAGCGGGGTATAAAAGTAAATGGTAGCTGCATAATTTGTCAGTGAATACAAAGAGTTCGATCTGCGGTAAGCGTTGCTCGGCCATAAATCATAGGTGCAGTTGTGGCGGCGGCGGCGGGCGGACACACGACAGATATTACGAAACGACAAGTCTGCTACAAAGCTCAGAACAAGGTTGTGCCCGCCTGAGTGGCAGGCCCTAATTAACTGTCAAGTAATTCGACATTATTACCATTCGATCACAGTTATGTCTAATCTCATTTTTAAACAATGAGATGCATTTGATGTTGCCCATAATGTTATCTGTAATGTGATAAACGTATGGCTATAAAATACCAGAATACCCACTTTGCGCGTCATCTGTGACTACGAGGATGAAGGGCTTGTGATTTTAATTTTATTAAATAAACTGTCCCTTGGGTTGTAATAAATAAGTCTATTCTGTAGACGCTCATCATTTCTTTAACTGGCAAATACATTGTTCCATAACTATATACCGCAACTAGATCTCACAAAACAAAATGAAGAAGCTAAGCTCGCATGCAAATTTCAATGCACTGCACGGTTTTCATTCTCATCGCCTATCGTAGGCTACTCGGGCCATCGTTACGGGTGTTTAGGCACGGATATTAAGCATCTGTAGATAGCAACTGCTTCGAGATGGTAGGTAAGTAAGGTAAGCGCGACGATGCGATCGCGTTCGCACGCATATTACCGCGCGGACAGAGTAGCCGCGGGCGAAACACCGACCTAACAGTACGGCCGTGATTAGACGCCACACGATAGCGCCCATTGTCGGTACACGATTGCGTCTTGTACGTCTTGAAATTGCGGAAATGGATACTCGCACTCGCTCGACTCGCTAGCGGGACGTTTCAATTGCACTCGAGGATCTCGCGAATATTCATGCGCGAATAGAATTGTCCTGGACGGGTCGGTTAAAGACCTAGGTAATGATAAAGACAGTGCCAGTTTTTTTATTAAGTACGTATCTAATCGTTGTAGATCGAGTGGTACCTAGTAGTTTTTAATAATTAAACGTCGTTACGTCCTTTATTTTATCTTCTTAGAGGCAGAATTCCTTATCTTCAAAATCCGTGGTCTTTTACTCATAAACTTCCTCAGTGAATAATATGTTCATAGGTTTTAAGGTTTCATATTTTATCAATGAGTGAGTCCAGTTTGTTTTTGTTTTTAATCCCCTGACGCGAGCCAGGGGCGTTGTAAATCTGTGTCTTTATTAAATCAATGGACTTTATACGATGTCCTTGATGAATCATTAGAGGAATTTCTTCGTTGGAAAATTCTTTAAATTTTTAATATTTTAAATTTACAGACCTGTAGGTATTTCTACTTAAGACTTCTTCTTCAACGCATTCGATTCAATATTTAAACCTATGCCTTGCACAAAATATATTAAAATAAGATTCTTGGAGTCCTGAAAAGGCTCTTAAACGATACGTTCTTCTTAGAACTGTATCTACTTATTCAAGGATACAGGGTTCCAAGAATTTGGACTGGACCTTTGAACTGGACCATTTTAAATTTCAAATGTTCATGCGCATCAAATTGGTTTTCTGAAATTTATTACGAACCCATTATGACGTCATTTGGGACTCTGGATGATGGAGCTGATTATTGTAAAACCATGACGAAAAACTATTTGTAAACGAATTGTCTTTGTTTAGACGTGGTCATGTTTTCTAAATTTAAATTATATAAGGTTACAAGTACAAAACAAGCGACAAAAAAGACAAAAAGTCTTAAAATAATTATTGAAATTGATTGAAATTGCTTAATCATATTATCAATGTTGCGTAAAAACCGTATCAAAAATATGGCGACGTAGTCTGACCAAAATCGCAGTACTAACAAGGAGGATCTACCACCAACAAACTCAAGAATGAAGGAAGTAATTTCTCTGGACGTTATTGGAAACCCGATTGTGTGCACCCACCTAATCATTATCCGCGAGATTCAACTATCTGTTTAAATTGTATTTATTTTGAGACTATCTATCGATTCGTGCGTCTACTCACAACAAGTGGGTACTCACTTAATGCTCGAAGGAATAATCTGAGAACCTTGAGGGTTTCAATGTTGAATTTCATCTCGAATATTCCATGACGAGCGAAATTCTTCAAGAATTCTCAACGTAGACAATGATCATTAAGTTTCCTTTTTCTGATTCTTATTTTAAATCCGTCTGTCATCCAAAAAGTTTAAAAGGAACAAGGTCCGTTTTTTGTGTTACGTATTTGTATTACTTATTTTTATTGTTTTAACAAAATTATTTAAAGTTTCATTATTCACCGAATAGGTACCTAGATCGAAATGTTTTTAGCAAAACCCGAACGAATAAATAACGATATCTTAAAAAAATATTTTAAAGGATTTGTTTAATTTTTCAAATTAAAAACCAGCATTTTACTAATCGTAGTAATATTTCTTCAGAATATTTTTATCATTGAATATAACCATAAAATAAATGAATCGATAAGTATAGCGTGAAAGATTTATAATGCAAATGAAAAATATTTACACTGGAGCGCAATCAACAAAAACTCCCACACCCTATAGAACAATCAATCTTCCGAAGGCTCAAAGAAGCCTCAATCAAAACAAAATGCAGAGAAGCAGGGCTCGGATAAAGCGTCCTATAAATCATAAAATCAAGCCTCCATTCAAAGCGGTTCATTTGACCGCGGTAAAAAATTTGACCCTTTACTCCTCACGGCAGTCAGGGCTTTGTTAACTGTCGGCTGTCAGACGAAGGGTGCATTTCCAATTTGTCCTGTCTTCCAGCAATCAACGCTACCAGGATATTTATGGGCTCATTAAAATTTCGATAATCACACTGTTTTTTCTAAGGTATTCGTTACTCGATAGATTCGATTCTTTTTCATGAATAATAGTTATGAGACTTCAAGCTGAGCTGTCGACGCGAGTCGCTAGTGTGCTGTGCGTAGGCCGATTTTAATTGGATGTTGTTTTAATTTATAGACATAAACAATGACACTAAATTACGATACATGTTATGTTTTATGACTTTGTTCGTATTAAGTTATTGTTGTTCGGTTACCGTTCATATATGAACTAGATAACTACATATTTAATAAATGGTACTAATGTAATAAGAAGATGAAGTAGCAAGTAATGTTCGGTACACTGTTTAACAATGATCCCTATGGGCTGGAGTCCCTGTGAGAATTCATTTAAAAATAATTATTTCATAATATGCCTGATAAAAGTAAGGAAATCAAATCAAGTAATTTGTGTAGTTTGAAAATAGGTATTTGGATTAGACTGACTGTGGGGGGTAAGCCGGCAGATGAAGGAAAGATCCTTTTTTCAGTTTTTACTTATATCTGGAATAATGTTAATAATAATATGTATATCAACTGTACAATAAATTTCTTGTATACTAATGACGTAGGTACATTAAATTTACAATAACACTGCTAAACTGGGAAAAATACGGATATCATTATAAATAAATAACGCTACTAATAAATAACTAATAAAACTAATAAATAACGGAATCGAACACAGGACTTTGACCCTTGGAACAGCGATTCAGTGTGTTAACCATTGCGCCATTTCGGTCGTCGTAAAATGCGAATATAAACAGTATTACGAATTTATTAACACGACCAGAAAACTAACACCATTGGATCGTATCGTAACTTTATAGCAGATCGTATATCTATTGCAAAGGTAGATAACGTACTAAGAAAAACATAAAATGATCCAGTAAACATTTCAGCATAACCGCCATCTTTTGCCATAAAGATGAAACTGTGACATTGGTTATGAAAACGCAAACGCATCTGCAATTAAAATTCATTTAGTAACAGAAACATGAAACTTGGATACGATAGCCTTTCCTTGACCAATAGTAAGCTAGGCATGTTTATTCTTGATATTCAGTAAAATTTAGTACTATCGTGCTTCAACGTAGGTGGTAAAATAGCGATCAAATTGATTGAGATATTGGCGGAAAATGGATAAGGTTGACATCGAATTGTATTCGGAGTAGTGAACATGGTAATTTATGTGTATTACTGACAAGCTTCAGTTGTTATCAATTTATTATAACGGTATTTCAGTACATTTGTACTACAATACCTAAGACTCTATTTGAATTGATATATACACAACGGAATTAATTAAATTGGGCATTTGATATAGTGCAAATATTTCTAATTGCTTTCCATGTACCGCTCGTGTTGATTGTACGTCAAGATACTGGCTAGTAATAGTAATAAATAAATGCTCTGTCAGACTTAGCTGCATACATTTGGACTTTTGTAAGAGATATATAGAGCACAGAGAGAGCAAAATTTTAACGGTGGTAAGAGAAATCATTAGTATTCAATATTACTTGCAATGGTGAATAAAATCATCGCGAAGAAACCAGCACACGTTTTCCGAAATGTTGTTATCAGTGTGTGAAATTCTTAAATTTAATCTCTTACTGAAAATGAAGCATGTATTTATGATATGTATTTATGCTTTTGGGTAGTAAGTAATTCATGAAAATCTAATTTTTATTATTACTCAGCGACTAATCCCTTAGAACTTTTGTACTGACCTTTACATAGTATGCCGTGGGAACGAATCAGTTTTAATCCGCGATCAAATCAAATAGAAATCATGACAAACTGACAACTTAAAAAGATATTTATTGTAAGTACATACCTAGTTTAATATGTGAAGGTATACGTTAAACGCCTTTGATGTTACAGCAAATGTTTCTTAAATAGATAGTCGATTAACCTCTGCCCTATAATCGAACCCTTCTCAATTACACTTTTATCGTGATAACAATGCTCGATTAGCCGGGCTGATCGATTTATCGATACATCAGATCGTTTTTCGTATCGATACGAGCGAGATAGGTACTGGGAAGATGATAATGAACTCTAACCTCACGTCTAGTTACCATGTTGGCTATCAACTGGTCTGGAAATTCCCTTGAGGGAATTTTAAAATGGGAATGAATTTTGTGTGGATTTTCATGTATCAACTTAGGTAGTAATGAGCAATATTAGAAAGCATTTATATCATCAGGCCATTTAACCCGTTGTGACTATGGGAACGATAAGGAAGCCATTTATAGTTCTTGTAGCTAGTAGGTACCTGCTCAATTGCTCATAGACGGTACGAGTAACTATAAGGGTCCCTTACCATTTAAGCTAATGCTAATTAAAGTTATCCAGATATGATTAATTAAGAATTTATATTTTGATCTTGGAGATAAGGTAAATTTTCAAAATGTAGGTAATAGTTAATTTTAAAATTTAGTTACGTTGAACTAAGCTTGTAAATGATATTTTTTTTAGTTTAGGTAGGTACTTGATTATTTTCCTAAGGGAATCATCAAAGTGAATTATTAAAATCTGTTTACACATTGCAAAGTTATGAGGTGCACACATAAAAAATATACAGTCGAATTGATAAATAGTTGATATTTAAAGTATTGTCAACATGTTGCATGAATGTCCATAACACCAAAGGCATAAGGCATAGAGGGATAGAAGATAAGAAGGATCTGCTTTTAAACATTTATTTCATAGCATAGCGTTTTGTATCGTGTTTGGTCATATTTAGAGCTCAGAACACAGGATCGAAGATCGAAGTCACGTCATTCGTCGAAAGGAACATTCGACCGTTATTTTGAAATGCTCCATATAACGTTAGTTGTTTTACATCGAGCGCGCATACGTCGTGCGCGTAAGGAAATAAGATTGAAATTCGATTAAGTCTGTATTTGAGATGCAACAACTTCGGAGGACGTATTTATGGTGATTCGATACCATTCACTAGGAAATTGGCGTTAACCACTCAAGTTCAAGCCGAGTTCAGCCAGACATGACGTGAGACGAATCGCTTATACCAAGATATAATCATTACTGCCAAGCATTGTGTGAGATATGTGGTAGGTACCTACCTATAGATGGCAAAGGAAAAGAATTATGTTATTCATGGGTTTGGAAATGAATTGGGTTTCGTGAATACGCTTTAGTAATAGCGCTTTAATTGTAATGGTACCCTTAGTTTCGAATAAACTAATAGCATCGTGACCTCAAAGTACCTACCTGGTTTTGGTTTTCAAACTAAGACAGCATCCTTAAACTTGTATGTAGATACCTACATTATATTTTGTCCTTAACTAATTATTGACGAACTCTTGATTCTGTTGTAAATTAATTCACATTATGTTTAGCCAAAACGAATGTTCTGTAAGTTAATAACATCGTGCGTGTCCAATCTCGCGCCGCTACTTCCATAACCTATAAGGTAAGAAGTTTTATGTCTACAAAATATGCAGCCCCTTTTAATTAAAGCAGGCGACACGCTCGCGTGCTTGTTAAGTACTAAATGAGAATCCTAAAAGATTAAAAGCACTAAGTGCTCGCTCGTGAAGTTATTAAAGGTAACATACCTCAGTAGGAATAACAATGAAACGATTACGTGCAATATTCCACGTAACGACACATCCGTTGGGGAAATGATATTTGCGCTGCATACGAGGCAAAGCAGGAATCCTCGACCCTGACCCAAGGGCATCGACCCCGCGCGTGACACTTCGATTCTCTATCGATCACGACTACGATCTCGCCATCGAATCGATATTTTAGTCGATATTTTTGTACTCGTTATCAGATCGAATCGAAACACGAATCACCGTGACTGTGGCTTAGTGCACTTGCCGAATACGACCACAATGAAATTAACTGTTATCTTGTGTTATTGTTCTTTTACACCGTTACCGACTAGTTAACAGGTGTAGTTTGTATCTAATCTCTGTAATATAAACTTAAGTGATCACGTAAACTTACGATATACATTTAACCCTCTGCAACTGAGGTGGTAGTCTCTCAGACACCGAAAACAAATGAGAGGTTGCCATTCCGTAATGTGGCGAGATGTAGCTCTGTCCCGCTCAGTACCTTCCGCAAATGGTTGAAGGTAGCTGACAGTAGTGCGCCCCTGGCGACACAGTGCACAGGTGTGGTGGTAGGCGTGATTGGTGTCTGACAGACGTAAGCACAGCAATAAGTATTGATTCTGACAGACGTCACCTCCCAAAAATATTTATATTTCCTTAGTGTCCCGTATACATAACCTCAGTAAAACATGTATATTTATATAGTGTCTGTCAGATGTAACAACAGTATATTTGTTAGCGACGTCTGATGAGAACCACCGACGAGGCACACATCTGGTGCGAATTCAGTGTTGCGGACAATACTTTAACGATAGGGTGCGTAATAAAACAATATTGTAAAGTTAATTTTTTAATGTTTTGTAAAATAAGTGAACATTTTTGTGTTTATTGTTTTAGTATAGGTTTCGTATTGTCCAGAGAAATTCTTTATTTGTAAATGTGTATTGTGTTAGAAAATACTGTAGTTCACGTGCAGTCGTGCAGATTTAGAAAGTCGCTGTTAAAATAGGCAATAACTTTAATTTGTCTGTGCTTTTGATCTCTTCTTCCCATCATTCAGTAAGCACCAATGAACAAATGAAAAAACCGACTATGATTGTAGATTACAATCACGCCAAAGGTGGAGTCGACGAGATCGACAAGAAATGTTCGATATATTCATGCAGTCGCAAGACACGTCGTTGGCCTATGGTTATATTTTATAGAATCCTGGATCTAGCAGGAGTGAATTCTTTTATTTTGTACCAAAGTTATCCAGGTGCTAAACTGAAGTGAGCGGACTTCTTACTGTCTTTAGCTAGAGAATTGGTTCTGCCTAGTCTGAAAGAGCGCGTTTATAACAATAGACTGCCAAGAGAGTTGCGTCTAACCATCAAAAGAGTATTGGGTAAGGATATGCCTTCTCAGCGTGAACCATCACCAGAACCTGGACCAACATCAAGAAAACTGTGCAGTATTTGCCCTAGTAAATTAAAAAGACAGACAAGGTTCACCTTTTGTGCCTGTAAGAAGCATATTTGCCTGCAGTGTTCATCTCAGATTTGTCAGGATTGCAAATTTGATATATAAAAATATGCTCAACTTTAAGACTGTTTTGTGCCTAAATGTATCATACGATCTCAATATTTTTTTTTATATTAGTTTATTATAATATAAAAAAGCAGAATAAATGTTAAGTTTTTGAATTTTTTTATGTTATAGAAAAAAAAATTGTATTTGTTTAGTTCGTTACAGTAAGTCTGAAATTTTGATCTCAATAAAATACGTGATATAATTCATAGAATTTTAATTTTATTCCTAACATATTTTTATAATCAAGTACTATATAAAACATAAAACATTTTTAAAATAGAAGTAACTTAATATCAACAAATATTTTCACAGTATTTTCATTTTAAAATTGACGTCTGACAGACTCCACCTCAGTCGAATCTCTACTACTATTTCACCTCAGTTGCAGAGGGTTAACAACGCAATGAGGTACCCGTACAATAGAGTTTCATAATCGACTAACAAAAAATGGGTAAATTTATTGTTCGTTTCTCAACAAGAAGTTATCGTGATCGGCCCTGATAATATCATGTGATAAATTATCTGAGTTGTAAAAAGTTTCAATCCAATGCATCATCTGTTCTTAATATACCTAAATAAACATTATGAATCTCAAGGTCAAGGTGATATAATATGATGTGATATTATTATAATTAAAATGTATAATATTTTATGGAGCTCAATATCGATTCGATCCACAACTGACTTCCTTATGTTAAGTGCCCTCAAGAGTCAATCTTAGATGTCCTTAATTAAATTCAATCAACTCAGTATAGTTCTAATAATCATAAAGTCACAATCACAAGTCACAAAATTAAAGTAACAATAATAAAAATAAAGAGGCTTTAGGGTTGTGTTTTTATACTTTACTTACCTATTTATTTATTTTTGACTTACCTGCAGTCTGAGTTTTCGTGAAAATACTTATAAAACACTTTTGTTTATATTACTTGCTTTTTAATTAAAATAAGGGCAGCCTTAAATTGAATGTACTTACATTTAAAGTACCTATTATGTTCATACATAGAAAAGCGACACTTATAAAAATGTCATATCACAAGCTATAAGCTGTTCTGAAAATCTCGGAGGTTAAAGCAAGTCCAAGGTCCAAATACGTGGAGTATAAATCAAAAAAAGCGTCTGGTAAGAGCGCAGAGGGCCCGTATAAGGAGAGGTCTATATCAACTATCACGATGGCATCAGACTCCACGCAGAGCCGCAACGAAATTATTATGAGACCTAGACATTTGTTAAAGACGTGGATGGAAGGATGCAGGGTTCACCGTGTAACCGCTTGTAGCTTACAGTGAAATATATTTCTTCGTGTCTTCGAGGTTTTCTATGTTGTTGTATCGTGAGTACCAATTACAATTTGTTTATAAGATTTGAAATAATAAAATAGGGCTTGGATTTATATTGGAATATTTATATTATTATTTAGCTTATTTCTGAGAGACTTCAAAATATAACATTGTTTACTTATAATGTTATTTAAAATCTCATATTCACATTGTATGATAGTTATTTGTACCTAATAATAAAGACATTATACAATTTCAATTAATGGTTGCAGTTAGTAACTTTTTCGTGTTTTTAATATTAAGTTTTCTGAATTCCCCTCAAAACAATTTTCGGATTATTATTTTTTAACAGAAGTCTATACTTTATACGCTTATCTTTAATGCACTTAATCCTACTTAATACGCTTATGTCTTATCGTAAGTAGTAAGCGCCAACCGCAACATAATGTTACACGTTCAAACGCACATCGTTTACGTTGATAATAATCTGTACATACGCATGTAACATGTAACTTAAACGCTCAATTATACGCACCTTCGGAGAAGGCGACTGCGCGTAAACTTCCACTGCGTTCCGCCAAGAATGTTGTGACCGCGATGTTAGAAATGTGACACCGGGATGAACAATGCGACAACGCTGCATCTTAGGAAGCGGTTACCTCAACCAGTCCCGCCCACACGATCACGCTTTCGACACTCAAATAAGCCATAAATTATAATTTTAAAACTCATCGCGTAGCAACGCATGAAATCAACGAGCCGCGTTTTTGTCGCCTCCGTAAATAACATGAATGGCATCGTCCATTGATCGTAAATTTTGGATTACGAAACTTCTATTACCGAAGGTCATTTCACCGAAGCGTTCATGAATATTGGTATAAGCGACATTATATACAAACATATGACGTCGTAGGCAATAATGCATTTAAATATTGGTTTGAGGCGCATTTATCAGGTGTAATAGCTGGATAGGTTGGACCGGAGGGAAAGCAAATACAAGAGCTAGTGGGAACAATGCCTCGGGCGGTTGGAGCCCGAATGGGAGAACAGGGTTGGCTCTTGAATAGCACAGGATATAAAATACTCAATGTTACATGAACGTCTATGATAAAAAGTCTTTTAGTGTGTTTTGTTTTAAATTGTATAAAATTATGTAGAGCATAACTTACCTCAAAACATAATTATTTAACATAATACGGTAAGATAATAATTATTATACTCTTGTTTTAAGAATCGGCGTGGCGCCGGCGTCTTGCTTTTTAGCTTACGCTATATTTTCAAAATAATCGCATCCAGTATTATGGAAATAATAAATTAAAATTTTACACTTACTTACAATTTTTCATTTTCTGTACCATTCCAAGTTGTTCTATGATATAACTCGTACCTAACCTACGAGTTATTTCATAGAAAACATACAACATTATTATCAATATTGCTAAGTGATAATCGATATATGGGCACCTAATAAATGTAAGTATAAAAAATCCGTTAGAAACGTCCAATAAAAATAGCAAGGTGTAACTGAAGCCTGCAATTTGACAGCCCTAATAGCTAGTTCTTGGGTGAAGCGTACTCGCCTATAGCCCGCTGATTGTACCTTACGATGACAAGCTCGCCTCGATAATAAGTGTTTATTGCAATCACAGATAAATTTACTTTAACCTCCCAAAACCCTTTGTGCTCAAGTACACGTATGATGTAACACTTCACAATGGAATCTGTTTCTCATCGGCGTCGAGTTAAACGACGGAATAATAAAAAGTCGGAGATGTGATGAGCCTCAGACACGATTGTTAGGAGCAGAGGTCAAAGATTCCTATCGATACAGCTTCACCATTTATGTATAAACTTGAAATAGTATAATGACATTCATTTTACAAAGCACGATCGGTTCGAGATGGAGAAATTATGTTAGCGGTTGCTTATAAACAATTTCTGGAACGGTCCCTGGCTAGCTTTTTACGAGATGATGGGTAAATGCAACGGGATTCACAAGACTTCGATCGAAACAACTAAATATTTTTCTGGTTTTTTAAAGCTGCATTTTAACTTTTCCGTCCTTAGTAAATATAAATTACGACCGATATTTAACGCAAATTCTACTCCTTCAGAAAAATAAAAAGACATGGAAGTGAAAATGAATAGGTACGGAAAAAGTGAGATTAATAAAAATAAATAATAAACTGTGTAGCAACAATAAATTATCAATCAACTACAACAATTACTCATAACTTATTCGTACATCGCCTTTTAGCTGTCCGAGTTTCACATTACAGATTTATCGAACTACGGAGTCATTTACATCAATGACGAATTGTGATCATTTGCTATGGTTTCAATCCATTGACATTTATTTCAATACGGGAAGGTCTGACCCCGGAAGCCACAATAGCCCCTGATCTTATCTTTATACCTCCCAACGAACCCACCTACGAAATGCCTGTAATATCAGTCTCGAATAGAATTTTGAATACGGTTGGTATAACAAGTTTCGACATCGTAGGTGGGGTCAGTGATAGACAGATCACAGCTCACGGCTATGCGAGCTACCGTAACTCTTTGTTGACCCCCGTTCGACCGCAAGCGTTCCTTTTTAGCGCAATAGCATGCTAGAGCAAAATATTGCGTTACTAGTCTCAAATACTGGGATAAAACTTAGGATATTTTCACATACCTATTTCAGACTTTTTTATTGTGGTCACTTTCCGGTCGTGTTCATCATTTGTTCATTAATCGATTATATTAAAATCATAGGTAATTTTATTTTAAAAAATTGCACCTATGCGAAAGAAAGTAATTTTATAAGGTGTACCTTCTAAATCTTGGTAGGTATTCCCCCACTTGAATTGCCTCGAAACTAAGGCAAATTGAACATTGTCTTCACGGCACGGCAAAAGTACACTTACTTGTTTATTAATAAGTTTTTTCTCATTATCCCGTCATATGACATATCGTCTAAGTGCAAATCCGATAACCGTTTACAGGCTGGTTTACCTGTGTAAATACCCTAAGAAAATAAGGACCCGTCACAAAATATCATTTTCGATATTCGCAACACTATCTAATGTATGTCAAACAGAGCGACAGACAGAATACACGAGGGCTTGCGTGTCTCACTTCCCTGACCTCAGTTCAATGTGCATTCCTTCTTAGGCTTAATAATACACACGGCCGCAACAATCTCACTACACCCTCATTAGACGTACTTTTAAATCCGCGGCCATCGACAATGCTTCCACATTCCGTGATATACTCTGAATACTGAACCGTAATAACGTTTCCTCTTTTATGGTAATTGAATTACTGTGTACCTATGTATGTGCATTTATGTTTGCCAATATTGCTTATTGAATGAAGTTAAAATGCATGTTTAAGTAATTTGTTCTACTTAATTGTTTGTAACGAGGAGTTTGTTTAATGTATGTGGTTCGCAGATGTAGTTTTGTTGTGTTATTAGGATGTTATAAATTGTACGTATGCCGATGTAGTATACCATATTTGTCTTAGCCGGGAATCAAGCCCCGAACGCTTCACTTGGCTAGTAAGGTCAATAGCAACAGAGCTATTATGTGGTACCAAAAATTCACAACAATTTACCTTTGACCTTTTATGATATAAAAACAAACGAACAAAATTCTAAGAATTAATAAAACGAATAGAATAAGAGAGGTATGTGAACAAAAAATCATACAGCATCCATATAACATCGTTAATAAGATGAGAGTGGTTTAAGGCGTTCTTTTATCACTAACACCTCGAGCGAGACGTTGAAAGGCTTTATAGAAAATAATTCAATAAGGACCATGTAATATGATAATGCACTGATCCTCAATCTTTCACATCCGGCATAACCCTCACGTTGTCATCTTAGCATGAGTGTATTATGAAAATTATTTACATATTTGTTATGGAACAAACCGGAAACCTACTTTATATTCCTGTATTATTAGGTTAGAGACCAGTCCCTCTGAAACCTGTTTATGGTATTTCATAAACAAACTATTAAGAGTGTTACGTTCAATTATGGGACTATTAAAGGATCGTTTAACATCAAGCTTTTAGAGTTATGGAGAGCTTATTCTCAATTATGTGAAATTAAGTGAGGACAATAATTGCTATTACTCTGTTGTATAATTTATAGTAAAATGTATGCGATGCGATATATATATGAATATAATTTATAAGAGAACTTAATTATGGACTTCGCAGTACAGTTATGAAAGGTAACTTTTAGTGCCTATCGACTACACCGTTTTTACATAGGTGTTTTATTAAATTATTTATTTAAATTAAAGTATGTTGGGTTGGGACCTTAGAATGGCCCCAAAGTCCCATTAAGTATTTTAGTTTTAATAAATTTAGAATATCGCAAAATTGCACTTATATTTTTAAATTACCATTAAATATAAATGACAAGTCTTGATGTTAGGTACCATTACCACTCTATAGTGGTAATTAATTATGGTTATCTTCATGCTCTTAATTAAATTTTAAAATCTAATCAAGATAATAAACAAATTTCTTCATAGCCTTGAAACATTCTGTGATTTGCTTATAAATTATAATGCATCTAATATATTTCATAATTTTATATTTAAACTATATGAACGTAGGTAAGTGCTATTTTCAAAAAGTGAAAAGATATCAATGTAAGTTGAATATTAAAGTTTTTGCGCAAATTCTGGAAATACGTAATTCGAAACAGGGATTCTATAGCTAACAAAACTTTGTTTTGAGGTGTCTTTAAGAGTAAGAGATGTTTTAAAAGAGAAGCAGTTAAAAGAAGGTAAAAAAACTTTTTTTTGTTTCTTTCTTTTAGTAGCTATATATTTAATTCACTATGTATCAGTGTAGATATTATATAAAACCAGCTGACGCTGCAAACGTTGTTTTGTCAAAAAAATGTTAAGGGTGAACAACCCTTATCACTTATCAAAAAAATGTTAAGGGTGAACAACCCTTATCACTTAGGGGTATGAAAAATAGATAGTAGCCGATTCTCAGACCTACTGAATATGTATATTAAATTTGGTAAAAATCGGTAAAGCCGTTTCGGAGGAGTGAGGTAAGTAACATTGTGACACTAGTAAGTATTTTAAGTATATATAAGAATCAGATAATAATTAAACTATAATACTTTCGTTTCAAGTACCTTGGATTTGTTTGAACGTCATTATATTTCTAAGTAAAATACGGTAAATCATGAAGTGTTGTCGAAAGTTCCCAACAATTTACAATAAATTGCATTGTGACTAACTTTCGAAGTAGTTCCGCTTTCAACTACTTATTTAGTGCGTAAGACAAAGTAAAAGATTTAAAGCCTACTCCCCGTGGCTTTCTATATAAATAACAGAATAAACTTAACCTAGAATGTCATTTACTATTTTAGTTCATTCTTTCACATAAATAAGTTCAGGTACTTAGTATAAATAAATTGCTCGCTCGCTGCGCTTTCGAAGACTTGTTGCTCCACACCTTTTAGTAGTAGCGTTATGTTATATAGCTTATAGCCTTCCTCAATAATTAGAATATTCAAAACAAAAACAATTTTTCAAATCGGACTAGTAATTCCTGAGATTAGCGCGTTCAAACAAACAAACAAATTCCTCTTTATAGTATAAATATAGATATTTGTACCTACAAACACACCCACTAGAATTAACTGTGTAGCTGGTGAAATGGATAAACATAAAAAGATAATAGAGACACGACCCGAAAATAAAAATACATCTCTACCCATTAATTTACCCTAGCCCGGAATCGTACCTAAGCTCCTCGCTCGGAATAGTTGTATAGAGATAAGTAGAGAATAGTAGCGCATCGAATAATTTAGATCTTTTACAATGTAAGATATAGGTAATGAGAAAATCTGTTATTGAAAGCCTTTTTTGGGCAAAAGAAGCCAAAAAAAATATATTTGTTAGATTTTAGTACTTATAGATTTTCTGACACAAAGTGGGGGCGGTAATTTTTTTTATATTTTGCAGTATCCTCAATGAGTAGTCACGTTTAGTTAACTAACTTAAAACAGCTGTATCAAAACAATGGTTTTGTCGAAGGACCTGCTGTGATGAAAGGATCGGCTTTCGAAAAGCGTACAATGCCCGTTAATTACTGACTTAATGAAGGTTTTTATTCTTAGTTGGATTTTTTGACGTAATACAGAAAACGTCTCAGACGAATCTTACGAGAACGGTGTGGGCTATGGGTTTAGGTACCTACGTAAATACAGCACTAAAAACGAACTCTTAAAATAAATAAATACACTGCATAACTTAATCTTGACCTATGTTTATGCATTTTTTTACGATTAATTTTAGAACTGAATTCTAAAAATGTATAAAATAAAAAATAACATATTCATCTGGGTAAGTACATGATGTAGGTACTTGACTTATATCATTTCTTACTACTAAATAAATGGTTCAATTTTTATTTTCAAGATATTTTACAAGGTGAACACGAACGCATACTATAACTTTCATTCTATTTATTTTTTAGACGAAAGTTGTCGAAACACCCGAAAAAACTGAACGGTGCTACTGACACATTTACGTTTTTTGTATCACTACGTGCTGTTGCTTCGTACAGCCAATACGAAAACTAGTGTACTCTCAGGGCTTCGAGAAAAATTGTAAAAACAAATCGAACTAAAATGAACAATCTGTCGTTTAAAATAAGGATGGTTGTTGCCGGAACGTGTAAGGAATTCCAATTAGAATTGAAAGAGTATACAAAGAATAGTGTTAGCGTAAGGTAATTGAATGCTTCAAAGTATTTTGCGGCTACCACGAACGCTATTGAGATGGACAATCGTATTCACGTGACCCTGCGGACGAGTTTAATCTCGTTTACATTTTCATCTACGCTGTGTAAAATCGTCCGTGTGCAGGCTTAGAGAAAAATGTGCTTTACAGCAAAGCAGGAAATGGCTCGAAAAAGGAAACTTTATCTTTTCCTTAGTTAAAAACTTGTAACATACTCGTCAGATACTTTTCCGTAGCAGTTAATACAAGTTACATCGGGTATCTGATGAGTTTTTTGTTAAAGTAAGTTCAGATAATCCCATATATTTTTTAAATAAAAGTTGGGAATCGAATGAGCTAATTCATGGCAAGTAGTTTTCGTCACCCTTAGACACAGTATCTTCGGAGGTATAACTTTGTAACTTTAAAGAAAAAAGATAATAAGTTACTGGATTATGAACTTTTCTTATTACATCAGTTCTTAATTCAACAACAAAACCACTCACATAACACATTTCCGAGAATAATAGCGCACAACGAACCCGTCTATTAAAACAACAACTGTAAATTAGATAACTCAATAGATAAGCGTATACGCAAACGGACGGACAGACTCTCATTGTTTCTATTCGAATAAAGAGTACAAAGATACGCGTGGGCGCCGGGAAAAAATACTTGGATTTAGTAATGAGATGAGAGACAGTGATAGCCCAGTGGTTTGTTTCACCACCCACGCTGGCCCGGGTTCAAACCATATTAGAATTTAATTTTATTGTTCTACTCTCCCTTTCATTTCCTTCCACTGCGATCGCAATCGTTAGGAATTAAATTATATCCATATAATATTGCAGCCGATATTATAATATAATATTATGTCTCGTAATGGTGCGTACAGACTATGTAACAAAACATGTTATAAAACATAGTTAAATAACATGTTTTACAAATGTGGACGCTATGTGTTACAAAAACAAGTTATACAACATGTTATTAGTTTTTGCAACAATGTTATATGCTATATTTTAAGAAATGACACGCATTGAATTACATATAACATTGTTATACAATAATGTTGTTTTAATGTGTACGGTCTTGTAACATGTTTCATTGTTAGACAACAATGTTAGATAGTGTGGCCGTGTTATAAAACAGAAGTTATATAACATGTTGCATAATCTGTACGCACCATAACATTCTTTGGTTTAAGGAAAGGATTAACTTAAAAAAAAGTGTTAATTTCAATAACATGCAAACTCGTGTTTCCTTATGTAGACTAACTTTCAAAATATCATTTTTGTCACTATACACCGAAATATTAATAAAAGGTCTTTTAAATTGTCATTTCTATACTACTTTGGTTTGATTTATACCGTTATAATCCAAGATTCACCAATTAAGTTCTAAGAAAACCTCATAAATCCTTAAGCATTATGACACAATTATTTGTATTGTATTGTACTTGAAAGTATGAAACCTTTGCTTGGAGACCAGAATCCAAGGGACTCTAATAGCTTGTAATGATATAATACGATGGGAAGGTTGATTGAGCAATACCGTGTACAGAGCAAACCAGTCGCAAGATCCATAAATACACCATAAGTGGCTCCGGTTGAAAGCTTTTCGCTCATTACGCGTTATTCAGGCCGCGCTGTGGACATATATGGGCGTCACATACTGTGCAATTAAACTATTAAGTCAGTCAAGTAGGTAATACTGGGTTTGAATCACATTTGTCACGTAATGGGGAACAAAAGTTTATTCTATTTTATTATATAATCCTAATAAATAGTTTTATGATCCTGTAGTAGCGATAACGCGAATAATTTTTAACATTTCACCGTGATTATGAAATAAATTGTTTACACTTATCTTTGAATTTTATTCTACTCGTATGTCCACCATGTATGTATCAGGTCAAAGATAAACTGGTTCATTCGGTTTGACCTGTCTCTGACCGGTCTCTTCTTTCTGCTAGTTAACGTACTTCCTAATTTGTTTATCTACTGATAGTCATCTAAAAATGAACCTAGATTTTTAGAAAAAAAGGTAAAATCTAAAGTACATTTGTAAAAATTGGAAATTTTAAGCAATTTTATAAGTATTTCAAAGAGCATTTCAAAATTTATTGTACTGCCTTTCTCGTACACGTTACTTATATAAATTATTTTTTTACAACATTGAAATTCTTGTTTAATTTCGTCTAAATCTTTGATCAATTGCCTAACCTGATTATTATCGTTCTTGGAATAACATTGCGTGCCGCGCTTACAATACTTTCTTATGTCATGTTAGGTGTTAACCTTTGTATCGCTCACAAGTCAAGTTATGATATAACTAGAGTGAAGCCGTAGAAAGTCGTTTCCGGAGTACACAAGACGTCATATAACGGTAGCAACAAACCTTGACTACAGACACTGGCCAACATCAACAATTAGCCGATCATATCAGTTACTTCGTGACAAACGGCTCAGCGAGATGTTAACACAAAATCGATTATGTTCCAAAATCGATTTCGATTTATTATAGAGTACATTTATCAATACTTCGTTAAAAGTTACGCCTTTATTTCCAAATAGTTTATTAACAAGTCGTTAGTGTACATGTATGATGCACGTACAGTTGTGCGCAATAGTAATTAATGAATTGCAATAGCAATTATACTTCGTGGGCAACTGGATATTCGGTGGAGAGGCATTAGGGGGGTGGAAGTTTCTTTCTGTTTGTTTGTTTGTGGTTGTTCCTGGGTCGTGCTTGATCAAGCACGTTGTCCGCAATGAATACTTTTCTATCCATGTAATGGATAAGCTTCAACCCTTTGATTGCCCACTATCGGGAACAGGTCTATTATCATAATTGAGAAGACCAATACTCTATCAAGCTGTTCCAATGCGAATTGGAGAAGAAGATCTTTGTAATACTCCCCTATGACCATTAAATGTAGGAATCCCATTTTTGTTTTTGTTGTTGTTGACCAACAACCTGTCAGAACCACCTTTCGTATTAGGGATGCTCAATTATAGGGATACGATCAGCTCATTGGCAAGCAATTTTATAAAAATCCTCTTTCATTTTCGGTTAACCTTAACTGATTCAGTGATATAATCTTAGAGGTAAATAACGTGTGACCTCAAATCCATCACACTTGATTGCCACCCGCCTCAATTCCAATTTGCATAATTCTCATTTGGCTCAACAATATACATAGTAAGAAACTGCTGTAGGAAACATAAAGGCGCCTATGTTATATCTTGATAACCTTTTTGTAAAAGAGCTTTTTATTGTTTGGTGTTACGAACTCATTCATTACAAGTAATTGTTTTTATTGTTAGTTAAATTAATCACTTGCTGTTAACAAAACTTGATATTTAAATGTTCAAGGTTTATACTTGTCATTATTACAATTTATAGCTTTGAGATTCGCCTATACCTTAAGTGCTAGTATAGAAGATACTTTTCCTCCTATTTAAGGAAAACAGAGTGTAGGTACTCCATCACAATCATCCAAATCGAACTGGTTTATTTTGGCTAATAGGTACAAGGCTAGTTCTCGGAATTAGCGGGAAAAAAGTTCCAGAATTTCTACCAGCAGCTAATTTACAGGGAATAAAATGTTATGTAACCTGGGCCTAAAACATAACTTGCGGTTTCTAAAATAATCATAGAGACAGGGCTTTGAAATTTGTGAAGTGGTCTAATTCTTATAAAGATCTCCCATTCAATTGCTGACCACAGCTGAAGTTGGTGAATTCGGTTCATCACTTGTCTTTTTGACGACTTCTATGACACAATGGTACCATGCCGGATCGCCGTTTGAAGGGCTCTTGATTCTCTGAAGGGCTCTTGATTTGATTTCTGGCTAATCCGGACATTTGAAAGATGAATTTGAATTTCGGGTCTCGGAGTGCATGTGTCTTATCTAGTGTATTGTCTATGACACCGACGACATTTCGTTAATTTGTCACGAGTTCTACAGTGGAGCTATGATTATGTAACATTACGTTGACTTTACGTATTAGATTTATTGATTTTTAACTCAAAACTTTTTTCGGGTCAACCTAATTTGATTTTTTTTTCCGGACCGTCTATAAGTACTTCACTTCAGTTCGTACCACCGGCGGAAGTAGTTCTGGTGACGTAATATGATGTGATTTTAATACTATTACCTAAAAAGCAATGGATCACTTAAGCTTGAGTTCACTACTAGGGCGATCGCCCGCAGGTCGCTAGCGGCCCACGTATTTTGTCACGAAACTTATCGTAGCGGGACCTAATTAATGACTTCACTCGTGACTGACCCCATCTCACTAACTAATTGCTAGTTAATGCCTGGACAGATGGCAATGATTCGGAAAATAGCAAGCGAAATACCTTTTCTACTTTCAATGAAATAATGTGACAAGATTTCATAGTTTGCTGGAAAAACTATTGAATACCCTAACGACACCGAATCATTCTTTATTAAGCTTTTTAAAGCTTATATAGAATACATGATTTTCAAATAGGTAGTATTTTTAGTATGGAAGTGATAAAAAATATTTGCAACTCTTAGTAGTCAATTATCTCAGGGTGTCTGATAATACCTTTTGTATTCATCAAATCAATCAATTTTCATCAAATAAAATCAATGCTACAATGACAGATTAATGTTTTTACAGTAACGTACGTACTAGAACATTATTTTTGTGGTTTACCTTCTAATACTTCAATCTTAATCAATCAATTCACCTTGATTTTATTGCTAACTAGTAAACCCGCCCTCGCTTCGCTTCGGGTAACCAGTCTCTTCAAAAATCTCTATAAATTTTAACAAATTATGTTATTCCGATGTCTTAGCTATATTACTGCAAAGTTTCATGAAAATACATTCAGTAGTTTTTGCGTGAAAGAGCAACAAACACACACACACACACACACACATACATCCTTACAAACTTTCGCATTTATAATATTAGTAGGATTCATACCATAATCGTTAATAAAATAAAGTAAAGTAAGTAATAAAATAAAGTAAAGTAAAATAAAGTAAAGTAAGCTAATAAAATAAAATTATTATTTATACCATCAATAAATATCAATAGTAATAATTTATTTCGTCGTTAATATACAATTTCGTATCTAGTTGTACTTACCTAATCAGGAAACCTAAAACACATTAGACCCTTAAGTATGTAACTTACAAATATGGGAGAAACAAAGATTTCCCTGGTAAAACAGTGTTTAGGCCTTTTCATACCATTAATATGCTACAAGTACCTACACAGTCGCGAGTGTTATCACCATTTGGTACATTTGCCTGCCCTGAGGTTGTCGTCACGATCTGCCTCACATTTACATAACTCATAAGTACTCTGAGTACCGGTTCCTTGGGAATACTGTTTCAAAACCTGTGTGACACTATGTGACAGAATGTGTTTACATTTAATCTCAGAGAGGGGGATTACTATCACATATTTGCACGACACTGACTCAATTCTCACTTTTGATCCGTCGGGCAACATTTACCTATCATGACCATAATTGCTTTTTACAACAAAAAATAACCGACTTCAATCTTGATAAGTAGAGATAACTCAAAAACTACTCGCCAGATGGCGCTCAATTCAACATGTAAGTGTAAAGTTCTCGTCACTACAAATTAATGAAGCCCAAACACTAGATAACTGCAGTAAATCGTTGAGGAGTTCCCTCGACTGTCTTTCGGCTTCATCAGATCGACTCCAGATCTTCATGAAATGGTAGCGCTTTAATGTACTTATGATAACATGAACAAACACACTACTTGTCCATACAATTTTCGAAAGTTCCCCTCGATTTCTCTGAGATGCCATCATCAGATCCTGGTTTCCTTATCAGGGGACCCCACTGCGCATATCTACTTTACAACAAAAAAATAATTATCAAAATCGGCCCATAAACGACGAAATAATCGCTGAACGTACATAAAAAAAAGCATATATACGGTCGAATTGAGAACCTCCTTCTTTTTTGAAGTCGGTTAAAAACCCATAAACTGTCAAACAGCTGGGATTTTTATGATAGTGTGCTAATCTTATACATAAAGTTCTCGTATAAATAAATAGTTAAATAAAATAAATATTTGCACACTTACCTATATCTCTATAATGGAATTCCTTGAATCGTGGAATACATCTGACAACGAACTTTTTTGTTGAGGATTGTTATGAATTTGAACCTGGGCCTTCACGCTGTAGACATGGCCATTCCGGAGCCTTTATAATTCACTAGTCGTAACCCGACATCAATGATTTATTATCAAAGCATTGCATTTCGAAAAGAAAACGTAAGAATATTGAGAGCGTTTATCTTGTCGCATACCTGTACCTATTCAATGAGATAGAACATGTTGTGTTACATACATTGCTATTTACGGGCATCCTACGTGCGTGTCATGCGTGAGTTCTCGCCATACAATACAATTAAATGCGGTAAAATAGCCTCATATTGAAGCAACCGAAATAGTAGTGGAACTTGAAATTTATGCGAAACCTTCAAATAAATATAAATTGTTTGTTATAATTCCTCTTAATTTTTTTCGGCTAGGCCAGGCCATGTAATACGAAACCCGCAGTGCTCGTTAAAACCTAACGAAAATTTGTCCTTCGGTCTAAAATTAAAACGCTCTAATATTTCATAAAGTCACAAACTGATATAGGGCACGAGATCGTGTACTAAAATTGGAAATATGAATCCGTCATTGCCGGTTGCATGGGTTAGTTTCGTCGAAAACTCTTCAGAAAGAAGTTAATTCTAAGGACGTATTTATTTCTTTAATTTGTATTTTTGTCTCCCAATTACATACAACTGCGCCTCGTTGATACCACTGAGATACTATGTATCTAAAGGTTGATACAGTCATTTATCGGATGACGAGTGACACTTATCAAATTCCAAGTGTCCACAGACCATTTGCCTTACATGTCTATGAATACAGTTATCCGCATTTTCCATTTAACAGAACACAACCTTTAGGTTCACGGATGTGAAATAACTAGTTCAAATACCTCTTAAACGTAGCCACACAAACAGGACTATCTACAACGGCCGCCATAATAGTTATAACGTTGGAGGGTCAGTTTGCGTGATCCTTGCCATAAAGTTAAGTTTTTGTTCAGATTTACTGCGGCGATACCAATAGGGGTCACGATGTCAAATCCACCATGTTAATAAACTTTAATAAGTCAGTTAACTATTTCTTAGATGGAGACGATTACCTGTTACAGCTACTCTATTTAAAAGCTTATCTTCCTAATTATCTCAAATCGAGATAGCAGTGGAATGGAGTACTATTTGTAACAATTAAAACCGTGCTCGTTCGTTTGTACGAAGCTCGTGTACGAATGCTCGGACGGTTATTACCTGCTTTTTGTTGATTTATTTGCCAAGGTATTAGATTTAACACTTCGATTTTATTGTCTTTTAAAGTATAGTTCTCATTTGTTAACTATACGACGTCGTGCGTTTTATATTCTGTAATTTGTCGACATTAATTATGAAATGGTATAATTATTAGGCATCAAAATTTAAACTATGCACTATTACTAGAGACTTTAGTTACCTAGATAACATAGATACCAATTAATTAATCGTTACTACTGACTTATGTTGATAAAAAACATCCAAATTTTATTAAAATTATCATCCCCCAAGACAGAGAATTAAGTTTAACTCTTTCATATTTCCTTGATACTCTTAATGTGATTAAATAAATAATTTTCCGATGTAACCGTCATTCATAATATTCAGTTTCTCCTATACAACCTAGATTGTGAACCTATGAACTGGACATAATTATGGTAGCCGGAACAGCGAAAATCAATATTATTGAACAGCGGCCAACAGACAGCTTAGCCTTGAAAGTGTAACAACTTACTGACATTGTAATCGTGCTTGGAATTTACTAAAACCCCGTCCAGGTAAGCAGCTTATATAATCTGGAATAGTATAATTTATAACACCCATATTCAATCCTTTCAACACAAGTCACAAAATTGTCCAAAATATTGGTGAGAAAAACTGCAATCGTATTTACCGTCATTCGAAAATGTTTTAAACAAATCGAACAAATACTCGATTAAATCCTTATAGTATTTCATTAAATGTAGGATTAAATTTATGGATGTTAAATTAATTGCATTTACGAAAGGCTTTCGGCGGGCAATAACCTCCTGACCCAACAATGTAGCCGAGAATGAAAACTGGGAATGTATTCTTGGGACTTGGGAACTTAGACATTGTGCGCAGTTATTAGAATTTAATGGACTATTAATAACGGCCAAAATATTGGCAAAGTAATAGATAACAATAAAGTAAATAAATTATTTTAGTGAAGAAACTGGTAAACTGACGTTTCATATTACCTACATCACTATTTTTATGGCTGAGTAATACTAATTCAATACTAATTCAAAGAATCATGGCAGATTTTGTACAAAAAAAATAATAATTCTCGAGAATTTGAAATTACTTGTAATTGTTTAATTAGACTTCAAGTATTATCCTGAACCATTCAAAATATTTTTATAACCCGGGGATCCTAAAATCATTTTCTTATTTACATAGTTTACCATTTCTGGACGAACATTTTGAAGTAGATTCTGTCTTGTTATATCAGCGTTTAATCTGTGATTTCGATTGATTTGTAATCTGTTGCAACCATTGATCTATAAAGGACTATGGATTAGACACTAAAGCAAAAATAGCGTGCCTGACCACGTGACAGGAACTGCCTGTCAAAATTTTAGTGAAACAAGATGGCCGATTCTACTAGTGTTGTGCGCACTACGTGGACGGAAACTATCGATATTTAGTTTAATGACTTACGATATAACAGCAATAATACATGTCGTTCGTCTTCTCAGCGATATTAATATTAATTTTGATACCTACTGCGATGAACTTGTCATGTCATATCAACCAAATTTTTTTTGTAAAAACCAGCTATCATGATGATCTGCTAAACAACAAACGAGGACACAACGACTGCTCCCCCTTTTTAGATGATCTCAGCGATAGTATTTTAAACTCTGCCAGTTAATTAGGTACCACTCTCTTGCTTAACACAGCCGCCAAACTATTTGTCTTGTTCCAGTTAGGAAATTTAGGTAGTTAAGGCCTTTATTTATTATATGCATAATGTAAAATTATCAAAATAGAGTTCCATAACCGAAGTTTAACCATCGACAGCAAAATATCTCTATTTGGCTGTATTGTATATAACTAGGTCCAAATACAGGCTTGAAGTTATGTTAAGTTTTATATCCAATATTAAAAATCAATCCTTTCACCACCAAAAACCAGTCCGCCTACTCCTAAACAATGCCACTTTTACTGATTCTCAATGTACCCGCTGAATCCAGAAAAATCACGATAGATATGTACTTACATAAATAAATAAGTCATAATTATGTACCACTACGATGAATATAATTTTAGAGTTTATTCAATAAAAGATAAGGGTGAAGATAGTACTGCTGTGTGATATGACTGACAATTTTCATCTGATCACCCATGATTGTGTTATAACCCTTAGTGCATTAATATTGTGAAAATGGGACCGAAATGTAAATAAAAAACATGTGTCTATGTACACAAATTTTAATTTATTTGTTTAAGGCTAACCCTATAATGTACAGCATAATTACAAAAATACAAATAAAATTATTACAGCATATTTATTAATTGGGCACAAAAAGCGATCGTATCGCTAACTAGCGAATTCTTCAAGAGAAGCTTTGGGCAGATAAGATAACAGAGGAATAATTATAATTACTTTTTACAAAAGAAAGACTTCAACATCGACAAGCAGACATTAAATAAGGGGCCACTTGAAATTCCAAATCTTTGTGATAAAAAATATAATTATGATAATTATGCTACCTCTGAGAAGTTAACAGAATCATTCTGTCATATTAATTTCAATTCCTTACTAAAAACATTGAAATTTCAAGGGTTCAATAATTACTAAATAGAAGGAACAGCGCCGTCGTGTAACCTTACCACATTAAGCGTTCTGTTGAAACTTGCTTCAACAAAATGTAAAGAACACACAAACAAATTTTTAAGGCCCGGGTTTATGTTTTCTGGGCCAATTATTTCTAGCCACTTCTTTCTTAATGATTTATTTGAAGGGAATCTATTGAATAAAAACAATTATTTCAACTTTCTTCAGCGTCATTTTAATTATCGATATATCGAATATCGATATTTTAACACTTTCTACCCTAACTGTCATTGAAATGTAAACAAACCGACTACTCAAATATATAAAATAATGATGTAAAACCCAACAAAACATTAACAGTCCTACGTAACCCTCGCACAGATCTTCATGCAGCAAAAACATATATCAATATCATTCAGATATACAACGAAAACTGATACTTACCTGTGTAAAGTTAATTTTGGGTGTAATTTGTTTTTCCTTGCTCCGCATTGTAGTATACAACACTTCATTGTGTTTCAATGTGTTTTTCTTACTTTAAAGGACACCACAACACCTATCAATGCCTATTTTATTAATATAATGGGTTTTTTACTATTTGTTTCACATAAGATGACATTTGTCAACTGTTACTATAAATGGCCGGCCTGCTATAACGTCAACCAGCTAATTTCATATGAGGTTAAGGATTAGGGCGTCTCTATCTAAGTAGGCATATTCCTATCTCTATGGTTGCAACAATTACTTACTCTGTGTCATAGACATTGTCATTGTCACATGTCACATTGTCATTGGACTGCGAGCGTTTTGATTGGTTTTGATTATGATTGTCATGTCATTATTATCATTTTTTATGTCACTTTAACAGTTAGCGTACAAATGGCGTATTTTTATAATGGCAAGAAAGTGAAGAAAATTATATCGTTTTTGATTATATAACCCCGAGGTTTAAAAATATTTTATATATATACAAGTGTTGCTAAAAATAAGAAATAAATATTACAACTCATTCCAGGCTCTCGAGTTTTTAATTTTTTTTTTGTACAATTCAATGTATGAAACTTGCCATGATTCTTTTTAACTTTTTCAATTAAACATCACTGTATGATGTGAAAAATCAAGTAAAAACTACTATCAAAGAAAATTAGCTTTTTGGCTGTTAGACCAATTTTTTTGATCTTAAATAAGGTAATAAGGCCGGTAAATAATAAGCCCGGTAGGAAAGGCATGTGGTAATAGATATGAACATTCTTACGTGACTTCCAACTCCTACATTATGGATGTAAATTTATCTAGCGTTAATTTCTTAGCACAAGAATTCGACGAACTTGAGAACTTGCTTCCCAGAACTATTTCAAGAGTTACCGTTTTGAAAAGCATCATAGTTTAACAAGAATTTAAAGAAAGATTAGACATGATTTTAAGATAATAAAGTTATATAACATTACGCAATGAAGAAACCTTTTGGTTACTACAATTGCGAAGTTTACTCCATAGGTTTGCTTTCTGTTTTGTATTTTATAAATCCATTTGGAAATCATAAAGAACGGAACATTCGAACTTGAAATATTCAAGTGGAAACGAAATTAGCAATAAAATTTTATGAAGGACAGTCATGGTCTGAGAACCGTGACCCTGTATCTCAAATCGATCGGTCAGTGCATAGCGGGCGTTATGAGATTTTACGAATAGGGGTATTAGAATTTATAATAAGCGCGAAGCGAGACTATCGTGTTACGTCCACTCCATACTTTAATCTTTCATACGAACGTTTTTAAGTTTTAAGAACAACTAATAAATGTACAATCGAGTGTATAATATTTTTTTTTTAGATTTATCACACAACTTTACGACTATTTAGCATTTGCCGGTATTCCTGCAGTGTCAAAATTATCAGGTAGAGACTCTTTCATATAATTAGATTCCTATATCTTGAGACTTACGAGTAAGACATCTTTGGTCTCTTTGGATGGAAACATTCCCCTAATTTCATATTCAAATAAAAAATAACTAATTAAATGGCAGTAGCTTCGATGACGTTAGTGACCCCTTATTGCAATAGAAGGCAGGCAATTGGGGTTTATATCGGTCTGATGCCAATAACGGATCCCACGAATTGTTATGAGTAGTAATGCTCATGAAACCATTCTTTGTTAATGACAACATAAAATGTTACCTTATCTAAGTAAGTCATCTGATCAGGAGGATAAAGTTACAGCTAACAAGTGATTTGATCTAAATTGTAGTAGGTATAATAAAATCTGGTTGGATTAGGTTTCCTTTATTGAAATTCTGAAATCCGAACGTCGCTTTCTTTTTATATACCTGTCACATATTAAACAGTTCCTACAAACAGTCTACAGTGCACTATGCAATTACTATAATCACGATCAATACTTTTAACAATAACAACATTTTAAATCTCAACTTTATCTATGTAGATTTTATTCTGTCTCCTTTTCGACTTGTACCCTTTGCAGCTTCCGTTTACCTAGAACGCTAGTACGAAAGCGCTGTTAGTTCTATGGTAATAGGGAGCCGTGACCAAAAGAGAACAAACCATTAGGCGGTGAGCAGGGGTCAGGCAGCGACATCGTGCGGCCATTGCCTATTCCCGCTGTGGTGCATGCTGCCCCGCGGCTCCCCGTATTTTGATTCCAACAAACGCTCCCAATAAACTTCTATGACAAATGATCCTTCATACCATCATATCAATGATATAGCTTATTCGAATTTTCAGCACGTTTTATTATTTATTGGCTTGAATCTTAAATGTTGATAGCCTACTTTTCTGAAGCAACAGTGTAAGTCAATTGGTTGTGATTGAAAAACCGTCCACGGGTTCCGTTCCAGTAAATATTTATGTGACGAAAAAACCTTCCAAGTAAACGAAATAGGTACAAAATCACATTTTAGGTTTTCCTGTTTCTGCTTTATTTTATCTTTCTGCGCTTTTATTTTCTCTTTATACATCACCCAGAATCCATTTGTAACGAACGAAATTAGACATGATGTTTGCCCCCATAACTTCTGCATATCATTGTTTCCGAGGATTAAGTTAAGAAATAAATGAAAACTATTTTGGGAAATGAATAAACGCATTATAACTGAATAACTCAAAAATAATTAGGTTACCTAATTAATTAATAACTAAAATTATTTCTAAGCAAGGAAGTAATCTTAGAAGTAATAAAACCAAAAACTGTCCCTTAATCCAATGAAGTAAAACTTATCTTTAAAGGTGTTATATTCTAAGCCTGAGGCGGTATCATTTACAATCGTGCGAGTTGCTTAAACATTTTTCGAGAATAGTCACGACCAAAGAACATAAACGTCGAAGGAAAAGGGACTCCGATGATTTAAGGTTTAGCGGTTGGAACGTCAAGATAATAATCCTTTAATTACATTCCCTTGGTTTTCAGAGTGATCGAATGCCAGTAATTGCTTTTCTGCCCAGCCGTTTAGGTCTAATTCATTGGACGAATATGTACGCGGTTCTGAGAACTAATATTGGGTTTAATGAAATGACCAAATTATAGGTTACAGTTATTAATACGGGCTAAGTTCCTACACATAATAATAACGTAACCATTAATTAAGAACCGTTTTAGGATCTAATTTCATACATCCTTGAGGCTACAGGCTACGCTAACCTGGTCCACCTGTGCACGATGAGGGTTTTTTATGCAAATGATAAACTAGCAGACAAGAGGAACAACCGGATGGAAAATGGTCGCCGTTGCCTATAAACCACAAATCATATTATGATCGATGCTTTACTGGACAAGGAAAGGCCTTTAATGAAAGATGTATGGTTTTTAAGTCCAGAAGTACCGAGATTGAATTATTTCTTGACAATTTATGTAAAAATCAAATTAATACGCACTTTAAGATGAGATGTGCTAAAACTTTGAATTTAAAACAATCCGGATTTCATAATAAAATATTATTTAATTTGATTTGAACCACTTTGGTCAGTGGTGCAATTTAGAAGGTCATTATATCAGAGTTTATCAGAACAATAATATACAACTCGATGTTATTTAGTACGTGAGAATTCATCCATTTGGTTGTGTGAAGGCAATCTTCATAAATGTTATATTTATGCGAATGAGCTTTATTAACCCTATGGGAAGGATGAGTTTCAACTCGCGAGACTAATATATCTCCTCTCGTCCAGCGCGCTAACTCCGTTATCTCGCAATTCAACCTTATAAATGATTCTGTTTATGAACACTGCCTGAACTCAATTGTAAAATTGTATTCATCTTACATCGTATCTATATACATATACCGAGAGACACAAGATTATTCATATTGTTGATTACATTGTATTTTAGTTAAAATGTATTTTTTCCGATGAAATATGTAGGTACGTAAACTTACCAGAAGTTGCGAACGCTTACCGAAATCCAAAAATAGGGATATTTATATTAATGACGATGCTTAGGAAATACTTTTTTGCGTAGAGAGTCATCAAACAATATAGGTGAATTAACTACTTGATAGTATTTACTACAGTCCATCGACATCAATAATATCAAAGGCTTCATTGATCTGTTGCCAGCCAAAAAGGAGGTAGTTTAACCCTACTGGCTCTTTGATAATGCAATAAATGCACCGGAGTCCCTTACACACTTAAGTCAAGAGTTTTAGCAAATTTTACCGACGATTATGGTCACGGCCGCTGTCCACTTTGAAGACAAAATAGTTCCTAAAATGGCACTTCCGCAATCAGACCTCGAGCATAATATCTATAGGGTGATATTACAGTTAGTAGGTCGTGGTATTAGTCTATTTATTCTTGCTCCAATATGTAAGGCCTAAGATATTCCAGTTAACAGCGCTTGTGTTCACGCGACAAGATTTAGGGCTCGCGTCGGACAAATATTTCACGGTGCTAGTCGGAAACTCGCACCCGGTGTGACGTTCAGAGTTCGATATAAATCACTGCATAGGATATACCTAAGTGCTACTTTTTACTTTACAACGGATAATTACCAAAAATTGTGGTATTCAACATGTGCGTGTCAAAAAGGTGTTCAAGAAAATGATTGTTGTCAAAACATTGTTGATTATTTATTTATTTTTGAGTCGATAAAAATTAAATTTTAATACGTCCGGCCAAAGCCAAACCATTAAACAAATCTCCTTTAAACCTTATTAGCACTTCAAGGACTTACAATATCTTATTTTAAAGATTTTTTTTTCATAATCGATCACATAAAAACTTAAATCAATTATTATTAATCACTCTGTTGCTGTAAATTTAAGTTATAGGACATAAATACCACATAGAACTAAGTACCTGGTTGACCGAGCTTTGCTCGGTTGAAAATTATATTTAGTATGAATCGCAAGAAATACGAGGAATTCCGCCATCTATTCAGGAGTCAAATCATACAACTGTTCACTGAGCACAAAATTCATTTTACTTATGTTACGGCCAAAGGATCTCAACAGCGTGTTTCACAAAGTTGTACAGCGCCATCTAGTTTCATACTACTGAAATTTCAACACGTTACAAACAGTACCTCATAGAAGTTAACTGTGTGAGCGAATTAATTGCATTTTAAATAGGTACATACTTAATTACATAAATTCATTGAACTTTCCTTCGTACTTTTCGCAGGCTTAGGCAGTCCCCGACTGAAATTTTTATTTGCGATAAAATGTATTGAATGTTTATGATAATTAAACAACATAAATAAATATACTTTTAGTTTAATGAGCAAGTTGTTAGGCGTACTTAAAATTTTATTGATTCTATTTATAACAATAGTAATTTCATCGATCTGACCATTATTTATTTAAAACTTTATTAAAATATATTATTAAATCGATAATAACAAAACTAACATTTATTTACAAATATTCTCGTAAATATCACAAACGCACATTAAACTATCACTACGCGTCCTGCGAGGTCAAGCGAGATAATCGCACTGATTTTTAATTTTATTCAAACAGAAAATAGGTAGGTATAACGCAAAAATAGCGCTTCAATTAGTATTAGCCGAACAAAAATATATTCGAGCGCCATCTAGTTTCATACTACTGAAACAAACAAACCGTATCTCATAGAAGTTATCCTAATGTTTCATAGATGGCGTCAGTTCAACACGTTACAAACAGTACCTCATAGAAGTTATCCTAATGTTTCATAGATGACGTCAGTATGATGTTTTTAAAATCTCTTTATCTCGGGAACCGAGCTTTTCTCGAACCTGGGACCTTGATAAATCGATTCCTTGAGCCGAAAACCCCCTAATCTGTAACTTTCATGAAAATCTTTGCAGCCGTTTCCGAGATCGTGATTATATATATAGGTATAAATAAATAAATAAATAAATAAATATACAAGAATTGCTCGTTTAAAGATATTAGATTTAACGTCCTACCTTGACCCGCGCCGCAATCTATACTCATGGTCAATGTGACGCCGAGACTGTAATAAATAACACTACAGGCTCTGCCTATCTTCGTCATTCACTGAGAAACCTATATCATGAATAAACTCGGGACTTTGATCTGACAGGCAATAAATCTGCCCCTGTACTTACTAATTACGTTTGAAAGGCAGCTGATTCAGCCATACAAAATTATTGTTTATTCAGTTGAATATTCTTTGCATGTATCCCTTTAGTTTCAGGTAGACTGGATTGCATTGCACCTCTATTGAAAACCTTGGTTTTCTTGTCCCTTATTTGTAATGTTTCATACTTATCTTTTAATAATTAAAGCTCATCAAATAGTACCCATATCTCGGGCAGCTATTAGCAAACCTTCAAACTCGAATTTATGAGTCGGTTTGGACTATATTTATAGAATCGTATGATTCTTTGAGCATTTATTCAATATACTATATTTATTGTTTACAAACATTAATCGAGGCTTTGAGATGATGCTAATAATTTCTTCAACCATCTTTACGACGATTACGACAATCACATTGCATCTTCATAAATTTTCATAAAGCTCATAAATGTATGTATACAAAACCACATTCAACATTGCAAGCAGTCGGTAACTGCAAGAACATTTACGGGCCAGCGCTTTCCTTATTCGACACTTACAAAGAGAAAGATCAATATCTTCTTTCTTAGCTCGGAAACTGAAACTTCAAAGCGTCACATTCTATAATTATGTCGTTGCTAGTTTCGTATTTTGTACACAACTGCGGGGTACGTTCAAAGGATAGTAGTTACTCAGGATGATTATGTTCTGCTATGTATGTCACGCTAGTGTTCGTTCCATTTGGTGTTGACATGGTTTTTGGTTTTATTCAGTGTTGTACTTTCAGATTTGCTTATAGACTCAAAATAAGAGCTCCTTTGACCTAAAATTCCTGGCTTATTACATTTCATACTGCACTCTAGATGAATGGAACAATAAATTTAATGTTTTTATTTTACTTATAAACTGCTATTGTAATAAACAAAGCATGTTAAAAATAAAGAAAAGCTAAATATAGTCATCCTGTTATTTTAGTCTGTGAATTGGTCACGTCGCGTTATACTATTCTCATCAACTCGTATACTAGGTCTATTACGTTATTTAGGTATCGACTTAATTATTGTCCATCTACGCTATCAATCCATATTATGTAGACATCGCAGTGATTTTAATTTTCAATTGCTGCCCAGGAGCTGTTAAATCTTGTTATGACATTACAGGGAAATAAAACCGAAGATTTACACAGACAGGATACACATTCACGTTCATTAGAAAATATAGTCGGCAAATGACACACAGCCTCGAAATTGAAATTTTAAACGAGTTATTACCTGCAAAGCTATAAAGAGCGGGTGCTTCCTGCTTGCACAGAAGCGGAATGATTTCATAACACCATTTTCCCTTTCGCAACTCATGGCGGTTGCGGTATCCTTCAGATGCGCGTAATTTATAATTGAATGTAGCGGGGCTTCCTTCTCACGAATGTGACGAGGGTGAATTAGTTATGAATCTTATGAAATATCATTGAGTAGGGCCACAATATCACACAGCCTTAGATTGCTTTGTTCGTTATACACGTGTTTAAAGATAAACAAGTTAACAAGATTCGTTCTGTAATTTCTTCCCAGATAATTCTATATAGTGTAACGTTGAAGACTGTTCATTTATGCTAATTATTATGCTAATTTTAACCATTAAAGTAGGGCCATTTTAATAGGCCACATTTGACAACTGTTTGTCTTTGCTTTATAGTGAGGGTAACCTGCTGAAAAACATCGATTAATTTAATTAATCGATAAGGACTTCAAACATCTGTAAATTGAATGTGATTGTTATAAAAACTATTTTAATGACCGCACAGTTCAAACAATGACTAAAAAAACGACAAAAATAATGCGTCTAATAATGGCGCGAAATGAAATCATGACTTTTTTGTAACATTTCACGTTTCTGGATACTGGCTTTTGAGCCAGACGTTATATATTTAAATGAATGATTACATATTTTTTGGCCTAAAATGTAAGAAAATTAATTCTATTCCCATTAAAATATATTTTATTTTGTAATCATGAAATACTTTTTGACGATTAGTTCGACTTCTCGAATTCAACTTATCTACTGATCTGTTTCTTTTGGTACCATCCCTCATGTTTAAAAAGAAAAAGAGTTCACTGACGTAACTTTGTAACGACGTCAGTTCTTTACTTAAAAGTGTAAAAATTTTAACAATATCTAGTAGGGGTAAATTAAATAATATGGAGTACCTCCCTTACAAGGTTACTTTGTAAAATTTTAACGAACTGTCAAATGTGGCCTATTAAAATGGCCCTACTATACAATTTGTTAGATTAATCGTAATATTGTCTAATATTTAATGATCTCACCGCGGAATCAGCTGTGAATTTGATTCATTGTATTATTACCGTATTTATGATTTATTGCGTTGTGGAGTTACTGCTAATTATATTTTTAAGCTTATACCTATTATTATATCCATCCGGAGAACCTTTGCATACCAATAGTAAAATTAACAATTATATCTATACCGTTGACCGTCGCAGAATAAGTACATGAAATTATTTGTTTTTTTTTTCATCGACAGGATCATAAGTATTGAAATTACCTAGGTACTAGTTACCTTATTACAAGATTGACATTCGCAAACAATTTGAAACGCTAATTGCCCATGTCACAAGAATGACCTTCGCAGTCATAATAAGGATGTCATTCGCAGACTATTTTAACCTATTTGAAACTACTTGAACCTATCTGAAACTATTTGAACCTATTTGAAACTACCTGAAACTATTTGAACCTATTTGCACCTACCTGAAACTATTTGAACCTTTTTGAAACTATTTGCACCTATCTGAAACTATTTGAAAACTGTTTGAAAACCATTGAAAATGTCTCTTTGTTTGTGTCCAGGATGACGTTCGTCGCGGCGCTGGTGCTGGTCGCAGCGTTCGCGAGCGTCTGGGGCGGCGAGCCGGTGTTCGACCCGACCACACTGATGCGGCTCGTGCTGGTGCCAGCCGACGCGGCCGTGGGTTCCGTCATCTACCGCGTTCGCGCCTCCGATCCCGACTTCGACTATCCGCTGCACTTCGAGCTCATTGGTATGATGAATAAATAAATAACACTAAAATTTTAGTTCCACACTAGGATTTCCTGAGTCGTGGGCGCCATGGATAGTAAACGAGAGAAAAGCACACACTTAGACCAATAATAGGAATTTAAACGGTTATAAGAGAGACTGTGTATAGCGTGCGTATCTTGAACTTCATCGCCTTTTACCACCAGGATAGATTGTTGTTACTCATCGAGTTATGTAAAAAAATATGATGAGATATTGATGATATACTGTCATGATAAACATCTGCAGTGTACATAATGGCACACGCAATCCTTGAATGACAATTTAAGACTACCTTCGATTTTCGTCACATAATATTAATGTCGTATCGGTATGAATTCGTGATTAAACTCATACCTTTGATCATTCCTTTATACCTTTTTATTTTTTGTGAAAAAACTACACCAAAACTTAGGCCTACTTAAACACAAATTACTGATGTTAAGTTTTAGTCGAAAAAGGCACTACGCTATTACGGTGCAGGAAAAAATCATGAGGAAACCTGCATGTTGGAGAGTTCGCGAAATACAGAGGTGTGTGAAGTCCGCCAATCCGCATTTGGCCAGCGCGGTGGACTATGGCCGAGATTTTGAGGGTTGTGATAATTAATTTGAAATCAGGTCAAATGGGCCGACTGGACATCGGCATCGAGTCGCTGCCGTGCACGCGCTACAACTCGGTGTGCCAGGCCAACGTGATCCTGCTGCGACGGCTGGAGCCAGGCCGCTACGTGGACTTCAGGCTGTCGGCGCGGAACACCCGCGGCCGCAGCGCCCGCATCGCCTGCTCCATCACCGGGACCAATACCACCACGCCAAGGGACACCATCTTTCCGCACCAACCCAGCATTATCCTGGTTCCAGAGGTAAGTGGCCTTTATAAACTTATCCTGCTCCGCCGGCTAGAGCCGGGCCGCTACGTGGCCTTCCGGCTATCGGAGCGGAACACCCGTGGCCGCAGTGCCCGCATCGCCTGCTCCATCACCGGGTCCAATATCATCACACCAGGGACACCATCTTTCCGCACCAACCCAACATTATTCTGGTTCCAGAGGTAAGCCTTTTATCGCTTTTGTGTTGTCTTCACTAATTAGCAATAGAGCAGCGTGGTGAATACTGTAGGTCTTTTCGATGACGAAAATAAAATCTTTTTGCTTGGTCATCATTGGGTTCAGAAGTACCCGGTGATAAACTTTATGCCAATTCATAAAGCATGGAGACAGTATTTATACACCAACTAAACGTTTATTTAGTTGTCCTCTTTGCTCACCATGTCAATTATTTATTTTTGTTTTTGCACAAAACTGGCAAAAAACAGCAAAAGCTGTCATATGAGTATGAAAAGTACGCAGCTCATCTTGTATGTGGCTCACGGTCAGCCATGGTCGTCAGCAATACCAAATGCATTACAGATACGTCGTGTCACCGACTCAATAAGAACCAGTGGACTTAAGTTTTTTTACTTCTTTCATATAACCTACTCGTATCATCTTCAAATCATAGTTCAATATTCACTTATTTATTCCATAAACTGTAAATTCATACTATACAAAATTGGGTGGTTGCTTTTAAGATGGTGTTTAATCAGATAATAAATGAGTTGGCTATCTACAAATGAAATCTTTTAAAGGTTATACAGGCATGATTTAACCTACGTAGATAATTTGATGACCCGATGACAAATCGAACGTGCAGAGATTTTATCCGGTGAATGTGGAGCATTAAGATTCATGGAGTGTGTAAAAAGTTCCAACCTCGCTCGCAGATAGGTTTGTATACGGCAACAAATGAGGCACCGTCAACCGCCTGCCGCGTGATGTGTCATGATTGATGATGATGACGCGAACCCTCGCTCCTTCGGCGCGAATATGAAAAATATCAAAATTAACTCCACTTCTATTAAACGCAGCGCTTACATTTTTTACAAAACTAAATCGCTTCGCAGGACGCCAAGCGTGGGACGGACCTCGAAATAGTAATCGCGAGGAAGAATCCTTTGTCACCGAAGCCGTTGGAACTGGAACTATGGGTGAGTCGCATAATTTACTTCATTTGAATTTTAAATGAGATAGGCCTTGATGATTGAAGAATGGTTAATGACGCTTTCAACGCTTCGTGATCGACACGCATTTCTCGGTAACCGCATAATAAAGTTTCTCTTGCGCTGATGAGGCTCATTTTCGCAGCGATATCTCGTTGACGTGTCCTAGCGTTTGCGAAATACGTTCATAAATTAATCAGTAACCACCTCGTGAACTAGGAACAAATCCACTATACCCACTCATTAGCTCCGACACGTTTTGCATTCATCAGTTTATTGGCTGCTGTAAATTTAGTTTAATTTATGTCACGAAACACGTTCCAAGTATAGTGAATTGAGATTTCGTTAATGGTATAATGTTTATAATTTTAATGTTTGCATTTTATAGTAGATACCTACCTATAATTGGTTAAACGCGTTAAGAAATAATATTAGAATCACTGCTCGCCAAGCGAAGGACTCCGGGTTTTTACATTCAAAATATTTATGTAGGTATATCTCCTTAAATTAAAAAAAAAGACGTGTGGCACTCGGAGACTGCCGCGGTAAAGCTATTGCATAGCATTATATATAAATTAACAAAACAAAAAATAATACTGCATTTGTGATAATAATAATAAAATGAATGTATATAGAGTACTAACTCATTTTCTTTCACTATTTTTTCGTGACTTTCTTCATTAATAAATGCACTTTGTTTATTCATATTTAAAACACTTTGTACACAAATTATACGAGTACAGATATTCACTGTTTTACAGTGGGCCAAGAAAGTGGTGTACCAGTTTTCATTTAGTTGCCTAGTTAACAAAAGTTACATCAAAGTTCATAGGCAATATCACTGAAAGAGACGCATAATAATGACAAGCCTAATTGTTAAGAATACGTACATCATAACGTCACATTATAGGTGCAAGACATTTTAATCTTTATTAGAAACGGATAATGCATTAATTTGTGCAAAGAAGATTTAAATATTCTGAACAAAAGCATAAGAACTATTTCAGTTGACAAAATATTCTTTTTAAAAAGAAAATTGACATTTGACATTTAAGTCCTACAACGATCTTTTGGCGCGTGAATGACGTGTGGGTGACAGAGACAGTGCCTTACAGTTTGCCTTGCCTGTATGGCACTGTCTCTTACCCTCAAGTCATTATAGTGTCATTATTTTATGTCATGAATGTCTATATGTCTATGTTATTTTGCATGTTTTAAATCTAAATACGCGATAATTCGACTATTATGAATACATGTTGTCGATTCCAACGCCTTATTTAATCCAGATCTACATTTAATTATTCTTAAAATACCGAACCGACGGGGCGAAAATCAAATGTTTGACAGGTAAGATTTGTATGGGAAATTAAAATTTTCATTTTTAGTATTTTCCTCGCAATTTTTCCATATTTTCTCATCGCTGCAACCTTCCCTGAACTTCCACGAATATTTCAAGACTAAAATTAGCCAAATCGGTTTAGCCGTTATAAAGTAAAAATTAGTTAACTCAGTTAAAAGTTCTGGTATTTATCGATAGATGTCACGAGTGGGGGGTGTTAGGTGTTTTCGTTACGAAATTTCTCAATTCGGTCCCCACGCCCAAGGCCCGCGATAGAAGCTATGCAATAGCTTAAAAAAATTGAGGTTCCGCACGCGTTATAAAATAAAGAAAACCCTTACCTTGGTGTGGCAATTCCATACTCTCGGTGACTCAAATGTAGTGTATTATGTGTTATATCAACAATTATAAAAATAGGACAAATATACCTACCTAATGTCGCATATTTTACTTTTGACTCGGTTCTCCGCGATGATGTTGCACAATTACCAGGCATTAAGAAGACTTGAGGCGTGTTAAATTCTTGCAGAGCATGGGGAATGGCCGGCACCCGTACCTCGTGTTCACTTTATCGGCCACGTAAATGCCATAATAATGGGAGCGAGTCCTTACACCTACTATAATTTGAAGCGTATCGTCTATTAAATACGTGTTCTGGAATTTACTTTTTTTGTCTTAATCCTGGTCAAAAATACGCCTGATCCGTTTATTGCTTTTTAATACGTTAGTATTTTTTTCCTCATTCCATTCCTCGGTCGTTCAACCCGGTCGTGCGTTATTTAGTAGCTTAAAGTAAAGGAGTTATAATAATAGCTAATGTTGCCGATGTGAAACAAATGCATATTAAATTGCTGGCATTAATGTTACAAATAGTCGTAGATAAATAAATTTGCATTACTCAAATTCTCATGCTTTTGATTTAGGTCAAAGTTTTAACTCCAAATGCAGAATAAAATTCCATTACAAGTCCTATTTACAAGAATTTAAATCTGACAATGAAGACTAACAAATATGATGTAATAACAAACCGGTGTAACTAAATAGGACTCTTACCCCATTAAACGGGATGAAAAGAAGTGATTGCAAATGTTGCATAAACTGTAGGAAAAAGGGGAAAATGTAAAGGAAAGGAAATTAACCAATTTTCGTTTATTTCCAGGGATCACCGCTCTTTGCAATTCGTCAGCGACGGGTGTCTACTGAGAATACGGAGGGCACGATATTCCTCGTCGGTCCCTTGGATTTCGAAGCTCAGTCTATGTACCACTTAACGCTATTAGCGGTCGTAAGTAGAACCTACTATTTATAACTTACAACCTACTAGATCAGAGACGGTCGCAGTGGCCTCATGGGGATACTAGTTCTCCACGCCCAAACAACTAAATAATAATAACACCTAATAACAGTACCTACTTTAGTTACTTAATAAAACTTTAAAACTTAACTTTCAACGTTAAGTTTCTTTTTACCACTATTAACGCTGTCATTCCCGTGAGAACTTGAGAATAAATTTCCAATTATTTTGCTACCAACACTAAAACTCGTTGAAAGCTACTTAAAGCAAAAAAGTAAATCGTTTAACAAAGAAGCGAAAAATTTACTGAACTATTTTTCTCTACATACATACATGTGTATAGGGTAGGTAGATAGGTAATGTAATAACCTATGTAGGTAAATATAATATTTAGCGATAAATCATTTTCAAATCTATGTTTTTGATATATTATTATTAATGCTAGACACGGTGTTTTGGTAGTGATGGTTTAATAGAAAATGATGAAATGAAACCAAAAAATTACAGTCCACTTATAAACCGACAAAGGTACGCTTTGGTTTTATTTAAGCCGGGCTATTATACCATAGTCGAGTTACAACAATGCGGATTAGAGAGCACAATGCTCACCTTATTTCAGTGTTTTGTAACGTTTTATAATAAGCTGGTATTTGGATCAAACCCTTATAATGATTGCTTGCATAAATGCTACTTGCACTTTAACAAGGAAATGTTGAATTGGTAATGGAACGGTTGCGGTTTGTTTAACGTGCATACTATGTATTTTAAAAGAATAATTAATGAAAATTATGTGTGGAAACTTGCCAGTGTGCTATGATTGGTTACTAATCACCATCCACAAATACATTAGGAAAGACTTTGTTGATGAATGACTTCAACCAATTTATAGACCACGGTCCACAAGTGAGCGTGGGTCTCGCCTCATTACTGGGAAGGTCCAGAAAATACTCTAACACGCTGATCCAGTACAAATTGGCCATCAGTTAGTGGACTATCCACTGCAAGGAAGTGGAAGTTATTAAGCCACTCCTTCGAGCGTGTCGGCCTTTGCCTTTGACATGACTCGAATTAACTTTCAATTACAACTGGGACCAACAACGTTTTGATGTTCCGAAATGTGCTAAACGCTCAACTAATATTTTGCCATTAGCGGTCACCAATTCAGCCTTCGACAGCGCCCGCTTCTCAACTCGACCAATGTAGGATCGACGCAAGCCACGGGACTATGAGCCTACGAGCGCTTCGTCTTGATTGATGGATAAAAATACCAATTATAATTTTAAGACTAACAACTTTGAGATGAGACGTATTTTCATATTCAATCTAAGTTCCATCAAAAGCCTTATTGACCACCAAAACCTTTCAGGATCCATACGTAGAAATCGGCAAGGATACAAGGAACATTGCCGGGCTAGAAGTGGTTGTGGTGGTGCAAGACGTCCAAGATATGCCGCCAGTGTTCACCTCAGCGCCACCTATCACGCACCTGCCGCGGCAAGTGGTTCCCGGAGACATGGTGGTGAAGGTTCGGGCTGAGGACGGGGATAAAGGTGCTCCCAGACAGATCAGATATGGACTTGTGTCTGAAGGCAATCCCTTCACGCCGTTCTTCAACATCAATGAAACGACTGGTAAGTATGGGTTGAGAACTTAAGACCACAGCCTTCTTTTCTTCTATATTTGTAAAGTAAAGCTTACTGTAGTATATGTATGAGGGAAAACCGCACCAAACTCGTTAAGCATTTCTCAGATAGCGCAAACAAAACCACAGACAAAAATTCTAAGAATTGTTTTATTGCGTTAACAAAGGCCCCTGTAAAAGTTTTTCTCATGTAGATATATTTCATGTTCAGACAGCGGTTAGTCAGAGATTTACTATATGTACCTATGTGTGATTTATGTGATTAATTGAAGGTAAAACTAAACTTTCTTAGCAAAACAAACAATCTCGTACAACGAAGTTACGCCATTGCGTGATCAGAGTTGCAAGTGATGTTTATGAGCAAGACTTTTTATTGAGCTGTAAAAACTGATTAAAGCACACAAGAGGAAATTAAAAACATTTCATAAACGAACACTTTTATAGGCATTCTGTTGTCAAATTTATATTTTCGTTACCTCACAGAAGTAGGTTAGGCAGTAAACAGGAGGAGACATTTTTAATATTAATAAAATGTTTATTTTCTGTTCTACGAGTAGAGTATTAAGAATAACAGTTGAATTAGTAGGTACTGTGTGAATAAGTGATTGATTAATTTGGAAAGGATAATTAATCGTTGGTAGTGGTAGCAGTTTAAGACCATATTAGTAATGTACCTAATATTTCATTAGTAGAATATTTGAAGGCAGATTTGTAAAGTAAAAGAAGGCAAATGTTGCAGTAACCACGTTCATAAGGCCTCATCAAGTCCTTTACAATTATTTTGTTTATATGTTTTTATTATTAGAAATAAACAAGTAGCTATTTTCGTTCAGATTTGCTGGTTTAGTCTGCTATTTTCGCTATTTCCTACGTTGTCTAATTGCAATTTAACACTGTGATAAAGACGATCAATTAATTAAAATTGTAGGAAATACAAGCATATAAATTTTTACGCCTTTTGTTGCAACCACACGCTTTAGAAATAGCTTCCTTTGCCTTGGGTTACGTTATTGCATTCAAGTTTCAACTATTTCTAATGTCGTTGAATAAATTCCTATTAGGTATATTATTTTTAGTCTACGATCTACGATAAAAACAACTTTGTGTTCGTCTTGTATCATCTGACTCCATTATGTTATGATTATTTAGGAATGTATTCAGACATTAATATTTTCGTATGAAAAATATTGATTATAATAATAAAATTATATCAAAGACGGGTAAATAAAATAAGCGCGTGTATTAGTGTACACCCGTACGAAAAGAAAATTCTTTAGGACACGTCATTTATTTTCTTATTCATTTCGAGCTATCTCTAGGTTAAAAAAATGTATTATACAGTGCATAACTTCCTTGTTAAAAACCTACCTATTGTGTGCTTAAATTTGAGCATTTTTTAATCTTACCTAACATAATTTGGAAGCAGTCGGTACGTCAATATTTAAGTGTATACCTCAAAAACTAAACGAAGAAACCATAAACTAGATACATACAGTTATTATTAGGTAACAGTTTTTCAGCGCGGGAAAATACGTGGCCATTAGTGCAGAAAGCTTTGAGAGATTTTACGAGTATCACCTATTAAAACTCCTCAGTGACCATTTGAAATAAACACGGAGAGAGCTCTATATTATAACATCTTAACATGGCTAGCAATTACTGCATCTAAATCGATTGCTTTAAGGCTTCATTACTCGGGACACTTCATGTAGTAATAAAACAATCAGACTCGTTATGTACGTAGGTACGTAGTTACGTACGTAGGTTCTCATATTACCCGTATGGCGTAACAGTAATTGATTACCATGCCGTTTTGGTGTTCGAAGAGTCCTCTATGCGATTCTCACTATACGGGCATTTGTGTGTGTGTGTGTGTGTGTGTGTGTGTGTGTGTGTGTGTGGGTGTGTGTGTGGGTGGGTGGGTGTGTGTGTGTGGGTGGGTGTTCTTGTCTTGTGAGTTGTGCATGACACAAGGAATTAGTGCGCAGCTATACTCGTAGGTGCGTTTAATAAAAATATTGGACAGGCGTTGTAATAGCAATGTATCTACCAAAGTACGACAAAATCAATAAAAATGTTGTACTTGTCATGCGATGAATAAACTAGCCCTTTCCAAAAGAAAGGTAAATTACCTAAAGAGCGTCTTTATGTAGCAACTAAATTGTTTGACTTGTCAATTCATAAAAGCAAAATGGTTGTTTCTCATTCTTTCGCTTTTCAAACCGAGATTAGCATGTCGAAACAACCGCAACTTATGACTCGGTGCTTGAATACACATTGAATCAGGACTGCGGTGCTTATACGTAATCGTTTCTTGCAATTCAATTCGAGCTGTCACTTCGTACCGACCGACATAAGATTTGAATCTTGTATACAAATATATTCGCGCTAATGTTGTATTGTACCGACCCTACCTTTAAACCTAAATGAGAGCAAACATTACCATACATTTTTAAAGGAAATTATTTACCTTTATTTTCCCTCAAACTGGGTTATTTCCCACAAAAGGCATTTACTTATTTAGAATGAGGTCGTAATTTTTAATGAGGGTTCTTAATTTATTTAAATAATTCCATTCATTTGATAACCGAAGTTTAATTTTATTGACTGTGCTATCTTTATTTGACTTGTACCTACTTTGATTAACCTGCCTAAAGAATCACTCTTTCTATTGTTGAAACACGTATAAAAATCTGTTTCGTAGTTTTCGAGTTTATCGCGTCCAGACAGACAGACAGAAAGACAGAAAACAGGACTCCTTTTTATAATAATGTAGGGATATAGATAGGGCTTAGTGCCGATTCTGCCGGTGTATAGATCAGTCCTATAGATAAATCAGCTAATATCCTCGAAAACCGGCGACGAATCAACAACAACAACGAATAAAGTGCATCAATATCGGTTGATTCATAAGATGTGGTTGACGAAACATTTTGAAAAAACTTTTTTCAACATAACTTGAATTATCGTGACATAGGTATCAATTTAGCGGGAAGTTTTAGAGTCGGCCCGATTTTTTATTGATAGGTAGGTAAATATGCAGTGGAGTAGTATATGCGATAAGATCCCAAAAGTAAATGTAAGTAGGTAGGTATGTGAATTGTGAAGCTTCATATTGGATAATATCTTAATGGTGCTTACCATTTTTTAAAACTGTTATTATAGAATTCGTTTTATTTCCTGACCTGATTCTAAAAGATGTTAGGTAGGTATAGTTAGGCAATCCTAAACCACAGATTACAAAAAAGTTACAACCCTACACTGTTTCCTTCTATCTACTGAATGCATGTTTTGTGATTTATTTTATTAATGTGTTGGTTTCCGTGTTCTTCCGTAGGATATAGGGTAGACTGGGTACGGTTGAAACGATTTGGCTTTAATTGTTCGTAATTTTGTTGTTTATAAAAAGAACGATGATGATGACATATTAAATTAAAGAGTGGATCTTTACCTACAATAGGGCTATACTATTTAGTTCTGGTGGGTGCTATTTTTAGAGATATTTAGATTTGAAAATAAATTCCGATGTGTTTCTACCGTCCCCATGCCAGGGGCGGTTGAAACAGTGACTAGGGTCAGTTGAAACGCACGCGAAATATACAAAAAATATATAGCAACATGCTTTATTTAGCATTAGTTATAATTGTATTATAATAATCATGGCATCGTATGACAATATTAATCGGTCTTCAATGTTTTAATAGTCCTACAGTGTACGTAACTAGGCTTTGACGAATAATTTGTTGATAGTGCATAGTTTTATCTCCAACTTTTACCTCCGTATATGTATATTTGTCTCAATAAACTCAATCTACCCTATGAAAGTCTTTACTATGCGAATTCGGCATCGAGAAAACAAAACAAAATTATATGTTTTTTTTTACCTGTACCCACATATATTGTTTCAAACGTCCCCAACTCGAATTTTGGTAAAAGAAAGTTTATAGTAATGGTAGTAATAATAACTTATTAAAACTAGTCATCATTCCGTATTCTAAAAACTTCACCTAAATCATAAATGAACACTCAATATTTATACTTGAATAGATTAACATAATAATAGATTGAAACTCAAAAGATAAATACTTACTTTTGGGTGCTAAAATACAATAGGCCTATTTATAAAAATATACAGCACCCGGTGACCAATGTAACACTTTGATTTAGGTTTGGACTTGTCACCTGCTTCTTTTTCCCCTTGAACCCTTACCTGTCGGCTCAATCATTCGCGAGATATTCGACCTGTTTCAACCGTCCTGTGTTTTAACCGTACCCAGTTTACCCTACTTTACTACGGTTTCTTGGCATTCACTAGCGTGTCCTACTTATTGTTGGCTGCAATAATTATACTTCTACGTTAATAAACTTGCAGCTCATTTACAACTTCACATTCGAATACAAAGTTTCAAACTTTTCCAATTTAACTAATGGCTCGCATCCTTAGTTAAACACGTCGCGTGCTAAAAACGATGCAGAAAATACTTAATGAGTTTTTAGGTTTATTGATATCACTTAATTCAAAAGTTTACTATTTTACACTTTTGAAAGTTTATTTTGTAACTCAAAAACAAACCTATATACCTATACTTATAAGTGACATAATAATATTATTTATGTCCCCTTAAAACACGCAAGATGACAAATTTTTAGTAGAGTAAATTTAATAATATTTTCGGTCATTTAGGTATGCGACAAATATTTCCGAAAACAAAATATTTTAGAAAAAAAATCCGAAAAATACATTATTAATTTTCATAATAAACGTCACTTTTAACGCAACTATAATAATTAAATTTTTCTGCCTACTATAAATTACGCGCGAAAACGTCACGCCTCAGGCAATCATACCATTTAAAATGAGGAAAGTTGGAGCAACACCGAAATGACACCATCACCAAGGAAAATCGATATTTTCTTAAGTATTTGCTATCAATAAAAATAATGATATTTTAATTGCAATCCAATATTATTTCTAAGTTCGAAGTGTTAAATCAATAAAAATGACAAACTTCGCACTGATATCCAATCGTTACTCAGTCTGTTTTATAACGTACCATTTTAAATGCAGTCTATTGCGAATACGTGCATGAATCTAAAGCGTTTCCGATGTCATTTGAGTCATGAGAAAACACCTTTTTAGTGTGTAAATAACTAACCCGTCTACGTCGCCTGGGCATACTATGTTGTTAAAAGAGACCTTTTTGCTATCAATCTCATAAACATGTTAATTTTGTCATCCCTATAATGTGCTGACATTAAGCATTTTTGTAATTATAATTATTTTATAACATATTATGGTAATGGTAAGGTTTAGAACAATCTTACATTCCAACAATTATAACCCCATAGTCTAGCTGTTAGTGTTCTTGCCTCGAAAACGAGGTGTTCCAACTTCAATCCTGACGAGGACAGAGATTTAGTTAATGTGCATTTAACATTTATTTTGTTTATTTTAACGGTTTTGTGAACCATTTGTGTTGAACCGAATTCTCCATAATGTTCTTAAACTTATGCTAATCCACTAAAACTATGTCGTTCCTTGTATGACAGGACAGGAATCATATTTAACACGTTCCCTGCGGCACAGATTTTTCTGTACTTTCCATTACTGCGTTACGAGGCGTTTTAAACCTCGTCCTAAACCAGACATTGTGGCGGCACGAGGCATATTAAACCCCACCGCCCGTAGGAGACAAAAATCCTTTTTTTGGCGCCAAATAAAACAAATTGTACGGTTTTTGTCGCGATTATTATTAACAATCTTTTACTTACTTAAGTTAGTTTAGATTCTATAGGTAAAATAAAACGTGGGATCTGATGTACCTCGTACCGCACTGAAAAATGGCAGTTTTTCATATTATTTAGTGATGGGAAAATAAATATCGATTTTATATATTGGTATTTTATTTTTAAAATTTATGGGTGTTTCTCATTGAAACAGTTCAAACAATAATATTTTTTGCAACCAGTGCATTCTGTGACAATTTTCTTTACTTTTTTGTCTGCCTCACGACTTGTTAGGTGCGGAGTTTTTCGTAACATCCTACACATCTCCTCTTCTTTGATCCCTTTTCGAGATGATGTACCTACTTTGTTTGCAGTGGGTTCTGAAAAGTAGGGTCGAGCTTAGTAGATTAATTTAAGAGTAAGGAAATGGTGGGTAGACTTGAGTAAAGTTGGTTAGATTAGAATAGAGAAGAGTTGGGTAAAGTTGGTTAGAGTACTGAAGAGTCGAGTACAATTGGGCAAAAGCATTAAATTTTGATGAGCAAAACACCGTTTGCCGGGTCCGCTAGTTAACTTAATAAACAAACATACCATAATTTATCATGATTAACAACCTATTTGAAGAAAGTTACTCAACAAGTCACATTCACGTTTCTATTAACGATATAACAAGTAGTTAGGATGTTTGAAGATTACCTGTATCCACATCCAAGTCGTTCTCTGTAAAAGCTTCGAATGCGTTGCACAACACTAACCGCGTGAAGCTAGCGTAGGGTGCGGTACGAGGTGCGCGGAGGTACGAGGCGTTTGCAACCTCGTTCCGCACAGCGTTAGAATTTTATTAGTTCAGTGCGGCACGAGGTCTAAGAAACCCGGTATTAAGGTGGATATACCATAGAACTAGGAATTAATAGCACATCTCAGATATATAGTTATCTTTTCCCTACAATGAACCAGATGGAAGTTATGCCTCCCGCACGACAGAGAAGTTTAAGTTTTTTCTTACCGCTATAACGTCGAGACACGGACGAGGTGTTTTAAGCCTCGTTTCGCACTCATCGTGTTAAATCTTACAATACAAATACAAAAATGTTGAAGACTTATTGACTCCTGACAAACAGTTTATCTTTTCTGTTTAAGAGGATTAAGTGCGCTAAATTTAGAATACACGTAGGCTTGCACTCAAAGTGAAGAATCGGGCAATTCGACAGAGACAAGTACCCATAAATTACATACTAAATCCGAAGGCGTCATTTCTGTTTACACTCCCTTAAATTGATGTTGCTATAAAGTAGGTATGTAACCTATGGGTAATTTTTTCATCATGTCAACGTAGATACTCTAAGAATTCTACTTTTGTATGCTCATCATTAACACATTTTTTGTTCGTCATTCTATGCCTACTAGATCATTTCATATTCATATTTGGATTGAAGATGATGTTTCTAATTAGTCAGTTCTTATTTTTGTATTAATTTTCTTTATTTCCTTGGACTCCAATTATGGAACCCGCGAATTAATAATGTCAACAAGGTTGTAAACTATTTACGCGAAGTTAAAGTAGTTTGGATAAACTTCAGCTCTTTTACTTTCATCGGTTCATGCTAATATTGCCTATTTCCTGTTATCTCGCAGAGCAGCAACTTTTATAAACTTTCAAAAACCAGAGCAACTCCAATAAATTTACATACTTACATAGGTACATTGCTTTTATATATAAATCTTTTCTTGTTCTAACAGATTTAGTTTACTTGGTAATCAAAATATTTTTTGAAAAGTTAAAGATCGTTGTTTTCTTTTTAATTTTTTGTCCCACTTTCATCCTTCCGATGGTGGTTTTGAACACATTTATTTATATGTTTGTTTATTTTAATATTTCTTTTTAAATTTTAATTCCTTTTGTTTTTTGGATAAATAAGCTATCGTAATGGGAACGAGACTATAGTTGAATCATTGAGCATAAGGAATTGACACTCTCTACCAAAATCAAACTTATTATCTGTGCTCACAGTTCAATTTGGCTTGCCAGAAAAAAATACTAAGGACATTTTAGATAACGCCGTCAATCTTAAATGTACCCTACCGCATTGGCACAACGCTGGCATTTGTGTGCCATGAAATTATAACGAATTCCAGCTCGAATTCAAACGGAGTAGAGACGCAAACATAAAAAATCACATCCTTACCGGATCCCCTTTGCACGTGAGAACAATAATGCATGTTTTATTCATCGTGGAGACAGGTTCTTAGTCCACTGGTTTGTGCGACACAATAACGTGACGGCCGACAGGAATATCTTAAGCCGAATGATAAAGGACTTTTAAAATCATCTGAGCCGTAGAATGCCACGCTTCCGCGTTATTATGAAAAATCTCGTTATCGTGTGATGACAAATTCATATTAAGAAACCCAGCGGCGTGTGTAAGATCCATCTCCTCAATATTGGCAATACGGGTATTGTAAATATATGCTGTTGGTGTTTCACTTATCTCAAGATCACATTTAAAGAAACAATAAGTACACTTACCCATAGGTAGTTACCGTAGTAGTCATATAGAATAGATTTAATGATAGACTATGCGATTTCTAAGTACTTAAGTACCACAACTACCTTAAAAACTTAAAAGCGGTGGAGAACATCTATAGACACGCCCGTACCTATCCTGACAAATATTTTTTAGGTATCTACTAATGCGCATTAAAACGCTTAAAATTCGCTGAAATATATAGGTCAAATGCTAATTACACTATTATAATGGATAGGAATGATTCTGTATTATGCTAAGAATGTAAATTTTGAAATACATTATGCATGCTAATATCTAAATACATATAAGTAGTTTCATTCGGATCAACCTCAATTTGTCGTGCTGTCAAGCTCCCATTTAGAACCTTCCTCCATTGTTTATTGTTTTTTGTTTACCAGAAATCATTTATAATTCATTTTGGTATTGTTTGCTTACAAGCTTATTTATAGTATTAGGTAGCCCATTAAAATAGCAAACATGAATCCATAATACATTTGGCATGTCCTTCTTATGGACATACTCAAAAAAAATCTTATACCTACCTACAAAAAAAAATCATTTGTACCCATGTATCGTGCGGGTAAATGGCGCCAGTGTGTAGTTCACGCACGATTTACAATTTCCCGTTTTCATTAGCACCTTTGTACAAACTAACTCATACTGCCGTTATAATAGAATATGTAAGTATTCAGTGATACGAGTATATAAAACTATTTTACAAATATCATTATTAATGTTTACTGCGATTTTAAAATGTCTTGCTATTTAAAAATCTTCTCTATCGAACATCTTTTTCATCATTTGAAAATGTCTAACAGTGCCATCTGGTTTTAGGTTTGGTAAAAATTGTAGCTCGCATCAGTGCCAGATTCTGTTGGATTCGTAGACGTGCTTAGGCTTACTACTTTGGTTTACTATAAAAGAGATGGCATTATTACCCAAGATGTCGCTTCATTCATAATTTGGAACTAAAAATAAAGAAGATAATAGTCGTGTTATTAATAGATTTAGATATTTATGATAGTAAAATAATTTAAATACCTGATATTTTATGTACAACCGAACTAATTTATAAATAGAACTACATTATATATGATGGATGTAAACAATATAAAGCTCTTTGAATGAAAAAAATACTTATGTAAGTATGTAAGATAATAAAACGTACCTACTATAATTGACAGTAGGTAATCTAATTAAACAAAATATTTTTAAATTAAAAATGTTGCTATTTCAGGTGAAGTGACTCTCGAGAGACCAATTGAAGAAATCGCTGCCATTTCTCACGCTGGCACGCCGATACTTCTAACGGTAGTGGCTGAAGAGGTGCGCCTGTCTCGAGAAGAACCTGAGGCTATGTCATCCACTGTCCAGCTCGCCTTTATTCTCCCTGAGAGGGAAAATTCTCCCCCATATTTTGAAAATCAGTTGTAAGTATTAATATAATTTTAGTGTTACAGAATACCAATAATGAGCTTAGCTGGAAGTGAAATCAAAAAGTTCTTAATTTGTATCATATTATGACACTTTATTAAGTAGCTGTTGTCTAATAATTTTAATTTATTTTTTAACTAATTCTCAGCTACATCACTTACTTGGACGAGAATGCACCGCAAGGAACGGCTCTAACATTTAATGACCCCTATATACCTCAAGTAAATGACAATGATGCTGGTAAAAATGGTGTCTTCTCTCTCTCCTTGGTTGGAAATAATGGAACATTCGAAATATCACCAACAGTAGCGGAAAGACATGCCCAATTTATTATCAAAGTGCGAGATAATACATTACTTGACTATGAAGCTCGCAAATCAGTAACGTTCCAGGTAACAAATACCGTATTACCTTCTAATAACTTTTTTTATATAAGTACACGTTCATTACATACTTAGTTAGATTTTTTATTACTGCATTATTACCCATATGTAACATTCTTTCATATTTACAGATTTTGGCACAAGAGCTTGGTCCAGCAACGAATTTGTCAGCTACTGCAAACGTCACAGTGTATTTGAATGATGTCAATGATAATCCTCCAGTATTCCTTGCATTATCGTATGATGTAGAACTTCCTGAAAATGTTACTGCTGGCACTAAAGTTGTCCAAGTAGCAGCCGATGATGTGGATACAGGAGCGTTTGGAAAGATTCAATATACTGCCATATTAGGATATTTAAATACATCCTTACTATTAGATCCTATGACGGGACAAATAACCGTTGCTACCAATAATCACGGATTTGACCGTGAGGCGATGCCAGATTTGCATTTCTTAGTAGAGGCTAGAGATAATGAAGGTGTAGGTTTAAGAGTAACAGTGCCATTAATTATTAAGTTATTAGATGTAAATGATAACCCACCAGAGTTTGAAAGGTCATTGTATGAGTTCGTGTTGTCGCCAAGTTTAAATAATTTCACTTCAGCGGCATTTGTAAAGGCAGTTGATAAAGACGCTGAACCACCAAATAATGTAGTCAGATATGAAATCATAAATGGTAATGGAGAAGGAAAATTTGCAATTCAAGAAGAGACTGGTAAGTGAACAATTGGCTTTTTATTTTTGAAACACAATTTTAATAAAAAAATACAAATATTGTACATAATAATAACTGTTTTAGGTGAACTTTACCTCTTAGAAGCCTTAAAGAGGACAAAGAAACAAAACGTCCACAGGAAAAAACGTCAAAATGACGAACAAGAGGAAAGTGAAGTCTTTGTGCTCACTATTAGAGCGTATGATCTAGGAATTCCTAAACTTTATTCTACCACACTTGTAAAAATATATCCACCAGAAAGTAAAACTAGAACAATGTCATTTATTGTCCCGGGCAGTAACCCCGATAGGAATAAATTGGAAGCAATACTGAGCACACTTTCAGGTGGCAAAGTAAATATTATTGACATTAAACCTTACAAAGGAACAGACAATAGCGCAAACGGAATAGAAAGCAAAGAGTCTCAAGAAAAGTAAGTAATTTGTTTATTCATACAATACTTTGTAAATTGTGAATATATATTAAAGAGCTCTTCGTATTTTTTGTACTTATTACATTTCTTCTTATTCCAGAAGTGAAGTGATAGCTGTTGTACGTGCTTCTGAAAGTTCTACTATTGACATAGCCAAACTTCAGGAACAGTTGGCAAAGAATATGACAATTTATACCACCGGAAATGGCGTTGGAACCAAGGAAATTGTACAAAACACAGCTTCAGATAGTGGAGATTCGGTAATTTTTTATTACAATAAAAACGTAATATTCATCAAATTGAAATACGTGTAAAATATGTTATTTAATTAACATGCATTATTTTTGTTTAATTACAGAACCTCTATAGAGCTGAAAGTCGATTGTTATTCTGGCTACTAATATTATTAGCAATTTTGGTCGCTCTAGTTTTATTACTTCTCATTTGTTGCTGTATTTGTGAAGGATGTCCCTTGTACATGCCACCCAGGTAAATTTATATTATTAAAATATGCAAATTTCTATATATAAGTTATGTAGTATTTACATAGATACGCTTTAGTAAATTAACTTTTAATTTAAATTGCTAATTCTGTATTGTAGACAAAAAAATATTTTCCTGTAAACTTTTAGGTAGCCAACTAACACTTCCATTCTCATTAACAGACTAAAATGCACCAATTAATTGAGCATGTACACCAGCTTACCACGTCGTAGGTAACTATTTTGTTATTTTTACACGTTGAATTGAGTCACAGCAAATTTTTAGTGTTACAATACATTTTTTCTTTAATTTCTTCAAGTACAGCATGTCAAAAAAAGGGTATTATTTATTTAAAATTTTAGTAAAATTTGTCTTCTTTTAAATATTTGGTAAATTGGTGTTATGATTTAAATTTCTACAAGACACGAATAATTCTCAATATATTCTAAACCTTTTCTACGATATGTTGTACATTAAATTTGAATCAATGTAGTATTTATTTCATAACAGAACCGATAGGTACATAGAAATCCATTAATAAATTCTAGGAAAAGAGTGATACGTGTCAACTCCACAGAGGACGACGTGCATTTAGTGGTCCGGGACAAGGGACATGGGAGGGAAAACAAGTCGACGCAAAATATAGAAAATAAGTCAATACAAGCCACAGATTGGAGGAGACGGGAAGCTTGGAGTGCGGAACAGGCGGACTTGAGGACAAAACCCACGCAATGGAAATTTAATAAAAGAAACTATAGATCTAAAGACCCAAACAAACCATCTTCTACACCCGGAGATATACATCAGGAATTTGTACATGCTGCTGAAGACAATGATTATAAATATGATGATACAAGACAATCATTTAGAGTTAGGTGCGTAAAACAACATCTTCAAATTATTATTTTTAATCACTGCATTTACTTAATACACGAATAAAATTTTGTTCTATTTTAATCGTTAAAATTTCTCATTCCAGGGATGGACCAAACATCATTTATACTAAAGAAATGCAGCTGCAAAATGCCTTTTCCAATAAACACAAAGAATATATTGAAGATTTAGAAAACGGCTATGATAGAATTGCAACGCTTCATTATCAAAGAAAAGATCAAGATAACGATTCTATACTAAGACATGAAATTGACCGTGGTTCTGAAGTTAATGCTTTTCATAAATCAGAGTTAGAAAGAAATCAGGAAAAAGATGAAACTAAACATAAACACGAACATAATGATAATATACATGCACAAACATCCCTTGGTAGAGACCAGTATTTTATTAAAGAAGGTAACACTGAAATTTTGAGACTTGTAACACGTGGTAAAAATGAAGAAGAGAGGTATGTCAATCTACCTGTTAATCAACAACGACCACCTACATTGATACCTCATACACAATATGTAGTAATTGATAACGGGAAAGAACTACTTATGGAACGATTCATAAGAGAACAAGGCGAAGAAGCGAAACATATAAGGGATAGAATGGTGGTCACTGACTTAGATAATATATCAAATGGTAAAGATAACAAAAATGTAGTATATAGATCTCAGGTAGGAAATGATGCCTCTAATCATTCACAAGACTATAAAAATATGCATCCTGAAGTACCAGGTACTGTCCCTTTAAAAACGGACTATTTGCAATCTGCATTAATTGAAATGCAAAATAAGTCTTCTATACATCAAGAATTGCTTGAATCATCTCTTCGGAAACAAAATGAATTGTTACATCAAATTCTTTTAGAACGTGAAAGAATGTTACAAAATCATGAAACAGCGTCTCAAGTTGAAAGCAAATTAGAGACTCAAAGCTTGCCAGGACATTCAGTAATGGCTACACAGACAGAATGTCATATAGGTACACAGACAGAACCTCAATTACTAATACCACTAAGGAGAAAAGCCAGAAGTGACAACGATTCATACAGCGAAGATGAATCACAAATTACTGTTGAAGATGAGTCACAAAAAGTGGCATGGTTAAAACGAAAAAAACCTAAAAAGAAAATCAAATACAAAGATCCAAGACGAAGTATCCGAGTGTATGAATTGAAAAGAAAAATTAAAACTCCAATAATAGAAGAAAGTGAATTATCTCCAGCACTTGAAAATGAAAAACGTATTAAAATCAGTAAAACAAATGAAAGGGAAGAACATTTAAAAAAATACGGTGATGTCATTAAAAGCACGGTTACAACATCAAAAAATGAAACTGTGAGTTCTACGCAAATTTCACTTTCAGAAGGTGACAGGAAATCACGATTAAGAAGAGATGTACTAATGGAAATATCGGACTCTTTAGATGAGAAAATTGAATCAGAACATTGTGATAGTGGAAAACTGCGACAACGTAAACAATCTTCGAGTTTACAACAAGAAGCTTTAAAATCTCCTTTAGCACTTGAAAATGAAAGCAATAAAAATAGTCAAAGTGGTGATAGCTCTGCAGCTAAGGACAGTCGAAGTAAAGTATTTTCTAGACAAGGATCCTCAACCGAAAATCATGAAGTAGAAGAATCAATCAAACCTTTAACAAGAACCTCTGGTGATAGTTCAAATAAAAAAAATTCTGAGGGTAGCATTAGTGAAAAAGTTGCTAATAAAATCGAAGAAGACGGTGATTCTTTAAAAGAGACTACAAAGAACGTACAAAAAGGATTACCAAGATATATGCAATGGTATGGAAAAAAGTCCGCTCCAACAGCTAAGCCAACAATATCAGAAAAGACCGTTCCTGATAAGCCAAAAAGGCCTTCCAAAATAAAAAATGATACTACTGATCGAGATGTTAAAGAAAAATCAAGTAGATATGGAAGAATAGTAAGTAAAGAGCATCAAAGTGAAGTTTCTCAAGTAAAAAAAAACTTCAAGGAAAAAGAAAATGAATTTATTCACCCTCGGATTTTGAAGGAGGGTAAAGTCACACCTGTACCGGAAGGTCCGTTACCAGATGTTCACCCTTTATTACAACACTCGGAACATAGATATGAACATCAATATGAGAATCAAAATCCTCTTTGTTACATTCAGCCTACTCACATACCAAAATATTTAGGAAATCAAGCTAACATTCCGGTGCTGCCTCGAAGGCAATCAGTAGAACAGCAACCAATATACGTGAATCAAGACGATGTAAAAAGTAGAGAAAGGAAGCAAGACATATCTGAAAGTGCTCTCACTCATAGTATTTCAATATCAACAAACTATGAAGACGAAAGAAGAAATGCGGCAGAAGTTCACGTTTCAAAAATTAATATAGGGGGAGATCCGGCTGATTTAAATAAAAAAAACATATCGACAAAAGTAGATGATAATGATTCTGGCATTGCCATGAATACACTAGTACAACAAACAGGTAATATGAAAAGATTACCAATAACTGAGAAGAAGAGCGTGTTTACGATAGCTTATGATGATGTTCAAACGAAGCAACTGAGGCCGGATAGCAGTTCAACTTCTTACTGAAGCGAAGAGTAACAGAAATATTCATTTGAATTGAGTGCCTTAATGAGATTTATTACTTCTTGTAGTTGATTGTGATTTATACAGTGACGAAAACCCAACTGTGCTCAGAAATCCGTCCAATGTATAACAATTTTGTTTATTTTAGTATTTGTACATACATACATTGATAACATTGTTACAACTATTATATTATATAAAATAATTGTAAACAACTGCCTTTATTTGTCGACTGTTTTATAAATAATTTAGAGATATATTTTATTGTAAATAAATTAAACGTTTAAACTGATAATATTTAAATTGATTAGAGCTTTAATGTCTACTGTAAATACTTACTATTTTTTTCTTGTCCACAATAACGATCTTAATGGATCATTTTGCGGTTCTATATATTTGTTATATAAAACATAAAGTTATATTATTACAAAAATAGTTTTATTTGATTCTAAATAATCTTGTGAGCTTGAACACATAGGTAATTGTGTTGAACCCATTAATGCCCCACTACTTGGTACGCGTTTCCTCATAACTACAGAGGCCGAGAGCAACTGCACCATGCATTGGTAGAGAAGTAAGGCACTTCTCACACAACGCTATTTATGAGCTACGCGACTGCAACGCAATCCAAAATTTGTATGCATCTGACACTTTTGAGTTACAGGAGGCGCGTCTACGATGCGACTCCCTTCAGTCAAAAGTGTCAGATACATAGAATTTTGGGATTGCGTCGCAGTCGCGTAGCTCATAAATAGCGTAATGTGAGAAGTGCCTTAGTGGCCAACATAAGTGACGGAATTCACAATCCGAAGGCCACCTATTGAAGCACGAAAGCGCTAACGTTTTGCCACTAGCGATTACCTTATCAACCTACTCTATGGGGACTGCAGTTGCTTTCGAGTAATTCGGTCGGTCCCTGTCTTCGCAAGCCCTTGGTCCTCAGGGGATGTTGAAATGATTGTAAACGTGATTGAATTTGAAAACTTATTAAGGACAATTTTGTTAAAATTTAGATGAATCATAAATAATCTAGGGCCATCCAGTCTTCCCCTAAAGTTGATAGTGCTTGAACGATTTAGCGCCTCTTTATTGGTTCATGGCGCCACACAGTATACATAGGTACACGTCTCACTCATATCAACAACTTTAATCTGAAGCGTCAATTGGGCTCGGATATTGCAGAATAAAATAGAACAGTATCCATTATTTATGATACCCGAAACTCTGAATACGAAGCCCTCACCTTTAGGGCTTAGAGTTTAATTTACTAATACCTAATACTTAAACTACTTCATAGATTTAACAGAGGCAAGAAAAACAAACACAAAAAAAAATGTGAGCCGTCATGGGACGCCTGGCAGATGTGAAACATATATTTCAGAGATTAAAGGATTTCTAATATTTCTATTGTGGATATCTGGCGTCCGCCATGTTCTACGTCTCAAAACACAGATTGGAATCAGTGCGCACAACCGGCGCGGTCAAGTCTCGATTGTCTAGTGTGTCAGTCGTCACTGCATAACCAATGCCAAACGTCACAGTGACACGCGACATCTCTAAGACAAACTTGACTAGAACTACTGACTCAATGAATAGGCTGAATCGATAACAGATGGCGTTACCAGTACGTAAACATAAACAAGTCCATTATTTATTTTACTTCTCCGACACGGCCATACTGACAAACAACGCGCTCTCGCGTTGAGCACTATAACTTTATAAAACGCCAAACAGTCAGTAATACACTGGACAAAGCGATATAGCTTTCAGTTACATGTGTACAAAGCGTTAAGCTTTCAATTTACACGTCTACAAAGCGCTAAGCTTTCAGCAATACAACACACAAAGCGATAGAGCTTTCAATTACACGTTTACAAAGCGTTAAGCTTTCAGTAACACACCACACAAAGCGTTAAAGCTTTCAGTTTACAGGTTTACAAAGCGTCAAGCTTTCAGTAACACCACACAAAGCGTTAAAGCTTTCAGTTTACAGGTTTACAAAGCGTCAAGCTTTCAGTAACACCACACAAAGCGTAAAAGCTTTCAGTTTACAGGTTTACAAAGCGTCAAGCTTTCAGTAACACCACACAAAGCGTTAAAGCTTTCAGTTTACAGGTTTACAAAGCGTCAAGCTTTCAGTAACACCACACAAAGCGTTAAAGCTTTCAGTTTACAGGTTTACAAAGCGTCAAGCTTTCAGTAACACCACACAAAGCGTAAAAGCTTTCAGTTTACAGGTTTACAAAGCGTCAAGCTTTCAGTAACACCACACAAAGCGTTAAAGCTTTCAGTTTACAGGTTTACAAAGCGTCAAGCTTTCAGTAACACCACACAAAGCGTTAAAGCTTTCAGTTTACAGGTTTACAAAGCGTCAAGCTTTCAGTAACACCACACAAAGCGTTAAAGTTTCAGTTTACAGGTTTACAAAGCGTCAAGCTTTCAGTAACACCACACAAAGCGTTAAAGCTTTCAGTTCACAAGTTTACAAAGCGTTAAGCTTTCAGTAACACACTACACAAAGCGAAAAAGCTTTCAGTGTCCAGGCGTCAGAAGTACAAAGCGCGGAGCTTTCAATACTCAAGCGTTGGGAGCACAAAGCGCGGAGCTTTCAATGTCCAGTTATCACCAGAGCTTGCTCGTCCATCCTGGTCTACCTAAAATCACTCTCAAAAATCTCGTCTCCGTCCGACCCGGTCTAGTTTCTTACCCTGTCAACCAGTATTCCAAAACAATGAGCCGCTACCAAACCAGCACTTACACCGCTTTAAAGCTGTAATCCAAACCCAAATCCAACACAAATTGTCACAGTTTACCCATGAACTGAAATGGCTGAAGGTCATTAATTCAACATCATCATCATATAACCTTTCAAATCATAAACATCATTAGGTACTTTGCTTAGTACCCAAGATAAATTAACTGATCGCCAAAGTTTAATCCAAAACAAACTTTACATTTCTCAGAAAAGTTATTTTTCTCAAACAAGATATCACTACTCAAAACAAGTTCACTGAAATTTAATAAATCTCTCAATAAAATTATGAAGTTTTATTAGTTAATCACTATATAACTAGATATAATGCTGTCTATACCGTCAACTGACATCAATTATCCAGTGCATAAAAGCAAATCAGTAATTTAAACCATTTATCAAAAGTGAATTTGATACCGCGTAAATTTCTACTTACAACTTTTTACATGAAGTTTGTATCAAATTTCATTTAGTGCGTCATTATCAATTAGTCCAAAAATAACTTACATCTGCAAAGTATGAGAGCAAAAACCGATCTGACAATACCATAGATAGGTACCTTAAATGTTACATACCTAGTAACTTATTGTTTCAAAATCATGAAAACAAATAGTAACTTTCTAATCTTAATACTTCGATCTGAATATTTAATAAGATAATAATAATCAGACTTAAACAATTCAAAAATCTTAATAATTAACAAAATAATGGTAAACAGATTATCTCATTATTAAATTGAATGCATATTCACTACTTTTGTTTAGTAACACAATATTTCTTTTATGTTCCAACAATGGGTCCTTTACCTAATGGAGACTCGAGTCATAACATAATAAAGTATTTTAGTTGCAATCCTATCATGTGTTATTATAACAAACTTTTAAAACTTTAATTCAGTTTATGTATTGTCCCGCAGACATTCCATCAAACGAATAGTGTTCATAAGCCTTTCCAGTGTCTTTTCCCAACCTAAATGCATTATTGACTCATGTTTGTGTATTGCTATTAAGTTCATGGTATTCCACACATATCCTATCGGAACTATTACGTTTCTTGACTAACAAAATAGGACTAGCAAATGGGGAATAACTAGGTCTAATTATTTGGGCATCAAGCAGTTCATTCATTTTAGAATACACTAATTGCCTTTCGTCTGGGATAAGTCTGTACGGTCGGTGATGGACAGTCTCATGTGGATCGACAAGACGTACCCATCCTTAAATTCACCTATTATTAACTCGGGTATATTATGGGTAATTCCCTTCACAAAGGCATGACAATAATATTGCTCAAGGAGTTCTATTAATTGTGGTTCGAATTCAGATGGAATATCAGTAGTATTGAATAAAGTCCACTGTCTCAGTTATTTTAATTTTCTAAATACTGAAACTACTTTCGGTTATAAGAACACTAAATCCTAGACTTAAAATCTCACGGCAAATCATAATAATTGCAACTAAAAACTCATCCGGTATTACAATATGAAAAATACTTATCTCTAAGTGGTAACCGTCAATCAAACTTAAAATTTATTTGGTGTATATCACATTGGAATTATGCAAATTCAAGAATAGAAAGTAATAAATTCGGGCAATCGTATTACAGGCGCAGGGATATTAGGCGTACTAATAATCTCGACTAATTGAGCCATATTACGGTTTTGAAAATCTAATATTGCACACCATGAATCCTCACCCTGTTTCATGTTACCAAAACAAGGCGATGTCACCCTTGGTTCCAGACAGGTACCAGACAAGGTCCCGGTCTCCAGCTCCTCAAAACCCAGAATCGCCTCCCAAACGCAGCTCAAATCCGACGTAAACACCTACGCCGACTTCATTCACTTCGAAAATATAGCGACTAAAGCGGGCAAGAACCCAACCAATTCGTCCGTAATAACTCCAATAACAATGCTTTGGATCATTAGATAACGCTTAGACAATATTCAAAATCAACAATGAACCACGCGGGCATTTAGAATACTACACAAAACAATAAAATGTGCTTTACTTCATTATTACGTTCCAGTTCAATAATTGCAGCATATTTCTTCATTTATATCCATCCTGTCAGTAGTGACATTTCAGATTAGAATTTAAGCCAAGAACTTTGTTTGTAAATTAAATCGCTGTAATATTAATAGTCATTAAAAATTTGATGACCTATCTTGACATAAGTTGGCAAATGTGCAACAACATTAGAGTGATTATTCTTTACTGAACATAACATCTATCTCATACTGAATACTCGTTACCAGAATTATAAGCAAGTTCAACCAAACCGCAAGACGTCATTATAGTGAGACCACCCGAAAACACCCTGTCACATAATAAATAAAACCTATGAAAATTGTATTGTGTTTCACTTTTAAAACAACGTGAACTAATGAGTAACCAATGAGGGTAGCCACGTATGAATTTTCCGCTAGAGGCGCCAGTGAAAAGTGAGGTGCTCACTTTTCGCTTGTCTGAATGTCATTTGTCACTATTTATGTATGGGCGGGCTTCGACAGCAAGACCTCACCTCGACGGTGGCGCCAACTGGTGAGCACAAAAACGGCGACCCTCATTCGATCGACGTCGCCAATGAAAAACCAAACCGTTCACCTCTTAAAAGCGTAAGCCAATTATTGTTGTAGGTACTAGACAAATGGAATACTTCGCCAAGTTGAGTACAAATAAAGCAACCCCCTTTGTGTGTGTCTTTCTCTTTAAATCAATCCTTTTAGCTATAAGCGGAGCACCAAATCACCAAACACCAAGACAATTAAAAGAATACCTTCGTTATTCACCGCTACCTGACCTTTACTTTCAGTATCAGTGGTGTCAGTTACTGCATACAAATAAAAAGTATTCAAGAAATAATTTTAAAAATTTAACATGCGACAAAATAAAACACTTGTCGAAAAGGTCACTGCACTATACGTCATATTATCTCGTTATCAATTTAAAAATGTATCAACATTGAATGCATAACCAAATACCTCACATCGAATTATTTTATTTTCTTTTTAGGTACGACCTTATAGTAAACTACCTCCATTATCTTTAACAATTTTGTAAACGTAGATTTTTAATTTTAAATCGAAAACATTTTCATTTAATTAACAGTGTGATGTAGAGGTATGGCCACTTACAAGAACGGCCATTCGATGAGCAAGTATGTTGTAAGAAGTGACGTTGTCATTCTAATAATAAATTATTGGAAGATTAATATGCCTCTTTGTTAATATCCCGAAATTAGCCCAAACCAGGAATATTACACCAACAAACCTTACGGACGGACTCTTCCACGGTCTCTTCAAGACCCGACCAGCCCAACTAAGATTCATCACTTCTTATATCACAATACTTCAAATGGTACTTGGCCCTTGGGCAAAATTAAAGTCTGTTACCAAATGTAATGAAATTAAAAATATGTCATACCCAATACTCGCGAAAATCCTCCATACCGATAGGTACTTGCCATTTTTCTGCACAATCCTTAAGTTATACCAAAATTCTACGCCAGATTCCATCTTACATAGTATCATAGCAACTCACTGTTTACGCCTCATTACAATTATCACCATAAAAATATTCACTTTCCGTTGCCACAGGAGGTTGGGTAAGCACGTTGGGTAAATGCTGTGCCGATCCCACCGCTGCTTTCAGAGATTAAAGGATTTCTAATATTTCTATTGTGGATATCTGGCGTCCGCCATGTTCTACGTCTCAAAACACAGATTGGAATCAGTGCGCACAACCGGCGCGGTCAAGTCTCGATTGTCTAGTGTGTCAGTCGTCACTGCATAACCAATGCCAAACGTCACAGTGACACGCGACATCTCTAAGACAAACTTGACTAGAACTACTGACTCAATGAATAGGCTGAATCGATAACAGATGGCGTTACCAGTACGTAAACATAAACAAGTCCATTATTTATTTTACTTCTCCGACATATATATATATATACATATATATATACACATATATATACACACATATATATACATAATAATATGTGTATATATATATGTGTGTGTGTGTGTGTGTGTTTCACATCTGCCAGGCGTCCCATGACGGCTCACATTTTTTTATTAATTGTATTTCATATAAACTTGGCTTGAACACTGCCGTGCACCCTATTTACCAACGACCAAATAAATAATAAACGAAATAAAACTGTATTTAAAATTTCGAACTTGGCGAGGTGCACTGCCGTGCACCAAGTATTATAAGAAATAGGAAACGAAAAAATAATTTTAATGAACAAAACAAAAGGGGTATTTTTTGTGGAACTTGGCGAGGTGCACTGCCTTGCACCAAGTATTGTAAGAAATAGGAAACGAAAAAATAATTTTAATGAACAAAACAAAAGGGGTATTTTTTGTGGAACTTGGCTTAGACACTACCGTGTCTCTAATGAAGCTAATATTCGAATTTGAAATATGTATAATATAAAAACCAAACGGAGGTCGACCGATCGAGTGAGTGAGATAAAAGATGAGGCATTGTGAGATAGAATGAGCGTCGCGTCGCCACGGGCGAAGCGTAGGCCACGCCAAAATTCAGTTTACAATTGAGCCATAAGATGTTTCACATCAAAATTCTAACTCACACCGTCGGCGTCGGTCAGCGTCAACCTAATATTTAAAAAAAACTATTTCAACATCGACATATAGAAATAACCCGAAAACTACACGCCAGCTGATATCACTCAAATTTAGGTGCTACTACGACTACAGGATAAACGCCATCTTTCGAATAAAAAAAGAATAATAAAATTCGGAACACTCAATAAAAATTTGTCAGGTAACACACATAGTAAAAAAAACTACTGTGGAATTGCGAACCTCTTTCTTGTCCTTGTATAAGTATATAAAAAATCAGCTACTTGTAAAGTCCGTTTTTTTAGAATAGACTTAACCACAAAACAAATATGGCCGATAATTGTCAAAGTCACAGTAGTCAATAAGACACTGCCATTACACATGACAGTAAAACCAACTTATATTAAACCCAACTTAAGACTGAAACGAAAGAGGCGCTGTCGGACGCATTTGACATTCATTTGACCAATCATTGCACACTAGTAACTGACAGATGAATGACCACATCGTACTTATGAATGACTTTTCGTTAGTTCCAATTTTTGCCATTTCAGAGATAAGTTGGGCGCACTGTAACCTTGAAATGAAGAGAGGCGCTGTCGGAAGCAATCGGACCAATCTTCGAGAAGTAGGTAGTAACTGACTGATGAATGGCCACAATGTACTTTTGAATGACTTTTTAACATGGCGGCGTTAGTTCCAATTTTTGCCATTTCAGAGATAAGTTGGTGGTAATTATCGAAAAAAATGTCAAACATGTCAAGTTCTTGTTGAAATGCATGTTGAAATTATACATCTATGAAAAGTGAAGTTATGGATTTGCACAATGTTGAAATTTATTCATTATTATTGTAATTTAAAATCAGTTTTTGTTGTAAAACACAGGGCGATATACCGAGTGAACCGATTGAATTGTTTCTAAGTTGTTTCACGTGTGTAACATTGTGGAAATTTGATGTTTCGGAAACTCAGTGATTTGTTTTGTAGTTAACTCTCTTCTAAAAAACGGACTGTATGCTCTCTGACTCCGTCTCACAGACTCAAGATTAATTTTTAAGTTGATCATCGACGCAAGCTGCGCCAGCAAGGGCTATGGGCGCTACTTGTTGCCCAGTAATTATTATCTTTAATTTTAATTTAATAATATTAAAAAAAGAATCAATAATAATTAATTAATTCTTTGATTTTTAGCTTAGATACTTTTACGCAGCTGTGCTTTTACTTCTAGAAAGCTTGCATATTTATATTTGCTGACAAAAATATGTACGAGAAATAACAAAAATCCTCCATTGCCGAACACGGCCGATCGAAGCAAGTATGCCATGTCGGAAGATTTGTACTAGGATACCAGGAATATGTTAGAGGTGATATTGCCTTATATGAAGCTAAAAAGTTTAATGGTATTCAGTGCTAGATGGTGTAAGTGTAGGTTCGTAGGTTCAAGTGACATCGTTGGTATGGCATTAAGTGTTCATTCCTTGGTAAACCATACCTTGTTTTTAGAAAAATTATTCACACCTTATTTTTGTACAATAATACTAATAATTAAGTTTGACCTTTTTTCCATAAATATTTCTGAATTGGATAGTCCATTCATTGAGCAAGTCTTGTAAGATATGACATCAGGCTCCGATTAAAATAATAAGTGGAGGTACGATACATGTTGCAAAAATGGGAAATATTTAAGTTTCCCGAAGCGAAGTAACGACGATCACCAGGGTTTGTAATAATAATCGACACGCTCCTTCTCTGTCTACAAGCAAATCTATCATGACGTCATCAGGGTCGCAATTGTCGCTTGTCGCCTGACGGTGAACCACTCTCACTAATGTCCGCCCAACTTATCTCTGAAATGGCAAAAATTGGAACTAACGAAAAGTCATTCATAAGTACGTTGTGTTCATTCATCTGTCAGTTACTAGTGTGCAATGATTGGTCAAATGAATGTCATATGCGTCCGACAGCGCCTCTTTCGTTTCAGTCTTAAGTTGGGTTTACTATACTTGAATGCGTCAGCGACTCAGCGTCACGCACGCGCGCTGCGCACTCGGTCCTCGGCTCGGGCGCGGCCGATCGTAGCGACGCCGCCATGTCGGAAGATTTTACTAGGATATCAGAAACATACAAGCGGTTCGTCAAATAGCGCGCTCCCGTTCAAGTATAGTTGTCGCTATTCCCCGCTAGATGGAGAGAGTAGGTGTGCTACAAAGTTACGTGAAAACTAGGAAGTTATTTTGTGGCACCTTTCCCCTACAAGATGGCGTTAAGTAGTTTATAGCGTGGCCTAGTTGGCAGTGCCCCTGCATATGAAGCGAAGGGTCCTAGATTCAATTCCCAGCCCTCCTCTAGTGACAGATTTTTTTTATTCTCGGTTTATGGGTGGTAGTGATGTGTTCTTTAATTTTTTGTTGTTCAATATTGTCCATGCCACCACTGTACTTACATGACATGCCAGCGTTGATTTAAGTATTTTTTATTGATTTTGAAATATCTAATGTTTAACCACTGGTTACTAATAATGTTTCCATAATCTGCTTATGTAATTTGAATTTTGAATAATAATATTATTATAATAGCTTACAAAATATGAAAAATTTCTATCACAGCGATTAGACAACCACAGAACCTACCTATTACATTTATAATAATAACCAACCTTTTACATTCATTAGAAAAAATAAACAAGACACCGTACAGAATTTCATTCGTCAGCTGGAAAAAGGAAAACAAACGAAAGTATTGTTAGCTCCCCAGCCTTCGGTGAAAACTTTAAGTAAGACGTGAAAAATGGGAATATGAAAAGAAATAATTTTCCGCGCGACTCGTCTGTGCAAATGAGCTGAATGAAGGAGCAGCTCATGCGAATGATTGAGTGCTCGAGATGAAACAATGTTTAAGTTCGCTGTGACGCTGATTGGTAATCTTTAAAAACAAATTTAAAGTCAAGCGAATCGTCATGAACTCTATCGACCCGTACGTGACTGATGCATTTAACTATTACTGGTATTTACCGTACCAGGTAGGTAATATACATATGTGTACCGATTTTAAGTTATGTTTAAGTATAGGTATTTAAAACTGCAACTTCTTTATTATTCCATACTTTTACGAGACTTGACGACCCGAATGGCGCAATGGTTAACACGCCGGATCGCTGTTCCGAAGGTCCTGGGTTCGAATACCAGCAGCGGACCTTTTAATGATGAGTGTATTGAAATGATGTCGTTCTCGGTCTGGGAGTACCTATCCTTGTCTTATATGTTGTCCATGGCACCCACAACATAGGGAATCCTAGTGTGGAGCTATAAATGTGTAGAGTCATTAAGAAGTACTGCAATGTGCATGTCTAATAAATTAATTTGCGTTATTATGTAACACAGTACCTTTCAATAAAGTAACATTATAAAGTTGGTAACATACCTACTTAAATTATAAATTAACGTCCATAAACACGTTAAGCCGATTTCAGCTGCTATCGTTGAAAAGACAATTTGTTTAGCCTCCAATCAGGTGGGGTATGCTCGAAGCCTGTGAGCAGGTTATGCAGCCGAAGCGGCTGTCGTCCGGAACGCGTTTCTAAAAAGAAACGTCACAGCGACATATCCGCCGGTGGCTGTGGCCAGTTTGCGGGGACCCCTATGAGGACAGGCTGTATTCAAACCACCAATATACATGCGATAACTATCGAATTGCTGGGCACGGGTTTTTCCTTTTACGAAAAGTGTATAAAAGCAGTCAATCTTACTTTTCCCATGTGTGATGTTGGTGAGCTGTTGCTGAACCCTCAAATCACAAGAGGAGACTCCAACCCAATTAGCGTTATGGATTGTAATTGACAATAAATCTTAAGCAATATACAATTAGGTCTTAACTTGCATCTTTGCATAAAACAATAGTATGCAAAGATAGATGAAGTTACAACAAAATACAGTAAAATTTAACAGACTGTATTTAAGAAAGCACAAGTTTTATTAAGAAAATACTAGGGCGACAGACGCAGACATGAGGTATGGAAATTACATCTCCCCCGCAACTTGCTTTCACGGTCCACTGGGCTGATCATAATAAAAACTCGCACCGTCGCCTTTGCACTGAAGTTTGACCATAAATTCGGTGGTCGGTGCAGTAATCGCCTCCCGCTCGCCGCCGGCAATCTCCACCCTAGATCTGCTTTTAATATAATAATAAATATCACCAGAATACACTACTTTTTTGCAAAGTTTTTTCTCTTTGTTTCCCGAGGGCGGCAACACCATTAAAAAGGTGGGGTGGGCGATATTTTATGCGATTTTAAGTGTGTTGGCTATGATCTAAGTGGCACTGTTATGTCTTGAGAAAATTCACGTATTTGTTAGTAACTTATGTGCACAATCTGTGGATCTTTGGATTGGAGAATATGTTCATTGGTGTCGTTGTGACATGAAGTTCAATAGGTCCAGTATGTTTTATAGGTACATGCCTTTGTCTAGTATTGGGGAAACTCCAAAGCAGGACAAAATCGATGACCCGCTTTCTTTAGAACCCTTCACGTCCACAAAGTTGAATTCCTATTAAGTTGAATTCTCTGAATGTTGAAATCGCAATGAACAATAATACTATTTCTAAGTACATGACATGAAGCTACAAATACGCAACTATACTTTATTGAGGTATCCTTACCTGGCAACCGTGAAGTCGCGATAGATTCCGGTCGAGACACATGTACATATGTATTTTTGCGATAAATAACTTATTTTCTGCAGTTACGGGTGCTTGTGATCCATTTGTGCAGTAGGTACAAGTACGCCACACGTGCAAATTATTTATTATAAGTATTTAGCCTGATTATAAATAATCATATGCACATTTCAAGCGCCTTTATCAATTAACGTTAAAACCGTAGCAGCTTAAGACGAGGGACGCCCTGTTGATGATAAAGTTTCGTTCGTTAGTCAGTGTTTTTGTCTAACAATTAAAACAGCTTATCTCGATCCCGTTTAGGCCGCGAACACAAGTGGCGGTGATATCGCTCATTATTCCGCCGAGCACGAGAGGGTTAACTTTGAAGTATCATTGCCATTTATTAATGGTCAAGTTCAACCCCCGGCCCCAAATTGAAACTGATTGCGGTAACTGAATTATTAAATTGACGTCACTTGTTTTTGAATACTCAATGCCCAGTTTGCGTAGATATTTTAATGATTTTAGGTTAGTAAGGTTGTATTTTGTTGATTGAAATCGAAAACAGTATTAGAACTTAAAACATCAGTGAAAATATTAATTAAGCTGCTTCAGCTCAAACACTTTCTTCACATTGTGATATTATGTTGCATATTACATTGCAATTATAGTTATCGGTCGATATATCATATAATGTAATAATCATTATTACCTAACCTAACAGAGTAAATTAAAACAATAGGTAAGTATACTTAGTTCTTAATAACAACCCCATTAAGTATCTAATAGATAATATAGGCCTATTTTTAAATCAATTAACGTAACTACTTATAAATACATAACAGGATACTTAACTAATTTTACGAAGACGATGAAATGCATGCTCCTACCAGTAGGCAAATATTAATTACCTACAAGGTTTTCATTAATTTTACAAAGTTTGTTAACGTAAAATTGACACTTATTGCTTTTGCTCGAATTTATCGGAAAAACCAATTAATCACGTCCTCTGTCCAATAAATCCCCTTACGGATTTTAATTATATTCTTATGATTTTAATTTCTGCTTCGACCCTCGCGCGAATCTTGGATTTGCGAACAACTGTCTCCACTCGGCTTTTTTTAACTTTAGTCAACTTTTATTAATAAAGGCGCAAGATAATTAATACTACTTAAATTTTGTTTAAGCATTTCAAAACTTAATAACATTTTGTTTTAGGGAATTATGCGGAATAGGCTGAATATTTTTTTCTTTATCAGATGAATTAATTTCTTGCTACAATAATATTTTATAAGTTGTGGTTTTGCCACGTATGATATTTCCATAGCGCATAAAATCATTATGTATACGTATGTACTGCAATAAGTATTGAAAGATGACTATTAACGTTATATTTGGTTGTCATTACATATTAAGATGAATCATGAGTTAATTAATGTACCTACCTACTTACGTTTTTGTAATATTTGTTTTAAAAGTTGGTAACTACTTCTGATAACCAAGAAAATTATTAGTAATTACTGAGGAAAGAGATTTGCCACTGGCAAATCAACGATAACATACAAATGAAAAGATTAATATCATAATGAACCATTGAAAAGAAACACAGCAAGTACAGTATTTTATCAATTATATAGGGTGACTTGTAATTCGACGTATTCCTTTTGGATGTGATAATAAAACTAATTTCCAAGAAAATTAACCATAATGTCCCTAATACCAAGGAGGCTCGTTATCGAGATAATTATTCAATATTTTTGATTTATTACAAAAAATTCTCTGCAAAAATTCAATAATTTCAAAACTAGTGTTCCACTGAATTATTTTTTTAAATTTTAATCAGTTACCTATAACTACCTCAACAAACATTAATTAAGTCATTCAAACAGAAGTTTTTTTTATTTATTGATTGTTTTAAATAGTCAAATTGGCATTTTTTTAACCAAACTCAAAATAATAGGTAATATCTCGATAACAAGCTGACTTGGTATTAGGGTTATGATGGTTAATTTTGTTGGAAATTCGTTGTACTATCATATCCCAAGAGGAATACGTCGAATTACAAATCACCCATACATCTAATCAGTTTATATACAATAGGTTCTATATGAGCACGTCTAAATGATTTATTTTTTTACATACAATCATAAAACTTCATATTGAATTGATTTTTTAACCAACTACTAACTATAACTGATAAACTTATATCTGAATTAACTTAGGTGGGTACTTGTTTAAAGTGGCGCCAGTAAAATAAATGCTTAATTAAAACAAAGATTTTGAATGCTGACATTTTTAATAACAGCGGAATTACGGCGAACAGTTAGCAATTCATAATCATCAGCAATCGCATAGCAGGCGATAATAATTGTCCAATTCGGACCAAAAACCGCGCAATTACGGCGCCATTTGTCCACAACAATAGAAGCGTCCTTCGTCCCCTTTTTCTCGCGAAATTAGTGATGACTTCAATAAAAATAATTCTTGTCTTTTAGGCAAATTGCATCGCGAAGAGTCCAAGAAAGCCTTTAATTAAGGTCACCCCTCTGCCACCCCGTAAACAGCGAGAACGTTGTTGCTAGTATTGCTAGAACACTCGATATTGTGAGGATGTCCTGATTTTTGCAATTCGGTCAGGAAAATGGGCCTTATTTTGGGCGGAATCTTTTTAAGAAACATTTTTGTGAGATTCATGTTCACTAAAACTCCCTTGATTGCCATCCGACGAAAGTGGAAGACCTCGGGATTTCATGTGGGCATACCGATGCCTCCCATACAGGAATAAAATTAAAGTGAGACATATTTGAATGTAGGTATATTAAAATAGCATAGCTTTACTTTTTTAATTGAATCATACACTCTTATAGAACAGGTAAAATACTGTCGTGTAAATTATAGTCATTTTTATATAATAAATAAATAAATATTTCATAAATACATAATTAAAAGTAATACACTTCTAATTAAGTATTTACACATCTTAGTTGTCATTATAATTATATTTTTGTGAATAAAATATTAAGGAAATAAATTTGCAATCACTTTGTCCTGATTTTCCTGCGTTCAGCTGGTCACATTACTTGTGGCCGTCACCTTTTATTTTTGTTAATTCTCGGGGCTCTTTCTTCGCCGCATAAGTTACTCCCTCCCCCAACCTCCGTGATTCTTTACGCCTTTTTGTCACCGTTTGAATTCTTTTGAAGAAACCCTTTCTTCCCATCTGCTACGCCCGTCAATATTAACTCCGCCACGAGTTAAACTTTTTAATATCCGTTAAATTTTGTTACGCCAGCGTAATGCCTTTTAAGGAGCTTGGAAAAATTCAGCACTTAGTGACAATCTTATTAAATAATTTTAATCGGGACCAAGATAAACGAAACAAGAACTTTTAGTAATGTAATCACTATTTTCTTTACAACAATCGTCTCCTTAAAAATACACTGTTTGACAAAGAAATAAAAAAATCAAGGCACCCTAACAACAATCGTGTATAATTCTAAGATTCATTAAGTTATTCACAGGGGAAGTAAGGAAAAAGACAAAAAATTATGTAAGCGAAATGTTTAAAAAAAGTTGTTTGAAAGAAAATCATGATGGGGCCACAGTTGTCGAGACACGGAATTTTTAATCCATTTCCCAGCCGATTAATATTCAGAGCCCGGCTGGTCTGGTTCATCTCCTCTGCCATTATTGCTTGGACGCCGTCTCCGGCACCACCGGCCTACTCTGCTTTGATTTCCAAACTAATTACCTTCCTTTTGTAATGAATTACGTCGTCCAAATGTAAATCTTGCGGCCGAATTCTACGTACAAATTTTACCAGGGTAGTTAGAATTTTATTCTGGAAAACTTCAAATTTGAAATTTTCAAAGTTTAAAATCCAAAGGACTAAATTTATATTTTTTTAAATCCTGATAAATTTTTCGATACACTCTTCTTAAAGTTGGCACTGATAAAAAAATCTATGAAAGTTTTGGCATATCTATTGTAAACAGACGATGTTGAATATAAAGGTCCTTGTTTGGTTTATTCAAATAGAGATGACCCGGGATAAATATATTCATCCACGACAATTGATAGTGTGGATTCAGTTTGCAATTACATAAAGACAAACCAAGTCAGACCTGTTTTGCATCTCGAGTCAAAGCAATATTGCCTTAATATATTCAATATCCGGAGAGATGATAATTTACCGACTCGGGTAGAATCCATTATGGGTATTTACTTGACCTGCGTTTAGTGCTTACTAAGACAACAGGGGTGACCGAGCGACGCACTCTATGTTGAGGGACTGTTCGAGAAGTCTCCACATCTCTGGGGACTCACAGGAAATCGATGGAACAATTACTTTTCTGTGATCACGATATCTTGGCACGAATTACTTGCGGTTTCAAGAAAATATTTAAAATGGTGAACAGAAGACGTTTTTATGCCCTATGGAAATAAAAATGAATACTTATTGGTGAAGTGAAAAAAAAATGCTATTATTTTAAGTGTGAAAGAAAGTTTAGAATTTAGTTGTTATGCACTTGCTGTCTGTAACTGCTGTGGAGAGGATAAAACTTTTTGGTAGGTTTTGCCACTTCCAGAATTATTCAATATTGGGAAACAAAATTTTAATGATGAATTTTAATTTCCATTCTCGGTGTAGGATCTTGTCTCTACATGGGATGTGGGGCTATGAGTGGCTTTATTACATTATATTTATCTATATTAGCAATTATTTAAATACATACTTCTGACACTTTAATGATTTCAAAACAATTTTTTCTCTTAGTCCTACTAATATTATAAATGCGAAAATTTGTAAGGATGTATGTGAGTGAGTGTGTGTGTGTGTTTGTTGCTCTTTCACGCAAAAACTACTGAACGGATTTTCATGAAACTTTGCAGTAATGTAGCTTAGACATCGGAATAACATAATTTGTTAAAATTTATAGAGATTTTTGAAGGGACTGGTTTCCCGAAGCGAAGCGAGGGCGGATTTACTAGCCTTTAATAAACTTGAAAAATTATTCTTAAATTACATATTTACTATTTTTCCCCTTTCAAATATTTTTACAATTATTGTTTTCCGATTTATTATACTATTCACTACAACGTATTGAATTGAAAAATATTGATTTTCAAATGTAATAAACGTTTGTTCCCCGATAAAATCACGTAGGTATGCTTTATGAAGTACGGTACCGGTGGTGGCGCGAAGCACAACTCAAACGTTCGAGATTTGAATTCCAAATTCGTTTCGCGGTTATTTCGATTCACCTTTCTGTTTTTCTTCTTATTGTTTATCTTACGTTTTTGTTTGTCGATGGCATCGGATGAAATGTTTGCGTGTAGAGTTGTGACGGTATTGTGAAAAACGTTAATATGACTAGAGCATTTTTCATAAATGAAAACATTATTAATATTAATTGACGATCATACGATAAAATTACTTAATATTAATTGACGATCATACGATAAAATTACTGTGAAATTCCGATTTCACAGTAATTTTATCCGTATAGGTATCTTCTAATTGGCGCGTCTCATAATTCTTCTCGATCCTCTGAATCTGGTTTCAATCTATTTCCTTTAAGTCCTGAGTTCATTAGGTCGATCCGGGCCTTTATTCTTTATACCTGAAACCTAAACGAAAGAACATGATGGTTATTTAGTGGTTTAATATTTTAAATGCAACAGTAGAGTTAGTAGGTACCTACTTACCTACTGATATATTTTTAATCTATAAGTGGCACAAATTACACCTTGCAAAACAGTGAATGAGACTAGCCGTCCTCGAGAGGACCTCATATTGAATTTGCTGAGCTCTACCAATACAATCCATTTGAATTCTGACGTCATTGAAGTTTATTTGGAGATCAGGAATGGCCCATAGAAGATATCTCCTACACATTACTAGGCGGTTTATCTGATACCTTGTCCATTATTCACGTAAACAAAAAAAAAACTTCGAAACAACACCGTCAACGGGATAAAATCATACGTGTATTATAGCGATATATCTCGGAAATCCGGGATAATCTATAAATATTGCACCCCGACATTTTGGTTCGCGAACCAAATTTTAAAGTGACAATATTCCTTATTGTATCGGCAGTGTGAAAAATGTATGCACACCCCCTCGAACCGGAATGATAGGTAGAGTAACCAGCTTATTGTGTCTTGATAAGGACGTCTGGTAAAGCCATAGACGATGAGTAAAATGTAAAAAATCCTTTATTATTTGATAAACTAGCTATTACTAAATAATTTATAAATAATGAAGATGCAAAGTAATAGTAATATTAGAGTTGTGTAATGTGTGTAATATGTAATTAATTTAATACATTTATAAACCTAACAGATATATTCAGTTGTAAGCATAGGTTAACAATTTTAATGTCAATAAGGATATTCATCAACAGCATTTACTGTTATCATTACTTCGAGCTTTTTGAATCCAGTGGATAGCCGCTGTCAGCATCTCATCAGCCCATCTGTAAGGGAACATTTTTTTGTTTTAGGTTACTAATGTTTAGTGTCGCAGATGCGATTTCTATTTTAGGACCGTTCTCCGACCTAGTTATTTGTCCTTCTAACAATAAAATTTTGCTAGTCCATAAAACGGCTACATTTTTGTCCTGGAATTTATTACTACGAGTATGGTAGAAGTAGCGATGTTGGAATACTCGCGTATTTCATGGCGCGCGTAGGGAGTTATTAAAATTATAAACAAATAAAATTATTCAGCACGCACCCTTACGAACCGAGCATGTTCTGAATTCTTCATGTGGTACACATACAGAATAAGCATAATATATTATATTTACTTTCTTGTAAATATTGTAATTTTCAATCAACGCAGTATTTTATTATGTGCACTGTTATTAATGTTTATACCCGTTTTGTAATACTATGTTTCACAATGAATTCGTTACATGGAATTGCAATATTATAAGTGTGTTATAAAATATTTAGTTAAGCACGTTCAGTGGTATGTTCATAGGTAAATATTGTACTTACATTGCAAGCACTTGTTCCCATACAGTGGGTAGTTAGTTCAAATATTTACATTAAACCTGATGATATTTTTTAATATTAAGTCAATACGTTTGAAAAAGTGCATTAAGTTGATAATATACTGTTGGTAGAAAAGTTGGTATAAACAGAAAAACGGTAATAAGTAATTTTCTGTATATTAAACGTATCTTGCTGCGTCACAAGCCACTAAGAATGAAAACAAATTATAGTAACATTCTAAATGTTCAAGTAGAGTAAAGACTTTCAAGATAATCAAGAAGGGAAATAAGTACAATTTCTCTGACACAGTACCCATGATCATGATATGCAATATGCTGCCGATACTTCAACGAATTACATGGCTATTGAAGGCCATAGAACAGACTATCAAGAGTCCCCTAAACATAATTTAAATGCTCAAATCGATGAGTTAAGTTTAAAATAACATGTAAAGCTACGTCATACATGTCTGCCATAATTCATCTCACGTCGATCTCGCAGCTATCTTGCCTCGCGATAAGCGTTTTCTCATGACTTGCATATTCTCCAAGGGAGCGCGGCCAAGCGTGATCCTACCAATCGACATGTTTATCGCTTTAATATAAAATAAAGGGAACCGGGTTAACGTATACCGATGGATGAGAAACGACACTATACGAGGAGAGGAAATTGTATTTTTTTGAATTTGCGTCGCGAAATCGAGTGCCGTCTTTGCGTCTTTGCTTGGTGACAGAATTTATGGTTCGTTCGTTTCAGGATTTAATACGAAATGAATTAACAATCATAAAGTTGTATCTAAATATAATTATTTAAAAAACACCGTAACTGGACTAGCAAGATAGATATGGATATTCAAGTAGTGATATTTTTTGCATTAAGCATAACTCTTATTTACATTTACTAAGATATCCATGTACATTACGTGGATATGGCATGGGCAGGGCACAGATCTCTCGTTATAATTGAGGACACCTCCATTTCACATTAGGATATGTATAGATAAAAGATAAATAAGTAAGTTCAAGAACTACCATAGCCACTTGACCACCATAAATTACAACTGGATCAAGTAAACCCCTACCGTGGACAGTAGGGTAACGGTATCGCTCAGGCGGACATTCCAACAATGCCGTTAAAAATGGATCCGCTATCGAGAGTACCCAAGTGTCGGTCCCGATGAATCACTTCACTGCACCCAAAGAAGGAAAACCTCTTGAATATTATTTGCACATTTCAAAACATCAATCAATTTATTGGTTCTATTTGATTGCAAATTGGTTAGAAATTTTTTGTTCAAATTTGTGAAGCGATAAAAATTTTGCGAGAAAAATATCATACATTTGTAGGTGCCATAGCATTTTCTTCTCTTATTTTCTTTTTTCTTTTTCTTCTCTGCCAACGCGTCGGAGTTACCTTTGTTGATACTGAGGTCCACAGGCGGTGATTTCCACTTACCATTAAGGTTTTTATGGTTGGTTAGTTAAAGTATCAAAATGCTTCCACGACCTCCACAATATATGGCATTCGCTTTATTTCGTTATAAATACTTCCTCATTCGCGGCATAAAATATTAATCTGTGAGGTAACGGCCCCGTTATTAGCAATAACGTTACACGGGCACGGCTATAGTATTCTCAACAGCGGTATGCTCATAAAAGCTGCGTGTTGTAGCGATTGTGTGAACAAGCGGCCACGTGGGACGCTAAACTTCAAGAATTCCCCATCGGCTTGTCGCGAACAGAGTTTTACGGCCAAATTAATATGGCAAATTAATGCGTTCCCGCACCGTATAATTTTCACGTATAGGGGTTTCTTGCGACAAGCCGACATATTGTTACGGGGGTACAGTCCCACTAGGGCGAGATTCGGATCATTTTTCCATATGGAAATGATGTAACGTACGGAGCGCACAAGACAACAGCGATATGCTAATTAAAGGAAAACACACAGAACGTAGGCCCTGTTTATTTTCGGTCCACGTAGAGAAACGCCGTTTGTTTTTTAATTCCTTCTATTAAGGCTGTGGATGGCCTCAGCACTTATGGAAGTTTCGTTTTGATGTGTCTCTCCAGGCACTTGAGGTAAATAAGGTCGTAATTCTGTAATAACAAACCTTTCATTATGTAGGTATAGGTTGTGGGTCACTTAGTTATTTCAGTAGAATAGATCTAAAGTTTTTTTCGTATGAATATAATAATTTACCTACTGACAATAAGCGTAATTTGACCATATAAGAAATTAAATTAAATCTTAAATGCACTTACATTAAATACACAAGAGTTCCAATGGAATCTTGCAATATCGTTAAAATAATTACACTCTCTGAAGTTAAATTATTCCTTAACTTTGTAACTGTACTAGGAGTGTATAAGGAGCATGTGACTTTATGAACGCGATTCGTCACGACAATTGAACACGTGAAGGGTCCCTAATGAGAACTGTTCTTAGCAATAAGCAAGGATCTACGCGCAATAAAAAGGTGGATCTTGTGAGTTTCGTTTAATTTCCGGCGTTCTTCCTCTCCTATGCATGTGTTATTTAGAATCTTAGGGTAAAGGGTGAACACGCAGTGGCCATAGTTTACTTTAAATTACTTTTACGGAGACGTATACTAAAGTGAACAGATAGTATAAAGTAGGTAATACCTTAAAATGATATGCCGTAGGATTACTTGAACAAGTTCAAATCAGTCTGTCTTCGATCAACAATACCATCTAGATAACAGCTCATCGCCAAAATCCGTGTAAATAAGATCTCATCTCACCTAAGCACTTTAACCTGGTCAGAAATATTTACACCATATCACATACTTACGCCGATCCGTAGTGGAGCAACGTGGTGGAGTATGCTCTAGGCCTCCTCAATAATGAGGAGAGACCTGTGCTCAGTAGTGGGCCATTAATAGGTTGCAGCCACCCACATACTAACGATCGATCGTCACGAAACCAAATAGAAGCTGACATAGTGGGATTTTATTTTTGTATAATGGTTTTCTAGCACTAAGCCGACATCTACTTGGTATTGTTGGTCGTAGCATACTGTGAGATTCTTAGAAATACATGACGTTGTGTGAACAAAACAAAGAAATACAGTAGGCATATTAAAACGGGAACCAATATGAATAATTACATCAAATATGGCAAGACGTCGACAATATCGAGAGCAAACAATTAGAAGCAAGTTAGGGGAGGCAGGGCGCCGATTAAGTTATACACATGCGGGTTAGAGGGTAACCTGAGTCAGGAAGATTAAGATTCATCGAAAGGCCCTTACATGGAAACAAACATTGTATTACGAACCGGTGTCTTGCCAATGTTTGCTAAAGGTAGGCGGATGTTAATTTGGTATTCACCCCCTTTGCGAGCGTCGTAGCCAATATTAATATTTTGGTTAGGCCAGGGGCTTTCGTGTAAAAGGTTAGGTAAGAAAGGTGACAGAAAGATTAGATTTTCTTAGTGAAGTTAATTTGCGGTTACAAACAAGGGGAGGTCCCTTGGTGCTCTTAATGTCCTCGGAACGCCTTCGGGCTGTCCACGCGGGTTGATTCGGCTTGACCGTACGCCAGGGAGCGTTCCGAACTATTAAAGCGCTAAGAGACCCATTATTTTACCCTCTTGGGTCCTGTCATCTGAATAAATTAACGTCTTAATTGTCGCTATTGTAGTTTTTGCGGTGCTGGCATTTTTATTGCGCATTAAGAATAATAACTCAGTTACGCAAGCAATACCTAGAATAGTGTAATCGTGAATTTGTGAAAGTTGAAAACATTTTAGTATTTTGATTAGAGACAGTAAAGGTCTTTCTCAAAATGACCGGTAGTCGATAAGCAAGTTAATCCACAAGATAAATAGCGGTCATACGATCATTGTGAATGGCCAATACGAGGGGACAGTTGAGTGATGCGTTTCTTTTGTCTCGCTTCGGGCAAAACGAGACAATGTAAGGACGGACTTAGCGCGTCAGCAATCGACAGCGGATGAGAAATCTTCCTTACATAGACGTAGGATATCTACGAATTGCCATCTTAGAAACTGTTATACTTAGGTATGTTTCTAAACGTTAACTTTAAGTAACGGTTAATTTTAAGTCTATTGTTTCAAGAAATATACATATACCTACTCGTAGTACCTACAGTGAGTTGAAATTATAACTATTATAATATTGGTTCACTCAATTATATTTTGTTGAGATTGAGCTATAAAATGTTTTAAAAAATCTGAACTGTTTAGTTATGAACATCTTAATAGCCTTGGATGAATAATAAAACTCATAATGACGTTCCAGCTTTGTTCTTAGTTATTGTTATTCAGTGTTATCATTCGTTCCATCAATGACTATTACCTCGTCATAGAAAATATAATTGCAACAAACGAACTACAAAAATGCCACTTTAGCCCAACGTTTTTTATTGTGATGTCACTAGTATGTCACTACACCACTACACTCATGTCACTGGTAGGTAAATAAGATATTTTTGTATGGGCAGTACCTAAACTACGAAAATACAAGTTTTAAAAAACTTTAAGCCTTTCTCAATTTTAGAACTTTTCAAGCCTTTATCAAACTTGAGTATCCAGATTTTTCTAGGAATTTACTTAAATTAAACCTTTAGGAATGTCTACAAATTCCTAAGTCTTTTCTCCAAATCTGTGGCAAACATCTAAATTCTGAAATGTCCGGCACATTAACTACAGTACCGCTGCCCATCGGAGGGGAAACGCTTTAAATCGCCACCTATTGTAAGGAATGCAAGACCAGCAATACTAATCTAAAACACTTCCTCCCACCAACTACTGAGAACATGATTTTAAATGACATTTACTCCTTATTCGCTTATACTTACCTACTCGTTAAATAAAAACTTTTTCAAATAGGTATATCTACAGCTTAAAAGAAATGAGTAGTAAGTAGGTACGTCATATTTCATTACAACTCCAAATTGGACAAAAATCATTTTAATTATTTATCCAAAACAGAGTTTGAATACTAATACATTCATTTGAAAAAAAATCTCTTGTACTTTCCATCTCTTTTTTATCTTTTCCCATCACGAATGACAAAAAAATAGAAATTTAACTTCATACTACTTCTTGTACCCTCTAAAGTGTCAAGTTTAACCATGACTTTAATTATATTAATAACCTCCAATTTGAAATGCTCAAAAGCAGTGTCTATCTACAAATTCCATAAAGCTGAAAGATTAAGACAATAAATATATTTTAACACCAGACAGAACCCTCCTTTTACGTCGTCGGTCAGTTCCAGAACTGTTATCGGATAAACCGTTACTAGGCAAACATGAGTCCGAGGATTCGCTGAGATTTGCGAACTGCTAGCTATCGGATAAATTGACCGGTAATAATAAAATGTAAGGGGTAAGAAGAATGTAGATGGCTATTTAGATAATTGTTCGCAACGTTCGCATACAGCGGCTAGTGTATCGGAAAAGTCATCAGATAGTGGGCGGTTTTATTGCCACCGCCCGAGGTGGTCATTTACAGAAAAACTATCAATGGCTGTAGGAAATGGATGATTCGCTATTTATTCTGCGAGAAATTGGTTTGATGACGTAATAAGCTACGAGAAAGAATACAAATGACTGTAGGGTTACTGTTATTTTAAACTTTTATCGTTGTAAATACTAATCATGTTGACTGTATGTCGAGTAGGTACCAATGATCTTTTTATTCCACCCTTCCGCTGCCGTCTATGACAACTGTGAGAAACACAAAACAAGACTAAAATTGAGAACATAATAAGTAATCCGTCCAAAAAGTGTAATCGGCTCTTTGTAATTTGCTCTAATATTGTAAAATGCAAGTTAAATAAATACTCCAAAATAACACTGAAAAGACAGTAACGTAAACAAACTGGCGACAAACAAAATGCTACTGTAAAGAAAGACGAATGTTTGTGAAATGAAAAAGTAGGTAACTGTTTATTTGCCGCTGCCGGTCTAAATAACCCGGCAGGTGAGAAGTGTAATGGCATGCGAATTCCCTTTTGCTCTTACGGCTTTCTGTCGTACCAAGGAATATTTTATGCGTCAGTAAACGCATTCAGACCCCGCACCGAATTATGACGGTCAACTGACCACCCGATGCGGAGACTAGCGTAATCAGATCGACAAACATTTGGTCCTTTGACGAAGATAACCCGTCTTTGTATTTCGCTTTGTTTTCGAATGTCTTTATGTACCATACCTTTTGTTAACGAGTTTCAATAAAGATGTAGGTCTGTAGGTACTATAATTATCTATGTACAACATAATGTAGGTACCTATGTACTACACCTATACGTAATGGTATAATTTTTTATATTATAAAAATATATAGGCATGATTTGGAACCATTGTTGTCAAGCAGCAACTAAGTTTACCTTTAAATGTATAAAAAATTTAATAACCGAATTCACACATTTCATTCCGGTTTAACATTCAAGAAGTTTCATTCAAGTTCATCGACGCTTTAAAAAAATAGAAGAAAATATTTATCACGACGTAAAAAATCATACCTATTTTGATTTCATTAATTTTTAATAAGTATTGATTTTTATACACAATTTTGCTTTGCATTACAAGTTTCCATCCGATTTGTTTACACTTGCGTAATGTATTCAGATCTCGCGCGCAGTTCAAGTCGTTCAATAAAGAGGCATGCATGCGGCGCGGGGGCGCTAAGCCGAATATTATGAGTCGATAGCCGACACAGGTGGCGCTAAACACGCCTCTTGTACACCCGACGTTATTTCGTCTTGGATCATGTCAGTCACGTCTTGGGGAGTAAGTTTAACTGCAGGCATTACAGCTAAAAGTTTGCGGTGAAACGCTAAACTAGTGTCCATAACAATATAATAGGTAAGAGCCTAGTTTTCGCGGGGAAATACTGACCACCGCTCGTCAAGTTAGGTACCCTATTTATATCTTCATAATAATTGCTTGACAACAATAATGTCCCGGATAGAAAGGTGCAAAGCCAATTACTTTCTTTTTAGAAGCGACCATCACAGTCCTCAGGGGTAGCAACGTGACCAAACTTGAACGAGACTCATACTAATAATTACTAACTGAACTATTATTAACATTAACTAACAGGACTAACTACCACTAACAGTCCTCACACTTATTAAAATTAAAAAACAAAAATTATTTGCTAACTGGACCCACCATCCTAGTCTCTAAATTGAGTCTTGTACTAGGTTGGTCTCAGTTCTCATGGGCGGCAGCGGAAAGGCGGTTCTACATGCTCGTTATTATCGTCGTCGTCGTCGTCGATTATTGCTACCTTACCTTAATTCAATAAAAAACATCTTGACCGGGTTCTATTAGTTCACTTCAATAAAAGTAGATATGTTACTGTTAAAATGCATAATAAGTTAATGTGCACATTAACTAGGTAATCTGCAGATACACTGATACGATACGTTAAAGTGTAAAAAAAGGTATTATTTGTACTTTACCCAGTTAGTCTGCACAGCAACGGATGGTACATCGTTAAATTGCGGAAGACTGGCTACCTGAGTACCAATTTGTGTTGATGTCGTGGCCACATCGTAGATTTGCTCACATCATGAAATGATCGATCTGGCCGATCGATCGAGATTTGATCGAATCGTAAAAACGCGGAAAATAGGGCATAACTTCGAACCGTGATGTCTCCGGCGCTGCGGAAGGTCCAGCCCCTTCGCCCTTGCGTAACAAAGCACAGACACCCACGCTCGCCTGCGCAGCTTCGGCTTGCTGGTCGCCTTCGGCGACCAGCCTCAGCCGCTCCGGCTCGCCCGGGTGTCTGCGTTTTGTTACAGCGGGCGGGGGCTGCCCTCCCTCCGCGCCTCCGGGTTCTAAAAAACACTCTAGGGGTAGGGCATACAAGACGTGGAGTAGGGGTAGGCTAATTCGGTTCTGTAACCAATTCGACCTACCTAGGTACATTGAAGAATTTGACTGAGTAGTAATGGAAATGAGTATTCATTGTTTTACATATATCCAAAGTCAACTCAATTTTTATGTATCCGTTCAATGTTACTCGTTTTTAACAATTGACGTTCAAACAAGAACCTATTTTATAGACTTTACCGTATGCATGGTCGTTAGTCTGCAGATTAGCTAGGAAGTCTGCAGATTAACTAGTTAATGTATGAACTCAATTATAGTTTTTCCACTTTAACTGACTCAGCCAGATAATCTGCAGAAAACCTCGTTAATCTGCATTCTATCTGATTTACGCAAATTAACGGTAACATATAGATTCTCTAGTACATAGATTACTAGAGATTACTTTCATTTAAATTTTTCCAGTTGTGTTTCGCTGTCTGTACCTAAGTATTTGAACAAGCGATGAATAATAGTTATTATTTTCATTATTATGTAATAAAATACTTTCACTTTACAGAATAAGAAGAGCATTTGAATTCATTAATTAAATATTAATTATTACAAACCACAAAATGAGGCCCGAATAATGTAATCATTCTCATTCTTTGTTCAAATTCATTAAACATTGGTAGCGTAAGTACGTAAACGAAATAAAACAGAGGAACGAGCCCACACGGTGATGCATGGGGCCGTTGAAATAATATTATCGTTACGGAGTAAGTACTTATTCTCCAAGGAAAATCAACATAAAGTGAATAAAAGAAAATTATGAATCGCACGAAAATAAATTACCCCGTGTTGGCGGCAAAATAACATCACATTTGAATGCCTTTTATGCTTTATGGGCCCGTAACTATATGAAATAAGTCCCGGTGCTGTTTTATGGGACATGAGAGCACGTACGGAGCATAATTTTTGACTTGTTCTGTTTAGAAGATGTAAAGATGAGGTGTTGACGATTGTCAAAACTGTTATTGTAAAATTGTTAAGGATTTTTAAGTAACTATTTAAATACTTACAGATAGATACAAATTAAGAAATATGATGGACTCAATTTGAAATTTAAAAGACTGCATATTTTTATTACTATCATAAAATGCACATTGACTTTAACAAACTAATACTGATATTAATTTATACACCGAATTCATATAAAGTCAACATGTCATCCATTCTGCTCGGCAGACTAAAAAATGTGAGTTGGACAATTTATACTAAGTAGAGTAAAACAATTTAAAAAACACATGTTTATTAAGCTAAGTGAATTACAAGTGCAAAGCAATAAAAGGCACTGTGCACTTTGAGAAGTTCCCATAATATATGTGAAGCCAATCCTGAACATAGTACTGTATCATGCTATATTCTGTATTAAGTAGTATCTGTATAATAACATTGTCAGCGAAATTAAAGCAATATGCAAAACAAGTTACAATTACAATGACAAACAAATACAATGAATTCAGCTATAAAGATTCGCTCCAAGCATAACAAAATATGTTTGAACATTTCAAGTTAAAGACAATAATGATTGTAAAGAGCGTTATAAATAGATATACTTAATGTTGATATTATCATTTTTACCAGTACGATATATTAAAACAATATAATTAGATTTATTATAAAATCGTGTTTTCTTGTATTTAATAATTTCAAGATTTCTCATGGTAGAGTCTCTATATAAAGCTCTAATCATTTTATTTTGTTAAAATTATATTGACAATATTTGGGCTAAGCTTCAGATATTATAAAGCATCTCTGCTAACTATAACCACGTGGTAGGAATGACGTCAGAAGAGACAGGGGTGAAATACAACGTGTAAAATGTTACACTCAAACCCGCCACTTAGGTGCAGAATAAATTTCCAATAATTACATTATCGAGAAAAATCGTAGCGCCATCTCACCGTCGACAAATTTTTCTCCTGCGTACCTCGGAAGCCCATAATTCCTAATGACATGCAATAACCGTACCCCCAATTTTCGACATAAACCCGCCATAACAATATCGACATCAGCGAAATTTTTGCGAGGCATTTTTTATTCGAGAATAAGTAACACTTTTCGCTGTAATCAAAATTTTGCGAGACCCACCGAGTGTTTATCGGCCACTCAATTTGATTTTTACCACCGCACTGATTCCACTCCTTCAACGGAATGCTAAAATGTACGTGCTTCGTGTGTTATCTGATTTATGGATATTCCGTGTCTTTATTTATGGAAATTTCATGTTTATTATCATAAATTAATTCTTGTTCTTTACATTAAAATGAATTCAATATTAATTGCAAATTTGGATTATTACGTAATTTACCTCGGAATTGTAAAGGTGTTATTATTAAAATATATATGTCGGAGCGCACTCAAGTCCTGCGCTGGTCTTTCAACGCCATCTGTGGAGAATCGCTGAAACTACTTGTCGGAGTGCAGTAAAGTCCTGCGCTGATCTTTCAACGCCATCTGTGGAGAATCGCTTTAACTATTTGTGGAAACGTCAAACAGTTATTGTTTGGGCATGGTTGGCATGGAGTGGGGGTTAGAGATGACATTATAAAGAACCAGAGCTGTTATGAGGAGGGGCTTTTTCGGAATGGAAGGCTTAGACCGAGTAGACGTGTAGAACCCACTGCCATACCAAACTTGTCGCGTTTCCATGTTTAATCCGAAGTAATCTTGCTGATCCTTTGCTACTTTGCTATTATTTTGTCGTAAGCTTTATTTCTAAGTTTAATTTAATGTAATTTGAATTAATTTTGGAAATAGTTCATTATTTGTTATAAAACTGTATTGAAGCATTGTAATAGACCTTTAAACTCGGTGTACTGACTATTATTTCTGACCTCCAGCCACGTATAACCCAAATTATATCGACCGCTCGGACCTTAGCGCCGAAATCAGAAGTGGGATGTAACTTCACGTCCCACACATGGCTGGCTAGGTTATTTCCAGGTTTTCAGGTTGCAATTGTCAAGTGATAATATTGTGAGGCATGGATGGCAAGTGAAGAGATATGACCACCATGCCACGGTAAAACAGGATTTTGAAATAAAATGGCAAGTATCGGTGTAAAGGATTTTCAAGTAAGACGGCAAGTATTGGTATGGTTTATTTTAATTTCATTAGTCATGTGGTAACAGAATTTCATTTCTTGAGTTTTAATTTTTGTGTAAACTATGTTGTGTGTGTTAACTAGTTTGTTAATAATCGAGAGTGAAAAAAAAACATTATTCGGTAATAAAATCATTTGAGGCAGTTACGTGATTAATACAAGTCACTTCTCATCGTAATCTAATTTTGATATTTAATCGCTGAAAAAAAAAAAAAGAAATCGTTTTTATTATGACCTCTATGTTTTTATTATGAAGGGAAAGTTACACCCTTTGATTTTAGTGTAATTTAACCAAGTATTAACGGAGTAGTAACAAAGTATTAACAAATATTAACGTAGTATTAACAAAGTAGTAACATCGGAACACACTTTTATCATGCGATCATTTTGTTGAAGTTTAACGTGGGTAGATTGGTGGTTAGTTTGCTAGAATGCCCAAGGGCTAAGTATCATTTGAAGTGTTGTGATATAAAAAGTGAATTTGAGTCGAGTAATAGTGATGAATCTTAGTTCAGCTGGTCGGGTCTTGCAGAGACCGTGGAAGAGTCCGTCGGACTTGTTGACTTTGTTTGTTGTGCTTAGTGAAAAGCCACAGGCCACGAATAAGATTCATGCTTTGTTTTGAGTTTCTTTGATAATAATAGTTGATGAAAGTTATTGGATAATGTTGGTACTTGGTTGGGTAAGCATTTTTGTTCAATTAATTTAATCGAAATGTAACGTAACTCGAGTCATTTTAAAGTAAAATTATTATGTTCCGAAGTTACAATAACAATTAATCTACGTTCATAAAATTCTTAAAGATACCCCCTTTGGTAGATTAGATTTTGTAGTCTGGTCGAAAAAGAAAAACAAACATTTTAAAGTCAGGTATTAGGCTATGCCTTCCGTGTTGGTACAATTTTTAATTGATAACGAGATAGGACGTACAGTGCAGTGACTTTTATCAAACGTGCGTGTTCTTTCCTTTCGTGACAGGTGTTAAATTCTTAACATTATTTCTTGATTACATTTTATTTTTGCGCAATGGGTAACACGCGGTCCTGGGCTCGATTCCCGGTGAGGCGGCAATTTGAATGATGAGTTTAAATTTTCGTTCTCGGTCTGGGTGTGTCCTTGTCTTATGTGTTGTTCAGGGTACCCGCGACACAGGGAATCCTAGTGTGGTGTTTTGAGTGAAACAAAAAAAAGAAGGGCGAGGTGGCCATAATATAAGGGCGAGGTGGCCATAATATAAGGGCGAGGTGGCCATAATATAAGGGCGAGGTGGCCATAATATAAGGGCGAGGTGGCCATAAAACAAGGGCGAGGTGGCCATATAAAGGTGAGGTGTCCGTATAAAGGTGAGGTGTCCGTATAAAGGTGAGGTGTCCGTATAAAGGTGAGGTGTCCGTATAAAGGTGAGGTGTCCGTATAAAGGTGAGGTGTCCGTATAAAGGTGAGGTGTCCGTATAAAGGTGAGGTGTCCATATAAAGGTGAGGTGTCCGTATAAAGGCGAGGTGGCCATTGAAAGGTGAGGTGACCATTGTAACACAGTTAATAATAATTAGCGGCAGTATCTCCGATACTGATCAGGTAGCCGGTCAATAACAAAGTTATTCTTTTTATTTTGCTTTTTGGTAATTTGGTGCACCGCTTATCGCTGAAAAGGATTAATTGGAAAAAATAAACACACACAAAATAGATGCTTTATTTGTGCTCAACTTGACGAAGTATTCCATTTATCGAGTACCTACAACAATAATCAGCTTAGCTTTTAAAAAGTGAACGGTTTGGTTTTTTCATTAGTGACGACGATCGAATTAGTTACTCATTAGTTCACGTTGTTTTAAAAGTGAAACACAATACAATTTTCAAAGTTTTATTTACTATGTGACAAAATGTTTCCGAGTAATCTCACTATAGTGACTTTTATCGAGCCATTAATTAGAAAAAAAAGTGTTCGATTTCAGCTAATTTTGTTGCATCGTTTTAAAAATAAAGCACATTTTATTGTTGTGTAGTATTCTAAATACCCGCGTAGTTCATTGTTAATTTTAAATATTGTGTAAGCGTTATCTAATGATCCAAAACATTGGCATTAGAAGTATTACAGACGAATTAGTTGGATTCTTACCCGCTTTAGTCACTATATTTTCGAAATAAATAAAGTCGACGTAAGTGTTTACGTCGGATTTAAGCTGCGTTTAGGAAGCGATTCTAGGTTATAAGGAACTGGAGAACAAGACCTTGTCTGGTACCTGTCTGGGACCAAGGGTGACATCGCCTTGTTGTGGTAACATGGAACAAGGTAAAAGTGAAACGGCGTTTTTGGTATGACAAAGTTTTATTTTATTTAAATCTGGTGTTTTTGAGTTTTATAACTTCCATTTTTATTTCGTTCCTTGTGAAAATATAACCTTTTGTTGTCTTGTAATTAGTGAACAATGACAAAAGATAACAATTAAGATATCGGAGGTTCTGTAAAATTTATTCATTTTAATATAAAATCTTTCGTCATTTTCTATTCGATGAAAAAAATTAATAGCAGTTTGTGGAAGTTTAGTGAAATTTTTAATTAAAGTAGCAGTTGGATACAATCAGTTCCCCAATTATTTTATTTCCAAGTGCAGCACACTTCGATTAGTTTTAATTTACTTTGTGAAACCAACGAGTTTAAAAGTAATCTCACATGTTACGATGCAATGTGCATCGTTCTGTTTTCAGATAAGTTTTCGAGGATGCACAGGCAGCAGCACACGCAGGTTACACGTGTTGTCTGGAGCCGAATCGACGGCTGCGTGCGTGCACTCGTGGGCTTCCTGGAGTTCATTCGTGTGACATTGAAGGAGGAAGCTCTGACAACTGGCAGCCTCAGATCGGACGCAACATAACAGGTGATCTGTATTGTTCAGACTATTTTGTGATAGCTTAAAGAAGTAGTAAATTAACTTTTCTTTTCGAGACGTAGTTCACTTGGTAAAAGTCTATTTTTGAGAGATTTAGTTTTCGATCAACTTGTCGAACGGAACTTTTGAAATTGTAATTGAATGGTGTTGTTACTTTGAAAAATGCATAGCCCTTATATTATGATCACTGGATAGAAGTGTTCGGTGCTGTTATTGGTGGGTGCCAAGACAGTTTTGCATCGGGACGGACGTTACAATGCAGATGATAGCTATGTATACGGTCGTTATTTTTCAGAGAAGTACATGATTGTACTTGAGTACCGTTCGATAAGTCAACTTGTTTGAGAAATGATAACTTTTTGAGAATAGTAACTTTTATGAGGAATGTAAAGTTTGTTTTGGATTAATCTGTAATGTGATAGGATAAATAAAGCGACATGTTGAACAAACCTTTTTAAGATTATTTTTGATAAAAGCTCGAAATGATCATCTGGGTGGTGTAGTGTTTGTAACCGGATGGAGGTTACATGCGCAGGTGACTGGATAGAGGTTGCCTATTGGGTTGATGCTTATGACCGGATGGAGGTTATAAGTGTGATGATCAGGACCGGATGGAGGTCAGAGTACGAGCACTGCAATATTTCAATGAGTTTCCTATTATTTGACTGAGTATGGGTGTTGATCGACATGTCAGCTTTGGCCTTTGAGAGAAATAATCTGTTATGATATTCAAAATTAGTAATGATTTGATAAAGTTGTTTTTTTTTATTCCCTGCCCACTTGGGTCAGGAATGGCCGAACGACTAGAACCAGTACTGTTCGAGAATTTTCTTTCATTCCAGTTACTTCACACGAGGACGTGTGATACTCAGGATGGCCGTGTCGGAGCGCACTCAAGTCCTGCGCTGGTCTTTCAACGCCATCTGTGGAGAATCGCTGAAACTACTTGTCGGAGTGCAGTAAAGTCCTGCGCTGATCTTTCAACGCCATCTGTGGAGAATCGCTTTAACTATTTGTGGAAACGTCAAACAGTTATTGTTTGGGCATGGTTGGCATGGAGTGGGGGTTAGAGATGACATTATAAAGAACCAGAGCTGTTATGAGGAGGGGCTTTTTCGGAATGGAAGGCTTAGACCGAGTAGACGTGTAGAACCCACTGCCATACCAAACTTGTCGCGTTTCCATGTTTAATCCGAAGTAATCTTGCTGATCCTTTGCTACTTTGCTATTATTTTGTCGTAAGCTTTATTTCTAAGTTTAATTTAATGTAATTTGAATTAATTTTGGAAATAGTTCATTATTTGTTATAAAACTGTATTGAAGCATTGTAATAGACCTTTAAACTCGGTGTACTGACTATTATTTCTGACCTCCAGCCACGTATAACCCAAATTATATCGACCGCTCGGACCTTAGCGCCGAAATATATATATACGTACAAAATGATAGCCTACTAACGAATTAATATAGGGACGCTACAATACTGCTCTAAAAGCAAAAACTATGATTGCTGACGTGCTGTTCACCGTTAGGGAGTTCCATCTAAAATCAATTGTAGGCGTAGTATCAGATATTTCTATTCATACCATAATTATTGATGGTTATCGAAACTATAGCAATGTGTAAAACCTTCAAGTACGCGATGAGAGAGCGTTGTTCAAAATTCAGTTTACAAGATTTCACTAAAATGGCAAAAATATAGAAATGCTTTTCTGACAACCCGTTTGTCGTTCGAACAGACTTGGGTTCGATTCCCAACGAGACCGCTTTATGAATGAATGATAAGTTTAAGCTATTATTCCTATACCTTTGTACGTCGCCTATTGGGCCCACAACTCAAGGAAACATAGTCGAACTTACCTTAAGTAGAGGTACCTATAGTTATTAAGGTATCGTAAGGTATGTCCATACAAATCTAACCAAATATTTCTAAGCATGATATCTTGTGTCCACTGATCCAGTGATGTGGAAACTTTATACATTTAAATTTTGCTGGGTCCGGCATGGGCGATGTTTCAATCGCCTACCTTTACCCTCATAATCCGGTTACTGGAGAAGGGTGTGAAGTCGGTTTCTTTTTATTTAAATTTGAATACACATTGATCATGTCAAGAGACGCAATAAAATCTTAACAGTACGCATGAAAGTCTTTGGAGATAAATTTTCGGCCTAAATTGCAATCAATTTTATTTTGTTTTTCAATTTGAGTTTGTTTTTTAATTGTCAATTTCATAAATTAACCATAATTGAATTGATTTCATTTGAATTAAAATCTTTGTAATCGTAAGAATATTATACCTATTTAGTTTAACTAAACGTTTCCAATAGAGAACAACTTTATTTCGGTCTGACTCTACAAGGCATCTTACAACAATCGTGTGTTCTGGTAAGAATATTGTATTTAATTTAACTACCCGTTTCCTCTTGAGAACAACTTTATTTCGTTTTAACTCTACCAGGCATCCTACAACAAATACCGTTTTTTCAGTCCGACTCTACCAAACATCTTACAACAACAAGAGCTCCCGTACCTCACTATAGGTGTATGTTATCGTTTGACACCTTAACCTACGGATACATGTTCTCAACTCCGATAAGAGGTTCGTATCAGCGTGCAGGTCACGTATGGGCTATATGACTAATGACCAGCTCAGAGCGTTCGCCATGCGCCACACCTCGCTTTCCGCTTTATATTCAAATCATACAGCTTCCTGTCCTTGATTGATGCCGCACTCTATACACACATTTGTTACGTCTTTTAGTCTTAAGACATGTCACGCGGTGTCATCTACATTAATGGAACTGGAATAACAAGGTTTTTTCTTTCTGTAATAATATTTTTTGATCATTTTGTCATAATCTTTGAGAGAATCTAAATAATTTGTTCTTTATATTTTCCTTGATGTAAAAATCAATTAATATTTTGAGAGAATGAAAATATCTATAACTGTTGCTGAGAATTAGCCATCAGGTTATTAAAAAATAAAGGATTTATGTGTACAGGTAACCTTAAATTGTAAAAACTCGTTACCACAAATTATCATAAAAATTCCATAAAATATTTCAGGCACTTTAGTTATGTATAACAATTATTTCGGAGAACTAGCAAAAATTATACAAATTACTAATTAATCTGTAATATTTGTTCATTTGAGCCTCGTTTTATTTTACTTCTTATAGGTTTAACTTCAGCATACTGATAATAAATATAAGTAGGTATACATTCATGAGTGTATCAACAGTTGCAGGAGTGGTAAGTTTGAAGAAGGAACTTCCATCATCTAAGTAAACCGCTTCAACAAACATTCGCAAGACTTCATTTATAAGACGTCTGGGTACTGCCTAGACAAATTAATAACGAGATAAAGAAACTCGACGAATCTTAATTCATTAATTAACCTAATTGTATTTGCCACGGACCCATTATTATTGTGGTTTTGTGATTAGAGGCACAGAGTACTTATGAATCATTGGAACTCAAATAAAGATTGATAAAAATATTTTTTATTATTGAAATTTATTATGGAAATAAAAAAATCATTAACGTTAATAATTAAAATAAAACAATAATAAATTGAAAATTAAAAGAAATGCAATAGGGCGCCCTGCGGTTAAAGAGTCATTTTATAATGACGCTATGAACTTATATTATTTGCGTAGGTACATATTGGTAGTGCATATTTAAAATATTGCTTTCTAAACTTTTCTTCATGTGAACTTTAACTGTGTTTGTGCGCTATCTTACACTCCTAATTAGTGCATTATTATTAAAAAGACTTAAAAAAATTTAATTCACGTACATAATATTAAAGAAAATTAACACGGAATTTATGAGAATGCATGAGATACGAATTGCTTTCAATTCTTACGACACACAGACGTGAATATAAATTTTTGATAACCAATTTACCTCTGTCCCAATCTACACTGGATCAATCCCTGCGCGGGGTTTGTTTGATTACGAAGAAAGGGGTGAATCGAAAACTTCAGCGCAAGAAAAATTTTGGCAATTTAAGAAAAGAATAAGCGCCACGAACCACTGTTGCCAACTTTCAAAGATTTTTCACTTTCAACGTTAATTGCTAGCAAAATAAATTCCCGGTGTTTTGCTTTTCTTGAACTTCGTTTTCGCTAAGGGCAATCAATTAATTAATTCTGTTAATATTTTGCTTCAAAGGTTAATTTCAAGAGTAAGTTATAAAAAGACCGATACAGTTTAAAAATAAAAGGTGTATGATATATTAAAATGTTACAGCTGCAACATACATCATGAATTTACATCTTCATTAAAAGTATTCAATTATCAATAAAAGTTAGAAAAAAATAGAACAGCTTTAACTTAATAAAAAATAACGATATTGTCGTAAAGAAGTTACTCTTCATAATCACAATATGTACCTATTAGGTATGTACGTGACACGCAAACAAACCTACCAGTTATACTATTGAACTAAAAGGGGTTTTACGTGTTTCATCAAATATAAGAATCCCTAGAAATTGATTCGAAATCATATCATTACGTTGTTTCCAATGCCAACACATTTAAATCCCTTCAGTACACGTGTACCGGTAATAAAAAGCGAACGTGTAGGGAGCAAAAATTGTTTTTTTCGTAATAACTCAGTACCGCCATAACCGAACTTTGTAAATAAAATAGAAACAAATTATTGGCACGGCTCCCGTGTTGAGACACCAACACGATCGAATTGGTGCGACTTGCGACAGCGATATTTAATATTCACAGTTCTTGCTGTATTGAAGATATCGAATACAGCAAGTTTACTTTATGAAAAGCTTACGATCACCTTCGTTAATCTTTGTTAAAATTACTTGTCTATTAACGTAATAGTCCAGAGATTTATATTGTTCTTGTCTTAAAATAAAACGAAAACGATTGCAATGATGATTTTAATCAAAAATATCATTGCAATCGTTTTCGAGGGAAAATATTCCCATAACCCTATATTAATAAAATAAATAAATAATTGTACTAGCAACGCTAATTAAGCACAATTGTTACTAACAGACTAAAGCTGACTTGCGATGCGACTGGAAGAGCGAAACGAAATAAACCTGGCATGGCTACATTACATTATAAGCGTAAATATGGCGTTAATATAGCGATGAAGTGGCTACACTACACATGCTTCGAAACAAATCTTTTCGATCGAATCGATTTTGCTGTGAATTTTTATGTTCTCAAGTAAGTATAGTTATAATGTAGCCACTGTCATAATAAAGACTCAAATTGAATAGGTCGTTTTCTTTAAATGCGATCATTTCAAACATCGCGAGTTATTTTCCGTATAATATAGCCACTCTCATATTTAGTACCACATTGAATTAGTCGTGCAAATGATAGCCGTAGGTCACAATAATTTTGTTTCTGTCGCGTAAAGAAATCAAATTTCGCTAGTAATACTCTACATACAGTGTAGCCGTATACGTGAGCATTTGTTAAGTTGTTTTAGTCGTTCATGTATCGCAATTCGCGTCGCGGCTTAATGTAGCCTCAGCCTAACAATCTATGATTCTCTGATATCTGAAATAAAGATTTATTATTATTATATATTATATTATCTACTTATGTGTCACTTACACGAATAGTTAAGCTGACCAAAATTTATATATTATGTAGTCTACCATGTACTTACATACAGTTTCCGACTACTAGTCGCAAAAGCTTCTGTCGCAAAACGCAATGTTTGAAAGTCCTCCATTATTCCACTATCGTTACATTTCATCATAGGTGCAATAGAATATCGGGGCGACAGTAAAAAAGTTGCTATTACAGCTCGCTGTTCATACTGTTATTTGCGAAGTTTTCCATAACGCTTATTGGTTAGCGTTATCGATAATAGGTACTGCATGAAGTTCTGTAAATATTGCTGGTATAATTGAGAGTTTACTAATATTGTAAACATCAGAAAATCATTGCAATATTATTTTATTGGTATTAAAAAAGATTTTTGTTTTTGGAGCACGAAATTTTGTATGAAGGTTTTTTTTATTAAGGAAGCTAAAAAAACCCAAAATAGTTTCGGTGAAAATATAAACTTTGGATGGGGAAGACAGGTCGCGTCTATCTCATTCAGTTGTAAAGGTCAACATGCAGCCAACACTTCACGGACACTCAATTTAAAAGTTTTCCTCTTTGTTTTGTCCTGAACAAACTCAATTAAGTATGTTTTTTTCTCAGAATATTTAACTTTTATTTTCGCTTGACTGCCCTATGAATTGTTTAACTTAATAAAATGTATGTATAATTTGTATATATTTTCTTTATTTTTGTTTGGCTTGATTATAAAAAGATTCGATTTTTGCTACCCTTCCAAAAAAAATTAGATTTCAAGGTAGAAAATATTTCAGGTACCTGAATTTCTGTATCTATTGTACGACCAAGTACCTAAGTCATATTATATGTATACGAGTATTAATAAAACAAGTGAAATGTATAATATTTTATAATCTTGATACACCTATTAGGCACTTATATTGTGGACAAACCTAGAGTAGACATAATTAATATATTAATAACAGTTTTATTCAACAAACGAACATTTCTCGATGTACGTAAGCTGTTTTAATCAGCGTTGACAAGTACCAGGCAATCAGAGTCGAATAGTGGGTGTCCCGAAATTAGAATTGAATGTAAATGTGCGGGCTTTATCGGGATTATAGTGTTCCGTGTCTGCAAGTAGGAGATAGTTGCGGCCCGGAGCGGAGCTGTCCGTTGCTTCATAGTAATACATGTTATAAGCCACCAACCTAAAGTGAGCTACCTTGTTTTTGACTGCGTTTTTAACTCTATGAAAACGCGATCGAGATTTTCGTAATCAGAGCTCAAGTGTAAATGGTTGTAAGAAGGCCGCGAGGCACCCGTATCTAGCTCGTCTTTACAAATTTTACTGCCTAATCCGCCCTTTTCGCAACACGAGTGTGTTCGAACCCTTACATGTCTTGTTCTCGACCATCCCCCGTTATGAGGTTATTATCTGTTATAAATCTGGGTTACGGTAGCCAGATTAAGTTAACTTAGCTGTGAATTATGTATTCAATTAATTAGAAGATTTGAATATTAATATGTCTGGAAGGAAGGAGTCTATTATGAATATGATCTAGAATTTTCGAGATTTTCGAGAATTTCGAGAAGACAGACTTGTTAATTTTATATTAATATGTTTGTTTGTTGAGATGATGATCTATTGCTCTGGCACTATGCTCCAGCTCTTGGGAATGCCACCTAGCGTCAAGGAGCGTTGCGTCTGTTTAATTTGAGTGTGACATCAAAAGAGCGCGACGTTAAACCGCGACGCTATAACGTTATAACGCGTCGCTAATAACGCGTTCTGTTTGACGAAGCCTTTAAGGTTAGGGACTGATGTCCGTTGAAGACAAACCATACTTTTACGTAAAAAAAGTCTTAACGCTCCACACTTATTCCTTAGATCTATGTGAGACCTACTACGTGAGAGCTAGAGTATTAGGCAGGTATCCGACCGCCGGCGAACAGTGAGTATCTACGGGCTATTTGCACGCCCAAGAAAGGGACTTAAATATGATATTCCGTATTTCCGGGTAAACAAAAGAGATACATATGCGAGCGAGTACTCGACCGCGGTGTGAACAGACAGCGAGTACTCGCTGACATATGCTTCTCTTTTGTTTTCACGGAAAGTCATTATCTATTGTATGTGTCGTTAGCAAGTAAATAGCCGGGATTCACTTGCCGACTCGCTGGCGGTGGGACACCTGGCTTACCATAGAACTACCGGATATCCCCCAACTGTACCCCTATCGCGGTCTCCCTGTATCTACGCGAGCCATTTAGCGTGACGCGCGGTTTGGTCGGATTGACAGCCGTTTCCTTAATGATAGTTTGGTAAGTCCTGATTTAATGACAGGAAACAGATTGCGTTCGGGAGGTGAATTGTTGGTTGAAAGTTGTAATTGTAGATGAGATGTATGTGAATGTTAAGATGAGTGAGTGGAGCAGAGAAACGAAATTATTGTCAAATTAAGAAAACTTATTCACAATTATTCATAAAAAATAGGTAATGCAAGAAATATAAATTATTGACGACCCGAATTTCGCAGTAGATCCTGGGTACGATTATACACAAACGTAGGCACTAAAACTAGCCATGATCAAAATGTTTCCATAAGTACGGATTTCGATTACATCTTTAACAACCTTTTATGGAAAGGCGATCGCTAGGGCATTTCTAGGCCTCGGTGTAATCAATATATTTTCGTCACCGCTTTTATTTTAATGTATCTATACAGTAACTTATGTGTGATTTAAAAGAAAAGTATTTTCTTTTAATCCGGTAAATCGATGTTAGGTACGATAAATCCCCTAGCAATTAATAAAAGTCAGGACCAAGTCGCTTACCCAAACCCAACATTTCTCGACAGGTAAAACATTTAGATACGTAGGTACGAGTACATACGCACATTAAAATTCCGTCGCAAACATCCGAAACGGAGAGAGAAACGATATTCAGGGAGCAACATTATCGCTGTTTGACTTCACATTAAATCTTAGAAGCGCGCCATAAATAACGCAAACTTTTATCCCACTCGAAATAAGCACTCAAAAATGCAAAGAGCAGAACGGCATAGAGCACGTTCACTAAATTTATTTTGTTTCGCACAATTCAAATAACCATAACTCACCGGTCGGAACCGTCCTAAGCCTATCTAACGATATAATGAAATGCCATTAAGTTCGAGAAGTAAAGCTTAAGTTTAGGAAGGTAACGACTTACCTTCGAGATAAAGATGTGACTTTTCGATTTATTGATCACACTTTCTTTAGATAACGATAAACTTGTGGTTGGGAATTTGATTGCAAATGATTTGATTGTTCTTAAGCACTTTGTCATTTTATTGTAAACTTGTCCTTGCAATCCAATGTTTTTGATATTTAATTGGAATTAAAATGTGGTGAAACGCTACCCCTGTATTTTTAATCTTGGGGGAAAACCATGATATATTATGGGTAAGTACCTACTTTTTGTCTACATCTTTTTTGTATAAAACAGGTATCATTAGGCAAAATAAAGAAATAAAGAAAATAAAAAAGAAATAAGTCATTAAAACTTCACAATACATTCCCAAATCTTCGAAATTCAAATTAAAAGCGCAGTTCGAAGTTGGAACGCGGCCGCCATCTTGGCGATCGTATAATTAGGCGGTTTGCATTCAGAGCGCACGGGCCGTATGAATTTTACCTATTGTCTGACATTGGACCTCCGAAGCTATATCATATCGCACCTCTTACGGAGTAACAAGGGGCGCAAATGGCAGAAACACTTTATGAAAAATGAAAGGCTAAAAGTGTTATGGGACAAGGTTCATGAGGAAAACGAAAAGAAAACGGAATACTAAGTAGGTATGCAAGATTTTTGACGCATCACAGTGATGTTAAAATGATTCTCTATGGATACTAAAAATGGTCAGATAATAGGTACTTAATTCATGCTTGTAAATTGTAAAACATTGATCACACAAGACAAGATAAACAATGATCACACAAGAAGTTAGTAATTTAAAAATGTATGAAAGGGCTTTACAGGGCCAATCCGGCAAATAGAAACCAAAATTAGTATCTACCATAGATTATAAAAATAGTAATTTAACTTATTGCAAAAATCTTTTTTTTGTTAATCTTAAATAATTTTATGTCTTGCTGCCACTAACTTATTTCATCATCATTCAACATTCAAAAAAATCTTCCTACGATCACTTTTGTTACTCTGTTATAACAAACATTAATTAGGTAAACAGAATCCGAAATCTCCATTAACCAACTCAGGGCCCTTATTTGTCGAGACGCATCCTCGCTCCAGACAATCCCTCAACAGTTAAACAAATGTTCCCATTGAAAAATATTAATCTCAGGATTCCGCCTAATAGATATTTATGCATGGTTGGAGGCAATTTCCATGAAGGCTTGCTAGGCGTCCTGAAAAACATTATATTTCGTAACAACGGATAACAAATTTAATCATCTGATGCTGTTTACAGGCGATATAATTATCCGCTTCAATCATCGCATAATAAGTTTTTAGGTAGACTAGAGGTTAATATTTTCTCAAATCTGTACTGACAATAAAGTTGCAAAAGAGTCTAATAAGTAAACTTTGAAAATTATAACTTTTATGTCAATATAGAAACTGAATTCATTTTAGTTTTTCCAAGATATGTGCTATAATAATAGGGTCATGGTACAATAAGTAGATTAAACTATACATTAAAGTAAATTATTCAATCAATATGATCTTTGGACATGATCGCTATTTTATTATGATTCAGTGTTTATATTTTATTGGTACATATTAATGATAAGTTTTTGACATAATATTTACTTAAATCAAAATTAAAAATAAAGTTTTATAAAAATTCTGTTTTTTCCTCCTATTAATATCTCTACCTATAAACTTCGGGTATCCAGAATTAAAAAGTAGAATAGCCAAACATGAGCGATGTAGATGTATTTAATAAAGAAGAATAATATGGGGTGAATACTGCGGTATTTCAACGTCTAGACACCGTACGTACTACGTATTTGAGCAGTTGATCGAAGAATATTTGATTATGTAAAGAGAGACGACTATTGACAACGTCCCTTTGGTTTCGACGGGCTAAAATTTGAGAACAATCAACACACAATAATTGCAATCACCTCACCATAAATAAATCAGAAAAGAATTCAAAGCAAAGAAAGGAATCATAGAGCAGGCAAATATCTTTGTAACCAGCTTAAGCCGATTTCTCGTCCATAGGTATCGCCTTTTCGTATTTACAACTTTAAAGCACTCTGACTACTTCTAAACCCATCCACTGTCCCTTCAACTTCCACTTTCAACATTATCATAATTAAATTGGTTCTCACACAACCATAAAGACAGTATGATCCAGACGTACAATGTTCCAGGGCTATTTTTCAGGAAATTGTCCGTAACGAATTTCGCCAATGAAAGGAACGTAGGAAGGAACAAAACTGAAACAACGCAAATTAAAAATGTGCCAAAAAAGAATATACCGTGGGACGGTGATAGGTTATGACAAATATGTATGTGAGCCAATGGCGTTAATGAAAATGAACCTTTTTAAAAAACCAAACGGGTACGAGCATGACGTAATTACAGCGGATGGGATGGCTTTTTTGTAAGGGTTCTGGATTTAAAGGAATGGTTTTCTGATGTATGAAAATAAATCGTGGGTATAATAGAACTTTAAGTGTAAATGTTTTACATGCACCAATACATGTCGGACACTATTAACTTTGACAGTCCTTGTAATTATAGATATTTAATTCACCCTAATGAATTGCATTAATCCTACTTATTTGTTTGCTTTGATAATTAATCACTTCAGTGAAAACCGTTTATTTTTTATTTTTAAAGAAATATTTATTATTTTGTGTTTGAAACAAGACGTCACGTCAACGTCCAGAAGTGTAGCTTACGGAACCAAGGTACTGCTGGAGAAGACGAAAGATGACATTGTAAAAGAACAAAATGGAAAAATGCCGTTATAAAATATTGTATGGCATAAAATGGCACTGCTCACAATACTGGCAGTATTTTCGCTGATACTGTGCGATATTTGGCCACTTACAGCGGCAGCGAACATCGCTCATATCTCAACCGGCGTTCATGTCGCATGTGCCCTACAAGAACGAATTTCGGCTTATTTGGAAAAGTATTGCACATTTAGTAAATGCGGCATCGGAATCAGACAAATGGTTTAATTAACCTGATGGCGCCGTGACTGATCGCCTTGGAGTCGCAAATTTCAACGCAATTAGAAACACTTGCAAATCTCATACCAATTAGGCAGACACCCAAATTCGCGCCCTTCTAATTGTTTTTGAATGCGTAGTTCGTGATTTGTGTGATTTATTTTGGTTTATGTTTAAACAGCTAATCGCTGGAAGGGCTGTACGCTGTGATATCGCTGTTACTTTTATCATTGCTCATCATTTTAATTCCTCAAAAAGATGGAATTATATACCTAGTAAATTTTCATCAAGAAAAGAATAAGACGTAAAAATCTATTGGTTGAATATTGATCAAGCAGCTCAGCAAAGATTGCATTAGAATATTCCACACACATGTAAATTTATCTGCTGCGAAGAACTTAATTGAAATGAATAGCATAATATCAAGTTTCAGAAAACCTCCTGAAAGCTAATCAAGAAATAAGACAGGTTTAATAGAGGTGAAATAATAACGAATAGAGATGACAAAACCCAATTCGTAAACATTGTAACAGTTCAAAATTAAAAGATTATACTACATATTTAACAATTATATTTTTGTAGTTTTTAAACACTCGCAAAATCCAGTAAAATTAAATTTCAACAGCCATATGTACAAAGATGTCGCAAAAGTTAACATCAGTGGAGACGAAACTACTTCTTTAAAATTTAAAATCTGCGAAATTTTCAAACGTTAAAACAATAGCGTCGTTGCCAACAACCTATTAAAAAGGTTTACAAGCAAAGAGCGACAAAGAAAAACAAAGATAGCAGAGGTTCCAATCGCATACTCTATTCACATAACGAAAGAAACCACTGGAGATTTCCTTTGAATAATTCGCATTTCTGGGATAGACGTGCGTTGGCCTGAAGTCTGCAGCCTTGACAGCTAATTAGAGCTTTCATTGTTAAACGAATCTTGCCGCATTTCAAGTTTTTACCTCTCAGAACCAAACTAAACTTCCTTCCTTGCACTTATGGTTGAATATTCGTTATCAGATTTTCTTAGATTCATTAGTTCCTTTCTTAAATATTTCGAGTGCTGGAAAAATACAATAATCCGCTGTGAATGGCGGGTATTGTATTGAGCCAGTGTCCAGGAAGGATGTTTTGTCGGGGTGCTCCTTTTATTGCCGAATTTGCGTTTTATGGGCTGTCACAAAGGGAGCGTTAAGAGAATGTGACAACTCTGCACCCTCGGTGTCTGTTTTTTATTCACAATTCTACGATTAACTTATTAAAACATCAATATACATTGATTGGTGTTGCATAGATAAAGGGAGCAGTTAAATATAGATACATATTGTAAATAATGTACCTTAAATATACATACTATAATTATAATATTTACCTTATGTATGGCATTTGAACCAAACCAAATTACCTACACTAGAAACTTCGCAGTATCTCGATCAACGAGATCAACTGGGTGTCCGGCCTAAAATAATTATTTATAAAGCAAGCCCCTTTCTCAATACCCGTGTCCAGATGCAAACGACTTTGAAATATGAAGGATATTTGTAACCTGTAGACTCGAATTAGACTTCGCATTTGTTCTTTGTGTCGGACACACGATGTACGGATACGATTCGTGTTTTCTACTCTTTGTTTAAAGTGTAATTGTTACCGAACTTTGGATGTTTCATGATCTCATATATTTCAATCATGATCAATTAATTAATTAAAATTGTATTCATCGAAGAGCTGAAAGGATGAAATTCTCTAATTTGTATTATACAATATAGAACAGGTACTGAAATTGATGTCTTGACATGACATTGGTCCTGAAATAATTATAGTCGTACAAGAACGATGATTTGTATTATGATGATTGTTTTGCTCAATAAGTAAATGTTCAAAATGAACAAGTCTGAAAGTAAAAACTATACTTTAAAGTAAAATTAACTTTCTCGTTATCGGTAACCGAACACGTCACCAGGAGCGCACAAACCGCAAGAGTCAATAAAACCGATTGGCGACGAATGCACAAAACGAGGGTCTGTCGTCGTCCGCGGTCGGACGTGACGCAGCGCTTGACGACGGTCACTTTATTGCTGACCGTCGTCTGCTCTCCTAATCACTGATGTGTACGAAAACTTCTCGATGAACAATTTTGTCAAAAAACAAATATTTTTATTATTTGTTTTACTTATTTTTACAAAATCAAAAACAAAAATAATCGAGTAGTTGTTTGGTCGAATAATTTAGGTATTTTGCCGAATCACTTATGCACATTATTTGCGCTTATTATATGCGAGTGAAAAAAATTGCTATTGACTATGCTATTGCTATTAATGTATGTATGATTCCAATATTGTATCTACAGCCAAGCAAACCAACAACGCTCTGTTTCTATTACTTACCAAACTAATTATTAGTTATTTGTGCAAATTAAATAAGGAGTTTCTGAATGTATAAACCTTGATTAATTAAGGTCGTATATGCACGAGACTGGTCCATTAGACGAAAGACAAACAGGCTGTTCCGCTCAGTTATAATAATCTCTCGTCAAATTTGCTTGACCCTTGCCATTACATCTAGGGCGCTTTTAATCTCTATATTTAGAGTGGGATTCTTTCCATAATGTACACCCATTGTTCTTTTAAGTATGTGAGGATATTACATTACTTCTCTGTGCTAACTGCGAGTAATGTTTCACAAAATTTATTGTCCACACACACAAATTTTTTTGTGTTCCACTGAGGAATTAAAAATATTTCATTAAGTTAGTTCACGATATCTTATAAATGCGAATGATATTAACTAACATTTTACCAAAAAATTACCGACTTTAAAGTCGAGGTAACTCAAAAACCATCGCTTGATGGGGCTCAAAGTCAAACAACAAAAAGGACAAAAAGTCAAAAGTATGATATTTAATAACGAGCATAAATTACATTCACATTATTGAGAATAATTCAAACACTAGCCTTTTTATGTTGCTCAAATTTTTATGGGACCCGTCTGGTCCCATAAAAATTTGTCCAATGACTGCTTTCAAATTTCGAAATAACTATCGAAACCAGTTCACCCAGTACGAAGTTCTGAGGCAAAACACATAAGAAAAAAAACATACAGTCAAATTGAGAAATTGTGTCCAAAGTTTTTTTTGCTTTTTTCCTTAATAATGCATCAATTTTAATATCGAGGTTTTTCACAATTAAATCTGTTATTGACAATTCATCAAATATTCCTTCACCTTGCTATGCGATAATAGGCAAGCTATGTGTTCGTCTTTTGCCAACTGACGGAATATTGTCTGCCCATTTAAACTTTTCTAACTGCGCGGACCGAACCTCGTTACCGACGGATTATTAAATATTGAAACAGTTTGCCAGATGAAATCCGCCGACCAGCGCGCAAATCCGCGCTAAGGAACCAGAACAAAGAATAACTTGTTTTAATAAGCATTCGCTAATAGGATATTCATTTCGGATGAACGGTTCATCCACCGTGGCTACGAACATTGGATTAAACTTAACAATTAACAGCACACATCATTATATTAATAGTGCAAATTATTTTTAATCGTTAAAATTTTTACTTTAATTTTAGCAAAAAAGTAAGTAGGTATGTTTTTTTAATTAACATTTTCGTACGAAAATTTAATTTAACCATAAACAATGATAACTTTTAAGACCTTAAAGAGTAGACGAAAATTTGACAGTAATATTATTTTAATTAACCTGATCTAGTTTAAATTATATTGCAACAATTTTGTATAGTTTTTTTAAAACAACGACAAATATTCAATAGACGAATAGAGAAACAATCTTAATTGAATCGTTTTTAGGAGTGCTTAAAGTATCCAACCATCAAATTTGTTTAGTATTCACAATCACGAACTGCCCGTTGTATCCGACATTAGACAGTGATCCAGATGTAAACTCTCCCGATGCTCGGATTAGGGACCGATGGACTAAAAAACACATACAACAAACAGATTCAATTTCATTTCTACTTTGAAAAGTAAACTAGAGGGATTTGTTTCTATTGATTCGGATTTTTTAACCGACTTCAAAAAAGAAGGAGGTTCTCAATTCGACCGTATACAATGTGTTTTTTTTACACTTGATCAAACGAAGTGTGCGGATACTAGACAAAAAATTACCGACAAAAACATTTTTTTTTATTTTTTTTATACACTTTCTCGAAAATAAGAGCAATTTAATTTTTTTTTATTAAAAATCTTTCTTTTTGAATTTCTTTGTCTGGGAACGGTGTATTTTCGTCAAAGTAGTCTCTTTTGAAAGCTAAAAAGTGTACCTACCTAAGAAAATAAAGTGAATAACAATATCGAACATAAGCTTCGAGAAAAAAAATAAACTATTTGAAATAATAGAAATAAAACTTGATTTTATTGATTTTTGACCTCTAACTTTAAAATGAGGTCGTTAACATAGTCGTTTTTGCACATTTTATTAAAGTTCATGATCTAAGGAACAAATTCTCTAAAGTAACTATTGCTCTATCTATTTTCGTTGTTATGATATTCACCGGCAAACTAGGGTCTCTTTGATCTCCAAATAAATTGAATAAATTAATTAAATTAAAAAAATTAATTAACAATAGAAGTCATTCAAATAGTTGTTTTATTTCATAATTTCTAAGTCTAATCGGCATACATATGCACATGAATAAAAGGATTAAACTTAAATAATAAATGCCATGATAATGGAGATCAAAGAGACCCTAGTTTGCCGGTGAATATCATAACAACGAAAATAGATAGAGCAATAGTTACTTTAGAGAATTTGTTCCTTAGATCATGAACTTTAATAAAATGTGCAAAAACGACTATGTTAACGACCTCATTTTAAAGTTAGAGGTCAAAAATCAATAAAAATCAAGTTTTATGTCTATTATTTCAAATATTTTATTTTTTTTCTCGAAGCTTATGTTCGATATTGTTATTCACTTTATTTTCTTAGGTAGGTACACTTTTTAGCTTTCAAAAGAGACTACTTTGACGAAAATATACCGTTCCCAGACAAAGAAATTCAAAAAGAAAGATTTTTAATAAAAAAAAATTAAATTGCTCTTATTTTCGAGAATGTGTATAAAAAAAAAATAAAAAAAATGTTTTTGTCGGTAATTTTTTGTCTAGTATCCGCACACTTCGTTTGATCAAGTGTAAAAAAAACACATTGTATATGCTTTTTTTTTATGTTTGTTCAGCGATTTTTTCGTCGTTTATGGGCCGATTTTGATAATTCTTTTTTTGTTGTAAAGTAGATATGCGCAGTGGGGTCCTTTTAAAAGGATCACCAGGATCTGATGATGGCATCTCGGAGAAATCGAGGGCAACTTTTGAAAATTGTAGGGACGACTAGTGTGTTTGTTAATGTTTTCATAAGTACATGAAAGCGCTACAATTTCTTGAAGGTCTGGAGTCGATCTGATGAAGCCGAAAGACAGTCGAGGGAACTCCTCAACGATTTACTGCAGTTATCTAGTGTTTGAGCTTGATTAATTTGTAGTGACGAGAACTTTACACCTACATGTTGAATTAAGGGCCATCTGGCGAGTAGTTTTTGAGTTATGTCTGCTTATCGAGGTTGAAGTCGGTTATTTTTTTGGTAAAAAGCAATAATTATGTTGTTAATGATTTAAATGTTTTATACACGTCATTGCATTAGTTTTTATGGAGATGGCAAAAGATTATTCTCCATAAAAACAAAGGTTGGGATGTAAGCGCTAATGGTTTAAAAATTCAAACGCAAGTCTGTTGATCTATTTTTCACAGCATGATGTAAAATGTTAAAATATCCCGTTTTAACACGAAGGACGTACTGAAAAAAACATTAATTCTTATTTTTTGTGAATACATCAATGGAAATGAAAGAAGTGACTATTTAACAAAAAATCATTACTCAATAATCCCAATGTAATAAATAAAAAAAACTTGCGTGTAGTAATTTTTCCCGTAATATTTGTCATCGAGAAGCGATACACCATAAAAATTGAGCTGCAAGTGACGTATCCGGATCTGTGCTAAACCAGTTATCAGGCTCGCAGCACCCGGGGGTGGTTAATTGTGAAAAGAAATCTTTGCTCTTTGTCAGCCGCGCCGAGGGGTGCTATTGATTTCTTTTGTTTTATGCTGATTGAGACACCTTGGCGATCCGCGATCCGCCACCCTCAGTTTTTAACGCCTGACAAAACACTTTATTCACAAACGAATTGCAAGTCTACTGGCAGTTTTTGGTTTTTTTAATAGTGTGTGGGTTAAATTTTAAAATAGCTGGAAATAGTTTTGTTATGTTATACTTGCACATAATTATGTTACATATCCTTCTTTTCAATCAAATACCTATTGTTCTGGGTGTATTTACTTTGTGAAAAATGTGATATTTTTATGCAAATAGCCAATAAACCAGTAGATCAATATTGGTAAATGATCACCATCACATTTATGCAAAAACTAAGCGGGAACCCGCACGCACTATTTCTAAGTCCAAGTAGTCAGTGCCTATAAATCTTCTTTAAGTCACAATTCGTTCACGTAAGCCCTATTGAAGTAGCAATAAAATAAATACCTATTATACATAGAATTATCTATGTATAATAGGCATATTAATGCCTAGGTACCAATACCGTATAATAATGTCCACAATAAATACGTAGATTTTCAGCAGTTAACTATGCGTAGACTTATTACCTTGGGATCATAACGATCCCCCTTTGATCGTTTTAGGCTCATTTCATTCGTGATTGACTGGGACTTAAGAAAGAAGAAAAAAATTAGATTGCCACCTCGCCTCGTCGCGAATCGCGAGTGATAGCATCGACATTTTTTTGCTAACTCCTGTTAATGGGCGTCTGTTTTATCTCGACGCCCCTAATGTTCTTATGCGGTCCCAATAATAAGATTTTGACACATTAATAAGTATCAACTGTCGGGAGTTTTAAAACAGTTTAGATCCAAACACAAGATTGATAAGATTATTTATGAAACTGTTTTTGATGTAAAATATTAATACGTGATAAATAAAACAAATGCTCCTAAACTTTTCTGCATAGTACAACTAGATCTGTTAGCTCCAATGGATCGATAAAACGGTAAAGCTCTCTCAATTACGATGACGACGGACCGATCACGAATCAATTTTATAATTCGATCTCAAGGTGTCCTCTACGTCAAAGAGACTTAAGGAGCTCTCGTAAGACCAAGGGTGTGACGTCAGCAACGACTTTAATTGCGCACCACTTCGTTAACGGGCGACTTGATGGCATTTTTAATGAACACCCGAATTAATGTAGTGGGTGAAATCGAAAATCGACGCGCGGACACCCTTCACGTTCCCTCAAGTCTGTTTGTTTAGGATTGGTTTTGGAATAACCATTCGCTTCTTGTTTTCGCAGAATGCCTCAATGTGTCTAGTTTGGAAAGCTTTAAAGATGTACCTACCTACTCGTAGGATAGAAGAGAGATTTTTCGACTGATACTGAAAAGTGAGAGTAACTTTTTTGTTTAATTTTGAAATATTAAAGATCTAATCAAATTTAATTGCAACATCTCCACAAAATACGTAGATACTATATTTCGGAAATGATATGGGCGGTAATTATCATAAAAAATTTGAAAATTAAGAAAATGGACTGAATGGGTTACTAAATTTTCTACACTTTTTCTTGATATCATTGAAATGGCCTAAAATACAGACACATTAAAAATTTAACTTCATTAGAAAATTATGCATTTCTTCATTAACATCGCCCAAACATAGATCCAATCAACTTGCAAATTGTTAATAAAGTCTGCCGTTTTTTACCGGCGGGTCCTAAGTAAATATACTAAAATAAGAGTTTTCAGAAACAAAACCCAATACCCAAACACTTCAAGTTACAGATGAGAGGGATTTGAAATAAAAATTCGGCATCTCGTGAAGATTGACAGGTGCGTCTTAATAAGTCGGCGGCAGCTGCTTGACGAAATGAGAAAAGGTAAATTGCCGACTTTATGAATTGTAAGCATCACCAATTTTTTTTTACTTTGTTGAAAATCATAATTTTAGATCTTTGAACCCATGGAATTTTGGCAGTATTGGAATTAGTTCCAATTTTAAGACTTGGAACTAATGATTATTTTTGTCTTCCCGTTTATAACCCTATATTCTTTGAGAACAAACCTATATCCATATTCCATCACCGATTTTATGGTGGTTACATATTTAACCGACAAATGAGATTGTGATCCAACCTGATACTGGTAACTGATGCTGATAACTGATAAATAGGTTATTCCTCCCCTGAAGCCATTCCAAGCTTCGCAAACTGATCTGATTTTGGTACTAGTCAACCTGTTAACTGATTCTGAATACTATTCGCAAACAGTCCGTCTGACTCATCGGCAAGTGGTACACAACTGGTTATAATAATGTAATAACGCATGCACTGATAGACAATAATAATTTCACTTACTGACCCGACGCCGGCCATGTCTCGTCATTGAATGTCTCAGCCTATGGCTTACCCATATTACGTGAATATTTTTGTACCTATAGACTGCCAAGCTTTTTTTATCTACCCCCATTTTTTCTACCTCCATTTTAGTTCGTATTCGCGACACATATAAATTTTCAGAGCAAACATTTCACCGACGTGTATTGCAGACCAAATAAAGAGGAAGTAAACGGTATTTAGTTATGCGATTATTTTGAGTCTTCTTAATCATTAACAATCTTCCTGTCTACCTACTGAAATCAAGACGTGCAGATTAATTTATCCGTTTTACTAAAGCATATTCATATTTCTCTCACACATACATACGTATCTCGCACATATGTGTGAACAATTCTGTCCGCATCGGACAATGGCCCAACGGTCCGTAGTCTGGGTATCTAGCTCCGGCACTTATTCCGCTGGCCTAAGCAAATTTTCGACCGGCTCTGTTGGTTTTTCGACGGATTCCTATTTCTTCACTTCTGATTATATTATTCCATACTTTGTATAAACAATGGTACCCTAACCCTTTTGCACTATTGCCCGCTTGGATTAATATGGAGACGGATTTTCTTTTGTTTTATAGGTGACAAAGAGCTTTAATTTGACTTTATTTTATTTGACATTCTGTTACTGTTACAAATGTTTCATTTTCAAATAGTCGCTACAAATTAATCTTATCTGTGTGACGTGGGCTTAGAATTTAGGTGTTGTATTGATAAATATCATATAAGCCACATTTCTCTGCTATATTAAATAAATATCAGCAAGTTACAGCGAAGAAAACAGCACGAGACAAATAAGCTCTCTCCTCACTTTATGAGCGTTTCATAAATATTTTTCCAGGGATGTAACCGCTGTAAAAGGTTTTTGTATACGTAGCTTTTTGGCTCCTTTTGGCAGCTAATCCAATATTGACCACCCCGCCAGGCTATTGACTTATGTTTGTGTTACTCATAATAATTCCGGTACCTTTTATTATTCAAAATATCAATTTACTCGAGTTGCTTTCTTTTGCTCTGGAGGAGGGCTATTAATTTTATTATGTTTATTTTGTGGCTAGACTTTTGGAGCTGTGGAATTATTTACTGGACTTATTCTGCGAGAAAATTAGTTTATAAATTTATGTTCCACTTTAAATTTATCTAGTTATATCTATTGCTAAAAATGGTTTTAATATTTGTATGCTTAGTACATTCATTATTGATTAAACCCCTAAAAGTAGCTGACTTCTTTTTTATCTGAGAGATTTAATAATTACGTTAATATTAATCTTGCATTTCTTATGATTTCATTTTAGAATGTGTGGGGGAGATATATCGGTTTCCGTTCAGAACAAAAAGGCTTGCGGTATCTAAATGTTAATCTTTGGTCAGTCGCGCAAAAATTATGTTTTTCGGACACACAAAAGTTACTGGGTTGGAAATGAGCATAGCGGTTATGTGGGCCCCATTAAATTATCCCAGTATATCTTTATTATAAACCCCTGCTTTACATTTCTGTGTTGCATCTTTTCTGGATTTCTAAGAGGAAATTAGAATTATGGTTTAAAGTTTCCCTTAATCTCTCTTGCCCGTACGAGATACTGGATATATGTAGGTATATGTCGTATCCTTTAAAATCTTAATAATTACCTATGTTTCATGTTTTACATACCTAATAGATACCTACTTATGGTGTAGATTTAGACTCAAACATAACCATTTGTGTTTAAGTTGCGTAAACTTTAACGGCGTCCAAAAATCTTATTGCCACGACGCCGGCGCTGAACGCCTTTTAAAAGGCTTCGTTTTATTTCGCGTCAATTTCTTCAAAGCTAAATGACTTCAATTTGAATATGTAATGTCGGCTTAGGATAATCGTCTCTGGCTTACACTAATAAAGGCGCGCTGACTTTAAAACGGGAATCTCCTCAAAAGAATCGAACAATCGTTCGATTCGATTCGAGGGAGGTATAATTTATTCGAGTGTGGACCGCCATTTTGCGGCGGGGCGTTCTCCGCTATCGCGCCGGAAGACGCTTTAAGACATTGATGCTGATTCTTTTTTATTATGCTCCCCTGGTTCCTTAAAGACGCTAATATAAAGCGGCCATATATAAATAAGTCGCCTTTGTGAGGATTCCTCGATTTCGGAGACAGGAAACGTAGCGACCCTCGCTCACGGAAAACAATCTAAATTACATTTTCACGCAACTTCAAATGTCTTATTAATTACCAAAGACTTTTCAATGCAATAAATTTTCTTTTAACGCTTCCTTCCCAAATCGGCTTAATACACGCCGCTGAATACCGACTCATCAGCCTATTCAACTCGATTGTATTTCTAGATGGCTTTCGCATTCATTATTCTTATGGTGGAAAATCATTACGCCAAGCTTTTTTTCAATAACCATTACATAGTAGCAATGACAAATAATCAGTAACGCCTATTTCGATTTTTTCATTACAGGATGGTATTCCATTCATCCAATTTCTTTGATCCAAGTTGTATTGGACAAAGAAATTGGATAACTTCATCCAATTTATGAATAACAGTGAAGATCAAAGATTTTGATGTTCTGTTTAATTTGTTTGTTTTGTTTTTTCTGTTCCGTTCTAAAAGTTTGTTTCAAAGAGAATATTGGACAAAGATATTGGATGAGTGGAATTGGCACTTGACAAAGAAATTTAATGAAATCTTGGATACAGAAATTGGACCAAGATATTTGACCAGTGGAATACCACCCTAAACATGATAAAATGAACTTGATTTGTGATCTTTATTTAAGGTATGATATAACTAGCACTTCCAATATTTTGATTCGTAATTTTCAATGATATGAAAAAAAATTAAATGTTAAAACCTTTAATTTTTTTTAAATAATATAAATAATTTCTTTTTAATTTGTGGCGACACCGCACACACGTCACACGGTGACGTCACCGAAGCCTGAATCGCGCTATCGAAGAATTGTCGATCGCTGGCATATATACCACGCCTCGAGTACATTCACTCGGGGCCCGGCCGCCCCCCAGGCATGTCGTCTCGCCTGGCGGGAGATCTCCCTTTGCCAAACTGGTGACCTCCGGACAAGAACACGTCCCCTCTGGTACCGGTAGCGCTTCAGGCCTCACCTCCCACTTCACCTCACCACTCACGCCCGACGGACTCACGCAGCGCGTCTCCCCGACACTCGCCAAGCTCGCCGGGGTCATCGCCGCGTATGGAGAAGACGCTTCCTGATCCCGGTCCGGCTGCCCTGACGACGACTCCACGGACGGCTGGAGTGCACCACTCGCCCTCCGCATTGGTCGTTTCACCCTCCCATCCCGACTCACCGTGGATAGAGGGTATCTTCGGGGCAAAAACAATCAACGGGTCACCAACGTCGAAGAGCACGCTGCAACATCGGATCGACCTCCGGTCTGAGCAGGGGGGTGATGTGGCGACACCGCACACACGTCACACGGTGACGTCACCGAAGCCTGAATCGCGCTATCGAAGAATTGTCGATCGCTGGCATATATACCACGCCTCGAGTACATTCGCTCGGGGCCCGGCCGCCCCCCAGGCATGTCGTCTCGCCTGGCGGGAGATCTCCCTTTGCCAAAAATTAAATGTTAAAACATTTAATTTTTTTTTAATTAAAAATTAAAAAAAAATAAAAAATTAATTAATTTTTTTTTAATTAAATGTTAAAACATTTAATTTTTTTTTTGATAAATCCAGTAAAATAATATCTGAGTATAAAATAGTACTGTACCTACGCCTACGCCGTACCTTACCATCCCTGTCCTATAAATAACAACCCTTAAATAAGCACCTCTATTTCCAGTCAAATAGAAAAGCCTGGCGGCCATGATTTAGATGTGTGTCAGACAGCTCGCGATACGGCCGTCATCACCTCGCGAATGACCCCACATTGTTCATGCTCTAGACACGCCGTAGCTTCTCAACCTAACTCAATTTACTTTATTTTTCTAGAACTGATAGAAGTTTGAGCTTTTATTGTAAGGGTTTAAGCCGAGGGATCCGTAAAACTAAGCAAGGGGCCATTTTCACTGATTTTTTTATATTTTTAGTTTATTTATGAGACTGTAAGTGTTTAGAAATATCTTATTTATTTAAAGATCTCACAATATTGCCGCAATAAAGAAAAAACATAGGTAAACATAATATTTAGGCAATGAATTTTTTTTGTCAAACAAATTTTGGAAACTTAACCTATTTCATTTTTAGGATACCCTTTGTTACGTTAAAGCGCATTTTGAATTTGAAATAAATGTTCATTAAAATATTGTTCAATTGTAAACGAAAATAAAAATTATAGGATTTAAAAAAGTTTGAGAAGTGCAGGCTCAGATAATACAGGATAGTGTCGCACCTCGCTATTCCCAAGGGATTTGTCAAACAAATGCGCCGCTATGTATCGAAAAATTCATCGGCTCAGTAGTGGCCGTTACGGCTATTTATGGGTGATTTTCCGGAGCTTTTTTATTAATAAAACGTATATTATGCGCGCAAGTGTGTTTTATATCGCGGCCCTTTCTCTCCGCGCGGATATTATCGTCCGTCTTCGGACATCCAATATTATCGATTTCGTATTAGGAACGCAATATCGTTTTCTATTCATAGCGGCAAATGTTGTGGAAAAGTCTGTTTGTACTTTGACGCAAAGAAATATTAATATCAAAAGCGAAATAAGTATAGGTACTTTATAAATTATTTTTTACTTATAAAATTGCATAGCTTTTTTAATCATTAAAATTATGTCGGTACCTACAATATAAAATTATTCGCTCAATATAGGTGTGTTTACAGTTCTCAATATACATACGTGTAACAGCAACATCTGGCAACCAGTTTTTCAACGATGAAAAAATACCAATCAGGTAAAAATTAACTAAATTGTGGAACGAACTTCCTCCATCAGTGTTCTTCAGTATTCTTGATGGTTTCTTACCACATTAGTCATGCCTCTTGTTTATAAAAAATAATGTTTGTTATCTGTATTAAAAAATAACATTTAGATTATGTATTGTGGAAACTGTACATTTGATTTTAAAACGTTGTTTGTTATGTTCAGACGTAGAATGCAAACTTTGCCTGCATATTTTAGTGATTGGGGGAACAGAGATATGTTTCAGGTATTCTCGATATTACTGTTTACCGAAGCCACACTTGCGTTGAGTAGTTATGCAAACACGGCAAACATAGATACCACAACTTTGCTACAGAAGAAAAACAAAAGGAGAAACACGCTTGGCGTAAACACGTAAAATTTTCGTTGAACACACGAAATATAAGACAGAAATTCTGATTTTATTTTTCGTTACACGTCTATGCTATTTTAGTTGTGGGAATATTTTTGAGTTTTTATTAAAATTTTACATTGCAAGCTTCGATCAACAATACCAACTAGAATAATGGCTCGCCTCTACATCGTAAATAAGACATCGTAAGTAATACTTTACATACATAAAAATTTATCTTCTCTAACGAATTAACTGTTTTACTTTGAATGACAAGCATGTTACTTAGCAACAAACTCACGACTATTTACAGATTTATCTTATACCTACTTACGATCATTCGTCAAAATAAGAGTTAACAAAATTAAGTTGATATGAAGTGGGATCGTATTTTTGCAGACGGTATTCTAGCATTGAGCCGACATTTACTATTGATTATTGCATTGTGGTAAGTATCAGTAGGTAGATTATTTGTATTGATATTTTATTTTGATAGATCTATTTACCTAATATAGATGTGTCACACAATTACCCATAAAAATTAAATTCTATTACCAAACTTTGTAAGCAACACAAACAAATGTATATACACATAGTTACTTACCCTTTATTTAAATTTTACAGCAGTACAAATAATTTTGTTCAAGATACGATTGTAATATTCTCGCCGCAGCCGACGGTAATTGTCGGTCGTAAAATCATTAAATCTAAACCGAATAACACATTAAAAGTAACAGCTTGTTCGAGCCCCTTTCATTTCGAACTGATTTTGTGCCATTGGACGGATGTAATTCCAAAGATCCTACTATGTCTGTCTAAGATTAGGGTACCTACTAGGTTTTCGCAAAAAATTAACAGATTTTAACGTCGACAAGTAACTACAGATAACTACAACTACAAGAACTACTTACTGGCCATGTCTGGTAATGTCGTATGGAATCAAAAGACAAGTCTAATAAAGAATATCCTCTTTTCTTTGAAGCCGGTTAAAAATAGTTTTTAGGGTTCCGTACCCAAAGGGTAAAACGGGACCCTATTACTGAGACTTCGCTGTCCGTCCGTCCGTCCGTCCGTCCGTCTGTCACCAGGCTGTATCTCATGAACCGTAATAGTTACACAGTTGAAATTTTCACAGATGATGTATTTCTGTTGCCGCTACAACAACAAATACTAAAAAACAGAATAAAATAAATATTTAAGTGGGTGCCCATACATTCGACGTAAGTTTAGTTACCTTCCGGTGCAAGAGTTGTCGCTGTGCGTAATATGTGGCTACAATAAAACAATTAAATATTTAAGTGAGGCTTTCATACAACAGACCAGATTATTTTGGCGTTTATATATATAATGGTACGGAACCCTTCGTGCGCGAGTCCGACTAGCACTTGGCCGGTTTTTATACTTATTTTCTTTAACTCTCATTCTTTTTACTTCCTTGGCTTCTAAGAAAAATACATATTACTACTGTGCGAACGACTAAAAATACAACACAATGATACTAATTGATATCCTGATGTTTCTATACCCGGATTAATCATTCTGGCTTTAAAACAATAATAAACATTCAAATGCTCAGTTTCAACATGAATTAATAAGCCTACGCTCAATATCTATTTAAATGAGTTCCAATCTCAACCCGCAGCAAACGGTAGCAATTCTGACCCTCCGTATAATGTCAGGTAATTCGGCTTGCACGGTTAAGGCCATATTCTTATAAATTAATTACTTGTAATCTACTCATGAACGGGTCTTACGGAGAAGTTACAGCGTGCCGTAATACCGGTGTCTACTCCACGGCTCTGAGGCTTAATGTCGCTGAACGACTCTGAATTAGAAATGAAGAGAACACGTTAATAAGGTACACATGTCTTGATTCCGAAATGTATTTTAAGGGCAATTTGACAACAGAGAATCACACGTAAACAACAATATTAATATATAATGCCTAATATGAAATGAAAAGATGTTTTATTCGACCTTGGACCTTGGAGAGTGGTCTTGAGAAGACGATCTATGGAATAACTTGGAGTTATTGATGGAATTATTTTATACACATCACATCCACATAACAAAACTTTTATTGATGACATTGGGTAAACATCAGACAAATTATTCATTACATACTTAGGGTGCGGTTCCACTGAGGCGGAACGGAGCAGAGCGGAGCGCGATTCACCAATCACATGGCTTGAAATCCACATGAGGCACAATAAGATGCGATGAGATTGGTGAATCGCGCTCCGCTCTGCTCCGCTCCGCCTCAGTGGAACCGCACACTTACACTAGAGAAAGTACTCTATAAAATAATTAATAGAAAAAAAAATTGTAAACTTTGTTTATTAATGATTTTTCATTAATTAGTTACTTGAAAGTAAATAAATCCACAGAGTGAATGCCAATCGGAATAGTTTTTACTTTTATTTTTTGTACTTTTATTTTTCGCCACTGCACAGATTCCCTCGCGCTGCGGGGAGGTGTCCCCTGATCGCGTCTTATCCACTAAGCAAACATTCTTTACAAGGGCTTTTCTCGTTCCATTCACTCCTCTAGAGGTTATCTTTTATTATTTCTCGCAGCATCCTCTTTTATTGCCACTCATATTGACTTTTTATGCCGCCTGCGAATAAATACATTTTAATTCTAGCTAGCGTTCGCACTCTTTTGTTCAGTTCATCAGACGGCTGCAAATTAACTCGCTTGAGGTGTCGTAAAACCACTCGAGCTTTGCAATAATACTTTTTATGCAAACTTGCACACAATAAAAAAATTTTGAACGGGCCTTCTGAGTAATTTTGCTGCGGACCGTTTTCGTTTCGTTTACTCTTTAAAGAAGTCTCTGTAGTTTAAAGAGATTGTTATTTGGGGTTTGAAATAAATTAAATTTGAAATTTAGTTACATACCCATTAAGTAGAGGTAATGATCATTATAAAGAAATAAGCTATTCCCGAATGTCTAGTTAAATAAGTATTTTGTTTCATTCGAGATAGTTTGCCCTCTATTTAGAAACAGCCAAAAGCCTCCTACAAAATCCTAATTTTAAATAAACGTACTTACGTATTATAGTAAAAACGTGGTATTAATTGATTATAAATTTTTCCATTACATAATGTACCAATGTATTGGGTTTTGTATAAGTGGTTTTGTTAAGTGGCAATATGTAACATAAGTACAAACCTCTGTAAAGCTCTTGCACAAACATCGATGAGGGATTGAAAAGTTCTTGCATGGGTGAAGAAAAACAAAGATAAATCCAACTTAAGGATTCTGGCGAGTGCTTATTCAAGATTTGTAGAGTTGTGGGTAAACGAAAATAATATATTTTCCAGGCTGAATGCAGCCAATTAACTTCATAATTGCGGCAGGAAATGGTCCTTGAAATTTGTAGTGATACTCTGTAAGGAAAACATATTATTATAATCTCGGTGTCTACGTCGTTCATCAACATTTTAGATTTTATTGTACTTTGGCCATGCTTAGAAACGAACAGGATAGAAAAACAGTAAAGGATTAAGCGTAGAGTATTTTTTCATAAAAAGTGTTTCTTTATTTTTGGCAGGATCATTCCTGCCTAAAATAAAGAAAAAAATATTTACTCCTGAAACAGTCTATACACTTAAACGTAGCTAGCAACTACTATTTACCAAAAGCGAAATAATAGCGTTCAAACAGAGCTGCCTCGTAAAAACTACAGCTAAGTCCACAGACCAAAAGCATACTTGATCAAAGAGTTTTCAAAATGAACGTCCAATTTTAACAAAGTCACCTGTTTAAAACGACTTCACTTTGCCACAATTGCGGGCAAGTCTCACAACGTCCCTATGTCCCAAAGGAGCGATTAAACATGTAAAAGTACCAGGGTAACAAAGTAGCTGGGAGCGTCGCGTTCGGAAAAAGCTGTAGCCATTTAGCACGTACCAAGAAATTGTCGTAACACGTTTGCAGGAACTTAACGATCCGTCGAAATAGATGTCTTTCCTTAAGTAAAGAACAAGCAAATGGTTTTGTGCTTTGTCACCGACAGCAGATTTTAAATTGCAATACAATATGTTAATTTATAGATACTTAGCTAAGATATTGATATGAATGTTTACGTATATTGTTATTTGTTATTAAATAATAATCTACACCACACCCACTACACCAATATGTTTAACAAGGTATCTTCTTTGTGAAGAAATAATGTAAATTGTGTTCAGTCTACTACTGAAGGAGGATCAAGGTATTCTGATATAACCCTTTTGTTGCCGCCCATTAACACTGACTGACCCAGATCAAGACTCCAAACTTACCTGAGTACTAATAAGTGACAGTGTTACTTTACATAATTATTGCAGTCTTTGCTTATGGGTTAGTCAGTCAGAAGTATAGACGAATTTGTCCATTGTCACAGGAAATTATGTTAAGAGAATGTTATTTTAATAAAACAGTTTGGATTCTGCCAGGCACTTAATGTGCATCTATTTAAACACTTTCACTGAAATAGTAATTATATCAATATAACCAGTTTACAGTTTAGTACATAAACAGTTTGTCAGTAATAAAGCTCTGACTATTATTTCTCCTTGTTATCGTAAACTTATAAAAGTTAAATTGTTATTACGACGCCTTGATTACTTTACTTCTTTTATAATGAATTAACGACTGTTATTCAAAAACAACGATTAAAATAATTAAAAGTAACATTAAAAGTGTCATTAATTGGTTCTCTAAGGAGACATTAATGTTTTACTGGTGATCTTAGGTTTGTAAATGATAATAAAATACCATGAAAATGTGGGAGTCGATAACAATAAAACAATGCGCGGGGAGAAACTTACAATTACAATTTTAAGATCTTTACTAATTGAAATAAAAGTTATGTTTCATTACGTCTACATTTTTTTTAATTTGCGCATTTCATTGCAACGTACCTAATACCTATAATATTAAAAGAGTAACTTTTATGCATAAAGACATCTTTTATGCGACTTGATAGTAGATTTAAGTAGACATCGCGCGTTTAATACTAATATACTCTACATAATATAAAGTGCATTGTATTAAGTTACCAATTACTCAATCCAATATTATAAACATTTTAAACTTTAATAATAATATGCATTATGATCATAATAATTATATGGATTTCGACCACACAAATCTCCATAAGTTATTCAAAAGTATTTTTAAGGGTGTGACAATCGAAAAAAACTAAAGGCTATTACAAGGAATATGTTGGTCTATTCGCCGAAAACGTGTAATTTTACGCACATAACATGAAAATGTAATTTCCAAAGTAAATGCGCACGCAATGCTAATTCCGCGGCGCGCAACAAATTGTTCTTAGCGTTCTTACAACAATAATTGTCAAGCGGCGTGTTTTCATGCGACTTTTAATTGATCCTCGAGGGCGACTCGCAGATAAAACTCGGATATCTCAACTTTCTCTATTACAGTTTAAGAAAACCGCCGCCCTTTGCGGCCGATAACAAAATTTTCATTGCGAGAGTGTAATGTAACGTGTAACAGCAAGGGATGGTTTACTTACAGGCTTCATTAAATATTTTGTTTATACAGCACTACAAGCTCTACAAAGTGACTAATAAGTTTGTTATTGTATCTATAGTTAAAATTCATTTCTCTTACTAAAAACTAATTTATCAATTTTTAAACCTCCTTTCATAATTAATAAGGTATTAATTGTAAATAACCAAATTAAAATTCATCAAGAATAACCAAAAAATCTAAATCATTTCCTCTTCTAACTCTTAAAAATGTGAGTAACAACGGAATGAAAATGATTTGATAACTGTTAGTTGTACAAACCTCCGTCCCCCGTTCATCCCAAAACAATAATCGGCGCCAAATTTATAATAAAACGTTTACAGTAAACGTGTAACAACAAACTTCCATATTTTATTATGATCGTTATCGTAAACCGGCCCCCGGATCTCGGTAAAAGTTTCGCGGATTCACCCTCGCAACCCGTCTACAAGATTTCATTATAAAATTAAACTAAAACTTACTGCTACAAATTTTAATAGTACTTCGTCTTGATAGCTGTGCAATGCATTCCTTTTCTAGGATTATTTTTTTATTATTCTTTTAATTTTAGAATCTCTAATAGACCTAATAGAATCTGAAAAGAAACAACGAAATCCTGGTTCAAACATTTACAAATTCTGCTTAAATTGCTGTTATGTTTAATGTTTGTGTCACTCAAGATTCCATGATATGGACCCCCCGACACAAGCTTAAGCAAGATTTCCTAAAAAAATCATTAAATTGTCTCTTATTAACTTCGAAGTTACCTAAATTGCTTAGCAAAATTTAATTCTTCTGGACTGAGGTTGTTTTATTAGTCAGTACATTTTAATTAAGTTTATTGAAATTGGCTTTATATATTTGTACCATTTCCTGCCACATATCGTATCAATATTTGAAACATATGTAGATAACAATAATTTCATCGGTTTACTACGTTGTTCGTTTGTACATGAATAACCAAATGCAAAGAAACTTTTCTCATTCTTTTATTTGTATCAACTCTTCTATTTTAACAATTTTTGTTAGATATTATTTACTAGCTGTTGCCCGCGGCTCCGCCCGCGTGGAATTCAGTGTGTCACAAAGTTATTCCTGCGTTAATCCCGACCCCACACAAATTAAGACACACTCCACACATCTTAAGAACAATTGATTTTTTACTACGTTTTAGTCATACCGTACATCATACCGTACAAAAATCCGTTATGTAGATCTTGAGAAAATCGATAAAAAGACTTTAAGATATAAACGTCGGGGTTTTTTCATTCCAAACTATTATATTTTTAAACTACATTGGTAGTTTTTCATTCGGGTGCCAAAACATAAAGACCAGCTAAAGCGATGCTGACCCTCGAAAAAGCAACATAAAGTTGATCATGAGAAATAAAGCCGGTTCGATTCCCGATATATTATGTATAGATATCCCGATATATAGATATTAATGAGCCCGCGACTTCATTCGCTCATGGAAGCTTTTCCCGCGTAAATCTCGATCCCGCGGGAAGTCCGGAACAAAAAGTAGCTTATATAATGCTCCATAACCTCCTCTACCTCCCACTGAAAGTCCCATAAACATCTGAACCCACGACCTCATTCCCGGGTATGAGTTTTTACCGCGTGAATCCTAATCCCGCGGGAATTCAGGGATAAACAGTACCCTATATGTTGCTTCAAAACTTCCTCAATCTCCTAGTAAAAGTAAGTAGTAAAAGGTCGCATAAAAATTTAAGCCCGCAACTACGCGCAGGAGTTTATTCCACGTAACTCCAGATCCCGCGGGATTTCCGGGAAGACAGACTTGTTAGTTTTATATTTAGAAGCTATTTATACCCCATACGCGAAGAAGGTTTTCCCGCGTAAATTCCGATCCCGCGGGATTTCTGGGATAAAAAATATCCTATATGTTAATCTAAGTTGCCCTCTATGTGTGTGCCAAATTTCATGAAAATCGGTTCAGTACACCATACGCGAAGAAGGTTTTCCCGCGTAAATTCCGATCCCGCGGGATTTCTGGGAAAAAAAATATCCTATATGTTAATCTAAGTTGCCTTCTATGTGTGTGCCAAATTTCATGAAAATCGGTTCAGTAGTTTTTGCGTGAAGAAGGTTTTCCCGCGTAAATTCCGATCCCGCGGGATTTCTGGGATAAAAAATATCCTATATGTTAATCTAAGTTGCCCTCTATGTGTGTGCCAAATTTCATGAAAATCGGTTCAGTAGTTTTTGCGTGAAGGAGTAACAAACAAACAAACAAACAAATACACAAACTTTCACATTTATAATATTATTAATAATAGGATTACGTTCTTACTCAATCTTTTAGCAACCAATACTTTTTTACGACTAATAATAGTGAATCATCCTTGTAAGCTATGGATTGTCCCACTGTTGGGCACAGATGTTCTTTCACAATGTAAAAGGTAGGAATACTAAACCATCACGCTGGTCAAATGTCTAATTGCTGACTTCACACGTCTTCAAGATGTAACAGATATACAATAAGTAACGACAAAAGTACCTCTCGTAGGTACAACAGTATTTGTTAATAAAGAGTAGGGATCAATTACGAGCCATTCATCGAACGTAAACACATAAATTTGCAAGGAACTGCTTGTAATTGCCCAACTTGCTGCCGATTTCTTACCTACCGATTATCCCTAATTTATTTGTTTTGCTAAATCGTGGAAATACGTTGAGGCAGAAAGCTTGTTTTTAAGTAGTCGACAACAGGCTAGGCGTACCTATATAATTATATTTTACGAACATATGTAGGTACCCACTTAGTTTTCATTTTCTGTGAAAAGAACATAAGGTACCTATCTAATACTTCTGATTCCATAAAATAACGCAGTTTTTCCCTCAGGTTTTTCCCATATCAGTACCAGTAGGTATTATTAAAAAGTGCATTTTCAAAATGGTACCGTCTAAGATGTCAAATGGCACAAGTTAATGATTTTGTTATTTACCTAATGTAAACAACTGATTAATGTAAACACTTATAAAATTATGCAGTTAAGTGTAAATCCAATGTACACAGCGATAACATTAGTGACAAAAAAACGAAACCAAATATTGTACACTTCAAATGTTTAAAGGTTAGTTACAAAGATTCTGATACTCAAGTATGTTTGGATGAAACAGGCATTTGGACAGGCATAGTATTTGATCCGCCAATCCGCACTTGGCCAGCACATGGCCTTAACCTTCTCAGTCTGAGAAGAGACCTCATGGCCCACTATTGAGCATGGGCTCAATAGTGGGCCATGATGGGTTGAGAAGATGGTGATGATGATTCTTGGATATCTACTGACAGTTTTTTGCAAGATGTAATCACATCATAGTATATTCAAATGATATTAATTAATCGTACGTACGTCCGCAGTAGAACATAATAGTAAATTCGCCAGTCTGAAAATTAAGGAATCAAGGTTTCATAAATTATTTAAGCCTCTCTCAAACGGTGAATCGGGAACCAATTAAAAGAATAGCGCAGTGAGTCCGCTCTGTGGATGAGACTAATCGCTTTCTATTGTTCTTGGGGCACTATCTGTCGTGCTTTTGTAATGCTAGGGGGAGAACTGCCCACTAAAACGTGGACAATCTATAAAACACGAGGCGAGCAAATATGCCGAGCAAATAGTCAGGTGAAAAGAACTTGCGCAATGGAAGTCCGAAAATAAAAGCCAATTTCAGTAAAAGAATGATTTTTATAATTTTTGCCCAAAAATTTTATGAAACTTGGGCATAACTTTCTTTCTTTGTTTTCTCATATTTCTTAGCTAACAATGCATCGCTGATGCCTTCGATGTCACTGTTATCCATGGACATTCACCTGCTCATTTGATTGCTATTTTTTTAATTAATCCTTGTTAAATTACTTCTACTGTTGCACGAGAAATACAAAATCGATTCTTCGTATATTCTTAGATTCAACTGAAATCTATCGTGTGAGGTGTTTTTAATAAGCTATTGAAATCCAATTTTAACTTGTTATTATTTCTCTTCTTCATATCTTTTAAATTTTATATTAGCCAGCCATTGTTAATCGCACAAAAATTTCGAACCTAGCATATCAGACTTCGATGCTTATCCGAAAGTCAATTAGGTTCAATTAAAATCTTCTTTCATCGAAATCTCTACAGATAGTGAAACTGCGAACCGTTGACCTCTGCCGTGCGGCGAGAACGTGACAATTGACAGCTAAGCCGCTGCGAAGTCTTTTACTCCTTTTGCCGACCGTATTCGGAAGCACATTGCAGCGCCGCTTTCTGACGACGTTATTTTTTAATCAAATATATCCGTGGAGCGGGTGACGGACGAAAGGGTCACAGCGACAACGAAAAACCAAAAGGAAAAAGTACAGTCTTTTAAGCAAATAGAGGCGAGACGAAGTTGATTGGTTTTGTTAGCGAGCCTGTTGATTGGCACGGACGTAAACAATACGCCGCTGCCAATGTTTAAGTTGAAAGGACAATTGAGTCTCAACGATATACAGTGCGCAGTGTGAACAACGCTTTGCCGTTTGTTTTCGGTCATCCAATGGCGCTTGAATAGTGTTTTGAAATATTATATTCCTCTGTTGACTCTATGACCGTGTTTGCCGAAAATAAAATTCCCGTTTGTCAATAAAATTCAATGTTTGTTTTGGGAATTTTATCGATAGGTTACACAAACAATCATTTTATCGTTTATAAAACATTCAGATAAATCGTTCATACTGTTCCAGCATTTTTAGAATAAATTACTATAAAACTTTACATTAATTTCGTAATATTATTCACGGTGAGTTACCAGGCAGTTATAAATCAGAGAGCCTCAGCCGCTATCAGCCGGAGAAGGGTCCATTAGTGGCTGTGGTACACACGAATACCCGAAATGTACAGTAAAGACTACGGTAAAATCCATGGTATTCCTTCTATTGCTAGAATCTATACTAATAGGTATTATAAAGCTGAAGAGTTTTTCTTTTTATCGGGGAAGGCTTAAGGTTTATACATATAACATCACGCTACCGCCAATAGGAGTGAAGCAATCAATGGAAAATTTTGCAAAAATGGATTAACGTTTAATACTTATTTGTAAAACGTAAAGAACAAGCCTCCCTAAAGAAAGCGAGGACATCCACTGGTGAATTATAATCATAGTGATACAATATTTTACTTTATCGACTTGACCCTAAAATCCGATATGCAGACTCGTGGGTTTTTGAGTTCCAGTCCGCAGCACAACTGCACAAACACATAAGTAGTGTTATCAAATTTCATCCATCGTCAACACACAAATAATCTAAACCTAAATAACTTTCGTGATTTTTAATTCTTTGAATATACGAAACCCTAATAAGCACTATTTACATTAGGACGGTAATAAATCTTACGTGGATTTAAGGGGTATGGACTATAGTTCCTCCACTACATCACGTCACCATGCAATAGGAAATCCGCAACGTAAGAGGCCATTTCCCGGGCGTTACTTCTATCTGTACCAGTGGGTACACGACATATTTCAAAGTCGTGACAGTTTAATGCGTTCTTAAAGAAATTTTAGTAAGGACTAGGTACATTTTAGACTTTTATTTGACATACTGACACAGAAATCCCGGGATGATTCCTGACTACTGTACAATGAACTTGAGATAAATTAATTTACGCTAAAACGTTAAATATCACATTAAATATTTGTATATCAGCGGGATTTTAGTCAAAAGGTATAATTTATTATTTAATGTAAATAAAAGTTAACAAAATGGAAGCTATTCAATTTCAGTCCTACACAAGTAACGGTGCCGCAAATTGGCCCAAACCAAAAATTAATTTGTAAGGAAGATTTAAAGGGTGTTTTAATTCACCCATATATTATTTCTGTATCAAAATATGCACACTCGAGCGAATGGGTAGACTTGAATAAATTTGAAACGCCCGAGAATTCAGTCGCTCATTACCGCGTATTTATGTGGAGAGATAAAAATATTAGGGACACATTTAATCGGTAACGGATGAACAGCGAAGTCCGATTGTGGATTTAATTTAACCTAATTTAATTATTTAAAATAAATAATTCAGCTTAAATTATAGCAATGTTGTATTAATAGTAGGTACTTTTTTTTTTGTTAACGAGGGGGAAACCTTCAAAAGGTACCCTGTGCCGTGGGAGCGATAGAGGGTTATGTGGGGTTTTTACTCACTAAAACCCCCCCGGTGGCCGTCTTCGACGCTATGTGGAGGACTCCGGGATCTCCAACGGAACGCAACCGGAGCCCTCCGAGCGCAGTGCCTTTCGGCTCCTCCAGCGCGAGTAGAACCTCGCGCGGCACCTTTTGTTTATGATGGTATGCGGCCAACCTTATACCATCATCCTTCCCGGGGCTGCTGATTGGCGGTTCGAGCTCCCACTCTTACCGCCTGCAGCCCCAAAAGCCCCTTTTTAGTCGCCTCTTACGATCAGGCAGGGGATACCGTAGCTCCAATTCTGTTCCCGAGCTAGTTGAGCAGTTTGAAAGGCATTCTCAAATTATATTATTATTAGAAACATATTGCATCTAAGTGTGTACCGGATTATTCAAAAATATACAAATGATGATTATACTTTATATGTTCATGTTTGTTTGTTTGTTTGATTAATTTGATGTTCATTTTGGGTTGTTATTTGATTGTTATTTTGTGAATCACTTGTGTTGTATTAACTTGATATTTTCTTAATTTGTACAGTAAAATAGATCGTGTGTATAACACCTCTTATTAACTGAATATAGACTATAACGCCTTTATATGCCAACGGATACATTAACAAACCCTAATGATATAGAGTCGCCCTACTAGAAGTGACATTTATCAAAACAGGTACAAAGTCAGCGTTGTTCAGGACAGTTTAAAACGCTTAAATTAATTTCCCCTGATTTTCTCTAAGAAGTTGTAACTCTCCAAGTGGGGATAATGCGATGATATATAAAAAAAGGTCCCGGTGAGCCCCGGCCCCTAATAAATTATACCCTCGATAACAATGGGATTTTTTCGCGGCCCTTTGTTGCAACTTTTGATATCACCTGAACGTATTTAGAAACAGAAAATAGCCGAAGTATAAATCTTTGAGTTTTCTAGTCTTTAGCTCCTGGTGTTAAGTATGGTCACTGTGGGTTGTTTAAGTACACCTGAAGCATAAGGTCTTTTAGGGTATTTAGATAGGTAATCTTTTAAATTTTGCAAATTGAATAAGCCTTGAATGTCTCCACAAAATGTTTTTAGTTTATTAGGATTGAAAAGCACCTTACTAAACTTGTAATGTTTTCTTTTTTATACTGGAGTGAAAACTTCTGTCATGGTAAATTCGACTTTTGTAAATACTAAATTTAGTAATTTTTATATGGGTTTAAGAAAACATAACAGGTATTTATTGAACAAACATACGCACAAAGCATGAAAAAATTGTATTAACATGAAACGGTAATACTGATGACCCGAAAAGTGAATACCAATGACGGGCAAATACGAAAGTGGCCAGTTCCTTACATCGCCGGATATTTTGTCGCAAACTATAAAAAATAAAGCCCTAATATCGTTAAATGTTCCTTTGGGGAGTGACTGGTCAAATGGGAGAAACTCGACGATCGTTAGGGGTGTCACTATCGACGTCAAAGAATCACTTGTTTATTATTTTAATTTGTAAAATTAACTCACATAACCTCACTCAGATTTCTTGTGTGATGATGGCTATGACACTGGCTGCTGGCACACACAGCTTATCAATAGCGATAAGCTGTTATTTCATAAAAATAAACTCCAGCAGCATTTTTCCATACAGTTTATTAGCACACGAGTATTATACACTTTATTCTATAGACTTTAAACTTTATTACATTTAATTAACAAATAATTTTATTTTTTTTTGAAGGTCACGGAGGACATTCGGGATGGCATGGAGAATAAAATGGTCACCGTGCTGGTCCTGATTGACTTTTCTAACGCCTTCAACATGGTAGATCATGATGTTCTCCTTGCTATCCTAGGTCATCTGCGCGTCTCAGCTACAGTCCAGGATTGGTTCTCCTCATACCTTCGGGGCCGCCAACAGGCAGTCAGGAGCGATGGGATTATGTCTGATTGGCGTAGACTCACCTCCGGGGTGCCTCAAGGTGGCATCCTCTCTCCATTGCTGTTTTCTATCTTTATCAACTCTCTTACCTTCTACCTTGGTTGCTCTTACCATCTCTATGCAGATGACCTGCAGATATATACCTCTGCTGATGCTAGCGATATCCAAACTGCAGTCGATAGAATTAATCTCGATCTGTCCAGCGTCTGCACGTGGTCGCAAAAATTTGGCATTAAGGTTAACCCTTCCAAATGCCAATGTATCGTTGTTGGTAGTTCACGGCAGCTAGCCAAGATTGATTTCACCTCGGTTGCACCTGTCATGTTTGATAACTCTGTAATTCCTTTTAGCTCAAGTGTGAAGGATCTTGGAATTCATATTGATTGCTCGCTAAGCTGGAGCACGCAAGTGAGCGAAATCTGCCGTTCTGTCACTGCCACGCTAACGTTTCTTAATCGTTTGAAAAATTTCTTGCCTATCAAGACTAAAATATGTCTCGTACAAGCGCTCATTTTCCCGATCATCGATTATGGTGATGTGTGCTGTGTTGATGTCAGTGAGACTCTTCTAGCCAAGCTGGATCGTCTCATAAACAGTGCCGTACGCTTTGTCTTCTGCCTTCGCAAGTTTGATCATGTTTCCTCATATCGTCGTAAGCTTAGATGGCTTCATATCCGTGAGCGACGGCACATTAGACTACTTTCTTCCCTTTCTACTATTCTCTTTGACTCCCGCACTCCTGATTATTTGAAATCCAGATTTCAATTCTTATCTTCCTCTCATGATCGTCAGCTTCGGTCTACTGATTCTAATCTCCTCTCTATCCCGCTTCATCGATCTGGTTTCATCTCCAACTCCTTTGCGGTCCAAGCTGCTCGGCGGTGGAATGCTCTTCCTGAACAACTGAGAAGACCAGCTAACAGGTTTATCTTTAAAAAGAAATTAATGGCACACCTGTTAGAAAGTTGCTGAGATTTTATCCACATGTCTGACAGTATTCATATTCATTATTTATGTATTAAGTACATATAATATGTTATGTATATTTATATATTTATATATGTATATATTCTTAAGTATATATGTATTTGTATATATATTTATACGTATGTATTTGTATATATTTATAATAAGATTAATTTATATACACATTATAATCTTTTATACTTTTACTTTTGCATATGTTTCATTTTCCATTCCAATTATTTTATTTATACCGCTCGTCGTGTTTCTCTGTTTGGCCTAATGGTTAGCTGGTAGAGAATGCACCTAGCATTAAGCTCGCCATTTTGTACCGTAATATGTGTTTATTGTGGTCAATAAAGTTTTAAATAAATAAATAAATAAATTTCAAGTACAAACTCGTTCAGCACTTCCCTTACAACTGTTACAAAAATAATGTGCGGCACTATGTTAGTTTGCAATATTTATATTCTACTCTCAATCCCACTTTAAACTTTAATCGGAAATCAATGAGACTGGTATACCTAATCTCAAACAATCATTTTATTCATTGGTATAATTCGTAGGAATCAATTATTATTAAACACAGGTAATTAGTATAATTAATAATTCTTTTTTGGGGTATAAGTAGAAGAAGGGTCCAGTCCAGTCCAGAAGTAGAATTAACCATACCAGACCACCAACCAACCTGACCCCAAGAAAATTTGGTGTATTTTTTTATATACCTACTTCCCTGGAACCTAGAAACGAACCCAGGATTCCTCACCCAGCTTTCTTAACCACCAGTTGGATTGGGAGATCTTCTAATGATCATACAATTTCACTATTGGGACATAAACAATATTTATTTTTTATTAAAAAAAAACAAAAACATTTAAAAAAAATCACATTCAGCAACCCTGACCAATGAAATGGGCAACTGTGAACAATTTATATCGCAATAATCCACGCGGACGTTACGGCCAGCGCAGTCGTAGAGCGATATTATCGGCGGCTAGTTGACGACAAAAAACGAGCCTCATTTATCGAACACTTCGCGGTGACAGCCTCCCTCTGACCCTAGATTAGACCCCCAAGCGGTACATTCTTGAACACGTGGTTACTTTTAACTGTGAGACACTTAAGATTTTTGTATTTTGTACAGGTACTTTGACCCAATTACATGATTCATCATTTAATTACAACATAATTTGAATTTAGATTGTGTAGTACCAAGATTATTATTTTCTTCTCCCGTCCAAGATTGGTGATATTTTTAGTGTCACTGCTGTTGAACGAATGAAAGCTCGTCTCATCGTTTATTAGCTCTGTATTTAAAAATAATAGTAAAGGAACTGTAGAATCTTAAGTAAATAGGTTGATTGTTTAGCTATATGAATGCATGAAAAATGTAAGTTCACCAGTTCACCATAATTTAACTATTTACGAAAATTCAAATCCACTGTGATTTACCTAATTGTTTATATACCTAATCTGTAAGTGTAAGTAGGTACATCAGTGGTTCCATATTTCATTTCTCAGGGTAGCTCATAACTCAGAATCACTCTAAAGCGACTAAACAAAGTTTAATTTTCACTACCAGATACCATTTATCCTTAAAAGTCTGTTTTCCTTGTTATAAATGAATGCTAGTCTTCACGTCCATCGACGTGAGGATACGTTTTGATAATGACCAATATAGAAGTTACATCGCCCTTCAGCGGTAAGTTGCAACGAAAACGCCTATAAAATCTCATTGCAATAATAAAGTCTTACAAATATGCACTACACAATTTTATTGTTAGTATAAGCAAGGTATTAAAAAGTGTAAACGTTGTAAAGTCGCCCCATTGTGATGTAATTGAAAAATCCGTGCCTTCAACTACAAGGGTATCCATTATTCAGTTGACAATCACGTGAATTCCCGAAAAACGAAGCGAAAAACATTCGCCTGTTGTTCTGGGACGATCTGGGACATAAAAAATTCAGCGACTTAATCGCTGTAGCGGGCAAACAAACGCGTTTCGATGAATCGCCGGCCTACGTACGATAGTTGGCAATTTATCCGACTCATTTGCGAAAACGCTCGTCCAAATAAACCGGTATTGTTGTAAAAATAACGAACTGTCTGTCTGAATCGCGAACTCGTTTCAACTTTGTCTTACGCGATGATTACATTTTCAGCTGTGTTTTTCAGTAACAATATTTAGACGGTTGATAGCAAAACTTATTCTATGTAAGGTGGTGAAGAATAAGAATTTTCCCCGTTATTTTTCTCCGGCATATGCGGGTACAGGCACCCGTTCCCTAATGCCTGCACTGGGGGGAGAAACAGCTGAATCATCAAAACAATAAACAAAGTATCGGGAGCCCATTTTATTATGTTATTATGCACGCCGCCCTATGATTTACGCTGCATAAGTTATTGCACGCTGACAGATAAAAAAATAAAAATAAATAGAGAGTCTGTAGCCGCCCGTAAGCATATTTCCTTTTGACCATAATTATAATGTTTCATCGTGAAGTGCGTAGAACGAATGTATTGTCCAAATACTGCTTAATTAAGCTAATTGTACAAATCAGCAACAGAGAAATTAACAACAAAAGCCTGCTCTAAGCAATATATTACTTGAATAAGTCTTTCAACGTGGAGACCAGAGTTGCTATTGAAAGAATTGTTATGGTGCGTACAGATTATGCAACATGTTATATAACTTTTGTTTTATAACACGTCCACACTAGCTAACATTGTTGTCTAACAATGAAACATGTTACAAGACCGTACACATTAAAATAACATTGTTGTATAATAGATAGTGTTTTATAACAATTCAATGCGTGTCATTTCTTAAAATATAGCTTAAAATATTGTTGCACAAACTAATAACATGTTGTATAACTTGTTTTTGTAACACGTAGCGTCCACATTTGTAAAAGATGTTATTTAACTATGTTTTATAACATGTTTTGTTACATAGTCTGTACGCACCATTAGACCAGAGTTATATGTGTGTATTAATATGTGTGTTTGTGGAGTTATGTTTTGTATTCCGGCCTGGGTGTTTTATTATTGGTACCTATTATCTGATCTTTCGGTGAAATCTGGTTGCATACCATTTGCTTTGGATAGCTACTAAATAACTTGTCGCACTTCAGCTGGGAGCATAAAAGTAATTCTTTATTTTTCTTCATTCTCTATTGATTGGTAACGCATAATTGCGGCCTTTTCTGTTAATTTCCATGGGCGACTGTGTCTATTACAATCAAGTTTCTCGTCTGCATTGTTTCTTGATGGATGTACTTTTTGCATTAATTCCAATGTGTAGGTACTTCTGTTACGAATTAATAATTCAATAGACATCACTATTGCCTTTTTGTGGAACCCTGTTTTTATTTTTCTGTCAAAACGATTCCGCAACCATCACTTTATCAATAAACATTACTACAACACATAATATAATGATTATCTTGCGCTGGCTGTAGGTGCAAGTGCAATGGGTATTCCCAAGAAATCTGAAATGAAATCCTCCTGAAAAAGGAGTGCCCATGGGCTGGTTACCAGACCGATGGTCTTCTTGTTGGTTAATTTTCCGTTCTTTCTTTTAGTCAAAGAGAAAGTTCTTTATGGCACCAAGAAGGTAGATCCATTGACAAACGCAATTAACCTATCTGAACCTGTATCTTCTTATATTAATTATATCTGGACTATTGTAATAATCATAAATAGATACATAAATTATATTAAATTAAGTTTTTGCACTGTTTACTTGCATTTAAAGCCTTCAAAGGACTTCTCATTACGTCTAGAAACGGTTAATCAAACCTGCTCGTATACCTACCACGCCAAGTGTTTTCGCGCTAAGATTATCAATCAAGGGGCATTTCCCGGTACAAATTTATCACGAGCTTCTTATTGTGACGCCGGATAACACAATATCCATCGGATATCCGGAGGGGAGCTCAACATCATATTTTTATCATCATTATGTCAAAAAAAAATTGTAAAATCAAAATGTGGATGCGTCTTGTGCATCAAAAAATTTGATTCTTTGGCATCCTAATTGCAATTAGTGTAACTCAGATTCTACAGACTGACTGTCCGTTTGTGATGAAGTAGTTGCTGAATTAATATTTTACTTTATTTTGCACCATTCAGTGGTTTTTACAGTATTCCATTGCCATATTTTGTATATTGAAGTAAGTACCCTACTTAACATATTGATTGACAATAGTGATAACATTAATACCTACTACTAAAGCTTAAGCAGATAGTTCATATTCTTTGGCTGAGGTGACTTATTGTTTTATTTTATTTAGATTTCCTTTTTTCCATGAAAATTTCAAAACAAAAATATCGTGCAATTAAAAGAGTGATTAAAAGAGTATTAATTTGATTTATCTTCTTCTTATTCTGAACCTTCTCAAATTAACATGAATGAAATGAAAATGAACCAAAGTACTACTGAGTAAAAGTATGATTTGTTTCGGTTATAAATACTCAAGTAATACTTAGTTTTTCTTCAATATTTTCCATAAATGAATCAGTTACATTTTATATTGTTGACGACCCTGATGGCGCAATGGTTAACACGACGGATCGCTGTTCCGAGGGTCCTAGGTTCGATTCCCAGCGAGGCGGAAATTTGAATGATGAGTTTGAATTTCCGTTCTCGGTCTGGGTGTGTGTCCTTGTCTTATGTATTGTCCATGGCACCCACGACAGGGAATCCTAGTGTGGGGCTATGAGTGTGAAGCGTTATTTATTTATATTAATTTACTGCAATTTTTTAAATCTAAATGTCATGTCCAACTTACCCTTACTATGTTTTGATGCTCGCAAGGCGGCGGTGTTTTTATCAAGAGCGCCGCATATTATTGGCTGATTAATGATTGCAGTCACCTAGCTTAAACTCCAGATGAAAACAAGATATTTGGGTAGGTACTTTACGGGAGGTTCTGGGAAAAATATGGGAATCTTTGGAATTTTCATATTATTTTTGCTGTATTTGATGATCTTTAATTTAAAACATTATATAGGAACCCTAAGGACAGACATACCTATACCATATGGAAATAACGAGGTACACAATCCGTATATGCTCGGTTAGAGAATAGTACCTGGTTGACCGAGCTTTGCTCGGTTGAAAATTATATTTAGTATGAATCGCAAGAAATACGAGGAATTCCGCCATCTATTCAGGAGTCAAATCATACAACTGTTCACTGAGCACAAAATTCATTTTACTTATGTTACGGCCAAAGGATCTCAACAGCGTGTTTCACAAAGTTGTACAGCGCCATCTAGTTTCATACTACTGAAATTTCAACACGTTACAAACAGTACCTCATAGAAGTTAACTGTGTGAGCGAATTAATTGCATTTTAAATAGGTACATACTTAATTAGATAAATTCATTGAACTTTCCTTCGTACTTTTCGCAGGCTTAGGCAGTCCCCGACTGAAATTTTTATTTGCGATAAAATGTATTGAATGTTTATGATAATTAAACAACATAAATAAATATACTTTTAGTTTAATGAGCAAGTTGTTAGGCGTACTTAAAATTTTATTGATTCTATTTACAACAATAGTAATTTCATCGATCTGACCATTATTTATTTAAAACTTTATTAAAATATATTATTAAATCGATAATAACAAAACTAACATTTATTTACAAATATTCTCGTAAATATCACAAACGCACGTTAAACTATCACTACGCGTCCTGCGAGGTCAAGCGAGATAATCGCACTGATTTTTATTTTTATTCAAACAGAAAATAGGTAGGTATAACGCAAAAATAGCGCTTCAACGTAAGTAGCCGAACAAAAATATATTCGAGCGCCATCTAGTTTCATACTACTGAAACAAACAAACCGTATCTCATAGAAGTTATCCTAATGTTTCATAGATGGCGTCAGTTCAACACGTTACAAACAGTACCTCATAGAAGTTCATAGATGGCGTCAGTATGATGTTTTTAAAATCTCTTTATCTCGGGAACCGAGCTTTTCTCGAACCTGGGACCTTGATAAATCGATTCCTTGAGCCGAAAACCCCCTAATCTGTTACTTTCATGAAAATCTTTGCAGCCGTTTCCGAGATCGTGATTATATATATATAAATAAATATACAAGAATTGCTCGTTTAAAGATATTAGATTATAGGAAGTAGAATAGTTGATCTAATATCTATACTAATATCATAAAACAGAAGGGTGTATTTGTTTGTTTAAACAGACCAATCTGAGTAACTACTGGCTCCTTTTGAAAACATATTTGTGTGATAATTATATGGTTCATAATATCAAGGCAAAATTTCTTGAGCGCTTCCGTGCTTCGGATGGCACGTAAAGCCCGGTTGTTATCGATAGATAGCAATCGTTAAGCCATGTCGGAGGCCTTTGGGCGGCCTGATAACTTCCGATACTTGGTTGGCCACTAACCCCTTCATCAATCCGCACTGAAGCAGCATGGTAGAGTATGCTCTAGGTCTCCTCTATAATGAGGAGAGACCCGTGCTCAGTAGTGGACGATTAATAGGTTAGGTACAGGCACATATATTTTAATGTTAATAAGTGGCCATTGCTGTAAATATCTGAAACTTAGTACCCTATACATAAATGACTTGCTGGCATAAGATGCGATAAATCTATGTACTTCTTAACTACTCACTGGCACTATAAAAAGAACCACTTAACATAACTATAGGTATGAGAATATTCAAGCACGACGCAATAAATGTATTTTTTTATATAAATTCGCAGAATTACGCCCTAGAGCTACTGGTGGAGGTACTGGTTATCAAAGGAACTACTAGCACATACGATATTAGTAAACACTGTTGCAAACGTTCAGAAGATACTGGTCACTTGACCACTTGCTGTTAAATGACCCGTTTGTTTCATTAACGATATATGACGAAAAAACAATGAAAGCACATGGTGTAACAACCGCACGTAGGGCTTACAATACTGTCCTTGCTACATCAATCGTCTAGAAAGTTATTTCGATCGATATTCCAATCGCCATATCCTGTTATAATACGACCGAGTAATGGAACGCCATTTTTCTCACGTCCTCCTTGGATCAAGATGGTATATCAAAATTAGTAGAGTAGCAAGCAATTGTCTCGCTTTGAAACCACGTCTCAGGTTGTAGGCGGGTGGGCGTGTGTTTAATACACCACGCCTCCTTATGGGCGTGGTAATTCGAAATTTATAATATTAATATTAGTCAATAACCTTTTTACATCTACTTCATGCCTTGTACAAAGTTTATTGCCGTGAAAGCAAAAGTTACACAAACCTGTAGGTTTTAAATAATTTAGTTAGCTTTGTTTCAGTCAATATACTTTTGTAGGTACAATTATAAGATATTATTTTAAATATTAGGTTTGTAAGTTATGTTTCATCAACAATAATTAATACAAATACGATTTTTGAATGCAATCAAAGTTACATATTTAAAATGTTTATATTTTTTGTTAAAAGAGCCCTTGATCAAAATATATTACAATGAATTTTGTATATTTCTTATGACTCGAAAAATCATTATTGGTCCTTAAAACGAATTAAATTTTTTGTTGTATTGTTTTCAACTGACTGGCCAAAAACTTTGTAGAGAATATTGTCTATTATGCAAGTAAAAAAAATTAAAAACAGTATAGTCTACTTAGTGAAATCGTTTAACAATATTAAATAATTTAAAAAGTTTTACTACGACCAACAGTGCTACACCGCTATCGTAGACTCGTACTCTCGTAGGCGGAGTTTTCCGAGTTTTCTCACGAAGAGTTCCGAACACACCCGAGGCGTCGAACAAGGCGAAAATAACCAATTTTATCAGACACCTCTAAGTCAATGCATTCCCTTTTGAAGTGAAGCAAATTTGATGAGCAAAGAGGGGAGGGGCAGCTCAGGTTAAAATGGCTTTCTGAGTGAGAAAATGCATGGAAATCTGGGGATGGGAAGGAATTTCCAGGATCCAGTTACGTAACAGCAGTTGATCGGTTGTAGCGGTGCAGGACGCACGTCTGTTACGCCGAGATCCGGTACAATAAACAACAACAACGTGTTTGCTCTCGTAAACAACGCGACGAACTTTGTTCGGAGTTTTACGGAACTTTTAGTTTTACGGTAAGTGGTAACATTTTTCGGATGTTTTTTGATAGTAGTTGTATAAAATTGTTGTATATGCATTTATTTAATACAAAGTAAATTCATTTTAGTTTTCTCGTCTTGCATTTTTGTTTATTTTTTATCATTATATTTATTCTTTATGTATTATTGCAATGTGTTGCAAAGGTTGCAACTATGTTTGTTACTTTTCGTATCATAAATGATGAAGAAATTTTAATAATTATTTATTTAGTTGCATTTTCAACGTCATTAGGTATAATATTATTTATGTATCATTTCATGTCATAGTCATAGTAATCAAATTACAGAACATTAAATTAATAGATGGATTTACGAAAACACAGTAAAATTAGCATGTTATTTTATAACAATTCGTTGTAATTAATGAGATAATTTCCAACATTTTCTTACTAAGTGGGAATTTTAACTGTGTTGTTGTTTTGTGTTGTAATCTGTGTCCTATAAATAAAAGTCTAAGTATTAATAAATAAATAATTACTTCCTATCTCTTCTATTTCCCTATATTTCTATAGTTTTTTTTTTCATGTCATTTTAACGCCCACATGAACATTCCTTATTTAGTATGCAGGTAGTTTTGACATATTAATTTTATTGCAAAGAAATAAGATGGGAAACAACTATGAATCAAAAAGTTGAACTTTTATCGTACATCTGAACGTAATTATTGATTCTTCAAAGATTGAATACGTCCTGAAAAATAAAAAAAAACTTATAACCTCTTATTGTATAAGTGTAAATACTAAAATTACTAATTACCAATGCTCATACCACTACTAATTACAATTACTAATTAGTATTTTGGACGATTTTAAAATTAACGTAAACCAAACTTAACGACACATCTAAAAATGATAATAATTGTAGTTAGGTATTACCTATATCTTAAAAATATCTACAGAAAAAATTACGATGGCTTCAAGTTATATCCTACCTATAACCTACAATGACCATTAAAGAACCTTGATTAACTATTTCATGTTGATAAAATCTGCACTTTATGTTACCTTAATCATTATTACAATAATAAGAAAAGATCTTAATTCTTCACTCCAACAGCTACACTTAACCGAACGTAGGGAAAAAATTCAGTAAACAAATTCATAATCAAAGTAAACAAATAGGCACTGCATTGTTATCGTTGCATTAGTGCGTGCTTTGTTTACGTGTATCCCTTGTTTATTCCTAAATAGGGGACGAAAAGTTTACGGGTTCGAATGCTTGAACACGACATGATGTAAAACTCCTTGTGAGTTTGTTTGATAGAAAAATTAATTAGTTACATTGTAACAATAACCTATTGAACATAATTAAAACATGTATTTTATTATTTTTTACTGTTTTTATTACTAATACATAAATAATTAGGTACGTAACAAAATTTCATTTATAAATACACTTTAATAGTCCCGTAAAGTTACAAAAAGTGCAATAGTTTATTTAAAAAAAGTCGCGGGCAACAACTAATGTAGGTAGGTAATAATAAAACATGTGTTGTTACTGGTGATTGATTTTAATTAATATATTTTATTAAAATAGGTATTATAAAATTAGTAATTCAAAAAATACTTGACATTTATTTACCTACAAACTGCCTACAAATGAGTTTCTAGTCCAACCACAGTAACAACCATGGTATTTTTAATTATAGGTACATATAATTAGTTTTAATAGATAATATCACTGGTGTAATTTATTCAAATAGGTAGATGTATTGTTGTGTATGCATTGTACTGCATACCTTTACTACAGATGGACGACTGCATTTAAAAATAAAAATGAAATATTCGGTATTCCGTCGACTAAAAACAATTTTTCAGCATTTATGGACAGCAAATGATTGCGCTTTTCTCCATAAAAAAATCATTACTCCATTGCAAGAAAACGATAGATAAAGCTTTGCGAATTTTATCAAGATTAAAACACGCTTTAGCGTTTGCTGTTCAACAGTTTAGGTATAACCTTGTCACACGTGAAAGACACACATCATCATTATCGCCAAAAGCATAGTTGATTCGGTTTTCGGTATTCGACCAAATAAACGACTAAACTAAACCAAGTATTCGTGGCATGTCTAGTTTTTTTCTTATCAAACCTAGTATACTATTTTTTAATTTTTAATCACTGAAAAACTAAGAAGGATATGCCAAACTATAAAATACTAAATTCTTCTGATTGAACTGGGTATTTTTGCCTCTGATACACATTTAGCATTTTAATTTTAGCGGACTGTTTAACGCGCGTTTGGTAATTAACCCCTGGGCCAAGAAACCCAGCAGACGTTCCACTAGCAAATATCGATACCAATGGAAGCCCTACCGAATAAATTAAATCACAGCAGTGTGCATTTGAACTAAACATACTTAGGTTCACAAGCAAAGGAGCGTACGCTCATACGCATAAACTGAATTAGGCCGAGGCCGAGACCAACCGGTAGGTATAATTAATACACGCTTTTGCAGTAATATGCACTAAACATTTAATTAAAATTGCAGATAAAACAATAATTCAAATAGATACTACATATTTCGAAGCCTAGTCTTATGAAGATCACTCGAATCGAGAAGGAATTTGTCCGTTTGTCAAAATAACACAAATAAGTTATGTAACGTAACAATAAAAGACATACTTGTAGGTGTAGATCTACTTTTGTACGTTAACTGTAAAATTAAAAATAACAGATCTACCAATACATAAAAACGATTGATATAAGGAACACGATTCACATCAGTCAATTACAGAAGTAGGCACACCGAACTAATTTCTAAAGATAATGAACAAAAAATAAAATATTCATATTTATTACTCGCGGCTAATTAAAGAATATCTGATCTGAATATTTGATTAGCAGGAGAGGGTAATAAGCTAACCGCGGTTCGGATTAATAATTCACAGATCCACAATTGAATCTGCTCGCGATACCTGTTATTAAATATGCAAATTAGTTATTTATTCAAGTCTCACTTCTCCTTAAAAGAGGAGCTCTTTATGAGCGGTCTTGTTAATGTCTTTGTAACTGTGACGCTTCTGTCATGTTAAACCTGCCACGTTATTTGGAAATCAGTGGCGTTCATTACTAATGAGTTACATGAAGTATGACGACATTATATAATTCATTTTCATAAACAGATTCATTTAACACAATACTTAGTTTATTCTAAACTCGTTCTTTTGTCTTTTGGGTTCTTAGTTTATTTTATTCCAAAATTTTAGGGGCTCTAACAGACATCCGGAGAACCAGGAATCCAATATCATACTTGTAACAGTATCAGTGTGTAATATTATCCTCTAATCCATGACCACAAATTCACAAAGCATTATTGTTTTGTATTAACCAATAACAAGAGTTACTACATCCTTACTATCCTACTTCCTACTAATATCCTACTAATATTATAAATGCGAAAGTTTATAAGGATGTACATATGTGAGTGAGTGATCGAGTGTGTGTGTGTGGGTTTGTTACTCTTTCACGCAAAAACTACTGAACGGATTTTCATGAAACTTTGCAGTAATATAGCTTAGACATCGGAATAACATAATTTGTTAAAATTTATAGAGATTTTTGAAGGGACTGGTTTCCCGAAGCGAAGCGAGGGCGGATCTACTAGTAATTTTGCCTATTCATTCAAGGCATGTTGGGGTATGATTCTCTGGAAGTAAGGCGTGATATGTCACTAATTGACTACTTTTATAAGTTGATAAATGGTAGTATTTGCAATCCTTCGGTGTTGGAACGAATATCGCTGTATGTCCCTGCTAAGAGTACTCTAGTTCGCGACAAAAATTGTTTGCAGTTCCTTCATGTAGGTTGGTATTGGTGAGTGAGTCACCGCTAATACGAGCGTTGACCTTGCTCAATGGTGTGCTGTCTTCAGACCCAGAATTAGATTTATTTAGTTCTTCGCCTGCTGTATTTCGCCAAATAGCTCGTAAATACGTAGAACATTTGTAAGTAAAGTAAACGCATTAGTTTAAGCTGTAATGTTTACTTTTCATGTAACTTAATAAATAAATAAATAAATTTATAAATGTGAAAGTTTGTACATATGTGTGGATGTTTGTTACTCAATCACGCCGCAACTACTGAACAGATTTTAATGAAACTTGGCAATATGGCTTATGTTCCTGTATAACACATAAACCACTTTTTATCCCGAGATTCTTACGGGAGCGGGACCTACGCGGCTGATACCAATGGGAAAAAGCGAGGGCGGTTCGCTAGTAGAGTTATAGTTATTAGCCAACAAGTGTTTACAAACAATAAATTAGCAAAGAGGTTGTACAGCCCGTAGTTTGTTAAAAATAGCATTTGACACATCTCATATCTCACCTGACTGTTGACTTCTCGACTTGATAGCTGGCACCTTATAAGCTCTACTTGACCGATTCATTAATTAACCAATAAACGCGCACCGATAACTAGTACTCATCGTCAGAAAATTGTCTTATACAATTTTTGTTCTAACCTCCATTTGTACCGAGTGATAAGGAACTTTATTAAATAAATTAGAGTCATTATGCGCAAGCTAAATCGCCCTACACTTATTTAAAAGGCTCTACTATGCATGTAACCTAACCAACATAGGTACTAATTTAAGATGGTCCAAGCCCCACCTGTGGTAGAGACCGCTGCGATTAGTATCGTGGTAATCTTGACAATACTTAAGTGCTTGTATCGATAATACTTTCAGAAAGAGTAATAAGCTCTTTTCATAATTTACAGCGCAATACTTTAACATTAAATATTTGTCAGGCGTCTGAAAGTTAATTTATTGAATAGTTTCTCTTCTTTCATAATAATTGAAGTAAATTATTGTTATCCATACTTTCCTTGAAAAAGATAAATTACTTAATTGCCTCCAAAAATACATTCTTAGTCATTTATTTTTATTCTATCCATGCCCGCTACTTAGTGCCTTCCTACCCAGGCAGATAAAAAAAAATTAAAACCATTCGTTTTTAGTTTAAATATCCTGTAAATAATAACGTTGCGTCTTGACCGTGATCCATACAAATGGATCCAAATATCAGAAAATAATTCAAACTTCAGTCATTTAAACTTCAGTTTACTACTAGTTAGTTGAGTGGTCTATATACGTTTGCGCTTTAAACACAAACAACTTCAGTTCTTACAATTTCACTTTATCGTTTTTAAATACATTAATTATTTCCCCAATTAATTGGCATCGTAATGAAAGTAAAACACTTTGTCCCAATAGCCCATAGCGGATCTGTGAAGTTATTAATTGAGAAATATTAAACAATAGCAAGACGTAAGACGAGGACTCTGGGGGGTGGTACAATTTATATTATTTATATCGCGGCGGCCGGACGGAACAAGCTAATTTCGAAAATAAATATTGGCTCAATCAAACCGCGGCTGCTAATATTAGTCATTGTTTCATGCCGCTTTCTAATCTAAACTTCTTCAAATCATACTGGCTTTTTATTCGTGATAATAATCTATTCATAACTATATTTTAATTAGTTCCTAGATGATAAATTTAATATTGATTAATATTGAACATACTACCATTGCTACCTATGGGTAGTATGCAGCCTTTGGTAGAGATGCTACAGAGTTCCTCAAGTGGTCTTGGGTTAGATTTTCGCTCAAGACAAACATTTTAGTTTCGTATAAATATTATGTATTGTAATGAGTTATTAGTGTTTCTTGTGAACCATTTATTTATGTGAACCGTTACCACCCACAATACAGAGAGTGTACAAGTGTATATAAAAAAATTAGAATAATTAACTAAAATTATTAACAGGATATTCATAGGAGTTTTTTCGGGATAAAAAGTAGCCTATACATATATTGCTCCACAACCTCTTTATCTCCTAGTGAAAATCCCATAAAAATCCAACAGAAACTATTTTTTTTAATGTTTGTGTATCATGTAAATAGCTATAAAATATGCACTGGAAACAACACTTTTCTTTTAAAATCACAAACAGACCCTTCTGATTTATTTATTTGTATAAATTTGAGATTATAAACAAACAAATGTATTAATTGAACCTGTTCTGCGAATTTTGCGATTCATTAAAACATACCTCAAATAATGTAGCTAGCTATCTTTGGGGTACCTATCTTGGACCATTCGGCATCCTGAGATGTGAGCCCGAAGGCGGTATTGTTTTCAATAAATTAAGCGGAGGACAAGAGCCGAGCCTCCACAAACAGCCGTAGGGCTCCGTCAACACAATTATTATACTCGGACAGCCACCCTCGGTGTCGATAAACATACTCTAAATAAATTAACTGGACCTTAGAAACAATTTTGCTGTCGAATGTAATGGTATAGTTTTGAGGAGTTTCGAAATTTCAATTCTTTTACTTTTTAATGGAATTAATTATTATAATTACGAACTTTATCAATTTATTTATAATTCATGCTTTTACATGATCATAATTATTAGCGAAGTGTGGTCTTATCTAATTATAGTTGGTCACATCATGCGTCGTGGACTAAATTTATTTTATTAAGTCCCTTTGAATTCCAGCAGCGAAGTGAACGTACTATGGATTTCATGACATGAATTCATGCCGTTGGGGATTAATGGTTTAAGACGGGAATATTTTATTTGTAAGAGAATAATTTTAAAATGTTCAACCTTATGAATAGTTTTACAGTTGTATTAAGTATTTGGTTTACACATTAAATAAAACAGAACGGATATCAATAATTTTAAAGATATGTCTATTGTTCACAGATTATCCATCGATAATGACAACGCGACCTACAACGACAGCCACGCGTACAAAGAAACAAAACCACGCGAACATACCATGCCCGATCGAAGATTGTGCTCGCTTTACCTATGGAAAACTCCCCGATCACCTGACAAAGATACACGGCCTAACAGGCGCCGAAAGAGATGCCTTAAACGAACAGCAAAGAAAACGATTCTTCAACGGAGAGCTATGCCAAGTTCGTTATTTGAAAGAATCAGCAATCAGAGATCTTTGGGGATCAGATTACGAAGATCCGCGGATACGTGCCAAGATTCACCAAAGCTACGCTCTAGTCAAAATCCGGATTATACCACTTGCAGCAACGCAACGCAGCCGTCCATTGACTGAACAAGATGCTAACGTGCTCACTGCTTACAACGCTAGGACAGCGCCGCGTCCAGCGCGCGTACAACGACCGAGAACTCGACCAAGGCCTTATCAAGTTCCAGAATCCAAACCTGTAGAGAGAAGGGTTTCAAGCGAATCCAGCGAAGGAGAAGAGAATACCCGCACTTTACCTCCTTCACCACCGCCGTCTTCCCCTTCCCTACCACCTTCCCCAGCACCCTACGAACTGCAACCTGTAGAAACTAGGCTACGTGATATTTTCGATTCAAAAATTGATGCCGGATACAAAGCTGTTATAGATGACATGAAGAAATCAATGACAATGGGTAGGACTCTAGGGGCACGCAAGAGGAAAGCTTACCGAACATATCGACGCTATGCCAAGCGACTGATTGCATACTTGCATCGACAACATTCTCCTCTAGCATACGATGTCGATGTTTTGTTATGTAGCGAGCGACAAGTCTGTGCTTTTCTGGAACGAATCAGCAGCGAACATAAAACAAAAACTTTAAGAAATTACATTGTTGGTGCTATCAAGTTGCTGGATTCTCGATTATTTGCTATCGAATCTGATCCGTCGTGCAAGGAAAAAGTGGCATCTATGACCCGTGTGTACGATGTTCTTCATGGACGGCTCAATGACTGCGATAGGCTGCTGGCTCAAAAAGAATCCGTGTCCCAAACACAGTCCACGCCCTCTAATTTTGATAGTGACGCGTTGGAACAAAGTTTCAATGAAAGTTTTGATGAATTAGTCTAAGCTAAACGATACTCAGTACTGTAAAAAAGGTGTACCTAATGTTTAAAATAAAACTCACAGTCACATTCATTGTAGAAAAACCAACACTACAACTTCAATTTTATATAATGTTACCTACGTTGTTATCTTCCCTGATTCCACCAACTCAACTTACGACCTTAAAAGAACAACGTATATCCATCCACTACAATCAGGAAGCTTGATCCAACACCGATAAGTAAAAAGAAAGGAACACAACTGCTGTGGACATTCACAGACTCTGATAAGTTACTACTGGACACTACTTTACTATCATTAAATAAATATGCTATGTAAAGTTTTTAAAATATCAATAAGTTTTAAGTTTTGGATTTTTTTTAAATATCATAATTATTTCAGAATGAAGTTCAGAAATAAATCGATTCGGTAAAAAAACTTAAGTTTTGCTACCGGATATTTTAACTTAGAGCAAAAGGAACCCTTATATTTTGGACTGTCCTGTAAGCATTTTGTACGTTATTAACTTCTTGTAAATATATTAATTCTTATTAATATTATTGCACTTAATTTTATTAAGTATGTACCTACCTACCCTGCTTTACGTTTTTGTAATGAGCATCTGCTATCAACAGAACTTAAAACATGACTTATGTATTATTTTATCTACTTATGTAAGACATTTATTGTCATTTGTGATATAAATGTATTGAATAATTTACTGTAGGTAAGTACCTATTAACGAACTCAAATCCCCTGGAATTTATTTGAAATGAAAGATTTCATCGTATTCTTAAAGCTTGTACTATCTCTATAATTTAGGTATAGTTATAGGTAAGAATTGTATAAATCTAGTCAATCTACGTGTGTCAAGCAATAAAGTAAAGGTAATATAATTCATATTAGGTAATCTTACTATTGTATCATAATCACTTTAGGTAACTATCTTTTTCTAGTTATTACACGTGCAATATAGACATTCCAAAACAATGAGGATATTATGTTAGTACCTAGTATTCCAAAGAGCATTTATGATTAAGTATAGTTGCAATATAGTATATGTTTTATTGTTGTAATTCTTTCAAATTATTTTATTATTAGGTTCATTGTCATAATTCAAACGTATGGTTATGAGTCGTATAGTGTTTCAGTTTACCAGCTGGTCAAGCTTTATATTTAAAGCTTGAACAGGAATATAGAAAACCTGGCATGAGGGTGCTAAAGTTTCCTTTTTTATGGCATCAGTACAGACGTACAGGAATCTTTGGTACGCGTGGATGACGTGAGGGTAACAGACACAGCGCCTTACGTTACGGGTAAGGCAAGCATTTTAGCACAAAATAAGCACTCAAAGTAACAAACCAAGCCATTACAAAGTAAGCGTTGCCAGTAAAACCAATTAGTTCCATAAGCTTAGCGCAATATGGCGAGGTTTTATATATTCCTGATCAACCTATAGTACCCATCAATAATAATAGAAAACAGAGAGATTTGAACCAAATTAATATGCGTTACCAAAGTAATATTACTGCACTGTTTAATTTTGCCAAATATTAATATTAATAACATGTGTAAATAATTTATGTAAGTATTACTTGAAAAGTCATAGACGATTATTGCTGCCAATCGATGCTATTTTAAAATAAATAAATATAAAATAAAATAAGTAAATAATGATCTCGGTATTTTATTAAACTTTTCCCATTTTTATGACCTATTCCGATCTAATACCAAAAAACTAATACCACTTGGTATTAGTTTATTACCCCAGTGAATTTTTATTCCGAACGAATACCATTCATAATTAACTCAAAAGAAGTACCTAATCTATTCCGAACGAATACCAAAACATAACTCTTAGTACAGTCACAGAAAACGTTTCTTTTGCTATTTAATAAGTTATTATAATGATCGTAATTCAATCCTAAATTTTTATATACACATTTTTACTTATGAAGAATCACTTGCCAATTTTTTTTTTCCTGCAAAAAATGTGAGCTCGTTCCTATTGTTTAAAAATCCAAACCAACCAATCACAGTCAAGGGTTGAGCAAACGAAGCGCCTTAAGCGTTTTGATATTTTGGTTAATGAACGTTAAGACAATCAAATAAAGTCTGTTTTTATACGAATCGTTGTCCTTGCACAAATAATTATTATTTATCTATTTAATGTTGATTTTTTTAAAACACATTAAATTGTAATGACTGTCATTCCAAAATTTGATATTTGTTTACAAAGTATAAAAGTAATTTCATTTTGTCATAGTTGTTGATTGAATTTTTTACTATATAATTATACTCGTATTTAATTGTAATTTTTTTTTTTTTGTGATAGTTTTTATTTCCTATTTTAAAGTTGAAAATGATGCCTAGTGATTAGTTGGAAAAACTTTATTTTTATTCTTTAGGTATTTGTGCAATTATTTGTTACTACACTTGAATATGTTTAATAAGACTGATTTTGATTAAAATATACATTACTTAATATCACATTTCATAGCACTTTTATTACTGACTGTACCTTCATACCATTTTAATAATTTTGGGATTCGTTTATGACTGGTATTCGTTCGGAATAGAAATTCACTGGGATAATAAACTAATACCAGTGGTATTAGTTTTTTGGCATTAGATCGGAATAGGCCATTTTTATTACAAAAGTTAGTAGGTACCATTCATGTTTTTTTATTTTATTTTACTGAATATTATTTAAAAAAATGTTAATCCCAGTTGTAACATTTTTTAAACACTAATGAAAGTTGCTTCTTGAAAGAAAAACATTTATTTTATCAGTTACTGAAAGTAAAAAAATAGGCGACGCTAATAGTAAAATTAAATTCAAATCGCAGGACTCTAAATTACCTACTACTACGTAACACTAATTACCTACTATCTATGTAACTAGACTAACCATTCCAGTCCTTTCAATCAGTCTTGGTCGTTCACGGTTGTCAGTGGACAGCGGAAGTGTGGTGCTGCCTGCTCGCTTTTGACTATAATTTTTTTCTGTAAAATTAAATCACAACTGATCTATCTGTTGGGGATACCATTGCATGCTACAGGTATGTTCGAAAGCAACAGTGTCATAATTATATTACAACCGAAACGATATTTCGATACCAATAGCGACATCTGTTATCATTTACGTGACTACATCCATACACCACAACAGACTCCATCACAAATAACAAACAACATACATACCATACATAGCATAGTAGGTAAACAGAATGTGTTCAGCTACTTCACACTAGATGGCTCTGTCCGACAAATAAATGACCTGTTTGCGGATTATGTTACCCTAGTACATGGCGATCGTAACTGCCAGCTCCAGATTCTCCACAAGACGGACGCCCACGTTCCAAGCGTTCCGCTATTCGTTCGTAACACGCCATTTGAACCTACTCGCATTCCATTGACAGTTCCCATTATGACCGCTGCGCGGTTCTCAGAATTTATCGTCATACACCAAGGGCACAATAATAAAAGGTTTATAAAATTATTATATACTATTTTATAGAGTAAAATCCACATAATTTTATTAATTTTGAATAGTTTATCAACCTAACCAAAATATATTATTATACACCTACGTTAAGTAGATAACGTAGGTTACGTAGACAACAATAGTACATTATGATACAAGTGCGCGAAGTTGGTCATACAGTCGAGGCGGTATTGCACAGCCCGAGCCGCAAGGCGAGGGCTGTAATAGAGCCAAGCTGTAATGAACAAAGCACACGCGTATGATACGACGTTTTTCAACACACTTGCGAGGAAAAAAACAATTAGGTATCGACATTTTTCAGTCACAAATCAGCAAATTATAAACGAACAAATGTTTGCACAAAATGGCGCGGAGGTTTATTTTATTTTTTTGCGCGCCGTATCTATCTTTGGTTGAATAACTATGCGCGCGCAGGCGCGCAGGTTAAGTCCAGAGGCAAAGAACACCGCCATTCAGCCACAATATATTAAACTAAATAATTATGTATTTCTAATAGGAATTTACGGTAATTAATGATTTAAAATATTGTATTTTTTAAATACTTTAATAGATAATTAGATGAAGTATAATCTTATCTTATCAGATTTTGACTAAGTACAACATGTTTATTTATTTACAAAATAATAAATCTTTTGGTAACAACCTCTTTAGGGATATTAAAAAAAAAGTGGAATAAGAAAAACACTAGTGCGGCAATAAAAAGTAAAACGCACTAGTGTGTAATAAACCGCATTCCGGGCGTAAGACTAAAGAAAAAATAGCAACTTTACGAGCAAGTGTGTTGAAAACGGATTTTTCCACAATTTAGTTGTAGTTATTTTTATCATTTTAATTTTTTTTTAACACGATCATTGAATCCGTATATTATCTAGAACTCTTAGTTTCAATATTCTGTTGGTTGTTAGTCACGTTACTTACTTAGTGCCCTTAACACATACGCCATCTGTGATTAAGCGAAATTCGTTAGAAGCCATGAAGTTTTTTTAGAAATTGCGAAGAAGATTTCACAAATGAAACATTAAAACATTATTTATGAATTTCTGTGGTCGTGATTTGTAAATGGAACAACGTGTTTTTAAACCAAATAATAATTCTTAAAAATTTTATTCGCAATATGCAGGGGCGACGGATTAAAATTTAAATTATTAAATTTAAATTTAACAAATAAAGACCAGGTACTAAAATTTTCATTAAAATATGTAGTATTAACTCATCACCCTCACTGTCTGCAACGGTCCGAAAATTCTTCTTAAACTCTTCTAGTTGACCCACGATGAAAAAAAAAATCTTTAATACCATTAGATACCTTAACTTTATTTTACGCCTAGAAAATCGAGCGAACAATAAAATCTGTCACATTTTTTTTAGAATTCTGTAAGCCGTTTGTGTCCATGAAAATATATATAATTATGTCAGTTGTTCGTTTTACATTTAATTGGCGCAATAACGAGTTGTTTTTATATCACATAGCGGCATCGTGACATACATATTTAATTAGACAGTTTACAGGCGTCTCTCACATTTTTGTATTGAAATAATTTATGTATTTATACTAAGTAGGGTAGACTGGGTACGGTTGAAACACAGGACGGTTGAAACTTGAAACAAGTCGAATATCTCGCGAATGGTTGAGCCGACAGGTAAGGGTTCAAGGGGAAAAAGAAGCAGGTGACGTGAGGTGAAGAGGTTTTTATTCAATAACTACATGACACTTTTATAATATGTATTAACAAAGAGCTAGTACACCCTTACTTTTTTTTTCTCTAGAACAAAGTAGTCCTCTACGCAATGGTTGCCTGGAAGAAATCGCTTCTTAAGCGACAAGGCCGCCGTTTGTACATTAATATATACCTGAGACAATATGTTTGTACTATTTTTAACTGGTGTACAATAAAGAGTGTTGTTGTTGTTGTTGTTGTGACAAGTCCAAACCTAACTTTAAGTAAAGTGCACTTCAAGTTTTTGATTTTGATTAGTTATTTTGATATTATATTCACTGTTTTGTTGAGTTGGTTAATTTATATCGTATTTTGAGTAGTGTTGAATTCAATGCATAGTTATTAAATATATTTTACAATCCACCTATATTAGAATATCAGCTCTTGCTCGAAGCTTTACCCAAGCAAAAGCAGCTTAAAAGCAAATAGGTAAATACCTTTTAAAGAAACTTTGACAATCTTATACCTACATGAAATTATAAAATAAATAAAAAATGGTTTTAATTTTCTGTAGTTGCTTCTAAACTTCCCCATACTTAATAACACTTCGGGTTGATTTTATAGTTAAAGTTAAAGTTTTTTATATTTTACGATTAAAGCAGATCTATATTAGAATATTATATTATCATCTCATACATTTCTGATTACCTCAGATTTTAAACACCAATATAAAGTGTCAAATTTGTAAGATATTCATATTTTTCATCTCTGAGGAAAACAACTCCATATTTTATTTAAATTTATCTGCCCGCAAAACCTATTACAATATGAAATATTCAGTGTATTTCCAGGAATAGGTAGGTGCATTTATGACTTATTTATTATTATAAAATTATAAAATAAATAAAAAATGGTTTTAATTTTCTGTAGTTGCTTCTAAACTTCCCCATACTTAATAACACTTCGGGTTGATTTTATAGTTAAAGTTAAAGTTTTTTATATTTTACGATTAAAGCAGATTTATATTAGAATATTATATTATCATCTCATACATTTCTGATTACCTCAGATTTTAAACACCAATATAAAGTGTCAAATTTGTAAGATATTCATATTTTTCATCTCTGAGGAAAACAACTCCATATTTTATTTAAATTTATCTGCCCGCAAAACCTATTATAATATGAAATATTCAGTGTATTTCCAGGAATAGGTAGGTGCATTTATGACTTACAACGTATAACTCGGTAACAATTAATTCGTATTATTGGTGAGTGTATTTAAAAAGTATAGATACACGAAGGTATCTATACTCATAGGTACCTATTCATTATTATTACTTACATACTACAACAAAAATATTGAATTTATTTTTAATTGCATTTGAGCAAACAAATGCGCTCGAACTGCTAACAATGATATATAACACCTTAAGTACATTATAATATTAATTTATTTGGCTACTTAGACATCTTTTGTTTAAACAGGTTGATTTAACAAATGGGACATTAAATAATTGCTTTTTACAAAAAATAACCGACTTCAACCTTGATAAGTAGAAATAACTCAAAAACTACTCGCCAGATGGCGCTCTATTGTACGTGTAAAGTTCTCGTCACTACAAATTAATCAAGCCCAAACACTAGATAACTGCAGTAAATCGTTGAGGAGTTTCCTCGACTGTCTTTCGGCTTCATCAGATCGACTCCAGACCTTCTTAAAATGGTAGCGCTTTAATGTACTTATGATAACATGAACAAACACACTAGTCGTCCATACAATTTTCGAAAGTTGCCCTCGATTTCTCCAAGATGCCATCATCAGATCCTGGTGATCATTTTAAAAGGACCTCACTGCGCATATCTACTTTACAACAAAAAAATAATTATCAAAATCGGCCCATAAACGACGAAAAAATCGCTGAACAAACATAAAAAAGCATATATACCTACGCTCGAATTGAGAACCTCCTTCTTTTTTAAAGTCGGTTAAAAATACCAATCAACATGGAAAATAGCTTGTAAAACTTAATAGCGACAGTGAAAGAGATGGGTCATCCATTTTCAATGTCATTTATTATGAACTAGCTCTTGCCTCCGTTTTGCTTGCGATAACTATGAATAAAGTAATATTTATATACACGCTATATAATCTCAATTTGTACGAACATAATGACATTAACAACCTCCAACTCATCGTTGCAAAAATAAAAAAAATGCGAATTCTATTTTTCATAGCATGACTAACGCAGGCAGTAGTCGCTAGAGGCGACGAGCGTAGGATAAACAAACGACCAGAAAGACGGCTTCTATTTCTAACATGAGACTCAGAGTTATTTCTGTATCCACTGCCTTGAACCGTATGTATCAAGAACGACCTATTTTACAACAAACACGTTCTAGAAAACGTCACTAAGAGATTCTGTCTGTCTGCACGTGGGAAGGCTGCAACGGTTTGCTGCCACTAATTTAAATATCTATTTGTAGTTATTGTACATATTTTGTTACGATCTTATATAATACTAGTTGAGCTCGCAAGTTTGTTCGTGCATTGAAGTTTTTTCCGTGTGAATCCCGAAACCGCAGGAACCCCGGGATAAAAGTAGCCGATAAGTTGCTCCTCAATCTCCTCTATCTCCCAGTGAAAGTCATAAATCCGTTCAGCCATTTCTAAGATAATGTGCACAAACATACAGACATGTCAGAAAAACAGATAAAATTAAAAAAAAACATTGGTTTGGGTTTTCTAGCATAAAGGCCCCCATTATAAATTTTTAAATATATTTGCCATGTACAGACAGCGATCAGTTACAGTTTTATTATATGTATTTCGAAACTTTGATTTTAAAGCAATCATAATATTTACTTTTCAGAATTTGCATTTATTATTGTCAAGATAAATACAAAGTCACACATTCGAACTTTGACTTTATTTTGGTTCATCATAGAGGTAGGGTATGTTCTATTTATAAATTACTGTTTTTAAAAGTTCATATTATAATGTTGTCTCGAGTTTCATTTTTGCTTTTAGCAACTAACAACCACCTATGAAATCTTTTAATTTGTTTTTAAATTAGAGCAATATCTGACTGGTATGTTATTGAATTATTCTTAATAATGCGTATTAAATTTATGGTATTTACCTCATAACTTTTGACTGGTTATTACTATTTGTATAATTCTTTTTAAATCGAAAGCTAGTGCTTGTAATCAGATCCTGTATAAATTTGTGCGACATCTGACGGGTAGTTTTGGAGTTATCTCGATTTATCGATTTCGAATTAAGCTATCTTTTTGTACAAAGATAGTTATTAAGAGTTAAACCTAAAAGAAAATAGCACAAAATGTTCTTTATGTTCGTTATTTTGCCATTATAATAATAGTTCAGTATTATGATAGTTCAAATATTAGGCATCATTATTAAGTTTACTCTATTATGAACGCGTCCATTGACATTCATAATTATTTTTATAGAATCAGAAAATACAAGTAGATAATGAGATTAAATAAAAAAACAAGATAATGAGAAAACATTTCTACCAACAGTATGTACCTGTCGTTCAACAAAACGGCAATCTACAAGCGTGAAAAGTGCAACAGCAAACAATGCAATGCGAACCGAATGACGTCACGCGTTTGGTGCAAAGTGCATGTATGCACCTTAATCTCCTTGCGTTTATGAGAGCCTGGTGATCGTTCCTTTTGTGAGTGACACCAAAGGGGCCCTATCCCCTTCGGAGCACCCTTCTCTGGGTCATCGCACGTCATTCGGTCAATGACCATGTTTTGTGTGTATTTTATTCGTGATTTTATTCATCGCACTTGCAACATGCAACTTGCGAACTCTAGATAGAATGAAAAATGAAAATTAACAATGACGAATGAGTTTTCTCCATTTGAAAAATAGCGATACTTTTTTTAAAAGACACAGATCCTTTATTGCTCTTAATTTAATTAATTTTTCATTGTCAGTTTGTAAAAATACGGATAATTTATCTTTTATTCTAATACGTTACATTTTTTATATTTTTATTGTTAAAGGAATTTTAATACAAAATAAAATTTTATTTGAAAAAAAATATTTAAATATATAGGTTTATATAATCTCTAATGGAAGAATCTCTCAGAAGCCGTGGACGCCAGTAAGCCGTGTCTTACCAGGAACTCGATGGACAAGGATGGCAGGATTTAAAAGAGGTTACATGCATTTCTGCATACAAAACGAGATGCACGTATATTATCAAAACGATCGGTGCTGTGGGCGTGAAAATACATCAACACGCTGCTGACTAAGCTCAATGCTTCGTTAAAGGCTACATGGTTACGTTTAATGTAGATATGTAGGTATGTATGTTACGATGTATTTTCAACATGGCTTCGCTAGCTCCTGGTATATTTATCTTTTGCAAATAAAGATATTTTGCGTTCCGTTGTTATTATTTGTGCACGTTCCATTGCACGTTTGGTCAGTAGAATTTGGTCGAGCTAATTTTATTTCCAGATATTATACATATAATATTGACATTAACATTTAATAGGTACTGTAATAATAGTTTTATGGGACATTTTTTTCATATTTAGCATACAAAATCGAATGTTGCTGATGACATTGATCTACATCCAAAGTGATTTCGTAATAATATAGAAGGAAGTTAGAAAAGTATCATAAAATTCAAAGTTACAGTTTATTATAGCTAAATCGTCAATTGCCAAATCAGATTACCTCCTAGATTAATTTGATAAGAATTCACATTTATCTTGTTTAAGATAAACTGGAAGCTAGGGGACATTTATTTTAATGGCATGTAGGTACACGCAAATAATACACAAAAGAAACAAAGAAGGGTAGAAAATTAAGAATGGTCAAATGGGCAATGGGCATAAGCAGGTAGACCACGAATAAAGCACCTACTTGAGTCGCTGAGAATATAGAATTGCCATTCACCGCTAAAAACAAATTTATTACCTGCTCTCCACAGTTCAATTTAGCGTAAAAGCAAAATTTACTTGCATTTTAATCTCAGGCCGCCAATCTAGACTGAGCCATAATCACAGGGGCGGAAATGTTGCCATTAACGAATTCCATATCGAAAACGAACGAAGAACAGGGTGGTTGTACATTTTAAAAAATCTACCTTTAAAATCTGATTTGCCCTCGCCCGGGATCAGAAAGTTTAGGAGGTGCGTATGGATTAATTCTGAGAATACCTTAGACTCTGAGATGGTAGACTTATTTGAAAATGCACCAAATTGTTGAAAGTTTGCTAACGAATATCTAATCTGTCCTTTTCATTTAGTTACAGCACCACAGTCACAATTTTGATTAATAAATTAAGCCTCAAAAAATATTTGTACATAGTTTATCAAAAACGATTAAATTTTCAGAATTCTGTTGAATTTATGGCTTCCTCTTTAAATTTGCTTCGAAGAACATTATCCTTATATTATTTTATTTTACCCACTTTCCCCTTTAGTCTGTATACAGTTTATTTGCAAATAATATGTGGATATCAGTCTAAATATATTATTAATGTATTAAACATGGCGATAAAAGATTTCTACTTACTTAAGTATTTCGACCTCTTGTAATTTAAGTACTTAAAATATTGCAATTCCTTTGCCTCTATTCCTCCTCGCTTAATGAAGTTTTACTTCAATTGACAATTACCATAGTCATTTTTGGACTTTTGACAGTTTTATATCTTAAATACCTAAGTGAGAATTATAGATAGATGAAATAATTATAGATTTGCAATAGTTGTTACCTTTGTCGATCACTTAGGATCAACGCAAGCCGTCGGGCTAACAGCGGTTAAGCAACAGCGGGCGCAGTCGGTAGTTGGATGGGTAAGCGCTAGTGGCAAAATTTCTTGAGCGCTTCCGTGCTTCGGAGGGCACGTAAAGCACCCAGTCCCGGTTGTTATCAATAGATAGCAGTCGTTAAGCCGTGTCGAAGGCCTTCGGGCGGCTTGAGAACTTTCGACACTGGGTTGGCCACTAACCCCTCCACCAATCCGCAATGGAGCAGCGTGGTGCAGTATGCTCTAGACCTCCTCAATAATGAAGAGAGACCCGTGCTCAGTAGTAGGCCATTAATGGGCTGTAGCCAATAGTGGTTAAAGACTAAATGTTGTCGAAAATTTCTTGACTGCAAAATTGTGGCGATGTGGTTTGCTCCAGATACATGCAGCTTGTGTTACAAATAAACAAGGTTATTCATATTTTGCACCTATATTTGAATTTAAGGTTTGCACGTGCCATTTAATGTTGTTTGTAACATTGCGTTGTTTTCGGTATATTTTATATTCATGCTTCTAATAAATCGCGATCTGTCAGGTGAGAATACGGGTTTCTTGAGAGTAAGTGCTCAACTGCTCAACTCAGACCATTAAAACTAGCATTGCTGTGTAAAAATAAAGAGGGAAACGTGTGTTTACATAAAATAATCTTGCAGCTGCATCTGCATTTTCCTTCGTCCGAAACTGACACGATTTATTTTCAAAATTTTTAGTTTTAATAATAATATGCGTAGATTACGTATGTTACGTAGTGTCGTGTTATAAATAAAAAGCATAAAAATTTCTTAAATCATTAATATAACATGACATTTAAAGCGCCTGATGAAAGAACACGCTAAAAAATGTACCTAAAAACTTTGGACGAAACGCGCCAGTAACAAAGTGGATCGAAATTGTTATTTTATGGTATGGAGAAAACATCTCAACATTTATTCTGGATTCGTAAGGGGATATTTTGGGCCATCGTTTGAGTTTCTGCGTAATGTCCGTTCTCACTTACGTTTACACCTATATCTCCCTGCTGCCGTATAAAACACGATATGTGAGTCAGCAGCGCTTATTTAGTTCTCCACTCTTGTGAGAGAGCCATCTAGTGGCAGACCTGCCAAACGCGCGTGTGAAGTGAAGTGTTGTGATTTGAATTTTTAATTTAATCAAAATGCCTGGACGTCCCATTTGGCAGGTAATATATATATTAATCAAATTATGTAAAATTCAACTTAAACAATAGTTTTTTCTTAAATAATATGTTTTAAAAGCGAAGAACATAACTATGATGAAAGTAAATATTAAAATAATAAAAATTTAGAAGCTTGTCAAATAGGTCTAGGTATGATAATTAAGAATTAATTATCACGTTATGTGCCTGGTGGAATTCAGCATAACACGTAGAAATAATAGTCAATATAAACAGCACGACGAAAAGACAGCGAACTGTAACCTTGGCATATTTACCTGAAAATAACAGGTGGAAGTACTTACGAGATTCCGTCGTAAAATCTACAAACGGATTTTGTGATAGGTTTTGAGCATTCCAAATAACCTCTGAACGAAAATGAAAAAAGAAAAACACAATCTGCGTATTTTATTTAATTTTGAGTCTTTATTTTCACATCTTACAAGCAAAAATCACACTATCATAATTATCCATTCCTAAGTTAAATGATTTACGATACTAGGTACATCTACTATTAAAAAATAATATTATTTACAAACTATAATTTGTATTTCGTAAACTTAAAAAAGTAAGAAGTGATCATAAAAATCGATCAAGCATTAGATCTAAGAACTTAAAGTTAGTTGGTAACTAAATATAATTAAACAACAAAAACAAGGATTCAAGTCTTATAAAATATTTGAAGTCTTTTTTAATCAAGAGGCAAGATCTTGAAGAATACACCTACAAAATGAGCAAGAGGCTTTTTAACATTGTGCCTAATTTTATCACTTGAGCTTTCAAGAAAACTCATGTCAAATTTAATATAATTACTAATGTAGTAACCTTAACTAAAATTAGTGCAAATCCACAAATTACCTAAATTTTCTTTTTATTCGGTGAACTGTTTTTAATATCTCCCACCATAAAATTAGCTGGTAAGTTATGGAATATTTGTTGCATAAAACCTAATAAAATGTCTTCAATGGTTTTTGTTAAAATTGGCCGCAATGATTCTGATACTGGCCGCCAATTCGCATTTAAATATTCATTCGTGCTGTCCTCTGAAACATAAAAAATGGGAAAATTAATTTTAAAGGCGCGAAAGTCTCACTCGGCAGGACACGGGCCATAGACATATTTTTGTAGACCAAACCATTCACATTAAATTTTTTATTGTTTTATTCCGTTGCTTTGACTATTTTTAAAGTTACCTAACGGTAATAATGTTTCTTCCATACACCCTAAAAACAACAACAACTTGTTTGCAAAACACGAGAATTGGCCCTCTGGTATTCAACGTTGCAATTTTGCAACGTGGTAGTACTAGGACATCATGTTTTAGAAAGAGGTTATTTCACTGTGGTAAGCGCCATCTAGTATTGAGTAGAATCACTTTGCTCAAATTAGATTCACACGCTCTGTTCTGCGTAAGGTTCAATGGTACAATTATCTTTCTTCGTGAATATTCCGCTAGATGGCGCTTTAACTATACAATCCAAAATACAATTTAGATTATTGGATAACATACCCAATGATTTAATGCCGTCAAATAAATTATTCATTCGCAATTTCAGTCCTCCTATAGCATATTTCACATGAGCTGAGGTAACGTTGAAGAAAACGAAGCCGTCTTTGTCATAAAGTTTAACATCACTTACGATGTCAATTGTCATATTGGCTGCAAATAAATTGTTAAATTAATGTATGTTAAATAGGCCTGGACGGCATAAGAACCTGAAATTAAAATAATATAAATACAGCACTTACTTGGTTCAAACCAACACACACCACGACCAACTAAAGGAATCAATAATATTTTTCCTTTTAAGTCATATGTACCTTCAATTCTTATTTTGGGAACATGGAGTTTAGTGTAGAAATCATAGGTTTTGCCGTCGACTCTGTAAGTTTAACAAAAAATTAAAGACAAACTAACAGTGTTCCCAGGTAAGAAATCCCTTAAATGCGATTCATAAATCAATTTGAAACTATATTTAAGTGGATAGGAAAAAACATTCAATCAATGTAAAATTGTAAAATTGCTCTGGTTACTATTTTTTCTCCGACTCCTTCGGTCGTCATCGGGGGCACATTTCTTCGACGAGTTGAACGAACAGTCGCACAAAGTACTAGGACGATAGAAACGTTAAGTCACTTACTGGCTCTGCAACACTTGAGTATGTCCGAAACCCGTCACGGTGACGTCATCGAGAGCCGCGTTTACGTTCACAGGACCATCACCTTGCAAAATTCTTATTTTGGGGATTTTCAAAGGATCTAGTGCAGGTAAATCTATTTCTGGAAGACCTGTAATTTAATATATAAATGTTAAAACTTAATTTTATTATCTTTTTTATAAGATTGATACTTTCTTTACGCAATGCAGACAGACAATCATAATAATATTTGATATCGCTTAGTGTCGAGTGAACATGGTGAAGAAATAACGCTTTCGCTTTCCGCAAGTTACCTACGTACCTACCTGCCTGCTTACATGTTTCGTAATTGAGGCTATGTGACTAATGTAGGTGGTGCTTGAACCCACCAACTTAATAATTATCTTTCATCGCAATCCTATGGCAAATTTTGTTTACCAATTAATGGAATTATATACAGCCTAACGTTACGCGGCATAAATCACAATGACATAACGAAACGAGTAGATAAGTATGTGAATTTTTCTTATTTGCCGTACTAAAAACGCGACGATGAGGTAATAATGAATAGGATCGCAGAAACACAAAGAGCAGATAGAAGGTGCACGGCCGACATGGTAGGGTTATGCAACGGACCAGGGAGTGAGCAACGGAGCCAGATACTTGCGCAGTATACTGGTTGGGTTAGGTTGTAGTCACATTATTACTTTTATTATTTCGTATACGTGCTCCAAATAAACATTGCGATATCAATAATATAGAATGCTTAAAACAAAAAAAAATGTTTTTGATTGTTTTATGATTTTTCATCGAGTTCAAAACTTTTTTAAATATTTACGTTATAGTAGGTACACAGTAATCAGTAATTAACTCCTTAATTTAATTAATTGTATTGAATTTTTTTTTACCTGGCCCTAGAGCATCGAATAAATGTTGAACAGCTTCTTTTGAGCAATCGTCAAATTCTGGGTCACTTTTCAAGCATGTCTTCACGAAACTTGCTAAAATGTAAAGTAAACTTAATTAATATTGTGTAATTTAATACTACAAAACTGTAACACTTTAGTTTATTAACTAACAAAACTCTATACTCGTTAGTCGTTACACAAACGAGTATTTATTAACTAGGCCTTGACATTGACCGACAACAACAGATAATTTTTTGGCTTTCCCTTGTATTTATTTATATTTCAAGCCTCATGTTGTGGTCTACAATCAACGTCTTAAATTTAAATAGTAACAAGCTAATAAAATAACTAAAAATAGCTATAGGTCTCACTATTGTTGACAAAAATTAGGAGAATAAAAACAACCAAGCAACATTTAAAGAAAGACGTAAAGACTCCTGATTTAATGAATCTTATAAATCAAAAGAAAACCACTGGAATAAAGATAGCCGGCTGATTTATGTAACGGATCCAATGATATTATATATTACAAGAACGGATCGCTTATGAAATCCGCTTGCAAAGTCGAACGCAGGCGCGTCTTATTTATTTTGTTTATCACCCAAATGATCCAAAGTAGGTCGATTTCAAACAGCATAGTAAAAGTGTATCCGATAATTGCTTTTTACAAAAAAAATAACCGACTTCAACCTTGATAAGTAGAGATAACTCAAAAATTACTCGCCAGATGGCGCTCAATTCAACATGTATGTGTAAAGTTCTCGTCACAACAAATTATTCAAGTCCAAACACTAGATAACTGCAGTAAATCGTTGAGGAGTTCCCACGACTGTCTTTCGGCTTCATCAGATCGACTCCAGACCTTCTTGAAATGGTAGCGCTTTAATGTATTTATGATAACATGAACAAACACACTAGTCTTCCATACAATTTTCGAAAGTTGCCCTCGATTTCTCCAAGATGCCATCATCAGATCCTGATGATCCTTTCAAAAGGACCCCACTGCGCATATCTATTTTACAACAAAAAAAGAATTATCAAAATCGGCCCATAAACGACGAAAAAATCGCTGAACAAACATAAAAAAAAAAGCATATATACGGTCGAATTGAGAACCTCCTTCTTTTTTGAAGTCGGTTAAAAATACTCACGTTTGGTCCTATAGTGTTCGGCGGCTGCGTAGTGTATCACAAAACTCACGATAAATAATTTTAACTGCATGTTGTGTGCTGGCGAGCCAACCCCGGCAAGTTGTTGGTTGTCGAGCGGGCTCTGCGAGGTGGTGGTTGGATACTAAGTCCCCGCTGTGTTATGCTTGCCGCATACCTGGGAGGAGGGGAGCCACACGCAATTGTTAGTTTTGTAAATAAAACTTAAACTTTGCCCTTACCAAGATCTAATGTGCAGCTCATCTGTATGCGTAAGTCAAGTCCCTTGCATCCGTTAATTTATTTTGAAATAAATATCAAATATTATTAATATTACTAATTTATATTATTTTACAACTTTCACTAGAAGAAAAGAAAAATAAGCCGTGTTTCTAATAACCTTTGAATCTTTCAACAAAGAAAAAGAGACATTAACTCGATTAACACTATCATCAAAACAATATTTTTTGTCGAGTGGTACCTAAGTGACATGTGGTATGGCAGGCTTTAATCCATTAATGACCAACTAGATTGAAATAATAATAATTATGAAAAGAGCCTAATAGCTGAGGAATCATTAACAATATCCAAAGATTGTTACCATTATGCTGCTGATTAAACTTCAAAATAGAACAATGCATAGGTAACGCTCAAATTTAAATACAGACTAAAAGATCGCCTTACATGTTTATCTGAAGAAATCTTTATTAGAACCGTGAAAATTTTAGCAAATATGAATCGAATTCGCAACCGTAATGCCCTACTTCATATCAGTTCCTGTTATACTCGTTATTCTAGTTCAAAAACTTGTACCTACTCGTAATAGAGACCTGCAAAGTACAATAAGTGTTACGTCCGTTCCATATCATCAATTTCGTCTAATGAAAGAAGCGTATTGCGAAGTACGGAATGAAAAAATGTGATCTAGCAGCAATTTGCACAGGATACCTATCGCTTATCGCCTATCGCCAAGGCTAGATACCCTACTCCTACTACTAGACCCTACTACTACAAGAGTAGGCTATTTACCCTACTCATAAGGCTTGATAGATCCCATCCGCGACCTCGCAGTCTGGTTGGTAAATTGCGAATTGCGAGATACCGATTATTTAAATGGCCTCAGTTACGAGTCTCTCGTCATAACAGAGGAGGCCTAGTTAGAGCCTAGCTAGAGCATACTCCAACACGTAGTAGATGTAAGTGTTAGTGGCCAACCCAAGTGTCGTAATTTTAAGTAGGTACTTACTTACCTATCCAGAATGTCTCTGACATGACATCTAACTCTTGGGATCAAGGGCTTAATATCCTTTGAAGAATATAAGTACCTATAACGTTCGCCGCTAGCGGTCTTGAATTGTGACGTCACGATACTTTAATGTAACTTACAGACTTAGCGGATAATCCCGCTAAGCTGTCTAATGTCCATGACCAATAGTCGGTCAATTACCCGTGTTATTGCAACTCGTACACAACTTTGACACACATAAACATACACACGAATAGACGGTAATTTACTATAGATTAATGCCATGACTTGCTTGCTTAGCTCTGTAATTATTGTCAATGTTCAGTTCGATATAACGAAACGGTGAGACAGCGTCAAGAATTAATTATGGAAATTGTGCTGGTTTCAAAGTAACTGTGATTATAAACGTCTGACCATAAAATGGATGCCATTTGTAATACTTTTACTAATAAAATGTCTTTTTAATGATTTAAAGTGTTAGTAAATGCTTTTACTATTATTTAACGTAAATTTCAGTTATAATTAAGTACTAAGGTATGCTAAAAAAGAAAAGACACCTAACACGATTGAAATTTAACATGATAAAAAATAATTTCCTTCAACCTTTTTGTAAAGCAAGACACTTCGAATTGGGTTATTAGTCGTCGTCGACTTATCCTTAATATATTAAATAAGTGTCATTATAATAATTATTAAGTTAATTTTTAATGTGACCATGAAATATGTGTATTGTATAGGAGTACGCTAAGATAACCTGACAGGTGGCCTGTATTGATTAGATATAAGTAAGTACTCTCCGTTCTTATTTTACTCCATTCGCATTCGATAGGTAAAGAATTAAAATGAATTAAGAAGTTAAGTCATACCTACACTTTTTCACAATAAATTCTAAAAAATATGTTTCAGGTTAAATCTATTTCAAGATACAAACCTTATTGTATTATAATCTCTGCTCCTACAGTGACACAACTGGGACATAATAGCGGAAACTTACAGATATTACGATAATTTATACAAATGGAATGTTTTGGTTGGAGACGTTGGAGTCTTGGAGTGTATTTGCGGGGGTTGCCCCATACGAGCGTCGACGGAAAGACCTTGAGCGGTGAACGCTCTCGGTTACACAACAAAGGGTGACGGACATGCAAAACGGTGCAAAATGCGCAAGCGAAGCGATGCGACCGTCAATTGGGGGAATGTGTGGGGGAAGCCTGTCAATGCAATAAACTGGTCAAGCCTGAACTGGAATCGGTTGAAACTGGGTTCTGTAGTTATAGTAAAATCAGATGTATGTAATTATGTTATGATTTTGACCTTGGGACCTGAATGATTTACTTTCTTTGGTAATTTAAGATACAATTTTCTATGTTTTATAAAAAAGCATGAAGAAGAGAAAGAGTTACCTACTTTTTTAGGTCTATCTTTGAACTTGTTTAAGTGCCTACTTTATTAGACTGCTGTGCTACTACTAGGCCCCGGTCACCGTTTATAGGTAATAACTCATTATCTCATTATGTACCTATAGTCAAATATTTAAATAATTCATAAAGATTAAAAATGGTTTGATAATTATGTTTTTGTTAAAGAGCTGCACAGAAAAACATGATCAAACGTTAGCTTCTTCGCAACGTTTTAGTAGGTACTAAATTTTGATATAAAAATCGATACTACAAAATAACCGAATGTGTTTTTTATGTAATAAATTTAATTATCTAAGACAGAACCACAATCCTGTCTAAAATGTATGACGTATAGGTCTCTAGAATTATGTCGGTATTGTATAAGTGTCGCGAGCTATAAATCATTCATAAGCATAACAAAACGAAAAGATTACATAAAAAAAACATAAAAATATGTAATTTTTTATCAAGTATAAAAAAGTTGAGATATATGACCACAAAATCTTAAATGCAATCGTAATCTTAAATCTAGCATTGGTAAATTTTATACTACACACAACAGACTATAGGAGTATACATATAAATCGAGTTGAAGTATTCTTTGCCCTCGGAGTAGACAGACAAATGACAGATGCTTAATAGTACCAATGAGTGATGCTAATTACACGGAAAATATAAATTGTGCCTATGTCAAGGCCTTGTGTCTGCGGGTGAGGATAAATTGAAGAGTACCTACCTCCCAGTTTCTTGGCTAATGGTCAAGATAAACAAATTTTCAGCGATCACGCCTGAGCCCACGCAATATGTATGGGTAATACATTTTTCTGGAACGGGTTTCGAACGATCAGTAGTTAGTAATATCTCATCAAACCCAGGTACTATGTTCAAACAAACCATGAATAATTGACAGATAGAATAAATACATAGACTTTTCAGAATCTGTTTCAAATAAATCAGGTACCTATACAAACAAAGAATGCTGATTTTGTTTCTAGTTACATAGCCGCTTACATAGTTACAAAATTTTGACTCGATTCTACAATTACGAACGTAGAGGTAAACTAGTCTGTTCACAAGCTATTTCTGTGGGTTTAAAATAATTTTATAGCTTTTAAGTAGGTTAAGCCTAGCGCCGGGAACGTAGACATCGCCAGCCACACAATTGTGATCACGGATTAATATTTTAGTTTGATCGCTCTTTAATGTATAAAGTCACTAAATTGTATAAACAGTTTATTGTCTTTGATCTCAATTCAATATTTTCTTTTACCGACCGCTTTTTAGGGTTCCGTGCCCAGGTTAAAAACAGAATTGTAATATTAAAAGATGTCGAAATCCCCTTGCAAGAAAATTGCTGTTTTATGCTGTTTTCCCGTCTTTGAAACCATAATTATTAGACACTTGAATTAAAAAAAAATGTGTACCTATTGGGCCATAACAAAATTTAAGAATACCCACTTAGTACAAAAACAAAAGATGAATGCCCATAGAAGCAACAGGTTTCTCGTCGAAAATATTGCACGGTAGTGTGGAAGACTTCACGTGCAAGTCCGTCTCGCACTTGACCGGATTTCTTAAATTTATTTTATTCATAGCATACGATATACATACTTAATCACAGTCCGAAGTCCATTTCCTGGTTCATTACTACATAAGCATATTCATTGTCATCAACAGGGGTCATTTCTAAATACACGAATAACACAATTTCTTAGAAACTATCATGTCTTAATCCACGGAATTGTCTTTATTTTCATTCTTATAGCTCGCTTCCAAAAAAAAACTAACAACATGAAAAAACTGTAGAGATTTTATCTCCTAAAAACAACAGTAATATTTTTAACGTCTAGTACCTACAGCGCAGTGGTTACCACGCCAAATCATCATTCAAAAAGTCTTGGGTTTAATTCTCAACGAGACGGAATGCATTAAACTTTCCGTTTTTTGTCTGCGTTCGTTTGTTATTTTCTTGTGTATTGACCATAGCACTAATTGTTTGGGCAGTCCTAGTATGAGTTAAAGAGTATAGGGCTTTATTCATTTATTATCATAAAACAAGCTATGGAAAACCACTAGCAATATTGTTGCAGTTTGCAATACTCCGCGAATGTTGTACTTCAAAGCTATGGAGTGTCGTACGATCGTACGATACAACCGGTTTGTTGCGATGTGTGTCAAGACATTGACCACGTTTGAACATTTCGTTTTTATGTGTAGCTGCTGTGGTCTTAGTAATTTTGTGGTAAATAGAATGGATCAGATTCGTTGGTATATACATAATTATGTATCTTACTTGTAGGCTCCACCTTCTTTCCACTTCAGCAAATCTGTTCTTCAGGACTTCTGTTTTCATTATTGCTCCGTTCCTATTGTTCGTAACATGATTTTTTATCTTATAGGCTTCCCCAATAATGGCCTATCCAAACAATTTTTTTTTCTGATCAGTAGTTAGATTAGGCCGTTCAAACAAACACTTCAGCTTTGTACACTAGCGATATAGTACGAAACAATTAATTTTATCAGCATTTATGTCAACAATCCTGTCCGCCTGGTGGTGAATCCGTAAAGCCTACTCGGCAACCATAAGAATCCTGAGGGCAACTAGGCAGTCGTGTCCAGTTGCGAGCTTGAGAGCCTTCGTTCTTTCTTCTCTTATTTCTTGGTTGACAAATCATCTATAATATTATATTTGATTTCTGATATCTATCTGACCACTATCAGGATAAGCCCGGCGGAATGTGAGTTCTTCACATAATTATAATAGACTAGCTTTCCGCCCGCGGCTCCGCCCGCGGCTCCGCCCGCGTGGAATTTTGTTAGGTATATAGCGTATTTTTACTGAACTGGACAGTGCTTTTCTTTAGACTTATTTTAGAAAAAAAGATTTTTCAGGCTGAAATCTTATTACAACTTCAATTTAATATCGAACAAAATCGCCCATGTAGTTTAATATTTGCTGCTTTCCCTTCATAAGAAAGTCCAACTCGCTCTTGGCTTGGAAGTTATTTTTCAGGAATTTGCATTTTACGATCCCGTGGAAATGTCCTAAGTAAATTTCCCGTCTCGTATAAATATTTGGAGTACTAAATCTCTATTTAATTTTACACCTACCTATATATTTTTAAGGTGATATTGAAAAAATACTGAAGCACATTTTTTAATTTTAACAAAGAGACTGGACATTCATTTTCAAGTCCCCTTGGAAACTAACGAAAAAAACACAAATTTTCACCCCGTATTTTTAGGGGTTGGAGGGTTAATTCGAAAAAACACTTGATTTTTTATTTACAACAAAGAGTATTTACCTATTTTCAGCTTTCTATCTTGAAAATTTTATTAAGTCCCATACAATCTTTCACCCCCCTTTTAAAGGGGTTGAGGGTTAATTATCAAAAAAATCTGATACACGTATTCATTAATTTGAAGTAAGCAACCAAAATTCAAATTTCCAAGTCACTAACTTCAATGTTGTAGAATTTTCATATAATAGTTTTCACCCCTTTCATCCCCTTCAGAGTGGAATTTCCAAAAATCCTCTCTTGGTCCCCTACACTCCCCAAGGAACATACAATACATGGCAAATTTCATGTTTCTAACTTAGAAAATGACGGACTTCCATACAAACTTTCAACCCCTATTTTACCCCCTTAGGGGTAGAATTTCCAGAAACGCTAAAATACGTATCTATTAATTTTTAATCAGTTTTTCAGGAATTTGCATTTTACGATCCCGTGGAAATGTCCTAAGTAAATTTCCCGTCTCGTATAAATATTTGGAGTACTAAATCTCTATTTAATTTTACACCTACCTATATATTTTTAAGGTGATATTGAAAAAATACTGAAGCACATTTTTTAATTTTAACAAAGAGACTGGACATTCATTTTCAAGTCCCTAACTTGGAAACTAACGAAAAAAACACAAATTTTCACCCCGTATTTTTAGGGGTTGGAGGGTTAATTCGAAAAAACACTTGATTTTTTATTTACAACAAAGAGTATTTACCTATTTTCAGCTTTCTATCTTGAAAATTTTATTAAGTCCCATACAATCTTTCACCCCCCTTTTAAAGGTGTTGAGGGTTAATTATCAAAAAAATCTGATACACGTATTCATTAATTTGAAGTAAGCAACCAAAATTCAAATTTCCAAGTCACTAACTTCAATGTTGTAGAATTTTCATATAATAGTTTTCACCCCTTTCATCCCCTTCAGAGTGGAATTTCCAAAAATCCTCTCTTGGTCCCCTACACTCCCCAAGGAACATACAATACATGGCAAATTTCATGTTTCTAACTTAGAAAATGACGGACTTCCATACAAACTTTCAACCCCTATTTTACCCCCTTAGGGGTAGAATTTCCAGAAACGCTAAAATACGTATCTATTAATTTTTAATCAGTTTTTCAGGAATTTGCATTTTACGATCCCGTGGAAATGTCCTAAGTAAATTTCCCGTCTCGTATAAATATTTGGAGTACTAAATCTCTATTTAATTTTACACCTACCTATATATTTTTAAGGTGATATTGAAAAAATACTGAAGCACATTTTTTAATTTTAACAAAGAGACTGGACATTCATTTTCAAGTCCCTAACTTGGAAACTAACGAAAAAAACACAAATTTTCACCCCGTATTTTTAGGGGTTGGAGGGTTAATTCGAAAAAACACTTGATTTTTTATTTACAACAAAGAGTATTTACCTATTTTCAGCTTTCTATCTTGAAAATTTTATTAAGTCCCATACAATCTTTCACCCCCCTTTTAAAGGGGTTGAGGGTTAATTATCAAAAAAATCTGATACACGTATTCATTAATTTGAAGTAAGCAACCAAAATTCAAATTTCCAAGTCACTAACTTCAATGTTGTAGAATTTTCATATAATAGTTTTCACCCCTTTCATCCCCTTCGGAGTGGAATTTCCAAAAATCCTCTCTTGGTCCCCTACACTCCCCAAGGAACATACAATACATGGCAAATTTCATGTTTCTAACTTAGAAAATGACGGACTTCCATACAAACTTTCAACCCCTATTTTACCCCCTTAGGGGTAGAATTTCCAGAAACGCTTAAATACGTATCTATTAATTTTTAATCAGTAGCCCAAAAATAAAGTTTCATGTTTCTAACTTAAAAAATGACAGTCTTCCATACAAACTTTCAACCCCTATTTCACCCCTTTAGAGGTTGAATTTCATAAAATCCCGTCTTAGTGAGCACTTACATCCTTAAAAGAACCCGCATGCAAAATTTCACACTCCTAGCACTTGTAGTTTCTGAGATTTCGTGATGAGTCAGTGAGTGACCTTTCGCTTTTATATATATAGATGGACACAGCCACTTTAATACATTAGAAACAACTTTAGCGTAACCGATGTAAGTAAATACAGCCAGTTCATTTCCAAAAATGAAACCCAGAGTTAAGTTAGGTACTGTATTTCCGACATTGCAAAGCACCCGAAACACATTAATAAGTAAACATTAACATGGTCGTATGAGGGTACCCTCGCACAAGGATTCCCGAGTTAGTTAGGTTAAGTCGCGAATGTTATAGACGACATGAATAAAACGACCCGAGAACAAACATTTAGGCACTTCTCACACAACGCTATTTATGTGCTACGCGACTGCAACGCGTCTACGATGCGACTCCTGTCAGTCAAAAGTGTCAGATACATAGAATTTAGGGATTGCGTCGCAGTCGCGTAGCTTATAAATAGCGTAATGTGAGAAGTGCCTTATTTGTCACACCTGCTTATCATACTCACTTCGCAAACTATTGAGTAAATTTAGATTTTCCGCTTGAGCTACCCAGCTACTTAGACTTAGTTTCTCACTATGGCCATTACAGTATCCAATCTGTAGAGCACTATAGGTAAGATGTTGGATTTTGATTGTGTTAATAAACTTGTAGAGATTAATTTACGTACTCTGCCGGCAGATCTACCCAAACTCTACCTCTGGCTACCTTTAGAGCCTAGGTTACCTAGACCTTTGGTTACTAGAGCTCTACATTTGGATAAGGTTAAGCGTTTCTATAAAATACTCGGTTCTTTTTAAAACGGTGGAATTGACTCGTATAAATATTGCATTTTTCAACATTTAATTTATTTAAGGAATGGTTAGTTGGGGTAGGGGGCCCAAAGAGACGTCGGTCTCGAAAGCGGTCAAAGCTTAATTGGAATATGTTCTAGACCTCCTCAATTATGAAGAAAGACCCGTCAGCGGGCCATGATCGGACTGAGACCAATATTACATCTTTTAAAAATGAATAAAACTATATTAACTCTACGATGCTTCACGATGAATGAACTAAATTATGAGTTGTGGCGTAATAAAGATTATAATAATTCATTCTGGAGCGTAAATTACGTCATCCTACACGAGAAAGTATTCGACCTAATTAGTGAACTCGGTTTAAGTGTCTGTGCCAAGAAAGATGCACGCTAATAAATAATATAAATGCATAGCATAATATGAAGACGTTAATGAAATATTTTAATTATGGAACGATGTCGTAATTTCGGCTTTTCAGTGATAGTCTAAGATCCGAATCTAAGTCGATATTCACCGGGTTGATAATAGAATCAAACTTATTTTATAATAAATTTCGTATCTTAGAAAATATATTAAAAATGGGTTGACAACAAAAATCCTGGACAGAATATTTTTTATTATTTTTTTTTAAATAATTTTTCAAAAATATTGCATGATTAAGATAATATTAAAATTTTATACTGGACTTAAAGTATAGAACATATAGAATGTGCAGATTATTAGCAAATCGAGTGAAAAGTAACTAGTATTGACATACCTGTTTATACCTGTCTACCCAGTAGTTCGTCCAGGTAAATAATAGTCTACCCTACGTCTGCACATTCTATATGTTCTATACTTTAAGTCCAGTATAAAATTTTATTATTATCTTCATCATAAGTACAACATTTTAAAAATATTCTGTCCAGGATTTTTGTTGTCAACCCATTTTTAATATATTTTCTAATATACGAAATTTATTATAAAATAAGTTTGATTCTATTATCAACCCGGTGAATGTCGATATAGATTCGGATCTTCTACTATGAGAAAATCTGGCAATAGGGAGTACGAGTCATCTAACCCTAAAATAGTCATTGCCACTCATTACACCCACCCTACCTGCCTACCCAAGAGTTGTGACGAGAAAAAAATAGTCAACCTAACGTTTACATATTCTATGGCCTTCACACTTTCTATTAACCAATTTGCCTATTAACCAAACCAAAATAATAAATAAAAATAATAATATTTTTTTAAACATTTCACTGTTTACAAAAACATGTTTTTAAATCATATTCTGGACTAAATTTTCTAGACAACCCATTTGCAAAATATTTATTGACTTATTTGATTGCATTAAAAATGTAAAATACTTTTCATCCATTTACAGCTCGGTGAAGATCCTTGTATAATGAGATCTTAGACCATAAGATCCTCTACTGAGCTGATGATCAGTTCTCCTGAACAGATTAGGTAATAAATCGATACGCCAATAATCGATACGCCATTAATCCATTTTTCGCCAAAAATGGCTTACATCATCTTGGAAAAAAGCTGATACTAATAAAACTGCTCCACCTGTTTCTAACAAACATGGCTAAAAACGACCGCAAATCTCTCTTTCGATTAAAGGGAACAGAAAGAACGAAACGGACAGCTCAAACTTATAACACCTCCCGTGTTATTTAGCCGGAGGTTAATAAAATAAACTTAATCTACATTTAATAAAGTATTTAATAAATACTATAAAAGTGACCGCTATCTTAGACTTTTAACAGTGCATATTAAACATATTATCTAGGATATTTTTGTACATACATACATACTTATCCTATCCTATCCTACTAATATTATACCCACGATGATTATACCTAAATGCGAAAGTTTGTAAGGATGTATGTGAGTGAGTGAGTGAGTGTGTGTGTGTGTGTGTGTGTGGGTTTGTTACTCTGTCACGCAAAAACTACTGAACGGATTTTCATGAAACTTTGCAGTAATATAGCTTAGACATCGGAATAACATTATTTGTTAAAATTTATAGAGATTTTTGAAGGGACTGGTTTCCCGAAGCGAAGCAAGGGCGGATTTACTAGTATTTAGATATATTTGATAACAAATAAAACAAGTTTTATAAGCGATTAGGCTTTTAATAAAAGCTCTATATTAGTAGAGTCAACTAGGATCCTTAATCTTTAATATTAATACCTGTTAAAAAATAAACAAAATCGTTTACAAACATCTTTTCAAACAGATCAAAACGAGATCAAACAAACAACATCTACAGAACGATAAAGTGGCTAACTATTTTGTGAACAACTTTATCAACGAGTATCTTACTACATTGCCTCGCGTCTTATCTAATGCATATGAATTAATTCCTAGTATAAATGTTTGATTTTCATTGATAAAATATGCACAACTCAGTGCCATTAGCCAACTGCAAACGAAAAGTTTCAGGTTTAATTTTCAGCCAGAATAGACACTTAAAATATTATCGTAAGATTTTTTTTGTTTGATGGTTTTAATTTTTTATCCGACATCAAAAAAAGAGGTGATTTTCAGGGTTCCATACCAAAATGGTAGTAAACGGAACAATATTAATAATGTTTATAGGTATTGGTTACCTCATCTTCTGCGTGAACCTGTTGTAATAACTCTTTTTGCACTCGAAAGGTAGTGCTTCACGTCTAGGGCCTCGATTTTTGAATTTCAGTCGTATACGAAAATCACGAAAACGTACTTATACGAATTTCATGTTTGCTTATTTTTGAAATTCGCATAGGCGAGTTTTTTATCGAGTGGGCTTGACCATTCGAATTCTAAATTCGCCCGATAGAATCTATCATGTTATTCATTTAATTACTTAGCAACATACTTAGTTTCGAATGGTTCAAAAATACAGCAATTGTGACCACTCGCTGTGAAAATCGCATTCGAAAATGTTTCGTAATGATAAGTCATCGGTGAAATTCAAAAATCGAGCCTCAGTCCTAAATAAACCGTATAACTATCTACGTATTTCCGTGAATCCTGGTTAACTGTGGACCAACCGCCATTCACCATTTTACTGTTGGCGTCTACCACTCACGACACCCCTTTTCTTAAAGTGACCCGTTTTTCATTTTGTTGACTATTTACGCAAACAGAAAGTCACTTGGGACATGTGTTTTATTTCTAATAATTGTCATAACCAAAACTCCCAATGCAATAGCTCAATATCTAACTGATAGTTACAAAATACGTGAATGTCTCGAAATTACACGATATGAATACAACATTTAACGAATTTTATTGGATTGTTGTATCATGAATTGAAATATTGGACATGAACATAAAAATAGGTAGATACATTATTTGTTATATAAGTTCAAACAACTAAAATTATTGGCTTAACCTGATATTTCCTAATACAGTATGATTTACCTTTAGAATCCAACGACCTTACATGATTCAAATTTTCTTTTAACCCTTAAAGACTCATACACTCATACAGATCTACCTACTCTTAAAAATGAAGACTGAGTAAAACTTATTTTAGCAACTTCCTACAGTCACTGCATTCCACATTCATCATTTGAATATTCAGTTCTTAAAAATAGCACTGTAACTAGAAAGAGTACAAACCTACGTACATTCCATTTCCATCTTAATTTGTAGACGGAAATAGTTCTCTGACGCTCGTGCTCCCAAAAGGATATAAATGCGATGATAGCCATGAGGAACCGACCTGAACCGACCATAGGCTGGCCATGGCTATTCATAAAACTATTTTGCGATTCCGGGTTCGATTCCCGGCCGGACATCGAAACCAATATGTCTCGGTCATAAAAAATGATAGATAAATGTTTGGTTTGGGCTTTGGGTGTTAATTATGTTGATTTTTTTCCTTTTTTTCCTATGTCACGTTTCATATTAATCTTTGTGTTTATTTCGGCAACTCATATCTAAAAATTGTCTGGTTGTTTTTTAGATGTTATTAAATAATGCCAATTATTTTGTTAACACAGACTTCATTAAAGATAATCTACCATTACTATGTTGTAGTTATTACAGTTAATATTATACAACAAAATCTTTTAAAACATCCGCATATTGCAAAAGCTTCGTCTGCTTCTATTACATACATATACTTAGGTAGTGTCAGTTGTATGAGGGAATTATGTTTTTTGTCAAAAAAGGACTACTCGACTCAATCTCAGCGTAATGATCTTGCAAAACTGATCTCTATGATTCGGAAATAAATGCGCATGCAGTCACAAGTTATTGAGTTATTATATTAAAATTAATATACTTATGAGGTTATTACCCGCTAGCTTTGCCGGTAAATTGAATAGAGCCGGAGAAGTTTGAATCGAAAATGTGGTATAGGGATAATGAGCTGTTCATAGGGTTAAGTCCCATAATGCTCCTAAAAAGCCTTTTATATATTTTCCTCGTAATTTATATTCGTTTATTAGAGGTACAAACTTACGTGAAATCGACAATGATGGTAATCATTATGATAACAAAATAGATTTTTTCTTAAAAAATAGTAACAGCAGAATGGTTTGACAGTGGATTCTCTAATGATTTCGAACCTTGTATTTCATTTACGTGTGAGGAGCCGTTTTAACAACACTTTTTTTGTGAACTTTACTATTTTACTTTGAACCCTCATAGAGGCGTTACCTTATCTTTGTCGCGGTCATCTCAGATGACCGCGACAAAATCCAAACAATTACCTACTGCATTGATATTTATAACATTCTGTAAAACCACCCAGTGGGACATATTACTATCAAAAATAGATGTCGTTATAAATGTAAGCGTGAGTAAATAACATCATAAAATATTTTAACAAGTGTTACTTCACGTCTTGGCACGCATTACTCAACTACAGCTCTAATTATACTGCGGCAAAGTTTACGGCTTTTTACATACCCACTTACAAAGTTTAAGCCAAATATTAACGATGTTGTTCCGAAAATGATAATATGAAACATAAAAGTCTTTGTAGGCGGTCCAAATGTGATAATGGACAAGGTGACAGACATACATTTTTGTACCTTTTAAAAAAGAATACGGTTTTGCTTTTATAATTCTATAGTTTTTATACTTATGTATTTTAGTTCTAGCTAGCTATTATGTAGATATATTTAAATATTTTGTTTAATATCTAGGATAACTAATAATATAATAACACTTTAACTGTGTTAAAAATCTGTACAATGGATAATTTCTGAAAATAAGTATTAATAAAAAAAATGTTATCGATTTAGAAATTGAATCAATTTTGCTTATACATATACATATAGTAACGTAAAATATTTTTTTTAATTCGTAGAAAAAACAAAATTGTGTCTCCTAATAAAATAAACATAAAATTATATATAATGCCTGAATTACATGAGCGGCAATATAGCAAATGCGTGTACAATTAGAAGCATAGGCACAGGTTAAAATCGACACGACACACTGGTTTAAACATTGCCTAATTCAAATGAATTTTTATTTTAGGGAGAACATAGTAAAAAAATTCCAATACTCTTTATAATTATTTATATTGAAATATATAAAACTTGCTTGTATATATTAACTAAGTAAAACAAAAGTATAAAAACATTATTATTTATTAAAAATATGTACAAAATATAATAAGACAGTAAAAAATCTTAGTTAAATTTGTTAGCTAATTAATTCTACGATTTGTATTCATTGCGTGTACTAAGTTAATTTAACATCACATTTATATTAAAAACTTAATTAATTATAATTTCCCAAAAGCGAAGGTAGGAACGGAGGCAAGGTAATAAAATCTTATAAAAATCAATCCAGCATAAGCGATAAAATTAGAAAATAAATTTAAAATGTTGGAAAGTCTATAAAATAACTTCCATACTATCGGAATCGGCAGACATACAAATCGGTTAAATACTTAAAGGTTTCTAAAATACTGTTTCCCCAAATCTTTGGCTAAGTGGAATTACATGTGGCGTGTGTTGCCGAAGCCGCCGTGGCCGGATTGCGAAGCACCCTTGTTGTAGCCCATCTGAAGGTTCAGCTCAGCATTGTGAGCTCGCAGCTGTTCTTCAGTGAATGTGCGCTCGTTCTTGTCGGCCATTTTGGGTCCGAGCTGAGGACCGGTCCATTCAGGGTGTTTCTGAGTCTGAAACAATTTACAACACTGGTTAATATTCCGAAGAGATATTTTGTACTTTTAATTAATATTTTGAACAATCAAATCATGAGATGTTTTAAAAAATTTGATCATATTTATACATCATAACTTTTCATAGTCTGTTCAGGATATTAGACTAATAAGGAATTAATTTTTATGTTTTTGCATTTTTCACACAAAGTGAATTAATAGGCCAAATTAATAGTATTCGGTTAAAGTAGAGTTGTTTTAAAATGAGGAAAAACTTACAATTCTGCCCAACGCGTACAAACACAGCGTTACTTGGGGAATATTACGCCTTTCGAAAAGATCTGCAGTTTGGAAAATTTCTTCTTCTGGGACTCCGTACTTCTTTATAGCGGCCTGAAACCTACGAGCAAAATACAAATGATTAATGAAGAGCATGAAAAATACCACAATTCTTTACACGTTAGTTACACGTTAGACATGAGGCAAATCGTTTAATACCTTTGAATATTCTCCATGAGCTGGAAATTGGTTCCCTTCTCCTGAATCTTCTTAACTGAACCAGGTGACAGTTTGTTGATAAGCTTGCACAGCAAAACTCCATTCTTAAGGATATCCTCGTACTCGCCAGCAGGGAGAGGCTCGCCAATTACAGCCTGGATCCAAGTGAGGACCTCTTGCTCCTGTTCCTTGTTCCGTGCCTGTCAACATCAAATTTCAATAAAAGCACGCATAAAAACCATTCTTGAACATCCGCCATAAAATAAACATTCCAGTGCCAAGTCGTTCGATGGTTTAGAACGGATTCCAGCATCATCTCCGAAAATAACGCATTCGGTAACACAAACATATGGCCGTTATTCCGAGATATTGCGTCTGGAATGCCTTGGATGTTCGGCAACGTCTGTAATCGGTCTCGATGACAGTGCACAGCTGCGCCTGCTACATTTGTCTGCCATTCATGGCATCAAACTCTGCAAAACTGCCATCAATAATTAAGATTAATGATGAAGCTGATTAATTGAATACCAACAATTAAAACTGGCACGTAATACTATTACCGAGGATGAGTTATGATGATGAGATTAATTGATGACAACACTAAAAAAATTAATAAATATTTTCATAACATTCGGAAATGTTAAAACCAAAGCGCCTGATGTGTATGAATAGCACTTAACACGTTAATGATTTCATTTTATTAAATAATGATTTTCTTACAGGCATTTTATTAGAGTCACAGAACTGTTTCGTTAACTAGGGAACGAGTTTTCCCGGCAGTATCAACAAGGAGACTGGCGTGGAAGCCGCCCGCCTAACGCAGGATGGCGTCGGCGCGGGCGGCTCGCGTCATATCCACTTGTTTTGAAGCCATACGTAATAATAGTCATTGCACTCTGCCTTTCAGTGTTAGATTCAAAACTAGAAATCATTTCCAGTAATAAGAGCTAACTAGATGATTGTTTACGATGTGTATTTTTGTATCACAGTGCTTTTAGGGCTTCTGAGAAACGATCTTGAAACCTTCGTGTTGGTGTTTGTGTAGGAAAGTTGTTAATGTATCTGTCAAATTATAAGTTGGAAGTAATTTTGTTTACATTTTTTTACTGTAAAAACAAATACATCAGTTACGCGATGTTCGACATGAAAACAAAAATATATTTCGATTATAACTACCTATGTTTTGCAGCAATGGTATTGTAGGTATGTATAGTAAAATGGTTTTATAATGTTTATAATGTTTTGCAGTTATTTATTAGTTCTGCAACAACCGGTGGAGTAATAAAAACAAACTGTTGACGTCAAATCCTGATTTACAAATGTAATTAAACTGAAACAAAGTTGAAATTGTGAAAACATCTCGAATTCTTTAGATTGTGTGCGTTTTAGAAATCTATCGCATATCATTTTGCTCCAGAAGGAAAATATATAATATTTTTTTATTCATGATGAAACCTGCATAGGTTTATGAGGTAGCCATAATACTCTCAAAGCGTGGCCACCGCTGTGGAGTACCATCTACCCATGGCCCTATACGTTTGCACTACGTGCCTACCACTAGAAACACGTTAATATTTTTCATATTTAATTAATTAAATTGTAGTAGAATTAATTTGTAGTATCATAAAAATGGGCTCTACCTCGTTTTAAAAGAAAATACCATTTCCTAATCTGAGTGAAATGGGCTAGTTTTTTTTTAATTGGCATTCAATTCATACATTTTTTTAACCACGGCAGAGTAAAAGTCAAGAATGAAATATGAAAAAAACGTTAAGTTGGTACCTATTAAATTAAATTTAAAAAGAATCTGTGCTTTTGTTACAAAAGTACTTAATTGATGACATTCTATAGCACATCTATCCAGGAATACTATCCAAAAAACAGATACAAAAATGTTTTCATTTGTAGTCCTGGCGCCAAAAAGAATGGCGAAGGGTGGAACAATTTAAAATTTTTTGGAAATGTCGAATATCTCGGAAACGGAAGGACTTTTACTAAACATAACATTTATTTATCTAAACCGGCATGATGCCTTCTACACGTAGGTGCCGTATTATCCATTTATTACGCCACACCCTGTATACATGCAAGTGTATTTTGACCATGTAAAACGAAAATTCTATTTAAAATTCTATGTAAACGAAATTTCTATTCTATTATATTCTATTCTATTCTATTAGGGTCTTTATCAGGAAGTGGTGAAACAAGCCCTTAAACTCAATTTTCGTCAATTAAAATCAACACGGTTTTCTTTAGTAGATAAACTCTTTAAAAGCTTAGGGCAGTGATGGTTTGCCGGTTGGCTTTTCATAATTTTTATTTAAAGAGCTTTACGCAATTCCAGAGTTTCATCACGTTTATTTATAACCAACTTCCTACCGACTGTACCATTTCCGACTGGTTTAATTTTGTTCTTAATGGTATCAGTAAGTATTTCTCTTTTGCAGCGGAGTGAAATACAATATTTGATTTGAATAGTCGCCTCTTACGACAGGCAGGGGATACCGAAGCTCGTATTCTGGTCCCGAGCTACAGGGACAATTTTTATACCTATATATACCATTATATTGCAATTTCCAGGTTTTCGATGTTTCATATGAAGTGAAATATTTTAAATAACTTATATGTTTTAACATTCGTCGTATTTATTTTGTCTGATCTTCTGTTTCAAAAAGAAATCACAAGTATGTAGAGTCAAAATGAATATTACCTACTTACTTACTTATTACAGCCTACTTATAAATTAAATAATTTACTTGTCTTATGGTATTATGAATAGTTATTTACGTTAAATTTGAAATTAAGAAATTATAAGTTTTATAATTAGTTCAAAGTCGAACCAAGGAACCAATTACACACTCTACATCGTTAAAATATTAAAACAGACAGAAATATATTATGTTCTCGTTGACATATCGTTATTTAGCGACATGTTGACATTTGAATGGAACACGATAATAAACTCTGGTTTTTCGTTCACTAGCCACCAGCTTTAATAAAATAATTCTGAAGAAATAAGATTGAATTCTAAAAGAACTGTAAGCATACCCGAAAATTATCTGTAAAATGACATTGAGAGAAAACGAAAGTTTACAATTTTTCTAGTATATATGTTAATCTTGAAATACGTTAGCGTCTTTCTTTCAGATGCAGAGCATTATAAAATACATTTTCACATGAAGAAATGTGGAAATTAAATGTTAATGGCCTATTTGTTAAAACTATTGATAAGTAATCCGCCCGAATGCAAAATCATTCAATGTAACTAGGTACTTATAATAATAACAACCGACCTGCTATTTTATTACAAACGACATTTTTTGTACTTTTTTAAGTTTGGTTGGAAAACTTCTTTCCTGTTCTTCTCTGATATATATATCTGATATATATCTGATATATATATCTGATATATAGGTGATGAATTTAGTCTTTGGTTGTTAATGGTTAACAGTCACCATAAACCGTCAATTGTTTCGACTGCTCATTTTCGGGTGAAAAAAGTGGAGGTCAAAAAACATTAAATGACGCATTTATTACCAATGATTTTTGGAATTTTTGTCTCTTTGTCAATCACGTTGTCCGCGCCGATTTGGGTGCGATTTTCACTAAGTATGATATTGTGGAAGGTAAGTAAGCATTACTTAAATAAAACCTTTGGTTAATTGGTTGGTCCAATTAATTCTATTGCAATTCATAAAAATCACACCACTACGATTTCCCCAATGGTACTGACTTGATAAGGACACTGCATTGTTGCACTCGCCATACTCGTAGCTTGCCGTAGCTCAATTGATCTTCCATTGTGTTTCCTTGCTAGTTACCGAGCCCTAAAATGAAAGACAATAACAAAAGTCAATGTTGACTCAAGGTGGGCCGAATGCGGGTCTTGACCTTTACTCTACTCCCTTGCTCTACCATGACGGGGCTGAAGAGTGAGCGAATGAAATAATATATGATACCTACTAATAATAATTATGATGTTAGCTCTGTAAACATAATGTATTATTTATCTTGTCGATAGTATTTTTTTGCAGAAACTGGTGATACCTAGGTATAAAAATTGTCCCTGTAGCTCGGGACCAGAATACGAGCTTCGGTATCCCCTGCCTGTCGTAAGAGGCGACTAAAAGGGGGCTTTCGGGGTTGTGGGCGGCCAGAATGGGAGCTCGAACCGTCCATCAGCAACCCCGGGAAGGACGACGGTGTGTGTGGCCGCATACCGTTGTAAGGCGCTGGCAAGCGATGGGGCCTTTAGTCCCTCGCGGGAAGAGCCCAAACACAAGGGCGCCGCGCTTGGAGGACTCCGGTTGTGTTCCTTTCGGAGATCCCGGAGTTCTTCACAAGCGCTGAGAAAGGCCACCGGGGGGGGGTTTTAGTGGGTAAAAATCCCACATAACCATGTGTCGCTCCCACGGCACCGGGTACCTTTTGAAGGTTTCCCCCTCGTCAACAAAAAAAGGTATAAAAAAGCGCATTAAAGCTATTCTTTTAGTTGTTTTTACTCGACTGTATCAGAAGGAGGGTAATATTGTTTTTATATGTACTCGTACCTATGTTTGGCAGCCCAATTTGATTTTCAAAATAAAGCCCGCAAATGAAAAAAGCATAGGTTAGTCTGTCACTTTAGGATACTGGATATGGGTATCAAGTATCAAATGAAAGATCGTGAAAAGATCATTGCAGAAATATATTTTAGTATCATAATGAGTTTAAAATGTTTTAACAGAAATTGTCAACAAGCGTAGGTACGTAGTTACCAATTTAAGCAGTTGGGATTTTTGTTTTTATGATTTATATTAGGTATTTGTTAAGTTTGTTTTATTATTTGTTAAGATAAATTACTTACTTTAAGATAAACCTCAAATTAATGCACTTAACGAGTATAAGTATTCTGTAAAAAGAACTAGGTTTACAGCGTTCGCGTTCGTTATAGAATTCGCTTTAGGGACAACGGGGCAATGCGCGAGAATTTTAAATGTCTTAATTTTGTTTACAAGCTAAATTGAACTGTGCTGTGAGTAATGAATAATAATTTTGTTTGTAACAATAAATTTGTTTGTAGCAACGAGTGACAATTCCATATTTTTGGTGATTCAAGAAATAGAAGATTTGGTCTATAGCACGTCTATAGTATGTACCTATCGATGATAGATACTATACTACAGTTAGAACGGATAGATGAACGGATACGTGGTTTACTCGCCGATAATAGCTTTAAATTTTATCTCCTCTGCTTACACCATGCATTAAATTCTGGGCGTAGTTTATCTACTTATTTTGTATCGTAAATAAAATATTATCTCATAACGCGCTTGTAACTCAACGACGAACGGATACTGCTAATGTTTAGTTTTTTAAAACCTAAGTGCCTTTTTCTTCTATGACGTCAATGCTGTTAGGATGCCAAATAAAATGTAAATAATATATCTATTATGTAGAAAAAACTTCTCAGAATACTGTCAGTTATCTTGCAATTTAAACAATTATTTCACTACTAAAGGACAAAATCCAAGTTTTATTGTCCTTGATTCTTCTCACCTGTTAAAAACTTTCAGGTTTTTAAAATTACGAACGTCTGTCAGTCACGGGCTGTTGCTCAAATACTTTTGTATTTAAATATTCTATTTTAAGTATAATAAAAATAGAAACATTGTTGGGTAAATCATGAATAGGTATGTATAGGTACGTAATAAAACTTCCGTTTCTGAGTGGCTGAAAGACAACGCACAGCCAAAACCACTGAACGCAAGTAGCTGTTTGGCATAAATATTCCTGGGGGGTTTAAAGGAGCAGTAACACAGGATTTTTGAAAATTTCTACCCTCATTTCTAAACGGATAGAAAAGGGACAAACTGAATAAAACTATGCGGGCGAAGCTGTGAGAGAAAGCTAGAGACAATAAAAGTATAATGTCATAATGTTTATTATAAAATATGTTACATTTACATATATTAACAGTTTTCAATTTAAACTATAATATTAATACTTTTGTTTGGCTTTCTTCCAAACTGAAAACAGAGCACGCGTCGCGTCGCGCGCCGCCGACTGCACGCCTCGGGAATCCCCAAAATTATGTAATGTTCGTCAAATTATAAAATCCTTTTATTTCACTTAAACCTAAATTCGAGTTTAAAAATTACATACTATTATCTCAACCATTATCCTCCATACCATTCCTCCGTACTAAATTAGTGTTACTGAGTCGATTATAATGAATTATCTGGAATATACATAAAACAATGGATTATTAATTTAATTTAACTGAATAACAATGGATTTCCGTGAAGCTAAATAAAATATTAATTTTATAAGTAAATGGATTAGGACAGATAAGTTACAGTACCTACTTATTAAGTAATTATGACTCTGTGTAAAATAATGATTGTAGGTATCAGGCGTTAAGTACTTTGCGGAATGTATTATGTACCTACTTACTATATGAAATACTAGCTCTTACCCGCGGCTTCGCCCGCATGATCATATTTTCTGGTAGATAAATAAGTGACAGTTCCAGATTCTGCATCAATCTTCACCAGCACACTTCTAAAGACTATAGCTCCAGTACTATGTCAGTTGTACGCATTGAGTTACAGTACATAATATCTCAATGGTTGTACGTACATTTTATCTGCGGTCAGCATTAGCTCTGGTTCTTCTAAGTATCTTTTAATCGTGGAACTGTCACTTATTTATCCACCAGAAATGTGTCTTGTACCTACGTAAAAACTCATTGTTAATAATTCCCATTGACCATTCAAGCGAAGCCGCGTTTAAGAGCTACCTGTTATTATTATAAAATCAAAACAACAATTTATTTTCACCTGTATTGTCACCCTGATTTTTTTTTACTTTTAATTAAGTACTCTATCAGCATTTTCATGCCTATCCACTGTGAGACTATGACGCAAAGGTTATAATGCCAGAATGCCGCTCCAAAGGGTCCTGGATTTGATTCCCAGCGTGGCGGAAATTTGAATGATGAGTTTGATGAGTTAAAGTTTCTTTTAATCGATGAGTGTCTGGGTGGGTGTCTTGTGAATTGTTTAAGGCATCCACGACACAGCAAATTCTAGTGTGTGGTTATGAATGAATATCCGTTTTTTACTTATTTACTTATGTGACCATACAAGCAATCAGGTGGCTCTTCTTCGCCAAAAGCATCACCTGATCTGATGTGTTGCCAGCAAGAAAGAAGGAAGGAAAGGAACTAGCTCTCATGCTTCTAACCTTAATTGGACAAGTGGTTTAGCCGCTGATTGAAGCAAGGACTTGCTCCACCACCAAACATACGATTAGAAGTGGTTTCTAATATATTTTAAAGTTAAATTGTCCTTACCGATACCTACCTAATTTAAAAACCGGTTGTGACACCGAGGTGATTCTACCTGACTGAAAACCTAAATACCTTCTTTACTTATCTACTATTAATATTTATGCATTTGTAATTTTCTCGAAGTTTGACTTTGAGAGATGACCTACGTGTGAATATTGAATACCAACACGTTATATTTTCTTAATTAGTCGTTCAAGCCATATAGGTAACAGCAATAAGTATAGTTTATTAATCAAGATACAAAAAAATTAAAACGTAAATCAAGTCCTTTGAAAAGTACCTACATGGTTAAAATTAAAATGTATTAATCCTTTACTACATTTATAGCTGAATTAGTAATTAGTAGTAAATAAAGGTAGTCGAAATCTTAAGTACAATGGGTGTAGTGTAGTGTTAAGCAGTAGAAATAGTGACAGACTAAGTATAAGTAGGTACCTAATGTATTGCAACATTGCAAGACACCGTCGCGTCTGCTACGTCAGTTAGTATAAATTAATAATTGCATCGGGGATGAAGGTTATGGTGATTACTGTAGCTTAATATTAAAAACTTAAAAATATATTAATAAATAACGTACCTAATTGCACTTTACACCTTGGAAGAAGCACTGTAATATTTTTGGTTTAGTTTTTCCTCATAATAATATATTTTAGTTATTCAGTTAAATGCAACACACCTTTTATAAAAAAAATTCATCACATAAAATTATTCCACGTTTAGGCACGTAAAATATTAACACATTAATCTATTTCCGTGGTAAATAAAACCATAGGAACACTAAAATTAAAGGATTAGTGTTTATTATGCAATAAAGGAGAAATATCGTTAAAATAATCATTTCTGACGCACACAGGAATACAAGACCAAAGGAAAAAATTTAAGCTGTTATCCCCACAATGTACCTTGCACTCGTAAGTGTTATGATATAAATGAGCTGTCTTGTCGCACGCCCGTCCTATTTAAAATCCTCACATAGGTACAATTGAATGCAAAAACTCGAACGAAAACCAAAAACGCTAAAGTTTTATCTAAATTCAATTAATTTTCTAGTGTTTTAACTGAAATTGTGTTAAGTTACGTAAATATACATATTACCGGGCTTGTAAATTATGTCGTGAGACTCGTGAGTTCGTGACATGCGGGAAAAAAATTCACCTAATTCATGTAAAAAAATGCATTTTTGGTTTATTATTTATTAATAGTTATTAAGTATTGAATATAATCTATATTTTAAAGAAAATGCCATAAAACAAAGCACTATTCCATCTAATAAAAATAGTCTATTGAATAAAACAGTTACCATACCAACACCTTCCTACTTTTTCACAAAACCATCTGTTAGTTGGTAAACGCGTAAAAGACTACATGAAATTAATATCACGTCACCCAATGTAAAACAGGTTACAACTTTATTCGTTCTGAATGGGGAAGTACTTGACCTAGTAAATTCTACAGCGTTTCTTGTCGATAAAATAGGTTCTCGTTTACAAAGGACTCCTCATGTCAAATCTTGTCAGAAAAAAATATTTGCGCTGTCAAGAAAGTAATCTCTTAAGTTCTTAACTGATATAAATAACAAGATTTACGATACGAGGCAATAATGAATCTTACCTAAACGTTGAATCAATTGAAACATGTTTAAATTCTGTTACCGTCGTAAGTACCTACTAATTTATATTCTAGATATTACTATTCTAAGGACGCGTTCACGTTGATAAATGAATCCTACTAAATTCACTACTTTATAAGTTGCTTGTATTTTTCGATAACATCAAATACCTAATTTCACACTATTAATGTGCCAAGAACCTCGGTGCACATCACAGTAAGAGGTTCTTAAGGTTACTTTCCAAGTAGGTAAGTTTGTACGAGTTTTCAAAATTGACACAAATGAATGTCACCAACTCGACCACTAAAAAGCTTAAACTTTTCCAAACGATTTTATCAGCATACAGAATAACAAAAATAAAATATGGTTACACAAACGGAAACCACTGCACACGTTCGCTGCGTCTTCATTTTCAAAGAACTTTCCGCTAGTAGCTTTGGAGACCTAAAAGATCTCCTAACTAACCTGGCCTGTGGTGCGTTAGAGACCTAATCAGTCTCCTAAAAATACAGTTTTGAAAATAATTTATATCTTCCAAAAAACCAATGATATATTTTTGAAATTTTTATGGGTCAAAAATAACCTATTGCTGTATATTTTGCTAGCTGCGGACGCAGTTATGACATACGAATAAACTACAAATAATAAAATAAAATTAGGTATCGATTGTATCTCGTACCGCAACCGAAGATAGTTCAATATGTGTAGTAAATAGTGATGGGAATAAAATAATATCTCAGTTGTCGATTGAAAAAGTTTTATTAAAGTTTATTTATAAAGTATGGTCGCAAACAAAAAGCATTTAATTAAATGTAGGCCTATAACAAAACATAAATTGTCAATTTTTAAAGATAACATTTACTCTAAAATGACTAAACCGGCTACTATTGAACATAATGATCCTATTAATCTTTATAATAAATTACATAAAAATATCAACGACGAATTTAATCGAATATTTAAGTGATGGTACATAAATAAAAACAAGAATTGTAAATTCAGTGATTGGGCTACTGTAGGTATTTTCTATGGCGAAAGACAATATAATTTTTCTCTATCTCTCTCTATGCTCACATCGATACTAGGACAACACTAAATCGAGTTACGCAGCGCCCGCGCCGCCCACCTTCCCTCTCTTGCGTCTACGAGGCTTACGATTTTACGAGTATCAACATGCCTCGTAACGCAAGGAATTAAAATAATTATAATATTGTGCGTTAGGGACCTAAACCATCTCTTATTCTTTTTTTTATGTCCTGGAATTCACCAATAAGTAGGAAGCAAATATGTATATTTGTCTTTCTCATACTTAAAGAACTTTACAAGTTAGAGCCACCCGCACGGAGTGAAAGAACACGATTTTAGTCGACGCACAGTTCCGAAAACCTGTAAGAGATCTGATAGATCTCGTAACGCAGCGAACGTGTTAATTTAGTAGCCAGTAGCCATGGCGATACTATGTACTAAGTAGGTATAGTTAGTATCCACAGACATAGTAACTTAGTATCTACCTCCGAATTGATGTATTGAATGAATCCAATATTGACTCAATCAGATATGGCTGTCGGAATTCAGGACTGTGCAGACGTAATTAATCGATATCGAGCAAAATAAGCAATTATATTTCTCTCTGATTCCAGTGCGCTGGCAAACGCGAGCCAGAAAAAGAAGCCGAAGCCCAGAAATGGATCGAAGCGGTCATCGGCGAACGTTTCCCCCCGGACCTGCCGTACGAGCTGGCCCTCCGCGACGGCATCATCTTGTGCAAGCTGATGAACAGGCTGCAGCCAGGCATCATCACCAAAGTGAACGTTTCTGGAGGAGATTACAAGTTCATGGACAATATTAACCAGTAAGTTGAAGTTGTCGTAATTCATATTGGTCTAAGTACTTACCTACCCTGGTGTGGTCCACTAATTATAGGCCGTAGTTTCCACATAAAATAAAAGATGTTAAGTAAGAACAACCAAGAAATGGGTCCCATACGCCACATCGAATATACTTACCCAAAAATCAATAGTCACTGGATTGTAATTCGATATCGATTATTTATTCTTCATGATAATTGAAAACCACTCCCGCGGCTGATCAATTGCGTATTGATACTTACGGTTTAAAAAATACTACACAGGTAAACTAACCAACTACCTACTCCATTATAATTAAAACCCATTATACTTAGGTACAAATAGAGACTTCTGTGTTCCTAATAAACTGTTGTGTATATCGTCATCAAGTTCTCCTGTCATACTGCCTTTTATGTTGCCACCCTACAACTTATTTGAGATTCCTCAAAGGTCTACTTCGAAATTCTTGCTGTATTGATACTTGCAAAATGTACCCTTGACATTTCAATCCATTAACAAACTTCAATGTGTACCTACTCTATTTATTAAGTAGGTAGGTATGAGTGTGGTGGTCAATCATTAGTCAAAATCGGTATTAATATTAAAGGTATTCTTTGAGTCCTTGGGTGGGACTCAAAGACTAAAAAACTAAAACTATTGATTTCAGCTCCGTAATAAAATGATATTTTTTTAGATTTCAGAGGGCGTGCATCAAATATGGCGTACCAGATGTGGACCTTTTCCAGACAACCGACCTCTGGGACCAGAAGAACATCACACTCGTCACACAGACCATCTTCGCCCTTGGCAGGACGGTGAGTCTTTTCCCAATAGCCAATTGTTCACTGTATTATTCTTATATTGCGATCGAGCATACAGCAACACCCTTTATGTGAAGACTGTTAATGATAGTTAATCCTGTTAGTAGTTGTTAGTACCTAATATTGTTCTAATTTGGTCCCTTGAGGACTGAGATGGTTGCCTCAAAAAAAAAGTATAACCGGCTCCACACCTTACATGGTAGAAGTACTATCTACTTAGTACCTACATTGGCGGGCGGTGGTACTTCCCGGGTGAACCTAGGCTCTTACCACCTATCAAAATTATATACTTAGATTAGAAAGTCTGCGCACTACAGTACTGTTTTGCTGATATTTCTTTTAAATGTGGTTGTAACAACCGGTAAACGCGAAGAATGAGAGTCTTCACCGATTTCTCATTTCGCATCTTCAAAGATGAGTTGCTGAAAAAAAATAGCGGCTAACAGAAGAAGCGTGGTAGATATCAACCTTACCACAAGTTCTCGGATTAAGCTTCTTTGCTATATCAATCAGTGCGCATCTGCGCATTTTTAACCGACTTCAAAAAAGAAGGAGGTTCTCAATTTGACCGTATATTATATGCTTTTTTTTATGGGTGTTCAGCGATTTTTTCGTCGTTTATGGGCCGATTTTGGTAATTATTTTTTTGTTGTAAAGTAGATATGCACAGTGTGGTCCCCTGATAAGGACACCAGGATCTGATGATGGCATCTCAGAGAAATCGAAGGGAACTTTTGAAAATTGTATGGACGACTAGTATGTTTGTTCATGTTATCATAAGTACATTAAAGCGCTACCATTTCATGAACGTCTGGAGTCGATCTGATGAAGCCGAAAGACAGTCGAGGGAACTCCTCAACGATTTACTGGAGTTATATAGTGTTTGGGCTTGATTAATTTGTAGTGACGAGAACTTTACACTTCCATGTTGAATTGAGCGCCATCTGGCGAGTAGTTTTTGAGTTAACCCTGCTTATGAAGGTTGAAGTCGGTTATTTTTTTTGTAAAAAGCAATTATTCTTTTCTGCCTTTGGATTATTTTTTCTAATAGCAAACAGAAAAATCCGTAGAACCCTTTACGCATTTAAAATTCGACATGTTGAAGTTTGAAGTAATAATATTATTTAATTTTATTAAATATTATTCTGTATTATGGGACATGTCTGGATTCACTGAATTCCTTTTCGTTTTCCAGGCGTACAAACACCCCGAATGGAAAGGGCCTTACCTGGGCCCCAGACCCGCAGAAGAGAACCGCAGGGAGTTCAGCGAAGACGTGCTCCGAGCTGGTCAAGCAGTCATCGGTCTCCAGGCTGGTACCAACAAGATGGCGTCACAGTCCGGACAGAACTTTGGTGCTTCCCGCAAAATCATCCTCGGAAAGTGAGATACCAGGTGGGGCGCATAGTTACAGACGGTTCATTACTGTATGTAGGTGTTGACGGAGTAGTTTTTTGTAATCCACATTTTAATTTATGATTCCTTTATACCCACGTGAAATAATTTCTGAACTTGTAGCGGTTCAATGAATTTGAAAATAATAAACCTAATCAGTTTCTTCCCGAATAGTAAAAAAATATTGTAAAATCTATACGAGTATACCTACTTTTATAAGACTATGATTAGCCTATTGTAATTGTAGTTTAATAAATGCCAAAGTTTAGTCAGTAAAGTAATTGTATAATTATGTTTATAAATAATAATATGTTTATAAATAGAAAAAATTGTTAAATTAACAACCTGAACTTCATGGTACAATAGATACCTGCATATTTGTTTGGTATATTTTATTAATTTAATGTATTTTTTTAAATATATTTATTGTTTTAGTATCGTAACTGTTGTAATCTGTAATCTCATACTGTGATCTGTACTTAAAGGATTAATAGAGGATTTAAAAATCAGAGTATATTTTAAATGGAATCAATATACTTAATAAAATTATGATAATATCATTGTTTTTTATTAAACTTTTTCACCTAAATTCTATATGAATTAAATTAACTAATTAATAATAATAATGAAGGTAGCTAATCGCTAATCGACTCCTGACTAATTTGAGAGTAACAACAACAGGGGGTTTTTGACGTGATAACGTCTTATAAATTGGATTACCGGGTGGCACTTCAAGAAACTGTGTCACGCTACGCCGCTCACGTTATACGCTTACAAAGAGAGCGAGTGAGAGGCACGCGTCCCTTCCACTCGGGCATGGTTAGCCCGCCTAAGAGCGAGAGAGACAGACATAAAAAGTGAAAGGCACTACAAAACCCGTCGTGAGTCTTCACTCCGTCCCCCTGAGGGCACGGGCGGAATCTTCGAGACGATGTGTCTCCTGTAGAGGGTTTCTCTCGCAACCCGTAAAGACGGATTGGTCCTTGTTGTGGCGAATTTCTTCGCTCCGGAGGCTGGCCGGCAGCTGCAAGGCAGAGGGCTGGGATAGGCGGCTTGGGTTGTCGTCCCCGTGGTGTTGAGTTGCTGCCGCCGCCGTCTTCACGCTGCCTGAGCGGTCTCGCCCTACCAGGTGGAACCGCCGCTTGCCGCGACGGAAGCCCAGCAGGAGCTGACCAGCGATCAGGTGCGACTCACGGGCAGCAGCAGCAACGGATTTCTGATTTGTAGACTTAATCGTCGTACAGGGTCTTGAGGAGCGCTGCTCCTCTTCTTAAGAGCGTGGACGGCGACTCCCTCCCCTCCCGGATGTTCGCCGCCAGCTCCGCGCATTGCCTGCGCTTCGCCTCCGAAGGAATCTGCCAGTCCCTCACGGGTTGTTCCTCTACAGGGGTATCTTGTCTTGGCTTGGACTTCTTCATTTTGCGCGCGGTTCCTGCGCGGGGTCTCGGCTCGTTGGCAGGGGCCATCAGCGACGTCGCCGACGACTCCTGTACAGTGGCTTCTTGTTGTAAAGGTGTTGGTTCCTCACGCGGCGGCTCCGTCTTCCTCTGCGAGTAGCGGAGGGGTCTCGCGCTGTCAGACAGTGCCACCGTGCCTGCTCGGCGGTTCCGTGCTTCGCGACGGCGCACGGGGCATCCATTGAAGTTGGCCGGATGTGGCCCTCCACAATTGGCACACGTCGCGGGCTCCTCTCGGGGCCTCGGGCACGTGTGGGCTTCATGGTCTTCACCACACCTCACGCAGGCCTGCCGGCGATGGCAGTTGCGTGAGGAGTGGCGGAAGCTCTGGCAACGATGGCACTGAGCTGGCTTTCTGTGGCCCCTCCAGGCCTCTATTCTGATACCGGGCATACACAGCAACTCCGTCACTGCGTATATACCCGGTATTAGGTTTTCAGTTCGGGTCAGGACCGCGTAGAAAACGCTCCCCGGTCTCCCTCTTCGGCCAAACACCTGGCGCACGCCCTTCGGGTCGTAGCCCAGGCGCTGGAGCTCTCCATGACCTCGTCCGGGGAAGTGTTCGTTGGCAGCCCCTTGACTGCCACTTTGAGGCACCTCTCCGTCGGTGTACCGTAGGTAGGGCATGATATCCGGATATCCGGATATCCGTATTATCCGGATATCCGCCCGAAAATACTATCCGGATAATAGAAGACCTATTATCCGGATAAAACGGATAAAACGGATAGTAATAATTTTATACTATTTGACCATTTGGAGACATTTTGTTTGCTTAATTATTACGAAAATATAATATTTTATGTTTTATTTGGAGATTGCCTCTGCAACTTCTACCACATTTTTTATGGTATATGACCCAAAAAATAGTTTGACTGAATTTTCAACTACCTTTTTATCTTAGCGTACATCTCGGAAGCATTGCTTAGCTTACGTGCTCGACAGACAACGACAGTTCATAAGAACCGCCCAATATTGAGGTGCGACGTAACTATAATTCCCAACAACTAAAGGCGGTCAGAGTATTTAATTGTTACATTTTAAAAGCAGAAAGCCATGATGAATGAGCACTTCTTGGTGGTAAACTGATACGTCTGTTTTTATGGCTTTAAATCTCACACGATTCAGAAGATTCAATATCGTCCCATTGAAACACTAACGGTAATATGGAGCTCTCGTTCAGATGGTTTTTCATCCCTACCAGCTGGATATTTGTAGTAGAAATAGAGTGGCGGCCAGAGTCTTCAAGGAACAACAACCTGGAGGAAAGGTTGCTCAAGAATTCCGATAGGGGGATAAACAAAGCGGGAGCTTCCTTAAAATGCCAATTAAGCCTATGCTTATTAGTCCCGAAGAAGGTAGTTTGGTTTTGGCATTCAATAAGATACAAGTTTAATATACCCTCCATAAGCTTACAAAGTGGTGAGGTTATTGAAATTGGCTAATAATGACAAAGATCGATACAGCTGCCTTATTTGAAAACGGGCGGTGCGCTAGCAAGCTTCCAGGATTTTGATAATAATCCAATTTTGGAAGTAAGGCGGAATAGACGTATCAAGTATACAGGCTTTTAGTACATTCATTGGAACACCCTCTAGACCACTGGCTTTTTTCACGTCTAGACACTGTAAGGATTTGAGAACCTTTAACAGTCCCTGTCCAAGTCTTCACACTTACCGACTAACATTCTATCATCATTTCTAGCTGGACTTACCATCCTAGTCCCTTAATTTAATCTTTGTTCGGTCACAATTATCATGGATGACAGCGTGAGGGTGGTGCTGTTTGCTCATTTGCTACCTTGATACCTTTAAAAATCTCTTTCTTAGTAAACCGAATCTTTCAGAGGTACCTTAATGTGGTATTAGTGGAGGTACATACGTTATTTCTAGCATCGACAGATGGATCTGTGGCAATAGACACGCGGTTGATCACAGAATTTCGAACCAAGATTTTTGAATGTGACGGGGAAATTAAAGGCTTTCTGCTTCGCACTTATATCGGACACTTTGCAAACTCATGCATCAACCCGGAAAGATATATGACACGAAGTCTCGCAGTTATGTTTAAAAACAGTTTTAAAAATTTTAAGTACTTTGCGGATTTGAGAGATTATGGTACAAAACGTTACAGTATTTTGGAAGTTATTAGACATAAACATCACTTTAACAATTCATTTTCGATTCAATACAATTTGCAGAAAATCTAAGATCAGTGGAGATCTTTCAAATGGCATCAACCGCAATTCAATTGGTCAAGCCATCAAAAAATAATTATGAGAGGTTCACATAAATAGACACACACACAAATATAGACCATCGCGGGGATAGTCAGAATATAGTGTCCTATGATCCCAAAACGTGGATATCTGAAGAAAACTCGATTTTCGGAATTTAAGTGAGACAAATAACTTTCAATTTTCGATAATTTTGAATTTTCTTAAGAGGAAGTCAAAAATATGCAAAGGTTTATGATTCGTTCCACTATAGGTAACAGAAAAAGTAAATATAATACATACTATGGTTGATTTTTTTAGAAAAACATTAACTATCCGTATTATCCGTTTTATCCGGATAATATCCGGATAGTAAAATGAACTATCCGTATTATCCGGATAGTAAATTCGGGCGGATAATTGCATGCCCTAACCGTAGGTATGCCACTCTACGGAGCTGTCTGTTTCTACTAGGCTGGTCAGGTACGCCCGAACCAGCTCGTATTCCTCCATGTCTATGGGCCGGAAACGTATCCCACGCCCATAGGGATGCGATTTGGGCGCACGGCCCAGTTCTTCTTTTAATTTCCGTAGGTGACATGACCAGTTCGGTAACTGTTCTACGACCAACGGAGGGATCTTCTGCTTCTTTGCCTTCTTCGGGGCTGCGACTCTTCGTCTGAGGCGGCTGGACGGTCGGACGCGGCGGGCGGCACGGCTTGGGCGGTGCTCGGCGCGGCGGGCGACGCGGGGCGCGACGTTGCGGTCGGGGCGGCGGTCGATGGCGTTGAACGCGGTTTCGCAGCGGCTGGAAGCCGTAGGCGCGGTGTCTCGCGGGCGGTCGGCTGCAGGCGGGCGCGCAGAGGCGCGGCGGCGGCCGGTTGCGCGAGCGGGGGCGCGGCGGCAGTTGGCGGCGCACTCGGGGGCGCGACGATAGATGGCGCTGCGCGCGGTGACGCGGCGGCGCTAGCGAATGAGCGTGCTGGCGCGGGCGGAGGCGTTGGCGGCTCGGCGAGGGCAACCGGGGCCACTCTCGGAGCCGGCGCAGGCCTTCCACGCAGACGCGGATCTCTATTCAAGTGAGCGGGCGGGGGTTCGGGCTCCGTGCGCGGGCGCTTGGCTGCTCGTTCCTCCCCTCCTTCTTCTTGTTTTCTCCCCTTGTGGGGTGGCGGCGGCTGGATGGCGCTCTCGAGCGCCCTCCTCTCCTCGTCAGGCAGCTCTGGAACAGCCTTCCCCCTCAGCAACCGCTGCCTGTGTTTGAGATGGCGGGCCAGGGCGGCCTGCGCATCATCGGACAGGAGCCCGTGCTCGGACAGCCTGGCTGCGATCACGCGGTCGCGCGCCAAGGCGGTCGCGGGCGATCGGTCGCGGGGCGGATCCGGCACAGGGCTTGAGGATCGCGAAGGGGTCCGGCTGCTCGGTCCCGGTGTCGTGTTGTCATCTGGGGAGGCGGCTTGCGGGGGTTCAGCGCTGTGTATCTCAGCGACTGAGTGGCGGCGTTCTCTTGTTGGGATGCGCGATGGTCCTGCGGCTCCTCGTGACGGGATCGGGGCGGGGCGCTTCGCATCAGCGAGCGCCCGGGGTCCCCTCCCGCCGTCCGTAGAAGGGCTGGGTGACGCATCATCCGGTTCTTCGGCGGTCGCCGGCGCCTTCTTCAGGTACGCGGCGACGCCGGGCGGCGGAGCTGGACTTGGCTTCTTCTTGGGAAGCATCTGCCCACGGTCTGAGCGCCGTTAGCCGTGAAAACGGCTCGGCGCGGCGCTTCCGATGCTGCAGGTGCTCCCCTCAATCCGCCAAAGCGGACGGAATGTTCTCCGACGGAGAATTAAAAATTCTCGGCGGAGAAGCGGGTAGTAGCAGATGTCGCGCAATGCGTGGGTAGACCCGTGTGGCTCGTGCAGATGCGGCGAATCCGCACTACAAAACGATAATCCTTAACATTACTTATGGTAGCTACGCCGTACACACGTTGGCGTGTTTCAGAAAATGGTACAGCGCCATCTCTGAAGAAGTAGAGTAAGTAATCTCGTTTGTTACCTCACTTAGTTGTGACTAATGGATGGTCTAACGGTTAGCAGCGCTAGATGGCGGATGGTGTTACAATGTTTTAAATATAATTCTTTGTATAAATAAATGTTTTAAATTGTTACTATTATTTCATCCTTCTTCCTACTATACGAATGAATATTCACATTAAAATTATTTTACCACTCAAAGTCGTTGTCACGTAAAACTTTCGCCCGTATACCGACTACAGGCAACCAATTTTTTAGTAACGCAACAGAACCCAAAATAATATTTTATAGATTTTTCTCTTTATGTGTTTGTCTTTGATGATGTTCATACTCAACCGACACTGAGGCAAAATATTGATGGCTTACATGAATGAGCGCACCCAGCTCGCCCTCCTGATTTCCAGGCAATTTTTCTTAACCTTTAGCTTCAGACGACATGAATTCATGTCATGATTCAATAGTGCGTTCACTTCGCTGGAATCCAAGGGACGGTACCTACCTACTTTATCCCAAGACCAGAGAGAAGTCTATATTCAAATAACAAATAGCGGCATCTACTATGCCACAGTAAATGAATTTACCAGAAACTAACATTAAATTTGATTTGGGTTAAAGTAGTTTGCATAGTTCTAACTAGGTGGCACTACTGACACGATGAGAGTTCAAGGTTAATAAAATGGAAAAGTAGTGTTGTTCGTTGTTCATTAGCAAAGAATAACAATACTATAAATTGCCTTATAATGATTGTAATTTAAAATGTTTTTTGCTAAATTCTATGCTTTGCAAATATTGAATGACATAGTTTAGTATAAATCTATTTTATTGAAAATACAAACCTTATCATAAAGTTGATTGGATGTTGCAATACTTATGCATTACGTATCATAAAACATTCGTACGTGAGAAATCGAGCTATATTAATTATAGTGAGTCACTAAAAGTTGATAAGCGAATATATTACATACAAGTCAAAAAGTTCATAATATTATTGTTTTATTGTTCATGCCGTTCCCTTTTATTCTATTTAAAGGTACATATAACACAGTGTCAGGTAGGGTAAGAGGAACACCAGGATTAGAGGCACCTATGTCCATTAGGTACTAATAAACAACAGGGTTTATCGTTACACAATCACTATTTTGCCCCTAGTGACAAAAGAAGCATAACGAATTATGGCTTGACAAGGAATATAAAAAACCTGTAATGAGTGCGCCAAAGTTTCCTTTTTTATGGCAACGGCAGTTATAGTAACACTCACGTCATTTTGACACCAAAGTCAGAAATTTTATTTAAGGGAATAAATATTATTTTAAAGGAAATGTTATTTTAGCACATAAAAAACAACTTTTCTTTTACGACTATGAATAGTTAATAACAAAACAAACCATGACATTCAACTCGCTGACAAACAATTTACGAGTGACGCTTAGAATAGAAAGTACCTAAGCGTTGCCAGTAAATCAAATTAGTTCCATGAGCTTGCCGCAATATGGCGAGGTGTTCTATATTCCTGGTCAACCTGTACATTAGTTCACACAATTGATAACAGATATATTGTCGTACAAGGATCTTTTGGTGCGTGGATGACGTGTGGGTGACAGAGACAGCGCCTTACAGGTAAAGCAAACTATAGTAAACCCAACTTAAGATTGAAACGAAGGGAGGCGCTGTCGGATGCATTGAACCAATCATTGCACACTAGTAACTGACAGATGAATGACCACAACGTACTTATGAATTATGAATGACTTTTTAACATGGCGGCGTTAGTTCCAATTTTTGCCACTTCAGAGATAAGCTGGGCGCACTGTATAAGACACTGTCCCGTCAACCGGACGTAACCCACGCGCCAAAAGATCCTTGTACGACTTTAGTTACTATGACGTGTCAATTAAGGGTTGACAATATAATATGTTTTGTCAGCTTGCAACACGACGTAGAAGAGAATTTAAATTTCGCCGAAATTAACTGACGAAATAACCTATGCATAAAAATCTCTTAAGTAGCTACCTATTGAAGATGTTGGCTTACTTGTTTCGCATAAATTATGAGAAATAAGTCGTGTTAGACCGTAATGAAAATTCTACCCTCCACCAGCCCAACTGGGGTAAGAGGAACAAGAACAAGAATCAAGACAGAAATGACAAACCTTCTATGCAAAATGTCCTATGTCCAATCAACAAAAAAGCTGAAATGGTAGATCTAGACCTAAACGCTTGAATGTATGCTTCTACAACTACATCTGGCTGGCTACACCCCATTAATGGCCCACTACTGAGCACGGGTCTCTCCTCATTATTGAGAAGGCCTAGGAGAGCATACTCCACCACGCTGGTCTAATGCGGATTGGTGGTGGTGGAGGGGTTAGTGGCCAACCCAGTGTTGAAAGTTTTTCAAGCCACCCGTAGCCTAGGTCTCCGACACGGCTTAACGACTGCTATCTATCGTTAACAACTGGGACCAACGGCTTTACGTGCCCTCCGAAGCACGGAAGCGCTCAAGAAATTTTGCCACTAGCGGTCACCCATCCAACCGACCGCGCCCACTGTTGCTTAACTTTGTCGATCGCTTAGGATCGACGCAAACCGCCGGGCTATGAGCGCTTCATGCAAGCCGCCGGGCTATGAGCGCTTCAACTACACCTACATCTACCATTTCAGATTGTATGATCATACTCACAGGTTTTACTCATTGGCAAAGAGATTTACCGTACAATTTTGTTGAACTTTCTTTGTTTGCTATCTCGACAGCCTTTGCCGTATCAATTTCCATAGAATTTCTACTTAGTTATCTAAACTAAAAATGTCAGCTTCGTAGTAGTAGCGAGGAGAGGGGGTTGTAAAACGGCCCCGTGGGATGATACCGCCCCGGGTGACATCCATTCTACGTTTTAGGTGTGTAATTTGTTAGGTTTTAGGTTGGAAAAACCCGTGGAGATATAAAATAAAACAATTTATGGATGAAATACGAGTATACCTCTTTTTTAGTTCATCAGTTAAGTTAGTCCGCTATGGCACTGTCTCTCTTATAAGGATGATTTGCTATACCAATAAATTCTAATAAAATGGTCAGAGTTCAAAAACCTTCCTTACACAACACTAAGAATAATAAAATTATACTTATTTTATGAAAAACTTTTTTTTTACCATATCAATTATTTACTTCTTTAACTAATTTTATAAGTTAATATGAATGAACTAATTTACAAGGAGCTTAAATAAAAAGGTTGTAATTTTATCCATTGTTATTATAACGAAACGAACTTAGGCAAACTTAGTTTAACAAACGAAACATTACCTACTTATTGTTGTTATTTTATTTCGGTATCTAGAAACCGATACAAGGAACAATCTTAAAAACAAGACTGTTATTCCTTTCTTGCCTTGTAAATCAACTGAAAATAGCGGTATTTCATAATAGGTATTTTATACGTTATTTTCCTTATCTAGAGAATATTACACTGCACTGCACAAAAGTCACAAAACTCTCCATTATCTGTGCTGTATACCAGGTCCATCCATTCCATAGGGTCCATCACTATTGTTAAATAACAAGTTGATTTGATTATTGGAAGCACAGAGTACATTTTTATTGGAAGTTGTGTTGAAGAGTGAATCCCTGGTTTATGTTATATTTTATTCGTGAGATTTGCTGTTGCGCCCTAAAAACTGTCCAAATGCATTGTGATCACACGAGAAAATGATAACGTTCGGCGCTGCAAATACTTCTACTGCGCAGGAAGACACTGGTAAGTTTTTGTTGTGGCCTTTAGATGGAATGCGTCGTATACTCGTATTGTAGATAATTATTTTGGTGTTTTCATTATGCCAGTAAATGTGTTCACAAATACGTTTAGATAACACCAAATACTTTTTACCTGTTAGAAAATCCCATGTAGTATTTGACTGTCACACCAATGTAAGACATGTTCCCTGCAGGACTAGGAGTTTTGGTTTTATAAATTCTAATATATTCACCTTTACCTTTTACCTATAACTTAAGGCAAATATAAAACACCGGACTTACAAATAGCATAAAATTTATTCAAACAAACCAAAATTTCACAGACAAATCCAAGGTACCTATTGAAAGTTACATTGTAATATTAAAACAGTTTATTCATTGATACTTTGTGCTTTATATCATGAAAAGGATAAAAGACTGAAGCAACAGCTCTATGATTTATGATCTTTTTGCTTAGAAAATAAAACAATGCAAAAGACTTCAATTTACTGTGCTAATCATGTGATGTGTACAAAATTTTAGGTGAAGTAAGAAGCATTTGCGAAAGTGTTTGCAGCGATGGATCAAATGCCACTATACAGCCGAGTGGGTCGAACCAGCGTCCTCGGATGGACATTGCCTGTGTCCTTGATATCACACACACCTTGAATGTGGCACACAGGAGAAGAGCTTTAGAGGAAGTTCGATTAGCTTCAGACCTGGTTAATGCCAATCTACACCACATACATGTAAGTTAATCTCATAAAAAAAATACTAATTTATAAATTTGTTTAGACCCTCAGAAGTTAGAGGCATATTAACCTTTGGGTCTACTTGCAATGTGAGATGTAACATTATTCTATAACACTAACATAATGTGTAGGCTTCCTATCACTGTTGTGCCACTGACCCTGGCATAGGGTCACTTGGTCACCAATTTAACTAAACTTTTATGAGTATCATCTAAGTTAAACATGTAGTCTTACCGAACAACACCACATACAGTGAACATCCACCCTTACTTTGTGAACATCCCACCTATATGATCAACAATATAGGCCCCTTTTTTTGTGTATACTCTAAAGGACTAGAATAGTTCACCTGTCAATGCAGGCAAACACTGATGTGGAATCTTCAAGAGGAGAGTGACTACTCCTTTATGAGTTAGAGTGATCATCATCTTGGACTTTCTTGCTGCTTACCTTCCCATCAGGTGGGATTGTTGTCAAGCAGTAACTTATTTTAGGTAAAAAAAGTTGCTAGACAGGCCAGAAAACAAACTCGCTTTCATAATATAAATAAATAAATATCACATGTTTTTAGTTGTTGTTGTTCCTGGGTCCTGTTGGTCCCTATTGTTGTAAATCATAGGTTTTTCATAGCATATGATGTTAAGGTATTTGCCTGCCTGGACAGTAATAAAGTAATGTGTCTTGCTATGCTTTAATAGCAAAGTAGAGATGTCAGTTCTGGAGTGCACAAGTTATGTAATTCTTTTACAGAGTAAGTGAATGAGAACTATGCAAAGATATTGTTTTACGGTCACCTAATAAGGCTGTCTGTCAGTAAGCATTAGTCTTATTTCATGTTTATATTTTATTTTACAAACATAATTATCTAATACTTTGTTTCAGTTCGAGAAGCTGGATTTTGGTGAGACAAGTGTCCTGGACACATTTTACAATGCAGATGTTGCTCTTGTGGATCTCAGTGTCCAGTTACAACAAAGTTCATTGCTGTACCACCTTGGAGTGAGAGAGAGTTTTGATATGAAGGAGAATGTTTTATTGTACAATGATGTAGACCCGGATGCTACACTGAGACTAAAAGTAAGTAATTGTTTTAATTTATAAGGATGCTACACTGAGACTAAAAGTAAGTAATTGTTTTAATTTATAATTGTCTTCTTAAATTTGATGTACATACATAATCTAGGTACTTTGTTTCTTTTTGTATGTCACCTCATAACTTTTTACTGCGTAAATCGAATTTAATAATTCTTTTAATTATGTTGTCTTTGTCTCCCTCCCAATGGCTATATCTATTCATGTGGCTGCATTAGTCCTTGAGAACGAATCATCTTATTTCCTTCTTGTGACTGTTTCTGGGATGTATATCAATTACAAAAAAGTATTTTATAATTATTGTTTAAAGGAGAGCTTGTTCGTCAATACCCTCAAATAATTTTGCATATTTAAATACATCCATTTCATATTTAAAAATCTAGTTACATCATATCATTAAGACATTATAATTAAAGTAGATACTATGGGTGCGTGGTGCGTAAGACGACTATATTTCATAAATTTCATTATTCCCACCATTTTCCGCAAAAAACGGAATATGCACAATGTGGTAACAATATCCTCGATCTAAAAAGCGATGCTCATGCATGTTCATAATGGTACGGGAGCCGACGATGCTAAATGTGTACTTGCTCGAGCGTCATAGAGACCTATTGGGTTGCAAAGGTTAGATGATAAGGAGAAAAAAATGTTATATAATGTATACCTTTTCATCGGTGGGGGAAGCGGCTATAGATCTTTAAATATGTAAAAAAAAAACTGCCGCATGGACATACTCGAGCGCGTCAGATATTGATACCATCAATGGCCTACGTATTTTTAATAATGTATGTATGTTAATCTGACCGTTTGCATGGTGGGGGTGATCGTACGTAAGGGTTGAAAATGAAAAAAAAAAAATTTAATCGAGCGCGTCAGATTTTCTAAGGGGGTGTTAAGTGCACCAAAAAAAAGCTCTAATTCAATAATCTGACGATTTGGATGTGACCCAAACTCGCAGTCATTATACTAATATGCAAAAAAAAATCGCCATTTTGAAATACTCAAGCGCGTCAGATTAAGATATATATGGTTCATCTTTATGTCCTAGACTTGCTGTCTCTTAATCTGACGATTATCTAGAGGGATTTCCCTAATCTGCCAAAAAAAAAATTAAATCATTGAACTTAATTAATAGAAAAGCTCAGGAAATAGCATGCAAATAAAAAAGTGTATGTTTTTAAGTAGAATACTTGTATTTACATAATATAAGGGCCGTAATATCAATCATAGTTTAAACTATGCTTCAGAGTTTAGTCACGAATTATATTTTCTTAAGATCAACGGTAGATAATCGATCAAGTCCAGTTTAAATTATTTAAACTCTCCCGAAGGTTGGTTAAAAACCTCCTTGTGAGATTAACCTTTCGTTTAATTTGACGTTTCTTCAAGATAGTTTTTGAGTTATTCATAATCATAATAATGTGTATTGAATTTATGGTAGTTGCCTCATAACTTTTGACTGGGTATTCCGATTTTTATAATTTTTTTTTATTCGGAAGCTGGTGCTTGTCTTGTGATATTGTATAAATTTGAGCAACCTCTAATGGGCAGTTTTTGAGTTATTTTTAATAATGTGTGTTTATGGTCGCTACCTCATAACTTTTTACTGAGAATTTAAATTTTCATCCTTTCATCCTTTTTTTTAATCGAAAGCTCGTCGTATGTTTTCGTATAAATTTGAGCGAAATCTGACGGGTACTTTTTGATTTATCTCTACTTATCGATTTTGAACATTAAACTTTAATGACGAATTTTTGTTATTTCGGCTCTTATAAATCGTCAGATTATATATTTTTCGTTATCCTTGAATCATTTCCTTCAAAATAAATAAAAAATTAGCCACGCTCGAGAATGTCAAGATGGCGTTTTTTTTTAACAACTTTGTAGCCCTCCCCTTTCATTGCGTCATTCTCAAATTGTCAGATTAGTGGAATACACACTTTTTAGCATGTAATTAACGCACCGTACCTTAATCTGACGCGCTCGAGAATGTCTGATGATCAATTTTTTTTTACTAATCTGATCCTTTATTCTTGAGGCGCGGCCTCATATATGGGGCTCATATTTGGTGGAGCTACTTAACTGGGTGCCAGATACCACCTGTACCTTAATCTGACGCGCTCGAGTAAGTACAAAAATCCCCTCTTGGGCTCCCCAGCTATAATCCAGGCCCAAGGTCCTTAAGAAAGTTGCTGGTCTTCTTTGAGCATAAGGTTCCATAAAGAGCATATAATTATTTTTAAATTTTCTGCATTAAATTATTGTAGGTTGCGCATTGTATTTTTTTCTTCATGGTAATTTTCATGGCTGACAATAGACGCTTGATCTTATCTTATATGCAACTGTCAAATTCTGCAAAGTGCAATGGTAACCATGAAGCAAATATAGAGAGGAGACGGCCTAAGCAACTGTGCACTGTAACTCAACTAGGTCCTGACGTCATCGCAGTAGGCGTGGCCTAAAGGCAGTATGCCGTCGGCTTCCGTCCTGTGCACAGCATTATGGACGTTCACATTTTCAAAGAAAAGGATGAAGTGCTGTCTACTGGACATTAGATGGCGACACTATTCTTATATTTTGAGTACGTCCCTGTCATATCCTACATTTAGTGACATCTACTGTGAGATAGTTAAACTACATAGTAAAATCGATATAGAACGAAGCGAGTAGTTTTGCTTTGACCGTTAGATGGAAGGGGGCGGGATCTTGTTAGATCCCGTCCACTTCTTTATCCCCCTCACCCCGCAAAGTGTCACGCGTTCTTTCTTAGGAAATGTCAATACAATGTCTCCTCTCTATATTTGCTTCATGATGGTAACTTTGAACAATGAGGCAGTGAATATAAAAAATAGTGGTTTTGTGTCTTTGTATACATTCTTCTATTGAGTATTATTGTTAGTCAGAGCTTCAATAAGTAATCGAGATTCCTTTATATGACAAATTGTCATGTTCATTCATAGGCAATTTATTGGTCAATCATTTTATAACAGGGTGATTGTACTGACCACAGCATGCATTAGATAACAGAAATCACAGTTCATTGTAAAACAAGGATATTTACAGGCTATTATAATTATTCCCGTTTCACTCTCCTCTCCAACAGATACATTTGCCTAATACATTAAATAAAAATTGGTTTATTAAAATACAATATGGTGGATACTCTTTTATAAAAATATTTTTTGCTGCTGCTAAAAATCAATCACCATTTATCCTACATATGATCTGAGTGGAAAAAAGCATTATTTACTTTCATAATTTACTTAAGATTATTCAAATACATTTTCCTACTCAGGGCGCTTTTAGTGTCGTGCGGATTTGCTCACGCACGCGGTATTGGCCCGCATGCGTAGCACCCGCAAAAAATAATTTCATATACAATTTAGTATAAAGCGTGATAAACGCACGCGGGACGCGGGGCGCTGTGCGGGGCGTCATCCTGCAGCGGGGCATCCGCATGCGTGAGCGTCCCTACAACTTCAGTGCCCATTTTAGAGTCGTGCGGGGCGCACGCACCGTATTGTACTAATCGTCTACGCAACCCGCACGTCAACCCGCAGAAGACTGAAACTTAAACTGCGTATGATCCGCAGCGTGAAATTTCACGCATGCGGGCCAATCCCGCGTGCGTGAGCAAATCCGCATGACACTAAAAGCGCCCTAAATTAATTGTAGTAAAAACACAATTTATTAGGAAATGTATTTGAATATCATTATCATCATCATCAGATAATTATACAAAGTTCACCATGTTGTCTAAGTTTTTATTGGCAGAATCCATACACCTTTTGAGAATATTATGGAGGATATTAGAGAAAACAAGTACTAATTAATTTATATTTGATTTAGATAACGTATAAGGTAGGATTGGATTCGGGCCCCCTTTTTCAGCAGTCCAACTTATGAAACTAAATTTTCCATATGACCATAAATATGAATCATGGATCATCTGGGTTTTCTTGTACTAAAATACACAATTAATTTATTGACATTCTTTATTGAACATAAGTGTGTGTTGTGAATGACTTAGCATAAATGTTTTCTTCTTGATTTGCAACCATACTATTCGTAAATTGAGTAGGTATTTAGAAGGTACATTTAGTTTATGAATGGACCTATCACATGTAAGTAATAATTTTATGAATTCATACAAACTTTTAACCCCATTTTACTCCTTACTTCGTTCTAAATTTTCAAAGAGCGTATAAGGTACGATTCAGACCAACCGGCTCGCATCGGGCCGGGCCGGGCGGCATTTTACAATGCGGTAAAGAACATTGAAATGTATCAACAGTAATTACAGTTCATATTTGCATACAACGCATAGTTATCTCCGTCGGCATCCCGCGATGCGTTGCGACGTGTCGAGGATGGAATGCATTGCCCCGACCGGCTTCGAACGGCGTCGTCGGCGTCCAATCGGCTGCCGTCGGGTCCGTTCGGAGCCGGTCGGCCGTGCGTAGCGGAATACGAACGGAGATTACGGTGCAGCAACTAACGAATTGCTGCACACGTTCGGGTGCCGCGGCACGCGTACGGCTCCGTTCCGATACGGCCCGATGCAATCCGGTTGGTCTGAATCGTACCTAAATGTCTTTAAGTACTATAGTAGGATTTTTTAAAAGTTCGTCCGCTTATGGAGTAAAAATTTAAGGCTTAAAAGTAAAGTAAGTAAGTAAGTTTTGGTTTGTATGATTGTATTTATTTTGAAAACATAATTTCACTCTTGTCTTGGCACTCCATAAACCATTAAATATCGTTTAAATCATCCTTAAGTAATGTGTTTCCCAGATAAAAACTATCCTCTATCCTTCTAAGGTCTCAGTCTATTTCCATACAAAAATTTATAAGATTGAGTTCAACAGATTACAAATTAGACATACAGGTACAGTCAGGTACTTTCGTATTTATAATATCAGAAATGGAAATATTACAGTCTTAAACCCTGCTAAATCCAGTGTCAAGCCTAGTATATCCTAGATAACATCGTATAGTTATCAGACCTTGGATGACGATGTCTCAATAGTTATTACTCTCAATTTCTCAATTGCCCTCTGCAGTGGCACGTCTGACTCGTGTACCTGACGCTTTATTGAATTATGTCTATGATTTGTGTTATTGATGGGCTGCGTTGGCCTATTGTGCGATAAGACGACTTTGTTCATAAGCAATATTGATCGCTCTTTTAACTTCAGTTTATCAGTTATAGAATTGTGAAGAAAATAAATCATAACTTACTCTTACTCTATTGTCAAAGCGTCAATGTATGCAAAGAAAGGATAATGCCCAAGAATGTATGGACTAAAAACCCGGATTCGATTAAATCGATTTATGTTTGGCAGGGTAGAATAAACATACTAGATCCCGAATCCAATAATTTTTTTGGATGAAACAATCGCCAGGTTCTAAAAAAATAACTGACTATAGTTTTATCAATCCTTACTAATATTATAAATGTGAAAGTGTGTTTGTTTGTTTGTTTGTTTGTTTGTTTGTGACGCTTTCACGTCGCAACAAAGCTATTATATGGTAAGGTTTATGTGTGTGGGGATAGTTAGGAGGGTGGAGAGTGACGTAGGCTACTTTTTACCGCGGAAAAACATCCCATTCCCATGGGAAGATCGATGTTTTGTTAGTTACTAGATATTTATTTTCGGAGTTGCCAATAGATGGCGTTAACAAAATTCATTTGCAAGTTCTGAATTACGCTATCAAATACTACATGTAATTTACTTAAGTTGCTGGACTCGCCGACACCGGTGGTGGGCGCGGGCGACTGGAACTGCAAGCATCCGGGGTGGAATAGCCTAGCTGCCAACAGAAGTGGAAGGCTACTTTTTGATGCCGCTGAACAGCACGGCTACACTGTAGAGTGTGTTGCACACCGTTACCGCGGCTCTGAATAAGAGAGAACGCGTGTGTGCAGTATTCCTCGACATGGAAAAGGCGTTCGACCGTGTTTGGCACGACGGCTTTCTCTACAAGATTTCGCAGCCGTCGGCGCCCCGGAGTGCCGTTAAGATGATCTCCAGTTTCCTCGAAAATAGAAGCTTCAGAGTAGTGGTCGAAGACGCCGAATCCACCGAGCGTCGGATCGCAGCCGGCGTCCCGCAAGGGAGTTGCCTGTCCCCGGTCTGCTACGCCTGCTGCAAGATGCAGCGTGCGCTTGATGCCCTCCCCGAATGGCTCGCCGCGTGGAGACTGTCGGTGAATGTCGGGAAGACGCCGGCTGTGAACATAGGAGGATACCTCAACAGGCGGGACCCTACTCTGGAGCTTCATGGACAAGATATCCAATGGGCCCCACAGCCCAAATACTTGGGCAAAATCGACGGAAGACTCTCGATGAAGCCACAGGTTACGAAAGCCGTCGCGAATTCCAGAAGTGCGATGGCAGAAACCAGTGCTCTCCTCGAGCCTCCCTCTCGGACTGAAGCTCGGGGTCTACAAGACCTACATCAGACCCCGCCTCACGTACGCGGCAACGGCGTGGTACGCGCTCGCCAGCGAACCGCAGCGCAAGAGGATGCGCGCAGTTCAGGCGATTGCGCTCCGCCGGCTGACTGGTGCGCCGAGGTACGTCAGGAACGCCGTCATCCAGAGGGACCTTCGAGTCGAGAGCCTGGACGACTTCATCGAGCGATTGGCACGCAACGTGTTCGGGCGTGTCGACGCGTCGCGGTTCCCGCATCTGCAGGACCTGGCGCCGCTCCACACCCGTCCACCGGACCGCTGGGCCTTCCCGCGCGACTTGCTGGTTGCGCGGGACGGGCCTAGCACTGACTGATACTGGGGCTTCGTAAGTCGTCGCCCGACGCTGATCGGCTCCTGCTGGGCTTCCCACCATCGGGATTCACTCGGTAGGGGCTCGATCGCCTGGGCGGCGCGAAGATGAACCCCATCCCGTTTAAGACTCTGTGGCCTGTAAAAAGGTCACCACTCACCGGACTTGACCTATTGGTTAATCACAGATGGACAACCAAGGGCCTTAGGGCCCAACCCAAGGACTGGCCCGTTTTAACGGGCCGCGAGAGACATCCCCAAAGGGGAACTAACTGTCCCGAGGGCTCCACACACCTCAGACAGGGTGGAGTGAAGAGAGCGAGTAGTAGGCTACTTTTTAGCCTAAATTCCTACGGGAGCGGGACCTACGCGGGTGTTACCTACGGGTCCCGAAGCGAAGCGCGGGCGGTTCTCTAGTCTCGATATAATGAGAACGGTTTTACAAACGATATTGTGACGAATTATGCATAATATTAAGAGTAAAGTACATTGTACATATATTATCTGAAGATTATTATACTAATACAATGTAAAGCGGAAGAGTTTGTTTGTTTGTTTGAACGCTCTAATTTCAAGAACTATTGGTCCGATTTGAAAATTTGCTTTTGTGACGAATAATCCATTTATTGAGAAAAGCTTATAGGTATAACATCACGCTACGACCAAAAGGAGCGGAGCAAAAAGTTTCCAGAAATAAAGCAAGGGCATAGCGTTTTGTTATATAGCCTATAGCCTTCCTCAATAAATGGGCCATTCAACACAAAAATATTTTTTTCAGTTCGAACCAATACTTCTTCAAACAAACAAAGAAGCTCTTCTGCTTTAAATTAATTATTAGTATAGATAGTACACATTATGTATTCTTCATCTCTTTGAGCAACAACACAATAACAAAACAATGAACCAGTTAGTCAACGTGCTCTGCTTTACCTACAGAATTGTTGTATGCTGCTGGTCTGTTCGGTTATAGTTTTATGCAAAACGAGGAGGGTATTTGCGATCTCTTAGTTATGGTCTAGGTACTTTTCTGTTCATAAATTATTTTAATCGACTCTGGGTTATTTTTGAGCATCCTCCTTTAGCACTATATTTTAATGCACTTTTTAGAGGATTTTTGAATAAGGTTTTGTACTTCAAAACCGATTTCTCAGCTATTTTTCATTACACTATGATGATATTGGACTTTACGAAGATGCAAAACCTATTTCGTAATTAAACTACTAAAACGGAAGCAAATTAAATGTTCTTTTTAGCGGATATCCGGAGCAATAACCAAATCATAGTTTTATGATATTATGATTTAGTATGACATTTTCAAATTATAATAAGTGATCGAAGATAATATCTTCGATCGATTTTCTCATGATGTATGATAGATATATAATCCTGAATAGATACCGAGTATCTATTCATGTTTACAAGACAGTGATGTTCACTTATTGTAATTTGAAAATGTCATACTAAAAGTGTTAACTGTTGTTGCAGATATCCCTTCCAAATTTTTTATTCGTGTCGTACAAATTAACCGAGGCAGGTACGTGCGTTACAACCAACCCAGCTGCTACCAAGTTCAAAGGAGAGGAAACGGCTGATCCCAAACAACACCTTACCCTCAGGCTTAAGAATATATTACAGGATGTCGAGGTTCAAACGAAGTAAGTTATACAATTTACATTTTTTATGGAGAGTACAGTAAGTTCATTTTGACTCGGCTGATGTGAACTTCGTTTTCCGAGATGTTTGCGCAGGTACAGTAACTGACCAATCAAAACACGGCGACCGTGGCAGTGTTTTGTGATGCGCTACTTCGTATTGGCCACGAACGTATTTCCACGGTATTGGCTAACTATACTACCGCCCGCACTCCCCGCCTCATACCACCATTTTGGCCTTAAAATCGACATCTGCGCAGCCACTTGTAGCTATGTTCACATCAGCAGAGTCAAAATGAACTTACTGTACTATGACTTTGGCTTTTAAAATAAGTAATAGCAATGTGTCTTCCGTGAGCTGGTCTTAAGTGATCAACCTGGTTTAGGTGGAGAGACCGGGAGAGACTCATTCCCTGTAGTGGGTCGTTATTATTTATTTATTCATTATAATTTTACTTTAATACGGTAGCACCAGTTACATTAATTCCAGCGAAGCGTACGTACTATGGGTTTCATGACATGAATTCATGTCGTTGGAGTTTAATGAATAGAATAATCCAGCTATACTTCACGCTCACAAAACTTCAAGCATACTGTCATTATTTCCTAATGCGTTGAAGCCAACCCAATAGCAAACATTGATGGATATCAAAAGATTCCATAGTCTATCAACTTGGTAGGCAGCATTGTATCATTTTGTTAGGGTATATTGTTAAAATATTCATTAAGTTTTCCTCTGTTCTTAATCAAATTTATCGGGTTTTCATCACTCGTAAATGCGCTGTTCCTGTTAAGAAATTTGAGCCGATATTCATCTATCTATCTAATCTAATATCTTTAAACGAGCAATTCTTGTATATTTATTTATATGTATATATATAATCACGATCTCGGAAACGGCTGCAAAGATTTTCATGAAAGTTACAGATTAGGGGGTTTTCGGCTCAAGGAATCGATTTATCAAGGTCCCAGGTTCGAGAAAAGCTCGGTTCCCGTTTTTTCCCGATTCCCGATGTTTTAAAAACATCATACTGACGCCATCTATGAAACGTTAGGATAACTTCTATGAGTGTACTGTTTGTAACGTGTTGAAATTTCAGTAGTATGAAACTAGATGGCGCTGTAATCTCTATGTGGGCAAATGGATATTTATCGTATCGATATTTTTCAAATGTATCGATATATATCACCCAAGAAATATCGATATTTTTTAATGTATCATTTCGATTTGGGAAAGTTGTAGGTCTCGTCAAGACCTACATTTCCAATGACAGCTGTCAAACTTCGAACCGAGATATCCCGGCAACGGCTGCTCCTGGAGCACTGGTGTCTTTGGGAAAGTTGTAGGTCTCGTCAAGATCTACATTTCCAATGACAGCTGTCAAACTTCGAACCGAGATATCCCGGCAACGGCTGCTCCTGGAGCACTGGTGTCTTTGGGAAAGTTGTAGGTCTCGTCAAGACCTACATTTCCAATGACAGCTGTCAAACTTCGAACCGAGATATCCCGGCAACGGCTGCTCCTGGAGCACTGGTGTCTTTGGGAAAGTTGTAGGTCTGGTTGAGACCTACATTTCCAATGACAGCTGTCAAACTTCGAACCGAGATATCCCGGCAACGGCTGCTCCTGGAGCACTGGTGTCTTTGGGAAAGTTGTAGGTCTGGTTGAGACCTACATTTCGGATGACAGCTGTCAAACTTCGAACCGAGATATCCCGGCAACGGCTGCTCCTGGAGCACTGGTGTCTTTGGGAAAGTTGTAGGTCTGGTTGAGATCTACATTTCCAATGACAGCTGTCAAACTTCGAACCGAGATATCCCGGCAACGGCTGCTCCTGGAGCACTGGTGTCTTTGGGAAAGTTGTAGGTCTGGTTGAGACCTACATTTCCAATGACAGCTGTCAAACTTCGAACCGAGATATCCCGGCAACGGCTGCTCCTGGAGCACTGGTGTCTTTGGGAAAGTTGTAGGTCTCGTCAAGACCTACATTTCCAATGACAGCTGTCAAACTTCGAACCGAGATATCCCGGCAACGGCTGCTCCTGGAGCACTGGTGTCTTTGGGAAAGTTGTAGGTCTGGTTGAGACCTACATTTCCAATGACAGCTGTCAAACTTCGAACCGAGATATCCCGGCAACGGCTGCTCCTGGAGCACTGGTGTCTTTGGGAAAGTTGTAGGTCTCGTCAAGACCTACATTTCCAATGACAGCTGTCAAACTTCGAACCGAGATATCCCGGCAACGGCTGCTCCTGGAGCACTGGTGTCTTTGGGAAAGTTGTAGGTCTGGTTGAGACCTACATTTCCAATGACAGCTGTCAAACTTCGAACCGAGATATCCCGGCAACGGCTGCTCCTGGAGCACTGGTGTCTTTGGGAAAGTTGTAGGTCTCGTCAAGACCTACATTTCCAATGACAGCTGTCAAACTTCGAACCGAGATATCCCGGCAACGGCTGCTCCTGGAGCATTGGTGTCTTTGGGAAAGTTGTAGGTCTCGTCGAGACCTACATTTCCAATGACAGCTGTCAAACTTCGAACCGAGATATCCCGGCAACGGCTGCTCCTGGAGCACTGGTGTCTTTGGGAAAGTTGTAGGTCTGGTTGAGACCTACATTTCGGATGACAGCTGTCAAAATTATTAACGTTGAATATTTATTATTAATGATGCCAAAGAAGTATAACTTCTTACGTGCGTACATAAGTACACGCAATTCTTTTTAAACTCATATTATGTTGGAAAGATCGAAGAACATTATTCATATTTTATCAGTATGCGATTCATACTAAATATAATTTTCAACCGAGCAAAGCTCGGTCAACCAGGTACTTTATAGTTATAATTATGTAATGTATAGGCAAAACTGTTGTCTCATGTCAAAATTCAACGAGAATATGCCATTCATCAAAACATCTGAGACAACAACTTCGTTGAATTTTGAGTAGTTAATTGGCGCCTTGGCACTGAATTTTAAGACTTAAAGTACTTGTAGAAGTCATAAGGAAAATATTTACCACAATATTCACATGCTAAAAGTTACTTGTAGGCATCAAAGGCATCAAAGACTATTTACATTAGGTTGCTAGTCAATGTTAGTGGACTAATGACAGACAAATAGTGAATGTAAAACTTATTTCGTTTCGGTGTAACTCATATTATTATATCGAAGAAAAAGTGGAAAATCGAAAATGTTTACCAGAGCCGATAAACTGTTAAGATTTTGCAAGATAATGTTTAAGAATACGGTTAATTTAAACGATGCAAAAACCTATTCGTCGCAGAGCCACGATGCTTGGACCATTTGACGCAGGATGTTTTTTTGAATTAGAATTTGCAACAAAAACAATTTTTAGGTTTCGGTTACAGCTATTTGCGTCGATATAAACCTACAGTAGATAAGCAGTTCTTATTCTAACCATTGTTTACAGAGCTCATCTTCAAGAGAAGTTCCTATCGGATCTCCGCAAAGCGCGCGAGATATACAGCGGTCAGGAGTTATCAAACGTGCTACACGCGATGCGACGTCGTCTCGACGACCCGGCGGTGTTATCCGGCGACACGATCCTCAACATGCTCATATCGTACCGCGAGATACAGGACTACGACGCGATCGTACAAGTCGTCGACGATCTCAAGACGATCATGAACAGGAAGAACTATGTCAATATGCCTATTATTAGGTTTATGTATGCTTTTGCTATGAATAGGTGAGTGTTGTCGTTATGTTTATACTTGCATTGTTGTATTTGTGTGATTCCTTTTCGTAGATGGCACTGACATACGGATAAGATACCAAAAGGAAAAAGAAATCAAAGCTTGATAATAAACATTCATTTGTAACGTAAATTCCGGGCTATAGCATACCCACTGTTAATGCTATTTCTGTAGCCGAGTTTATTCCTAAGGGTAGGGAGGTTCCAAGCTCAATTTCTGTCCGAGAAAGACTCGAGCTGTAAGCGCTTTTGAAATCTTTTTTCTTTGTCTATGTCATCTTGGATGTGGAAAATCCTTGTATGTGTTAATTATGTAAGTGTTGTTTATATTAATGTATTATTTTTATGTCTACTTTACTTAGTTTTCTAATAAATTACACCTTTTTAGGAGAAATAAGGAAGGCGACCGGGAAAATGCATTAAAAGTATGCGTAAAGGCTTTGGAGAAGAAAGAGAATAGATTTCCCGACATGTTGTGTCTGTGCGGCCGTATCTACAAGGATAAGTTTGTGGAATCTCAACACTCAGATATAGAAAGTTTGAATAATGCTATTCATTGGTAAGGATAATAGCAATACATTTTATTATTTCTAACATACATTCTCTATAGCCTATACAATATGGTACAATATGAATGTAAATTTATACAAAATAGCAAAACATGAAATTCAAAAACAAAATGGTACTTGATTAAGTAAATTTAAAATTACTAAATTTAGTTACTCTTACAAAAAAGTATTGTGTTTCGTGTATGTGGGTTGTACTTGACGTACTATCTGAAATGTACGCCGTATAACAAATTAGTAATTAATTGCATAATATATGTATGTATGACACAATGTGGTACATAAATTAGGTCTTAAAGTGATGAATGATTGATGGTCACATAAAATTGTTTTAATGATTTTTTTAGGTACAGACAAGGATTTGAAGTACAGCCCAATGAATATGCGGGGATTAATTTAGCGACGTTGTTAGTTATAGCTGGGAACGATTTTAAAGACTCGCAGGAATTGCAGCATATAGGTAAATGTAGTTACGGTGAAAATATGACAATATTAATTATTTAATAAAATTGAGACTGTTCTTCTATTTTTATATCTAAAATAAATAATTGTGTGCATATGTGTAGGTTATTCCACTAAATATCGATTTCCTCTTTCCAACCATTCATTCAAGACATTCAATAAGGCAATAAAAGTACGATCGTCGAGTGTTGTTGTGCTGTCAGGATGATATTAAAAATATAAAATAGTCGAATGTTTTGTAAATCAAAATTAGTATTGATTATTGCACGTATTCCTTTAGTGTTCATTTCCAAATATTTAATATTTATTATGACATGCTTAGGTAAACATGTATTTTACTTTCCAGGTAGGATTTTGAATCACTTAATAGGTAAAAAAGGCAGCCTATCCTCCCTGAAGGACTATTGGGACGTAGCAACGTTCTTTGAGATCTCAGTGCTGGCGCAGGACTACGTGAAGGCGATTCAAGCAGCTGAATGCATGTTTAAACTGAAACCACCTAACTGGTACCTGAAGTCTACTATAGGGAATATTGAATTGATTGACAGGTAATGGTAACATTAATTATTAAATATAAATGTTTTAAAAAATGTTATTTAGATGAACATAGTATATTATAACTCATATTAAATATTATGTTCTTTCCTTAAAGGTTTCGGAAAAAGAATGAAGACTCATCGCCCGAGCAGCAAGTTTTTCAATTCTGGATGGAGTTCTTTGTCGAGGCAACTAAGAGTACCTGTGAAAATATTATCCGATTTCCTGTGAGTTTGTTAAACATTTTTATCTATACTACCTACTTTTGATAAATATTTATTACACGTTACGCAAAACAGACGGCAAGGGCCCCGCAAACAAAGTTACCGTGGGCGTTCCGGTACGATACAAAACACTTTAGTCCATATAATCATGTTGGTAGCCTTTATAAACCTTCACAAAGTGAGAGGAAACTTGAGCCCAGCAATACCACTCAAGTCATTATTGACACATTCCAGGTGCTGATATTAGAAACAACGAAGGTGTACATGCCGTCGTACGTGAACGTGAACATGGGCGCGGAGCAGAAGTCGGTGGAGATATTCAACCTGTGCCTGGACTCCATGCGCGGCGAGTGCCGCCAGGTGCACCGCTGGCTGTTCACCTCCGACATGATACGGACTTACAGGTTAGTAAGAGTGTTATGCGGTAAGAGTGAAGCTAAGGATTAATTGGCCACTATTTAGTACTTGGTCACTTGAAATTTCGGCTGTTTCCCTGTAGTAGGACCAGGAGCTCCCATTATTTGGTCCTACTGTGACGTTATAGTAGGACAAAATATGCTATTAATGTATGTAATTGTATTATTCAAAAGTAATAAGGAGAAGTGAGCCTAAGGGTTCGTTCACACAGATCGGCTTGGAGAGGAGAGCAGATTTTTATCACGTTGGAAATAGTTTTGAGTAATTGTATTAAGGTTTATTTTTGTATGTGCAATTCATTTGTCATTAGGAATGCTTGAACGCTTTTCGTGTGAAATAATAAGAGGAGCTGACCGGATCTGATTGCGTGCTCTTTCTCGCTCGGTCCGCTTTCAGATCTTTTCCATACGAATACGATCCATGTGAAATAGCTGTTGGCGGCTCCGCTTCGGTCAATTCCAAGCTTATACGATCCGGTCTGTGTGAAAAGACAAAATAATGCGAGGTGATGCTCTCCGAGCCAGTCTGTGTGAATGGACCCATAGATAAAAAATGTAAATCTTTATGTACATTTATAATTGTTCCAGTTTGTACAAACGTGACGAGAGATGCCTCTTCCTGTACGTGAGCGAGAACTCAGACGACTTCCAGATATTTCTCCCGTCGCAAGCGTTCCGGCAGCACCTGTACGACTTGCTCGGAGAGCTCACGGCGGACCATGAGAAGGTGGCTGATCTGGATACTAGTGTTATGCAGGATCAGTTGAAGGTGAGGAGTTTTTTATTTATACATAATAATTCATTTTAGCACTGAATGATTTTTGAGTGTTTGAATACATTTTACGTGATATACGTAAAATAATAATACATGATAAAATTTTACCGTAGATGTCTGTATAATAAAGGTATGATATAAAAAAATCGCTATTTATCAACAACAATAATTTTTCCGTTTGCTTGTTCCTGCTATTTTTAGAAAAGTTATAACCTAATCCTATAATTTAGATGTAGTTATCACTAATAAATTTTTATATCCAAAAAGTAGTTTCCGATGTCATAAAAACAATAAATTTTTATGTAAATTAGAAGATAATAAAAATATATTATGAATCATTGTGAAAATCTTAAAAAATGAAAAAGTTATTAATGAATTAAGCTGTACAAAAATAGTCCGCGCAGAGCATGAGTGCGGATGACGTCACAAGTTACAAAAAAATAAAGTCTCGGAGGCCGGCTGCGGCGCCCTTGCCGAACAAGACTTATGACGTCACAGCAGCGCCGCCCAGCCGCTCGGAAAAAATAATCATAACTCCGTTATTTATGAACATAATTGATTTTTTTTTTTCACTGAGTTTCATTAACTTTCAGTGCTTAACTTAGTGCGATTAAATGAAAAAGAAACAAACGATTTTGTCTTTCCAGTTCGAATACGAACTCGACGACTGCAACAAGCGCGTGGTGCTCGGCAAAGGCACGTACGGCGTGGTGTACGCGGCGCGCGACCTCAACACGCAGGTGCGGATCGCTGTCAAGGAGATACCGGAGAAGAATCTGGGAGATGTGCAGCCGCTACACGAGGAGATATTGCTGCACTCGCAGTTGCGGCATCGGAATATTGTTCAGGTGGGTTGTAGATTACTTTAGGTATAAGTAATATTAGTGTTTAGTAGATATAGTAAAATTACCTGAAGATTCATTAATGGTATTTTAAAAAGTGTAATTTTAAAATGCTGACTCAATTTTTATGTTTTCAGTACCTAGGATCTATATCCGAGGACAATTATTTCAAGATTTTCATGGAGCAAGTGCCCGGAGGTTCACTGTCAGCATTACTGAGATCTAAATGGGGCCCTTTAAAGGAGAACGAGGCAACTATAGCTTACTACACTAAACAGATATTAGAAGGTAATCAGTTTGTTTATAAATATTTTTATTTGTGATACTAAACATTTGTTGAGAAATACATTTCTAAGGTCCGAAACTATTTTAATGTTATGTAAACATATAATTATGTTTTCCTTTTTTTATTAAACTCAAGTATATAAGTGTAACTATAAAGTATAATTATATACCCATCCTCTTATCCACAAGAATATAATTCACGATATATCGACAGGTCTAAAATACCTCCACGATCAGAAGATAGTCCACCGCGACATAAAAGGCGACAACGTACTCGTAAACACGTACAGTGGCGTGGTGAAGATATCGGACTTTGGGACGTCGAAGCGGCTGGCCGGCCTGTGTCCGTCCACTGAGACGTTCGCTGGTACACTGCAGTACATGGCTCCCGAGGTTATCGATAAGGGGCAGCGGGGGTATGGTGCGCCTGTGAGTATTGGTATTTATTTGTTTAGGCAGGTGTCTCATCGCCGGCGAGTAGCGAGTAAAGCTCGGCTATTTTGTCGCTTATAAACGGGACATGAATATGACATCCTTGTAAGTAAAGCGACCGAGTATTCGCCGGCGTTGTTCGCCAGCGGTGGGACAGCTGCCCTAGTTCACATGTCATATAATAAATTGATATTTGGTCTGAACAAAAACCTATTAACGGTTAACCATAGGAAAAACAACCAAAAATCAAATCAACTTCATTGTTTAAATAGTTATCATCAAAGATATAAACAGATATAAAGAAGTACTAAAATGCACATTAAAAAATTTCCTTAAACTTTATAATCTTTCAGGCTGACATTTGGTCGCTGGGCTGTACCGTTGTTGAAATGGCGACGGGAAATCCACCCTTCATGGAATTAGGCTCTCCACAAGCTGCTGTGTTTAAGGTGAAAATTAACAAATTAACTCTCAAATCAAGAGAATTCTCTACCAGCCAACATCCTTTCATGCTATATTATCGATGACGTTACTAAGAAATAGGCGATGGTTGCACTAAAAATTAGTTTTTTTACCAGGTTGGGTATTATAAAATGCACCCGGAGATTCCGAGCGAGTTGTCGCAGAAGGCGAAGAACTTCATACTGCGGTGCTTCATCCCCGACCCCGAGAAACGGGCCACCGCCGCCGAGTTGATAGAGGATCCTTTTCTAAGCGAGTGAGTGCTTTAGCAAAGTTATTCTAATTATATTTATCATATACGACTGAGCTGCCCTGACTTCGGGAGTATAAACCAATAGGAAGCCTTCCTCATGAATCCATTTTTTGGTAAAAAGCGCAAGAAAATCCATTCAGTAGGTTTTGGGTGGTCGCGATCTCTTTCGGGGCTTTGTTTTATAATATGTTACGATATATTGACTGGCTGGCCGTGACTGAAAATGAGCGAGGAGTTCCAGGTTCATTCCCGGTCTTTGCTATTAATTATTGTGTGATAGAATAGAATTCTTGTCTCTCAGTTCTATGTGGTATGTTCATGCTTCCCAGATACAATTATTCTAAATTGGGGTTGTGTAAAAGTTTATCATTTTTCAAATGGTGCAGTTTAAAAATGGATAGAATGCAGTATCAAAATTAGTAGTCACTTACTTCATATCCTAAATTCACAAAATTCGCGTCTATTGAATGATATAATGATTTTGAGACACTGAACAGTATAGATAAATTTAATGATAACTTGTAATGTAATTATAAATAATGAATATGACGATGCCATTAATAATATGATTCTCATTGTTAAGGAGACAATACTTGGCAACTAATCAAAACAAATGATATTAATAAAGCTTCTCAATTTAATTATAATAATAGTGTAGTTGCAATTAACACAATTAGCTCAAGGTGTAATTCGAAGAAGTAAAATTGATCAATGTCTGAATTTTTATTACAGAAATATTTTGAATCGGTTTGGTAAAAATATTTTTGTTGAATTTACTTATCACTTTATCCATTGATTTTTAATTTGAATAACAAACAACGAAGTTTGTGTAACCATTATGATTTTCAGGAAGAAAAAGTCTACAACGCGTTTGGGGAATAGCGTAGATTACAACAGAAGTATTTCTGTACCGGCCGACAAAGTACGTCCGTCTGTCGCACAGAAGAAAATATCCGAGCCGAGTATCACTGGAAACCTGCCTAGCTCACCCGAGATAGAGTAAGTTACTTTGTAATCTATTCTTAAATAATAAGAGTTCTTTTTCCTTTGACATTAAACAGCATGGATTTAAAATCACTCTTAAATACATTTTATTTACATTTAATACCAACGTAGTGAATGCAGTATCAAAATAGTAGTCACTTATGTATTTATTTGCATGACTTATTATACCCTTAGGAATACTATGACTGTTGGTATATTATCCCATGTTATATTACTTTCTATGGGAGGTGAATTTTGTCTTTGTGCATTGTGTGATGTGTCACATCATATCATCATACATAGTGTGGTAAAAGGGACGCTTGTTGGCGATATATAACCATAAATATATGTTGTACATCTAATTTAACGTTCTTGCAGACAAAATGTTATTTAAATTATTTGTCGTTTTTATGGGTAGTAGAAAAAAAGTCTCAAATAAATATGTGAGTGTTTAACATGGATTTGTCTATAATCTATAACACGTTTGCGCGGCACCGCGATTTAGTTGTCTTGTTGTCTTTAGATAGATTTGTCTTTGTTTTAGTTTAGGTACATGTCTCATATTAAATGAGATTATGTATTTATATGTTGCATTGCAAATTTATGTTTGTTTGATCACTTTTTATCTTGGACATTTATCATTAACATTTAAGTGTTTTAGTTTAGTTTATTCACATTTCGAATTAAATTGATCTACTCTTCACTGAAGACTTACAATGGTACTTTTAAACTTTATAAGAAACAATTTAATTATTAAAAAATAATTAGTAAAATATTGTTGTTATCACATTGATTTCGAACCCACATACATAGTATATACTGATACAGTAGAATTAAATAGTAAGTTCTTAGGGGGTTAAAACACATTTTATAAACATATACTTATACCATAATTGTTGGGTACCTGTAACTAATGAGTGTTGACCAAACGACAAACCCGTCTAAAGACAGCGAGTTTGGTTGGTGCGCCCACTAAGCCTGTATTTGTTTCCCACTGTCAAGGGTCAAAACGATCCGGTCTAATCCGACCATCACTAGGACGGCTTCCTCGATGCTCTCACCGATACTGATATATCCGCCGGACTTGTCCAACAGCAGGTAATAACAACGTTACATTATTATCGCACAGTTACCGATTACCGATGCTCATAGAATACTGTATTTACGTTATTGAAAGGCAAAGTACTTACTACTATTTAAATCTGTGTTCAACATGTTATGAGGTGTTTTAGCTATAGCAAAATAACAAAAAAAAAATTTCAGCTTTAAAGCTGAGATGCAAAACGTACATAGGTGGTCTTATGACGGAATTCCAATGAGTCAAAAAACATTTTTGGTTTGTACGTTATGTCAAGCTTTTTATTTCATTTCATTCATTCCATTCATTCGATCTTTATATCATTGTTTTATTTTAGATATGTATATAAATGTTTTTAAAATGAAAATGCGCAGAAAATCCAAATGAAAAATTCGCATAAAATGCGTACAACGTCCAATTAAATGTAAATATTGAATTCTTTGAGATCGGATTGATTTGTCACTTTTAATCACAGTTTTATGCTGGTATGTCTGCACACAATGCTCAGTTCACACTTAGCTTTACACCTAACTATTCAACACTGTCCTGTACATAGCGACATAACCATTTTACGTGATATCTGAAATATTAATGAATATATTAACGCTTCGACAAAAATCTAACCAATATGTCTAACAAAGGGATCTGTAAGATACTGCGCTTAATATAGTGTTTACGGTAAGATACATGATTATTCGTAATATTGTATGTGAGTGTATTATTTTCTAGTACGATGCCGAATACACCATCGACTGATGAAATGGATAATAATGACACAATACTGAATAGGAGAAGTTCATCTGGCGGACTGCTTTCACCTGAGGTAAGGAAAAGCTGAAGCTGAAAAGCTAAGCTGAAATTCTGATAATGTAAAGGAACATTTTGTACTAACACGCATACGTTCCTTGTATTGTATAGATCATAACATCATCCTTTTTTGTTGATTCTAATGCTTAGTGGCCCTGCCTGCTAAACAATGGATTTGATTCATGTGCAGGGCAGATATTTATGAGTTTATTGACAGTTTTACTGTTAGCGATGTTTGTTTTGTTCATGCGACAGCTTACAGGGAAACAAGGAGTATAAAGTGTGTATACGTTGTTATATTTTCTCAAAAGCAATTACATTGCACTTGAAAAAACCTTTTTCGCAACATCTGTGAGTTGATAATTTAAAACTGTCTTTTCCAGGTGGACATGACAAATGTTCCGCGATCGTCCGTTGACATCGAGCACGATGGTTTTTACCTTCTCAAGAAGGACTCGCAGCGCCGTCTCACTCTCTCCCGCGTGCTAGAGCAGGACAGCGAGAAGATCTGCTCCAAATGGATGTTGAGCATACAACAGGACTTTGGAAACACGGTCTTGACTTTGGTAAGGCGTTAAATAATATTGCACAATGTATAAAACCTGAGGCAGTATTTGAAAACACTTACATGATATCATAATATGCTAATTTGTACTTAATTGTACTTTTGTAATTGGATTATTATATTAGAGTAGAGATAGTTATGGATTGTAATTAAGTATGAGTTATATAGTAACGAGCACTTGCAAAGATTCTGTCTGCTGTCTTTAGATTCATAGGTAGATTCGTCAGTAGAATTCATATGAGGGTATTTACAGATTATGTAATAGTATACATAGTGTATTTTGCAAAGTGCTTTTACAGCAATCAATTTCTTCGCATTATATATTATGTATATTTTAAGTTAATGATGTATTACGCAACAGCAATTTACATTTTTAAGCCTATGCTGGACAATATATTTCAAGCTTTTGTACATTTTATGCTGCTAGAGGAAACATCGTATACATGTGAGCTCAATTCAATCTCAAACTATCAAAATTTTAATTTTTTTAATTATAGTGTCTCCACTTAATAACATACACCTTATTTTGCTGAATCGTTGCGTTTGGCTATTTTATATTTTATTAAAAAATATTGTTCATTGTCCTCTCCATAGCATTTTTGTTGTATATTATACAGTAGAAAAGTTTTTTACCTATATCTAGTTGCCCTCATATTAGATTATATAAGTTCCTTTAGTTTAACTCCCATTCAGGAGATATTACATATTTGTATTTGTAACAAAATTGTTACAGACCCATCTTGAGACTCTCCGGTGCGCGTTGAAGGACTACATAATGGACCAGAACAGGAATGTCATAGAGCAAGCCATCACCACTCTCAAGGAAGAGTTGGATTTCGACTCCAACGCCATCAACGAGCTACATTCAGCGATATACATGTTCCAGGAGGCAGTGAATGTAGTACTGAGGATGCACAGCATCAAACCCCATTGGATGTTCGCTTTAGATAACCTGGTCAGGAATGCTGTGCAGGCTGCTATTACAGTTTTGTCGCCAGGTTAGATAAATGTCTGTAGTTTTTTGTAGACATCCAGTGGTCTACTTGATAGTCCTGGGTTATGAGATATTTATGTGACAGATAATTGTTTACTGCTTATGGGTGTTAGTGATTTGTGTCGTCCATGCCTCCCGCAGAAAAGGGAATCCTAGTCACTTTATAGGAACTTCCTATACTATGTCCTACTTTAGGGGTATGCGTATGTATACGAATATTCATGGGCGTAATAAGTAGGGGCAGGCGGAGGAGGCAGTTGCAGGTGATCTCGGATCCCTGGAGATCCCTGGAGATCGGATAACCGAAGGAGCTTAGTGCGTCCATGTATATGGCAGTAAATCTTCATTCAGATATACAGACATCGAGCGTGACAGGCACGTGACGTGGCAGATTCCGCACAGAGAACAGTTTTTACTTCAAACAGCAACGGTGCATCCGGCATGAACAGACGCCATTATGCAACCTATAAAATAATCAAGCAGAACGTCGTCTGTCCGTGTCGGCGATGAGATTCATACTAGCCGCGCAACTGCCACAGACATTCACTGGCATAGACAAAACATTCTTGTTGAGAGTGCTAGGCGGCGCCGACACGCGTTTGCGCGAACGCGCTCCTAGCGCGCGCGTGCGTGCTAAATGTGAATACATCTATATAAAGTGTATGAAAAAATATTATTTTGTCTGCCACGCCCAATGTCTTCATATCAGAATGTAGCTTAAAAAGTAATCGTTAAGGGTGGTTGCATAATCAAGCTTACCGCCAGCGCGGCTGATCAAGTCACGAGCTTACAAGTCTTTTGTACCGTTTTATAGTGAAAAGAGACCCGCGCAGAAGTAACGTACATTTGTAGCGCGGTTCATCGGCGCGGGTCAACCGCTTTGGCGGTAAGCTTGACTATGCAATCACCCTTAGTACTGGTTGTTAAGCCCATGTGTGTTGTACTAGAGCTGGGCGCGAACCTGGCGGGCGGCGAGCGGCGCGGCGCGGGCGAGCCGCACACGGCGTCGCTGTCCACGGCCGCGTCCAGCCAGCCCGCGCTGCACTCGCTGCACGCGCTGCGAGCGGAGAACCACAAGTGAGTACCCCGTGTCGTGTCGTGTGTTGCAGAGCCGCACACGGCGTCGCTGTCCACGGCCGCGTCCAGCCAGCCCGCGCTGCACTCGCTGCACGCGCTGCGAGCGGAGAACCACAAGTGAGTACCCCGTGTCGTATCGTGTGTTGCAGAGCCGCACACGGCGACGCTGTCCACGGCCGCGTCCAGCCAGCCCGCGCTGCACTCGCTGCACGCGCTGCGAGCGGAGAACCACAAGTCAGTTGTTATACTATTATGTTATGTTATACACTACACCAGGGGTGGCCAAACTTTGGCTCGCGAGACACAGAAGGAAGAAAGAAAGAAGGAAGATCTTTGAAGGATTATTTGTGGCTCTCGATAAATGTGACGGGCCCTTTTTCTCCTTTTTGTGTTATTATATTTCAAAAATATATTATCGTTCTGTATATGGTGTTTCAAAATATAAAAATAACTGAATGAATAATTTTCATCGGCTTCAAAAATAGGGGGAGGTTCGCAATCCGACTGTATTTTTGTGTATGTTATCTTATAACTTTGCATTGGTTGAACCTATTTTGATGATTTTGTTGTATTCGTAAGGTAGTGCATCACGTCTGATCCCATTTTTAAGCGACATCTAGCAAATAGTTTTTGAGTTGTGTGTACTTGTCAAAGTTGTATTCTGTTTTTTTTTGTGAAAAGTTCAGTATTTTATTTAAATAAGGTCAATGCTTAACAATAATCCCACCTGAGGGTATGTGATGATGAAGTCCAAGATGATTGTTGATTCTTCAATTTCCCATAAGTTTTTTTGGAAAGAAATTCCTTATCGTTGTTATACGTTTATACGAATGTTTGATGCACATCTACTTATCACCAGTAACTTAAGGACTTATCAACTACGATCTCGTAATCATCATCAATTTATTTTCAGACTGCACCAAGAGCTGATAGACTGTTACCAGCAATATCAGGCCTTACTCAGGGTGATGTTGGAAGAACAGAGGACTCAGACGCAAATTATACGTGATATCGTTGAAAAAAGACCTCCGTATGTATATTTCTATATAAATGTCTCGACTATCCACCGTTTAACATTTTTAAGAATTTCAGTAACATTGTTAATATTAAGTTACACAATTTTCAGATTTAATAAAGTTAAGTAAGATATAAATTAGCCTAAAATAAAGACTGAAAAATCAAGTTGCTATTCTATTCATAAAGAGTAATAAGTATTCAACAATAATATCACGATTAGGCAGCGATTTCACACCAACTAAAAAAACTTCACCATATGAGTGCCAAACACAAAGTGACCTACACTCGTGGTTTTATCGCGTTTTATCGCTTACAACTTTGGATACATTATTTCTACTACATTATTCTTGATCATTTCATGTTTGGATCCCTCATTTGTGATTTCTCGATATTTCTTCCACATCAATCCAATTTCCTCCACAGTATCGAAATACCAGACGACGAGGACGAATGCGATGAAGACCAGCTACGAGAGCTCTCAGAGTGGACTTCAGCGCGGGGTCTACCGTCGTCGGTCGCCCATACACTTGCCAAGCAACAGTTCGCGTTGTCTGACCTGTTGCAGCACGCGCAACGGGAGGATATATCGCGGTTGCGGCTACCGTGAGTATTGAACTTTATGTAGTTAGAATTAGAGTTCATTATTGTACTAGACGACGAGGACGAATGCGACGTAGAGCAGCTGCGAGAGCTCACGAAGTGGACCACGGCGCGGGGTCTGCCGTCGTCGGTCGCCCATACAGTATTGAACTGTATGTAGTGGGAATAGAGTTATTTTGGTAAGTTTTGGTGTTGGTGGTTTGAAAGTCTTGTGTCGAGTGGCTACCCTACTTGCTTTTCTTCGGGGAACTTTTGTATCTGTGTACCTTTTTATTTTTGTAGTATATGCACTGAAAAAAGTGCATTTATAATCGCTTTCTATGGTGAAGAAACACATAGGAATAGACTGTGTTGAGATGGGCTGAGGAATTCTTTTTCGGTATGTTTTCTCCTCCATTATAAAGGATTATGAAGGAAATGGCGATAGAAAAAAATATGTGCATAAGTGTATTGTAATACCTATGAATAAAGGATTTTGATTATTTTTTAGTTTGACGCGCATATGATAGCCGCCAAACGAATTGTTGAGTTCCGATTGGTAACTTGAGACAATTTTTTGTCCTTTTCATTTCTTGGTCTGCATCGCATCAATAACACCCTTGTGTTACTTAGTGTCCATGGCGATGACGACCAATTATGAACAGACGGCTCGTCAGCTTGTTTATTACCTATACGTTATAAAGAAACTAAATCGAAACTTTGACCCAACAGAGCCGGTATCGAACTCCGTCTATGGCGCTCGATCATGGACCACCGTCTGCAAACCACCGTCCCCAACCATCTCCGCCGTACCAGCAGCACAGAAACCGACATGGACAACAACTCGATAGTGGTGGTAGAGTGCCAGCAGTGCAAGGTCACTCGCACAATCTCTACCAACTCTTGTTCGAACAACCCCACGATAGTCATAAGGGATCAACCCGTGAATGGCGAGGAGAGTGTAGGGTTCTACACAGAGAATGGGGTCAATCTCTGACTATTACGTGGGTGGTGCACTCTGCAATGATAGCTTCGATGGATTTGATGTGGGCTGGTCTCGTTTTAATGTGTATGTAAGGTGTTTTGCATTTTTTAGGTACATATTGTGAAGAAATAAGTGGGTATTTTGGTGAGTTTTATTCATATACCATTGTAGTATAGTATTATTTCGAATTTGATATTTTTTGGATAGGTTTTGTTCATGTTTTAACAATCCTATAAATGGTTAATATTGTGCAACAATTTTGTTAAAATTTTAATTTGCAATGATATACTTAGGTATCAAATTGACGTATTTATTTTTAACTTCTTATTCTATTACATTTTTGTAAGTGAGTAATTATCTTAAAACGAGACCAGTCCGTCTTAATAGCGACTATAGAAGGCCCCAGTCTTTTCACCTAATCTCAATGAAGAATTGGTTAATTGAAACTCATTTATTTGCGCTAATTATGATTATTTAACTTTGTTAAACATTACTAATCTATTAAGTCGTATCGGAATGTGATGGCACATATTATGTTAAATAAGCTTACTTACTAAATAATAAATATCGAGCATTCTAAATGCTAATTTACAAAAACCTAGGCTTATTAAAACAATAAACTCAAAGCAATATTTCTATATAATGTTGTCCTTGTTAAATATTGCTGGTTATTGAAAGAATAATAAATTATTCATTTGGCAGTATTAAAATTATTATTATTAATACGTTTTCCGTGAAGGAATTAAAAATGATCGTGTGATTTTAATATAAAAACTATTGTTTTGTTGCTTCAAAGCCGCTTATATCCATAATTAAAATACAATGTCGCTATAAAAATCGCTTCAGGCGTTGAGTGTGTCACCCTATTAAACTTGTAAATATTTTGTTTCATAATTATAATTATTAAATTTAATGATCGTTATAATTTTACTAGTCTTTTGTAAATAATGATAAACACACCGCATAATAGCCTATAGTCCACTGCCTTTGGTTGATCTGAAGATTAAAGATACATAATAATTATATATTACATTTATTCCAAAACATCTACAAATTAACCTTTTTTAAATGCCATAATTACGACTATTCACGCACAATAATTTATTAAATAGGCTACCTAAGGTACAGTAGCTATCTATTAGTGTCTTATATAGCTTTCCGAATATTTTGTTACGAAATAATATACTATGGTACTTTTATAGTAAATAAGAGATTGATTTATCACATTTCTAACGATTCATATTGAAACTGATATATGAAACCAAATTCTCACATTTGAGTTATATTTCATATGTGTGCCCTGTTTATGTCTGTATATCTATGTGTGCCTTCGCCGACCTTCATACTGCTGGCCATAATAATGAAAGATTTGGCGAAATCCTAAAGGAAGGTCCCTACACTGTTTTAGTAACATGATGTCATCAACCTCCAAACGAACAATACGAAACTCAAGATGTTAGTAAAGTGAGGGGAAATTGGGGAGAATGGTAAGTAAAGTCGACGTGACCCTATTTTCTTGGGATTCCTTCCATTTAACTTCCGTTTAATTAAATTAAACATAACCCAACTTATGTATGTTGATATGTTCACGATATTCATATCTTACGCGTATTGGTCGTCTTCCTTAGATTATTTGATCGAGTCTCCGTTTTCATCACTTACCAGCAATATATTATCAGCCATATAATTAGTAACTAATGTAATATAATGTATATACCTAATTCACCCAGATTATATCTGAACGAAACGAATGATAGACATATTATGTACTGATATAGTCGTTGCACTGAACCAAACTGCTTTCTACACAAGATATTGTGGTGCTAATGATTGTGATTTTATTAACTAAGTAAAGTGCCTTCATTGAAATATGTTATAGTATGTTTATAGAATATAATATCCAACAAAAATACATAATAAATGAATCGAATTCATGAAATATATTTGTGCATTTTTCAGTCGTAACAATCAAAATTTCCGATTGACGTCCATTGTTATAAATAATAAATATTACACGTAAATTAAATTTAATAATTTCGAAAGTATATTTTTTAAGCAGATTTTGTCTTCCAATAACTTATTTTTAAGCATAGGCTTTATATCGTTGTGTTATAATATGTAGTTTGGTATGTATTCACATATAAGCGATTGTTGTTGTATAAAAACTTATTTTTTTAAATACAGAAGCGGGTAGGTTTTGCTTCTGTTTTGGCACTGCTTCTCTGACGCTTCTGTTGTAGATTAACGTGGTAACCACTTACCATCACGTGGTCACTGACGTGACGTCATTTTCTATAGACAATTTTTGAGTTACAACTTATACTTATTTAAAAAAGTTTATTTTTATACACCTGTTGTCACTCACAGTGTATATTAGTTTGTATAGAAAATATTATTTGCCAACTGTTTTAAGAATTAATAAATAGATGCTCTATCTAAATGATTTGTTTCACCTGTTTCGGCCATCTACTATATTCGTGTTAACCTAAAAACCTAGTGTTGCCTAAAAAGTCACATTTATCGAAAGTTGTAATAATTATACATTATACTTCTAACTTAATGGGTGGGAAACGGGTGTTAGTCGATTTATATATTATATCGATACTTATTGTTATGAGCTATATGTATTCAACTTATTAAATCGAATTGAACGAGAATCGAATCGAAAGTAGGCCTACTAGAGCCAATTGCTAATGTTTAGCTGTTACTTCTGTCACTTTTAGTTTAGTTTCTTTCAAAGCGCACTTGTAGCAAAGCGATAAACTACTTATCAACATTGTATAATTTTAAAGTAAAAATATTTAATTTTGGGAAACCAAATTGTATTATTGGGATGTCATACATATTATGTCTGTATGTATGTATTATTGCATTCGATATGATGAAACACGAAAATATTGGCAATATCTATAATGAATTAATAAAATTCACAAGGTATATATCAGTTTTTATGCTCTTAGAAAATACAAAAACTGGCAACCATTGAAGTAATTTACTAGCAATTTTATCTTTTTAATGCGTTAGTATAACAACCTTTGTGTCTCTTAATGAAAACTAATAAGCTTTATAGAATAAATCCCGTTTATCGCTTTCTACTAATGCCTTATAAAACTTTTATTTTAATCACTATTGTAATTTTATTGTGTGCCATAAACTTGTAAATTATTTTTTAGTATTAGAATAAAATTATGAATAGATAATATTATTAAAAGTATATTGATGATTGTTAATTGTTTGTTGATATAATATTTTGGCATAATAGTTTGCAGTCTTTATATTCACGGCCGTAAATTCGTTAGTTAGCGCGCACGCAACTTGAGGTTCCACAATATTCCACTCATATGCGTTCGAGAGTTGGTAAGAAATAAAAGATTTTATAAAATCTCGTCATTTTAAATTAATTAGTACTACCTGTTCCTTATTATTACTATCGATGAATTGGCTCGCTTACCCAACCATGAGCAGTTGTTCCACCGCAGACGAGGAAGCTACTATCTCCGTTATTATCTCGCTCAAGAAATGTACAATAGATATTAGCGGTGGAACATACTGCCTTGCGCTTACATTAGAGGCAGTTTACATTACTAGACGTAATCTTATTACTTATCAACTCTAGCGAAACACACTAAATACCTATTATTATAGATATCCTATGTGTTGAGTATCATAATACTTTTTCGCGCAGCCTTATATGCGAATCTTAGCCGCGAATCTAAAGCTCTTGAAATATGTAATCACATTATTATTGTTAAATTCTGTTTAATGAAGGTTTTGTATTGAACTTTTAAGAATGTTATGAACTGTTACTGACGTAAATTTTGAGTTATCCAATTTTTGGTTTATAAAATAAATCTTGCGAAATTGTTATAATTATAGTAGTGACATTATCGTGATAATATCATTAAATTAATAATGTAATGGCAAATATTCTAACGTACACGGTTGCTAATGTTTGCAGCTAAGCTAATATATTATAAAAGATTATAATTATATATCTGTACTATTTTGTTAGCTTCTGCCGTCACAAATTATCATGTTATTAGAAATAACTGCATCACATGTTAATAGTTTTGATCTAAATCATGAAATGGTTATTAAATACATTTCTAAATAAATGAAGAGTAATTACCTAAATTCCTACCGCGTGCCTTTAAAGCGAATATTTGTAAAATATCGTATATTTGTATTGAATAGTATTTTTGCAAAATTATATTTTAAAATTTTTCATATTAGCCTACAAAATTATTTTGCGATCTTGCGGTTAAAGCTATCTTTATCTAACAAGTTAATAAATAATGTCTAATTACTATTTTTGTAAGCTGTATAGTGTAGAATGTTAAGCACTATTCTAACAATACTCAATAATACTGTTGTGAAGTACAAATAAATAACGAATTAGACCTACCTTGTGGTTTTATTGCAAACTCGACCTAACTACTTATTGATTTAGTACTAAAATCAAATTGGACCATAGAATAGTGACGGCGATCCACTTAGCATAGTTGGTAGTTATCTTGCTTGCGAATCTAGGGGAACCGGGTTCGATTCCTGGTTGGGGTAGAGGTTTGTGTCATATATTTTTTTCGGATATTAGTGATGTCTTATTTTTGTCGTCCATGTCACTCGCGGCACAATCGTAACCTAATTATCTCGCCGGCGGTCGGACACCTGCCTAAGAGACCCTTGAACGGTATTTATTTTATTATACACGAACGTCAATTTTAAATATTCTTATTTTCGGGCCACTGCTAGCTCTGCATTGCCATTTTGTAACACTGCGTTACAGTCGTGCCTTCTCCTGATATATAATATTATAAGGTTTATTTCGTAGCATAAATGTAAATAAATAACACTACATACACAGAGCCCCACACTAGGATTTCTTGTGTTGTGGGTGTCATGCACAACACACAAGACAGGACACATCCTGACCGAGAACGGAAATTTAAACTCATCATTCAAATATTCGCCTCGTTCGGAATCGAATCCAGGACCCTCGGAACAGCGATCCGGCGTGTTAACCATTGCGCCATTCGGGTCGTTATAGAAGGGCAAAATCTATATATGTATATAAACTCTTGCGTTACTGAGTGACTGACAGACAACGCACAGCCGAAACTTCTAACCGACTTCAATTTCAACAAGTGCAGATAACACAAAAACCTCATACAACACACTCGCCAGATGTTGCTAAAATTCTTATAGGACCACACTACAACAGTTTTTGAATAAAAAAGAATCATCAAAATCTGTCCACCCAGTCGAATGTTTTAAGGTTAAGCTCATAAATTAAATAACGATTATTAACAACAATAGCTCAATATTTACCCTCGCTTTTGAGTTCTCTCTATTTATCGATTTTGAAGTCTGTTTATTTTTTGTGAAAAGTTAGGTAGGTACGTAAGTTAGTAAGATATTTCATAGTCGCAAATCGCATCAATACCTATATAGATACTTACCTACTTTACACGTTGTTAAACAGCTCTCTGTAAGTTTGCAAATTACGTTAACGGTTCAGCAATCTGCTTACGTATCATAATGATTTATCCGCGATGGACTGACTACAATTTACAAGATTTGAATATGCAAATGTTCTGCCTTATATTAAGAGCAAACCATCTTTAATCCATTACGATATTAATGAGTGGCTCCGCGGGCAATTTAAATACCGCCTTATATGCGGTACGTAAGGTACCCGCACCAATATTGTTACAATTTAAGTTCTCTCCCCGGGGGACGCTATAAGACGTTCGTATCGTAATACATTAATTCACCCAATGTGTGCAAGCGTCTGGTTCAATTTGCATACACTGCGAAACACATTAACGTTAGTGTGCCTTTAAGCATTCGTATTAGTCTGTTCTGTTGTTGGTTCTCTAGTGACGTTGTGACTCGGGTGTCGGGCCAAATCTCAGACTAATGTGAACTGACAAAGCTATTTTACTCATACATCTTGCGGTGCTTTATGATGTTGATGGTTATGAACATCACAGTCAAGATGAATACTTATATTGTGAGTATTTAGCACCCACAAAATTTTCATGAAATAAAATGTTATCTCAAATAACTCACTTAAAATTAGGTGGTACTAAAATATCAGGCCTATGTATTTCAATGACAAATTTTAATTTAAGGAGAAAGAAAGAAGACGGCGTCAGTTTTAGATTTGGATAGAGCACTCTTGAGTACCAAAGTGATGAAGCTGGCCTTACGTAGGTATAAAAAATGTCAATAAAGACGTCAATTATTAAATAAATACTTAAGTACTAGCTGACCCGGCAAACGTTGTTTTGCCAAAAAATGTTAAGGGTGAACAACCCTTATCACTTAGGGGTATGAAAAATAGATAGAAGCCGATTCTCAGATCTACTGAATATGCATATAAAATTTGGTAAAAATCGGTAAAGCCGTTTAGGAGGAGTAAGGTACCTAACTAACATTGTGACACGAGAATTTTATAAGTATAAGATTATCAACCTACATATTAGGCTTCGTATGAAATCTTGCCCCTAATATGGAATGCCATTATATCAATGTCTCAGCATATAATCGTATCTCAAGTTCTTAATATTAACTTTATAGCGATACGAAATGTTTCAATAGCTATGTGTGTGTCTTTAATTGGAAACTCTTACCTAATCATAAAAAGATTCAAATGATTAAACTGTTTAAGTAGGTAGGTAGGCAGCTTTTTAAACTTTATTACAGTAACTATCTTACGTTCAGTAATAGGTATATCTCTCACATTGTTTTGAATTCTTAACGCTTATTAAAGAAGGCACCAACACAGAGTTTATGAGGAAGCTTTCATACTAAATCTACTAGAGGCTCTATTTATACTCGGGTAATTCAAAATTATACTGGCATAATACATCCCAAGGATATTTTCTAAGTAACGTGTAAAACAAGAAGATTTATTCATGCGCGAGTTATGCTAATAGCGTCCTTAGCTCCATCAGAATATGGGTACACTTACCCTAAAATAAATTGTACGAGCGCATCATTTTTGTGCAAATTGCTTAGGGCTGAGACGCGAAGGTTCCGCTTTTGCGATCTTGCGATATAATTCCGCATTATGCAAGTTACAACGTTTTGGTTCAGTGCCAGCTGCTAGCAGACTCCGACGTGCATATGGATGCCTACATACATTGTATGCATTCGCTAATTCCGCGGTTACACTCCACGGGAGCGATACTCACCTACTGGTATGAGTACCATACTACCTAATATCAGTATTAATATTTAACATGTCTAGAGCAGAGATTGTCAAAGTTTTTGAAACTGCTTTCAATTTTAGTTTTATTGTTTTAAAAGGCAGTCTTCTTGAAGGCAGTTCTTAATGAAAGTCTCGATCGTCATTGGATATTTGTAAATGACCAAACAATGGCAAAACGTAGATACATATTTCTTTTAAGTACTCTCCAAAATTCATTTCTAGAGATAACGGGAGGTCCAGCTGACAGAAGGAATTTTATTTAAAATCAAAATAAATAAAAAAATAGAATTTCTTTCCTTAAAGATCATTTCAATACCAACGAATTCTTTTTGGCGTAAACACGATCACTCACATGCGCGCGATTGTCGAATGTTTGTATGAATGTACAGGAGACTACGCGAAAGTTTAGGGTAGGTACACGCGTTTAAAAATGCGACCAAAAATCGTCACAATTCAAACAGCTTACGAAAACCACGAATGTATAAAAAATTTAGCACTATCATTTGTGAAGATCGTCCTACATTTTTGGGTTCGCGTAGGTACCTAATCCTTTATTTTTCGACTTTATTAATTTTTTCTGAGACAGTTTCTTCGCCCCTTGGGACCCATCTACAAAGGCTTCGCGAACTCCAGTATAAGAAATGCGTACCTACCTCTCTTTTCTGGTTGCATCTCAGCAGGTCGTTCCCGATGCCGATTGTCAAAATCCGTTATCGGTGAACCCTGTGCCGCTGATGTCTATGAGTGACGGTGACTAAGTACTCGCCAACAGTTTACTGGCGTCTGTACCTACGAGTATTAACAACTGTACCTACCTGTACCTGTAAACAACTTAAAAATTACCACAGTCTATACTAAAACAAACGACAATATACCTACACATATCCATCACTATATAGTAGGTATAAAACAAAGTCGCTTTCTCTGTCCCTTTGTGTCCTTAAATCTTTAAAACTACGCAACGAATTTTGATGCGGTTTTTTAATAGATAGAGTGATTCAAGAGGAAGGTTTAATTATGTATAATAATATCCATTAAATAGTTATTGCACCCGTGCGATGCCGGGGCGGGTCGCTAGTATAACTATAAGAACGTTTACTGGTCTGGCCACCACAACGACGTATAATAATGAGACCCTAGTTGGATTTACATTAAAAAGCCTTTGGACGTCTTTCTAATAAAATTAACAATTCTTTCGACTGACAGGGGTTTGAGGCTGCGCGATTGAAATTCAAATCCGGAGTCTCTAGCATATCTAATATAATTAAGACGCCCTAGTAATTGAGTAGACATTCACCCCACTGTTTTAAGAAACTTTCTTTCTAATAAAACACCACCTAGTAAAATAAAAGACCGTGTACTGAGGGAATTTTCTTCTGAAGTAATTAGGGAGTTACTAAATGAACTGCGCAAATAAACCGAGTGTGTGCAAAATGTTTTATTAGCAGACCGTGACGACCTGTGGGTAAACAGACTTGCTTGTATGCACCTTGGAACCTGCATTCAACGGAAATGTAGGTAAATTAAAATCATACGGTGGTGTTTCAGACCTTCGTGAATTTATTAACTGCTTAATTTAAGTTCTTGGTTTATTAGATTTTCTTTGTTAGATTAGGTACCTAGTGAAACGTTTCAGTCGAAACAGTTTAACAATTTTTTTAATAATATATGTAGGTACCTAATATCTATTTATGTAGGGTATGTAACAGATTTGTATAACGTCGTGGACGTGGCGTGTAACACAGTTGCAATTTAAAAAAAATGTAACAAATTCTGATTTTATCGGGAATATAAAGCATCGTGTTATAGTTTCCCCAATAAGTCATTTCACAGGTAATACGAGCACTTAGTCTTTACCCCGGGGAGGCGAGAATCGAAATCGATTGATCGCAACGACAGACGGTTTCACACCACGTGTTGAAAGGTCTTAGATAATATAATATAAAAGCTTTCAAGAGAATAGCGCTTCGTGAGTCTGAAGTATCAATTCAGCTTGTAAGATGACTACCTCTCGGATGTTCCAGACCTCTGATGGCTGTATTGGAAAATTGCAACGAACGCCTCCGAATGAAATCCAGGGGGAGTTCGTTTTTATTAAAACCTTATAAAATGTATTGGGAGCTGATCATGCAAAATGAGATTTTTATTTCGTTGTTTGCTGATTTTTTAATATACTTTTATAAATAGATTTTTTACTATAATTTGTGGTCGCTCGAAGTTTTTCAATGTGTCAATTTGAGTATTATAATGTATTGAAACGGTGGAATATTTAAGTCATGTGATATTAATTATCTACATTAATTTACCTTTCTTAATCTGTAGTCCAAATGGTATAGAATAGACTATGTCTTCTGGGTGGAAACTCGGATTCAATTCGCTACTAAAAAGATTCTTAGCCATTATATTGCGACAATTTAAGTACCTACCTACGGGTTTTTTAGAGTTGGTAACAACTCTGGAAAGGAAACCTATTATAATTATCATATTAACATAGGTACAATAATTGTGTTGTGTTGATTAATTCATTAAACTCCAACGACATCTATGCATGTCGAGAATGCATAGTACCGCTTATATACCTGGAATCCAAAGGGTGCAATAATAATTCGATGACCTGTACGGTTCGTTTATTGACAGTGATGGTCCCCATACATACACCGAGTTATTCCGGTCTGATACTTGAAAATAGATCCCGAGAGTGGATCGATATACTTTTAATTATTTTTTATTCCGGTTTGATACCTAACGAGTAATACCTACGTGGATCATAATATTTTAAATTATTTTCTATTCCGGTCTGGGCCATTGACTATCTGTTATCACATTTTAGTACAGTCAGCAAGAAATATGCATACAGGTTTTATTAGTTGTTTGCAAAATATATATTATTTATCGTAAGTTCGTTTGTTAGTATTTATAAAGAACATTTCAAGATTTAATATTTATTTGTAAATACTGAAAAAATTGTGCGTTTGGCAAGCAATGAACAAAACAATTGTTATCGGTTCGGCAAGGGTTTGGAAGAAATTCGAAGTTTTTGCAATATTTTTACCTGTAAAAAATGGGTCGAGATGGGTGGGTCTTCTTAACCACGGTAACCTCATGATCAAAGTGAAGTGAAAACTGTTTATAAAAGTAAGTGTTTATAGATAAGCTATATTAAACTATATACCTATATGTAATGCGATCTTAAACGTTTTATAATGATTATCTTGGAATTTTAAATGTTGTTGGAAATTGAAATATTACAGGTATTCATTTTGTCAAAAACAATGTAAATGTAATTTGTTTCATTTTTATGGTTTTCATTTCGCAAAACTTTACAGAAAAGGTGCAATAAATTGTACTTTAAAAGAGGTATACATATGTATAAAGATTTTGTGCTGTAAATTTACATACGACTAGCTTTTGCCCGCGGCTTCGCCCGCGTAGAATTCGTTTATATTGCGAACCGGGGAAATGGGAAAGGGGGTACGTCATCAACTATCTTCCTGGGAAAATTCATCGAAATCATTCATGCGGTGTAGATTTTTCATACAAACTTTCATCACCTACATATTTCAACTCTTTAAGGGTTGATTTAAAAAAAATAGCCTATGTGTGGCTCTGGGTCTACAACTATTTTCATTCCGAATTTCATTCAAATCGGAACGGTGGTTATCCGTGAAAATGGCACAGACAGACAGACAGACAAACAGACTTTCGCATTTATGATATTAGTATGTATAAAAAAAACTAACTTTAATGCTCCTCTGCGTTAGGAGTTGCATATTGGAGGAGTTGACTTCAAGTCATATCATCAGATTCTAAAATGGTCAACTAAAGGTATTACAGATCAACTAAATAATATAATAAATAAATATAATAATAATTAATATATAAATATATAATAGGACCATAGTTAATAGAGGGTTCGCTTATATACTTACTCGCTTAAATACCAACCGCTTATATACTTATACGCTTATGTACTTATGTATGTCTCTATTGTCACTGTGATGGCAAACGTCGAATCAGATCTTCTTTCTCTTTCGTGTCGACTATAAACCTCTTATCCCGCGGGAACCGATACGTTTACCGGGATTATAAGTATTTGGTATTTTAGGTCTCGTGAATAACTATCTGTGTGACAAATTTGGCTTAAAACCGTTCTGCCGTTTTGGCGTGATGATGTCACTAACATCTAAATTTATAATATTAATAAGCATATACACACACGTTCATAACAGGAACACAATATATGCACTACACAGAGTGAAAGGGAGATTAGTGCAGGAGGTTCATTCCGTTTAGTTGTTCCATTTTGTTCCTTAGAGAAAACTATTAAATTCCTAGTAGCTGAACCCGCTACTTCGTACGCGCAGGAGTTTATTCCGCGTAACTCCAGATCCCGCGGGATTTCCGGGAAGACAGACTTGTTAGTTTTATATTAATGTTTGTTTAGAAGCTATTTATACCCCATACGCGAAGAAGGTTTTCCCGCGTAAATTCCGATCCCGCGGGATTTCTGGGATAAAAAATATCCTATATGTTAATCTAACTTGCCCTCTATGTGTGTGCCAAATTTCATGAAAATCGGTTCAGTAGTTTTTGCGTGAAGGAGTAACAAACAAACAAACAAACAAATACACAAACTTTCACATTTATAATATTAATAGGAAGGATATTACGAATATTCACCATTTATTTCCTTTTTTTTAGAATGTCTGAAGATCACAGTCTGCCGTCAACTTCTTCTAGCCATCCTACTGAGTTAATATACATATATAAATAGAAACGGTGGTGTTGTTTTACTAAAAGCTGGTTATCAGTACACCAAGAAGGTAGAATATAAAAACGGATGGAGTCAGTGGAGATATGTCAACTGGCGAAAGAAGTGTTTAGGGTCTCTTAACCGTATGATTGTTTTTACTGTGATAATTTGACTTTGATTTTGTTATTTGAATAATTATCTTCAGCCACTTATTTACAAATTGTTTTTTTATACTTAATTAAGATTTTTCCAAATCCAAGGAGCAAATATAACTTAATGTGATTGTGAATACTATGACAATTTTAAATTGTATTTTAAATTTTATTTTCATAATTTGATTAATCTTTAGTCTCTTACAAATTGTTATTTTTATTATTTAGATTTATCCAAATCCAAGGACTAAAAATAATTTAACATAACTATGAAAAGATGATTTCAAATGACTTAGGTGGCGTAACATAAGTATGTGATGATTCTTAAACGAATAAAAAGTACATATTTTTATTTCATCAACTGTTTTTTGTTTGACTGTACTTACCCATTATAAACAGGAAATGGATCGATCCGGAATGGTCAAATTACAATGGATCTAACCGGAAAAAATACCTATCATGGATCTCGTAGTGTGGATCATACCGGAATAACTCCATACACCAATATTTATTTATTTATATAATTAAAGGACACCCAACACAGATAACACAGGGCTCAAGCTACAATTACAATTCCTTATTGATCTTAGCAATGATTATTAATATGAATGATTACGAAAATTAATGCGATTCGGCCACAGTTTCGGTAATTGTGGTCGAAGTCGAAGGCAACAATAAATATTTAGGTACTATCACGGGTACTATAATGTACTTAAGTACCTACATTCGACTTATTTATGTTATCTATCAGAGAGTTGTTTGGACACAAAGAAATAATAATAAAAATGAACTAAGTACTACTTACCTATAATGATTATGATGAAAATCGATTCCATTTCGAAACAAGAGTTATGAATCAATTTTTAGGAACGTTCTGAGAATATCGGGTTATTCTCAGAGTACTCCGTTCTTCTTCGTGGTCACATAATTATGATTTATGATAGTCAAATCTTAAGAATATTACCTACTTAGGTATGTTCCAATTTTGTAGGTAGGTATACTCTCAGAAATATGACTAGCTACTAAGTAGGTACTTACTGTTCTCAGATGGAGCTACTAGAAACAAATCAAAGGAAATCGTTATGTTACGTTCGATCATGTTAGGTACTTCTCCTTTATTTAAATCTGCACTCAGCACTCTGCGTATATTTAAAAATTGCTATATCTTAGTCGCCGAGAATATGGAATTGCTACTCCCCGCTAAAATCAACTAGATTTGCTGTGCTCACATTTCAATTTAGCTTGTTAGCAAAATGTACTTACGATATTTTAATACGCGCCGTCAATCTGCAATATACCTTAATCACAGGGGCGGAAAGCTGGCATTCGTATGAGATGCAATTAAGACGAATTTTATATCGTACGCGAATACGAAATAATACGTACGGAATAGGTATCACAGTATCGTTAAACACAAAAGATGTTTCCGAGTCGCTGGGTCGGGCTGGGGAATCGAAAGAATGCGCTTCAACTGCCTTGTGATATTTTATCACGAACGCAAAGGAACTTAGGGATTCTTGTGTTTGTTTGAACAAACCAGCAACAAATACGTTGCGGAAATGCAAACTGCTTTTATTTTACGAGTAATTCAAAGGAACTGTAGGTACTTTTAGCGTAACAAAGGAAGGACGGACCAGGGAGGCTCAATAGGTTTGTTTTCAAACAGAACTTCAGTGCACATTTTAATGGAAACTATGTAAGTATATATTGTCCTCATATGAGTAAAATTAGGTGCTCTGCATGTAATTTTTTTTCGAGTTATTATTTCCGTTGCTTTATAAGGGCAACTTACCCAGGCTAATGATAAAATAATATAAGATTTGCTATTATGTAATCATGAAAATAATTGACCATACTGCCTTTGTCCACCTCTGGATGGGAGTATAAACTCCCGTCGCCACCTTAATACATAACAGTAAAGAATTTCAGCTCGAAGCATCGAGTAAATAAACTCAAAAGATGTAAGGACACGGAGCGACATAAATTGTGAAATGTATCTTTCACTTCCAACGCGACAACACAAACAACGTTTCAACTGTACGTGCACGAATGTAGCGAATTATGAAATTCGGAGTGGCGTCCTTTATTATAAACAATATTTGTTTAGGTCCTAACACATGGGAGCGTCGGATTTGCATATTGGTAGCTGCAAGCTGTCTTAATTTCGGCGTAATGTGCCGGGGGAGGATGTGATTGTGCCGATGTGAGGCAGGGCGAGGGGGAGGGGCGGAGCCCACATGATGCCATTACGATGCAATTTATTGTCTCAATCTGCGTACACTGAAGGTGCAATTTGTTGCCACTCCATGAATATTGGAAAATCTCTTTCGTTTCTCTATTTGTCAGTTGTATGTAGGTAGGTAGATACCTACATAATTATGTATAATGATACCTACTCAACATACATGGTGCTTTTATTAATTTCAATAGCTTTATGTTTAAACTCAGCCAATTATTATTTTTGTATGCCGATATTTTAACTTTTCAATAACAAGGTCTTCTTAACTAGGTTTACAAACCTGGGGCCTATGAGTATAAATGTATAAAAGTACGATTGTCTACGGCTAAAATAATAATTTTAACCCGAGTAAAACATGATCGGGGCGTTTAGTTTTGCAGTGAAACATAGCCTACTAATGTTAACCTCATACTTGTTTAGGAGCATTTGCACCGTTCCAAATATGAAGACACCTACCTGCATAGAAATCAATGGTCTGTCATTGGCAACCGAGTCAGCGTGGTTTAGTATGATAAAAGTGAAGATCTAGATTCAACAGTGACATATTTTAGCATTGTGTTGACTATCATTATAGGGATGGTAGGTACTTAGGAACTCTTAGGTATTTTCATTATATTTAAGAAACATAAACTATTCCTAGCAAATAAAAATATTTTAGTAGGTATATTAAATGACCAGCCTAATGCGCGTTGTCAATCTACTTACTTATATGTGTCTCCATGATAAATTATATCACGATTGCCTCAATAAAACTGTTCCAACTTCATTAAAAACATTTGGCAAATACTGTTTGTTTGCTATGACATTCGTTTTAAATAAACTGAGACAAAATGTCTCATAGTGAACCTTGGCAATAATGCAAATAAACTTTCTCATTTATTTAAAAATCCTCGGTATTCGGAAAAACTCGAAACGCACTCAATATTGGAGAGGACGAAACACGGCGCTGAGAAGCAATAAAAATACCGCGCGAGGGTCAATCAGGTTAAGTGTTTTGTCCGGCGTCGCGAATCTGCCCCGAAATAATATATATACGAGATTTATATTTCAGGGAGTAAGTGGAGAAATAGCTGGAATAATAGCGTGCCTCGGGAGGTTGCTGTAAGGGTTCACTTGGGTACACGACGCCAACTCCTATTACGGTATGCCAAGCCAACATTCCCGCTCACTACAAAATACGATATTATTAACAAGAACCCTTTTATGGATCTACTAAATTCGCACAGACATTTAATAAAGCCTGCATGGATTTGCATCTCGTCAAATATTGTCACACGGATTTTATGACCGAGCCTTCTCGCAGCGTCGCAACAGGTAGGGAGGGGACTTCTAAATTTCATTCTGCAAATATTGCAGCTGTTTTCCAAGTAACTTATGTATCTCTTCGCCAAGTAGACAGTACAGAATGAAAGTTTCAACGTTTTAAATTTTAATATAAGATCCATTTCGCGACGAGTGCTATATTAGTGCGCTGACACTTTTTAATTACTTCAAGGATTCGTCTGCTGTAGACTTAGCGTTTTACTATTTATGAAATGCCAATTTTTTCCTTAAGTACGTCTCGGGAGACTCTTCGTAATAACGAGAAATTAAATTGAAGTGGCGTCTTCTCGTAAATTTTAATGGGCATTATGCTGCTGCAAACATATTGTCGGCGGAGTGGCGCGCGACACGTCTTGACGCTTTAAATTGCATATTTGGTCGAAATCTCATATACTTGATGACGTTACAAATATACATGCATTATTTACTTTTGCTTTAAATATTAAGAAATGTGGGTACGTGAGCGTTTTTTTATTCTATGTCACTCGGATTCAAAAGGAGCTTGAGTAAAAAGCACCAATCCAAATTCGATCTGCAAAATCTAATGTAATGTACCTATATAATGGTGAATACCTAAATAAAAAAATATATATAGTAGAACGCTACGTTCTAATATAGAGCTCTTACTTGACTTAACCCAGAAATGTTCCGGTATAATTCCTCACCAGTAGAAGTAGGTAGGAACACAAGTAGGTAATGTGAATTCTTATGGCGCGATGATGCCCAAGGCTACACATGGCTAAATACATTCTATTCCCAGTAATTCGACCTGTTTGACTGCTTGCTTAATATACCCTCCAAAGCACTGGAACACCCAAGAAATTTAAGCCACCAGCTGAAAATCCGTTAAATAATACAACTGCCTCAGCTGTTACTTTTAAATAATCATTAATTATTTATCTATTTTTATTTGACGACCCTGTAGCCTAGTTGGTAGCGACCCTGCCTGCGACGCGAGGGGTCCCGGGTTCGATTCCCGGCCGGGGCAGATATTTATGTGGCAGATAAATATTTGTACTCGGGTCATGGGTGTAATTGTAATGTGTTATATTATGTGTAGTCCATGCCGCCCGCGACACAGGTACCTAGTAACCTACTGCGGGGGTATGAGTGTGTTAGCGTTTATTGTTTATTGTTTTATTGTTTGTTTATCTAACCAAATAAAAAAAAAAATAAAAACATAATTCCATGTATGACGCTACAATATTCTAGAAAATTTTGAAATTCTATAAAACAGGTTTTTGTTGTTAATGAGAATTCTTATTGTATTCTTCCTATTCTATTATAAATCAGCAAAAAGTTGTAATAAAAACAATGTACATGCATTAAAAAATTATAAAAATAATATTAAAACGTTAAACTCCTTCAGGCATCTTAGTCGTCTTGAATGTTTTATTTATGAACTAGATGTCTGCCGGGAGACGCCGATGTGGCATTGTCGCAGCGCTTACGGGTACTTTACATTGCACTTCAGTATCAAATGTACATGTTTGTAGACTGTTTCAGGATCAGTAAGACGTTTTTAAAGGTACATTACATGGTAAATTCTAATGTGACGAAAGCTGGGAGAGGATTCGGTTGAAAAATATAAGACTTGTCCATTTGCCTCCTTTTGGGATGTTCTAGGAGTCCACTGACTGACTGACATGATCTTTGGATCATGTTTATTGATTCTGCAAACCAATAACAAGGTAAATGCGCCAGTACTCACCAATTAATTCGCAACAGAAATTGTGCATAGCATACCTACCTACTTATCTACGGATCAATTTTATTTCTAAAATCAACTGTAAACGTTTTGTATGTGAACGTACTTAGTTACATACAAAACGTTTACAGTTGATTTTAGAAATAAAACTGCAACTTTTTAGTGAGACGTTTAGTATAACTATTGATTTAAGTTATTTATTCATTAACGATAGAACTGATGCCTCGTTACAAAAAGTGATATCGATTTAATTTTAAATTGTAGAATTGTTTGATGTTGCGTTAAATTGAAGCGAAGACATAATCATGTCTACAACAAATATGGAAATTGGAATTTAATAAACTGTTTTGTGCTCTTTTCATTGTAGTAAAGATTATACAATATAATAATGAAGCTTTGTTAAATTTTCCGCTTACATTGTTATTCAAAATACAATTTTATAGACGTAAGAAATTGCTGCAAACTTGATAATACCTAGCCAACGTCTAAACTTATTTTATGACTATAGCGTCTGAGGCAGGCGCTAATTGGAAATACATGAGAATTTGCATTTTACTTTGTCTCCCAAACTCCCCGGAGTGACGTCTAGTCAAAGCCCAGCGCTTTAAAGGTATCTATTTAAAGACAGCACGGATTTTTACCTTCGTAGCGTTTTAGACGGCACTTGGAGACGTCTTTGCGTAGCGCTACGATGACAGCCGGGTAATTGTAAAAGTTCGCAACGCCGTGCTAAGTACTGCAAAGAGCTTATTTAACAGGATAATTTGTAACGGGATTACTTGAGACTTAACTACTTCGCATTTAGTTTAACTTACTAAAATTTAAGCGAGTGTTTACGAGAACCACGTTTAAAAATGTAAATTTTGTGTGACCAATTCTTTGCTAAGTATGCATGCAAAACACATTTTATGCTTCAGTTTTACCTTGCAACATTTGTGTTTGTAATCTAGCTTAGGTCTAAATTTTAGTCTTATGTTTACCCATTTGCTGCTATACCTATGCTTGCACAAATTCGAACTCAATGACCATTCCATTAAATTAACCTCGTGCGGAAACTTTTAACAAAAGAAAACAAAAGGCCTAAACTGCCTTAAACAGCGAAATATTTATACTTGCGACTCTACATAGATATTTTGTATTATATTTTAATACTTAAAAAACAACAATATTAAATAATGTTGGTAGTTGAAATTTACTATAAAATTCAGTTCTAGGATTTCTTATAGGTATTCACAGACGTTAGGTTTATGAGTACGCACTTCACTCGAGGGAGTCTAGCAATCAGTGCGCTCGGTTCGTTCAAAACCCATTAAGGATAAATTAAAGCAGATCACAGTACGTAAGCAAATTCTGTTGCGACACAGCCACCTGCCTCGCGACATCACATAAATAAGATTAGGAGAAGTAACGAACACATACTTACGTACGTGGTACATAAGGAAAGGTGGGTAAGAAAATGAAAATAGCAAACTAATAAATCTCATCCTTAATTTATTACAAGTACCTACAGTGTGACGTCTTACATAAGCACCTATAGATATATGTATAGATTTGTTCAGTAGTTACCTACGTAAAAGATTATGAAAAAATAGTACTTTGATTTATTATATACACTCTAGACTAGATAGAGCATTACGCTGTCAACGATGCAAGAAAAATGTCTTTGAATAAATTTAAGGATCAGTAAAGTTACGCATACAAAATTAATGGCTTGATGGATCTTTCGCCTTACCATCGTGCCACGTCATTTAGACGTTAAAAGTTAGAAGTGACTATTTTTAACCAACTTCAAAAAATAGGATAGGTTCTCAATTAGACAGTATTTATTTTATGTACGTAGCCTCATAACTCTGTACTGGGTGCACCAACTTTGATAAATTTTCGAAAGGCAGTGCTTATCGTGTGATTTAAAATTCAGCGAAATCTGGGGGGGGGGGAGGGAGGTGGTTTTTGAGATATCTTAAATAATGTGTATTTACTGTAGGTTACCTCATACATTTTTTCTTCTTTTTTCTTCGAAAGCTGATGCTTGTCGTGTGGTCCCATATAAAGAGCGACATCTGGCTAATTTTTGAGTTATCTATAGGTAATTGTATCAAAGTAATTTCACACGCTTTTTTGGTATGTAATATCTAGAGCTTCGTAATCAAATCTTGTGTAATAATAGCACCAAGGCAAGTCGAAGAAGTTGTTTGTTTGAAATTTAGTTTTGATTTGTGTTTTGTATGTAGATTATTATTACGAATTAAATTATTATTAAGAATCATATGTGTGTGACTAGTTTTTATTTGGATCTTGAATTTATTTTTACATCGAACCTACGCATGTCATACGGTGTGACATTTAAAGTTTTGATTGGTTAGAAAAAGTTGAAAATCTGACAGTGCTGGGCATACGATGACAGCGCTCTCTAGATATTTATAATGATGATTACAAATAAAAATGTTTTTTGGAGTTTTTAAGGACAATTCATAAAACGTAAAAACGACTTCTAAGTAAGATTGACTACTGAAAACTCTTCGTACTAAAAATAGATATTACCTATCGATCAAGTTGAAAGCCATACATATTTAAAGTCTGCAGAGAAGCACTAAAAAGTATTAAGTTCTCGAGTTACGCTTCCAAGTTTGGGAGCTGATATTTATTATTATCCGAAGTCTGAACATCGTCTCGTAGCACTAAATCAAATTCATGTGGACGATGCGTGGTCCGATAGAAACAAACATTTTGTTTTGTAATACCTATCTGTAACAAGATGTTCGTCTTATCTCTGTCTGAGTCTGTGAGTAATCACAAACAAATTATTCTAAGATATTTCACTGTCTTGGTTTGTGTAAAAACACCTTTTAGATATTAGATTAAAATCTACACGTATTTTGCACATTCTAAATTGCATAGCAGATATACTGTTTTTATACGCTTTTATTACCTTGACATGTAGATATGTACCTATGTATGCCAGGTTCCACTAACACCACCTGGATAACTGACTTTTGTCTACAGTTCGGTTTTAGTAATTAAGTAAGTAAGTAAAACATTTATTCAGGATATACTACAAGTATTAAACAAAACAAAAAACAATAACAATCAAACACTTAATAAATAATAATAATAATAATAAAATGTTTATTGAGCATAACAGTTTTACAGCACTTTCATAATTATAGGTACATGGATAAAATTACAACACTATATAGGTTACTTAAGTGTTTAGTTGAACTCTGATACCCATGATAAGATTCAACTTGTGTTATGGGTATCAGCGCTCTCACATGGAGATTTTGCTCCATAATACATTGCATCAGTGCGGTCGCGGTTTTATCACTTAATGAAACATAATGGAAATGTAAATTGCTGTTATTAACTGCGTACATGTGTGTAAGTGTGTGTGTGTGGTGTGTGTGTGTGTGTGTGTGTGTGGCGTGTGTGTGTGTGGGTGTGTGTGTGTGTGTGAGTGTGTGTGCTTAGCACTAAACTTAGCACTAAACGTTACATCTAGACGTTAACTTCCGAACGGCATTTTGGGTAACTGTGCTGCAGCATAATTCCTGAAAAGGCCCAGAATCAGCATGAGCCGCGCGTGAGCACAACGCTGATTTTCAGTCTGGCCTAAACTTCGTGATGACAGCCCGGTCAGCCGCCTACTTAATGGTCCATATTTAAAACAAATAAATAAATAAATAGGGATTCATTAAAAGAGTGGTGGGATAATTTAACTCTGTGTTTTCAAGTCATTTCGTACTACTTACTTGTAAATTGTGGAACGAACTTCCTCTCTCGGTATTCCTACAGTGCTATGAAATGGGGTACTTCAAGAAGCGATTAGATAGCTTCCTTTGTGGCCGGTCCTGCCAATGTCCATGGACAACCATGATAACTTACTATCAGGTGACCTGTCTGCTCGTTTAGGTACCAATAGGTATCTCTTGCTCTAAAAAAGTGTTTGGGACCGAATTTTTCAGCATAATTTTGATCACTTCCAAGATGTTATATAAGATGAAAATTGCACAGAAATTAAGGGCCTATAACAATGTCTTTTTTAATAAATATGAAGGAAACCCAGGCGCACGACACGACAACACACGCACGAACTCTAATAGACATAACACATACGAAATCACACACGTGCCATAGAATAAAACAAAATCTTTTGGCACTGTTTAGTTTAAAATCGAATTAATTTCAAAACCTAAACTAAAATCTGAAAATACTAAGACATATTCAACACTGTCAAAGGCACGACACATACAGCCGAAGCCCTAAACGTGTTTATAAAATAAATCATATTTTCAATATGGTCTAATGTTAGACGTCACGTCCCGTCATTTGTCTTGCCCACGCGTGTCCTAATGGCCGACGCTTAATATTCAATTTTTTACCTAATTGTGTTGGTATTGCGCCCTGTGGAGATTAATGGAGTAGTGCGCCCTTGCATAAAAAACGTCAAAGGGTCCATGATTATTGTGTCGTTACTCCGCGGGCCATCAGTCATGCGTAGCCAAATTTGTTTCGAATAGCAACAATACATTTTCGATATCGCATCTGCTATACTCGTTCCCAGTTTGTTTTTGCCGTAATCATTTAGCTTTTAGGTGTTTTTGACGATAACGGGTGCTCACGATTTATAATAAAACTGAGTACGCGTTAATGTCAAATAAGTATTCGTTCTTAATAACTTATTTTAGGTCATTATTGCGAAGTTAAATTAACTAAACTAAAATCACTAACCTATCTGGTACAAAATGATCGTCCTTCGGAGTTTTTTGCTACTACTACAATTATTATTATTATATTATTATTATATACTATTAGTGACATTTAGTGTTTCCTGTAAAGTCCCTATTCTCAATATACCTAATTGAACTTAAGTTGTAACTGAATGATTCGACTATTATTTATTTTATGAAAAGTTAGGCCGGGCCAGGACATAGATAAATTGCGATTTCTTTTATGAAGCTATACCTATCTATGTATGTATCTACTAGGTACTCGTATTTGTAGACATGTTATAATTATAATGTTATAATCCTGTCATTATTTAAAGTCAGGCACAGATGCGATATTCATGAATGATAAATTAATTTAATAAGTAAAACCTGTTACATAAAACACAAATACCTACTAAATAATTTTATCTGCAAAAACGACAATAAATTATATGAATTTAGTTATTTTGTTTATTTTAAAAGTCATTAATAACTTGAAGTTTATTAATAAAATTCTTATCATTAATTTACTGTAATTTGACAAGTCACTAATACTTTCCAAAGTATGGCAATGAAAACAAACTTACATTGGAGGTTTGTGGTAAGACCGTCGTAGCCACAGGCAATCCGAGGGCCCAAACTCCTATTTAACCGCTGGCGACCTCACTCTGTCCATAATATATGAGTTCACGCCGACTTTCACACTTTGCCTAACATTAATATCTGCAATTCATTATGGTTACCGTTTAACCACGAGAACCTGTATAGAATTTTGAGTGTAAAAATATAGTTTAAGCTATGGCTAGCAGCCGGTCCACGTAGAATTTTTAAATCATTCCTTGCTTGGTGGTAGGGCTAAAGTCTGAATGGCTAGCTAGACCCACTTGCTTGAAATCATCAGCGGCTCGTTTGTCGGCTAATAACATAAAAAATCGTACGAAAACTTTATCTCTATTTAACAGAAGCATACCTAAATAATATTTATTATGTATAAAATGATATTCGTAAAAAGGAGAACTGCCATGGCCCATAGAAAATTTACCCAGGCCCGACAGTAATGAAAACTACCTCAGTTTTTTTGTTATATTACATATAACAAAAATATAGTAACAGTATTTTAAATAACAGTGGCTAACAACTATTTATAGCTATGTGACTTTACTCAGGCGAAATATTTGAAAACCATTTATTTTTCTCTTAATAGCAATTGTATCCATTTAGAATGACCCAAAGTTAATAAAAATGGGAAATGTCACCAAACTTTTATTTCCATAAGAGCAATCAATATTATATTCCACTATCAAGCTCCCAGATTTTTATTGGTACCTTTATTCTTTACCTTCAAATCAAAGATTAAATGAACCTTATCTCGATTAATAAAACTAACTTGAAGCTCAAAAATATTATTATAAAATAAAAGCAAACTAAAAACTCACGACGCGTTTTAGCTCCGCGACGTGCGCCGTAGCGCAATTCCGTTTCCGCGGCGGACGCGGAAAAATTCCGCATCGTGAGTTCTTACCGTAATAGTTACGTATTAATATTTACTAGAACTTTAGGTCATCTGGATAATCCAATCATTATTTTATTTTGCAATTTTTTGTGCAAATAAATATCACACATTTCTTTTTAGTATGAAAAAATTCAGTTTAAAGTGAAATATTTTGTTGTTAGCCACTTAGGTATTTCGAATATAACAATAATAGATATTTGTTATACTCAACATAACAAAAAAACTGGGATATGTTTCTTTCATGTCGGGTCTGGGTCAACAATTGCAGTTCTCCTTTGTTAATGTAATCAGTAGGTACCTACCTAGTAGGTACACAGCACCTCATAGGTGTCCCTGTGTCCCATAAGTTAATTAACTAACTTAAAAAACATATAGCTTAAAATAGACAAGTAGATATCAACAAATGACTTTAATAAATATGTTATAAATTTATTAAGAACTAGCTGAACCTTCAGACATTGTCCTGTTACATAAAGATATTAATCATATGTCAGGTTCACCAGAATGAAAGATGCACCAGGTTTTAAGTTAGACCTACCTACAGTAACTGCGTCGAATTTCAATCTGTAGTTTTTGGGTGATTCGTGGACAAATACATATACAGACAGGCAAAAATTCTTAAGGTAATTTTAGGCTTTTATTGGGCTTATGAAGGCTCTTCATACATTTTTTTCCAAGTATCTTATATTTATAATTATTTTTAATATGTACAAATGTAGATAAATTATACAACTGCATATAATAGTTATAAGACTTATTTATAAGAAATTAAGTAAGTAAAGTAGATAAAAATCCTTAATACTGGTGATATAGTGTAGCTGATGATCGATCACGCCCTCTGTCCGTCACAAGCGCGGGCTTAACCGCTCAGGGAGCAGACTGTTCATAATATATGAGCCTTAACGCCCGCTTTCACACAATGGAGTTTCTCTAAAAATAGTATTCTGCGGTCATTAGTATTTTGTAAACTTTAACTGCAAATTCTCTGCTAAGTTAGTGTGGGAAGGTGTTCTCAAATGTGAAGTCTGCCAATCATGTGATTTAAACTAAAAGTATATCTAAAATCATAACGGACACTACACATTTTAAATGTAAACAGGTACTCACGATTATGAATTGTTAAATCAATATTTCGCGCAGGTGCTCACGACGAGTATCTCTCGTCATGCAACTGAGTCGATGTATCGGACCTATCGGTAAAATAATTCAGAATAGTGAGTACCCTTTTGCGTTTAAAAATTCTGCCGATCACATTTGGTATGTACTTACCTATACCTACTTATTTTATTTATATCAACTGAAAAGCTAGAAAAAAAAATATCTAAAAAATCTATACTTAGTTTTATGTTTATACGAATATGACTATTTAGCCAGCAACAAAGATCACAAAATATTCTAAGAGTAACACTGATTAAACATCTAAAGAGTAATACCATTAAAGAATTATTACGCACGAATGCGTTAGAATTCGGCAAATTTACGAAGCAACGTTGTACTGTTGAGATACGGGGCTTATAATAAAACAATATTAATTATCAATCGTCGCTCGGCTGACTCCTTTGTTCCGTCTAACAGCCATGCCAAGCCGTTTAATAACAGCGGAATGCGTGCATTAAGCCTCCGCCATTTCACGGCACTTCTGTTTAAATAATAAATTGGATTTCTATAAACTGCGCAGCTTCAAAGAATAGCTCTCACGTTCATATTAAATATTTCAATTCTCAAGCGAATGCTTCCGTTATACGTCGAACCACCGAGCTCTCGGCACGACGGAATGGAAATTACAACTTTTTAGCCGTGTTCGGAATATGGCGGTAGTTTCAGTTTGGGTTTAAATATTTTTGAAAAAAAACTGCACGAGGAAGTTTTTCACGTTACCTTTTGTTTACCTTTTTCGGTTTTTTGAATTTTATACCAGTTGCAGGAGGCGTGATGTGACACGTATAACAAAGGCACGCAAAATATTATGCGTTTTTGACGTCCCAGGGATGTGATGTTTTTTTAATCTGACGCATTAGTAATGGTGTGCCGCGAAGTGAGTCGGACTATTCTAACTTCAAAACAAAAAAATGTTTTTTTTCTTACAAAAAATAAATATTTTAACGTTACCGCGGCGACGTGTTTTTAAACCACGATATGGTGCTTTACTTATTATTACAAATTAAAGTTTATTTAAAACGGTTTCAAAATTCCTTTTCGAAGTAATCGTTCCAAACGATTTGTAATTTCTTACATAATTTGATGTTAATAACACTGAGTTGTAAACAAGGAACAAAGAAGGTAAATCAATTTGGTTCCCCTCGAATAGTCAGCAAACGGGGCGGAGTCGAATCAGTTTGTTAATAAATTCAAATTTATTCGTTGATCAGGCGCGCGTCTCGCTGCTAACGTATTTAAAAAGTGATTAGAAGTTAAATTGACACAATATGAACTTTTTGTCCCTGTTTTCAACTTAATCAAAAACGAAATTATTCAATTTGCAACGATCTAAAAAGAAAAAACTCTACTCAATCATGATTGCGAGTCCCTGCGTGCGCGAGTAAAGAATTCTCAGGGCACTCAAATTACGTATTTCAAAATGAAAGTACCTACATTTGAGAAAAATTTGTAAGCATTTAGAAATTTCAGAAATTCTATCGTTATAATGAGGTACCTATTCATTCAGCCAACAATATTTTCAATAACAGACGTTAATCTTTTTCTCATTGAAAAATAAATATTTGAGGAATTTGCTGAATTTAGTTCACTGAATAGAAATGCATGAAATAAAACGAAAAGAAAACCCTCGCAAACAAAAAACAAATTTCCAAATCCTTTAATACTAATCCGTTAATTCTAATGAAGTAGGAACGTCTGAAGTATCAAACGTAAACAAAAATAGTTAAGTACAACCAATTTCTTATTTTTTGAAGACGGTGAAAAACATGTTGTAGGTACTGTTGGAAGCTTGGAAGATAGTGATTCCATGTAACCTACTAAGTGTCTTAAATAATTGTATGAATGATTCATATACCTAGTAATATAATTTATGTATGTAAGTAATATGTTCTCACGCACACAAACAAGTTATAAGTAGAGATGCGTTAACTTCATACAAACCGTATTGCACTTACCGATGTACTTGAGACAGAAAGATTTGATTGAATGAAAATTATTTAATTCTTCTATTGTCACTTCTTTTATAACTTGAAATACGCCATTGAGTAGGTACGATCCCATCTGATATTAAATTGTTTTCAGCTAACTATACTTATAGCCTTCTATGAGTATCATCACCATTGACATCATGAACATTGGCTTATTCTCAAAAAGAGGTGAAACCTCTTACAATAATTAGCCAATAAAAATCATTATCACAGAGATTAATCACTGGTTATATTTGTTCTTGCTAATACATAACTTTGGTATTTATAACAAGGTCTAAGCCGAAGTTTACACTGTTGTTCGAAGGTGTAGGTTTAGAGCATTATGGTAAAGTATTCATGAACACTCATGAACACAAGCGTTTACGTCGGTCGGTCGCGCTTGACAGACATCCGGTATCGCACTCCTAACTTAAGATATTCATTTGCTGGATCATTATGTAACCTAGCTATGAGATATCGAATGATTAAGTAAGATGTTTTCTTTAATTGCGTTGATTGTGAAAATTCATGACGAACTCCGAAAAGCGCGACGGTAACTGAAGATCAAGAAAATATAACCCTGAATCTATAACACTTAAGTACAGTGTTTTGGTGTGGAGAGGAAAGTAGAACGGAGCTCATTTTTACGCGTTTCTAAAGGGAGACGCAGATACGCAGAAATGGAATAACAAATGCACATCGATAATTGGTATGTACCCTTCAGTACATACATAGGTCTCTGATTGTAGTTTCGGAGACCTGAATCGTAAATTTTGTCGTTACGAATTGGAACCACAATCCCCTCAGTAGCTCTGCGCATATAAACTTATGAAGCCCCGGTATCTCGCATAAAGGACGATTGATGCAAACTTATGCTACTATCAATTCCCGTTATATTATTCAGACAATCGAGATCGGTTCTATTTTAGCCACAATCCTAAGAACTTACCAGTAAAAATTTATGACACATCTGCATGTAAACAATTAAGTCATTTGATAATAATAGGATGCAAACAATCCTGAGAACTCATTATCTGTGATTTATCGAGGAGAACTCTATATTACAACCCTGACACAATTTATGAGTTTCAAGTTATTAGTTCACAGCTCAAAATAAATGTTCACCACATTCCGACTCACTGGTAATGACAATTTATTGTTACGGCGCTAAGCTTAAATACAATTTGAATATAATAGGTGATACCTACTTGCTAGACGCGTTCGGAAAACAAAGTGTGGTGTTTAACTTTTTTGTACTTGTTTACCGATGATTCATTAATTATTCTGTAGAAGTATAAAGGTACCTACTCGTATTACTTATGTACCTACATAAATATAATTTTGAACTAAAATTGAGAAGGATAAAACTTTTATTGAAATAAATGATAAATAGTTATGTAGTTGAATTTTCTAAAATAGTTTTTTTGTTTTACACTAAAATGACAGTAAAGTCTATATTAACGTGTCCTTTATAATTGGTCTAGGTTATGAGTTGTAATAAATCAGTCAACGCCATATGTAACCACGTAAAACATAGTAATATTTCCTTAGATAATAAATTATTGTAAATGACACACATTCACACATAACATCGTATTCTTTATAAATTATCGACTTTCTTAATTAAAAGTAAATAACACCGAACTAAAAAGTTGTCGACATTATTGTCATTGCAATCGACTAATTCAGTTTAAAGTTCTGGTCAAGACCCAAACTTTAACAATCTTGACTTGTGAACTATGTCGGCAGCGTCCCTCGCTGAGAGTGTCAGTCAATCCGACACCGGAAGGCGTGATGCCGGTCGAGTGTGACCACAGTAGCCCTTCGCCTCGGGCGTACCGAAATCTGTTTCTCTTAACGCTTATGTTTGCCTGGTACAAGATTTACGCAATTTTAAGTCAAGTATGAGAGCATAATGACCTAAAATTGTGTAAATAGAGTACCTACCTAATCTAATTTAAGTAAACATCAGGCGAGACTAGTTAATTTTATTTTATCAGCCTTGTTTAAAAGCTTTGATAATCGCTGTGTGTTTCTCGAAACCATAACTTAACATTAACTCAAGCTTTTTGATGTAACTGATCAAAAAATAAATCTGTTTAAATCAAACACACAAACACTCACAAAATCCTGTTTAGATTTGGTGTTTTATTAATACATGTTTATACTCGCGCTGTCCAAAGTGTCCAAAGAACGATTCAGGACGTCGGACAGTTTAATAACGGAAGACATGACGGTGAAGTAACCGCTACGAAATCACCTTGATAGAAGCGCAGGCATTATTGTTTCTGATGCCTGGGGACACAATATACAATGCAATAATGTTAGTGCCATATAATTTAATACGTAGGTAAATTCGTATTCCATTTAAGCTTCGAAGTATTTTTCGTCGTTACGATTTTTATGAGATGACATTTTTATTACCTATGTAATCAAATAGGTAATTGTATGCGTTTTTATCACAATTTCAGAGCAACAAAACGAATAATAATCGTCAGTTTCCAATTTGAGACCCATAATTGACTCATATAGTCACTTACTAGCTTTGTTCAATAAGAATAAAAACTACTCACTTAACATTATAAAGATCTTATTTTTATTAATAAAGTTGAAACATTTATCAACTTATACTATATTGAAATGCAACTCTTCAAGGTGTTATGACTGCGAAGTTTGTAGAAACTTCCCCTTTGGTGAAATTACCTGCCGTCGTAAAAAGCGTTTGTTTTCCACCGACCGGAGATTACAACCAGAAACTTTTAGTTTTGTTTGGTGAGAAGTTTTGCGTATTTAGAATAAAACTGTTATGTTCTGCCGGTATTATAGAACAAATTGTAAGGAACTAAATTTTATATTGTTTACTGAATGAAAGCTCAGTTTCCGATTGAATTGTAAGCATGATCACCCAGTAACCGATTACTTTTAATATCATACGGAATAATTTCAAACGTTCCATTTCATTACACTTTGTGCTATGTAAATTCAATTCGTACAATTAAACTGACAAAGCAGTAGATATCAGCCCAAATTGCGACAACACTACGACGTAAGAGAATGACCCTTGAGACGTTGTGCGCACATCCAAGAAAATTGAATTACACAGTCCGAATCCGAACCAATTAATATCTGTTCGGTGGGCGCCCACCACACTGCGACCGAGACAGATCCCACGACGGACTAGAATAAGTGACTTAAGGTCCGCTACTTGACCGCTGTGTCTGCAAGAAAACGAGGGTCATTTGTTTAAGTTTACCCTTCCAATTTGTTGGGAATGTTTGAAGATTGACATAAGATGTGGAAATAGATCGGCATATACACGGTTCATGAGTTTATTGAAGGAATTGTTAGATTTTTGTTTACTATTTCATATTATGGACGAAGCATGACTTCTATAGATTGAAGTAACGAAAAAACAAGTCTTACCACAATTTTCACAAATAAGGTATAACTTAATAATAACAAAGCAACACACTCACAGCCCCACATTACGATACCCCGTGTCGTCGTTACCATTGACAACACACAAGACAAGACCAAACCGGGAACAGTTTAAACTGATCGTTCAAATGTTTGCTTCGTCTAATTCCGTACCCCATCCTGCTTGTCGTATCACTCTACTATCGTAACCTGCTCGACATGGAATGGGCCAAAATATCAATAAAACAATAAAAATAAGTAATTGTCAATTTGGACAAGTCTAATTTCATCTTAATTCACCACACTAGCGCGTATTAACCCGTTGATGCGCAGATGTAGCCGTAGCATAACATGAATAACTGCCACTACCACTACCACCACAAAGAAATAAATGTTATATACATACATAATTACATATGTATGTACATTATCGTCATCGCAACCCATAGTAAAATTATCCCAATGCTGGGCAGGTTTCCTCTCAAAATGTGAAACTGAATTTACCTCGTATGTGCACTTGCTAAATATTTAGTTTTAGTATCAGACATGGATTTTAAGTTTTAACCGAAAAAGAACGATGCTGCTTTAAATTTTTGCATCTTTACACTAAACATAAAAAATAATAATCTCATTTAAAAACAAAGATGAGATTTCAAAAACCGTCTAATCTGAATAGATTTGCCGATAACAATGATTATACCGTTCAATTCTACAGCAGTACAATGTAGCATTAAGCGTAACATAACCGTTCTATCCAGTTTCAAATTCAATATCTCGGCAAAGCCATGTTAGTGTGAAAGTGTTTTATTTAGCGTTTTATACTCAAGGATTCGGAAAATGGAGTCGCGTCGATGACTATGGTTCAATTTCCTCTCGTTGAGTCGATTGCATTACATCGGAGCAGACTTCGGATATCCTTTACGACAATGTGGATTGTAAATATAGTTTTCTATTTTGAGCTAGCTTTGGACAAGAGCAAGGGGGCAGTAAAGGTGTAGCGGGGATCTGAAAGATTTACGTTAAAACAAGTACACTTTGGGCTATGGCAAGGATGTTTTCAATTTTGTCTGGGCATATTTGAAATCCTTTGAATGAAGAAATTATAAGTACTTCTAACGTAACAGTATATTTTTTTAAATAGGCAAGTCTTTCAGAGATACCGGAGAGTTTTTAGATTACCTGGGCTCTGGGATTAGGCGATCTCACGAGAACCCGCCTGACCCTTACTGCCCTACTATTTTCTATTGCAAAACCATTTTATTTAATAGCTGAAGAAAATCTTTTTATATACCGTTATAAGAATAATGCACACACGTAGGAGTTCCTTTTTTTTGGTACCTACATTTAAAGCTTATACGGAGAAGTGCATAATCCTTATAACGTATAAAGAGTTCCAGAAAGAAAATATAAAGAGTTACGCTTATTCTAAGTAAGTACTAAATAACTTATCACCATAAACATTTTCAAAAACGAACTATAAAAGAAAAAATAAGAATAAATTTAAACCTATTCATGAGTTTCTAAATTAGTAGGTACTAGGTAGATATTATTCCACTTAACACAGAGAGGACATGAGTTGATCCGTTATAATAATCACATCATAGTAACTGTAGTAATTTGTACCGAATTGTTCCATTAAATTAGCAGTTAGCTGCCTATTTGCATAAAGGGGTTGCCCGGGAACGAGGGAAGATGGTGATTTTTCTTAATCCGCAATCAACGTCCTTTGCCGTAGTTAAGTGAGGTATCAAGTAAAGAACAGAAGTAAGTATTGTGACCCTATAAACTGATATTTTAACTGTTGTAAGCAGATATAAAATAGAGCTTTAAAAAGAAGAGACTGCTTAGTAGTTTCAATGTTGAACTCCCAGATATGAATAGAAATTGATCAATTACGGTTTTATAATATAAGTACTAGCTCAATTAGAAGGCGTTGTTGTGTAACATATCTGGGGGCACGGCCTTGCCCCCGCCAAGTCGTGCGCGAAGCAACACTGTTGTACCATCCTGTTCTGGAACCATTTCGCCGCATTTTCCGGCTCCTATTTGAGAACCTCTGGCTAGCATTAGAAAGCTGAAATTATCGTCATCTAGTAAGCTATAATCACACACAAAAAATTCAAACTGCCGTTAACTTGTACACATTAACTTGTTAAAAAAATTTCAAGTGCCAAGCCACATAATATGAAATATACTTAATACTAAGAATTAGCAAATAATAAGGAACCTTACACTTGGCTCAACTTGGTCTAGAGATTTCATTACTTGTCAGAGATAAAAAGCAGCTCTATCGAGACTTGGCTATTTTTTACGGAATGTTTTGGTGGGATTTTATTGCGTTTAGGAAATATTTTCTATGATATTCTGCTGCCTCGAATATTAGGAAATATTTTTTAATCAAACACCCACTCACATAAAACATTTTATCAATCTCAATTCAATCGTACCAGTTAGAATGGTAGGTACAATGGACCAATGGAGAATGGACAATACAATTATATCTATAAAAAGTTTTAACATTTATGCTATTTTGTAAAGATATTGTAAAGTGTACCTATGTATTAATACTTACCTCAAAAATTTGTAACTTAGTGTTGATAAGTAAATGTAAGATTAGCCATCTGTACATATTAGTGACTCACTTTTTACGAGGACAGTTGGACAGTTGGACAGTTGAAGGTCAATAAACATTTATGTAAAATTGTAAATAAGTAGGTACTTTAATAGCAGGTGGACTTAATTGCTTTGTTGTTACTTCTATTAATAAACTTTGCTGCTTTAGTATCACTTATTTTATGATTATAGGAAAGTTTTGGAATACATAATATATTGATATAGTCGTATTGTGTATAATATATTCGAATAGATATCTTTATGTAACCTATATAACATCATAAGATTTAGATATTAAGTTTGCCTGTCGTCACAGCCCGTCACATAACTTAATGAAATTTTTACCGTTTCATTTATAATTATTTTAAAAGCATCACTGTGCCTGTTAGAAACCCTTACCCCGAGAGATGATCGCCATAGTCCTCCAGAATTGCTAACAATTACTAACAACTAATGGAACTAACAACAGGACTGTTATTAACATTATCTACCCCAATTCTCATACGTACCGACAAACTGAACGAATTACCTATGCTCTAAGTAAATTTGAGTCTCTCCCACTCGTTCTCTGTGTCCCAGTCGTGATGGGCTCCAGCGGACGGATGATGCTTGCTCGTTTGCTTGAAAATTGTGAAATACACGTATATTTGTCTGGCTATGTGTTAGCTGCAAAAAGCATTTTAACATTAATTTATTCAGCGCGTGTTCTCGACTCATACCCGTCTTTCTCTTGAGCATGTAACGACGTTAGTATTATGTTTGGAAACTAGCTTCTCGCCTTTGACATAGCTGCCGGTTAAGTTCCGAGGCGAAGAAGCAAAGGATCTTAACGTAATTTCGTGTCGAGTGTGAGTAAACAGGCAGAAGAGAGTGCGATGTTAATTAGACAGCGTAAAGCGGACGAACGGAGCCTCAGACACTTGAATCGTTAATTGCAACCCTTCTCGCCGTCACGGCTTTTTGAAACGGAGACCGGCAAGACGTTGCCGTGTAATTCGTCGAGCTTAGATTTTATCTCGGATAATGTTAGTGTTACTTGGACTAGCTGGGCGTTAATAAATCGCGTGATTAGTGCGGTGATGCTTGAATATCGCTGATGAAATTGGTGTTGATTTCGCGAGTTATGATGGTGAGGGTAAAGTTTTATCTAACTGTTATCTACGTCGTCCGTAGAAATATCATTTTTATTTCATTGAAGAAGGAGAAGAGGAAGAAAATTAAAAAATCGGGCGAAATAAATTTTACCTATGTTTTTATAAGTACTAATTGATTAAATTTGAACTTGTTCTCTATATTTTTGGAACGAAGTTCCTTACGGCAGGCTTGGAGGAGATACGCATTTTGCTGCGCGACCGAAAAAAATGTGATAGTAAAACCGTAAGAAAATATGCGTGGAATAAAAGCGTTATATTGTGTGTAATTTATTATTTCCTAAAATACTGAATTTCCTAAATACTTTCCTGTACTTAAATAAAAACTAATCAGCAAAATTTAAGAGAAAAATCAAGAAAACCTACATAAAATTGAGCACGATTTTTTTGCAAATTGTGTCGATTCTACATTAGCCGAAGGAACTTCGTTCCTACCTGGTGTCCCACGACACCACATCTTTTTATTTATTACTACTTTCCAATGTTTTTTATCCCTCACCCGGTGTAACATTGCAATTGTAATTACATTAGACAAGCCTTGATATTGGTTAAGTAGGTATTTGAGAAGAAATCAACAAGCGGTCCCTTACTTGTTTTCTTGACTACCGATTCAGATGTCCGGACATCCGACGCGGTGGGTCAAGGGAGCGAACACCCTAATAAATATGTTCTTGACAATTAGTAGGCATAACTAGAATTCGTACACATTCCTTTAAGAGGGATATAAAATTAACTAAGCAGTTGCAGAATCCTAACACCACATTCTGTTGCAGGTTAATTGAAGCTGGGCATGATAGAGCCTAACATTGCCCAAACATGGGCGTACCTAGGCTCCTGATTCAGGAAAGTGAAATTGCCTGATCCGAAAGAAACAATTACAATTCTTCAAACAGATATTCGAAACTATACCTAACTATGTTAATACATATACATATAACGGTGCTAAGGTCCGAGCGGTCGATATAATTTGGGTTATACGTGGCTGGAGGTCAGAAATAATAGTCAGTACACCGAGTTTAAAGGTCTATTACAACACTTCAATACAATTTTATAACAAATAATGAACTATTTCCAAAATTAATTCAGATTACATTAAATTAAACATAGAAATAAAGCTTACGACAAAATAATAGCAAAGTAGCAAAGGATCAGCAAGATTACTTCGGATTAAACATGGAAATGCGGCAAGTTTGGTATGGCAGTGGGTTCTACACGTCTACTCGGTCTAAGCGCTCAATTCCGAAAAAGCCCCCCATCATAACAGCTCTGGTTCTTTATAATGTCATCTCTAACCCCCACTCCGTGCCAACCATGCCCAACCAATAACTGTTTGACGTTTCCACAAATAGTTAAAGAGATTCTACACAGATGGCGTTGAAAGATCAGCGCAGGACTTTACTGCACTCCGACAAGTAGTTCCAGCGATTCTCCACAGATGGCGTTGAAAGACCAGCGCAGGACTTGAGTGCGCTCCGACATATATATCTAAATCAACTCATAATTTATAAAACGAATCTAGTAAATGCTAGTAGCTTTAGTCTCTATACATCGTCGCATTATCCCTCAAAACAATAGCCGTTGTCATAACTTTATGTGGACGGAGTTATGGCGACTATTTACATTTTCACTATTGTTATCAGGACAATGCGTACAACGATACTTTAAATTCATAGCAAACGCAAAGAAAAACTCAACAAAAATAAATTCAAGCAATTTAAAATACGAGGGTTTTAACAACGGAAATTAATATGTCGGCAACATTCGAAATTCAAATTGGTTGCGCTAAAAAATGCTGGGCGCCCGAAAATTTTATTCTAAAGCTGAAAATATTTTCGATTCTAAACGTCTATTTCTATGTAAAAGTATAAATAAGTACTCAGTAGTACAACCTGTTTTCATATTTATACCCTCGTACGTGGAATATGTAAATATACCAAAACAGTTCACTTGGATGGCTATTCAATTCCGACGAAAGGACCGAAGCCAGCCAGTTTTAAATATTCCATGTGCGGTCAAGCATAAAATCTACAAAGAAAATGTATTACCTATCTTTTATTGCATTTCTACCCTTTTTCTACGACATTGGTCTCGAGATAACACGAGTTATAGCAGTTTTATCAATATCATAAGTGCGGGTAATATCCAATAAATCACCGTATCTATCTGTAATAAATGAGTTAGTTTATAATATGTACTATGTTTATATTTTATTCCCATTACAGATGACGGCAAAATTCATTTTAACGTCATTTTCATATCAATTTTTATTTGATATTTTCAAATCATTTGTATTCTGCACCTTTTTAAATATTTTTCAAAAACTTTTCACTTAACTCCTTCCTCATCTGGAATCGCATTGGAAATTCCTTACACACATATAATGTGGTATAATGTCTTAAATGTATGTACCATAATATAGTACCTATCTACCTAAAGGACTAAACATGAAAGAAAGGCACTCAATTTCTATAATTAAGTAATTGAGCAATTATGTTACTTCCTATATGTATTGTACCAAATCAAAATTTGTCACGAATACTAAAATAGCACTTTGATTCTCATATAACCGTTTATGAAACAGTTTTTCTAATTAATTTGAATTTGAATGCCAAAGCAACGATATTTTTGATGGTATGCAATACAAAGAGTATATTTTGAGTATAAATATAGGTAGGTACAAAAGCTTAGTGGGCGCTTCCTAAGGTTTCTGTTATTTCTTGAAGAAAATATATCATTATCCGTATAATTACCAACATAAGACGCTTACAAAGTTAATTAGAGGGGCAGTAAAAGGCGTAATAGATCCCAAGCATCCTCTCAATCAAACGTTTCCTGGGAAGAACCCTTTTTCTCAGATGTCAACGGGTTCTTTTCTTGTCAATCGCACGCTCCTTAAAAAGGGGGCTGTTAATTGAAATAAATATTTGCGTAGCTAATTCTCTATTGAACGACACTTGTCGCTTGTCAATTTGCGCGGAATTTTCTACTTTGTTTGTTTTTACCTTAATTGAGTCATGTTTATATTAATAATATACAGCCGCGTACTTCGCTTTCATTCAAGTTTATTTTGTTACAATTTAAATTACTTGAGATGGTATTAATCAAAATTTAATGCTATATTTTGGAGTTAATTACAAGTACACTTACGATTAAATGTCACGAGTTCACGACTTTTAGTGATTTCAATCCAGGTCTCTAAATCTCCGCCTCAAGCCCTCTAACCGAAACCATTTACCCGTCTCCAACAAACATTAGTAATTCAGTGTTTAACTTATCCCGACAGCGGCAATAATTGCGTCAAACACTTTGCGGATTTCTATTAAGTTTTCGTCTTTATCCAACAAAGGCAATCGAGCCACACTAATGGGATGGTACAATTGAAACTGCTCTCCGGCAAATCTCGCAATAAGTATGCATCACGTCGCTGCTGAACTGTCTAGATCTCGACTGATCCAAATCCAATATTCTATCCACTGCACACTGAGATTACAAATGATTAAGTAAATTAAGAATTAAATTTTAGTCTATTTTTTACCCTTAACATTTTTGTAAATCGTATCTGGTGAAATCAGAACTCATAGATCACTCGCATATCTGTTAGTCTGTCGCTCTTTTACATGCGATTTTTTACGAACCTAATGGATACGATTAATTTAATCATACTATATAAAGTTAGGTGAATTAATCACGGACGTAATTGTTTTGTAAGCGGGTTGGACGTGAATTCTGTTTTTAATTATAGAAATCAATTGAAAACGGCTGTTTTTCTGTTGTAAATACAACTTGTAGGAGGTAATGAAGTAAAATAAAGCATGTTTTACATCTTTTTACAATGTTGATTTTGCAATAACTGATAAGTACCTAAATTATAAACTTTACTTTAAAAGCTACATACTAAACAAAACTAAGCAAGAAAAGGGAAATATATCGAATTAAGTAACATTAATATGACATGTTAAATAAACCATTTAAAATATTTTTAATAACATAAAAATAGCACTAACTTAAATGGAATTAAGTAGGTTTAATAAATACTGGCTGCAGCAAAGTTTCATATTTTCCTTTTTCATGTACAAAGCGAAATGAAAGTACCAGGGGAGCATAAGTCGCGTAGAGCGCGCAAGTGTCCAGAATGACCACTAGCTCCTCTTTACGATTATTTGAGTGGGCTCAGACGTTAACGTCCTAATTTATAACGTTAATACAGCAGACATGATTGCGGCCGGCGGCTACATTACGCCCATCGTGCGATATTAGTGCTCGGACTATGGAGTCCATGCTGATACAGGGTAGGTATTATCCACACTCATCCTACGGATACGATGTTTATGATCACAGCTGTTGACTGCCACGTTACGGACGAATGAATATACCTACTGATATTCGTTTTAGTCATTTAGGCACTTCTCACATTACGCTATTTATTAGCTACGCGACTGCGACGCAATCCCAAAATTCTATGTATCTGACACTTTTGACTGACAGGAGTCGCATCGTAGACGCGTCTCCTGTCAGTGACATGTGGGTAGGAAGATGATGATGATGAAGTATTTTTAAAAGTTTCATGTGTCAAGTTTGTTCATTTGCTAGTTATTGGCGTACGGAAAACAAGCAAAAAAGTTGCTTCGTTGAAAAATTATCGGCAAAGTTTCTTCCGAGCCACGAGCAACGTGCAAACATGGCAGTTAGCCTGATGCATGTGTCGAGTCGCAAAGAAATAATGAAACGGGGGATTTGATTAGATTCCTCAGGGAATCAATTTGCGTCTTGTTGGGTTTAATGAAATAAAATAGAAATAGGACCCCCCCCCCTTCAACTTGCTTCTTGCATTTTAGCCTCCTACTTTGCTTTTCGTATGTACATAGCTTCACGCACGATCTCGAATATGACCACAAATAAAATAACTACAAAGTGTCTGGTCAACTATGTCTGAACGCGCTGAACATAAAAACTACTGAATAAGTTTTCATGTTTTAGGTTCAGGTGTTCAGAAAGTAGGTAGGTATTATGTTTAACTGAGGTGTGACGGTTGTATCTATTTTTTTGGAAGTAAGAGATTAGAAAAACTCCCACGCGTACGAAATCGTGGATATATCTAATTACATATAAAAATGACTAACGTCTAACAATCTAAAGTTTCTGTAAACACGAATGTCAGTAATAAAAACATACCACAATTACCCACATCGCAATTACGAGTTGCTAAGCGCCGTATTAAATTAAAATGTGCCGCAATCAGGAGTCGCAAGGGACTCGCGATAGCTTTACCTTGATTGTTCGCGGGTCTGATCGACACGCACTGAAGGGCTGACACAAAGGGTTTCTAAGGTGGGTTTTAGTAGGCACAGAATTCCTTTTTGACGTTTTTCTAAGATATTATAAGTTTATTCCTACACGAGTATAATATAGGGTTGCTCATAGCATAGCGTGGTAGGCAAACCTCCAGGCCTGGGCTTCAACGCATTAATTTTTAGTTATTTTCCTGGCTTGTTCCGATTAAAAGTGGATTGCAGTCAATTTAATGGTTAGCTGGTAGAGAATGCTTTAAGCATTAAGCTCGCCATATGTACCCTATTTGTTTTTTGTGGTCATTAAAGCTTAAATAAATAAATAAATAAATAAATTTAAGAAAAAAAAGATATTCTTTCATGGTGAAGGTTTGATTGAATGTAATGTACCTAATAAATTATTTGAAGTGATAAAATAATATATACCCAACCTATCCATATCGCAATTCAAAATAGTTTTTTGTATCTACCTACCTACTCATAAATGTCAGTAAAATTTTTACATTGGATGAAAAAGTTTTGACATCACTTTCAGAGAGACAGAATCGTATGCAGAGTAGTGCAGTTTTACAGCATATCAACAAAACCGAAACACCATATCAACGAAACACCGCTACGGTTATTACGCACTCTGCATTCATAACTAAGTGCATAACAGCATTGAAAAATCGCTTTCTTTGTCGACTGAATCACGCGAAGAATCACTAACTCGAGGTCAAGTTGTCGAGTGTTTGACTCACCAATACGAAAATAAAGACACAATTTGTGTAATATTGGACATTGAATACTGTATTTACTACGTATCATGTATCTACTTCAATTATGTGTCACCTGTCTAGTGGCCGCGGCCGCATTTGGCTATAATCCATTTAATAGCCCGTTACTGAATACGAGTTATAAACATTGAGCAGGTTTAGAGAATACCCTCTCCAGTGCGGATTTGTGAAGGTGTCTGCGGCCAACCCAACAAATATCAGGAGTATTAAAGCTCTCGAATGCCCCCGATTTTGCTTAATGGCAGCTATCTTACAATAGTTACAATAATATCCGGCACTGCCAGCTTTACGTGGTCTCCTAAGTAGAAAAATAATCGAGGGGTTTGCTACAAGTTATCACCCATCCAACTACCAACTAGACCCACTGTTGCTTAACTCGGACGATCACTTATAATGGACTCAAGAAGCTGGTCAAAGCGCAATTACCGAAAGAAAACCCTTGGCCACTAAAAATTCACGAATATAGAAGCATGCATCTCACAACTATTGATATACAACTGCTAGTTCGAAATGTCTTGTAATGAATTTGTTGTCACGATTTCACAAAGAAACCCTACGACGTGCAGAAGTATTTTGTACGTTATAATTCACATGTAAAAGGTTTGGAAAATAGCTTTTTCGTAACATTGTCTGAGGACAAACAGCTCACAAAAAGGTTATTGTTATATAGGATTAGATGGGTATGCTGCAAAAATGTTACCTTCCCACAAATCATTCCTATCTAAGACAAGGGTCCTCACTATTTATTTTGCTCGGGTTTAGTGAAAGGTATTATTACTGGTTTGAGGATTATAAAATAAATAAGGAAAAATGGTCAGGCTTAATGTTCTTTGAAGCCTTGAAGATGGCTTAATGTTTTTTACTAGTAATAAAATAAACCGATGTCAATCTCAACTCAATCGATGCTGACCCTCCATTGCTACAGATATATTACAATTCGTCTGCTGCATTTAGACCTCCTGAAACAATATAAGGGGTCTCCAACTACTATTTTGGCCCATAACCACACAGCACCCCTATCGATGGACGACGATGATCACTGACCATCAGTCCTAGGTATCTAAGTCCTAATTTGTCTGCACTTTAAAACAAGTACTACTTACAAACAGGTCAACCTTAGACAGATATCAAATATAAGATTTAAAGCATGATTCCGGATTAGATTTATCTACATGCAGGATATACGTCTAATCATAATTTTCAGTAGGCACTTCGAACTTACTTTGCAATTTTTGTTTTATTACTCTGTATGCAGTGCCTAATGTACCTACTCTTTCATTTATTACTTTATTTTTCTCTTTAATATTGTTCCACTTTCGCTGAAAGGTAGGTACCTATATGTTTAGTCTAAGGGTTAACAAGTGAATTTGTTTTTCTATCAGCAATCACTTCCCAAAATTAGGAGTACCTACTGTAACCTAGGCCTTCTGTGGATTAGACCTATGTTTCAACCAGTGAAGTTCTGCAGTTGCTTACTAAATGGACATCTACCTAATGCGAATCCAGCCTTATTTAACATCGCTCATGATCAATTGGTTTTCATGAAGATTGACATAAAGTGTCTGGCACAACACAACACAACAATATTTTTATATTGGACAGAATATTGCATCGGAATACTACCTAGTAGTTACCTATAGTCTAAGAATCTTTCGTATTCACAAACAAATTCTATAGCTCACATTACTTATAATTTAATTACAGTTAAATTAAACCGTATGTAGTCAAACCATAGTATTTTATTTTTATTTAACTTAATCAAAGCTATTATCAAATAAAGAAATAAATAAGTATAGAATTAGAAATTAGTTGAACGACGGGTGTCTGTTACACTACCTAGAACCTATAGAACTACTAGAGAACCGCCCGCTTCGCTTTGGGACCCGTAGATAACAGCTGCGAAGGTCCAGCTACCGTAGGAATCTCAGCTAAAAAGTAGCCTAAAACATTTGCCTATGACTTAAGTATATTACATGTAGTATTTGATAGCGTGATTCAGAACTTGCTAATAAATTTTACTAACGCCATCTATTAACAACTCCGGAACTAAATATCTAGCAACTAACAAAAATCGATCTTCCCATGGGAATGAGATGTTTTTCCACGGTAAAAAGTAGCCTACGTCACTCTCCACCCTCCTAACCATCCCTACACACATAAACCATACCATATAATAGCTATGTTGCGACGTGAAAGAGTCACAAACAAACAAACACACTTTCACATTTATAATATTAGTAAGGATTAAAGTTTGTACAAGGATTCTTTACACATAAAGAAAAGCGTGAAGTTTGAGAAACGTTTTTCATAATTCATCCTTAAAAAGGGTAAAAATGAGGTACTGAGGAGTGCAAATTATAACCTTAAAACCTCTCTTATATATCCAATATTATATCCAATATTCTTTCGAAACAAATCACGGACAGAATCGGACAAGATCTCAAAACAGAACTAAGACCTTTAAACCGCCAACCCTACATCAGTTTTCACGGTGAAGTGAGCGGGTGGATGTTCGGAATAACTAAAACAATGCGTCTGAAATCTTGTCTAACTGCTTGACATGCCGAACGTTCAATTACCGTTGGCTGTGCGTCTGCGGTGCCTGTTTATACTTACCGATCGGTCTACGCCAATAAATATTCTCCACCGCGATAAATCATACAGGATAAACCAAAGAGCAAAGGTACCAATAGAAGGGGTATTTGTTTATCGGCTAGTTGTGCCCGCGACTACGTTTGTGGGAGTTTTCCCGCGAAAAACTATTTCTGATATTCCGGGATTAAAAGGCGTCTTATTTTGGCATGTTGATAGGTAGTCCGGACAAACGGAAAGACAGACAGACTTCAATATTTAAAAAAGTTGTTTGCGTTTAAATAAGTGCTTATTTTTTTTCGCGGAGGAAACTGAGAATTATTTTCGGAGTACTTTGAGAATAAGCCTAAGGAAGGCCTTAAACCAGTTATTTACAGTACCTACCACGATACCTACAGACAATTCAGCGTAGTTCCTAGAGTCCATCGAAGAGTCCCGGTTTCAATTCATTGTAGGCTGTGTTGGTTTGGCGTTCCTAATATCTATGGGTGACTTTCGCCGCTTATTATCAGGTGGATCGTTCAGATCGTTCTCCTTCATATCATATCATATCAAGAATAGGGCTTCTATGAACCTTGGCCTTTACGTTTAATAAAGAAATAGAAGGTGGTACGTGGTGCGCGAAGCCTGGTGTGAAGCCAGTGGTACGTAGTGTGTTAAGAACTCTTGGTGTGCGAGTTGTTTGGTCAGAGTTACTCAACACACACAACCGATTTACTGTAAGACCATAAGTGCTGGTTACAAACAAATAAAATACGACCATTTCAGCGGGTTGATTTATTGTGCTTGGCTTCGAGTCATCGATTTTTAGGGTTCCGTACCCAAAGGGTAAACGGGACCCTATTACTGAGACTTCGCTGTCCGTCCGTCCGTCCGTCCGTCCGTCCGTTCGTCTGTCACCAGGCTGTATCCCATGAACCGTAATAGTTACACAGTTAAAATTTTCACAGATGATGTATTTCTGCTGCCGCTACAACAACAAATACTAAAAAACAGAATAAAATAAATATTTAAGTGGGCGCCCATACAACAGACTAGATTTTTTTGGCGTTTTTAGGTATACATAATGGTACGGAACCCTTCGTGCGCGAGTCCGACTCGCACTTGGCCGGTTTTTGATGCAAAATTAGCTATTTGTACTACCAATAGGTATCTTTATTCTATGAGATGGCACCGATAAACCAACTCGCTGAACGATCGTCGATTGCGTCGAAAACATAATTTACTTATCTTGCAAACAAACAAACCATTGGATATTAACACTGCCCTCTACGAGACAAAACTTTTATTACTGAGCATCTGCCCGATCTTGAACTCAATTGAATTAATTTAAATCATTTAAACGTGTTAAGTACCTACTCCATATGGCGGTGGGCGCCGCAAAAAGTGTGAGAATAAACTTTCTTCGCTTCAATACTTATAAATGCCTTAGATTTAATTGTCGAAGCATGTAAGTTATACTAATAATTATAATGTTCAACATGACTTCAAATTCATATTAAGTTAAGCTACGTATTAAACTTTGTTTTCGTAAAAAAATGTTTAATTTTATGTTTAAAAATTTATTTGATTTTAACTAAAAGCCGCCTCTTAATGGCTGCTATATTTTGAATGGGATTGAAAATATATATTTTTTATTTTTAAGTAAGTGTGCACACCTATTTATATCTTAAATGCTTGCTCTCGCTTCGTTTCTGGAACGTTTCTTCGTTTAAGTCAATATTACCTCCACTTTACTTCCACCAAAAAAACTATTTATTATTATTTTATATTTCTACGGAATTGATAAATGAAATTAACCTTTTTGAATCGTTAATCGATTGAAATACGGAAATTATAAAATTAAATATTTTTGTCATAGAATCTTTTCTTTAACATCACCAATAAAAGTTTACTTTTAATATCTAACTCGCTCTGTCCTTCGTCAGTTGGTACAGTTTTATCTAAACTCTATTATTAAATGATAATACACCCAAAAGATATAATTTGATTCATGAAAAAGTAACAAAAACTTATTCGAAGCATCACGTCAAAAATTCAGTAGTATTTTACGTTATTTTTCAGTGCGACTGCATCATTCATTAGGTTCGTACATTATTAACGATACCTCAAACACATCGCCTGAAAAGAAAGCATTCGTCTTCTAGAGAGAAAATATTTACTGTAACGTAGCTTCCAGCAATTCTCTAAATGTGAGTGCAGTACAAAGAAAAATAAGAAGAATGTTACATTTGAAAAATACCCTAGTACCTTTGATGATCTAATGTCTAGATGGAACATCGAATCCGCGCAAACGTGGCAAAAAATTGTGGCCAACCGTTGACAAACGTGTTAACATCGCCTGCACGCACACATGCTTGATATTGTTCCCTTGTTTTTTTTGTTTTCATTTGAATTTCCGTTCTCGGTCTGGGTGTGTGTCCTTGTCTTGTGTGTTGTCCATGGCACCCAAGACACAGGGAATCCTAGTGTGGGGCTATGAGTGTGTAGCGTTATTATTATTATTATTCGGGAAAATTTCTTCTTCTTAGCTCGTGAGCTGGGTTTTACGACCACATTTACGGGCCATAGCCGAGTAAATGCAGGGTGTTGCTTAACAATTAATTATTATATTTTGAATGATAGGGTATCTAATTATTATTATCATTATTATTGTAGGGCCACGCTCAATCTAGACATTAGATCATCAAAGCCTAGTGCTCACGGGGTAGCTTTATCATATTTCCTTTCTTAGTAAATTACCTTGTTAGTTATGTTCTCGAACTAAAGTACAAATCGTAACACAACAGTCGCTTTATTTCGCTTTTGTTCTTGTAAGAACTCTTGTCAAATGTAGAATAATGGGTACGTGTTTTTGAAACAAAATACAATACTTTGTTATAGTTTTTCGGTAATATTGCACATTGTGCAAGAAGTTCTATAGGTCTATCCGAGTACATCTATTTGGCCTGTGGTTCTATCTATATTTATTGCGTATATATGGTTACGCAATAAAAAGGTGTCTTAACTTCATTCTAATAGTCTAATAGTCGTCAAAATCTTCATTTCACTCTTTATCTTCTGCTTGACATCCTCTCCTCTCCTAGTGCGTGCCAATATATTAGGTCTTCCGCTCATCTAATCCAACCATTTTCACCTTCCTTTCTGACGTCATCAGTCCATTTTAATAATAGGTAGGTACGTATAAAGCAGACCCGTACTCCAAAGTAGGTGAATGCAGACGGGGATTACATTTTTATTTTATGTAATGAAAGCGCGTCTCTAAGTAATAAATGCATTGTAAAATATTTTATTACCGAGTTGATAAAGTTCTTGCTATGACTCAGATGCTGTAATGTTGTTATGCAAGGAACAACATCTCGTAAAACAAATTTTACATTTGCGCAAGTTTTTAGTGCCGCTATTAACGTTTTTAATACAAACATCTTACTACTGCGAGATTTGCGGATTGTGAAAGAGAAATTGAGTAGGTAGGTAAATGAGTAAATGTCCGAGAAACGAGCATAATATCTAAACAACTTGTACCTAATGGCTCCTAAGCCCCCAGCACAGAATGGATCGTATAGCCATGCGTCGTTTACCATAATGACCATAGAACTATTTAGAGATAATGAAAAAAATCCTGATATCTACATTTAAAATAATAAATAAATAATAAATAAAATACTAATACCTTAAAACATAACGCACCTACTATTTTAATTTTGTTTTACATTCAATACGTACTCCCTAAATACATCGTTAATTCCACGTCACTTTCATTACAGTCCCTCCTGAGCGCACCTTTTGAGCTACGCCTACGGTGGAAACGGAACACCCAATACACCGTAGCATTCAGCATTGATTCAGCGCTACGACACTTCAAAAATAACCATTTAAACTGTAGTACCTGCGTTTAAAACCGTTCACATTAGCTTCCTCACGTGAACTCGACACATCAAAGGGAAATTAGTCGCCGAAAAGTTCCGACATCAACGCGTCATGACGATCTAGCTATTTCAATGTAAAGGCAGATGTCCACTTGGAGAAGAGAGGATAGGTGACTTATGAAGTTTTTTTTATGTCCATCATGTAAAGGAATGTAAAGGCAGGTTTCCTCTTGCAAAAGAGAGGATAGGAGACTTATGAACATTTTTTATGTCCATCATGTATTATGTCACTATGGCTTATGGCCCATAAGTTATGGGTACCTATGTGAAAACTTAAATTAAATATGAACCTAGTTCTATTCAATAAAATAATAGTTTGGAAAACTTAAAACTTGCTTTTGTAATGAATGCAAAGTGAATTATAAATGCTATACAATAAAAATCACTGTTCTGTAAATCGCTGAACAGTTGTCTTGTCTGAAACAAATCTTGAGCGTAGTATCCGGTCTTGCGTGTCATTAAATTGCATTGCAATCGAAACTCAAGGAATATGCAAAATTTCAAGTCCATAAGAGGAAATAAATGCATAATATAGTTCTACAACTTACAAAATTTAATCAATCGTTTATACAACATTAAACATAGCAAATGTAAATGAAATATTTATTTGAACTCTTTACCGTCTCACATTAAATTTTTCCAATCATGGTGTAATTTTTTAAGAATATTATTTTTATTATATTAATAATTTGAAATTGAATTAGAAGAACTCAGACATACATACTCGTAGTAGTCTAAAATTTCTACTTAATACGAATGCGCCGTCGCGCCGCACGATATTAAATATTACGCCGGTTATTAGCACATAAACATCTGTGAATAACGGTGGAAGCCTGCCCTTAGAGTAGGTAATGACGCCAATACGCATAAAGCAGCCCGTTGAAACAGACCACTCCATCAAGGAGCGCCATTTAATACGCCTGCATAATTCCCAGCAAATACCAGACGATGGCGACCTCTATTAGGCCCTCGTTAAAACAAGATTGGAGCGAAAATTTTCTTTTCCCTATTTAGCAGAGCCGGGAACTTTGAGATAGCGAGAGTGCATTTCTGAGTGGAAAATTCATGAATGGAAAGGAAAACGACGAAAACGTAATGACGAACGGCATTATAGGTGGAAGCCGATTTTATTTTTATAGGCTTTGAGTAGACTGTCGTCTGTCTCGTTTATAGCTTATTGCATTAGTCTTAAATTAATGAGTGTTTGAAAAATTTTGCTGAAATATTTATGGGCTTAATTTTCAGATGTGATTTTAAAATAGTAGTGTTAAAGCTAACGTACTCCTCACCAAGGCATTCGATCCCAACAGCGGGGTAATTTTGGGTTGCAATGGCAAAAGCTCTAAACGTGTAAAACATTATGGGCATGATGATGAAAGATAATATATCTTCAAATAACAAGTGGTATTTGTGAAAAAAAGTTATTGTCATTAAATTAACATTTAAGATTATAATGAGGCATCAAAAATCAGGGCAAAGAGAAGAAACGCCCGAAAGGAAGTTAAAGAGGCAAATGTTTGTACTCACAGATTTTAAAGTACTTATATTCAAATACGAAGTTGAAGCCCAAATCCTATTAAAATAATAAATAGTCCATCATAATCTTTCGTAGTAAACGTTTAATATGGTGCACTAATACATCCAATTTTGATATTAAAGCAATACTGTTTTCGGTTAGACACGATTCCGCGAATGTCTGGCGAACCTATAAACGTAAATTGCCTGACGAACTAGTTTTAATTTCATAATTCTGTTGCAGTCACGAATGAGACTAGCTACAACTAATGTGTTTTCTTGGAATAATCAGAAAAATTAGGTTAATTAACCTTATTATATTCTGTTTGTAACCATCGATAACCAAATTAGCCAACGTATCGTAGGTCACTGGTGGATTTATATTTTTAACCAACTTTTAAAAAATGCAGAAGGTTTATGTGTGCCACCTTGTAACTTAGTAGTGGATGAACCAATTTTCAGCTTTTTATATTTGAAAGCTAATGCTTGTTGTTTGGTCCCATGTAGATTGTGCGACATTTATGAAGAGAAGTTTTAGTTATCTCTAGTGATCGATGTTGAAGAAGTAATTTTTGCATAAATTAATTGTATTGGCTTCTAATTTAGAGGATGTCGTTACCTCGTTACGGGTGACCAAACATCAGGTGGTCGTTTTTTGTCGCATTTAAATATGTTTTTACTGGAATGTGTTGCATGTAACATGTAAGTAACAAACGTAGTTACTAAAAATCACAAAGACCTAAGAGCAAATATTTGCCCCAGCGGGGGATCGCACCTTGGACCCCATAATCGGAAGTGCATAAAGTATTGCGACTTTGAGTAAAAATGTTAGAAATCTTACAGACGCCAAATCTTTGGACGTGCAACATTTATAAGACGTATATGTTTTATTACAAAGTTTTATGTAAATGTTTTATCAGATGCTACATCATAAATGAAATCGGTTTACGAGCGTAAGAAATGACATGCAACTGACGCGGTACCTACTCTTAATACTTGTATTTTATTCTTAACATACCTACAAAAAGAGTTGTATTAAGGATCGTAAAGTAATTTACCTTTGTTTGTGTTCAAATAAAGAGAAAAAATTATCCAAATAATAATAGCATGTAGTGTAATGGTTGAAGATTGGTCTATGCAAAGTTACCTGACTCTAATTTGTGCACGCACCTCGCTAATAAATAAATAATCAAACCTAGAACTCTCTGAATACGATCCGACGTGATAACGACTGCGTTCTAAGTACAGGATATTTATAATGTGTCTTTATAGTGCAAAATTAAAAGTAGTTTGTGAATTTTCTTTATGGAATGAAGGAAGTAAACGAGCATGCACCACCCTTCTGCTGCCTACATAGACCTAGAACAATACTCAAATGGGGTAAGTAACTCCAGTTAGGTGTCACAACATTAGTTGTTTGGTTTGATAGTAAAGTGATACTTAGTCCGGTTAGTTTTTGTTAGTCAGTCTTATTCTGATACAGTCATAGTTGTGTTACTACTCTTGAGGACTGAGATGATCGCCTCTAAAAAGTGTAATCGGCTCCACACCTTCATAACCCGAAAACAATAATTGCTGTTTAAATAATTACAACGCAGTAGAAACGGTTCTCAGTAGGTAGGTAAGGACTCTGGCTTACAATGGTACCTATAACCCAGCGATATACCACCAATATACCCATTGGACGTAGTGTCGAAATAAAAGTCCTGTGGGAATTCTTTATTTTCAAATAAAGCAGTTGCTAAGTGAGTAAACCAGCGACAACAAGTAGGAGCGGCTCATTCACACGACGACGAATCGTCTTTTTTCACGAATCGTCTTTTTTCACGATTCGTTATTTTTTTTGACGGCGGCAATGCTTTTTAAATACGCATGTTCACACGCTTGACGAATCGTGAAAAAAGACGAATACGGATACGTCTTTTACAAATCACGAATCGTGAATGTTTTATGATTATGACGGATACGTCTTTTAGAAATCACGAATCGTGAATGTTTCTGAACCAATCTGAACTGAGCTAAATCACGAAATAAATGTGAACTTCAATGCGGAAATCGCCCGATATTTTGACGAATCGTGAAAAAACACGATTCCGTATTCAATGTGAACGTCCATCCGTCAAGACGTATCGTGTTTTTTGACGAATCGTGAAAGACGTATGCCGTGGGAATGAGCCGTAAGTATCAAATACTGCGGCCCTCAAGTTTGCTTCGGGAACAAAACATCTTTGTTTTGTCCACTTTGTTGCAGGCTGTAAATCTTCAACACAAACACAAACAATACGTGCTTACATAATTTTACATCTTCCCCGTCATATGGCAGCTACTTTGTATTAAGTTTCAGATTTATTTTTGGACTTTAAAAGTTATTTTAACACGTTTCCGTCTACGTAAAAGACTGGCATGAACTTATTTTACCTAAATCCGAAACCATTGCAGACAATGAAATTAATTTTAAATTATTGTCTCAATAAAACTAAAAACTGAAATTACAAAAAGCAATCTTTGCATTGGTACCTACTAGACATATCGTTATATATAATATTCAAGACCAATTATAGAAGGGATAAAATTATATTAGATCGGATCCAATTCCAATTTAGCGGCTTTAAAACTAATAACCAGGAGAGCACCTGAGATCAATTCAAACAGGCTTTATCATACGATTTTGTGGTTAGATTAAAAAGGTAGGGAATTGTTTTGTATTTGATGAATTCTTTTTTATTTGACTAGAAAAAAATGACTAATTCTGAAAGAGTTACATTTCGTAAAATTCGTGATATTTTCGGACAACATAATAGTCCTTCTGAGACCGCTATTAAGAATCAAATTATTTTAACTCGTCAAGCACATAATAATAATAATAATAATAAATTAAAGTTTGTTTGATAATCAGTCAAAAGTACTTCCAAGATTGCCTAGCGGCCAGCTATTTCGATATATTAGCGACGTTGATCAAAAATAATTAAAAGTTGGCGATACCATGATTTGGTCACGAAGGAATTAGGTAAATGTTGGCGATTCCACGATATATGGCTGCACTCAATAATTTATCAGACCATAAGCTCTGGATAATAATAGGTTTAGTGATAAAAAAAATTATGAGTTTGTAACAAATGCTGGTAGGTAATTGAATAATAATGGATTGCTAAATTATAAATATTTTTTAAAAGTACGAGTATCTGCCTGTGGTACTTTTAGTAACAACAATAAAAATCACGAGGTAAGGTAAGTTACACAATCAATATAATAAGTGAAGTTAAAAGTGTATAAAACTGACAAAAACGAATACAATTTGTTTAGAGTAAGGTCACTATTTGCGTAAGTTAAGTCCATTATTATTTCCCGAACTAACATGTAAGTCTCTTATAAAAAAATAATGACCATGATACTGTATACATATGGGCGTGTCAAGTCGAATAAATCCTTAGAAAAATGAATATACTCGAGAATAAAAGTTGTACGATTGAGTAGGATTCAATAGATTAGCCACGAATCAGAAGGAGACGGGGCCAGTGAGGCCATAAAACTTTCCCTTGTCCATGAAAAGCGAGCTTAGTCACGAAGGTGCCATTAATTCTATAGAAACCAATGCAGGTGTAAGAGTAACGTCATGGTAAAATAAATATCAGAGAGTCAAGTTCATTGAAATCAGTCTGGTAATTATCTACGTGCATGCCGCCGCCGTATTCTAACTATCGTATTCGCTCAATGATCTTTATGACAGTTGACATTACGATAAAATGTACCTATAATGCCTTAAAAATCAATTTATACAAAAATTCAGTATTTCTGGATGGATATTTACAATCGTATACCTCATATAATATATCTACTATAGTAAAAAATTCAATAAATTACTTAATCCTATCAAACTCTTAGTAATTTAAGGTAGGTATGAGTACGGGGCAATTTTCCTTATCCGTCCGATAATACATAATTGATTGCTTGAAATTTTTTTCAATTTATTCTTTTTAAGGTAAAGCAACAGTTTTTATATAAAACCATGTATAAGATACAAATTAAACATTTTAGATTACATGCGTAACCAAGGAGAGATAAACAGAGTTTTCCCTAATTATTTTTACAAAATAAACGTGTGAGTAATTGACCCAACTATTGTAACTTACCATCATACGCCGTCGTTTCCAAATAATTAGGTATAAATCCGGATTTTTGTATATCAGCACTCGACAAAGAAAAAAGAAGAAAAGTTAGGATAAATTGTTAAATGGTTAACATCCAGCAAAACAACCATACATAAACATACTGTTAAATTATTTACTAATAGAAATAATGTAAAGATTTATACTGTCCCTAATAAATAATTTGGCCAGTTATTGTAATTCAACAGAAACATTAAACTTCTGTACAACTATTCTTCGGCAACTGAACGCTGAAGCAGTGAGCTTGTAAACCTGTAATCGGGCGGACGCGACCAGCTTTCATGAACGATACTTTCTTTGAGAATCCATTTGGCTATTGTAATGTGCAGTTAACGTCGTTTGTTATCGCAACATCTACACTAATAAAACTACTATGGGGCTGAACTTGGTCGTTAAATGTTAAATGCCTTTTAAAAATCTTAATCTAGGTATTACTGATGAAAAAGGTAAAAAACATTTTGTATTGTATTTGTATCCCGGTATATGAATGTGATCCGTGGGATGATGTGACATATTATTTCTGAAAAGAGCACTAAATTATAACTTAACTTATTTTTCCCCGCGGCTTCGCCTAGGTACCTCAGGGGAACAACGACGACGATGAGCCTGAGGGAAAGACGGGGAAAATCACACCGAGGGACAACGTTGACTTACCTTTTTTATTTAATTATTTTCATAAAAATTTAAAAAATAAGTAAAGTTTAAGATACAGACACAAGTAAAATATTATATCCCTTTTCCCCCCTACATAATATAATATATTCCATAGCTTACACATGGATATAAATTTGAAAATCAATGAAAGGAAACATAATTTATATTTCTATGACAGCCTTACAGTATATAAGGTGTTCATTCAGAATTGCTCTTGATGAAACCCATGAAACATCCTAACATAAATCATATTAACAAAAAACAAATTGAACGCGTATTTATTTTCGTGTAAAACCGCATGCATAGTATGCAAGGCATGCACAGATAGGAGCAGGAAACCGCAGATAGAAACCAATGTGGCGTGTCGTTCGATTAAACTCCGCATTCAGATGCCGAAGCGTCTGGCGACTGCACTGTGCCCACGACTGTACCTAATAACACTTATACGGATATATTTATATTTGTTTATATGGAAAAGTAAATAGAGGCTTTAGTGAAATGGCTTGTGTTATTGTGATCAACCGAGTTAAGTAGTTTATGTTACTTACATTCGTTTGTGATGAGTGGCTAAAGCAACACTTTCGTCCTTTGAAGGCGTTTAGCTGTATGACAGCGGCCTTTAGGTGTCGATAATTTTAGGCTGTCCAAAATCTTCACTGCGTATTGTGTATTCTGTGTTGTACTGTGTATTATCGCCCTTAGTTAGGCTTTATTGTCAATGTGTACTGAAGTACTTTTACAGAGATTAGAGGTTCCTCATACTTATCACCGGCTTAGGGCAATTGTGTATCTATCCATAGTTATTTGCATAAAGCAAAAGACCCCAAATTCTGTTTTGTGGTAGATTGCGAGCATACAAGACCCAGATCCGTTTGAACGTCTACGTCACCGCGTGATTGACGTCGTTCGGCTGCTGCATGAGCCATACGGCACAATTTAGCAAACTGACGCCGAACCCAACGGACGAAGTCACTTCTTATCGACCGTAGTTGTTAATGACCGTATCGTTTTAATTCTTTCTGCATTTTCTTAAGTTGATTTTGCATCGAGAATTATGACGAGATATTAGTCAGCCATACCTATGATTGTTTATTTGACCCGAAATCGAATTGTAGGCCTTCTGCTCTAAAGATAACACCATCTGCAGTGAGTGCTATAAAACTATAGTGGTCATTACTACGATTTGCTGTGACCTGAAGATTGAGAGTGAACAACAAAGATTCCATTACTGGTCAGATCTCTTCAACAAAATAAAAGCTTATTTATTTCTTTAGAAAAAGTGTCATAGTCTAAGATCCGAATCTAAGTCGACATTCACCGGGTTGATAATAGAATCAAACTTATTTTATAATAAATTTCGTATCTTAGAAAATATATTAAAAATGGGTTGACAACAAAAATCCTGGACAGAATATTTTTTATTATTTTTTTTAAATAATTTTTCAAAAATATTGCATGATGAAGATAATAATAAAATTTTATACTGGACTTAAAGTATAGAACATATAGAATGTGCAGATTATTAGCAAATCGAGTGAAAAGTAACTAGTATTGACATACCTGTTTATACCTGTCTACCCAGTAGTTCGTCCAGGTAAATAATAGTCTACCCTACGTCTGCACATTCTATATGTTCTATACTTTAAGTCCAGTATAAAATTTTATTATTATCTTCATCATAAGTACAACATTTTATGAAAATCATTTTTTAAAAAATAATTAAAAATATTCTGTCCAGGATTTTTGTTGTCAACCCATTTTTAATATATTTTCTAATATACGAAATTTATTATAAAATAAGTTTGATTCTATTATCAACCCGGTGAATGTCGATATAGATTCGGATCTTCTACTATCAATATCACTTTATCAGGTGGAAAAGTGTAATAAAATAAACCGAAATGTACTATACACTAGCGGATAGTGTGGATAGCCCGGCGGCAGTGACAGTTTTTGAACGTTTATGAATAAATAAGTAGCCCCCGTCTACCGCATCAATACGCGGGTGGCTGAATGCCAAATGCTGTTCGTGACATTCTACACTTTCGCCCCTTTTTTCATGAACACACGGTGAATATTTCGTGCGACTAATTTCCGAAGCGAGTCACTTTTTTAGCGAATGTCGAAACGCTTTTCGAGTATTTTTCGAACACCCAAACGGGGGAAACAAAACTTTGGAATGGAACGCGACGTTGTTGTTTTTATTAGTGTTTTCGCGATTGATTATGCAAATGTACAACTTCAAAACAATGTTATTGTATTCGTCGTTCACGCGGCGATTTTGTATTTTTTTATTTGAGTATATTTTGTACGAAAAAAGTTGTAATGGCTTAAATGGGGCCGTCCCAGAGTATTTTGGATTACACCCACTGACAGGCACTGTAGGACACGGATCTCGTGATTGAAAAACTAGAACCATATAAGCGCTAACTTAACTTTAAAATTGTTATTGTTCAAATATTTTGATTCTAATGTGATTTTTGAGTTTCATTATTATTCTTACACTTTGACCTAATTACATGGATCACTCATAACTGATAAGGCTTTGGATGTCTAGCTCATTTCCCGTACTTAGATATTTCTTATAAATGACGACAACATTCTTCGCATTGAATTCAAACATTCAATACACTAAATATTGATTTAAGATGTTATTAGCTTTCTATGTCTCAGATGAGTCCATCGATTTTTTTAACTCAGGCCAACCTCCCATAGCCATGGTGCAATCTGCTGAATGTAGACACTTTTGGAGAGCGCTGGCTGGTCTCTGTATGTATGCGTCTTTATTATCCTGACGATTCCCCCATTAATAGGTATGATGTTGGTATATGGTATGATGGTGATAATTTACCGGACTGGCAATGACCACCCTCTTTCTTAAATCGACCGTGAAATGTATTTTCGTGTTTCGGTAGGTCCGTCACAACGGGGTCATCCGCATCCTATTGGCCTTTGGAGTTCTTGAATAATGTCTGCTAGTTTGTCGGCCATTTCCCTTAAATTACTATTTTTTGATTTTTTTGCTGCTACTAAGTTCTCACTTCTGGCTAAACATCATTACATTGAGAATTACTCTATAGATTTCAATCTTTTGATTGCGTTGACATAGAAGTTTGATTTTTTTCGGCTCCAAGGGAATGCAGACTTGAGTTTTTGATATTAAGTCCAGCTTGATACTCAACAGACGGACAGACAGAGAAACCGCAATAAACGTTAGAGTTAAAGGATTCCGGTTCATCTTTTGAGGCATAGAACTCTAAAAGTAATAACACCGTAGAAATCTTCAGTCTTAAGAGTTTTACATCATAATATAAATATGTTTTATTTCACATTTTGTTTACATGTTATACCAAGTACTTACTACAAATACAAACATCAAGCACAATAAATTGCTGAAGCCTGAAGCGCAGTACCCTGACAGACGAACAACGTTGCACTTTGTGCTCGTAGTCAGTGAAATCAGACACAAAAAGCGGGTTGACATTTAACATCCGAAAGTAACGTGTTTCGGGTAAGTGAGGGGCCATTACCCGGGGCTGATACCGATGACTTACCTTCACCTCCCCTCTTGTCTGCAGTTCAACGCCATTAAGACAGCTCAAAATAGTCCGCATGAAATGTTGTCGCGTTTTAGGGAAAATATTTGCATGTTTTAATATACGTTGTATACTAAAAGCGGCTTTGCTTAAGAACTTAATGGACGCAAGATGTTTTTTGCTACTACTTACTATTCGCTGAGTAATATCATGTTTGCTTTGTACAATGTACCTACTTGTATCATTGCAATTTTATGTTAACCATCTCTTCCCGGACACTATCAACTGTGGTCTTGGTTAGCGTGACAACGAATGGAACGAGAAAGTAGCGCCTATGCTACAGTGCTGTTTAGGACAGTGATTGCTACATAAGGTACTTTAATTTTTGTTAACATAAGTATCTGGTAACCATCGACGCGGTGCTATTCAATCGATGGCCGATGATACATCGATGGACTGACTGTAGCTAACAAGGCGGGTAACCAGGGAGCACAATGAGCAAGAAAGTTTGTGAACTCGTTATACCCTTATGAAGGCGTATTTTAGAAGATAATTTCTCTTAAATGTCTTGGGAGATACATCTTTGCCACTCTCATTGTCCAAAGACACCTGAGTCCATTAGTGATATACTTATGAGTAGTGATGAATGACTGTCACGTGGATGAATATTACAGTACCAAAATGGTGGTAAAGTGTGGGATGTTCTACAAGTTTAAAAATCGTCGTCAACAACTCATCAAAATCTAATAAAAAGAGCTTAGTGTTCTTCGCAGGCGCCTCTACTTGTCATCCCGCGTCTAGACAAAATGCTCGTGACTTTTTCACTATTATTCTTCGTTCCACGACAATCGTACAAGATTTTTTTCGTTTCTCTTTACCTCAAAAATCGTCGAACATTATATTTAATTTCTTCGAGCTCCGAGTCCCTTCGATCCATTACGAGATGACATCGAAATTAGAACTGTAAGTTGCGAATGAAATTAATTTGCTAAATAAAATTGAGAAAGTTGGATCTTGATGGATCGACGATGGTGAGATAAAATTTTTAAATGGAAAATAAATTGCGCGTACCTAAGTTATTTTGCTGCAATAATTTTCTATTCAATGATTTTATTAATGAGTATCATTAGGATACAATGACTTTTAGTGATATCGCAGACGCTCTGTCGGTAAAAATTGTAGCGATAAAAAGACTAGTTTTTTAATTAGCCATTACATTACTCTCATTATAATATTAATAACTAAGCTGCTTTTTAAATAGTACATATAAGAACCTGAAACCGAAATATACAATTTTATTTAAAAGTAAGGATTATAATCAAAACTGATGATTTAGCACAATATAAAGTTTTGATAGATTCATAGCCCCATAGAAAGTTTTTCTGTATTTCCAATGCCACGGATATCTCACAAAGACAAGAATTATAAAGTATACGTATCACATTGTATTTTTTAATTAATTAAGTACAAGTTAATCCTTGACTACAATCCCACATGATAATAAGTGATATAGTTTGGATTGTTAAACGTATTAACTCAGTAAAAGACAATTCAGTTTTGATTTAAAGACATCAACATTCAATTTATCCAATTTAATCCATTTTACTTTGATTAAATTGAGTTAGCGTTTTCTCTAACAAGAGTCTACGACGCGCGTAGCTAGGCTAGCTCTACGAGTGCGTTGTTCTACTACGTTCTTACAATGAGGAAAATAAATGTATAATACTAGGGAATCGCTCTTACTTCACAAGCGGATATTCTTTTATTCCAATGTTTAGATATCCATAATTAAACATACGAAAACTGAATCTAAATCCATTTCACGCGTGTAGAACTTTTCTTTCAGCTTATCCAACCTTATCTTATTATTATTACTCCTTTCAGGGGAAATTTCCAAAAATCCTCTCTTAGGGTTCCCCAACACTCCCCAAGGAACATGCAGCTTCAGTTTCTTGCGTTCAGTAGTTTCGGCTGTGTTGCCTCACTCAGCTACACAGTAACGGAAGATTTATGTATAGAGAAGCGATAGGTTTACCTTGTTACCGTAGTCGGTACGTTCGAGCTGCGTCGACGGCGGCCGCGCTCCATTTCCGAGCGGTAACCAACATCCGTAGTCCTGTCGCACGGTATTGGGTAGCTATCACTTGTCCACATGCCGTTACATTACGCACACTTTTGACTATTAATTCGTTCGGATTTTCATTTTATTTTATTAGCTCACAAACGAGCAGACAAGAAGCCTGAAGGTAAGTTGTAGTAGTCGCCCATGAAAATGAAAAATAAGACTCGTTATGCGGGACCTCTGAAAGGTTCCGGGGTTCGATTCTCAGCGAGGCAGAAATTTTAATGATGTGCTTGTCTTTGTCTTGTGCAGACCGTGGCATACAAACAAATCAGGGAAATTTATGAATTATTATCACTATTGCAACTAATTGTCAGTAATGATGGAATATTATACGTAGAAAGTAAAGTTGCAAAACCTCACACTGAATATGATGGACAGGTTAGCGGCTAACTCAAACAAGAGGGTAGAAACTAGCCAAAGCAAATTCCTTTCCAATAAATATTTTTCTTACATAAAACATGCTCAAATATATTTCATCCCAACAATAGCAAGCTAGTTGAAAATATCAACATAGACATTTCAAATACAGCGGTCTATTTTTACAGAGCCGTCACGAGCCGGGCGGTTGCTGTGCAAATGCACAGTGGACGACAAGCGCACTCAATTTCCGTGCACTAAACTCTGATGGGAGCCTATTAAGTAGTTGAGTAATGATTAAATATTTTAGATAAAAAAATCCGTTTTATTCGTTTGTAACATTGATTGTTTGTTACACACAGGAACAATAGTGACTAGTGACATTATGACTTTAAATTTTATAAATGAACTTGATAAGTCTTTTATTAAGTTAGGACTACCTATGCTAAATTAATATTGATAACTTCTTAAAAACTAAGTACTTATCACAATAATATACACTTAATTAATTTGTTGATTTCATTGATCATACTAATGTGAAACATAATAAAGACTGCCATCAAATCGTAATGTCCTTCGTGTTCTTCATTTTTACATGTCTATACCTGCAGTAATAAATAGAATAATACATACTAAACAAAAATTCCCACAAAATAAAATGAAAATCTCGAAAACGATACAAAGTCGAGCAATGCGATAATAGCTCCTTATAGTCGGGGCGCCGGCGTTGATATGTGACAGCGCGATACATTTCGGCGCCGCGCGTTCACTGCGGCGGCGGACGGAACTAGCGACGCGACGTACAACAAACCGCCCAAAATGATACGCTAAATGTTCACGGAGATTGTGACTTGTGACACAGGTAACTAGTGTGACTAGATTCTTTACCATTTGTGACATAACTTTTGTCACATAGTGTACATAATAATATGTATGAACATTTTATGTTCAATAAAGACAACTAAGTATACATAAAGCCTTGGTTAAATAATATGGCCTGTAGAATATAAAACGCAATAAATAATTTATTATATCATTAATATTGTATATTTAACATAAAATAATAAATAATATAAAATAATACACACTTATTTTCTGACAAATAAGATCATGCTACTACTTATAAGTAATATTTTATGGGATAGGTACGTGTATCCCTAAATCCGATAACTAAATAACGCACGAGAAGCGAGGGCTAATCCCATAATCGCTGTATGAGTCGCATATTATGTGTGCTCTAGTGGACTGCCCGGTTCAAAGCTTCGACAACTAAATTTATCACATACTTAATGTATATTCACGATATCGTTTATAGTTTCATCGTTTCTAAATATGGCTACCGGCAATTAAAGTGAGCTTCGTATAAATTCTTATTACTGAGAGTTGTCACTAGAGTCCTCTAAGTGCTGCTAAATAGCTCTCTCTTATTTCTAACTCTAAAACTTACAGTTCCTAATAAGATTTAAGATTGTTAAAAAAATACTCTTTTGTAATGGATAGTAAATTGTAAATACTAACTAAAGCAATATGCAAAACAAAGACGAAGAAGAGTCTATCGCACTCACATAAGAAAAGGAGCAACTTACGCCAAGTACATGAGAAAAAAAGAGACAGAGTTAGGTATTGTGATGTCTTCGAGTATCACACTTAGTCGGTTTCCGTCAGAGACGTGTGACGACCTACTGCCTCGGAGTCTCAGTACGAACTGCCGCCAGAACCGAGTTAGCACGTGGCACCCACTAGCGCCATGACACTGACATCTGACACGACATGCACGTCATGATTACCGGAAACATCACTGTAGACGTCACAGGTATGCTGCCTTCTGTCTCTCACTGCGTGACGGTGTCTTCGACGATGGCAAAGAAGTTAGCCGGAAAATTTTATTTTATTGTTCTTGTGCCACATACAAGATGTTCGGCACGTTCACTAAAGGTATTCTCCATATAGTAAGAGAAAGAAGACCTAATTCAGCTTGCAAGATTAGGTAAACCCGAACATACACACACGTTTTTGAATAATTTAAAACTCAACTATTATTATCACTACTTACCTTAGGTATACTTGGTGACGAATAAATAAAAATTACCGAAAACAAACCAAATAAGTAAAAAACATTCATTTATTCAAATATATAAATACCTGTTAAAGTTTTGTAAATTAGCGTGATACTTTATGCGCGATAACGTAAGATTTATTGACGTAATTAACAGTTACTATAGAGTTACCAATTAGAAAATGGTATAAATTACAACGACACATAATTAACTGCACCTTTAACAAGAGATAACTAAAAAGTAATATTAAGTTTGGCGGTCTTATGAACGAACTAGTGGACCCGCCCTCGCTTCGCTTTGGGAAACTTATCCTACTAATTCGACGCCAACGCCATCTATGTTACGTTTTTGAACATTCATTGGAATAAAAAGGACTTAACCGGGATTATCGGGATAAAAAGTATTATTGCTTTTTACAAAAAAAATAACCGACTTCAACCTCGATACGAGATACTTCAAAAACTACTCGCCAGATGGCGCTCAATGTTGAATTGAGGTGTTTGTTGAAACGTAGGCCTAAAGTTCTCGTCACTACAAGTTAATCAAGCCCAAATACTAGATAACTGCAGTAAATCGTTGAGGAGTTCCCTCGACTGTCTTTCGGTTTCATCAGATCGACTCCAGACCTTCATCCTGGTGTCCTTACAGCGTACCCCACTGTGCATATCTACTTTACAACAAAAAAAGAATTATCAAAATCGGCCCATAAACTACTGAGCACAGGTCTCTTTTCATAACTCCATCACGCTGCTCCAATGCGGATTGGTGGAGGGGTTAGTGGCCAACCCAGTGTCGAAAGTTTTTAAGCCGCCCGAAGGCCTCCGACACGGCTTAATGACTGCTATCTATCGATAACAACCGGGACCGACGGCTTTACGTGCCCTCCGAAGCGCGGAAGTTTGCCACTAGCGGTCACCCATCCAACTACCGACCGCGCCCGCTGTTGCTTATCTTTGTCGATCGCTTAGGATCGACGCAAGCCGCCGGGCTATGCGCGCTTATTGAAACCGTATTTTCTCAATACTCCCATATGTTACAGGAAAAAAGATTTTTTTTTTTATGGAATTAAGATAGCAAACGAACATGCAGCACCACCCTTCCGCTGCCGCCCATAACAACTGTGACCGACCTAGAACTAGACTCAAAGGGACTAGGATGGTTAGTCTAGTTAGTAGACGGTGTTAGAATATTAGTTGGTTAGTTTGTTAATAAGTGCGAGGACAGGGACTGTTAGTGATAATTAGTCCTGTTAGTTAATGTTAGTAATAGTCCAGTTAGTTATTGTTAGTATGAGTCTTGTTCTAATTCGGTCACAGATGCGTTGCTACCCCTGAGGTCTGAGATGGTCGCCTCTAAAAAGTGTAACCGGCTCCACACCTTCCTATCCGGACCACAATTGTTCTTTAAAACAATTATTACACGGTAGGAATGGTACTAAGTACCGTGGCGGGCGGTGGTACTTCCCCGGGTGAGCTCTAGGCCCTGCCACCTATATTACCAAATGCACGAAATTAAAGCGAATAATAGTATCTATCATCTGAGACAGGTTTCGTTTGTGTCCGGTAGTTTTCGAAAAGCGGGGCAAAAAGTTCCCAATGTCCTTTCATATAGGAATATTTCATATAGGTTTGACTGTTATACATGTAGTTCTAGTCTATCACACAGGCAGAAGCGAGTCTGGTAAAATACTCACAATATAATTATTCAACGTGTCGGAATAGCCATATTGTGCGCTGCTATCACCGTTATGCATGCCTGCGTGTACAATTGCACATAATACGAGAGTATACAACATAAGAAGAATATGGTAGAACAGCAAATATCCCTGTACCTATGTAGTAACAGGGAAGGGAAAGGTATTAAGTGCTCTGATGAATGGTATGGAGATGAATTTTAACTTGTTCTATGATTTTATTATTTTTTTATGGAATTTTCATTTCAGAGTAAAAGAGCTCAAAAGTTGAAGAGTTACACTTACAGGTAGTGATAACGACGGTAATCAGCTCAATTAAGAAAATTTTCGTGGATTTGGGGAATTAGTTTGAATCATTTCTACAGGTAGGTATGCATGACGTTTATAATATTAAACTGCATTTATAGCACAGCGTGACTTAAACCCGCACTTATGCCACGGTTAGCTGTGGCGTAAGTAGCTCCTTATTACATGGCAAATGACGCTAACTTCACACCATGCAAAAATGAATCTATATTCATAATTTCGTGCAGTTCTTACCTGAATAATAAAACATAAAAAAAACAAAGATTTTGAGTCGACAACATATATCTGCAAAATTCTTATTGTCCAGTTATGTTAAATTGTAATTGTTCTGAGAGACAAATCGCAGTCGCCATATTTGACACTAGCGAAACGTCACTGACACCTGATTGCTGTGTTGCCAACTTAGCGCTTACTGCTAATTTTGTGTGAACTTGTAGAAAACTTTAAATTTAAATATTAATAAATTCGTGATAATATTTTTTTATCTGACTCTTCATGTTACACTTTATAATTCTCTTTTGCACCATAAAACAACAATAACATCATCGCAACTTAAAAAGTGTTTTAACTCTGTAACAACTTAAAAAGATAATTATGTTATCTATATGAAATTAAAGTATTAAATCATAACTATAATGAAAATAACCTGTTTATACTTTAATCATATTACACATTTATTATTTCCCAACCTGTGTTCCCAACATTACAATCGCTATAATAATTTACATTCATGCCATTACCCAATGTCATCTTTTTCTTCTTTTCTTGCTAACCTGCCAGTTACTCATATGTCAATACCTCCTTTCATACAAAATCAGATACTTTTATCCAAATTAATAAATTAAATTAGAAAATCATGACATAGGTAAATATTATCTATTGTATTGTAACTACAATTATGCGGGTTTATGTCACTCGTGCTATAAAATATTATACGATACTCGTTCGTAAAGTTGCATTTTTGAACGGCGTATATCGCACTCGCTTCGCTCGTGCGCTAACTTCACGCCGTTCAAAAATGGCCAACTTTACGCACCGTATCGTAATGTACTATTTTGTCTGGTGTGTGGTTATTATTATTATTATTTGTATTTAACATCTATCTCCTATAAAATTGTAATAAAAATACTTAGGTACCTATATTTCAAAGGAAGCCAGGAAAGGAAGTCTACACGTTCTTTAAAGTTCTTAAACATGAATAAACTTTGAGAACTCAGACTTGCCTAGCATAAACAATGGGTGGGACTGGATGGGCCCTTTTTATTCTAAGACAATCTAACTTAGAAATTTATTCTTCTTTCAGCTTAGTCGCGCGCGACTAGCAGCTAAAATTTTCTCTATCTTTAAGTTCAAGCCAACATTTAAAACCCATGGTTCACTCTAGTGAACTATGAATGAAATAATGACATCACTATTATTTTAAAAATCGCTGAGCTTTATACATACTATTTTGCTAAACCCACTGTCACTGACGCAAGGTCTACCGCTTTCCTTTTAAAACCCAACCTTGATAAAATGTTTATTTAATATTTGAGACTTACAAAATTGATTATCCGGCCTTTCCCAGATTATCTTTTTCAACATAATAAACAAACCTACCAGATTATACTGGTGTAATTGTGATAAAGGAGTAAGTACCTTATAGGTACATAGAGGTCTATGATGAACATATTTTTGAAATAAAGTGCGGGTAAATAGAAGACTAAGGCCGAGGTCGCACCACGGTTTTTTCCCGCAGCGGTAACCGCGTAACCGTGCGAAACGCATTCACTATCAGAAACCGCAAGTACGGCCGCTTGTATTGCTTTCCTTGGGTTACAAAATTTTGCGGTTAAAAACCGCGGCGGTTTAGCCGTAGTGCGGCCTCCCCTAAACTAACCTAACGTGTGGCATAGTGTATAATGACGTCAAATACCCCTGGACTGACTTCCACCATCGGAGATAACAAGTCTTTCAACTCATTTGCCACCGTTAACCATATTAATCAGTGAAAACATAAATCACAGTCTATCGGCCGATAGAAATGTGATCCCGTAAAAGTATACAGGATTACTGCGGGCCAGGCAGTAATACCGCGCAGTATGTAAGCCCATAATTGAGTTATCGGCGTTGGTAGCCGACAGCTTATTTTGCAGCCAAAGCATTTTGTTCATGTCAATGTCTAGGAAAATCTGGTGCGATTACAAATCAACGTTACGGTATTAACTAGAACAGAAACACTAAAAAACAATCATACAAACTTTCTACGGTGGAAATGCGAGTTAGTTTGTGTTATCTTATAACTTCATCTACAATTTACCATTGCAATTTATAGGTATTTAATCAAAATAACATGTTATTTTTTATCATTTAACTGTTATCATCTGGCAATTATTAAAAAAAAAAACAATAATATTTATTCAAATCTAACCATACCTACCAGTTTTTTCTTAATCATTTTGGTGTTCATAGCTACATACATACTTCATGTTTCATTGTCTATGTGTATACCTACACGTATACCTATTCCTAACGTACATAATAAATATAACAGTTTAAATACACTGCCTGTGCACGTGAAACTTAGTTTCAATTATCTGTATTATGTTTAAACTTTTTGATTTAATGATCTATTCAAGGTGTATCCGTAACACAAAGTTACGTTCCTAGCGACACCAATATTTATTGTACAAGATATGGCAGCCGCAGTGGGTGCCGCGCTCCCGATAAAGCTTTATTTATACTCTTTTAAAAGCTCATGGCTCCTGGCGCGATAAACGCTTACTTAAATAACATTTCACTATCTATGTAACGTGATAACCGGCCGAACAATATGAGGGCATAATGTGCATTCGATGTAATAAATTATGTTGCTGAATGCTACTTCCGGAAGAAGTTACTGCCTAATGGTCTAGTGAACTCTAGTGGTTTGAATGTTGGTCTTGATGGGAGTAGTGTTCGAATTTGGCTCTGATCTCTATATAGGTATCCATGATTGTGTGTATCAGGAACTGTATAAACGTTTCTGCATAATCTTGTAATATTAAACGAGTGTTTTTACTCTTAGGTATAATATGTTGCATTCAAATTCCCAAGAGAAATGATCAATTCATGAAACGCATTAGGTTAAAGGAAATGCCATACCTAACAGACTTCTGTTTCTTTAAAATTGAACGCTGATTCGTGATTACGTACGTTAACAATAAACGATAGGCAATTTTGTTTTTACACGAAAATTGCCTGCGGAACTGAAGGGAATGAGAGGAGTGGAGAGGAACGGAGAGAAAGGTATCAGATTAATTTTTAACAAGGTAGCGTAAATACAATTGTGCATTTTTCTTTTGTGGCGCATAACAATGAAAAGACGTTAGGAAATTTTGACGTGCAAGGTAGAAATAGGACGAGATCCAGCGATAGCGAGTAAAGAGTAGCGAAAAATTAACGAGAGTAGGTATGGGAAAAGAACTGAAAAGAGGATTAATGGGTTAAGGAATAAAAAAGAGGATTCAACGAATTATCTATTACTCTCGTCTACTAGGTAGGTGTACATGAAAACTGTGAAATGTTTTTGACGTGTTTTAGATGCAGTTTTGGGATGTAAAGGGTTCCACTACCTTTGGGTCAAAGCCTCTTCTACCCGTGGTGCACAATATTGGACAACGAACGAGTCTACAACCTACTGTCCCGTTTGAGAAGTTGCTAACCCTCATTCTATCCAGTATATTCCTGAAGGTAGGATAAAAGTATATTATCAAAACTCTATGATTTTGATTCTGTCTAATAAGTTGTCAGCCTCTTGCTTGAGACAAGCGCTACACGACGTGTTGTGCTTCAGCTGGATACCTTAGAATCAGCTTTCCTATCTTCTGCTTTCTTTCTTGGCTGACAATACAACAGTAATGACTTCAGTTTTGCTGATGTAATGACCCACCATCAGACACCTCGTTTGTTGCTGTTACAGAGCTAATATAAAATGAAAATCTCTTTCATCGCTCATTCCACTACAGTGAGACACGAGGTTGAACTAAGCCTCTGCCATAATGATTTATTTATGTCAATGGGCCATACCCGAGAGCGGTATTTTTCTGCTCAAATTGGTTATTGTTCGTCCTATAAACTTCTTTTATTACATCATTGTTAGTAAAATGAGACTTAAGACGGTCTCTTCAAATTAAACCTCTAAGATCAGATAAAAAAGATGGAATTTACAGACTTATTCGACTTTTTATGAATTTGCTCCCCGTTATATTGTATCGCCGGGTCTATTTTCTTCGATAACAAAGCGAAGTAGGTATAAGGTGTTTGTCGATAAGATTACAAGGACATTTATTCCCGCGTCTAGACGACCATGTGTGAAATAACCTGGGGAACACTACACTCGCTAATAAACCTTAAACGTAACTCATAAAACTAATAGCAACGTCACTGTGTCGTAAAGTGCAATATTGACGAATAAGAACAGTGTTGTGTTTGTTTTCATTGATCACACGAGTTGTTCTTATTTTGTTCTGAAAACTTTTGGAAATTCGCGGTCACTCACATGCGCGCGAACGATTGTGTATTGTACGAATGTTTGCATGAGTGTGTGGGAAACTACGCGAAAATGCCAGGTTTGTGCTGGGCCTTTTTTGTCAAAAACTGTCACAGCTTTGACAACTCTAAAAACCACGAATGTCAAAAACTTCGCATAATCATTAGCGAAGTTCGTCCTATTATTGAGGGTTTGCGTATTCGCGGAAATGTGTATGGGAGCGCCCTCGCAAGCATACATACGTTTATTATTATTTACGTGATTTACGGCTTTACCGTATACCGTCACAAGCGGCACTCATCCAACTATCGCATCGGTAGCAGTAGCGCTTGCGCAACTCCGTCCATTACTTAGGACAGGCTATGAGGCCTATTAATGAAGATATTGTACCTACTGTTATCGCATTTCTTGTTTATTAACAATGGAAACAGTGTCGGAGGACAAATGGACCAGTCGATTTTGTTTCAGACCGTGGATGTATAAAATTGTACTAAGTTCTCAACACAGATGTTTAATTTCACGTGTGTAAAAGTTTTATTCCTTGCAATTATTGCTCACGTTCCACAAATGTTATTACCACAAGTTTCAAGAATGTATTACATACCTAAATATCTACATGCTGGTTTCTAGATACAGTCCAAAAGGTAGTCTACCTTCAGTTCAATTTGTTTGAATGGCGTTATCTTGTCTTGCTTGCTGTAAGAAAATTAGAACTTCTAATGAATTGTCTTTAAAGATATGAATAAATATAATTCCAAGGTAAGGTGTTAGAATTCCAAGCTCGAATTCTGCTCACATAACACATTTTTGAAGTTACTACGTGTGTATCTATGCGTATCTCCAGTGAAGTGAAGAATATTGTGAGGAAACATGTTTTAGAATTTTTCATTAGGTAGTTGATTATGAATTTAATTTACAACAGGTTAAATATGATAAACAATTTAAGGAAGGGAAATTTCTCTTAGCGCATCTATAGATAGATATTAATAAAATATCTATTAAGTACATAAAATAATATTGAAGACACTCCGACTCGGCCAGTTGGATTTGAAAAAAATTGGATTAAAAACACTGTATTGAACATTGTGTATATGCGTTTCTCTTGAGGAAAGCTTTGAGCTACAAAAGCTAGTTAATCACAGCACGACCTAACATATCCGAGATACTACAAATAAGTCCATTGTAAATAAATCATCAAAGAATACAATGAAATCTTTTTGCCATAAATCTCGTAACTCTATAGCAAAATGTTCCTATTGTTCTTTAGGTAGAATCAAACATTATGTTATAGGAGTAACGAACCAACTTTAAACCCAAAATTCACTTGCTTTTATAACATTTGCTGTGAACGTAAGCCCTACAAAATGCTAAATGCATTACCGGACAACTGCCAGCTTCACCTGCAGAGGGGAAGGGTTCCGGAAAACGCCCGGAAAATGAATTACAAGCCGCTTTGTGCGTCAATTTGTCACCGAAAAGTGTCGGCGCAGCGTGCTATCGGATTTTTAAATTAATCTAAATAAAGTTAATTATGGCGAGAATATTACTGAAAAAGATAATAGTAAGCATTTATGCCGCGCAGGTGTACCACAGTGTATAGACATTAGTAGTACATAATATTATATTATAGGTATTATATTGTCCTAGGGTCTGTTCACATTTGCGACGGTGAAACAACAAAATGTCGCCCAGAAAGTTTGGCGGTGCGGGTATAGAAAAATGTACTGGTTTAGGTCACATCACAATCTCTAGTGAATGAGATTGTCACTACAATTGGTCATTATTTTGTGCCTACGACAATTTAGTGACAGCGACGTTATTTAAGTGAAGTTGTTTTTACTTCATGCTATCTTATAATAGTGTGTATAATTCACTGTTTTAATTCCCCTAGTTTAGAAGAGATTTGGATATGTACCTACTTACACACGTACCTATGAAAAGCCCGATTAACCTTTTTTTTGAGTAAATTGACTTCACTATGGTGTGTGCTTTAAAAGTTGATCGTACAATTGACCCATTATTAGAAACAGTGTTCATTATTACTAGGTAGTTTAATTTTAATAGAAGGCAAAGGTTAAAGGTGACTGAAATTCTACGTCAGGAGTTAGCAATCAGTTGAAAAATAATCAATTAAAATATCGAATAAGTGTTCAGTTCTGTGACCTACTTAATTACCTTATTAAGTAGATCTATTCAAAGTTCTTATAAAACAAAAGATTGAATAAGCATAGACCGTGTAGATTTTATAATTAATGGTTGGATATAACAATCATTAAGCCATTTCGGAGGCCGTCAGCTAGAACATTAATTTCCAAAAAAAAAAAATTCGACACATGGTCTACTAAAAAATATAAAATACTAACGGTTGTATCTTTATACATACTAGAAACATGTCTATTTGCTTACAAACACCAGAACGTATTTCAAAAGGAAGCTGATGAATATCCTCGTAAAGTAAGAACCTTGAGTAATCATAAACTATATAGGCCCTTATGCAAACTTTCATTAACGTCCAACAACAGCTATATGATGGCAATAAATAGTAGATTGTATGACAAGGGTGCAAAGTAATATTTTTTCGGCGAGGGCGTTTTTTGAATCCAGAGCGAAGTGAGGGATTCTAGAGTAGAATCCCGAGCGTAGCGAGGGATTCTTTAGTAGAATCCCGAACGTAGCGAAGGATTCAAAGTACGTCGCCCGAGCCAAAAATATACTTGCTCCCGAGTGATACACTCTACTTTTCATCCCCCCTATGAGAAAATAAAAGGCGCCTCAAATTCAGGAATAATACTGTCACAGTCACTAAACTGACTAAACTGACTAAACCGACTAAACCGACTAAACCGACTAAACCGACTAAACCGACTAAACCGACTAAACCGACTAACCCGACTAAACCGACTAAACCGACTAACCCGACTAAACCGACTAACTCGACTAAGCCGACTAACCCGACTAAGCCGACTAACCCGACTAACCTGACTAAGCCGACTAACCCGACTATTATTTAACGGGCAGGAAAAGTTATATGAAAATTCATTCCCGCCCGCTAAATAGAAAACACCAACTTTGGATCCCCTTAAGACCGAACCAAGTCGTCTTTTTCGAATAGGTGGGATGAAAAATATACATATAATCAACTTCCAGACAAATTCAAAGAGTATACCTACAACAAGTTCAAGATGGAAATGAAAACATGGCTTAATGACAAATGTTTCTACAATATTAACGATTATTTTGAAGAGTGACATTATTTTTTAACATAAATTATTATTATAAAATTGTTATTATTTTGTATAACATGTAATGTAATCGATTCGTGATAATATGATTAAAATTTGTTAGGATTGGTTGTTTTGACATTGAGTTTATTATGATTAATTTTGACTATTAATTGCATTTAATAATTTTGACTATTGATATTTGATAAATTATACCTAGGTAGGTACTATTGATAATATTAATTTGATTATTTTAAATATTGTAAATATTTGCATGCCAGAAATGGTAAAATACACTAGACATTGTATTTAATTTAGATCTCCACCTGTAATAATTATATTGTGTATTTTGGCAAATATATAAATAAATAAATTAATTAATAAATAAAATACTAACTCCTCCACGCTGCGCTCAGAAGCACCGTGGTGAAATTAGCTTTAGGGCTCCCCAGTTATAAGAAAACTTTTGTTCAGTAGTGGTCAATTAAGAGAAATAAGTCATTATCATACGTAAGCAAGAATATATTTATGAAAGCAAGCTAAAACTCAGTGGGGAAAGTTCTGTTATAGTTTATAGCACAAATTATGGATCCAATTAGATGCTGTTCTCAGTTGCAGCCTTTATAGCGCTGGTCGCACTTCGTTAAGCGCTATGAACTTAAATCTCAATCGACGGATAACAAGTTCCAACTCGAATTAACTTGTCTAATATAAAATCAAACCGAGATTTTCAATCGTAATTACAGTAACGTCTCTATAATCTGTGTAGAAAATTAATAAAACACGGATTGCGAAAGAGGAAGTAAGTATTTTATAAGAACTCGACAACAAAATAAGAAAACTTTGGGATTAGCTAAAAACTTAGCGTTTGAGTTTTGATCTCCATGTCGTTAAAACAAACATTTAAATCCTTAAACGTACTGACAAATGTTTTATATTCTATCATTAACTTACTTTAACTACGAATGCTATGTGATTAGTTTGGTATACTTATATTTCAACTGTACATATAGACAGTAGGTATAGACGAAAAAATACAATACTTAACTAAGAATACTTTGTAGAAGTAAATGAGTAGCCATTTTTTTATAATAATTATCATAACCCCATAGTTAATACAACGCATTTATTAACAGATGGAACGTTTTTGCTTACATATCTACTTATATTGTGCCTATTGATTAAAACATAAACAATGGAAAACGAATACACGTAACATAAAAAGGGCATAAATTCTATGTTACGCAGATTCACGAATACAAATTGTTCAGCCGGCACCCCATTAGCGTGACCGTGTGTTTTAATTGCAACAATCTAACCACAGTTAACAATCTGTTATCGGTGCATTTGATCACAAATAAAGTGTACATTTTGGGCTTGCACGTAGTACAAATATAGATATTTATCAATTAGACGGTGTTGTTTAACGACTTGGTGACTCGCTAACAAACTTTCGTAGTTGTCAATTGTCTTAAGTTCTTGTGTTGCTTGTGTTCATTCATTAAAACTTTAAACAGAACTTTCTTTCGCGTTTCACCTAAAACAGAAGAATCTCATAGTCTTCATGGTATCGTACCTTAAAGTACTATAATTACTTGTTAGGTAGGTACTATTTAATACTATTTTTGCATATAAACAGTATTGACCTACTTACGGATAAACTACTGCGAGCCATAAGCTGTTCTTCCCACTCTCAGAAGGACCCCGGGAAAAGGGGTCCCGTCAGCCTCCCTTGCTAAAATACTGCTTTAGAGAACTGATAACAATAAAAATTAACACACATACTTACACTAATAAGTACAAAACATAGTGTGTACATTGTGAGAATTACTCGAAAATCGACTGACTAATGCTGGAAGATGCCCGATTATGATATAATTTCGTCGTATCATCTTATCATCTACTAGATTCCCGCCGCAGCTTCGCTCCTGTGGAGTTGTTCCTCACTTCACACTGCTCTTGTACTTTTGCTCTTGTACTAGTAGTTTAGCTATAGGTAGGTACGTATAACATGTAAAGAAGATATCTTTTGAAATCTTCTATTACGAATCAGCTATATTAGATCATACAAAAATCGGGTACTGAAAGTAGATTTAAGTATATTATATTCCCTAGTGATTATTTCAGACAGAGGAAGCACGATTCGACTTAATTATTTAACATAAAGTGTATCTTTGTATCGCTATTATTAATGGAATAATATTTAGTGTTGTGTTATCTGGGACGTTAAATATAACTACTACTATGTTGTAACTGCAAGATAGATACTATCTCTTTGCCATGTTTGACATTTCCATGCTAGTAAATTGAAGGTTGCACAGACATAATAAAAGTAATGTTATGTTTATTTACTCGGAGGTGAAGTTCGAATTAAACATTTAATAAAAATAAAACTGATGTATCAATGAGCAAGTGTGTCAAATTCACGTTACCGAATGTAAAACAGGGGCCAACTAACATACTTCTAAATGGGGAAGTACTTGACTTAGTAAATTCTACAAAGTTTCTTGGCCTTACGATAGATTCTCGGTTGCAATGGAGTCCCCATATTGAAGCCTTGTCTGGGAGACTCAGTTCTGCTGCTTACGCTATTAAGAAAGTAAAGCTCTTAACCAACGTGGAAACAGCAAGACTAGTTTATTTTAGTTACTTTCATAGTGTGATGTCCTACGGTTTGTTGTTGTGGGGCACAGCTGCAGACATTGAATCTATTTTTATATTACAGAAAAGGGCAGTGCGTGCAATTTACAACCTCAGACCTAGGGACTCGCTGAGAGATCTGTTTAAAGAAGTTAATATACTCACTGTTACATCACAATATATCTTGGATAATATTATGTATGTTAACACGTTGAACGCCAGACTAAAAATCGATGTCTTGCCCAATGGGCCGCGGCGGACAATGTTGTCCGCCAACATGTCTGGTCCAGGGGGCCGCGTCGGACAACGTTGTCCGCGTTTACTCGCTCACTTTGGAAGCCTCTAATCGGCCGACGGACGGCGTTTCTTGTCTGTTTACTAAGGCAATAGACCCGCGCGGCCCCAAGGAACATCCTAGCAACTTGGCCCGAAAAAAACTGCAAAGACTTAGAACTTATGGGCTTTGAAACAAGTGGTTCATAAAAGCGTTGTAGGTCCATACATTAAGTGATCAATTAAGTGATGTTTTAGGTAAATATACATAAATTTTTACTCTTTATAAGATACTAGAAAGTCGTTAGAATTATAATTAATTTCAACCAAGTACGTATTAAGTACAAAATTATGGGTTCAGTAGGTTAATAATATAAATAAGCTGCCTTTATACGAAAGTTTATGGTAAAATACAAAAACAGAACTAGATAATCAAGTATTTTAAAGATATTTCTTATGGATAACAACCATAAATGATATAAATAATAAAAATAACTTCTAAATTATGATCCCCATTCATTCCTAGACCAAAAAATTATTGCTGATCTCCACGATGGATTTTAATTTTTTAGTATTTCTCTACATACTTTGATGGTGTGCTATAGAATTGGATATTGGAGAAAAGTAGATAATTTTTAACACTTCTACCTACTAACTACCATGCATATTTTTTGGATATTCGATAAATTACATACTTTATTTCAGTAAACTTATTTTGCTAACAATGAAGCCTTTAATGTGAAGTGCCTACCTATATATTGCACAGTGACTTGGGATTCTGAATATGATTATTATATAACCCATTTATCTACTTTTAAATACCCCACAAAATTTGAATAAATTGCATAATTTTTGAGACAAGAAATCTTAACGCATCTAGCTAGACCATCAAGCAAAACCTATTACTTAAAAACAGACAGACAGACTGGTTGTTTCAGGACAAAATATGTCACAAATGATGTATACTGTCACCTCCTCCCGGGTCTAGATCGATTTAACCAGTAATCCTATATAATAATGAAAAATAAGCTTCAACAAAAATTATTTTCAGGGTCTGCGATAGGTGTCAAATTTAAAAATGTTTACAATAAACATTTGAATTAAGGTGGGCCAATCCAAAGCTGATTGAGTCAATACAAAATTTACAAAATCGTCAATTTTTTCCTACGTGTGAAACTTATACGGAATCCTAATTTTTACAAATCACGGCATTCGTCTACGCGAGCGCAAAATCGTAAGGATGACCGACAGTGGGACCCGCGCGGCGTCTGCGGAAGGAAACACGGTTTTTCATTCTCGGAGGCCGCGACGGACAATGGTGTCTGCCATTTGATATCTCGGAAAATAATGGGAACATAGCTGTTTCCATAAGTCGCCCGTTATTTTTAAGTTATTTCCTGACAAAATATACAAAAAAACACCTCGACGTTTTTGGGCCATTTCTCGAAATATTGGTATGGCCCCGGGGGAAAGTCTGCTGTCGGACAACATTGTCCGTCATGGCAGTCAACGTGTTAAAAAGTACCATGATAGTTTTTTAAAGAAAAGTGATGTCCATAATATTAATACTAGGAATAAGGCTAAGCTGATTGTACCAAATTTTAGGCTTTGTAAAACTGGTGGCTCGTTCATGGGTAGATGCGTAAAAATTTATAATAAAATTCCGTTAGAATTAACGGAAATGCCATACTGTAAGCTAAAAACTCATGTTAAGGACATTCTTATGACGAAGGGTTATTATAAACTGGATGAATATTTTAAAGATGAAACAGCCTGGACATGAGTTTGAAATATAGCCTTAAGTAGTGATAAGTGTTCTCTGTAACTGTGAGTGGGGAAGAAAAAAGAAACTCCTTGGGAGTTTCTTGCCGCTTCTTCTACCAAGGCCACTCATCGTAGGGATTTGTGGAAGCGATGGCGTAGATGACATTCGAAAAGTGTTTGTAAAAACCAAGTTCGAAATAAATCATTTCATTTCATTTCATTTCAGTGAATGAATTTTTATGTGTTTGTTCGCGTTACGTTCATGCAACGCTAGGTCTACCAAAGTTGTAGAGAATTTAATTTCCAATGATATTTATGAGCCAAATAGTTTGACGGATAAACCATAAATACCATCTGCACCCCTGTTTCCACGATGGTGACCGCGGGATAAGTGTTGCTACCCTCCAATTTTTTCTAACACTGACTGACCCCTTCTAGATATCTAAAAAACGAAATAGCATCCTCTGAGCTCTGAGTAATGCCTCCTAAATGTAATTGCAATCTACCAATATATGACGATATAGGAAGATTAAAACTACATTAAAAGATAAGTTCATTACACTTTTCAGTATCCAAATAGGATTTAAAGTTTAATACCCACTATCTAAGCTATGTGACTAAGTGCATTTCAGGATCCTCGCAGATGGTGCATCACGCTAATGACGTCGACAACATTAAAATACGTGTCTGAGGTACATAGGTACACTTTACCCGATGGGTGGGGAATGAAGGAAATCTTCAAACACAAATATTTTAAATTTAATAGACTACATTATATAGTTGTTGTAGATAATAACGGATATGCTTAATTTTTTATTGTTTTTAAGGCGTATATCAAAAATATCTTAATTCATGATTCATATATCTAAAATATTAGATAAGTTACCTCCATCTCCACCTACAATAACAGGCAACATGAATTTTTAACTTTAAAGTTAGCGTTTTAAGAGGGTTAAAAAATAGGCTTTAATTATTTTAAAAAACGTGTTCTAAATTTAAGCGGCTGTTCGACACTGGTTGGAGAGCCAGGAGTTATTAACGCAAATCTCGGTTTCCTCTCAAGTCGGCAACGCATCAGCAATGGTGATACTAATCTCCATAGACCACATTGGCCACTTACCTACAGGTGGTCGACTATTAACGTAGAAATAGACACCCCCAGAACATTTTTACCGTTTCTGATTAGCAGCTGTTCACTAAAGTAGACCAACATTTCATACATTTTTTATCAAAAGATGCAACAGACTCAGTTCAAAGTTCAAAATATTGTATAAATCTTGATATCTATCATCGCCGAGGAATCAGTAAAGCAGTAGGTATACGCGATAGGTTTTACTATTGTAATAAAACTTAGGAAAGTCTTTCAAAGTTATGTGTCTAAGTGCATTACGCGGCGCGGCAGACGGTGTTGCACTGAGATAGCATACATGTTAGATGCGCCACTTTATAATTTAAATTATTTATTTAGACTCAATTATATTACCGCAAAAATCTTCCTTTCTTTCGTTCCTCTTGTGTTTTAGGCTCACAACGCATCAATTGCCTAATGTCGATGTCCATGAGTGACGGACCACTTACCAAGATGGTAAGTGGTCTACCTATTCGTTTATCAGCTAGTAACATAAGAATACTCGTATATGAAAATTCGCATTACTCGTATTATAAATGCCTTACTTTTAGGTTAAGTACCTACTCGTTTATAGACTACGGGCCCATGTCGAAAATGGGGGGGTCATACGAACCACCAGGTTATGTATATAGGACGATATAAGAGCACAAAATAATAAGATTCAGCACTATGCCGTCACTTGTAAGCTGTCCAACTGAGTGCTGGTGAGAATTCAAAAGTGCAGGTAGAGGGAGTACATTTTGGTCATATGATTCTGTACGGCATTTTCACCATCGATAGATCCATGAAAAATAATAAGAAAGCGCGCAGTCCCGTAAAAAAATGGTGAGCCACAAAGTCGGTAATTTTTTTTGATTTTTTGAAAATTTCAGGGTAAATTTGGTCATTTGATCCTGTACGGCATCAGTTTCATACTGTTTCAATACAGCTTCTAATCCATTATTCCGCAACGCCGTACAAAAATCATGCGACAAGGGGAAAAAATCGAGGGTTGCAACCCCCTCTATTTCCGTGGTCTGGGGGGTGATTTGAAACAACATAAAATTAATTTATTTTGAAAGTATTTTATGCACAGATAATATTTTTTTACATGCCGTACATTTTCGTTGGTCCAAAGGTTTGTAGGGAAAAAAAATTCAAGGAAAAATCCATAGAACGAAATGTATGAAAAATATAGTCTGCATTAAAATGTACGGCATCATTTTTTCCTAATTTATGTATCTTAATACTATTTAGAACAAGGGAAAAATGTAGGAAATTGCTATATTCTATTAATCTATGAATATTTAAACTTCTGCAATAATTTAACAAATTTCAGTTTTTGTATTTCTCTGTAACTTTTTTTAGAACAGTTTCTTTTGAACGGCAATACTATGCAACAATTATATTTTACAATATCATGTTAAAAAAAAAGTTGCCGTACAGTGTCAAATGACATTACAGCTTTATAAATCAAGTATACCATGAAATTAAGGCAATTATTAATATACATTCAAATGAACAATAACTTTTTGACGGCATTATTTTTAATAGTACTTTTGAGTGCTAGATAATGTTTTGGAACCGAAGCCGTACTTTTTCAAATCACCCCCCAGACCACGGAAATAGAGGGGGTTTCAACCCTCGATTTTTTCCCCTTGTCGCATGATTTTTGTACGGCGTTGCGGAATAATGGATTAGAAGCTGTATTGAAACAGCATGAAACTGATGCCGTACAGGATCAAATGACTAAATTTACCCTGGAATTTTCAAAAAATCAAACAAATTTACCGACTTTGTGGCTCACCATTTTTTTACGGGACTGCGCGCTTTCTTATTATTTTTCATGGATCTATCGATGGTGAAAATGCCGTACAGAATCATATGACCAAAATGTACTCCCTCTACCTGCACTTTTGAATTCTCACCAGCACTCAGTTGGACAGCTTACAAGTGACGGCATAGTGCTGAATCTTATTATTTTGTGCTCTTATATCGTCCTATATACATCACCTGGTGGTTCGTATGACCCCCCCATTTTCGACATGGGCCCGTAGTCTATTAACTGTCCCGTCTAAACGCAGATTCATAGTGACAAATATCACGTATTTTAACACAAACATGACAGCTATTCTGTTAAAATTTGAATAATAATTATTATCAAAACCGTACATGTTTTTTGGTATTTAATTAAGAAGGTCATTATTTTACAATCTGACAATCTAACATGTATAGTTGCGTCGAGGACTTTATGAGCATGATGATACAAATCTAATATGCAAACTAAGTAATGTACATCACACTATTGAAAGCCATTGTTAAATATTTAAAAACCAACAATTAAATTCGACTCAATCGTACTTTTTCATCTTCAAGTTACTATAATTTAACTTCACTACATAGTTATGTTACTAAGTGCGGTAGTATTATGACAATTTATACATATTTGACTGAATGACGTTACATTTTAAAATTACTATCGGGTCACCTATTACTGTGTCCTTTGATTGTTTTGATTGACAAAAAAGACAAGACACTGGGTGGTTATAAGTGGTAAACGTCGCCACCGCTGCTGATTGAGAAATATCGAAGAAGAAAGAAAGAAAGTTTGTTTTAAAATGTAAAACAACTTGACTATTCTATGTTTGCGATCACTGACAACAGCGCTACGCTAATGACGGTAGCATTAAATTATTTTTACGAGCGCGCCCGTGACGCGATCCACAGCCAGTCTGCGAGATAGTTTGTAACTTACAGTATTATACTTGTAGAAAGGATGCCGACTATCTTGAGTACAAATACATGAGGTATCAATAAGGAGACCAGGCCTTGAATACAAACGAAGTCCTTTAGATTTGCATAGTACATTTTATGATTCCATTCAACAACTATAACGGATTTAACAGAATATCACGGATTGTATCTTCATATCACGACGTTCCACCAGCACACGTAAGGAGCCTCCACAACCTGATGACAGCTCCTCTTCTTGCTGTCGCCATGTCGTGAATGCTTCTTTAGCACGCGGTGTTACGTCAGTTGTCAAACTCGTCCCGATATAAGGACCTCCTTTTCACTGCGCCGTCACGGCCAACCCTGACCACCGCGCGTCCTCGAGCGGTTAGTTAGATTTGGGAGTCACCTAAAGAGACAATCATCCAATTAGTAATTGCTCGTCCATACCTGATACAAAGTAGCAACACACATTGCCGCTGAGTATGCTCAACTTTTGAATCTGACCAAATTAACCTTCAATATCAACATGCGTGTTATCACTCAGTTATTCCTATTTTATTAACAATCGTGCTCGTTGGCTTTCGACTACCAAACTGTTCCAAATCGTGAATCCGATTCAATCATGCCACATAAAAACTCACTTACAATAACCTTAGTAGTGAACTGCTCTCTGTATTTCATCATCTCGACCTAAAACGCGCATATGAACTCGCAAAACTCCTCGATATAACAAGAACTCGGCATACCTAAATGCAACCTTCATTCGTTTACTCCAAAAGCGAGAACCGGGCGTGTGGAGCCCTCTGCACCAACTTACTCCCAAGGCGTGGACCGGACGTACAAAGCCCCTTCGACCAGCTTACTCCCAAGGCGTGGACCGGACGTACAGAGCTCCTTCGACCAGCTTACTTAAAAGCGGTGGCCCGGACAACTGTAGCCCCTTCAACCAGCCGAACATAGGTATCTTCCACAGCAGGCAGCGGGTTTTTCTCAAGCTCGGCAGCTATCTTTCAACCAAAGGCGTAGTTCGGGCGTGGTTCTGGCTTATGAAGCCTTTTAAACCAGCTTGTTTCCAACCAGATGCGCACCTATTTTCTCTTGTCGCTTGCTCGACACCACCTCTAACAATACTTACTCATTTGATACTGATAACCTAAATCAAGCATTCGTCCCTCTAGCCATAAACGTGCGCCATAATTCTACCACAATTGCCACGGATAACCACACTAAAACTCACTATCTGCAGCTGAAAGACTGTTTGAGCCAGCTGTTATTGCATTATCACTCCATTTTGAAGTACTACTATCACTATGAGCTTGGTTAATATTAACACCTTGTTCCTTATTGACCGCCGTCTCGGCCTCCTCACCACCGATCGTGTTTGTTACAATTTCAACTAAGCCCTCAAACTCACACTTACAGACACTACCCACGTTTCTTCAAATAGTAATAATATTACTTATACTACCTCAGCAAGAGTTGTTCGGAGGAAATAACTTTACTCTGCGTTATTCTATTGAAATTATATTGCACATCACACCACCGTTGAATTCTACATCACTCATATATTTACACAGTACCAAAAGCGAACAGTCGGAACTCAGCCACTCCCCAAATATGTCGTCTCGTCTGGCGAAAGATTTCCCTTTACCCTATTATGATACTTAGTGTGACCCTTGGTTACAAAATTCACATAACCATTACATAATTACACTAGCCGGGCTCGAACCGGGAACCACTAGCCTCACGGGCAATCATTATGCAGCAGGGTTTATATCCGTAACAGAACTAAAAAAAAGCTTTACGTTTGTCGTCAACGTATACTCGGTGACGGTGACATCACGTTCAGTACCAAAATTTACTGTAAAATTGCTGTTTTCTGCAGAGAATGAAAAAAAAGAATTCAAAGACCTTACCAACTGTTTTTACTAATGTACCTTCCATTACACTCTGGTCAAAAATTGGAAAATCCTTGCGTGTATTTACTCCATTATCATTATGCAATTGTCAATAGCTGTGCCCATGAATTGCAATGCTCGAACGTTAGTTTGTTGAGACATTCAGCCTCAGTTATCCGTCATGACTACCGCTGACAACATACATCCACGTTCCCACATGGCGTATCTGCAACCAATAATTTTGAACAGCAATTTCCAATATTGAAGAGCTTCAGTTGTTAGACAAACTACAAAGTTACTACAACATATCGCCCCAATATCGACGTTAAGAATGATGACTAGCATAAACGCCCATCACATATCACATGCCCGATGAAGAATGAAAGAAAGCGTTAAAGAATCCCCAAATACCAGTACTTAGAATGGTTCAATGATGATAGCCATGATCACGTTCTCGAGATGTCGTATCTATTGTAAATAGAACGTTCTTGTTTGAGAACCAACATCAGTGGTATAAGAAAGGCATCTTAATATTATTGAAAGCTGCAGTGTTAAATTGATCAAACGACCACTGACCTTGTTAGAAGATGGCACCCTCAGAGCTGTTAGTGGATAAGTTACTTTCTTACTGCGCGACCAACCAGACCAAATCTTTACAACCGATACTAACCACATTTGCCTTATTATTCTGAATAATTTTCAAGTGCGAAGTACCTAGTGTGTACGCAGTATTTCCCATATGGCTAACTGGATAAATGTTGACAAAATAATAACCGATTCCATTTTAGAAGGGATGAATAAATCGACCTTGGTTGCCATAAGTTTTATGATCTTGCCGGGTTTCAGGTACCAGAGACGCTTTCAACATTACACACTATGGTTGCAAGTTAATTGCAGTCCCCTCACTTTTGAGAAAAGGCGTGCCCAGTCGTAGCTTACAGGATAATTAAAGCATGCAGTGGACAATAACAATAAATGTTCATACTATATTGCCATTAGCAAGCTGAAAATTAGGTAGTCAAATTAAATTAATTCACGTCATATTACATTAGCTATTTCAATGTCTCCTACGTTCCGTAATTAAACCTCGCATCCATAGAAGCATCGGAGCGTATTGACACTAAACTCGTGTTGTATGAATGTACCGCATCGGTCATTTATCTTGGAGGTGAAGGTTGAAGCAACTTTGCAAATCCACAACAAGACTATTCCGTCGCGTTCATTCCTCTGCTTCACTATATACCCCAAACCACGTAACAAAACAACGCGATTCTCAACATCATACAATTCTCTGTTCGGTAGGTTTACAAAAAGATTGGGGAAAACTTCAATGTTTCTTAATAAAATAGAACTACCAAGGCTGCTAAAATGCTGACCAAACCTCATGAGAACATTTAATTAACGATTCATCTCAGAAATAGAACTCAACTCATAAAGACAATAATCTTATTACATTTGAACCAAATAGTTACGTTAAGCATTTCTACGTTCATCGTACATTATTACGTTAAGCTCTTAGATAAACTTCGCTCTCCATTGCAAGTCACACCATTAACATTCTGGAGATATTAGGTATTCAAAAGTACTTTAAGTCATTATTTTGATGCCGTACGTGTCCTCTAAACCAATCCTCAAGAGTATTCTAGAGCAACAGTCAATCCTAGCTCAAGTTACCATAGAAGTTACTCAAATAACATTACTGTCATTAATATTCTTTTACTGTTGGTCCGTAACATCCGAATGTAATTCATCTCATCGTTTCTGAAATTATTATTCTGTACACAATAGTCATAAACCTCAGACTTCACATTGGATCCAATGGTAGTTACAATTTAATCGCTCCATAATGATCCCTTACTATATCTTCATTGTAGCCATTCAAAACCAGGGCATGTCACAATTTTAGCTATAAACAAACATTATTATCCATTAATATTGAAGCCAAATCCTATCACAATTGATTCATCAATTTCAAAGCTTTCAGGCTATAAATCTCATCAGAAATATTATTTAGCTCCTTAAACGATGTTCAAGTTAACATCTTGTAGGACGCAGCAATTCAACACTTTGTAAAGCTCAGTGACATTACTAGGCTGAAGGTCTATGATATCCCTTTTAAGCCTCATCACCGACACATAATGTAACGACATTTGAAGTAGACTTAAGACAACGTAAATAAGTTCGGATCGAATTAAACAATAGAAACGGAAGTCTAAAACACCAGCGTCTTAATCTCGTATGCATTTTGTTCTGATTACGTTACAATTATTCCATACTTTATTATTGATAGTTAATAGGGTAAATTACCTACTAGTTAAAGAACTTACAACCCTCCTTTTTATGGAATTAAGAAAGCAAACGAGCGTACAGCACCACCCTTCCTCCATCACGCATGATAATATTGTGCTCCTTCTGTCCTCCTCATCTATTCAGCTAGGTACTCTACAGGAATCCCCATCGCAACGTCGCTCTCCAAGAAGTATACCAATGTTAATAGTAATTACTGCCTTACCGACATACTCACCCTTAGTGACTTACCCACTCAACAATGTTATTAGAAATGCAATACATACCGATAAGCGTTTAGTATTAACGCATACCAATAGAAAACCAGAATTATGTTGACGCTGTGCTCTCTCAAACATTAGCAGCGATCTAAGAAGCATACAATTTTGAAAGGTGCGTTTTAGCGCACATTAGCGCACATTTCCACACATTTTTGTACATTCGTATTATACACGACTTTCTGCTATCCATGATACGCTGGCCATGGCTTTTACAACCGCCATCACCTTTACAACATAAATCTTCGTAGTTTAGTCGAATATCGTTCATATTTTCATACTTTACACACGGTCATGGTCGTGTTTATGAATCGTCTGAGAGTTTTTGTGAGACTTTTCCATACCTCTATATCCATGACACTCCTTGCACATTCTGTAACGGAACAATATTATCACAACCAATGGAACAATGTTACCAAAAGAGCTCCATCGAACACATATACTATGGAAGTAGGTGTTCACTATCCAACAACACAATCCTTATTTGCAACCTCAGTTTCCAATTCGATCGTTTCCAATGCGTTTGTAATGATTTACATCGTAAAATATTCACTTCCAAGAAAATTTCAAATGACATCTTTTGTCAGTCCTCTTTTATTTTTCACCGTTTATTGCAAAAATATTGTAAATGCATTATTTTTTATGTTTTTATGCAAGGTTTCATGAGCGCTGGGTTCTTTGTCCAATTCTGATGTAGAAAGGATGCCGACTATCTTGAGTACAAATACATGAGGTATCAATAAGGAGACCAGGCCTTGAATACAAACGAAGTCCTTTAGATTTGCATAGTACATTTTATGATTCCATTCAACAACTATAACGGATTTAACAGAATATCACGGATTGTATCTTCATATCACGACGTTCCACCAGCACACGTAAGGAGCCTCCACAACCTGATGACAGCTCCTCTTCTTGCTGTCGCCATGTCGTGAATGCTTCTTTAGCACGCGGTGTTACGTCAGTTGTCAAACTCGTCCCGATATAAGGACCTCCTTTTCACTGCGCCGTCATACTTATATATTATACTTTAATATCTCTTCCAGACTTAGGTGGGACAAACGGAAGACAATAAATTTTAAAATAATAATTTTAATAGATATTATACCTTCTGTATTACCTACATATGGCCTATTCCGATCTAATACCAAAAAACTAATACCATTTGGTATTAGTTTATTATCCCAGTGAATTTTTATTCCGAACGAATACCAATTATGTCAGGAATAGCGTGAAAGTTATGATCGCGGTTTACATTGACGTATTTATGGTTTATAGAGCTACTTCTACTTTTGACTAATATCATCTGGTTATCTGGTGCTAACATATCGTTTTCTCGAAGCGGTATGAGGAAAATAGTATTAAAAAGTGCAGAAAGAGTTTTATTTTCGTGTCACTACCGAAGCATTTACCTACAAGTTACTCAAGGTAAGGGTAATGTTCAGTAATTACCGAGATACCTAAACAATTTATATAAAAATAACACTACACACCCTACGCCCACAATAAGATTCCCAATGTCGTGGGCACCATGGATAATATACCTACATAGACATACGAGTACACCCGAATTTCTCCCTTGCTGGGAATTGAACCCAGGTCATCGTATTGTTACGTGTCAGGAGTAATGGGTTCGAGAAAATGCCAAAATGTACCACAAAGACTTTTATTTTACTCGTAGATACACAATTACACCATGTACACAGTACACACCAAAACACTGTGCACGTAGGTACTCGTAAACACACTCGTCGAACACTGTATCGCCCGTAGAAATCACTTCACTTCTCGCTGGTACCTATCGCTCGTACGTATCGCTGGTACTTCCCGGTTTCGCTTCCGAAACTAGAATGCCCGCAGTTGACCAAGTGCCCCTTTTTATACCATTCATGCCGATCCAGAATATTCCGGTAGTTATTAGAATGAAGCTCTAGTATGTTCCTTGCAATCGACTTTCCACCTTAAGACTGTTGTCGTAAGGTCGAAGCGTCGCGCGCGTTCTTTCGAGACGGCCGCGCCCTATTGTTCTATTGTTTGCTTGACATGTTTATGGCCCTTATTGTTTATTGTTTCCGGTCTAGCGGAGTAGAGTAGATACGCCAGAGTTGTCACAGTATATTATTCGCAACGTAATAACAAGTTTGGTTTAATCTCCAAAGAGAGCAAGTCTTGAATTTGATCTAAAAACTTATTAATGTAAATGGTACCATCGGAGACAAAAATGTACAATATTTTTATAGTTTATCATTTAAATAGTGAATTATCGGGAACGACAGGAAATGAATATTTTATTTAAAATAATATAAGCAGATTACAACATGTAGATAGTTTATGATTGTAGGGAAGTTCCCACAAAGCTATATACATATATCACTTAAATGTAGATGTCTGGACTGCTACTCGTATGTATTATTGATACTCAGTTAAAGGTAAGACTTACAAAACGGTAGCACTTAAATCGCTCCTCTGTTTTTGATTAGGACAATATGTCTATTTATAGGATAGGATAGGTCTCCGAAAACAAATTATTTTCATGTCACTTTAACTCTCTACTCTAACCTTCTCAGTCTAAGAAGAGACCCGTGCCTAGATGTGGGACAGTTAAGGGTTGCGATGATGTTTTAAACTGTGCCCAAGCCGGAAGTCGAACCCGGGACCACTAGCATCGCAAGCATGGCCAAGCACTACAACCTAAGTAGGTTACGGTGTCGTCTATTATTTGTTTTATTACCTTCTATAACAACATACTTTACGTGCAAGGGAATAAGCACCAGTTGATTCCCATACGGCATAGCCGTGAGCCGCAGAACGGCTAACGGCATTAAAGCCACGTCATAGCATTAAACTGGCCGTAAAGCATCTCAGTCTAGACTCAGTATAAACACCTTGGAACAACGTCACATACTCACATACGAGCTGAAATCGTAAAACGAACGTTATTATACTTCTCCAAATCGCGAGGACTGCAGATAAGAACAACTTTGTACCTTATTGCGTTGAGATAAAGTACACGTGAAGTGCCTTCGTGAAACGAAGCTATATCCAGATTACTGCACATTAAAGCGCTATTGCTTGGGATGACGGCGGAATTGCAGTCTTATACAAATAAATGTATCCATGAAAGGACTATTCAATTTGTATGGTCATCAATCACAATTTAAATTGATTGTTTATCATGATTGAATCATCATCATCGCAACCTATAACGGTTTTATTGCTTTTACAACGTGGAAGATACAGGCCATAGTCTACCACGCTGGCCATGTGCTGATTGGTATACTTCACACACCTTTTTATTTATTTAGAACATAATGGAGAACTCTAAGTTGTATAGATTAGGTTTTTTCACGATATTTTCCATCATCGAAGTAGCTGATAAATTACATTTTAAAACACATTAATTTTAGTTTAGAACAGCTATACTCAACCTGCGACCGGCCCTTTAGAATGCCCCACCTCAATTCAAATGATTGTTGTAAGTACCTAAACCTTTACGTTTTAATAATTTAGACCTAGGTAAATATTTTTTACTAGCGGTCCGGGATCGCTCGGCTGAACTGAAATATGTTTGTGGCCCCTATAAAAATAAAGGTTGAATATCGCTGGTTGGTATAATATTAGCGGTGCGTACAAAATTCAATCGAACTGTTTCTCACGTAGGCGAAGTCGTGTGGAGAAACTAGTTTATGTACTAATACATCTTTAATCCTTAGTTAACTGTCTGACAGCTGACAAAAACTTATACCTACGTACCTATATTTCAGTTTTCAGTATAGTGTAGTGTTAATTGTTATCACTTTACTATGTAAGTATTTTCAACGACATTATGTAAGTCCCAAGGAGTGCAGTGTAGTGTCGTAACGGCTCGTTTAGACACTCCGTGAGAAGAGGCGAGAACTCACCACTTTCACTCCGTTAAGGGATAATTTCAGGGGTAAAATAAATCCTGTGTTCGTTCCCAGGTTACATAACTCTATAATTATCTGTCTGTACCAAATTTTATTAAAATCGATTCAGTGATACTTAAAGGCGTTAAATCCTCACAGACCGAAAGACAGAGACACTTTCGCGTTTATAATATTAGTAAGGAAGTAGAGATTAAGAAAAGCTAGGTAATTTTAATATCAAGATATCTCACGGTAAGATTTAGTTTATATCCACTGTCTCGCGATTTAAAAAGATTGTTTATTTACCTTCCTAGAAGACAATTGATTAAATTTTTAAGCCATTTCGGGGTTAGTCGTAGCCTTAAAGAGCAGCACGTCTCTTTTAGCTACAATGCCATCGAAATTATTGACAAAACTAAACAGAACAGATTGATGCTGGATTGTCCAAACATTCTTGGCAATTGCTATAAATGCGTGACTACATCAAAATGTCATTAGAATGAAAACTCATTTCTGTTTCTCCACAAATTGGCACACGTTCTTGCAGTTAAACATTGCGTAAAACTTTTTCGTGAGTGATTGAGTTTTATTTTATAACACATAAAAGGTACGTTACGTGTAAAAATATATCTCGAGGCTTTGTTTGAGGACCTTTGAAACTTTCGTCTCGTTTGCGTGGAGGCATCTTGGAAAGAAAAATAACTTCGCTACACTTTTTCTTGTATTTCGATGTCGACGCAAAAGTACTTTTTAGGTTTATCAAAGTATATTTTGAAACGCTTGATTTTATCTCTAGAAAAATAAATGTAACTGGACAAAGGTGCCTAAAAGAAATGCTGGTTTATTTTTTCTTGCGTTCTTCTGATGAAGTATTTACGCGATAAAAAGTGACTGAATCTTGAATGAATCTAATTTTCTTTAAATTTTTATTTGGTTTTATTTTTCGTTTGGACATACAAAAATATATATTGTTTTGTGAATAAAACATAATTCTAAAAACGAATTATAATGTTATACATACTCTAGGTTCTATAAAAATATTATTCGATACTTTATAATTCTTACTTACATATCCGTTAAAGCCGATATTACCGATAACGAACCCAAAAAACTAATCTAGTTGAAGGGTAGTAGAAACTAGTTCTTCCAAAGGAAACTGGTGACACTGCTTATTACAGTGAATTCCTTTTTATTATTTTCGTTTTAGTCCTCTAAATTTAAATGACTTAACTATTCTTATGCTTAATTTTAATTACTGAATACCGCTTCAGGAATGTATGTACCTAAATGTTATTAAAGCTGTTTAGAATAATTTCAGACGATCTCACGTTACATTGACCATTACAAACTGATTCCATTAACGAAAATTGCAATACAATAAAAGTGTAATTAGTGAAAATAATGTTGTGTTAGAGTCGCCTCAAGCTACCCTAGTGCACGTCGAAACGATAACGCGAGGGCCATGAAAATGGCATTTGTTTGTTCAAGCGACTGATAAAACTATACTCGTATATCATAATGCTAGTATAATATCTACTTATTTTATAGATAAAAAAAAATTAAGTACCTGAAATACAAGAAAGTTTTTAAATGTATAAAGTAGGTACAATTTCTCTAATGACCTTTAATAACATCATGGAAAGTACCTTAGTATTAATATTTTATATCCTATCGTGGGAGACCTGCAATAACACTCCAGGAACTTAGTGGAGCTAAGTTAAAAAAAATAACCACAAGACGATTTAAGGCTTATTGTGCATTGGCAACATTTCGCTGTGTGGTCATAAGTTCGAGTCCAAACTAAACTTTTCGGCTCACGGTGCATCATGCTACATAACAGACGAGAGAATGATGTCAATTTCCTCCTATAAATATCATAACAGTAATTAACGCCCATTTTATCCCAAAATACTTCTTTTAATCCTAAAAATCTATTTGTCTGGTAATAATCAACCTTCTTTTAGAATCAACTTAGTGATACATTGAACGTGCCGTGTAAACCAGTAGGAAGATTAGATAAAACAACTGTCTTGTTTAGTCCACAAGAATAAATACATAAACAATGTGCGTTTTTGGTTACAAATGTCAAAAATTTGCATAGGTAAGTAATATAACTTTGTATTTTATGTTATAAGCATTTCAGAATAGGTATGCGTATAATAGCATGCATACATTATATTTTAGTGTGTCATAAATTGGTTAACAGTCACCATGACTTGGAACACGATATTAAGAGCAACGAGAAATATTTATCCTTAATTTTATTACATGTAGGTATTCAATTTTCTATTAGACGACTCTCTATTCTATTTTACTTGTCATAGTAAAAGTAAAATATTGTTTATAAATAAAGCTTAATATATCACCCAGTAAAAAATGGTACATTGTTATGAACTCGGTTATAAGTAGATCTCATTTTCCAAAAATTTTAATCTTCAAGAATGTTTGTGTCACCGGTACAAAATACAAACTATGGTCCTGAGTATATCGTACAAAATCGTGGTGTGTTTCAATAAGTATGCCTGATGTGGACAAGTTTGAGGTACCTACGTTAAGAAGAGCTTAAGGACGAATAACTTTTAACAAAATAGAACCGACTTTAACGCCGAAAAGTAAAAATCAGTTCAGATAAACGCGGTTAATATTCCTAAATCCTTCTCATAAGTCTGAAACACGTTGCTGAAAACCGTATCAAAATCGGTTCAGCCAAACAATATGCCTAAAACCTTCTCCTAAGTTCCTGAAAACCGCTTCAAAATCGATTCAACCAAACGCGAGATAATCGCGCACAAATATACATACACACAGGTCAAACTGAGAACCTCCTTTTTTGAAGTCGGTTAAAAAAGCTCACATATTTTAAAAAACATCTAGAAGTTAAGAAGTTACATTACAATAACTTACACTGTTATTCATATCTATAACATCGTGTTTCGTGGCCCTCCGTTAAGACGATATTAAGCGCTGCAGCCGCTGGATAATGGTCCTGTAACAACAACTGCAATCTCATTACGCGAATTCGAATAGACTAGAAGTCGATAAAACTAACAAAGCGCTACAAGAAGATACACGGACAGGGGAGTAAGTTTTCTTATTTCAAATCAAATGTACCTATTTCATAAATTATTTTTAGTATTTTTATCGTTAATGACATTTGCATTGCGAACCAAAATTGAATTAAGCGACAACATCGAAGAATAAGTGGTTAATGCAAATCAATTTTAGGCATTAAGTATGTGATACTTTGATGCTCCAAAATCGTCATTAGTGATTCTTAATTCACAATATAACTTAGAGAAATCATGAGGCATGTCAAAATTTGTTTGTTTAAAATCTTTGAATCTCATTTTCTGTTTTAGTGTCATCTAGTTTAATTTCTAACATAACTTAAACTTTCTATTTACATTATCAAGGATATCTGGGATGATTTAACAACTGCTATCAAATAGCAGGGAAAGTTCAACATCTTAACTTATCCTCTGAAGCTAGGAAATACTCATAAAATCATAGAACTTCAATCAGGCCTATAGCCAACGACGTCAAATATTCATTATTATCATCAAGACATGACAACTCTGAGAGCAATAACTATGGAGAGCCCTCTGATGTCGCTTACGATGTTTTCCTTCACCAAAACATCTGACAATTAATTTCTAATGCGAACATAGTTTTAGGAATTCTGCGTCTGCATGCATTTTCAAAGTTTGTGTTTGCACGCCTTTTCAACATTAATGTTTATGAAAATGCGTTCAAAATATTAACGCCGACCTAATACAACATTAAAATCACTTGGTTAGTGTTCCTTCATCTGCTGCTTACTTCTTAAGGTAGCCATTGACGATGCGTCCATTTGGAGTGCTTCTGAATGGAAGATATCCATTTGGAAGTGTCTCCATACATTTAGAAGCATTCCAAATGGACGTATCGTGAACGGCTTCCAAAATTTCAAAGATTTCCTTATGGTGGTACTTCCATATGGAGGCATTCCGAATGGACGTGTCGTCAATGGCTACCTTTACGTCCATACCACGTCCAATACCTACACCGGTTCTTTGCCGATTATAATTACATTAAACCACGCATATGCATATGCATTAAACCACGTCGCAACACCTATTATATTTTGGAAGCAGTAACTTCCGTGTACTTATACGTACCTAATAGTGTTTACATAAACACCTACATTTTAGCATTCGGCCTTCCCTCCTTCCTGTTTGTCTGGCACTATCTAACGATACCAAGGCGATATTACAATTTCAATAGCTAAGATTACAAATGCCTTAGTTTAAATGAATTCAGATAAAAATCAAGGCAATTTCCGTTTACCTGCACTTGTTGACAAGGGGCTATTGTTGTTGTATTGCTTTATTTATTCTACGTTTTGTAACTTCAATAGATTTGTGTGGGTGTAAATATTGTGCGTGCGTAGTATACGACACGATATGATGTCGACTTTATGACACTGATAGTAATTTCGAAACACTTAGTTGATTTGAGAAAGATTTATGAATAAGAAAAGTGGTGTTTATGAAAAAAAATTATAAACTCTATATAGATGAAGACTGTGTGATGTGGATGTTGACTAAAAATAAATGGTTCAGTTGCAATGAATTGTTCGTTTTACCAAAACTACTAATTAGAAATAAAATTAATAGGAAAACATCGCCGCGTCGTGAGGGAAACTTGTATACCTGAATATTCTTCGTATTATAATGATGTGCGAAGTCTGCCAGCATGCATGACTAAGTAAGTTTTTGCAAACTAAATCGTGAATAATTTTTCTAAGATTCTTCATACTCGAAACATCCAAAAGTTTTTTGACCATTGCCAAACTATAATTTACACAATTTTTTAACAATAACGATAACAATAAAATTATAGACTGTGCGATCATGATTTTATTCTACAACGTAGATACGTGACTACGCTCATAGAACCATAACTCATACAATAAGGCGGTTATCCTTGAACTCATCGGTTCATTTCCAACAATATGTATCACATGTAGGTTTGCCATGATTTTTACATTTAGGTATCCTATCTATATATTGTGGTTCTCTCTCAGTCTTCTTCTGTTATATCACTTATAAGTAAAAGTCGTGACAATGGTCCCGAATTTTATTGTGTTTCCATGGGCAATTATTTTGACTATAGGCTACCTCTATGGGATTGTCAAGGTTGGGGTCCGCTTGGTTCGAGGTTCGAACTTCACAATTACGGTCTCTTGTATTCGGTTTTTTCGTAACGATGTGTATTTGTAAATCTATTTTAGACTGTTAACAGATTGACTGCATATTGGTCCTTCGAGCAGATCATGATATAAACATTTTGACAAATGTTTCTTCAGCTTCTACAACTAGTTTTGAATTAATATTTCAAAATATTGCTTATCTCTACTATAGCTCTAATTTAACCGTTACCAGTAACAACAATTCGGGCGTTCAAATCTTACCTCACACAACAAAACCCATGGCCACCGCAAGCCCCAATCATAGACAACCCTATTATTAACTCCGGCGTATCTACAAGGCTACAATTATCAAACTACTTTTCGTTTAGACCTGATTAAACTAAATAGTGTTTAACGATATGGTTTCAAAGCCATCAGTAATCACTGTCAGACTGATCGAAACAAACTTATTGTTTGTAATATCATTTGTCAGAACACATACGTGAGGTTGCGCAAACAAAAAGATTGGACGCAAAAAGTATGCATTAATTATTATTTTTTGCCAAAGAGTAGTTTAACAGACAATTAATACGATAATTTATATGTTTTCGTGACCAATTAAACTGTGATATTTTTGTATGCATGTTTAAAAATACAAGGAGTGCTAGGTATAGTATTATTTTAAAAGTTAAAAAGACAAAATTCACATAGTTTTTTTTATACCTTTTACAGTATTACCGATTCATATTGTGCCTATGATATCTCATAGCTTTTAGAACTTGATAGAAGCCGATAAACGGTACATGAGCCACCTTATTGTAAAGTCGTCTTCGCCCCGTACATCAGTAATATCAACAACATTGATAAAATTGTCGACAAAAAAATAAGGGGGAGGACCGCATTTTTTCTAGCTTTACGAAACTGTTATCGAATCACGCAAAAAAATCACATAAACATTTTGAAGGAACATATCCTTCTAAATGTTTACGTGATTAATTGTACCTATGGCAAAAAGCCTAAAGACTTTCAACACGAATGACCTGGTGCCGTAGCTTTATCTGTAGATCAGCAGGTCTCAGGATCCTATATAAGCTGGGGAGGAGCCTCTTAAGCCAAACTCATAAGATATTCTACCAAACTTATAACCGCAAATACCGCCAATAGAGCACACAGACACGACGTTTTTATCGAGGTACACTGATGTGTCCACTTAATCATAAACCATTTGATACGTCATCTCTAGTTACCCAAAACGAATGAAGTCGCAAGGCGGAAATAATTCACGTAAGCGGCGACTTGAACCATGGCAAGAATATTTACGTAACTCGACACCGTCATTCGGAAAGCGTGCAGTTAGATATCACATTACGAATGGGCTTAAACGGAGCGTGCGTACCGCGGACTCTGACAGCAGATGGAGATGAAGATATGGATAGGCAACTGTTGAGCGCCTTACCACCGGGCTGATGAGAATTTGTGTTACTAATTTATCGTTTAGCATGATGACAAACTTGAGCGTATTAAATTGACAGTTAGTAATATTTTTTTGGTTTCGGACGTGAAATAGAATGTGAACCAAATTGGTGCGTTTTCTCTATGTTGTAGGTACCTTACTAAATCAAATGGACAATGGATTGTGTATTTTGTCTTACTTCTAGGAGCATGCCTTGTTGTCTTTTTTTATTGAATTAACTGTGGCATACCTTTATACTATAAGACATACATACCTTTTGTCGGCGGCAGTAAAATTCTAAAAACTATTATTAAAAAACTGAATCAGCAATACTTTAAAAGATATCCTGAAAACCCTAAGTAACATTAATAATATCCTATGCACGAGAATTGTAAAGAAAACTTCAATAATCACGTCGTGTTCATACATAACGGATAAGGAGAGATACGTAGAGGATAGCCCGAAGCGCCAGAAGTTTTTATCTTTCACACGTAAGTACAGACATGCCATTAAAGTCAGTAATTGCCTTGAATAGCTCCGTTAAGAAAAGTCGAAAGCGTTTTCACGATTTGTAATTATAACTTTGGTACTGAAAGAGAATATCAATATTTTGTAAACTTCTAGGCAAATGAGTAAGTATGTCAAATTATTCAGTTAAACGGCTATTAGGTATTTATGACGAGTTCCTGATTATTTTGCATAAAATAATAGATAATAATGTTGAGGAACGATAAAATAACAATATTTTTTATATAATTACAACTGGATTTTTTTTTATTGAATTAAGGTAGCAAACGAGCATGAAGCACCACCCTTCCGCTGCCGCCCATGGCAATTGTGACCGACTTAGAACAAGACCCAATTTAGGGACTAGGGTGGTTAGTCCAGTGAGTAGATTGTGTTAGAATGTTAGTTGGTTAGTTTGTTAATAAGTGTGAGGACAGGGACTGTTAGTGATAGTTAGTCCTGTGAGTTAATATTAGTATTGTCCAGTTAGTAATGATTAGTGTGAGTCTTGTTCCAATTCGGTCACAGATGCGTTGCTACCCCTGAGGACTGAGATGGTCGCCTCTAAGAAAGTGAACCGGCTCCACACCTTCCTATCCGGAACACAATTGCTCTTAAAAACAATTATTATGACGGTAGGAATGGAACTGAGTACCTTGGCGGGCGGTGGTACTTCCCCGGGCGAACTCTAGGCAAACCTAGCAAAACTACTGCCTACATTTTCTGGGAATTCATAACATTTTCTTTACCGCAATCTTTTCGTTGGATCACTGACTATTGAAGATGTGTACATTTACCAACAGGAACATCGCTCGAAACTTTTTCGATTTTCCATACTAAGGCTTAGGTTACTAAAAGCGAGGGTTGCTAGATTATAATAAAATGGCGTGTATAAAGTAAATTACAGGACATGCGAATAGCTTGCAATTCACTTCGGCCGTAGATGTTACAGTAAAAGCTCTAGACTTTTTTTACTTTTGTTTCTTTCCAAGTTTTCAAGAGAATTTTAAATTAGTTGTCGGTTGTGGCGTTTCGTATAATTCCAACATTTATATACGGTTTGCGGTGGTGTGCCGCCAGCGCCACCTTCCGATGTAATGGCATATGTGTCCCATTCATTTATGGGTTCTATTATAGATAGTAGAGGGAAAGATTATCATTATCTATGTTTGTTTGTGTTGTTCGAACTGCAAAATGCACTCGTTATGTCTTTTAAATTGATATGTATTGCTTTTTTTATAGCGGTAATCTTATGCCCAGCTGCTATATGGCCACGTTTGTCTATGGACTCATGGCTCGGCTGCAACCCATTGATAACCTATAACTGAGTATGGATCCCTCCTCCCAGACTTAGTAAAACTGGTGGCTCGTACATGGGTAGATGTGTGAAAATTTATAATAAAATTCCGTCAGAACTGACGGAAATGCCATATTATAAGTTAAAAACTCATGTCAAGGACATTCTTATGACGAAGGGCTATTATAAACTGGATGAATATTTTCAAGATGAAACAGCCTGGACATGAGTTTGAAATGTAGTCATTAATTATGTAGTTATAAATGTTCTCTGTAACTGTGAGTGGGGAAAAAAGAAACTCCTTGGGAGTTTCTTGCCGTTTCTTCTACCAAGGCCACTCATCGTATTGATTTGTGGAAGCGATGGCGTAGAGTGACTTTCGAAAAGTGTTTGTAAAAACCAAGTTCGAATAAAATTATTTCATTTAAATTTTTTTCAAATTATTTCATTTTCATTTTCCTGATCATTCAGTAGGCCTAGACTGGCCAAGAGCATCCTCCACATTGCTCTATTCCAATTTGGTGGAAGTGTTAGTGGCCATCCTAAGTATCGAAAGTTTTCATGGCGCCTGATGTCGTCCGACATTGCTACTGTTCATGGATAAATCGAGACCGATGGCTTTTTGTGCACTCCGAAGTATTAAATTGCTCAAGAATTGCTGTCACTACCTTTCCCTTTTTAACCTCGTTAAAGGATGATTTACGGGTTAAAAAATATCCTTTATACTTTCTTGGGTATACCTACTGTCTCCATTGAAAATGAAATCTATATTCTATATCGATTTATCAAATTAAGCGTGAAATGCTAACAGTCAGACAGATCACTTTCGCAGTTATAATTTTAGTATGAATAGATGAAACCGTCTTCGTTCTCCGAGTTTCTCTGTTTGTGCCTGTTATCTCTAGTAATGCAATTAAGCCTCAGTGAAAGCGTTTGAGCTATTAACCCTGGTAGGATTCGAAACTGGGACCCTTCACTACATGACTATGAACTGGAACTACCAGTTAAACGTGCTATGTGGTAAACGTCAGCTTTAATGAAGTATATGGCTGTTACTTGTTTCCATAACAGTATCAAATTTCGCTTCACGTTATAAAAATCCGTATAATCTAATCTGCATTAAAATAATGTCTTCACAATTAGCTGTATCTATTGATACATCAATATCCATTCAACCAGAGGTAATGAAGTATCTATTTCGAGCACAATTTTATTAGTCTTCGTTAGTTCTTTCAATTTAATAGATAACTGTGATAGCCAGGCTAGTCTGGCCTTTCAATTCTGTGATGGAGGTTGTTTGAAAAGAACTAATTCGGTCTGCAAGTTGATCCGGGGGAGCCATTAGAATGATTGCTACCCCATCACACTGTAAATACGTTGATTCAAACATTTCAGACGGACGAAAGGTCTGTTTCATACCGATCAATTTAAAATTTTAATGGTTCAATCTGAGGAGCACTTGCTTTTACCACAAAGCATTAGATTTGCATTAAATGTGATGAATGCAGCGTAACGAAGGCTTTTGTCGGTTCCCCGTGTTCGTTATAAGTATATAAAATTGAAATGTATTCTATTTACTATGTTTAATACTGCTGACTACTGCTACTACTGCTACTGATAATAATATTAAACTGCTTTAGTACCTAGTATCTATTGTTTGTTTCGATGCATAACTATCATAATCATCTTTCAAATGTACATAAAAATCTATTAAAACCAAACATAATATTATTCGGGAGTACAAATTTTACCAAATCTGTATGGTGCCTTACAGAGCCTCTTAGCTATTGTATTGAATTTTATACGGCTGACTACATACGAATAAAGAACTCTTCTTATAATTACTTCATTGGGGCGAAATTCAGACATCCCAGAGATTTTTATTCGGCTAGAATTAAGGCTATTTGACAACCTAATTACATTTCTTTTGTTTTGCAGATAAACATATCTAGATAATACCTACTTAATAAATAGTGCTAAAATCAGAGAGTAGGTACCTACCTAATTGATATTCAATTAATTAGTAGGTAGGTATAGGTAGGTAAAAAGTAATAAGGGTGTAATTTAATTGATATTCAGTTAAACTATGCTCGTACACACGAAACAAAAACACACAGACAAACATATCCATCAATACGAATTAATGATACGGCGAAATTCGAAATTAAAATTTTCAATGACATTGGTTATTTCTTTTTAGATATTAATTAACGCCAATTGAATGCCAAATGTTGTTGTTTTTTTACGTTATCCCTATAAATATTATCATTTTTCCATCGATTTGTCAAAATTCACGTTTTATGTAACTCGGAAATTCTTTTTAATGTTATACATATTTACTTATTATGCCACTTCGCATAATTACGAGTATTATCGTTTTGAAGCTGTCATCTGTACAAAGGACGCTTGGTAATTTTAAAAGACACCCATGATAGGTATGTAAAAAAACTAAGCTACAACCCACTAATGGCCCACTACTGAGCACGGGTCTCTCCTCATTACTGAGAAGGCCTAGAGCATACTCCACCACGCTGCTCCAATGCGGATTGGTAGAGGGGTTAGTGGCCAACCCAGTGTCGAAAGTTTTCAAGCCGCCCGAAGGCCTCCGACATGGCTTAACGACTGCTATCAATCGATAATAACCGGGTCCGACGGCTTTACGTGCCCTCCGAAGCACGGAAGCGCTCAAGAAATTTTTGCCACTAGCGGTCACCCATCCGTTTGCCACTAGCGGTCGCTAGCGGTATGTAGCTACGTACTTATTATTGCAATTTACCTAAAATTAAGATTTTACATAGGTACACCATTTAATTTTAATAATTTATTTTCTTTCAAATATTTACGGCGAATTTAAATAAATTCAAAATTTATCGACGCCATAAATTTTAAAATTATTTTTAGTAAAAAATATTATAAAACATTGTCGCTGAACCATAATTTATGACTTGCGAATGGGTGCTTACATCTAGCGAGAGAGAAATGAAAACCTCCCTAATTCCCTTCACAGTAAAGCCCACATCTTGTAGTTGATTTAGGGTTGGCTCTTTAAATGACGACACTTTTCCGATTTTTTTTGCGATATTTTTTCCTAAATAGTTTAATACGTACGCGAATTAGTGATTAAGTTTATTTTATAAAGTAGATAATAGAGGCCTAAAACAATCTTGGAATCAAAATTTCGTATGTATTGACCAACGATGTTTTTTATAAAATAACATTGGGCAAATAATATTTCAACCGCACAAAGTGTTGAGTTTTTTGTTTATACTTTTTTACCCTAAAAGTCAAAAAAGATAGAGGCATAGAGCGCATTTCAGTAACTTCGCTTAAGCAAAAGTCAAAGTTTGAGCAGAGCAGCAACCCTAGATTCCTCAGAAGCGATTGTTCAAATTCAGTGGCCGTGGCGATAATAATTCACTTTTACGAGCGCCGATGCGTCTGCGACTCCGCCTTAGAAATTGTTCTAATGGCGTATTATCGTGAACTATCTTTCGTTCGAATGCACATATTCGAGAACAGCTTGTTCCAGTCACAATCAGAAAATCACACGCTTACCTATGGTTTGTCATTTTTCATCTACTGGAATAATTTCATCTACTAGAATAATATTATTTCAAAGTTATAAGCGTTTCAATATTTTCAAAACTTCACCTTAAAAGGTTTACAATTTTATTGTCATTTTTTCTTTATAACGAAAATTGGCAACGATATGCGTGAAGTCTGCCAATCAGCAATTGGCCAATGCTCCCAATGTAGAAGAGCTTTGAGAATAATTGTTATAAAGAATTTTTGATAATTTCACTAGTGATCACGTTCGGCAGATTGTGTTTTCTTCCTTCACTTCTCTGCCCTTGGCTGGCCACTGACTCCTTCGTCATTGGATCAACATGATCGAGTAGGTCGTAGGCCATGAATGAGTTGAAACCAATCTTCAAGTATCATAGTAAGATCACGAGTTAAACAAACTCTGAATGAAATTGAGCGGCAGTAGCACTTTCCCAAGACGCGCAAATTAGACTTCGACGTTCCATTTAGAAATGTTAAAAAGATCGTAACATAAACTTTTTCAATTTTCACCTGCAGTTAAAGTTGAACATAAAGCGGGAAAATAGCACCGCGCAAGTAAATATTTTGAGAAGGTTGACGACGCCTGCGGGCGCAAATGTAGCAACTTGATAAGGGTGCTCTGTATAAAATGCATGTAAACACCTCCTTTCGAGAACTCGGGGGCCAAATGTTGTCGGCTACTGTCGCCTTAAATTTAGATAGGTACCTATTTCGATAATATACGTTATGTGAAGTTAGTATTCGAATTTGGTCTCTGTAATTTTGAGTTTGTACATTGGACGACTGTATTTAGGTCGCTCACTCACATTCGCGCGACACGCGAACCTACAACTGTAGGACGGACCTTCATAAATGAATATGCGAAGTTTTTGACATCTTCATGGTATGCCAATGGACTTAATATAAAGCTGTGACATTTCATGCAAAAGTTTGGAGCATGTGAGCGCGGTTAGACCGCTAGTGTTCCGTCAGTAGACGTATACGTACACGTTGACGTCGTAGACAGACAATTTGTACGCGGAATGACACTTGTAGCAACGCGTCGGTGGCGCTTTTGATGTTAATGAGGTGCAACTGCGACTTTAATCACGCGGTCGGAACATCCGTTCATTGGATCTTATTAAAATGTTGATCAATACCTATAGGTACATATATACCTATTGTGTTTGGGTTTTCATTGTGTCTGATTATTTCAATAGTTTACATGTAAAATTACGGACAGAGTATCCTAGGAGTGTGTGGAGGGTTATACACATATTTATGAGTTATGCTTACCTAGTTGATATAAATTACTATCATTATAATTTATGGTGAATATGCACGCGTTTCGGAGAATAACATGCAATTGGTGTTATCATTACGAGTAGTTATTTCAATACAATGTTCAACGATCTTGAGTTATGATATCACACGCATAATACACGTTATATGCTTATACCTACATACTTAATATATTAAATTGATACTTATGATTGTAGTATTAGATTACATTTTCATTTTTATTAAGTATATTACTTTGATAGATTAACTCTTTATTTTACACCAAAAATAATTCAGACAATTAATTTAAATACTTTTTTTTACAAAAAAGACGGCTCCATCACTGAGCGGCGATCTCTTCCAGGCATCCTTTTGTACAGGAAAAAAGTAATATAAAAAAAATGGTCTGGCTCCGCGGCTTATTCCATCCAAAGCTACTACTCTGACACCCAAAAATCTGATCAAACCTTTACCATAATAATAATTAAATACCAGGTTAGTCCATTTGACGCCGTTTTCGGTTTTCGGTAAAGTTACAGTACCTATTCATGAGTCAGATGCTTATTGCCAGAGTCAGATTCTAGCCTGACAGATATCATTGCCATTACATAGCTACTGCGATGTACATGTTAAGATCTAGTTAAAACTATAATTATTTCAGGAAATACATCAATGAACTAAGCGTATTTTCCTGCAATCTGTCGAAACCTCCTATTCAATTAAAAATTAAACACGTCCGGCTAACGTCTAAATAAACGTAATTAAAACTTTTAAAATTGGATCGAGCCTAATTTCTTTTTTAATTTAAACCCAACTGGTTGTATTCGTCAGCGCAACGGGGGTTGACAAGCCCTCTCGCTCGCTTTTGTCAGACTTTTTGCTATTGTAATGAAAAAAAACGTGCCTTTATTTTAAGGAAGATATTTTGCTAATGGCAACATTGTCTTAGGACTTATTGTAATCCTTGGCACGTTTGTTACTGATAGGTAGTGAATTTTTGTGTAACCATTGGATTTTGTATTCATAAAATCTAATTATATTACATGAACACATTTAAGTACATTGGCGTTTTTTTTCTAACTCAATGATTAGTTTTGAACAAAGCCAGTCTGTCTATCAATCAACGTATTCAATGAATCGTCTATCCAAGGTAAATAATTTTAAATAAATAATAACAATAGGTAATCGTGACGTAGAGAGATACTTAATATATTATGATATAAGGTTTTTTTTACAAAGATTGTACTTGTACTTGACTAACAATCTTTGTTGAGAAGCAAACTGTTTCCCAGAATCGTGATGATGACTAATCCAAAAAGATTCAATGGAGTTACCCCGTATGGAACTAATAAATTTTCTAGCATTGGTAGCGAAAACTATGACGTCTTACGGTATTATTATTTGGAATGTATTCCAACACGTCTTAAAAGGTACTCACGGACAAGGACGATGTTACAACATTAGTTGGCTAATTTTTTAGTAAGTAAGATGGGTAATAGGACTGGAGCAGAGACTGTTATCGATAGATGGTTAGTCATGTTAGTTGTTGGTAATTATACCTAGTTCAGTTAGACAATGTTAATACCTAATAGTGTCATTATAATTCGGTCACAGATGCGTTGTTACCTACAGGGACTGACATGGTCACCTCTAAAAAGTGTGACCGGCTTGACACATAACTCACCTACTCACCATGCTGACTACCTATATCTCAAGTGGCACAACAATGCTTGCCCAGCAGGGGGTAGACAAGGGATCCCGTGTTTAAATGACGGTAGGAAATAAATATTTATTCTCGGTTCGTGATTGTCTATTGCTTCAAAATGTATTAAGCATTTGTGCTATGAGATTTTAAGCAGTAACGAAATCAAGGACAGGTCTGTCCGTCCTTTCTATCGAGGCAGCAGCCTCTGGGAACTATACCCAGCTGTGGGACATTTATGGGTTGCGATGACGAAGATGGGTGGCGTATTTTAATGCGAATGTGTATGAAGCATGTATACATGAACGTGTTGGCATACTTGTGTGTAACTGTGAGATAATATACAACTCGAAATTTGGTACTCTACCCATTGCAGCGTCATTTAAGAGTATCTAACAGTTTCTGTCTACGAATTCTATCCACTGAACACTACAAGAATGTTAAATAAGTCTTGGCTGAATCCCGTAAACTTTGAAGAATTAAACTCTTACGGCTAACTTGAATAAAGCTCTTATTTAGATATCCAGATTTTATTTTATGTCTTATTTGGCGCTCCGCTTCAGCAAACTCGATCCGAAGATTTGCACATTGTTACTCTCGATTCAAGTACATACTTTCTTTCTTCGGGAATCCTCCCTACGAAGCAAGGGTTCTCGAGTTCGATTCCCTTCCGAAGCGGACGGTAAATATTTTTTCTCAGGTCGAAGGTGTCAGTGATGTTTTATGTGTTGTCCATGACACTCGTGACACAGAGAATCCGAGTGCAGGGGTATGGCAAACGTAGGGCACGGGAAACAAGTATACCCGTGAGGCTACTGCCACTATTTCTGCCATTCTATTGTGGCCACCCCATTGCAATTAGATCTGGTCTCCTACGTCTACGGTTTGGGGCCCAGATCTTTAATTTGGTTGGGTTTCATTGCGTGCAGGGATGTATGTACGCGTTTTTTTGCGATAAAGAATAGATGATTCTTAAATTGTGTCCACGTATCATAAGATGGATCGATTGGTCCTTTCTCGGTTATTTTCATAAAGAGATCAATCCAATCACAGTGTACATATACGACAAATAGATATCCACCTTAATGGCTATTTTACGCCGCAGTAGCTTAAGGATCCTTTATTCTGCTGACCAAGGCATCAGAAGTAATCGTGCCGGCAGATGTGTGTGAAACATAAAAACTTTATAGACAAATATAAAGTCTTAGGGGTTCATCAGAAGGCCGTAGATGGTTTCCGGATCGCAAAACGATGGGACCACAATTTTTATTGCTTGTTACGCACCATAAACACGCCCCGTTGACGATAGTAGTACACCCGAATTTATTTTTTCATGGCATGCATAAAGGTTGTTTAATAGCTGGCCCTTACATTACCCTCGGATGATACGAAATCCATTACACACTGTTCAGTATAGTTAGGTGTATCTACATTCTTTGATGGTTTCAACACATTATTGACATACCTACTACTGAGCACTGGTTTCTCATCATTTGGAAAGGCCTGCTGTTGCTCTAATGGGAATTAGTGGAGGGGATACTAGCCAACCCAAGAACTGGAAGTTTTTATGCTGCCCGAAGGCCTGCGTCAAAGTTATCTTAAGATATAATAGCTAGGAGCAAAGGCTTTTCTTGTCCTCTGAGGAACAGAAACGCTCAAGATTTTTTTGCCAGTAGGTAGCAGTCACCATCCAACTATAAACCGCGCTCACATTTGCTTTATTCGGTCGATCACTAATGCTGCATGTACACGCCTATCGTGGCTCACCGAGCGACGTCTGCCAAATCCGAGCCACATTATTGGAAGGGAACAGTAAAAAAACTCGGCCTTATTTTTGATATAATCACCAATACTGCATTAAAGTATTAAGATTGTCAATCATAGTAAAAATGTACATCAGGACATCGTTATTATCGATAAGGTTTATTTGTTTTTCCTTTCTAATACTGTGACTCGGATCTGATGGACTCTCGGCAAGCCACGGCAAACGTGTACAGTGTACATGCAGCATTAGAATCGACGCAAGCCGCCGGGCTATGGGCTCTTCAGGATTATGTAAAGTTAGCTAATAATATCAGGTTTATAAAGTCCCTGTGGACGAAGTATGGGTAAACAAAATGTCTCGTCTTCGGAGATTATTATCCATAACTATCTAAAACAGATGAAACTTTAAAGCATCTTATCTTTAAGTTTAAAATTTTATTTAAACTGAACCTGTCCTCGGGTCTATTATTTTCTGGCATGGAAAATAGAACTGAACTTAAATATGAAAAGTAAATTTATGTTCCATCAGCTAAGGAGGTAAACTGATTTCATAAAGCAGGTACTTACGACATGAAACAAATAAGCATAAAACTTATTTAATAGTTGCCATTCTTGTTCAAGGGTCACGCATTGAATTTGGTAGATACCTAGCTACCTACCAGAACTTTTTATAAACTGAGTCATACTATGGCGGCTACCTCAAAAAATAATACAAAAGTAAAAAGTTAAAACCAAAAATGATTTGCATTAAAATTAGAATTACCTTAAAAATGTTTTTTTATATCTATTCTTAGTGGCCGCGAGTGTCCATTTGTAGGTACGACGATGTAGAAAGAAAACTGTGATCCTACGTATTTGCTTACCAGAAAGTTGTACCAACTTGTAATTGATGGTCAGCATTGGTCATGATCATTTTCTTAATTTTATATTCCAACAGCTGCTAACAAATCAAATAAAGATCAGTACAAATTTATTTCAATTGAATATCCCTAGTAGTAAAGTGACACTAACAACTGATTGATTCCAATAGTCTAGGAATACTAAAAATATAAATTCTTTTGGCAAATAAAAAAGGCACGTTTCCAATCAAGTTAGTAAACACTGAGTGTTAGTGACCGGTCACACAGCTTTCTATCAACGAGCAGCGAGTGTGGGTCGCGAGAGAAAAAGTCTGAGTAGTTACAACACAATAATACATTAAAGTGTGTCATCAATTGTATTTTATTGTATCACATCATTAGAAAGATCAACTCTTTTAGTGTCGAGAGGTCGTTAACCAGTGTCAGTAGACAAATAGTGCTAATACATAAACAATAGCTGTAATAAAATATGATGAACATTAAGAATAATTAGAGGGTGTCACTTACCTACTCCTATTAGTTAGACGGACTGTAAGTTCATCCAATTAACATTCGAAAAGGAAAAGATTTATTACGAAGATGCTACAAAGTTTCACTTATGACCAACAGTTTGCTGTTATCTTGCTTACCTTCCGTATATAATTATATTATACATGAGACAAATAATAGAAAACCCTATTTTCACGAACCAATTCTATCAGTCGCTCGTCCATTTTGCGTCGGCGTCCGTGATCCGACAAAAAATATCGTCGTCAACAATAGCGTCCGTGATTGCCGCTGTCGGCACTGACACTGAGAGCACTGCGTCGTCACTGACACTGACAAGTGGGGATGCGTTCATAGAGAATGTATGAAAGAATATTTTGCACTGTGCCGGTACTGTGACGGAACGGTGACTTCACTGATATGTGTGAATAGACCCTGCCTAAGATCATTCGCTTAGTCATATCCCATTGGACAAATCGATATAGGTGGTGGTCGAGATGCATAAAAACGTATTAGGGAGGTAGGTACACACGCACCATGCGCTATAAAATGTTTTATGCCTTCTGTAAGCTCAGATAAAACACCCCAGAGGTCTCTGCTACCCGTTTTATCACCGGTCACTTTATGATTCTCAAATTTCTATAAACCCATTCATTATTATTTCACGTACACTACTACTTTTAGAGATGAATTTTGTTTCGCGGCAGATTTGATACGCATAGGCGGCATAGGTATACTTAATACTTAAAAGGTTATTCTTTAGTATCGGGCTCCACGATTTCCTGGACAAATTTGGCTTTAATCAATAGATATTGATGCCCCGAATCATAATCTAATTGCTTTTTGTGCGGAAATGCATCGTTTTTTTTTTATCTTAATTTAAAGTTTTTAAGGTTAGATATGTATAAAATTTTAAGACAAATATTGAGCGTATTTGGGTGATTTTGGCTTTAACTGATAGATATTGATGGCTCCAATCATAATATAATCGCATTTTGTGCGGAAATGCGTCGTTTTATTTTAATTTTATTTTTTAGTTGTTATTTTCAAAACATAACACAAATATTGAGCAGTTTACAGATCTACCTTCAAAGTTTAAAAATAAATCTTAAAAACGAGGGTATCCGTGATTTTTACATTGTGCTATGTCAACTATAAATTCGTGCCGGCAATATAATAGGCTATAAAAAAAATGTCGAGGGAACCCCGCTACGCAGGGTTCCCCTTTTTTTCTTGAATTAAACTGTCAACCTAACGAACCTAACCCAACCCGTCTGTTTGAAAAGTTTCTTTTTGTTTCTTTAGAGGCGGGGGGCTTTGCCCCCCGCCACCCCCTATTCGGGGGCTTCGCCCCCGAAACCCCCCCGCCTTCCCTCCTTTTTAACGGATCTATAGCTCAATATTTGTCTTCAAATTTTATACATAACCTTAAAAACTTAAAATTAAGATTAAAAAAAAAATATGCATTTCCGCACAAAAAGCAATTAGATTATGATTCGGGGCATCAATACCTATTGATTAAAGCCAAATTTGTCCAGGAAATCGTGCAGCCCGATTCTAAAGCCAACCCACTTAAAATTCTATGGTGAAGAACTAATGTAGAATTAATGGTATTTACACAGAGTTCTAATCTTTAGCTGTAGTATCTGCCTCTTAATTTTTTATGAACTTCGCAATCGTTAAATGTTCCAATGATGGACACGCCCTCAAGTATCGCTACCTCTCGCAATGCCTTGAGGATTACAGACCGTAGTCCACCACGTTGGTCAAGTAAGTGGTAATAAAATTGTAACATAATAAATGATTTTTAAATATTTGGCTACGTTGGTGAGTCCAACGTTCAAACTACTCGACTACCTCTACTCTCCTCCTGGCTCTACTTCTATCACTGCCTACAGTTACACCTAATGTTTAGTGAATATACTTCAGAATCATGGTACAGCACATTTTAAAGAATCCATTCAATCTTTTACTGATGTAAAATGATACTTCTTAAGATACATTCACACCAGCATAATTCATTCCATTTGATTTAGTTCTGTACCCAGTAAACGATGTAAATGATTTGATATACCGTACCGTTATGAATCTACAATTAAGCAACATGTTCTCAAATATCTATTTATCTATCTACCTAATTTAGCTTACCTTTAATGTTTTAATTTTTTTTTCTAAATAGCCCAATGTTTAATAATAAGTTAGCACCATCTTAATGGAAGGAAATAAATTAAGAAGCTTTTTAGTAAAAGGCATATTTTCAGCGCTTAAATTAAATTATTCTTCGACTAAGTGTCCAATTAATAATTTTGCCGTGTCTCACTAATTAGTAGGTACACAGACTGGGAATTTTAAACAATAGATTATCAACAACAATAAGTAGATAAATCATACTATCTAGGTATGTGCCATTCTAAAATAACGCCAATAATAAATAGAATGCTTAAGAAGAAAAAAAAAGAATTTCAACATCGAATATAATGAGAACATAATTATTAGGGATAACTCAAAAATATTCGTCGGATGTCGCTGTTTCAAACAACCATGCGTCAACGTCAACTTTTGACTAAAATATACGATACGACGATACAGCCATACAAAAAAGTGTACAATTGAATGAATTTACACTCCTTTTTTGAAGTCGGTTAAGAAGGCCCTTAAGCTTGTTTGTGAATTAAATCTTAAATTTACAATTACCTAACTGTTAATTACAGCAACGGTGCCTTGTTCGCTATCAGCGGGATTATCGTTATCGGTAAATTAGTGAACGTTGGATTTAGATGCAAATTCCAACTGTCTTCGGATACCCATTCGGTGTAAAGAACAAACTATTTAAGGCCCTTTCCAAACACAAGTGTTTAAAGTGTTTTGGGTACCTATTACAGGTTGTTGTGTATCGCTTTTAAGGCATTGATTAAAGAATAGTACCTACATAGAATATTTGTATCAAAATATTTAAAAGTTTCTTCACATGTAAATAGATAGTAGCTGAAAAACCTAAACTTAATTTTGTGGGTAAAATTGACCTGTAAAACTTCAGGGAAAAGCAAATAAATGAAGAAATCTAGTCAGTGCATATCAGATTCGCCTACAAAGATTTCCTTCCATATAAACATTTTTTAAGTAATCTTTATACCTACCTATGGACAATTGCTCGATTTGCCTTTGCGATCGACATTTTTTAATTTTCATGTCATATTTCTTATGACAGCGGCCTAATCCTAAAAATCTAAACAAAAATCAGGTCGCCATAGACTCCCCGTTGAGAATGAAATTCGCATCCCTTTATTCAATCATAGCCTATACAAAAAACACTGAGGTACATCAATAAAAGGCACTCTCAAACCGTGTCCATTGTACAAATGTAATAACGTCTATGAAGCCAAAATGCAAAATGAAATCCTTTTTTCCTTTGGGCTTTACTTAATTCCTTTCTTTATTTCAACAGCCTATTCCATTAAAATGCACGCTAAGGTAGATACGAGTGCTGAAACCGCTGCGTATGCTGAACGCGGCTTTAGGAGTTCTGTCTGGTAGCAACTTTAGTTAATCCCTAATAGGGGTGTGAGATACGGTGTGTTTTCGGCAGCCATTATTTACTTTAGCGAAAGGTTGATATTTATTAACCATCAGCCTGTAAGCCGGCTGGCTAAATACTCGCATTAAGGAGATGTAGTACTTCCGATAATGCACGGAGTTTCGCAAAAGGATCACATCTACAACTTTGGTGATTAATTCAATGTAATACTCGGTGAATGTTTTTGTTATGATGGCGTATCGGTAATCGGTAATATCTTTATAAATCCTTTAGTGACACAAATTATTGTTGGTATTCTTTGGTGAATCGAATTGGTATAGGGAAACAAAACCGATTTTTTTTGGGTTTCTAGTGCCTTCCCTAATCCTAATTTGCGTCAATACAATATTTTTAGTATTTTCACTCAAAGCGAAAAAGCAGAAGCTGTTCGGGGGCGGTCATGTGCCTAACTTATTATATTTATTAAGATACTAGTACACCTTGCTTTGTTTCGGAAAACAAGTTTCTTATTAGTTCCGAAATCGTTTGGCGTGATTCTTTAAACTGACATTTCTTTTTAATTTTGAAACAAAACTATTTGTGGATTGAAGCTTAGGTACTACACCTAGTTACTGTTGGACAAGTCTTACATTTGAATATTATTGCACAAACATGTGCATCAAACATTTAGGTACCTACCTACTTACTGCTAGTGAGCAATTTCATATACATAAGTAGGTACCTACATACCTGTGAAAACTCCTTAATGTTCTCAAAATTACGTCAATTTCCTAATCTGCAGATTACCTAGAGAAAATGATACTTTTGCTTCATACACGGTTAAGAAATCCGTTTTTTTTTTTATTAATATCGTCAATATAAGTTATAATTTGATACACGTCGATGATAGGGTACATGGGTCCGAAAAGTAATAGAAGTAGAACACTAAACGCATCATTGACATTTTGTTCGAGAACAGAAAGAAGAGGACTTGCAATAAGTATTTCTGGCCCTCTGAAAGCGTGGCACCTGTTTTCTATCTCAATTCCATAAGAAAAGGCGACACAGTACCTAACAAATAATGTCCAGTGAAATTGATGTGAGGCCAAAGATTCGTTATTCAGCAGGGTTTAATACGAATAGCTTGGATTTAAGTCATGGATAGACCCTTCGACAACTTAATTTATAAACCTACTACGAATATAATAATGGAAAACTATGATAACTACTTAATTTTTAACTTAAGTTAGGTACGTAACCTATAAAGTAGGTAGGTATACCTATCAATAGCTGTTAGTAGTAGGTAGGTACCTACTCTAGTAAGTTAAGTGTTCTGCAACTCTTGAATACAAAAATCGCCTTGGGAGTTTCTTACCGTACTTAACTTACTGTGTAGTCATTTGTTGATCCGATGGAATAGTTTGACTTTCCAAGAATGTTTGATAAAACCTACTTCGAATAAAACTTCATTTAATTGCCAATAGGTACAATCCGTACAATGAAGCGCTCATAGCCCGGCGGCTTGCGTCGATCTTAAGCGATCGACAAAGTTAAGCAACAGCGGGCGCGGTCGGTAGTCGGATGGGTGACCGCTAGTGGCAAAAATTTCTTGAGCGCTTCCGTGCTTCGGAGGGCACGTAAAGCCGTCGGTCCCGGTTGTTATCGATTGATAACAGTCGTTAAGCCATGTCGTAGGCCTTCGGGCGGCTTGAAAACTTTCGACACTGGGTTGGCCACTAACCCCTACACCAACCCGCATTGGAGCAGCGTGGTGGAGTATGCTCTAGGCCTCCTCAGTAATGAGGAGAGACCAGTGCTCAGTAGTGGGCCATTAGTGGGTTGTAGCTTAGCTTTTTTTTTAGGTACAATCCCATTTGATAGTCAAAAAACAATCGAAGTTTCTTCAATTTTGTATTTCGTAAATAAAGTGGTTAGTTGCTAGGGTCGTAAATGAGGTATTCATTCCCAATCCTTAATATAGAGGTCAGTAATAAGTGAATATCGCTACACACTCATAGCTCCATACTAGGATTCTCTGTGTCGTAGGCGCCATGCACAACGAACAAGACAAGAACACACACAGACCAAGAAGAAATTTAGACTCGTCGTAAAATCCGCTTCGCTAAAATCGAACCCAGTCTCTTGGAAAGGTGATCGGTGCGCCACATAGTTCGTCAACTATATCTACCACCTTGTCATAAACAGCAGGATACGTCGGTCACACCTTACTTTAAAAAAAACCCCTGATGTCATTTATGGTAACGATGCTGAACCTTATTTGTTAAATAGCCGACAAAGGAGTTAATGAGGATGGCGAAAACCTCTTTTATCTATTCTGTGGTGAAAACTGTCCAGTCTCTTATGAATACCTACCAAAGGCATCGCTGATACATACATACGTCAATGGCCAAGAAAGGACTCACGCCTCTACCATTTTTATAACACATTCAACACTAAGTGTATTCTCTAACATCAACTTCCTGCGTTAGGTTTAGGTACTCGAAATAGATTAATCCACACTGAAAGCGTGAATTGATCGTTTGTAAAACCGCGACGAAATGATTTCCTGTCGTAGTCTGGATTCATGTGGGCTAATGATTGACGGACAGACGTATCAGATGCATGCGTGGAAGATGGATCGGATTTATACCTAATGGTACGTCCATTTAATATAAAGGATTCGTTGTAAACACTGTTAAATATTGGGTTACATCAATTTGATTAAATACTAAGATTTGTTATAATTTAGTACCTACTAATCTAAGCTATCATTATCATCATCGCAAGCTATCTATCCCACTGCTGGGCACGGATCTGATTTCACAATGTGGGGTTTACAGGCCATAGTCCACCACGCTAACCCCGTGCGGATTGGCGGACTTCACGTTTTGAGAACATTATGAGTTCTTCATAATCTACAAGTGTGCTCACGATGTTTTCCTTCAACGTCTTAGGAAGTGGTAATGAATATTAGAGGCAGGATTTGCACCTGGGCCCCCTGGTTTGATGTACAACATTTAAACCACTGCTCTGTTTAGATACGAATACACTCTATAGGAAAGATACAGGATAAAATAATAAAAGTCCGATGTATTTTTCACATTTTTATTTTATTTTTATAAAGGTTTCATTGTATTTATCGTAGGTATAGTGTCATTTGAAATATATTGTAATGCTAAATTAGCTTTCCAATTAAGTAATGTGTAGTAGGCGATTACGTATAACAAAAATACACAATTGGTAAGTAAAATAAAATTACAATTTTCACATAGCAGATTACAAAAAAACTGGTAAACGGCGAAAATGAATATAAGATTGAAAATAACTAAGTATTGGGTTAATAATGGTGCATTAACTAAATATATTAAAAAATAATCTAAATTCAAACTTAAGTTAAAAGCTGCTAACATAAAGTAAATGTTGGCGCCTTGCCGGCACTTATATGAATCTATGGAAATATTTTAAGCATTTATTTGAACTATAAGTTACTCGAAAACTACAACAGTTCTTGTCCGCACCGACTCTACACTTTGTGCGTAGAAGCCATACATTATTTGCAGATATAAGTGCGAGCACAGTCACAGACAAGACTCCAGCGTCATGCGACGCAAACATTCTCTAAAATAATTTGTAGTCAGTAACAGTCAAACAAAATTGGACTAAACAACAAGGAATTTGTACTTTGGGAGATGTGATATTATAGAGAATCGACTAGGTCCTCATCAAATGAATTAAATACTTAATGAACATTGTATCCATAATATATCATATAAGCAATATAAAACGTAACATAATCAGAAACACTAGACATAATATATTTCTGCTAAATAACTGAAGTAATTCAGGTTGATCGCCAGACTTGTAATGGAACAATTTGAACTTTTGACATCTCTAATTAGTGACGAACGATTTATTCGTAAGCCGACATAATCGACTAGACCCGGCTTCGTGTCAGCTGATGTTACCGCGAATACTGTCCACTACAAAACTGACAATACGGAATTATCTAACAATACATTATAAATCGAATAGAATAAAAATATCGCTAAATTTTGTACCAAAACGTATCTAGCGTCGTATAAAATGATATGATTGCGAGCAGCGACACTTTGGTAAGGATCATAATCGCAGGAATGCTGCCAGCCGCCGTCCGTTAAACAAAAACAACAAAATGTTCCCCGCGCATGTACCCACTACACAATACATTCTGCTATTGTTCGGAGTCGGCCGCTAGTTCGGTAGATTTGCGATTCACTGATATAATATTAATCATAAATGTCACAACATCAAGCCGGTATAAAAACACTAAGCCTACTAAAACTACTACCTGCGAAAACTCTTTTAAAGAGTAAACTTACAAACTAACTTCGTAAAGTAACACAGGCCCCGCCGCCCTCGCGGCCGCCGCAATATCAGGATTCGTATAAAATATAACATGTTTTTTACTTCTTAGTTTTATTACAATTTTCTGAAACAACCTTAAACACTAATCATGCTTTACCAACATTACAAAATAGACAATACAACGCTCACTATCGTTATAAATGAATAGCTTTCCAAATATTTTAAATCGTCACAAAACGGAACTTTACTCCCTTATAGTTATACCAGTAATATCTTACGCATCTAGAGCATTCTTTGTGCCAATTCCTTACGCATCCGTTGCGAAATTACAAAAATATACGTTGAGACGTATTAAAGATTATATAAAATAATATCAATTTTCAATGGTATAAGTTATTTTAGCGTTAAATTTAAACTTTAAACGATTCTTATTATAATTCCAAGCGCTTAACCTTACCTTACCTTAATCAATTGGCGTTATTCCTGAGCTTCCTAATACCGCATCGTTTCCTTAACTCATCGAGCCATATTCCAGAAAAATTGTAAGTAAACAAGAAGAGATCATGTTTCAAACACTTAGACACGAGCACACTCAATAATTATAATGGGTAGATCTAGGTTACCTACAAGAGAAAAAATGGAAAAATTTGATAACACGAGAAATACACTCAATCACTCAAACATACGTCGCTTATATGAAAAATTATTTTATAAGATAAAACATGCTTTAAAAATTAATGCATCAAATATGCTGTTAGAAGCAATCTCCATTAATATGCCTGGGTTGTTACATTTTGCCCATATTCTAAAATTCCATTTCAATTTGTTTCCCATTATAAAAGAACAATACCAATATCTGATCTGATACGCTTTTACAATGTAAAATTTTATGACATCGAACAAAACTATCAACGTGACGAGATCATATTAATTGTGTAGAAACGAATAGGGCTTCATTAGGACTCATATGCTAATGGAGATGACTTTATAGCCTTCAAAGAATGCCAATGTAAAACAATCTTATCAAAGCATCTGATCAAATGACCATACGATAAGTGAAAGACTAATCCTAATTAAAATGACCTTAGACTCTGAACGTTAAACATCAAGAAGAAATCTTACTTATTTCCATGGGGTCAAATCGAGAAACTTCAGTTTATACCGATCGGTGAAGATTGCTTCTCAAAATTCGACGAACGAGCGGCCTTACACAATACCTATTATCGCTGTGATACACGTACGAGTACAAAACTCGGTTTTCTTATAAAAATACTACATCTACAATTCCAGTAAAAAACGTATATTACTTGATGTTAATTACGAATTACATATTAATAGAAAACGCTATCGCTAAGTTACTCGTTACCGATACGAAAGTACAAAAGTTTAGAGTTATTACGAATTATGACACTCATACCCTGATGCACCCCGCGAATTACGTACTGAACGACAGACTAATTGCCACGCAATAACTTATTACCAATTTGGTTTATCACCGTTACGGTCCGTAATCAGTTAATACCATCTTAGACCGGCAAACTAATTCGTAATCACGCTAGGTTTTCCTTCGTATTCCATACAAATCGTCCGACAAATCTTACCGAGACCAGCCATTATTTCATTCCACATTCTCATGGCATTTGTTAGTTCAATGTAGCGGAGTGAAATGAATCGCAAGGAAATACATATATGTATATGACAGCACTACCGAGATCACGTCAGTTAATTCTTACACTAACAAATGCGACGGAACGTTAAGCCTTAACTACAAAAGTTAATACAAAAGATACTACTACTAGTGTAGAAAACATCAGAGTATCAAAATATAATTAACAAGTTTTGATTTGCATCTTTCACTAACCAATAACAGCCGTATACTAGAATCAGCCAATGCGTTGGAATTTGAGCTTCACGCCGGGTATCAATCGGATTCTGAATGTCATATTGCCTATGGAACATAACTGTGTAAACGGTAGTCAGGCTTTTTCGTTTAAGTAAATACAGTCTAGACCCCAAGTGATTAGGGTTAGTCATAAGTTAATACAAACAGTGTAATGCTGACAAAATTTACTTGCTATTTCGAGTAGAAAAATATATTTATAGAAGAATATTTGGTTTACATTAGTGTCTGGTAAGAATGCTATGTTTCCAATGAAACTAGTTGAATCAAACTTATAATCAGTTCGATAACTCTGGACTTGATTGAAACTTGTAAAACGCGTATAGAAATATTTTTTAACTTTAATTACACTCAAAACTAATATTAATTGCTTTCAATATTGCCATCGATCACTGTTTATATCAAGGATATCACAATTTTTTATGTAGATTTTGAGAAAACTAGTCTTATTATCACAATTTTATAAGATTTTTCTGAAATAGATGAAGAATCAAAAACCGATTTGAAAGTTACAAAAGATTTTGGTTCAGTGTACAAATTTATATCGATAAAGAGTCACAAACGTATTCCATTTTAAATTGATTGAAAAATTATTTGAAAATACAAATCAAACATGATTCTTATTCCATCTTGTGGATTGTCCGAATTAGTAAAAGACAGCATAATACGTTAAGGATTCGATCAGACTAATGAGAGGAAAATTTGTTACATCGAGAAACCTACACGAGTTAAGTGAATAACTCCTATGACCAGAATGTACACGATTATAACGATTCTCGCTGTCGCCGCGAGCGCACTAATAGTACGTTGATATTAACGTGACAATGAATTCACTTAAGCTTAAGTGTGACTGCAACCATACTTCTCTTTCACACCAATTATTATTAAAGAAAGTCCTAATTCTAAATGAGACCTACAGTGGAAATAAGATTCGAAAAACCATATCGATAAGCGAGACAAGATCTAGTTCAGCGATTATTATGCCAATATCGAAGACCTACCGAGTGCATCTATGTACTATTCTAGTAGAATTAAAAATACTATTCAAAATGAATAGAAAGAACCCAATATATAAGATATAGCTTTCATATAAGTAACAATTTTTTGCTCCTAAATTTACCAACGAAAACAAAATTTATTTAAAATCAATATAACGGTTAGATAGTTCTGTTAGGAGAAACAATTGCGCTTTATATTAGGATTTACAGCAACTATTTCGTAAAGATTATCTAGATCACTGTTACTTTATATGTATTTGATTTATATCATAAAATTTGCAAAAGTAACAAACCGTTTCTTTGTACTTTTAAGCAATTCACTAAATTACACCACATTAAATTCAACATGAAGAACTTCGAATGTCGTGTCTAAATAAATTGTTATTAATTACAAAATTTAACAAATATGTGCAAATAAACTAAGAAGTTTGCAACGTTCGTGTAATTACATTTATATGAACTGAACAAATAACTAAGTGATTAAAATATGAATAATCAAACACATACTAGGACAATATAAAACCGTGGAGGATTACAAGGAAACTATTGATAATATGCCTCCTGATAACATTTTATACAACCGTTTCAAGTGTTCCATTTAACTTCTACTTTCGTTCCAAATACATCGCGGAGCCTAGGTATCTGAAGAACTCGACTTAATAATAAGAAACCAACTGGTTCTTGACAAACCGTCCATCATATAAAATTAATACATACTACAAAACTCAACTAACTTAATAATTTATTAAACTCTTGAGTTAAAAGTCAAACGACGGTTTGTCAAGTGGCCAGTGTTATGATTACCATAGAGATAGTTGTACTATGAGAAAGAAAGTACAGTAACTTACCAATTATACGCGATAATTATATTATAATTTTACGTTATATTAATGTAAAGGAATTATAATTTAGGAGCCGTTACGCGTCACTATAATTTACTATGTGTAGAATATAGAGGTAAGTAATGGAAATATTTGTAATAGTGAAACGTTTTTAAAATATTAAATAAACATCCTTTTTTAATCAGAGGACATTGATATATTCGTCTAGAGGATATTAATTTTTAATATAGCGTTTTATTACTTCGAATTTGTACCGGAAAGGGGGCTAGCGGCCCGCCGCGGGCCGCTCCGACCCTGCCTATAATACATCTACGTTAGATGGCTCTGTATTGACTATTAAACAATATGACTCTATATTTTTGTTCCTTTCCTAATGCCCCAACTGTAATGACATTTCTCTTATCATTTGTACATGGTCACCATCAGATGATCTGGTTAATTTTTTTTAATATTTTCCTAAATATACCAACAACAGCTCGTTTTAATTACTTTTCAAATACTTTCTTGTATACATTTATTTAAATGTATATTAATCTTTTAAATATAATTCTATATTCGAACGAGCAAACTTCGATAAAATTAAAATTGATTAACATAAGAAACGTCATTACAATTTGAGAGCTCGTTAAAATAATAGGGATCTTTGATATTGTTGAAATTATGTACTATCGATTTATGGCTAATCTAGAAATATTGTATTAATATATCTCATTAAACATTTTGTCAAGCGTCTGCGTGTAACTGCGTATTTACAATCAATTACTATGATAGTTAATAATGTGTTCACCATAATTCTCATTCTTACATTACATTATGTTCAAGCGGAGAATACTAAGAGATTTAGAGAGGGATTTAAATGTACATGCACACTAGACGGACTGGTCACTACATGATTTTGGCTTTACAAAAATATGGCTTACATGACTTTGGCTATACACGACTTGAGTTTAAAATAGCGTTTTTTGTTTAATTAAAATGATGAAAAACAGTCTATAAATAGATCTTTGCTTGACCATTTATCTTCATTTAAACACGCTTGTTTGTATTGCTCATGATAAAATATGATAATTTTGTATTTATTTTTTAATTAGAGTTGATACAGACTCGTTTATATGTATTTCGTTACTGTTGTCATGTTAGCAATTTACTACGGAAAAATGATTAAACAGATTTAGTAAGTTCAAAATTTAAAAAAGCGATTTTTTTTTTAATTTATTATCTGACGAAAAATCAGAAGAGCCACTGGATTGACTTGAGTTATATCAGGGGAATCGCCAACGCAACGCCGGCATTTATAGAAAACAATTTTTACAACTTTTGTGTAGGTACAACTTAGTTTCGTAATCTATGACACGGTGTAATTTAAGTTTTTAAAATGCTCCTAAGATTACATAAATATTGTATCTACCAGAATGTGGTATTAGTATTAGAATGAACGAGTAGGAAATAAATTATCGGCTATCCATATTTTTACTTCAATCTGTCACTTACTGTCACAACTGTGACATTGAATAATTTTGACATTTCACTTTCTATGGCTCCTAAAACATACATCATGCAGTGAAACCAGTTCGCCTTCCACTCAAACCATGTTCGATGATACGATGAATTAATGAGGTGCAGTGATGCGGATGATGGCGAGGTGACGTACGATGATGACGTAAGGTGATGACGTAACGTTGATGACATAACGATGACGACACGTGATGTGGTCGCTATTGGTCTACTTACTACGCAACAGATTCAGTCCAATATCATGAACAAAGGCCAAGTACCGATTCTTATATTTACACAAGAATTAGGCGGTACTGGCAGCAATTATTAAAAAATGGCAGTTTTGATTTTAGAAGGAAAATGCAAAAAATTTTACCTATAAAAATCGTCAAGTCTTCGAAGAATTATTGCCTACAATGAACATCAGTCCACCGATAAAAGGTTACCCTATTTTTATTTCCACATACAATCCGTTACGTAAGCGCCTACCTATCCGCACCACTTTATCACTATTCACTAAACACGCACTAGTTACTAGAATGTTTTTTATCACTTGTAATCACTTTGCGAGTAATAAGTATCAAATGTATCAAAAACTTATCTAGAACTTTAACAGTTACTGAGTAAATGTGCACATCACTTATACGCTTGTTAAATGTTGAAGCGTTAACCTTACAAATAAATAGACATTCAAGATAATTAAGAAAAACCTTAACACTAAAGATATAGCAATAGCCAGATAATTTGAAGTTTAACAAAAAGTGAACATTCTGACGCTAAAGAACAAAAAACCAAAACAATCAGTAACAATGATTAGCGGATAATAAAATCACAATCACACAAATTCCGAACCCACATGAAAAGAAAGTTTTTATTTATCAACTGATATGGCACAATTTTGAAAAGATAAATACAAGATCATCGTAATACTTAATAAAAAATTTAACACTCCGCTAATCACTGACATAATTTTATAATGCAAAACATAAGAAAACAATTTGTTAACGGTCCCTTACAATAATTATAGTAATAATATATGACAAGCTAATCGTATTATTGGTGACACAGCAATCAATCACTTAACCGCTACCGTAATTAATAATTAAGTGAAAGTATAGTAAGTAAATGAACGTGATTATAAAAAATAAACTAACATGGCAACTCTAATCAAAATGAATTTCTTCGCAAATCAAAGTGCCATTTGGTGGGAGGAAATAAAGGATCGCAATAAACCTACGAAAATATTGTATAACACTTAAGGTAAAGTTTAAAATTTTGCTAAAATAAAACATAACTAATAAACTAAATTGAACTAAACAACACACCACTCAAACGTCCCTATCAAATAGGAAATCATATCAGTATCACTAAAATCGAAGGTAATCAATAATTTAAAAACTTTCTTTCCCCCTTCATAAGGAGCGTTCACCCCAATTTAAAGGTTCAATTGGAAAACAAAAAAATGCAGTTTCTGGCTTCATTTACCGCTAATTATTATTTTCAATAAAAATCAACATCTACTTATTTTAATCAACAAAGTGCAGAATAAAATTAAAATAAAATCAATAGTACGATCTAAACCGATACATAAAATTATTTTCAATAATACCAACTTAATTTTAACAAAAATTATTCCTAGTTTCTCGGAGGACGCGACACATGTCACTCTCAAGTTCAAAATAAACCGCCACTAGAGTCCCGCACTGTACGCTTTATGCGATCTGGTTAAGGTAGTCGATGAAGTCGTTCGAGAAGAGCTGAAGATGGGAGGGTTCGGAGAATGGAGTGCGCCGGGGCGCTCCGCAGCCGGGGAGGGCCGAGGCTTGGGGCGTCGGCTTGGGGCGGAGCGCCGCGAGGTAACGTTCGGCGAGACTCTCTCCGAGGCTCATGGCCAGAGTCTCCGGGCTGAGACCGAGCAGCGACAACGACTCGGTGATGCTAGCGAGGGTAGGGTTGAGATACTTAGCGGGCTCTTCGGGTCCGGGAATCATCGGATCCGCGCGAGACGCCATGCTCGTGTTGACAACAGGGCGCAGCGCGGGCGGGGAGGCGCGCCGCGGCGGCGACGGCGCGAGGCCCCAGGGGTCAGGGGGGGTGCCGGGGGAGTTCCCCGGCACCGCCGTTTGTTATGGCCACTGCTGAAATAGCGGGAATACCCGTTTGGTGAAGCAGTAGGACAGCGGCTTCACGAAATGTGTGTCCACGACGCGGCAGTGTGGGCACGTCACCGGGTGCGAGTAGTCCGAGTAGTTTAGCCGCTGGTGTGGATGCAGCAGAGGCTTGTAGCAGTTGTTACACTGTAGAAGGAGAAATTTAATTCATTGCACATGTTTTATGAAAGTGTGAACTAAACCGATGTGAATAGTCAACAAATAAGCAGAGGTTTCTCCTGATAGTAAGTGGTCACTGTCGTTTACGGACATTAATTACACCAAGGACATAAACTACAAAAGAAAAGTTTCAAAGATATGTTAAGGAGAGTTCTTCAACTAAGAGTGATTTTAGCAAGTTTTAAACGATATAGCAGCCTTCAACTTACTTTTAGTCTGTCGGCGCAGCAGGGCGTGGCCATGAAGATGTCATAAGAGTACATTGTACCCAAGACGAGAGAGGAGCCATCCCATTTCTGCCCACAGAATTGGCATCGAATCGTACGATCCGGATCGCATCTTTCTAGGCACCCCATGCACACGCATGTCAGATATTGCGTGCGACCTTCCACTTTCACCTACAGAAGAAAGAAAAAGATTATAAAGTATGACATGCAGCATTAAATATATTTCGGGAATTTCGAATATCATCCATGACTCAAAGGAGTGTACGGTAAGACGAATGGTAATTCTAACGCCAAACAAACGTACGAGCACCCCGTCAGCGCTCGCATTCATCTCCTAATTCGCTGAACAAACACCGTCAGTCGAGAAGTTCGTCGCATGTTGCCAGCGAGACGGTTGCGTTATTTTGTAGACTTGAATAAACTTTGGGGATCTTATTTAAGTTCAGAAGAAAGTTTGCTTTGCTACAATTGAGCGCTTTGTAAACAAAGTTGTAATGAGGTAAATGTTATTTGTAACTCGCTACATCTGATATTTCTAAGGCTTTGCTCAAGCAAAGGTCAGAGGAGTCAGCAGCGGCAATCTAGTTGCGGATTCAGCTGGCATCTTCCAATAAATCTGGTCTAGTTTACCAAGACATTGATCGAGTGAGGTAAAATCGTATCTACTGTATTATCTGGCTCGATATAATGTACTTAAATCCAATCTAAGGTGTGTGATGCTATTGCAAGTAAAAAGTTACTTCTTTCAAATACCTCAACTGCACTGCTGGTGTGTTGCCTAGGACTGAGGAAGAATGTCCCGTCAACCAATGGATATCGATCGAAGACGTGAAGTGTTTCTTTGCAGAGCGCACAGGATACTCGTGGCTTATGCTGCCCTGCTAGCGTAGACAGGATGAACAGTCTGGTGTCGTCGTTGCCATGGTTGCCCTCATCTTCAATCTAAAACAATTAAAAAAATCTAATTTGAATATCATCCAATGAACCCAATAATTCGTCAACATTGAATTTGAATAACAGATTTAGATCTACTAAAGGGAATCACTTTCAACTTTATGCATAATGTTGTTATACGGCCTGAATTGTGCAGATTTTTTTTCAATAAATCTACTGAAAAGAGTTGGAAAGGAAAAGGAGTCAGACCGCTCAAAGAATTAACTCACTTCAAAGTGCGGGGGTAAACAAAACGCGCATAAGGATTTCTTTGCTTTCCGATGCTGGAAAACCACGTTCGCAGTTTCAATATTTCATATCCCCACATTTACATATTACGATTAATGCATCCACCCACGACACTTACCGCAACTCTCCCTTCGTAATAACGCAAGTAAATGACTGCATAAAGTTGAATAATGAAAGCCTGAAAGGCAATTACGCTGAATTCGGAGTCGAAGTCAAACAAAGGCTCACGAGCGTAGAGATCGATTGTGAGCACAATTCGTTCACGTACGAGTAATTTGCTAGAGCGAGTAATAATGAAAGTTTAACGAGTTGGTGCTGCATTGTATTAATTAAAACTTATTATGAACAACCCAAACGTGACGGTTCTTCTGAAGTTAGAATTTCCATTTCCTAAATGTAGCGAATGTCTCATTTAAAACGTATACAGCGCTGCAAAGCCATATTTCTTTATTGATTATTTTGAGAGGATTTAAATTCAGTTCTGCGGTCTACATGTCTTGCGTTCATAAAATGTAAAAAGCATAGTTCGCAAGCAACTTGCACATTCCAGTATGTTTGATGTTTGCATTCCTATTATTCTATTATTAGAATGACTTCGTGACACTAGGAACACATAAAACGTACTTGGAGAGAGCGTTGACCCACGCAAACAAACTCAGTATGATTTGCAGTATAGAACAGTGCGGTTTGCCAAGAGACGAAGCGGGGGCGGGCCATCCGGCATAGCAAACACCGTGATATCTTGCTTCCTAATACCGGCACGAACAACGTCTATTTCATTCATCCAACTTAGGTTATTTAAACTAAAACGCTTTCATTTTGACTTTAATGCGCTCGATGATAGAACATCGATTGTATAATGATAAATATCTGGCCGTAGCCACGTGCGCGAGACAGAAGTGATTGATTTGTCGCAACGAGCATTTCGGTTTAACTGTCGTGCTGTACTAGATGCGTGTGATTGATAATAGTTTAATGCAAGTTTCCTTTATCCCACGTGCAATTAGTTGCCTGGCCGGAGCGTGTAATGAAATGTCTATGAATAACCAAACAATTAAAGGACGCCAGAATTGTCGCCTAGGGTTAAATGAGTGACAATTGTTAAGTGTCGTGTTGACGAAAGTTTAGTGAAGATGGAGGTTGCGGGCGTCGAACCGGCGCGCAAACTTGCACAATTTACTTGTAGGTGCTTGTAGGTACAACAAGATTGATGAGCACTCTAAGGAGACTATTTATTTACTCAATCCGATCACGCTTTGTCTCGCAATCGTCGCCTTTTACAGTACTATACGACGTCGTGTGGCAGTAAACCAACACATAAAATCTTCCCGAGGATTTTATAGACTAGTGCTGTTACAATGTTAACCGCGTAGGCGAAATGGCAGAAATGGAATAGAAAATGTTGCAGACTGGCCGTATCATCAGCTGACAACTGGAACAGGAAGTACATGTCAATGCTGTCGCTTCTACGTTAACTGTGCACCGCAAAAGGCCTTCGGCATAAATTACTCCGTGCGTAGATTCAATTTAGATTGCAATTCAAATAACTGCATAATAAATAAAGTATGTATTTGATAACAGTAAAATTGCAAAGCGCAAACACAAGTTTGTTATTCGGAACTCGACGAACGCGACTTCCGAATAATACGTAATGGAGATCGGTTTTCAAATTTAATCGCGAGTCTGTACGTTTGTTTCGTTGTTCAAACAACAAAAGCGTGAAGGGCCTCATAGAGAGGAGAGCGGTAGAGGGCGCTTCAAACGTCGTTAGTGCTGCGTCCCGCTAAACGAAAGTACACACATTAAAAGTTACCGAATTTGAGGTGACGTAATGTTTACATACAGAAAGTAATTAAGAGGATGATAGAATTTTCAGCTAAAATCACCAACAGATGCCTGGCACAATTTTAACATTTAAAAATGCTCCGATTAAGAAAAACAGGTAATATGCTGATGTTTACGAGTACGAGTCTTAAGAGTCTGAACAGATCTTCACAAATTATAACAAAGAAGCTTTAAGTGTGATTCTTGAAAACAAGAAATCATGTACAATTATTTTATAAATAATAATTAATGTTGGGAAAGCCACAAAAATCTGAGTATTTCCCAAAGGTGGTTTATTTTTAATTAGCTCAATGAAACTTTTCCTATTATGTTCCGACATCGTCATTACTGGGCGCTGTGTCTACGTCAAATAAAAATTAAATACAAATGCAGGGATGTCAATAACTAGTAATACATGAATACATGAACTTTATAAAACACTGATATATTATATTAAAATTTACATATTTTATTTATTTAAACACTTATTGTATTCAAACCGTAAAAATATTGCAGGCAAAAGCACAAAAAAGGAGTGTAAAGCAATGGGCGGTCTAATTGCTTTAAAGCGATTTCTTGAATCGATATATTTCTGTTATTGAGATAAAATGCCAGAGATATCCAAAAAAGTCAGGAAAACAATACAATACGTCATATTACACAATACTGAATAATTTTTATTTTTCAATTCAATTTTGAAATCTACTGGTGTGATGAAAGACCAAAATTTGAATTACATATTAAAAATATAATAATAATTGAAATCTTTCGTAGCAGCCCTAGAAACGAGACCAGAGACAGAGATAGGCGACCGCGTAAAAATGAGAAATCCAGCCGCGGATCCAATTAGCCGCGACAAGACATCTAATATGTACGATAGACCTGATATTGGTGAAGTATGCTTGGAGTTATATAACTTTCATAGAAAACCTCTTGGGGCAAATAACAGAATCAAGTTTAGTACATAGATACTGAGCTTGTTAAGTCGTTAAAATTTACATGACTGCGTAATTAGTTACTTGTAAAATCTCAAGACGTGTGAGAGAGTGATATTCACATAAAAAAAAACAGAGTGAAACCTTAATTTTAACCATGGAGGATAGAACTAAGGAGAGTCATCTTATATGGGAGAAAAGTTGAAAAAGTGTCCAGTTGTATGCGCTAAATAACAGTTCCAAAATCCTCCACTGGTGGCGCTGGTGGCTTCACAGGGTATGGTATGAATGTAGCAATCGTAGATGAATTGATTGAATTGAAGTATGCCGAGTTAAAAAATTTAATGTCATTATCGACTAAAGTAGCATGGAGGATATCCTCCATGTAAAGTAGTTAATAATACCATACCCTGTGAATCCATCAGCGCCACCAGTGGAGGATTTTGGAACTGTTATTTAGCGCATACAACTGGACACTTTTCATATACACAGATGACCCTCCTTAGTTCTATCCTCCATGATTTTAACACTACCTATAATATTTTCTGAAGGTGGTTTGTAAATAACGCGGTTAAACATGTGTCAAGAGTCAAGACTGACGTGACCGGGGAACTGAAGATTTGAAAATAAGATTGAAGGATCAAATCTTTAGGAGCCTTCCTATGTATACAGCTGAATTTGGTAAAGATAATGTTACGTTTGGTAAAAAGACAAAACAATTTCCTTCTCCAGGAGATTTAACGATTCGATTAAACTAAAGACTTCATCATTCAACCGAAGACAAATTCAGCTAAAGTAGAACTTTGTAATTATATCTGCACACTGAAATAGTGTTCGAAAGCACCTAGAGCGTGGTTATCAGGCGTCAATGCTCTTTGCCGGGCAGATCAAGACACTGTTCCGATTATTGTTTGTAAACTTACGGAATCTAATTTTAGCAATGACACGCGGAACGCGATGGCGCGAGGAACAATTTTTCAGCGCAGAGCAAACAATAAGTCTGCACGCGGATGGTATTTGCGGTGCTCGATACATTTATCCCGAGTTACGTTACGTTCCGTTTCATGTTTGCCATTGTCTGAGAGCTTCGCGTTAATACTTTGCTATTTGTAACAGAAAATGCATTCGCTTTAATCCAATTGAATGTTCGCTTTTCATACTTTGCGTAAATCGTTTACTCAATATTGTTACTGTGCAAATTGGACTTGTAATATTCGAGACAGTTTGTCAAAGTTCCTTTAAATTGAATTGTAAATCTGCTCAAAGTTTTGATCTTAAATGTTGAGCAATTTCTAAAGAAAATTACAGGTTGTATCAAAGCCATTACTCTTGCTTGTAGTTGGACTGCATCTCATCAGTATTCGACTGTCAAAGAATCTAGAGGTTTATGTAAAACTTGCACAGATAAATAAAGGTTTAGAATAAGTTTACTGAATAAATTATACGCCCGTAAAAATTGTTAACATTATAATGTAGTATGTTTCACATATGGCACATAAGAATTTGTCTCCCATGACATACTTTCTGAAATTTACTTTCTTGAATGAATACCGAAAATGTAAAGATCGCGTAAGTTCAACGTCTCGCGCGAGATATTTCTTCGCGTGAATTAGTCTCACATCCTAAATTCCATATTCCGGATGCCATTGTTGCATAGTCCGGAATATTATGAAAAGTTATAAGCGTATTTTAATTTGACTATTCTCTATACGCCGCGTCAAATATTCACACTGACTGCGCGGAATTCTACGAGAATTCCAGCATAATACTTGTTTAAAGTAACACGCTCTTGTAATTTTATTCCTAGGAGGATAGCGGAGTGGAATGGATGCTTTAAAATATAAAGCGTCGAGTAAAACGTCTTCTGGCAGCGGGAATAACCGAGGTGTACTTGCAAATAGGTGTGAAAAATTCTCTGGATTACAATCGACGATAGGTATGATTTAAATTTGAGTTTCTTTACAATAGATGTTAAACCTGTAGGTAGGTAAAATGAAAAATCTTCAATGATTTTCAAAAATGTTGAAAAAACAATTGAAATAAAAAACAATGCCAACTTTTATTTTTATATGTATGTCCTGTGCGACATTCAGGGAGATTTCACGTAGAACAGGTAAAGATAACCTTATAACGAAATGAAATAACTATTAGCACATACCGAAGATCCAAGGTATGTTTCAATCGCGACGTTTAGCACCGGGAACATGGAAAACTACTTACCCGAACTTCGTTTTATCGTTAGCCGTATTGTTATGTCAGTTGCTGCCCATTCAACCGACGCGTCATTAACGCCGAAGATAATGGCTTCACATGTTTTATGAACCTCGCACTTTGAGAAACAGTCTCGCTTCGAATACTTGACATCACTAAATTAAATTTCTTGAGACATTCGAGTTCAATTCGCTGGTTCTCACACGTGGCTGCCTCGTTCAAGACAGTAGCTACCAGTAGCTAGTGATGTAACGAATGTCATTTTTTGAACATTCGCGAATGCGAATGCGAATATCTGCTTTCGACATTCGCGAATGCGAATGCGAATGCGAATATTCAATTTTTTTAAATTCAAACTCAATTTTCCATGCGTGATCCATTTACATCTTTCTCCGCCACTACCGAGTTGATTCGAACTCACCTGACTAAAGTGGTCATCCCGCTAGAGGACCGTACAAGTATAAGGTACATACTACGCAAGCATTTTTTTTTTCAATTTTTACCTTCATAAAAAATTACACAAGAAACGAAACAGTATATTGGCGGTAAAAATTTCAAAATCGGTTTTAAGTGGTTACTCGCTTAGAATTCATTATTTTTGATGCCCGATTCTTGATTAGGTACATCTATTTGCAATTTGGTAAACGCCGGAATCGTGTTTGATTCGAGCATAGACAAACGGGTTTGCCCTATGCGTTTAATTAAAAGTAGGTAGACAAAATTATGTAGAAAATTCGGAAAAGTAGGTATTACAAAATATTGGCTTACTAACGTAATCACCAACCAGACTTACCCAGCCCTCATTTAATCAAAAAGAAGCAAAGCAAAGATTCCTTCCCCCCCCCCCTTCCCCTCGTTGTGCTTATGTAATACACTTATAAACCAGTGCCGAAGCCTTCGAAATTGGTCAGAAGTAGAAAAAAATGTGATTATGAAACCCATTGGAAAACCCAATGGGTTACATCCTGTTACAATTTTTTTTCGTTTCAAAAGCTATCGGCACTGGTCTACTAATCCGATCTGCATGTAAAAAATATCAACGAGTGAATTTCTAAATACAGTTGACAGTTTTCCTACTCTATTATTATAAATGCGAAAGTTTGTAAGGATGTATGTGAGTGAGTGAGTGAGTGAGTGTGTGTGTGGGTTTGTTACTTTTTCACGCAAAAACTACTGAACGGATTTTCATGAAACTTTGCAGTAATATAGCTTAGACATCGGAATAACATAATTTGTTAAAATTAATAGAGATTTTTGAAGGGACTGGTTCCCCGAAGCGAAGCGAGGGCGGATTTACTAGTTTTTTTTATAAAAAATAAGTGAATAGCTTTTAAGGGTTCCGTAGGCAAATGGCAAAAAACGGAACCCTTATAGATTCGTCATGTCTGTCTGTCTGTCCGTTCGTATGTCACAGCTACTTTTTTCCGAAACTATAAGAACTATATTGTTGTAAGTAGAAAATGTAAAAATGTGTCCTCCCCATGTAACTTCTAAAATAAGAGAATGATAAAACTAAAAAAATATATGATGTAAGTACATTACAAGTTATTTTCAATTTTAATTTTTTATTTCTTGTGGTGTAAATATTCGCAAAATATTCGCATTAATTTTGCGAATGCGAATGCGAATATGGAAAAAACATGCGAATATTCGCGAATGCGAATGCGAATGCGAATATTCGTTACATCACTACCAGTAGCTACTGTGCTTTATGTAGGTACTTACAAATGTCAGTATGGCCACGTTTAAAAATATCTTTGTAAACAATTACAATAAATCGGTCGTACATAATAAGTCCAAAAATATTCTCGGAGTCAGTAAGTGTTACCAAGTGTCAGGGTATCAAAATTCTGACATATAAGGTTAAGTACCTAATCGGGATTTTGGTTTTAAAATACGACAGATACACAATCACCATATTGATATAATTATTATAAAAATAAATACATAATAATTGCAATACAAAAACAAATGTAAATTTATAAAAATTGCTTATAGATGAAAAATCGCTTAATTTTCGGTGGAAATTCTGGATGATATTACAGACGAAGGTTTGTAAAAAATCAGTACAAACATAATGATTATAAAAGGACATTCAACAGACCCCTGAAAATCGGAATGTTCTGCAAAAATCGAGACATCTGGTACCGCGATACACACTGTCTACATCTGGTTGATCAACATAGGTATTTAATTTTGAAAGTAAATAACTTTATGAAAGCTTGTATCTTTCCTTTTATAATCACTTGCATTCACAACTACATATCCAATCCAAACAATTTAATGTAATATGTAATAATAATCTTCCCATTTAATTTGCTTTACAATTTTAAAGCAAGGACACAAAAAGACAGGTTAAACAGTAAGGCCAAAAGCCACGATAGATGGCGCCATTGTATGGTTTTTAGACAGGTATATTATTATGCGATTGATCAACCATAGTTACGAAACACTGGCAGTGTTTTGTAAGTTTGCAGGTAGATACTATAAATTCTCAATATTTTAGTATATTATATTGAAACGTTAATTTACTCTAATTAAAAGCGAATCGCTAACAGGATTTAATTTGGCCTGCAAGGATTTTATGCCGATTTAGTATTCATTAGCAAGACGAAAACGTAATTAACGAACATTTAAGTCCATTGTTACTGTGCCAACGTCCAACGGGGAGTGGTTAAGAGTCGGACAATTAGGTCCATATCAAGATATATTTTTTACTGGCAATTACATCATTAATTATAAAATGGTAGTAACTTTAAGCAAATAATAATAAAAAGTTATTAGATTTACTATTTTTGTATAATATTTCTAAGGTATAAAAATTTTACGTCAATCTATAAATATAAAACTGAGTATGTCACTGAATGGTTGGATCAATTCTAATGTTTTTTACGTGCCCTTGACTGGGTCTCTGAATTGTTTAGATTTACATGAACCGATAGGTGGCGTTGTTCCCGACATTTACTACGAAATCAAAAAAAACTATTGGTGATATCGATGTGCTGCTAAAGAAAAATATTGCATTGGATGAGATTTGATTTGAAATTATTTTTATAGTCTTCAGAACTTGCCAAATGGATACTAAACGTCTTATTTAAGGCGCTAAATGCCAACACACCTCCACTCATGGTTAACCAAAAAAGAATCCATAATTATTTGTTTATACATTGTCAAATAGCAGGTTTATGTAAATGTTAAATTTGTTCAAACAATACACTTCTCATGTCTAAATTATTTTCGTTTGTTTTAATAACAATGAATGTTTTACGAAGATCTTCACATTTCAACCTAGATTAGATTAATCTTAATATATGGAACTAACGTCATTTACATACAGACTACAATTTATACGTCGACCCACCCCCTGTGGCTGTTAGGGACTCGGGTGCTTACTGCTTACCCGTTCCTTACGTGTCACGTTGGCAGATACTAATTCATATTCCCATTTAATACTACAAGCATTCATAGCTCAGCACTTGAAATAATAAAATAAATGTTTGTTTTGGCAAAGTGAAAATCCGAGTGCATATAACATAAAAATATATGAAGATTTAAAGAGCTGTGTCAATGATAATTTCGATGTGTGCTGACGTATGTGCCGAAGTATGTCGCAAGTCGAACATCGTGCCTCAACACGTGCGTTCCCAGCTGAGTCAATACGATTAAACACTTATAAAAATGCTTATAGGACGTTGTATTATACAATACACCTATCCTTGTTACATTGATAACATATCGCTGAATTTATATATTTTGTTACATCAACATACACCTAACACAACATTACCTACTACGCTTATGGGCTCGAGTTTCTGTTATTGTTTGGTATGTAAAAATATTGTTGTTGACATAACAAAGGCTGGTGTGGAGATCTAAAATGTACTGAACTTGGTACGTGAAGCCTCTGTAAAGCATTACTATTACCTACGTGAATCCTGGTTGGCTATCCTCTGGCTTGAGTCAGCCTCCAGCGGCCGGACTCGGCGTAGGTATTCCGGCTGAGAATTTGAAAGCCAATAGGTCCCGTGGTTCTTTCCTAAGTCTCTCTTTTGTTGATTGAAAAGATTCATTTACTTTACCTAAATTTATTTAACCACAATATTAGTTTTCAATTCGCCAGGATTCCCAATTGATTTGTCATAGCATTACATGAAAAAAATCAAATAATAACATCTGTTCTCAATGTAGTTTCAGCTCAGTATTATGTTATATTGCTTCAAGGTCTATAAAGCGATTTAAGATTATTTATTTGCTATTGCAGTTAGTCGAAAAACGCAATAATTGGACTAATTTATTTGACCCTCAGCGTTGATCTGTCTGAATGAAGGCATTAATTCAACGTAGACAAATCACAAAGTCGCATCCACAACGCAGATGTACGGTGATTTTATTGTCATGACTTAATCAAAGATTCTTTTGGCTGATTTCTTTATTTATCTAATAAAATTATGTTTTAAAATATGGTTACAGTTTATAAGTGCATATTATATTCTGTTTAGTAAACATGTTAGAAAAAAGAAAAAGGTTCTTTAGCCATAGGTATTAATAAGCACAAAATATTGTATTTAAATAATAGCTTTAATCTTTACACAACTTTCTCATTGACCAAAAGCGCGGTAAGTCCCGCTGTCATCTAGTGATGGGGTCATATCGGTATCACCGTAGTGTTGCGCATTATCTGCTATTACGATTTTCCGTCTAACAGTTTAAAACAAATATCAACATTTTACGTTTCGTTAACAATTCCACAGTTTTGTAAATAAATTAATACATAATAACTAAACCACCTACACAAAAATTTAAGCAAACGATCTTCGTCAAATCAAATCAAGTTATTGTTGTATGCTGAATATAGAGTTGGGTCAGATAAAAGTAGATATTAAATAAACTGGAATAAAATAAGAGATTCAGATTTTCCATTTATGAATATGTAATATATATAATATTTATAATCCAAATCTCGTGCGGCGAGATAAACAATGGTTTTAAATCGCACCATTCTAATTAATTGGCTCGATATCAACCCGATCTCTCACGCAATAATCGGGTTAACTTACACTTGAAATAGAAAATGATAACTGAAATTTTAATAGTCAGCGAATATTTGAGTCCCTATTGGCTTTATCTTTGTGGATATTTTTAGCCATAGATGTCTTTTGATAATAATGTAGGTAGGTGATTAACAGAACAACATCTTTTATGATGATGATATAATCTGTTCTATCGTCAATTTGTTTCTTCCCCTGGTGACCATAACGCCACTGACTCTCATTTAATTAAAACGTCTTCTCCCGTGAAGAAGACATAGGTATTCCGACCTATTCCGTTTAAAAGTGGCCTTTTTAATTGTCAGGCCTTCTACTTACTCCATAAAAATATCACATTAATCCGTTGCTCCCTCGTGTCAAATAAACACACCTTGGAATTTATACTATATAGGTATTGTATGAATTTTTGGTATCACATCAATGGTAATACCGGTTAATCGTTATTTGATATTTAGATAAAGGCAAAACCAGAAATTCAAGATCTGGGACTCTGGCAATAGAATGAAATTTGTCGAGAAATCGACAATAAATCAATTGTACTTGTTACGCCTAGTGTAGCGGGCGGTTAACTTGTTTCGTATAACTATCAAACAACAAACAAGCAATACTATTAAAACCTGTTTAAAGTCAAACGTGAACAAAATTTGCATTACACTCTAACAAAAAGCCCCATATCGCCACAAAATATAATAAATCTATTCATTTCGTAAACTCCATTAACCAATATTGCGTTGTAAAAGACATTTAGGAACATGCAATTGTCATTTAGCGTGCATTGGTATTAGGGTTGCCAGATCGATTCTTCCTGTTATCGGGATCAATAACCGATTTTTCGGGATTTTAGGGCTTTGGTCGGGAGAAATAAAAAAATAAGTTAATAATATTAATTATACATAATATATTAATAGTGGAGTGCCGTAAGACATAAAAATGGCAAAACCTCGGAATCTAGGGATTATTATTATTTAATTTATCGTCGAAATCGAAGCACCCAGTGATAAGTTATTAGGTAAGGACCATAAATTGAATACACATTATTAAGAGTAACTCAAAAACTACTGGTCTGAGGGAACTCAAATTTTTACGGGACCTCACCTAAGCCCCCCCCCAGCTTTCGATTAAAAAAAGAATAATCAAAATCGGAACTCTAAGTAATAAGATATAAGGTAACATACATACAAAAAATTATTAAGGATAATTCAAAAACTACTAGCCAGGTGCCGCTCAAATTTATATGGGACCATACCAAAAGCACCATCTTTCAAGGAAATAAAGAATCATCAAAATCGGTTTACCCATCACGAAGTTATGGGGTCACAAACTTACCAACAAAGGTAAAAAAATAAAAAAAAGTTCGGTGAATTAGTTTTTTTTAACTTTTCTATTTGTGCATTTTGAAATACAGTCCAACAGTTTTTATGAAGATTCATTCATAGTCCCCGGATTCCGAGGTTTAAAGCTTACGGCACTCCACTATAAGTAAACAAACATATTTTTTGCATTGCACTGTAGATATAAGAAAAAAACATAGTAAGTATTTGTGACACATAAGATAAGAACCGAATGAGCATGTTTATTGTTTTTGTTCTTGCCGTAAGTACTTGTCATTTTTTTTACCGCGTTTAACAACTTTTGAGCTTTATCGCTATTCAAAAAGGTCTTAAAATTTAAACAATTTTCGTCAAAACTCAAATGAATTATTAATTCCGCCTTTATTAAATCTATGCTCATTCGGTTCCTTTCTTTTGACCAGAATGTTTTTTCGCTCTGCGCCAAGCGCCCAAGTGGTTTGCAAGTTTCGTTTGACGAAAATGTGAACTTAAAATTATCGAACTTGTTTTTCGGGAGATTATTTGCTTTGTCGGCAGTCGGGAGGATATACAAAAATTCGGGAGAATCCCGCCAATTCCCGACCGTCTGGCAACCCTAATTGGTATCCATTTTATAGATTTACCGTGATTAAAACATTGAAATAGAAAAGTTAAATCTATACTACAATCGAAATTACATTTCAATATAAACACATTAAACCCACACGCTTTTTGTTGGATATAAAATAGCCTAATTTATTCTAAATTGTCTACTTATGCTAATCTCCTAATCGATAAAACGTAGCATAAAAAGGTATAAATAAACCAATTACCAGACTCGATACTTTTTCTGATCGTGATTCATTAGATAACTTTTTTTATACCGAAATAACCGACAGACGCGCAGACGAGTAAATTGGTCGTAAGTGGTCAGTGTCGCCTCGTTCATAGATATCAGTACCTAATGCTAAATTAAAGAGAAGAGGAAGAAAGCAAGAATGTGTTACAACGGAAAAAAATGTAAGTGCGATAGAATATAGATCTCTCCCCCAATTACGAATATCCTATAATTTAAATAGCTAACTGAACATAAGCACCTTTAAACCAAAACTATAACAGCCGAGCATTACAATCCAAGATGCCTCGGAGCCATCCGATAACCACTTTAAATTACATCTTGTACCCGAATGTGATATATTGGTATTACAGCCCAGAATATACCGGTTCTGGGAATCATATCAATTTAAATTGCATAAAACGCAAGCGTTGTTAACAATCCAAAGTACTCCAGTCGACTATTTCATTCTTGAACAAACCTTACTCGACTGTAGATATGACCCTGATCTAAAACAACACAACAGTGCGATGACTGTTATTGAACTGTGGTCTTATTTAAGGTTAGGTTTACGAGTAGCTGGGCGTGAGCTCCAGTAGCTATTTACACCGTCATATCAGCTTTCTGGTTTCCATGTCGACTCGACTGCTTCCAGATGTTGTAGACATGCGATAAATAAGCTAACTACTAATCAATGTCACGTAAAATAATTATGCTGTATGTGATGGATGTCTGCAAAAGCGATACTTTGTTGGAAAGCTTTTATTGGTCTACTCATTACGCGAGGCGATACAATGATTAAATTTGTTTTGTATGTTTCTCAGTTCGTAAGTCACTGACGTTTCACTATGTAATTTATTGTAGCTTGTAACAGTTGTAACATTAGTGTTTGCTTTAAGTATTTAAATCGGGTATCAAATATAAAAGATAAGAATTATGTAAATTTAACGACATCTATCTCAATATTTTTTCGAACGCGAGTAATCAGGCACAGGTTTCCCAACGCGAACCTTGGACGATTACGCGTACAATAATAAAAACAATATAATGTGCCAAGATTATTCTCGACAGCGCTGCGTTTATAAAACTGATAGCATCGAATAACGTTAATAAAACAGCGCGGCTGCATACCACGACCGAATATCCTATTTTAGATAGCTCGCGACCATTTCTCGATGAAAAATAAAACTTCGATTACACTATCGCCAACGATACGAGTGCGAACCGAACATTTGCCATGCGCTGATAACCCTGCACTGAGTGTCACCTCCGCTGTTATCAACTATGTTTTGCAAAGTTGCCAACAAACAGCCTTGTGAGTTATCTGCAACGAGAATAAAAGTGACAATAACGCAGATAAAGTGAAAATGAATAAATAACGTTTTATAACATTGATAACGAAGCAGCACCGTTTATCTCCGGGTGCAATCAGCGCAGATTGTTTATTATTTTTTTGCGTAACACGATAATATGTTTTCCATTTTATCCAATAATTTGAAGACGGATACCAGATCCTATTCTGCCCATTTTCTGCAAGTACTACTAGTCATGCAGCGATGCACTAAACCTAAATGGAAATACAAATCCATTACAAGATATTGATCGACTGTATTGCTGGTATAGAATAGTCTTATTTATTAAAAGAGAAGCAACAAATGCCTACCATTTACGAATACGTCAAGTATTTACAGAGATGTCGCATTAGGCAAGAGATGTGTCTATAGCTTTGTGTAAAAGAGTGACACACGAGTTGCATATAAAAACCTTATGAAGTTTCCATCCTCAAGTGTAATGCAGAGCTTATTAAAAGAAGAAATTACGAGAAAGAGAACTCATTAATTAGTCCTAATTATATGTTAGGTGTAAAAAGACGAAATGCACCAAGAGCTGCAAAGGAGTGAAGAACTTGAAATGACGACACCTCGGTTTATTTGCCAAGTTCAATAGAAAAGTGACTAAAGTCTGAATTTGAAAAATACTGCATTATTACCTACGTATACTTAACTTCCCTTTAACATACTGTGACATTTGTGTAGGCATCACCAGTGAGTTTGGCGTGTAAGGTTTTTAGAAACTAATCTCAATTCAACGTAGAATTCATTAACTTTTAATCTAAAGTCATAACTAAAAAAGCTCCTGGAACATTTTTATAAAACAAATTAAACATTATGAATAATGCACAACGTATGCTTCTGTTTAGTTTAGCATTAAGTTAAAAATATATGAGTGAAATTTCGCAATTCTGGCTTACGTTATTTTTGTGGTGCGGCGCCATATTTGCATTTCATTCGCTGTTGTAACCGGTGCGGTGCCGTGAATGGCTGGCCAGGTTTTACACTGCAAGCACGTACCAAATTCGCGTTTTGAATTCACAAGCTGGTTTTTTCAACGTCATTGCTGGAATCTCTTTCAATTATCCTTGAATTTTAAACACCCTACATGTTTTGTTCAAACACCTATTTTGTTAAAGATCCACACGGTGATACAAGACATTTTACAATGTAATGTTCGAACACACGTTATGGATAATAAGAACAAGTGCTACATTGTGGACGAAGGATGATTTTATAGTCTTCCCGTAAGTTCGTTCATATCCTTAGTACTACCACTAAAACCTATCAACCTAGCTACCTATTACCATCATCAGATGCGATATGTAAAGTATTACTGAACGTTATAAAAAACAAACACTTTTGAATATAATATGTACTCGTAGTTTGTTTCTACTTATAAGTATCTAACTCTATAAAAAAATAATGCATATAATTTACAATCTGTATTGATTTTAATATAATGTTTGTTAATATAATAATATCCGATGGATTCTTAAATAGAAATTTAGTGCAATAAATAATAAATAGGTACATGTCGTGTATAACTTGAAATATACAGAGAAATTACAAACCATAGAACATGGGTGATGGGTGAGTACAATTTTATTCTACAATTAATATTATCATCCCAGAGCCGTAAATAAATCTGCGACGAAGCCACCTCCGGCCATAATATTACGAGTAGGTATAATCGAGGCTCCATTTATTGACGCGAATGCATTATTGTAATGGATATTATCAAATGCAGTGACTGGCATAAGAAATTACCCCTTTCGTACATTATTTATTTAATCTCTATATTTATGTTATGCCCGTGTATGACTGGTGTGGCTTCAGCCAATTAATGACAAACTTCTAAGCACAGATCTCTTATCATTGAGGAGTCCTAGAGCATACTATACTCCGTTCAGATTGGAGCTGGACAAAACCAAAACAGTGCGTAAACAGTAGCCATATAACACAAACTTTTTGTCCGTATTATCACAATGTAATTATTTTGTTTGGTTAATGAAAAACTTTACGAAAACACATAACACCCACTACACTATAAATATTAACAAAACTAATGTGGCTAAACACAAAAATAATTTTAAACAAACAATAAAATAACGTATTATAGGTATAAACAGGCTTAGAACAAATTACGGTATTTTGAAGAAGGTGTCAAATCGCTTTTCGTTTTTAAGGTTTTGGCTGCATGAGTTATTCAATTACGAAAGCGTTAATAACATTATTTTTACCGTATGTTCTCGCAGTTTGAAGTTTTTATCGATCGCTACATAGTTAAATATGGAATCAGAAAAATTATAATCAGTAGTTTAGTCGAAACACAACGCATTTGATTCAGACATATGTTCTCGCAGTTTGAAGTTTTTATCGATCGCTACATAGTTAATTAAGGAATCGGAAAAATTATAATCAGTAGTTTAGTCGAAACTCGAAACACAACGCATTTGATTCAGACATAAATGTCACTTAGTGAAAACCCTAAAAATGGTTTGTTTACATTGTTTCCAGCTCCATTTCAAATAGAGTATAGACTACTACATTCCGCACTAGAGCAGCGTGGTGGACGCTACTCTAATGGTTCGGAATGGTGAACGGGTTGGTAGCCAAACAAAGTATCGGAAGTTTTTCAGGTTGCATAAACGTCTCCACTCTCCAACGTGACTTAATCTCTGAGAATTCTTTTCCTTAGTTGTTAACAAAATCAACAAATATATTAATCAGACTATAAAATATGAATTACAAAAACAACATTAGGTAGGTACATTCTTGAATTTAATTCAAAACACTCGCAGTTTATTTATGAATAAACAATACGGAGAATAATGCATGACTTTCCCTAATAGTTCCTTACTGACACGGATAAGCAAGTATTATTATTATCCGTGAAGTACAATTATTACGTGACTATTTACACACACACTTGAGTGAGGTAGATGGTCTATAAATAGAAGTGATTTTAATGTTACTTATATGGAATGCGTAGAACATTTAAACAGAATTTTATCTTGAATTCTTGTTGATTGAATGAACACAAATGCACGAAGTACAGTGATTTACAAAATAACGAAAATTAACATTATGTCAAAATCGCGTATGATTTGAATGTTTTGTTTTCCTAAGATGTGGAAAAATGCAGTTTAGTTTTAGAAGAAAAGTTTTATTTATTAATGAATTTGGTCAGGCTAAACCTAAGTGACATTTAGCTTAGCGTTTTGAACAGAAAAGAAATCACAGAAAGCAGAAAAAATCGGCTTAAAAGTACTAGAATATGGAGGGAGTTTCTTCTAAACTCCACTAATGCTATATAATTCTCATCATATTTTCTATTCGTTTTTCACTCTATACCTGATATTTTTATAATTTTATTTGGGAAAATAAAAATTAAAGTTAAATAGGTATAGTTGTCCCCAGCTTATTTAATTCAATTCAAATCTATGCAAATTTTCATACAAATTAGTTGTTGCACGTGCAAAATATGTCTCGCCTGGTGTAGTCAGGTAGACGGGCAAAAACAATATTGTGATCATAATCAAGTCCCTCCATCTCGATTGATTTATTGCCGCTCAGACAGCGTAAACAACCGTGTAACTTATAAAAATAAAGACTCAATTTATAACGATATTTATAAAGGCTTCGAGAAGACTGAATCGCGTTACGTTGCGATTTATAGTATTATCTTGCGATCCAAAGACGTATTTAATATGCTTCAACTACATTTGCCTTTCAATGTAGCTACTTAATTACGTAATACGTATTACTATAATTGCCCTTGTAATGAGTGATTGCTACATTAATAACATTTTTATTTTGGTCAACCCATTAACAGTCTATTGCTGTGCACGCGTCCCTCCAAATAATTGAAAAAGGTTAAAGCATACTCTGCCACGCTGTTCCCGAACATAACTTTTGGAAGAGTTAAGAGGTCATCTTATGTCAAAAGATGGTAGTCAATAGATTAAAGTAAGTAATTAAAGTAAGTAATTAAAGTAGTCGTTGAGACCACGCGCCACACTGCTCGGGACGACGCGATGGCTCAAATGGAGCAGCGTCGTCTCGATTGAGGCGACACGTCGTCTCGATTGAGTCGACACGTCGTCTCGATTGGGGCGGCACGTCGTCTCGATTAAGGCAGCATGTCGTCTCGATTGAGGCGACACGTGGTCTCGATTGATTCGACACGTCATCTCGAATGAAACGACGGCTCAAATGAGGCGACCGTTCAGATGAGACGACATGGTCTCTAATGAGGCAACTTGTCGTTTAGGGTAACGAGCGAGCACATAATGTATATACATATTGCTCTGATTTCAATAAAGTTAAGCAGCCACTTGTTTACTTGCAGAAAATGGCCGAATTATCTACTTTGGGTGAACTGGCCTTGGAGACGTATCAAACTGATACAAGAGCATTCTCGGTAATCGTTGCTGCTGTCGACCAACATTTTCCGAACGGTTGGCACGAATGGAACAACTACACCTTTCAAGAGTTGTTTGGGAGTTGTGGGGATCAGATATCCCCCTCCGTAGAAATAAAGCTAAGATTCGCCATCCCTATTGTGGATATGGCTGGTGCCTTCAACCTATCAGCATCATCCTTGTCGAAGTGCGAATACAGTGCTCACTCTTATATGCCCCCCACAGTGTAATGGGAAAAATACATGCACCATCTTACAATATATTCAGGGACACCGTGTCCAGACTCAAATCAAAATTAAAAAGACGCTTGGATGCCTCCTCCGAGCTAGGAAGTGACGACCCACGGTCAAACACCGATGAAGCATCAAAAGCAATCCACTCACGCTCAATTTGAGAAGCAGACCAGGGCAGTAATGAGCACTTATTAGCTACTATCCTTAGCCAACAAATGGCCCTGTTTCATAAAATGATTAATATGCAATCGGAACAGAATGAAAATGGTAAGTTGTTGCTGCAAGAAAAATCAACGACAAGACTTAGATCAAGACTTAGATGGATCCTTTGAATCCCTCCCAGATAGCACTGGGGATGATGTAGGAATTGCCCCTCGGTACGTTCACGAGAAGTTGAACTTAGGGGCACAATGCATGCATCATGCCGAAGCATCTGATAGTGAACCTACTCTCGATTTCACCATGAAGACCACAGGTCAGGAATCGAAGGGGGCTTTTGCGACTCAGAGTGGCGCAATATCCTTATGTTACGGCATACCTTTATGCCAATAACACAAAAACAATTTCAGGCTACTCCTGCCTTCTGTGCTTAAACCCGAATAACCTCCTCGTGGGTATTACCCCAGAGTGGAAATCTGTCGCTGTCCTCGAACGATTTGACCATACTTTAAGAGTGATCACAAATGGGTTAATTTAATTTAACAATGGATGGTTTTCCAACAACTGTTAGATTGTTTACCTAAATGAAAGGGAAAGTATGGCAGGACTTCGTTACAGCAGACTCAAAATGTAGGAAGACTTCAGACTCTTTACTGCAATATGTTTGTGGTCGGAGGACAGAAGTAGTACAGAACCGCAGAGATCTTTTTACATGAAGGGAATTATCTTTTTACATGAAATACCCCCTTCGGAGACTCATCTCTTTGAAGAGAAAGCTTTCACTGAGGTAGTTCAGGAACACGGGGAATTCATAATTTTTTTTTTCCTGACAAAAGGAAGCAAAATAAATCTTCTAGATACGGAACAACATTGTGACATATGTTATGCATATAATAAATGAAATGAAATAAATTTCAGCGCAAATCAAACCTGCATAATAACCAGGGATCTACAAGAAGAATTGATTCCCAAAATAAAGGAAAGGGTGGAATGGCACCCCACTCAAAGCACAAAGCAATCGAACCCTACACACCAACCAGGCAAATTCAAAAAAAAGGGGGGGGAGGCACACGCAACTCCACTGACTCCATCCGAGCGGGATACCTCGCATTTCACACAAGCCAACGGAGGGAGGCACTCGAAAGTATATTAAAAATTATAAAAGGCTACAGAATCCCCTTTCGGACAACCCCACCTATAAAGCAGTTTACAAGGAGAAACAGACTCTGGCTTCAAACGAAACATTCCCTCGAATTGCCACGGCAAAACTAGATTGCAACGCCTTACAAAAATCCATTCATCAAACGGGTTTTTTGGTGAACGATGATCTTGAGGAAAAAAATCCAACAGGGAGAATCGCCCTATATTCAACCTTAAGAATTTAAACAATTATGTTCATGCCCCGTCTTTTCGTCTTATAAATCAATTTCAAATACCTCTACATCTAGAGAGGGGAGATTATAATTATGATGTATATAGATACCTCGCAGGCATATTTTCATATCCCCATTCATCAGAGTCATTGCCGGTTCCTGTCCCTCGCGTATCAAGGACCCGTTTACGAAATTACTTGCCTCCCATTTGGTCCGGCAAGCAGTCCGGCCGCGTTTGCCAAAATAACGAACTGGGTTGCGCAACGACTAAGGCTAGAACACTTGCGAGTCCTATTATTTTTGGAGGATTTCCTAACAATTCACCTAGACCCCCTAATCCTGGAAAGTCAAAGCAAGTTTGCAATGACATACTTAGAGGATTTAGGGTGGCATCCCAATCGGAAGAAGTCGTCTCTAACCACATCAACCAGATTGGAGCACCTGGGGATCATTTGGACACAGTAAAAAATACCAAGAGCCTGTGCCCCAACGGTTCTAAAATAAAGCACATCATATCGAAGTTTCTGCGGTTGAAACGATAGAGTTGGCGGACGTTCCTAAATATTACTGGGTAAACTAAACTTTGCATCACTGACGGTACCGTTGAGCAGGCTTCAGTGCCGAGCACTTCAGAGAGCCTCAAATCGGTTACCAGACAAGATCCCTTACAAGAAGTTTCCCTTACGGGACTCAGCGCAAAAGGACTTATTATGGTGGATGGAGAATATTCAGAAATGCATGCCAATACATTTCGAAGATCCCTCGATCTTCATCACAACGGACGCAGCCGATCTAGGTTGGGGAACCATAGCGAACAATCGCTATTTATGGCAACAATGGTCAACGACTCAGAGGGAATGGTAGAGCGACATCAAAGAATTATGGACGGTGCTAGAAGTGCTTCGGAGACTGAATCTCGAACTGACATTGAAAACCGTTGTTCTCCAATCGGACAATCGCACGAACGTAGCTTACATAAACAAGCAAGGGGGAACGAGATCGTTAAAATTGCTGCGAGCGGCACGACAAATCCTCTTATACTGCGAACACCAACAATCTCACCTCATTGCGCGACATATTCCGGGTGTATACAATGGAATAGCGGACGGCCTGTCGAGGAACAAATCCATGCTTTTCTAGAAGTTTCGAACGACGCGTTCAGCAAGAAGTGGAAGTACAAGTTAGCATGGACATTCCCACCTCCGGCATTAATACCTCGTGTGTAACAGCACCTCCAGTCGGACAAAGGATTATATATTCTCATCGCTCCAATTTGGGAGAACGCTTTCTGGAAACCAGAATTCCGCCTCAGGGCAATGGGTTCCCCTCTGCTTATCCCGAACATCCACAAGAATTAGATCGATCTACAAACAAACCGAGCACCCCCACAGGCAGAGCACCTTAAATTGAGGGCCAGGATGGTTCGGGCTGGTCACATCAAGTAAAAGGATGGACTGAATCAGAAATTGCTTTATTAGAGTCATCCTGGAGAAAATCATTGTTAAAAAGTTTCAAACCAGTATGGAGAAAGTGGTATACTTGGGCCATAAATAAAAGTATCCCGACACACAATCCAAACCCACAAGATTTAGCAAGGTACCTTTGCTACCTTCATGATGAAGTCAAGTAAGCTCCCAGAACAAAAGCAATGCATAAGTCGGTCGTTGCAAAATTTGGAGGAGGTTTCGCTATACGCCCTCCTACTAACTAACTACTACTAACTACTAACAATTGTCTTAGAAAATGGAGGACTTAATAAACTTTTTAGTATCGTATAGCTTCAACGAAAAGGATCTCTTTGCAGTCTCCAGACATGCTAGCGTTCTACTGTTGTTGTTACTGGGGGAAGGGTCCACGACATCACCTTATTATCCCTAGAAAGAGGACCATTTGAAGATATGGACGTAGAATTACTATTTTGGTCAAACTTCGGTTCCAAAACAAATTCAATCTCCTACAGACAGTCGAGCTGTCTAGATGACTATTGAAAAATGGACGCAAGGACAACAACAATAGATTTGACATAGTTTTTGGATGAGGATATACGTCATATCAATTTCTCATAAACGTCGAGCGTCAAAGGGTATTAGCAGCATATTTATTACCACACGCGGAATCGCCAAACCTGCCTCACTAACGGTTTTTGTGGGTCGGATCAGAACTTATTTAAAGAGGCTCAAATCTGTGCTTCGGCGGGAAGTTTCCGTGCTGCCGTGGCGACACATGCCTGGACTAGCAACCGGTTTACGGGGAATTATTGGCAGTCAAAGAACACCTTCTTTAAACATTACTTTAAAGATGTCCGCAATGTTCCAAGACCTAACGTGAATGCTCTCTCTGGATCCTTCACTGTTACATAAATTAATCTTGGTAAACATTAGCCGATGTGTTTGATTAATCATCTAATTACATCAAATTGTCTTACTACGTAGTATTTAATTAATTACTTTATTAAACTCCCTCATACTATTCTGCCAAAATAATGTATTGATTGAATACTTGTCATTATTATTACAATAAATAGCTAAAAATCATTATAATATACTTATGCCTTGGACTTTAAATCTCCCTATTTATCTCTATTACATCTGTCACAGTACGCACACGCAGCGCCGGCAGATAATAAACACGTCTCAAATGTGGTTCAAGCTAAGGCTCGAACACCTAAATAGAACCGTTTTTCCCCCGAAGGGTATAAAACGGATATTTAGGTTTCAGCCGCAGCTTGAACCACACCTTCAGGTCCTTGCCGGCCTGAAAAGTACCTACTGAAGCAAAATGGCCACCGGCCGCTGCGTGTGAGGAGGGGGGAGAAGGCATAGACAGAGACAACACTATATTTTGATGCATTGTGCGAGTGAGATAGCCTATTTTAATGACGAATATTGGAAGGTAATCTCAAATGTGGTTCAAGCTGCGGCTGAAACCTAAATATCCGTTTTATACCCTTCGGGGGAAAAACGGTTCTATTTTCATATTTTAATGACCGTGACATAGGCAGCAACAACCAGATCCCGATATTTCTCCGCAGAATGATCACATCTCCATGGGCGACTGAACACCTAGCATGATGTTATAAATATATCTAGTAATAGCAGTTTTATTGGTGGCTATTCGTTCACATTAAATAAATTAAATACATTGAAACGACCGTATTATACAAGTAATAAAACAAACATTCGTAATTGATAACAATCTAGTATGAAACAGTACTGTCGTAGAAAAATCCAATTTAAATGAAGATAAAATTATAATAATAAATACGAAATAGGTTCTGTACTCGACAGTACCAATAGGTAAAGGTACAACGCATGCGATAAGCGTCGTATCGCGGTCAAAGGATAACGGCCGCGTCAAGGCGAGCGTAGTTCAACTATACATGAACATGTTAGATAGTTAGATACATTAAATAGCACGACGTACGTCTATTGCTTGCTTTAACTCTAATCAATTACTTGTTGTGGACCTAGCTTAATACTCGTACGTGTATAATTTTACACACGTAAATAGTGTTTATAAATAAAATACGAATGAATTAGGTTTCGAATTATTGTACAGTGATAAGAACGTTTACGTTTTATGGCATTACATTACTATTAGGTGTCTAATACTGAGAAATTTACAGTTTTGTGTATGTTGAAAAATCTTCTGAAATTGCAGCTGTTTTTATCAATATAGTGATCAGTGACATCTTTATCTTTACCAATTACTTCGGTCCGTAGTAACAATTATTGAAAAACCTATCATCACAATATAACAAGAATAGGTACTGCGGTGTGTCACCTCTAGGGGCTCATTGTACCATTGAGCTGAGGTACCTATCTATCGCGGTCAGAGGATAACGGCCGCCTCAAGGCGACCGTACAAACATGCTCGACGGATTAACATTACAACGACTGACTTCTGATTAGCGACAATGAGCGACACAATCGGATTGATTGCCATTTTATACTCGTAAAAACAATTGATGCCAACGTGTAAACATATAAAAAATTAAAATGAACTGAAATGTTGTTTAAATTTTTTATGTATCTTATTTACGATACACGCAGAGCCCGGTTTCAGCTATTTTATTAATGCGGTAATTACGTCTCGTTTGTATAGTTTGATATTTTGTGTATCTACGGATTTTGTCTAAATTCTAAACTATTCAAATGAGAGGCAATTGAAGCATTTATAAATTAGCGAAATCGGAGCCAAGAAGTTTTGTGACTGTCTCAAGCAAGAGCATATTAGAAAAGTGCTTTCAGGACAACATGTAGTTAATAATACCCACTGTTTACTGTTCGTAATTTTATCACTCTCGCCTCCCATAGTGAGCAGGTATAGGCCGTATAGGCCGTTAGTTCAAATGTGTGAAATGCAGAAGGTATCTGACCTTCAACAACATTACGAAGAGGTATTTGTGATTGCGGAGATCTCCTCAATTTTCGTATTATCGTAGCAAGTGATAATTTATTTACAATTTGGACATAACTTTGATATTGTGCGTGCAGAATTTATACCCAAAACAAAACCCATATGAGAAACCCAATAAATAACATTTAACTAGGCCGCCATTATCCATCATACACATTATTTAGTTATTGGTTATTGCGGATAGTTGATTGATTAAAAATAAGTTGTGAAGGCCTTCAAATATTCGGTTACCAATGTCCTTCACTCTAATCAAGCCATAAAAATGTTCTCAGAATTGGTGCAAAGAACGGTTGAGCATATTAATCTAGTTACTTTAATTAAAATTATTTAACTAGACTCGTATTAATTTGCACGACCGCGGTGACCGAACCCCTTTTAATCTTATAATTCAAATGTGCTCCACTTATCTTCAACATATCCGGCGGCCTTAATACAGAAGCGGTTACAATGTGGCCATAGCTACGTGTTATATTATGGCTCATAGAGAATATGGCTTGAAAATTTACTCTGTAAAGACTGATGAATTTCACACGTTCTTGACAACATTATCATTATTTCACTCATACCTACTAGAAAAATTCCGCATTAGTTTAAATAGGTAAAAATTGCTTAGAAACTGCCCACTATACCTACGTATTTTGTAAATCTCAAAAAAAATGTGTTCTCTTAAGGATATTCGTAAGCATCATATTTTTTTCCATAGGTACCTACTGTTAAACAGAAAACTGACTAAATTGCATTTTTGCATTGCACTGAAGTTCTGGTTCTAAGATAAGAAGTCATTAAGCAATTGGACTTACAGGAACCAGCTGTGAATCTCCTAATTATATTACCTACCGGATGACTAGTCAATAGAGCTAGTCGACGCCATATAACTATCGGTCGTTGCACTTTTAAATGACTCTAAACTATCGCTCGTATCTCTGGAAGCACTCGGCCCAATGTGTGCACGAAGATAAAACTGAATGGCTATTCATTTAAGTGTTGTCGCAAAACAAACAATAGGTGACGATGGGCTTTTGACTGCACAGCCACTTGTAGATGCAGGGGTTCTTTGCAGCGGAGACGAAATTTTTTGAGTATACATTTTAGTCCTCGCTTTAGTGTGAATGTGTGAATTGAGAAGTTCTTGGTTAAGTTTTATTAAGGACCACTAACGTGCTCATTTCTAGCGCCAAGTTTTTACGTAGGTATTATAAGTTAATGTTTGGTTACAATTTCAATTATGCTAAGCAGTGATGTTAGCCTTGATTTTTGATAATTTTGTTTTTGCCTTGGGCGGTACCTACCATAAAGCGCACACAATTTTGGTTAAAAATGTTATAAGTAACGTTATAAGTAGACAGTATGATAAATTTGATATTTAAAAAAATCAAAACTATTAAAATCTAACAATAACTTTGAATCTTTGAATTTATAGAATTTCACTTTTCCTTTCGTAGATCGTAAACATTTAAAACTACTTCGCAGAAACTTATTCCTGTCCAGAGTCAAGCGCATAGAAGAGATGCAATATGTAATTTCAAAGAATATATTTTACGATATTTCTATTTACTCTTTTCACACATTTATAAACACTACAACTAACGATATACACATTACTTCAAGCTTTTAAGTCCTTTCTAGCCTTGATGGGTTGCTTGTACTAATGTAATAGCATGAAGATACAAATTCAGAAAAAAGTTAACCATACAAGCAGCATACGAATAATAATTAAAACAAAAATAGTTAAAAAACAAAAACTTATTTTTAATTATTAGTCCTACAAAATCGTGTCCCCTACTTTTTCACCTACCAAAATGTAAAAATATAGGTTGTATTTTTATAAATGTACACATTACATTCAGATCCGATATTTCAAGCAATAATACGCAATTCAATTTCAATAACGACAATTGCATTCAACAATCTGCTACAAAATGTAGTATGCAAAGCAGATATTCCAGTGCTGGATTTAGGATTCATAAAGAGAAGTGCGAAACCTGTCGGCGATTACTGTCAAGAGAATAATTGATGTGTTGCTCTTGCTATTATAATTTAACTACTGTGTTCTAACTATGGTGGTATCTAATTGTTGTTTATTGCATAAACTGCATTGCTCAGTGCTCACCCACAATGTTTTTCTATAGCTCCGCCGTAAATGGACATAAACATTACTTAAGTCTCGAATGTATACGAGACTTCTAGGTAAATTATAAAGGCTAGATTCGAAGCTGAATTTCGTACAATACTGCTATTGTATACATGTTACATTCCATGCATAATTAACTTACGTAAGTATAACAAATAGCTTGGCCCCTGGCTTCGCGCGCATTCGATAGTGTTAGGGCATCATTAATTTATTTTTATGGCGGATTCATATGGCTATGAATAGGTAGAAGGAACAGATAATACAGATTCTTTAAACAATTTATCAATAATATTGCTTGATCTTGGCTACCTGGTCTGTAAGGGACTTGGTAGAGACCTGTGAATCAGAACCACCTTAATATATAAATTCGAAAGAACCAGTGTCTTCGAATGTTCCCTAAGAAATCACTAATGACCAGACAACCTTATCGAGAGAAAGAATTCCCATCGTTAACATATCATACATTCATATAACTTCAATAAAATCTGTCTCTGCGTCGAACCTGTTTACCGTCAGATAAAATACCGTAGCAGTTAACAAAAAGGGATTACTCTGGTTTCAAGTGCGCAATATCGCTGGATCTAGCCGTATGTCGGATGACGTATACCTTCGTTTATAGCTCGACGGTCCTAATCCCGAGTATTAACTGCACCGATCCGCGATTTATCGTCCCAAGGCACTAGGTGGAGTCAAACGGCTTACATTGTTGCTAGTAATCTGATATTCTCAAATAGTTCCATTACGAAACGTCTGCCCGCAGGTAAACGGCGTTTCTTGAATTGGTTTCGTTTCCTTTCCCTTATCGTTGCACCTCTAGTGTCAAGTTGCAAGGACTTTGTATATATTTACATATTTTTATCATAACCTGCTTCACTCTTCAGTAACATTTTAAATAGATACACTTTAGAAATAGATGCTAGAAACTAACGCAGCATGAAATTTATAAGTAATGTCTATCCAACTGTCCAGGTTTAATATTAGCATAACCAAGTTTAAAACTACCTAGCTTTGAATCTATTATATAATTACAAATTTAATGAAACCCTATAATTGCTGCAACATATAACGCATATTATGAAAACCGCCAATGACTCCACATGCTCACAAAAACAGCCCCAAGTTGTTAAACTAGTATTAAGTGGACAATTTGGAGTAATTTGGACAATAGCAAGATAAAGAGTGTTTAAAATTTCATCAGGCGTTGTTAGCACAAGCGACGAGAGGTGCTTAAGGTGTTTAAGTAGGCAGACTCACTTTTATTCCGAGCTACACTCCTAAGGGACGCTAACGGGTTTAAAGTAGACAAAAATGTGCAAGACGAAGGTAGCTCACAAAACCCTTTTAATGTTTGAACGGAAAAAGAGAAATTAAAACTTAGGGCTGTTGTTTTTTCATGTGATAGTTGCGCGTCAACTTTTGACACTTTCTCGAGTTTTCAGCTATATAATATAATGAAATTCTTCCTATTTTAATCCCGTACCTGGAATTAGATTCAACGAAATAAGTTTCCTTGACTTCTTCGCAGTTTCTCAGAAGTTTTGTAATTTAATTTATTTTGCACAGCTTTTGAATGTAGATCCCGTCAGCTGACCAACTTTAAACCTCAGATTATAGAACCAAAAGGCTTTAAAAATACGCATTTTATACCATCCCAACCTCGTTAATCCAACATTTAACCCTTAATTGCCTTAAACAGATCGTTCAAAGAAACGTCCACTTAAACGATACGGTATCGAGTGGCTGGTTGAATTAAATAATGGATAAGGTCTATGACCTATAAGTAATTCATAGAATGGGCGAGTGAGCGAGGTGCGGTGCAGCCTGATATGGCAGGTGTGTTATGTAAGCTTGCGCCGGCGCACGTACCGATACCAAATGCCACCGTGCTATTCCTATACTAGAGTCGCCGAGGATATGTAATTGCCACTGCCCGCCAAAACCAACTTTATTACGCATGCTCACAGTTCACTTTAGCTTGTAAGCAAAATTTACATAAGACATTTCAAATTCTCGCCGTCAATCTACATTGAACCTTATTCAAAGGTGCGGAAAGCTGGTATTTGTATTGGTTGGCACTAAAACAAATTCCACATCGAATGCGAACGGAGTCTAAGCGGCGCTGTGTCAAGGCCCAGCAACAATTGAAAGTAGATGTCGTCTATTAGCGCACCTTTCAAATTTTATTTAAGAGCCCACTCGTAGTAATTAAAGCATTTAAAGGCTAACGGGAATTTAGATTGTTTTGTACATGCATTCCTGATATCAAGTGTTAAATGCGACAACACGACATTTGAGCATAAGGTGATTGTTGTAAAAGTTGCTGCGTTTGAAGGAGAGCTTCAGGAGTTTGCTGACATTTATTTTATTACATTAGTTGTGCCTGATGGCTTGGCGAATTTCTTTATACATCAGAATGACAGGAATTAGGAAAATTAGGGCAAAGGATCATCAGAAGAGCCGAGCGCGAATTGACAGACTTAGATAACCGAAACAGGGAACCTAACTTCATTTTGCTTGCATTGGCCCGCCTACTATATAAATGAACGATATACTTATAACATAATTTTCATCATCATTATCATCACAACTTAATGCTGTCCCACTGCCGGGCAAAGCTTCCTCTCACAATATGTATATAAATAGATATGCTTATCTACATACACATCATCTGCATAGTTTGGTCCTTTGGAATGCCACAACATGCCACATTTTAACATAAAAACTTGTTCGGTGTTCGGTTGCTTTTGGATTAAATCCTGTTGGTTTTATTTATTTCAGGTGTTGTTGTCATTATTATAAAACATAATTATACCATTTCCTGACTTTCGTCTCCGCTCGATTTGTGCGAGTTTAGGCGACAGTCCTCTGGCCAGATGCGGTTTAGCAGACACGTCTTTAAGAAGAACAAACAGTCGTCCAGATTCTACCGGAAAAAGTGGTAATATCTGGGAAACCGCAACGAGAAAATGTAGTTTAAAATATTGCTATTCATATTGCTACTCCTATAAAAGTCCATAACAATATGCACTAAAATAAATCCAAAAGTATAACGCAAATCGCGTTCCATTTATAACAGGTGCCACCTAAACTCAAACTAGCGGGTGGAAGCCAGACAAATTTATAATGATATAGCCCATTAGGTACTTAGGTACTCTCACGGGCTCGTAACGATAACCCTAGATATAGTCGTTACCGTCCCGTACTGGGGACTTTAAAAGCGCACAATTTAAAACATAAATTAGATAGTGCAGTGTCTAAATACGGGAGGACACTGGGAGGCGAGACTACCGGGTGGTTAGGGACGATGAATAACGAAGGGAGCGGGATGGGGTTATCGGGGATTGTATGGTAGTGGGCGAGACGAATGATAGGGCGCGGGCAGGAGTGCAGCAGCGGTGTGCACACAGACAGCGATCGATTAGCGGGTTTGCCCGCCGCCCGCTGTGCCACGGCCAATCTATCGACCTTTGCCTTCGCATTTTAAAATAACTGCCCAATTATTCGATCATAATAATTCGACGGTAATTAAGCTACTCATCCATGAGCCCATCAGCAATTAACCTTTACTCGCTCATTTTATTTTACGTTACACTTACACTGAATTGTCTCCTTTATTCTATACTATACCCACTATTTTCATTCTCTTCGAATTTACGTGATAATAATTTAATTCTGATAACATTTACAAATACCATCTCTTGTTAAACGATTTTACGTATTCTTATTTTTCACCATTATAGTAATCACAACACGTTTCCCATATCTGTATCACGCAAAATGTAAGTGTACAAAAAATCTGATTTGTAAAAGTACTTTTTGTGATGCACACCTATATGACTTACATATTTTACATCATCATCGCACTCTATTACTGTCCCATTGCTGATCATGGGTCTCCTATTGCAGATGAATTTTAATAAAATGTTTAGATACCACGTATATTACAGAGAAGTTTTATAAAACTTCAGTTTAATCTTTGTGTCCAAACGTTATGTACCACGTAAAATGATAGGTATAAAATAAGTCTAATCCTGAACAAAAAACAAAAACAAATAGTGTCTTTGCAAGCATAAGATATACATGAATGCAAGGATAGTCATCTATACGAGACAGAGTCGCTGTTTGAAGGCCCCAGGTGGTGAGCATTTGTAGTTCGGGTCACGTACCGAGCGACCGGTGATCACTTATTTAACTTGGAACCGTGATTCCATAGAAATGCATCGAAGAATCCACCTCGCATTTTTTATTTATGAATTTTCCGTCGGGGTAATGGAATAATTTCGATCAGTATTCAGCAAAAATATCTCGGTGTACCGACAGCCTTCCGTCCTTTGATCGGCTTCGGTCTCACCTTTTTAGATTATAGCTTGATTGAATTTTAAAACATTTTGCTTCACAGAAATCACTAGAATATTGGATTACTGTGACTTCTGTAAACAGCTACATTTAGACATATTTACCTGTAGAATCGTTAAATATAAGAGGCACATAAAAGAAAAATCTGTAATAAACAAGAAGCCAGCTTTAAGCATTAGATTTAATTAATTTTATTTCCTTAATTAATTTCGACTTCATATATCGCTCCTAATTTTTGCTTCTGTTCTTAATATTAATTTACAGTAGGCGCGTTACTTCGAGACTAAACTTGGACGTGTTTATGATTAAAAAAATGTCTAGCTTTGAAATAGTTTGACACATTTATAACACAATCCATATACAAGATGTGTCAAACTATTTAAATGAGACTCAATCGATTCGTTTATAGATAAGCAGAATCGGGAACACGTTTTTGGAATGAGTAGTTTTAAATATCATACGGCTAAAAGAAAGCAAAAATAATCTGAAATTAAAAACACTCATTCCAAAAACGTGTTGTAACCAAAACATATCGCAAATATATTACACGATAAAATGTTTATAAACTCACCCCGATAAAGTACTCAAGATTTTATCAATACTAATAAAACGTTATTTCGAGAAATATAAAAGTATTATCTGCGTTGGTCTTATCAACCACAAAACGTTATCGTTAACGCAGAATAAAGAAAGTAGTCATATAATTGCTGTAAAAGGCAAGAAACATGAAGGTACAGGAAACTTACGAGTGGCGGAACTTGACGTGGAGAAAGGAAATGTGTCGATAAGAAAAAACAGTTTCATAGGGAGCGGTATACCTTTAATGCGTCTTGTTAAATCAACACCTAATTCAGCGACAAAAAAAAAGCTCACAACATAATCAAAGATTCTTAGCATTTTGTTTTAATTACATGGAAGTTGCAAAATATGTAAAGATTGAACGATAACCGTTTACTGCCCGCCATTACTATAAAATTAAAATGAAAAAATTCCCTGAGTAAGAAAAATCTCTAATGACCTGATCAAACGTCTGAAAAGAACTTTATAAATTGTAGCTTAATTCATATCGATCACGTCAGCTTTCTGACATAAAGACCGCATCATAATCGGTCCATTCGTTTTGGAGCTTCGATGCCACAGAATGTTGATACAGGGACTCGTCAAACTAATAAAACATCACTCTTTTTTCGGTTAAAAATTAAACAAGATGACTAACTTAGAAGCAAACCAATATAGAGTTATGGATACTGGCTGAGAGCATTTGTATGGCTCGAATGGCTTACCTATTGATATCGCCATATAAGGATCTGATGACGTGTTTAAGGTACCTACATATTTTGTATTTGAAGGTTGGTTTATATTACATATTCATTTTATTAGCATGGGTAGCATGTTTTCATAAAAAGCGAAAAATGTCATAACAGAAAAACTTCATATAGGGAAAAATGTTTTTATACATAAACAGTCTCAAAAATCACAGTTTGGTGACGCATGGGGCAAACCAATCTTGCCTCCCTACTCGGCTGCTCGTATTCCCTATCCAGAATGCGCTTAACCTAAAACAATAGACGACCAAAATCTAATTTTAACAATTTATGTTTCAAAGGAATATACGAAAATGGGATCGCTTGTTAAGAGAACAAAGCTCTGGCTAACTTTACAATGTGTTTAGTTTCAAGATTAGAGCAATCCCGCACGACACCTAAACACGGATTTTAGATAACATTCAAACTCCCACCACACTGAATATAAATGAGATTTTAGTCGTCGCTCTACCCGTCTTAGGACTCGAATAATTACTAGACATTACAAGCATTCAGGCGTTCAGCTACATTTGAGCTCTCGATGAATAATTTTAATAGGTGGTTAAAATCAAGCAGAGTTTCAATTAGATTTCATTCGCGATTTGGTGAGTTAATTTCATCAAATGCGATGAGTCGATCGGGCTCGGGGAATTATTCGTTTTCAGATGAAAATCTTGGGAGTCGATAAAACTCGGCAGGAGCCGACGAGCGATTGCGTGAGGGCCGGGCACGCACCGAGGGTGGGCACCCCAGCTGTTTGCGTCTATTACGATTTCAATGTCAAGTCCGATCAATACTGGCCGGGGATGTAAAATTTCGGCTGCTTTCGTAGTGTTCCGGGAGCTACGAACGCCCGGGCATACTAACCTACCGTAATACGCCGGGTGCGTGCTGTGTAGACGATCGATAGGCATCACGTAAGGACTCGCCTCGCTTTATTAATAGTCTTGAACTTAACCTTACACCGCTTCACGATTCGTGGGCGAAAGCGTGAAAATGAAAATATTTTCGTTGACGCCACGACCGCGTGTATCAAAATTCAAATCTTGTAGTGAAACCGCATAAACGTTACGCCCCGCTTATCTTAAGAAATGAATAATCAATATTAAAACATTGTGACTTGTGAGCTGTGATGAAGAGCTACACAATGTCGGGCGTCGAATTATTCAAATTAGATGCACAATCCTCGTCGGAGAAAGTTTCAGTATCCCAATAAAACGTGACAATCGGCAGCTTATGTGAATAACTGAATATACCACTAAGTTTCCATGTAAATCGAGACGCTGGCGGCAATGGGTGGTACAAAATTGAAGGGCGGAGTGCGACTCGGAAAAACAATTGTGGTGACTATAGGTAAACGCTAAGACGCTGAATTTCCAATCCAAGCGCTTTATCGCCTATCAGTATGCATACCTACTTAACGCCCGGGGAATAGAAATATTCGAGATTGAATTCCGTATTTGGATGTCTAGCCTTTGGTATAAGTATTATTATACATTTATGGAACGAGGGGATTAATTAAGAGTGCAAACCGAAGAACGATGGTTGTGAAATGAACCCAGCGAGCTATTAGAGCGAGTGAGGGAGAAAAGCGGGGATATTAAAGGACGAAAACGAGCGGTTCGTTACGGGAATACTGGCAATAACAATACGGCTAATGGCCCGTTTGCAATCGTCTCAATTCCCGCGTCAGTCTAAAAATCCCGTACAAATCCCAGCTATCTAAAATCAAAGCTTGTAATTTATTCGTCAGATAAATGATTCTTTTGCCATTTGATGGAACAATATGAAAAACATGTGCGGCTTCAGACTATTGGGGACTTGATACGCATGTTCCTCGTAATTTACACAGCCTGGAGCATACTCTACCAGGCTGCTGCGATGTGGACTCATGGAAATCCGTAACCCAAAATATTGTAGATAAGTGGGCCACTTTCTCATCGTCATCCATTACACCAAAGACCATCACTGAAGCCATGGGCGTTACCCCCAGATGTAATATCTATGGTTGTTAAAAATCTGCGCCAAAAATATGATTAGCCCTCCCTAGATATGGAGCTTTTCCTCCCCTCAATGATTGGAGCATTGCCAGTCAACAGAAACTTCAGAGCACAAAGCAATGCCACTACAAGACGATCAAATATATCATGGTTGATTGTAGAAGAATAAGATAACATTGTTCTCGAGTTAAATTGAGCAGCACTGTAGCAATTCAGTAACAAGCTAGTTAACTATTCAGATTCCAAAGTATGTTAATAATTGTGCTCAATCGTCATTGTCTCGAGGACTGCAGTTCGTCGTAATATATTCCGCGGTTAGTGTCATTTAACCGCATACTATCATAACTCGCGCTACGTGTAGGTAGGTCACGTAGGCGCATTGATAAATAATTGAGTTTTATTTTCCTCTAGCAAACAATACTCTTTTTTTAGGTCGTCATTATACCAGCTATCTAGGTAAGTATTAGTCATTAGATCGTAATTATATTTTTCATCACACCTATTCGAAAAAGACGACTTGGTTCGGGCTTACGGGGTTCCAAAGTTGCTGTTTTCTATTCAGCGGGCGGGAATGAATTTTCATACAACTTTTCCGTCCGGCTAGATCTTTTCCGTCCTATTTTGAATTTAGAACATTTTAGTATTTTGCGCTAAAGAAGTCGAACTCAAATATTGTTTGAATAAAGAATGTCTGGTACGACGCGAGGGCCCCGCCAGCTGAATAATAAAAAAAGAAATCAAATTAAGATTTCGTTTTCAAATTAAAATTAAGTTTTCGTGCATTTTTACGTATTATTTTCTATTATTTTCTATTATATATATATTATTTTCTCATAGTGGGTGATGAAAAGTAGAGTGTATCACTCGGGTGCAAGTATATTTTTGGCTCGGGCGACGTACTTTGAATCCCTCGCTACGTTCGGGATTCTACTAAAGAATCCCTCGCTACGCTCGGGATTCTACTCTAGAATCCCTCACTTCGCTCCGGATTCAAAAAACGCCCTCGCCGAAAAAATATTACTTTGCACCCTTGTCATACAATCTACTATTGTCGTTAAGATTAAAATTGATTTTTTTTTTTATTACTTCATAGAGCGTGGTGGCTCGCATTAAGCATTATGTATGTACTACAACCAAGTTAAGTCTTAGCGGGCGCGGTTGGTAGTGGGTGACCGCTAGTGCCAAAAAATTATCAAGCGTTTCTGTACTTCGGCGGGCACGTAAAGATATCGGTCTCAGTTGTTATCGTTAGATAGCAGTCATTTTGATAGATCGGAGGTCTTCCAGCGTCATTTAAACTTCCGATACATGGTTTGGACACTTACCCCTTCACCAATCTAAAATCCCAGCGTAAACTTCTCTTCGAGCTCTTAGCGTCGATCTAAGAGAGAATTAAGCTAAGTAATACACCGCTAATGGTTGAAGCAAATTACTATTAATAGTTTACGTTTATTCCTACAGGAAAATGTGTCGAAATAAAAAGGTAACCGCAAAATAGAACAATACACAAATAGCCATTCATATATTAATTGCATTCAATTGCATTTAAGATTATAGTGTGACGCTTCTCGATTGCCTTTAATAAGTATTATAAGTGCTTAATAGTGAATTACTCCTACATGGGACGCAAGATGATTTAGATGATCCTATAAGCGGAACGCGCTTAAAGAGAATAATCACGCAACTATGTTATCTCGGCTGGTTATACCTAATAATTTGTTAAGGCAAATGTATCCAGACCACACCTCGCAATTAGAACTTGATTATAATCGCTAATAGTGAGTGCTATTAAAACACTCGGGTCGAGTCATATAAGGAAACTCGGAGATAAACACATACATGTATACATCGTCGTCCTTACAAGTTGTTTTACGTAATGCGCTCGTTAAGAATCCTGCGCAGGCTACATCTCTTTTCGAAGTGCTATCGATGTTTGTACCTTATAAAACTGTAATTGATTGATGTCTGTAGGTACCTACCTACCTATATGAAAGATTTTAAGTATCTAAAATGTTTATCTCTTTGTCAGTTTCTTAGTTTGTTTTTTCGCTTGTCATTTGTTTCAGAAACAGCTCAACAGATTTGGACGTGGTGTTTACTGATAAATGTAAATATAGAGAACGCCTAGTTTTTTTTATTTCAATAGGTTAACAAATTAAAATACAGGTAAATTAAAAAAAATACTTTTTATCCGACAGAGAGAAAATTAATGAGTGGTCTTCATGTAGGTAACTAGGTATTTAGTTTTCGTTGTAAATTATAGAATTTTAATTTTCTTATCAGCGCGGACTCCAGTTAACTATAACATATTTAACTATAACGCAGTTTAACTATAACGCGTACTCACCATGACGATGATCCATGCAATAAGGTCAAAACAAAGCATTAAAAATTATTAAAAAAATTTGAGTAGGTACCTACCCGTTAACTACCCTACAGTTTAAATATTCTATATCTATAACAATGTCCACGCATACATATATCAGAAGAAATATTTTTAATGTTCGGATTCAGCGCCGGCGCATTGTCGATGAGATTGAGTACAATCGATAGTTACAATACGAAACGTAACAAATCGGCAAAATGGCGGCATTAGTCGTATTTACGATTCTATGCGCTAGAGATTTGTAAGCGTTGCACCGCGGCGACGTGCACTTTAAGTAGGCCGTGCGCGTACGTCGAACCCTCGTCCGACTTCAGGGTTAACGCAGACGACACGACTTGTCGCCGACCGATCCGACTTACGTAACTTATGCAACTTACGAATTCGTACACAATAACCGTTTACGATATCAATCGTCTAAACGAACTGTTTTGGCTGGAAATCAAGCACATGTTTTCCAAACATTTTAGCGGTGTTATCGAGATAATAATAGTGCTGTAGAGATCAACGACCGCTCTAGTTCTATTCTAGTAACCAGTTGCCACGATAACTTCAATACTACGGTAGTAAGACTTCGTTGTTTCGTGGAAAACCGATTATTATTGTTGGAACGTTGTATACTCAAATTTTGAAATTGTTTGCATAAATAGCTCCAGAGCTTGACATTTCCTTTACAAAAATGATAAGCAAAAGTGAAAGGATCTTTGAAACAATTTCATAAACCAATTCTACTTCAAACGTCTACCGTTCATGTTTTAGTTAGGTTCAAGTAAAACTTAAATCACGAATCACGAATGAAATCTGTAACCTATCGTAATAGAGAAACTTAAAGCAAACGATAAATGTTTGAATGTAAAGGAATTACAATAATAGGAACTGATTTAGATAATAACGGAATATGAAATAAATTGAACACAATTCTCTAAATAAATTATCACTTGCTTCAGTGAAGGAAACACGTTACGAAATCTGGACACCTTAAAGTTCTACATAATGTTCTCAAAGGATGATGGACCAGAACATTGCGAGAATGCCCATGCCCCGTAGTGGAACACTTATGGATTGTGAAGTTTTAGACGATAACAAATACCTATAGAAAACGCACCTTGGGGACTTGAACTAACACTAAACAGTTTCTAGATATTCAAAGAAAAAATTCTCAAAAACAAAATTGTAAAAAGAAACATTACCTATTTGAACAGCAACGCTCATTCAAAGCCCTAAGATACTAAGCGATCGACAAAGTTAAGCAACAGCGGGGGCGGTCGGTAGTCGGGTGACCGCTAGTGGCAAAATTTCTTGAGCGCTTCCGTGCTTCGGAGGGCACGTAAAGCCGTCGGTCCCGGTTGTTATCGATTGATAGCAGTCGTTAAGCCATGTCGGAGGCCTTCGGGCGGCTTGAAAACTTTCGACACTGGGTTTGCCACTAACCCCTCCCCCAATCCGCATTAGAGCAGCGTGGTGGAGTATGCTCTAGGCCTCTTGCCTCTTCAGTAATGAGGAGAGACCCGTGCCCAGTAGTGGGCCATTAGTGGTTGTAGCAAATTTGAACAGCAACACGTATTTCAAATACAAAATTATATGTTGAAACTATAATATATTGGCTAGGTACATGAAATGCCATAGTACTCACCTCAAAGGCATTGATTTAATAAAGAGATACGTTGAAAATCGCTAGTAATGGAGGCGTACAGAGATCCATTCATTCATATATCAAGCTATTCATACTACATATCATATCTGGGTGCGCCTGCGCGTCTACACGCGTGGGCGAGTGTGGGCTGGCAGAACCTCTGTCATGCGTTTATCTACATATTTTATTTACAAGACCAATAATCAAACGTATCTACACATAAGGAAATCCTAAAAAAAACCATTCACTAATACTCGGACATTTTTCCTCTATAACATCATTGATTTTTTTTTATGGAATTAAGATAGCAAACGAGCATGCAGCACCACTCTTCCGCTGCCGCCCATAACAACTGTGACCGACGTAGAACTAGACTCAAAGGGACTAGGATGGTTAGTCCAGTTAGTAGATGGTGTTAGAATATTAGTTGGTTAGTTTGTTAATAAGTGTGAGGACAGGGACTGTTAGTGATAATTAGTCCTGTTAGTTAATGTTAATAATAGTCCAGTTAGTTATTGTTAGTATGAGTCTCGTTCTAATTCGGTCACAGATGCGTTGCTACCCCTGAGGACTGAGATGGTTGCCTGTAAAAAAGTGTAACCGTCTCCACACCTTCCGGAACACAATTCACGAAATCAGTACCGAGTGATATCCGAATACATAAAATACATATAATCAATAGGTACATTATATTATAAATTAAAATACCCAATTACTTAATGTTAGTATTTAAACGGCAAAACCACGACACTTAATTCAATTCATTCAAACACTACTAATGTCCAGTCCAAAAATCAATCAGTAATTAAAAACGGATAAAATTAACAAAATGTGTACATACATTCTATTGCAAACCACGAGCAACTAAATCAAGTGAATTAATAGATTTTATATTGGAGTTGTAACATTCCACTATTAAATTAAACAGTACCTACAATAGTTCCAAAACAGACAGGAAAAGCAGTAAGAAACGATAAGACTGCTCTTCGAGATACACAACAAAAAGGACAATCGATAAATCACAATGCTCTGATTAAACATCCACTTGAGGTTACGAAGTAAATACTGGTACCAGACGACAAGAAAAAATATTTGATTGCTTCTGCAAAATATTTAGCAGCGACTCCTGAGATCTTTACGCAAACGAACCTCACGTTTATCAAGATTGAATTCAATACAGTATGATGGCTACAAAAACCGGCTTCGAAACCTTTCCCTTCTACGTTACTGTTTGCAAGTGGACACTTACGATCTTAGCAAAAAAGTTGATCGACACACGAAACGGTGGGACATGCAGCCGTTGAGCAAAGTATTACCATTTATAGCCCTAATAGCTTACCAGCAGTGACGAAAACTGGACAGAACGATGAAAATATGCAATATGTTGCCTCATTGCACGCCGTAAATTCGTAGTCTCTCGTGCTTAAAGGGCTAAGATAATCTAGTAGGAATTTTATTTATCACACATCTATGTAACATAGTAATTACGGTGTACCGTTTACGAAACAGCCAATATCTGAACTGGTACAAGACGTGGGTAGCGTGTCTGTACTATTATTGCTATACAGCTTTTTGTGGTTTAAGAAAGTTGCACTGCGAGACCTATCAGACTTCAAGCCCTATTGTATCTATTAGCCGGCTACTTTCTCATTTCTTGCCATTTACGGTCCGTTGAGAAAATCAAGATTCATTTCTGGATGTTAGCAACGATATATAGACTCGAAGGGACAGCATAATGTCGAAGACGAATTAATTCGCTTCCGCAGTTAACGTCGTTCAATCATGTAGTACATAAAACATATTTGTTCTGGCATACCTAAAAATAAAACAAAGAACAGTTCATCTACAAAATAGAAATTTTACACCCGAAATATCACGCCAGCAATTCAGCACTTTCAATTAGTGTGTGCATAAGACAATAAAATAGATGAAAAACAGCTAACAATAAAATTGAGTTTCATTCGCGAGCCAACAAAATCTCCAATGGCCGTACTAACAAGCGTGCAGTCGAAATGATAAAGCCATTATCTCATTGTGGGTTGGGCGCTGGTCGGAAGAGGCGATTTGAAAGAAAAACACGAGCTAATCCACATGGGAAGCCTTGAACGCGGTATCGGGTGGCGGCTTCACTCCGCGGGTTTAGTTACGCGCTGACCGCCGAGCCGGCCGCATCTTCCTCCGACCCGATCTAAATATATTTATTTCTTGACGATATTGAATGATAAACATGATTTAATTTTACAGCTTATAATCGATTCCTAGACTTTAAATAAATCATTGGTTTAAAGTTCTCGCACTTTAGTCAAATTAGTATTGCTAACATCACTTACATCAAATGTTTTAGTTTGTTATTCTCAATTATAGGCTTGCTCCGGTTGTCCGACCAAGCAGATGAATTGTTAGATGTTTTTTTGATGTCGGAAATGAATTGAGTAGTAAAGAAATGCTAGCAAATATTGTTTCGTTAATTGCCCTGAACGGTGGAAAATATTGCAATTATAATAATTATTCTACAAATACATTATTATACGTGTTTGCTAAATCGTTGTTAAAAACAGAAATATACTCGAAGAAGACAAACCACGTAACGAAAAACAACACTGACTCAAAATATCGACTCCGCGTGGGTGCACAAAACAAGCCATTTTAGATTCAGTCACTAGATTCAGAAGTAAAACTAACACAAAAATAGTACAATAACGTTTAGCATGAATCCTCGGCGTGGCGCAAATAAATCCTTCGAGACATTTTATGAAGTCATTGAGCTCGTTAGCCTGATGTTTGATCGTGAGGAGATACTATCTACGTTGGTTTAGTCAGTAGGTATACTAGGAGTCTAGGACCAATGTGAAAATTGCTCATACGATAAACGTTATCTCTATTAGGTAGGCGTATGGGTCTCAACCGGTCCGATCAATATGCTGGTAGATATCGAACCACCATAAATAGAAGAAGCGATCGTACATTTAATGACTGGCTCGCAAAACGTGCTTCGGTTGTCGCTGTTATCAATCATGCTTACAACTTAGTATCGTTAGCTCGGTTATTAGCTCGTAGCTCCGACACTACTTACATAAAAAGCTTCTATTTATTAAAAGATGGTAGATCCATGCGATACATTTAAAGATGCTTTTAAACGTTGAAACCAGCAGTAAAGTTGAGTAAAATGCGAGCGACGTATTAATGGAATAACAAGTAAGGTGTGTAGCACTGAGTTTCTTCTTGCGAGATAAATTTAATATTAAATGGTTATAGCACCTAGCCGTGCAGATATTTAAAACTAGTTCAGGTTCATTTACCCATTCAGAACGCTAAGAGCATACTGCATGCATAAAGACTGTAATTAGACTACAAGACACGTTAGAAGAAAGAGCATACAGGTTTTCTTTTCCAGACATGCGTACAAACAGAGATAAAACACGTTTCTTTAAAGAAGCTTGGTAGGAATCTTGTAATAAAAACAGCAACAAATTGCCACGACAATGTTGTATAGACACTTCGAAATGCCATTAGTGCAATAAAAATCGAGATGGTTTTGGATATGATCCCAACTTTTGCTTCGATGGAATTATTTGTTCAAAGCACATTGAGTAATTCTCCTTAGGGCTTGAAGTCTCTTCCGTTCGCTGTCTGCAAATCTATAGGAAACATGAACAGTGATATATGAGAGCGCGAAATTATTAAGTTTCCTCAGCGGGATTCGCAAAACGGGGCGGTGTCACGCGACGCGAAGCAAAACGAGACGCCGCGAAACAATGTGGTTGTTGTTTACGCGATAGATAAGTAAGGAATGGTTTAAATTATCTCTTGCACGAATAGATTTAGTATTCGTTGCTACCATCGATGAGAAATGAAAATGCAAATGTACTTTGTCATGTTCAATCAATATTTTTTACGTTTTATTCCATGCAATAATTACAATTTTATGATGCCTGATTATCTCATTCGTATGTGGGTAGATTATTTCATCAATATTGATTTTGACGAATGCTTGTTGTTTGATTAAAGCATTATACTTGTGATAATGGCATTAACATAACAATGTCATCACAGTTGAGTCATTTTCTAAGTCATATAGACGTTATAAGCATTGATTTAAAATACTACGATTTGGTTTTTTCATCATCATGGCGACTTCATAGGCATCAACAACATCAAAGACATCAGAGATGAGTTGGCGGCCAAGCGCCCATTCAGAATACGATAAGTAGACTAAACCAAAGAGGTGATAAAAAGCTAGCCGGGGTCAAAACCCTACCAACTCCTAAATAAATTAAATAGCAGTGAACAAAATTAACTCTGCTTTACATTAAAGCATTTAAAAGATTGACCATTTATAAATCTGTCACAAATTTTTCATCCAAAAGAATTAAAAGGCGAAAGAGTTCCCAAATTGCGAATGACGCTAACGCAGCCTGAAAACAATTATTCAGTCGTCGTGACAGTAAAAATAAGTGCTTAGTGCAACAGTCGCTGGGCAGTAATAAATATCAAACAAACGTCGGGTAAAAATAGATGCCGGCTGGGGGAATGACCGTCGGTTGACATACAACGAGCTCAAGGCCTGTGGCGATTAGATACCGACTGTCGACGGTGCATAACAAACATATAAGTACTGACAATTGCAAAATAACTCCACAGCGACCTGAGCACGGAACCATCCGTAAAATCAAATAATATGTAAATAAATAAATAACGCTTCACACTCAAAGCCCCACACTAGGATTCCCTGTGTCGTGGGTACCTTGGATAACACACAAGACAAGGACACACACCCAGACCGAGAACGGAAATTTAAACTCATCATTCAAATTGCCGCCTCGCTGGGAATCGAACCCAGGACCTTCGGAACAGCGATCGGCGTGTTAACCATTGCGCCATTCGGGTCGTCAATGATAGATCGATAGACCGCGAACCCCAAAACGGCAAGGAAGCGTTTTATAGAAAGGTGGAATAACAGAATTTATTGACAGATAACTAGATACTTACCTAGTTACGCAAGTCATTCTAGACAGGATGTAATCTTAATCCTAAATCGGCTATTCGCCGTGTAATCGCAAGTATAAATTTTTGGAATGGCCTATAACTCAAATTTTTGTTAGGGATTGGTAAGGTAAGTTAACTTACGCGTTCTAGCCTTGGATTCTACAAAGTAAATACGAATATTACTGTGACTTGTCAAACGATGCAATAACTAGGACTTTAAAGTATATTTAAGACGTTGAAATATTTATGAGAAACAATTCGGATGAAAGGTAACTATGTACTTACAGTCAAGGGATCATACCGTCACATCTTAGAAAAAATCCTATGGATATTTTAAAATGATCATAATATCTTTAATGTTTGTAGAACAAATGAATTATTTGAAGTATGAATGCTTGTGAGCTTCACACACATTAGAACAGCTCAAAATTTTTTCATACTTATTTACCAACGAATTTTGTTTGTCTAGCCAGACAATGGTTCATAGCTATGATAGCATCCGGTAAGTATAATTAATATTTTAAAGTAATTATGTTTTTGGTTACTTAATTACCTTCTAACTTTATAATGTTAGGTTAATGCTAAACTAAAATCCCGCGTAGTTATAAATGGCTAAACTTAAGTATGGTTATAATTATAAGTGGATAAACTTAAGTAGCTAAAGGGAATTAACTTTACGTAACTTAAGTATATTTATTATTAACCTCGTTTATAACATAAATATTAAAATGTACTGCCGAAGAGAAAAGCCTGGGATGGAATATTGCACGCACTATGTGCGTATTAGAAATGAACTAAATATTAAATAGGAAAACATAAGCGGGATGGCTTAGGCCTCTCGTTACAATGTGTAAGGAAACACTTGCGATGATGACGATGATGTGATGATGTTGATGACCTTAGTAGATAACTCTATTATTATCTTAATTACGGGTCATCTTAATGGTAATTAATTCATCTGTATCGACGAGGTAACTGAACCAATCCAACCAAATAATGACGGACCACGTCCTCCAATGTTGCTAAAATATTTGCATGACGCCAATATGTTATCTCCGGAGTTACACATTAAATCTTTATTCGCGGTTAATATTGGGTTAGCTAAATTAAATAACTTCAATGTCACGAAAATATACAGATACATTTATGTTATTTCCGATCAGGTTTCGCACATTCATAGTTGCAAATGTAGCGATAGTTCGTATCATGTTGGCATCACTGCAAATGATTGTTTATAAATGTATTGTTTATAAATATAGTATAGAAACAAAACAAAACAATTCATTATTTTTAGAAGCTATTCATAATTTGCATAATCGTTTACATTTCATTTGTATACCTTTTGTATTGTATGTTGTTATAGCCATGTTTTATAGGTAGATATGTTTTAACCGAAAAGGTGTTTTTTTCTAAACCCATAATTATAGAAGCAAGTAGTAGTATTAAAAACCAGAAATACATTTGTTTACCACCCCAGGCTAGCGGCGGCTGTGTGGCTGGGTGTCGGCCGGGAATTTTTATGCCGCCACCGTCAGGATTAACTTTCACCTTTATAATGCTTACACATTATTTTAGAATCATCAAGCAATGTTTCCATTAAAATACTAAAGGAAAATTATCATCATTGTTATTAATGAAATATATTGCAGTATCATTTATTTGTTCCTCAAAAATTTTATATTTTTTAATGCTTGTTTTGTCATCGTTATCATTGAAGTTGTATTCCTTATTTTTATGTAAAATTTTGGTAGGTTCACAAAACATGACCTACTATTTCTAAATCTATAAAATAATATAAACCTCCGTTTCCCTGCTGTGACAATTACCTACACGTGGTCAATGGCCAAGAAAATCCTTTTAGATTTTATCGCATTCGAACAAAAACGGGTTCATACATCATTAACGATCGCCAGTATTCACGAATCGCACAAATTATTAATAATTAAACGAAGAAACAAACACTTGCAGGTTTGCTAACACACACTTGCAATCACTTCACTCAACAGCCGAGAGCTTAGATTTGAGAGGCTCTGGAGACTTCGTAAGTGTTCCTCGTTAACGAGCGAAAAAGGCGTTGAGTGAAGTGCCCAGAGGCGGTTACGGGTATGTAGGTTTAGCCACACCATTTAAAACGCCCGGACAGAACTCGCGAATATTTTAATGGAGATAATCAACCCAAATAAGACTACTGTTGCGTAATGATCGTTAAGTTTAAACGCTTGAAACATAACATTACTGCTACCAAAACCGCGTTTAGTTTGAACTTCATCTATTCGGTAAATCGTGTCCATTTTTACACAGGCTTTATTTAGTATCTTTTTAATCTGTTAAAGGAATTACTGTTCGTTAAAATAAATAATCCTTTGTCAACCTAAATATTTGTAGCTAAGTAGGTATCTACTAGGAACATAAGATAACAGATTGGAAATAACCGCCATTTATATTTTGATCAATAAACTTATCTATTAATAGCTAATTTATTATTTTGTGTTACAAATATAGGCAATAAATATTAAATATAAATTTTCACACGTATTGGCGAAGTTATCTTATGTTTACAAGTTTTAGAACTAAGTTACCCTCGGAAGAACGTATCCAAATAGCTTGGTACTTGGTAGAGGAGTAAAGAATGACGAAGAAGTAAAGTATTGTCCAGAACAGCTGATATTAGGCGGAAAGTAAAGCTGAGGGGCTCAAAGTCAATTAGTAGGCTAAATTAGGAGAAGGCTAAATGTTGTATTGGAATGAGACTTCTGAAGATTGACGAATATGTCAAATATTTGTTTCTACTCTTTTGCGTTACTATAAAAAATATATTTCGTTCATTTTTATCATGTAATGCTTGTTTTGAAATACCTAATAACATAGGAATTAGGAATTTCTGTATTTCATCATAATCGTCTTTACATACCATAACATCTATGGCTAAATGTACCTTTGTTCAAATAATATCACTTGAAAAAATACTTATTGAATACAAACTTCCTCCTTTGTCTGATTTCATTGTTGTAAATGATATTAACACCTGTTTGTTAGTAATTTAACTCTGCAACTAACAAAGCAAAGGTAGGTACCTAGAGATTTTTTATCTACATGTTATTTTGAACAAAGAAGGATGATACGTACCGTGTAAATAAATTAAAGTCAACGCAAGTGAACAATGGGTATTTAAAATGTGCGCTTTCTGAGACTAACACGGTAGCCTTAATATTTGAATTATTTTAATTTACATAGTACCTATACCCGCTGGGTAACCTATTCCTAAAGTTTGCTAAAATTAATAAATTTTGTAGTTAGACGTCCAGTGTAGGTAATATAAATGATGACAACTGCATCAAATTTGACTGTCGTTTTAGCATGGTGCGTAATCTAAAATAAACCTTAATTACAGGGCCGGAAAGCTGGCGTTTGTGTGGGTTGACTTTAAAACGAATTCAATATGGAACGCGAATAGAGTATCGCGGTCACCCACCCAACTACAAACCGCGTCAGCAATTGCTTAACCCAATCGATCATAGAATTTAGATCGTCGCAAATCGCTGGGCTATGAGCGCTTCAGCTCTTTAGACCCATTCAAAATGATGTAGTAAAATTTATTTATGAATTTATGCAGTCAACCAGATATTGCCAAAGCCTGGGCACGTATAATCAATCAAACTCAAATATTATCATGGCTTTTATCAGTCCCTTTAGATGCCGTTCAGTATAATAATGTATTCAATTGGTGCAAATAGAACCGCTTTGTGGCCTTTAATAGCGCTCCATGGTAGTATAATTCATTGAATATTTCGATATAAATGCCAATTTTGTATAATTTTGTTTACTTATATCTACGTAATGATATATTCACTCCATTTAGTTGTTAATTGAAATCTTGATTGCACCTAAGAGTTTTTAGTTAGCCCCTATATGGACGAGCGGCCAAATGCAGCTAAACTAACTGCCTTCCAACTACTTAAATGGCACTTAGTGACGTACCTTAATCTGATATGAGTTGACTTTATGCTTCGGCAGGAGGTTGAAAGTGGAGAAGTCCAGTCTTCTAGAGAATATCCCGTTTGCGCCTGCTCCAGCTCTGTAAAAATAAAAAAAAATACATTATACCTACAAATAATTAATGATATTATTGCAGCTAATTGATTTATATTTAAGTATATTGTTATTTTTTTTAAGACGGCTTAGCCGACGGAACTTTATTGGGCTTGGAGTGACATTCGTTTATTTTAATCAGTTAAAAAATAAAATAAAATCATTCAGGGGAAAGATTTTTTCGAGTTCGGGTATAAAGACGTTTCCCCCAACTTTTATAATATTAATAAATAAATTAAATAAGTATATGCAGAAACCTGGGATACAAAATACAAGTAACAAAGTATTTAATAGGTATAACGGGCATATTTTTCAACAAAAAAACTTATTTTGAAGAAGTGATTTCACGCCAGACTGATTATGCTTGGGAAACGGCTGTGCTCAGTTTGTTCAAGTTTGGGACCTTGTTTAATAAATAATGTAGGTACAAAACTTCGATAACGCTATTCAGGGATCCTAACAGTAACGCCATCTCTTATCGTATGGTGGAAGTTTATACGTTTTAAATAAAACCGTTAATTAAGTTGCAATAATGCTTCTTAAGTATTCATTTGAAAGTTAACAAAAAGAGTTATGCGTGAAAGGAAATTGTTTAGTAATATGTATTTCGATTGTTTATTTAAGACGATGCGGAAATCGCCTCAACGGAATTGTTTTCCATTTAGTTCCTTCAACTGACAGAACGGTTTTTTCCATACAAGACATTGTAATCTTTACTAACGTCTTACCTAAAATCCGCAAACACTGGCTTCGTACCTAAGTATAGGTATTTAGTTAAATGAATTTTATATTTAAATATTTTAAATCGTACAAGTAAATAACTAGGTACTTAACTAAGAAAATATTCTTATACTTTTATCTTCATACAAAAATCATCAATTTAGTAGTATATTTAGTTAAATGAATTTTATATTTAAATATTTTAAATCGTACAAGTAAATAACTAGGTACTTAACTAAGAAAATATTCTTATACTTTTATCTTCATACAAAAATCATCAATTTAGTAATATGTATAAAAAAATGTAACACGGTTATCTTTAGATATGCTGCACAAGACAACGTCTGTCGAGTCCGCTAGTTTAGTAATAAAACAAAATACAACTCTTCAAATATGACCTGAATAAAATCCAACATAAAACGCGTTGGCATTTAAAACGCTGAAGATTATGATTTCCTTAAAAACTATAACGTAACAATTACGATGGAATTTAGCGTCACTTACGGCAAAAGACGTCTTATGCGCACCGGTGTTTACGCCGAGCAAAAAGCAAAATAAAGTTTCAAGGCTGCGTCAGTACAAAAACTTGTTTTTTTCATTGCCAAGGCCAACCAAATTAGATACCGGGTCTCATATCGCCGGGCGTCAACAGCTTAGCATTGTGTTTACATTCACGTGCTGATAAAAAACGCGATTATATTGTTGACGCTAAAACTTATTATCTCGAATATAATTTTATTTTTGTATTTTTATACAATTATGAAGTTTTTATGAAGCTTACCTGATAGGTAACACATGAATAATTATTGCTTGTTGATATGCATCTTATATCATCGTTTAAAAACTTTAATAGCAACCTGTCTTTATAAAAACATTGCCAATGCCTTATAATTCCAGTGGCAGCTTCAGAAATGTCGTTTAAAATAATAAGGTACATACTTGCAATGTTCAAAGGAAATAAGATCTTTTGTAGAAGCATTAAGGACGATTATTAAATTAGGCGTGCATTAAATTTATGTACTTGGGAGGTAACGGAAGTGCGGCTGACTTAATATGGGTAACCTTGGTCGAACAATGGCTTAGTTATTTTAATGTAATCAACAAAAACGTACACAGCAGACTTGCCCCAGTTATGTAAGCATGTAACACGACGCCATTCTGAGAACATAATATTTGTTATGGCGACATTCAAAACGTAAATATGATAACCCATCTAAAATTGCAAGGTGAGAAGCGGCGTCACATGTTGTTTACGTACCGGTTCCTCCTCGCGTGGCGATTGTAACGTAAGGGGTTCACAATGTATGTTAACTCGTTTTTTATGTTTTTTATCTAGTAGTAAAATAACGTGAAAGAAGGGATATTGTAATTTTTCGAAATACGTCGTAATAGATACAGAATTGCAAGTCTTTTTTGCTTATTTGTCGTATCGTATGGTCCTAAGAGCTAAGACCGAATTTGACATTAAATTTGTAAACATCATATTATTATTTAAAAATACTTAAGTGTAAAACCAAAAGCACATTAATTTCATTTGCAAGTGAGCTGTGCCAGATATAGTAAATGCATGTAAAGCTGACACAATCCGAAGAATAACATTAATAGGGCTTATAAAATGAAATGACGCATGCCTTTTCGAAAACAACCTTGTTTACGCGTCACATTTTTTCGTGTCGATATATATATCGGCTGCAACGGAGCTCTTGGCCTTGAATGGTGAATAAAAATAACATCGTTTAAATGTGGACTTCATTTTATCAAGTGCACTGTGCGACCGAAATTTCTGGTTATATCTATGTAAGTATGACCACCTATTATATACTCAGGAACTTGGAAAGGGCGCGGTTAAAACGCAGATTACTCAGGCTGATTAGTTTACACTCAGTGTAAACAAGCTCCAAGTTGAAACCAAAAAGCTATACGCTCTGCTGTAAGTGCTGTAACTCAACGACAAATTAATGTCGTCAAAAACAACGCGTTTCTTTGTATTGAACAAATATTATGTGTCTTTGACGAGGCCACCTGGTCTATAAAATTATCCGTATTTTCAAGCTGTGAAAATAAAATTAGTTATGCAAAAATGTATGTCACCTATTCCAATATTGTTGTCTCTTTTTCTAGATATTTCTTATCTAATCACCCATTCTGCTAAGTATTGGTACTTGTGGGCTCGGTGACCATTTTATCTTAAGTTTGTTTACCTGCCTATCCGTATCTTATCTTTTAGTTTATCAATACGTTACATAAACGAATGATGATTTTACGTAGCGGTTAAGTAGGTTGATCTTATAATAGTGATGCCCAAATTCTAATGTAATTAAACAAAATAGGTCGGAATCTGATTGACGGTAAAATATGGTAATTAAAATAATCTATGTACCTACTTTAAGGAATATCCATAAAATACCTATGTATGGCAGTTATTGTGTAGATATGTTTTAAAACATTCAATTTTTCAGCTATTATATAAAGGAAGCATAAGTGTTAGAGAATAGTTAGTAAGTAAGGAAAATGATGAGGCTATGTGAGCGAAACAGTCTGCAACACCTTGGACATGGCTTTGTTATATTATATATAGCCTTAAGTAGGAATCACTTACCGTAGGGCTTTGTTGAAGCGATGGCGTAGTTTGACTGTCGAAAAATGTTTTTAAATACCAAAATCATATAAAATAATTTTAATTTCATATGCTTAAGATTGAATAAAATATACTGTAAATAACTGTATTTTTTCTATCTAGTATAGTCAAACGAGTGCTCTTTTGACGTTTCCAATATGCCGTTATCATGGATTTTTATTTTATTCTAAGGAGGTTCAAACATTATATCGATATCAGAAGTTGAAAAAGTCGATAAAAGTGTAACCCCTAGTGCAATGGGACTACGGGGAATTAAAATTACACAGTAAACACCCGTCAAATTGCGTTCAAAAGCTTTCGTTATTTATTAGTTTCTACACTCAGGTAACGTGTGAGGTAAAAGGTTAAGGTATTAAGTATTGACAATCTTTTTTGTTTTTTATTAAAACATGGAAATCTCATAACAGTTCAAAAGTAACTTATTATTTTACACATCAGAATTAGCATCAACGGGAGCTGTTTACGACAGACACAAGCTATCTTTCAAAACATTTCTTAGATTTAACATCGAACAGAAGCCGTCCGTTCAGTTTAGTGGAGATAAGCCGAGTCTATTGTGATTTGAAAGTAGACTCTAGTGGGAGTAGTATGGGAACCGGTTCCCGACTTTCTCATTCAGACCTATGGGGCCGACCCGTGCGGACTAGCCTCGAACTCGAATACCAGAGAGATTAAATCGTGTTACTATGGTGCTAGGGCTGCCAAGTAAAATAAAAAAAAAACTTTTATGGAACAGTTTGTTTGTATACTATTCATTGGTAAACGCATGTAAAATACAATGGCGTTTATTCTTTCAAACAGTAATCTTACTAAGATATTTATAGACAAACCTACTTACATTATATATGATGTGCTTGATAAAAAGATTTTGACATAATTTATAAGGTGTAATTTTGATTTACATTATGTTTATCCCTCTAAAGTTTTATTTAAAATAATCTTTGCACCTCCCCATAATTTTTAACTGTGTCAGAATCATTTATGTGTGCGCAATATAATCAATTATAATTTCTACTGTAACCCAATAGGATTAGAAAAAACTTCTAAGGATACTTATCTATTGGTACCTAATGCTTATAAGACAGCAATTATTTATTTCGTTATGAGAAGCAATGGTTTATTATCAATATATTATTCGTTAGCTTATCTCGTCAAATTATTTTCATGAGCCGGTATACCGTTCAATAAATATGTAAATAAATGAAAACAACATATAGACTACGGGCCCATGTCGAAAATGGGGGGGTCATACGAACCACCAGGTGATGTATATAGGACGATATAAGAGCACAAAATAATAAGATTCAGCACTATGCCGTCACTTGTAAGCTGTCCAACTGAGTGCTGGTGAGAATTCAAAAGTGCAGGTAGAGGGAGTACATTTTGGTCATATGATTCTGTACGGCATTTTCACCATCGATAGATCCATGAAAAATAATAAGAAAGCGCGCAGTCCCGTAAAAAAATGGTGAGCCACAAAGTCGGTAATTTTTTTTGATTTTTTGAAAATTCCAGGGTAAATTTGGTCATTTGATCCTGGACGGCATCAGTTTCATACTGTTTCAATACAGCTTCTAATCCATTATTCCGCAACGCCGTACAAAAATCATGCGACAAGGGGAAAAAATCGAGGGTTGCAACCCCCTCTATTTCCGTGGTCTGGGGGGTGATTTGAAACAACATAAAATTAATTTATTTTGAAAGTATTTTATGCACAGATAATATTTTTTTACATGCCGTACATTTTCGTTGGTCCAAAGGTTTGTAGGGAAAAAAAAATTCAAGGAAAAATCCATAGAACGAAATGTATGAAAAATATAGTCTGCATTAAAATGTACGGCATCATTTTTTCCTAATTTATGTATCTTAATACTATTTAGAACAAGGGAAAAATTTAGGAAATTGCTATATTCTATTAATCTATGAATATTTAAACTTCTGCAATAATTTAACAAATTTCAGTTTTTGTATTTCTCTATTACTTTTTTTAGAACAGTTTCTTTTGAACGGCAATACTATGCAACAATTATATTTTACAATATCATGTTAAAAAAAAAGTTGCCGTACAGTGTCAAATGACATTACAGATTTATAAATCAAGTATACCATGAAATTAAGGTAATTATTAATATACATTCAAATGAACAATAACTTTTTGACGGCATTATTTTTAATAGTACTTTTGAGTGCTAGATAATGTTTTGGAACCGAAGCCGTACTTTTTCAAATCACCCCCCAGACCACGGAAATAGAGGGGGTTTCAACCCTCGATTTTTTCCCCTTGTCGCATGATTTTTGTACGGCGTTGCGGAATAATGGATTAGAAGCTGTATTGAAACAGCATGAAACTGATGCCGTACAGGATCAAATGACTAAATTTACCCTGGAATTTTCAAAAAATCAAACAAATTTACCGACTTTGTGGCTCACCATTTTTTTACGGGACTGCGCGCTTTCTTATTATTTTTCATGGATCTATCGATGGTGAAAATGCCGTACAGAATCATATGACCAAAATGTACTCCCTCTACCTGCACTTTTGAATTCTCACCAGCACTCAGTTGGACAGCTTACAAGTGACGGCATAGTGCTGAATCTTATTATTTTGTGCTCTTATATCGTCCTATATACATCACCTGGTGGTTCGTATGACCCCCCCATTATCGGCATGGGCCCGTAGTCTAATACAAAGTTGTACCGTATTCAAATTCAGTAAAGTTTAATTCTTCCTGTAAATTATTTATAGACACAATTGGTTTGTCAGCGAAACGAAAATATTTGTCGCCAATGTTTACAATCTGGAATGCATTTGCGTCGCTCAAAAACAAGTTACACGTGTATTTTTTACTCTCAACCTTGAGCTGACATAACAGAGATCAAATTACCGCAGTAACTGACAATGGAGAGTCATGGTTAAAACGAAAGAATAAAACGCGTCAAGGTGTCTCTGCGGCGCCATTTTTTTATGAATTTAAATAGCAAAGGAGCATGCAGCATCAATTTTCGGCTGCCGCCCATAAAAACTATGACTGACACAGATTATGACTCAAATCAGGACTAAGATGGTCACTCGGTAAACTCAGAACGCTAGTTGATTAATTCGTTCGGAAATGGACCCTTTTAGTTACTCTTGTTAGTATTTTGTCGGTGATAAGTCGATTTTCTTAACAGTCTCGTTCGGTTACAGTTGCGTTGCTACCTCTCAGGATTAAGATGTTCGGTTCTAACAAAGTGTAAGCGGATTCACATCTTTCCAGCACAATTCCTATTACAAAACTTTATTAGACAATAGAAATAAGTACCCTAAGCGAACTCTAGTCTCTACCCCCTAATTAAGCTACTAATACCACCATTCAAGCGAGCCTCAGAATTTCCTATGACCCGAGTTACATAATTAGTAGGTACGAATAGCCGGCGTCTACCCGTCAGCTAGTGTCAACACACATATTGAGTTGAGGTATCGTGTTCCGTCTGCGACCTAGCAACGAGTCAGCTCAAACATAAGTTGCTTGCTTTTATTTATTTATTTATTTATTAGGTCTGCCAACAATTGTTACACGATAACATACACATCAAAATTATACAAGGTTCTTATAACTACGTGTACAACCTATTACAGGCAAACACCACATGCAAAAAGTATAACTTATAAAAAGGCACAATGGGTGACTATCTAAACAATAATAAAAACTTAATATTATTTACCATACAGCAATTTTATCTTAAATTTACCAAAACTGTCATTAAAGAAATCTAAACCGTTACATAATTATGTTCATAATTTTACAAAACCTGCAAATTGGAGAATTTGATCCTAGGATTGTGCGTCGGGGGGGGGGGGGAACCAATGGGGTGATTTTGAACCGAGGTATTCGACTGGGTACTCTGAAGTTAATTTTTTGCAGTAGTTGAGGGCAATCTATTTTATTCCATAAAAGGTTATAGATGAATTTAGCGTCTAATACTTCGCGGTGTTCTTCTAAGGTGTTCATTTTGAAATGTTTCAGCCTGTTGACGTACGAGTGAGACTTATTTGCCATTGCGGTTGATCTTGCCATGTGCCACAAAAAACGTTTTTGTATTCGTTCAAGCCTGAGAATATGTGTAGCATAGTGTGGTCTCCAAACTACGCTGCAATAATCAAGGATACTGCGGACTAGGGTATTAAATAATATTTTTTTGGTTTTTGCTTTACGAAAAACTTTACCATTCCTTATAACAAAGCCTAGCATCATTGACGCCTTCTTTATAATACTATCTATGTGCATGACAAACGTTAGTTTGGAGTCAAAAATTACACCAAGATCTTTAATAGTTTCCACTTCAGCAATTGGATGATGTGAGATGAAATATCGACGGCCGCAAAGAACATAAAGACATCTGCAATTTTGCCAAAATCGTTTTTTTGCATATTTCAACTCAGAATTCTTTGTTCTATCTTGTGATATTTTTTTTTCTCGAAAAATGTTGTTTTTTACACCAATTTTTCAACGTACAAAAAGACATCTGCACTACTTATTTAAAATTCGACAAAGTACAAACGGACATATACCATTTGTCCTTGTGTACGTCGCGCAATGCGGCGGGCCAGCTGTCCTTACGAAAATAACCTGCGAAGTCTCGAGGCTCTTCAGCAAGAAAAAATGTCTGATGATGACTGCTTGCAATTGGAATAATAAAATAATTGAAAATTGAATCCGGAAGTAACATTCAACCAAGCCACAAATGTAAAAAATATTTATACCTTTTTTTCCTATCTTTGTTGGTATGTTTGTTACCCCATAACTTCGTGTTGGCTTAACCGATTTTAATGATTCTTTATTTCCTTGAAAACTGGTACTTTTTTTGAGGTCTCATATAAATTTGAGCGACATCTGATGAGTAATTTTGAATTTACTTGAATAATGTGTAAGGATTTTTGAAAGTGTGTATTTATGGTTTTTTCCTAATAACTTTTTATTGAGTGTTCAGATTTTTATGATTCTCTTTTTATTTGAAAGCTGGTATTTGCATTGTGGTCTCATATAAGTTTAAGCGGCATCTGACCAATGGTTTTTGAATTATCCTTAATAATTTTTATATATGTATGTTACCTCATATCTTACTACTTAGAGTTCCGATTTTAATCATTCTTCTTTTTATCAAAAGCTGAGGCTTTAGGTTAGGTCCCGTAAAAATTTGAGTTTCGTCAAACGAGTAGTTATTGAGTTACTTATGATACTGATACAAAGATGATGATTATGATACAAAGTACTGTTAAAATATAATTATTATTAGTAGTTATTTCTTTGAAATTATAATGTTTAGTTACTTTATATTACAAATACAATTATTAACAAGAATCACAAAACTTTTTTTTTATAAGACACCCTAAAACTCAAAATAGTTTAGGTATATCTGCAATTATCCAATAGCTTCAACGTAAGAATGCCGAAGTAATGTGAGACAACTACAGTATTTTAGTGACAATAATAATTATATTTGTTGTTTTGATGAAATTGGTTTTATATGATCAATAAAAATAAAAATCAATCATTAAATTAATAAAATAGTTACAGAATAAATAATTATCAGGTCCCAAGTAGAAACGAATATATGGCAGTTGACTCAATTTGCTTGTTTTCTTGATCGAAGTAGAAAAAGATATCTGCCGTAATTTTAAAAATTAAAGAATTATTAATAATTTACCTATACCAAATAATAGTTAATATTGTAATAATTAACTATTCCAAAATCGACGAAGATATCTTTGTAATTGTAGAAGTTATACCATTTTTGAACTAAAAACGCTCTCCTGAAAACTAACGTTTTTGTAGATGACCGTTTGTTCTTTGCGGCCGTCGATATGATGACGGAGTTAGATTGATCTTCCGCGAAAATTTAACGTGAAAACATTTTTTAACGTTTATGATCATTTCGTTTTCATTGCACCATTGATTCAACCTATTAATATCTTCTTGGAGACAGTTTACATCTAGATTAGTTTTTATGCATCTGGCAAATTTGAGGTCATCAGCATACAAAAATGGTGTTGAATATACAAAGCAACTAACGATATCATTAATAAATATGTTGAACTAGATAGGACCTAAATTTGAACCTTGGGGCACACCTGAACTTATATTACACAATTTTGAATCAAAGCCACCTAATACTACGTAGAAACGCCTTTTATCGAGATACGATTGTAACCATTCTAATAAGCACCCAGCTATCCCGTACATAGAAAGCTTTGAAATTAACATTCTATGAGAAACACGATCGAAAGCTTTACTTAAGTCTGTATACACTACATCTATCTGATTGTTATTATCAATTGCTTCCGATAGCATTTCAGTAAAACAAACAAGGTTAGTGCAAGTAGACCGCTCTGGCATAAAGCCATGTTGATGTGTACTGATACTTTGTTTTAGGTGAAGCTGAATAATAGGACATAAGATAAGACTCGAATATTTTTGAGAAGGTGCTTAGAATAGATATTGGCCTGTAATTACACACATGAGCTTTATTTCCATCTTTAAAAACTGGGACAACTTTTGCTACTTTCCATTTATCCGGGAAGACACCGGTTTTCAGGGTCTTGTTATAAATTAAAGATAACGAATGAACTAGATTTTGGTAACACTTAATTACAAATAATGCAGGGATACCATCAGGACCAGCTCCTTTATTGGGATCAAGACCCTTAAGTTTCTTGAGTACCTACCGTTTCAGTACTTATACTGAAAGACGACAGACTGTCTCCTCTTAGATCATCCGACACTGAATTAATATTATTACAGTTGGAATTATTCTTTGTATAAACAGAAGAAAAATAATTAGCATAAAGATCACATATTTCGCTTCCTACAGATGTAGTTTTAATACCATCAGTAATTACACTAGGATAACTACATGTGCCGTTTCTCTTCAATTTAATAAAGGACCAGAAACCTTTAATATATTTGTATCCTATCATGTCTTCAACACTTGTAACGTATGAATTACTAGTAAATCCGCCCTCGCTTCGCTTCGGGAAACCAGTCCCTCCAAAAATCTCTATAAATTTTAACAAATTATGTTATTCCGATGTCTAAGCTATATTACTGCAAAGTTTCATGAAAATCCGTTCAGTAGTTTTTGCGTGAAAGAGCAACAAACACACACACACACTCACATACATCCTTACAAACTTTCGCATTTATAATATTAGTAGGAAGTAGGATAGGATATGATGAAGTTAAGAGTTTATCAACCAATTTGTTAAGCGTGTCTAATCTGAGTTTATCTAGTGGATTATTATAAATTTTATGTCGAGTCCTAAGTCTTTCTTTCCTATTTAATGTTTTAATTAGTTCTGGAGTAAACCAAATAGGGTATTTATTTCCAAATTTTTTATGCATTGGAACAAAATCATTAATTGATTGCTTTAACACATTATAAAATATATCAATCATTTCATTCACATCATTACAATGCCCAAGTAGTTCACACCAGTTATTAAGAAAATTGTTAATAGAATCATAATTTGCTTTACGGAAGTTAGGAAAGGACGTTCTGTTACATTTAAAAGTTGTTTTTGTTTGTTGAGTATACACTCGGCGTTTTAAGATGACGTGCGTTTAACCGCGATAATAACGAAGATATCTCTATAGCAGCGCCTCCTAGTTTGAAAACTGTGGAGCGCTGAATAAATATGTAGGTTAAATGATGAAATATACACACTGGTAATGAAGTTATAAGAAAAAACTTTTAAATAAGTTAAAAAATATTTATACGAGTAAAAAATAGGTACCTACCTACGTATCTAATTAAATGACATTTGCGCACCGTTACATGAGCTTTGATTAAATTAAAATTCGATATCCGTGAGATTTAACTGCGATTACTACAAGTAAAAATCGTAGTTAATAAAATCGTTACAAAATAAGTACGTGCATACGTACCTGAACTACGTGTTTTTTGTCTGTTGTGTCGTAAACATTGCGTTTATCTAAACGAACCCATACTTATAATTAAACACGTTAATTGAAGTTTATAGAATCAGCGGCAATATTATCGTGTCAGTGTCATAAAAACATCGCTAAAATGTAAATTGTTAGCAAGATATGATCTCGGTTAGCGTAGCACACATAGACCCTATACACCGTAGCACACACGCAACGTGTTGTTTGAAAACAATTGATAGCACGAATTCGTACACAAGGTCAATACCTGAACTACGTGTTTTTTGTCTGTTGTGTCGTAAACATTGCGTTTATCTAAACGAACCCATACTTATAATTAAACACGTTAATTGAAGTTTATAGAATCAGCGGCAATATTATCGTGTCAGTGTCATAAAAACATCGCTAAAATGTAAATTGTTAGCAAGATAGGATCTCGGTTAGCGTAGCACACATAGACCCTATACACCGTAGCACACACGCAACGTGTTGTTTGAAAACAATTGATAGCACGAATTCGTACACAAGGTCAACCGCCATATCAAATTCAAATCATTAATCTTTGTCAGGCTTTTCGTATCAGCGTTTTGATTGTGCAGTTATAAGTCTGAGTGAGACTGTTGGTTGGGTAAGCACTCTGTTCTATCGAGGCTTTTGAATTAAAATGCGTTCGAAACTTTTTGCTTTACTTGGCCTAGAAAACATCATTAGCTTTTTATTGTGTCTTTTAATGAACATTTGCTATTTGTTAAAACATTTCGTTTATTTACAAACTCTTTTTTGTATGTAAACGCAAGACATATATAATTATAATTACAACTAGGTACATGCCCACGCAAATACGCTAGGTACATACCTACTATACGCAAAAATTCTGACCATCAATTTTGGTAATTCTCAACGATGAAAAAATGTCATTAAATTAAAATTTTGCACATTTAATAAGCACGTTTTAATTTATGCGAGATTGTAATATTATGCAAAATTTTGAGGTTAGGTATAAGGAAAAGTTTTTATAAAATACACACAAATCATAGTTAATTTATATAGAACCGTTTTAATGTTTTCAATATAATATGTCAAGATAAACGCAACGAAATTTTTCGTTCCTTCACGATTTCTGAATAAAACATGGGTTCTAGGATGAAATAAACGAACCTCAGACTGCAGCGTAGAAAACCATGTAAACAACAAAGACCTTGGCCTCCGCACACAATGGGCTCCACTAAATTCGATTACCTAACATCGACACGGTGGTTGTTTTGTTCACGATTTTTACCATAAAAGCCCCGCCGCTAACTCTGGCCACGTAACGTGAATACCTCGTCAAGTACCTATTTAATGTTAATATGAGCCTACTTGCATTGTTTATTTTTAGTGCGAATGACGCATGCGCACCAAAGATTATGTTTAGTGCCTTCGTGATTGTACTCGGTTTTTGACTGCAACCTTTGTGTAGTGTGTGCGCCGGTGTAGAGGTGAGAGCCGGTCGGGTCTTCTTATAGTTATTCGCTAGCTGTTGGTATTTTACTATTAATCCGCTTTAAAAACAACTGATCGCCTCATTAAAACAAAAGACTGATATCTCCACAATAGGACTATACATGGACGTCAAAAATAAGTAAAATGTTGGTTTTTACAATGTCAAATCGCTCGCAGTCAGGGCCACTGGTGTAACCAAGTGAGCTAGCTACATGGCTACAGGGTAGTACAAGCTACGTTGTTGGATTAAATTTGATGGGACCCACTTGAAAGTTAATACATATTTTTGTGAACATCATAATGTGACTATTAGTTATTAGTAACAAAATTATAAATTTGAATATAATATCCAAAGAAATAAGGGAACATGGGTTAGTTTCACGTCAATATCTACAAGATTTACATAATACATTCATACTGCGCACAATGTCCGGAAGCTATAATATATATGACAATAAAAGTGATACGAGTTGTTATTTACCTAATGGAAATTAAAGTCTGATGGGCTAAAATAAGAAATTATAATAAAAGATCCTACGTTCAAGGTCTTTATATCAAAACAAGGGACTTTTCGGCCCTCGTTAGGATTCCAGAAAGTATTCAATGTCGAGAACAAAGATGCGATCGGATTCTTATAGGGAACAAATCCCTCATTAACGGTTTGAGTCATTCCATTCCAGATATTTCTTTGAAGTTTGATACTGACCCGTGAGATAAAAACTTGTTTACCGACAGAGAAGTTATTATTATTACTTAAGTCAATTGTTACTTTTTACTGTGTAACAGATAGATAAATGACGTCACAACTCGTACCTACAATATACATATAACATTCATATCAAATGATATGAATATTGTTAACAACATAATAAGATAGATGCTGTTTGAGCGTTGCAGGCATTTTGTATGCATACCTACACTGACAATCTGAAAAGTTGTGTAAAACATGATTTTAAAATTCCCAATGAAGATAAAATGACAACAGTTATAAAGAACCATAGATCAACAACAAACATTTTGTTTTGAGTAAAAGCATAATTTTCACGTGAAATTACTTGAAAAATGGGTCGAACTCGAGAACTCGAGATGGCCGTACTCCAAACAAACGGGTAATAAAAGTAATAAGGCAATTAAATGAATTGAGCGGGGGCGCGGCTATCGATCCAAGACTATCTTCATTGTATGTAAAAAGAGATAAAGAATCATTCGTGCGTATCCAAACGATGAACAATAATTTATTTTTGAATGTGAACATGGATTGCTGCATCAAAGCGTCAGAAATACATAAAAGCGAGCCGAGCAAAATGCAAGACGTTAATCCGAGTAATGCTGTTGTTACTTTTTATCTACAAATGCTTTTATTAGCGGAATAATAGAATCCACTCCTTGTGCCCGCTCCAGATCATATCAAGCTTACTTTGTTTTTTCTGTATTATTTGTTACGTGGAGTTCTTCTTCATTGAATATTCTTCAATAATTGCACATGGCTTTAACCCATTAACGCCCATTTCGGGCTCTTGTGATTACTGAGGAGTTCTAAAGTATGTTCCACGTTCGACCACGTTGCTCCAATGCATTTCATTGGTAGGTACTTATATGAACAAAATAATGTGTGTGACGGCAATAATAATGAAGCGAAGTCAGATGGGATTCTTTGGCTATTATTACACATCAACAAACTCAGTATAAACCTGTTTGAGCCCCACATTAGGTATTCTATAGTGCGACTGCGCGTTCGAATAACATTCACGTTATATATTCATTCCGCTGGCTAATGATAAGGAATTTTAAGCTGTAAGATTTATTACCCCATTAGTTTTTTGCCTATAAGAATAGCTCGCCTAATATTATATAGTCGTGCGTCTGATAAGGATAATTCGTTTCCGTTTATCTAAAGGCTATTTTTTAAATCTTTCAAAGATATGTGCTCAAATGGTGATCAGTGTTTCATTACAGTTATCGATTATACTACTATAGTTAATAATTTACGCTATCTTTAATCACAGCATTTATAATCAGCTTTTCAAATAAGAAAAAAGTGAACAATTGATAAGCAATAAATTTAATCGGAGGAAACTGGATATTATGTAACATTCTATCATTGACTAGCTTCCGCCCGCAGGCTTCGCCCGCGTGGAATTCGTTTAAACTTCACCCCCCTATTTCACCCCCTTCGGAGTGGAATTTCCAAAAATCCTCTCTTAGTGCTCGCCTACACTCGTCAAGAAACATACATGCCAAATTTCAGCTTCTTTCGTTCAGTAGTTTCGGCTGTGCGTTGTCTGTCAGTCAATCACCAGTAACGCAAGAGTTTTATATTAAGATTAATGATTCACCTCATGTCATGTAAAAATAAAAATGGAATATAGGTTATAAGGAGGTTATCAAACAGCAAGAAATCGAATAAATAAAAGTCACACGAGGCTTTGATAACCGTTATAATTGGCAACGCAAATTCACGGGAACGATAACTTAATTTTATATTCCAAGTCAAAGTTGAACTTACATGAAAAAAAAATTTCATTTTCATTTTCATTTCATTTTAATAAAATAACCCAATTGTACGATATTTTAGGCTTAGTAATTTTGAGCTTAAGAGCAAAGACGATAAATAAAAATATCCTAACAAATTTTAAATTCTGTCATCGGCGAATAATATTAAGATACTTCAACTACAAGCACCCAAAAATAATTTATTTTTGGATATCATAACATAACTAACAACCTCTAAATGACGAATAAATAAAGATTAAGGCAATCCAAATGTCAAATATTTAAGGACTCGAAGTAAGCAAGGAAAACTACTTAAGCTATAAATATACCTACACGGCACACAATAATAAAATACAAAAACAGGTAACGACCATATGCGAAATATTCAAGTATTATTTACCTGTTATATTTAAATCCAAGCTACATATCTATATTTATAAGAAACTGTAACCGACCGACGTTAGTCACTACACAGAAATTTTTTGCGAATAAATTATTAGCGTTGTGTACCAATGGGTCCCGGGTTCGATTCTCGCCCATCGTTGATCATGGACAATTGATCTCAGAAAATAAATGAGTCGCCAACAATATATACTTGCCTCTGAAACAAATTTATACCAAGGGCTCAGTTTAATTTTGCTTTACCTATTTAAGTCACAAGGGGCCAAAACCTGGCATTTGTGTGGGTTGCAATTAAAACAAATTCCATATTGAACGCGAAGGAGAATATGTACAATGCAAACTTATCTCACCCGGTAAGGGAAGCGCTACTGTCTTTGTATTTGTCTGACAACAGTATGACATTTGCATTAGTTCCAATTTTGGCCACCGGGCCAAATACCAGTTACTGACAGAAAAAGCAAGACACCGGAAACCCAATCGACAGCTGAACACGAGCACATTTAAATAATTACGTAAACAAAATAACTGGTACTTATTATTCCAGACATAGCGGCTCACTAGATTATTGGCATAATGTTGCCGCGTAGTTAAGAAAATTGTTTAAGGTATAGGAGAAAATTGATCTAGTTTAAAGTCAGGCGGTCGGTTGGCGCCGTGCTTAACCCAGTTGTCAGTAAATTGCTGTTAGACCCGCTTGCCTGTTAGGTTACGCGGTCTACCATATTTGAGCCTAGGTAGGAAGGAATAAAGGTTTATATGACGTCTTGTTTTGGTGTCCATGTCGCCACGAAACAGTCGGTCTGAACCAAAGATACTATGTTAGATATTAGGTATCTCCGTACATACAGGGTGTAAGTGATGTGGTTTTTGTGTTATCCATTCCACCTGTGACACAGCGTGGAGTTTTTAAAATTGAATAAAAAGCAATATTTTCAAAGCATAGTTTTATTTAATCAATTTACAAAAGTTTTAGACAAAAAATATGCTTAAATATTATATAATATTATCTTTTAATTTTGGAAGTACAGCATCTCTCCAGAATTTCTTTGCAATATTCATAACAGATACAATGCTGTTTTCTCAGACCAATAAGCTATGGTCTAAGGCTGTTATCATATGGCACATGTTAAAATATCTTCTTCTTTTGATATTTCAAAATTTGAGTGTGCTAATATACAGACAATTGCTATTTTCCTTTTGCCGAAAAGCAATTGCAGTTGTACTTGTGTCCAACATTTTGGTGTTATTTTATTGTCTTTCACATAGGAAAGTATGGCAGCTTCGGTTGAAGGACATTTCACTTCTATTATGTAATTTTCAGTAAGCCCTTCAGGTGTTGCAACAAAAATAGGAAACACGGCATTAAAACTATGATTCAGGCATACCGTAGTAATTTAGTCCCTTTCATTTCTACACTTGAAAACTCTGGACTCTCGGCAAAAAAGTTACTACCACGTCGACACTAACTCGTGGTAAATTCCTGGAGTCTGCTTTGATAAAACCAGCTTCCATTTTTATTAAAAACGTAAATAATATTCACTGCTAATAATCAAATTTACACGCAAAGTTAACCTCTAAAAAGTTGACATAGCAGGAGTGACGTCACTATAAGCTGATTAGCGTTTTGAAATGCGTTTCGTTGTACGTAATTTTAATTCGTAATTACTGTTAAAAATCAACATAATATAAAATAAAAACGTTGAAGTAGTCCTTCTTTTATATTTTTTTAGCATTTTTACCATAAAATTTTCATAAATATCATATTTGCATCTTCCCTATTCAATTATCCTTCCGCTGGGAAACGAATTGAGGAAGGCATTTCGACACGGTTACCACTTAAAACCATATTTCAAAGTTATGACTACCTGGTTTAGTCTAGGTGCATTAAAAATTAGACACATATTTTTTTATTTATTACGAAATATAAATCGTGATTCTTTATTAATATCGTTAAAAATTCTTTACGAATCTGAATAAACCGTCAAATGCCAATTCGCCGGCGGCGCTAAAGTGGCGTCACTTATATGCATTTTGCATTGCGTATTTAACATTAGCAGTATTGTGTCAATACAACTCAATTCACCATTGTGGAAAGTATTATGTAAGCGAACGCGTGGTGTGATTCACTCAGGTTGTAACGATTGTATAAATCCACTCATTTAACTGCACACCTACTGCGTCGTACTTCTTGACCAACCACAATAATAAATCTATTAATAGACTGACGTCGGCATCGCCATGAATGCATGGGAAACGTCCGTGATAAAGTAAAGTTATTAGCGTGTCCCTAATAAAATGCATTCGAAACGCAATTAAGAATATTAAGATAACACTTTTACTGTTGTGTATTTACTACGTCACGAATCACGATCCAAACATAATAGTTAAGTAGTTACATTCGTGCATTGAGGCAGGTTCGTATCACGTAGAAGTGAAACAATGTAAGTCACTCATGTAAATATTTTATTTTTAATTAATGACATGTTTGTTCAAAGGACTCTGGTTTCAGGGACGAGCGATAAAAATAAATTGTAATAACATTGTGGAATTATTTTATGCTTTGTTTTATAACTATTGTATATTGTATTGCTGTCAATTGTGGCGTATTGCTGGAAGTTTCATTTGTTACTAAGTTGAGGAAGGTCAGTGCTAACTACGATGTTTGTTACGTGGTACTACAATGTTTTGTACACAAGCTTTACCATACCACTAGAAGATGTTTACATAACACATCCCTACAATGCCATTGCTATTCAACAATAAACTTTGTTGTCATGAACAAAAATAACCCACGTATTTCCGTTACATACTAATCTTAATTTAATAAGCTGAAGCATTAGATGCAATTAAATCACGATACTACTAATAATGTAAGATTTGAAATGAGAAAAGGAACAATAGCAATCTCACGATAATAATACTTATTATAAATAGTTTTGCCTAAGTTTTGGCTTCTCATTTCAGATTATGTATTAGAATACCGTTGACACGAAAATACAGTTGATAGTATAGCATTATAGTATAGTATAGTAAGCAGTATAGTATAGCATTTTTTGTTTTTGTATTGAGCAAACAAACGTAGATATTTATATGCGGAAACTTGTAAATGGTGTAGAGATACTTAAGGATGTTTAATTATTTATGATATTATATCACTGTATGTTTCCCAAATAAAGCAAAATAAAATAAAATAAATTAATTAAACTTTATTTAATCTTCAATTAGGCTTATTATAATGCAGCTCAAGTTGCATCGTAAGACATAAATACCTACCGAATAAAACGCAAAATAAAAATCGAAGAATAAAAATTAAACACAAACTTTAACGAGTGTAATTTTTGGGATGTAAAACTTTTATTTCCTTCATATGAACCGCAGTACCAATTACACCCTATAATATTTTTACGATATAATGAAACGAACTTCCTAAATTGCGAATGTGTGTGTCAGTAACATAAACTGCAAACAGGAGGTCATCAAACATTGTTAGGTTGGCGACAACAAGATATCAAGTTGACGAGTCAACAGTACTATAAATCTGATATCTAATCTAACCGTCAAACCCAGCCTATTGCAATGGATGCGTTATTACAAGATTTATACCCTGGACCATCTGCAATATGCATCTGAAATGAAGCCGGCTGCAGTTCTGTTACTGCTATTTGCATCCATAACAATATTAATTAAATTTGATTGATAACGTTTAACAAATGAATGCCATCTTTGAATTGTAAATGCAAGGGCTATTCGTGATGGTAGTAATAGAGATTTAACAAGTTTTTTTTGCAAAAATTAATTACTGTAGGTACTTCCTTTGCTTCGGGAAAAATAGCCAGTTTTTAATCATGTCTTTTTAAACAGTGTTTATACTATGATTTTTAAGTTGTTTACTGCAAAAACATTTTCAAGTAGATGTTATTAAACAAGATGGATGGCGCTCGTCATACCGAGGCAAAAAGGTGTTTCTTTTAATTTTCTTTATAAATTATATTTCATACTTATCAATAAAAAATGTTGTCGATATAAAATGAAGGACATTTTATTTACTTTGCCATTGCAGACAAATAAGTTTCAAATACTTAATTGGTACTTCTATTTGTGTTATCGATCGTTCATGATAGGAACATCTCATATCTGTCATTTTAACCGACTTCAAAAAGTTTCGAGTTATCTCCACTTATCGATTTTGAAGTCTGTTATGTTTTCGTAAAAACTGAGGAATTTAATAAAATACGCATTATGAAGCAGCTAAAATACTTCATATATCCAGATCATCCATAACGTAAAAAAATATCAGTTTAAACTTTTAATATCGAGAAGAGATACAATGGAGGCCTTTATCGAGATTCAGCGAATTCTCTGGAAAGTCTGCCTCGGTGTGAGGAATGGGTGGATTTATTTGAAGTCAAAACGGCTAAGGCGGGCTATTGTCGTATTTGACCTTTAAATAATGAACGCAGAAGTGTTCGGGCTCGATGAACTACTGAACTTTACCTATAACGGTACCAATTGCAACATCTTGTACATTCTCTTCGTAATGGTGTTTTCAGCTCACTATTCTGACAGTTTCTACGTGATTTGCTCCTTTATTAAATAGCAATATTAATTCAAACGCGTTAATTTTATTACTGAAGTTGTTTATTGCTCACGATAAAAGCCGCATACCGTAGTTAAATACAGTTCTGTTGTATTTAACTCGTTATGCTTAAAGCGAAGGAACGAAGTTTTAAATAAATAATAACACATTTTAACTTTGCCGCTCTTACTAAGTTCAGTAATTTCAATCATGTAAGTACAAGAATATACTTGAACTAAGCTCTCGAGAATATGTTTTAAAGCGAGAGCAAATTGAAATGATCATTACGGAGCGCTTGTTCAAACATTCTTTTAACGAAGCATCAATTTGTCGAATCTTTTTTCGTGTCCTTCGCTCCAATCTCGTATGATAAAACTGATATGCAGTTTAATCATGCCCTAGAATATATGTTTATCATTGTAGTTATCGATGTTATTTACTCGAATGAGTAAGACATTTTTGATATCTTCTGTTTTATAAGGTTTACCTTCTTAGTGTTATAGGTGCACTGAATTTCTTTAACTGAAAATGTTTAATCTTAATGTAATTTTATGCGTTCGCGTGTATCGGTCGCTGCGGAACCAGTCTGTAATCGCAGTCAGTCGAGGATGAAATACAAGCTTTAATAATTAAACTTGTAAGTCGTGATGCGCTCGCAAATAAATTTCATGTAAAATCGTAATGGCCGATCAGTTTTGTGTAAGAGTGAAAGTGTTATACAATTTCGCCAGACTGTCAAACAGGAATTTCGAAACACGAAACAACTGCATTGTGGTTGCACGTGCATCAAAGAACAATTGCATGCAATCATCTTTGAGAGTGCTCGTAGCATGAGAAATGCAGCGAACGAAAGTCGTGGCCTTTGACGGCGTACGGGACGGCAACATCGCGGGATCGTATTATATTTAGCTCGGAACATAAAGCTTCGTTTACAAATTTAATTGCATCGTCGATCGCCCGCCGCGCGACGCAAATAACCCGGTCCGTCCCTGAACCCACCCGAACTTTCTCTCGCGTGCACTGCGAAGACATGGGCGTCTGTTTCATATAACGCACTCTCCTAACTTGACCATGACCAGAACACTATTCCGGAAATAATACACAATACTGCACAAGTTCTATTGCATATGAAATTGCACCCCGCGTATAATGGCTTTGTTCAACTTAGCGGACTATTTGAACTACTTATTTGCTTAGTTCTGCTTTTTCATTACAAAGTACGTTTCGTAGTCCTGTAAGTTTTATCCAATCCCGTCGCATACATAATACAGCAGTGGTCAGCGTCGTCTAGCAGACATAGAAGTTCCAAGAGTCATTCTCAGAATTAATGGTTAAATTATGCATAGTCCGCTCTAAATTGTCACCGCTCCGCGCCGCCCGACTGCGTGATGAACATCGCAGTCCAGACCATGTAAGGTTAGTGAAAAGAGGCGATAGATTTCAGAGTTTGACGTTAAAGTTGCCAGTATGCAGTAAAGCGAGTGAATATTGTACAGGATAACATTTTTTTTTAAACTAAAACTTATTATTTAGCTGCTGCTAATTGCTATAGCGAGGTCTCTCGAGAAACATAAATTGAAATGCAGTCGACGATAAACTTAAGAGGTGCATCAGTAAAATTTGACTCAGTCATCGTCGAGTGAACCTGAACGAAACGAAGGGGAAGCGTATGCTTTGTTGAAGTTGCATTATACGGGGAACATTGGTGCGTGGCCCACACGCTCACTCGGCACACAATGCATACAATGCAAGCGTAAATACATCTTTGCCGGGCTCTACTATGCATAATCACGTAAATTTGCAAGTAAAATGACGAGACACGGCACTTTTTAAGCCTCGCAAATGTAAAAACACAGCATTGTTTGGACGAAACGAGGTTCCGATCGCCGGATGGTTCCTTGCCTATTATCGTCCGAAAACTCTATACAAGGTCGACCGCGCCGGGACGTGACGAGACGGATTAATAGCCGTCGAGAAGTGCAAGGAGTGAATCGGGGTAATAATGTATCGGTCTGCAATTTATGCAGACATGCGCGCTGGCTGCGAACACACCCTAAAATGGCGTTAATGAGCTTCACCGCCCTCTCACATGGGAACGGAAATCACCGCCTTGTCTGACTGGAAACGCAGCCGGCATGTACACTGACGGCTGACCACTTAATCGTATGATTTATTATATTATTGTGATATTCCATATGTGAATACCTTGCATATTAAGAATTCAATAATCGCGATTTAAGACCAGCGAACGATGTAAGTGGCAAAGGTCAGAGTCGACTGCGCTTCAGACGCAGCAACAAGATCGTTAATCATACCGTAAAATCGGGAATGTACAAATATGTCCTCTGTACTTTATGGCCTGCTAGTCGTGAGAACACGGGGTTATAAGGCCAAGTAACGAGCGGCACGCAATTTATATAAAACACTGATTGACATCGCAGCGATGTAATTTTAATAAATAAAGTGTCACGATGCCGTATTTGTGTGGGTTTGCATTGACCTTGGCCTTTGAAGAATGACTCGTTAAAGCAACGTAAACAAAATATTAACTGCAATTTACTGAGACGTAGATGTACCTACCCACTCGTATAGTAACTTACTGCAAAAAGAGGATTACGTAGCGTAATTGTTTTTTATGATTCAGTTTAAGTGGGGCAATGCGAGATTAATATAAAAAATGTTACATTGGAATAAACAGAGTATTTTTCCTCGTGTCTCCTTAGCATGACAAATTATATTTCGTACTTATCAGTAAGGCATACAAAATAATAGCAGTCCCGTAACCTCATTACCTCTAGTCCCTAAGGAAAAATATTTGTGATGTAGCAAAGATAAATTTTGCCCAAAAAGTGGAGGAAATTAGGAACATTTGTAGCAGTAATCCAAAATATTGGCAAATACCTAATTATCCAACGCGAAAAAATGTACCATAAGCACAAACAAAAATAACTAATAAAACCACATTTTCTACTTAAAAGCCATGAAGTGGTGAGAAAATAAAAGACGATGTTTGGCTTTTGCACTCTGTAAAGAAATACCTCCCACGCAGCAGCTTTTGTTCGCCCAAAATGTTTAATTTAAAATTTTGAATGTATATTGTCATAGTTTATTTGACCTATTCCGATCAATTACCAAAAAACTAATACCACTGGTATTTCGTCGAACCGAATAAAACATTCTGAAATTCAAATTGGTAACTCAATAAAATACATTTATATACTATGTATACGTAGGTATATGACACAGATAGACGAAATGCGAAACCGGGCTGGTTTTCAGCGAGGCAGAAATTTGAATGGTAAGTTTTTTCTGTTTTTGGTCTAGATAATGTGTTCTTGTCTTCCTGTGTTGTTCGTGCATCCAAGATTTTCATGAACTAACAATAAGCGGATTATCCACGGACGGACACATTTTTTTATGTATCGAATTGTCCTTAATCTTATAAGGGATTGGAACGTCAAATGCCCTGAATAATTCCAATCGACATATTTGACTACTAAATTAATGGAGTTACTCCACCAATCAGCACTGCAAAAACAGAGTGGATTATGATATTATTGTTGACAAGTACGTTATAAGTTATTAAGTTGAAAACAAATATACTTATTTATCTATTGAACCCTCCGTTAAAAATGTCTTTGTATTCATGTACATACTTTTCCCTGCCAAGTTATTTATTTAGGAATTAAGGCATGCGTCCTGATTAGTCCTGATTTGAAAATCGGATACCGATAATTTTAACCATTCCAAAATTAGACTGGAATTAGACTGGAAACTTACATTTTGAATCACACTGAAGTTCTGTTTTCATTCGTCTCGATTCGACTCTACTGAATACGCTAATTTTAAGCTTCAGGTAAGTAGGTACTTAATTTTAATCAATGTCATGTTGCCAGTAGATTGGTACCAACTATCCAGATTGTACTGAAATATAAGCTATGACACCTAGTGTGGAATTTTCGCTAGAATCCTTCAATCTGAAAATTCAACCTTAAAGAATACGACAAAAATGTCATAATATTATATTGTTCTGTTCTAAAGTGTGTTAATACCATCGATATAAAATAAAGAGGCAAGGTCTCTTGACCGCCCCTAAAAAAATTATTAGCACCGAAATACTCATCTTTCGGGTATGGTTATGTAAAATAAAAATACCTTTGATATTATTGGACATGCATCGACGTGTCCGTCCGTTTATCACCCAGTTACAGCCGGTAAGTAAGACGTTTGTTTAGTTTCAATACCCTTCGCGGCCCCCCCTCGTCTCCACGCGCCACTGCCGGCTGACTCACGACCGCGCCTCGCAAGGGTTTCGTCAATTCTCCGTTTATATTCTTCTTACTCGTACTTAGATTAATGAACTAAAATGATTAATTATTAAGATACATCGTGATTATGTTGCGGTATCTTATGAAATTTCAAAGCTTCTAATAGTCCAGTCATTACAGTAAGTTCACCTCGGAATTCGAGATACCCAGCTGTAAGTCTGTAAATCCTACTTGTATATTGACACCCTAAAAGTTGTCTCAAAACCTACATAATGGTAGGGTGTACGCAACTATTAAACTTCAAGGTAAAAGGTCACAAAAATCGGTTGTTTGCGCTTTTTTTGTAAATATCTCATTTCCTATGGGTTTTTTGCTATTTGTATTTATTACAATATTGTAGAGTACAAAATTCTCTACAATTTTTTTCAATAAGCGTGATTCAGACTGTACTGCGCCTTAAGTGGCGACTCGAGCAGGCTGGTAGCCCGTCTCAAGGTCTCGGCCAACGTGATCAGACTGTTTTTGTGACTTCGCGGGCCAAATAACATCTTCCTGCAAATAAATCATAACAACACTGACGGGTTAATAGCAGCGTACACGGGTTAAATAGACCGAGTGACTATTGCTGGATAGTGAATTTGTGAAACGAAATTGTTATCTATAATAGAATTCTGTAGAGCTGGAATAGGTACGTCTATAGATACGTCTTTGTTGAACTTGTGATTTGTTAGTTTGTAGTTTTTTATTTATTTATTTTTTGCTATATTTGGCTCGTTATTAACGTTATAATTTTAATTATTATGTTATATTCACAATGTTTTTTCTAAATTAATACCTATCTATATCAGTCTGTTAAAGTACCTACCTACCTTCTTGCTATTTAGGTAGGTACTTACCTTCTTGATATTTGTTCGTTTCTAGTTTTACGTTTGTTTTCGTGTATTTTGTTCTTGTTATTAAACATAATATAAACTAGCGGCACGCTATGATGGCCGGTTTGACGTTTGTCCGCTCATGAAGTTCCGTATTAATTGATAACGACTTTGAAGGAAATAATTGTATTACTTTATTGACGATAGTGATGTGCAGAGATTCATAAATTTTATCGAATGTAGTTTTAGGTTTAGGACTCAAAATTTATTTATTAAATTGATTTCTAAAATGTATACAAGTGTAGAAAAATCAGTTTGCACCATTTAAGGGGTGAATGTACTTGTGAATATGAACAATTTTCACTATGTGGACAAACCTCTGAAATCGCAAAAAAATATCAGCTGTTTCATACAAAAGGTAAAATTTTTATTTTTATATGATATACATATACCACAACTCGGCATTTGGTTTTCTAAATTGAAAATTTTTAAAAATGGAATCTAATACGATCGTCACATAGGATCGCTGGCTAGCACAACTACTACCTCCGGCAAACTCGCGTCAATGCTCAATGCAAAACAAAGCAGTTTCGAATTGACGTTGCTTCGAAAAGTATAAACTGTCAGTGCAATGCGATTGTGATATAGTTTTGACCTGGCTTTGGATTTCAAATATTGATACTGCATTACTGTTGACCCTTGCTCGTTAATTTGGACTCTGTTCAAGCCCTTTGTTGTGGATTTCGTCGATATGACCGAACGTACGCAGAGAACTGTTCTAAATAGTCAGACACGTGAGTTCGTAATACGCCTTCGTAACTATTTCGATCGTGAAGCTCAAAATGGAGGGCCAATTTTACCTATAACGTCAGTGGTTGAACGCGTAGCTGATGCGCTTAATATTGGACAACGAACTGTTAGACGGATAACTAAAGAAAAATATGGCGAGACTGGCACAGAAGAAAATAAACTTCACACACCAAAAAAGAGAAAACGAGCAAAACCAGTCGTAGGCATCGATAGCTTTGATGCCGATGCTATCCGAAGACATGTTTACGGCTACTATTTACAGAAGGAATATCCAACAAGAAAAAAGTTGGTGCATTCACTGAAGGAAGCTGGATTATTCTTCGGTGGGGAAAGTTCTTTAACGAAGATTTTGAAGACCATTGGATTTCGATACAAAAAATGTAACAAACGCAAAATATTGATGGAAAGATTTGATATAGCGATGGCAAGGTATACTTTTTTACGGCAAGTGAAAGAAATCAAAAATTGGCAAAATGTTGTGTTCTTGGATGAAACATGGCTTAATGCTAACCATACTGTAGGCCGTTCTTGGAACGATGACACAGCAGCATCTACTTCCAAAGTTCCTGTAGGAAAAGGATCGCGACTTATAATTTGTCACGCCGGAACCATCAACGGGTTTGTCGAAGGTTCTCTCATGGCTTTTGCGTCAAAAACCACTGGAGACTATCATGAAGACATGAATGGAGAAAAGTTTACTGAATGGTTTACCTCAATGTTGTGTAGCCTCCCTGAACCATCTATTATAATTATGGACAACGCCCCATACCACTCGATGCAAATTGACAAGCCACCTGCCCAATCCCAAAAGAAAGCTGATATCGTCGCATGGCTTCGTAAAAATGGCGTAGATGCAAACATGAATATGTTAAAAGCGGAATTAGTACGTCTTTTAAAAGAAAACAAACCAACCAAGATCCGATACGTCATTGACGAAATAGCATTAGAACATGGGCACAGAGTTATACGGTTACCGCCTTACCATTGTGAGTATAATGCGATTGAGTTGGTGTGGGCTCAAATTAAGGGATATGCTGCAAGACACAATACAGAACCCCCATTTACCACAAAAAAATGCTAAAATTATTAGAAGAAGCTTGTGAACATGTGACTAAAGGAGACTGGGAAAAGGTTGTGAATAGAACTGTTAAATTAATAAGGGAAGATTATGAAAGAGATGTGAAAATAGATAATATTATAGAAAACGAACATATAATTATTAATGTAGGTGATGATAGCAGTGACGACAGTGAAAATAGTAGTATGGACGAATCTGATTAATTATGGCCTTTTGTGGCACCTTTTTTGGTATCTTTTGTATTCATATGTTTCTTGTGTGCATATAAAGTATGTATATTCATTTTCATTCAAATATTCAGTTCGTTCAAATAAATTAAATAAACATTTACATTTTTGTTTTATTAAACCTATTTAATCAGGTACAAAAACAAAACTTAATTGTTTTTTGTTCGAGAATAAATTGACATTCCACATCACTGTTGTAATGTGTCAAACCGGCCATCATAGCGTGCCGCTAGTGTAGGTATACTTACCTACTTGCTTAATTTACATACAAAGTTTTTTTTCTAATCTGATTCCTATTCTAAACTATATTTTAATACCTTTCTTATTTTTATCAAATTATAAGACATATCTGTTCGTTTCTAATTGTTTTTATTGTATTTCTGTTGTTTTTTATTAATCTGATTCCTACCTACTACTCATTAAAAAGGCCATTATTTAACCAAATCTACTCACGCTCGATAAATTCACTTCGTTATTTTCTTGTTTAAATTTATCTGTTAGCTGTTCGTTTTAATTATAATTTATTGCTACAGCAGCAAAAAAGGTCTGCAAATTTTTGCATAACATATTATCTTTTATCTCTATTTTATTCCATTTCGTCCGTATTAGTAAACAGGTAATAAAGACAAGGCAACCAGCGTGCATTTTCTTGGAGATAAATGCTACGACAATAAAACGCAAAGAAAGAACATAATGATATTTATAGAATATCATTATGTTCTTTCTTCAATCAATGTAGTAGTCCTAAATATTACTAAAACAAACTAAATATATATTACTAATAATACTAACCCTTTGGATTCCAGGTATATAATGGGTACTATGCATTCTTGACATGCATGCATGTCGTTGGAGTAAAACAAATATTGTAAACAGTTGGATAGGTTTTAAAATTATGTAGTAGCCGTAAGGTGTGAATCATACCTAATAGGTAATAGGTATCTAAGATACGAATTTAAACGGAAATCAAATTGCTAATTTATACCAATGACGTAATTAAGCATAATATGTAATTGTTATATATAATGTTTATATATACCTAATATTATAAAGTGGAAAGCAATATAATACACCACCATAATCATTTTACTAACCAGTACGTACACAAATATTATAAAATAAATAACAATTTTCCGTTTTATTTCAAAGTTAAGCCTTTGAGAAATCAAAATAGGTACCTACCTACGTAGGTAGGTATGTTGTATTTTTATTTCCGTGTATTTTATTAAATTCTTATAAGTTGAGGTTGCATCTGATGCAGGTGTCCAAGCACATTATAATATGTTGTACCTAAGTAAATGGCCTAACAAATATACATTTTTTTTTTCATTTAAAATTACTCTTTTTCTTAATTTAATAAACTTATTAATCTTTTTGTTCCTAAAATCGAAGATTTGTAACCTAAATATGATATGAAGAACAAAAATCGGCCAAGTGAGAGTTGGACTCGCGCGCGAAGGGTTCCGTACCATTATGTATAAAAACGCCAAAAAAATCTGGTCTGTTGTATGAAACCCTCACTTAAATATTTACTTTAGTTTTTTGTAGCCACATATTAGCCACAAGCAACGCCATCTCTTGGACCGAAAGGTAACTAAATTATCGCTTAGGCATCGAAGCCATATTTCGACTTAAATATTTATTTTATTCAGTGTTTTAGTATTTGTTGTTGTAGCGGCAACAGAAATACATCATCTGTGAAAATTTCAACTGTGTAACTATTATGGTTCATGAGATACAGCCTGGTGACGGATGGACGGACGGACGGACGGACGGACGGACGGACGGACGGACGGACAGCGAAGTCTCAGTAATAGGGTCCCGTTTTACCCTTTGGGTACGGAACCCTAAAAAGTAGAAAATAGGGAATTAAGTAAATATAAATACCTAATAGAAAGAACATTATTAGAACCAGCCCCGCTCTCCCCTCTTTGGTGCTGCCGGTAGGATAGACAGAAAAAATAAAACAAACAAAAATTCTATCCATGGACTTATTAAATAGAACAATTTTTTGTAAGTAATAAATATCTGCTACAATTAAAATTAAGAATCCGTATGCAATCAATTAATCGTGTAACTCCTTTAAAGGACGTATTATATTATATAACATACTAAATAATGGTGAATTATTATCTCGAAACAGAACAATTATACCTTCCTATACCACAACTTACCAGCAGTCATTAATTTACAGTTACTTTGTAATCTTTTGTTTATTATGCGCATTGTTACAACTTCGTATGAGTCATGTGTTTGCAACGGTTTTAGTTATATATGTATAGTAACAACAGATTCTTGTTTATCGATGTGAAAAATAACTTTTGAACGCATTTTGTTGGAAATTCTTAATCTTAGAATAAGCTAGATGGTTTCTCAAGAAAGATAAAGCATAGAAACACCAAGATAATGCCCAAAAAATAAGTGTTGGATATTTTCCTACTATGCTATTATAACAGTTACTCCATGAAGTTCATGAGACGGAACGACAAGCAACTTATTTGTATTTGAAACATAGCACCATGGCGTAAAACATTTTTGTTTTCGGGAATAATAAACATCTTTAATCAACGTGAAATTATTTCTTAATCACTGGAGTAATTAGACCCATTAGACATTCAGCATCAGATAAGTTACTTTTAGCCTAAAAGGATATTATGGGATGACCCAAACCATTTGCTGATAATATCCAATGTTGAATCAATAAAATTAATGACATGTGACGCGTCAAATGGCCGAAGGTTTAATAATGATGTTGTAATAAACAGCCAGGTACTTATCAAAGGCAGATGCGGGATTGCATAGAAACTGCCTCATTAAATATATTTGGAACCGGCAAGGTATTTGTGGTCATCGGATCGAGGAAAACCTATGTACCTACAAATAGGGCTGCCAACAGTGTGGATTCGTTCGATCTTTTAGCCGTTATAGGGATTATTGATTTGTACTCTAAAAAAATGATATAATTCACAATTAATTAAGTTTAATATGCTCTCATCAGTATCATCCTAAAATATGATTTGCCACTTCTACCTAAGCTTCTATTATTTATTAGCTTTAGAATGTTTACTTCATAACTATTTTATGAATTAAATTCTTTTAATTTTTACTGAACCCAATTCTTAAATCCATGCAGTTGAAGCCGCAAGCAGAGGTGAGCCATCCGACGTTCGCATCGCACTATGATATTGTGCCCTGAGTGGTAGATATGCGTATATTGCGTATACAATTATTTTTATAATAATTATAATTAATTTCACAACATCAGCCCTAAATATGGTACTCAATGGTAATCAAATATGGTTTTAGAAAGAGTCACTGAATTACCGGATAACACGAAGAGAAGAGAAAAAAAGAAGTAAAGAAATCTTTAATCAACGTGCAGCTAAAAGCGCGTGCCAACTTGTAATTTATACAATATTTTTTTGTATGCACTGATATAGTTATCACAAGTACTATCATTAATATAACATTGTATAATTCGAGGTTATTTGCATGTCATCTTTATAGGTCAAGTTAAAAAACAACCGGCGTCATGCATTCGCCCACGGCTTAATAAAAGCGTGTGGTGTAGACCACACCCACACTTTATTAGTTTGAATCGCCTCAAGTAAGATTCTGTCACAGATTGCAATGTTCAATAATGAATTTATTTATCTCTTTTTACTGTTTTTTGTAATCGGTATAGACAGTTGGACTTTGTCACCAGCACTAAAGTTATTTAGCTCGCTTTTGCAATTCAACATGTTCTCACAATTGAAAGTGAATACGATTTTATTCAATTATTGTGGTTTGCCATTTTCCATTTTTAGGTAATTGGGATGGGCGCAATTATTGGTCCGAGGGGCGCAATATGTTCTCTTCTATTCTTCTCTGTGAGCCATCACTTCTACGAGATATCACTACATCTCCGCGGGTCTCCGCCACACGCAATCTTCTCTCATCTTTGCAGCCCAGCATTCTGATTATATTACAACAGGTCTTATAATGGATTTGTAAATTTAACCCTTTAATATGAGTGGCATCCGTGCGTCGTAAATTGTTCCTGTGACCTGGTCAGACTTTTGTAAATTCTTGCAATAGTAGTTTGTAATTGCCAAATCATTCTTACAAACATGAAAACCCTAAAAATTGCGCCGTGTACATTTTGACTTTTTATAAATTAACGGACGTCGCTTATACCTATACTTTAATAGATATAAAATACTTGTTTACGCACTGGTGGTAAATTTAATACGATATAAGAACCAGTTTTATTATGTACCAATGCTCGAGACAAAATTTTACAACATCCTTACTGCCGTGTCCAAGCTTTTATCACCCAAGTAGATATACCAAAATTCAATAAGCAATTTTTTCGCTTGCCTCAAATTAATGTGTTTTGAGTTCCAACCAGTTCGCTATAATTTAATCAGAACCGAAACTTTTTCCGAGCAGTTCACGACAAGTTTAAATTTTAACATTTTGAAATTTGGACCGATTTTATAATCAGCAATATTACACTATTGACAGAAATATTACATTATTGATCATGTGTGTGTTTTACGATTGCGCGACACAAAGGAGAGTAATGTGAATAATATTCCAAAAGTATTTCATACGAACGATTCTTTGTTCCTTTTTGGCGCTTTGGAGCCCAAACGCGTGGGCAGATTTTAATGATTCTTACGTCAATCGATTTATCTTAATCTTGCGAAGATCGTTAAAGACATGACAATAATAAAAAAACACAGCGACATCAAGATACGATATGTTGTGAAAAATCCTAGTTATACTAATCTTAATGAATGATCCTTAGTATCTCTAATTTATTCTTATTTCGAATGATTATTTGGGATCCATCAGATTGAATTTTCTCCTATTTCAACTAAACAGCAACAACTACAAGACAATAAATTGTTATTTAAGTATATCAATCTATCTTAAGTACCGAAATCCAGTTAAAACTACAGAATGTTGTGTACTTTTGTGTCATCATTTTCAATATTATTTTGCGAGAATGATGGTTACGTAAAATCTATAAGTACCTACCTTCCTACACTTCTCACGACAAAACTGAGGTGAAAGCATTTATCAGCAGTATGAATGTATTTATTGTTTGATTCAATGAAACACAAGTGTGTATTTTATATTCTGCGTAAGACTACTCAGCTTTACACTCCAAGCTCTCCAATTTTCTACTTACGTTGCATTAAGGACAAATTCATCAGTTTTATCGCCTTCAGTAATATGTTTCGTAAAAGCGTGTACTTATACGATCTCTTCAATTACAGTTCAATCACATACATGTCTCATTCATCACGCTAAGTGCTTAAACCTAAAGTAATTATGCAAATCTAGAGATAACATTTCCTCTATTAGTTTTGATTACTGTGTTACGTCACTTTTAACTGTATTTATTTTTAATACTTATCTGAGTAACATCATCATGTTTTAAATTATAGGGCTTTTGATAGTCTCATAGTAATTTATCTTTGTTACTCTAATGCAAGACTGAGTTAAGTTTAAATTACTGTTACTTACCTTGTTGTTCTTCCGACAGTTAATACGTACTTAGATTCCTTATTATCTTCGATTATTGCTGTTGTTAGGACTTCTTGTCTTTATTAAGTAAAAGTTGACAAATGAGCAGGCGACCCACTTCTAACGGTCATCGGTACGATAAGGGGTTTTGTAACATAAAAGGCATCACCAACGCGTTGCAGGCTTATTCTGAAGGAATGGTAGCTAGCCAGACATAAAACCCTACCACCTTGCGTGAGTCTCGTCAAATCTGAACTCGACTGACACTGACGAGACTGAACAAGACTGAACTCAGCAATGGTTCAAACGATTGATCTGATCTTCATATCCACGGTCCGTTGTTCGGCAGGAGTATCCAAGAGAGGTTAGTTCGGACCTCAGACCAATTAACTATAGACGTAGCGCCGTGAACGAAAGAATGAAGCCGGCAAAAGTCAGCCGAAAGCACACATCAAAACCAATAGAATGCCCTATGTTGACAGTTTGAACTAGAACAAATTTAAACTTTATTTTTTGGAACACAAAGCTTCATTCATTTTTTTATTATTCAGAACAAAAATGAATGAAGCTTTGTGTGAAGGCTAGGCTGACTTTTTGCTGGCTTCACTCTTTTGTTCCCGGCGTTCCGTCTATTGTTCATTGGTCTGAGGTTCCGACTTAAAAGATAGATGAGAGTCTCTAACACCCCAAGTAGGAAATTCCAAGAACCAATTGTTTTTAAGACATTATACCTACTATAGGCAAATTGACATATATGAGAGTTATCAACAAACTAAATCGTTTACATCTTCTTCATCAAATCTAACGCCATCAGATGTTACGGTATTCTGAATGATTTTATTTTAGTCAAAATTTAATATTTTCTGTTTTAAGATGCGACTTCAAATTATAAAAATGCCTGTTCTAGGAAACGACTCTCTTTCGCCTCATTTATGTTTTGACATTTTATAAGTTTTGCAAAATTTTATTATTAAAGTGATCTGAAGAATGTTATCAATTTACATTTAATTTAAAATTATGTTATTGAATTTATATTTTTAAACAATAAACCATTGTTTTTAGGTGGAATTTAAATTTGATATATTTTTTTCACTTTTTGGCTAAAGAATGGTCACCGTAGAATTTAAGCCGGAAACGAATTATTGATTGACAAAAAATACATGGAAACGTGATGAGTTTTAGGAAAGAAACCGCAGCAATTTGGACAGGGGGGAGGGCAGAGGGCGGACAATTTCGGGAAAACGCATTTTGCAACTACAGACAGGAAACGGAAACCAGCTGTGCACTGGAGCGCAGTTAATGTATGGGACGGGCGAAATTGCATTTTTAGGGTTCCAGCAATTTGTACGCCGTCCATGCGAATACATAGAGATTTAAAAAAATATAATAACTTCAATTTAAAAAAATTGGTATTTGCTGAAATGTTACAAAATATTGGTTACTACTATCCGATACTGTCGTTTTACGAATTTGTAAATGTATAAGAAATTAAATAGTGTGTCTTTAATGATACCTATATGGTAAAATATTCAATAAACCTAGCTAATTATAATATCATTATGAAACTGCGGCGATGAGTCATCGCAATATACCTACCTATCTATAGGTTAGATTGTAATCAATCCTGAATTCAGTTATCCAATTTTCTTTATGACACAAGTTTGTTTATATTAAAATTGTTTAATAATCTCTTAAAAATCCTTTAAATATCTCTAATGATTAAGTAGGATTTATGTGTTTTCATAATTTTAGACGTCTACTCTCTAAAAATAGGTACCTACTTCCAAGTCCAAGTTGTAGAATCTTAAATATTTTCCAAGGCAAAACAACGTTTAATATTGTATTGATAATTAATACAAAAAAAATATGTTTCTATAGAATTCATGCAGCGACAAACAATTCAGTTTTATCTTTTCATCTTTTTATACCTTTTTCAAGGCAAAGTGAATAGAGTCCAGATTGAAAAACAAAAAATATTCAGCGTAGCGTGTATTCTTTTGCTTGTATGAATTCTATTGGATTCCAAGCAGAAAACGTGAATGGGTGATATCAGTGTATGCTCCCCCTAACAAGTACCTGCCATATCACTTATTGTGCGAGTTCACACAATGTAGGGACCTGACTCTTTTTGAATATTCCGCAGTTTGTGTAATAACTTGTCAAGGCAAGTGGATTTTTTCAAATAGTTTTCAAAAAATATGACTCGCTAAAATTGATAAATTATAATTGATTGTACCTTTTCAAATACAAAATTATAACTGTATTTAAAGTAGGTACATGAAGGTATTCAAAGGCAGTATTAGAAAATATCTAATCAGTTGAAAAGTCCAGTAAAAGTCTATGTCGTGGTCAAAACCAAAGCCTGTAAATTACATCTATACATTGTAACATACAATATAAACTAGTACCTACTTAGTTACAGATTTATTCCTTACCTGATAGTATCTGATACAAAAGTTTTTGTGCGTTTTGCAACCTGCTATAGCTGCTACCTACTTACATAAAATTAGGTGTTACTTACATGGAACAGTCGGCATACGTATCTAACTATCTCTGAATTCAATGCACGCGAGTAGCGGTGGCAGGCTGGTTGGCGAGCCAGCCGGTTTTCGAACGAAACTAGCCGGCTCCAAGCCCACAACCAGTTTCCCGCCAATTATGTGGACTAGCAATTTGATACGATATAAACAACCGCTGTGAAATGCAGCCGATATTTGTCGCCGTCAATGATGCAATAAATAGGTAGATTGAGCGTCGTCCTACAATGAAGACAAAAAAAACACGGCAACAATATCAAGCATGTGTGCGTGCAGGCGATGTTTTTCACGTTCGTCTAGTGTCTATGTTGCGTGATCAATGATACCAGTTACTAAAATTTTCCCATAAATCACACATTAAACTTAATTTATGGAGTGGTTATTTTCATGAATAAATAAAAAACCCTACTTAATTTAATTACAGTTGTTTATGTTAATGTTGTAATAAACCAGCTAAGTTAATTAAATTAATATTTTTTACGCAGTTTGTAGTTGGAAAGGAGACGGTCCAAAATTGTATGGAGTCTGGGCCTGGTTTTGTACCAGTGATAAAATAAAATAAAAAAGAAAAATAAACCATTTTTGACTAATCAAATCCACGAACTCATCTATATTTCAGTGCAAAAATTATTTATTAACTCCACGTGACGCAATTATTCTACATAATGGCGGGCAGCAGACCAGAGGATTCATAATTTTTGACGTATGACGTTAGCTGTCAATATGCCTTCTCTATGCTTGAACAATGGCTCGAACTCAGAGTGAAGGACGCCATCTTGCAAGTGTTGCAAGTAGTACCTACCGAATAACTCGAAATTAATTTTATTTTAGCAAGTCATTTATTGCGATTTGTGAATTTATTATATTTTTAATGAACTTTCTGTATTTTTTGGTTTTTCATGGTTTAGTGTACAAGATCAGGCCCAAAATGGACCATCTCCTTTTCTAAAATTGTAAAGTTACCGTCTCAGATTAAGGTGAAAATTTGAAGGGAGGACGGGTTCTACACTCTCATTCGTCCCCCCAAACTAAATATTGCTCTCATAAAGTACTTACTTTTTTAAAATTATTTTTCTAAATCTCTAAAAATTTTAAGGTTATGTGGTCTCATTGGTTAATGTGTAAGCGCTCGAAGTCTTAAGTGTATGTATATGTGTGTGTGGACGTGTGTGTGTGTGTGTGTGTGTGTGTGTTTTAAACTACATTATAAAAAATAAATAACTTAAGTAGATCTAATTTGATTTTTGGGCCTAATTTTGAATCGTGACATCTCCGGCGCTGCGGAAGATGCAGCCAAACAGGCAAACAGGACTAACAATAGCGAAAAAGTAATTTGGGGGGAAAGTTGGGGGAGTCACCAACCTCTCCTCCAAAAAATTTCAGCTTAATTTGAGGTAGTCACTTTATAATTTTTGGAAACTTGATTTTTTTATAATAAAAAAAGTATGCATTTCCTAGATTTAAAAATGGTGGGGGGAAGATGTGAGCGTCAGCCCCCTCCCCCCCTCAAATTTTTAGCTTAATTTGAGGTGGTAACTTAATTAAAGAAGAGCCAATTATTTACGTTACCTATCTAATTTAATAAAAAAATTACTTGGAAAGTTAATTACATGCATATCATTAAAAAAAACTTCAATAAATAAAGGAGATGGTCCATTTTGGGCCTGATCTTGTACACTAAACCATGAAAAACCAAAAAATACAGAAAGTTCATTAAAAATATAATAAATTCACAAATCGCAATAAATGACTTGCTAAAATAAAATTAATTTCGAGTTATTCGGTAGGTACTACTTGCAACACTTGCAAGATGGCGTCCTTCACTCTGAGTTCGAGCCATTGTTCAAGCATAGAGAAGGCATATTGACAGCTAACGTCATACGTCAAAAATTATGAATCCTCTGGTCTGCTGCCCGCCATTATGTAGAATAATTTCGTCACGTGGAGTTAATAAATATTTTTTGCAATGAAATAAAGATGAGTTCGTGGATTTGATTAGTCAAAAATGGTTTATTTTTCTTTTTTATCTTATTTTATCACTGGTACAAAACCAGGCCCAGACTACATACAATTTTGGATCGTCTCCTTTTCACATTACTCTTGTACCTTTAAAAGTGGTTTATTCGACCCAATGCAAAAATAATCATTAAAATGGGCTCATAAACATATGAATATTAATGTTATATTATTATAAATAAACACAAACGTATTGGTAAACACCACCTTTCTTTAATCGATTTATAAAAGTACATGAACTAAATAATATACACGTAACCATAAACCAATTTATATACCCACAAAAATGATGTTAAGTCGGGAGCATAAAAATAGAAACTAGCAACACTGACAAAAAAATGACGTAATTTGGTTACAATAAAAATCAAAATTGAAATTTAATTAAAAATATGTTTATTGGTTACTTGCCTATGATATGTGATGTTTTTTGAGCTTTTTACCCTTCCTTTATAATTCCGGCACAGTTTAATAGCACATTTCGTCATGTTATCCCTCTTATTTGTTTATTTAAATTGCGCGCGTAATACGTAGTGACACGAAAGCGGCGCGATCGGCACTAATTGGCGGGAAAGTACTTCTGCGCCAATAGTTGGCGCAGCTTTTTTGACAGGTCTTCGCGGATTCGATTATCCATCTAGATACTTATACATCAATGGTCGCCGTATTTCACTCGCTATCTTCAAAAATATCAACGACGGAAGTCAGATATTTGGATATTTGGACATAACAACAATTTAATTGAACCCACCTCTACATCTGAGAACCATGAAGTAAACATCAATAAGTACCAAAATTTCGAAGCTATGCTAAATTGCTAACGTTAAAGCAAACACACCCGGCGACTTTTAACGACTTGTTTGTATTGTAAATCCAACTGGTCTGCATACACTATATCAATTATTCATAAAGATTCGGTGTCAAATGCATAGTTACCGGCGCGGCGTTTATTACATTACAATAGTTCTACAATAGGACACAAATGGACAATCATGAGCATTAAGGTGTGCCGATAAAATTAGGTACAATACAGGACTTAAATAACAACTTAAAAGTAAATTCTATCAATAGTATGCTTACCTGATCCTGTCTGAAACGATTTCTGGTTTGGAGTTTCTCTTAGCCGGTGTCATGGTATGGGGCGGAGCATGAGTGGGGCTAGCCGAGGGTTCGGATGGTGCAGAGGGCGGTGAACAGGAGCCGGAGCTCGAGAGACTGAAGGCCCTAGTGCGCACATCGACTGCCGCCGGGGTTCGACCCGATCTTGCTCGTCTGCGGCGTTTCTTCTCTTCATCTGCACGAACCGCCGCTCCCGGTGGTGCCCAGTCCAAGTCTTTCTTCAGGTGCCCTCGCCCGCAACGGCAGCCACAGGCCTTGAATGCCAAATCGTAACCCTTCTTTGTCCAAAGATTCTGGTGTCGCTGCCGCTCGGACCAAGAGCGCGCCCGGCCGCAGGATTTGAGATAAGCGAGAACGCCGCCTTCCCATTGCTCGAAGCACTCGCGATGCATGTACCGGCCGGCGGAGCACGTGTCGTTGTTGCATAGCACGCGGACCGCGTCCTCGACGCGCACGGATTCCCGAGGGCGAAGGCACTCGCCGGGCACGCAGCACCCGTGGGCGTCCTCCGCCTCGCGCTCGCCGGTGGCGCCCTGCCGTCGCGGGGCCATGCCGCACCACGATCGACTCGCAAACGAAATCGAACGTGCCGACGCTGAGTACCGGAGCGCGTCACGCGAAACACATGCTTGCAGGAGCGCGCGCGGCCGACTAATAACCGCGAGTGAACGAAAGCGAAATTTCAAGAGCGCAGCGCGTCGCCGCGCCGCCGCCGCACCACCCGCCTGCACGCGGGGCTGACCTTGCGGCGAGCGGCGCGGGGGCGCGGGGGTGCAGCGAGGGGCGGGGCGATGCGGCCGCCGCGCCGGGTGGGGAGAAAGTGCCTAGGAAATTTTCACTTTCGCGCGGTGGCGAACGCGGCAGCGATGGTGGTCGCTGCTGGCCAAGCCAGGGTGGCCGCCGGGGAGGCTCTGGGCTCTCGTCTCGCCCGTACCCACACCCTCCTCGGGATTATGCACTACCCCTCAGTAATTGTTACGCAAGGAATTTCGTTCGTCTCCCATGTTGCGTATCGCCGTGCCAGTTGGCCATAAAATTGTTTTCGGTTAGTCATTGTATGCATACGATATCAAATAAATACGAATTATATGCAAATGTAAGTTTTAATTCATTTGACGCATATGCATTAAACAACAATATATGGTATAATAATATGTAATTATTATTACAATCATGCAATTAATATTAATGTAAACTAAATACTTAACTAGGTTCTTACATACATAGTTAAGTTTAAGCAGATTTACCTACATGATAAATAATAACTACTTCGAAATTAAACGCCTATGGTAGATAGGTATAAGTCGCGTCATGTAAAAAGAACGCTGGAAGAAAGTGGACGGAGTATGTCTGTGCATGGGTACACTCGCGCACGAAAGTACTATATGTTTTATTTGCCTATTGCTCATTGATTCATATATTTAATTCTTTATTGGTAGGTACATTAAAAACAAACTAAAGAGACCGAACCACCAAAGAGACCGATAAATCGCCTAATGCCCAGCTTGACCGCTAGCATTCTTTTTACGTGACGCGAACTATACTTACATAGTAGATTGTAGTTATACCTACATACCATGTATGAATAAGTAGGTAGATAGGTACCTACTTAAATGAAACATTTACCAGTTGCAGGTGTAAGTGGTGCGTAGTGGTATTTATTATTGATGTGGAGTCCAGACATACGGAGAGACAGGCCGGCGCGGCTCTCGCTAGGGTTGTCCGAACAAACGATGATATCGCCCTGTTTATTATTACACTCGCAGTGCAATCGCTATTTGATAATCTATTACTCATTCATAGATAAAGGTGGATCGCACCTGTATGTAGGTATGTTTACCACGCTAGATAGTAAACATAGATTTAAATCTGATATTAGTAATGTAGGTAAATGCCCTTAGCTTTTGCTATGTTCGCGCATATATTTAAACTTTCTTTTGTGCAGGTGCCTTAAATTAATAGGTAGTTCATAACCTTAGTTCGATGAACTTACCTATTTATACCTATTAATTTACTACGGATTAACAATAGTATACCTCTTTAAACGAAATTATTGTTATATTTGGGGACGTGAGTTATATAATTATGTAATCCCATTACCGTGATTTTCGTTCAGTTTTTAAATAGTAGATGGCGCATAGCACCCTTTACAATCAGGTAATAATTGTACACGATTGATGAGTTATTCTCGATAAACTGCATAGGTATTTCAATTCAATCAAATTTATTGACTCTACTGTTAGTTAAAAGGTACCAAACACTATATGTATAACTAAGTTTTTTTAATATCTAATAGGTATTTGATAACATGGAAACATCGTTGTTTGTAAAATTACTTAATTAGGAAATGCCTTAGATGGCAAAGCGTAAGGCTCTGAATAGATGGCGCTGCTGGAGTTTGAGACAACTTAGGTAAGTAAATGAAATTCGTGATCAAAATAAAATATCTGAAAAATATAATATACAATTTGTGAACGAACACGTTACTTTGAGTTAAAACTTTTAAAGGTTTATTAAAAAATCTGAAGTTTCAGAAATAACATCAAATAAAAAAATTATCTTGTTTCTAAGGAAGGTGTAAGAAACACTGGATGTTTCCATAGACGCAGAGAAGATGACATTAAATATTTTAGTCTTTTCAGCCCCACTTTAGTGTTTTCCCTTGAAGCTGGGTGCAGAGGTATGGTATCAACGCTATCTGATTAGACAACACAACACTTTGATGTAGGTACTTTTCATATCTATTTGTGGAAATCGACTCATGATGCACCTGCTGAAAAACGGCCGAGGTTCTGGAGTCAGGTCACTTCTGTTGGAGATAGATACATTAACAAACCATTAGGTCCCAACGGTATTTGCATAGTGGTAGTGTACCTACCTATTTTAGCCGTCTCTTTGTTCTTTACTAGCTTCCGCCCGCAGGCTTCGCCCGCGTGGTATTCGTTTAAACTTCACCCCCCTATTTCACCCTGTTCGGAGTGGAATTTCCAAAAATCCTCTCTTAGTGCTCCCCTACACTCCCCAAGGAACATACATGCCAAATTTCAGCTTCTTCCGTTCAGTAGTTTCGGCTGTGCGTTGTCTGTCAGTCACCAGTAACGCAAGAGTTTTATATATTAAGATAAAAACGACTACGAAAGTATAATATTGTGACTCGTTTGTCAACTATATAAAAAATAACAACATTAAAAATAAATTGCCAAGCTACCTACCTACTTGCTTTATTTTTTTAGTATGTTTGTTATATGAGTTGTGTTACATAAATAGTGCCTATGAATAAAAATAAACAAAGAAGTAAATTATTTATTAAACTTCACTATCAGTGTAATGTAAGCAAAGATAAGAGTTTAAACATGTTGTAGTTGTAGCCGGAGCGCTGGAGATAAATTTAGGTATTAGTAGCCGTTGTATGATGTTTGTAAATTTTTTTCATTAATATTAAATGATAATAAATGACACAGTAAGTGATAACCCTACAATTTTTACAGATAATAAGGTGTAGGTATACCTACTTTATTGGTTATGTATTGATATTTACATTATTTTTTATCTCGTTTATTCATAATAAACAGGCTTGTAATCTATGATTTTGACTTTATAAACATTATTTTACTTTCATGTTATCTTATAGGTAAGTCTTATACTAACCTACAAAAACTTCGTCACAGGTTCCTTAATATCTTTAAGCAATAATATTTAGAAATAACACGCGTATGATCGTCTCATTGATTTGTAGATTTCCAAATCCTTATTGAACACATATTATTGTATTTTTGCTATATTTATTTTGTCTTTCCATGCAGTACCTAATTATGGCATCTTCTTTAAGAAACACCTTAATAGGTAGGTACGATTCGACTAGAAGAAGAAATTTTTTAATAGGTAATGTACTCGTAGGTATACTCTTTGCTTCATCGCTACACAGGCTACACTACACCCCTTTTTTAGTTAAGTATGTACATATTACGTTCTTTTATCTACCCAAAGGTTGTCTAGAAGAGATTGCTACTTTAGCGATAAGGCTGCCGTTTGTAGGCACATAATTTGTTTATGTTACTGTTTGTCATATCTGGTGTAAAAAAAAGAATATTATTTTGCTTTTGTAACAAGAGGATCTGCTAATTGTGACATAAAGACTGCATCAAACATTGTCTCCCCACAATGAGAACCACTCGTTTTCAAGCCAATGTGTGCCTTACGTTGTTATAAATATAACACTGGTAAATAGGTAGTATGTACCTACTGTAAATACTAATTACCAGTGTCTAGTAGGTATATTTACCAGTGTAGGTACCTACTTATGTCCCCAAGATTGGATATGGGAATGACCGATTTCTACATCTATAAAAGTATCCGACACTAAAGAGATCTGTTAAAATACAAAAAATCATAATAAAACTCAATCAATCAGAAATCTTTTCCCCACTTTTCTTTCTTGGACAGAACAATACATCCACACTCACCATTCACGTGAAGCCAGTTCAAAAATCGCACGTGTGTACTAAAGGGCGCTTATGAAAAGACCATAACAAAATGGCCTACTCGTGTACCTCAAGAACCGGTTCAAGGCTGGAGGGCGCAAATGTCCCTCCGTAAGACTAGTGAATACGAACACAACTTGTGGTATTGGCGTAACGTGTGACCCAATTTTACTTCTTGCGTGCCTCACTGCCAGGTGATAGTTGCATTTCATTACGAGGGGAGCTCTACACGTGTATCGAAAAACCAGCGGAATTATATCCCAGCAAATTCGACGATTCGATCCGGTAACGAATAATTCGGTAAATACAACCTTATTACAGACGAGTAAGGTACAGTTACCTAAAGGAACGGTTTCGGTAAGTTTGCGCAGGAACTGCGTCTCAACTCGTTCGAATCCCAGTATTATTGTGAGCCTTTGTCTGTAGTCCACACATCTGTGTGACCTCTGAATACCCATTGAATACTAATAAATTAAAGCGTGTAGTTTTTGAGAATACGGAGTTGTGATAAAATTGAATTAGAACCCCTCTTTGTTCGGTGACTTAATCTTGAATTGTCCAGTTTCAAGTTTTTGTGCGTAACATCGTACCGATCGTACGTCGTCGTTTAAATAATACTAGGGATCCACTTAGCGCTCGAAATTCGACTCTAACGTATTACGCTAAAGGGTTATTTTTCATTGAAACTATGAACGTAAACATATTTTTAAATAGACGTATTATGTAACACGTACGTATTTTATACAAAATTTTTCTTTCTACACTTCCTTTCCGTGTAAAATCATAGTCTTAAACTATACAAAATGTCACACTGAATTATTCCTATAAAAGGGATACAAATATTTCCTCTTCCTTTAAGTATCTGCAATATTAAACAATCAACATACAATGCACTTACCTAGATTATGTACCGAAATATGCTTTTATGTATATTCGCATATTTATATAAGTATTCAAATGTTACTATTAAATCGCCTATCTGTGTTGATTTGTCTCTATGTTCAGTTTTCTACCTATATAATTTTACAAGTGTACCTATCATTGAATAAATAAATCTATTTATACATAATGACAAACTTAAGTATGTAAGTACGTGTCGGAATGTTATGTTATTATATGTATAATAATTACTTTTTTTTAGTTGGAGTTTTATAGCAGCAATAGCCACAACACAAAGAAAGTAAAGCAAGATCTTATTTTTTAACGCAAGATTTAATCTTTTTATTTGACTTTAAACGCGTTCGCTTTCCATAAACACTATAAACCCATCTTATTATTTACTCTGCCTTTAGGTATGTGATGACGTTATAGTAGGGCCATTTTAATAGGTCACATTTGACAACTGTTTGTCTTTGCTTCATAGTGAGGGTAACCTGCTGAAAAACATCGATTTAATTTAATTAATCGATAAGGACTTTAAACATCCATAAATCGAATGCGATTGTTTTAAAAAGTATTAATAAGCGCACAGTCCGCACAACGTTTTAATAAACGACAAAAATAATGCGTCACATAATGACGCGAAATGAAATCATGATTTTTTGTAACATTTCACGTTTCTGGATACTGGCTTTTGAGCCAGACGTTATAATACATATGTGGGAATGGCTTGAAACGAATTATTTGCAGTGATATTCTTTTTATTTGTTACTTCGTACAAATTACACAGCACATCTTTACATCTTTTTCTGACAAGTGACAATGACAAGTGAAGTGACAAGACCAAACAAATTATGACGTTCAACCATCAAAACTAATCATAACAATTACACAGATAATAAAATCTACCAGTTTCTACTAACAAGCAAAATACTTTAAAAATTTAAACTGTTAAAATAATCCACATAATATATTATAAATGAATGATTATATATTTTTTGGCCTAAGATGTAACAAAATTAATTTTCTTCGTATTAAAATATATTTTATTTGGTAATGGTGAAATACTTTTTGACGATTATTTTCGACTTCTCGAATTCAACTTATCTACTGATCTGTTTCTTTTGGTACCATACCTAATGTTTAAAAACAAAAAGAGTTCACTGACGTAACTTTGTTACGACGTCAGTTCTTTACTTTTAAGTATAAAAAGTTTAACAATATCTAGTAGGGACTATTAAATAATATGGGTTGCCTCCTTTACAAGTTTACTTTCTAAAATTTTGCTGAACTGTCAAATGTGACCTATTAAAATGGCCCTACTATAAGTGGTATGTTAATAGCACGCTATAATATACTTGAAGCTTTGGACTGTCAATACAACATGCATTTACATAAATTTTGTAATCGATGATATAAGTAAGTAGTATTAAACACTAAATATTGTATTTGTAATAATGGCTTTATTTTATACAAATTTACAATCTTTACATTGACAACAGCGCGGGAAGTCTAGCGGTCGCGTCCACTAGTGATGTCCACCATCTCGGTATATCCATAGTGTTGCGCATTATCGGCTATTACGATATTCCATCTAACAGTTCGGCCATCCTGGCAATCCTTCGGCCTCGAAGGATACTCTCATTGATGTAAGCAACAACATTGTAGAATCTTATTATGCTTCATGACCGCAACTTCAATTTAGTAACTTCAGCTTCTTGCAATAACAATTCAATTTGCATTATATCATAATTATGTTACTTCATCATCATCATCTCAAACCATCATGGCCCACTATTGAGCACGAATCTCTTGTCAGAATGAGAAGGCTATAATTACCATAGCGTAGATATAATTCACATATAGCATAATATGTGTTACTTAGCTCCACGTGGCTTCATTGTACACATACTCCATGCGATAGTTAATTAGAACCCTTTTCACGGCCAGTTGTAGTTACTCTCTTTTTTTGTTTGTGTCTTTGTTTCTTCCTTTTATTAGTTGTAGGCATTCAAGCCATAGCTTTTTGCAGTTACTGTAAGCATGAGCCCCTTCACGGCATTTCTGCGCATCCTCTCTTAATGGCACTGTAATGAAGAGGTTCTCCTGAACAATATAATGTGCATCTGTAATGGCATTTAATGTCCCATCTCTGTCTGACGTATAAACATGCGTCTCTATCAGCATTTGATACCAAAGTGCCTCTCTAGGCTATTTCAGTGTGTATCCTTAACAATATTTGAAGCCTTGTTCCTCTCTCGGCAACATAATCGTACACTCAAATCAGCAATTGAAACAAAACCATCTATCGGCTGTATAAGTAATGCGCCCAAACCGGCCTTTCAAATCTGATGCCCCTCTCGGCATTTCGGACCAGCAATATCTAGAGCATGGTTCCTCCAATGGCAATATCAGCTATTTGATTCTCATGACATTTGGAATATGGCGACCCTAACGGCATTCCGGATATTCATCCTTAACGGTTACTGAAATAACAATTCAGGTATTCGCCCCTCACGGCTTTTCGTATATTCATCTTTAGTGGTTGATGAAATATCAATTCAGATATTCGGCCTTCAAGGCATTTCGGACAATCGTCCTTAACGGTAACTAAAATATTACTTCAGGTATTCGCCCCTTACGGCATTTCAGATATTCGTCTTTAGCGGTTGATGAAATATCAATTCAGATATTCGCCTGTCATGGCATTTCAGATATCCATCTTTAATGGTTAATAAAATACGGTGCCCTCTCGGCATTTCAGACTTACGCCCCTAACGGCAATTCAGATATCTCGCCCCTCACGGCATCTGAAATATGGTGCCCCTCAATGCATTTTCAGACATTCGCCCCTCACGGCATCTGAAATACGCAGCCCCTCACGGCAGTTCAGATATCTCGCCCCTCACGGCATCTGACATATGGTGCCCCTCAATGCAATTTCAGACATTCGCCCCTCACGGCATCTGAAATACACAGCCCCTCACGGCAATTTTCAGACATTCGCCCCTTACGGCATCTGAAATACACAGCCCCTCACGGCACTCTTCAGACATTCGCCCCTCACGGCATCTGAAATACACAGCCCCTCACGGCACTCTTCAGACGTTCGCCCCTCACGGCATCTGAAATACACAGCCCCTCACGGCACTCTTCAGATGTTCGCCCCTCACGGCATCTGAAATACACAGCCCCGGATCCGGTTATTCGCCCCTCACGGCAGTACAGATTTCAGCCCCTCACGGCATCTGTCATATGTAGCCTTTCACGGCAATTCAGATTTTAGCCCCTCGCGGCATCTGAATATATTTTAGCCTTTTCGGCAATTGAGGGTTAAGATGCACCATTTATAAGCCCCTTACGGCACCTCAGATTTCAGCCCCTGACGGCATCTGAGACATGTGGCCCCCTTACGGCAACTCAGATTTCGGCCCCTGACGGCATCTGTTATATGTAGCCTTTCACGGCAATTCAGATTTTAGCCCCTCGCGGCATCTGAATATATTTTAGCCTTTTTCGGCAATTGAGGGTTAAAATGCACCATTTATAAGCCCCTTACGGCAAATCATCGTTTTCCTCGTTTTGTATTTTGTACTTGTTTATATATTTCAACATATTCAATCGACTTGATCGACTATTTTGTCCCTGTCATTTTTCTCGTTTTGTATTTTGTACTTGTTTATTTATTTCGACATATTCAATCGACTTGATCGACTATTTTGTCTTTGTCTGGTGTGGCCCCACACCCTTCACCCATAAATCAGATCGCCTTTCTGAAACACAGTTGAACAACATGTATAAGTAAACATTACACACACCAAGTGGCCTTAAGCCACACAGTAATTGTAAAAAATGGATATGGAAGTCCCATTGATTCATTTTAAATGCAACTCGTAGAAACAATTAAAGCTTAAAATCATGTGATCTATCCACACATGTTGCGTTCCATAAATGCTTCATAAGCAGTGTTGTTTTAATTATAAATTCTTTAAAATTGTGAGCTTAGCACTTTTTATATTCATCAGTCATCTGAATACTCGCTGAAAATAAGAACTTTGAGAACACATCAATAATTCAAGTCAATAAGCCATTGCTTTTTTTTTTAAAAAAAAACATCCTTGATGATCCACCATAGTGTGTAGTGGATGATAACCCTTATGTTTTAGTTATAGTGGTTTCTGTCACTAAAACTTGAATTGCCCTCACCATTATATTTACATTATTTCCTATTTATTATGTCCTATTTATTTACATATTTTCATATTATATTTTTTTTATCAATTATATGATTATTATTTTTCTACAGGTAGACCCCATATGATAACACAATCAAAACATTCATTAATAAAAGAAACTAAAACTTCATTCATGGCTCTTCAAAACATTGTATTTGTGTTGGCTACCAACTTTGAGAACCCTTGCATGGTCAAGACTTTAATATTAACTCAATGTCATTTCTAAATAACAATTATACTATCAACCAATCTTATAAATTGCAAATATCAAAATAACCAATGGGGATATCATTACTTCTCCGTTATCTTATTAAACGCTCTATAGTGTAAGCATATACAATGATTTTCCTGTATTAAAAGCATGGAACTTGTATGTGAGAAATAGATTTTCCAAATATCCCTTTATATTAATCATTTTAAATAAAATTATGATTTTTTTTTTAAATAAATTTATCTCTTTGTTATTATTTTATTATTTTGTAATATTATTGTTTTGTTTCTCTATGGCTTGTGATATTATATGTATTACCTTATATTAAATGTTAATTAGCCATATTTGCATTTAAATTCTAAAATATCCTGCTCTATATTTCACTAAAGAAAATATAACAAAAGGCAAGGACAATAAGTCCACCATTCAATATGACTAAACACTATATCAATAACTATCACCACCATAACCCTGTTATACATTTTATATAATGTTTTATATCATTTATATCATGAAATATAATTACACCCAGTGACCAAATGAAAGCACTACATTTCATTTAATTGCCTTAGCTAACTCAACCTACCTATGTCAACAACAGATCCCAGTGATCAGTGGCTTGTGGCAGTGCCACCCATACCCAATTCTTAAAATATCACCACTTAACAGTCATAAATAACTAACTGAGCTTTCCTAACAGTTTAGACAGTCACCAGAATTATCTTTCTCACACTCATTAATTAAGTGCCCCTTTATTTTACAAAATCATTAATATTTGTCCTAATTTAACTTTTAACAAGTTGTTGCCAGTAATTTTGTTTTACAAAATCTCCTTATCCTCTCTCTCAAGCCTACCTTTAAAACTCACTACCAGTATCCATTAGACATACTCAGCCCCTACATTAAGGCATACCATGTCGACCATTCCAGTCCATTCATCCTTAATATCCTTAAAATTGATGAACATTATACTATATAAATTTATAGCTTAGTTAAACTACTACATCTCAAGCCCCTTTATTTATCAACTTATATTTGCTACTCTGGGTTACCTAGAGCTAGAACAGATCACTTTAGTGATCCCCCGTTGTTAATACTAGGTGTATTTTTTTTTAAGTTCAAGTTTTACTAAATGTACTGATAAAACGGTATGCAACCAAGAGTAATTGTATTGCCCATGACTAAGTTTATCACAAAATGAACGTTTCCTAAGACTTTCCCTGTCTTTCCTTGCACACACAACCAACAAAAGCTTATGTCCATTGCTCCTGTGTTCAAAACATATAATAGCATTATTTACACTGGTCTTTATTGCCCCAGTGTGCCAATGATACATTAAGCTAAGTTTATTATAATAGAACTCTATAGGATTTTCACTTGTGTAACTTTTTGCTATTCAAAGGATATAAGAAAAGCCCAACTTATCTTATATGATGATTGCTGCTCATATCAAACCTTGCCATCACTCCATAACTTAGAAGTGTAGTTGTATTTTAATATTATACTTATCCCATCCATGCATTTTAGATATGCCTTCCCAATTTTAATCCAATGCTCTATAGAGCTAAATTCTATATCCAATTATGATATATGGAGATCAGACTTTCTGTGTAATTTTCTTATAATGCAGTTAGTTCCTTCACAAGACTTTCCGATGCTTTTGAACTGTTTTCTATAATTGTTTTCCTTATTTGATTCTTTTCCAATCCTTGGACTCTAGTTGTAGATAAATTCAATCAACATAATTGTTGCAAGAATCTTCTTTCCATTAATATAATATATATTATGCACTCTCAACTCATTACTTGGTGTAAAACAAAGTCAATATAATACAACATGAAACAAGCTCACCCAGTTCTAATGCACCAAGAGATGCATGACTTGCCATGCACGTGAAATATAGCCACTTAACTTTAAAAAGTCCTTTTAACATGCATTTGCATCACACCAATTCACAACAAGAAACACGTCACAACTTGACCAAATATATCACGAGTAGTATAGATAATACTCCATCCAAAGTAACATATTAGTTACACAAGCACTAATGTTAATATGAGCATATTTAAGCACTCTTAACTTATCTTTTAAACTTTAAAGCCAGTCATTATGCACTTTGTAACTTTTCAAGCGTCTTTTCCCGCAGTTGAATTTAGGTATCAACACGAGTCCCGAATTTTATATTATACATCTCGCCAAGCTTTACAATACATATAGGCACGTAAGTTCTATCCCACTTCTGAAATATTAAACACTAAATATTGTATTTGTAATAATGGCTTTATTTTATACAACTTTACAATCTTTACATTGACAACAGCGCGGGAAGTCTAGCGGTCGCGTCCACTAGTGATGTCCACCATCTCGGTATATCCATAGTGTTGCGCATTATCGGCTATTACGATATTCCATCTAACAGTTGGTACCAAAGTCATAATTTAGAAGCTTTTATTAATTTTCGTTTATGTATTTTAAACCTAATAGATGTTGCTAGTACATACCTACCTATTCACTGAAGTGTAAGTACCTAATTAATCTTACCTGCATTTGTGTGATGATGTAAAAGGAAAGGATAGTAAAAAGTAAAAAAGGCAATAAAAGGGGCTTAGTACTCGTACAGTAGGTATATATACTCGTACTCGAATATATATACCTAAATTACTAAATTAGTCGCTTTTCTTTGTTTTCCACCCGGAAGTTGCACGGACAAAATCGTCGTTATACAAATACCTACATCACTTACCTTGTATGTATTGTAATGTAAGTAGTAGTTAGGTAATAGTCATTTTATTACTGTTTTGGTTAGGTATACGATCTTATTTCGCTTCGAAAATTATTACATAAGTTTAGTATTTTTTGATTATTTTTTTTTCTCTTCTTTTCGGCTAGTAATCAATGAGTGATGATATGACTTCTGTTTTAGTCAAGTCCGAGTGACAGCGACTAGGTAGGCACTCATGTCGACTATTTAGGAAAAAATAAAGTTCGTTAGTAATGGTAATGCAATAGGTGTACCTATTATTCAATATACTACCTACTTATTTCCATGAGGGCACAATTTTATTATGACATAGCGAAACCCTTCGCCTGCTGTAGTGGGAGCAAAAACGACATGACTCGCAAGCAAGTTGAACAAGGCCCCTTTAGCGGATGCGACCGGCGAATAAACATTGCATAGTTGTTACTTAAAGCAGTCGGTACTTAAAGTCGTTTGCACATAATGAGTGGTTCAGTACTCTTACTGCAAGAATATTCCTACAATACGTTTAACAAATGTGCCAGGAATATTTCAACAAAACGCTTCAGCGATGTGCCAATATTTAGCCTTAAACGGTGACATTTGGCACGCCATTGTGCCGTAGAGCCCGTAGTTGAACGCACTGACAGTCATCCTGCTAGAATTAAATGTTTTTCAAAGTTTGGTGTATGAATTTTTCTGTAGGTATGTGTATATACTTACCTATTGTTGTGTGCGTTTAATAGATAAGTGGGTATGTCTATATTTTCCCGTGTGTATTTTTAAAACGACTGTGTTTTACTCAGTTTATCCAAGACAAACCCAACATCTATGTTTCGGAGTAGGTATATTGGCACAGAAAAGTCCATAATACTTTTTTTTTTATTGAATTAAGGTAGCAAACGAGCATGCAGCACCACCCTTCCGCTGCCGCCCATGGCAATTGTGACCGACATAGAACAAGACCCAATTTAGGGACTAGGGTGGTTAGTCCAGTTAGTAGATGGTGTTAGAATGTTAGTTAGTTAGTTTGTTAATAAGTGTGAGGACAGGGACTGTTAGTGATAGTTAGTCCTGTTAGTTAATATTAGTATTGTCCAGTTAGTAATGATTAGTGTGAGTCTTGTTCCAATTCGGTCACAGATGCGTTGCTACCCCTGAGGACTGAGATGGTCGCCTCTAAAAAAGTGAACCGGCTCCACACCTTCCTATCCGGAACACAATTGCTCTTAAAAACAATTATTATGACGGTAGGAATGGTACTGAGTAGGTACTCGCCAAGGTTGGCGGGCGGTGGTACTACTACTTAATAAACATTCAAGTACAGACCTACCCATGTACTAACTTAGCTAAAAAACAGCAAAATTGATCTAACTTTACATTATAAACTATATAAAATTTTTGACGCCAAAATTAGAGTAACAATAAAAGCAGTCAGTGTGTTAATTCTATACCTACATGCCATAAGTCGATATTTAACCCTGCAACCAAATAACTTTTGGACTTTATTAGAGTCAAAACTCGACTTTAATAATTGCGTTTTGTAATTCTCACCATATATTTTAATCCTTATAATAAGACTATTCATTTGTGAGATTAATCTCAATGCTCTTGAAATAGCGCATTTGCATAAAAAACAACGACATCGTTTGTTTTGTACAACACATTCATAACGCGAGGCTCCTAGGCGCCACACATTTATCTAGATCTAATAATTCAAGTATAAGTAAGCGTGCAACAAATATTTTGAACTATGGTATGTGCTACAGCAACGTTATTGTATGAGGAATCGTTAGGTTAGGAATAACATCTTTCGGATAATCATAATGTGTCTAAGTTTCGACATTTGCTCGACTGTGCTTCACCAAGTGTCAGTTTGTTTGACGAACCCAACCCTACCTTTATTTAACCCTTAAAATTCCACGTCTTTTTACCGACATCTAAGGAACAATTCAAGAACCAGTTGTTCAATTATTACTTCCATAGATCAATCCTAACCCTCCAATGATGAATCCGCTAACAAAAATATAGAGAAACAATGAAAACGCCAAATGTATCAAAAACCAATCAAAACTTTCTTTCACACAAAAGTTTCTCATCAATTTGTCCCACGGACCCTTAAAGTCCCCGTCTTTTGACCCACATCTAAGGGATAATTGAGGAATAAATTGTTTAATTATTACTTTTATAGGTCACTGCATAATGTTAGCAGGTGCATCCGAGCGTACACCTGCTTGGGGCTCCTCAAGGTTGCGTTGTTGTGCGTTTTTTTTTCGTTTTTGTTTTCGAACAAGCGCCTCGTGTTAACTAGTTTCTACGAGAATGTTGTTTGTGTTCGATATCTTACAGTTTTTCATCAAAATAATGTCTAGGCGTATTTAATGTATTATTTATTACCGAAACGTAACGTGTATTATGCCAGTTACTTGCTATAAAAACGTTGTTATCGTAAGTTAATTTAAAACTTCTAAATATAATCATGCATTTATAGTTCAAGATAGTGTTGTAAAAACAAGCAATTTGTTACATTTAAGTAAGTATATTAAAACCATTAACATACATAAATAAATAAAAGGTCTGATGACAAATTTCTTAATTCGTTGTAGTGCCATTTGCAAATTAAGTTTATTTTTGTGTGGCAAATAAAGAGGAAACCTATCACATATTTGTATGGTCCCTTATTAGTATAGGCTTTTAGCTTAAATGATAAAAATGTGGAAAGATTTCAATTCCAACGTTATTTAAAATATCATGTCTTCTTAGATATTGGCATATTAACGGGTGACATTTATTTGGGGCAGGAAAACGTTGTACAAAAATAATATTCGGCTAATCATAATAAATATTAGCTGATGTCGTTAACGTCGGCGTTCGTTTTAAAATTATTTTAAGTTGTTGTTAATTTTACATCGTCGCTACTTAAACTAGCTTAGGCATTAGCATGCAGAAATTAATAGCCGACAAATGACCGGGGTATCGTTACAAAATTTATATAATTACGAAGGCGACAAGCGTCTACTTTCCATTCCAATATAATTTTCTCTGACCGGTACCCGTTTAAGCATCAAGTAATACAACACGTGTATATTAAGGTGGGTATAGCCATCCTGTGGAACCGGTAGACCTTGATCTCACAAAGGGACCCTCGTCGATTTGCCGGCGGGCTAACCTTGGGTTATTTTTAAACCACGCTGCCTGCATTCGAATCCCATCCTACTCCTTCCGACTGTTACATAATGCGAAATTATAGTTTGCATTTTTTTACTCCCCATATCCCTAAAAAGCGTGTGGCCCTGTCATTTCGGTTTTATGGCCTTTGTTTTGGCTCGCACATATTTTATTTCTTTTCACCGAATCGTAAAAGGAAGAGGCAATGAAGGGTTAGTCGTTTTTGTATAGTGGAGTGGATTATTTATGAAGCGGAATAATGGCCGCTCAGAACTCGCCGCCGTATTGGACATCTGCGAGTTTTCCGAATTCTCAATTTGATTTGTATATTTTTTCACAAAACTATTTTCACACGTGCCCGTCACCGTTCGTATCACAACGTAACAAGGTGTTCGGGAGCGGGAGTTTCTTTGTGTGCTCCTTTCGCGTTAACATGATGCTATTATCACGGTAGCTTGCATACATCCCCGTTTTATTGTATTGTCTGTGTATTGAAAGAAATTGGAAACCTTCAAAAGGAACTTTGAAAATACCCGAAACCTGTTTAACTTGTTTATGAACTCGTGGTATTCTCGTTGGCTATTTATTTTGTGCGAAAACTGGCAACTCTGGTATATTTTTGTTTTATTTACATTCAAATGGGGACGATACATTCCGCAGCTTAGAGGTTAGCTAATAAAAAGGCCAGATAAGATATTCAATTGTTAATTTAAAAAAAACTTCGATCACTTGTCACATAATTCGCTTCGTTTTATTAACTCGAAATAACCTACCTAAAACAGACAAACTAAATTGGAACTGTGGTAGATACGGCATTTCTTATTTATTTTGTTTCATTGATTGCATATGCAAATTCCTTGGAAAGTGCTTAACTTGTAGCACTTAAACTGTGTAGAAATTGCTGTGTAAATTGCCTGGACAGACGCCAAACGCTTACTGGCGTTTAAAATACCTATCTGTGTTTTCTCATACAAATAAGTAATATCCTATTTATTTGAAACAGAGGTTCAAAAGATCAAACTTAATATACCTATGCACCTTTTGTACTAGAATACGACATAATGTGATATATAATTATATAGAAGTTACATTACGTAAAAGCAAGAAGAAAAACTGGACACAATAAAATCTAAACAAAGAAAGTGGACTATGGTCGGTGAAATTGCTGCCACAAAAAATCTGCTTTAATTAATACTGCTCTATTTCATCAAGCCATAGCTATGCCTTGAATCCGGGCTATGTTCCCATATCGAGTTCGAATCGATAAAACGTCGAATGTTTTTCTACGAGGCACGTTTCTGAGAACTCACGTTTTGTTACTCCTCAAGTTTCAACGCCCTCTTGCATAACTGTGAACCAAAAACAACACACATATTGTGCCTCGGCCCTATTTTTCTTCACGGTATACAACACGGTCACTTATTTCATTTCATCGTTATGTTACAGAGATCTCATTCAAAGTTATATATTGAACGTGAAGGAGAATTGTTTTTGCGAGTAGGTTAAACCCGTGGCATTAAGAATTCATGCATTCAGAATAGTTGATTGAATTTAATATATAATTATTGTTTCAATGAATTAATTTCATTAAATATTTTAGGTTCATTTTTGCATACAAAATTAGTACTTAACTTTTGTGTGTAATTCTGATTAACAAGCTGTTTAGTTTCGCTGATAATTAAAACAATAAATATAAACGCTACACACTCATTAGACGCATTAGCTAAGTCTTAGTCTAAGTCATTAGTCTTGGTTACCATGGACATGCTCTTGTCTAGGTATGTGTTGCTTTTCTGTTCTCGGTATGGGTGTGTGCAGAAATTGAGACTTTTTAAATTTAATACATACTAGAGAACCGCCCGCGCTTCGCTTCGGGACCCGTAGGTAACAGCCGCGTAGGTCCCGTTCCCGTAGGAACCTCTGCTAAAAAGTAGCCTATAATTATGATCTGGAACATCAAATATAACGTTTGCCTATGGCTTACGTAAATTATATGTAGTATTTGATAGCGTGAATAAAAACTTGCATATTGCAAATGAACTAACGCCATCTATTAACAACATTCGGAACTAAATATCTAGCAACTAACAAAATATCGATCTTCCCATTTTTCCGCGGTAAAAAGTAGCTTACGTCGCTCTCCACACCCATAACTATCCCCACACACATAAACCATACCATATAATAGCCAAGTTGCGACGTGAAAGCGTCACAAACAAACAAACAAACACACTCACATTTATAATATTAGTATGGATTACACGATCTATTAACGAGGGCATGAGTTGAACACCGTCAGTCTTGGTAAGCTTTAAATAAGTACCTAGTTTACCGAAGTACATAAAGAAACAACGCTAATCAAAATATTGCTACGTTATCTGGTTCAATCTATTAATGTATTCAGAGTTTAAACTCAATTTTGTTGCAACCGTACCAGCAGAAGCAATTTGTCCAAGAAATTGATCATGCAATAGATATGGCAATAAAGTTGTCAAAATTATAGGCTTGAGACGTTACAACGACAGTGCAATCGCGATCGGTCGATAAGACTGAGAAAGTTTCATACATACGGCTATTTCCGACCATGTAGGAGTACTTGTAGACTTTGTGACTGAGAATATTAGATTCAAACTTGAATAAATTATTTTAGGCAAATCCAAAAACTACAGTATTTTTTAAAGAAAGTGGCAGGTGTATGCAAAACAGGTGTTTTGATTTACTTGTCTTAGTAAAGGTGTTCGCAAAGATTGGAAGACAAAAAGTCGACGATAAAGATGATGGAATAGGATTTAATATAATTTGACGCCGAAAAATTAAATTAAAGATTTTATCCCTTAATATAGTGATTATATCAAACGGTTTTGATGTTGGAAAGGTGGTTTGATTTTATTAAAATAGGCTTCGTGGAGGGTCCTTTGTGTTTCATTGTCTAGCCTGTGGTTATTTATTTGTTTTTCTTTGTCAATGTAGGTCAATTTTTCTAGCATTTTGATACAGTTGATTTTAAAAAGGAAAAATATTACCTTAACATCATTTAAACACACAATAAACCGTGACAGAACCGATTCTCTCCCTATATCTTAGATTTTCTAAATATTATAGAAGTCAAAAGCGAAAAATATAATTATAGGTATTTATAATTTTAGGTAGGTAGGTAGTTAAATTTAGATTACTAGATACAGTTTAGTACCAGATGTGTATAAAATTTGAAACAAACAAATTAATTAGGTACCTCCATAAAATGTCAACTCAACTCAGTGGATGTTTTATATTTATAAACTGCGTCAAATAAAACTCATTTAAGGCGCTACAACCATAATACGTAAAACCGAATGAGCGGAGCTCAAAAACAGAGATGGAATGATTTTATATAAAGGCAAATAGTGAGATAGCAATTGTTTATTTAAGCTTTAATATTATTGACGTAAGTGCCAATTGCATTTTAATTTTTTCTTTGAAAACTGTTTCGGTTTTTGAGTTTTTCATTCTTATGAAAACTTAGCTTTCATTATTTACTATGTTTCAAAAATATTTTCATCAACTAAATATTAAAAATTTTGTAGTAAACTTGAAAACCAAAACTATTTGGACCTAACTTTAAATTTTTTTTCTATCGAGGAAACTTCTCATTTTACTGGTTTTGCTCTTCTGAGATTGTTTATTATATAGTGAAGATACATATTATATCTAAATATCGGAGATATAGACAGTAAGCTTTAAAAATAATCTTAGATTTAAAAGTACCATATTTCGGATGTTGCCCCTTAATTGGCAGGTGTTGAAGTGCGCAAGAGAAGTAGTTGTACGCCATACCTCACGAGGGTGCTAATAAGTGCGAATAGGACCAGTCATGCCATTAATTAGGCTTTTTACATGTTAACATCCAAATTTAATATTTGAGTAAGCGTTCGACGCAACACGAAAAAAAGTTACAATTTGAATTTTATGTATTTAGCATTGCGTCTACCTGTTGTACCACAATGCTCCAGATATGATAAACTTTAAATAAATTTAGGTTCAGTGATTTATAATAAATAAATATACCTAAATATAATTAGGTACAAGTAAACCCAAAATAATTTTCTTTACCTACATTCATAATTTTGAATCACAAAGTTGTAAGCAGGATACCATACAAACAGAAATTAAACAAGCCAAAATTTTATTACTAGTAGGTACGTATGTACCTAGGTACCTACCTATATAATCATATCTAATTATGTCGAAATAAGTGTTGGTAAATGCGAATTTTTATCGAATATTTATTTATAGTAAGTGGATGTACGAAATCATAGATAGATAAGATCTTTACTTCCACTGATTGAATAATTAGTGTAATTTACTTATTACCTAATGGCGCAGATGTTTCGTTACAAATTAATTGTCCTTGATTTAATATTAAATTGTCGCGTAAAAAAAACTTCGATGCCGTATCGTAAATTTAAGTCAATTACAAGGACATTTAATAAATCACAAAAATGATTATGGTTCTAGCTATATAAAACATGACCTGAGCCCCATTGATATTGAAATGTTCGATCAAATAATTTCCTGTGAATCAATTTAGATTGCTTACGTTTTATTTCCAACAAGCGTAAGTAGAGCAACCCGTTCAACAATTAAACAATAAGACCTGGGCAAGTGTCATCAACTACAGCAAAAACGATTGCTACGGTAACCACTGAGCTAATAATTAAACTTCGTCTCCAGTGCCAACTTACAATCTGTGCAAAAACCGGCAAAGTTTGCAATTCAGTATTGTTGATGGTTGATGAATATTATTTCGCAATCAATGTACCGGTGGCTGTCGCAGGCCTTTTTCAAACCACGCTGTATTTACAGCTGCAGTCGTTGGTGCATCCTACCTAGTAACGCCTATAATAATCAGTATATAGTTATATAAAAAATCAGAAGACTTTTTCAGTGTTTTAAGCTACTGATTATAGGTGTTACTAGGTAGGTTGCCTAGGATATCTTTGTCGCATTAATAATCTACAAAAACCTCACAGCTATCATTACTTTCATAGTTACACATAGTTCATCGTTTCATTGTAACACAAGCAAATGTAAAGATTAAAATTTAATTTGAATTTTTTCTAGTAGACGCCCTCGCTTCGCTTCGGAAAACTTGTTGCTCGGCTCCTATTGGTCGTAGCGTGATGTTATTTAGCCTTAAAGCCTTCTTCTATAAATCGACTATCCCACAAAAAAGATTGTTCAAATCGAAGAAGTAGTTCTTGAGATTAGCCAGTTCAAACAAACAAATTATTTAGCTTTAAATAAAAGTATAAGATTTTGCGTTTGTGAAGCCTAGTCTGTGAACGGCCAATAAATGATAGCAGTTGTATTATAACTCGCGTGTCCAATTTTATTGGTTTGCGCGGGTGCAACCCGCCTCCGCTAACTATTAATTACAAGCTTGATAAGCACGCACGATAAAAAAAAACGTAAATTTTACACTTTTGTCTGTACTGTTATAGACAAAACTTGATGGGCGCGGCGTCGCGAATGTTAGTTATGTTTACCCTTTCGAACATTTTTGTTATGGTAATATCCGACAAATAAGCGGAAGTCATCTGATAGCAAGTGCTTAAATAAAATGTATCATGGCTGCGTTGCCAGACAAGAAAGAGGAACGAAAATAACTTTTACAGTAGTAGTAGGTAGAACATCGTTTTAGGACAAAGATGAAAACACCACATTAGAGCTAACTCAAACACCGCTCTTTAAATTTCTCTCAAAATTAATTGAAATGTAAATTAAAAATTACATTACTATTGAATGAGAATCTCCTTTTTATAGACAGAAAGAATATGACAAAAAATACTTACCTTACCTTTACCTACAATAAAAGAGTAATGCTGTTTTATTGAAGGTAAATTAGGTCAGGTTTCACTGAGCGGCTTATTCAGATATTAATTTACGAAAGAAAAGTTATTGATTAGGGTAAGATACAATTAAGTTACTTATATGATATTATGATTGAGCACTTATATGATATATTAAGCACTTATACCTACATATAATTTTTTGAGTGTTAGTAAGTGAAAATGAATTAACATTATCGGTGTTAGTTAGATACATAAATATAAAAATATTAATGCCAAAGTGAGTACATAAATTATTAAAATTAATCCAGAGAAAAGGTAAAAAGGAACATGAAAGTTTGTGTGGGAAGTTCTTTTTCACACAGAAATGTTATTCAACGATACGAAACATAAGGACTTTTGTGAAGTTTTCTTCAGAGTGCCCCTAAAGGAGTATAGAAAACTTCGAGGCAAATGATAAAAGTATTAAAAGATTTCATAAAATAAGTTTTAATCAAAGGTTATAGCGTATGTGAACTTTCTTAAATGTAGCAACTCTAAATATAATAAGAGTACATATCTACTGCTTGTGTATCTTATTTGCTAGGTAGTAAATGACAAGACCAAACAATAAGGTAACGTTTGTGTATTAAGGAAAACAATATAATTATTATTCTGAGTTTAATAGGTGTTGTATTTGTTGGTGCCTTTGGAAACAAAACCCCTAACTACCAACCTTAAGATAGATTAAATTTGAATGAATATAGCTCGCTTAGACCAAATTTATGGTTCATTGCGTGGCACTGGTTTCCTCATAGCGTGGCTAGGCTCACTAGTAGCCTCATAGTAGCTGGTACATACTCCCCTATGTTGTTTTAGTGCAGATTGACAGAGGCCTATAAAGCTATTAAGTATAACGAATCATCAAAACGCTGTCGGTCACACTTATTATGGGTGGCAGCGAAAGGTGCTGCATGCTCGCTTGCTACCTTAATTCTATAAAAAAATCTATCTTCACTTGCGGTTTTTAGGGTTCCATACCTAAAAAGTAAAAGTGGAACCCTATTAGGTAATATGCCTTCGATGTCTGTCTGTCTGGTCTGACTTTCACAAGGCAATCTTTCGAACGGAAATAGTTACACAGCTGAAACTTTCATAGAATATGTGTTATTTGCCTTTGACGGTACTCTCTCTGCTTCGAAAATAAATTTATCGCGAGAAAAATTAAAATATATTTTGTGTAACCGTATACCGATTCTTATAATAATAATAAACTTAAGTAACAAAAGCAATTACAGACCAACTGAAACAAAGGAGTACAGCTATAAAAATAAACTACTGAATACTTACAGCTTCCTGAGTCGTTACTTGTTTATTCCCATACCCTACGTGTATCAGATTATCTTTTTGCATCGCAAATCAATTGTTATGTTATTATATTTACAGTTTAAGGATATCAGCTTTTATTTCATTTTGTATAAAGTTGTTTGTCTCTTTAATCACGTTTGTTTTTATGTTCTCACGCTGCCGGGCCACATGGTATTTGTGTCTTTTACTCTTATTGGGTTCGAGTTTTGTGCTCCTATGACATCATCGAACTATTTGAATTTAAAATGGCTTTTGTAGGTATGTCCGTATTTTTGTTGATCTTTTACCCTTCCTGCTTATTTTGATTAATTTTGACATTATTTTTCATATTTTTACTGACTTGTTTATATCCATAATTGTGCAAAATATTACATTTACAATTATATATTGTTTGTTTGATACATCAGTCTATAATATTGCAATTGTTTCAGTTGTGTGACATACTTCTATGATGAATTGCCAAAGATTCGATTCGATGAGAAAATAATGATGGCGGGTTCCATGAAGGTACCTGTTTTACAGAAGGTGCGAATATAACTAGAAAAATTAAGGTACCTAATTTAATCTTACATAATTACAAAAATGGCAGTATGGAATTGTTATGGAACACTGAGATGACCGGTGCAATTTGTTATTCCAAAGAACCGCAGTAAAATTTTATTATAACTAAATTAAAATCTTAATTAGCTTACGAACATGACCGCGGGAAAAATATAACGCAACGACGATCGTAAATTAGAACAGTTTCTGAAGCAACTCGTGTTGGCAATAAAATACGGTTTGTTTATTTAGTTTTATAATTCATTTTTACTAATAGATCTTTTACTTTTTGTAATACGAACTAAAATCTGATACAAACTCTTTGATCTTTTGAGTGATATGATTGGCCGGGTTTTATGTTTGGGCTATCTGCTTGTACACAAACTAATTATTTTAGTTTAAATATTGTATTGTAAACTTTTACATTACATTATATTAACTTTTTAATGTTATTTAATAAAGGTATTTGTAGTTTTACGATGCGATTAGCACTTTTTATTGAATGTGTGTGTATCTGTGTGTGTGTTTGGTTTACGAAACTACTGAACGCCAAAGCTGAAATTTGGCATACCTAGGTATATGCTCTTTCGGGAGTGTAGGGGAGATTAGATGCTACTTGTAAATTATTAAAGTTTAAGTAGATACCATCGTCTAACCATTTTATTATTTAGAACTCTCACAAATTACCTAATTTCCTAAGTTATAATAATACCTATCTAATAACAATAATGTAACATAAATAAAACTTGAATACCAGTATTCCTGGAAAAGCAAATCTAAAAATACAGCCAAGAACATACTGAAATTATTATCTGTATTTTGTTTCTACGATCGTGAAGTCTGTTATGAAACGATGAGGCACGTGTTCTTCTGCCATAACCGGAGGCGTACTATGCGGTAAGAATTTAGATGACGTCTGCCCATTGTGATTCGTACTTATACTTAGCACCTAGACATAACAGACGGTAGACTTCTAGCTCCTTCGCATATTACAGACAACCAGCAGAGACAATACTTAGTTGTATTTGTTATTGTATCTTTAATGGCATCACAAAGCTTTTTTAACCGACTTCAAAAACAAAAGTTCTCAATTCGATTGTTTTTTCCTGTTTTTTTTAAATGTTACCTCATCACTCTTTATTGGGTTAACCGATTTTGTTAATTCTTTTTTATTCGAAATTTGGTGCTTATCGCCTGTCGGTCCCGTATAATTTAGTCGAGTAGTTTTTGAGTTAGTTTTACTTGATGTTCATGTAGTGCTTGATAACAATCCCATCTGATGGTAAATGGCGATGAACTTCTTAAGCCTAAAGCTTCGAATATCATTAATTCTATTCGCTTACCTCGTAATCCTCTTCATCGCATCGGTTGATAGGTAGATATGCCAATAGGCATTGTGTAATACAAAGAGTCCGAAAAGTACGAAAAGTCACCTGATGATTACACCTTAGCAGAAGTTTCAAATCATCATTAAAATTCTGCAGGACAGAACGTTGAATCGATTTTTCTGTAAACAAATATAAATACGTAGGTACCTGAAAAGACTTTAAATATAAATGCAGATATTAAGCTCTTGCATTAATTTATAAATGTGAAAATGTCAAATCGTAAATTTTAAATTACGTATAAACAACTTTATTCTGCCGGTGAATTGAAAAGGAATCCGGCGTACACAGGGAAGTGATTAAAAAGGAACGAGATTTTTTTATTGAAATTCTTTTCAAGCACCTTTCATAATCAGTACGTCTAGCGAAAAATATGATGCCAGTAAAATTATAATGGGGGCATCGTAAACTCCGCATTTGAATAGAAACGTTACATATCAAAAATTTTCAGTGATCCGTGTTTTACGAGTTTGTCGTAAACGTGTACTTAACAGTGAAAATAAAAGGGTCCCTACTTCCTCTGTGTTTAAAAATCTATGTGATCATGTGGGGGAGCTGTAATCAGTTTGCTCCATGTGAGTCGCAGTATATTTATGCGAATTGATAGCATCGTAAATCTTAGCTGTATTTGAAGTGTATATTTTTAAAATCGTTGGTTGCTCTAATATTTGTAACAGATTCATATATGTATACGTCCCTATGGCGACGTTATAGATACCTTTACTTTTTGATTTTAAGCTATTGTATAGCTTTTATCGCGGGCCTTGAGCGCGGGGACCGAATGCAAAAATTTCGTAACGAAAATTTATTACACCCTACACACAGACATAGTTACTATGTCTGTGCACCCACACATCGATAAATACCAGAACTTTTAACTGAGTTAACTAACTTTTACTTTATAACGGCTAAACCGATTTGGCTAATTTTAGTCTTGAAATATTCGTGGAAGTTCAGGGAAGGTTGCAGCGATGAGAAAATATGAAAAATTGCTATGAAAAATACTAAAAATAAAAATTTTAATTTCCCATACAAATCTTACCTGTCAAACATTTGATTTTCGCCCCGTCGGTTCGGTGTTTTAAGAATAATTACATGTAGATCTGGATTAAATAAGGCGTTGGAATCGACAACATGTATTCATAATAGTCGAATTATCGCGTATTTAGATTTAAAACATACAAAATAATAACATGACATAAAATAATGACACTATATTAATGACTTGAGGGTGATAGAGACAGTGCCATACAGGCAAGGCAAACTGTAAGGCACTGTCTCTGTCACCCACACGTCATTCACGCGCCAAAAGATCGTTGTAGGACTTAAATGTCAAATGACAATTTTCTTTTTAAAAATAATTATTTTGTCAACTGAAATAGTTCTTATGCTTTTGTTCAGAATATTTAAATCTTCTTTGCACTTAATGCATTATCCGTTTCTAATAAAGATTAAAATGTCTTGCACCTATAATGTGTCGTTATGATGTACGTATTCTTAACAATTAGGCTTACGTCATTATTATGCGTCTCTTTCAGTGATATTGCCTATGAACTTTGATGTAACTTTTGATAAGTAGGCAACTAAATGAAAACTGGTACACCACTTTCTTGGCCCACTGTAAAACAGTGAATATCTGTACTCGTATAATTTGTGTACAAAGTGTTTTAAATATGAATAAACAAAGTGCATTTATTAATGAAGAAAGTCACGAAAAAATTGTGAAAGAAAATGAGTTATTACTCTATATACATTCATTTTATTATTATTATCACAAATGCAGTATTATTTTTTGTTTTGTTAATTTATATATAATGGTATGCAATAGCTTTACCGCGGCAGTCTCCGAGTGCCACACGTCTTTTTTTTTTGTTTATATACTCGTAGTAGGAAGTCCATTCTACTTTTGTGATCGTCAAATGTCAATACAGGAGGTACCCACTGTGAAATTAAAAGAACTAAGTTTAGCAAGTTTAATTTTTTGTTATGTACCTAAGTATTATCTACCTGTGCTAATGTTATGAAACTAAATAAAACTTAAAAAAATACACTCATTAAGTACCTACTAAACTTGCTTGGCGGTTTTTATTATTAGGATATTATTAGGATGCCACAATAATATTCTACCCATTATTATTTAATCTTATCTTTTACTTTAGAAATAGTATTATCAAATTACAAGTTCAAAAGGGTAAGAACTACCTTGTCATAATTATAAATTATATTTATAATGTAGCTATCGCCACTTAAAGCGAAAAAATCCATATTGTGGTGTTCAATAGGTACTTACTATACACATAGCAACAAAGCGAAACAATTATGAAATCTTTAACGGGTAACGTAAGTAGTTCAATTACTCCAGAACCAGGCGTGACGATAGCAATCGAGCGAGCTAAGCTATTACTTATTACTATACACATTAGTTAGCTATCACGACAGACCGACTGATAAGCTTGGTGTGTCGTTGAATGGGGCGACGACGGGCTGGAAAATCTACTGCATATCTAAAATAACATTGCAACTTGGCGCTCTTTTACATTTTCCGTGTCGTTATTTTTTTACCTCGTTCGTATTTTGTGTGTTGTTAGATTGCTAGCTTAATTTCTTATATATGTACATACAATTCCATACAAAATATTAAATAATGCTTTTTACAACAATGTCATCATAATTGACAGACAAAAATAACACAATTGCCTCGCCAAGTTCGTCGCAATTCTTTGACAAAATCTGTGTTAAACTTCGTAAATATGTATGAGAAAATCGTGTGATTTTTCTTTTAGGTGCAATTTAATGTCGGAGAAAACAAAAAGATCCTTATCTCCGATCTGCATACTTAACTAATAAGCTTAACGTGTTAATATTCAAGTAATACATGATTTAATTCGACACGCCTCATTGATTAAGACCGCGCATAAGTGTTTACTTCGTAAATGAATTATAAATTACACGCCCGAGAACATAATTTGATTAAAGATGTGGTATGTTATTATTACCACAATGAAGACTACAATAATTTTGGTAATATGTCTTTGTTGGATTTTAATGTAGACAGTCGGCAAGCGAGCACAGGCGAGCACAGACGAACGAACTTGATATCAGTAGGTAATACAATAGCGTCACTGATGCGTTGCCAGCCAATAAGACAAAAGAGGAAAGAAAGAAAGAAAACTGATTCTCAAGCCCCCGAGCGACATGGCAAGTCTAGCCATAATAAGAATACTATCATCAGCTTAAAGTACCTACCTACCTTTGGGATTCAGTGCATGGATGGCCTTAACATTCTCGTTCTGAGAAGAGATCCGTGCTCAGTAGATGGCCATGATAGGTTGAGATTAAGATGAAGATGATGACTATGTCAACCTTGCAAATGGTTAAAAAATGCGTCGTGTTCTCTTTCATTATTTGAAATAGATTTTAAAACCTAAAATAACGTGGTGTAAAATGTACACTTTCTATTAAATTGACTGTTATATGAACTGGAATCCAATTAAGTGCCATACCTGCGTACGTTAACTTCTCTACATGTATTATCAGAATACCAAAGCAAAGTTTCAGAGTTGATTGGGTTTGGAATTAGAATAAAGCTAATATATCAGATTTTCTACGTACCTACCTTTAGATATCTAGGTACTATTTTAATTAAATGTAACATAAGTGTACCTACTCACATGTATTACCTATATATGTGTAGGCAAAAAGTCTTTATACGAGCTATTGTATTTGTAGAGTAGGTACAATAATAGAAATAAAATGCAAGTAACGAAGGTTTAAAAAATGAGAACAATATAAAAGTTTTAACCTAGCCAGGAGGCCGCACTAGTTACTTCCAGGGATCTTTTTTTGTATACATGCATATTATTATTGCATATTATTATGAACAATGGGTAATTGTGAATTGTAATTACTACCTTATTTCACAAAACTTAAATTTACTAATTTATAATCGGGGTATACGTATACTTACATATTATTACATTTCTATCTTTGCAATGAAACAAAAGTAATGAAAAAAGAATTAAGCACTAAATACACTAAATAAATTAACCTACCTTTACTATCTCTGATCTCTACGAAAGTAAAATTCGATAAATAACGTAGATTATCGTGTGAATAACATTAGAAATAATTTGGCTGAAGCTCTTTTGCGTTATTAAAATCCTCGTAGGTACAAGCACACGTTAAGGGTAGTAGTAGCTAGTCATTATATCGCTGCGGTTGTAACTTACGTTTCAGTGAAAATTTAATTCTCCTCAAGAGTTATTAATATAGAATGAGCTCGGTCCCTCAGTAACACGATGCCTATTGACGAACATAATAAGATTTACCTATGTTGAAGTTCGCCAAAGAATACAGGTGGAATAACAATACCCACTGCTCCCTCGAGTGAGTTCGCTTTTGGACTATTTTAATAAGAAAAATAAGACTTTTTTCACTGCCTTTCTTCAACAAATTACTTTTGAAACGAATAAATAAATGAACAGAGGATCAGCGGATTTAAATAGAAAAGTATTCGTGTAATAAAGAAATCTATTGACAAAACTTGGGGGTGGCTCACAATAAGAAGTCGAAGGCTACGTTCCTCAATGGAGATGACAATGACGTCAGGTATTCGACTGAAAAGGATCAGTTTTCCTTTTGATTCCACATCAAAGGATATTGTAACGTGAACTTGAATAATATTGCTGAATTAGGCCAAATATGTACTTAGTTAAGGAAAATGCGTGTAATATTTTCCAATTAATCAATCAATCATATAAGACTTCCAACGTTATAAGAGGCCACGTTCTAACATATTGTTACGTTAAATAACTACTATTAAAATTCTTTTAAAATATTAAATAATTTTCGATTACAAATGACACGAAGCATCAAAAGGGATGGTATTATTTTTCTAAGTGAAATAGTAGAACTTTAAATACACGGGATGCCTTTTAAAACCTTACACAAAACTTTCAAGATGGTAGGGAAAGTTTTCTTAAACAAATACAAAGATACCTACTTGGAGTTTGTTAAGTTTGTTTTCAAACCATAATTGGCAGATACCTAAAGTAATAGGATGGCTGCTATTTGTTTAAATTTGTGCAAAATTGACTTTTTTACTATATTACTTAGTAATAAAGAGAAAACCTAACCTAATATCTAAAGATTAAATAATAGTACATTACGATACGGTGCGTAAAGTTGGCCATTTTTGAACGACGTGAAGTTAGCGCACGAGCGAAGCGAGTGCGATATACGCCGTTCAAAAATGCAACTTTACGAACGAGTATCGTATATTATTTTATAGCACGAGTGACATAAACCCGCATAATTGTAGTTACAATAGATAATAGTTATGTCATGATTTTCTAATTTAATTTATTAATTTTGATAAAAGTATCTGATTTTGTATGAAAGGAGGTATTGACATATTATGAGTAACTGGCAGGTTAGCAAGAAAAAGATGACATTGAGTAATGGCATGAATGTAAATTATAATAGCGATTGTAATGTTGGGAACACAGCAGTGGCGATTCCTGGTGTTTATAATTGGGGTGGCTCCAGCTTTTGTTATATAGGGTATAGTGTTAAGTGCGCATAACCGGAAAACCATTTCTTCAGACGGTCAATCTAACAAACTTGCAGTCTTTCATTAAGAAACCTACTTTGAAATCGCAAATAATAATTGCTTTTTACAAAAAAAAGACGTGTGGCACTCGGAGACTGCCGCGGTAAAGCTATTGCATATCATTATATAAGTATAAATTAACAAAACAAAAAATAATACTGCATTTGTGATAATAATAATAAAATGAATGTATATAGAGTAATAACTCATTTTCTTTCACAATTTTTTCGTGACTTTCTTCATTATTAAATGCACTTTGTTTATTCATATTTAAAACACTTTGTACACAAATTATACGAGTAGGTACAGATATTCACTGTTTTACAGTGGGCCAAGAAAGTGGTGTACCAGTTTTCATTTAGTTGCCTAGTTATCAAAAGTTACATCAAAGTTCATAGGCAATATCACTGAAAGAGACGCATAATAATGACGTAAGCCTAATTGTTAAGAATACGTTACATCATAACGACACATTATAGGTGCAAGACATTTTAATCTTTATTAGAAACGGATAATGCATAAGATTTAAATATTCTGAACAAAAGCATAAGAACTATTTCAGTTGACAAAATAATTCTTTTTAAAAAGAAAATTGACATTTGACATTTAAGTCCTACAACGATCTTTTGGCGCGTGAATGACGTGTGGGTGACAGAGACAGTGCCTTACAGTTTGCCTTGCCTGTATGGCACTGTCTCTATCACCCTCAAGTCATTAATATAGTGTCATTATTTTATGTCATGTTATTATTTTGTATGTTTTAAATCTAAATACGCGATAATTCGACTATTATGAATACATGTTGTCGATTCCAACGCCTTATTTAATCCAGATCTACATGTAATTATTCTTAAAACACCGAACCGACGGGGCGAAAATCAAATGTTTGACAGGTAAGATTTGTATGGGAAATTAAAATTTTCATTTTTTTAGTATTTTCCTCGCAATTTTTCATATTTTCTCATCGCTGCAACCTTCCCTGAACTTCCACGAATATTTCAAGACTAAAATTAGCCAAATCGGTTTAGCCGTTATAAAGTAAAAGTTAGTTAACTCAGTTAAAAGTTCTGGTATTTATCGATGTGTGGGTGCATAGACATAGTAACTATGTCTGTGTGTAGGGTGTAATAAATTTTCGTTACGAAATTTTTGCATTCGGTCCCCGCGCCCAAGGCCTGCGATAAAAGCTATGCAATAGCTTAAAAAAAATAACCGACTTCAATCTTGATAAGTAGAGATAACTCAAAAACTACTCGCCAGATGGCGCTCAATTCAACATGTAAGTAAGTGTAAAGTTCTCGTCGCTACAAATTAATCAAGCCCAAACACTAGATAACTGCAGTAAATCGTTGAGGAGTTCCCTCGACTGTCTTTCGGCTTCATCAGATCGACTCCAGATCTTCATGAAATAGTAGCGCTTTAATGTAAGTACTTATGATAACATGAACAAACACACTAGTTGTCCATACAATTTTCAAAAGTTCCCCTCGATTTCCCTGACATGCCATCATCAGATCCTGGTGTCCTTATCACGGGACCCCACTGCGCATATCTACTTTAGAATAAAAAAAGAATTATCAAAATCGGTCCATAAACGACGAAATAATCGCTGAACGTACATAAAAAAAGCATATATACGGTCGAATTGAGAACCTTCTTTTTTGAAGTCGGTTAAAAAGAAATTTCATACAATTTGACATTTTTATTTTTGTATGAAATAGCTAATGTTTTTTCGCGATTTTAGGGTTTGTCCCATAGTGAAAGTCCATTTTCCACTATCAACCGTTTTTCGGCAAACGATCTCGTCGTGAAAGGTCTTTCTAAAAGTTCTTGTATCACAGATTTTGTTGAATCACTCATAATTTCATGTCATTTCATTATAAACTAATTACCTACTAAATAAAAAGTAAATTAAATCAATAGAAAGATAGAAACCGTAATCACAAATCTACACTATCACGAAAAACATGCGAAAACTCGTTAGGTAATGCGCCATTCCCAGCGCCAGACCCGCGTTTCAAACTCAGTGATACGCTGATACCACAGTATAATTTTACTATGGTGATACTAAGCGATCGAAGAGGCGCGGGCGGCGCGGGCCAACGACTTTGTATGGACTAGGCATGCGCTGGCTGAAGCGCATCGCTCGCCTCGGCCGCGCTCGGCGCCGACCGAACGCGAAGACAGTCGCCGCGAGTCGCGTTCGTGATAGAAGACCGCAGCGCTCGTAAAATGTAATTATTGTACTTAGGTCTAAATAATTAGGTTGTAAATATATGATTTTTTACATTTTATTTAATGCTTAAAATTTATGGTATGGCGCCGCCATACGCGCCATCTTAGAGAAATCGCCACTGGAACACAGGTTGGGAAATAATAAATGTGTAATATGATTAAAGTATAAACAGGTTATTTTCATTATATTTTGATTAATACTTTATGATTATGTTATGATACTTTATGATTTAATATGATTTAATACTTTAATTTCATATAGATAACATATCTTTTTAAGTTGTTACAGAGTTAAAACACTTTTTAAGTTGCGATGATGTTATTGTTGTTTTATGGTGCAAAAGAGAATTATAAAGTGTAACATGAAGAGTCAGATAAAAAAATACGAAAGGAATTATCACGAATTTATTAATTTTTAAATTTAAAGTTTTCTACCACACAAAATTAGCAGTAAGCGCTAAGTTGGCAACACAGCAATCAGGTGTCAGTGACGTTTCGCTAGTGTCAAATATGGCGACTGCGATTTGTCTCTCAGAACAATTACAATTTAACAAAACTGGACAATAAGAATTTTGCAGATATATGTTGACTCAAAATCTTTGTTTTTTTATGTTTTATTATTCAGGTAAGAACTGCACGAAATTATGAATATAAATTCATTTTTGCATGGTGTGAAGTTAGCGTCATTTGCCATGTAATAAGGAGCTACTTACGCCACGGCTAACCGTGGCATAAATGCGGGTTTAAGTCACGCTGTGCTATAAATAATATAATTTATTATATTTTGATTTATGAAATCTTTTAAGTATGTACCTACTTAAGTACTTAGATTTATTTTTAAAATTTAAGCAAAAAGTTAACGCCGGAAAACTTACTGTTTTACTTACTTCATATTAGGTACACAAAATTTAATTATTACATTATTTTTCTCAGTGCAACTCAAATCATCATTAAATTTATGCAAGGTCCGTAATTTATTGCTAAGTAATTACTACAGTTAAATAGTTCTACGTCCACATATTTGGTGAATGAAATTGGAATTTCTTGGTCCGTAGAAATATTTCTCAGAACAAAGATAGCATTATATTGGCAGTATTGTTTGTAGATTGTACACAGACGATAGGTGGGTAATAATCAAGAAACTTTGTGTAGAAAGTAACATTTAGAGAACATTCTGAATAAGTAGAATAATTATTATTTTAGATAGATACTACCATGTTAATCAGAAACATTGAATTCATGAAAGAATTTTTAAATCGTTAATTTTTAAATAAGGTAGGTACATACAGTTTGTAGATAACACATTTATTTAAATGGTATAAATTGTTAATATTTAATTATTATTTCTTCTTTAGGTATGCCTACTAGCTACTACTACTACTACTATCAGACATATTTACAATCCAAGCGATGCGCGATGCGATTTTGAATAATATAAGATTTGATATAACTAAAATATTTTCTAAGCAATGTTCTTGCAACTTTGATACTGTGGAATTTTTACAGTTTTTTTATCAGGTATTATTAAAAACTGAAAAATTTTATTTCGTATTTCAATCATTATCATTATTTAATCATCATCCGCATTACATTGTATTAACATAAATGCACTTCTTCTTCGTTTAGGTAAATAAAGTAATGTTACGTGTCAGGAATACTGGGTTCGAGAAAATGCCAAAATGTACCACAAAGACTTTTATTGTACTCGTAAATACACAAATTACACGACGTACACAGTACACACTAAAACACTCTGCACGTAGGTACTAGTAAACACACTCGTCGAACACTGTATCGCTCGTAGAATTCACTTCACTTCTCACTGGTATCGCTCGTAGGTATCGCTGGTATCTTGCTGGTTTCGCTTCCGAAACTAGAATGTGTCCGCACTTGACCGATCGCCCCTTTTTATACCACTCACGCACCATTCATGGCAATCGAGAATATTCCCGCGAAGTCCGGACCCGCGTCGAAATAAAGATTCGAGAACGTTCCTTGCAACCGACTTTCGCCCGTATGACTATTGCCGTAATGGTCGAAGCGTCGTGCGTACGGGCAAGCGCGCTATTGTTCTATTGTTGACTCGACATGTTTATGGCCCCTATTGTTTATTGTTTTGCGAGGTGATACGCCAGGGCTGTCACATTGCCCCCCTCTTAGTCATGCTCGTCCCGAGCATTATTCGATCCATGAAATGGTGCCAATCTGTCCACGTGCACGATCTTCGGCTTTCTTCTGTCCCCCTGTCTGATTCGGTAGGTCACGTCGTTAATCCTCGTGACAACTGTGTAAGGGCCTTCCCATCGTGCTTGTAGCTTCGGAGACTTCCCTTTCTTCCGCAGTGGATTGTGCAACCATACAGAATCTCCCTCCTTGAAACCATGTTTCCGAGCATCGCGATCGTACCGGGTTTTCATCTTGTCGCTGGTCTTCAAACATTGCTCCCTTACAAGGTCATGTGTCTCGTCCAATTGTTTCCGTAAGTCCGCGATGTATTCAACGGTTGGTTTCGGGGCATCTGGCGGTGTTCCGGTAAGCAAATCCAACGGCAGACGCATTTCTCTTCCGAAGTTAACTTTAGCCGGTGTAAATCCCGTAGACTCGTGTATGGCAGACCGATATGACATCAGGAACAGAGGAATGTACCGATCCCAGTCTCGCTGATGTTCCTCGACGACCTTGGCCAAGTGATTTTCCAGCGTTTGGTTGAATCTCTCCACCATGCCGTCAGATTGAGGATGCGCCGGTGTGGTACGTGTCTTATTTATTCCCAAAAGTTCACACATCTCCTGGAATAACGTCGACTCGAAGTTCCTGCCTTGGTCGCTGTGTAACTCCAATGGTACACCAAAGCGGCATACTACTTCCTGGACAAGTTTCTTGGCCACGGTCTTCGCCTCTTGGTTCGGAGTTGCAAACGCTTCCGGCCATTTACTGAAGTAGTCTTGAACCACTATGATGAATCTATTCCCGTCTTCCGTCTGAGGGAATGGCCCAGCAACGTCTATGGCGATTCTCTCCCAAGGGGCTCCGACGTTGTACAGCTGTAGTTTCCCTTTGGATCTAGTGCGGGGCCCTTTCACTGAAGCGCACACTGTACACTTTCTGCACCAATCTTCAACGTCCTCTCGACATCGCACCCAATAAAAGCGTTCTCGTATTTTTACGAGGGTCTTCTTGACGCCGAGGTGCCCACCGGAAGTGCCATCATGTACCAGCTTCAGCAAATCAGCCACTTTACTCCTAGGAATAACCATTTGCAGCGTTTTTTCCTTTCCGTTGAGTGATTCCCAGCTCCGATACAGCACGCCATTCTCCAATATAAGGCTGTCCCACTGAGCCCAGTATGCCTTAGTCGTCGCGCTCGATGCTGACACATCACTCCACAGGGGCCTCTGTCCTTTGGCTTTCCATTCCATGATCAGGCTGAGGTCTTTGTCTTCCTTCTGAGCTTGGCTTACTAGCTCCGTTCCCCAAGACTCGTCTAGGTCCTGCATCCTTATCACCCTGACCTCTTCTTTAGCCTCATGCTTGATGCAATGTCGACATTCTTCGGAGCATGGACGTCGTGACAGGGCGTCGGCATTCGAATGAGCTCTTCCATTGCGATGCTCTATTACGAAGTTGAACTCTTGAAGCTGTTCGATCCATCTCGCAACCTGGCCTTCCGGGTTCTTGAATTGCAGAAGCCACCTCAGAGCGGCGTGGTCCGTCCTTATTGTGAACTCGCGTCCCAGCAAATACTTGTTGAAGTGCTGAAGGGTCTTCACCACAGCCAGTAATTCTCGCCGAGTCACACAATAATTCCTTTCCGGTTTCGAAAGGGTCTTGCTGAAGTACGCAATGACCACCTGCTGGCCGTCCTGGTCTTGGGATAACACTCCTCCGATGCCAATATTGCTAGCGTCCGTGTCCACTATGAATCTCCCTTCCCTTCTGGGATAGCCAAGAATCGGAGCCGAGCACAGATGTTCCTTTAAGCGAACAAACGCATCTTCGCAATCGGAATCCCAACTGAAGATTCTCTTGTCCTCCGTGAGACGGTGTAATGGCTTGGCTATCTCTGAGAAGTTCTTCACAAACCGACGATAATAGGCGCATAGTCCCAAGAACGCTCTCACATCGGTCTTGTTCTTTGGTGTCGGCCATTCTTGAACAGCTCTTATCTTGTCCGGATCAGTTTGAACACCTTCGTCCGATATGATGTGTCCCAAGAATGATACTTCCTTCTTGAAAAAGTCACATTTCTTTGGATTGAGCTTTAGGTTGGACTCCCGGAATCGTCTGAATACCTTCTCCAGATTCCGCTTGTGTTCCGCGAAGTTTCGTCCCATGACTATGACGTCATCGAGGTACACCAGACAAGCGTCCCCCAAAAGTCCCACCAACACTCGCTCCATGAGACGCTCAAAAGTGGCAGGAGCGTTACATAAACCAAAAGGCATTACGCGAAACTGCCACAAGCCATTTCCGGTGCCGGTGGTAAAGGCGGTCTTCTCTTTGTCTTCTGGCCGGACTTCTACTTGCCAGTAACCACTCTTCAGGTCGACCGTCGAAAACCACTTCATGCCACCAAGCATATCCAACGTGTCGTCAATCCGAGGCAGAGGGTAGCTGTCCTTCTTGGTAACTGTGTTAAGCATCCTGTAGTCGACACAGAATCTAGTACTGCCATCCTTCTTCTTCACGAGTACCACAGGTGAACACCAAGGGCTAGTTGACGGCTCGATCACCTTGCTGCGTACCATGTCCTTGATCATTTCTGCAACTTCGTGTTCCTTTGCCAACGGTACTCGTCTCGGTCTTTGCTTGATCGGTGAAGTATTTCCGGTATCTATTGGGTGAGTGACAAGATTTGTTCTTCCAAGGTCGCTATCTCCTCTGGTAAAGATGTCCTTGTAGTCCATCAACAACTTTGCTGCCTGAGTATATTCTTCAGAGCTCAAATTACTCCTGGTCGCCTCCAGCAAAGATGTCATGTGATCCGTTGATCCAGGTTTGTCTGAGTTTTCTTGGACCTTCCTCAAGCTATCCACGGCTTCACATCGGCCAATGACTGTATTCTTTCCGAGATGTATCGGCACGCTGCTAAGATTGATGACCTTTAACTTAGCGTCGCGTTTGGTCATGAGCAGTGTCCTTGCCGTGATCCAACTGGGATGATCTCCATAGTCTTCCACTACGACACATCGGTCCAGCTGTATCTTTTCGGGAAACCTAACCTTGACCAAGGTTTCCGATCTGGGTGCCAGCTTCACTGTCCTTAAACAGTACACTGCTCCTGAACATGAACCGTCCAAGAAGACTTCTTGATCCGGGAAGCTTAACACTCCTTTCGCTATGTCAACTATACAGTGATGTGCCCGTAGAAAGTCCAGTCCGATAATGCAGTCATCAGTTATATTCGCTACTAAAACAGACTGCGTGTAGATGTCACTTCCGAGTTTCAGTCTTGCTTCCGTAACTCCAAGGACGGTCACTGGCTGGCCTGTCGCTGTCTGCAGATTGCATGATGGTCGTCCATTTTCCCACATGATAGTCCGCTTGAGTAGTTCCGGTCGAACGATGGATTTCGATGCTCCCGTGTCAATCGTAAAGCGACAGGGTATGCCATTTATTTCTCCAGTAGTTACGAGGCTGTTCCCGTCACAAGCTTGTGATACCAAAACAGTAGGGGCTCGACGAAGTCCAGCCAGTGCCCGCCCCGCGGCGCTGGCGCCTCTTAGTTTAACGGCTCCTGGGTGTCGACTTGGGTAGCGGTCGACACCGATTTCGGTTGCTTCCGAGTCCGGCAGTTAATCCTTATATGGCCTCGTTCACCGCATCCGTAGCAGATAGGCCCAGTACGAGGTTGAATCACTGCCACCACTTCGCGCACCTTATAACCTTTATAGTCACTTCGTACCGCTTCTACTTCAAGGGCGTGCGCTAAAGCTGCTTCCAAGGTTGCGTGATGACCCAAGCGCACCGTTGCTCTCACTTCAGGATCCCGTATGCCGCTGACGAAGGCCTCTAATATTTTGTCTTCGACGGGTGTGGAACTCGACGCATAGGCTCGGCGTACGAGGCGCTCGATCTCCGTAGCCCATTGTTGCAGTCCTTCGCTCGACCTCTGTGACCGGTCTTTGAGCTGCGCACGATATACATGCTCAAGGTGCTTCTCCCCGTATCGAGCTTCCAATGCCTTAAATAGCGACTCCAAGGTGCGTCGCTCGGCGGGCAGGTTCTCAAGGACCAGCAGTGCCTCCCCTCGAAGAGCTAAGGTAAGTGCCGCCAATGAGTGCTCGTCTTCCCAGCCATTCCCATTTGCAACTACCTCGAACTGGTGCCTGAACGCCGTCCACGAGGTCGTGCCGTCGAAACTTGGGACCTTAAATTTCGGGGCCCCAGAGCATGAACTCGTTGCTGCCGTGCCCATAACTCTTATTTTCTGCAGCTTATTGTCCAAATCCACGAGCCTAGTTTCGTGGAAGTTTACCGACGCACTGAGGCTGTTGATTGATGCGTCATGGCTTTTGAGGGCTTGGTCGTGCTCGGCTGTACGCACCTTAACCAATTCCAGGTCCTCCTTCACGACGTTCAAATCTCCCTGGAAACCATCCAGCTTTGCGTCGATTGTCCCTAGGCCCGCCTCCATGGTTTTGCGCTGGCTTTCCAGTTTACTTTCCAGGCTCTCCATTGCTTCGCGCTGGCTTTTCATTGCTTCGCGCTGGCCCTCCATTGCTTCGCGCTGGCCCTCTATTTTGCTTTCCAGGCGCTGTAAGACGGTTAACAAGGAGGCCATATCGAATGCACTCGGTGTCGGCGCTGATGCAGGTGATGTAGTTGAAGGTCCGGTGGTGGCCTCCGTTTCCGTGCGGTCACGCCCGGGTGACTCCATCCGCGCAGCATCCAATGCTGTCTGCCGTCGCGTACGAATCCCGTCTTCACTTTGCGGTACTACAGGCATCCCACTTCTGACACCAATTGTTACGTGTCAGGAATACTGGGTTCGAGAAAATGCCAAAATGTACCACAAAGACTTTTATTGTACTCGTAAATACACAAATTACACGACGTACACAGTACACACTAAAACACTCTGCACGTAGGTACTAGTAAACACACTCGTCGAACACTGTATCGCTCGTAGAATTCACTTCACTTCTCACTGGTATCGCTCGTAGGTATCGCTGGTATCTTGCTGGTTTCGCTTCCGAAACTAGAATGTGTCCGCACTTGACCGATCGCCCCTTTTTATACCACTCACGCACCATTCATGGCAATCGAGAATATTCCCGCGAAGTCCGGACCCGCGTCGAAATAAAGATTCGAGAACGTTCCTTGCAACCGACTTTCGCCCGTATGACTATTGCCGTAATGGTCGAAGCGTCGTGCGTACGGGCAAGCGCGCTATTGTTCTATTGTTGACTCGACATGTTTATGGCCCCTATTGTTTATTGTTTTGCGAGGTGATACGCCAGGGCTGTCACAGTAAAATAAACTTTACTTTATAAAGAAAATAAATTTTCAGCAAAAATTTTATAACTTAACTTAGATGGATACAATGGCGAGTGAGAGCAATTTACAAATTTTCACTACACCTACAGACTACAGATAACTCAGGGTATTTGATATTTTAAAATGATTTTTATAAAACAAGATCTCTCAACTACTTACGTCTATAGGTAACTCGTCTTTAGTTAATTATGTTGTTAAGCTTTAACTACGTTAATCTCATTCTAACAAGCATTTTAACTACATAAACATAACGTTTTAATCGACCTTTTTAGGTATTCAACGGTGTTTTAGTACCAACAAATGGTTTCTCTCGCGTTGAAAGCTCTACTTATCTCGCGAGAAAATGCTTTTGAATTCTTGAAGTAAGAACAAGTCTTAAGTTAATTCAAGGCTTACGATGTGAAAAGTATATCTTTAGACGGATATTTTGTATATACTTAAAGTTAGAATGAGAGTTTACATGATCTCTACTTGAAAGTTGAAACTGATGTTTCTACATTTTTCTCTAATGAAGAAATTATGGCCAAATAGGTAGATACGGATCGTGTAACGTCATACACGAACATTACAGAAATTTCTTCAACTTTGCAGTGGCAATATTTAGGTATCTAGGTACTTTATAATAAGTAAAAAAATATTGAAATAAATGATTGGGAATGAAATGAATTATCTAACAAAATTATAAAAGAAAAATCAAATTCTATATCTTACTGAACTTGCTTTATTTTACTGTGCGGCAATCAAAGACCAATTTAATTAAGTATACATAATTATATTTTTTTATTTTTATTTATTAAATAAAATAAAATTAAATTAAATTAAATTAAATAAAAAAAAAATAAAAAAAAATAATTATATTTTTAAGGGTATTACTGTAAGAGAAAGTTTACAATTATTATTTTATTGGAAAGACTGTCGTTCTGTACCTATGTAGTACCTATTTTGTGTATAATAATTTAATATCTATCAAATTTCTTGTACCCACTCATTCAGAAAAAGAAAGACATTAATAACTAAGAGTAACAATTTAAATATGTAACAAACTTTACACTTTTTTTACTTCATTACGTATAAATTTCAAGTAAGCAAAACAAAAAGTTGATGGTAGTACTTAAACTTGTTTGTGAGCAATAAGGTAATTGCAATCTCTTCAAATGCTTAAGCAGTTTTTTACTTATAAGTACAGCTTACAGGAATACCAGATAGTAGGTGGCGAAACAAAATGGATGTATCTAAGTTGTAAATCATAGGTACAAACGTAGATTTTAAATACTTTTAAACTATGTTAACCGCATCATATTTTAATATTAAAGTTGCATCTTGAACCAGATCCAAGTTACAGTAGTTCTATTAGGATGTGTCAGCTCTTCCCACAGCCGTATTTCAGTGTAAGGCTATAAATAGCTTACGTGTCTAAGTGCTTTGAAGCGTGTCGGACTTGAAAATTAAACTAATTTGTCACAACTCCCCAGCATCTATTAGGCTTTGCTTGCAAATCTATTAAGCTCTAAGATGCGATTGTCTAGAACAATAGACACCTATAAAATCTAATCTTAACCGACTCTATATATTTATGCGTAAATTAAAAACTTTGTTGTCATTTTACTAAAATGACGCGGATTCAGCTATATGAGATTAGCCAAAGTTAAAATTGAGAAGGAATGTAAACAGTTTATACCTATGTTTATTTAAACAATTTATTTACATAATATATGTACTTAATGTATTTAATAAGGAACATAATGGCTGTAACATTATAGGGGGCGTGCTAACTGAATACCTCCTCCTTTTTTGATGTTGGTTAAAATAATACTGACTCTCAAGTCGGAATACAAGTTGTTTGGCGGTTGACTTAAACAAGAGGGTGGTAGCTAGCCAGACGGGCTTCAGCCCTACCAGCTTCTTATGGTATGCCAGTTACGACATTACTGAAGTAACATAGGTTTTGCATGTGTGTTTTAATAACAAATCCGTTTTTTTAAACAGACACGGTTTCTTTGATTCCAATACTATCGCGTTAAAAATTGAGGCCCGATTGTAATAAAAGAAGATAATTTATGTGTATTTCGCACCGTTTTTTATTTTTTTTACTTTTTTCGTATTTTACGACTGGCATGTTCGTAACTGCTGGTTTTAAAGATTCATTCGAAATATGCGGTTGATTTTAAAAGCCGCTATTATTTTCGAAGGATCACCACAGAAATCATATTCCCTTGAGCTTTCTACTGTGTTTTACGGTTTTTTCATTGCAGCCGCTTTACGAGCGACGCTGATGGGCGGCACTCTTCTTTTATACTCGGCTAACAGTATTCTCAGAGCCGAAGATCGCGTGTTTGATACTAATTAAACGTCTTGGATACGTGATTCGTCTGTGCGGTGAATAATGTATCTCTTTACCGCGGTTTATAGCGTTCTATCGTGGCATCTATTTTGTTTTAAATTCATGTTGCCCTGGTAATAAGGTATGTATATCTAAGCAAAAACTTTTTAAGGCGCAAGTTTTTTTTTTAAGAATTTCAGTTCATTGCTTTGACCTTTGAATTAAAGTTACATAATTAGAATTTTGACACTGCGTTCACAGCGAGTTACCTATATGATACAATAATTGTTTTTGAACAAACAGAACATACCTACTGTACCTTAATAATAATTTTCACGTCATTCATATAACTTTTGTATGAGCAAGCACAATAATCGAGGTGAGATTTACAAATATAGCGGCTTATGTCATCAGAGAGGTCTTTTAAATTAATGCCGATTGTAAATCTCGTGGCGCATTACAGATGTCGTTGGTAAATTGGAAACACCTCGACTACATTCGGGGGAGCGTTCTATTCCTGTTACTGACACCATCGCCACAGGACGAACGTCTTTGTCCTCGACAGCCAGTTGTAATTATTTCAACCTCATACCTACTCCTAATTTGACATCGTAACTTGTCACGAAAATTGGGGCGATAATTTTAAATCTGAACACGTTTGGTTGAGAAACAAGCAGTTATTGTCTTTGAATCGTTTTCTGTATCACATTACATGTCTGCTGTTCATTCCTAGTCGTGAATCACATGTCGCGCTATAAATCATAACACCACATGACGTAAATTATGACATGGGTACAGCGAATAAAGTACTATTTCAGTACAAGTCGTGTCTGAATAAATGAAACCTTAAGTAGAGTTGTCTGCAAAAACAAAGATACATATCTAAAACAAGATTTTAGTAAGCATTTTTGTAACCATTTAAAGGATACACCTTTAAATGGTATTATCAATCATTAACAGTACCGACCACGGCAATTTCTTTACAAGATTTTAACAAGCGATTTAGTAATGAGCACGATTTATAGGTACTTTAGTTTTGATTAATGCGGTTCACGACCCGCGGTAATATCGGGCTTAATCAGTTAGTGAAATGAAACTAGAATAAACGGCACAACAATAGGAAATTAGGCTAGCGATGCCCGTCTTGATTGACGACTAGTCCATTGTAACTATACTATAAGCAGAACTGCAGCATTCATTTTTCTTATAACCGAGCCAACTCTCGAGCACTCGGATGGATATTTATCTTGAGCCTGTACAAACAAATGCAGCCGTGAATCCATTTCATCATTCGACACGTCGCGTCGTTGTCGGCAACATTCGACCTGAAGAGTAAATGACGCAATGGAACGCTGCGCCTGAGGCACAAAGAATCAGTCGAAAAATAATATTTTCTCAGTTTGGATTTATATGCTACGCCTGTCAGAAGACGAGATTTACACCGTATCTGTCAACCTAGAAGACAAAGGGGCCTTGTCGAAAATCGCGTGAACATGATGTCATGCGCTCAGGAACAAATGCTTCGGCCACAACGCTCCTAATTAATAGACAAGCTTTTATGGTTCGCTACTAGAGTTGTAAAGAACTCGAGTCTTTGAGTCCTAAATTTAGAACTCGGTGACAGTTTTCACGACTCGAGTCTTAACCGTAAGACTCTTAAGACTAGAGAACTCAAGTCTATATGAGCTCTTGAGTCGAGACTCGGGACTCGAGTCTTCCTTAGCGCTCGAGTCCTTTTTACGCGGCGAGTCGCGCTCGAGTTCTTTTCCGCTTGGAGTCTTTCTGTTTAAAGCAGCCAATAAAAGGTTACTTTTGTGAGATATAATTATGTGTAACCAGAAGGCGATGTCGAAAAATAAAAGTTTTAATTAACATGAAAAATCAGTTTAATGATCATGAAAATTGTTACAAAAAATAAGCATTAATTACGAATATTATTTGCAACACACATTTAGAAAAAATATGCGAATAATTAAAAAAATATAATTTTACTCACATGAGTAGTATATAATCATTTTTGTTATTATTGTAGAGTAATTCACGTGGTTATCATTATAATTAGGTACAAAGATTTATTACAAAAAGTCTAGCCATGATGCAAGACACATTGAAGCTTGTATGGTCTTATTGCCAAGTCTGTTTCTTCTTTTAGTAATTAAATTACCGGATCTAGAAAATGCGGATCTAGAAAATATTCACGGGATTAAATCTTTCAAAATTATTATAAAGATAGATACTCGCTTTTGCCCGCGGCTGATCTCGCGTGGACTTCAGGAATCTTTCCTGGATATTCTTTTTTGGGATTACTGGAATAAAAAGTATCATATATATTATTCCAGCTTAAAATCTAGATTTTATGCAAAATTTTAACTGATTCCGTTCAGTGGAGAACAAAAATCCAAACATTTAAATATACAAATTTTTACATTTATAAGTTAGTAGGACATGTTTACTTAAAATTTGTAAAATTTACTGTCATAATAGGAGATAAAGAAATAATGCACATAACTAAAGGATGATTAAAAATATTATTTACCATAATATTGCTTTTATTCCGAAAAGGAGTCATAAACATTAACAACATAAACAACCTTTAGATTGCCCTGTAACCTGTAACTATGTATTTTAACATTATTTAACCCTGATAAAGACCTACCTACCTATATACCTATATATATACATATATATACATACATATATATATATATATATATATATATATATATATATATATATATATATATATATATATACTATACCTAAATACCTAGTACCTACCTACAGTAGTTCCTGAGATTAGTGCGTTCTACCAAACAAATAAACTCTTCAGCTTTATTATATTGGTATAGAAGTATAGATATAAATTCTAAATAAATCACTGTCAGCATTTCGAAGAACAGTTTGAAGAAGACTCGAGCTCTTTTAAGACTCGAGCTCTTTTTAAGACTCGAGCTCTTATTAAGACTCGAGCTCTTTTTAAGACTCGAGTTCTTTTTAAGACTCGAGTTCTATTTTGGCGCTCGAGTCTTCATGAAGCTCGGCTCGACTCGAGACTCCGAGTTCTGTTAGTTCACCGAGTCCTAGAAAATTGAGCCGAGTCTATCGAATTAAGACTAAAAGACTCGAGTCCTTTACAACACTATTCGCTACAGCGATCTTTTTCGGATCAAATTCAAAGAAAAATAAGAAATACGCACGTCAGTCGATGTTTATGGACCGTTGTTTATTGTGAACGTCGAAACCGAAGAGTATTATTACTAAGAACGAATTCTTTCTTTTCTTCGAAACGTAAATGGCACAAATAGTCGCTTTTTCATTAGCTCCTGGTTTTAACACGAAAGCTAAATGAACCTTATGCACGGACTGCCATATATTCGTATTTTCAGAAATGAAGTAAAACATTTTTCCAATTGTTCGTAGAATATTATAGTAATGAAAAACATCTGCTTTGTTTAGCACGGTATTTCTATTTTCATTCAACTGAAAGTATTGATGCAGTGTTCTTTTTTATCTTAAAATGACAGGCATTTTAATATCACGCTCCTTTATGACGAAATGATGGCATCACCCAAGGGCGTAAGCTATTGTCGAAAATCATAAGGCAGCTGAATGATGTACTATTATTATTATTTAAATATGCATGTATGTAGCAAATCCATTCTGAAAAATAGGTGTATTTCTATCTAGATTTACCACAAACTAATTCTCAACTCTCAAATTCAACTCAAATTCTGCCAACCCGCACTTGGCCCGCTTAGTGGAATATGGCATTAACATTCACATTCTGAGAAGAGATCCATGCTCAATATTGGGCCATAATGTGTAAAGATATTATCACTACATAGTATAAAACAAAGTCGCTATTTTGTCTGTCTGTTTGTCTGTATGCTTAAATCTTTAAAATTACGCAACGGATTTCGATGCGGTTTTTTGTAATAGGTAGAGTGAAATTAGAGGAAGGTTTTTATGTATAATACATGCATATATTCCCACGAGAACGGGATCCACGCGGGTGAAACCGCGGGCGGGCCGCTAGTTATGATCATAATTCTGTGGCTCTAGTGAAAAAGGGTATAAGTCCGATTTTGACGAAAATGAGTTAATTATACCAAAATGTTCAGAAAAAAATGATCTACCGATTCGTGAAATCAGATCTTGCCTATCTTTAAAAATAAAGAAGTTAGCAATGTGAAAAAGGGGTTAACTAACACTAAAAATATTGCAAAAGTAGGGTATAAGTGCATTCTAATTTCTTTACACAGAACTATGATTTTTTTATTTTGTGTCTTGTGATCTAACTAAACATATATTTTCAGAGCTTCATTTCATTTGGTGAATACCGGTACAAGTACACTTGTTCCTTAAAAATTGTTAAGTGAGTAACGATATCACTTGATGTAAATCCGTTTTCACCAAAATAAAAGATAAAAATCCCGAATAAGTCTTTTGATATCCGTTTTCACTTATGAAATATTTATATTAACAAATGAAATTTGACATAAGTAAAATTATACCAAAAAGTCGCTGCCATTTTTCGTGAGAAAAGAAATAACTGATTGATACGGGGTGCGGTACATAGGGGCGAGAATGAGATAGAACAAGTAGAGACTACTGAAGAAGAAGTATGGAGCGAATCTCATGAATTCCTTGGAGATGATCAAGATGATTGTTTGTCAAGACCTGCAGAAGGTGAACAAGCGTCCGAAAAAACAAGTCGTGATAATCAACAGAGATTGATGAAGAGAGCTCCTGGTAGACCACGAATATTGCGTACAGGTAGTGTAGGCCGTTCGAGAAAGATTTATTGAATTACTGCAGTTACAGAACCAAACATTTCTGTTGATGAAAATGAAGTTGAAGATTTTGTAGGTTCAGCTGAAATTAGTTTGAAGAATGCACTAAAGAGTGTTAATAAATCTGAATGGGAAGAAGTCATTTTACCTGAAGTCAGAAGCCTAGTTCAGAAAGGTACATGGGAGATAGTTAGAAGACCGCAGAATAGGAATGTGGTTGGCTGTCGTTATGATTTGACGACGAAGCAAAATATCGACAAGTCTTAGAAGAAGAAGGCGAGGTTTGTAGCTCAAGGTTTTAGCCAGCGGTATGGAGTCGACTATGAGAAAACCTTTGCGCCTGTTGCTAGACTGGATACTGCAAGGTTGTTGATGGCACTCGCAGTTGAATTGAACTTGGGAATACGCCAATAAGACATTAATACTGCTTACTTAAATGGATTCCTGGACGAGGAGATATTATGGAGTTACCAGAATTATTAAGAGAAAGTTTAGTTACGCTTATGAATCGAGAGGGAGAAGATCCAATGGTCAAGAAACGCGCGCAGGCCATGCATTTAGAATTGGATAGTGGTTGCGATTCATGCATATTGCGAAAATCATTATATAGCTTGAAGCAAGCTGGACGTCAATGGAATCTCAAGCTCAACAAGGAATTGACTGATATGGAGTTGAAGCAGAGTCTTGATGAACCGTGTCTATATTTTAAACATAATGATAATATATATTTATTCGTATTGGTGTACGTCGACGACATTTTGATCGCAAGTCAAGAAAGGGCTTTAATCACGAAGTTTAAAAATGAGTTTTCGAAAGAGTTTGATTTGAAAGACTAAGGGGAAGCAAAATATAATATGTTAGAAATAGATATTCAAAGACATGACAACGTCATTGTTTTGTCACAACAAATTATGTTGAAAATTTGTTGAAACGTTTTTGCATGGAAAATTGCAATAAATGTGCTACTCCTATGGAGATAAATTCCAAACAGAAAGAAGAGAAAAGTGGAGATGAGCGCAGCGTAGCAATCGAGAGCTAATAGGTATTTGAATTACCTAGCGAAAGCAACAAGACCTGATATTGCTAATGCGGTGAGTAACCTTAGCCAGAAGATGACAAATCCTGAAAAATTCGACTGGAAATTAGCGAAGCGTGTGTTGCGTTATCTGAAGGGAACATTTATGAAGGGGGCATTTATTGTAGGTGGTGGCTGTATATCGTGGCAATCTCGAAAGCAGCGTAGCTTAGCTATTTCAACGTACGAGACAGAGTATGTTAGCCTATCCGAAAGTATGAAGGAGGCTGTGTATCTCAACAGCTAGGTGAAGGAACTAAAAATCATGAGGTACGCTGTTCATGTCGATAACCAAGGGGCTATATTCTTAGCTCAGGGCCCTGTGTTTCATGCACGTTGCACGTTAGGATATCATTACGTGAGGGAAGTTTTGAGGGACAAGAACGACATTGAGTTGAGACATGTACCTACCCACTGGATCCATGTTAGCTGATGTGCTTACTAAGCCGTTATCTAGTGTTAAACATTACAAGTGTTTAGATGGCTTAGGTGTTAAGATCAACTGAGTTCTCTTTTGGATATATTTAAATTTAAATTTATAGGGGCGTGTCGAATATACGAACTTATTGGTGTTTTGTATTATGAGTTTTGATAGATAGTTGTTTGATAAATAAATTTTTGTTTGTTTTCTAATTGTTTTCCTGATTTGAAAATGAACTGTGTCACAGGCACCTCTTAAAACACTTTTTACTAATAAAACAAACATAATAAAACTACATAAAATGGATATAACTTACACAAAAGGTTCGCGTAAGTCTACATGCACCTTTACGGCACGTCTAACAACTATGTGAAAAAGGACACAAGTTATTTTTTTTTTGGATTTTTTTAAAATTTGATCGTGTCAATGAAAAGTACACATTCAATTCATTGTTTTGAATTACTCCAATTATAAATATTTGATTTTGTTTCTTAATTATCATACAAATAATTCCAAATGCGTATCCTTTTTCACTTATGTGAATTAACTCTTTTTGTATGTGAAAAGGGGTCTTACTTCTTTTATACCCTTGTGTCGTTCGTTTTGTGGTAAGTATAAGTCGCTATTTTGAAAACTATTCAAATTATGTAAAAATGAATGCCAGAATAAGAAAGAGCATACATTTTTTACCTATATAACACATCAGATGTATTTAGATTGACAGCTGTTTAAATGCCACACGTACATAAACAAGTAATTTGGTGCGCGCGGGGCGTTTTTTGCGTCTCCTGTAAAGTTACGTTTTTAGACTTATACCCTTTTTCACTAGAGCCACAGAATTTAGATTGAATTCACACAAAACATAATTTACTGAACACTAATTGCTCTCCAATTAGAAGATACCAAACATTCGCATTGATCATTAGGTTATAGCGTTTTGTATTGATGTGATTAAAATTTTACATGAAATTAATTACTCATCAAAACTATTACTACTACGAACCCGTAGCCTAGCTTATAGTGGTCTTGTCTGTTAAGCGAATATTCCCGAGTTCGATTCCCTACCCATATTTTTGCGACAGATATTTTTTTTCAACTGTGTGTCATTTATATAGTAACAAAAGATCTCCATACAGTAATTCTTTAAAACACCTGAATAAAGCAAACAGAAGCTTTACTGAAAGCAACTGAAAGCGTGACAAATCTCTATAATACAATGGTCGTTGTTTGTACCAGCTACCGTAGTTTTATCTCCTAAATCTCCGTCGAGAGATCGTGCAGGAAAATCTATCGCTCTGCCGTATACCAAACCAACATATCTGATTGTACCTGACGAAATCGTGTCATGCGTATTAAAAACTGCCGTATAAACACGTCTAGTATTTGTTATATTACAGTCTACAAAATTTGAATTTCAATTCACAATAGGATAAAAGTCAGATTATGCCGCGATACTTCCTAGAAAACGAGTTTGAGATATGGCTACATTTAAATATTACATTGTAGCAAGGGCCTGTTTCAGATTTAATTTAGATCCGCCGTTTTGAAGACTACAACTTGTAAATGGTACGTGACAAACAGACGGACTGGTAAAATATGTGTTGGAACTTTTCAAAGTAGAACTGAATAATGATGTTTATGATTAACGGCTATAACTAGGTAGTCATAGTTATTTATAGTTAGACGTTACTTATATTTACGTATAGATAGTTAGACGGACCCAAATATCTGTATGTAATGTAAGTCCACTGAATTTTATAGCTGAGAAGCTGTCAGCGAGGCTAATACTTTTAGCTAATTCAGATTTTTAATCTTTTCATAAAAGTGGGGCCATAAGCGTTATTTATCGGAACATATTTATCTTTTAAATATAACGAAAGGTCACTCTCACTCCTGACGACATATCAAAAACGGCTTGAGTTGAGGTATAAAGATTAAATTTGATAGAGAGGTGGCTTATAATTGGTAAAGAACCGCTAAGAACAGATTTTGTCGCATAGGTAGGTCATCCTTAAGAGGGTAAAATTAAGGTTGAGAGTTTGTTTAAATGGATAATTATCAACAAGTTTGTTCCTGGTGACTTAATTATTTGCACACGATAAAATTTAACTCTGGTTCTAATTAAGTTATGCTGCAGTCTGTACATCTATAAATATACATCTACCTATATCTATCTGTGTCTGGTTGTGATTTCAAAATAACTGTATTTTTTCTAATGCATAGGTAAAGTTACTTAGAGAATAGTAAAACACAAACAAAAGATTTTAAAATTGGGGTTTCCCTGTCTGTCTTTCTGTTCGTCTGGGCCAATGTTAGCCTTTACCTGAACAGTTTTTTGTATGGGACTTTTTCCTAAAGATAGATAAAGGTTATGGAGTAACGTATAGGCTACTCTTCATTCCAGAATTCCCGCGGAATTGCAATTTACACGGGAAATTCTCTTAGGCGTGAACTAAGAGAACAAACATTTGGGTACCGCAAATGGAACCTAGGCCACTCGTACATCAGGCTGGGCTTTTATCAAACTAAGGTAGTACCTTAGGCTACTTTTAGTTTGACCCACTTGTTATTTTATTGTTTATTAACAATCTAGAATTAGCTTCCAATTGGTAGATAGATGTAATAATAAGATAATTCCCCTTTATTCCACACACAAGTAAGTATTTACATCAGCTTATTATCAATCATACTAGTACGTACAATAGGTGGACTCATCGTTAGGCAGAGATTTCTCCTAGACAACTTTTGGTCAGATGACAGATTCAAAGAAAGGAAATGGACAGTTAATTAATTAGCACGTATAGTAATAATAAATAATATAAATAATGTACCTACTAAATTTAAAATCCATTAATTTGTTCCAAAAGTAAAATTTATCGATTGCCTTATATAAAATACTTTAAGAAATGTCCGTGGGACTTAAATTTAGTGTCGTTAGAGCAAAATAAATCAAAGACATTGTCCGTTAGTTCGTCGAACTCTCGAGTTTGAAACAAACGGAGCGAAGATGTAAATTAAATCGAGTGGCTGTAGGATGCTGGGGACAGGGGGACTCTTAACATGTTCCCAACGAGTTCTTTTTACTTTTCCAACAAGTTTCCACAAGTCTCAAGCGTTTGTCACTTTGAGTGGACGCTCAAATCTACAGTAACTCGCAAACTTGGATACGTGCTCACAATGTTCGAACTTACAAGTTCCTATGGGTTGCACGAGTGCTACTGTTTATCTTTTAAATATTAGGTATACGTAATTAAGAGTATTGTTTTAAAACTATTATAGACGCAGTCTGTCTTTTCTTTACGTAAAATACTCACTGACAGACGCTGTGACAATGCAAAAATGATGTTATATGTATTACGGGTAAAGTTGAAAGTTGGAATAGACTTAGGTTTACCCGGGTTTACTTATTTGGACATTAACCAAGCCTATTTGGGTAATGTCTAAATAAGAATGAAAATATGTTTTAATTCGGGGTTTACTCACTCATTGTCGACTTTTTCCGCGTGGTTGAAATACAGTTCAACCTAACCTATACCTATCCATAGTGGGTTGCCTTGTTTCTAGCCGATGACAAATAGGATATAGGTACCTACCTAAGTTTAATCACCGGTGTACGGGTATACCTAGTTCTAGCCGACGACAAATAGGATACACCTAGTTCTAACCACACGTGGCCGGGTAAATCTAGTTGTACCCGGGGAGAACTAGTTGTAGCCGCACTGCCGGTATTATCTACATTATCTACGTTGTTTTTGACAGAGATGTTCTCAAGATCGCTGTTGCAATAACTCAAAGATATTTAAAAATAAGTTAAAATTGACCGTCCACAAGCTAAATAGTATTATTAATATTACCCTGATGTTAAATCGTAAATGTTAAATCAAATTTTTATCTATTTCTTGGAACTGATGTAACGCGCCGACGAAACCCGAATCGGTGAAACACTCCTAACAAGGAACCTATTTGGGAAATTGCCTGCCAACGGCCATGCATAGCTTAGACGTAGGCCCTAGCTACTTGAGCGATTTTTACCCCCCCCCCCCCCCCCCCCCCCGGAACACACATGACTATGGGTGTGCCCCAAGGATCGATATTAGGACCTCTACTTTTTCTAATCTATATCAATGATCTTCCCTACTTCACTAGGAACCTGTGTGAAACTGTGTTATTTGCTGACGACACCTCTTTACTTTTTAAAGTAGATAGGAGAAAACAATGCTTTGACGATGTAAATAATGCTGTTTCACAAGTACTAAACTGGTTCACACACAATAATTTATTGTTAAACGCGAAGAAAACCAAATGTCTTAAATTTACGTTACCAAACGTTAAACAGGTTCCTACACACATTGTGCTGAATAAGGAGGTATTAGAAACAGTAGATTCAACAACATTTTTAGGCCTTACTATTGATACTCATTTGCAATGGAGTCCTCATATCAAAGCCTTGTCGGGGAGACTTAGTTCTGCTGCCTACGCTGTCAAAAAAGTAAGGCTTTTGACTGACGTGGAAACAGCAAGATTAGTCTACTTTAGCTACTTCCATAGTATAATGTCCTATGGTCTGCTGTTGTGGGGCTCAGCTGCAGATATAGAATCAATATTTATATTACAGAAAAGAGCAGTACGTGCCATCTACAGCCTCAGGCCAAGGGATTCGCTTAGGCATTTGTTTAAAGAAATAAATATATTAACTGTGATATCACAATATATTTTGGATAATATTATGTATGTAAAAAAATATCATGACTGTTTTCTTAAAAAAAGTGATGTTCATAATATAAATACTAGAAATAAGGCTAAACTGATTGTACCAAAATTCAGACTTAGCAAAACTGGTGGCTCTTTCATGGGTAACTGCATTAAAATTTATAATAAAGTTCCGATACAATTAACAGAAATGCCGTACTGTAAACTTAAAACTCATGTCAAAAGCATTCTTATGACGAAAGGTTATTACAAACTTGATGAATATTTTAATGATAAATCAGCTTGGACATGAGTTTCGTATTTTAGCCGTAATTAGAAGTAAGTGCAACTGTAACTGTGAGTGGAGAAAGAGAAAAAAAAGACTCCTTGGGAGTTTCTTGCCGCTTCTTCTTCCAAGACCACTCGCCGTAGGGATTTGTTGAAGCGATGGCGTAACTTGACGTTCGATAAGTGTTTGTAAAAACCTACTTCGAAGAAATAAATATTTGAATTTGAATTTGAATTTGAATTTGAATTTGAAAATTTGAATTTAAGAATTTCTACATTATGACGTAAAAGTTTTCAAACATATTCGATAAAAAATCTAAATAAAGCGCCACGCTCACAAATAAACGTTTGTCGGAAAACATAAACGAGTAAAATACTAAAGTTAAGGGTTAAAACCAACAACGCGTAAGTACATATGTATATCCATTGAACAGAAGTGAATAAATATGTAATCATAGGTACCTTTACCTCCGTGGCTGTAAGCCCAAATCCATAAATTACATTAAATGTAATGAATGGCCGTTTAAATATTACGCACGACGCAAGATACTTGTGCGTTGTCATCTGCATTAATGCCTGCAAAATATCAAGAAATTATGAGAACATAACTCATTTAACATTATGTATGGTATGGTTGAACAAAATTTTATGATCGCTATATTTAAACAAAGTTTCTGTCTGTCTGTAATTTAGTATGCGACAATCTCAAACGTTTGGTAAGGGACTTTTATTTCATTTGCGGATTATGTATTCATGGTAAATATAAAAAAAATGTGAAAGCGGTAGGATACCCACTACTAGATAACTGCTGCTCTAATTCTCATCAGCTTCCCAAACGACAGAGTAACAACGCTAGGAAGAAAAAAAAACACTACCAGAAAGATTGTATAAGACAGAAGTTCCCCGTAGGTCATTTTCTTCAAAATATTTGAGCTTATTAGTAGTGCTCTAGTAATTTATTTTGGATAACTTGATATTAAAATGATGAATCTACATAGTGAGTAAGCGTGAATTCATAAGAATTAACAAATGTTATGAGTATAGGTATAATATTTTACTATTTTATAAATGAGACGCATTCAGCAACATTATTAAATTTTACTGAAGAATTTTAACAATTTCTAATATGTGAATATACTGATGAATATGTTAAATATTAGATCGTTGCCTTTTGAACACAGGCTGGAATTCGTCGGCCTTGTGGCACCAGGTTTCATACATAAATTTTAAGAACGTGACGTTTAATTGTCTAATCTAAATACGTAAGCGTTCAGCTAGAATAACGTTTGAGGTGCTTTAATTTTTTGTCCTACAACCACAACTTAGGCGATATGTGAACCTAGTAGATTAAGTTTTTTGTGCTTTGCTGAGATTCGGGATGATTTGAAAGGGTCCTCGGTTTCTCCTATTGAAAGTCTGCATTTTTTTGCTTTACTTCTTTTACTTTGATTCTTTTACTTTTGGTTATTTTACTTTTTACTTGAGATAATTCAAAAAGATTTTCGGTTCCTCTTGTTGGAAATTGCTGGATTCTCTACTGTCCAGTAATCCCGGCGGTACTTGTATCGCGTGTTATTGTTTTTGTGTCGCTTGACTTGCTATCATCCTCTTTCTAAAATTGTCCAAAAGCCTCTCTTTATATCTACTGAAAAAAATGAATTGCCTGAAAAGCAAGGTATTCCGGATTTTATTCCTGGCCGGGGCAAATATTTACTGTCTGTGCAATATTTTTTTTAAGCTGTCCGTGCCAACTGCGACAAGTACCTAGGTAGTAGGTACCTAATCAAAGTGTATGGGCGTTAGTTTATTCATTTATTTCATTCATTCATTTGATTATTCAGCTTATCATGTTAGGTTGTATTGGTAACATAAAACAAGTAAGTTGTCAGATTCATCTACCTTTTGGCAAAAGTAAATTCATAACGCATAGGTACAATACCTAGTTTAAACATATACTTAACTTTATTAAGGAGAGCCTATTTCAAGTTAATTAATTGCTCTTTGTCGGTGTAAATCGTTTTACGAAGGCCATGTCCTGCACGGCTATTCTGTAAGAAACAAATTCGATATCGAAGCTCACTCAGGTGAGTTGTGTCACTTCCATTGCCAGCTTAATTGGTGCTGCCGTCGGTTTTAATTTTAACAGAACGCGATGTACGTCAAAATCAAAATCTCACCGCGGATTCAGCTATCGAGATGTCAAAGATGTCCCTTACAGAATAGCCTAGCTGATTCGGAACATGCAGTGCACCATTCGATGTTAATATATGCGACCGACAGCTCGATACGTATAAATAAGTAGGTAAACTTGCACTTCTGCAATTTGCGAGAAAACTTGTATGATATTTTCGCATTCACATGCTTATCTTATCATTAGTAATCTTAACTTCATAAGTAATTAAAATTTATTTGATGCCATATCAAAAATTTATGCATAAATGATTATCTTGATTACTAATGGTGTTGTTTAAATGGTAATTACGTGGTATCGGGAATTTCTTGCGTTACGCCGATACCTTTGCATCTTAATATTTGTAAAGTCATAAGATAATAATATAACTAGCGGTGTTAACGACCTAAGATTAAAATTTAATTACAATACAATGAATATTAATACCAAGAAAATGTCGAAATTTTATAATCATGTTTCTTATGTAGGTATACGGTTCTACCTATGTATATATACCCTTTGATGATAATATAAAATTTATAATGTTTAGGTTGAGGAGCTCTATTCATCTATCGGACTTTAAAAGACGGATGGATAGATAATAATCCAGCCAGATTGATGTATGGATGGATGGATAAATCGACATGAGTACCTAATATCTCAAGCCATGCCGAATGCCCGCTAATCTGCGTGTTGATTGTTCATCAAAATTAATTAATTAAATTAAGTTAATGATCTGTAAAATCAAAGCCAATGTCTAACAGACTGCCATGAACTTTCAAACTTTAATAAAATGTTAACAGAGAATTAAACTTCGAAAGGGCTTATTTAACGCTAGAACCTGGGCAAAGCTTTAACAATAGCATTTAAAATAAAGTATTGCACTTGTATTAGACATGTTAAAGCTTTGAAAGCTCTTCTTGCAAGTAATCGCGGTTTCTTAACTACATAGATAATTGAAGCTATTAGATTGAGTTTTTTTTTTGTTGATAATAAATAACTTAATATCAAAAGAAAATATCTATACCTAAATATTATCTACATACATGGACCTTTCGGAAAGAGCACCCGTGGATTATTTAGAGCAGCAGTATCCAAGTTACAAATCGCTATGATGATTGCCAACCTTCACGGAGACGGCACCATAAGAATAAGACATATGGACCTGTGTCCATATTTTATGAAATAATGCACAGGAGTGCGGACATTTGGTTAAGTTTATAATACATATATTATATAGAATAAGTGCAGAAAGATAACTTATATACGTATAATATGTGTTATGTACAAGTATTACCTACATTCATTAAAGTAAAACATCCAATTTAGGTACTTACACGGTCTCTTTATTTTACTAGTGTAAGTAGTGTTACTTTAGGATTTACGATAGCCATACTACAAAGACGAACCTTCTACGTTTAATCTTGAGTAAATTTGTGACCTTAAAACCCCAATTATAATTTCGGTAACAAACTAAAACCTCACGGCATGTAACGTTTACGAAGAAAATAAAATATGAGACCAACCCAAAGGCTAACACAAACATGACCTTAATTGCTGTGCACATAAAGTAACAAACCTGAATTGTGAAGTCAAAAAACAAACATTGTAAGTGCACGCTGATTTGCAGAATTGGACATTTAATAAACCAAACATTGTTCGTGTGGTGAGTTACTTATCGCAACCCATAAGGGCTGATTCACACATATCAGTGAAGTCACCGTTCCGTCTCAGTTCCGGCAAATCTTTCATACATTCTCGGCATTGTCAGCACTGACACTGCACTGACAATGCCGAGAATGTATGAAAGATTTGCCGGAACTGAGACGGAACGGTGACTTCACTGATATGTCACTGATACATTCTCGGCATTGTCAGCACTGACACTGCACTGACAATGCCGAGAATGTATGAAAGATTTGCCGGAACTGAGACGGAACGGTGACTTCACTGATATGTCTGAATCGACCATAACTGTCCCAGTGCCGAGAATGGATCTCTTCTCAGGTTGAGAAGGTTGATGCTCTAGGACACCACGTTGGCGAAGTGAGGATTGGCGGACTTCATACACTTTTGAGTTTTGCGAACTCTCACGATGTTTTCTTTCACCGTTATAGCGAGTGGCATTTAAATGATTCGAAACCGGGCCCCCCGAGTAGAGGGCTTACCTATTTCTTAATCACTAGGCTATCATCGCTATCGTTAGTCAAAGTCCGTTAATCTGCGCTAAGACAACATCGTGGCCTCTAATCTGTACACCTGGCTATGTAAAGGGAGATCCGTGGCTAGCAGTGACATAGTTATGGGTTACGGATACTTGCGACGATGACTATGGTTGGCCAAAAACATATCGGAGATGTCTTTTGTGTCGCTATCCATGAGGGACGGTGTCATTATGCCTTCAGATTGTTCGCCTAATCATCAAGGGGCGATTAAAGTAAAAAGAATATCAATTTATAATTTAGTAGTAAATCCGCCCTCGCTTCGCTTCGGGAAACCAGTCACTTCAAAAATCTCTATTAACAAATTATGTTATTCCGATGTCTAAGCTATATTACTGCAAAGTTTCATGAAAATCCGTTCAGTAAGTAGTTTTTGCGTGAAAGAGTAACAAACCCACACACACACACTCACATACATCCTTACAAACTTTCGCATTTATAATATTAGTAGGATTTGCATTCAAACAATAAAGACTGCTCAAATAAGCAAAAGACGAAAGTAAATACCAATCTATCTATTAAAATAAAAGTTTGAATAGTAAAGAAAGTTCTTGTTACTTGATCTTGTACTTTATATTAGGCTGTGTTATTGAGTTAATGAATTTTAATACAAACAAAAACAAATTTTCTTTAATTTACCAAAGAAGTACAAATCTATAAGTCCATAATCTAAAAGTAAAAAAAACTGCTGGCGCTCATATACCTACATAATCAGTAAATAAATTATAACTAAGTATTCAAAGATAGTTTAGGATGACTAATATAGTGATTTTTCCGGTGGAGTAGGGATAGCATGTCGCTTAAGTGGAGCTACTCCCACCACCAGACTTTACCGTTCAGAAATACATACATGTGCAGTCTCCTCACCTCACAGATGAAAACAGAGTGGGAGAAATGCATAATTAGCGATTGATGCACTGAGTTGCGAACAATGACGATGATGAACAATACAATACAATTAAATTTGTTTATAATTATAACAATATATTTATATTATGATATTATTATATATATTGCCGTAAAGAAGTTTCACTTCATACGTGTGTACACTAGTACACGCACACATTTTTTATAGCAACGATAATTACAGCGATAAAGGTATTGATGCTACCATTCCATCAGTATTTTCTTAAGACGTTGTCACGTTCAACTGTCGTCAGTAAACCGACTTTACAGACAACCAATTTTTTAAAGCTTGTCTACTATCTCTTCTGATGGCAATTAACTAAGTGCTCTGAGAAATAAGTCATATTCACAATCAAACAATTGAGCTAACAACCAAAAATAGACATCAAACAAAGTCTCAACAATAATGTTTGTCGCGTACAAGCGAAAAACATTATTGTTGAGACTATCTATTTATTTCTTAGCTATGATATCAAATATAGCAAAGTTACCATCACGTATGTAAAGCAAATTATATTTTTACAGCAATAAACATTTATGACAAATGATATAAACAAACCATTCATATTCGTTAATAAGTACCTCAACGCCTGTGCGCAGTGAATAGCAAGAAGCCAATACGGGAGATGATGTCATCTTGCAGGGGTTGGAATAGGGGCTGCTTATGACGTCACCTCACTGCTACATCCCCAAATAAGAGCAACGGGTCACGAGGACTTAGTCTATATAAATATAAAAAGGTTATTTTGCACTTTCACTATGAATTTGCTCGTTACCATATTTATCTTACAATACACAGAAGGCTTAAAATCAAATAACAATGATAGAAAACGATTTCATTATGTAAATGTATAAGGAGAGTTGTGTAAACACTAATATCTTGTTTTGATCCCCGCTTTAGCTTTAACCAGAGTTAAATTATTATTGCAATTGTAAACTGTTATGACAAGCGATTAAAACTAACCACAAAGGAGTTGTTGCATGGAGTTATGCTTCAGGCACAACACTATGACATGAGTTTATAGCTAATATCGCCAGATATGACGCGTAAAGGCGGCATTAGAATATAACCCTAAACCCGATCGTAATTCCGCTTAGATTTTAGGGAGGGGGGAGCGAATCAAAATAAACGAACCCTCCTTAATACTCAATTCCTTTATAGACCAGCTGCATAAAACTGTATTTTTCAAATGGATTTTTGAGTGCCCGAAACTTTGATGGCCAAAACTAAGTGTTCGAATTTACTGATATTTCGAAGGGTGGGTTTACACTCTTTTTATTCTTATAGTTAGTGCCAATAAAACTCCACATTTGAATTGCTTCAGCTTTGATCACTCTGCACCTACCTTATTTTGAATAGAGTAACAGAAAAGCGCCTGTTAACTCAGTCAAAGCAATACATAAATTAGACGTAATAATATAAATTAAATTTTTATGTTACGCTTAAAGGAGTGAAGGAAGAAATTAAATAAGTATTTCTCATTTTACTTACATAATAATTGATAAATCAGTTGGTGACCTTGTAATTTTTGAATTTTTTATGAATGTGAAAAAATATTGAATATATTTTCATATAAATAGCAGTTAAACGAGCAGATTACTTGATTTACTTGTTGTAGAGTTACTTGATTTTAAATGTTAACTGTTGAGTATGAACTATTCAGTAATACCGAAGATGATGATGCGTTGCTGGCCAAAAATGGGAAAAGAAAAAAAGTGTTGCTTGGTGGCTGAGTCAAACAAGAGAAGAGGAGAGAAGATAGCTTATTAGGCAGGCTTGGGGATCATAAATACCTATCGTATTATGAGATCATTCCAAAAATATACTAATATGTCTTTATATCCTAAGCAGAGAACGAATGCTATACAGTATATTTATTAGTAGGTATCATTTGGTATACCTGATATTCAACTAAAACGGGATCAAATACACATAACGTTTCCAATAAAATGCATTACAAGCTAACTCTTTCAATAAAACGGTAGACGAATATTGAGCTTTATAAAGATGGAGATTTGAATCGATAACTTTCAATATCGGCTATATATCTTGAAAGCTTTCCTTTAAGTATAAGGGAGTCTTTATATTTTCCAGTCGAAACAGATAAATAAATAAAAGTTAGCATTCTACAAATAGCTTGGTGATAAGTAGATGTCAAAGGTAACTTAGAAAAAAAAGATAACTAAGAGTCCGTAAATAGCAAAAGTTACAAATACGTAAAGAAATCTATTTTTAGGCTATCTATAATAATTAAAAGCATAAGTAAATTGCATAAGCAATTAAGGGTATTTATTTTTCAATCGGTACGAAAATTTAAATAAAATATAAATATGTTAGCATTTACTGGTTTACAAAGTTTGCTCATTTTGAATGTGTAGAAGATATGGAGGTAGGTACATGAAGATTGATGATAAACAAAGTTTACATTAAAATTTAGCAGCTTTTCAGCCGATTCCGGCTTTTAGGTTTACTACCGATTTCCATGTGTGACGATGGTCACCTACCATTAGGTAGCTCGTCTTCTCAATATTTTTATGAAACAATAAAGAAAAATATGTGTATGTTACTAAAAAACATAAACTAGTTTTTGTGCAATTTTTTCATTCTTATTTGATACTAGACGACAGAATATTTTTTACCTAAAAGTGTAACCGATTCTCTCCGAATCAATGCTGATGAACGTAGATACACAAGAATAAAATAGGGTTGGCGATCTGTCTGCCAAATCGCTCTACGAAATGGCCTTATTAATTCTCCTTTATGTCTGGTAGAGCACACACGCCCGTATAAGCAATTTACGTTAGACTTTACAACGTTAGCTTTCTTTATGCCACTATAAAGTAGAAACCTCCTACGTTTCTATGTAAACTGTACCGTAAATGTAATATCACGCTTTAATTGTTGTCGCCCTAACACCTGATGTCGCTGTAATTGGATTGCCACTGTTTTGTTTTGCCTAAACCGCTACAAAAGAACATTGTGTTAATTTACTCACAGGTAAACCAACGAAGTTACGTTTCACGTTACTACAATTAAGTTGAGTTCAATAATAACTATGTGCCTACCTAAAAAAGAAAACAAATGTTAAATAAATGTTGGTAGTGATGCCAAACAGGGACAGTATTACCTACCTACAAATATAAGAAATTAGATTTCCGTAAACTATTTGTGCACAATTTATGAAGTAACCAATAGTTATAGTTGACGATCATTCAATAGTGTATGTGGGTGGTCGATAACAGTATTACCGGGGTGTTATGTATTTTATGAATTTTGGGCTTGTAGTAAATAGAACAGTAAAAAAGTATAGTAGTTAACATAAATATTTTTAGGACTTTTGTTTTTATTTGCCATTCCGTTCATATTCATTTATAGCTTTTGTTTCGAAGTATTTTTATAAAAAAGTACGAAAAATCCAACAGTAAATAAATATGAAAGTAACTCAGCATCAACAAGTCCAAATAAAAACTTGTACCTAGTGGATTTTTTGTCTTGTAGTTTATTACCCTTTTACTGTAACTATACAACTTTATACAATAAACATTAAATAAAAATCTGTCTTAACAGCTACGCGACGTTCGGGCGCAGTCTCGAGCTACAGCCATCAAACTTCAATAACTTTCAAAATACGTCTTTTGATGTCCCCGTCGCATCATATTAAATAAACTCCTTTATGTAATGTCTTTTTATCTTTATTTTCCTAAACCCCAAGTTTACGTCGAGCAGAGCAGATGGATTGGAGCTAGGGCGCTTAAACCACCGTGGGCGTGAAACGGTAAAGCAGATAATTTTATTCGTTTATATTCGTAGCGATATGATAAGTAAGAACAAACAACTCGCTCATATACAGGTTTTTACAGGGATTTTGTGTTAAATCAACATGGGCTTACGGGAACAGATATTAATCTTTCTTGAATGACTCTATATGTTAGGAATCGAACCTTGCTTTGCTACTGAGGCAGGGGCTACTACAATCAACTGAGTTGCATGCCCGTGGGTTATGTATGTACCTCTACTCAAATTTCAGAAATTCTTATGGGCTGAAAAGTATCACATAGCTGCAACCATAAGACACGTACAGTTACTGCTATCTGCAAATAAAGTTTTCAAAGGCGTGAGATGTTTGTATTTATATCAACGAAATTCAATCATGTGCATACTCGAAGGAAAATATCAAAATATAAATACCAAATAGATTTTTTTATATTATTGTTGTAATAATATTTGATAATTATTATAATATTTCTCATTTCGAGATACGTTGATCAGTAGGTTTCAAATTTTAATATATGCCTTATTTTATGATCACATTCCTCATTATTATTATAGCCATGTAAAATTTTCATTCTACCTAAACTAGCGGCACGCTATGATGGCCGGTTTGACGTTTGTCCGCTCATGAAGTTCCGTATTAATTGATAACGACTTTGAAGGAAATAATTGTATTACTTTATTGACGATAGTGATGTGAAGAGATTCATAAATTTTATCGAATGTAGTTTTAGGTTTAGGACTCAAAATTTATTTATTAAATTGATTTCTAAAATGTATACAAGTGTAGAAAAATCAGTTTGCACCATTTAAGGGGTGAATGTACTTGTGAATATGAACAATTTTCACTATGTGGACAAACCTCTGAAATCGCAAAAAAATATCAGCTGTTTCATACAAAAGGTAAAATTTTTATTTTTATATGATATATACCACAACTCGGCATTTGGTTTTCTAAATTGAAAATTTTTAAAAATGGAATCTAATACGATCGTCACATAGGATCGCTGGCTAGCACAACTACTACCTCCGGCAAACTCGCGTCAATGCTCAATGCAAAACAAAGCAGTTTCGAATTGACGTTGCTTCGAAAAGTATAAACTGTCAGTGCAATGCGATTGTGATATAGTTTTGACCTGGCTTTGGATTTCAAATATTGATACTGCATTACTGTTGACCCTTGCTCGTTAATTTGGACTCTGTTCAAGCCCTTTGTTGTGGATTTCGTCGATATGACCGAACCATTCCACATCACTGTTGTAATGTGTCAAACCGGCCATCATAGCGTGCCGCTAGTGTACTTACAAATAAATTAAAAAATATATATTTTATTAAAGTATAAGGTTTAATACAAACAATTAACAAAAGTAAATTCACACGATAAAATCACTATCATATTTAATTAAAAAAAATTGATACTTTATTATGTTATCTTAAAAAAATATTGCATAGAAAATTATGTAAAACGGTTCTATAACTTGAAACTTCATCGTACCCTGGTGGGATTTGAACCCACAATCTCCAGTTCTAGGAACTGGGCCTTTCCACCTTAGGCCACAGGGAATGTTGTTTATAGTAACGAATATTTCGTACATTATATTATCAGGATGCGTTAAAAATATTGTATGTCCTTACTATTTGTAATTTATGCACAATCACATGCGCGCAAACGTTGTACGAATTATCGTACCTGTGACACCTGGGAAAACCACGAACGTAAGTATAATTAATGAAATGCCAAGAAAATAATAAGATCATATACGATGTATTGAATAATAAAAGCGAAAATTTAACTGCTACAAGTGAAATAATATTCAACTTTGTGTTTAAATTTTTGCAGAAATAGTAAGTAGGGAACATATTAATGTCTTCTAAAGTTATTTGAAAAGAAAATAGTCTTTATTATTTACTCTTTAAATAAGTATTTTTTACTCCTGTCCATAAATATCGTTACGATAATAAATTTTGTAATTGGTCAAATGAATCAGTTGTGTTTGGCGTAAAAGTTATCATATAAGAGTTCAATGATAAGACAAAGCAGTTAAAAATTAACATTCAGAGATAAGTATAATATTACTTAGTACTGGCTGGCTCTGAAGTTATCATGACATTATATTAATTTATTTTTAATTATATTATCCTCCGGGCATGCAGATCGGTGGTTATTAGAAAAGTTGATATTTTTTTTATAATTGTGTAGATTTAACAACGTTATCTGTATTAGTTATTCGCTCTTGTTAGGACAGGACCCTACAAGGAATGAAAATATTTTTTAGATTCCGCCATCTCATTAGTGGGGAGCAGACAAACCATTCAGGGTATTTGAAAATGGTCGTATTGAAAGCCTATCATCAATTTTGTGTTTACCGATATTAATCGAGAGGTGAAATGGGTTTCAAATTAGCTGCCAATTTAATTAGACTTTCACTGGCTTTATTCACTGAGCTATTCGCATTATCTCGAACCAAAAATTAATTTTCTGTGAATTTTTAACCGATTTTAGGAAAAGAGCCTCCTCTTTTCGACTGTATTTTTTTGTGTGTAACAAACTTTGTACTGCGTGAAAGATTTTGAGTGACATCTGATGGGTAGTTTTTAAGTTATCGCTATCTGGATTTTGAAGTCAGTTATTTTTTGGTAAAAAGTTATTTTAATACACTGTTACTAAACCCGCTTTCACTTCGCTTTTCATTATGAACAGGTTAAATAAAATAACACTAATAAGCACAACCCCTTACGTACGTAAAATATGTGTATATATGTATATTGTATCGTATAAAAATATTCACAATGTCACGTTGTTTTATTAACCGTGCTACCAAAACATCGAAGTTAAATGAGGTGCAGTTTATCTCAATTATAAGGTTTTAATTCGTTTAAAAATAACGCAACAATGCAATCAGGGGGTCTCATTACCGTTACCTCATTACCTCAGTCCATTTGCGAGATCAATCTACTTTTAAGTGAAATAAAGTTTATCTTGTGTCTCATTCAGCAAGAGTCAATTTATCTATTTTATCTCCGTGCCTGTTTATATGACTACAACCAAGAACACAATGGATAAACTTAAACATATGGAAAACTTGAAATAACACTAACACCAATAAGACTCAGCTCGTTCGAACTCTTTTCTCCATATTTTTGTATGTCGTAGAGATGTGAGCCCTTCGAGATGTCTAAGGGCATTTCGTATTACATATTCGTACACATTGAATATAATTGCGAATATCTGTAATAAGTGAATTAGCGATAGTCACGGCTTCATCGGCATAGAATTGTCGTTTCAATTTATCCCCCTATAGGTACATAATTATCACTTGCAAATGCAAACCAAATTACAGCTTCTTTATGTAGTAGTTTTGGATTTGTTTTGTCTGTCAGTCAATCACTCAGTAACGGAAAAGTTTTATATTGATGGCATTGTCATTTTAAAGTTCTATGTATCATGCATTCATTTACTGTAGCTGTAGCTGTAGATGTAGATGTAACCAATCGACGAGCATCATTACCGTCCCATTTGCGAGGCCAATCTAGTTAAACATTGACGTTAAATAATGATTTCTATTTCCGTCGGTTCCGTTGCGGCGCCAAATACAGTCCTGCTGAAAATTTCGTGTGTATTGCATTTATTTAGGAAAGTTGTGTTTCTGGTTTTATCACAAAGTTATAATGTTGAAATTGTTGGTAGCGTCTCTGCGTAGATAATATGTTTTAAGTTTAACATAATGTTTTGCAATAAATGATTGCTAAAACAAAATTAATATTCATTTTTAAATTAACGTTGGCATTGTACTAGTATTAGGGACAAGTAAAATATGTATTTGACACAGCTTTTTAGGGGTTTTATTTTATAGACATGAATAAGGTAAGTGTTAAGCCAAGGAATTTTACAAATCAATACGTACATTTATGATAGGACATAATATAATTATATTAAATACTAGCAAACCCGGCAAACTCCGTTTCGCCACCAGATTCGGCTTCGTTTTTTGTAACATTTCGTTTGGGGATTAAAGATTTTTTTTTGTTTTATATTTGAAAAGGAATAAAATTTTGGTTTGTAGTACATGCTATGTATCAGAAATGGCGCTGTATGTGAAAAATGATTTTCCCTGTTTTCCTCCTTTTCTGTTGAAATTTTCCCTGAATTTTGTTTGCTACAAACCTCACGGAGCCAAAGACCTTTCCAACGAATGCAAAACCGTGGAAATCGGTTCGTGCGTTCTGGAGTTATAGCGTCAGGAAGGAAAACCCGACTTATTTTTATATTATAGATTAATTATTAAAAAATAAAAATCCAAGTGCGACCAACAACCACTTAAAACCATATATATATATATATAATTATGTTTTTGGAATGGTATATTGTTGTGGTAAGAATAAAAAAAACAAACCTAAACCCTCTTTTTTTCGTTTGCGCGGCCCTCTTTCTGACGCAGTCGGGTAAAAAAACATTTTCCTAATAACGACTATAGGTCACAACTCATTAGAGCCACCCGGCACCCACTCCGCACCGCCTCGCCTCGCGTGGTTAGTATTCTTTATATGAATTTGTATGGACATGCGCTCATTACATCAACGCCGTAACGTCACCGGATCGTCTCGCTCGCAAGCTGGCCGCGCGCAGCCTGCGGGTGGACCACTCGTTGACAACTCGCTGTTCGCACGCTTACCTCGCGTCGAGCACGCGCGGATCCCGAGTGGACCGCGCGCTGCCCGCGATTGATACACGCAATAAGCTTTCTCTTTTTACCCGACTGCGTCAGAAGGAGGGTTGTTTTTCGAGTGTATGTATGTATGTCCATTTATTCGGACCGCCCCACAGCCCAAACAGTTGAACGGATTTCGACGTATGAGGTATCGTTGAATTCGTGAGAACTGTGAAAGTGGCTATATGAATTTTCAAAATGGCGCCCGAAAGTGGAAGAAAAAGAGGGGATAATCTTGAGGTTTTTTGTTATCTTAGCAATATGGGTATCAAATGAAAGATCGTGAAAAGACCTTTTCAAAAATATATATCATATAACGTCGTTTTAACACAAATTGTCAAAAACCATCCCAAAAAGTAGAATTTTTCGGTGAAAACACTAAAAAGTCTGAAATAAAAATATTATTATAAAAACAAAAAACCCGACTGCTTACAAAAGAACTCAAAAGAAAAAAACAAGTGTCACAATATCAACATAAAATACTTCATGGTGCTGCAGGCGGGGACAAACTATACTGCTACCTACGGGTAAAAAAAGATTTATCACAAATACTATGTTTGTCCCCGCCTGCAGCACCATGAAGTATTTGATGTTGATATTGTGACACTTGTTTTTTTCTTTTGAGTTCTTTTGTAAGCAGTCGGGATTTTTGTTTTTATAATAATATTTTTATTTGTTGCGTCTTTCATTTTTTTCTTCATCAAGCGCGACAGCTATGATTGCCAATTCACGGTTTGTAAAATTTGACATAATGAAACACACATTTAATGTGCAAATTATTAACAGACTACTCGAAAATTCGTAGAAAAAGCGGTGTCCACTCGTTGACCGCGCGGGGTTCACTGGTTGACTGCGAGGGGTCCACTGGTTAACCGCGGGACGTTTATTGGTGATAACGCGACGTCCACGCGTGGACGACCTGTCGACAACGTGTGGACGCCGTGCGACGAGGCGGTGCGGGGTGGGTGCCGGGTGGCTCTAATGAGGTGTAACCTTATGATCTCATAATAAAATCGTAGGTACATGATGAATCGATTCTGTAAATATTGCACTTTAAAGCGTATAAACTGCATATTTTTTTTAATTCCTTGTCCGAGTAGGCAATTAACACTTTTTTTAGATCCGAATTCTCATTACGAGTACTTTTGTTCGGTTAACGCTATCTCTTTGTTAGGCTATCAATGAATGGTTCAGATGGGTTTGATTGAGAAAATGATCAGTAAACGTGCATCGTTTATTACAGGGAACGGCAAACAAAGCGTATCTCATTCGGTGCCTCCGTTTCGCTTGATTTATGTATTCTGTTCGATCCGACGACGATCGTCATTTGTATCAATAGACGTGCAGTCTGAAAAAAGCTTTTAACGAAAACATATTCAAGGTAAACAGTCATTAAATTTGTTTGTATTGGTTCGCCACATATAGCTTTGTAAGGTGAATCATACAGTTCTTTGGATATGACAATAAAAATGAATTAAATAACCGATGCCATTTCTGGCTTCCGCTTCATGTAGTCCTTAGTAGATCTCGGTTCAAAGATCTCAAAGTTAGCGCTATTGCCTAAGTTAACAAAGTAAATGTTTTATGTAAGATAGAACATGGATCCTCACGTATAAATTGGCTGGTTATACTATTAGTGTAGGTATATTATTATTACGTAGTATGAAAAGTTATTTTTTATATTATAACGTTATTATGCATGTCTACAACTCACTTTCTAGCAGCCTAGATATTTATTTATTTATTTTATTCTTTATTGCAACCTTAGCTAAAAGGAATACAAAGGGCGGACTTAATGCCAAGTGGCATTCTCTACCAGTCAACCCTTACACAAGAAAGAAAGAAATCAAATGAAAATAAGAAGCAATTTGAATGAGTAATTCACAACTTAGGATTTTACCGAAGTTCTAGGGTGGCATAATCACTGAAGATACAAGAGGATGAGTAAGATGTGAAGGACTGAGAAAATTGATTACGTCGTACATTACATGCAATGTTCTGTATACGTGAGCATAAAATGGTGCTGTTAAGATCTCTTGCAATTTGCTGTTACTGTCTGCTGAGTGGTCAGAACGTGAGATACTATGATCGCTGCAAATGTATTCGTCTACCGCACTTCCAAATAAAATGTAGTAAATAAGTTCGCGGGGACTGTTGTGACAGTCGTTTTTTATCGAGGCAACTAATGCTAAGTACTTAGGACTCATGTTTCAACTAGTGCAATAGCAATTGAAAATAATGTATTTCTTTTGCGGTTTCGATGTTTGCAGAAACATAATATTTGTAGTAATATAGGTATATCATGTTTTACAAGCTTGAAAAATATTTTTATAATAATGTATTGATATCCTATCGTAGTATACTTGGGAGTTCTTATTAGGAGATTAATACGTACTAGGTATTGTATCAGTGATGTGCGAAATTTACTTTGTGGGTGGAAATTGTTACTCTATTGTAAAATACACTCCTTCTTTTATTTATAAGGAAATATGTTTAATTATGATTTTTTTGTTCTTCTACCTGTATTAAATCTAATAAAGTGGAACATTATTTTTTTTTCCAATATTTTACGTTTTGTTATAGCCTAATTCAGAAGCAAGGCTACATATTGTTGGTGTTAATATTATAATTATACATGAAAATAAAATTTATTAATTATTAGGAATATAATTTATATGGATATTGATGACCTTATTCAGGAAAACAGGAAACAGGAAAGTCGTGGTAATTCACCATCTTAATTACATAGAGAAGAGCTTGTGTCATGTAAAAAATTGCTTGTTATAGGAATCGCCAATACGGCCTCTCAAATTACCGTGAACTACCTTACACGGAAGCTGTTGTTAGGGGTTAGAAGTGAACAACAATAATTCCGCTCACTAACATTGGGGCGTATACACGAACCCACAAGTTTAGGACGGACCTTTGCAAATGATTCCGCGAAGTCTTTGACATATTCGTATATCTGTTGCATTTGTAACAATTCGTACAATTTTCAAAGGTTCGTGCGCATGTGAGTGAGCGATTCGCGAGCAGTGGCAAGCCATTAGTTTTATACTTTTATATGTATGAGCATATACCTCCGAACGGCATTAATATGGCTTAGAAATCAATTGTTATTTGATGATAAATACCAGGATGCCCAAGAAATTTTGCTACTAGTCTTTTGCAAATATCGACCGCGCCCTTAATTGCTTAACTCGGTCAATAACTAAAGATCAACGTTATTCGCTGGGTTACGAATGATTCATGTAAACAACTCAGTACTTAATCCTAGAATTTTACGAGTTTCCATTTAAGGATAATATTTACGTCCTTACCATCTACCTACTTACGTTGCTTACATACGGGTGGAATCTTAGTCAAGTGGTAACTTAGGAGAATGTAGAGGGAAAGAAGTTTCATTAAAACTTTATTCATGCCAAAGACGTGTTGTTCAGTCGAAGCTATTTAAACAGCCTGTCGAGAGAGTTTGAGAGGCCGCAGTTCTTGTCCGCAATGGACAATTTATCATCGTCTTGGGCGGCTATTCTGACATTCTGTATATTATCTCAGACCAATAAACTATAAACGGAGCGCCGGGAACAAAAGGGTGACGCCGGCAAAAGTAAGCCGAAAGCACACATCGAAACCAATAGAATGCCCTATGTTGGCAGTTTGAACTGTCTTCCGAACGCAACAAATTTAAACTTTATTTTTTGGAACACAAAGCTTCATTCATTTTTTATCATTTAGATCACAAAACTTCGTATTGGTGTGAGTGCCGCCGTGTGTATACAAGGCTAGGCTTACTTTTTGCGTTTTTTGCTGGCTTCATTCTTTTGTTCCCGGCGCTCCATCTATAGTTTATTGGTCTGAGTATACTTAGGTATTATTATTTGTGTGGATTTCCCGTTCGATTACGTCTAGTGACGTATGTAGGTAAAGGTAACAGAATTATCTGCATAGTATAATTAATTGTTTATTTGTTTGGTTAACCTAATTGTCGTGTCATTCTGCTATTTTAGTAATCCACAATAATCATCTTGTTTGCGTTGAATTTGTCGGTAACTGGTGTTTTATATCCTAATATAGTAACTAATCACATCAAAAACACTTAATTGGTACGAAGACATTACGGTACATTATATTACAAACGGTATTACAAACGGTAGGATAACTTTGTGTTTAGTTTGGTAACATACAGTGAGAGATGATGGCGATAAACCTTAAGAATGGTATTAAAAGACATTTGTTGTAAATAAAATTGCCTTGAAGGTTAACAAAATACCGAAATAAAACTATATAAATTTTATCAAGTTAATGATAAATATCACCGTTATAATGTTATCGTGAGGCATGAGGATAGGGCCAGAGCCACGATGTCTACCCAAGCGTCCGATTGAATACGTGCTTCTTGTATAATGCTGCGATTTGCTCGCCAATTCTTTCTGTTTATTCCTGTATTATATAGTGAAACTACTGTTTTTATGGTATACGAAGATCTACTGTATCGAGAGGAGATAAATCCATACTTATATTATAAATGGGAAAGTATGTCCATTTGTGTGTCTGTGATGCCTTCACAGGTAAACCATCGACCCGGTTTGGATGAAATTTGGAATAAAAATTGTTGAAGACCCAGGGTTACATATAGGCTACGTACTTATTTTCACCCCTAAAGGGTTGAAGTCGGAGATGAAAAATGAAAAATCTAAACCGCTTGACCGATTTCGTTGAAATTTCCCAAGAAGATAGTCGATGACGCAAGGTCAAGTTGGCATCACCTCTCCTTCTCCGATTCGCGATATAAAAGAATTTCCGACGGTCGAAACCGCGGGTTAAGCGAGTCTTTAATATTTATACTACACTTAAAAATAATGATTTTTTAAATATTGTAGAGCATAACTTTGCGCCACCGCTAGGCACCTCTTTCTGTGAAGTTAATTGGGTTAAATTAATATAGGTATTTGGGAGAACGTTAGTATTTTTCGCTTCGTCCACTTTGGTAACTAAAGTTTCGTAACCAGTTACGAAAGAGGAATTTTCTTTCGCTGTTTGGTAACTAGTTGTGAAAAGAGAATTATTTTTCCATTTTCGTAACCCTTCGTCCACTTTGGTTAACTAAGGGTGCCCATTCATTAGTTACAAGACTGTTTTTCCGAGGATCTATACTACTAATTTTTATGTATAATTGCAAACCCTTTTAACATTTATTAAAAAGGAAAACATTAGCATTTATTGATACCTTTTTTTCACATAATACTTGCTCATATTTTTTTTAATCGGTTCATAAATGTTACAAATTCTATTTTTAAGCCATGAAACATTTTTGAAATTTGGCAAAATTAAATAATTCTCTTCTCATAACTACTTACCAAACAGCGAAAAAAAATTCCTCTCTTGTAACTGGTTACGTAACTTTAGTTACCAAAGTGGACGAAGGGAAATTTTCGTGGCAGCAGGGGGTGTGTGAGGGTTTTCTTTAACAACGGTGAGTTCGCGGCTCGTTATATTCCCTTTGAAACTTGATTTGTTGCCAAAAATTGCCATTGTTTCTATAATATAATTTGTTTGTTTACAAAAAAATTAACCGACTTCAACCTTGAAAAGAAGAGATAACTCAAAAACTACTCGCCAGATGGCACTTAATTTAACATGTAGTTGTAAAGTTCTCGTCACTACAAATGAATCAAGCCCAAACACTAGATAACTGCAGTAAATCGTTGAGGAGTTCCCTCGACTGTCTTTCGGCTACATCAGATCGACTCCAGACCTTCATGAAATTGTAGCGCTTTAATATACTTATGAAAACATTAACAAACACACTAGTCGTCCCTACAATTTTCAAAAGTTCCCCTCGATTTCTCCAAGACACCATCATCAGATCCTGGTCAGCATCATCAGCGTACTAAACTTTGCATATCTACTTTACAACAAAAAAGAATTATCAAAATCGGCCCACAAACGACGAAAAACTCGCTGAACACACATAAAAAAGCATATATACGGTCGAATTGAGAACCTCCTTCTTTTTTGAAGTCGGTTAAAAAGTGTATAAATACCTAAATACTAAAATGTTTTCTTTTTTAATAAATGTTAAAAGTGTTTGCAATTATACATAAAAATTAGTAGTATAGATCCTCGGAAAAAGTCTTGTAAATAATGAATGGGCACCCTTAGTTACCAAAGTAGACGAAGGGTTACGAAAATGGAAAAATAATTCTCTTTTCACAACTAGTTACCAAACAGCGAAAAAAAATTCCTCTTTCGTAACTGGTTACGAAACTTTAGTTACCAAAGTGGACGAAGCGGTATTTTTTTCTTAAATTGATAGGTACATTTCAGTTTAGGGTAATAATGTTTGCTAAAAAATGAAATTCCAATTTTATAATCTCTACATAGGTATACTACTAATATTAAATTAATGACATCTAGTTATTTCTAATTACTAATGGCGTTTCGATAGTTTGTTGTCAGTGTGTAATGAGTAGTGGAATTACTTCACTCAAATTTAGTTCACTCAAAAACTAACGTTTTAAAAAAATAACCGACTTCAACATCGACAAGTACAGATAACTCAAAACTACTCGCCAAATGTCGCTCAGATATTTCTGCGTGTACCTACTGGTTTTGATGATTCTCTTTATATTCGAAATCTTATCCTTGTTTTGTGGTCTCATTTGAATTTCAGCGAGATCTAACGATTTTTTTATATCTCCGATAATGCGTATTTAAATTCAATTCTACTTCGTTGACAGTATTATCGCCTTTTATTATTTGTCGATTTTGAAGTCGGCTTTTTGGTAAAAGTATTCTAGGCTAGGAACACATCGGTGTTGCCACTAGTTGAAAGTACCACTTAACATACGTACGGCCGCCGCTAGTTGCATGAGCGCCCGTGTGTACTGTTTTTGCAATCCTCCCTTAGCCGTTGCTCCAATTACCAAGCGCATATCGGTTTACTTTAATTGAAATAATATTTCGTTTTACCCTTCCATTGTCCATTTGCCGCCCGCGTACGGTGCGTTGCATGCCCACTTTCGACAGCCCTGAACTGTCCTTGCGCCTGCTTATAAGCCTTTTAACAAAAAAATAATCATTATGTGGACACTTTAACTTACATAACGCAATACCAAAATGACATAGGAAATATTTCATATCTACGACTATAATTGATAACGCTGAGTTGTGGGGAACATACCGACGTATTTCGGTTATTTTGCGGTTAGATTAAATTGGGTTTAACCGTTTGTTATAATTTTAATGAGATAATTCCAGCTATTTTTACATTACCTACTAGCAACTGGCTTTGTTTTCGACCCTGTTACCCTAGTGAAAAAATGGTTAGAAGTTATTCGCTACATAAAGGTGCACGTAACATAACACGCATAAAATATATCTGTCAAAACATTCAAATGAACAAAAATTCTGAAAGTTAGTGTTAAGGGATCTATTGATAATTAAATACAAATACTCTGAAACATTTAAGTTTTTTCAATAATAGTTTCCCTGAAATAATTTTCATATAGGTATCCTACAGACATCAGTCCGTTACAATTTTATTAAATGTTTTGATTGGTTTTCTCGTAACTATTAGGTATACTTCTTCATAAGCATTTATTTATTTAGAAAAGCGATTATACATCCCATACATAAATAAAGCGCCAATATATTTGTGTAATTTAATGCAGTTCCCGATGAGTAATTGAATAACGTGAGGAATTGGGGAGCCGAACGCAATTAGCAACGAGACATGAAAGTTAATGTTGTTAATGCTCAAACGAATTGTGCAGGAAATTGCGCTCCAGTTTCGTGAATCGCCTGATTGGGCACTGGGTCGATCGGAGTACTTATCACCTGAATTAAAAGGATATAAAATCTCTTACTCTACGGCAACACCTGCGTCTTAACGCGTTAATTATCGCGCTAATATGGTTAATTAAGAAGAAATTAGACTTAGAAGAAATTAAATTGTTAATTAGTGTTATTTTCATGTTTTAGAAATCAATGATAAATAAAGCCTAAGATATTGTGATACTATGACTGTACTAAGTTAAAGTACCTCAATGCTAAGTAACAGGAGTCTAAAAAAACAATTTATTTAAAATAAATTCCTAAAACAAGAAAATAACATTAGTTGACAATTTTGAGAAGTCTAAATTCTTCTTAATTCACCACACAGACGCCATTTAAGAAATGGTACCAGGCAATGGGCAAGGAAAGCCGTGGGTCCTGGTATGTTAGAGAGCAGTTGTTAACCAATGTCAGAGACCTTCAGGCGCCTTAACATCTTCCGACATTTGTGTTGGTCATAAACCCTTCCATCAAATCTGAGCCATTCAGAGCAGTGGAGTGTTTTCTAGGCCTCATTTGTATTGATTTTTTACTTTGTAAAACCTTAAAAATAGGGTTTACAAGGAAAATTCAATAGTGGCGAAAGGTATAAGGAAACTCTGGGTGCTATAGGTATAGAAAAGTAGTAGGCCGTTAATAGATTAAAGCCAAATAAACATCTAAGTAGTTGCGTGACGTGCAATTTACACGTTAATGGCAAGTCTTTAAATTTCCCAGTGAATCATTCATGACAATTAGCTACATACTATAGGGAGGTACCTAGTTTTCGTAGATTACCTATTCGTATGATTTTAAAATTGAGTAATAATAATAATAGTAATAGGGATCGCGGATTCCATATATTTTACCATAATTACAGTAGGTACTTAAAATAAATTAGGTAATAGTTGAAATTTACCCATGGCCACAATCAAAACAATGGGATAGAAGCCTGTGTAAATGGATAAATTTAATAACTGAGCAATGTCAAAATATCAAAATGCCAAATAACCTGCATATTTGTTCCTAAAGAAAGAAGATTTCCTTCTAAAGATAGAAGGCAAATTGTGATATTCCTTTTTAAATTATCGCCGGGAAAATTACAGAAAAAAATGAAAGCTGTCGGTATCACTCCGATTTTTGAGAATCCAAATCTCGACGTTTCTAGGTCCAAGGAAGCTATTGTGTACTTAGTATTCCCGCAATGCTGTATGTTTTTTTATAGAAACTGCAAGAATTCGAGACAAATCAATTTAACTATTATACATATAACCTTGAAGGATGGCCTGCAGAGTTAACCGATTCTTGGTAATGAAATAAGGTTATTTAAACTTAATCAGAGTTTCTATTTGAATTTATTTCATTATCTACTTTTAATTTATTTATTTATGAAGATCGAAGATGGGAATCGTCGAACTTGTATAACTTGGTTCAGAACAACCATACAACTTTGGCGCCATATTAACTAAGTATTGCTCCAAATTGAGAATTCTAACAATATGTAAAAAAAACCGTTGGCCGGCATTTTCAGAAAAGGCCCAAAAATGTATCGAGCCGAAATGATCTCCTCTATTTTTATATCTGATTTTGCAGTACATGGTTACTCAAACTGTATCATCAAATTGCATTAAAGCTATTTTCTTCACTCCTTGTTGATTGCTTCTTTTTATAATAGGGTGACTTAATGCCAGTGTCATTGCAAGCAGTTGTTTGGTAGGTTTTAAGAAAAAATAAAGTAATGTATGCCTACCTACTGTAATAACTCATTTTAAATGATTTAAACAACAAAGATGCAAGTACATACGAGTAGGTATACTTATTGATGTGATTTAATAACTATAAAAATCGTCGTATACTACGATATAAAAGATTTTTCTTTAGTTACAACACGAAAGCAAAACAGTGCCAAACAAGCAAAACAGTTTAAATCATAACCTACGAGTATTAAAATGTAGGTAGATAAGCGCAAAGATAGAGTTCCTAAGTTATTCGTTTATTCCTGAGATATTTGCAGCTGGGAAAACCCATCCCGCAAACAGCTAGTTATAATGAAAACTTCTGTATCAACCGTATAATGATAAGGACTGACAAATATAATATAATTTTTAATATACACTACCAATTAATTAACGATAGTAAAGATTTTCTCAAATCGCTATGTGTGCACTTCGCGCTAGCCGCACTAAAAATATTCAAAACAATAGTGACATGTGAATATTGATTACAATATTGAGGTGGGGGCCGTATTGTTACCAATCCATATCGACGGGGGCAGGGTTATTGTCAATAACATTTTGCGATTGTAAGTTATAAGTAATATTTTAGTAGAAATGAACCGGCCTTCGCTCGGTATGTAGTTTATTCACCTCAATGCACATCCTTGCAAACAACGCTAAAAAAGTAGGCGCTCAATGTACATAGTATGATAAAGATTGGTTTTAAAGCACTATAGGTTTATTGCAACATGGACAAGTAAAATAGGTTATCAGTGTCAAACTCACACTCGAAGCGATTTAGACTTTGGTTTAAACTTTAATTTAATTAAATAGATGAAGTCATCACTTTTTAACGAAATTCCCAATAGAATTTGTATACAATTCTTTAAATTTTGTCCCAAGATAGTTTCCTTATCGGACTTTACTTTTAATAAATGTTTACTAGTCGCTTTATAATTTCATAAAGATGATTAATTTTTGATCGAGTATATAGGACGGTTTTTCAATATTAAATTAGACCTTTAATTAAGACATTTTTTATAAAATAATAACTGTCTGACAGACATTTTCCTGCAAGATATCTTATTTTTATCAACGTTGCATATTTATACACAACATACCTACACGCATACTTTTACTGTATTTTTGTATGCCAGCATCTCAATGTCTTCAATTTGTTTGGCTGAACTCTTACCTAAATATCGACAATAGCACCACCTTCTGGTTCCATTGGTTAATCTAAAGAGATCCACTCAAACACACAAAGGTTTGTGAAATGCACACGGATAGAAGAAGTACGCGTAATTTAATTTGTTGCAAATCTTTCAAAAGTTATTTTAAGTTCGACTACAAAATTTATCAACAACTAGCTTTTGCCAGCGGCTTCGCCCGCGTGAATTTCGTTTAAACTTCACCCCTTTATTTCACCCACTTAAGTGTCATAAACGTAAGAGTAGATAAAATATAGGTATACTTAATCAGAAAGCTTCGAACTGCTAAGCTATCGGGAGTTACACGTGTTATTGTGAGTCAACCATAAAAGATAGACATATGCTGTCGTGGAATATTTTTTATATAATTTTAAGGAGAACATTTCCGTCATACATGATTTCTGTGTAGCTTTAACCATTAAGGTTGCACACGAGACGGAAGCTTAAAAAATGGAGTAACTTCTCCCGTTTCCCCAACATTTCCCTTCACTGCTCTGCTCCTATTGATTGTAGCGTGATGAAAAGTATACTATAACCAGCGCGGGAGTATGAAAAATAATTGTCGTTAAAATCCGTCGAGTAGTTTTTGTTTCTATAACGGTTATACATCAGACAGACAGACAGACAGACAGACAAAAATTTTACTGATTGCATTTTTGGCATCAGTATCGATCCCTAATCACCCCCTGATAGACTCTCTACAGATTTATTATAAGTATAGTAGATATAGATTTGAAAAACGTACTTCATAGTTCAATAACAGGTTTATCCGCGTCGTTTTTGCGGACGCTACACTCATAAGCTCGCATAATAATATACACGAGTATAAATATATTGAAGTTGACCTCTAAGATCCAGTGTAGCGGAGTGGACGAACAAGTATCGTCATTTATTTATTAACATAACGTTGTTTTACTCCAACGCTTTAGTGCTAACTGACAACCCGGTGATGACAGTAGTTTTTGTTTAGTCCAAAAATAGAAAAAAAAAACGAAAATGAATTATTTAGTGTTATTTGGTTTTACATTACTTTGGAGTTATGCACGTATGTATACACTTTACTTACTGATTTGCAAATAAATTAAGAAATTAACGGAGTTGGGATTTTCACGAAGAATTATTATTTACTTTATATCTCAGTTTCCATCGCACCTTATCAACAAAGTACTGGTCAAAGATCACGCTATTAAGACGTGTATGAACAATATTATAACTTATTTTCCTTATTTTTATAAGAACTATTCGAGTGATGTTTTAAAATTGAGTGTGTATTCGAACAAAGGATTTACTGATCTCCAGCGTTTAATCACAAATTACTTATTATTATTGTATGATAATTTTGTAAGTTTGATGAATACTAAATTTACCATACTTTTTTAAAATACTTACTTTCTTGAAAGGCAGAAAATAAATGTCATGAGAGGTTACTCCGGTTCTTAATAAACAGTAACGTTTTCCTGTTCGTTATCTCAACAACAATTTCAAAGATATTAACGAAAAGACCAAGTTACGCCGGGTACAATTATTTTTACTAGATATATAGGTATTTAAGTTTAAATTGAACCTTGGTTTATCTTCAATATCTGTCAATATTTACTCCATTTGTACTAGTAATATTAAGACATATTTTCTTGGTTGTTTTCCTCATTGTTAGTTATTTTTGTGCTAGAATTACCTAACCATACGAATGTAACGTTGGAATTACCCGTAATTCGTGCTTCGTATATCGGAGCTATGTTTCAAAGATTACACTGTGAGTTAAAAAAAAAATTGGTTCTCAGTTGGTTCGGCAAATGGGATGTCTAGATGTCAAACAATAAATAGCATAATGTTGGTACCTACATCTTCTTCACACAAACCGGATAAACTATGCAAATGAACTTCTAAATCATCATTGACATCATCATTATCGATAAACCAGTCCCATAATAATTAATGGACGCTATTTTTCAAGCATACAGCGTTAAGACAATACTTACCTCGTTAATCCTCTATGATTACGATAGTCATTTTTGCTTCATTCGCTGTTAGGTATTATCAGTTAAAGGAATTAATTTAGTTTCGTCTTTACTTTCGATCGATTCAATATTATTGATGTGTTATTAATAACTAGTTCCACTACATATTTAAACGTTAGAATGCCCATTATATCAATGATTTCTTTGTCAATATAATCGGCAGTTCAATTTTATTTCATTAGGTTCTGCGCTATCAATCTTCCTGTTTACAGGAGACCTATACGAAAATGTTTAGTTTGTATAACTACATTTGAAATGTAACATATCATTCCATAAAGTAACCCTATTCCATGCCCATATTTTGGTCTTACAAATAATATAAAAATAAAAGATTTGCCTGTATGACATAAATGGCTTTCATAAGAGGCTCATGAGTTTTTCTTTGCTTCATGTATATTTATTCGAATATCATTATAAAAGAAATTTATATCTTTTTTCAGATTCATCGTGCGTCACTCCTCTCGGTCAAACTAGTCAATGTATTTCATTATACGACTGCACGACGTTACTCAACGCGTTTCAACAGAAACCTCTACCAAGCCACGTCGTTAGTTTCCTGAGGGAGTCACAATGTGGTTTCGAAGGATACGTACCCAGAGTATGTTGTGGACCCCTACCTGCGCAAAAGGAACCTTCGCCAGCAGTAAGTAGACTGGACTTACAATTTTTCTGGATCAGTAATTATCTTTGACTCTGATAGGACTAGCTGTAGCTACGCCTTTTTTTATAGCCTGAAGGGCTAAAATTATGTTTTCCCTACCGGGATCTTCTTCTAAGTAATCCGTCCGTCAGGTAATGTGAATCTCAGATATGTAATGTAAAATTCTGGCTTTAAGCGCTCGTAGGATCTCCATGTATACATATTTTAAACTATTTTATGTTCTCTTCATGAACGTTTTGACGTATTGATTTTCAGACTACTTCAAGACCAGTAGTTGCTCCAACTATCTCTGGAACGGTAGATCCAGTTAACCCCGAAGATTCCTACCCTACGCCAAGGAATCAATGTGGTACAGATACAAATGGAGACAGGATTTATGGTGGTCAGTTTACTGACTTGGATGAGTTCCCATGGATGGCACTCCTCGGTTATCAACCTGGTAAGTACTATTGAAAATGTACTATTGAAATGTGATACTAAAAGTGTGAAAGTAAATCTGTTTTTCTCTCTGTCTGTTAGACATTCACGTCTAAGCCACGTAATTTGATACACAGATAGAGTTGACCTTTGGAAGGGACATAGGCTAGTATTTATCGCGAATGAAGTGGTTTTAAATAGGTGACTTTGTTTACTGTCAAATATAAATCCATGAAAGAATTCGAGTTACAGGTACGGGATTATTTAATATAGAAAATCCTCCTCTTTAGGTCGTGCGCTCACTGCTGAGCATCGTGATGTTTCAACCTCAATTGGATAATACTTGGCCTGGGTCACAGTGCATTGCTTCATTCAGTCGGATGTTTAGCTGTTCGGACTCCTGATCTGTCCACCTTTTCGGGCTCCGTCCCCTGGGTCTTTTGCCATCTATTTCATATAGAAAACACAATCCCTTGAAATCATTTTAATGATAATGTTTTGCTTTGTCGTGATAATGATCATAGATGGTGCATATATTAGGGGCCAGCCTTGGTGGTAGGAGAATATCCCCATAATTCCCATTTAAATTTACGTAGAATATACCACCTCTAAGAATGAAAAATAGTGGATAAACAAGTTTAACGGGATAAATGGCTCTTTGTTTTCTTAAACTTTGATTATTAGAAGGAAACTGGTTCGATGGGACTTTTAATTGTTTAGCAATGTTTACGCATTGTACCACTTGTTGTATTTTTTTCTGGTATTCTATTCCAGCCAGCAGACGGGATCTGACATATCAATGTGGTGGAGTGCTGATCAATCACCGCTACATTCTGTCAGCTGCGCACTGTGTTGTTGGCGAAATCGAAACTGCTGTCGGGAAACTGTAAGTCTTTTGTTTCTGTTAAAAAAATATTGTATCGTGTACGGTTGATGTTGTATTTGTACTTCATGTCAGGTGTATTTTGAAGTGTCCGTGTTCACAGGTTTTGGAAGTTTTGTTTTTAATGTTTATTTAGTGTGATAGTTAGAGATATGAGATCAATACGTGTTATTTGTGAAAAGGGAATTGGCATAAAGAACATCTATAGGTAGATACTAATTTTGAAACGTTATCCCATTGGAAAAAAATATTAATTTTATGTTATACGTATACTATAAATAACTAATACTTGTTCTAAATATATTTTAAATCTGTTTAGTGGTTCAGCATTATGCAGTCAGATATTAACGTACATGTAATAGGTATGCCTCCATATTGATGACAAAACCTACCTAATACCCAAAATCTAAAAATGTCCAAAAATATCTAATGCGTAGATTTTACCACGATAAGGTTTAAAAAATTAAAATATTTACTATTTAAAAGTAAAACTGTAAAAATGGTATAGTATAAATATATGTATACTTAATTCTTCGATTTGTGTTGCATTTCAGGAAAACAGCTCGATTGGGTGAATACGATTTGCAGACCGACCAGGACTGCTTGAACTCCGTGTGCGCGGACCCAGTGCAAGAAATCGCCGTCCACTCTGCCTACCCTCACCCAGGGTTCTCCGACAAGAACAAGAACAGAAGAGATGATATCTCCGTTATACGTCTTTCCCAGAGAGCTCGTTTTACATGTAAGTCATAATTAATTCTTACTAAGTATGGTCAAGTATGCTTGATTACTGAATTGGTTAAGCCATGTCGGCCTTCGGGTGGCCTAAAAACTTCCGATCCATGGGTTAGCCAACAATCCGCAAGGGAGCATCGCGAATGAGGAGGCCTAGCGCTCGTCCTTGCAGTGGGCCATTAGGTTGGATACAAGTATGATCTAGCTCTTATGCTCCTTTCCCGACAAATGTAAACCGAGAAAACAAAGAGTTTCCCGTTTTGGTGGACAGGTTTTTCGTCCATCAATGATCTTAGACTATCGGGAAGAAATTCTGAGAAGATTGCCTTTAATGGAAATAGTTTTTTCTGCAAATATTGCCACACTCTTTACCATTGATACTGGTTACCGTTATGGATTTACAGTTCCTTTTCCTCAAATAGACAGGACATAGAAACAATAGAAACAGAAAATACGCACATAAGTGTATCGATAAAATACCAAAAATAATTTATGTGTCAACAATTTAGTAAGTGATTTTTAATACGATTTTCCTTATCTGTATCATGACAGGCAATAAGGAAAATAAGTTGTTAATTATTATTTAAGTTATCACACAATAACGTCATATTTACACTACGTCATACGTATTATTACTGCTAGTTAGAGATATATGTAGTTAGCTGATGTCATAAAATATTTTTCCCATGAACGTTGGGTTATTCTCGTAATGATACCAAGTTACTTATCGTCTCAAAATAGCGGATTGTCAAGGAAACAGCAGGTTATCAGATGATACATCTTTGTGACAGTAATGGATATTGTAACTTCGGTGTTCTATAGCGGAATGCTATGCGTAAATGTGTTTCTAAGAATAAAACAATTTATAGAAAAATGCACAGACAGACCAGGCCTGACGGTACCTTTACTGCTCATAAAAATGTTTTGCAAAAAAGACATCATCGACAGTGACAGCTGAGAAGGAAACAATTGCTTCCTACTGGCTCTCTGACACTGCAGCTGAAATATGGTACTACAGTAGAATAGAGTTTTGACTAGAGAAGCTGTAAAGACTTTAATGTCGTTATCTCGGCGTTTGAATTAGGTCTCATCATTATCATGTTATGATATAAGGAATGACGTCAATGGCTTACCGTTGTAGAAATTATAGTGAAAGTCTTCTGCTTCATCAGAACTCCCAGCTTTTGGGTTATAAGTTTCTCCAGCAAAACATTAAAAAGTTGTATAGTACAGAGCGCTTGATAGACTTACATACGAAAACCGAAGAAGGTAGAACGTAGAATCGGTTGAAGGCATCTGGTAGACTTACTGGATCCCAGGGCTGTGACAAAAAACTTATACTAGTTCAACGGTTAAACTAATCGATAAGCAAATTATTTGAACGAGTGGGAATGAGCCGGGCTGTCTATCAGCCGAGGCCATCTTATATAATTTATTTATGCCTTTGTTATTAAGCAATTAAATTTAATATTTAATTGCTCTCTTTCAGATTACGTACAGCCAATTTGTTTGTCAAGCAACAACTTGCGATTAGATGACGGAAGCGATGTGTTTGTAGCTGGCTGGGGAAAAACCTTGGAAGGTACGTAATCTCCTAATGTTTTATGTTGTGTTGAAATTTGTCGGTGTGTATGTCTGGAGAAATTATTTTTATCGATATAATCTCTCCGATGTGTCCTTATGAGTATTTGGCAGTTACACTACTATGGAAATGTTTGACATTCTTAATTGAAGATCCCTGTGTTGAGTCACACAGATTAGAAGAACATGTTAGTAATAGTTAAAAGACCATTATTATAAATTAAATAAATAAGTTAAAATTACTTTTCCAGGAACCAACAGCCCCATTAAACTCAAGCTGAGCTTGCCAATCTTCAGCAAGAGCGAGTGTGTTTCGAAGTACACCCGTCTCCAGGTAGCATTAACAGATAAGCAGATTTGTGCTGGAGGAGTGTTCTCTCAGGACGCCTGCAGGGGTGACTCTGGTGGTCCGTTGATGAGGAGTGTTGGAGGAAGCTGGGAATGCGTTGCAGTGGTGTCCTTTGGCTATGGATGTGGTAGGGAAGGATGGCCAGGAGTCTACACCTCCGTCGCTAGTTACCGGGACTGGATAGAAGAGACCATGAGGTCATCCAACGTTTAGGACAATCTAGGAACCATTCAGACGGAGCTATTGCTAATGTTGTCAAGTTATTTTCTACTTGTCCAATAAATCTCGCTTTATACCACGATGAAATTAATTGTATGTTTTACAATTATGATTTTACGATGGAATCTCAAGAAAATGTAGTCTGAATATAATATCTATTGTAAATTTAAAAAGTATTTTATTTCAAGTATGCTTAAGCGCATTACACTATAACAAAAATTATCTATATCTAATATCTTTAAACGAGCAATTCTTGTATATTTATTTATTTATTTATTTATTTATACCTATATATATAATCACGATCTCGGAAACGGCTGCAAAGATTTTCATGAAAGTTACAGATTAGGGGGTTTTCGGCTCAAGGAATCGATTTATCAAGGTCCCAGGTTCGAGAAAAGCTCGGTTCCCGAGATAAAGAGATTTTAAAAACATCATACTGACGTCATCTATGAAACATTAGGATAACTTCTATGAGGTACTGTTTGTAACGTGTTGAACTGACGCCATCTATGAAACATTAGGATAACTTCTATGAGATACGGTTTGTTTGTTTCAGTAGTATGAAACTAGATGGCGCTCGAATATATTTTTGTTTTTACCTACCTATTTTCTGTTTGAATAAAATTAAAAATCAGTGCGATTATCTCGCTTGACCTCGCAGGACGCGTAGTGATAGTTTAACGTGCGTTTGTGATATTTACGAGAATATTTGTAAATAAATGTTAGTTTTGTTATTATCGATTTAATAATATATTTTAATAAAGTTTTAAATAAATAATGGTCAGATCGATGAAATTACTATTGTTGTAAATAGAATCAATAAAATTTTAAGTACGCCTAACAACTTGCTCATTAAACTAAAAGTATATTTATTTATGTTGTTTAATTATCATAAACATTCAATACATTTTATCGCAAATAAAAATTTCAGTCGGGGACTGCCTAAGCCTGCGAAAAGTACGAAGGAAAGTTCAATGAATTTATCTAATTAAGTATGTACCTATTTAAAATGCAATTAATTCGCTCACACAGTTAACTTCTATGAGGTACTGTTTGTAACGTGTTGAAATTTCAGTAGTATGAAACTAGATGGCGCTGTACAACTTTGTGAAACACGCTGTTGAGATCCTTTGGCCGTAACATAAGTAAAATGAATTTTGTGCTCAGTGAACAGTTGTATGATTTGACTCCTGAATAGATGGCGGAATTCCTCGTATTTCTTGCGATTCATACTAAATATAATTTTCAACCGAGCAAAGCTCGGTCAACCAGGTACTATTACTATTATCTACATAGCATCAGGAATTTTTAGTAGTACGGGTAGGGGTAGTAAAGTATGAAAACGGACTTAGAAACAGATAAAGTAACTAATACAATAAATTACAAAATGCTGATAATACCTAATTAGGTAGAAGAGTTATCTAAAGGTGAGTGATCACCACCTCTGATGAATATTGTTTTAGTTCTATGAAAGCGAAATCATGAACATAGGCCATAGCAATATGAAACAGGAAACATTTTACGTACCTAGACCTATACTAAACTTGCATCTGACTGGGGCAGATTTTGTAAATAAAAGTGAATTTAAAGGCTTAAGCTATCGGCTCTAATGCAATGATTATTTGAGACAGGTACGTATACCTACTACATTCGGAGAAGGTATAATTAAATTAATGGACGAAATAAATTCAAATGGTGTTTTGTTAGGGGAGTGAATCCCAAAAGTCATCGAAACTCCAGTTGACGGAACAAAGATATTCAATTAGACGCAACGTATCATTTGCATATAGGTGTCACTCGCAATCAAATTAAGTGGAGCGCCGGCAATTCTATGCGCATAATTAAATCATTTACCCCTTCAAAGTTATGCGAGCCAGATGACCCCAAATTTATTAATTCGCATTTTCTTAAATACCTATGTGCTTAAATTTTACTATAACGTTTAGTTAAACAATCATTGTTTTTAAAACACCAAAACACATTTTTGTTTAGTGCTACATAGTTTTTATAGACATACCTTTAGGTAAGTAGTAATCCCAAAAAATATAAGTACATTTTCTCTACTGCTGCAACAAATGATTGACGTGCAACCCCGCATATCTTCATTTGAAGTATGGCCTAATAAGTGAATGTCCTAACTTTTTGTATTTCAACTTGATAATCTGACACTCATTGGGCTTCAACGCTACTTAGATCTGACACTAATCTTTGAGAAAATATTAAAGATATAACATAATTATGTATTTAAATATCGTTTTATCTATGTACGGCTACATTTTCCGTTACTTATCTCAATACACAGTTGTATAAAAACAGGAAATAAATCAAAACTGTGAATACATTCATTTATTCTTCCAAAGATAACAAATACGCAGAGGGGAAACTCCAATCGGAATCTAAAAATTACGACAGTTTAAAAGTAGGCGTCATTTACATAAAACTACTATGTTGGAAATGATATAGTTTCTATGAGGCTCCATTTGTTTGTTTCAAATGTAAGTAATGGCTGTGAGGGATATTGGTTGAGTTCGATATTTTATTATAATAATGATGAAAGAACAGACAAACAAGAATTTATACGTAAAAGTTTATACGTGTAAGTACGTAGATGATTTTGTAATAATGTTGAATGGACTTTTTAAAAGCTTTTTATGTGCTTTATAGCTTGAACGATAAGCACGCAGTGATGAAAATCATTCTATAAGTTCTAGGTATAGGTTGTAGAACCTAGAGTTCGTTGAAATTGTAGCGCAGTGGTCACACTTTTTAGAGTCGACTAACTTAGTTTTAAAGGGAAGCAACACACCTAGGAGCAAATTTGAACGAGACACAAACAAATTAGAATTAGACAATTACTGTCAGGATTATCACTATCAGCCTGTTCTCCAATTCTTACAGCCTGTTGTTAATAACATCTTCTACTTACTGGACTGACTATCCTAGTCCTAATTGAAGTTCGTTCTGGGCTGGTCACAGCTGTTACGGGCGACCGTTGAAGAATCATTATAGATAATCATAATGTGATGTGACTCCACCCTTTAATGACCCATAACCAGATCCGTCTTTAAACTTGAGAAGGCCTGGAGCACATTGCTTTAATGCGGATAGTTGGAGGGACTTCTTATACACTTGTTGAAGGTACGTTAAGGTTGTACACTACATAAAATATAGCTATTTAAATTCTGAGAAGAATTGCGACTCGCAATCGGTATCAAAATTATAGCAAGATGTTACAGTCAAAGTAATAAAAATTCTTCGTCGAACTGTACAATTATCTATCACAAACACGAAAGATATTGGTTGAATCAATTTGAATTGAAATATTATTTACGCGGTGAACGATTGGAGAGCGATGTCAAGTACAACAAAATGTTTTAACTACTTTCAGTTCTACTCAGGGTTGATTCGGGTTCAATTGCTAACTAAGTTTCTTGACAGAAAAGTTGTTTGAATGTTGGATTCCAGAATGATAAACCCAAGCACTAAAAGTTTTGAAATCTTACTTGAACTTTTAGAAATATATAAATTTGTGTCTTAGAAAATAGGTAACGAATATTTCATTCAGTGAAAACAATGTGAGGAGACCTGCAACTTCAGATTTCTTACTCATTTGTTTCCAAAGGTGAGGAAAGTCTGCCAATAAAATTGGACATACGTGTGCCATGTTTGGCAAGAGTAGTGGACTGTGACTAGCACTTCTCAGATTGTGAAATTGAATCCCAACAGTGTGATTGTTATGGGTTGCGATGACGACGATGATGATACCCGTATCCTATGTATCCCCATATCCTAATTAGTAGTGGCTCTGCTTGTACTGATTGTATATTGATTATCAAAATAAATAAAAAAACATCAAATTCCTCATACTAATGATTCCCTTGAAATACATAGGATAGTTTTAAATCTAGAAGAAAATGGTCCTTTTGACAACATGTATGTAGTTCAGTGTAAACTGATACAAAACATGAATTTTCCACCTATCTTTAAAGTAAAATTAATAGTCGTAATTATTCTGATCTCTAAACAGAATAGCGTGTTCACCTCAGCCGCTTATAGCCATAGATCATGCGATATTTAGTTTACTATAGCATGTAGGACAATGGGATCCTCACAACCTACAATTATTCCACATTACATTACATGATGGAGATTATTATCGATGAACATATATAACTCATATGCGAGGAGTATTTCTATTTGATCAAGTGCAAAAGAAGGATCTATTGAATATGTTTGAACTGATATTTTTATTTATTTATCTTTGCAGTCAGACTTGTTTAGGAGGAGACGTAAGTACTTATTCATAGTGCTAAATTTAGATTTTATGTCATTTTTTAAAATAACAAATACACAATTATTTTTTACTTGGTTTAAAGTTTTAAGCACGAACTAATATTAACTCAACTCAAGGAAGCATCAAATATGTCATTTTTATCATGTTACTTACGACATATTTGTCACATTTACTAGAAAAAGAATTGTGAGCGCTCACGATAGATGCGTCGTATATATCTGCGGCCAAATACGATCCTTAGGAAAATTAAACCATAAGAATGACGATTTGAAGCTCTTATTTTAATGCCTTCTTATGAGTTAGATCTAATGAGTTAGACTCAAAGAAAAATACACCAATACTAGATATAAGTCGGAATGAACTAACCCCAAAATTATCTCTCTAGCCATACTATGTAGCTGAATGGTCAGACACGATCAAGGGTTGTCCTGGCTTCGATAACACCCACTTTGACTGTGATGATGTAGAACTCGGCAGCTCAGGTGGTGATGATGAAGACGGAGGTCTCTCCATCAGAGGGAAACTCCTGTTTAACGAGGATTTGGAAGAAGGTACTGAGGTAGGTGATATTTTAATATACTTTTTAATCTAGTACATTAAAGTATTGTTCTCGGTCGGTCACATTTGTCATGGGCGGTAGCTGAAGGGTGCTTGCATGCTCGTTTGCTTCCTTAATTCCATTTCAATTTACGATATTTTTGTTATTTATGTCTAGGTAGCAAATCGTTAGCTCACATTTAAAACACTCGAGTACTTAAAAATACAGTTTTACAGCCTCAGTCAAATCATCCATAGCGACTAAAATCTAGACATGTTATCCGGGTAGATGTTATCTTCTTCACGATTTCTCGCCACTTTTGCCTGTTAGTAGTCATTCTAGGACACTCACGCAGTGGACCGCCCACCGCAGACTTGTTTGATCCAGCGCATAGGTGATCTATCACGGGGCCTGGTGCCTTCGACTCTGTCCTGCACATGCATATCTAGCAAGTAATTTAATTTAATTCACTCAAATGAGAGTAAATTAAAATTTCCAGTTATCGAAATTTGTAAGTATTTAACACTTAATTACCATCCACCACAACTCTGACCTTTTTAGCTAATTCTAACAGTAAATTCTAACATAAATACATGTCGTTTTATTTTTGCAGATGAATTTGCAGATATCCAAATGTACAGAATTGGGTGAAGAGCCCATGTACAGTGCAACAGCAGACTTTTGTTCTAGTTTGCAGCATACAGACACTCCATGGCACCCACTCGTAGTTATGTTAAACGCTACAAATTGCCCAATTCCCAAGGTATCTACTTTTTATTTTTATAAACCGACAAATGAGAAAACCACCAGTTAGTAATCGTACGTAGTTCGAGGTGTCTAAAATTATCTGCTATACTAAGTGCAAAAAATGCGTTGAAAATTATAGGATGTATGCAGCTCTCTCATTAGGTATACACCGTGTGACGTATGCAATGAGTATTGGCTTGCATTCTAACATAGATAAGATGCTCTTCACAGTTCAAAATTTTTATTTATTTATTTACTAGAGAACCGCCCGCGCTTCGCTTCGGGACCCGTAGGTAACACCCGCGTAGGTCCCGCTCCCGTAGGAATTTAGGCTAAAAAGTAGCCTACTACTCGCTCTCTTCACTCCACCCTGTCTGAGGTGTGTGGAGCCCTCGGGACAGTTAGTTCCCCTTTGGGGATGTCTCTCGCGGCCCGTTAAAACGGGCCAGTCCTTGGGTTGGGCCCTAAGGCCCTTGGTTGTCCATCTGTGGTTAACCAATAGGTCAAGTCCGGTGAGTGGTGACCTTTTTACAGGCCACAGAGTCTTAAACGGGATGGGGTTCATCTTCGCGCCGCCCAGGCGATCGAGCCCCTACCGGGTGAATCCCGCTGGTGGGAAGCCCAGCAGGAGCGTCGGGCGACGACTTACGAAGCCCCAGTATCAGTCAGTGCTAGGCCCGTCCCGCGCAACCAGCAAGTCGCGCGGGAAGGCCCAGCGGTCCGGTGGACGGGTGTGGAGCGGCGCCAGGTCCTGCAGATGCGGGAACCGCGACGCGTCGACACGCCCGAACATGTTGCGTGCCAATCGCTCGATGAAGTCGTCCAGGCTCTCGAATCGAAGGTCCCTCTGGATGACGGCGTTCCTGACGTACCTCGGCGCACCAGTCAGCCGGCGGAGCGCAATCGCCTGAACTGCGCGCATCCTCTTGCGCTGCGGTTCGCTGGCGAGCGCGTACCACGCCATTGCCGCGTACGTGAGGCGGGGTCTGATGTAGGTCTTGTAGACCCCGAGCTTCAGTCCGAGAGGGAGGCTCGAGGAGAGCACTGGTTTCTGCCATCGCACTTCTGGAATTCGCGACGGCTTTCGTAACCTGTGGCTTCATCGAGAGTCTTCCGTCGATTTTGCCCAAGTATTTGGGCTGTGGGGCCCATTGGATATCTTGTCCATGAAGCTCCAGAGTAGGGTCCCGCCTGTTGAGGTATCCTCCTATGTTCACAGCCGGCGTCTTCCCGACATTCACCGACATTCTCCACGCGGCGAGCCATTCGGGGAGGGCATCAAGCGCACGCTGCATCTTGACAATGGCGTGGGTTCTATTCAGCGACGTGGTGATGTACGCCACGTCATCGGCATACAGGGCAAGCGACGCCCCCCCTGCCGCCGGGATGTCGTCGGTGTAGCAGGCGTAGCAGACCGGGGACAGGCAACTCCCTTGCGGGACGCCGGCTGCGATCGGACGCTCGGTGGATTCGGCGTCTTCAACCACTACTCTGAAGCTTCTATTTTCGAGGAAACTGGAGATCATCTTAACGGCACTCCGGGGCGCCGACGGCTGCGAGATCTTGTAGAGAAAGCCGTCGTGCCAAACACGGTCGAACGCCTTTTCCATGTCGAGGAATACTGCACACACGCGTTCTCTCTTATTCAGAGCCGCGGTAACGGTGTGCAACACACTCGACAGTGTAGCCGTGCTGTTCAGCGGCATCAAAAAGTAGCCTTCCACTTCTGTTGGCAGCTAGGCTATTCCACCCCGGATGCTTGCAGTTCCAGTCGCCCGCGCCCACCACCGGTGTCGGCGAGTCCAGCAACTTGCGGACATCAGCCAACAGGATAGTGCCAACGGGCGGGCGGTACACTGAACACAGCCGGAGCGGGGAGTTCTCGAGGCAGAGCTAAAGTAGCCTATTACATTTGCCTATGACTTAAGTAAATTACATGTAGTATTTGATAGCGTAATTCAGAACTTGCAAATGAATTTTGTTAACGCCATCTATTGGCAACTCCGAAAATAAATATCTAGTAACTAACAAAACATCGATCTTCCCATGGGAATGGGATGTTTTTCCGCGGTAAAAAGTAGCCTACGTCACTCTCCACCCTCCTAACTATCCCCACACACATAAACCTTACCATATAATAGCTTTGTTGCGACGTGAAAGCGTCACAAACAAACAAACAAACAAACAAACAAACAAACACACTTTCACATTTATAATATTAGTAAGGATTAATTATTTTTACTTAAATCTTGGCTATAAGTTACAAGCTGGTAAATTGGTCATCATCGATCGTAGACAATTTAACACTGATGAATGATAGACTGATCATCACCGCAACCGCCGGAAGTACCACCGCCCGCCAAGGTACTCAGTACCATTCCTTCCGTCATAATAATTGTTTTTAAGAACAATTGTGTTCCGGATAGGAAGGTGTGGAGCCGGTTCACTTTTTTAGAGGCGACCATCTCTGACTTCAGGGGTAGCAACGCATCTGTGACCGAATTTTAACTAGACTCACACTAATCATTACTAACTGGACAATACTAATATTAACTAACAGGACTAACTATCACTAACAGTCCCTGTCCTCACACTTATTAACAAACAAACCAACTAACATTCTAACACCATCTACTAACTGGACTAACCATCCTAGTCCCTAAATTGGGTCTTGTTCTAAGTCGATCACAATTGCCATGGGCGGCAGCGGAAGGGTGGTGCTGCATGCTCGTTTGCTACCTTAATTCAATAAAAAAAAAACTGAGTCTCGCAGGTGAGGTGCTCGTCAAAAACGAATAGCTATATGTATACTGGAATTGTAAAGTACTTATTGTAAACTTACTCGTTGACAATGTTTGACTATTTATATTTCATATTTTTGATTCATATCAAACGATTTTTTTTCAGAACGAATACCCAATGGATGGTCTAGAGATATCCTTAGATTTTGCTAAAGATGTTTTGAACCACGAGACTTGTGGGGAATATAAAGCTCGTCTCGAATTGACAGTTGATTTGGATGTGGTATCATGTCATATGCTTAGCATAGCAGTTGTAGAGAAGTATAGGGAGAAATAAAAATTACGGTACTAAAAATGTGATTTTATTGAGTGTGTGTATTGGTGGAAAGGTCCCAGTAATAAGGCCCTTTTCACACTACGCAAATAGCTACGTGACTTCGATGCAATCCATAATACCCCGACACTGACACTGTTCATTGACAGGACTCGCATCGTAAACGCGTCGCCTCGTTACCTGGACGACATCGTAGGCGCGAGTTGAGTTGAGTGAGAACGGTCTTAGGCTCACTATCACGTGCTTAAAAAAGATAGGATGATTTAACGTTTCCAATTTAAAGAATTGCTACTGAGATGTTTGTCGCTTATTTGTACCACTTTACATAAAATCAAACCTTTTGAATTCATGAATATGGATAGATACCCAAATAAAAAAAAAAACTTCAGCTGAGACTCGTAATTAAGCCCTAGAACGAGCTAAATATCTCGTATAAATCTGTCTTAATATAAAATATCGTTATTTGAATAATATTTCGATTTAGAGACGCTAAAACGTGGAGACGGGAGTCGAATTTGCATACCGCTGGTAGTGACCCCGCGCTCGTAATACAATTTTCACATACGTTTTGCAACTAAGGAACATTGAGGCTGAATTTATAGTTGAAACTTTAGTCAAATCTCTACCGTTGGAGTTTTTGAATTCTTCAGCTTTAAAATGTGTGAAAGTAACCCGTCTACAGTATCTTTATGTGCTACTAGTAAATCCGCCCTCGCTTCGCTTCGGGAAACCAGTCCCTTAAAAAATCTCTATAAATTTTAACAAATTATGTTATTCCGATGTCTAAGCTATATTACTGCAAAGTTTCATGAAAATCCGTTCAGTGGTTTTTGCGTGAAAGAGTAACAAACCCACACACACTCACATACATCCTTACAAACTTTCGCATTTATAATATTAGTAGGACTAGTAGAATATAAGTCTTGAGTGAATGCGTTACTTTTTAATATTTTTGTTCATGGCATTACGATTAAAACTCTTTTCTTTCAATTAAAGAGTATCCTTGTAGGAATATTAGATGTCTGTTTGTTACATACAAATTTCATGGAATATACCTACTCAATAGGAGCGTTTAATAACAACAGCGAGCATTACATGAAACATTAATAAGAATAGAGGTTTCGAACGAAGTGGCACATTTTGACAACACCCATTAAACCAAATACAAATAACTAGTGGACGAAAGTTGGATAAATTGTAAAGGTATGCTGAGGAGTTTGTTTCGCAGCTTCTTCTTCTCAATAAAACACACATAGCACTATAGCAAAACGACGGCGATATTTACATAAATTAATATTTGAACTTAATTTAATTAAATATCTAATACGTTTAGTCCTTGTTTTGTCTTATGACCTTACTTTCGTTGTTGCTGAATACCTACCTAATCTATTTGCAGTAATTTTTGACGTTAATAGACATATTGTGCCACAAATTTTTCTTACATGAACCATGCTTGCATGCACCTGATTCTTAAATTTATATAATTTGGTCTACGCATAACATGAAAATAAAGGGAACTCTCAATTAATGATGCTTGAATTTCCGCGCTGACCAACTGAAAAGTAATTCCTGGCACGCGCTTCGGGATTGAGAAAAAGTTAATAATCCCTGACGCCCGGTCCCTTTCCGACGCAATTATAAAATTTGTGCTTAATGTGAACAACATTTTATTTGTCCACAAGCAACATTTTCACAATTTAAATCAACCGCTTCAACATTAAATAACTGCTAAGTATATAAGTAAGGTGGGTGGACCATGAAAGGCCATCTTAACGAATAAACAGGTTTCCTTGTTTAATTTACTGGATAAATGAAAGATACAGATTATAAATTAACTCTTTGTTTTGTTGTGTAACATAAATAACTTTTTTTACTTTAGAATATAAACAGTATTCATGAAACTTAACTTTTCTAAAGCTGAACAATCCTTTTGGTGTTCAATACTCCATTTATTAAGATAAGCTATAGGCTGCATGACATCACGCTGTTACGCTACGGCCAATAGGAGCGGAGTAACAAGTTTCCTAAAGCGAAGCTATACTATGTTGTATGAATGGCGGTATCGTATACCATCCGAATAGGCCCTAATGTAACTACATGTTACGTCTGCTACTAAACGGATGAATTAATATTTATATCCTTAACTAATATCAAGATTAATAACTTTTAAATAATATCAAAATTAATTTATTTTCCATATTTTTTCCGCTATAATCTTTTATTCTGTTCATAACTGCACGTCTGTAAGCAGTTTTGTCGCAATTGTGTGCCACAAAACAATGTGCTGTCTGTCAGTCTTCAGCACAAAGGAAGCTTTAATTTACGAAGAAGGGTTTATTTGCGCCGTAGAAATTATTTCAGTTCCTACTGTTTAGGTAGATACATTAGCAGATTTGTTTATTGTTTGATTTTTAGCTCCTCTTTCTCATTATCATAAGTTCAGTCTTTGGAAATAGCATTATAATAATAATTGTATTATTATTTTTCTCATAGACTTTCGATGAGAATGAAGAAGAAGTTATTGCGTTTACAAGTATCCAGAACCAGACCACTAAGAGCTTAAAAAAAATAACCTAAAATTATTTTTAAGCACCTATGGTCCTCCTAACACACCGAAAAAAGGGTTGGTTGAGACATTATTTCACTTCACAGTAGAAGTAACGATTGATGATATGAAATACTTATATTAGGGAATTGTATGTCTCATATAAGTATTATGTTGCTGAAAGAGAAGTCTCAATATGGGTGACTTAGCATATGATAATATGGTAGAGATAATACAACATAAAGAAATATTTACGTTCTCTTTCTAAGTAAACAATAAGCTCGTTCTCGTTTTAATTTTGCCTTTTAGTTTGAAGTAGTTTTCTAGCAATACATGAATTTATACGTTATCTATTTGCCCTGGACAGTCCAATAAAAGAAAGAGATGGGAAACTATTCACGTAAATTGAAAAACCTTGTCTATTGATGACTCCCTTGTAGTTAACAGGAAAATCAAAGCAGATCTGTTAGTTGCCAAATTGGGGACCGCACTTGAATAGGAGTGAGAGAGCTCCGCAGAAGTTGACTGAAGTTGTCACAAGTTCTTTTTATTTAGGTACTTCTAATTGAGACAAACTGGGTAATTGTGAATTTTGCTGCGTTGGTTGTCTATTATTGTTTTAATTTCATGTAATCATATCGAGCCTAATCCTACTATAACTATGCATTAAAAGAGCACATGTTACTTTTCTTGTGCAAAGGAAATGCTGACCGCATACTTACATTTCAATTTCAAAGTTACTCTGTCAAACAATATTGTGAGTAGGTACCTGCTTCAAGTTAAAGTGTGAGAAAGATATAAAAATCCAAAAACAGACATGCGACAACAGAAAAATAGAATTCGAATTCGTAAAGATAAATTTAATAACTTGTTATTGTAATTCCAACAACGTTTTGTCATTCATGTTTGACCTAGTATGTAATTATATTTTAACCATAAAGTAATTTTCGCAAATAAGCTCTGTAAGTAGGTACTAAGAGGGGGTAAAAATAATTCCATATATTGAAAAGTTTAATCTATGAATGACAGTCATCATAACAGGGCTCAAAAAGAGAGTGTGAAGTGGACAAAAAAGCCGCACGCACATCAAAAAATGTGATAACTAGCGTAAGGGAGGTGAGAAGAGCTCTTGAATATACAGAGATTGAACAAAAAATAGAAAGGACATTTCATTTATCATAATAACATAATTATTTTGTAAAGCCTATAAAGCTGTTATATAAACTCTTAATGGAAACATGTATTTTCCCTGCACCTAAAGTATTTTTTTCCCTTAGCCTGGAATATTAATTTTGCATTTCTAAAATTACACACACATTATCTGAAATGTTGTGGGATCGTAAAAAGCCCTTTAAGATGAAAGAGTTTCTCTTACGACTTAAATGGTTAGTTTTGGATATTAATAGCTAGTAAGTAGCTACTGGTACATAATTATGTAACAAAGGTAAAAGGAAATCAATCGAGGTAGGTAAATTAACTAAATACTACGGTAATTAGGTACAATACGCGTCACTCGATCGACACTCATCCATTTATAATAAAATACAATATTTAACTGACTTCAAAGAGGGAAGGAGATTCTTAATTTACCTAACTGTGTTTTTTATATCTTCCCTCGTTACTTTTAGTTGGGTGAACCGATTTTGATAAGCCTTTTAATATTCGAAAGCTGGTGCTTGACGTCTAGTTGCATAAGGATTTGAGTGACACATAACGGATATTTTTTCAGTTATTTCTAATTATCGATTTTGAAGTCAGTTATTTTTATTAAAGTAATCAAAATTTTGGTTTCATAGAGTTTTCATTTATGGTATATCTAGCAGAATTAAAGTCTATGGCACCTCTGAATAATACGCCGCGGGGTTTGCAATAAAATCGTCAAGTACAGATCTGCTAACGACGCACTTTGGTATCCGAGCTCTGAGTTTCGGAGTTAAACACGACGTTATGAGATGAAAGAATAGGTACCTACCTATTTTTACTTAGCACTGGTTGAAAGGAAAGGTTTTTGTGAGGATAATCTTTCCTTTTCCCTTATTTGATGGCCTGTGTTGCGCCATGGTTACCTTGCCTGATCGCCGTTCAAAGTCCTGGGTTCGATTCTTACCAAGTTTAAAAGTTTGAATGATGAGTTTCATTATATACGTTAATATACAGTACATACATTAACTTTCATCAAATACTCGTAATACCAAAATAATATCAAAAATTTCAAAAATATTTCATCTTTATGTTCTTCAATTTTTATACTGTTTAAATGACGGAAATGAAAACGTCTGGCAGTTTCTTTCCCTATTTTATTTCTTCATGTATTTTGTACAAATAACATCAAAGTCTTCCCACTATACGTAGATATATTAAATCATGTGACCCGTACAATTCGGTCATTTAGGAAAAAGTTAATGGTGCTTAAAGCTTGGACTGTCCTGTAATTACGAATTAAAAAGTTCGTCCGCTACACTCGGGTTTTTTCTCATTTATTTGAATGTAAAGAAGATAATATCGCACCCCAAATCTATTACCCTATTCCAAGCAATTGCATCTTTATTTCAGAACGTATAAAGTTGAAATTATAATAATACTAAACGCAATTACTTTTAACGTTATCTCTGTATGTACGATATGTTTAAACCTTTGTAATGTTCGGGTCAGAAGGGGCCTTGGAATGATGACAGAACTCACAATATATGTAATATTTATTAATTATTGATTACACTGTGATCAGAACTTAGACTAGCGCTTCTTGTGGAACTCTCGGAACTTAGACTAGCGCTTCTTGTGGAACTCTCGGAACTTAGACTAACGCTTCTTGTGGAACTCTCGGAACTTAGACTAGCGCTTCTTGTGGAACTCTCGGAACTTAGACTAACGCTTCTTGTGGAACTCTCGGAACTAACTCCTGTTGCGGGCAGTCCGGCTTATATACCCAAATAATAACAATATTTGATAATTAATTACTATTCTGAGAAAAGTACACATTGTCTAATAACATCGTTAGATTATGAATCGTTACGGATACGCTTGGACTTTACACTAAACAATAACATTCATTACTAATTACCATTGTCAACACAAACAGTTCTTACAAATATGACAATTCTAACTAATCAGTTCTTCTAAATAAAATATTCCAATGATACTAAATATTCAAATATTACAATCCTCCCCTTTTAAGAAAATAAACAGGGTTTATTTTTTTATTCAAAGTTTAAATTATATAAAACAAAACATAAAATATTATTCATTGCACTTTTAACTGTGCGATTCTAGCACTTCGTCTTAAAGGTGTTTCTGAAGTACCTGATGTGGAGGGAATTTCTTGTAACTCTACGTCTACATTTTCAGTATTATTTACTTTCAAGGTAATACAGTTCGTAATTCTAGAACAACAAGATCTAGTATCTTCTATAGCCAACAATCTGCTATTTCTATTACAGAAGAAGTTCCTTTTCCACGCATATTTAGCAATTCTATATAAAATATAAACAAAAATCATTTTCAAAATAGAAACAAATACGTAAGCGAAATACACATTATTAATAACTTTATCAAAGACACTTTCATTTTCCATATTATCAATTATTTCATTAATTCTATCAATCTTATGACTAGCTATATTTAAACTTTCTAAATCTAACTTATCGTGTATTTTAATAGGTATGAAATCAATATTAGTTATATTCTTAGTTTTTAGTTTCTTGCAACAATCATCTTCAACAATATTTATTGACGGTAACACTGAGTTAAAATTACTTTCTATATTCACACTAAGAGCTTGCAATATAATATTAGTAGTATATAATTTACAACTATCTGATATTTTGAGTATGCCACTATTTATTATTTCAATATCTACAGGTTCTTTATTTTTACAATTCAACGTTGCAATTATTTTCTTTGGAGCTACAAATATCCAATGGTTATCGTTGTGTAGCTTATACCATTGTTCAGTAGGTATATATGCTATTCTAGTGTCACATTCGACAGGTAATTTCGTTTTACTATACATTAATTCAGTTTCACATGTTTTACTTGTATGCACAGAATACAAAGGTGTTTCTAATTTACAAATATATTTATCATTACTTTGGAGTTTCTTACAATTTTCTAGGTTTTCTAAATTGGTATAATGAATTTTATTACTTGACATCAAAAAGTATTTAAAATTTGGTAAAACAAATATAAAAGTGTTATTCCTATTTCTAATTGGAATTGGTAAAACATAATATAAATCATAACTTACTTGAGTAATCAAAGGAGTTTTTATTACAAATACAAGTTTATCATTCGAAATGTAACATACTAAGTTTACCAATGACATTAGTTCTGGGATATTCCTTTCATTCACATCTAAAGGAAATGAAGTTTGTGGAGGTAGGTATGGCATTATTTTTCTCAATTCGATTCCATATTGATCCGGAGTGATAATAATTGGATGAATAGCATCATTCTTTGCAAATAAAATGGCGTTAACGATTGTCGAAATCTCATTATTAACTTCAGTCGTAATCAAAGTTAATAAGGACATGTGTTCCTCGATATCTTGTTTCATCTTAATATCAAATATTCTTTCTCCAATATCTTTCGTATAGTTAGACAATAAATTCAAATTTTCATTAAATACTTTCTCATTGCGATACAAATCAGTAATTGTATTATTAAAATTTGTGATTGTTGATTTGACTACATTCGATTGTACCTTTCCTAAATTCTCAAAGTAAATACCTCCTTTGTCTATAAAACTTACATTATATGACTTATCATTATATAGTTCATTCTGAAACAGACGCATGTTTCAGTCTATTAGTATGTACTTTAACTTTCTTATTTTTAATCTTAATTGTAACATTCGTTGAAGAATTCACTTCAATTATTTTATAAGGTCCTAACCAATAAGGTGACAACTTGCGTGATTTACCTACTTTAGTTGCTTCGTTACTTAAATATACTAAATCACCTAATTTAAACTCTATGTCTTTAGACTTCTTATCATAAATTTGTTTATTATGTTCTTTTGAATTTATTAATCTACTCCTAGCTATCTCTCGTGATTTTCTTAGTTTCAAAACAAGTTCATCTAGATACGTATCGTAAAAATATTTAAATTCGGGTTTCTTAATTATAGAACTCGGTAAATTAGCTTTAATACCAAATATTAATTCGAATGGTGTAAACTGAGTTGAAGTATGTGTGCTTGTATTATACGAAAACATAGCGAAATCAATCCATTTGTCCCAATTTGTTTGATCTTCATTAATGTAATGTTTGAGATAATCTGCGAGTGTCGAATGGCTTCTTTCTAAAGCTCCATTAGACTGTGGGTGATAAGCGCTCGTATTTATCTTTTTAATTTGAAATAATTTGGACATTTCTTTAATTAAATTTGAAGTAAAATCGGCTCCTTGATCGGTTAATAACACTTGTGGTATGCCAAATTTACATATAAAATTGCGAACAAAACAATCTGCAATTGTTTCGGCATCGTGTTTTTGTAAAGGATAAGCTTGAGAATATTTTGTTAGATCATCTTGCAAAGTCAAAATATACTTATTACCACTTTCTGTTAAAGGTAAAGGTCCTACAATATCCAAGGCAATTTTTTGAAAAGCTTCTGTTGAGGTTGAAGTTATTTCCATAGGTTTTATATTTTTCTTTCTATTAATTTTATTTTTTTGACATGAGTCACAGTTTCTTATAAACTCTTTAATGTCCTTCTTCATTGAATCCCAATAAAAATTTGTTTTAATTTTCTTATAAGTCTTATGAAACCCTATATGACCTGAAATTGCATTCGAATGATTTTCTTTCAAAATAGTTGATATATCTTCTTTCTTTGGCGTTTGAATCATACCGTGAAAAATCTTTATTGATATATCCGTATCCCTAAATACATATCTAAACATAGTCCTAACTTTATGCCATTTAAGATGAAAATTACAAAAACTAGGAGAATTGATCTCTGTTATTCTTTCTTTCAATAATATATACTTCAAACTTTTAATGCATTCAAATGCATCTTCGTATGTAACTTTATCCCAATAATTTATTCTTAGAAAGGCAAAATAAATTTTCTTATCATTATCTAATACACTAATTACATCGTATTGTTTCGGTTTCTTAGATTTCAATTCATTAATAAACGCTTCGTATTCTAATAATAATTTATCATTCTCTATATCTAAATCTAATGACGTAAATATTACTTTATTTCCTTTATTTGGAAGTTTCTCGTTATTTTCTTCAATTTTGTTATACAAAATAGGCTTTCTTTCCATCTCTTGTAAAAATGACGAATAACTTTCTCTATTTCTTGATATACTATTAATTTTTTTTACATCTTCATTTACTATATTTTCGAGTTTAATTCTACTTAACGCATCTGCGTTCTGATTTAATTTTCCTTGTTTATAAACTATTTCATAGTCATACTCTTCTAACAATAATCTCCATCTTACCAATCTAGATCCAGGATCTTTCACATTCATCAACCAAGTTAATGGTTTGTGATCTGTTATAATTCTAAACTTTCTCCCATATAAATAAGGTCTAAAATGTTTTACAGACCATACAATTGCTAATAATTCTTTCTCGGTTGTAGAATAATTTATTTCACTTTTGTTCAGTACTCTACTTGCATACGCGATCGGAAGATCTCCTAAGCTGGAGTTTTGTGACAAAACACTACCTATCGCATAGTTACTGGCATCTGTTGTTAAATTAAACGTTTCTGAAAAATTAGGATATTGTAAAATTGGTTGTTCACATAATTTTGATTTTAATGATTCAAAACAACTTTGTTGTAAGCTACTCCAAATAAAAGGTTCATCTTTTTTTAATAACTTGGTCAAAGGTTGACTAAATTTACTAAAATCAGGAATAAATCTCCGATAATAACCTGCAAGTCCTAGAAAGCTTTTAATATCTTTCGGATTCTTTGGGACAGGGAAGTTTTTAACGGATTCAATTTTCTTCGGATCTGGTTTAACTCCATCTTGAGTTATTAAATGGCCTAAATACATTACTTCAGTTTTCAAAAATTCACACTTATCTGGCTGAAGTTTCAAATTATGTTGTGATAATCTATCAAATACTTCTTTTAGTTTTATATTATGATCCTGTAGTGAATTTCCATATATAACGATATCATCAAGATAAACAAAACATTTTATTCCTTGTAAACCCACTAAAACATTATTCATTAATCTCTGAAATGTTGATGGTGCATTTTTTTAATCCAAACGGCATTCTCGTAAACTCATAATGACCTAAAGGAACGCTAAATGCTGTCTTGGCTTGATCCTTTGGGCTCATTTTTATTTGGTGAAAACCTGATGCCAAATCTAATGTTGTGAAATATTTACTATGTCCTAACTGGTCTAAAATGTCGTTTATTTGCGGTAATGGGTAAACATCTCCAATACTAATTTCATTCAACTTCCTAAAATCTATTACAAGCCGCCATTTCTTTTTTCCTGATGCGTCAATTTTCTTGGGTACCACCCATACTGGTGAGTTCCATGGACTATTAGACGGTTTTATTATATTATTCTTTATTAATTTATCAATTTGCTCATTCACTTCTCCTTTTAAGGCTTCGGGATACCTATACGACTTTGTGTTTATAGGGACATTACTATTTGTTGGTATCTCATGCATAACTGCATCCGTCGAAGTCAACTTATCTCCTTCTAAATGAAATATATGATTGTATTCCCTACACAATTCTATTAACGATTCTTTTTCCTCTTTGTTTAAATGACCCGTACGTAGTGTTTGACTTAATTTATCTAAACGATTTCCTTTAATTGTCTCTTCATTTCTAATTTTATTTACACTCATTATCTCATTAGTCTCTTGCTGCCTATCAGCTAATGGTTCTAATGTCACAAATAACTCATTTATACGTACATGTTTATCTGTCGTATTCAAACATACTGTTAATGCTTTGTTTTCAACAACTCTTACTATACTTGGACATAAATAAACACCTTCCGATAACTTAATCGGTTCTGATATAACTCCTTCATTCAAATTCGTATTCTCTACACAAATCGAAATAATCTTTTCACATCTCGGTTCTATTATGACCGCATCTTTCTTTTGACCACTTTCAACTTTATTACTTTCATAATATCTTGGATCTTCTACAACAATACTTTTTCTTAGACATTTTTCATCTTTTCCACTCTCATGTTTTATCTCTTTATTCATCACACAACTATTATCAAAACTTTTCTCCGTATTCATCACTTGTTTATCATCATTATGATTAAATTCGCATATACTATAATTCTCATAATTATCATGACTCATTTCACTCTGAATTTCACTTTCACAAATATCACCTTTTTCATATATATCGTCTTCTAACTTTTCACTCTTAAACTTCATTGTATTGTACTCTATATTCAGATTTATACCATATATTCTCATCTTACTTTCTTTATAATCAATTATCGACTTCGTTTTCGACAAGAAATCGCTACCTACTAGCCCATCACATTTAATAGGAAAGTTATCAGGAACCACGTGAAGTGTATGACTAACTCTTACATATCCTATTTCAAATGTCAAACGGCTACAACCAAGCGTATTGATTGGGTTAGCGCCTTCTATCCCTTTCAACTTAATTATTTTATCTTTATTTATATATGTATCCCCTTTTAATACCGATTCTTTTATTAATGTCACTTCTGCCCCTGTATCGATTAAAAATTTATTATTATTTTCGACAATACTATTTGATTCTAGTCTCACGAATGATGATATTCTCGTATTGACGTAATTTATCTGGCCTGAATTTAATTTGTAGTCCTTGGCTTGGCCACTGGCCTTGGACTGTTGGAGTTTAAAGGACGACTCATATTGTTAACCCTGTTGTCTGTGTGCCTATAATTATTGCTCCAATTATTATTCTGTTTATAACGATTATTTTGGATCGACTTATTATTTTGACTATAATTCGAACTCTTATTCCAGCAATCGCGTGCTAAATGCCCTTTCTTCTGACATATGAAGCAAGTCGGTACAGGATACCGATTATTATTATTATTCGCCTGTACTTGCCTTATTATGGGTGGGAATCTACAATGGTGTGCCAAATGGCCTACTTTATTACAATTTGTACATTTTTTATTTATTGGGTTAAAATTAAAATTTGATCTTATATTCATCTCGTGTCTCGATTTTATTTCTTGTTCTTCCGATATTGCTATAGATACCGCTTCTTCGAACGTTGAGGGTTTTTGTGATTTTAGTAAAATGTGAAGTTGTGGTATAAGACCACTAATAAAAATATTAAGAGATTGGTTTTTCAATAGTTCTACGTTTGCTTCGCGTGCTTCTTTTGTTAATTTGGGGTCTAAAGATTTTATTAATTTAATGTAACAATTCTCGACTCTATTAGCATAGTTTAAAATCGGTTCATTATGGTTTTGCCTACAAGAATTTAATTCTAACTGCCATTGAGCAAATGTACGCTTTTCTGAATAGTTTTCTAACAAATGTTCCCTTAAGTTTTCCCATGACGTAAATGTTCTATTTAATAATGTTGCTCTAATATTGCCCTCGATTTTAGATAATACGATTGACACAAAAGCCAATTTATGAGCTGGATTTAAAAGAGAAAACGCGTTATTACAATTATCGATGAATACATGTAGATTCGATTTATCGCCATCATATTTATTTATCATCCGTTCGGCAATACCAATATCAATAAGTCCGCCACAAACCTTTTCCTCTGAACTAATCATCTTAAAAATTTAATTTCAAATGGCTCTACTTTAAATGTAAAATAATATACTAAACAATACACAACAGTAAAATAATATAGTACACAATACACAACAAAATTTGTATGACTCACGTAGATGTCTTCTTGCTGCAAGGAGTATTGCGGAGTTCCGGAGGTGCGTAGCTCTCGTACCGTGCTCGTTGTCGTTGACTGGTTTGATGATGTGGTACTAGTTACTCTAGCGAAGAACCACAATCGCCCAGCGCTGTTGTTGTTGAAAGGCGCTGTTTCAACTAAACAGTTTTGAGATACTTGCTGATTCTGTTTTCCAGGCTCCTTCCGCAGTGCTCTTCAGTACGTATTCCCTGTAGATACGTCGCTACTGAAGGTGATGCGCTCCAGTACGTCTTTAAAACGTCGTATGACCGGAGGACCGTCGAATATACTTCGCTTCGTCAGGCTGCTTACTTCGGCTATAATATTTCAATAGCCTTTTATACAAGCAAATCCCTACTTCTGACACCAAAATGTAATGTTCGGGTCAGAAGGGGCCTTGGAATGATGACAGAACTCACAATATATGTAATATTTATTAATTATTGATTACACTGTGATCAGAACTTAGACTAGCGCTTCTTGTGGAACTCTCGGAACTTAGACTAGCGCTTCTTGTGGAACTCTCGGAACTTAGACTAACGCTTCTTGTGGAACTCTCGGAACTTAGACTAGCGCTTCTTGTGGAACTCTCGGAACTTAGACTAACGCTTCTTGTGGAACTCTCGGAACTAACTCCTGTTGCGGGCAGTCCGGCTTATATACCCAAATAATAACAATATTTGATAATTAATTACTATTCTGAGAAAAGTACACATTGTCTAATAACATCGTTAGATTATGAATCGTTACGGATACGCTTGGACTTTACACTAAACAATAACATTCATTACTAATTACCATTGTCAACACAAACAGTTCTTACAAATATGACAATTCTAACTAATCAGTTCTTCTAAATAAAATATTCCAATGATACTAAATATTCAAATATTACACCTTGCTATTCACAAGCAGAACGAAAATGTACTTTTACGGTTTCTGTGGACAGTTATAGGTACAGTGTTGGGTTTCTATAACTTTTTGAATTTCATCTTGAATGGAGTGCCAGAAAAATAAAATGAAGTAAAATAACCTTCATAAACATTCTGAAAAAGTTTTAAATAGTATACGTAATTGCATACAGAGTTCATCACATTTTATTTAATTTTTCTTTTATTTAATTAATGCTTTAAGTACTGCACACAAGTTGCTTGAAGAGTAAAGTAGGTGAATCAATACAAAGGCAATATTTTATTGAATATTTCAATTATTTATCTATTTGCTATATACTTGACCTATATAAAGACGAATTACCTCACGGATTATTCAGAAAAACGAAGTCCATTATACCATTGTTTCGATTTATTCCCTTTCAATTTTATAACATATATAAATTATACAGAATAATATTCTAGCAGAAGTTACAACGAACTGTAATAAAACTTTTACAAAACAACAATATATCAGAAATTATACAGCAACAAAATTTAATCATTCAACGACAATGCGAATTAAACTTTAGTGGTCGTTTATAGAGATAATAAAACTTATTGGATTAGCCAAACAACGGATAATATTACATTTGTGACCACTGTGGTTCTTTTTTGGCAGCCATAAAACCGTATAGAGCTATAAAAGAAATAAATTAGGTATGTATGCAGTATGTGAGCAAATATTTGTAACATAAATTATTTTTGCTAAGGGTATAAAAGCTAAATAAAACTATTATTAAATTTAAGCATACCTGTTTTACTTCGCTGACATGATCTTTTGAAAGGGACAAATAATAAAGGAATTAATAATATTTTTTATACTTTTTGGGGTTGTATAATTTCTCTGTGAGCAATGTAACAAGCAAGATATTGTATAACCACACACAAAACATTGAATTATAATGCGCTATAAAATCCGAGCGGTAGAATGTCGCACCGAGATTAGAGGGGTCCAGATGATTGTAACAATATTATTTGGTTGTTTTACGACAGGAAAATAATAAGCGCCGTGGCATTTATGGCCGAACAATAAAACTGGTAAGAAGGGGTCCAATTGTAAGACCACCGTATTCATTACAGAGCAGAAGAAAGCAATTAGTATTTTTGACACCGTAACAATTTTATATAGCTACTTTGTTAGTATATAAATGTTTAATTAAAGAAGTATCACAAAGAAATGCGCGCCTCCGTCTAAATAAGGATCGTGAGTCTATTGTATGAGATAACAGAAATAGCTTTTGCTTAGTTTCGTGAAATGTCGATACAAAATAAGTATGATTGTTACGTGTACAAATAGTAGCGACACCATTACATTGTTTATTCATTAATATACCTAATTAATTAATATAAATTTATCTTTAAAGATGATTCTTTGAGGTTGAATTTAGAGTTCTTTTGTTTACAAATAATTATTAAGTTTTATGACCGAACTGAAAAAAACAGAGGTACATGCAAGCGCTTAGGAAATCGCGTGGTGATTAGTAAGTAATGTAGAATAAATTCAGAAACGTTAAAATGTTAAAAAAATCATGAACACTGAGAGTTATATCCGCAAAGCATTTTGCTAACATTGGGAACACAATAAAAGCCAAGAGAAAATTTCAAATCTGCTAAAATCAATATTTATTTTTCATATTATTTCTTTATCTGCTAAATGCGTTAAGCGAAATCCCCTTTTAAATCTGGTTACATCTAACAATGAATATTTATGCAAAAATAAAACAAGATATCTGAATCCGATATCTGATTCTAACTCAAACATCCCTTCGTATACAATGAAAGGAACGGAACTTTGTGAATATTGATTTTGTTCTGATATAGAAATATGATAGGATTATGTACGAGTACTAAAGCATTCTGTAGCGCATTTAAAACAAGCGTCTCGACTAGTTTTGAGTCTAGACCAGCGGTTCTGAAACTGAAGTTCCCTGAAATACGAACTATAGAAATATCTCAAGATACGATAGAAGTTTTTAGCCACCATACTATCAGAGAAAAGCAATATAGGTATATAAGCAGTATATAAAAAGTATAGTAGAGTCTTATCGTTGCCATATACATATAGAGATTGCTAAGTCGAAAGTTAAAATATTTGATTATTGTTTATCGATCTAATAATAATACCTACTTTTTACGTTGTTTTGATTCAAATTTTAAAACGTTTTAACCATGTTTAACTACATTTTGTGTGTATTTAACAGACTTTGAAGCATTGAGTACTTTAATAGATATTTATTAGAAGAAAGATACTTTGGAAATGACGAATATCGTTAAAAGATGACGCACAAAGATTTAGAAGTACTGGTCTAGACAAAGCGAGTTGTAAGCTTTGCTGCCAATTGCACACCCGAGAATCTTCCACAACTTCTTCTCTATTTAAATATTTCCTTGCAATTAATTTAATTTAGTTAACAAAGGGGAACGCTTGGGAGTCCTCTAATTCACAATTAGTGAGACATAGCTGCAATCTTAACAACCTCAGCATACTTCGCTATTTTACTTCTGACAACTATTTCAATGCGACTGTCTTTGTTTCGTTTTTTACTTTTAAAATTTATTCGTCCTTTGTTATAGTCTCACTTAATTCTCTATTGTAAAACAAGACACCATTCTAAATTAGCTCTAAGCTGAGTCCCTGAACAAATAACACTGAAAAATACTTTGAGATTTATTCTAAGAGTTGCTTGTTCAGCATATTTGATTTTGTGGGGGTTGTTTGTTCGTAATGGGAGTTTAAATGATGTTTCGTTGCTTTATTGGATATTTTTATTCCATAAAATTTATTCCTAAGATTGATGATATGTAAATAAGTTGTAATGCATACCAAATGTATAGAATATTTATAGTGACAGTACTTTAAATATTCACATGAATATGACTATGACAGAAAGTATCAGTATTATTGTCAGATTCTATGGGCAGGTGTCCCACCGCCGGCAAGTACCGAGTAAAGCTCGGCTACTTTCTCTCCCAAGGAAGAGACTTAAATATGACATTTCGTGTAAACCAAAAGGATGCATATCCGAGCGAGCAAGTACTCGCCGGCGGTGTGAGGATTCAGCGAGTACTCGCCCGTATTTAACATATCTACTAAGCTAAGCTAAGCTACAACCCACTAATGGCCCACTACTGAGCACGGGTCTCTCCTCATTACTGAGGAGGCCTAGAGCATACTCCACCACGCTGCTCCAATTCGGATTGGTGGAGGGGTTAGTGGCCAACCCAGTGTTGATAGTTTTCAAGCCGCCCGAAGGCCTCCGACATGGCTTAACGACTGCTATCAATCGATAACAACCGGGACCAACGGCTTTACGTGCCCTCCGAAGCACGGAAGCGCTCAAGATATTTTGCCACTAGCGGTCACCCATCCGACTACCGACCGCGCCCGCTGTTGCTTAACTTTGTCGATCGCTTAGGATCGACGCAAGCCGCCGGGCTATGAGCGCTTCTTTAACATACTAACCTACTAATATTCTAACACCACCTTTTAACCGAACTAACCAAACCATCCTTGTCTCTTAATTGAGTCTAGGTCGGTCACAGTTGTCATGGGCGGCAGCAGAAGGATGGGGCCGCATGCTAATTGATAAAGCTCATCTTTATTAAGCTCATAACTTTATGTTAAAATCACTTTCAATTTCTACATAAGACTGTTTATTCGACTCTTTCCTCTCCACGTTACTTCCTACCTATGTGATCATTATAACTGGTTGTTATAGATAACAACCGTTTAATACCGCGTTTAGATCGTTAGGTCCTATTTGTTTTAAAAATACAGCAAAATAGGCTATATCCACACGAGTTAGCCGCGGGCTTGGCGCTATCGCTGAATTTACAGCACAGTAAGCCGTAAATACATCGCCGCCCACGGCCAGCATTGATCTTCCGTGCAGCCCTTTTGTTTCCCAGGATTACGATTGAAGCGGAATGACGATAATGGCTTTTTGATTTTATACAGAATTTTGTGTATCGGTTCTGTGGCGAGTTTATGAGGTTTGAGGTTCGCACCAAATGTTGCGATTATGTGTATTTAATTTATAACGGATTTTATGGCAGACGTAGCTCTAGGATGTGGATTAATTGTGTGCTCACTGTGCTTCAATGTCTGTGCTTAATGTCCATGTAATGTGAATATCATCTACTTCATTAATATGGTTGTTAACAGAGACAAGTCTTCTCATCTGAGTAAGCGTGGTAACCAGCAAATTTGAATACCTACTAAAAATAGTTCATTTATTCTTATTATCATGTTGACATTGGAACCTATAGACATACTAGCGACAAACTCCCACATTAGATACATGTGTCTTGGATAGCAAATTTTTCTGTTACATACAGTCATAATATCTGCCATAACCGAGAGTCGAACACAGTGCCTTCTGCTTCTTAAACAAGATCGCTGTCGATTATGCTACGGTGCATGCAAACTTTAAAGTTTGAGTAAAATACTTGCTTAATGTATTGTGTTTGAAATACATTTTCTCTAAATCAAACAAAACTCAAATTGTTAAACGGAAACCTGATGCTATTTTCAAAATAAGTTCCACTGGCTACGAAGAACTTAATGTGGCCAGTTGTGCTCCAAAGATAATGGTAATTGAACAGCCGTCGGTCGGTGGGAACTGGGAACTCCGTTAATCCCAACGTAATACGTCTGAAAACGGCAGCTCGATAAATTTAAAACCACGAGGGTGATTGGCCGTTAATTTATCGACGGTATAAATAAATACTAGTGACTCCCATTCCGCGGTCGGAAGTTAAACATGATACATTTTGTCAAGGGTTAATTTGCATTGACATAAACGTACCTAAATATTGTCTTTAATAAAATTATTTGTAACTAATAGGTATTTAAAAAACTATTTTTTGGTTTTCTTCACATGAAAAGCCAAACTTTAGTCACCGAAGTGAATGTTATTTTAAAACGGATTGCAAAATTTTCCCGCTATTAATGTATAAATTCTTTTTTGTATTGTATACTTATAAATTGATTTGTGTTGGAATATTGTATGAAAAGTCTAGTTTTTTTAACGTGGTTTTATTTTATTCCTTTTCCACAATCCACAATGTAACATACAAGCATAGAAGAGAATCGCCAATTGTTTTTTTAGACAGATAGAAACAAGTTTTTTTTAACAAGTTGCCAGCCTCAGTCTTTAAAACTTTACATACACATATATAGTATTTATTACTCAAGTATGTATTACATTGTATTTCAACAATTTGATCGATTTTTGATGCGATCTAGTGACAGTTGGCAGCAAAAATTTATACTTACGTAGGTACGCACTTAATCACATTATGTCGTTATTCAGAATAACGAAACACTAGTATGTACAGTGTACCTGTACATATGCCGCCCAATACGAGACAACATAAATTGATACCGCAAATAAAAGGACTACTTTCATCCACTGTAAAACAGACGCAAGTATGTGACAAGAAGTTTCTAACTGTAAGTTTAGAGCCAAATAAATCCCGTAGATAGAACTGTTTAAAACTTGAAACACTTGAAACTTTCAATTTGTAAGGTAGTTTCTTGATCTAAGAACGTTGAACTCCAAAACAATGGCCGGAGACCAAGAATTCATACTGATTAGGCTCTTTTACTACCAGGTGTTTTGTTCATTTTCATGTTGTTTCTTTAGCAGGCTCTTTAAAGATTTGTTATTAGATTAAATCTTCCTTTTAAATGACTAAGTTTTTGATCAGAAAAAGGAGGAAAGCCACCATTGCTTCGTCATTATTATATTATTATCATAACTTTTATATGTCCACGAGTTTGATGAAGTAACCCCATCATCACAAGTCATATCTTTCCGACTGCTGGGCTTGTGTCGCTCCTAACAATTAGAAAGGTTAAAACCATGGTCCGCACCGCTAGCCAAATGTCGACTCTATAAGATACTTGGTCTATTCAGACAACATTCTCAGCTTAGCGATAAAGAAAGCTGTCAGCTTTACCACCTTAATAACTTTGAGAAATAATGTAAAACTTTTCAGTGTTTTCCATCACGATGTTTGATTAATTTAAATATTTTTTTACACTTGAAAAAAGAATTAAAAGTTAAACTGTAACACGGGTTAATAATAATTGAAATTAGCACTAAATCCCTGTCAAGTTTTATAAGTTGTCTCGCAGATAAGTGATTTCACACCTGCACAAATTCGGACGGTCGCTGTCCTGAAACCTGAAACCTAAAAGCAACCACAAGAGTCGAATACTAATTCGTTTGACTATAAGTACTTACGCATAGTTGTAAATCGTAATGTGTTTGAATGAGTTGTGCTAGGATGACAAATTGTTTGACAAAATCGGAAAACTTGTAGGTAACTGACTAATTAATTTGCGGCCTTCGTAGGTCGACTAAAATTAAACATGATGTAATAATACGTATAATAAAATTAATAATTAAAATGAATAAAGGGGGTTTAAAAATCGGCCAAGTGCTAGTTGGACTCGCGCACGAAGGGTTCCGTACCATTATGTATAAAAACGCCAAAAAAACTGGTCTGTTGTATGAAAGGCTCACTTAAATATTTAATTGTTTTATTGTAGCCACATCTTACGCACAACGCCTTCTCTTGGACCGAAAGGAAACTAAACTATCTACTAGATACTAAAACTACTTAAAACCACTTAAATATTTATTTTATTCTGTTTTTTAGTATTTGTTGTTGTAGCGGCAACAGAAATACATCATCTGTGAAAATTTCAACTGTGTAACTATTACGGTTCATGAGATACAGCCTGGTGACAGACGGACGGACGGACGGACGGACGGACGGACGGATGGACGGACAGCGAAGTCTCAGTAATAGGGTCCCGTTTTACCCTTTGGGTACGGAACCCTAAAAATGCATAAATTATTTTTTGTCTCTAGATATAGATCTAGAGACAAAAAATAAAGAATGTCTGTATGTTAGTGCACGTTAATCTCAGAAACGGGTATACGGATTTTTATGGGAATTTCATTGGAAGATAGAGGAGGTTGTGGAGCAACATATAGGCTACATGTTATCCCGAAGTTCCCGCAGGATTGAGATTCACGCGGGGAAAAATCCTATGCACGAACGAAGTCGCGGGCTCATCTAGTACATGAATAAAGTACATTTTACAGAAAATAGAAAATAAGTTTTACATAGTTGAAATAACTTAGGCAACACTATTTCATTCTGATTGGAGGGTAGAGAGATAGATTAGATTATTTTCATAAATATGTGTTGCAGGATGTATGAATATTTTTTATTATATTTACGAAAATACATGCTTATAAGTCGGTTGATATTAAAAAAATAATCATTGAAACGAAAAAAAACCCTTGAGAACTTTTCTAATAAATCAAAGTAGTTATTCCTTCTCATTCGATACATCAAACGTGTGTCAAAGGGCGGACCTTTATCCCTAAAAAAGTTTTGCAAAGGCTTCTGATTGGCAAGTGCTTCGCATACGAACTTAATCCGTGCGAGCGAATCGGACAAAAAAATCTTCTGGTACTATCACTCTTTTGAAAGCGTTCCGCTGTATTTTCGTTGAGCTGAAAACTTTTGCAATACCAGCACTGGCTCAAGTATAAATTCCCGGGAAAAGAGGGGATTCAACGATCATCTGGCTCCGTCTAATAAAAGGCTCGACGTTTGTGAAATATGTTGTCACTGCATAAACTTTATGAGTTTAGTTTCGCTCACAGTCGTCTTGAAATGTGAGAAGTTCTCGAGACGCGATGGAAACCCGCTTGAATATCTCATTATCATACATCAGGTGCAGTCTAATAAAAGTTTACATATTATATTTGGACAAATGAAGATGAACAAAGAATACGATGTATTTGTGACAGAATTATTTGTTTTTATTAGAACGAAATGTACCTCTAGACGACACAGACCGAACGACACAGACCGTTCATGAAACAAAAAATAAACTAGATATTAGGTATATCAGCGGAGATAAATTTTGATAATGAAATGACTACTTCAATTTTTAGTCCAGAAGATAGTGGAAAACCCCCTTAATATTGGCTCTACAACACAGCAACTGAAACTCAAATAAATATTTCACTTTGTGCATCTCACATGGTTTTGAATTATAGCTACTTAGGTTAAAATCTGGTAATTTCTTCGAAAAGATACCAAGAATTTATTCACGTCAAGTAAAAAACAATATTAACACATAAATAACAGATTTTTTTACCGGTGCTACTTTAATTTTTTTACTAAACAAAGAATCATCGCCGAGAGTCAAATGTCACATTAAGTAAGCAATAACGCGAATTTATTTCCAATCGGGCGACGTTACGCAAATTTTATCGAAACCAATTCCGATAATGCGCAGTCATATAAGCGAGATAAAATAGGAATAAAGACCATAAATTTTGTATCTTCCAATGTGATTTAACTGTTCTTTCTATTATAATTTCTACTAACATCTATCTTAACTTGAAACATCGACTCCTTGCTAGCTATAAATATTTAAAGATGTTGTCATCCTTGAAATCTATACCATCGGTATATCGAATTGAACCGTGAAGAGATCGTTTTTTAAAACCCATGTTAGTTTTGTTAGTGTAAACTGTGTTAGTGACGCTTAAGGCCAGTTGTGAACATTGACCGTGCAAGGCGTATACCGCACGCGGGCGGCACACATGGAAGGGTGACAAATGGACCACAATTTTGCATGCAGGCGCCCATACAGCTAGAGGCGGCCATGCATTGACTTATAGGAGTCGTTTACTTTTTCTAGATGTTACGTTAGAAAAATACGATAATAGAGTTTAATGTCTGTAATATATACTCGTACACAAAACGCTGATGGATACAAACAAACATCAGTCAGTCTCAAAACGAGCCATCATAATAATTCAAACGACAAAACAAAATGATTATGAGTGCATGTCGTACGTGACGTCGCCTTGTCAGTACCAAACAATGTGAGAGTCTGAAGAGGTATTAAGATACGAAATGAGCAATTTCGCCGCGAGCCAAGAACAAATAAACGTCAATCTTTAAAAACATATCTGTGTAAGCAGCGCAGCTCACATGCTTATGAAGGGGGATGGTACAAAGGAAAGCAATTTAACAAAATAAAAAATACGATATTGGAACCGGGAGAAACAAATGATACGGGAAATACTTAAATCACCAGTATTGATGCGGAATTGGAAATTATGGGCTGGTGTATTCGTAATTTGGACTCGTGTGTTTTGTAGTGGCGCTCTCGGTGATATTATTTATGACAGGGGCTGTGTTACCTATTGATGTTTGTAGATTTTGCCACTAATTATTCGTTTGCCAACTTGTAGAACTAAGGTAAGGCTTAAGCAAAATTTTTGCAAAAAGATAAGTTTAAATAGTAAAAAAGAAAGTAAAGTGGGTTTAAAGAAATTAGGTGTAGGAACATGAGCTGACACAGCAAGATTTTTTATAATTTTTATTCAATAAAATGGCAATAAAATGGTTTTTGTACTTGCTTTTTTTGCAAAATGCTAAATATGCAAGCGAATTAACTCAAGTTTAAGTATTAAGTAAAATATTTACAACTGAACTAAATTAATAAGGAAATAATCGAATTACATATTTTAAAAAGTTGTTGAAGTTGTATTTTTAAGAACATTTTATTAATTTAATCCTCAATAAAATATATCAATAACCAAGGAAAGATTGAATTCCAAATGTACTTAATAGAAAAGACGTAATATTTGAAATCTCTGAACCGTACGTCATATCCGGTCTTTTAACAGGCAGAACCGTGGGCAGAACCGCTTGTCCCGCCATCGATGCAAAACATCATTCATTACGCGTTTTCTGACAATAAACAGATTACATCTTGTTACAAAAAACGCACAGTACACAGCTTTTTTGTCAAAGAATAAATAGCATCAGAGCTTCGTATTAACTTATAATTGCGAAAGTAAGGGATCAGTTACATGAAGTCATTTTTTGCCTGTTGCGTACACAATCAAGCATACATTGAAGCAATAAGCAACTTGCATCATCTAAACAACTCACAACATTCTTGATCTTCTTGACAACTTGCGTTTCAAGTTTTGCCTTGATGTAAATAGCACATATCATTATTTTTTATGCGATTTTTGCACTCAATTGAATTCTCTCCAGTTTTGCAAGCTCATACGAGTGTAGCGCGTGAAGGTGTTTTGATCATACGAGTACCTAGTCTTCAGAAGCGAGAAATATTGACACAACAAAACTTGCATACAATAATCGCATTCAATAATCTGCGTGTAAACAGTTCCTTACAATTATTGAATGACAATTATTGCTCGTTCTTAATTGCATCCAATTATTGCTCTTGCATGTGCAATTAAATGGTATCATGTTTAAGAGCCCTAACTTAAACTATCTGTTTGTGAGGCTTTCACGTCTAAAGTACTGAACCGAATTTCATGAAATTTGGTACAGATGTAGGGTTGATAGTCGGAGAGAACATGATATTTTTGAAAGGGATATAATATTTTCGTAAAATGCCGGTAGTCTCAACTTTACCTTTATTGTCTTTTCTTTTTTTTTCCATTGCACCCATAATGTGATATTCATCAGCTAGCCAATCTGTCCGTAATTAGGTATTTTAATAATATTTATGAAAAAAAAACTCGTATTATACTTAAGTTGAAGATGTATTTCCGCTTCTGTAAAAATTATACTGCTAGCTTATCTTTGGTCGTAATACAATAATCAAAGGAATATGAGGGGCTGAGTGGAATCAAACGTGTACATATGCGACGGGCGATAAAAGAAAGCAGCTAAAGAAAAGATTCGGGTCACATTAGGGCGCGATATAAAGAACGCGTAAGTATTACGTAATTTTATTAAGTAGAAATTCGTTTTATGTGAGTTAAATTTATTCATCTATTGATACTATTTTCCTATTTAATCCAATAGGGAAGCATGGCATTGTAACAAGTGATCGTTAAAAATCGTGAAAAATGTAATTGTTGGTTCATTAATGTAATACATCCCATGACTATTTTTTGTTATTAGTCCATTGAAAAGTTACATTTGGGGTTGCGTTTTTTAGAGGACGCAATTTTATTTTTTTGATGTGTAGGGGGGGTCAGTGTAAAGCTAAAACCAAGTTTGTGGGGTCGCCACCCTTGTCCCACGGCCGCCATCTTGAAAATAGGGGTTGAAACGGTTTTTATGATATATCTCTTAAACTATTTATTTGATAAAAAAATTTGTTAACATTTTTTGTTGCAAATTAAATTCTCTACAACTTTGGTCCAGTAACTTTTTATCGTAGAACTATAAATAAAAAAGTTATAAGCGAAAATCTTCAGAAATTCGAGAAAAAAAAATATATTTTTCGATATAACTTTTTTTTATCATTTTACGAAAAAATAATATCAGACCATTTTTGTAGATCGTTTTTTGAGGAACAACTTTTATTCGCATCATTTTTTCATTAAGTTAATAGCTAAGGTTTTACAGCGCTCCGAAGTGAGTACTATTGTTTAGTACTCTTAACTATACCTATATGTGTGTACTAATAATATTTACAAGCTTTTTAGCTTGTGGGTAAAATCCTTTTTTTTTTTGAGTTAATTATTAAGCCACAGCTCGAAACACATTAGCTTTCTCGCAATAAAAGCTTGAAAAAATTGATATTTATTTATTTATTTATGTAAACTTTATTGACCACAATATAACAATATTATAGTACAACATGGCGAGCTTAATGCTAATTGCATTCTCTCCCAGCTAACCATTGGGCCAAGCCGAAATGCGCGAAGAGCGGTATTACCGATTAATGGGAATATGGGAATATTGATATGGAAGCTAATTAATTTCTCTAGACATTTATCTACTTGTACGAGTACTATGTAAATATCAATGTTTTAGGTCGGTTCATACGTCGCGGTAGCTTCCTGGTCAGTAATTAATTAGAAGCCCATGTTGTGCTATTACGGACTTTATGCTAATATTGCCGTCAAAGGGTTTTGAAGTCGTGACAGAATATTAAATTTTGGTAATATGGTCTCACAATTTACCATCCATGTTTTTGTTTACGGTAATATTAAATTTAGGTACATAGATATATTGGGCCTCGGAAGACGGGTCATTGTGAGTTGAACTAAATTGGACTAATTACTCCACAAAAAAAAACAAAGTAGGTATGAAGTAACAAAACAGAAGGTAACATTGGTAATAGTCGATTTGGACGAATTTATTAATAAAGCAATTTAATTCATAAAAAAGTCATTTAGGTAATAACCGAGTTCAATCCAAACCAATTTTCATTTCATTTTCAACCTTTTTTCATAGAAGATGTTATTATTTTCCCAGTTGTATTTCATTTTAACCTATCGATAATATTTTTTTTTTATTTCTGTAAACGTAGATATGGTACACGAATATGGAAATAGGTATTAGACGTTTTCATTAGTCTCGGAAGCTTCCTGTTCCTGGCAATTAATTATAAGCTCATGCAGGGTGCCTCATATTAATATGGCAGCTTATATTCCTTTGAAAGGGTGTGAAGGGAAAATATTTTTTGTGAGATTAGTTTCTGGTTTTTGAGTATAAAAATGTAGGTTATTGAGGTCAAGTTCGTGAATTATTCTCTGAATCATCCTCAAGGGATATTTTTATTTTGTATTGCGTTAAATAATTAATTTTTTTAGAGGTAGAATAATATAGGTCCTATAGGCCCTAAATCACTATGCTGGTTAAGTACGGATTGTCGGACTTCACGACATGCAGGGGTAAAATATATTGTAAGATGCACTTGTTTTTCATTACAGATAGGTATGTGCAGGTTTTAATTCCTTTGGGTTACAGTGCCCACCATTCAAACCCCTCGCTATCACTTTCCACTACGCGATTATTCGTAGGTAGGTATAGTAAAACCATTCCGCCTATTGAACGTAGATAAATTTATGCAATATCTTCAGTGGTTATTGAGTGCACGCTCATATAACCCGGCGGGGGAGGGGGAGGGGAGTGCGAGTTAAATTGAGCACCGCCCAGACTCTCATTTCCTCCATCCACCATTGTGCGCCACTCACAATACAAAACATTTTTTTACGAATTTCGACAAAAAGTGCTTTGAATTTTTTCCAATCTTCGCCTCTATTCAGCTCGTAAAAACTTAATGTCTCGCCGCAAAAGAGTGGGCGGGGTCCATGGAAATATCGCTCGCTAACGTTCAGTAATCTCTCAGGCCAAAGTCCTCTTGCTGTCCTGTTCGAAGACCTTTCTGAATACTAAGCTTTGTGCAAATATTTGGTACCTCGTAGGCTCGTAATGAAAAACTAAGGGATGTTTATTTCCTAGTTTTTTATTTATATTTTTCATTATTATCGACTATCTTGCGCATAAACATTCGGAAAATTTGCAGTAGACATAGACAATGGATAAAGATATAAAATAAGGCATGATTTTTTCCACGACCACTTATTTGACTTGGTAGCATTCTGTCATATTACTTACTCACAATATCACAACCACAACAAAATAAGTACCAAATCAAGAGCTTGTAAAGATAATTGTGAAAACATAAGAAGATTATACTGTAAGTTAAACTATACTCATAAAAATTAACAAGTCTAAAGTACAATTTAGTGTCACGACATTAAGACGACTTTCTTAATTTTATCGCGACGATAATTATGAGGATGATAACTCTTTAAGAACAGACATTATTCATTTGAAGTTTCACGAGATTTGTATTTAGAACTGCGGTATTAAACTAAATTAAAACAACTAATAATGTAATGGCCGTCATTAACGACATCATAAGTAAAAAGGAAGATAAGGATAATATACGGGAAATTTAGGTATTACTTATAGGCCAATGTTAATTTACTGGCCGCTAGAAATTAACAATGTATTTTAATCACAAAAAAAGTAGTTATATGACAGCTAGATAATTAAGTGATACTGTACACTTATCAGACGTAGCATAAATATCATACAATTCTTATTATAATAATATAGTACCTATAAACGGTGGTAAACCTATGAATGCAAAAATCCATTAAAGCAATTTATCCCCGTTATTATTGAATTTTCAAATTAAATAAAAAAATAATTAAAATTGGATAAAGATGTTATACGACGCTCTGCACCGAAATGCAGAATACATTTACAGACACTGAAAGCGGTAAACACAAAACGTTATTCGAATGACAAATGCAAGACACAAACCGAGGAGTAATAAATCAAAGTCAATCACATTATCGACCTGCGAACGTAGTTTGGCTAAACCCAGACTAGTCAGGTACGTACTCGTAAATACAAGCTTTATGTAGCTAACTTTCGAATAGTAAGAAGTTTTGATGAAGGGAAATATCCCTGGAATATCTGTAGTTCGATGTTTGCAGAATACCGGTACCGAAACTACGTTATCTATAAGAATAGCTTCTTCATTTATATCTAGAATATCTAACATTAAATATCAAATAGATGAATCAGAACCTAAGACTGCATAGTAATAAAAACAAGCGACAAATACTTATGATACTTAATTAATTTAAAAATGTACATGAATTTCAGCTTCAATATTTATATGAAAATACATGTAACACCAACTTCAGCTGTGTGTAACACAAATAAATTGTATGGAAAAATCTAAGGTAAGATTTTCACATGGTATCTAGAATAACTTTAGATCGAAAGAAATGCGATGTATTACGTTCGTTGAATTTCAAATGCATCTGTGGCGGTGCTTGGAATCTAATAAATCAAACCCGTTCGAGTCGCGAACATGCACAGTATGTACATTGTTTACTGTGTAGGATGAACAGATCTGTAATTGCTCAACTTGAATGAATGAATGATTGAATGACAATTTTATTCGAAGTAGGTTTTTACCCGACCGTGTCAGAAGGTGGGCAATGTTTTTCGAGTGTAGGTATTAAAAGGGGAGCCCAGAAAACAATTATTTACTGTTTAACTTGTTTATTTAATCATTCAAACATACATCTTTTTCCCATAGTAAAATATTCGTGTTCTCTTTATGTCTTCGTCTGACAGTTGTATTTTTAATATCCTTTTATAAGTAAACGGCCTGTTACTCCTTCTTGTTGACATAATTAGTGATTGTCCAAAAGGAGTTCCTTACAGTATGTAGGTATGTATGTGTATAAGAATGCATGTTTGTATGTATGTCCATTTCTTTGGCGCACGCTGCATCCCAAACAGCTGGAGAGAAATTCACTTATGAGCTGTCGTTAAATTCGTCAGGAGTGTGGTAGTAACTTAAGCTATACGAGTAAATTAAACTACACCATCGAACCACGAGTTGTGATTAATTTTGAAAAAATATCACAATAGGAACAATAATAATTAGTAATAGTTTCCTACTAACTACATTAAAATTAAAGTCAACTGAAGCCAGAGTCTACTAACTCTACGCTAGAGCTAAGTATCTAGAAAATGGAGGTTTTGATACTGGCTAGCTACATAAAAAATTTTTTCAAAGAAGTGCTGAATTAATCCCTATATCTAATATGAATTGTAATTTTCTTAGCCTATTAATAAATACTGATCAAAAATTAACCCATATTATTGTACCTCCATTGTGTTTCCAATGCTTCTATGAACAATTAATAATAATAACATTTCCATTAAATTAACAATGTAAAATAAACTAAAACTTGTGATTTGTGATCAGAACGATTTGAACAGTACGTTTATGGAATAGTTAATGAATATAATTTGATCCAGTACGTGTTCAAAGGTTCAATTAATAAAATATGAAGCAGTCTGGCACAAGGAATCAAATATTTAACTATAAAATTATAATACAACTTTGGTATAGGTACCTATTGCGAGAAATAAAATCGAAAAGTTCGATGTGTCAACTGTATATCTTTCGCGCTTACGATAAACATGATTTTACGTATAATAATGTGCCTACTTACTAACATTAGTAAAAATATTAGAATTTAACCATTATTTCGACTAATAATTACAATGGGCAGCCTCTACAAGCGCAATGTCATATTTATTATGGACCATTTCGGCAGATTGTACCTATTATAAAATAGATAATTAAATCTACTTAAGAATTATATAAATCGATCCAATGTAAAAACATAATATAAATCTGTACCGACCACATAAATACAGAAGATTCTTGGATAGGTTCATTGTTTTTAAGACTATGTAATGTCTGCCAATCAATAACTATAAAGATTTTATTAATATACATATGTAGATGACTATTAAATTACCTATTTATTACGTGGATTAATGTTCGGTGGTACTCATTAACAAGTTAATTATCAACAATATCTTTATTTATAAACATATTATATTCATAGAGTTTGAAAGGACATTCACCGTCAACTTAATATTCTATTAATATCAGGTATTCCTAATACTTTGAATTTCTATACTAACTGCTTAACGATACCGCTATAATGAATTTACTCCCATGTGGATTTTCTCTTTAGAAATTAATAAATATGTTTTCAAGGCTTAATAATTTCGAATAAAGCCCGCAGAGTGTGTAGCTTAATATTTTGGATGCGAAATTAAATTTTTAGTTACATTCTGTGGTTGCCACTCAAATATCTATTACGCCGAGGATTCTATGTAATATAGTAAGTCGTCTGGTCTTTACGACTTGCAGTACGAAAACTCATATTTTATAGGTGCTTTCAAAGAATTGGAGATATCAAATCTAAAGAAACCTTTTACGTTTTGGTTGAAGTAAGTGAGCTTAAACAGTTGTGGGGAAATAAATTTTGTCGTAGTGGTCGGCTTACACGCGGCGGTGCAGAAACCTCAAGACTTGTGTTTCAGTCACGAAGCTTATAAAACTTATAAAGCTATAGCAATCACCATCAAATTCTAAACACGCTCGCTGGCAAATTTCTTTACACATATAAACACAAATTTACTGAAATTTTACTTTAAACTTTAGTAAAACATAAAACTAGTTGACACTTTATTACCTTTGTCATTGGCTTTGAATATTGATGCACGTGTAAAAGTAGTCTGCGACGGCTGTTTTCTTTTTTATTTTAATGTCCAGCAAACGTAGATTACCCAACTAAAGAACTTCAGTAACACTCCACGACCAAGAAGAACTATTTATGTAAATAAAAATAGATCGCCGAATAGTACCTATGTACGCACTTGCTCCAAATTGAGATTTTTTTTGTTGTGTTTGGTATCACGAGTACCTGGTTTTTGCAAAAGATTTTTTTTAAACTATCAAGAATCTGCAGATGTAAGAGATCATAGATATACCGCCGTTGCATAGGATATTGAATGAAGTGTTATAATTTACTAAAAGTATATAAAAAAATTAGGTCCCTAGTAACCCAGATCATTTAATTTCCCAAAACGAAGTGAGAGCAGGTTGAAAAAGCGTTTGGCGGTTAAGTTAAGCAAAAGGACGGCCATTCGGGCATAATTAGATTAGATTAAAATATTTTGTTCAGGAACCTACATTCTTTTTCCAAGTTCATAAACTTAACGTAATCCAATTCGAAGATGATACGCCGGAACTATGGAAGTATTTTTTAAATTAACACCCCATAAAAACCACGGAATTAACGAAAGTTTAATTAAAGAACCTTATCTAAAATGGGGGGCAATTTCGTTAATTACCGACTCGATAGGTAGCTGTTTCAACTCTTTACGAGCGCCATGGCCGCGATAACGTTTCTAATTGTCGTATAAAAAAGGATTACACCTAATCCTTGTTTAATAAAAATGTTAATCATGAGATTTTCCGTCGCAATATGCAAATGTGATGGCACCATCCCGTTCGCGATTGACGACGGAAGGTGAGCTCACTATCTCAAAATATTCAAACGAAGCTTGATGCGAGTTAGTATATTTTTATTGTAAAGGCGCAAAATTTTAAAATATGCGAGTTTTACTGAATGGTAAAATTGTAAAAAAAGTATTATTTGTGTAAACAATATTTATAGAAGTACAAAAATAAGACTAATCCATGCCGGTAGATAGAAAATGTTAAAAAAGGGATTTATTTTTATTCGGAATCGACCCCTAAGAAGTGACCGAATCAGATAGCTGAATGTACAAAATAATAATATTACGTTAATAGTATTTAATGCATCATTTACTATTTTTGTTTTAGCTTGAACGACAAAGTCAGCTTAAGTACCTACTTACTTAAATACTATTGATTCGGAATAATCAGTCACCAGACTTTAATTTAATTATCAAAATTCTTTACGTTCAAATTAACGTTATACGTTCTCTATGAAATAAATTGTACTCAAAGTAAATTAAAAGACGAAAAGGATCAGAAGACCGATGCGCACAAATATATTTTCAGTAGCAATTTATCTACGTCCAGAATATTACTCAGAAGATGTAGGGGTTAAATCCTACTAATATTTTCCTCCTGCCTTATTAGAAAAGTTGCGGGCGAAGGTAAAACAAATATCCATAATGTAAATGGACATATCATTAAGGCGAAAATTCTTGAGGATTATAAAAGGGTCTGAGGTCTGGACGAGCACGTAATTTTTAAAGCGCGGTTTTACGATCTGCATACGTAACTTTATAGTGCTGTACCTTGATAAGTGACTATCGACAAAATTTGTTTTTTTTTTTTACACAAAAAGTTAAAAGTTGTTCTAGAAATATTTTGACGTAAGTAGGTTATACTTTCACAAGTATTATGACTGTAAAATAATAAAGAAGGTGACTGAAATAAATTTTGTAATTAATTCAGATTACAGTTTACACATAGCAGAAACTTAATTATAACTGTATAGACACAAAAACATAAACAAATGTATCAATAATTCTTCTCATCATCTTTACTTGTGCACGTTAAATTTGTGTACCTACTGATCATAATGGTAATAACGTAATAACTATAGTCTCATTTAAATATTAATTTATTTTGAAAAAAATTACGTATCTATTGGATTCGACTTCGAAAACCTGGAAGGCGTTTCACGCAACCTATTTAAAAACTTTGTATTTGTTAACAAAGTTATTTTATTGAGTAGGCTTTCAAAAATAACAAGTTAAGTAACACAAGTTAGCTATTTATGAATAAACTTTAAACATAATAAAATATCGACATGTATACTGGTCTACGTCACTTCGGTTTTTGCACGTCTGAAAACGAAATTTATTCTAACAATTCACGCGCAGCGCCCGCAATTCGGATTATTGTAAATAAGTATTACGCCAACACCCAAATTAATCTACGCCGCTTTTTAACGAATGCGAAAAAGTTAGTTAACTAACTTTCCCAACTCGCGGTGACTTTTCCTAAAAGCCCCCTTGAAATATCGCTTTTCCTGCGGAATTATTTGTATCAATAGAATGTTTGTTGAAAATTTGCCTCCTCAAATAGAAGCAAGTTCGCGGATGAAATATTTGGAACCCAAGTTTAAAAAGGTGTGTTTGACTTCACTAATAAGTATGCGGGCACTGAACAAAGAGAAACCATAAATTTCGAGGATCTACTTTTACATGCGAAACAAGCTTTTCTCACAAGTACCTAGGTGCTTTATTTGCGAAAATGTTTCTGCATATTTTTATTAAATATTTCTGCTTTGCACATAATATTTATAAGTAAATGCGGAATGAGTTTGGCATAGGATGCTGAGATAAAACGAAATAAGTTTTCGATATTTTGATGTTGTTGCACATACTCTACCATGGAATGGTCAGACATCGATCCAATGCTGTCTGACCATTCCTGTTTGTTTACCAACGTGACAGTCTCAGGATTTGATAATGCAAAAGGGTGATATTGATTCCTTCAAATTCAAAAGTCTTACAAATACAATAGGCCTCTACAAATACAATAGGTAGGAAAGTACCAACTAAACTAAATATCGAATGACTACCGATAATTATAATTATGTAAAGTAATATATCGCAAGAAGACATCATTGATGTGAAAACGTCATTTAAGGTATTCTCTTTCATAATTATAATTGCCATTGGTTTATGTTATTTATGTTAAAATTTACATTGAACATTTACCCTATTGAATACCAGTTTCAATTAAGGATATTAAAAGAAGTGTCTTTCACCCATTTGTTGCGAGCCAGTGATCATATCTTGCGTGACCTACAAAGCAAAAGCTATCCTGTTAATTGACCGGTCGAATAATTTAAATAAATTGCAGCCGGCGGCGATATTTCAACGGTATATTATAAATCAAAGGATTAGCGGGTAAATGGATACTGGCAATGTAGATATACTTTATCCTGCATACGTTATAGGGCGATAACGGCGAAATAATCGCAAGGGAAGCGAGGGGGCGTCCGCAGCAGCGGGGGGTTTCGGACAAAAAGTACTAAGTGCGAGTTAAATACCCTTTGTGTTGTCATGCTCTCCTGTTACCATCCATCGAGGGTCCTCTCATTATTCAGTCGAAATTCGATTATTTTCCCATTTCCAAAATATCCATATCGTCCCCGGCTTTCTCTCTAATTGAAAATGGAAGCGTATTTCGGTCGTCACGATGATCGCTCTTAATTTATTTATTTTCATATTTCTACTGTTTACGTGATGTTTTGTGTTTCTATTTATGTGTGGCAGACCACACACTTGGGTCACTTTAATCTATGGTTTGATGGGCCGATTACTTATTAACTTGAGGCACTGGATTCATAATTTTCTTTAACAAACCACTGGTTACCATTATTTGCGCGCTTGTTTTATCAATTTTCTATCTTACTTTGTCACTTTAGTAGATATTTTGTTTAAATAATAGGTTGCAGGTACGTTTATAAAATACAAGTAAATGATTTCTATTTAAGAACCAGGTTTAAAAAATAATTATTTCAATTAAAGTTAAAGACGGCACTAACACAACTCAAGGAATAAACGTAATATTCATAAATATCATAAAATCTCTGCGAGCTTACTTCACAAGCTTAAAAATAATAAACAATAACTCGGGGCCCATTTAATGAGCAGGACCCATTTCCTCCAAGACCTTAATAAGAGCCATACCTCACCAGAACAGACGGCAGAAATAACCCCGGAAAATGATTACTTAGCTCGCAGTTAACCGACGTTATGAGCGGCTTATATCCATTCCGGGGGTATTAGTCTCATTCCATGCAATTCCTGTAATTTATTAACAGTCTTGCTTACTTTTTGACCAAACCCTTTGCGTGCTATGGAGAAATACACTTTGGTTTTCAGGTAACAATTTTAATGATGCTGTATTGATTGATTGAACATCCCGTCGGCTAGTGCTTGGTCCTGCTTGTGATACGAAGGGTCCGGGTTCAGTTCCCGGCCGGATATATATTGGAACGTCAGATCAAGGTTTATTATTGGGTCGTAGGATAATAATATCTTATTTCTGTTGTCCATGCCACGCGCGATAGATTCATTCATGCGTATGTCAGCGCGAATATATTTATCTGTGAATAACTTTTTTGTGCAACGTTATGGTGATTACATGAAATTATTACTTCATACCAATAAGTATATTCAATAAATATGTACTACTGACAAGTTCCGATCTTTTTTTCTTCCCATAGAAATGTTATCGCTAAAATTTTTCACGTAAAATGTTTTTTTCTACTGCATGTCTGCATACGTTTTATATCCACCTATATTTACTTTTCAGGAAAAACATTCAGTCTAGATCAGTGCCAATGGAAAATTTATAGAACCAACAAAATGAAGACTAATAAACAATTTCGTTATTAAAATAATGATTATGTCCGTCAAATATTTCATCCTAAGAGACAAAACATTTTCAAAACCGTACACTGTTTAAAAAAACTCTAGAAAATCATTTACAGTTAACGTATGAAGATGAGATACACGTGGAAAATTTTCACGGAATCTTTATTATTAACAACCCCGCCCGTTGACCGGGACTTGGATGGTTTCCGAACGCGGAGGCAGCGTCCGGAAAGAAATATAAGCAGTTAGCCCGGTGTGATCAAAGACCTTCCTCTTCCGAACTGATCCCTAATATTTCACTCATAATTGGTTTATTCTAAGCTCGCAGCGTTTCCGTATGTGGGTCCTTTGATCCGTCCAGTGTATTAAGTTGTAGCCAGAGATGTATGGCGCATATTACTCCGACCTGAGCTTTACTCGATGGCGTCATTTGCTACCAGTATAGCGATTAGGGAAAATATGGACCCTTCTTTGTTGTTTTGATATTAAAGGACGTTTTTATAATAAGATCTTGTGACGATTTTTAGTAGGAAACTTATTGCGTGGTTGGTTCGATTAAGCTTGTTATGTGATTCTGCCTTTTATGAACTGTCTGGTTTTTTGGTCCATTGAAGTAAGTAGGTATAATAGATAAGGTTTTTAACTATGGTTTTTAAACAGTTTTATGTTATTGGTTAGGGCTTTGCGGCTTTGTAAATATAAAATAAAATAATTTGTTAGTGACTTAATTAATTTTGATGTTTAAGAAATCTAACTCTTGTTATTGTTAAATGTAGTTAGTAACTAGGTTACTATAACTATGTTATTCTAATTTTTTGTTTACGTTTTACAAGCTAATTCATCTTAAATTTACTGTTATCAAAGTTGTTAATAACTAATTAATACATTCAATTAATTTCAATGTTAAATTTCTTGCTTACTGCGGTAAATATATAAATGGTTTGCAATTTCCTTCTGCAAGCGGTACGTCGACGTATCGCAAATTATTTTCGCTTAGTTGTCGCGTTAGTTCTGTCCCCTGACCGGAAATAGCCGGCCATGGTTCCGTCATATCCGGCTCCCGAATATCACTGACAAAGCCAAAGTTAAAGTTGATGATGTCGTAATGGTAATGTTATGGTAATAAATATTAATAACAATAAGTAGAAATACCACGCATAATGTATGACATATTTGTATTAATCAGAAATTGTTGAGCGAGAAGTGATGCTAGATTCTAAAAGCATTTTTTATCATGTTTGCCTAGACTGACTTTTTACCGTATCTGATGCATTTGAAATGTGGAATTTGTTCAGCGTCAACCAAAAATTAATCGACTTTTCGCACTCAGTCTACGCAAAATACCTACTTGAGATTTTCGTACTCGCCGCCAAAGAAACCAGGATTTAAAACAAATTATAATCAATAATTAATCAATAGGTTTGAAAGCAAACGAACAAGAAGCCACATTCCAACAAGACGAATTGACCAAGCTTGCTATAAGTAGGTAGTCTTGACACCAAGCTACTAATACAAGCTAATGAATAGTCATTAGTATATGCTCTCGAAGACACGAGACGTAAAACTATCAGGCAGAAAATCATTCCACTACTCGGGGATATAGACCCTTAGTAATGAAGAAAACGACGCAAGGTGGAGGTCTAGACTTTTAAAGTTACGTTTAGTCATCCGTAGAATAATTAAACTTAGGTACGTACACTTATGGGGGACTACGACTTCTCGTGTCACAGGTGGCATAATGCTATCACCTGACACATAAATGTCTGCTCCGGTCGGATACCTTAACCGGGTCTCTCTTTCTGCAGGGAGAGTAATTGCCAAGTGGGCTACAGGTAACAACGTAATAACTCAATAATAAAATTTTGAATTTCTTCAAAATTTTTGAACAGACGGAGGAGAATAAAAACTAGAGGTATTCTACCATTGTTTTACATTGTACCTACTTATAATTTCAATAATGTATCTGCAATATACATTTAATAATACACTAGATTTTCAGACTAATCAATTTGCTAACAGACAAATCTAATCTGCAGGAAATTCATTTATCTTGACCACGGTATTTATTTAATAGCGTTCAGTCGATTGCAACCGAAGTCACCCTAATGGAAATAGCAAGAAGACTGACTTGTATCACCACGAACGAGTAATACAGAAATATAAAGCGAATGTCATGAATATGAAGCGAAGTCAGACTATAGTTAGCTATTAGGTATATTTTGATACGAGTGTTCGTGTCTATCTACTACTGTTGATACACTTACGTAATGACCAATTTTATTTTACCACTTTATCTTCTATTTTTAACGCGACGTTTGTTCTGTTAGGTATTTCCCAGCTGCTTAGGAAACAAAGTTCAGTTGAAATAAACTTCAGTCTATCTTTTCATATAGCATTCTAAACTAGCACAATGATATGCAAAACACAAACAATCAAAAACACTATATTTCAGCTGCTGATAAATAATTATTCTGGTAAAAGGTTTAATGACTAATTATGGTGTCCAAGTTGCTTTGTACATACATGAATTATCTAGGTTTAAATTATTGTATCAATCAAAGGAAGTCGTTATCGGTCCTATTAGGAGTTATTAAATATATTAATTGATACTCCATTGGTACTTTCATTTAAATTTCGATTTATATTTAATCTCTATCTGTTTGTTAGTGGTAAACCCGCCTTATTTCATCGGACGTCTGCTGGTGACTTTATGATAATAGATTAATATCGGGGTAGTTTTAACGGGCGATAGTTTTCATTAAGGATCTTATTTCGCATTTTATCCAGCAAGCCATTGTGTTAGAAAATGAAAGACCGGAGTCTGATTGGGAGCATTTGTGAAAGGCACGAGTTTTCCGCTATCCGGACTGAACTAGAGATGGGATATGAAAACGTGTTTCAAATCGTCTCGATAATTACGAGCATGCGAATACGAGTATATTCACTTAAAATGCGGTATAAAAATAAAATTATTTGTGATATTCCCGCATTGTTAAAATTATTGGTTTTTGCAACGTGAACAATAATACAATCTACGATAAGTGTCGACTGTATATTTTAGTGAACTCATTAGGGTTATAAACATGACATAATAATTATTTTAATTCATGATCATCTTTTATATTCATACGTAAAGTATTTGTATTCTAATTAAAACTATAATTTTTAAAGATTGTAGGTAATGTTTCTTGCAAGAAACAAGAAATTTTTGAAAACTTAAATTCACGTCTTGGCCGAATACCGAAACTGAGACTTCTTTTTTGAAAGCAGTTTTGACTTCCTAAATAACTAGGTATGTTTATTGTCAAAAAATCATTTAAAAACGAAATAAACCAGACAAGCACTATCTATGTACGTTTCCAACAAAAGAAGAATAATTATCAAAATTGGCTCAACCGGTAAGTATAATGTTATGAGGTAACACAAAAAAAAAACAGTTGAATAGACAACCTCCTCCTTTTTTGAAGTCGGTTAACAAAAGAATAATCGAGTAATTTACTAGTTCCCACGTATCTCGTCCCTACTGTACTGATTAATGTTTTTCATTGCAACGGCGAAGCACATAGTAAACTTAAACTTTAACAAGTCTTTAATGAGAAGCCTTAGTTTACAAATAAATTAATGGAAAATATTTTAGGCTCACTTGTTGTGTACCTATGTTTTGCGTTTACTACAGTAAAACGTTTTATTTGGTAAAGGTAATTTTTGGTTATGTTAAGGAAGTTCGTCTTTTTTTGGTGTTTGGTGGGTAGGTATTATGGACAGTAAGTATAGTGCAGCCGATAAAAATATAGTAGTACCAGTAGATATCTTGATAAACTTGAATCACCTACCGAACGACTTGATTTCTGCTGGATCTTTGACCCATCGATAAGTAAACAGCCGAGAAAGTCTTTTAATCATAGAATAGGTACATATATCAAAAAAAAGTTTGAATCACTAATCAACCAAATCCAACCCAATATGGTTTAAGTAATTTTCCTATTTCCCGCTGCGATAACCCATACGAGGAATTAAACTATACGTAGCTACAATACAATACAATAAGACCCTCTAATTATAATTATCGGACTTAAATCTCCTCATGTTTACGCCTCAGAATTTCAATGGGCTTTGGTGGAAATAATTACGCATCCGCACTATAATTGGGACAAAAACCCTCGTTTAAACCGGACCGAGATCTGCGGGGGACACTATTGTCAGCCCTGAAAGAGAGTCCTCTAACTGACCGAGAAATTGTAAATTGTCCATAATAGACGACTGATTCGCTATTGTCGTGTCTACGTGACTGATTATTAAGATCATTTTCTTATCTGATTCTCCTATATTTGTCGCACTTCCTATATGGAAAGATATCTATTCCTAGTTACTATTTAGAAAATAAATGTTTTAAATATATTTTATTTGTAGATGATAAGTAGGAAAATGAAACAGAACTGTAAAATGATGTGCATCTTGTATGTTATGACTTAAATTAAATTATATGAAAATTTTATATGAAAACATTACGACCGTTTTAATGGCCAAGTTAATTTAGTGTACATATCAGATAATAATAAATAAATAAATAAATGCTCCACACACACTTCGTGGACAAAAGCTACCCCATGCCCAAGGGCATGTACCAAGGTACCATGTACCAAGGTAGGGTCTCAAATTTTGTACCTATCTTCATATCAAATTACAACTGAAATGGTTAATCGGATTAAGCTTGAAAAGGTAGCCGACAGAAATATTATCTGTAGATTTCAGCTAGTTAATAATATATTTAAATGAGAAGTAAGTAGGTATGTATTAGTAGTAAGTAGGGACTATAATAATAATAATAATAATAACGCTTCACACTCAAAGCCTCACACTAAGATTCCCTGTGTCGTGGGTGCCTTGGACAACACACAAGACAAGGACACACACCCAGACCGAGAACGGAAATTTAAACTCATCATTCAAATTGCCGCCTCGCTGGGAATCGAACCCAGGACCCTCGGAACAGCGATCGGCGTGTTAACCATTGCGCCATTCGGGTCGTCAACTTTATGAAAACTTTTCGTATCCATATACAACTACAGACAAACGTCCAAAACAATTACTTGCAAGTCGAAAATCAAAGGTTCGACCTCGGGTCTCAGACTCAGTAATTCAGTTAATTTGGGCTTTAAATCTCATATTGCAAAATGGACGTGGGCAATAATTACGTTTGGTAAACACCGACGAGCCATGGTACGGCGCATCCATTAGGGAGGCTAGCTGGCTTATTGACGTAATTACATTGTCTTTATGAGAACAAAGGTGGCTTTGTACACAATTAATTTGCTCGCATGCTTCGAGTAAATAAGTTAAAAATCGACGTAGACGTTACACTGTGAACCACCTTGTTTAAATAAGATATTGAACACTAAGTTGTATACAGGATGGGTTTTACAACGAAATAAAAAAGTTGCCAAGAAATTAAAGTTTAAAAAATACATAATATAATGAATAATGATATCGCGACCAAGCGAATTTTCCATTTAAATCATGATTGGACAATTTTTCCTTTGGCAGTGTAGTTGTCGAATATAAGCGTCATTACATTGTATTGGGCTTGTTTCGGCGCTCACGGTATTATGGTGGACGGGCTTAATAATGCGAGCCAGTCTACTGATGTAGCTTATTTATACAGGTTGATGATTTTATTGACATCTGTTATTTCTGTTAAATGTAATATAAAAACAAAAATATATTTTTCGAGACTATATTAAAATTAGATAAAGAGTAGTTTAGAGTTTACAATAATTAATATACATACATATAAAGAAGGTTGGTACTAAGTAAATTTATAATAAATACAAACAAATATTTATGTAATTACATACAGTACTAATGATATAATAAGAAGATTATTATTTATTCAAACTGTAATTATTCAAAAAGATACGAAAAAATAAAGCGTAGGGAACTATTTTAAGTTTGCCAAGTATATTACTTCTTAATTTAATTCTATTGAAACTTACATCGCAGATTTCATGTTGGAAGTTAACGTTTCAAATAGGTACAGTGAATTATTAAGATATTTTAACAGAGCTCCGTAGTTAATTTATACTATTCAAACTTGAAAACTATTCATTGAAAAGTTTGAGTTAAAAAAAAATCTTAAAATTATAATAATAGACGTTCGTGGAGCGTTGTTCATAGAAGAAAATTATTTTAAAAGAATTGCAATATATTTTTAATTGACTTCAATATTTCTGTGAAAACTTCATGTAAGTATTGTTTATAAATAAGCTAAGCTAAGCTGCAACCCACAATGGCCCACTACTGAGCACGGGTCTCTTCTCATTACTGAGGAGGCCTAGAGCATACTCCACCACGCTGCTCCAATGCGGATTGGTGGATTGTTTATAAATATTATTCTTTAATTAAAAGACGTTTACTTTATATCATTGTCAGACGATCAAAAGAATAATTATTGCATGCAATTTTACCACAAAATTAGGAAACTTATTGATTTGTGCTTATTGTTGTATAATATAAGTGTGTATAGTTTATTGTGTGCAATTAATAAATAAAAACAAATTATAACACCATGTAGGTATGTCACGTAGATGCGAGACTAATAATATCAAGGAATGTAACATATCACATGTCACGTGAACAGAACGCACCCCTCGTGCATTGTGTAGCATACCCTGGCAATATCAGACGAATCATGATAACTCGATTCTGTACGTCTGTGATTTACTCGATTGAGTTAATTTGGTTCTCTAACCGTTATTCAATTGTGTATATTATTATTATTATTATATTACTCTTTTTGTGCAACAAATGAACAGATGTGACAAATGATTTCAACCTGATGGTCACCCAAAAACTAAAACGCTAATACATTCTGAACCGCCTTACCCTTATGAGATTCCCGGTGTCGCCCTTAACATTTATTACCAGTCAGTTTGGAATTAATCTGAAAACAATACACAATGAAGTTATACGTCTCCAAACTAATATTTTGTTGCAAATCATACATGTATGTATGTATGTTGGGCTCGCCCACCCGATATCTGATTCTCAGGTTCTCATTAAATGAATGCCTGATTAATGCCGAATCGATGAAGTTAATGACGAGATATAGTATTAGAAGGAATTAATTAATAAGTTTTGTTTGCGATTTATTACAATTTCTAAATGTATTGCTAAAACAGTAAAAACAATTAAAACTGATGTAAGGTGCTGCTTATTCAAGTAACTTTTGTACCTTTGTGGGATAATTATTAATATTCGATTACTATGAAAGGTAGACATAGTTGATTGTCAATGCAGTGATATTATCTACGGACTAATAAATAAGAGTGACTTGAATTGAATACGAGTAGATATATATGACGAATATGTAATTATTTATAAAATTATATAAAAAAATTCTTCATTAGATTCCTAAATCTACGTCACTTACCTTAACATGGGACTGAATTTAGGTATTACCAACTGGTGAAGTTATATAATTTTAAAAATAAATCATTCCATATTGACAATGGGAGATATTGCTATGAGATAATTACCTATTTTTTGTTACCAGTTGCACAACATTCAACATTCGAGAGTATTCCGACTTACCCCCGCGATGACTCTTAACAACGCCAATCAATGAAACATGAAATCCGACTAAGCAGATGTATTAGCCCATTTCCCCTGCCAGTTTTATGTCACTGCAGCGTTTTAAGCAAATATATACCTTATAGCACCGGATTAAAGTTCTCAATGGTAGAGTTAGTAAACGAAGATAAGTTATTTTTAAAAACTTGCTGGAAGCTATTGTTGAACCAAAGCTGGGCAATCAGTTCCATCAGCACTCGAGAAGCCGATGAGCGCGTGTAATGCCTCACTTCACGAGGGTTAAGTCTTTACGCAGTTGGTTTTGTCATTTTTCCGATACACTTTCTCGTTGTTGCGTTTAAAAGCATTTGAAATAGCTTCGAGAAATGACGTTGCCTAAATAGCACTTCAATAAAATTGTTTACTTACTTAGTGACGTCCTTAAGATCTTACCCAGGATCGCACGACTGAATGAGTTCGGTCCAAATATTCGAATTACAAATCATTGTATTTATTGGAATTGTGTTAGAAAATTTATAAATAACAGAATTAGTAAACAAATCTTCAGCAATTACAATGTATAATTAATATAGTAGTTATGAGTTTAATGTCATACTTGGAGGGTCCAGGTTCGAATCCCGGGATACGCACTTCTGACTTTCTGACTTTTGAATAGTGGGTTATGATGAATTGAGAAGATGATGACGATTTTGTACAAGAGTACATATGATGAAAATAAGTACTTTTTTAATAAATATAATTTAAAATTAAAGGCTAAATCGCACGAACTGTTATTAAAATTATTTTATAGATAGGTACAACAATAAGGTAAGGTATAAATAGAGTAACAATTACTTAAAACGGTAACTTTAGTTGCCCGTGTTATATTGGAAATAGAAGCCTGATTGGGTTCATATATTCCGAGTCGGCGGCATCTCTAGGGTTCATTCACACGCGCCCTTTATAAACAATGAATAATGACACTTTACCAAAACCCCGCCTTATAAATAACTGTCTGAAAGGTTACGTTGATGGACAGAAAATATTTTTCATACCTGAATCATTTGTATTTTATGAAAAGAAAAGTTAGTTGTCGTTTCATAATATAGTAGGGACCTATTCGATTTGCATTCAACCGGTCTTCACGACACGGGCCTTTTCTCATATAAGTTAGGGGGCCTATAATTTGTGGAGGTATATGGTCAACACTGTTGTCCAAAGTTTTAATGACACCCAAAAGCTTCCGACACGGCTTAATTAATTAGAAAATTATCTAGTAGCGATAACCAATGGATTGAACTCATTGCAACCCCTGGATTGACCGACCAGCACTCCCGAACTGAACTGAACCGTCAGATACCCTGCACGTACCTACCTCTAAGAAAAAGATCTGGAGGAAACTTGCACTTGAGAATTCTTCATAATATTATGAGTATAGAACCTTGCCTGGCATGGATTGCGATGATAATGATGATGATGATTAGGTATTGCCACAGAAGCTCTATTACTAAGTTTAGAAGCCGGCTAGTTTCGCCTGTTAAAACTTAAGTCGGCTTACCTAGTCCTAAAATCATGTTATTGTGAATGTCAGAATACTCGGTAGAGGTTAATCTACTTTGCAAAAATCTGCGAGCAAACTCGTATACATCATCTTGTGTACGAGTTTGCTCGCGATGATGAGATGATTTATATTTGCAAGCAACAAGTATTGGGAGTCCTATTAATAAATAAATAAACAAACAAGCACCTCCCACCTATAGTAACATGCAATGAAACAAAGAAAACATGCACCAATGACCTAAAAAATGTTGTGTACGTAATATACTATGGAATGGATGTACACTTTACAATAAGATAAGGTTGTGAACACGAGTATCTTGCTACAACAATTACGATAAGCCTACTAATATCCGTATAAATTAATTACTGAACTATATTGTTATATTGTAATTTGAAAACCGTACCATGTTTTGGGTGTACTTGTAGCTAAAAGGGGCAATTACTGTAAGATTAGCGGTTCAGTTGCCTAGTGACGTCACTACTCGCAAGCTCGTAATCCGATTAAGGTAATTGCCGAAAATCTTACCCAACGACAGATTACTGTTCCAGAAAATACAGGAACTGCCAACATAGCTATACGGTACCTATCGAATGCTATGTACAGTGTTACCTTATCGATTTTATGATCGTCTCGTCACAGGGTTAAAGTTTTAAGTTGCTACTTATTATATGAATAAACTAATTATTATGATAGTGTCTAGCGATCGATTCATGGGTTAATGTAATAAAATTTATAACACTGTTTTTTGTGCCGCAATAGTCATCGTATCGGTCGCAATAGTCATTCAGGTGTCAAAAATGAAAAATATGTTCGTAAAGATGAAAGACGTTTTTCCGTTGACTTGAATAATCTGTTAACACTTTTTAATATTCATGGCTGGTACTTACTGCTTATACAAAATGCAGAATTTTCCCCTTCTACTCGTCTTTATTCTAAATAAGTAGTACCTCATTAAAAGAACAAAATTTAAAATTGATGCAACAGATTAGCATGATGGAGCTTAAATAAACACATCTTTAATAGCTCAATCGAATTGCAGTACCTATATAATACCATGGAAAAAAAGAAATAAAATGTTATATGTACCTACACTTTTACCCACAGACGTGATTTAAATAATGAAGTAGGTATGACCGTTATGTCGAAAAAACACAACAGTGTTGATGGAAACATATTTATTTGAGAGCTCCAAAATCATGACACACATACCTCATGTTGAGTACATACATTGTATGTGTGAGTACATAATATGTAGTATATGTACTAAAGTAGATACCTCAATGATGTCACATATAAAGTCGTACAAGAATCTTTTGGCACGTGGATGACATGTGGGTGACAGAGACAGCGCCTTACAGGTAAGGCAAACTGTAAGGCGCAGTCTCTGTCACCCTCACGTCACGCCACGCGCCAAAAGATCCTTGTACGACAATAGGTACATCACGCCTATTTATGTCAACTATGTCACCTGTAGAGAGTACAATACAAAAAAAACTTACTTTTATCTTTTCTATTCTCTCGCTCGGGTTGTCTCGTTGGCACGTCTACTCGTTTGTTGCGTATTAACGTAAAAAGAAGAAAATATTCTTCCGTTGAATACGTATAGAATTTTTATTTAGCTAGTGTTGCACATCGGAAAACTCTTTGTTTCACTGAAATCAGACACCTGGGGAAACTATCTAATTGGCAATCAAGTGGATAACTTCTTTTGGCATCTGGGAAATCGAAAAATCGATTGAAACTCCAATCAACTTTTCACGTCTTATTCCTTTGTTAAGAAGCAACAACGCTATTTAGTATTAAATTAATTCACAAAGGAATAAGAAGCAATAAAGAATACGGCTAAGTGTTAATTAAATAAGTATTCTTTCCTAGATTTCATGTTTTTTGTTCACTACATAATATTTTTATATAATTTTCATGGGGCCTAAGTCTGCTGATTTATTACTCGTCATGCTTTTATCAGCATGGGTCCTAGGAAGGTTAAGAGGTGTGTAATTTCGTATACCAAATGGGTCTAACTATTTGAACATGACGCAATTGGAGTATTTTATTTATTACGTAACAGATTCGGGACGGTGCGATGGTTCAACCTGCAATGGTCGCACGTCTTGACTATTTTACATCGCCGTTACAGAATGATTTTGTGGAAGTTTGGAAAATTTTAAATTTTTTAGACAGGAAGTAAAAAGTCACGTATAAACTTATTCCTAGCACATTGAACCCACATCAAAAGACATTTACGTACCTACTTGTTAAAAACAAAATTTGATGATATATTTGAAAACCTCATTGTATATTGAGCCTTAAAAAGGGATCGCGGACCGTTTCGTATTCGAACGTAGAAAGTTATTTAGCTGACTAAGCATTGTTCATTGGATCGAAACAAAGAACTTCGAGAGCAGGCGCCTGGAGTAGATATCTAATTGGCAATCAGCCGATACTCCGCCAGCTGTAGACGCGACACACCATTCTGGTATTCATACAAGTTTGTTACTGTCTTTCTTATCTTAAATGTCACTTGATTGTATTTATGAATTATAGGTGCGTTTGACATGCTGAAAATTTTGCTATTTACTTGATAAAGAATACAATACAAATAAAATACAATACAAGTTCGTGAATATTGAGAGTTATTAAAAAGTTACATAGCCCGTACTTTTAAGTGTTGTCAATGGTGTTGCTGTGTATTAAGGTGTGTTAAGTCGGCCAGTCTTCACGTAGCTAGCATCGTGAACTATGGGCTATACCGATCGTAAATTCGTAACTCGAGCCCAGCAGAGACTATAGGCACGGAATAATGGTCCATATTTTTTCAACCGATTTCAAAAAATGGAGTAGACTCGCAAGTCGGCTGTATTTTGTGTTACTTTATAATATTTTATTAGGTATTTATATCTATCAATTTTGATGACTCTTTTTTATTTAAAGCTGGTGATTATCTTTTAATTGTCATTGTAATGCGTGTTTTGAAATAGGATAGGTATCACTAATACTGCGTCCCTAATAAAAGTTTGACTAGGTACGTTAATCGTGTTCAAGTTTTTATTACTTGTAGTGACGTGTTGACATTCGAAAAGTGTTTGTAAAAACCAAGTTCGAAATAAATCATTTCATTTTCATTTTTTCATTTTCGTGTCTACATACAGGGTGATTTGTAACTCGACATTTTGTTGACGTTGAAATTGTTCAATTTCCAATTGACCTGAAGACCGTAATGTATGACGTATAATATGACCGGGATTAGAGGAAGCCGTCATACTTATTTAGTGATCAAAATCAACGTGAATTTGGGAGATCGTGTTGGTAGCCAGAAACAAAACACTTCTGCTTTTTAATTTTCATTTTAAATGATCAAGTGGGTCCAATAGACAAACGACAAACGAGAATAACAACTAAAAATTTTGCAACTCAGGAACTTCTACCGCGGTACGATAACAAAGGGTTTTACGTCGCACGTGCTCTACATACGTTTTTTTCTGAAATGTTTAGTTTGTGTCTTAATAATTTTACTTGTTTGGATAGCTTATAAAACAAGGATGTTTTTCATGTAGTTTGTACGCTTGATGTATACTAGATTTTTTAAAATAAATCTACTTTTCTATCGACCACATTCGTAATAAAATATTTTTTTTTACAAGAATTCACTTGTAATTTTAAAATGTGTAACACTTGTGCCTGCATTAGTATTAATAAATGACTGTTGGTGTATTATTGGTCACTGATAGAAATGCACACAACTCAATTCGAGCCACTACTTTTTTATTCATTGATTTTTTTGTAGTCAAATTCGGTGTTCTTTGGCCAAAATCAAAAATAAGGAATATCTCGATAACCAGCTGACTTGGTATTAGGGACATTATGGTTAATTTTGTTGGAAATTGGTTGTATTACCACATCCCAAGAGGAATACGTCGAGTTACAAATCACCCTATATATCAAAGCTTGTACAAAGCTTGTAGGAGATAATTATAATTTGTAACATTTTTGAAGTCAGTTGTTTTATGTACTAACCGTTATTGGATATTATATAGTTTTTGAAATAATGAAATGAAGTGCCAAGAATCCAGAAAGTCTAGAGTTCTTCCCAACTCCCTAACAATAGAAAACCGTATCAAACTAGAAGTAGATACAAATAACAGCGACTACATAAGAGGAACTATGACTAATTAATACGTCTTACGTTCGTCACGGTTCCCTGCAGGGCCATTAATTATATGGAAATAGTTAATATAGTCGCAGGAAGTCTGGCGTTCTAAGTTGCGGTTCAGCCACAGATTCATTATAATAACGATGGAAACTAATTTTGACGTTAAATTTCCAGACTTAAAGGAACTGTCGGTTTTATAAAGATCCTGATTAATGGTTATGTAGTTAAATTCCTATCATAGTTAGGGAGATAAAGTTACAGTTAATAGGAATATGTTATTGGTTATAAATATTGCTACAGATAAAAATATCATTAAAAGAGGTTAAAGGGCTCAGTTTTTATGCCTGATAATAATAATTGAAATATTTAAACATGGACTCGCTGGTTCGAAATATCAGAAAAAATAATCATGAGTACCTTTTACAGTCAAAATAATGTGTCCGCCATCGTGATACACCCGTTCTTGATAACAATACTTACTTACTTTCCTGCTTCTGGATAACATATTGATTAAGTAATTATAATATTATAATGATCGTATAAAGGTAACCTATTAGACTGTTATTATAATAAGGCTGAGCGTAGAAAGTGTTAATAAGATTTTTATTGGAGCTTGTTTGATTTTTTCCGTAAAAATTATTGAACTGCCATGTAGCTAATCACATCAAAGAGTAAAATATGTAATGCCTCTATTTTGTTACTTCTTTCAACTTCTCAATACTTTATACATCGCCTTATATGTTTGCTGACGTCTGAGGCTAAAATTTCCCTAATACTGTTCATTTATATACCACCAAGGTAAGTAAAGCTTATTCGGTATCGTATACCTTGTTTGAACTTAATTAAGAGCACACGACGGTCTAAAATAGTCGCCGTCGTCTCAGATCAAAGGCACTCGATGCTAATATTTGTTCGTCTATTGAAAGAAGTCATTGGCACCGTACCAATGCTTAAGTACACTAATTTAAGCATGGTATTTATCGAAGTGTTAAGCAAATTTCTGTCTACCGCACGACGTTTGATTTGTGTTCCCAAGCTCGGCAAACCCGGCTTGATTAATGATACACAGAGACATAAGTATATACCTATTGGTAAGTCTCAAAGGCACTTATAAAAATTATATTACCTAGCTACATATACCTAGTTCTGTAATACCGTTCTTTTGTAAACCGATAGGAGCAAATTCAAAATGTTACTCCGAAACTGAAATCTTCCGGCGGCATTAAAATTTTCAATACTTCGGTTTTCCCCAAAGGCCACTAATTTCTAGTGGAACAGCGTGGTCTAGGTAGTACGTCTTAAACCTCTTTGGAGTGAAGGGAGACCTAGAATGTACCGTTAACAGATTGAAGATTAACTTATTGGAGTAGTAGTAGTAATAAGTATCGTAATTTGTTACAGGAAACATGGTGTGTCACCAAACATAGAAGTCACACATTGCTAAGAGGCGTCAAAATATATCCAGTGTAGGTCTACATACATATAAGTATTTCGAGTCGATTCACGCCGAAACGAAATCACATTTCGTGTCATGTTGACAGTTTGGGCGTTACCATGAGTTTTCGTTTATAGTCTGCATTTACTTACAGAAAAATCTTACTAACAAAAATATAACATAAGTTCCTAGTTGTATTCGCATTAAATAGGACAGATAAACAATAATTCCGAACGAAAACAAATTACATACCTCTATAATATTCCTAACAAAACCTGTACCTACTACGCTACATCAAAATAATTCCGTTGGAAAAAAAATCACTTAGGTATAAAATTCATATTAGGTATATGCGTTGGTCCTTTATCGAAATCAATAGAAATCTTAGAAAGCATGTAATTTCATGGATATAAATGAGATAAATTGGATGACTGAACAAAAATGGTTGATACTAAATTATGTAAAAGTTAACGTAAATGCGTTTGTAAAAACCTACTTCGAAGAAATAAATATTTGAATTTGAATTTTAAATTTCAAGCTCCTAAAAGCACATAAAATTTTAGAATAGTCGATAATTCGATAGATATGCCATGCCAATATTATTCAACAACACATCACATATGACAACGATAGTAGCGGCAATCTTCCTTTATCGTAAGGTCTCGAAATCTCCTAATAAAGCGCAGACGATCCCATACAGCCTGCGGCCGCAAGTTTCCAATAAGTAATTAAAATCCCCAGAGCAGAGATTACGTTCTGGTACCACAAAAGCGGAGTATTTGCTCCGTGCGCCTTGGTACACTTCAAATCTTGCGACTCCTCCGCTCCTTTCAATTGTTAGCAGGAAATATAAGATAATTTCGCCGCCTCGTGTAAGAACTTATTGGTAGTTTAGATACTATTGACTTTTGGTATGTATTATTGAACTTTCGTCTATGTAGTAAAAATGTATTTCAAAAGTACTAAATATGTATGTAAGTTAAATTGAGTCAGTCACATGATTTGCGCCCAGTTAAACTACCTATTTGTTTTGGCGAAATAGTAAAAACGTGTAAATTTTAACCAAAATTTGCAAGTTTGTTAGTACTAAACGTTCTTACTTTTATTTAAAGCCATACATTTGCAATAAGAATTATAAGACCCATACATTATTCCAGTCGAAGTACTTAGAGACTCTAAGCTTTATGTTAATTAAAAGAAAACTGTTCACTAACTTTGAATTTATTCAAAACTTAAAAATCACAAAGAACATTGTTCAACAACCTTGTAATCCCGTTGGTGGTGACATTGGCTGCCAATTATAGGTCTTAGGTTCAATTTGGGATGTAGCAGATACTTAACTAGGTACACGTGAGGATATTTCGACTTATTTTAGGTAAAATCAATTTTCTACGGTTTATTTGATTGAATTGGCTTTTCAAAAGAAGAATAGCGATACTTCTGCTAATTTTTGTAAAAAGTGTATATCAATTTTAATATTTAAAACAAGTATAGTCTAGACATGCAAGGAAATTCGATGCTCCTGTGATTTATCTATTACAACGGACAATGACATTATCAAAACTTATTCATAAAAATAAAAGGATCAATAATATCCAAATACAAATGCGCAATAACTCTCCTCGCAATTTGTCTTTCCAAAGGATTACAGAAGATAACACTGTAAAACAACCGAACGGTATAAGCCCGCCCCTGTTGACACAAGCACTGTTTAGACCATTTTTATGAAGAACTGTGCAAATAACCAAGCACAAACATTAATCTGCTTTGAACAACAGCAAGATGTAAAGGGACTGTGGTGAGCAAATGTTTTCTTAGGGGACAAACCTCGGCTCTGCCTCTCTGCGCCAATTAGAGCGTGATATTATCATTTTTATGTAAACTCAATTTACGTAATTCATGTTGAGCCTCTTTCTAATCGGAATGCAATTAATTACTGAAACTAGACGTTGGCTGTAAGTAAACATGGAATCAATTTGTAAACAGGAACACTACATGTTAGAGCCATTTACATAATGTAGGTAGCAGGTAAGCCAGTAACTTCATTGAACATCAGCGTTGGCTGGGATGGAACAAGCCAGTGTTTTCTTGCTCCGTTTAAAAATGACTCACTATTTGATAATACAACCACACTAAAATAAATATCACTGCTATATGCTTTGTACATTCTTTGCTAGCTAACAATTAGGCTAGATAGAAAAACACTAAGAGTGGTTTGATTACCAAAGGTTTATTGACATACATACATAAATATATTCCACATACATACATATATAAAAATACAAAAAAATACAAAATATTTATTTGTCTTTAAAAATATCAGATACAAAATAAACCGTGGTTGGGACCACTTATTAAGCATCATAAAATGATGTTTGTAGCAAGTGACCCCGCTCTTCATTTTCATACATTTTATAATAGACCAAACTTTTGGATAAATCACATAATTATGAATGTGTGTGTATATGTTTGTGTATACGTAAGTGTATGTGTGTGTGTGTGTGTGTGTGTGTGTGTGTGTGTGTGTGTGGTGTGTGTGTGTGTGTGTGTGTGTGTACATGTTTATTTTAGCAGCTTCTCTGTGTCGTCATAGTTCAATGATATTAGCCAATTTAGCAAAAATCTTTTTACATTTGTATACTTTTAGGTTGTAGATGGTAAGTTTTACATTTATATTATTATAAATTATCGCTGATTGAGCACTATATTGCCTTCGAGCTAATTCTGTTTTATTAATCTGTATAGGAGCAACTTTGTTTTTCCTTCTACGAGCATTTAGTTGTAATGTTGAATTAAATGGTAAAGATCTATGAAGTTTTAAAGTAGTATTTAAGATGTAAAGTTTCCTTATCGATAATAATTTGCATTCGCGATAGAGTTCTTCAGTAGGATATCTGTACGGCTTAAAGTACATAACTTTAAGTAAACAACGTTGGGCTCTTTCTACTTCCAGAAATTTAGATTTAGTGGCTCCCCCCCAAATACTTATACAGCAATATACATACATTTGTCAAAACCGTCCGTGATAAATAACTTCTTAAAAAAATAACTATTACCAGGTATAAACAATACCTAGGTATTTCCTAACTTTCTTGATTAATCATAAGTCCAAAAAAAAGAAGCATCGTAGGTACGCAATTTTCACAAGAAAACCATTAGGAACATTATTTTTTCAAATATACCGAGCATTCCTGTTAATACGATGAGAGTAAGCGTACTTCAATATTAATACTTCGTCGCAAAAATTAAAGTCTGATTTTACGAATAAATGAAATTCAATTGAATTTTTCGTGAACATGAATACAGTTTGATGTGACGAGTTGAGCCGCAAAGTGAATTGCAATTTTAAGCTCCTGTGTTTAATATCATTGGATTAATTCATGTGTTTCAATTCGAATACAAATGTTGCGATAAATAATACAAATTAGTTTTTATTCACTGAATGTAGTCATGATTACATAGTCGTGAAATACACTAATGGAGGCCGAAAGAGAGAGAGAAAATGTAAAATATTTTTTATTTCATTTTTTGTCGGTGTGTGTACTCGGGAATCACTGTACAGATTTAGATTTGTTTGATTTGTTTATAGCTTATTTATCATTGATCTTATGTACTTTGTAACCACAGATTATTCTCTCAGGTTAAGAGAAAAAATTCATGATTTATTTATTTTAGTTAATGAATATTTATTTATAATCTTTTAACAACAACAAAAATATGCTTGTTTCTTGCCTTGCCAAAAATAAGTGTGTGGCAACATTTCGGTTGCGTATACCTGCCTACAGGTGACCTAGATACATAGGTAGATATCTACATCATTCATAGTTTGACCGAACCGATACGAAGATTATCTTCTCGAATATCAAATAAATGTCTATTTGTATCTATACGACGTTCAAAAGATGGATAAATTTCAATTAGTAAGCAGTTAGAATCATCGAAGCGTCTCGGCTATTAATTTCGCCTTAGCGTAAAACGTGGCGTGTATAACTATAATTTAGTAGCGCGACTCCGCTTGTAACCCTTAATTTATTAACACTGCCTTAGGGAGGTGACTATGCAGTTTTACTTTATTCAACCCTTCTTCGTAATTTATAAGCCATGGATGGCTATAAGAGGTTGATAAAAATGGTTTTGCACAATTTTCCTTATTAAAATGACTTTTTTAGCCTAATACACTTGACTTCTTCGGATTTTATTTTGTAAGGTCAGATATATATTGTGTATACTCGCATTGTAAGATCAGAATGTTTGCTTTTGGGGTCGTGATTCTGAGTGTTCAAGATATAATTTTTGTGTGGGATCCTAGATTTTGTGTGTGTATGAGCGATTATCTCTACTAATCTGTTTGTAAGTAAGACTGTCCATCTATCAACTTTTCTAAATCTACTCAACGTAAAACTTTAGTTATACGTAGGTCACACTAAAAGTTTTGCATAACTTAAATAATTAATTAAAATTATTTATTTGGTCGTCTTTCGCGAACTTTTTGTAACACCCTGGGTAAACAAATGGTAGAATACCACTCGGCGTTAAAACTCTTTTGATCTTCAAGTGGAATTGTGCAGATGGGACCCGTGGCTGAGAAGAAAAACGCGATCATTTTTTTACCAACGTTTCTCGCCTGCCTCACTTTTGTTGGCCTGTTCTCATTTTCAAACACCCATTCACAAGATTATATATTTTTTATAGATTATTTTTATACTATATTAGATATATTTTTTATACTAGGTATCATTATATTATGTTCATAGTTATAGACATCAGTTATTAACAACCACTCAATACCTGCAACTTTTTACAATAAAAATTAGATTCAATTTTATTTCATCACATTTGATGACTACAAAATAACAAAACAAAATTATTCAATGAAAACTATTTAAACTCAACCGTTAATTACATTAAACAAATCTTTACTACCAACTCATTAAAATAAAAAACATGTCTTAAATTGAATAACCAAACGCTTATCGCAAAATTATAGACCCTTAGAGTAAATTGAACTGTCATCTAAATACCGCTCAAATGTAAATTTCTTTAACTTGAAAAATCCAATCTAACCGTTTATGGTAAGTTGTAGTGCTATGTTAAATTTTAATACTGAAAATTAATATTGGAGAAGATAAAATTAAAATATTATTGCAGCCTGAGGTTACTTATTCTTTGTAATTATTTTATACTAGCTGTTGCACGCGACTTGTGCCTCGTGGATTTACTTATAACTAATTTTCAAAATCACTTTCATCCTAAGTTTCAGCAGAGCAGGATTATTTTTAACTAGGTATAATACTAAAGAAAAAATTTTCATACTATGTGTTTTAAATCGAAAAAATTTATCCGTCCCTATTTCACCCCCGATGGGCTCGATAGTAAAAAAAACCTTTGGTATCAAGGTTTACTAAAATGCCAATATTTTCATAATTTCGTAATTAGTGAAGGCTTTTATTAAATTAGCATCTCAGTCTGAAATTGGAACCTACGGACTCTAAGGTCAAAATGTAAATTCAGTCCCATTTAGTATCTTAATAATAATAATAATAAAAAACACAAAACAACACGCTTTTACACTACATCCAGAAAAAATCTATCTAAATAAAGAAACGCAAGTACCTAAAATTGACTGACTCCCTTCACCTCAAAGTTATTCTGATTAATGTTTTTAATTATATTGTCTAAAAACCTTAATGAAATCTTAAAAGCGTTTCAGAAGTTAATTGAAATAACTATAATGCAGTTACTTTCACGTCTCGACAACAGCGCCGCCTGTAGGTCTGAATCAAGTAGTGGTTGATTCTTCAACCGCATCTCAGCTCAAAGATTGGTTAAAGTTTGGATTGAAATTAATTTTGCGGATTATTAATTTTGAGTAATGAACCTGAATCGTTATACGTTTCTAGTTTCATCCTAAATTTAATTTGCATTAAGATTGTTCTTTCTTGGTTTTGAATAGTTTCGAATAAGTTAGAGTCCGTTATTGAATTGTATTTATTGCTCGTGGATGTTATTTTTTAATCCCATTAATTGTTTCCATGTCGAAAAATACTGTATGTTATCTAATAACATGATACATTTAAATAATCCATAACAGTTGGATAATAAATAGGTATAGAACCTTGTACAATGAACAATATTTTATAGTAAAAAGGAAATAAAAACAATTTTCCTTAATGATAGTACCTAATGCAGTTATTATGAAAACCACCCTTCTCTACCAACCACACGATACCACTGTGTGAGCGGGTACAAATTCACAAACAAGAAAATTAGAAACAGTGGGGATATATACCTACTTAAAAATACTCGTAGATGGACAACATCGTGATCGTAACCAAATCGAACATGTGGAAAATAGGTACCTACCGACGTTATTAAAATTATAATCCAATCACTAGCGACAAATATTTTCACTACATTACGACACTAATGTGATACGGCGATAGAATAAAAAAATAACGTGCATAGGTGATACCTAGACGAATAAATGATTATAAATTTGGATATCGAAATAAATATTTTTTTCTGGCTGCAAAAAAGTCACTATTCATACGTCTGCTTACCGACATATTATGCGCACAAAGGTAATTTATTATTTATGTTATTTACAGAGGCGTCCAACGAAGGTACATCCAAACATTAATTCAGCCTGAAGCAGAAGAAATGAAAATATTTATCGCCCCTCTTAAGATTATGCGAAGGTTCTTAACAGTGCTAATCGCTCTTGTATCCCGAGAATGAGTGTTAAAAGATTTATATCTACGTAAAGTCTTTGGACGTAATCCGTGAGCGCTGGTACCAGGAAATGAAGGCATTGCCCAATCTTACCGCATTTGCACTTCCCGCCTAAACGTAAGCTTAATGTCTTTCGAGTTTTGAAGTCGGAAAATTGTACGTCTGTGAAACGGTCTTGGAACGTATCTTGTAGAACTCTTTAGTGTTTCACATATAAGTTTCCTAATTGAATGAAATCGCTGTTTTTTTTGTGGACTAGAACAATAATTTCAAATCCTCTTGAATCTGTAAGTATGTGGGTTAAAGAATACTGGCATAAATAAGGGAATGATGTAATAAATAATGGATGATCATGATCATTGTGCAACCCATAACTGTGCCACTGTTGGAATGGGGTCTCTCACGATATGAGGGAACTGGCCATAGACCACGACGCAGAAAGAAAATAGGTGATTATTATAAATTGGACAGTCATTCAGCGATTTGGAAGCAAAAATATAAACTTGCTAGAAGTGATACGTGTGTAGAAAGGCTGGCAGCTTTGCTATTGCAGCTACATACTAGTAGTGTCTAATATCAATTACACGACTTTATACTTTAAGCTGTAAAGGGAAATTCTTTTTTTTTGGCATGAAGGACAGTACTGATGTTTTAGCCTTTATACTTATGTATCAGTATGCACACTTAAATACTGAGTTTATTAAATTTATAAATATTAAACCTCTATCTAACAGATATCTATATGCCTACATTCCGTTAAGCGAAGCATCTTAAAATAAAAAAGGTATGAAAACAAATATCTTGCGTATTGGATTCCGATTTTACTTATTAAAATCCCTCGGCAGACATTATAATATCGCGGGCTATATTGCGAAGAAATATCGAGAATTTTCGCAACGAATATCGTCATCGGATCGGTATTACTTTTCCATTAGTATTTCGATTTTTGTTTGCAACTTCTTTCCTATTGGAATTGCATATTTGCAGTCTTCATTTTATTTTATTATATTTTAGGTACAGCAAGGTAATATGAAGCTTTTTGTAGTTCCAAAATATTTCATGTGATCGAAGAAGATTAGAAAATACTTAATTTTGACAGTGCAGTTATGTTAATCTAATTTCTTTAAAGATTTTACTCGTAAGGAGAGTAATTGTTTGTTTGTTTTGTTCATCAGTTTATGTACCCATATTAATGAATGTTCCTTTATGGCACTTTAGCAATGCATGCATGGGTCTAAACCCGGGCCTCCCAGCTCGAGAATACAATGTTAAAATGTTAACTTCGACAGTTACGTCTTTAGTTTACTGCACATTAGCACGTTACAGGTAGAAGCACTATCTAAACAACGTCACGCTTCGTTACTGCCAGCAAAGCCACTAACACGAAACACTGATTCGATTGCACGCTGAGCACCGTCACTAAATCCTAGCGCTGATGTGATTTACGCTAATTTCATTTCGCTCGCTAGTCTAAACGCGTCTTAATTAAGCTAAAGACGCCCAAAATCCACGGCAATAACTCACAAGCCTCAAGCGGTGTCACGCGACTTTGTTAGAAATATAGTGCGCGAATTTGCATGGGTTTTGTAAATATTCAAATATATGCTTTGTGTGGCGATCGCAAATACAGATTAACTTGTTTAATGTATTGCGGTGTTCGTTTGTACTCTACAGCGTTATTAATGGCGTTTTACAATGTGTTTTAACTTTTGAATTGGTTCACAATAATAATATACCTACTAATGATACTAATAATAAAATACACATGAAAATTATTTATCGATCCAATTACACACGTACATACGTATATTAAAGCGATATGGAGAGATTTAAACCAAAATGACATAGGTATTGTCCAACAAGCATCTTTTGGCGCGTACGTGACAGAGACAGCGCCTTACAGTTTGCCATACCTGTAAGGCGCTGTCTCTGTCACGTACGCGCCAAAAGATGCTTGTAGGACTGTAGGTATTAGTTATGATATGTTATTTGGATACGCGTTAAACGTTAATATTAACAAATGACCAAAGGCAATTTATTACATAAAAAAGAGAATCTAACGATAAATAATGGATACAATCCTTTTTCGTTGAAAGTAAAAAAATAACATAAAATAGCCGTCGATTTTACTTGAAAGATACCTACACATTAGTATCACTAAACTTTTAAAATCAACACAGGAGGCACTAAGAGTCTTCCGCGGCAGTCTGATGGCCGGATGCATTTTATATGAGCGTCGGGAACGTTTTGGTTTAACTTACTTTAATTATACTGTAGCCAAACACGACCAGCCACTTGTTCCACCTAGATCAGCGAAAATATTTACATTATAGATAGAATAATTTACATTAACAGATCATTCAATATTTTATAAATATATTGGTATCTATCACTTTTGCATTTGATATAAATAACGACAGCTATCTTGCATCCCCTTGCAACGATTATGGGACGCGGGAGACATGGAAAACACAAATAATATACACCACAAACGCTATGTCCCAACAACAAACATTTATCCGTTACATGAAGTAGCCCCTGCCGGGAATCGATCCCGGGTCCCCTCGTTTCACAGGCAGGGTCGCTTGCAATTAGGTTATTGCGTCGTCAACTTAAAATTTTCTTTTGACCTTAAAAACTTTGTTTTTAAGTAACACACGATGCGTGAGCATAAAACAAGAGTTACAGTGAAACTGAAAATATTTCGAAATTCCATGTTTGCTTTATTACAAAACACTAGGTTAATAATAATTGAAAATGCCGCTATTGGAAATACGTAATTAGATATCTTGTTTTATGTGTAATGTAAGTATTTGAAGAAAAATTTAAACTAGCTCAATTGAAGTGTTAAAAAGTGACAAATAACACCTTAATACTTTGCTACCTTAATATATTAAAAACAATGATGTATAAATATCTAGATGGATAATCGAATCCGCGAAAACGTGTCAAAAAAGCGCAGCCAACTGTTGGCGGCGACATTTATATCATCACGCACAGATTACGCACACATAGACAATAAATGAACGCGAAAAACATCGCCTGCACGCACACATGCTTGATATTGTTGCCTTGTTTTTTTTGTTTTCATTGTAGGGCGACGCTCAATCTACCTATTTATTGCATCATTGATTAAAAAAAATATCACACCACATTATCTTAAGCTCGATCTCGATGTTTCCTGAATATCTCGTTGTTCGTTATTCGCCGATGAAGAAATTCTCTTAAGAGGGTACTATGTAATCTCGATTAGTAATTAGGTGTACGGTACGCAACATGTAGCAAAGGGGTGATTCGCTCCTCGTAACATAAGAAAATCATTGCGTTCGAGTCAAGAACACATGCTAGGAAAGTTTGTTAATATTTAATGAATACAGGGAAATGGCGTTGATTTGTAGGCACTTTACGTTCAATTTTCGCCCTAAAACCGCACACCGCTAATACAATAATTTGACAAGCGTGCGTGGTGCAGACACGTTATGGACGTGATTATGACTAATGTGTTTCAGAAACAGACATTTGTAAATAATAGTAGTTCACGGCGATAGAATAAAGTAGTTGAGTTGTACGTAATGTTTTATTTGCGACCGTCCAGTTAAACGACTCGCGCTCGCCACGTCTTTCTCGTGCGGTTGTCAATAGTGCAATGTAATCAAATCAATGCTGTTTCATATTTCTCTGTAATAGGATTTCGTGAGACGAAACGAATTAAAGTCATTTGCAATATAATTATACTCTATAGTAATTGGTCTCCTTCGGGAAACATGAGTACTTCACTAGGTGAACTTGCTCCCAAGAATTTGAAAAGCCAGTGCAAAAAAAATAAGATTTTTCCGTCACGACGTGTGCGCGCTTATTGGTCAAGCCAAAGAGGCTGCGCAGTTGTTCTAGCTGTTATATGTCAAGTGACAGCTATCAAGTGAAGTATAGGAAATTTTTGGAAGCTAAATATTTATGTTTATTTTTAACAAAACACGTGTTGCGTAACCATTTTTCTAGTTGTTTGTCGTGAACACTTTTTGTGGTTAATAATAACTCATACTAATATCTTAATACAATGATATTTATACATAGTATAGGATATTTGCTTCTATATCTTAATAATACATTAATGTTAATGATATTTATGTAATAATATGATATTTGCTTAGAAGATACCTAATAAGAATGAGGACAAGTAAGTTAAAAAACCTTCGTTCCAACTATCAACCAAGTGGTCCACGACACTATTCACGGATTTTTATTACTTACAATTAATATAAATGTTTTCAAATATAAATATATTAAACAAAATAGTTAAATCAAAATAAGAAATCAGAATTTTGATAACCAATAGTTTGCCAACGTCGATTTGAACTTTTGTAGTTCACTTAACGAAAGTTAGTGAAAGGCTTAAATAGTTAAGTGACGTGACAGAAACATGCAAATGGCTGTACAAATAGTTTTCATTATAATTTTGAGTGACGGATTTACAGAAATACGGGCTTTAATATTTTTAATTGAATTGAAATTGAAAATAAAAATGTTATTTTATATTGTAAAGTAGGTAAATTAAATCATTAAACTATGCATGCATATGTCGGTCATTCAAGTGCAATATGAATATCTACGTGATATTATGTTCAAACCTTTTACTGAACTCTTTACCACATGTTTAATTAAATTGATGAAATGAGAATTATTTTTTGAAATATAGGTAATATGTGTTAGAACTTAGGTAGGAAACTAAAAACTCTGATTAACAATTACATGCAAACATAATATATGTATAGTTTCGTATGCGTTATAATAAAATATAAGTTAAACAAAACAAATACCTACCTAATAATCTATTTTTTCTTTACGACTAAAAATAACAAAGATCGTGAAAACATTTTCATACATACATACAGAACATTAATAACAGTAATGTGGCCTTGATCTTGATTTTAATAAAGTATGTTGTTACATTACAAAATAAAAAGCGTTGTAAACGAAATGTACCCCTTATAGCAAATCAGCCCTTTAAATGGGTGCGGGTTACTCCGTTCGATAAAGGGTTGCTCCCAAGGTCAGTATACAGATCTATAATAAAACGAGTTATAAAATGAAACCATCCCTTGCACAATATATTAAAACTCAATATAATATGATTATCATGCTGTCCCCCTAACACAGACAAAATCAATAGCGTCTGAGAGAACGTATATGCAAAAACCGGGGATGCTGCTAGACCCGAATTTATCCATATTAATATTATAAATGCGAAAATAACTCTGTCTGTCTGCTACCATTTCACACTTAAGAAGCTGAATTTAATTTTGTTAAGATAGATAGTTTAAGACCCACGACAGGAAGTAAGATATTTTTATCCTGAAAATCATCTCTGAATAGAGCTTGAGGAGAACTTGGCTTCACGAACTTGGCCAGCGTGGTGGACTATGGTCATAACCTTCTCGTTTTGAAAAGACACCTGTGCTTAATAGTGGGCCATGATGGGTTGCGATGATGATGATGATGTTGATTGAACATCTCATAAACTATACTCAGCCAACTCAAGATATTCCACAAATACGGACTTAATTTTCACCGAACTTTTGCGTGCGTGTTTTCTCTGCGAGTTTACCGCTAGCACGAATCGACCAGAGTAGAGAGTACTGGATACCTGTGTGTAGCTGTATGCTGTATTTACAGTGATTGTTCCGTCGTATTTATGCGCGGCGACACACCGCGTGGCCGTGGGGCGCGCGGGCGGAACGATACTTGTTTGTTTTATAGGGGATTTTGAAGTCGCAATGAGCACCGAAAATGCTGTTGTTCATTAAAACTTTTGCACCAGAATAAAACTATGACAGATGGGTCGCAGCATTGCCGGTTTTTCAAAGTGCCTGTTATGTTGTTGTTGTTATATAGAGGTAACAGAAAGTCGTTGTTGAATATTGTCTACGTTGAGCTTTAAATTTACTGACATTTTATTGAAAATTTGCTACTTAAATATTTAAAAACAAAAGTAATTCGATAACGTCAAAATGTGGGTGCTAAAGTTATGATGGAACTATCAAGAAGCAGACGAATTAGCAAAGACTGGGACTCAACACAAGAGAGAGAGAGAGAGAGAGAGAGAGAGAGAGAGATTGACCCAATATTCTAATATATCATTCTTTAATATCAAATCATCTTCATCTTGCTCTATAATTCAGTGGCAATCATTACTTGCAAGATTGCGAAGGGATTCTATAAAACCAGCATATATTTTATTGGCTGGCACAAAACAATTTAAACTGATTTACACAACCAAATGTACCGAATACTGGAAACAAATTCTGTGGCGAAATTTATTATTATAAAATGAGATGTATCCAACTGTGAACGCCGATAACTTTAAACTTTTTGAATATTTGCAAGCAAACAAATATTTTATGCTGCATTCAATATTTATGATAGAGTTTTTATTACCAGTGTTAAAACAAAAACTTTAGCTGCGAATTTGTTGGACTTAATAGTTTATTTCCAATCAATTTTAGCTTTCAGATTACCAATATTATAATTTTATTTCGTATTTGGGACAAACAAACTAATGAAGTAAAGAATGTTTGCAAGGAAAACTTTCCTTCTCCAATATTATAAGTTTAAAATATTTATTTATTTTTTACTTACGTAGTTGTAAAATTACAGATCGTACCAATAAGTAATTTATTTGATTTCGTACACAAATAAAAAGGTAACGAGTGAAAAGTTACGTGCAATAAAGGATAATTTTGAAAGTTATAATAAAAAAATAGCAGTCGATATTTGAGATTTTATATTAAGGATATTATATTAAGGATATTAAGGAGGATTTTATATTAACATCCACCCAGGGTTGACTGGTGGACAATGCCATTAGGCATTAAGTTGTACCCTTTGTTTCTCTGTTTAGAGGTGACATAAATGTAAATAAATAAATAAATAAATAAGGATACCTTCCTAAATGATATATACAGGGTGTCCCGTAACGAATGGATAATACGGAACCTACGTGTAGAGGGCATCATGCCGGTTCAGATGAATAAATATTATGTTCAGTAAAAGTCCTTCCGTTTCCGAGATATTCGACATTTTCAACATTTTCAAAATTGTTCCACCCTTCCCCATTCTTTTTGGCGCCAGGACTATAAACGAAGACATTTTTTGAATCTGTTCTTTGTATCGTACTCCTGGATAGATGTGCTATCGAATATCATCAATTATTTTTATATCAAAAGCACAGATTCTTTTTAAATTAAAATTTAACACCAATTTAACGTTTTTTCATATTCCATTCCTGGCTTTTACTCTGCCGTGGTTCAAAAAAAATGTAAGGTGACTTGAATGCCAAATTAAAAAAAAACTAACCCATTTCACCCAGATTCCGAAATGGTATGTTACAGGGTATAGTTCACCTTAAGATTTTAAATTATTTCCTTTTAAAACGAGGTCGACCCCATTTTTATGATATTACAAGTTAATTGCAAAATTTGGTTTGTTACCTTAATTAGCTTCAAAACCATCCAAATTCACTTGACTGTCCCTTATTTGCCAAGAGAGCTAAATTTGTGCCCTAATTTAAGAGATTTAAGCCAAAAATACTTCACTACCTACTAAATACGTAAATCCCTTAAAATGTTAGTTTCAGTAACCAAATAAAACAATAAAATGATAATTTCCATTGATAAGTATTTTTACCGACTTCAAAAAGGAGGAGGTTTTCAATTTGTATCATGTGTTTTTTCCTATGTGTGTTACCTCAGAACTTCGAACTGGGTGAACCGATATCGATAATTCTTTCGCCATTCGAAAGGTAGAGACTGCTGTCTGGTCCCATAAAGGTACCTAGTACCTATCATTTAGTCGGTTATAAATTTGAGCGCCACCTGGCGAGTGGTTTTTGTGTTATATCGATTTTGAAGTCAGTATATTTTTTTTTGTTAAAAGTTAGTTATTTTGAATAAGTTTTCAAAGAGGCTATTTGCTCTCTTTAATCTGGTGGTATCAGACTAACCAAATTTAGTCTTATTCTAGTGGTATCAGGTTTAAAAATTATTGTATTTACCAATAATGGTGTATCAAGAGAATTTGGATGGTTTTGAAGCTAATTAAGGTAACAAACCAAATTTTGGAATTAACTTGTAATATCATAAAAATGGGGTCGACCTCGTTTTAAAAGGAAATAATTTAAAATCTTAAGGTGAACAATACCCTGTAACATACCATTTCGGAATCTGGGTGAAATGGGCTAGTTTTTTTTTAATTTGGCATTCAAGTCACCTTACATTTTTTTTGAACCACGGCAGAGTAAAAGCCAGGAATGGAATATGAAAAAACGTTAAATTGGAGTTAAATCTTAATTTAAAAAGAATCTGTGCTTTTGATATAAAAATAATTGATGATATTCGATAGCACATCTATCCAGGAGTACGATACAAAAACAGATTCAAAAAATGTCTTCATTTATAGTCCTGGCGCTAAAAAGAATGGCGAAGGGTGGAACAATTTTGAAAATGTTGAAAATGTCGAATATCTCGGAAACGGAAGGACTTTTACTGAACATAATAATTATTTATTCATCTGAACCGGCATGATGCCCTCTACACGTAGGTTCCGTATTATCCATTCGTTACGGGACACCCTGTATACGTAAGTAAGTATTATGCGCAATTCGCCCGCAAAAGTTATTTATTAAAATAAGTCTTGTTAGGGTAATCGATTTGTTATTGCCGTCTGAATGGCTACGCTATTTAATATTACAAAACGAGCCATTCTCACACAATCTCTTCGGAAAAACACGGTTATTAACATCCATAACGTTATAATATGACTAACTGTTATTTTACGAGCATCTAATGGCCCGATAAGGGTGTTTTATTATTCCCTAATGGCTTATACCTGTCTTACGACGTAACAGGGACGATGCGTTATGACCACGCAATGCGCCAGGTTCGCATAATGGATCCATCTTTATTGACAATTTTGATAAACGAAGATATATTACAAAGAACGAGACAATATTAGAATGAATATCAATCAGGTTAATAGAACTATTGGCACAGTTTTAGGCACTGTTTATCTAACTGACTACGATATATCAATATGGATGCATTCTTACGAAATGACTATATTTGCGTAAAGGTAGCCATTGACGACGCGTCCATTTGGAGTGCTTCCAAATGGAAGTCTTCCATACATTTAGAAGCATTCCAAATGGACGTATTGTCAACGGCTTCCAAAATTTCAAAGATTTCCTTTGGTGGAACTTCCATATGAATGTCCTCCATTCGGAAGCACTCCAAACGGACGCAATGACGCATCGTCAATGGCCACCTTAATACGTCACATAGGATATAGAATTGTCACACCCTATTAAAACTCTATTACTTGTGTTTACAGTTCAATGTAGCTTGTAAGCAACATTTTTTAAGACATTTTAAATTCTCGCTGCCAATCTACAATGAACCTTAATCACAGGGTCCAAAAGCTGGCATGTGTGGTTTGTATTTAAAACAAATTCCATATCGACGTCGAAAGGAGTATAAATATTCCTATGTTTAGGGCTGATAAAAATAAAAACCCACGTATTTACTTCACTAACATGAGTGAATTATAGCAAAATATAAAAAAGTTTTAAGATAAAAAAATACTAAGTTATCAACATAACAATAGTAATCCTTAGATCGTATTAAAATACCCTCCATCGGGGTCTTAATAAAGTTCAAGTCATTTAAAACTCTAAAGCAACTTTGAAAACATTTTTACGAACCTTGATTGGACAGGTCAAAAATTGCTATTTCGGAGGCAGCCACAGGTTTATCGCCGCTCGAAAACATCTTTCATTTTCATATTGCTCTTGTAGTAGATACAAAAGAGAACAAAAGAAATCACTATTCAAGAGTAGGTATCAGGTCTTTTCCAATTTTTAGCACAATTTTTATTTATTGGCTATATATTACGAAGATCTGCTACGTGTGATGATCATCAGCACATTAGAGGATATAGGTATGGATTATATGTATAGATAGATAGAAGGTAGATTTTAGTACAGTTATCTAATTTAAACATTTTACTATTATTTGTATAAGCTTAAATAAATTTTATTTCGTCAGAAACATTTTTACTTACAATCCTTTGAAACGATACCTAACTTGATATAAGTATCATCTCTATACAATCTAACATATTCTTTCTATACAATCTCCGAAAAGTTCACCGGAGAGTAATGGATAATGGATTACTCCTACTTTCAATTGTTATTATTCGAAAAGTACGAGTAAGTACGTTATCGGAGATAGACAGCCTTCGCCAAACACCAATATTTTAAAATAAAATTATATTAAAATAATTGAAGGTACCTTCTAAACTAAAATTCAGGTTTTCAGACAGACAGACAAAACATTTTATATTTTCTTAACAGTTTTAATAACCATTATTAAATAAACTCTAATTACATTGACCTTTAAAAACGTACTCAAACGAACCTCCGGACAAAAGGTAGTTGTGTACATAAAAATTAATATTAACGTTGGTACATGCCAATGAAAGTTGAGCCACCCTACCCCAGCTCGCGTAGCCCGCCATCAATTAGTACTTTGTGACTATGTTGCCTGCAACGTTATACAGATATCTACTTAAACCTCGCTTTGTTTGTTATTAATTTCCTGTATCCTTTATTTTGATACCCATGTCTATAGGTAGTAATACCTATTAGGAAAGAAATCACTCACTTTTTAACCAACTTCAAAAAAAGGACGAGGTTCTCAATTCTACTGTTTTTTTTTCTTATGTTTGAAAGGAAGTGCTTATCGTATGGTCCCTTTTAAATTTGAGCGACACCTGGCGAGTGGTTTTCACGGCGCCCGCAGGCCTCCGACGTGGTTTAACAGCTGCTATCTATCAATAACAATCGGGACTGATGCCTTCACGTGACCTCTGAAGTACGAAAGGGCTCAAAATATTTTTCGCCACTAAGGGCCCATCTACCAACTACCGATCGCGTCCTCAGTTGCTTAACTTCATTAAGGATCGACGCAAGCCGTCAGGCTATGAGCGCTTTGACTTACACACTAGTAGGTAGTTTCCTAGTATGAGGCCGAATTAACCACTAGGCTATCACCACTTTAAGGTACTATTAACGCCAAGAATAGGTGAATGAGGATCGTTTTAACGCATCAGATTTCTTTAAATTCCATCAATCACAGTGACGTGAATTCTAAACGTAACCCTGGCTCGAAATCTCGCGAAGTCATGCGTAGCGTTCGGAAGCATACATCACGCACACAATGCAGGTATAATCGACCGTCGATACAGGCTTCAGTATGGAAATTTATCCGATTTTCTTCACTTCCCGCCTGGAATAACGTCGAACGATAAAGGAATCTTAATATAGCGCACATAAAATAACATTTCACGGCTCATAAAGGAATAAGATGCTAACGGAAACGAGAAAAACTCTAGGAGTGGGTTTAAGACCAGAACTTGAATTACGATGGAAAATTATTAATACCTATGGTGTAATGAAATATAATTTGTGCTAAAGAAAAAACATTACCAAGCGTATAACCATAGGCAACATTGCCCCAAGTCGAACCATGGTTACTATGTCGGATTGTCCTTCGAAGAGTCCTACGTTTTATTCCCGTGAGTAGGAAATTTTAATGATGAGAATCTGGGTCAGGGATAAAAAACGAAAATTAATGTTCTTTCATTTTACTTCATTTTATTTATTACGTTGTTGTCGTTAGACAGCGGTCGTTAGATATGTCTAAGGACTTCAGACGACTAGAAAACTTGTGATACTTGTATTGGCCGCTAACCTTTCCGCCAATCCTCACTGATGCAGCATGTTGGAGTAGACATGCTCTAAGCCTCTTTGATGACGATAGAGAACAGTTCTCAGTAGTGGATAATTAATCGGCTGAAGACAGAAAAAAATCCGTAAAACAATATGCATTAATTTGTATTTGTATTTACTACTTTTGAAATACTGCTCTGATGGGATTTAAACCCATAATATACGATTTTACGAAACGCGACTTCCCACCTCAGGCCACAGGGACGTTGATATCAGGGACGAATATTTTGTATAATTTTTACCCGATTGCGTTGCGTAATATTGATTGTAGGTAATAAGTCTATTTGTACTTGCAAAGTCAAATATTTATTTTTAGTTGTGAAAAGATTTTTCATTTTGAAATAATCCGAGATATTAAACTACTATGGAAACGGTATTCAGCATAATATGGGACTCGGTATGCAAAATTACATTCCATTCATAGTTACTTAGGTAGCCATCAGATGAATAGCACAATTTGTTGATTTATTAAACCGGTAATTAAACTATGTTAAATAAACTCGTATTAAACTTCATATTTATGATTAACTTTACTTTAATTGAACAAATTTCAAGTCATTTTCCAGTTTTTTTTAATTGGTTCAAAATTTTCAAAGTTTTCTGTGTAGGTGTAGGTACAGTTATGGACGAAATATTTATCTCTTTAGCCTACTTTTCGAATAAAGTCGTTCGCGTTATATCACAACCGAGTTCTGTACCCAAATATGATACCGTCATCGATTCACAAATTTACGACTGAAATAAAACACACACTTTACCGTTTTTAATAATCGAAATGATAAACGGGTGTAAAGTACTAGATTTATCAAACCAGGCACGTGTCGACCCGACTCTCCTTGCGTCAGTAGCGATTTGGATATACCTACTCGTAAGCTCGAATTTATGAAGCCCTGATAAAAATTGTATCGTCTGCGATATATTTATCGGCAGTCCGTTCGCGTGTCGTTTATTATGTTGTTTAGGGATGATTTTGTTTTTCTTTTTGGATTTGAATAATAATGAATATTTGAATTATTTGTTACATAGGCAGTACCGAGTAGAATTTGTTGTTTCTGTAACATTTGTGTTGTGTGAACTGACTAGTTTTACGGCACTGAATTCGACTCACCTGTCAATCCTGGTGGAAACCACTTTTTTGTAACGAATTTTATGGCATCAGAAGTCTTCATTCACCTAGAGAAATCTGGGACATGGTTCAAATAATATTAATTCTGTAAGAACACTTTCTTTTAAATAGATAGTTTGGATTTGGCTATATCATGAAATTTCTTGAAACTTAGTTTTTGCGATTATTCTTCAAAAGTTAAACTACCCCATCAGTTTAGTAACGCGCCATGGTGAGCAATATCGGAAGGCCGTGACGAAAAAAAATCCCAAGATTCTCTATACCTATTTATACTATGCCTACTCACTGCAGTTGAAGTTTTACTTGAGTTCATCTTAAAAAAGCTAAATTTGAAAAAATCTATTCTATAATTTGTGGTTAGTTGTATATTTTTAATATGATAGATACCAATGCAATACTAACAGGCAAATCTTATGTCCAATCTATGTGTCTACGAGATAAAAATATACATTTCTACTTAAAAATAAACGTAGACACAGATTACGCGAAATAAAACAAATTTACCGACCACTCGGGTAAATCATGTTCGCGTCGTATCTGATTAAAAGCTTAAAGCTGTGTTTTATACAAAATACAAGTAAAACACGTGTATTCCGAAGCGAGTGAGCATTATAGGGTGATAACATCTCTCCCTACCCGCAAAAGCTTTCAAATGAAGTATCGTATGGTAGTTGAATGGGCCACAACGCAGCGAGTTTACATCGAACCGAGCTCTATATTGATGGTGGATCACAAAATCGTTTATAAAATGGATTGGGTTGAAATATACACATCCTTAGGTCGGGATATAGATGCACTTTATGGTTGTATACAAAATTTGTATGATATTATTGTTTTTAGAGTTTTAATTATGCTGTAGTAATTTGAGTTTATAATACTTTTAGAATATGTTTTAGTTTTGTAGAATACCTAGAAATATAAGTAGGTATTGTATGTTTCATGTAGTGTGATTGAAGAAGTAGGATCCCAGTTCTTATTGCAAATGAAATACAATTTAATTTAGTGCAATAAAACAATAAGAAAAAAATAAGAATAGGGCGCAAGGAGTCGAGGAATCTATGGGTGCATCTACCAGTATGTAGCATCTAAGAAGCACTTTGGCACTATATTGAAAATTGTTAGAATAGATATAGGTATTCTATAGATTCCTTAATTTTTACATGACCGAAAATTGGGCTTATTTCTTAATCAACAAAAAATAAACATTTTATTTCGCTACTCTTAAACAAATAATTTCTCAGCTTCACATACGGCATGCAAAGTATTTTACGGCCCCAAAGATCATATTCATAAAGTAAAAGTCTTATAACCTTAAATCTTCGATTCGCGCTAACATATTATGACATGCGGCTTGGAAGTATTATGTTTATTTTACACGATTTTATTGAAGTCGATGCGAGTAAAGCCAGGATGAAATTTCAATTGGTACCGCTGGAGACAGTTGTGCCGTGTCCCGCCAACTTATTTATTGTGTTCAGTATAAAGTACTGCAATAATATATCTAATGGTATCTAGAAGTGACTTGAGTGGAGATAAAATTTAATTAATTTGACTCCCTAGCGTACCTTGTAGTGTCCGTGGCTATCATGAGGTGTGCTTGGTTCGTTTCTCGGTCGGGGCAGATGTTTAAGTGAGAGATCAATTCTTGGTATCGTTTTATTAATGTAAGTTATTTGGGTTGTCGACAACATATTGTGTGTTAACGTTTATTATATATTATATAGTTATCAAAAGTTTAAATTAACCAAACTCTTTTTTACGTTTTTTAAATTGAAACAAATTTGAATTATTCGTAGACCTCATTATTGAGCGATAGTAATGCTGTGGATATAACTGCGGTGTTAGTGACAGAGTCGATGTTGTTTTAATTTTAATTAACCGACTTCAAAAAAGAAGGAGGTTCTCAATTTGACCGTATATATGCTTTTTTTATGTTTGTTCAGCGATTTTTTCGTCGTTTATGGGCCGATTTTGATAATTCTTTTTTTGTTGTAAAGTAGATATGCGCAGTGGGGTCCTTTTAAAAGAATTACCAGGATCTGATGATGGCATCTCGGAGAAATCGAGGGCAACTTTCGAAAATTGTAGGGACGACTAGTGTATTTGTTAATGTTTTCATAAGTACATAAAAGCGCTACAATTTCATGAAGGTCTGGAGTCGATCTGATGAAGCCGAAAGTCAGTCGAGGGAACTCCTCAACGATTTACTGTAGTTATCTAGTGTTTGGGCTTGATTAATTTGTAGTGACGAGAACTTTACACCTACATGTCGAATTAAGCGCCATCTGGCGAGTAGTTTTTGAGTTATCTCTGTTTATCGAGGTTGAAGTCGGTTATTTTTTTTGTAAAAAGCAATAATTAGGTATAGACACCGTTGGGTGAATTAGTAAAATTCTTAATCGAGCCTCCGAGCTGACGTCCAAAATAAGACAATTATACTATCAGAAAAATACAACTGATAATAAAACAAAAATGTTATAAAATAAAAATGGCACTTCTTGTAGTTTTGATATCTTTACTAGGAGCAAACCCTGTCGCTTCCACTCGAAAAATTTCAATCGCACCGCCGCAGACTGGAGGCAACAATGAAAATCCCTTGAAAACCTGAAAATTCGACCGCTGTGTGCCGAAATTAGATACGTACGAGTCCCTATACCTACCTAAGTTGTATATTATGTTGATGTTTACTGTACTAGTATTTAAGAAACATTGCTTTATATTTATACCCTTTTTTGATGCTTGTATTAAGTAATAAGGATTTTTTTAATGGTAAAGTACTTAGTTTAAATTAGAGTCCATCCATCCGCATTAGAGGGTAGTGGAGTAAGTATGCTGTAGACCTTTTCAGTTATAAAGAGAAATCCGTGTGCATAGTGGGCCGCCATTAATCGGTTGTAGTCAAAGTAATATTTAGGTATACCCTGTACAAAACTGGTATTTTTATTTTAGAGATCATAGAAGCACAAAAAAATTTGCATTTTAAGAAAGAAAATTATCACTTAAGAGGGTGAAAAGAAGAGTGGAAAGAATATAAAACTCAACATATTGATTGATATTTAGGTACCAGGATGTGAAAATGTCCCGGAATAGGACATACAGTAGGTACTTTATTTCTCATGTTACTTTTCCGTGGAATCATTTTAACGGAACATAGTACATTACAAAACTTTCAAAGATTTGGAGGTACCTCCTTTAAAAAGTATACTCGTTTATGTGGGGCTGTATGACTAGGTAAATATATATCTAATTTTACGAGACATACAACGCCTTAATCGCAGCATCTACCCTTGGACAGCTAGGGTCGAGACCATTTGTCATTAAAGTACCAAAATCTAAAAAATATTCCTGCACTATAAATTATTCACAGAATATCATATCATTCACAGGTGACATACACACATCGCTTCATATAATCTGACGTGATTTATGTACGCGCTGAGTAACGCATCTAACTTTGGGAGTCGTATGCGTATCATAAACTCGATAAGAATATGAGATGACATATTAACGTCATAACGTGCGGTATTTTATGATGCACAGAAGTTTACAATGTTGTCTAAATTGTCGTTGACATTACGTAGTAATGCGGGAAACTTTAGTCCGATTGTGGTTACGTAATAACATAATGTTTTATATGTGTGAAATAATGGATCCCATAATCTACTTTGAACAGTTAGACTTACCGTTTTGTTCATAATATAATTCTAATAATCTAATTGTGTCACATAATATCTATAGGTACCTACATACACTACAACTGATCGATTTATGCGTTAATACTTTTACTATATATTGAGCAAGGATCTCTCCTTATTATTGAGGAGGCTCAGAGCATACTCCACCACGCTGCTCCAATGCGGATTGGTGAAGGAGTAAGTGGCCAATCCAGTATCGGAAGTTTTCAAGCCTACTGATGGCCTTTCGACATGGTTTAATGACTGCTATCTATCGATAACAACCGGGATCGATGGCTTTACGTGCCCTCCGAAGCACGGAGCGCTCAAGAAATTTTGCCAGTAACGGACACCCAACCAAATACCGACCGCGCCTGCAGTTGCTTAACTTTGTGGATCACTGAGGATCAACGCAAGCCGCGGGGCTATGAGCGCTTCAATGGCTCGGTAGGTACTTAAAACAAGTATTCTTATAGGGATTCTGTTTTTCATCAAATATACAAAACTAAAATCATTATGTACGTTAATGAAAACTGTTGTAAACTAAATCCCTTAACCATTCTGCATATCATCCTATTCCGAAAATCCTATTTACCGCAATTTGAAATCCAATTTCGTGCTCTAAGCAGCTAGAAATGATATACAACTAGCGGAATATCTAAGTAACTTTGCGATATGGCGCTGTATAAATTATTCATGCACAGACCAAATCATGCAAAGGCGACGCATTTAGATATAATCTCCAGTGGTTTACTACGAGAATATCTCCACTTAAACTGCACTTTCATTCAAGCTTCTCCTATTCAGCGCCAGAGATACGTAAATCCAAACATGAACGAAAAGTACAACTGGGAATGACGTTGTTTACAGTTTCATTCTCAAACGTCTCCTTTGAAGAGATTGAAATAAACAAAAAATATCACCTTTAAATAATGAGAATCACTCTGCTGGGATGAGAGCAACGGTTCCCAAAGGTAGTTTTCAGTAAAAATAAGCAAATTTTCCGAGCTTCAGCCCATCAAACTTAAGTATAAAATATTTGCACAAAAACTGGTCTATGTACCGCACTGCAGCATGGCTATGTTAAGCTTTGAATTGGCTAAAACATTTTCGGGCTACTGGTCCTTTTTAATTTTTCTATCTTCAATAACGTATGTTTTTATTTTTAAAACATGAGCTTTGCCTCGCTATCAAAATTCAGCGAACCTAGAGTAACATTTTATTGCTAAGCACTAGTGTCGCCGCGTGTCGTGACGCCGCTGCGTCGTTTTATGTGTATCTGTGCGTCTATAGTGTGTTAGTCTATGTTTTAATTAATCTGTATGAATATCATAGAGGGCGCCCTATGCGCCCTTCCTTCGTTTTCCATTGTAAAAATGATATACTTCCCATTTGACCGCCGCCATGTAAATGTACCTAATGTTCGCAAAATTAAACCATTGAAGAAGTACCAGCGCAGTTTAATTCAAATTCAGTAATATTTTCATTGTTCTCATCGAGAACAAAGTGGCGACCGTGACAGGACCTGCAATATAACGCGGATTCCGAAGATTCGATTCGATTCAAGAACACAAGAGGACAATCGACGTGTGCGCCGCGTGCAACGCCTAGGTTGCAGAACAAAGAAAACTGCAATTGGTTGCGCGTCTACATCGTGCATCGTTCTACTGGATAGAAGAACTACTCCAAAGCGTCGTGGTGACGCGCCTACATCGGTCTCACGCCTATTTCGCTGCCAGCATCACCGCTCCACGGTCTCGCAAACGCCTACCTCGAGCGCCTACAGCCGGCCTGCCTAACCGAGTGAGCCCATTCCAATATCTACTATCCAAATCCTAGTTCCTCTTCGATCTGTGCACAATTAGCGGTTCCAGTTACCTACTCAAATTTTTCATATTTGCCTATTCAACCTATTTAACTCTAGTGATCTCATTTACCTAACTAAAATAACAAGTACCAAGCTCAATATTATCATTAAAAATATTCAAAGTTTAAATTCCCCGTTTCATCACGTATCTGCACGTCCGTTTCTTCCAAGCACTAAGCTTGCCACGCAAACAAAGCCCAAGTTTCAATAAATATATCTACGCATTGCTTACGCGAACACAATTATCATTTTCAGTATTTGCTGCAACGGCTGCCTTTCGCTTCGAGCATTGCATGCATCGCCCGCTACGTCACCTCCAAGTCGACGGGGCGCGATAGCGAACCGGTTCCTGGCGTCACACCTGCAAAGCGAGGAGCGTATCGTATGCCAATAATTATCTTTTCATCTTAATTTTCTTTGTTGTGCTTAGTCTATCTCGATAATTTGTCAATAAGTATGTCTGTAGAAGTATCAAAACCCGAAGATAGTTTAAAGATTCTTAATATTAAACGTAGTTCTATTAAAGGACGTGTAACTAAATTTAAAAACTATTTAGACACAGTTACCTCACTAGATAAAATTTCTGCTGTTGACTTAAATAAAATTGAGTTAAAATTATCGAGATTGCAAGCATTATTTGTTGAATTCGATGAGTTGCAAAGCCAAATAGAAACTTTAAATTACTCTAATCAAGCCGAAGAACTAACTATCCGCGATGGAATTGAACATGAATTTGACACATGTATTTCAACGGCTCAATGTTTTCTACAATCAAACTCTCCTTCTAAAGAGAATCAGAACACCTCTTGTGATGCCTCTAGCCATTGTCAGCATGATGTTCTTGGTTTTAGATTGCCGGTTATTAAAATTAATAATTTTGATGGAGCATATTTTAAGTGGCTGGAGTTTAAAGAAACTTATACATCATTAATTCACAACAATGATAAAATTAAAAATATCCATAAATTTCACTACTTACATTCTTATTTAGAAGGTGAGGCTGCCCGTGTTATTTGTAATTTAGAAGTCACTGATATTAACTACCACGAGGCCTGGCAGCTACTTTGTCAACGTTATGACAATAAACGGCAATTAATCAATAATCATTTAAAGGCTTTATTTAATATAGAATCAGTACGGGAATCAGATAAATCACTCCGTTTCATTGTTGATCATTTGACTAAAAATTTAAGAGCTCTTCACACCTTAGGGTTGCCTACTGACAAATGGGATGTCATAATTATTTACATGGTCACGGCGAGGTTAGACAACGGTACTTGCTTTAAATGGGAGGAATATCGTAATACATTACCTGAAATACCTAGGTACATTAGACAATTTCCTTGATTTTCTTAAGAACCGCGCTGATGTACTTGAGACTGTATACAAACAAAGACATGACAAGACTAAAAACCAGCATCATCTTCCTCCCCCTAAACCTCAAAGTAAGTTATTTGCTATCACTACCAAACAGTCCACTACTTCATCCTTTAATAAGTTTTCTGAATGCCTAGTATGCAAAGGCACTCACCGCATTTATGAATGCCCTACGTTTAAAACTAGTACAACTGAAGATAGGATATCTTTAGTTTCTAAATTAAATTTATGTGAAAATTGTTTGAGAGTAGGTCACAAGGTACAGACTTGTAGGCTTCCTGGCTCCTGCCGTTTATGCAGACAGAAACATAACACTTTGTTACATTTGGAGGATAATTCTAACTTACCTAGTTCCAAGCTAACTCCATCTCATAACTTAACTACCTTAACTAACTCTGATGTCCTCCTGTGTACTGCTAAAGTGCAATTAATAAATCCTAAGTCTGGACAAAGTGTATAGGTTAGAGCCTTACTAGATAGCGGCAGCCAATCTTCCTTTATCACTGAAAAGGTCCAATTAAGTTTAAACCTACCTTTGGAAACTGCAAATGTCTGTGTTATGGGTCTATCAGATACCTCTCTCACTAATACTCCAAGCCGTTGTGCCCTACATCTACAGTCACTTAATGATAGTGCTTTCAATGTTCAAATGTATTGCCTAGTTGTGCCAACAATTGCTTCCAAGTTGCCTAAAGTTACACTAGATATCAGACAATATGATTTGTCTCAATTTGAACTAGCAGACCCCAGCTTTTATAAACCATCCTCTATTGACATGCTCATCGGTGCTGATCTATTTTGGGATGTGATAGGTCCCACTCAGCATTCACTAGGAGCAAATAATCCTATTTTGCGTAGTTCTAAATTAGGATGGCTTATCGCAGGTCCGCTGCCTATATTACCTACTAACAAAAAACAAAATAACCATAACAAGGTCACACATTGTAACTTTTTATATAGTGAACCTGATCTACCTACAATTAATGACCAAATTAAAAAATTTTGGGAACTAGAAAATATCCCACAAACATCTCAACCTTATACCAAAGAAGAAAAACTATGTGAACAACATTATTTATCTAATACTTACCGGCTAGAAAACGGTAGATTCTGTGTAGGACTTCCTCTTCGTGAAGATAGGGACTGCTTAGGCGATTCCTACACGCTAGCTAAAAAGAGATTCCTAAGCTTAGAAGCTCGTTTCCGAAAACAACCTGAACTAAAGGTTGTATATACCAATTTTATAAAGGAATACGCTGATCTCGGGCACCTCAGTGTATCATCCGATCTAAAGCCAGCTGCCTCCTACTTCCTTGCCCACCACCCTGTAATAAAAACTAAAAGCGAATCGACTAAACTTCGCGTCGTATTCGACGCTTCGGCTCGCACAACTTCTGGTTTCTCTGTTAATGACTTACAGATGGTAGGTCCCGTCATACAAGATTCACTTTTCAATATACTACTACGTTTCCGCCAATATAAATATATAATTTCAGGAGACATTGAAAAAATGTTTCGACAAGTTCTATTAAGAGAACCTGATCGAGACCTCCAGCTCATCCTGTGGCGTGATAACGAAGATGAACCTCTTCGCACGCTAAGACTAAATACCGTTACTTATGGTTTTTCCAGCGCTAGTTTCCTTACCGCCAGGTGCATTTGGCAACTGGGCGAAGAATGTATCGACCCCACTATAAAAGCTATAATTCAAAATGACTTCTACTGTGATGATTTGTTAACTGGGGCCAACACTGAAGAAGAGTTGCGATACATTCAACGTCAGGTGTCAAGTGAGCTTTCTAAGGGATGTTTTCATCTTAGAAAATATAGAACTAACCTATCAAATTTATTCCCTGACAGTTTAATGCCAGAGGAAGGAAATCTCATCTTTAGTAACGCTTCTAGCACATTAGGCATAGGATGGTCTCCTGTTACTGACAAGTTAGAATTTGAAGTAGAGTATACACCTAATATGACTCTGACCAAACGATCAATACTGTCATCCACTTTTAAAATTTTTGACCCCTCTAGGTCTACTTTCTTTATGCACAATAAAACCTAAAATAATGCTACAAACATTGTGGTCGTTAAAATTAGATTGGGATGAACCGGTCCCTGATAATATCCGAAAAAGTTGGTTAAAATTTGCACAAAATTTACATACTCTATCTTTTTTAAAACTACCAAGATTAGCTTTAATAAATAACCCTATAAATATAGAAATGCATTGTTTCTGTGATGCGTCGCAGCAAGCATATGGTGCTTGCATCTATTTAAGGTCCATTGACACACAAGGAAATGTACAAATCTCTCTATTATGTTCTAAGGCCCGTGTCTGCCCTATCCGACCTACCACCACTATCCCAAGATTAGAGCTATGCAGTGCTTTGCTCTCCGCCCAATTAAGCTCAGCTGCCACTAAAGCTCTTCGCCTTCAACTCACGCGTCAAGTGTATTGGACAGATTCCAAGGTGGTATTGGGTTGGCTCAAATCGGGAGGCAAGGCAAACACATTTGTCGCCAATCGAGTCACCGCTATAAATGAGCTCTCTGATCCTGTGAACTGGCGCTATGTACCAACTAAAGAGAACCCCGCTGATCTATGTTCTCGTGGTATAGATCCCCAGCACGTCGGCAATGCCAGTCTTTGGTGGTATGGACCTACCTTCCTACAACAACCTGAAAGTGCCTGGCCGACTTCATGTCACGAAGTTAAAGATCTCCCTGAAATGAAAGCTTTTTCAACCATAGTTGTAGAGCCCACTGAATTTATAGATTTCAAGATGTTTTCTAAATTATCAAAAATGCAAAGAGTCTTTGCTAGAGTCCTCAGATTTGTACATAACTCTAAACACCCACATAATAAATTTATAGGTACATTAAATGTCATTGAACTCAAAAATTCCTTGAACTTTCTTGTTAAATTAGCCCAACGACAATCCTTTCCTACAGAAGTTGACTTACTTCTAAACAAAAAATTATTACCATGTAAATCCAATTTAACTTCTCTTAACCCTTTTATTGATGAACAGGGACTAATGCGTGTTGGTGGTAGAATTGACAAATCAAATTATTCTTATGATAAAAGACATCCAATTTTATTAAAAGGTAGCCATCATTTTACAAAACTATTGTTTGAACAGGAACATCAAAAACTTTTACACGCTGGCCCACAACAATTACTTGCAAGTATTCGTGATCAGTACTGGCCCATAGGGGGTCGCAGTTTAGCTCGAAACGTATCCCACAATTGTTTTACTTGTCGAAGATTCAGAGGCCAGGGCATGGTTAACATCATGAGCGACCTGCCCCCAGAGCGAGTAGAACCAGGGTTCCCATTTAGTATTGTTGCTACTGACTTCGCCGGTCCATTTCTAATAACCGATCGCAAGGGTCGCGGTTGTAAAATAACAAAATGCTATCTTTGCATCTTTGTTTGCTTTAAATATAGATGTATTCATTTGGAACCTGTTAGTGAATTAAGTAAAGATGCATTCATTTTAACACTCAAAAGATTTATTGCCCGTAGAGGGATACCTAAAGTCATTTATTGTGATAACGGACGAAATTTTGTGGCTGCAGCCAAAGAATTAAAATATTTTTTAACCAAACACGCAGACTCTATTTGTGATTTTGCAGCTCAGAGAGAGATAGAGTTCAAATTCTCACCTGCATACGCTCCTCACTTTAATGGTTTAGCCGAGGCCGGTGTTAAATCAGCCAAATTTCATATCCGCCGAATATTAGGGCAGTCCCATCTAACTTTTGAGGAACTGGCCTCACTATTTGCACAGGTCGAAGCTATCCTAAATAGCCGACCCCTCTGTCCCCTTAGCCCATCTCCAAACGATTTCCAAAGCCTCACCCCGGGCCACTTTCTTATTGGCAGGCCGCTGACGTCGCTGCCGTCTCCAACCTATGAAGATGCTGACACTCCACGCCTCGGCCGATACCAACGTCTGGAGCAACTTCGCCAACATTTCTGGAGGCGGTGGTCTGCTGAATACGTCGCCGAGCTACAACAACGGTCAAAGTGGCGGATGAAAAGCAGAGATTTGCAGCTCGGTGACCTTGTCCTCGTCAAGGAAGAATCCCCGCCTCTATGCTGGCGCTTGGGCAGAGTCTCGAAGCTATTTCCGGGCGCAGATGGAGTACCGAGAGTGGCCGACGTCGCTACAGCCCAAGGAACCCTACGACGAGCCCTCAATCGCCTGTGCCTGCTGCCTACTGAGAAGTCTTGAAAGCTTCGGAGAGCTTTCAAGGGCCGGGAGGATGTCGCCGCGTGTCGTGACGCCGCTGCGTCGTTTTATGTGTATCTGTGCGTCTATAGTGTGTTAGTCTATGTTTTAATTAATCTGTATGAATATCATAGAGGGCGCCCTATGCGCCCTTCCTTCGTTTTCCATTGTAAAAATGATATACTTCCCATTTGACCGCCGCCATGTAAATGTACCTAATGTTCGCAAAATTAAACCATTGAAGAAGTACCAGCGCAGTTTAATTCAAATTCAGTAATATTTTCATTGTTCTCATCGAGAACAACTAGAAATTTTGTACCTTTATAAAAAAATTTGCGAGTTTTCAACGCATTCGAGTGGCGATAAGTAATCCAATTTAGTACAAGTCATGTTCGTTCTTTACGAAATGGTTATGTTTTTAGTGTTTTTAATAGACTTTATTATTTCGAAAGCGTTAAAATAGATTTTTTGCGCTAAGTATGAAAGTAAGGTAAAAATTTAAACTTTATCAAAAGCAAAATTTTATTCCATTGTAATAGTTAATAGCAATCCTATTATTTATGAAGAATTGTGTAAGATGACATACCAAATGGCCATTGTGATTACTGCTGATCTATTGTAGCCCAACACACTATCGTTATATATTTTATCTGATCCCCAAAACTTATCGTCAGTTCGAACCGCAGGACATGATTAGATTCTCTCATTAGATAAGGTCTGATTGTATGTATGAACCTCCTAATACATGACTTTTGTACTCGGTTAAATCTATACCTACCTTTACCTTAATATTATTATGCTTTGAATTATAATTTAAAGGTATATTATATTGTTTTATTGGGTACCTTGCTTCGGCAACACTTTTAAGGGTTCTCTATTCTAAACTATTAATAATTATCTTTATCATTCCGCTCGTCTAATTCCTAAACTTTTACTGATAGAAATTAGAAAGCTGTAAGGAACGTATTGGTTGTGAAGTGGGGTGTATATTTATTCGCCTACCGCTGAGGTATTCAAAAGTATTGTTGGTCCTTTAAATAGGGACTGAAAAAAATGAGCGAGTTGGTATTACATGGATCGCAGAACTTTCTACAGTTTTGAGCTGAGTTGCAACACTTCGTTATCTTACAAGTTTTCTTTGCTGGCATTTTATTTCCGCGGTAAAACACGTATTTGTTCATAAATGTCAATAAGTTTCCCGAAGCGAAGCGTGGGCAGGGTATTAGTGTTTCATAAAATATCTATGAGTCTAACAGAATAATTATGATAGACTCATTCATAATTATGTCATTTATTTTTATAAACTACTAACATAATATACCTACCTAACTATTATTTACACCACGAAGTGTAATCTAATCTTTCACTATTTGAACCCGGATAAATATATAATAAGATAACGTACAAAAGAATCGAATCCCGTTAAAAATATAAGATGGCCGCGTGAATCTTTGCTCCGTAATCCTCTTTACAATTTCCATTGGATTTCCCGTGGTTAATCGTATTTACGACTCAAAGAAGTTTCTGGAATTTTTTTTTTTTTTTTTTTATAGCCTGAAGGGCTGACGAAAAAGCGGACGAGCCACCTGATGGTAAGTGGTCATCGTCGCCTATGGACACCTGCAACACCAGGGGAGTCACCGGTGCAACGCCGGCCCGGAAGGAGAGCTCTTTTTACACCTTTCTTGAAGAACCCCATGTCATAGCGCTCCGGGAATACCTCAGAGGGAAGCTCATTCCACAGCTTGCAAGTTCGCGGCAGAAATGACCGTGAAAATCGGACTGTAGTCGTTCGCCACGGATCCAAGCGATGTGGATGAAACTTCAATCTTCGGCGAGTGGTGTGATGATGGAAGGGTGATGTTGGCACCAAATCGAACAATTCCTCGGAGCACTCACCGTTGTAAAGTCGGTAGAACACACAGAGACATCCTATGTCTCTTCTAAGGCTTAGGTGTTCTAACCTGTTAGTGACTCGTGGGTCGTTGACAATTCGAACAGCGCGCTTTTGTACGGCGTCAAATGGACTAAGTTGGTATTGTGGAGCCCCTGCCCAGAGGTGAGAACAGTACTCCATGTGAGGCCTGACTTGAGCTTTATAAAGCATCAGTAGGTCCCTCGCATTGAAGTACTGCTTCGCCCGGTTCAGGACGCCAAGCTTTTTGGAGGCCAATTTGGCCTTAGCTTCCAGGTGACACCGATACTGCACGTCACTCGAAATGTCAACACCCAGAATCCCAACACTTTTATTAACGGTGAGTGCGGTACCCTGGAGTTGAGGCGCCATGACAAATGGGGTTTTCTTAGCAGAAATTTTCAATTTATCCGTTTAGATCTGGACTTAGGTCCAGGTCTGAATTAGATTTTTTGTCAAACAAGTTTTTTTATTAATTAAGATCTTTATGTGTTACCTTAAATAATGGCTTTTTAAATAAAACAAAACTAACTCTGGTGACGACCACTTTAATTTCATGTTTTTAAATGTTCATGAATATAACCGAGATTATCTTGAGCAACATGTAATCGTAATATTAATAACCTTTACCTGAATTATGGCTTGATAATTTCCAAAAATAACTTGAATAGATCTATTTAATAATATTGAAGTATGAAGTATAAATACATATACATATACATCTTATATAAAATCTTAAGCAATATTAAATTTGTGTTTCAATTGAAAACAGTTGACGTTGCTTTGAGAAGATTGAACTTTACCTGAAAAAATCGTTAGACTTAAGTCCCTTAAACCTGAAAGCAAAGGTTAATTAAAGAGGCTAGGATACGTGGTCCCTTATCAGTATTGATTGCTTTTTCGATCCTACTATGATTTGGGTTCCTGAAGATGAATTCAAGAATATTAGAAACAAAACAGTGCAATTATACCGTCCTTTTTGTGATCGGATCCGTGTTTTTCTTCTTTTGCCGTTTTAAAATTTACTGTTAAACTTCAATGGCCTACGAGCTTTTTCTCCATCGATGTTGCTGCAATATATTTTACTTCACACTTGTTAAGTAAATCACACGTAGCCATGAACTTACAATCTTCTATGGAAGATTTTTGGCATTTTACTTAAACTTTTTGGTTTTACTACTACACTTTTTTAGGTAATGTAGCTTTAATATATTTCACTTTACACTTTCTGACAAAATCACGTGATGCACTGAACGCACCATGTACCTCTGAAGGTCTTTTTGTAAAGATGTTGACTCGCACTTCCAATTCCAACATACTTAATGTGGACTTCATAACTAACTTTTTTAAGTTACTGATTAAAGTTAAAAAGTTATTGGTTAATCTTAAACTAAAGTGAACCGTGACTGATTAGAACCCGATGACTTTTATCGATTAGCAAGCTCGTATTTGTTATTCAGAAGGAATTGGAGTAATTCTATGGGTATTTTGGATTATTGAAAACGACGTGAGCTGCAAAAGGCTACCGGGAATGGACTAGGCTGCAGCATACACTACTGCCCTAGTGCAGTCGCGCGCATCTGACCTCGAATGATAGCGAAAGTGAATCAATACTGTCCTTAGCTGCCGCTTATGTTATCCTGGTAATTTCTAGGACTCCTTCGTTATTTGACGTAAAGAAATCAATGTTTATGAAGCTTGTAATTGAATAATGTAGTTTCTATTTAATTTACTTTATAGTTCATTAATTAATTGTGGAGTTGTATAGTACTACTTTCTGTATAAGATCAACCCGCCAATAGTCTATTTTAATTTTTTTTAAGGAATTAAGGTAGCAAACGAGCAGACAAGCACCATCTTCCGCTGCCGCCCATGACAACTGTGATCGACTTAGAACAAGACTCAGATAGGGACAGGCATGGTAAGACCAGTTATTAGATGGTGTAAGAAAAATAGTTTGTTAATAAGTGTGAGGACTTGGATAGGGCCAGTTAGTGATAGTTTGCTCTGTTAGCAGTTGTTAGAAATAGTCTCGTTCTAATTCGGTCCTCGATGAGTTGAGTACTTTTGAGGACTGAGATGGTCGCCTGTAAAAAAGTGTAGCTCCACACCTTTAATTCTCAAAAGTCCTCTTTAAATGCTGCCCCACTTCCCTATGAACGTGCGTGCCAAATTTCAGCTTCTTGCATTCAGTCTATCAGTCACTCAGTAACGGAAGTGTTATATATTATTATATTGTCTTGTAAGACTTGTGTCATAACACTTTGTTTCTGAAACTATGTACAAGCAATTCTTACGAAGATTACAGTTGAAAGCGTAAATTTGAAGTTTTTAATGTCTTACCAATAAAGATTAACTACTCTTATAGAAATAAACAAAAATTAAAACGTTATGAAACTTTAAATTTGAAAAAGTATACAACTACCTAAGTAAATGAAGAGATGAAAAAATTTGTACGCTTTAAATTGTTTAAATGTTTTTACTCACCGTTTCTTCCATTGTTTATCTCTCCTAAAGATTATTTTTCTTTACACTAATTACAAATTGTTTCGCCTCTCTGAACAATGATTCGCAATTAAAAATCGTGCGATAATCTTGTTATCTGTGCTGCCAATTCTTAATTAAGAATAATAAAATTCTAAGAATAATTGCTTGAGGTAGCAAAGCATAAAGAGATTATAAGGGTCACTGACCGGTTTGCTTTTGTATTGAAGAGAAGTGTTACTGAAATTATAAAAAGGTGAGATAATTTATAAAGAAAAAAAAAATGATTTCAAGAAAGATTTTTTTTCTAAAAAGGTTGTCTACGTTAAAAAGCAAACCAGTTTGTACAATTACAGCATTCTTGCTTTAAAAATTTGGGTTGGACGTTGATATGTCTGTCAGTTAGCACTTCTCTTTATTATTTTATTTCAATTTTAAAACGGTATTTATCAGAACCTTTTATTTTTAAATGTAAAATTAATTTGAAAGCGCTTTCATAATAAGTAAGGAGAGTTAATTACATCATAAACTTTTTTGGAAGAAATATTTTTAACAGACAAGTTTTGTAACTTACTGAAAAATGATTTAAGTAGCTAATCCCACGTGAATTTAGCATTTTTTAAATTTAAGCATTCCATTGCAGATTGATTTTATTCGGAAAATAAACGTATTTTTTTTTCAAAGTAACTGCGACGATGTTATGAGGGCTCTTTACTACTTTTTGGAACTGACGTAACAAAGCTGATTACTGCTTCAGCTGTATGTGACATTTGTAAGCTCCAAGAATACAAACAGTCTATCCTTTGCAATATTACTCCCAACGTCCTAGGTATTAACAATTCGGACCAAAAATATTTAATTTAGAAATTCTGTAAACTGAAAATCACGTACAAACTTCGTAGCACTGTTTATTGGCTTTTCCCTATAAACAACACACATCTGACGGCTTTGCATGCGCTGGTCCGATTCTCCGCTTCAGATCGAATTTGTCTGCAAAGTTTGAATGTTTCAGAACGCCGAGTGAAGTTTAAAATGGTGGTGGTGGTCTGAGAGTTATGTTGACAATGGCTTTAAACTACACCCATTTCCATAGTTTAATGAAGTTGTCAACGTGTTTCGGTACGACATATTGAGATATAGAAGTTTTGGAGCAATCTGTCTTTATTTGAAAGCTGTTGATTAATTTTATAATTATATTTGGCTTTGAATGTCCTATTTAGTTTCAAATTAGGAAGTCTTCGGCAGTACTTTCTTCCGTTCCTACAATTCCGTGAATCCTATGATGGTGTTATTCACATACAAGTTCGCCAAGGACTATTACACAAATAATCAACTTGTTACATAAAAATAGCCAACTTCAACATCAACAAGTGCAGATGACAGAAAAACTATTCGTTAGATGTCGTTCAAGTTTATATGGAAACAATTACAAGCATCCGCTTTCGAATATAAAAAGAATCATCTAATTGGAACACATCGTAGAAAGTTATTAGGTAGGTGACGACCTTAATTATCAATTAGTAAGGTTAATTAATATAAACGTTACAAACGTTACCAGCGTTCAAAGCTGGTATTTTCACTTTCTTTTACTTAACATTTTCAACGAGTCGTAGCAAATATTTAATCATTCAAATCTCCTTTATTGTCTTAACACAAATTAACAATTAATAAAAGAGACGAATTAGCGCAATGCGAGCGTGAAATTGGTTCAGCTTAGTAAATATCGTCTACGAAATTATTGGCTGATGTAAATCCAGCTTTACCAAATTTAAGCAGACTTAGCAATACTTAACGTATTTATTTTAATGTACGAGTACATGGTACGAAAAAGGTTTGTTATAAGATTAAATATTTACTGGCTGTTTGTTTTGTTATTGTCATTATTTTTAGACTATATAGATATCTAGCTGTTGACCGCGACTTTGTTCGCTTACTTACTTAGGGCCATAAGATCAAAGCAGGCTTAAAGTATGGTTTATTCAATCTAAGTTCAAATAAAATCTATGGTTTAAGCTATGGCCTTAAGATCAAATGCCAAAATACTAAGATCAGCTAAACTTACATTCATCTTTTAAACATGGCAACATTTTCTACATTAATGAATGAAATCACGTTTGAGAGAGTATTTGGCAAAGAGGTTGGTAGTTTGTCGTTGACTTTGACGTAAGTATTTGACATGATATGACTGACATAGGCCCTTTTTACACAACGCTATTTGCAAGCAACAACGTTATCATATTACCTTCCATGCAAGTCGCACGATTCCTGAATTGCAATTGAGTTGCCAAATGAGGTGGCTTCCGAGCAAATATTTTACATAAAGCTTTTATCCCAATAGGAATGTTACGATCCAGGTGATTTTTTTAATAATGAATGTAATGTAATATATGTACGCTTCATACTATGTCAGGCAGAGCATGTTAGACAAGGGCCATGTAGTTCCCTTGCGGCGATGATTGCTCTAAAGCGAATATATATTTCTTTTAATGTGTGGGTGCACCCAAAACTTTCTCTCTTTCGCCTGTGTCTTCAAATTTTGTAATACTAGGAATGTCATAATTTTATAAAATGTAATCTTATTTTCGTAATAATTTTATGAAAGGTAATCTTATTTTTATTAAATGGCAACACTACTCGACCCCGCCACTCTTTTGTGACAACTTCCGGTGAAAGGATTGAGAGTGGTGGGGTTGAAACAGCGTTTGGATTATTGAGTCAGGAGCTCGGCCAGTCGTTCGATAATCGTCGAGGTGATAAGTTGTCTAGTTGTTGAAACTATGCTAGTTGGCTAATAAGCAATTATATAATAATTGTTAAAAAGTGAAATAAAGTATTTACTGTGCTGAGAATTGGATTTTTTTTCTGATATTTCAGAAGTGAGATGTAACTTCACGTCCCACACATGGCGGGCTAGGTTATTTAAGTTTTTCAGGTTATAATTGTCAGATGATAATATTGTGAGGCGTGGATGGCAAGTGAAGAGATGTGAAGATCATGCCATGGTAAAACTTAATAATTTTGAAGTTAAATGGCAAGTATCGGTATGAAGGATTTTCAAGTAAGACGGCGAGTATTGGTATGGCATAATTTTTATTTCATTACGTCCGAGGTGATATTTCAATGGTCTATAGAAATATGAATATTTCATTGCTTAAATTCTTGTGTAAACTGGATTGTGTGTGTGTGTCAAATAGTTTGTTAAACAATCTTGAGTGATTAATAGTAACATGAATCTCCGGTTATAATGGTTTAAGGCAGCACTGGTAGCGACTTTATTTTCTTTTGTTTTCTTTCGCTGAAAAAACAAATCATTCAAATACCTTGGTCGAAGCCAAAGTTGCAAGGCTTTGATTTAAGTGTAGTTTAACCAAGTGTCACACAATGAAAGATGGTAATAATTTACGTTCCCTTTTTTAAAATTTTATGAGGGTAAATTTGGGGTTAGATTGTGTTATAAGAAGTGAATTTGAGTAGAGTATGTAATAGTGACGAATATTAGTTCAGCTGATCGGCTCTTTGTGTTTTTTTTTGTGAATTTGAATATGTTTTCGATTTAAAATTGAAAATCTACGTTCACAAAATTGTTAAAGAAAAAGGGGGTAAGGTACCTACTATAAGGTCGTGGTCGTGCCTAAAAAGAAAAATAAACGTTAGATGTGATAGATTTTGTTATTCGATTATATATACATATATTATAGTATATAAATATATTTTCAATTGAAAACATGGTATGGTACCTATACAGTGCAGTAAGTTGCTTTTAATATACGTGTTCTTTCCTTTCGTGACATGTGTTAAATTCTTATCATTATAGCTTGGCAAGAATGAGTATCCTTTTAATGATTTTGGTGTGTGGTGATTTGAAGCGCCGCATATTGCTGAAAAGGGTTATTTTAAATAAAAACTCACAAAATAATTTGCTTTATTGGTGCTCAACTGGACGAAGTATTCGATTTAACGAGTACAAAAATAATTAGCGTACAATTTCAAAAACTGAACGGTTTGGTTTTTCACTGGTAACGTAGTTCGAATTATAATCAAAAAAAAAATGTTCAATTACAGTACAGCTTATTTGTTTACGTTGTTTTAAAAGTGAAACACAATAATAATTTTCCAAGTTTTGTTTACTATGTGACGTAATATTTTGAAGCTGTCTTAGTTTTCAGTTCAGCTTTCGAGGATGTACAGGTTATTTCAATGACGATCGGAAACAAGAGCAGCTCGCGCAGGTTACACGCGTGTTATGTGGAACGGCACGAAAGTTGCGTGCGAGGTGGAGTGCATTCGTGTGACATTGGACGACGAGGTTTGGCAACCATTGTTCCGGGAAAAGGGTAACCCATTATGCCTGTCTGGAGTTACTGCTGCGGATCTGACGGAATATAGCAGGTGATCTGTATTGTTTGTTTTCTTAATTAATCAGTCGAGTTCATAAATGAGCTTTGGTTATTGATTGTTGGTTGTCGGAATACTGGTTATAACAGAATATTTAACAGGAAGAATAACTCAATATAACATATCTTCGGGACAACAAATTAATTGAATTAAAGTTTTTTTTATAACATAAGGTAAACACCAGAATTACGGACAGTTTAAGAAACTTTTTCTAGTATTCTTGAAATTTTACCAATGTTGTGAAAGTTACAGTACTGAATATTCTTAAAGTGTAAAGTCCGGTCATTTTTTTAAAATAATCAACTGTGTTACGCATGAGATACAGCAAAGCTGGTTGCAATTTATTTGAGAAATAAAAAAAAAATCTAGTTTTTATCCAGTTATGAACATAACCTAGTTGTGGACATCCAATAATGAACATAATAAATCGGACTTTTACCAGTAATTTTGTTTTGCAAGTTTATTCTAGGCACAATACTTATACAACACATACAATTTATACAATTACATACAGTACAATACTTACGATTTATTTGCTGCTTCGGATAATTTTAACCTTTTTTTTTACTGCTTCGATAGCGCCCAGCCCATTTGTTAAGGCGTATAATTTTCTTAGGAGACATTTTTTTTAAACAAAAAAAAAATCTCTATCATTTTATATCACAGTCCATTACAGGATTTCTATAAAATATCCAATAATGGACACACATGTCCATTACTGGTACATATGCGAATTTTTATAAATTGCAAGGAATAATATTTAGTTAAACTAGTTAATAATCAGAATACATGAAAGTAAAATTAAGTTTCGACACTTGTCCATTATTGGAACTATTCAATTACAGCACATTAGTTATAAACATCATTAAAATATATAAAAAAAACAATTTCCCGGAGTAAGAACACTGTGCGTTGCTATCTTAATTTCATAATAAAAGTTAATAAAAGAAATAAAACAGATTTTGATTAAAATACAACAATACTAGTTTCCAGACGAAACTTTTTTCTCACTACACCAACAAATTCCTTAAGAAAAGCTGCTAGTATCAATTGAGGATCACATGAACACTCACGTTATTTTGTCTATCTAACAAACCGAATTGAATCAAATTTTAAACTTAGAGAGCTCGATATCTATTGTACATATGTCACAGTGTTACGAATTAAAATAAAATATTTCATGTCCTTATTTTAAAGGATTAAGTACTTTATTTTTTGTCCATTACTGGTGCGTTTACGGATGGAATTACAACTAAAAGTACTCCATTAAGTTATTACTAGAGTTACCGTATGGGTTTTAAGGTAAAAAAGTAATCTGTTTACTATTATTTTGTCAATTGAGCTAAACCAAGTAGTCACAATTATTTATTTTTTTTGAGTTATCTGAGTTTGAATATTAATGAAGTGAGAATTTTGATACAATGAAACTAAAATTATCAATAATGGGTCTTGAAGTTTATCAATCAGTTGTACCTAAATATTAAGATGAGAAAGTAATTATTTGTTTTGATAATTTTGAAGTAACAAGTTACTAGGTATGTAACATTTGAGGTAGGTACCTACCGATCTGTGATATTGTCTCGAGGGGCATTTCATGACATAATTATATCATGATACTTGGCAGATTTAAGTTATACTTAGTGAGACGTCACAGAATCGATTTCTGAGTGAAGGCATTATATCCTGCAGTTAGTCATGATATGGACTAGTAATTTATTTGGACTATTTTATAATGATTCAGTGAATGGAATTTAATAGAAACTTCTATAAAATGTTCAGTATTAAATACTGATTTTTGAAATTATTACTAAATGATATAACAACGAATTACATGACATTATATTACTTTAATTTTTTTTTTAAATTTCACACTTATTATTTATTTATTGAATAAAATTCAATTTATTCATTAATTATAGCGATACAATATAGGTATTATTTATTATTATTATGAGAATTTATTAATACGACAATATTTATACGTCATTACATTTTGTTTTTAATTTACTTGGCAATGGAACAAGTTAAATGCAATTGAATTAATAGCTGATAATAATCTGAAATTGACGCTAAAGCATCCTCCTCTCTTTTAAGTTGCCGTGCCCGACAGGGTCCATGATACTAATGTAAATAATTACGCATGTACGCCGGCATGTACGCCCTTAGGAAAAAAAAGGGAGGAAACTGGAGTTAAAATTACATTAAAATGCAAATAGATATACGCAGTGGGGTCCCCTGATAAGGACACCAGGATCTGATGATGGCATCTTAGAGAAATCGAGGGGACCTGTCGAAAATTTGTATGGTCGACTAGTGTGTTTGTTCATGTTATCATAAGTACATTATAGCGCTACCATTTCATGAAGGTCTGGAGTCGATCTGATGAAGCCGAAAGACAGTTGAGGGAACTCCTCAACGATTTACTGCAATTATCTAGTGTTTGGGCTTGATTAATTTGTAGTGACGAGAACTTTACACTTCCATGTTGTATTGAGCGCCATCTGGCGAGAAGTTTTTAAGTTATCCCTGCTTATCAAGGTTGAAGTCGGTTATTTTTTTGGTAAAAAGGAATTATTTCGATCCCTACTGTACAAATACGACACTATTAAATTGCATTTGATAGGGGCTACTCTCCGGTAATGCACAAACTGTTACACTGCTATTCTCCAAAGATGCAAATCATGCATATACATATGTTACATAAGACTTTTTATTGAGATCATCATTTACATCAATAATAAAAATATTTATTTACTGACTACTGATTTACTTTTAAAGCATTAAATGTGAGTTTAACTCGTAATTGCAATTTAATCGATGTATATTAAATGTATACTACCTATTTTGAGTTTTAGACGTTTTACGTGATATTTGGAAATAGAATATGGGTAATGATAGCATAGTTATACAAGCGAGAACCCCCAATAAAGAAAAACTAAAAGACGCTTCTATTTTATTATTTATGAGACTTTATTTTTGTGCGGGTCTTTTACTTACTTTTTAATTTTTGTATTGTTGTCAGTTGGGATTGAACGCGCTTTGAACGACTAAACAGTGGAGAACAAAGACGATCGCGGGATAATGATTGAGCGAACAATGATGTTCGCTGGATAATGATTGAGCGAGCAATGATGTTCGCTGGATAATGACTGAGCGAACAATGATGTTCGCTGGATAATGATTGAGCGAGCAATGATGCTCGCTGGACTGGAAGAAATTGGTCTGTATAGTTTTTAAATAATAATACGAGCAAACCACAATATCCATATTTATTACATGGTTTGAAGTTAAAGACAACAATTACATTTAATACAAATTTAGAACATATATGTTCGGAGTTGCACCGAACAGCTCATCGGTCGCGCGTTTTGCATGTTTGCATTTTAACTGCCGCGCGATCACTTGCCCTAGTTTTAAGTTAATCTTATAAGTAAAATAAGAGTTTTGAGTGAGTACGTGACCAGCAGCCACTCAGGCCTCGTATTCCTAACCATTTAACCATTTTACCAATTACCAATTTACCAGTTTAATATTAATGTCTAGTATAGTAACCATTTAACCAGTTGTGATATTTTGTCAATCTAGCTTAGTATACATAGTGTTAATTAAAACCATTCAAACCATTTACATCTTTCCCTATCTCTTCTAATAACACCTATTAGAAACTTTGGTAAAGGGATAGTCGTCCACACCATACCATACCAGAGACGCGCCCTTTACAATATATATTTTAAATACACCACAGAAATGAGTAAACTTTGATGTAAATAAGAGAGACTTAGACATGATTCTAGGGATTTGATGCATTTAGGTAAATGAAGTACTTGAATCATAACATTTTTGATCTTATCATTATTTTTTTGTTTTATATCTAAATATAAGAGTTGAATGGATGGAAAGCTAGTCAGAGGAATTTTCAGATTTTCAGATATGACGTCATACGATGACCAAGTTAGAGGTACGCCACCTACGACTCCACCAAGGAAGCGTAAGGACGCAAAACGGAGGAAAGTTAGAAGGAAAAGAACTAAACATGAAGTGGAGAAAAAAGATGTTCACTGGATACTGATTGAGCGAACAATGATGTTCGCTGGATAATGATTGAGCGAACAATGTTCGCTGGATAATGATTGAGCGAACAATGATGTACGCTGGATAATGATTGAGCGAACAATGTTCGCTGGATAATGATTGAGCGAACAATGATGTACGCTGGATAATGATTGAGTGATCAATGATGCTCGCTGGACTGTAAGAAATGAGTGAACTTTGATGTAAATACGAGAGATTCAGACAATTTGAATAGTAACATTTTTGATCAAACTTTTCATCATTATTTTTTTTTATAAATAGGAGTTGAATGTATGGAAAGTTAGTTAGAGGAATTTTTAAATGATGTATGCATACTTAGTACAAAATCCATACTAATATTATAAATGTGAAAGTTTGTTTGTTTGTGGCTCTTTCACGTCGCAATGTGGCTATTATATTATGATATGGTTTATGTGTGTGGAGATAGTTGGGAGGGTGAAAGGTGCAGTAGGATACTTTTTTTTTTCCGGGGTAAAACATCTCATTCCCACGGAAAGATCGATGTTTTGTTAGTTGCTAAATATTTTGTTCTGGATGTTGTTAATAGATGGCGTTAGTAGTTAGTAAGATTCATTTGCAACAGGTAATTTGCTGAAGTCATAGATACTATAAGTTGACCAGAAATATAAAAAAACCTCGCCATATTGCGGTAAACTCATGGAACTAATTTATTTTACTGGCAACGATTAGTTTCTAAACGTCAATCGTAAATTGCTTGTCAGTGAGTTTGAATGTCACAGTTTGTCTCGTGTTTGTCTTTTTACTGTGTTTGTCTTTTTACTTTGAGTTTCTATTTAGTTCTAAAATGACAAAAACTGTTCATATTCGTAAAAGAAAAGTGGTTTTCTATGCGCTAAAATAACATTTCGTATAAATAACATTTCCGATATAGTTGTCAAAATGACAATAATAACACGAGCGTTACTATAGTTACAGTTGGCTGTGCTGTTGCCATATAAAATTAAACTTTAGAGCCCTCATGACAGGTTTTCTATTTTTCTGGTCAAGCAATAATAATATTCTCAATATTTCAATTTCAATATTTCATAGATACTAATACATCCTAATAAATTCAATTGCATTTTAAATTCGCGCTTGATAATTTGTTGTTTCGATTTTATATTGTTATATTGGAATGTAAAGGAATTAGAGTGCTACAATAAGTATCTACGCTTTGATTTTGGTTTTGATTCACTTCGTGAATTGCTTTGGTTGACTGTTGTTGTTTTGGTTTAAAATAGAAATTAGTTTTATGGAAAAGTACTTTAGATATTTTATGAGATTTAATTTGTTAAGATTCAATAGATTTTAATTAGTTGTAGTCACTTATTTATCCACCAGAAAAATGTCATGTATCTTAAACAACTCATTGTTAATTCTCTTTGACCATGCGAGCGAATAATTGTATGTATAATTTAACAGTCACATGAAATCTTTTAAAATGTATAGAAGCTACCTTAATTATTTAAATTTAGACTAAAATATAGGTACTTCTATGAGATTATACTTGTTTAAATCAAAATTAAATTAAGATTTTATTCTATTCGCTTCAAAATAGTAATGAGTAACTTAAGTTAGTAAGTAATTTATTGGCAGAGTTCCTGATGTTTTTAGTGTGCCGGGAGGCTACACATTTCGTAGGATGGCCGAATGTCATAATTTTATAAAATGTAATCTTATTTTCGTAATAATTTTATGAAAGGTAATCTTATTTTTATTAAATGGCAACACTACTCGACCCCGCCACTCTTTTGTGACAACTTCCGGTGAAAGGATTGAGAGTGGTGGGGTTGAAACAGCGTTTGGATTATTGAGTCAGGAGCTCGGCCAGTCGTTCGATAATCGTCGAGGTGATAAGTTGTCTAGTTGTTGAAACTATGCTAGTTGGCTAATAAGCAATTATATAATAATTGTTAAAAAGTGAAATAAAGTATTTACTGTGCTGAGAATTGGATTTTTTTTCTGATAGGAAGTACAAAAGAACACAAGGCTATCTGTGAAACCACATTTCATTTGAGTAGCACGGTGTGCGGAATCTACTTTTATACTTGTAGGGTAGCATAGCAGTAAGCGACCAGTGTGAAAATGGCCTTGGGTTCATCCGTAGCCCGTTGAAACTCAATACAGTCTCATGATGTTTTGTATCTACAAACTTACAATTCATAATTTAATGTAGTAGGACAACTGTAACATATTTCGGAAGAAAAATATACGACAATACCGCATGTTGGTTCAGCGTAAGAAAATAGCAATAGCCATCTTGAAGAAACGTCAATCGAAAGATTAATCCCTCATGGGAGGCTTAAACCAACCTCCGGGATGGTTTAGCCTAATCGATACTTTAAACTGGACTTCGTCGATTATTTAACATTGATCTTAAGAAAAATTCAGTGACAACAGATTAAACTCCGAATCACAGTTTAAACTATGATTGATCTAACGGCCCTTAGGAGCTTTTCCCGCGTGAATCTCGATCCCGCGACAACTCCGGGGTAAAACGTAGCCTATATGTTGCTTCACAACCTACTCTATTCCCCAGTGAAAGTCTCATAAAAATCCGTTCATCCGTTTCTGAGATTAGCGTGCTCAAAGAGCGCTTAGTTACAGATTTATTATATATGTATAGGTTTAGAAAAATATAGATAGATAGAGAGATTACTAAAGTATACATTTGGGTAGTAAATTGGGTACATATATTGGGTGGTAGATGAGATGGTGCCAGTGAATATATCAGTTATCAGACCAACAAAGTTAATGTTTGAATAAAAAAAACAATTACGAGGAATCAAGTAAGGCATATTGTCGCAATTCTTAAAATTTCATTCATCAAATTTTCTTTTGAAATACGCCCATATGAGTTTCTCTCGCTGTAACTCCGAAACTAATGAACCTAAACTAATGTGATTTAGGTTCAATTGAATAGTTCACAGAGAAATCTACAAAAAATGTCTTTTGATTTCTAAAAGAAACTTAATTACGTTACTAGACTACGATACTAAGATTTAGGAGTTGATTTAAATACTAATCACCTAAGTCGTAAGCTGTACTTATGAGATTTTTATTGAAAAAATATTTAAAAATACCGGCCCAAGTGCGAGTCGGACTCGCGATGAAGGGTTCCGTACCATTATGTATACAAACGGCAAAAAATCTTGTCTGTTGTATGGAAGCCTCACTTAAATATTTAATTGTTTTATTGTACACACATATTACCCATCGGCGGTACGTTTGTGGAACCCATTACCTTCTCACATACGTAAAGCGCAAAATGTTAATAAATTTAAAGCTTTAGTTAAAGAGCATTACCTAGAATCCTAACCCCAATCCGTTCAATCCTGTTTCATTATTGGTTTTCACCTCTACCTCTTTCCACTTGTTTTTTTTTGCTTCCTGTTTTTGCTTTTTATGTTTGTCTTTCACTGCTGTTGTAAAAGAATGTTTTTTTTTGTGTTTATTTAATAAGTTTTTTATATCTTTATTTTGTATATCTTTGTTAACTTTATGTACGCCGCTATCCTTAAATAATTTCTGTATCTCCTATCTCTTGGTGGGTTGCCTGGAAGAAATCGCTATGTAGTATGATTTGTGCTTTTGTTATACTTTTTGTTTCTTTGTTTTTTATTTCCGGTATACAAACAATAAAGAGTTGATCTATCTAGATACCCACAACGCCAACTCTTGGACCTAAAGGTAACTAAACTATCACTGATGCGTCGGTTGTATGGGCGCCCAGTTAATTATATATCTTATTCTGTTTTTTAGTATTTGTTGTTGTAGCGGCAACAGAAATACATCAGCTGTGAAAATTTCAAATGTGTAATTACGGTTCATGAGATACAGCCTGGTGACATACGGACGGACGGACGGAAGGACAGCGAAATCTCAGTAATAGGGTCCCATTTTACCCTTTGGGTACGGAACCCTAAAAATCCGATAGTTATCGACATATCAAAAATTCAAGCAAACTAATATTCGGGTTTAAAGAATATGTTTGCTTTTAAGGTAACTTTAAAATTATTTAATTAATTTATGACACTAACTAATGAAACATTTGTAATAATTATCTTAATGAAATTCATTAAAATATAATTTATATATTAGAGTACATCAGCTATTCTACTGTACCCCGCGATATTTTCATAATGTTTGACACGTTACCATAATGAGGTTGTCATCTCAATACATTCAGCAACTTCGTAGAACCCTGAGGAAATAATAAACCAGTTTAAGAAGACCCGCGAGCTACGAATACTGAAGGAGTGCGCTGTGTGTGTTGAACATTACGGCTGGTCTTATCAAAACCTTGAAAACTTCAACCTGAGCTTTTTTAATTTATTGTAGGTTTGTGCTTGAAAAAATTATCTCACCTGTTGGTAATTAGCATTAATGTCGAACGTTGTAAAGCCCTCGTATTTAATAATGGTATTAAATGCCTGTATTTCTTTATTTTTTTCCGTTGTTAATGATAAAATGGTTATAATTTTGTTCACTACAATGAACGTGCAATCTGGCATAAAGTCTCCGGTGTATGCGACATAATAAATTTGTTAAAGGCGACGTAAGAAGTGATTTTCACTTTATCGCGGTTTGTGTGACCGAAGCTTTAAGGGGTCAATTTAAAATGGGGATACAGCAGGAGTATTCCCGTCAGTCGCAGGTGATAACTGGATCGAGTAATTAGAAACTGACGTGGTAGTTAATAAGTGCGCTAAGTTTGACACGCGTCCCAGACGCCCTGAACTTAATAACGAATGGGTGGTGTGTTATGTACTTGTTTGTCAAGTAACAGTAATTTTCGAATTATCGAAATAATATATATATATAGCGTAAAAATGGTTATTATCGATATTACTTTCCGCCGTAATAAAATTTCCACGAAAAGGTCCAGGTTTTACTGAGTTAGAACTAGGAAAATAACTAGAATCCGTTGTTACTGAATAATTTGTCGATTTATAATTATACTCGTACAATTCACAACTAAAAATCGTAGTTATAAAAATTCAAAAGAAAATGTTGCATACAAAAAATCAACCAATGTTTAACTCTATAAAATGACAATAAAACAAAATATTTAATTAACGAAGGCTTGAACGGAATTATTGGCTAAAAGCTAAAGCTTGTCTATGCGGTCCAAAGTTAATTAGAAGTGTTATTTTGAGTCCGGTTGCGGTTTTAATAATATTCACTGGCCGAGCCTCGTGCCGATTGATACGGCTCTTGACGTCGAGCTTTGAATAGTTTCGTCCTGAATATTGAATAGCGAATAATTCCAATAATGTTAAATAAGTAAACATTGGTTTCGTCCTAAGTATGCAGCACGTTAGTATTAAATAACGGACACATTTCTTTGAAATTTTAATCGTTTTATAGCCGTGATTTCGTTTACGTGAGAGATGTTTCCGCGCAAATTTCGATCCATTTGGTGTTCCAAGATAAAAAGTATCCCGTATTTTGCCGCACAATACAACCTGTTCTGCCTTCTAGTGACAGTGCCATTAAAATCAGTCCAGCCTTTCCTGAGTTTTTAAGAAGTTGGTTTGGGCTTTAGGTTTGGTATGAAGAGAGTAAATGAATTTATGATGAATGAATTTAAGATCACAGACACATACTTCAATCTTATTTATTTGAACGTAAAGAAATATTAGCTTTAAAAACACGCAGAATATGATAATATTTTCAATTTGAAATACTACGACCTCCTCTACGCCTAATAGTCGTAACGTAAAGTATTTGTGGGCAGTTTCAACTCGTAGGCACTTGAAAATTCGTAGCTGGCGGTCGTAGCATGCCCCGGGAACACTTGGCTTGTTCATAAAATAATTTTACTTTCACTGCATGACAATCTGTAGTATCTCATTTTGTGAAAATATGAGGTATAAAGCAATGACTCTCTACAAAAATACACGTTTACAAAAATATTATGTAACATCAGCAAGTTCAAAATTTTGTGAATTTTAGAGGCCAATTTAATGTCTTGTAAATAACGTATTATTATCAAAGAAAGTAAAAAACTGAATTTTAGTTATGAATTTTCAATGCATAATAATTATTTATTAGCGATAATTAAGAATATTTGTTTCTTGGAAAATTATAAGATTTTACAAAGATTTAATACTTAAATTTTGCGTAATAAAAACAATGTTTGTAGTTTTTCTTCATTCTTTTACAAAAATACGCCAAAAAATCATAATGCTGGTCTAGGTTCTTTATTCTGCCTTAACGGGTTGGATATTTTACGAATGAATGTGGAGTTAAATCTGTTATCGGTTTGTCTGTATGTTCTTCTCTTGTGTTATGTTCATTTTATAGGAAACAACAATAAAAGTCAATTATAATTTCTCATTAGAAGATAAATGGTAGGGAAGAGAATAAAGGGATAGTGTAAATCCCAACGTGAATTCAACAAGTCACTTAAGTGCAGCACGCGAAAGAGACAAACTTTATTACAATTTATTACAATAGAAATATTATTTAAAAGCAAAAATTTCCTTCAGACAAATTGCTACGAATTTACAAGTATCAAAAGCGAAATCGTTGCAAAGAATTTGATGTTTAGGATGCCTTGTTAGACGCACTTGAGAGATCTGAATTCGGGCCCTCTACGGCGGAGCTAGCGCCGCCCACTCGAAAAGTTAATAATTCGAAGCCCGCGCCGGAGCTCTTGTCAGTTTCCATTCATATTCATATTTATTTCGTTTCACCTATTCGCTTTGCAAATTTAAATCCTTAATTTTAACAAGACACGCGGCATAACTTATATCCAAGTCGTCATTCAGACAAATTGTTCGACGGCGCGGAAACGGAGCCTTATTGTGCTTTAATGCGGTCTTGAATGAACGAATTCTGGGTATTATGATTATTATTATTCAGAATTTAATATTCATGGAAATCGGGGCAAGATTGTGTTCTGTTGTGTAAAACGTATATAAAATAAACCTCGTTCACTTATTATGTAAATTATTGTAGTCGAATTTTCGCTTTTGCGCACTGATATAAAAATAAAATGCAATATTTATCTTTTTTTCTGAAATCACCTTAGAAATTTAATACTTCTTTCGTAAATTGATGTCATTACTGTTATATTTACAGTTTTGTCAATAACAACACAAAATATTACTAAAATGCTATACTATAAAATAATACTAAAATGGTACTTGCTTGATAAGTATTATAAATACATCGTCTATACAAAGTAAATATCGAAAATAACTTCCCCAGAATGTAATTATACACACATCACTCAAGAACCCATAGTTTAATTTACACAGCGCCCAGTCAAATAACTGCAAGGACCGCAAAATTAAGAATGCAATCACCATTCTGGTAATTAATAATTCTAGACCGGTCTGAGGACATAAAGTCGACCCCCATTCCCCCCTATTAGTACTCCCTTTTAATACTGCCCACATTAAACGGAGACCACTCCGCACATATTAATTTTAGGAGACGCTATTCATACTATTGTTAGGAGAAATATCGAAATTGGTCGACTCGAGTAATGGAATATTTAATGGCTTGTAAATTCTTTACAAGTATTTTAATTAAACGCTATGATTATTTTAATGGAGCTGTTATAATGGGAAGATTAAACGAAATAAACACTTCAAGATTGGTTTTGAATTTCAATAATATTTAAATACTTGGTTCATTTCCATAATTATTTATGTTATCTCTCGGATTCTAGTAGATATTGTAAGCCATATTTGTATCAAATATATATTCAACCCTACCCTCAAGCAGTCTTAGACCACAGTGACTTTTCAGTTTGACCAAACATTTCTTATTCATTTTACTCATTTTGACTGTATCTATAGAAAAGAATTGTATCACTAATTTGTATAATAATTTCCTCAATAAATGAAAAAGTACCTTTCATCATTATACAAAATGCATCATTTATATCACCGATTCTCTTTGTTTGTTTTTCCTTTGTGCAAGCTGCAATTGTAATTTGAGGGTGGATCAGATGCTGAATATTCATATTCTGTCAGTATAAAAAACTCCATTCGAATGCATTTCAATCAAATTAAATTCTGTAACAGTTGTTTCAATATCGTCAGACTGTAATTACTTGTGATATGAATTTACTGTAAAAACAGTTTTAAATATTCAAATTCTTTAACAGCATCAATTTGATATATCCCTTTTTTTAATTTAATTTTGATGAACATTACATACTTGCACCTTTTTCTTTTTATCGGATAATATTAGTCATATTAGGCGTCGTAATTATGAGCTCTTGAATTTAGTAGCAATTTTTATAATGTATGTCGTATGAGCTATCATATCATATGATAGTGGGAATTTATTGAGTTCTGAGGATGTTTTTAAAGTTCAAGATAAGTTACAAGTATTTTTATAAAATTATAACCACAATAAAAGCATTTGTTCACAAAGTGGATATTAATTAGTTAATGGGACATTTAAACTACATTAAATATATTTCATTCTCAGGTGTATTTAGTTATCGTCGACTAATTAAGAAATTAGTCAACTGATAAAATCGTGTAAAATTAAATAAAAGTGCAATATTTTATTCCACTAACAGCACAATTAGTTCGAACAAATTAATTTCGAAATGAATAATTAGCCAAATGAATAAAATCCTCAAAATTTTCAATTAATCTTAGTGCCCCAAAAGAGAGTTATTATAATGTACCTACTAACAAATAATAAAAAACTAAATCTTTTTAGTTTTAATATTGTTTAAAACCTACTTGTAGGTCCTGTTGCAACATCCTACAATATAATTAGATTAGAAATCTTATTTTGTCTTAAAAGTGTGAAGTTTTGACCTATGATACTTGCTGTACAATATAGCAGGTAAAATAAAGAAACAAACAAACTAGAGACACTTTATTACATGAAAACGTAAATAAATATTGTAATACCGAACTTGGTTTCAGTGAAATGAGTTTCAAAGCAAATAATCTGATCTGATGGAAATGAAATCTTATTTCAGGTTTCTTCGTATTCGATATTGTAACGTGAAGAATGTTAGTAATATCGTATCGGGTTCAATCATCTCGGGGAAGTAAAGTAGTTTCGGAGTAATATTGTGCGTGACAGCCTTTTATAATATTGGTACTGCGTTGCGTTTGACGGAAGTGAGATTGTCGCTCGTGCGATAAGCATAGTCTGTATTGTGTTGAGAATAACCTCCCAAAAACGAAATCAGTGCTGTAAGTAGCTGCCCGACTTTTTTTGGATTTTCGGGATTTTTTTGTTTGCAGGGATATCTAATTCGGGTCATTCGTTTAGTTCACAGACATTTGTGTTACATTAAGCAAGCTAATTTGTCGGCAGTTAAAATTACGAAGGTTTTTGTTTTGTTTATCAGATATTAAAGAACTAATTTGTTATATAGCTTTTAAATATCTTCTTCTTCTTAGTTGGTACACTCTTGTCAGAGCGGTCGTGGTCGTTGTGATACTCTTAAGTATAATATAATCACCATTTTATTGCTCAACATTTTAAATTTATACATCCTATTCTACAATTTAATATTTTAAATTCGAAAGTTTGTAAGGATGTGAGTGTGTGTGTTTGTTACTCTTTCACGCAAAAACTACTGAACGGATTTTCGAATGCTATGACGCACAGACTGTGACGCGACTGAAATATTGAACTGCGATGCTACCTCAGCGTAACGCCACCTGCGACGCTGCAATCACGTCATTGCATTGTGGATAATTTATGGACACTATCTCGTACCTCGGAAACTGTACAATTATCATTCTCGGTCTCCATCGGTGTTCCCACATTGGTATTGGTGACGCCCTTATTGTTGCCAATATCCATGAGCGATGGTGCTCATTTACCATCAGGTGACCCGTCAGTTTGTTCGCCTACTTCATAAAAATCCATGTAAATAAAGAGCAGTAGGCTATTTGCACACTTTTTGATGTTGAGATTTGATTGTATGCGCGCCATGCTCATGTGTGAAACATAGTTGGACTAAATAGTTGGACCACGAGGAATCACCCACACAAAAACATTATAGTCCTCAGGCCTCCAGCGAAAATCTATGATTGCGTTCTAAATTGCGTAGGTACCTACCTGATAGTTCAGCAGAGTGGATACAAACAAAGTCACCTATTAGTAGGTATATATTTTCTCTGCTCAAATTAAAAGTAAAGTTATGGTTATGAATTGGTTGACAAGCAATTTAAACCCACCGTACCCAGAGTGCTCTTATGATTAAGTGCACCATGAAGAAGAAGGTCTTAGTTACAAAGATACGAGTATATGGAGCCCTTACACTAGGTAATGTACGCTAAGTTGTAAGATTTTATGTTAAGCAACTAACTTTAATATTTTTAATTAAAGTAATTATGTAACGTTATTTGAAATAATTTTATTTAATTTTAACATGTAGTGGTCAGGTTGTAGATGGGTTAAATAAGTCTTTTCACAATATTGACAATTTCAAAATGTAATTTTTTAATGTCTTGATTTTTCATTTATACATAGTACCCATTCTTCCAATGTATAAATTTATTAAAAAAGCTTGTTTTTAATTAGTACCTACGTTAAATATCTTAGATATTGCTACTCATTATCAAATTGTTATGAAGCGTTAACTTAATATATATCTAAATGTAGAAAAGTAAAATGCAGTCGGTAATTATATAATTAAATGTCGAAAAAATTATTCAAAGAACGTTAATTTGACGTATTGTCAAATGACAAGTAGCCATTTGATGAAACTTGACTATTTCTGTAAAGAGTACCATTTCGTGATATAGCCAATTTTACGATCGTACTACAACATACACAAAACCTAATAACAGTCTAAATTAACGATACTAGACCGCTATAACTTAGGTTTATGCTCATAAATCGACTGGAGGTCGTGGCAGGACATTATTAAAATACCACATCTGACTGTTCTGACACGTCACTAATTAAATTTCACACTAGAGACTTCGGGTGGTCGTAAAATTTTACTGCTCTTCGAGTTTTCATCGAATATTAAAGCTTTTACTGTCGTCAGTATATTCCTTTTTCAGTTTTCAATGTCGAATAAACATAGTAATAAATACAGGGAAATGATTGTTGGGGCATGTCAATAAAGAGTCGCGTAAATGGGAGTGAAATAAGAAGTAAAAAGTGGAAAAGTTATTATAATACCTCTATTATTTTTCACTAATCATAACCCGTTTGCGATTTGCTTTCCAAAACTTACATTTTAATTAAAAGTGCTTTTGTAAATTATGAAGTTCTCATGGAAATGCGAATTTTCAAATGTTTTGAATTGGCTCTTAATTTGATGCATAATTTCGTTTCTATGGCGACTGTTGCCTCATCGAAGCGTAGGCGGCTGTAGGTCATTAATGAATTTTAAAGCAGAATCTATGCAATAAATAAAATTTTTTGTGTAATTTGTGTCTAATGAAACGGACAGTTGAATAATCTCATTCTAATTTATTTATTATACCTAGATAATGACGCTTTTGCTTATTTTTAGGACAATATAATTACTTATTTACAACAAAATACGATTCGATAGTAAGTACTTTAAGATTCTCACAATGAATATTAGATCGACGGTATTCACAACTGGAGAATAAAATTTATGTCTTATTTATTTAAAATTCTACTTCGGAGATAAGGAAAATAAGATTGAACTGATCACTGAACTTCGAGGAGTTTGCTTTGTAAAGAGGTATTTGGCTGATCCCTACTTTGGAAGATAAGAACACGTTTTGTTCAGAGGTACGAGTAATGAATGCCCTAGAGAATAATAAGCTAACAAAAGAAAATCGTTATTTGTTTTCCGCATTCTTTTTTCCCTCGGCGACGGATCACGTCATTATTCTACGAATCGCTCTGTTTTATTCTTTTTTTCGTTGAACGTCGTGTAGTAATTAAAGATAAATATAATATAAAATGGTCCACTTCACAGGATCGTTCCTGCTTTGGCTTTTGTCTTCTTAAATAGACTCCTGTTGATAGATTGTCATCCATTGTTTTCTTAATCTCCGCTGCGCCCGAGGAAAGAATAAATGATTCATAAGTTCCAACGATTCATGTTCTATCATAACATTCTGAGATTTCTGAGTACAATGTTTACATTGTTCTGGGTGGACAGTGAATTAGTGGACTTTTTAAGAAAACGTTGGAAATTGATTGGCGATAAAAATGAGCTCATAAAATTGAACGACCAATCAAATAGAATCGACAAAGTAATCAAAGGAAACCAAAATTAACTAAAGTGACGCAGTTCAATTCAACAAAATGTAGTTATCAGACAAAGTACCTACTTATTGTCTTAATAAAAATTTTGTACTTAAATATTCAACATACGATGTTTGTTAAATTACTCAACTACTCACTGAATCTTATATATATCTATTTTGAGGCGCGAGCGGGTTCAGTCAGGCTTAATTTTTAACATTAATTTATTATCAGTGATCATGCCACCCAAAAAATCATGTGCGAGAGAGTCTGGATGCTTTATTAAACTTCTATATCGTCTCGAGCGTATAAACATACTTAGATAAGTAACCGTCCCTTCCAATAAGTGTATCTACAATACATTTCACTTTAATTCAAGACACCTACTGTTTTTCTGCTCAAGTAAAAGTTGCGAACGAAGTTCTGAAGGTTGACAGTAGATAGATTCCACATGCGAGTTCCCACAGTGTCTTACGAGATGAATAACACGAAACATGAATTCAGTGGAGTTTTTCTGTGTCCATTCGTCTAGGATCATATAATTTGATATTGTTGTATACTTACGTCTCATGTTTAACACAGAGTAGTAAACTAACAGAGTATATTTGAGATGAATACTCGTATAACATTTTATTGTCATTTATGGGTTGAACCCTTATACACAAAATACTAAACTTTAGTGTCTGTCATATTTTGAAACTATGGTCTGGCCGGGCTAAGAATGCGTCCCTGAAGTCTGTCATTCGACTGGGCGATGTAACTTTGAACTGGCGTACAATTAATTGTCAATTTTTTAATACTTTTAATTGCCTTATTAACGAGTGATAACATTAAAATCAAACATTAAATCGAATAATTATGCCAACTTACAATAATTGTATTAATCTTGGGCTAAAATTATTACAATTACTTAAATAACAAATATAAAAACAATACCTTTTAAAAGAAAACCACGTCAAACGGCGCTCGTTCAAGGTTATATCCATGTCATATTAACTTTTTGTTTTTGTAGTGATGTGACATAATAACAAGGCAATTGTAATCGAATATTTTTGTAATCTTAATACAATGTCGGTAAAATATAAAATAAAATGTTATAATTTTATAATATATTATATAAATAATGTACTAAGTATTCAATACTCAATATTCTGTAAAATATTCAATAAAGTTAATATTATTGTAATAAAGGTACACCCAAACATAACTTAGGAAAATTTGTGTTATAATATCACTCAGGTGAATCAAATGAAAATAAAATAAATAAACAAAACATTTAAATTTTTTTCTCTTGATTACATTCAGAAATTATGATTCAATTCAATTAATTGATTCCTTAAAATTTTATTTACATAACGAATATTTATTGAATATATTGAAACATAATTCCTATAAAAATAACAATATATAAATTGAATAAATATTATGCATAATGAATGCATGTTGTTATTGTTATTTGTTACAATGCATAATGTTATTTATTGTACATCACTAGTCATGACGAATTGACATGTGTCAGGAACGCATAGTTAGCGCGGCCAGATTATAGTTGAGAAGGTAACCTGTTTCTGCATTTGCAAAAACATACACAGAACTAGCAATGAAAAAAACTTATTTCCATAAAATTTTTAGACGGATCTTTAGTTTACATACATTTTGATATTTTTAGTAATGAATTGATTAGAATGAAACAAACACTAAATAATATCAAACCGCCAAAAAGAAATTTAAAACTTTAAGTTACGGTTTATTGCGTTTATATAATATTAGGCCACATAATAATATGAGCTATGAATTCCCGATGGTAAGAGGTCATCGTCACTCGTAGACATCAATTACACCAGAGTAGTCAGCTGAAAAATAATTGAGAGAGAAGAAAATAGTGTCGCGAACAGAATCACAGACATACAAACAAAAATCTAAAAACCGGCCAAGTGCGAGTCGGACTCGCGCACGAAGGGTTCCGTACTATTATATATAAAAACGCCAAAAAAATCTGGTCTGTTGTATGGGCGCCCACTTAAATATTTATTTTATTCTATTTTTTAGTATTTTTTGTTGTAGCGGCAACAGAAATACATCATCTGTAAAAATTTCAACTGTGTAACTATTACGGTTCATGAGATACAGCCTGGTGACAGACGGACGGACGGACGGACGGACGGACGGACGGACAGCGAAGTCTCAGTAATAGGGTCCCGTTTTACCCTTTGGGTACGGAACCCTAAAAATTATTGTTGTCGTTTCTATTAAAAAATATCCCCTAAGTCTAACAGATTTACTCATAAGTATTAAACATTATTCCAGATTTATTTCAATAAATAAATATATAGATTGATAAAATATAGTAGTTTTTCACATTACTTATTTATTTTCAAGAGTATCGATTACTCTTAACTGAATTATGACTGTTCCAGTCCGTTAACCCGAAGCAGAGGCTTAGAGAGCTGTAGTTAATTATGATAATGAATGAGCCTTTGATATCATTAATCAAAGGACAGCCATAGTAAAATCCGATATTATTTCTTAAATGTTAAAATTGTGCTTATAAATGGTAAAATGGTTTTAATTACCAATTCAATTGCTTAATTACTTGATATATTTGTTTTTATCTAGGTACTCTATGTTTATCACTCACTAGGGTTTAAATGCCAAGTAAACCATAAACCAAATGAGCAGTAAAGATATTTGGTATATCCGTTCAATTTTTAATTTTTGTATTTCTGTCTAATGTGGAGCAATATTATATTCACACACGCAGACGAAGTCTGAGGCAAAGCTGGTATTATGGGTGTCATTAACTGTAATAGTACTTTTACTGAGTAGTATCACCAATGAAAACGGTAACTGCCCTTACCAGTGACTTGAATTATATGCATTCCTTACGAAATTTAAACTTTAAACAAATATTAGTAAGAAAATAATTAATTTATGTAGAGATAATTATTGTCTCATATTTTCACACTATAAGAATGACGCGATTTTAATCTGTTTTTAGATTAAACATCAAACAGAAGACGTTAATATAACAGTCATCAATCTTCTACAATTTAAGTGTACAATTTATCCAGATATATCGAAATACTCGTAAAAATGTTTAGTTCGAAAAGCATAATAAGAGCGGGCGAATCGCTCCGTCACTTCGACGTAAAATAAGCAATTTCCTTTTGTATCAACGAAGGTGTGCTGTTTATGACTTTTCCTTTACGATTTGTTTGTGCAAACCTCGTACTGGAGTGGTTTTAAAATCGAATTTTAAAACAACTTTTAGTGTAAGTCTTGTTAACTACTTTCGTTTAATTTTCAATACGTGCTCTTCTTACTTATAGAATTCAGACATAAGTATGAAGATGAAGAGTATGAATTCAGACATAAGCTTTTGTTGGGAAATTATTCGACACATTTTCGAAATTATTTATCGTTATTACTGAAGAAAAGTAGTCATTTGTCTTTTTAATGATGTTTGAATGCGAAAGTTATTATCATTTGTTCTCAACAGTGTACTAAGTATTATAAGTTAAGGATAAATCTTTACACCTTGGATTATAACGGCAACAAATCTATGTACTTGATATCTGTTAAAATGTGAGATGATATGTACATTTTTCTACTATAAAAATATTGGCCGAAAAGTCACGAAAAGATAAGTGAGGTAAATCAAATACGTGGAACGTCACAAAACACTGTAATTTAAGTCAGGGCACATTCAGTATTTCTTTTAAAAAAAGAACGAACGAATACGGGATTAGAATTTGGAATGTCCGGCCGAGACCGGACTGTCGAATGGACAGAACATATTAAGGGGCACGAAGACAGGAAGAGCTAGTTACATCGAAACTTTGAATTGTACTGAAATCACAGGTAGGTATTATTCATAAAGGTATCTTATATATCCACATATCGCCGCCCGGCCTAAAAGCGTCACAATATATAAATGACTACTTCGAGATGACAAGCATTTAGCGTTGTATATTAAGGGATGAAAGCTTGTTTGAAAATCAGTCAAAAGTGCTTCTACGAGGGCCAAACCACAAGCAACAGGGTTAATTAGTCATAAAAAGGAAATTTTAATTTTAATACTGTGACTGCATTCGCTTGGCTTCGACTTGAAATGTCTTTTTAAATCCACTGAAATTAACCATACAATTTTTAAGCAATCAATACAATTAACAACAACATCGAAATCGATTAACCTGTTCTGATTAATATTGTAGAAACGTAAACAAAAAATAAATGTAAAGTAACATCGAGACAAACGTATTTAGTATATATAGGTATATTTATCTTGACAAACATAGCCACCTATTGGTCTGAGGCCACCTACCCGTTTCAAGTGTAATTATTAACCCCCGACGCAAAAAGAGGGGTGTTATAAGTTTGACGTGTCTGTGTGTGTGTGTGTGTGTGTGCGTGTCTGTGTGTCTGTCTGTCTGTCTGTCTGTGGCATCATAGCTCCCGAACGGATGAAGCGATTTCAATTTAGTTTTTTTTTTGTATTAAAGGGACTTACAGGCGGTTTTTAGATATGTTTGATGAAAATCGGTTGAGCCGTTTAAAAGTTGTTGGGGTTGAAAGTGGGGAAGAATTTTCACTCTTTCTCTTTGTGGCATCATAGCTCCCGAACAGATGTAGCGATTTCAATTTAGGTTTTTTTGTATGAAAGGGAATTTACGGGCGGATGTTTTAAAATATATTTGATGAAAATCGGTTGAGCCGTTTCAAAGTTGTGGGGGGTGAAAGCGGGGAAGAATAGCCGTATGTATGCAAATGCAAATATACTTGTGTGGGGTCTCAAATGAAAGCGCACAGTAAGAGAATATTTATGACTTAAACGAGAATACTCTTACCTATAATTTATGACTTAAAATTACCTATAATTTAAGTCATAAATATTCTCTTACTGTGCGCTTTCATTACTTTTGTATAAAATAAAAAAAATAATTTCAGAAACCCCCGACACGAACATTTAAAAAGTAAAAAATAATATCTCTAAAAATAATACGTTAACTTAAAATAATAATATCTGTAAATATAATAATACGTTGGGGGACCGCTCCATTTACTTCTAACTTTAACACACAAAAAATTTTAATAAATGATAAATCTTGGGTAAAAGACTAAAAAAATTGTAGATAATGAATAGTTAGGAGCGGTTCCCCAACGCGACGCGCAACGCGATTAATTAAATTAATAATATCTCTAAAAATAATACGTCAACACAAACATTTAAAAATAATTAATTAATTATTTATTATTTTTAAATAACAATTAATTAATTAATTAATTGTTTGTGTTTTAAAGGTTTGTGTCGGGGGTTTTTGAAATTTTTAATTTAATTTTTTATTATTTTAAACCGTCCAATAATCCAGTAAAACACACGAAAAATCATAAAATTGGTAGTCATTTAGGAGTTTAGTGATATACCTAATCATGGATAGAAGAATAAAATTGTGTATAAAGAAATTTTCTGAGTTTTCGTAAGCTCCGCCTTAAGTCTTAACTTAAGAGTAACCTATTATATCAATTTTAGCTATCAAACAAAAGGCTTTGCTTTCCAATGGCTACAATAAATTTGATTTAGTACACAAAATACAAAGTTTTGATTTATATACCTACAAAAGCAATTTACGGAGTGCGTTGAATATAATTTCATGAATGTTGACGTGATTTGCAAACGTAATGATATTTACTGAAAATGAAATATTTAAGACGAACGAACTGATTCCTCGGGGAGATTGTAATAACAGTATTGTCAAGTCTAGACTTATTTCGTATAAGGTCTTCGATAAGAAGATTAACGTGATACGAACGTACCTAAAATTGTGTATTTTTGTCCTATGGGAGTTTCCTTTCTTCCTTCGCCTTTTATTGGTAGAAAATATCGTTCACGACCGTCCGCTCTGCAAGCTTTGGGCACAATCTCGCCTGTCTTTTGTGATGTACAGGAAGGCTTTGCACTATTCACGGGACATTTGCTGCATGAAATAAGATTTCGATTAACGTCTGAAAAATGTATGATCAAATGTTAACATAAATTTTGTTCTCCAGTATCTCCCACTATGTTTAGAACCGAATGTAGTTGATAGCGATTTTAAACTTTGAATGTATTTCCCATTATTTAAGGGCGTGAAAAAATGCTAGGTTATTATGTAATTCCAAGGGTACTTTTTTCAGTCAGTAGCATACCATCATTCATCGTAACCCATGAGTGTCGCGTTGGGATCGGCTCTTCTCTTACAATGCGAGCAGCTGCAGTAAAGACAAAAATTGACCACGCTGGACAAGTGCTGATTGGTAGACTTGACATGTCATTAAGGAGACAATAGAGAACTCTTAGGTTTGAAAGTTTCTTCGTAACATTTTACTTCACCTAAGTGAATGATCATAAATTTTAAATAACCACATAAAAACTCGTAAGTTTTGAAGGTTAGGGGTGCATATATCTATGTAGAATTAAAAGCATCCTATCTATTCAAAACTTTTAAGTTATCAACAAAAATGTGAGCATCTATTTTTCTTAATTAGGGATGGAAAATTTTAGTTAAAGAAGTTAATTTGCACAGATTAGCAAATAATGAAATAAACAGTTAAGAGAAAATATTAACAAAAGCTTTTATAAAATCCACTACCTATGGCAGATATATCTGTTCTGTCAAATTAGTTTCCGAATAATCTATTTGAAAAAAAAACCGAACTTTTGTTAGGTCAGCAAGCAAATGGTCGATAGTAATTTAATCAAAACCCTTAGTATTAAGCGGAACACTGCCAAAGGGCAGTGAGGGCCCATCTGTCCATATGAGGGCTACGAATATTGTTAATGTAGCTTTCTTTGTGGGGCTCGGCTGCAAAAGGGTTGACTAAATATAGGTAGATATATGTAGTACCTACTTTAAGGAGTGCTCAGAAAACACTGTAAATCAGTTGAACTTATTTATTAAATAATTATGAACGTACATCTATTTTTCCATGTTAAAAATATTAGTAGTCTTCTTTATATGTCTTCATCTGAAAATTGTTTTTAATATCCTTTTATAAGTAAACGGCCTGTTACTCCTTCTTATTGACATAATTAGCGATTGTCCAAAAGGAGTTCCTTACACTACTTAGTTTTAGTTACCTACTATTGAATTGTTTGAAACAATAAATTGGTAAAGATGGGGATTGTTGATTTTGCAACTTTGTATTTCATTTAGAGCAAGCAGATAAACATGAAATAACATATACCTAATATTTGTATAATAATCTAAAAAACCTATTTATTACCCACCACATAAGTAAAAAGTCATACCTAGTAATGAAGTAGGTACCTACCTTTCGTTACCTTTCGTTTATTTTTGTACCTAAATAATATTTTAATTTTAATGACAGAATGAGCGTGATAAATCAGATTCAGATTTTAAGATTTTTTTGTTGAGTTTCCCATAATTCGGCTTCTCAGCTATGGAAATATTATTCTGAACATTATGCGTTGTTTTCTAATAGCAATATTATATTTTGGTTAAACTTGTCAGGGACGCTTACTCTAGTGTACCTACTGTAATTACCAAAAAATAAAAATACTATCAAGCTAAATAATAAAAAATCGATAATTTTATCGAGTAGGTATATGAGGCCAGATTTTAAAATATTATAACCAAAACAAATTGCCAAAAAAAAAATGAAATTCTAAACTTGAATCTGCAGTTGAAAATCCACGTTTAATATTCGAACTCTCGTGTTTTGAAGTTAACGTAGCATCCTATGACTAGAACGGATGAACTGTATAAAAAGCTTTCGCGAGTAAAAGTGGAAATGAATTCAATACTTCAACTCGTGATGGCGCGGACGTAATTTGTTCAAATCCGCGCAACATTTTTCTTTCACGAACACTGTCACCGCGTAATTTACGAGGGGTCCGCTTTTTAATACCTTTTCATTAACAATTTTAAGGTTCAGTTTATTGAAGTCGTAAATAACTCGCACAATTGCCCAGTGTCGCTCTGTCACCCGCGTGCAATTTGGAAAAAGTCTAAATTACTCATTTATAAAGGGAGTTTGTTACATCTGTTAATTAGTAGCTATATTTACGTATTTAATGAAAGGGTAGACTTTTGGGAGCGATAAGATAAATTACAGGAGCTACTGAATCTATTAAAATAATAATAGGCTCACTCGTCGAAATGCTACAGGAGTACAGCTGATAGGTCTCATAACACAGTCTAAACTCTAAACAGTGTAACACAGTGTAACACAGTGTATTTTACCTTGAAAACTAGCTTGAAAACTAGGATTCCCTATGTCGCGGATGCCATGGACGATTCTGCATGTTTGTCTGTTAAATCAGTAAATTATCAATAGTTAAGCTAGGTACCTAACTAAAATTATAGTGTTGTATATGAACATGACAAAATACAAAGCATTTTTTTAATACAACTGATTCTTCAAAATCACAATCGTAAATACATATATTATAGCACGAGTCACAGTAAGCATTTAGAAATAATGACTCAAAATATTCATATTCTATTCTTAAGTAAGTCTTAACTACAGTAACTACTGCTTGAAACAAGTGCTCTACAGTCTGCCGTAGTACTGTAGCACTCTCAACATTACCACTTTCGTAGCAAGACTTAATTTTTATTCAAGAATGCCTTAAGAGTAAGAGTAAAATATGAATATTATTGGTGGCTACAATTTTTATATGAATATTTAATATTTTTCTTTTCTTCGCATCGTCGTAATACTCAAAACTATGTTCAGAATGCGTTTTTAAATGAGCTATATTATATTTGTAAACCGATTGAAATAAAAAAAAATCCAGTTTGTCAGATTAGTGAGAACAAAAGCACGTTTTATGGAAGGACACAAAACATAATATACTATTATGGAATCTATGGCGTTAATTCTTGTATAATAACTTTTACTGTAATGTATATGATTGTGAATTATTATTTTTGTGCCAAGTAAATAAAATAAGCACAGATACTTCTTTATTTAGTGATAAGAACTTTAGATTGTAATTTATTTATGTTTTTTTTTTTCAAAATAAAATATTCTGTCTATTGTCTGTTAGCTTTTGTCTGTATCCAAACTAGTAAAAATCGAAAAATAAATGTTTAATGCTACGAATAAATTATGCGACAATTTTTATACGGGTTTTCCCCACTGTTAAACCTGTTAAAAAATACGACGGACGCGAAGCGCTTAAAAGAGCTACTCAAGTCCGAATAAAAATTCTCCGTTGTTTCAAAAGAAATACCCAAAATCAACAATGTACTGAGTACCCATTCAATGTTATCACGACATGATGCACGACTTTCACCCTCATTCTTTTACGCCTTATAAACAAACAGTTCCTTCCAAAATGGGGTTAAGGTCACGAATATTGAGGGGAAGAATGCATGACACAGTGAAATATTTCAATTATTATTTATTACTCTAAAAAAGTAAAGTTATAAAAGTACTGTTTACCTTATGGACTCTTGTTATTTTGAAAAAGAATCTAACTGTTGTATTAACGAAATCAATTTATGTGTTAATAGTATCTAGTTATATAAATTATGAATTTAGTAGGAGCTAATAGTACCTAAAATTTATTGTTTGCATCGGACGTTTTATTTATTTTTTACTGACTTAATTTTATTTTTTCTGATTTTTAAAAGTATATTTTTTCACATATTATGATACATAAACAATAATTATTAGTTTACTTTATAGTTATGAAATGATTAAGAGTTTTAAATTTATTATTGGTATTCCTAACACAAAAACCATTGCTACTAAAACTAAAGACTTTTTAATGTGACAGGTACCTACCAACTTCAACCAAAGAAAACTGATAAGTTTTAAATAATATCATCTTTTAACTTTACTTGTAACGCCTTTAATCATTGAAAAAATCAAGCTCAAGAGAAAAACATCGTTAATTCCAAAATTAAACGACAACACTATTCCGTGATAAATACATTAAAAGAATCCAAAGACTAAATGCTAATACAAGGGTTATATGACACCGTTTAGGGCTTCAAAATAAAATGTCACTTCGATTTCCATTACGCTTTACAGACATCCCGGTCGGTTGGAATTGCGTCGTGTCTTTAAATTATTAATTAACCCGCCACCGCCACCGGGATTTATTGAATTGCCAGGGAGATGGAAAAAATCACGTAATGAAATCACCACCCCGCAACCGCTCGAATACAAACGCAATACCGATCGCGATTGGCCAAGCGTGAAATCGCCATTAATATTGAACTCGAATCTACCTATTCGGTTGTGTGCTCACAAAGAATAGAAGTGTTAGGCACCTTATCATCGGTTTTATCCATATCCAAACATGACACTTTTAGATTAATCGTAACGATTTAAATTAGTGGAGTTTACGTCATTCTCGGAAGCAAGTGATATGAAAGTTATTTATTAATTACATTTTTATAAATATGGTTATTGCAATATTCGAGTAACTAATTAAAGAATTATTTGGTATAAAAAAGATTTTGTTTAAATATTTTAGAACATAATTTACCGAAGCGAAACAGGTCTTACATATTCTCTAGATTGATAGTAAGTATACCTACATAATATAAGTCAATAAAATTTTAATCATTGCATAGTTATTCATAAAGTATAATATTCCTTAAAAGACAAAAGGTAGATACTTAATTGATTAGTAAGTAGGATTAAGATAATTGCCGAATTTGATCTATTTAATGAAAATAAATACTTATATTATGGAAGATACTCTTTAAAATTACCACGTACCATTACCTATAATTCACAGAGCTACTAAATTCGGTCTTTCAAAATAATAGTAGGTATTAATTGGGCACAGTCCAATTGAGTCAAACTCTTGCGTAATCAGTACTCACGTCCGAGCACCCCATGATAATTTGGAGCTATACAGATGGTTATAAAACATCTGACCTTGGGGCTGGAACCCCGTAGCCTAGCGACGCGAGTACATTCAGCCCTCTTGCCTAATCTGCAGATAATCATACCTATAGGGCTCCTACAGGACTGCGTTGTGAAGTTAGAAAAGGATCCTTTGATATTTGTGCGTACTTACTACTTCAAAGTGAGATTATATTTCGCTCAATTAATATTTTTTTGACACTATTTGATATGGTGATGGTTTGTAAGAATACAGTATTTTAAACGATACCTAATTAGGAGACCCTTGTGATTATGTGATGATTGTTCTTGAAATGAATAGATATAAGTAAGAAAATTATGTTACTATAATAAATGATATAATACTACAAAATTTATTGTGAAAGATAATGCACATGATAATGCATTTGCCTTTGACAATGGATATATAATTGCAAGGTGTATCGTTTGTGAGGAAGAGAATATGCAAATTTTTAATTGATGACAATGCTACAATTTGATTCGAGTTGCAGAGATAACAATTATTAATTGAATGTAAGTGCACTCCAGGTTAGGTAATAAGATCACCTGAAATTTTAAATAGTGTAGAACTGTAGAAGGTATTATAGTTCCAATTATTAAATGCAATAGAATAATCCTCATATCTTTATTTGTAAAATTTGCGAAATCAGTATACAATAATGGAATATTTTATATCATTTAAATTCCTGGTTATGACAAATACACATCAAGTCAGATTAATGTTAATCTTATAGTTGTTGTAAAAAATATGCGTGACAAAATACAACGTATAACATACAAATAACAGTCATTCTTAAAAATATTTTAAAGGCACATCCATGATACTTGCACCAAACTTTTCTTGCGTACATGGCAATGCGTCACAGCCCCCTGCCTGGCAACAGCGTTGCGTCACTCCCCTGCTCGATACAATCAAACTGATGAATACTTTCGACACTATATGCGACCGATATACTCGTGTTTAATACGCCTTAGTCGGTTGTTTTGATGGGTGCACGAGTGAAATTAAAAGATGAAACGGGTTATATTCGCTCAATAGTGTCCGAGCTTTGTTTTGTCGCGAAAGTAAATAAGTTCATATTTCGACACTTTATTTTTTATTTTGTGGATATGTAAACACTATTTAAATTTATAGAAAAAAGTTTTTGTTTAACATGATTTTTTACCGTTTTGTCGTTAAAAGTAAAGTCATTTGAAGTAAGTTGAAGTTATACTCTCTGTTTATACAGATAGTGACGAGACGATAATAACTCAATTTAGTTTTCATCGTCATTTCAGCGTCTACTGAAGCAAGGGTGCAGGTGTATGATTATTTATTTCATTTTACAGGGACCACGGTCTATTTTTGATATAATTACGCTGAAATCGAAAAGAAATGAAACAAAGTTCACATCATGTTTTGTTCGTCAAACTTTCGAATCATAAAGTATATTTCTTAAACTAGGTCTTAATTATCACCTACGATTACATTTTCATATTAACAAAAGCATAAATAAATTTAAACATAAAAAAGGAAACCAAAGACAAGTTACTATACCTATGTTAACCCTTCGAATGTAATCTTTTTGTAAAATACTAAAGCGTGTCAAAATGTTCTTTTTTAATTTCTTCTTGTGTTTCATATAACCATGTGATCTATAAGTATCTATATTAGCTATAAATGTAGTTATCTTCAAAAGATCAACAGTGACACAGTGAACTGATGCGACACGCTTATTTCCACTGCATTCAACCCTCATATTTTTGTCCTTACAACACACTCTCCCCCTGACACACTTGATGCTTCCCCCTGTAATTACTTCCCTTCTTCCCTGCCCCTTCTAACCATAATACCTAGGTCCCGCGCAAACCTAGGTATACCTATCGTATACCCGCCGGGATTCGAAGGGGAATGCTAAAAGGGCCCAGCGTCAGTGTGATATAAATTTGTATTTCAGTTATACGAATACATTGCTTTTATGCGGGGAAGGCTCCAGTGTTTGTTTTCTCTTCCAAACACGAAATATGAACGTGAAACGTTGAAACAAAACGAAATATAACGTGTTCTATAACATGTCCATTGGATTTACAAACCACATAATATATTTTGATGTTAATTTTTTTTAACACATAGGTACCGCATCTGGTTTGTGTTTGAAGATTGTGTTTCTGCTTATACGTTTATTACCCATCTATGGCGAAGGGTTACGTGATGGGTCGGTATACTATTTATCGTAATCTGACAAATAAATGAGTTATTGCTGGAAGCATTTTCTTCGTCTACTAGGCATTTGTACAAAGACTAAATATTTTTAGGCTTTTAGTTATTGCGTATTTTACTTTTGAGCACAGTGTTTTTAACATTTTTGTAATAGTATGAGGTTAAAAGTTTTAGATAAGAAGCATGAAATTATTAATAAGGACAGTTTTTATGAGTATGGTAACCTTTACAACTCGTAGTGCATAATAGTTATTACGTTGAACCACCGTTCGAAGTGTTAGATTCCCAGCTACTCCGTACTATACTATCCTGTACCCCTGTAGTCTTTACTCACTTGATTAGCGACCACCCTTCTGCTAACGTCAACCATAAATCACTTGTTCGGGTAACAATGTTGGAGATGTTAAGGAGTTAGCCATTTTATGGTAAACTGTTAACGCATTGGTGATGAAGGGCATCAAGTCAGAAATGCTCATAGGAGATATGAACATTTTCAGGCGTAGGCGTAGATACCCTTTATTGTTTTTTTTTAAATAGGTAAACATCTCTCGCTTTACTTAGGGATAGGTAACTGTCTTTTAGTACTCATGCTCAAAATTGCTTGACATGATTCTTGTCTTATCTTTATTTATAAACTGATGAAAGTAAAATAAATATTAAATGAAACCCCACCGAAAGGTGAAACAGGTTCAACTGTTTCCGAGGTAAACGTGCACAAAAGCACTGAAAAAGATCCCGATAGTTTTATGCATAGGTATCTCATCCATGTACAGAAAGCGACCACTCACAGATTTTATAGGTATGTATAGATTTTGAATGAATAGACTTTTAAACATTGATAAAATTCAACGCGCTTGTTTACAGTGCTCTACAGCTATGAATTCTATATTATTTACTCAGTGTAAATTTTCATTTGCCAAAGCTTTTCCATTCCTGGTCGTTAAAATATTATACGACATTGTCAATGTTCTGCAAGTTTAATGAATACGCCATTCATCCAAATAAATTGAAAGTCACCGAAAAGTGTCCATTAAAAGGAATCGAACATTCAGCCACAAATTAACTTGGCAAAGTTTACCCTCAAAATAATTAAGGATTCACCGCAATTATCACCACAAAATCAAACCAGCCTTTGATCGGTATCTTAAAAAAATAATGAAACCAATATCAACTTTACAGCTATAAAATTACGGTACAAATTTGAGAACTTGTGTATGTTTTAACGATATAGCGGAAATTTAAATAGCCGAGACGGGGCTTCGGAAAGTTTTGCACTTTTGCCTTTTTGTGAATCACCAAAGGAAAGGTCCCTGTGATAATTATAATTATTTACCAATTGTGGAACGGAGTTATTAAAACAAGTCTACCGTAATTGCGAGTCGCTTAAAGTATCATTTAAATGAATAATAGCCCGATTTCAATAGAATTCGAGTCACCGCTTTCGAAAGTGAATAAAATTATAAAGGCGCGATGGATTTAAATTTCTTTGAAACAAGCCTTGTTGCAGTTCCAATAATAATGATAACAATTTGTTTTAATTATGAATTAAATTCTAAAATTGAGTGCATGCATTCTATAGCGGATTAGCAGGATACATGTCATAAGCTTAAGCTTTACTTTTCAAGTTACCATTATTATTTTAATTTTGGCGCCAGTATTTCAGATATATTATTGTAAATCTGAAATTGCACTAGCTACTATAAATGCATTTGTGGACCAAGTATTTGCCTCAACTGTACTCAAGAAACACATATGCCTACCATCTTCTTGCGTTCAGTGATCTCATCTGTGTGAGGTCTATCAGTTTGTCACTCAGTAACGGAAGAGTTTTATTGATGATTCAACAAACGAGTGCATTAATATGAAACATCCTGCAAACATTATCGTAACGATCCATCATTTTGTTGCCAATTCTGTCATACGTGGATTTAGTTAGGAACGGCATGAAATGAAGCCATCACAGCAAGTCCATCAATCACAGCCCCGTCAAATACTATCTCTTTATGGACTGTGGAGCCGAGTAATAACTGTTTACGTACCTGTCGATTCTTACTTACGAGCTTACGAGTATTTGTAGGATCATAATAAAGTTTTAAAGCAACTTTTTTTGATTATTTAAAAAGTACTGACTTTAACACGGACAATATTTACGTAGTCGAAGTCAATTAAATGCGTATAAAATTAGGGACAACTCTAAAACTAAACTTGTCAGGCGCTCAATATCGGGCCAGCTTTTAAATGTAAAAAGAATAAAGTATCAAAATCTATTCACCCAGTAAAAGTTATGATGTAACACCCAAAAAAATTATAATAGAGTAACAATTTTTTTAAGTCTGTTTCAAAGATATTTTTTCAATCTAGGTTTAGTTACAGTTTGAGACATTCGCCGAGTGCGAATTGATAGACTTGAGATAGCTTTATGGAGAAAATTTGTGACCGTCTTTCTTGTTTTTTTCAATTCTCTAGGATTTACTGGGAGGTAGTACTTACTATCAGAAGTTTTCTAGATAGCATTTAGCACTCCACCAAACCGCGCTGCATGCTTTAGGCCTCTTCATTTCTAAAAAGAGACATGTGCGCTCAAGTTCGCCGTTTATAGTTAAATCTTAAAACATGCCCTTTTAATAAAAAAAATCTTGGGTTTGCAGGTTTCCTCACAATGTTGTAAGATGAAGTCATAAATAATTTCTAAACCTCAGATAAATTAAAAATTAATAGAGTATGTAGTATTTAACAACCCTATTAAAATCGTTTTGAATATTAGCCAATAAGTTTCAAAATATTCTCATGAACTATATCGTACATGTTAAGTGGATTTATTTATAACAAGAATAAAGCAAGCCATCATACTTGGAAGGGTCTATCAATCACTGCGCGTGACGTCAGCGTGAGCCGTCGAATGTTATCTTTCAAAAAGGTCAGCGGAGCGCGTAATTGCTAGTTACCTGCCTATCCGCGTTGCTAGGATTAACTGTTCTTTGTACATTCTGATCCCTCTTCAAAAATAACCAATAATTCTTTGTATTTTGTTGGCTGAAACAAAGAAATGGTATTTTAATTTTTTTGGCTTTAAACATAGGATAGGGAACGAGCATGCGTCAAAGCTTTCCGCTGCCGCACATCACGACTGTGACCACCAAGGAACACGACTCAATTCGGGACAAGGAGGTTACCAAACAGTGCTTGATCGTTAGATTGTTAAATTAATTGTAGGTAAAAGAACTGAGCCAGGGACTGTTAGAAATAGTAGTTGTTAGTCCAACTATTGTCCAGCTTATGTCCAGCTAACAGTAGTTAGTAAATACATAAGTTTTGTATCTACATTGGCACAAGTCTCTCCTCATAACTGTGGAGAGCCAGATCATACTTCACCATGGTGATCCAAAGCGGATTAAAGGAGAATAACTCACACTGGACTGGAATAAATTACCAACGTCAGTGTTTTTAAAACAAGAGCGAATAGATCACCACTTACCATCCGGTAGCATTTTAGCCAAGTAATAAAAAAGTATGAAGTAATGAAATAACAATACAAAAAAAATGCTAATGCACGTAGAAGTTAACCTAATAAATTAAACTTGATTTATACAAGTGTCTGTACCTACTTAAACTAATTTAGGTATATCATTCGTGAGGGTGACTTCAGATAAATTTCTATTACTTCAGCTGCTATCTGTAGTAATAGAGATGTAGGAATAGAGTGCTGCTACCCATCTGCGAAACAATTTAAAAATTACGTTAAAAAACTAAAAAACAATACCTACTTATTATATGAAAATCAAAAGAAAAAAACAGAAGTATAGTCAGACACAAAAATACGAGTAATTCTAAATGGTGAAACGAAGCTTGCAGATTAAATCTTACCATCTATCGCATCAGTCCATCAGTCAGTAGGAGATTGTCAAACCGCATCCTGTCGGACCGATGGACCGCGTAATAGCTGTTCACCTGTTTTCAGGATTATCTCGTCTGCAAGCAATTTTGGGAGCATGCAAGGGATTGGCTGCATTTCTTTTTCCTGCAACATATTTAGTTCTATCACATAATACATATTTTATTTCATACAAATCTTTTGAATCAAAGTTCTGATCTACATAAATGTATTATATTTTTAATGGATGAGGGCTTATAATTGAATTTGCAATTGACGTGTAATATAGTGATTGTTTAATAACAATCAAATTAATATTTGATCTTGTCTTATGAAAACAACTTCTAAACAATATTATTTGTTTTTAACGAAAATAGCAAATATATATTTCATCAATTTATTTCGAGTCGTTTGTACCTACATGTATTGCGTCTAGCTAGTGAAACCTTAAAGTTCCTCATATATAGATACACTTTCGACTCACTTTGCAATTACGTTTATTGCCCTGTAATTTGTTATAAATTTAATAATGACTGATTAAAATTTTTTGCACGACCCGACCATAAATCCCAACACGGTTATGAAATTAAAGTGCCAGTCGGGATCCGTCGAGGATTGATTTAATCCTGCGCTTACATGTGAATGTGAGACCACTTATAATTTGTAAAAGACTGCTGAATCGTATATAAGTAATTGTATGTAAATAATCTACTTAAGTGAGAGTTACAAGATTCAGACGTATGGACGGACGTTATTTGCACATAGATAATATGTAACGATTTCAATACTTTCATCTATTATTAAGCATTTGCATTAACACTTAAGTATATTATATTTATTTTAAATCTACATATTTTATTTTGTTATGTACCTACCATTAATATTCAAAACCAGTGCTTCCTAGAATAGTTCAGAGTATGATGTCTTTTTGATAAAATGTAGCTTCTCAACGGGTGGGTTATTTTTATCTAGATCTCTTTTTGTGGCGAAGGCCACAGCCAAGCATAATTTTAGTATTGAACTTGGCTAAATTTTTTCACATTTATTATGTTTTTGGTGGGATAATATTCTACTTAAATTAATAAGTAACCGATCCTACAGTTTTTCATTTACTTAATTGATTAGTTAGCCTTTTAACATTATTTTAGAAAATAAAAGGGTAGGTCTGTCTGTTTTAGAGTGATAAAAGCTATAACTACAGTACCTATTAATTAAAAACACATAATAATAACAATAGGTATAGGCATGTCGTTTACGCATGTGGGATTCGTGCAGCATTTGCAATTTCACCCTCCGAGGAAGTAATTTTATACAACCAACCTTTCGAATTAAACACTAATTCTTGTCCAGAATAAAATATAACGCTACAAAGTTATCAACAAGACTCGGACCTCAGCGGCTCTAATGGGTCGCTGGGGACCTTTCCTTTAATGGCTACTCGTAAATTGGGCGAAAATAATTAAAATCGCGCGTCCACACACTCGCAGACCAAAACATGGCCATTAGGAGAGTGGTTCATGCAAAGGGGCTTTCATTCGATAAATAAACTAGACACTCATCCGAGGTTCTCAAAGCGCTCGAGAGATAGACTTAGAGTGCTACGGATTTCCAATAATGCATATCGTATTACTGTTTATTGGAGTTTAAATATAATTTTCCTCTCTAAAATAGAGCTGATTTTGTTGAACAAAACGTACTTATTTAAAATTTGACCATATTTCAAAATATTAAAGATGACTGTAGATGACGTCAGCCTCTTAGTTAAGACCATTAAAAAGCTGTAAGCTATGTAGGTCTTTTTCCAAATTTAAATTTTAACAATTGCGTTTGCTATAAAATTTATTTATAAAATTATTAAAATAAAAGTGTTAAAAGTATTGCTATTATGCCAAAATCCTGAAATTGAAATCTGATCTAGAACTACTGAATACTTTATTTAAAATAGCGTACTTCCGAGAGTCTATTATCATCAAGTTAGGATCTAATGATGGTATCCAATGGAAAACGAATTAAACTCAAAAATACGAATTTATAGGCACAATTAAGTACGTACCCATTTCTAGGCACGCGCCTGTATATTTCATATTAACTCTTCTCTTACTGGTCTTTATTGAAGTGGTTTTTATGTGTCAAAATTATAGATTAGGTACTCTGGTACCCTGTTAACTGAGCTACAAAGTCGTAACTGCACCTTCTTAGAGTTTTTCGTTCAACTCGTTACCTCTTTATACCGATCAAAGCGTTGGCGTTGGTGTAGTTATAGGGTCGGAGAGTCGTAAAATATCGTCAATCAGAGTCGCACTCAGACAGATTAAATTTGAATGTCGTTACGGAAGAGCGATGGTGATGTGAAGTACTGGAAAACTATTTCTATTCTATCAAAGTGAACTGAAACTTTTGAATACTGATAGAAAATGATTTACAATGTAGACTGAATGTAATGTGTAAGAATTAATACGTATGTAGTTCAATGTCTGGTACAAGTACAGAAGTGTGTAAATAATAGTTTGTTTTGAAGTATTTAATATATTTTTTTATTATGGAAAAATTATTTATCGCCAACATAATGTCTCATACCACGTGAAAATCAACCAAAATTTTTGTTGAGGAGGCCTAGAGCATACTTTACCACGCTGCTCCATTGCGGAATCTAACTTAATAAGAATTCTTAGTCAACTTTCTGGACCTGAAGGGATCTGGCGAGGGTTATTGGCGAATCCAAGTATTACATAATATGTAATTCTTGAACAACTTTTTTTTGTATTTTTTTTACTTCAGGAAATTTAGTTACCTACGCATACCGTCCGCTCCGGAGGAAACGAACGGTTATGTGGGACTCTCACTGCCGTAAGAACGGCGGTGACCTACCCACTAAAACCTGAAGGTGGCGACGCTGTCGCATAGTGCCGTGACTGTGTGCTACTCTCGCTCCACGGTCCCGGCGCGGCGGCTGCTGCCTTGGCGGCGGCCTCAGCACGGGGCGCTCGATAAATTGAGCTTTCCGCCCCCTCCGTGCTTTTTAACGACGTTGTCTTCCTCCTCAATTTTTTAACGAAGTTTTCTTCCTTAAGGCGTAATCGCCTCCACCGCGGGGGTATAAAGCCCCCATGGTCCATCCACAGTACTCTCTGCAATCAGAAGGGCACGTTGAGGATCATTCCGCCTGCTGGCAGCTGGGCCCCCACCGGCCCCCCACCCCTACATGAGCGGAAGCCCAAACTGGCTCTCCGCTCCCCCATTTGGGAGTCTCTTGGCTTCACCAGGCACTGGGCACTGGCTACTAAGCCCCGCCACCACGACAAGGTGGACTCCCCCGGCGGGGAATTATTGAACACCTACCTCAACTTCTCACCATCTCCAAGGGTTGACTGGTAGAGAATGCCATTAGGCATTAAGTCCGCCCATTGTAATGCCTTGTCATAGGTTGTCAATAAAGAGTGAAATAAATGAATAAATAAAATAAAATTTATCGGAAATAATAACCACGATCGACGGCTGTACGTGCCCTCCAAAGCACGGAAGCGCCATTCGGGCCGTGAGTCGTTATCAGATGAATAAAATAATGAAACACCATGCAAATACGGTATAAAAATGGTAGTGGTATCTGATTAAAGTGAATGGTATAAAGCTCAACAAAATCCTAATCCAAATCCCAACTTTTTTATTCGTGTTAAAGATATTCAAGTATGTAATTAATATTTAATACCTTATCCATTAATTGAATACTAAGAGGTGCCAATATTAAATATTCTTTTAATAGCGAGATTCTACTTAACGCTTAATTGAGATACAAGATTCAATATTGAATCTTTTACTGTTTCATCTATTTATAAATTTAAACTTTATGCAAAGATGCTCAAATAAACCGTTATTTATTAGATATTTTTAAATAAATCAAGCTATTAGAATATTAAATGGGTTTTCTTTATTATTTTTTTATCGCTATTTCCACTGACATTAAAAACTCAAATCACCACTATAAAATTAAAATTTAAGAACAAAATAAACACAACATGAGTTTCAAAACGCAAACTATTTGGCAAATGTTTCATAGCAGCAAACATTTATTTTCCACTGAATGCGTTAGTTAATTTTCGCTTTTCTCATTTTTGGCGTTGTGCTATAATTCAATAGAACACATAAATTTAGCGGAGAGTACTTTTCGACCGTACCTACAATAGAGGGGAATTAATTTGTTTTTCTTACAATGGGTTGTCTAGACAATCGCATATAATTCAAGTTTCACTTAGTCCTCACTAGACGCTAATGGTCGAAAACTAAACGCATATATTTAAGAATACAGGTGTATTATATCACTTTAAAGGTGACCGTAGAGATTAGAATATAAAAGCAAAATGCGATTTACTCCCAATGTTTACTAAGAAAGCTAAGGATAATCTGAGTAGCGCATAAAATAGACGTGGATTTTATAATACCTACCACATCTTTCAAAGATTAATAATTCTATTTGTGTGACTGTATTTTACAATTCAAAACGTACGTCTTATGAAAACTATGAAAATGGATATAAATGACGAAATCACTGCTACGGATTTTATCAATTCTAGGAAGATGTTAAAATAGTATGAGAACACTAAAAAAAGGAAGTGAAGTTATAATTATATTGCCGATAAACGAACAAACGATCCACTTGATGAGTCGAAGACGATGCGTTGTCGGTCACTGTAAGTTGTTTGGCGTCTGACATAAGCAAGAGGATGGTAACTAATGGTAAGCAGAGTGGGTGTCTGCCAGCTTCGGACCAGAGTCATTACTTAAGGCCACCTCAATACGGCCAAGATAACTTTAAATACGTTTAACAGAAATAGGAACCCCACTCAGTGGAGTTCCGTTGACTTTTGTTAGCACCTCGTCTCTCATTTAACCCTCTTCTCCTGCTCTGTAGAAATGAAATTAGAATTTTGACTGATTTTGTTTTTACAATAAAATCATTCAGGATATTGATCACATCAGTTATCTCCTTTAGAGAAATCAAGACACGGCGTAATTGCAATAATTTGCCTTATGAATTTGTTAATCCAATGTTCTTTTTCATAATTTTCATACGGTAGTAAGTTGACATGTTTCTCCTCCGAGTACCTTCCTATCACCAGGGTCGTTATCGGGAATTTATTGTTAATTGGCACTAACGTTGCAACTGAAACACGTAAATGACAGTACATTAATAATGTAATCAATTTATGAGCAGGGTTATCCCGTCTGCTAAAGAATCATTCCCGTTTCTCTGAAAAGAAAACACCTGAAAAAACAACTGAAAAGAGACTATCTACTTCCAAAAGAAATTAACTGGTGTCATAACGTCCTCCATATAATATCACCTATGAAAGTTGAGGAAGTTGCATTGACTTAATTAAGCATAGGTATATCATCTTATATAATTATCATAACAACATATACATAGGTACAACTGTTTATAACATATCAGGTCACTTCTGCTAATAATGGACGTAACTAATTAAAATTTTAAAACTACGTCATAGTATTTTAATAGAGGCTATGGTATATAGTATAATCGTTCGCTGATTTACGATTTGAACTAAATGAATATATGTATGTAGATCGTAATTTAATAACATTTCTATATTTACATTTCCAACTATCAAAGTCCCGTTTCACAAACCAGCGAAGTGACAATTTAAATCACTTTATTTCTTTTAGTTTCTTTTTATTACAGTTCATAGTATTTCTCGCAAGTCGCGACACTAGCTTTTAATATTTTATCTGTAACCGGTTCGCTGGTTTTATTACTTAAGTTTGAAGGACGGTTTAGAGGGTGCGAACATAACATCTCCTGTTTAGTAAGCACTCCATTTGCAAATGTTTGAGCTGTAATGTTGTATACTTCTTTATTTCGCGATAAGTGACATTGACAAGCTAGAGTTGAGCGAAGTTCACAGCGGGTGTTGAACTTTATTGGAAAAATCTTATAATGAGGATATTATAATTATATCGTAAAGGAAAATATCACAGGTAGGAAAATATAGTAGCCAGCCGAGCCCAGAATGTGTAACGGTCATTTAATTCTTTACAAGAAATATTCCCAAAAAATAATATGAGGAAATTTAATTTCGTAATTGTACTTGTGATTGCAATCGTTAATTGAAAGTCCTTCGATTGATCATAAAAGTACGTAATAATAGAATAAACAGCAAATGAAACTACTAAAGTAAAAATATTGTATGGAAGTAGTAAAATCAACAGTTTTTTTAAGCGCGAGGGAATTAATATAAATTGATAAAAATATAAAATGTTTATTGATTGCACAATGGAGAAAAGTATAAAAATATTGTTACGGGTACTTCGCATATTTTTTAATAGTAGGTACCTGATTTTTTACCCACTTATAATCGTTTATCATATACCTAATTGGCTAATAATTATGTTCAAACAAGAAGTGTTTATACGAATGTCACTAGATTATCCGTCGTTTAAACTTAGACATGTTCAAATTCATTAATTTTAATTAAACCATACGAATGTAATATAAGAACGTTTTAACACCCCAACAAAATATGTAGCGGTGTCCATAATCATTAATATTCGTCGTTAAGACCGTGGCTTGATGGCAGTTTTACGTCTTATTAAAGGGTTGTAAAATTTTATGTGGCGTTAGAACTTAGCACGACTTGTTTAATTAAAAACGCCATCTGAATAATCATGATGCAGCTTCTACTTAACTGGTAACACGTCGAAAAGTTATTACATATAAACATGTTTTGCGTTCTAAATAATACTGTGTTATATTTTTGTTATTATCTTTTACTTTGTGTAGTAAATTAAAATTAAATAATAAAAATTTACTACCCAGTCTCACGAAAGTTCACAATAGCCACGTAACATAAAATAGTTTTTGTGCACACGATGGAGATCTTGTACAAGGATGAGATTATACAATTGAGTACTTATGATGACCGCCTTATATACCGTACACGCTCTACATAGGGTCATTTCTGTGTTAGGCTCTTCTCACACAACGCTTATTATGAGCTACGCGACTGCAACGCGCAATCCTAAATTCGCTGTATCTGACACTTTCCACTGACAAGAGTATTAACGTAGACGCGTCTCCTGTCAGTGAACAGTGTCAGATACAGCGAATTTTGGGTTGCGTTGCAGTTGCGTAGTTCATAAATAGCGTTGTGTGAGAAGAGCCTTAGATTTGTAATACACATGCGTAAGCCTTCACAACCAAACAGGTAGGCTTGTGTTTGGATTCTGTTTCCACCACTGATTTTCAAAAATGATGTGCATTGCAAAATCATGCTGTATATTATTCACGGGCGCCTGCAATCCTATCTGCAATGGCAAATACCAAGTGAATAGGCTGGATTTGTCAAAGGTTGGGGCACGAGGGAGCAAATCGTCAACGTGAGGCAAATGATAGAGAAGAGCCGTGAGTTTAACATTCCAATGCTCATGTGTTTTATTGATTACTCCAAGGCATTTGATTGCGTTCAATGGGACAGCTTGTGGCACATTCTGCAGGTAATGGGTGTTCTCTCGCATCTTACAGCATTGATCTCGAGCCTGTACGTGGACGGTATGTCGATGATTAGAATCAACGATGTCATCTCAGGGCCTTTCAAGCCGAAGAAAGGAGTTGGCCAAGGATGCATATTGTCTCCACTCCTCTTTAACATCTATGGGGAGCACATAATGAGAAAAGCGTTGGATGAATGGAAAGGAGGTATCTCAATTGGAGGCCGAAAAATTAGCAACCGAAGATATGCAGACGATACCACTTTGTTCGCGGCATCGGAGACAGAGATGGCTGATTTGTTTCGAAGAGTGGAGATCGAAAGCGAGTTAGTTGGGCTCACCATCAACAGAGCAAAAACCAAAGTGATGTACGTAGATAGAGTCGATCAGCTTCCACGGATGGGTCTGCTGTCTGGTTTGGGGGTCGTGAGGGACTTCGTATACCTTGGGTCCATGGTCAGTGATCAGGGGGGATGCGACAAGGAGATTCGACGAAGAACACAAATGGCCAAAAATGCTATGGGCAGACTCACAAGGATCTGGCAAAATAGAAATGTCTCCAATGCCACCAAAATGAGACTAGTACGAACTTAAGTGTTCTCCATATTTTTGTACGCATCGGAGTCCTGGACCATCCGTGCAGCAGACAGGAAAAAGATTGAATCTTTCGAGATGTGGTGCTGGAGGAAAATGTTGCGCATACTGTGGACAGGAAAAAGAACCAACATATCTATTCTCCAACAGCTTAAATCCAAACCACATTATCCACTATATGTTACCAAAGAATATTATCCTACTTTGGTCACATTGCTCGGAGACAACCGGACAGCTTCGATAAACTGGTTGTGGTGGGCAAAGTAGACGGCAGAAGACCTAGAAGCCGATCACCTACCCGATGGTCCGACACGGTGAAGGCAATCACAGGAATTCCAGTGACCGAAGCTCTCCGAAAAGCACAGGGTGGCGTGGAAGCAGTTCGTCAGCTCTGCCACCAGGGCTTATCAAAACGGGCACGACCTTCAGTAATGAAGAAACCGAGAAAAAAGAAATGCATTGCAAGTATTTGTATTGTATTCTGCATATCATAAATTAATTATCACTTACTAAGCTAAGGGAATCTTTTTGTTTCCCAAACATTACTGGAGAAGTCTCGAGCCCAGAGTTGGAACAGTTATGGGTTACGATGATTATGTCGGTGTAAGTAATCTAAGTTTATTGTTCTAAAAATAATTGCAATAAACAAAATCTTACTAGAACAATATAAGGATTAATTTTACTTGCAATATTTATAGCTGTTATGACTTAATCGCGACCTACGTTGTTTCTTGACCTTTAACCTCTTTTGGCTTTTAATGGCATTCGGGCCTAGGGTACAGGCTACAGGCTCCTTGCCAAGAGTGCTTGTGTAACCGTTATAACATTGTTCTATTTCATTTTTATGGCCAATAAATTAAACAATATACGAGTACCTAATTGTCTTTATATAAATTCTTAAATAACTATTTTTGTATTATTATATCACTTCGCGACAAGTTGACGTTTAATAAGCAGCACGACTTTTTTTGGGGAGGTCATAATTCGTTAAGTTATGTTATTCGTAAGTGATTAATTCGCGGCTGTTTTCAGTAAGTATATCTGTCGTTTAATTTTATAGTTGTTTATTTTAATTTAAACAATTGAAATGAAGAGCTGTTAGTTATAGTTTAGAATTTATTAGTTGGGTATATATTTCACACAGAGAATTTTCAGAAATTAAAGCATTGTACGTGTCACAGCTTGCTAATTAGAAAGTAATATCATTAAAAAAATATATATAATTTTACCTATTGTAAGGACCCCTGTTAGGTGCTTAATAGGTGCTTAATGCCTAAAATAATGTTTCAGAATTGTAGAAATGTCGTTTGACATATTTTTAATTTTTAATTGCATTCCTAACAATATGAAAGGCATTCCTAACATCAATTATGTTTATAGTCACCTAATAATCACAAGGACATTGTTGTTTACTTCGTAAGCGCTGTTTATTGATAAAAAGAGTCGTTTTACTTACGGGGTTAATATTGATGTTTTTCGTGACTTATAAACATTCTCGACATTTTAATACGTTTTCAGATGTCAAAGACGCCAGAGCACTTGACATTTCAAAGTGGATACAAAGAAGGTACTTCATGGGTCTTATTTCCATCTTTTGCTAAAAGGCGAAGATGAATCAGAGAATGCTCACCGAGGTAAACTGTTCCAAACATTATTGAATTAAAGCTGAAAGCTATGCGTCAAAGGGAGGGCTTTCAAAATACTCAAAATTGCGTGCTGTTCCACGAATTACCGGATGCCATCACACAAAGTATCTTTTGATGGTCGTAAAAACATCCCTTAACGACCGGCCGATCTCTCGCCCTTAGCCCCGCCCACGTTCGTAGTACTGCTTTTATGCCTTGTTCCTGCCATCTTAACCCCAATAATAAAATGCGGGTTGTAAATAGATAATAAGAGCGAAATACGTAGTAGACGCCATTAAAGGCGCCGTGATCGTAGTTTAACTGTCGCTGCCTAAGCGCACTAATCGTTGGCATACCATTTAATAACATTTTTATTATTCCAAGCCACTCAGACAGCTACCGGCTTCTTCAGATTTATCCGAAGAAATCTCTCGTATCTCGGATAATATGCAAATGATCAAAAGGATTCGAATCGTTATCAAATGTGAACTACCTATTCAGGCGATTTTATTCACAGTTCAATAAATAAGCCCAAACTGTTTGAGTCTTCTTTATTCGTATGGTGAACCTACATTTTATCCCTATGCACATTAGATATACATATATAAAAGTTAAGGCACTTAAATCCAAGAGCCACACAGCATATTAAAACATAATATATTTTATACCGTATTAGCTCATTCTACCCACTTCCAACTAATCCATTTACCCGCGGCCTCTTAGCAGATAAATGGGATCCGACATCATCTAATAATCTGGATAAAATAGTGTCTGTGATATTACAATGCGAGTCTCGTCCAGGTAATCGAGTTAGCGGTCTGGCCGGCGCCGATCATTACTGCAGCGCGTACGCGAGTACGTGGGTCAAAGATGCAGAGGGAATGGAACTGGCTACTGGTGGCCAGGATGGGCTTGGACATTGAACGTGAAAGCTGTAGTAATATATCAATAAATCCTCACTGTGTAACAAGGATATAAGATGCTTATCGTTCAATTGTCTGATGAATGGTAATGAATTTTCGAGAAAATAAAGACTTAAGACACTTTAATGGGCTTTTAACCCTGCCTTGGACAAGAAAGAAGAAAGCACCAGAAGTGACGCTTGACGCAGAATAAATTCAGTTGTTATCAATATAGGAGACAGAATTATATCAACAAAGGAGTCCTTATATCTGTTCCAAGTTTCACCTCATTAGTGGCTTCCATCGTTATGATTACCTTCTAAAAGAAGCCTAGAGTATAATAGCTGGAAGCTTTCAAATCAGCTAATAATGTTCTCTTCTTAATGGACCACTTACGTTATTTGCATGGGATAAAGAAAATATAGAAAGTTGTCTGTTGTAGAAAATATAAAAACTGTGTTAACAACTCATTATTGTCAATGATTTATTAAGCACACATTACAAATGATTAATATCTTTAAGCAACCAGTTACAATCCACATTCCTTAAAAATTCTATTCCAGTACCTTGATATCCATTGCAGATTGGTTGTCGTCATGACAGGTAAGCAATTTCGACGAATGCGAGATAATTCCAATCGCCTTCAGAACCGTTGGTCCGTGCTAGATTGTTAGAAAAGATGAGTATGGATTTTATACCAATTCCGCACCTGCAATACAAATCCCTTAGGAAAAATATATAAAGAATATGTCATCATAATCTATGATGGTCATGTTATTGAGCTGTGTCATCTTACTATAAGTAAAGGTAAAGCTATATTGGTCAAGCGTAGATTAGCAGGTTTAACAGCTCTTGCAGAACGTTGAGCAAAATTCTCATTGTATGATGTGTTTGAGAAGGTTTTCCTAACCTAAGCAAGTGGTAATTAATTTCCAATGAGCATATTCATCCTTACTTAGGCCGCGTAAAAACTATTTACTCGATTTAATAAAAGACAAAATAAGAAAATAAGTTCGTAGCAATCGTAGTAGTCTCTATGCTACGAAGATGCTACGACGATAATATCCATTGTATATTTGGTATCGACTAATGGTAGAGTTCCACGTTAGATTCCCGATCGATCTTGAAAATGGGACATGTTTATTGTGTGTTTACTAATGTTTTGTGATTTATACCTTCCATGTTTCCATTTTGTCCGGTATTGTCTCGGTAATACCTTCTAGAGTTAATAATGAAAATGAAAACGAAGTTAATTTTATTCGAACTTGGTTTATAGATACTTTTGAAAATACCTTGGTAGAAGAACCAGGTGGTTACCATCAGATCGCATACATGCACGTTTATAATAAATACATTTAAAATTATGTACACGTCATCTAACATTATGTTGAATGAATCTGAACTGTGAATGCTCATATTATTTAAGATGTACTTACCTTTTCATTATAACAATGGAAACTATTATGTTCGTTACTCATAATACATCACAAAACGCTTAACAACAATGACGTCAACGCATCTTACTGGATCCCCATTATAACAGCATTTCCGAGTTCTGTCGGAAATAAATAAATCTGCACAATAACAACGGATGTCAACGAAATAAATGTGACGTCAATCCACGTCCATTTGTCGTTGGAGGATCGCAGATCTGTGAACCGGGGACTTGCATGCTCTCCAGATATCGAACTTTGTCTAATTTAACTCAGTCTTTTTAATGAGCCCTTATATTCGACGAAAACAAAATGCGTGTTTTACTCCTTCTGCAACGTTAATTTTTGTATTGACTGTAGTGAAAAAAAAAACTTGAACTACATTACTGTCAACCCAAGGACGGAAGGATAACATGAATTAATTAATTGAAATTAATTGACTAGTTTATATTGAACATAGGAATCATTTTATAAACACCAAACAAACTTCAAAAGGACTGTGCCCTTATGAAACAAAAGTTGCGTCTATCATTAAATTTTAATAAGTTTTTTAGTGTAGTAGTATTAGCATTGTATTAGCAAGACAAACATCTTTATAATATAAAGATGTTTGTTTTGCGTTACGTACAACATTATATTATAATATTATATTACTATTATTAATTATTATAAATGTTGTAGGACTTGTAGGTAACGCAACTGAAGTTATTTTATATTATTAACTTTTAAAACTCTCTTTTCGATTTTAAGTCGTTAAGTTTGTTACTTGTCGTTCTTTAGAACAGTGTGTGACGTCATAAGCCGCAGATCCAAGTGTAGGGGAGAACAAAAACTTAATGACAAGTGGACAATGACAGAGATTCGAAACGCTTGTCGCCGCAAGACTGTCAGCTTTGGGGAGCATTATCTTTCTGACTATGAGACGATGATTGCACATCGACGGGCTAATTGAAATCACGCGGTGAATCTCAATGAGGACTAGAATTTTTATTATTACAGCCAATTGTACGTTTTCTTTCTTTTATGTATATTAGGTACCTACATTACATGGTGCACTGATGCATATGGACAAGACCGGATATGGACAGAAAAGTACTTAAACAAGGTATTTGCTCCTTGTCTGTGTATTATACTGCACTGCAGCTGAAATATTATGAAAACAAACTTCAACAATTTCTGTATCAATTTTATGACTACCAAAGTTGGTAGTCATAAAATTGAAAGTCAAGTGACTATCATGTATCAACACGTAGCCTTATTAAAAGAATGATGAATCTTTTTTGCATTTTAACGTGATCTCATGATTAAAACTTAAGGTACCTATATCTAATAAACGTTCTGATTTTTATTAAATAAAATTTCAAATTTATGTTAATCTAATGGTGAATTATATTTCAAACTAACCTTTTAACTCAATATGCCGTAAAATGACAATAACATTCATCTAGTAAGGCTCAATAGCAATACTGTTTGAATAGAAATGCGCTCAGAGAATCGTTGGTTATATTTTCTGAAAGTGACTCTAGAGAATCCACTTCCGAGTCCCGTATCCACTTGCACTATTAGTGAGTAAGCACTGAATGACTGCGGGAAAAATGGAAAAATATAACTAAAAATAACGTATTCTTTTTTACAATTGCTTGATTTTTATTTTGCTTTTAACTTTGCTCGAGGTCTTAAACAATAATTATTTAATATAGCATATAAGCAGTAATCTACTTGATTGTAAGTGGTTAATGTCTTCCATGAATATTGTCAATACCTACTGGAGATTGCAGATGCATTCCCGACTAAAGACAATAGACGTTAATAATTTTTAAATTGGAAACTTCATTAGGCGCGTTGAGCACTTTTTGGGTGATAAACAATTAACTTTTTACTAAAAGGAAATAACCGAATTCGACATCGACAATCACAGATAGGTAACTCAAAAAGTACTCGCCAGATGGCTCTCAATTCAACCCTGGGTGTTAAATTCTTGTCAATACAAATTAAGCAAGCCCAAAAACAAGATAACTGCTGGAAATCGTTGAGAATTTCCTCGACTCTGTTTCGGCTTGATTTTCTGATTGATCCAGACCACTATTTAATTGTAGTGCTTTAAAACATTAATAAAAACATTCTAAAAAACGCACTTGTCAGCTCTTCAATTCTTGAGAGTTCCCTTCGATTTCCCTGGGATGCCACCATCAAATCCTTGTGTATCTACTTATCTTGGTACTACTGGTGGATCTGTTCACAAAATCGATTCTCTACCGAAACGTGTATTAGCCGATTTGACAATATAATATAAAGTAACGTTATATAGCCTATACTGAGCTCAGTATCTATATATATTATGTATGTATATCTATTTTATTTAAGCTTTCAACCAATTTATTTGCCCGCAATCTGAGAAGCGCTTGGTAAATCAAATCAGACAATCAAGTGGAAAAATCCATGTCCTTAGTACAAACAATCAACTCGAGTTACGCGGTCGGGAGTGACGTAGGATGGTCCTCACCTATCTCTAATACTTGCTGCGTCCCTCCTGGGACCTTAGTACAATCGATTTTAAACTCTAATATCTTACGCTTAGAGTGTACACGCGTTTTATCTAAATGAATCAACTATACTATTTGATCACCTCTCCGCTCCCTCTGAAGTACTCTCAAGGGACAAGGCTGTTTGTTTTAAAGCTTTATTACTAAGTAATGTGTGCGTAGGTCAATCCTCTAAAATATTTCTACTATTGACCAATATATTTAATGGTACCGTATGTACTTTACTGTGGTCGTTAAGTTTACGCTTGAATTGATATTGACCCATCTGTACTTTGTATAATTTGTAATAGACATCTGACATTTATTGCAGCCACGAGGAAACAGCGCAGTTTATGTACCTACGTTATACGTAGATTGGCTACTTGATTGTCAATGGTCACTGTCGTTTAAATTCATATTTACATTTTTAACGCTAGATTTCCTAAACTAGATACATTTTATATAGGTAAAAAGAAAAATCTTTTTAATAATATGATGTTATTTTTATCCTTCAGTAGGTAATAACAGAATTATAACGATAATAATTGTTTGGTGTTAATTGTCTAAAATTATGTTATTAAATAGTATATTAAAATTAAATTGTCTCGTCTATGAAGCAAATATCGAGTAGCTCTTATTTGATACCTTTGGATTGAAGATCTCTGCTCCTCTCATTGAACTACATTGAACTTCAGACGGCCGCAACATTTAATTTCTCAACATAAATATCCTATTAATACCACTACATTACTTACTCATCGTGATCATTTTATCATCACAAGACGGAACATTCTATAAATTAGCACAGTCGTAAAACACGGCACCATTGTGCACTCGTAATTTATTCACCGGTTCAGATACAAAAAACTTGTTCGTTTCGACCCAAAGAGGGTCCGTAACCCCGATGAAAAGGTGTCAATTTTTGAAAGATTGCACCACGTCATGAATATTATATGAACGAATCGAGTTAAGGGTATTTTGCGATAATGTTCGCCGGTCGTTTGGATGCTGTCAGCCTATGTCATTTCACATGGATTGGCCCTTTGTTAAAAGTAACACGTACGATGTCAGCGGGACAGAGGCATTTGCGCGGAAAATTTGCTGCCTGAAAGCGAATAGGCCATTGGTAGAGCGGAAGACTGATACGTCTTTATTATTCGATAAGCATTTTTGGTTTGTATTTAAATTTGATATTTTGAATACCGTATCGTCATAACCCAGAAGTGTCCCCTTGTAGGGCTAGGTTATTCGAAGGTTAAGCTGAAGTTATTGCATGCCAGTTAAATGTGGATTGGCAAACTTTAAATAACTTTTAAGAACATTGTAAAAAACTATTAGTTGACCAAATGTCACCGCACAGATACATCAATAAATACGTCAACTGCACGGAGAGTTTTGGATACAGTTTCATGAGGTCGCAGGCATTTATATGGCAGATAAATGTTTGCGATCAGGTCTGGGGATCTTATGACGTCTTAATTATGTGTACACACCACTCGCTACCGAGTGAATTCTAGCGCGACGGCGACAGCGGCAGTGTGAGTGAGAAAGCGTTTATTTTCATTTAATTTATTTTATTTTAATTAACTTTATGTTATTTTTTGTATAGGAATTAGAATTACAATATATACATAGTCATATATTTTTTTTAACCAAGGTCCAATGATGGACACTCAAGCCTTCAGTTTCAATTTGAATAAATAGGTACCTACTCAAATTAAAAAGTAACAATCATGTTTTTATACTATCGACATTGAAAAAATCGTTTGAACTTAAAATTACAGAACTTATTAATAAAAATAAAATGTCAATCATAAATCTCCAGTTTTTTATTACCTTGTTAACCATTACGACCCAAAATACCTATATCACAAAACGTTGCAGAAGTTCCACAAAGCGCCCTCGCGGCGATAATGTCTCGATATTAAATATTTATAGAGTATTTCCTAAAAAGTAGGAACAAGAGCTATAAATAACAGATTTCATTCGAGCTAACAGTTCGATAGATACTTGTGGAACGGAAATCGTAAAATAAGTTTTTCTGCGTCGCCGCCGTTCGCGATGTCTGCGACAAACAGTACTTTACATATCACACTGTATTATGTTTTTATTGTACGAGTAAATGGTTTTTCCGGTGGATGCGAATGGTTTCAACTCCTTAATGGCTCACAACTAAGTCTCGAATAAATGTTTTTATTTAATAAACGTGCTTCAGCATCGAAGGGTTATCTTGTCATTTAATATCATGTGGGATCGTAGTCAAGCGCTAAGTTATGCAATACAATTTAATATTTATACAATTGTAGAAAAAAAATAAGCAAGGGTATCTTCTTAAGTGTGAAAAGGCTTCTAGCTTCCACCATTGCCACATTACTTATGATTTATATGAATGCGACTAAGATTTGATTTTTAATTTAACGTATAAAATGGGGACGTGAAAAAAGAGGAAATACAAACAGTGTCCGAATCTCTGACACTACCTACCATGTAGGTAGTCAATATTTTTTTTATAACGTTACAAACTAGGATACACACCCAGGTCAAAAACAAAAATTTAAACTAATCAAACAAATTACCGCGTCTCTGGGAATCAAACCCAGGATCCATAGAAGAGAGATCTAGCATGTTAACCATTGTGCCATTGCGCCAGGTATTGAGACAATATTGGCGCCAGGCCATCTCAGATCGGTGATCCTGTGTAGTTATTCAGAAAATACTGGAATCCTATTAGATGTACAAATATTTAATTATTTCATATAGATATTTTTTTACATTATATAATATTAGTCACAACATTAAACTACGTAATAATAAATTGTAAAAGAGCACCTACTTGAGTTTTTTCTATTTCCGTTTTCCTCAATGTTCCGTTTATAAACTTTGTAACGATCACATGCAGTAATTTAAAGCAAAAACCAATTTCTACTTTTGGTACTTGTCGTATCGCTAACGACATACGACAAACAATTATTGGGAGTTGTTGTATTTGCTTTACTTTGTATGAAGGAATTGAAGCTCAACTCTTGCTGACTCTGTATTATGAACATGAATGAATTCAGAGCATGATTAAACGGGTGTATAAGAGACGACCATCATCAATAGACATAAACAAAGAAAAAGATAAATAAGAAAGAGAGGTGTATGTACGCCTCGTCATATCACTAGTTCGTAGCACAGTGGTATGACGAGGAATTGTCAGAAAGAAAGCAAAAGGTTTCGAGTAGGAGGCCCGGCCGGAGAAGACATCATTTTGACAAAATGCGTTTGTTCTGTGGTAGTGCCACTTCATGTTATTTGATTTGTTCAAGTCACCCATGAAGATTCCCTAATTTTACTTCGATTGAAACTGTAGGGATTTAAAGCAGCAAACGAGCAACCGCACCACCCTTGAATTTATCGCATAACGTTTATTCGTTCATAGTAAGACGCAGCGATGTCTGAAAGTTACGAAGTCCCCGACGCGATCAAATAATATTCATGTCAAACACAATATCCAGCGGCAACAATGATGGCTGAGTGAAATGTCAGACTTACAAAATTTTACTTGCTTTCCATTTTTCGTGTCTACGAGTATATTCTACCCATACAGTTAAACTTGCTATATTATTTATTCTTATAAAATAGAATTACTTACCTGCTTAGTCGTAGTCCTGTAAAGTTTTTAGAATGGTTTAGTCTTAGCTTTTTGACTCATCACCACAAAGTATAAAACAAAGTCGCCCTCCACCTCTGTCTGTCTGTCTGTCTATCTCTCTGTGTCTTTCTAAGTCTCCATACTGACATAGGTACTCGCCCACTAAAGGTTTTTTTAATAGTCGATAAACGAGTAAACGATCCACCTGATGGTCAATGGTCGCTGCCACTTGTGGACATCACTCATACTAATGGCACGACCGATATACCTGCGGAATAAAAAGAAAGTACCTACTGGCTCTAAACTCTAATATGTCGCAATACAAAAAGTCGTTGACTGACATAATAATACTAATAAGTCAATATTAATAAAACAGGTTTTATAATTGTTATATAAAAATTAATATTGATAAATTCTCAACCTTGTTAAGTATAATTTTACTTTTTCTAAATGACAACTTAATTGGTCCTTATAAAGTCTTCAAACAGTATTAATAGTATTGAAATATTAACTCTTATCTATAATTCAAATGTTACTTTAGCAATCCTTAAACGTATTCTCTTTTATGTCGTTAAAGCAACAAAATGGAGCAGGAAATCCTATTACTTTACCGCAATGCTTAAAATTCATTAAAACCTGTTCTTAGTCAAATGTAATCATTTATTTAAGGGACAAAAATCCTCGAAAGTAATATTCGTTGTAGCGTGATTCAACGCAGGGCCACACTTGTCTCACAGTAGGTGGGTGAAGTTTAAACTGTGCAAATATAAAAATAAAATATTTTGCCCTTAGTTTTGAATATGTATTTATTGCAAATAATGATAATCAAACACCACAGTAGATCCAGATAAATATCACTGCGATTAGGCGATACCTACATAAAAATATGTAAGTACATACTTAGGTACTACATGATTGTAGTGCTCAGTATTACTTGCAAAATAGTTCGGGAGAGAATATATCTGATTCTATTAGTATTTTTGAAGTTATCACACAAATTACTTCACAGATATGAAAATTTTAAAATTCCAAACTAAAAATTCGAATGTAAGTAATGAGGCACTGCTTTCCGAAGCGAAACAAGGGCAGATTCTATTTGTGTCTTAAAATATTATACCTTCCCTATTTAAACATCGTTCGCATGACCATCTATACCAAAAACAGTTTTCACGCCTATCATTTATATACCTTACATTTTGCAAAAGCGATAAACGAAATTATAGGAATGATCTTAAAGAAATTTTAATTTGCACATGTGTACCTACGCGTACACCTTCCTGTATGGGCTACCAATCACTAAAAGTTTTCTCTTCAAAATAGCTCATCGTTACCTGGTAATGGTCAGACACATCGTGAGAAGGGCCCGTCGAACGTATTACCGTATAAATAATTCAGCATATCTTTAGCGGCATTATGTCATTCACAGCGTTACCTTTTAGACGAGTATTTACACAAAAGAAGAGCGAATCAAAAATGATAATCACATGCAAATCTAGGGATCGTTTCGTTACCCTTAGCTAGTCAATTTGCCGGAGATGAGATAAAAGGTTGATTACAAGAGAACAAACTTATCTTTTAAGAACATTCCTTTTTGTTAAACGTAAGCTGTAACGTTCTATTGGACATCGTTATTTCATAGACGTGTATAAATTATACTCGTTATTACGGTCTAACTGATAAAATGCAGTATAAAATAAACGTGTTCCATGTTTATTTTGTCTTTTTCTTATCTTTGACTTCAGAGAATCATGATGACAGGGACAAATAATTTTTAAAATGGAGTAATTTTATACTGCATTTTATTAGTATGTCCATTAATAAACACCGTGGGCCTTATTAATAAACGCGCTTTATGTTAATCCGAGTTTAAAATGTTTCCGTCTTTATAAATATATGTTTAATATAAAAACAATATTCCGAATTCCAAATTCCTGCACGATTTTTTGTTTCTTTTAATAAATAATTTACTATTTTTACTAATTTACTATTTATATTTCTAATTCAAAATTGATTCCTAACCCATCTGACACATAGATAAAAGGAAGGCATAGGATTTTGGGGACGTAGGATTTATCCGTGCATGTTAAAAGTTTATTGTTAAGTTTACCTAAATTTTGCTATGGTGAATGTAATATTTTGTATATCTAATAAATAACCTACTCGAGAAAATAGAGTTATATGGGTGGCGGCCGGAGGTCGCAGAGAAACTCCAAATTGGTCTTAATATTTAATTAAGAACAGAAATTACAATGATAAAATTATTTAACTAAAAGACGTGAAACCGAGTCGATGCGAGAACACGGATTCTCCTCCATTCCCACGATACATGGGAACTGGCGTAAGCGCTGCGTCAGCTCCTCCGATTCCTGCGTTCACGCTACACGCTAGGGTTGTGCATCAGGGTCTATGCGCTAGGGTTGTGTAACACCTCCCCCCGTAGAACAGCGACTATTGAAGACCTTGGTCAGAAATGGAGCTGGATACTCATCGTCTTTGGAGGTACTTGGGGTGACACGCATTTCCTTCAATTCAATATGCTCTGTATTAGTGACTTTGATTTGCTTCATCCGATATCTGCGGTACACCAATACGATGATAGTTAAGATGGTTCCAGTTAGTATGACTAGGTATATCGGGATAGTCATATGATATACGCTGTAGTCTAACTTCGACTCTATGTTCACTGGTGGCTGCACGGCGACTTTCGTGTTGATCGAATGCAATTCATTGAGACTGATAGAGTTCAACTTGAAGACTGGTGGCGTATGTGGAATCGACGAAAGGTTCTCAGGTAAGTTTATTATTTTAAGTACTCTTCCTTTAAGGCTGTCATGGACGTTTGAGATAGTGAAGTCAGCTGTTCCCAAAGAACACATGTGTGGGATTATCGCTAGATAGCTGCCCCGAAGTACTTTGTAGAGGTCTTGACCACAGGATAGATGTACCTTGGTAGCGTTAGGGAAGCAGATGATGTAGTGTCTATCGTCGAGCTGTTCGAGAGCAGGTTTCATCAGTGAGACTTTAAATGGGTTGCAGATCTCTTTTCTTTCATGGGTAAGAATAAGTTGATGGATGCAATCTTCAGTTGAGTGGCTCTGCATGCTGTGGTTCTCATCGCAAAGATACCATTTACTGATCTTCGGACATTCTGCCTCTATGTACTTGAAATCTTTTCCGTATATTGCTAGTAAGGGAAAGGGTGGTGTAAGGATTTCCAGATCGTTATTGGGAACAATAGATAATTTATACATATCATATATTTGGGCAAGGATGATAGGAAATTTAAATACTATAATAATTTTATTATCTAAGTAGTATGCTCCTACTCGAATAATGTTATAATATTCTCTAATATCTAAATCTAATATTTTATCGTTACCGTATAAGTTTCTTAACTTAACAATTAAACTAGTAATGGAATTTAAACTTAAAACCGAATGATGCATAGTAGACGTCCTTATGAAAGCTAGTATGGTTTCTAATGTTCCTAACTCTAAAGAGATGGAATCTACGTTATCTCCTAAAATTAAAAGAACCTGTGAAAGGTGAATGTGTCTAGCAAAATCACTATAACACGTGATATTAACTAAAAACTGTTCTATCCTATCCTGATTTTTAACTAAATTTGTAATTAATTCAGAGTAATGAGCCATCCATTCCTTGGTAATGCTGACATGGCTATTGAATTCAGTTACCAATTTGTTATTGCTGTCTTGTAAAACTTCAATGGCACGGTTATATCGTATGGCATCGGTATAATCGAGGTTGCCGCTAATACTCTTTATAATGGATCCAAGACCATCTATGAGACCTCTTTTCACGCGTTTTAATTGAAACGTATCTAACTGATCAGACACACTTTGAAGCTTATTTTTAAGATAATTTATATGAGGTTCGAAAAAAAAGGAAGTTTTATTGTTTAAATCTGGTGTTATACTATGTAATTGGTCAATGACCATATCTAACTTTGTTCGCAAATCCTGTAAATCTATAGTTTGTACGAATGAATGATAGTGCGATATAATACGTGTTTGGCCAAGTTTAAAGGGAAGTATGCCTGGGCCGTCCCCGAGATTTTCAAGTGTTATCTCTTGCGACAGGGCTGCGCCTAGGAGATGAATCACGAGGAGGGTCCTGCAACAAATTTGTATTTTTGGGTACTCTTTTTAATCTCGATTTAGCTGTAAGTCCAGGTTTTTTTCGGGTGTAAATGTGAATCGGGAGGTCAGTTAATACTTTATCGCGAACGTAACGTGGAGCCAGCTTGCGTCGGGAAGCTAACGGATTCCTTACAAAGACTTGCTGATCAGGTGAGTATTCAACAGGTGCTTCACGGTTTTTATTACGGTTATCAGTTAAATCAGCACGACGTGAAGCACTGGCATCTTGAATTAAGTTATACGTTATACTCATGCGGTTTTTATGATCTATAATATATTGTTGTAATAATTGTGATGATAGATCAGCGGTAAATGGGTCGCGGGGATCAAAATGTCCTGTGATCAGTTCTATAGGTTTGCACCGGGTAAAACTATGGATTGAATTATTGTAGGCTAGAAGAGCATATGACATTAAATTTATAGTAGACTCGTTTTTTTGTTGTATCTTAAGTATGCGGAGATGTTCCAATATCGTTGAATGGAAACGCTCGACGATTCCATTCTCATTGGGGGTATGTGAGACTACCTTATGATGTTGTATGTTATGTAATTTTAAGAATTCTGTCACGAGCTGATTCGAAAATTCGGGTCCGTTATCGGAAACAACAGTAATTGGCATGCCATGATGAGTGGAGAATTTAAGTAAGGCTTGAACTACACTAACTGCGGTACTGTCTCGCAAATGGTATGCTTGAGCATATTTTGAAAAACTGTCAACTATGGTCAAAAACTTTTCATGTTCTATAGTTAATAGATCTATGTGAACTAATTCAAATGGTTTACTGGCAGGTGGAACTATACAAAATCTTTGCCTTATTGGGTTGCGGTCATACTTAGCTTGGCCGCAAATTGTGCAATTATTAATGAACTTTGTAATATGCTCACGCATTTTAGGCCAGTAAAATTTACGTGACAGAGCTAAGTAACATTCATTTATACCGCGATGGTTGGTTTTGCCATCGTGGTATTTACCTATAATGTCCTGCTGTCGCAAATAGTCTGAAACGTTCTCTAATTCAATTTTTGTCAAAACGAGTTTCATCGCAGAATTCGTAAAAGCTCTCTGTATGATAGGTATTATAGAGTACATAGCCTCAGATGGACTAATTAATAAACCAGTCTTAACTTTGGGGTCGATATAAGTCTTGATAACCTTAATAACGTCTTCTTGAAGGTTTAACTTTGATATCTGAATTGAAGTCCGCGTATGCGTATCGAATGGTTTGGTAACGACTGGCTTGCCCTTAATATCGCCTACTACAGTAAATACAATTTGGTGGGTGAATTTATTTAATGGATCATCGGTAATCGGCACTTCCAAAATGGGGCCTTCGGCATCTGAGTGAGCTGTTAAGGTTTCAGAATCAGCAACGCTCTCAGTTGCAGTTACTGTCCTAGAACCATCTGATGAATCCTGTGACAGATTAACTGCAATTGAATCTGTCACTTCGTTATTAATTTGGATACGTGATAACGCGTCTGCATTGGTATTGTGCTTGCCCAACTTATAAACGACTGTGAAATCATATTCAGATAGTTTAAGGCGCCATCTTGTAAGTCTCGAATTGGGTTCCTTTAAATTCATAACCCACTGTAAGGGCTTATGATCGCTGAGAATTTTGAATTTTCGGCCGAATAAATAGGGTCTAAAATACTTTGTGGCCCAAACGATAGCCAAAAGCTCTTTTTCTATCGTGCTGTAGTTTGATTCACTAGTATTTAGTGTCCTGGATGCATACGCGATTGGTTTGTCAGACCCTACAGGTCCTTGAGACAAAACAGCACCTATAGCGACGTTGGAGGCGTCAGTCGTTAGCAAAAATTCTTTATCAAAATCGGGGTACTGAAGAATGGGGTCATTTATTAACAAGGTTTTACAGTGATTGAAACAATTGATATAATTTTGATCTAAAGTGATTTTATTGCCCTTCTTCAGACATTGTGTCATGGGTTTCGTTATGCGAGCAAAATCAGGGATGAACTTCCTGTAATACCCAAGTAAACCGAGAAAACGTTTGATTTCGGTTATGGTTTTTGGCAGTGGATAATTAGCTATGGCTTTTATTTTATTCGGATTGGGTTTGACTCCTTCTGTAGTAATAACGTGTCCAAGAAATTCAGTTTCCAACTTCAAAAATTCAGACTTATCTAACTGGATTTTAAAGTTAGATTCTCGCAATTTTTTGAACACTTTTTCTAAATTAACCATATGTTCCTGTAAACTAGTGCTAAAAACAATTATATCATCCAGATAGACCAAGCATACCTCATTTTGCAGGTCTTTGAGGACGTTGTCCATGACCCGCTGAAAAGTGGATGGTGAATTTTTAAGACCCATGGGCATTCTCAAAAATTCATAATGCCCATGTTCGACGCTAAATGCTGTTTTATGGATATCTTTGGGGTCCATCTCTACCTGATAAAAGCCACTAGCTAAATCCAAGGTACTGAAGTATTGACATTTACCTAATTTGTCAAGGACATCTGTGATATTCGGGATTGGGTACTTATCGTCAATCGTTTTCTCATTCACCTTTCTAAAGTCTATGACAAGACGCCACTTGGTTTTTCCGGAAGCATCGGCCTTTTTGGGCACAACCCAAATAGGGGAGCTCCACGCAGAATCAGATGGTCGTATGATATTCTGCTCTAACATTTTTGCAATCTGATCTTTAACTTCTTGTCTGTGGATGTGTGGGTATCTATAACTTTTGGTATATACAGGGGTCTCATCGGTGGTTTTTATGCAATGTTTTATCTTGTTAGTGAATGTAAGGGGTTCACCTTCAAGATAAAATACATCAGCATACTGTTCGCATAACGATGTTAAATTGACAAATTCTTCTTGATTTAGATGATCTGTGCGAAGTTTAGGTAAAATATATTTAGCGCGTTCCGATATGCTGCTATGCTGCACACGCTCGCACTCAACATTGAAAATTTCACCTACTATTGGCCGGTCCATAGAGAAGACGATGTCATTAAGAGTTTCATTACTAACTTGTACCAACCCTCGACTATCCTTTACTTTAGTCAAACAGTCAGAAATTGTACAGTTACACAAAATTTGGTTGGGGACGAACACATCTCCATCGACGGTATTAATAGGTAATCGGACTAATTTTGAAGACTGAGCAGGTATAACATTTTCGTAGAGATTGACATTACGTGAATTATACATTTTAATTGGTATGACTGCATTACGAGTGGACAGAGTTTTATCTTTTAAATTAATGTTGGATTCCCAATTATTTAATAAATCCAGTCCTATTAGCCCATCAAAGTAATTGTGGAATTTATAAATGAATAGCGTAATGTCAGTCTCTTCTTTAAATTCTGAAAAGCATGGTAAAGTAATCGAGTAATCATGTCTACTAGTCGCGTGCACATTAGTCACTTCGAACGGCTCATAATTTAGGGGAATATGACAAAAGTATTTCTCAACAGCAGAAGGACATATGAAAGACTGATTGGCACCGGTATCGATAAGAAATTTTAATGGGGGATTATTAATCTGAACATAGACCAGCTGTCGCTGCGTCTGTAGATTTACTTCTATTTTGGCTTTTCGGATTTTAAAACCTTTTGAAAATTTTCAGTATTCTCTGGTGCAGGCTCCTGATTAACCTCCTCCACAGAGACACCTTCGTTATATACCGGTTGTTCATAAAAATTTGGCTGAGGTGAATAATAGTCATAGTAGTCAGTATAATATTCGTCCACGTAGTCATAGTCAAAATCAGGGTTGTCAAATTCGTAGCCGAAATCATTAAAATTTACTTCACGCGCCTTAAAATAATTATTAGGCGGTGGGTTCCCAAATTTTCGCCAATCGTGACCCGATGGTGGCATTGGATTTGAAACATAGTGACTGACACCACTCATCGGTTGTGAAAAATTATTACGAATCGGTGGTGGTAAAGGTTGCGGCCTTGACGGTAGCTTAAAAGTGTTATTATGTGGGTTATAATTCGGCGGCGGTGTCCCGAACATTTGTTGAGTACGGCTAGGTCCGCGATATTGAGGTATCATTTGATTCGGTCTCCAACCTTGAGGAGTTTGGGGGTACCTAAAATGTCGCGATGTATTAGGAACATTAAAATTTTGACTCCCGGCTGGCCTTGACATTTGAAAATTATTTAAAGGCAAGTTAAAGGTACTTACTGGTATAGGAGGTTGCGGCTGCCAGGCTTTTTTTGGAAGAACGCTGTCGTTGCGTTGCTGCAAATAAAGAGTATTGAGTTCCTCTTGTACAAAACTTAATGCTTTTTCCATACTTTCGGGACGCATACAACGAATTCGTGAACCTAATGGCTCTTTAAGTCCTCGCAAATAGCATTGAAGAGTTAATTTTTTATACAGTGTCCGTTTAGCTTCAATTGTGGTCTGAACAGATTCGTGCAAAGAAATATATGTCATTATAGTACTGAAAAGACTTTGACACCGCTCATAAAATTCTTGGGGGCTGCTGGACCCCTGGGTCTGCAAGGATAAATCGTTGTAAAGCGCAGTCTCATCACGGTGGTCTGCGAAATTGTTAATTAAGGCATTTCGAATACCTAGCCAGTTTTCTGGGATGCCATTTGAATTAATTAATCTAGCGGCCGGTCCAGTTACTTTATTTAATATTCCGTTCAATAGCGACAAGTTCACAAAATCATTACCCGGCTCGTTTTTAAAATAGGTTACCACTAGTTGATCACACAAATTAATGAACCTAGTTAATATGTGTGGGTTGCCATCGAATTCGGGCACCAGTCGAAGGGCCTTGAAAATACAGTCAACAGAATCACTAGCCATTTTATCTATTATTTCTGTGTCCGAACTCAATAAATTCCTATGCTCGTCTATATAAGTGTTTCTGCCTATTTTAATTCTAGTTTTACTATCGGTACTCATATATTAAAATTTAAAAAAATCAATTTTATGTTAACACTGAGAAAGAGCTAATAAAATACGTTAATAAAATACCTACGTTAATAAAATAATGCTAATAAAATACCTACTTATAAAGGAATATATTCTTGATATATAATTAATTAATAGACTTTAAGGAACATTTAGGAATTAGATAGGAATAGCAAATACTTGAAGATTCAAGGTACTCACTGCATTTTGGTATCTCTGCTGATCGATGTCTTGATCTCCCTGGCCTCCTCCCGTCTTGTGTTCGATACTCGATTTCGGCTTGAAAACCGGCAGCCTCGCGGGGCCCGGACCGATTTTTGGTCGGAAATCTTGACGCGACGCGGCTGTCGAGTATCCTACCGACTGCGCCAGTTATATGGGTGGCGGCCGGAGGTCGCAGAGAAACTCCAAATTGGTCTTAATATTTAATTAAGAACAGAAATTACAATGATAAAATTATTTAACTAAAAGACGTGAAACCGAGTCGATGCGAGAACACGGATTCTCCTCCATTCCCACGATACATGGGAACTGGCGTAAGCGCTGCGTCAGCTCCTCCGATTCCTGCGTTCACGCTACACGCTAGGGTTGTGCATCAGGGTCTATGCGCTAGGGTTGTGTAACAATAGTGTAAACATTTTATTTTGAAAAAATCTTTTATTTTGTTCACATTTCTAATGTATCTTGTAATGGAAGAAAATTAAAAAGAAATCCACATTGGAACTTGTGAAATATATCTTATCGTAAAGGAGCAAAATGTTTCGTCTGATCGCAACAATAAAACATGTTGTTTGTACTGATTCAGCTACAACGGAGAACAGGTGAAATCGTACCTAAACACATTTGTAGCACACCTAGATTTATTTTAAGTACTGAACATAAAAATGTCTACTTTATTTTCTTATAAATTACGAGCAAACAGTCGTTTGAGGGGCAAGTTTAGCGAACTTTTTCTTTAAATAACTTTTACTTAAAACTTAAAATACCTAAGAATTTTTAAGGTATTTGGTTGTTGTATGAAAATAAAAAGAGTTAATTAATTACAAGAATTCAGCCCGCGAGTTTGAGTGCTGGGTAAAGAGTCTGCTAATATAAGTAAGTATGTACTTTAAATGCTTCAATTGTATTGTGTCGAAATAGTTTGACACAACTTGTATACAAAGGGTGTGCAACTAGCAATGCATGTTTCGTATAAACATACTAGATGTTATATACCTATCAATATTCAGTATTCATAAAACTTCAAAACAAAAAAATACCTAAACATTATTTCGAAAACAATAAAACAAAATGAATATTCTTGAGCCATTGCAACCTCAAAGGATTGCGAACAAAGCTTTACCTAAGTTTACTGAAAACCTGAGTAGAATCGAGACTAGTCATTCCCATCCATCTTTAGGTGCTCGCTTCGCTTGTTGTCGTCCACAAAAACAAACTAAAAATTCAAATGGTTGCCATCAAGTATTCGAGAAACGAACGCTCTTCGTTAGGGCAGCGCCGCCCCTTACCTGCACTGCATATGTTACGCACTACACGCTACGTACTAGCTTGTTTTTTACCAAACTACAATCCCATTTGCTTTGTTTATTTGGTACCAGTTGACGTACGAGCTAAATCGAGTTTCTTTTGATTCGAATACAGTACAGTCGTACTGAAAACAAAGGGCCAAGACAGGAATATAAATAAACATGTACCTACTATACAATATAATCGTTCATGTGTAAGTCTAGGGTCTCGTTTTAACTTTCATCTTTATGTTTCTTTCTTCGTTACTTTACTTTATTATTGGTGCACAGGGATGTAAAATATTTCCTATATTTTAAATATTTTTAACAATATATCAATAAATCTAAAACTTTCCAAATTATTTAATGACAGAACAATTATAAGTTTAGAAGAGTAAAAAATGATATGATTCCACTGCGCTTGTCATAAAAATCAACTTATAAGTAAAATAGGTATAACCTAATAAATCCAATTTCGTTCTTCACAAAACATTTTATTTTTAATGTACTCACCAGATTGATGTTGCTTTCATTAAGAAAGTTGTACTAGCTTTTTTATCAGTATAGTTATAGCTCTTTCTTTCTCAGTTTGTTTGGATAAATTTTCAAAATGGTACTCTAGGGATAAATTTGTATTAAATATATTGAGAACGCTAAACCCATTATAAAACTTGAAGGGCGACGTAAGGCAAGTCCGTAACAAGCATGTCTCTATTAATACTTGTTAAGTTCTCGGACAAGACAAAGGGTTGTACTCAAGTAATGACTACTTCAAGAACCCTCATAATGACAGCTATAATTATTAATTTATAACTCATTCCGATAATGTCTTGGAGCTCTCTCTAAGAAAATCGTCACGTTGCCTACTGAGATTTAAGATGTCTAGGTATAACTAAAGTTTTATTCTGTCGATGTCGTTATAATTTACATAATTAATTATTTTTGTATTTTCGCAAAGTTTCTGCGAATGTTTTACGAATATATCAGAACAAGAAACAATTTGAAGTAATATTAAGTAATGTAATTTTATTTTATTAGGTATGTAACAGTAACTTCATTTGCAACTGCACTTCAAAACTTTCAAAATGATCATATTTAATAAAATAGGTAATAATTGCACTCTTTTACTCTTGTCTGAATTTAGCATCTGTTACGCTTATTTAACAATTGTTTTTTTTAATCTGATAATACAACTGTATGTAGGTATAAACGGATAAAAATTCCGTTGACTTCCGTTGAAAAATAATTTATAAATGATCCTTCTCATATTATTACAGTATTATAAATAGATCATTGGTCGCCCTAACAAATTAATAATGTCGTTAAAACCAGAATTATTGCCCGGAACGAAGCTCAGAATAGAGAAATAATTCAACCAACATAGGACTAAAATATTCATGGACCAATTACCCAAATTTATAACGTAAGGTACCTATTACATTAACATGCCTACCCACAGTAAGAGATTAAACCTATAATTTACCTTAAAATTATGTAGTCACAGTTATTCCGTTCGAAGGAACTATTGGGTCAAATTTTTTATTACTCGGATATTTAAGACACGAAAACTACAGATTAATAAAAGTGTAAAAAAAGATATTACTTAATACCAACTTACATAAAATAATGACTGTATATTGTATTCACCACGTTTTGATGCAAAAAAGTTGCAAAATCCCTTTTCCGATACTATGTAAAAAAACTCAATGCTACTATGAGGTGAAAAAGGGAAACGTCATTGCTTGCATTTTGACTATAACTGTACGTGTACAGTTATAGTTGAAAATCCTTTGATCTTTTCTACAATACTAAAATATTCCCGTAGTAACTTCAGAACAAACAAAACAACCGATCCGGGATGCGTTAGTGAATTCTATGAGAATAAATTTTTAATAACTCGTCTAGACTAAACATTCACGGAGAGATTTTTGCTTCGCCAATACTCAATACCAAGTTTTCCACTTAAGAAACCAGCATTGATCGGAGCACGGTTTATTGGCTGCCAGAGAAAGTCCGCCCGTTCAGCGAATTCATTCCTCTTGTTTAGACTCAATCACATTCAACATAGTAAAGTGGAGAATAAAAACTATAATGAACCACCAAGTTCGTCTTTCAAATGTCTGCCCGCCTGAAAATTCGAGCTAGCGCTACTATTCTACTACTGCTACTATACTATTCGTTCACTAAACGTTTCGACAAAGTATCGATGCCTTGTACCTTTTACTTTATCATAGGATATAATTATTGTAGTGAAACGACAGGTGCATGACGAACAACTGTTTATTTCTTATTAGACGGTACATGGTAATACATAAATTTTATACTACCTTCTAATAATAATTAAATATACTACATCTTTCCCCTTAAAGGAATCAGATATATGTATAGATATACACCAAAATATCAACTTAACAGAACGAGTTTTAACGAGTTTCACCATTGAACAAGATATTAAGATATACTTAATATTATGCTTACGTACTAACAAAAATTAAGATTTCTTAAAATATAAAGCAAGCCTTTCACGAGCTTTATGAGCCGCTAACCTAGGTAGTGCCTTATCTGACCCCTTGGGTGACATGCTTTGCGAGCGAGATGGTTCACCGACCTCGCTGGGTACACCCTCGTCTGTTCCCAACTCCTGCGCATCATCATACAGGTCCTCATCATCATCACTCTCTTTTCCCTTGGGGAAAACAGAATGTGATTCAGTAGCGCCAGTACAAGTTTCTGCCCTCAATATGTGCCTTCGGTTGCGTCTATATTTCCTACCCAAATCATCCGTTAGGAAATAAGAGCGCGGCTGCGGCGCAGGTGCTAGTACGCGCATGCGTCTCCTATCCTTGCCATTGGAGTCGGCGACTATAACTTGCTCACCCGGCTTTAACTCAGAAAGATTTGTTGAGCGCAAATCATAGTATTGTTTGTTATGATCACGGTTACGTATGATGTTTGCAAAGTCCTTGTTATTATTTAGATCCGGTTGGAGTTTGTTAATATTTACCGGTAAACGAGTATTAATACGTCGACCCATTAACAGTTGAGCCGGTGAACTAACTCCGTTTCGAGGAGTGGATCGTAAATTTAACAAACCTAAATAAAAATCGGAACCTGCTTTAATCGATTTCTTAATAATATTTTTGACCGTCTGCACCGCACGCTCACTCAGACCGTTCGCTTGAGCGTAGTTCGGCGATGTTGTAGTATGTATGATACCCCAGTCTAAACAAAATTGTTTAAATTCTTTAGATGAATACGCCGGACCGTTGTCAGTAATGAGCTCCGATGGTATACCATGCCTCGCAAACTGATCTTTCATCGCTACTATTACAGCCTTCGAACCTATACCAGATAAAACGTTAACTTCTATAAAATTTGAAAAGTAGTCAACTAGAAGAAGAAAATATTTATTTTGAAAAACAAATATATCCGAACCGACTTTCCTCCAGGGTAAGTCGGGGATCGCGTGAGGAATCATAGGTTCCCTGAGCGGCATCGCGGCGTGCTCGGCGCACGCGGCGCACGCCCGCACGGCGCGCTCCACGTCCCGCGCCATGCCGCGCCAGAACATCACGTCCCGCGCGCGCCGCTTGCAGCGGTCTATGCCCAGGTGGCCCTCATGCACACGACTTAACATTTCTCCTCTCAGTTTGCTTGGAATGAAAACTAAATTATCTTTGAAGAGTACTCCGTTTATGTATTCAAACGATTGTCTGTACGACCAGTGTGGTCGTACTAATTTATCGGTATCGCGCTGATATCGAGGCCATCCGTTAAGCACATATTCAATAATCAATTTGCATTCCCTATCCGATCGCGTCTCATGTCTGACCTCCTGAATTTTCTTATCGCTAAATTGTACATTATTTATAAGAAAACAACTTTGAGCCTCAACTTCCGAAGATAGCTTGTCGTGCATTAATTCCGGCAGAGCCGCACGAGATAAAGCATCGGCAACATACATATATTTACCTGGTTTGTACACGACAGAAAAACTATAGCACTGGATGCGTAACATCATGCGTTGTAATCGCGCCGGGACTGCGTCTAACGGTTTTCTAAAAAGGGATTCCAGAGGCTTGTGATCAGTTTCTACCGTTACATCCGACCTCCCGTAAACGTATTGGTGAAACCTTTCTAGAGCGAATACGATCGCGAGCATCTCCTTTTCGATTTGTGCATATCGAGATTGGGTCTCCGTTAGAGTAAGAGAAGCGAACTCCACCGGGCGGCCGGCCTGCAGCAGCGCGGCGCCCAGCGCGCGCGCGCTCGCGTCCACCGTGAGCAGCACGGGCTCCGCGGCCGAGTACAGCGCCAGCACGGGCGCGCCGCACAAGGCCGCCTTCAGCTGCGACACCACGCCGTCGTGAACACTATCCCAGCTCCATTCGGTACCCTTCTTTAATAAGCACCGCAAAGGAGTAACAATGCTTGCATAATTAGGTATAAATTTTGACAAATAATTCGTCATACCTAAGAATCGTTCCAAGGATGCTCGATCATTCGGATTGGGCATGTCCGATATTGCTCTTAATTTATTTGTTTCGATTTGCATACCTTTCCTACTGAAACTGTGTCCCAGGTACGTCACCTGTTCGACACAAAACTCGCATTTATCCTTATTAAACCTGATACCGGCCTGGCGGGCTCGATCCAGCACCCGCCTAAGTCTTAAATCGTGTTCCTCTTTTGTCCGACCGTGTACAATTATATCGTCAATAAAAGAGTGCACGCCCTCTAGGTCCTCGAGAATTTGACTAATCTTTGCATGAAACACTTCACTGGCGCAACTTATACCATACGGAAGACGTAAAAACTGGTATCGACCAAACGGGGTACCGAAAGTGCATAGATCGGCACTCTCATCGTCGAGTTGAATCATCCAGAAGCCCGACCGTGCATCTAACTTACTAAAGTACCGCGCGCCGTGCAGTTTAGTGGCGATGTCGGTGAGCGTGGGCAAGGGGTAGTGCGCGCGGCGCACGGCGCGGTTGAGCGGCCGCGGGTCGAGACATACGCGCACGCCGCCGTCCTTCTTAACCGGTAACACGATCGCATTCACCCAAGCGGTCGGATGAGACACTTTTCTAATTACACCTATTCGTTCCATATGATCTAATTCATTTTTCAATCTATCGCTTATACCTATAGGAATTTTTCTGACAGGACATACTGACGGACATACTGTTTTATCTATGATAATTTTGTATTTTCCTGGTAATTTGCCTACACCCTGAAATAAATCACTGTAACTATCTATATCTATTGAAAATAACCGCTTAATCAAGCCTAAATTTTCACATGTAAATTTCCCTAGTACACTTTGACAATTATCCTTTGTTATAATAAATTGAATTAGATGTTTTTTGTTTTTATAAAACCACAGCATTTCAATCGATCCTAGAATACACAAATAGTTACCGCAGAAAGACTGAGCTCGTATGTTACTCGGCTTCAAGTCAGACAAAGAATATCCTAAATACTTTAATGTATTAAAAGACAGTACATTCAGATCAGAACCAGAATCTAATTTAAATTTTTCTGTTTTATGATTTTTACATAATATCAAAGTTTCATACCATTTATTAATATTGTCCAGGGTACCTGTTTCTAAAGTAGATACATAAAACAACTCTTCTGTATCGTCATCTTCACGCAGCTCATACACTTGCTTACCAGCCCGCAAAGGACACATCTTTTTGAAATGCCCCTTGTTACCGCACAGAAAACACTTTATAAACTTAGCCGGACACTGATAACTATTAGAATGATTATTTCCACACGCGTCACAACCCTTAATTTCGCGATCACAATATCGTGGTTCAAATCTACGCGTCGGTCCCGACGACGGTGTGTCCGGACCGCCTCCGCCGCGCGGCGCTGCGGCCGCGGCGGGTCGCCCGCGCGTCAGCCGCGCACCCGCCTGGCCCCCGCCGCCGCCGTGCGCCCGTCGAGCGCCTCTCGTACCATACACTGCATCCACGGCGACACCAGAACCAGATATTCCGTCAGAACTTTTAGCCACCTCAATTTGCTTATTCTCCTCATGAGATATCTCGTTGGCTTGGCAAATTTTGATTGTTTTTTCCAACGTCAAATCATCCGTACGTAACAACCTGTCTCGTACGGCACCATCCATTACTCCACATACTATGCGATCCCGTATTAGCCCTTCCTCGAGATGCTCAAACTCACAATGTTGACACAGCAGTCGTAAAGCTGTCACGTAGGTATCGATGTTTTCACCAATTTCCTGATTGCGAGTGAAAAATCGGAATCGAGCCATCGTTGTGTTTTGCTTCGATCCAAAATGTGTGTTAAATTTTTTCACCAACACGTCGATGTCGTCTTGATTTTCATCTTTGAGGAATTTAAAAGTGGAATATATGTCATAGCCGTCTGGACCTATTAGATTGATGAGAAGGCTAGCCTGCACTTCCTTCGTTTCCTTCCATACACCCGAAGCCTTCAAAAACACGCAGAATTGCTTGTACCACTTTCGCCACGCGTCGGCCCGGCACGCCGGCCCACCCTCCAGAACTAACTCCGATGGAGGCCGCGCGTGCTCCATATTAGACTCGGATAAACACAACGGTGTAAAACAATTCAATTATTATAATCGCACTAGACGCACTAATAGTCACGTCACTGTTTTATTGTAATTTATATAAAGCCACCGCTGTCACCATGTAGTGTAACGACAGGTGCATGACGAACAACTGTTTATTTCTTATTAGACGGTACATGGTAATACATAAATTTTATACTACCTTCTAATAATAATTAAATATACTACAATGAACATGAAAGCTATATGAATATTATTTTATGTGTATCCATCTACAACACCAAAGGTCCATAAATCATAATGTCGACGTTAAAACTATGATTTCCAATAATTATTTGAGTATCTAATTATTCATTGTAGTGGTACCTAATATTACTAGCACTGCTCTGGCCATAAATTAGTGAAATATAATCCTAAATATTTTTTGATACCTACTTTAATCCACACAAGCCAATTATCACTCATTTTACTTCATGTTACATGTAACATGTCATTTCATGTAACAGATTTGGTTTCAATTATGCTTTATTATGGCTTTCTCATAATAGCTTAACTAAGTAAGTACAATATTAAATACGCGACAGATAGTTCTTGCATGCCTCACAATATGAAGTAATGACTTCAGCTACCAATTGTGAGATGAGTTAGAGTTTCGCTGAAACATTTAGTTCTGCTGCATTGTTCTCGGTCAAATATTTGCTAATGAAGGAACTCATATAGCATTTTCCTGGCTACCATTGTTAATTTAAAAATATGAAATAACTACTTGAGTTTCAAACTGTTATTTGAACGTCAGCTGCATGCGTTGTTAAATTAAAAACTTATGAGTACGATGTAGCAAGTTATCATTATTATTAATAATGTTATTTTTAATTGAATTGAGGAAGCAAACGAGCATGCAGCACCACCTTTCCGCTGCCGCCCATGACAACTGTGACCGACCTAAACAAGACTCAATTTAGGGACTTGGATGTTTAGTAAAGTTAACAGATGGTGTAACTTACTACAGAATACATTAATTATTGGGAAGCAATTTTTTATTAACTTTTCATGGCGTACAACATTTTGTCATGAATAATAACATAAAAGAGCTACTTGATTGGTGATCTTCTCACAAAGGTGTTTTAGTGGCTAAAGATTTGAGCTTATATACTTTTTCAATGTAAAATATGAAGCGCTCATAGCCCGGCGGCTTGCGTCGATCCTAAGCGATCGACAAAGTTAATCAACAGCAGGCGCGGACGGTAGTCGGACGGGTGACCGCTAGTGGCAAAATATCTTGAGCGCTTCCGTGCTTCGGAGGGCACGTAAAGCCGTCGGTCCCAGTTGTTATCGATTGATAGCAGTCGTTAAGCCATGTCGGAGGCCTTCGGGCGGAAACTTTCGACACTGGGTTGGCCACTAACCCCTCCACCAATCCGCATTGGAGCAGCGTGGTGGAGTAGGTATATGTCAACTGTACTACAGCAAGTCAATTAAGTCCCCGTCTGTGTTGCTTAAGTTGTTTTCTAAGATATAAATGTTTGGAACTGTTTACTTATGGAGTAGCAATGGCAGTTTAGAGGACTGAGAGGCTTCATTCATGTTGCGTTCAAGACAAGTTTCTATTTTCATGGTACACCCTGCTGAATGGCACCAGATATTTTCTGGTTACTGGAGTCTCTATGACCTAATTTAAAAAAAAAATCATACATGGAGCATGGAGTATGATCTAGGTCTCCTCATTGATGGGTGCTTAGTAGTTGGCCATTGATAGGTTGAAAGTAATTTTGCAATGTTTGAGTTTTCTATTTGCCTGATTTAATACCAACCTCTTATAAAGACGACCGTGATTGATCTCATGGTTAACGACATGGTTTAACGACAGTTGTAACAACTGAGACTGACGGCTTTACGTGCCCTCCGAAGTACGGAAGCGATCCAGATTTTTTTACCACGATATTTTAGTCGCCGTGCATATAGAATTGCCACTCCCCTTTAAAAACAAATTTATCACCTGTGCTCACTGTTCGATTCAGCTTGTAATCAAAATTTATTTAAGGCATTTTAATTCAATCAATTTAATTTAAAATAAGTCAATCTACTAGATTGACTTCGACTGAAAATCGACCGCCCCTGCATTTTTTAGGGTTCCGTAGCCAAATGGCAAAAAACGGAATCCTTATAGATTCGTCATGTCTGTCTGTCTGTCTGTCCGTCTGTCTGCCAGTATGTCACAGCCACTTTTCTCCGAAACTATAAGAACTACGAGTATATTGTTGAAACTTGGTAAGTATTTAACTTTAAACTTAATAATGAGTAAATTTATGACCATAATGGAAAGAATATTTCTACGTTTCGCGAAGAACTTGTAAGTACGCCAATATTAACCAAAGTAGATAACAGTCTTAATCTAGTTGTCTTGTTGCCATCAATCTTCTTAAATGGACAAGGAGTCAAAGTTCCCCGGAACCCAAAAGGTCATTTCCTCTTATAGTTAATTATAATAATTGGCGGAAGGGTCCCAAACCAGGGCCGTCTTATTGAAACACCGTGGTTACTCTACCCTTGTTAAAATTTAGTAAAACATAACTATACCTAATGTTGAATTTGCGATACATTTCATTTTATTATAACGAACTTTAGAAAAAAAAACTGACCCTAATGTGGTAAAGAAAAAGTACTAATTTAAGCAAAACAAAGAAGAGAAAGAGTAAGCAAAAGAAACTTCTTTCGTCTTTTGAAATTTTTTGGTTTGATATCCGAGGGGAGTTTTTGTGAACTCTAATTAATTAATACTTTTATAATTTAATTATAAAACGAGTTATATAAAAATTTTAATGTATTTTTGAATTTTAAGTCATTAAATACGAACTTTATGCAGTAATAAATATTTGTCAATAGATATATCGTGATTGACAATAAGAAAAGCAATTTAATTGTAACTAAATTACCTGTTCAATGTTAGCGAGACCCTTCATTTCTGCGTAACTTAATTACTGAAGCTAACTTGCAACCCGTGGTACTACATAACGACTTGTGTAAGAAGACCTGTTTCTGAAGTGTTCTTACGTATACGTTCCTCGTGCGTCTAATGGAAAACAAAGGTCTTCTAATTCAGCCGGTTCATGACTTCAGCTATTATGGTGTATTTGAGAATGTAGATTAGCTATTGGTTCTATAACAGAGGAATATGTAAAGCAATTACTCTGCCCAAATAGTTTCAATACACATAGGTTAGAGTGCTTTCAGAGACTAATAAGTTAGCGAAATTGGCAGACAAATAAGTTTACCTATAAATGTTACTTAGAGGAATGGCTATACCAAAATAAAATGTATTTCGCTAGAGAGGCAAAAGAAGATGTTTGGAAAGGACTCACTTAAACGTTTTTATTGATAATGTTTTAGGCTAAGCGTCCACAGGTCGGTATCGTACGCATCGGACGTATCGCATTAATCAGATCGTAGTATTCTTTGTATGTGTAGGAAAGTGTGGCTGCTTCTATATTATTTTATGGGTTTTTTAATAAATATACTACAGAAAAGACCTTTCAGTTTAGACACTATATTTCAAACTCTATTGTTCTATTTTTACATACTTCTTCCTTTTTTCTATGTATGACAAATTAGTATAGGTAGGTATACAACCTCCAACAGTATGGAAAGTCATACAAGTGCGTCCACTGATCCGCATTGTACGGATCGCACATCGGCAATACCGACACCGATCCTCCGAGAGGCAAATTTTGCGATTTCAGCGATTTGCGATGCGTGCCGATGACGTCATACGGAATGCCGATCAGTGGACGCGCCCCGCGCACTGATATGAAGTTTCATTCGTTCATTCATTCATTCAGTTGGTGTCGGCAATCCGATTGCTGGTACTTGCGTCGACAATCAGATCGCTGCCGATACAGTGGACGCAGTATGGAAAAATAATGTGATTGATGCGACCAGTCCGATGCGTACGATACCGACCTGTGGACGCTTAGCTTTATTATGACGTCTATAAATCAAAGTATTATAAAATTGAAATGTCCAAGACAAATCTCATATAAAAAGTAATTGATCGATGTCTGTATATGAAAGATATTTGAAAAGAAACTATTCGGAATATGCAACATATTTACAGAGATTATTAATGTCAAATTCGTCTGTTTTAGTATATTTGTTTTTCCGCGTGTGTGTTCGGGCTAACTTCAGGAACTTACAAATGACGAAATAAAATTAATCCGTCTCGTAGTTATTAATATGCTTAATACCTATACTACAGGTTAATATTATAAGAAAGCTATACTGCAACAGTTATATTCTGTTTGGGAGGTATCAACGACTAGTACTAAAAGAATTGGACTCAGAATAAAAAAAACTATAAATTTTTAATAACCACTACGGTAGAGTTTTGAATAGGTAGGTAGGTGAAGGTAGACGAATTAGTAGGTGAAGTATTAGTACACGAATTACTTGTAAATGTTTGGAATCTAACGGGAATCTTTTTGAAATGCAATAGGTAACATTGAGGTATAAATAACACTGCCGTTAAACAAAAAAAAACTTTTTTTTGATAAAATCCGATTAGAAATCACTGGTCTCTACTTGAAAGTCTTTTTTGTGTTACACGCCGCAATGATTTTACGCTTGTTAACCTTTACCTAAGAATAGCAGCTTCTATAATTTAATTTCAGTAACTCATATTGACAGTAAAAAATATAGGTGGATAGGTAATATTTTCACATGACTACAAAACATTTTTCTGTCCCGAAATTCGGAAATTGTGATATTGTTATTTACATGTTATTTCAATACACGAAAATATCTGCAAAATCCACTGCAGTCATCTCCAATTAGGAAGCAAGTCTTACTCGAGTTTGGCTTTAAGCCAAATACTTTCGCTATAAAATCGAAACGAAAACGCTTGTTCTTGCTTATTTTTCTTTCAAATATCTCTTTTAGATACGTTTTCTATTTCTTGCTGTCCTCGCCCAAGTATCTTTTCTTTATTAATATAAGCCGTCCTCTTTTCAGCTCGGTAAACATGATCCTTGAGCTGACAAATATTCGTATTTGAAATAATTTTATCACGTATAATCCTATAAGTATAGTTTTGTGTTAAAGAAAAGAAATTGATGCTTTATGCGCTGTGCAGTATGAGTATTGAATTATGAAAATTTAATTGATTCAAGTTAAAACCAAATAAAAATTCAAGTTGGTTCTTTCGCTTTTAAATCAGAGACATAAAACTGGATGCTACGAAATTAATAACAAAGTATGCATATAATTTCGGTTCCTATAACATGTTGATATCTTGCCGGTAAACTTTTAATGTATGCCCGTTTTGCTTTGAATGCCGAGGCTAGAGCACGGAGGGAGCGAAACTTGCTCACTCGATCTCAGAATCTTGAAGAACTAATTTAACTACGTCTCCTAACTGCCACTTCAATAAATTCTGAGTAACATGTATTTTTATTTTATGTTTCAATTTATTCCCAACCCGACTTTGCGGTTCGTTTCTTATTCGTTCATTGAATCGTAAATAACAAATTTGCGGAGAAAAGGTTTGTTTCTTTTGTATGTTTTGTTAAATGAGATGTTAAACATTATTTAAATTTATTTTAGTAATGTCTAAAACAACAACAACTTAAAGTAATTTAAGTGTATTTTATTATAATTATAAATACAAATTATTAGTATTATGTGTCATACCTATCTGGGCAGTGATTGAATAGTTTGACACATTCCTTATACAAAATTGAATTCTTTGATAAATTTTTGGTACATTTTAGACCTTTAGAGAATTGAATAGATTGACACATTTTGGCACATTCCATATCCAAAATTGAATAGTTTTCGACACATTTCTGGCACCTTCCGTATACAAAATGTGTCAAACTGTTCAATCGAGACCCTATTGAAGCGTTAAAATTTAGCAGAATTTTGCCCAAGGCTTTTTACTTAGAATTTTCACACAGGAGCTCTGGAAGATGCAATAAGGCTAAATATTTTAATAACCCAATAATATTTTGGACCGACTCGCACTAGTTCTTCTAATTAGGAGGCAGATACGCGCAATGCATGTTAACTAACGTCATTTGCATCTCCCCTCACCTCGGCCGAATTATTCTGCGTGCACAATGGACGATTTATTTATTATTGTTATTTATTCATTTGAATACCAAAAGAAAACAAATAATGATTTGATACGTGGCTTAAGTTGTGTATCAAGTGGTTTCATACTTGAAAAGTCTACATAGTTAGATTACGATACAAATTCATGAAATATGCAAGTTTTTCATAAATTGACATTTAGAAACGAGGTGAAAAATAAATACCATTATAATTGTTAGAATTTGAGTAAATTAACAAGTTACACTCAAAGGTGTGTGAAGTCCGTCAATCCGCACTTGGCCAGTATGGTGGACCATGTTCTCTTCTCAGAATATGAATCTTCTTATTAAGACCAGTGCCCAGCTGTGGGACAATTATGCAATGATGATGATCGTTACAAGTATGCAAATCATTTGTTTATATTACTTTATTTTTTATTTAATGTACTATCAATTATTTAATGCCACTTGGAAATGATTATCTCCAAATTATCTCTATAACTACTAAACCGATTTTGATGACACTTATACTTTCCCCAAACTAGAATATAGCTAATTTAAATCAAAAAGGATCATCTCACTTGATGATCAATTAAAGTTGCGAAAGATTTGTGAGCAAACATAGACTTATAAAATTTAGCACACGTGATCAAAAGTTAAAATATTTTATAATACTCAAACCTTATCAATTCCAACAATATTACACCCATATATCTGCCAACCTTCTTTTTAAAGTCGATATAAAGCGTTGTTATACACAGCCTTATAGCGACTACCCTTTTGTTGGGAGCAAAGCTGAGTAACTGTCAAAATCACCACGTGATCATTTCACCAGGGAATGAGTCGGAAAATGAGCGCTCAGATAATTGACAGTCCGGAATGAATTTGTGATTTGTAATGCGATATTTTGATGACGTCGCTTGTTCCAATGTATCGAATGAAATAGCTCTGTAGTATCCAATAAGAAAAGTGTTTGATACTTACTTATTTTTGGGGTATTCGGTTGCTGTGAAGAATTATAATTATATTTAATAGAGATTTTTATAATGTTCTGTATGTTGTATTTGACTGAGTAATTATCAAAAAGAAGTATTTGAAAGAATTTTAACGTAAAATCGTGGGTGTAATTAACTACATTAACAGAGGGGTCTGGAGTTCAATCCTACACATAACACTAGTTTACAATGAAGTGCGTAATAGAATTCAATTAACATCACTTGCTTCGACGAAAGAAAAATCCTGAGGAAATCCGAACACCAAGAGTTCTCAAAGTCACGTGATGTTCGCCAATCTGCACTTAGCGTGGTGACATGTAGGTAACCCTCACATTGCGTGAGGGCCCATGCCAATCACTGGCACATTTATGAGTTGCACTGATAAATGTACCAGTTCAACCCGATTCAAACCTAAGTAAAACGAGTGTGGAAAGCTTTTACCTGTTGCAATGTCAAATAGCTAACAGTGATTAGTGTCCTTGCTTATTTTTGATCAGCAACACATAAGTTACCTTAGGAGTTGCTGATGTCTATAGGCCACGGTTAACATTAACCACGTTCCCTTGGTCCTAGTCGTCACCACTGGTTCCGTTTTACAAAAAAAAAACACATATGAAAATGTTAAACTTACTTCAAACTGTTAATCATTACTTACGTTACTGTGTGTTAAACATCAATTGTGATTCTATTAATTTAGAGTGTTAAGCATCACGAATTATATGTATTCTATTAAACTTTTGCAACTAGAAAAGTAAACATAAAAGGAATGAAAAATGAGCAATTCAAATAACAATAAACAAGGATTGATATAGGGTTTTGATTTTTGAGAATAAATTTTATGTGACAATATCTGATATTATAACATTCTAGTTTGACACATAGCTATTGTTAACCACGTCCGTTCGTAAATAATGCAAAATAACTGTCGAAATCACCGGGGAATGACTCGGAAAATGAGCGCGCACGGATAATTGGCGTCACGGAATGAATTTGTGATTCGTAACGCGATATTTTGATGAGGTGCGGATGAGACCGGCGCCATTACGACTTGTTTGAATAGGGCTGCCACTAATGTTATAGCAGATTAAAAGCAAATGAATGTGATACGAGCCATACCTATGTTACGCTGTACCTACCAGTGATGAGATGTTACATTGTTGTAATGACTCTGGTGGCTTATTAATGACCTTGTACTGTGCTCAGCACAAGGTCATTAATATTGCTCGGCTCGCTCTACATTGTGGAGGTCTAAAGCATATTCCACCTCGCTGCTTCAGTAGGTTGATGGAGGACTTAGAGGTGGTTAGTGGACCCAACTGACAGAAGGTTTTATGATAACAAGCTGACCTTCTGTTTTATTTGCCCTTTGAAACATGAAGCAAAGTTTTTGCACCCAGCTGTCACTGGTACAGGTAGCTACAATAACTTAGCTTACTTTTGATAAGAAATCAACGACGTTTACAACCCTCTTATTTTAAATCTCAGTTTTAACTCTATAGAAAAATATGAGTCAATCTACTTTCTTGAGTAACCTCAAACAAACCATGCTGCGAGACAAAACGTAGATATATAAAATTTAGGCCTGCAAAAATTACCTAGTCTATTCTAACATACTTATACCTGGTTCGCAATAGTTCGCACGGCTATCTATTTAGATTTAGCACGAAATTGTCATATTATACACATGGACAATTGAATTGTCCTCCATCTTACATATCAATTATGTAATTTGTTGTCAACTTTCATGAAAATAATATTGGTAGTAATACGTTAACAATGTCATTTACACATATCAGTCAATTAAAGCTGTTATTATTTTCCCCGCATTCAATACCAATAAATTAATAACACACGGTATGGTCTATGCAATTATGCAAAGCCACGGGCGTAACGCTATGCTAAGTATACTTTATTGAGTTAATGCAGTGTCGTATAGATACAGTAGGTAACTACAACAGAATGTCAAGTGTTCTTACGACTCAGATATTAAGGTTGCAATTCCTTTGTATTATTAGATCAAGCTGCTACCAGTTTTCTATACCCATGCGCGACTAACTCCACTATTAAATTGTTATGGTGCTATTTACAATACAATATTATCCGACGTCTGGAGTTGGCTAGATGAGTTTTTATTGTGAGAATTATGAAATACATATCACGAAGTTTTACGATGTTCACTTACAAAATAAAATTGAAGTAAATTGAAATAGAATTATGTTAATACCGAAACCGAAATACAATCATAATATGAAGTAAAATTTTAAAAACATACAAGGTATGAGGCATTAGGTGTATCAGGGACAGTTTCAATATGAGAATTATCAAAAGACTAAAGTAGAATGAATAGAGGTGCTTACTATAAAAACTTTGAGAAAACACTTATAAAATATTTATAATTTGTCTTTTTTATATTGTAAATAGTACCTACATAATCAATCAGATTTACAATGTCTTTCGATACAATATTGCCTTCATGATTTTCATTCGGTTTTCAATTAAAATATGAAGTTCAACGTAGGAGATTAATATAACTATAGTCTAAACGCGCTCACTCACTGTCGTTCATTCGTCTGCAATGCTAAAATTCAAAATTCGAATTTGAGTATCAAGACACAAGTTGTTCGTGCAACGCCATCTAGTTTCAGAGTTTAAAAACTTCGGCGTAGACTGCAATTGCTTTTTCGTAAAAAATATTAAATTGGAATATTAAATCAAATACTTATAAGGACATCATGTTTAGAGTTGGAAAATATACTTAAGTCTTGATCATCGGAAAGTTTTAGTCAACACAAAAATATAAAATGTAACTCGTTCATTCATAACTTTTTGTTTTCTCCATCCTCGTACTCCTGAAATTGCAGTTTATTCCTGAGGGATATTAAACCGCCCGCCGAGTTTTTCCGTCTTCTTTTTCATACAAAATGGGCCACTTCCTGTTTATCGATGTTAAGGTTTTGCCCGTCCGAGAAGGTCTTAACATTTTATTGTCATACATATTATATTACTGAATATAAATTGTAATGTTATTTTTCATATTTTAGAAACCAATTTCATTTCGCGACTAGCGGTGGAGTTAACTGGTAGAAACGATTTTAGTGTCACATAAACTAGCACTTGCTCTTTCAGTACGTCTGCCTCTCTCTCGTTTGATTGCGTAGAAGTGTAGACCGTTTGTTTAATGACACAATAAAAAACAAGAATAAAAAAAATATTTTTCAGGAGTTGTTTAATTTGCAATGACTTACAAAAATATAGACTAAACAAAATGCCAACGAACCCTTTTTCTAATTACAAAATAATTGTCGCATTACTTACGAGTCACACTTGGTAGACGCCGATGTTTATTAACAGGAAGATCAGCGGGAGGGTTATTGAAAACTCAAAGGCATATGGCAGTGTGTCGGCAAGTCTAGGGTAACACCACCCTTTTTTACACCAACCATTTCCAGCCAACGGCGACCTACAACATAACGACGTATGCAATACTGAGTCTCTTTTATTTTTGCGACCTAATAATATAGCTTTGGTAACGCTTAGTCGAATGTGATGTTGATTTAATAAGGTTTTAACATAAATATAATAATTTTGACGAAAATACAAGCGACTTAAATACTGATGATAGGTAATTTAAGAATTGTATGACATAGTGACCTGAAGAAGACGATGGGCATCCGCTGGATTCAGAGGGCTCAGGACCGGTGCCAGTTAGGGGAGGTCTACGTCCAACAGTGGACCTCGAAAGGCTGATGGATGGATGGATGGATGACATAGTGCGTGCCTATGAAATTTTAATGTTTCCCTCTATTTTTCTGGGATTCCACCTTTCAGATCCCAGATACTTTGGTAGCAATGGGACCATCACGAAATTATAACGGTCTTTAAAAAAATGAAAATCTGTTCTTAAATGACCAAAAATTCTCTGAATACCTAACATAAAAAAATTATAGGCGTCATAATAAGGCGTCATATAATATAGGTAAGTATTTTACCTATATTATTACGATAACAGGGGTTAAACGTCGTACTATTAATATATATATGTAGGTAAGTAATTACGTATCACAAATTATGAATTAGTTTAAATTTAGTCACTATTATATTACACTCATTCATCTATATTCCAAACCAACAACACAAAGTCATGCCTGTCCAAAGTATTTTAAAAAGTCTTTTGTGAATAACCCTTTGGTTGGGTACGTTGAAATGAAATGCTCTTTTGTACCTCAAGAGGCTTCCGTATTATGACGTCGAGAACACGCGCCATACAACAGACACTCGGACGGACAAAACACGTTTTGATAATATAACATTTTGATGAGGGTTGGGGAATGTTATGTGTAATGAATGGGAATATTTGCCAACTTTTCGGACAGTGTTGGTAATCAATAACATAAATGGAATTGTTATGAAATGAATAATGTTTGAAACAAAATTTTAGGTAGGATATTCTTAACTTAAAGAACTGTGCCTTGGTTCTATTTGAAGACCTAACTTCAGCTCTGATAACTGATGATAATAAGTAAATAGGCGAGATATGTACTCTCTCGAGTCACTTGATAATGTTTCTTCACTAAACAGATAAAAAATTACATCTGGTGCAGAATCAAAGATGCTCTAGTAACTGTAGTTAATGCTCACAGTTAAATTTTGACGAAAATTTTAAATGCTTGTAAAATATATAATTCTGAATTTTTGCAACCAATCTAAAATTAACCTTAAGCACAGGAGACAGAAAGCTGATATTTATTTAAGTTTCCATTAAAACAAATTCCATATTATCGAATAGGAGTACAATCATACAGACGGAAACAATACCTATAGTACCTGTAGGTAATATTTTGAACAATATAATAAAACTACATATACCTACCTATTGGAAAATCAACGTTTTAACTGGACTCATACAAAATCGGAACAAAACATGGTAACTTTATCCTTTGAATAAATTCTGAATTTTGAACTATAACATATCTGCAGCTGTCCATTTAGTTCATCAGAACAAAGTTCTTATCCCTTTGAAACTTCGAACATATCCAATCAAAGAGGTTTATGATATTACGACCAAATTTACATCGTAAACACTAACAACCATCGTATCAAAAGCGGGTCAAAATTCCCCAATAGTTTCTCGTACGGATTACCTTTTGTAAACTAAAATGGGTCGCAATCACCATCTTGTACCAGGATTACAGAGGCGTAGGCTTACAACTATGTCTTACTTATGCAATAGAGAGATCGCCGTCGGCGAATTGATGCGACCCCTTTGGTCCTCTGCAAATATTCCATATAATGATTCGGTTTTAATTATTATTGCTGTAGCGGCTAAGTTTTGTTTGATGTATTGATTAAAATTGTGTTTGTGTTGAAGTGCCATCAGAGCCGGTCGCGTCAATAGAGACTGTAATCCCCAGGGGCGGAGCTTGTCGCACAGACAATACTCTCGTGATTATTTCGTGGGCTCGCCGAGATAATCTCGATTTGATTCACCAGTGGTCTATACTGTTTTGTAAAATATTCAAATATCTTTATATGTTGAATACTCAAGAGCTAGTTAAGGGACGGGTTAGTTGTTTATTCGTGGTCTGTAACGTGTTTATGAAGTCTTATGTATCGTAGATCTTGTATCGTGATGCCTGATTCCTACCACCGAACATAACCAGATGAAAATATTCCGGTACTTTTATGACCCTTAAAACAAAAAGGAAAACAACGTATCCCAAAGTATCATGTCCCTCCAATAAATAATCTGAAAATGGCTCTCACATTGAAAATTTAATATTAGGGACGTAAACACATCGCCAACATTGTCGCGTAAACTATAACGAGCAGTAGCTTTACGAGCGCATAAAGATAAAAAACTCATCGGGTCCACGGGCGAAAATATGAAAATGCACCTAATATCGTTCATGTATGGAAATAAAAGTTTTTCCATTTAGTCGGTACATCGTCGGATGCTATTTCCCTATAGAAGTCATAAACATGATGCTTAGCGGCGGCAGGCCAAAACCCCGCCCCTCACTCACACCCCTTCCATACCATCCTCGACTCCGAACAGGCAAAAGTTCAATTTTATTTCGCTCTTTAAAGCCAGTCTACATTCAGCTTAGAAAAACGGTTTGCTTCCCAGTCCATTAGCTAGTTCAAATTAGACTTTTAATTTTTAAGATGGGAACCTTCTTTGAAGCTGAGTCTTTAGCAAAGAAATATACGTTACCAAGTTAATAACATTCAAGAGAAACGTTTGCTTTTTTAATATCTTCCCAGGTTATTGAGGATAAAGCAGTATAGGTACTCGGAGGCAAAACAATTTAAAACAGATTGTTTCTCCTACAACGAAGTCATAAATAAAACGCACAGCAAATAAAGACAATTTACCCTTAGTCTGTAATATGCAAAGCAATTTTTAATAATTACTTTACTGGGCCCCAAATGCAACAATTTTTATCGGAGAGCGTGCTATTAGGGGTATGAGTAGGCTTGAGGTAAAGCCAGGCAAGCAAATAAACTCGACCGAAACGCACCGTAATGAAAGTTCATTGGATTAAGCCGGGCTTGTGTAAGCCTCAATAATAATAATAGACAAAAATGTACGTGGTGGCTCCGTATTAAATAACTCTCTCAATAACCTCCAATTTAGGGATCTCTAAATAGACCCGAACGCATTCCGGCCCGCCCGACCATACGAACGCCTCGTTTTGCGGCCCATGCTTCAACTTTATGTTATTCTCATTAGGCCGAATTGCAAATAAGTTATACAGCGTTTAGCTACCTGTTTTACGTCGTTATTATTTTGTTCCTTTCAAACCAGACTGTTTTTCATTCGCTGCGTAATGAAAACGAGAATGTAAAACATAAAAATGACAAAACAAAACAACAAAACTAGATCGACAGACTGGCGAATAAAAAAATATGGAAGCACTTACTTGTTTTCGTGAAACATCCGTGCAATCCAGGTAATGAGACGCTCGCAATAGAGTCAAGTAGGCAACTACAATAGGGCTTATTTAGCCGTTTGAAAACATTTTAAGAATATTCGGGACGTAAAATAATTGTTACTCGACAACCCTTCACATTGCGATATTCGGGCCTAGTTTTGTTAACAGGTGAACTGTTTTTGAAGAATCATTTAAGTTCAGCTTTTTAATACTCGTTAGCATGAAAATATTCGGTGTCATTGTGTACAAGTATTGATTTGACATTTTAATAAAGGATAACTAATTTAAATTATTAAAAAGGAGCAATAAACATTAGGCCTACTACATGAGACTGCAGGCAAGATTTCTGTCATACCATTAAAAGGTAAAGCTAGGTATTAACATAAAAAATATTTCGTACCTATAACAATTACCTACCTACTTGTTTTGTATACAACATGCACCCAAGAATGCATTTGGTTTTCTTCGTATGATTGACGTTTAGGTCAAATGTAATGTGTATACGGGCTCCAGCCAGGGCCTTAGTCGAAATTAGCAAAGATACATACCTACATTATTATAGCTAAAGCAAGAGTACCTACTTTAAATACTTTTCTAATCTTAAATTTTCGTAAACTTTAAAACTTTTACGATTCGCAATCATAACCCTTGCGTAAAAAATCTTAACACATTTCACTAATATCTCTGGGAATCTCCTAGGAGATAAATTAAAAAAAAACTCATTTTCGAACTACCTTCGTTTTATAGACAGCAACATACCCTCAACACTACAAGTACGTATCGTAGTTTGAATTTTAAAGCATGAATTAAATATTAAAACTAATGGAACCTTCATGTACCTGAATCCTCTGAAGAGACTCCACAAATTTTAAATATGGAATCTAAAAATCCAACTGTACAAATGAGTAGGTATTTCAATAAACTCAATAAAACAATCTTAAAATACGTCACTGCCGTGAGTAATTTACCTTACTTTCCATTTTATTCAAAAGTATAAACATTATTAAAACATTTGACTTTTACTTCTTATTACTGGACATACCAGTATGACATGGTAGTATGACCATCGAGAAATGCCCGTCTTTTTTTAAATAGTTTCACAAATTGTGTATTAGAAATATGTCAACTATTCAATTGAGACGTTAAGCATTTATAAATTAGGAAAAAGGGGCCCTGAATTAAGGGTAAGTACTTTATACCTACCATAGCGGGTATAAAGTATGGTGTTGTGTTAACGGTATAAAGTTTCCTACACGTTCTCTTGGGGTAATCTTGGGATAAATAGTAGGTATGTTGTCGTTTTCGTTCCACGTGTAAGAAGCCGAAGCAAGTTTATTTCAATATTTCAGAGACTTTCTCGCTTGTAAATAATCTTATTTCCACCGCAGCATTAATACACAAGCAAATACAAGAGATACAGAGCCACGTCGAAGCTTTATATCTTTTGTTTCCGTTTTGCAAAATTTCACCCCATAACATTATGTTGATGGCGGCAATAACGCTTGAAATATTTACGAATATCCTAACAAACGAGCCGGCTGTGATAAATAGGCGATACTCGCGTAGGATTGACCGTGCTCGTACAAAGATTAGGTAGTTGGAAAGCAATGTGGTTATGTTAGACCTCGACGTGAAGCTATTTGTTGGTTGCAATTCTTTGGGAGATACTGATAAAACCTTGATTTCGAAAACATACCTACTAGCTGCATTTTTCTAATTCTTTTTTAGTGTTCTAAAAATACTTTTATATTATGTATTCGAAAGGTTTTTGTTTCTGACGTATTGAAAGGGGTAAGCATTGGTTTTATGCGACCATTTAAAAATATCGATGGGTCCTATGTATATGGGCCAAACTAGCAATTTGGCGATTTTGGCTTTTTTGTGGGTAACGCATCTTATCGATATAATGAATCATGTGAGCTATTAAAAAAAAAAGTTTTCAGCATAGAAACACGATTTTTTATTACGGTATAACGGCATATGTAACATGAATTTAAACGTATAAGGTCCTAAGCGTAGTTAGAGATTTATACGCGGGGAGTTTCCCGCGCGTTTGTTTATAGTTTGGAACAATCAGCCAATTTGACACTTGTACGTTGAACGGAGCATCGGCCGCACTGTGATGAATAAAGACGAATACGAAATGTAATTGTTGTGTTTTTGGGTTACAATTTAATTTAATAAGTAAAAATGACATCTAATTATCACGCTAAGATGTCTAGATGTCGGAATTCTGTGAATTTGGCTTTGGGAAATGAAAACAACAATTAAAACGAAGATTTTATATTATATTTTAATTAATGAATTATCAATTACTTCAATCGTTTATTGATTTTATAGATAAAAAATTAAAAAAATATATACATTATGCTAATTAGCGTAGGTAATACGCGTATAATGGCCAACATGGTATATCGGCCCTTTTAGGGTGTTTTCAAAAAAAAATAATTTTAACAAAAACTAACGTAGAAGGGCCAATGTGACATTAAAAAAAACCAGATAAATGTATATATAAAATACTACAGTGTAAATGAGGGAAATAGTTTTCTTAGCAAATAAGCAAAGATTCGGGAACTTCGGTTTTATCAATTTAAAGTTATAGTAAATTGAAACTTTGGAAGCCTCTCCTGTAAAGTTTTAATTTTACATTTTGGCCCATATACATAGGACCCATCGATATATCGTAATTCTTAAAATATCGCCAGACCTCATCTCGCTAACAGACAGCATAAATTATTCTCACATTTTAAAAGGAAATCTCGACTTAAAATGCGGAGTCGGAGCATAAGAGATAGGTTTGCGTGTCAAAGCTTTATTTTACTGCACAAATCTCAACGTCCTGTAAAACTAAGTACACTTAAAATTTTATTTATTTCACGAAACGAAGTCTATTTCATTCAGACTTTTAGTGCACTTTTAGGACCTTAATATTTTTGTCATCATTACCATCATTGCAACTCATTACTCTCCTATTGCTGAGCTTGATTCTCCTCTCACAATGTGAGAAGGCCGGCCATAGTTATGAAAAACTGTTTGGTTTGCAAGTTTCTCTACCTTTACTTACCGAAACAACTGAAAATCAATCAATGTGTATCTCTTCCGTTTATGAGCGGCTGACAGACAACGTACTCAACCGAAACTGCTGTATGTGTCTTGAAGAGTGTAAGGAAGATTTTTGGAAATTCTCTTTCTAAAGGAATAGAAAAGGGGAGATAAATTTTATTGAAACAAAACTACTACGCAGGCGAACCCGTGGGAGGAAAGCTAGTTAGAAATATAATACGTATTTTCACAGTAATAAACGGAACAGTCCTTAGCAGTTTCTTCTTTCATTTCTTATAAATACAACCAGCTGAAGCCAAGACTTTCTTTGTTGATGTTCAACTCTTTGTTGGAGTTCGTATTAAGACTAGAAAATGATCATTCTCATAAAAAGAAAACGTAAAATAATTGAAAATGTATTATTGTTCGGTGGATAGGTATGCTTTGCAGTCCTTTGTACGTGAAGAAAAATGATTGTTTTCGTCCCTTTTCATAAATTTTAATAAAATACATTGTTTATAGTTTTATTATTCCACCCAAATAATTGAGATTGGAATTTTGTAATTTTTTTTCTTAGCAATTGGAATATATTGAAATACATTCTGTTTTATACGATAATATATATATATATGACGGGGGCACTTGTCAGGATATCAAATAAAACAAGAGTTCAGAGCCAAGAAACAACACAGAACCAGCTACTTTATTCAATGCTCAAAATCAAATCAAATCAATCAAAGAGATTCACGGCATTAAAATTATTAAGTAACTTTTTACAAGCACAACAGCACAAAATTCCGATCGCATGCGATATTAATTTCTTTTCATATTTCTCCATTAATGACAGTTCTCCCGCGCGTCACAGAGTATCCATTCACCATCGACCACCTCGTCTACCACAGATAAAATAGCATCAAACAAGTATCCTATCTCCGACATATATATATTTTTTACGATACTTTATACGATAAAAAATATCCATGGAGCCTTCCAATGCCGATGCAGCTGTTTTTTTTTCGAAATTAAAGCGGCATAATATCTCAGAAGAAAAAGCTGTCAATGCTGTCATTAGGGACTATAGTTGTAAAAAACCCGTTAGCTACCGTTAATTAACCAAATTTATGGTTAGCTACCAATAAAATGCAGTTATTAACGGTTAATTATGCTACCATGGCAACGAAAAAGGGTAAATAATCTTTTCTTATTGTGTAGTAAACTCCTAGGTGAAGTGATAAATCGTTATCCGAAGGGTAAAGATTTCATTTAAGATTTTAAAAATCTATACTAATAATATAAAGCGGAAGAGTTTGTTTGCTTGTTCGTTTGAACGCGCTAATCTCAGGAACTACTGGTCCGATTTGAAAAAATCTTTTTGTTTTGAATAATCTATTTATTGAGGTAGGCTATAGGCTATACACCATCACGCTACGATCAAAAGGAGTAGAGCAACAAGTTTCTTGTATTTAACCGTAATATGCATAAAATGCAGTTAATTAACCGTTAATAACGAAAAATGCATTTTTAACCGCTTGGTTAAAAACGTTAATAACCGGCTTCGCATCTATATTAGGGACTCATAAAACAGAATACATAAAATGTAAAAAGGACATTTACAACCTACGTAGTCACCCAAGATAATACCTAGACTTCATTAATAGGTTCTCTGCAATAGATCATTATTTAACCCCAGGGGATCATTTGGACTAACACTTTGTGTATTCTTCGAATAATTTTAAATTTCCACTTACTATAATAGGCCTTAGGCAGGTGATAAATTATTTAGTGTAATTACCAATTTAAAAGAATTTTAATCGAACATTTCGAGTGCTACAAACTCATGATACGGTGGAACATCGTCAGCGCTGCCGAGAATGATCCCTTCTTCATTAGCAATGAGTATGACGGGTCGGACACCCTCTCGGATTATATCACAACCAAATCCCAAACGTCCGTCGCTAGCCCCACCTTGACGCTCACTTTGCTATTCATTGTCTTGTGAGACACATTGACCACTTGGAAGATTCTCTTAAACATTTGTGACTAGAGTTTTGGGTGAATCACATTGAATGAGGATCATAATCATTATCTTATGATTATTCATAATAATAATCATTTTTTATTGAAGTGAAACTTCTTTATCGGCGTTGGAAAAAATTTTTCGTCACATTTTTCGGTTACGCTTTGACATGGCTTTGACGCGTTACGCTTTTGACGCGTTACGCGCCATCTTTATTTTAAATGATTGTGAAATTTGAACTTTGATGTAAAATTTATTTAAGATTATGTATGTATCCAATTATTACTTTGTTATTGACTTCTGGGACTATTTACAAATTTTAAATGTTACCTTTTTTAATGTTTCCTGTATTCCTTCTTTATTTTTATTGATAAATTTAAATACTTTAAATACGATTTCATGACGTTTGTTTACTTTGATGACATTATTTGTCAATGTAACTCTGACGTCTCTTTAGTTTTGCTTTTTATCGAAATTATTTATAACCAGCCAGGTTTGTTTTGACTTGTTTGTGGCACATTGACATGACATAATATGCACAGACTAGCTAAAGATTAATGTTTCGTTATACGGTATGCAACGACTAGTCTTTTTGGTAAAATATTTAATAAAGGTTTTTAACTGCAATATAACAGTAAATAAATTATAACTAAGTATTCAAAGATAGTTTAGGATGACTATTAGTGATTTTTCCGGTGGAGTAGGGATGGCATGTCGCTTAAGTGGAGCTACTCCCACCACCAGACCTTACCGTTCAGAAATACATGTGCAGTCTCCTCACCTCACAGATGAAAACAGAGTGGGAGAAATGTATAATTAGCGATTGATGCACTGAGTTGCGAACAATGACGATGATGAACAATACAATACAATTAAATTTATTCATAATTATAACAATATATTTATATTATGATATTATTATATATATTGTCGTAAAGAAGTTTCACTTCATACGTGTGTACACTAGTACACGCACACATTTTTTTTTCATCAAACCCATACGTCAAAAATGATATTGAAGTTTCTGACATCATTTTTTTTCTGAACTGAATACCTTGCGCGAGAGACACTCCCAAAGTGGTAAAATATGTCCCCACCCCCTGTAACTTCCAAAATAAGAGAATGATAAAACTAAAAAACAGATATGATGTGCATTGCCATGTAAACTTCCACTGAAAATTAGTTTGAATGAGATCTAGTAAGTAGTTTTTTAATCACTACATAGTATAAAACAAAGTCGCTATTTTTGTCCGTCTGTTTGTTTGTTTGTCTGTTTGTCTGTTTGTCTGTTTGTCTGTATGCTTAAATATTTAAAATTACGCAACGGATTTTGATGCGGTTTTTTGTAATAGGTAGAGTGATTCAAGAGGAAGGTTTTTATGTATAATACATGCATATATTCCCACGAGAACGGGATCCACGCGGGTGAAACCGCGGGCGGTCCGCTAGTACGTCATAAATCGTAAACCGCAATTTACCTTTCATTCAATGTACTCGAATTTTTTTTTATATTATGTTACTTTCTGTTGCGGAACCCTTCATGGACGATTCCGACTCGCACTTAGCCAATTTTTATTACATTACTTGCATATTTATTTGACTAAATGTCAATTGTCAATTTTCTTTTTAAAAAGAATTATTTTGTCCACTGAAATAGTTCTTATGCTTTTGTTCAGAATATTTAAATCTTCTTTACACAAATTAATGCATTATCCGTTTCTAATAAAGATTAAAATGTCTTGCACCTATAATGTGACCTATGATGTACGTATTCTTAACAATTAGGTTTACGTCATTATTATGCGTCTCTTTCAGTGATATTGCCTATGAACTTTGATGTAATTTTTGATGACTAGGAAACTAAATGAAAACTGGTACAACACTTTCTTGGCCCACTGTACCTAATCATCGTTTTATTTATAAAAGTATTTCTTTCATTACTCAGTTTTAAACCCATTTACACTCACGTCAGCAAAAATGTGTATATCGGGTGTCCGGTAAAGAATCATATAAGTAGATAACCTTGAAATGGGTTATGGTAGAACTAATGGCCAGTCAGAAAAAAAATACAAATAAAAAAAACAAGTTATCAGGAGAGCATTTGTTCGTAGATGTAGTATGAAGCCACCCATCCTGCATCAGAATGGGTGGCAGACAATTTAAACAAGTATGTATTCATTTCAGTTATTATCTTTATTGTGCTCACTAAGAATTGTCACACAGAATCGATCACAACACAATTTATTTTTGTAGTCTCGATTTCTTCCACACATTCTTAGGATAGAGGAAACACACATTTAAAGTTTTTTAGTAAAGATGCAAAATCATAAATTAAAAATATTAAATGAGCAACAATTCAAAATCACATAATGTAACAGCTAGTATTACTTTATATTGACAATATTGAGATGTTTATTTCCTAAATATTTTTAATTTTGTAACATCCTTTGTGTCCGTATGTATCAACCACTGGTCAGTAACAATTGCCTTTATACAAGTCAATAGAGAAGACCCCTAATTAATCGAACTACCCGGCAACATCCTACCAATTACGAGGCAAATTTCAAATATTACACTAATTAAGGAAATATTTCCTTTGTGTGGACCTTTTGGTCATTTCTGACCATACAATGTGCTCGCAAGTTTCCTTTTCGAAGGTAACGTTGGGCCTTTTGAGAGCCACATTATTATAACTATAAAGGGTTACCTGTCTATTTTATTCAATAAGCAAATAAAGAGATTGGTGCGGGAATAAAGATTTATACTGTGAGAGTGTAATGTTTTTAATATTTTTTTATAATAATAAAATGACATGTTTGTTTTCTCAAGACGACATTAAGGTAAATAGTATAAAACAACGTGATGATATCGACAAGCTATGAAATAGTGACCGTATAGTCCTAGGTTCGTTTTCTGGCAAGGTGAAAATTTGAATTTTTGTTCTTAGTCCGAGTGCATTTTGTCTTATCCAATGGTGTGTGCTATCCAAGGTACAACGAATAACAATGTGGGACTCTACGAGTGTAGTGTTTATTATTTATTTATGAAATTATTGGTTTTTCTATCGGTACACACTGTAGCTTATAAAATATATTAATATGTTCAAAACAAGTAATATATTACATGATCATAACTCTGTTACTTGCTAATCAACCAACAATATATCGGAGTTAATTCAGTCGCTGGCATGACGTCTATTCAGCGTGTAACGATTTCCCCAAGGACCTTCCTACGACGATATCTAATTACAAATTCGATACGCCCAATAAATATTCCAATGGTTTCCAATTTACATAATGCTACTCTTGCCGTATACCTTCTAAATTTAGGCGGTTCGTCCACTAGGTAGTTCGTAATTCATCACAGACGTGTCTTTGGAATTCTGACAAGATCTTTTATAGATCTATGATATAGATGAGCTATATACCTTCACACTTTCCGTTTTTATTTTCCATTTCAATTACAGATTTAAAATATAAGACAAAAAATCAGCATGGTGCCAATGAAACAATAATGTTAGATAATACTTCAAACAAGGAACGTTAAATATTTGTGACGCATAAATGAGTTGTGAGACATCACGTTTAATATATAATATTTAATAATATGTATGTATTAAAATATTGAAGATAATGACAGTATAAAAATAATATTTTATTTTGTATGAAATAAAAACCAAAAGCTCAAACAAACTACACTACTGTGTAGGAAGCCTATTACGATAGTTGATTGAGGATGAAGCTTGCGACTTAATCAACCGACTGACTTGTTATGGAGAAATAAACTTTGTATAATAATAATATGGAGACATCAAAAGAGTACAAAGAGGTATGTAATATATAACCCTTATTAGGTATAAAGGCAATTTCGCGGACAAAAGGATGCCCCACAGTGCAATACGCCGATTCGAGTTTACAGTGGATAGCCCCGACTGTCTCAATTTATTGAATTTAGCCCCAAGTTTGAAGGATGACCACACGTTTATTGTTCCGACGGGCTTTGATTAGGGTGTAACATTGTTATAGGTACTGTAGGATAGGTAATCCTACAGTACCTATAACAATGTAAATATAACAATGTAACAATGTAATAGTAATAAGGGTCCATTGATGTTCAAGACACATAACATCGTCGTTTGCAATGCAAGGCATAATTATATTATGAATAGACAGTTTATGTTGACTGCTGAATAATACCCACTTTAGAGATACAAGACAGTTAAATTAAAAAAAAAAATTAGCAGTGATAGCCTAGTGGTTTGAACGTCGGACTCTCGAAGCCCGGGATCGAATTTTGCATGCACCTCTAATCTTGAATAATTATGAGCGTATGATAATTTACTTATCACTTGCGTCTCTTGTTGTTGAGTCCTCGAAGGTTTGTTCAGTCCGACCAACCGCATTTATCTAGCATGTACCCCTCACTGTGAAATGAGATCCGTGCCCAGCTTTGGGACAGAAAGGCTTGTGATGCTGATGAACCTTCACCGTGGGCCTTATTAGGATAGGATACTTGTACAATTTTCATTATATTTTATATTCAATTGCTAAATTGAAGATAGTTAAGAGTTAATTTACTAGGTATTGCTTTTCATTACTCGCATAGTTTAAGTACCTACATTGTCCGAAACGTTATAGGTACACCTCCATCGAAACGTTGGAATAACTTTCTGAAACTAATTAACCCTATATTGCTTTGCCATTAGGTATATAGAAATAGTTAAGAATTTGGTAGCATTTACAATGATGAAATAGACGGTAGAAATTATAGGGCGATTCGTGTGGTTATGAAGGGATAGCCAACATCTGTGACCAAATTGAAAAATGCTAAGGCTTAAATGATTTGCTAAGCAAACCACCGTATATCATAAATCACTGCCACCAGCTCCTATTCTTCAAAATTCATTATTTGTACATTCAGTTCAACATATAGGTAAAACATAGCGCTGAATCTATGCACTGAATAATTTGTGAATTATGGTTACATTATTTATAACCTTTCTGTCAAAGGTTCAACTACCTCGACCACGATATTTTACAGTTTTATATTACAGTAATATTAGCGATCTGTCGCTAACCCACCGCTATAACTCATTGAATATAGCGATACTTACACTATTACTTTTAAGTCGAACTACATATTATGTTACAATATTGTTGAAAATAACAGCTTAGTTACAACTCACTTATGGACAAACCGACAGACAGTGGAGTATTAGGATGTGAATTAGATGACTATTTATCCTTGATATTTTCCATAATGAATTCGCTTTTTTATATTATTTTTCTTCGGAGTGGATTTTTTATATTTTTGTAATATAATGTAAAATGGGGATATTGAATTCTTTTTTTATTTCTTATTTTTAATATCATACTTTAAAATTGCTAAATGCATAATATAATTTTATAAATCACGCGATCACACCATATTTGATATACTCGTAGAAATGTATGCCTTTATTAAAATTTAAAGGTCTGATACCATTATTCATGAGCGGGGAGGTCGCGCTTGATTCCCCACGCGAAATAGTTGCAATAAATTGGTACAAGTTTATTGGCTATTAAAATAAGTAATGAAACTGTTTCGTGTCTCGTCCACCGCCATTTTATATAAGAATTAGTAAATTTTTCGTGAAACAAAATGTCATTTTGATATATCTTAGCAATTTTTTAGAGTTATGTGAATAGCATCATACTTTGACAATTTTTCGTTGAAATAATCCTTTTTGTGTTTTTTTTCGGGAGATACTCGAAACTGTCGACCTCGGTTGTTATTATTAGGCACTAGAATATCTTAATATCAAAGGTTTTTGGACGGCATGAGGACTTTCAATGAGTGGAATACTCCACGTGGGTTCTTGACCTTCGTCTTGTTCCTTCAAGTAGAAACCCTACAATCCAAAAACCTACAATTATAACAAGTGATATTATTCACATACATTTCACGTCCCACAAAACATATAATCCAATTTGCAGCACTTCACTGCAACTGTATTGCTGCATTCTTTGTAACTACACGTTTCCTTTGTAATGCTTGGTACGGCACTCATTATGTGCCCTGTTAGTTTAATTAGCACGAGGGTCTACTTATCGTTCGTTGGAGCGGCTTACGGGAACTTGTTACGCTACAAAATATTATTTATATTTTCTCAGCATAAGTCCCGTCTGCTAACGGAATTGCAAAATAAACAACAACTTCGAATTTAATTAAGTTTTCCAATGATACTCAAAAAAAAAAACAATTTCATACCGACAATTAAATTCTTCTGAGATTTCTTTGATGTTATTTACAGCAAATGACATTTCACAAGGATTCTAACTAATAATTTCTGAATAACTTCAGCCGTATGAATAATACGTATGTAGGTAATAAATTCAAAAACTTAATCAAGATCGCTCAATTAAATGGCACCGCTATTCACTAACTCCGACAAACCGTTGACTTCCTAGCATTCTTCCTCCATTCATCGGGACAGAGATTTCCATCAAATTAAGCAGCACCTTTGCGCAACTATTTATAAAGATTCCCTGTGAAGGGTGAGCGCTATTCAAGATGTGAAATTTGACGTGTGAGACCTCGTTCATCTCAAATAAAACGCTCACTCCCATTGTGCGGAATCGGGATGTGGAATACATCCAACTTATAACCTTTGCTCACTGTATGAATTGAAGACTCATTACGCAAAATATTTCTTCTCCAGATAATACTAATATCCCCGTAATCTCCTTAATATTTTGGTGTTGTAAATTTTCTTTATAAAGCAAAGTTCTTTTAATTCAATATGGAAATATTTGGATGAATAAAATTGACCGTTTTTATTGAAAACAAAATGTAAAAGAAGCAAAATTGAGTTACCTAATAACTATAAAAATTGTGCTAGTACGAGTAGATACTCGCACACCATTACTTACGCGTTGATAAATAAGTTTCGTGTTATTTAGTTAGTAAAAATATCATGATTTAGGATCACAAGTAGGTACAATAATTTGTTGATAGATAACTTTTTTTTCAGTCGAGTTTCCTTCTCCACTAACAGTTCGATTTGCGTGACCAAATACTTACACATAAAGGATACCCATGTGCACAAGACCGATCTATTTCCATATCTCGCGACTCATTGGTAACGCAATCTATAGCTTCCTTCATCTAGAATAACTAGGGTTGTGCATGACTATATTATATTTTATAGGAAAATTACCAGGTTACTAGAATTAAAAAATACTACTAGCAACATCATCTCATCCCATCAACCCCACTTCACTTCTGGGCATGGATCGCCACGCAATTTCAGGGCCATACAATACCTACTAGTACTTTTCTTCATAAAATAAAATGGTTGATAGATATACCAAAATCTAATAACAAACGAATTGTTTTCGATATCTGCAAAAGAAACAGCCTTTTCAGCCTTAGGATTATCGGGAGATTTGATGGTGTAAAAATAATAATGATTAATAATATGATGATTAATAATATGATATCAAAAGATATAGAGGTTACAATAATGGATGTAATTCCCATAGTCTTTAGATTAATATTTTTCATATCACAGCATTATAAAAATCTGGAAAAAACCTTTGGTAACCTTAATGTTTACAGCTATCTAAAATATGTAATACAAAGTAGGTATTTTTGCCACCCCTTTAAACAGACCACGAGGCGGTTTAAACTAACCTGTCTCACCAGACCGATACGGCTCATACGACTTCACATTTATAAAGATTCCGAACGGATTCCGCAAATGAACACAATTTAAAGATGAATGCCTTTTCGTATTCGCAATTTGAATGAACATTTGCGTCTCCTTCGAACTTAATACGGTAATATTTTTAGCGTATGGCATACGCATTTGGTTGTCAAGGAAAAATATATTTTTGTTTTTCGTGAACCCTCTTTAAATTAATGAAATACTTCCTCATTTTTATTTATTCATTTATTCTACAATTTATTAATTGACAAGGATTTAGGATAAATAATTTAATAACATTCAATTTAATATACCTTGTTTTTATGGAATAAAACAGCAACTTCCCACTGCCGCTCATGACAATTGTGTCCGATGCAGGAATAAGATACAAATAGGAACTAGGATAGTTATTCTGGTTATTCTTGTTAATAGAATATCACGATTAGGCCTGGAACTGTTAGTGACAGTTAGTCTTGTAAGATGTTGTTGTAATTACTTAAGACAATAAATTTACTCATACTATGAATTATTATAACAAGCGCTCCTCAAAACAAAGACTCCAACAGATTACGTGAGTTCCCTAAGTAAGTAAAGAGAATTGCAAAGCCGTAAGCCATCCCATGCCTACATTAGCATCAAGTGGTTGACATACTTCCATCAGATTAATACCCATATTAGGTATGCATCAAAGGACTCCAAACGGTATTGTAAAGTACCCTCCTGTGATTCGTCGAACAATACGAGCAAATTATAGCGTAGCAAATTTGAGAACATCTTGACCTATTTGAAATATTAAATTATTACATACTCGTATCTGAGTGGAAACGAATCACTTTTCTCAATAACACCTTCAATATTTCAATAATAATACCTTCAATTCTATTGATTAATCTAAAGTGCGAGTTTCTATAAATCAATAACATTAATTAATAATAATAATTAGGTAAAACACTACGATTCTTGGAATTTCTATCTATAGTAATATTATGAAGCTGAAGAGTTTATTTGTTTGTTTAAATGGGCTAATATCAGGAACTCGCTCGAAATGAAAAAATCTTTTTTAAATGGATAAAACTTAATCTGTGGCGGAGACCTTTGACACTATTTTGTTGAATCGTATTACTTTTTGGTTCTTTGAATGTTCGCAATGCCACGAACAAAGAATGTAGATGGAGACGCATTGCGAGAGCTGCAATCCTCAAGGAGAACTAAGACGACCTACCACGACCGTCATTATAGGACCACAACCACTCTGCCAAGAGTGCACGACTAAGAAGCAGATCTTTGAATGTACGGAACATTTATCAAAATGTTTTGACTTTTTTTAATCTACGTATTACGTAGTACGTACCATGTTTTGATGGGTTCTTGATTGCCAATGAGCTATAGTGTGTTATTTTTTTACTGCGAATTTCAGTAGTTTTAAGATTGTTACAGAGAACAACAGAGAACGTCTTCTAGCTGATCAAGAATAACCACTCACTGTTATAGTATAGAAATAGTACCAAGTATATTAAATAAATAAATTAAAAAGCTGTCTTTTCTAGCATGATAACTACAGGGAATCAATTCCAATGTGACTTCATAATTGAGCATTCAATAGTGATTTTTATGAAACGATAGAGACTTCATTAAATAAAATTGACCTTATCTATACTTAAATGATAGGAGCAGCTTAGCTTTATAATTTTATAGACAATGTAATTGGAAATATAAAGAGTTTACCGCAGTTTGTTTTATATTTTAAATCATTGAAGTCCAAGAGCAGCAGAGTTTTTTTGTATATTTAAAACATAACATAAAAATATGTCACTTTATTTTCCATATTATGTTAATTCATATTATTTTTCATAAAACTCGTGCGCATGGATTTACTATAAAGTGCTGATATTCTCACATTAAAATAATGTAAAGAGTGATCAGAAGGAGAAAAAATAAAACGCAAAATTGGCGTAAAAACTTTTTTGTCACAAAATTATGGTCGTGTCATGAAATAGCTTAAAAACTGCTTTAGGATATTCATTAACCTGATTGGCGACGGCGTTTTTTTTAAAACTCTTTCTTTCCTCCGTCCTTTTTTTTACACAAATCTCCTGGTCCACACTCTGTAGAAATTCACAGAAAATACATTAAATCGGTATTGTTCAAATATTCTCACAGTTACGAACGGTCTTCTGTCCAAGATGGCTGAGAACGAAGCTCCTATCGAGCGTCCAATATTATTAGAACTCGAATTTTTAGGTTCCATGGGGTGTAAAATATTTCTCTACCCTTTTATTAACAAGAGTAAAACACAAATGATTGGCTACGCGATTACAACTATCATAGTTGCCTGTGTTACCACACAATTGTTTTTAACCTTATTTCAAACTGGGACGAGTGATTGGCTGGAGTTGATCAACATTTTTCCCAATTTTGGTGTTTGTGTCATGACGCTTATAAAATACACCAAACTACAAACAAACAATCATCTGTACAACGACATTTTCTGTCATTTTCAAAATGACATGTGGGATATCGTATCACCAGAATTTCCAATACATCTTAGATGTGTAAATAAGTACAAAAATATTTCGATGATCATCAACAGATTTCTCTTATACTATTCCATTCCTTTAACAATTATTGTTGACTTATTTCCATATGTCGTAATGATGTACGACCATAAAGTTCTTGGTAACGATATAGTCCACTTATACCCTTTCGATGGCTGGTATCCTTTTGATAAAGTGAAATGGTATGCAGTGGCTTATATTTGGGAGAGTTTCATGACAGCCGTAGTAATTTGCGTCTACGGATTTTCAAACATGATACATGCGTCTTACATAGTATTTACGTGTATGGAGTTGAAAATTCTCGGAAATTGTTTAGAGGAATTAATAAGCCCTGAGGACGTAATTAACATAAAGGCGAGGAGAAACGTCGAACAAATTCACAACACCACCGTGAAGAAACTGAAGATAATTATCGCAAAGCACGAGTTCTTGGCAAAGTATAAACAACTTAAACACACCAAAAACATATCGTAATATCAGATTTTGCATTTCATTATAATCCATCGATACGATCGTGTGACTTAACAACTGAACTAATGTGCTTTAATGTTAAAGTGTATATTTATCGTTACAATTATTTATGCAAATTGTTTGCTTTTAGTTTTGATTGCACCAAAGCTTATGTAGAACTAGTTCTAAGAATGTTTGTCTATCTCGATGTTTACATTTACTTTTATTACTCTTTAAATTTATTACAGAACAGTCTTGGCTAAAGTTGGGTGATAGTAATTAACATTATCGTTAAATTTTGCAGAAAATCTTCAGAGCTTGACGCAGTTTTGGGTGACGCAATGTTGTTAAACTATTCCCTAGGAGCTGTTTTCATTTGTCTTACGGCTTTCACATTCACGGTATACAATTTTTGCATATTAAAAAAATATACTTAACGCTTCAGCTATTACATTGACTTTATGAGCTTTGACTATAAATACCTATTTTAAATTTTATAACAATCAACTTGACAGACTTAATTTGTGTTTTAATAAGTAATATTAAATGTTGAACTTACTTTTTACTTTCTACCTATTTTATTTTTCTTGACCGAAGTATATAGGTATTATTTATTATTTCAAAGAAGGAATGGTTACCTGGAAGAAATCACTTTCAAGTATAAGTTATGAGGCTGCAAAATGTAACTTATTTCCTTGATTTTTGTGTTGCTTTAGTTTAATGTCCAAGAAAAATAATGTTTATTTTAGTGGCATTTTCTTCTCGTATAATTTGAAATTTTTTCGATTATTTCAGGTAGTCGACAGTTTATACAAATCAGTGCGGTACTTTTTCATGTGGGCTTCACTAATAGTGGAAATCTTCAATCAGTGTCTTTTAGGGCAAATTTTGAGTGATCATGTAAGTAAAAAGTGGAAACATGTTTGATGATTGACATTCATTGACATTGTTCCATTGGTGGTAAAAACTGGCCCTGGTACAGTGGTTTGTGTACTGCGGCGTCTAACCGCAAGCGTGCCGCATACCAGGCCTGGGCATCAGCGTACTCTTCGAGGAATCCATCTACCCCTGAGCTTAAGAGAAAGCTCAATGCTGCCTCCTGGTCGGCTAAGAAGCAGATGTCCAGGGTGAAGGCCCAGTTCATCGGCAGAATTGGCGAGCGACTAGTTGGCTACCCCTCTGGGAGTCGAGAATTTTGGTCGCTGGCTAAGGCTGTCGCTGTCGATACCAAGAAGTCGAGTGGACCGGATGGCATTCCCGCAGTGGTCCTTAAAGCGTGTGCCCCCTAATTGACTCCCGTCTTAACGCGCCTATTCTCGCTATCCTACACCAATCTGGAATAGTACCGTCTTCGTGGAAAGTACCCCTAGTTCATACTATCCCCAAAAAGGGCGATCTTAGTGACCCGGCCAATTACAGGCCTATAGCGATAACTTCCCTGCTTGCTTAAGTGATGGAGCGTATTATTAATGCCCAGCTCCTAGGATATCTGGAGGATCGCCAGCTGATCAGTGACCGGCAGTACGGGTTTCGTCACAGCCGTTCAGCTGGCGATCTTTTAGCATATCTCACTCACCGATGGGCTCAGGCCTTTGATAGCAACAGGGAAGCATTGGCGGTCAGCCTGGTCCTAAGGCCTTCGACCGGGTCAGGCACAGGTCTCTTCTCACGAAGCTTCCATGAAATGAAATGAAAATGAAATGAAAATGTGTTCCCCAAGGGTCTGTACTATCTCCTACTCTGTTCATTCTGCATATTAATGATATGCTGGAGCGTGCCAGCGGCATTCATTGCTATGCAGATGACAGCACGGGAGATGCGTGTTACACAGGCCCTGCAAACTACTCTCAGTCTCACGTGGAGGATAGCAGAATCAAACTTGTGTCTGAAGTCGAGAACTCTCTGGAGCAAGTCTCGGAATGGGGACGACTCAATTTAGTTGAGTTGAACCCCACGAAGACACAAGTTTGCGCGTTTTCCGCTAAGAAAACCCCATTTGTCAAAGCGCCTCAATTCCAGGGTACCGCGCTCACCGTTAGTAAAAGTGTTGGGATTCTGAGTGTTGACATTTCGAGCGACGTGCAGTATCGGTGTCATCTGGAAGCTAAGGCCAAACTGGCCTCCAAAAAGCTTGGCGTCCTGAACCGGGCGAAGCGGTACTTCACTGCGAGGGACCTTCTGATGCTTTATAAAGCTCAGGTCAGGCCTCGCATGGAGTACCTTTGGGCAGGGGCGCCACAATACCAGCTTAGTCCATTTGACGCCGTGCAAAAGCGCGCAGTTCGAGTTGTCAACGACCCACGACTTACTAACAGGCTAGAAAACCTAGGTTTTAGGAGAGACATAGGATCTCTCTACGAGTTCTACCGCCTTTACAACGGCGAGTGCTCCGAGGAATTGTTCAATTTGGTGCCAACTTCACCTTTCCATCATCGCACTACTCGCCAAAGATTGAAGTATCATCCACATCGCTTGGATTCGTGGCGAACGAGAACGGTCCGTTTTTCACGATCGTTTCTGCCACGAACTTGCAAGCTGTGGAATGAGCTTCCCTTTGAGGTATTCCCGGAGCACTTTGACGGGGCTTCGATGGGGTTCTTCAAGAAAGGTGTAAAAAGAGTTCTCCTTCAGGGCCAGCGTTCCACTGGTGACTCCCCTGGTGTTGCTCGTGTCCATAGGCGACGATGACCACTTACCATCAGGTGGCTCGTCTGCTTTTACGTCAGCCCTTCAGGCTATAAAAAAAGTCTAATCAAAATTTTATGTTTAAATTATATTGGTCGATACTAAAAAAAATTTTGTAGAAATATTAAGAAGAGAAATTCCTAGTTCATTTGCTTTCTTATACAGGAATTACTGAAAAGCCATAAAATATTCCATAGTTCATGGAAGCCATGGATAGCCAGGGACCGAAACACCGTCATAATCACGCATCATAATTCTCTGATTCATTTGAATTGTCCGTCATCAAGCAAGATGCAAGATGATTCATTGGGAACGGGAACAAATCAAAATCGAACATGGAGTTCTATACTTTAATGTTGTGCGCAATAATATTATTCAAATATTTTCAGAGTGCAGATCTTACTAATTCAATTTACTCTTCCGATTGGCCTTACGCGAGCCCAGAAGCGAAGAGATTGCTGTTGATGCTAATGATGCGTACTCAAAAACCTTTCAAACTAAGTGGCAACAGCTATGTTGTCATGAACATGAACACTTTCACCAGCGTAAGTGACAATAATAATGAATTAGTTTTTTCTACAACTTGTCTCTTAACGAGTAGGTGGTAGAGCCTAATGTTGACCTGGCGTAGTAATACCGCCAAGGTGCCAAGGACCAAAGTAGGTACTTGTTTCTACTATGTATTTGTTTTAACAACAATTGTGGTCCAGTTAGAAAGATGTGGAGTCGTTTACACTTTTTTAGAGGCGACCATCTCAGTCCTTAAGGGTAGCAAACGCATCTGTGACCGAATTAGAACGAGACTTATCTACTGTCAACAACAACTCATTACTGACAAGACTAACTGTCATGTCCAAGTCCTCACACTAGCTAACAAACTAACCAACTAAAATTCGGACATCATCTGCTAACTAAACTAAATATCCTAGTCCCTAAATTGAATTTTTAAGCTATTGCATAGCTTTTATCGCGGGCCTTGGGCGTGGGGACCGAATTGAGAAATTTCGTAACGAAAACACCTAACACCCCCCACTCCTGACATCTATCGATAAATACCAGAACTTTTAACTGAGTTAACTAACTTTTACTTTATAACGGCTAAACCGATTTGGCTAATTTTAGTCTTGAAATATTCGTGGAAGTTCAGGGAAGGTTGCAGCGATGAGAAAATATGGAAAAATTGCGAGGAAAATACTAAAAATGAAAATTTTAATTTCCCATACAAATCTTACCTGTCAAACATTTGATTTTCGCCCCGTCGGTTCGGTATTTTAAGAATAATTACATGTAGATCTGGATTAAATAAGGCGTTGAAATCGACAACATGTATTCATAATAGTCGAATTATCGCGTATTTAGATTTAAAACATGCAAAATACATGACATAAAATAATGACACTATAATGACTTGAGGGTGATAGAGACAGTGCCATACAGGCAAGGCAAACTGTAAGGCACTGTCTCTGTCACCCACACGTCATTCACGCGCCAAAAGTTCGTTGTAGGATTTAAATGTCAAATGTCAATTTTCTTTTTTAAAAGAAATATTTTGTCAACTGAAATACATAGTTCTTATGCTTTTGTTCAGAATATTTAAATCTTCTTTGCACAAATTAATGCATTATCCGTTTCTAATAAAGATTAAAATGTCTTGCACCTATAATGTGACGTTATGATGTACGTATTCTTAACAATTAGGCTTACGTCATTATTATGCGTCTCTTTCAGTGATATTGCCTATGAACTTTGATGTAACTTTTGATAACTAGGCAACTAAATGAAAACTGGTACACCACTTTCTTGGCCCACTGTAAAACAGTGAATATCTGTACTCGTATAATTTGTGTACAAAGTGTTTTAAATATGAATAAACAAAGTGCATTTATTAGAGAAAGTCACGAAAAAATAGTGAAAGAAAATGAGTTAGTACTCTATATACATTCATTTTATTATTATTATCACAAATGCAGTATTATTTTTTTTGTTAATTTATATATAATGCTATGCAATAGCTTTACCGCGGCAGTCTCCGAGTGCCACACGTCTTTTTTTTCTGTGTCAGTCACACTTGTCATGGGCTACAGTGGAAAGGGTGGGATGCAGCCTGCTCGTTTGCTACCTACCTAAACTTGTTTGATCACCTGTGACTTCTGTCTTCTTCACAGAACAGCAGGATACACAAAAAGCATACAGCAAGAGCAAGATTTACTTGGTATTAATTTTTAGAATCCCTCACAATCACATTTTCATAATTAACTAGGGACCCGCCTTCGCTTCGCTGAGTTTAAATTGGGAATCTACATAGCTTATGTCTGGTCAGAAGTACTTTCATAAGCCAATAATAGTAGATCTGCATAGCTTTGTTCAGGTTAAAGTTAACATGCAATAGGTCTTAAATGAAATACAATAAAGGGTAGTTTTGACGGGCGAGAGACAGTGAGGTGAATTACATCTGATAGGTAATCATGCAACTGCATGACAACCACGACTGCTCTGTCAAGAACGAACTGATTGAGAAGAGAAAATTCAGTAGACCAATAATTGGACAAAATTTTTCACTCAAATTTCAATACACGTAGCGACATCTAGTAAACATTAAATGAAGCTTTTAACTCGTACCTCTTGTTCCCGCTTGATGCCGTTATAAGTATTACGAGTATAATGAAGGATACGCCCTTCATAATTTTAAATGAACAAGTTTAGATGTAATGTTAATATAATTATAATTATGTCACACTAACACTTTTTAAAAACAAACATTCTTAAGAATAATACAAACATGCACACTAAAATTATCTTAAGATTTTTTTAATTCCTAACATTAACATGACAGTTGCTAATCACATTTACATAATTTGGATAGAACATTGTAAGGGAATTTATTTATTCAGAGCGAATTAAAGAGCATACCTATTAATTATAGTTTTATCATTGTTACAGATTTGCAGCACTTCCTATCAGTTTTTTAACTTATTACGCACAATTTATGCTTAAAAAGACAGAAGATTATTACAAAATTTAATTCGTTATGCTTATTATTACCGAATGCATATTTTTTACGTATAGAACAGTCCTTATGACTGAGATTATGCAACTGGGTTTTATCTTATCAATTAACGCAAAGTGTTAACAGTTTTAAAATTAACACAAAAATGTTAGCACTAAACAGTATTTTTCATATAAAGAAGAAGGTCGAAAATTATTAAATACTTTAAAAAAAGCACATTAAAAAACTTCAAAATACGTGTATTTCATTTTCACCTTCCAGACATTAAAAGTAACAAACCATGCATTTTTACGCCACTTTTATATTAATAATGAAAATATTTCATTGTGATACGGTCAAATCGTAAAGTGCAAGTGATAGTGGAACAGAGGGACCGAAGAACAATGGCTTTATTGAAATCTTTTGCTTTGAACCGAAACTATAATCTCAATATGTTTGCTCCGATATTGAAGTCTACGTGAATTGTGAGGACGGCACAATGAAACTTGCTACCGCGAAGTCGTGTAAGTATGTGACAGCAGAAATAGAAATTATTACAATGTCGGTGTAAAATACTGAAACAATTTGAATAAACTTTTATTAAATAGATACAGATTAAAGATTAATATTAGAAATAATATGTATTAAGGGGACAAGAACGACCAATGATGGATAGATTGTGTGAGAGATGATAAGAAAGATAATGGAGAGTAGAAGTGACGGCTAATAAGGAGAGAGAAACGTATTGCGCCAACTACAAATAAAATTGGAAAATAGGCAAGAAGGTGACGGAAAATGGTTATTACAGACCTATATTGTACTTTGCAACAATCCGCGATCAAAGTTTGATGGTACATATTTTCATGCTAATAAAAAGTTGCAATTAACCACCACAGTGTCTGCTCAGCCTGGGGAATCCCCTGCTTAAGGACAAAACACTTGTTGTGGTGGTATGTTGCTGTATATTTTCTTTATCTAAGTGCTATTTTCATGAAAATATACACCATACGAGTTTTATTGCGGATTATTGCGAATTTGATCAATCTTTAATCTGAAGTAAAATAATGAAATTACCCAAAGAAACGCATGGTATTATTATTTTTAATTAAATAAATGATGAGTAGTTGGGTGTGTCATATCCTTCATCTATGGAAATTTGTAAAATCCGATATAATACCCGAGCGTAAGCCGAAACAAAAAATTAAAAAAGAAAAATTATGAAAGGCATAAAAACACTGCAAAGGTGATTACAATATAATGTGCGGAAGTTACCGTGAATGAATACTGTCGGGATGAAATTTCACAGTAGGTTCATCGACCTTCATCATAAAGAGCTGAACTCAAAGATGAATAGTTTTGGAATCCAAAATGGTAGATATTAATTTAATAATAATTGAAATAACTGGAAATTGAATTATTTAAATAGCTTTAAAAAGTTACGTTAAAATACTTTTATATTTATTACACTCCTGACAATATACAAGAATATTAGGTATCTGTTACACTTTTTGTTTTCACACCTTACTCGGACCAATATTTTAATTTGAATAACATTACTTTTAGTATTAGTTAAATGTTATACTTACATCATATTCACCCTCGCGTCGTGACTATGTAATATAGTAAGCATTTCTCTAATCAAATGGTAATTAAAATTATATAGAATTTAATGATACCATTACCAAAGTTCATGATCACGCTTAACTTTGATAATAACTGCGCTATAAAACTTATTATTTTTTATCACGTTTTTAAGGTTGATAAGTTTTTATGGACAATTTTAGTACTTATATAAAGGGGAACATAATCAGCAATCGTCATTCCGAAATTTGAAGATGGGAACAAAACATCTTCTAATATTCTTAGTTTTTCTAATATTACCAATAAATTTACGGGCACAAGATGCGGGTGAGTAATTAAATTACCATTGTATTATTATTTATATAAAGTTTTACTATACACACTTAGTAAAATAAAATTTCCCAATGCATTATATCTTATTCGCCAAGAATTGCCATAAACTATTTTAGGTTTATCGGTTGCACTATGCCGAAGTTTAGTTTCTTAGCCAACAAGACAATAGTGAAGTCAGTGAAACCCCTGTTCACTGATATAGCTGTGCTAGGTTAGGCTGCTAGGTTACAATCTCTCTACAGCAAAAAGAGCATCTTGACGCCCTATTTTCCCTTGAGCAAAGACTTGTGATGGTAAAGGATTGACTTAATTTTTACTTCTTTAAATCTGTAAAACGACATTAAAACAAAACATTTACTTGCAGCAAGTTCCGCGTTGGCAGATGCTACAGGTGAAATATCATTTTTAAGTTTTTTGCTCTATTTATTACTTTGCTACAAGTTATTCTCAAATTGACGTTGTGTATTTTTTAAATGATTCCCAAGTTTAAAAAATTATTGCTTGTAAAATATCCTTCGGATAAAATTGCAGAAATTATGTTATGTTTATTTAATTATGAATAGTTTTTTTAAATGTGCTTTTTAAATTCTATTGTAATTACATAGATTTAAGGTCATAATTATTGTGTTTTGAATTTACAGCAGATAATGGTGGATCAGCTTTAGCAAATGCTATAGCTGAAGCTCTCGGTATGTTAATACAAATATGTATTTGAAGCCTTGTAGATTTTTTATGATTTGATCGGTTTTAAATGATAATTATTGAAATCTCATATATTATTACATCATTTAAAATTTTATAACAGCTGGGAGCGGTTCAGGCTTAGCAAATGCGATAGCCAATGCCATATGTAAGTTAACAATATTTATTTGTCTTATGGATCTTTTTTATTATTCAAGCGCTATTTTATAATTAATCACTTTATAATCTTTCCATTCCTATTTCCGAATTACTATCCTAATTACTTTCAGTGGTAACAATGAAAACCTACAACTAGTTTTGTCCAATGATAAACAATCCAATGATACGTATTATTTTAAATCTCGTATTTTACGATATACCATAATTTAAAATGTTTTAACAGCAAACAGTAACGGCGGGTCAGCAGATGCACAAGCTGAATCCAAGGGTATGAATAATATTTTTTAAAGTTTTTTTTCTAAATATAAAAGTTTAGATTTTTATTTTGGGAAAAGGTAATAACCGGGCAGACTGGCAGGTGTAGGTGTCAATAAAAGACATTGAACTTCTGTATTAGTTGTTTAAATTTGGATTTTTTTATAAAATATAATAATAATAATTAATATGCTAATATCGCGTTGTGCTCTAAAAGTAAATTTTTAAACGAATAACATCTTTCCTTTTTCCTAGTTTATTTGTAATTAACAACGGTCGTAAGTCGGAAAACGAATTTTTGAACTACAGAACTAACTTGAGGATTTCGTAATGTTACTGATTGTAATTTAGTTCTTACAACGAATGATCAAAAATTTGAAATTGAATGGATTTATCAGTTTTTTTACATATTTGAGCTAATAGCAACGGTGAATCAGCTAACTTGCAAGCTTTTGTTAAGGATGAGTCATACATTAAAAAAAACTTTTTTTTTCATGAATTAAAGGTAGCAAACAATCACCTTTCCGCTGCCGCCCATGACAACTGTGACCGACTTAGAAAAGTACTAATTTTAGGGACTTTAGGGACTAGGATGGTTAGCCCAGTTAGTAGATGGTGTTAAAATATAAGTGGATTAGTTTGTTAATAAGTGTGAGGACAGGGACTGTTCGTTAGTCCTGTTAGTGCTTGTTAGTATGAGTTGCGTTCCAGTTCGATCATAGTTGCTACCTCTGAGGACTGAGGTGGTTGCATCTAAAAAAGTGAAATCGGCTCCATGACAAATCTGTTAAATGATAGGCAATTTACAGACATTAAATATAAATAATTAGGTGAATAAAATTAATTTTTCCTTTCTGGTTTTAAAAAGGCGAAAGGTGCAATCTGGACCCGGGGAACAAACATGCATCACCAGAATATATTATAAACTTATGAAGGGAGAATAAACACAATTTTTGTAGTTCTGTTTGTTACATATTATGGTTTTTAAAATATGTTTAATAAAATACTGACAATTTAAAAACTACCTACATCTAACAAAATTAAATGTGTAAAAAAGCTTTTGATAAATTACAAGAATAACAAAACATTCTGTTTTTAATATTCCAAGCTCAAGGTGGTGCGTCAGCTACTTCAGAAGCCATAGCTACTGGTAAGTTTAAGTTAAATTTACGTATACATAGTTTATGTATACGTAAATTTTGACTTCCGGAATGAAAGGAAATATATTAATATATTTTTTAACGTAATTTTGAAACTTAATGCAACGCAAGCTTTCAGTTTCATTTTTTTGCTTTGTTTATAATGAAATTTTATGAAAATTTACTGTGTATTGTTACCCTATCATTATTATCCACGTAAAGTAATGACAAATCACCATTGCAGTCGCTTTAAAATAAAGAGGGCCTCGTATAGGTAACTAATTAAAGAAATAATTTACTATTTGCTACAGCCACAAATCAGGGAAGCCCGAGTAGTCCGAGTTCAGGAAACCCGAGTGGTACAGGTTCAGGAAGCCCAGGTTGGCCGAGTTCAGGAAGCCCGAGTGGTACAGGTTCAGGAAGTCCGAATGGTCCGAGTTCAGGAAGCCCTAGTGAGCATTTTCATTATATAACACTTTCATAGTTTTATTTTCCATATCAAGTGATGTAATGCGCACGATCCAAACGAAGGGAATTAAAATAATTAAGCAAATTAAACATGACTAAATTATTTTTAACATATTGAAGTGTGTCTTTTTTGCGCAAAGCACGTTTTACGCTACATATACATAATTTGCCTATAACAATGGCTTATAGGTAATAATTAGGATTCTATCAAATTCAGAAGTATGGCGCTGTAGATACTACAGTTATTCAATAATTCTTTATTAAAAAAATTGCACTTAGCAATTATAAATATAAAAATTAATTGTTCATGTGCGCAAATCATTTCTCAACAGCAAATATGGGAGGTTCAGCGAATGCAGAAGCTGCTGCCAACGGTAAGGATATTGTCTCATTCAAAAGTTTGCAGATTTTTATGACATTTGATAAATTGAGGCATTGCTTTTTAAAGTACAAATAGAAAAGTCTGTTAAATTATTAACATAACTAAACTTTAATAGCGGAGAGCCAAGGAGGTCCAGCTTCGGCAGAAGCTGCTGCCGATGGTGAGTCCGAAAGTAACACAGTTTACTTTATAATTTCACATACACGTATTCCATTTCGATTAAATCAGTAGGTATGTGTCCTAAAAAGTTAATCAAACACACAGCAAAAAATACTGAAAGAAAAATCTTTTTGGCACGCATGTTCCTTGGGGAGTGTAGAGGATTTTTTGAAATCCCCCCTTAAATAAGTAAAGAAGGGAATAAGTTGAAACAAAATTTGTATGCAGGCGAATCTGTGGAGGAAAGCTAGTGATATAAATTATAATTTTATTAGTGTTTGTATTGCAAAGATGACCTTAATCTATATATATAAAAGCGAAAGGTCACTGACTGACTGACTCACTCACTCATCACAAAATCTCAGAAACTACAAGTGCTAGGAGTGTGAAATTTTTCATGCGGGTTCTTTTAAGGATGTAAGTGCTCACTAAGACGGGATTTTATGAAATTCAACCTCTAAGGGGGTGAAATGGGAGGGTGAAGTTTGTATGGAAATTTTTCAATTCTAGATTTAGACGAATGAAAATAGGTACATGTGTTCTCGATTACAATGTAAGTGCTCACTAAGACGGGATTTTATGAATTTCAACCCTTAAGGGGGTGAAATAGGAGGGTGAAGTTTTTATGGAAATTTTTCAATTCTAGACTTAGACGAATGAAAATAGGTACATATGTTCTCGATTACAATGTAAGTGCTCACTAAGACGGGATTTTATGAAAATCAACCCCTAAGAGGGTGAAATGGGAGGGTGAAGTTTCTATGGAAATTTTTCAATTCTAGACTTAGACGAATGAAAATAAGTAGGCACATTTATGTTCTCGATTACAATTAAAAATGATCTGATGAAATTTTCTCTTTTCTGGACTTAGCAGTATGAAAATTTATATACGGGGCCCTGATATAAAAGCGAAAGGTCACTGACTCACTCATCACGAAATCTCAGAAACCGCTGAACGCATTGAGATGAAATTTGGCAGGGTAGTAGTTTATAGTTAGAAGGGATCCGCTAAGAACGGATTTTTTGATATTCCACCCCTAAAGGGGTCTAATAGGGGTTCAAATTTTGTATGAAAGTCCGTCAATTGTAAACCAGGTGTTATAAAAATTGGTGTTTAGAATTATGATAAAAACTAATGAAAAACCTGTAGCAAAGTTTTTAAAAAATCGTCCCCTAAATGGGTAAAATAGTTGTTGAAAGGTTATAAAAAAAGTTTGTCTCTTTGTACACGCTTATCTCCAGATCGGCTGAACGGATTTTAATGGGACTTTCACTGAGAGATTCAGGAGGTTTTGAAGCATCATAGCTACTTTTTATCCAGAAATTCCCGCGGGCTCAGGATTCACGCGGATAAGACTCTTATGCGATAAAATCGCGGACTTATATTTTTATGGGACTTTCACTGGGAGAAAGAGGAGATTGTGGACTTTCACTGGGAGATAGAGGAGATTGTGGACCAACATACTTATAGGCTACTTTTTATCCCGCAATTACCGCGGGATCAGGATTTGCGCGGGAAAAACACCTTCGCGCCAAGTCGAGGGCTTAGATTTTTTTTATTTACGGGACTATCACTGGGAGATAAAGGAGGTTATGGAGCAACATATATTATTATATGAACTCGCGGGCTCAGATTTTTATGGGGCTTTTACTGGGAGGTAGTGGAAGTTGTGGAATATTACATGTATGTATGTATATAGGTCCCTATTTATCCTCGAATTCTCGCGGGATCGGGATTCACGCAGGAAAAACTTTGTGACATACTGAGTTCCACGCGGGCGGAGCCGCGGGTACAGCTAGTTTATTATAATTCAATATTGAGATTGAAAGTTATTGTTATTGTTAAATATTGACAGGATTAAATTTTGTTCAATTCCTGCATTTATTAATGTGTTTCAGCTAAAAACAACGGTGGGCCAGCCAATGCGGAAGCAATAGCATCTGGTAAGTTAAGCATGATACGAAATTTAAAATGAGCTTTTTAAATTTCGTACGAAATTTAAAAAAAACTTGTAAAATATATGCGCATATAAAGCATCATATGTTACAACTTACACCATTATAAAAATACGCATTGGTACAAATAAATAATATATTATTACAAGCAAAACCCGGGTGAATAATTCGCACTAAGTTGAGATAAAGCGCCACTATGCGAAAAGTATTATATGTGAGTTGATTTGAAATTTACCAACCGTCAATCATGTTGACGTTGTTTCTAAATAAAAGCCGTTAGATGGCAGCATTGCTGTATTGTTTCTTATCATAATGTAATAATTAATTATTTTGCAAAAACAAAAGCAACAATTGTTGATGCCGGTAGAGCAAGTAATCTATACTTATAATAAATCTGTAGAGAGGTCAATTCTGTACATTAAATATATTTCCAAAATAACTATCAGGGGGTGATTAGGGATCGATACTGATGCCAAAAATGCAATCAGTAAAATTTTTGTCTGTCTGTCTGTCTGTCTAACTGTCTGTCTGATGTATAACCGTTATAGAAACAAAAACTACTCGACGGATTTTAACGAAACTTGGTACAATTATTTTTCATACTCCCGCGCTGGTTATAGTATACTTTTCATCACGCTACAATCAATAGGAGCAGAGCAGTGAAGGGAAATGTTGGGGAAACGGGAGAAGTTACTCCATTTTTTAAGCTTCCGTCGCGTGTGCAACCTTAATGGTTAAAGCTACACAGAAATCATGTATGACGGAAATGTTCTCCTTAAAATTATATAAAAATATTCCACGACAGCAATTATGTCTATCTTTTATGGTTGACTCACAATAACACGTGTAATTCCCGATAGCTTAGCAGTTCGAAGCTTTCTGATTAAGTATACCTATATTTTATCTACTCTTACGTTTATGACACTTAAGTGGGTGAAATAAAGGGGTGAAGTTTAAACGAAATTCACGCGGGCGAAGCCGCTGGCAAAAGCTAGTTATCTATAAAATGATATAAAATGTATGCGAAGTAATTGTGTGGATTTTTCGAAAAAGAGAGGCAAACATCTTAACCTTAGCGTATTAATATATGTATATAATTTCAATTTAGTTAATAAGTTGGTTCAACTACTCAATTTTATTATTAGGCGACTCTGCAGTCAAGAGACTTGGCATAGAAGAGTCGTAGCATAGAGCATTGTCATATTCCTCTATAAAAGGTTTATGTCGAATCATTGGTGTTTGTGATGACTCATTTGTATTGTCTAGATATGAAATTCCAGTGCGAAGATACTGCGCGTCTCTTATATATACATAACTAGTAAATCCGCCCTCGCTTCGCTTCGGGAAACCAGCCGCTTCAAATATCTCTATAAATTTTAACAAATTATGTTATTCCGATGTCTAAGCTATATTACTGCAAAGTTTCATGAAAATCCGTTCAGTAGTTTTTGCGTGAAAGAGCAACAAACACATACATCCTTACAAACTTTCGCATTTACATATAATGAGGGTAACCGTTTTTGTGCTCACCAGTTGGCGCCACTGCAGACGGCGGTCATGCTGTCAAAGCCCGCCCATACATAAACATTGACAAGTGACACTTGTCTGAATACTATTCAGTGAATAGACAAGAGAGAAGTGACAGGCAGACCACCCTCTACACTAGCGGCCTCTAGCGGCGAATCCACACGCGGTTACCCTCATTAGTAGGATATTAGTAGGATTTCTCGAATCTTGATTGTTCGTGATATTATTATTGATTTATTTTTGGGTTATAAATAAAGATGTCAGTGGGAAGCGATAAAAAAAGACTTAGGTCATTATTATATGATGTTTTCGAGCATTCTTCAGATGAAGCAAGCTCGTCAGAAGTGTCCAATCATTGCAGTGAACAAGAACAAGAATCTGATGCGCAAGACATACATTTGGACTATGCAGATAGTAGCTGGCTACAACCCACTAGTGGCCCACTATTGAGCACGGGTCTTTCCTCATTATTAAGGAGGCCTAGAGCATACTCCACCACGCTGCTCCAGTGCGGATTGGTGGAGGGGATAGTGGCCAACCTAGTGTCGAAAGTTTTCAAGCCGCCCGAAGGCCTACGACACAGCTTAACGAGTGCTATCTATCGATAACAACCGGGATCCACGGCTTTACGTGCCCTCTGAAGCACGGAAGCGCTCAAGAAATTTTAACACTAGTGGTCACCAATCCGACTACCGACCGAAACTGTCCGTGCTTAACTTAGTCGATCACTGAGGACCAGCGACTGGGCAAGCGATAGCTGTTGGTAAGCAGTTGATAAATATTCATGGAACACAACTAATAACTAAGTTATTATTATCGCTTTGTTAAAATACATTTATTGAGTACTGTAAGTTTTCATTTTGAGCCAAGTGGCATGAATTCGAGATGTCCGAAAGGCCCAAGTTTCCTAATTTCGATTCTAAAATGTTAATTTTTCTTAAACAAAAATAAATTATTTAGGTGTTCGAGCCTTAGCTTGAACCACATTTGAGATTACCTTCCAATATTCGTCATTAAAATAGGCTATCTCACTCGCACAATGCATCAAAATATAGTGTTGTCTCTGTCTATGCCTTCTCCCCCCTCCTCACACGCAGCGGCCGGTGGCCATTTTGCTTCAGTACGCTTTCAATATTCGTCGGGGCAACACGTAAACCGTACAAGCAAGTACTTACTCTGAAACTTGCCTCACATTCCGCTCGACGCTCATAAGCTCAGCGACGATATTATTCCCGCTCGGCGCCTGTCGGCCCAGCGACGATATTATTCCCGCTCGGCGCCTGTCGGCCCAGCGACGAAGCGTGGCGCGTCGGCTCGTTGAGACCACGCGCCACACTGCTCGGGACGACGCGATGGCTCAAATGGAGCAGCGTCGTCTCGATTGAGGCGACACGTCGTCTCGATTGAGTCGACACGTCGTCTCGATTGGGGTGGCACGTCGTCTCGGTTGAGGCGGCACGTCGTCTCGATTGAGGCAGCATGTCGTCTCGATTGAGGCGACACGTGGTCTCGATTGATTCGACACGTCATCTCGAATGAAACGACGGCTCAAATGAGGCGACCGTTCAGATGAGACGACATGGTCTCTAATGAGGCAACTTGTCGTTTAGGGTAACGAGCGAGCACATAATGTATATACATATTGCTCTGATTTCAATAAAGTTAAGCAGCCACTTGTTTACTTGCAGAAAATGGCCGAATTATCTACTTTGGGTGAACTGGCCTTGGAGACGTATCAAACTGATACAAGAGCATTCTCGGTAATCGTTGCTGCTGTCGACCAACATTTTCCGAACGGTTGGCACGAATGGAACAACTACACCTTTCAAGAGTTGTTTGGGAGTTGTGGGGATCAGATATCCCCCTCCGTAGAAATAAAGCTAAGATTCGCCATCCCTATTGTGGATATGGCTGGTGCCTTCAACCTATCAGCATCATCCTTGTCGAAGTGCGAATACAGTGCTCACTCTTATATGCCCCCTACAGTGTAATGGGAAAAATACATGCACCATCTTACAATATATTCAGGGACACCGTGTCCAGACTCAAATCAAAATTAAAAAGACGCTTGGATGCCTCCTCCGAGCTAGGAAGTGACGACCCACGGTCAAACACCGATGAAGCATCAAAAGCAATCCACTCACGCTCAATTTGAGAAGCAGACCAGGGCAGTAATGAGCACTTATTAGCTACTATCCTTAGCCAACAAATGGCCCTGTTTCATAAAATGATTAATATGCAATCGGAACAGAATGAAAATGGTAAGTTGTTGCTGCAAGAAAAATCAACGACAAGACTTAGATCAAGACTTAGATGGATCCTTTGAATCCCTCCCAGATAGCACTGGGGATGATGTAGGAATTGCCCCTCGGTACGTTCACGAGAAGTTGAACTTAGGGGCACAATGCATGCATCATGCCGAAGCATCTGATAGTGAACCTACTCTCGATTTCACCATGAAGACCACAGGTCAAGAATCGAAGGGGGCTTTTGCGACTCAGAGTGGCGCAATATCCTTATGTTACGGCATACCTTTATGCCAATAACACAAAAACAATTTCAGGCTACTCCTGCCTTCTGTGCTTAAACCCGAATAACCTCCTCGCGGGTATTACCCCAGAGTGGAAATCTGTCGCTGTCCTCGAACGATTTGACCATACTTTAAGAGTGATCACAAATGGGTTAATTTAATTTAACAATGGATGGTTTTCCAACAACTGTTAGATTGTTTACCTAAATGAAAGGGAAAGTATGGCAGGACTTCGTTACAGCAGACTCAAAATTTAGGAAGACTTCAGACTCTTTACTGCAATATGTTTGTGGAGGACAGAAGTAGTACAGAACCGCAGAGATCTTTTTACATGAAGGGAATTATCTTTTTACATGAAATACCCCCTTCGGAGACTCATCTCTTTGAAGAGAAAGCTTTCACTGAGGTAGTTCAGGAACACGGGGAATTCATAATTTTTTTTTCCTGACAAAAGGAAGCAAAATAAATCTTCTAGATACGGAACAACATTGTGACATATGTTATGCATATAATAAATGAAATGAAATAAATTTCAGCGCAAATCAAACCTGCATAATAACCAGGGATCTACAAGAAGAATTGATTCCCAAAATAAAGGAAAGGGTGGAATGGCACCCCACTCAAAGCACAAAGCAATCGAACCCTACACACCAACCAGGCAAATTAAAAAAAAAGGGGGGGGAGGCACACGCAACTCCACTGACTCCATCCGAGCGGGATACCTCGCATTTCACACAAGCCAACGGAGGGAGGCACTCGAAAGTATATTAAAAATTATAAAAGGCTACAGAATCCCCTTTCGGACAACCCCACCTATAAAGCAGTTTACAAGGAGAAACAGACTCTGGCTTCAAACGAAACATTCCCTCGAATTGCCACGGCAAAACTAGATTGCAACGCCTTACAAAAATCCATTCATCAAACGGGTTTTTTTGGTGAACGATGATCTTGAGGAAAAAAAATCCAACAGGGAGAATCGCCCTATATTCAACCTTAAGAATTTAAACAATTATGTTCATGCCCCGTCTTTTCGTCTTATAAATCAATTTCAAATACCTCTACATCTAGAGAGGGGAGATTATAATTATGATGTATATAGATACCTCGCAGGCATATTTTCATATCCCCATTCATCAGAGTCATTGCCGGTTCCTGTCCCTCGCGTATCAAGGAACCGTTTACGAAATTACTTGCCTCCCATTTGGTCCGGCAAGCAGTCCGGCCGCGTTTGCCAAAATAACGAACTGGGTTGCGCAACGACTAAGGCTAGAACACTTGCGAGTCCTATTATTTTTGGAGGATTTCCTAACAATTCACCTAGACCCCCTAATCCTGGAAAGTCAAAGCAAGTTTGCAATGACATACTTAGAGGATTTAGGGTGGCATCCCAATCGGAAGAAGTCGTCTCTAACCACATCAACCAGATTGGAGCACCTGGGGATCATTTGGACACAGTAAAAAATACCAAGAGCCTGTGCCCCAACGGTTCTAAAATAAAGCACATCATATCGAAGTTTCTGCGGTTGAAACGATAGAGTTGGCGGACGTTCCTAAATATTACTGGGTAAACTAAACTTTGCATCACTGACGGTACCGGTGAGCAGGCTTCAGTGCCGAGCACTTCAGAGAGCCTCAAATCGGTTACCAGACAAGATCCCTTACAAGAAGTTTCCCTTACGGGACTCAGCGCAAAAGGACTTATTATGGTGGATGGAGAATATTCAGAAATGCATGCCAATACATTTCGAAGATCCCTCGATCTTCATCACAACGGACGCAGCCGATCTAGGTTGGGGAACCATAGCGAACAATCGCTATTTATGGCAACAATGGTCAACGACTCAGAGGGAATGGTAGAGCGACATCAAAGAATTATGGACGGTGCTAGAAGTGCTTCGGAGACTGAATCTCGAACTGACATTGAAAACCGTTGTTCTCCAATCGGACAATCGCACGAACGTAGCTTACATAAACAAGCAAGGGGGAACGAGATCGTTAAAATTGCTGCGAGCGGCACGACAAATCCTCTTATACTGCGAACACCAACAATCTCACCCCATTGCGCGACATATTCCGGGTGTATACAATGGAATAGCGGACGGCCTGTCGAGGAACAAATCCATGCTTTTCTAGAAGTTTCGGACGCCGGAAATATATTTGTTTGCGTCGAGGCGATCAGCTGTGGCAACTTACATATGTGAGCGAGAATGTCGAAGACAAAGACGGTTGTTTCAACGACGCGTTCAGCAAGAAGTGGAAGTACAAGTTAGCATGGACATTCCCACCTCCGGCATTAATACCTCGTGTGTAACAGCACCTCCAGTCGGACAAAGGATTATATATTCTCATCGCTCCAATTTGGGAGAACGCTTTCTGGAAACCAGAATTCCGCCTCAGGGCAATGGGTTCCCCTCTGCTTATCCCGAACATCCACAAGAATTAGATCGATCTACAAACAAACCGAGCACCCCCACAGGCAGAGCACCTTAAATTGAGGGCCAGGATGGTTCGGGCTGGTCACATCAAGTAAAAGGATGGACTGAATCAGAAATTGCTTTATTAGAGTCATCCTGGAGAAAATCATTGTTAAAAAGTTTCAAACCAGTATGGAGAAAGTGGTATACTTGGGCCATAAATAAAAGTATCCCGACACACAATCCAAACCCACAAGATTTAGCAAGGTACCTTTGCTACCTTCATGATGAAGTCAAGTAAGCTCCCAGAACAAAAGCAATGCATAAGTCGGTCGTTGCAAAATTTGGAGGAGGTTTCGCTATACGCCCTCCTACTAACTAACTACTACTAACTACTAACAATTGTCTTAGAAAATGGAGGACTTAATAAACTTTTTAGTATCGTATAGCTTCAACGAAAAGGATCTCTTTGCAGTCTCCAGACATGCTAGCGTTCTACTGTTGTTGTTACTGGGGGAAGGGTCCACGACATCACCTTATTATCCCTAGAAAGAGGACCATTTGAAGATATGGACGTAGAATTACTATTTTGGTCAAACTTCGGTTCCAAAACAAATTCAATCTCCTACAGACAGTCGAGCTGTCTAGATGACTATTGAAAAATGGACGCAAGGACAACAACAATAGATTTGACATAGTTTTTGGATGAAGATATACGTCATATCAATTTCTCATAAACGTCGAGCGTCAAAGGGTATTAGCAGCATATTTATTACCACACGCGGAATCGCCAAACCTGCCTCACTAACGGTTTTTGTGGGTCGGATCAGAACTTATTTAAAGAGGCTCAAATCTGTGCTTCGGCGGGAAGTTTCCGTGCTGCCGTGGCGACACATGCCTGGACTAGCAACCGGTTTACGGGGAATTATTGGCAGTCAAAGAACACCTTCTTTAAACATTACTTTAAAGATGTCCGCAATGTTCCAAGACCTAACGTGAATGCTCTCTCTGGATCCTTCACTGTTACATAAATTAATCTTGGTAAACATTAGCCGATGTGTTTGATTAATCATCTAATTACATCAAATTGTCTTACTACGTAGTATTTAATTAATTACTTTATTAAACTCCCTCATACTATTCTGCTAAAATAATGTATTGATTGAATACTTGTCATTATTATTACAATAAATAGCTAAAAATCATTATAATATACTTATGCCTTGGACTTTAAATCTCCCTATTTATCTCTATTACATCTGTCACAGTACGCACACGCAGCGCCGGCAGATAATAAACACGTCTCAAATGTGGTTCAAGCTAAGGCTCGAACACCTAAATAGAACCGTTTTTCCCCCGAAGGGTATAAAACGGATATTTAGGTTTCAGCCGCAGCTTGAACCACACCTTCAGGTCCTTGCCGGCCTGAAAAGTACTGAAGCAAAATGGCCACCGGCCGCTGCGTGTGAGGAGGGGGGAGAAGGCATAGACAGAGACAACACTATATTTTGATGCATTGTGCGAGTGAGATAGCCTATTTTAATGACGAATATTGGAAGGTAATCTCAAATGTGGTTCAAGCTGCGGCTGAAACCTAAATATCCGTTTTATACCCTTTGGGGGAAAAACGGTTCTATTTACAGCAACTTCTGGTGGGCAAGGTGCAGGAAATCCTGCTGAACCAGGTTCAGGAAAGCCTGGTGGTGAAGGTGAGGGAAGTCCTAAAGGACCGGGTTCAAGTAACACTGGTGGTAAAGGTGCGGGAAGTCCTAAAGGAAACCCTGGTTCAGGAAAGCCTGGTGGTGAAGGTGAGGGAAGTCCTAAAGGACCGGGTCCAAATAACACTGGTGGTAAAGGTGCGGGAAGTCCTAAAGGAAACCCTGGTTCAGGAAAGCCTGGTGGTAAAGGTGAGGGAAGTCCTAAAGGACCGGGTTCAAATAGCCCCGGTGCAAAAGGTGCGGGAAGTCCTAAAGGAAACCCTGGTTCAGGAAAGCCTGGTGGTAAAGGTGCGGGAAGTCCTAAAGGAAACCCTGGTTCAGGAAAGCCCGGTGGTGAAGGTGAGGGAAGTCCCAAAGGACCGGGTTCAAATAGCCCCGGTGCAAAAGGTGCGGGATATCCCAATGGACCAAGTTCAGGAAAGCCTGGTGGTGAAGGTGCGGAAAGTCCTAGTGGAACCATGCCGGAAAGCTCGGGTGGCCCAAGTTCCGGCAGTCCGTGTAAGCATTTTGCTTAAATTGTTTAATGGCATACTCAATTTTTGATGTAAAGTAAAAAGTTTCAATCGCATTAAATAATTATAATTATGTTAGAATTTTAACGGATGCTTGATAAACATGCTTTAAGACAAAATGGAATAAGCTGGTGTTACCAAAGTTGATGTAATCTTTATGCTTTTCGCTCTGCATAGCTTTGGAAGGCTCACCCATTATAAATAGGCGCAACAGTTTTCTTTTAGTTCGAGTAATTTCAATGAATTATTTAGAGTAACTTTATTTGACTTCTGTCCGTCTCCTTTTAAAACTATACATATAAAAAATAGAAATCATTGAATAACTTGAAGATAACAAAACTATTTGTCCCAACAGCAAGCATGGGAGGTTCGGGGTCAGCGACTGCGAATGCTGCTGCCCTAGGTAAGTCGAAAAACTTATTGGTATTACAATTAAATTTATAGCTTTGTCGTCTTATATGACTTTTGTAAAAGTGAGGCATTATGTTTGAGGATAAGTTGAAAAGTATGCTAGGTTATTCACATAACTGAACTTTTATTAGTGGAGAGCCAACGAGGTCCAGCGACGGCCCAAGCTGGTGCCGTTGGTAAGTCTAAACATTAAATAATTTTATTGAAACATATTATATTAAAACTATTATTTATCAACTTCTATCAATAAAATAATATTGTGGTGACATCGCACATACGTCACACGGTGACATTATGAAGCTTGAATGACGCCATCGAAGATTTCTACACCGCTCGTATAATATATACTCGTACTAGCCCCGAAAGTGTCGCAGTCGTGTCGCTTCACCTGGTTGAGAGATCTCCCTTTGCCAATATAAAATTTTCAATGTTAATATAGTTGTTTACATATTATCACACCCGGCCTTGCTTCCATGCGGTTGTTGCAAAGCGAGATTCTTTAATCAGACTTTTTAATTTATTAAACTACTGAAATAAATCAAAACACGACTTGTTCAATAAAACTTACCATAAAATTAAAGAGATAACCGCATCCAATTCGTTTAAGCCGTTTGAGATAAAATCTCCAACAAAACTATAGACCGAGAGACCAAAATTCCAAAGTCACTCTTTTGGGTTGTTTTCGTTCATGAGATACCTTTTAGGTTTTTTCACATAATATATACTCGTATCTTCCATGTACAGACTGCGATCAGGTACAGAAGTATTTTGTGTATGAATGTTGTTTTAATTTAAAGGATAAATTAAGTGAATTAAACCCAAAGGCATATATATACTCGTATTAGTACGTAACGTTAATTCGTCTATTGATCTGCTATCTGTGTATCTGTTTGTTCGCGTAACACTCAAAAACTGCTGAACTGACTTTCATGCGGTTATCACCAATAACGAGAGGGATATAAAGGAATGTGTGGAAATGTCATTTGTTAAGGTTTTGTGGAAATTGGCGGAAATATGAAGATAATTATTGTTAATAAATATAATAATCATTAGAGTGTTCATAGAGTGTACATGTTAACGTTAAAATAATAAGTTAATGTGCACATTAACTAGGTAATCTGCAGATACACTGATACGATACGTTAAAGTGTAAAAAAAGGTCTTATTTGCACTTTACCCAGATAGTCTGCATAGTAACGGATGGAACATCGTTAAATTGCGGAAGACTGGCTACCTGAGTACCAATTTGTCTTGATGTCGTGGCCACATCGCAGATTTGCTCACATCATGAAATGATCGATCTGGCCGATCGATCGAGACTTGGTCGAATCGTAAAAACGCGGAAAATAGGGCATAACTTCGAACCGTGACGTCTCCGGCGCTGCGGAAGGTGCAGCCCCTTTGCCCTTGCGTAACAAAGCACAGACACCCACGCGCTACAGCGGGCGGGGGCTGCCCTCCCTCCGCGCCTCCGGGTTCTAAAAAACACTCTAGGGGTAGGGTATACAAGACTACGTGGAGTAGGGGTAGGCTAATTCGGTTCTGTAACCAATTCGACCTACCTACCTTGAAGAATTTTACTGAGTAGTAATGGAAATGAGTATTCATTGTTTTATATCCAAAATCAACTCAATTTTTGTGTTTTCGTTCAATGTTACTCGTTTTTAACAATTGACGTTCAAACAAGAACCTATTTTATAGACTTTACCGTATGCATGGTCGTTAGTCTGCAAATTATCTTGCAGATTAACTAGTTAATGTATGAACTCAATTATAGTTTTCCCACTTTAACTGACTCAGCCAGATAATCTGCAGAATACCTCGTTAATCTGCATTCTATCTGATTTACGCAAATTAACGGTAACATACATAATAAAGCCCGCGATAGCACATAGGTGTCTATAATTTAACGATACATTACTTTATCCATTGTAACTTCAAAAAAATGGTCACGAACATTGCAGCAATTGGAAAGCTGTTTTGACAAATACAGTATTAATCCTTATCGATACAAATAAGTTAGGTACCTAAAGAGGATTTCGTACAAATTATATTCACACCTTTCATCTTCTAATTCAAACAAATATCTTAGGAGTTATGAAAAATAAATCAATGTGCGCGGAAATGAACCCAGATTAAGGACGATCAGTGATGGGATTTTCTGGATGCAACCAATCCCGCGCTGTGCCATTCTCTGCCATTCTGTGTTCCTATACGCCACCGGGGACAGACAGAGTGGATCGCTTACTTGAGATAAAATTTAATAAAATTATTTAAAAACAATATAGCATTAGTTAAATATTAACATGCTATGCTAAAATAATACATACATTTATTGTTATTTCATTTCAAGCTACGAACACCGCCGGTGGACCAGCGACTGGGCAAGCGATAGCTGTTGGTAAGCAGTTGATAAATATTCATGGAGTGCAACTAATAACTAAGTTATTATTATCGCTTTGTTAAAATACATGAGTACTGTAAGTTTTCATTTTGAGCCAAGTGGCATGAATTCGAGAGGTCCGAAAGGCCCAAGTTTCCTAATTTCGATTCTAAAATGTTAATTTTTCTTAATCTTAAACAAAAATAAATTATTTACAGCAACTTCTGGTGGGCAAGGTGCAGGAAATCCTAATGGACCAGGTTCAGGAACCCCTGGTGGTGGTAAAGGTGCGGGAAGTCCTAAAGGATCAGGTTCAAATAGCCCCGGTGGACAAAGTGCAGGAAACCCTGGTGGTAAAGGTGCGGAAAGTCCTAAAGGATCAGGTTCAAATAGCCCCGGTGGACAAAATGCAGGAAATCCTGCTGAACCAGGTTCAGGAAAGCCTGGTGGTGAAGGTGAGGGAAGTCCTAAAGGACCGGGTTCAAGTAACACTGGTGGTAAAGGTGCGGGAAGTCCTAAAGGACCGGGTTCAAGTAACACTGGTGGTAAAGGTGCGGGAAGTCCTAAAGGAAACCCTGGTTCAGGAAAGCCTGGTGGTAAAGGTGAGGGAAGTCCTAAAGGACCGGGTTCAAATAGCCCCGGTGCAAAAGGTGCGGGAAGTCCTAAAGGAAACCCTGGTTCAGGAAAGCCTGGTGGTAAAGGTGCGGGAAGTCCTAAAGGAAACCCTGGTTCAGGAAAGCCCGGTGGTGAAGGTGAGGGAAGTCCCAAAGGACCGGGTTCAAATAGCCCCGGTGCAAAAGGTGCGGGATATCCCAATGGACCAAGTTCAGGAAAGCCTGGTGGTGAAGGTGCGGAAAGTCCTAGTGGAACCATGCCGGAAAGCTCGGGTGGCCCAAGTTCCGGCAGTCCGTGTAAGCATTTTGCTTAAATTGTTTAATGGCATACTCAATTTTTGATGTAAAGTAAAAAGTTTCAATCGCATTAAATAATTATAATTATGTTAGAATTTTAACGGATGCTTGATAAACATGCTTTAACCCTCTGCAACTGAGGTGGTAGTCTCTCAGACACCGAAAACAAATGAGAGGTTGCCATTCCGTAATGTGGCGTGATGTAGCTCTGTCCCGCTCAGTACCTTCCGCAAATGGTTGAAGGTAGCTGACAGTAGTGCGCCCCTGGCGACACAGTGCACAGGTGTGGTGGTAGGCGTGATTGGTGTCTGACAGACGTAAGCACAGCAATAAGTATTGATTCTGACAGACGTCACCTCCCAAAAATATTTATATTTCCTTAGTGTCCCGTATACATAACCTCAGTAAAACATGTATATTTATATAGTGTCACACATCTGGTGCGAATTCAGTGTTGCGGACAATACTTTAACGATAGGGTGCGTAATAAAACAATATTGTAAAGTTAATTTTTTAATGTTTTGTAAAATAAGTGAACATTTTTGTGTTTATTGTTTTAGTATAGGTTTCGTATTGTCCAGAGAAATTCTTTATTTGTAAATGTGTATTGTGTTAGAAAATACTGTAGCGCACGTGCAGTCGTGCAGATTTAGAAAGTCGCTGTTAAAATAGGCAATAACTTTAATTTGTCTGTGCTTTTGATCTCTTCTTCCCATCACTCAGTAAGCACCAATGAACAAATGAAAAAACCGACTATGATTGTAGATTACAATCACGCCAAAGGTGGAGTCGACGAGATCGACAAGAAATGTTCGATATATTCGTGCAGTCGCAAGACACGTCGTTGGCCTATGGTTATATTTTATAGAATCCTGGATCTAGCAGGAGTGAATTCTTTTATTTTGTACCAAAGTTGTCCAGGTGCTAAACTGAGGAGAGCGGACTTCTTACTGTCTTTAGCTAGAGAATTGGTTCTGCCTAGTCTGAAAGAGCGCGTTTATAACAATAGACTGCCAAGAGAGTTGCGTCTAACCATCAAAAGAGTATTGGGTAAGGATATGCCTTCTCAGCGTGAACCATCACCAGAACCTGGACCAACATCAAGAAAACTGTGCAGTATTTGCCCTAGTAAATTAAAAAGACAGACAAGGTTCACCTGTTGTGCCTGTAAGAAGCATATTTTCCTGCAGTGTTCATCTCAGATTTGTCAGGATTGCAAATTTGATATATAAAAATAGGCTCAACTTTAAGACTGTTTTGTGCCTAAATGTATCATACGATCTCAATATTTTTTTTATATTACTTTATTATAATATAAAAAAGCAGAATAAATGTTAAGTTTTTGAATTTTTTTATGTTATAGAAAAAAAAATTGTATTTGTTTAGTTCGTTACAGTAAGTCTGAAATTTTGATCTCAATAAAATACGTGATATAATTCATAGAATTTTAATTTTATTCCTAACATATTTTTATAATCAAGTACTATATAAAACATAAAACATTTTTAAAATATAAGTAACTTAATATCAACAAATATTTCCACAGTATTTTCATTTTAAAATTGACGTCTGACAGACTCCACCTCAGTCGAATCTCTACTACTATTTCACCTCAGTTGCAGAGGGTTAAGACAAAATGGAATAAGCTGGTGTTACCAAAGTTGATGTAATCTTTATGCTTTTCGCTCTGCATAGCTTTGGAAGGCTCACCCATTATAAATAGGCGCAACAGTTTTCTTTTAGTTCGAGTAATTTCAATGAATTATTTAGAGTAACTTTATTTGATTTCTGTCCGTCTCCTTTTAAAACTATACATATAAAAAATAGAAATCATTGAATAACTTGAAGATAACAAAACTATTTGTCCCAACAGCAAGCATGGGAGGTTCGGGGTCAGCGACTGCGAATGCTGCTGCCCTAGGTAAGTCGAAAAACTTATTGGTATTACAATTAAATTTATAGCTTTGTCGTCTTATATGACTTTTGTAAAAGTGAGGCATTATGTTTGAGGATAAGTTGAAAAGTATGCTAGGTTATTCACATAACTGAACTTTTATTAGCGGAGAGCCAACGAGGTCCAGCGACGGCCCAAGCTGGTGCCGTTGGTAAGTCTAAACATTAAATAATTTTATTGAAACATATTATATTAAAACTATTATTTATCAACTTCTATCAATAAAATAATATTGTGGTGACACCGCTCGCATAATATATACTCGTACTAGCCCCGAAAGTGTCGCAGTCGTGTCGCTTCACCTGGTTGAGAGATCTCCCTTTGCCAATATAAAATTTTCAATGTTAATATAGTTGTTTACATATTATCACACCCGGCCTTGCTTCCATGCGGTTGTTGCAAAGCGAGATTCTTTAATCAGACTTTTTAATTTATTAAACTACCACGACTTGTTCATTAAAACTTACGATAAAATTAAAGAGATAACCGCATCCAATTCGTTTAAGCCGTTTGAGATAAAATCTCCAACAAAACTATAGACCGAGAGACCGAAATTCCAAAATGTCACTCTTTTGGGTTGTTTTCGTTCATGAGATCCCCTGTAGGTTTTTTCATATAATATATCTTCCATGTACAGACTGCGATCAGGTACAGAAGTATTTTGTGTATGGATGTTGTTTTAATTCAGAGGACAAATTAAGTGAATGAAACCCAAAGGCATATATTAGTACGTAACGTTAATTCGTCTATTGATCTGCTATCTGTGTATCTGTTTGTTCGCGTAACACTTAAAAACTGCTGAACGGACTTTCATGCGGTTACCACCAATAATGAGAGGGATACAAAAGGAATGTTTGGAAATGTAATTTGTTAAGGTTTTGTGTAAATTGGCGGAAATATGAAGATAATTTATGTTAATAAATATAGGAAAACCTTTGATTACCTGGGTATTCTCAATGAAAACTCTATATGACTCTCTTTTCTGTGTACATAATAAAGCCCGCGATAGCACATAGGTATCTATAATTTAACGATACATTACTATAACCATTCTAACTTCCATTAAATGGTCACGAACATTGCAGCCATTGGAAAGCTGTTTTGACGAATACAGTATTAATCCTTATCGATGTAGATAAGTTAGGCACCTAAAAAGGATTTCGTGCAAATTATATTCACACCTTTTATCTTCTAATCCAAACAAATATCTAAGGAGTTATGAAAAATAAATCAATGCGCGCGGAAATGAACCCAGTTTAAGGACGATCAGTGATGGGATTTTCTGGATGCAACCAATCCCGCGCTATGCCACTCTCTGCCACTCTGTGTTGCTATACGCCACCTGGGACAGACAGAGTGGATCGCTTACTTAAGATAAAATTTAATAAAATTATTTAAAAACAATATAGTATTAGTTAAATATTAACATGCTATGCTAAAATAATACATTTATTGTAATTTCATTTCAAGCTACGAACACCGCCGGTGGACCAGCGACTGGGCAAGCGATAGCTGTTGGTAAGCAGTTGATAAATATTCATGGAGTGCAACTAATAACTAAGTTATTATTATCGCTTTGTTAAATGTTAATACATGAGCCCTGTAGCCTAGTTGGTAGCGGCCCTGCCTGCGACGCGAGGGGTCCCGGGTTCGATTCCCGGCCGGGGCAGATATTTATGTGGCAGATAAATATTTGTACTCGGGTCATGGGTGTAATTCTAATGTGTTATATGTGTAGTCCATGCCACCCGCGACACAGGTACCTGGTAACCTACTGCGGGGGTATGAGTGTGTTAGCGTTTAGCGTTTATGAGTACTGTAAGTTTTCATTTTGAACATGAGCACTGTAAGTTTTCATTTTGAGCCAAGTGGCATGAATTCGAGAGGTCCGAAAGGCCCAGTTTCCTAATTTCGATTCAAAAATGTTAATTTTTCTTAAATAAAAATAAATTATTTACAGCAACTTCTGGTGGGCAAGGTGCAGGAAATCCTAATGGACCAGGTTCAGGAACCCCTGGTGGTGGTAAAGGTGCGGGAAGTCCTAAAGGATCAGGTTCAAATAGCCCCGGTGGACAAAGTGCAGGAAACCCTGGTGGTAAAGGTGCGGAAAGTCCTAAAGGATCAGGTTCAAATAGCCCCGGTGGACAAAATGCAGGAAATCCTGCTGAACCAGGTTCAGGAAAGCCTGGTGGTGAAGGTGAGGGAAGTCCTAAAGGACCGGGTTCAAGTAACACTGGTGGTAAAGGTGCGGGAAGTCCTAAAGGAAACCCTGGTTCAGGAAAGCCTGGTGGTGAAGGTGAGGGAAGTCCTAAAGGACCGGGTCCAAATAACACTGGTGGTAAAGGTGCGGGAAGTCCTAAAGGAAACCCTGGTTCAGGAAAGCCTGGTGGTAAAGGTGAGGGAAGTCCTAAAGGACCGGGTTCAAATAGCCCCGGTGCAAAAGGTGCGGGAAGTCCTAAAGGAAACCCTGGTTCAGGAAAGCCTGGTGGTAAAGGTGAGGGAAGTCCTAAAGGACCGGGTTCAAATAGCCCCGGTGCAAAAGGTGCGGGATATCCCAATGGACCAAGTTCAGAAACCCCTAGTGATAAAGGTGCGGGTAATCCTGCTGGACCAAGTTCAGGAAAGCCTGGTGGTGAAGGTGCGGAAAGTCCTAGTGGAACCATGCCGGAAAGCTCGGGTGGCCCAAGTTCCGGCAGTCCGTGTAAGCATTTTGCTTAAATTGTTTAATGGCATACTCAATTTTTGATGTAAAGTAAAAGTTTCAATCGCATTAAATAATTATAATAATGTTAGAATTTTAACGGATGCTTGATAAACATGCTTTAAGACAAAATGGAATAAGCTGGTGTTAACAAAGTTGATGTAATCTTTATGCTTTTCGCTCTGCATAGCTTTGGAAGGCTCACCTATTATAAATAGGCGCAACAGTTTTCTTTTAGTTCGAGTAATTTCAATGAATTATTTCGAGTAACTTTATTTGACTTCCGTCCGTCTCCTTTTAAAACTATACATATAAAAAATAGAAATCATTGAATAACTTGAAGATAACAAAACTATTTGTCCCAACAGCAAGCATGGGAGGTTCGGGGTCAGCGACTGCGAATGCTGCTGCCCTAGGTAAGTCGAAAAACTTATTGGTATTACAATTTATAGCTTTGTCGTCTTATATGACTTTTGTAAAAGTGAGGCATTATGTTTTAGGATAAGTTGAAAAGTATGCTAGGTTATTCACATAACTGAACTTTTATTAGCGGAGAGCCAACGAGGTCCAGCGACGGCCCAAGCTGGTGCCGTTGGTAAGTCTAAACATTAAATAATTTTATTGAAACATATTATATTAAAACTATTATTTATCAACTTCTATCAATAAAATCATATTGTGGTGACATCGCACACACGTCACACGGTGACATCATGAAGCTTGAATGACGCCATCGAAGATTTCTACACCGCTCGCATAATACATATATACTCGTACTAGCCCCGAAAGTGTCGCAGTCGTGTCGCTTCACCTGGTTGAGAGATCTCCCTTTGCCAATATAAAATTTTCAATGTTAATATAGTTGTTTACATATTATCACACCCGGCCTTGCTTCCATGCGGTTGTTGCAAAGCGAGATTCTTTAATCAGACTTTTTAATTTATTTAACTACTGAAATAAATCAAAACACGGCTTGTTCATTAAAACTTACCATAAAATTAAAGAGATAACCGCATCCAATTCCTTTAAGCCGTTTGAGATAAAATCTCCAACAAAACTATAGACCGAGAGACCGAAATTCCAAAATGTCACTCTTTTGGGTTGTTTTCGTTCATGAGATCCCCTGTAGGTTTTTTCATATAATATATAATATATCTTCCATGTACAGACTGCGATCAGGTACAGAAGTATTTTGTGTATGGATGTTGTTTTAATTTAGGGGACAAATTAAGTGAATGAAACCCAAAGGCATATATTAGTACGTAACGTTAATTCGTCTATTGATCTGCTATCTGTGTATCTGTTTGTTCGCGTGACACTCAAAAACTGCTGAACGGACTTTCATGCGGTTACCACCAATAACGAGAGGGATACAAAAGAAATGTGTGGAAATGTAATTTGTTAAGTTTTTGTGTAAATTGGCGGAAATATGAAGATAATTATTGTTAAAAAATATAATAATCATTAGAGTGTTCATAGAGTGTACATAATAAAGACCACGATAGCACATAGGTATTTATAATTTAACGATACATTACTATAACCATTCTAACTTCAATTAAATGGTCACGAACATTGCAGCAATTGGAAAGCTGTTTTGACGAATACAGTATTAATCCTTATCGATATAGATAAGTTAGGCACCTAAAGAGGATTTCGTAAAAATTATATTCACACTTTTCATCTTCTAATTCAAACAAATATCTTAGGAGTTATGAAAAATAAATCAATGTGCGCGGAAATGAACACAGGTTAAGGACGATCGGTGATGGGATTTTCTGGATGCAACCAATCCCGCGCTGTGCCATTCTCTGCCATTCTGTGTTCCTATACGCCACCGGGGACAGACAGAGTGGATCGCTTACTTAAGATAAAATTTAATAAAATTATTTAAAAACAATATAGCATTAGTTAAATATTAACATGCTATGCTAAAATAATACATACATTTATTGTTAATTCATTTCAAGCTACGAACACCGCCGGTGGACCAGCGACTGGGCAAGCGATAGCTGTTGGTAAGCAGTTGATAAATATTCATGGAGTGCAACTAATAACTAAGTTATTATTATCGCTTTGTTAAAATACATGAGTACTGTAAGTTTTCATTTTGAGCCAAGTGGCATGAATTCGAGAGGTCCGAAAGGCCCAAGTTTCCTAATTTCGATTCTAAAATGTTAATTTTTCTTAATCTTAAACAAAAATAAATTATTTACAGCAACTTCTGGTGGGCAAGGTGCAGGAAATCCTAATGGACCAGGTTCAGGAACCCCTGGTGGTGGTAAAGGTGCGGGAAGTCCTAAAGGATCAGGTTCAAATAGCCCCGGTGGACAAAGTGCAGGAAACCCTGGTGGTAAAGGTGCGGAAAGTCCTAAAGGATCAGGTTCAAATAGCCCCGGTGGACAAAATGCAGGAAATCCTGCTGAACCAGGTTCAGGAAACCCTGCTGGTAAAGGTGAGGGAAGTCCTAAAGGACCGGGTTCAAATAACACTGGTGGTAAAGGTGCGGGAAGTCCTAAAGGAAACCCTGGTTCAGAAAAGCCTGGTGGTGAAGGTGAGGGAAGTCCTAAAGGACCGGGTCCAAATAACACTGGTGGTAAAGGTGCGGGAAGTCCTAAAGGAAACCCTGGTTCAGGAAAGCCTGGTGGTGAAGGTGAGGGAAGTCCTAAAGGACCGGGTCCAAATAACACTGGTGGTAAAGGTGCGGGAAGTCCTAAAGGAAACCCTGGTTCAGGAAAGCCTGGTGGTGAAGGTGAGGGAAGTCCTAAAGGACCGGGTCCAAATAACACTGGTGGTAAAGGTGCGGGAAGTCCTAAAGGAAACCCTGGTTCAGGAAAGCCTGGTGGTAAAGGTGAGGGAAGTCCTAAAGGACCGGGTTCAAATAGCCCCGGTGCAAAAGGTGCGGGAAGTCCTAAAGGAAACCCTGGTTCAGGAAAGCCTGGTGGTAAAGGTGAGGGAAGTCCTAAAGGACCGGGTTCAAATAGCCCCGGTGCAAAAGGTGCGGGATATCCCAATGGATCAAGTTCAGAAACCCCTAGTGATAAAGGTGCGGGTAATCCTGCTGGACCAAGTTCAGGAAAGCCTGGTGGTGAAGGTGCGGAAAGTCCTAGTGGAACCATGCCGGAAAGCTCGGGTGGCCCAAGTTCCGGCAGTCCGTGTAAGCATTCTGCTTAAATTGTTTAATGGCATACTCAATTTTTTATGTAAAGTAAAAGTTTCAATCGCATTAAATAATTATAATAATGTTAGAATTTTAACGGATGCTTGATAAACATGCTTTAAGACAAAATGGAATAAGCTGGTGTTAACAAAGTTGATGTAATCTTTATGCTTTTCGCTCTGCATAGCTTTGGAAGGCTCACCTATTATAAATAGGCGCAACAGTTTTATTTTAGTTGGAGTAATTTCAATGAATTATTTCGAGTAACTTTATTTGACTTCCGTCCGTCTCCTTTTAAAACTATACATATAAAAAATAGAAATCATTGAATAACTTGAAGATAACAAAACTATTTGTCCCAACAGCAAGCATGGGAGGTTCGGGGTCAGCGACTGCGAATGCTGCTGCCCTAGGTAAGTCGAAAAACTTATTGGTATTACAATTTATAGCTTTGTCGTCTTATATGACTTTTGTAAAAGTGAGGCATTATGTTTTAGGATAAGTTGAAAAGTATGCTAGGTTATTCACATAACTGAACTTTTATTAGCGGAGAGCCAACGAGGTCCAGCGACGGCCCAAGCTGGTGCCGTTGGTAAGTCTAAACATTAAATAATTTTATTGAAACATATTATATTAAAACTATTATTTATCAACTTCTATCAATAAAATCATATTGTGGTGACATCGCACACACGTCACACGGTGACATCATGAAGCTTGAATGACGCCATCGAAGATTTCTACACCGCTCGCATAATACATATATACTCGTACTAGCCCCGAAAGTGTCGCAGTCGTGTCGCTTCACCTGGTTGAGAGATCTCCCTTTGCCAATATAAAATTTTCAATGTTAATATAGTTGTTTACATATTATCACACCCGGCCTTGCTTCCATGCGGTTGTTGCAAAGCGAGATTCTTTAATCAGACTTTTTAATTTATTTAACTACTGAAATAAATCAAAACACGGCTTGTTCATTAAAACTTACCATAAAATTAAAGAGATAACCGCATCCAATTCCTTTAAGCCGTTTGAGATAAAATCTCCAACAAAACTATAGACCGAGAGACCGAAATTCCAAAATGTCACTCTTTTGGGTTGTTTTCGTTCATGAGATCCCCTGTAGGTTTTTTCATATAATATATAATATATCTTCCATGTACAGACTGCGATCAGGTACAGAAGTATTTTGTGTATGGATGTTGTTTTAATTTAGGGGACAAATTAAGTGAATGAAACCCAAAGGCATATATTAGTACGTAACGTTAATTCGTCTATTGATCTGCTATCTGTGTATCTGTTTGTTCGCGTAACATTTAAAAACTGCTGAACGGACTTTCATGCGGTTACCACCAATAACGAGAGGGATACAAAAGAAATGTGTGGAAATGTAATTTGTTAAGTTTTTGTGTAAATTGGCGGAAATATGAAGATAATTATTGTTAAAAAATATAATAATCATTAGAGTGTTCATAGAGTGTACATAATAAAGACCACGATAGCACATAGGTATTTATAATTTAACGATACATTACTATAACCATTCTAACTTCAATTAAATGGTCACGAACATTGCAGCAATTGGAAAGCTGTTTTGACGAATACAGTATTAATCCTTATCGATATAGATAAGTTAGGCACCTAAAGAGGATTTCGTAAAAATTATATTCACACCTTTCATCTTCTAATTCAAACAAATATCTTAGGAGTTATGAAAAATAAATCAATGTGCGCGGAAATGAACACAGGTTAAGGACGATCAGTGATGGGATTTTCTGGATGCAACCAATCCCGCGCTGTGCCATTCTCTGCCATTCTGTGTTCCTATACGCCACCGGGGACAGACAGAGTGGATCGCTTACTTAAGATAAAATTTAATAAAATTATTTAAAAACAATATAGCATTAGTTAAATATTAACATGCTATGCTAAAATAATACATACATTTATTGTTAATTCATTTCAAGCTACGAACACCGCCGGTGGACCAGCGACTGGGCAAGCGATAGCTGTTGGTAAGCAGTTGATAAATATTCATGGAGTGCAACTAATAACTAAGTTATTATTATCGCTTTGTTAAAATACATGAGTACTGTAAGTTTTCATTTTGAGCCAAGTGGCATGAATTCGAGAGGTCCGAAAGGCCCAAGTTTCCTAATTTCGATTCTAAAATGTTAATTTTTCTTAATCTTAAACAAAAATAAATTATTTACAGCAACTTCTGGTGGGCAAGGTGCAGGAAATCCTAATGGACCAGGTTCAGGAACCCCTGGTGGTGGTAAAGGTGCGGGAAGTCCTAAAGGATCAGGTTCAAATAGCCCCGGTGGACAAAGTGCAGGAAACCCTGGTGGTAAAGGTGCGGAAAGTCCTAAAGGATCAGGTTCAAATAGCCCCGGTGGACAAAATGCAGGAAATCCTGCTGAACCAGGTTCAGGAAACCCTGCTGGTAAAGGTGAGGGAAGTCCTAAAGGACCGGGTTCAAATAACACTGGTGGTAAAGGTGCGGGAAGTCCTAAAGGAAACCCTGGTTCAGAAAAGCCTGGTGGTGAAGGTGAGGGAAGTCCTAAAGGACCGGGTCCAAATAACACTGGTGGTAAAGGTGCGGGAAGTCCTAAAGGAAACCCTGGTTCAGGAAAGCCTGGTGGTGAAGGTGAGGGAAGTCCTAAAGGACCGGGTCCAAATAACACTGGTGGTAAAGGTGCGGGAAGTCCTAAAGGAAACCCTGGTTCAGGAAAGCCTGGTGGTGAAGGTGAGGGAAGTCCTAAAGGACCGGGTCCAAATAACACTGGTGGTAAAGGTGCGGGAAGTCCTAAAGGAAACCCTGGTTCAGGAAAGCCTGGTGGTAAAGGTGAGGGAAGTCCTAAAGGACCGGGTTCAAATAGCCCCGGTGCAAAAGGTGCGGGAAGTCCTAAAGGAAACCCTGGTTCAGGAAAGCCTGGTGGTAAAGGTGAGGGAAGTCCTAAAGGACCGGGTTCAAATAGCCCCGGTGCAAAAGGTGCGGGATATCCCAATGGACCAAGTTCAGAAACCCCTAGTGATAAAGGTGCGGGTAATCCTGCTGGACCAAGTTCAGGAAAGCCTGGTGGTGAAGGTGCGGAAAGTCCTAGTGGAACCATGCCGGAAAGCTCGGGTGGCCCAAGTTCCGGCAGTCCGTGTAAGCATTCTGCTTAAATTGTTTAATGGCATACTCAATTTTTTATGTAAAGTAAAAGTTTCAATCGCATTAAATAATTATAATAATGTTAGAATTTTAACGGATGCTTGATAAACATGCTTTAAGACAAAATGGAATAAGCTGGTGTTAACAAAGTTGATGTAATCTTTATGCTTTTCGCTCTGCATAGCTTTGGAAGGCTCACCTATTATAAATAGGCGCAACAGTAATTTTATTTTAGTTGGAGTAATTTCAATGAATTATTTCGAGTAACTTTATTTGACTTCCGTCCGTCTCCTTTTAAAACTATACATATAAAAAATAGAAATCATTGAATAACTTGAAGATAACAAAACTATTTGTCCCAACAGCAAGCATGGAAGGTTCGGGGTCAGCGACTGCGAATGCTGCTGCCCTAGGTAAGTCGAAAAACTTATTGGTATTACAATTTATAGCTTTGTCGTCTTATATGACTTTTGTAAAAGTGAGGCATTATGTTTTAGGATAAGTTGAAAAGTATGCTAGGTTATTCACATAACTGAACTTTTATTAGCGGAGAGCCAACGAGGTCCAGCGACGGCCCAAGCTGGTGCCGTTGGTAAGTCTAAACATTAAATAATTTTATTGAAACATATTATATTAAAACTATTATAAATAACATTAAAGAGAATAACCGCATCCAATTCATTTAAGCCGTTTGAGATAAAATCTCCAACAAAACTAAAGACCAAGAGACCAAAATTCCAAAAAGTCATTTTTTTGGGTTGTGTTCGTTCATGAGATACCCTGTAGGTTTTTTCATATAATTATATCTTCCATGTACAGACTGCGATAAGGTACAGAAGTATTTTGTGTATGGATGTTGTTTTAATTTAGAGGACAAATTAAGTGAATGAAACCCAAAGGCATATTATATTAGTACGTAACGTTAATTCGTCTATTGATCTGCTATCTGTGTATCTGTTTGTTCGCGTAACACTCAAAAACTGCTGAACGGACTTTCATGCGGTTACCACCAATAATGAGAGGGATACAAAAGGAATGTTTGGAAATGTAATTTTCAACACACTTGCTCGTAAAGTTGCTATTTTTTCTTTAGTCTTACGCCCGGAATGCGGTTTATTACACACTAGTGCGTTTTACTTTTCATTGCCGCACTAGTGTTTTTCTTATTCCACTTTTTTTTTAATATCCGTAAAGAGGTTGTTAACAAAACATTTGTTATTTTGTAAATAAATAAACTTGTTGTACTTAGTCAAAATCTGATAAGATAAGATTATACTTCATCTAATTATCTATTAAAGCATTTAAAAAATACAATATTTTAAATCATTAATTACCGTAAATTCTTATTAGAAATACATAATTATTTAGTTTAATATATTGTGGCTGAATGTTCGGTGCCTCTGGACTTAACCTGCGCGCGCATAGTTATTCAACCAAAGATACGGCGCGCGAAAAAATAAACCGCGCCATTTTGTGCAAACATTTGTTCGTTTATAATTTGCTGATTTGTGACTGAAAAATATCGATACCTAATTGTTTTTTTCCTCGCAAGTGTGTTGAAAAACGTCGTATGATACGCGTGTGCTTTGTTCATTACAGTCTTGGCTCTATTACAGCCCTCGCCTTGCGGCTCGGGCTCAATACCGCCTCGACTGTAATGACCAACTTCGCGCACTTATATCATAATGTACTATTGTTAAGGTTTTGTGTAAATTGGCGGAAATATGAAGATAATTTTTGTTAATAAATATAGGAAAACCTTTGATTACCTTGGTATTCTCAATGAAAACTCTATAGGACTCTCTTTTCTGTGTACATAATAAAGCCCGCGATAGCACATCTGCCGTGCTAACAATAAGAGCATTAGAGCAGTAAGTCGATTATTTTCAAAAATAAGTTAAGTACATATCCTGAATCGCCACGTAATGCTCTATTAACTGGTCTTACTCCCGTTTTTCTATCTTCACTAGAACCTAAAAATATCATTTAGCCTAACAGCAGTAAGACTATAAAATGATGTCTTTTCCTTAGCTTATAAGCAGGAAATATAACTTACCTCATGATAATTAGTGTACCTCCTAAATCTTTGTTATTATTGCTTAGAAAAACAGCTTAGAATAACTTAGAAAATCGGACCTAAAAAAACTACCTACAAGCTAAAAGAGTAGTAAGTAAAAATTGAATCGAAAACTTTAAGCGATTTTCTCGGTTTCTGAAATTCTGACTTACTGCTCTTACTGTAAGCACGGCAGACATAGGTATCTATAATTTAACGATACATTACTATAACCATTCTAACTTCAATTAAATGGTTACGAACATTGCAGCAATTGGAAAGCTGTTTTGACGAATACAGTATTAATCCTTATCGATATAGATAAGTTAGGCACCTAAAAAGGATTTCGTGCAAATTATATTCACACCTTTTATCTTCTAATCCAAACAAATATCTTAGGAGTTATGAAAAATAAATCAATGCGCGCGGAAATGAACCCAGTTTAAGGACGATCAGTGATGGGATTTTTAACCGACTTCAAAAAAGAAGGAGGTTCTCAATTCGACCGTATATATGCTTTTTTTATGTACGTTCAGCGATTATTTCGTCGTTTATGGGCCGATTTTGGTAATTCTTTTTTTGTTGTAAAGTAGATATACGCAGTGGGGTCCCCTGATAAGGACACCAGGATCTGATGTAGGCATCTCAGAGAAATCGAGGGGAACTTTCGAAAATTGTATGGACAACTAGTGTGTTTGTTCATGTTATCATAAGTACATTAAAGCGCTACCATGTCATGAAGATCTGGAGTCGATCTGATGAAGCCGAAAGACAGTCGAGGGAACTCCTCAACGATTTACTGCAGTTATCTAGTGTTTGGGCTTGATTAATTTGTAGTGACGAGAACTTTACACTTACATGTTGAATTGAGCGCCATCTGGCGAGTAGTTTTTGAGTTATCTCTTCTTATCAAGATTGAAGTCGGTTATTTTTTTTGTAAAAAGCAATTATCTGGATGCAACCAATCCCGCGCTGTGCCACTCTCTACCACTCTGTGTTGCTATACGCCACCGGGGACAGACAGAGTGGATCGCTTACTTAAGATAAAATTTAATAAAATTATTTAAAAACAATATAGCATTAGTTAAATACTAGTAAATCCGCCCTCGCTTCGCTTCGGGAAACCAGTCCCTTCAAAAATCACTATAAATTTTAACAAATTATGTTATTCCGATGTCTAAGCTATATTACTGCAAAGTTTCATGAAAATCCGTTCAGTAGTTTTTGCGTGAAAGAGCAACAAACACACATACATCCTTATAAACTTTCGCATTTATAATATTAGTAGGAAGTAGGATAGGATAGGAAGTAGGATTAACATGCTATGCTAAAATAATACATTTATTGTAATTTCATTTCAAGCTACGAACACCGCCGGTGGACTAGCGACTGGGCAAGCGATAGCTGTTGGTAAGCAGTTGATAAATATTCATGGAGTGCAACTAATAACTAAGTTATTATTATCGCTTTGTTAAATGTTAATACATGAGTACTGTAAGTTTTCATTTTGAACATGAGCACTGTAAGTTTTCATTTTGAGCCAAGTGGCATGAATTCGAGAGGTCCGAAAGGCCCAAGTTTCTTAATTTCGATTCAAAAATGTTAATTTTTTTTAAATAAAAATAAATTATTTACAGCAACTTCTGGTGGGCAAGGTGCAGGAAATCCTAATGGACCAGGTTCAGGAACCCCTGGTGGTGGTAAAGGTGTGGGAAGTCCTAAAGGATCAGGTTCAAATAGCCCCGGTGGACAAAGTGCAGGAAACCCTGGTGGTAAAGGTCCGGAAAGTCCTAAAGGATCAGGTTCAAATAGCCCCGGTGGACAAAATGCAGGAAATCCTGCTGAACCAGGTTCAGGAAAGCCTAGTGGTAAAGGTGAGGGAAGTCCTAAAGGACCGGGTTCGAATAACACTGGTGGTAAAGGTGCGGGAAGTCCTAAAGGAAACCCTGGTTCAGGAAAGCCTGGTGGTGAAGGTGAGGGAAGTCCTAAAGGACCGGGTTCAAGTAACACTGGTGGTAAAGGTGCGGGAAGTCCTAAAGGAAACCCTGGTTCAGGAAAGCCTGGTGGTGAAGGTGAGGGAAGTCCTAAAGGACCGGGTCCAAATAACACTGGTGGTAAAGGTGCGGGAAGTCCTAAAGGAAACCCTGGTTCAGGAAAGCCTGGTGGTAAAGGTGAGGGAAGTCCTAAAGGACCGGGTTCAAATAGCCCCGGTGCAAAAGGTGCGGGAAGTCCTAAAGGAAACCCTGGTTCAGGAAAGCCTGGTGGTAAAGGTGCGGGAAGTCCTAAAGGAAACCCTGGTTCAGGAAAGCCCGGTGGTGAAGGTGAGGGAAGTCCCAAAGGACCGGGTTCAAATAGCCCCGGTGCAAAAGGTGCGGGATATCCCAATGGACCAAGTTCAGGAAAGCCTGGTGGTGAAGGTGCGGAAAGTCCTAGTGGAACCATGCCGGAAAGCTCGGGTGGCCCAAGTTCCGGCAGTCCGTGTAAGCATTTTGCTTAAATTGTTTAATGGCATACTCAATTTTTGATGTAAAGTAAAAAGTTTCAATCGCATTAAATAATTATAATTATGTTAGAATTTTAACGGATGCTTGATAAACATGCTTTAAGACAAAATGGAATAAGCTGGTGTTACCAAAGTTGATGTAATCTTTATGCTTTTCGCTCTGCATAGCTTTGGAAGGCTCACCCATTATAAATAGGCGCAACAGTTTTCTTTTAGTTCGAGTAATTTCAATGAATTATTTAGAGTAACTTTATTTGACTTCTGTCCGTCTCCTTTTAAAACTATACATATAAAAAATAGAAATCATTGAATAACTTGAAGATAACAAAACTATTTGTCCCAACAGCAAGCATGGGAGGTTCGGGGTCAGCGACTGCGAATGCTGCTGCCCTAGGTAAGTCGAAAAACTTATTGGTATTACAATTAAATTTATAGCTTTGTCGTCTTATATGACTTTTGTAAAAGTGAGGCATTATGTTTGAGGATAAGTTGAAAAGTATGCTAGGTTATTCACATAACTGAACTTTTATTAGCGGAGAGCCAACGAGGTCCAGCGACGGCCCAAGCTGGTGCCGTTGGTAAGTCTAAACATTAAATAATTTTATTGAAACACTAGAGAACCGCCCGCGCTTCGCTTCGGGACCCGTAGGTAACACCCGCGTAGGTCCCGCTCCCGTAGGAATTTAGGCTAAAAAGTAGCCTACTACTCGCTCTCTTCACTCCACCCTGTCTGAGGTGTGTGGAGCCCTCGGGACAGTTAGTTCCCCTTTGGGGATGTCTCTCGCGGCCCGTTAAAACGGGCCAGTCCTTGGGTTGGGCCCTAAGGCCCTTGGTTGTCCATCTGTGGTTAACCAATAGGTCAAGTCCGGTGAGTGGTGTCCTTTTTACAGGCCACAGAGTCTTAAACGGGATGGGGTTCATCTTCGCGCCGCCCAGGCGATCGAGCCCCTACCGGGTGAATCCCGCTGGTGGGAAGCCCAGCAGGAGCCGATCAGCGTCGGGCGACGACTTACGAAGCCCCAGTATCAGTCAGTGCTAGGCCCGTCCCGCGCAACCAGCAAGTCGCGCGGGAAGGCCCAGCGGTCCGGTGGACGGGTGTGGAGCGGCGCCAGGTCCTGCAGATGCGGGAACCGCGACGCGTCGACACGCCCGAACATGTTGCGTGCCAATCGCTCGATGAAGTCGTCCAGGCTCTCGACTCGAAGGTCCCTCTGGATGACGGTGTTCCTGACGTACCTCGTCGCACCAGTCAGCCGGCGGAGCGCAATCGCCTGAACTGCGCGCATCCTCTTGCGCTGCGGTTCGCTGGCGAGCGCGTACCACGCCGTTGCCGCGTACGTGAGGCGGGGTCTGATGTAGGTCTTGTAGACCCCGAGCTTCAGTCCGAGAGGGAGGCTCGAGGAGAGCACTGGTTTCTGCCATCGCACTTCTGGAATTCGCGACGGCTTTCGTAACCTGTGGCTTCATCGAGAGTCTTCCGTCGATTTTGCCCAAGTATTTGGGCTGTGGGGCCCATTGGATATCTTGTCCATGAAGCTCCAGAGTAGGGTCCCGCCTGTTGAGGTATCCTCCTATGTTCACAGCCGGCGTCTTCCCGACATTCACCGACAGTCTCCACGCGGCGAGCCATTCGGGGAGGGCATCAAGCGCACGCTGCATCTTTACAATGGCGTGGGTTCTATTCAGCGACGTGGTGATGTACGCCACGTCATCGGCATACAGGGCAAGCGACGCCGACGCCCCCCCTGCCGCCGGGATGTCGTCGGTGTAGCAGGCGACGCAGACCGGGGACAGGCAACTCCCTTGCGGGACGCCGGCTGCGATCGGACGCTCGGTGGATTCGGCGTCTTCAACCACTACTCTGAAGCTTCTATTTTCGAGGAAACTGGAGATCATCTTAACGGCACTCCGGGGCGCCGACGGCTGCGAGATCTTGTAGAGAAAGCCGTCGTGCCAAACACGGTCGAACGCCTTTTCCATGTCGAGGAATACTGCACGCACGCGTTCTCTCTTATTCAGAGCCGCGGTAACGGTGTGCAACACACTCGACAGTGTAGCCGTGCTGTTCAGCGGCATCAAAAAGTAGCCTTCCACTTCTGTTGGCAGCTAGGCTATTCCACCCCGGATGCATGCAGTTCCAGTCGCCCGCGCCCACCACCGGTGTCGGCGAGTCCAGCAACTTGCGGACATCAGCCAACAGGATAGTGCCAGCGGGCGGGCGGTACACTGAACACAGCCGGAGCGGGGAGTTCTCGAGGCAGAGCTAAAGTAGCCTATTACATTTGCCTATGACTTAAGTAAATTACATGTAGTATTTGATAGCGTAATTCAGAACTTGCAAATGAATTTTGTTAACGCCATCTATTGGCAACTCCGAAAATAAATATCTAGTAACTAACAAAACATCGATCTTCCCATGGGAATGGGATGTTTTTCCGCGGTAAAAAGTAGCCTACGTCACTCTCCATCCTCCTAACTATCCCCACACACATAAACCTTACCATATAATAGCTTTGTTGCGACGTGAAAGCGTCACAAACAAACAAACAAACAAACAAACAAACAAACAAACAAACAAACACACTTTCACATTTATAATATTAGTAAGGATATTATATTAAAACTATTATTTATCAACTTCTATCAATAAAATAATATTGTGGTGACACCGCTCGCATAATATATACTCGTACTAGCCCCGAAAGTGTCGCAGTCGTGTCGCTTCACCTGGTTGAGAGATCTCCCTTTGCCAATATAAAATTTTCAATGTTAATATAGTTGTTTACATATTATCACACCCGGCCTTGCTTCCATGCGGTTGTTGCAAAGCGAGATTCTTTAATCAGACTTTTTAATTTATTAAACTACTGAAATAAATCAAAACACGACTTGTTCATTAAAACTTACCATAAAATTAAAGAGATAACCGCATCCAATTCGTTTAAGCCGTTTGAGATAAAATCTCCAACAAAACTATAGACCGAGAGACCGAAATTCCAAAATGTCACTCTTTTGGGTTGTTTTCGTTCATGAGATCCCCTGTAGGTTTTTTCATATAATATATCTTCCATGTACAGACTGCGATCAGGTACAGAAGTATTTTGTGTATGGATGTTGTTTTAATTCAGAGGACAAATTAAGTGAATGAAACCCAAAGGCATATATTAGTACGTAACGTTAATTCGTCTATTGATCTGCTATCTGTGTATCTGTTTGTTCGCGTAACACTTAAAAACTGCTGAACGGACTTTCATGCGGTTACCACCAATAATGAGAGGGATACAAAAGGAATGTTTGGAAATGTAATTTGTTAAGGTTTTGTGTAAATTGGCGGAAATATGAAGATAATTTATGTTAATAAATATAGGAAAACCTTTGATTACCTGGGTATTCTCAATGAAAACTCTATATGACTCTCTTTTCTGTGTACATAATAAAGCCCGCGATAGCACATAGGTATCTATAATTTAACGATACATTACTATAACCATTCTAACTTCAATTAAATGGTCACGAACATTGCAGCCATTGGAAAGCTGTTTTGACGAATACAGTATTAATCCTTATCGATGTAGATAAGTTAGGCACCTAAAAAGGATTTCGTGCAAATTATATTCACACCTTTTATCTTCTAATCCAAACAAATATCTAAGGAGTTATGAAAAATAAATCAATGCGCGCGGAAATGAACCCAGTTTAAGGACGATCAGTGATGGGATTTTCTGGATCCAACCAATCCCGCGCTATGCCACTCTCTGCCACTCTGTGTTGCTATACGCCACCGGGGACAGACAGAGTGGATCGCTTACTTAAGATAAAATTTAATAAAATTATTTAAAAACAATATAGCATTAGTTAAATATTAACATGCTATGCTAAAATAATACATTTATTGTAATTTCATTTCAAGCTACGAACACCGCCGGTGGACCAGCGACTGGGCAAGCGATAGCTGTTGGTAAGCAGTTGATAAATATTCATGGAGTGCAACTAATAACTAAGTTATTATTATCGCTTTGTTAAATGTTAATACATGAGCCCTGTAGCCTAGTTGGTAGCGGCCCTGCCTGCGACGCGAGGGGTCCCGGGTTCGATTCCCGGCCGGGGCAGATATTTATGTGGCAGATAAATATTTGTACTCGGGTCATGGGTGTAATTCTAATGTGTTATATGTGTAGTCCATGCCACCCGCGACACAGGTACCTGGTAACCTACTGCGGGGGTATGAGTGTGTTAGCGTTTAGCGTTTATGAGTACTGTAAGTTTTCATTTTGAACATGAGCACTGTAAGTTTTCATTTTGAGCCAAGTGGCATGAATTCGAGAGGTCCGAAAGGCCCAGTTTCCTAATTTCGATTCAAAAATGTTAATTTTTCTTAAATAAAAATAAATTATTTACAGCAACTTCTGGTGGGCAAGGTGCAGGAAATCCTAATGGACCAGGTTCAGGAACCCCTGGTGGTGGTAAAGGTGCGGGAAGTCCTAAAGGATCAGGTTCAAATAGCCCCGGTGGACAAAGTGCAGGAAACCCTGGTGGTAAAGGTGCGGAAAGTCCTAAAGGATCAGGTTCAAATAGCCCCGGTGGACAAAATGCAGGAAATCCTGCTGAACCAGGTTCAGGAAAGCCTGGTGGTGAAGGTGAGGGAAGTCCTAAAGGACCGGGTTCAAGTAACACTGGTGGTAAAGGTGCGGGAAGTCCTAAAGGAAACCCTGGTTCAGGAAAGCCTGGTGGTGAAGGTGAGGGAAGTCCTAAAGGACCGGGTCCAAATAACACTGGTGGTAAAGGTGCGGGAAGTCCTAAAGGAAACCCTGGTTCAGGAAAGCCTGGTGGTAAAGGTGAGGGAAGTCCTAAAGGACCGGGTTCAAATAGCCCCGGTGCAAAAGGTGCGGGAAGTCCTAAAGGAAACCCTGGTTCAGGAAAGCCTGGTGGTAAAGGTGAGGGAAGTCCTAAAGGACCGGGTTCAAATAGCCCCGGTGCAAAAGGTGCGGGATATCCCAATGGACCAAGTTCAGAAACCCCTAGTGATAAAGGTGCGGGTAATCCTGCTGGACCAAGTTCAGGAAAGCCTGGTGGTGAAGGTGCGGAAAGTCCTAGTGGAACCATGCCGGAAAGCTCGGGTGGCCCAAGTTCCGGCAGTCCGTGTAAGCATTCTGCTTAAATTGTTTAATGGCATACTCAATTTTTTATGTAAAGTAAAAGTTTCAATCGCATTAAATAATTATAATAATGTTAGAATTTTAACGGATGCTTGATAAACATGCTTTAAGACAAAATGGAATAAGCTGGTGTTAACAAAGTTGATGTAATCTTTATGCTTTTCGCTCTGCATAGCTTTGGAAGGCTCACCTATTATAAATAGGCGCAACAGTTTTCTTTTAGTTCGAGTAATTTCAATGAATTATTTCGAGTAACTTTATTTGACTTCCGTCCGTCTCCTTTTAAAACTATACATATAAAAAATAGAAATCATTGAATAACTTGAAGATAACAAAACTATTTGTCCCAACAGCAAGCATGGGAGGTTCGGGGTCAGCGACTGCGAATGCTGCTGCCCTAGGTAAGTCGAAAAACTTATTGGTATTACAATTTATAGCTTTGTCGTCTTATATGACTTTTGTAAAAGTGAGGCATTATGTTTTAGGATAAGTTGAAAAGTATGCTAGGTTATTCACATAACTGAACTTTTATTAGCGGAGAGCCAACGAGGTCCAGCGACGGCCCAAGCTGGTGCCGTTGGTAAGTCTAAACATTAAATAATTTTATTGAAACATATTATATTAAAACTATTATTTATCAACTTGTATCAATAAAATCATATTGTGGTGACATCGCACACACGTCACACGGTGACATCATGAAGCTTGAATGACGCCATCGAAGATTTCTACACCGCTCGCATAATACATATATACTCGTACTAGCCCCGAAAGTGTCGCAGTCGTGTCGCTTCACCTGGTTGAGAGATCTCCCTTTGCCAATATAAAATTTTCAATGTTAATATAGTTGTTTACATATTATCACACCCGGCCTTGCTTCCATGCGGTTGTTGCAAAGCGAGATTCTTTAATCAGACTTTTTAATTTATTTAACTACTGAAATAAATCAAAACACGGCTTGTTCATTAAAACTTACCATAAAATTAAAGAGATAACCGCATCCAATTCGTTTAAGCCGTTTGAGATAAAATCTCCAACAAAACTATAGACCGAGAGACCGAAATTCCAAAATGTCACTCTTTTGGGTTGTTTTCGTTCATGAGATCCCCTGTAGGTTTTTTCATATAATATATAATATATCTTCCATGTACAGACTGCGATCAGGTACAGAAGTATTTTGTGTATGGATGTTGTTTTAATTTAGGGGACAAATTAAGTGAATGAAACCCAAAGGCATATATTAGTACGTAACGTTAATTCGTCTATTGATCTGCTATCTGTGTATCTGTTTGTTCGCGTAACATTTAAAAACTGCTGAACGGACTTTCATGCGGTTACCACCAATAACAAGAGGGATACAAAAGAAATGTGTGGAAATGTAATTTGTTAAGTTTTTGTGTAAATTGGCGGAAATATGAAGATAATTATTGTTAAAAAATATAATAATCATTAGAGTGTTCATAGAGTGTACATAATAAAGACCACGATAGCACATAGGTATTTATAATTTAACGATACATTACTATAACCATTCTAACTTCAATTAAATGGTCACGAACATTGCAGCAATTGGAAAGCTGTTTTGACGAATACAGTATTAATCCTTATCGATATAGATAAGTTAGGCACCTAAAGAGGATTTCGTAAAAATTATATTCACACTTTTCATCTTCTAATTCAAACAAATATCTTAGGAGTTATGAAAAATAAATCAATGTGCGCGGAAATGAACACAGGTTAAGGACGATCGGTGATGGGATTTTCTGGATGCAACCAATCCCGCGCTGTGCCATTCTCTGCCATTCTGTGTTCCTATACGCCACCGGGGACAGACAGAGTGGATCGCTTACTTAAGATAAAATTTAATAAAATTATTTAAAAACAATATAGCATTAGTTAAATATTAACATGCTATGCTAAAATAATACATACATTTATTGTTAATTCATTTCAAGCTACGAACACCGCCGGTGGACCAGCGACTGGGCAAGCGATAGCTGTTGGTAAGCAGTTGATAAATATTCATGGAGTGCAACTAATAACTAAGTTATTATTATCGCTTTGTTAAAATACATGAGTACTGTAAGTTTTCATTTTGAGATAAGTGGCATGAATTCGAGAGGTCCGAAAGGCCCAAGTTTCCTAATTTCGATTCTAAAATGTTAATTTTTCTTAATCTTAAACAAAAATAAATTATTTACAGCAACTTCTGGTGGGCAAGGTGCAGGAAATCCTAATGGACCAGGTTCAGGAACCCCTGGTGGTGGTAAAGGTGCGGGAAGTCCTAAAGGATCAGGTTCAAATAGCCCCGGTGGACAAAGTGCAGGAAACCCTGGTGGTAAAGGTGCGGAAAGTCCTAAAGGATCAGGTTCAAATAGCCCCGGTGGACAAAATGCAGGAAATCCTGCTGAACCAGGTTCAGGAAACCCTGCTGGTAAAGGTGAGGGAAGTCCTAAAGGACCGGGTTCAAATAACACTGGTGGTAAAGGTGCGGGAAGTCCTAAAGGAAACCCTGGTTCAGAAAAGCCTGGTGGTGAAGGTGAGGGAAGTCCTAAAGGACCGGGTCCAAATAACACTGGTGGTAAAGGTGCGGGAAGTCCTAAAGGAAACCCTGGTTCAGGAAAGCCTGGTGGTAAAGGTGAGGGAAGTCCTAAAGGACCGGGTTCAAATAGCCCCGGTGCAAAAGGTGCGGGAAGTCCTAAAGGAAACCCTGGTTCAGGAAAGCCTGGTGGTAAAGGTGAGGGAAGTCCTAAAGGACCGGGTTCAAATAGCCCCGGTGCAAAAGGTGCGGGATATCCCAATGGACCAAGTTCAGAAACCCCTAGTGATAAAGGTGCGGGTAATCCTGCTGGACCAAGTTCAGGAAAGCCTGGTGGTGAAGGTGCGGAAAGTCCTAGTGGAACCATGCCGGAAAGCTCGGGTGGCCCAAGTTCCGGCAGTCCGTGTAAGCATTCTGCTTAAATTGTTTAATGGCATACTCAATTTTTTATGTAAAGTAAAAGTTTCAATCGCATTAAATAATTATAATAATGTTAGAATTTTAACGGATGCTTGATAAACATGCTTTAAGACAAAATGGAATAAGCTGGTGTTAACAAAGTTGATGTAATCTTTATGCTTTTCGCTCTGCATAGCTTTGGAAGGCTCACCTATTATAAATAGGCGCAACAGTTTTATTTTAGTTGGAGTAATTTCAATGAATTATTTCGAGTAACTTTATTTGACTTCCGTCCGTCTCCTTTTAAAACTATACATATAAAAAATAGAAATCATTGAATAACTTGAAGATAACAAAACTATTTGTCCCAACAGCAAGCATGGAAGGTTCGGGGTCAGCGACTGCGAATGCTGCTGCCCTAGGTAAGTCGAAAAACTTATTGGTATTACAATTTATAGCTTTGTCGTCTTATATGACTTTTGTAAAAGTGAGGCATTATGTTTTAGGATAAGTTGAAAAGTATGCTAGGTTATTCACATAACTGAACTTTTATTAGCGGAGAGCCAACGAGGTCCAGCGACGGCCCAAGCTGGTGCCGTTGGTAAGTCTAAACATTAAATAATTTTATTGAAACATATTATATTAAAACTATTATAAATAACATTAAAGAGAATAACCGCATCCAATTCATTTAAGCCGTTTGAGATAAAATCTCCAACAAAACTAAAGACCAAGAGACCAAAATTCCAAAAAGTCATTTTTTTGGGTTGTGTTCGTTCATGAGATACCCTGTAGGTTTTTTCATATAATTATATCTTCCATGTACAGACTGCGATAAGGTACAGAAGTATTTTGTGTATGGATGTTGTTTTAATTTAGAGGACAAATTAAGTGAATGAAACCCAAAGGCATATTATATTAGTACGTAACGTTAATTCGTCTATTGATCTGCTATCTGTGTATCTGTTTGTTCGCGTAACACTCAAAAACTGCTGAACGGACTTTCATGCGGTTACCACCAATAATGAGAGGGATACAAAAGGAATGTTTGGAAATGTAATTTTCAACACACTTGCTCGTAAAGTTGCTATTTTTTCTTTAGTCTTACGCCCGGAATGCGGTTTATTACACACTAGTGCGTTTTACTTTTCATTGCCGCACTAGTGTTTTTCTTATTCCACTTTTTTTTTAATATCCGTAAAGAGGTTGTTAACAAAACATTTGTTATTTTGTAAATAAATAAACTTGTTGTACTTAGTCAAAATCTGATAAGATAAGATTATACTTCATCTAATTATCTATTAAAGCATTTAAAAAATACAATATTTTAAATCATTAATTACCGTAAATTCTTATTAGAAATACATAATTATTTAGTTTAATATATTGTGGCTGAATGTTCGGTGCCTCTGGACTTAACCTGCGCGCGCATAGTTATTCAACCAAAGATACGGCGCGCGAAAAAATAAACCGCGCCATTTTGTGCAAACATTTGTTCGTTTATAATTTGCTGATTTGTGACTGAAAAATATCGATACCTAATTGTTTTTTTCCTCGCAAGTGTGTTGAAAAACGTCGTATGATACGCGTGTGCTTTGTTCATTACAGTCTTGGCTCTATTACAGCCCTCGCCTTGCGGCTCGGGCTCAATACCGCCTCGACTGTAATGACCAACTTCGCGCACTTATATCATAATGTACTATTGTTAAGGTTTTGTGTAAATTGGCGGAAATATGAAGATAATTTTTGTTAATAAATATAGGAAAACCTTTGATTACCTTGGTATTCTCAATGAAAACTCTATATGACTCTCTTTTCTGTGTACATAATAAAGCCCGCGATAGCACATCTGCCGTGCTAACAATAAGAGCATTAGAGCAGTAAGTTGATTATTTTCAAAAATAAGTTAAGTACATATCCTGAATCGCCACGTAATGCTCTATTAACTGGTCTTACTCCCGTTTTTCTATCTTCACTAGAACCTAAAAATATCATTTAGCCTAACAGCAGTAAGACTATAAAATGATGTCTTTTCCTTAGCTTATAAGCAGGAAATATAACTTACCTCATGATAATTAGTGTACCTCCTAAATCTTTGTTATTATTGCTTAGAAAAACAGCTTAGAATAACTTAGAAAATCGGACCTAAAAAAACTACCTACAAGCTAAAAGAGTAGTAAGTAAAAATTGAATCAAAACTTTAAGCGATTTTCTCGGTTTCTGAAATTCTGACTTACTGCTCTTACTGTAAGCACGGCAGACATAGGTATCTATAATTTAACGATACATTACTATAACCATTCTAACTTCAATTAAATGGTTACGAACATTGCAGCAATTGGAAAGCTGTTTTGACGAATACAGTATTAATCCTTATCGATATAGATAAGTTAGGCACCTAAAAAGGATTTCGTGCAAATTATATTCACACCTTTTATCTTCTAATCCAAACAAATATCTTAGGAGTTATGAAAAATAAATCAATGCGCGCGGAAATGAACCCAGTTTAAGGACGATCAGTGATGGGATTTTTAACCGACTTCAAAAAAGAAGGAGGTTCTCAATTCGACCGTATATATGCTTTTTTTTATGTACGTTCAGCGATTATTTCGTCGTTTATGGGCCGATTTTGGTAATTCTTTTTTTGTTGTAAAGTAGATATACGCAGTGGGGTCCCCTGATAAGGACACCAGGATCTGATGATGGCATCTCAGAAAAATCGAGGGGAACTTTCGAAAATTGTATGGACAACTAGTATGTTTGTTCATGTTATCATAAGTACATTAAAGCGCTACCATGTCATGAAGATCTGGAGTCGATCTGATGAAGCCGAAAGACAGTCGAGGGAACTCCTCAACGATTTACTGCAGTTATCTAGTGTTTGGGCTTGATTAATTTGTAGTGACGAGAACTTTACACTTACATGTTGAATTGAGCGCCATCTGGCGAGTAGTTTTTGAGTTATCTCTTCTTATCAAGATTGAAGTCGGTTATTTTTTTTGTAAAAAGCAATTATCTGGATGCAACCAATCCCGCGCTGTGCCACTCTCTACCACTCTGTGTTGCTATACGCCACCGGGGACAGACAGAGTGGATCGCTTACTTAAGATAAAATTTAATAAAATTATTTAAAAACAATATAGCATTAGTTAAATACTAGTAAATCCGCCCTCGCTTCGCTTCGGGAAACCAGTCCCTTCAAAAATCACTATAAATTTTAACAAATTATGTTATTCCGATGTCTAAGCTATATTACTGCAAAGTTTCATGAAAATCCGTTCAGTAGTTTTTGCGTGAAAGAGCAACAAACACACATACATCCTTATAAACTTTCGCATTTATAATATTAGTAGGAAGTAGGATAGGATAGGAAGTAGGATTAACATGCTATGCTAAAATAATACATTTATTGTAATTTCATTTCAAGCTACGAACACCGCCGGTGGACTAGCGACTGGGCAAGCGATAGCTGTTGGTAAGCAGTTGATAAATATTCATGGAGTGCAACTAATAACTAAGTTATTATTATCGCTTTGTTAAATGTTAATACATGAGTACTGTAAGTTTTCATTTTGAACATGAGCACTGTAAGTTTTCATTTTGAGCCAAGTGGCATGAATTCGAGAGGTCCGAAAGGCTCAAGTTTCTTAATTTCGATTCAAAAATGTTAATTTTTTTAAATAAAAATAAATTATTTACAGCAACTTCTGGTGGGCAAGGTGCAGGAAATCCTAATGGACCAGGTTCAGGAACCCCTGGTGGTGGTAAAGGTGTGGGAAGTCCTAAAGGATCAGGTTCAAATAGCCCCGGTGGACAAAGTGCAGGAAACCCTGGTGGTAAAGGTCCGGAAAGTCCTAAAGGATCAGGTTCAAATAGCCCCGGTGGACAAAATGCAGGAAATCCTGCTGAACCAGGTTCAGGAAAGCCTAGTGGTAAAGGTGAGGGAAGTCCTAAAGGACCGGGTTCGAATAACACTGGTGGTAAAGGTGCGGGAAGTCCTAAAGGAAACCCTGGTTCAGGAAAGCCTGGTGGTGAAGGTGAGGGAAGTCCTAAAGGACCGGGTTCAAGTAACACTGGTGGTAAAGGTGCGGGATGTCCTAAAGGAAACCCTGGTTCAGGAAAGCCTGGTGGTGAAGGTGAGGGAAGTCCTAAAGGACCGGGTCCAAATAACACTGGTGGTAAAGGTGCGGGAAGTCCTAAAGGAAACCCTGGTTCAGGAAAGCCTGGTGGTAAAGGTGAGGGAAGTCCTAAAGGACCGGGTTCAAATAGCCCCGGTGCAAAAGGTGCGGGAAGTCCTAAAGGAAACCCTGGTTCAGGAAAGCCTGGTGGTAAAGGTGAGGGAAGTCCTAAAGGACCGGGTTCAAATAGCCCCGGTGCAAAAGGTGCGGGATATCCCAATGGACCAAGTTCAGAAACCCCTAGTCCTAAAGGTGCGGGTAATCCTGCTGGACCAAGTTCAGGAAAGCCTGGTGGTGAAGGTGCGGAAAGTCCTAGTGGAACCATGCCGGAAAGCTCGGGTGGCTCAAGTTCCGGCAGTCCGTGTAAGCAATCTGCTTAAATTATTTAATGGCATACCTACTCAATTTTTATATAAAGTAAAAGTTTCAATCGCATTAAATAATTATAATAATGTTAGAATTTTAACGCATGCTTGATAAACATACTTTAAGACAAAATGGAATAAATTGGTGTTAACAAAGTTGATGTAATCTTTATGCTTTTCGCTCTGCATAGCTTTGGAAGGCTCACCTATTACAAGTAGGCGCAATAGTTTTCTTTTAGTTGGAGTAATTTCAATGAATTATTTAGAGAAACTTTATTCGACTTCTGTCCGTCTCCTTTTAAAACTATAAATATAAAAAAATAGAAATCATTGAATAATTTGAAGATAAAAAATCTATTTGTCCCAACAGCAAGCATGGGAGGTCCGGGGTCAGAGCCTACGAAAGTAGTAGTAGGTAAGGCAAAAATATTAGTATTACAATTTATAGCTTTGTCGTCTTATATGACTTTTGCAAAAATTAGGCATTATGTTTGAGGATAAATTGAAAAGTATGCTAGGTTATTAACATAACTGAACTTTTATTAGCGGAGAGCCAACGAGGTCCAGCGACGGCCCAAGCTGGTGCCGTTGGTAAGTCTAAACATTAAATAATTTTATTGAAACATATTATATTAAAACTATTATTTATCAACTTGTATCAATAAAATCATATTGTGGTGACATCGCACATACGTCAAACAGTGACATCATGAAGCTTGAATGACGCCATCGAAGATTTCTACACCGCTCGCATAATAATATTGTTAAACTTTGAGCCGCAAAATTAGTATGAAACTTATTTGGACTATTCTATTAATTTCTCTAGCTGAGAGAAACAATATAGCATTAGTTAAATATTACCATGCTATGCTAAAAAATACATTTATTGTTATTTCATTTCAAGCTACGAACACCGCCGGTGGACCAGCGACTGGGCAAGCGATAGCTGTTGGTAAGCAGTTGATAAATATTCATGGAGTGCAACTAATAACTAAGTTATTATTATCGCTTTATTAAAATAAATGGGTACTGTAAGTTTTAATTTTTGAGCCAAGTGGCCTGAATTCAAGAGGCCCGAAAGGCCCAAATTTCTTTATAACGATTTTTTTTCTTTATGTAATTAAAGTAGCAAACGAGCATGCAGCACCGAGTTAATCGTCATCTCGCCCGACAAAAATTAATTTAAATTAATTAATTAGTTCGAGAGATCCGAATGGCCCAAGTTTCCTAATTTCGATTCTAAAATGTTAATTTTTCTTAATCTTAAACAAAAATAAATTATTTACAGCAACTTCTGGTGGGCAAGGTGCAGGAAATCCTAATGGACCAGGTTCAGGAACCCCTGGTGGTGGTAAAGGTGCGGGAAGTCCTAAAGGACCAGGTTCAAATAGCCCCGGTGGACAAAGTGCAGGAAACCCTGGTGGTAAAGGTGCGGAAAGTCCTAAAGGATCAGGTTCGAATAGCCCCGGTGGACAAAGTGCAGGAAATCCTGCTGAACCAGGTTCAGGAAAACCTAGTCGTAAAGGTGAGGGAAGTCCTAAAGGACCGGGTTCAAATAACGCTGGTGGAAAAGGTGCGGGAAGTCCTAATGAACCAGGCTCAAATATCCCCGGTGAAAAAGGTGTGGGAAGTCCCAATGAACCCGGTTCAAATAACCCCGGTGAAAAAGGTGTGGGATATCCTACTCGACCAGGTTCAGGAAACCCTGGTGGTGAAGGTGCGGGAATTCCTAGTGGAACAAATTTGGGAAATCCTAGTGTACCAGGTTCAGGAGACCCAGGCGTACCAGGTTCCAGTCCAGGTGGACCTAACCAAGGACCCTCAAGCCCAGGTGCACCAAGTTCGGGTAGTCTAAGCGAACCGTCTTCTCCATCTGGTGGAAGAAATTTCAATGATAATGATTGTTCATTTATTATCTTCCGGCGCCCGGAAGTGCGATATAAAGTGAGAATACCATACCTGCTTCGTTTGTTGAGTGAAGCAAAGAGCTCAATTTTAGGTAAGTTATGTATATTTTTATTTATAACTTAGAAAAATATATATAGTACTTCACTAAAATTAAATTAAATTCTTTTTATGTACAGTTAGGTATATGAAAATAAATCGAGGATTTCAAAATGTCTTTTACAACATTGATTTCATGCCAAGTAAAATTGCTAGATTCAAAAAAGTCCAAGATCCACTGCCAGATCTTCGTTTTATCAAACAGCCAGAAATTAAAAAAAAATGGCTTCTGTGGCAATAATAATAGAAGCCAAAAGTTTACTTATATCTTTTATATACGATGAATTCAACGATCAGCTATAACTTTGTTATATTTTTGGATTATGCCGTTATTATTGGAAAAATTAAACTTGAAAATTTTTACATTATTGTTACTGAGATCATTAATATATTTATAAACACTACGTGATACCATGCATTTTATTACTTCGAAAATAAGTAAGGTCTGGTGGAACTGGGATCTTGCTCTATAATGTTAACGCTCTTGAAATGCAACAGACGCGATTAATGTTTCTTCTTATACTGGTAGCCTCAGCAATTATTAACAATAATTATTGAGTTAATATTGTTGTGTAATATAATCATTAAAATCATATTGTTATTTTAGGATACTATGCTTCAAGGCCACGACTTTGCCCGTGTCCTGTACAGAGTGAATGGGAACTGTAAGTAAAAGTTCAATAACTCTTAGATATACATAAGTATATTGATGAAAAAATATATAAGTATATATAATTTTTAACGTTATGTTATTTTTAATGTTATCTTTCGAAGAAAATTTTTCAAACGGTGTAAAAAGTAACGACAGTTTATTATTACGAGTATAATAAAGAATTATTTTTGTAACAAGTCAGCTATTTATTGAAGTCTTGTTTCTTATTTACAAAGTAAATAGGTATTAAACATATTTGTTCAGTCGTGCATTACAAGGATTTTATTTTATCAGAATTTTATTCCATGTCTTATTTATTTAACAGGATGCTTATATTTAATTCTTTGACTGCCAATGTTCTCTATAATCACATTTTTATTATTTTCAGGACAAATTTTTGAACAAAGAAGTGCCCGAAATCATGACGACAACTAGCTTCGAAAACGGAACTGATTATTGATATAAATTATGATATTGATATTAATGATATAAATCATTAAAATTATGATATAATTGTGTCATATTTAATCTCGGTGGTGTATAAGTATATTCAAATATATGAAGCAAGCATTAATTTTGTTATTTTATTGCAAAACTACCTAACCTGGCAGACGTGGTTCTGAAATTTATGTCTCAATAATACTTAAAAAGGCTTTTAAACGACCAATTATACATTTTGTCTCAAAAATCTCTTGTCTACAGACATAATATAATTACATAAACATTAGGTACACTTAACGTGATTCTGTTTTTTATCTGGGGACACGGCAGTGCCATCACCAAGTCGAGCGAAAAAGGCATGGCCGTACCATCCTTTTCTCGAGCCAATTCAGGCTCTTTTCGACACTCTATAGCTTCGTTGTGGATAAAGCTAGAAACTTGAATTTTTAGTAACCAAGCAGGCATTGTATGAGCTCTATAAATTTGAAATTTCATTTAATTTGAACCAGTAGCTTAATAATTATAACGACTTAAAGTTTATTTTCACATGAATGTATCGCATGAAAACATTAATAATGATTTATTAAATAATATTGTTTACACTGCGATTGCCAAGTCAGCTTAGTTACGTAAAACGTTGAAGATTTTTAATATTGATCTTGTCAATATAAGATGTTGTTAGGTTAGATAGTTACGTAACAACTTAGGACAGAAAGTCCCATAAGTAGGCACTAAATAAATTAATAACCGACTTGGTATTACATGGATCTCACAACTTTTTACTCTAAAAGAACTGAGTTGCGAAGACTTGGTATTTTTGACAATATTGTTTTTATGGGATTACAATTAAGTACTATTTAACTTGAAATGTATGATAGGTAGGAATCTTGCAATTCAATTTTGAAGCAGATATCCATACTATACTATCCATACTAACCATACTAATATTATAAATGTGAAAGTGTGTTTGTTTGTTTGTTTGTGACTCTTTCACATCGCAACATGGCTATTATATTGTTACGTGTCAGGAGTACTGGGTTCGAGAAAATGCCAAAATGTACCACAAAGACTTTTATTGTACTCGTAGATACACAAATTACACGACGTACACAGTACACACTAAAACACTCTGCACGTAGGTACTAGTAAACACATTCGTCGAACACTGTATCGCTCGTAGAAATCACTTCACTTCTCACTGGTATCGCTCGTAGGTATCGCTGGTATCTTCCTGGTTTCGCTTCCGAAACTAGAATGTCCTGCCGGCGACCAAGTGCGACCAACGTAGCGTTATCTTTGCGGCAAAATCTACGTTGAAGATCATTTACGGCGTCATCTATATGGGATGAGGCATTTTTTGATGAAATACTTTTAATATTTGCCACAATGTCAAGTGCCTACTTTGAATTAGTTACGATAGTTAAATAAGTTATACAATGCATAAACTGTGTTTTTTCATGCCTGCTGAAAAACAAAATAATATTATGTTCAATTAGCTAGGTATTCATCCCAGGAAACGAATCGGGCAATCGAATAAAAAAATAGTATAAATAGTTGAAAGTAAAAGTATACTTTTATTTTGTGTTATTTTTAACATATTCTTCTTAAATACTATAAGAAATTACGATGTGAAATATGAAATTAAAAGTGTAATTCCGGGAACAAACGTAAACGCATCTATATTGCCGCCTCTACACATAGGCCAGCGCATTCGCCAACGCTCTGGCGGTGCGCTTGCCAACGTGCTTGTGAGTTAATCCACAAATTGGAAGGTCGTTCAGTATGCTTTGGTTCGGGCCAATGTGCGGATGGATTCAAAAAATGGATGTTGAGTTGGTAACAGCTGCAGCTGTATATTTATTCACAGCTTATAATTACTACGTAAAAGTGTACAAGAAAAGGGTGATACTTTCATATTTATAATATTAAAATAATAATAAAGTACGATGCTCTTACTTTGAAGTAAAATATCGTAAGGAAAACGGAATGTCCAAGAACCTTATTTATTTAGCATTTTTAATACTTACAACATTTTTATTTTTATGGTACTTATTTTTTGGATTCCATAGGCAATTTTCACTCTGATAGAGCTCAATAAATTTAAAAGTTTCATCATTACTCATATTATACGCCATTTTGTTACGTTAGGTGTTAATACGCCGCAAGAAGAAAATATGCACTCTTGATCGCTGCTCCGGGCAAACTGATCGCGCGGCCAATGTGTGGATGGTGCGCCAAGCTTGCGACAAGTGTTCTTTGATGATACCGACACCGCGCGGCAAGCTCGCAAGCGCACCGGCCAACGTTCAAATGCCTACCGCCAACGTTCCAACGCCCGTTCTACACATTGGGAGCCAACGCACTTGCCAACGTGTTGGCCTATGTGTAGAGGCAGCATATGTTAACCCCCAACGATTTTTCAACCAATTAACCCGGAGCATTTATGTGTGTGTAAGCGACGACAGTGGTTTTCATTCAGAATATGTCCTTTCCAACCTTATTTTACTATTCTGTAGTCTTTGTCATGAGGACAACAATGACGTGGCAGAAAGAAAAACTCCCGACGTTAAAATTGGTCTTTCACAGTGTAGGTAAAAGGGGACCGTATCCTATCATTAAAAAGCTCATACAAAAATTACAAAGTAGTACCTACATAATTTACTTAAAAATGATCTTACCATTAATATAAACAATACTTAATATTAAAGCACACAGACAAAGGAATGTTTTGTTTTTCATCTTCTTTAGCCTATTCAGTAGGTAGTCAGAATATCTTTAAAGACAAAACGTCAGTCGTGTGTATTGTATTTATACACAACATAATTATTGGTAACTACTTAGCTTCCGCCCGCGGCTTCGCCCGCGTGCAATTCGTTTAAACTTCACCCCCCCCCCCATATTTTACCCCCTCAGGGGAGGAATTTTGAAAAATCCTTTCTTAGCGGATGTTTACATCATAATGGCTATCTGCATGCCAAATTTCAGCCCGATCCGTCCAGTGGTTTGCGCTGTGCGTTGATAGATCACTATGTCAGTCAGTCAGTCACGTTTGATTATTTATATTTAGATTGTATTATCGTGATTGACTAATAGTTATTGTCTTTATAAGGCACGCAATCGTGTTAACATGGGCGTGTTTAAAACTTAAACGATGTGCAATTTTATTGATTTAGTGAATTTTTAAATTGCATTGTCGTGTACTATATTATATAGTACTAGTAACTAGTAGTAGTACTATATTATATATAGCTTTGGTGCCATTCCAAATACGCTTTTGCTTAGCAAAGCAGTCTTTGATGGTTTTGCCGATAACTTTATTTTATGACGCTTACTTAACAAATCTTATATATAAAAATAAGTCGGGTTTTCCTTCCTGATTCTATAACTCCAGAACGCACAAACCGATTTCCACGGTTTTGCATTCGTTGGAAAGGTCTCGAGCTCCGTGAGGTTTGTAGCAAACAAAATTTGGGAAATTTTCAACAGAAAAGGAGGAAAACAATGAAAATCATTGTAAACCAAACAATTTAAGTAGGTGTTGTACATATGTAATTTGGTAGGATTGTCATATGGTTGCCTTGGATACCACGTTGTTACCTTCTACTGTCTAATAAAATATTTTTCCTATGCTGTGTAAATCTCTGTTTTTCTATCTGGTTATGGGCCCAGATACCCCAGGAGGTATTCCACACTTCCCAGTTATTAACCAAGATTAATAGAAAGAATTGTACGTATTAAATTTTGTTTTCAAAACGAGATGCAGAACAAAAGGAATGTTCGATCGCCATCGGCGGTTGTCTACAGCTTCGAGTTCTGGAATAACTGTCAATTTTGAGAAGCTTAGTGGTATATCCAATTACGGCAATTGGAAGTTTTTGATGCGGATGTATTTGATACATGAGGACTTATGGGACTGCATCGTTGAGGCTGAGTCGGGTGTCCCTAGGGACAATGACGAACGCAAGCAACGACGGGCTCTTGCCAAAATATGTTTGATGGTGCAGCCATCGTCGTTTTCGCATATACGAAATGCTACCACTGGCTTTGAGGCTTGGAATAATTTAAAAATGGCCTATGAAGACAAAGGACTGTGTAGACATCTTGGACTTTTACGTACAATGTTCGGATTGAAGTTAGAACAATTTAATGATATGGAAGCGTATCTCTTAAGGATCACGGAGTTGGATCAACAACCACGAGATATTAATGCTCCATTAGATGATGATTTCCTGTCAGTGTTGATACTGAGCAGTCTATCATCAGATTATGACCCGCTTATCCTGACATTGGAAAATTCTAATATTAAATTATGCAGCGAGACAGTAAAGAGCAAACTATTACAAGAAGAATTGCGTAGAGGCTTTGATAAGAGCGAAGAAGGCGCAATGTTTGCAAAACGAAATGCAAAAACAGCGAATAAACCTTTTATGAAAGGCAAATGTTTCATATGTAAGAAACAGGATCATTATGCAACGAACTGTCCGACAAAAACCAACAAAAATGGAAAAGGAGGAGAAACATGTGAAAATGCGTGGAGAGGAACATTATTATCGGCATTAGCTATAGATGTAAATTCGAATGCCTGGTATGTGGATTCCGGCGCAACTTGCCACATGACGAACAACAAAGCTTTATTGCAAAATTATGTTGTGGATACTCCGCGGTTGGTGATAGTGGCTAATAGAGAAAAGATGCATAGCGAAGGACATGGTGAAGAAGAGCTGTTGTTAAAAGGGCACACTAAGACTACAAAATTAACAGAAGTTATTTACGTGCCGGGTTTGTCAACGAATTTGTTATCGGTTGGAAAGATGACTTCAAAAGGACTTGAGGTACATGTATAATGAAACTAAATGTAATATTTGTTGGGGAAAAGTTCCAAAGTAAATTCAAATGTAAATGGGTTAATAAGAAGAAACTGGGTGCAGAGGGTCAGTTACTTCGATATAAAGAACCAATATGTGAGACGGGTTGTAGAAGATACTGATTAATTATATAAGAGTATCTGTCTGATTTGGTTTACAAATTGTTTAGTTTAGGGCGCTTTTAGTGTCATGCGGATTTACTCATGCACGCGGGATTGCTCATACGCAGTTTAAGTTTCAGTCTTCTGCGGGTTGACGTGCGGGTTGCGTAGACGATTAGTACAATACGGTGCGTGCGCCCCGCACGACTCTAAAATGGGCACTGAAGTTGTACTAGGGACGATCACGCATGCGGATGCCCCGCTGCGGGATGACGCCCCGCACAGCGTCCCGCGTCCCGCGTGCGTTTTTCACGCTTTACAGTAAATTCATATATGAAATTGTTCTTTGCGGGTGCTACGCATGCAAACCCGCGTGCGTGAGCAAATCCGCATGACACTAAAAGCGCCCTTAAGGGCAGGTGTTAGAAATATATAAACCGAACAATTTGTAAGTGTATTGTACATACGTAATTTGGTTGCATTGGCGTATTGGTTACCTATTGGCGTATTATGTTGTTATGTTACGTTTTACTGTCTAATAAATTATTTTTCCTATGCTGTTTTGATCTCTATTTTTTCTATCACCTTTTCAAATATAAAACAAAAAAAAATTTTTAATCCCCAAACGAAATGTTACAAAAAACGAAGCCATCTGGTGGCGAAACGGAGTTCGCCGGGTTTGCTAGTCGATTTATGTATTTATTGGAAATATTTAAAGAATTAAATAAATAAGACACTATTTTTATATTTTTTTATTTGTTATTAGCTACCAGACCCCGAAAACTTAGTTCTGCAGGAATTATTATGTATTTATTGTAACTTACTAACAAAAATATAAAGCGTAAAATTTTGAAATATTGTATACTACTAATATACTGTAACTGTAAAGCGCTGTCTGTGTCACCCACACTTCATCCACGCGACAAAAGATGCTTGTAGGATTATACAAGGATTTTTTGGCGGGTGGATGACAGAGACACTGCCTTACAGTTTGCCTTACCTGTAAGGCGCTGTCGCTGTCACCTACACGCCAAAAGATCCATGTAAGACGGTATGAGGTGTTGTTGAATCCTTCAGAATTGTGGAAGTGTCATCGACTATATACATTCTCAAAATGACGCCCGCAGACAAAGCAGTCGGATTTTTTATATTTATACATGAGTGAGTTATCATAACTTTTATTTCTTTAAATCGCTGACAAAAAGAGACACACGGAGGTTACATTTAGCCATGTCTATGCGGTTGATATTGATTTATGTAGTAACATTTTCACTATGGAGAAAAAGTATACAGGATTAATGCATTTAATTCTAAAGAATTATGATTTTCATAATCATATACATATAAATAGAGACTTAAATTAACAATTCTCCTAGTCTCCCAGCAGATACATTTTTAAACGGCAAATTATTTTCGTAATTTTTTGTTTTCGTGGCGATTCAGTGATCTCATTAATTCTTCGTCGGTTTCCTCAGAATCGACATCCATATTTTGTTCCCTTTTGCGTTCCATCTGCTCCTCAGAATAATGTTCCTAAAAATATACAATTTATTACAGCTGAAACAGCAGTTTAATTTTTTAATTTTATTTCCACCTACTTATTACTAATGCTCTACTATACTAAATACTATACTAATGCTCTAAAAACTGCAATTATTAAGCCGCTTTTCAAAAAAGATGACAAAGAAGATATAAAATGTTACCGTCCAATTGCTCTGATTTCAGTATTTTCAAAAGTTATAGAAAAGGTAATTTTTAATAATTTATATGCATATTTTGAAACATTCAACATTTTGACAAAGGGACAAAAGGGCTTTCGGAAAAATAAATCAATTAGTGTAGCAATTTATGAATTTTTATATAGAGTGTTTACAAATGTTGATAAAAAATACCAGTAGCAACCCTATTTATGGACATTTCAAAAGCCTTTGATTTTGTTAGACATGATATACTATAAATAAGCTACAACATTAAGGCATAAGGGGCAAAACTCTAGATTTAATCAATTCTTTTATATCTAATAGGATACAGATCACACAAATAGAACGCATTTGCGTTAAAACTAAAAATTAATAAAAAAGCAAAAAATTTACTAATTAACCTCAAAAAAACTACAATCATGAATTTTCATCAACGTAAATGTATGCTCCAGCCACTAAATATAAACTATAATGGAGAAGCTGTACAAGAAACTGAGTCCACAAAGTTCTTAGGCCTGTACATAGACAGTGACTTAAAGTGGAAAACACATTCTGAATATATATGTAAAAAACCACAGTAAAAAACTTAACAAATTTTCTTAAGCCTTACCATGCCTTACATATGTTGTCAAAAATAGTAAATCAAAAAGCCCTGCTCACTGTATACCATGGTTTTGTCTCATCCTTTTTACGTTACGGAATCATGTTTTGGGGAAACTGTGCTAAGCGGGAAGATATATTTAAAGCTCAAAAAAAGTGCATTCGTGCTATTACAAAGATTCAAAGTACGGACAGTTGTAGATCGCATTTTATAAACCTTAATTTATTGACATTCCCATCCCCATACAATATACGAATTATTAATATTTATTACAACATTACAAGTAACCCTGACATATTTAATAATTACTAGCAAACCCGGCGAACTCCGTTTCGCCACCAGATGGCTTCGTTTTTTGTAACATTTCGTTTGGGGATTAAAATTTTTTTTTTGTTTTATATTTGAAAAGGTGATAGAAAAAACAGAGATCAAAACAGCATAGGAAAAATAATTTATTAGACAGTAAAACGTAACATAACAACATAATACGCCAATAGGTAACCAATACGCCAATGCAACCAAATTACGTATGTACAATACACTTACAAATTGTTCGGTTTATATATTTCTAACACCTGCCCTTAAGGGCGCTTTTAGTGTCATGCGGATTTGCTCACGCACGCGGGTTTGCATGCGTAGCACCCGCAAAGAACAATTTCATATATGAATTTACTGTAAAGCGTGAAAAACGCACGCGGGACGCGGGACGCTGTGCGGGGCGTCATCCCGCAGCGGGGCATCCGCATGCGTGATCGTCCCTAGTACAACTTCAGTGCCCATTTTAGAGTCGTGCGGGGCGCACGCACCGTATTGTACTAATCGTCTACGCAACCCGCACGTCAACCCGCAGAAGACTGAAACTTAAACTGCGTATGAGCAATCCCGCGTGCATGAGTAAATCCGCATGACACTAAAAGCGCCCTAAACTAAACAATTTGTAAACCAAATCAGACAGATACTCTTATATAATTAATCAGTATCTTCTACAACCCGTCTCACATATTGGTTCTTTATATCGAAGTAACTGACCCTCTGCACCCAGTTTCTTCTTATTAACCCATTTACATTTGAATTTACTTTGGAACTTTTCCCCAACAAATATTACATTTAGTTTCATTATACATGTACCTCAAGTCCTTTTGAAGTCATCTTTCCAACCGATAACAAATTCGTTGACAAACCCGGCACGTAAATAACTTCTGTTAATTTTGTAGTCTTAGTGTGCCCTTTTAACAACAGCTCTTCTTCACCATGTCCTTCGCTATGCATCTTTTCTCTATTAGCCACTATCACCAACCGCGGAGTATCCACAACATAATTTTGCAATAAAGCTTTGTTGTTCGTCATGTGGCAAGTTGCGCCGGAATCCACATACCAGGCATTCGAATTTACATCTATAGCTAATGCCGATAATAATGTTCCTCTCCACGCATTTTCACATGTTTCTCCTCCTTTTCCATTTTTGTTGGTTTTTGTCGGACAGTTCGTTGCATAATGATCCTGTTTCTTACATATGAAACATTTGCCTTTCATAAAAGGTTTATTCGCTGTTTTTGCATTTCGTTTTGCAAACATTGCGCCTTCTTCGCTCTTATCAAAGCCTCTACGCAATTCTTCTTGTAATAGTTTGCTCTTTACTGTCTCGCTGCATAATTTAATATTAGAATTTTCCAATGTCAGGATAAGCGGGTCATAATCTGATGATAGACTGCTCAGTATCAACACTGACAGGAAATCATCATCTAATGGAGCATTAATATCTCGTGGTTGTTGATCCAACTCCGTGATCCTTAAGAGATACGCTTCCATATCATTAAATTGTTCTAACTTCAATCCGAACATTGTACGTAAAAGTCCAAGATGTCTACACAGTCCTTTGTCTTCATAGGCCATTTTTAAATTATTCCAAGCCTCAAAGCCAGTGGTAGCATTTCGTATATGCGAAAACGACGATGGCTGCACCATCAAACATATTTTGGCAAGAGCCCGTCGTTGCTTGCGTTCGTCATTGTCCCTAGGGACACCCGACTCAGCCTCAACGATGCAGTCCCATAAGTCCTCATGTATCAAATACATCCGCATCAAAAACTTCCAATTGCCGTAATTGGATATACCACTAAGCTTCTCAAAATTGACAGTTATTCCAGAACTCGAAGCTGTAGACAACCGCCGATGGCGATCGAACATTCCTTTTGTTCTGCATCTCGTTTTGAAAACAAAATTTAATACGTACAATTCTTTCTATTAATCTTGGTTAATAACTGGGAAGTGTGGAATACCTCCTGGGGTATCTGGGCCCATAACCAGATAGAAAAACAGAGATTTACACAGCATAGGAAAAATATTTTATTAGACAGTAGAAGGTAACAACGTGGTATCCAAGGCAACCATATGACAATCCTACCAAATTACATATGTACAACACCTACTTAAATTGTTTGGTTTACAATGATTTTCATTGTTTTCCTCCTTTTCTGTTGAAAATTTCCCAAATTTTGTTTGCTACAAACCTCACGGAGCTCGAGACCTTTCCAACGAATGCAAAACCGTGGAAATCGGTTTGTGCGTTCTGGAGTTATAGAATCAGGAAGGAAAACCCGACTTATTTTTATATATAAGATTATTTTAAACTTTATTTTATTTATATGAAGTATTCAAAGTTTTCTGTGGGGAAAATTAACCAAAATTTCACATGGGTAGGCAACCGCATTCCGCGATTCCATATTCAAAAGCTACGTCATTGCGGTTCAAAAGTGGCTACACTTTTTAGAACGCATTATTATACTAGCGGCACGCTATGATGGCCGGTTTGACACATTACAACAGTGATGTGGAATGTCAATTTATTCTCGAACAAAAAACAATTAAGTTTTGTTTTTGTACCTGATTAAATAGGTTTAATAAAACAAAAATGTAAATGTTTATTTAATTTATTTGAACGAACTGCTTTGTTTTGCATTGAGCATTGACGCGAGTTTGCCGGAGGTAGTAGTTGTGCTAGCCAGCGATCCTATGTGACGATCGTATTAGATTCCATTTTTAAAAATTTTCAATTTAGAAAACCAAATGCCGAGTTGTGGTATATATCATATAAAAATAAAAATTTTACCTTTTGTATGAAACAGCTGATATTTTTTTGCGATTTCAGAGGTTTGTCCACATAGTGAAAATTGTTCATATTCACAAGTACATTCACCCCTTAAATGGTGCAAACTGATTTTTCTACACTTGTATACATTTTAGAAATCAATTTAATAAATAAATTTTGAGTCCTAAACCTAAAACTACATTCGATAAAATTTATGAATCTCTGCACATCACTATCGTCAATAAAGTAATACAATTATTTCCTTCAAAGTCGTTATCAATTAATACGGAACTTCATGAGCGGAAAAACGTCAAACCGGCCATCATAGCGTGCCGCTAGTTTAATAGCATTGCTTCTCTAGTACTTTAGTACATAGTATCTCAATGGTTTTAGCAGTTATTGAAAAAACAGTTATTTTGAAATCACAAACAGACCCTTCAATTTTATTTATATATCGATGGGTCCTATGTATATGGGCCAAACTAGCAATTTGGCGATTTTGACTTTTTGTGGGTAACGCATCTTATCGATATAATGAATCATGTGAGCTATTAAAAAAAAATTTCAGCATAGAAACACGATTTTTTTATTACGGTATAACGGCATAATGTAACATGAATTTAAACGTACATATAAGTTCCTAAGCGTAGTTAGAGATTTATACGCGGGGAGTTCCCGCGCGTTTGTTTATAGTTTGGAACAATCAGCCAATTTGATACTTGTACGTTGAACGGAGCATCGATCGGCCGCACTGTGATGAATAAGAATGTAATTGTTGTGTTTTTGGGTTACAATTTAGTTTAATAAGTAAAAGATGACATCTAATTATCACGCTAAGATGTCTAGATGTCGGAATTAAGTGAATTTGGCTTTGGGAAATGAAAACAACAACGAAAAAAAAGATGATTTAGGTTATGGAAACGATGATTTTATATTATATTCTAATTAATGAATTATCAATTACTTCAATCGTTTATTGATTTTATAGATAAAAAAATTAAAAAAATATATACATTATGCTAATTAGCGTACTAATACGCGTATAATGGCCAACATGGTATATCAGCCCTTTTAGGGTGTTTTCAAAAAAAAATAATTTTAACAAAAACTAACGTAGAAGGGCCAATGTGACATTAAAAAAAAACAGATAAATGTATATATAAAATACTACAGTGTAAATGAGGGAAATAGTTTTCTTAGCAAATAAGCAAAGATTCGGGAACTTCGGTTTTATTAATCTAAAGTTATAGTAAATTTAAACTTTGGAAGCCTCTCCTGTAAAGTTTTTATTTTACATTTTGGACCATATACATAGGACCCATCGATATATAGATAGCAATAGGTACCAAATGAAAACAGGGTTTAAGTTATAACATGACAGTTTATTTAATAATAATAAAATCCGCATTTACAATAAGTAGGTGCACTGCACGTTCCCTTTCTTGTGATAAGTTGCAATGTTAACTTAGTTGACAATTATGTGGTATAAGTTATTAATTCTGATATTAACAGTTCTGTAAAATAAAAATATTAGGAATTAGATATATTATGTATAAAGTATAAAAATAAATTCTCATATGGCTGGTGTTCCACCGTCGGCGGTTGGATATGTTACCGTTAAAATGCATAATTAGTTAATGTGCACATTAAGTAGGTAATCTGCAGATTCACTGATACCATTCGTTAAAGTGTAAAATTTGCACTTTACCCAGTTAGTCTGCACAGTAACGGAAGGTACATCGTTAAATTGCGGAAGACTGGCTACCAAAGTACCAATTTGTGTTGATGTCGTGGCCACATCGTAGATTTGCTCACATCATGAAATTATCGACCATATCATGAAATGGTCGCATTTCATGAAATGGTCAACTCAGTTTGGCTAGATCGTAAAATCGTCTACGTTACACGATTTGGTCATCAACGTTTGGCCGAATCGTAAAAACGCGGAAAATAGGGCATAACTTCGAACCGTGACGTCTCCGGCGCTGCGGAAGGTGCAGCCCCTTCACCCTTGCGTAACAAAGCACAGACACCCACGCTCGCCTGCGCAGAAGCCGAAGGCGACCAGCCTCAGCCGCTCCGGCTCGCCCGGGTGTCTGCGTTTTGTTACAGCGGGCGGGGGCTGCACTCCCTCCGCACCTCCGGGTTCTAAAAACGCTCTAGGGGTAGGGCATACAAGACTACGTGGAGTAGGGGTAGGCTAATTCGGTTATGTAACCAATTCGACCTACCTACACCTGTTATTAAATTGTTTTATTCAAACAAGAACCGATTTTATAGACTTTACCGTATTCATGGTCGTTAGTCTGCAGATTAACTAGGAAGTCTGCAGATTAACTAGTTAATGTAGGAACTCAATTATTATTTTTCCACTTTAACTGACTCAGCCAGATAATCTGCAGAATACCTCGTTAATCTGCACTCTATCTAATTTACGCAAATTAACGGTAACAGATACAAACCCAGTTTGTGGAAACAAACTCAGACCAATAAACTATAGACGGCGTGCCGTGAACAAAAGCGTAAAGCCGGCAAAAAGTCTGCCTCGCCTTTTAAAACACACGGCGGCACTCACACCAAAACGACTTTTGTGTTCTAAATAATAAAAAATGAATGAAGCTTTGTGTTCCAAAAAATAAAGTTTAAATTTGTTCTAGTTCAAACTGTCAACATAGGGCATTCTATTGGTTTCGATGTGTGTTTTAGGCACACTTTTGCCGCTTTTGTTTTTTCACGCTTTTGTTCACGGTACGCCGTCTATAGTTTATTGGTCTGAGGAAACAAATAGGTATGCTTCGCAGCATAAGATACCACATTTGGTAGAATACCTAATTGTTTTGTTTCATGTGTTGCCAATCAGCAGTTAAATAAAAAAAATAAAAAAATAGGAATATAAAAAAACCCCGCCATATTGCTTTAAGTTCATTCATGGAACTAATTTGTTTTACTGGCATTGCTTACTTTGTAAACGTCACTCGTAAATTGCTTGTCAGCGAGTTGAATGTCATTGTTTTGTTACTTTGAGTGCTTATTTTGTGCTAAAATGCTAAAAACCATTCATAGTCGTGAAACAAATATGGTTTTCTATGTGCTAAAATAACATTATCTTTATTTTATAATTACATTTATTCCCTTCAATAACATTTCCGACTTTGTTGTCAAAATGACGCGTTACTATAACTACTGTTGCCATAAAAAAGGAAACTTTAGCGCCCTCATGACATTCTATATTTCTGGTCAAGCAATAAATTGTTATACCCGGTTCACATTTATTCCAGTCCAGTAATCCAGCGGTAATCCATTCCAGTGCTGGACTGGATCATATCGTTCACATTTATTCCAGTCGTTCAAAAGCTTGTAGATCGGTAACACTACAGTGACAATGCTTTCAAGAAAGAAGTTTGACAATTGTTTTAAAACTGTTCAATTATTACTGTTAGAAGAAGTAGCTGATTTAGTGGAAGAAGAACCGACGTGATGTCCCACAAACATGCATGTTCTCTTTAAAAAGAAACAAACTGAAGAGTTTGGTTTTCAGTTAACTTCATTTTAGTCACCACCTACCTATCATCCACCTATCGTCGGTACAAAAGTCAACTAGCCAAAGTGTCATTTTGGCAGTTTTGACTTAAATACATGGACATCAATATTATGACACAACTCATATTGTGGCAAAATATTGAATCTGTGGCATTTCAAATACAGATGTTATTAGAAATCGTTTTTCTGCTTAACTGCAAAAAATTAAAATTCTACAAAGGTAAACTAATCTATGTGAATTTAGTTTAATAGACCATATTCAAATTCTATCACCTTTTGTGAAAATCACAATGGTCAACTAGTCTAAGTGTAAGTTTAAGAAGCAGATTGAATACTTTACTGTAGTACAATATAACGTACAACTGTAAACCTACAACGCTCAACTAGTCTAAGTGGCAGATTGGCAATTTTCTTATTGTGTACTCCTTCATTAATTCTTATTTTATTACCATAGTCAACTAATCAATCTGCGATATCTCTTTTACAGGTAAGAAATACATTATTTTGTCTAATTGTATCTATAGAGGGTCATCAATAGTATACAAATTCATTAACTTGAATTGATTTTAAGAAATCCCTGATTTACAGCAATACTTTTTTTATTAAAATCACCTTCCTGAACATTTTGACATTTTGCAGATTGGCGAGTTGACTTTTGTACCGACGCTATCACCTATCCCAAAAAAATAACAATTTGTATTCACTCTTCAACGTATAATCCAGCACTGGATTAGCCGTTCACACTATTCCAGTGGCGCTGGAATGGGCGCGCTGGAATGAAAAATAGACCGCCATTCCAGTCGACTGGACTGGATTTGATCACTGGAATGGTACATTCCAGTGCAGGTTCGCCCGGTTCACATTATTCCAGTAGCATTCCAGCGCTGGACTGGAATGCCGTACTGGAATAATGTGAACCGGGCATTATGGACACAGAGAACCCGAAGATTGAAATAGACACACTGTTGGTACATTATGCAGCAATCGAACACAACTCACTGTACTGTAACTAAGTAATATTGCAGTCATAAATAAATAATATTATTATGAATATTGTTAAATTAATTAGTATTAAAAATATTGTTATTTTGTAACAATAACAATCTTTCTTACCTAACAAGGCTGCTGAAACAAATTAAATTATCATAATTATCAATTCTGGAGGAAAGAAGGATGAGTGCACAAAGCACAATCCCTAATTAGTACCTGACACACACACACACAAGACCGACTTCAAAAAAGAAGGAAGTTCTTAAATTCGACCGTATACATACATTTTATGTGTGTTCGGGGATTTTTTCCTCGAGCCGATTTTCATATTTCTTTCATTTGAAAAATAGATATCCCAAGGGTGGCCCAATAATAAGGACACCAAGATCTGATGTTAGCATCTCAGAGAAATCGAGAGGAACTTTCAAAAACTGTAGGGTCGACTAGTTTGTTAGTTCATGTTTTCATTAAGTAGGTATGTATATTAAAGGGCTACAATAATTTAATGAAGGTCTGGAGTCGATCTGACGAAGCCGAAAGACAGTTGAGGGAACTCCTCCACGATTTACAGCAGTTACCTTGTGTTTCGGCTGGATTAGTTTGTAGTAGGTTAATATCTAGATGCGTTGAATTTAGCGCCATCTGGTGGTAGTTTTTGAGTTATCTTAGCTTGTCGATATTGAAGTAGGTTCTTGTTTTTGTAAAAACAATTATACACTATAAACGCTTTCTTTGTTATATTATAGGTAAATATAAAAACTGATTTATTTTTATTAATAATTATAATATTTGAAATCGACTTACCACTCCCGTCAGCAAAAAGGCAAGGAAATTCTGAAAACGTAGGTAACATAAAAATTCATAAAACAATAATAAATACGAGGTATAAAAATCCATGTTACGTTTATAATTTTTTTAATAAATATCTAAAATTTAACATTATAACAAAAATTAAGAGGTGTTTGTTATTAGACCTTGAATATTTGCGAAAACCATTCATTTCTGCCAGCTGTATTGAGAATCACAAATGATTTAAACTATTTATGAAATTCATTGAAATCAAATTATGTATTTTTCAGTTGGTTTATACAAACATTTTTTAAATCTCAAACTGCGCTATCTCTTCAAAAGTCCTTTATATGTGACCCGTGACGATCGATGGAAGAGCAAACTTTTAAAACAGCATTTTTCTACTCACAATTATTATAGTTACAGTTCCCGGCTATACCTACACATTTATGATTTAGATATGAGAGCATGAAAAAGCAATTTTTGGACTCAGGCACCAAACACCTTAGTATTACTTTTTGAGTTATTTCTAATAATAGGTATGGTGACAAATTTTGAAATCCTCTTGAAATATGTTTATAGATGAATAATGTTGAATAATGTTCTAAAAATATTATTATTTCAACAAAAAACTAATCATAAGTAACAAAATATTACACATTTTTCTACTTGATTTGCATTTCGCGCTAAAACGCACCCAGGTGTCATGGTAGTCGCCTGTGACGTCACGTCTATGTACTCATTGCTTGGACATATTTAAATTATAGCAATTTGCTTACCTTGTGTCCTTAAAAATGAATTCCAAAGTTTTCAAATGGTGTGCAGCTCCTCAGTGTAGAAATCTATACATATTATAAAAAGTATGTCTGTCTGTCTGGACACGATAAACTCGAAACTACGAAACAGATTTTTATACGGTTTTCAACAATAGAAAGAGTGACTCTTTAGGCAGGTTTAGGTATATAAGTATAATTTATTATACTTTTATATAAATTAGTAGAAATTCGGCGATACATGTGGAAGAGGTTTCGCCAACAGGGAGCTTCCCACGCGAACGCCGCGTAAACGCACAAATTAATATTGTTGAGTAATGTACTAGCGAATTCAAGATCAATAAAAATGCTACAAAAAAGTCCATGATAGCATGTCTCTATCTCTTACAATAAATCTTTTATGTTAAAATTTTGAATTAAAAACATTATGTTGTTTTCAAAGCTGTTTTTTACAGTTCAATCCTTATCCAAATGAAATATGTTAGTTAGCTTAGGCATTTAATTCAGATCAATGTTGTCGTTACACTATATCAATCAAGTGGATAGTGTTTGAAATATTGTCGTTAGAAGTAAGTAGCAGCGAAACATTTAAAGCTCTGCGAGATAGCGTTCTTTCCTTGAGATGCAGGCGAGCTGCGGGCGGGGCACCCTCACCCGGTGAAGTACCACCGCCCGCCACGGTACTTAATACCTACCTTCCTACCGTGTAATAATTGTTTTAAAACCAATTGTGTTCCGGATAGTAAGGTGTGGAGCCGGTTACACTTTTTCAGAGGTGACCATCTCAGTCCTCAGTGGTAGCAACGCATCTGTGACTGAGTTAGAACGAGACTCATACTAACAATAACTAACTGGACTATTACTAACAATAGCTAACAAGACTAACAATCACTAACAGTCCCTGTCCTCACACTTAATAACAAACTAACCAACTAATATTCTAACACAATCTACTAACTGGACTAACCATCCTAGTCCCCTTGAGTTTAGTTCTAGGTCGGTCACAGTTGTTATGGGCGGCAGCGGAAGGGTGGTGCTGCATGCTCGTTTGCTATCTTAATTCCTTAAAAAAATAGGATTAAACGAGCAACAATGAATAAGACGGATGATGATTACATGGACGTGACGTTATTCCCTCTGATTGGTGTTTCATTCAAAATGGCTGACCATAGTTTTTTTGAGTATTTATTTTACTAAAAGCACATTAATCTCTCTATTTATTTAAATAAAAAATGTTATTTACGATTTTTAAAACATAGTTATGTAATTGACTATTATGAAGGTCTTTTCAGCGATTCTTTTTCACTGTCATCATGCCTATTCGTATTTAATTGACTTCGCTTACGTTGATGATGTTCTCGTATTATTATTAGTCGATGATGAAGTAGGTGTTTTTTTGGGTTTTTCCCGTTGGCTCCCATTCCCGTTCTCACCCTTCCCACTAGACCCCGAATTCCGATTTGACAGATAACGTCAAATAAAAGTAAACATTGCTTAAAAGTACAGTTATCAGAAAAAGTCTTAAAGTAAAAATTGAAACACGCAGGACGGATATCTTGAATTGCTGTTCTAAGTTCTAAGCCTGGTTCTTGGTTTGAGTGTTATAATGCCCATGGAACCTACGACACGGAATCCTAGAGAATGAGGCTACTTGTGCGTCGTTATTTACCAAAGAATCGGGAGTAAAATATAAGTAGTTAACAACAATATATGTAGGTAATTTACTTCAATAAACAAATAAGTAGTATAAAAACACGTTATAATCTGTATTATTTTCATAAATATAAATTTGCTAAATTAACGAGAGTGAAAGGAATTAACTATAATAAAAATATGTATGTATAAACACATAATAAAATAATCTTTAAAGTGCAAAATCAGTCTTATTTGAAATGCCTCCTTATTAATTTGCTTAATTAAACAGAATTAAAAAAAATCATTATTTTAGGTTCTCTTGCGTTAACAAACACCCCCAGTAAAAAATCTCATATACCTATTTTTTAAGTACAGACAGCGACCAGCTACAGATTTATTATTAGTATTGATGTTTTTTCTCGGGAACTACGAGTAAGTGACATTGCGGATAACATTTTACCTATTTTTAGTTACACTACACAACATGTTGGGAGCCCCTGCAACCCGGGGGCCCCGTATCATTGATACGGCTTAAACGGCAGTAGCTACGCCCCTACAAAAATCATTATAATACTTTAAAGCACTTTTTCTATCGACTGTACATGTTGAAAAAAGAAGGTAAAAGTAATAAATTAAATTAATCGTTTTCGGGGTATAGTGGGACGGGTGAGAACGGGAATGGGAGCCAACGGGAAAAACCCGTTTTTTTAAATCTAGTACGTAGGTAATAAAATTATAAGACTTACAAATATACCGAAACCGCAATAATCCGAAGAATCTCCTTGTGGCGTTGAAGATCCTCCGGGATTTTTTATATTTATTTGGCTTGTAGAAGTCGATTTGGAATCACTTTTTGAAGCTAAAATATAGACAGTAAACTAAAATATATACAGTTTTAGGTATGTGTGTAGCGAATAAACTTACAAATTACGAGTATTACAGCGATTGGAATGCTCAATTATTTTTCTGTGTAACATAGGTCATATTTATGACTACAAAATTTACTCCGCTACCCAAGGGTAGGCGAAGGGAAGGCGAGACCAGTCGCTTGTAATAAAATTAAGTTAAAATGTATGAATTATAAATAAGATTTTTTTAGGTAAACGGTAGGACTAATGGTGCGATTATACTTCAATTCACTCGTTTTGAAATATCGAAAACCGCCGATCGACGTGGTTTAATGCTACCAGGACTTTATTACTTACAGGAAGTTGGTGGGGCTTCTCCTGTTTTTTCTGGCCCTGCTGCAGCCGTTGTTTATATGGAAACGACAAATAAAACATATAATTAGTACTAGTAAACCCGGACCTATTCTTTTAACCAACTCGTACATAAAAACCAACTCGTTCATCAAATCATCGTTTTGAGTGCTATTGCTTAATAAAGACCCCTTTAATATTATTCTCATAAAATATCTTTTATTTACAGACTGTGATCCTCTTTACATATTACCAGCCAGTGTTTGCTAGAAGAAAATACTGAATTAAACAATATCAATCGTCACTGAGGAACGATATTATTTACGAAGGCCTGCGTTAATAATTCTCTAAATGATTCAAATGCATACATGTTTTTTTTCTTCGGTGGTCTTACCGTTTAATTTTGATATCTTATTAGTATTGTATTTAATAAAAATATAATTTGCGTTATGTCTGTACCTGCTGAAGAGATATTTGAAAAAAAAATATATGAAAGGTTTTCACTAGGGCAGTAGAAATCAAATACCAACAACAACTTACCAGCGCTTTCAATTGCGACTAAAACGACTGCAAGAGTCATAAAAAGTAAAGTCATTTTGATGTGCATTTTTGAAAATTGTAGAAAGAACTGCAATATTTGGGCCACTGTAAGTAAATTCGAGGTAGCTTTAAAATACAATATTTATAGGTGGCTGCATGCACGAGTTAAATAATTTGTAGTCATTAATAATTCATTATAGATAATATTATTTACCATAAAAAGTTCACGTGAAAATAATATCAGACACGAAATGCGTCGTGACTAATATTAAACATAAAAACTTTATTGTTTGCACACGTGCCTTCTTAAGACATTACGTTAGTAGGATTGAACTAAGAACTCGAAGGTTGGTACCTCCGAGACAGTACCTAAACGTTTGAGGAGCTTTTTAGGGTTCCGTACCCAAGGGGTAAAACGGGACCCTATTACGGGTGTTTACCCGTGGTCCCGTTGGTTTGTCCCGTTGACGGGACCACGGGTAATTTTAATTCCCCGTAGTCCCGTTGCACTAGGGGTTACATTTTTATCGACTTTTTCAACTTCTGATATCGATATAATGTTTGAACCTCCTTAGAATAAAATAAAAATCCATGATAACGGCATATTGGAAACGTCAAAAGAGCATTCTTTTGACTATACTAGATAGAAAAAAAACAGTTATTTACAGTATATTTTATTCAATCTTAAGCAAAAGAAATTAAAATTATTTTATATGATTTTGGTGATTAAAAACATTTTTCGACAGTCAAACTACGCCATCGCTTCAACAAAGCTCTACGGTAAGTGATGTTGGAAGAAGGAGGGATAATAAACTCCCAAGGATTTTTTTACTCTACACACACTACACTTAATCCTACTTAAGACTATAATATAACAAAGCCATGTCCAAGGTGTTGCAGACGGTTTCGCTCACATAGCCTCATCATTTTCCTTCCTTACTAACTATTCTCTAACATGCTTCCTTTATATGATAGCTGAAAAACTGATTGTTTTAAAACATATCTACAAAATAACTGCCATACATAGGTATTACATATATGGATATTCCTTAAAGAAGGTACATAGATTATTTTAATTACCATATTTTACCGTCAATCAGAATCCGATCTATTTTGTTTAATTACATTAGAACTTAACTGCAACACCTTGGACATGGCTTTGTTATATTATAGCCACCCTTTGGATTCCAGCGAAGTGAACGTACTATGGGTTTCATGTCATGAATTCATGACGTTGGGGATTAATAGATTAAGTAGGAATAAGTGTAGTATGTAACTGTGTGTAGAGTAAAAAAATCCTTGGGAGTTTATTACCCCTCCTTCTTCCAACATCACTTACCGTAGAGCTTTGTTGAAGCGATGGCGTAGTTTGACTGTCGAAAAATGTTTTTAATCACCAAAATCATATAAAATAATTTTAATTTCATTTGCTTAAACTGTTGAACTCCAACGACATCTATGCATGTCAAGAATGCATAGTATCTCTTATATACCTGGAATCCAAAGGGTGATTGAATAAAATATACTGTAAATAACTGTTTTTTTTCTATCTAGTATAGTCAAAAGAATGCTCTTTTGACGTTTCCAATATGCCGTTATCATGGATTTTTATTTTATTCTAAGGAGGTTCAAACATTATATCGATATCAGAAGTTGAAAAAGTCGATGAAAGTGTAACCCCTAGTGCAACGGGACTACGGGGAATTAAAATTACCCGTGGTCCCGTCAACGGGACAAACCAACGGGACCACGGGTAAACACCCCCTATTACTGAGACTTCGCCGTCCGTGTCAGTTTCTTCGATGCTAACTGACGTTATAATGTGTATTATGTGTAATGTACCTAATAGCTTCCTGTGTATCATCTATGGTGGACACTGCTAGGGATACGCGTACTGTATCGATATGTTTGTTTCGATACTTTCTAAAAAGTCGTTCCTTCCTTCTCTCCATCCTACATAATAGGGATGTTGACATATTTTGGGAAATTATTTAAATCGACGTATAATTACTTAGTATAGTCCAAAATATTGATAAATAAAATTTTTCAAACCACTAAATTTAATAAACGCAATAAATTCAATAAACATCACTCGTTCTAATCTGCGTTCCGTAACTCGACCAAAACGACACTTTTTCTACAGAAATTTGAACGTTTTGGTTGAGATACCTACGGAACGCGGCCTATGTGTATGGTCTATGGTTTGCGAACGTGTGACGTCATGCAACTTGTTCGGCGTTTTCTGTCACATGACTTGAGAGCAAATTTTTCACATTTTATTTATTAAATTTAAATGACATCTTTTGAAAATACACAAAACGATTGTGGTTTTAGTAAGTATTTTCGAAACAAAAAAACTACTCTTTCACGACAGAATTATAAATTTATCATAATACAGTCATTTTCTCTATTATAAATAACTAGACCGCTCTCACCCTCTCACTTCGTTTTGGGAACTTGTTTTTAGGAACATTAACAAATGACTATCCTCTATACATATACTAAAACTGTAACTGATCGTATGTTTGTGCGCGGTCTTAAAATCCTGTCTAAGCCGTTCTCACACAATGCTATTTATTAGCTAGACGACTCCGACGCAATCCACAGTTCACTGACAGGATCGCATCGTATACTCCGATTTTTAATTCGATTCAGTTAATTGACGTATGCTAATGTCACTTTTCGAAATAATGTTGCCAGCTTTTCAATAATAGTGATTACTCGCACGATTAATGAACAATGTTTTGATTATTCGATTTCTCTTTTGTCAATAACTTTTATTAAAAACGAAAAATATTAAACACCGGTAAATGCATGCTTTTAGTACGAGTACATACATGCACTAAAAGCGCTTAACAATTTAAAATCTGGGGGAAAATTTATAATACTTAATTTTTTATGTGTAGTTGTTGATCATTTAATAACTTAATAAGTACATTATTTTAGCGATTTGCTAAATTATGGGAAACGATTATAATCCAATTATTTTTTTTTATCAAATGGAATCATTTGCGTCCAGGTTACATCACTATTTTTGTGATAATAAAAACGGTTACACTGGAAATGTCATTTTACTGAATCGAATTAAAAGTCGGAGTACAGACGCGTCGCTTCGTGTGCGGAACTTGGTAAATATATAGAGCGACCACTCACGAGCGACGCATAGCATACCTGGACAAGATCCTAGGCGCTTGTCTGTGAGAACGTCTTTAGTTCGCCCCTACCCTACCCAAGGAACATTAAGCTTAAGAAAAATAATTATGCTATATCGATAATTTAAAATTAAATATTTGTTAACTACAACACTATGAATCGTAAGACATTATTCGGGGAATTCCCACTCATTGCCGCGCACTTATGGATGGGGTGTTTCAACAAGACCTTTGTTTTTCTATTGCAACAAACACCGACAACATGATAGTTTTGATATTTAGTTTTTCGACGTTTTCTTAGTAGATGCATTGACAATTGTTACAATTCAATTCAATTTCGCTCGAAATTCCCATTAAAATAATCAAAATCCACTATGAAAAAGACTAATTCTGATAGAGTTACATTTCGTAAAATCCGTGATATAATAGGTAAGTAGTCCTTCTGAGGCCGAAATTTGGGTCGACAGGCTCGATACAATGTGCTTGACGAGTTAAAAGAATGTGATTCTTAATAGCGGTCTCAGACGGACTAAATGTTGTCCAAGTGTAGTACCACCACCGCCCGCCAAGGTACTCAGTACCATTCCTACCGTCATAATAATTGTTTTTAAGAGCAATTGTGTTCCGGATAGGAAGGTGTGGAGCCGGTTCACTTTTTTAGAGGCGACCATCTCAGTCCTCAGGGGTAGCAACGCATCTGTGACCGAATTGGAACAAGCCTCACACTAATCATTACTAACTGGACAATACTAATATTAACTAACAGGACTAACTATCACTAACAGTCCCTGTCCTCACACTTATTAACAAACTAACCAACTAACATTCTAACACCATCTACTAATTGGACTAACCACCCTTGTCCCTAAATTGGGTCTTGTTCTAAGTCGGTCACAATTGCCATGGGCGGCAGCGGAAGGGTGGTGCTGCATGCTCGTTTGCTACCTTAATTCAATAAAAAAAAAAAAAAAAGTGTGGACGGTTGGCAACTCGTCTCCCTCATCACTGGTGTGAGCTGGCCTGCGTTGCTGTTCCGGTCGCGCGCTGTCTGGAGCGCCCCGGGACCTGCCGCCGTCTAGCACGTCGGGAGGCCTGCTGCGTGGGACGCTTCTGTGCGCAGTGCTGCGCGCCAGGGTGGTGCTACCGACCTGTGCGCTTGGTAGAGCGCGCCACCCTCTACGCCTCCAAACGCCTCCAAACGCCTTCTTGTTCGAAAGACACACCGGCCTCCGCCTTCCGAGTCGGCGCTTCGGACCTCCGCCTGCAAGAGCACTCCAGGTCGTCTTCCCTTTCATAATAATTGACTTTCTCTTGTAACTGACCCTTACTTAACTTATGTAACGGACGTGACGTAAGCTGATGCACTGCCAGCTAAATTGGGCCTAAAGGAGCTGCCTGCCAACGCATCACGTAGCCTTAGCCTTAAGTAGTTAGAGCCAAAGCCAAGCCAAAGCCACCGCCCGCCATATTGATGATTCCCTCCAGCCACAGCCAGGCAGCCGTCACAGCCAGACGGTGGAGCGGAAGGTGTCAATATAAGCCGAAGCCATAACCTTAGCCTTATCTGTAGCCATTGACGATACTTTTTGCATGAACTGATGTTATTTGAAAAAGAAAGATGTGACGTTGACGAATTTGATTTGGTATTCTATTCGATGTATTGTCATTGAGCAAAAAATTATAAAATCCTAAAGTAAAAATAGTCGTATTATTTCCCGTCTTTTACATTCAGAAGTGGATAATAATGTTAAAAAACATAATACCTACGTCCTAAGACTGGAGAGAGTAAAAAGCAATGGTCGAAATCGAGAGCGATAAAAGTATTATAGAAGGGGAGACTTGGGCGTGGAATTGTAATGCTTTGGACGTGGATCAGCGCTTCTGGACATTAGGTGACTTCTATATTGTTTTTTACTTTAATGTTTAGCCAGATAAGGTATTACGAGAACCTATAAATGAGATTTGGTAATTTATTAAACTCGGTTGCTATTAAAGAAATACATTGATCAAGTTGGGCAGAGACAGGATTTCTTTTTGGAAATGTCTCATGTTAGGTCTGGAAGGATCGATCGTGGAGAGATACTCGCGTTTGTATTTTGTTGTTACAGGTCAGGTAATGTTCAATTCCAAGTGCGTATTGCCGCTAGTAGAGAAATGTTGAGGATGGATCTCGTGGAACAGCTGAACAGAACTCATGAAAATTTAACTAAATTTTATGCCAATGACGAACTGATAAGTATACTTACTACGATATGGAAAATAGTTTTCAAGATGCAATGCCATATTTACTTGAAAAGGAAAAACTGTCTAATCTGTCAGATAAAATTTGTGAAAGCCCTCAATAAGAATCCATAACCAGTCTGAATGAAGAGAAGAGCCTTGTCAAAATGTAAAGAGAAATCAGTGAATGCTTATCAGTTTTATAAAAATGATCATTACGTGAAGGAGTATATCTCAGCATAAAAGGTGATGTATGCCATTTCATGTCGCTGTCATCATGCTGTGCAAGTACAAGTACAAGTTGTGGTTGATTTTGTTAAACTAATTTTAACACCGTGTGCGTTCCAATTGCGGGACGCAATTGTTGCAGGATGGCCGATTGTAACGGACGTGACGTAAGCTGATGCACTGCCAGCTAAATTGGGCCTAAAGGAGCTGCCTGCCAACGCATCACGTAGCCTTAGCCTTAAGTAGTTAGAGCCAAAGCCAAGCCAAAGCCACCGCCCGCCATATTGATGATTCCCTCCAGCCACAGCCAGGCAGCCGTCACAGCCAGACGGTGGAGCGGAAGGTGTCAATATAAGCCGAAGCCATAACCTTAGCCTTATCTGTAGCCATTGACGATACTTTTTGCATGAACTGATGTTATTTGAAAAAGAAAGATGTGACGTTGACGAATTTGATTTGGTATTCTATTCGATGTATTGTCATTGAGCAAAAAATTATAAAATCCTAAAGTAAAAATAGTCGTATTATTTCCCGTCTTTTACACTTATTTATCTTTTTATAGTGTGATCTTGTGATCCACCAAGAAAGTGAATTGCTTATTTTCCTTCTAAATTCTCTTTTATTTAATCTTCCCTCTATAACGTTACAAGCGACCCCGCATCAAAAACACAATACATAATCTATTTATCTATCACAAGACCGCGAAACAAATATTTATCTAGCGCAATCATGCTAACCATTGCCAGGTATCGAACCTAGGATTCCTTGCTTTGCTGGGTTACTGTATTTTTATCAATAGAGAGCTATTTACTGTTTCACAGAAAGCTTCGTAGGTATACTCCTACACAGCAAATGTACACATGGCAGCTGGTTTTGCTAATACGTAAAAGATAAAAAGCCAAACAACATGTGATTTAAAGAATATGAAAAGCAGCATTACTGCATAAACACACGGTAGCGTATCAAGCCAAGTTCTATTATTTGTTAAAAAAAGTCATTTGTTAGAGTAGATAGTATACACTGATTGCCAAGCTAATTTCTCAATATAAAAGCTTTTTCCTTAGCGCCTGATACAGAATTACCATGTTGATCAGACAAGCAATTTTAACAGTTATTACAAAGCAGGTACTTATTTTGATAAATACTTCGTTTTATTCATCAAGACAAGATTTTGCATCTGTAAAATTATACAGTTTTGCATCGAGTTCAATTTATTTTTCTAAAGTTTTCCTCGTCGTGTTTTGCCAGATCTGGGTCACAGTGTCCAATATTTCATACTTTTTATTCATAAGTTGATTTAAAACAGCCTAACAGGTGTTTGTAAAACATGACAGTGCGACTAGTTTGTCTCTATTCGGACTCATTGGTTAATTTCGCTTGTTTTTAAAATGCAATATTTATATACCTATTTTAAGTTATTACTCTAATTCATGACATAAACATTTGTTTAATGTTTTTAATACATTTTATGTATCTCAATAGGTGCACAATTGCATGTACTATAAAACCATAGTAAATAAATACTGTTATATTACTACTACTATATATTTTTATAGTCTCGATTATCTGTATATGTTTTTTTCGCTTATTACATAGTCGTGACCATGTTTATATTATTAACAAGGTAGTAAAGTAGTAATCTTCTACTTCACTACATAGTATAAAACAAAGTCGCTTTCTCTGTCCCTATGTCCCTTTGTGTCCTTAAATCTTTAAAACTACGCAACGGATTTTGATGCGGTTTTTTTAATAGATAGAGTGATTCCAGAGGAAGGTTTATAATGTATAATAACATCCATTAAATAGAGGAGAAATACTGTTATTTTTGAGGTTTCTAAGGTGATGTCGTTAATTATCAATTTTTTCCGCTTACATTGCAAGCGCAGGCTGAACCCTACGAGATTTATCAAAATAATTATTGATTCCCAGTTGCCCCCGCGGCGATTGCCACTGGGGGCAAATGGGAATAAAAGTTCTCAGTTGCCACCGGCGGTTTTATTCCCAGTTGCCACCGGAGGCAGCCTAAGCCGAAGCCGAATTGCTATGGACAACACGTTATGGACAAAATGTTTTTTGTTTTTGGTATCAACCGCCGTCTATCTTGGATGTCTGTATGTTTTAGGTCTCTCTGACTCTTTTACAGTGAGGTTATTATAACTCGGCCGCTCTGAACTTCGATTTCCGAGGTGTTTGGGCAGCTACAGTAACCGACCAATCAATACAAGGCGGCTATGACAGAGTTTTGTAATGCACTACTTCGAATAGGCGTACCTATCCTACCGCCCGCACTCCCCGCCTCCTACCTACCACCATTTTGGCCTTAAACTCGACATTTGCGCAACCACTCGTAGTTATATTCAGAGAGGCCGAGGGCGTCTAAAGCTTTGGTCTCGCGATCGCAACGCACAGCGCTGCGGTATGCGGCATGCGGCGCCGGATACTTATATATGAAAAAGTCGAGAATGGTCTCTTGTTCCATCGTAGTCTGCGTCGGCGGTTTCATATGGTTTGCGTCCGGCGCCGCATGCCGCATACCGCAGCGCTGTGCGTTGCGATCCCGAGACCACAGCTTAACACACGGCACCGCGCACCGCCGCGGAGGACGGTGGCGGTAAAGCGGATTTCGTAGCGGTGACCCGCACGGTAAGGCGGTTTATGCGCCTGTACGCGCGGATGGATTTAACGCGGTTTTGATGACGGCGTTTGAAGCTTTTATGACGTATAAAGAAAAAAAAGAAGATATTGGGTTCTTCCATTTATACGAAACAGAACTCTTAATGGGGCATTCATGTTATTCTATATCGACATCGAATTCCATTTTTAACCCACTTTATTAAATTGCAACACGTCCTGCACCAACGATGATCCGCGCGGTTATGCGGTGGCTCGTGTGTGAGGCGCCGCCCTTCCGCGCGGACGTCAGCGCGGAGGGGTGGTGGCGGTGCGAGCACCGCTCGACCGCGCGGTCATTCGGTGTACGTGTGTTTTGGTCTCGTGATCGCAACGCACAGCGCTGCGGTATGCGGCATGTGGCGCCGGACACTTAGATATATGAAAAAGTCGAGAATGGTCTCTTGTTCCATCGTAGTCTGCGTCGGCGGTTTCATATGGTTTGCGTCCGGCGCCGCATGCCGCATACCGCAAAGCTGTGCGTTGCGATCCCGAGACCACAGCTTGAACATCAACGGATTTCTTAGACCCCAATACGACTTGAAATCCGCTTCACCGCCAACCGCGGCGGTGCGCGGTGCCGTGTGTTAAGCTGTGGTCTCGGGATCGCAACGCACAGCGCTGCGGTATGCGGCATGCGGCGCCGGACGCAAACCTTATGAAACCGCCGACGCAGACTACGATGGAACAAGAGACCATTCTCGACTTTTTCATATATCTAAGTGTCCGGCGCCGCATGCCGCATACCGCAGCGCTGTGCGTTGCGATCGCGAGACCCAAGCTTACGCCTAATGACCATGTACTTGTGCGTCTACCAAATCACGTAAATTTCGCAGTTGATTCAATATTGTGTAAAAATAATAATAATAAATAATAATAATAATAAATAATTGTAGGATTGTAATTATTTTTAGGACTAATTATCACTAACATACCCTGTCCTCGCACTTATTAAGAAACTAACCAACTAATATTCTAACACCATTTACTAACTGGACTAACCATCCTAGTCCCTTTGAGTCTAGTTCTAGGTCGGTCACAGTTGTTATGGGCGGCAGGGGAAGGGTGGTACTGCATGCTCGTTTGCTATCTTAATTCCATAAAAAAAAAAAAAAAAAAAAAACTTGCTCGTAAAGTTGCTATTTTTTCTTTAGTCTTACGCTCGGAATGCGGTTTATTACACACTAGTGCGTTTTACTTTTCATTGCCGCACTAGTGTTTTTCTTATTCCACTTTTTTTTTAATATCCGTAAAGAGGTTGTTACCAAAAGATTTATTATTTTGTAAATAAATTAACTTGTTGTAGTCAAAATCTGATAAGATAAGATTATACTTCATCTAATTATCTATTATAGCATTTAAAAAATACAATATTTTAAATCATTAATTACCGTAAATTCTTATTAGAAATACATAATTATTTAGTTTAATATATTGTGGCTGAATGGCGGTGTTCGGTGCCTCTGGACTTAACCTGCGCGCGCATAGTTATTCAACCAAAGATACGGCGCGCGAAAAAATAAACCTCCGCGCCATTTTGTGCAAACATTTGTTCGTTTATATTTATAATTTGCTGATTTGTGACTGAATGTAATGTATTTTACGTTTATTCCCACTTGTCCTGTTGAGTAGTCCTGTTAACAGGACAAGTGGGAATTTTTTTCCCACTTGTCCTAATAACAGGACAAGTGGGAAAAAAATTCCCACTTGTCCTGTTCACAAGATTAGTGAGAAAAAATATCCACAAGTCCTGTCTGTGTCACTTATAAGTATATTAAGTACCTGACCGGGAAAACGTTGTTCTACCATTTAAATTATTAAGCTGTGTCACTCAAAGTCGGCCAGGTCGCTATCCGTACAAGCCAGCACACACACATTGACACATTAGTCGGCCATTACGAGTTCAAACGTCAACGCAGCCGATATGTTACGTGGAGAAAATAGTAGGTCAAACAAGATGTCTTGCGTGGTGAAATTTTGAAAAAACCGTAGTGACCAAAAGAAAAAAATCCTGGAATCACGTTTCATAGGTAAATTATTAATTTATTCTCTTTATCAATTTAAAAAATCCTACTAATATAATGCGAAAGTTTGTAAGGATGTATGTGAGTGAGTGAGTGAGTGAGTGAGTGTGTGTGTGTGTGTGTGTGTTTGTTTGTTGCTCTTTCACGCAAAAACTACTGAACGGATTTTCATGAAACTTTGCAGTAATATAGCTTACACATCGGAATAATATAATTTGTTAAAATTTATAGAGATTTTTGAAGGGACTGGTTTCCCGAAGCGAAGCGAGGGCGGTTTTACTAGTATCGAAATAAAATTTCATTTTCAACGATCATAGAGACAACTAAAGTTCAGTGTTGTCAGTATTCACGTAAGCATAGGTATTACCGAGATTGTGGGGGTCGCTTTGAGTTATTTATTTTATAAATTCTGTTATATGTATGTTATTTATTTTTTGCCAGATTTGCTGCCATATCTATGCTGCCCATATCTGCGTGTACTGCGTATTTCCAGCCCTCTATAACTCGTTCTTCGGGCAAAAGTGGAAGAACGCAGCATAAACATATAGGTTTTTCCCACTATAAATAATACATGACAAGTAGCAATCGGGTGTCAAGCATAGTCTTACACCTAACAGGACAAGTGGGAAAAAAATTCCCACTTGTCCTGTTAACAGGACAACTCAACAGGACAAGTGGGAATAAACGGTATTTTATACCTACCTAATTGTTTTTTTCCTCGCAAGTGTGTTGAAAAACGTCGTATGATACGCGTGTGCTTTGTTCATTACAGTCTTGTCTCTATTACAGCCCTCGCCTTGCGGCTCGGGCTGTAATGACCAACTTCGCGCACTTGTATCATAATGTACTATTCTTATCGTTAAAGTAACCAAATAATGTTATAACACCGTCTACTAACTGGTCTAATCATCTCTATTAATATAGATGAATAAAATTTAATGATACAGCCTAGCAACGTCATAGTAAACGGGGCCATTTACAAGACCCATTGACACATAATACCTATTCTGATTTTAGGGATTAAGTTAAGGAAAAGTAAATAAAAACTGCAATACTGTTATCAATAATGTCATTTATTTTGAAAAATACAATATTCTTACGAAATTAAAGATACTCCTTTTGGTAAAGGGAGATTCCTGCCTGGCGAGACCTCATGCCTGGAGGGCAGCTGAGTGCAAAAGTGAATGCTCTCGGGGCGTTAAATAAATGAGGGCTATGTATAAAAAATCTTCAAAAGCGTGATTCAGGCTTCGGTGTCATCATCGTGTAGCGTGTGAGTGATGTCGCCACACTCCTATACCAATAGATTTAACGACCTCTTCAATAGCGGAGATGCGGAACGCTTCGAATCTGTCCGAATTTTTAACCTACATACCTATTTCAAAAAAGGAGGTTCTCAGTTTGCCCTGTATGTATATTTGTGCGCGATTATGTCGCGTTTAATTGAACCGATTTTGATGCGGTTTTCAGCATAGTACTTGTCAGACTTAGGAGAAGGTTTTAGGTATATTGCTTAGGTGAACCGATTTTGATAAGGTTTTCAGCATCGTGTTTATCAGAAGGATTTAGGAATTTAGGAATATTAACTGAACCGATTTATACTTTTCGGCGTTAAAGTCAGTTCTATTTTGTTAAAAGTTATTATAACTCCGCTTCTACGTGTATGTATGTAGGTTATTTATTATAAAGTATGTTTAGGCTAACGAACGGTTACAAGGTGAATTTCCCATACCATGGGGCCTAGATTAAAATTGGGGCTCCAGGTATGTACCTATACTTATTAAAAGTTATCATTAAGAAATGAAAAAAATGTGACTTCAATATTTAATATCTTTAATGACAAGTAAATAAAGAAAACATTTCTTGATTTTCACCATATTGTTTAGTATCCCTGAAAAAGACATGAGTTATAAGTAAATAGTTATTACACAAAAAGATATTCAGCTCTACAAATAAAACTATTCAACTTTTTTTGGTCACAAAGATCGAAAAAATATTAAAGAATCGACTTTTTTGTGCAAGATTTGTTCGCTGAAGATATTATTTAAAAATATGCATATCTGTATTTATATGGGTGAACTCTTTTATTTCGAAGGTCCGATAAAAAGGTAAAAATAAATATTTTTGAACGTAATCTACAAGTAAACATCAAATTGAGCTTCAATCATCAATATTCATAAAATTGATGGTAGAATCCTTGTAGACTTGTACCTATATAGTCGAAGAGTGAATAGATGTTAATCAGGTTAATCTCAACTCAACGAGACGCAGGAAAGATAAAAATTACGGCGTTTTAATTTTCTTCTTGTTGTGAATCCAATAACTTAGAAAAAAACTAGTTAGGGCCGTAGTGTCTATCCTCCTTAGTATCTACAAGCTCGCCTTATTTCTTTTAAGGTTATGTTGCTTTTGAACATGTTTCACTTTTTACATCCAAATCACGTTTTTTACATGTAAACCGAGTCACTTGATGATTTTTAATCTTTTTAAATGTATAGGTACACAAGTTATGTACTAACCTCATGTTATATAATATCTTCTTCAAACTTTTCCTACACTGCTGTAAAAAATAGTACAATTTAATTACTGAAGGCTTTTCCATTCATCGAAATTCCACCGATTTTAACCAAGTTCAAAAAGTAATATTACCTACCTCATAACTTTGTACTGGGATAGTTGATTTTATACTTATACTTATTTATATGAAAACTACTGCTTGTCGTGTGGTCCCATATAAATTAGTGATATTTGACAAATAGTTTTATAATATGTCATCTGTACTTGTCGATGTTGAAGTTGGCTATTATTTTGTAAAAAGTTAATAATTTATCAAAGGGTTAATGATTCAAATCTACATATTTTAAGGTAAACTACACCCGAGATCAAATTGTGTTGCTGGCAGGGTGGCGAGTTACGATAAAATAAAGGTTACGTATATTTTATTTCACTTATGTTATGCCTAACTACTAATTTCTTTAGATTAAGGCTTCTTAATGTTCTTACCGTCAGCTTTAGGTGCAAACATTGTTTTCATTATGCCCAGTGGCACTGCCATGATTTCACTCATGAAATCGGGCGCTGCATTAGGAATTGGATCTGCCATCACTGAAATGTAAAAATATTGCGAAATGTAAAAGAATTGCGAATATGCTGTGAATCTTCTTTTGATTGCATAATTTTTTATGTATTTTTTTTGCTTACGGGGATCGTAGACCTGAATAATTGATTTTAATTGCAGTTTGATACTTCCACGTTTTCTCAAAAATTGTACATACCTACCCACATATCGACAGACAACAAAGTGTTCCCATAAGGATTCTTTTTTCTTTTGAAGAAAGGAAATCTTCAATTTGAAGAACCACCTTAATATTTTGAAGGATGAGACTTAAGGACTGCGCATATTAAATGAGTTCAATTTTCACGGTTTTATATTTAACAACGAGGAACTTCCATACAAAATTTAACTAAACTCCTTCAACCCTTTTTTCAAGATCAAAATCAACTCATCACTTTCTAAACACACAAATATATGAACCCATGAAAATCGGTTCAGTGGTTTAGGCGTAAAAGCCTAACAGATAAACAGGCAGAGAGATTTTCGCGTCTATAATATCTATCAGCAGGGATCAGAGTAGACCTCAAAAGTAAGTTTTATGAGTTTAGCCAGAGACGAGTCGGAGTGAAGTTTATGCAATAGGTACGTGCAGATCTGAATTATCATTTTTTATATTTTTTCTTCGCTTAAAATTTACTACATCCTTCAAAACAGTTAAGCATGCTCCTATAATACAATTAAGTTCAGCGAACTTAATTAAAAAAAAATATGAAAACGTTTTGAAAGAATCCGATATAAATAATAATGAGACTTACCAAAGACTGCGAAGTAGCAGATAAATAAAATTATGTGAAAGACTAAATTTCCGGAGATCATATTCAGCGTATCAAGAAACATAACTTGCAATATTTTACACCATGTACATTAATTTATATTCATTAAAAGTATAAAAACTTGCGTCATTGAAGGTTTAAATGCTTTTTTAAATTGTTATTACAGATAGTTATGTACACACGCGCGCAATACATTAATTATTTATGTGTCACGAGATTTTTTTACATTCGTGCAAAATTTTACGTATCTACCTTTTATTTAGTCAAGCATCTGAGTTTTGGTGCCTCAATCCAAACCGCGCTTCACAAAAATTTATTTTCTTTTTTTGATACAAGGTTGATAGATAAGTCGACCTAGACCCTTTAAAAGGTACACTTTGTTAGTTTATACCATCTAACCAAACCATTTTAAGTTATACCATATTCAAAACGAAAAAGTGCACAGACGTAAAAACAGCTAAAAATGCATACTATTCTTACGCCCATGCTTGGCTCCAGTATTGAATAATACTATGGGGTAATAGCGCAGACGTAACCACACTTTTCACCATGCAAAAGAAATGCATTCGAATCCTTGCAAATATCGACTCTAGAGAGAGCTGAAGAAACTATTTTAGAGAATTTAATATCCTCCCATTAACTTATATATACATATTGAAAATTTGCAAATTTGTAAAAAAATACGCCAACCAATTCCAACCTGCAATAGAGGTCAAAAAATATGGCCATCGCCGACCAAATAAACTCGTACCTACTACCTAAATCTAACATGGCGTTGCATGGCTCTGGACCGTATTCGATGTGCATAAAAATCTTCAACAAACTCCCAAAAGACATCCAATCTCATAACGCATCAACTTTCACAAATAAACTCAAAACATATCTCCAAACAAAATATTATTATACGCTGAAAGATTATTTTGACTAATATATGTACTTATTTTTATTGATGACAATTTTATAATTAATATACACTGAAGGATTATTTTGACTAATGTACTAATTTTATTAATTTTGTCAATTTTATAATTATTATTTTAATTTTTTAATATTGCATCTAATAATGTACGTGACGAAATTTTAAATAATTGACATATTGTTCTAAATTATTTAATTTATAATTGAAATGTTTAATGCTATTTATAATAATGTATGACATTGCAACGCCCTTACAGGGTCTCATGCTGGGCTACTAGTTTTAAGAAAATCAAATGTAAATGACGCATGATGCAATAAGGAATGATTATGATTATGATTACCTAGGACTTTTTTTTATTTTTACAAAAAAATGGGTATTTTACATTTCTAGGTTTCTACTGTGTCGTCTTATTTTTTTGTGAAGTATGAAATATAGTATTATATTGTAACTTTTGTTCTAATAATCATACGCAATTGAAATGTAACAATTGCTACATTTTTATATTAACTATTCACAATTGTTTTATCTGTTCGTAGTGCAATATAAGAAGGCTTGCGTAAGTACCTACAAGTACAAGTAGACATGTGGGGGAGGCCCGCATTGCTTGTCTGGTCGGGAGTGCTTACCTGGAGTGTGGGTGGTGCGAGTGACCGCCCACTCTACTATTGGACCCGATTAATATATGTGTAGAAAGGATGCCGGCTATCTTGAGTACAAATACATGAGGTATCGATAAGGAGACCAGGTCTTGAATACAAACGAAGTCCTTTAGATCTGCTTAGTACATTTTATAATTCCATTCAACAACTATAACGGATTTAACAGAATATCACGGATTGTATCTTCATATCACGACGTTCCACCAGCGCACGTAAGGAACCTCCACAACCTGATGACAGCTCCTCTTCTTGCTGTCGCCATGTCGTGAATGGTTCTTTAGCACGCGGTGTTACGTCAGTTGTCAAACTCGTCCAGATATAAGGACCTCCTTTTCACTGCGCCGTCATATGTATCTTTCCAATATCTCTTATGTATAGATAAGTATCTATCCAATATCTCTCAGAAAAACTACTTGTATATATGAGTTTCTTAAAACTAAGTATAAGTTATTGCTATTGCTACTAACCGCTGTACACAAAATAGTTTTTGCAAATCTGAGTCATTTCCAGAAGTTAGCACTTTCTAATTTAGACAAAAAATATAAAAGCTCCATTTTATTTGTAGATAAATAACCGACTTCAATATAGTCAAGTATAGATAACTCAAAAATTCTCGCTTAATGTCGCTCAAATTTATAGAACCTTCTCCTTTTTTAAAATCGGTAAAGTATTCTATTATATTATATAATAGCTGAAACTACTGAACGCAAGCAGATGTATGGCATGTGTGTCCGCTGTCGATTGGGAAGGGTAGGGTAGGGAGGGGATCAATAAAAAGGATTTTTGTAAATTACACCCCCGCCCCTGCCCCTTAAAATGCGCAGTAAAAACGATTTCCACGACGAAGCCGTGAACAGAAAGTTATAATTGCAAAAAGATGGTTTATCTAAAAGTAATAAGTGGTAAGGAATAGGTACTATAACCATAATTGTTTTAGGTGTGATAATGTCACGTTTAGTATTTTATAACTAGTTACACGTGTAGTAAAAATTGTTTGGGTAATTTTAAACGTTACTTCAATTTATAACGCGTGATAATAGATACGAGTACGTATTGCAAATATTGCATAAATAAAAAAAATAGTTCTTAAATCATAATGGGTTTTAAAATATTCTTTGCTGCTCAAATATTATTATGTCTTATATTAAAGGGACATTGTGTATGTAAGTTTTTTTTTCGGAAACATACAAACATAAAATAAATTAAAATTCGAGTAGGTCAAACAATCTCTTTGTACACGTAAAATTACACATTTTAATTTTCAGTTTTTGTAAACACGGTCAAAGTCCCTAATGATGGATTTGCTTCCCAAAATACCAACCAAACGGAGTTTTTTGTGTATGCTAGACAATTATATTGTAAGTTTTTTCTTTCTTTTTTAATAATTATTAATATTTATAGTTGTTTTGCTTCTTAATTAAATATTGTCGCAGGAATGTAGATATCGACATGATAGAAAAAATCTGTATCTAATGGTGGTGGCGTTATGGTTCAAATCAGTTATTTTTTTACGAAACATAATGCAAATTTACATAGTAACACAACTGTATTATTAGATCAGATGAAAGCAAATATATTTTACGATAAAAAAATAATAATTTGATAGCCACCACCCGCCACGATACTTAATTAGTACCATTTCTAGCGTGTAGGTAATTTTAACAGCAATTTATTGTCTTCTTATTAATTTGGTAAGTCACAATGATTTTTGTATGGTGTACCTAAACGACCATTGTGTACAAGTAACAGCATAACGAAAACAAATACTCTACAAATAAAATAATTTTAATTTTTGTTACATTATTTTCATTTGCAGATTTAATATATCAGGGGGTATATAAAGCCATATTCAGTAGCCCAATCGGTTTGTATTGCCTTCTTGTTTTGTGTATGTTTATTTTTTTGATGTATGTTTGTGTTAAAATTTTCAGGACTACAATAAAATGTATTCAATTAAGTCTACTACAAAAAATGCATAAATATGTTTCTTGCCCTGCCTATATACGTGTAAATTATAATTATAACTTATAGGCTTATTACACCTTCCTAAATTTAGTCTTCTAAATCAGTAGGCTGCTACGAAATCCGTTGACGTTTCGAAATCGAACTTCGTACGTTGTTCGTAGTTAGGATTTCGTAGTGGCCTTACAGGTAATGCAAACTGTAAGGCACTGTCTCTGTCACCCACGCGCCAAAAGATGCTTGTAGGACTATACAAAGGTTCGCGCGGATGTGAATGAGCGGCGTTACACTTATTAGGTACTAATGTTATACCTAAAACGGTGATAACCTAGTGGTTAAGAATTCGGTCTCCTATTTAGAGGGTCAGGGTTCGAATTCCAGGGCACGAACTTCTAAGTTTTCAGAGTAAACTATGTGCGTTTTAAGCATTTATTCGCTATAACAGCGGAAGGAAACATTGTGAGCAGAAGGAACGTGCATTCTCGAGATTTCACAAACCTCGTAGGTGTTTTACACACCTACCAGTCCACCCTTGCACAGCGTGGTGGACTATGGCCTTAACCTTCCCATTCTAAGAAGGGACCCGTGCTACATCATTAGATATAATATCCACGGTGACCACTTTTCACTTTCCATAAGTCTCTGGGATGACAGAAAATACTTAGTGGTTAAACAAACTTACCTTGTGACGTTTGACCATAATTATATGAGTCGATACATCCGAAGAGATTTAATATTCACCAAGTAGTACACCTCCATTGTACTAGGCATCGAACACAATTTTAGAGTTTAAATTAAAAAACAAACACTATTCCTATCTCACTCCTCCCCTCAGCTGTCACACTCGTCAATTGTCATTCTTTAGAGAAAAATTCGCAATAATAGGGTTCAATTTTGATGAATTCAAAAGTAGGGGAAGGGAGGGACTCTAAATCTCTTCGGATGTATCGACTCATATAATTATGGTCAAACGTCACAAGGTAAGTTTATTTAACCACTAATTATACTTCGTCGATACATCCTCGAGATTTAATATTCACCAAGTAGATGTTTAGAGTATTTATTGCGAATTAAAACATACCATATCAATTATAATTTCCACAGTTGCAAAATTATAAATAACAATTAACTGAATTTATTCTTCTAATAAAATCCGTGAATAAAATCAACAAATATAAATTGCTTCCGCAAATCACTTCCATCGCAAGAACTAAAGAGCTCCCTGTCCACCCAGCACACTTTCTGATTAGATCAAAGGCCACGCCCTTACGAAAATTAGTAGAACCACTCCACTGCTAGTCATAACATCTTTAATCCACCTACTAATGGTAGAAGCGCTAGCGTTATGGATCGGTTTCCTATTCGTCAAGAAAAGGTCATCTGATCCTCGAGTACTCCTTAACAGGACAGTCTTTTCCCGGTACGACTTAAGTGCGCTTGCCGCACAAACTTCTTTTTTGTGTGGACAAAAGGGTATTACCATACGCGACATTTCACGACCAGGTGCGGATGTTTTTGTGATTTCTGTTAAGACAATCTCTATCCTTGTATCAATTATTCTTATGTTAGCCTTTCTCACCAAAGACAAAGTCTGGACTCGATGTCCTGAGGTCAATGCAATCAGAGTTGCAGTTTTCTTAGTAATCTGATTTATATCCAAACCATTACGGGGATATAAATTAGGTAAGAAGTCTAAAACTAAGTCTGGACACAAAATAGCCAATAACAGAAGTTAAGCTCATGTATGTACCTCGATTTAGGTTACGTATGTGTGCGTTAGCCTTAGGGTTAACGCCTCTGCAATGTCTTGGATTCAATCATGTTAATAAAGTTATTGGTATGGATTAAACGGAAAAAAAAAAGTTTAGTGAATACAAAGTCAATATTTACAACTAAACCCAGTGAGTTTCTGCGGCAGTTCCGATAAGTACTAATATCATAATGATATTTAAATTGGGTAATGCACCGCAGGGATCTAATTGATCCGTTTATTACAAATTATTTGTATTGTATAATGAATCTTCTTTTTTCTGTATTAGGTACTTGAAACAAAATAATAATCCTATTATATATGTACATATATGAGCACTCAAAAAATAATTTTACATGTCCGATAATACAATCCTTCATTTAATGTATTTATTAAAAATCGAAGGTAAATAAGCACTTTAAACATGTAAAGAACTTCCTACAACTTACATTGACTTGTGTTAGACAACGAATCATTGAATTACAAACAAGTAAGGACTTATTGTACTTTTCTGTAGCAATTGGATGTCTAAAAATTTATAATGTGCAATTTAACGTCGAATAAAAACAACCACTAAAATAACTAGTGATTAGAATTAACTCCATTTCTCATCCATCTTGTAGGAAAACTATCTTATTTGTGTATTATAAATGTCACATTGCTGCCAATAACAACCGCGTTCGGAGTAGTCCGATACGTTCCGATTTTCCGTGTACCTACGTGAACGGTGTCTATATGTGCGTTGTTTTCGCGAACTTTGTATGGAGCTTAATATCTGTATTATCTAATTTGTGGTTTGGATCCCAAGCACAAATATATTTAGGTAAAGATGGCCGGCTTTTAAAGACTCCTTTCAAAAACCGTATAATCCTTTTGTCCTAAAGACTTGCCAAAAATTAATGATAACGCTGAACTTCAAGTATTTAAACTAGAATAAGTAGCCCCATTAATAAATTGCTCAGAAAAAAACCTAGTATAATTGGGATACACAATGTAACCACCATTTTTACAACAATACGTTGTAATGCTTGATAATTTGGAGATAACGACGACAACTTAATATCACTTGTTTGTGGATTAAACTATCGTCTTGTGTAAGCTGCCCTGATAACTTGCAGGACACCTGAGTAAGAGTTCTCCAAAGACCCGTGAATGCTGCTTTCAATTCAAGAAAATTAATATGAAGAGTGGATTCAACACTACTCCGAAAACATTTAATTAATTTCGTTTAAAATCCGGTTGCAAATATTCTTTTAAGCACAATAATTATTGATTGTCATAATCGAAACGTTTTGTGTAGACCCAACCGTACGGAATTGCAGAACAAGCCTCTATTCAAATTCCTTTATGATTAAGGTGGTTCTTTTTGAAATATTTGTAATAAAATTCAAAATGTTTTCGCGTTTTGAAAAAAGTAAACCTAGAGTTTAACTCATAAACCAAAAATACTCGTATTTGCTCCGGTACTAACTTGCTTTTGTTAATATATTTATTACAAACCCCAGGTATTTCAATAACCTTAATCAACCTCTGACACAATCAAGACAGTCCTCCCGGGATTGTCTGATACATAAGAAATTGTCTAGGTATACCACTATAAAGTATATTCCTTGCGTTTAGTTTAAGATAAACCAAAATGTTTGATGAAAATTTGACCTGAAAAATATCATCACACGTTATAATAGCACCAGAATTAAATAACTGCCTTATTTCCAAAGTTGTCTATTGTGCATAGCTGAAAATATTTTTGAGCGGTGTAACTTGTTGAGTTACGAGTCTCTGAAAAGAGATATCGTAACTTTTACAATACCTACCTAATAATTATGACAGGAACATCTGTTATAGATTCCCATCGCTTAGAATTTTATTTATTTATTTATTTAAACTTCTTTGCACCATACAACGTATACGAGCAAAAGGCGGACTTAATGCTAAAAGCATTCTCTGCCAGTCAACCTTTGGGCAGTGGGAAAACAACGAAGGCGGCAAAAGAATTTTAATTTACCAGTTTAATTTTAGTTTACTATCGTTTAGTTACTTTAGTTTACTATAGTTTAATAGTAGTTTTAATTTACCAATTTTAATTTTAGTTTACCAGCTAACTGAGTTACCTCGATCAGTTCTTGTTCGACGGCGTTTTATCCGTCTTCTTGGTTGGGACATGGTAAGGACTGAATTGCCCCTGTTTCCTTTGGCCTTGATACATGGATCGAGGTTTGACTCCCGTCCAATTACTCCCACGCAAAGCCGAACGAGGTAGGTCTCTCAAGCTTCCGGAGTGAGGAGTGAATCGTTTCGATGAAACATCATTTTTAGATTCAGGTCTTTTTACTTGTAGACCTGACTTCTCTGCAGTCTTCGAAGCTTTTATCCTTTCCCTCAAACTTTCCCCGAAAAGGAATATATCTCTCTTCACATTTTGTACGATGTTTAAAAAACTTTTTATCCAGGGAGGGGTAAATCAGCTTCATTTTGTTGACCGAATCTTAGAAATGAAGGTCAAGAAATATTTGATTTATTTCATCACTTCCATCTTATCCATATCTCTCTCAAAAGAAAAGACACCATATTAGCAATTCCAGCTATTTCTAAGCCCAAATGTTGCTGTGCCTTTCCCAAGCGTTTCTCTCTGTTTCTGGCTGAATCTGTAAAGACAGCGGCAATTTCTGGATTTCGCTTAGGTGCTTTCACCAGCTGAAAATCACTAGGCATCAACATTTCCTCAATTAACTTGCCTTGAGGTCCTTATCGAGCCCTTCAGTCAAGATACGCCCCCAAAGTTTAGAGACCTTTTCCTGTATCGGCGGCCCAAGAACTTCTGGTTTGCCTTTAGCGACACCAAGGGCTGCTAAGATGTCTGTAGGTAGATCCACCGAAGACCATTGAATAATGGTTGCAGACAAGCACGACGGTTCGTTGCTTATTATAGATGCATAAGGCACTTGAGGGTGTTGAGATTCCATGGCAGGTTCACGCTCAGGAGATGGCTCCATGATCACAGAACGAAGTCTAACATTTCGAACTGATTCATCATAGTCGGATTCGTCTTTCTCTGTAAAAGAGAACAATTATAGTTGGTCATGATCTCGTCATGACACTAAACTATATTTCGGACTGTAATCACGTTACAGTACTTATAACACAATAGCATCGACTATAATCTCGTTATAGTACTAGCTTAATAATTTCATTCGACTGTAATCTCGTTACAGTACTAAGAAAATAAGTGGGTATCATATTTGTTATCTCGTAAAACTACTAAACGTAGATAGGACAGTCATATTATTACACTCATCCAATAGCAACTCAATTGCTTATTATTATAAGTAAACAGATTCCATTTGACGATCCGGATGGCACAATGGTTAACACGCCCGATCACTGCTCCGAGGGTCCCGGGTTCGATTCCCAGCGAGGCGGCAATTTGAATAATGAGCTCGAACCTCCGCTCCCGGTCCGGGTGTGTGTCCTTGTCTTGTGTGTTGTCCATGGCACCCTCGACACAGCGAATCCTGGTGTGGGGCTATGACTGTGTAGCGTTATTTATTTATAACACTAGCTGACCCGACAAACGTTGTTTTGCCAAAAAATGTTAAGGTTGAACAACCCTTATCACTTAGGGGTATGAAAAATAGATAGTAGCCGATTCTCAAACCTACATAACATGCATATAATATTTTTGGTAAAAATTGGTAAAGCCGTTTCGGAGGAGTAAGGTAACTAACATTGTAACACGAGAATATTATACATAATAAAGATGATACCTCAATACTTGCCTTCTTCCCGAAAACAAATTAGTTACCTTCGCTTGACGTTCTGTTGTCACGATCTTTGAGACGCGCTTCTAGGCGTCTAATATTATTTTTAATACGTTCCTTAGAACGCGATTTGTGTATGCGTTTACCCATTTTTTATAAACAAACAAAATCTGAAATAAAACTATGAACAAATCACTTAATATCAGCACTGAAAAATATTACCGTGTTACGATGCCCGCACAAAGAAAGCGAATGACAATTGACGAGTGTGACAGCTGAGGGGAGGAGTGAGATAGGAATAGTGTTTGTTTTTTAATTTAAACTCTAAAATTGTGTTCGATGCCTAGTACAATGGAGGTGTACTACTTGGTGAATATTAAATCTCGAGGATGTATCGACGAAGTATAATTAATTGTGTCCGCCACAAAATTTTTGAGCTAGTGTTCTAATAGCCAACATTTTGAAGTCAAGTAATTCTGCTCAGATAAAATTTGAAAAAATCAACCTATTTCACTTTTATAGGAGCGGTCGACATCGAGACACCACAAGTAACGTTCCAAGCTTCGAATGTCAATGACAACCAGGACGCAAACGGATGCTTGTACAGTGTTGGTATAAGTATTTGTCTTATTTCAGTTTTAACACCTTTAATTAAAATTTTTCTTTTCTCTCCTCTCTTGTCCGAAAACCATAGGTGATGCCTTTGATGTTACTAAAGTCCACAAAGGGCGATAACCACCGACCGTCCAGTAGATCGTCTGCTTGTTTATCATAAGTTTTCGGGATCGAATTCACTACTGCCAGGTAACGTCTTCATCAGCCACTGGAAGCGGTGATAACTTATCAGACAGTTAATCCGCCAGATAGTTCTATCCGACACATGTGAAACCAAAAGTTGTAGTCTATATGGCAAATAAGTTCCTGATAATATATCAAGGAGTTTATCAGGAAATGGTGAAACAGGCCCTTAATCTGCAAAATTTTACTAAAATAATGTTACAGTATTATAGCACCATAGATTAAGCATACACATCTATGTATACTCGTAGTACAAAGACTTTCAATATAGAAGAAGTTCTATGAAAATAAGTTGACTGGTGATACTTAATTATTAATTTGACTTGACCGTTATTCGAAGCTTATTTTACATGAGATAGGCACATCCGTTTCCGCCGTGTGTTGCTGTCTCTTTCTACCCTATATATCCGTCTCTTTCTTACCTCCACCACCACCAGCAGTGGGGGACGACCTTTGAAGGTGAGTCCACCATTTTTGAAAATCATTGGCGTCTCGTTTCCCGCCGAGTGCAGAGTGCTAGCAAACGCTGCAGAGCACTCTTATTATATTATCACTTATTATTGCAGAAGTTAATCTTAAATTAATTTAAGATAAGTTGACGTAAGTGTGTTCACCCAAATAACACGTAAGTTATTTGAATATTTTCTTTCTAAATAACGAAATATGTGTTTTACATAATTAAAATTTTAAATTTAAATCAAACATTTAACGAAAGTTCGTTCGAAATAATCTTTTTGTTTAAATTCTACCCTCAAAATAATTATAATAACCCCTTTATTTCTCGTATTAAAATCAATACGTGTACTGACTTGCGAATAATTTGTGTGTTGAAATTATAGTAAATATGGATAAAAATACGGATGAAGGTCATATCCCTGAACCAATGCCGGGACCTTCTAACGTAAGTACTCGAAAGCGTGTTCGAAAAGACAGTTCCAGTTCATCGTCAAGTAGCAGCAGTAGCTCGTCCTCATCAAGTGGATCTAGTTCGTCAGATCGAGGGCATAATCATCGCAAAGGAAAAAAGGGGCGGAGGTACAAAAAGCGCCACCAATCTGATAAGGTGCGTAAATTATCGAAAGAAATACGAAGCCTTCGCGAACAAATAATGAGGAAACAAGATCAAACTGTGAGTACACACGATAATGCTTCCGATAATGATGCTATTTCCATTTTCTCAGGCGTTAGCCATAACCTTTATAATGATCTGACAGAACTACCCCCGGAAAATGAAATCTTGAATAGCAAGCAGCCATTTACTTTAGATATTGAAACAAAACTCAAGGAGCCAAATATACCTAAGACTTCCCTGGATCATTTGAAATTACTTAATGATTTTCAGCATTTAGACAGTAGTGGATGGAATGAGATAAGGTATTTAGAAACTCAAAAAAGTTATAATTCCACCCCTAGTTATACCGATATTGATCTAAATGAAGAGGTTAAAATTTATGAAGCTCCGCGCCATTTAATTCACGCTGACAGGGCATACGCAGCTTTGACAATGTGTGCGGTAAAGCAAAGAGAATCGTTGCAGTTAATCTTAAGTGATTTGTTGGCATGGGCGAAACATTCCGAAAACCTCTGTTATGAAACCCTTAGTGGTAAAATTAATGAGTTTTTTTCAGCAGGAAACTTCCTTAAGACATCTTCGGATTTATTGCAGCTTGTTTGTGGCCACCGGGCTGAGATTATCCAAATGCGAAGGGATTGTGTCACAAAACAGGTGAAGGATCCTCTGCTTAAATCTAGTTTAAAAAAGATCCCACCGACAGCAACAAATCTATTTAATGCTGAGAAATTCACAGCTGCTATTGAAAAGGCTGGTGGTGTCAGGAAATGTTTTTGGCCATTGAAAAAAGCAAATATTAGCTCTACCTCGCAGGTTGAGCATAATAAGCCAAGCACCTCCTCGCAGGAGGTTATATGTCGGAAAAGACCTACCCAAGGTTATTCTCATAGACCATATACTGGTGTGCACTACAGTCATGCCACAAATTATCAGAATCCACCTCCGCAGGGTGGCTGCAATTCACATTATTTTACGCAAGGAAATCATTCGGCCGCACCGAATGGTCAAAATTCATTTCGTGGCGTTTCCTCTAGAACAAATATCAGAGGTCAAGGACAAAATAGAGCCAGTCAAAAGCGAACAGGGCGAAATCAGGAAAATAAGCGAAAAAAATTCTGACTCAAGGAATTTTCGTGCGGGTCGTCTCGAGCAATATATTCACATATGGGAGCGGCTAGATGCTCCACCATATATTTTAAAAATTCTAAAAGGATATCGCATACCCTTTTATCGGAAACCACCACTAGTTTACCCAAACACACACAAAAATTACATGAGTGTGCCACAGTCGGACGAGATGTCCGCTATAATAAAACAAATGAAGAACCTCAAGGTTCTTACCAGAGCGGCATCAGGCCCAAGTTTTCTATCGTCAATGTTTCTCGTGCCCAAAAGCGACGGCACGTCTCGCCCGATTTTCAACTTAAAAGCCCTCAATCAGTACATATTAACAAGAAAATTTCGACTGCTCAATGTAACCCGTATACCAGATTTTTTACAATCGAAGGATTGGCTTTGCAAGATAGATTTATCGCAGGCCTACTTTCACCTCCCAGTCGCTCGCAGCCACAGAAGGTTCCTTCGCTTAATTTATCAAGGCGAGTTGCTAGAGATGACCTGTTTACCGTTTGGCCTGAGTACAGCGCCAAAAACGTTTGCAACACTAACAAATTGGGTTGCTCAGATTCTCAGGGACAAGAATATCCGGATAGTGGTATTTTTAGACGATTTTTTAATTGCTCATCAGCACAGATTGACGCTGCAGAGGCACGTGCATTTGACAGTCCAGCTGTTGGAGTCTTTGGGCTGGATAATCAACCACGACAAGTCTGTCCTGGTCCCAACAAAGTCGTTAACATATTTGGGAATACAGTGGAACCCGTGGTCGAATCAGAAACAGCTTCCCGAGGAAAAAATCCCACCTTTATTATCCAAACTGATAGCAATGCTCAACCGAGAAATGACAAACCTCAAGGATTTACAGAGCCTGGTAGGTCTTCTCAATTTTGCCAGTTTTACTGTGCCACAAGGCCGGCTACACTATCGAGCACTGTTGAACCTGCTCAATACAATGTTGACAAAGAACCTGATGCAGAAACATTACATTCCTCTGGATGCCAGGGAGAATTTGAAGTGGTGGATAGAGAATTGCAGGCATCCTTCTTCAATTCACATGCCACCACCCTCACATTATCTGACCACCGACGCGTCAGATTTAGCATGGGGAGCTCGGTTAGACAACCAGTCGCTAACAGGTTATTGGTCACATCGCGAAAAATATCTCCATTGCAATCAGAAGGAAATGTTAGCAATTCTAAAAGTATTGCAAGTTCACTGTCAGTATCTGAGCCACAGCACCTTATTGATACAATGCGACAACAGGACCGTTATTGCATATCTCCAACACGAGGGGGGTACCAAATCAGTTCCCCTGTTAAATCTGACACGTCAAATTTACCAAATTCTCGACGAATACCAAATACATGTCAAAATTTATCACATTCCAGGAATTTACAATGTACACGCCGACCATCTATCGAGATTGCGACCCACACCGGAATGGCATATACTTCCCAGGGGAACTCAAAAGGTATTTACCAAATGGGGGATTCCCCAAATCGATCTGTTTGCATCCAGTCGCGCCCATGTAGTGATAAATTATGCATCTCTGGATCTAAACGACCCTCAAGCATTGTTTCACGATGCCTTTTCACAAATTTGGACCTATCCTCTGGCATGGATATTTCCGCCACCATTCCTCATTCCCAGGGTTCTGAATCACCTCAATCAGTGTCAGGGAATCTATTTGCTAGTGGTACCTCGTTGGGATCGGGTATTTTGGAGGGCAGACCTGAAAACCCGGGCAATAGACCCTCCATTCACGCTTCTAAATCTAGAGGAAGTTCTGATCGATGTATCAACGAGCCTTCCACCTCCGAATGTGTCGGATATGACGTTGGAGGTGTGGAAATGTGGGGCTGGGCGAAAAACCTAGAAAGCTGGAATAGTCACCAAATTGATCTTCTTAAAAAGTCTTGGCGACCTTCGACAAGGAAAGTTTATGATTGCGCTTGGAGAAAGTGGCTAGGTTGGGCCAGGCAGCATAAAATCAATCCGTCAAGTCCTATGGGTAGTGACGTTGCAAGATACTTGTCTGACTTGCATTTAGTAGATAAATTATCATATAACACCATTTTGTTGCACAAATCCGCTATTTGCACTCTTTGTAGCGCAGAATGTGCGGGAGTTCTGAGTTCCCACGTTTTAATTAAACATGTATTGAAATCAATATCCATACAAAAACCTGTTTGTCATAAGCCCCCAGTTTGGAATATAAACATTTTAACTTCCTTTCTAGAGAAGCACAACGTCAATATGAATAACACTTTCGAAACGCAACAACATACAGCCGCCCTGCTACTCGTATGTTCAGGGAGAAGAGTTCATGATTTGACTCTATTGAACATTGATGCTGATCATTGTTCCCTTTCAGATGATTCCGTGGTACTTTGGCCAGTCTTTGGATCAAAAACTGACGCTGCAGATTATAGGCAATCAGGCTGGAGGTTGATTGCAAATCCGGCTTCTCAAAATCTCAACCCAGTTTTTTGGATAAAACATTTAATTGATTTGCTCAAGAGTCATCGAGAATCTGTAAAATGTAATTCTTTATTTATTAACACTAAGGGTGTTCCTAAAAGTGCTTCGCGGACAATAATTGCAGGTTGGATCAAATGTCTTTTGAAAGATGCTGGTATATCTGCAACTCCCGGCAGTATTCGTTCAGCAGTTGCCTCCAAAAATTGGTTGGATAATTACCCATTAGAAGATATATTGTCCAGGGGTAACTGGCGTTCATCAAACACTTTCTGTAAGTTCTATAGACGGGAAGTTATGCCCTCATCGATTACACCATCCGTGACGGCTTTGTTTAATGCGACTGATTAAGATTAAGAGTAGAATATTATAATAATTGTATAAGATTATTATTATTATTATGTGCAATAATTTATCTGACTAGCATTGATTATGTTTAAATAAATAAATATATTGATTTGAAATTGGCATTTATATTTCATGAGAAATAAAACTAAACTCAGATTATCTGGGAACCATACTTAGTATTTCATTATTTCCATCAATTACTTATGGTCTGCGAATATATTAATTCTTAGTACCTATACGAATTAAATTATTTGTAGCATTTAATTATTTAGATTGTCACATTGGGCGTCTTTACCACCACCAGGCGATAACAAACACGTCTCATGTAAAATAAGCTTCGAATAACGGTCAAGTCAAATTAATATGAGCGTTTTACCTACCAATAAAACGCTTATTAATTTACTTACCTTATTCGAAGCTTATACTTTAATCTCTGCCTGTTGGATTTTCGACTCAATGATTTTCAAAAATGGTGGACTCACCTTCAAAGGTCGTCCCCCACTGCTGGTGGTGGTGGAGGTAAGAAAGAGACGGATATATAGGGTAGAAAGAGACAGCAACACACGGCGGAAACGGATGTGCCTATCTCATGTAAAATAAGCTTCGAATAAGGTAAGTAAATTAATAAGCGTTTTATTGGTAGGTAAAACGCTCATATTATTGTTTTTTTTTGTTCCAGGCTGATCCCTTTTCACAATCATTATCTTGTAATGAAAATAACTGAAAACTGAATTAAGATATCGGTCACGAAAATTATTGTTTGTTGCGGGGCTTCTTGAAGTGTTGTTTGTGCGGTACCGATCATTATTGCCATTGTGATTAATATAAATAATAAAATATTTTATTTTTCGTATCTTAATATATGCGGTTGTCTTCTATACGTCTTTAATTCTGCGTAGAGATAATATATTATGTACTTACCGATAAAAATACTGTGTGTGTGTCTTTACACGGAGAAACTGCCAATATCAACAAATTAGATTTTTTTATTGTACACATTTATTTAAAACGTCGTATAGCTAAACTCTTGTATTGTTTGCCTTTGTAGTCGGCATAATGTAAAGTCGAAACGCTTACAAAGAGGCGCTATTGCACTACGTAGGTAATGTAGGTATGCACTTTATAATAATATAGACATAAACAATATTAGGTACATAGTAGGTATAAGTAATTATTTACTTCTTGGCCGCAACCCATTAATGGCCGACTACTGAGCACATTATTGAGGAGGCCTAGAGCATACTCCACCACGCTGCTCCACTGCGGATTGGTGGAGGGGTTAGTGGCCAACCCAGTGTCAGAAGTTTTCAGGCCGCCCTTGGCCTCCGATATGCGTTAACGACTGTTAACTATCGATAACAACCGGGACCGACGGCTTTAGGTGCCCTCCGAAGCACGGAAGCGCTCAAGAAAATTTTCCCACTAGCGCTCACCCATCCAACTACCGACCCCGCCCGCTGTTACTTAACTTTGTCGATCGCTTAGAATCGACGCATGCCGCCGGGCTATGAGCGCTGCAACTTATATACTTCTTACATTGCTGATATATCGCCGGAACGCTTTTGATGCCGTATCTTGCAGTCAGGACGAAGATCTATTGCTGGAATTTAAATACTTACGGACGTGTACCTAAAAAGAACTGCCTGATATTTAAAAAGTCGGTACTTACAACCAAAACTATAAAGGTAGAAGACCTTTATGGAATAGCTAAAAATAATATATTCACAGGTACTTTTAACACTATTTCATATCGAAACCGCAAACCAAACCAATTTAGTTTTTCTATTTGTATATCAAAAGGATTTCAAAGAAAAGGTGTTTCGTGTATTCGTGAGTGGTTCTTTGAAGATGAAACTATTAGGTATCATGTACGTATGTAGTCTCGGTGACGGATTGGGGATAATGGCCGTCTATCGAATACAAAGCAGGAGACGATAAGTTGCACCCGAAAGGAATCTGATTTAAAAAAATTCACCCTCCGTATGCAAAAAGTGGATAAAGCCACGTCGCTGCAAGAGTTAAAAAGAATATTGTAAACCTTATAATGCTTTTGTTATTTTATATCTCAAACAAAGAGCTAATATAAATATGTAGTTATGTAGTGTTGGGTATTTTCAAATGAAGAGTCAATCGGCTTCTACTAAGTCCACTACATTCGTCGTGCATAATCTTCTCCATCATCGCAACCCATAACTGTCACTCTGCACAGGGAGAGGGTTTCTTCTCAGAAAGAGAAGATTAAGGCCATAGTCCACCACGGAATCCACCATAAACTTATAGTAGATACTCGTATAAATAATAAAAATAATCGGAAACATCCTGGGAAATCATGAAGCTGAAGAAGCTGGACCCAGGTTGGTGGTGGTAGGTGCTACTAAGCCCTGTAATTTCTATGATTGTTGTGTTTTTCAGCAGCACACAGCAGCATAGGAGAATCATCAATAAATAATCCTTGAATTTTAGAGATGTACTAAATCTTATGTCAAAAAGTGGCAAAGGTTCAGGAGTCTAAGAAGGAAGCGTGAAATCAGAGTTGAACTTCTAACATTTTTTAACTCTGATCTATAGCCATTGGTAGATATTAAATAATGTATGTTTTTGTAAATATCTGTAGAAAAATCTTACCTACCTTTTTATAAAAAGTACTGTACAATATTATAGGAGTGTGAGTTGTGATATCGTAAAAAGATCCTTTTTGTGTTAACAGCAGACAAACCAAGAATGCAATTACACAACACAATTATGGTACCACATTACCATTGACTTGGCGAATGCAATCATTAAAATTTTTCGTCTTGGTGGGAGTCGAACCCAGAACTCTTTGATCGGCAGGCCGGCATAGTAGCCAATACACTATGGATTTTCAGTGTCATAGAGAAAAAAATATTATAATTTTGATGTCATATCCATATAGCATATCGTATCATACTGTATTGGCGCACGTTGAATTTCGTTTAGGCGGCGAAATGACGCATACAGGGCGATGAAAGTAGCTCTCCATCTGTGAGAGAAATCTCATTTGCCTTTACTACATATTTCCTATGATCCTTCGAGCCATTCATGGCGAAATAGAGAAGCTTGACGCGTCTATCGAAATAACCATTTTTATAATAGCTTGTAATAAACGTTTGAACAGTTAATTATTATAATATTCTACCCTGTCGGACAATCCTATCATGCCGGACATGCCACGTTATAAAAAACAATGCAAAAGACATTGCAATATGTCCATGAGTGGCATGGACAACACAAATTTATAACAATCATGACTTTCGAATATTTTATTCAAATTACCGACAGCAATTTTATACCTCAGTGCATCCATAAAGCAGTAATAGAATTACCGTTTCTGTGGATGGAAAATGTTGTATCCAGTTGTATAGTTGCCAGTTGTAATTGGATTACAACCGTGTAGTACCATGACCGCCTCATTGAGTTTTCAATAGTTATAATATTCTTAATATTATTGGCTTTTTCCAAAAAAAAAACTACCTGTGCTTTTATAACTGGAATCACCCGACAGCTTGTAATATCTGAAAACACTGTCGCCAAACAGTGCCATATTTTTCTTTATTTCAACTAAAATAGACGGATTAAATGTAATATATTCTTTGTAACAATCTGCGAGCAAACTAGTGTGATGGTGCACATCCCTCCTACATGGGAACATATAATAATAATAATAACGCTACACACTCATAGCCCCACACTAGGATTCCCTGTGTCGTTGGTGCCATGGACAACACACAAGACAAGGACATACACCCAGACCGAGAACGGAAATTTAAACTCATCATTCATATTGCCGCCTCGCTGGGAATCGAACCCAGGACCCTCCATATATACATTATACATTAGAATTATATAATATACAATTCCCAAATGGGAAAGGAGGTGCATCATTCATACCAGTTTGCTCGCGGAGTATTGCAAAGTAAATTAACTTTAATCTATTCTAATGGAGTTCCACAAAGAAACGCCTGATACAATTAAATATTTACTATCTAAAATAAAAAGCAACAAACCTTGTACACACATTTTATTTACATACATACATAGCCAATACAATACACACGCGCTTAAGTTACGCAAATATATAAAACATACATGACATCTTCTCGTGAACTGACAAAGTGATGTTTGACATTTTATTATTTACTTACATAAGTTAGTTTCTCTTGAATACATTTATCACAGTTTTGATTGTCTATTTACATTAGTTACCTTCACAAATTGGCTCTATAACGTAACAAAGGTGACGTAACGGGTAACTTTGTTAATTTAATTAAGGTACTTGCGGGTTTGTTGTGTTTGTTGGTGCAACATTATTATTATCTTAGGTAAAATCCTCTGAAGTAATATCTCGCTACTGGTCCTGGGAACAAAGAGAAACAATAGGTTATAATCTCGATAGCACAAACACTCAACACGCAATAAGGGTAGAATACGATTTATAGATACGGATACTGAAAGGCTAGATAGGGTATACTATAGATTCTGTAAGGAGTATAATCCCCGCATATAAAATACCCTGCCGTCATAAATTAATATAAGGTATAGGGAAAATAGGTGACATACAGCCCATCAACTTAGCAGTAAGACAACATAATTGCGTTTAAATCATAACAAAAAAGATTACAAACATTTTAATACAACAGTTGTCTAGTAAAAATACCATAATTTTTATCTGACATATTTCCATGCAAACCAGTCATCTATAGCATTCTCATTCTACACGTAACAGAAAAGCCGTTTACTAATAAAACAACGAGAGTTAACATTTCCAATCTGGAGTTGAAGGCTCGCGCTTATATTAATATTTGGTCGAGAGGATAAGGGTGGTTGTTGGAATGAGTTTAGGGAATAAAATCGCTTGTCTCGCAACAGATTTCACGCTCGGGGACGCGGAAATGCACAAAGTTTCCTTTTGTGGCGCTCCTCATAAGTTGATTTGTGACGGCGCAACCCTTCAGCTGGTTCCGGTGCGGCGCCGCCACGGCGAGACGCGTCACTTCCGGTACACGGTGCGACCGCTGATAAGAGAGAACCCTTACTTGGGTACTATATTTTGGGATAGAAATTATAATAGGTACTTTGTCTTTATTGCTCCAACGATTATATATTATTTATCTTTGGAATAAACATTCTTTGGATACACAAATAAACATAAAGATCAGTGAAAATAATTTAATTTCAGGAACGTCGTTTATTATCACACGGTACACATGGAAATGGAAAGTGTAAGATGGAAATTAGAATGTATGCCTAATTTAGTCATAGATGCGCGCTTATTGGTCAATCAGTTTTTCTTATTGCAGCCAATAGAATGCCAGCTATCAGTCAGTTGTCAGATGAGGTGTCAGAGTAAAAAAGTAACAATCTAACTTCGTTCTATTTAAACTAAAATAAACGGTTAGTAAGTAAAGTGGTTTTTAATCTATAATTGTGGGATTTCCCAGTCTATGCAAACAATTTGGCAACAGTAATCTGATTTGGGATTACCCACATACTTAGCGATAATTGAAACCAATTATTTTTGTTCGCCTTCGTGACCTGACCGTACCTACTGTTCGTACTAAAACTAGGAAACATTTAAAATTGGTATGAACTCGTTGAAAATAATTACATTGTACATTTAATGCCATCAATCGATTTGATAGCATAAGATGTACTTGATTTTTTTCACGTTTCTCGTGAGATTTTTTTCAGGAGTCATGGAATAACCGGTTGAAGCAAAGTTCATGTTTACGTTATTGGTATGTATTTTTTATACAGACACAATTAATAAATGAGAATATTTGACGAATTTAAATGAAATAATTTTACCACAAAATCGACTTAGGTACCGACCGCGTTAAAACAATAAAGACACTGCGGTAATTCAATTAATATTTATTAACATCACTATTAATCTAATATCTTTAAACGAGCAATTCTTGTATATTTATTTATATGTATATATATAATCACGATCTCGGAAACGGCTGCAAAGATTTTCATGAAAATTACAGATTAGGGGGTTTTCGGCTCAAGGAATCGATTTATCAAGGTCCCAGGTTCGAGAAAAGCTCGGTTCCCGTTTTTTCCCGATTCCCGATGTTTTAAAAACATCATACTGACGCCATCTATGAAACATTAGGATAACTTCTATGAGGTACGGTTTGTTTGTTTCAGTAGTAACTAGATGGCGCTCGAATATATTTTTGTTCGGCTAATACTATATTCATTCTTACGTTGAAGCGCTATTTTTGCGTTATACCTACCTATTTTCTGTTTGAATAAAATTAAAAATCAGTGCGATTATCTCTTATTATTATTCAATACATTTTATCGCAAATAAAAATTTCAGTCGGGGACTGCCTAAGCCTGCGAAAAGTACGAAGGAAAGTTCAATGAATTTATCTAATTAAGTATGTACCTATTTAAAATGCAAGGTACTGTTTGTAACGCGCTGTACAACTTTGTGAAACACGCTGTTGAGATCCTTTGGCCGTAACATAAGTAAAATGAATTTTGTGCTCAGTGAACAGTTGTATGATTTGACCCCTGAATAGATGGCGGAATTCCTCGTATTTCTTGCGATTCATACTAAATATAATTTTCAACCGAGCAAAGCTCGGTCAACCAGGTACTAGTTATTATACATATCCATCATAATAAGGTAGGTAATTGACATCATTAATAATAAATAATTGACAATTTTATAATATTATTAATTTTAATTGACTAAGAATGCGTTCGTGTGAATAAAACTAACGCATTAGGAGATCCTGTTATGATAGTAGTATGTAATGTGACATAAATAAATAAATAAACTCAAGACTCAACTCAGACTTAAATAAAATACCTGACTTTATATAAAGCATAATATGCATAATTCACTATTACAAGAAACAGACATCAAGAACTGCATAATTAAATAGTCTCTGAAGACGTTTAACATTCATTCAACATATTTTTTTATTCCCTACAAACAAGGTAAAGCTAAAAAAATCAAGTAGCACCAGTTTTTTGCTAAATAAATCATTTTAAAACAAGTTCTTCAATAGACAGTTCGCGTGCAGCCTCATTCTTGACATTTAACGTAAACTAAATACATGCTATCGATAGATAAATGTTGTTGTACAAGCTAATGCCAGCTTCGATGTATTAATTTGTTACAGAATCTTAGGATGTTGTCCCACCGCGCCGCGTTGGCGAGAAAGCGAGTATCTATCGGCTTTTTATTAAGAAATGTACACTAGGTAATATTGTTATTACTAATGCTTAACTGGCCAAAAGTTTTTGGAATAGGTATTTTAGTGGAGAGCCAGGTCTCCCAAAAAAGCGTGAGCTGTGGTTTGGAAGGCAGTTACTTCCAGACCACAGCTTACTTATATTGTGTAATATTTCTTTTCAAGTCATCTCTTATTCACATTCCGTTTAAATAAAGAAGATGCATGTATGACCGCTTGAATCGCGGACAGTGAGACGATTGCCTTGCATTTCATATAAAGAAAACTTCAGAATCGTTTGTTGGGAATGTAACTAGCTTTGAGTGTGTAACGTTATACTCGTAATATGAACATGCTTGAAGCTTTTAACTGTAGAAAGGAAAAACGATTCTTTAACGATATTTAATTTTTGTTTTATTATTTTATTGATGAACGTGCGAGCAAAACTAGTCTATGTGTATATGTTACCGTTAATTTGCGTAAATCAGATAGAGTGCAGATTATCGAGGTATTCTGCAGATTATCTGGCTGCGTCAGTTAAAGTGGAAAAAAAAGACGTGTGGCACTCGGAGACTGCCGCGGTAAAGCTATTGCATAGCATTATATATAAATTAACAAAACAAAAAATAATACTACATTTGTGATAATAATACTAAAATGTATGTATATAGAGTACTAACTCATTTTCTTTCACTATTTTTTCGTGACTTTCTTCATTAATAAATGCACTTTATTTATTCATATTTAAAACACTTTGTACACAAATTATACGAGTACAGATATTCACTGTTTTACAGTGGGCCAAGAAAGTGGTGTACCAGTTTTCATTTAGTTGCCTAGTTATCAAAAGTTACATCAAAGTTCATAGGCAATATCACTGAAAGAGACGCATAATAATGACGTAAGCCTAATTGTTAAGAATACGTACATCATAACGTCACATTATAGGTGCAAGACATTTTAATCTTTATTAGAAACGGATAATGCTTTAATTTGTGCAAAGATTTAAATATTCTGAACAAAAGCATAAGAACTATTTCAGTTGACAAAATAATTATTTTTAAAAAGAAAATTGACATTTGACATTTAAGTCCTACAACGATCTTTTGGCGCGTGAATGACGTGTGGGTGACAGAGACAGTGCCTTATAGTTTGCCTTGCCTGTATGGCACTGTCTCTATCACCCTCAAGTCATTATAGTGTCATTATTATAAGTCATGTCTATGTTATTTTGCATGTTTTAAATCTAAATACGCGATAATTCGACTATTATGAATACATGTTGTCGATTCCAACGCCTTATTTAATCCAGATCTACATGTAATTATTCTTAAAACACCGAACCGACGGGGCGAAAATCAAATGTTTGACAGGTAAGATTTGTACGGGAAATTAAAATTTTCATTTTTTGTATTTTCCTCGCAATTTTTCCATATTTTCTCATCGCTGCAACCTTCCCTGAACTTCCACGAATATTTCAAGACTAAAATTAGCCAAATCGGTTTAGCCGTTATAAAGTAAAAGTTAGTTAACTCAGTTAAAAGTTCTGGTATTTATCGATGTGTGGGTGCACAGACATAGTAACTATGTCTGTGTGTGGGCGATGGGGGTGTAATAATTTTTTCGTTACGAAATTTTTGCATTCGGTTCCCGCGCCCAAGGCCCGCGATAGAAGCTATGCAATAGCTTAATAATTGAGTTCCTACATTAACTAGTTAAAGTGCAAACTTCCTAGTTAATCTGCAGACTGACGACCATGCATACGGTAAAGTCTATAAAATAGGTTCTTGTTTAAACGTCAATTGTTAAAATCGAGTAACATTGAACGGAAACATAAAAATTGAGTTGATTTTGGATCTAAAACAATGAATACTCATTTCCATTACTATTCAGTCAAATTCTTCAAGGTGTAGGTAGGTCGAATTGGTTACAGAACCGAATTAGCCTACCCCTCCTCCACGTAGTCTTGTATGCCCTACCCCTAGAGTGTTTTTTAGAACCCGGAGGCACGGAGGGAGGGCAGCTTCGGCTTGCTGGTCGCCTTCGGCGACCAGCCTCAGCCGCTCCGGCTCGCCCGGGTGTCTGCGTTTTGTTACGCAAGGGCGAAGGGGCTGCACCTTCCGCAGCGCCGGAGACGTCACGGTTCGAAGTTATGCCCTATTTTCCGCGTTTTTACGATTCGAACAAAGTTATGCCCTATTTTCCGCGTTTTTACGATTCGAACAAATCTCGATCGATCGGCCAGATCGATCATTTCATGATGTGAGCAAATCTACGATGTGGCCACGACATCAACACAAATTGGTACTCAGGTAGCCAGTCTTCCGCAATTTAACGATGTACCATCCGTTACTGTGCAGACTAACTGGGTAAAGTGAAAATAAGACTTTTTTTTACACTTTAACGTATCATATCAGTGAATCCGCAGATTACCTAGGTAATGTGCACATTGACTAATTATGCATTTTAACGGTAACATAATATATATTTATCCCTGCTATTGATAACAGTTTGTTTCTTTCCGTATTAACTCACTTTGTATACCTACCCTATTGAACAATAGCTCTTGAGAGTTATATTGTATCAATTTCATAGAAATAGATGAGTATCTATTTATATAAAACTGAATAATATACCTACTTATCGAACTAAAAATCACATATTTGTATTTAGTTACATTCCTTATAATTTAGAGCAGCGATCGTCACACTTTTCAGGGCAAGGGCCGCATTTTTTTTAATTGATAGATCCTGATTGCCAGTAACCTGCACAGCTTCACGCGGAGGGATAAGGCGGGCCTAAAGAGTCTCTAATATTCTCAGTAAGGAAATCCTAGTTTGGGAATTTGAGTGTGTATCATTTAAAACTTAAAATACGTATTCAAGGCATAGAATAAAGAATTCTAGAACGGATATCTTTAGTTCTATTTTATATTTCTTTAAATTTCGAACACGCTATTTGATACGGATGCGTGATCTGTCTCAAGTTTCCTGAAAGAAAAAGTTGTCTGCGCTTTTATGGCAAAAAGCCAATATAACGTCACAACTTTTCAATGAAAAGTTTTATCTTTTACTAAAATATTGTGACAAAAGAAACTTCCCACCAATACAGTCGTAAATTATTAATACTTATATGAAATTTCTTCGTTGTTCTCTTTCTTTATTTTATGATATGTACGACAAGTTTTGTATTGAAAAGAAAGCAATTCATAAGTTTTTATATTTTTTTACGTTATATATTCATATCGTGATAAAAATTGCACTATCTGTATTATGATGAACACCGGGACCCAATCAAGATAAATATGTTTGAGAAAAAAAATATTAGTGGAAGTAATCGTGTATATTTGTGTTTATTTCAGCGTCTGTTTAAGTTGACCGTCGCAACGGCTTTTACGATTTGTATGTGGTTGTGACAACATAGTTCGCGTAAGTAGACTATAACTAAATTTACCCATGTCTTAGCAGAGAATCGAACTCGGAAGCTTTCGCTCGGCAATCAACTTCATTATCAGCTGAGCAATTCGTTAGCCTCTATTTCAATACTATCGAAAAAATATCCTTTATCGATATATTATCACAATACTATGCAATTTAATACGTCGAAACTTCTGATAACGATTTTTGGATTGCGAAATTCAATAGTAGGTATCTACACAGGAAATCCTGGTAGATACCGCGAAAAGTTTTTGTGAGAAAACCCATAATTACGAAAATGTGATCGAGTTTGGGCTAATACCTACAACATACATACTTCCAGGATCCATCTATATAATATAAAGTCTGTAACTGGTCGTTGTCTGTGCAGAAAGATATATGAAAAAAACACAGGTAATATTACTGACAACAGAGTCCAAAATTGGTTTTAGAATATCTATCTGTTTGTGATGTTATTCGCGCTAATCTCAAGAAACAGCTGAATTTGGGTGCAGTTTTCACTTACATATAGTCGTAAGCTTCACTATACAAATCACCAAGCTCTCCTAGTGATTCACCTTATACTCTACTTGCTACTGAAAAAGCCATCCCGGCTTCTATAATTCCTTGCCACGCCTCAAGCTTTTCGCAAGAGTAACTCGATTAGATCGGCGAACATTCAACATTAAACGGTTGTTAATGCCAACGAAATTAAGATATTTTATGGTGTAAAAGCAGGACTTTATCTTATTTACGTACACTTACCGTGATAATATAAAATTACAAGATTTCAACGAACTACATAAATTCCACAGTTCTAGCTGTGGTTCTAGTATGAACAAGATATTTTATATTCATGTGGGTACTTTAACTCATTTTGACACTTGGCACTGTGTGTGTGTTGTGTGTGTGTGTGTGTGTGTGTGTGTGTGTGTGTGTGTGTGTGTGTCTGTGTGTGCTAGTAAATATGCTAATTTGATATGTACTTAAGGTACTAAAAATAATTTTTCATCACACCTATTCGAAAAAGACGACTTGGTTCGGACATAAGGGGTTCCAAAGTTGCTGTTTTCTATTCAGCGGGCGGGAATGAATTTTCATACAACTTTTCCTGCCGGCTAGATCTTTTCCGTTCTATTTTGAATTTAGAACATTTTAGTATTTTGCGCTAAAGAAATCGAACGCAAATATTGTTTGAATAAAGAATGTCTGGTACGATGCGAGGGCCCCGCCAGCTGAATAATAAAAAAAGAAATCAAATTAAGATTTCGTTTTCAAATTAAAATTAAGTTTTCGTGCATTTTTACGTATTATTTTCTATTATTTTCTATTATATATATATTATTTTCTCATAGTGGGTGATGAAAAGTAGAGTGTATCACTCGGGTGCAAGTATATTTTTGGCTCGGGCGACGTACTTTGAATCCCTCACTTCGCTCTGGATTCAAAAAACGCCCTCGCCGAAAAAATATTACTTTGCACCCTTGTCATACAATCTACTATTTTGTTAGTCCATTGAAAAGTTACATTTTATTTTTTTTTCATCTTAAGAGGAGATTTTACGACTAAAATTTAGTGGAACAAAGTTGAAGAGAATTTTATATGCCTACTGTAACTGACTGATACCTGTAAGATGTGTATTAGGAAAGATAAACCCTTTGTAAAGTTTTATATCTTAATGTCCACTAAGGCAGACTGCGGCGTCTGTGAGTAATCTTTCAGTTAGTTACAGGTAGCATCTTACGTAGACTACTCAATTAAGTTCTAATTAAATCAAATTATTACACGCGGGATTCGAATCCCAATACCTCTAAAACACTGATTTCGAATTACACGGCGATTACATTACTAACTAATAATGTAATTGATTATTTGTTTCATAATAATTGTATGATAGTAATTTAACAGGCCGTAATCTAAAAGCAAATTCACTTTGTGGGCCGGTGTACGTAAGACGGCCTTACAAATAAATTATTATATAGTATACGGTCGTTCGTAGAAACTTTGTAACACAAATATTGTTATGACATCAACACTTAAGTCCGAAATGTGTTCCTAGTTGCGACAGAAAAATATCAAAGTAAATAAAGACCAAAACAAACAGATCACGGGTGAAATATTTCAAACATAACTGTTACATATTTATTGCATTAAAAGCCATTAAAATATCATTTTGTATGCAAAAAATATCTATAGGTGTGATAATAAAAGTGTTACGAGGCCAAATCTGTACCATAAATATTTTTTGAATTTATAATGTAGGCAAGTATGGTCATTGATAATATAGGTAAATAATAATAAAATCCTTACTTCAATATTTAAATTGTAATAATTTAGGTATGCTAAAACCTATTAATAATTAATACCTATAAATATTTAAAATAAAATAAATAAATAAAAATTGTCTTTGAAAACCTCATCCTGAAAATTTTACAGATATAAGGACTTCGCACATAACAACGACTAAACTCCTACCCGGCATCGGACCCACTAAATTATTTTCAATTATAATCATACATCATGATCTTCATCATCATCACAACCCATAACTGTCCCACTCCTGGGACGGGTCTCTTCTCAGAATGAGAAGATTAAGGCCAAGTGCACCATGTGGCCAAATGCACAGGTGGACTTCACACACTTTCGAATTTTGCGAACTCTCCGGCATAAAGGTTATCTCACGATGTTTTCCTTCACCGTTATGGCGAAAAATGTTTAAAACCCTTTGCAAAGTGGGAAATGCACGCCCTTGGATTTGAACCTGCAACCCGCGAGAATGTAGCCACTAGGCTATCAGCGCCTTTGATGATCATAGATACTTACAATTGAAATTTAACCAAAATTACCAAGCCAAGGATAATAATTGAGCGCCGAAGATGACTGAATGTAATTATTTTAAGTTAAATGACGGCGATGACGTAAATTATAGGTAATAGTAGCTACGTGCTTTTTGCCACGCGAACGTATCTAACTGAATAATAATTGGTATCTAATCGACTTCAGGCGTGTGAATAACGTCAAGGTAAGAACGTTAGAATATGTCCTACAATATAAAGTGGTACGAATGACCACAATTAGGTTGTAATTTAGACATGAAATAATTTAACACACTAATGAAAACACATGGAAGTGACGACCAATGAAAATATTGAACATCATTTTTGCACTCAGTTTCCCTGCAATATTCAGGTTAATAGAGTATATGTTGATTTGCTGACAGTGCTGATGGTGAAGCAAAATCTCTTTTTACGTCGTTTTTAAATCCAAAGCCTTGAACGCTTCATATTACAAAATGGTGCAATGGCCATTGAGATACTATGATGGCTAACATACAGAATCGTCGCTCTAAGGTTCAATTTCCAGCAGTTTGTAAATCTGAATAATTTAATTTAAATTGCTGTTCTCAATCTGGATGTGTGTATTGTTTTCTAGTGTATATGTCTAGTTTTTTCTAGTCTATACATGGTAGGTATCCGACACAGGACACGACACAGGAAATCCTATTGTAGGGCATACGTTAAGTGTGTGACGATATTAATAAAAAAGTAGGTACCCATATCACTATCTACTACTACTATCTAGTTACTAGTAAATTCCGCCTCTGTCATTGGAAAAAATCCCCAAACCTAACAAAACCTAGGTGTCTAGGTTATGGGTTTCGAATTAAGTATGATTAATATCTGCGTTATCATAAATTAAATTTAAACCATTTTAAAACATAGTGACAAAAGATAAAAAAATGCTGTCTCAGTCTTTGTAGCCGTAATAGTTAAGATAATCATTCAGTCATTACAATAAAAAAATATCTACAAAGCCAGCCATATTCCAATTATAAAATCAATTAAGATAATAATAATAATACAAACATAGTTTTAGATACGAACATAGTTGAACATGTTATCGTGAAAAGCTAGACAATGTGTCTACATTTAGTCAATGACGACGATATCGGAATAGGTCAAAATGTACTTATTCAGTGTTATTTTATTAGTCATAAATCCTTCAATCATTCCTTAGAATCATGTAACAATTCCAAAAATTCGTCAACACTAAAAAATGTTATATCCACACATCTCCATCACACTAACCTTAAAGTTACATAAAACAAAACAATATTAACTTTTCTATCGAATTAATTAAACCCAAAAATACGAACGAACGGTCCCAACTGACGAGCAACCATATAAATATGCATTAGGTAAATATCACAAAAGGTCCAGCAAAAATGGCCGAGGCGGGAACGTTGTGCTTCAATTAATTTTATAAGTACAAACTCTTTTATTAAATCATAAAATGAACGCGCCTCTGGCACACGCTCCCAACTTGTGATATGTCAATTTCATAATTAAAATGCATTTGACCGTGCCATAAGGGCTGGAGATTAAGAGAACCCAAATTGAATGTTTGAGCGGACGAGTTAACACTGTAGCCCCAAATATAAATGGAGTCATCGAGAAATTTCGGCAAATACAATTAAAAAGAGCCGACATGAATAATTGAAAGCTCATCCTGATTTTCATCCTTTTGTGGCAACATATTCCGTTATTCTTAATTAAAATTGTAGTAAGGGATGTACCCCCTTATTTCATTGTACCTTACAATAATTATATTAAATTTAATTAACGAAATGGTTAACCAATTTTCAATGTCATGTAATAGAAATTTACTAAGAATATTCAGTCTTCATTTGTCAGCTCATGAAAAGTGACCTGACCACTTAACCTAACTCACCATCAAATTAAATGCCAAACTTCGTAGTACAATCAAACCACTTAAGAGCAAAAGTAAAAACATGTCATGATCAGATTGAAAGAGTCATTCGTTAGAACTTTATCTATGAGTCTCCATAATGTTTGGACCAGTATTTCTGATCTCAGATAATTTGTTATTAGAGTTGAGAAATAGGACAAGCATAAGCACTTTGATACGAACTATAATACCCTAATGTCTGGTTTGTTAAGTATGGAGAAGGCCGCTCTATGCCCTTTTCCTGTTTGTTACTTTCAATATGTTGTTCTAATATCTACAGTTATTTATCAGTTTATACAAATTTATACATTTGATAAAGATAAAATCATTATTGAACGACTAATTGTACGCGTATTGTATAATTCATAACGACACAATCCAAACGTATGACATCTATTAATTTACTAATATTTGGTGTTAATAACATTAAACTAGTCTTTATAATACTGTCAATTTACTAGAAAATAAGTGGTATCGTCGCAAAATATGAGCCCGCATGCAGTCTACAATAATAGTATGTATTTGTGCCGTAAATTGCGGGTCAGCCAGCAAAACATACAATTTAACGACCAAGTTACAACCTTCTTACTTTATAAGTGTTTTGACCCTTTGTAACACTTTTCAGATAGTTAAATGGCTATTTTTAAAAAGGTTTTTACGTAGGTAATTTTTCGTCATTAGAATACATAGGTTTCAAATACTTACAATCTTTAATATTATAAAGAGGTAAAGTTTGTATGTTTGTAAGGGGTAATTTTTAACCGACTTCAAAAAAGAAGGAGGTTCTCAATTCGACCGTATATATGCTTTTTTTTATGTACGTTCAGCGATTATTTCGTCGTTTATGGGCCGATTTTGATAATTCATTTTTTGTTGTAAAGTACATATGCGCAGTGGGGTCCCCTGAAAAGGAAACCAGGATCTGATGATGGCATCTCAGAGAAATCGAGGGGAACTTTCGAAAATTGTATGGACAACTAGTGTGTTTGTTCATGTTATCATAAGTACATTAAAGCGCTACCATTTCATGAAGATCTGGAGTCGATCTGATGAAGCCGAAAGACAGTCGAGGGAACTCCTCAACGATTTACTGCAGTTATCTAGTGTTTGGGCTTCATTAATTTGTAGTGACGAGAACTTTACACTTACATGTTGAATTGAGCGCCATCTGGCGAGTAGTTTTTGAGTTATCTCTACTTATCAAGATTGAAGTCGGTTATTTTTTTTTGTAAAAAGCAATTATCAGAAATACTGAACGGATTTTGTCATAATACCTATATGATAATGGTGTCGTTGAATTCGTCAGCACTGTGTTATTAACATAGACTATATAAATTTTTGCAACAGTGCCCGTAAATACAAAGACAAGAAATATTGGATAATTATGTTTGTTTTTTTCTTACCTTAGCAATATGGGTATCAAATGAAAGATCGTGAAAAGATCATTTCGAAAATAATTATATAGTATAAAACAAAGTCGATTCCCGATATCTGTCCCTATGTACGCTTAGATTTTTCAAACTTCACAACGGATTTTGATGCGGTTTTTTATGAGATACAGTGATCCAAGAGGAGTGTTTATATACATACATATAATACTTGTATAATATAGTATAGAAATATTGAGAATTTTTGTGGTTTCTAATGTGATGTCGTAAAAGTTTTCGTGTCCAAGAGTCAGGATTCCCAAAGCGAAAACAGGGCGATTTTACTAGTATGCTATATAGGTCTCGTCGTCCAGGAGAATAATTCACACAGGATATAAAAATGTATTGTAAAAATCCTTATCCAAGCAAAAACATGTTCATGTCAAATGTTACCAAAACGACTGCATATGGATTACTCTGTGAAAAAGATATCAGATCTCACGTAGAGCCAAGCTTCAGTATCTATAGGCACTAACTCTACCCTAACTTCACAAATTCTACTACATCGCAGGAAAAGTGTACCTATGGCTTGACTTCTTCGTTACTTCAGCAAAAGTGAGTCAGTGACGAATTCGGTGTATTTTAGATATCAATAAAACCTAAAGTATCACAGCTTGATATTGAAACTTTGTACGTTTAATGAGTCAATTATTTTCATCATTTCCTGAGAATTTGAACTATCTGGTATATTGTAAACCAAAGTTTTAGGGTTAAGAAAACGACGAAGCACTTCGAGATAAGGTATGTAGTAGTATTATATTTCTTTATAAAATTATCGCCAGTTTAGGGCAACTACCGCAGCTATTTTGCAGTCAGAGAAATGTGTTCAGGTGGGTGAAACGCCCAGTTTTTAGATTACTAGATATTTATAAAAGGACTTCCATAATTGATAAAGACTTGTTTTAATTACCTGATCGATATTTTTTTTAAATATTGTTATTAATTTAATATGTTTATTATTCGACCACCTCGCATCGCCCTCGGAAGGCAACGGAATTTACTCAAAAACTTTTTTGATGGTGTTAAAATAGAGTAGTAAAAGACTGAAATACCAACAACTAAACACTGACTTAACTGGTGAAATCATATCAATAGGTATCAAAAGTAAAGTTCACCATTGTGTTAACTTACAAATATTTGTGTAACTATCTAATCTTTCTACTAAAGTGAGTCAATTTGGTTGACGCGTTAAAATGAGTCTTATCAATGTAAGTGCCTTATCCGGCATCGAGAAGGTCACATGATTGGCGCAGCTTGCGCGTGCTAAGCCGGAACGGGGCCAAATAGGCTGGTCTACCCTCAGCTGATTCATAGTACACCACTACCGTTTCAGATCAACACTTCGTCGGGAATTCCAAGGTGACTTGGCCTATAACCGTTTCGTTGCACCGATTTGACAATCGGTCATTTTTCGATAACGTTTAGATAAATCATAAAGCTTGATCCGTTGCTTACTTACTATGTTTTATGTAACCGCTTTCGATTTGCTTCGGGAAACCTATACACTGTACTGTAAAATGTGGTACTTAAGATTTTTTATCAATTTAAATGTCTTTTTGATTAGTGAGCTGATTGAACTTAAACATACTGACATAATATCACAATACGAGTCAATCACGGGATTAGATGAGACGATGAGATTCTGAGATGAGAGAGAATCAACGAACAGACAAAATGTTATGGGATGTAATGCGTTAATAAATAGATACTCCTAATATCCACCTATTTTTCAAATGTCTTCCATATACAGATATCGAACAGCTCAAATTTTAGTATATGCTTAGATCAATAAAGATATTGCTGCAACCTGTACAAGCAATATTAACAAACTAAATTATAACATCTGTCCGGACATAACGCACTTCTGATCTAAATTATTTAATTTAATACAATTAGACTGTTATGTGATATCATGCGTAGATAATAAATGTACAAGTCTGAAGTCTATTATTTTATGGATTGTGATTATATTTTGACCCTGTACTGTCCATTCGATATCACTTTCTAATACATAACATGATCAATAATTAATTTTTACTGATTGGACTGACATATCTATTATCTTTGTTGACCAAGTCATATTAAAATTGCGTGTTGAAACACATACATTTAAATCATACAACAATGTACCTAATAATTTACAAAGGAATTTCAAACCAAAATTATAGCAAAAATACGCACTCAATTACGAAGAATATAGGAGAACAATAAAACATGTTACAATTAAAACTATTTATTATTTAGTAATAAATATTTACATCGATATTTACAACAAAACAACAGTTGCAATATTATACTATGGGTAAAAATAAACATTAAAGAAAAATATTTTTAGTGGCACACCTTTTTTACAAATCATTCACATTAAAACAATACAAATTCAGATGAAATTGGCATAACTTAAAACACTAACATAGAAACTGAAAATGATAGCACGCAATAATGAGGCTTGCGGTAAGTTTAAAATAAATTACTAAAACAATAAATAACCAAGTACCTCAAATTATTCTACAAACACAAACACAAAAAGGAAGTCACACAACAGCAGATAATAAGAGCAACAATATAATATTACAAAGTATGAAAGAAGGAGAAAAACCTTTATTATTTTACCTTACTCAAAATGGATAAAATTCTGCAAAATTCAGGATTTGAAATGTTCTCAAAAATTTTGATTCATGAATAGTTAACTTCTTACATTAACACAAGGTCTAAATATTATTCTATAAAGAAAAGAGGGACGAGTAAGGAGAATAATAAATAACCACCCCGTATGGATAAATTCCACTACTATTACGAAAACAAGATTAGATTGATCAAAGTTGATCAAACAAAAAAGTAAGAAGGAAGAAAATTGTACTAAACGAAAGTATCGTTGATATAAATAAAATAATTGAAATCAGTCGAGGTATTAACTAAGGAAAGATAAATAAAGAAGTTGAAGGTTGATTTGATTGAACTCTCATTGTAAATGCGTTGCAAGTCCTACTGCTAAGTCCATAGCCGTGTATTTGTGCTAACTATTGATATTGACTAGAGTTATCGGCCGTAGTGGTTACCTTGGACGCCAGGGGGCTGGAAGCCATAACCGGAAGCGCCTACCACGACGCCACTGGTTTGCGACGCGTCTCCAGGGGGAGACGGGGGGAACACCACAGGACCTGGGGAAGAAGAGAGAAAGAAATTAATATTTGTTTGATTTATTTGTTTATCAGCATTCATATTAGAAAAAAGAAAGGTTTAAAGTTTTGGAACGAATAAATTCAAAAAATAATAAACCGATTTCTAAAATTATTTCTGAGTAATAAATTACTCACATAGGTCATATTTATACCTACATATAAGTGATGTAAAAGAAGAACTTAAAGCTAGAAGCATATTCTACCAGACCACCTTTAATATAGGTACGCAGAATATAGGGATAGTAGAACGAGTATATAGTGGAAATAAATATGCTTTTAGAAGACCATAGAAAATAGAATCAAGATTATAGTGGAAGACTTGTTCATCTCTCAGGGCAATTTGTAAATTATGAAATTACTAATAGGAAAGAATATATTTGTGATAGCCGTTGTCAGCTATGAAGTCGAAATATGCAATGAATCAATTCGTTACTTTGTTCCTAACTATTCGACAATGTTCTAAATGCAAGACCGCACACAATGAAAATAATATAATCATATTTTGACAATACACATTCACCGTCACAAGCATTCACCGATAACCAACAAAATTATGATACAAAAACCTGCTTTCTAAAATAGTTTATCGCTAGCATCCATCTCAATGGACCGATACTCTTTTGTATTGCAGTGATGACAGTGATATGGCTCTTCGGATCTTTGTTATAAGTAAAAATAATAAATTTCAAACGAAACGAAATTAATACAAAGTGCCACTTCTCGTGTACATCTTCAGTACGTCTCCGTCATTTGACCAACGTATTGCCCTATGCCTAATGGTTGGTTCTTTTTGGGAGAGGAGACCCAGCCCAAACTAGGATATACATAGATATAAAGATATGGAAGTTACAGATGTTATCGTCTATTAAGTAACAAAGCCCTTTTAACGAGACAACAATCATTATGACATAATTATTGTAATTTCTAAGTATGTTCTGCAATGAAGGAATGTAACAATAACAACGTTGCGTAATTTACGCCATCTATAGGTAGACAAAGAAACTGTGCAATAAAAATGAAATCGAATCTGAGTCATGTTGGACTTCAGCAATCAACGTACCGGAAGTTATGAATGAGCGTGTTCTAATTATTGCTTTCTGGCCGTCCACACAGACCTTCACAACTTCGTGATTTAAAAAATGTTCCACGTAATCAGCTTTGGGTTCCCTAATTTTAAAGCCCTTGAAGAAACAGTCCGGTGTTTGTCTTGTAGTCCGTCATATTACTACCCTCAATGTTAAGAACATCTTCTGTGAAAAAAGGAAACAGGTATCAAAAAATACGAATCGATGGGGCTAATTCGGTGTAAATTACGTATCTAATATTGACGTGACAACGTCTTATAAATTGGTTTGCCGGGAGGCACTTCAAGAAACTGCGTTAGTAAGCTCCGCTCACGTTCCTTGGTAACAGTGTACAGAAAATGGTACAGCGCCATCTATGGTTAAGTAGAGTAACTAGTTTGTTACCTCACTTAGTTGTGACTAATGGTTAATGGTCTAACGGTTAGCAGCGCTAGATGGCGGATGGTGTTACAATGTTTTAAATATAATTCTTTGTATACGTTTACCCCATGAAGATACGGGAACGCAGGGTCAACTTCACAAATAACCACAACTGCTTGCAAACCCAAAATAGCAGTTTATTATAAAACCAAAGAAGTCGACACATTGCCCTTTAAAATTTTTCTCTTATATAAACTCCACGTTACACTCGTTAGCGCGTTTCACAAATTGGTACAATGCCATCTTGTTTACAAGTGAGGAACTATTTAACAAAAATAAAACATTAAACTTAAATTGCTTCCGCCTTCACATGACGGTTAGACAGTATAAATAAATGTTTTAAATTGTTACTATTATTTCATCCTTCTTCCTACTATACGAATGAATATTCACATTAAAATTATTTTACCACTTAAAGTCGTTGTCACGTAAAACTTTCGCCCGTATACCGACGTTACAGGCAACCAATTTTTTTTTATCTTTTTTATTATATTCACCCATAAATAACAAACTTAATAAAATATCGAAAATCCTTTCACATACAATACTGTTTAGCTAGGACGAAGTTTACAGTTAGTAGACGTCCGCTTAGTACTGATTTTGTCCTATTCCACCCCTAAAGGCAGAATAGCGTTTGAGAGTCTGTGTAAAAATCAGTCAAAAGTACTTGCACGCGTGCCAAGCCGCAGGCAGTAGCTAATATTTAATATCTTGAACACATAGCTAAGCATTCCTTGATAAATGCATAATACCGAACCCTAAATCACGGAAGTCCGGTTCTGTTCTTTCCTTCTTTTTAATTTAAACAAACAGTAATTAATAAAGAACTAACTAGTTACCTTGAATGTGACTACTGTGATGAATAGCTGTACTTAGTGATCTCTCTACATGTGAGTATTTCCGTGAAGCCAACATTAGTCTAACTTACGTCCGTGTTCTACAATCATGGATGAAATGTGTATACAAGAGCATACCATAGTTAATTGCGGGTTACCGTTGGTAATGTTTAATACAAGTAGTATTTTATGACAAAGAATTTTTGAAAATTATTTTTTTTTTCAAGTTAAGCTGCATAAGTCGTCTTATATGAACATACGTACCTATCTATAATTAAAACCCGGGAAGGCTTTTTCTCTATCTGCAAACCTTTTTCTCAAAAGTTTCTGTATGTTTTAGGGTTCTATACCTACTACAACTTGATTATCATGCCGGATATAAAAAATAAACTGAAAAGTTTTATGTTTTCTCTAGGGTGTCAATGTTACTGATAAATTTATTGCCAGAAGTTATTACGATGAATACCACAAAAACATAAGGCTACTGGCATTTTGACCTAACTTTAACCTGACAGGGTTTTTTAAAATAGCAAGTTAATACAGTATAACTTTTTTCCATTATACTCCACTCTTTTTTGTAGTTTGCCGAACGTAAAGTTTTAATTGGGTGTCCAACCGACACTGCAAAATATTTCACGGATACTTTTAAAAGGAAGGAAGCTAGCGCAGCGTGACGTAGGAATTCAGTTAGCTATAATTGGAGGTACCTAACCCTATAAGTGTTGTAACCTCACCAAGAACTCGCGTTGATTGTGTCGTGTCGCTTGTCTTGTGTTTACATTTTTTATGTAATTCAGGGTCACACGTGCACACGTGATAGCATAACAACAAACAGTTATGTTTCTTTTGACTACCACTCAATACGCTCTTACGAATTCTTATTTATTGTATCGGTTAATAGCAAAAAAAATGCTACGGCGTGTTATCATATTGTGTAACGATATTAACAACTAAATTACATAAACATTCGAATATTATAAAAAATATGGATCGTTATGGGAACTACGAGTAAAACAGTAACTATGTATGTACAATTACAAATCAGTAGGATAAGAGGAATTCTTATTCAGCTTCAAGACTTAACCCGTAAGATTCAATAACAAAAGAAGTTCGACAAGGCGAGTTAAATAATAGGTTCTAATAAACACATACTGGTTTCGAGTAGGAAGCTAATAATAGAACGGATGAACCAAACTTTCTTATTATATAAACTATGTACAATAAGCACAGGTTATAAAAAGACACTGACTCGGCATAATGAATATTGCCAAACGCATTTCATGTTATTATCCAATCTGACATTTTCAACAATAAATTATTACTTACTTAACAAAATGTAGGTTAGGTACGTCAGACTTATTAAACGAGAGACACCTAGATTTTATTAGCTATTTATTAGCCGGAAATTATTTTCAGGTATGACTGATTCATGGGTGATACAAGAAAAACAACGGGGCTGTCATCTTTTTGAATTTAGGGCAGCGTTTACTATGCCGAACTGGCGATCAAACGGTCCCGACTCCCGCATTCAATTTAGCAATGCAGAATTTTTTTAATTATGAGTTAAGTTTTCTGTTCTCAGTCTTTGCGTGTTGTTTATGAAACTTGTACCTAATCTAAGAGAGTTATGAGTGTTTAGGTTTATTATTATTTTCAAGCAATGAAACGTTTAGGTATATGTGCTATTAAATTATTGGTTCCAATATAAATGACTCATTCGCGTCTCTTCAAAAGCTTATATAACTTAGACCAGTAGTCGCGATCACGCGACGGATAATTTTAACTTACTAATGAACTCAACGCCTAGTCTAGTTAGGCGTGTCACATCGAGACAAAGACTCTAAATATAGTAGCAAGAAATATGTGACATTTCGTAGCAATGCATATATTTGCAAGTCTCTGCAGAGACTACAGTTGACAACCGGTCCTCATATTTATACTAAACTTGGGCTAAATACCAATACATACAAAAACTTGGTCAAGTTCTCTTAAAGCATTACTTAAGGATTTTATCACGTGGGTCTTAGAAGTTGCATAATAAAGTGGTCTTAGGTCCTAGAAGTTTTATTCAAATTGCCTCGAATGTATTACAAGGTGCGTAGAGATGTCTTTGTGGCCGCTGTGCACGTTCAACGTCTTTCACAATAGGGACGATTGACCGACCCACCAGATAAGTAGAGTCGTACGTGAGGGGACAGGTAAGTAAACTAGTTGGCTGATTTAAGTATACGAAATTATATTATAAGTGATTTGCTATTCTCATAGGATTACATTCGATGGATATCGGCGATGTAAGTGCTGATATCTTAATCACATACCTACTTAAATAAAATGGACATTCTTAGTGAAGTAGGTAGGTATTCTTAATGGACGAATTTCACAATGATTTTATATAACGCGAATGTACCATAAATTTTTGTGCATAAAAGCTCGCCTTAAGAACGCAGAAACTTTTGATTAAAAGCTGTATTAAGCTACTATGTAAGTATGTGATGAATGATGATCACATCAATAACAATTTATTGACTTTCACGACCTTCACCTACATTACTTTAATTACCAAAAATAAAACTTGCATCTAATACTATCCACGTATGTTCTAAAATTACAATAATGATAGTGCAAAATGAGACTTACGTCGGTTTAGAATTGGCACGTGGGCAGCATGGTCTATAAAATTAACCTACATATATATTTCAACTTGTGTGATTAACATTCCAAGCGAATGCTTAATTGTGTTTTGATTGATCAGTTATACGCTTGCGACATGAATAGATCTTATTCAAATAAGATGTTACCTTACTTTGTAGTTGGTCGATAAGTGGTGTAATCAAGCTCCACTGTCGACCACCACAAAGCTTGCCATTCAAGGATATTGAAATCGCTAAGATATAACACGATTGTGACACTATATGATCAAAATTGAATAATTAAAAACGAATAAGGCCGGACTGCAATTGCAGAAATCAATCAAAGTTCGATTGTCGAAAGTAATGAGAAACGTGTCAAATTAACGACACATTTTAAAACAATACGGTTCTTAATTATTAGTCTCTATCTTAGACATTCTGAATATAGTCTATACATAGTGGCTATTTCAAATTAAAATAGGTATTTAGCTTCGAAACATTTCAGACGGATTGTAAAAACTCTACTCTCTGAATTTCATGTCAGTACTTTTTATTACTTTATTTTATTTTTTCACTTTCGCTACTAGGTACTATAAAGTTATGTGATGAACCCTTTGTTTAGTTGGTAATGCCTACGGGCGAAGCGGTTCCTCTTTCGCATCATGGCTGGGGCAGATATTTATAGGTATGGCATTGTATAATTTGATATGATGAATTATGATAGATAAGTGTTTGTTTTCGGGTCATGGGTGTTACTAGCATGTTATTTGTGTTGTCCATGGCACCCGCGATGCAGGGAATGTTAATAAGAGGGTATGAGTACATTAGCGTTTATAGCGTTTTAGTAACTCCCTAAGGTACTCCAATATTATGAATGTCTATGTCTCGACAACGTCAACCAAATTAGCTAAGGCATTGTCAGCGAGTAGGTCAAAGTCTATGACTAACGTAACGCCTAAATAATTACGTATCCATTAAATTTATGGGTCGGTAAGTCACTCACACAGAATTATCGCGTCGAACTGTAGTCGAACTAGTCAAATTCATTTCGAAATACCGTACGCGCGCTTTCATCAAGCTGTCAAATTAAGCCAGAAGTAAAAGGGATTTGCAGTTGCATACCATCGAGCACAGATTTTCCTAAACTGAGTTACATGATAACAAACCCGAATTTGTTTAATCTACACCAATTTCAATAATAAAATAGAATATTTTTAAATTAACAATTTACATTAACTTTAATTGATAAAGTAAATACCTATAAGTTAAGCTAATTAACACAAATATCAGTAACGATAAAACAAAAAATAAGACGAGTTTACAACCGGCTATTAAATTATGAAAAACCAGGAGCAATATTAGAAGTGTTGTAGTGTTGTCTTCTTATGATTTGGCGTATATTTATTAACTTGGAAGCGACTCCGCGTCGACTGTACTACATCGAACACAGACCTTATTCTAAGGCGATGTGATGCCGCTACGACGCTGCTGTGCCTGTTTACGTAGCTCCGTACAAAGAACACTTACTTAATTGTTCCAAGCAACGCTGCGCTCGTTTCAGAGTCAATAAGTGTGCGCCAACCTTGCCAAACCAACCAAACCAAGCCGAGTAAACTTTTTTCTCGAGATAAATAACACAATTGAATGCAATAGCTGAGAAGCAGGCGTGTGCTTTTAGTAGATTTATAATTGGACGTGTTGCTATGCAAACTTGTATTGCTACAGTCCGGCGTGACATTGAAATATCACGAAATGTGCTACGTGACTGCAGTGGTCCAGACTCCGATGCCACGATTATACAACTTCCACTTAAAACACAATTAAAACCGCCACGCTTATAGTAACTGTTTGATCGTATCTGGTTTTTCTGTTTCGAAATCATTGTATTACACGCTAACTAGCATATAGAAATCTTACGTCAGTAATGGGCAAATTAGTCAATCTTGAGCGTGTTACGCTCGTCAGAATAAAGTTATTGTTATTAGATACGTTCAGAAACTAACAGGCTAACTATGAACCTCGGAAACTTTAATAGCTTTGTAAAGTTTACAAATAGATTTTGCCTCCACACTTTCCATCTAATAATGAATCGTTCTAAATTGTTTTTCATTTTCTTGAAGTCTAAAAAATACTCTATAACATATCCGGTAGGTTTCTACTTTTTATTGTTATTCATGGACCTAATTGACATAAACTTAGTTTCTTTTTACTTTGTTTCATAATAATTTTAGCCAGGTTTCTTTGTTCATTTACAGACAGGTCACAGCTTAACTGAATCCATAACTTTTTAAAACATAGTGGTTTGATAAAAACATCAACAAAATCTTAAAATTCTAAACATAGCAGCCTTACTTAATTTACCGAGAAAACTATAGCTATAACAAAAACATTCATTAATTTATTTCATTAAACATCAATGGCCGTTCAGACTAACAAGCGGGTCAAAGGATTTTCAAAACATATTAATTTTGGAGGAAGAGTTGAAATTAATTTTGATCGGTCCCGTCCGTGTGTTGAACACTTGCGTCTCGCTGGGTTTTTGCTCGGCGGAGCATGACCCTGTCATTAAACGGACCCTTCTAACTACTTGTCATGTGACAACAAAAATACGAAAACCAGGATCAAAGGAACTTAACGGACCTTGCAGCGAAGTCTTTTTTTTTAATAAACATGGCCAGAATTAGGTTTCTCTCGATTAAGTTTTTTAGTTCGTGGTAGGGCGTCAGACGGTTGGAATGGGGGTATAGACTGATATAACACATAACCTTACTGCTACCAGTCTGCTCTTAACATCGAGAGTGAAGTATTTATTTATTTATTTATTATTTATTATTTCAGACCTATTTAAAACATTTAAGTTCGAATAATGTGCAAACATTTCAAAAGGAACCGAATTTTTACAATTTGTTATTCATAATCTCATATAATACTTATATGTATGTATGTATGGTCGGTATCCCAAAAACCAAAAACATGTATCCTGCTAAAAATTAATCACAGAAGTATACATCGATAGTTGGATAATCGGGACATCTCATAAATATCAGCAAACAGGGACCTCTCATATCTGACAATAAGTTGTGCATACAACGTCGCAAACATTTGGCTATGTTTTGTAATTCTACATGAATTCTCGCTCCTTGTAATGTTTAAAACAGCTACAATCTATGATGTCTGTGGTGGTCATATTTAATGGGATTATAATTCAAATGAGCAATTCGTTTGATAAAGTGACATACCTACATAGTATTTTTAATCATAATATTATCATTATTATAAGCTCTAGTAGGAGTTGTTTATCAGAAGAAACGTATTTTTTGTTAAGTCTCTTTAAATGATAAAAAGAGGTAAATTATAATTCTCTGTGCTGGTTAAATGATAAGTACATAAGTATATACATTCAGATTTTTTCGTTCTTTCTGTTAAAAAATAGTACCTATATCGCTTATTTCAAGTAAAGCGGGCTAAATGTAAATATTTTGATTTGAGTAGGTATACCTAAACGTAGAATTTGGTTTTATCCCCAAATTTTCTCCCATAACTTGCTGACATCTCCCCAGAACTATATAATTATCTATACGGGTTCCATTTATAAAGTTTAATGTTTCTTGGCTGATTGTTACTGTTAGTGCATTGTTTATCAATCTTATCAACCTTAGGCGTTTTATTAAGTCCAAAGATGCAACAAAATTATTGCTTATTAGCAATATGGCTAATATTTTACTGGGCCGTTCCAGTATTTATCATTACAAACATACAAATTAAGTGCGAAACGCTCGGTACTACGATAGCTTTATGTCCTTAAACAAGCTGTTGCGTACAAGAATTGTGAAAATGTATGCCCACAGCGAAACTATGGAATTAGCCTACTTGCAGTACTCGGCTACTTATCTTATATCGGCCGCAAACCATTTCGGTATACCATTTATGGTTATCGAGGTTATTAAAAATTCCTCGTGTTTAGTTGTCAACACGCTGGTTATAGTTTTTTAATCTCTCTATTGTTTAAGATTTTAACGATGATTAGTTACATGTAGAGTTAATTTAAAATATCTATCTCTTAAATTAAGTCAGTAGTAATTATGAACTGAGTTTACTGTCTTATTATTAGGTCTTAATGAATAGTAACGTAACCTTCCTTACTTCGGTTGAAAACGTATGACACAGTATTCGCACGCCAAAAATTGTTAAGATTTTTAAATAGTCAGATATTCTTTATTTAAAAACCGATTTAAATAAAGTTAACACTTAAATATCAGTGAAAGCCGCATCTAGATCTGATTGACTCTTTCGGAAATTAACAAGATCAAAAGCAAACAAATAATGACATATTGTCATTTAGGAAGTAATAAAAATGTACATAATAAAATATTACTCAAATACATAAGTCCCACCCCTGTACCTACACAAATCAATAACTTACAGTTTTATTGGCCATATATAGCACAAAGAAAATCATTATTTGAAATAATCTAACTAGGAAACTAGACCAACCAATCAATGAAATTTATCACCGCAAATAAATTCTAGTAACGAATGATCAATTATTCCTTCGCCGAGTTTAAGCCTCCTCTTGAACCAATTTACATTATGTTACGTAAACTTAACTTTGCAATCGAACACACTTTCATTTTGTATTAATAAATATTTGACTTTTCTGATGGAGAAAATTAAATGAGCACTGACGATGTTTATTCATTATAATGTAAAACTATTTGGTTTTCTATGATAGACGAATTATTATTTAACGATACAATATTACAATCTAAAACTAACTGATGGTAAGATCTGAGTCGACTATCGGGATTCATTCGACCATCAGTAACACCAAAGGTATCAACGATATGTCAAGAAAGATGGATGATTAAAGAAAGAAATCATGGCACTATACTGCATTCGCGATAGGTATGGAATTTGTGTTAAATGAATTCCAATCAAATTCCAGCTTTCCGCCCCTGTGATTAAGATGCATTGTAGTTTAACGACGGCAATTTAAAAAGCCGTTCCTAAGGACATTTTGTTTACAAACAAAATTTAACTATGAGCACATGTAATTAATCTATAGCTTTAAAGCTCCTAGCCGGAACACGATAAGACGCTTTGCTAGTTTCGGTAGAAAATCGATGGGCCATATCAATTTTAAGCATAATATATGATAGCCTAATTTTATTAGTTAGTCATTAGGACTCAGAGATCAATTTAAAGTAGTCTTTCACGAACTCTATTGAAAGCATGAACTAGTAACTAACGCTAACAAATTCGCTAAACCTTCAAAATATACCTATTATAATGGAATTTCAAACTTCAAATTATATTTCATCAAGAGTGTCACGCCTCGTTATTAATTTAATAAATAGTGAATAAAGTGTCTAGATATAACGATAAACAAGAATGATTGAAACATATTAACCCAAATAATGACCGCAACGTTTTACAATACAAGTCCGTAAATTCCTTGAGATTAGATCAACACGACCCTCGTTCTCTATGCTCAAAGGTTCCCTGTTAAACTACATTAAAACTGGTCTTATTAACGTCACTTCGAACACAAACTTTCATTATAAAGCGTTGGGATTTGTTGTAAGAATCGCCTTAGAGACGGACTTTATAACTATTGCAATACTAACTTGGTACTTAATAAGTACTCTCTGAACATTATTTATACGGCTATCGAAGCTAATAGGGATATAATATTTTATCTGCATAATATGTTATATAATCATAAAGATGTTTTGATGCACTTTTAACTGCATCGCGGAAGTTTACTCGCCTCAGGAAATAAAATATCGTAACTTGCCTAGCTCAAGATTTTAAAATATCGTTAACGATTTCTGAAGTCCGCTTTTGGCTTACAACAAGAGAACATCGGCTCTATTTTTGAATCGCTCGTCTAGCAGCGAACCTTGAGACCTTACCTATAAGTCGCACAACGCTAAAATACGTAATTCGATACGTCATTGGATATTTTAAATGACAGCTATAACTCATAAAGAGCGCTCGCCGCTGGACGAGTGGTTCAAAATAGAGCCCTTGAAAAGAAAATTCAATAGTCATAATGTTACATGCACTCGACAACGTGTTTTTTGAATCGTTTCTACGAATATAATATGCACTCTCCGCCATTGCCCACGACAACTGCGACCGATATAGAACAATACCCAAATCGGGACTCAAAGCGATTACTTGATAGAGATAAAGATGTTTGCAATATTATTAAATATTACTGAGTAAAGTTTACAACTTCCAACGTGTGTTTACATGCTATAAATAATACAAATTAAGTGTTTTAACGAAACTAGACTGCAAAAAAGGTGACATTGTTAAAAAAGGTGATTGTCCGAAGTAGAAAGGGTGCCAAACTTTGATTGTCAAGGTTAGCTCAAATATTGCTTAACAACAACTTTTGGCGAAATCATTCAGTTTAACAAACATTTTAATTTGGTTATTAAAACTTTTGATAGCATTTTTTTATTAATTCCACTTTTTTTAACTGCTGACGGGTATTTAAAAATTCAAACTACAGGCTGCAATGGAACGCTAAGAATAGGAAATTATTTTACCTCTATTGGCTCTAGAGTCCCTCGATGCAGCGGCAGAGAGACCGCTGTAACTCGGAGCCCCGAAATTAGTCGCGAGGTACCCGCCCGAAAAGTCGACGCCGAATTGATTATATTGCGCGACCGACAGCGCCACGCACCCGCACATCACTAACGCCTGTAAAGAAAGAAAAAAGTGTTAAGTGTGACGTTGAATGTATCGAAATACAATCTAGGGTTGTATTAGTAAACGGCAGAAATCTTCCAAAGTATGTTGAATTAAACTCATCAATAAAATTACTGTCAAGAATCGAACCCAGTACTTTGAACGGCAGTGTGGTATTACACAGACCATCAGTTTCTCTCACGGCAGTTTTTACACAAAATGTCTTCGTATGTAATAGGGATCTGATATTGACTCATCGATGCCTCCCATCATCTCGAACTTCTCTAAAGTAAGTACGTCTCAATTTAGTTCGGGCCTTTCACTCAAGAGCAGTATTATCCATGTTTATTTATTTATTTATTGTTTATTAGAACGGTACAATTACCAATTACACTAACAAACACTAGATAACTTAGTTACTTAAAAACTAACATAAACAATTTTAAACGCTATATATATATATATATATGTGTGTTATTTAAAAAAATAGATTATTTGGTTACATTTTATAGTCCATGCATAACCATTGTAATGTACATTAACAAACAGCAATAAAAGTAATATTTCATTAAGGTCATATCTTTATATCTCTACATGAACCCATTTGTTACTATAAGGATAAATATTAAAAATGTAAAATAAAAAAAACATGATAGTAACTTTATATATGCCCAATTTTGATATTACTTTCTTCGATGCCAAATACATTTAATATAAAGTACCTGGTTGACCGAGCTTTGCTCGGTTGAAAATTATATTTAGTATGAATCGCAAGAAATACGAGGAATTCCGCCATCTATTCAGGAGTCAAATCATACAACTGTTCACTGAGCACAAAATTCATTTTACTTATGTTACGGCCAAAGGATCTCAACAGCGTGTTTCACAAAGTTGTACAGCGCCATCTAGTTTCATACTACTGAAATTTCAACACGTTACAAACAGTACCTCATAGAAGTTAACTGTGTGAGCGAATTAATTGCATTTTAAATAGGTACATACTTAATTAGATAAATTCATTGAACTTTCCTTCGTACTTTTCGCAGGCTTAGGCAGTCCCCGACTGAAATTTTTATTTGCGATAAAATGTATTGAATGTTTATGATAATTAAACAACATAAATAAATATACTTTTAGTTTAATGAGCAAGTTGTTAGGCGTACTTAAAATTTTATTGATTCTATTTACAACAATAGTAATTTCATCGATCTGACCATTATTTATTTAAAACTTTATTAAAATATATTATTAAATCGATAATAACAAAACTAACATTTATTTACAAATATTCTCGTAAATATCACAAACGCACGTTAAACTATCACTACGCGTCCTGCGAGGTCAAGCGAGATAATCGCACTGATTTTTAATTTTATTCAAACAGAAAATAGGTAGGTATAACGCAAAAATAGCGCTTCAACGTAAGAATGAATATAATATTAGTATTAGCCGAACAAAAATATATTCGAGCGCCATCTAGTTTCATACTACTGAAACAAACAAACCGTATCTCATAGAAGTTATCCTAATGTTTCATAGATGGCGTCAGTTCAACACGTTACAAACAGTACCTCATAGAAGTTATCCTAATGTTTCATAGATGGCGTCAGTATGATGTTTTTAAAATCTCTTTATCTCGGGAACCGAGCTTTTCTCGAACCTGGGACCTTGATAAATCGATTCCTTGAGCCGAAAACCCCCTAATCTGTAACTTTCATGAAAATCTTTGCAGCCGTTTCCGAGATCGTGATTATATATATAGGTATAAATAAATAAATAAATAAATAAATAAATAAATAAATATACAAGAATTGCTCGTTTAAAGATATTAGATTTAGATTTGCAATGGCTATTTCGTTCAATGTAATAGTAGATTGTTACACAAGGGACGTAAGTAAGCTATTACAGAACAAGATCCAATTTGGCGCCAGTGCGAGCGCAGCTCGCATAGGGCGCTAATGGATCGCGTGCACCCGAGATATTTAGTCACACGAGCGAGCGCAGCGAGCGAGGGTGAATATAGTTCGAGGGTGTAATAGCTACTTGCAACCGAGGTAAGCATTCTACTTTATATCATTCTTGTGAGGTAAATAAAACATTGGTAATGCAAAATGAAATGCCGCCATTTCCATTTTTTTTTCGTAAATAGTTTTCTATTTTTTTTTACGGCTCTGAGTTCCAAGGAGTTTTGCATAGTTTGAAATGTATGGAAATTAAATGCCGCCATGTTCAGTGTTTTTTTTCAGTAAAAAGTTTTCTTACCATTTTATAAGAAAAGAAATTGTTTACCAAGGAGTTTTGCATAGCTTGAACTGTAATGTGAACATTACAATTCAAGCATAGTGCGACGTAATGTTGCCTTGAATTGCAAACACCAACTTACAAGGAGACTTTCCACCATAGTAATCCCTAGTTACTGAGCAAGTATGATATAAATACTATTTTATATTCCTTGACCTTACTGAATGTAGGCTGCTTTCAAACCAGACAAACACAATTACTTCGCGTTTCCTTAACCTATTGTGTACTGGTCTTATTCTACGTATTGAATAAATTCGTTTAAAATGGTTTTAGGTATTTCAGGATCTTACCTAAAAAGGCGCTCTGTAAAAGTGCTTACTAATGCTATTTGTAATATGACAGGAAGTTTAATAAACAAACTGTCTACTCTTTGTCTAGGTACTATTTAATCAGATGATGACTAATATTACAATGAAATTTTATATTCTTATTGTTCCAAAAACATTTCCAATACGAACATAATTTGGGAAGTTTTCGCTAATGATTTTCTAAAGTATTTCGGGTGGTATTCCCATGTTTTGGTGTATAATTAGTACCTACTTTAAAAATCTTGACATTACTCTAAGTTACTTCATAAAATATTTCATTTACTGACTGGCAAAAATCCATGTGACGGAAACGTACATTTAAACCTGTTTCACCGAATCTGCGTTACAGGCAACATTAATTTATCTACAAATTCTCGTTTTTTTGACACCACAATACTAATATAAATTGACAAAATCTAGTTAGTACCTAGCTTAATGTTACTCTATTACATATACGAATATTATACACATATTATTTTAACCTACGAACAAATGTCAACGAATGTCTGTTTATAGTGGTCAAAGCGGTGTCCAAAAATGTAGAGCTCCACGCCCTTGAGTGATTTTGATATCGTATAGGTCTATAAACTTTCAGTGCTTACGTCATACGTCGAACACTTACGACTGGTTCTGAGGCATGAACTTGACATGTAAATTAAGCACTGTAACCTCAGTCAAGGCTTGATACACAATCTAATGCATAGGATGTGAATTGATAATCTGGTTTTCGGGATTATATTTTGAGAAATGTGCAGTTTAGAGAAGTGTGCTCAATGCTTTTTGTTTATAGGTATAGGCCCTCTAGAGATGCGTCGTATACATATTTTAATTTTCCTATGTACAGATATAGAGCAGTTTAATTGTATTATAGCTGTAGAGTAGAATGGTATAAGACTTCCTGATCTAATGGCTAGAAATTTAATAGACATCTCCTTAATTTTTTTAGCTTTTCCTGTAGGTATTTATTTTTATATCGTGTAACGATGATAATATAAAACTTCATCTAAACACATTGCGTCGTCACATTTTTGTACAGGCTTAAATCACAGATTTTCTTACAATAAAATATGCATACAAGCAATATTAAGATACCGAAACACGCATTCATTCGTATAAGTGCATTACGTCACGCCGGGTTCACATACGACTGGTTCGTACGGAGTTTGAACTTGATATGTGACCTTAGTCGAGGCTGTTCGAAGGCGGGCCAGTTACAGTATATGTTCACACGTGCTTTGTATCTATGCAAATGTTTATCTATTACGGAAGTTCATTGTTTATAACCAACAAAATTATACGTTGGATGGTCGATGAATCTAGCTGATTTAGATTAATGATGATCAGGTTGTAGATCGGTTGATTCTTGAACATCTATGTTCGATTTGATTTTCGATTCGGTTCTTTTGATTTTAGATAGGTATCATATAAATAGTTCCGATTTCAATCATCGCTACTAAAATGTTATTTTTCAAACTCATTTCATCAAACTGTGGATAATGTAAGTAAGTAAGAGTAAGGTAGAGTAATTACATAACTATTGAAATGTATAAAACATTAGTAATAATATCATAATCATACTGTTTCTAGGTAGGGTCTAGTTAAATTAATGATTTCAATTGTTTCGATTTAAAACTCGATATTTTAAGGCTAAACCACACTTGTTCCCATAGAAAGAAAGTTGCCCCTAAAGTTAACTAGATTTCAAGAATAATTTTTTTAAAAGGCGTAGGTATTTCATTAATTGGTGTCTGTGATATATTAGTTATTCACGGGACACTTATAATACTTAATATTCAAGCGAGTCAACGGCCCGCAATGGCACTCGACGTTTATTTACTTCGCAATTTCACACGAAAAGCACTTGCAACAGCATTATTAATGAATAATTTGTTGTTACAAATAATTGTGAGAGTGAATAAAATTGAATTATAATTACTGTGTGTAACCGATTATTATTATTTTGAACACTGATAACAGCTTTGGGCGAAATGATAGATACTTTATATAATTTCCACCAATCAATCAATCTACTTCAAAAGGAGTCAATTTAAACTATCAGAAATACAATTTATCTTAACCGACACCTTCAAATACGGGTTTTATGATCTAGTTGTTATACCTTAAAATTACAAGATATAAAGCAACCAGATGTAACATTCAATATTACAGCGTTAAGATTTTCAAACGCAAATTATTTTCATTATCAGTACAGTATTATGCGTACAGTGGTATTAAAATCGATCTCTAGTATACACAGTTCTTTCTTTCTTGAAGCGCAACGCATCAGGTAAAGCTTTAATGTAGCTGTATATTGATATTCGTGCACAACACTTGACCAAGTATGGGCGTAACTGATAGATCAGTCCTTCCCCGAAGAGCTCAAGTTCAAGAATTAAAACCGGAAATATTCATAGGCTGAATTCTATATACTTATGAGTACAAAAAAATCAGATGTATGAAATGGATTAAAAGGTGCCCCTGGCATGTCGAAGACCAATTTAATACCACTCGACGGTTAGGTACGGCTTCTTGCTTTTACTTAATAGCAATAAACATCAACATAGATACGGAACGATTGGCCAACCCTGCAAAGTTGTACCTATCTCAAGAGCTGTAAATGTTAGTGTTATAGAAGTGGGTTTTAACTAAATATAAATAAATTACACGCTTCCTGTATATTATGTGTAATTATAATAATAAATGCTTGTCCCGACATTTACAACATCAATAAGACTTCAACACTGACATTTGTACATTAAAAAATATGTCACGAAACTGGTAGAGTTTTTTTAATGGACAGTAGATTTAATGTACACTAAACTAAATTGTTTCTGATAATATAAATTACAAAGATAAAACTACGTAATATTTTCCCCTGGAAATACTGTATCTATTGTCCATGACTATAATATTGTATTGTCACAAAAATTATATAACACCTACAACAAACCGGGTGCAAAATTCTCGGCAACCTTGTATCACCGTCTGCATCTAAGTTTGTTGTAAGCGCAGTTTCATCAATAAGTACCATATTTAGGCTTCTAACTTTCTAGACTGTATTTACACTTCTACTCGTATAATCCAAAGATCTTGATATAATTTACATTTGCTTCGACTTCATGTTACATTATTTATCTTACATTTAAATATTGCAAGAGATTTACGATTTACAGCAAAATGTAAAACTAATTTTCTTCACTTTTATTAGGTACTTTAACATGTTCTAATGTATGTTATACAATGAAGAACAACTACATCCTTCTTATAAACTACTATTGAACATAATATATTAGTTCAGTTACTAGGTCATATACCTACTTGGTAGTAGATAATCAGTAGTTACTAAAATCAAAATTGGAAGTTAATTCAAGTACGTTTAATTTAAATTTGAGACATGTCTAGGCTAAATATGATTTATTCACATAAAATTAACTTAACGCTTTAAGTAAAGAAACGGTTCTCGCACTAATACCAGTATCGATGCTGCTATAATATATTATCGTACGCTACTAAAGTAAGACGAGTATCATCAATTACTCCGTGACAGGCCAGCTACTAACCATTTGATATATGAATGCTAAAGTTTAAGTGCCCGTAGGTCTATTAAATCAAGTAGTAGGAATCACTTTACCTATACATATTTCATATACTACATAACGGAGAGCTATTTTAACAATCACGTTTTACCAGGACGTATCTATTTTATTTTACGAGTACATTACTATTAAATAAGGAAGTATGTGAGGTATGTATTTTACTTTAATAAATTATAAAATTAAAAAAAGGAAATGTTACGACATACCTACATTATAATTATTATGTTAAATATGTTATGTTATATTATTATGTTATACTTCTACGCGAAAGGTCACTCGCCCATCAGGAAATATCGAAAACCGTTTGAAAGTTAAAATTAAATTAAAATTAAATTAAAAAAATAAAAAATTAAATGAAAGTTAAATAAAATTAGTTGTGAAGTTAAAATTTGGCAGTTTATAGGTAATAGGCGTTAGCAAACAGCGTATTTTGTCTAATCTATCCCGAAGAGAGTGAATTCATATCAAACTCAGAAAAACAAAGATACTAAAAAGATACGTGCCAAGGCGCGGGCAACAGCTAATTAATTTAATTTAGCAAATAATTTTCATATTCGCCTACAATATTAATTTTACCACATTGTAAATCAACTTTATGACTTCATGTCGTTTACGGGTAACACTTAAGTGAGTCGTAATGTTACTTTCAAAAGAATTTAACTTTTTACAATAATTATTATACCACTATCGTGTACCTGTAGGTAGAGATTGAGTATCGATTCAAAATGACAAGATTTACATCATTAATCCCTTAATTCCTTATGCGATAATTATAAGGGGAAATATACCTAAGGAGTGGGCAGAATTCTGACCAAATTAGATTTACCAAGTTTTACTTTTAACTGAAGGTGTTCTTACTCACCTGCCTTTTTTATCTTTAGAATTCAAATCACTTTAAACCTTCGACATGAGTAAACTACTTTTTAAGGCCCTGAAATTGTAACTGTCAATCATAAACGATTTGAATAATTGCGACATTCACGTAATAAAGAACATGGTCATGGATAACAAAAGGTTTATCCAATAAAGTAATTGAGATTAAGATAAGTAAAATTAAATGCTCCAGATATTTTGTACGTTAGATTTCTAAAATATCTTTGCGCTTATGAATCAGCCAGCATAATGGAACAAGGTTCTGTTTCATAATTATTTCTCTTTGAAATTTACGCAAACTACGTCCTTGCAAGGATGAAGGAATTAAGGTTCATGTTGATTGAAACTCTCAGTGCCTGATGGAAGAGACTGATGGCCTTAAATAACCTTGGATGGAGAAGTGATCAGTTTCTTTGAGGGCTTCCATCCATGACTCTGAAGATACCTTAGATTATCAGCCCCAGTTTATGTGAAATGGTTGTTGCTAAACTCACAAAGCTTCTAAGATTGACTTTTGCTAACAATTGACGTACCAAAATCATCCGAATCTTATAACAAAATTATAGGAAAGGAATAAGCTGTGATATCCTAAAATATTCGCATTTGTATTTCCGAAGAAATATGTCATAACTGTAGTAATGCAACGCAAGAGAAAGGACTGAATAATTAACATTATAGTAGGTATGAAATTGGGTAATTTGAAATTTCATAAGTATTGTCCACACCGACAAACCTCTATCAGTAAAATACAGCCTAGATCGTTACATCTGTTATCTCAGCATAGCAAATATCCTTCATGCTCATAATTCGGATAATTAAATCCACGCCTATTTAACAACACCGCGTGTTGTAACTTACAAGTACCAAGTGCATTTAAACTGTTACAAAGTGTGAACTATATTTACGCACGCACTTTAATATTAGCATAGTTAATTTTTCCAAGGAACATTGCATAGCGGTGCATACTAACTAAAACTTCAAATTGGTTCACGTTTCGGTTTAATTCTAGTAAGAACCGAATCTAAGCGTGATAAAATTAGACACATTAATTTGAATTATGACTTAATAAAATTTTATGTTGAAACTGATCAAAATTACATTAAAATAAGCTTTAACGTTTATATTCTAAAACTTAAGTAGGTATGTTTTTCTGACATATCTACAGAAAAATATCAAAATTTAGTCTCATTCAATATTCATCTTTTGTAAATCTAAGTCCAAATCATTGGATTTTTATAACAACCTATTACTTTGTAATCATATTTTTCTTATCACGTTTTCATATTTCACCATGAAACTTTATAGGTATGCTTTTATGCTTTCCATTTCTAACCGACTTCAAAAATGAAGGAGGTTCTCAATTCGACCGTATATATGCTTTTTATGTTTGTTCAGCATTTTTTTCGTCGTTTATGGGCCGATTTTGATATTTTTTTTTGTTGTAAAGTAGATATTCTGTTTCTTCTCTATAGCATATTATTTAATCCAAATTACCCCACTTACCTTAAACAAAATTTTGAATTCCGGCATCTGAACCATGACCGCTGCCTCCGTTCTTCTAATAATCTAGCTATTAGCACGCCGATGCATTCTACCACTTTTTTCCATAATTCGTTTACAGTTACTGCCACACGCCTCTGGAACTCTCTACCTGTTACCATCCGTCAAGCCAAATCCCTATGTTCCTTTAAAACCAAGGTAATCTCCTATTACTCACAACTTTGATTATACTTTTACCCCTATTCCTACTCACGTACCATCCACGTTCTCTCTATCCTCTCCATACTCATTGCTATCGACTTTCTCTTTCTTTCTTTTCTTTTTCTTACTTTCTATGTCTCAATACTTTCTTTCTCAAAATGTCATATTAGTACACCCGGCCTTTTAAAATGTTCCTACCTTAAATCACAACTTCTCAACCCCTGGTTGTCTGGAAGAGATCGCTCTTAACCGATAAGACCGCCTTTGTACAACTTCAATGTAAATGTCAATGTCTGTTATTTTCTTGATCTGGTGTACAATAAAGAGTATTGTATTGTATTGTGTATGCGCAGTGGGGTCCTCTGATAAGGATCACCAGGATCTGATGATGGCATCTTGGAGAAATCGAAGGCAACTTTCGAAAATTGTAGGGACGACTAGTGTGTTTGTTAATGTTTTCATAAGTACATGAAAGCGCTACCATTTCATGAAGGTCTAGAGTCGATCTGATGAAGCCGAAAGACAGTCGAGGGAACTCCTCAACGATTTACTGCATTTATCTAGTGTTTGGGCTTGATTAATTTGTAGTGATGAGAATTTTACACCTACATGTTAAATTAAGCGCCATCTGACGCGTAGTTTTTGAGTTATCTTTGCTTATCGAGGTTTAAGTCGGTTATTTTTTTTTTTGTAAAAAGCAATAATTATTAAAAACCAAGTTTCCGATAATTTACATCGCTAAACTGATTACTGAATTTAATTAGCAAAATATTTCAACGTTAAGCAATTTTTTGGCAACAAAGTTTACGTACTATCAATTAAATTAAAACCAAAAGCCAATTAAGTAAAGGCTAGAGCAACAACTCGATAAGCATCTTCAAACAATCCGCATGTACTAAAACTTGATCTACAATCTACATACAAAGCTAGAAAGGATTCAGAGCATGTTTCCGCGACTCACCAGGCCTAGCAATGTAGGTAAATAGGTAAACAAGTATTTTAATATCGATATTTACCTGCACTTACATTACCATAAGCCACTTGTTGTCATTCAGGCGAATATTGAATGTAAGTACCGAGATGTTACAGTACCGTAGGTTAGTTAGATTCGTCGTGAAACCTTTGGTAAACTACAAATTATTTATCGAGGTAAATTATGAACGTGTTTTACTAATAAAGGTGCAACTGAACTCTACTCGCGAATTGAGACAGGTAAATGAGATGTATTGAGAATAATAGTTAACTTGGCAGTGATTAATTTTGCTTATTTACTGTGTCTGAACATTATGCTGGTATATATTATTCTTAGAAATGTTATGATCGCTTGTATGTTATTGTTTTAAATATGGTTCTGGAAGGATTCCAGTTATCCTGTCATGAATGATTTGGTTTGTCATATTTAAAATTTTGACGTTACTGTTGATCATCTATAGGTGAAATATATTCAAATTTTTACAATTTTTGCACTACTAGGTACTACACAAAACAATCTTACCCCCGCATTAAAATTTTATCTCTCGGGTAAGTAACATGGACAACACATCTAAAACACCCACCCACCACTCGAGAACAAAGATATTCCTGTCATATTGATATCTGCCCCATACAAGAATCGTACCCGGAACTATTTGCGTCCAACAGTGTCGTTAGTACTAGGATATCAGAGATCAATGATGCCGAAAACCATGTAATTTAATCATTCTTGACACCGGAACTACTCGTAGTGTTACCATACCCTGGTATATTTTTGCAGTAGGTAATTAACCAGTCCAGTACCCAAGGCCGAAGTGCAAATCCGTGTATATTATCCTTTCTAATTTCTATAATTTTTTTTGTACGAACATTAAATAAATTTGTATCGAATTTTTGATACCAATCAGTTTACCGTCATAAGTTTTTTTACGATGTGGAAGTAATACAGTGAGCTTACTGCACTCTTATTCAAGGCTAGCGAGAACAGAATACTATGTAGATAGATACTAGGTATTGTAGGTACGTTGGTTAGTAAGTAGTATCTAGTAATAAAAATCTAGTGACGTGTCTATCAATCAACAGTAATAATTGACTGTCAATAGTTTTATTGTACGCCTAATTTTATTAATTTGGCCCCACATACCTACATCATTTTGGATTATGATTGGAAATGCATAATAGATCTTTAATCGCCTTTATTTTTTTAATTACGTAGATTTTTATTTGTTAAAATTCTACAAGAAATAAATTTCATACATTTTTTTATTCTGAATGTATGTAAAATTTATTTGATCTTTTACCTTTTATTTATTTTAATCTGGCACCCTTCAGTTATTAAAAAAGACGCAATACATCAATTTTATTATGGTATTATCTTAAAAAGTGTGATATCTTTCATCTAAACCACTTCATTAAAATGTTTTACCGGCCGTAATGATAAAAACCGTCAACAGAGCATAAAATATAATTATGATTTAGTCATAAACAAATGTGTTTGGTAATAAAGATGTGAATCAACAAAAACTGCGATACGCACATCACAAAGATGTCTCACAAAAAACAATGGTGCTTATCAACACATCTTCAAGAACGAAGTGTCACCTCCATATACAAGGCTAACCCAAGGTATGCATTCAGTTACTGCTTACTTACCTACAGTAAATTACACTTCAATTGTATAAAATTGCCTCACGACTTCAGGTTAGATATATGTTACATGTATATTTACATGTATTATTATGTATTTGTCGTAGCAATGTCCTTAGATTAAAACTCATTGCCAGTCTACAAAAGAAAAAAGCAGTTATTTCAACGCAGCAGTACCTATTAAACGCTTTATTGATAATACTCAACTCATTTAAAAAGACATTATAGAAAATTATATAGATACCTAATATTTTTTACTGCAATCATATACATATAGCAAATATGTATTTATTTTAAGATCTTCCTTTACCCTATGAAAACCCTTGTAGTATCTACTATTGGCTTATTTGTCGGTCGCGTAAATTAGGTAGGTACCATTTGATAAATGTAGAGGCTTTCAACTTTTCCATTACTGATATAATTTTGGAATGTTTTACCTATTTTCAGTTAGTGTTGAAGAGCCATTTGATGGTTTTACTCCAAAATGGATTTTACCAAAATTTACTATAGGTACATACATTGTTTTGATATTGGTACATACAGTGCACATACACACAAGCTTCTTCTCAAATTGCCGCGCCCTATATTATTAAGTGTTTACTTCACAATCTGGAACAAAGCAATTATTTTTCGTTATGAGCTATTATCATATCAGCTGTCGTTATTCAAATTCAGCCAGATAGAATTATACCTTAAATCGAAACAATTATAGTTTTAAAAGGAAACCCTTGTCAAGAAGAATATGTAATGCATTGACTCGGTTAATGCAAGCAAATGAGTCCGAACTTGAGGAGCTTAAAACGGTTTAAAGGTCATATAAACTGTCAAAAATTTACATAGGAAATAAACAGCTCTGAAATCTTTAAAAATATTCTCTATTAAATACCTAATACATTATTGTTTTGTATGAGAGATATGCTGAAAAGTTCTTTAGTAATTTTTTTAACTTCAAAGTACAAGGACAGTTATGAATGGGTTTTGATTTCTTAAGAAAAGCCCCAAAATCAAGTTAAAATCACTATGTTGTACTTTCACGTGAGATCAATGTAGGTAGGTACAATATATGCAGAGTTTCAAAGAATCGGTTCAGTAGAAATTAAAAAAGGTTTCATGAGATTTGGAATATTTACAGTTATTTATTTTTTTATCAACGTAATTTTAGTAAATGCTTCATCAGAAGATATTATCAAAGAGGTATCCGGTATTGGCATCAAAAATTGTGTCGACGGCAAAAAATCGTAAAGAGGAACGGTAACTTCAATTAATATTATTTTCGTTTCGATTCATATTACTTCCATAATCCTTTAGGTACCTACTCTGGTCTTTTCTTAGCTCATACCATTATAGGTATCCATTATATCCCGCTGTGTTAAAGAATAGCCTTAGACCGTGCAATTTTAATATCGTCATGTTTAAGTAAATCCTCAATTCCATGCTATTATTTATAATTTGATTCCATCCGGTACATTGTTTGTTAATTAAAAGGATCTTGATCGTACGATAATAAGTGTCCACGTAATTCACCCGGAACAAGTAAAGTACCAATTCGCGCGAGAAAGCTCAATGACGCACTAAAATCTTTAAATTGTTTATTGAATTCACCTCATTATATTATTTGTTACGTTGTCCTATTGTTGAAACAATGTACTTTAATCATTTTTGATTCGATTATTCAATTATAAGTGTAATTATATTTATAATCGTATCAACATTTAATACCTACTTAAAATTGTACCTAAGTGAAATAATATTTTTAAAACTCTTAGTTAAATTTTGTCATTTTTTTGAGGTACAGCAAAAAAATTTTGTCGCCAATAGGAAATGTTATTATGATCGAAGTGATCATTTTTAAACTTTTTAATATAAATAAACTCATCAGTGCAACGTTTAGTACACAAAAGCAATACTTATTTTTATGAGTTCATAAACATTCATTGTGTGATATCTTTGACACCATTTAAATCTCCTTTGTTCAAAACGTTTGAAAAGTTTTCCCACACAGATTACCCTTGAGTGCAGAATTAACTTTAAAATTGATCGCAGTTCTATTTATAGTCAATCATAATTGCTTTGTTACCTTATTACGCATCCACAACCTTTGTATGGGTCAGTAACACTAAACAAAAGGTACCTGCAAAGATTTCTATTAAGATAAAAAGAAACAGCGACTTGAATTCAATCGACCACCAAATTAAAAGCTACGCCTCAGAGCAATTTGAAACCGACTCCTAATTTTAATTACATAATGCTTACGTGAAATATTGCACATACATTTCTCGCTCTTTCCAGTAACATACCTTGAATGGTGACTTACCTACTTGTACACGTCACACTACGTAAGAGATCCTTAGGATGGTGACAGATGGACGTCTTCATGAAAATCGAAAAATGATTTTATAAAATCTATTTTTAACTGACTTCTAAAAAGGAGGAGGTTCTCAATGCAATATGTTTTCTTTTTTCTTATGTATTAAGTACCTGATAACTTTGCACTGGCTGAACCGATTTTGATATTTCTTTTGTTTCAAAATTCGAAATTGCTTCACCGACATCTGACGGGTAATTTTTGGTTACTTCTAATTATCAATTTTTATTTTTTATTTAATCATTCCAAACTTAACTTTGACTAATATTTTGAATCCCGATATTCGTTTCCATTGTTGTACAATTACAGGTATTTTCTACACAACGATAAAGAAACCTGTCTGCGTTTAGAAATTAGAGCATGGGGTCTTTGCACTGTCCACCAGGAAATACATGCAAATGCTGATTGCTCTGAGAGGATAGTTACTTGTGAAATCGCTACAGTAATGAAACATTTCGCGCTGTGCATATCCATGAATTTTAAACACACTAATCTTGAACTTGTAATAATTAAACTGAGGCTCTGAATTGAAGTTGATTCAGAATAATTAACTATAATTCTTAATAATGATATTCATGAAGGTCTCAGTAATTTGAATAATTAACATCCAATTACACTGTTCCGTTAGTAAGAAAATAGTAATATGCTTATTTATAAACCATTAAATATGCATTCGAACTTTAAACAACTAATTTAATATATTTGTTTTGTCGTTTTTAGTTTTTATTTTTATTTTACACTAAGATCTAATAATGAATTAAAATTTTAATAAAACTGTTGACTGCAGCGAATAACCTTCCTTTTATGAAGCCCTTGACAATGTAATCTACATAATATATAGATATATATTATTATTATGTTATATAACAGAAGTTTGAGTTTGAGTGTGAATGTTTAAAAGTGCACATTCGTACAAAGCTGTCACTGCGAAGTAATCAGCGCATGTGTGCATGTCGCATTATATGCCCATGTGTCGTGACCCTAAGCCCGGGTGTTTGACATACCCGTACTCGCATGACTCGTGCGTAGACAACTCAACCGGTCTTTGGTATGAACTTCCGTCTTCCGCTATAAATACTCACTCGTATCAACAATAATAATTCACGATTAATTAAAAAGTATCCTGTTTTTTTATTTTAGTTTCTCCTTGCAACTCCAATCTTGGTAACGTAGTTGAATTGTAAATTAAGGTGTATTTTAGTAATCGACAAATGAATAGACAAGACATCTTATGTTAAGTAATCACCGAAGGCTACGGTCCGTAGCCTATGTACGTCAGTAACACTAAATGCATCACTGATGCATTGCAAGCAAGAAAGATAAGGAAAGAAAGAAAATCTATCTTTTAAACCCACACGGAACATGCGAAGTTGTTTGGGGACTCTCAAGCAAGGGACAAATTACAATAAAGTTAAAATTAAATAGGTCACTTTCCTGTCGACAATGTAATTAATGTTATCGTCTTTGGTTGCTAGCTCCACAAGGATTTTTTTGATCTTACACAATACATGTCATATTTAAAAAGTTTACTTATTATTTTTATTCAATACTACTTATTTAAGATTAAATACGAAAACATAACTAGTCGAATCTTCGTTCTAATAAAATTATAACATTAATTCGATTAACAACATTCTCATGATGAATTCGCGTGTGTGCATCGTTTTAAATCCGAGAGCGTAATATTGATAGCCTGTGTTTTAGCTTCAATGCATGAGAGGGTCACACACGATTGTCTATTACTTATATTGAGGAGTAGATGTGTGGAGTGTGAATCGGTTAAGGCTATAGGAAACTGAACTATTTTAGAGTCAAGACCGAATAAACTTAAAATGTTAAAATTAATATGTTTGTCGTATCTAATAATCTTCCTATTTTTATTTAAATAACATAAAATATTGAACATTTATATACAGATTACTAATTCACGAATAACCTACAAATAATTAGAATAATACTTAGAATAAAACATCAACAACTATAAACGGTTTTAGATCGCGTTTAACATTCATTAAATTCTATATTTTATTGGATATTAGAAACACAATGTAAAATGGAAATCGTACAAAACTCGGCATCACGCGTGAGGTCAACAATTATGTAAACCTGCACAATGACAAGGCCTAAATCGGCATTAAACGGTAGAGCAACGTGCGTTAAACTCGCCTTGACTCATTATATGTATAGAGGCCGAGTTAAGTCGAAGGAAGTGCCAGCATCACAATAGAAAATAGTTATTTACAATTAGCCTGCGTGTGGCTTTGACCGAAACCTCATAATATGGGGTATTATTACCTCTATGACGCCCGAGCACAAGCCATGAGACACGACACGCACAATTAAGTAAGTAACGAGTCTTTAAAAGTTTAAATTATTCATTAAACCATTCATGAATATTGGTCACTTGCTAAATCTTTTTACCCTTGGTTAAACAACAAAAAATACCGCTTAAAATAATATTTTATATCGACAGTGTATAACGAAAGAGTCGTGAATATACGAAAATACATTACAAAATGGTCTAAAATGTTATAAAGTAAAATTATTCAATAATTACTTCATAGGGACAATTAGCATTGTCTTCAATTAATATTTCAACGGTGATTGAATTTAATTACAATTTTAATATTAATCAACCAATTAAAGCAGTTAATTAAATACATCCGTTTTGTCTTTGTCAACGATCGAATACTGTTTAAATAATCATAAGTTAATTATAAAATTACTGTTTTTCTACAAAATTAAAAGAGGAAATGATTATAAAAATGAATTATCAATTAATTTCATTTTAAATGCTAAAAATCTTGTCTCATAAAAAAGTTAACGCCTTTGAAATAAATGAATTGCACTTTTTTTATGGAATTAAGATAGCAAACGAGCATGCAGCACCACTCACTCATGTTTTTTTTTAGTTTTTAACATATTCAAATGATTGTTTCATTCAACCCAAGTATTTTTAGTAGGTAGATATAATTACTATTTTTAGTATAATGACTATTATGTGGTATCCACCCTAAAATTTGTCTGAAATCATTGAAATTGGTTTGTTGCTCACTGACAGTATCATCATAATCATCTTAGTACGTAAATCATATTTATACGATATTTCGAACATTGAAAAAGGACAACTTAAAACTAATGTAACTGTAATGCAACGAGTACATTTCTACTTATAAATATAAATTCATATGTGTTAGGTATTAATATTATTATTTACCAATATATTATTTTAGTATAAAACCTTTGTATATTTTAAAGTTCTTATTAAAAAAACATATTCAATGAAATTCCAAAAGAGGTAATTTAACATTCACTCTACATACGCATACGCATGCGTATTAAACGCAAAACGCAACGCAAAAGTATTTGTAGATGCGCTTTCTACGTTACATAATATTTGCAACAGTAAATGACTCACACCACACTTGGTTAAATACGAATAAGTTTGAGAGGTCTTCAATTTTCAAATTAAGATTATTTTATTTTATTAGGTACTTTTATTTTCTCATCATACACACATTTAAGTCAATATAATCTTGTACCTACTAAACTAGTCGTTCTAAGAGACGCAGACATTTAATTGCGTCCTGTTCAAATAATTTGTCACATTTCGTCAAAAATGTACCAAACGACGCGCGACAAGGTGCAACCAAATTATTTATAAGTTAGTAGACCTGGACCTCAGATAGTTTGAAAGCCTAAGACTGTGTGACCAACAAATAAATCACTATTGAATTCGTATTATGGTAACGTGCACAGTAACACTGTTCTTCAAGGCGATGAGGCATTGTACCGACTGTTGAATGAACGGTCAGCCATTGTTGTCAATCTTATCTAGGTATATTATTGTGCCTGTCACTACCACAATGGAAACTATGTAAATAAGAATTGTAATAAGTATTGTGAACTAAACTGAAATTTAACGAACGAGTTTTGTCAAATGTACATTGTAATTTTTTTATGTTAATTGATCAAAGCTGTGAAATACCATCATAATAATCAATGACAATGTCGGACCGCTGTTAGGAAAGTCCTGGATTCGATTTCTAGGGACGCGTACCTAAGAATGATGATTTTTAATTTCTGTTTTGGGCTTAGGTAGGTATGTATACATACCTAATAATATGTTGTGTGGTGAAATGTATGTGTACCTATTTACGTTTTGTCCATGGCACGCACGACACATAAAATTTTAATGTAAAACATAACTATTACTGCCTAGTAGGTGTAACAGCCAATTACTTTTGCTTGGGAAGTGTTTAACAGCATAATACAGGTTTTTCAGCCTAGATTATTAATAATTATTATTGTTATTTATAATGCATCTAACAGGTCTAGGTAACCTTGTATCCAATTCCATAATATGTGGATTTTAATTTAAATAAATAAAATTAAAATGAAAAATTTTATGTGCGACATATTTAAATCGTAAACAATCAGTTGACAACACGTCATTAATTAACATTGCAAAGTAGCGTAGATGCTATTAAATGATAAATAATGAACATGCAATGAATTGAAAAAAAACTTGTATGAATTTGTTCGCAACTTTGTTATTTCCTCTTCATGGATAATAATAACAATAAAATATTCATTTCGGCGATAAATTATATTTCTTTAATGCAAATTTATTATACTTTATTCCCAACACGTCTTCTTCACTTAAGTTTATTAAGTTAGTTATATTGCATTATAAAATGGACGTAAATGTAATCCATACTAATATTATAAATGCGAAAGTCTGTCTGTCTGTCTGTGACGTTTTCACGGCAAAACCACCGGTCCGATTTGGATGAAATTCGGAATGAAAATAGTTGAAGACCCAAAGTCACACATAGGCTACTTCTTTTTCAAAAATCAACCCCTATAGGCTTGAAATAGGGGATGAAAGTTTGTATGAAAAATCTAAACCGCCTGAGCGATTTCGATGAATTTTCCCAGGAAGATAGTTGATGACGTACCTTCTTCCCCACTTCCCCGGTTCGCGATATAAATGAATTCCAAGCGAGCGAAGCCGCGGGCAAAAGCTAGTGATAAGATAAGATGGATGTAAAATGCACGCGAGTTTATTAGATGTTTAAGATAGCCAATTTGTCCTAATAAACTTAAAAAATGAGGATTATCGTGAGAATATATCCACATTGTTTCATTCATAATACCTACTAAGTCTTGTTTGCAATCAATTTTTGATGGATGTGTTATTTATTCCTCGGCCTACTTTTTATATTGCAACGGCATTCCGTCCAAACAAAATTAATTGTCTGATTATAAGAGGTTTCTCAACAAGGAAACTACTTTACAAGTACGATGTGCGTTAAATTATTATGTAATATTTAAATAACCGGCGCTAATGATATCATAACAACAGCTAAAGATAACACGCCATCACTGCCTAAATAAATCTATTGAACAGATTATATCTTGAGATGGAGATATCTTAATTTTAAGAGATTGATGTTGGAAAATCTAGATAACATAGTTTTAAACGATGACTCATATTTCACAATATTTTATATGATGTTAAATACCTTGTCGCCTGTTATTTAGCAAAAGCATTTGCCCCGGGTTTACCCATGTGGAACTCGGGAAACGAGACAATAAATAAAAATGTATACCTAAATATATTACCTACCATAATATTTCAAAGACCGGCGGTCTTTGGAATATTTAATACATTGTATTTAGGTGAGGTGTAATAGGTGATAAAAACTGTTTTGTTTTTTTTTCTAAATTGATTAAGCCGATTAAGCGTATTGAAGCAAATATGTAGATAGATTGTGTTGAATTGAAATAGCAAGTGATATTAATATTTTTAGTAAAGGTTTTTGTCTAATTTTTTTAATGAAACGAAATTGTAGAAGATGACAGATTAATGATAAAAAATCTCTTTCACGTACATGAACTAGAGTTCAAAGTATAACAATTGTATTCTAGGGGTACGAGTAAGAAGCAAGGTTTGCTAAACTTAATATTCTAAACCCGTTCAAGTAACTCCACGTCTAACGTCGTGTTAAGTACCTATAGGATATTGCAAAGTTATGTGAGGTGTTCGCAAATTTTGCTTTATTAGATTATAATTTATTTGAAGTCTTATATCTTTAGCAAATTTAATTAGGATGTAGATAATTGTGCCCTGTATGAGAAGTTACAAATTATCGGAAAACTGATATGCACTTGGTAACTTAGCTGGGAAGTTATACCTAGTGAATAGTTAAGTATCTAAAATTGACTATCGTTTATATTCTCTATTGTCATATGCGGATTTATTTATTCGTGTGGTAAAAGTCTTGTTATTTGCACAGAAGAGTATTAAGTATGTATCATTTATTTGAATAAAACTAAACACATGACTAATTCATGAGAATAGGTACCTACATTTTATTAAGCTTTAAGAATTTTTTCGCAAGCACTGTTAATTTTTTGCGAATAATATTAAAAATATCTTTGTGTCGTTCGCATTGAAAGTATTTAAAGCGTTTTTAAACGAAAATAAAGGTCTGTAAAGCGAAGAAAGATTTGTTAATTAACTTATTGTATACGATTTTATGTCTTAAACAGATTTTGGGGTAGATGAACTATATTATTTTTCAACACACTTGCTCGTAAAGTTGATATTTTTTCTTTAGTCTTACGCCCGGAATGCGGTTTATTACACACTAGTGCGTTTTACTTTTCATTACCGCACTAGTGTTTTTCTTATTCCACTTTTTTTTTAATATCCGTAAAGAGGTTGTTACCAAAAGATTTGTTATTTTGTAAATAAATAAACTTGTTGTACTTAGTCAAAATCTGATAAGATAAGATTATACTTCATCTAATTATCTATTAAAGCATTTAAAAAATACAATATTTTAAATCATTAATTACCGTAAATTCTTATTAGAAATACATAATTATTTAGTTTAATATATTGTGGCTGAATGTTCGGTGTCTTGGACTTAACCTGCGCGCGCTTAATTATTCAACCAAAGATACGGCGCGCGAAAAAATAAACCGCGCCATTTTGTGCAAACATTTGTTCGTTTATAATTTGCTGATTTGTGACTGAAAAATGTCGATACCTAATTGTTTTTTTCCTCGCAAATGTGTTGAAAAACGTCGTATGATACGCGTGTGCTTTGTTCATTACAGTCTTGGCTCTATTACAGCCCTCGCCTTGCGGCTCGGGCTCAATACCGCCTCGACTGTAATGACCAACTTCGCACACTTGTATCATAATGTACTATTCTTTTACTAATAATACCTACAAAGAAAAGTCTAACTAAAAAGCCCTCCAGCCTATGTAAGACGTTTACTATAAATTAATATTATTTTGAACGAAGTTTCTCTTGACACAATAGTGACATTTTGACGCACGTAAACATTTGAAGTTGATATTTTCTCCAAGAATTTTATTGTATTATATTAAGGTACCATTAAGTAGTCATCTGAAACACGTGGCAGTCTACCTCCATCATAGAGGTATTAAAAATTGAGCTGGCTTTCAAGTCTTTCTTGGTTAGAAAGAGAGAGAAGATTGCTTTATCTCCTCGAAATATTTTGATTTTATTATTTAAAATTCTTTTTTCTCTTTACAACCATCGAACGTTACTACTTCCAGGCAGCCGTATGCCTCTTCTACTCTACATATTATATTATAATATCTCTATGATCTACATAGAGCCCCATTGAATGTGGGTCTTAAATAAGGATTACGTAACATTATTGTCATGGTAACATTCACTGTTTCTTTGTACAAAATGTCGTTAGTGCAAGGTAATTGGACACCGATGTTGGCTCTATGACCATAACAAGGGAACACAAAGTGCCGCAATTATAATAATACTATTGAATTCTAATAAATGTCAATATTATTTTAGATATATTCATGCGAAGTAATTGAATTAATTTTAACAAAACCAAAATCGGCTTCTATGTCGACAAGTCATATAAGAAATTATATGAATCACATACCTAACCTATAAAATTTTAAATGTGTATCTTTAAAATTTAAGGTTTTCACCCGATTTCTCCGAGATTCTATCAATATATTCTGACTTGGTGAAACCACCTCACAAGAATATTCTCTTTCAAATTAAAAAATATATGTAAATCAGATTACAGCTGACGGAGAAACCGCATAATAGGCGTCGAACATAGAACTTCCTTTTTAGAGACGATTAAAATAATTTAATCCTTTACTTACATTAATGGAAAAAAGTATCATCAATACTTATATTATACGATAGAATTAGCAGCGGTAACTTGGTACTAGATACGATGTCATAACATTTCTAAAATCTTTCAAATCAAATCAAATAACACAAGCTTAAACTAATGCTAATGAGAATTTCTATTCTATTCTATGCTTCTGCATAAAAACCAAACAAGCGTCTTCCAACGATTCAAACTGCACACACTTATTCAATAAATTGAATGCGAATGATTCAAATGAACCACAATATAACAGTGATTTGGTAATGTCCACATTACATGGGCGAATTAAGAAATTTGTTCCGATACTAGAACGAGCGAGTCACGAGCTCACCATTACCTATATTGAGGCTCGACTCGACACATTTACAGTCCACTTCTGGTCTTTCTGTCTACCCAGAGACTGTTATGTCACTGTCACATAAAACTTAAATTACTTGAATGTGGTAAATTACTTAACAGAGCTGAACTACAAAAAAACAACTGTACAAAACTTTTTTTTACTAGTTTTCCCCCATGCCTTCACATGCGTAAAATTTTTGTTTCATTTTATCTCCCGTTTTATCCCTTTGGAGGGATTTCCACTAATCCTCTTAGATCTCCCCTATACTCCTCAAAGAACATGTGTGCCTTTCAGCTTCATGCGTGCAGTAGTTTCGGCTGTGCGTTGTTTGTCTATCAGTCACTCAGTAACGCAAAAGTTTAATATGTGAGGTAAATAAGAGATACTCAGCCGGCAAATGAATAGACGAGCCACAAGATGATCACCATCGTTCAAGTACCTCAGTAACATCATCTCTAAGGCATTGTCAGCCAAAACACAAGGATGCGAAAATAAAGAAGAATAAAATACTGTTCACATGGTCAAAAGTTCATAAATTAGTTTAAGCTTCCATTTTCAGATACAATCTACAAGGCCTAATGTTCGAATAGCATAAGATATCATCTGCACACTCATTATTTTACGCTATTACTTCTTTCCTGACATCTAATTTTACAAGTTAAATACACAATTTTATTTTAGTGCAGTTACATAATTCATAAATTAAGATTTGAAGATAAGGACGAATAATAAAGCAGAAGACAGTATTGCTGATACCAATCTCTTTAAGTTACTGTTGAGGATTTTGATTTCGATCTAATAGAAATTATCGAAAATAAAATAAGAATAAATTATTTTCGTATCCATTGAGCTATGTCTGAAATTTAATAATTATTGCGTAAGATTATAAGAGATCATTATGCAGTATGCACCTTGAACTTATAATTATATGGTTTTATTTTACTTGCAATGTTTACATATAAATACATGACAATGTGTGTTCGGATTATATCACAGAACAAATATTAAGATGTAATATCTTGCATGCAGAATAAGAGTTACTTCTGCTTACTCTATAGACTTGATGTTTGGCATGTTACTTTAGTTTCTACCACAATGCAATATTATGACAAGCATGTTTGGAGCCTACGCTCAGAATTGGCGCCAAAGGAACTCCTCAACAGTGACTAAAATTGCGTGGCATGTATGTATAATTAGCTTGGCATTATGTTTTTATGTTATTATATTTTTTACAACTTATTTATTTTTTATTTTTTAAATAAGGATATTAATTTTTATAAATTGTCATTTTGTATAAGTACATAGTTATCATAATGTTAGTTCCATCAATAAGTACTAATTGTTTGTAATAGGTATTACAGTTTTGTACGAGTTCTTTATAATGAAATATTTACTCTAAAGTTAAGAACTGTGCAAATATGCATACCGGCTTTACAAAACGTAGACAAATTTGATCTGAAGGTTTTTCTTATTTGCGTACATTATACTTGAAGTATCAATTCTGTTCAACGGTTAAATACATTTTTTGTATTTATATAAAATAATGTGTCCTAAATAAATAAAGTGCGTTGTTTCACGACGTGTAATATAAAAAAAATTGTTCAATTACCATGACTTAAGAAGTGATGATAAGTATAACATTTGGTTAATAATTAGGTCAGTGTTAAAAAAAAATTCAAAAGTGTTTCGAAGGAGTCTATCTTAGCTTAAAATAACTACCCTCTATATTTGCACCTACAGCTCATTTATTGCGGAAATAAAATTTTCATTTTCCATTTCCTTTATTTATCTACTATATAAGTAATCAAATAGAGTTCTATAGACATTGTTTTCGTTACTTAATTTAATATTTTCAGAGTAAGTTATTAAAGCTCTTAAATTTATGACTTTAAGTTAAAGTAAAGACTTTAATGAGTTAAAATTATTCAACATGTTTTTAAAATCATTGCAACGACTACATGGCAGGGCATCGACAAATCTTAGGGTCCTTGACCATATTTTTTCTTCGTGCAATGTGATATTATGTAAGTATGTCTACTGAGTTTAATCTTAGTTGAAAAAGGTAAAATAATTAATTTTAGTTCCAAAGTTACGTTTTTAATTCCCAAAAATATTCTTTTAAAATAGTTTAAATTTACCAAATATGAAAAATTTTGAATGAAAAAAAAATATGCCTACTAAATTTTATGATCTATTACGTCTATTACTATATCGACTAATAAAGCTTAAAGAAAAGAGACTTACAATTGTCAAGTAGTTGGTCATATCGACTCGTTATCGAGAGACTGTCACAATCACACGCGGGGTGGTGCGCGCCGCTTGCGGTACGACTTCGGTTCGACTGTCCGGACGACTGCCGATCGACTGGACGACGGACAGCTGGAGGGTTCCCGCTGCAACAGTGGTGGTACAATTACTGGTGGTACAATCCAATGCCACGCACACTACCACCGAACGGAACACGTATCTAATGAAAATCGCGGGGATGTGGAAACCGTTTCGCAACGGTGACCTTGGCCGTAGAGACACGATTGGATCGTTATTTTAAAACCGATTATTTTCTTTACGTACTGGCGATGTAGGTAGATGTTGGCGGTGTGCGCTTGAGTCTGGTTGTAAGCGCTTCAGTAGCGTGATCGTGTTATATAGGACAGCTCGCGACCTCCGTATACTGGCTGTAATGAACCGCCCCACGTGTGTCAACCCAGTGTCATCATGGATCACTCGGCTAGGACACTCTGGTGACAGCTACACGGCCTAAAGACAAACAGATAAAACCTGAACGTTTAACTTTAATTACTAAAATTGCGTGCTCTAAATAAAAATATTTTTTTTGTTAAAAAAATAGTAAATAATTTTATATTATATTATTTTTATAATAATATATATAATTATAATATAATTTTTAATATAATATCATTTTTCTTATCAATTTTGTGTATCAACAAAATTAAGGTTTAGGGAGTTATTCGAGTGTGCAAAATGTGAAATTAATCCCACAGGATTGGCACCCAGGCCATTGGGTTTAGTGATCGATCAATCTTCAAAAAAAATTAATTCGTAGTTATTCAATAACATTTGTTTACAACGCCGCTAAACTAGAAAAATGTAGAAAATGTATCTAATGTAGAAAAAACCTGACACAAATTTATTTTTCTATAAGTTCCTTTTAAATGGTAATGAATCTTTTTTTCCTTAAATTATGGTATTCATCGGAATATAAACGAAAATTTGATGATGCGTATGTCGTGGCCACATCGTAGATTTGCTCACACCATGAACTGATCGACCATATCATGAAATGGTCGCATTTCATGATATGGTCAACTGTTTATTGGCCACATCATGATGTGGTTGAAAAAGATGTGGAAGTAATCATTTCTCGATATGGGCAACTAAATAAAATAAATGGTCAAGATTATTTTGATCATATCGTAAAGTAGTTAAGTACATTAATTACCGGTAGAGGCGCTGCAAGCGCTTTGTTTATGTGTAAAGATGGCGGCCGTTGGCGTAAATGTTGTTTCTCTTGTCAATTCGGCCTAGAGTAAAAGAGTAGTAACAAAAATTGTGAATTGCAGAATACAATTCACGTCAATTGTTAAAAACGAGTAACATTGAACGGAAGCATAAAAATTGAGTTGATTTTGGATATAAAACAATGAGTACTCATTTCCATTACTACTCAGTCAAATTCTTCAAGGTAGGTAGGTCAAATTAGTTACTGAACCGAATTAGCCTACCCCTACTCCACGTAGTCTTGTATGCCCTACCCCTCGAGTGTTATTAGAACCCGGAGGCACGGAGGGAGGGCAACCCCCGCCCGCTGTAACAAAACGCAGACACCCGGGCGAGCCGGTCTGCTGAGGCTGGTCGCCGAAGGCGACCAGCTAGCCGAAGCTGCGCAGGCGAGCGTGGGTCTCTGTGCTTTGTTACGCAAGGGCGAAGGGGCTGCCCTTCCGCAGCGCCGGAGACGTCACGGTACGTAATTATGCCCTATATTCCGCGTTTTTACGATCCGGCCAAACGTTGATGACCAAATCGTGAAACGTAGACGATTTTACGATCTGGCCAAACTGAGTTGATCATTTCATGAAATGCGACCATTTCATGATGTGAGCAAATCTACGATATGGCCACGACACATACACGAAGCCGAACATCCCAACCCCATTCTTCCCATTCATTATGTTTCCAGGATTCGTCGTAAATATTTTAATCTTTGATTATTATGTAGCAGTTAAATGATTTCTCTGACAACAACCCCTAAACAGTTTTCAGTTAAAGAGACAAGTTAATCGATAAAATCGTTCACAGTTAAGGTTTAGTCACAGTGGGTTTAGACAGTATTATCATAGGCACTTTACTTGTTTTGGCATTTAGGATTAGATCTGGACATATACCACTCAATACCTTTGGATATTTAATGAAAAAGGCACAGTCCCCTAATTGCAATGTGTGCAATAAACCTGAAGATATCCTTCATTTTTTGTGTGACTGTAAGCTCTATAAGGATGGAAGAGATGCATTGATGAAATCTATTCGCGTCAACATGTTGGATATTGGTGCTTTTCAGAGCATATTGGCAGAGCCGGCCTCTGAAAAAGCAAAACATGTTTATGCATTCACCAATTCATCTCTTCTATTAAGAAATGTAAGTAATCATATATAGACAATTAATGTCATTTAAGTGTATGCTGTGTTGATTGTGTGTGTAAGGAAATAATGGGGTTGACATGTATGTACCATACAAAAACCCCTAAATAAATAAAGGTTAAAAAAAATCATAGGCACTAATCTTTCAACTTCTATAATAGAGCCATTAAGAAAGCTTCTGTATTATGGCGCTGAAGCAGTAAGTTTAAAATTATTTAGATACAATTTTACTTTTCGATCTCCGTAATAAGAGATTCAATAAAAAAGAAAATCACAGACCATTACTCATGAAAAAGATTACGAAGATTACGCACCATATGGCGTAATGATCACCAAGCCAGATCGCTGTTCCAAGGGTTCCTGATTTCGATTCCCAGTGAGATTGGGATTTCAATGATGAGTTTATAACTCTGTTCTCAGTCTGGGTGTACATGTTCTTGTCTTGCGTGTTGTCCATGGCACTCACGACGCAGGGAATCCTTGAGTAGAGCTATGCGTGTATTACGTTATTAATTCATTATTATCACGGCTCTACTAATGAACTTTGGTGTCTTTAAGAGATAAAATTCACCTAACCGAATTAAATTCTAATAGGAACACACAATTTTATTCTAAAATCGGCCATGACATGTTTTACATCTTTTGAATGCAGTAGAGTAGAGGAAGGCCAAGGATATGTTAATTCTCTATCTAATCCACTTTTATACCACTTCTATCCACTTTTATCAGTTTTTGGATATTTAAAAATGCTAGTTCTAGAGATTATCGTCGAGCAATGCTTGTAATGAGGTGGTAGTAAAATTAAATAGGTAATTATAACTATAAAAAAAAGTATTTTAATTTTTATTATCAAATTTTGAATAATCATGTCTTTCGATTACAATCTTATTCCCACGTTAAATTCTATACGAAAAGAATGTAACAAAAACATTGAATAATACACAAAACTGCAGTGTCAAAAACAATGTTCTAAACAAACATAAACAAAACACTTTTCAGTCAAACAAAACAAGCGGAAGAATCTTATCACATTTGGAACAGGTTTTACGTAAAGATCAAATCTGCAATTCTTGCATATTATTTAAAACAGGTTAGGTAATAGGTGCCTCAGTTCACAAAAAGAGACACTACAATTTCTTACGGTGTGAAAAAAGCTATCTACATAAACTACATTAGTACTGGTTAAACAGCTGGTCGAGTCTTGCATTGGATCACTTCCGCATGTCCACTGGTCTGATGTCCGAAGGTGAACGCCCGCAGGCCTGATACCGGGCAATGTCAGTGAATGTGACTTGTAAATTTTTGTTACAACACCTTAAACTTGTCATATGTTTGGGAACCCTGCGAATAAAGGTTACATACTCGTATGGTTGTGAGAGCGTCCGTAAATGCGAATGAATCCTCCCTGTACAATATTGCCTGAACTCCACGTAATGAGACTTGCGTCAGGTCGTTTCAGTTGAAGGTTGTCAGGATTTGTGTCCTCATATTTAATCCTGACATTACTTTTGTGTATTAACACGTCACTTCAGTCACCATTGAAATATAGGAGGTTAAGGGTTCAAGGATTATATTAAAGGGTCAACACACAAACACTTTACCTTCCTTTTAGACTACCAAGATGTCTGTTACTACACAAAAATACTGAAACCACTTTTGAAAACTCCGGAAATCGTCCGACCGTATGTAACCCTTACGAGGAGAAAAATTTCACCGAATTTAATGGTTTTCGACTCCACCCAATCGCATTGATCGAATTTATATTGAGCGCTATCCGTATTTTGTACTCAGTAATTTACGCTACGTGAATATTTATGGTGCAATAATCACGGACGTAAACTTATCAAAATATATTCAGCCAAGCTCAGTTCCGAAATCAATTTTACGTTTCACAATAATATAGTTCATTATTCAAGTAACGGTTGCATTTGCCAGTGTCAAAATTGACGACCTGTGTGGCGCAATGGTTACCTTGCCCGGTCGGCGTCCCAAGAGTCCTGGGTTCGATTCCCAGCGAATTGTGTGATGTTTTTTTTCTGTCCTTGGTCTGGGTGTAGAGATGGCCTTAAAATACTTACAGACTTGGTTAATACATGTGTTATATTAAATATTTGACACTCAGTAATTGTAAAGACTGAGAGCGATGTATTTCATACCCAAATATAGATGTAATAAAAGTTTGATAGTAAGAATTATCGTAGATTTCCTCTTGATATGGATCAGAATTGAGTAAGTAAAATCCGACGCAGCAAAAAGAGGGAAATCTCGTATTTGTTTTTTGTTCTTATTGATCAGTCATAAAAATTAACTTCATATAATAATAGAGCGTCTCTCCCAACAAAACCTTCCAATAGTTTTTGTTCAAATTCAAAACTATACGCGATTTGATTTGTAAGAAGTTAAAGTCATTGAACCAGATACGGATCTAAATATTTTATACGAGATATATTTTATTGTAATCATATTAAATAGCTATCAAATCATAGTCTTCCTACGTCATTATATTGATAGTACAGTAGTAAGTAGTGATAGGTTGTTGGGTGATGGTTGTCCCGGCTTCGAATTTTTTTTTCATTTCTTTGTAATTTTTAGGGTGTCCTACAAATTTCAAATGTACATTTTGTTATGTGGGAACAGAAACCGTTTAGAATATGACAAATAGTTACAAAATTTTGACCTCAGCTTACAACAATATAAGAGGTTGTTACTAACATAATTGTGAAGGCACAAACTAACACACTAGCATTCTAAACAACGTCTTTGTGGGATCCATTGCCTTAATAAATTTTCCCACAATAGTTTTTCTTTAAATCCTTCCTGGTATCTACAGATATCGATCAGTTACAGTTTTTTAAGAGAGGTACGTACGAAAAACGTCGTAAGGATACCTACGCATCTTAGAATTCCCTGTAATATTTCCAAAGGCCCTTTTTTGTGTTAATAACTGCCGAACGTGCAGACGTGTGCATGTTAAATTGTAACCGTCTTCTATAGACATCTAACATCAAGGAAAAGAAATAAAATGTATCTTTCATACAACAGACCAGATTTTTTTGGCGTTTTATACATAATGGTACGGAACCCTTCGTGCGCGAGTCCGACTCGCACTTGGCCGGTTTTTTACAGGTCGTCCACCAGATTGGAAGGTGTCCTAAGCTCCATTTAAGCATTTTTCCAAGACGTCGTCTCCGTTTCACCACCATCGTTGGTTCTTCGAACTGTGTATCAGTCCATTGCCACTTCAATCGTCTAGTTCTCTGATACTTGAGTGTTCTCGTGGAATGTAGTGCGAAATGTATATGGCTAGTTTACATACGGACATCCTAGAATGTCAATAATAGTAACAACTTCATGTCTGACAAGTGCAAGCAGGATGTTAATTCGAGTAATTTATGATTATTATTGAACCCCTTGAGAATAATTTATGAATGACTTGACCAACCGTCTATTAAGCGGTTATTAGCCATTGAACGCATTAACTGAAGCATAGTAATGATGCAATTACTAAATCTAATACGTCATAGACTTATATCCAGATCAAGTTTTGCAAGCGGGCGTGATTCGCAGTTGCGGATCGCTGGCGGCAAAATTTTATGAGCGCTTTTGGTCTGTGTTCTTATCGTTAATAGCAATTACGAAGGACCTGCGGCGTGCGGTGGATATATAATTAGGGAATAATGGAACTAAGAATAGTAATAGAAATAACAAAGCACACACTCACAGCCCTATACACAAAGTAAATCTAGTGGCGGCGCTGTCTACAAACCAGGATTCCCTACGTCGTGGGCGCCATGAACGACATACAAAGACAAGAATGTACTTCCAGACCAATAACAATACTCATCATTCGAGTTTCCGCCTAGCCGGTAATCGAACTCAGGCTTTTTCTTTCTGCTCGGCGAAACTACACCATTCGAACGGCAAGCCGATATGGTACTATGGTACGCTCGTACGCTAGGTTCTCTATGAAATTAGTTGGTGTTCTGACGTTCCAACTGTAAACCTTTTTAAATTAAATTAATATGGTTAAGATATCCTTATTACATCATACACAACATCAGTAATTTTTTGTAAAATGCCATAGAAATGCCTGTAAATACGTAAACAAAAACCTATAAATAAAAGACATTCGCATTGTGCACACAGCAGGGAACACAATCCACTCCGAATAGTTTAAGTTGGCTAATGCTTGAATTTAAAGCCCCAGAAGCTTTACATAAGATTTTTTTTCAGTCGGTTCATAAATTTAAAAAAACGTGTCATTTTAAAAAATCACGTTCGATTTTCAAATGTGATTCTGAGGGACTAGTTTACCGAAGCAAAGTGAGGGCGGGCTTACTCGTATCGCGTATCCGATGAATGTGTTACTAGTAATCCTTGAACCTATAGTCATATTGGGTTCTGCGTCAGTTAATCGCAAACCACAAACAAGTTCATCTCAAGAATGAGGTGATTTGACACTTAAACAAGCCTCCGTGCATCTGGTCATATGTTCCTGCGGTTTACAGAAATATGCGTTGGAAAGGATGGTCATTTCAAGGCGATTCACAATTGTTTAATGCAACTGGGTCGAAATATCGGAGTACAATATACATACCTCTAAAGTAACACTGCTGCAGTAGAATGTCTACAATCGATGAGCTTATTGCGGTAAATAATTTATACGTATGTTGTGTTTTATACTATATTAAAGCGTTTTTTTTTATTTTTCGCGTTTGTGGCAGTGTTGAAAGAAAATGAGATAAAACACTTTAATTTCCGTGGAATTAAAATAGAAATTGATTGTCCTAGACTCGGCCTAACCATCATTAAATATTAAAGCAATATAGATAATTATCTAAACCAACTAACACAGGATTCCTATCGATCGACTAAAATTAGATTTAGTATGATTATAAAATGTGACAAGGAAAACTCCTTTTAACATCTGAGATGGAAATTACAATGGTGCCATCACGGAACAGCTTCATCGGGAATAAAATTATAATTACATCACGATGACAAACTTTATGTTTTTAAATAGTTATTTCAGTACCTTAACTACTTAATTTAGGTAGCAGTTAATTCTTCGCAATTATTATTTATTTCAACTCAATTAGGTATTTGAAACAATTATAGTATAATTAACTAATTAAATGTGCCAATGTTGCTAACATTACAAAACAAAAAAAAATATTTTTAAATTCCCCAGTATCTCTGACGACGCGCGACGGCCAAAGCAATTTGTCTCTTGTTGCAGTAAACTGGTGATCTTTGTATCGTGCTGTTACAAGGTAAATTATTATCAGTAGGTAGACTTCTCTGTCAGCAATAAAAAGAAGGTTAGGGCCATCTTATTTCAGCCTTATTTTCTTGATTGGTTTTCAATACTTTATTTCTGACTATCTGTATGGCGTAATTAACTCTGTGCGTTTGAAGTTAACACAGTGCGTTTGAAGGGTACATCAAACTCATCGTCAAAATTTCCGTAAAGTAATACGAGTAGACATTTGAACTCGTCATATACTTTTCCGCCTTGTCCATGGCACACATGGACAACGTACAGGGCATCCTCAATTGAAGCTATTTCTTTAGTGTCATTTGTTATTTATTTATTTAGATACTATCTCATGGAGTCTTCAGCTGCGAGTATTTTTAACAGACTTCAAAAAAGAAGGAGGTTCTCAATTCGACCCTATGCTTTTTTTATGTACGTTCAGCGATTTTTTCGTCGTTTATGGGCTGACTTTGATAATTCTTTTTTTGTTGTAAAGTCGATATGCGCAGTGGGGCCCCTGATAAGAACACCAGGATCTGATGATGGCATCTCAGAGAAATCGAGGGGAACTTTCGAAAATTGTATGGACGTCTAATGTGGTTGTTCATGTTATCAAAAGAACATTAAAGCGTTACCATTTCATGGAGGTCTGGAGTCGATCTGATGAAGCCGAAAGACAGTTGAGGGAACTCCTCAACGATTTAATAATAATAATAATAATAATAATAATAATAATAATAAAATCTTTTATTGCCACAACACTTACAAAGAAAAGTACACAGTAAATAATAACATAAGGTGGGCAAAAGGATGTGGCTCAGCTTGTGCTGACATAGGACCGTAGTAGAATTACCGTAGTAGAAAGACCGTAGGCGGGAGTAGAATTGAGTTATCCCCGGCTCCCACAAACGTTTTAACAATAAATTAAAAAACAAACAAAACAAGATTAAACTATTTTAAGATTAGTACCACTTTACAATTGTGATTGACAATAACTAAAGATTAACAGAAACTTAAATAAATAGATAAATTGTGTTATCGTCCGTCACCCTTAATTATGTATGTGTGTGTTTGTATATGTCTATGTGTGTATGTATGTATATGCATGTGTATGTGTGTGGGTGTGTGTGTGATCTATATAATTAGAAAAACTTTTTGAGGTCGAGATGTTTCCAGTAGGCATGGTTCAGATTTTCTGCAGCCTTTTGTTTTTTTAACAGAGCCAATCGGTATTTACCTTTAAAAGTTTCGCAGCTCATTTTAACTCTCATTGGAGGAGGTAAATCATTCCAAATTTTTGCTGCAGAAAAACTGAAACAGCCACGGCATCTGGAAGTTTTATAACTGGGCAACATTAAGAGATCCTTCTTACGCCGGTTTCGTATTGCCACGTCTTTGACCCATACTAGTTTCTCGAATAAGTACTCAGGCCTTTTGCTCCATATCACCCTCTGAGTAACACAGGCGAAGTGAAGTTCTCTTCTTCCACTCATATTCAAAATGCCTTGGTCATTTAAAATTGGGGTAATGTAATTCCTTCTACCAATATTGTAGCAGAAACGTACACATGCATTTTGTACCCTTTGTATCGCTCTAACTGTACTTGCCGAAAGTCTTGGACCGTAAATAGAACTACAATAGTTAAATTGGGAGAGTACAAGGGATTCACATAAAAGCACACGGAGTTTCTCGCTTATATAATTTCTGATTTTATACAGTGTCTTAAGTTTAAAAAACGCAGTTTTAATTTTATTATTTATGTGTTCCTCATATTTTTGCTCGCCATCAAGGATAAGACCAAGATTACGAGCTGAACTGACCCTCTCGAGTGCGACATCGTCAATTTTAATATCAACTTTATTCTCCAGTACCTTATTGATCTGCTTTTTTGTGCCTAATACCAGCATTTGTGATTTATTTGCATTGAGACATAGGGAGTTATGTTTTGACCATGTTTGAATATTTCCAAGATCTTCGTTAATTTTGTTTACAGCCTCTCTTGTGTCCTTACTATCGAATGAGTAGTATAATTGTGTATCATCCGCGTATAGATGGTATTTACAGTGTTTAATGTGTGTATGAAGATCAGCAGTAAAAATAGTAAATAGCACAGGACTCAATAATGAACCCTGTGGTACACCTTTTTCTAATGTTTTCATACTTGATACCTTAGGTTCGCCATTTCTGTCTTCAATAACTACTCTTTGTTTTCTATGTGTCAAAAATGACTGGAACCATTTGCAAGTGTTATTTGAGAAGCCGTAATATTTTAACTTAGCTAATAGGAGATCTGGCTGCAAACAGTCAAAGGCACGGGAATAATCAAGAAGCACCATTATGCTGCTCATCCCTTTATCCGAGGCTTCAGTAAGGTCATCAGTTACATTGAGAAGCGCAGTTTCTGTTCCGTAACCTCTTCGAAAGCCAGACTGGAACTTTGGCACTATCTTTTGGTGCTCTACGTATTCTTGTACCTGTGTTAGAACAACTTTTTCCAGGACCTTAGACAGAACAGGCAAGATAGAGATAGGACGCAGATCTTTCAATTCAGTTACGTTGTTCTTTTTCGGTATTGGCCTTACCTTCGCCTCTTTCCAGCATGATGGGAATGTATTTGATTCTATTGACTTATTTATAATATTTGTAATGGTAGGCAGAGTCACTTCTAGAGTCATCTTAATCATGTCAATATCTATGTCATCTAATCCTGATGCTTTTGTCTTTATATTATAGATGATTTTTTTCACCTCCTTTTGTGTCACTGGTTTTATATTTAGGATATTGTCTGTTTGTATATTGGTACTAATTGTATATTTTGTCGTCTGGTCTGAATTAGGAATAAATGATGGCAATGTCAGAAAATGTTCGTTAATTTTCTCCGGGTCGTTTAGATTCTCGGGAATGATACTTAAATTTTTAGTGTCGAGTTGGATAGTATTTTTTATGTTTCTCCATAGAAACGCGGGTTTATTTATATTTTTATTAATATAACTAGCTTCTGCCCGCGGCTTCGCCCGCGTGGAATTCATTTATATCGCGAAAGAGAATTTTAATACAAACTTTCATCCCCTATTTCAAGCCTTTACGGGTTGATTTTTTAAAAAAAAACGTAACCTACGTGTGACTCTGTGTCTTCAACTATTTTCATTCCGAATTTCATCCAAATCGGACCAGTGGTTTAGCCGTGCAAACGTCACAGTCATACAGACAGACAGACAGACTTTCGCATTTTTAATATTAGTATGGATAATACATTTTTTATGATTGTACCTAAATTCAAGATGGGCGCCGATACAAAATGGCGGGTTACACATTAGGACTTCATAACAACCGCAGAATGGGTATCAAATTAATGGGATTGATTGGTAGAATACACCTCATTCCGAAAAACTGATAACTTGAAACACATCGTCAGACCCTAAAATGGTAAAATATGGACTGGTTTTACTATGCTTATATTACCAACCACCAGTATCCTTAACCACTCCAATTTATTAAGAAGTTCCACTCTATGTTTTGAACCCGTCATCAGACCTTCACCATCTTTAAGAAGTATAGGTACATATATTTGAAATCCATTTAAACTTAATAGAAGAAGAATATGAAAATTGTTTAACAAATAAATGAAATGGAATAATTGTTTACTTAATACCCACTGCTCATTACGGAGTGGGAATTATTACGAAACTCAAACCAATAAACCATAAACGGAACGCCGGGAACAAAAGAGTGAAGCCAGCAAAAAGTCAGCCTAGCCTTGTAATACACACGGCGGCACTCACACCAAAACGACTTTTGTGTTCTAAATAATAAAATATGAATGAAGCTTTGTGTTCCAAAAAATAAAGTTTAAATTTGTTGCGTTCAAACTGTCAACATAGGGCATTCAATTGGTTTCGATGTGAGCTTTCGGCTGACTTTTGCCGGCTTCACTCTTTTGTTCACAGCGTTCCGTCTATAGTTTATTGGTCTGAGTTACGAAATATGTAAAATATTCCCACTCATCCTCATTGCTGGAAACCTATTATGATGTAGGGGAGTAAGCCCTACATTTGTACATTAATTGTAAGATATTGTAGGTATAGTCCTACAACGATCTTTTGGCGCGTGGCTGATGTTAGAGTGACAGAAACAGCGCCTTACAGTTTGCCTTCCCTATAAGGTGCTGTCTCTGTCACCCACACGTCATCCACGCGCCAAAAGATCGTTGTAGGACTGTAAAGTCAACCCTAATATCAGTTTCCTTAGTAACGAAAATAACACCATTGTCATTGTAATTCTTTATTTGTTGTCATTCTCATTGTACAAATATCACATCAAAAACATCGATAAAATAATAAGTATTTTCTAAAAACGAAACCTGGCTAGATCAATTTTTCGCCTCCAAAACCGCCTTTAGTACATAGTATCTCAATGCCTGTAGACTAAATTTCATGAAAAATCTTTGTTGCTCGGTTAGGCCCGATTCCCACTATACCTAGAGCAGGTCACAGTTCTCGGTCCGATGTCGGTACGGTAAAGTATAGGTACTTATATTTAGAAACTATGAGTATGAGGGCATTCATACTATCGTTCCGAGTCATGTTTCGGTTCATCACTCCCCGGCAACGACAGAAAGAATCTAATTTGTAATGATATGTCTTGATCATCATCATCTTCCTACCCGTATCCCAATTTTATTTGGAGTCGGTGCATATGTTCTTCTCTTCCATTCTTGCCCATTAGCCGTCACTTCTTTCCCTAACTCCCTAATCTTTCATATCACCTTTCACACAGTCCATCCATCTTTTCTTTGGCCATCCTCGTGTCCTCCATCCATCCACATTCATATCAAGAACTCTTCTCGTCACATGCGTTTCCTCTCGCCTCATCACATGTCCATACCACGCCAACCATCCTCCTTTCAACTTTTCAGTTATATCAGCTACTTTCAAACTTCCTCTAATATACTCATTAATGATATGTCTTGATAGTGTTTATTAATAAAATTATTTACATAACACAGTTACTTGCAGACTGAGAATTATTACGAAATATGAAAAAAATCCGTACAAATTTTTATTGGCGTTTCTCGTGAATTGTATGATACCTACATTAAATTTTAGTCAAAATCTCTTCATTTTACAGTAGAATCCCTAATATCCGGCATTCGATATCTCTCTCGTCTCGGCTCTTATTGCCAACTTAAAATGTGATGAAAAAAGTTGTTGCTTTAAAGATTAATTTTCCATACAAATAAGTAAGTAAAATAGAATCATATTTGATTATGTAAATCTGGATATATTGGTTATTTTCACTATTACTTTAACATTACGTACTCTGTTATAATGACGCCCGGTATATGTGGTATGACAGAGACGGAATAAACAATTACAGTAAGCGAAAGCGAGGCATCGCTATGTAGTTTTTCATTTTTTTAGACAAATAGAATTAAAACAATATAAGGCCGAACTAAGGGCTCATTTATGTTTTTTAAATCTCTGCAATAGATTCTACAACGTGACTGAACCGAAGAGAGATTGTATGTGAAAATGATAAGATTTTGCCACACCGATACCGGACCGCGAACAAACCGACCGGCAGTGTAGTGAAGATCCGGCCTAAGTATTAGATGGAAGACGTCATTTTGTACTTCTCTATTGTCAAACGTCTAACCAGATCTTCTCTCTCTTTCGTGTCGACAGTAAATCTTATATCCCGCGGGAACCGATTTGATTTTTGAAAAAAAAAGTAGCCTATATGTGACTCTGGGTCTTCAACTATTTTCATTCCGAATTTCATACAAATCGGACCGGTGGTTTAGCCGTGATAACGTCACAGACAGACAGACAGACAGACAGACAGACAGACAGACAGACAGACAGACTTTCGCATTTATAATATTAGTATGGATAGTCAAAGTATGCCTTCTTCTCTCGTTCTATAGATGCTGTAACAAAATTTTTAAGGCTGCGATAGTAATTTTTCGAAGAGTTTTTTTTTATTTACTGCAGTTATCTAGTGTTTCGGCTTGATTCATTTGTAGGGACGAGAACTTTACACTTCCATGTTGAATTGAGCGCCATCTGGCGAGTAGTTTTTGAGTTATCTCTGCTTATCAAGGTTGAAGTCGGTTATTTTTTTTTGTAAAAAGCAATTATTATTATCAGTTTATCCCCCTTTTCTAGGCTTTACGCTCCCTTAGGAACATAATAGTTATATATTTCAGCTTCTTGCGTTCAGTAGTTTCGATCGGATGTACGTTATCTGATATTCAGTCACATAAGTAGGTAACATTAGTCCGTCACAGTAACGGAAGATTTGATTTGATATTCGTGTAAAGTACCCAAGTACCCAAGTCCTCAAGATCACGCAATACAGGAACTTGTACTAAATAGATGATATAGATTAATGACTAATCTAAGTGCCGGACATACATATTAATAACACCTAAAGGTCGGGAAAGAACAAGGTTTATTCACCTCTATCTAATGATAATGATTAAATCAGATAAGACTGTCCTGCGTAAACGGAAATGCGATTTACACAATTAAAAATTAAATCATACGTCCTTTTGGTAAGTCCCCTTGCTGAAAAACATAGAAATGACACCATCCTTGCAAAGGTCCTTGAACCAAAGGTGATCAATGCCTCCTTTTAACGACTAATTTTGATAATGATCAATACACTTCTTTTGTGATCAATAAGACGTGCTCGTTAATCAAAGATTTAATCGACAATCAACGATTAGAAAATAAATTGATTCGCTAATTTAAAAGTAATTAAATTTTAATTTAATCTAATTTAGTGCTTCTCCTTTTAACAAGTCAGTGATGTTTTTGTTTGAAAATGATTATCTCAAATAGCCGGACAATATTAAGTTTAACAGTTCGGTCTTACGGAACATTGAACTTGGTAACAGATCGGCATTGACCCAATTGCACCATCCATGGTTCAACGGTCGGGTGAATGCGAGAACGAACAATTCAGATAGAACGGTTATTATTATCTAACAGCGGCTATCCTATCACGTTTCACTTCGGAATATGTAGTTCGGAATAATAATGTAGGAAAATATTTTAAACTGTACAAAGTTCATCACAGGATAATTAAAGAAAATGCTTGATACCTAGAATGCATAATTATACATATACTGAAGTTCAAAGGAAACAATGAGAACCTCTCATGCTTAAATTAAAGTAAAGTAGGTACCTATGTATAAGTAAATACAGTCAATGAATTTCTATACGTGAGATTTTGGATTAAGATTTAGTCCCCCTAGATCAGTGTTTTTCAAACTGTGGGTCGCGACCCCTTGGGGGGTCGCGAAGCTTCTGTAGGGGGGTCGCGAGAAATCAAGAGTAATTCAGTAAAAAAACAATAAGGATTGAAAATATTGATTAATTGAAAGAGAATTTTGACAAAAGGATATACTCATAAACATTTCTATGTTTCAATACAAACAAATGAACAAAAAATATCATCCTAAGACATAACATTTTAACATGAGTTAATGCGAAGGTTGTGCTCGTTTTTGAATAATCGGTTTCATCCATCGTGGATCTGTATTTGCTACACTTAGAATGAAATCGTTTTCCTAAAATACTAATATTAAATATTGTATTGATCGATACTAATAATATAACGAGGAAAGGTTTGTTTGTTTGCATTGAATAGGCTCCCAAATTACTGAACCGATTTAAAAAAAACCTTTCACTGTTGGAAAGCTACACTACTCCCGGGTGACAAAGGTTATATTATTATATTTTCAAAAAAAAATCGGGATCCTTAATAAAACTGCGATAATTTAGCCCAAAGTGTAAAAAAACTGAAGAGTTTGTTTGAACGCGCTAATCTCAGGAACTACTAGTTCAATTTAAAAAAATATTTCAAGGTTAGATAGCCCATTTATCGAGAAAGACTATAGGCTACTTTTCCACTGTATAGTTCCCACGGGACGCAGGTGAAACCGCTGACAGAAGCTAGTATGTGATAAAAAAGTGAAGGACGGGGGGGGGGGGGGGGGGCGGTGAAATATTTTCTTATGCCAGGGGGGTCGCATCATGAAAAAGTTTGAAAAACACTGCCCTAGATCATCAATATTGAAGTGCAGAATGGTAGAAAATTTTGCGTTGCCCTTGAAGTTTGTAATTTCCCTGAACTGCTGTTCAGGGAAATGTAATTTACCATGTAGCGTCCACACCTATTTGCGCAGTTAAATGAGCAGACGGAACAAATTAAATGTGGCCCTTTCAATAAATCCACCATAATAATCTAATCAAGATCAGGATCGTGGTAAGAATTTGGCTTTCTATTCAGAGGGCCTGGGTTCGAATCCCACCTTGGATTTTACGGACTTTGCAATCGAAACGTATAGAAAACACTTTATTGTTGGTCCTAGAAGTCAGGTTAGCTATCCAGATAGTAAAATTTCTACCACTATGTACGAGTACAAATTAAACAAGGTGGTACTGGGTGCCCTTCAATAGGCCTTCAAGGCTTGACCGTCACAGCCTTGTCCTTTGTTCAGCAGTGTGCAACCACTAAAAGTAGATAGATTTGTCGGCCATTGAACGAAAACAGATTTCCGTTATATCACTCTCCAAACTCTTAAGGCTACGTTGCCATTTTAACATCAGACGGGATTGTAGTTAAGGGCTAACTTATACTAAAACAATTATTCCGTAAGCAGTTCCTATTTGGCCCGAGCAAGGCATGTTATACCTACGCAACGTTTTCATCGTACGCGTCTCAGAAGGACGACTAGAGAATCGGAATCTGATTCGCATATCCAATGTTCTTTGCCTATTACTTTGCAAAGGACTACTTTCTTCTAACAAACCCATTTATAGTCAACTACTTTAAACTAGTACCTATAGCAGGAATAGAGGAATAGTTTTAACATTGAACACATTAACACATGAACCGTAGGGCGCAAATCCTGAAGGCATTTAAATTTATTTTCGGAAATTGTGTGAGAATGAATTATCGCTTACTTCCTCGAAAAAACATAACACCTGAGATTCTCAATAATGTTCTTAAATGTGTGAAATCCGCACATGGTCAATGTGGCGGACTTTGGCCTGAACATCTCACATATTTAGAAGAGACCCTTGCCCAGTTATAGTCAACAATTGTCAATAATTTCCCAATAGGACAACACTATGGATTGCGATAATGATGATGATAAAAACTCAGGTTTGTATTATTATTTTCAATTCTTATCATTTATAAACATGTTCCTGTTGAGGGCTTGAGAGCCAGTTATTCTTTCTTAATTTTCTCTTCTTTCTTTGTTGGCCGGCAAAGCTTCGTTGATGCTTTTGGTAACGCTAATGTCCTTGGGCCATGTTGACCATTTGCCGATGTGTGACTCGTCTCATTTATCAACTATAAACATAAAAAACACCAACATTTTTCCCACGTCTGAAAGTTTAGAACGTCATTGAATGTAAAAACTCGCACTTGACCTGGGTTTTACCCTTTAAATCTGAACCCTGCGGTGTCACGTAACAACTAACAATGATGGTAATTGCTGGTAATTGCAATCGATAATAGTTCCCTAACATGCGCGAATAACACCAAAGTGATCACGCAAAGACAAGCAACGTTAATAGTTAACACCACTGCAATTGCTGAAGTCCAGTTTTTACATTCGTTGACACACGCGAACATACAAAGATATAAATTGACAAACTTTCCGCCACGGCTTCGTACGCGTAGATTTTTTTGCTTCAATTTATCCCCTTTTTTATCCCTTTACAGGATAATTTTTAATAATCCTCTCCAAGTACGTCACAAGTGTCACTACACACACACTAAACTCCCCAAGGAGCAAGCAAACCTTGCGATCCGTAGTTTCGGCTGTAAGTTGTCCGCATGTTAGTCATACATTCAGTTACAAAAATATAAATTATTAATTTCATTTTCGCAGTTCAAACCATGAGAATCTTATAAAAACGAATGCAGTTCTGCGTATCTACTAAAAATTTAGTTACTTAACTTGGGGCTGGGTCGTATTACGCCGTTCAACTTGATTTGGTTTGATTTAACATAACTACAAGAGGTGTCATCAAAAGTTCAGATGTTATGTCGTTAATTTAGCTACTAAAGTTTACCTATCAAGCAACGAAACCCTGATGGATAAAACAAGTGAATGTGAATCAATTTTGTTGATACCAATTATGTTAGACCTTAAAGTTACTATACATACATTTATTTAACTTAGATGCATGTACGGACATCCACCAGCTACAATGTTTTTTATTCGTTTGTTAATTTAGATGCTAAGCGGGCAAAAAAAAAATAATAGAACTTATTCATCTCTAAGACGTAAAAAATTACTAAGGACATCATTTTGGCATGAGAAATTTTTTGCGTATAATTTTGAACTGTATGTTTGCTAAAACTCGTGCATGTGAGTTTGCTGAATGTGTGTGAGCAAATAATTGTATTATATTGATAACCTGGGCCCTTATTCTGCTAACTAATAAATGCTTCAATTGCAGCTCAATTCAATAATTTGACATATTTTTGACACATACCCCATACAAAATTTGTCAAACCATTCAATTGAGACCCAATTTATCCATTTATAAATTAGAATCGGGGGCTGACCGTCTACGAATTTCCGGCCATTTTGAGTTATAGCATAGCAATGTCACACAAATAAACAAAAAACAATACGGCCTCCTAAAGGGTGAAGGCAATGTGGGAAGTCCACAACAGCAAAAATGCCAAGAGAAAACAAGTTTATATGGCTATCAAATTAATATAACAAGGTAAGGTTACGGTTAGTTGTTTAAAAATATTCATAAACTGTAGGTATATACCTACTTACATATACAATCTTTAACATATTCTTAAAAGTAATTAATATTACAAGTTTGCATAGTTACTTGGAAGCAATTGGTCTTCAACATCCAATCTTATAATACACATTATAACATTAAACCTTTAAAACCTTTATTGTGTGAGGTAAGTTAATTTGCAATACTCATCGGCCGTCCAGCTCGTGATCAAAAAGGAGGCAAATCTTCTGATTGAGGGGAGGGGATTTTCAAGGCAGGTTTTTAAAGGGAACAACTACCATAGGTAGATATAGCTATGGTAGTCCCTTTAAAAACCTGCCTCGAAATATAATATCCTTTATCCCATGTCCAGAGAGGGCAAGTTAAGTCCCACTCCACCCTTGCCTTCTGCCCCATGGTATCGTAAGTAATTTATGGAATGCCTCCTAACATTATCAAATAATTCATCTTAAATTAGCTTCCTGTATAAACAAAACTATAAAAAATATAAACAATCTATATTCCAATAATAGAAAGATACACACAATCATTCCAATGTCAATACGCCAAATTATACGAGTAGGTACATACTGACTTACCTTGCGCACTTGTACTTAATTCGTATTATTTACGAGTAGATAGCCTACATTTGCATAATAATGAATAATTTTGAGGGTATTTCTCAATGAAATTGAAGCCAAGTGTGTTTCAGTGCAGACAATATAAGGTTCCTTACTGACTTTTATAAAATGCATTCATAAATAATTACTTAACTTTTACTTGGAAGTGACGAGATACCTACTTACATTAATCGTCTACGCAACCCGTTACGCAACCCGCAGAAGACTGAAACTTAAACTGCGTATGATCCGCAGCGTGAAATTTCACGCATGCGGGCCAATCCCGCGTGACACTAAAAGCGCCCTAAGCTATTAAAAAGTGATTTAATATTAAAAAGGTATCTATAATAGCATTGCATTTCCTGAACTGAACCGTTAATTCAGCAACTGACTGGCAACAAATACAAAGTTTATACCTAAACAAAAAAGGAAATTCTTTCTTTCATAAGTGAGGTACAGTCTTACAAGGATCTTTTGGCGCGTGGTTCACATGTGGGTGACAGAGACAGCGAATTACAGATAAGTCGAACTGTAAGGCACTGTCTCTGTCACCCTCACGTCAGCCACGCGCCAAAAGATCCTTGTATGTAGATCTATATTTTCTGTTACTGACATAAAATATAACTATTATGGGTGGACTGGTGTGATGAAACCTTACCAGCCCTTTTTAACTTGTAATATACGGTAAGTGATGATGTGGACTTAGATGATAAAATGCATAGTTCGTAGATCTTAGATGATAAACTTTCTAAATTAATTATGGCCACATAGATCAGAAATGGTCGCAGTGGCCTCACGGGGATACTTGTTCCCCGTGCCCACCCGTGCCCTATATCACCAAATAATAATACTAAATTAAATTATTGTCACCTTTGACTATAAAACAACAATTTTATAACAAAGATTCTATTTTTATGATACTTTAAATCGGGGAAACGTTAAATACCTATCTAATACTAATAATACCAATGAAATTTACTTAATATACTATGACAGTGTACTTAAAACATGGACGAAGGGAAAAATATAAACGTTAAACAACAATTTCATAATTTAACTCACTGTGTCATGATCTATATAAATCTAGACACCAAAGAACCCAAATTATTTCGAAGCAGGTTTCGAATTTTTAATTTCAAATATACATTTTAAGAAAGATCACCTTGACTTCCAAAATACGTGCCATAGGTACTTTTGACTGACATTAATGTAACAAATCAAAATAATTAAGCGTTACGGAAGTAGTTTACAAAGTAGCCCGACCTGCTTCAAGGTATTAAACGGAAACACTGTCCAGACTTTCAAGCCAGATTGTATTAATCTGTACGAATCATTTACCTACTATGCGGAGTTCCCGTAATGTAGGTACCTATCAGCCGATGCTTCGATCCAGAAATACCATTCTCAGTGAAATAACTTTTGAAAGCGGTTAAGTAGTAATTGAGATTCTTCATTACAAATCTTTATTCTTTAAATATTACTTGAGACAGGTGAAAGATAACTTCGTCCTTAGTACACTACACGTCGGCAAAGCTCGAAGAATCACAAATGTTCTTTTTTATGTTAACCAACAAAAAAGCAAACGAGGCACTTACTTGATGGTAGGTAAGTGGTGAATCGTCCATGCTGGCAAGAAAAATAATACCTAAATAAATAAAATAAATAACGCAACACCCACATAGTCCTCGGTGGACTCCATAGTGGGTGCCATGAACAAAACACAAGAGGACGGGACAAGGACACACAACCAGACCGAAAACGGAAATTTTAACTCAATATTCAAATTTTATGCCTCTGGGCATCAAACCAAGGACCCTTGAACCAACATTCGGCATGTTAAGCTATTGAACCATTCGAGTCGTCAAAAAGAAAAAGGAAAGAAAGGAAATATTGACTTTAAAGCTCCCTGTCGGAATACGACATGTCGTTTGGCGGCTGGTTCAAGGAAAATTTATCCCGGATAGGGGTTACATCCACTATGCCATAGTCCACCACACTAGTCAAGTACACATTCATTAGTTTTAGATTGATTAAACATTAAACTGCACAAAATTCCGAAAAGGCATAACGGCGTGCCCTGGGATTCGAACCTGGTCCGTATAGGAGACAGGATTCTTAATCACTAAACTCTATCAGATCTACTCGTCCGCAAGCTATGAATACAAAAAAAAAACCATTACCAACAATCCTTCTACTTCAAACCAAAGCAAATAAACAAAACCCAGGACAACGTTAAATAGATGAAAGTTTGCTTGTGAAGTGAATTGTGAATCGAGACGGAAGCCTTCACCTTGCGACTTCACCCAGTCAGCCGTGACGTGGCGGCGGAAAGTGAAAAACACACAACTTATTATTTAACAATATCGGGGTCAAGTTCATTGGGTACGGTTGGATACTCTCACTGCTTCTGTTGCCACTCTCTTTATAATCGATTGGATTACGTCGGCGTTATAAGAACTGGGTCGGATCGAATAGTCTAGTCTAGTGTCTACGATATTGTATTGCATTGTAATGTTTTGTGTGCGATTCATACAAGGTATTGATGAATTTGGGCAAGGCTTGGCCGTTTTTAAAACTTTTTCAGAAAACGTAAAATGATTTCTTAATATACTCATTACATTGTGCTTAAGGCTAGTAGAATCATGGCTTGTAGAATGTGAAGCTTGGCGCATCATGATTTTCTCGGCTTATTTTAGGTGAAATGTTTTTAAGGGATCTATAATTTACATAAAACATTAAACATTATATATTTTAATTTACATAAAATTATTTATTATAATTTACATAAAACATTAGCCCGAGGGCTTGTCAATTAACTGCTACAATTGATAAAGAATTTTTCGGGCACGGCCAGAAGTTAGATAGTGGAAAAATTTCTTGAATGGTTCCGTGTGTAGGAGAATACGTTAATAACAAAGAGTAATATAATACATGGGGGTTAATAATCTTGCCAATGTCAGTGGTGAATTCATTACATAATTCACTGAATAAATTATACGTATATACCTACTCGTTAAACAAATTGTTTATTTCTAAATTAGCGCACTTTTCCATCTTACGGCTACGTTGCCATTAAATAACATAATAGGCGTCCGATTGTTCTCTCCGATAGTCGGATCCAATAGTCTGATCAGACAAATTCAGACAATCGAATCGGACGACTATCAAATCGGACGTGTACCTATTATGTATTCAGACAAAATGTATGGCACGAGTGCCTTTCGATTGTCTAATCAGATCCGACTATCGGAGAGGAAAATCGGACGTCTATTGTGTCCTTAAACATCAGGAGGGATCGTAGTCGTAAAGCTGAGGAGTTTGTCCGTTTGTTTAAACTAATCTCAGGAACTTCTGGATCGAGGAATCGAATACAAAAATAATTGATCAAATCGAATTTGATCAATTATTTTTGTCAATATTATAGTCTATTTTAACATTATAGTCTATTATATCTATTATTCTAATATTATAATATTATAGTCTATTTGTCAAGGAAGGCTTTAGGCTATATATAACATCACGCTACGACCAATAGGAGCGGAGCAATAAGTTTTACGATGCAAAGCGAGGGCGTCTACTAGTTCAAGATAAAAAAGCATTTTTGCGAATAAGCTGTTCAAAACTGAATTGAAACAAAATTAAAATTAATTACTTCGGCAACGTTTACCTTCAAAATAACAACTAATTCTAAATAAAATAATACAATACGATAAAATGCACACCTACCTTCATTAAAGTAACAACTCAATATGGGTTAATGAGTTCCTAATGAATGTGGTAAGTAAATAGTTATTCCTGATTAAAATAATTGCAAATAGACTTTTCACGGACAGTAATTTTTATTACACACGGATATACCGACGCATAGATAAAGGTGAGTCTGATAACGGAAGGAAGGATGGTTGTATGGACCTTGCTATACTTCCGACGGTATGGTAACCTAAGAAACTCAATGACCTCAAATAGATTAATGTGTCTACTGTATAAATGAATTAATTCTATAAAATCGAACCGTACGCCTTCGAAAACAACCTACTGTTACTTTTTTCATGGCTGTTGGACATGTGCTACATGACAATCAATAGGTATTTTTTCCGACAAGTCATGTTGTTCATGATCGTTGAGAGTCACTCTGATCGTAAAAACTTTGTTCATCTTAATCTTAAGTCATCGAAAATATTGTTCTTCAAGGTGACGCTTGTTTCTTTAAAAGCATAATAAATAAAGGCTCCGATAAATTCGGAACATATATCCGTATATGTGATGGCTGGCATTGGAAGGGTAATTCTGCATGCTCGTTTCTTGTGCTACCACCCTCGTTTAAAGATCGACTGTGAATGATTTTTGCGACTTTTTGTGACGGACGCCAATAATAATGTTACGTGTCAGGAGTACTGGGTTCGAGAAAATGCCAAAATGTACCACAAAGACTTTATTGTACTCGTAGATACACAAATTCCACTATGTACACAGTACACACCAAAACACTCTGCACGTAGGTACTCGTAAACACTCGTCGAACACTGTATCGCTCGTAGAAATCACTTCACTTCTCACTGGTATCGCTCGTAGGTATCGCTGGTATCTTCCTGGTTTCGCTTCCGAAACTAGAATGCCACCCGTTGACCAAGTGCCCCCTTTTATACCACTCACGCACCATTCATGCCAATCCAGAATGTTCCCGCAATTTTTGGAATACCTAACGGCTTAGTATATTCCTTGCAATCGACTTTCAACCTTAAGACTATTGCCGTAAGGTCGAAGCGTCGTGCGTACCTACTTTCGAGACGGCAGCGCGCGCTATTGTTCCTATTGTTTGCTCGACATGTTTATGGCCCCTATTGTTTATTGTTTCCGGTGTAGCGAAGTAGATGCGCCAGGGTTGTCACAATATTTTGGTCCTTTACCTTCTTTTTTCTAAGCAATTGTTAGTGTTCTTCACAAGAAAGCACCACTTACGCTACTTATACCTAAGTAGTGCTAATTTTGCACAGTGTTAGTACCGTCGTTATTTGTTTACGATAAGAATTAAATAGCAAGTCCTTAGCTCCGCATCGTTGAGTTATCAGATAATAAGGTGTGAATTTATGCAGGCCATGGTTAAGACACCCGATAGTTTGAACTAGAATTATGTAATTAATACATACAATCCGATGTAAATTACACTCAAGGCTGTTCCGCGGCCACCGACAGACGATGGAATAATTATTCATCCATTAGGTAGTAGGTATTAATAATTATAATATATACAAATATAACGATTATAGGCGTAACCAGGTAGTGGCAAGGGGGGGTTTTGGTGTCATCCGATGAAGTACCTACGGTTGTTGTACACTTTAGAAATCCCTTTTAACTGTTTAAAAACATTTGATGCCCCCTCTAAAATTCCTCCTGGGTCGGGAGCTTTGTCCTCCTGCCCTGGAACAAGACCTTTGCCTTAGAGAAGCTTTAAAGTTTATGATCAAGTGCTTGGAAGCTTGGAACTTCGAACCTCTGACGGCTAACGATATAAGTAAGTCAGTTTTCCAAAGACGGCCCCATGCAAATAACGCTTTTCAGCCAAATTTTGTTGAATTTGTTCAAAATAGGTACCTAATTGCCTACTTAAAGATATCCTTTTAAGGGTTAATATGGGATAGTTTTACTCGACAAGCATTCCAAAATATCTTCGTTGCTTCCCTCCATTCAGTAAGCTCCACATAATTTGACCGCTCTCAATGAAAGTAATGAAAAAATGTAGTGCAATGTTTACATTGACAGATTTGAAATGTAATTAGTACTAAAAAATCTACGTTCACATACGTAAACTCCTACACTTACATTCCCTTCTTAACAGAGCATGGATATACCTTATTGGATAAGGCAGCACAAACACACCTACGACCTGCGTACAAATAGGTAAGATATTGTCCGCGGCTGAGAATCTAACTCAAGAGTCCTCGATTAACAGGCACTGTCTTTACTCAGTAAACAAAGCCGTTTATAAACTACACGAGCATATCTACCATACTCAGACCAAAGTTTATGGTCTGACCCTACATAATATTCCAAGAATGATTAGAATCGGCAATGGTCACACGATAATCGTAAACAATTTCAGAAATATTTAAACACCTAATAATATCATGCTGAGTCTTCATTAAAAAGTGAATTAAGGACAAGCGTGGGACTAAGGAATAAGTAGGTATTACGAGTATATTTACGACACAAAAAGCATAATTATAAAGATAATAAAGACTTGAAATTCGAACCTTCTGAAAGGACCTATTAGATATTAGAGCTTCCTATCTCATACACATAGATAAGTTTGGAAATTGTTTGTTTATCAATTTGTATCATAATAGTAGATTATATAACAAGGGAGCAAAGTAATATATAAAGTATTATTGCAAGGGAGCAAAGTAATATATTGTTGCGTGATCGACAAAGTTAAGCAACTGCGGGCGCGGTCGGTAGTCGCAAAATATCTTGAGCGCTTCCGTGCTTCGGAGGACACGTAGGTAAATCCGTCGATCCCGGTTGTTATCGATAGATAGCAGTCGTCAAGCCGTGTCGGAGGCCTTCGGGTGGCTTGAAAACTTTCGACACTGGGTTGGCCACTAACCCCTCCAACAATCCGCACTGGAGCAGAGTGGTGGAGTATGCTCTTCTAGGGCTCCTCAATAATGAGCAGAGACCCGTGCTCAGTAGTGGGCCATTAATGGGTTGGAGACATTCTTCACGTCAATAACAAAGTTATGAAAATTTTAAATCACGTACCTAGCTAGGATTTTTTATGGTTTTCAGATAGCAATCGAGTAGGTATGCAGCACTACCCTTCCGCTGCCGCCCATGACTTTGATCGACCCATAACACGATCAAATTGAGACTAGGATTATAAGACCACTTATCAAAGGTTTTTATGAATAATGTTTAATTGTCAGTTCGTTACCTAATTAGTAGATAGGTACCAATGAGTTAATTAGTAGATTTGAGGACTATTAGTGATAGTCCTATTAGTTATTAAATAATGTTCTAGTTAGTAAGTACTTAACTGTTTGTAAGAAACTTCTTAAATCGGTCATAATAGTTGTATGTAATTCCTAGCAGTAGGTAATGTACCTAATATTTACATAATAGGTAGGTACAAGACGTAATATATTAAGTTGCTTTATGTCCTTGGCCCAAATTCCCAAACTAAGTAGTAGGTACTATTACGGTATTTGCCACAAACGTTTACTAATAGAGCAATTTGCGAATAGACACCAATTTATAGATCACTAGTTCTATCCTTCATTTGCATGTGGGAGTTGAATATTCTAATTTATAATAGACGCAACAGTTCAGGTAGGTACTTTAGTCATGATTCCATGCTTCGAGATTAATACCTATTATCTAGTCTGTGGAACTACTTCTTTGATCTCAGGTACTAATTTTTTTACAGAAAGTAGCAAACGAGCATGCAGTACCTACCACCGTTCCGCTGCCGCCCAAGAAAACCTGTGACCGACATTTTTTAAAACCTGAAGGGCTGACGTAACAGCGGACAAGCCATCGGATGGTAAGTGGTCATCGTCACCTATGGACACCAGCAACACCAGGGGAGTCACCAGTACAAGGCTGCCCCTGAAGGAGAGATCTTTTTACACCCTTCTGAAAAAATCCCATGTCAAAGAGCTCCGGGAATAGGTACTTACCTCAGAAAGTAGCTCATTCCACAGCAAGTTAGTACCTAAGTAAAGCTCGGCTGTTGACTCACTCAAGAAACGTACAAAATATGACACTCCATGTAAACCAGAGAAATGCATAAATACCGCATATACATACAAGCGAGTAGTGGCTGACTGTTCACACGCCGGTGAGAACCTACCTACCCATCATACCTACTCCGCGTTGCAACCTGCACAGTACCCAAGATCGTTGGGCTCTGTAACATCCAGTTTAATCCCAAAAATAAGTACTAAACCAAACGTGCCAATAGGGTTTTTTTATCTTATTGGCAGGCAACACAATGCCTTCAGAGCCACCGTAAGCAGGCGTTCAAGGCATGCACTGCACGCGGTCGGCTCGTCCAAGGGGGCAAAAAAAGGATCACGCGGGGGCGGCATGAGATATTATGTATTTAGGTTAGGTAGTTAAAGCAACGACAGGGGGGGGGGGTGCGGAAAGTTATCGCACGCGGTTAACAGCAGCCCTGGTGCCTTATAATACATTAAAACGAAAATGAAACTCCTTTCGATAGATCTAAGTAATAATTTATTCAATGGTTAACCAAAATAAATAATTTTAACTTCACCGTCACCGTAATATTCGTTGACTGCCAGTTATTATTTTTATTCTTCATTTTTCAAGACAGTAAAGTGTGTATTCTATTTATGTCATAGCCTAGTTACCTTGATTTGTTGATTCATTTTAATTAGAGACTACACAGCATGCAACGTGTTTTTCGTGAGACTTCTCATAGTTTAGGCATCCGTCTAATTAAAGGTAGGCATGGAGATCCTATCGAGATGATGCCAAGGTGAATAAAGTAGGATGGAAAGACGGGAAATCATTGTTTAGAGTTAATTGGTCTTATAATTTTCTTACCGGTAGATATTATTTTTTATCTATTAGGGATATGCCTTTGGCTTCATTACTTAAAGTAGGCCTACAGTAACTACGTTGTTTTACTCTATTACTATAGCTCTTGGATTATCGTAGTGTGCGACAAAAACAGGTTTTTCAGCCGAAACCGAACTTTCAGCCTGGCTCTCAGTTTTAGGCGAAACCAAAGTTAAGGCCGAATGTAAGATTTTTGGCCGAAAGTGGCCAAAAATTAAATTTTCGGTTAGTCACTATCACGAACACTCGAATTTGGCGCGGCCGAAAAAGTTTCGGCCATTTTTGGGCCGAAACCGAAACTAAGACCGAAACTAACTTGGCGCGGGCGCGCGGGGTACCCACGCACGCTAAACTAAGAGCTCCGTGTTATAAAAATATTTGTATCGTGAAATAGTGTGTAAAAGTCCCGAAGAAGTAAATAAACAGCCTAAGTAAATCAGAAGAAACAATATGTGCAATAACAATAAGTGCTAAAACGTTATAAAAATATTTGTATCGTGAAATAGTGTGTAAAAGTCTCGAAAAAGTAATTAAACAGCCTAAGTAAATCAGTAAATCAGAAGAAACAATATGTGCAATAACAATAAGTGCTAAAACGTTTAAATAATACGGCATTATGAATCAAAATAACTTTGTTACGGTTAATACAAGTGAATTGTTATAAGTAAAGAGTGACTCACGCTGATATAAGTGCATCAAACGCAATTCAAATAAGTTTTTACCCACCAACCACAAATAAAAAACTACTGAGTATATTGATATAACTCGTTATTTCGTCCAAGTTGCAGTGGCTCGTATGGCCTAATGGTTAAGCTGCTAATGAAAGAGTCGCGTCGATCGCGGGATCGATCCTGAGCCGTTGATGAACTTTTTTCTTTTGTAGAGTAATTTTTATTTCAAATTTTGTTATCTGTCTTCTTATTATTTATTATTATTTTCAAAAAATTTATGGACATTATAAGAGATTTTTTTTTTTTCGGAACTTTATCAGAAAAACTTTTAGTGTTTAAAAACTTTCACTATTTTACAAATCACCATGGAGAGGGAAGATATTTTTCTATCAGAAAACGTTACACAGCGAAGACCACTACGCAGGACCAGCTCACTTCATAATGTATCTAACACCTCCTTAATGTTTGAAACAACGGCTTTCAGCCTACCGAATACCTCGACTGACGAAAACCATGAATGCGAAAGAATAATGAAACTTACTCAAGAACTTGATTCAGCCCATCAGGAAATAGAAAACTTGAACTATGAGAATAGTTGTTTAAAAAGAGAAATGGAGAAATGCTACAAAATTATCGAGACGTATAAATCACTTGCAACTGAAAATTTACATCATCTCATACTTCAACTCTTAAAAAAAAAAGAAAACACTACTCTCTTAGTACTACAAATAGTCCTTTACAGTTGCGGAACAATACCAGCAGTAATATAACTCAGGAATTATGCAAGCCCTCGATATCTGCAGCCCTTGTATCAAACCCCTGCACATCACCTGTATCAAATACCACGGTAGAAAAACAGGATCAAAATTCTGTTGACCAATGTGAACTGCCACGCGCTGAACAAACAATTTCGGGAGAACGTCAGGCCTCTACTATATTAAAAAAGGATAATGCATGTACAGTTCCTAAAGAAGAAATCAAAAAGAGAGTTCTTATATTGGGAGATCAGCGAGGTAGAGGAGTTCAAAACGTACTTCAAAAGTTACTTGGTGAAGATCAATACACTGTAACTTCTCTCTGGAAGCCGGGGGCATCTCTAAGCGAAATAATGAAGACGAGCAGTGAGACAGACACATACACAGAAAATGATCACATTGTTGTAATAGGAGGATGCAATGATAAGGATCCTCATGCGTTTCAAATACACACACACAAATTCCTCCAGGCTCTACCTACTACTAATATAACTGTTTGTCAAATCCCTTATAATAATTATTTGAATGTAAATAAGTTTAATTATGAATTAAGGTTTGCCTGTACAAAATATTCTAATGCATACTATTTAGACTTAGATTACCAACGATATATACCGAAGGGGCGTAACTTCACTTTATCCATGTGTAGACTTATTTTAAGACAAATATTAAATATTGATTATAAAATTAAATTCATTAAATTTAGGGAGCAAACTATTAACAAAACAAATATTTCAACAAATAAAATTGATAAAGGTGTACAAACAGACCCAATTGATATATGTATATAAAACGAATAATGACGAAAATAATCCTGAACTAAATAAACATTTTTTTCGTGAATAACCAAATTACAATAATTCATCAAAACATCAACGGATTAATTTCAAAAACCAATGAGCTTATTATTTGCTTAGACGAACTCTCTGTTAAGTTAAAAAATATAGATATTATCTGTATAACGGAACATAATATGGTATCTGGTGACATAAGTTTCTTAAATATTCCTAATTATGAACTAGCCTCATGCTGCCTAAGGAGAAACCGACACGGAGGATCCTGCATATTAGTTCGAAACGGACAAAGGTTTCGCACAGTCTTAGATTTAGAAATGTATAATATAATTAACGTCATAGAATGTAGCGCAATTGAATTAATTGAGAGTAAAGTATTTATTGTATGTGTGTATCGACCCCCAAAAAATCATGTATCAGATATTGACTTATTCTTTAAAAATCTTGACCAAATTCTGACTAAGTTGAGCTATAAAAATAAAAAAATTATATTATGCGGTGATTTTAATATAGACATGTTGAAAAGAAACAATCTCTCTTCAAATTTTGAAAATATATTATACTCATACAATCTTAAGCTTTGCATAAATGTACCTACCCGACTAAGCAGCAATACCTGCATTGATAATTTTGCCCACAACATTCGGGGCTGTACCAGCTCCGTTGTTGAGTTAGCCTTATCAGACCATACTGCTCAAGTTCTTCAATGTCCAATTAAAGTGAAGCCAGCTCTAAGTCACTGGTTTATGTATAGACGTCAATATAATATCGAAAATATTAATAAGTTTTGTAACAGTATATCGAGTCTATCATTTCAAGAAGTTTATTCAACCAATGACCCGAATACAGCATATAACAATTTTTTGGAACTATTCTTGTTATTCTACGATCTATGTTTTCCAACAACTAGAATAAAAATTACGACAAATAAGCGACATAGATGGTTATCCAAAGGTATTAGGGCATGTAGTAAAATAAAAAGAAAATTATTATGGGAAGCAAGACACTCCAAAACTAAAAAAGATAAAAATAAATTTAAAACATATTCCAAAAAACTAAAGAGCATAATAAAATTAACTCAAAAATGTCAAAATAATTATTACATTAAAAATGCTCATAATAAAGTGAAAGCAACATGGAACGTTATAAATGGTACGATAAATAATACTCCTAAACATGTAATTGACATGATTAAAATTGGGTCAAAGTATGTACTTGATCCGGTATTGATTGCGGAAAATTTTAATAATTTTTTCATTGATGAAATAATAAATAATAGCAAACAAAACCGCACGGGGTACAAGTCTATCATTAATCATAATCAACCAAACTCAATATTCTTAAGCCCAACCTGCACAGAAGATATTTTACTTACAATCAAATCTCTTAAAGATACAAATAGCACTGGGTACGATGATGTTAACACAAAGATATTGAAATGTGCAGCTCGTATTGTCTCTCCAGTACTATCGCATATTATGAATTTGTGTATTGAGCATGGTGTCTTCCCAGATCAAATGAAAGTTACTGTAGTGAAACCAGTTTTCAAGAAAAATGACAAGTATGATATGCAGTTCTATAGACCTATCGCTCTTATACCTGTATTATCAAAAGTGCTTGAAAAAATAATTTATAACAAACTATATGACTACCTCGAAAAATTTGACATTTTAATTGACGAACAAGTAGGATTTAGAAAAAATAAATCAATAAATGAAGCGATAATGAATTTCTTAAAGTTAGTAATGCCTAGTTTAGACAATAAAAAGAAAGTGACGGCGATATATATGGACATGAGCAGGGCGTTTGATTATGTAGACCATTCTATACTTATAAAAAAACTAGAAGCATATGGCGTGCGGAATAATGCATTAAATTTTTTCAAATCATATCTTTTTGGTAGACAGCAGATAACAGAAATAAGAAAACTTAATATGGAACATAAAACTATTGAAAAATATTTATCAAAACCACGGGAAAATTTATTTGGCGTACCACAGGGCAGTATTTTAGGGCCACTGTTATTTTTAATATATATCAACGATTTTCCCCAAGCAATAGAGCAGCCTATGATTCTTTTTGCTGACGACAGTACCGGTATATTCATTAATAATGACCCATTGACATTTGAAAATAATATTAATAATTCATTTAATAAACTTATACAATGGCTTAATAATAATAACCTGAAAATTAATTTAGATAAAACGTGCTTTATGAATTTTACTTCTAAGAATTCAAAACCAATGACATTAGATATATCATACCAGGATAAATCAATTTCTGAAGTTAAATCCACAAAATTTTTAGGAATATATATTGATAATGATCTCAGATGGAAAACTCATCTGGAAAATATAACGAAAAAAATAAATAAGTTCTCTTTCGCTTTACACATGCTGTCTAAAATAGTTAACATCAATGCGACTCTCACTGCGTATCATGCGTATGTTGGCAGCGCGTTAAGGTTCGGTGTCATGTTTTGGGGAAATGCTGCAGGGGTTGACCGCGTTTTCAAAGCACAAAAGAAATGTATTCGCTCAATATGTAAACTAAAGACAATAGAATCCTGTAAGGGCTCATTCCGACGGCATACGTCTTTGACGATTCGTCAAAAAACACGATACGTCTTGACGGATGGACGTTCACATTGAATACGGAATCGTGTTTTTTCACGATTCGTCAAAATATCCGCATTGAAGTTCACATTTATTTCGTGATTTAGCTCAGTTCAGATTGGTTCAGAAACATTCACGATTCGTGATTTCTAAAAGACGTATCCGTCATAATCATAAAACATTCACGATTCGTGATTTCTAAAAGACGTATCCGTATTCGTCTTTTTTCACGATTCGTCAAGCGTGTGAACATGAGTATTTAAAAAGCATTGCCGCCGTCAAAAAAAATAACGAATCGTGAAAAAAGACGATTCGTGAAAAAAGACGATTCGTCCTCGTGTGAATGAGCCGTAAGAGTCACTTTGAAAGATTAAAAATTTTAACGCTACCTTCGCTATATATTTATGAAGTTGCTTTAATGATAAGATATAACATTAATAATTATCAAACTCTGACATTAAATAGACATAAGGATAGGCTAAAAAATATTTATTCACGGACCACTCTCTTTCATAACACCGTCTTCTGTATGGGACCCAGAATATATAATGCCCTTCCTAATTCTATTAAGAGTGAAAACGGTTATAGATTTAAATTATCCCTCAAAAAATATTTAATAAAAAAAGCCTACTACTCCTTACATGAATTTTTGGACGACAAACATTTTTGACATAATTATAGGTACCTAACTAATACAAATTATGCATGTTTGTTTACTTTTAAGATTGTGATGTAATAATTATGTGATAAATTACTCTTAAATTTTGAATGTGACTGGAATTTTAAAATATTATTTTTTTTCTTTTCTATTGACATGGTTATAATTTAATATTTTTAATTTAAATGTAATTAAATAATTTATAATTATAATAAAATTAATCTTAATAAAATGTAATATTTGCATACCTCAGCAGGTGAAACTTGGCGGACCAATGAAAAATGTAATCCATTCTGTATAATACCTACCCATGTTTTATGCAAATAAAGTATTTGATTTGACTAAAAATTTGATCGAAACCGAAATACACCTCCTAGGATAATGCCGGATTCACACATATAATGCCGAGAATGTATGAAAGATTTGCCGGAACTGTGACGGAACGGTGACTTCACTGATATGTGTGAATCCGGCATTACTCTATTACTATGTACAACTAACCTATATTAGTAACCTATATTAGTGGGTAGGAAATTTTAAATAAAAACGACTTGAAATACGCTATGGAAATATATTGATAAATTAATACAGAAAATACGATACAGATTTGAAATATGAAAAAGGAACACCGTAAACTTATTAGGTAGGTACCTTACAGTTACCATAAATTACTAGGGACTCATAAATGTGTCATGCGGAAATCCAGATGTAAAACACTCCAGGGCATGGTCGTACCCAAACAGATAGGTTCAAATCCGATTTTGATGGCAGTTTTTTAAAGGATACAACAACGTAGATACTTCTTCCAAAATTCAAGAGGGCAGATATGTGCCCCCTTCCATATGTGAACATATGTGGTTACGTCTATGCTCCAGTATTATACAAATTACTTTTTTGTTCTTGTCAACTTTACCAGGTTTATGCTGTTTACAATAAGTATATTAGATTCCCGCCAAACCAAATTTTTCGTAATGCAAGGTATGGTAAATACGCGGTTTTTGTAACCGCAGTAAAAGTATCATAGCTTAATAGTAAAAATATAAGAAATGCGATATATCCAACTTTTGATTTACAATACCCATTCAATAATAATAAATTCAGCAACTCCATGAAATAGTCCAAAAAGAATGTAGAAAAAATCCACAAAGATAACAGGCAAGAAATTCGTTCAGTATTCGGATATAGAAAATCGATTTAAATTCAAAACGTCGTAATTGACACCATCGAGATTCCTGGAGATAGATTGAACACTCCAATGCTTCTAGCAACCTCCTTCCACTTTGGTTTCTATGGGTATAACATTTAAGAGTCGAACTCCCACTAAAAGAGCAGCAAAGTGCAAGGACTTATCTGTGTATAAGTTTGAACCTTAGGAACTAATATACAAGGTTTATTTTTTCTACACATTTAAAAGAACTATTCAACTAGAGTTATTTTTTTATATTTAAAACGTGTACACAAACATCAATAGTTTTCAAAAAATCTGATTTAATTTGAAAAGTGTAAGATATATTATTATGATAGGTGAAATGTTATACCAAGATGAAAATCCGAATATGATCCGATATTATGAAGTGTACACACTATAGTTTTACCGCTCTCACTCACATGCGCGCGAACGTTTGTGCATTGAACGAACAAGTTGTGCGCAACAAGCGCTTTGACAGCTATGAAAACCACAAATGTGTCAGAAACTTCGGATAAATTTTTAGAAGGTCCGTCCTACACCTGTTGGTTCGCGTAGTCGCGTGAATGTGAATAAGCGGCCATAAATGTAAGATAAATTCAATCATAGGCGGCCATTAGACGATCAATCTAACATCAATTCAATCTGTGACCTTGCTTAGATTGATTTCAGATTAATCGTGTAAGGTGTTTTCAGATTGAAATGGATCATGAATTATCCAGATATTTTGATTTTTGTCATCAATCTCGATGGTCCAAGGTCACAGATGAAATTGATGCCAGATTGATCGTCCAATGACCGCCATGCAATTTTTTCTTAACAATAATCATAATGTATGGTAATGCTTGACAACAATTCTACCTGAGGACAAGTGGTGATATAGTCTTGGGTAAGTAATAAAAGGAGAAGCCTTTGACGTGAAAACACTTACTAGACACACATTACAATAGATTATTTATTTATGATAGATAAACGCATAATAAATGATGAAATATGGCATTATCTGTACCAGAAGCATGTTTAGGACGAAATGATGAATATCGTATTCTATAGTATAACAAAAACATGCTTCGAAATACCATTAAACAAAAGGAAATTTTATATTATATTACATGATTCATAAATTGGTATGGACTCTACTTACTACACAGGAGGTAATGTGATACATTGATTACGTGAATAAATGCGTGGGATGGAGTTTTTTTTTTTTTTGGTTTTATATTTTCATTTTAAACTACTTTTTCGTTTTAGACAAAGAACATCCTGCTGGTTTCAAGGATTCTTTCGAGGACTCGAAGTCTTTGCGGAGCCTTTTCCAAATCAGCATTGGAATATTTATCTCCACTGTAAAAAGAAAAAAATATATGTTATAGGTGGCGAATTTAAAATGCCGTTAGTAAGTATAAGAAGCGCTCATAGCCCGGCGGCTTGCGTCGATGTCGAGTTGGATGGGTGACCGCTAGTGGCAAAATTTCTTGAGCTTTTCAAAGCCGTCGAAACCGGTTGTTAGTAGTTAATCCATATCGGAGGCCTTTGGGGTAGGAAATGAAAAACTTCCCAGAGGTTCGGAGAAACTTCGGAGGTTCCATATAAAAGTTTGGGACGTCTGACGAGCACTTTTTGAGTAAGTTATTATATCCAAGTTGAAATCGGTTAGTTTTAAGTTAATAATATACATACAATACATAATTAGATACAAGTTATTTTTGTAAACCCAAGTCGGTACGTACAATATGAGCGAGCGCGCGCGCATGCACGCAAGATGCGCGTAGTAAGTCGGCGTGGGGTACGACACGGCGCGGGTGCAGCGCGAGTACAGGTGGCACAGGTAGTACGTCAGTTGTTCCACTTCGTCTTGAGCGATGCCGCCGTCGTTGCATACTGCGTGATAGCGCGTGGGCCGGGCCGTGCCTTTGATCGCGTGGTGCGATACCTAGAGACAAAATATCGATAGTTCATTAAAGTATTTAAATAAAGTAAAGTAAGGTACGGTAAGGTCATTAATGTAACTCTGCCCCTCTTAATATAGCTACGAGTGGCTGCGCAGATGTCGATTTTAAGGTCATAATGGTGGCAGGAGGCGGGGAGTGCGGGCGGTAGGATAGGTACGCCAATACGAAGTAGCGCATCACAAAACACTGTCATGGCCGTGTTTTGATTGGCCAGTTAATGTACCTGCGCAAACATCTCAGAAAACGAAGTTCGGAGCGGCCGAGTTATACTGTTATACCTTACTGTAAATTGTTAATTATTTTATTACTGTTTGTAATTATGGTGTACAATGAAGTGTAATAAATAAACAAGGTCTGTTGATATTTTCTTACCTTTAGTTGCAAAACAGATTAAAATATGAAATCCGATAAAGACTTTAATTGCATAATAGTAAATGTACCAAATACTAACTATTTCAAACAAGGTAGTTTAGCTGTTGATTATTTTTGGTTCACTTAATTTGATGCAAGTTATTTTTAAATCTATGAATAAAAAATGATTTCACTCACAAGGTAAAAGTCAAGCTCTTTAGGGTGAACGATGTGGGTATCGACGACAGTGCCGGGTTCCACGTTCGCGCTAGAATTTCCCATGAAGAATCTGAAATTTAAATATTTAATTAACTGTGAACACACAAAAAATTTAAAGCTTTTCATATCCCTCAAAGAAATAACTAGCTGGGAGGTCTTACCTCGTGTGATGTCGTTTTTGTACCAGAAGGAACAACACTTCAGGTCGTTTGGTAGATCCGGGTCCGATCTTGCGCTTGTAAGCGTTGTGAACTGCTTGAAGCTCGCTGTTCATCACCTATGATTTAAATCAAACCTTGACGTTATTTTGGTACTTTATGTATGCAGTAAGATAGATGTAATCATTTAGAATAGAATAGAATAGAATGGAATGGAATGGAATGTAATGAATAGAATAGAATAGAATAGAATAGAATAGAATAGAATAGAATAGAATAGAATAGAATAGAATAGAATAGAATAGAATAGAATAGAATAGAATAGAATAGAATAGAATAGAATAGAATAGAATAGAATAGAATAGAATAGAATAGAATAGAATAGAATAGAATAGAATAGAATAGAATAGAATAGAATAGAATAGAATAGAATAGAATAGAATAGAATAGAATAGAATAGAATAGAATAGAATAGAATAGAATAGAATAGAATAGAATAGAATAGAATAGAATAGAATAGAATAGAATAGAATAGAATAGAATAGAATAGAATAGAATAGAATAGAATAGAATAGAATCATTTCTATGTTGTTTTCATGGAGTATAGAAGGAAGCACCATTAGAAGTAAACAATAATTCAAAGGTGTACAAAATCAACAACTTTTTGAAGTCGGTAAAATAATTTAAAATTACTATTATAAATACCTTCCCCCTTACCAGGTCCTTAAAAAGGACGTCTCGAAGCTTATGATCCGGTCCAATGCCATCCCCCCATATCTCAAATTAGAGTAAGATCCCAGGGCCCCCAGACGTTACTTATTTTTGAAGTAACGAATTTTACGGTATAGACACTCTTCTATGTGTTTAAGAGTGTGTGTGTACTAACTAGTTTGACTAGGCGGCCCGTTCACAGGTAGTAAGTAGAAAAGGTAGACAAAAACATAACTTACTTTTGTTAAATTCGAAGTGCTGATTTTTATATATGTCACAGAATATTATTAAAAATAAATATTTCATATCGACAGACCGTTTCTGTGGGCGGTAATTCCTCCCAGACGCTTGAAACCTCATAAAAAAATTACCGAACTTTTGTTATATTCGAAGTCTTCTGCTTTATATATGATGTTTGGGGGGCTATTTTAATACCTTTTGTGTACAGCCAGACCAATCCGAAGGGCCAAACATTCTCCCAGACACAATCAAAGTTCCGCTGTAAGTGCGAGTGTAGGGGCATTATGCAAGCGCTTGAGCGTGAGCGAGAGCAATATATTATGTTTTCAGAACTACTCTAGTAGTTATGAGGTGTTTAGTTCAGTGGTCTCGAACCTTTCGGTATTTCTCGAATTTTTCGGTATTTCTACCGAAATGGGCACTGTTCTACCGAAATACCGAAATGCAACGATTTTTCCACGATTTCAATGAATATGTGTAAATTCTCCCGATTGTTCTACCGATTTTGCGTAATTTTTAAGTTGGCAGCCCATTTCATTTATGTTTTACGTTAAGGGGAATGGGGAATCCCTCAACCATAGATTTAGTTACAAAATCTACGTGAAAGACAAAAAATATTGTCGTACAAGGATCTTTTGGCGCCTGGATACGTGTGGGTGACAGAGATAGTGTGACTTACATGTAAGGCAAACTGTATGACGCTAATTGTTATGATTTTGAAATAAATTCAAAGTTGACCGCCGCGGCTATGGTCGAAGAATATTGGTAGGTATGGTCCTAAAGATCATAAAAAATAATTAAATATTGTATAGCATCAAAAAATTGTATTGTGTTTATCTAGCCTGTACCTATATGTGTTTTGTAATTTTACATAGAATTTAAATAGCTTTTAATCTGTATATTTTTGTTTAATTTGGTGTATTTGATGTATATAAATTAGAATAATGGGTGGACATTGGATGAGAACCAATATCAATTTTACTGGTTCGATGGCGATCAGTTACCAAGTCTTGTCAGTGAATTACTCGAAAATAAATCAGGTATGTTAAGTTCACATCAAATTCATTTTTTATATGCACAGCAATTCATACCTTCAATAATGTTTTTTGTATTTTCAGAAGATTCGAACAAAGATAATAATCGACGACCCGAATGGCGCAATGGTTAACACGCCGGATCGCTGTTCCGAGGGTCCTGGGTTCGATTCCCAGCGAAGCGGCGATTTGAATGATGAATTTGAATTTCCGTTCTCGGTCTGGGTGTGTGTCCTTGTGTGTGTTGTCCAAGGCACCCACGACCACGACACAGGGAATCCTAGTGTGGGGCTTTGAGTGTGTAGCGTTATTATTATTATTATAACGATGATGACGACTTGAATATTGAAATCCAGGATTGGTTCGAGGATGAAAGTCGAAACTCATATGAAGCTAACTACTAATTAAGACTTAATTAAATAATAATGGAAGAAGATCATATTTTTACTGCATTTCGATATTTTTGTATTAATATAATAATAATAAATTGTCATTTAACTCAATAATTTGTTGTTGAAAATAAACCCTTTTGTAGGCAAAAAATTAATTGTTTGTGTCTGGGAGAATGTTTGGCCCTTCGGATTGGTCTGGCTGTACACAAAAGGTATTAAAATAGCCCCCCAAACATCATATATAAAGCAGTGCCTCTATTATGAGTTGTTGTAGTAAACGTAAAGGACGTTACTATTGCAGTTGACGTTTAGAATTTGTATGAGAATTGTAGTTCAGTATCGTAACCGCTAGAGGCGCTGTACGGATTCTCATACAAATTCTAAACGATAGTCGCTAGCGTGTATAGTAAACTATAGTATTAAAAACTCATAATAGAGGCACAGAAGACTTCGAATATAACAAAAGTTCGGTAATTTTTTTATGAGGTTTCAAGCGTCTGGGAGGAATTACCGCACACAGAAACGGTCTGTCAATATGAAATATTTATTTTTAATAATATTCTATGTGACATATATAAAAATCAGCACTTCGAATTTAACAAAAGTAAGTTATGTTTTTGTCTACCTTTTCTACCTACTACCTGTGAACGGGCCGCCTAGTCAAACTAGTTAGTACACACACACACTTAAACACATAGAAGAGTGTCTATACCGTAAAATTCGTTACTTCAAAAATAAGTAACGTCTGGGGGCCCTGGGATCTTAGACTAAATGGTTACATACTATATATAAACCCCACCCTCCCCTTAACATGTCATAGTCTACATCCCTTACTTCAAATTCAAGTTCCAATGCAGAAAGGTAGCAAGTACTTATTAACTACTTAGGCATTAACAACCAACCATTACATGTTTTAGCTATCATTATAACATCCATACCTGAGCAAACTGTCCCTCGGACACGCCGTCACGGAACACGTATATCTTGCTAGGCAGCTCGCGCTGCCGTCTCTCGAACTCGTTCAAATGTTCCACCATCATGTCTTCGAAGTCGACTATCATCTCTTTCTGTTGAAGGTAAACGCAACAATTTTATGTATTATAAAATAAACCAAATCTTTACCTACATTACGCTTAATAAACATGAATAATAAAAATGTAAAAGAATGCTGGCTGAACATGTAACGTACATTTTGCATCGTTCGTTACATGGAGATTTTATTATCTGCATTTAATCCATACCTATTCTTCCACAAGTTATTAAAGGTTTTTCTGTTTGACATGTTATGCCATAAAGAATAATTACGGGAGGTTGCACACATATTTAGTTCAAACCATAGAATCGTATTACTTGATGCAACGGGTCGGCGTACACTTTCGTATTTTCTTTTATAGTAAACTTTTGACTTAAAATTAAAATAAATAAAATAAATCGTTATATTTCGATAGTGGTGTTTTGGAAATAAAACAATGTATTAAATTCTAATTATTTAATGTAAAAACATACAACTGACATTGGTTTTGTTACCATAGATATGTATTATGAAACATTGTGGTATAGTCTACATTAATTGAAGGCTTAAGTTGTCTGTGGTGGATGTTTCGGCCCTTTTCTTTTTGGCGTTTGGATGAGGAGAATGTCGTCGTCGAAGTTATTTCTTTTTTGGGGAACATAATATTTATTAGTTTTGAAACAATTAGTAATTTTGGTTTTTTAATTCATCGCAATGTCTGGGGCGATGGATTTTATAAGGGACGTTGCGGGATCGCCGCGTATTATGCGTGCGTGAGAGACGCCAACGCTCACCCTCACCTACCTTCTACTTAGAGAAAAAAAGCGCATTTGCGCTTTTTATTGGAGAATAAATTTTCCCTTCTATAATGTTCCACTGTTAATTTTTTTTCCCTTACCCTCGCTTTCGCGAGTGCGTAATTTTCCATTATGGATTTATAGTTTAACTTATCAAAAAGGGCGATGTTTCCCTATTCTATTTAGATCCCTTTAGTATTTCCTTTTTTTTTCTTGACTTTTGATGTCAATCATACTTTTCTGTGGCGGAATATAGTTTCCTACCTACCTATAAACCCTATCGTATGGAGACTGGAGTTATTGCCCCCGGGATGGCGAAGCCCTGTCTCGGAGTGAGCCAGTGAAGGTACGGTCTTGCAGTCCACTGACAAGGAGGGGACTCGATCCATCTCGAGGGAGTTTTGCATTGAATAAGTACATCGGTTACAAGGTACAAAATTCACATTATACACCACCCACTACGCAACTTAGTTTTCAAGTAATAGGTTTATTAAAAATTAAAATTCAATAATTGTAATGCATTGGTGACAACGTTAATACAAACTTAGCTTGAATACACTTAATAAACAACTGTTTGTTATTTGCCTTGTTTGATTTCTCTCCAACAACAATAAGTCATGTTTTAGTTTTTTTTTGTCATACACTGAGTAGTCCAACACCCGCCTTGAGATTAGAAGTTCAATGGTTTATCCGGCTTGGTTATCCGCAGACTTAACAGGCAAGTAGCTCCTCATTTATTTATTTACTTAAAATTTGAGGAACTACCGTCTCACAACATCCGAGACAACATAGGCTTACTTGCGGGTATTTTTTTTATTTGCTACAAACATGAAAGATATATAAGAAAAACTATAATAAGGGATCATTGTCAATGGAACAGTACCCTATACCATGTTTACCATTGAAATTTTTTGTCCGTACATTTCTATGAACTAATCTCAGAAATGGATTCACCGACTTGGAGGCAGTTGTCACTCATATATTGTGGTAATTTCACTTGTGTTTGTTTGAATTTTAAGTGAAGCAATAATACTTTAACAGCTTACTAACTTACCTTAGGTGTCTGAACACTCAGCGTCATATTATAAATGCTGAATTTGGAGTCAAGAGAAGCTGTTACAGCTGCAATACTTGGAACAGAACTCTGTAATAAGAAAAGAAATCATACTGTTAGACTTTAAAACAGCAGTCGACAACGCGCGGCCCGCGGACCACATGCGGCCCGTGAATGTTTTGTAAAATAAGTCCTAATAATATCAAAATAAAAGTTTCAAGCAAACTTAAGGTGTTTGCAAACCCTTTTTCATGTCATATTGAGGAAGTACCGAGTAATTTACAAATGAACATGATTGATCTCCAATCTAATGATGTCCTTAAAAGCACTTTCTATGAACTTGATGATCTTGTTAAGTTTTAAGGTAGCTTGCCTTCTGATTTTGACGAATTGAAAAAGTTTGCTCAGCAGTTCATTACAATTTTTGGTAGCACTTATTTATGCGAACTAACTTTTTCAATTGTCAATTACAGAAAAAATAAATATACATCTCGGAACATGACGGCTAACATACAAGAAATAGCCTCCCAAATACAGCCTCAGACATCACACTGAAAATGTAGTAGTCATTTTGTAGTTTTTATTTCTATTTTAATTCAGTAATTTTTTAGCTATAAACGTAATGTAATTACGTCTATTAATTAAATTCTGTATGTTTTAACAATTTGAATGGCATTTCCATTTTTTTTTGGGATTTGATGAATTATACAGGTATATTCGGCTTCTGGGGTTTATATCATAACTAGAGAACCGCCCGCGCTTTACTTCGGGACCCGTAGGTAACAGACGGGTAGGTCCCGATCCCGTAGGATTCTTGGGATAAAAAGTAGCCTATATGTTACACTGGAACATAAGTTTTAACATTTACCTATGACTTAAGCACATACATACATGTAGTATTTGATACATGTAGTATTTGATAGCGTTGTAGCGGCGCGCATACAGTAACATGAGCGCGCGCCGCACATAATGCTGACCACGCAACCACAAGCGACGAGTGCAGTGAAACAATAGACTACGTCATACGCGTCATACTGAACTGGCCAATCAGGAGACGTATCCTCAACCACGCTATCAAGATTTCAAGATATACAAAGTATATATACAAATGGTCCGAGTTAACATTCGGACCGCGGTCCCCAGGCAGTGACATCGCCTGGCGGGAGATCTCCCCTTTTCCTCCACAATTGGTGACCCCGACGTGATGTATCGACCGACGTGATTCAGTCGACGTGATTTATCGACGTGATTTGGTAATCCTCTCAAAGTATCTGACGTCCTTCAGCAAGTATAAGGAGTCATGCAGTTCTAGCCAGCAGCAACGAGCATAATGACCAGGTTCCACGAGCAGCCTACATAAGCGCCTTGGTTCCTTCATCTGGCTCAAGTTCAGCGATCCGTAGCACGCAGCAGAGGTTTGGCGGTTTCCCTCCCGTGACTGCGCACGCATCGCATCGTTCCGGCACACATGGCCGATGGAAAAACACTGGCATACGAGAGTGACGACATCTCCCAACAGTGGAGGGGGAGTGATGTAGCGGCGTGCATACAGTAACATGAGCGCGCGCCGCACATAATGCTGACCACGCAACCACAAGCGACGAGTGCAGTGAAACAATAGACTACGTCATACGCGTCATACTGAACTGGCCAATCAGGAGACGTATCCTCAACCACGCTATCAAGATTTCAAGATATACAAAGTATATATACAAATGGTCCGAGTTAACATTCGGACCGCGGTCCCCAGGCAGTGACATCGCCTGGCGGGAGATCTCCCCTTTTCCTCCACAGCGTGATTCAGAACTTGCAAATAAATTTTACTAACGCCATCTATTAACAGCATCCGGAACTAAATATCTAGCAACTATCAAAACATCGATCTTCCCATGGGAATGAGATGTTTTTCCGCGGTAAAAAGTAGCCTACGTCACTCTCCACCCTCCCAACTATCTCTATACACATAAAATATATCATATAATAGCCACGTTGCGACGTGAAAGAGTCACAAACAAACAAACAAACACACTTTCACATTTATAATATTAGTATGGATATTCACAAGTGCGGCCCCCCGCCTTTAGTTTATTTTGCCACCGATTGGCCCTTGCCTGTCAAAAGGTTGCCGACCGCTGCTTTAAAATCATAAATCAAACAATTAATGTATTCCACTTCATTTTTAACGGACTTCAAAAAAGGAGGGGTAGGTACTCAATTCCACTGTTTTTATGTGTTACCTTAAAACTTACTGAATGGATCGATTTTGAAATACTTAATTCGAGTATTCGAAAGCTAATGTTTCATGTCTGCTCCCATATAATTTCAGCAGCATCTTACCAGTAATTTTCGACGGCACTGATCGGTTACGGGCACTTATCGATTTTGAAGTCCATTATTTTTTGTTGTAAGTGAAATTATTATTTCTGTTTCTGTAAAATCATATTAATTTTACCTGATCGGGCGAAGGGTGAGTGACGTCAGCGCCCACCAACATAGTCTTGCCTTTCAGTAGGCAGCCGGGAATGTATCGATTGTCCAATGCATGGTTTATTCCCATTAACTTAGAATTGACCTGACAACAAACACAATAGTAGAGCAAACACAATATTTAGATAGACTTGCAACGAATATTCGGTTACTATTCGGTATTCGGCCTATTCGCCTGCTTTTATGACATTCAACCGAATACCCAATAATTGTGTGATATATATTAGTATAGTAATAGTTTATGATAATTAGTAAAGCGAAATATTTTCTCTTAAAACCACTAAGTAATCATCTTGTATCATTGGTATTTAATCATCTTGTGACTCTTGTGTATTATAAAATTTACAAGCAACAGGCAAGTTAATAGTGAAGAGACTCATTTTCACTTTCAACCCCATTGTTAGTATTAATTTATTATTTATTTGCTATATTTTATTATATTACATTATTACCTTTAACATAATATTTCGAACAGTTTGCTCATTGAATTTCCGGGCAGCCGTAAACTCTTTGATGCATTGTGTAAGAATTCCGACCTCGCGTTCGGCTGTACGTTTGAGCTATTAAATGAAAAGTTAAAATTAATTTCATCCAAGTTCACATAAATTAACGATAACCTTATGTTGGATAATTTCTAATAATTACCCTATGATAATAATCTCTCCCACGAGCAGAAATAATGACAAACAAAAATGTGATGCCTTTATCCTTGATCGTCTGCAAAGTCCTCATAAGCTCATTTATTCTGACACCGAAAGATACCATTTTGGGGCTAGTAACACTCATGCCCATTTCACTCCCGATACTGATAAACTGCAAATAAATAAATAAATTATCATTTCAATATATTGTATTATCAATAAAATTCAATCTTGAACCACCGAACTTCATGAATATGTAGTTAGATTTTTGACGAAGGCAAATTCGATTTCTTCATAATATTAATTAATTGAAAAGTACATTTGTCAAATTGCGTTGTTTTATTTTTTAGGTATCAAGAGGACATTATTTTTAAACTAAATCCAAATTTGCGAGGTGGCACATTTGTCCTACGACCGCCATCGTCCAAAGAAGGATGCAGATGGTTTTTATGGTTTACCTAGCAAACAATTGGCATTTTTCGTTGCAAATTAAATTGTCTACACTACAACTTTATTCTACAATGATACATCATTTTAATAAGTTTCAAATAACCTACTGGCTGATTTTACCAGATTGTATGCTATTAATTACTAATGAAAATCAAATCAATTTACCGTACTAATGATGTTATCGAAGCAGTTCTTAGGGTCAGTGTCGACAGAAATCAAACCCCAGTTATCAAGTGACTGCGCTTTTAAGAGCCGCCTGGATTGCCACACTCCTCGTCTAGAAAATAATACAAATATTTAACATTAAGAAATTATTCAACATGATACAATAACAATGAACGATGACGTATGAACATGAACACAATAAGTTGCGTTTAAAAATAATACGAAAATCGTAAAATCATAATGATATTTTTGATCGATTACAAAATGAGTCGATTAAAAATTATGAGAACATTAAAAAACTTACACAAATGAACTTTTCACTTACCTAGGCTCCACGGATATACCACCGACGTCAATCTTTGGCGCTTGCAGTACCTTCGCGTCAACATTAACAAAGTGAGTCGATATCTCAAGACCAAATTTCTTAAAGTACTCACTGCTTGAGTAGTTCATCTAAAATTTTAGAAAAGGGTTTATAAACAAAACCAATATTGTATAGGCAAAAGTGTGTAATGTATGTTTGTTGCAACTAACTCAACCTGTATGAAATTTTTCAAACTAAATTCTCAACAGCATAGAGGACACGAAGTTACATTTCTGAAAATTTTAAGGCGCTCATGTTTCCAAGACATGTCTGGCAAAATGTAATTCTATAGATAATAAAATGTAACCAAACAGTAGTTTTTGCATGACAGTATGTAATGTATGTTAGTCCGGGATAAACATACAAACAAAAATTCTGAAAATAATATTATATTGGTTTCTACTGGTCCTATGCAGACTCTTCATACATTTTTTTTCTCAAATATCTCCTAAGTACAGGCATAACCTAGTTACATTTTTATTATACATTAAGATATCCAAAAAATCCAATTATACTACTAAAAACGGGCTATAAAGTTATAATAATTGTGTGTAAAAAAGTGAATATATATGCTTACATCCGCTATAACTTCTTCAATCTTCTTCCTTCGCTGGTCTGGGGGGGTTGCAGACTCCCTCACTAATGTTGAGAGCTGGTTTTCATTCAACTGCTTATTGCACACCTAAACCCAAAGGTTATGTCAAAGCATAAGACTAAACTAGGGACATAAATACATAGGTAATATGTATAGAAGATATAAAAGATATTTATATCTTTAGAAAATTGAATGTTTTTAATTGTTTGTTGGCTTATTGGAACACGGAACAAATCTTGTTGTGACACTTAAAATTTATTTTAAAGGATACAAAAATCTAATGCTGGGAAGTGAAGTATGTTAGCATGTTGCCTTAAAACATCATGGTTTATTATTTTGAGATTATAATATGTGTGTCGGTAGTAGAACTTGTAAGTATATCTAAGCCACAGGTGACACAGAGAATCATATATGTGTGAGGGCAGTGTTTCTTATTTGTTATTACCTGTCCGTAGGAGACATGCAAAAACTCCATTGGGTAATATATGCGCTTGTCTTTGGGTCCTACCCATACACAGTTCAAATTCGGGTAGCGAATGCTGAAAAAAAATTAAGAATGAGTTTATGGACATAAACTAGTATGTAATAATATAGTAACGCTTAAGTTGTAAGTTTAATTTAATGTGTGATTGAGTGTCGCGACGCGACTAACAGACAATGCACAGCAGAAACTACTTAACGCAATGCAAATAGCTAAAAGTGCTAAAACGCATGAAGCTGAAATTTTGCATGTATGTTCCGTGGGAATGTATAGAATGAACGTACCGACAACGTTTTTCCTTTTCAAAGTAGTCCATAACACTGCATTTCGTTTCTTTCGGTGTTCCCTCGTTCATCTTGAAGTACATCCTCCGCGGAGGTTCGACTAGCTCATTTACGATGAACTCTCGTTTGATCCCCGCTGCTACGTCACCGCCAATATGCGCAGTAACCTGAAATCCATTTTTAATAAATAATCTACGTCCTATAAATTAAATTATCACTGCAACATCGAATAGCAGGGATTACTCAAAAACTACTCGCCAGATGTTCGCTAAAATTTATATGTGACCAGACGACAAGCTTTTGTATGTAAAAAAAAATATCAAAATCGGTTCACCCAGTAAGTTATGAGGTAACTAAACAAAAATACAGGTGAATTGAGAACCCCCTTCTTTTTCTGATGTCGGTTAAAAAGCTAATCTAAATTCAATCTAATACATGGCTTCAACAAGGTTGTACTTTTATATTCCCTTTTCATCTAGGAAAACGTTTATTTCGGTAATAAAAATAAAATATATTGAACTAAGTACCCTCAAGCCTTTAAGAAACTGTTGGAAGGCTTCCACGCTTCTACCGCGTTGTTCTGCTAAAGTCTTCGTCATATCGAGACGGAAATCTCTCGAGTACGCATCAATAAGAAGTTGGTGTCTGGGGAATCCCTTGTGGGCCACTGAAATATGTCATTAATAATTTGATTACTTGTCAATAGAGAGCGCTGTGTTAATTATTAATAATTGCTTTTTATGACTTTAGTAATGAAATGATTGCTTGTAAAAAGTGTAGCTATAGACGCAGTCATTTGTCTGACTGTTATAAAGAATTTATTAAAAAAAACTATGGTATATCTATATATATAAAAGCGAAAGGTCACTGACTCACTCATCACAAAATTTCAGAAACCACTGAGCGTATTAAGATGAAATTTGGCAGGGAAGTAGTTTATAGTTAGGAGGGATCCGCTAAGAACGGATTTTTTGATATTCCACCCCTGAGGGGGTCTAATAGGGGTTCAAAGTTTGTATGAAAGTCCGTCAATTGTAAATCAGGTGTTATGAAAATTGGTGTTTAGAATTATGATAAAAAATAATGAAAAACCTGTATCAAACTTTTTTTAAAATCATCCCCTAAATGGGTAAAATAGGGGTTGAAAGGTTATAAAAAAAGTTTGTTTCTTTGTACACGCTTATCTCCGGATCGGATCAGCTGAACGGATTTTTATGGGACTTTCACTGAGAGATTCAGGAGGTTTTTATTTTGAAGCAACATTATAGGCTACTTTTTATCCTGAAATTCCCGCGGGATCAGGATTCACGCGGCAAAAACTCTTATGCGCCAAATCGCGGGCTTATATTTTTATGGGACTTTCACTGGGAGATTCAGGAGGTTTTGATTTTGAAGCAACATAATATAGGCTACTTTTTATCCTGAAATTCCCGCGGGATCAGGATTTACGCGGGAAAAACTCTTATGCGCCAAATCGTGGGCTTATATTTTTATGGGACTTTCACTGGGAGATACAGGAAATTGTGGATCAACATACCTATAGGCTACTTTTTATCCCGTATATCCCGCGGGATCAGGATTCCCGCGGGAAAAATTCCTATGCACCAATTTGCAGGCTTATTTTTATGAGACATTCACTGGGAGATAAAGGAGATTGTGGACCAACATGTAGGCTACTTTTTATCCCGGAATTCCCGCGGGATCAGGATTCACGCGAGAAAAGCTCTTATTCGTGAACGAAGTCGCGGGCTCAGACTTTTATGGGACTTTCACTGGGAGGTAAAGGTGGTTGTGGAGCGTCATATAGACTATTTATTGCGGACTTCCCGCGGGATCGGAATTCACGCGGGAAAAACTCCTATGAGCGAATGATGTCGCGGGCTCATTGATAGCTATATATTTGTATTTGCTCATTAATATTTTATATGCGGAGCGATATAATATAGGCCTAATTTTCGCAGGGTCAGGATTCACGCAGGAAAAACTTTGTGATACAATGAATTCCACGCGGGCGAAGCCGCGGGCACAGCTAGTAGTTACATAATTTTAAGTGGTTTGGTCAATTATAGATGATTTATACCACATTCCTATATTTAATCAATTCAATTGTTAAAAAAATCAAACGTTTTCAAGTAGCAGTAACAATTAGTTAAAAGTCATTACATATAACATTTTCTTACAGAAATACTTATTAGTTACACCTCGTAAATAGTGTAACTATACGTAAGCAAAACAAATCATTTTTCTAAAAAGGAACACGGCATTAAAGTAAAGAACTGTTGATAAGTTGCATGCGAAATGAACTGTTCTGAATACGTACCATCAATGTTAATAAAAGGTCGGGAGGTAAAGATCGCTGACTGGAAGAGTCCAGTCCACATTTCGAGGCCATCACCAAGGTCAAGGGGCCTAGCAGGACGTTTGAAGAATTGACGGCCCGCCTTTAAAAAATAATTGTTTGTATGGTTAATAGCAGTTATTTGTAGTGTCATTAGCCGAAAGGGATGATCAATGTTCGAATCTAGCTACAGACACCGACGATAATCGACAGCAGTAGGCACATATCACCAAGTGACTAATTTAATCATTTGCTGGCTACTCACAAAAAATTTCGACAATTATTATATACCACTCATATGGCACATGGTGCACACATTAGGTGGGTGTCGTCTTTGTTTTTTATGGCACTCACGACGCTATAAAGCGTAAGGTGCAAACGGGACTTAAAAAAACAACTTATTACATTACATTACCTTGATGTAAGACTCCAATGTCCCCTGTCGCAAAATTACATCTACCGCCTGAATAGCTTCAGTTGGTGGGTTAAGACTGGTACCGCCAGTTTTCATGTATCTAAAATAATAAAAAATGATGTAAATTAAAATAAATAATATCAATTACACAATGCTAATAGTCATCTCTCGATCAAATAAAACTAAAAACATAAAATATACTTACTGTAATATTGTATTCAAATCAACTATCCCCGTAAATTTAAAGGAGACTTCAAATGTGATTACTTTATCATTAGCATCCTTTACCGCAACCTATAAATTAAAAACACAATGTAAGTGGCATGTACAATCACTACATAGTATAAAACAAAGTCGCTATTTTTGTCCGTCTGTTTGTTTGTTTGTCTGTTTGTCTGTTTGTCTGTATGCTTAAATCTTTAAAATTACGCAACGGATTTTGATGCGGTTTTTTGTAATAGGTAGAGTGATTCAAGAGGAAGGTTTTTATGTATAATACATGCATATATTGCCACGAGAACGGGATCCACGCGGGTGAAACCGCGGGCGGGCCGCTAGTTGGACATAATCGAAGGTGTATTACACGTAAATGTATTGGCAGTTATTATAAATAATATTACATAATTGATTTTATGAAATTTGGTTACCATCTAAATCCTGGTTACACTCAATTACCAGTACAATAAAAGGGGTGTTGACACTTATTCCATATAAATTTATGTTTAAGTCACAGTATTATTTCCACCTATTTAATCCTAACATAAATAAAATAAGATGAATAATGCTCATTATCACATGACCTCAAACGACTGTCCAAGTGTATGACGTCATGAACCGCTAAACTGTCAATGACAGACTAGTCGGACGGATACTTTTTCCTAAAATTAACGCTTTCAAACAAACAAACTCGTCCTCTTTATATTACAAAGTATTAACTATTAAAACAAACTATAAAAAATTTATATGTTCTACAATGTTACTAACCTCACATTTGAGCCGATCATTCGCTGGAACTCCAGGGAGTGCAATCAATGAATACACATTTTTTCGTTGATCAAACGCCAGCGGAACTCTGCCGAAATGTTTCTTAACAGCCATCGCATACGCCTCAGACAAAAACTTTTTCGGTCTTTCAGGCTTGAATATTACGTCATAACGGTGCTGCAATACAAAATGTTGAAGAAGCTCATTCTGTCAAATCCTTATAAGGATAGATTTTTGTAATCCAATGTAATAAAATTGGATTGAAAGATCTCAAATAAAGATCTCATGCAAATAAAATACTGTCATTCCAAAATAAAATAAAAATCTTACAATTTTGAGTGGCTGAATAGACATCTCCAAGTAGTTTGCTTGAATTTTCAAATTTCTGCATGACACTGAATGTCCCAATATTTTATTCGGAATCTTGTACAAGCACATTGGAGCTTGTGGCGCTGCCATTCCGACTTTTGGACCAGTTGGCGGTTGACCAGCATAGCCCCTTCCTCTACCACGTCCTGCCATCGCCATCGCAGACCCACTAGGCTGAGTAGCTGGCTGACTAGCTGGTGGCGTTTCGTAAACCGGCTGCATACTTGGTGGTTGTTCATAGACTTGGGATGTTGATGGGGCGGGAACCATTGTAGGTTGAGGCCTTTGTGCCCACGGTCCTGACGGCGTGGGTACCGACTGTTCAATTGGAGCCGAACGCTTTATAGGTTCAGTCGCTAATATAGGTGCAGGTCTTGGCATTTGTGCAGTCGCAGCAGTTGTAGCAGATGCGGGATGGTCATCCGACTTCTTTTTCTTTCGACGATTCTTTTTCGGTCCTTCCAAACCGAGTCCCAAACCGAGTCCCACATCACCATCCTCATCTTCTTTGGATTCCTTTCTTTTTTGTCCATCAGAATCTTTGGATGTTGAAGGGACATCGTGAGGTTTTGCTGCTTCACTTTGCTGTACAGCCCCTGGAGGACCTGGGATGCCAGCGCCTACTACACCTTCCGTGACCTCCATGCTTACAGGCTTGTCCTTGGGTGTCTTTTTCTTGGCCTTACGTCCACCACCAGTCAGTCCAGCACCTTCATCATCCGACTGCTGTTGCTGTTGAGATGTTGAGGGCTGACTATCACCAAGCGATAGAGATGCCATGGAAGGCACCTCTTCCTTCTTCTTATCCTTCTTCTTGCCTAAATAAAAAATACACGTTTTCAAATATGGCATCGTTTCTGATAGACATTGAGTATAAAAGAAAATAAGTGTATTTTATGGTTTCATGAGATTAATAATAATAATAATATAAGCATTACACATACCTCGTGCCATCGTTCAAGTCCTAGAAAAAGAAAAATGTCAATTATTATTTTATTTTACGTAAAGGTCACATAAATAATTAAATACACAAGAAAAGCAATACACAACAAAAATTTTAACTACACACATCAAAAGTGTCTAGGGATCAACATATATTTTTGCAATAACTTTTCTCCTGATTGATATTAATTAAAATTTTCTTTAAGGATTCATCAAATAAAGTGTTTTCGTTTGTCACAGTAACGATAAACCAAGTCACCTTTGCATTAATAAAGAAATTTGCCATTTTCCTAATAAAGGGATTTTTGACATTTGAACCACTAACATTAAAGTTCGAAAAAAAGACTGAAATAACAGTTTTCTTTAAAATTTTATTGGGTAACTTAAACAATTAATAATCCGTGTTTCTACCGCGAACACTAACAACACAAGAACATCGGTTTGGCATACTCAAAATGAGTTCATCCAAATCACGCTGTGGAATGGCCGCCCATGTTCGTTGCAACAACAAAAAAAGGTCTTCTTGCCACTGGATACCCTCCATATTCGGCAGAGCTCTTCTCTGTAGCATATCCCATGCATGCTCAATCGGGTTCAAGTCTGGCGACTGAGCAGGCCAGGGCAGGACATTGATGTTAGCTGCGGCGAGAGTCTGTCTTACAACTCTTGCGGTGTGCGGTCGTGCATTATCATGCATTAACTGAAATAAGGGACCGATTTGCACTTGTAGAGGAACGATGACGTCTGATACAATCGTCTCAGCATAAATTTGAGCGTTGAGGTTGCCTCTGATCCAAATCAACTCAGTTCTTCCGCCGATCCAAATACCCGCCCATACCATGATGGTTCCACCACTATAAGGATGGACTTCCTGGCAGGATTTTAATCGCTGTTGGCGTCCAGGGGTTCTCCAGTGTCGTATACGTCTTGTATCCGGTCTCATACCAAAACGAGACTCATCAGAAAAGCCACGAAAGCCACATCTCAATCTCAAGAAATCCGCATAAAAATGCTTGATCCCTAGACACTTTTGATGTGATTATATCCAAATGTTACAGAAATGTGATTGATAATTGATTGAATGATAATTGAAAGCGGTGATAGCCTAGTGGTTAAGAATTCGACCTCTTACGCGGGGATTCTGCATTTAAATGTCACTATAACGGTGAAGGAAAACAACGTGAGGAAACCTGCATGCCGGAAAGTTCACAAAACTCAAGGGTGGACTATGGCCTAATGAATGATTGAATTTCATTATTTTTAATCACTTCCACCTATCAGCGTCAGCCTTTTAAATTACGAGGCCTCCCCTAATTAAGTAAGTAAGACCTGTGAATCTAGCGGCTATCTGCTGTCTTCTTCAGGTCATTACACCACGTTATCATGGAGCGACCTGTGTTAGGTTAGATTAGGCCAAGGCGTAGTCGCCATTCGAAGACTTTTCTACCCCTTCGGTTGTCCGTCCATCGAACCAACAGTAAAAGACCACGTCTCAGATCATTGGCAATGGCAACACACATTGCTCGAACACTTTTGACTTCTGAACAATGAAGAATATTCGATGAGAAGAATATATCGGAACTTAACCATCTGGAACATTTGTCCCAAGTAAATGTAATCGTCGACAACATCGAGAGTAGCGTGACATGGACATTCGACGTGATTTTCATCTTGTCCACGGCCATTTTTAACCAACTTTAAAATAGGAGGAGGTTCTCAATTCGACACGTAAGTATAATATCAGCTCCAGCGCAAACTATTTACAGATTAGACGAAGTTTACTAATAATATTTGTTTTGATGGATAGGGTATACGCATGAAGCAAATATAGAGTATAGAGGGTATACGTATTCGGAATTTGGTGCCATATAAAGAGCGACATCTGACGGATATTTCTTGAGTTATCACCGCTTATCGATTTTGAAGTCGATTTCGTTAAATTCGTAAAACCCACCAGTTGTGGGACGCTATTCAGTTCATTACAAACAAACCTATGGTAATTCGTTTTGAAAAACATGCATTTATCCTTTACACTAAACCTTACTTAAAAACTTACTATCTGCAGCTGTCGCTGTGCCGCCCAAAGTGTAGAACAGCAAAAGATTTTTAAACTATCCAAATAACACGAAAATATCACTACGGAATACCAATTTTTCCTTACAAATCAAGTGATACGTGATGACGTACCGTCCTAACAGTACCGAAATGGACCGCACCCTATGCGTTTTGACGCATTGCAGGCTGCGTGCGCATCGCAGGACATCACCCCGCCCCCCTGTTGCAATCAATATCGACTCGTTATACCTCGATTTATGCACGATGCCAGTCATTTCATTCCCAATAAATTGATGAATTTGCTAAGCTTAAATTTTAGGAGCCAAAATATCGGTGAATGCATCTACTTGTGATTGTTACTCAAATCGACTACATTATACTAAAATTGATTGGAGCAGCCTGGGGTATTGACCGCAATCCCATGTCGACATAAATTTAAAATAAGATAAAAATCCCCATACTAAGCAAATCTTCTAATGAGCTGATGATCATCAAACAGCTGAACAGATCTTCATAAAAACAAAGAACCATCTAGATCATGTCAGCTTTCTAACAAAAAAATCCGCATCGCAATCATTGAGGTACTAGTTACTTTAGTACATAGTATCTTAATGATCGCAATCCGTCCATTGGTTTAGGAGATACGATGCCAGGCAGACAGACAGACACGTCAACACCTCGTTTTGCGTCAGCGGTTAAAATATGATTTAAGAAAGACGCTGGCCCCTTACTTGGTGATAGAGCTTCACATATTATCAATATTGACTCATTGACTTATATTATAACTGGACTATTGTCTTTTATTGAATCCTACCTGTCTATCTGCCGCCTTTCTGCTCATGTAAGTGTAAGCCGCTATACGACTCGTTTTGCTCTGAGCTGAGGACTTGAAACTTGAGACCCAACATTTCCTTTTTTTCTTCTCAATAATTAATCGATCGTAATCGTCTCTGGAATGCCCTTCCTAAACACATCCGCAACGCAAGTTCATTCAGATCTAATCAGGTCCCCCCCCCCATTTAGTTCTTATCTCCGGTTTTGTTTCATTTTCTTCCCTTTATTTACTCCTTTATATATGTCTCGAATGTCTATACATGTATGTACCTATATATATTATTGTTTTTTATCATTATCTCTACATTTTCTATCAATATCCCTTTCATTTCTCGTACACCTTACCACTTTTACCCACTCTTATCCTATGCTCCACACTTAAGGTTGTCTGGAAGAGATCGCTGTGTAGCGATAAGGCCGCCTTTTGTACCTACCTTGTAATGTATATTTTTCACCTTTGTTAATGTCCTATGTTGTTGGTGTACAAAAAAGAATAAAATAAATAAATAAATAATCGACCCACAAAACGTTAATATCTCTGATGTGATATTGCTGATGTCACAGACGTCCATGGGCGGCGATAACACCTAACATCAGATAACAAACGTCTCGTTTGCCGGCAAATTACATTAATCACTACATAGTATAAAACAAAGTCGCTTTCTCTGTCCCTTTGTGTCCTTAAATCTTGAAAACTACGCAACGGATTTTGATGCGGTTTTTTTTTAATAGATAGAGTGATTCAAGAGGAAGGTTTATATGTATAATAACATCCATTAAATAGTTATTGTACCCGTGCGAAGCCGGGGCGGGTCGCTAGTTTATTTCATAGTTTCGGCGTTTCACTGCATAAAATAGGTTCCTCTAGAGTTAAATATAATTTCGTTAGTCTATACTGCGGCCGCGTTGAGAATGCGTTCCTGACAGATCGTGATCGACTGGGCGATGTAACTTTGAACTGGCGTACAATTAATTGATAATTTTTTAATATCTTTTAATTGCCCTATTAACGAGTGATAACATTAAAATCAAACATTAAATCGAATAATTATGCCAACTTACAATAAATGTATTAATCTTGGGCTAAAATTATTACAACTACTTAAATAACAAATATAAAAACAATACCTTTTAAAAGAAAACCACGTCAAACGGCGCTCTTTCAAGGTTATATCCATGTTATATCAACTTTTTGTTTTTGTAGTGATGTGACATAATAACAAGGCAATTGTAATCGAATATTTTTGTAATCTTAATACAATGTCGGTAAAATATAAAATAAAACGTTATAATTTTATAATGTATTATATAATTATATAATGTACTAAGTATTCAATAAAGTTAATAATATTATTATAATAAAGGTACGCCCAAACATAGCTTATGAAAATTTGTGTTATAATATGACTCAGATGAATCAAATGAAAATAAAATAAATAAATAAAACATTTTTATTTTTTTCTCTTGATTACATTCAGAAATTATGATTCAATTCAATTAACTGATTCATTAAAATTTTATTTACATAACGAATATTAATTGAATATTTTGAAATATAATGCTTCTGAAAAATAACAACATATAAATTGAATAAATATTATGCATAATTAATGCATGTTGTTATTGTTATTTGTTACAAGCATAATGTTATTTATTGTACATCACTAGTCATGACGAATTGACATGTGTCAGGAACGCATTCTCAACGCGGCCGCAGTATAATTCCGAAATGTACTACAGGTTTCGTTATTAAGTAATGCTCAGTTCTTATAGGTATTTGCAAATCGGTTCGTTTTGTTTATGTATAGCAGAACTGTGTACGCGGCGCAACAAGGAAGTGTTAGCCTATGTTTGACCTGTCGTCATCAACAATCTTTCTAAGAAAATCCATCAAAATCGGTCAAGCCATTTACATTTTTCAAACAAATTTTCAACCCCTATTTCAAGCATTTAAGGGTAGATTTTTGAAAAAAAAAAAGTAGCCTTTATATATTATGTCTCTGGGTCTTAAACTACATATTATTTCCATTCCGCATTTCTCACCAATTCGAGCTGGTGGTTTACCCATAAAGCATCATAGACAGACAGACAGACAGGCAAATAGACATATGGAAGTATGGATACAATGCTTTACAGGTTCGCCAGCATGAGTGTGTAGTCTACGTACAGTCCGAAGCACAGTAAATTCAAACATATCTCAATTTGAATATTTAGCCATAATCTGCAAGATATAAAGCTCATAACTCATAGCTTTATATTTCTGAGGTTGATCAGCCCACCTTTTTTCCAACATCGTCGTACATGAAAAATCTGGGGGCACGGAAGTGCCCCCGTGCCAAGACGAGCTGAGCGAATTTATTTATTTCCAACTTTTATCAGCTACAAAACATAACAAAATGAGTTTGGAAATCATTAAGCAATTAAGCCATAAAAAAGTTACATTGTTAGCTTTTTTGAATTGGTACATGATTTAGCTTTCTGACAGAGTTCCAATTAAGTAACATGTATGTAAAATGTTTACAAATAAATAAATACAAAGGTTTTTTAATTACTTTTGAGTTATAAGAAAAAACATTCGCAGCAAGCGCACTCACAACATATCAAAATCATTCAGTATGTAAAAACTTATTCAATTAATTAAAAACAAAAGACCCTTTAGTGTTGTTTACAAATTAATACACATATAGTATGCAAGCCCCCCCCCCCCCTGGTTAGCCAAAACAAATGAAAGACAGTCACTAAGTCTGAAATAAATAATTATTTATTGAAACATTAGAACCCAACATCAATTGACATCATCATCTCAGTTAGTAATTAATACCCCTATTAAATTATTACAAATGTGAAGGTAATGGTGTTTGTTTAACTGAGTGACTGCTATCTCATCACAACTAATACTCTGAACCGATTTAGATAAAATTTGGTAGAGACAGTTCCAAGACCTCATAAAGGACATAGGATTGGTATCCCAAAAACCAACCCTTGAAGGAATTATGAGCTGTATGGCAATAAAGACATATCTGAGTGCTTTATCCCTTACTTATTTCGTAACTTAATATCATCATTATTTTACTTATAACAATTACAAAGGTAGGCCATGACCCTTTTTGGGACATGGGATACTTTTGTCCCTTTCATAATTATGTCTTGGGATAATTTTTGCGGTAGGTATTTCATCATTTGTGAAACCCAAACAAGCGAAGCCACAGGTTTGAACAATTAATACAAAATCATTGCATTGGAAATTATACTTAACTGTTTTATAGGTATTTCTTTAGTATCCTGCTGCACGATTTCCTGGATAAATTTGGCTTTAATCAATAGGTATTGATGCCCCGAATCATAATCTAATTGCATTTTGTGCGGAAAAGCATAGTTTTTTTTTAATCTTAATTTTAAGTTTTTAAGGTTATTTATAAAATTTGAAGACAAATATTGAGCGTATTTGGGTGATTTTGGCTTTAATTGATAGATATTGATGGCTCCAATCATAATCATTTTGTGCGGAAATGGTGTAAAAGGTGTAAAAAGAGTTCTCCTTCAGGGCCGGCGTTGCACTGGTGACTGCCCTGGTGTCGCTCGTGTCTATAGGCGACGACGACCACTTACCATCAGGTGGCTCGTCTGCTTTTACGTCAGCCCTTCGGGTTATAAAAAAAATGTCGAGGGAACCCCGCTGGGCGGGGTTCCCCTTTTTTTCTTGAATTAAACTGTCAACCTAACGAACCTAACCCAACCCGTCTGTTTGAAAAGTTTCTTTTTGTTTCTTTTTTTGGAGGGGGCTACGCCCCCCGCCAATCCCTATTCGGGGGCTTTGCCCCCGAAACCCCCCTGTCTTCCCTATAAGCCCTCCTTTTTAACGGATCTATATTTATTGGAGACTATATCAAGCTCTTCCCGCTTCATGGGGATATTTTACCCTCGTACGGACGCATCGGTGGCGTTATCCTCGGATGAAACAGAAATCGCCGAACTAGTCGCTATTACGGATCGCTTGCCCGCACGATTATTTATAGTTGACATAGCACAACGTAAAAATCACGGATACCCTCGTTTTTAAGATTTATTTTTAAACTTTGAAGGTAGATCTGTAAACTACTCAGTATTTGTCTTATCTTTTGAAAATAACAACAAAAATTAAAATTAAAATAAAACAACGCATTTCCGCAACAAATGCGATTAGATTATGATTTGAGCCATCAATATCTATTATTTAAAGCCAACATCACCCAAACAAATACGCTCAATATTTGTCTTCAAATTTTATAAATAACCTTAAAAACTTTAAATTAAGATTAAAAAAAAACTACGCATTTCCGCACAAAATGCAATTAGATTATGATTCGGGGCATCAATACCTATTGACAAATTGACCAAATTTGTCCAGGAAATCGTGCAGCAGGATACTAAAGCCAACCCGTTTTATATCCCTTCAATACAAATTATAATATTATTGAATTGAATTGATAATGATTACGGTGACGTGGAAAACTTCATCAAAGAACATCTTTTAACGAATACCTACCTACTGAAAATATTTGAGTGCGCAAACAAAATGGCTTCCGATTGCTCTGGTCCAGTACTGAAGCTGTACGTACAATAAGGGCATTAAGAGTTCCAATTTCAATTAATTATATTTGACAAATAACATACAAGTAGCTAACAACAGAAAATGCAATTGCATGATGCAATACAATACACAAATTTAATGAGATTACATACCTCAAATCTACAGAAAGGTTGAAGGTTTCCGATGAAGACGGCGAAAGATTTCGCGTAGCAAAAAAGAAACTGAATTACCGAGAAGGCTCTTTAATAACTTTAAATTGTTTAAGTAACGCAAACTCAATTTACGCACGACTCTCAACAGTAGTTACTCTTCAACAAAGCTCTTCAATTAAAATTTCAGAACAATTATTGTATTTCACTTCAAAGACGAAGAAACGAAAATAAATAAAAGGGAATCTACCGAGTACCGATCAGTGTTGCCAACTATATTTTGAAGAAGATCGTATTAGGGGAGTTAAAAAGATCGTATTTAGGCCGAAATTGTAGGGAAAAAATCGTACACTAAAAATTTTCAACAAAAGGATATTATTTATTTGAAAACAGTGTAATCATTTGATTTAGTAACATTAATATCACAAAAACAACATGAAAAATAAGGGAACATACCTAATATATTTAGTTACTACCTAATTCGGTACTCATTGCCTAAGAATTAATATTCTTTCATACATCATTAACATCACAGAATCATCTCAAAAAAGAAGCAGAAGAAATTCCAACTCCAACTACTTTTTCAAAACGTAAAAACAACTTCAGAAACTTTTATAACTGTCTGTAGCAATATTCCTTAAGGGGGCTAGCGTGCTAAATTCGCATAGTGTTAAAGGCAGTTAGACAGTAATTAGTGAGCGTAATGTATGAAAACACTAGTTAGTGCACTGAGTTAGCGCTCTGCAAATTGTATAATGTAAAGCCCCCATTACTATTATTCAGTGTGTTCCACTTTAGCATGCAAAACGCTCAAATCATTCAATTTTCCATAGAAAAAAGTTGCGTTTTGAGTGATTTGGTCGCTCATTGGAACGCACCCATTATATCAGTGTGTTGTCCCCATAGAAATATCTATGGTTGTCCCTAGGAAAAAGTGCGTCCCGATATTTTTATAGAAAAGTAAGGATGCGTTCATGAAAAAAAATGTTGCAATGACGTTATTAAACTTAAAAATCGATAAAATTATATGAAGCATGTATGACTAAAAAGATCGTATATGGAGCGTACGATTTCAGGTCATGATCGTACACAGCATTTGTGGTAAAAAAGTCGTACAAATACGATTTAAATCGTACGGTTGGCAACACTGGTACCGATCAATAATAAACCATCATAGATCATAGATAATATGGTGTCAATGTTGCCAGATGCCAGATGACTTTTCTCAATGATCTTGCGGTTACATTGTGGTTAAAGGGGTTAAAGTTTGCAAAAATATTTTAGTATTTTGTTTTGTTATATACTTTTTTGTATTTATCACAAAAACGGTTAATGTTTTATATAAGTGCAAGTAAAATTTTACAACATAGTTGCATTTTGCATAATGTTTGGCTATGATTTTTTATCATAAAAAAACCATTTTTCTAACTTTGGCCTTATATTAACAAAAATGTAGACATGAAGTAAGTATTTAACTAGTTGGGGACTTTTCCCAGTTTCATTACAATGGTATCCCTAATATCTATGCATCAATTCTTGGGGATTATAAAATCCCCAAGAAGGGTATTTTACGGCTAAATTGTCCAGACAAAGGTTTCTTTACATTATAAAGTAATAACACTTACGCACCTCTCTCGTTAATATTACAGTGCGCCCAACTTATCCCTGAAATGGCAAAAATTGGAACTAACGAAAAGTCATTCATAAGTACGTTGTGGTCATTCATCTGTCAGTTACTAGTGTGCAATGATTGGTCAAATGAATGTCAAATGCGTCCGACAGCGCCTCTTTCGTTTCAGTCTTAAGTTGGGTTTACTATAAGATTCTCTATTTATTAAACTTGTACAAGTATTTCACCACAAAGACAAAATTACCACAGGTATTTTTTTGTCTACAACGGGACTTTACCGATCAACAATCATAGAGCATAGCATAGAAAGATTACATATAATTATTTATTTATATAAGTATAATATTGTGTTGATTTATTACGACTTTATTGAGTTTATTATATTATTGACGACCCGAATGGCGCAATGGTTAACACGCCGGATCGCTGTTCCGAGGGTCCTGGGTTCGATTCCCAGCGAGGCGGCGCTTTGAATGATGAATTTGAATTTCCGTTCTCGGTCTGGGTGTGTGTCCTTGTCTTGTGTGTTGTCTAAGACACCCACGACACAGCGAAACCGAGTGTGGGGCTTTGAGTGTGTAGCGTGTGTAGCGTTATTACGACTTTTGTCAATGATTGCATTATATCACAAAATATAAAATAAGATTTGTACGTAATTCAAATTAATCAAATCATCAAAATTATTATTATTGTCGCTTTATCTCTAACATTCGGCAATTTCGTCATTCGTAGTCGATACCCATTTTTCGAGTTGATGACTGTCTAAACTCAAATTCCGGGAACTTAAAGCTAGTAAGTATTAGAAATAATGGGGGCTTTACATTATACAATTTTGCAGAGGGTGCTATACTCCGACTCTTAATTCGATTCAGTAAAATGACATTTCCAGTGTTACCGTTTTTTATTATCACAAAAATTGTGATGTAACCTGGACGCAAATGATTCGATTTGATAAAAATATTAATCGGATTGTAATCGTTTCGTATAATTTAGTAAATTGCTAAACACTGTATGAAGTTATTAAATGATCAACAACTACACATAAAAAATTAAGTATTATCAATTTTCCCCCAGATTTTTAATTGTTAAGCCCTTTTAGTGCATGTATGTCCTAAAAGCATGCATGCACCGGTGTTTACTATATAATTTAAAATTAATAACCTTTCCTGATTGTTCTCTGATTTTTAATGATATTTTATTAACACACATCATAATAGACATAATTATTGAGAAAAGAGAAATCGATTAATCAAAACATCGTTCGTTAATCGTGTGAGAAATCACTATTATTGAAAAGCTGGCAACATTATTTGGAAAAGTGACATGAGCAAACGTCAATTTACCATTGATGTCATTGATCTATATTCCTATCTCTATGATTGATGTATATGGTTGTTATAGTCCGTTTTTTTCATAGATATATTACACTAGAGGGCAGCTAAGCCAGGCTTCAGAGCGTACCTCGGATAAAAAGAGACGAAATCTTTAGTAATCACCTTTCTCTTTCTGGCGAGGCTTCAGAGTACCTAGGATAAAAAGAGACGAAATCTTTAGTAATCATCTTTCTCTTTCTGGCTCATCGGGATCGGAGAGAGATAGGTAATTACCGTTATCGTTGTTTCTCTTTTTAACCGGGGGCGAATGCAATCTATGGGCAGCCGTATGGCTCACCCACAGTATTGTAATATCTCTATGGTTTTTTTTCGCTACGGACTAAATTGACACATGCAAATGTCAATTTTCGAAATAATGATACCAGCTTTTTAATAGTAGTGTCGTAATACAACACCGGTTTTATGAATCGTAACTTTTTACTTTTATCAGATAATTTTATTTTTATTTGATAATAGACGAATCTTTTAAAAATCATGGTAACTATGGATTATCACAGATAAAAAATATATTTACTAATTTTAATTACGTATTACACTAAGTAAATACGACAATTATTGACTTCTTGTTGAAGAATACTTAATAACAAGGTTAAGGTACATTATATAGGTATGCCTGTCGGTCATATTATTTTAAAGACACATTTTTTATTATTACCGAAAAACGGTACTAGATTGTAAATTACGTAAAGTTAGGGTAGAGGCACGTCACTATTATAGCGACGGCAGCAAATAACATAAAGACATCTGCAATTTTGCCAAAATCGTTTTTTTGCATAATTCAACACAGAATTCTTTGTTTTATCTTGTGATATTTTTTTTCTCGAAAAATGTTGTTTTTTACATAAATTTTTCAACGTACAAAAAGACATCTGCACTACTTATTTAAAATTCGACAAAGTACAAACGGACATATACCATTTGTCCTTGTGTTCGTCGCGCAATGCGGCGGGCCAGCTGTCCTTGCGAAAGTAACCTGCGAAGTCTCGAGGCTCTTCAGCAAGAAAAAATGTCTGATGATGACTGCTTGCAATTGGAATAATAAAATAATGGAAAATTGAATCCGGAAGTGACATTCAACCAAGCCACGAATGTAAAAAATATTTATACCTTTTTTTCTATCTTTGTTGGTATGTTTGTTACCCCATAACTTCGTGTTGGGTAAACCGATTTTGATAATTCTTTATTTTTTTGAAAGCTGGTGCTTTGGGTGTGGTCCCATACAGTTTTGAGCGCCATTTGATGAGTAACTTTGAATTTACTTGAATAATGTGTAAGGATCTTTAGTAATGTGTATTTATGGTTTTTTCCTAATAACTTTTTATTGAGTGATCAGATTTTTATGATTCTCTTTTTACTTGAAAACTGGTATTTGCATTGTAGCCTCATATAAGTTTGAGAGGCATCTGACTAATAGTTTTTGAGTTATCCTTAATAATTTTTATGTTTGTATGTTACCTCATATCTTACTATTAGAGTTCCGATTTTGATAATTTTTCCTTTAATCGAAAGCTGGGGTTTTAGGTTAGGTCCCATAAAAATTTGAGTTCCGTCATAATAGTAGTTTTTGAGATTCTTATGATATGGAGGTAGAAATAGGTAGTAAGGGAAAATATCGAAGAGTAACTATAACGATTCGTAGTTATTTTCTCTGAAACTATACTTTTTGTTACTTTATATTACAAATATAATTATTAAAAAGAATCATAAAACTTTTTTTTTATTAACTTTTTTATTTATTAGACACCCTAAAACTCAAAATAGTTTAGGTATATCTGCAATTATCCAATAGCTTTAACTTAAGAATGCCGAAGTAATGTGAGACAACTGCAGTATTTTAATGACAATCATAATTATATTTGTTGTTTTAATGGAATTGGTTATTTATGATCAATAACAATAAAAATAAATCATTAAATTAATAAAATAGTTAAAGAATAAATAATTATCGGGTCCCAAGTAGAAACGAATATATGGCAGTTGACTCAATTTGCTTGCTTTCTTGATCGAAGTAGAAAAAGACATCTAGTGTATTTTTAAAAATAAAAGAATTATTGGTAATTTACTTATACCAAATAATAGTTAATATTGTGCTAATTAACTATTCTAAAATACACATAGAGTATGTTACACTAGATAACATTGAGATATTATGTACTAACTAGATAAGTAGGTAATCAATGAGTAATCATCGCGCCAAAGCGTTGCCACTTCACATAAATATATCCAGGGACACAGTCCAGGGACATATCCGTAGCTAACGTCAGTTTATTGTTCTAGGTGACGCTTGACAAATAACGTCGGAACAAAAATTTTTCAAAATGGTTAAATTGTGGGTGAAATGCACCGTAAAATAATGTGATTCATGATCACAAACGGTTAATAAGTCAACCGGAATCACGTTTCACTCACTTACTTGAAGTTTATTATTTCTTTGTTATTATCAACGTAAAAACGCAATAAAATACATACAATTTAAATTTATTTTTAATGAAGTTCAGTGTTACCATATAAAACTTGTTTGAGTTACCCATATTTATGGGAAAATTTGTAAATTATAAAGTAAATGATTTTAATAAAGCTTTACAACAACGCTGCAGGGTGCCTAAAAATCCTGAACGCCGCAATAAGTGGATGGAAATTATCCGATTGCTGAGGAAAGAGACTGACTGGCTACCTACAAAATATACCGTCATTTGTTCGAAGCACTTCAGTGATCAACATAAAATAAGCCCAAAAACCGAATGCAGTCGTATTTATTTGTCCAATGAAGCAATTCCAATGCTTGTTGTAAGTTTTCATGTTGTAATTGATATTATCAAATTAGAAAATGGTCACCAAAAATACCTTATAATAAGATTCCCACAGCAACAAAGTATTTTATAGGAACTCAAACTACATTATGTTCTGGATACTATTTTATTTGGTATTTAGATTTTAAATGCTGTTTCAGCAGTAATAAATTGTATATTTTTAGGACTATTATTCTTAGGAGCAGATGAAACGCAAAATAGGACAAAATATGGATGTCGATTCTGAGGAAACCGACGAAGAAATAAATGAGATCACTGAATCGCCGCGAAAACGAAAAATTCGGAAAATAAGTAATTTGCCGTTTAAAAAATGTATCTATTAGGAAATTAGGAGAATTGTTAATTTAAGTCTCTATTTATATATATGATTATGAAAATCATAACTGTTTAGAATTAAATGCATTAATTCTATATACTTTTTCTTCATAATGAAAATGTTACTCTACATAAATCAATATCAACTGCATAGATGTGGATAAATGTAACCTCTGTGTGTCTCTTTTTGTCAGCGATTTAAAGTATAGTCCTACAAGGATCTTTTGGCGCATGAATGACGTGACGGTGACTGAGACAGCGCCTTACAGTTTGCCTTCTCTGTAAGGTGCTGTCTCTGTCACCCATACGTCATCCACGAGCCAAAAGATCGTTGTAGCACTCTAACTCACTCATGATATAAAAATAAAAAACCCGACTGCTTTATCTGCGGGCATCATTTTGAGAATGTATAATATAGCCGATGACACTTCCACAATTCTGAAGGATTCAACAACACCTCATATGTCAAAATCTGTCCAGATGTTTGAACTGTAGGGCTTGACAAAGAAGTAAACATACATACATACTCTCGAAAAACATTACCACGGTAATATTACCGTGACATTACCCTCCTTTTGGCGCAGTAAAAACTATTAATTATGCTACTATATTTTAAAATTTTACGCTTTATATTTTTGTTGGTTACAAAGTAAGTTACAATGAATACATTATAATTCCTGCAGAACTACGTTTTCGGGGTCCAGTAGTTAATATCAAATAAAAAATATAAAAATTGTGTCTTATTTATTTAATTCCTTAAATATTTCCAATAAATACATAAATCGATTATTTTAAACTTTATCTTTTTATATGAAGTATTCAACGTTTTCTGTGGGGAAAATTAACCAAAATTTGGGTAGGCAACCCCATACCGCGATTCTATATTCAAAAGCTACGTCTTTGCGGTTCAAAAGTGGCTACACTTTTTAGAACTCATTTATATCAGCATTGTTTCTCTAGTACTTTAGTACATAGTATCTCAATGCAATTTACTGAATCGAATTATAAGTATAAAGTTTCCTTTTTTATGGCAACAGTAGCTCTTATGAAGGTAACAGACTCACGCCGAGAACCCCCGAGAACACCGGAGAAGCGTGAATGTGATCGCTTTCTCGCCGTCTCGTTCTCGGGCTCGCCTGTTCTCCGATCGATGTCGGTATTTTTGCCCGCTTCAAAGGGTTTCTCGGGCGAGAAAAGAGAACTGTATCACATTCTCGTTCGGTCTCAGTGGGACCGTTGTGTGTTTTTGTATTAGGTACCCACATTTCTAGTTAAATAATCTACAGTCTGTGGTTACCAATTATTATTATTATTTTAGTACTTATATTAATTTATTTCTTATTTTAGTATTCACAAGATTATAGTATTATTAATGCACTCAAAACCAAAGCCGCTGCACTGACGTCCATTCCGGATGACGATCGAGAATGCGAATGAGAAGGTCGCATGAGTGTAGATGCCTTCTCGGTTCTCGCGCAAATTCTCGGCAAGATTTCTCGGCGAGACTTCTCGCGTGAGTCTGTTGGCGGCTTTATGGTAACGCTCATGTCATTTTGACAATAAAGTCGGAAATGATATTTAAGGGAATAAATGTAATTTTGAAGGAAAGGTTAATTTAGCCCAAAGAAAACCACTTTTCTTTCAGGACCATGAAAAATTTTTGGAATTTTATCACAAAATAGAAACAAAATTATCCACGACAAACAAATCACTGACAGGCAATTTACGAGTGACGTTTAGAGAGTAAGTGCTGCCAGTAAAACAAATTAGTTCCATGATTTTATCGATATATGGCGAGGATTTCTATGTTCCTAGTCTATCTATAATCTATAATCATTAGAACATAATAAAATGTTGTTCTGTGGTACCTATCACAAAATGTGTGTGGTGGTAGTATGGTGGTATTCGCACAAATTATTATGGTTATTTTGTTCGAGCCTCAAGCGTACGGACGTTACATCTCTACCATAGAGTATTATATACATCTCTACTTATTCTGTGCATGCCTACCCAGTCTGTGCATGCATAACCACAGAGTACTTTTGATTTTGATGCATAAATAAGCTTAAGGGCGGCCACATATTATAGTCGGAATTCCGAAACGGAATCCCGAATAGGGTTGCAACCTTGCAACGATATATCGGAAAACCGATAATATTATAAGAAAACCGATAATATTATATTGTAAGAAAAAGCTAATGTTCAAAGCCCATACAGCCTTATCTAAGGTCGTGAATTATCGATTTTTTTCTTCGGATATGATATCGATATTATCATATCGCTATAACGCAAATATCGATAAAAATATCGATGTGTCCTCTTCGATATTATCGGTTTTCCGATATATCGTTACAACCCTATTCGGGATTCCGTTTCGGAATTCCGCATGTAGGTATGTGGCCGAATAATTTTGATTTTGATGTGTGGTGTTTTTGCTTTGCCATTTAATTTAATTTAATTAACTTTGTAGCGTCGTTGATTTATTTTGTAGTAAAATAATGGGATTTTTGGATTGTACAATGCTGCCGTCATAACGAAGAGTGCAATAACTAGGTTTTGATTACTTTCGAGATAATCGCGGTTAAAAGTTAAATTTTTGTTTTGTGTGTCTCTTCGTAACCATAAAAGCTGTTGGTTTGAAACTTTTACTATACGACAGATAAAATAATTCTGTAACGCGGCAACACCAACCCTCTCTCACAGACAGCCGCGCGCCGCGCAATAATGATATAGTCTGTGGTGCTATGTTCCGACGTTCGAAGCGGCAACGTTTTCTACCGCGAAAACTGCTATGTTAAGTTGTGATGTAAAATTGCTGTAATTTACTATATTCTGAGGAACCCAATAAATTCTACCGCTAAAACTGGCTGCCCAACGAGTAGGCCTCAGAATATTAAGTTATTCAGTGAATATAAGTGCGAACTATCAGTGTAAACTGTACCTACACAACCGGCGACGAAAAACTTTTCTCTCGACCGCCATTACGTGCGCGCAAAAAGTTTTCGTGTTCGTTCATTACCTACGAGGTTGTTGTGTAGTCGTTCGTATCATCATCACCTACGCGAGAAAACTACTTCGACAATCATGCCACGGAAACGACAATCCCTACCGAGTGATGAAGATTTCGATTCCGCGACAGACAATGTTACGATGTCGGCGGACCGTTTTACGAGTCTTCTTACGACGATCCAGCAGTCACAGGCGGAGTTTTGTGAACGATTACTTCGTGAATTCCGTTCCTCGACACCGGCAACTGCAGAACTCTTCAACTCCACTGCCGCCGTGAACCAGGTTCCGGCCAACTTCTCGCAGTGCACGGCGCGCTTCGATGGCGAGGTCGGCGCCTCCGTCGGAAGTTTCATCGATGCCGTGGAAGTGTATAAATCGTGTCTGCAGATAACGGATGACAACGCTGTGAAGGGGATGTCGATGCTGCTAGCGGGGACCGCAGCAGTTTGGTGGCAGGGCATCAAGAAATCAGTGAAGGATTGGAACGACGCCATAGCGAGACTTCGTGCCGCTTTCGGGGAGCGTCGGCCGCCTTTCAAGGTTTACCAAGAATTATTTAAGAAGGAGCAAGGTAACAAAAACACTGATTTATTTATTGCCGAAGTTCGTGCCCTTTTGGCGTGCCTACCAGATGGTGATCTTTGCGAAAGAGTCGAGTTGGATATGGTTTACGGACTTCTCGACCGACGAATTAAGAAGAGATTAAGTCGTGTCGACTTCGATACTTACGACCAATTACTAAGCAAAGCCCGCGCCATCGAAGATTCTTTTAAAGAATCCCGTCCTGCCGAATCGAGCCCAGCTGACCCACCGACGATGCCGCGCGCGTCGCACATGACGCGGCCCACGGCCTTGACGGGTACCAGCGACGGCGCCGCGCAAAACAGCGCGACCGCCGAACGACCGTCGAACGCCTCCGATTCTTCTACGCCGTCTACGCGTGCTTCATCGAGACCGAACTCTCGACCTTATTGTGTGTATTGTAAGGTGTATGGACATTTGAAACCGGAGTGTAATAAGTTAAAAAAGCATAACTTTTCTGATACCAATACCGCAGTTAATAATACCGAAATAATTTATTGTTACGGTTGTGGTGAGAGAGGGGTTATTCGGTCGAATTGTTCGAAATGTAACTCGCAGTTCTCTGCTTTAGATTTGTTTGAATTAAATTGCACAGAATCAATGTCGGGTTCGCGATCAACTGAGGTCCGCGATACGTGTAAAATATCGCGATTTGCAGGGCGCCGCCGCCGCACCGGTAAAATGAATACCGTGATTAGTGATGTTAGCAGTAGGGCCATGTCAACTAATAATAATTATGCGCCCCAAGGTAGGGTGACCATGGCTCCGAATAAATTAAATAACTCAGGCAGTAGGACCATGTCAAATAAAAATAATTTTACGCCCCATGGTAGGGTGACCATGGGTCCGAATAAATTTAATACCTGTGGCAGTAGGACCATGTCAAATAAAAATAATTATGCGCCCCGTCGTAGGGTGACCATGGCTCCGAATAAAATTAATACGGCTACTAATATGACCATGTCAATTAATAATAATATTAGTACACCTCATGGTAAGGTGACCATGGTTTCGAATAAATTTAATAAGGTAAGCAGTAGGTCCATGTCAATTAATAATAACATCAGTACACCCCAGGGTAGGGTGACCATGGTTCCGAATAAATTCAATAAATTGAGCAGTATGACCATTTCAACTAATAAAGATAAATTTAGTACACCCAAGGGTAGGGTGACCATGGTTCAGAATAACTGTAATGTTTTAGGTGCTAAGACCATGTTGACTGAGGATAGTAAAAGCAGTACATCCGAGGGTAGGGTGACCATGGTTTCGAATAAATTTGTTACTGGTATTGGAACTAAAGATTTACTTTTGCCAGATTTTAATTTACCAGCATCGCAAACCGAAACTCAAAACCTCCCCATGTTTTCATTTGCACAAAATACTAGGCAGGTTCAGCAAAGACCGATACTAAGTATTGAGATTCTCGGGATAAAAGGTATTGCACTTATCGATACCGCAGCTAAGAGGTGTATAGCGGGATTCCGTCTATACAGATTACTACAGCAGCATAATCAGGAGTTCGTAAGTGGTACAATGTCGGTGAAATTGGCAGATGGTTCTGTCCAATTACGCGAAGTGGTTACCGCGTCCCTGGACGTCAAAGTCAAGGATGGTAAGTGTGTCACACTTGATTTTGTTATTTTGCCCGACGCCACTAATAACGATACCTTGTTAGGAATTGACTTCCTGATAGCTGCTGGCATGGTGCTTGATTTTGCTACGTCTACATGGCGTTTTGGTGGCGAGTCCACATCGTATCCCATGCTGTTTGAATCGCCTTCCTCGTCAGCAGATTATGCCAGTGCAGATGTGCACCCTGATGACGAAGGTACCATGCTGATGCCCGAAGAGCGAACCCACTTACCAGACTTTATTTATAGGAACGAGGATATTTTCAGTGCAGGGGGAGAGGCAACTCCGTATGAGGTTCTTAGTATTGATATTGGGGATAACTTACCAGTCCCCAAGCCGTCAGCCCATAAGGAGTGGACGCGTGCTGCAGTTGATAAGAATAGTATTTCGACAGGTATAAGTATTAAGATGCCTAGGCGTGACAACGGTCCATACCGTATTTGTAAGGTTGTAAGTCCTTCTAGTTACGACTTATTTGATTTGCGTTCAAACCACAATGTTGGTAAATTTCATAGTTCTGAGCTAGCCATGTTTGTTAATCGCAGTGATGAGGTTTCACTGCCCGTTCAATCCCGTCGTAACCGGGGACGACGACGTAGGCATCGTAACGCGGCTTCAGTTGATCATGTAGCCAAGTCACAAACGGGACGTACTTGTGACTTGGAGGGGGAGGATGTAACGCGGCAACACCAACCCTCTCTCACAGACAGCCGCGCGCCGCGCAATAATGATATAGTCTGTGGTGCTATGTTCCGACGTTCGAAGCGGCAACGTTTTCTACCGCGAAAACTGCTATGTTAAGTTGTGATGTAAAATTGCTGTAATTTACTATATTCTGAGGAACCCAATAAATTCTACCGCTAAAATTCTTAATTTTATGTAGTATATAATATTTGTATATAACTTTATATATATACTTTAAACGCAATTTTATATATGTAATTGGGACATATGAATTGTTTTGATATAGTATTCCTAACCATAACTGCAATAACTACACTACTTATTGCAGTTTTTGTTAGTAAACTGACGTATTATTGACATATTGCTCTTTTGTGTAGCACAAAATACAGTTTCTTCCAACCATAAGTGCAATAACTGTCCTAGTTATTGAGATTTTCCATAGTAAAATATTTTAATTATATATAAGGCAGAGATGGTTAATTGTAAGAACATAATAATTTATACCAAAATATATTAAAACAATATATTTGGTATGAAAATATTTATTTATAAAGTACAATTATATGAAATTGAAAAATCTAAATAAATTTTATCAATGAAATCACTACATAGCGTTTTCTTGCTTACATTCTACATTCAACAATTAATAAAATCACAACATAGAAACTGTAGTTGGTAATTCGCATGTCATATCAATAGAAAAAACGCTTTTAACAATCAACAAACTTTTCTTCTTTTTTTATCTCTTTTCTTATATAAAAACAGTAAAATCATGTATCCCTAAAAAATCGAGATAATTAGATATAATCCACGTTACGTTATTGGGACATTGTTTGCGAAGATCAATGTGGTGTCAATTCACCACAAATTCAATAAGTTTTTCGGAGAAATGCCAGGATTCTGCTGCCTTAGTGGGAAAACGAAATTATCAGTATTGACACCGCCATCTTAACCATTGCATTTCTGTTTCGTGGCAAACCAAAAGAATCGCGACATTTTCTAGCCAACAACCAAACCTACAATAGTTATTTCCAAGTGATTTCATTTGGGACAGAAATTATTGAAGAACCAGGATTTAATCCAATTTTGAAGGTATTTACATATTTTTGTTTTTACGCACAAATCAGAAGTAACTTTTATAATTATTTCTGAAGGAAAATAAGATAAAACATTATATATTGGTAGAGAATGACACCAGGCAAAGTAGCAAAATAGCATAAATACATATATAAATAAATAAATTTCCTGACATGTTGTTTCATAGGTAAATGGGATTAAAATGATTGGACGTTTTATTCTGTAGATGCACGGAAAATTCACCATCGAATTGGATCATTGCCGTCTCTCGAAGATCCACAACATATTTTTTACAAATACACCTCATGGACAACATGGCGAAACAACTTAATTGACGTCTAGAGATTAATACAACTATGAAAAAAGCGATTCTTCCAGACATGCAATAACGACTTCATGAACATCATGCATTGGTTAGGATATTCAAGACTGCTTTGGAGCGCATGTCAAATGATCACTACAAAGTCTTTTTCAGAGTGGAAAAACGATCAGTTGGAATAAACGAACACACATTTTATCTCTCCAACTTAAAATTTTCCAGTTTCCAGAGTTTGATGTTGTCAATTTCATTATTTCATAATGAAGGATTTAACATTATCAATTTGTATTAAATTTTTCAAATAGTATAATCTGGTCTATCATTGACTGTTTGGCGGAACGAAGTTCGCCAGGCCCGTCAGTAAGTAGTAAGACTAGTAGTACATTTAGTAAGCTAGACATTTTACGTAACAAATTTCCTTATGATAAATGCAATAACTCTTTAAATGTTGCGCTTATAACTAGTAAATGTATTAAAAATTTATAAAACGTACTAGTCATAAGTGCAGTAACTGAGACTTATTGCCGTTATTTTAAGTAATACGACAAAATATCAAAGCTATCCAAGTCATAACTCAAGATATTTCGGTTATGATTTGCTGCTTAAAAACCGTAACTTTAGATATTGCATTTATGATAACCAACAAAACCAAAACTAATGAAGATACAAAAAAGACGTCTAAGAAGAAAATATAGAGCTCATTTTCCTGATTATGGATATGTTATTAACTCAATTTGCTCAAAAACACGAGTTATTGCACTCTTCGTTAGGACGGCAGAATGAATGGATGTAGAATTTTGATGTAAATAACTTGTGTACAATCATATAATTAAATGTTCGTCATGAATTTTGTAGTGTTTACATCAGCGTTGTTCGGGAATAGAACGGTGCCTTCTAAATATGGCTTACTACAATGCCGGCAATGACACAAACTTGGACAATATTATTGATTGTACTGATGAAAATTGTATAATCGACGATTTATCAATAGTTCCCTTAGAAAAGGATAGCTTTGGTAAGTAATGTCTGCCAAAAATTATATCTTTGTTTCAGTATGCACTGAATGACATTACAGTTGTTTTGTGTAGTAATAATATTGTAATTTATTGTAGTTGAGTAGTAATCGTCAAAACTATTCTGTATGCAACAACTTTTATAAAAAATTGGATTTTGTATCCGGTTACAGAAGTTATTAGATATAAATAAGTATTAGAAAATATTAGAAAATGGTATATTATGTAGAGGTTCCTTACATTATTAAGACGATTTCAAAATTTCTTTCACAAATTAGTATGTTACATTATTTAGGAGCAATATGTAGAATAACCTGCTCACCAGCCTTGTGAAGCTGGGGCCAGTTACTATTTTATGTGTAAATGCTAAAAACGGAAAGTGGAAATTAGGTATAAGTGGAAATTAGGTATACAATTTTTTGGACCTATATTTGGAATTTCACTACATTCTAAAGTATTTTGTTGAATTTAGTAACATATTTTAGCACTTTGATTTGAATAGTTTTTTCAGTTTTCTCAAAAGTAAGTTGTAAGAAAGAAGTAAGCAATTAGTAAAGATCAATTGCATTGCTCAATCAATTTGATAAATTCCAGCAATATGTGAATTGTGCGGTCGTGTGGGTCGCCGTGATCAATTTTACAACCGCAATAACAAGTTCTGTTCGTTGAGATGTTCGAGGCGTAGCCGCACATGTACTTGGAGGTTCAGGTTTATGGAAGGAACTGAACATATGGCTGGGCTAATACCCCTTGAACCTTTGCCCCAACTCCAGCACTGGCGAGGAACAAATAAGCAGGTATTGTTTGCAGAAATTCTTTATTTTGAACTTTTATAAAAGAAATAAATGTTTTTCGTAAATATCACAGCTTACCTAATGTCATAATTAGTCCTATTTCCCCTACTAATTTCAAACTGATTCTGAGGTTCGTCCTCGGGAGCCATCCAACTACAGACTTGGGGAATCCATTGAAATAAGTCATGAGGTAACCTGTGATATATTATACAAAAAGTGTTTTTAGATTCTCACAAATGTTTCAGTATTAGTATCTAATAAATATTGCCTTTGGAATTCAATAGTTTAATATGAAACTAAATGATTCACCGGAGACAGTATAATGAAAGGCATCTACACTGTGCCAGAGAATTTGGCGTTTTTTAAATTGCTTTTTGCTTGAAAGACCATTATTGTTCTACATATTTTTATATTAAACTTTATAAATAGGCTTACAATAATGTGATATTCAAGGTAGTATTGATTTTATCCAACGTCAATGATTTCTGTATGTCATTTTAATTTGTATCATAAATTGTGAATATCATTTTTACACTTTTGTAGGGTGGGCCAGTAAAAAAAAGTGCTTCAGTTACAACACAAAGTTATGAGTGGAAAGATGAATTGTTTGGCTGTGATTTTCTTGCTGCACCAGTCAACTTGTTCAAACATGCCCCACTTCATGAAGTATGTACTTTTGAAGGCATGAAGGTTGAAGTAAAAAATACAGAATCTGATTCTGATTCAGAAAAGATACATGACTACTTTTGGGTGGCTACAGTTTTGAAGGTAAGTTGATAAATACTAGACATAGTATTAAAATAAATTAGCATTACCTTAAAATAAGTGACCAACCGAAAATTTCCGACCTTAGTTTTTCGGCCGAAATTAAGAACAATGCTGAAAGTTCGGTTTTGGGTGAAAGCTTGTTTTGATCTGACACTACTTAAAATATAAAACAGTAACAACTTTTATTAGCATAACAATTACTTCTAATGTCTAAGCATAATTATTAGTGGGCAACATGTTTTTCATATAGATAAAAGGCTACATGGGTCTCTTACGGTATGAAGGCTGCGGGAGTGATGATTCTAAGGACTTCTGGGTGAACTTATGTTGTGCAGATATACACCCTGTTGGTTGGTGTGCTACACTTGGCAAGCCAATCATTCCACCTCAAAGTATAGCTGATAAATATACAGATTGGAAAAAGTAAGTAACATTATATCAGTTTTACCTGACTGCTAAATAAGTGTTCTGATTTTCGAGCATGCATAATGTATGAGTATGGATATGAATGCACTGATCCACTGCATATTAGAGTTTCCCAGCTATCGATAGTTGCGCTATCGATAGTTGACCTTGAAAACAAGTAACAATATCGATAGTACTATCGATACTATCGATATTACTGATAGTATCGATACTATTAATATCACAAACTAACTAATACTATTGACGGGATGCAATAGTATCGATACTATCGATAATATTACTTGATAATACTATCAATAGTATCGGTAGTATCGATAGTATCGACTATTTTTATATAATACTATCGATATCATCGATACTATCGATAGTATGTAAACTATTATTAAACAATCGATAGTGTGAACTATTGATGCTATCGATAGTATTACTCTTAAACGTATATCGGTCTTCGATAGTATCGATACAATCGATAGTATTGATACTATTGAAGCTAATACTTTCGATACTATCGATACTATTTTTGTATAACAAACTATTGCCGCACATCATACTATCAATAGTATCGAAACTATCGATACTATCGATAGACTATCGATACTATTTAAATGACGTCAACTATCGATAGTCGACTATCGATAGGCCACTCTACTGCATATCGCTGCTTTTCATGAATACTCGCACAAAACAAAATTTTGAAAATAACAGTTTATAACACAGCCAATTCCAAAATAGTGCTTATTTCATGCTCAGTAAGACTCACATTCATAACGGCAAAACCGGCATAATGGCGCGCAAAAATGTTGTTTTGTGATTGGTTGATTTATCACGCCATATTTGTGCAACAATCTATGTTCGCCAGTTGCTATTATTGTTTTCGCGAGAGCACATGAAACTTTCTAGAATAATAACTTATTTCCAAATAATCGAGTGTTAAAAGTGTTAATTTACGCAATATTTTCTACAATATTGATTTATTTTAAGTTGCTTGAATATTGAAGATAAAATTGTGTCTATTTTCGATCATATTTTTTATAATTTTTTTTATATGTAAAATTGAAAACTACTTATGTATAGTATTTTGATTTATGTTCCTATTCATGATAATATACTAAAACTCATTTTGTAACAAGTCGAATGACGTGCAGTTTTTAATTATTAATTATGGTACTTGATGATAAAAACCAAAATATTTCGATTTTGATTAAACTTTGATTAATGCCCTTTCAATGTATATATTTTATTTTTCTATTGATAAAATACATGAAAAGATAAAATAATTAATATTTTGTTTAATTTTTAAATGGTTGCCCTGTAAAATGTGTGTTTTTTGGATTGTGTGGTTATTCGTGCAAACCAGCGATATGTGTGTCTAATTTTTGGGCATGCCCTGTATATGATCCCATTGCTTTATCCAACTGTAGAGTTCTGCATAGAACAGTATAAATGAATTCATATATTTTGAGTAATTATGGTGAGTTTTAGTGTTAGAACTATATTGATGTCATATAATTGGATTTTAATAATTCCCTCATATTTACCTATATTTTAACAAAATCCTTCCGGTGTTTAAGGGAGACTTACAGCTGCTTCCTATAAACATAATTATATTATTACCTTATATATATTATAAATCTTCTATAAAATATGTATTGTTTGTTTATTTCTTTTTAGATTTTTAGTAAGACAGTTAACAGGTGCTCGTACGTTACCAGCAAATTTCGGAAACAAACTGAGTGATAGTCTGGTATCTAGATTTTCAGTTGGGTGCCTTATGGAAGTGGTTGATAAAAACAGGATTTCACAAGTGAAGGTAGGTTACAGAATTAAACAACCAAACTGTATTATGTATTTCTGTATTTCCTATATTATGTTTAATGATAAACCAACAACTCATAATACGATTTCCAGGTAGCAACTGTAACTGAAATTATAGGGAAGAGATTGCACGTAAAATATTATGATACGACAGCAGACGATAATGGCTTTTGGTGTCATGAGGATTCACCATTAATACACCCGGTAGGATGGGCGTTCAGAATAGGCCATCCGTTAGACGCTCCACACACTTACTTGCAAAGGGTGGCAGCCGGTAGATACTTACCAGAAGACACTGTGCAGGAGCAATTTTACAAGTATCCCAGTAATGAGCCACCATTGTTCTCTGCTGGTCAGAAGATAGAAGCTATTGATCCTCTGAACCTATCTGCAGTTTGTGCCGCCACAGTAATGAGGATGCTGAACGAAGGCTACATGATGATCAGGATTGACAGTTATCCAGCTGAAGAATCGGGCGCTGATTGGTTCTGCTACCATCAACGGTCTCCTAGCATATTTCCTGTTGGGTTCGCACAGGCTAATAACATTCTTTTGATACCACCAACTGGGTAATTATAATTATAACTTTACAATTGATACATCTATAACCAATCAATTACTGTAACGATACATTCAATGTCTGCAAAAAATTTTACTATCCCTCAAATTTATTTTTATGCAACATACAATCGTAACTTCCAGTGCAATGTCTATACTTAACCCCTTCAATGTTCCAGCAACACCACCGAAGAGTTCTCCTGGGACCGCTACCTCCGCGAGACGGGCGAGGAGCCGGCCCCCCGGTCGGTGTTCGCAGCGCGGGGTCATGTGGTGTCGCATGGGTTTGTTGCCGGCATGCGGCTCGAGTGCGCCGATCTTATGGACCCCCGGCTCGTGTGCGTTGCGACGGTCGCGCGGGTTGTTGCTGATCTGCTTAAGGTTAGTTGATTGTTGGTATTGCTCAGTCAGTGTAAGATTTTGATTTAAAAAGATGGGCTGAAGAAGTGTTTCGCTGTTTTTCTCCGATTACCACCATAACTAACACAACATATTTGATGAAAGCAATAGGCTTTTACTGCTCAACATCCATGATTTTATCTACCACCAAGGTGGTAGAGCCTAGAGTTCGCCCGGGGTAGTACCACCGCCCGCCAAGGTACTCAGTACCATTTCTACCGTCATAATAATTGTTTTTAAGAGCAATTGTGTTCCGGATAGGAAGGCGGGGGGCCGGTTTCACTTTTTTAGAGGCGACCATCTCAGTCCTCAGGGGTAGCAACGCATCTGTGACCGAATTGGAACAAGACTCATACTAATCATTACTAACTGGACAATTACTAATATTAACTAACAGGACTAACTATCACTAACAGTACCTGTCCTCACACTTATTAACAAACTAACCAACTAATATTCTAACACCATCTACTAACTGGACTAACTACCTTAGTCCCTAAATTGGGTCTTGCTCTAAGTCTGTCACAATTGCCATGGGTGGCAGCGGAAGGATGGTGCTGCATGCTCCTTTGCTACCTTAATTCCATAAAAAAAAAAACAGAAATTGAGCATTTTATTGTTCCATGAAATCATAACTCGTCAGTATGCAAGGTGACATAAACAAAATCTACACAAATTTACCTTTAGTTAATGATTATTCTAAAACTAAACTCAATTTTATTTTAAATCGCTTTAAATAAGTAACTAACGAGTAGGCTTTAGTCCTATTTTCCCACGACATGGCATCTAAGGAACAGAATGTTAATAAAAAAATAATTTTAATTTTTTAAATCTGTGAAACAGGTACATTTCGACGGCTGGGGCGTAGAGTACGACCAGTGGCTGTGGGCGCACAGCACCGACATCTACCCGGTGGGGTGGTGCCGCGCCGTGGGCTACAAGCTGGAGGGCCCGCAGGTGCCCGCGCCGCGGACGGTCGCCAAGCGGCCCGCCAAGCCGGCGCGCCGGCGGCGGCGGCAGGGTTAGTTGTACTTGTAACTTAGGGTGTGTGTACACGCGTGTTGGGTTGTGTCGGGGACTTATACTCCGTTCAGATTGGAGCTGGACAAAACCAAAACAAACTATTAAAATTCTTCTGTAGGGTTTTCACTAACTGTCACTAACCAACATGTATTTCTGAATTAAACGCGTTATTGTAAAACTAAATTGCTCACTAAAATTTTTCTGAATCCATATTTAACTATGGAACGATCGATAAATACTTCAAACTGCGAGAAAATGCGGTAAAACTAATATCATTTAACGCTTTCGTTACTAAATTACTCATGCAGCCACAACCTTAAAAAAGTCCAGTGATTTGAAACCTTCTTCCCAATGATGTAAATTTTGAAAAGCCTGTCTATACCTATAAAAGAAAATGTCTACCAAATCCTTACCATAATAATGACGCCAGCTGACTTTGCAACTTGGTCGTCTTATATTCGATTCATTCCACGCAGTATATGTGTAAAATTAAAATGAACTACAATAATTTTTTAAACACTATAATAATTTTATTTACGTTTTGGACTATTTTAAATAACTAATCCGTGTTAATTTACACTGTTAATACAATGTAAAATAATTAAAATCGATCTTAAACGACAAAACCAAAACAAGAACTTCAGTTTAAGTTATCTTTGACAGTCTGTGTATGACAGTGGCAGTCTGTGGCCGGCAGGTCGCCATTGGCTATTGTTTGTTTACATGTTCATAATAGGCTATTTGACAGTATGAAAAATAAAGTGTTATTTAAAGTAATCCGTTTATAATCGTTTATATTCGGGTTATTTTTCAAAAATAATCCCGATTTATTTGCTCCTGAGCTGAAAAACATGAAAACCGTTAAGTAAGTATGATAAAACTTTATTCAATTAGTATTTACTATAGCATTTTTACTATACTATGACTGCAATGACTGCAGTAACATAGGATGTTATCATTATCTCAATCCATCAGGGCCCACTATTAAGCATAGTCTCCTCTCATAATGAGAAGGTTAAGGCCATAGTTCACCATGCTGGCCAAGTGTAGTTTCTCAATGTTTTCCTTTACTGTTATAGCAAGTGACATTTAAATGCTTAAAACGCACATATCTCCGAAAACTCAGAGGCACGTGCCTTGGGATTCAAACACGGACCCCCAAATGGGAGGCCGATTTTTTAAATAAATTGGTTATCACCGCCCTAAAATAGGATATTATAATGGCAATGAATAATTCTCAAGTGTATTTGTCTATTTAAAAAAATAATTTCGTAAACAAAGAATTACTTAGGCCAACAAATTTTACTTTTTCATATAAATATTAAAATTTCAGGAAAAGAGAAATAAAAAATCAATTGTTATTACTATAATTATTTATATTTTACAAAAATAATTGTCATCGTGATCTCTAAGTTCCACACGAGAAATCCCTGTGGAAAATGATGACGATGCGCCAGAGAGATTTCTTCAGCATTTTGCTTTTCACTCATTAGCTTGTAATCAAATCGTTCACTAACTCCTGTAACAAAGATTAGTAGATTGTTACACAAGGGACGTAAGTAAGCTATTACAGAACAAGATCCAATTTGGCGCCAGTGCGAGCGCAGCTCGCATAGGGCGCTAATGGATCGCGTGTACCCGAGATATTTAGTCACACGAGCGAGCGCAGCGAGCGAGGGTGAATATAGTTCGAGGGTGTAATAGCTACTTGCAACCGAGGTAAGCATTCTACTTTATATCATTCTTGTGAGGTAAATAAAACATTGGTAATGCAAAATGAAATTTTAATTTCAGATCAAATGAAATGCCGCCATTTCCATCTTTTTTTCGTAAATAGTTTTCTATTTTTTGGAGTTTACTCCTTAAGAAACGATTTGAGTTATAAGGCCCGGTATGAGATTTTATGAGGAGTAAAATCAAGTTTAGAAACACGAAAAGTTCAGGCGTTACGTAGAAAGAGACAAACATATAACTATCTCAAATCTCAAATCTCTAATCTCTAATCTAATCTCTAATCTCAAATCTCAAATCTCAAATCTCTAGTCTCTAATCTCTAATCTCAAATCTCTAATCTCTAATCTCTAATCTCTAATCTCTAATCTCTAATCTCAAATCTCAAATCTCTAATCTCTAATCTCTAATCTCTAATCTCTAATCTCTAATCTCTAATCTCTAATCTCTAATCTCTAATCTCTAATCTCTAATCTCTAATCTCTAATCTCTAATCTCTAATCTCTAATCTCAAATCTCAAATCTCAAATCTCAAATCTTTTCTTACCATTTTATAAGAAAAGAGATTGTTTACCAAGGAGTTTTGCATAGCTTGAACTGTAATGTGAACATTACAATTCAAGCATAGTGCGACGTAATGTTGCCTTGAATTGCAAACACCAACTTACAAGGAGACTTTCCACCATAGTAATCCCTAGTTACTGAGCAAGTATGATATAAATAATATTATATGAAGTATATAAAAAAACATGAGTTACCAAATATATCCAGTAACCCTTTAATCGATTAAGCAAACATAAGAACGGGGCTATTAATTAACTTGCAATAGCACTGAACAGATAAGTTGGTGGCATTATACAATAGTAACGTCCTTTGCGTTTACTACAACAACTCATAATAGAGGTACAGACTGTGTCGACGCACCGTACTATGTAACTGTGGGAATCACCCAGATCAGACTGCGTCGACGCACCGATCACCCTTTTTGTGGGAATTTTGACTGATCCATAACAAATGTTTTTTAGAATTTGTTTCTTTGTGTTTTTCCGCTTTTCGCAGAAACGGTGTCAGCTATTTTGGATCCCATTTCATTGATGTTTAAATTTTTGTCAATTTCCAAACATTTTTTGAAGTGAAGCATAAGATAAAATGTTAAGATGTTTTTGTAGTAATAGCATTTTCAATTCCAGGTGCAACGAAGGTAAATCATCCACCAATAAATACGGAAGAGAATTCTCAGAACAGTGACATTGCTGATTCAAAGCCCGCGATGCAGATTTGCCCACCTACCAGTACCTCGGAAACATTTGAGAAACCGAAAATGGAAGGAAAATGGGAGTCGGAAATGGAAGTCGATTTAGCGAACCGACTCACCGCTCCGGAGGAACCTGTACATACGAAAGAAGCATCGGAGAGCCAAGAACGTCAAGATCCTCCTTTGGTAAGTTCAATCTAAATATAGATAATCAATGTACAATCTAAATAGAAGTGAAAGTTCCACTCATCATAAAGTATCGAAAACTGCTTAAGGTATACTTAAAGGTAAAATTTGGCAGGGAGTCTTTTATAGTTAGGTAACAGTTTGTCATAATTCGTCCCCTAATTTGGCGCGTAGGGGGATTAAAGAATTGAGGCATTGAGAATTTTTTGAAGTTGAATTAAGTTTGCCTAGACTACTGACTTAATCCATATCGATAATAAAGGGTGTCATTAGAGGCGACAGTAGTTCACTGTTCTAACCCTGTCATATTCATTCGAAATTGAATTGTTACAGGAATCAAAAAACAACGACAGAGAGAGATGCAACATGGACAGCGATTTGAGTAACACATTGTACACAGCTGATGAATGTATTGGTGAAAACAACCACAATGCTTCCCTGGTAATGCTCTTTTTTGTTTACTTCTTATGACGTGTTTGAGGAAACAGAGCCGAGTGTATTTTTTTGGGTGGCGAAAGTCTTACGTACCTACATATTTGTCCTATCGGGGCTTCATCATCTCAACCCATCATATCCCACTATTGAGCACGGGTCTCTTCTCAGAGCGACAAGGTTAAGGCCGTAGTCCACCACGCTGGCCAAGTGCGGATTGGCGGTCTTCACACACCTTTGAGTTTTGTGAATTCTCCGGCATGCAGGTTTCCTTTCACCGTTTGTAGCAAGTGACATTTAAATGCCTAAAAGCCTAAAACGCACATAACTCCGAAAAGTCAGAGGTGCGTGCCCTGGGATTCGAATCCGGACCCTCCGAGTTGGAGGCGGAATTCTTATTTCTTAACCACTAGGAAATCACCGCTATCCGCTATCGGGGCTTGGAATAGGCTTATTTACGACTTATTTTCAACTTATAACGTTAGTCTTATAAACAGCTTAACCGATTTAAATGCGGTTTTCATTAGAATATAGTGAAAATGACATGTCTGTTGAAAGAATTACATTAACAATTTTTGAGTGTGGGTATTAATAGACGGGCTTCCGAAAGTGATGTTTATTAGTTCACTAATAAAATCTTTACTTTCTAGAGAACGCCTGCGGAACCTTCACACGAGTATGTTCAGGAAACGTCGAGTGAACCGCCGTCGAACGAAGACGACAGCATGGACAGTAAAGTGATACCTAGGCTAGTCAATACCGCAGTGCCCTTAGACATACTAAATACAGTGGAACCTGAGAACTGGACTACTGCAGATGTAGCCAAGTTTCTAGCAGTCAACGACTGCCAAACGTATTGTGTGAACTTCAGTCATATCACCGGAGCAATGCTTATGCAGCTAACTAAGGACGAGATTATAGAGTTATTAGAAATGAAGGTTGGCCCTTCGCTCAAAATATATGATCTTATAACACAGCTCAAAGGTAAGTTGAAACCCAGTAGGATACTAAGCTTCAAGTAGTATAGGAACCATGCAACCAGTCAGCTAAGAACAGTATTAGTATTTTTGGATGCTACGATCATATCAGGGATTTGTGTATCGTAAGCATTCAAATTGGTCATGGCGTCTAAAGCTAGCTGTACACGCGGTGTTAACTTGACAGATTTACCTGTATTATTGAATTGTACCTAGGTATAAGTTAACTTGAATGTGTATGTTGTAGAACTGTATATGTCCAATACATAGCTCAAATTTACCTGAAAAGTGGCCATCTATAAATTACGTCACCTGAATTTCATGATTTTTTAACCTCTCCGCCATCCTTGTTCCAGCTGGTCACATTTGTGAGACCCCCGTCCCTAGTATGACGTCACTTGTTTTACAAATTTTGTATGTAAAAATAAAAAATCGTCAATATTATTCGACCCCCTCCTTTCCCCTAAACGTGTGACTTTATTTATGGATGACCCCACGAAACATAGATTAAGCGGAAGTGTGATACGTCAAAATTATTACTGAAACCGGTGTCGCCAAACGCACACAAACAAACGGTGGTCAGTTACTCCCACGAAATATAGGTTACCCCCATTTTGCTCAAGAGTAGTTTTAATTGGTCGCATATATGTAAAGCTTAAATACCCTAAATTGTACAAACTTTAATGCAAAAACACATCTTGACTCTGAGCAATAGAGTTGGCTTTTCTATAAAGAAAGTAACGTATTTGCGACATTTTGTATTGACCAGGTGGCAAGTGATATTTGTGAAAAATATAATTTGATCTTTATTTGTAAGCAGTAAGGTTAAATTTTCAATGATTTGTCAACCATAATTCCCGTTATCGTTTAGTGATTTGACACAAGCGTGATTTTATCGATAAATTGGTTGGACCTATTTTAAATGCAATTTGCGATTCCTGGTGTTTATAATTGGGGTGGCTCCAGCTTTTGTTATATAGGGTGTAGTATTAAGTGCGCATAACCGGAAAACCATTTCTTCAGACGGACAATCTAACAAACTTGCAGTCTTTCATTAAGAAACCTACTTTGAAATCGCAAATAATAATTGCTTTTTACAAAAAAAAAATAACCGACTTCAATCTTGATAAGTAGAGATAACTCAAAAACTACTCGCCATATGGCGCTCAATTCAACATGTAAGTGTAAAGTTCTCGTCGCTACAAATTAATCAAGCCCAAACACTAAATAACTGCAGTAAATCGTTGAGGAGTTCCCTCGACTGTCTTTCGGCTTCATCAGATCGACTCCAGATCTTCATGAAATAGTAGCGCTTTAATGTACTTATGATAACATGAACAAACACACTAGTTGTCCATACAATTTTCAAAAGTTCCCCTCGATTTCCCTGAGATGCCATCATCAGATCCTGGTTTCCTTATCAGGGGACCCCACTGCGCATATCTACTTTACAACAAAAAAAGAATTATCAAAATCGGCCCATAAACGACGAAATAATCGCTGAACGTACATAAAAAAAGCATATACCTATACGGTCGAATTGAGAACCTCCTTCTTTTTTGAAGTCGGTTAATGATCACATTTGTTTGCATATGTAGTAACGCGACGGCATTACTTGTTATATTATATATCGCAACGTCAGGCGTTTCTGAGTTTGCAAATAGGTGTTATTTATTATTATTTAACTTAATTTATTATATTGTTTATTCATTAACACGCCCCTGTTTGTTAGCGCATAACATATCTTTATTTATATAATTTATCTAAGCAGGTTAAAATTTTAAAGATGTTACATTACAATTGCTCACTATTGTAACAATAACTAATAAAATGTCGATGTCGATAAACTTTTTTCGCATCACCTACGGAGACGTGAATAGGTACCTCTAGAGGTAAATGAACCATGTAGATGACACGTGTAAGCTAAGCTAAGCTAAAGCAAGCTTTATTGCCCATTCCTTAAGGTTGATTTCAGATTAAAATATCTATTGGGTTTTAAGTAATTGAAATTAAATTACGATAATAAGATTTATTGCAAAAACTTCACTTACCGGTGATATGAAACACCTCCATTCTTAACATTTCTTGTTTTACTATTATTTTTACACTGCAAAACGGAACAACAAACCATAATTTCTTTGAAATACCGTAAAACAAATAGTGACACGAGACGTCCGTTCTTGAACCGGATGACAGCGATGACTGAAGGCAAGTATGGACCACAATCCATACTAGTGGCGCGCGGGCCACGCCTACATCGCATCTCCTCTCTATATTTGCTCCATGGATGACCCCAAAATTTACTGTACAACCTGTCTATATGCGTGTATGGGTAGCTTTATAGGCTTACCAACTATTTTTGTAATAAAGTCGGTTAGGATCATTTACTATGTCGCGCGCCTACTGTAATTTTATCACCAACGAATTTATGTACAGTTTATACATCTACTTCGATCTTTAGTTTGACAGTCAGTAACTTGCCGTCTTTTATATTTTTTAACAATATTTTATCCTTATTTTATTATCCTTTGACTTTAGTAATAAATGATGCCAATTACGAATGGCTCATTTATTTATGAAAAAACTAATTAATTGCTTTAAATGAAAAAATCAAATTGAGTCAATCAGTCACCAATGTTTTATGAATGAAATCTGTGCCAAAGATTTTGACATTGAGAAAATAATTGCCATTATATTGGTAACATTTTTCATCAGCATCATTATAAACATTCAGTTCAACACGGACTCATTTAATTTACATATTTATTTTTATCGATGTCATCACAGAAGTATTGTCCACTTTTTATTGTATAAGTTAGCTAAATAAACTTTTTTTAATCAACAAAGTCTGGTATAATTGTATATACCTTTCTACTTTATTTCTTGGGCTTGTTATGCAACATCAAAAAATAATTCCTCAAAAGAATATTATTATGTAATAGTAATATTTTTAAGTCAATATCATATAAATCAAGTCAAGTAATTGAGCCAAATTACTGGTAATATTATATTTTAATAGGTTTTATGATTACAGATATTACATCACATATCTTGAAATCCCTACCATATTAAGTTTTGTTAAGTTCAGGGATTAGCGATTTGATTATTCTTTTGACAATTCCTTAATCTTGGTATCCATCCTCTCTTTGCTTGCTCATAATACTCATCCATCCAAATGTAAATCAGAAGAACTCTAAAGTGAAGCAAGGGTGAGCTTATACTCTTATTTAACATAATATGCGTTTTCCTATAAGGAAGGTTGTATAATTAATATCAGTTTTTAAAACCTACCAGCAACTTAACATTGAAAGTAATTGAACATTGAAGAATATTGGTATGGTCTTAGCTAAATTTATTTAAGCTCACAATAACCAGGACGGAATTGATACAGAATTAATAATGTAATTTTTAGTTCAAATTAGACTTTATTTAGAACAACTGACAGTACATTTTTAATGCTAGGGATACTCGAATTAAATTCAAACTCATCATTCAAATTACCTCGCTGGATATCGAGCCCAAGATATTTTGGACGGCGATCCGGCATGGTAACCATTGCGCCATTCGGGTTATCTAAATTGTTTCATCATATCACGACTCAAATCCGTAGACCATGATCACAGCGAGACTGATATTGACTAAAACTGGAAGGAAATCGTGAGTACCCGTTATAGCAAAATTTTTTAAGTGTCCACCAAGATAGATGCCCCGAAATCACGTGAAGGTATCATAAAGACCAAATCTAATTTGAATACCTTTTTATTGTATGGTTTTCATTGCTGTTTTAATTCTGAATCTGTGCAAAGATTCATATTATTGTGTTTTCGTTCTATTTATAATTGGATAATTTTGTGTAGTCTTCAGAAGCATAAAGCTTATTCTTATTTTAATTTGGTTTTCTTTGATAATGAAAGGCATATTTCCTATCAACATTTAGGTGTGATTTCTATCTAATATTGTAAAAATAATAAATGATAAAGTAATTATTGAAACAAATGTATAGTAATGTGAATTTGGCAACATTATTGTAAAAATGTTTGTAAAACAAATCATTGTAATATGGTCGCGTATAGAACAATATACTTAGATGGGATTTCATTGCTTAATTAGAGTAATTACGTATTGAAACTATTTTCGTAAAGTTGTACATAATGAAAATGTTTTCTTTTTACATTTTTCTAAGCTAGTGATTGGTCCTGAGCATAAAAAATTGTTAATCACTGGGTTTAGTTCAATGTAATAATTTTTCATACCTGTAAACTCAACTGCATAGGTATTATACCTAATAAATTTTGTATGTATTTGTACAATGGGAAAGGCGGCTCAAAGCTTCTAATAAATTTCGCTACTAGAATCTGAGACAGTTTAACAACATTCTATTTTTAAATTTTTTAAGTGTTCGGACCCCAGTTTAAAATATATTTTGCAGCACGAATTTTTAAGCTCATTGTCATTGTTTTTTAGGTTTTTATAATATAAGTAACTTCCTATATTGTACATTTAACGCGTTACAACAGATCATTAATTTATGATCAAATGAAATAGGTAATCGATATTTGTAGTTTATTAATGTGAAAAACAAACTAGCGTGATGAAGTCTAGCAGTCACCTTCCCCATAACTAGTATACGCGGCCTATCAAGTTGAACGTTGCATTCGTGATAATATAACTGCCTTCCTAGTGACTTATTTAATTAAGAGAACCAAGTTAGAGTAACTTATTCAAATTGGCACCTTGTGTTTTGTGTTAAATGCTCGGATACTGGTATATTAAACACATTGAAATACATTTGCTGAGTATTATTTATTTTTGCTTAAATATAAGTAGGTATATGGACGGCATTATTATCGCAGCATTTCAGTGGATCTTCTTACAAGCCATAGTTAACATTGTCCATCAATAATTTTACCAATGAACATCTTTGTTTGTCGCTATATCTTGCAGTATTTGGCCTGTTATTAATCTGTGAAAGTATAAGTTGGGTACATATAACTATTTTAAATGATAATTTAAGATTATTTTGATTACTTCTTGATTTATTGAAACCTACTTTTGCCTCGTAAAATCATGGTTTATGAATAAATTATTTTTGTAGAAGATAAACAAAACAAATAAATGTCTCACCTAGTAGTGTGAGTGGGCACTGTTGGCGCGTAGAGAGCACAGCAGAACAGATTTCCAGACCTTTGAGCGTGGCATTTGTGATATTCAGAGCACCAATAAGTCTCTGTCATACCAGGTAATACTTCTGTTAAATCTGTTTGAACATAAATATTAAAGGTATTTTACTCGAAAGTTAATATTAGTAGTTTTTAAAACAGGAAATACTCACTGTTGCTTTTATCGTCCTCCTCTTTAATAATAAATTCGGGTATCAATTGCTTTGCAGTAGTGACATAAAAGGTCCTCAAAATGTCCATACGATGAGATCCAGACATGCCTCTGCTTTTTTGGTTTGCAGCATGAAGATGACGAGAAAACACGCAGCGCCACTTGCTTATATTTATTACAAGAATCCTGGAATAAATATGCATTTACTAGGCCTTCAATATGTCGTACAATAAATCGTGTGATATAGCAAGTGTCAAAGCTAAAACTATAGGTACAACTTAAATACCGAAACTTCAATGTATTATAAACCCTATCACAATTTATGTTTGGATTCAATTAAATAATCCCTATATTTTCTTCAACAAAGGTGTAAAAGGAGCCCTCCTTCAGTGCCGGCGTTGCACAGGTTGGTGTTACTGGTGTCCATAGGCAACGATGACCACTTACCATCAGGTGGCTCGTCCGCTTTTCTTCAGCTATAAAATACACTCGAGAGCAAAAAAATCGCACACTACCTCAATTTTCGTTTCAGAGACCGTTTTTTTAAATGGCGCTTGTTTTTCAAATCCTGTTTTAACACAATTAAAGTGCACACTGTTAGCTGTAAAACAACACCAAATGCTTATCCATAACCCTTAAAACCATTGCAGTAGTGGCAAAAGAACAATGGGATCGGAAATCGACCGTTTCCGGTAAACCTCTTCCTAGAACTGTGGGCAGGTATAAAAGGGTGTTTACGTGGAAAAATAAAACAATTAGTGTTTTTTAATATTGTGTATTGCCTCCCCTAGCTTTAATTACTGCTTCCATGCGGCGCTTTATGGACCCTATTAAAGAAATCACAAATTCTTGCGGAATACTGTCCCATTCTTCCTTTAGCGCCGTTTGCAGTTCGGTGACATTGGTAGGAGCCACATTTCTGGCCCGTACTCTTTTTTTAAGCTCGTCCCATAAGTGCTCAATGGGGTTAAGGTCGGGGCTTCGTGCTGGCCACGCCATAACCGGCACATTAACCTCCTCCAAGTATTGTCGTACTACAGTGGCGGTGTGCGGCCTGGCGTTGTCGTGCATAAATATGAAGTTTTCGCCGACAAATCCCGTAAAAGGGACCACGTGCTCTTCCAGTATCTCTTCCACGTATCGTCGAGCTATCAAGCCTCTCGATTGGCGGCCAGAATTCGGCCCACTGATGAAAACCAATTCGGTTTTCGCTTTTCGCCTCCAGTGACATGCCTCCTCAGAACATGCACGATCCACCGCCGTATGCGACGCGTTCTGAGAAGCAACATTGGGCGAATCGTTCATTTAGTCTTCTGTGAACTTTTCCACGTCCGTCGTTACCATGGAGACACATCCTGCACTCGTCAGAGAACAATACTGTTCCCCATTGGTTCAGCGTCCAATTTAAATGTTCTCGAGCGAACTGTAGCCTTGCTTGCCGGTGAGCTGGGGTGAATTTCGGTCCAATAGCTGGTCTGTGCGCTGTTAGGCCTCCTTCAGCTAGTCTTCTCCTAACCGTCCAACGACTAATCTCCATTTCTCTGTCTTCCTGGAGTCGTTGACAGAGCTGAACAGCATTCAAACGCCGATTTCTTAATGACGACGTCACAAGAAAACGGTCGTCACGATGCGTTGTTGCACGTTTTCGGCCGGAACCATGTTGGCGACTGTAGCTACCAGTGTCTACATATCGCTGATATACGCGGCGTACCTACAGCGTATCGGCTCAAATTTAACTGTCGTGCTACTTGACTCTGGTTGTGACCAGCTCCAATTAGCGTAACCGCTTGGGCTGATATTTCTGGTGTGGTATCCATTCTCTTGTTTTGAATGTTGACGGATTCGATAAACGTCTTTTCGCACTGCAAGTTGATATGGAAATGATGCAATTTCAACAACCCCTTCACGTTTTATACCTGCTCTAAGTGGTTTAATTAACACTGATTTTAAAGAGGCATAATAATAATAATAATAATAAGACCCGTCTCAATATAGACCAATAACTTGCCTACCTACAATATATAAAATTCTGACTGCAGTAATAGCTAGAAAAATAAACATACACATTGAACATTACAACATAATATCAGAGGAACAAAAAGGATGCAGGAAGGGCCACGTGGGGTGTAAAGAACAACTTGTTATAGACTCTACCATTCATAAACATGCAGTGACTAAAAATAGAAGCCTACATTGTACTTATATCGATTATAAAAAAGCATTTGATAGTATTCCCCATTCCTGGCTTTTACAAATTTTACAAATATACAAAATCAATTCCCAGATAATAAATTTCATGCGCAATATTATTCCTCTCTGGAAAACCTCTCTTCATTTAAATAGTCACAATCAAACAATCACTACCCGAACTATATCTATAAAAAAAGGTATTTATCAAGGAGACTCCTTAAGTCCCCTGTGGTTCTGCCTAGCTCTGAATCCTTTATCATATCTACTACAACAATGTCACGCAGGATATAGTCTTAGCCATGTAACAGAAAAAACCACTATTTCTCACCTTATATATGTCGGAGAAGTAAAATAAATAATGGACTTGTTTATGTTTACGTACTGGTAACGCCATCTGTTATCGGTTCAGCCTATTCATTGAGTCAGTAGTTCTAGTCAAATTTGTCTTAGAGATGTCGCGTGTCACTGTGATGTTTGGCAGATATGTCAAAATGACAAGGTGGCATTGGATGATGCAGTGGCATGAGATGACACACTAGACAATCGAGACTTGACCGCGCCGGTTGTGCGCACTGATTCCAATCTGTGTTTCGAGACGTAGAACATGGCGGACGCCAGATATCCACAATAGAAATATTAGAAATCCTTTAATCTCTGAAAGCAGCGGTGGGATCGGCACAGCATTTACCCAACGTGCTTACCCAACCTCCTGTGGCAACGGAAAGTGAATATTTTTGTGGTGATAATTATAATGAGGCGTAAACAGTGAGTTGCTATGATACTATGTAAGATGGAATCTGGCGTAGAATTTTGGTATAACTTAAGGATTGTGCAGAAAAATGGCAAGTACCTATCGGTATGGAGGATTTTCGCGAGTATTGGGTATGACATATTTTTAATTTCATTACATTTGGTAACAGACTTTAATTTTGCCCAAGGGCCAAGTACCATTTGAAGTATTGTGATATAAGAAGTGATGAATCTTAGTTAAGCTGGTCGGGTCTTGAAGAGACCGTGGAAGAGTCCGTCCGTAAGGTTTGTTGGTGTAATATTCCTGGTTTGGGCTAATTTCGGGATATTAACAAAGAGGCATATTAATCTTCCAATAATTTATTATTAGAATGACAACGTCACTTCTTACAACATACTTGCTCATCGAATGGCCGTTCTTGTAAGTGGCCATACCTCATACATCACACTGTTAATTAAATGAAAATGTTTTCGATTTAAAATTAAAAATCTACGTTTACAAAATTGTTAAAGATAATGGAGGTAGTTTACTATAAGGTCGTACCTAAAAAGAAAATAAAATAATTCGATGTGAGGTATTTGGTTATGCATTCAATGTTGATACATTTTTAAATTGATAACGAGATAATATGACGTATAGTGCAGTGACCTTTTCGACAAGTGTTTTATTTTGTCGCATGTTAAATTTTTAAAATTATTTCTTGAGTACTTTTTATTTGTATGCAGTAACTGACACCACTGATACTGAAAGTAAAGGTCAGGTAGCGGTGAATAACGAAGGTATTCTTTTAATTGTCTTGGTGTTTGGTGATTTGGTGCTCCGCTTGTAGCTGAAAGGATTAATTGAAAGGGAAAGACACACGCAGGGGGGGTTGCTTTGTTTGTGCTCAACTTGGCGAAGTATTCCATTTGTCTAGTACCTACAACAATAATTGGCTTACGCTTTTAAAAAGTGAACGGTTTGGTTTTTCATTGGCGACGTCGATCGAATGAGGGTCGCCGTTTTTGTGCTCACCAGTTGGCGCCACCGTCGAGGTGAGGTCTTGCTGTCGAAGCCCGCCCATACATAAACAGTGACAAATGACATTCAGACAAGCGAAAAGTGAGCACCTCACTTTTCACTGGCGCCTCTAGCGGGAAATTCACACGTGGTTACCCTCATTGGTTACTCATTAGTTCACGTTGTTTTAAAAGTGAAACACAATACAATTTTCATAGGTTTTATTTATTATGTGACAGGGTGTTTTCGAGTGGTCTCACTATAATGACGTCTTGCGGTTTGGTTGAACTTGCTTATAATTCTGGTAAAGAGTATTCAGTATGAGATAGATGTTATGTTCAGTAAAGAATAATCACTCTAATGTTGTTGCACATTTGCCAACTTATGTCAAGATAGGTCATCAAATTTTTAATGACTATTAATATTACAGCGATTTAATTTACAAACAAAGTTCTTGGCTTAAATTCTAATCTGAAATGTCACTACTGACAGGATGGATATAAATGAAGAAATATGCTGCAATTATTGAACTGGAACGTAATAATGAAGTAAAGCACATTTTATTGTTTTGTATAGTATTCTAAATGCCCGCGTGGTTCATTGTTAATTTTGAATATTGTCTAAGCGTTATCTAATGATTCAAAGCATTGTTATTGGAGTTATTACGGACGAATTGGTTGGGTTCTTGCCCGCTTTAGTCGCTATATTTTCGAAGTGAATGAGGTCGGCGTGGGCGTTTACGTCGGATTTGAGCTGCGTTTGGGAAGCGATTCTGGGTTTTAAGGAGCTGGAGACCGGGACCTTGTCTGGTACCTGTCTGGAACCAAGGGTGACATCGCCTTGTTTTGGTAACATGAAACAGGGTGAGGATTCATGGCGTGCAATATTAGATTTTCAAAACCGTAATATGGCTCAATTAGTCGAGATTATTAGTACGCCTAATATCCCTGCGCCTGTAATACGATTGCCAGAATTTATTACTTTTTATTCTTGAATTTGCATAATTCTAATGTGATATACACCAAATAAATTTTAAGTTTGATTGACGGTTACCACTTAGAGATAAGTATTTTTCATATTGTAATACCGGATGAGTTTTTAGTTGCAATTATTATGATTTGCCGTGAGATTTTAAGTCTAGGATTTAGTGTTCTTATAACCGAAAGTAGTTTCAGTATTTAGAAAATTAAAATAACTGAGACAGTGGACTTTATTCAATACTACTGATATTCCATCTGAATTCGAACCACAATTAATAGAACTCCTTGAGCAATATTATTGTCATGCCTTTGTGAAGGGAATTACCATAATTTATACCCGAGTTAATAATAGGTGAACTTAAGGATAGGTACGTCTTGTCGATCCACATGAGACTGTCCATCAGCGATTATTATCATCAGTTATTCCCCATTTGCTAGTCCTATTTTGTTAGTCAAGAAACGTAATAGTTCCGATAAGATATGTGTGGAATACCATGAACTTAATAGCAATACACAAACATGAGTCAATAATGCATTTAGGTTGAGAAAAGACACTGGAAAGATTTATGAACACTATTCGTTTGATGGAATGTCTGCGGGACAACACATAAACTGAATTAGAGTTTTAAAAGTTTGTTATAATAACACATGGTAGGATTGCAACTAAAATACTTCATTAAGTTATTACTCGAGTCTTCATTAGGTAAAGGACCCATTGTTGGAACATAAAAGAAATATTGTGTTACTAAACAAAAGTAGTGAATATGCAGTCAATTTAATAATGAGATAATCTGGTTACCATTATTTTGTTAATTATTGAGATTTTTGAATTGTTTAAGTCTGATTATTATTATCTTATTATTCAGATCGAAGTATTAAGATTAGAAAGTTACTATTTGTTTTCATGATTTTGAAACAATAAGTTACTAGGTATTTAACATTTAAGGTACCTATCTATGGTATTGTCAGATCGGTTTTTGCTCTCATGCTTTGCAGATGTAAGTTATTTTTGGACTAATTGATAATGACGCACTAAATGAAATTTGATACAAACTTCATGTAAAAAGTTGTAAGTAAAAATTTACGCGGTACCAAATTCACTTTTGATAAATGGCTTAAATTACTGATTTGCTTTTATGCACTGAATAATTAATGTCAGTTGACGGTATAGACAGCATTATATCTAGTTATATAGTGATTAACTAATAAAACTTCATAATTTTATTGAGAGATTTATTAAATTTCAGTGAACTTGTTTTGAGTAGTGATAACTTGTTTGAGAAAAATAACTTTTCTGAGAAATGTAAAATTTGTTTTGGATTAAACTTTGGCGATCAGTTAATTTATTTTGGGTACTAAGCAAAGTAATGATGTTTATGATTTGAAAAGTTATATGATGATGATGTTGAGTTAATGACCTTCAGCCATTTCAGTTCATGGGTAAACTGTGACAATTTGGTGTTGGATTTGGGTTTGGATTACAGCTTTAAAGCGGTGTAAGTGCTGGTTTGGTAGTGGCTCATTGTTTTGGAATACTGGTTGACAGGGTAAGAAACTAGACCGGGTCGGACGGAGACGAGATTTTTGAGAGTGATTTTAGGTAGACCAGGATGGACGAGCAAGCTCTGGTGATAACTGGACATTGAAAGCTCCGCGCTTTGTGCTCCCAACGCTTGAGTATTGAAAGCTCCGCGCTTTGTACTTCTGACGCCTGGACACTGAAAGCTTTTACGCTTTGTGTGGTGTTACTGAAAGCTTGACGCTTTGTAAACCTGTAAACTGAAAGCTTTTACGCTTTGTGTGGTGTTACTGAAAGCTTGACGCTTTGTAAACCTGTAAACTGAAAGCTTTTACGCTTTGTGTGGTGTTACTGAAAGCTTGACGCTTTGTAAACCTGTAAACTGAAAGCTTTTACGCTTTGTGTGGTGTTACTGAAAGCTTGACGCTTTGTAAACCTGTAAACTGAAAGCTTTTACGCTTTGTGTGGTGTTACTGAAAGCTTGACGCTTTGTAAACCTGTAAACTGAAAGCTTTAACGCTTTGTGTGGTGTTACTGAAAGCTTGACGCTTTGTAAACCTGTAAACTGAAAGCTTTAACGCTTTGTGTGGTGTTACTGAAAGCTTAACGCTTTGTAAACCTGTAAACTGAAAGCTTTAACGCTTTGTGTGATGTGTTACTGAAAGCTTAACGCTTTGTAAACGTGTAATTGAAAGCTCTATCGCTTTGTGTGTTGTATTGCTGAAAGCTTAGCGCTTTGTAGACGTGTAAATTGAAAGTTTAACGCTTTGTACACATGTAACTGAAAGCTATATCGCTTTGTCCAGTGTATTACTGACTGTTTGGCGTTTTATAAAGTTATAGTGCTCAACGCGAGAGCGCGTTGTTTGTCAGTATGGCCGTGTCGGAGAAGTAAAATAAATAATGGACTTGTTTATGTTTACGTACTGGTAACGCCATCTGTTATCGGTTCAGCCTATTCATTGAGTCAGTAGTTCTAGTCAAATTTGTCTTAGAGATGTCGCGTGTCACTGTGATGTTTGGCAGATATGTCAAAATGACAAGGTGGCATTGGATGATGCAGTGGCATGAGATGACACACTAGACAATCGAGACTTGACCGCGCCGGTTGTGCGCACTGATTCCAATCTGTGTTTCGAGACGTAGAACATGGCGGACGCCAGATATCCACAATAGAAATATTAGAAATCCTTTAATCTCTGAAATATATGTATAATATATATGTAGGTCGAGCGTAGAGACGTGATAGTCGCGCGATGGTCTTTACACACTGATGGTTTGAAACCGTGTAGCCGGCAAAGCGCAACTCGTGCTGTTTCTGTTCCAAACCACCGTTTAAAACCGTGTGGCACATGCTTAAATGGTGTGAAGTTAGCGTCATTTGCCATGTAATAAGGAGCTACTTACGCCACGGATAACCGTGGCATAAGTGCGGGTTTAAGTCACACTGTGCTATAAAATATATTTTAAATCGCAATGTGGTGTACCTATAAATGGTAAAATGTACGGTAATAACTAGCGCCATCTACAAGTACTCTGATACGCACTGCAGAAGCAGTGCAAAGTCATCAGATATTGACCATTCCATTGAAAAGTAACAAAAGAAGGGTTTAGTTTAGTAACATGTTAAATTTTATTTTTGAACAATAATAAGAAAATACTCTTACCCAAGTAAACAGGGTTCAAAAGTGATGCTAGCAGGAAAATTTCTAGGATACACCAGCTTAGCTTCTTTAATTACAGGGGCATAGCCTTCCCAGCACTGCAGGACTAGTTCATCTATCTGTGTTAATGCTGGCGTAGCCCCACATATTACAAGGATGTAAACATCTAATAGGAGCTTACATGTTACTGCCCTGAATGCAACCTGAAAATATTGTGTCTGCTTTGTAAATAAAATAAAAACATTTAACTACCGCTATACTAATATGGTGTATATTAAATACTAAAGGGACTGCACAAGTGCACACATTACTTCAACTCAACTAAGATTCAACATAAAGTAAAATGTTGAAATATGCTATGATATTATTATGCTATAAGTGCATCAAGTTGGCCACATATAGGTGACTCAGATTTATCAAGTAAACTTTGAAAATTCAACCATAGTAACATAATATAAGGTTCATAACATAACATAACACTACTTTTAATTTAATAATCCCGGTGTAATAACTGTTAACTTGTAACACTTACGTTTGGACTCATCTGAGGTAAGTAGACAAGAGTATCTCTAAGTGGCGCCCCATCTTGAATGGCAGCTAGTAGTAGCAGCAACCGGGCCTCCCTTGGATCCAATTCATAGAAATCTGTACTAGTTGCCACCAACTGTCCATGTATACTGAGGCATGCCCATCGACCAGTTACTTTCTCAGCATAATTGTCCAGAACTGCCTTGATCAAGTTTATCATTATTTATTTCAAGCAATAGTTATGATTACTTCATTCTATCCACTCATAATATAAAATATAAACTTTTAGTAAAATAAGCAAAGAAGCTAAAATGTGTGGAAATATGGAAGAAAATGATTATGAAGCATGTATTTTTTTATATTTTAATAGCTGGAAAACAAGCAGACAAGTCATGACTATGACTGTTTACCTTTAGGGTCAAATCACACCGAGACGAGACGAGACGCGACGCTGCGCGCAGTCTTTCAAAGAGCGGCTCAAAATAGAACTTTATTTTCTACACGAAAAGATACACATTTCATTGTGAGAATTCAGAATACGTTGCTTCATGCAGCGCTGCGTCTCGTGACGCCTCGCGGCGTAGCGCGGTGCATCGCTACGCAGCCGTGCATCGTCGGTACGCGCGGCGTGCAAGATTGCCTACTTTTACGATGCACCTCGCGCCATTGAGATGCGTCTCGCGGCGACGCGCGGCGCAGCGCGAAATCACTGGCCTCTTCCAGTATCGTTGCATCGCGTCGCGTCTCCGTGTGAGCTGACCCTTTTGTTGTCACAGTCATTCACGGATCAACACGGTCATCAACAAAGAAGAGGAGGGAAGAAAAGAAAATATACAAATATTAATAATAATTACTTGTAACTGCTGTGCTTGTGGACATAGAACACTTGGTATAAGGTCTAGCGTCAGCATGGTCTGTGGTACTGTGTTTGGGTCCAGGCACTCCAGTAAGTGATCTATGATGGGGTAACACTGTCGTAAGTCCCTCTTGATTTGATCCAGGTTCTTCAAGTTCTCCAGCTCTTTCTTGCCAATGCAGAATATCATTGCATCATAAATTGATGTCAAAAGCAGTTCTAAATCACATTCCAGACCTCCAGTTACAATTCCAATCAGTGTGATACTGAAATATTTGCAATTTTAATATTTTATACATTATCTAGACATAGTTCATGGAATAAATCTATGTGGGAGCTAAAAATTTGAGTTATGGTAGAAAAATTACAATATTATCAATTTGTCATCATTATAGACTACATTATAAATGTCTGCCCATAATAACATCTTTTACTACACAATTAAATTCAGGATACTGTCTTTTAAAATTAGAATAAAACTTACCTTTTACAGAACTCTTTCCACAAGATATTTCCATTATCAACAGAGGTATCCAACATTGTCAAGTTATGGCACTTGCTGAACATATTAATTCCGTGAAGCGAAGCTATAGTCGAAAATTGTATCTTGAAAAGAAATAATAACGAAAGGAAGCTTATTATTAGGTAAATAAGTATGTTTATTATTTATGTATTTCTGTGTTACACATCACGTGTTCACTTACATTTTCATTGTTTCCACGCTTTCTAGAAAATATAGGCACGCCACTTTCAGCGGCTATTGCTATTACTAAAACAGACATGTTTACGTTTTGAAAATTTCAGATGTTTAAGTCATATTCATTAATTTCGTCTTCAAATCAATTTCTAATCTAAGGATCAGCAAAATGTAACTTTGTTTTTGTTTATGTTTACCGTTATGTTATGACATTTTCAATGTCAATGTTGACATTAGTGAAGTAAAACCACAGACATTTTTCTTCAATAAGGCTGGCCATATACATCCGGAATCCTGATTCGGTTTCCTGATCAGCAATTCAGATCCGGAATTACGTTTGACGACCCGGATAGTGCAATGGTTAACAAGCCGGATCGCTGTTCCGAGGGTCCTGGGTTCGATTCCCAGTGAGGAAATTCCAATGATGGAGATTGCGATTGATGCGTCCGGTGTTAGCCTTAACACCGTGTTAACGCTAACTCTGTGTTAACGCTAACACCATGTTAACGTTAACTCTGTGTTAAGGCTAACACAATGTTAACGCTAACTCTGTGTTAACGCTAACACCGAGTTAACGCTAACTCTGTGTTAAGGCTATCCATAAATGAGGTGAATTATTAGCCTTCACCTGTGTTAAATGTCGGTGCAATGCTAACTCTGCTAGCAGATTGTATGGAGAAAGCACAATCACAGTCCAAAGATATGCCAAGCCAAGTCAGTAGTTTGCAGATCATGCAGTCCAAAAAGCGAAGCCAAAAGTCGTCAGTACGAAAGCCACGTTAATTGAAAACGATAAGGTGCACAGTAAACAAAGTAGCATGTCATGTCCCTTTGAAATTCCAAATGATTACTTTGAACGAGAACAATAGGGTACTTTCCGTAATCTTCTATCTATCTATACTTATAATAAATCTGTAGAGAGGTCAATTCTGTACATTAAATATATTTCCAAAATAACTATCAGGGGGTGATTAGGGATCGATACTGATGCCAAAAATGCAATCAGTAAAATTTTTGTCTGTCTGTCTGTCTGTCTGTCTGATGTATAACCGTTATAGAAACAAAAACTACTCGACGGATTTTAACGAAACTTGGTACAATTATTTTTCATACTCCCGCGCTGGTTATAGTATACTTTTCATCACGCTACAATCAATAGGAGCAGAGCAGTGAAGGGAAATGTTGGGGAAACGGGAGAAGTTACTCCATTTTTTAAGATTCCGTCGCGTGTGCAACCTTAATGGTTAAAGCTACACAGAAATCATGTATGACGGAAATGTTCTCCTTAAAATTATATAAAAAATATTCCACGACAGCATATGTCTATCTTTTGTGGTTGACTCACAATAACACGTGTAACTCCCGATAGCTTAGCAGTTCGAAGCTTTCTGATTAAGTATACCTATATTTATCTACTCTTACGTTTATGACACTTAAGTGGGTGAAATAAAGGGGTGAAGTTTAAACGAAATTCACGCGGGCGAAGCCGCTGGCAAAAGCTAGTGAAAAATAAACTAAGAAATTTTATAAAAATAAAAGTTTATGTAGAAATATACTTTAATATTCTGATTTTGAGTCATAAAAGCACATAATTATTTTAATAAACAATTCGAAATTTTTAATCGGTATGTCACGTGACCTAAAACACTAGAGGCATTGGTGTGACGTCATGAAGGCAAACCTATTCCTCCAAGAACCAAACTGTCAGTTCAGTTTCGTGCTTATCGACTGGAATGAATGCCGGTCTTACATACATACAGTGCCACAAACTTATTTGACCCGGTAAGGGTGGCGCAGCTACTGTCTTGGTATTTTTCTGACAACAGTATAACATTTGCATTAGTTCCAATTTTGGCCACCAGGTCAGATAAGTTTGTGGCACTTGGTGGCACTGTACAATTTGCCATTATTACGTCATCAAAATGGCTGACAAGTTCTGACACCGTTTTTCCGGAAATAAGTAAAAAAAGAATTAATATTTTATTTTAAGGCAAGAAAGCGTGTTTATTTTGCCGAAATATATGTTTTGTTGCTTTTTATTAGGAAAATCAAGTTTATTTTTCACTACCGAAAGTACCCTAATAACAAATTTAATTTGGGTCTCGTTTAAAAATGGTATGATTTTTTTTGTGGATACATTTCTTGTGGATACATTTTCTTTCATTCATAACTATACCTAATTACCTTCTAATTACCTACCATTTTATTTTATTGGTTAGATGAGTCAACTTTGAAAAAAACTGGGCGCAGTAGTGTTCATACTTTTTTTTACACAGTGATGAGTGAAAGTAGACTGAAAGTAAAAATCTTGTAAAATTTTAAGGGAATTTTGGTGTTTGATTGAATTTTGTGTAAAAACTGCAGGCTTTCTGGGATTTTTAAGAATTGTGGTGAATATAGGTAAACGTTTTGTGGTGTTGCTGTAATAAATAAATATCATTCTACTTTTTTGCTTTCTTCAAAAAGTAATCACGGGTGAATAAACTTACTTAGTAGGTATTCTATAAGTTGTATAAATACACTATGTTTACGTAACTAATTAATAAAAAATGTGTGCGTGTACTAGTGTACACACGTATGAAGTGAAACTTCTTTACGACAATATATCATAATATAAGTAAATATATTGTTATAATTATAAATACATTTAATTGTATTGTATTTTTCATCATCGTCATTGTTCGCAACTCAGTGCATCAATCGCTAATTATACATTTCTCCCACTCTGTTTTCATCTGTGAGGTGAGGAGACTGCACATGTATTTCTGAACGGTAAGGTCTGGTGGTGGGAGTAGCTCCACTTAAGCGACATGCTATCCCTACTCCACCGGAAAAATCACTATAATAGTCATCCTAAACTATCTTTGAATACTTAGTTATAATTAATTTACTGTTATATTGCAGTTAAAAACCTTTATTAAATATTTTACCAAAAAGACTAGTCGTTGCATACCGTATAACGAAACATTAATCTTTAGCTAGTCTGTGCATATTATGTCATGTCAATGTGCCACAAACAAGTCAAAACAAACCTGGCTGGTTATAAATAATTTCGATAAAAAGCAAAACTAAAGAGACGTCAGAGTTACATTGACAAATAATGTCATCAAAGTAAACAAACGTCATGAAATCGTATTTAAAGTTACAGAAATTTATCAATAAAAATAAAGAAGGAATACAGGAAACATTAAAAAAGGTAACATTTAAAATTTATAAATACTTAGTCCCAGAAGTCAATAACAAAGTAATAATTGGATACATACATAATCTTAAATAAATTTTACATCAAAGTTCAAATTTGACAATGATTTAAAATAAAGATGGCGCGTAACGCGTCAAAAGTATAACGCTTCAAAAGCGTAACACGTCAAAGCCATGTCAAAGCGTAACCGAAAAATGTGACGAAAAATTTTTTCCAACGCCGATAAAGAAGTTTCACTTCAACAATGAAAATACAAAATCCATACAAAATCATAATATATTTTTTTGTAAGGACAACACTGTTTAATATGTCGGAAATAAAATGTAGAAAATGAAATTCTGTCCAATTTCTTATATCTTATTCCCATGGCGTAGCAAAAAAAAGAAAATATGAAATGGATAATGTGTATTAAAATATGCAAGATTTTTTGAGGGTATTGAACGAGCAGTCCATTGTCCAGGCCAGGCCCAAATCTGATGTTAACTCCTTTCCAACTACAAACTGCGTAAAAATAGTAGGTATATAGGTATTACATTAATTAACTTTGCTGATTAAATAAAAATTCACCCAAACAACTCTAATTAAATTAAGTAGGTAGAGCTCTTTATTTATTCAAGAAAATAACCACTTAATAAATTAAGTTTAATGTATGATTTATGGGAGAATTAGGTATTGAAGTAGCTGGTATCTGGTATGAATATGATTGATCACGCACACATAGACAATAGACGAACAGTGTAATAAAACATCGCCTGCACGAACACAATACAATTTATACATGTTTGATATTGTTGCCTTGTTTTTTTTGGTTTTCAATATAGGGCGACGTTCAATATCATCAAAGCCACAAATATATAGTAGGTACTGTGTAGTGTGTAGTGTACTGGCAAATGCCGCGGTCATATCAGAATCATAATTAATCAGCACAGTAATTAAAATTAAACCAACCTTGACGCTATAAAATTAAGTATAAAATTCAATGCAACCCATATTTGGTACAATATTTCGTTTACCTATAAGTACGAAATAAAATTGAATGATCTACATAAATGGGATTAAGTTTTATGTCGCTTTCTTTTTTGGCTTATCCTAGGCCCTTGTACCTAGCAAGAAATGCGTCGGTGATGTTTTTGGTAGGTATGGCCCAGTCTTACTAATGTTTGTTTTTACCTTCTTTTTACCTACCTATTGATATTGAAAAAATGAATAATAATAATAAAGGAATGGAAATGATTTGTCAGAAAAGTTTTCATTGCATTACGTTTTGACGTGATAACGTCTTATAAATTGGTTTGCCGGGTGGCACTTCAAGAAACTGCGTTAGTAGCTCCGCTCACGTTATGCGCTTACAATGAGAGCGAGTGAGAGGCACGCGTCCCTTCCACTCGGGCATGGTTAGCCCGCCTAAGAGCGAGAGAGACAGACATAAAAAGTGAAAGGCACGCGTCCCTTCCTCCTTAACATTACTTATGGTAGCTACGGCGTACACACGTTGGCGTGTTTCAGAAAATGGTACAGCGCCATCTCTGGAGAAGTAGAGTAATCTCGTTTGTTACCTCACTTAGTTGTGACTAATGGTTAATGGTCTAACGGTTAGCAGCGCTAGATGGCGGATGGTGTTACAATGTTTTAAATATAATTCTTTGTATAAATAAATGTTTTAAATTGTTACTATTATTTCATCCTTCTTCCTACTATACGAATGAATATTCACATTAAAATTATTTTACCACTCAAAGTCGTTGTCACGTAAAACTTTCGCCCGTATACCGACTTTACAGGCAACCAATTTTTTTAATTTTATTACTCTTAGTTTTTTCTTAGGGATTTTTTAAATAATTTTCAAAAATGTATTTCTATGTTTATTTTATTAATGCTTAAGTTTAAACAATAGCGTTTATTAGTTAATCATAAGTAGGTACACTAGCCTTACCTAGTTTACATTTTCTTCTTGACATAATTTTAAAATTGTCTTAAACGGGATGTAGGCTGCGTATTTCATAAATTTCATTTCTTATTTTAAATCATAACGTAAAAAAAATCTATGGCAAAGGTTAAAAGTAAAATACAAAGTTTGTTAAGAGTCCAGTCGGTGTCAGAGTTTAAAAACGTTTCGATCTTAGTCATAATTATTACCTACATATATGCCAAAGATTATCTAGTTAAATAATAAATACAGTACCCGGAAATAAATAATGCACATCGGTATTCAGAAAGAGATAATTGGTTAGTTTCGGCTTTGTAGAGCGTTGTCCTTACTATACAGTCCTTATCCTTACCGCTGACTTGTCATTGTCACTTTTCTTTCGAATTCGGTAGAAGGCGGTTGCGTCCACTCATAAACAAGTATAAAGAGTTGTTAAAACCTCCGACGGAACATCAATATTATTATTATTATAAGTACTTAATTGGGTGCTTTATTAGCTCTTAATAGAAATTGCACTTTTAGTGCAATGTGCGAGAGAGACAACGCTCTACAAAGCCGTAACTAGGCGATTATCTGTTTCTAACGTCCGATGTGCATATTACTTTTCTCCGGGAACTGTAGATGCTATTTAAGTTTTTAAGTAAGTTGCTTGAAAAGTAATCAAGTCAGTGTAATAGTCTATATTGTCTCTTTGGTAATGTTAGACCCTAAAAATTTATTAAAAATTATGGAAAGGTAGAGCTGAAGAAGAATATAAGACATAAAATTCGATATAGTTTAGACCTTGTCAGTAGATAAATATATTTATTATTTAATAACATAAGTACACACATAAGTACAGATCGATATAAAACTGAAAACCTTCGTCTTCTATCTTTTACTGATTTACCAATTGGAAAGTATGAAAAAAACATATAAAAGGAGGTCTATCTTCATCCCTCTTAAGTTATTCCTATAAAAGTTTTACTTATCAGCTAGGAGTAGGTCTATAAATAATTTATGTATGCGTCTAAGTACTCAAAACTAGGTACGTGTCTTTTGACTTACCGCATAAAGAATAAAATTAATCGTATTAGGTAATTACGTAGCAATGAAAATAAGTATTACATAGTGTGGTATGTACCTTAATAATTATATAATTATATAACTAGGTAATATTCTAAGTTATTCGAGACATCTCTATACCTAAATATCATTATGATAATTTAAATTCAGGTACCCAATACAGTGATGATAGTCACTCACATGCGCGCGAATATTTTTACATTGTACGAATCGTCATAGCTTTGACAGTGAATGTGTCAATAACTTGTTATAATCATTTGCAAATTCGCGCAAATGTTAGTAACCGCCTTAATGATTTATTCTCGGAGAAGGCCTAGGTATAGCCTATAGGTGTGCAATTATCTACCTTTAATAAGTATTTTACTTATTATATCTAGATAATATGTACAAAAAATTAGTCATCATAAATGCTGCATGGTTACGTCATTATCTTGTGGATTTTCGATTGTTATGGTTTTTGGACCGTCTGAAATACAAAAAAAAATATAAACATCATAATGAGTATACCAAGATTTACGCAGCAAGCTAGTATAGGTACAGCACGGTATCTAATTTGTCATCTCCCAAAAAACCTCACCAGTTTCGGCTGTGAGATTATCTTCATTTGCCTTGTTGTAAGTAGGTATTAATTGAGATCTAATTTAGTGATGTAGGTGTAGTATAATAAATCGAGTTAATATGATATTGTTGGACGCTTGGGCATCCTATTATTAGTCGTCCGTACTATCTAATATTATTAGGCCAATATAATTATTATGTTACCTTAAAGATAAATAAAAAATACTAACCATCTCGACTCAAAAGTCTAGGTCCGGTGAGAGCGATACAAATAGCGCCTATAGGAGCGGATAAAATAACACTCAAAACGCTAACAGCCAGTAATGCTTTAGCATAATATATTTCATCTTTTTCTGGATTACCGGCAGATCCACCATTATTTACAAGATCTAATGCTGCTGGCCCTAAGGCTGCCTGTAAAAAAGTACATAGGTATATTAAGTTAGGTAGATAGAGGAAACACTTATAACTTACAAAAACTATTTATCCTCTACAGTCTACACTTAAGAGTCCCCCATAATTTTCATAAGGGTGTGCTAAGTCAGCATTTGGCTAGCGTGGGGTAGATACAACCTATGGTCTACTCTCACATGATGAGAGTAGACCCGAACCCAACAGTGGGATATCTACGGGTCGTATTGAGTTGATGATAGTTACCTGCACTGTAGCTTTCGCCATCCAAGTAAGTCCTATAAAGAGTTTTTCTTTGCTATTAAGTCCGCATCCAAAACTAACGAGATAAGTTGCTATAACTCGCAGTACTAAGCATGAAATTAAACAAATTGCACCCATCTTTATAACTTCAGGATCTAGGGCGCTAATCTGTAAAACGAGGACAAAAAAAATATATTCTATTAGTATTTATCTGTTTGCCGTTTTCTATTAATAAATGTAGACTTACTGATATTTGTGCTCCTGTAAAAGCAAAGAGAATGGGCTCGAAAAATATCCATAAAATCCGGAAAATATTGCTGACGGGATTTTTATTAATAGCCCATCCTTGTTTGTCCCAGAAATACGCGGCTACGAATCCGGATGATACTATTGCTAGTGGCCCTGAGAAAATAATTTATACTTTATTTTAAACAATTGCATAGATGTAGGTAAAGCTTACAGTTCAGTTAAGCTAATATATATAGTAGATACTTATTTAATGTTATCCTTTTAATGTACGCTTTCTATTACAGTATAATAAATATTAGGCAAATGATACTTGTTAATACCTATTAGGTAAGTATATCTACCTATTATTTATTCTGTGATTGGGCAAAAAAGCAAAAATTTTTATGTTATACTTAGCCGATAAACGAACAGAAGAGCCAACCGGTAGAAAGGTCATCGTTACTCATGGGTAACAGTAACACCAGAAGCATTAGCCATGTTTTACAGACCGGGAAAAAATTAAAGAAACAAAGTTAAGTTAAATTACGGTTAAATATAATGAAACATGTACAATAATCGAATTCAGTTATGTTTACCTACCTGCTCCACTCCATCCTAGTAAATTCGATAGGAACAGTGAGAAGAGACCGCCGAGGAACAGAAATAGAAATCTTAATGGCACAACGTAAATATCGCCTTTTTCCGGTATCACAGAAGCCAACGCGCCCCACGCTGATCCGAGCAATAGCCCAGCAATTATAGATAACGGACCCTGTAAAGAAATTAAAGAAACACAAGATTAAAATTTCATTTTTTAAATTTGGAAATGAACATACCTAACTTATATACCCTGCAAAATCCTGCACTAGAAATCCCTGCGTCATGTGGCATTTACAATATTATTATTAGGACTCCAGAAGAAACCTTTATTTATGACATACCAAATGTCACATTAAGGGGCTACAACCGAAATACGTAAAACCGAATGAGCGGAGCTCAAAAACAGAGATGGAATGATTTCATTTATAGGCAAATAGTGAGATAGCAATGTTTTAATTTTAGCTTTAATATTATTGACGTAAGTGCCAATTGCATTTTAATTTTTTCATTTTCATTCTTATGAAAACATAGCTTTAATTATTTACTATGTTTCAAAAATATTTTCATCAACTAATTATTAAAACTTTTGTAGTAAACTTGAAAACCATAACTATGTATATGAACCTAACTTTATTTATTTTTTCTATCGAGGAAACTTTTCATTTTACTGGTTTTACTCTTATGAGATTGTTTATTATATAGTGAATATACATATATCTAAATATCGGAGATATAGATAGTAAGCTTTAAAAATAATCTTAGGTTAAAACTACTATATTTCGGATGTATCCTCTTAAATATCTCATTCAGACAAAAATCGAAACCGCACATCGAAACGGGCTCTTTAGGAATTACCCATTAACAAGGCTACGGAAATTGTTATTAACGGCTTCGTCAACATTGGAATAGGTTAGTTATAAAAACTTCGTAGCTATAGGTAATACTAGAATATTAAATTCTGACCTTAATAATATTATAAGTAGGTGAGCCAGTTGAAAACATGGCGTTTAATATGATAGCAAACACTGCAACACTGATGGAATCGTCAATAGCAGCTGCGGCAAGGACCATGGTAGGTATGCCTTTGGACTCACCGTAGCCCACTTCGCGCAGCTTGAACAAGCAAGGAACTACCACTGCCGGAGATACGGATGCTATCATGGATCCTAGCAAGAAACCTGTGACGTAAAATGGAAATCAATAATTTCATTGTAGGTATTTCCCCAATTTCAAAGCGAATTTAGGAAAATTAATAACTTTTCTTGCAACCTGTAATTGTGAGTGGAGAAAGAGAAAAAAAGACTCGTTGGGAGTTTCTTGCCGCTTCTTCTTCCAAGACCACTCACCGCAGGGATTTGTTGAAGCGATGCCTTAGTTTGACTTTCGAAAAGAGTTTGTAAAAACTAACTTCGAAGAAATAAATATTTGAATTTGAATTTCTAGTTCATCAATTAGCTAATATGTGTGTAGGTACTAAGTAGGTACCTACATTATCATAATTTTATTTTGATTTAGGCAGACATTAAAAATATTTGGAACTTGCAACAAAAATCAAAGTTTTTTTTAATAATATCAACTTTCTAATCCATCGGGAAGGCAGCGTGAAATTTGTTATGTCTACCCAACAAACAAGAGAAAACCCGACAAGAGGAAGCCCGAAGCGGTTACTGTTCTTTCAAGCACATTTCTGGTAAAAACCAACTTCCATTATGAAGGAAATAGAAACTTACCCCATATCCACGGCAAATATAATAAGTAATGGGAAGTGATAGCAATGGATATGCACTCGACAAGCCACGGTAGCAAACCCAGTTGCAATACTGCTGCATAGTGTTTCTTAAGCACATCTGCATTGAGACCTAAGCCTGCTCTTGTTAATATAATAACTAGAGCTACTTTCCTTAAACATAAAGACGATTTTTCTGAATATTTTTACGTTATAAAAGTAATGTCCATTCAATTTTAAATTACAAGACAAAACGAAACAGCAATACAAAGTTTTTTTATGTGTATAAGGCTACTTAATTAAGCAGCAGGGAATAAGGGTATCAAATTAATTTAAAGGGAGTGCTCGTCTATTGAATTGAAGTAGGTACCGAGTTTTGCTTACCTCAAGTCCTGATTCAGCTTTCGATATGTGTCCGTCATATGCACTAATTGGAGGTTTTGAAACGCTATTCCTGTTAGCAGCATGCCTATCAAAGCGGGTAAGGTTGTCACCTTTAGCCATATCCATCCAACTAGGTATGCAGCGATGACCAGAACTGCCATACCTAGCAATTCCCCTTGCAAAGATACGGGGTCACCAATTTCCACGTATAGAATGCCCCATGTAAGGAAAACTGAAAATCAATGACGAGAATTGTTCTTTTCTCTCTTTAGATATTTATTTTCTCTCTATACTGTTTCAAGTACTCACAGAATAGGATTATACAGATTTGTTGCGCAGATTGTCTAAATGTTGGGCAAACTGGAAAAGGGAACAATTTTGCCCACCAGACGGGCTCCCAGGAAGGCGTTGTATCTGGTTGATGACATCGGAGACAAAAATTATGCCACCATCTAAAAGGGATATATATATAATTATATATATTATACATTATATATATATTATATTCATTAAGTATTTATTTTAGTGTTGTAATGCTTCTAGTATGCGCATTATATCATAGGAATCATAATATCTTGTAGGGAATACTTAGGATAAGCAAATTATTAAAATTATGTAATGATGACTAAATTATCTCCTATATTACTTACTTGTTGGGGACATTTTGTGTAGTTTTGTTTTCATCTGTCGAATAATAAATAAAGTTTTAGAGAAGGACTACTTCAGTAAGAACGTATAATAAGTAAAAAATATTTTTTGGGGTTTTTAATTTAGTTTTAGATAAGTTACATTTTCTATGGGTATTAACTTAGTTATATTTTATTTATTTATTTTGTAACACCTTACAAAAGGTATACAAGGGCAAAACTTTATGCCTAAAAGCATTCTCTGCCAGTCAGCCCTGGGTGGATGTGGAAAAGGCAGATGGCAGGTGTTAAAAATAATATTAAGTTATTAAAATTAGTTGGAAAACACATGAAACCATAATATATAAATAATAATATGAGGTGATATATATATTTATATATATTTAATGGGTCAGCAGTAAATTAGATTTACCGAAGCGAGTCAAAAGCGGCAATAAATTACAAAATAATATTTCCTGACCAAATGCGTATTTTTCTACATACTTAAGTAAAAAAATATTGCACCTTATTCTCACCGGTTGTTAGTTTTGACATGTAATAAATAAACTCTTCACCATATATTTTTGCCGTTAATTGACTGTATAGTGCAATGGTGGCATTTTATCCCCCTACAAAACGCAAGCAAGGAGCAAGATCAGCAGGAAGTTGTAATATTATGTGGTGTGGTGATGCGAGATGTAGTCTGTAAGCACCCATAGGTACATAGTATCTCAATGACTGCGGGCGTATTACATAATATATTATTCTTTGATTGATCACTTAGGTATCTACCTCATCTTTCATATCGGTTAAATGTTTATGTATCTACAATATTACCAAAAATACCCGTCGTCTTAAATACTATTATTCTTTTTATAATATTTATATTATTTGAACATAAATCTTCTGCCTATAAATAAATAATATTTAGCTATGTTGATAGCTTAAGGTTCATTGAAAGAATAAAATATGGTTTGAATTTTTGTGCTATCTAATTTACCTACATGTGCGTAAAAATCTGCATGCTATTAAATAAAGCATAAAATTAAATAAAATAAGTGCATAAATTATCGCTTAATATTTTTACCTATAAATACGTACACTCGGGCACCTATAACACAAAAATTTTATTATTATCTGGCCGCGCTAACTATGCGTTCCTGAAGTCTGTCATTCGACTGGGCGATGTAACTTTGAACTGGCGTACAATTAATTGACAATTTTTTAATATCTTTTAATTGCCTTATTAACGAGTGATAACATTAAAATCAAACATTAAATCGAATAATTATGCCAACTTACAATAATTGTATTAATCTTGGGCTAAAATTATTACAATTACTTAAATAACAAATATAAAAACAATACCTTTTAAAAGAAAAAGAAAACCACGTCAAACGGCGCTCGTTCAAGGTTATATCCATGTCATATCAACTTCTTGTTTTTGTAGTGATGTGACATAATAACAAGGTAATTGTAATCGAATATTTTTGTAATCTTAATACAATGTCGGTAAAATATAAAATAAAACGTTATAATTTTATAATATATTATAATATAATGTACTAAGTATTCAATAAAGTTAATAAATTATTATAATAAAGTTACGCCCAAACATAGCTTAGGAAGTGTTATAATATCACTCAGGTGAATCAAATGAAAATAAAATAAATAAATCATTTTAATTTTTTTCTCTTGATTACATTCAGAAATTATGATTAAATTCAATTAATTGATTCCTTAAAATTTTATTTACATAACGAATATTACATATTATTGAATATATTGAAACATAATTCCTATAAAAATAACAACATATAAATTGAATAAATATTATGCATAATGAATGCATGTTGTTATTGTTATTTGTTACAACGCATAATGTTATTTATTGTACATCACTAGTCATGACGAATTGACATGACAGGAACGCATAGTTAGCGCGGCCTCACTATAAGTACGTACTATCTATAAGGTCAGGTGGGGTAAGAGGGACGCTGGGGGAAGAGTAACAGTAACTCGTAAAAAGAAAACTATAATGCCCAGCTCTATGGTCACTACGTCGATAAAACAATATTAGGCGTAGTTCAAATATTCTTGGATAGATTGCGCTGGAACACAGCAACTAAGCGAGCAAAAGAGAAAAAAAATATCAGTTGTCAAGCTAAAGAAACCAAGACCTAGCGGCGTTCCTTGTTTAAGTTAATTTTAGTATTAAAAACATCAGTGTTGCGGTTTATTGCTATGGTAAGTGTATATATTACGTTTAATCTTTATTTTCTACGTATTACATTGTTTGTAACGTGTGTTTTTAGTGCTTTTTCGATGTCAATAATAACATAAACTTCAAAATGGCAAGGTGGGAAAGAGGAACGGCTATACCAGGTTAAGAGAAACATATGTTCCTCTTTTCCTGTTTCAGGGGTAACAAACATATTTAAAATCCGCTAAAATATAACACGTTCCGAAAATAGCCATGATTTGCTTTACTATTTATTTGTTACAGAAAAAAAGCAAAATGCCTCGAGCTTACGTAAGAAAGACCGATAGAAGTTCTTACCCGAAAGAAAAACTATTAGAAGCAGTTAGGGCCGTTAAAAGTGGCGCCATTCATTTCTATTTTTAACCGACTTCAAAAAAAGGAGGTTCTGAGTTTGATCTGTATGTATGTATGTGTATGATTTTGATGCAGTTTTCAGCATAGTATTTTTCAGACTTAGGAGAAGGTTTTAGGTATATTAGACGACTTAAAAAATGGAGTTTTGCACTTTAAAACGTGTTTTACGTATTGTTCGCCATAAGTTCGCATTTGGCTGAACCGATCTTAAAGTGGATTTCAGTACAGTAATTTTTAGAATTAGGAAAAGGTTTTTGGTAGCTTTACCGACTTAAAAAAATGGCGGTTCTTCTTTTTATTAATACAATCATTTAATAGCACAAAGAGTTTAGTACCTCTGACCTTACCTATATGTTCCTCTTACCCCAAATTTCGTTTTTGTTTGCTGTCATCCTAAAGAAGACCTTATTTAAAACGAGGCGAGGTTTAATTCCTTTTACTCAAAAAAATGTTTAAAACATGCTATGTTAAACACTTAAAAACATAAGTTATTACTTAAAAATATCGAGTGTTCCTCTTACTCCAAATCTCGGGAAAGAGGAACATTTATAAGACCTAGCTTTGTTGCTAAATTGTGCCGTAATTACACGAAGAATTTAGTTCTGTGTCAAAAAAAATGTAAGTATATTTCAAAACAAAAGATTTGTTTCTATTATTATCAAAGTAAATGTATAATTTTGATAGCTGAAGGCCAAAATATGAAAATACCAGTAAAGTATGTTTCTCTTACCCCACTTGACCTTACCAATAGGTAAAAATTAATTAATATAGGTATTTTAACTAAAATAAAAATCGTTCCTTAAGTGATAATTATTATTAAAAATATATTCCAGAAAAAGCCTGACTGGTCACACCTATTTCTTATCCTTTGCGAAAATGAATAAGTATAAGTAACAAAACTTGTGTTATCGTTCAACATTGACAAGTAATAAAATGAGAACATCAACTTTATCAAAGTCAATTAAAAAGGCATTATTATGAGATAACTTAAAAACTACTCATCAGATGTCAGCCTGTACTTAGAGACTATTTACATATCACACTCACACAAAATGTATCGAAATGTAAATACATATTAATTATCTTATTGACAAACCTGCGTTATTCTCCATAATTGTAGACAGTGACTAACACTTCATTGGTTTTGCGCAAAAGTGAAGTATTTTCTGAAACAATAAAAATACTATGTATTTTGGGGAGTCTAATAGATTTCAGTATTTTTATCTACATGTTAGCATGTTAGATAAGACTAGGCTAAACTATATAAACATTTTATTGTTAGGAAATAAGTAGCTACATAATGAACAGTTTTGGTTCTGTTTTTAGACGAAAATGTATACTTATAGAGTAACTTTTTTTAACTGACTTAAAAAAGGAGGAGGTTCTCAATTTGTCTGTATGTTTTTTTTCTTATGTATGTTAATGTTAACCTCATAACTTTAAATTTAGCGACGGTTAGTTTCGGAGTTATTCTCAATAATGAGAATTAAATTTACGCTAACTTTTGACTGGGTGTTCCGATTTTGATGATTCTTTTTACCCGACTGCGTCAGAAGGAGGGTTATGTTTTTCGAGTGTATGTATGTATGTATGTTTGTATGTATGTCCATTTATTTGTGGTGCCACACAGCCCAAACGGTTGAACGGATTTCGACATATGAGGTATCGTTGAATTCGTCAGAACTGTGGAAGTGTCACAGGCAATATGCATTTTCAAAATGGCGCCCGATAGTGGAAGAAAAAGAGGGGATAATCTTGAGTTTTTTTTATCTTAGCAATATGGGTATCAAATGAAAGATCGTGAAAAGACCTTTTCAAATATATATATATGTCATGTAACGTTTAGGCACATGTTTTAACACAAATTGTCAAAAACCATCCCAAAAAGTAGAATTTTTCGGCGAACCCACTAAAAAGTCTGAAATAAAAATATTATTATAAAAACAAAAAACCCGACTGCTTACAAAAGAACTCAAAAGAAAAAAACAAGTGTCACAATATCAACATAAAATACTTTATTGTGCTGCAGGCGTGGACAAACAATACTGTTACCTACGGGTAAAAAAAAGATTTATCACATGTAGCCTACTACGTTTGCAATTTGTTTTTTATAGATTTCCGAGCTCTTTTCGCGCATCACATTCTCGGCTGTCATGGAAACTACTTAATGACTAAGATAACCAACTAATAAATAATTAGACAACTACAATTAACTAGCTGGATCTAATTATAATTTTATTAGCTGCAATGATAGGCACTGAGAATGTTTCTATTTTATTACCCAATATCACGGTCTCTCACTGGCGAGAACTCTCTTAGCTATTGGACGATTCTTGACACGAACTAGGTTATGCTATCGTTAGGTTTAAAAGAGAGGTAATTATAAGTATAGTATTCATCGTGTGTATCCGCACAGTATTCCCGTTATAAGTTTATTATCACGAATGAATCAAGTATTAAGTATCACACAATGTAGTCTACGTGAAAGTAAAGTGAATGAATTGATTGGTGTCATTATGGGATGGGCCATAAAATGAAATAAAATGTTAGTATATTACCTATATGGTTAGGTTATGCATTTACCTACTTATCTCATCAACTCATATCAAATCGCGATATCTAGTAACGTACTTTTTAGGCACAGAATTGGAAAAACAGGTTTTATTTTTCTACTAGGTGCCGCCCGCGGCTGTACCCGCGTGGAATTCGTTTCCTATTTCCCTTTTCCCCCAATTTCACACCCTTAGGGGTTAAATTTCTAAAAATCCTTTCTTAACACTCACTTGTATCATGGAACCCTGTACCAGACTTCAAGTTTTTAGGTAGGTAGGTACATAAGTTCCAGCTGTAAGTTGACATTATAAGTCAATCAGGTTTATAATATATAGGTTTATAATATAAGTATCAGGTTTATAAAATATATAAAGATAGTCTTGTCTGTCATTTTATCTTGTTGTCCTTCAACTACAACTAGACCAGATTTTATCTTTACCGTTATCTTGAAAACAACACATCAGTTGATCTGCCTACTGATGCTGCGGAACATTACTGTGTCTCGGTACTGACAATTACGAATTTTGTAAAGCATTTTTTTAGTAAGGGGCACTTATTAAAGAGAATAAGGAGTAGAATTAGTAAATGATAGTGTTTACCTAATAATATGAGTAAAGTTACATTTTACTTACATAGGTAGTGTTACAAGTTCTACTTCCGGCACCCCGATATAACCCAACATTAATTATTAATTACAATAATTATTTAGTTGTGTGTATAATAATTCTGTGTATAATAATTTATTCCTACGATTTATTAATAAATTCATTTATTGTTTGAGATTATATAAGTGCTATTGACTTCCGATTTAATTGAAAAGTGGGGTTGAGGGTAGGATATAAATATGGCGAACTAAGGTAGTGCAGGGCATTATTTTTGTATCAGTTGTAAGGGGAAGTTCTGCCCGAATGTATACTTGTAAAATTAATTGGTAATTAAATATAATAATGTACAAAGTGTAGAGAATAATGTGTATGAGTTGTAATAAACTACGTGAAAACATGCTGCTGAAGTTTATTTTTGGGAAATAACCTAACGATAGGGAAGTTCATCGTCCTTGCTGCAGCCAGTGTGATAGTCATCATCACACTTCAGAAGTGGGGATATTTTCCTTTACAGCCCATATTATCTTGGTCAAAGGAACGGAGATTTTTTTTTTGACACGCCATCCATGTCTACCAAAGTAATCGCTGGCATGCGGCGGGGACTTCTTGTGATCCAAGGAACAAAGAAACGAACAGGTACGTCATATTCATTTTGTCTTAATCAAAGGAAGTGGTGTATTTCTTAGAAGGTTATAAAAACTTATGACAGTTCTTAAATATTGAATGTTTTGGTTAGTGGTTGCTGACCCGTTTCAGATTATTATTTCACAAAACTTTAAGATAAAATTACCTAACGATAGGTATATCTACACGACAACACAAAGCACTTGTACGTATTCACATGGAAAATAATAGTAATAATAATAATTGTCTTGTTGCTATCTAAAGTGAAATAACAACAACAAAATCCTCTTTATTATACGCCAAAACATATTACATGATCACAATATTATCACACAGAGATTAGTACAACAGGCGGCCTTATCACTAAATAGCGATCTCTTCTAGACAACCTATTAAGCTGAATACATAAATAACTTTGGAAACAGGGTAGGGTGTACAATTGAGCTATAGAAATTTATTTGTCAGCATTACAACAGAATAGTATTTTCAAAAAAGTAAATACAAAAAGGAAATAAATAACAAAATAACAAGACTGTGTGGTTAGAATAAAAACAATCGATCTAATAACATCAAGCCGTTATCTTGCATAATAAATAAATCTGTGTGACTACTATATAAGAAAAGTGACTACATGGCAGATCTGTGTGACCACTATGAAATTTCTGTGCGTCTACTTGGCAGATTTTTACGGCTACTATAAAAATACTGTGTGTTTACATGGTGAATCTGTGTGGCTAGTATGAAAATGCTGTAGAACTGCATGGAGATCTATGTGGCTACTAAAGAAATGCTGTGTGTCCCCATAGTTAGGTTGTAGGACTATTGGCAGATCTGTGTGACTTCTATGAGAATTCTGTGCGTCTACTTGGCAGATTTGTATGGCTACTATGAAAATACTGTGTGCTTACATAGTGGATCTGTGTGGCTACTATGAAAATGCTGTAGAACTGCACGATAGATCAATGAGGTTACTAAAGAAATGCTGTGTGTCCCCACAATCGGGTTGTAAGGCTATTATAAAAGTAGTATAACCTTTATCATATAAAAAGCTTTAAGTTTTAACTAATCTCCGGGATTAGTGTTTCAAGTATTGAATTGACTATTCACTTTATTGAAGAAGACTAAGTTTTTAAGCATTGCTCTACGACAAACAAAATATTACGGATAAATGGTTACAAACGTAAACAACAACTTTCTCGAAGCAAAGCAAGGACAGAATCTAGTAGTAGGAAAGCAATTTTTTTGGTTTATCTCCTTATCATCTTCCCATAGGTACTCTGAAAGAAATCGCAATTTTGTTATAGCCTTTTGTGCAAAAGTTATATAAATTGCAATATTTTTATTCCGGTTTGTTGTCATGGTGTGCAATAAATTATAAATTATAATAAATAAATAGATAAAATGCGAAACAGATTAACCTACAGAGGATTAAAAGAAACAAGCGATCAATAGTAAGTCGCAATAAGTTTTTATTGTACATGCGATAATGTTATTTTTTTGTTTAATAATTTTGCGAATTAACTAGACTTTTTTCAACATACATTCTGATAGTTTTAATGACAACATACCTACATAATATACTTTTGACATAATCATGATCTGGTAGCACGCTCAGGATTCACCGCAGCCAAAAAATCCTCATTACCGACTTGCTTTACAATAACATATATACGCTGAGTATTGTACTTAAGTTATTGGTCAATATAATCGCTGTTGTGTAGTGATATGTTAACATATCTATGTATTATATGTATATATGTAAATATGTATCTTCTATTTGGTATCTATTGACGAAAGCTATGGCTAATTGGCTCTTTCTCATGAAAGAGGGAATTTGACAAAATAGTCATATTATTTATTGATACATGGGTCATGAATATTAAATGAGTAATTCAAGTCAAATAATGCTATGTGTGCCGAAATAAAATTAATACACGGTATATTTCATGGTCTTGATTACAGTTACCATATTTATTGAAGGAAATTTTGGGTTCAATCCACTTATGCTCTTGGTTTATTAATTTATTTATGTATCGTTATTCACAATAATATTCAAACTCGATCAACCTAATACATACTCGTTTGTGATATACCTACTTACATTACAATTTTCAATTAATTGGTTTATTGCTTACAACGCATGTTTTAAGTATTTAAATATTCAACACAATTATTGTCATCACGAATTATCTCTTAAATTATGCCAATTGATAATTTTATCAAGTAAATACCTTAATTAATTTGGTCATAATCATTTTATAATAATGATTTACTAAGATATTATTTTTACTGTGTTTATTAAGAAGTTTATATGAAATACACTTAACGCATTAGGACGTAGCACCTGTACCTAATGTTAGTGATAATATTTTGGAATAAATAAATAAAAAGTAATAAGTAATTAGGTATATACGCAATTGAAGATGTTACTTTGTGTTAATGCTGTAAATAATTCAATAAAATAATTGTTTATTTATGTTCCTATATTAATTCAAACGTTATATTTAGGTACAACACAATGAAACAAAAATTTAAAACAAACAAGATTTATTTATATGTAGTTAGGTAATAACCTCGCTGATATAACATACATAATAACTTTAGCTTTATTTTCCATAGACATTAAGTGTTGGCTTATTTATTCCACTTATATCACCTCGTTATATTATTCATTTGTTAAGGTTCTTCAACAATACATTATTAGAATTTAATTTATAGGAGATTAAAACTTACTGATTAGGCATATTTTAGTGCAGTGTGACCATTTCCCTTACCTACAGCAGTACACATCACTCATTAGTCATAAATAAAATGATTACATGGAATATTATATAGAATAAATAGATGCTACTATTTATGCTTATTAAACATACGTAAAACAAAAAAAAATTGAAAATCTTAATTTACCTACAATAAAATATAATAAGTACTTTACGATCTCATGTAAGTACACCAATACAATCATTTCGATTACATACAATTGCATTAAAACATGAAAGATAAAAATTACTTCTTCATTAAAAAAAAAACTAACCCTAATTTTATAATTTTATTTGATAAGGTCTTTATTACGTCTTGTTATTAACTCCATATATTAAACTCCACCGATATAATCATAAATAATATATATCCATAAATAACTATTAAACTCCATATATGTATTTGCCGTAGGATTATATAAATATCTTTCACCAATCATAACATGCACCAACCACACGTTCACATTTATTACACACACGTTCATATGCACTATTATTACTAGTTCACATAATTATATATTACAGCCATCATATATAACGTCAGGGATAAATATTTTTTTGGAAATAGTTAAAAATATATTTGTTTGCGTTTTCCCGTTTGACGTCCTAGCATTTATGAGAAAACGGAGTCGGTTCGCATAAGAATTTGAATTTGCTTCTAAATGGTCGCTCCTAGTTTTTAACGTTCGTCTTATTGTACATACCTAGTTACTCGATTCACAAAATTAAAACATTACATACTTCTGACATGTCTTCCTCAACAAAATACGAACAAAATACTTACGAATGTATATTATAAAGGCTTGAGTGGAAATGAGTTTTGGGAAAAACAGGATTAATTGAAACCATTTATCCTATGTTATATAAACAAATACAGTATAATTAAATTAAAAGCTGTGTGAATTAAACTCAAAGCTGTGTGAATTAAACTCAAAGCTGTGTGAATTAAACTCAAAGCTGTGTGAATTAAACTCAAAGCTGTGTGAATTAAACTCAAAGCTGTGTGAATTAAACTCAAAGCTGTGTGAATTAAACTCAAAGCTGTGTGAATCAAACTTAAAGCTGTGTGAAATAAAATCAAATTTGTGTAAGTTACATTAATAGCAATGGGATAAAATAAATAAATACAGTTTGACTTTCTATCCTGTACGTACTTAATAAAACTTTAACTGATCGGTTTCTGTACATGGCAACAAATTTAAAAATTTATAATAATATGTGTGTGTCTTTATTTATTTACCATTTTGTCTATTTGCCTGTAGGTTTGTGCTCACTAATCCTCTAGAATTGCTTATCCGATTTGAATGCACTTTTCAGATTTCTATTTTGATGGGCTTCACTTAACATTAGACTGTAAAAAAATCAAGTTCTGAGTTGGAAGAAAAATATAAACAGTAAATAAAAATTGTATAAACAGAAAAAAATGCGATTGAGGAGAATACAAACGTTACCAAAGAAAAATAAATATTATTTTATTTAACTTTTATTGACAAAAAAGCCCGATTATTATTTATTACTTAGTACAAATGGCGAACTTCTACGTGACAAAATTGTCATTCAATCTCCATTAAATTTGCAGTAATTACAAGAACCAGTTACTCGTTCGGTGTTTCAATTTCAGATGCTGCCGTAGACCAGTGACAAATCGGGACGCGAGCAGACTAGCAATGATGACCTAATGATGACCGCCGTGAGACACGACAGTTGCAGGATGGCCGAGTGTTACAAGTTCTACTTCCGGCACCCCGATATAACCCAACATTAATTATTAATTACAATAATTATTTAGTTGTGTGTATAATAATTCTGTGTATAATAATTTATTCCTACGATTTATTAATAAATTCATTTATTGTTTGAGATTATATAAGTGCTATTGACTTCCGATTTAATTGAAAAGTGGGGTTGAGGGTAGGATATAAATATGGCGAACTAAGGTAGTGCAGGGCATTATTTTTGTATCAGTTGTAAGGGGAAGTTCTGCCCGAATGTATACTTGTAAAATTAATTGGTAATTAAATATAATAATGTACAAAGTGTAGAGAATAATGTGTATGAGTTGTAATAAACTACGTGAAAACATGCTGCTGAAGTTTATTTTTGGGAAATAACCTAACGATAGGGAAGTTCATCGTCCTTGCTGCAGCCAGTGTGATAGTCATCATCACAGTAGGTATCCTTCAAAAGTTGAAAACAAAACACTGTTATTAAAAAAACAATTGAACAGTATCTTATGTATAACAAAAGTCTTGTTTAGCCTTCCAAATAAATCTTGTAACTGAAAGAGATACATCGTTTATATACTTTTAATATTATCACTACGAATAAAGACGGACATGTGCGTCAGTCTGGTTGGACGTAAATAGTGTATACCTACGGACTATGACTACATAGCGCAAATATAGTACCTATTTGACATGATAATGTATAGCGATATAGGTAATATGTCTGAACTGAAAGCATTATTCAGAATAGTAGCATGATTTTAACTTTTTTTGGTTTTAGAATCTTATAACTTACATAGCTATGGCTACATACTATAGCTAAGTCGTCACAATCACATTTCATCTGAATCATTACTGTACCTAAGTATAATGATTATATCGACATCTTAAGACCAAAATCATAGAGAAACATAGCTGATCAATTGATAAGAAACAAGCGATGTGACTGTAGAACTGAGAGGCTATATTATATTCTCTATTCATCTTTCAATCCACTCCCCAGACTGGGATTTCAGTTCGGAGTGCACTCTGAGTGAACAATGGAAGATGATACTTCTCCAGCCTCTTTTTTCAGAGGTCGCTAGACTCTGTATTTTTACCCAGTTGGCTAGCTACCACTATCTTGCTTTATTCAGCAGATTTTCCGACTGAGGGCTTGAGAACCAAGTATTTTTTCTTTTTTCCGTATTTCTTTCTTTTCCCGAAACATTCTCGCAGCTCCTACATCTCCCGCACTTTTCTCTATAAGCTATTTACAATTAGGTGATTAGTCAACTCATTAATCGGCTGTTAGCATAAAAAAGAGAGATTTGATCAGATTAAAATTCACTTCCACCTCTCCAGCCACTTTAATGCACACAATTACACCACAAAACATGTGATATTAATTTAAACTATTTCAAACTATCTATAAAGCAAATGTATACAAAGGTCCAAGGAAATGTTTAACCGTCAGAGGCTACAGAAATAATTATGTAAATGTAGCGTCTAATGCAGAGAATTATAAGCGTACACTCTATACATAGGTACCTATGCTTACACCTTACCTAATATAATTTTATGCGTTAACATACCATGCAATGTAGTAAATATACCAGGTTGATTTATATTAATATTAATTCTACTATAGACTTAAAATCAATCTGTTGAGTTTCCATAATCAATTTAATGCAGGTACCTTACGTTTGAGAAGAAAAGTAAGAACGTATTAGGTATTAGGGTGTTTTTTTCACATACAGTTTAAGGACAGGTTAGGACAACCTAACTTATTTATATACAACTTTACACAAACTCAAAAAAAACCATTAGACTCTTATAATATGATAAATAAAATATATTTTTATTTATTGAAGCTATTTTATTGGTTAAAGTATTAATTTAGGTAGATACCATTTTATTTAGCTATCTACCTGAATGGTGAGACAGACATAATGTCTATGACTATTTTAGCATATTCTGTGCCTTAATGGTCTTATAGATAACCTACGTCGTCTGTGTTATAATACATAATTATATCCACGAAATTATTTATAACATCTCGTGATGTTCCGCTGTTTACTAAATTAGATTAAAATTAAATAAGCTTATGAACTTGTGTTTCACCACAAATTATAATAAAAGTATTTACTTTAATTTCAATTTTGTACAAAAATCATTTAAATCTCTATAAGAGTAGGAAGTTTAAATATTAAAATAACATGCTTTTACTCACGAAATTTCAATTTGTGTTGTTTGTGTTGCAATATTTTCAGGAACCGTATTTTTTACTATGACCTATATCATCATACTACCTGACCACAATAATTAGGCGCATGTCAGATAGCAGTCACGCGGGCCCCCCACCCCGCTCTAGCCCCGCGCGTCCCCTACACTAGCGGCACGCTATGATGGCCGGTTTGACACATTACAACAGTGATGTGGAATGTCAATTTATTCTCGTATCGATTATCGACGATCGTATTAGATTCCATTTTTAAAAATTTTCAATTTAGAAAACCAAATGCCGAGTTGTGGTATATATCATATAAAAATAAAAATTTTACCTTTTGTATGAAACAGCTGATATTTTTTTGCGATTTCAGAGGTTTGTCCACATAGTGAAAATTGTTCATATTCACAAGTACATTCACCCCTTAAATGGTGCAAACTGATTTTTCTACACTTGTATACATTTTAGAAATCAATTTAATAAATAAATTTTGAGTCCTAAACCTAAAACTACATTCGATAAAATTTATGAATCTCTGCACATCACTATCGTCAATAAAGTAATACAATTATTTCCTTCAAAGTCGTTATCAATTAATACGGAACTTCATGAGCGGACAAACGTCAAACCGGCCATCATAGCGTGCAGCTAGTTTAGTGAGGCGCAGTCGTGTACAATTGTACATTAAGGTCATTTAGACTAGGCTGATGTGAACTTCGTTTTCCGAGATGTTTGCGCAGGTACAGTAACTGACCAAGTACAAGTGGTAGGGCCTAGAGCTCACCCGGGGAAGTACCACCGCCCGCCACGGTACTTTGTACCATTCCTACCATGTAATAATTGTTTTAAGAACAATTGTGTTCCGGATAGGAAGGTGTGGTGCCGGTTACACTTTTTAGAGGCGACCATCTCAGTCCTCAGGGGTAGCAACGCATGTGTGACCGAATTAGAACGAGACTCATTGAGTCTAGTTCTGGGTCACACGGTCACAGTTGTTATGGGCGGCAGCGGAAGGTGGTGCTGCATGCTCGTTTGCTATCTTAATTCCATAAAAAAAATTGTACCTCCATTAAACATTCACCATGGTACTTTTGGTACTACTGCAGAATGTACTACGTATTCCCATCCCTATTTCCAATGACGTCTTAACTGACATGCGCCTAATTATCGTGGTCGGCTAGTACATACGTAAACTATTTATTTTATTGATCAAATTATATTGTATGCTTAGGTTCAATGTCATTGATCCACAGACTTGATGTTGATCATATTCATTTCATTACTTTGCTTTGGTTGGTACTATACCACAGAGTAGAGTAGTACAGATTGATCTACAGATTCATACAAATAGCAAAAGCATTAATCTATGAAAAGCAAATCGTACTCACTCGCGCGAAATCACCTCGTCTGTGCGCGAAACATTGATAATTTATACGAATTTTCACATCTTTGAAAGCCGGGAAAACCAAGAATGTGTTAAAGGTCCGTTCTACATTCGCAGGTTTACTAAATTTTTATTCGGCAGTCCATTTATTAAAACTTTTTCATTATCGTACTTACCTGAAATAGTCATTAGCAAAAACGTGTAGGTACCTACAGCGTCATCTATTATGACGAGTCTTTATCCCTTTTATCCTTCTTTTTAGCCCTTTAAGGAATACGTTTTCGGGATAAAAATATCCTTTGTGACGTAGACTATTCCCCACGTTCAACGACGTCATTTCCCCATTTTCAAACTCAATCTTAGTACAAAATTTCATCTAAATCGATTCAGCAAATTAAGCGTGAAATGCTTAGATTAGAGACTAGGGACAGACAGAGAGAGAGTTCCTTCTGACTTTATGATATGGATACGACTTTACGTAAAAATAATTAAGTATTGTATGGGTAGGTATCCTAAATATTATGGAATACATAATAAATAATCTCTGAATTTTCTTGCAAAAACAAAGTAAGTAGGCAAGTATGCTATAATAACATTGTGGTTAAAGTCAATTATATTCTTGATTTGAAGCAATACTTAACGATTTGCTAGACGGCACGGCTCTTTCCTGACGAGGCCTGTTGCTAATATATGTATACCTATAACTAAAACTCCACATAGAATAAACGCCGGGGTCAGAATCAGAAGTCAACGACCTACGCGTGCTGATATAATATTATTCCCACTAATACCTATTATAATGAGAAAGTGACTAAACAAGTATTTGAAACGACGGTGCCGGACAGCCATTGAAAGGATCCTGGGTTTGATTCCCAGCGAGGCGAAAATTTCAATGATGAGTTATTCTGCTCTACTATCTATCACGTGTGGTAACCACGAGTCACGACTAGGGCATGATATCCGGATATCCGGATATCCGTTTTATCCGGATATCCGCCAATAAATACTATCCGGATAGTAAATCTTCTATTATCCGGATAAAACGGATAGTAATTTTAAATCATATTGAAACCATTTAGGGACATTTTGTATGCTTATGTTACGAAAATATAATACTTTAAGTCTTTCTTTGGTTATTTGGCGGTGGCTTCTGCAACTTATACCAAATTTTTCATAGCATTATGATCCAAAAAATTGTTTTACCGAAATTCCACGCCACCTTTTTAATTAAGCCTTCGCCTGGGAAGCAATGGCGACCCCTCTGGTGTTGCACCCTTCCAAAAACGATAGTTCTTCAGAACCGCCCAATGTTGAGGTTCGAGGAAACTACTACCAGCAACTAAAGGCGGCCAAAGAATTATATGGTTCCATTTTAAAAGTAGAAAGTCAACATGAACGAGCTCCTCTTGGTAGTAAACTGATAAACTGTGTTTTTATGACTTTGAATATCACACGATTCAGAAGATTCAGTATCTTCCCATTGAAACACTACCCGAAATTGTCTTCATCCATACTGGCCGGAGCACTCTACAGCATCTCTCTTATATGCTATCCTCTGCGTATTTCGATGTTCGGTAAGAGCATGAACATCGATGTGCAGTAGAAATAGCGGCCACAGTCTTGAAGAAACGACAACCTGGAGGAACGTTTGCTGAAGAAGTCTTTAGCCGTTACGATAGGGCCCAAGGAATTAACAAATCGGGAGCTTCCATAAAGGCTAAGTAAGCCTATGCCTATTGTCCCTAAGAAGGTAGTTTGTTTTTGGCATGCAATAAGACACAAACTAAATATAACCTCCATAATCTTACAGAGTAGCGAGGTAATTGAAATTGGCCAATAATTACTAAGATATAACTACGAGTATCTTATTTGAAGACATGCGGCACGCTAGCAAGCTTCCAAGATTTTGATAATAATCCAGTTTTGAAAGTAACGCGGAATAGACGTGTCAAGTACTTATACAGGCTTTTAGTACATTCATTGGAATACCATCAAGACCACTGGCTTTTTTCACGTCTAAACACTGTAAGGATTTGAGAATCTTTAACAGTCCCTGTCCAAGCCCTCACACTTATAAACAAACTAACGGACTACCATCATTTCTAACTGGGCTTACTATCCTAGTCCCTAAATTTAGTCTTTTTTCGGTCAAAATTGTCATGGTTGACACCGTGAGGGTGGTGCTGTTCGCTCGTTTGCTACCCTTGATTCCATTATTCTCTTTCTTAATAAACCGAATCTCTCAGAGATATCCTAATGAGGTATTAGTTGAGGTAATTACGGTATTTCTAGCATCCACACATGGACCTGTGGCAATAGACACGCGGTTGATTAGTCACAGAATTTCGCACCAAGATTTTTGGATGTTACGGTGAAATTAAAGGCTTTCTGCTTCGCACTTAAGTATATTTCTTGCTTGCTTCGCACTTTGCAAACTCATGTATAAACCCGGAAAAAAATATGACACGAAGTCTCGCAGTTATGTTTAAAAACAGTTTAATTTTTTTGTTCCAAAAAGATTATCCGATGTTTAAGTAGGTACTTTTCGGATTTGAGAGATTATAGAACTAAACGTTATAGTATATTGGAAGTTATTTGACCGCAATTCAATTGGTCAAGCCATCAAAAAATTATGAGAGGTTCACCTACATATAGACCATCGCGGGGATAGCCAGAACAGTTTCCTAGGATCCCAAAACGTGGATATCTGATGAAAACTCGATTTTTGGAAGTTGAAGTGAGACAAGTAACTTCCAATTTTCGATAATTTAGAATTTTATTAAGAGGAAGTCAAAAATATGTAAAGGTTTATGATTCGTTACACTATAAGTAGTTAACAAATAAAGTAAAATTAATACATACTACGGTTATTTTTTTAGAAAAACATTGATTATCCGTATTATCCGTTTTATCCGGATAATATCCGGATAGTAAAATCAACTATCCGTTTTATCCGGATAGTAAATTCGGGCGGATAATTGCATGCCCTAGTCACGACACAAAGAATCTAAGTGTCATATCGATAGGTACACACCGATAGCCTATCGATAGCATAGTATGTATCGAATTACCGATACCTATTTATTTTTAAATTCTTTACCATTTCACAGTTATACTATTTCGAATGGATATTGACTGTAGGTATTGCATTACATAGAGTAAATAACTTGATTTGAAGCAGTGATAACCTAGGGGTTTGATTAGAACGGAATTAGAATGTTCTTCGGTGAAGACAAACACCGTGAGGAAACTGAAAAAAATTTCACTTATGAGCTCGTCATAAAGATGACTAATGATGCTTAATCGTGAGAGGAGGGGAGAAGAGATCCAGCGATGGGGCTACTGTGGGTTGAGATGGTGATAATGAATTTACATTAAATAACATTCACATGTAACTAAATAGGTTTAAACCGAACCTCTATTAAATAGGTACTTACTTATTTTTAACTTTGTTTAATACGACTTCTAAAAAGAGGTTCTCAATTCAACTGTTTACTTTTTTATATGTGTTACCTCATAACTTGACACTGGGTGAACTGATTTTGATAATTTTATTTTTGTATTCGAAAAGTGGTGCTTCTCGTTTGATCCGATATAACTTTGAACAACATCTGATAGGTAATTTTTGAGTTATCTCTAGTTATCGATATTGAAGTCGGTATTATTATGAATTATTATGGTTAATTATTTATGAATTAGTTGCTTATCCAGAAGTGTACAAGTCGAGTAACTTATCTAACTATCGATCGATAATGAAATATTTGATATTGGCTGACATTATACATAGATTGACGTTATAATCGTATTAAACAACTGTAACGTCAGATTTAATCGATTCGACGTTACCAAATGTTACTTCCGGGTTAGAAATCTCCAACGTTTACGTAAATTCCGTGCGTGCTTCCAATTACCCCCTTCAATGAATATAAAGTTCGTTGAACTTCGTTGTACCATCCACATATCATCAGTATCACATCATTTATGTATCTACCTACTATGGAAATGTGTTTAACGTGTTTCGATTGTAAAATAACCTATAGAAGTAAAAATATACCCACCTAACAGGTTTACCGTTTCTAATTTATTTATTAGCCATTATTCGTCGTAAAAAGTAAATGACAAAAAAAAATGTTATTGTGAGATATTCATAAGAGATAGACATATACAATCGCGGAGTTTTCTGTAGACCTTTTCAATGTGTACAAATAATTAGTACATTATTTTGATAAATCTCGTAGGGTTCAGCCTGCGTTTGCAATGTAAGCGGAAAAAAATTGATAATTAACGACATCACATTAGAAATCTCAAAAATAACAGTATTTCTCTCTATTTAATGGATGTTATTATACATATAAACCTTCCTCTTGAATCACTCTATCTATTAAAAAAACCGCATCAAAATCCGTTGAGTAGTTTTAAAGATTTAAGGACACAAAGGGACATAGGGACAGAGAAAGCGACTTTGTTTTATACTATGTAGTGATTTTTACTCAATCTTAACTTACTCGTCTTAATATTAAATACTAGCGAACCGCCCTCGCTTCGCTTCGGGACCCGTAAGTATCAACCGCGTAGGTCCCGCTCCCGTAGGAATTTCGGGAAGATAATAAACTATCACCAAAATTAATTGAGGTTAAATTAAATTAAACTTAGAAATAAAGCTTACGACAAAATAATAGCAAAGTAGCAAAGGATCACAGCAAGATTAATTCAGATTAAACTTGGAAACGCGGCAAATTTGATTACCATAAAAACGGTTCTAGTGTGTTAATCTTAAAAGATAGACATATACTGTCGTGGACATTTTTTTAGATCATTTGAAGAGGAATAATTCTTTCATACATATATTTTTGGTATCTTGAATCGTTTTCGCAACGCATGCAACGAAAGCCCTCGAGAATGAATAATTTTCCCCGTTTTTTCCACATTTTCCATTATTTCTTCGCTCCTAATTGTTGCAGCGTGATGTTATATAGCCTATAGCCTTCCTCGATAAAAGGTCTATTCAACACATAAAAAAATTTCAATTCGAACCAGTAGTTCCTGAGATTAGCGCGTTCAACCAAACAAACAAACAAACAAACAAACTCTTCAGCTTTATAATATTAGTATAGATTGAGATCAATCAGACGAGTAAGTTAAGATTGAGTTTAAATTTTATTGGTATACCGAATAAAACTGTAACTGGGTTATTTATTTTTATTAATTTATTACACTTTATTGTACACCATAGTTACAAATTACGCTACAATTTATGATAGTTTTGCACAAAAGGCGATCTTATATCTCAATAGCGAGTTCCTTCAGATAACAGATTATGTCTGTATATAAAATATTAATTCAAAAAAAAAATTATGAATGGTCTTCACTGGGTCAATAGAAGCCAAAAATATGAGTTTTAGAATTTTGATCTGTATGTTTGTCCGGTCATCACGCAAAAACTACTAAATAAATTTGATGCGATTTTACATTTCTACTGCTCGAGTTCTGACTTAAAAAATGGTCTATGTTTCATCTTGATACGCCACTTAGAAACTGAGATATAAATATGTTGCAGAACAATGTCTGCCGTTTCAGCATTTAATAAGGATAAGGAGTACTTACCGACTCACAACAAGATTTAAATGGGTACTAGGATGGTTAGTCCGGTAGAGCATGGTAGAGCAGCTGATGGTGTTAGAATATTTATTTTTAGGCTATTGGTTAGTTTGTCAGTAAAGAATAGTCTGCTTCTTTGCTTTCTATTTAAAACTTGCTGACCCGGCAGAGGTCATCTTAGAGTATAAATTATAAAGTAGCGTGATTTTATAATGAGTAGGTATAGCCTTCCTCAAATAGACTATTGAACACAAAAATAATTTTTCAATTCGAACCAGTAGGTATGTAGTTCCTGAGATTTGCGCGTTAAAACGAACAAACAAACAAACTCTTCCGCTTTATAGGTATTATTAGTTTAGATTGTATCGAAGTATCGATATAAAAATGTATCCAAGTTAAGCCTGGTTATCTGAGTCAAGATATTTTTATTTTTCTATTTTTAAGTGAAATGTTGTCATGGATATTGGTCTCTCCGGGCATGGCTACGGGTAGGGTTGCCAGACGTCCGGATAAAGCCGGACAGTGTTAGGCTTTTTGAGTGCCTGTCTGGCCAAAATAAAAGGTGTCGGGCCTGTCCGGCTTTTGTTAGGCTTCTTACATTTTGAATCATAATTACGCCCTCCCTTGCCATTTAAGGGTGCGTACAGACTATATAACAAAACATGTTATAAAACACAGTTATATAACCTGTTTTATAAATGTGGACGATAATATGTCTTACAAAAACACAATATTATGTCTTGTTATATGTTTCATTGTTAGACAACAATGTTAGATAGTGTGGACGTTTTATAAAACAGAAGTTATAATTATAACATGTTACATAATCTGTACGCACCCTTACAGATAAAAGGGGGCAAATACTTGCACGCAGCCCAAGCCACGGGCAACAAGCTAGTGTTATAGTAAAATTTAATTTAATTTTTTTAGTTTAAGTTAATTTTGGAGCATGTATTTCAATAACGGTTGGGAATATCCAAAAAGTGTATGGAACCAAAGCTGTAGCGAATTTTAAGCTTTAATATCTCGCTAAATTGCACCATTTCTGAGATATTGGCAAAAAAAACAAACATTGTCACATTTGTCACCCGCCTCTCGCCAGCTCACCCCCTAGACATTGCTTTGTTTCGCGTACCTACTCTACAGTCCAATAAAAATGAGTAGCACATTTTCAATTTGGGACAGAATAGTACATCAAATTTTACTATTGGAAGTTTCCCCAAATCTTTGTCCGTTTGGAGATACAGCCATGCGAACATGAGTATGTGCGAGCCAGGAAATATTATTGTTATATTTTAATAAATAATATTATCAACATTATTATACAATATTATTGTACCTGCTCAAGACGACGTACTATAGGTACCTGTGCTCATGTGCTATCGATAATCTGGTACTTAGGGTGTGCCCATCATGAAGGGTTAATGCACCTCCTTAACGATGTTATCCTCGATGATAATGATGTTTAATAACATATAATATTTTGACTATCGATGTTGTTTTTATTTATTAACTGACTTTAAAAAAAGGTGGAGGTTCTCAATGTCTGTATGTTTTTTTTCTTTTGAACCGATTTCGATATTTCTTTCGACATTCGAAAGCTAATGACTGCCGTGTGGTTCCATTTGAGTGACATCTGAAGGTCATTTTTTGAGTTATTCTGAAAAAAGTGAATTTATTTTATGCTAACTTTTCACTGGGTATTCCGATTTTGATGATCCTTTTTTGTTCGAAAGGTAGTACGAAAATGTACGAAAATGTGGTCTATTATAATAATAGGTTGGTGCGACATCTGCGAGTGGTTTTTGAGTAATGTCGACTTTGAAGTCGGTTATTTTTTTGTAAAAAGTTATGTACCTACATTGTTTCATTATTTTTTACAAAATTTTCATTTTATTCACTGGGCGACAAACAGAATTAATTAAAATGCATGAAACTACTAAGTCTGTGCCTACATTAGGTATAATTATGTAATCAGTATCAATCTGTGTATCATAATAAACACACGTATATATCGGGCTCCTGAAGTTTTATTGATACTCACCCAATTAGTACGCAACCATACGCGTACAGGTCCCTCCAGTGCAGTACATAAAATTTTGCTATTTTTTTTTTATTTCGGTATTGGCATGAATAACAAGCCGTGGATATGTCAAAAGTTATGGCACGTGCAGTAATGCCGAAGGACTGAGGGGGAGACATAAGGACATAACACGTATCTATAATAGACACTTTCCTAACTTACCGACACAATTACGTGCATTTTATATTCAAAATAATTCAGATGTAACCCAATTGATGGTAGAGTGGTAGCGTGGTCGCTTGCAGGCGGTCTTGTTTTAAGCCTTTCTCGTCCGAGTAACAGTTCTCTGTGAACTTACTATCTCAGCTGTTGTCAATAAAGTCACGCGTGCCGAAAACAATGTCAAGTTTAACGATATTAATCAAAAGTGTATCAAAAATTCGGTGCATTTTATAGTCATGCTATTGACGATGAAATCGTCATGAAATATTATAAGAATTGTTTGTAGAATTGTGTGTGTGTGTAAATTCAAAATGTGTTTAGTTAAATATATCCTTTTATTTACGTTTGTTATAAGTGTGGAGATTGGTAAGTTTTATTTATTTTACATATTCTTTTTTGGCTTTAGAGATAGATTTTTTTACTTCTGCTCCTTTTTTTCTTGGTTGATAACGCAACGGTGACGCATTTGGTTTTAGGTAGATACTCTCAATAGCCAGTCCAATCGATTCGGTCGTTAGATTGGACAGATTTATTAACATAATATTAAAATAAATCGACCATTAGAAATTTATTAATAATTACTTTGATCTACAATCTCATTATGATTACAAAATCCTGCCCGAAATTCTGCACTTTCGCTGTAGGCACTTTCGCGCGTTTAAAATAAAGTCGAAAAAAAAGAGTTTTGCAGCTATGAATGTCTTGTGAGATTGCATCTTTAAAGTTACCTAACTAGATTTTTGTAACTTACGGTACTGTTTTTTTTATTTTTTTGTAAAAGAATGCTATTATTCTAGCGTTTATTGAGCGTAAGTACCCTTTTCTCTACAGCAAAACACCCAAGCACAATTTTTGCAATTATGCCTCCAGTGAAAAATTTACCGTTTGCCGGTTTGCTGTTATGGGAATTTCGTTTTGATACCAAGTAATATTGTTAATGGCAAAGCAACTCTTCCCGTCTGCTACCTTTTCACGTCTAATCCACTGAACTAATTTAAATCAAATATGGTATGCTGGTGGTTTGACAACTTGAAAATGTCATAACATAATAAATAGGTACTCTTGGGATATAATTCTAATAGTAGAAGATCCGAATCTATATCGACATTCACCGGGTTGATAATAGAATCAAACTTATTTTATAATAAATTTCGTATCTTAGAAAATATATTAAAAATGGGTTGACAACAAAAATCCTGGACAGAATATTTTTAATTATTTTTTAAAAAATAATTTTTCAAAAATATTGCATGATGAAGATAATAATAAAATTTTATACTGGACTTAAAGTATAGAACATATAGAATGTGCTATTATCAAGCCGGTGAATGTCGACTAAGATTCGGATCTTAGACCATAACGGAATTTTATCGTGGTCCGTCTTCCGCGTGGTTGGATAATTACGCTGTTTGTCAATATTTATCACGTTTTGTAAAGAAACAGACGATTCTATCACAGATTCTATTGCGGTGCATGTCATGGCTTGTCATAGAATGAAAAACTGTATTTAGATGAAAGTGAAACCCATTAGAACAATAGTGTTTGTATACAATGCCTACCGCAATGAGTTCCCACATTTTCACGAGGGTTTAACAAACTCTAGAAGAAAGTGAATATATTGCCATTTTCCTATTTCTATGCTTCTTGTATAGTTGGTTTACTATCTAAACCTATTACGATAACTACTCGGTAACATTATAATTATGGAGTTTGAAATATACATATACTTACATATTGCTGACGGAACATTAACTTGTTAATGACAGAAAATCCACTTGATAAAAGTTTGTATTACTTATAGTCATCCAGAAATGAAGTTGGGAGGTAAGTAATTTGAAAGATCAAAACCGGATCAGTTTGCAGTAAAAAAACTGTAGAAGGATCATTCGAAAGGCAGTTCGGCATAGTAACCAGTCGCTATGGGGGTCAATTTTACGGCACTGACTTTAGCATTTAAAATGAAACCACAATGTGCTTCATTGACGTTAACATATTTAGTTCAAATATAAAAAAGTACTAGTCCTGAAGAGTTTTTGATTTTGAAAATCTTACGTTATTCTTTTTACATAAGTACCTATAAATCAGTTTAATAGACACATCAGTCATTAAGATTGTCTAATTGCCTTTTTATCAAAGGAGTATAAAGCTCAGTAATGTGGTTTGAATCACATTTCAAGTCTATTCACTTGCACTTGCCCAGCCGTATCTATCTCTGGCAAGTGATGGTGAAAGTTGAATCGCTGCGTTTTAGCTTACGATTTATACAGTAAAGTCGTTAAATTTTACGCCTATAATATACAGTAATCCTTCTTTTTATTTTTCATTAATTAAAACCATATTATTTTGGAAAACGAACTTAAAATAAAATCCATTTTTTCATTCCTTTCAATAAATTTACAAAAAAGTATTTCGATATTTAAAAGCTGTTTAAAAGTGGTGTTTCTCTTTACGTATTAGTGAATCGACCCGGCTACGCACACTGTCTTCCCGTTAAACTTGGGATACGGATAGACATCATGGACTTTTTTGTAGATATTTTTACATACATAATTCCGTAGTACAACATTTACATTTAATTCGTTAATTTCAAGCAGCGGCAGTCACGAACTCACGAAAATTATTTTCTTACGAAATATTGACCTTCTTTAAACGACTCCAAAAAAAGAGGAGGTTGTGATTTTTTTTCTCTGTATATAATGAATAAATTCATGCATTTTTGTGCCCACTAACGACCCGGAGCCGAGTAAATGTTGGTGAGAATATTAAATTTGTACCTATGTACCTAATTTGCATAATATTTATTCAGGAATTATTCTTACTCTAACGTTGTTTTACCAAAAAGAATACTAGGTTCATAGTTCTATGAATATGAATAATTAATTTATTGCTAGGCATTTCTCCTTCTTATCTTGTTCTTAACTAGTTATGACAGTTAAGAAAGCACTAAATTGGCGTATGAATTTAATTGCCTTGTACATAATTACTATGTAGATATTTTAGATATTTTACAAGTTCAGAAGTTTTGCAACGAATTCTTTATGGCATAGTTCAAATGGAGGCTATAACAAAACTTATGTAAGATTTTTACTAATTCACACAACGTTATATAAATCTACGCTATAAATATTGCGATTGTTTATAAATAATGGAAAATTTGTTTTGAATATTCCAGTGCCTCAAACGAAAGGCAATTTAATGTCTATGGTGGACTTCCGGTACTGGCGGTGCGTTATGAAGCGGGAGTGGCGATGTCCAGACAGTGAGATTAACTTCTATTTATTTACACCGTAAGTAGTAATATAATATAATTATCTTCTTGTTAAAAAATAAGTCAACTAACTTAATAACTCATATTAGACGTGTTAAAAGAAGTAGAAACGTAGAATGTATTATAAACTAAGAAGGCACTTCCGGGAGCTGAAAGATCTCATCTCGTTGTACAACTTGTTTCATCACAAAGTAATAAAGCAGATATTCAATTTTTATATACTTCACATTTATATGTTCAGGTATTTAATGTTTTTTTTTGAACTAAAGAGTAAAACATGCCATCTGTGGTAAAACTGTACATCGAAATGGATCTCAATAATAGGTAGGTACATCTCGACCGTTATTGATCGGGTGAAGACGTGATACACTACATGGACGGTACTGGAGCACAATATAGTAATACTGTGCCTATCAAATACAAATGGGAAATTAAAATGCACGACCTTGCAGTAGGTCCTACCTGTAGCCAAAGTTATTCTTTCAATGGAATAAGGTAGCAGACGAGCATGCAGCACCACCATTCCACAGTCGTCGATGAACAAGGCTCAATAAGTTAGAGGTTCGTATTTCGATGCGTTGCTCCCCTTGAGGACTGTGATAATCTATAAAAAGTGTAACCGGCTTTACACAGTGTCCGGAACACAAATGGTGTTGAAACAATAATCATGACAGTAGAAATGATACTAAATACATTGGCTTGCGGTGGTGAATGGTCCCAGGTGAACTCTAGGCTCTGTAAAAAGCGCATTCTAAAGAATTTTTGTTTTCTGAGTGTCGAATACGTAATATTGTTCTGAATTGCCGTAGACCAATATTAATGACTTCTATCGAATTGAGACATTCGAGAGGAGTGGAGGAATATGTAATATAAAATAATTAATACACACACATACCTACACTATTATATATTTCAGGGAACATCCCGTCCAACATTGGGTAGATGTTCGACGCTTTAACTTACGGAAGCTCGGCTGGAAGCCTTCAAGAAAAAATGTTCTCATTATTCACGGCTTTAACGGCACATCTACGAAGACGCCGATGACTTTCCTTCGCGATGGTAAGTTTCAAATATAGTACCCATGAGACATGGGTAAAATATAAACATAATTAAGTACTTACAGATTGCAATTTTATCAAATTTTTATTTTATGTTCAAAATGTGATTACGGGTACGGATTACGATGACAAATTGAATTCGTCAAGATCCTAGGTACTGTTAGTTATATTAAGTCCATTGTCCGGAAACCTTCAAAAGGTACCCGGTGTCGTGGGAGCGACACAGGGTTATGTGGGATTTTTACCCACTAAAACCCCCCCGGTGGCCTACCTCAGCGCTTGTGGAGAACTCCGGGATCTCCAAAGGAACACAACCGGAGTCCTCCGAGCGCGGCGCCCTTGGGGCTCTGCCCGCGAGAGACTAAATGCCCCATCGCTTGCCATCTCCATACGACGGTATGCGGCCACACATACCGTCATCCTTCCCGGGGTTGGTGATGGACGGTTCGAGCTCCCACTCTAGCCGCCCCCAACCCCGAAAACCCCTTTTAGTCGCCTCTTACGACAGGCAGGGGATACCGAAGCTCGTATTCTGGTCCCGAGAATTACCTTTTATCAAAAGGCGCTCGCAAGGCCATTTCCGAGCATTTTGATGGGATAGGTTACTGTTATAGGAATAAATGATGCAAAAAATTCTGGAATTCTTATACTTTATTCATTGTTATGCTTGTACGTTTTTATCGTAAGCTTTGAAGATCGCGTTAAGTCGTCGGTTTCTGTTAGTAGTAGAAGTTATCGTCCGAGAATATTTTCGTAAGATACCTAAGTGTAGATCTATAGTATCTTGCCTTTGTTAATGGTTGTGTAACTATTTGTTAAGCCAGTATAGAACCTGCCTTTAAAAACAGAGTCCTACTTTTATTTTTGATTCATTTCTAAAAATAATCCTTGTTAGTAGTTTGTGATTTTTTTTTCAATCAAAAATATTATGATAATCACAAATTATGAATCCATACCATCAGCAACCAGAAATTCTAGGGTACAGTACCTACCTACTTACGTAAGTTTTAATTAGCTTTAAACTTATTTTATGTTCCAGCATACCTCTCACGTAAAGATTACAACGTGTTCATGGTGGATTGGTCACAGTTGTCGAGGTTTCCCTGTTACCTCTCATCTCTTTCAAACATGAGGTAATTGAACAATTAAATAAATAATAATCAATAACGCTACACACTTATAGCCCACACTAGGATAGACCGATAACGGCGACTTCTGAACAAGGGGGCAATATCCTGCAAGCACCACTATTAAAAATATGAGTATTAGAATTAAACTATCACTTCATCATCCACTTAAAATTCAGATTATATGAGAATTAAAAAGAAAAAAATATCGCCTGGTCGACATTATTACATGCCGCATATTATACCTATTTAAATTTTACTAAATATTTAGCATTTACATATACATGCAATTAACGTTGTAAATACTAATTTCAACTTTAGGATGTTTGTATGAAGTGAAGAATTTTATCTCTATCAGTTTGTATAAGATTTTAAGTAAAAAACGCTTAACAACCTAAGACTGCATCCCCTTACGACGAGGTGGGATATTAATCAAGCACTAATGTATGATACGAAAAATCTGCAAATACTTGACCTGTAATTCAGGATACAAGCTTGAAAGAACGAGAACCTAAGTCAGACTCCAGACTCTCACTGATGAAGGTTAATGTAACTTTTACTACATGATTATCTTGTAAGTAACTTACTAAATCTTCGAGTAGGTAAGACCTTCTGTGAGACCAAATAAATTAGTTTTATTTATTTAACTTTTACCTATTGTATACTTCAGGCTTGCAGCTCAATGCACGGCCCAGCTGTACTCCCATATCACACAAGAAGGTGCCCTAGCCAAGATGACGACCTGCGTGGGTCACTCGCTGGGAGCCCATGTTTGTGGCATGATGTCCAAACATCTCTCCGAGAAACAGTACAAGATTGTTGGTGAGTATGCTTTGTTATTTTTATCATCCTCAAATTATTTAGGTGGCCTTTAAGAAAAAATAGGCGATTTCAAGATCGATAAGAAAAGATAACTCAAAAACTACTTGACAGATGTGGCCGAACTTGTCAAATTTACAGAACAGGCTTTTGAGTTATGCCAAAGGACTGGCAAGAAAGCCGACAAGCCACCAGATGGCAAGAGGTCACCGACGCCATTGCCGATACGAGAAAGCCAGGAAGCCGCCAATGCGACAACCCTGAAGGGAATTCATTTAACACCTTTTCAACAATGCCGTACAATTAGATCATAAACTGGATTTGACCTCATTAACTGAGAAACTACTTATTTGTTGGTGAATGAAATTTGAACTTTGAACTTTGATCAAATTGGTAAATTTTTTGTACAAATTATTCTTATTTCTTATCTCTTCACTTTTAATGGTTTTGTGTTACTTTTGGAGGATATAATTAATACTTATTGTACATTAATTATCAATAAACCCTTATTGATAGATTAATGTACAAGGGATACCCATCCCTTGGGAACTTCGATGAACCTGGTTTTAAGACATATCTACATATATTAAGGGAACCTGTATGTAATAAATGTTTACTCTACTCAGAAATTTATAGACAGCCTACATTTTTTGGCAACATTAGACGATGACCACAACTTTCTATTTTTTTGCGCTTCAGCGAGTGGAAATTTTTAATGGGTTTTATTACCACGCAGAGCTTAGTTCTGTTCAAACGCGCTGAATAATTGCAAATAATTTGAATACCTACAATGTCTGCATACAAGACAAGACAATAATGTTCAAAACAACACGCTTGTCACTACCTTAACTTAGCAAGTATTCAATAACTCATCTAATTATAGTAGGTACTTAACCTACATAATACATATATTAAGGAATCTGTAAAATGAAAGTAAAGTTAATATGATAAGATAAGTTTATATTTGGTTAAAATAATATAACTATGACAAGTTTATGGTTCCTTAGTTCCAACATATTATTTTCCCGTTGTTCGTGTTAAAACTGTGGTTTCTTTGGTAGAGCCATAGTAACGGTCTTGATTTCCAAATACTGATTGACACCATCTTCTCCTCTGAAATTCGAAATAAAATAGTTTCGTCTTAAATTATAAAATCTTGCCCCTAAGAGGAACAGTTATGATTTTAGGATTAACCAAGAATCAGTCATGATTAGGGTGGCCAGGTCGCCAAACCTAAAAGCCGGACAGACCAGCCAGTTTTGCCGGATATTTGGGTAAAAAAATGGACATCGTTTTTACTAAGTAGGTAAATATTTTCTAGTATTTATAGACGCTATTTAGTCTTTGATCAAGCTTTACTTTATAAAGTTTTATTGTGTTAAGTAATACTCTACGATGTTTCCCACTGAAAAGTGTGATTGATGTATTATTGGCCAAAAAATAGTGACGAACCTTGAAATTTAAAACTTAAGTTATAGATACTCACAACTCACGACCCATTCCAGAGTTCTTGAACCCACCGAAAGGAGTTTGGCTGGTAACGTGGTCATACAGATTTATCCTGGAAGTGAACCATATTTTGTGCATTATCACTCTGAACTACTAGTATAAAGTTCATATTTCAGTCCTCTCATATGAGTCGATTTAAATCGATCGTCGGCTACCTACAAAATGCGAATGCATTAAATAAAACTTACCACACGGATCCAGCGCGCACATGCTTAGCGAAGCTCATCGCGATGTTCAGATCATTGGTGACGACGCCTGACCCCAGGCCATATTCAGTGTCGTTGGCACGGTCCACCACCTCATCGAAGGTCTCAAACTTGAAGATGCTCTGCACTGGCCCGAAAATCTAAAGCAAACCGTTTGAATATCATAATAATTTTCGGTTATCGTGATACAGCTTTAATCATGCTTTAAGGCCAGGTTATTCGAGCGAATTAGGTATTTTAGCACTCCTCACCCTTCGCAAGCGAATCTATGCGAGAGCGCGTTTTGAATGAACTCTCTGACCCCGCGCGGCAAAACGTCGTGCGTCACAGTATAGTTAAATCAGTATTATTATATAATATAAACATTGAAATACAAAATGTAAACACTGTCTTTAGAATAAAATATCACGTTGCATAATGATTCTTTATTTAAATAAAAAAGTATTTTTATCTATTACACTCTAATATTGACTGTTTTGAATCAAACCATTTTGAAAATTTTAGAATAATTTTTTACGTGCTCCTGAAACGAGGGAGAAAAATTATATTGTTTTTCGTCATAAAGATCATACAATTTGGTCCTACTTTTGAATATACCTACAGTAGCCCAATCACTAAATTTACAATTTTTACTAGCATCTAAGTATCTAACTTTAAATATTCGGTTAAATATTCGGATTGAGGCACTGCAAAATACAAACACATGGTTGTATGTATATTTTCACAGTTATACATACCTACTACTGTCACCGACCTAAACCTTAAGTGATACCAAATATTAAAATTACTTCAATGCTGTATACGTGGTATTTGATTTATTTATTTATTTATTTATTTACAACAACTTAACATACACTTAGCAAACATTACAGTTTACCTAATTCGTCTACCAAGCGTTTCAAGATACTCTCCTGCTGTCCTGCGGAATGCAGCATGAGGTGTACAAAACACATCAATTTGACGGTCCCAAGTTACTAAGATATATCAATTATGCTCCATATATGTAGGTATAACAATACATAATATATTTTGCCGATCGTACCAAAATTACATTTTTCCTCATAGTTGTTATACCTATAACACAATCGCAGTGTTGACAAAATAAATACTTATCTTGGTTTAGTAAAATACCTAGTAGTTGCACTACTGATTTTTTTGTACTATGTCTATGTTATTGGGATACTACGAAAATACTTTTAAATAAATATTTTTAAATAATTTTTTTTATCTTTAAATTATTTATTTACAATGAAACAATGCACTATTTAAACTGTAAGACGAAACAAGTATTTAAATTTAAAAAATGAAATGAAATTTATATAAATGTGACGATGTATTGCTGCGGTCGTTTTTGCGAAAATCGGCATAGGTCTTGCTCCGACAATGCCTAGCGGGCGTCTAAAGCAAAGCGCTCGCGTCGTATTGTTATATAATGGAATTGTGAAAAAAAATAAACAGTATTTTAAAAATTAGCCATTGAATAATTTAGATAATGTCATGTGCTACCTTGCAGTATAATTTTTTCGTCTAAATTGTAAATATTCTTTACGTAATATCATAAAAATTGTCAAAATTTACCTATCTTTGCCTATTTTTATGATCGAGTGAAGTAATAACTATCGTGTTTTGAGCCATTGATTATTGAAGATGGGTTCTTGATCAATAACATATATTTTTTTTAAGTTGAAACAACAAATATTTGATGCTTTAAAAGTCCACCGAAAATAGGTCGATTTCGAATAACCTGCCCTTAAACAGATTTTAGTATTTTTTGAGGCATTCGGCAATCGTCGGCCATACCATCACCGAATGTCCAAGTGGCAATTAAGAAGAGAGGACACAAAAAACAATTGCGGACATCAAGAACTACGAATATTTAGGCTTTATTAAGAGACCCTCGGCTTACCTTTTAATGGACATACAGAAAATAAGTACTTAAAGGAATACTTTGTAATTTACTCTATTTCAATTTAAAATCTAACCTCCTCCCTAGCAATCTTCATGTCATCCTTGACGTCAGCGAACACTGTGGGCTGAATGTAATACCCTTTAGTACCAATCTTGCTGCCCCCGGTGACGCAACGAGCGCCCTCGGCTTTCCCAGTATCGATGTACTTTAGCACTTTGTTAAACATTTCTGAATCGATCTGGGAAATGGAAAATAATAAATCATAGTGTGTCTCAACTGTGGATATATGATAATTATAATAGGTATAAGTAACAAAAATAATATTGGTTTACTTTGTTTTTTCCTTGTACTTGTTTGTTTGCTTTTACGGATTTATTCCATACTACTTAATGTATCTATCTAGAAATACTATAACCCTTCATGTGCATTTATGGTCTAGTGGTTGGAACGTTGCAATTCCGGACAGGACACGGGACACTCCGGACACGGAATCAATTACGTGTTATCTTTGGACGTCTAGACTAGACTATCTTATCATTTTTATAACTTTAATCTTTTGAAAAAAAAACAATAACTTAAAGAATGAGGAATACACCAATAGTGTGCTAAATATTGTTTATGTTTTTATTGTTGTTTGATAAAGCTAATACCTAATCTTGATTAATATACAAGGAAAAAGTTTTTAATAATTATCTGTTCAAAATAAGTACCTAGTTACCTACACAACAAAAATATAATAGTATGATCCCTTTGCTTATTTATAACGTTGCTATTTGTAGGTACTGTTACTTGATACAATTAATACTTTGGATTGCGCTCAAGAAGGAAATAACAAAAAATGAGTAGGTATATTAATTAATAAATATATAAGAATAAAGCATTTTTTTAACTAAAAATTTACCTTCCTCTCAATTATAAATGTACAATGAGAATGGTAAACTTACCTGAGGGCCCTGTTCTACGTCATCATAAGGGTTGCCAACAGTGCGTTTCTTAGCGATTTCCGCGGCTTTTTGTACGAACTTGTCGTATATACCAGACTGGACGTAGGTTCGAGTCCCCGCGCAGCAACACTGGCCGCCATTAGCGAATGCCGCGAAGTGGGCTATTTCTGCTGCTTTATCCACTGAAAATGTTTTACTTATATATTAAATCTGCTGAGATAGAGATGACGAGTGAGATGGTAACATTATTTATTTTATTTAAGCAAGGAGCCACGCATAATTCGGTACCTAATTAGTAAGAGTTATTTACAGTATCCCTATCGACCTAATCCCCTTGTGTAATTCAGGGCTCAGGGACATAAAATAATCCTTTACACCATATAATTTAAATGAATATAATAAGCTCGAGCGGATCTCTAGTGTTTAAATAAATGCTTTATAGTTTTTGATATCATACCATCAGCATCATTGAAGACAACCAATGGGCTCTTTCCTCCCAGCTCCAATGTGACACGTTTAATGTTTACTGCTGATGCTGCTTTCAATATCAAGCGACCAACCTGATATAAAGAAGATTCGTAAGAAATAATTCTGTAACCAAAACAACAGTACATTTTTATTCACGAATCATGAATAACAAAATATTTATAATTCTTTTGTGACCAGGATACCTACAGTAGTTTTAACTTAGCCATGTCCTAAGGTTTATGGCTCCGACACACTCTATGACGGGCTGCTATAAAAGTACTTAATAAGTAATACAATACTACTAAAAAACTAAAAACAATCAAAACAATAAATGTAGTCAATGTGCCGTTAGTCGTTCAGGAGTCCCCTTATCTGGAACCAATTTTGAGCATGCTACTGGCCGTGTTTGTTACATTTACATTGACATCTGTGAAAATTTTAACTTCAATTTCTTGAAGTTGTTGAAAATTAGGCTGAAAATTTCCATTTCACACATAATATTATATACAGGTCAAGTTTATAAGAGGGTGTTAAAATGTAGCAGTCACCTCAGTAGACCCAGTAAAAGCAACTTTATCGACATCAGGGTGATGCGTGAGCGCTGCCCCAGCAGTCTCCCCGTACCCTGGGACAACGTTCACCACTCCCGGGGGGAAGCCAGCTTCCTTAATGAGAGCAGCAACGGCCAGAGCAGTCAGGGGTGTTTGTTCAGCTGGCTTCACAATGAGGGTGCAACCTAAGGATAAACATACAGTAGTTCAGTGGTTGTCAAAGTTTCGGCACAAGGGCCCTAATCTATGTATATATAATACGGTCAGGGCCACCGCTATTGATATTAGCGACATCTGGCGAGTTTTTAAATTAAGTTATTTGTCTTGTCGAAGTTGAAGTCGGTTTTTTATGTACGATTTTTTATTAATGTTTAATGTTTCTTACCTGCAGCTAGAGCCGGTGCAATTTTCCATATCATCATAAGAATAGGGTAGTTCCACGGTATAATCTGAGCGCACACACCTACAGGTTCTTTTAGCGTCATTGCTAAAACCTCGCCATCTGTAATGAAATCATAGCTGTCAGCCAACCGCCCTGCTCATGATACTCCTTGCTAATTAACGGACGAAACTGTAGCATTAAAACCTTCCTATTAAAAGTTTCTGACTTCTGTACTACCTAAAATAATCCAATGGTTTCTAAAATGGTTGAGATCTCTGATGCTTAGGTTGCAGTATTGCAGAAAAAAATATAATTAGATGATAATTAGCAGTAAAGCATGTTAAATAAGCATCGTCGTAAAAATGTGAGAATCATTAAGTATGAGAGGGACCCCATGCTGTTACGTTACATTTCCGAGAAAAAATTACCTAAAAATAAAAGTAAGTAAATCAAAACAGAAAGATGACTGATTTAAAAAATCATCAAAATATTATTCCCCAAGAGATTGAATGTACTTAAAAAAGTAGAAAGTGATAAGGGGACATTCAATAACCAATTAATAAGATAACATTGTATTACACAGATAACAGTCTCGTCTTGTATGATATTTATGTGACATGGTTTGATTCTTGGTATCTTTAAAGTAAGTTGAAATAGTTGGTTTCAAGAAATACAAAGGTAGTAGGCTCAATAATTCATTTTTGATTTCTATACATTCATACCATAGCACATAGCTCTCGGCGATGTAGATTGGGAGATACTAAGTGGATTTTACAATATTACCTGCAGGAATAGTGCTCCCTAGAATTTTATCGGCTTTCCCAGCGTAGTATCTTAGCGTACTGGATGAGTAATAGATTTCTTCTTCTGCCACCTTGACGGGTTTCCCGCAGTCCAATGTCTCCAGCTCCGCCAAGTATTTAGCCTGGCTCTCCAGTAGTTCCGCCAGTTTTAGCATGAGCAGACCCCGTTGAGATGCATCCATTGTGCGCCACTTTGCGTAACGGTGGAAAGCCGTCTTCGCTGCGGCTACTGCGAGGTCCACGTCAGCCTAGTATAATTATTTTATACGTTTTACAATTATTTTAGAAATTTTAAGTACAGACGAAACCTTATTGAGTTATGAACTTGATATTAATGATCAGAAACTGAAGGTAAACAAAATAAGTAAAGCTAATTAAAATCGACAAAAAGCTATAAAACGAAGCTTCCACAAATTTAAGATGCAGCTTTTCTATAATTAGGTAGCGCTATGAGTATTTGAGCAAGAAAACTGAGTCTCAATTTTCATAACTTAATTTTATTATTTTTATTGTTGTTGTTCTCAAACATACATTAAAATCAATCTGAATATCGAAATCGATGCTTCACAAACTTACAGAAGCTTGATTGGCAAATAATGCTTTTAGCGGTAAGCCCACTTTCCTTATTCTTTTTGTAAAGTACAAAACTTCACATAAAAAATAATTGAAATAAAATGTTTTGTTCTAGAGATAAAAGAAGTAGTAAATAAAAATAAATGCATAAAAACCTTATCGCCCTCTGCGACCTGCGCAATGACAGTTTCATCTTGTGGGTTGATAGTGGGAAAGGTCTTCTTGCTGACGGCGTCCACCCATTCGTTGTTTATAAACAGCTATAAATGTAAATAAATCATTAAAAATATTGGGAGGTTAAACGGTCAAAGAAATCTGACCTGTTACTTGATAGATGTTATACGTAGGTATGTTTAAATTTTATTAATGAATACGATTACATCGGTAGATACTTAATGGAAAACATTTTATATTATTCCTATCTTTATTTATAATTGAGTAATTATATAGTGTGGTATTATAAGAAATAAGGTATTACCAGTCCATTTTAATAAATAATAGAGGCCACGCAGTTGTTTAAATCCATAGTCGTTATTAAATAATTAAAATAAGTAAATAATAACATCCATGATATCATATAACATAACGTTTAACAGGGGCTATAGTGAGGCCGCGTTAACTATGCGTTCCTGAAGTCTGTCATTCGACTGGGCGATGTAACTTTGAACTGGCGTACAATTAATTGACAATTTTTTAATATCTTTTAATTGCCTTATTAACGAGTGATAACATTAAAATCAAACATTAAATCGAATAATTATGCCAACTTACAATAATTGTATTAATCTTGGGCTAAAATTATTACAATTAAGTACTTAAATAACAAATATAAAAACAATACCTTTTAAAAGAAAACCACGTCAAACGGCGCTCGTTCAATGTTATATCCATGTCATATCAACTTTTTGTATTTGTAGTGATGTGACATAATAACAAGGCAATTGTAATTGAATATTTTTGTAATCTTAATACAATGTCGGTAAAATATAAAATAAAACGTTATAATTTTATAATATATTATATAATGTACTAAGAATTCAATATAGTTAATAATATTATTATAATAAAGGTACGCCCAAACATAGCTTAGGAAAATTTGTGTTATAATATCACTCAGGTGAATCAAATGAAAATAAAATAAATAAATAAAACATTTTAATTTTTTTCTCGTGATTACATTCAGAAATTATGATTAAATTCAATTAATTGATTCCTTAAAATTTTATTTACATAACGAATATTGTTATTGAATATATTGAAACATAATTCCTTTAAAAATAACAACATATAAATTGAATAAATATTATGCATAATGAATGCATGTTGTTATTGTTATTTGTTACAACGCATAATGTTATTTATTGTACATCACTAGTCATGACGAATTGACATGTGTCAGGAACGCATTCTCATCGCGGCCTCACTATAATACCTAATATAGACACAATATTATAATAATTAAATAATTTAATTTATATTATAATAATTAAATAATTTAATTATAATTTAATTCTTAAGGAAAATGACATGTAATGCTAAGTTATGTGTGAAAAAACCTTACGATTTTTTGTATTTTGTATATTATTTATGTATATGTAGGTATAATTTTCTCTGCGCTATTACTGAAGCACTTTAGATATAGATAGCATACTCCTAAGCTTAGATAAGCACCTTTTTGGACATCATTTAGTATAATCCGGTCTAATGTATGAAATCATATCATAATGTTAATTGGATACTGATAAAAACCTTATCGGGGAATTTTGTGCTCCTGGGAGTGTTTTTCCTCTCGACCGTGTAAGTGACTCTGAACTAAGTATACTTACAATAATTCTAACCCTTAACAATAACAAAGCAAAGCAGGTTTGCTATGTTATTGTCAAGGGTTAGGTTATATTTTTCGTTTATTTATATCTTGACGAGTGATTTTGCTCTCGTACAGCGAGCAATAAAGGTTGCATATTTTTGACTGAGTTGTTTTTAATTTCTGTTTTACTTTCGTTTTTTCAAAATTGACAAAATTTATGAAAAAATATTTTTCAAAAATTTTTCGTCAGCAAGGGGTAGGTTACCTAAGTTACCTAATTTGAAAAAATCTCGATTTAACTTTACTTTAACTTTGACTTGTTTTTTTTGATGTCTGAAAATAGTGACGCATTTCTTATATATTAAGTATATGTGTAGCCTATGACAATGTCAATCAATGAATACCTATTAAGTATCAATAATCGCCGAACAAGAAAGTCGCAGCTGCATCACACAGGTCACACACACACTATAAACTAGCTTCGCAAAAGGAACCGGTTGCGTCGTTGCACCCGGTCGCCAAGGCGCAATAAGAAATGCACAGGTATTGCAAGAAACTGATTGCTTTATTAGAAGGTACTAAATATATGTTACTTTTGATTGCTTTATTAGTAGGTACTAAATAAGTATATTATGCATACTTCAACAAACGAATTTTGAATCATGCAGTCTGTTTTTGGGTTAATACCTGTTATCTCAGACCAATAAACTATAGACGGAAGGCCGGGAACAAAAGAGTGAAGCCAGCAAAAAGTCAGCCTAGCCTTGTAATACCTACACACGGTGGCGGCACTCACACCAAAACGACTTTAGTGTTCTAAAGAATAAAAAATTAATGAAGCTTTGTGTTCCAAAAAATAAAGTGCTTAAATTTGTTCTAGTTCAAACTGTCAACATAGGGCATTATATTGGTTTCGATGTGTGCTTTCGGCTGACTTTTGCTTGCTTCAATCTTTTGTTCACGGCGCTCCGTCTATAGTTATTGGTCTGAGCCTGTTATCAGTAACTAGCCATAAGACTTTGTAGTATTGTGGCATTAAATTTTAAATTGTAATTATTACAAAAAGTACCTACCCATATTGAATGTTTGCCTGTGATTTTAAAATAACTGTGTTTTTTTCAAGTGCATATTTTTATTTATACGCTACTGAAACACAAACATCGTCATTTTTCTGCCCATTTCCCAATTTTATTTAAGGCCAGGTTATTCGAGCGAATTAGGTATTTTAGCACTCCTCACCCTTCGCAAGCGAATCTATGCGAGAGCGCGTTTTGAATGAACTCTCTGACCCCGCGCGGCAAAACGTCGTGCGTCACAGTATAGTTAAATCAGTATTATTATATAATATAAACATTGAAATACAAAATGTAAACACTGTCTTTAGAATAAAATATCACGTTGCATAATGATTCTTTATTTAAATAAAAAAGTATTTTTATCTATTACACTCTAATATTGACTGTTTTGAATCAAACCATTTTGAAAATTTTAGAATAATTTTTTACGTGCTCCTGAAACGAGGGAGAAAAATTATATTGTTTTTCGTCATAAAGATCATACAATTTGGTCCTACTTTTGAATATACCTACAGTAGCCCAATCACTAAATTTACAATTTTTACTAGCATCTAAGTATCTAACTTTAAATATTCGGTTAAATATTCGGATTGAGGCACTGCAAAATACAAACACATGGTTGTATGTATATTTTCACAGTTATACATACCTACTACTGTCACCGACCTAAACCTTAAGTGATACCAAATATTAAAATTACTTCAATGCTGTATACGTGGTATTTGATTTATTTATTTATTTATTTATTTACAACAACTTAACATACACTTAGCAAACATTACAGTTTACCTAATTCGTCTACCAAGCGTTTCAAGATACTCTCCTGCTGTCCTGCGGAATGCAGCATGAGGTGTACAAAACACATCAATTTGACGGTCCCAAGTTACTAAGATATATCAATTATGCTCCATATATGTAGGTATAACAATACATAATATATTTTGCCGATCGTACCAAAATTACATTTTTCCTCATAGTTGTTATACCTATAACACAATCGCAGTGTTGACAAAATAAATACTTATCTTGGTTTAGTAAAATACCTAGTAGTTGCACTACTGATTTTTTTGTACTATGTCTATGTTATTGGGATACTACGAAAATACTTTTAAATAAATATTTTTAAATAATTTTTTTTATCTTTAAATTATTTATTTACAATGAAACAATGCACTATTTAAACTGTAAGACGAAACAAGTATTTAAATTTAAAAAATGAAATGAAATTTATATAAATGTGACGATGTATTGCTGCGGTCGTTTTTGCGAAAATCGGCATAGGTCTTGCTCCGACAATGCCTAGCGGGCGTCTAAAGCAAAGCGCTCGCGTCGTATTGTTATATAATGGAATTGTGAAAAAAAATAAACAGTATTTTAAAAATTAGCCATTGAATAATTTAGATAATGTCATGTGCTACCTTGCAGTATAATTTTTTCGTCTAAATTGTAAATATTCTTTACGTAATATCATAAAAATTGTCAAAATTTACCTATCTTTGCCTATTTTTATGATCGAGTGAAGTAATAACTATCGTGTTTTGAGCCATTGATTATTGAAGATGGGTTCTTGATCAATAACATATATTTTTTTTAAGTTGAAACAACAAATATTTGATGCTTTAAAAGTCCACCGAAAATAGGTCGATTTCGAATAACCTGCCCTTAAAACACGAACAAACGGTTTTAAGTTTTTTATTTGTCTTTCTGTGTATCCGGGTTAATCTCTGCAACGGCTGGACCGATTTTTATGAGACTTTCACTAGAAGATAGCGGAGATTATGGAGCAACATATATCTACTTAGGCATTTTCAAAACTCAAAACTCAAAATTCCCACGCACAAAATATTTCGCGAGCACAGGTCTTCAGTATTAAAAGTGAGCTTATTATTGAAAGAAGCACGTGTGTAAAGTCGTCTGCGAATATTAATTAGGTACCTACCTAATAATTTACTTAATGAAGATTCAAAAACAGTTAGGGGAGATAGTATGCAACCCTGTGAAACGCCAGCCAGCATTAGAAACAACATGAACCACCAGTGAAATAACAGTCAACACGCATTACAAAAATCTAGCAGTATTAAATGACCTTCTAGCTAGCTCTTGCTTGTTTGTTGCGGAGCCGTGTTGACACTTGGTTTGAATCCTATTTGCATAAGGTTAGCAGTGATATTGCAAAGGTATGAACTGACTTGTAGAAGAAGTCGCTTGAAGTCTTGAGAAAGAAATCGGACTGAAATTGGTATGGGTTGAAAACATTTTATGGCAAAAAAATATTTGCGTAAGGATGTATAACAGGAGCGGGATGAGTCCTGAACACGATCGGAGAAGAAGAAAGAAAAAGAACGAATTTTAGGTTTATATTTATAAAAATCTCAATTTTTTTGTTTTGTCAATATTGCCGCAATGCCGCGTTAAAAAGTTGGTTGGTTGGTTTACACGGAATTTCAGAAAAAAAAATTAAGTCAGTGACTGATAAAACATACCTATTTTATATTTATGGAACGACATAAATTATCCCCAAAAAGTAATATCTACTTATAAACCATAAATAGGGTAAAGAAAATATTTTTACACAATCTCAAAAATAATGCTTTAGGTTGAGTCTGTGGCGAATCACAGCAAAGTCGAGTTTATATTCTATTAACAATTTTTAGAAGGTGAATAAAAATGGTTATTGGAATCACATTGAACCCTAAACAAGAAATAATTCATACAACAAAGTTTCAGACCGAGCACACTTGCTAATTTTGTCTACGACCTATTTACTCGAATTACTCAAATTAGTTTTGCAAGATTTATTAATATTTAGATAATACGTAAGTAACAAATACGAAATGTCGAAGAAGTAAGAATTCCTACGCAAAAACATGTTTTTGCGACTAGTGAGAAGGCAACTAGGTCTAAAAATTATTTATAAAAAAGTAGGTATGTTATAAATAAAATAAAATTAAAACAGTAACAATTCGAAAACAGATAAAATTGTATATTATTCGTTCTGGTTCTTGTAAAGAATTAAATTTTTGCTTAGCGGTGAAAATACTACACATTTTACATTTCAGTATGCCCACTTTATATTGTACGTACAGTTTATTAATTTAATACAAAATAAATATTTACTTACCTTTGTATATTGGATGTTTACTTTCACCATATTTGCGTGATTTAATTGATGTAAATTAGATATAAAAATATAAATTTATTCGCACTGTTTTTGTTACAACAGCAGCGGCCAGATATCAAATTCGTCCACTGCCCCCAAACAAATCTACCTGCCTACTGAACTGAATGAACTGAATTAAGAATGAAGACTGGTTTTATTATCTACTCTTACGATACGCCTCCTCTAGATACTCGGCCAATAAAGTTCACGCAATGTTTGCATACTCGGCAAAAACCGGTGAATACGTAAGATAATTTATTTAATTTGAATAATCCGAGAACGATCGAAGCGGTTCGCGATGACTTCCCAAACTTCTTTCAAACCTCAAACCCAGGCAACTTCTATAACATTATTTTCGGTTCGGTAAACTTGGGTCTATTCTATAACTACTTGCACCCAAATCATTGCTGCTTATTTATTTTAGGCGCTATTATATTCTAAGGGTTTTATACCTACTTACTAGATTTAAATAAAAAATAAAAACAAATAGACACATAATTTAAGACGACATTTCGCATAATGGAGTTATTCCGGTCTGATCCACACTAAGAGATTGGACTCCAAGCTGGACATACACGATTTCCAGCAAGTTGGTTTGTATGGCAAATTCGAATTCCCACGGTATCGGGATTTACGAAGGAAAAAAAGTAGAAATACGTACTTATCATTCTGGCAACCACAATCATTGCAACTTCGTGCTCTGATGATACGTAGGCCCTGCATGCAATATGCATGGCGATTATTTATTCATTCAGCCTTGTAGGTGTCCTATCGCCGGCGAATCGGCGAGTAAAGTTTGGCTATTTTCTCGCTCAAGATACGTAGGTACAAAAGACATTCCGAGTGAACAAAGAGACTCATATTATGTCGGCGAGTACGCGCTGGCTGTCCACACCGCGGGCGAGAACTCGCTCGTATATGCATGTCTTTTGTTTACACGGAATGCCATTATTTAAGTACCTTTTTTGGGCGAGAAAATAGCCCATAGCTACTCGCTGCGCGCCGGCGGTTGGACAACTGCCTTATAATACGGATTAAATTATTCTTAATCCAGCGTTCCATCACTATGTATGCATTCTTGCAATACTAAGTATGTAGTATTATAAAATTCCTATGCAAAAGTGAATAATAATTCAATTAATGAAAGTTTAACTACATAATGTATTGAGGGTTAACCAGTGGGCTGGATGTGTTATGCCATGGCACTAGAGATTACTATTTGATGTTATATTTCGACTTCTTATTACGTACTGTTTGAGCTTTAGACTTCGTACGCGTAAGAATTTTTACCATTTAAATCCCGATCCTTCGGGATTTTCGGGATTGATAATAAGCCTTAATCTTCTCTATCTTCCAGTGAAGGTTCTATAAAAATAGGTTCAGCCCATGAAGCTAGTTCAGCCGTTCCGGGGATTAACGTTTACAAAGTTTTTTTTAAGATTCGTTTTTTGTTACGGTTTCTTAACTTCCCTTGATTTTATGAGTTCCTAAATTGCCTGTAAAACACGAATTTTGTATTTTTGCTAAAACAATCAGCAGGATGCGGTGAGAGTGCGGTAAGCATGTGAGGCCAAGTGTGGAGAGGTATAGTGCATCGAGGAGATGAGAGATGTGATAGGTTGCCGGAGGATCGCTGAGCGAACGATATTTCTGCAATATTGCCCAGCGAGTTCTATTGCTGTTTCCGTCGCTCTCTATTAATATGGTATAGTGCATCCTTTTCTGCGCGATATGAAGTTTGTGGTTTGTGAGTGACGCCGTGATTAATTGCTAGGTATACTCTGTGTAGTAAAGTTGTCATGTTGTGTTTGATGATGATGTTAGTAATCTGCGACAAAAATAACTAATGCTTATTTCTTGACATAAAATAAATTATCTAAAGTTTCACGCCTATTTAAATAAGGTCTAATCCACATTCTCTCCTTCTTCTTTTTTGATTTTTCCATTAAAACAATATAAGCCGCTGCGACGAGTATGATTTCGTCAGCCGTTGTTGTCGGTTTGTGTAGATCGTTTAGGCGTCTGTAACATGAGCCATACTATTGCAGACATATTGCAACACATATCTCGGCCATGGATTGCTCAGCCATAAATATAGCCGGCAATAAGTAGCCAATGATGCAGCCACAAATTGCCGAAAAACATTGCCCGTTTAGAAGCCCCTATAAATAGATAGGATCTACTAACTATAACACTTATTTGGAGCTGTGGAATCTTTGGTGTGGATAGTGAGTATTTATTATATTCAATGCATTTTATTTCTGAGAAATAAGGAAGGTCTGGCGGCCCTGGGATTTTGCTCTATAAATAACACATTCGGAATCGAATTCAAAAGCCTTCATTTCGCAGGCAGTGTCATTACCATGTATAACTGCGTTCGCGCTCGATATACATAGAATAAGCTTAAATTGCATCGCACACAAATATAAGCTCTCAGTCACTGGGATTAATTTACAATGTAGATATAAAATGCCGTTAATTGAAGTTATGTTCTAAATTGAACTACGACTACAGATTTGTTTTAGCGGGGAGTAGCATTTCCATATTTTCCAGGACTCAGGTATCTATAGGCCACGTTCTCCTGAATATTAAACTATAGCACAACATTTCACTGTATTCTTCATTGGCTATCATTCCCATAGTCCAATCCGCGTAAGACATAGGAAGAAATTAAAAGTTCAGTGAAAATAATAACAAATGGTTTAATGTTCAGAACATTTTAAAACTGTTTTAGACGTTCCATTACATTGAGGCGATCTTTGGTTTCATTTACAGCAGGGGTTTCTTAGGAACGCTCAGAGTTACAGTCTTCGTCTCCAGGTATTGCTGGATACCATCCTCACCCCTGGAAATTACAATTAATTTATGTTAATAAATAATATATGGTACATATTAAGTACCTACATGTCAATTGGGTAATATAAACAACTCAGAATATATTATCACTTTCTCCTGGGGGTTGGGGCCCAAGACACATAATTAAGCTTATCTAGTGCATTAGGGAAAACCCTGTAATGTTAGATTAGATTTAGGAGTTGCAATTAATAAACAAAAAAAACATTAAATGCCTCAATTGCGTTGTATTCACAATCAGTTTCGACACATTTTTTGTGCAAAATGTGTCAAAATAAGTATATCCAGTGAGTGAGTGACGAAGCATTTACAAATTAATAGATTTGAGTCCTGTTTGTAATCGTTTTTTTTGTTTTTATTGATGCACTTTAGTAATGAGCTATAACCCATTAACGAGTTTATCAATTTGCACTGGAGTAGGTATTGAAATATGCTCTAGGTCTCTTGATGATGAGGTCTCTCCTTATGCTCAGTAGATGGTCATTAATGGGTTGAAGCCGAGCTCTCCTCACATAACTGAAGTTTAGTATTTATGAGTAACGAAAGTATAAGAGTACCTACAATAATGTTTGGTATGTATGCAAAATTTTCAGTAGGTAGGTGACGAACAATGATTTTAATCTCTAGGCGAACACTCGTATTATGAATTGTGTTAAAATGCCACATCGGTTGTCTCATGAATAAAAATTGTGAAAAGTTATTTTAGTCTTATCGCAGGCACATGTGTACACGAACACTCATCGTGACAGTCTCTTTGAATGACCCAAAACCCGTCGGGATATCTGACAAAACACATTCATGTGAGTTCACCCGTTTACCATTCACAATATATTATGATATTCATATTATTCAAACATAAGAGACACTTTGTATTGTTAGGAGCTAGCTGTTATTTATGTATGTAAGTAATAGGTGTTATGGAATAATTTTCAGACAAAAACGTCATTTGCGTGTCATTTTGGTTTGGGTTGGAAGCCACTTCACTTACAGGACCATTACTCATACTTGGCCCTTCAGACACTACGCTATTTATTAGCTACGCGATTGCGACGCAATCCACATTTAGCTCACATTGACACTGGTTTGTGTGAGAAGGGCCTTAAGTAATTACTCAGGACTATGTGTGAGTATTAATTAAGTACTTATACTAGCACGTAGTCCGTACTAGTATATTATATATTTTTGTATTTGGATTTTATATTAAAAAAACGACTTACAATTCGCGTCCAATGCCGGATTCCCTGAACCCTCCGAATGGCGTTTGAGCAGTTACGTGCTCGTAGGTGTTGACCCTAGAAAAAAATACAGTATTTGGATATTGGTTAGTTAAAGATTGAAACGTTAAGCAAAGAAGTTATGACGAATTGGATAATGATAATAATTTGAATGTAGGTCTTGGATGCACAACATGCAGTTTCAAATTATTTAATAAATTCACAAAGATATGTATTATTGATAGTCAATTTGAGATAGATAATCAAAAACATGTTTTATATTATCATAATTTACGAAATACCCATACTTCAATCACTGTGCACCATTATCTGTTATGACGTTTGAAGCCAATCTAATCTGTCTTTAGTTAATGGTGTTGTGTAAATTAAAAACTGAAAAATATTTGAATTTTATTATAATGTTTGTTATTCTTAATAAAACGATCACATGTTTTGAAATCCGACATTATAAAATAATTATCATACCAGACAGTTCCAGCACGCACGTGCTTAATGAACGTCAATGCTTTGGTGATGTCATTGGTGACGATGCCGGCTCCGAGACCGTAGTTAGAATTGTTTGCGCGGTCTATGATTTCCTCGAAGGTCTCAAACTTCAGAATACTCTGGACGGGTCCAAAGATCTGGCAAAGAACAAATTTACTTCTTACTAATTTATCATTATCAGTAATTACCTCTCATACAGTAGGTATACTTTCATCTTTCTCGTATTTTCTATTCATTTCAAAAAAAAGTTCTACGCTTATCGTATCAGGCTCATATTAAAAAATATTTGGGTAACCTTAATTTACAGTGACGAGCATGCTAATTTGTAGTTTTGGTAGTGTACATACCTCCTCTCGGGCTATCTTCATGTCATCCTTGACATCAGCGAAGACTGTTGGCTGGATGAAGTACCCCACCTTGCCCTGTCGGTCACCACCAGCTACACACTTGGCACCCTCTTTCTTACCAGCGTCTATGTAGCCCAGTACTTTGTTGAACATTTCGGTGTCGATCTGGATCAAAACACATTTATTCAGATTAACACACACTTAAAATATGCAGTGTGAGACAAAACTAGTGCGTCTATACGTCCATTTAGAAATCTTGCTATTAAAGTATTTGAAATCATCGCTATCATTTCAATCTACAACTGTTTCACTGACGTGTTCAAGGCATCACGATGGAAACGTGCGGATTTACAGACTTTGTAGATAGACCTAAGTATAAGAAAAATCTTGAAAATTTTAACCATAATGCTTTTTGACAAACAAAATGCTAGTAGACCATAATAATTTTGACGTAATTATTAATTCTAACGTAATGTATCATACATTTATGTACCTGTGGTCCTTGCAATACATCGGTGTAAGGATTTCCAACAGTCCTCTTCTTCGCAATCTCAGCAGCTTTAGCTACGAATTTATCATATATGCCAGATTGGACGTACGTCCTTGTTCCAGCCACGCAGCACTGCCCAGCATTGGCAAACGCTGCACGATGAGCGATTTCAGCTGCCTTATCCACTGAAACATTAAAATATAATTTTCACATCGTATTCTTTGCACATTGGTCCGTGATTAACTTATGCTTATTCATGCTTTAAGTCCGTTATCATATCACTGTTTAATTACATGTGTTACTTAATCAGTGCCTGTTTCTCAGGTTATTGAAATAGCATATCAGGGTCATGGGTAACGATAACAATTTTTTTGATTAAAAGTATAATTTGGTAGCTACCTAAATATTTTGATAATGCCGAAATGTTAAGAATTTTCTCGGAGTATGAAATGTAAACAACGTGCTGTTATCACAAGGTGTGTTAAGATAAGCGTTATTAAACAAATTAACGGCTCACATAATTAGAGGAGTGTAAGAGAAATGTGACATTTACCATCAGCATCGTTAAAGACGACCAAGGGGCTTTTGCCTCCTAGCTCAAGAGTTACGCGTTTTAGATTTTCAGCAGCTGCACCTTTCATAATAATGCGTCCAACCTGAAAACAAAAGTAGTTTCATCTGTATTTTATGAATTCACCGCTATGGACTTAAGCTAATCGCTTCCTTTCGTGATTCCCATCTTAATAGACCGATAAACCTGAGACGCCAAGTCCTTCCCAAAGGTAGTTAATGGGTTTTACACCATTTAGTTTGATACTGACGATACTCATGTAAGGTGGTAGGGTTTATTACCCGCCTGGCTAGCTACGATCCTCTCAAAATCCACCGTGATTTAAGTGTTTCAGTAACAGCACTTGGCATTACTTTTAAATATTAAATCACTCATATTTACCTCCGTTGATCCAGTAAAAGCAACTTTATCAACTTTAGGGTGGTTAGTCAAAGCGGCACCGGCGGTTGGACCGTACCCTGGGATAACGTTTACCACACCGGGAGGGAAACCAGCCTCTTTAACCAATGCAGCCATCGCAAGAGCGGTTAAGGGAGTCTGTTCTGCAGGCTTCACTACCACAGTGCATCCTGAAAAGAGTAGTGAGATATCTCTGAAGCAATTGTGTACTTAATCAAGGAAAATTTGAAAATTCAAGGAGAATTGATTTCACTTACCAGCGGCTAAGGCAGGCGCGATCTTCCAAACGAACATAGGGATTGGGTAGTTCCATGGCAATATTTGTCCGCAGACGCCTACTGGGTCTTTAAGGGTGAAAGTCATAACTTCACCATCTGTAACATAAAATTAAGCTTTGAGAACTAAAATCAGGCATATTATTAAACCAGGTTCATTCTACTTTGAGCCTTATATGGGTAATACGATTGTAAAAAAAGTACAAACCAGCAGGAATGGTGTTTCCGAGGATCTTATCGGCTTTGCCAGCATAATATCTTAGGATAGTTGTAACCCACAAGACTTCGGTTTGGGCTTGTTTTACGGGTTTTCCACAGTCCAAAGTCTCTAGGTCTGCCAGATATTTGTAATCCCTTTGCACGAGGTCAGCCAGTTTAAGGAGAAGATAACCCCTCTGGGAAGCATCCATTGAGCGCCATTCTGAGTAACGCTCGAATGCTTTCACGGCGGCATCAACGGCTAAGTCTACGTCGGCCTGAAAATATCATATTTTTTTCTTTTAATCAAGTTTGGCGATTCTGATTTAGCCTTGATAACATAAGTAGACCAAGCATTTAGCTGTTTCAATTTTATCTCCCTTCATGTTCACAAAACATTAAAAATTCACGTTCGCTTTATCTGAAGAATATTTCACATTTCGGAAACAATTTGTGTTAAAGATTGAGGATTTAATCTGAATGATTACAGCTTCTTGGCTACGTCCGTACCCAGTCATTACAACATATACAATAATAATAATATGTATTTCTTTCACCTACAGTGTACTCTTTAGATAATCAATATAATTAAGGCATTTTTTCTTTTTATGTTGATAGACTGTAAACGAGCAGATGTGCCACATGATGGTAAGTGGTCACAGTCACATATGGACATTAGTAACGTATACGTATTAGTATAGTGAAGGCATCACCGATGCGTTCTAGGCTAAGATAGAAGGATGAGGAAGGAAATAATAGTTTGGTATTTAATAAAGTCAAATAATATTAACCTTGTCTCCTTCGGCAACTTGTGTGATGACAGTTTCATCCTGAGGATTTATGGTGGGAAAGGTCTTCTTGCTCACAGCGTCCACCCATTCGTTGTTGATGAACAACTGAAAACATGTCAATAATATATTTATTTGACTGAAATTACTGATTTCTTATTTGCTTATTTAAATTCATAGGAATAATCTTATGAACAATCGATTTAGATCATAATACTCATCATATTTAATTGCCTATCAGTCGCTTTCAACTTGCTTTCCATTATTAATTTTATAATTGCAAATTAAAGCAGTGAACATTATAACGTTATCTTTTTGATAAGTATAATAATTGATATTATCAATTGTAAAATATCTGTTTGGCTATTTAGCTCAAGTGTTTGCTCATTAATTTGTGTTTTTGATGTAGGTAAGTAAAGATATTTTAATTAGGAGGCATGTTAAACTTTCCAAAATAAGAAATCCTGGGTAAATCATATTGCCTGATGTGACATCATTAATCAGCCACCAATACTTTTGGGAAGAGGTTACAGAAATCCCTTTTCAGTATTATGGGTTTGAGTTCAAGTCAATCCAAAGATACAGAAATATCTACAGGCAAAATTACTGATTCAATGTTTGTCTTCTTTGCATGTAATAAAAAAAGGAGAATGGGCACTTTTGTATGGGGTGCGTCCCAACCCTTGTAACAAGTTGCGACTTGTATAAAAATGTTGTCTTGAGACTATTATATGATATGTATACAAAATAATTTAATTACTGAATAAAGAGTTAATTGGAAAAAATAAAGAGTTATTTGCATTCCAATGTTTTAAAAGTTTTGTAATGATGAAGCCCTATTATACAAAATACGTGATAAGAAACACACATGATTTATTATTTTCTCGTTTCTAATGCAATACATGATGAAGGAGAACTCTTTTTACGCCTTTCTTGAAGAGCCCCATGTCAAAGCGCTCTGGGAATACCTCGGAAAGAAGCTCATTCCACCGCTTGCAGGTTCGCAGCAGAAACGATCGAGAAAAACGGACCGTAATCGTGCGCCACGAATCCAAGCGATGTGGATGAAACTTCAATCTTCGGCAAACGGTGCGATGATGGAATTCCTCGGAGCACTCACCATTGTAAAGTCGGTAGAACACGCAGAGACATCCAATGTCTCTCCTAAGACTTAGATGTTCTAACCTGTGAGTGATTCGTGGGTTGTTGACAACTCGGACTGCGCGCTTTTGTATGGCGTCAAATGGGCTAAGCTGATATTGTGGCGCCCCTGCCCACAGGTGAGAACAGTACTCCACGTGAGGCCTGACTTGAGCTTTATAAAGCATCAACAAGTGCCCCGCAGTGAAGTACTGCTTCGCCCGGTTCAGGACGCCAAGCTTTTTGTAGGCCAACTTGGCCTTAGTTTCCAAGTGACACCGATACTGCACGTCGCTCGAAATGTCAACACCCAGAATCCCCACACTTTTACTAACGGTGAGCGCGGTACCCTGAAATTGTGGCGCTCTGACAAATGGGGTTTTCTTAGCGGAAAACGCGCAAACTTGTGTCTTCGTGGGGTTGAACTCGGCTTAATTAAGTCGACCCCATTCCGAGACTTGCTCCAGAGACTTCTCGACTTCAGACAAAAGTTTGATTCTGCTATCCACCATATGTGACCGAGAGGTATTTGCAGGGCCTGTATAATAGGCATCTCCCGTGCTGTTATCTGCATAGCAATGAATGCCGATTGCACGCTCCAGCATGTCATTGATATGCAGAATGAACAGGGTAGGAGACAGCAGAGACCCTTGGGGAACACCAGCATTTATAGGTTTTAAATCTGAGCAACAACCGTCGACGACGACCTTAATATGTCGCTCAGATAGAAAGCTGGCTACCCAACTGCATAACCTCTCAGGGAGACCGTAAGATGGTAACTTCGCGAGAAGAGCCCTGTGCCAGACCCGGTCAAAGGCCTTAGCGATATCTAGGCTAACTGCCAGTGCTTCCCCGTTGCTGTCTAGGGCTTGAGCCTACCGGTGCGTTAGATAAACGAGAAGATCGCCAGCTGAGCGACCATGGCGAAAACCATATTGTCGATCGCTGATCAGTTGGTGATCCTCCAGATATCTAAGGAGCTGTGTGTTGATGACACGCTCACAACAGACACAAGTTTGATTCTGCTATCTTCCACTTGTGACCGAGAGGTATTTGCAGGGCCTGTATAATAGGCATCTTCCGTGCTGTCATCTGCATAGCAATGAATGCCGTTTGCACGCTCAAGCATGTCATTGATACGCAGAATAAACAGGGTAGGAGACAGCACAGACCCTTGGTGAACACCAGCGTTTATGGGTTTCAAATCTGAGCAACAACCGTCGACAACGACCTTTACGAGTATATGTTGCTCAGACAGAAAGCTGGCTACCCAACTGCATAACCTCTCAGGGAGACCGTAAGATGGTAACTTCGCGAGAAGAGCCCTGTGCCAGACCCGGTCGAAGGCCTTAGCGATATCTAGGCTGACTGCCAGTGCTTCCCCGTTGCTGTCTAGGGCCTGAGCCCACCGGTGCGTGAGATAAACTAAAAGATCGCCAGCTGAACTACCGTGACGGAAACCATACTGTCGATCATTGATTCATTATATAGTGTCATTATATAAGTATTTTTTATCTGTAACCCTACAAAGGGTAAATAAAACGTGAGATTTTTACAAAAACATCTTACGAAGCGCGTTAACATACTGAATTACATTAAAAAAATAACTAAAAACGTGCATTTTTCTTCATCACAGAATAGGTTATATCTTTTTTTCTGCACTAGATCCTGACTTGCTGCCATACAAAAAGTTTTAGTACTTTTTAAGACCTTTTTAATGACATACATCATAAAGTGTTACAATACTGACGAAACCGCCCATTCTCCTTTAATGTGCCAGTCTGACTTACAATTTTATAAAATATCTAGACCAAATTTTTATCAGCAGTTTAATACATTATCAACATAAAAACTAGTGTAATAAAGTTGAGAATTTAAATGAAAAAACAATATCACAAATTCACAACTGCTTATCACTACATAGTATAAAACAAAGTCGCTATTTTTGTCCGTCTGTTTGTCTGTATGCTTAAATCTTTAAAATTACGCAACGGATTTTGATGCGGTTTTTGGTAATAGGTAGAGTGATTCAAGAGGAAGGTTTTTATGTATAATACATGCATATATTCCCACGAGAACGGGATCCACGCGGGTGAAACCGCGGGCGGGCCGCTAGTTATTTGTAAACGGGCTATTTTAAATGATTGCACAGATGCCGGTTACTTCCATACCGATATGACATGTCATGTTAAACGATTACGCAATACGACGTGACAACAATAGACTATACAAAATAGGTATATTTACATTTAAATTTGTTGAAGTAGGTATAACACCGATTCATAAATAGCTACCTAATACCTATAGAAGTTGGTCGAATCGAAAATGTCTTCAAATATTAAGGTTCAGTAAGAGTTATTAAAATGAGCAGATAGGTATCTCGCATTGAATATCTATAATTTGGCCAGGACTTATATTTAGGTGGGTGAATGTTTTAATTATATTTGCTTCAGGGTATTTGCTTCAGAGTATTTGCTTCGCGCCTAATTGTTATCTTTTCATACATAGGTATACATATGTAGATGCAAGTTTAGTCTTCAAATGTTATAATATCTCCAGATCTTATATCTACTTCTAATACATAAGTACTACATTAACTATTCCAGTACTCCCAGGTCTCCCAATGGTCTTTCATGTGAAACGCCGGTGGCATTAAGTAGAGAAGTATTGAATAGACCTAGATTTATTTAAAAATGTAATCGTGTAAAAATGTCAGTTAAAAATAGTAAAATAATATCGCTTCAGCTATGCTTTAGTATAACTTATTTAGGGACATTAATTGTAATTCAGTTAAAAGAATTGTCAAAATCAGACCAATAGTGTCGGAGAAATCCACGAACGACCAAACAAACATAAGTGGACCTATACCTACCTAATTAAAATTTTGTATAATTATCGATTTGGTTTGGAAGCTCTGATAGATTCTCATGTGGGATTACTTAATATGAAATATATATCTACGTATCAAACTGAGAATCGCATTATATTGAGGACTGTGAAAATAGTGGAAAATATTTAACTGATTTTCGTTTATTGTACTTAAATTCATTTACATGATTTATCAAATGATTGATCAGAACAGAAGATACAGATATAAAATACCATTGCCCGTTTAATTAAGTTCATAATCGAATCTAATCGCATACGCACCTATCCGTTACGTAATTCTACCGAAAATTCGTAATCTTTTAATATTACGTTATTGACGTTTAATTATAAATTTTCTGAGAGATAGTATCTACGAGTACCTAAAATTTTGAGTGATCATGTTGTTGTCGCAAAAAACCGTAATTATTACCGGAAAAACTAATGACTAAAAAAGGAGATATACTCGTACAATATTCATGGAATTCGTTAAACGCTTGATACAACGACTATAGTCTTTCAGTTGATTAATTTAAAAAATAATAATAAAAAAATCGAAAAAACAAGCCTTGAACGATATATACTTTTGGAATATATTTCTAAATAGGTCTTAATAATCTGCTTATCTATGTAGGTATAATAGACAAATCCGTTGCTCAGCAAATCAGCAAAACTGCCCTGTAATAATTGTGTCGCGAAAAATATCTATTTATAAAAAACGATCGGGAAAAATCAATAACTAAACTATAAAATGTGGTAAATACAGGATAAGTAAAATGGCTGTTAAACGATAGTATTGTTTCGAGTGAGAGTTTGTAATTACACATAAGACAGGATTCCAAATAGGTTTTTAAATAGGTTTTTAAATATTCCGCCTATTTACTTTTAATCTACAATTCAATTGATAGCAATTTTGAAAAAGTCACAGTAATAGGTGTATTGTAACAAAAACGTAAGGAACATATAGCTACATTAGCAATCGTTTTATGAAGAGGAGATACCCACTGAATCTATTAATTATTAATTTGCACAAAAGCATTCACATAACTGAATCTCATGTAAAATGACACAAACTACATTTAAGCAGGTTGACAATGGGTCCTGTAACAATAGTCAATCTACAGCTCAATACCCGGATGTTGACTGTTAGCAGTTAACGAGTCTCAATTGCAGACTAACTGCTTTGTTTGCAGTGCATTACTGGCTTATTTTGTATTCAACATCTGATGAGTTGTCGTTGTGGGCAAATATTTGTACCTATGGGTATTTGCTTAGGCCAATCAATGGTTAATCGTCGAACTACTGGGCTATTCAAATATGCGAACATGCGTTGTTCGCTGCCATGGGCGCGGGTAGTGAATGTGTTAAAGTGTATTTATTATGTACCAATAACAAACGTCAGTGTAATGCTACACCTATGCCAATAACGCTGTAGTCTCCAATAACTCTACGTTAAAAATATAGGTGGATGCAGGATTACCGAACTTAATTGAAATTAACTATTAAATTCATAAAACTTAATTGAAATTAAGTTCGGTAATCTAACTGTCAAATAATCAGAAAATCGCTGCCTCGTCAAATCTGAATTGAATGTTGGCTTCAACCACATAACTGAAGCGGTCTAGAGCATACTCCACACGGCGCTCCAGCGAATCAATTAGAATTTAATTAATATTCATCCCTATATTAAAATATGATGTCGATTTTTTTCATATAGAAAATATTATGGAAACTAGAGACTATTGTTATGAAAGGAAAGGAGGATGCTCAAAAATAACCCAGAGTCGATTAAAATAATTTATGAACAGCAAAGTACAGCTTAAATAGAGTTCACAAATACGCTACTCGTTTCGCAAAAAAACATAACCAAACAGGCCAGTAGGATTCACCAATTCTATAGGTAAAGCAAAGCGCGTTGAATAACTAGTTCATTGTTTTGTCATTGTGTTGTTGTTCACTCGTGAAAAAGATGGATAATATATAATGTACCTATAGGTATACTATCTATACTTCTATACTAATGACATAAAGCAGAAGAGTTTGTGTATTGCGCTAATTTCAGGAAGTAATGGTTCGAATTGAAAAATGTTTTTTGTGTTGAATGGCCCATTTATTGAGGTAGGCTATATAACAACATGCTACGCCCTTGCTTCGCTTTTGGAAACTTTTGCTCCGCTCCTTTTGGTAGCTTGGTGTTGCAGAACATATAAGCATTCCTCAAGAAATGAACCATTCAACACAAAAATAATTTTTCAAATCGGACCAGTAGTTCTTGAAATTAGCGCGCTCAAACAAACAAACAAACTCTTCCGCATTATTAGTATACATAATTATCAGATGTATAATGTACTTTACTCTCAATATTATGCACATTTCATCACAACATTGTTTGTAAAACCGCTCTTATTACCGTGGATTTATAGAACTATAGTCATTTACTCACGATTTTTTTAGTACTTGGCGATTGTTTCATTGAAAAAAAATATTGGATTCGGGATTTAGTATGTTTATTCTACCTTGCCAAACATAAATCGATTTAATCGACTCCGGGTTTTTGGTCCATACATTCTTGGGCATTATCCTTTAATGATTTACCCTTTTGATACAACAAAGTTTGATATTATCAAATTGTTTGAAACGAAAACTATTATTAATCAGACCTTTTGTAACTCTTTGGATACGACAGTTGAAAACATTCTCTTAATTTTGGATCCATAAGTCCAATATTATGGCATTTTTATTTTACCTTTTAGTCAAATGACCAAAATTACACTATTTAAAAAATTTGGCGTCATCTTCAGCTGGCAGCTGATACCTAGATATACAAAAACGTTTCAAAAAATAAAAAAATAATTCGCATTAAACTAGATTGCAGAGTAATAGATTGTTATCAAGGAAATCATTCAAAAATTTGAGAGAAAAGAATATGAACATGAACTCTAACGCACGTATCAACCTATATCAAATTATGTCATTTAAAGCGATAACTTTTTGTACTCTCCTCGCTTGTACGCGTTTGTCGACGATTTTAAAGCGCGATGCGTTTATTTTATTAATAGAACGATACCCCACGTCTATAATGTTTTTACACGGTTCCTGTCTAGTCTATTGAGGCACGCTCTTGAATATCGATAATGTACTACCTGTGTTTCAATGTTACGTCTTTACCGGAATCGTTGGTAAACAATCTTAGAAAATAAACTATTTCCAGAATATGAGGAATCTGCTATTATTTCATGTTTTATAAATCTTTTATAAGATTTTTCAATAGTTCAAAAATTATCGACTTTATTTAGCCAATGCTCAAATATCATTATCCATTTGTCAATTTACAATTTTAACACTTTTTCTTAATTCTGCAAAAGGTCAAAATAAATTACACACAATTTGTAATTTTGAATTACGAATAAAAATAAATCCAGATCATGAAATTAAATACAATATGAACAACATACTTTGTACGTATGTTATTTACCTACAGTAAAGTGTTTGATCATAATTGTTTTCAAATCAGAATGTTAAATATTGTTTTCAAACTATGTATTTTAATTCAACTGTTATAAACTTATTCAATATTATATTATGAATGTGTTACTATCAAAAGGCTAAGATTATTAAAAATATATTACCTTAGTGTACTTGATTTCAACGTTAGCCATGTTTCTTGTAATTCACACACGTCTTAACCCGACGCCGCCGTCCTGCAGAATGGGACACTGTAAAGTGAAGAATATGAAGTATGAAGTATTTATTCAATTATTCAGGAATCGGTCGCTATACTCACAGTACGCCGCATTGAATAACAGATATAAGGTTGGCATTGCGGCTTCATAGTAATTTCAGTAGGGCTGTCAATGTCAACGCCTGAACAAAACAACACTGGCTGTTGTATTTTATATATATTTTTAATAAAAATAGCTGAGAAATGAGTAGAAAGAGCCTCCTGATGATGAGTGTTCATTGTCACCTACCATCCTACTAATATTATAAATGCGAAAGTTTGTAAGGATGTGTGTGTGTGTGTGTGTTTGTTGCTCTTTCACGCAAAAACTACTGAACGGATTTTCATGAAACTTTGCAGTAATATAGCTTAGACATTGGAATAACATAATTTGTTAAAATTTATAGAGATTTTTGAAGGGACTGGTTTCCCGAAGCGAAGCGAGGGCGGGATTACTAGTCTCCAATAAAATTCTGAAGTCATAGCCACATAGCGGTTCTCGGCCGGTAGGTAAAGTAATATCACTTATGGTTCTGTAATATTGCAACCAAAAAGTAAAAAAAATATTTCACGATTAGTTTCAGTAGATATAGTCTACATCTACATTGAAGACGATTTTAGTTAGTCAGGCAGGTAAAAACATCTTCTACCATGCTTGAGTACCATAGGGATTAAGCTGGTAGAACATCACCTACACTTATGCCTTTTGCTATAGTCTCATTCGTTGTTTAGTCTCATCAGTTAAAAATAATATTTTTTACCGCTACATACTCTTAGCTCTACACTAGGATATTACTTCTTGTTTGGTACAATATGGAAATAATTTTGACAACCCTAATATTTAATAAAGATAAGTTGTTTGTGTATTTTAAGATAAGCCCTTATCTATCCAAATACAATATTATTATAAAATGTAACCACACACAAATTAAATGTAAAATTTTATAAGTCTACCAAAGGTATCAACGTGTACGACCATGACGCCTAAATCATAAATCCGATGTAGATATAACTAACTTTTTACAAAAAAATAACCGATTTTAAGGTCGTGATCGCTCCAAAACGACTCCCTAGATGTCGTTCCAATTTATAAAGTACCACATTAGGCACAAGCACTACTTTTCGAACAAAAAAGATTCATCAAAATCAAAAGCAATCATCAAATCGGAAGCCGAACACCCATTCAAAAGTTAGTATAAATTGAATTCACATTATTGAGAATAATGTGGAAAAATGACCGTTAGATGTCGCTCAAATTAAAATGGAACCAGACGGTAGTCGAATGTCAAAAGAATTATCGAAATCGGTTCACCCAGTACGAAGTGATGAAGTAACACACATAAAAAAAACGTTAAAAACTGGGCAGATTTTTCGCTTTGGTCTTTTCTTTTCATAGGACGGAAGACTTTAGATATACCTACCCGTGGAATAACAAAAATGATTTTTCATGTTGCCTGAATAAAATACGTAGCAATGATTCCAGTTCTCCGTTGTAATACATATACATACCGTATGGCGGTGATGCTAATACCAATTAAAACAGAAAACTAGATAATAAAAGTACCTACCTGCTTACTTAATTAAGAACTTGTATCATTCAATCACTTTTCAATTCTTATTTTCACGGCGAGATCTAGACGGTAGGTGCTATAACCATTCTAATTACACAATTACAAGTATAAATTAGAAAAAGAAAACTTTGAAACCCTTTTAAATTATATTGTTTAAAATTTATGTTTATTTTTCATTTAGTCTACACATATGGTTTGATAACAATGTTTACCATTGTTTTTGCTAATGGAAATTTTATTCCGGTTAGTGGATCTTAGCTCCTAGAATTTTAGACCATTTTTCTATTCAAGTTTTATTATTTTGTCTTTTCTCTGAAAGAAAATCTGCTATTGCGCAATTATCTGAAATTTGCTGGGGTGACAAGTGGAATTTATTATTATCTTGATTTATACTTACTACGTGATCGTTATAATATATTAATATAAGTTATTTTATCGATGTAAAAGGAGTGTCATGATCTTATCTAGCTAATCTAGAAAGTAATTATGGAATCGCATAGAAGGGTTTTCAAAATAGTTCTAAAGGGAATACGAGTCTGAAAACATTTCTTAATTGTTTTATTGCTTCGTACTTAGAAGTTGACGATGGAAAACATTCCTGTCTGAATAGCAATGAAATCTATAGTGGCTTTTGTTCGAAAAAACGTCCAAATCCAGAAACAATTAATTTTAGTTCCATAACATGTTTACACTTCATCTTATTCTTTCAATATCACATCACGTACCTTAAAAAGGTGACAAAACATTAAGATTGACTACGAAAGACGAAATGGAGATGATTTTTATGAATAAGGCATTTTGTAGGAATTTCCCAAAGGAGATCCGCCAAATCCCATACAAAAAAAACCCAGGCCCGGCGCTTAAGCAATGTATGTCAGTTTTTAGAGTAAATATAGTAAAATATTATATATATTCGGTTTTGCTAAATTCACATGCTAACATATTTTTTTTGCCTGTTGAATTTTCATGGGCGCTCTATGTAAAAAATACATTTTTAAGAGAAACGTCATTATTGATTGTACAATAACATTATAATACTGTGATTATGGCATATTAGCATGTAAATTATATTGAAATAACTTTCATTTGCAGTTTTTCATAGTTCATTATTTTTCACTTTTTCATAGTTTCGAACTTCTATTTGATTTTTTCATAGTACCTAAATTTTTTTCTAAATAAAAATATTACTGCAAATGAAAAATATGTAAATATAATATACATTATACATGCTTATATGCCATAATCACAGTATTACAATGTTATTGTACAATGAAAAATGACGTTTCTCTTAAAAATGTATTTTTTACATAGAGCGCCCATGAAAATTCAACAGGTAAAAAAAATATGTTAGCATGTGAATTTAGCAAAACCGAATATATACAATATTTTTACTACATTTACTCTAAAAACTGAGATACATTGCTTTGGCGCCGGGCCTGGGTCAATTTTGGCGGATCCCCTTTATCGAGTAAGGGCAAAGCTGAGGGGCAAAGCACTCAGTTGCATTAAATTTTGGGTATAAGGGCATATATGTGTATAAAGCAAAAACTGATGATGGATGTATAAAAAGAGCCGGATGTGGATTTAACGAAAGAGATAATTATAATTATAGGTACACCTTCAGATTTAATCGTAGGTAAATTATACAATTATTAAAAGAAGTAAACGTCAAAGATTGGTCATAAAAAGTAAGGGATATTATTGTGATATATGCAACCTCTTTACTATTGTTTTTAAGTAGTTTAACAACATTCGATATACGTATGTATAAAAAAGCAATAATGATGTGCTGTCAATATGGAGTCACAAAAGGAATAGAACTATATTTGTTGTGTTAATGGGTTTTATTGCAATATCGTGATAAATTCAAAGAATTAGGTATACTTACAGTAGCATCACAGTACATATATAGTAATATAGTTTTTGTAAGAAAGAACATAAATGCATATAAAAAAAACAGCGACTATCATAATCGCTTAACAAGAAAGATGCATGATTTGGCGACGCTTTCATATCGGCTAGGTAAAGTGCAGCGTTCTTTTATGGGGCTTGGTGTACAGTTCTATAATAAAGTCCCTAAGGCAATCCGTGACCTGCCTTCAGAGTTGTTTAAGAAGCATGTAAAAGCACAACTCGTAGACAAGAGCTACTATGGTATACAGGAATATTTAGATGACAAAAAGGCATGGAAACTACCAGCTCTGCAACCAGCTCCGCTAGGTTAGTGCTTACCTGTATCAATTAAGAAATATTGTAATTTTTATTTTAAAAGATGCGGAGGAGTTTTTTTTCGCCGTTTTTTTCTCCTCAAGCACTTTTCCAAAACGGTGGTAGAATCAAAAAATTGACGTTCATAAGTGAATTTGTAAATTCCTAGATGAAATAAACAGTTTGACTTTGACTTTGACTTTGACTATCTTCCCAAAAGACATGACATTTTGGCGACGAGTAATTTCACGCGTGTTTTGTAAGTGGAAGTGAGCAAAATGTTAGGAAATACAACAACAATGTTCGGTGGCAGCCTCACGTTTGACCATCGCACACAAGAATGGGGCATTTTTCGCAGTCGTTTTATCCAGTACTGTACGGCGAATGACATCGATAGCAACACCGATAAGTCTGGAGTGAAGCGGCGGGCCTTACTTCTGACCGCGATGGTGGAAGATACATATCGCGTGACTAAGGATTTGGTGTTTCCAGCTGATCTGGATAACATGGACACGTTGCTACAAAAATTGACGAACCATTTTCAGGCCAAACGCAGTACTTTTGCGGAAAGATTTAAATTCTATAAAGCTGAACAACGCACAGGAGAGGATCTAGCGGAATGGGCTGCGCGTGTCCGTAATTTAGCACAGTTTTGTGGATTTAAATCTGAATTGGAGACAGCTCTGCGTGATCGATTTGTTCTAGGCTTAGAAAATGCAAAGGAAAAAGAGAGATTATTTACCGAAGATATTGAAACATTAACGGTGTCGAAGGCTTTGGAGTTGGCACAAGGTGTACATTGCGCACGATTGGCATTGCAATCAGCCAGGACTAGCAACGTCGCCGCGTCGCCTGGGGAGGCATCAGCGCAGCCTGTGTTTACGATGCTTGCTGGAAATTTGGAATAGTGAGAAGCCAATTAGGCACTCGAATGTTTACTGTTTTTATACCGGATTTGAATAATACTGTTAAGAAACAATGTTGATCATTGCTGATGTACCGGATAATATCAGTTCTTGTGAGTTTGATGGACACGCTTACTATCGCGCGGATTCAGAGCCCAAAGTAATTGTCACAACACCGGAATCTATTGTTAGTCCTCCGATATTTCTAACCGCAACCGCAACGTAAGTGATGGAAGCGCGGAGTGTTTTTCAACACCCGTTCAGGGCGTTTCTACAGCAGATGGGGAGGAGGATGGCTCCGAAGACGAGTTTTTGGATCCTGTCGATCAGTTTGAAATTGCTGAAACTGCTAATGCTGAACCTGAATTTGTACGCCGGTATCCGATTAGGTCTACGAGAAACATTGTTAATTATAAGTCTTAAAATAGTTATTTTGAATTTAGTCGCGGAGGGATGTGATATATGCAACCTCTTTACTAAATTGTTTTTAAGTAGTTTAACAACATTCGATATACGTATGTATAAAAAAGCAATAATGATGTGCTGTCAATATGGAGTCACAAAAGGAATAGAACTATATTTGTTGTGTTAATGGGTTTTATTGCAATATCTTCCCAAAAGACATGACAATTATATAAAGAATTTTTCTAGCATAGTCATGTTAAGTTTTAAACAAATTTCTCTATTGCAGGATTGGACCCAGCTCGACCATTAGTCAGTGACTACGGGTCGTCCCTATTCAGACTGGGCCGGGACGATGCTCACGTGGTCCAAGTCCTCCACACCAACGCTGGTTTCCTCGGAGAGTCGGGACAAGTGGGACATGCCGATTTCTGCATCAATGGCGGCAGACTTCAGCCTGGTTGCAGAGGACATTTTATGCGTAAGTTTTGCTTTTATTTGTGTTCTCTCATAACGTGACGTGACCATTCCGGTACCTAATTTTTTTTTATTCCAACGGTAGTGTTTGTCACGTGGTCCCATCTGAAGGGCTAGGCAAGTAGTTTGTGTTATCTGTATCTACTTGTCGATGTTGAAGTCAGTTATTTTTTCATAGAATTAAAGTAGCAAACAAGTAAATATGCGGCACTACCCTTCCGTTGCCACCCATGAAAACTTTGACCGAGAGAACTGGACGAAAATTGGGATTAGGATGGTTAGTAAAATTAGTAGAAGATATCAGAATATTAGCTTGTTAGTCTGCATGTAAGTATGGGGACTGGAGCCGGGTCTGTTAGTGATAGATAGTTAATCATGTTAGTAAAATTAACACTTATTAATTTATTATTTATTTATCAGATATTTTATATTTTAATTTCTTAATAATATTGATTAGATATAAATTGAATTGTCTTATACGTATTTATAAAATATATTATGAATGTCATATAAATAACTACTATTTAAAATCTTATTAATAGCCTAATGTGGTAAAACTGTATTTGAAGTAGGTAGGTAGGTAGTCAGGTACTCACCGCTATGTTTATGACTGACAGGTGCGGCGGCGTATGCTAGCATCAGCCTATTATCGGTTTTATTTTAACCCTTTACTTTCATATAAAAAAAGTATTCCCACCATTTCACCAAACGTTTTTACATGATTCACTTATTGTCAAAATTAATCAATGGTCAGTATGTTATATTAACTTTGTCGTGAAAACACCACGGATAAATGCTGATCGGTCTTCCATCACGGAAGGCGGGGTCTAGACTGAAATATCAGCGCTGTGCTCACGCGCGGCATTAGCTGAGTCTAGACCCCATTCGCCGTTTGGGCATGCTGCAGCGCAGATATTATATTATATTTGAGTTGGTTTTATTGTGTTCTTTTTTTTATTTTTAAATTACTTATGTATGTAACTACATGTGTTTTAAGTTAGATGTTCTAAGTGTTCTAATACTTAATGTTATTTATGTGCTGCAGTATCAAAACAGCGAATAAATGTTTTTTCTTTCTTTCTTTCTTTCTTCTTTCTAAAATAATAATAATAAACGCTAACACACTCATACCCCCGCAGTAGGTTACTAGGTACCTGTGTCGCGGGTGGCATGGACTACACATATAACACATTACAATTACACCCATGACCCGAGCACAAATATTTATCTGCCACATAAATATCTGCCCCGGCCGGGAATCGAACCCGGGACACCTCGCGTAAAAGTCCAGTCAGTAATTATTGTTAGGGAGAGTTTTGTTCGAACTCGGTCACGTATACGTTGATACTCTTAGGACTGAGATGGTACTCTCTAAGACAATGTCTACTCTACAACTCTGTAACTGAAATATTGCTGTTAAAACAACTTTTGCATGGTATCCTACTATCCTACTAATCCTACTTCCTACTAATATTATAAATGCGAATGTTTGTAAGGATGTATGTGAGTGAGTGTGTGTGTGTGTTTGTTGCTCTTTCACGCAAAAACTACTGAACGGATTTTCATGAAACTTTGCAGTAATATAGCTTAGACATTGGAATAACATAATTTGTTAAAATTTATAGAGATTTTTGAAGGGACTGGTTTCCCGAAGCGAAGCGAGGGCGGATTTACTAGTAATTAATGATACTAATAAGTACCGCGGCGGACCGTGGTCCCTCCCCGGGTGAACTTTAGGCTCTTCCCATCTAGGAAAGTAAATTTTAATACTCTATATGTGTTTTTGTTAATACTTTTGTTAACTTGGCTTGGAAGTATTGGGGCAGCCTAGAATACTGACCCTTATTCCATACCAGCTGACTATAAATAATAGAGATAGCTCTATTTTAATCACATTACCTACTCAGTACGGAAATGAAATTGAAACTTACAGGAATGAAAGTGGATCCGTGGATAGGTAAGTGAAAGTAAGATCGCTGTACCTATATAGTATTACTTTTAAAGCTAGTTAAGTGATGTTGGTCTTTACCTAAAAATGGTTTTATCCATCCAACTAGTTCGTGACGTTTGTTACCTGCACAAATAATCATCATCTCAACTCATATTGGCCCACTATTGTGCACGGGTCTTTTCACAGAATGAGAAGGTTAAGGCCATAGTCCACCACGCTGGCCAAGTGCGGGTTGACAGACTTCGCACACCTTTGAGTTTTGCGAACTCTCCGGCATGCAGGTTTCCTCACGATGTTTTCCTTTACCGTTTGTAGCAAGTGATATTTAAATGCTTAAAACGCACATAACTCCGAAAAGTCAGAGGTGCGTGCCCTGGGATTCGAAGCCGGACCCTTCGAATAGGAGGCCGAATTCTTAACCACTAGGCTTTACACTACATAATAATTATGTGTTATCAAAGTGGCTTCTAGGTATCAGTTAACGGAATAGGAATACTACAGGATATGGGCCTACTCTCGTATTATGATTGGTCTTCACCCAGCTTTCTGTATTCCTTAAGTATGCCATCGAAAGGCTTCTGATGTAGCTTAACGACTGCTGTCTCATGATAACGGGTAGATGTAGAAGAGTTCAAACCTTTAGATTCAAAGAACAGATTGTAGATCTTTCGGACTCGCACAAGAAAAGGAACAACTTATGCCAATGACATTAAAAAAGAGACAAAATAATAAGTACCATATTTTGTTTCGCATTAGGCCGAGGCCGCACTACGGCTAAACCCCCGCGGTTTCTTACCGCGTAAATTTTGTAACTCAAGGAAAACAATACAAGCGGCCGCACTTGCGGTTTCTGATAATGTATGCGAATTGCGCGGTTACGCGGTTACCGAGGCGGGAAAAAACCGTGGTGCGGCCTCGCGCTTACGTGTTACAACAAAACAGAGTTTGACAGCTGACTGTCGTTCTTTTTGTGCCACATACATATATAATTGTTCTTTCTCGTGCTTTCTTATGTTGGCGACGCGACGCCGACGCTCAGCGGCTCACCAGATGTCCACGGCTACCATATGGTAGCGATCGATACCTACTAGTTGCCGATGGGAGCGCTTCTTTTATTACAAACTAGCAAACCCGGCGAACTCCGTTTCGCCACCAGATGGCTTCGTTTTTTGTAACATTTCGTTTGGGGATTAATTTTTTTTTGTTTTATATTTGAAAAGGTGATAGAAAAAACAGAGATCAAAACAGCATAGGAAAAATAATTTATTAGACAGTAAAACGTAACATAACAACATAATATCCTAGGTAACCAATACGCCAATGCAACCAAATTACGTATGTACAATACACTTACAAATTGTTCGGTTTATATATTTCTAACACCTGCCCTTAAACTAAACAATTTGTAAACCAAATAAGACAGATACTCTATAATTAATCAGTATCTTCTACAACCCGTCTCACATATTGGTTCTTTATATCGAAGTAACTGACCCTCTGCACCCAGTTTCTTCTTATGAACCCATTTACATTTGAATTTACTTTGGAACTTTTCCACAACAAATATTACATTTACTTTCATTATAATGTACCTCAAGCCCTTTTGAAGTCATCTTTCCAACCGATAACAAATTCGTTGACAAACCCGGCACGTAAATAACTTCTGTAAATTTTGTAGTCTTAGTGTGCCCTTTTAACAACAGCTCTTCTTCACCATGTCCTTCGCTATGCATCTTTTCTCTATTAGCCATTGTCACCAACCGCGGAGTATCCACAACATAATTTTGCAATAAAGCTTTGTTGTTCGTCATGTGGCAAGTTGCGCCGGAATCCACATACCAGGCATTCTAATTTACATCTATGTTTAGCTAATGCCGATAATAATGTTCCTCTCCACGCATTTTCACATGTTTCTCCTGCTTTTCCATTTTTGTTGGTTTTTGACGGACAGTTCTTTGCATAATGATCCTTGAATTTCGTTTTGCAAACATTGCGCCTTCAAAAACTTCCAATTGCCGTAATTGGATATACCCATGGACGTATAAAGAGAAGGACGTAGTGTCATTATGACAAAACTGTGACCCTGTAATGGCGGCGGTTAGATATGAGTGAGTGAATCATGGGGTTGTCAGGTTAGACAAATATTTTACCAATAAAACGCAGTTAAAAAGAAGAAAATATTTTAATTGTTAAAAATTTGTTTTTACAAAAAAAGGGACCGACAGAGACCAGTAGAGATAACCCAAAAACTAAAAAAGGTGTAAAGTTCTCGTCACTACAAATTAAAATTAAACATAACTCAACTGCTGTTAAATCAGTGAACAATTCCCTCGACTGTCTTTCGGCTCATCAGATCGACTCCAGACCGTCATTAAATTGTTGAGCTTTAATAAACCTAATGAAAACAGTAACAAATACATACACTGGTCGCCCCTACAATTTTCGAAAGTTCCTCTCGATTTCTCTAGGATGCCATCATCAGATCCTGGTGGCCTCAGGCGTGACAACAGTACCAAATAAAATTAAAGAAATTAGAAATATTTTCAATAAATTAAAACATCAAAATACTGCAATCGGCCATTGTGTCTGAAACACGAAAGACAGCCATAACTTGACGATGACGTCAGTCTTCAGTGAGCGATCAAACTTCACTATATTTAGTTGTTGTTACCGTATTACAGCATACTCATCTGGAATGATTTTAATAGTTTATTATGTATGTTAAATCAATTCTACTCGATTTAATAATAATGAAAATAGGCTTTGATAATAATAATAATAATAAATAACGCTTCACACTCAAAGCCCCACACTAGGATTCCCTATGTCGTGGGTGCCTTGGACAACACACAAGACAAGGACACACACCCAGACCGAGAACGGAAATTTTAAATTCATCATTCAAATTTCCGCCTCGCTGGGAATCGAACCCAGGACCCTCGGAACAGCGATCGGCATGTTAACATTGCGCCATTCGGGTCGTCCATTTGATAAGATATATGTATAGCTCAAATTTGCCCAGGATTGATATATTGATATATTGATAAATCAGTCCGGAGTCCTCCTTTAGTCGTGTATAAATCTTTAGCTTTAAAATGGAGACTGCAAGTAACACTATATTTGTTTGGAACCCAATTATTTTCGCCGTTACAATTTCGAATTATTAAAGTCGTTTCTCCATATTAAATTTGCCTTAGAAAATCTGGTAAAAAATAAATAACTTATAAAAGAATTTATAAAATAAATAACTCAAAGTGACCAAATTTCCCACAATCTCGGTAATATGCTTACGTGAATACTGACAACACTGAACTTTAGTTGTCTTTATGATCGTCGAAAATGAAATTTTATTTCGATATTTTTTAAATAGATAAAGAGAATAAATTAATAAATTACCTATAAAACGTGATTCCAGGATTTTTTTCCCTTTGGTCACTTTGGTTTTTGCAGAATTTCACCACGCAAGACATCTTTTTTGACCTACTATTTTCTCCACGTTACGTATAGTAAACCCAACTTAAGACTGAAACGAAAGAGGCGCTGTCGGACGCATTTGACATTCATTTGGCCAATCATTGCACACTAGTAACTGACAGATGAATGACCACAACGTACTTATGAATGACTTTTCGTTAGTTCCAATTTTTGCCATTTCAGAGATAAGTTGGGCGCACTGTATCGGCCGCGTTGACGTTCAAACTCGTAATGGCCGACTGGTGTGTCAGACTGTGTCAATGTGTGTCATGCTGGCTTGTACGGATAGCGACCTGGCCGACCTGACCGACACAGCTTGTTGTTTAGCGAGGCTCCGTCCTTCTCTTTATACGTCCATGGGATATACCACTAAGCTTCTCAAAATTGACAGTTATTCCGGAACTCGAAGCTGTAGACAACAATGATGCCGGCATCGCCGATGGCGATCGAACATTCCTTTTGTTCTGCATCTCGTTTTAAAAACAAAATTTAATACGTACAATTCTTTCTATTAATCTTGGTTAATAACTGGGAAGTGTGGAATACCTCCTGGGGTATCTGGGCCCATAACCTGATAGAAAAACAGAGATTTACACAGCATAGGAAAAATATTTTATTAGACAGTAGAAGGTAACAACGTGATATCCAAGGCAACCATATGACAATCCTACCAAATTACATATGTACAACACCTACTTAAATTGTTTGGTTTACAATGATTTTCCCTGTTTTCCTCCTTTTCTGTTGAAAATTTCCCAAATTTTGTTTGCTACAAACCTCACGGAGCTCGAGACCTTTCCAACGAATGCAAAACCGTGGAAATCGGTTTGTGCGTTCTGGAGTTATACATAGAATCAGGAAGGAAAACCCAACTTATTTTTATATATAAGATAACTCTGATTTATTTTTAAAATAAATTATACCAAGGAAACATACTATTTCTATGTCGTTCCCAGGGTCTTCAAACTACCTAAATACAAAATGAAGGTGGCATTTATGCCTAAAGATTTTCGAATTTTAATATTTTTTTCTTCCAATGGTCCTGTCTATGCGCTGTCTGTATATTAGGGATCATTTATATGATGCCAATATCTTGCGCATGCAGGAGAAATAATGTAAATGCAAATAAGAACGGGCAATAATTGCCATTCAAAAGAGCCCTTATTCAGTTTTAAAACAACAATAAACACATATAACACTTTATTTCATTTCCATTCCTTTATTAACATTCAAGTATTTCTCTTGAAGTGTTGACCTTGTAATTTTAACAGCTGTAGGCATGGATGTAGAAAGTAAAGATGCGCCCGTAACATACATAAGGCGCACGACACTGCGAGTGGTCAACATTAGGTTGTGTGATTGAGTGATTGATCAAGTCAGTCTGTTGTAGACAGCAGCGAGTTACACATCTTCCTTACGCAAAATTGATTTCAGTAATTACGTCCGCAAATGTAGAAAATATGGCTTCCTGTGCCTTCAAAAATATTCTAACAATTCAAGAAACACAAATATAGTCCAAAGGAATCACATTTCATTATGTAAACATTGAATCGTAAATTATTTTCACTATTTCTAAAATAATAACTTTAGTAAAATGGCGCGTGACATATGTAAGAGTGACAGAGACAGCACGACTAAAACTTCCAAACGCGGAAGCGAGATATCACTATGTAATCTGTTCGTTTTCAAATATAGTAACAAAATTCCATTGCGCCAACTTCACGCACAAACCGATTCAATTCAAAATTGGATTGTTACAACTTGACACACATTCGAACGTGCAAGGCAGGTCTATATTATGTATGTCTATGGCTGTAGGCGTATAATGTAATCGTGACATTGCACAGTGTAATCGTTATCGAAATTGTTATCGAAAGTTTTCGAATGTTTACACAGTTGTTACTAGAGGAGGTAACTGATTATACTACAAGTGTCATAAAAATTGAGATCATAATTCACCTAATTAACTTAATTCACCTATTACCTATATTATCAACATTTAAAGGTGAAATTAATTTATTGATAAAGTAAATACTAAGACTTTCTTGTTATGTTATATTGAATTAAACGATAAATTGAAATATTAAATAGCTTGATACCTGCTTTTTTGCTTGATAGCTGAACTTTTTATCTGCAACTTCGGAATACATTTCGGAATATATTTTATCACAAATGAGTAGACTAATTACTTTTAAGCGTATTTAAAAAATAATATTTCAATAAATATTTATATATTTCGTAACATAGAAGAGTGAGGAAGGTTCACTTTAACGTCTTCTTGCCAAACGTACTGTAAAATAGGTAGGTACACAACATGCAGTAATATTAATATTACATCTGGTGGTAGGTAAGTGATCTCTTTCGTCAATGGATGTTGAAGGCAACACCAAAATAGCTGGTACGCTGCTTTTAACCACTAAGATTGAAACAATTACGTACATTTTACGGTTCTATATGAAGGGTTGTAGTCAGCCTGACCGGTAATGGGATTAAACTGAATAGAACAGACTGAACCAGCCGTGAAGTGAAATGTCTAATGCTCGTCACGTCTCATGTCCAGCAGATTTTACTTAAATAGCTGGCAAACGAGCAGTTGTGTCATCATTTGAATAAAATTGATCACCCGTAGACATCAACAACGCTTGTGACATTATACTTGCCGTCTCCATCCTATTCTCACGAGAGCAGAAAAGGACTTTTCGAACAATGCCTTGTTAAATTTTCCCCGCGTTCCCATTATTTCATGTTATTTGTGTCTCACGCGGGAAAAAACTAGTCTCAAATATTTTATCATATCCACAGGTATAGCCCGGTGCAGTCACTTCATGAGCTCCTGTTACTTCGCCGCCAGCGTTCGACGACGGTTGAAACTGGTTGGCGTGCCTTGTGACTCCACCTGTCCGAAGGAAGGCGGGCGGTGGGGTATACGATCACATCTCAAGTCGGTCCGAGTCGGGGACGATATTCCTGAGTCGTGAGTGCTTTTATGTATTCTAAAGAGTTTGCACTTTGCAGGTATTCCATGCACCTAAGTAATATTCAAACATGATCTGGTAATTGGACTAACTATCCTAGTCATCGTTCGAGTTTTGTTCTGTGTAGTTCATAGTTGACATAGGCGGCAGCGGAGGGTGGGTGCATGGTTGTTTGTTATAAACTCTTGTGCCGAGCTCTTGCATAATTTCTCTTCATCACGATTATTACTTTTGAATAAAACACGGGAATATATAATTAAAAGAAAATTAGCCACCCTTCACCCTACAACTAGTAGGTATTTTATAGTACTTTTCTGTGTGTAAAATCGATTTGTTTGCTAAGCTTAAATTTGCCTTGAACGTCGTGCCAACATTATGCATAATGTATAACATTAGGCCTCAACCGTTGCTTGACGATAGATTCCGATAGAAAACCTAAGCTTAAGCTTAGTATACACGTTCACATCGAAGAGCTCATGCTTTTGATCGAACTTGCGCAATTTCAGTTCCGTACAGGTCTAATTCAGCTTGCAAGGTTTGAAAACAACACACCTACATAAAAAGTTAGAAACTCTCCTTAAGTTATATAAAAGCTTATTAAGGACGTCTTACGTAGAGTCATGTGGGTCAAGTGTGCGCATTTAAACTTTGATGCTTCAAAACCTCGAATATTACCTATTAGTCAAATGAAACAAAACTATGGTAATTAGTAAGACTGTTTATTTGTAATCAACTTAGACACAACAATAGTATTATCAGTAGCATATATTTTAAGAAACTATAGAAAACAAAGACCCCTTCCAAATGTGCACTTTTACCCCAGTATCGGGGTATGTGTGAGCAGCACTGTGGGTAAATGTACGCAACAACAAAAAAATATATTTTATTAGAACATAAACAATATTATATTATAACTAGCTTTTGCCCGCGGCTTCGCCCGCGTGGAATTCGTTTATATCGCGAACCAGGGAAGTGGGGAATCTTCCTGGGAAAATTCATCGAAATCGGTCAGGCGGTTTAGATTTTTCATACAAACTTTCATCCCCTATTTCAAGCCTTTAGGGGTTGATTTTTGAAAAAAAAGTAGCCTATATGTGACTTTTCAACTATTTTCATTCCGAATTTCATCCAAATCGGACCGGTGGTTTTGCCGTGAAAACGTCACAGACAGACAGACTTTCGCATTTATAATATTAGTATGGATTATAAAATTTTTCATCATAGACACTTGAAGTAATCAACATAATAATCATCTTAAATCAAAATATCGATGGGTCCTATGTATATGGGCCAAAATGTAAAATTAAAACTTTACAGGAGAGGCTTCCAAAGTTTCAATTTACTATAACTTTAAATTGATAAAACCGAAGTTCCCGAATCTTTGCTTATTTGCTAAGAAAACTATTTCCCTCATTTACACTGTAGTATTTTATATATACATTTATCTGGTTTTTTTAATGTCACATTGGCCCTTCTACGTTAGTTTTTGTTAAAATTTTTTTTTTAAAACACCCTAAAAGGGCCGATATACCATGTTGGCCATTATACGCGTATTACCTACGCTAATTAGCATAATGTATATATTTTTTTAATTTTTTATCTATAAAATCAATAAACGATTGAAGTAATTGATAATTTATTAATTAGAATATAATATAAAATCTTCGTTTTAATTGTTGTTTTCATTTCCCAAAGCCAAATTCACAAAATTCCGACATCTAGACATCTTAGCGTGATAATTAGATGTCATTTTTACTTATTAAACTAAATTGTAAACCAAAAACACAACAATTACATTTCGTATTCGTCTTTATTCATCACAGTGCGGCCGATGCTCCGTTCAACGTACAAGTGTCAAATTGGCTGATTGTTCCAAACTATAAACAAACGCGCGGGAAACTCCCCGCGTATAAATCTCTAACTACGCTTAGGACCTTATACGTTTAAATTCATGTTACATATGCCGTTATACCGTAATAAAAAATCGTGTTTCTATGCTGAAATCTTTTTTTTTAATAGCTCACATGATTCATTATATCGATAAGATGCGTTACCCACAAAAAAGCCAAAATCGCCAAATTGCTAGTTTGGCCCATATACATAGGACCCATCGATATATGACATCAACTTGAATTTAAAAATCTTTAGTTACTTTGTCATACAATTATCACAAACAAAAGTGACATTTTCGGATCTGGTGCACTGTTCATGCCGCTGGGCTCCACAAAGGCTACATTCAATCCAATCTTCAGTCGTCGGTGGATCAGAATGCTTTTCACCATATAAGAGGCAGTAAGATGCAGCTTTTCCTCGCCTGCGCATGCGCACACTTACACTACATGTCTCTGCGCACACTTAACCCAAACCTTCGAAACAGGATTGTATGAGTATCGTTAATTATGGCGTCATAATAACAACTTAAACACTGGCAAATAACAAACTCGATATTATGTTCCACTCGATAGATAAAATAATAATAATGTACATGACTACAAAAGATTACGCGTCAAATGTGACAAAATATCGTAAATATTTGAGCAAAAATCTTCATTTACCTGCCGAACCAAAATGGCGCATGAGTTACCGCTGTAATACGAGCGCTTCGAAAAACGTCCCTAGGGGTACTGGTACTGCTAGTCTAGACAAATGGCAAACGCCCCGAATCTATTCTAGGTATATCGACAATCGTATGCGCCTTAGCAATATCGTTCTTCGTTTGGTAGCCAAATGTTCTACGAGTTATCGAACGCTTATTCTACTCGATCGCTACGAAAAATAACAAATATAGTCTATGGTTTTGTTCGTAAACGTCATACAAGTACCAGTCAGTGGTACAGAATTATAAAGCGTAAGCTTATGTCATTCCCATACATTCAGTATTCTATTCTACTAACGTTTGTGCCGCTTGTCGAAGCCCTCTGAACAATTCTCGCTTCTTTTACATTTTATGGAAAGGTATAAATTATTAATTTAAAAAACACATTCCTTCAATTGTAATCGAAATCATTAAATTATACGCCATTTTGTAGCGTTATCTACAAGTATTTGGCGTTCGCTTAGTTTCGCACGCTTTCAGTCGAACTTAATGTCAAAACTGCCGTTTGGCTACGATTTTGACACGACTAAACGTACTATTTAGACGTTTCGTTACATCGAATAGATCACGATAACATTTGGCTACCGATTTTTATTTCTATGCGTCGGATCGAATTATTTAGCGTAAGCTTATGTCATTCCCACACATTCAGTATTCTATTCTATTAACGTTTGTGCCACTTGTCTAAGCCCTCTGAAGCGAGGGGTTGCCGTTCCTTAGCGCTGTATATTTTTCGAGATATTTAGAATGCGCACACTTAGACGCTGCGCACACTTGACCCACAAACATGACTCTATGTGCCTATAACTTGACCCTTAGCTTAGAATAGAATATTTTATGTTTTTTTACGTCTCAGCTAAGAATGGACAAGGTTAGCTCGTGGGTTTAGCAAAAAATAGGTAATAAAGTTATTAATGATCTGTAGTGGTCAACAGGGACTGTAATCGCATAAAGAGAGAACGCATTGTTAGATAACGCACGAGATAATATTATGGAAACGATATACTAGATTACAATGTTATCAAAGTTTATAGAACAAAACAAGATAATTTATTCTGCATGACAAACAAATGTTTTTATTTACAGGTCCAGAGGCATGTATTGTGTTCGAGTCGACCATCATGAAAATTGTCCTTTCGATTAATATTGTTTTATTTTCCCGTAGTAAACTTAGTCTAAGCATTTAGTTCAAATAAAGAGTAAGAGTTATATCAAATAATACCAAATTGTTAATAATTGTTGTATTTTAATTAATTTTAATTTGCTAAATAAATATATTATTTATTTTTGATACTTTTTATTATTACACTATGGTATATCTTCCTATGTAAACCATTTCTCTGTCCATAGAAGAAGAATAATGATTGAATGATGAAAATTTGATGCGGTTTTCACAGTTATAAATACCGACAGAGATTTAACTTGAATCTAATGATGTTTGTCTGTTTACGTACTCGTATGTTTGCAACTGGGTCGAAATATCGGCCCTTAAGTACATAATATCATGAATAGTCCTTGAGTTTAAAATCAAGTGTAAGGAATAAGTTTCTCGAAGCTAAGCGAATGTGGGTTTGGCTTCAATCCATTAACGGCCCACTTCTGAGTTGGTACAGGGTTTCTCTTCATCATTAAGGAGACCTAGAGCATAGTCCACTAAGCTGCTCCAGAGCAGATAAGTGCATGGTTAGTGGCTAAGCATCGGAATTTTTCAAGCCGCCCGAAGGACTTGAGGGTGCGGGTGTACACTCTTTGATAAATAATAAACCGTTTCAAACAAACATTTACATAACTAAAAGTAAAAAAGCAAACGTAATTAAACAGTGGTTTTATTTTTCGGATAAATATCCACTTCAACAACAGTACATGAGAAGTTGCAGTCGTCGTTGTAAAACAGAGATTTAAATGTCAGGTTTCCATACAAAAACATCCCTCCGTAGTATTTTTGAGCCACATCTTCTATATTTACGTTGAAGCTGAAATTTCCCTGTAATAAATTTGTGTATTTTCCATATAAATAATTGGCCTGCTAATAAATTGTTTAACTAATAGTATTTACGTGGATTTTCATAAACTTAAAAAGGGTACATTTACAAAAGATAGTATCTACACTAAAACTAAAAGCAATGAAATGAAATGAAAAATTAATAAAATAAGGCAATCAATTTATGGCATTATTTAGTTACAAATATGTACCTACCTTTTTAAATTTATTTTTATATTGTTTAATTTAAGATATTTAGTTACATAAGAAGCTTATTAGTGCTAAATATATTATAATGGCTTACTTTTTTAAATAAACATCTTGATGTAGCTTTAAATATTTCTCTCAAAATCTGTCCTATGAACAGATGATCACATGGGTTCTTCATCTGGAATCTCACCAGGGGTTTGCCATTCGCCATAGCCATGATCTTACCCTGCAAAAATAGAAAACAGAATACCTAAATGAACAGAATAAAGTTGAACTTCAATAAAACGAAGAGGTTCTCAACTCGACTATATTGTGCCTCATAACTTTTTAGTGGATGAACCGATTTTGATAAATCTATCCATCCAAGCGCGCGACCGGTGACCGGTCGACAGCCGGTCGGTAGCCGGTGACCGGTGATAGGTGATAAAAATTCGACCTCCTACTCTGGGGTTCCGGGTTCGAATTCCAGAACACGCTCTTCTGACTTATGTGTGTTTTGAGCATTTTAATGGTACTCGCTATAACGGTGAAGGAAAACATCCTGAGGAAACCTGCGTGCCGGAGAGTTTGCAAAACTCAAATGTGTGTGAAGTCTGTCAATTCGCACTTGGCCAGCATGTTGGACCATGGCCTTAACCATAGTTATATTGATGTCGATGATGATGATGATGTATCCATATTTTGACAGTATCTGACGAGTAATTTTTGAGTTACCTCTAATTGTCCTATTTTGAGGTAGGTTATTTTTTTACACTGAATTATTAATAGGCAAATGTCTAAAACACCATGACCATTGGATTACCTTATCAGGGATCATATCCTTTAATATTTCTATGTCATACAGCAACTGTGAAGCGTTGTACATCCTCGCTGATACAACACAACAGTCTTTCTGCTTAGGACCTTTGCAAGTAGTGATCTTTGTTACTGCTAAATTGAATTCCCCCTGTAAATAAAAAATAATATGGTCCGGAGCTCAGACCAATAAACTATAGACGGAGCGCCGTGAACAAAAGCGTGAAGCCGGCAAAAGTCAGCTGAAAGCACACATCGAAACCCAAATAGAATGCCCAATGTTGACAGTTTGAACTAGAATAAATTTAAACTTTGTAAGCCGGGGGTGTTGGGGGAACAACCGACGATGAGGAAAACTCGTAGTACTGTAGTCTTGAGCTTTATTGACTGAACGTTAAGGCGCGTATTACAATGCAGCGAGTGATAGAGTAGCGAGTAACGATATAAACTAGTGCGACGCCGGCAAACCGTCCCACCAGGTGGAAGCGGCTGATAGCGATCGCGACTAGTGTATAGTGTTCCTTAGGAGCTTTCAGATGCAGTCCCAGCAGGTGTGGAAGCTGTATCATGCCACTCGTAAGGTGCCTAAGTTCCCTAAGGTTGATTTCAGTACATTGATCTCACATACTTATACAATCTACAAGTAAAAGTGGTTAGCGTGATTCAGCGTAGTACAACTAACGCCATCTGTTATTGATTGGCGGAACTATTTAATGATCGATGTTACAGTCTCCCCCTCTGTCTACGAAGGCGACTCGACGAGGAAGACAGCAGAGAAACCTAGGAGTTCTTGGTTTTTGGTGACTTGGCGCGGAGCTTGGCTTGACGCGTGTCAATAGCGCTCGTATCATCCACTTGTTTCCTTGGTCGACCTCTTCTCCTAATCGGTTGGGCGGGAGCCGGAAGGGCGGCATCACTTGCACTTTGGTAACGGCGCAAGGCAGAAGAATGGTAAATTCCCGCTACAACGTTTGTTTGAGGATTAGCAATTTGGAATGAACAGGGCCCATGTCGTCGCGTGATCACATAAGGACCATCCCGCCTTGGAGCTAGTTTTGAGCTATATCCTTGACTAGACTTACTGAGGGTGTGTGTGTCCACCAGCACTAAATCCCCTTCCCGATAATCTGGACAAGGTTTTCTGTTCAAGTCTACGTATTCCTTCCTTTGTTCTTCTTTCATCTCTTGGATCTCCTTTGCTCGTTTTAAAGTTTCAGCCATCATAAGTAATCTCGGTGTGATTTCCTCGATGAATTTCTCATTCTGTACTATATCTCGTAGGTCATGCTCCACGTCATCAGGAGTTCTCAACTCACGACCAAATGTTAAGTACGCGGGTGTAAATCCGGTCGCACTCGATTTTGCTGTGTTCATTGAGAAGCGTATGCTTGATAGTTTATCAGACCAGGTTGTATGATCATCTCCTACTAAGATAGCGAGTTGTGTCTTCAGATCACGGTTTCGTCTCTCTACAGGATTTGTTTCAGGGTGATAGACGGGAGTGAACCCATGACGGATACCGAGACAAAATGTCAGTTGTTGGATCACGCTACTTACAAATTGGGGGCCATTGTCACTAATAAATCTGCGGGGAGTACCGTATCTCAATATTATTTCATGCAGGAGCACCTTCGCACATTCCTCCGACGTCGCATGTTCCAAGGCAAACAGCTCTACCCAACGAGTGGTCACATCTTCAACGATGAAGATCCAATTGTGATTTTCACGTGAACGAGGGAGTGGGCCAAACAAATCAAAAGCGACTACTTCAAACCGTTGGGTACTAGCGGTTGTTTGTACAAGTCCCCTCGGCTTCTGATTTGAGGGCTTATATCTTTGGCACTGTAGGCAGTTGCGTATATACGCTTCTATCTGGCCTCTCATGCCTTTCCAGTAGTAGCGTCGCGATAGGCGTCCTATGGTCTTTTCAACCCCGTAATGACCGGCTGTTCCATCGTCAAGGTAAGCTGCGATTACGTTTGATTGCTCGTGTTTAGGTACTACTAACTGGCTATCTTCGGTTTCAGTATCTGGACAGTAGCGATAGAGTAGTCCGTCATCCACAAGATACCCTTTCTTGCTCCAATACTGAGCTTTTTCTTCATTCGAACTCTCCAAATCGGCAACTATATTAACTATGTCGTCATCCTTACGCTGTGACTCTCTTATCTCTCGTTTACTCCGACGCGGCATGTCAACGACTACTGTACATATTCCACAGTCCTTCTCGGTTTGAGTGTCACATGCCGGGCGCGACAATGAGTCTGCGACTACATTTGTTTTTCCATTTATATATCTAATGGTTATGTCGTAAGGTTGCAATCGTAGAGCCCACCGTGCTAGTCGACCTGTAGGGGATTTTAGGGACATGAGCCATCGAAGAGCCTGATGGTCAGTCAAAATAGTGATCTTAGCCCCTTCTATGTATCCCCTAAATTTATCTACAGCCCACACTACAGCGAGTGCTTCTCGTTCGGTTGTAGAATAGTTCCGTTCGGGGGCGGTGAGAAGTCTGCTCGCGTATTCAACTGGGTGTTCATTTTCACCCTCCCCCTGCACCAGAACTGCCCCAATTGCGTAGTTGCTGGCGTCAGTTTTAATTATATATGGCTTCGACTCGTCCGCTTGGGCGAGGACTGGGGCACTTGTTAAGAGCTGACGCAGGGTATCAAAAGCAACCTTCTGTGGTTCTTCAAATTCCCACGTGGCATTCTTCTTCATGAGACGGGTAAGGGGCTCGGCAATCTTAGCGAAATTAGGCATGAACCTTCGATACCAAGAGCACATTTGAATGAAAGATGTTAGGTGCTTCAAGGTTCGAGGATAAGGCAAGTTCATTATCGCGCTTACTTTTTCAGGGTCCACCTCCACCCCATCTGGCACTATGTAGTGACCCAAATACTTGACCTTGGCAACGCAGAGTTGACATTTGTCTTTGTTCACTGTCAAGTTGTATTCTTTTAGTTTATCGAAGACTTGCTGTAAATCTTCCAAATGGCTCTTGAATGTAGACGACATAACGATAAGGTCATCAAGGTAGACTAAGAGTCTGATATGGCTAAGGGTTATGCGGAACTGGTCCATCATCCTCTGGAAGGTAGCCGGTGCATTGCGTAATCCGAACGGCATCCTTTTAAATTTAAACATTCCAAAAGGGACTACAAACGCAGTTTTGTTCTGGTCTTCCTCCTTTACCTTTATTTGCCAGTACCCAGCGCGAAGGTCGATTGTACTCATAAAAGGAGTTGGTTTAGCGCTGTGCAGCAAGTCGTCAATTCTGGGTAAAGGGTACATGTCAGGAACAGTAATCGAATTTAACTGGCGGTAGTCAACGCAGACCCTAATGTTGCCATCCTTCTTCGTAACCATTACTACCGGGGCAGACCAAGGCGATGAACACGGCTCGATAATGCCTCGGTTCAACATGTCGTTTACTTCTCTCTTCAAGAGTTCAGTCTTTAAAGAGGACAACCTATACGGCGGCACAGATATGGGTTTGTGATTCCCCGTATCTATGGTGTGCTCTATTCCCATAGCCGGTTGTCCATTGGGTTTGAAGACTTCTTCATTTGTCTCCAGAAATTGGTTTAGGAGTTTTACGTCCACCGATGCTATATCCCATGAAGGAAATAGCGTTGAGTCCACGTCATCGTTAACGCCTTCGTTTTCATAATCCTCCAAATTATGTACAGCATCTTGATAAAGGGCTTCCATGACTGGTGAATAACCATCGAAGAGCTCAGTCCGTTGCCTTTTGTTAGGTGGAGTGAGGTTTATTGGAATCAACGGCCCATATTGTTGCTTGAAGGCGTGCTCAGTCGCGTTTTGACTTGGAAGGGACGGCGTCATATGGATCTCCTCATGCCTGAACGAAGATAGTGCCACTTTATGTTGAAAATCAACGAAGCTCTCTTCATACAGTTCAAAGACTTCGTTAGGTTCTTCAATAAAATGCCAGATGCTTTGAGGCAGATTAAGGACCATGTGTGCATCTTGAATAAAACCAACACCAAGCAGTGTGCGGTTTTTGCGTGATTCGGGTAATACCATAAATGTTGTAAGTATGGTACGATCGTTCACCTTGACTGGTGCTTTGGTAACTAAGACGTCCTGGTTCTTTTGTACGCCATCTGCCAATGTGAGGCCAACTCCTAGTTTTTGGAAGTTGTACCCTTTGCGTTTCAGGCTACAATATAAATCGTAGGATGCTATGCTACTTTTAGCGCAAGTATCAATAAAGGCAGCACCGGTTGTACCATCTACGTCAATAAAAATTATGGGTCGATCTCTTGAATCCGGAGTTGTATCAATGGCGCAAAATCCGACATCTTTTACTGGCGGTTTTGCCTTAGTCTGGTGACAATTCATGCAATTGCTCCTGACGACACCGGGTGCACCGCATCCGTAACAATTGAACTTGGGAGCTGAGGGTGAAGGAGCTTGAGTTGTTGTGTCTACAGCTCTCACCTTTGGTGTTTCGGCTTCCTTCGTACTCTCCAGGTTCTTCTTCTTCCTGCAGTTTTCAATCGAATGCCCTGTGTTCTTGCAAAACTTGCATTTCTTTTTAGCAGTTGAGGCTCCATTGTTAGAAAACTTTTCGACAGGTTCCGCGTTGTTTTCTTGAAAGAGTTGTTCAGCAGCACGCGCGGCTTTAACCAGTTGGTCGAAGTTGTTGACACTGGCACGTGGTATCTTATCGCGTATGCGTAGATGCAGTAGTCCATACACCATGTCCAATTGCTGAACCTCGAGACTTTTTTCGACTGGGAGCTGCGCGAACAACAGACGCTTTTGCCTAATGAATGCTTCAGTGGAAACATTAGGTTCTTGCTTCGACTGAATGATTTCCGCATAGATTAAGTGAGCTTCCTTCTTCGGTGCAAAGCTGTCACGCACTCTTTCTTCAAACTCGCTCCAGGTGGTAACCTTATCCTTAATGCCTTGCCACCAAATGCCTGCTTCGCCCGTGAGGAGTAGCGGTAACTGTTCAAGCGCGTCCTTATCGGCTATGTTCTCGGCTCGCTTGAATATATTGACTGCCGCCAAGAAAGCTTCCACCATCTCTGGGTTTCTACGTCCATCGTAAGTGTAACTACAAGTCGTAAATGAACCCGTTTGAGAGGGTTTGCTCGATGAGGACAGTGTTTTCAGTAGTCTTTCGAATTGCTCGTTCGTAAAAGTCGCCATCTTCTCTCCTTTTCTCGCCTTTACTCGGGTAGTCGTCAGACGTCCTCCTCTCGTGGTGTAATATGTTGGTCCGCTTGAAGTTCTTAGCTGAGGCTTAGTACACGGAGAAGTGTAGATTTCTTCTTCACTCATCAAGTCGGTTGTTCTTCACGTTCTCTCAACCGTTGCACTGATTTCGCATCGATTGAGGCCACTAGTTGGTGCGCCAATGTAAGCCGGGGGTGTTGGGGGAACAACCGACGATGAGGAAAACTCGTAGTACTGTAGTCTTGAGCTTTATTGACTGAACGTTAAGGCGCGTATTACAATGCAGCGAGTGATAGAGTAGCGAGTAACGATATAAACTAGTGCGACGCCGGCAAACCGTCCCACCAGGTGGAAGCGGCTGATAGCGATCGCGACTAGTGTATAGTGTTCCTTAGGAGCTTTCAGATGCAGTCCCAGCAGGTGTGGAAGCTGTATCATGCCACTCGTAAGGTGCCTAAGTTCCCTAAGGTTGATTTCAGTACATTGATCTCACATACTTATACAATCTACAAGTAAAAGTGGTTAGCGTGATTCAGCGTAGTACAACTAACGCCATCTGTTATTGATTGGCGGAACTATTTAATGATCGATGTTACAACTTTATTTTTTGGAACACAAAGCTTCATTCATTTATTATTATTTAGAACACAAAAGTCGTTTTGATGTGATTGCCGCCGTGTGTATACTTTTTTTTATTTTATTATATATTATATTTTTTTTATTTTATTTTTAATTATTATTATTATTTTAATGTGCGCGACTGTTGGCGTGTGTGTGTGAGCGTGTGTGTGAGCGTGTGTGTGCGCGCGCGCGTGTGTGTGTATGGATAACAACTTCTTCATCTTCAGCAGTGTAAAGGCGTGGTCAACCGCCATCATTTTGTTGACGTTGAAATTGTCCAGTTTCCAATTGAACTGAAGACCGTAATGTAAGGCGCTCGTCGTTGAGGGTAACGACGATTGTACTCTCGACGAGCTTCATCCGCGTTTCCATCACAAAAGACATAACAATAAATAATATCGGCATACTCGGAATTAGAGTAAGCCGTCATACTTATTTAGTGATCAAAATCAACGTTGGGAGATCGCGTTGGTAGCCAGAAACAAAACACTACTGCTGTTTAATTTTCATTTTAAATGATCAAGTGGGTCTAATAGACAAGCGACAAACGACAATAACAACTAAAAAGTTTGCAACTCAGGAACTTATACCGCGGTACGATAACAAAGGGTTTTACGTCGCACGTGCTCTACATACGTTTTTTTCTGAAATATTTTGTTTGTGTCTTAATAATTTTACTTGTTTGGATAGCTTATAAAACAAGGATGTTTTTAATGTAGTTTGTACGCTTGATGTATACTAGATTTTTTAAAATAAATCTACTTTTCTATCGACCACATTCGTAAGAAAATATTTTTTTTTTACAAGAATTGACTTGTTATTTTAAAATGTGTAACACTTGTGCCTGCATTAGTATTAATAAATGATTGTTGATGTATTGGTCACTGATAGAAATGCACACAACTCAATTCAAACCACTACTTTTTTATTTATTGATTTTTTTGTAATCAAATTCGGTGTTCTTTGACCAAAACCAAAAATAAGGAATATCTCGATAACCAGCTGACTTGGTATTAGGGACATTATGGTTAATTTTGTTGGAAATTGGTTGTATTACCACATCCCAAGAGGAATACGTCGAGTTACAAATCACCCTATATAGTGTGTATATTTTTATATATAGTTTATTGATCTGAGGTCCGGAGTATCTAATGACACTTTATGCAAAGACCTAAACGAAAAATTTGTACCCTAGAATCAAAATTTTAAGAACTGCTTCTGTGCTTCGAAGGGCACGCAAAGCTATCGGTCGAGGTGGTTATTGTTAAAAATCAGTCGCTAAGTCATGTCGGAGGCCTTTGGAAGGTATAAAAACCTCTGTATGGCCGCCGTAAGCGGGTGTGCAAAGCTTGCACCGATTCGTGTGGCACGCCCGTTATCATTTCAATAAAATTAAATAGATATAAGCTTGGTAGTCCTAGAGGCTAGAGGCGGGCTTGATCTTATGATACTTTGGTTGGTCTCTAACACCTCCACCGACCCACACTGGAATAGCGTAGTGTAGTATCCTTTAGGCCTCCTCAATAATGAGAAGCGACCCGTGCTCAGCAGTGGACCCTTATATTCATAAAAGAATATACTCACGTAATCTTTTACTGAGCTTGTTATAATATTATGAACTATTAATGCAGAAAATATATAAATTAGGCCCAGTTTGAACATGATTCTGCGGTGACTACCGAGATTAAATGAAAAAGTCAACTAGCAAAATCATCCTGTTTAATTATCTCATCGATCTCATAAGATGTTTATCTGGAATAAATAATTGAACAGTATTTTTACTCCCATTACATAAATAACAATACTGAAATTACATAAAATTAAATGTATGCTGAACTTATCTCATAAAATAATTTGTTTAAAATACCATTGTTATTTATAATGATCTACTGAAATTATAGCTAAATAATATGTAATGATATTTTACACAATGCATATATCGTAATGTAGCATGTATCGTAATAGCAACTTATGACTGTCCCACAGTTGGGCAAATCTACTCCACTCACAATACCTATGTGCCGAGAGCGGAAAAGGAAAACGAAAACTACTTACTGAATAAAGTTCAGAACACGATAATAATTATGATTAAAATTGAGTGTCAGAGCACTCGGTCAACACTTGGTTGGAACGAAAACTATCTTATCTATCAGCTGGCATCTTATTTGCTGCAGTGAATAGTACTGATTGACCACTAAGCGTGCATTTATGACTGGGATCAGCCAATAACATACATTTCCATTTCTGTCAAACAAAAATCTTACATTTTAATTTCCCAACTTCCATTTCTTACCGTGTGATAAGGTACTTCGTTCGAAAATTAATTAATATTCAATCCACCCAGATTTGATGTTGGAGTCTTTATCAAAATAAGGAATAGGATACCTATTATTACCTACCAAGTTATTGCGCTTAGACTTACCATCTGTAGAAACCATAACTACTTATTTAACATTAGGTGGGATTGTCGTCATGTGTTAACTTAGCATCTAATTCTCAGCAAAATTTACAGGATTCTATATCTATGTTAAATTTTGATGGAGAATCTATGTATATTAAACTATTCTATGAAATGTTAAGAGTCATTGGGTGGAAGAGTTGTCATCAAACTTTGTGTTGATATCTGCGAAGACAATATGAAGACAAACGAGACTACAGAGCGCTTTTATTCGTAGCGGAGGAGTAGCACATAATTATTTATGATCGTAGAGCTTTTTTCTGTTTTGGTGGCAGCGTTGAAGATCAAAGTGCATGAAGAAATCCTTGATTTGTAACGTGTCTCGTCGGTATAACCTTTAACCTGTTGATTATTGAGGACAGTTTTCGAAGCCAATTTTACCTAATTGATCATCAATCATCAATTATGCATAACTGTGCCGAATTAGAGGATGTAGTTATAATTCAGTTTACAAGATATTACACATGAAACAAGGCAAGTTAAATAAAAAACATGTTATGTTGTTTAATTTTGGTTTTATTGAATTATTGTCTTACTGGAAAATAAAACAGTCATCCAATACAATAAAGTTTTAATGAAACGTTGATTTTATTAATTTGCGCGTTAAAATTTTGATTCTATATAAGTACATGAAAAGTTACAATCATCGTTATAAAATAAAGTTTTAGCAGTCATATTTCCGCTTATATGCACACCTCCGTTTCTTAGTAGATCGTCGACATTGAAGAAGAAAGAGTAATTTCCCTGAAATAATTCGTGTCTCATGAGTGTTGTTTTTATTAGCTGGTTAATTGATTGAACTACCCACATAAACAAGTACCTAAGTAGATAAATTGGTGTATTACTCACTTTTTTAAATTCACAATCTTTTGTCAAGTTAAATCTTAATCTAAACAATGATTTCAAGTAGAGGTGATCGCACGGTTTCTTCAGCTGCAGGTTCATCAAAAGTTTGTTGTTATTATGTATTGTTATTTTACCCTGTTATAAAACAACACATTAGAATGTAGATATTCTTAAAAACTTCAGCCATCTCGCACGACAAAATCTCGCACGATCGTGCGACTTGGCACCTTTCGAATTTACCTAATAATTCAGTCATTAACTCGCACGCTCGTACAAAGTAGACATAGACATAGAAACATTTATTTCATCATAAAGCACTTCTACAACATTTAGAATTGTGAGTTGAGTTGTTTATTTGGTTCCGTTCAAAGTTGCAGCTGCAGAAGTGCCAACATGATAAAAAAGGATCGCACTCAGAGAAATGGCGCGGTATTACCACGCCCTCTGATTTTCTGTGCACCCGTCCGCGTTAGTCGCGCGCAGATCGGTAAGCGGAGCTGTATTAGGCATTAAAATTAAACTATGCTGACTGCAATTTTAAATCAGAACATAATTAACTATAACAGTACTTTCTAATTTCGACAACAATGTTCAAATTCGAAAGAAAATGCAATAAACTATTAACTATATACACAAGGTTATGATTGAATGTACAGGTTATTTTTGTGCTTACAAATCAAACTACCCACGTAACATTTACATTTGTTTAAAGAGAACTAACTATATGCAAACAAAAACAAAGAAAAAATAAAGTCATGCTAATAATACAAAGGGACAATATTGGCGTGGAAGGAACAATATGACAAAGCAATAAGTAAGCAATAATAATAATCTAACAGGTCGGCGACACCCAATTATGTAAGTAATAATATTTAAATTATTTTTTTAAAAATACCAATAAAACGACCTTATATTAAATCTTAAAATAAAGCCACTGACTAATTATTGTTTGCTTTATATCCGAAATATATATATCTATACACATAAAATGCATATAAGTATACACATAACAATACAAAAAAAAACATTTTTGGCCGTGAGAACAGCGCTCTCCTACACTACCGAGCTAAGCAGGTTCATTCATACTCAAAAAAGGATAGCGCTATCTCTTTCTTTTTATCTAAACCTTTATCTCCATCGAAATAGTCCCGCATGGTGACGTCAGTCAGTCTTCCCTTAAACGTTACTGTGCCCGCGGATATTTAGCTGCGACATGAATTAATTCTTTTATTAAAATGTGGGTGTTTTTATTGTTTTTTGTGTACGCTGGAGGTAATTTTATTTAATTTAATTTCATAGTGTTAGTATGTCTCAATGAAATATAAAATGTCGAAAAGAAGTGCCTAATTTTTCTCATCTACCTATTTTCATATTAATTAGTCAAAGTAAATAATTATCATTATATGAAGTACCTTTACATTTTATTTATACTAGTTTTATTTTAGACCTGTCCTAATAGACCAGGATTAAAATAAAAATATGGCTTTTGTAGCCGCCATCTTGTTTTATCCTATATTGACTGGCATTGGAATAAACTATGAGACAAATGAAATATTACAAATTATTTTAAGATTTTTTAAGACTATAAGTAATAATATATGCAAAATTTATAAAAAATGGTTTGCTTTGCCTACGATTTTATTGAAAAAAACGGTTTCAATCATAACAATTTTTTTAGGAGCTGAATCACAATTTGGTCCAAATAATTCTGAAAGTGATGTGAAGACAATTTCTTCACAATGAGGAAAGCCAGTACTTTTTCGAACGGGCCATAAATATATATATTATTATTATATTACAAAGAAAAAACAAAGGTTCCTGTATTTGGTTGGAGATGCTCCAAACGCAGTATATTTAAAGGAAAGCTGGTTAAAAATACTGAAACAAGCCATGTGCTTTTGAGAATAATTATATTTTATTATTATTTTTGACTTTGATTATTATTTGGGTTAACAATTATTAAATGAAAAAAAAATTATGAAATAACATTTCGTTATATTTTAAAGTCCAACCATAAAACATTAAACGTTTTTAAAAAGGATTTTTGTAGTTGACTGTACAAATTTACCTCATATTTTTATGGTCGTGCGAGTTGATGACTGAATTATTAGGTAAATTCGAAAGGTGCCAAGTCGCACGATCGTGCGAGATTTTGTCGTGCGAGATGGCGACTAAGCCAGATATTGTTGGTGCGTCTGTAAATAAGTAAGTATTGAAATTAAACCACAGTGAGATGATTTTAATTATTCTCAGGTCTCACTATTCCTTATGTTCGAAAAAGTGTGTGTGTGGATAACTACTTCAAAAATAATGCAAATAGACTAAGACTACGTTGATGACATTTTAATTTTATTCGCTGTCGATGTGAGTCTGTTTTTAACCGACTTCAAAAAAGAAGGAGGTTCTCAATTCGACCGTATAGTACATATTATATGCTTTTTTTATGTACGTTCAGCGATTATTTCGTCGTTTATGGGTCGATTTTGATAATTCTTTTTTTGTTGTAAAGTAGATATGCGCAGTGGGGTCCCCTGATAAGGACACCAGGATCTGATGATTGCATCTCAGAGAAATCGAGGGGAACTTTCGAAAATTGTATGGACAACTAGTGTGTTTGTTCATGTTATCATAAGTACATTAAAGCGCTACCATTTCATGAAGGTCTGGAGTCGATCTGATGAAGCCGAAAGGCAGTCGAGGGAACTCCTCAACGATTTACTGCAGTTATCTAGTGTTTGGGCTTGATTAATTTGTAGTGACGAGAACTTTACACTTACATGTTGAATGGAGCGCCATCTAGCGAGTAGTTTTTGAGTCATATCTGCTTATCAAGGTTGGTCGGTTATTTTTTTTGTAAAAAGCAATTATTGTTTAAAGTTACCTACTATATTTTGATTTTAATTTTATATACAATAGTACCTACTTTTTCGGGTATCACATCTTGTAGTATATTCATGTTGTATAGCATAGACGAGGAATTCAGTAATACAACATTGTTATCACAGCAGTCTTTTCGCTTAGGACCTTTGCATAATGATAATTTGGTTAAAGTCACTTTTGATTCGATCTGGAAGTAAAGTTGGTTGAACTTACATTAATAAATATTCATAGGACAATAATTAGTGATATATGGTCTTAATATTCAGCAAGTTAAAAAATATATGTTTTTTTCTATATCTACAAGGTATCAAAACAAAGTTTAAGATTGTTACAGGAAAATCCTTGATAAAATACATATTCTCCGAGGAGCGTCTCGCTCTCATACAAGAAAATTCTCCTAACAGTATTTCTTTCTTATTCATTTTTATTGTCATTATTTTTGGATATTATCTATGTATTATAAAATCAAAGACGATGATATATAAGACACATGTGTATCACTTATTTACCTGAGTTATTACAAACAAATTGTAAATCGCAATCACAAAGATGACAACGACACACGATTTTAACATGGTTCTGTTAAACTTACGATCTCCGATTTAAATGACTTTAGCTAAATAATCGTGCACGTTGTCATTATCTAAATTTTCTCAACACAATGGGCATCATAAAAATAATTGATCGGATTTAAGATAAAATTTCAATGCTAGTTATAGCGATACTAACAATTTATTAATTCAAATAATTGAGAAACTGCATAAATACCTTGTATTAGTCATGTCTGTTTTATATTGTTTTATAGCAAACATAGGTAACTATATTAAATTTATATAGTAGCACCTCCCGCAACCCGCAACCTATAATAATATATCGCCTAGGGTTGATAAGGGAGAACCCATAAAGCCTTAAAATCCGCCCTTTATAATCTAGACTAGATATTTAGGTTTTCAGTGAAGAAATAAATAAATACAGGTTATATTCCACGGACCTATGTAATGTATGTTGAAATCTGGTTGCATCCTATTCATTTTGGACTACCTACCTACAATCCTACAAATCAAAATTGTAGGAGATATTAGGAGCTAGTTTCTGAAAGCGGCATTACCCGCGCGAGAGACAAACAAAGTCGGAATACCTACAGGGAACGTGGGTAAAATTAAATTCGCCATTGTACGAAAATATCTTCTTGATTAAAACAAATCAACAGTTGACGACTAAAAATCAATCGACATTTGACGACAAAAAAAATATATCTCTTGATTTTGATGACGTCATAACGGGATACCCAACCACTTTAGAGCTTGTCTCCCGACGGTTCATTAATCAGAATAACATGCCTGACAAAAAACTCAAATATAGTGCTGGTTTCATCAAATGCACCTTTTTTGCGCTAAGGGAAGGTACTATTAGTAATGACTTATAACTACTTGAATCGTTGAGCATACGGAATTGTTACTCCCCGCCAAAACCAAACTAATTACCTACCTGTGCTCACAGTTCTAAATCTTACCGTCAGTCATAAATCTACCTTAATCTTATAGGTGGAAAGTTGGCATTTGTGTGCCATATAATTAATTATAATGAATTCCAGATCGAACGCGAAAGGAGTATAGGGTGTAGTAAGATTGAGCATTATTTTGATGTGTGGCTCCATCTATGTCATTCAAGGTGATAAAGGTTTTCTAGTGACATGGCTCGGGCACTTTACCTTACCTTTACTAGTGCTTTTACAACTTCAATAGTTCGGTGGTAATTTTGGATACCAGTAATATCCAAACGGGTGACCAATATTATCATCAGGTGATTCGTAAATTGACGACCCGAATGGCGCAAGACGGATCGCTGTTTCGAGGGTCCTGGGTTCGATTCCCAGCGAGGCGGCAATTTAAATGATGAGTTTAAATTTCCGTTCTCGGTCTGGGTGTGTGTCCTTGACTTGTGTGTTGTCCAAGGCACCCACGACCACGACACAGGAAATCCTAGTGGGGTTTTGAGTATGTAGTGTTATTATTATTATACCTATTATTAAATTGTGTGTGCATTTACATATTATAATATACTAGTAAACCCTCCCTTACTTCGCTTTGCGGAACCAGCCCCTTAGTAGAAAATACCTCACAGAAGACTGATTTTTGTCCGACTTATTTGCCAGTTATTTTTATATTATTTATGACCAAATTATTATAAAAATGTCTCTATAAATTTTAGCTTATTAGTGGACCCGGCAGACGTCATCCAGCAATTATTTATACTTATATTATTAAGTAGATGCTCTCGCTTTGCTTTCGGAGACTTGTTGCTTCGCACCTTTTGGTTGTTGCGTGATGTTATATAAGCCTTTAGCCTTCCTCAATAAATGGACTATTCAAAACAAAAATATTTTTTCAAATCGGACCACTAGTTCTTGAGATTAGCGCATTCAAACGCACAAACAAACAAACTTTTCCGCTTTATATTATTAAGTATAGATATAGAATATTCCGATCCGTTAAGTAGTTTTGCGTGAAAGACTAACATAAACTCACACATACACATAGACTGACAAACACACGCACATCGTTACAAACTTTCGCATTTATAATATTACTAGGATAAAAACACATTTAATTTTATGAACGGAAATTTAATTTCATTGAGTTATTTCTGCTTCAAAAACAAAACATGAGATGTTACAATCGTCGGTGTAAAATACAACTTCGGTACTAAAGTTCCCCTTTAGATGATTGTTTAATCCCACGTGTCTCATAACATCATCCATATTGTAGCTGATGGTTTGATTTCCCTAAAAAAACAAATCGTGTATTAAATACTTAGGTTTCTATGTCTTCACTAAGACACACACACACACACACCAGAATAAAGGAATAACTTTTGCCTGCCTTTTTAACAATGATGTGAATACTGCAGAAAAGTTAATTTTATTTAATAGTGTTGCAAATAACTATATCTATATCTATTTTAAGAAAATTTTGATACATATTCCTAATTTGAAGTATCACTCTCAGTTGTCGTAGCGAAGACCATGTAGTAATTAATATCTACTCCTGTGCTTATTTTACTTGTTAACATACTTCAGTTATTTATTAAGAATGAAATGAATGAACGTTTCATTATTTTTTATAGTCACCTTTTTAAAATTACAGTTTTTTGGCACGTTATGGGACATGGACAATCTGTAGAGTGGCTTAAAGAAGAGATGGTCGCAGGGTTTCTTCACGTGCAGTCGCGCCAGAAGTTTGCCGTTAATGAAACATGTCAGCTTAGCCTGCTTGATAAACAAACAACATCTTTACGTACTTCATTATGGTAATACAAGAAGTAACTTAAAAAAAAAATAACTGACATCAAAATTAATAAGTAGACATAAAGGACTTCGCACATTACAACGACTCCACGCCAACGCGGTTACGGAGCAACTCAAATGTAAGCATTCAATTATGATCCTTATATCTTAGGCGTTACGGTTGAATTTCGAGTGTACACTTAGAAAACGTGGACTACTCCCCACCCTCTGCTCACCGACGCCGTTCACACTCGAAATTCAACCGTGACGCCTAAGATATAAGGATCATAATTGAATGCTTACATTTGAGTTGCTCCGTAACCGCGTAGGCGTGGAGTCGTTGTAATGTGCGCAGTCCTTAACTCAAACACTTCTCAATATTATGTCGCTAAAGGCTTTCGAATTTTTTTTATCAAAATCAGTTCACCCCCTGCAAAGTTTTGAGATGACACGAAAAACAGTGAAATTGTGAATCTCCTTGACGTGAACATAATGCACATATTTATGGGCTAAAAATATTGGCACATATTTATGGCCTTGACTTTCTATTAATTAACACCTCAGACTGAGCTCATTTTTTTCACGTAAAGAACGCACAAATTCTCTGCATGAAATTTCGTGTTTATTTTAGTTTAGCATTCCGTACTTTTTCAGGCACCACATCTTGCAATATCTGCATATCGAAAATCAGTAATGAAGTATTTAGTACACGAACACTAGTAACAGCGCAGTCTTTTCGCTTTGGACCTTTGCATAATGTCAAGTTGGTTATTGTCATGCTGGATTCAGTCTGAAACAAACTTATTTAATTTATATTCTTTCACACAACAAAGATCTTAACTAATATTAAAATAAGATGTGTAGGTCAGGATGGTGTTCTTCTCGCATTTGGACCATGTTACCGGAAGATTTCAAAGGGACTAAATGTTCAAACTTGCTAAAATTATTATGGGGAATCTATGTATAAATATTCACAAAATTTTCTTACCCAGGACGTTAAATACAAAATGTAAATCATGAACACAAAAACGACAACCACACATGGTTTTAACATGATTCAGAAACGATATACCTACTAGTTTCATGTATATAGGAAAAATAACAATGTTTATCATAATTATGATCAAAATGGGGATCATAAAAATAATGAGCCTGTAAATGTTTGTTTACATGAGATTTTAAAAGTAGGTATTTACACAGCAACAATTCATTCATATGAGTATTTTAGAATAATGTGTGCTAAAATTTATAGACTCGCAGTATCTTTTATTACAGTCAGGCTGAGTAAGAAAAGCAGACAAAACATATTAAAACAGCTTTTTGATTTAAAGGTACGAAAGCACGCTACAAAGAAGTTTTCAACACACTTGCTCGTAAAGTTGCTATTTTTTCTTTAGTCTTACGCCCGGAATGCGGTTTATTACACAGTAGTGCGTTTTACTTTTCATTGCCGCACTAGTGTTTTTCTTATTCCACTTTTTTTTAAATATCCGTAAAGAGGTTGTTACCAAAAGATTTATTATTTTGTAAATAAATAAACTTGTTGTACTTAGTCAAAATCTGATAAGATAAGATTATACTTCATCTAATTATCTATTAAAGCATTTAAAAAATACAATATTTTAAATCATTAATTACCGTAAATTCCTATTAGAAATACATAATTATTTAGTTTAATATATTGTGGCTGAATAGCGGTGCTCTTTGCCTCTGGACTTAACCTGCGCGCCTGCGCGCGCATAGTTATTCAACCAAAGATACGGCGCGCGAAAAAATAAAATAAACCTCGGCGCCATTTTGTGCAAACATTTGTTCGTTTATAATTTGCTGATTTGTGACTGAAAAATGTCGATACCTAATTGTTTTTTTCCTCGCAAGTGTGTTGAAAAACGTCGTATGATACGCGTGCGCTTTGTTCACTACAGTCTTGGCTCTATTACAGCCCTCGCCTAGCGGCTCGGGCTGTGCAATACCGCCTCGACTGTAATGACCAACTTCGCGCACTTATATCATAATGTACTATTATTGAAGTCTTTAAAGAAACAATATTGCCACTACGCCTGCGGTGTTTGAATGAGTTTTTATAAAAAATACTACTTGTATCTATCTCTATGAAAAGTTATATGAAGTTTGACATTGTCAATTATTGAAACGTTAGTTTATTGCATTATTGAATAATACCTAATTTATGAATTTATTCATTTTATATTAACGTTTACAATGTAAGATGAAAATTAAATGCTGAAATACGCAAGCATAGGTTTGAAGTTTTTCAGCTTGGGTTTGGTAATAGCAGCCGCAGCGTTCTGGGCTGGAGCCGAAGTTAAAAGCAGGCCCAAGTATAAAGACGAACAGACCCTCGTCGGAGGAACAGTGTGGACTCAAACGATCATACCCATTGGGCTCATCATATCTACTATCATACATGAAGAACTCTCTGTCTTAGTGCATGGATATTTTTTGATTTCTGGATTTTTGCTGCTTGTTATTACTGGTGTAGTGCTTGTAAGTTTATTTTTAAGGTACTGCAAAATTACTTTGTCACAGTAACATTGCTAGGCTCATTCTTCTTATAAGCATTTACATGTTTTTCTATAATAATAATGAAGAGGATTTGACCTTAACAACACCAAGGAGAATTTTCAGGTCCTTGAGTTTAATAGGTAGTATAGTATAAGTAGGTATTTCTCTCCATTACTGAAGAGCACCGCATTCCTCTTAACCAAGTAAAGTGTCAGAAGTTTTTTTGTCGCCCAAGGACCTACGTCTTAATGATAACAACTACGACCGACTGCTTTTTATGTCTTGTGGAGCACGAAAACGCTCAAGATATTTTACCACTAGTAGCGACACATCCTGCATAAATCTTTTATACTTTTAAATATTTTGATATTTTTAGAGGTATCTGGAAGTATTGTCCGATATTATAACAACATAATGGATCCTTTGCGTATCTGTAAGAGATCATGATAAAATGCTATTTGCAATAAACGTTGACAGTGATTGTTACACACATTAATGTTATCTATATGGAAGTGTTAGGTACATAATGTGGTTAAATACTAATATGTAAAAAGGATTTTTTGATGACCAGATGATAAGGTAGTATTTAATAATATCATAAATCAATAGGTACTTTGCAAAACTCGCCATATTCAAAAGTTGACACCAATACCTACTAAAACAAAATCATGTTATTTATATTTTCATCATTGTAGCTGTTTTGAATTATATTCAGTGTTTTAAGTATTTGTAAACGTCTAATAAGGCATTAAAAATGGTTAGTTTTATATAAATTAGAAATATATGAAGTATACAAGTCTACATTTATTTTTTCGTTGCCTAGGTAACATTTTGTTAAAAGATGGTTAAAAGTGTTTTAACGGGTTTTGAAAGTAGACAACAGAAATCTGAAACTTGCACGGTCTGTTTCATGCTTATTCTGCTAAACCAACTTTGACGAAATTCAGTAGATCCTACTTCCTACTATCCTATCCTACTAATCCTACTAATATTATAAATGCGGAAGTTTGTAAGGATGTATGTGTGTGTGTGTGTGTGTTTGTTGCTCTTTCACGCAAAAACTACTGAATGGATTTTCATGAAACTTTGCAGTAATATAGCGTAGACATCGGAATAACATAATTTGTTAAAATTTATAGAGATTTTTGAAGGGACTGGTTCCCCGAAGCGAAGCGAGGGCGGGTTTACTAGTATAGGAATAATTTGAGACCGTGGAAAGGATGTATGAAAGACTGTATCCTGATAATAGAATGGGTCTCGGGACAATTTAGCAGTAGGTATATTATTTTCATTTTCTGACAAATTCTCCCGAAGCGAAACGAGAGCGTGTTTACTAGTAATAAATTAATATTAAATGTAAGTTGATGAGTTAACCATAAATGTTAATCAAGATACTTGGGACAACAGTTTTATCAAATGATTAGCTTCTTTTCAGATTATTGAAGAATACAATGCAATGAACAGGCCTAGACGTCCACAGACAAACCTATCCAGGCCTCCATCTCCACAAAACGCAACGGTTGCTCCTACGTACGACAAAGTATACTTCGGAATAGGAGTATTGTCTCTCTTGGCTGGACTCGTCACATTAGCTGACTTCATCGTTATTATAATTTAGCTCATTAGTATGACTAAAGCTGGTGTTCATGACGTGTATAATAATTACATTGACGCTATTGTCATTGTGAATAATGGCATCTTGAGTAAGCACTTGATTTTGTTATCATAAGATAAAAGCCCTCTAAAGTTGTACCTGTTGTATTTATTTCCGTTGAAATTTTCCAACTCCCTTTTTTATTTATTTTGACTAAAACTTAAATTATCAAGGTTGTGTTGTTATAAAGCCGCTGGGTGTTTTTAAGGAATGAATTTATGACTGAACAAAATAAATAATTTTCGCGTGTTATATCGTACAATATTTCAACATCAAATTATTAATGCAACTATTCGTTGTACTGATTCATACTAACGATTATTGAGTTAATGTTTTTCTAGATGTGTAGTTTTGTAAATACAATTGTATGCACAGCACAGTTTATGCAACAACAACAGTTTGTTGTTTTTAAAAACAGGTCTTGTGCGCATCAAAAGCTATAAGCTATGTAGCTTTTAACACCTTCCCATTTATGATGATAGTTGGAGGAGACCGAAAAAAGTTGTTTTAGGTGTTTATTATAATAAAGTATTTTTTTAACATTACAAATATAACTTTTTTGCCTTTAATGCATAGGTTTCAATAATAGCGGCAAGGCGAGGGGTAACATGCATTCAAGCATAGCAGAGTGAGTTTTAAATGTGAGGTTTTCAATCGATAGATTATTTAAAGATGTTATGTTTTACAACAGCTGTTTAAATTGTTGTTAATTGTGTATTTGAAACGATTATTATAGCATAAAGTTAAGACTAAAAAGGAATAATTTATCTATTCGATAATGCTATCGAATTGTTTCCTATTAATTGTTATATATCATACAAGTAAATCTATTTTATTCTAAAAAAATATCATCAAGTATACTGATTCTAAAAAGAGAAATAATTTTTAAGGCACATTCATTATTTGGTGGATCTCCAGGCCCTCAACCCTTAAACAAAAGGCACAACAAAAAATAAACAAATAGGTAAATGATTTTGTTTTTAGCTTTAGCATTAAACACAAATTTTATCAAAGCGAAGCTAGAGGATGTAAATAATGATATAAGATCTAGAAACTGATTGGCATTTTGATGCTATATGAAATGCTGGTTCGACGTATTAATTAATGTATTTAGGAGGCTAGCTAGTACCTAATCAGTTAGAGAAGGTATAATTGTGGTTTTATACGCACCAATTTTGATTTAGTTGGCCCTAATTTGACAACACACTGGAAAGAAATCTGTAGCTATTATTAGCGATATATTATTCGAAGCAGTGGTGAGCTATGTTTAGAGAGGTGTTGTATATAAAGATAGACATTGAAAAACAACTACGAGTAATTTATTTGAATCAGTTTCTCTATCCATTGCAATGTACAAGAAGGGGTAGATATAAATAATTAGCAAGAAAATGCCTTTTGGATTGTGAGTTTATGAATATTTTTATTAATTTAATCAATGTGTCCAGATATATTTAATTAGTTTAGTAACTTACCATTCATAAAATTTTACACTAACAATCACACGTCTATATTTACCTATCAATATTAGGTAAGTAACTATAAAATTGTGATGATGTTTAGAAAATTACTTAAAATCCAATGTACATCTCTTTCAGCTTACTGATAACTGGTTTACTAGCGTTTGGTGCCTACTGGACAACGAAGTATTTAATGAACATGCCCGAAGCTGTGACCCAGACTGTAGCCGATACCAAGGCGACTACGAGTATATTTCCAATAAAAATGGCAAATATTACAGCACAAGGGAGTCTACATAATTTATAAGGAAGTCTTTGTTTTGTCTGCTGTCTTTGTGTGAATGAGTTGCTTTAGCAAATGTCGGTTATTGTAAATAAATGTAAATAAAAGTTCTTTTTATTACCTACCACTTTGCGATTTAACTTTTTTTCATAAAACTTGTAGTTTTTTCGGAAATCTCCCTCAACCCCTTCCCGACCTCAGGTCGCCCGTAAATTATTTTTCCTTTTATTTTTGACATATTTTTCCAAATGGGTTTCATCCTGTTAGGTACTATTTTTTACTTTTGACCATTTTCAAATTTTGGTCTATATGTCAAAACTACATCACTAGAATTTCTTCTGGACACACGAACAACAAATGAAAATCCACTCCACGAATAACACCCAATCACATTAGAATCCATGGCTAGAACCTAACAGCTAAGCAGGCAGGGTCATTGGTCATTATAAACTGAATTATAGCGCTGTTTAATTACTATATTTAAATACTACGAAACCGTTAACGTTTAATACCTGCATGTCATAATAAAAAGCAATTCACGTAAAGTATAAATGATGAGATTGTTTAAAAACATTTCACATTGTTCCTTTTGAAGAAATAAAAAAGCTGTTTGCATTGTCATATTTCAATGGTATATTGAAACGATACCAATTATAATTTACTTCAAAATTAATTAAACGTGGTGTCTTTGCCTTTATCAAAATAAAATAATTATAATTACGCTTATAAACATGTTATAAACACGTATTGGGATCGTGCGCGACGGTGGCGACGCGCAGCTTTGACAACTTTTGCGGCGGCTGTCAAATAATAACATGTAAACATTGTTAGTATTTTTGCAATTAAAAACCAAAATAAAGATTAAATGGTACTTGTTGACTTTATTTGAGTACAATTTATTCAATAGTGTATGTGTAAAATGGATATAATTATAAAAACCGGGTTCGAAAGTATTACACACAATATTAGTTTCCAACCACAAACGGTCATAAAATGTGGTTTCTTTTAATATCAACTCAGAAAACACATTAGCCTGGCATCCTTTATCGGTTATTAGCTGTGGCTGTTGAATAAATTCGTCATCTACTTCTTTTATCACTTGTGTTGACGTAGTACACTTTGAGATTTGTGTGGTTCTTGGAGCTATGAAACGATCATATCTTGCTAATACCTGGGATTCATTAATCTTCTTCTTCCTGTATATTGTCGGGAATATTGTAGGAACATAACTAGGGCTTAATCGTTCCTCTGATTTTTTTCCTCCAATAAAATGTGCACTACAAATTTTGTCGTAAGGTCTCGGAGACCATGGTGTACCATCATCACTAAAATTACAAAATAAAACATATTAGTAAAATATAAATAATTATAGTCAATAACAATGGATTTTTTATTTCTCTTGTCCGGAATTTTTAATTTTTACATGAAAAAGTAAAATTTTACTGTGTAACTACGTAATTATTTTATTTTTGGATGTTTTAATAGACAAATACACTTGGGAATTATTCATTGCCATTGTAATATCTTATTTTATGGCGGTGATAACCGATTGATTAAAAATTCGCCCTCCTATTTGGAGGGTCCGTGTTCGAATTCCACGGCACATACCTCTGACTTTTCTAAGTTATGTGCGTTTTAAGCATTTAAATGTCACTTGCTATAACGGTAAAGGAAAACAATGCCAAACCGCACTTGTTCAGCACGGTGAACTATGGTCTTAACCTTCTCATTATGAGAGGAGACCTATGGTTAATAGTGAGCCCTGATGGATTGAGATAATGATAACATCCTATGTTACTGCAGTCATTGCATGGTAGTTTAAGTTAGTAGCCACAGTTCAAGTTGTGTATCTATATTAGTCGGAAAGACTTTGTCATCATTTACCATCGAATTATGTGCAACATCTGGTAAAAATCATAGGTCTCAAAGTTGTTGAGCTCCCTTTACAGTCGGCAAATTTTATTATATGGTAACATTGAACGCTACACTAGCGACCCCGTCTACTGAACAGATAAGTTGGTGGCACTATACGTTTTTTGAAGTTATACTTCTTTAGGCGCGTTATGGAAAAATCATGAGAGTGAAATTTTACGATGCGCGCGCATCTGTAACACAAAAATTAACAGTATGAAGTTAGGCGCGTTATGGAAAAATCATGAGAGTGAAATTTTACGATGCGCGCGCATCTGTGACACAAAAATTAACAGTATGAAGTTGCCGGCTAAACCACTCATTGGCCTTTGTCAATGTAACTCTGACGTCTCTTTAGTTTTGCTTTTGCTTTTTATCGAAATTATTTATAACCAGCCAGGTTTGTTTTGACTTGTTTTTTTTTTTTTAATCTTTATTTATTATGGAGGGTTTGATCAATTATGATCATGCCACCCTCATTGGAACATAACTACCTTACAGTCTACGCTTAACAACTAAATTAAACAATTTGTATAGCATTCTGGCTTCTTCCGATTGAGGGAAAGCCAGGATGCTATTAAATATACCAACTTCCTGCCGATTGATGTTGTATTTTTCAATATAGTCCGATCTTTCAGCCTCAACCCGCACACACTCAACCAGGACATGATACACATCTTCTGGTTTGTTACACTCTGCACAGTTTGGAGACTCAGATTTCCCCATCAAATATGTAAACATACCCAGTGGAATATGACCGGATCGAAGTCTGAAAGCCGTTACTATATCCAATCTAGACATCTCTGTTCCCAAAAACCAAGGGGACCGAGTGAGGCAGGGTTGTATGGTCTTGTACCATATTCCCTTGGTTAGGGAACGCTCGTCAAAGTACTCCTTCCACATCGCACTACATTTACTCCGAACCTCATACAGGTAATCCGAATACAATGGTAAGCAAGAAAAGAGTATGCCGTTTATAATTGCGTCTTTTGCTAGCCGATCGGCTTCTTCATTGCCTGGTATGCCGATGTGGGAGGGTATCCACTGAATTTTAACAATTTTATTGTGATTGGTTAATTTCTGTATAGAATCTAGGATACTATAAGCTATGGGAACACCTCTCACATTCGAAGTGCACCGAGCTAGATGATGAATAGCACTTTTGGAATCTGTTAAGATAACAAATTTTCCTGGTCCAAAAGAATCTATATATGAGATGGCCTCAGCTATCGCAATTAACTCTGTGTACATTATCGATATCTTAACATTGATGGTAAGTTGTATTGAGCTTTTAGTCTGTTGATCAAATATTGCCAAACCACTATTATTAAAATTTTTGGAGCCATCCGTGAATATTTGATAGTAATTTAAAAAATTGGACTTCAAAAATTTTGTACATATGTTTTTTAACTCTTTAGAATCAAATTTTTGTTTTGATTTTTTAATACCATCAATATCGGTCCCTAGTACGGTCGAGAGGTCCACATTGCTGACCCATGTGTCTAAGGAGTACATCTCCAGCTGTCTACTGGTATAAATTATGGTATCTTTTAAGTGCTCGTGAGCTGTAACTAGTAATGGTTTACTTTTGTTTCTCCAGTAACTACTTTGACACCGGATGCAACAGCGCATAGTGAAAATAACAGTGTTAGGGCGTCAATTAAGTATACTTACGTAAATAAAAATGATTTGGAATTTGGAGGTTTTATCTACGAGTATGGCTAAGCCGTAAATGCACGCTAACATAAAAATATGATGAAAATTGCATCAAGTGCAGTGGAAACGCGTTCATTAACACTCACATCCGTAAAACATGTGTAATGTACCTACACAAGTGTCGGTCGGTTGTGTTTTGGGAGTAAGTGTCTGCAAGTGAAAACTTTGCATAACAATTGTTCGCAAAGTTGTACTAAACACGGAGTCAGGAGTTTGATGTGAATTAAGAAGTTCATTTTGGCATTATGGCTTTTGGGTTGTAAGTAATGTTTTTTTATGTTTTTCATCGTGTTACATTAGGGTTGGTGCACACTTGCCTTTCAATTTAGAAACGAGCTGCACCATCTCGTCTCATGTGATTGACGTAACGTTTATTCATGAGTGCTGTATTGCGATTGATGTCACATTTAGGGCCTGTTTCACCACTTCCTGATAAAGTGTGAGATAGCTATAGTTCAGTTGACGGAGCAGCAACGTCGCTTCATTACTAACGTGCGTTTCATTACTACAACGTAAACTATCGTCACTTGAGAAGAGTAAAAAAAACTTAACTAATCAAATAATTTTGGCTCGAAATAATTCAAGTTAAGTATTTTTTATATATTTGCAAGTACCTATATTTTTATCATGTAAAACGAAAATTGTAAAATCTGTAACCTTTGCTATATTTTTGAATATCAATCCATTCAATAAAACTAAACGCCAGTTGAAGCGCTGATAACTTATCAGACAGTTGAACTTCCAGATAGTTTTATCCGACGCATGTGAAACCAAAAGTTGTAGCTTATATTGCAAATAAGTTCTTGATAAGCTATTAGGGACTTTATCAGGAAGTGGTGAAACAGGCCCTTAAAGATTTCGTTTGTGTTACACAAAAAATGTATTCTATGTGTATGCAGTCTACGTTCTTATTTTCTTTCCGCAAAATTGAACTCATTAGAAAGTAACTGTTAAATTCAAAACAGTTCGTTAGGGTGCGGTTCCACTGAGGCGGAGCGGAGCGGAGCTGTGCGCGATTCACCAATCACATGGATTGAAAACCACGCGAGGCACAATGAGATGTGGATTTCAAGCCACTGCTTACTGTGGTTAAAGATTATTAATTTGCAAGTTTAAAATTTAAATACGAATTCCCATTTCTAATCTGCAAATTGTATTGGATTTATTTTATTAATTTGGCCATACTTTACACCAGTGACAACATAATTGCTAAGTATAGAATCAATTAAATGAACAAAAAGTCATTTTGCGAATTGACTACGGATTTATGAAAATAATTTGTGTAATTTCTGTTTACAAGTAAAGTTTTAAGCTTAAAAAAATATTGAAAATCAAAAGAAAATTAAATTTCAATTTACTGATATGACAAGTATGTATACATTTAAGAATAATATGTATAGATTTAAGAATAATACAAGTAGGTAACTACGTATTAAACTAATGTAAAATTATTGATGCTATGAAAAAAAAATACAACGATTCTATTGTTTTCAGCTTACTAGTAGCTTGTATATTGGCATACGGCACACTTTGGACGACGAACTACATGATGAACGGCACCCCGAAAGCTGAAGTCACCACAGTGATTGACACCACAAGCACTACAACGACTTCTACAAGTACTACAACGGTCGTGGAAGAGGAGACAGAATCAACTGTAACTGCGACTGTGGATATATAAAATAAATAATATTACATTTAATTAGATTTTTTTAATTCGTCATCGTAACTCTTTACTTCTATTGGGTAGAGTCTCCTCTCCACTGTGAAGGGTGTCGGCAATAGTTACCATGTTAGCTAAATACGGATTGGCAGACTTTACACAATTGAGAACTTCGATGTGCAGGTTTCCTTCGAAGCAAGTGATAATTTAATCTAATACGCACATATTTTTTTGGAAATTAGATTAACACGCAGGATTTCAACTCAGTTCCCTTGTTTCCGAAGTCTTAACGTTCAAACCACTTGACTATAACTGCTGCTTTTTTAAATTAATAGTCTCAATGACCATACGAGTATCTGATGCCAAATAAGTGATCACCGATGAGTTTTCGGCCAATATACTCGTAGAAGGAAGTAGAAAGAAAGAGAAAAACTTGGTCCGAATAAATTTTCTGTTCAGCAAAGTAACATAATTTTAAGGAAACATACTTAAGTGTTAACACTTAAGTCTCAATATTTAATTTGTGAATAGTATCTAGAAGTTCCAATTTTAATTACAATAGTATCTACTCGTGGATATCCTGACCAGTCTTCAGAAGTAGGTCATGCAATCTTTTGTGGTTCTAGGTTTTTTATTCGCTTGGAAAGCTAAGTAAGTACCACTTTTCCAAAACTGACCGTGGTATTTTTTTGAAGTCACTTATTTTTTTGTCTAAACTTAGTTATTTGCTTGGTCAGATCTGTGATGTCCCTATTGTAATTGGTGTTCATGGCGACGATCACCACCTACCATCTAGTGGTTTGTGCGCTCGTTTGGCGGCTATTTATATACGAATTCTTCAGAAATACCTTTTGAATTTGAATTTTGCCACCAGCATGCCGCCACTGACTGGTTGACGATTATTGGTTGGTTCATGTTGTTCATTTTATTAATGTACCACTTCACACGCGATATTGACATTTTTATTTCTACCACAAAGTTCAGGTTCTTACGTACGTTAGTATTTTTGGGAAAGATAAACATAATTCTTTATGTTTATAAATCCATAGGTTTGAAAGGAAAAAACAAAAATTGTTATCGTTCGCAACAGTTTACGTGCGGTGTTAAGTTAGCATTTGGTTTCGGGAATCACGTAAAAGCGGTTCATTTTTGTTTCATTTGAAAATGGTGGTAGCTGGCTTGTAAGTATAAAAATCTTTAATAGGAACCATTCTTTACAATATTGCAAATTGTAAAGGCTGAAATTTTCTGAAATCCTGAAATGGATTACTCAAGATCTCCATTTTACAATCCCCACTTATTTGTCTATTTTAGTTGCAGATTTTTCTAAAATTGATATGTACCTAGTTGTAACTAGATGCTTGGTTTAAAGTTTCTTCACTAATAACTATCTTCGTATGAATTTGAAGATTGTGTATCTTTGCGGGTGGTGTTTAATGAAATAATTAACAAGGAATTATTTTCTGTATTTGCATCAAGAGCTAGGTATCCTCTTTTCTCTTAAATACTTGTTCTTTTTTACAGAGCCCTTATGATCGGCGCTTTAATGGTGACGGTGTTCCTAGGCGGACGATATTTACTAGAACTAGATCGTCAAAACAATGCGGTGCCTATAACGAATTTAACCGGATTAGGTTAAAGTTCTGAACTTATTACTTTACGTATAATAAGTAATTATATTTCTTTAAATTGCAAGAGCTATTTATGTGTAAGTATACACGTAAGTGACGGTGAATTACCTAGTGAGCTTCAAAAGGGTTTGCTGTTCAATAAATGTGCGATAACGACCGTAGTGATGGCATATGATGCGGTGATAGTTTTGAGTTTTGGGTTTGAGATTATGTGCGTTTTAATCGTTTAATGTTATTCGCTATTACCTGTGCTATTACGGTGAAGAAAATATAGCTAATTAAGAAACGTGGACTTATAGTCTCAACCTTCTCTCAGAAGAACCGCGTGCTAAATTAGTGGGCCATGATGGGTTGAATGCAACGTGGGCATAGTAGCAATACACAGCTCTTTAATATAAGGATCACTTAGGGTCTTCTCCCTTGTTCCTTCTCACAACGAAGCAGGCACGGATACTAACGCTTTACATAAGAATTGCATTGCGAAGGCGATAAGATAAAGAATCTCCCACTCAGGGTAAATCTTCTATAATTAGTATTATATTTTGATTATAATATTCGTATATTCGTTCTTATTTTTAACAGTTTTTGGCTAAGATTTAGCATAGATATTATTAAAGGATAACTATTGTTTCAGGTAATAACTTTATATCAAAATACCTGATGAAAAAATACTTTGGATACAGTAGGGGAGCGAGGGGCTAGTTGTAACAATTTTAACAAATGATTTTATATCTCGTAATGTTTTGGCAAAACTACCACTAACTAAAATTTGATTGATACTGTAACTATTCTTCTATTAATTCAGATCGAAAAAATACCAAATCTGCAGTAAACTATTTTACAATTAATGTTTTTTTAAAAAATGGGAAGTGTTACAATTTACCCCGGGCTTGGGGTTTGTTGTAACAACTGCTGGGGCAAGTATTAACAACAATAAAAACAAGAATGTGACACCTTCAATCATTTATTTTTCCACAACTTAAATAATTTTTATTTGTTTTCCACAATAGTGAACTAGGTATTTCTATAATAATATGTATTCCTTATTTAATAATCAACTGAAACATACTTTTAATATAATCAACAAATTAGACATTTTAGTTTTTATTAACTATCTATCTTCTTTTACACTAATGTACCTACTATTATAGGTACTTCAATATGGCACTTTACAAGCACAGTAAATTATTTTTTTTAAATTTAAATCTTACAATAATCGGCCTTGCAATGATTTCATCAAAGAATTTAGTCTTCATCTGAATTACAGTTCATACAAACAAAAGAAATAGTGTCCCCTGTGACACACCCTACATGTGCCCACATCTTACCTACATACAATACATTCTACCCAATCACCTTTTGAATGACTATACACTTCATCGCAAACAAGACAATGCCAATCTTCAGATTCATCTTTTTTTTATTCTTTTTGTAGCATATTTATTTTTCACAATTTTTTACCCTTTTCTTTTCCCTTTTCCTTTCCCTTATCTTAATCATCTTTTATTGCTTTTTCTTAATTTTTTCTTCATATTCCATTCTTAAGGCTTCTTTTTCAGGAGTATCTGTCAGAACAGCAAACTTCCTTTTCCGTCTGCAATTGATATTTGTTTTCCGAGGTGGTTCTTTTTCTTCTTAATGCATCTATCTGGACAGAGATATATGACGTAGATCAAAATTCTTACTTTCTGACTCTGTTTTGCCCGCTCTGTCTTTCTCTTATACACTCTCATTGTAAAAGAAAACAAATAAGATATTTTACATTATAAATAATAACAGTAATTTACAGCAATCTGGGGGCAAGTTGTAACATGTTACAACAAACCCCGAGATTTTGTTACAACAAGCCCCTAGGTATAGTTTTTAATATTTATCAAGATAACTATTAAATCAACTTAATGATCTCGAAAACTTTAACACAAAATCATATATAGGTATATTTTAGCATGAAATAAAATATTTAAAGGTCCAATTAGTCAAAAAAAGTAATGCTAACCAAAAAATTTCGTGAATGAAATTATAGATTACCTGTCAACAACTAAGCGTTTTCACACACCCACTCACTGCGTCGCTTGGCGGGATACTGGCTGTGGTAAAGTGACGTGGCGCGTTATAATTGTAATATTAAGTGAAAAAAAATCGTTAAAAGATTTTGAATTCCTATTGAAAAAGGTCTGTTACTACCTACCTCTGTTACAATAAGCCCCTCGTTCCCCTATCCCTGCTACTGATAGGTAGTTGGAGTCACAGACACACATATTTTTAATTTTGAACATCTTTTGATGTTCAATTTACTAACTACTGCTAATCGTTCTTATGAAAGCTCATTAAATGAAATTTGTTTTTATTACTGACTTTTTATTTTATTATTAATAAAATGATATCCTGGTAATGATAAAAATGGCACTGCCATGGCATAGCAAAATTCATGACTTAATAATGATGGTATTAGGTAGGTACCTACATTATGATTCTTAATTTTGTAAACAGCTATCAATATCATTTCACACGTATTCATTGACGAGTTGAATCGATTACGTAAGTCTATTGTAATTTTAAGCAGTTAAATACACTTTCGTTTCGATAAAAGAATCGATTATATTTTTCCTCACACTCGGCTTGACGTGTCTGTTGAATTATGAGTTTATTTATTTTACACTCAAAATGTTAGTTATTATTTGCGGATAAAAGAGATTCATTCACAAAAGGAACGCTGAAAAATAACGATTGAAGATTGGCTGCCCCTACAAATAAGCCTTATTATAATGGGTGCAGGACTGTAAGTTTTAAAATTTTAATATACCTACCTGTTATTGTTTTAAGTAGGTACCTACCTACCTTCCTTCTGTGTAGGGATAAAAAAAATTCCACCTCACCCGAAGCTTACCTAATAACTTCAAATCCAGTGTTTAACAAAATAAAACAAAAACTTCTCAGATTATTTTTTACGTTATTTAAAGAGTCCGCTAGTCTTGGAATTAACGTTATGCTGAATGTTAAAAAATTACTAAGAAAAATGCTCAGGCGTATAAAAAATACCTAATAACTTAGGTAAATGATTACACCTACTCTTATTATGCATCATCATTATACATTATGTATTGTGAAGTAATTATTTTGTAATAATGATAACATTTTTCTTCTACATCATTTCAGCATCTTTGCACTTGCACTGTATCTTGTATCACATAAAACGTTTCGTGAAATTACTAAGACTTTATCTAAACAGTACCTGGTTGACCGAGCTTTGCTCGGTTGAAAATTATATTTAGTATGAATCGCAAGAAATACGAGGAATTCCGCCATCTATTCAGGAGTCAAATCATACAACTGTTCACTGAGCACAAAATTCATTTTACTTATGTTACGGCCAAAGGATCTCAACAGCGTGTTTCACAAAGTTGTACAGCGCCATCTAGTTTCATACTACTGAAATTTCAACACGTTACAAACAGTACCTCATAGAAGTTAACTGTGTGAGCGAATTAATTGCATTTTAAATAGGGTTTATGATAATTAAACAACATAAATAAATATACTTTTAGTTTAATGAGCAAGTTGTTAGGCGTACTTAAAATTTTATTGATTCTATTTACAACAATAGTAATTTCATCGATCTGACCATTATTTATTTAAAACTTTATTAAAATATATTATTAAATCGATAATAACAAAACTAACATTTATTTACAAATATTCTCGTAAATATCACAAACGCACGTTAAACTATCACTACGCGTCCTGCGAGGTCAAGCGAGATAATCGCACTGATTTTTAATTTTATTCAAACAGAAAATAGGTAGGTATAACGCAAAAATAGCGCTTCAACGTAAGAATGAATATAATATTAGTATTAGCCGAACAAAAATATATTCGAGCGCCATCTAGTTTCATACTACTGAAACAAACAAACCGTATCTCATAGAAGTTATCCTAATGTTTCATAGATGGCGTCAGTTCAACACGTTACAAACAGTACCTCATAGAAGTTATCCTAATGTTTCATAGATGGCGTCAGTATGATGTTTTTAAAATCTCTTTATCTCGGGAACCGAGCTTTTCTCGAACCTGGGACCTTGATAAATCGATACCTTGAGCCGAAAACCCCCTAATCTGTAACTTTCATGAAAATCTTTGCAGCCGTTTCCGAGATCGTGATTATATATATAGGTATAAATAAATAAATAAATAAATATACAAGAATTGCTCGTTTAAAGATATTAGATATGACGTTTTAGGCATGCAGCTAAAATAAGTATAGTCTATGTATCATTATCTGTATCATCTTATCTGTACCATTTCCGTTTTTTGTTTCGTATATGTTACGGGTAAGGTTGGAAGTTGGAATAACCTTAGGTTTACCCGGGTTTACTTAGTACTTATTGGTATTACCCAAGGTATTTGGGTAATGTCCAAATCAGAATGAAAATAAGTTTTAATTCGGGGCTTACCCACTCATTTACTTACTCATTGTCGACGGGACCCCCTTGGGGTCCCTTTTTTCCGCGTGGTTCTAATACAGTTTAACCTAACCCATAACTATGCATAGTGAGTTGCCTTGTTTTTGGACATTACCCAAATACCTTGGGTAATACTAAGTAAACCCGGGTAAATCTAAGTTTAACCAACCCCAACCTTACCCGTAACATAGGTATACATCAAAAATTTTCTAATCAAAATTTTTCTTTTCATATAAATAAAAATAAAATAAATAATCTGCACATATTAGGTTAAGAGCATATTAGTAAAAGAGCAGCAAAGAGTACCTAAAGTAAGACTAAAGAGTAGATAAATAATAATTGAGTGAGATAAAACATAAAATGTAGAGTTTTCAATTACATTTAAATTAAAATATAACATAAAACAAAGCGATTAAAAAGGTATTTGCGAAATTCGAAATATTGAATTACACAAACGACGCCAAGAAATAACTTTTTAACACAACGAAACTTAAACGCGTTGGAATAAACGCTCTATGTGCTTATTTTGTTTATTAATATGCATAAAACGCTCATTTTCTACTTCTTTCAGTGTAATGTTGCTTGGTGCACTAGCTTTTTCCGTATTTTGGACCACAAAATTCATGAACGAAGTTTATGCTTCCACTAAGGGATTAAAAAATTCTACAGCTGTCAATAAAAGTGGAGTTATATACGGCGCAGACTTTGTAGAGTACCCTGAGGTATAAGGTGAGATATTAATGCTTTTCAGTAAAATTTGTTTCTTTGTACAAACAGAAGAAACTAATCTTATTTCTGTGTTTCTTTAGTAAATAAAAAGCTAACCTGTTTTTTTAATAATAAATGATAAGTGTTTTGTTGTGTTTATTCATTTTTATACTTAATGTGAAATAAATTGTTCATTAATGCCACACAAGGACACAATCAGTAACCAACCCAGTGATTACCGTTTTCTCAACGGTAAAAATCTTGTGTAAGGTGTTGCCAAGTTGCCATTCTTTATAAACTCTGGAAGTAAAAAAATCAAGAACTCATATTTTCATTACATCGGTTTCCTTCATTGTTAATTTAGAATACACTATGATAGGTAGGTATAATCACGTTCGATTAAGTTACAACATACGATGAAATTTTTTGGTTGTCCCAATTTATTTTTGATTCTTTTTTATTTTCAGATTACTGCTGACGAGTGTATTGGTGTTTGGACTGTATTTAGTAACGGAGAAAGTGAAAATTCATTTGAAGCATTTATCGGAGGACAATACACTTGATGACAGTTACCCGCCTGGAAATATAACAGATTTATTTTAAAAGAAAATTCTTTTAAAATAAGATGTAAATAATTTTTATAGGAATATATTTTTTTTAATTTAATGCTATTTATGATGTTATCACAAACGGACCTACATTTATATTGGACTCGACGTTTACCATTAAGTGAGATCGATGTTGAACAGTAAGACCCTTCTCACACAATTTTTTTTATTAGCTACACGACTCCGATGCAACCCACATTTCGTCAATACTGACATTGGTCACTGACAGAACACGCATTGTAGACGCGTCGCCTGCATACTTGATTTTCCCAATCTATCCTAGATCCTAGGCGCTTGCAAATAGCGTTGTGTGAAAACGGCCTAACATATAATTATAATAAGTAAATAAATATAATTGGTAATTATTAGTCATAACCTTTATTTCCATTATTAATGATTTACATTTATTGTTGGCGCACACTTATCAACTCAGAGGCGATTCGGCAACGCCTACCGTCGAGCTGTTATCTTTATAATTATGACATGTTATCTTTATAATTATACAGCAAAGCACACTAATGGGCGTTATGGCTTTACCTCGTATGTTCTTGCCTCTACGCGAGTTGAAACCGAATTGTTTCCAATTTGATAGGAATGAGCCAAGCCAAAAGTTACCAAGTTAAAAGGTTAAGCTTTACCAAGTTAGAGCTTATTTGCGTAAGATAGATGAGTATAAATCAAAAGTACTTCGGTACATAATGCTGATTGATATAAATAAAAAAAACAACATAATATTGGTATGATCACTTTTTATTCATATTAGGAGTGTGGAAATATTATATTTTCTATTATGTATTTGGATAAAATGTTAGTGTGATTGGATAAATGGTAACATAAGTAAGTATAGGAATTTTTGAAGCCTTTTAATATATCTACAATATTTTACAGTTTCAGAAGTAGAGTAAGATATTACGAGGATTACAAGGATTCCAAACCACAGTTTTCATTATTATAAATTTCATCTGTGGTCATATCAATAATTAAACTATTCCAATTACATTTTGTAGGTATATTGAACTTGCACCAAAGAAATTGAAGGTGAAGAGATATTATCTACATTGTGTGCATAGTTAAATTATGTTGAGCCCATTACCTTACTTTTATACAATAGGTACAAAACCAGATCTATAATAATGCGTAGATCTTTCTTTTGCATTACAAATTCAAATAATAATTATAGTTAAATTTAATTGTTTTCTATACAGTAGGTACAAAACAATTGCAAATGTGGTTTTTGGAATCTAGAACTAATACTTAATACTTTTACTTAAGTACATAAAGTAAGTAGTTCAATTGATAATAATATTGTGATGAATAAAAATAAAAATTAAATTAAAAATTAAAAAAACCCCCGACACAAACATTTAAAAAGTAAAAAATAATATCTCTAAAAATAATACGTCGCGTTGGGGGACCGCGCCTAACTACTCATTATCTACGATTTTTTTCATATGTATCACATGTCTACCTATGTACGTCCTTTACCCAAGACTTATCATTTATCAATATTTTTGACGTGACAACGTCTTATAAATTGGTTTGCCGGGTGGCACTTCAAGAAACTGCGTTAGTAGCTCCGCTCACGTTACTTATAGTAGCTACGGCGTACACATGTTGGCGTGTTTCAGAAAATGGTACAGCGCCATCTCTGGTTAAGTAGAGTAATCTAGTTTGTTACCTCACTTAGTTGTGACTAATGGTTAATGGTCTAACGGTTAGCAGCGCTAGATGGCGGATGGTGTTACAATGTTTTAAATATAATTCTTTGTATATGTTTACCCCATGAAGATACGGGAACGCAGGGTCAACTTCACAAATAACCACAACTGCTTCCAAACCCAAAATAGCAGTTTATTATAAAACCAAAGAAGTCGACACATTGCCCTTTACAAATTTTTCTCTTATATAAACTCCACGTTACACTCGTTAGCGCGTTTGACAAATTGGTACAATGCCATCTTGTTTACAAGTGAGGAACTATTTAACAAAAATAAAACATTAAACTTAAATTGCTTCCGCCTTCACATGACGGTTAGACAGTATAAATAAATGTTTTAAATTGTTACTATTATTTCATCCTTCTTCCTACTATACGAATGAATATTCACATTAAAATTATTTTACCACTCAAAGTCGTTGTCACGTAAAACTTTCGCCCGTATACCGACTTTACAGGCAACCAATTTTTTTGTGTTAAAGTTAGAAGTAAATGGAGCGGTCCCCCAACGCGACGTATTATTTTTAGAGATATTATTTTTTACTTTTTAAATGTTTGTGGCGGGGGTTTTTTTAATTTTTAATTTAATTTTTATTTTATACTTTTTATAGGTAAGAATATTCTCGATTAAGTCATAAATATTCTCTTACTGTGCCCTTTCATTTGAGACCCCACACGAGTATATTTGCATACATTCGGCTATTCTTCCCCGCTTTTACCCCCCACAACTTTTAAACGGCTCAACCGATTTTCATCAAACATATCTAAAAACACGCGCCCGTAAGTCCCCTTTAATACAAAAAAAAACAAATTGAAATCGCTTCATCCGTTCGGGAGCTACGATGCCGCAAGACACACAAACACACACACACACAGACACGTCTAACTTATAACACCCCTCTTTTTGCGTCGGGGGTTAATAACAACACTCATAAAAAGTAACACTGATATGTGACGTGATCACTAAAAGTATTACAAATTGCTAATTGATCCATTATTCGATACTATCTATCATCAATCTATAAATTTAATAAATCTGTAAGAATTATTGATCGATGTTTGCAATATCATGTTGTCATGTTGTAATGTTTGTGTCTTATATCGCAATATGTACGCAATCTATCTTGACTTGGATTGAATACAGCAACCAGTGCAGTGGCAGTATTATCAATATATCAATATAGTTCACAATGTAAAAATGTATATGTAAAAATGTATAATTATAAAAACATATTATGTGTTTGTCATTGGTACAAAATTTCGAAGTAGTGCATCTCTATCGAAGTTCAAACTTCAGCCCGGCCAAGATAAGTTGCCCGTATTATTCTAGACTAGAAGATACGTTTCCTGAAGCGAAGCGAGGTTGATTACCAGTTACCAGTTATTGTATTAATAGTCGGGGTAGGTTTTAAATGTTATAAATGGAATATCAGCCGATATGTCAGATATTTTCTTAGAATATTTTTAATTTTAAGAGTCAATAGCCTTACAACTAGGTAATAATTATGATCAGGACGTATGACTATCCATGTAAATTGGATGACAAAAAGTTACTCAAAAATAATTTGACGTCCGTCATTTATACTAAATAAATACTAAGGCTGAAAAGCTTTCAAAATTTTCTATTTTAAAAAGTATAAAATAGTAACTCTCGTAGAGCACTTGAAATTCAACCGTTACTAACTTTGTCTAAGCACTTTCTCCAAGTAAACTTTAACGATACCAAAACCACTACACCTGACTGCGTAGCATTTTTTAAAGGGGGGTAATTTTCTCCCCACTGAATTTAATTTAGGTAAAAAACGACAAAGACAAAATAAAACCTTTTTGGTCTTGAGATGGAATATAAAGCTATGTTTGATTAACTATTATTAAGATACGAAAATTGTACAATATTACTATTTAAACTACTTTGACTATTATACTAATTTGCTCAATCATCTGTGTTAATGGAAGAAGAAGAAAGAGATTCACATGGAGTATGTTTCCTAGAATAACAAAAGGGTCCCCCACATTTTACTGTAGTAGAACATAGAATTAACTTTAAATTATTTATTTCCCAAATGATTTTCATATCACCAATCGTACATCTGGCTTTAATCTCTAATGCTGTTAGAAAATAGAACTTAAATCATTTGACTCCTGGACCCAAATTAGTTAAATCGGTTTTTTCAAAAACCGGTTACATAATGAATTGATTTTTCGTAACCACAATGCCTTGTGGCCTATTTATAAGTAAATAAACATTGCTGGTCTTTGAGCCAAACATTTATAATAAATTGCTCATTTAACAAAAGATACATTTCACCTGACCTGTGTTAGCTTTTAAAAATCGCGTATTGCTTTTACTTCCATACCCAAAATACAAAACAGTTAAAGCGATATCGTTAATTAAATCACGCAATTCGCACACACTGATAAAGTTCTCGTCAAGTAACATATTTTATGTTAATAAATAATTGGTCTTTGGTTTACTTTTTATTTTTACTCTTTTTACTCTTCGGGTAAATCCCCTCCATGCCTTTACCAAAAGGCGTTTCTGCATTTGTTCTTAAGTAGTAAGATCCTTTTGCACTGAAACAAAACATATTCAGGTATTTAATTTCGCAAAGAAAATATATTTTTTATCAAGTAACTTTATCATGATTTTAATGTCGTAAATTGTCAAGGGTAGTGGCTTAATATTTTAACATAACAAAAGTCAACATAATAAGAGACAACAAGGAGAGTCGAAATCGAACTCAGTACGCTTTATGCGGGCTTTACATTGTACAATTTGCAGGGCGCTAATTCAGTGCACTAACTAGTGTTTTCATACATTACGCTGCACTAGTTACTGTCTAACTGCCTTTACACTATGCGATTTTAGCACGCTAGCTCAGCGCTAATTTTGACTAATTTGAATTTCAACGAGTTATATGGACATTGGAGCTTGGTTAGATTTAATACTTTTTCGTTGGAAAAAATCTATACATGAAATCTTTCAAGCAATGATGTACTATTTATAATATAGACTACTATTTATAATATAGACAACAATAATACAAGATAATAATAATAATAAAGCCCTTTTTTCTGAACTAAGAGGATTTTTCTTTCGATTTAAGCTGTAGGCGTCATAGTATGTCTCTAAGCTCAGTGTGCCTATTGGCAAAGGCCTCCTCCAACGATTTCCACTGTTGTCTGTCATCAGCGACCCTTCTCCATTGGATACCTGCTGTTAGTTTTAGATCATCATCCCATCTAATGTATTGCCTTCCTGGCCTTCTTTTGCCATCTCTCGGGTACCATTGAGACTCTCTTGCTCCATTTTTCTTTTTTGTCGCGCATCATATGGCCTGCCCATCTCCATTTCTGTAGGTCTATTCGTACGAGGATATCTGTAAGTTTTGTCCTTGTCCGTATGTCGATGTTCCTAACCTTGTCCAGTAGTTTGTTTCCTGTCATGCTCCTCTCCATTGCTCTCTGTGAGACGGCCAGTTTTTCTCTTAGCGCTTTTGTAAGAGTCCATGTTTCGCATCCATATGTAAGGCAAGGTAGTATACAAGTATTGAATGTTTTCCTTTTTAGGGGCATTCCTAAGTCTTTGGATTTCATTATCTCTTTTAACGACCAATACTTTTTCCAGCCTATTGCTATCCTGAAGTTAATTTCTTTTGTCATTTGGTCTTTAAAGGAGATGACCTGACCTAAGTACATATAATCTTCCACATATTCTATGTATTCGCTGTTAATTTTGATGTTTATTTTGTGGCATTTGTCATTATTTTGGTCATGCTGACGTTAATTTTTAGTCCAACTTTCATGCTCTCTTCGTTGAGGTTATTAATCATGTGTTGTAGTTTTTCTGGATCTTCTTCGAGTAGTACAATGTCGTCAGCAAATCTCAGGTGGTGTAATTTAGAGCCATTTACGTTGATACCGTACTCGTCTTCCCAGTTTAACTTGCGAAATATATTTTCTAATACTGCAGAGAATAATTTAGGGGATAATGGGTCTCCCTGCCTCACGCCTCTTTTTATATGAAATTCACTGCCTAACATTAGGCAATAATACAAGATACTATCGTCAAACTTTTTTATAATTATATTGGCAATATAATCCAATTCAATTAATCTCCTATGTCGTTGAAATTGCAATTTCTCGTGGATACAATAGGTTACCTACTCATTAGAGATAATTAAATAACGAGCCAATCTTACTTGAAATCACAGCTGTATCCCATGTACACCATACCGACTTCTGGTGATGGGTTTTCTTTGAATTTCTGATATGAGTCGGCAGGGGAAGCTGGGAAGGCCTCTGGGTTTCGAACCGACTCCGCATAGAAACGCCACGAGCGCCAGTGACTGCATAGATCTGGAAACATAGATAGACCTGTCAATTTAATTAATAATTGCTTTCGTTTGTATTTGAAAAGCCTTCAGATAGTTGGAATCCTTATAAACGTTGTGAAAGAAAATTTTAAGTTTTTAAAAATCGGGTTTAAAGAGTTTTTTAAGTTGAAAGTGTTGTTGAGAATTTTTATATTTACCTAATTATAATTTAAAACTGTTTCTGCTTTTCAATTGAAGATTTAATAGTGCAAGATTGTTAAAGTTTAATTTTAGCTACTACTTTTATCATTGTACTTGTGATCATTATAACACTAATCTGTACGATAACAATTAAAATATATGTACTTCCTGATGTAACCTCACTTATTTAATTTTTTTTGATATCAAAAGATATTTTGTGTTCCTGATTGTATATCGCTTCCATATAATTGAAATTAAACTGTGTCAATAGTTTGCAGATATTATACGTTTCAAAACAAAAAAAATGACTTTACGCATTTCTCGACTGTGAAGGTAGACCTCGCTCAAAATTGTTTCACGCAAAGAATAAAATGGAGCAAAAAATACGTACTGTCATCTGAAAGAGGTATAGGCGCAAATCGCGGGCACCCTGGCTGTATGCTCTTCCCCCCATTAGGCCAGAAGTCAGCAGTGCCAGTCCTGACTGGTGCCCCGTACCCGCCTGCGTCAGTGTGGATGACGTCAACAAACTCTGCATCTCGCTCATTCACGTGCTCCATCATCACTCCGTCTGGGTAGAACGCTGGAAATGCAGGATCGAGCGCTGTTAATCTGAAACGTATGGTGCTACGATATATTAAGGTTTATTATTTAATGGGTAGGTACGCGGCGTGAAGATTTGAGTAGATGGCGCTACTAGAGTTTGAGACAACTGTACCAACAAGACACGGAACAGAATTTTTTTCTGTTCCGTGCAACAGAGGTCTTAAATAGTAAAATGTATTCATTTAAGAGAAATATGCCATGGTATTTAATAAACGGCGATTTTAAATGTTCTAGTTGTTGGATTAAACATTTATAGGTATATTTAAATATTAATATCTTTATTGCGTGTTTGTTGCGTGGATCTCAGTCAGAGCCAGATACCGTGACGGAATCTACAGTATAATTAATTATTTTCATGAATCTACTTAGTAAAAATAATAATTAGGTACGTAATACCTAAAATCACCCTCAAATGCCGTATAATAGGCTGTGTTAAAACGGGTGTTTACCCGTGGTCCCGTTGGTTTGTCCCGTTGACGGGACCACGGGTAATTTTAATTCCCCGTAGTCCCGTTGCACTAGCTAGAGGTTACACTTTTATCGACTTTTTCAACTTCTGATATCGATATAATGTTTGAACCTCCTTAGAATAAAATAAAAATCCATGATAACGGCATATTGGAAACGTCAAAAGAGCATTCTTTTGACTATACTAGATAGAAAAAAAACAGTTATTTACAGTATATTTTATTCAATCTTAAGCAAATGAAATTAAAATTATTTTATATGATTTTGGTGATTAAAAACATTTTTCGACAGTCAAACTACGCCATCGCTTCAACAAAGCTCTACGGTAAGTGATGTTGGAAGAAGGAGGGATAATAAACTCCCAAGGATTTTTTTACTCTACACACAGTTACATACTACACTTATTCCTACTTAAGGCTATAATATAACAAAGCCATGTCCAAGGTGTTGCAGACTGTTTCGCTCACATAGCCTCATCATTTTCCTTCCTTACCTACTAACTATTCTCTAATACTTATGCTTCCTTTATATGATAGCTGAAAAACTGGATGTTTTAAAACATATCTACACAATAACTGCCATACATAGGTATTATGTATATGGATATTCCTTAAAGAAGGTACATAGATTATTTTAATTACCATATTTTACCGTCAATCAGATTCCGACCTATTTTGTTTAATTACATTAGAATTTGGACATCACTATTATAAGATCAACCTACTAAACCGCTAAAATAAAGCCGGTAAAATCTTCAAAAACTGAACAAGTTTTGAAAGTTAAGAGAAAAAAATAAACCTAAAATTAAAGAAAATACACTTAAATTCCATCTTCGGAAAAAAAATACAGAAGAAACAAAACTGAAAATGTTGAATTTATAACCCATGTACACATACATTGCACTAATGGCTCATTAAGATTTACTAGTTACTGCCTGCAACTTTGTCCACGTGAGAGAGAAACAACGTCTGAATAACCGTAGGGAATGCAGGGAAAATTAAGCTCTCCATTGTGAGAAAAGATCGAAAGGTTCAGTGACGCTGCTGGCCACCAACCTTTTTTATTTTAATTAAAAAAAAGTATAGATCAGGGTATCAACATTTCATGAAAATTTTATAATATATGGGATAATTTAATCGATAAAAAGTATCCTTTGTTCTTTTTCCACGTCTACTCTATATCTGTACCTCATTAAAATTCATCTGTATTTCATTAAAATTTCCTCGTGCAAAGTTAATATGTCCTAGAAGTGGGACCACGAGGAAGCAAGGTATGCAATCATACATCTCCACTTTGGTCGCGTTCCTGTTTGCGCGTGCATGTATGTGCGTTTGCGATTAACAGACATCTTAATCAGATGTGGTCATGCTTAAATTTATACACACGCGCGGGCACTCACACACACACACACACACACACACACACGCACGCAGATATGTTTTAAAACATCCAGTTTTTCAGCTATCATATAAAGGAAGCATAAGTGTTAGAGAATAGATAATAGGTAAGGAAGGAAAATGATGAGGCTATGTGAGCGAAACAGTCTGCAACACCTTGGACATGGCTTTGTTATATTATAGCCTTAAGTAGGAATAAGTGTAGTATGTAACTGTGTGTAGAGTAAAAAATCATTGGGAGTTTATTATCCCTCCTTCTTCCAACATCACTTACCGTAGAACTTTGTTGAAGCGATGGCGTAGTTTGACTGTCGAAAAATGTTTTTAATCACCAAAATCATATAAAATAATTTTAATTTCATTTGCTTAAGATTGAATAAAATATACTGTAAATAACTGTTTTTTTTTCTATCTAGTATAGTCAAAAGAATGCTCTTTTGACGTTTCCAATATGCCGTTATCATGGATTTTTATTTTATTCTAAGGAGGTTCAAACATTATATCGATATCAGAAGTTGAAAAAGTCGATAAAAGTGTAACCTCTAGCTAGTGCAACGGGACTACGGGGAATTAAAATTACCCGTGGTCCCGTCAACGGGACAAACCAACGGGACCACGGGTAAACACCCGTTAAAACGCTGCGTTGGGATGCAATGATACGTAAAATATTGGAATGAAGGAATGTTAGATATACCTGGTGGTGGTGAGCTGAAGGTGAGGTGTGATGATGTGAGAAGAGGAAAGGAGAGATATGATGAGGACGGATTTTTACAAATGTTCCTGGCCAGTGATAAAAAAGTTAATTAAAGACAGATGGTTAATAAACACAGTGAAAGAGGGCTTTGTGTTATCAATATTGTCATTGAATAAAATGATTTCGAAGACCATCATTCTTCAATGCTGTGTATAATGTAATTAACTTTTATTACTGACGTAAAAAGTGTATTATTTAATTTTAATTCTTTGTATTGGGGTCAACCCAAATACAAACACCTTTTCCTTTGTTACTCCTTTTTATTTTCCTTCTCTTAATTCCAATAATCAATTCCTCATCTATTATAATATTTTATGCAACTAATACAGCGTAAATAATACAAATATTGTTTTATGGCATAGTTCAATAGTTCCCTCAAAACCTCAGTACCTAGTCAGTACCCATACTGTCGCTCCTCTTTTCTTTCCCGCCATTATTCACTTGTTTTTTTTTTATGAAAACACAAGGCAAAGATGGCGCCGGATGCAAGTCATTCCAGGCACTGCATGATATTAAATTACTTGTATCACAATAAATTAATTATTAAAGTTAAACCTAATCATGTATTAAAAAACAAATATTCTTTGATACTATTTTACAATCTTAGATACATATTATTTTTATTCAATCAAACAGGAACAATTCATATAAACATGGCTATAATATTCTTAAAAGAGAATAATCAATTAAATAACGCTAACAGCTCGGCCATCCTGCATATCGCGAGTCCCATCGCGTCAGAATAAAAAAAAGTGCCAACTTATTTAGATAATAATATTCTCGAACGTGTTTACAAATAATAATCACTTTTATAAAATAACGTAACTCCTTGAAAGAATGAAAAATACATTAAATATAAAACAATTAATGAACAGCTCGGCCATCCTATATATCGCGAGTCCCATCGCGTTAGAACCAGTCAGCACAGACAATGTACGTACCTACTTTAGATAATAATTCTATTACCAGACTCGTCTGTGGCAGTACCTAATGTATATTACTTATTTATCGTCAATATTTACGACTGCAACATCATTTAAGTAGGTAATTCATTTCTTTTTTACAATATTAGCAAGTCCACCACATCATTCGTTGCATCAACTGAACTTTTACCAAAATTTTGATCAATGGTCTAGGACTGAATTTTGTCTAAAAGCTGCAATGCCTTCATAATCTACTACAGCCTCTTGAGACAGAGAGTCGGTACCTAATACTACAAATATAATATCATGTTACAGCTTTACTTTTATGTATCATTAATTACGGAACCAAAAAAAAATTAAGTGACGACGCTATAATTGCAAGGTATGTATGTAGTTAAGAAAAAAGTAAGGGTTTCTTACCTTTTTCCACCACGGTTTTACAACTGTTGCGACAAAATATAATCCTTATCGTCTAACCAGATTTGCATCGATACCTCTACTAGCTTGCACAACTCCATAATAATTCCACAATTTTTGTATTACTTACATCGCTTTGTCTCATTAAAGTAACCTGGCTACATAAATCAAATATGGCACTTAAAATGATTTCATTGATTCATATTAAGTTAAGAAATAAAACATTTTGATAATCTAAAGGAGAACATCAGATTTGGGCCTGGAGCGAACAGCTTGTTCAATACCCTCAAATAATCTTGTACATTTTATATTTAAAAATCATTCATCCATTTCATATTTAAAAATCTAGTTACATCATATCATTATTAAAACATTATAATTTCAAGCCTATACGAGGCACCATCCGATATTTTTGATTAAATATACTTATCGGCGAAGCGTTACGTCTAAATGTCGTACGTTTACATCGAAATAAGATACCGTCGTATCGATAGGTACCTATACTAAAACATCGTTGGCGATACGTATTGGACATCGCTAAGTCGCGACACTATGTGTGTGCGATGCGTAAGACGACTATATTTCATTATTCCCATCATTTTCCGCAAAAACAGAATATGCACAATGTGGTAACAATATCCTCGATCTAAAAAAACGATGTCTCATACCTACATGTTCATATTCCAGGCCCAAGGTCCTTAATAAAGTTGCTGGTCTCCTTTTACACATTACATTAGTTATTCACATTATAAATTAAGAGCCAATACACATGAGCTTCACATAAACTTTAACTTATTCGACCAACCCATCGTACCCATTGCGCAAAAGTTAATAATTACTTTCTCCTTTAAAATAATAAAAAAAACATCTATGACGTTAGACCAGGAATGGAAGCTCTCAGTATCATAATTATTTACAAATTAAAACATTACTCAACATCGATAAAGACTAATATTTTAACATGTCAGTACCTACATTCGATGTAATTAAACAGATAAAAAAAATCTAATATAAGTACCAAAAATGTATAGGCTCGTCTTACTAAAACTAACAATTATTAGCTGACATGTGTCGGACATGACGTAGTCCTGATGATTCTGATAATCTCTGTGCTTCCTCTGATGTCCACCCATTCTCCTTCTAATTACAGTTGCACGAATGTTTTTATCTAATTCCGTTTCTTCTGTCAATATCGTCCATTGTCTCTCCATCGATATGCCGTCCCTATTCACCATTTCGTTGCCTCAGTGCTTGTTTGTCCTATCTTTAACCCTTAACCTCGGGTAATTTCCTTATAAATCCAGCCCTTGACCTTGGGCATGATCCATATCTAACCCTTAACCTCGGGTATTATCCTTGTGAAGCCCTAAACCTTGGACATGATCCATATTTAACCCTTAACCTCGGGTATTATCCTTGTGAAGCCCTTAACCTTGGGCATGATCCATATTTAACCCTTAACCTCGGGTATTATCCTTGTGAAGCCCTTAACCTTTACCTTAACCGATCTCAACCCTTGTCCTTGGGTTTCCTTACTGCCGTTTGTCTCTGAAACTCAAAACCAATAAGCTTAGAAACAAGTAAGACTAAATTTTATTCGTAATTGTTCATTTGGGTTTCACCAATTTATTATCTATACTAATATTATAAAGCTGAAGAGTTTGTTTGTTTGTTTGTTTGGTTGAACGCGCTAATCTCAGGAACTACTGGTTCGAATTGAAAAATTTTTTTTTGTGTTGAATAGACCTTTTATCGACGAAGGCTTTAGGCTATATAACATCACACTGCAACAATTAGGAGCGAAGAAATAATGGAAAATGTGGAAAAAAACGGGGAAAATTATTCATTCTCGAGGGCTTTCGTTGCATGCATTGCGAAAACGATTCAAGATACCAAAAATATATGTATGAAAGAATTATTCCTCTTGAAATGATCTAAAAAAATGTCCACGACAGTATATGTCTATCTTTTAAGATTAACACACTAGAACCGTTTTTATGGTAATCAAATTTGGTCGAACCCACTGCCATACGAAACTTGCCGCGTTTCCAAGTTTAATCTGAATTAATCTTGCTGTGATCCTTTGCTACTTTGCTATTATTTTGTCTTAAGCTTTATTTCTAAGTTTAATTTAATTTAACCTGAATTAATTTTGGTGATAGTTTATTATCTTCCCGAAATTCCTACGGGAGCGGGACCTACGCGGTTGATACTTACGGGTCCCGAAGCGAAGCGAGGGCGGTTCGCTAGTCACTAATATTATTTAAGTTTAGTTTTAGTGGCTCCCAATTCGTCCTTGCCACAATGCTCACATTCTCACTCTTCTCTATAACATCTTTATTTGATCCAAATTATCCTCCATACCCAAAACAAAACTTCAAATTCTTCTACCTAATACACGACAAATCCCTCCGCTCCTTTAAAAACCTCCTTAGTACCACAAATTAGACAAATACAGATGCAAAGCTTCATACAAAGTGCGCCAAACAAACGCGCACATAGACACGGCTCACATACACCAAGAATCAGAACAATTCGGACCACTCGGACCCCGGCTGCTACTTCCAGCGATATGACATTTACAACACACAAATAAGATACCTACTTTTCCTAAAAAAATATAATTATTATCTTAGTAGCTTTTTCCATTCCACTCTAAATTGCGCATTACAATCCCTCTGACATCCAGTTGCTACAGAAAGGCACAAAAAGTCCTTACTTCCTTGTAATTCAATGATTCATTACTAAACACAAGTCAATGTAAGTATGAGGCAGGAAGTTCCTTGCATGTCTAAAGTGTATATTTGCCTCCGATTTCTAATAAATATTAACTGAAAGGATTGTTGGAAAATTTGCAAAATTATTTATTTGAGGGTTAATTTATATAATATGATTATTATTTTCTTTCAAGTACTTAATAGACGTACAAAAACATTATAGAATCCAAATAAATTGAAATAAATGCTAAGTTAGCCAAATGAGTCAATACTCACTACATACAAAACCGAACAATTTTATTTTTATAAAGAGCACCCATCCCCCCAAGTCCTCTTCCTCCACAAGCACGTGCAATCAAAACGATTACGCGCAAGCACCATTATTTCGTACAAAAAATATGTTACTACAGATAACCTGGATTACCTGCGTTATTGAACCCGCCATCCAAGGACTCCCACGATCCCAGTCTACAATCACAATACAAACATGAACAATGGTTACCAAATTACACCCTATGCCAATGACTCCAGTCATACACTTCCATTTCCACTTTCCCGTTTAATCCATATCAATAAATTACATAACAAGATCCAATCCAAGAACATTGCGGAGTCGTCAACCCCAAGGCCCACGAACACATACGCAACCCAAATCGAGGTACATACATGAGCTTAACTTCTGTACTATCCTTATTTTGTGTTAGTACTCCTTTACACTCCACATCCTTCTATCAACATTCCTTCTCAGTTACTGCTGTCCGCCTCTGGAACTCCTTAACTTTATCTATTCGTTTTGCTGGCTCCTTAACTCCTTCAAATGTCAAATCACTACGCAAAAAGCAAGTGAGTGGGCTCGATCATTTAGGGCTTCTAATTAACCCAAAAAGAAGTCTCAGGCAATAATTATTGGTTCGAAATATTATCAAAAATCCTTAGACTTATCTAAATTACCATCATTATGTCTGGATAACACACCTTTACAATATGCTACTACTGTTAAAAACCTTGGCTTAACTCTGGATATTAATTTATCTTGGAGGATGCACGTTGGGGAGGTCAGTCGTAAGGTTTTTCATACCATGCACTCGCTTCGACGCTTTCAGAGTTTCTTGCCGTTTAAAACAAAAATCTCTCTATGTCACTCTCTAGTTCTCCCGATTTTAGATTATTGTATGCTATTTGGATGCCACAGAGGAGCTTTTAAATAAACTTGAGCGCTTGCAAAACTTATATAAGGTTCATATTTGGGTTACGACAATTTGATCGTGTGTCGCAGTTTTGCAAGAATCTCAAGTGGCTCCCAATCCGTTTTCGCAGGAATACTCGTATACTGTGCCTCCTGTATAATATATTGAATAACCCTTCCTCTCCCTCATACCTCCGCAACCGTTTCACCCATGCACGCCCGTCTGGCGTAGCTTGCAGAACCCACATTAAATCCCTCCTACACTTTCCCCGTCACAAAACCTCGTCTTATTCACACTCCTTCACAGTACATGGTGTTAGGCTGTGGAACTCACTGCCACCTAGCATTCGTCAGTCTAAAACTTTGTACTCGTTTAAGAAAAAAAAAAGTCAAAGAGCACTATCTTTCCTTATGTTGTTTCTTTTTTTATTTGATTTCATTCAAAGTACATAATTAGGTTTCTTTTTTTTTTGTTTGGTACACCCTGCCCCTTATACTGTATTTCCAATTTTCTACTTCTACCTTAAGGGTGTCTGGAAGAAATCGCTCTTTAGCGATAAGACCGCCTGTTGTATAACATTTTGTGCAAATGTCTTATGCTGTTGTGTCCTTGCTATGGTGTACAATAAAGCGTATCATTGTTATTGTAATTTAAGTGCTTGGTGCCAGAAACTACTTTCTCTCCGGATATAATTTTACAAAAACAAAATAACTGACTTAAACATCGACAAGCAGAGATAATTCAAAAACCATTCGCCAGATGTTGCTTATTTTAACCCATCTAGATTTAGGTGTAATGTTCCCATCAATACAAATGAATCAAGCCCAAACACAAGGTAATAACTACTATAAAACGTTGAGGAGTTCCCTCGACTCTCCCTCGGCTCCATCATCAGACCGACTCTAGACCTAATTTATTTATTTAACACTTTAATGTTTCAACACCATACAATAAAATACACGAAATTCCTTCATCAAAATGTACTTAGTTCTTTAACATATTTAACGAAAACATTAACAAATGCACAAGTCATTCCTACAATTTGTGAAAGTTCCCCTCAATTTCTCTGGGATGCCATAATCAAATCCTGGCGTACTTATTATGGTACCACCTACGAAATATCTATTTTCCAACGAAAAAAAAAAAAAGTCAAAATTGACTCATGAACGACGATGTAGTCCACGAACACATATAAAAAACATAATATACCTATCTATACAGTCGAATTGAGAACCTCCTTTTTTTTAAAAGTTGGTTAAAAATGGAAGTCCACAGAAATTATTACGTAAGTTATCAATTTACTTGTCCTAGTAATAATCCAAAATATATCTACCTGATATACCTTTTTAGTTGTTTTCAATATAAAGATATTTATTGTTTAATTTAATACTTGAAAACTTAGAGTTATCTCCTACATAAATGCATAAGAATGAACTAGCTTTCCGCCTGCGGCTTTGCCCGCGTGGAACCCGGCCACCTCGCGCACTTTCACTGAACTGGACAGCGCCCCTTCCCTGGACCCATTCCAAAATACTTTTTTTTAAGCTGAAACCCTATTACAATTTCAATTTAATATTGAGCAAAATCGACCTTGCAGTCCAATACCTGCTGCTTCCCTTTCATAAGAAAGTCCGACTCCATCCCGGCCCGGAAGCCACCTTTAATGAATCCGCATTTTACGATCCCGCGGAAATGTCCTCTTCAATTTTAAAGTTTAGGGGTGATTTTGAAAAAATACTGAAGCACATATTTTTTAAGCTTAACCAAGAGACTGGACATTAATTTTCAAGTTCCTAACTTGGAAACTACCGAAAATACCATAGAAATTTTCACCCCGCATGTTTAGGGGTTGGAGGGTTATTTCGAAAAAAAACACTTAGTTTTTTTTTTATTTACAACAAAGAGTATGTATATACCAATTTCTATCTTGAAAATTTTATTAAATCCGATACAATCTTTCAACCCCCTTTTGAAGGGGTTGAGGGTTAACTTTCAAAAAAAAAAAAAATCTGATACACGTACCTATTCATTATTTTGCAGTAAGCAACCAAAATCCAAATTCCCAAGTGACTAACTTCAATGGTGTAGAACTTTCATGTAAAAGTTTTTCACCCCTTTCACCCCCTTCAGGGTGGAATTTCCAAAAATCCTCTCTTGGTGCTCCCCTACCCTCCCCAAGGAATAAATATGCCAAATTTCACGTTTCCAACTTAGAAAATGACGGACTTCTACATATATAAACTTTCAATCCCTATTTCACCCCCTTAGGGTTATAATTTCTAAAATTCCTTCCTTAGTGGGTGTCTACTCAATAAAACGACCCTACTCACCAAATTCTATAGCTGTAACAGTTTTTACTCCCCGATGATGAATCAGTCAGTCAATCAGGACATGTTATTTTATAAGCATAGATTGAAATGTACATACATACCTATACATAAGTTAGGTCCAAACCAAAGTAAGAAATAACGGTGCCGAACATCATATTTTAATATCTCATTATTATTAATTTTAAAATATTAGGTACTTTATTTCCATAAGCTATTTTCTCCTAAACAGTATTAATCTTTATCCGATAAGTAAGTATATTATTTACATGGACTATTTAATGTAGATCAAAATTATCCTTTATTGTTTATCATTTAAATGAGTGTTCACAGATTAAAATTATACGCATACAATACAACCCATACAACCATACATCGATGATGCAATCAAAATTCCTTACAGCGAAACGGCTGGTGCCAAATACGTAAATAAATGTAATTGTACTAAAAGTCTCAATTTAATGTTTTATTTTCCTATTTGCACTAATAACCAAAGCTTCTAAGAGAAGGAAAAATATTGTGTTAACCACTATTATGCTTGCAATAGTTAAATCGTAACACGAAATAGTATAAAACTGTAGTCAGTTAACCAAATCTCTTTATGTTTAATAGGTTTAAATAACGGCAAAAAAAACAATTCATACTTACTAATATACATAGGTAGGCGTGGAAGGAAATTTTATATATCCTTTTCGAAAATCCCGTCTTCTGAACTATTGGGGTCAACCCAAATACAAACACCTTTTCCTTTGTTACTCCTTTTTATTTTCCTTCTCTTAATTCCAATAATCAATTCCTCATCTATTATAATATTTTATGCAACTAATACAGCGTAAATAATACAAATATTGTTTTATGGCATAGTTCAATAGTTCCCTCAAAACCTCAGTACCTAGTCAGTACCCATACTGTCGCTCCTCTTTTCTTTCCCGCCATTATTCACTTGTTTTTTTTTTATGAAAACACAAGGCAAAGATGGCGCCGGATGCAAGTCATTCCAGGCACTGCATGATATTAAATTACTTGTATCACAATAAATTAATTATTAAAGTTAAACCTAATCATGTATTAAAAAACAAATATTCTTTGATACTATTTTACAATCTTAGATACATATTATTTTTATTCAATCAAACAGGAACAATTCATATAAACATGGCTATAATATTCTTAAAAGAGAATAATCAATTAAATAACGCTAACATTTGTAATACTTAATTGCTTTAGCAAGCAAATTGAAGAATTTTTGGCGAGGACGATAATATAGCTGACGATATATTTATTTCGAATATTTCTATTTGTTTAAGTTAAAGTCAGTAAATCCGCGATAATAAAATGTGATGATTACAATAATTTGTACCTTTTGACAATCTTGTTGTATTTCGTTTTAAGTTCTCTTGCTATATACCCCGCCACATGACTGCCAAGGGAGTGTCCGATCACATGCATTTTCTCTAGTGGAAGACCAGCTTCAAGTAGTTTATGTAATTGCTCTGCTACTGCTGCGCCTACCTGGAAAGATAATTCAAATGTTTGTTGGGATTACAAAATGTAGATGCAATGTAAGATGTATGCAAGTGATTTCTAACAACCCTTAATATTTTTTTTTGTTTCGCCAGCTTTCAGCGAACCTAACTTGCTTCAACAAAGTGGTTTTGCTATTAATATTATGTTTTGTAAAAATGTTTCTTGCTCTATTATAACATTCCTTACCTTTTATGTCCTTTTTCTCCCATATATCTTGATAATTCATAAACAATGTCAGAACTACTAACAATTACTATCTGGACTATTACTAACTAACAACAACTAACAGGACTAAATTATCATTAAGTGCACGTATCCCAGTCCTTATACTAACAAACAATTAATGATCTAAAAATATTATTCGGTTACCATACACTCTTACTACTACTACTTACTATATTAGTCTCTATTTGAGTCTGCAATAGAAATGTGGTGTTGCATGCTCGTTTGCTACCTTGATTTTCCAAAAAATAAGAGTTCATATCTAACTCTCTCTCTAATCTCTTATCTCCAATTATCATCGTTATTATTATTATTATCATACCTTTCTAGTGTTCCTCGCAGCATTAATGAGGTACGAGCCATGTGCCATGTTCGACCAGTCTAACAGCACCACATTGTTTTCGGGCCGTGCTTCTAAATACGCGTTCACCATGACCTGGGGAAAATTACTCTAATTTTAAACTCAAACGTGAGAGGCATATTATATTGCAATATTTTTAGAACTTTATCGGACTTTAGGTTTTTGGGTATTTTCCTTGTAAGTAAAGAATATTTTGGAGTAGTTTTAAGATAACAAATACAGTAGTGCATACTCATAAAGACAAAATTTCCGCGTCGTTGGGAATTTTACCTAGAAATTCTAACGGCTCTACGGCTTGGTGACCATCGTCATACCATTGTTAGGTACTTTGTGGTTAAATAATATACCTACTCGTTTTGTTATCTATACATCTATGTATAATATATAAAATAAAAGGGTCTGTTTGTGTTTTCAAAATAACATGTTCTTTCCAGTGCTAAGCTAAAACCCAAACAAACGATTGTAAAATTTTTGTGTCTTTCTTTCTGTCTGTTTGTCAGGGCTTATCTTCGGAATGGCTGAATGGATTTTTATACGACTTTCACTGGGAGATAGAGGAGATTGTGGAGAAAAATGGATGTTTTTCGCAGGATCGGGATTCACGCGGGAAAATCTCCTAAGCGCTAACGAAATCGCGAGCTCAGCTCGTCTCGCTATAAAAATCTATCTTTATCATAATTGACGACAGCTTTTGGTAAGAATAATTAGAAAAAAAGTTTACTTGTATACTCTCTTGTTGCGCTGTTTCTATGAATCCATGAATGTAAAGAATTGTAGGATTGGTCTTCTCGAAGCCTCTGATTCCAATAATCCGCAAAGCTTGACTCAGGGGAAAGTCTACGTATACGTCTGATGAACCTCTGAAAAAAGAAACTCTGTATTATCACTGGTGCAATAGTCAATCATACATACGTATCAGACGTAACTATGCGGAAATTCTTCATTATAAGTCATTATAAGTCTTCATAACTACTAATGAACTAAGGAACGTTCTAATTCCTTTTGCTATACACATTGTACATACATAATTATTAAAAGTGTATCTCTCGCTATATCTACCTACGCTACCTACTTCATAAAGGTCATGTATGGTAACTATTGCATCGGACGCGACTTTATGCAATATGCTTGTCTACTATGTTTTTATAACAAAAGCTGTTTTGCCATGTGTTGTTTTTATCTAGGACTGTTTATTAGATTGCGAAAGATTTTCCTTAATAGTTACGTTCTTACGTGGTCGTTGGTAGCTATGTTGGTAGTTGCTACATACTCCGCTCGTTCTAGGTCCACGACCTTGGACTGGTAGGTGGTAATATTATTTTTATGCACTGCCAGTTAAATCTAGAGAACAATAACTATGTTGAAGTTCGTAAACTTTTTAATTTTTAAATATTTAATCTAATGCAATATTTACGTGGCTGAGTTGACTTCGTATCTTTGTTTCTGTTGTAGAAATATAATTCTAATTGTATAGACACAGACACGCTGGTGATCGTATGATTCGTATGAAATAATTATTTTTTCTAAGCAAATTAGCACTAGCAATGGCTTTTAATAATATGATTACATAGGTAGAAGGTACACAATCACATGCAGGGTAATATAAATTTATATGCCGGCTCAAGTAATAATTACTTATAGATAAAATACGTCTATTTAATGTCTATGTTCATTTTATTTATTTATTTCAATAATATTCAATACGTACCCATTATAAAACCTCAAATATATGTCTTCTATTCGATTGGTTCTATCTGGTAAAATTCCTGAAACAATAACATAAGTAAAGTTATTTTAAGTTCAATATACTTTAAATAAAAGATGGTTGTCAAGATAAACAATATTTAAGTAACTTTCGATTAAAACCCTTCAATTCTCATATTAACAGTATAAAAAAAGAATTAATGCCAGTAAAAAAAATGCATTAAATTTAAATAAAGTTTATGCAGAATAGCATTAAGTATTTTGTAGGCAATTAATCTTTTTATTGGCAATTTAACTTTTTTACGGGCAATAACTTTTTATAGGCAATTAAACTTTTAGTTTTGTATCATTTATTATATTAATGGTTGTTAAAATAATCGAACCATTTAGTGAAAGAAGTTATTTAATTTAATTTTTTTACTATGATAACAGTGCATAATAATGAGTCCTAAGTCCTAACTGAAGAGTAGATAGCTGCTAGAACAGCGATACTCAATAAAAAAAATTGTACGGGCCACTAACATCAAAACATTCAAAACTGACCGTCAGATGTCGCTTACATAGGATTTAAAAAAGGACTACACGACAAGCACTGGTTTTTGTTTTTATAGTACCCAATACAAAAATATTTATCTGAATTGGTAGACCTAGTAAAAAATATTATTTAATAGTTCAATTGTGAAATTTAATAGTCAACAACATATTTTTATAAGGTTTTCAAACAAGCAAGGTAGCAAACACATAATTTCTTCCAGACATAAATTATTTACTTAATAATCATGGAAAAATGCGAGTTTATGTTTCGTATCAAATAAGATACAATTTCGAGCGTTTTCGTTGCTAATGTTGATCAAACTTTACAAGATAGGTACATCCAAACCATGTGTTACCTACGCAATTAGGTATGTAGGTGCTTACCGCTTATCTGAAAATCTACAATCTACAAAAAAGTTCGCAATGGTAAACGTCTATGTTCATCCTACGTATACTAACCCACAGTGGCGAAGCAACGGCGGGTTAATTAGATGGTCAATTATAATCTTTAGTTTTGCACACGGATTCCCCGTGTAGAAACAAACAACGCCAAAACACTTGTAGGAAATGCAGGGAAAATAAATCGCGCCGTTTTGCGAAAAGATCGAATGGTCGACTGTAATCCTGACATTTTATTTTAATAAAAAATACGAGAAAAATTACAACAAAATGTTATATCGCTCTCCCCTTCTCACCCCGTTAAGGAATATTTTCAAGGTTCCAGAATACTCTATGTTCTTTCCTACGGTTTATATGTTCTTTCCCAAGGTCCACTCTATATCTGCCCAAATTTAATTAAAATTGATTCAGTGGTTTATATTAGTATAAGTAGACATGTAGGGATAAGTTAAATAGTAAATTAAAAAATTGTTATTATTCGTTGTCTTTAACAAATTAAACTTAAACACAATAGGTGCTTAGAAAACTGTTTAGTTAATTTGATACAGGTTTCGTTATGCAACAAGAGTAGTAATTCAAACACAATTTTATTTCATTATTAAAATTACCAATATTCATATCCACAGAGGTAACACAAAAGTTACTAGTAATTACATAAACAAGACACATGAAAAACGAACATTTCGCGGAAACCATTGCGAAAGACTGACGATCGCGCTGATGACTGTAATTGGAAGTGAAGTTGTTTGAAGAACCCATTGTTCACAACTTCCAACATTTTTGGATAATTGAATCAAAACCTTTTGGTTCAGTGGAATAAAATGGTACTTATATTGTTTCATAACAAAGCATGTTTAGATGTGAATGCGTCTTTATATTTTTACTGTCTTACTAATAAACGCTGTATAAAGTTATTCAGTGTTTAAATGTTTTTGCCTCTTTCTTACCTTTGACTTCAGAGAATCGTATGACAGGGACAAATAATTTTAAACAGGACAAATAATTTTTAACTTTATACAGCGTTTATTAGTAAGGCATTTATTTTATAGTCGAAGGAAATTATAAAACCAATTAATACAAAGTGGGGGAATATACATTGGTGTCGTGGCTATATTTAGATATTAATATATAAAATGTTACTATGATTATCCCACTGTATCATGCAATAAGTACGTGTGTTACTTGTCCAAATTGCATAACAGTGATTTATAGATTTAGTTAGGATTTTTTGGTGATTGTAATATACCTATCACTGGTGACGTTGAATAAGGCACTTCTCACACAGCGCTATTTATGAGCTACGCGACTGCAACGCAATCCAAAATTTGTATGTAGGTATCACTCACTTTTCACTGACAGGAGACGCGTCTACGATGCGACTCCTGTCAGTCAAAAGTGTCAGATACACAGAATTTTGGGATTGCGTCGCAGTCGCGTAGCTAATAAATAGCGTAATGTGAGAAGTGTCTAAGTACCTACTTACGACATGGTCAAGAAAATATTACCCGTTAGTAACTACACGTGTTCACGAAAATGACAGTCATTTCATATGATATCGACTTAGTTTTTTGTTCTTTTTTTGTGGAATTAAAGTAGTATAAACAAGCATGCAAGTACCTACTACCCTGCCGCTGCCGCCTATCACAATTAAGACCGCGTCAGACTTAAATCGGGACTAGAATGGTTAGTCCAGTTAGAAGGGTTTTTCCCGTTGGCTCCCATTCCCATTCTCACCAGTCCCACTATACCCCGAATTCCGATTTTACTGATAACGTCAAATAAAATTAAACATTGCTTAAAAGTACAGTTATAAGAAAAAGTGTTAAAGTAAAAATTTAACAATGCTTGATTTGACTTGATTCGATAACTTGAATTGCCCTTTTAAGTAACCTAGGTTTGGTCTGGTTCTTGGTCTGGGTGTAATATTGCCCATGGAAGCAACGAGACGGAATTCTAGAGAATGAGGCTATTTGTGTGTCGTTTTTTACTAAAACAATTGGGAGTAAAATAAAAGTAGTTAACAATAAAGGTAAAATTTAATAAAAAATTAAGTGGTATAAAAACATTTAATAAAAAATAAAATGCAAAATCAGTCTTATTTTCATACTTCTTAACTAATAATTTGCTAAATTAACAACAATAAAAGTAATTAAGTCACAGACAAATAGACAAAAATTCTAGATCATTGTTTTAGGTTCTTTTGCATAAAGAAATAATAAATAATAAAGAAATTATTATTAGTATTGATGTTTTTTTCCCGGGAACTACGAGTTGAAGTGACATTCTGGACAACATTTTACTAATTTTTGCTTACACACGTTGTGGGCCCCTGTAGCCCGGGGACTCCGTACCATTGACACGGCTGATAGTACGACGCGGCGACGGTAGCTACTGCCCTGATAAAAACATTATTTTACTTTAAAGAACTTTTTCTATCGACTGTACATGTTGAAAAAAGAAGACAAAAGTACTCACAAACTATAAATCAAATTAATCGTTTTCGGGGTCTAGTGGGACGGGTGAGAACGGGAATGGGAGCCAACGGGAAAAACCCGGTCAGTTTGTTACTGTGACAAACATTGTTAATGCTTAGTAAGTTCTATAGTTGTTGTAGTATTTAAGAGTCTCACTTTAATTTGGCCTCAGATGTGTTGCTAATAAAATACGGGATTGAAAGATTCAGAGTTCAACTCTATCTTAGCATGTTATTCATGGAGATAATAGGTATGAAGTAGTTTAGGTATATCGTGTTCGATAAAATGACTTGCATGTCCTAATGATAACATAGATTTATATAATAGGTGCTATTTTCGTAATGACGACATTATCTTGACAAGATATGAAGAGTGATAGTACTTACTGCAATAGGTTTATCTGAACAGCCTAGTAGAGTCGCTAGTTTGTGTTGAACTTTTAATGTAAACTCTAATAAAGTATCAACCAAGCAATTATATGATTTTATGTAAAGTACTAATGCTAATAATAACATGTGTATGCTTGCTAACAATCCCACCACAAACTTACAAACTTTCACTTTCCTCTTGAACAGTTTCACATAGGCGGGAATACCCAGGGGAACTGTCAACTTACCTTCCTACTACCTACGATGTATTTTTGACCAAATAAGAAAGAAGAATCACAGCCGGAATTTTAGTAGGTATATAGTATCTCAATGGGCCGGAATAAGATGGTGTTTCACGCGGAAGTCAGATCACAAATCGCTGGGATCACAGATACCTGGTTCTTCGTTACTCATTTCATGCGGTATATTCCATACGGTGTGAATTACGTGGTTAGTTTGAATTTCAATTATTGTTATAAAATACAGTATTTATTTTAAATGATGTAATCAAACTCAACAACAACGTAGACACGAGACGAAACTAAATAAAAAATTACAATAGTTTTATAACAATGCTATTTTGCAACAATTCCCAATCAAACTCGTATGATGTTGTATATATGTTACCGTTAAAATGCATAATAAGTTAATGTGCACATTAACTAGGTAATCTGCAGATACACTGATACGATACGTTAAAGTGTAAAAAAGGTCTTATTTGCACTTTACCCAGTTAGTCTGCACAGTAACGGATTTTACATCGTTAAATTGAGAAAGACTGGCTACCTGAGTACCAATTTGTGTTGATGTCGTGGCCACATCGTAGATTTGCTCACATCATGAAATGATCGATCTGGCCGATCGATCGACATTTGGTCGAATCGTAAAAACACGGAAAATAAGGCATAACTTCGAACCGTGACGTCTCCGGCGCTGCGGAAGGTGCAGCCCCTTCGCCCTTGCGTAATAAAGCACAGACACCCACGCTCGCCTGCGCAGCTTCGGCTTGCTCGGGTGTCTGCGTTTTGTTACAGCGGGTGGGGGCTGCCCTCCCTCCGCGCCTCCGGGTTCTAAAAAACACTCTAGGGGTAGGGCATACAAGACTACGTGGAGTAGGGGTAGGCTAATTCGGTTCTGTAACCAATTCGACCTACCTACCTTGAAGAATTTGACTGAGTAGTAATAGAAATGAGTATTCATTGTTTTATATCCAAAATCAACTCAATTTTTATGTTTCCGTTCAATTTTACTCGTTTTTAACAATTGACGTTCAAACAAGAACCTATTTTATAGACTTTACCGTATGCATGGTCGTTAGTCTGCAGATTAGCTAGGAAGTCTGCAGATTAACTAATTAATGTATGAACTCAATTATAGTTTTTCCACTTTAACTAACTCGGCCAGATAATCTGCAGAATACCTCGTTAATCTGCATTCTATCTGATTTACGCAAATTAACGGTAACATATACATATTTTTAAACAACATGTAACTACTTCCGTCCTTGTTGCGTGTTGCATGTAGATTAATCTTTAATGCGTGATAAATATGAAAAAACCCATCGGTTAGTTGTCGATGTTATCGGTAACATTATCACTGACAGCTCTAACTAATCATAAAATTTGGTGGTTTAGATAACACAATAATCATCTTTGTCTCTCATAGTCTCATCGCCTATTTGTCATTTCCGTTGAGACAAGATTAATAAAATATTTATTGTGCTTTTAATTTTTTCTGTGTTGTATAAAATAAATAGTTACGCAGAATAAATTGGTGTGAGTCAATGTTTATTTTTTGTTTATTTCATAGCTCAGCAGCTTTAAGTGTCCGACTGCTGGGCAACGGTCTTTTAAGAAAGTGTGAGGTGTTCTTCTCTTGGTTTATAGATGTTTTATTAAATTTTAAAACCATACCAACAAAGTTAAGACTAGGTAAACGGTAGGTTAACACAAGCATAAAAATAAAGGTTAAGTATTTAGTACCTTCTGATATTAGGTATTATAAGCGCTAACACCACGCCAGATTTGCGAAAAGCACGTTATCATTAAGAAGATACTTATAAAATTATAAATTAAAAATACATTAAAATGTATGCATTTAATTAAAATAAATTAATTATAATCTGAAATAAAAATTATTTATACACAGTTAATTAAATAAATGTCGGACGGACTCAGTGGGTAACTAAGTAATTCAAATAAATGTAAATCTAATTAATTACAATAATATCACAATACTTTATTATTTAATTAATTCTTTAATTAGGTATCTATCTTTTTCTTGCCTTTGTGTGTTGACTATGGCGTCCATGACACAGGATATTCTATTATGGTGTACTATTATTTATTGATGCGTTAGGTACCTACTTACTGAAATCGTGTTCATCATATACCTAGTATGTTGTTGAAAACTATAATATTGTTTAGTTCAGCGATACGATGATATAATATTTACAAGGAACCACGAAAATACTTATATATCTGTCATACTCAGTGAATCCTTATCAATGTCAGATGGAATAACTAACACGTCCTTTGGGATTGATAGTGTGTAATTTTATTGACAAACCGAGATAATTGTTTACAGTATAGATACAGATTTGTTAAGATAACGGTACCTACTGTATTGAATAATCATTTATGTATACAGCAGGGATGGCATAGTGATTTAAATATTCGCTCCCCGCGCAGGATCGTGGATTCAAATTCAGTCCCATTTTTTAATTTGAAAATCGTAAAGGAATCATTGAAATACTTTTCTATATAGTTTTTTCATTCTAACATCGATTCAGAAACATTATTTAATATGGGCTACGTGCACCCAAAGAACAGGGATACAATAAGGGGTTGAATAAAATATAGGTATGAGGGTTAATAAATATTTTATTCTTTGGCCTTCCTTGGTCACTAAACACTACTTAACTAAATATATTGGGCCATAAAAACTTTTTATTTCTTGTGTTTCGTGTGAGACCGATTCGTACTTGACCGATGTTATTATAACTATTTTATTTATCATTATTGAAGAGTTGATAAACACGATTCGTTATCTCTTTTAGATAATAACGTGCTTCAATGTGGAATGAGTCTGCATTGATTAAAATGTTATTTATCTTTGAACGTACGTATCCATACGGTTACCACACTACGAGTCTGAAAAAGGAAGTCTTAACGAAAAAGTTGCAATATCAAGTATCAGGAGTATGGCGACAGAAGAATTGTATTGTGATTAAACTTGTTCTAACCAGTACTAGTTGCTACCTAGTTGCAAGTCATTTAAAAATCTTTTTTTTATGTTAGGTATTTTCCATCACATGCATGCGCAGTTGTGCCAACTTTCAGGGATAATATTATACAACAAAAAACAGCAGCGTAGAAGATATAAGAATGATGCCTGGTGTCAGAGTTAAAGTACATATTATATAACTCCGTTCCAACCGAGTGTTCCACGACACTGACATATTCTTTTGTATTCTATTCTAGTAACAGCAACTAGAATAAAATGAGAATGAGGACATAATGACTAACCATGCGTTAATTAGTACCAATGCTTCATGGAACCTGTATGTGGAGCAACTAACTACGTTTTGTTCGGCAGAAATAGTGAACATAACTAAGTATAACAATTATAATTATGTAGTATCATTACTAAACGTTTACAATATACCTACATACTAATTAATCCTAGAAGATTGCATTAGTGATAAAGATGATTATATATTATATTTTTTATCACTGTCAAAATACTAATGCAACAAAAAATTCACAAAACCAAACAGTAGGTCATCTAAAACATGTCATAAACGGTGAAAAAAAATCTGAGAATTCTTTAAAGCTAAAATATTCCGAGAGATTTAATAGTCCTGAATTGTAGATTTCATTTGGTGAGCCTTACTCACTGCACGCTATGCGTCACTGCGCTGCGACGTCATTTAAATAATGACTTTCGTTGGACAGATTGACTCTCATCTTGTTGATTGCAGTTTTCAGGATTCCGCATGATGTCGATAACATTTGAACGATGCGTTTAACATACTACTCGTAGATACTATTAAGATTTTTTGTGAAAAACCAACTTAAGGAACCCATTACATACAAATTACTTTGCTCTATATTAGATCGAACCAGTCGGGAGTGCATTTCAATTGGCAATGGCGGTACCTCAGATTATAGAACCAAAAGGCAGATGTCGTCGTTCTAGTATAAAGTGAAGCTACCAAAGCAAATACAAAATAAAAAGCTATAGGCCGAGGCCGCACTATGGCTAAACCGCTGCAGTTTCTAACCGCGTAAATATTGTAACTCAAGGAAAGCAATACAAGCGGCCGCACTTGCGGTTTCTGATAATGTATGCGAATCGCGCGGTTACGCGGTTACCGCCGCGGGAAAAAACCGTGGTGCGGCCTCGCGGTAAGGAAAGCGTCAAATAGCATAAACGTCGCAAGTGTCAAATTTTTTAAAATAATTATATCAGTTTTATTGCCGTCTTGCATTTTTAAATTCTGTATTAGTTGTTCGCAAAACCATAGAAAAGAAGATGGAATGTCTTTTCACAGGTAATTCTTCATTATTTTATTATTTTTTATAATAATATTTTTGCGGTCCGTTCGGAACACAAAACCTCGACAATCATTCATTTATATACCAGCTTTATATGAAAATCGTTTACCCAAGGGAAATATGCATGGGCTATTTGAACATTGGTCGATTTGTAAATTTATAACGCAAAAGAAATATTTTAAAAGTAAATAGTTTTATTTATTTAAACCTAAAAATCAGGAAATACAGCCAATAACATTAGCATTTTAACATACCTAGGCAAACCGATTTAAATGAAAATGTCACGTTTGCCAACGATAAAATAAATGATTCCCACGATAGAATGAAATGAATATTATATAGGTAATATTTTAGTTAAGCCTACTCTCTAAAATGATTTCAATTATAATTTTTGCAGATTGCCGACAGATGCTGTAACAAGAGAAAAATGGGTTCATAATTATTATTCGGAAAAGCAGGCAAGATTTTACTTGACTGCCATCTAGTGAGGATGACGTGTAGGTATCTCACTAAAAGAGGACGTTGGTTGATTAAAAAGCATCAAAACCGAATTTTTGTTACTTATAATAAATACATTGATATTTTGATGGTTTTCGATTAAAAATATCTACCCAAAGGGAAAAAATCCAGAGGTTAATTAAAACAATTAACATATTTAAGCATGATTGTATATACTTAGGTTTTAAAAGAACATTTACACTTATACACTTTTTGATAACTAGTGATATAATTAAAATTAATTATTAATTATTAATAAAACTTTACTTTTTGCCTGTTTTTCTGTGAATTTGTTCCGCCTAATCTCAGGAACGGCTTAAAAGATGCAGTTTTCACTAATGTATTCTAATGAGCTTGGTTTAACATTTAGTGTTTGTTTTATTTGAATCGGTTCACAATAAAAAAATCACGTCAATTTAAAGAAAACCATCCCTCATTTATCGATTATGGGCTTACCGAAGCGAAACAAGGGCGTTCATTATTAATAAATAATTAGCCAATTAAATTGTGCATAATGTTTTGAGTTGGAAATATGGCGAACAATGTTTACAAAATTGCGGGAGAATATGACTTTTCATTTGGCAACCTCACACACACAAAGAATTACGTATCCATACGGTGCACCGCTAGTTGACGTTAAGGTTGTCATGCACACATAGCGAAAAAGCGACTTCACATCATTCGTTTCTTTTCTTTGCGAATGTTATATCTGCCTTTTGGTTCTTTAATCTGAGGGCGGTACTTTTATAGCTATTACTTAAAGTAAGTAATTAAGCATGTCGTGCTGTGATGTTTTCATGACGATAAGTGGTGACCGTCCCCTATAAATTGCAACACAGGATACGGCAACGCGTCAGGTGTTACCAGACCACTCGATCGATATAATCGATCGACGCCATCGATCGATGGTACAATGGATTAGTAGAAACTATCGATCGACGTCGACTAATCCATTACTACCGATTGTTGCCGACGATTGACGATTGGTCGAGTAGTCTGGTATCACCCTTAATAGCAAAAGGCCTTAATTTTTAACGCTCGTGTCGTGGCACTCACTCACATGCGCGCGAATACACGAACGCGCAAGCGTAGGACAGCATTCGCAAATGCAAATGAAGTTTTTGACACATTCCAGGTTTTCCAAGTTTAGTCATGTCAGTTTTTTTACGCGCGAACGTCAAACCTTCGTGCAGCCTTCCCACACATTAGTGAGACCAGAAGCAAATTCAATTTAATTCAATAGCAAAGGCGGAAGTCTTAACGACAAAGTATCCAGCGCCTCTATTCTGCTAGTTTATAAGTGCTTTAGTTGCAGCTGAATTGAATAGTTTGAAATATTTTTGACACTTTCCGTATACAAAACTTGTCAAACTATTCAAACGAGACCCAATTTATAAATTAGCGGAATCGGTGCTCAGACCGAGAGCAAAAAACTCATTATTAAAATTTTCGCCTCACTGGGAATCGAACCCCATCGTGACCATTGAGGATCGTCTTCTTGATTTTATTGGCGATGGTGTTCTAGCAACATAAGATAAAATATCCATATATTGATAACTGATATGTATCACTATTGATTTGAATAAATACAGTAATGTTCTTAATTAATGAAGTTATTTGTCAGGTGAACTTTTAATATATTATGTACTAGCTTTTGCCCGCGGCTTCGCCCGCGTGGAATTCGTTTATATCGCGAACCGGGGAAGTGAGGAAGAAGGTCCTGGGAAAATTCATCGAAATTGGTAAGGCAGTTTAGATTTTTCATACAAACTTTCATCCCCTATTTCAAGCCTTTAGGGGTTGATTTTTGAAAAAAAAGTAGCCTATGTGTGACTCTGGGTCTTCAACTATTTTCATTCCGAATTTCATCCAAATCGGACCGGTGGTTTAGCAGTGAAAACGTCACACATTAGTATGGATGTAGTACATTCATATTTTACCTGTAAGCTTTTGTAAGTGTATTCATATAGGATGACCGAGTAATGCCTTTCTATAAATTAATTCAATGTATGAATAGGGTTATTCTAATTATGTAATTCAATTTTGCAATAAACCCTAAATACATATCGGGAGAACAAAGCCAAAGGAGAAATATTTATTACGCTAAGTTCGACACAATATTTTTTATTTAAACATAACAAAATTCACTCTTAATTCTAATTTTAAAGTGTCCACTACTGGTAGGTACAAGTACCTTACTCTAATAATAATAACCAATCAGTTCAATGACTTCGCAAAGTGGATTATATTGAAAGTAACCTTCTGTTTGTTTAATCATTTATTTCATCACAGCGTTAGGAGATGCTCTATTTATGGGATTGGCCCTTGTCGAATGACTGTTTTTTATCTCGCACGGGTCGTCCAGAGGCCCTTTAGTTAATTGGTATAATAGTCATTGCGCGATATACTGCGTTCGTGTTTGATATACTTAGAATTCGTTTTAATAGCATGCCACTCAAATACCAACTTTCCATCCGTGTGATTAAGGTACATTGCAAATTGACGGCGAAAATTTTAAAATACCGTAAGTTTTTGCAAGCTAAATTGAAGTGTGAGCACAGGTATTAAAAATTTTTTTTAGCGGGTAGTGGATTGGTGAAGAAGAAAACTGTAAAGTTTAGGATTCCTTATCCTGAGGGTGAAATCGGAACCCCTATTTTAATGCTTGCGCTGTCTGTAGGTATAGGGTAAGTCCGGGGTAGTTGGCCATAGTTTTTTTAAAGCGTTGTTAAAATAATTGCTTTTTACAAAAAAAATAACCGACTTCAATTTTGATAAGTAGAGATAACTCAAAAACTACTCGCCAGATGGCGCTCAATTCAACATATAAGTGTAAAACTCTCGTCACTACAAATTAATGAAGCCCAAACACTAGATAACTGCAGTAAATCGTTGAGGAGTTCCCTCGACTGTCTTTCGGCTTCATCAGATCGACTCCAGATCTTCATGAAATGGTAGCGCTTTAATGTACTTATGATAACATGAACAAACACACTAGTTGTCCATACAATTTTCGAAAGTTCCCCTCGATTTCTCTGAGATGCCATCATCAGATCCTGGTTTCCTTATCAGGGGACCCCACTGCGCATATCTACTTTACAACAAAAAAAGAATTATCAAAATCGGCCCATAAACGACGAAATAATCGCTGAACGTACATAAAAAAGCATATATACGGTCGAATTGAGAACCTCCTTCTTTTTTGAAGTCGGTTAAAAAAGCCTTACGTATTACGATATAAAATTTTATTTGCAATTAAGCTTTGAAGATTTAGCTTTAAGTTTTTGAACTCAAAATTAACAAATTCTAATGAGATGACCTTAAAATATTCATTTAAAAAAAATCGCAATTGGCCATCTCACCCGAGGTGTCTGGGTGTGATGGCCATAGTATTAGAGGTTAGAGGGCCATTACTTAAAACTAGCTTTAAAATAGGTTTGGTAATAATCTATGCTTAATCAGCCTCTTTTTCAATTGGCGATATTTTCACGGGCACATAATATCTTCAAATTCAATACAATTTTCATGAAATGAAAATGCACAATATGTTGCATTGAATTCAATCTTCTACCTGAATTATTGTATAATAATTTTCATCACACCCGCGACAATATTTTTCCTTTTATCATCGTTTTCATATTCCTTACCTTCATCAACATTAATCGCACTCCTTCACTACTATCAGACAGACTTAGTACACCTTTTCTTTGCTTAATTCTTTTTTCCATTTCTTCTTTTTAGAGTTTTATTGTTTTCTTCTTCTTCATTCTTTTCTCTGCTTTATGTCATCTACCATTTATTTTATATTCTTCTGAAATAAAAAGTGTTCTTACCTCTATTTGCTAATTTACTAATATTTAGCTTGCATAGAATTATTCTTCTTTATTGTTCTCTTTAAGGTTTATCTTGGTATTTGATACTGAATAGCGATAGCACGCACAGACATTATAGGCCGTGAGTATATGTTAGCTATGTGGCCATCACATACCGACTACAATAATTGGCCATCTCTCCTTTTCTTCCGGGAGAGATGACCATGTATAAAATGCAAACAAGTAAGAACAAAACTCTAGTAATTTTGGGGTTAGAATAAAGCGTCATTGGTATACTTATCAACAAAAACAAAAATCACCATTATTCTACGAAACTCACATCATACTCATGTAAAACATGAACCATCTAAGAAATATTTGCACTACACAAAACAATAAACGTGGTTTTTCCTTACTTTTTGATTTTTTTTCGGTAAAATTTTCGTAATATATCTTAGCTCTTAAGCACGACGCAAAGCGAACTGAGCTCTTACTAGCTACATTAAGTGAAGGATTCCATGTTTTTTTGGTTTAGGTCTGTTGGTTCCACTATTCAGTTCCACTAGTGGGTCCATGAGGACTTATAAGTACTAGTGGTTCCCCTTCTGATATAGGGGGTCCATCAGGATTTTTGAATCCTGTTGGTTCCCCTCCCAATCCTTTGCAATTAATTTTATTCTTATTAACTGTTACTGAATGATAGTCATCATTGTTCTAGTGTTTTATCGACTGTTATTTGTTTTTTTAGAAAATCCTAATGTCTCCCCAAGGAGAAAATTAAATGTAATTAGTGGAGTGCCGTTAGATTTAAACCTCGGAATCCAGAGACTATGAATGAACCTTCATAAAAGTGTTCGACTTTATTTCAAATAAAAATAATTACCCGATCTTTTTTTTATCTTTATTTGTATGTCTGTTACCCCATAACTTCGTGTTGGGTATACATCCTTACACATTATTCGAGTTAATTTAAAACTACTCCTCGAATGTCGCTCAAATTTATATGGGACTACACCTAAAGCAACAGCTTTCAAGGAAATAAAGAATCATCAAATTCGGTTTACCCAACAGGAAGTTATGGGGTCACAAACATACCTACCAACAAAGATCAAAAAAAAGATCGGGTAATTATTTTTATTTGAAATAAAGTCGAACACTTTGGTGTATTCCTCGTCGTTCCACCAGTAGTTCCACTGGTGGTTTTATGAAGGTTCATTCATAGTCTCTGGATTCCGAGGTTTAAATCTAACGGCACTCCACTAATTACATTTAATTTTCTCCTTGGGGAGACATTAGGATTTTCTAAAAAAACAAATAACAGTCGATAAAACACTAGAACAATGATGACTATCATTCAGTAACAGTTAATAAGAATAAAATTAATTGCAAAGGATTGGGAGGGGAACCAACGGTTTAGGTCTGTTGGTTCCACTATTCAGTTCCACTAGTGGGTCCATGAGGACTTATAAGTACTAGTGGTTCCCCTTCTGATATAGGGGGTCCATCAGAATTTTTGAATCCTGTTGGTTCCCCTCCCAATCCTTTGCAATTAATTTTATTCTTATTAACTGTTACTGAATGATAGTCATTTCGATTGGCCAACTCTCCCGTATGGCCATCTACCCCGGACTTACGTCTGCTCAAGGCTCTATCTACCTATGCTACATTCAGCAAAAATATTTGTAACAGTATTCGTTTCAATGTGTTTGAGTACACCTTATGACATTTTTTCTTAGAAGTATTATATGTATTTATGTTCTAACTTTATACTGATCAATTAATTAAAATATCGCGCGTTAGTACAGAACCCCCTATGTTCAACGCATGAGACTGATTTTTTCCTACTGATGTTAACTAGATTGCAAAATCTGGCTCTACGTATTTTCCACTATATGGTTGTGGGTTACAGAGATAACAGCTCTTACAAGGAACAAGGCCGACAAAACTATTTAAAGCAAGTTACGGAAGGCCTGTGTCTACGATATAGTTCTCGGTTATTTTCGTTTTCCTTTCAATTTTGGCTTTCGTAGTGGCAGTTTGGATTTAAGGAAAATAATTTTGTCGAATGATTAGCTGTTTATCAATAACCTGTATATTATTTGTTAAGCACAAAATGTGTGAATTTTGATGTCATAAAATTAATACCTAAGTATTATAAATATTAAATATTAAATATGTGTCGAGCGCAAAGTCTAAAACATGTCCTTGAAGAACATCGAAATGCTAAACTAGTAATATTCATATTTTTTCCCCTACGTATTTACGAAAAAAATATGTAGGTACCTACTCGAAACATAAAGATGAAATACATAAATAACATAATTTGTCGAAGGTTATTACTAGGTACACTTAATATAGAGTCGTTGTCTTTATCATCTCAACCCATGATAGCCCACTATTGAGCACTGGTCACCTCTCAGAGTGAGAAGGCTAAGACCAAAGTCTGCCACGCTGGCTAAGTAGGTAGGAATTACGGATTGGTAGACTTCATTATTTTTTTTAAAACGCTAACTCACTCATACCCCCGCAGTAGGTTACTAGCTGGTTGGTACCTGTGTCGCGGGTGGCATTGGACTACACATAATAACACATTACAATTACACCCATGACCCGAGTACAAATATTTATCTGCCATATAAATATCTGCCCCAGCCGGGAATCGAACCCGGGACCCCTCGCGTCGCAGGCAGGGTCGCTACCAACTAGGCTACAGGGTCACCTTTGAGTTTTGCGAACTATTTGGCACGCAGGTTACTCACGATGTCTTCGTTCACCGTTACATTATTGTAATCTGCGGTTACAGTGAGTGACATTTTAAAGCTTTACACGCACATAACTTCGAAAAATCAGAAGTGCGTGCTTTGGGATTCTTAACCACAAGGCTAAGTGATTTTCCGTTCATGTGATCAAAGTACTTTGCAAATGCTTACAAGCTAAAATGAGCTGTGAAGACAGGTAATATATGATTGTTTTAGCGAGGAGTAGTAATTCCATTTTCTTGGTGCCTTTGGTATAGATATTGGAATACTATGTAGGTACGTTTTATCATTATTCTATGGGCACTTCCGAGGTTTATTTACGGAGTCAAAAATTCCAGTACCACAATAAGAAAACAATTGAGTCAATAAAATTCGAGGAGTATTCGTTTATTGATAGTAAAATTCTTATCAATTTGTCGTTGCATACCATACCTATTAGATTATTATAACAATTGCTTTAAATTTTCTTCATAAAATAATATAATATGAATATACGTAACTCTTTTCTTTTAATGTTAGATTAGATCTTCCAGTTTTCTAGGCTCTACTAAAACTAAAAGGTTAACGAAACTTAGGTAGGCATGTAAAAATTTCCGTACTTATGTAGTTAAAATTAATTTAAAATAAAATATTTATCTTTCACAATAATTTATAAATAACCTACTCATAATTAGCATAATAATAATGACGTAAGATATGAAGAATTTATTTCATAAATTTTTAATTAGGTAAAATCGACCTATTCCGATCTATCACTAAGCAATCCAAAGTGGCGCTACCTAATTATTAAGAATGAAAAGTGAAATACAAATAGGGCCACGAATTCACAACGTTGTTCGTCGCTGACCAAACATTACGAAAAGTGGTGAAATGTGAACAGTGTAACTGCTACGCATAAAGTTATTCAACTAACGCATAACCGAGGAATATTAAGGTATATCACAATAGTACAAAACATGTTATTGTAGACTAAAAAGGGAACAACATGTTACAAAGTTGTGTAAGTTATTACATACAAAAACCTGCTGCGTATAATTTCAGACGAGGCGTTCTGGCGCTTTAACAACGGCGAAACAAAAAGGAGGGATTACCACAATTTGTAATGCCCAAAACATCAATATAAATGTATATTAAATAGTAATATTAAAACTGAATTATGCACTGTTATATAGTAGGTAAGTAACAATTGTAAGATTAATACAAATAGATTTACGTAGGAATGGTCGAAATCGGCCCGTAACAAACATATTATTACAAAAACAAACAAACAAACATATTACCCTCATTTAAGAAACGTGGTCGCGTAAAAAGGTTTGACATAAAGTCATAACTTATTCTGCAGTTTGCTTAATATTTGAATGGTCTGCCACTATAAATCTCCATGATAAATTGATGTGTCCGATAACTCGGGGTGAGTAACAAGCGAACAAGAGATCATTGATATTATGACGAATGACAACTTCTATCTGATAAAAAAATATCGAATAATAATATCAGGTTCCTGTTCCAAGTCGCGAATTAGATTTTAAAAATTCTATTTTAGTAGTATTCGCGTTGATGAGGACTTAATACCTTTTATTTTAGGTTAGAATCTTGCAGGAATCGAAATGGAAATCTCGCAGGGGAAACTGATATGATAAAGAGCTTTGCAATCAATACTAGACTAACCACAAGAGGCTTGGATGTCTTTTGCTAGATATAATTATGGTACGTAAATGAATAATACAGTAATTATAGCATTAGGTAGTAGTACTTGGAATCTCTCCGGCATGCAGGTTTTCTCACGATGTTTTCCTTCACCGTTTGTAGCAAATGACATTTAAATGCTTAAAACGCACATAACTCCGAAAACTCAGAGTTGCGTGCCCTGAGATTCGAACCCGGACCCTCCGAATGGAAGGCGGAGTCCTTAACCACTAGGCTATCACCGCTACACTAGGCTATCACCGCTACTTAACCTGCATGCCGGAGAGTTCGCTAAACTCCAAGGTGTGTGAAGTTTGCCAATCCGCATTTGGCCAGCGTGGTGGACTAAGGCCTTAACCTTCTCATCCTGAGAGGAGACCCGTGCTCAATAGTGGGCCAATGATGGGTTGAGATGATGATGACTTGGAATCTATTCTTCAAATCTACTGCCTATTTAATTTTCTTCGTCAAAATATATTTTACGAAGGAAAATGAGGGTTTAATTCTATTGCAAATACTGGATTTTTTTTATAGTTAAGAAAAAATTAAGTTTTTTAGGACTATATCTCTTGATCGGGTTATCAGTTTGTTTCTGCATGAATTCCCGCTAAACTTAAAACTTGTTAAAGTATGCAAATTTTTCTGATATCGATTTTACTGACATTTTAGTAAGCTTATGGTAATAGAAAACCTACGTATGTACCTACTTATATAAAGCAATGAGGGCTGAACACGGAACACAAATTGACTTGGCTTGGTGTGGCTTAATTTATTAGCGACAAACGGCAAATTAGGAGTCTTACTTAATGATTAAGATTCTATAATTTGTAGGTTGTATTTTACTTAACTGTAAATTGCATTCAAGAATTCTTACGGTACAAAAAAATGGCATAAAGCCGTCTCATAAGAGTAAATTTTTGAATTTGTTATGGATAATGGACATGGACACAATAACGTTTTGGTTTCGAAATTCGAAACGGACATAGACGTAAATCAAAGTAACACGGTACGTAAATTAGTAATGTGGCGTGATTAATTAATGGCCGAGGCTAATTAGAAATTTGCTACATACAGAGAAACCGGTATTTCTACCTACTATACCTACCGATTTTAATGAAACACAACCTGTTTGTATCTCTTTATTCATTCGGTATTCTGAAAACCAAAGACAAATTTGTAATTTAGATCAATTGAAGGTATTTTAGTTTTCATAAAAGGTAGATATCTAAATAAAAACAACGATAATTAAAGCAGTACCTCAGATTTGTGTTGGCCTTAGGTACATATTCGGTTTGTGCAAAATAGTCTGTCAAAATTAAAATATTTAAGTAAATGAAACGATCACGAATAAAATATCACATAAGATGTATTCATTTTAGAAATTGCAAGCAATATAACAACTATTTCGCAAGAACAGAAAGTTATATAATTAAGTACCTATGTTTTGATCATCAGAATTAGCTCTTACGTATTTTTCAAACGGATTTCTCTGAATTTATGGACTAATTGCAAAATATCGTATTAACCAATATGCATAGTATAGGTTACTTAGGTACCAACTCTATCGCTACACAATCGAAACTGTGACGCGAACTGACAAATAACTGAAGTTAAAGTTAAGATACAAAATTGTAGGATTTTTTATTTCGGAAACGCTGAATGGAAAGAAAAATATTTAAAATAAGTAGGTCAAGTAGACGTTGAAAGAAGTTTGTGGGATTCTAAACACTTCACTGCTCTTTGAAGTTTTCGCACGTTTACGTATAGTATAGGTACTATAAAGTTTTGGTTTCGTGGTATGTACCTTTCTACCATTGAATGAGGGTAACCGCGTGTGAATTTTCCGCTAGAGGCGCTAGTGAAAAGGGAGGTCTGTCTGTCACTTTTCGCTTGTCTGAATTTCATTTGTCACTGTTTATGTATGGGCGGGCTTTGACAGCATGACCGCACTCTGCAGTGGCGCCAACTGGTGAGCACAAAAACGGTTACCCTCATTGGATTGAAATGTAAGCTGCATTTTGTTAAATTTAAAACAAAGAGAAATAAAGCAATTTAATTATATTATATCAGAGCGAGACAAATTTTCAAAATTAAGACAAAAACAATATCTTATTGCAACCGAAATATTAGGTACCTACAACTTTTATTTACTTTGCAATATTTGTAAGTCAATTTTTGAGGTATGTATAGGTAAATCTACCACCGGACTCATACTGAGATAGGTTTCAAAAGAAGATGACCTTTAAAGGAAGTAAATTATTTTAATTTACTATATTATTTATTAATTTTATTTTTACTAATAGCTTAATTAGAATCGTTTTCCCTCATCCTTTAGACTTCAAATACTTATCAGTTCAGTTTTGATGACAATGTATAATTTTAATGATTAACAGTATCAGCACCGATAAAGGATGTAAAAGCGGATTTTTTTTCGAACTATTTATTTATTCTCCTAAAACCTTGTTTCCCCGACGGTACACGGTTCATCACTGTTTCGGAAGAGCCGAAATATTCTTGAAACGGTCAGAACGTTTATCTGTATTTGTTTTTTGTTTGTCAGTTTTGAATTTGACGGTAAGTTATATAAGTTTCACGCAGATTGCTTTCTAAAGCCATTCACTGACATTCGCTCGAATAAGTGAACTCATAAAATGTAGGACGACCTTCGCAAATTATGCGACATTTTCGATGCATTCGTAATTTTACAAGCACAGAAAGCTTGTGACTTTGGTCACATTTAGTAAAGAAAAGGTTGGGAGTCACCGTTTTATATTCTGTATTGTCAACTTTTTCCCAAATGTAGCGACAGGACAGCTTAGTGATTAAGAGTTCGGCTTCCTATTTGGAGGGTCCGGGTTCGAATCCCAGGCCACGCACCTCTGACTTTTCATTTGCTACAAACGGTGAAGGAAATCATCGCGAGGAAACCTGCATGTCGGAGAGTTCACAAAAACTTCAAGGTGTGTGAAGTCCGCCAACCCGTGTTGGCCAGCGTGGTGGATTATGGTATTAATCTTCTCATTCTGAGAAGAGACCCAGTGCCCAATAGTGAGCCATGGTGGGTTGAGAATATGATGATGATGATGATGATTCTCAAATGATTTGAGATAGTGGGATATGAATAACATAGCAGGTATGTGATAATTATATGAGAAATTTCAGTCTTTACATCCTACGATTATACCTACATAATATCGATGTTTGTGCACTTGTAAGGTTTACTATCTCGAGTCGTCAGCTATCCAATACCTTGAAATATTCAAACGTGTTTCGGTTAGGATAATATGCCAGTTAGGCCAATAGAAAGTTGTCTGTTTCCTTCTTGGCAGACAATATATCGGCGATGCGGCTGGAGTTGCGGTAGATTACCATATTACGATTTAAATACATGACATGTGTAGCAGGTCTAATTGAGCATTGTTCGAAGACAAGGTAGTTAGTCCCTTCTAATCATTCTTGTTACCAACAAATTACTTAATGTCGCAGGTCGGAACTATTTACAGTTACTATCAAAGCGCATAATTAATTGCCATTAGATATGTTACCTTGAGTAAGACAAGACAAACCCATGGCTGCGTGGATAATTCATTAGGTATACCGATCTTCGCTCCGCGAACTTGCCATATATCTTAGGTTAATTGTCTTTGTTTGTGTAATGTCTTACAATAAAATTAAATTTCATGTACCAGTGTGCCAGAAATAAACACTTTTCTATTTCTTCTATTTCTATTTTTATATAACAGAAATACCTACCCCTTACACTTCGTTTGTATTCGATCTGAAATTCGTTTTAATGGCAACCCACACAAATGTCAGCTTTGGACAACTTTGATTAAGGTTTATAGTAAACCCAACTTAAGACTGAAACGAAAGAGGCGCTGTCGGACGCATTTGACATTCATTTGACCAATCATTGCACACTAGTAACTGACAGATGAATGAACACAACGTACTTATGAATGACTTTTCGTTAGTTCCAATTTTTGCCATTTCAGAGTTAAGTTGGGCGGACTGTATTGTAGATTGACAGCGAGAGTTTAAAATGACTTAAGTAAATTTTGCTTACAGCCTAAATAATTGAACTGTGAACACAAGTAATAAATATGTTTTTATCGAGAACTTAAGTAGGTATCTATAGGTATGCGATAGGTGAGACTCAGCGGTAAATGTGTACCTAAGACAAATTGGCATAAGTTGGGATAGGTACGATTACGTGCATAAATAAATATCAATTTCTTTTAATTGGAACCGTAAGCTAAAAAAGTAATAATTAAAACAAACAGTTTAATAAAAACTACGATAACACAAATATGCGATTGAATGGATGTAGTGTTGCCAGATCCCCAAATGTAAAAGCCGGACAGACCAGCCAGTTTGGCCAGACATTTGGGTGAAAAAGCCGGACACCCATTATTATGTATTATCAATGTCAATGTTATTATACTGTAAATCATTAAAAAAATTATCACGACAATATTACCATTGGCAATTGGCATTGGTCAATATGTGATTGTGTAGTACATGAACGAAACTCTAAGCAATTTCTTCACAAACGTGTTTAGGGTGCTTAGGGTGAAAACATACTCAAAGTCCTGACTTAAGGGGTAAGCAGCGGGAGGGGGTGACAAAGATTTTTGTTTTTGTGCCAATATCTCAGAAGTGGTTCAATTTAGCGAGAAGTTAAAGCTTATAAAATTCGCTACAACTTGGAACAACGACAACAGAAATGTGGAAATTTCACTTATTCAGCGTGCTGTTACTCTAGACTGCGGGTCCTCTTTTATTTGTTAAAGGTCAAGGGGGGGCGTGATTATGATTCAAATGTAAAAAGCCTAACAAAAGCAGGACAGGCCGGACACCCTTTATTTTGGCCGGACAGGCAGTCAAAAAGCCTGACGCTGTCCGGCTTTATCCGGACGTCTGGCAGCCCTAAATGGATGCATGAAATGTATACCCGAAGACGGTTTTTTACAAACACTTTTCTAAAGTCAACTACGCCATCGCTCTAACAAATCGCTACGGAGCGTGGTTTTGGAAGAAGAAGCGGCAAGAAACTCACAAGAAATTGCCAAATTATTTAGGTAGCTTCATAAAATGTAATGAAGTAGTTAGTTTACTATTTTATTACTTGTGCGCGAAACCAACGCAGATCGCTAGTCATCGAATAATTTATAATCTCCTACTCATCACAAAATCATTGAAGTACCTACTATGTTAACTACATAGTATCTCAATGCACAAAATGGGAAATTTTAAAGTAAAAGAAATGCACGCTTCGTTGGTAATCTCTATATTTTCATAATGTGCTTCCTCTTTTCAATTGAACCGAGGCCGCCAGTCAAGTTTTTAACCATGATTCAACCGTCTGATTGAACTAGGTCTAAACAATCAAGCTCTTCAATGTTCTTTTCTTGCTCATGCAATTTTGCTTATATAATAGAGTAAAGACGAATAAAATAGATTTGACAATAGCCTGGTAGAAAGAAGTCCATAATAGAAATCGGAAATATACCTACGTGTATTCTTATTTAAATATTGCTGTAAATTAAACTTTCAATTTTGCTGTTAATTTTAAATACTATAAGTTATATTGAAAACCTTACAATATGATGTAATAGTTTAGTTGTAATATACTTATCAGATTTATGCGCGATAACGTAAAATAGCACGTGCATGAGACAAAAACGTGCGTATGCGCATTGTTTACCGTTCAGTTTCAATGTCAGCATCCAATATTATTATTCTTCTTTTTCTTATAAGTACTCTTTCGCCTTTCTTGTATAACACCTGTCAATGGTTCCGACCACGTGCTCCGAAGATATCCGAAGTTGAACGAACCCGAACGTAAATAGTTGGACAGGCACGCGCATACGCGTTCTCAGCCTAGCAAGCTAACGGTCATTGGTTCCAAGTTATGCGGATATAGGGATTCTTACTGCCAAATTACTTTTGTATTATATCACGAGTTGAAATAAAAAAATATTCTTTGAAAACCCACTAACCTAACCCATAACAGGTAACAGGAATCATCATTTTTTATTTACAAAACTTCTATTCACCGATTAAAAAAAAAAAAAACTTGTTAGCGCCAAAAAAATTGGAGCGGAACGCGCGAGAATTAAAAACTGAAAACAATCACTGGCTGGATATGAAGACACATAATAACGTTGAAATCGTGACAGATAATTTGGCTGGTTATTGAGGATGTTGTGATTGCTTGTTCCGTATTTCGTACCTGTTCCCCACCAATACCGCTTCCATCCGACTGTCACCGCGCGGAACATGCCGTGCGTGCGTTGCCGACAACGCGTGGCAGCTAACTGAACTGACTCACATTCATTCACATCAGATTTACGTTTCCGATCTTAGCTGCAGGCTACAGGAAATTAACCGTACATTATTAATAAAAAAATTATAATTAATAGTATTTTGTTCGATGTTCAAAATGAAGATGCTTACACCTAATCAAACCGAAGCACTTTAAACATATTTAGTTAAGAGAATCGACAAAGGGCTTTTCGTTGCACCCTAATTCAATTATTTTCTAATTAGAATCCAGAGTGCTCTTAATGTTAAGTGGAGCCAGTTTTCACGTCGAAGCCTGTCTCCGTGCAAATGAAAGCTCGATCGGTGCCAATATGCCTGAAATTCAGGTCAAATGCTTACGCAACACTGCGTTTTTATATTTTCATGGGATGGAATAAATACGAATTCTAATAACCGTCAATAGTGTTTTGTATCGAGTACTGACAAATTATATGAATTTTATTATTACCTACTTTTATAATAATGCGGATGAGGAAATATTTTAATCGTGGATCCAAACAAAAAATCACATTTATATCGTTTTTCTACGTAACATGACGTAATATTTGCGACTTAGATTTATAAAGAAGATTTTAATTTTTGCACTATTTTTTGTTTTGTACCTCATAACAACGTCACTAATCGACACTATCAATCTATAGGTACGTATCTACTATCTACTAATATGTAATAGAACGGAACTCAGGAACAACTGAACGGACTTTTATGAGACTTTCACTGGTAAATAGAGGAGGTTGAAGGGCAACATAATATAGGCTTCTTATATCCCAGATTTTTATGGAATTATAATAGCAAACGAGCATGCAGCACCACCCTTCCGCTACCGCCCATAACAACTGTGACCGACCTAGAACTAGACTCAAAGGGACTTCAAATTCAAATTCAAATATTTATTTCTTCGAAGTAGGTTTTTACAAACACTTATCGAACGTCAAGTTACGCCATCGCTTCAACAAATCCCTACGCTGAGTGGTCTTGGAAGAAGAAGCGGCAAGAAACTCCCAAGGAGTCTTTTTTTTCTCTTTCTCCACTCACAGTTACAGTTGCACTTACTACTAATAACGGCTAAAATACGAAACTCATGTCCAAGCTGATTTATCATTAAAATATTCATCAAGTTTGTAATAACCTTTCGTCATAAGAATGCTTTTGACACGAGTTTTAAGTTTACAGTACGGCATTTCTGTTAATTGTATCGGAACTTTGTTATAAATTTTAATGCAGTTACCCATGAAAGAGCCACCAGTTTTGCTAAGTCTGAATTTTGGTACAATCAGTTTAGCCTTATTTCTAGTATTTATATTGTGTATGTATATTGTGTTGGTTAGCTCTTTTTAGGAAAACGGTCATGATATTTTTTTACATACATAATATTATCCAAAATATATTGTGATATTACAGTTAATATATTTATGTCTTTAAACAAATGTCTTAGCGAATCTCTAGGCCTGAGGTTGTAAATGGCACGTACTGCTCTTTTTTGTAATATAAATATTGACTCTATATCTGCAGCTGAGCCCCACAACAGCAGACCATAAGACATTATACTGTGGAAGTAACTAAAATAGACTAATCTTGCTGTTTCTACGTCAGTCAAAAGCCTTACTTTTTTGACAGCGTAGGCAGCAGAACTAAGTCTCCCTGACAAGGCTTTGATATGAGGACTCCATTGCAAATGAGAATCTATAGTAAGGCCTAAAAACTTTGTTGAATCAACTAGTTCTAATACTTCCTTATTCAAAACAATACGAGTTGGAACTTCTTTAACATTTGGTAAAGTAAATTTAATACATTTAGTCTTCTTCGCGTTTAACATTAAATTATTAAGTGTGAACCAATGCAATACTTGTGAAACAGCATTATTTACACCGTCAAAACAATGTTTCCGCCTATCTACCTTAAAAATTAAGGAGGTGTCATCAGCAAATAATACAGTTTCGCACAAGTTACTAGTAAAATAAGGAAGATCATTTATATAGACTAGGATGGTTAGTCCAGTTAGTAGATGGTGTTAGAATATAAGTTGGTTAGTTTGTTAATAAGTGTGAAGACAGGGACTGTTAGTGATAATTATGTAGTCCTGTTAGATAATGTCAGTAATAGTCCAGTTAGTTATTGTTAGTATGAGTCTCGTTCTAATTCGGTCACTGATGCGTTGCTACCCCTGAGGACTGAGATGGTCGCCTCTAAAAATGTGTGACCGGCTCCACACCTTCCTATCCGGAACACAATTGTTCTTAAAACAATTACTACACGGTAGGAATGGTACTAAGTACCGTGGCGGGCGGAGGTACTTCGAAAAATAAAAATACCTATGCGCGAACGAAGTCGCGGGCTCAGTTCGTAATTCTATAAAAAAGCAAGGCAAGGTAAAAGGGCTAAGAGCTCGCGGACGGTCAGCTATGTTTTGGACGGTACAAATCAAGTCTGCGGGGAATGGTTCTGTTTGAGTGCACCAAATTGACGGCGAACAAGGAGACATTGTGAGACGAGTACTATCAAAGCCAAAGGTACCGATATGATGGCTGCATTTGTTCTGCATAGACCGTATAGCCTGAGAGAAATTAATAATAGATATTAAATAACGTTTTGGGCACCAACCAATAGATATTTTCGCTCTTTTTTCGTGTTGTAAAACCAGTCCCCTAGTAAGCACGTTAGGAAATTGTTAGGCGTGATTACTAAAAAAATTGAATTAAAAATTTAAAAAACCCATGACACAAGAAATTACATTTAAAAAGTAAAAAATAATAAAAGAAACTAAATCTTGAAGTACTTAGGTATGTATTAATAATTCTAAAAAAATCACATCACATGCCCACCTATTTAGTCTTTTACCGAAGACTTTCGGTTATGAGATTATCTTAGTTACAATTCGTAATTAAATTGTTAAGGTTGGAGCGGTCCCCCAACGCGACGTTGAGTTTCATGAGTTTCTTTTATTATTTTTTACTTTTTAAATGTAATTTTTGTGTCGGGGGTTTTTTAAATTTTTTAATTTAATTTTTTATTTTATACTTTTTATAGGTAGGCACATTCTCGATTAAGTCATAAATATTCTCTTACTCTGCGCTTTCATTTGAGACCCCACACGAGTATATTTCCCTTCGTCCACTTTGGTAACTAAAGTTACGTAACCAGTTACAAGAGAGGAATTTTCTTTCGCTGTTTGGTAACTAGTTGTGAGAAGAGAATTATTTTTCTATTTTCGTAAACTCTTCGTCCACTTTGGTTACCTACTAAGGGTACCCATTCATTAGTTACAAGACTGTTTTTCCGAGGATCTATACTACTAATTTTTATGTATAATTGCAAACACTTATAACATTTTTGGACGAAGGGGTTTGAGCACCGTGAGGCGATGGTTTGCTGAATTTGAGAGAGGCCGGGTTTCTTTACATGACGAATTTCGCCTTCAACTGCCGTTTACGAAAATAATGTGGCTACTGTTAAGCGGCTAATAGAAGAAAACCCGCAGATTACCTATGAGAAAATTCGAGGGCTACTGGGGATTGGTATGAGCCAAATTCAGAAAATTTTACCCCTGTGATTTCTGTATTTTCCCCAAAATCAAAGATTTGATGAGAGGTTTCTGTTTTACCAACTCCGAAGAGGCAGTGATAACGTTCAATTAGCACGTAGATAACATGCCTTCAGATCTGTGGCCCTCCTGTTTTAAAAAATGGTTCGATCGCGTGAAAAAATGTTTAAAATGCAAAGAAGAGTATTTTGAAAAGCAATAAACATAATATTAAGGTATAATATTAATAACATGTTGTTCTTTTAAGTTATGCAAAACTTTTAGTGTGACCTACGTATATCTAATAATGTTAGTTATAAGTAGGTAGGTACCTGTGTAAAAATACTTTATAGTAAAATTCTCTAAAGTATGAACGGTAGTTAATATAATAGGAGTATTACCGAAAAATTTGAGGGTTAAATTTTATAAGAATTCGGCCTAATACATGACACACAAACGACATCTAGTGCATAAATAACGAATTTCGTATCTGTATAGTAGTAAAACATGCGCGCTCTACATAACGAAATGTAGTTTTTGTTGTATGTTCCTAGGTGGCGTGACTTGATGCGTTTTTGCATCTAAATTATATTTATATCCCTTTTTCTATTATAATGGTTCATATTAGTATTGGTAACAAGAAATAAAAAAATATTTCATTGATTCAGGACTCTACATTCATTTTCCTGCAAAACTGTTGTGCGTAGTTGTATTGTTTATGTAAGTTTCGAACGTTTACTCCTTATTTTACTCACCGGGGGTTTCCGACATGTTTGAAACACCTCTTTCATTATTTTAAAACAAATACTAATTATCATAGTGCCTACTTAAACATCAGTTGAATTTCAAACAAACTTTCAACACTTGTATAACTAACTCTCTTTAATGTGAAATATTCCGAAACCGTTCTTAACTGACGTTTTGTATTCGTAAACTCGAAATATTTCATTTTCATTATGTCAAGAAGCACTCACAATTACAGAGACACTAACTCAGGTATGCCAATCTATTACGATTTATCAAACTTATGCCCAAACTAATTTGTTATTAAAATTATCAATTCCGCTTGAAGTCATGTAATTCCATCACAAACTGAAAGAAAATGGCTAAACTCTGGTTATCAATCAAAACTTGCTCCAAGCGGAATATGACCAAAAGAACATATTATATAATATTGTAGTCGATCTAATTTTTAGTTACCTACCCACTTTTACTTGCTAAAATCAAGCTGAACAATTTCTCTACATTTACTAAATTACACGTAAACAATCTTCCATTTGAACAAACAGGACTGATCAATTGTGGTTCTAGCCGCGCGTTCCTTTACGACAGCACTCGACCGCATGCACAACAAATTGTCGCTAAATTAAAGGCAGGTACTAACTAAACTGCTGCCAATGAGATACTATATTTGCAGGTAGGGCCTAGAGCTCACCCGAGGAAGTACCACCGCCCGCCACGGTACTTATTACCATTCCTACCGTGTAATAATTGTTTTAAGAACAATTGTGTCCCGGTGTGGAGCCGGTTACACTTTTTAGAGGCGACCATCTCAGTCCTCAGGGGTAGCAACGCATCTGTGACCGAATTAGAACGAGACTCATCGAGTCTATATCAATATCACTGAGGCAATATCACTGAAAGAGACGCATAATAATGACGTAAGCATACGTACATCATAACGTCACATTATAGGTGCAAGACATTTTAATCTTTATTAGAAACGGATAATGCTTTAATTTGTGCAAAGAAGATTTAAATATTCTGAACAAAAGCATAAGAACTATTTCAGTTGACAAAATAATTCTTTTTAAAAAGAAAATTGACATTTGACATTTAAGTCCTACAACGATCTTTTGGCGCGTGAATGACGTGTGGGTGACAGAGACAGTGCCTTACAGTTTGCCTTGCCTGTATGGCACTGTCTCTATCACCCTCAAGTCATTATAGTGTCATTATTTTATGTCATGTCTATGTTATTTTGCATGTTTTAAATCTAAATACGCGATAATTCGACTATTATGAATACATGTTGTCGATTCCAACGCCTTATTTAATCCAGATCTACATGTAATTATTCTTAAAACACCGAACCGACGGGGCGAAAATCAAATGTTTGACAGGTAAGATTTGTATGGGAAATTAAAATTTTCATTTTTAGTATTTTCCTCGCAATTTTTCCATATTTTCTCATCGCTGCAACCTTCCCTGAACTTCCACGAATATTTCAAGACTAAAATTAGCCAAATCGGTTAAGCCGTTATAAAGTAAAAGTTAGTTAACTCAGTTAAAAGTTCTGGTATTTATCGATGTGTGGGTGCACAGACATAGTAACTATGTCTGTGTGTGGGTGATGGGGGTGTAATAATTTTTTCGTTACGAAATTTTTGCATTCGGTCCCCGCGCCCAAGGCCCGCGATAGAAGCTATGCAATAGCTTAAAAAACAAATATCTATGCCGACGGATTTAAGTGACAAACGCCTGTCGTGTGGTCATCGGTTTTTGCGATATCAGTTGTATTTTCACGGAAGTATGAGTGAATTATTATATTTTTGGTATTCACATGCACAAATTAATTATTTGAACAGAATGTAATTTTACAAGCTATTATGAACAAAGCAAATGAACACTAATAATAAAATAAACCACTGCGAAGCCTGGAGCGGGCGTTCCTCCACGAAGAAATATTTCAACGCAACTTTACCTTTCATTTACTGTGTACTTCCAGTAATAAAGTACATCGCAATGCTAATACCATAAAGGAGATGTTTCAAATCCGGCCCACAATATGTACAGTACCTCGAAAAATCGAGAAAAATTCATGGAATTTGGGAAAAATAAAGATAAATTGCTTAAATGCATACTTTTCTGGTACAAATTTTGTATTTATAATTCATGTTTATCAATTTTCAACATGGCGTCTTGCCAAGTTGTCATTGATCATAGATCGCGAACTGTCTACTGTCACTTTAAATGACAGAATTGTAGGTACATATGTCAAACTTCTATCAAATTAACCAACATGACGTGTGATGACAGCTTACCGCCATGACAGACTTTTGTTTTTGTGTTGCAATTTTAAGTGTACATTTTTGTGTTATACCACAAAACTAAAGCAATTTAAAGGAATTGGATGATTGAAAACTGTTTTAATTGTGTTTCTCCATTTTTGAATATGGTGTACAAAGTGGTGGCCGGGGCTCCATACATTTTGAAACATCTCCTTTCTGCTGACTCCAGTTAACCCTCATTTTCGTTATTAACTTTCAAGTTATTGGAAAAATGAGAAATAATTTAAAATTTAAAATGTTTGAGAGTTCATATTCCTTAATTTTAATATTCATGTACCGTCATCTTCTATTCCATTACTTCAGGGTCTTCAGTTTATCGTTGAGCAACGGTTTTGTTTTGTTGGGTAGTAGGTAGATATTCGTTCTTCTTCTCTTCTTCATTACTTAACAATGCGCTATTGTAAAATACGCAGTTTAGTTAGAGATTAAAGTCCGCGCCCTCCGAGTTAGAATCCACAGTGTCGGTGTATATGAAAGTGTGAGATATAATAAATTACATCCAAAAGTGTCAGTAAACAGCTGCGAACGGAAGCAAGTAATCTCGAAATATCTAAATATAATTCAGTCTGTCTGTCTATCTGTTATCTTAAACGCCTAAGTGACCTAAGTCACTAATCACTGAACCGATATTTTAAAGAAAAGTAAAGAGGTAGGTACTGTTGAACTTGGGAAAAAGATTATCTTTTATCGTGAAAAGAGGTTTAGAGGTTGAAATAGGCGATGCAAGTTATTTGTGGAAGTTGGTCATTGTAAAAGATAATTTTATGAGAGGTTGTATTTAGGCACTTAATCCGCGCTCTGATTTAGATGAAATTTGGTAAAGAGATACTTGGAGACCCTGAAATAGACATGGAATAGTTTTACCTACCCTGAAAATACGACGAACCCTTGAAGATCATTTTATTAATGCTACTTTGTCGTTATGCGAAACTACTTGAATACATACTAAAATTTAAAATCTTGCAATGTTTTCAGTTTTCATTTTTCTAGCAGTGCCAAAGTTGCACAGGTCTTATAATTTGAGAACTAGGTGACTTTAAAAGTAAAATTCAAAGTGGCACGCACGAAGTATGATGTCAAGCCTTATCCAACTTCCTTCACAGCAAAGTTGCTGTGGACAAAGGAATCCTTACTGTAAGGATACTCGCTCATTAGCCTAAAAACCTGACACGAACGTTATTCGTCATTTTAGCTCGGTACATACAGAGATGCCAGGGGTTTAAAAGTAATCTGTTGGCCATAATAATGAAATTATATGACTAACAATAATTAAAAAATATTATATATTATGTGTATTAGAAATAATTAATCAACTGATTCAATGTAGAAAAACATCGTGTATAAAACAACAATTTCTGCAATATCATCAAAGGCGTGTGAAGTCCGCCAATCCGCACATGGCTACCGTGGTGGACTATGGCCTGTATAGCTTACATTGTGAGAAGAAAAAGAAACCCTTGCCCAGTGGTGGGATATACGGTAAGAGCTAAATTTCACCTGACGATGTGACACCGCCCGCCACGGTACTTGTACCATTTCTTCTGCCTATTGCTTTAACAGCAGTTGTGTTCCGGTTAGGTAGGTGTGGAGCTGGATACACTTTTTTAGAGACTACCATCTCAGTCCTCAGGGGTAGCAAGTACCACCTTAGACCGAATTGGAACAAGAATCATACTAACAATTACTAACTGTGTGTGTATGTCTGATCCTGGTGTGTGACATCTGATGAAGTCGTCTAGGCTCTCGACTTGAAGGTCCCTCTGGATTACGGAGTTGCGATGGATTGGATTACATCTAATAACTTATCCTCCAAGTCCCTAAATTGAGTCTTGTTCTAGGTCGACTACAGTTGTCATTGGCGGCAGCGGAAAGGTGGTGCTACACGCCCGTTTGCTATCTTATTTCTATAAAAAAAGTTGTCAGTGACAATTTTACATTGGTTTAATTAAAGGAAATATTTTTCTAAGCGTCAAGTTACATCGAGGTAAGTCCTCGTATGTACACTGTACGTTACTCGTTGCAAAACATTGTGCATTGTTCAACCGCTCAGTGGACGCAGTGTACTTACAATTGTTACTAACGAACGCGCCAGTGACTGGGTTTGTTTGTGTTTGTACTATAAAAATATTTCCACAGACGCAATAACTGCCATTTATTTTAAACGTCGCTAACGTTGTAGACTTAAGTTTTAACAAGGTCATTTGCTGTTTGAAGAGCTTTGTGTTTACCCTCCTTTTCCTCGGTTCCTTTTGAATCATGATATACCTAAGTACCTATTGCTAAAAGTGGATTTGTCTTGCTTGTATACATTTTTTCATGTTTTTGTATTTATTGCTGGGCACCGGTAGGTGTAACGCTCGTAGCGGTGTTTTGCGTCGATCCTAACCGATCGACCTAGTCAAGCAAAAGCGGGCGCGGTCGGTACTTGGATGGGTAACCGCTGGTCGATTGTGTTTAGTGCATCTGTGCTTTGAAGGGCTCTTAAAGCTATCCTGCACGATTTTTCATTAGGTAGTGGGCATCAAGCCATGGGAGGCCTTTGGGTTGGATAAAAATTTTCGACGTTTAGGTTGGTCCCTAACCTCTAAAGCTAAACCTATCGGCATTGAAACTGCATGAAGGGCTATGGTGTATACCTCTTGTATTTGAGTGGAGTTTCGAGTCCAGGCAGTGGAACATTTATAGGATAAAACGATGTTTGATGAAATCTTTGAAAATTCTTCTTATTCTAAGACGCTTCTTAAATGCTAAGATGGTGTCGGTGGAGAGTTGTAGAGTATTTGTACCAACCTTGTTCTTTAACACGTTGTTACAAAGAAAAGGAAGACTTTTCTTTAGTTTTTAGTTCGTAAGCAAGGCACGAACACCGTAAGAAGTTTTATAAGAATCTTCTAGTTAAAGTACACTTAGAACAAACTCAGAGTACCTTTTCGGTTATTTATGTTGCATAGTTTATAAACATCAAGAGAGCACAAAGTCTTTTGCTTGAATTTTATCAAGCGACTTCAAAAAAGGAGGTCATCAGTTTTGTTAGTACGTAATATTACCTATTGGAAATGAAAATTTTTTCGTTCTATTAGGGCTTCCAAACACATAGGCAATTGTATGTATGTAATACTTTTTGTATCCTGCTTGAGAAAGTTTATGGTTCACATCTGGTCCCATATAAATTAAAGGCAACTGATGAATGGTTTTTCAGTTATCTTTAGTTATTTATTTATGTAAACTTTATTGACCACAATATAAAAATATTATAGTACAACATGGCGAGCTTAATGCTAAATGCATTTTCTACCAGCTAACCATTGGGCCAAGCCGAAATGCGCGAAGAGCGGTATTACCGGTTGATGGGAATTTTAAAATATTTAACAATCTACAATTTAAAAGTGTGTATAAACATATATATATATATATATATATATACCATACCATACATACCATACATGAATAGATATATCTATACATACATATATAAATACATATATATAGATACATATAAGATAATATGATATTATGCAATAGAAATATAAAAGTATTATATGACACAATGTTATCCATTAAATTTAGTAACTACATACATATATCGATAATGAATAGATATAAAAATGTGATCAAGTTTGAAGCGACCGACGTTCTAACAAGTAAGCCTGCAGCCTTTTTTTAAAAGTCAGTTTACTAGCGGGTCCTCTGATTTCATCAGGCAGCGCATTCCAGAAGCGAATAACTTGAACAGTAAAAGAGTTAGATAGAAAACCAGATCGGTGTATAGGGAAAGATAGGAGATGGGATTCTTTGGAACGGAGAGGACGGTCATGAATGGAGGAAAGGAATTGAAATTTAGACTTTAGGTAATCTGGCACAAGAGGGTCGAAAAGAATAGAAGAAAGCGTGCAGAGGGCTCTTAAATGCCGTCGTTCACGGATTGAAAGCCATCGAAGCTTAGAACGGTAGGCGGAAACATGGTCATACTTTCGCAGACAAAATACAAAACGAACGGCACTATTTATGAGTCGGTCCAGTTTATCAAGTTGAGCCTCACTGAGATCCAAGCAGCACACATCACCATAATCGATGACGGGAAAAATTAGCGTTTGAACCAACTGAACCTTTGTTTATCTATTTTTAAGTCGGTTATTTTTATGTAAATTCTGTATGAGTTGCACTTAAATTACGATTTAAACTATAATCAAAAAATTCTCTTTATTTTCTGTTTTCTGTAGACCTTTATTAGCAAAATATCTCGTTTACATACCTACCTACCCATTGTTTTGTTATACCTCAAAGGAAAAAGGAGGCAGTGTCCCCGCTGAAAGCTTTCGGGCAACCTGACTTTTTCCGAAACTCTCAACAGTTATCGTCATAATTCTACCAATTAATACAAAAATTTAATAAAATAAGTACTTAAAATAAAATTAAATCTAAAATAAAATAAAATTAAATTAAATCCCTTAAATCTCTCTATACTTACTTAAAATTATGAAATATTAAACAAGGCTTCTAAAATACAAACCAGTCAAAAGAATGACAATTCGAGGCAAAATCTAGTAGGTACATCCATAAATAGGCATATAATCATACATCTATACCTACATATCCCAAGTAACACGCATAATAATTATGCTTCTTACGAGAAGATTATTTTATATTCAGGGATTTTATTTTTTTATTTTTCCCATTGCCCCAGACCATATCAACAATAATCCATTGTCCTGTGTAACAAAACAAACTTGCAACGTATATATACAAAAAGCCTACGAACAGCTTAACCGCTGGGAACATTCTCAGGACAGGGTAAACAAATTCGCCGTTCAACCCACTGTGTATTAAGCTGTAACAAAGAAAACACGTGTTTGAAATATAACCTTAAAATAAACTAGTCACCGCCGGGTTCACCGAGAGAGAAACTCGTACGGACTCAAGAATCGCAGCGATAGCGGCATATAGGGTATTGACCAGGGGGTAGCTAAGGGTTATGAATTCTGGTGCAGGTGAAGGGTACAACAACCCTAGGAACTTTATCTGAGGTCCAGTAAGGCAGCTGCTATCGATATTAACATCATGAAAGGGTCTTGTGGTAATGACTGAGCGCGCGAGATTAGTATGACTCCTTTTGACAAAAAAACGTCAATAATATTTTTTCCAGGGGAAGGCAAATAACGAAAATGATCAATTCAATTTTAAACCTTAGTTGTGCTCCCTTCCATTCGTCTATTTTCCGTTCGTAACTCTGCAATGGAAAGAAGTAACCACGTGATTGAAGAAGCGTTGAGTATTAATTAATTTAACACATCATCATCATCATCCTCCGGCCCATATCCCAATTCTATTTGGGGTCGGCGCAATATGTTTTTCTCTTCCATTCTTCCCTATTAGCCGTCACTTCCACGCTTACTTCCTTATCTTTCATATCGTCTCTCACACAATCCATCCATCTTTTCTTAGGACGTCCTCGTCCTCTTCGTCCATCCACATTCATATCAATCACTCTTCTCGTCACATGCGTTTCCTCTCGCCTCATCACATGCCCAAACCACGTTTAAGTCAAATAGTTTTCGAGTTATGAAGGGGTCAAAAGGAGTGGCTCCAAATGGTTCGGGATAACATACGGTGCTGCACGCCAGTTATGTCAGCAAGAACTTGGCTTTGACATGCTTCCTTGTGCCTAGATCCTAAATTCACTAATGAAGATTAGGTAAGGAAATATTTGAATACATTATAAATACTTAATCAATAACATTGTAATTATTTTCGACTTACTTCATAGTCGACACGATAGCTAAACGTAATTTTTACGACTATGTGAACAAGTTACGTTTTGTATCGTATATGTGACTAAAATAAACATGTAGTAAAGAAGGATGTCCAATTTTGACCTGATCATGTATAGAGATGAAAAAAATCTTAAAATTCAGCTAACATATTTGCACATTAAACACGCTTATTACTAAATTAAAAGAAACGCAGGAAATATTTTTTTTTATTATTTCTACATTACTTTGTTAAGTAAAGGTTAAAAGAATTACATGTTTTGAACGCAACTCAACTCAATGAATCCATTCATGCAATATTTTGAGTACCCAACTGAAAGTTGAAACGTCTTTTATTGACATTTGACACTAACGCCACCGTGACCGAAGAGAACATTATGTTATGCTACAGTTAGCCAACGAAATGTGTTTTATATCTTTGAAAATAAGAGAACTATAGAAAACTATCGTTGTTAATTATTGCAAGGGCTTCACAATCATCAATACTTATTCATATTTTTTTAACTTTGCTGCGTTTAAATCTTAAAAATGATTATGAGACAATATTTATTACTCCAATAGGTAGTCCTTGTACTATTCATTACATCTATACATGAATTTTCATTCCAGGTTTTCAAATGTATGGGAAGTGGGCATTGTTCTTTTTATTAAAGCAGTTACGTCATTATTTTTATGAAATAAAACATAAAAATATTGCGTAGTATACATGTGTTTTAGTAAAATTTTGATGTCTTGTTAAGGTATAACGATGTGAGACGAGAGAGCATGACCCTCTAGTGGACTAATTGGATGAACACTCTTTTAGAGACGACCATCTTAGTCCTAAAGAATAACAACACATATCTGTGATAGAATTGAAATGACTTGCAAAATCACTCACAGTTCCTGTCCTTATATCTAGCAACTAGCGAACTAACTAAGTAACATTCTTAATAACTTACTTATTTAATGGCATTAACTTCCCATCCTAATCCCAACATAAGCTTTGGTCTGTGTCGGTCACAGTTGTCATGAGCGGCAATGGCTCGGTGTTGCATGCTCCTTCCCTATTTTAAATCCACGAAAACAAGAATTGTCGATACTTACACACATATGTATAAACTGATGAAAGACGCCAACGTAATTATTTCAGGCTTCATATCCCTTGGTTTTTTCCGGGGCACACATACGAGTTCAAATAACACGAACAGCAGTGAAACCGTGTGCATGCTGTGATGGTTCCATACGGTGATGAACTCTTCCGCGGATAAAGGCATTAGTAGACGTTTGTCTCTGTTGTATAAGCGCCAGAATAATATATCGCCGAACTGGAAATGTTACAAAAAGTATCAAGAGTATTGTTTAATGCAACATGGATGATTACCATTTTTTCACTTTTTTCAGGTAAGTATAGGTAGTTTTTTTAAATAAACACGATTCTAGGCTACAAGCACATGAATTATTACTATCATCTGTGCTACAAGTAAACATAGTTACCACAGTAATCGGCCCGAGAATACTGCTGAAGAAGAAATGTCTAATCTTGTTCATGAGTTGGACGTTTTCTGATCTCTCCTCAACTTTCCACTCGTACAAGTCGCATACAATACTTAAAATTAAATACGGTCCTAAAAGTAGCTGAAAATAAAATAAAAATAAAATATATTTTTGTGCTTTCTTAATATTGTTTGAATTCGAAATTGTGATCAAGATTAAGAACGAAATCTGAATAAGAAATCTGAGGAATGTAGTTAAGCACTCGACTTCGGCCTTTTAAGGACTCGCTATACGGCTCGGTTTCTTCTCACTATTGAGGAGACTTATAGGTACTATAGAATAGATAGAATATAGAATTGCTAATTCCCGCAAAAATTATGTTATTTACTTCGTGTGCTCACTGTTCAATTTAGTTTGCCTTATGGCATTTTAAAGCCGCTCCGTCAATCTACAATGAATCTTAATCATAGAAGTGGAAAGCTGACATTTGTGTGGGTTGCCATAAAACGAATTCCACATCGAACGGAGTAGGATGGTATTAGAGCGTACTTCGTCAAGGGTTAGGGGTTAAGTATCGCAAGTTTAATATCTCAAAAGTCTCCAATATACCTAACTTAAAGAACTAGGTACTGAGAAAGTAAGGGCTAGTGGGACGCCTTAAAGTTTGTGAATTAAATCTGCCAATCCTTATCGATCTATAATGCGTAATTAAAAAATAGTTCTTCGCATATACGTGTCGGTCATGAGTCATGAGGCACACATTGTAGGAATCGCCAGCAACCACTTACGGGCCATATCGACCAATGAAAACGGTTCCCGAATGCGGGCCATGTGGCATGCCTATCGCTATCCCTCATGCGGGCTCTAATGGTGCGTACAGATTATGCAACATGTTATTTATCTTCTGTTTTATAACACGTCCACACTATCTAACATTGTTGTATAACAATGTTATATAACAATTCAATGCGTGTCATTTCTTAAAATATAGCATATAACATTGTTGCAAAAACTAATAACATGTTCTATAACTTGTTTTTGTAACACATAGCGTCCACATTTGTAAAACATGTTATTTAACTATGTTTTATAACACGTTTTGTTACATAATCTGTACGCACCATAACAATCATGGAATACGTGGGTTAAAAATAGGTTCATATAAATTATTACATATTTATTAGCCTATGCTTTTTTGCAGATACTACCTATGTAATGTTAACGGAAATGTGTTAAATCCGTCATTAATGTGTTAAGTCAAATGTGTTAAGTCCGATATCGTATATGTCGTGGCCACATCGTAGATTTGTTCACTTGAAATGGTCGCATTTCATGAAATGGGCAACTCAGTTTGGCCAGACCGTTAAATCACTTTTTTCACTATTTCACGATTTGGTCATCCACGTTTGGCCAAATCGTAAAAACGCAGAATATAGGGCATAAATTCGAACCGTGACGTCTCCGGCGCTGCGGAAGGTGCAGCCCCTTCGCCCTTGCGTAACAAACGTCATATACATTTCCTAGGATATGTATATACTTATTAAATATTTTTTAAAACTATATTTTAAACATTTCCTAAATAGCTTCGGAATTGTATACATTTCCTAGGAATTGTATAAAGGTCCTAGATTTCATACATTTCCGGTAACATAGATAATACAAGGACCCTTCGGCCTAGAACGTATCTACAACGAAGACCTAAGTGTCTATTCATATACCTATACGTTTTTTGTTAAAAAAGGATTGTTCTTAGTTTAAAAAATATGTTTATCTACCTAATAAGTTACCTACTTTGTTACTGAGATATGAAAAAAAAAACACCAAGAATATATTATGAATCTTCGTCAAAAAGATGATAAAAGGAGAAATATTTTCGACGCGTCAATGCTCCCGCAGATATCACATTTGATCGTGTGAAATATGTTAGAAGAATGATATACGTTGAATAAGTTAACACATTTTTATTCATTTCATTAGTCATACTTTTCTAATTTGAATAAATAAACTACTTATTATATCAATATAATTAAGATATAACCAAATACACTTTATCAATGAACAAAACTGAGACGCGTATTTATTGATGTCACTAACTTATACTCAAAGGTATTTTATGTTACAATTTTATAACGCACGAGCCATTTTATGGTAGAAAACACCATCAGCAAAGGGATCAATCAATACGTTGATGACCAAAGGGGGCGCAGGAAACACATGACAATATTTTAAGAATATTCTATAAAGGTAGGTATGTAGATCCCACTTAAAATGTTAAGGCGCTACAACCGAAATATGTAAAATCGAACGAGCGGAGCTCAAAAACAGAGATGCAATGATTTCATTTATAGGCAAATAGTGAGATAGCAATGTTCTATATTTAGCTTTAATATTATTGACGTAAGTGCCAATTGCATTTTAATTTTTAATTTGAAAACTGTTTCGGTTTTTGAGTTTTTCATTCTTATGAAAACTTAGCTTTGATTATTTACTATGTTTTAAAAATAATTTGATCAACTAATTATTACAACTTTTGTAGTAAACTTGAAAACCAGAACTATTTGGACCTAACTTTAATTTTTTTTTCTATCAAGAAAACTTCTCATTTTACTGGTATTTCTCTTATGAGATTCTTTATTATATAGTGAAGATACATAGATACATCTAAATATCGGAGATATAGACAGTAAGCTTTAAAAATAATCTTAGATCTAAAACTACCATATTTCGGATGTAGCCCCTTAAATTAGAGTGAGTAATAGAGGACTGCAACATGATTAGTGGAGGTAGATGACCTTTTCAAATTTTTGCTCAATCTTTGCTAATAGATATAAAAGTAATAATAATTCACTTTGTGAATATTAATTTTAGTGCAAATAATTAATCTTGTAATATTATACCCACAATTTCTCATAATAAAGCTACAATTGTATTTATTTAAAATAGGTACAAATAATTATATTTGTATTATTAAATATTTTTTCACAATTTATTAGATTTATTGCATTCTCTAACTGATTCTATCCTCTAACTGCCTCTTACCTCTAACGCGGTTCAAGGATACAGGGTCTGATTCCACCAAGCTAGCCAATTGGCATATGGAGAACTCTCAGGTGTGCAGGTTTCTTCACAATGTTTTTCTTCACCGATGCAACTTATAATAAGTTTATACTCAGATATTTTTAAATGAGAAGTGCGTGCAGCATTTTTATGCAGAAACCCTTCCTCGGGAATTAAACGTTCAACCTTACTATCACTTTTAACTATCAAGTCCAAGTACAACATCATAATTAAAGTTATTATTTTCTAAGGAGCGGAAAAAACATGTTTGCTTACAATAGTCAAAAATATCATACTTACATTAAACCAAGTTGTAAGCAATTTCCATTTCAATTTAACGTATAATTGAAACTGTGGGTCTTTCGATTTTGAAAAGTCTTTTCCCAGAAGATACACCGAAGCTACAATTAGATGACACAGCGTAAACACATAGACGCAGAGTCTAATTTTTACTAAAACATCACGGTTGAAAAACCAACTGTTTAATTTCAACATCATGTACGTTGAATACTACCGAGTCTCACGAGGTACAGATTACAACAGAGAATGAATGTTCATGATTAAAACAATAGGTATTTAAAGTGTCAAATTTCCGGGTTTAAACCAATTTCATAAAAGTTGTTATGTTTACTGATGTCGCCCTGTATACCAGCAGAGTTTAAATGTACTCCCTTGTCAATATAAGACGAGAAACAAACGGATAACAGGAAACACAAATTTATCAATCGCGATTCAAGACACGTTGAAATTTTATTAACAACTGTATGGGTGGGTTGCATCATTTAACTTTAACCATAATAAAAGTCTAACCAGCCGTCATTTATCAAGGTCATATAAGCCATTCATTAATTGAACCATTTTAAACAATATCATTGTAAGCATGAGTTAAAAAAAATTGTCGAATTTAAGCCAGTTAATAATAACAACAACAAAAATTAATAGTTTGTCAGTATTTACAGTTTTTATTTTAATTACTTGTAAAATAGTTAGGTACTTGTATTTGCGAGCTTCTTAACTTTTTGTGGTTAAAATAATTTGAAATAGATACCAACATGGAAAACGCCTAGAATATGCACTGACCACGAAATGTATTCTTACCAGTTTAATTAGTAATTACACAACAATGATGATGTATAATCATCTTCTACCTTACTCGCAATGTTTATGTAATTTTCATTAAACAAATCACTTAATATAATTAGTAATTTTATTAGTGCATAATTTATATCATTATTTATTATCACCATCATCATCATCATCATCACAACCCATCATGGCCCTATATTGAGCTCGGGTCTCTTCTCAGAATTAGAATGTTAAGGCCATAGTTCACCACGCTGGCTAAGTGCGGAATGGCAGACTAAGAGAGGAATGGCATACACCTTTGAGATTTGCGAACTCTCCGGCATGCAGATTTTCTCACTCTGTTTTTCTTCGCCCTTACAGCAAGTGACATTATAAATTCTTAAAACGCCATAATTGCGAGAAGTCAAAATACCGGGTTTGAAGGAGTAGGAGCCGAATAATTCACCACTAGGCTATCACTGCCAAAAACATCATGATTGCTAATCGTAAATGTCCAACTGTTGGACTTAAGTCTTCTCTCAAAATGTAATGAGCTTAAATTGCAGTCCATAGCCAACCAAGCTGGGCCAAGTACCTATCTACGGGAAGTTCACATTATAGAGAACATTTATGTGTGTAGGCACTATGGAACCGAAACAGGTATGCATTTCCAATACGCACATTTAGAAAAAGGTGCTTATAGGATTGTAAGATGTGCTAGTACATAATATATACTTATGTAATAACAATTCGTAGGTTTCAAATTGAACGCTAAGATGATTTTATTTTGCGATGCACTCACAATACAAAACCTTAATGTAGACGAGAAAAAACACATACCTACCTAATATAAAGGTTTTTTTTAATTTTATTCTATCATTGTGTCGTTGTTTTCTACAACAGGTTTCTAGTATTAAGCCATAAACAGACTTCCGAGACTACGCAACCCTGAAACCGACAATGGCAATGTTTCTCATCATCATTAAATACAACATTACGTATACTCCGTTCGAATTCCTTTTAATCGCATCCCACACAATGCCAGCTTTCGGTATCTGCGATTAAGGTCCATTGTAGTCTGACGGCGAGTACTTAAAATGCCTTAAGTACATTTTGCTTACAAACTAAATTGAACTGTGAGTCGCACACAATAATGAAGTTATTTTCAGCGTAAAGTGGCAATTCCATAATATTATCCTCAGCGACTTGAATATAGTTGTGTTAACTAAAACATAAAAAAGTGTTTAGTGAACATTTCCCTCATAGCGTTCCCAACATTTTCTACATGCTTACATTCTGTCCACAATAACACTTGGAATCTTACCTTCACATTTTCAATTAATGTTTTCATGTCATACCTACCTTACAAATAGGGATAGCTTTATTATAATAAATTAAATTGAATTGGACTCCCGAAAAGGGGTTTGGGTTCGAATCGTGTTAGAATTTATTTATCTCTTGCTTTAGTGAAAGAAAACATCGGGTGGAACTCTGCAAATATGCGGGCTCGAAGATGTGTGACTTGGCTTCATATACATAGTTCGGTATTTTTTTTGGTGCTATGGAAGGATTTTAACACTAACATTTAACAAACCATGGCAAATAAATAACAAAGTGGGTGACTAAAATAAAGTGAAATACGAAGTTAAGTTAACGAAGCAAGGTAAGGTAAGAGGTCATTAATAAGGGTAACGTTAAGCAATCAAAGAAAAACAAAACAATGTTATGAGATAACCAATTAAATGATTTGAAAATGTACAATGTAGCCTAATTAATAAAAAAACTCGTGTGTAATGGTGCGTACAGACTATATAACAATGATCTATATATATAAAAATGAAACCCGTTTTCCTTGGTCACGGCATCACGAGTGAATGGCTGGACCGATATCACTAATTCTTTTTTTGTTGTATTTGTTATTATTAGGAGAAGGTTCTTACGGAAAAAAATATTAAGAAAGTCTCTCAGAAATATTGAAAAATATACATTTAATATTGCATATTAAAAAAAACGCGCGTAACGAATGTCAATTAAATCCACGACATTTTTGACGTACAGTGACAGCGTCGGCATGGCAACCAACACTGTTTACAAAATTGTCATGGCAACCAAGATTGTTTACTTTAGCGAAACACAACTGACAACGCACGTCATGTCAACTATGGTTTGTTTTGTTTGAAAATAACAAAACGAAAAACATTGATTTGTGTGTACTAATAGAACAAGTCTTTTTGCATTGATATATTATTACTAACTAAAAATGCTGTGACCAAGTGACCAGTCCCAAGAGCAAAGTGAGGCGGCCTGTGGAACGGCTCGATTGACAAAGTGAAGTTACCTACCATTATTGACACCATCACCTGAACCATTGCATTCACTGCTTCGCGGCGAACCACCATTGAGATACTATGTACTAAAGTACCGAACCACTCGAATCACGACATTTTCTAGCCAACACCCAAAAATGCAATGGTTGTTTCCAAATCACTTCATATGGGTCAGACATTATTGAAGAACCAGGATTTAATCCAACTTTCAAGGTATTTTATAATGTTTTTGTTTTTTACGCAAAACTCAATAGAAGTAACATATACCTACTTATTCCTGAAAGAAGTTTAGAATTAAGTAGTACTCCATATTGGTAGAGAATGGCATCAGGAAAGGTTGCAATCTCCGTCATTGAATGTTTGGCGGAATGAAGTTCGCCGGGACAGCTAGTATTTTATAAATATGGACGATATGTGTTACAAAAACAAGTTATATAACATGTTCTTAGTTTGTGCAACAATGTTATATAACTTTTACGCACGAGTTACCTACTTGTGCCTTGTTATATAACACTGTTATATTACAATGTTACTTTAATGTGTACGGTCTTGTTATATGTTTCATTGTTAGACAACAATGTTAGATAGTGTGGACGTGTTATAAAACAGAAGTTATATAACATGTTACATAATCTGAACGCACCCTAAGTTTTAATTTAATCTGACGATGTTGAAAGTCTTGGATATAAGAACAATAAGTTTATATTTTATTAGGTATTGCATTCAAAAAGATCGAAGTTTAGATCACGGGTAACAAAAATAAAATACATGTTCAAGATATCACGAAAAACTTTGAATTGAAAAAGTGATCGAAATCTGAACACATGGTCGTAGGTATACACTTTGTTTATAATACGCACGGACCTAATGTCCCTACTATGCTAAAAAACTATTGAAGAGGATATTAATTCTTATAGCAATTTTTTACTTAAGTATTTACTTTAAGAATTTAGCCTGTCTCTTGGTTTAGCGTTTGATAATTGTGAGCTTGGGATTATAAACGAAGAAGGTAATTATAACTATGATATATTGAAATACCTAACACAAAAAATACCTTTTACTGTGTACTACTCAGAAATGAAATTCAATTATTTTTACTCGTAAGTAAAAAAAGAAAAGTATTAATCCACTTGCCAAGTTTGTAATTGTTATACATCCGCTCAATAATATATTATTATTTTTAATTCACAACAAACTAATTAATTGAATGCGTGTGTAGCGTTAATTTCGCCTTTGTTAACTTTTGGATAAAGATGGAAGCATTATATACCTACTGACTGGTACTAATTGTACCGGACATGGCAAAAACAGCCTTCTCTAGTCATTTTGAAACAAAGAGAATTATTTCGTTTGAGCTGAAACTGCTGAAAGTGCTTCTAATTTCAAAGTAGAATCATCATTTCGAATTAAGGTTCTTTCTTCAAAAATTGCGCGACATGCGATTTTATTAACCCCCGACGCAAAAAGAGGGGTGTTATAAGTTTGACGTGTCTGTGTGTGTGTGTGTGTGTGTGTTTTGGCTGGTGAACATTTATCAACTCTAAAATCATTTGGCATCGTCTCGCTTCATGTGGTTAAGTAAGTATAGGTGGTTTGTATAAAGCTCTTTATAATATATTAAAATGTATCCGGTTTGCAATAGACTTGCTTCGGGCTTCACGGAACAATAAGCCCAGTTTTTACGTCAAGGCGTCGACACGCTTACGTCTTGTCGACATGCATCCCTCTGAGGAATTGCCACTCCCCGCTAAAACTAAACTAATTACCTGTACTCACATTTCAATGCAGATGTAAGTAAAATTTACTAAGGGCGTTTGTAGATCCCGTCGTCAATCTTAAATTTACCTTGAGCGGAAAAACCTAAGTAGGCGGAAAGCTGGTATTTGTGCGCCAAGTAGTTATAACGAATACCAGATCGAACACGAACCCAGAATAAGGGTGCGTTTCCACCGGAGATGTGCGACGGAAATGTGCCTACAAGGATGTGTAGCGGAGCTGTAAAAATGCGCATTAATGTGTGGTGCGAGGATGCGTTGCGAAGCTGTGAAATGTGTCGAAAATCAAATAAATCAAAAATCCAAAGATTTCGATGCTTGGGAAGTAATGGGTTAAATATAAAAGTATCTTCTTTTTCCAATTATCCATATCTATTTTGCGCACTTCTACTTCCAACAAACTCCGTCTATGGACTGGCTCGTACAGTACGCGCAAACCTCGCAACACATCCTTCTCACCACACATTCCTCGCAGCACATCCCTCGCACACATCCCTCGCTTGTTTTGTATGCACAAAAATCTAGCTCCGCTGAGCCGTTTCCACCAGAGCTGTGCTGACCGAGGCGAGATAAATTAAGCGATTCTATTGGTTCTTTACAAACTCATCCCTCGCTACGCATCCTCGCACATCTCCGGTGGAAACGCACCCTAAGGCACTTCTCACACTGTTCTCACACTATTTATTAGCTACGCGACTGCAACGCAATCCAAAATTCGCTGTATCTGACATTTCTCACTGACGACGGCGACGCGTCGCTTTCATACATTGACAAGATCCGAGTCGCTTGCAAATAGCGTTGTGTGAGAAGTGCCTTGTTCTACCGCAAACTGCATTCTCATTGGACTCCCTTTCCACCTCAGTATCAATGCTCGTCAAGCCAGGTTAGGTGCTGGAAATTCTAATGCTGAGCTGCTTCAGTCGCGTTCTTTTCTTCAGTTAATACTTGGTTAACAGCAAGACGAGGCAATGCCGCATCATTTCCGGATATGTATTTGTATTTATGCATGTGTGTCCAGATATGGATGTGTCCAGCAAAGGACATCGGAATCTTGCACTGTAATGTGGGAAAACGACATATTAACTGAAAAAAAAACACATTGTTTTACGAGTCAGTGTACCTACCCACCCACGGTAGGCAGTTGCTCGATTCACTGTTTCGAGTCAGCACTTCATGACAATGCCAAGAATGTATGAAAGATTTGCCGGTACTGTGACGGGACGGTGACTTCACATATATGTGTGAATCGAGCTTAATCATTATTTTCTTTGTTATTTAAGATTTTTTATTTGACTTTTGACTTTGAGCATTGCTTATTCAATCAAGTTGACGTTAAGGTATTTTTTTTTATTTGACTTTTGACTTTGAGCATTGCTTATTCAATTAAGTTGACGTTAAGGTATTTTTGTGATGTAAATGTAACGTAGGTATGTATATGGCTATTGTTAAATTTTTGTGTCGTATTTATATCCACTCATAACTCCTGCTCTTTAGGTACTTAGTCATCAGTTCTATTGTTTTTTTTCTCAAGTGTCTAACATACATAATTATATTATTTAATTAGAAGCTCGTGTGATTATTTTAACCGACATAACTTTTTTTTATTAATGAAACAATTAAAATAAAACAAAACTATCATTTAAGCTTACTACAATGTATTTTAAAATCGTACTCAAAGCGTTTAAGCCGTTTCTGAGGTTACCGCGAACATCATCACAGAAAAACCGGCCAAGTGCGAGTCGGACTCGCGCACGAAGGGTTCTGTATCATTATGTATAAAAACGCCAAAAAAATCTGGTCTGTTGTATGAAAGCCTCCCTTAAATATTTAATTGTTTTATTGTAGCGTAGCCACATATTACCCACAACGCCATCTCTTGGACCGAAAGGTGACTAAACTATCGCTGAGGCGTCGAAATTATGGGCGCTTAAATATTTATTTTAGTCTATTTTTTAGTATTTGTTGTTGTAGCGGCAACATAAATACATCATACATACATCTGTGAAAATTTCAACTATGTCACTATTACGGTTCATGAGATACAGCCTGGTGATAGACGGATGGACGGACGGACAGCGAAGTCTCAGTAATAGGGTCCCGTTTTACCCTTTGGGTACGGAACCCTAAAAAGAGAGAAAGATTTTTTTGCCAATCAAAAATAATGCGTTTTAGTGATTCATGTTTTAAGATGAAATGAATGGTTATAAAATTCTCATGGCACACACACTTACGTAGACCATCGCGGGAATAGTGGGAATAGCTTCCTAGAACCTCAAAACATGAAGATCTTCCCTGTTTTGGAAATTTTCAATTATCTCAGCGTGAAAAAAACTAGAATATTGCATTTTTCAGCCCTTATCCTATCTCTATATGAAAATAAAAATGCAAATTAAAAACATAAATACTGTTTCACATTTATATGTATTGTTACAATTTATTAGTAAAATGGGCTACGAAGAGTAAGAAAAGGAATTATTCAATTTTATTCAGTCCCTTCTTTCTAGAGTAGGTATGGTTCGCTGACCAGCTAAGAAGCATTAGTAAAGAAGCCTCGTTAAATGTATTTATCCTGGAGGATTAACTTAGAACGGTATATAATTACAGTGCAAGCGCATCTGAGAGGTTTTACTGTCACAGGATATAAATGGAGCAAATGACATTTCTTACCAGATAGCTAGCTCAGTTGTATTACAAGTATTTCTTCTGTCGAGTTAAGGATACAGATTTTTTTCAGAACCTTTTACCAGTTAATGTTGTATCTTGTTAAAGGTCATCTACTTTTTCTGAAGATGCATTCATATGGCGATGGTTTGAATCGGATCGGCACTGGAGCCACGTGGTAAAGTACCTATGCTTTGAGCTTTCCAAATTATGAAGAGAGACCTGTGCTCATGTGTGGGTAATTAATGGAAGGAGGTCGGTTTATCTTTAATGTGCAAAACAATAAGTTATAGGTAGGTTTGACTTATTACTATCTTGTTACGAAGTGTAAGCTCTAACAATCGTATCTTCACAGGCACCTGCTTATCATTGTTTGCATCCTCCAACTAGCCTACTAAGGGTTGTTTTATTTGAACATCCTTACCCTACTATCGTTCATTAAGTGATATTGCGTGTTTTGTAATACAAAAGGTGTACCTAGAATAGGGATAGTCAAATATCGCGCTAAAAGGTATATTTTTCTAACGAATTCAACTTATTTATTTTGAATTGAATGTGAAAAGTATACCGGCTATTGAATTGCTTGATTGAATACTAAAAGTATTTACACAAAGTGGAATTCGAATTAGTTTTACGTATTTGTGCAACGCGACAATTCTGTCAATTATTTTCGACTATAAGCTTCGATGTCTGAATGAACCAAATGAGTAGGTATCTTTATACTTGAATTTATTTTTTATGTAAATAACACAATAATGAGCAGACAAACATTCTGATGATGAGTAATGATGACTGATGAATGTTTGTCATTGATAATGAATCACTCAAGGTCAATAGTGATATCTAGTTTACCTAAATAATTTTAAAGTACTTATCAATCATCATCATCACCACTCCCCATAACTATCACATTCCTGGATTCGCTCTTCTCTCACGATGTGAAGGGTTCTATACGAAATTGGTTTTAATGGCAACCTACACAAAAGGCAGTTTTCCGCCCCTGTAATTAAGGTTCATTGTAGATTGACGGTGACAATTTAAAATGCCTTAAGTAAATTTAAAAAATGCCAAAGCTAAATTGAACTTTGAGCACGGGTAATAAAGTTTTTAGCGGAGACTTTGAAAACGTTGTGAAACACGTATGTGTCTTCTGTGTCCTAGTCTTCAAGGTGTGTGTATCTAGGCATATTTCCTCACAATGTTTTCCTTCACCGAAGCAAGTCATACTTTATTTATATTACACTTATCAATTTTGTGAATTAGAGGCTCTTATGAGACTCGAATATTCGGATAATTGAGTTTATAAATATTGGAAAGGATCGGAGGAAATAAATATCAAACCGGTGTGATTAAATGTAGAAAAATATATTATTACAGATAAGATATATTATTACAGATATTTTTATATTTCTTTAATAACAAACTAATGTTGTTCGCGAAGACCCATTTCACATTTCATTCTAAAAAGGGAAGGTGCGCTTAGTATTGACACGGAATATTCCAGATCTGTAATTGAAATAAAAGAAGATTAATTTTTACATAAATCAACGCATATTTGATCGGTTAGCTGTGATTTAATTCATTAATGGCTCACCACTACTGAGCACAGGTAATAACACACCAAATGATAAGCCACAGAACAGAGGTAATGTAGGTATTATTGAGTTTCGGGAATTCATTTCTCTCATATTGTGAAATGCGAGAGATGTACATATTATAAAAAAAAAATGAAATAGATAAGTACAATAATTGAATAGGAAGTCAAACTATAGAGTGCAACGTCTAAAAAAAGAGTAGGTACTCTTTAATTATAACGTAATTAAGAAATTACATGTTCCGTAGGTACGGAACATGTAATTTCTTAATTGATATTCTGTAGCCATACTCTTAATTTAATAAAAATGTTATTATTGTAAAAACAAAAAACCCGACTGCTTATAAAAAGAACTGAAAAGAAAAAAAACAAGTTTCATAATATCCACATAAAAATCTTCATGGTGGCACATGCAGTGACAAACGTACTTGTGATAAGTCAGGGGGGCAAAGTGCGCCATACTTTTTTCATAGTTGACTTTGGTGCAATATTACTCGTTTTTAAGTTAACGAATGACACATGTCGTAGTTCCATAACAATCTGTGATATTTTGCAATTACAACCGATGTCTTATCATTAGAATCTGACAGTAAATTAATGATTTTTAGCATAAAATTTGAAAACAGTCTGACCAGGCGCACTTTGCCTACAAATCGGGTACGTGCGCCTAGTATTAATAAAACGTAAAAATGAAGCATTAGAATAAAAACAGCTTGATATTACTATAAGACAACAAGCAACGAAACCCAATGCATTTCATTTTATTGAATAGGCACATTCTAGGAGAATCTATGTACTAAAAACCAAATATCGGCTAAGTGCGCCATACAATCAGCATGCAGAGGCTGTAAACATTTTTTTCTAAATATTGATAATCGAGTGCCAAGTTTATTTTTTCTTTTAAAATCATATTTTTTTTATTTTTATTTAAATGCTTAAAAAATAAAATTTATATCAAATCAAATCCACGAATGTACTATATTATCCACAAAAATTTAATGCGATATTAAATTTGTATGTATTTCACTGATAAACGTAGGTATATTGTGCAAATCTATATTTATAAAACTCTTGCGTTACTGAGTGACTGACTAACAGACGACGCATAGCCGAAACTACTGAACGGATGAAGCTGAAAATTTGGCATGTATGTTCCTTGGGGAGTGTAGGGGAGCACTAAGAGAGGATTTTTGGAAATTCCCTCTCTAAAGGGATAACCTGAAAAAAAAACTTATACGCGGACGAAGCCGTGGGGGAAAGCTAGTTAAAGTTATATCTAAATCTGTTGAAGATACCGCTTTACAATTTGCAAGATTTGACCCATCCATACAAAGAAGCAAACATTCGAAGTGAAATAAAAGCTTTTTAAAAAGACACATTTTAAAAGGTTTGTAAACTCTGGATTGCGGCGAAGTGCGCCATACAAAATGTCAATATGGCGCGCTTTCCCAACTTTACAAATTTGAGGTTAGAATATTTAACTTTAAAAAATTATATTAATTTTACGAGATAGGAGTGATATAATATCAAAATCTTACAGCAAAATATTTAAACTGTGCACTTAACTGACTCGTATATCGGAAAAAGGTCGATTTCTTGAGATTTACGACGATTTGTCGCCCTACTCATCTCTCCTCACCACTTTGAATAAGAGTGAAAATAAAATGGCGTGTTTTTGCAACTTACATGACTACAGCCATCTGTGACTCTCAACAAGAACTAAGACTTAGTTTGTAGCATCGATGTAGGATGTCACTACTAGTAACCAGTCAGTAGTTTTTGAGATATTTGTAGTAGGCGCACTTGCCCGGTAGGCGCAATTTGCCCCCCTCACCCTATATCTTTTTTTGCCCGTTGGTAACAGTATTGTTTGTCCCCGCCTGCAGCACCATGAAGATTTTTATGTGGATATTATGAAACTTGTTTTTTTCTTTTCAGTTCTTTTTATTAGCAGTCGGTTTAGTGTTTTCGCCGAAAAATTCTACTTTTTAGGATGGTTCTTAACAATTTGTGTTAAAACGTGTGCCTAAACGGTATATTCATATAGCCTGTGCCACTAACACAGTTCTGACGAATTCAACGATATCTCATATGTTGAAATCCGTTCAACCGTTTGGGCTGTGGGGCCCGACAAAGAAATGGACATACATACAAACATACATACATACATACACTCGAAAAACATAACCCTCCTTCTGACGCAGTCGGGTAAAAAGTCAATTGTAAACTGTTCCTTGAGCAGTTCTTATATTGAAAAAAAAGCCACGATCCTATTACATATTTTTGTATACGCACCCAAATTTAGTGAATTGGTTGTTACCCATCTTTAGGGTATACCCATGGCAATTGTTAGCCCACAATTGGAATGTATTCGCACATCTGTTGGCTGTCAGGTGGTCGTGGATGAGGGTGGCTGCGAACATCTCCCAGGCTCGGTTATGGCTGCAAGTGTTGCAGCGGAAACAACCTGGCTGATGACTTCCGCCGTTGGGGAAGAAGTCGGTATGACCGATGGCAGTTCCCAGGCCATTCGGCTTAAGCCCATCGCCATCAGTGTGAATGACCTCTACGTATTGTGCATCGGTAAAGGTTAAGCGGTTGGAGTTTCTTTCCCATTGGCTTCTGGCTGGGTCCAGGCCTGAAACATTGTTACAAGATAGATATATATCATTAATAATGCAACACACTCAGCCTCACATTACAATTTCCTTTGTCGTGGGTGCCATGAACTACATCTTGTCTTGTACAAGGTCACACACCCTGACCGAGAACGAAATTTTAAACTCATCATTAAAATTTCCGCCTGGACCCTTGGTACAGCGATCCGGCGTGTTAACAAAACAACCCGTCACATAATTTTCATTGAAAAGCATTACCAGTTATCCTAGCCACTGCGCCATTGAGAAACTTTCCAGTAAAGCCAGCAACATGAGCTCCAAGATTGAATCCAACGATGTGCAATCGGTTGAGCTCAACCCTCTCAGCCTTCACCAGACTGGTGATGAGGTCCGCGAGACCTCTCGCAACGATAGGCACGGCGAGGACAGCATTCCTATAGCTCTGTTGGGCTAACGCTGACCAGTCAACGACGATCACGTTAAGGTCATGGCCAGTCAGGAACGCTGCAAACCAAGATATAAATGTTCAAGATGCAAAAGAATTGTGGAAGTATGAAGGTGTGAATTTGTTTTCTTTGTTATTATAAAATCGTTGTAATTCACATTTAAATACGCTAGTATTAAATTAAAAGGTCACTCACTCCTAACGAATTATAAAAAATCGCTTGATATATAAAGATAAAATTAGGCATAGCGGTAGTTTATAGTTAAAAGACGTCTGCTAAGAAAAATGTCATATTTTACTTCTATGAGTAAAATAGGGCATGAGAGTTTATTTGAAACTTCGTCTTTTTAAAACAGTCGTTTTGAAATTTGGTCTTTAGGATTATGGTAAGAAATTATATTAATATTTCAATGATTTAAATAAAGAAATAAAATAAACTTAGAAATAATAGTTACTTGTGTAAATAAAATGAACCTACTTCCACGCGGGCCAAGCAGCGAGCATCAGCTAGTTCAATGTTATTACTAAAATATAAGAGATTCTCTAGTGGGAATTGATGCATTTTGTTTATTTATTTTTGCGTCCCACTCTAATTTCAATTTAATAATAGTTTATGAGCCTGCGTTCCTGGAAATTCTAAAATTCCAGGAAGGCGTTTCACTGAATCACGTATGCTTGAATTTTACTCATACTATGAATTTTACTCCTCCATGTATAAACTTTAATATACTCCTTCGCGCAAGGAATTAATTGAAATTGAAACGTGATTTTAAAATTATAAAGTTAAGGGCCTGGTCAAGGCAGGAATACGACATAAACCGAATATATAATATTCAAATTAAATATATTAATTGTTCAGTAATATTATAATTAATGTGAAAGTGTTTGTTTATTATACCTCCTCATTTTAACAACTTGTTAATTATACAAATAATTGTTAATTAATTTGTAATGATATCGCATATTTTAACGTGGACAATTGATGCACCAGGGATGATTTATTATCATGGCATATTCTTACATGATTAATTTTAACATAATATGAAAATATTGTTATTAAAGGATTATTATCATGGCATGTATTTACTTAATTAAATATTAATTAAAACATGAAAATAATATTAGATCTTACCATCTTTCACAACGGGGTTCAAGGATCTAAATGCACTGCCTTGATGACCATGTATGATGATGGCCGTGTCACGAGACTTAATGATTGGTGAATCATTGATCGAGTCTTGCGAATGCGTAAGTTCGTAACCCTGTCGGTGATATTCTCTGGAATGAAATTTAATTATTCACAAGGGCATAATGATAAGCCTTTGTAAGTTTGTAAGTAACTTTGTAAGTAACTGTTTTGGATATTGATAAAGAAAGTCAAAGTCAAACTGTTTATTTCATCTAGGAATTTACAAATTCACTTATGAACGTCAATTTTTTGATTCTACCACCGTTTTGGAAAAGTGCTTGAGGAGAAAAAAACGGCGAAAAAAAACTCCTCCGCATCTTTTAAAATAAAAATTACAATATTACTTAATTGATACAGGTAAGCACTAACCTAGCGGAGTTGGTTGCAGAGCTGGTAATTTCCATGCCTTTTTGTCATCTAAATATTCCTGTATACTATAGTAGCTCTTGTCTACGAGTTGTGCTTTTACATGCTTCACCCTTTGGATTCCAGCGAAGCGTACGTACTATGGGTTTCATGACATGAATTCATGTCGTTGGAGTTTAATGAAAACAACTCTGAAGGCAGGTCACGGATTGCCTTAGGGACTTTATTATAGAACTGTACACCAAGCCCCATAAAAGAACGCTGCACTTTACCTAGCCGATATGAAAGCGTCGCCAAATCATGCATCTTTCTTGTTAAGCGATTATGATATTAATGTCACCTATTTTATAGACATGAATGGTGAAATAACTGGAATTTTTTCTTATTCATTAGGCCTTTTAAAAATCGAACAATTATTCGCTTCAGCTCATGTTTATTTATGCCGACAAATTAAGATAATTAACCCATGGGAACATTTCGCGTATTACACCAAGCAGGTACCATAATTAAATAAGTATTTACCTATCTATGATTAATTAATTTGGTTAATGTTGCCGTTGGTCATTGGGCACTATTTTGGTCTTGTCCAATTAGTGGATAAAATAAAATAAATAAATACTTACTTTACTTTACCATTGTATTACGTGGTACTATAATTATATTATATCCATACTTCCATACTAATATTATAAATGTGAAAGTGTGTTTGTTTGTTTGTTTGTGGCTCTTTCACGTCGCAACGTGTCTATTATATGATATGGTTTATGTGTGTGGAGAGAGAGATTAGATAAGTGTGAGAGAGGGTGGAGAGTGCAGTAGGCTACTTTTTAACGCGGTAAAACATCTCATTCCCACGGAAAGATCGATGTTTTGTTTACGTTGCTAAATATTTTGTTCTGGATGTTGTTAATAGATGGCGTTAGTAGTTAGTAAAATTCATTTGCAACTTCTGAATTACGCATCAAGTAAAGTACAGGTAAGTAATTTGATGAAGTCATAGATACTAAATAATCAATATTTCAATTTCAATATTTCATAGATACTTATACTTATATACCTACTCATAAATTCGATATTGTATTTTGAATTCGAACTGGATAATTTTTTGTTTCGATTTTATATTAATATTGTAATGTAAATGAATTAGAGTGATAAGACATAAGTACCTACGCTTTGATTTTGGTCTTGATTCACTTCATGAATTGGTTTGGTTGACTGTTGTTGTTTTGGTTCAAAATAGTAATAAGTTTTAAGGAAAAGTACTTTAGATATTTTATGAGAATTATTTATTAAGCTTCAATAGTTTTTAGCTTTTTAGTTAGTGGTAGTCACTTATTTATCCACCAGAAAAATGTCATGTATGTATTGTATGTTAAACAACTCATTGTTAATTCTTTTTGACCATGCGGGCGAAGCCGCGAGCATGAGCTAGTTATTTTATATAATGGTCGATAAACGAGTGATGAGGCACTTGATGGTATGATGGTAAGTGGTACCTAATTTTTTTAATCAATCCATAGGCGAATTTTAACATTAACCGTCAGATGCCACGTTTTCTTGTTAGTCATGTCATAATAATTACACCACCCTGGCCAAGTGCCGATTTGCAGACTTTACACATCTTTGAGTTTTGCGAACACAATAGGTTTTCACACAATGTTTTCCTTCGCCGTAATTTGTTAAGTCAGTTATTCACAAACAAAAACTTTGAATTTTATTATCTTACCTGGTGTAAACAAAGTATCTATTTAAGCTTCGATTCTGACTATTGTTCGTATAACCAAAGTGAGCTGTGTCAGCACAGAGGCCATCTAAAATAAAGTAAATTGTATTAGAATAATTGATACTACACTGCTAATCATTAATCATCCTATTTAGCAGGGATGTTATGGATATCCGTAACCGAAACCGAAACTATCGGATATCCGAAATAAAAATATAACCGTAACCGTAACCGTATCCGCTAAAAAAGTTTGGGATAATTTCGGATAAGGGCAGAGTCTAATTAAAACCCGTTACGACAGGTTTTTGTTTCACCAGTCACCATGTAAATATGGCATATTTGTTATTTTTAGTCGTAAATGAGTCAGATCAATATTTTTTGGTATCACCCTATCTAAATAGTAGGTAAGTAGGTCTCATTAACAAAGATGTTCGCATTGGCCTCATGGGAATACTAGTTCCCCATGCCCAGACACCTAAATAATAATAATAATATTAAAAACCGCATTAACAACCTAGTCAATTTACTAGTTAATATTGAATTATTTCACCAATAAAGTGAAGGAAAACATTTGTACTGCGTACTAAATTAAGTTATAATTAAGGGCAAAATGCGTCCAAAATCAAGTGTGACCACTCAGCTTCAGACGACATGAATTCATGTTAGGCGACAAATGTGATTTCCGCGCGCTCTGAAATGTGGTCATTTTTTGATCATGATAAACTTCTTATTATAAAAAGCATTGTAATTTCAAGTGTCCCAAAATTCTCAGTTTCCCTTATCTGACTTATTCATTGTATTACCAAATGATAACCCAGACTTGATAGTAAATACTCGTAATTAATTGTAATCAAATTATTACATACTATTTTTTTACTTTAATGTAATATCCGTAACCGAATCCGAAACCGATATAATTTTATTCCTATATCCGTATCCGTATCCAGATCCGAAACTCCGTAACATCCCTACTATTTAGTACACATATTATATTGTATACAGTAGCGAAGTAGCAAGTGTTAGCGTAATAGGCTTTTATCATATATATTCTTGGGTCTATGCACCCATCATTATCACAAACCATTATCCACCTGCTCAACTCGGGATTCCGCTCATTAGGTGAGGGTTATGCCATCATCCCATATGTAACCCGTACGATGGCGAAAGGAATGGCAAGCAAAATAATAATTATGGACAATTTTCCGGCGTATAGAACTTTTGGTTTTACGATAGTTGCTTTCAGCAAAGTAACTACTAATATGCAGACAACTCTTAATAATTACAAGTTATTAGGTATCAAACGGTAGACTACCTGTTAGGTTATTGCTATGTAGTGTAAAGGACGGTTGTTTAAGAATTTTGATAACGATTTTGATATCAGGATATGAAAAATTACTGACGACAACTAAAGTACCTACCTACTTATTATATGATTAATATCGCATTGTTTTACAAACCCTTAAATAAAAATACAGTCTGCAATATAACGAAATATAGCACTAATTATTTACGCTTATACCTACATGTTTAGGTATAATAAAATCACTTACACACAAAAGAAGTACAAAGTAAAAACAGAGTAATCATTTCGATATACCACACCTCAGTTTAGACAAAGTAAAATGTGCGCTTCCTTTCATATGTTTGTTTTTTTATACATGTGAAAATGATAGGTATCAATTAGTCGTATTCTACGAGTATAGATAACTCCTTAATGTAACTTACGTTAACAAAAGAAAAAACAGTTTGCCGACAGATAAGTTCATTATTTTGCATTCATTTTTTGATTATTTATAAGAAACTATAGATAAGATATGAGATGACATCATTTTAAGGGTGAATTTCTTAGGCGTGTTTTTTACGCGGCGCAAGTGAAAATGGTAGTGAAAGATGCTTTATTATCATACATATATTTTTTTTTATTTACTTTAAGTAGTAACCTATACCCGGCAAAAATATTTTTTATGTAGGTTAACTCTTACATTAAAATAAAAAATGTTGAACCTCAGATTTTTCAACCTCGGTGGTTGTCCCTGTTCCAGTTTCTGTTGTTATATCCTGATTAATAGAAAATATATGGACCAATTATGCTTATATAGACTATTTCATTCAATATATGAATAATTGCAGCATTAGAAAAATGTACATATATTCATTAATACAGCAATACAATTTGGTAAATGGTAAGGCAAAACACAAGTGTCCCAAAAATTTTTTTCATTTCGGTGAATAAAAGAGTGACAAGGATAGTTATGGAACGAAGAGTTCTAGAACCTTCCCCCTTCACATGAACTCAGCAGCAGCCACGCGCAAGCTTTTGTCGGTAGAGATGGTCTGTTGCGTCGTTCCGTGTTCCCGCTAGGATCGTCAGTATTTCACATCGGTGTCCTCAGGTATTGATTCTTTTCATTTCCACGAATGGGTTTATTTTATGTCTCAAAATGCTAAAACTAGTAATTTTGTATTCTTAACAACGCTTTAAGTAGAACGTTTATCGGAGTAGAATTTATTCAATCCTAACAATTAGATTCTTTTATATTTTAAATTTTTTGCCCCGTATTTTAATCTAGGTGTTTTCATCTCGGTGAATTCGGTGACCTATACTGGTCACCGACGTGAAAAAAATTCACTGTAATGAAAAAAAAACATTTCGGTGAATTTCGGTGTTGAGTTGTTTCATCTCGGTGGACATTCGTTTCATTTCGGTGTTAGTAACGGTATTTTGATACAGGATGATTGTGTGATAATGAACATTATCTATTGCAAGTGTTCAATTTACGATTATCAAAATATATAATTAAATCTGTCAAAAATCTATCTCGGATAGCTAAATCCGTAGATAAATTGAATATTGATACCGATCGTAAGTAGATTTATAACTACAAATCATTTCATTTAATAATTTAGGTAAGTAACATGAGCAAAGTTAACATTTTGGTATAGATGTTACTATTACTTGCTCCACAAATGCTTCTGTTATCGCGGATTGAATATTGATACCGATCGTAAGTAGATTTATAACTACAAATCATTTCATTTAATAATTTAGGTAAGTAACATGAGCAAAGTTAACATTTTGGTATAGATGTTACTATTACTTGCTCCACAAATGCTTCTGTTATCGCGGAATTATTTTTTGTATTAAAGATTCCAAAACGGACAATTACTTTGAAAGTACAAGTATTTTTCTACTAAAGTTTACTATTTCAATATACCTGTACTCTGTCAGTAATTTAAAATTTTGAAACATAAAATTAAAAAAATTTAAGGTATCTCCTTGATAAAATAATATTTTTGTCATAATAAGTGTAACAAAAACTTGTAAGTCCATCTTAAAAGACTCAAAATGTACCTGTGAATTATTAATAATAAATTAAAAATACTGTTTTTTTATAAAGTTTTTCTACTGCTACCGGCCATTGTTATTGACTTTAAACTTTAAAATTTTATTACATTATTTTATTACACTACTTTTATTTGCTAGTTGTCATGGCGGATTTCATATTTATTTTTTATAGAAAGTTACCTATGAAGTAGATACTAAATAAGACACCTACCTATTATCACTTGAGTTGGATGGTGTTTAGGCAATGCTTTCTTTATTATTTTTAGATCACGCTGTATAATATTTCGGTGAATTTTCATTTCAGTGAATATCTTTTCATTTCGGTAAACGGCGGTTTAATTTGGGTGACATCGAAAATTGAAACTCTTAGCATTCATTTGTTTTTCAAATTATTTTGTTTCCATTACTCTTCTATATTATATAAGTTCACGGTGAACAATAATGTGAAAAATAAATTCACAAAAACTCATAAATGAAAAAAATCACCGAAATGAAAAAAAATATCGGCTTGTTGAAATTCACCCTTAACTTGATACATTTTCTAGAAAAATATTTTCAAGTTAGAATAAAAATTGCTTTAAAATATCTAGCAGGAAGAAAAAGACACCTTGCTTTATCAGTTGGTATACCAAATGAACCGAAAAATGGAGTGCAAGAAAATGTCAAGAGAACGAGTAAGTAAGTCTACTAAAAACTCAAAAGCTACCAAAACATTGAGTGACACATGTTAGGGTGCGTACAGACTATATAACAAAACATGTTATATAACTGTGTTTTATAACATATTTTATAAATAAGGACGATACAGTCAATCGGGGTAACTTTGATTCTTTAGGGTAACTTTGACAGTCCGCTCCCAAAAAAGTTTTTTATTTTTTACGTGAAAAGCATTTGGCGCATAAAATTTATTTATTACATTTTATGTACATAATGAACGTCGTAAATGTAATCTTAAATAAAAAGTAGTTTTCAAATAAAGCTTAAGTATATAAAAAACTTTCTTTCAAAAACGTGCGAAACTATTGGTGTTTTTTTCCGACGTAAAAGTTTTTAGATATTTCTCAAAACTTTAATGCTATCAAGGTGTGTTATAATATAATACAATCTTTTACATGTGTTCTTTCGATACAATAACAATTTTTAATTAATTTTCAATTGCATCTTCGTTAAAATGACAAATAATACCGGTAAGTCCGATTTTGAACAAATTCTGAGTAACTTTGACGGTGTCAATGTACCCTGAGTTTGTATGCGTTTTACCAGTCAAACATCCAAGGGCCCCGGGACTTCAGTATTTTCCCAGAAATTAAATGGATGGAATCTCGTAGTATACAATGTGTCTGGTCACCAGTGTCGAAGACTTAAGGGTGATGAAATATGCTATTTTTATCGACAAATCACTATCCAAATTTTCTCTTGCCCCCTCCATGATAAAATAGCAGCCATTTTGTTTTTTCAACCTCGAAGCTCGGGCGCCTGTACTGTTTTAATCATTGCTGTCGATGTAGACATCTTAGGAGGACAAAAGATGTCTCATTTGAAAGCTAACAATGTAGGTAATCAACTGATGATACATTTTATTTAATATCTTTATCACAGAAGAACAAAAAAGGATTTAAAAAACAAAATTCAATATTTTTTCATTGATTTTTTTGAGTTTAGTACCTTTTACATGAAAACTAACCTGTTAAACTACTTTTTTTTTGTTGTCTTGTCATAATACAGGATGTCACCTTCATAATAAATGTTAAATCAAAACCATAAGTAAGGTAGTTAGCAGTAGTTAGGAAGCTAGAAAGCTTCAGTGTCAAAGTTACCCATATAGGGGTGGTAACTTTGACACACAACAAAATTGCAATATTTTTATATATTTTGTCATTTTTAATAATTTGACAATATGAAAACCAGCCCGAGAGCACTGATTAACTCATAACTTTTATCTTATAAGTGAAATAGTAAGAGTTTTTAAAGAAAATACAGCGGTGATGTATCAAAGTTACCCCGATTGACTGTATGTTGTGTTTTGTTATATGTTTCATTGTTAGACAACAATGTTAGATAGTGTGGACGTGTTATAAAACAGAAGTTATATAACATGTTACATAATCTGTACGCACCCTTAGATGTCTCAAGACAGTCTATGTAAGTAGTAATATATCTCAGACCAATCTTGGATAGGACTGTAGGTACCTAGTTGTTGCCAAGCTTCGTTAAATGTCATATACCTACTGATTGACCTGAAGTAAAGGTGAGTCCTCTTAGGAATTGTTTGCCTAGGTTTTTATGTCGCCTTTCAATCATCGCCACACACGCGAAAGTACATTTGGATTCAAGTAAACTATAAGACAATTTGTTTTTCTGTGCGTAAAATTTGGAATGAGCGTTATTTGAAGTATTTCTGAAGCGCTACGAAATTGTTTTTTTAATGGAATTAAGTTAGCAAACGATCATGCAGCATCACCCTTCTGCTGGTGCCCAAAACAACTGTAACCGAGCTAGAACAAGACATATTTTATGGTGCGTACAGACTATATAACAAAACATGTTATAAAACATAGTAAAATAACATGTTTTTTTAATGTGGACGATATGTGTTACAAAAACAAGTTATATAACATGTTATTAGTTTTTGCAACAATGTTATATGCTATATTTTAAGAAATGACACGCATTGAGTTGTTATAAAACACTGTTATACAATAATGTTATTTTAATGTGTACGGTCTTGTTACATGTTTCATTGTTAGACAACAATGTTAGATAGTGTGGACGTGTTATAAAACAGAAGTTATATAATATGTTACATAATCTGTACGCACCCTTAGGGACTGGGATGGTTAGTCACTGGACTAATATCCTCTACCAACTGTAGTAGAGTGTATTAGAATAATATATGATTCGGTTAATTTGTTATTAACATGGTTTAAGATTTCTCCGCTATCACCGACGATTTTCATGATTTGTTATGGATATCATGACGTGCCTGTTGCGATTCGTCTTTCAATTGCCTATGAAAAGTAAATAGAATATTTGTTTGTACTTCTGGATACCTATGAAAAGTATTTGTGAATAAGTCACATTAGTATCACAGTCATGTACCTACTGATATAGACTCACTTGTAAACTTGATGTAAACTAATAATGAAATTAATTTGCAACTAGTTCTATTAAGCGCATTTCAGGAACTCGTGATTAAATTGCTGCTTGTATCTTCAAGTTTACAGGGAACTCTCGTGTGCTTTCACAGTCCAGTGCTTATGTCCGTTATTTTTGTTATTGTAACTTGTTACTGTGAGCGGTGATAGCCTGTGAGCGGTGATAGCCTAGTGGTTAAGAATTCGGCCTCCTATTCGGAGGGTCCGAATTAAAATCCCAGGGCACGCACCTCTGACTTTTCGAAGTTATGTGTTTTTAAAATATTACTCGCTACAAACGGTGAAGTAAGACATCGTGAGGAAACCTGCATGCCGGAGAGTCCGCAAAACTCAAAGGTCTGTGAAGTGCGCCAATCCGCACTTGGCCAGCGTGGTGGGCTATGGCCTTAACTATCTCATTCTGAGAAGAGACCCGTGCTCAATAGTGGGCCATGACGGGTTGAGTTGAACCTGTTACTGATACATCTAACGGCTATCCATCAAACCTATTACTTATCAATACTTTATCTACCCAAACTTCTCAATAGATACAAAATGTGGTGCAAGGGCGTGCGTACTTGCAACATTCCGGACAGCTCTCCGTACAAATGCTTAAGTATAATTAAGGAGTTAAGCTCGACATTCTCTATAACTTTTCAGTATTTGTCAATACCGAGGTCTGAAATATTTATAAAAACATGATAGTTTAAAGAAACTCATAAAATTGAGTGCTAGAGAACGACCCGCTTTCAAAACCTCTGAAGACACCAATCTTCTGAGGTTTTGAAAGTTTGTTGGCACTCGCACAACTATCCATCAAATCGTTGATCGCCAAAAATGAAGACAGGTGACCCAAAAATCTCTGCTTCAGTGTCCTTAATAACGAGGCAGTAGGTACTAGAGAGCGAAAATTTCAAGGACTATTTTGTGCTAGATGATCTAATATTAACCTTGTCCTCAATATTCAAGTGAACAAAATTGGTTGCTGTCAACATGCTATCGAAGTATGTTATATACGAATGTCCCCGCCATCATTGCACCCTATTAGTTGGTAGAAACGCTGATTGATGAAACGACTCCTGTTATTAGATGTTACGCGAAATATTACAAAGACGTTTCAATGACAAAAGTATCTTTTAATACCGTGAATTTTAAATTAAAATACCTTGCCAATAAACTTATCGCTTCAAATATTCACCACCGACCAAAACTGTTCTAATAATGGACAAGCTAACCAAGTGGAAGTTGTAAGATTTTACACATAGGTGAGACACAAAACTTTATGGGGAAGTGTCAAGTGTGCAAACTTCACGATTTTTCCTTCGCAAAAGCAAGTGGCAATTTGTTTCAGATATATATGTTTATGTACACATTACTTTCATAGCTGAGGAAGCAAGTGTCCATGCACAATTCGAACCTATAAATGTAAAAAGAAACGAAAAATCGAATAAATAAAAAATTTAAAAATATGTTAAGTTTATATGATATGATGTTCGTTATTTAGCATTATGAGAATCATTTTAATTTTGAAAATAAAATTTAAGATTAAGATACTAGGTATGTATTTTTCTGTGCTGTAAATTGGCGTAGTCCTCATTGTGTCACCGGTATATAGGTATCTAATTCCTCCTCGTATCACTGAATTGACTCGTTATTTCGTCAAATTGACCAAGGACTGCAAATACAAATTGATTGAGACTGATGACTGGGACCGTTTTAGAAAAATAGCTTACTTCTGTCCGCGAATTCGCCTGCGTAGCTTCCGGAAATCAGAAAAATGTGCAATTAACAAAAAAAAACTGTTTTTGGATTTGAAAAGTCGAAATATCAAATTTAGGTAGATATATTTCTTAATCGACCCTCCATACTAAATTAAACCTTTTATCACGCAAAAACGAATCCACTTCCCGGGATGAAAACCATCACAATATTCAATTTAACACAAATACATAACAATTATGTAACTGTGTAGGAAATTCCATCAAAGTTCAAATAGAAAAACTTTCACATTTGTACAACGGTGATGTAGGCTTTAAATTTTTAGTTTATTTTTTCAATACTGATTAGGTATTCTATGTTGTTGAATATGTGAAGGAACTATCAACACTACGCAGACTTAGAAAAGGTGTGTGTATAAATACAGGTACAGGTTTATTATACTTATATTTATACACACACCCACACATTATATTTATACAGTATACATGTATAATAGTCCACTTGAAGTTAATATATAAACTTAATGGGTCAATGGTATAAGCAGTAAGGGGTGAGGGATACGGCAGAATTTGGCAGGACGCGGCCATAACTCGTCCAAGTGTGCAACTTATGAGCCAGTACGCTTACTGACCCGAAATTACTTGGCAGAGCTCTGGAGACGGGCTCCGTCTTGGCCACCTAGATTATGCTATATATTTACATGTATAACGCTAATGTTATAACTGCCATGGTTTTTGTATTTTTATATCACATGACTTCAACCTTTTAATGGCTGACTACAGGGTATGTGTCTTTTGTCAATAACTTTTTGCAAAAACAACTGACTTCAAAATCGATAAGTAGAGAACTCAAAGCTTATCGGTCACATTTCGCTCATTTTTATAAGGGACTAGCTTCCGCCCGCAGGCTTGGAACCCGCGTGGAATTCGTTTAAACGTCACCCCCCTTTTTCACCCCCTTCGGGGTGGAATTTCCAAAAATCCTCTCTCAGTGCCCTCTCACTCCCCAAGGAACATACATGCCAAATTTCAGCTTTTTCCTTTCAGTAGTTTCGGTTGTTCGTTGTTTGTCAGTCACTCAGTACCGCAAGAGTTTTATATTAGATTTTAGACGTCAAACGACAAGCGACAGCTTGTACCGAATACAATAAGAATAATTATAATCGGCTCACTCCGTACAAAGTTATAAGGTAACACAGGTATGAAAAACATAATCAATCGAATTGAGACCCTCCTCCTTTTTTGAAGTCTGTTAAAAATTAGAAGGTCTAGTCTAGAGGATTTACTTATTACCCTAATAATTAATTTTATAATGGAAATGTTAATAATCTATCAAATATTACTAGTGTAAAGTTATAACTTAAATTCACAAAGTTGATGGAATAGAGCAAAATTAAATGTAAAATGCATTTATTATAATGCTGGTCAAAAATGAGTAAATCTGTCTCAAGGAGAGATCAATTATTATTTTGTTTAATTTGCACCTGACTCTCAATCCCATTATATTTATGTGTTCGATAATTTTTCTATCGCCGAATTCTAGCGTTGTATGAAGAAAATTGTTCAAAACTTTAAAGGTACATAAATACCTTTGATGTTTTAAATGTCTAGATTGAGCGTCGCCCTACAATGAAAACAAAAAAAAACAAGGCAACATTATCAAGCATGTGTTCTTGCAGGCGATGTTTTGGTTGTTTACCCGTGGTCCCGTTGGTTTGTCCCATTAACGGGACCACGGGTAATTTTAATTCCCCGTAATCCCATTGCACTAGGGATTACACTTTTACCCGTTCATCTATTGTCTATGTGCGCGTATTGTTTGCGTAATGATATAAAAATTGTGGCTAATATTTAGCCACAATTTTTTGACACGTTTGCGCGGATTCGATGTTCCATCTAGATATTTAAAACATCAAGGGTAAATACGTAATATTTTCATCCTAGGTTTCTTGTCAATGGCACGTATTTAAAAGTGTCTTTCCACCATATTTTAAACTTAATCCTAATCATATAAAATAAATTATAATTAATTAGTATATGGGTATACTATCATAAAAATAAAATTTTGGCTACCCCCGCATTACTTTTCTTTGTAAGCGAAGGTAGCCTAGTGATATAGATCTAGATTTAAAATAAAACTACAAAGTGACAAAACATACATAACCATCCATCCATTGAAGTTCGATGAATATTTAAAATATCAGCTTCGAATCGAAAAAAACCATTGAAATATGCGTATAATTTCAGCATTCGCGATGCCAACAAATATTCATGAGCTGCAATACTCGGAAGCGCAATGTCCTTTATTAACGAGCTCTAAATTTTGTACAAATCGAGGAGACAATGTACGATTAATCTTTTTAAAAGTTTAATTCAGTCAGAAGGGGTCAGTGTAGCGCGCATGCGTGTCAAAGGTTGTCGAGCACTTGTATCCGACGTCCATGGTAGTTCCAGAGACGAATTCACACTCGCGGGTCGCTCCTAACAGCGCTCACTACTGACGCCGCGTAAAAGTTTCCCAGGACGTTTACTGTCCTCGAATAACACGCACAGGACGTGTCCGTCCTAAAACTGGACTCGTTGTGACTGTATGAAGACGAAAGTTGTGTAGTTTCTTGGAAGAAAAATGCGGTTGTCGACGTGCCTGGTTTTGCTGCTGGCTTCAGCATGTTCCGGTGAGTATTAAAAACATTTTTTTAAGTAGGTAGTGAAACTCATGTGTTACATTGAATTTTGTACAACAAAACAAAATGAAAGCAAAATTTTTTGAACGCTCAAATGTTCTTGCATTTGTCGGTAGTGGTAGTGTCGGTAGTTTATTTTTTAAACTTAAAAACACGATGTTGTGCTAAGATTTCAAACGGGGGTATCTTGTTCGCACTCAAGAAGCTTTGAAATGCTCTTTCTTAGAAGGTGAAAACATGTCCTACGGAAAAATTCATTCTGATTTTAACTAAATCGGATGCGCTAATCCTTTTAAGGTGTTTAGAATTTTTTTCTAGGCTCACTCTTAATTAATTATTTTTATACTGGCAGAAATTATACAATTTTGTCAACAACGTAATTCATATTAATTAATAGTCTATGCATGCTATTACATAAGGTATAACTATAAACCATTGATCTATAGGACATATTCCTATCTCTTATGCTATAAACCGATAACATTATAATCTTTCTTGGTTTTAAAGGTCATTGACTACTACGACGTAGCTAGGTACGAATATTTTGTTTCATTTAAAAATACCTACATTTTTGATAAAGTAACTAAAATTCAAACTTGTTGGTTAATTTGGTTACTCAATAAAAATTACGTTTTAAAATGTATTCGTAATTTAAAATTAAAAGCATCGTTAAATTACTTTTCATTAGCAAATACCTAGACGTAACTTTATCCTATGTAACATATTATAACTAGATATTATATTCACGTGTTTTGTATCCAATTGCTTTTAATAAGACCAATATAGTGAAACTACGTCATTCCCAATGGTCTACAAATAAGTTCAATTTGTAATTTTATCTGTCCTATGAATGTGTTACAAATTTCATTGTATAGATGAACCGTTTAGCTGTACATAACCCTTGAACATATTATACAACTAGCCCTCGGCATAAACACTACGTGTTTGGACACAGGCCATAAACCAACAGTCTATCACTTTGATATCAGCTGCTGGAAATCCAACAACATAATATTATGATAAAATAATATTATATCTTTATAATGTTTTGATAACATTATGATATAGTTAAATATGAATGATAATGCTCGTGGCATAGTTCGTAATATCTTCATCTTTATTATATTAATAGTTCTTAGAACTTTGTAGATTATACAACTGGCGTACGGCGATTGGTCGGCTGTATAAAAGAGCTATCTTTACATTGGGTTTACTTTGGTTGGCTTCGACTGCTCTATTTGTCTTTGTAGCGTCATGGTCAAGGTAGCACGGTGGTAGGAAAAATAAGTTGGTATAATATATAAGGTCACATTATACACGCTTAGAGTTTTTGACATTTTCGGAAAATTCTAAACGTAAATCGTTGCATTACATGCATCGTGTAAGTAAATAAAAAAAATGTGACTTAGGGTTTATAAGTGTAATAAAACGCTCCTATTGAAAACACTTTGTACATGCTTTGTACCATCAAGCTATATAGAACAGTACCTAAGCAACACGAACAAGAAATACCTAAGCAATTTTACCTTCACAGATGTCGCTAGTGTATTTTTAGGCTGCTAAAATATTTCTATAGCACTTGTAAGCTTTTGGAAACGAATAATCTTACATAATAGTTCAGAAACAAAGTCCAAGTGTTAATAAATTCCAATGAGGGTAAAGGCGTGTGAATTCGCCGCCAGAGGCGCTAGTAGAGTGAGGTCTGGCTGTCAGTGCCACAAACTTATCTGACCGTACATAAGAAGGGCGCTACTGTTTTTGTCTTTGTCTGACAACAGTATAACATTTGCATTAGTTCCAATTTTGGCCACCGGGTCAGATAAGTTTGTGGCACTGTCACTTCTCACTTGTCTGAATATCACTTGTCACTGTTTATGTATGGGTGGGCTATGACAGCAGGACCTCACTCGCCGGTGACGCCAACTGGTGAGTACAAAAACGGCGACCCTCATTATATTGATTTGAAAGAAAAAGTAAGTAATCTTCTTTTTTGACCTTTATTTGGCTAAAAAATGTCTAAGAAAGACACTATGACATAATGTGATACCGAAATAGCTAGTTCGTGCGTGTTCTATGTACGTAGTATAATGTCGTTGTTGTACATCATAGAATATCGCTGAATATCTGTTGGAGCCTTGTTTTACACCATGTTGTCCGATAAACTGACCGCAGCTCTATCTGAAATCGGATACTTACGTTTTTCCGGATATTTGCCGCGATATACCTACTCGTACAGAAAGTAGAATATACGCATAGAATATGAGGGAAACAGGAGCTGTGAAAGACTTCACGTATATTTGTTCGAGTAATTTTATTCGGTATCCTTATCCTCATTGCTTGTATCGTTGACAATAAAAAATTATAAGCATAGCGTACCCGCGTTTAATTGGCAGGTCAGTCGGTATGTCAATTATAGGTTCATTCAACTAATGGGGTTACGCACCAATAAAGTATTACAGGAATGACGCGACCGAGCTATAAATGAGACTTATAGAAGTCATCGCTGTAATTTAAATAATTAGCTTATTAATATAATGTTGTTCCGGCATATAATTATTACAAAAAATATAGGGAGGTACACTCATTCCATAGGTTTACTAAAAATAATCCTTCCTAATGAAATTTCAGGTAACTAAATAATAAATATAATTAAACAAAAAAAATACGAAATTATATAATTCATAAATACCTGTAAGCTACATGAAAGAATGAAAGATTTTTTAACATAATAATATTTTATTGTATGACGAGGACGAACGAGGAACTATCAATAACTGATGAACTTGATGGTTCAAAAGTGTGCATATAGTTCTACAAAATGTCAAACTAAATTCCGTGTTCTGTTTCAAGTGTATTGTGACTGAATATCATTGGAACATGCATGCTCTTTCCCTTTGTAAGCAAAGCCTGTAGTAACCCATACCGGATCTGTCTATAAAGCCCCAGACTATGTAATCCTATTCCCCAGCTTAACTCAATGAAGTGATGCGTTTATTAACTACAGTTTAAGTTTAGCATTATTTTATTTTCCTTATAGTACAGAGGTTACTATGCCACATCGTAGTTCATAGGGTCCTGAGTTCGATTCCCAGTGATGACGAGTTTATGTTTCTGTTCTCCGTGTGGATGTGTGTGCTTGTCTAGGGAACCCTGTGTGGGGCTATGATAGTGTAGCGTGTATAGGGTTATTTCTGATCAATCAACATTGCAGCATATTGTGTTAGACTGGGAATAGATCCCCTCTCAAAATATGAAGAGTACCTATAGGTCAGAGTCCACAACGCTGGCCAAGTGCAAATTAATACATTGGAAGCCACGTTTCCTGGCGGGAGCCAAGCATTCAAACCACTTGGTTGTCACGTTTTTAGAATGAAGTTTTGGAACGAATTGGAACGATGGAAGCCAGAAAATTAAAAGTGTAAGATTTTTTCGTGACAGTAATAGAAATGTATGCTTTTGGCTGAGTCCAGTGACAGGAATAGAAATGTGTACCTACCCACTATTTGCTGGGCCCAGTCACTTACATTACCCAATGAGTTTATTGGTCAATCAGTTTTATTAATTGTAGATCATAAGGTGCCAGCTGTCAGGTCAGCTATCAGATGAGGTATTTCAGCTGTTCAAATTTCAGAGTCAAAGTGCAATATAAATTCGTTCCAACGGAGTGTTATAAACTGATATAATTTCTAACGTTTTTATACATTATTTTTATTATTCCTATGTATTCAGTGTCTAAGTCTTTTGAATTAGAATCAATTAAACAGTGTTAATCGGAACTACATTAAATGTACGTAGCCTTTTAAAAAAGTTTTGTTCTGAAATTGGACAAAGCTATTACGGTATTCACTGCGTTCTAACGACCAAGTTGAGTGTGCCTTAATACTCATACTTTTATACTACGTCCATTGCAATTTCTTTAATGGTGGCATGGCAGAACGACACTTGATGTAATGCACACAATTCATCACATACGATACGAGTGTAATATATTTGAGCTTTACTAGGATGTTCACATAAACAATGAATAAATATTTGCAATCAGGTTATCTAATATTAGATAAGTAATAATGTACTTTTAAATTACTTGTGGTATATTTCCTTAATTCGATTTACATAATTGCTTAAGTTGTGTGATGAATAAATAGGTACTATTCTCATTATCTGTAAGGATTTCTTGTCTCTTAATACATGCTTCAAAAAGCATTACCGACACGTTGCCTGTTAAGAAAGAAGAGAGCAAGAATGTACCTGGAGCATTTCAGACCTTAATAACAACATTGATAAGAATATTATCGCTTGCTCGCTGTTCTTCGGTTATAAAACCAAACCTTTTTTACTGGCAGTTTTTCATCACTCGTAAAAGAAGGCGTGGTGGCCGAGCCCTTCAGGGCGTCGACCCAAAGGCAACAATCATTGGATGTAATTAGGTATTCAAGTTTAGTGAACTATTTGAAATATTCGGCAAAGGGATCCGCATCTTAATAATGATATCCGTTACGAAGTTAAAATCTGCCTTGTGAAATTCCATTGCTAAATAGTTATATAAAGAATCTTTTAATTTAATCGAAGCGGTAAATTAAATTACTTTAGGTCTGCAGTTCAATGTCTAGGTTGATATTTTAATTCTATAATTAATTATATTCTATAAAGTATAAATATTTATTTAATAAGCGAACAGGGCCTAATTTGTAGTGCAGAATTTGATGCTCTAAAGGCCTGCCATTTAAAGCTGATTTTTTTAAACACAACAACACAACAACTACGTACCTATAAGTACTTACGTGGTACAACTTTACTTATTGTAAAATGTAATGTTAAGTGTATCATTGCTAAAACCCATAATACTGTGACAGTCAGTCCTACGTAGGTAGTACCTACGCGTATATCCACAGTAGGGTCAGTAGGTACAACGTGGTCTGTTGAAGTTTCACATACTTACCTATATATTTTTTGAAATCAAAATTGTACAAAATTTATATCTGTCATTAATGTTGGTTAAAAATACTTCTCTTTATATGTATATCACAATACATGTTTGTTGAGCAGCAGCAACGGAGATGATAAGTACCCAGTAAAAAAATATTAAGGGCGAAAAATGTATAAACATAAAAAATTGAAAATAGTGTCAGCTACCGAGGCAGTTTATAAACACTATCATGCTACTACGAAAATCCCATAACAAAAAACAGTAAATTAACTTTGATGAATGAATGAATACACGAAGGAATTGCGAAATATAATTTTTATATTGACGTCGTCATTCATCGCGTCGCTGCGTGCATTTAAATGGAATTCATTTTGCATCCCAGTGAATTTGTGTTGCGTAGAGATCATAATGTAGACAGTTTATTGCATTTTCATTTTACAATATACCACATGAATGTCTTTATTAATAGACTAATAAACCTAACACGACCCAACAAGAAATATACCTAACTTTAGGCCAGCACAAATAGAACCTTAATGTATAATTTAAAATCGTTTTCAACTATTTATTTGTTAAATAATAGATAAATTAAGTAGGTAGTCAGTGCATGCTGTGTTTGTCTTATTGAGAATTAGCTTATAATAAGTGATACTTGTATGCAGCACTCTGCAGCAGTATTGTTACCGCTGGCAGACCTAAATAAAAAAAATAAACATCAGTTCGCTTCTGGACACTTATTCCTTACGTTTATAAAGGGATGTTTTCTATATCTTTTTGAAGTGAAACTTCTTTATCGGCGTTGGAAAAAATTTTTCGTCACATTTTTCGGTTACGCTTTGACGCGTTACGCTTTGACATGGCTTTGACGCGTTACGCTTTTGACGCGTTACGCGCCATGATAAGATTATGTTGATTACTTTGGAGGTAGATATTTTGGTAATGTATCCAATTATTACTTTGTTATTGACTTCTGGGACTATTTATAAATTTTAAATGTTACCTTTCTTAATGTTTCCTGTATTCCTTCTTTATTTTTATTGATAAATTTCTGTAACTTTAAATACGATTTCATGTTTGTTTACTTTGATGACATTATTTGTCAATGTAACTCTGACGTCTCTTTAGTTTTGCTTTTTATCGAAATTATTTATAACCAGCTAGGTTTGTTTTGACTTGTTTGTGGCACATTGACATGACATAATATGCACAGACTATCTAAAGATTAATGTTTCGTTATACGGTATGCAACGACTAGCCTTTTTGGTAAAATATTTAATAAAGGTTTTTAACTGCAATATAACAGTAAATAAATAATAACTAAGTATTCAAAGATAGTTTAGGATGACTATTATAGTGATTTTTCCGGTGGAGTAGGGATAGCATGTCGCTTAAGTGGAGCTACTCCCACCAGCAGACTTTACCGTTCAGAAATACATGTGCAGTCTCCTCACCTCACAGATGAAAACAGAGTGGGAGAAATGCATAATTAGCGATTGATGCACTGAGTTGCGAACAATGACGATGATGAACAATACAATACAATTAAATTTATTTATAATTATAACAATATATTTATATTATGATATTATTATATAGTACCTGGTTGACCGAGCTTTGCTCGGTTGAAAATTATATTTAGTATGAATCGCATACTGATAAAATATGAATAATGTTCTTCGATCTTTCCAACATAATATGAGTTTAAAAAGAATTGCGTGTACTTATGTACGCACGTAAGAAGTTATACTTCTTTGGCATCATTAATAATAAATATTCAACGTTAATAATTTTGACAGCTGTCATCCGAAATGTAGGTCTCAACCAGACCTACAACTTTCCCAAAGACACCAGTGCTCCAGGAGCAGCCGTTGCCGGGATATCTCGGTTCGAAGTTTGACAGCTGTCATTGGAAATGTAGGTCTCGACGAGACCTACAACTTTCCCAAAGACACCAGTGCTCCAGGAGCAGCCGTTGCCGGGATATCTCGGTTCGAAGTTTGACAGCTGTCATTGGAAATGTAGGTCTTGACGAGACCTACAACTTTCCCAAAGACACCAGTGCTCCAGGAGCAGCCGTTGCCGGGATATCTCGGTTCGAAGTTTGACAGCTGTCATTGGAAATGTAGGTCTCAACCAGACCTACAACTTTCCCAAAGACACCAGTGCTCCAGGAGCAGCCGTTGCCGGGATATCTCGGTTCGAAGTTTGACAGCTGTCATTGGAAATGTAGGTCTTGACGAGACCTACAACTTTCCCAAAGACACCAGTGCTCCAGGAGCAGCCGTTGCCGGGATATCTCGGTTCGAAGTTTGACAGCTGTCATTGGAAATGTAGGTCTCAACCAGACCTACAACTTTCCCAAAGACACCAGTGCTCCAGGAGCAGCCGTTGCCGGGATATCTCGGTTCGAAGTTTGACAGCTGTCATTGGAAATGTAGATCTCAACCAGACCTACAACTTTCCCAAAGACACCAGTGCTCCAGGAGCAGCCGTTGCCGGGATATCTCGGTTCGAAGTTTGACAGCTGTCATCCGAAATGTAGGTCTCAACCAGACCTACAACTTTCCCAAAGACACCAGTGCTCCAGGAGCAGCCGTTGCCGGGATATCTCGGTTCGAAGTTTGACAGCTGTCATTGGAAATGTAGGTCTCAACCAGACCTACAACTTTCCCAAAGACACCAGTGCTCCAGGAGCAGCCGTTGCCGGGATATCTCGGTTCGAAGTTTGACAGCTGTCATTGGAAATGTAGGTCTTGACGAGACCTACAACTTTCCCAAAGACACCAGTGCTCCAGGAGCAGCCGTTGCCGGGATATCTCGGTTCGAAGTTTGACAGCTGTCATTGGAAATGTAGGTCTTGACGAGACCTACAACTTTCCCAAAGACACCAGTGCTCCAGGAGCAGCCGTTGCCGGGATATCTCGGTTCGAAGTTTGACAGCTGTCATTGGAAATGTAGGTCTTGACGAGACCTACAACTTTCCCAAATCGAAATGATACATTAAAAAATATCGATATTTCTTGGGTGATATATATCGATACATTTGAAAAATATCGATACGATAAATATCCATTTGCCCACATAGAGATTACAGCGCCATCTAGTTTCATACTACTGAAATTTCAACACGTTACAAACAGTACACTCATAGAAGTTATCCTAATGTTTCATAGATGGCGTCAGTATGATGTTTTTAAAACATCGGGAATCGGGAAAAAACGGGAACCGAGCTTTTCTCGAACCTGGGACCTTGATAAATCGATTCCTTGAGCCGAAAACCCCCTAATCTGTAACTTTCATGAAAATCTTTGCAGCCGTTTCCGAGATCGTGATTATATATATACATATAAATAAATATACAAGAATTGCTCGTTTAAAGATATTAGATATTGCCGTAAAGAAGGTTCATACGTGTGTACACTAGTACACGCACACATTTTTTTAATATTTAATCTTTTTAGCGATATACACCAGCACCTACAGCAATACAACTATGAAAACCGCAACAATTTCATTCCACACGAGTTCAACTGTTTTTAAGATTATCTGAAAAAGACCTTATAGTTTGTAATGTACCGGTAACGTGAGGCTGAGTAGATTACTTAGCTAAGGTTCCGGTACCTGTCACGTGTCACACTACGTTTCCCTTCGTTAATCCGTGGCCGTGACAGATCCTGGCAGCTGGGGTCTTTGTAGTGTTACGAACGATTTCGAGTTTTATCCATCTGGTATAGTCAAATATGCCAGGTTGATTCAGTTATACCGCTGTGTACGGATCAAAAGGTATTATGAGTGTACATGGATGGAAAATAGATTTTAGGTAACAGTGCTATTGTAATTGTCTCTAACGAGAATTTCCTTTGTTGTTGAAGGTTTTCATTAACGTATTCTAAATAGGATAGTATGTTGCGTTCTATTGCTAAATACCGCTGGTTCACATACGGATATGGCAAAGAATGAATACCATCTCTTTAAATTATAATTTTGCAACAATATCAATGGTAAACATACATTGTTAGAGGAGTTGGTTGAAAGTTAAATTCTTGAAGCAGAAGGTCCAAGTTCCATTCTTGCACCACTAATTTTAAGAAATGCGAATAATGAACATGTCATGAAGAAATGTAAAAAAAGCAATCTTTCTCGAGATAATCGAAAATCTCAAGAGAACAATGTTGCAAAGTCTCGTGTCTCGAGAAATAAAGTTCGAGAACAAAAATACTAATACACATTATAAAGCTGAAGAGTTTATTTGTTTGAAAGGGTTAATCTCAGGAACTACTGGTTTGAACTGAACAATTATTCTTATCATGTTGGATAGTAATTGATTTCTGTAAGGCTTTAGGTTATTTTATTATTACACTACGACCAATAGGAGTGGAGCAACAAGGGCGTCTATTATTATATATTATGTTATGTTTTAACATGAGAGTATTGAAAGCACGTATCTAAAGTTAGGTAGTATTATACTAAAACACAGCGTGATGCTAATAACTCAACTCGAAGCTCGAACCGTCAACGAAATCTTGTTACAATAAAATTTAATTAAATGGCTAAATATATTAGTAGGTACCTTGTAATGACGACAAATTTGACGGGGTCGTTAAACTTTGTAACAAAATACAACAAATTATATTATCTTTTGAAGCTATTTTTGATGCTCTCATAATCCTTGCTTTGTTTATTTTACTTTTGAGTTGCGGAGTTTTAAACGGATATTTAATAGCATTAGGTAATAAAGAAAGGTCTACTTATTAAGTTTTTTTCGAGTACCGAATAAAGAAATAGGTTATTTATAAGTTACTAATTTTTTGCCTGGGGATGCCCTCGAGTCTAAATCTAAAATTAAATTTATTCCAATGGATCGTGCTAAAACTATCCTGTCTCTTCTAGGGTTTATAATGGCCTCCATATCTTTCATCTCAATCAGTTCGCCGAATTAACCGTAAAAACGTTGTAGGCAGGCTAGTCAGACAGAGACAGTCGGAGGCCTTCGGGCGGCTTGAAAACTTTCGACACTGGGTTGGCCACTAACCCCTCCACCAATCCGCATTGGAGCAGCGTGGTGGAGTATGCTCTAGGCCTCCTCAGTAATGAGGAGAGACCCGTGCTCAGTAGTGGGCCATTAGTGGGTTGTAGCTATAGACAGACAGAGAAAGTTATTTTTTATAAAGTGACTAACGACAGACTGACCGCCAGACAAATGCGACTAAATAGGTACACTTTTGACTAAGTAACGGTTAAAAAATACGAAGTAAAAAATTATAAGCACGAAGTTTACAATTAATTACTATCTCTGAACTTTATAATATGTATGTGATGTGCATTCCTTGAGATGTAAACAATTTACTGATATATACATACTGTAGTACTTACATTTAATTTCAGTGGTGTAATAAGTATAACAACGGTCGTAGAAATTATACTTACTTAAGTTTCGAGCCATAAATTAAAAACATTACATTCTGAAAATAACGTAAATAGGAAGGGTTTTCATAGACAACATAATTTTTGGTTCTCGGAAAAAACTAAGCTACAATTTTTAAACTAGGTACATAAGTTCCTGTAATAATTCATATTACATTTACCTACTCATCAGAGATGGGGTGGTTTGAATACAGTATAGATAACATAATATTCTGGTTCAGATATCGTATGAGTCTTTTTGGTAATCCAAACGGAATAAAGTGACTTCAACGAAAAAATCATTGTCAATATTTAATTTCAAAAATTCAAAATAACTGACTATCATGTATCATTTCCGAAAAGTTTAAAGTTTCAGGCAGGTAAAGAACTGCACCACACAATAGGTAGATATACCGTTAAAATTTTCACTGAATAATATAAAGTTTTATGGTTGTTATGGTTGGTTTTATTGGAAGCAACCCGACGCCACTGCGCCGTTCGTCGACCTGCACTCACACAAACAAAATATGTATTTTTTTTATTATTTCTAAATCGGCCTAAAACATTTATTCGGTGAACTATCGTGAATTAAATTACTGTATAGAAAGAGTACTGTATATTTTTAAATGAACTTTAACTTACTTCTACTTGCACTAAGAGTTCTTGCTTCTCGAATAGCATGGAAAAAAATACCACATCATCAACACTTATGACCCTAGAACAAACTATTTATCTAGCACATAAACCAGCCACAGCCGGGAATCAAACCCGGGATCCCTCACTTGCAGACAGGACTAAAAAAGGCCACGGAATCTCAAAAGTTGTCCCTGACAAACAATTTAAATCCCGGAACAAACTGAAGAACAACATGCGTAAGTAGTGATTTATTAACGCAGTAAGAGAGTGGAATGTTAAAAAGAAAGGCATTAAACAGAAGTAATAACTCAAGCACGCCTGAATCTCATTTGTTCCCCAAGTCATCTATTTTCTTTTCAGGTTAATCCTAAAAAATATATTTGAGTCTACTATCTCTTCTGATAGTACTCGTAGGTAAATAGGAAGGAGGTCGAATCGAAACTCTCATTATTTTTCTGAATATTACAAAAAAGTGTTAATAGGTTTGGTTCCATGGAATCTATACTAAAACTAGCTGACCCGGCAAACGTTGTTTTGCCAAAAAATATTAAGGGTGAACAACCCTTATCACTTAGGGGTATGAAAAATAGATAGTAGCCGATTCTCAGACCTACTGAATATGCATATAAAATTTGGTAAAAATCGGTAAAACCGTTCCGGAGGAGTAAGGTAACTAACATTGTGACACGAGAATGTTTTAAAATAAGATTATAACGTTAAGAGTTACTTTGATTGTTCGTTTGAATGAGTTAATCTCAGGACAGTCTGTTTATCACGACCATTAGGAGCGGAGCATCAATGGAAAATGTTGCTAAAATGAGAAAAAATATTTAAAGTTCATAAATAGAAAGAAAAAGCGAAGCAAGGGCAAGACCATAGTGTGCAATAAAGCTTCGTATAAAAGTTATGAGTTCTGAAATGCATTGATCTTTATTTTTATTGCATTGTAGGCTAGTATAGCAGAAGTGACTAAATTGAAACCTCCAGTCAAATAAAGATTAGAGTACATCTATTGGTAGATGAGAGTAAATCTATCGCATAGAACGCTCGGTACTTTGCTGTATAAACTGATACTGAATTACAAACAACGCCTTACATATGTAAGCTAGTGAACCAAGTTGCATTAACTCTTTAACTTAGTACCTATATAGAAAGTTAGTTAACATAATATGTACTTGTTTTAATATATAAAATATATACCTATAGGGGGAACGTTTTCTGTAAGTTAAAAAAATTATTTTATCAGTGCTATATTATGTTCGCGGATAAAACCGAGGGCACCAGTTTGCAATATTACAAACGTAAAGGAATCAAGTGAATCAACTGAACATTGTTATATTTAGATACATATAAAATTATTTCCGCATTCATATTTACAAGTTTTTTAACAACGCAAATACGTAAAAAATATCTCTCAATCAGATAAAATGATAAGATAAAGAAATTACACTGACCTATTTATTATAATAAACACTTCCTGATAATTCACAAAAAGGTTTCGATTTAATCAAACATCATTGAAATATTTTAAAAACATATATTGCCCGAAACAACACGATGATTTTATTCAATTATTTGGTCGTTGTCGATACAAAACGTTATTTGGCAAAGCACCTGCGGGCTTTATCAACATTACTTGTTGCCGAAAATGCTAAACAATAAAACATAATGGGTATTTTGATTACGGACATATATGTGACAATTATTTATCATTGATTATACCTACTTCTATCGGTGAATGTTAAACAAACTTACAGTCGTCATACCAATAGTTAAGCTGATTGAAATCAAATTAATTATCTAACTTAATACACACATAATAGTCGTCAGTATCCTAATGCGGTAATGCTATTAACTTACCGTCTATTGCCTGTTGTATTATTCACAATATATTATTAATTCATGTTGAATATCATTTCTAGCATAGCCCGTAGTAGTAGTAGTAGCAGCCCGTGGACGGCATTCCGGACAAATATTTCCATCCTCAAAGAACTTCACATTAAAGAGAGACTTTCGTCAACTTTGCAGCTCCGGATATTGAAGTTCTTCGGTCACATAACAAGAAATGAGAACTCGATGGAGAGGCTGGTGGTTCAGGGCCAAGTGGAAGGCAAAAGAGCAGGCGGTCGATCACCAACCCTCTGGACTGACATAATCAAAAAGGCTACGGAATCTACCATAGTACAATGTTCTCGCAACGCCATTAATCGCATCAAATGGAAGTAGATTGCCAAAAAAGCAGTCCTCAAAAACTGACACATGACACAACATCGAACATCTCTCCGTGTATCCTGACATCGCAACCACGACCACTCTGTCAAGAGTGACCGACTAAGAAGAAGAATCATTTGTAGCGGTGATAGCCTAGTGGTTAAGAATTCGGCCTCCTATTCGGAAGTTCCGGGTTCGAATCCCAGGGCACGCACCTCTGACATTTCGGAGTTATGTGCGTTTTAAGCATTTAAATGTCACTTGCTACAAACGGTGAAGGGTTTCCCTTCACCGTTTGTAGCGTGAGGAAACCTGCATGCCGGAGAGAGGTAAAACTCGAAGATGTATGAAGTCCACCAATCCGCACTTGGCCAGCGTGGTGGACTATGGCCTTAAACTTCTCATTCTGAGAAGAGACCCCGTGCTCAAAAAGTGGGCCGTGATGGGTTGAGATGATGAATATCATTTTAGTAACAACGAAGTTCTTTATTTTTTTTGACATTTTGCCAATTGTTCTTTTTCATGTCGTATTTAGTTCAAGATAGGGCATTTATTAAATTTACCGGTTGGCTTAATGAATATGAACTCTTCAATAGCCATTTGTAGCCAATAAGTAGTGCGTTTATGAGCGGCTATTATTATTTCATACTAATATTACAAATGCGAAGTAAAACTGTCTGTCTGCTAATTTTTGACTCTTTTTCTGCTGAATCGATGTAGATAAAATTTGGAATGGCGTATTTTGATACTCGGGAAGGGATAATATTTATCCCGAATATCGTGAAGGTGAAAGGGATATAAAAATAAAAATTAATTAATATACTCTTAAAAGCAATCTCATTTAGTTATCTCATCAAAAATACTCATTAATAGCAAAACTGATAATTTAAAGAACTTAATGAGTTAAAGGTCATTATTTCAATTGGAAAATAGTATCGTATTTCACAATGTTTGTTTATCCATGTCTAGTAAAGCAGTTAAGCTACAAAAGCCTTTTATTTGTACAGCCACTTTGTTCTGCTAAGTCAGGTTTCCACTTTTTTCTTTTAGAATTCTATTAAGTGCAGTAGTCCGTAAAGAAGTCTTCATAGCAACATCCTTTTTATAAGTACTTTTTCATTCGTTTTGAAGTCAATAAATGTGAGTCATTTATTCAACGTTCAGGGTTTTACTATGTCAACTGTACATTTATTGCAAATGAATGGCAACATTGGTTACACACATTTCCACTCGCCCCAAACTCATAGGTATAGGTATAGGTACCTACCGCCTTCGTTCCGTCGCGAGTAAAAATAGCCCCGAATTGCGTCCCTGTAAAGACTACTTTATCCATTTCCGACTAGATGAGATGATCTTTTCTTCATCTCTATGTCCTGTATCTGCAAACATTTTCTATTTAGCAGTGAATTCTGGATATTCTAGTTACATCGATCCAGGGTAGAATACATATGTAATAGGCCCCTCATTTTTATAAACTTAAACTAACGATCCCTGTGATAGTATTTGCTTCATTCTATTGGTATAATCATCCCCGATTGATTATACCAATAGAATGACTGCAAGTTGCCGACCAAAAAGAATATTCGAGAAAGAAAGATTAGCTCTCACGCCAAATTTAATTTGCTTCCCATTATTGGCTCAAATTATATTCTGATATGCGTTCATACTACGAAGCCTTACAGTTTTGAGGGAAAATGTCGACCTTCCCTCTGAATTATTACCTAACGCTTGGTTTTGACGTCCAACGAAATGCTTTATCTCTCATTTCCCCGGCTAGGAGACTAAAAAATTAAAATAATATATGGGCTGTAGCTCTTAGGGAACAATACGGCGGAATTCAATAGACTGTAAGCTATGATAATCTTATCCAAATTAATATTAATGAAATTATTTTGTTAATTCTTGCCATAGTAATAAAATGTATTAATATTTACCACGAACAAATATCTATGACTTAAAGGAAATTAATACGTACCTACTGTACGTACGAGTATCTTTAAATATATTAGGTACATTTATGCAAATAATAGGTACCTAAAATTATATACCTACATAGGTATTGCAAACTATTTTTTTGTATTTACAATAGTTTGAGAAACAAAATATGTCTTCTACACAATGTAAGTAATTTTTACGGAAAAATCTATGGTACATACATCTATGGTATGGTATCAAAGTATGCTGTAAGCTAGTATAATAGTTGATAGTAAATATATTTATTATTTGATTGCGCCTAAAATCTTTTTGTAACCTTAGATACATATAGAAGAATTGACTAAGCGGTGTAAATATTTTGTGTACTGTCTCCATATATGAAACGCACGTTATCAGCATTCTTCATGTTTATTAGCAAATATACACTCATCGTGAGCGTTGTAAATTAGCATACTACCTGGTTGTACACAAGAGAGTTTTTATAGCTCGTGTATTCCAGGACTAACGAAGGGATGTAAATTTTACTGTGTGCGGTCGCACTTACTTTTCACAAGTACTTACCCTAATAAGAAAATATTCACGGTTTCTTCCCACAATATTACACGGGGCACAACGAAGGCTTCTTTGCATTTGGCAATGATGCGAATGTAGATTTATAAAATGCGAAGATATATTATAAATGAAGATAATTTTTTTAGATTGAGTGTAGTAATATGTCAAGGCTTAGCGAGGAAATGAGGAATGGTGTAAAAAATAGTTTAAGTTTGTAGTAAGTATATTGTTATGACAAAAATACGTTACGAACCGTGCTAATACTAATATTACTATACTATATACTACCAATAGTACTCACTGCATGATAGTTAAAAAACTTGCAGTGTTTTTACGTTTTTGACGTTCAGTCGTAATACAATCTCCTCGATTTTAGCTTATCTAGAACAAATTAATTGAAAGGAGAATGCGCAATTTTCATAGAAAATTACCCCAGCTCCGGCGTAAACGTAACCTATCTCAGAATTTTATACATTGGATGTGTACAAAAAATAAATGTATTTGATCTCCCTAATCAGTGGCTAACATAGAAAAAAATTGCTTTGATAATTCATTCAGGCACGATTTTATACTAAACTATCGTTACAAAAAAAAAAAACAAATCTCAAGTAAAAATGCAAAGTAATATCTAAAATAATCACTTTTATTTTAATTCTTTCATAACATATACATATATATTGTATAATTCTGAGACGCAGGGTCGGAGCGCAATAAAAGAGTATGTACGTGCATTCACGGGCGTCGTACACTGGAAGTTGCGCCCATGTCATTAGTATTTTATATTTTCTTAAAAAACTTTTACTATGTCGCATATGAGATAAAAGTTATGAGTTAATCAGTGCCCTCTTGCTGGTTTTTATACTGTCAAATTGTAAAAAGTCTTTAAAAACGACAAAATATATTAAAAATTATTTTTTTGTGTGTCAAAGTTACCACCCCTATATGGGTAACTTTAACACCGATGATATTTATCAAAAAATCTTCTAAACTACGTTACTTATAACTTTGATGTAACATTTATTAATAAGGTGATAGCCTGTTTTATGATAAGACAACAAAAAAAAGTAGTTTGACGGGTTAGTTTTCATGTAAAAGGCACTAAACTAAGAAAATTCAATGAAAAAATATTGAATTTTGTTTTTTAATTCCTTTTTTGGTCTTCTATGAAAAAGATATTAAATGAAATGTATCATCAATTGATTACCTACATTGTTAGCTTTGAAATGAGACATATTTCGGCTTCTTAGGACGTCTACATCGATAGCAATGATTAAAACAGTACAGGCGCCCGATCAGCTTCAAGGTTGAAAAAAACAAAATGGCTGCAATTTTTTTATTTTATTTCTGGGAAAATAAAGAAGTCCCGGGGCCCTGGGATGTTTGACTAATACTAAAATTGGTAAATCGCAAAAGTCAGGATACATCTAAGGGATAGGTACATACATTGATAGGTACTGTCAAAGTTACCCAGAATTTGTTCAAAATCTGACTTACGGGTATTATTTGTAATTTTAACGAAGATGCAATTGAAAATTAATAAAAATTGTTTATGTATCGAAAGTAGACATGTAAAAGATTGAATTATATTATAGCACACCTCGATAGCATTAAAGTTTTGAGAAATATCTAAAAAGTTTTACGTCGGAAAAAAACACGAATACTTACGCACGTTTTTGAATGAAAGTTTTTTTGCATTAGCTTTGTTTGAAAACCACTTTTTATTTAAGATTACGTTAACGACGTTCATTATGTACATAAAATGTAATAAATAAATTTTATGCGCCAAATGCACGTAAAAAAAAAACTATTTTGGGAGCCGACTGTCAAAGTTACCCTAAAGAATCAAAGTTACCCCGATTGACTGTACCTACCTACCTGATAATCGCATTGATGGAGTATTACACCTAATAATGTTTACAAGGTAAAACAAATGTGTACAAAATTTTACTAGGTTAGACGATTAGTTACTAGGTTAGATATGAGGTCTAGGGAAAGTAGCCACTTACCACCAGGGTAGTAATATATTATTTTCAATCCTATTATTCAGGATAGAGAAGTTAAGGCATTTCAAATGTACCTAAGTGCCACATATTTGAAATTTTTTTAGAAATTTCAAGTACCTAGCAATAATCAGGTTGTATATTAATGTATATTTTTTTTTACAAATACTGTCCACTTAGTAATCGTCTCTCCTTTTTTACCACTGTGAGTATTTTAAACTTATTTTGTGCATAATGTATACGCTCATACACTCACACTACTTATACTCATACACTACTTAAAAGCAATTTAATATAGGTACAATAGATACTCTACGCATACATTATACACCCTCATTTGGTGTTGGATGTTAAGCTGCACGTGTGTTTTAACTTAAATAACAGTTACGGAAGTTCGAGAGAAAACATACAACTTTCGTTTCAACACGTCTTTTAGAGTTTACCTACAGTTGAGAATTCAAGAAGTTCAAAATTCAAAGGGGCAATAACCTTGTATTGTTGCATTAATGTTAAAGTAGTGTCAGACATGTTCAACTTAGTTTTGACTTCTAGCTACACTACAGTCACTGATTGAAGAAACTTATATAAAACTTGGCGTCAACTTATATGTCTTTTATCGTCGAAGTGTACAAATGTGGCTAACTTTTGTATCTAACTTGGCCCCTTTTACAATTGTTTGTTGTTATAGAAATGATAACGTACATATTTCTAGGTATGTATTATTTGTAGATAAATTTATTTCACACAATATTATCAAAATACCGTATATACTTATGTAGGTACTTATATACGCATGTAAGAAGGTAGTTGTTCTTTTGTCAATAATTCCCCCAAATAAATTTTAGATGTATGTAATAATAAAGTAATACCTACATATACATGTTATATATTATCTAGTACCGAGTCCCAAAATAATCGAGTGATTTTAGCGTGTCTGTTAAGGTACTCATTAACAAAACGCAGGGTAGAGTAATAATATAATTTAAAATTATTTGGTTCGTCACGAGACTCTAAAGTCAAAGATAAGGAAATTGATTTTTTTTTAACTTAGAGTAACTTCACGTTTATTAATAAAACCGTCTGGATCTATAAAGACTTGGGTAAACACGTGTGAGGCTCATGTAATCGTGCGTCTAAAGAAGTGGTAGGTTATTGGGACGGTAGGTGGCAGCAACGTAAACATTTTTTGTCAATTTTCCAAAGTGTCCAAACCAATGTTAAAAGACGGTAAACAAATCAACTTCTATATCAAAATTTATTCATTTTCTGTGTACAAAAATTGTCTCACTTGGCTGCATTCACTTTGCTTGCATGTGATTCTTCTCAAGTTAATAAACTATAAGGAAAAAACTAATAATTGTAAGTGATAAGGTAAAGAATGCCACTTGGCATTAAGTCCGCCCTTTGTATTCCTTTAAGCTAAGGTTGCAAAAAAGAATAAAATAAATAAACAAATAGTTATGGCAATGTTTTAAAAACAGCACGTACTAAATAATTTCCGCTAAAACACCACAAACATGTTATGCGTTGCTATTCTAATTCAAAATGATTTACTATAACCGCTAATTCAAATGTAATAGTGGAAATAAACGGTAAACTGGCCATTTAGTTGTTTGTATTCATATTTATTACTAATATGTATGCTTATTAATAATTATAATATTACTATAATAATATTGATTGTTATCTGGATTGAGTTCTCAACTGGTGTAGACAATCCTAAAATAAATTATAATAACGATAAAAGATGATTCCAACTGTATGTAGAAATGACTAAAACGTGGAACAATCTATGCAAAGCAGTTCCATTGGTGAGTAAACAGACGAAATTTTATATTCTTAAAATAATTACAATATACGGAAATCATAGCATCTTGTCGCATCAAACAGGTCGATTTAGCCTTAGGGTTTAGGGTTTAGGCCTTTATTTAGAGTTAGGGTTTCTGATTGAATTTGAGAGTTATGATAATTTTAATTTTCACATCCAACATCTCCTATAGAACAGAAATAAAACTTTTCCAAATACGTTAAAGAAAATATAGTAGCAGTCTTTGTCGAAAATAAATGTAATTTAATACTCTTCGCCCTTAATTAATCAAGCTCATCACATTTCAAATATTAATGTAAAACGTAAGACAAATAGGTGTTGGAAGAAAAGTAAAGAGTCTATTAGTAAGGACTCTGTTAGCTTTAATTTGATTTTATTTTAATTTTCGCTTCTAAATTATATTTTGGGATGTTTTATTGAACTGTTTTTAGATGAAACGTCTACTGGAAGAGAAATTGTAACAAAGCGGCCAAGTTAGAACGCTTTAACTTCATGGTTTTGTTCGCAACTTCTATGAATTCGTATACTGGTGTAACTTATATTACGGTAGCATGTGTGTACGCCGATATTAGTTTTACTTTGTTTCGCATGCTATTTACCTACTAACGAAATTAATTTGCCCGGAGATTTTTTCACGATACAAGAAAAAATGATATTATTCGACTTCGAGATAAAATATTCATAAATAGATATTGTGAACATTTTTGTTTATTTTTGCAAGTAAATATTGCTTATTATGAATATGTGATTAAATAGCATTTATCAAAATAACTGGTAACTTTTTATTTACCTGTTTAGGACAGACTGTTGTAAATACCTACTCGTACAAATAAAATTATAGATAACAATTCCGTTCCGTACACAATGTATATGTATACCTTTAGGTATACGTGGAAGCCTCCTTCCCTCACATGAAGGAAACATGCATTCACAGTAAACTAAAACTAAAGTAGGAAATTACCTAACATAGGTACCTACTACAGGCGTTCCGACCCGCAACAAAGCATTATCAATATTAGGTACCTACTTAATCGTTAATATTTGCAGCTAAAGAAGTAAGTTAATAATCAGGGATTTTCGCAACGCCTGTTACTGTTATCTATATTAAATTTATTTTAAACTTGTCGTTATAGACTTTCTCATTGTCATTGAATACTAGTGAACGCCCTTCGTTTCGCTTCGAAAAACTTAACTATTTTCTCAGCTTTGCAACATGTTGTTCGAAGCTGGATGTTATATATATAGCCTAAAACATTCCTCAATAAATGAATTGTCCAACACAACAATATTTTCGAAAAAATAGTTTCTGAGATTAGCCCGTTCAGACAAATAAACTCTTCGTATTTATAATGATAGGTATAGACTGGTATAAATTTATCACGTAAACGTATAAAACCTGATATTTCGTTCTATACATTTTTTACAATACCTATATCAATGTTGACATTGGCTGGAAAAACAAACAACACGAATATGTTTGGTACAGAGCTCGACCAGTGGTATGCGGTATGTGTAAAAAGGTATCATAAAGCCTAGTACAACGAATGCTTGTGTCATTCCGGAACTGGGATGCAAAAAGGTAACGTTAACCGTTGAAATGCAGCCCTGTTAATATTAACTGTCTCTCGGTTTAAACTAACATAGGTATCCTAAAAATTAAAGAAATAATTTAACTTTTAATAAAATAATTGTGTTAACGTCTGTTGATTTAAGTAATTGTTTTTATCTTTGCTGCTAAAATTGAATAATAAAGAAAGCGTTCATTTTCAAGTTCTTCGTTCAGCGATATGAGATTAGGGTTATAGTACGTGTTTGTATAAATACATTATATTGAAGGAAGAAGTAAATGATTGTTTTCCGTCATTTGTAGCTTCATTGGTTTTGCGCAAAATACTTTACTCGCATAATACATTTGTCCTTGGTCGATGGATTAAAACCGATATTGGGATTGGAAGTGTCACGAAACCGTAATGAAAACTTGTTTGTATAGGATATGGGATATGGAAAGGACAACAAGGAATACAACTAAAAGTCGATATTACAATACAATATGTATTATTAATAAATTATTATTATTGTTACCTAACTGCTTAGTGCGTTATACTATTAGAGGTACACAATCATTATAATTATAATGAAGTAGGTAGTTTGTACGTTTGACTTCCAAAATGAGGGCCTGGATTTGCGTCTTGCATACACCTTTAATTACCAAAATATTAAGCGTTTTAATCATCACTTTAAATGTAACGGGTAAAATGTTTAGTGTCCGCGATGATAAAAGTTTAAAATCTTAATCATCACTTTCTTCAGAGAAGGATAAAAGTTCTCAAAGGCATGTGAAGTAACAACGTTTGAGGGTTAGGATTAAGTAGAATATTTATTTATGTAGGCTTTTACGTAAAGAAATTTCTTTTTAATGGAAATTAAACTATAAAATAAGCGTTCAGTAGGTACCAAATTTGCCGCCCATGACAACCGTGCCCAACCCAAAACGATTCGGATAGATAAAATAAATTTAATCAAAAATTGTTTTCATTCAAAAATATTTATTTATCTCTACTTATCAACGCTACATTTATTTTATCCTATATTTAAATACAACCCAGTATTACAAAAAACAAGTAATAACAAAGTGAATAAAATCAAATGAGCAAAAAATCTTTTAACGCATAAATCCAACTGATGAATCCCAGTTTGTGTTTTGTTTCAATAAATCGTGTCAGAGGGCCGTTTGTATCGCAATAACGTATAGCATAACGTTGGTAAAATAAATATTTATTGCTCTGGTCATTACTTCCTAATGTTCTGTGAAACTAAAAATGCTGTAAAAATATATTTAAAAGCGTTGTTTACACACGTGTGTTTAAATAAATTGCAATGCTAGAGTATGTATTAGCTAGAGTATGTTTTAGTTAAATTAAGTCATGTGAATAAAGCACCTCTTCAGTGAAGTTCTTCTCTTCAGTGAAGTGAGTGTTCTTATTCAAAAATCGTGTTCAAGCTTTGAACGTAAAGGACAAAAAAATGATAGTTAATTGATTCAGGCGTTACTTTGCGGAACTCCATTATTACAGATTAGATGTTAATCTACTTTGCAACAATCCGCGAGCAAACTCGTATGTATGATGGTGTATACCTTCATGCAAGTAGCACCTCCCTCCCTCCCACATAGGAACATGCAACGAACAAAGAATGTATGTTGGTGTATACATTCTGAATCAATTAACTATCATATTTTTGTCCTTTACGTTCAAAGCTTGAACACGATTTTTGAATAAGAACACTCACTTCACTGAAGAGAAGAACTTCACTGAAGAGGTGCTTTATTCACATGACTTAATTTAACTAAAACATACTCTAGCTAATACATACTCTAGCATTGCAATTTATTTAAACACACGTGTGTAAACAACGCTTGTATGTTGGTGTATACATTCTTTGTTCGTTGCATATTCCTATGTGGGAGGGAGGGAGGGAGGTGCTACTTGCATGAAGGTATACACCATCATACATACGAGTTTGCTCGCGGATTGTTGCAAAGTAGATTAACATTTAATCTACAAAAATATGATTTAAGTCTTTCTTGGATACAAAATTCAGGTGCTCAGAACTTAATTTTTGTTACAAAGTCCATAGAAATTGTGTCGTGTTTCTAATGTATGGAGGATTAAGAAAATATATAAAATATATGGACCTTTGAGAATTAAGAAGTTTCCGTCGAATGTGTTAAATAATTTACTATTGTGGCCAAAGAAAAAAAAAGCTGTTTTTGAGGTCTTATTTACTGAATTATTTAGAACTATGTGTGTGAATACTTAGTACCTACATTCTGCAAAACAAAATTTTTTACTCTGCCTATAACTGCTTAATTCATATCACACACTTTAGTTACACTAGCGCATTTTGGTTCGTTCTTAAACAATTATTTGCACACTTTTTCAACCTATGCCCTATTTGGGATGGTTTTCTTTACCCTTTTCTATGGTATCAGGATTGCCACATTGTAACGTGTACCTATTCAAATATTTATCCTTGGAACCTTTTCAACATCAAATAGGTAAACTGGTGGCCCGGAATCATGCGAAAATTATTGAATAGATTTCATTCCGAGTTTTAAGTAGTGCAAGACTAAAAGAAACTTCAACATAAAAACCTTTTGATAAATTAAGTGAGTAGTCTGGTTAGAGACCATACAAATGAGAGATTTTATTACATATTAGCTCCCACTAAATAATTCTTTGACGTAGACAAAATGAGAATAAAGAATTAACTCCCTGAAAACTGGAACTAAGTGCTAAATACTGAAATGGCTTTTTAGCGCTTACTTTGTAAGTACAGTGGAGCAGAACAGGAAAGAAAAGTGAATTTAACGAAACAAGTTGTGAGCATAATTGTACACATTCAACGAGTTGGCTAATCCTGATATTGCCTGTGTTCCATGGACTACGTTGTTCAGTTACCGTCAAATGACTGTCTGTCCGTTTGTCTGGTCAGGGTATAACACCATTCATAATGCCCTAGTAGTGCTATAATAGAATAGGAGGAAGGTCATACCGGTAAAATATACCAGTTTCAGAGCGTGACCACGCTAGTAATTACAAAATAGATATTTTACGTGATTGTGTCACGAACTGTCGCTGCAATTTGCATTTCAATTGGTGTGTGTTGTGTGTTGAGTGTGATGACCTATGTCCCAGGTGTGCAAAACTTATGCACCAAACTGTTCGAAATGATTAATATATTATAACACTTTTCCGTTATTTACTTACATACAACCCACAGCCGAAACTACTGAACACAAGAATCTAGATAAAAAGGGGGATAAACTGAAACATTATCTACGTGGATGAAGCTGTGGAAACTCTAATTACATAAAACACTCGCTATTACGCACATATTTTATTATACTAACGTAATAATCATTCGCAGTAACAAAAGATCCGATGCCCTTTTCAAGGAGAATTAATTATTAGAGCCTAAGAGTAATTGGCCAGTAGTTAACTGTAGTTAGCTGACTAATTGGTGATCTCTACAATGATAGCGGCGTGACTCCGTACAGCTGTTGATTACGATGACCCTAAACCAGATTAACATTTATGAGTATATTTATCAAAAATTGTCTGATAAATATGCATTGGTCTTTAAGGAAAAATATTCGCGGGAATAATTTTCTTCCGAAATGTCACTGCGATTATTTTATGCGATTTTTCCACTTCAATGAATGTGGCGTTTAATCGTGGTAATAGACTCAAAATGTATGTATGTTCATATTATATCTAGACCTGAAAAAGGAGATGAAATTCAAATTTATTTAGGTATACATGTATTTATCACTCATACACTTACGCACGTAAATTTTGGAGTCTATCGCGATCGTGCAAATGTGCTTTATAATCATTCATAATGGAGGAGAAACAATGTCGAACGAAACTCCTCACAGTACCTCAGTTTTTACATCCTAAGTAACTGAGCGGAACCGATTCCAAGCATCCTTGTCCTATACTTAATATTTAAATATAATGAAAGAATGAACAGACCATGATTTCCCTTTGTGGCGGATTTAGTCAGGTGAAATAATTTTATATAATGTATAATTTGAGCAATTTTTAAGTCAGTTTTAAGACCCAAGTTATATAAAATACCTGACGCAGAAATGTTTCTTAACGCATTGGAATTGGGATTAATATAACTGCTGGGTTGATAATGAACAATTATAATTTGATTAAATTTTACAACACAATAACAAAATATCCCAAATATTCTGAGTAAATTCTATCAAAAGTTCACGAATAGTCTCGAAGCTTCTCGAAGTTTGTATTACAATTTAACATAGGCACTGACGTGTATATGGTCTAAACTTATCCAATAAGACTAGTTTCCTTCGTAACTTTCACCGTATACTTTGCTCATTTTGTCTAATATTATTGTGAGGAAAATTTTTCTCACGACTCCGATTCTATATGGCGATTTTTGGGGCAAAATAGAGTCTGAAGTCCCTTAATTGCTACCTTTTTATCGGTTCGGGCTTGCGAACGTGTTATGGATATTGCTTCTGTGGGGCTCTTTGAGGATTTTCTTTAGTCTCTTTACGTAATACCTATTCTATATAGCGTGTTAGGAACGTAGGTTTTCCAAATATAAAATTAAAGTGTTAAAATTTGAATAGCAATGTCAAGGTTTATATACGTCAATATGTATGTGTTGGTGTTAGTTTTGGTGTACATATTTTCTTTGTGTCCTTGCGTGCTCCTATGTGAGCGGGAGCGAGGGGCTACTTGCATGAAAGTAAGTAGGTATACATCATCAAACATATGATTTGCTTGCGGATTGTTACAAAGTAGATTAACTTTTAATCTGTAATAATGGAATTTCGCGAGTTAACGCCTGATACAATTAATTTATAAATAGAACTAGGTACGCTAGTGTGGGGACCTAACTCAGGTAGGATTAAAGTCAAGCAAAAACTCATAAAAAATAAAATCAGTTAATTGATAACCACCAGAGAAGGGTAAAATGTTATCTCTATTGGATCTTAAAATTACATCTGGAGGATTGAAAATGAATAAAGGTAATTTTCGTGCTCCATATACATTTTTATGGAATTAAAGTAGCAAACAAGCAGACAACACCACCCTTTCGCTGCCGTCCATGACAACTGTGACTGACCCACAGCAAGACTCAAGAGTCTCATCCTATTTCGGTCATAGATTCTTTGCTACCCTTGAGGATTGAGATGTTCACTTCTAAAAATGTGAAACCGGCCCACACCTGTCTATCCGGCACACAATTGCTGTTGATATGTACCTACAGCAATTGTTGCGGTAGAAATGATACAATGTACCAAATTACGATTACTTTTTGAAGAAAACGCACCAGATGAAACTATTAACTGCAAAAGAGCCCATGTCCCATTGTATCCTAAATAATTTAGGTATCTAGACACAATCTGATTGATACTTATGTAATTAAAACATTTATAAATTAGCAGATTGAATCCCCAAACCTAATGATTATTTTTTAAACTGTTAAAAAGAAGTTTGCTTGAATTCCATCGTATTTCAAGTAAAACCACCGTCTCCTTATACACGTGACGTGAATCAAGTGGCTATTATTATTCGCAATACAGATACGTTTCACGAGACAAGTTGAAATAACAGAATCATCTCTGGTTGAATCGATAGTGACGTGACGGCGCGGCGCCAGGGAGGCGCGCCGTAGCGTCGCCGACGCACCCTCTGAGGGATGAATATGACCCCGTTCCGAGATTTAACATCAATGCGCATTAAAACTTGGCGCACTTAATGCTTAGTTTTAAGCTATCAACCAACGGCAATAACCTTGGCTGTTTGTGAGACTAACCATCTAATAATTACTAACTGGACTATTACTAATAGTCGGCACAATCATAAGATTCCGATATGACGTCTGTCATGTATGAACACAAACTAACCTTGTATGGACGTCTTCAACTTACTTATTACGGAAATATATATTTTTTAATTTGAACCGCTAGTAATGATACTATGAAGTGAAGATATTTCGTAGTGAATGATGGGCCACTTTGGTTAAATTATTGCACTATTTACTGTGCATATACAGTATACTGTTTATATTTATTATCAATGCAGCTTTATAAGTAGGTACATAATTTACTTGTGAATCCACCTCCTCTTCGCTTTGGAAAATTGTTTTTATGTTTACAGATAATAAACACTTCTTCCCATTTTTGCAATATATTTTATTGGTACATCGCTTCTATTGCTCGTAGCATGATGTTATAAAATTGTCCACAGTTTGTTAAATATTTTAATTAGGCATTAGTCCGTAATATTAAACGCAAGTAACTAGCGGGTAAAACGAATTGGAGTAATATTGTTTACTTACTACGAGTATTTAGATAGGTACTTACTTACTTATACGTACTTACATAGGTAAATATTAGAAATTCTGGCGAAATATGTAAACCATCCCTGCTTGTTTTTTATTTGTGTTATTTATAAATTGTATAAATAATTTAATTTTATTTTAATCAGTTTACATCATAAATTGTGTAAAATTGAACAAATATTTAAGACGTCACTACAATGTTTTATAAGGAGGCTGGATTTATAGTTATGTGACCTCTTGAAACAATTTATGAATCGACCATAATCGATACATTACTATAATCGAAAGTATGTGCTACCATGTCGCACCCAAAATACAAATAGTTATAGATTCCTTAATATGTCTAAGGCATTGCGATTTTTCGTAGCTATTATAAATTCCCGATACATACGTTTTTAAGCCTTTTCCACTCAAATCGGATAATTATTAACCGTTTAATAGTTTCTTCGTTTTCACTAGATTAATGAAATTTCCTTTTTAATAACTAATATAATTTCCTCACCTTAACTTACTGGTCAAATTGCGTTATTATCCCTTTCGGTGTTAATCTCAACGCTACATCTGTTTTTAACTGATTTTAAGAAAACAATCAGAGATCGGTTCATAAATTATCGTTCCGAACTTAATTAACGAAACGATTAGAAAGTCTTATTACTTATAATCGGTTAAGTTTATAAATCGGTTTATTTAATGCATCGATTTTTGTTGTACTTCACTATTGTCACTGTGATGACAGCCTTCATATCGGAATCTTATGATTGTGCCGACTATAACAGGACTAACTATCACTGACAGTCCCTGTCACCTGTCACTAACACTTATTAATAAACTAACCAACGAGGTAATGATTTAACACCGTCTACTAACTGGACTAACCATCCCAGTCCCTTAATTGAGTCGTATGGTAGGACTTGTAGATAGGGCACAGTTCATGGGCGGCAGCGGAGGGGTGGTGCTGCATGTTTGTTTGATACCTTAATTCCATAAAAAAGAGATTTTACATCAATACATAGATACACATTAAAACTTGGCGGACTTAATGCTTTGTTTTTAACTTATATCAACCAACGCCAATAACCTTGGCTGTTTGTAAGATGAAATAACCATTGGAAAGTGTGTCAGTTCAAACAATTTGTTTTCAAAAATTTTTCCGCATTGGTTACGTAAGTGCCCGTAAGCACAGTTTCTTGGCATAGCTTGCAGATAGCTGTTTTGTTAACTTAGTGGGAAGATTACACTCACCGTCTGTTACATAAGAGATAATTGTTGCTGTTGGGTTTAAACAATACTACCTACCTAATATGTATAAATGGAAAGGAATGAATGAATGAATGACACGCATTATGTAAAGGCAAATTTAAATCACAAAACGTACTTAACTCTCTTTTTACTGTTACCCAGGGCCTCTCAAAATAAAAACTTTGGAAATACTCCGAAAAATAAACGGACATGGACATTCTATTTTAATAAAGCCTGTTTTTGTTAAAAAATATTTATACAGAATACTCACATAGTTTTGCGCAGCAAAGCGGTCTCTAGAGGCCGACTATCATAGGTTATACCTAAATCAAAAAATGTTTAAGTACTAACCTAACGGAAAACAAAAACTGTATGAGTGTTCATGATGATGATGATATGAGTTCAAATATCAAATATCAAAAGTTCTAAGTATGATTGTATAGTGGATAGAAAAAGAAGTAAAACTATTTATAATTAATAAAAATATCATTAAGATCATAATATTTTAGGATTATTTAAATCGCATCATCGTAGTTAGGGTAGGTAATACTACTAAAAGGTGAAGAAAGCCTAGTGGTTAATCGGCTTGCTACTCGGGGGTCCGGTTTCGAATCACAGAGCACGCAAGCCTTATTTTTCGGAAATACGAGCGTTTTTAGCATTAATTGGCACTCGGTATATCGGTGAAGGAAAACATCGTTAGGAAACTTGCAGGCCGGAGAAATCGCAAAACTCTAAGGTGAAGTTTGCTAATCCGCACTTTTGTACTTAGAACCTTCTCATTCTGTGAAAAGACTCGAGCGAAATTGCGGGGAAGATGATGTTCGGTTCGTATGATTTGAATATACTTAATTATGTAGGTACCTACTTTATAAATGCGGTGCAAAATTAAATAAGTACCAAATAAGACATCGCGTTGTACGAGACAGAAATAAAAGTAACACAGACGAAAAAGCTAGTTCCCTGAAAAATAATCAAAAGACTTGACAGCCTTGATTGTAAAAACCTGATGCGACGGTGTGCCCCTAATGGATTCTTTTCGGTTTGTTACAGTGATAATATTGTCTCTGTCAACTTGATAGACACCGCATAGTAAAGCAACCTTGAATCCAGGGACTATCTGTTTTCCCGATCCACTGACCTAGTACACACTTTCGCCATGACGTCACTGGATGGGCGCCGGTGAGTCGCGTCCCAGCGTCGCCAGACTTTTACAACTAGGTATCAGTATTGAAGTTTTCGTTCATACTAAATAAACCTTAAATAAAAAATAATAATAAAAAATAGGTAATTGGCTAATAACACAACGTTTTATGGTATTCAAATTACAAAAATGATAAAAAATAATTTTCACGCCATGACTTACCTCATAAAGTGAGTTAATAATTAGGCACATTTATTAATACTAGTAGTAATAGTAGCAGGTAAGTATTATTATTATTATTATTATTTGTGTATAATAAACAAAAACTAATTGTAAACTAAATCTTTTACAAAGCTTACAATAATTAGTCTAACCTTACTGAATTTTAGTAATTCACTAGCAAACCCGGCGAACTCCGTTTCGCCACCAGATGGCTTCGTTTTTTGTAACATTTCGTTTGGGGATTAAAGAAATTTTTTTTGTTTTATATTTGAAAAGGTGATAGAAAAACAGAGATCAAAACAGCATAGGAAAAATAATTTATTAGACAGTAAAACGTAACATAACAACATAATATTCTAGGTAACCAATACGCCAATGCAACCAAATTACGTATGTACAATAGACTTACAAATTGTTCGGTTTATATATTTCTAACACCTGCCCATAAACTAAACAATTTGTAAACCAAATCGGACAGATACTCTTATATAATTAATCAGTATCTTCTACAACCCGTCTCACGTATTGGTTCTTTATATCGAAGTAACTGACCCTTTTACATTTGAATTTACTTTGGAACTTTTCCCCAACAAATATTACATTTAGTTTCATTATAATGTACCTCAAGCCCTTTTGAAGTCATCTTTCCAACAGATAACAAATTCGTTGACAAACCCGGCACGTAAATAACCTCTGTTAATTTTGTAGTCTTAGTGTGCCCTTTTAACAACAGCTCTTCTTCACCATGTACTTCACTATGCATCTTTTCGCTATTAGCCACTGTCACCAACCGCGGAGTATCCACAACATAATTTTGCAATAAAGCTTTATTGTTCGTCATGTGGCAAGTTGCGCCGGAATCCACATACCAGGCATTCGAATTTACATCTATAGCTAATGCCGATAATAATGTTCCTCTCCACGTATTTTCACATGTTTCTCCTCCTTTTCCATTTTTGTTGGTTTTTGTCGGACAGTTCTTCATGATGATGCATAATGATCCTGTTTCTTACATATGAAGCATTTGCCTTTCATAAAAGTTTATTCGCTGTTTTTGCATTTCATTTTGCAAACATTGCGCCTTCTTCGCTCTTATCAAAGCCTCTACGCAATTCTTCTTGTAATAGTTTGCTCTTTACTGTCTCGCTGCATAATTTAATATTAGAATTTTCCAATGTCAAGATAAGCGGGTCATAATCTGATGATAGACCGCTCAGTATAAACACTGACAGGAAATCGTCATCTAATGGAGCATTAATATCTCGTGGTTGTTGATCCAACTCCGTGATCCTTAAGAGATACGCTTCCATATCATTAAATTGTTCTAACTTCAATCCGAACATTGTACGTAAAAGTCCAAGACGTCTACACAGTCCTTTGTCTTCATAGGCCATTTTTAAATTATTCCAAGGCTCAAAGCCAGTGGTAGCATTTCGTACATGCGAAAACGACGATGGCTGCACCATCAAACATATTTTGGCAAGAGCCCGTCGTTGCTTGCGTTCGTCATTGTCCCTAGGGACACCCGACGATGCAGTCCCATAAGTCCTCATGCATGTCCTCATGTATCAAATACATCCGCATCAAAAACTTCCAATTGCCGTAATTGGATATACCACTAAGCTTCTCAAAATTGACAGTTATTCCAGAACTCGAAGCTGTAGACAACCATTGAGATACTATTTTCTAAAGTAGACAACAATGATGCCGGCATCACCGATGGCGATCGAACATTCCTTTTGTTCTGCATCTCGTTTTAAAAACAAAATTTAATACGTACAATTCTTTCTATTTATCTTGGTTAATAACTGGGAAGTGTGGAATACCTCCTGGGGTATCTGGGCTCATAACCTGATAGAAAAACAGAGATTTACACAGCATAGGAAAAATATTTTATTAGACAGTAGGTAGAAGGTAACAACGTGGTATCCAAGGCAACCATATGACAATCCTACCAAATTACATATGTACAACACCTACTTAAATTGTTTGGTTTACAATGATTTTCCCTGTTTTCCTCCTTTTCTGTTGAAAATTTCCCGAATTTTATTTGCTACAAACCTCACGGAGCTCGAGACCTTTCCAACGAATGCAAAACCGTGGAAATCGGTTTGTGCGTTCTGGAGTTATAGAATCAGGAAGGAAAACCCGACTTATTTTTATATATAAGATTAGATATTAATTAATGTAACGAAAAATTGTTAAGTTCTTTTAGAGTAACCACTCACTGATAATTAGGTATCCGTCATAAAAATGTCTACCTCCGTTGGGAGCTAAACCCGAAAGTTTTAAATCTGCCCATCAGGGATGCTAAGGTCGTCGACATTTGATTAATATAATGATATAACACACATTCCTGCATCCTTTCACCACATTATTTGGTCGCATATGGTACGATTGATCGCCACAGGCTGTCGCTGCAGATTCGAACAACAAATTGAGAGGGCATGTTAATATCGTTTACGACGTCACGTAAGGAGTTTAGTGACGGATCGTGACGATTATACTTACTTTAAATAAATCTGCACATTAAATATTTGACTGAAGGATTTTTACATCGCTCGTCTCGGATTAAAAGTTAAAAAGGAAGTTTTATTATCTGACTGATCAATGAATTGTAGAGTAAAATTGTTGTTAAAATTGGTTATTGCGTAAAGCTTAGGTACATAAATACTAATATTGTAAATGCAAAAGTCTGTCTGTCTTTCGGTGACTCTTTCACGGCTAAACCACCGGCCCGAGTTGGATAAATTTCACAATGAAAATAGAGAAAGACTCAGGGTTACATGTAAGCTACTTTATTCCCAAAATCAACCCCTAAAATTGGGGAGTGTAGGGAACACAAGCCTCTGATTCGCGATATACACGAAGCGACGCAGGCAAAGCCGCGGGTGAAAGCTAGTATGTTTATAATTTACGGAAATTCAAAAGGCTTCAGCTACAAAAAATTTAAAGCGCCTGAGGGTAAATCTCAGCAAAAATCATAACGGTTACAGTGCTAACTTCCAAATTATTTAATTTGGTTAAGTACCTTCGTTTCATAAATTATTTTATTTCATGTCATGCCCTGGTAACCAGTATCAAAAGTTTGTACTCATCCAAGCCATATTTAAGAACTAGCTGTGCCCGCGGCTCCGCTCGCGTGGAACTCAGTGTGTCACAAAGTTTTTCCCGCGTAAATCTCGATCCCGCGAGAAGTCATTAACAAAAATTAGCCTATACGAGTACAATGCTCCATTAACCTCCTCTATCTCCCACTGAATGTCCCATAAACATCTGAACCCGCGAGAACCTCCTCTATCACCCAGTTAAAGTCCCATAAAAGTTTAAGCCCACGCTTTCGCGCATAGGAGCTTTTCCCGCGTGAATCTTGATCCCGCGGGAATTCCGGGATAAACAGTAGCCTATACGTTGCTTCACAACTTTAGTGAAAGTTTCGTAAAAATCTAAGCCCGCGAGTTGGCGCGTAGGAGTTTTTCCCGGGCGAATCATGATCCCGCGGGAAGACCGTAACAAAAAATAGCCTATATGTTGCTCCAGAACCTCCTCTATCTCCCAATAAAAGTCCCATAACAATTTAAGCCCGCCACTTCGCGCATAGGAGTTTTTCCCGCATGAATCCTAATCCCACCGGAATTCCGGGATAAAAAATAGCCTATGTGTTGGTCCAGAGCCACTTCTATCTCCCAATGAAAGTTCCATAAAAATTTAAGCTCGCGACTTCGCGCATAGTAGTTTTTCTCGCGTGAATCCTGATCCCGTGTGAATTTCGGGATAAAAAATAGCCTAAATGTTGCTCAGGAATCTCCGCTATCTTCCAGTGAAAGTCCCATAAAAATCCGTTCAGCCGATCCGGAGATTAGCGCGCGCAAACAGACAAACAGACAAACTTTTTTAAATTATTTTTTTTTAATTTTTAGATTCATGTTCTAGTACTGTTTCTTAACCCCCCTATATATTGTTTTGTCAATTTCGTAAAAAAGCAGACACGACTTTTCTACGCTCTTATTATATGTAGTACTTATAGATTATAGATTACTCAGTTATTTGAATTTTTCGCATAAATTTGAGTTTATGTGAAAAAAATGTGGATACAAAAGTTGTAGATCTTTTTATTACCTGTTCAACTTTGCTATATAACATTTTTTCATGTGGCTTTTAGTTTTTTCGGAAATTGCGATAAACCATTTTTTACCCCTAAAACACCTCCTCAACCCCTTCCCGACCTCAGATCGCCCGTAAATTATTTTTACTTTTATTTTTGTCACATCCTCTTCCTTTTCCAATGGATTTCATCCTGTTATTATTTTTTTGTACTTTTGATCGTTAACAAAGGTATTGGCACTGGTCTATTGGTAAATTGTTATAAAAAGCAAACACTCATATAAAATATCAATTGCACTCGCGTAACTTACATGAAAAAGAGAGCTAATGTTTAATACCGGGTAGGAACGATTTTAATATGCTAAGTCTTATCTTAATTTAAATATAGTTCATATAAAACTTTTAAATTGCACCCTTGCTACGTTAGAATTACGTTTAGAACTTATGACTTTTATTAGATTGGGGACGTGCTTCTATTTTATAACAGTGTTTCTCTCAACGTGGGGACAATATCTCTGTTTCGCATTCTACAGAGTGCAACATCAACGTAGTTCATAAGTCAAAGTGGCCGATGCAGAACCGGCATCCATATTTTATGTCGTTCTGCTCTGCTCGGTGTATTATTCTGTGCAATGTGAATAGGAGTTTTATTCCTTGTCAGTATGGTTTAGTACCACAAGTGTAAAATCCTGTCAAGTGGCAATCCCTTTGACTTCGCTTTAGATAAAATTATGAACACAAAGTAAACGTAGGTATGTAGGTAGTTATACTCATAGGTTAGGTAGGTTAGGTTCGTTAAATTTAAATACAATGAAACAAAACTCATTTATTCTAAATTGACTAGCATGGAACGTTATTTCGTGTCGGAAATAAATTTAGTTTTTTGCGTTATTCTTTTCAATTCAAATTTAGCGAGCCCTAATAGCTTTTGTTATAATCCATCCATCCATCAGCCTTTCCATGTCCACTGTTGGACGTAGGCCTCCCCTAACTAGCGTCACTCTAACCGGTCCTGAGCCCTTTGTATCCAGCGTATGCCCGCTGTCTTCTTCATGACGTCAGTCCACCTGGTCGGGGGGCGCCCTACGCTCCTTTTTTCAAGACGCGGTCTCCATTTTGTTATACATGTGCAATAATTTTATGTATGTAGATATTAGTCGATATTATAATATTTATGTATAATGTATAAATAAAATAATAAACCAACATAAAAACGCGTTGACTTTTCGAAAATTTACATCTACTCTTCCACCACTAGTGCTAGAAAAGTACTTTCATAGCTGGGCTTGCCTTATAAATCCATTTGCATTTCCTCGGCGTCGGCAACTGAGATTATATAAAAGGCGCAGTGTCCGGGAAAATAGAATGAACGAATGACATGCCTTTCCGCGTTTTATATTTCCTGATGTAACCGTTTCTGTAGGTGTTCCTCACATTTTTCGTAACTCTTAACTGAAATAAGTAGAAAAACATGGTTGTTATGTTTGAATTGTTGTATGTAGGAAATATGTCTGTGGATTTTTGTTTTTGGATGCTGTAGATATTTAATAGAATTTATTGCATTACTATCATTTACCTACCACCTGAAGTCAATGTGACTACGATCAACAGTCATGAACATTAAAGAATACGAAGAAACTGATAGATTTTTAACTTTTTGAAGTATTTTTTAATTGTATGAAAAAGTAAACCTCTTGTCTACTTAACTTAAATATTTAGATACATGAAGATATTCTTTGCTGAAATTCTGGATGATAGAAATAGGCACTAAAGGTTTTGTTACCTTTCATATCCGTTGAGGAAATTAGGTAATTCTGCCAACTTTTAGAAGACGGTACTCTATCGAAGAATGCAACAGGATATTACGTAGTGTTCAGTCTATGTCTTGAGATTATCGCGAGCTAAATTGCTGACTCAAAAATAGAATAACTATCTATATGTATAACCTCGACTATATCATTATAAAGTAATTTCCTATAAAAATAAGGAGCAAAATGTTATAACTGTCCTATTTTTGTATGACTACGTAGTTTTAGCCCTAATAACCTCCTCCGTCTTCTATTAAAAGTTTCATTAAAATTTGTTAGGTCGATCTCGGACAAGCAGAACACAGACAAAAATTTAAAAACATTTGTATTTTTACACAGTTGTGTTATAGAGAATGTAATATATCTACTGTATTAAACGACATAATACGAGTATAGCTGGAAGGAAATATACCTGCATGTTTACCGCTTCTTTGGAATTGCAACTTAAAACTGAGTGATAGTCAGAAATTTCAAATACACTTGTTGTGTTTACAGGTATTATAATGTAATAAATAAACTTATTTTATTGACGAATTTCTTTCCATATAAGCTTTACATAAAATACACCTGTTAATCTTCCATCCCTCACGTGTTCACAATAATAATTAATTAAACATCGAACATTTATCTGTGTATTATTTAAGGGAAACTCGATACAACGCGAATGGCTACAAATAAAAAACTATGGAGTTGTTGAGCTGTTTCGTACTAGATAGAGTTCATTGGGTAATCTACATAAAAGGCATTTTCGATTAATTCACACGATACCACCGCCTGATACAAAACCGTTGTAAAATGCAAATTTGTGCTAATAGGGCTCGTATAACATGGTTCATTTTTATACCGATAACCATCGCGTTAGTGCAGTATCTATTGAAGTGGAAGCTAGACCACTAAGTAATTAATCGCATTCAATTTATAAAGTCTGCACGCCTTGTCTCAACTTAAAATATCTATTGATTTCTACTTAGAACTAGATTATCAGGAGGTTGAAGAAATGTGAAGAGTACTTAACCTATTTTAGTTTATAACAATCATAAGTGATCGAAAAGATGGAGTTTACAAAATCGGCAGAAAAGAAATTTTCAAAATACCGTGTATTCATGCAGATTCTACAGAAAAGCTCCTCTATATGAAAAAACGAATACATACGTTTTTACATACATGTATTCGAGACATCTTTGATTTACGAAAATTTATCGCGTCTCCAATCATCACAAGGATCTCTAGTGGCTTCCAATTCGTTATCGCAGGAATACTCGAATCCTTTGCCACCTCTTCAATATCCCCAACGATCTGTCGTTCGCATTGTATCTCCGAAATCATTTTACCAATTCCCGTCCTTCAAATGACGATACTCATGTAACCCTCAAATTAAATCCCTATTAAAGTTTCCGACCCATAAACAAGTATTTCTACACATGTGAACGTCACGTGAATTTTTAAGAGTATCATTATAGCGAGTAATGCCTAGGTTACGAATTTTTTTGTGGTTTAAGTTTAATGTTGTTGTATCTTTAGAATGAGCTTGTATTTTTATTATGCTATTTTTTGTATTATACTACCCAGCATAACTTTCCAAACTTGGATAAATTTAGTAGCTTAGGGTTGCTAAAGATGTAGAAGTAGATACCTACTTAAGAACTTTGTTAGTTTTTTACTGTTTATATTTGTTTTATCTTTGTATATCTAGCGAGAGTTTTTAATATTGTGTCCTTTCTATCGAATACATTTTGTATGACGATTTTTCGAAAAGGGTTGTGGCATTGAACTAACTATACGATTACCCCATACATAGCTATATGATAGGTACATGGGTTACTTCAAGAAGTGGGTCCATCGCTTTCTTCTTAGCCAACGACGCTTTGATAATGCCCCTAGGTTTGTCCAATGTCCATGAGCGACGCTGATCATGTTCCACTAAGTGACCTGAAGAAGAACAATCGTATAATTTACAGGAGTATTATTATTAGTAATAATATTATATTATTTCCATCGACCAACAATACTTCAAGCTTCCTACCACCTATTTGCTACCACCAAACATTCCAATTCAATCTTAGTTTGTGTCAATAAAAAGTTATTATTGTAAATATGTATAAATCGGGTCCAGTAGTAGCGTGGGCGTTCATTCCTACTATTTACATTCCAGATAGGTATTCTTGACTAAATAAGCAATGTGGGCTTCTTTCATATGTCAGGACGTGAGCTCAGGATATCAAATGAAACACAGGGATGAGCCAATCACACGTAAACAACTGCTTTATTCAATGATCTCTTCGGCTCAGTATAAATACTCGGTTTAGGGTTTACTTTGGTATCACGACATGTTTGATATACTTCACGATATTACGATATTGATTTATCGATCGATCCACTCGCACTCGCGACTCACGCGTTAATTATCAATTACTATTAGATATTCACGGCATTTCAACATAGAAGGAGCTTTTACAAGATATCACACCGGTAGACATTCATTTCCTTATTTTATTATTTTCCAATTCTATTGACAGCTATCCGATTGACTATTAATCATCGCGTACAGATTAATCACATCAAACCAGTATCATAGGTTTACTACCTACCTCCGTCACGGCCATCGCTGACTCATCGCCCGTCCTCGGGTGATGCTCCGCCCCGTTAATATTACCATCTCAATTACTCGACCCGTAATTTTCAATTAGTTCAACCCAAAACAAAACTCAAAATCTTTAACATCAAAAATGACTATTGCTGCTACTGCTGCGAGTGGATTTCAAAAACTTTGTTTGCATTTTTTAACCCTGACTACCGTAAGCTACCACTCGCTTCGCTAGTGTCGCTATGGAGAAGAAGCGAGTGAGAAGAAACTCCATAACATAACAACACTTATTTAGAACAAAATTACCAATTTATTATTTGCGCGATTTGTTTTAACTTTTACTCGGTACGTCGTCACCGTATAACTATAATCGGTACGTCGCGTCACTGCCATAAAACCGTATTCGTTTCCGCATCTTCCCGCGATCCATTCTTAAGCACGCTCTACCAGCGGCAACACGTATGAGGCATTGAAGATTACCTGGAACAACCAAACACATACGCGAGTATCTCTCCACGCTCGGTCCTTCCTGATCTACTAAATAATCAACGTGCAACGTTACGGCTGTCCTACATCCACACACGACCTCATGTGTTTCAACTTCTGCATCAGTATGGGTATAACACGCAGGCATTCGTGTTCAGTTATGCCACAGAGGCGTTTGAACAGCTAAGCCCCGAAAACGTCTTTAAAAAGGTAACACATGGATCCTAAATAGATATGCCACACGGACCTCTCAAAGATTTGATACTCAGGCCTATCAACAGAATTGCCACAGAGGCCTGTCAATAGATTTGCCACACAGTCCTATCAATAGAATTACCATACGGGCATACCAATTTAGGATTTTCTACACAGACTTTCTAATTATTCAGATCAATAACCAACTTCATTAAAGGTCCTCAATTACCCAATGAATAAAACAAAACAGAAATCACCTGATATCCAGAAGCGTAGTGTAACAACACTTAAAGCAGTGCAATTCCAAGTACAACTCTCTTTGAATAGATTGTGTTAAGTATTGTTGCAGATTCCTTTTTCCTCACATAGAATGCTCATAAACAAAAATTATTGTATTCCACAATATTCAAAACTTGCTTTAACCAATTTATCTTAAACTCTCACTCCCTTGGTATTTCAAGTTAGCAGAGATCTTCTTTGTGGTACATATTTTGAACTGTATGACATTGTCATGTTTGTGTGACACAGAATTCTTAGGTTGTCATTTCTTTTCTTAAAACACACTTTAAAAATTATGGTTTATTACGTGTAATTTCCTCTTTTAAATTTCAATCGCTTTTTATCAAAATATTTCTCATTGAATGTTTCGTAAACATAAGCCTCATTTCCATGGACCAGTGATGAGAATTGCTGACATGACAGATGGCAATCTTAGCCTTATCCACAAAAAAATTTCAGGATTCTTTATCCCACTATCTGAAATCGGGTCCAGTAGTAGCGTGGGCGTTCATTCCTACTATTTACATTCCAGATAGGTATTCTTGACTAAATAAGCAATGTGGGCTTCTTTCATATGTCAGGACGTGAGCTCAGGATATCAAATGAAACACAGGGATGAGCCAATCACACGTAAACAACTGCTTTATTCAATGATCTCTTCGGCTCAGTATAAATACTCGGTTTAGGGTTTACTTTGGTATCACGACATGTTTGATATACTTCACGATATTACGATGTTGATTTATCGATCGATCCACTCGCACTCGCGACTCACGCGTTAATTATCAATTACTATTAGATATTCACGGCATTTCAACATAGAAGGAGCTTTTACAAGATATCACACCGGTAGACATTCATTTCCTTATTTTATTATTTTCCAATTCTATTGACAGCTATCCGATTGACTATTAATCATCGCGTACAGATTAATCACATCAAACCAGTATCATAGGTTTACTACCTACCTCCGTCATATACGTAAAAATATTGGTGACACATTAAAGAACGAAGTTGGATTATTTTGACGCGGCGTACCTACATAATTTGTTCTTTTATATTTCGCAAACTCCCGCATTTCGTGGTCGGTTTTTACTGAACACAAACACGAATATAAAAATATTCTTCACATTCTGGATCTCTCCAATATTTTAGTTAATCTACGCTCGCATTCTTTATTTGGAAACATTTCGAGTTTGTTAGGCAAATTTGACCGAACTTTTAATTATTTTTACATGCAAACCGCATGGATTTCACAGTATTTTTGGTTAGATCTCTTTACAAATTGGATACGCTTTTGGGGTTCCGTAGTTGGAATGAAACCTTATAGTTTCGGTGTCTTTGTCGATTATTTGTATTGAAAACTACAGAAAAGAAAGTTCGGAGTAATTATACGTATCTACCTATAAATAAATCTGAAATAGAAGAACAAAAATTAGGTATGGTTGTTGTGGTGGTGTTAGAAAATTGTGATAACGTGCTAATAAACCAGCTCTTACTTTGCTTTGGGAAACCAGCCCCTTAGTATAGGTACATAAGTATTCAGAAATCGTTAGGCATAATGTAGCAACTGAGGGATTAGTTTCCCGTAGCGTAGTAAACTTTGTTAACGGTGAATTTTGCTTACAGAATAGAAGAAAGAGATGAACCTTCTTACACCAGTAGCTATACTTGACGTGTTATTAAATGTTTAGATAATAATGTTATGATTTGAAATACACAAAAAGGATGGCCGCCAAGAGGCCGGCAATAATATTGAAAAAGGTGAAAAATAAACATGAAAATTTTATATGCGGGGTAAAATTCTTCACAGTCGTTCCTTCTCCGTCTTTTTACTTGGCCGGCAATACATTGGTTATATACCATTTATCATCAGGTAGCTCTTCGACTATTTATAAAAAAAACATCAAAGGTCCCTTTAAATAACAAACAATCCCTTAATAAAAGTCGTCATGAGAGAAAATGTTTGAAGTCTTACTAAATAAAAGCCTAAATAAATAAAAGTTCCGACATTCGAGTTCATTGCAAAGGTAGTCCATTCAGTCGTTATTTATAACAGTTCTCACACGTCAACAGAGCCGATATGATGTCGTTATTGAATGTGCCAGAATAGACGCCAAAGACCATTAAACTTTGCACGCTGGTAATATCTACATTTTAATAACATAGTATAATTTATATTTTAAAACTTATACTTAATATCATTTTCCTAAGCGTTTGGATTTTGATGTTGTGTATTTGAATGTTGATGCTGTTGTTGAGATTTACTAAGAGATCTGTCAAACTGTTGGAAACGAAACATCTATGTAAGTGTTGCCATAAATCAAGTGATTGCATTTGATGTAATTTTTTTAAAGAAATTAATATAGTTACCTACGTTTAGAGTTGACGGACCAAAGTGTTCCTGATTATCTAATAATTGCATAAAATATCATTAGGTATCTATTAATTTTATACCTAAGTGATGAAATTATGTCATATAATTACAATTTACAAAACAATAATAACTATCTATTAAATTTTGTACCAACAGAACAACAGTTGGGCTCTGCAAATCTGTGATCGTCGCTTTAAGATGTTGAATCAACAACAGACCATGGAAAATATTTATACAATCTGTAGTTATTTAAACGGTGCATATTTATTTAAAACCAACTTCTGCATATATCGTTTGGTGTAGCAGTTATAGTGATAAAAAATAGAAGTAAACTTTTTCTTTTTTTGTAATAAGGACCGTATCTACCGCCATAAATACCTACCGCCAAAATAATTAAATAAATAAATGAAATAAATTGTCCGATAGTAGCTACTTCCAAATCTAATGCCATCTTTGTTATGTACCCAGAAACTTTTAACTGGTGAATTAATTAAATACGAAATTCAGAAGCTAATAATTAGTTCTAGTGTCAAAAATCTTTTTCATCACCCCTATTCGAAAAAGACGACTTGGTTCGGACATAAGGGGTTCCAAAGTTGCTGTTTTTTATTCAGCGGGCCGGAATGAATTTTCATACAACTTTTCCTGCCGGATAGATCTTTTCCGTCCTATTTTGAATTTAGAACATTTTAGTATTTTGCGCTAAAGAAATCGAACACAAATATTGTTTGAATAAAGAATGTCTGGTAGGTACGACGCGAGGGCCCCGCCAGCTGAATAATAAAAAAAGAAATCAAATTAAGATCGCTCGAACTATTTCCCGCGTTTTCGTGCATTTTTACGTATTGTTAGAAATTTTGTTTTGTTTTGAAAAAATGAGTTCTTCCAACGATAGTGAAAGTATCCTCCTGATAGTATAAAAACTGAAGCGAGTAATGTGATGAATAGTTTATTACCTGCGAAATCCCGGGAAAAATATTTGAAAGCCTATGATAATTTTTTGGAATGGAGAAATGCAAGAGGCGCCAAGAATTTTTCAGAAACTGTGTTTTTGGCGTACTTCCAGAACTTAGCCAAAACTAAAAAACCTTCCACCCTTTGGAGTATCTACTCAATGCTTAAATCAACAGTCAGTTCTAATAACGATATAAAACTGGACACATATTCGAAATTAATAGCATATCTGAAGAGGATGTCTGATGGATTTAAACCTAAAAAATCCAAAGTGTTCACAGTCAAAAATGTGGAGACTTTTCTTAATGAGGCACCCGACGAAATCTTTCTTGCCGTAAAAGTAAGTAACTATGTATATGGTGGAGTGGACTATTATAGTAAAATATAGCCATAGTGTTTTAAATAGCTGAATGATAAAAAAAGAAATCAAATTAAGATTTCGTTTTCAAATTAAAATTAAGTTTTCGTGCATTTTTACGTATTATTTTCTATTATATATATATATATATTATTTTCTCATAGTGGGTGATGAAAAGTAGAGTGTATCACTCGGGTGCAAGTATATTTTTGGCTCGGGCGACGTACTTTGAATCCCTCGCTACGTTCGGGATTCTACTAAAGAATCCCTCGCTACGCTCGGGATTCTACTCTAGAATCCCTCACTTCGCTCTGGATTCAAAAAACGCCCTCGCCGAAAAAATATTACTTTGCACCCTTGTCATACAATCTACTATTAACCCCCGAGGAAAAAAGAGGTGTTCCAATTCGGACGTGTCTCTGTATTTGTCTGTGGCATCGTAGCTCCTTAACCAATGGACCGGTTATGAATATTCCTATCTCTATGGGTTATGATGTGGTTTTTATTAGATAGCTGACGTGATCGAGAGAGTTCTACGCTACAATTCATGACGATCTCTTCAGAATTTTCAAGATTCTCAGCTCTTTTTGTTAGCTGGGGCAGAAATCTAACACGCGTAATGGGTATTTACTTTATTCTTAAACGTATGATTGGCTCAACATTAAATTTGTAACACCCTTGAATGGCGGTAGGTACCACTGAGCTACTATGATGATTTTTATTTTGATTCTAAAGCAGAGGTTTGTAATCCTTAAACTAATAGTAATGTAAATGTTTAAATTAAAAATGTCCAATATTCACGCATAAATTGGTGAAGAAACTTAATCTTATACAGTAAATATCAAACACGCAACTTTGCAAAATTAACTCGTATAAGTTGTTAATGAAGACAAAGTTATGAAAACCAATTATCTCCTTCTAAACCTCCCTGCTGGAGTTTCGTCACGCATGGGGCCTTTCTCATACATTGATCTACGTGTATATTTGAACTAGAATATAGCTTTATTTAGACTGTTATTAACGAAATAATTAAAGTTGTGACGAAAACTTTTTGTCCAAGTCAAGATCAGCAAGTGGACTTTCCATTTTACTCTTGTAATCTTTTCATTGTTACATTGTAAGTGATCTTACTTATTTAAATATAAAAAGCAGAGGGGGAGGTAAGAAGATCAATAGTAATTTCCATCATGTGTCAGGCACATAAACAAAAAATAACATTCTGTTCAGAGGAAGAAAGAAAGACAGAATAATCTTAATGTAATTAATTATTGATGCCTTCAACAAGCTTTTATTGATAGTAAAAAAGAAAAATCTCACGTTAAACCATTTCTGCTACATTTTAAACATAATTATACAAATAAATCCGTTTTTTTTTTTTTAAATTGCTATTATCTCCACATATTCAATAGTGTGATGCATACTGGATAAAATTACTTACCCATTGTTCTATACGAGCGACTAATTGCATTACGACACCTGCACTATACTCCACGCGACATGCCTTCTGACACAATGTCAGTTGCTCATTTTAATTGTACCTAACTTGAATAGCACCCTCGCTACGTTTCGGGAAACATGATTGTGACATTCAGAAATAGTGTCCGCATTCCGCACCCAAAATGTTTGTTACACGTTTCATGTTCAGGTTAGTAGTCAAAGGCCTTAGGGCATTCGAAGATCTCATACATGCCTTAACAGTTGTATAGGTAATGACAACTCTCGCAACGTTTTTGGAAAAATTACTTCTAACGTTGAAACGGTAAATATAACGTGTATTCTTAACCTTTTTTTTCTCACGTGAGTACCTACTTCAGACATGTTTCGTGAAAGATACCAGAAGATTCAGAGAAACAAATGCTAATGTGGAAGGAAATGGTCCAGAAAAGGTCTTATGGTTAGTGAACCTACTTAAGCAATTACGAAAGCGTTCAACGCACACATTTACACAATACATTTGTATTTATATTATGTACTTAGTTCCGTCAGACTTTCCGAAAATTGATAAGTCTTGAGAAACTGCTGATGAGATCTTTTTCTTAAACGTAAACTTACACTAAAGAAATTACTCTTGTATTAAAAATACCATCAATATGTTTAAAAATAAGACGACTACACCAACACCACACCACTATGTATAAATCCATTTTATCAGGCTAAAACTTACAAAGGCAAGCAATTTAATTTTAGGACAGTGAAGCTAAAAGTCACAAGCTTTATGTAATAGTTTCTTTTAAAGTTCGGTAATAGGCTATTTGCGTTATCTTAACTCCGACGTGTGTACATGGGACGCGTTTCGATTTATGGGGGAACTAGGACCGGCGTGTTTGGGTTACGTAACTTTGCTGGGTTAGCTGGTCGCTGGAAGGCTGATATTTTTATCTTGCTTGCTTACTGTCAATATATCACTCCAAAGTACGTCGTTACGTAATATAGTAAGTGACTATTCATTGTATCTGACGATTGTAGATGTTCTATGTATATAAAGGTCTCTGCGCTGCTGGACAAACATGATAACTGTGTTTGTAAAACAAGTTCTGTTTTACACTAGTTTTACACAAGGACGGTGACGTACTCTGGAATATTTTTTCGAAACAAATGCCACTCTGCTCCAAATTAACTTTCAATATTTTGTGAAATATGCTAAGTGTTATACCAACGCTGACGAAAACGCATTCGGTTGAAGTTGCGTCAAATGTAAAAAACTAACAATGTTCGATATACTCATAAATTCTAAAAGACTTCAATGAACCTGTGCAGGGAATCCGCTATGACTTACATTTACGAGTAAGTCTCGCGTAAATAATAATCATCTAATTTTACTGTCATCGCATATTTCGTATATCGAGACAACCGCAAGCAATCATTCCAGAATGTTGAAACTCGTAATAGAATACCATTATACTATCTTGTTAACATTATCAGGAATTCTATGAAACCACTTATGACGGCACAAAATATATAACGTATTTTGGGAATTGCAAGATGATGTCATTATAATATATCGATAATTTTATACATCTACGTCGACAATTCAGTGATGAGATTTTTTTACCAGATAATCTTCTGTTTTGGAAAATGAAATACTTGACTATTCGTAATACATTCAGAAATTATAAATAGCATTTGAAATAATTATAAAACTTTCTCCTGTTCTGTGCTGGTTGTGGCACCATCTAATGTGAAGGTGTTTTTCAGAGAGTTTTCTAAAAGTGCTATCCACAATTAACACCATCAACACAAAAGATCAGTTTTAAAGGGCTATGACGATGCGAAGTGAAGCGAATACTCCAGAACTATTATGGTTCTCATCCAAATTACTTTGAATTTTGTCCCAAGGGACACACGAAGCATAGCTATCTTCAAAACTTGCTAATCGTTAAATTTAATAAATGTTAGGTACTGTAAGATAGTTACTTTATTCTCGATCATTTTTGCCGCAAAATTTTTGACATGGGGTTCTTCAAGAAAGGTATAAAAAGAGCTCTCCTTCCGGGCCGGCGTTGCACTGGTGACTCCCCAGATGTTGCAGGTGTCCATAGGCGACGATGACCACTTACCATCTCCGGCTCGTCCGCTTTTTCGTCAGCCCTTCAGGCTATAAAAAAAATAACTATGTAGTCATACGAGTACCTCATGCCCCATCGAAATTAGTTTCTTGTAGGTACCTACGTGAAATGTAAGGATTTATAGAATATTTCAGACTGTTAGAAAGTTTTGTATTTAAGTTAACTTAATACCCAACTCAAAGTTTTAGAGGGTTTATAAACAGGCAAATAGATGAACTCAAATATTCTTATAATTCTAATTCCTTTAAAACAGTAAAAATTAAAAGCAAAATAAATTGTTTAGTTTGCAAAGTTATTAGGGATGTGGAGTCCCTTAGCAAGACACAAATTATTTAGGGCAACGTCCGTTCTCAATTTGTCGCTGTTATAAAATACGGGACGTAGAAGTAGCGTTTAATAAATTAAAAAAGTGGATATAATCTATATCTCATTTAAAATAATTACTTTTAGAGCAATCTTTTTCCCTAAAAAGGCCAAGCTATCGGATACAATTTTAATCAAAGGCCGAAATTATGTTTTTAATTTAAAAATTCTTCTGGCAGGTATTGACATGGTTAAAGTCTTCATTATAGATTATTTGGAACAAATATATATGTAGAAAGGATGCCGTCTATCTTGACTTATCGATAAGGAGACCAGGTCCTGAATACAAACGAAGTCCTTACAACTGTTCGGTACATTGTATAATTTCACCAAATAACAATAACGGATTTAACAGAATATCACAGATTGTATCTTCATATCACGACGTTCCACCAGCACACGTAAGGAGCCTCCACAACCTGATGACAGCTCTTCTTCTTGCTGTCGCCATGTCGTGAATGGTTCTTTAGCACGTGGTGTTACGTCAGCTGTCAAAACTCGTCCAGATATAAGGACCTCCTTTCCACTGCGCCGTCATATATACATATTATATAACGTGTATATTAATGTGACTATGCCAAAATATCGTCAAACTCAATTTTTTATGGAACTTAGGTGAGTGGGAGACGAGCATTCAGCACCACAACCACAACCATTCGGTTAGTTTTTTAGTAAGTATGGGGGTGAGGGCATAGATAGTTAATATTATTAGATATTGTCAGTATTCCGTTAGTTAGTTATTATAGTAAGAGTCTTATTAGTATTCGGTCACGGAGATGTTTCTACCATTGGACTTACATGGTCACCTCTCACAAATATAATTGGCTTCATATATTCAAACCGGAACATAGTTTATTAGACGGTAGAAATTATACTAGGCACCGTGGTGGATGATTGTCCAGTGTCCTACCGCTAAGGAACACTAGGCCTTGCCGCTTATCATATCTACCATTAATGAAGAGGAGAAGTCAAAATGAATCGAGGCAAGGTTTGCATAAAACATTATTGTGCGTTGGCTTCAAATGCGCTCTCAGGCATTATTCACTTTGAATCATAGATGACGCTTCGACTATAATCTTCATTGGCTTTGAGTCACATTTGAATGGGTGAATTTTAGTTGCATAGGTAAATTCAGTAACACTTGTATTGATTCTAATATTAGTAGTTATTATTGGTTGAATTAGTCAAAATTGGAATTGAAATTCTGTTCGGGATTTTCGAGAATTCACTAACTAATTTAAATTAAACGAAAAGATGATTTTGATAACACTGCGTTTTTTAAGAACTGCTCTTCTGATTCATAATAGGATGTCTACTTCGAAACGGATGAGTGATATCGACACGTGATTATAATGGATCAGACATTAACCAAATTTCGGTATCTGATTTCAACAACCGGTATTTAGGAAACAATGAGGCGCATCGGCAGCGTATCGTTGGAATTAGACACGCGGTATTCATCCAGGAACATGAGTTTCGTAGAAACAATCTCGAACATTGGCAAAATTGTTCATTATTTTGGCATGCCGTAAGTCAGTCAATAAGTGAAATTACAAAATGTTATGTGTTTTTACTCAATAGCAAGTAGCGTATTTCAATACACTTGATGCAAATGCTTAATATACTGTTAGACGAAATATCGTAATAGAAGATAATGTACAACACTACGGTCATAGCGAGATGACCCCATCACTAGCTAGAGGTGACAGCTAGACTTCCCGCGCCGTTGTCAATGAAAAAGTTGTATAAAATAAAGCCATTATTATAAATACAATATTTAGTGTTTAATAATTCAGAAGTGACATAGAATTCACGTGCCTATATGTATTGTAAAGCTTGGCGAGACGAATAACGTAAAATTCGTGACTTGTGTTGATACCTAAACTCAACTGCGCAAAAGACGCTTGAAAAGTTACAAAGTGCATAATGACTGGCTTTAAAGTTTAAAAGATAAGTTAAGAGTGCTTAAATATGCTCATATTAACATTATTCAGTGCTTGTGTAACTAATATGTTACTTTGGATGGAGTATTACCTATACTACTCGTGTTTGGTCAAGTTGTGACGTGTTTCTTGTTGTGAATTGGTGTGATGCAAATGCATGTTAGAAAGACTTTTTAAATTGAGAAAAAAAAAAACAAATGCAAGAGTTGAGAGTGCATAATATATATTATATTAATGGTGAAAAGAAACACTGAGACCACTTACTTTCATGGGTTCTAGTAATGTTACACTATTGAGTTAATGTAAATGAATCTGAAGGTAAGAAGATTCTTGCAACAATTATGTTGATTGAATTTATCTACAACTAGAGTCCAAGGATTGGAAAAGAATCAAATAAGGAAAACAATTATACAAAACAGTTCGAAAGCATCGGAAAGTCTTGTGAAGGAACTAACTGCATTATAAGAAAATTGACACAGAAAGTCTGATCTACATATAGCATATTGGATATAGAATTTAGCTCTATAGAGCATTGGATTCAAATTGGGAAGGCATATCTAAAATGCATGGATGGGATAAGTATAATATTAGAATACAACTACACTCCTAAGTTATGGAGTTTTGGCAAGGTTTGATATGAGCAGCAACCATCATATAAGATAAGTTGGGCTTTTCTTATATCCTTTGAATAGCAAAAAGTTACATAAGTGAAAATGCTATAGAGTTTTATTACAATAAACTTAGCTTAATGTATCATTGGGGCTACACGTTTCAGATGCCGTGAGGGGATAAAATCTGAACTGCCGTGAGGGGCCACATGACTCAGATGCCGTGAGGGGGTGAAATCTGAATTGCCGTGAGGGGCTACACGTTTCAGATGCCGTGAGGGGATAAAATCTGAACTGCCGTGAGGGGCCACATGTCTCAGATGCCGTGAGGGGGTGAAATCTGAATTGCCGTGAGGGGCTACACGTTTCAGATGCCGTGAGGGGATAAAATCTGAACTGCCGTGAGGGGCCACATGACTCAGATGCCGTGAGGGGGTGAAATCTGAATTGCCGTGAGGGGCTACACGTTTCAGATGCCGTGAGGGGATAAAATCTGAACTGCCGTGAGGGGCCACATGACTCAGATGCCGTGAGGGGGTGAAATCTGAATTGCCGTGAGGGGCTACACGTTTCAGATGCCGTGAGGGGATAAAATCTGAACTGCCGTGAGGGGCCACATGTCTCAGATGCCGTGAGGGGGTGAAATCTGAATTGCCGTGAGGGGCTACACGTTTCAGATGCCGTGAGGGGATAAAATCTGAACTGCCGTGAGGGGCCACATGTCTCAGATGCCGTGAGGGGGTGAAATCTGAATTGCCGTGAGGGGCTACACGTTTCAGATGCCGTGAGGGGATAAAATCTGAACTGCCGTGAGGGGCCACATGTCTCAGATGCCGTGAGGGGCTGAAATCTGAATTGCCGTGAGGGGCTACACGTTCCAGATGCCGTGAGGGGATAAAATCTGAACTGCCGTGAGGGGCCACATGTCTCAGATGCCGTGAGGGGCGAATGTCTGAAAATTGCCGTGAGGGGCTGTGTATTTCAGATGCCGTGAGGGGCGAGATATCTGAATTGCCGTTAGGGGCGTAAGTCTGAAATGCCGTGAGGGCGCCATATTTCATTAATCATTAAGGATGGATATCTGAAATGCCATGATAGGCGAATATCTGAATTGATATTTCATCAACCGCTAAAGACGAATATCCGAAATGCCGTAGGGGGGCGAATACCTGAAGTAATATTTTAGTTACCGTTAAGGACGATAGTCCGAAATGCCTTGAAGGCCGAATATCTGAGTTGATATTTCATCAACCGCTAAAGACGAATATACGAAATGCCGTGAGGGGCGAATACCTGAATCGATATTTCAGTAACCGTTAAGGATGAATATCCGGAATGCCGTTAGGGGCGCCATATTCGAAATGTCATTAGAATCGAATAGCTGATATTGCCATTGAAGGAACCATGTTCTAGGTATTGCTGGTCCGAAATGCCGAGAGGGGCATCAGATTTGACATGCCGGTTGGGGCACATTACTTATACAGCCGATAGATGCTTTTGTTTCAATTGCTGATTTGGGCGTACGATTATGTTGCCGAGAGAGGAACAAGACTTCGAATATCGTTAAGGATACACACTGAAATAGCCTAGAGGGGCATTTGGCATCAAGTGCTGATAGAGACGCATGCTTATACGTCAGACAGAGATGGGGCATTAAATGCCATTACAGATGCACATTATATTGTTCAGGAGAACCTCTTCATTACAGTGTCATTAAGAGCAGATGCGCAGAAATGCCGTAAAGGGGCTCATGCTTACAGTAAGTGCAAAAAGCTATGGCTTGAATGCCTACAACTAACTAACATATAAGATAATGAAAATAGTAGACCTAAACAACGCACATGTACCATCTGAGAATTATATTTACGCTGTGGTAACTAACATATAAGATAATGAAAATAAAAGACCTAAACAACGCACATGTACCATATGAGAATTATATTTATGCTGTGGTAACTAACATAAGAGATAATGAAAATTAAATAATTACTGTAAGAAGCTGAAGTTACAAAAATTGAAGCTGTGGTCATGGAGCATATGAGATCCTACAATATTGTTGCTTACATCAATGAGAGTATCCTTCGAGGCCGAAGGATTGGCAGGATGGCCGAACTGTTAGACGAAATATCGTAATAGAAGATAATGTACAACACTACGGTCATAGCGAGATGACCCCATCACTAGCTAGAGGTGACAGCTAGACTTCCCGCGCCGTTGTCAATGAAAAAGTTGTATAAAATAAAGCCATTATTATAAATACAATATTTAGTGTTTAATAATACCTATGTAATTAATTAGTTGCAATAACATAATTATTCAAATTTATTACATTAGCAACTAGGCACATTACAAGTATGGACCACAAGAAACTTAATAATAAGGGAGTCCATTCCATTTTAAGCTCAGCGATGTAGGCCTCACAAAAGCTAACGACGTCAACATTTGTACGTCACACTGCATTCATTCAACCATTTTGGTCGACTTCCTGTTACTTGAGACCGTTCTATTGATTTGGTTGGTCTTCTATGTACATATCTATGTCTCGTTGACTAACGCTAAATTAGCATGGACTGGGCATTTATCTATCTTTCAGTGATGTTTTGTTAGGAGAAATGGGTCGTATGGTTTTGTAGAGTAGGTGTATAAGAATAATATCCATATTATATTATGTTTTATACCAATACTTGATCTCCCAACTTTTAATCATACATTTAATTATATCAGATATCGGACTGTATTTTCATAATATTCATTACCTACAAATACTGCTATGAAGCAAAATGCGTCATGACAGGAGCTTATTACTTTATACAAGAAGTCATAAGTCATTAATTTATATCTGTCGAATGTCTGTTAAGGGTAGTTTTTTCTGGTTTTATAACTATGGTCTGATCAAAAAGGGAACTTTAACAAAGTACTTTTTTTACTCAGTATTATAAAATTAAATCATTCATGCCATGTAAAGTAATGAACAGAGTTTTTGAAAGGATTAATAATAACATACCTAATTAATTCATACCTATAGGCTGCGCTGCGACTTGTCATCCGAAGAAGACAGAGGGAGTTCGCTGGATTCAAAGGTTTCAGAAGCGGTCAGAAAGGCGCATGTTACGGGAGGCCTATGTCTTTACGCTTAAAGGCTGATAGATGGATATGGAAGTGCAAGTTTTATTCTTGAAAAAGGTTCCAAACCTATTGCTAATGAGCAACAAATCTCCTCGAAAATAAACATTCCACAGCAAATTGAGAGTACCTAATTAGGAAATGAACTGAAATTCGGCGAATATTCAAACCGCGCAGTCCATCAAAGCTATGCTTCGGACGATATTCGACGTTTCCGTCAGAACGTGTTGATGCATACAATGACGAGAGCGATGCACAGAAATGCGCCTATTATTCTGTGATCGCATCACAAACGCCTAGATATATTGTAGATTATATTATTGTATACGAGCTGTGCCTGCGACTTTGTTTTCGAGATTTTTCCACGTTATCTCAATCCTAAGTGAACTCTGGCATTAAAATTTGCTGAACAGACGCGTTTATCTCTCAGTGAAAGTTCCAAAAAATCGGTTCGGCTGTTCCTGAGATTAGCCTGGAAAAACAGACAGACAAAATTTAAAAAAAAGTTTTTTGTGTTTTTATGTGCACTGGAAAAACATTGTTATTTTGAAATCACAAACAGACACTTCAATTTTATTCTTATACCTATATGTATAGATCTAATGTATGAACATAAAGGCAGTATAATCCCGCTAATTCAACCAATTGCGTTAACGATCACGATAATGGGATTTATTGGACCTTTTAACAGAATAACTAATAGAGACATTCAGACTTGCTGGAAACTGATGCTTTGAATAAATAAGTATCTACGTATACAATGGTTTGTTTTGTTTCACGATATGCTCTTGTAATTTTGCCCCCGCGACTAGTAATTTAACTTAACTATTTGAAACATATTATAGCTTTGTTCAAAAGAAACGTGAGCAATACTACGGAAAACGTAGTACGAAGTATCGAACGAAACGAAAGAACTCAGTTTGATAGTATGTTTGAGATTAGTATAATTAGTGGCTTGACAACGTCACAGAAACTGAAACGTTACGTATTCTAAGAAAAGTATAAATTATCAACATAATTCAGAAAGCATAATTCTCAAGAAGTACATTATGTTCTCCTCCTCCTTTTGTTCATTTCAATACTTTGCCTCTTTATGGTAACCACCAGTCCGAAAATATTTTACTTGAGCGAACACTACTGCTATATGACGAAACATTTACCGAGAATTAAGTTCCCTCTTTATCTATTAAATTCATGGAATCTAGAGGATCTAGATCCCATTTTTCGCAATATATACTGCATACTGTGGAATGAACTTTATTTCTCCCAAAATTCTTGAATGGTGCATGAAAAGGATTAAAAAAGTCTCTTGCAGGGAATATACATATAAGTTAATGTCTCTAGTTTTGCAATTCTAGGCGATAGGTGATTGTAACAACTATGACAACAATTGTAAAATAGGATCGTGTTTTTAGTTTATCAAAGATTTAGGACTTAGGTTGTAAAAGTAAGTATTGTTAAAATGTGTTACATGGGCCCTGAGTACTTCAAGACAGTCACCTCGCTCTTCAATATTACGATTTGATCGTAATTTACAACGTTCCTATTTTGGAACGTGCTGTTGCATATATCCGAACATTTGGTGCACAATACAGAGCTATTATTCACTTACCATTAGGAAGTAGTACTTTATGGATTCTCTAGGTTTCAAGCAAATGGTTTTTTTTTTCATTTTGCTTATTCAAAAGATCAAAAGAGTTAAATTAATACAGTGGGCACATAAACCGTAATTTCGTAAATTCGTAAAATCCCTACTTCGCATAAACTTCATTTCATTATTTCATTCAATGAAACATACGTAATACGTAAAAAAAACATTTGAGCATTATTACCACATACAAAGGTGTTAGTGTAAGAATTAGAATCCTTTATAATTATTATGGTCTTAAATTAATACTAATTATTATTAATAGATGTTATTACTACACACTAATTGTACGTTATAGGTAGGTACAGATCAACTAACAAATAATAAAAAAATTGCAACGTATGCATATCACTACATAGTATAAAACAGTCGCTTTCTCTGTCCCTTTGTGTCCTTAAATCTTTAAAACTACGCATCGGATTTTAATGCGGTTTTTTTAATAGATAGAGTGATTCAAGAGGAAGGTTTAATGTAGGTATAATAACATCCATTAAATAGTTATTGCACTCGTGCGAAGCCGGGGCGGGTCGCTAGTTGTAGATATAGATATGTGTACTAGTATGATTGCTATCTTCCCTAGTTTATAAATCCAATGTTTCAGTACAAAATTGTATGTTAAAATTTAAGCGTCATAAAAATTCTTATCAGGAGTACAGGAACGTAAAGGAATAGGTATGCATTTTCAAACCAGAAGTTTTATACTTGAAATCACCGCCTCCGAGATTTTCTAATTAAAACTACTTGAAAGAAGATCGTAAACTTGCCGTTTTCTTGCCAATAATGGTGTGAAAAATTCTTAATAACTATGGCTTTTGTTCTTACTATATTTAAAAATTTCTTTTGACGATTATCTTGGTCATTTGTTGTGACTTAACTACCGCCATACTCCACCATAAAACCATTTTATTTTGTGGAAGCTAATTGAAATGGAGTAGGTACAATTTCAATTTAATGATAATAACTTAATTCAATTATTATTTATCTAAGTTTCTGATATTATAAAAAATATTTTAAAGAAAAAACTTATACATCGATGGGATCGAATTATTAAAAAAATATACTACAGGTTTAGTAGGTTGCGAGAGGCTACATGCATACACGTGTGTTACCACATAACTTTGCACTGGGTGAACCGATTTTTGTAATTCTTTTTATAGTCGAAAGGCAGCGCTTTTTGTCTGGCCCCATATAAAGAGCGACCTCTGATGGGTACTTTTTAAGTTAACTCTACTTTTATATTTTGAAGTCAGTTATAATATTGTTATACAAGCTTAGATATTTATATATCATGTATGACTCTAAGATTTTTTTTATAGTTTAAAAATATAATATGGACCATTTCTTTCAATTCTTATTTTATCCCATCAAACGTTTGACATGTGTCGTTACCTTCGTCCAAAACCGCTCACGTGTAGGTAATCGTAAAGGGTCATTTCCTTGCAAAATTTGATTTCATACTCTAATACCTATTAAAAGTTATGGGAAAACCAATTTTGTTACACAAAGGCCTCCAATTTATGGTTCAATGTATGCGTTTCCCGGGGGAACGAATAATTCACCTACCTGGGAGAGCGTTTTTAAGTTCTAATTTTACGACGAAAATGCGATGAGCAACAAAATTGGTTTTATGAGTTACTTAACGGCTACAATATTACAATATAAGAACAAGACAAGCACTTACCTCATCTCAATGTAGGTATTATTAAAATAAAATGTGACAGAGCTTTTTCTGTACATAGAACTATTGAATGCAATTTGATACGGTTTTCGGAAATGTATTGCTGTAGGTACGAAGGTAGTTATGAAGCATCTTAAGAGGGTGCTTAGAATAATATATATGAATAGATAATATATGTTGCAAGACAGCGTCTGCTAAGTCAGCCAGTCTACTCATAAATACGAAATATATTTAGGTACGTAAAATAAATAAATAAATTGATAATTTTATTCAAAACTGATTTTGGGTAAGAGCGGCAACATGCGGCCTTTAATATAATTTTACTGATTATTTATTACTCAGTTCACCAATAAATAATCAAATAAATTAGTTCTTCATCGTAAATGATACGGGTATGTTGTAATACACGTATTGTGTTTTGCGTAGGTACTTATAATTTCCATGTTTTTATACTTAGTTCCTAAATATTTATATTTACGAATTACGTCCACGAAATATGTAATTCCTAAAGCTTAAGAGTAAATCAGTGTCTACGTCAGAATCAGAACATTTCCAGATTGAGTTGGGTCGCGTCACATTATTGTTGTTTCGATTGTAGTTGAGAAGTTTATTAGCTGCCTCTCTCTCCTACTTCTCTACTACATAACTAATTTAAAAATTATTTGAAGTATGTATGATGGATCCGTATTTCACGACGACAAATATAATTATCAATTCGGAATTAAACAATCGTATGAAGATTAACAAAGTGGGCCGTTAAAGATCTACGCACATTACAACGACTCCACTCCAACCCGGTTAAGGACAAACTTAAATGTAAGCATTCAATTAAGATCCTTATATCTTGGTCGTTATGCTGACATTTCGAATGTACGTACGTACCTAGGTAATAGGTACATAAGTAACGTAACGTATTACCTCTCTTCTAGTCGTCTCTTCATTACTGAAGGTCGTGCCTGCTCTGGTATTCCTTCAAAAAGTTATTCTTTATTTCTCTCCTCCATTCTTATCACCTATATAAAAAATCTGGGTTTGTAGGTAAAGGCTTTAACCGAGGAAACGTAGAGCTGCCAATCTTAGCAGATAATTATAGCTTATAATAATTATTTGTTTTTTGTATGATATTCGCAATATTACAAAGGTATTAAATTAACCGTAAATAAATAGTTTTACGTTTCTTTCTTTGCTGGTTGCGTTCATTTTATATTTGCAGTTATTTTGCACAAATTAATCACAAACACGACTATAAAATTGAGGTAATAATGTTCTGTATTCTGTGGGCTGTGTTCATTGTAGGTAACTGTTTCAATATACATTGAGAGCTGATACGGGTAACTACGTTTAATAATTAGGTAAGTAGGTACCTATCTGATTTGAAACAAGAGAGAAAGCAAGAATCTATTTACTTATTAATGTAGAATAACAAATATATAGACCAATTTATCGTTGGCTATTAAGAGCATTTATGGATTCAATTATCGTGCCTTATAAAATTTCTCTCATAAAATATAATATCAAACAAAATGTGTAGGGAAATGGCAATAAAATTGACGTAACTACTTTCAGTTATTATTATTGTGTTTGTTTAACGTCTCAATCTGTGCACAGATTATTTTTGTTAACTTTATGTCTATATTTCTGTCTATCTATTATTTTTGTTAACTTTCTAACATTTATTTTTAACCTACGACACACACTGATAACTGTAAATTTAAAATTTAAAAGCCCCTTTTAGTACCTATTCTGCGAGGAAACTTTAATAATATTATATTACAACTTTAAGAAATAAGTAGACCCTATGTACAATATTACATAATATATTGATTCCTTTAAAGTGTAAGTATAGTGTACATGAAAAATATAATAAATAAATAAATAATACAATTTCATTAATGTTTATTACCTTTCCTCCATCGACAATTATTGTTTCCTACACAATATGTAGATGGCGCTAAAATGCCAAATGCCTTGCATAATTTTGGAAAAGAGCTGATATTCTTCAAATTGATGGACCGATTTCTGCCAAACATAGCTAAAAACCATCGCATGGAAACTGACTTTCGAATGAAAAAATCGCATTGAAAACGGTAAATCCCTTTGAGAGCTATGGTGTCACGAGACAGGCAGAGGCAGAGGGGGTTAAAAACTACATTTTATGTGAAAGTTACAAAAATCTTTTGTCCCTAATGACATAGTAACTGGTTTAAGAAAGATATTCGACGATTTGTATCTTCCATTTGAGGGAACCGGTGGACTTGATAAAAGCCGCGGTACAGATAACATTGGTTGAATGTTTGTAACTAAATAGCGGCGGAGATATAAGCGTTCTAAATTTTTACGTTGTTTTTTACGTTTAGATTGAGCGAAATCCCACTTCCATTCCAATTTTTAAACCATCCCTAGAGGCCCACTTTGAAAAGAACTTTAAAACGAAGACTAAAGTTATTCATGTCACTACTAGAGTTACTTATGTCTACTCTCAATCTCATCAACAATTTTTAATTATGTATATCGATAGCATTTCAGATACAATATAATACTTATAATTTTAATAATGAGTAATACGCTCCAATGAAGTAACATCCTGATTAATAACATTTTAAAGATGATAATCATTTCAGACTTTATCATTGAATTTCAGAACGACGGATAGTACATATTAACATTCGGTAAGTATACGCGCAGCGCCATCTGCAATTCGATTTGTCGGCGTTCTTTAATATTCTACATTTCCATAGATTTACATAGACTAAAGAAGTTAAGACGCTTAATAAACGAGGAAGTGCAGGCTGACGTACCAGGAATTTCAAGTATGTATTCATAAAAGAATTAATCTCTAAATTGATTACAAGTCGTTGCATTTTTTGTGTTAGGCTAAATTGCCGAAATCGCTCGTTGAGCGAAAAAATGCGCCATCACAATAGATAAAGCTTCACTCAAAAATTATAAGTTTAATTTACGTGTCGTGGCTTTTGCAGAATCTTGACGCACTGTCACAATGTATTCAGAGGTGTGTACTAACAATAACAACATACAATTGCATGGTTTCAATTATGTCTAAGTCTAAACATGCTATCGAATGCGTCATAGATATCAACGGAAGCCTGCTTAGGGATTTGACGTTTAAATAATGTTGTGGAACGTGTATCTTTACAATCACTTCTTTACTGGCAGCCTTAATCATCATAAAGTGTAACGTTACTGGTCATAACAAAAACATTAAATCCGCTTCAATTGGTTGATAATTTCTTTCCTTTAAATAGGTACCTACAATGATTTCTACATTTGACATCTTCCTCGCATCGTCCTCGTGTACAATTAACTTGTACCTAAAGTTGTTCAAGTCGTAGCTCGGTATCTTCTCGTTGACTGGATTTAAGACACAAAACCTACTCAACCATTGCGACGAGCTTCAGAAATAACAAACTTAACAGCTTATTTGGAACGTGGCGGCGAATTGAAAAAGTAGGTCATGAAATAAGAAATTTGTAACTACCGTGAAGAAATCTTTTAATTAAGTTTGTTACAGAAATAGCAAATTCAGGTGAAATGAAAGTAGTTGATATATCAGAGTTGCCTTCGCTAGGTTTTAATAAAAGCAGAAATTACTTCTAAATAAAAATGTACGTGAGTTGAGTACTGAAAATGTTTATTTCTATTGTATTGACAAAAAGTAATATAAAAAATTGAAATCTTAATGAAAAATATCGAAGCCTTAATAAATAAACAAGGAACCAATCTTCATGACGCCAAAGGAAGTATTTTGTAAAACGATAATGTTTCCTCATACTATAAATAACATTTTGTTTAAGATTTTTCTTACCTACGACGTTAGCATTATCAATTTTCAACGATACCTACAACTCATCATCAAGTGAAGCCATTCATCGACGATTTGCGTTAAAATCTCTAAATTAGTATTTAGAAAATAATTTACAAGCGTAGTTATTGCTTTGCAAATACAATTAAATGTTAAGTTGCCACCTCGAACTTGGGATTCATGTGAGTTTTATAAATTAATTTAAGCAGGAAGCAACTTTTGCGGTGACACACCGAGTACGGTAATTTTATCCACCGACATCTGTCGCGGGAACATCGACGAACAGAAATTTAATTAAAACATACTTTTAGAAACCGTACGTGTTCCGTCATCCGTCGAGTCAATCACAAAATTTAATAAAGCATCTCCTGAAACATCCTAAGCGGAAATTATTATACGTAATTAATTAATTATAAATTATCATTTGTCTTGGAACGGCTGTTCAAATAATTTTGTTCGTGGTTGTGTTTCAAATAGGTACCTACTTATATTTGAATATTTTTATCTCGTCAGTCTCGTTCAATTAATTTTAATTTTGATCGATAGATATTTTCCTTCCCTAACTAACAACCTAAAAAACATTCCGTGAGTACCGAAACCATACCAAAATATGAACAGTTGCGATGAGTTAAGTTCTAAGACGTTACTAAACTTGAAAACAAATCAGCAATTAGAGGGTTGCTCGCTTGAAAAGTTGTAAATTTAGTTAGCAACCGGAATTTCTGATTTCTCCCTTACTGTCAACGGGTTGTTTGACTATTTTAAATTAGGTCCTTTTGCTCTGGAACTGATCATAAATAAAAAAAAATCCTATAACATTACAAAAGAAGACATAAAAGTACATACATTTATATACGTTTAGAAAAGTGTATAATAAATTCGCGCTTACATTCCTACACATTTATTTACCAGCAAACTGAGAAATAACGACAAAAGTGCATCCCCAGTAAACTGCACGACGAATAGAAAACAATATCGTTCGTAGTAATAGATTTAAACACTACAAGTGCTTCATCCGATTACGGCAGTGAGGAAGATGCAAGTAACCTTTGCACACGTAAGACTATTTACTGTGAGTAAGAAAAGTATTTCGACGAAATTGTTGGGTGTTAACCGACTTCCAAAATTTTCTGGCAACTTTTATCAATATGTTATCTTCATGAGAGAATACTTAAACTGAAAAATTATAATGTTAAATACGATAGTGGTTATGGTAAGCATTATTTTGTGCTAATCAAGTGCAATTATGCACCAATTAGCCTATATTTTATTTTGTAATCTCGCGGGAACGAAATCTGTCCTGGATTAAAAATAGGAAAATAAAAACTCGTTATATTACGGAGAGGCAAAGCATGTTTCGTCTACATCTAAGTCCAGATGGCTTACGTTTAATTATTTTTACTAAACTAACTAATAATTTAAAAAAAAAATTGGCCGTGTCGGTCCGATATCGTTCCGTTACACGTGTGTGATTGAAGTAATTTGACAATAGAACAAGTGAAAAATATTTTTAATTAAGGTTATTGCAGACCCTGATAAACTTTAATATTTTAACCATTTATTATTTGATTCATGGTCGGCTTCCATAAAGTAACCATAATTATCTTTTCTACTATAGGCCAGAAGATAAATACTCGTAGACATAATGATAAACGAGATTATACTTATTCATTTTAGGTATTTATTTATCAATATGATGTTACATACATACATATATTTAGATATATTGCGTTTGTACTTACATACATGAATAGAAATAAGAAGGATTGAGTTGTATCATTATACGTCTGAGACATATCAATTTAGTAGAATATGATGTTTGCCTTTCAGTATCTACAATAGTATTCAGTCTTCAATAGGTTTCAGAGCGCAATGACCTGGGTACGTACGAGTGCCGTAGGGGTGCTAATTCTAGAGCTTCCCCAGCAACGCATTCACACATCGACGAATCCTTAGTATGTGATTTTCATTACACATTTTATTTTTCTCATACAACTCATGCTCTTGAATCGTGAAGTCACGAATACTCTATCAGGGTATGAATCCGTATTTATGACTCATCTCGACAAATCGTTTAGGTACCTTCTCGTAGCTGTGAACTGTGAATATTCTTTATCGGAAGTTTCTTTTATTGTTACTCATCTTTCGGTGTTCATTATCGTTCGTCATCATGTAAAATTTTGTGTTACAGTCATATTAATCTTAATGTTGTGACACAATCAATGTCACGATTTTATTTATTACGATGTCAAATGTAGAATAGATAGGTCATATTATGACGATATACAATATAACATAATACGAGTATTAATACGATATACTTTTATTTCGTCATATCAGATGCGAATGTCTGCATAGACCCGAATTCGCATGCAGAAAGAGAAAACTATAAAACCATCATTACCAACGATCGTCATGTGTAAACTGTTGGTAAAAGCAGCTTTAGTTGTGTCTGTTTTAAACGTAGGTACAGCGCTACCTACTAAGGCCTGGAAGCCTTATAAGTCCTACATTGTGACGTGTTTATTACAGTACTGAATTTAAAACCCGCTCTAAAATATTCCTATTCGAATAAGTTCCCGTATATTACCATCTGGCAGTATTATTATCTAAGGATTTTCTTTATTTTTAGCTGGCTCACGGTTTCCTTATTTATTCGGTGTTATTTTAAACGCTCTCCAGCAATGCTTTGTAAATGCTCCCATTTTACAGCTTTTGATAAAGAGGTAATTTTTGAGTTTGCGAGGGCAAAAATTTATTTCGTGCTTTTTAAAATAAAATTCCAGATTATAGCTTGAACTATTAATACACCTTCGTTATGCTTTGAAAAAATCTTTTTAACTTCTTTATCCAGTTTAGGCGTTGTTCTGTCTGAGTCTGATTGTTTTTTTATTGTTAGCCACTAATATAAAATTGTCAGTCTAAGGCACTTCTCATACAACGCTATTCATGAGCTACGCGACTGCAACGCAACCCAAACTTTGTATGTATTTGACACTATGTACTGACAGTAGGCATACGCGACTCCTGTCAGTCAAAAGTGTCAGATACATACAAATTTTGGATTGCGTTGCAGTCGCGTAGCTCATAAATAGCGTTGTGTGAGAAGTGCCTAAAGGTTTTCAAGTCTACACAACTCGTGTATATACGTATATGCCTATAGAATAGATACGTATTGAAGGATGAATTTCGTGAAACGAAATTAACCAGTCGGGAGGTTAACAAATAATTAGTTATAAAACTTACGATGTAACATTATAAACCTTGTTTTTTCGTGTGGCAATTCTTTGTATACCTGGGAATATAGTGGTTATACAGGACTTAATATCCCACCGACTAAAACCCCACGGGTTTCCAGTTCCACCTCGCTGCTTCGCGGCTGAGTCCCGGAAACGCTTCGCATCGCACTCATTCATGAACACCTAAGCTGACGCGCCGTAGTGCTATCTTATCAGTGACGACCTTTGGAAACCGCGTAGACTTAAAAAAATAACCTGCATTATTGACAATATACCTACATGACACTGTTTCGACTTTGACTTTGACTTACCTATCTCATAATACAATTTAATAAATATTTAACTGGGTTATGACTGTATTTATTTATTTATTTATTTATTTATTTATTTATTTATTTATTTATTTATTTATTTATTTATTTATTTATTTATTTATTTATTTATTTATTTATTTATTTATTTAAACTTTATTGACCACTATTCGTTACATAACGGTACAAAAGGCGGGCTTAATGCTAATTGCATTCTCTACCAGCCAACCTTTGGGCTAAGCAGAAAAAACACGATGAGCGGTACTAAATAAAATACAGATCATGTCTACATAATACCTATACCTACAAACATAAATTAAGTACATAGATAGATAACGTATCTAAACACATATATACACATATATACTTAAATTAATACATACACATTATATATATGACGGAGGTAGGTAGTAAACCTATGATACTGGTTTGATGCGATTAATCTGTACGCGATGATTAGTGACTCTGATAGCTGTCAATAGAATTGGAAAATAATAAAATAAGGAAATGAATGTCTACCGGTGTGATATCTTGTAAAAGCTCCTTCTATGTTGAAATGCCGTGAATCGTTAATAATAGTTGATAAATAACGCGTGAGTCGCGAGTGCGAGTGGATCGATCGATAACACCAATATCGTAATTCCGTGAAGTAAATCCAAGATGTCAAATTGAAATACCAAACCAAATCTAAATGATCTAATAACGTATTTACTGAGCCAAACTGTTTGATTCAATAAACGGAGATGGTGGTGTGTTTAGCTTAGAACTAACCCTGTGTTTCATTTGATATCCTGAGCTCACGTCCTGACATATGAAAGAAGCCCACATTGCTTATTTAGTCAAGAATACCTATCTGAAATGTAAATAGTACGAATGAACGCCCACTCTACTACGGGACCCGATTTCAGAAGTGGGATAAAGAATCCTGAAATTTTTTTGTGGATAAGGCTAAGATTGCCATCTGTCATGTCAGCAATTCTCATCACTGGTCCATGGAAATGAGGCTTATGTTTACGAAACATTGAATGAGAAATATTTTGATAAAAAGCGATAGAAATTTAAAAGAGGAAATTACACGTAATAATCCATAATTTTGAACGTGCGTTTTGAGAAAAGAAATGACAACCTAAGAATTCTGTGTCACACAAACATGACATGTCATACAGTTCAAAATAAGTACCACAAAGAAGATCTCTGCTAACTTGAGATACCAAGGGAGTGAGAGTTTAAGATAAATTGGTTAAAGCAAGTTTTGAATAATGTGGAATACAATAATTTTTGTTTATGAGCATTCTATGTGAGGAAAAAGGAATCTGTAACAATACTTAACACAAATCCATTCAGAGAGAGTTGTACTTGGAATTGCAATGCTTTATGTGTTTTTACACTACGCTTCTGGATATCAGGTGATTTCTGTTTTGTTTTATTCATTGGGTAATTGAGAATTTTTATTGAGGTTGGTTATTGATCTGAATACTCGAGAGGTCTGGTTAAGAGGCAATAATCAACAGTAAGAATACCTCAATATAATGTCTCTAGGACAAGAATTTAATTGAATTAAAGGTTTTAAAAGTTTGTCAGAAATAGTTATGACAGATCTATAAAGTAGTAACTGTGTTATTTGAGTATTGAAGTACGTTGCCCAATTAATGAATCATAAAACAATATTTGATGGCGCAATGGTAAACACGCCGGATCACTGTTATGAAGGTCCTGGGTTCGATTCCCAGCGAGCTGGCAATTTGGATGATGAATTTGAATTTCCGTTCTTGGTCTGGGTGAGACTGTCCTTGTCTTGTGTGTTAGTTTTTGAGTTGTTTGTAGATATGACATAGAATGGAATTAATTAATGAAAGGAGAATTTTGCCAGAAACTAAATTGTCAATAATGAGATTTTGAAGTTTCTTATTCAGTTGTAAATGTAACAAAAGATAAAGTTATTAACTTTTTGATACCAGTGTGGTCATGGAGTAGCAGGAGCTTTACATCACTCATCTGTGGTACACATGGGGTTTTGATATACGAGTAAAAGATGATCACAAAATAAATTTCTGAGTGAATTCCATCTTCTAAAAAAAAAGGCGATTATATTATGGAATTATTTTGATGTGGACTACCTGAGTCAATAAAATGTACCGCTTTCTTAACACCTGGGCGACAATTTTAAGTATGGTTTATGCCTGATTGTTATGTTCCATTGAAACTGAGTGCTGGCCTTTAACGCCAACAACTATTAACGCGTCGGGATGTACCGATAACAGCGTTGGTGACTTACCGTTGGCAACTGCCATCTACACAAGCCTGTGTTTCACTGACGAGCCTATGTGTCACTTACTAGCCTGTGTGCCAAATCTATTGATAGGCCTTTGTGGCATGACCATTGAAAGGCCTATGTGGCATAACTCTTCAGACGCCTGTGTGGCATACCTGAACACCAACGCCTGCGTGATGTAAGCCTAGGTGGCAAATATATTCAGACGCTTGTGTGGCATACCTATACAGCAAATAATATACAGTCAGAGGCCTTCGTGGTATGTTTCTTCAAGTTTCTGTGTGGCAGTATTAACAGACTTTACATGTTGTGATAGTAAGTTGTGTGAGCACGTTAATTTGTCCAAAAGATTATCCGTATGTAATTCAAAGTTATGTGATCAGTAAGGTTTGTGATTGATTTGATTGACGAGGTCGTGTGTGGATGTAAGATAGCCGTAACTGTGAACGTTGATTATTATTTAGTAGGTCAGGAAAGACCGAGCGTGGAGAGATACTCGCGTATGTGTTTTGTTGTTACAGGTAATCTTCAATGCCTCATGCGTGTTGCCGCTGGTAGAGCGTGCTCGAGGATGGATCACGGGAAGATGCCGAAACGCATAACGGTTTTAGGGCGGTGACGTACCGATTAGAGTTATATAAGGTGACGACGTACCGAGCAAAAGTTAAAACAAATCGCGCAAATAATGAATTGGTAATTTTATTCTAAATAAGTGTTGTTATGTTATGGAGTTTCTTCTCACTCGCTTATTCTCCATAGCGACACTAGCGAAGCGAGTGGTAGCTTACGGTAGTCAGGGTTAAAAAATGCAAACAAAGTTTTTGAAATCCACTCGCAGCAGTAGCAGCAGTAGTCATTTTTGAAATTAAAGATTTTGAGTTTTGTTTTGAATTGAAGTAATTGAAAATTGCGGGTCGAGTAATTGAGATGATAATATTAACGGGGCGGAGCATCACCCGAGGACGGGTGATGATGTCAGTGATGGCCGTGACGGAGGTAGGTAGTAAACCTATGATACTGGTTTGATGCGATTAATCTGTACGCGATGATTAGTGACTCTGATAGCTGTCAATAGAATTGGAAAATAATAAAATAAAGAAATGAATGTCTACCGGTGTGATATCTTGTAAAAGCTCCTTCTATGTTGAAATGCCGTGAATCGTTAATAATAGTTGATAAATAACGCGTGAGTCGCGAGTGCGAGTGGATCGATCGATAACACCAATATCGTAATTCCGTGAAGTAAATCCAAGATGTCAAATTGAAATACCAAACCAAATCTAAATGATCTAATAACGTATTTACTGAGCCAAACTGTTTGATTCAATAAACGGAGATGGTGGTGTGTTTGGCTTAGAACTAACCCTGTGTTTCATTTGATATCCTGAGCTCACGTCCTGACATATGAAAGAAGCCCACATTGCTTATTTAGTCAAGAATACCTATCTGGAATGTAAATAGTACGAATGAACGCCCACTCTACTACGGGACCCGATTTATATATATATATACATACATACATACATACAATTATTATTAAATATATATAAGAGATGACGAGCTTACGACTTATGACTAACAAAATATCAGTCCGTTAAGTGTGTCCGGAGTCTTCTTTTAAGAGTCAACTTATTAGCTGGTCTTCTTCTGTATATAGGAGATATTTGATAAAAATGTATCAGGGTTCTTAATAGGACCTACAGAAGTCAAAAATAAAATTTTTATAATTTTCATCAGTAAGTTTGTCCGGGCATCACGAAAAAACTACCATGCGGTTTTCTAAATAAAATGCTAAAGGTGTACCTAACTTAAAAAAAGTATGTTTCATGTTGATACGCAGCTTAGAACCTGAGATATAAATAACACAGGTAGGATTGCAACGTCTGCCGAATCCGCTAGTTTTCATTAAATAACTAAGAGTCACAGTTAACTTAAGAACTCTACAACATACGTAGGAACTTGTTAATTGAAGACATTTCAAAGGTGTCATCAAAATAAGCCAGCGCGTTTGGTGCCTAAAGCCTTAATATTAGGTAGGTAACCCTAAGAGAAAATACATTCATAAGCTGATAAACACATTACTTCCTTTGCGGCGCGCAGATCAATAAATTCTAAAGCTCAAATTTTAAACACCACTTTAACACTTAAATGTCCCTCGCCTTGCAAACTGAATAACAAAGTAGGAATACACTGACGTTCAGAAATACGTACTTACTAAGTAAGGTAGTGAAGACACTCTAACCATTAAAAGCTTATCTTAATATTTCCAGCATTTCCCTGTTTTCCACCAAGAATGGCTCAATTTATTGAATCGTGCACTTAGGCTTATGGGTCAAGAAATTTGGTTGATAAAATTTTTCACAGGCCACTTGTCTTGTGAACAGTCGATTCGACCATCAGGTTTGTTTTTTCATTTTCGTTTCATTCACCGATGTAACGACCATAAAAGTTTATTTCTCTGCGTTCTAAAATTTCCTATATTTTACAGCACGGGCTGGTCTACGGGGAATTGTTGTTACGAGTGTTATTTGAGGCAAAAATATCGATAGAACATACATTATGATACATAATGTAAGTATTTGAATCGGCATTCAAAATTAAGTGCTTTACTTTTTCACAAACAAATTGTACTCAATAGATATAACACGTTTTTACTGCGTTAATGTGTGTGTATAGTGAATGTGCGGCTTGTCTATGTGTGATTCCCGTACGTTATGTTGAGTTAAAAAAAAACTAAAATACCAGGTGACCGAATTAGAACTACTTTATTTTATTCAATTTTATATTGTTCAATACAAAGATAACGATTTAAGCTTACCCCGATTTATGATTCAATATTTAGCGTACACGTAGTATATTTAAATCAGTAATAATACAAATTTTATTCATGTCCCAATATCGCATAAACTTTTCACTAAGAAATATTCTATAATACTTAAGAACACTAAGCGTGATATTACTTCCCAGATTCAATCTTTTAAATCTTCTCGTATCTGAGTAACGTACAAATTCATGCTCCAAATTCATCGTTGCAGAAGATCCGTACTTGGCAATGCTACAATCCCTCAATGTTACTTTATTTATTGCCTTAAATGCGAAGCTGATGAAAGAAGCTACTTACGAGTAGACTGCAAACAAGTTTAGATACGTTTCGTGACTAAGTATTCTATTTTTATTCCAAACTAGAAACCACAGTCTCCTCTCTCCATGAAACCTATGCGTTATTAACCACACACGAGATTTAATTTATGTTATTTAAATTGACATGTTTATGTACTTAATCTGTCCCACACCAATATTAAAACTATTACTGATGGTTAAAGTTTCAAAACAAAGAGGAGAAGTAGATTTTCTTTCTTGTTTCTTTCACATTTTTTTCGACTGTTTGGTTTTGGTGTCATTGACATTTATAGGCAATTTATAAATAGAAATTCGGTATACATATACCGTCGCCTTATAGTGATAACCTCGGGAATGCATTTTTGCTCAATTTTTTTATTGTGTTAACAGGAAGAAAACCTCGGAACGGACCCCCTTATCTCACTAATTTGTCCATTTGATACTTATAACGCCATGTATAACAGTAACAGAACCTCGTAAACACTCGCAACTGTTCGGTGTAAATACGAGTTTTATATACTTTCGGACCCCTCGCTCGGTATACGACAAGTCGTTTAGCGGCTGACTCTTGCAAGAGAGTGCTTGCTATCCACCTTTCCAAAACGTTAGTAACATAAAAAATTACGTACGTGTACGTGTACTCAAGAAATACCCACATGATTAAATGGTTTTAAAGTTAAAAAATAGGTACGTAATAAAAATTACCCATGATAATAATTAAAATCAAATAGGTATGTACTTACTATCCATTATAACATCGGACCTAGATACTCCGGCAAGTTTCAGCCAAGTTACATATAAACTTCTGGGAAAACATCGAGTCATTCAGTTTACTAAGTACGGAAGTGTATGAATTGTTGGATTCTTTCTTTGCAAGAAGTAATAACCGTCGTAACGATGAAAGCAGATGGCGTTCCGTGCCGACTGCTGCATAATGTGCCTTTTTTCAATCCTACTATTATAACGCCGGCAGTTTTTAGACCATTATTCTCGAAATTATTTAATTTACGACCTAGATTAAGACTGCAAGTTGAAACTTCTGTGAGTCTTATCCCGGGAAAAAAGTATTGTGTAGTTGACCTTAATGCACGGTCAACTACACAATAGCAACTCATAATATTATTATAAATAAATTAATATAATATTATTGTAATACTACTGATACCCCTCGCTTCACTTCGGAAAACTTAAATATTTCCCTTATTTCAGCTCCTTATGGTTAAGGTTCAGGTTAGGTTAGGGCTCCTTGGGGTCAAATACCTAGGGGTAAAAAGTTTTTATGAAAATCAGTCAAATTCATTTCCACGCTGGCAAAGCCGCGGGCAACAGCTAGTTATCATATATTTGTACAATCATGGCTACACACGTACAATCTTATGCTATAAATACATTATTTGAAAATTGTTATGCAATATAGTGGTGTAATATTAAATTGTATGTATGTATGTACAACTGCATCTACATATTCTGAGTATTCCAGATATCAAAATCTTTTGTTTAACCTGTTATTATTAAACAATAAATTACTAGTTATAAATTAATTTATGCTCGTGAAGTACTAATCGCAAAATAATTAACCCGTACAACGCTTCATCGGTTGGATCGGTTGATGAAGGATCTTTCAAATCGTCATTGTTGAATTTCCTGACTCGAGAGCTATCGTAAAATGAATTCATCACTATTATCTATGTATAGTATTTGTCTGCAGCCTAGCGGGCTATTTCCTCACATCGAAGATATTTTATGAGTGTTGTATTTTATTTTATGGATATTATTCTGTATGTTCCTCTTATGTTATCTCCTTATACTATAACTTACAAAGTCAAACCGATAAAATAAACAAAAAATATTAAAATAATTGTGATTAAGGTTTACTACGGTCATACAAGTAGGTAAATAATTACCCCCATAATATGTAGATAATATTTTTAAATATCTTCTGTGTACCAATGTCGATTAATTAACTACTTAATATATAATATTCATTCAAACTATTTGGTCACTAACACGCTATGTACTTGATATATTTAAAAAAGTTTTAGAAAACTTTACTTTGAAATAAATAGATATTTTCGACGTGTAGGTTAATGACTGCACTGAAGCCCAGTGAGGTACAGAACGCTTGACAAACCGTGGGTCATAAAATCAATCCATTCAACTCGACTTTTTTATTAATTTTTTATTGTGTAGATATTTTTATTGCTGTACAATCAAAACGACTATTAATAAATAAAAAAAAATTCGTGAATAGCGTGTATGAAATTCTACTACTCGTAATGTGTTAGTTTTTTGAATAGGAGATCCCCTCTGAAATAACTTTACGATTTTATTTTATTTTACTTGTTGTAATGGAGACTTTATTAGTACGTACTTTGTTGAAATTTCAAGTATTACATGTATGATGTAATGGTTCACGAGATCGTAAAATAAGGTCACTTGAATAATTAGGGATCTAAGATTTATACTTTTTTTATTATTTGTTGTTATAGCGGCCTCAGTACCTAACCGTATTACATGTAAATTTTAGGTGTCTACCTTTTTCTGTTCACTCTTGAATTTCGCTCTATCTGTGATAGAGTCTTGTGACATACAGACAGTCAGATAGACATCAGAGGCATATTAATGGGGTTTAAGTTTTAGCCTTTTGGTATGAAATCCTAAAAATACATGATAAAGTACTAAGCCACGCATTTTATTCGTCCGATAAATTTTACAATCGCTATGCAGCCCACGTACAATTTAGCGGTGGAGTCGAAATTCCGTTTGTTTTACTTTTGGTGGGAATAAAAGAGACCGGCGGGAAGTCCGCAAAGGCTTGGAAAGGGAACAGCACGAGTTATTTTTCAAATTGCCCACAGATTGGTGCGCTCGAAGCTTCATTTAATATACCGGTAATCAGCTCACGCCCTTTGTTTGTTTATTTGTTAATGCCTATACTTCGATCGAGTACGAAATTTAAATGTAATTATGTAATTACTTTCTTTTGAGTTTCTGACATGTAGTCTTCCAAGGAAAATATGTAAAAGCAATTGATTTCACTTCGATTCAAACCTTTTTTTTATGTAGTTGAAGTAGTAAACGAGCATGCAGCACCACCCTTTCGCTGCCGCCCATGACAACTGTGACCGAAATAGAACTCTCAAATAGGGACTTAGAAGACTCAAATAGGGGCAGGGATGCTTAGTCTAGTTAGCTGTAATTGTAAAATTATTAGTTGGTTAGCTTGTTATTAAGTGTGAGGGGACTTGGGGACTGCTATAGTGATAGTTAGTCCAGTTAGTTGTTGTAAGTCGTTTGCATTGAACAAGTAATAAATAATGCTGATAATGATTACCCTTCCATGAAGAAATCAATTCGTCGTTGTCACAGGTTATCACCCAGACTTTCAGTAAATCTACTAACTGGGTAGGTAAGTCGCTATCTTAAGGTGCATAAAATGCATTATCTTTGTCTTCTCCTTAGCACAAAACGTTAACTTAGAAAATATTAAAGATAAATTCTCTCGCCATATTGCATCCGCCATTCAATCGCAACAGGGTTAATAGTGCCTCATTCTTTGTGTGAACTTATGTGAATAAAACTTAAATAACTATTCAGTAGTTCTGTTTAAGCTAAGCTTGCTAAGCTACAACCCACTAATGGCCCACTACTGAGCACGGGTCTCTCCTCATTACTGAGGAGGCCTAGAACATACTCCACCACGCTGCTCCAATGCGGATTGGTGGAGGGGTTAGTGGCCAACCCAGTGTCGAAAGTTTTCAAGCCGCCCGAAGGCCTCCGGCATGGCTTAACGACTGCGATCAATCGATAACAACCGGGACCGACGGCTTTACGTGCCCTCCGAAGCACGGAAGCGCTCAAGAAATTTTTGCCACTAGCGGTCACCCATCCGACTACCAACCGCGCCCGCTGTTGCTTAACTTTGTCGATCGCTTAGGGTCGACGCAAGCCGCCGGGCTATGAGCGCTTCAGTTGTTCTGTTTTACTTGCTTTAAATTTTCAAGTTTTTTTTTCTGCAGTTTCTGCCTACAATTACGACTGAATGTTAAGAGTCTCCATCCATCCTTACCAACATAACTAATTCTTCATGTAAGATTTTAAACTTTTATCATCGCGGACACTAAACATTTTAACTGTAACGGGTACTCACGATATTTATGCTCCCTTTTACAGCCAAGCAGCTTTGGTTTTTAAATATAATATGATATGATTACAGACATAAAACTTTTTAAAATGCAAACGATTTTTTTCTCACTATTCAACAGCAGGGATGTCGCTATGCCTAATTGTCTTTCTGCAGGAAATAGTGTATGAAGTGCCTCGTACCTAAATATAAAAGGTGACTTTAAATGGCTATCATGTCTTCATTGAATTTATCACCATAATAAACATCGTCAGACAAGTAGGTACACAATACAATCCTAAAACGCGCAAGTTTTTATGCATTTTAGGTACATTCAATTGCATTGTACTTTTCAAACATCGAATGTTCCAAGGAGAGTGTGGGCGGTTGTTATAATGTAACATTCAAAAGCTCTAGACTGACTAACAAATCGCTTTCAAGTTATTCGAAGAATCCTGAGACGAGTAATAACATAAATAGGTATTTGCTGACTCTACCTGTCGATATTTAAAAGGTATTTTATATGAAATACGAAACTTAAGTACAGGTTGAGCGAGTGAAGTAAAAATATTAAATTTATGATGTCATAGGAAAAATTGAACACGTAGTGTCGTTATTAAATCAGACGTGTACGCCAGGTGTGGTGCCGATATTGCGCGCCTCGAAGATGTTTTAAAATATAAATAGGCAAAGGACATTGAAAATATCAAAATGATACCGGAAAATAAAGAAATATGACCCCTTATTAATTTTTTCGCTTGTTATCTTTAATATACATAAATATAAGTAGACACAAGAATATTTATTTCGATAAATTGTAACTGATGATGTTTGACATTTCTACAAGCAGGAAAAAAGGTTAAAAGAGGAAATAGTTTAGTAACGAATTATATCCTACATTATTATGTCTGTTTATTATTATTATGTTTGTTTGATGTCACTTATTAGACAAACATTACGACTTATAAGACAACAACTTAGACTTAAAAGTAGCTCAATTGATTGAAATTTTCACAGTTTTACGCAATAAACTCAAGGAGTAGTTGTTATATGTATCTATATGTGTTCAGTCTAGAATAAAAAATAAATGTAAACTGCAACAATTCCATGTCAACATTATTTTTAGTATAAATACTGACACTAGAACACCAGATCTGGGGTTCCTTAAAGCGAAGAGAACAGTTAATAGTTCCTAATAAGAACTTACAAATTTTACTTCGTACACGTAATAATTTACCGGGAACGTCGATAATAACTGCTTCTTGTATTAAATTCAAAGCTTGACGTGGTACTCGATCAGTTTTATTTCAGTTCACATTACATAATTCAAGTAGGGTTCGTGTGATTGTAATATGATTGCTATCGCTTAGCGTTCAATCTTTCGGTGATATGAGGAGTTCTTGTAAAAATACCCCATTTGTGAGTGCTATTGAAAAATAATCTTATGACTGAACATGCTTCAATACCTGTGTTAAGGATGAGTGAGCACGCGGAATCAAAACGATTTTTACAATTCAGCCTCTACTCGTATTCGTTTTAAATCGAAATAGAGATTTTTAACTGTTATTTGAAATTTCAAAATGTTTAAGGAAGTGTCTGAGAAATAGAAATATATCAGGTACCACCCGGGTTGCCAGATAGCCGGAAAATCTGGGATTATCCCGAAATTTTTCAACGTTTCCCGTGACCAGTAATAACACTACTCTGTTCCGGATACCGAAATCCTACTTGTTTTTAGTTATTTTTGTTGAACGCGTGTTGATTTCGTTTTTAATTAGGCAGTTTATGAATGAGTGGTCAATGTGACATTAAGATCAAAATCTTTTATTTCCATATTTATTACTATGGTTTACTTACCTTTTTACAACTGTCCTAGAATTTATAAAATATATCTGGCATTCTGGGTACACAATTTTTTTTTAGTTCACATTTCTTGATTCCATAGATAAGCGCATCTGCTTGTTTGTTAACGATTTACGAGGTGTTTCGCTTGTTAATCCAAACTTTATTTTAAAAAGCACACAGGTAACTTGATAATAAATGGTCATTGCTTTTTGACTTAACCAGAAAAGTCAATGCTTCGTCGGCCTTGATGGAGTGCTCTTTTTACGTGATATAGCGAAGGAAGACCTCAGAAAGAAGCTTCCGCTGCACCTATGCGACAAAAATGATCGTTAAAATCGTTTGTTCCAGTTTCGTTACAGGTGTTAGTAGTTTGCAATGGTCTGATAAAAGGCTTTGGGCTGTGAAAAAAATCCTGTATGAATAGATTAGAGCTTGCAGCGAAGAGGAAACTGGCATACCCATTTGCACGTCCGATCACGTTATCGGAAACTGCTTAACGGTGACGCTTCACGGCAAATAATAGCACTAACAATATGTGGAATCTCTGCAATATCTCGTGTGGTTTGAATTTTATGTATAACCAGATTTCCTTTATCTTGAAGCTATTTTATAGACGTAGAGTTGTGCCACGCCACGCGTCTGCCACGCACGATGCCGGTAAATATGAATGCAACACTCTGGGGCTCCGGGTTCAAATCCTAATGCAGGCACTTCTGACTTTACGGAGCTACGTAGTACAAACCTGAAAGTTGTCAGGGAGTTAGTTTATGCTTGAAAGACGTCCGTTAAGAATGGGAGGTAAAATTGGGTTGGAATTTGGTTTAAACTCATTCTTAAGTTAGGTTAAGGTTAGTTCCTTAATATATTTATTATAGCAAAAAGCATTACTCTTGCTATGTATAACCATTTCTACATACAAATTACAACACGATTCAATATAAAATAGTAAATAGCATCGGACGTTACTTTGCGTCAATCCATTATTAAGTTAGTGTTAATCTACTTTACAAACAACAGGCGAGCAGAATGCCTATATATATTATGTATATCCACTTCTACTCGTAGGTTAAAACATGCATAGAAAGGCACTTTCATATGCAGGAATAGCTGTACTAAAAGTAAATACCTATAAAATGGTCGATAAAAAAGTTTTGAATGCTTATAAAATAACAATATTTTAAAGGTAATGTTGTTTGTTGCAAAAAGTTTTAATTTTTACGGCTTTTTTATTTCTTAAACTAAAAATACACATAATAAAGATCCAATTTTCCTATAGTCAGGGTATTAAAATAAGCTGCTAACAGTTTGTTGATAAGTATCTACTGCTGTAAAGTCCACCTTAAGATTAATTCATATCATACTTTCAACAGGTAATAAATAATTGTATTTTATCAAGAATGTCACGGATAAATTTCTAGTTGCATTAATCTTCTAAGCGTAACCCTCGGTTCTGTTTTAGTTTTCATATAAATCATCAGTTAAGCTGTTACGCTTTTCTAGAACTAGTTAAGCGTTTGAAGCAATTATTTTACACCTGTTAACCGTTTCCGTGGTTTCATTTTATTTACATTATATACTAATACTTACCTGTACCTTTTATGTAAGGAAATACAGTAAACTAATAAATAAACGCTCTATACTATCTACACTAGGATTCTCTGTAAGTGCCATGGACAGCACAAAAAGTCATGTAGGTACATATATCCAGTCCGAGTACAGAATTAGGTAAGTAATTGAGTAGGTAGGCAATACCATGTTATCTAGATTATTAAAAAAATGTTTATTGCTACTTTAAATCATTAAATTGACAAGTACTTAATTAGTGCAAAAATCGACGATAGTTACAACTTTTCATTCTGAATGAGAAGAAAGCATTTCACGAATTTCATTCATTATTACACTACACACGATTTTCGACACTAACGACTACAATATCCGGAAAATCTTTTTGTGTAATACGCGCTAAGTTCTAGTCTGAGACCATTTGTAGCCCACTTGGGGATACTTATAAAGAACAAGTGTCGGTAGTTCTTAGGTATGCCGTTCGTAGGATGCCTTAACGATTGCTACCTTAAGATAATAATCGGGAACGACGTCAAATACAGCCTCTACAGCCTCTACAGCGCGAAAGTATTTGAAGGTCGTAGCAATTATCCATCCCATAAAACCTACAGGATGATGGATTGATGTTGGTGTTACAATTAGGGTTGTTAGATCACGATAACAAAATCACCCGACATGGTCTTTCGAAGGGTTTAGCTGGGAGTTAACAGAATTGACCTGTCGGTAAACAATTAAAACTATATTTAAGCTTTCTAACTACAGCTTTTAGCAAAGTTTTGTGATGTTTAATTTTATCATGAAAGTCACTGTACTTATGTTGCAAAATGTTAAATGGCGACGACATGGGCGACGAATGCATAGTTCTGCTTCCACCTTGTCAACATTAAGTTTGCTCCGAGAGTCATAAATAGGTCATATAGCTAAAACTCTTTCTATATTGATTTTATGGTGCAAATCCATACAATTGAGAGTTAACTGTACTTGAATAATTATACCGAACTGCTCGTACTTTGTCATACCGAACACTGAACACGAGACATACCTATCCAAATACTGAACAGTTCGGTAACTACACACCTGGCATTGATATTATTATATTAACATTAAAAATGCTACACACTCATAGCTCCTCGAAGTCGTATCGAAGGAGCCCTATTTCAGCATTTTTCTGAATGAAAACTAATAGATACAGATTATCCGAAGCAAAGCGAAGCTTTCCTTTCCTTATAATTATTACACAATATTAGTATACCCGCATAGTAACTAAAAAGCGTCATTACTCCTAACATCGCTTGGTTTAGTGAGAGATAGGTTACGAGGTTTTGCCCGTCTCCACATTGGATGCAGCACTACTTCAGTGCAGGCGGGGCGGAGTCCACGCTACATCATAATGTCCGTTTTGAACACCACGATATTACTTAGCGCGTCCATTTTGGATCTCAGTTGAACAATTTTGATGTTTATTTAGGCGTGAAGTGAGATATTGTTATGTATTTTTCATCAGCGTTTGCTTGATACCCGTGCGGGAGTCTTAAATACACAAAAATACCGTAAATTATCCCAAGGGATTGTGTTTTGGGATAAAAACTATTAAGTAAAATATTAATTTTTGTGATGAAAAGTTCACGTCCCTGTGTTAATATTAGAACAAAAATATTCTTGCTTAATAATTGTTTCTAACAAAAACTAAATTTTTCAGTGGAATATTATCTATCTATACCTATTAATAATCTTACCGTTAACCTTTATTATAATGACCAGAGAATGATTTAAAAAATCTTTTGTAATTTTCTATAACGCTCTAATGTAAGGATCTTTTGTAACGCTTACGTAAATTTATTGAGATTCCTTATAAGGTTAATAATAGGAGTTACAGCTTCCCAATTTTATTACGTCTCACGAAGCCTCGTCAATTAATTTCAAGGCAATACTTTCGCTCTGGGTTATCAAGCGATATTATTAACTTAGAGTTTCATAAGGAAATGTGGTTACACTATTTGAAAACATTATTGGTTTATTTTAATGGTTGACAAAAAGGGGGTGAAATAGGATTTGACAGTTTGTTTGAGACTTCGTCAAAAATACTTTCACACAAGTTAAGCCGTAGGCAACGGCTAGTCTAAAATAATTTTTTAGTTACTGTAATAAGAACGAACAAATATCTACACCACAAAAATCACAGTGAACATTACGATGTTTTTGTATGTAATCTAATTATGTAACCTAATTGTCCTTTAAAAATAATAACCTACTGGAATATTAAAATGAGAGTAAGGATAAACAACAACCCGCTACATTTTACCCCTTGGGGATGAAAGAAGTGTTTTTTTGTCAAAGTATGTATACATTAGGTATTTTAAAGGATTGACAATATTGTTTTATAAACTCTCAGATCCAATTTCAAATTCGAATTTGAACTTTTGTAAAATGTTCGATTAAACTCTAAAATACAAGCTTACAAAGAGCTATACGATACTCATGAATTATACTGCAAAAATAACGGTATGGATGAATTATGAACTTTTTCTGACGTTACATTAGGCTAAGAAGTTCCTAAATTACATTAAATTTTAAATTAATGTTTACAAAATTAGGTAAAACTGTAAATTTGTATTAACACTGAATATAATAGATGTATAAAAAATAATTGAGGGGAGTTAAGAAACAGATGTTTGTCCCTTAATCGGTTTGTCTGTTTGTACACGCTAATATCCGGAACCGCTGACCCAATTGTATGGGACTTTCACTGGAAGATAGAGGAGGTTGTGGAGCAACATATAGGTTTATTTTTATCCCAAAAGCCCCGGGGGATCGGATTTTAGTAGGAAAAATTCATGCATCCGAGGTCGCGGGAACAGCTAGTCCGTAATAAACCAGTTAACATTTTTTGTCTTTGGATATTTTAATATTTTCTTAGCATGTTATTTAATTTTGCCATTAAATAAATTCCATACCAAGTTTAACTAGATTGTCAAACAACAACGTTACCCTTTTGTAGGGTTGTTTATTTAAATCAGATCCTTTGGCAAACGTAGCGCAAGCCTACATCGGCTTAGAATTACTTAAACACAATGAAAAGAAAAACATGACAATTTTATTGCAGTAATAAATTAAAACAGGTCTATATGAAACCCTGTTGATATGAGTGTAGATTGAAATGGAACTGTCTTAAAGATATAATTCTTATTAACAATAAAAGCTTCAATATATATTGTAAATTGAGCACTTCCAACAGCCTTTTAAATTTTTTGAAATGCGACCATCTTAAGTCCTCATGGGTAGCAAAACTTCTTTGACCGAATTAAATTCTTACTAACATTTTTTGACTAGAATAATATAAGCAACATTTATTGAATCCTCATTCTCAGTAACGTACAAACGTTCTTACACCAACAGCAGCAAATTAACTAACCTGCCTAGTCTTGATCTAAGTCTTATTCTGGGTCAGTCACAGTTGTGATGGGCGAAATGCAAGTGTGGTTTTGCATCCACATTTGATATCTTAATTCAAGACAGATTAAAAATTAATACTTGACCTATGTCGTGAATGGACAATAAGAAGTTACACATCACTAGGTACCTATGACCCGTGTAAAAACTTTGTCTGTCCCATGTCTTAGTTGGAAATCAAACCTTGAACCTTTCATTTCGCAGGCAGGATTACTAGCAACTAAAGTATAGAGTTGCATAAAATAAGTAATATAGAAAGAGAATTAAGAAGAGAGGTGTTTATCGATAATGTTTGCTATACCCACCAATTCCTTGACTATTCTGAAATCACAAATGGGGAAGTGATAACTTGCCATGGTGTGCCTATTCGTTAATTAGCACATAATATAACAACAAATAGGGGAGAAAACACACTAATGTCAACCTTTGTACACGCGTCATATTTGTTCCGCCCTCCTCGCCTAATGTAAATTTAAGTAGTGTAGGTAATACACGTAACGTCGCAAAATTACGAAATTGCTGTATGAAAATACGACTTTTTGATGAGAACATCAAATTTAAGCGTATTATGATTAAGTTATTATAGGTATGTACTGTAAGTACGTTATTAGTCATTAACCCGTGTGAAATACATATATCTGTTCAATATAATATAGTATGTAAGTATGTGACGTAAGTCATGTGTGAATTTATTATTATTTAGGTACAATAATTAATTTTACACAAAAGAAACCCGACTTGAACATCTACAAGTAGAGATAACTGAGAAGAAAACAAGCACAACCTTTAGGATGAAAAAAGAATTATCAAAATCGGTTCACCCAGTAAAAAAGTATGTTTCAATATATTCAAGGGATTTGAACAATTCAGCTTCCATTTAGTTTGACAATCAGACGGCAAACTCTATCATGCAGTTCAAACGGCTTAAGAATCAAATGTTGGGTGCGCAAAATTGACAGATTTCAATGCGGTTTCTAACTTCACAACTGTGATGATGTACATACCTAATCTTTAATTTAATCGTTGTTTGCCAATATAATTTATTTGAATAAACCACACACATGAGGGTATGAGACTTGATACTTATATAAAATATCTGTTCAATTTATAAAACTTAAAAATCTTCGTTAAAATTATTCATGTTGTTTATAAAAATCTCTTTGTTTAATTTTTTGTATAGGTAGGTATCATAAGTACCTATAACAAAGACAGAGTGAGGTGATTTCTTTCAGCTGTATTAATTTTACTAAGGTGTTTCAATAGTATAGAATGAATACTTAACAGTTTATGAAAAGGAAATGTTCATAACAATATCAGACTTTTAAGGAGAGGTTAATAACGCCTAAAAACTCTTTGGTATTTTGTTAGCGCACCAAAACGTAATGCCTCCTCTCCTATAGAGCTAGTTCTCATATGACCTTCCTAGAACCTGAAACGAAAGGGACAAAGTCAATATCTTTTTACTACATTGAGCTATCTGAATACAGGCAACCAAAACACTACTCTCAAAATAATATGTGACTGAAGCCAGTCAGTCCTTTTAATGGCCAAATACTATTAACGGGTCTCTTGTTATTAGGTATATCTGAGGGGGCATAAAGCCTAACTCCTACACGTTGCTACAGTGCGGATAGGATATTATGTACGCAAGTAAAAATATACGAAGGTAACGAACGTTTATTAAACGATAAAGCTTTGCGTAGGGCCGTGTAAATTCATTTCCACTTTATTTGACACGTATTGCGCTGCACTCGCAATATAATCTCGCAATTGGACACTGCAACGCAATCGCTTACAGCAGCCGGTAGGAGCCAAGTTACTGTGACAGCGCACATAACTTTAAGAATAATGTTATAGCTTTGGCATATTTGCATTTACAATTAATTGATTTCAAATTATTAACGGCTTGCAGGTTGCAGGACTCATAATAAGAATAGTCCTAGCATACACAGTATTGCAACCTGCTACAATATAAACAATTAATACGAGTAGAAAGGTTTTATTTCGTACGCCTTAATATAAATACTGACTACTTATTTTATAACTTTTCCTCATGAAGTTATCACTTCAAGTGATTTGACTGCAGGCCTATAAATTTTCTAGATTTGAGGGTTATCTTCATTTCACATAAGTGGTTATGTGCATTTGATGTGAAGCACGTACTTAATCAAACAATTAGCATACTTAAGTGATACCTATATAATATGTGTAGTGCATAATTACCCTTTCGTTCAACATCGTTAATTAGACTGTATACCTACTTACTATCTGACTTCCCGTTCTGCTTTGTACGAAAATTATTGCTGTGTCAACAACGCCTTAGCAATCCTATATTGGTTACACAATTGTATTTCCTTAAGATATATTTCTATTGACATTTTATATGGACACTGAGAAAGACAAACGATTCTGTAGGTATAAATTTATAACAAAGTAACATCTTTGTCAGAAATAATAATAAATGACAAAAACTAGAAGTAAATGAAAATATCATAATAATTCGGAATAAAGTAATTTCTCGAATCTTGAGTATCCAAAAATACTTTTCAGTTAATTTTAGTACTTATATCATAATATGTTATATATTTACTATTTGCCTAGATACATTTAATTCAATACCTACTTCTTTACAACGACATAATATTTAATTTAATTTTCCCGTAAACTGTAAGAAGTAGCTCAGGAAAAAGTGTGACATAAATCGTCCTATAAAATTCTTACATTATATGATTATCTATAATGTAGGCAGTTCAAATGAATTGTGTACATTTGACAATATCTTTAACTTTATCCTCCTTTGATTATAAACGAATTTTATCTAAAATAGAGTAGCGACCCGTTGTCACTCATTGAAGACTAAGATGGATCATCCTTCACGGATTCCACAGACACGGTTAAGTGAACTGTCTAAGGCTAAAGAAATTTCATTCCCTAAAATAGATCAAGAAGACAAAACTAAAGTGTACAGTCCTCAATAAAGTTTTGAATGTAGGTTGAGTGATAGAAACTTCGTATAGTGTGACGAGGAAACTTGAGGGTCTACCGTAAGCGTGGGTTCATGTTCATACTATGAGTGTCTTGAAATTTATATTTTGGTGACATGCTCTTTTTTGTCACTTAGAGAATCCAAATGGATCATATTATGACGACTCTACCAGAGCAGTGATGTGGTTTGTATTGCTAAAACGTATGTGTATTGTTCTAGTATAAGTAATATTTTAATACGTATTTTAAAACACTAGATTTTCCCCGGCGGCTTCGCCCACCTTATTTCCTCTTATGGGAGAAGTTTTTTTTATACAGCCTTACTGCCGCTCTCTAACCGGCCATTAACTTTTTTCGGTTCTCTCAATTCTTTTTTGTTACATCGTAATAATGAAGTAATCGGCTACCAAGGATCCTCTTTATTTTTCTGCATATCTACGACTGGAGCTCTTCAAAATTAGAGTAGATTTATACATATATGCAGCTGATATCGTCGTAATATCGTATATCAGTATAAGTAAGTTTTGATTAATAAATCTATGGCTTTCACTAGTTAAACTATGTTCCAACTACATTGCTTTTAAGAACTACATAGAATGCTCTGATATTCAAAATAATTTTAACTGTCTCAATATGATTTAAACTGCTCACTCACAGTTTTGACAGAGATGAATATTGATTCAGCAGATATATCGTGCTTTGTGGGTTATCTAACTTAACACGATGAGTGCGAAACGAGGCTTAAAACACCTCGTCCGTGTCTCGACGTTATAGCGGTAAGAAAAAACTTAAACTTCTCTGTCGTGCGGGAGGCATAACTTCCATCTGGTTCAGTGTAGGAAAAAGATAACTATATATCTGAGATGTGCTATTAATTCCTAGTTCTATGGTATATCCACCTTAATACCGGGTTTCTTAGACCTCGTGCCGCACTGAACTAATAAAATTCTAACGCTGTGCGGAACGAGGTTGCAAACGCCTCGTACCTCCGCGCACCTCGTACCGCACCCTACGCTAGCTTCATGCGGTTAGTGTTGTGCAACGCATTCGAAGCTTTTACAGAGAACGACTTGGATGTGGATACAGGTAATCTTCAAACATCCTAACTACTTGTTATATCGTTAATAGAAACGTGAATGTGACTTGTTGAGTAACTTTCTTCAAATAGGTTGTAAATGATGATAAATTATGGTATGTTTGTTTATTGAGTTAACTAGCGGACCCGGCAAACGGTGTTTTGCTCATCAAAATTTAATGCTTTTGCCCAATTGTACTCGACTCTTCAGTACTCTAACCAACTTTACCCAACTCTTCTCTATTCTAATCTAACCAACTTTACTCAAGTCTACCCACCATTTCCTTACTCTTAAATTAATCTACTAAGCTCGACCCTACTTTTCAGAACCCACTGCAAACAAAGTAGGTACATCATCTCGAAAAGGGATCAAAGAAGAGGAGATGTGTAGGATGTTACGAAAAACTCCGCACCTAACAAGTCGTGAGGCAGACAAAAAAGTAAAGAAAATTGTCACAGAATGCACTGGTTGCAAAAAATATTATTGTTTGAACTGTTTCAATGAGAAACACCCATAAATTTTAAAAATAAAATACCAATATATAAAATCGATATTTATTTTCCCATCACTAAATAATATGAAAAACTGCCATTTTTCAGTGCGGTACGAGGTACATCAGATCCCACGTTTTATTTTACCTATAGAATCTAAACTAACTTATGTAACCACGGGCGGCGGCAGATTTAGGTTCATCAATTCATTGTTAATAATAATCGCGACAAAAACCGTACAATTTTTATGTACAATTTATGTACATATAACAAGTAGTTAGGATGTTTGAAGATTACCTGTATCCACATCCAAGTCGTTCTCTGTAAAAGCTTCGAATGCGTTGCACAACAGTAACCGCGTGAAGCTAGCGTAGGGTGCGGTACGAGGTGCGCGGAGGTACGAGGCGTTTGCAACCTCGTTCCGCACAGCGTTAGAATTTTATTAGTTCAGTGCGGCACGAGGTCTAAGAAACCCGGTATTAAGGTGGATATACCATAGAACTAGGAATTAATAGCACATCTCAGATATATAGTTATCTTTTTCCTACACTGAACCAGATGGAAGTTATGCCTCCCGCACGACAGAGAAGTTTAAGTTTTTTCTTACCGCTATAACGTCGAGACACGGACGAGGTGTTTTAAGCCTCGTTTCGCACTCATCGTGTTAAGTTCGCCAATGTCCATTAGTGGTGCAAAATTGTTAAATAGACGCTATGTTATTAGGAAGTTAAACTATTTTTAGGAGTAGGTACATAGCTGTGAAGTGACGACCTAAAGCGCATTTCCTTTAATTGTTATCAATTACAAATCATGTCACTTCATTATGGACTTATCTTGATAGCTGCTATCAAATAGACATTACTAACGCAACAGACGTTCTGATTAATTGCAGCCTTAGATTAATAACTGATTGTATCTTGACTATAATGATTTACTGTTGCGTTATATTAACGTTTAGATAATCGATAGCGGTAATCGCTTTGTAGCTCCAAGCCAGTCTTTAATACAGGGTCAGGACGAATGTTATGAACAAGAGGTTCTGAAATATACTTATATTATAACCCTTAGGTAGGACCTTAGTGTGCAATTTCGTTTCTTTATATTGCAATACTCATAATATACTTTATATTGTAACTAGCTTCTGCCCGCGGCTTCGCCCGCGTGGAATTCATTTATATCGCGAAAGAGAATTTTAATACACTTTCATCCCCTATTTCAAGCCTTTACGGGTTGGTTTTTTTAAAAAAACGTAACCTACGTGTGACTCTGTGTCTTCAACTATTTTCATTCCGAATTTCATCCAAATCGGACCGGTGGTTTAGCCGTGCAAACGTCACAGTCATACAGACAGACTTTCGCATTTTTAATATTAGTATGGATAATACATTTTTTATGATTGTAAATCAAGATGGGCGCCGATACAAAATGGCGGGTTACACATTAGGACTTCATAACAACCGCAGAATGGGTATCAAATTAATGGGATTGATTGGTAGAATACACCTCATTCCGAAAAACTGATAACTTGAAACACATCGTCAGACCCTAAAATGGTCAAATATGGACTGGTTTTACTATGCTTATATTACCAACCACCAGTATCCTTAACCACTCCAATTTATTAAGAAGTTCCACTCTATGTTTTCAGAACCCGTCATCAGACCTTCACCATCTTTAAGAAGTATAGGTACATATATTTGAAATCCATTTAAACTTATTAGAAGAAGAATATGAAAATTGTTTAACAAATAAATGAAATGGAATAATTGTTTACTTAATACCCACTGCTCATTACGGAGTGGGAATTATTACGAAACTCAAACCAATAAACCATAAACGGAACGCCGGGAACAAAAGAGTGAAGCCAGCAAAAAGTCAGCCTAGCCTTGTAGCCAAAAGATCGTTGTAGGACTGTAAAGTCAACCCTAATATCAGTTTCCTTAGTAACGAAAATAACACCATTGTCATTGTAATTCTTTATTTGTTGTCATTCTCATTGTACAAATATCACATCAAAAACATCGATAAAATAATATTTTCTAAAAACGAAACCTGGCTAGATCGATTTTTCGCCTCCAAAACCGCCTTTAGTACATAGTATCTCAATGCCTGTAGACTAAATTTCATGAAAATCTTTGTTGCTCGGTTAGGCCCGATTCCCACTATACCTAAAGCAGGTCACAGTTCTCGGTCCGATGTCGGTACGGTAAAGTATAGGTACTTATATTTAGAAACTATGAGTATGAGGGCATTCATACTATCGTTCCGAGTCATGTTCCGGTTCATCACTCCCCGGCAACGAAAGAAAGAATCTAATTTGTAATGATATGTCTTGATCTTGATCTTATTTTCACTATTACTTTAACATTACGTACTCTGTTATAATGACGCCCGGTATATGTGGTATGACAGAGACGGAATAAACAATTACAGTAAGCGAAAGCGAGGCAACGCTATGTAGTTTTTCATTTTTTTAGACAAATAGAATTAAAACAATATAAGGCCGCACTAATGGCTCATTTATGTCTTTTAAATCTCTGCAATAGATTCTACAATGTGACTGAACCGAAGACAGATTGTATGTGAAAATGATGAAATTTTGCCACACCGATACCGGACCGCGAACAAACCGACCGGCAGTGTAGTGAAGATCCGGCCTAAGTATTAGATGGAAGACGTCATTTTGTACTTCTCTATTGTCAAACGTCTAATCAGATCTTCTCTCTCTTTCGTGTCGACAGTAAATCTTATATCCCGCGGGAACCGATTTGATTTTTGAAAAAAAAAGTAGCCTATATGTGACTCTGGGTCTTCAACTATTTTCATTCCGAATTTCATACAAATCGGATCGGTGGTTTAGCCGTGATAACGTCACAGACAGACAGACAGACAGACAGACTTTCGCATTTATAATATTAGTATGGATGTTTAACTTCTAGATCGCAAGTTTATGGATATTTAAAAATAATACAGTTATGTCATCGCAGACACTAAACATTTTAAATACAAACGAGTACTCACGATTTCGTATTGTTTTACTGATATTTCGAAATTTTAACCCAGCTGCATGGAATTTACCGTGAATGAGACCCATGGAAAATGGTCAAAATATCGGTTTAATGTAAGTAATATATATTTTGTAAAGGAGATGTTTCAAAATGTATGGAGCCCCAGCCACCTCTTTGTACACCATACTCAAAAATGGAGAAACACAATTAAAACAGTTTTCAATCATCCAATTCCTTTAAATTGCTTTAGTTTTGTGAACTTTTGTGGTATAACACAAAAATGTACACTTAAAATTGCAACACAAAAACAAAAGTCTGTCATGGCGGTAAGCTGTCATCACACGTCATGTTGGTTAATTTGATAGAAGTTTGACATATGTACCTACAATTCTGTCATTTAAAGTGACACTAGACAGTTCGTGATCTATGATCAATGACAACTTGGCAAGACGCCATGTTGAAAATTGATAAAAATGAATTATAAATACAAAAGGAGATGTTTCATTTTGGGCGGCGACTTTGTACATTTCACCACAAAAAGAGAAAAATATACTGATTCACAGAAAAATATCAAAAAAATTATTAGATTAGCCGTTCTCTGCAGAGAAATTATTTTCAATAAAATATTTTTACGCACAACAACATTGGCGGTTCCATGACTCCGAAATAGAGAACTATCAAAATAAAAATAAATATAAACGTGTCTGTTGTCTGTGATTAGTTATTTGAATGATGAGCTCTGAAGTTTAGAATGCCAGTGACATTTTTCGACATTCCGAGTGTTTCTTTGAAGTGAACAACATTATTGCTATTTATAGTGATCAAGTGAATATCTACCTACGGCTTTGTTTTTTGGACTCCTGGATCTCGCAGTACTTGTTTACCCGGCTTTCGTTTTATGGACCTCGATTTTGCTTGTGATTTGGTTTTTTGTTGTTTCCGTTCAATAGCTGTTGCGCATACTTTTTAAGGTTTGTAGATCGTCTCATTATAAGACAGACAAATATTGAGGCACCGGCTTCAGTCCTGGATGGCATATTATTAATAGAAGATGGTTGAAATGAAAAAATAAAATATGAATAAATAAAATGCTGTTTTTTATTTACTTCTGTCGAATCTAAAATATTTAAATACAGAAATTGCAACTGCCATACAATTATCCAGCTTCACTTTAGGTTCATACTTATTTAAGTATTCATTGGCATAAAGTAATATGCGCGTTTTAGTAGTTGGCGTTTCCAAACTGCTTTCAGCGTCGATTCAGACCGATCGTTACCTATGTCGATATCGTTGACGATCGAATATTACATTATACATATATCGGAGTCTGAGATCTCAACAAAAACTCATGCAAACGTGAATATCGTGACATTAAATCGACTGCTATATGTACATTAGCAGTATAGCTCTTGGATATCTATCGTCACGATTTTGTTCGGATTAATCGAAGCGACGGATTGCACCGTTTAATTAGATAAGATACGCTTAATAATGTTAATAATAAAAGACAGATCCAACAAACCAAATCCAAAAAGATCGTCGGGCTCTCAGACCAATAAACTATAGACGGCGTGCCGTGAACAAAAGCGTGAAGCCGGCAAAAGTGTGCCTAAAACACACATCGGAACCAATAGAATGCCCTATGTTGACAGTTTGAACTAGAACAAATTTAAACTTTATTTTTTGGAACACAAAGCTTAATTTATTTTTTATTATTTATAACACAAAAGTCGTTTTGGTGTGAGTGCCGCAGTGTGTATTACAAGGCGAGGCATACTTTTTGCCGGCTTCACGCTTTTGTTCACGGCACGCCGTCTATAGTTTATTGGTCTGAGGTCGGGCTTATATTTTATATTTTATCATGCATTGGACATTGACACATGTTGACACTACTAATATGACATTAGAATAAATCAAGTTTATCAACGTCATCAGCAGTCGATTTGTCCACCATACTGTCTCAGTGTTACAATAATATATTATCCATAAATTGAATTATTGTCGCCAAACTAAGGTGAAATCAAGAATTTGGATGATATGGAACGCTTTCAAATAATATGAGCTACTTCCTATTGAATGTACAGTGTACCCGCCCAGGCGCCATACATTTCTGAAACATCTCCTTTGTACCAGAAACGTATGCATTTAAGCAATTTATCTTTATTTTTCCCAAATTCCATGAATTTTTCTCGATTTTTCGAGGTACTGTCTCAGATTATAGAACCAAAAGGCAGATGTAACATTCGTAAAGAAAAGCAACGAATAAAGTGAAGTCACTTTTTCGCTATGTGTGCATGACAACCTTAATGTCAACTAGCGGTGCACCGTATGGATACGTAATTCTTTGTGTGTGTGAGGTTGCCAAATGAAAAGTCATAATCTCCCGCAATTTTGTAAACATTGATATTACTAACTTAAAACATTATGCACAATTCAATTGGCAAATTATTTATTACTACTGGGCCCTTATTCTGCTAATTTTTAAATGCTTCAATTGCAGCTCGATTGAATAATTTGACACATTTTTGACATATTCCCCATACAAAATGTGTCCAACAATTCAATTGAGACCCAATTTATCCATTTATAAATAATAATTAGCAGAATCGGGGGGCTGAACGACCTTGTTTCCAATCCCGTAAGCCCATAATCGATAAAATATGAGGGATGGTATTCTTTAAATTGACGTGATTTTTTTTTATTTCTGAACCGCTTCAAATAAAACAAACACTAAATGTTAACCCACGCTCATTAGAATACGCCAGTGAAAACTGCATCTAAATTTGTTAAGCCGTTCCTGTGATTAGGCGGAACAAATGCACAAAACTTTAAAGAGACAGACAAAAAATTCAAAGTTTTATTAAATGACGTAATAATAATATTGATTTTAATTATATCACTAGGTATCAAAAAGTACATTATAATATGTAGATATAAATGTCCTTTTAATATATTGAATTAAATAAGTTAATTTTTTATATATGTTTAATTGTTTTAATTAACCTATGGATTTTTTCTTTGGGTAGATATTTTTAATAAAAAACATCAAAATATAAATAATAACATATTTATTAAAACAAAAATTCGGTTTCGATGCTTTTTAATCAACCAACGTCCTTTTTTAGTGAGATACACGTCACCCTCACTAAAATGTAATGAGCAAATCACGCAAAATTTGAATGGCAGCCAATTAATATCTTGCCTGCGCTTCCGAATAATATGAACCCATTTTTTCTCTTGTTACAGCATCTGTCGGTAATCTGCAAACATTATAATTGAAATCATTTTAGTGAGTAGGCTAAACAGAAACTAAAATATTATTATAATATTCATCATACATTTATCGTGGGCAAACGTGACATTTTCAATTAACTCGGTTTGCCAGTATGTTAAAATGCTAATTTTATTGGCTGTATTTCCTGATTTTTAGGTTTAAATAAATAAAACTATTTACTTTTAAAATATATTTTTTTCGTTATAAATCAACCAGTGCTCAAATAGCCCATGCATATTTCCCCAAATTTAGGGTAACCGATTTTAATATAGAGCTGTTATAGAAACGAAAGATTGTCGAGGTTTTGTGTTCCGAGCGGACCGCAAAAATATTATTTTAAATAAATAATAAAATAATGAAGATTTACCTGTGAAAAGACATTCCATATCCTTTTCTTTGGTTTTGCGAACAACTTTTACAGAGTTTAAAAATGCAAGACGGCATTTTAGCTGATAAAATTATTTTAAAAAATTTGACATTTGCGACGTTTATGCTATTTGACGCATTCCTTAGTACTGACACGAGATTGTATTAGCTTTTTATTTTGTATTTGCTTTGGTAGCTTCACTTTATACTAGAACGACTACATCTGCCTTTTGGTTCTATAATCTGAGGGTACTGTATATATTGTGGGCCGGATTTGAAACATCTCCTTTGTTTGTAATACAATAAGTTGTTAAATATTAAATATCAGAAGTAAAAGCAGTCCTGAGATAAAACAAAGATTAGATTCGTGTTTGTAGGCAGACAATAACTAAATAATTTGTAATATTTTATCAACTGTTGTATTTGCTAAGTTTACCTAAGTTACCTTTAATATCATTTGCTTTGATTAAACATTACAAAATTTTGTTAAACGTCAAATGATTTAATATTGTATATTTGCAGAAATCACTTTTTTAAGGTACATTGACCTGAAGATGCCGAGGTCAACAACTTCAATTGTAGCAAACAAAAACTCCTGCGATACAAATCCACAATGGAGAAAAATATTTGTATCCTCTTAATACTCGCAACGTTTTGTTACAAACATTTATAATCCTTTGCCCCAAATTCTCTACGACCGTTTTTAAAAATTATTTGTTCTAGTTTCATTTAAAGTTTACGTATTTTTGTAGTATTGAATGTTAACGATTAAATTGTGAGCACGCCGTTATTATCCTTTCGTAAATGTATTTACTTGTTTTCCTTCACTTTGTATTCCATTTAATTGGCAACGCTTCAAAGAAACATAACTAGGTATTACTAATTTGAAATGAGACAATTTCTATCTTTCAGAGCTGTTTAATTAAGTATGATAATAAAGAAACTGTAGGTAACGCTTAATAAAAACGCTTAAAAATAATAGAAGGTAATAATAAGCCTACTATTTTGAACGGACTTCGAAAACGAAGGTTTTTTTTTGTTAGAATGTAGATATTTCAAGATCTGACCATCAGGATCTGATGATGGGGTCCCAGGGAAATATAGGGGATCAATTGATGGTTAGGATAATGCTGCTTGCTATAGATAAAAAATACTTAAGATGCTTTATTAAGATGCTTTAGATAAAAATTACTAAACTTTACTGAAATTCGCTTTAATATCACTTACCTTAACAACCTTATGATTGAAATAGGGCAATTCATTTGAGAGCTTGACACCATAGCTCTCAGACAAGGCAAGACAAGCCAAGGCAGACAGACAGATAGGTCAAACTAATAAGACTCCTCTTTTTGCGTCGTGGGTTCAAAATAAACTAACGGTAAATAAATTCAGAGTATTTGCACATTGTACCTTGAAATCTTTCTCTTCTTAAAAATATAAACATAATTATAAGCACAGAGGAACTAATATTAAAATTAAATGCAGTAAATAAATTCTATGTTGCAAAATCAATGCCTATAATTTTGTAGCATGTAAAAGAAATAGTTGTTCAAAAATTCTAACCACCGTTTCATCACGAATACCAAAATACACGCGAATACTGGTGAAGCACACGTTGTTTCACGTATTATTATTCATATTATATTATTGTATATGATTTCGTATAACGTAACATTTCAACGTTATTTAAATGTACGAGTAGGTATGTACTTATAACATATCGCATACCTGTATTTTTATGGATTTGATTCCTTCCTTACAGTAAGGAGATGGTCCACCACGTTTGCCTAATATTAGTGATCCGCAAATAATATTGTATTTCAAGCCACCTAAAAACTTAATTTTTAAATTTTATCTTTACTTATATCTAATGCCAGTTTTTAAGTTAGTAGATACTTACATTGCTAGTACGTAAAAGGCTCCATCGTTAGTCCAAACCTACCTCTATTCTTCGTGGTGTACAAACAACTGCTTTTTTTGCTAAACATCGGAGGAAGCTATAGGGATAGATCCCTTGCGGTAAAGGTCGTGACGTTCTGTGCCACCCATTTTATGGCGAACGTGGAAATGTTTCTATTTGTCTCGGTCGTCGTCTCGGAAAGCCACGAATAATGCAGGTCTCCTCCACGGGCTGACCACGTATAGATAAATCCTTAATGTTATTAATGCCCATTCGCGACGGTGACCTCTTAGTATCAACTAATGTATTCACTCGTGTGTCGGCCAGTTACATTAAAAAATTAAATATTTTGAAAAAAATCAACGCTATGCAGGTAGGTATCCAAATTTTATCGCAGAGTTTTATTTGTTGAAAATAATAAATAAACGTGCAGTAATCAAACCTGCATGACCCAAATTTTATAAATAATTAATAATTTTATTTATTAATTAATAATTTATTAATTTTAAATTTTATAAATAATAAATAATTACTTTATAAATAACATAATACCGACCTACCTACTTCTATAGTTTTTTGGCTTCGTAGTTAAAAATCCCCAAATAAAAACCCTTAAAAAATTATTCGATGTTTCGACGATTCGAACTTTTTTACTATTTGTCTGCTGATCTAGTTCTCTTTTAGCTCTCATAATTGAAACCACTTATCAAACCAAGTTGTTCGAATTAATTTCCAAACAAATGAATCCTAACATAGCTTTGCGAAGTTGTAGCCGTTGTATTTTTGCTCCACGTCATAAATAAAACAGAGGTCCCGCACATGGTTTGTCAGGCTTAAGCTGTAACAGGCGAATGGAGTTTGCAACCGCTTTGTAGCATATGCGATTATAAATGTCTATTCCGTTTGCAGAAATAGTAGCTATAACCCATTTGTTTGAATGTTGGTCTTCTGCACTCGAGGATTAGGACGTAATTGTTTGAATTTTAATTTACGACTAATTAAATTGATTGTACAACATGCACAGTATCACACTTTGGCAAAAGCTTATTATAGAGAAAAAATTCCGCTGTCGCTCATGACAACGTGGCCGACCTAGCACAAGACTCAATTACTAAAAGTCTCGTTTTGATTCGGTCACAGATCGCTACCCTTGAGGAAATGGTCGCCTCAAAAAAAGTATAATCGGCTCTACATCTTGGTTTTCGAAACACAATTGCTTTCAAAGGCATTATTATAACGGTAGAGATGGTACTTAGTACCGTGGTGGTACAAAAGGGCGCCGCGCTTGGAGGACTCCGGTTGTGTTCCTTACGGAGATCCCGGGGTTCTCCACAAGTGCTGAGGTAGGCCACCGGGGGGGTTTTAGTGGGTAAAAATCCCACATTACCCTGTGTCGCTCCCACGGCACCGGGTACCTTTTGAAGGTTTCCCCCTCGTCAAAAAAAAAAAGGCTCTTACCACCTACTCGTATTTACAGCAAGTAATAAAACGTGTTTGAGAATATTTCTTTATTAAATAATGTCCCTTTGTGACTATGAGTCACCGAATTTACGTGCCACATTGACTGTTAAGTGCAACGTGGCAGCTGAATGGATGACGGAACAATGATATCAGGAGTTAAGTGGCTTAAGTAATGAAGTATGAATGAGAAGCCCTTTATTCGCACTCTTAAAGTTATATTATAACTAGTAAATCCGCCCTCGCTTCGCTTCGGGAAACCAGTCCCTTCAAAAATCTCTATAAATTTTAACAAATTATGTTATTCCGATGTCTAAGCTATATTACTGCAAAGTTTCATGAAAATCCGTTCAGTAGTTTTTGCGTGAAAGAGCAACAAACACACTCACTCACTCACTCACATACATCCTTACAAACTTTCGCATTTATAATATTAGTAGGAAGATTTACAATTGAAAAAAGAAAAGTGTGATAAAGATGTCTCATTAAAAAAACCATAAAGTTCTCAAAAGTGTATGAAGTCTACCAATCTACACTGCACCAGCCTGCCTGTTTATAGCTATAGCTCTACCTCACATTGTGAGTGGAGGTCCGAGCCCAGCAGTGAGACAATTTTGAGTTGCGAAGACGAGGAATTTATATCAAAGCAGAATATGGAACATAAGTTCTTACACTTCATGTGCTTGTCTATGCCGGTGCAGAAAGCCAGTTGCACTTAATGAGAGAAATTAGTTTCATTATTCCGTTCATTAGTCAAACACAGTTAGTCGGAATACCTTAAATTCTATTAGATATATCTCCCCGAGTACGCTCAGATGGGAAACTCCGATTTTGCTTCGCAACTATCTAGACAAGACACCGTTTATTATTTAACTAGTAGAACGTTAGCGGCGTAGGTATACGAGTACAATATGGGGTCGACGCGCACTATTAGACATTTCAAACAAAAGCCAGTAGTGCTGAAATGCAAATCCGTACTTAATTATGTACAACAGGTTTCTCTCTAAGGTACGTAACTAGATTATTGCTTGTATGTGACTTAAGGCTCGTGCATACACTAGTATAATGTAGATGCAAAACTTTATACACTGCGCGCTCGAGCAATGCACACTTAGACACGAAAAATTATTCAATAGTGGTTCAAAGTGGTTCTATATTTTGTGTCCGTGAACGCTGTCTATGTCTGCATTTCTAGAGCGCGCTATATTTTGAGCTTTACATTTGTACTAGCCCTTAAGGGCTACAATGAATTCGTATACCACTATGACTACAACGGGTGTAAATACACATGGTTTTTAATTAAGAAATTAATGCTCATAAATAGACTCATAATCAGTCTTTTTTTTTCCGTTGAGAACATACATAGGCCTCTAATTTGACATGTTTTTTATTCGAATTCCTAAAAACAAATATGAAATTTCTTAAATCAAAATGAGATCAAATCAAAACATTAGAAGAAGAAGAAATAATAAAAATTATAGTTCTTTTAACAAATTATAGCAATAGAGTTCCTATTAACAACATAAATAAGCCTTTATTTAACATATCAATTTTTTTACATTAATAATAATATTCTTCTTTTGATTCTTCTCTCTTCTGACGACTCCTGATCCGATGCCAATGCAGCTATGGTTTCGTCGCCCCTTAGTGCGTCCATTTTCTAAAAACTAAAATACATAATTATATAAATAACTTATATACTCCTAATACAAAAATAAATAAGAAACTATGCAAATAGCAAACAAAAGCAATCTCACTTACGTCGAAAGTCAGTAGCGCACTATGACTACAACGGGTGTAAAAACACCGGGTCGGGGGCGTAGCGCCAAAGTTGAGCGTGCGCACGTCCTCACTCCCCGCGCGTCCGAGGGCTACCGCGCTACTTAGAGGAGTACAGTATACACAAAATCTCAAAGCGCTGCGATAAAAACGAAAAAAGTTATAGGCATAAAACTAAGCGACCCGGGTGTAAAAACACCGTCGTAGCCTTAAAGGGCTAGTGTATGATCGGCGTTCATACAGTCCTTTGAATTGTGAAATAGGTAAAAGCGACGGTATAATCATCTATAATGACTTCCGTCATCATAATGTTACTCAATGGAAAAACTACAATTAGGTACTTACCTATGATATTAGTGCACCTATGCACAATAGGTGAACTTAATTTAAGTTAAAACATAAGATAATGTATTCGTGCTAACAAACTTCAACTAAAAAATTAAATACACGCAGCGTAAACGGGCATAGTTTCTCGGAAGTTCCAAATAGGTTAGTTCGTTATAGTTAGTTTGAAACAACCTATGTACATCATTTATCCAAATAGATCCTGTACACCTGTATCAAACTCATTATACCTTTTCTATGGTAGCAAGCCAAACTTGCTAACGAGGGGATTTAAAAAACGTAAAATCAAAAATGGCGGCCCTACTCCTTGTTATGGAGTGCGAGGGAAAGGGAACAAATACTCATCCCTCCAGGCTGTTTCGACCTAGAAAATGAACTATATTTTCTGAACAGTATTTTGCTTAGCCCTCTTTCTGCCGTTTTCATTGTAATGACGGAAAACCTTATTTTTTGGGTCACGGTTTCCTAACTACAATGGCCATTCCGTTGAAGTTTCAGGAATCAAAATTCGTAACTGGGTTACCACTTATTTGATTTCAGATCTTCTCAAAATGGAAAGGTATGACACCATATTGGTACGACATTTACCACGTTTATGGAATGCGGATTTTCAGACTTCGACTCTTTAAAAAGATATAAACGCTAACACACTCATACCCCCGCAGTAGGTTACTAGGTACCTGTGTCGCGGGTGGCATGGACTACACATATAACACATTACAATTACACCCATGGCCCGGGAACAAATATTTATCTGTCACATAAATATCTGCCCCGGCCGGGAATCGAACCCGGGACCCCTCGCGTCGCAGGCAGGGTCGCTACCAACTAGGCTACAGGGTCTTTAAAAAGATATGATACCTTCATCCTACTAATATTATAAATGCGAAAGTTTGTAAGGATGTATGTGAGTGAGTGTGTGTGTGTGTGTTTGTTGTTCTTTCACGCAAAAACTACTGAACGGATTTTCATGAAACTTTGCAGTAATATAGCTTAGACATCGGAATAACATAATTTGTTAAAATTTATAGAGATTTTTGAAGGGACTGGTTTCCCGAAGCGAAGCGAGGGCGGATTTACTAGTCTGTAATAACATTGGACGTCTTTACGAACATTACAGGCTTGGCCACAATAAAGACACCCTATTACAAAAATGTTTTTTAACGTTTCAAACATGTCAATCTAAATTGGCATACAATTTACGCAAAGTGAATTCGCTTTAAGCGTTGCATTTTGTGACCCTCAGATAAGAGTCGACGCATATCTGACGGAGGATAATATGCCGGCCACGTCGTCGTTTATACGCTTGACGCACTGACGCTACTTACATCTATTATATATTATGTGTATGGGAACATTTTATTATCTACGAACCTACTTTAGCGTCACACGGCGCTTTTAACACCCTTTGATTAGCTTGACCATTATAATAAAAAATTTAGATTCAAACACAAACATTTTCCTCGTTAAGTACGTACGCTAAAAGAAAAATAATATTGATATACCTACGTCATTGCGAAATATTTCGTAAACTCGAAACATTTATTTGCGTATCTTAGATCGTTTATTGCTTCAAATCTTATTTAAAGTTACAGGTTCTAGATGGGCTGCTAAAAGTCTATTTTTAACCTCCAACGCAAAAAGGGGTGTTATTAGTTTGATCAGTTTGTCTGCGTATCTGTGTGTCTGTCTCGTGGCAATTGGACGCCAACACTAGATGACGTGCATTCACTGCATATAGGTAGGGAGAAATGGGTATTGGGAGTCACTTAAGCAATATTGGCACTGAAACGCAAGTTTTTCGAGTAATGTTTATAATTATATATTTTTTAAGTAATTTACTTAATCGACTATTAGTCTGACGAATTTCATTAGCTTTGGGAACGTACTTAATTAATAATAAAAGTTTTAAAAAAAAGTAACTTTGACCACCATTGCCCGCACGTACGGGTAATTGTAGTCAACATGCTGGGTAATGAGAGTCAGCATAATATTAGCTGTTGTCACACACATAACCTTCCGCAGAATCCCATTCGGTGCAATCTGCGTACGCCCATAACCCACAAGACCGTTGATGCCAAATGCGCAACAAATAAGCCAAGTATTAGTACCTATATCAGCAGTATTTTCCAGGTCATCATTCTCATCATCGCCCCAAATGTCAGTGAGAGTCGAATCTGGCTCAGAAGTCCCTTTTCTCTTATTTTCTTTCTCTATAAGTAACTCTTTCAATGGTGTTAACGTTAATATTGTTGTATGCTGCTTAATTGCACCTTTTCTCATTACCTTGGGATGAGAAACACCCTGACTCTCATTACCCTAGTATGAGCACTTCCAAAAAAAAAGATTATTCGACAGATATTTAAATATTTATCACTTTAAATGTTTTGCTAACCTAGTCTCAAACAATCAAATTATGGAATTAAATACAAAAATAACCGAAAAATATTGCAGAAATCCAATTACCATTTATTATTTGCACCCGAAAGATTATACGGAAATGGTGGAAAAAAGTGTCACAACCATATTTTCTAAACGCTTCAGGCGAACTGAGCGGGGGTGCGCGCGGGGTGTTAGGGGCATGAAGTGACCTTGGCTTCAAAGCTTTTGAGACGCTAGGTATTTTAGTTTGCGAGTAAGTGTAGTGACCACGATTACCCACTGACTCCCATTACCCATTTCTCCTACTACATACATGGGGCTATACAAAACATCCCAAGGTTTTTAAAATTTTATATTAGTTTATCGTTATTTATTAATACTAATTTGTCTACGAGATACACTTGTGAAGCAATAATATTATACGATCTACGTCAATATAATAAATCGAATAACATACTTGTTTTTCTCATTTGCTCGTTCACTTGTTATTAAAATGGGTCCGAAGTCCAGGAACTCATAACATTCCAAACAATAACATTATAATATTATATACATATTTATGTATATAGATAAATATTGCAGTAGGTAGGTAGCTATTATTTAAATTTAAAATGTAGATACAAAATGAAGTTATATACTTACCTACTTATTGTTTTATTGTTTCATTTGGGTAAAAGGGGTTAGATTTACGTTGGCTGATAAGCTCACACCATTTCCCTAAGGAAAGTCTAAACAAAGTCATCTGACTTTTTAACCTAAAAAGTTATGGTTCTTAAAACAGTAGCTATTCACGTTTTAGGTCGCCAAGTCAGGTAGACAGGCCGCTTGTTATTTCACGAGTGATAAAAACGACAATTTTTAAGGAGGAAAATGAGTGTCTCGCCTTAGTTAAAAGGCAACGGAAATGAAATGTTATATTATGATTGTTGTATTTGTATTAGGTATAAACAAAACTGCCAGTATTTTTTTGTCAGTATACAAATAATTATTTTTTTAGAAAAATAACCGACTACAATACAACTACAGATAACTCAAAAAAGCGCGACCTTTCGAATAAAATAATTATTATAAAAATCGGTCCACCTACTTTAAAATTTCTTACTTTACGTACTTTAAAAATGTGTTGCCTCACACACGTAAAAATACAAATGAATTAAAAAACTGCTCCTTTATTTGCACTCAGTCAACAAACACACACACCTCCTGATGGTAAGTGGTCACCGTCTGCTACAGACATCGGTAACAAAATTCATCACTTGATGCATTTATCAACCAAGCAACAAAAGTTGTGGGAGATTTGACGACCCTTAAGGCGCAATGGTTACCATGCCGGAATCCCGTTTGCAGGGTTCTAAGTTCTTAGTTTTCCAGCGAGGCGGAAATTTAAATGATGTGTTTAGATAAAAATTTTCTCCCTTTATGTACACTTGTCTATGTATGTTTTTATGATACGCATGACATAGTATACCTATAAAGCTCAGAATAATTATAGTATAGAATGACAGTAGTCATACAAGCGCTCAGTCTAAAATGAAGCACTAACCGATTTTTCGTAACCGAATTTAATACAAGATACTACGAGTATAAAATATTGAAAGCTAACCTGCATAAGTACATGTACACTTCTTTTGTTTTTCGGATGTGTTGTGACAAAATATAACAGCACAAATCGTCATACCTATTTGTATTTTTTCGCGAGACACTTTCGGCTTCTGCGTGCATTGACATTGGATACTACGGACCGGAACGGTATTTGGAGCCATTAATGGCTCCAATGAAGGTGGCTACAAAATGGCCGCGCTGACTTGGTTTCTATACTATAATTATTCTAAGCTATAAAGTAACGCTTCACACTCAAAGCCCCACACTAGGATTCCCTGTGTCGTGGGTACATTGGACAACACACAAGACAAGGACACACACCCAGACCGAGAACGGAAATTTAAACTCATCATTCAAATTGCCGCCTCGCTGGGAATCGAACCCAGGACCCTCGGAACAGCGATCGGCGTGTTAACCATTGCGCCATTCGGGTCGATAAAGTAATATCATAATATTGTTATCTATATACAAACATATTTGTACCAGGTACGATTTATTTTATTACATTTTTATTTAATTTTATCAGCATTTTTCGTTATTATTTTTATTTTTTCATACACAAAAACATTACGTAATTAACGTTTAGTGTTCCGTAATTTAAACCCAAATTTAGTTAGTTGGATTGTGCTTGTTACTGGTCGGGAGGTGTTCCCTTTCATGAAAGCCACTGTAAATTTCCCCAACGCGGAAATAACAAGCCATCCACTCTCACGTCTGTTTCTACTTCAAATGCGACTGAAAATATAAATTTCAGTTACTTGTATAATTTAAATATTTTGTTTAATTATATATTTAGTTAATTATTAGAGGAAAAATGTATGTAGTTATGATATATTAGGTAAAGTACAATATGTACAAAACTCTCTATTCCACCTAAAAGACACTAAAAGTATGTAGATACATAGTGTAAGCAATCTCATCCAGATAACCCAGAGTAGCGAATATAAGTTTAATGGATAATTATAGGGGTAGATGTGTACCTACACGTATGACTAAAAAAACAGTCTTTACCCGGGTCTCAAAACTATTTCATACCTAATCACCTACATTTTAATTGACGTGACGAATTAATCGTGAAAAGCAATAACTAAATGGAAAGATTGTCCTCAATTGCACTCAATTTAAAGATAAATAATATTTCAAAATAAATGTAGAAGAATGAAAAATGGTAAGTACTTTCCGTTTGTGAAACAAGTTAAGAAGTTCTCAGGGAATGTTTTTGTTCCGCAAGTTACGATTGTGGAAGTCAAATAATATAGGACAAGAAACTTTCTGCCAAGGATGTACTCAAACTGTACTCAAGCATAAGTACATGTACTTAATAACTGTTTAAATTAATAGATATTTAAAAGTTCTGTTAAGATTTTTCTATGGAAGTTACGTAGTTGTTTTACAATGAAGGCACAAGAGTCACTTAATTTTTTTTATCTTATTTACTTAGCGAAACATAACCTTTATGATCTATTTACTGCCAAAGTGTAAGGTCAGAATTGTTGTGCCTTGCTGTAAATGTATGTAACACAGTAAATTTTTCCATTTCATTACGGAAAAATATTAAATACACATAAGCCTTTATATTGCTTTCCAATTTTTGGTATAGGCTAAATTTAAAAAAGGAAGTGCAATTTATATTAGATATAGTCGTGCAAATTAATCTCTGCGATGTTTTACATCCTTTTGTAAGATAGTATTACTATGTCCCAAGTTTTAATTGTATAGGTATTTTCATTAAAACAGTTTGTTTTTATCCGACTTCAAAAAAGAAGGAGGTTCTCAATTCGACCGTATATATGCTTTTTTTTTATGTACGTTCAGCGATTATTTCGTCGTTTATAGGCCGATTTTGATAATTCTTTTTTTGTTGTAAAATAGATATGCGCAGTGGGGTCCCCTGATAAGGACACCAGGATCTGATGATGGCATCTCAGAGAAATCGAGGGGAACTTTCGAAAATTGTATGGACAACTAGTGTGTTTGTTCATGTTATCATAAGTACATTAAAGCGCTACCATTTCATGAAGTTCTGGAGTCGATCTGATGAAGCCGAAAGACAGTCGAGGGAATTCCTCAACGATTTACTGCAGTTATCTAGTGTTTGGGCTTGATTAATTTGTAGTGACGAGAACTTTACACTTACATGTTGAATTGAGCGCCATCTGGCGAGTAGTTTTTGAGTTATCTCTACTTATCAAGATTGAAGTCGGTTATTTTTTTTGTAAAAAGCAATTATACTAGACTAATAAAGTAATCAGTAACACACATCGAGAATAAACATTTACCTATCTGCCACATAAATCTGCCTCAGCCGGCAATCTACTCCCCTCGCTACTACTACTACTATTCTACTAGATTGTAGTATAAAATTACAATCGACCTGTATAAAAGTCTTATTTGCCCTTGAGAGGTTAATTGATTCCACTTATTTGCTTGGTTATGTACTCGTATAGTTACGTCTAAGTCTGTCCCAATCGACTACTCAAAGCAAGCAATAGAAGTTAGAATCCGATGTTGGGATGTAATGGTTGACCACTGGTAGCAATTTATCACGACCGCTTCAGAAAACACGGTCACCAGTCGGCCGAAATCATTTAGGTAACGGAGCTACGCTCCTACATAGTTAATTTTAAAACGTGTTTGTACTCATCAATTAGTATATTAAACATAAAATTTGATGGATATTTAGGCTCCAGTTGTGATAATAAAGAGGGTGCGCTGAGCTTTATGTGTCGTATAAAAAACTCATTACGGCGTATTGCTACGTATTTGGATTGGAGATATTATCTGTATCTAGAGAAAACATTCACACATTTTTTTTCTTTGTGAACAGATTTGTGTTTTGTTTGCTACTGACGTCAGTAGCAAATAAAATAGAAAACAAATGTGTATAAATTATCGATTCATTACATAGTAACAAATAAATCTTGAAATAATTACGACATTTTTAACACAACCATCCTCAACAGATCAGTCTTCCATAAGATCACAAGATTACAAACCCACATAATTAATATTATTATAATATAAGCCTTGCTTTTACAGAAGGCTTTATTTAGCTAGGAATGCTAGATTTAAACTCAATCTTATGTACAGGGATCGGAAAATACATTTAGAATTTCGAGTTAGGCACACACCTACGTACCACACGTACATGTACCTACATGTCAATAGTACGTACAATTTTCATCTATGTAGGTACTGAAGAAACCTGAAACGGCCGTAATAATAATCGCGAAGGCATGTGAAATTTTCCACCCCATTGCTGCTTATGATTGTGGCCTTTATAAGCTCTCTCAATCTGAACAGTTATGGAGTGGTGACGAAATTTGAAATTGCCTGGATAGCAATGTCGTCTCACGTTTGATTCTCGGCCGGCCAGATATTTAAACAACACAAATATTTATTCTCATTTCATGAGTAGTTCATCTGTCATTTGCGTTTCATTGTCCACCCACGACACAGAGAATCCTAACGCATGGATAAAGGTTTGAAAGCATTATTTTTATATTATTAATTATAACAAACTAGGAACAATAAAGCAAAGATGTATTAGTAAAACATTAGACACAAATTTGTTAAAATAATGAGGCACGTTCTGCGCGTATAAAAAGATGAATAATATTTTACACCCGCCTGTGTTTTGCTATAGTCACACAACACTCCATAATTTAGTGCCTTTGTGGCAAACTACACAGCTGCTAACGACTCTTTTATGTCGATATACAGATGTATGTATGTAACTGCACGTAATTACAAAGATGGAGTTACTTTACTAATTGATTTCATGTGGTTTTACTGGTCGTAATGATAATAGCTTGAGTGTTACCACCGAGCGGATATTTGGTCTACAATGAAAAAGTGATTGCATTGTTAGGTTGTAATTTGCTACAAAGTTATTTGTATCATTGGTCTGAGTTCGTATCTAATAGGTCCTGTTCAATTTAAAACGATATAATTTTAGTCTCTAAAACAAGTGGTTTTATCTAGTTAAACAAACAATCCAAATACGCAAAAAGTCTTACCTAATTCCGAGTGATTCCGGTCTGATACTTGAAAAGAGCAGACAGTTCACGTACGCAACGTGTGGGTGACAGAAACAGCGCCTTAGGTATTACCTGTATGTACCACGTTGTGCACGTGAACTGTCTGGAATTAAGAGTTCATAATACGCCTACTGTTTAATAGCTACAATAATCCGATATATTGAATTTTTTTCAAAACCTTGGGTAAAAATTTTGAGTTAATATGGTAATAATCAATTATGGCATCAATCCATTACCGACTCTCAGAGCTGACTGCTCGGGACTCTACATCATTGAGGAGCTCTTAAACATACTCCATCGTGCGGCTCCAGAGCGGGTTGGTGAAGGAACCTAAGTAACGAAAGTTTTCATGCTGCTGGGAGGCAATAGAGTTTTACTTTGTTGAATAAAAGCCTTGGCTCTATTTTGAGATCTGATAAAAATAAAAACCTTATGAGTTCTCTTGGCTTATTTTACATGCATTGTTATTGTATGGATTTCTTTTCCACTAAGTAATTAGGTCTCGACATTACTTATTAATTCTGCCATTAAAGTGGCAGACACGATCCCATTGGCACTCCTAAGATGGAACGTTGACCGCATAGTAATGTTGTGGAAACCTCTTAGATTAATTACGACTAGCGACTGTGAAACTGTAAATTATATTTCATTTTAAAATATTTAAAATAAAATGTCACGATCTCCTGCAATGTAATAGACAGACACTTAGTTATTGTTAGTGGCCTTAAATTAACTTAGTTAAAAATACGCCTTCATTATTATGCTATTATGTGATAATATCAACTAATGTCATTTGATGCATTCACCCATAACGGATGTAAAATTGTCCAGGTGTGCATGAAAGTACCACTATCTAGGTAATATCATTGCTTAAATATCGTAAAAGGAAACTGAACTTTGTTTGAAGATTTTCATCAACTATACATTAATTTATTATTTAGTTGTGTGTGTTGTATTATTAACCTTTATACAAATACTGTAATTGTAATAGGTAAATAGGTTTGGAATTTATTAAGATAAGAATAAGGTATTAATTTTTTGTTTGATCATGAAAGTTACTATTTTAAAAGAACATGGCATAATTATACTGACAAAGACAAAGACTCAGTGGGTACTCGCTTTAATTAATTCTTATTCCCGGTACTGGTATAAGCTTAGAAATTAACCTTTTTTAACATGCTTTTATCATTATTTGCTTAGTAAATTAAGTGTTCTATTTAAGTTTCACCAACAATAAGACGAAACGACGTTATTTATACATAATTGTACTTCGACGATTCATACATCATTCGATTTACTAATTTTGTGAGAGGCATAAGACATGACAGTAATCAGAATTCGATACATCAATGCTTCATACGTGTGTGCGTCAGAAGCCGAACGTTTCTTAAAATACGTTTAGTATGTTTGTAAATGCGTTGTGATCTCTTTTTTAACCCTCGACGCAAAAAGGGTACCTGTATGTCTGTGTGTTTGTCTGTGGCACCGTAGCTCCTAAATGAAGAAAGCGATTTGAATGCGGTTTTTTAATCGAAAGTCTTGTTGATCGCGTTTGTTATCAGCTATGGGGTGTGGTAGAAATAAGTCCAGCAGTTTGAAGAGAATCGGCTCTTTTCCAAAATGATTTAAGGTATTTTTGGCATAAAATTGAAATCTGGCGACGGAGGTCTATAAGATTAAATGCTCACCGTTTTAGTCAGACATGAGCAGAATAACAAGTGTCTCCCAATGCTAGAATACGTATTAAAATTTTCATATAGCGAACTGGTTATCGAAGTCAAACGCCCCCTGATAGTCAGAGAGCTCGCCCGACTCTAAGAGCTGACCCTCTGGTCGACAAGAGTGGGAAAACCTAAAATATTATGTTCATCGTGAAGTGCGAGCACTAGAGCAAAACTGTAGCAACATTCGTTTGCAATGAGAAAGTTTCTAAGGCGTTTTAGAAAAATCTTTTCTGTCGGGAACATTCTTTTCAGGCACTTGAGTGCTTTGAACTTTGGTGTAACATGTTAAAAGCTTTTTGTTAATATTAGAATGAGTTGTATCTTTAAAAAATTGCTGGAATATTAAACAGATTAACGAATAAACAATGAATTTTATTGTACCTAATAATAATATTCATGATCTCGTTTCGCTTTATAATCCTTAAGTTCCAAAATAGACATTGTATAATAATTTCAGGGGTTGATTTTAGTAGTATTATTTGGCGAACCGTCGTTTGTTGACGCCTTTGATATCGCAGGTGTCTGTGGGCGCGAGTGACCATGAGAGGAGTACCACCGCCCGCCAAGGTACTCAGTACCATTTCTACCGTCTTAATCTCATAATAATTGTTTTTAAGAGCAATTGTGTTCCGGATAGGAAGGCGTGGAGCCGGTTCACTTTTTTAGAGGCGACCATCTCAGTCCTCAGGGGTAGCAACGCATCTGCGATCGAATTGGAACAAGACTCACACTAATCATTACTAACTGGACAATACTAATATTAACTAACAGGACTAACTATCACTAACAGTCCCTGTCCTCACACTTATTAACAAATTAACCAACTAACATTCTAACACCATCTACTAACTGGACTAACCACCCTGGTCCCTAAATTGGGTCTTGTTCTAAGTCGGTCACAATTGCCATGGGCGGCAGCGGAAGGGTGGTGCTGCATGCTCGTTTGCTACCTTAATTCCATAAAAAAAAAACCTCTGATAATAACTTAATCCTTTCCCATAATTTTTATGTAGCTCTTCTACCCTCTACTCTTCTTCATGTCATTATTTATTTATAATTTCATATTTTATAACTGTATGCACTAAAACTAATTATTGCGTCATAAAAAAAATAAGATTAATATTTTTATCTGCCCGACTGTGCGTGCAAACCGATTTAGATGCGGTTTTCAGAACTGAATAAGCCCAAAGTAAAACTGTTAGTTTTAATTCATTCGGTTCACAATTAAAAACTATTAATTCAAAGAATTTTATTCAAACAATATTTCGCGTACAGAGATAGTTGCGTAAGTATTCATATAACATTTATGACGCCTATAAAATAGTTAATGAAGTGAAGATACTGTGGGTTTCTTGACAACTCACTGAACAACTTCACTCTATAAACTAGTGATGTCATTAATTACAGAGTCAGGCCACGTTGCAGACCTCAGCAAATTAATGACTTTGAAAAGTGTTGCACTACGACTCGGAGAGCCTCTGTTTCTCGATATGATAAAATTATCTAGAATATTTCGAGGAATTTTACCTAAGTTATTGCTAATTAATTCTGTAACTTGGAATAGAGTTAGATCCTAATTAGATATAACAAAATATGATCTCGCTACGCCTCCATTTTATCTACTTACTTACTACTTTACTAACTGTTTACCTATTAGCTACGAGTTTGATACCTATTCTCTCCTGATTGGAATTGCATAGGATAGTTGGGCATATGACCAAATTATAACTATTTAAAAAAGTGACTTAGGATGTTAATAATTATCACGTAAATTAATACGTTGGTATATACCTACCCTGAGTATTAAATTTATAATGTATCGTTTCTACTTAGTGCAGTTACCAATTGGTAGTAGTAACGACTTAGTAGTAGTAGTTTATTGCATTTTATTCTTTGTATAAGCAGATCGATTATAAACAACTGGTCACTACAACAATTTTAATAATTACAAAAATAGTATTTTCTTTTATTACATTGTTACAAAAACTTTAAAGCCAAAGATAAGCCTACCTCAACACTCGAATTCTATTGGTCATATTAACAAGGAAAATGTAGTTTAAATCGGGGTTAAATACATACAGGGTGTCCCGTAACGAATGGATAATACGGAACCTACGTGTAGAGGGCATCATGCCGGTTCAGATGAATAAATATTATGTTCAGTAAAAGTCCTTCCGTTTCCGAGATATTCGACATTTTCAACATTTTCAAAATTGTTCCACCCTTCGCCATTCTTTTTGGCGCCAGGACTATAAATGAAGACATTTTTTGAATCTGTTTTTTGTATCGTACTCCTGGATAGATGTGCTATCGAATATCATCAATTATTTTTATATCAAAAGCACAGATTCTTTTTAAATTAAGATTTAACACCAATTTAACGTTTTTTCATATTTCATTCTTAACTTTTACTCTGCCGTGGTTAAAAAAAAAGGTATGGTGGCTTGAATGCCAAATTAAAAAAAAACTAGCCCATTTCACCCAGATTCCGAAATGGTATGTTACAGGGTATGGTCCACCTATCAATTTTAAATTATTTCCTTTTAAAACGAGGTCGACCCCATTTTTATGATATTAAAGTTAATTCCAAAATTTGGTTTGTTACCTTAATTAGCTTCAAAACCATCCAAATTCTCTTGATTCACCATTATTAGTAAATACTATAATTTTTAAGCCTGATACCACTAGAATAAGACTAAATCTGGTTAGTCTGGTACCACCAGATTAAAGAGAGCAAATAGCCTCTTTGAAAACTTATTCGAAATAACTAACTTTTAACAAAAAAAAATACCGACTTCAAAATCGATATAACACAAAAACCACTCGCCAGGTGGCGCTCAAATTTATAACCGACTAATGATAGGTACTAGGTACCTTTATGGGACCAGACAGCAGTCTCTACCTTTCGAATGGCGAAAGAATTATCGACATCGGTTCACCCAGTTCGAAGTTCTGAGGTAACACACATAGGAAAAAACACCTGATACAAATTGAAAACCTCCTCCTTTTTGAAGTCGGTAAAAATACTTATCAATGGAAATTATCATTTGATTGTTTTATTTGGTTACTGAAACTAACATTTTAAGGGATTTACGTATTCAGTAGGTAGTGAAGTATTTTTGGCTTAAATCTCTTAAATTAGGGCACAAATTTAGCTCTCTTGACAAATAAGGGACAGTCAAGTGAATTTGGATGGTTTTAAAACTGATTAAGGTAACAAACCAAATTTTGGAATTAATTTGTAATAACATAAAAATGGAGTCTACCTTATTTTAAAAGGAAATAATTTAAAATCTAAAGGTGAACCATACCCTGTAACATACCATTTCGGAATCTGGGTGAAATGGGCTAGTTTTTTTTTAATTTGGCATTCAAGCCACCTTACATTTTTTTTGAACCACGGCAGAGTAAAAGCCAGGAATGGAATATGAAAAAACGTTAAATTGGTGTTAAATCTTAATTTAAAAAGAATCTGTGCTTTTGATATAAAAATAATTGATGATATTCGATAGCACATCTATCCAGGAGTACGATACAAAAAACAGATTCAAAAAATGTCTTCATTTATAGTCCTGGCGCCAAAAAGAATGGCGAAGGGTGGAACAATTTTGAAAATGTTGAAAATGTCAAATATCTCGGAAACGGAAGGACTTTTACTGAACATAATATTTATTCATCTGAACCGGCATGATGCCCTCTATACGTAGGTTCCGTATTATCCATTCGTTACGGGACACCCTGTATATTATAGAGCGGTTAGCGCCAAAGTAAAAACCCATAAATTTCGAAAAATCGTCAATTGCCTCAATACTGGGATTGAACCCAACTCACCTACATATGTGACCGCAAGATTTTATCACAATGACGTATGGTCCCTGATATTCATCGTCTTTCATTTATTCCGTAATCCACATGTTTCGTTTGTGATATTATTCAATATTCTTTGGGGTAAAGGAAAAGAAAGATGGCCAAGCTAATATAATTATTACGGACATAACAATATACTAGGTAAAGAATATCGCACACCTAGCAGTATAATGGCACATCTACAAAAATAGCGAAATTGAGTTTTTACGGCATAAATGTTTAAAAGTGGATAATCTATAAAGCGGCAAAACGGCACGGTGTTAGTTTTCATATTTGTCGAGAGAGGGCGTTCAGTGTCATTGTACTACTTGGTACGTTCCCCCTGCTCCCGCGTATAACAACGGCTTATTTGTCAGATGTGTCAGAGACTCTCCGCGAGGTGCAACCGCTTCTAAAACTGTGTTGGCGTAAGTGGCAAATATGACATTTTATTAACTTAGTAAATAAGTAGAAAAATGGCACATGTGACATCGCAATGTTTTTTTATAGCCTAAGCAGGCAAACGAGTAGACGGGTCACCTGTTGGTAAGTGATCACCGTCGCCCATGGACATTGGCAACACCAGGGGCGCCACCAACGCGTTGCCGGCCTCGAAGGAAGCGATAGACCCGCTTCTTGAAGGACCCCATGTCATAGCACTGTGGGAATACTGAGGGATGAAGTTCGTTCCACAGTTTACACGTACGCGGCAGAAAATGACGTGAAAACCGTACTGTGGACGAACACCAGGTATCCAGGTGGTGTTGGTGGAACCTGGCTTTATCCCGTGAAGTGCGGTGGCGGAAGTTAGCCGCAAGTATTAAGTTAAACAGTTCCTCACAACATTCCCCGTTATACAGACAAAGATACAGAGAGAGCCCACATCTCTCCGCAGTTCGAGTGGATCTAAACCGTCTGTGAGCTCGGGATCGTCGACAAGACGAATAGCTCGCCGTTGGATACGGTTAAAAGGGTCTACTTGGCAAGCCAGGGCCCGAGCCCAAAGGTGGGAGCAGTACTCCATGTGAGATCGGACTTGTGCTTTATCATGCAACATCCTATGCTCAGGCATGAAGTACCGCTTAGCTCTGTAGAGCACCCCTAACTTCTTTGAAGCCAGTTTAGCCTTACCCACCAAGTGGTCCCGAAACTAAACATCATTCGAAATGTCGACACCTAGGATCCCAATGCTCGTAGAGATGTTAAAAGGGGAATGTTTTGAAACTGTGGTGCTATGACGAATGGGATTTTTTTAGCGGTTAACGCGCAAACTTGTGTCTTCTCGGGGTTGAATTGGACTAAATTCAGTCTGCCCCATTCCGAGACCCGCTCTAGAGATGTCTCGACTTCCGACACAAGTTTTATCCTCCTCTCCTCAATCTGCACCCGAGACATATTTGCACGGCCTGTGTACCGGGCATCACCCGTACTGTCATCAGCATAGCAATGGATATTCTTAATGTCGAGCAAATCATTGATATGCATGATGAATAGTGTGGGCGACAGCACAGAGCCTTGTGGGACGCCAGCGTTTATGGGCTTAGTGTCCGAGCAGTTACCGTCGACAACGACCCTGATGCTCCGCTCCGATAAAAAGCTGGCGACCCATTTGTATAAAGACTCGGGTACTCCATAAGAAGGCAGCTTAGACAATAATGCCTTGTGCCATACCCTTCGCCACACAGGCCTTCGCGACATCCAAACTTAAAACCAATGCTTCACCTTTGCTCTCAATTGCTTCCGCCCAACAATGAGTAAGGTACTCAAGAAGATCACCACCAGATCTTCCGTGGCGGAAACCGTATTGACGGTCACTGATCAACTGGTGATCCTCTAGGTACCGGAGCAATTGGATGTTGATTATTCGCTCCATTAGTTTGGAGAACAAAGAGGTTATTGCAATTGGTCTGTAGTTAGATGCGTTTGACCTGTCGCCCTTTTTGGGAATAGGGTGGACAAGAGCTACCTTCCAAGAAGACGGCATGATGCCGGCAGAATAGGAGAGCTGGAATAGGCGCGTTAAAACCGGGGTCAACTCCGAAGCGCACGTTTTTAGCACAAGAGCAGGTATACCATCCGGCCCACTCGACTTATTGATGTCGAGGGAGAAAAGAGCTTGACGCACAGCATTTTGATTGAAACGCACGTCAGGCATCAGCTCATCACACCGCGAGATGGTAGGCGGTGCTTTCCCCCCGTCATCAAAAGTCGACTTCGACGCAAAGATACTTAAACGTAAGTTTAACTTATTTAAAATTTCGGAGCGATAAGGTAAAACCTGATTTGAATCTGGATTTCATTATCGTACGTTTATTTCAACTTAAACTGCCAAGTTTAAAGTGCTTTTGTTTTTAAAACGGAGAGTAACTCATATTAATCTCACCGTAATTTGAAAAATTTATGATGGTTACCTACCTTTACAATTAAGAGAAGATACGTGATTATGCTTTATTTTATTAACCAAATATAGGTTATTATAACTTTTTAGTTAAACATTTTCATGTATGTTGGTTTCGAATAAAAACTTTTAATTGCTATTAACCAATTGTCTTTATTTCTTGGTTTTTATATCCTGTATAATTATGGTTTTGGGGGCATATATGACATTTTTGGAACTTTTTAAAAGTATAACGGCACATTTGCATGGCTCTTCTTCTTCTTTGACTGTTATGAAGTAACTCCTGGAAACCTGAAGTGGATTTTTTTATCCCTAAGTATCTATTAAGGTCTATACTAGTTGCTAAAACCATAAAATCCATGACAAAATGTAAAATGAACTCATAACTTCGTTTCAAACATTCGTAAAATCTTTGGCCTTAATTTCTGTAAAATAAGAAAAAAGTAGATGTGTCATTATACTGCTAGGTGTGCGATATATATTAGGTAAAGAAATAATTTCGAATAATATACTTAATTTTTATTCAGTTTTTACACTTTACATTAGATAATTTTTTATTTATTTACAAAATACAGTTTCAATACAAAAAATACCAAATCTGTATATTTCAATATTATTGGTACTACTGGAAATTAGTTGATATAATAAATCGATATTAATGTCGACCAATTTTGTTCGCAATCATCGAAATTGCGTACTTAGAACGCACCTACACTACACTAGGAAAAGGCCCAGTGAAACTCACCTCCCAATTGCGAAGTCAACAGGAGAGTGCAATTACGGTCAATGCATCGGGAGCTAGCCGCACTTCAGTGCTAGGTGAGCACCGTGATTGGCCATGTATGTTTGTTTTTGGCCACTAAAATATTGACGACCCGTATAGCGCATGGTAGAACGGACTGGTATTCGAAGGGTCTTGGCTCAATTTCCAGCGAAACTTGAAGTTTTTTATGGAATTAAAGTAGGAAATAAGTATGCTGAAACAACACCCTTCCACTGCCGCCCATGACATCTGTGACCGACCTAGAACAAGACTCAATTTAAGGACTGGCATAGTTACATAGTTAGTCCGGTTAGTAGATACCTATTGTTAGAAAATTAATTGGTTTGTTTGTTAATATGTGTGAGGACAAGGACTGTTAGTGATAGTCAGTCATGTTAATGTTAGTAATAGGCTAGTTAGTATTTGTAAGCATGAGTCTCGGTCTAATTCGGTGAATGGTTAGATTAATTTCAGTTATTAGTTATGTTGTAGGTAATCTTTGATGTTGCCCATGACACCTACCTATGATACAGACAATACTCACGGCACACTAGTTTGCGGCTATTAATGTGTATGTTATTATAAAAGTTTGATATCAGTATTATATAAGCTTGTTTATTTGATAAGCAAAAAATATTTTATTTAATTTGCTGGTAACAAGGATTATCTATGGATACTTAAATACTATAACATAATAAAAAAATGCAAGATACCTAAAATCATACCTACCTATGATTGCCATACATTATTGGTAATAAAGTAGGTATTTAAGAAATACGTAATAAGAACGATGGCACAACATAATAGCCGAAATATATATTACCTAGTATAACAAAGCATATAATAACAGTAACGGGGATTATTCGCTTATTGAAATCCATTACTTCGTTCTCGCTTCCAGTTCTTTTCATGATACTGAATAGTAAATTAAGACGCTAACAAAAATTCTATCTCAATAAAATATAATAAACAATGAATGAGTTGAACTTGGATTTCTCCACGATTTTGTAACTTGATTTGATATAATTAAAAGATTGCAACTTTATTCTTAACTGAAATGAAATTTAGCTAAAAAAAGGTAAACTGAAAAGATTCAACCAATTAACCGCCCACTATTTGACGTTATCTATAAAATCAGCATTTGGGATCTAGTGGGACGGATGAGAACGGGAATGGGAGCCAACGGGATCGAATAACCCTATACTGAACATGGCTATCTTTCTTCATATCTAAGGATGCCTATAACATACTCTACCACGCTACTTTAGAGCGGATAGGTGGAGAGAGTACCTAAACTCTATATAAAATACAGAAAGTAAACTCTATATGTATTGGGCCATGATGGGTTGAAATGATGATGATGACGATGAACGCAAATTTTTACTCATTGACCACGCGGGTAGAGACGCGGGTAAGTGCTAGTAAAATAGAAAAGCACTAATCTCTTTTCGCTTAATCCCTTTGTAAGTTTCGAAAAGTTTTGTCATCTCGCTCACAGTAGCTCACAATTGTAGCAATTAAATATTATCAACTGTAAACAAGTAAGTATACTTACAGACCTTTTGGACAAAGAGAATCATCTAATTTATACTGAAACTTTGCTTAAAGGAATACTGCAAAGGAAATTTTGCTGCTTAATATAATTTCAAAAAGTAGCCAAGTTATAAAAGTAGCTACTTACTTAAAGTTAATCTCAAATCCAGACATAAAATAAGTAACTGATCGCTGCCTCTACATAAAAGATATAAGAAAAACTGAATATTTATTTATTATATAGGTGGCATTTATTAACGCAACAGAACCCAAAACAATGATTGCTGAGTACCTAGTTCGCCATTTTGACGTCGAAAAGCCTAGCACTTTAGCATTACTACTATTTTAATAATGTTATAGGTATTATAATTATGTAGCAATCCTGATATTCTAAGTTACATGAATACAGCTGAGGAGAGAACTGTGCCCAGTAGTGGGCTATTGATGGGCTGTAGCCAAAACAATCCCAGTCTGGCTACAAGAACGACAATGTAAACTATAGTATTTACCATAGAAGTTTGTTCAAGAGTAAGTCGTATTTGCTTTGTACTATTATTTGCAGGCCCACATCAGAGAGCCGCAACATTTTTTAAAATCTCAAATCCCAGAATATTATCTAGTTTTATTTCATATTATTTACTAACGTTAGGTAAGTAATGATTCGTTAAAATAACAATGCTTTAAACTTAATATAACAATTAAACATATAATTATAATAAATCATTATGCTCCTTCGAACGTATTCGGGTAAAAAACTTATCATAATCCGTTTCAATAACATCAAACTTGTGTTCTTGTATGTATTTCAACATATTTACATAGTAACATTTTAAAAGTAAATACCTATAGGACACAATATTACATACACACTCATTATTACTTGATACGCGAATTTGCCTTGAAATGAATCCATAAAGTAGGTACATTATACTTAGTAGATAATTATTATCGAAACGAGGACGAGTTACTAGAGTTACCTTAATTAAAAGATATCTACCTACTTACTAAAATATGTTACCATGACATGGATAAAAGTTCGTTATACTACGAAATAACTTAGGTACTAAGTAAAAATTGAAAGTGAAGTTCTAGTGAAGTGAATAAAAGGTTCTCAAATTCTGCACCAAGCAATACCGCATTGCATATTAATGTGTATACATCTTTGCAAGTTTATTTATTGAAGCTGCCTCAACTGATAAGCTCTAGTCTCTACTATTGACATTGTCGCTGAAGTATGTAGGTTTATGTATAGTTAACAACGTGCCGATATATAATAGCCTTTGTATTCCAATAGTCTACTTCAATAATGCAAAAAACGTAAAAAATGTCCGCGATAACTGGTTGTATTTCTAAAAAAAAATTCAAATTTTTTGATTAATATTTATGAGACAGTTTGCTATAAGACTCGTGTAAGGGGATTTCTTGTTTTTAAAGTTCAGTAACAAAATATAGCTTACAGAATTTTCCGACAGAATATTGGCGACGACAAACAAATCAAAGTAGGCGTATAAGAGGATCAACTAAAGTTTAAAAATTGAATATTTATTTTGGAGACTCAGATCAAAAATATTTTATTTGTAGTTTATTACTACTTACCTGTCATAATAATATCAATCTCTATATTAACAACGTAGGTATAGGTTTAAGGTTAATGCACACAAAGTATGTTTTCTTTCTTTCATTGCATTTTCCTATGTGGGAGAAAAGGAGCAGCTGCTATTTGTATGAAAATATACACCATTATACATACTCGTATGTATTGTATATGAGTTTAATCTATAATGATGAAGTTCTGCGTAATATAATTAATTATCTAAGATTTTTAGTAAGACTTGCAATTTTGCAAGTTTTTTATAAACTTTCTATATCGACGTCGACAACTTATTTCTCTGAACCTATATGTGTGTTGAATATGGGTCCGTATAACGTATTAGTTAACACAACTTATCGACATCCTCTGAAACTCAGACCAATAAACTATAGACGGCGTGCCGTGAACAAAAGCGTGAAGCAGGCAAAAACTATGCCTCGCCTTGTAATACCCACGGCGGCACTCACACCATAACGAATTTTGTGTTCTAAATAATAAAAAATGAATGAAGCTTTGTGTTCCAAAAAATAAAGTTTAAATTTGTTCTAGTTCAAACTGTCAACATAGGGCATTCTATTGGTTCCGATGTGTGTTTTAGGCACACTTTTGCCGGCTTCACGCTTTTGTTCACGGCACGCCGTCTGTAGTTTAATAGTCTGAGCTCTGAAATATATTTATCTACATAGTACCTACATCTCGTACCTACACGTACATACGTAAAATGTTTCATAAGCGAACTAATATTAAACTATAGAGTTATATAGAAACACTCCAGAAATGTGCAACTCAGAGGCTATTTATCAAAACCGAAGCGCTTCCACAAACGCCTGTATCTCCGTTGAATCCATTAAATTTATTAAACATCCATTATATCTCACGTTCTTCGCAGCTTGTTATTAATGGATGCATCAGAATGGAAGATTTCGACCAGCCTTGGGCGTTATACTGAAGTTTGGTTCTGAATACAAATATTCTCAACATACGATAATCCTTCCAGAATTATTTATTGTTGAACTTTTATTTTTGGTAAACCTTCTGATACGCTCGTTTGGGAAAATACTTTTCACTTTCACCACCATTATAATAATTATATATTATGTAAGTGGATCAAATAAGGTTTTGATGGATTTTCAAACTGTCTTATTCTTTTACATTGTTTACCAATTGAAATAAAACAAACACTTAAGGCTTCCCCATACGTTAATGAAACGCCCTTCAACAAAAAGTATAAAAATCAAAGTAGAGGTGCTAGGCATCTTTTCCATTGCCTATTTCGTTATTAAGTAGGTACTTACAACAACATAATATTTTCTCACATATATTCTATGTAAAGATATGGAAGATTCTTTAGAATTTTCTTTAGAATTATAATATACTTATGTATGTGTAATTTTGAATTGGTCTGATAGGTCGTTATGGGTAAATTAATGAAGTTATATGCTGATGCTTATTTGACTAATTACATACCGCATTTCGCAACCCATTTGCCCAATTTTCATATTTACTTAGAGAAATACATGACATGTGGACTGATTAGAAAATAGAACACGTTTTCAAGCTCTTGCGGGACACCAAAACTAATTAAGTGCCTACACGCTCTCACAAGGCTTCGTTGACTTGGGATGAAAAAACTTGCTCTTATTTAGATCACTAAATAAATGCTTAGTTTATTTTACTTAATAAACTGTATACATTTTACTTCATACATTGTGTGATAATAACCTATTCTTTTTCAACCATTTCTTTTTATAACCAATTTTTTAATTCAAAATCACTTCATCATTTTCCTTATGTTCACAATACACGCGAGTATTAAGCTAATATAAATCTGTATTTATTTAATGAAAATAGTTCCATTAATAAAATTCTGTAAGTTATGCGTAAAAACACCTTTTTACGTTCAGAAAAACAGATAATTGTTTTGTGATTACCAACATATCGCCGCTCGTTACATCAATAAAGCAAGTTAAAAGCAAAAATTTCAATTGAATTCTTCATTTCCCAGCTTGTGAGGATTAAGTACTTACATCTCAAAATTAGGTACATATTATTTTTATTCTCATTTTAAGCGAAAATAAAAACCTCAAAATATCCATTCTCTTGATCTTCCTATCTTTCCTCTCTTGATTATCCTATCCCCTTGCCCAAATTATGTTTTAATAGCTTCAGCACCTATTTATGATCTGTAATGGTGAATCACTCAGTCAATCATTGTGTCCGTCAGTTCTAATGGTCTAAGATCCGAATCTAAGTCGACTTTCACCGGCTTGATAATAGAATCAAACTTATTTTATAATAAATTTCGTATCTTAGAAAATATATTAAAAATGGGTTGACAACAAAAATCCTGGACAGAATATTTTTTATTATTTTTTAAAAAATAATTTTTCAAAAATATTGCATGATGAAGATAATAATAAAATTTTATACTGGACTTAAAGTATAGAACATATAGAATGTGCAGACTATTATCAAATCGAGTGAAAAGTAACTAGTATTGACATACCTGTTTATACCTGTCTACCCAGTAGTTCGTCCAGGTAAATAATAGTCTACCCTACGTCTGCACATTCTATATGTTCTATACTTTAAGTCCAGTATAAAATTTTATTATTATCTTCATCATGCAACATTTTTTATGAAAAATATTTTTTAAAAAAATAATTAAAAATATTCTGTCCAGGATTTTTGTTGTCAACCCATTTTTAATATATTTTCTAAGATACGATTTTTATTATAAAATAAGTTTGATTCTATTATCAAGCCGGTGAAAGTCGACTTAGATTCGGATCTTCTACTATAAAGTCGGTCAATCAATCAGGTAATTAGTCAGGGCAAACACATTAAGGTTTAATTAAATTTCTATTGTGCTCAAATAATTACCTAATAGATTACTAAGATGTAAACAGATATTACATCATAATTAATATTTGTTTTTGCTTAAATGTCATTGCTGTAAAAATAGTTTTCGTTCACTTCATTATCCCTCATCATTATCATCATTATCCCTCAATGAGCTGTATGTACTAAGTAACTAAACCTAACTGTACTGTAAGTAAACCTGGTAGAAGTTTTTGCGCAACGTTTTCATTACATAATAGGATCTTATGCGAAAATAGCACCGCCATAATTGGGCGAATCTCGTAACCATCACCTTGATCATAACTTCCTTCAGCAGAGCTGTCATACATTACATCCAAGAAGAAAATATATTAAATACATTACCCAAAAACCTTTCATTACGTCTATTCCTTATCTTCTAACAAAGAGATTATACCTATCATGTCTGTCGCATCTCGTCACTTCACCAAAATAATTTCCGCTGTGATAATAGAAGAAAATTACGTAATTGTTACCATTTCATTATTGAAACGCAATTGGACCGAACGCAAGCTGACCTGTTCAAAGGGATCTAATTATACTCGATCTGAATGTTTCCATAAATTATGGTTTCGCTTTAAATCTGAAATAGTTTTAAAAGGCAGGGCAATAAATAAATCAAATAAACGCTGCCACACTGACTGGGAAGGGTAATACAAATAAAATGCCCCAAAGCCAAAAACAAATTATCATCATTCACATAAAAAGTCTGCTCCTGACCAAAATCGAACCCGCGACCCCTCACAGGCTATGGGGATTCGTCCGGGATTTAGCGTGTGTTCACTTAACTTCTACTACGTAAATGACGTCCTCATTTTATTACTTCATGAGGATGTTAAAGTCGATTTTTATTTTGGTATAGAACTAACGAATATACACACTGCATACCAAAATTGGTATCCAATTCCAAGTAGGTAAGGATGATAAGGATGTGAAGATCAATGCAATAAAGAAACGGGTCGTTCTCTAAGGGATACGGTTTCGTCGGTCACAACTGCTGGCCCTTAGTGACGAAGGATAATTTTGTTTACCATCTTGACATCTATAGCTTCTCATTTAGTCGTTTCAGTTTTATTTTCTCAGCTAGCCGTTTGGGTGTGTCTTTCCTCATCATTAAGGATGCCTAGAACATTCTCCACACTGCTCCAGTGTGCATTCGTGGAGGCGTTAGTGTCCATGTTCGGAAGTTTTTATTCAGAAGACCTCTAACCGATGCCTTTATGTCCGAAGCACGGAATCGATCAGGAAATTTTTGCCATTACTTCCGACTCGGTCACTTAGGATCGACACAAGCGACCGGGTTGTGAATTATTTATGCTGTGTGTTTATTTTAAGATGATAAAATTGGTTTAGCTCCTAATAAGTTCCCAAATTTAACATTGCCCACCGTGTTATCTGGCTCGCAAAATTGAAACCGCAACAGGATTAAGCCATTTTACGGTCCATATTAGGAGGACCTATATAGTCACTTAAATAAAGAACTTTACCACCGTGCCTATATGTATAGGTATTGACGGTATTCTAAGGGTTGATGAAAGATTGAAAGAAAGATGGCGTAGCTTGACGTTCGGAAAGTATTTGTAAAAACCTACTTCGAAGAAATAAATAATTTGAATTTAATTTGAATTTGAATTAACAGTAAAAAAATCATTCATTGCGCATTGACTGTAGGAATTCAAAATATTACTGTGATCAATAATTAAGTAATTTTATCGCGTAGTGACAATTACTTATCCTCGCCGATTCAAGTATCGATTAAAATATTTTGCATGTTGAGATCAATGCCCGTGTTTGACCAAAAACACCCTTTTACATACATTAATTTTTCCATATTCAACGGTACTTTTTCTTACTATGCTTCATTCTCTACTGATCCCCAAATTCTCCTCGACCTTATTCTAAAGCCGAGAATAATAACAATGTGACTACGTAGATAAGGAGTTTCGGTTCGGTAACACTATGAAAATTGCATATTCTTTTCTGTACTTTTTACCGTTGTTATCCTTGTATTTTATTAACTATAACCATGTTAGGCTAAGGATAAGGGTCGAAATAAGAGACACAAAGTTTTCAAAGGATTGCCACATTTTTTGACAATATAATTACTATCATATTATTTTGTGCTTTACGAATGTGGGTAGCCAAGAAGTTCCACAAACGTATAGCGGAAACAGTGAAAGATTCACGGTCAAAGGAAGAAAAATTAAAGGTAATTAGGAGGACAAGGTTACCTATGTGAGCAAAGGACACGGTTGTATAACGGTATTCTGGTTATTTCTGGAATTACCCTTATCCTTTTAATTATTAATTTATTTTCCCCTAATACATAATTACAGAACAGAAAAAATATAGGTACCTATTGCGAAGAATGTGGATAAGGAGTCGCTTGGCTTCAGTATTGTAATCTGTACTGGTTACTTGGAGGTCGATATTGGGCCCCAATTTTGCTAATTTTTAACGTTTCAATAGTGTCTCGATTGAATAGTTTGACACTTTTTGTATGCGGATTGGGCCAAAATATATTAATCTATACAATTTCGTGTAAGAAATGTGCCAAAAATGTATCAAACTATTCAATTTCGTATACGGAATGTGTCAAACTATTCAATTGAGATGCCATTGAGGCATTTATAAATTAGCAAATCAGGGCCCTGACACGATAGGCCATTTAACGGCTGACATAAGCAAGAAGCCGGACTCTGTGTAAAGACAGTAAGTATCTACAGTAAAACCAACTTAACCTTGAAATGAAGAGAGGCGCTGTCGGACGCATTGAACCAATCATTGCACGCAATTCGAGAGGTTCAACTGACAGGTGAATGACCACAACGTTCTTATGAATGACTTTTTAACATTGCGGCGTTAGTTTAAATTTTTGCCATTTCAGAGATAAGTTGGTGGCACTGTAGGTACCTACCTATTTATTGTCTCTACACTCTGTTCGCGTTCGATACAGATTTTTTTGAATGGCAACACACCAAAGCATGCTTTCCATGCTTCATTGTAATTTGACGGCTAGAATTTAAAATGCCTTAAGAAAATGTTGGTTACAAACTAAATTGAGGTAGATATGAGCGCATGTTATTTTTTTTGGCGGGGACTGGCAATAGGGAAGATGCAAATATGATATTTATGAAAATTTTATTATTAAAATGCTAAAAAAATATAAAAGAAGGACTACTTCAACGTTTTTATTTTATATTATGTTGATTTTTAACAATAATTACGAATTAAAATTACGTAAAACGAAACGCATTTCAAAACACCACTCAGCTTATAGTGACGTCACTCATGTTATGTCAACTTTTTAGAGGTTAACTTTGCGTGTAAAATTGATTATTTGCAGTGAATATTATTTACGTTTTTAATAAAAATGGAAGCTGGGTTTATCAAAGCAGACTCCAGGAATTTACCACGAGTTAGTGTCGACGTGGTAGTAACTTTTTTTGCCGAGAGTCCAGAGTTTTCAAGTGTAGAAATGAAAGGGACTAAATTACTACGGTATGCCTGAATCATAGTTTTAATGCCGTGTTTCCTATTTTTGTTGCAACACCTGAAGGGCTTACTGAAAATTACATAATAGAAGTGAAATGTCCTTCAACCGAAGCTGCCATACTTTCCTATGTGAAAGACAATAAAATAGCACCAAAATGTTGGACACAAGTACAACTGCAAATATTTTTCAGCAAAAGGAAAATAGCAATTTTCTGTATATTAATAATTAACACACTCAAATTTTGAAATATCAAAAGAAGAAGATATTTAACGTGTGCCATATAATAACAGCCTTAGACCATAGCTTATTGGTCTGAGATAACAGCATTGTATCTGTTATGAATATTGCAAAGAAATTCTGGAGAGATGCTATATTTCCAAAATTAAAAGATAATAATATATAATATTTAAGCATATTTTTTATCTAAAACTTTTGTAAATTGATGAAATAAAACTATGCTTTGAAAATGTTGCTTTTTATTCAATTTTAATTAAAGGTGATTGTAAGTTCACAAGCGCACAACAAATGATTACCTATACTATAGTCTAAATAGGGAATTAGAAAATGATCAACACAGGTAAGTAAGTGGCTGTAGAAAAACAAATTCCCGAAGTCTTCTAATTACTCTTTCAATGTGGATTCGAAGTTGTTGTGTTTTTTGCCAACACTTCTTTGATGTGCTTGAAGCCTCTGTCTGCCATGATAAAGCTCCAGGTGGTAAAATATCCATAAATCCTGGTTCTTCAAAGATTTTTAAAGCAGAAGTAATAATAGTCATTCCTCTTTGCAGCTTGAAACCACTTTATTCTCAGATTTGGGTCAGAAGGTCCAGTCAAAAACAATTTATTTCATTGAAGTAGATGGACACATTGGCACAAAACATGAGTCAACACGACTTTTGTTCGGTATTTTAGGGGTATTATCGTGATCACCTGATGTTGATAGATAGTCCATTTTAAATTATTATAAAAGTATTTTAAAGAAAGTCGAGAAAATTTGCAATTTATGACAGCCAACGACGGCAAGCACGACCAGTGACAGACAGGAGTGACGTCATCGGAATTATAGGTCCGTTTAGGCGCGAAAATTTAAACGGTCCGTTTATAACTGCATTTTTTGCGATAAATTAGACTATTTAAATTTTTTTATATGTTTATGACCTATTTTACATGGAATTCTTTAAAATGAAAACAAAACTAAAAAATTGCATGTTCCCTATTCCATGTTCTCAGCGACTGAAGCACAACTGAAGTGTAGAGTCAGATTAGACAGGTACTAATTTACTTCCATCCTTACAATAGTTTTTACAAAAGGGTATTTACATTTTTTTTATAATAAAACATATTTATTTCAGGTAACCAGGTTAAATACACATAAAAAAATTAAAGAACATATTGATGCAGTATCGAGTTGACTCAGTATATTATTCGAGATTACCTAAAGTTTGGAAAAGTTTTCTAGTCGCTACACTGTAGATCGTACCTGTAAGCAGGACTCCTTAGTCTTTAGTTTTACCCGGCAATATATTTATTTCACCCCAAACATAGACAACTTTTCAAGTATCCAATGTATAGAAATCTATGTACTCTGCTTAGTACCTATGTTTTTAGTATAAAACTATTTATAATAAAGTTGTTTGTACACAAAAGATCGTAGTACAACTGATGATGTGGCTAGACTTTTGAAACATATCTTTGAAGCATGGGTGAGATCACAAACTGCATTTGGTATATTTTGTGGGTTATAGGTTTTGACTGTGTTGAGCATGAAACATTACTATTTATTACTTAGTCATTGATTAGCTCATATTGAAGTGATGGAACCCAAAAGGTTAGCATTAATAATGTTAAATCGTAAGGGTCAAAGTCAAACGCATGAATAGGTAGGTACTAGGTATGACAATATTTACAAAACCAACCCTTTAAACGTTAAACCCTGTGTAGACATTACAACATAATATAATCACTAGAAAAAAATCGTTAACAACATTATTTTGCATGCAAGTAATACTTGTGAACGGAAGGAACCATTTTCGCGCAGGGAAGCGTGAGCATATTACGAGTTCGGGCAAAGGCTTGATGTAGATAATTTGTTACACGAAAAAGTTGAACTGATTACATATGCCAGTCACTTGTTTCCACAAAGTTTCCAGTTCGTTTAAGCAATCTGTGTGTTTCTACACCAAATTACTGTTGGAAAGTTTTTAATAAACTTTTTACTGTATAATTAAATATTAACAATCAAGTTTATGTCCGATTTGCTACGGCTACATCTGCGTGTTAAAATTAACTCGCGAATATAGTAAACTAGCGAACCGCCCTCGCTTCGCTTCGGGACCCGTAAGTATCAACCGCGTAGGTCCCGCTCCCGTAGGAATTTCGGGAAGATAATAAACTATCACCAAAATTAATTCAGGTTAAATTAAATTAAACTTAGAAATAAAGCTTACGACAAAATAATAGCAAAGTAGCAAAGGATCACAGCAAAATTAATTCAGATTAAACTTGGAAACGCGGCAAGTTTGGTATGGTGGGTTCGACCAAATTTGATTTCCATAAAAACGGTTCTAGTGTGTTAATCTTAAAAGATAGACATATACTGTCGTGGACATTTTTTTAGATCATTTCAAGAGGAATAATTCTTTCATACATATATTTTTGGTATCTTGAATCGTTTTCGCAACGCATGCAACGAAAGCCCTCGAGAATGAATAATTTTCCCCGTTTTTTCCACATTTTCCATTATTTCTTCGCTCCTAATTGTTGCAGCGTGATGTTATATAGCCTAAAGCCTTCCTCGATAAAGGTCTATTCAACACAAAAAAAAAATTTCAATTCGAACCAGTAGTTCCTGAGATTAGCGCGTTCAACCAAACAAACAAACAAACTCTTCAGCTTTATAATATTAGTATAGATTAAAAAGAAATTCAACTTGTCAAAGTTGTTAATTACCTACTCTTATTTTCATGTTTTAGGAATTTATGTTAAATAAATTTAATTGTTATAATACGAGTAGTATCTACCTGTTACTTAGGCTAATTTATTTGATATAAATAATGGTAATACATGACATAACTTATGCATATAAGTAGATATAAATTACTGTTTAAGTTTTCGCAGTAGTCTCTTTATGGCTGCAACGCATCGTTTATGATTTTGTCGTTACTCATATTCAGAAGGGAAGGTGACCAAAGAGCCAAGAGACCTCCAAAAAATTCTTAATGTAGTGTATGCTCCATTATAACAAATCTCGTTATCATTTTCCCAATTCACGATACAAGTGGGTATAAAGTGAAGAACATTCGACCAAATATATTATATTAAGAGTTATTGAACTTGGTAACTGCTCTGTTCTTACTCTCAGTTTGGTATTTGCTCCGTTTGCTAAGTCAATACCCAGATGTTTCAGGTCACTTATTACCTAAACTTATGATTCAGGGTGGGTCCAATAAGACTTGAAATGTTCATTGTTCAGTCAATAAATGATTTAATAGTAGATTGTATTACAAGGGTGCAAAGTAATATTTTTTCGGCGAGGGCGCTTTTTTGAATCCAGAGCGAAGTGAGGGATTCTTTAGTAGAATCCTGAACGTAGCGAGTCGCCCGAGCCAAAAATATTTGCTCCCGAGTGATACACTCTACTTTTCATCCCCCCCTATGAGAAAATAAAAGGCGCCTCAAATTCAGGAATAATACTGTCACAGTCACTAAAATAACTAAACCGACTTACCCGACTTACCCTACTATTATTTAAATAACGGGCAGGAAAAGTTATATGAAAATTCATTCCCGCCCGCTAAATAGAAAACACCAACTTTGGATACTGCTGAATAATGGCGCCTCTTCCCCTCAGTGGTCATTTGGTTTTGTGTCACCAAAACTGATTGGTCAATAAGCGTGTGATAGATTTAAATAGGTCTTATTATATATATGCCTAAGGATAATGTAAAAAGTAATCGATCTATCAATATATCTTATTTATGTAAATATATTTGGTATAAGGATAGTGTAATAATTATTGTTTTTAGGTAAAAGGAAAACAAACAAATATATACGGGGTTATTTATTCCAACTTTTAACTATATTACATTAGTTAATAAGCAATTTAGCAATATACTATGTATAAGCATCTTGGATTTATAAGTATTTAAAAGTGAAACCATAAAAAAATGTAAATAAAAGCACAGCCAATATTCGATTAATTAAAGCAATTTATTTATATTCCAATATATTCTAATCTAAGTTTTTCATACAACTTACATTAATTTTAACATTATAATATTAAACTTATTAATACTTTATTACTTATTTATAAACATATTACATCGTTACTACAATTAAAATAATTTCGTACCTTAGATGTTTCCGCTCTGCCAGTCGTAGAGAGACTGCCATAGTTCAAAGTTTCCACTCTTATACAGGTCGCAGGTAGCCTCAGGTAAAAACCCAAACAGGTAGGCTCCCTAGTGACCCTTCGATAAAATCTAGTCCGGCTGTGTTTACAAGAATCTCTTATTTGAAATTACATTTTTAAAATACTTAGCGATTTAACAATAAATATATTTATGACATGAAAATGGTAAGTTTGCAAATGGAACGTTAATTTATAGTTACAGCATACATAATTAAAACAATAATTATCTGTTACGTGCATCTTAGACTGGGTTAGCCATTAGCCATTCCCAAGTCCGTTAAAAATCTTACACTTTTCACTTTCGAGCTTCTACCCATACCGTGTCATAAGGAACTTCGTTCGAAAGTTAAAATAAATTTAAAGAAACCGATAATTTAAACAAAATACTTGTATCTATAGAAGTGAAAACTTGACCCTATACTAAATTGTAACGTTTTGCAATATTGTTTACCTACGTATACTAAATCAAAGTTTTTATTTGAAGCCCGCACAATTGCAAATTAATTACACTGTGCCGCATATCAATTACACCTTGTGTACTTACTAGATACGTATACCTAGTTTTACAACAAACAGTACTGGCTCGTTAGTTCAATTGTTAATAAACAATAGTTCGATTAAAATAGATTTGCAGTTATCTGTATTCATTACAGTTGACTAACTGTATTATTATAAATTGTGGTTTGAGGGTTGAAATGGTAACTGATAATGTGTTTATTAATTAATTAAGAGATGATAAATGATTGTTTTATACGTTGGTTTTTATGTTAATCATCACGTAGTGGACATTAGGTTTTAAATAGATAAAGAAATAAGCGATGATTGGGTTTCAAAATTGAAAAAATAAATATCAAATAACTCTATATTATTACAAGCAAAATAATACCAATCCGCATTGGAGCAGCGTGGTGGAGTATGCTCTAGGCCTCCTGAATAATGAGGAGAGACCCGTGATCAGTAGTGGGGGTTGTAGCCATAACCAATAAGTTCTCACACACTCACTTACTTCCTCACGAATTAAACAAGAAATCTCGGAAACTATGAAGACGAAATTTTAAAGGAACTTATTTATGAGCTAAGAATACATTTTGTTTTTCATCGCTATGTATACGTACCGGATAAACCGCAAACAACGATATAACAACTATAAATTATAATTGTTTCTACTGAGTTCTTCTTTGGTAAATTTATAAATAATAAATATTTTCATCCAAGTTCTTCTACCTTTTGCCCGTCGACATAGTTTATGGACAGCGATATAAAGATTAGGGTCCACAATTTTGAGGACAGCGCAAAACTTTTCCATTTTCACTAATACAGGAAAAAATTCTTTCTCCCGAAGCTGCCTGATGTTGATAACTCCATCAAAGGTTATGATTGACTTGAACCAAGACTATAAAAGTTTCATATTAATGTTATGTCACTGACATTTTTTTTCCTCTCATAACATAAAGAACAATTCCCATTTTGAATATAAGTATAACTAGAACTAAGAAGCTGTCTATTTATCTGTATTACTTATATTTTTTTTGGTAGAATTAAATAAATCATAGTGTGGAGCATTTAGTACATAGTATAGTGCCACCAACTTATCTGTTCAGTAAACGGATGTCGCTAGTGCAGCTTCAATGTTACCATATAATAAAATTTGGCGACTGTCAAGGGAGCTCAACAACTTTGAGACCTATTATTTTTTCCAGATGTTGCACATAATTCGATGGTAAATGATGACAAAGCCTTTCCGACGAATATAGATACACAACTTGGGCTGTGGCTACTAACTTAAACTACCATGCAATGACTGCAGTAACATAGGATGTTATCATTACCTCAATCCATCAGGACCCACTATTAAGCATAGGTCTCCTCTCATAATGAGAAGGTTAAGACCATAGTTCACCATGCTGAACAAGTGCGGTTTGGCAATGTTTTCCTTTTTTTGCAAAGTCAGAGGTACGTGCCCTGGGATTCGAACACGGACCCTCCGAATAGGAGGGCAAATTTTTAATCAATCTGTTATCACCGCCCTAAAATAAGACATTGTAATGGCAATGAATAATTCTCAAGAGTATAAGTTTAATAGACAACTATTAAAAAAAAATCGTAAACATTCAAAAATATGAAGCGCTCATAGCCCGGCGGCTTGCGTCGATCCTAAGCGATCGACAAAGTTAAGCAACAGCGGACGCGGTCGGTAGTCTGATGGGTGACCGCTAGTGGCAAAAAGTTCTTGAGCGCTTCCGTGCTTCGGAGGGCACGTAAAGCCGTCGGTCCCCGTTGTTATCGATTGATAGCAATCGTTAAGCCATGTCGGAGGCCTTCGGGCGGCTTGAAAACTTTCGACACTGGGTTGGCCACTAACCCCTCCACCAATCCGCATTGGAGCAGCGTGGTGGAGTATGCTCTAGCCTCCTCAGTAATGAGGAGAGACCCGTGCTCAGTAGTGGGCCATTAGTGGGTTGTAGCTTAGCTAGCTTATTCAAAAATAAAAGAATTACGTAGGCCAACACAGTCAAATTTTACTTTTTCATGTAAAAATTAAAATTTCAGGACAAGAGAAATAAAAAATCCATTGTTAATGACTAAAATTATTTATGTTCTTTATATATTTTATAAAAATAATTGTCATCGTGATCTCTAAGTTTGAGGGGTTCCACACGTGAAATCCCTGTGGAAAATGATGCCGATGCACCAGATAAATTTCTTCAGCCTTTTTTCTTTTCACTCATTAGCTTGTAAACAAATCGTTCACTAACTCCTGTAACAAAGATATAATATTATAAATATTATATTATGTATAAAAAAATTAGATACCAAATATATTCAGTGACACATTAATCGATTATGCAAACATAAGTGAGGAAAATAAAATAACTGAAAAATTTAAGCGGGACTATTAATTAACTTGCAATAGCAACACTAACCTGTTGTAATCACGACGCATTTTGCCACTTTTTCAAACGTTATTTTCGGAGTTAGCAGGCGACTTTCTTCCCTCATACAATCTAAAACTTTTAAAATAACTAATCGTGCATCACTTCTAAGAGGCTCAGGCATTTTTAATCACTTTTTGCAATTAAAATCGAATTAAAACACATAAAGCACTCGCACTTCAAAAAATTGACAGCGGACATGACATTTCAAAATTGACGTTGTCTTTTTTTAGTTCCATTTTTTTCTACTGAACAGATAAGTTGGTGGCATTATATCTCAATGGTGCGGAGCGTAGAAAAACTCATGACAGACAAATTTGACATAGGTACACAGACACTAATGACATGTCAAGATGACGATAGTGTCCATAGAGATAGGAATAGTGTCGGTCTATGTTATTTATTCATGTGGTCGAGTGTGAGACATGGTACCCGAGAACATAAAATACAAGCAGATTGTGATTCGTCTTGACCTGGTCTCTGTGTTTCGTGGTCTTGACCATATTAAACACATACCTACATATTTTATGAGGGTGAGAGAAAACAGTTAAACCTGTTTTGCTCTTCTATAAACCGTTTTTTACACGAAACACAGACAGTGCCTATCTGCCTGTATTTTTTGTTTGTATAAATACAATAAGGTATGGCTTCCCAAATGCAATTTTAGTACGTAACGAGTTTATAAGATCAATGTTCGAGTAATCCTAAGGTTATCCCTAAATACTCAGTAATGATTTATGGTCGACAACTGGAAGAATATTCGGCCTTTATTACATACGAGAACATGGTAAATGTAACAAACATCAGTGTAACTTCGTTACTAGTCACTACATGCTGTATATTTCTTTTTATTTTCTAAATTTACGCGTTCATAAAACGCCATTTCCCCAGAGTTTAGCGAAACGTTCGTGCTAAATTAAATAATTCTCTGCGGGAGTGCCGTGGCCTTACTGTTAAACATTGCTTTTATTTTAATTTTAGTTTGTTATATTCTTGAAACTGACAATATATTTTTTGTTAAACATTTAATTTAACAAACATTGTTCGTCGAAGTAAAATTTGGGGAAATGTAGGTAAATATTTTTTTTAGTATTTTTTTTATTTTAAATTTATATTGCCCATTAGAATATTATAAAAGTTGTTACCACAGCCCACAAGTATCCCAAACCAAGGACCGGCCCATCTTAACGGGCTGCGAAAGCAACTTCGCAAGGGGGCACAAAGCCCCAGCGACTCCTCCCATGCGGGACACAAAGAACATGCGACGACGACAAGTATCCCACTGCCGAGTTTAAGCTTTTACTCAAATTGAGAGAATAGTAGACTGCCGTCACTAAGCCAAATAAAATCAGATAAACAAACTTCACACAATTTCTAGGTTATCATAGAGAACACTTTAGTAGGTATTCCTCGTATATTTTTTACACACACATGTAATTTTCCTCTTCAAATTGCAGGAATTAACAGGTACAACCCAATTAATCTTATGCCAGTTTTTTTGCCGTCGTAATGTTGGAGATTCAGGAATAATGCCATTCTGTCTATTTTCTTGTTTGGCCACACTTCGATCATGGATTTGGTGATGGAGTATAGAAGACAGATATATCCACGATTTTAATGTGATCAGACTATCAGTTTAAATAGCAATATTGGTGATGGTAACCACTTACTATGAATTAACTCGCCTATACATTCATCGGCTATTTTTTTAAATAAAATGTATTCAAATTAAAATATCTTGAACATAGCCATGCACACCTTAAGCTATCCTAGGTTTTATCAAGTATACCTACATATTTGTAGAGGGTTTACGAATGTCAGGTTATCAGTTTTAGACCCTACTCATATTAAAGTATGGTAAGTACATATGTATTTTCCGCCGATTTCATTTATTTTTTGTTAACTTCCTTGTCTTTTAGTACTCAACTTCACATTATCCAATTAAACATACCTACAGGTTGACAGGTAGATATTTTATATAAGTTATATGTGCTTGTTTTTTACGAATTCACGGTTAAGTACTCATACGTGATTTCAAGAGGGGTAAGTTAGGCTAAGGAGTTTGTGCGATCGAAACTTTTGTCTTGCGGCCGGCATCCAATAACCCAGGGCACAAATAGTTTAATGGTTTTTCTGGGGAACAATTGGTCTAATATAAAAACGTAGTTTTGGATTCGATCATTTAATATTTACATAGCCTATATTCAGTCCTGAGATTCACCTGAAACTAATAACAATTTTCAAATCTGCCACACTCATTTTATGATACATAGTGAATGTAACTAGAATATGCATTAAAGCTTAGCCTTATGCAAATTTCAAATACGACGTTGTCTCGCACATGCATATGACATTTAATTTAACGATAACTATCGCTCGCCATATCTACATTATTATATCTTTGTGCCATATTGTCGCTAACCTCGTTACTTAATGTGGTCGAATTTGGATTATCGTGGGACGAAAATCGTTGAATATTCTGGTAACAATTCCATTTTATATTTCAATACTGGTCCTAGAAACTGTTATGTTAAAGGGTAACAAACAATATGACTATAAATAGCTAAGCAATAAAAGTGGACACAAAAATTGAGCAGTATTTATTGCAATTCAACAATATTAAAACTATTGGTAACTAACTACACATAGCTAGGTATATGTTTCCTCGCGGCTACATAAATTAATTAATAACTTTATCTTTACCGATTTGAACGTTTCCGTCTAATTTGAAGGATGTTATGCAATGAAAATTTAAGAGAAGTAAAGGATATTTTAAACGATTAAAAAATGTAAAGATGTCGTTGGAAGTCGGTTTTTTAATAAAAAATTATTCACTACCTAATACGAAATAGTTTATTGAAATCACCGGCGAAATCGCAAAGCTTTTTATACTATGTATGCATATACCTTATTATTTTTCTCGTGACTTAATCTACTTACGAATTGCCGCAATAGCTTTTGACGCAAGCATGTCCAGTATTTTATAGGGTTGGTTGCCCGTGGCCCTATTTCGTAGTAGGTTCGTAGTAGGTATACCTAGTAGTACAATACATTTGAATTCTGTTTTTATCGAATATAATTCTATGTTACTATTCGATGTTACTTTTTTATATGTCTAATAAAGATATTTATTTATGTATGAATGTATTTACCCAGACTTAACTCGGAAACCGACCGATTTATTTCCTCGAAAGATTAAGGGATTATTATTATTGTACTCGGATAATGATCTACTTATTCAGTGCATTTGTGATCTATCTTGTCTATCTTATTTAAATAATAGGTAAGTATATTAAAGTGGCATGTCGTTAAGATCACTATGTTTCGACAATGCCTCCTCAATAAAATATTACATACCAATTTATGGTAAAGTACTTCAGAAAGAAATACATTTACCTAAATTGAATCAAAAACAATAAAAAAATATTCAAAATTATTGTAATGTTTTGCATAAAGTTATACCTATATCATTACGTGGTAATAAAATCGGGCAGTCTGTTATATATTAATATTATCTATTACTAGCTGACCCGGCAGACACCGTCCTGCAACATGTTTAATTAAATAGACGCCCCGCTTCGCTTTGGGGGACTTGTTGATCCGCTCCTTTTGACCGTAGCGTGATGTTTTATAGCCTATTGCCTTTCTCAATAAATGAACTATTCAATACAAAAATATTTTTTTCAAATCGGACCAGAAGTTCCTGAGATTGGCGGGTTCAAAAGAACAAAGAAACAAACGAATTCTTCCGCTTTATATAAATCATAAATGTTTTTATTTACTAATTTCTGGATTAAACGTTTTGACTTTGTTGAATAGACAATTTCTCTATACCTAGTAGGTATAGAAATTCGATTAAACTTAAGAAAACCGCTCTCTATTCAGAATTGATTGCTACATCAATCCATAAGCTAGTCTACGGCGACTTGTGCTTCGGTTCTCAGAAAATTTAGTTTGAGTTTCCTAGTAATCTAACTTGTTTAGACATGACCCATTTCAAAGGTAGTCAAATTCTATAATTTCGTTTATGTACCGAAGAGGATTACCTACTGTAATTATAGATTCATCTGCAATAACTTACGTAGAATAAATTGATACTTACAATACTGGTATAAAATTGTTTGCGAAATGTTTCCATGTTTCTGAATTTCGTTCTAAACTCAAGCGGCTCCCTATCCGCCTTCGCCGGAATGTTCATATTCTTTCTGCTCTGTACTCGGTGCTGTTTAATCCGTCAGCTCCTTCGTATCTTCGTAATAACTTTGAATTCCGTTATTTATCCCACAATCATATACTTCGTTCCTCAAATACTCTTACTCTACTCACTCCTTCTCACACTTCCTCTTTCTATCATAAATTCTTCACGCTTTCCGCTATTCGTCTTTGGAATGCGCTTCCACAAGCCATAAGAAAAGCTGATAACCATGGACGTATAAAGAGATTTTAAAAATCATTTAAGAATCACTATCTTCTTTCCTAACTTACCTATCTGTTACTTTTTCCTTCCTTTCCTTCAATCATCATTTGATCCTCTGATTTTCTGTGTCAATTGTGTGTGTGTATGTTTGTTATTTGATTAAGTATACTTCGTTTTTTATATACATCATGTACGCCTATACCTGTTTACTTTTAATGCTGTCCTGATCCTCTTTTAGGTTGCCTGGAAGAAATCGCTTTAAAGCGATAAGGCCGCCCATTGTTTGTGTTACTTTCGTGTACTTTTGTATGTGTATTTTGTTTTTGGTGTACAAACAATAAAGCGTTAAATAAATAAATAAATAAAATTAAAAGTTATCATACAATTTTTTATTCTAGTTCGATTATTTTTCGAAAATTAACCATTGATTTATATACATAATTATGTAACACATAGGTACGTGTCGATATTTACAGGTTTCATAATAATATTTCAATCCTACGTCAAGCAATTTGCTTATCAACAGTTAAGTAGTTCAAATATCACTTTTAATAAGGTTCGAATTCGGAACACTCTTTGAAATATTCAATTTATTTCAAGACATTTTTGGTACAATGCAGCAGCATTGCAGCTTAATAACAGAGAACTGTTACCAAACTCCCTAATATGGTTGGAAAGTGAATGAAATGTCTGCTTTGTTTGTTTCAACAAAACCTAAAGTTCCTTTCTTCTCCAATTCATTTACGTTACGTTCTGAATACAAAACTTAAAATTTACGAAGTTTGGCTCTCTTACTTCCTCGTTATTACTGTTAAGATATCTTAATCTTAATCTTTACGTCAGAGATTTAAATACAATTTAAAACGATCCGTTTTAATGTGTTTTCGATACGATTTAAGTTTTATCCAGTTATTTACCTCTAAATAAGTAATGGATAGAAAATTCTTTATTTTAGTATTAAGTAAAATGCCAACATCATAATCCCCCACACCTCACTATTGAGGAGCACGGGTATCTTCTCAGAACGACGAGGTAAAAACGCGGCCATATCTGGATTTATGTGTCATTAATACGGTATTTTAGAGACACCGTCATGGACGTATCACCGTAAATTGTTACCTAACATTTTATGACATGACTTTCAGGTTATTTGTCGTTAGACTCGTTAGTTGGGTTTTTGTAGTGGGTAGTCCTACTACCTACTGTGATGTGATGGTTCGTCCTCAAGTTAGTGTGGGTGTGTGTCTATGTATATTATCATGTCCATACAAAATACAATAATTATGTTCTATGTAAAAGTCGATATATTAGTCTTTGGAGTGGTGACAGATTGTTTCAGCAAGCTCCTTAACAAGTGCTCTTTCCTAACAATACATAATTATTTAATAAGAAGTTATAAAAGATTTCATTAAACATTTGCCGTGTACCGCTTGCATCATTAATGGTGCAGATCAATGGATCATCATTAGGGGTGCAGATGAGACTAATTAGTTTCCTTTGCACCATTTTCTAGAAAATAATTAGCAATAATTAGTCGTTTAGCACCAACCAAATAAATCTTAATGAAGCTCACAACAAAAATTTTCTGTGTCACATAGACATGACATCATACACCATATTTGCTAAATATCTACCCATGAATCATAAATATCATTGAATCACATCAAATATGTATGTGGGTCTTAACAGGAATAAAATTCGAGGCGTATGTGTAGGCGTCATTAAGCAATGGCATTACCGACTGAAATGAACGAATTAAATCGTAATTGAAAAGACTGGAGCGTACTCTAACGTGCTGCTATATTACGGATTGCCGCAGGAATTATTGATCAAAATAAGAGTTTTGTTCATGGCAATGGGTTCAGGGATCAGGATGGGTGAAGGCAAGAATGTGCCATTTGCGACCAATGATCTAACAACCACTATCTGACAGTCTGGTACGCCTTTATAAAATAAAATGAACAAAATTCGAGGTAAACCAATTATTATAAGTAGCGTATAATGGTAATTTTTGAGGTGGGGTATTGTACGACTTGCTTCCAGGTACGAGCGACAGTGAAGCAAGGGTTTCGGTTGCCGACTGAAACAGACATTTATGTGACTGATGAAATGTTTGGCCTCCGGGCGTTGATGTTAATGATATCCATACACACTGTCTTATCAGATATTTATTTATATATATATTAAACAAAACCTGTTCGCTTCGATAGGTAGGGGGAATCCGGGAGACTTGCCCAGATGGGAGAGTTGAACCACCTTTTAAAACTCGACTTAAATTTTGCGCTAACGAAACGTCAAGACGGTCATTGATAGGGCGCGGGAGGCCAATGACAAGCACGGCGCCATTTTTAACAATGGCCTGTTTGTTTGGCTGTCAGATTCGAAAAGGTGTTTTTGTTATGGCGGAGTGAATTTTAAATTTTTTTGTAGTTTTGATATTGCGGCCGTGTTTATAGAGGTAAGTATTGTGTGATATTACTATTTTATTGCCTGATTATTATAGTTTGACGTGTGCTAAGTGTTGTTTCGATTACGTTGATTGTTTTTTCTGTGGGTAGAATTTAATGTCAAAGTAGTATATGCGGGAGAGTTGCACCATGACGGGTGCGGGAGATATGCTCAGTGGTTAATGTCTCCCATGTATAGTATTTGTATGAAGATATTTGGAGTTTTACTTTACAGATATATAAATTTTAAACTTTAATTTAAAGAAATTTAAAAAGAATTCGGGAACCTTAATACAACAAGTCTTATTTGTATTTTGTTTGTTTTTATGTGTAATTTTATATTTTATTGCAGACTAATTGAATGAAATATATAATTTCAATACGAACCATCCGAAAAAATACCGAAAAGAAAAATAAATATCTTTACAGAATTAGAAAATGCTATACGCGAGGTAAAGGACGGTGCATCTTAAAGAATAACATTGATCAAATTTTTGGTTACCAGCTGACTGGAAATAGTCCTAATTAAGGCTAATTAATGATACTAAATGATAAGAATAAGTATATAATTGAAACAAAATGGTAAGAAATATCAAGAAAGAGTAAGAAGTTTGATTAGAGAAACGTTAAATATTTAATTTTATTAATAAAATGTTTAATAATTATGATGCCTATGGAATGCTTAAGAGTATGTCGAAGTATTGTTTATTTATCCTTATGAGAAAAGTGTGTGACTATGTTTCGTTAGAATTTCATTTCATTTTGTAATCTTTTGGTTAATTAACTTGTGATTTAAGCTGTAAAATGTTTTTATTTTCTACCTTTAAAAAGCAGTGTTCAACTCTCCCCAGACCCCGGTTCAAGTGTCCCATAGGGTGGGGAGAGTTGAATCATATCCCATTTTTTATTAAAATGTGTATAACATATTTCAGTAATATAATATGGAAAATCTAAATACGCATAAGTAAACCTAAATAAATAAGCTATCGTTTATTATTATAATTGAATCACTAAGCCTCCTTATTTAGAAAATATGATACTTTAAAAAAAAGCGGTTCAACTCTCCCGGACTTCCCCTACATTAATTAAAAAAATCCCTAAGCTATATTACGTACAGTAAAATAATATAATATAGTTAGAACTTCTTTATTCCTCACTAAACGGGAACTCCAAATTATCCTGAAAAAAGTAATTGATAATATGATTACGTTATTTAAACATTCATGGTTTGTTATATTTGTCAACATAACACAAATACCACAAATACCCCAAACAACTTGTTTTGTAATACAAAAATTACAGACTGCAGACATAGCGAAGTTTAGGAGACACCAAAACCGATCTCAGATGACAGATTATGCAAATGGCTTCTTGAATTATTATGCACGATGTTCATCGTTAAGCCTACTTGATTAGCAGACGAGACTTGAATTCTAATCAGATAGTAAGATAAACTCTTAGATAACAATAATAATAATAAAAGCGTGTAAATCCACCCTCGCTTCTCTTCGGGAAACCAGTCCGTTAGAAGACACGTTCGGAAATTGTTACGCGTGATGCTTACAACTGCCATAACTTTTTTTCTTTTTGTATAGATTAAAATTAAACACTTTTGCTAAGTGAACCTTACCACGATAAATTAGTGCAAACCGCGCCTAAATTGGTTTCTGAGAGGAGACAACAATTCCTATTTTTTTTTAAATATATTTCACGTCTACAGACAGCGATCAGTTATAGGCAGTATGATATAATATTATGTGCTATGTACAGATTTGCACTATCTTTACTTTGCTACAGGAAAGCTACGAATAGGTAGTTATGTCTTCATACTCATACTCCAAAACATACTTGGACAAGTTTATTTAATTTGACCGACTAAAATGAATTAGCTGTGAAACGATTTATCGCATTCCGGCTGAGAGCTTGAAAGCCACTTCAATATTTAAACCTTCTTCCTTCTGTAGTATCCGGGAACGCAGCAGTGACACTTTTAGTGTTCCAGTCCATAGATAACGGTGACTTAACTACCATCAAGTGACTTTTTTTTTAGGCTTACGTAAAAAATATCTTATAGTTTGCCTTCTTTAAATTGCGCTCAGGACTCAGCACTTGCCAGGAATACTACCAATCGGCATAGCTAGCGAAATATGTCTTAACCCGTTATTTAGATGTTACTACTTGGTCCGTGCAGAGGGATTCAACTGAGCTGTGTATCACCCAGTTTAATCCCGAGGGTACTCATGCAACGTGGCAGAGATTTTTACCTGTCTGGCAAGCTAAGTCTCTTCTAAAATCAACTGAAATGTTTTACCCCTTTTAGTTAAAGTGTCGGAGACTCAGAAATAGAGTTGGTTCTCCTTTTATTTTTTGTTTAACAATGATTCAGTGGTGTCCTTAACCTTGTGACGACGATGACAACTTATCAGGTGATTAATTTCTCTAATAGTACGCTTTTTAAAAACGTCATTAAAATCGAAATAAAACTATCATCATGGTCTGTTATAGCGAATAAAATAGCAGAATATTTTCAGAAAAAGAACAAGGAAAATAGAGCAGTATTATTAATGTGACGATAGACTTCCCGCACACTGACCACGCGAAAGGGTTATTATTGGAAATATCGGACCGGCAAATAGATTTAGATGCCAAGTGTCACTTTTGATACGCCTTTTTAACCTTTAATAACATGTTTTTATATTTATTAACTGCGAGCACCTACGCCGTCTTTGCGAGTATTGATTGCGCTTCGCTAACTACTTTCTTTGTGCGCTTCATATTGTTGTTGCTGAAGGGAAATTGAATATAGCGGAGAAATATTCATGTAGATACATTATCATATAACATTGTGGACACATTGTAATGAATATAACTATAATAGTCATATCAAGTAACATAACAAAGAGTCCAACGTTCACTCAGCCAAACTTGATTACATTTTAAGTATACTCTTCATGTGAAATTAAACACGTACCTATGTACTTAAATTTTGTTAATATGGAAAATATCAAGTAGTTCTATACTTTTATCTTCAAATCTGAGTTTCAACCAGTAATATTAGTTTTGTGTTAAGTAGGTAATACATTTGGTAAGTTTTAAGGATGCCTAATCATATTTTGTATTTTGTATCTACTTTGGCTTGCAATTCCTCTTTCTAGAGTCACTGGTTCTATTCAGAAACTTCTTCATGTTTTCTAACGCGAAGCACGATTGAGCTGTCAAAAAAACAAGCAACAATTCCTGTGTCTGCCTAATAAATACTCTTTCCAAATCCAATAAGGGAAGTCTCGAAGCATAATATAACAACATCCGAGACTTATTACGAAGAAGAACGTGTGGTTATTTGTTGTTGGTGATATTTTTCCAATATACCAATTGATTTATGGCTTTGAGTTGGTACTGATGTGCTACGCTATTTGAATTTTGTATGCGATACTTTTGTTAAAATCACGAAAAGGGAAGATCGTTGAAAGATCGTATATTTTATCAAAAAACTTTGTGTAAAAACTTTACTATTTTGCTGCATCTTTAAATGTAAAAACAAACCGGTAATATTTCACAGATAAGTTTCTATATGATTTCAACTAGTATTGACGAACCCCAGGCTAAGTTGGCCGTGACCTAGCTTTCAAAAAAGTTGTCTTAGGTTTAAACCGACCTAAGTAAACTAACAAATCTACGAAATTTCAAGTTTAAATTTGTTTTGAAATGTTTGTTTTTGGATCATGTTGACTTAAGTAGTTGTGTGTAAGTGTTTTCTATGCTACTCGTAAAACAGCAAATCTGAAGCACCTACGAGGGTAAGTATAATAACAGGTAAACGTTGGATTGTAGTAATATATGACTACAATCCAATTATTATGATTTAAATGTAAACATTAGATACGTTGCGTTCCTTCTGAAAATCTAAAAGAAGTGAAGAAATTATGGCAACAGTTTCTCAAGGACCAAATAATCTCAGTGATTTTGGGAGCAAATCTGACATAAAACAAAGGGATGCGAACATCTGTGGTCACTGGACAGCAGGGTCGCTTGCCAACCCACGTAAATTACAAAACCCTTCGCAAGGCTTATAAACTTATAAGGCGTTACAAGTGTAATATATTTATGATATCGAACATTAAAATTTATTACCACCTATACACAAATAGACGTTCTGTGTCTACGACTGTGATTGCAGTTGTAATTTTTTTATTACATAAAATAATAAAAAACTGTACTTGGGTCGCCGAGAATATGGAATTGCCACTCTCCAGTAAAAAATAGTACATACGCCGTTCAAAAATGCAACTTTACGAACGAGTATCGTATATTATTTTATAGCACGAGTGACATAAACCCGCATACAGTAGAACTAAAGTGATAATGCGCATACAAATCTTCGCCAGTGGTCGCGTTTCCGGAAACAACCGAATTATTGAATCGTAAGAGCCCTAACCAATGCTCTTGCATTTAGCATCTTGTGCGATAGAAATAGGAGTCAATATCAATCGATAACAAGTTCGAACGGTCGGCGGCGGTCGACGGGCGCCGCCGGTGAGTTGAATGTCAGTCAGTTGTCCTTAAGTATTGGAAGTGACCGCACGTGTTCTTTTTATGTGGAAATATATAGAGCTGATATTACACACCCTTCTTGGTTTTGTTTTCAGAGGTAAGTTTAAACATACATACATACAGGGTACATATAATACATTTTTAACTCGTCATTTTAATAAAATTCAAATAGAATACACATAAAAAATAAAACACATAAAAAGCTTACATAAATTTGATAGAATATTACAACTCCGCCCATTTCATCTTCTTTCAGATCGAATCCTTCCAGAATGGATAAATTTAAACGTGGGAAGCCGCTTAACTCACAAGCACGGCAAATGGTATTTAATGTGTACCCTTATTTCTTAAATGAAGCTAATGTATTCAAAAACGACCATGACGGTTATTTTAAAAAAGTTCAGGAGCGTGTGACAAAATCTACAGGAATTTCACGCCGAACTTTGACTAATATATTGAACGAAAAAAGGCAAAATCAATCAATGAAATTTTCCACACCGAAAAAAGGAAAACCTAAAAGTAGGTTTCGGATGGGACTTGATGATTTCGACTATTGTGTAATTCGAAATATGATATACAATTTTCAGTTGACGCTCAAAGAACTCCCAACTGTAAATAATTTGAGAAAAAAGTTAATCGAAGCTATTAATTTCAAAGGCTGTGTAGAGACTTTAAGACTCATCTTGAAAGACATGGGGTTTAGGTTTCTGAAAACTGATACCAACCGACGGTTACTTATGGAAAAGCCAGATATACGTTTAAAAAGGATCAAATATCTCCGAGAAATACAACAGCTGAGAAATGCTGGTAGAAACATAGTATTTATGGACGAGTCATACGTGCATACATCGCATACTAAAGGTAAAACTTGGCAAGACAGCAGCAAAAAAGGTATTAAACAACCCATTTCTAAAGGAGAGCGAATTATTATTGTACATGCAGGCAATGAAAAAGGCTTCGTCTCAGGGGCTTTAATGTTACATAAATGTGTCGACTCAGAAGGTGACTATCATAAAGAAATAAACGCCGAACGTTATCAAACTTGGCTACGCAATCAGTTGATTCCCAACTTGCCTCCTAATAGTGTGTTGGTAATTGATAACGCCCCATATCATAATAAGCTGTCTGTAAAACCACCAAACTCAAATACACCCAAACCACAAATGATTGCGTGGTTACAACAACACAATGTTCCTCATGACCCAAATAAACTCAAACCTGAATTGTACGAAATTATAAAAAGACACAAAGAATCATACACAGAATTTGCCATTGACCGTATAATGGAGGAGCATGGGCATAAAATTGTACGATTGCCACCATATCATCCAGATTTCAACCCCATCGAAAACATTTGGGCGCAAATAAAACAACACGTTGCCAAAAGAAATATTGCAATGAACGTTACGTCAGTTAAAGAAGCTATTTTAGAAAAAATCATCAATATAGGTTCGGAAGAATGGAAAAAAGTTCGTGATCATGCCCTTAAATGCGAAGATGAGTATAGGAAATATGAGTCAAGAATCGATAGTTATTCAGATGAAATGATTATTTACACAGGAGATAGCAGTGATATAAGTGAAATTGGAGACCTTGATGAAAATTCCGATGACTCTATGATGTCAGGAATAGAGAATCTCCCTGATTCTGATTAAATATTAACCTATGTTCTGTTATACGATTCTGATTAAATAAAACTTTTTTTTCCTAATACTTATACCTAAATCTTCTTTTCATTTAAACCTTCTTTTTTCCATCGTTAAATCGTCGTCGTCGCTTTCCTATGTGGGTCATGCGTGAAATCTCGTTACTGATAAATCAATATTAATTTATCTCTTTTACCACAAAAAAAATATATATTAAATTATGCATGAAGTAAATGTACTTTCCACTCTATATAGATATCATCTCCCAACGCTTCGGAAATACGACCGATGCCGAACAATGGCGAAGATCGCTATGCGCATTATCACTTTGGTTCTACTGTAATTGTAGTTACAAATAGATAAAATAGTTATGTCATGATTTTCTAATTTAATTTATTAATTTTGATAAAAGTATCTGATTTTGCATGAAAGGAGGTATTGACATATGAGTAACTGGTAGGTTAGCAAGAAAAGAAGAAAAAGATGACATTGGGTAATGGCATGAACATATGGGCATGAATGTAAATTATAATAGCGATTGTAATGTTGGGAACACAGGTAGGGAAATAATAAATGTGTAATATGATTAAAGTATAAACAGGTTATTTTCATTATATTATGATTAAAACTTTATGATTATGTTATGATACTTTATGATTTAATGATTTAATACTTTAATTTCATATAGATAACATAAATCTTTTTAAGTTTCATTTCATTTCATTTCATTTATTTATTGCATACCATGATTTACAAACAATGTTTTAGTCATGGACCCGGTAGGGCACAGCAGCTAGTGGTAGGAGAGAGGAAGACGCTGAATTTGTTAATTGCTCAGTTAAAAAAGAATTAAAGAGAATTAAGATTTTAAGTTGTTACAGAGTTAAAACACTTTTTAAGTTGCGATGATGTTATTGTTGTTTTATGGTGCAAAAGAGAATTATAAAGTGTAACATGAAGAGTCAGATAAAAAAATACGAAAGGAATTATCACGAATTTATTAATGTTTAAATTTAAAGTTTTCTACCACACAAAATTAGCAGTAAGCGCTAAGTTGGCAACACAGCAATCAGGTGTCAGTGACGTTTCGCTAGTGTCAAATATGGCGACTGCGATTTGTCTCTCAGAACAATTACAATTTAACAAAACTGGACAATAAGAATTTTGCAGATATATGTTGTCGACTCAAAATCTTTGTTTTTTTATGTTTTATTATTCATTAAATTCATTTTTGCATGGTGTGAAGTTAGCGTCATTTGCCATGTAATAAGGAGCTACTTACGCCACGGCTAACCGTGGCATAAATGCGGGTTTAAGTCACGCTGTGCTATAAAAAATATTGCGTGTGTCACAGCTTGAAAGCAAAATTTACTTAATTCATTTCAAACTCTTGCTGTCAATCTATAGTGAACCTTAATAACAACCCAGTAGGGTGAAATTTGTGTGGGACCTGAACATGGAATTTGTTTAAAATTTTAAACAAATTCCATGCCGAATTCGAACGGAGTGTAATAGACTACATAGTAGAAGATCCGAATCTATATCGACATTCACCGGGTTGATAATAGAATCAAACTTATTTTATAATAAATTTCGTATATTAGAAAATAATTAAAAATGGGTTGACTACAAAAATCCTGGACAGAATATTTTTAATTATTTTTTAAAAAATGATTTTCATAAAATGTTGTACTTATGATGAAGATAATAATAAAATTTTATACTGGACTTAAAGTATAGAACATATAGAATGTGCAGACGTAGGGTAGACTATTATTTACCTGGACGAACTACTGGGTAGACAGGTATAAACAGGTATGTCAATACTAGTTACATTTCACTCGATTTGATAATAATCTGCACATTCTATATGTTCTATATTTTAAGTCCAGTATAAAATTTTATTATTATCTTCATCATGCAATATATTTGAAAAATTATTAAAAAAAATAATAAAAAATATTCTGTCCAGGATTTTTGTTGTCAACCCATTTTTAATATATTTTCTAAGATACGAAATTTATTATAAAATAAGTTTGATTCTATTATCAACCCGGTGAATGTCGACTTAGATTCGGATCTTAGACTAACAGGCCCATGTCGAAAATGGATGGGTCATACGAACCACCAGGTGATGTAATGTATATAGGACGATATAAGAGCACAAAATAATAAGATTCAGCACTATGCCGTCACTTGTAAGCTGTCCAACTGAGTGCTGGTAAGAATTCAAAAGTGCAGGTAGAGGGAGTACATTTTGGTCATATGATTTTGTACGGCATTTTCACCATCGATAGATCCATGAAAAGTAATAGGAAAGCGCGCAGTCCCGTAAAAAAATGGTGCGCCACAAAGTCGGTATTTTTTTTTTGATTTTTTTAAAATTCCAGGGTAAATTTTGTCATTTGATTCTGTACGGCATCAGTTTCATACTGTTTCAATACAGCTTCTAATCCATTATTCCGCAACGCCGTACAAAAATCATGCGACAAGGGGAAAAAATCGAGGGTTGAAACCCCCTCTATTTCCGTGGTCCGGGGGGTGATTTGAAACAACATAAAATTAATTTATTTTGAAAGTATTTTATGCATAGATAATATTTTTTTACATGCCGTACATTTTCGTTAGTCCAAAGGTTTGTAGGGAAAAAAATTCAAGGAAAAATCCATAGAACGAAATGTATGAAAAATATATGGTCTGCATTAAAATGTACGGCATCATTTTTTCCTAATTTATGTATCTTAATACTATTTAGAACAAAGGAAAAACGTAGGAAATTGCTATATTCTATTAATCTATGAATATTTAAACTTCTGCAATAATTTAACAAATTTCAGTTTTTGTATTTCTCTATAATTTTTTTTAGAACAGTTTCTTTTGAACGGCAATACTATGAAACAATTGTATTTTACAATATCAGGTAAAAAAAAAGTTGCCGTACAGTGTCAAACGGCTTTACAGCTTTATAAATCAAGTACGAGTATACCATGAAATTAAGGTAATTATTAATATACATACATTCAAATGAACAATAACTTTTTGACGGCATTATTTTTAATAGTACTTTTGAGTGCTAAATAATGTTTTGGAACTGAAGCCGTACTTTTTCAAATCACCCCCCAGACCACGGAAATAGGGGGTTTCAACCCTCGATTTTTTCCCCTTGTCGCATGATTTTTGTACGGCGTTGCGGAATAATGGATTAGAAGCTGTATTGAAACAGTATGAAACTGATGCCGTACAGAATCAAATGACAAAATTTACCCTGGAATTTTCAAAAAATCAAAAAAATTTACCGACTTTGTGGCGCACCATTTTTTTACGGGACTGCGCGCTTTCTTATTATTTTTCATGGATCTATCGATGCGATGGTGAAAATACCTTACAAAATCATATGACCAAAATGTACTCCCTCTACCTGCACTTTTGAATTCTCACCAGCACTCAGTTGGACAGCTTACAAGTGACGGCATAGTGCTGAATCTTAGTATTTTGTGCTCTTATATCGTCCTATATACATCACCTGGTGGTTCGTATGACCCATCCATTTTCGACATGGGCCTGTAGTCTATAAGGCGTTTAAGGATTATAGGTAGTGCATAAATATTTTGTGAAGTTTATGATATTTATATTGATGCATGGTGTTTAGTGTACTTGCTCCAAAAACAATTCAATGTTTTTATGTGTTTCGTGGATCTCTTAATTAACCTCAATACCTCTCTTATTATAAACTATGAAGAGACCCTCTGAAATAAACACAAAAACATCTTCAAAGTCGTTAAGGCGGTCTTGCGGGTTCGCTCGTAAAACATAATATGAAAAACACGGCGATATTTTAACATAATGTAAGTAGTAGTGAATAAATGTTAGTGTATCGATCTTCTACCATATTAGTTTCATCTGAATAGAAGCCAAATCGTATAGGTCAGAACAGCGTCGCTATGTCTCGCCAGATAATAAAGCTTCTTCGAAATGGGGTTTTATTTGCCCTATATTCCACCGTGACTGCAAACTTATATAACTGAGTGCAAAGAACAGAAAAATCATTATTTGCCCATTGGATTCCAGCGAAGTGAACGTACTATGGCATTCGTGACATGAATTCATGTCGTTGGAATTTAATGAATAAAGCATTTTTTGTTACATTGCGACTACTACAAATGAATCTTAATCTTATCTTAGTTTTTGCCTTAATGTACATATGTTTGTCCCGACATCACGCGACACCCAACTGGATGAAATTTGAGGTGGTATTCGTAGTGTTATTTGCTAAAGGTCTAACTTAAGAAAATTGTGTACGTTTCATGTTGATACGCCGCCTAGAACCCATAGGAATGTTGCAAGATAACGTCTGCTCGGTAAATTGGTCATTAATAAAAGGTAAAGATACTCACATATTTCCGAGACTTTATAATGTACAAAATAAGCAATACTTTATCACGGACTAGTTAAGTCGGTATCTCGTCCAAAATATGTAGCTTTTATTTGAATCTAAGCCAAATGGAGTACCTAGGTCAAAATAGCGACGTGGCGACGCAGTGTCCCGCCAGATTGCAAACAAAACAACTCCGATATGGGGCATTATGTGCCCCACATTCTACCATGACCTCTAAATTATTTAACAGACAGTAAAATGGAACAAACTTGCAAAGCGTTAGGGTGGTAAGTACATATTGCATGGTCGTTTGCTACTTTAATTCCATAAAAAGGAAAACCTTTTAGCAATAATAGTTGTTCTAAATTCTAGAGTTCCTTATGTAATTTTCAAATGTAGGTACCAAATCTGTAATAATGTAAACTTTTTACTCAAATACAGTAATTTGTCGTCATTTCCATTATACTCGTGATCACCTAATGGAATTTAAAAGCGAATATCGCACATTTTTGGGTTCTAATTTCTAATTAAACTAATAATGATTATACCTACTACGAAGTTCGTCCGCCCGAAGCGTTAGATAATTATCTAAATTATATTGAATTTTCATAATCATCTGCATTATTCATGACATTTTATAAATGTAACTTATTTTGATTAACATATAATTTTAATTTGTAATATTCCTATGTCTCAAATGGGTAAAATCTCATTAGTAACACCGAAAATCTTCATCAAATTTTGATTTGAATACTTCAGAGGAGTACTTCAACTGGAAGTAATACAAATCCCTTCGAACCTCCAAACGATTGCTATTTGCGAGGGATATTCCCTTGGAAGAGATTAATTAAGATTTTAATATAAAGAACATAGCTTCTTACATCAGTATTTTTATTAAAATTTTAATCTATAAAATTACTATCATCGGAATCAGAACATTTTGGAAAATCGCTGGAAAATATTCCGTAAAACATCCATTTCACATTCCATTACACAAAAATTTTATCCTGTACCTTCTCGCATCGCTTCGGGACACATATTCTTGTTTGCTCACAAGGAAATTCCTATTGTTCTTATAGGCCAATAGGTATTATTTATTTTCTGCAACAAATCAAGCTGAAAGTGTACATACTTGCGTTTATCCGATAATGTAGCTGCAATATATACCAATAATATGAGAACAATATTGGGGTAACCTTAAAGTGGACCACGTCATCTGTGTACCAAAATGTGTAATAGGTAATTAATGTAGTTGATTGGTTAATTAAATAAAACAATCGCTTTACAGCCAAAAACATTATGATCTATGTATCTGCACAAAGTGTTAATAAATTAATAAATCTATTTTAGAAATTTAATTACAACTTTACATGGCGTATAAAGTTTATTGTTATTTTGATGTTTATTTTGCAGACAGTGCGTGACACATGTTCGTGTTAACGTGTATTTAGTGGTAAGTTGACTAAAGTCGAAATATTCATTATGAGAACAGTGAAGCGGCGGTTTTGTCGCAACCGAGTTCGTGAATTTAGGCGTGGGCCATTACGACAGACAGGAAATTTGCGTGCCCCACGTTTTAGATACTCGTACGTGCGACGCGTGCTTAATAGTCTTACAGCAATAAGACAAGTCCAGCTTTAACTTTAGTTAAGTTAAATAGAACAGAAGTTTAGTTACCTAAGATAAATAGAACTCTTCTGTTTATAATAGAGTCTACTAGAATAGACACCTAGTCTAAACTCTTAGTGATTAAACATAATGAAATTCATGTAATTCACGTAAACTGAATAGGAGCCCTCATTATTTATTCCTGATAACGTGACAACGCTGATGTAAACAACTCATTTGTCGGGGAAGTAGCACTAACGCAATATTTACATAATTATACCGAGTCTGTCCTAATAATGGAGGCTTATTTATTTATGAGTGACCTGTACGCGCCTCTCCTCGGTTTTATTTAGGGCGCCAGCGGCATTAGACTCGCCATTACATCAAATAATAAGCATTAACTATGAATCAACTTTGACCTGCAGATCTCAATAGTTCAAAAGCCAATTCATTCATTTATTAGAAATACATAACATATTTGCACACCATTTTAGACACGTTTTGAACTTAAATTGTAACACAGTTTACACAGTGTAAACAACGGGCGATCCTATCATTAAACTGTCAGCTGCCAGATTTTCTTCTAAGTAATTATGCTTTTCTTAAATAAAATGGGGCGCGCAATGCGTAACCATACATAGTACAGTGCCACCAACTTATCTCTGAAATTCCAAAAAACTAACAAAGAACTAATGCCGCCATGTTAAAAAGTCATTCATAAGTATGTTGCGGTTATTCATCTGTCAGTTGAACCTCTCGAATTGCGTGCAATGATTGGTCCAATGCGTCCGACAGCGCCTCTCTTCATTTCAAGTTTAAGTTGGTTTCACTGTGTTGTTCTGTCTAGTCTTCACTCATTTCACTGGCATAAGTTGTTTCTTTTTCTTTGTGAGAGCAATAAGAGGCCTCCATTGATCTATGTTGTTATTATTTAAAATTAAAAGTAATAAATAACCTTAGTTAAAAGTTAAAGGGCTATCAAATCATAGGCTATCTTTGTCTCAAAACCAAAAGAAATATACCAAAAATGGTCACGCTATTTGACACACAGAATCCGTTTTTCCAGATCAGATCGGAATAACTTAGATAGACGATGTATAAAACGGTTTATTCCCGATGACAATTTTAATATAATCACACTGTTGTCTTCAGTCTTCCACGCGTACGAAGCCGTGGGGAAACGCTATACTATAAATAAGGTGTAGTGGCTGCGCGTGTCGTATCTTCCTTACTCGAACACCTAATGTAATGTAATGTAATGTAATCTAGTGTCAGTGGCGATTTCTCTAAGTTGGCGCGTATGGCGCCGCCATACCATAATTTTTAAGCATTAAATAAAATGTAAAAAATCATTTATTTACAACCTAATTATTTAGACCTAAGTACAATAATTACATTTTACGAGCGCTGCGGTCTTCTATCACGAACGCGACTCGCGGCGATTGTCTTCGCGTTCGGTCTGCGCCGAGCGCGGCCGAGGCATGCGCTTCTGCTAGCGCATGCATAGTCCATACAAAGTCGTTGGTCCGCGGCCGCCCGCGCATCTTCGATCGCTTAGTATCACCATAGTAAAATTATACTGTGGTATCAGCGTATCACTGAGTTTGAAACGCGGGTCTGGCGCTGGGAATGGCGCATTACCTAACGAGTTTCGCATGTTTTTCGTGATAGTGTAGATTTGTGATTACGGTTTCTATCTTTCTATTGATTTAATTTACTTTTTATTTAGTAGGTAATTAGTTTATAATGAAATGACATGAAATTATGAGTGATTCAATAAAATCTGTGATACAAGAACTTTTAGAGAAAGACCTTTCACGACGAGATCGTTTGCCGTTTGATAGTGGAAAATGGACTTTCACTATGGGACCAACCCTAAAATCGCGAAAAAACATCAGCTATTTCATACAAAAATAAAAATGTCAAATTGTATGAAATTTCTTTTTAACCGAATTCAAAAAAGAAGGAGGTTCTCAATTCGACCGTATATATATGCTTTTTTTATGTACGTTCAGCGATATATATCGTTTATAGACCGATTTTGATAATTCTTTTTTTATTCTAAAGTAGATATCCGCAGTGGGGTCCGGTGATAAGGACACCAGGATCTGATGATGGCATCTCAGGGAAATCGAGGGGAACTTTTGAAAATTGTATGGGCAACTAGTGTGTTTGTTCATGTTACCATAAGTACATTAAAGCGCTACTATTTCATGAAGATCTGGAGTCGATCTGATGAAGCCGAAAGACAGTCGAGGGAACTCCTCAACGATTTACTGCAGTTATCTAGTGTTTGGGCTTGATTAATTTGTAGCGACGAGAACTTTACATTTACATGTTGAATTGAGCGCCATCTGGCGAGTAGTTTTTGAGTTATCTCTACTTATCAAGATTGAAGTCGGTTATTTTTTTGTAAAAAGCAATTATTTGCGATTTCAAAGTAGGTTCCTTAATGAAAGACTGCAAGTTTGTTAGATTGTCTGTCTGAAGAAATGGTTTTCCGGTTATGCGCACTTAACACTACACCCTATATAACAAAAGCTGGAGCCACCCCAATTATAAACACCAGGAATCGCCACTGTCTAGTGTATATATATATAGCTTGTTAAGCCATGTTCTATGTGTCAAATTTTATAGACGAACCAATCTATATTTAAAAGCCTTTTACAGTCCCGAATCACGGTGAATCCTAAGATTTATCGATTAAACCTAAAATTCACCAACATGAGTTGGTAAATGTACGAAATAACATTTTTTTCGGTCTATTATAACCATTCAATTGGTAAATCTTAGGATTTACCTCTAGGTATAGTAAAATTTGGTTTTAAAAATAAAAAGGGGGAAGTAAAATTTTCTAAATAAAATTTTCGCATTTACATACTTACACACGGTTTCGGTTTCGCAGTTAGGGGAGATGTGCTCAAGACGGCATACTCAGGTAAGATGACACACCTACTATATTGCTTTAAATATTCGCGCTAAGAGTGCAATTGTGACGTTAACGGGAGTCTACATAGATGTCGCTAGTACTCAAATTCAGTATGGCGGAATAAGAACGCGGACTGGCAAGCAGTGCACGTTTTTGTGATTTTGACATGCTCAAAAGTTTGCTTTCGGTTTTGTTTGATGGTGAAAATACATGTAAGGTAAGGGTCTTTACTTTAAACTAATTTGAATTGTAAAAATGGGTTATTAAACTGCACAAATATAGCTAAAAACGCATCCTAACGTAAAAGGTATGGTCGTGACAATTTAAACCATAATTTTGTGACCGTTGGGTAAAATGACATACAGGGCGTGGGTGTAAGATGGCATACTATGTCATCTTATCCGTGTAAAATAGGATAGGAAAACTTACCTGTTTTCTTTTTTTATACAGAATGCCTGGCATTTACTAATGAACATCGACGCGAAAAAAAAAGGCTATTGAAGCTGTGAGGGACAATCGAATGGTTTGGCTTTTAGCATTGATAAGACGACATACCCTTAAGGTGTAAGATGACATACAGTAACCAACTTATCTCTGAAATGAAGAGAGGCGCTGTCGGACGCAATTCGAGAGGTAGTTACTGACAGACGAATGACCACATTGTACTTATGAATGACTTTTTAACATGACGGCATTAGTTCCAACTTTTGCAATTTCAGAGATAAGTTGGTGGCAATGTACCATGTCATCTTATCCTATACATATGTCATTTTACACATGTCAACCTAAGTGCCATTGATGTTTGTTTTCAAAGTTAATTTGACGTTGATTGTTCTGAATTTTAAATAATTTTGTTGATTATGATACCTTTTAGAATATACGCAAGATGCTGATCTCATATGACTAAAATTATTTTAAATATTTCCCTTGAAAGAAAAAGTATGTCATCTTAAGCACAATTCCCCTATACCTATTGTCGGACACCTTACTTAGAAATTCGTTAATGTTTCATCTGAATATGCTTCTTAAAACCTGCGATTATACATATATGTATGTTGCAAGATTTAAACGTTTGCTAGGTCAGCTATTATTTTTTGAGAAAGTTCCCAGCACCCATCTTGTCTTACCGTCTTGTTACTTTGATGCATGTTTAGAATCGATAGATCGTTTTTCCGCTAATTTCTTCACAAATCTTTCTTCATACATTCAACTGTAATTTTTCTGATATACGATCGACAAATAATTTTTGGGGCCCAAGTCGTCAGATAAACCAATATTGATTCTACGAACCGTATCATTTTCTCCACAAATTCGTAGTAACTAAATTAGTAAAATAAGTAAAAATTTAATTGTGATTCATATGATTATCGGTAGATGCGTTGGGTATCGACGACGACTGGGTACGGTAGGTACGATTGAACGTAAATAATAAAGTATCTAATATTTATTGCCTTAATAATAAAACAGGTGAGTTAGATCCATTAGGAAAACTTTTGCATTGTTCTTCTTCAGATAAATTATGTTCAGGGGAATTTTCAAGCAATAAAACTCGGAACAAATCATAAACTTATAAAAGACCTAGGAACGCGAGCTTACTTTAGTATCTATGAAAGAGGAATAACTTTATGACACTTCACAAAACAACGTGAGCAACTAACTCAATGAGGGTCGCCGTTTTTGTGCTCACCAGTTGGGGCCACCGGCGAGTGAGGTCCTGCTGTCAAAGCCCGCCCATGCACAAACAGTGACAAGTGATATTCAGACAAGTGAGAAGTGACAGTGCCACAAACTTATCTGACCCGGTGGCCAAAATTGGAACTAATGCAAATGTTATACTGTTGTCAGACAAAGACAAAGACAGTAGCGCCCTTCTTACCGGGTCAGATAAGTTTGTGGCACTGACAGCCAGACCTCACTCTACACTAGCGCCTCTAGCGGCGAATTCACACGCTTTTACCCTCATTACGTAGAACAAGACTCAATTTGAGTACAAGATGGATCGGGGATGTTGTTAGTTCGTTAACAAGTGTGAGGACAGGAACTTAATACAATATGTGGTATGGACTTCTCAAAGATAAGGGGTCACGAATATTTTTTGATCACGTCACGCGCCACAGACGAGTGGAGAGATGTTCAGGTTTATTATTTTTAAATAATCAATTATTCCGTGGACAAAGTCTAAACAACAGGACGAACTCATAAATTTCGTACACACGAATAACCCTGTCGAATTTATACTATACCTAGCGAAGGCAAATTATATCTGATTTGCCTTTTGTACGTTTTATGAATCGCATACCTATGTACGACAAGGAAGCATTGGTCTATCATGAATAACTAGTAGGTACATTTTTCGTCTTCTCAGTCGAGGTGAGTAACGCAAAAAACAATGTTCTTTCTCAAAACTGTAGCCTGAGTGTGAGTTTTCTCTACGATTTACCTTACTATCACGTTTGCGTTTATTCTAATTAAATGTATGGAGATATTGTCAGCGCCTCTAGCGGACGGTTAAGACAACTAACAGTGCGAGTGTAGGTTTCAAAAAACAGTTAACTCTAACTTTGTAGTCACGTTTTTACAAACTTAACTTTCGAGTGAACGTATTTTGACATTTGCGCGAGTGTATGTTGCTATTTTTAGTTAACTATTGAAAATATACGCAAACTCCGAAGTAAAGTTACTCACTTGACATTTGGGAAGTGAAACGTATTTTAGTCAATAGTTTTGTGATGTTATTATATGAAAATTGTGTTCTATTTTAGTATTTTGTGTGGTTGAGCTAAATGTTGCACGGAGCAGCGCATAATTTCTTTGCTTGGAAGTTGTCGACTGAAGCCCAGGCTCAAGATATGGGCAACCATCAGCGGAATTAATGACAATAATGAAATTAATGACCTCAGTGGAATGGAATTTAGAAATAGATATCGCTTCAGCAAGCAAGTATTCAAATTTAAAGTTACTTATGAGTTCGAACAATGATGTGACTTAGAGCCCACGCAGCGAATTGATGGTAACAATTTGATCCTCAAACGAGGATGGTTCATGTATACGAACATACTGTGTAGTAGTGCATATAAACATCAATCAAGTGACTGCATTGTTGGAGAACCATATTGTAATGGAGGAGTTTTATGCCTGTGCTATAACAACTGTGAGGAGCAAGCTCTGCAGGAGGTGGTGATATGAGATGTGGTGAAGCGAGGGCAATTTTGGCGTACTGGTGATGCCAGATGTGGAGTGGAAAGGTGCTATTGAGAGCAGCGGTGCTTTTGAGGGGAGGAGTGCTATAGTGGAGAGGAAATAAAGTTCTTCTTTTTCAGGTTTTCTATTAAAATGTTACTGGCCAGCGACCTGGCTGGTGCTTTTTGAAAATGGAACGACAACAGCAAAGGAAGATTTTGTTATTGTCAATACATAATTTCATTGTTGAATAAAATCACAGATTACTATACTTGTAGCTAGAATAAAGTGTATCTGCTGTAGTAACACAAGTCATATTTATTTTGCCCTTTTATTTCATAATAATTATATCTTTTCCAACAATGATGGCTACTAGAAAAAATATTTCTTAGAAGTCAGTGTTTAATTACATTATAAATTCTACTATACATATTCACTGTAATAATGTTTAAAATAGAATTAATCACAACATTATTGTAATTTTCATCATTTTGCACATTTCAAATCAAAAGTTTGCTTCAAAGTTTGGATAACCCGAAGGCATTGATTGTATTGATGGTAGTAAATTTTGCATATTTGAACCACCAAGAGATAAGGAATACCTTTACTTGTGTAGAAAACATTATCATTCAATATGTATAAATTTCTTAAACATGAAAACTATGTGACATGATATTAGTACATTGTATTGCATTGATTTAAATGAAAAATAGGTATATTATTATTTCTTAGGTTTGTGGTAGTAACTGCAATATCATTCCTTATTTGGCAAGCAGACTTTTTTGGCAAAAAGACAAACTTTTAGTAGATAAATAAAATTAATCGAAGCTAAGGAAGAGGGTTCAATGTCAATAAAATAAGAAGATGGTGCAGAATATTTTTAATTGCCCTTTCTAATACATACTGTCTATTAACTTAAAATGTTAGGTTAAACTATAAAACAACAAACTGTATTTAATTTAAGGATAATATATTATAATAAAGATTTTTAATTTCCCTATATTTTTTTTACCTTACAACTTATAACCTTTTACTTAATAATTTAACAATAGGTATAACAAAGATGATTCACTTATAATAATAAAAATAATTATAATACCCTTTAATTACAAGAAATTCTTTACTTAATAATTAACTAAATCTAATTTTCAATTTCATCATTTTCTCCCACATGCATCTTCATGCTTCTTAATCAGTGGAGAAAGTGTTCCGATGCTCTGTCCACATAAGACTGCTGATTTCGGTTACTTGGGTGATCCGGGTAGCAGATAATCTTCATCAACACAGGTGTGTTTGGCCTGCTAGACTAGTTGGCCGCTGTGGTTCCATACATCTTGTCTCAAATGCTTAACAGTGACATTGTTCATGGTGATGGTTGGGGTGGTTTATGTTTCTACCATATATCTTGATCTATAAACAATAACAAAATTAACAAATTAAGTAAATGTGTATTTTGAATTCATTAATATAGGTACAAGATCACAAAGTAGACGAAAACAATAGGTAAATATTGGATTATTTAACGCTGTATTACCTGCCATGTTTATTATTATGGGGCTATCAACATGAGGAGCATAAGTATAAAGCCAGAACCGTTTCTTCCAACTCCATAAGCCTTTTGCACAGGTTGACCACTAGTGCAAGATAGAGCTTTATTGTATTAAACGCAAGCAGTATTTATTGTATTATTCTTTAAAACACTTCACACCTAAAATAAAATTGAATAATTGTTACTTTACATCACACTAATGAATTACCACACAAAATAAGTGTGCAAATGCTCTGCTTGATAAGTAGCCGTTTTACCTTTTTTTACATTTTCCTGTTACTATACTTTCGCCTGTAAGACTATTGTTTAGTATGTTCTTGCCATTTCTTTCTACTTGAAAGTCTTCTACCTGGGGTTAAACACGGATTGTTTATATCGCCATTTTAAGAAATAACAAAGATAACATCACTGAGGTACGATAACATCCAATCCATCACATAGAATAACTTTATTCATTGATGATTAGAAAATACTTTTGCTCCATATACTTAATTAACCAATATTTCAAATTGTGTACATATTGCTCATTTTCATTATTACACTTGGTATTTAATCAAAAACTTTTAAGTTCAAAATCCTCGCCAACTAATGGAGTCACAATCACAATAAACAATAACAAATAAAAAGTGTCAAATGTTGGCGTCATAGCAACATGACGCAATAGTTTTATCTCTTTTTTTCTTTAAGTGTAAAATGAAATAGCGATAGCTCATTCATAAAGGACATACCTAATGCTCTTTATTTAAGTAGCGCTTGAATCCCTGCGTATGATTAGAAAAAGTGAACTTTTAAAATAAGTTGAGTTATAGGGGTCACTACCAACATAAAGAACTGAACTTAACTATTGAAAAAGTGAGCAAACTAAAAAGTTTGCGTTAACTTTTAGGGAACCTACACTCGCACCACTTTACGCGTACTAAAAAGTATAAGTTAACTCGATTAACTAGATAGTAGCGTTTCGCTGTTATGTTTGAAACTCACACTCGGGCTACTGAACTACCTGATTCGAACGTACGCGCCAGAATAAGCCCGTGTACGCGCATTCGACGTCTATAATATATAGTCAAACTACAATAGACCTTAATCATAAAGCCGGAATGCTGGCATTTTTGTGGGGTTGCCAATGAAACGAATTCCATATTGAACGTAAACGGAGGAACTGAAACGACCGTAGGTGACTTATAACTACTATGAAAACTTTTTATTTTTTAAGGAGTTTGCTCGCAATGATTCGATTACATCCATAATTATCATGTCCCCAGGAATGTAATCTGTGCCCAGGAACTCGTAAATTCTTAACAGATTGGATGTCCCTGTTCAACAGCTTTAACTTGGCTCTTGTGAGTTTTATGAATCGGGAACGTATCACAAAGAAGCATAAACAGTCTTGTTTTCTTTAAGGAGCTTTGTAATGAAAATTTCCTAGCTACTTTTACCCTCATTTAAAGGAACATAAACTTTTACGTCGTACCCAGCGTTTACATTATTCTTGTTTCTATTTGCACACAGTGTGGTGTGTGGTTCATGTAGTTTTTCTTGATGAATCATTCTAACAGAGTTAGTAACATACATATTTCCTACTGACGTAAAATTGATCACGATCAATCAAATTCTTATCACCTACTTACGAGTACGCTTCTAAAGAGCCTTTAAATATAGGAGCCCTTTAACAAAAAATCTTGGGTCCAAATATCATCGATCTACGAGGATTAGTCCTCACTTACGAGTTAGTTACGTAACGTTCAAGTTTGCTCAAACTAATTACTTGCAATCAATAATGGTGAGAGGTGGTAGAGCCTAGAGTTCGCCCGGGGTAGTACCACCGCCCGCCAAGGTACTCAGTACCATTCCTACCGTGTAATAATTGTTTTAAGAACAATTGTGTTCCGGATAGGAAGGTGTGAGCCGGTTCACTTTTTTAGAGGCGACCATCTCAGTCCTCAGGGGTAGCAACGCATCTGTAACCGAATTGGAACAAGACTCACACTAATCATTACTAACTGGATAATACTAATATTAACTAACAGGACTAACTATCACTAACAGTCCCTGTCCTCACACTTATTAACAAACTAACCAACTAACATTCTAACACCAACTACTAATTGGACTAACCACCCTAGTCCCTAAATTGGGTCTTGTTCTAAGTCGGTCACAATTGCCATGGGCGGCAGCGGAAGGGTGGTGCTGCATGCTCGTTTGCTACCTTAATTCAATAAAAAAAAAACTTACGGGTTAGTTACGTAACCTTCAAGTTTGCTCAAACTGATTACTTGCAATCAATAATGGGTTATTAAAAGCGTCTAAGGTTTTTATGTTATTTACTAGAGAACCGCCCGCGCTTCGCTTCGGGACCCGTAGGTAACAGCCGCGTAGGTCTCGCTCCCGTAGGAATTTAGGCTAAAAAGTAGCCTACTACTCGCTCTCTTCACTCCACCCTGTCTGAGGTGTGTGGAGTGTCTTTGGGGGTGTCTCTCGCGGCCCGATAAAACGGGCCGGTCCTTGGGTTGGGCCCTAAGGCCCTTGGTTGTCCATCTGTGGTTAACCAATAGGTCAAGTCCGGTGAGTGGTGGCCTTTTTACAGGCCACAGAGTCTTAAACGGGATGGGGTTCATCTTCGCGCCGCCCAGGCGATCGAGGCCCTACCGGGTGAATCCCGCTGGTGGGAAGCCCAGCAGGAGCCGATCAGCGCCGGGCGACGACTTACGAAGCCCCAGTATCAGTCAGTGCTAGCCCCGTCCCGCGCAACCAGCAAGTCGCGCGGGAAGGCCCAGCGGTCCGGTGGACGGGTGTGGAGCGGCACCAGGTCCTGCAGATGCGGGAACCGCGACGCGTCGACACGCCCGAACATGTTGCGTGCCAATCTCTCGATGAAGTCGTCCAGGCTCTCGACTCGAAGGTCCCTCTGGATGCGGGCGTTCCTGACGTACCTCGGCGCACCAGTCAGCCGGCGGAGCGCAATCGCGGTCAATCGCCTGAACCGCGCGCATCCTCTTGCGCTGCGGTTCGCTGGCGAGCGCGTACCACGCCGGTGCCGCGTACGTGAGGCGGGATCTAATGTAGGTCTTGTAGACCCCGAGCTTCAGTCCAAGAGGGAGGCTCGAGGAGAGCACTGGTTTCTGCCATCGCGCTTCTGGAATTCGAGACGGCTTTCGTAACCTGTGGCTTCATCGAAAGTCTTCCGTCGATTTTGCCCCCAGGTATTTGGCCTGTGGGGCCCATTGGATATCTTGTCCGTGAAGCTCCAGAGTAGGGTCCCGCCTGTTGAGGTATCCTCCTATGTTCACGGCCTGCGTCTTCCCGACATTCACCGACAGTCTCCACGCGGCGAGCCATTCGGGGAGGGCATCAAGCGCACGCTGCATCTTGACGATGGCGTGGGTTCTATTCAGCGACGTGGTGATGTACGCCACGTCATCGGCATATAGGGCAAGCGACGCCCCCCTGCCGCCGGGATGTCGTCGGTGTATCAGGCGTAGCAGACCGGGGACAGGCAACTCCCTTGCGGGACGCCGGCTGCGATCGGACGCTCGGTGGATTCGGCGTCTTCAACTACTCTGTAGCTTCTATTTTCGAGGAAACTGGAGATCACCTTAACGGCACTCCGGGGCGCCGACGACTGCGAGATCTTGTAGAGAAAGCCGTCGTGCCAAACACGGTCGAACGCCTTTTCCATGTCGAGGAATACTGCACACACGCGTTCTCTGTTATTCAGAGCCGCGGTAACGGTGTGCAACACCCTCGACAGTGTAGCCGTGCTGTTCAGCGGCATCAAAAAGTAGCCTTCCAATTCTGTTGGCAGCTAGGCTATTCCACCCCGGATGCTTGCAGTTCCAGTCGCCCGCGCCCACCACCGGTGTCGGCGAGTCCAGCAACTTGCGGACATCAGCCAACAGGATAGTGCCAGCGGGCGGGCGGTACACTGAATACTGCCGGAGCGGGGAGTTCTCGAGGCAGAGCTAAAGTAGCCTATTACATTTGACTTAAGTAAATTACATGTAGTATTTGATAGCGTAATTCAGAACTTGCAAATGAATTTTATTAACGCCATCTGTTAACAACTCCGAAAATAAATGTCTAGCAACTAACAAAACATCGATCTTCCCATGGGAATGGGATGTTTTTCCGCGGTAAAAAGTAGCCTACGTCACTCTCCACCCTCCTAACTATCCCCACACACATAAACCTTACCATATAATAGCTTTGTTGCGACGTGAAAGCGTCACAAACAAACAAACAAACAAACAAACAAACACACTTTCACATTTATAATATTAGTAAGGATTTTCGGTAATGTGCCTTTTGAAAACATATAACCATGTACTTGCTTTCCTAACGAGTTTATAATCTTCAAATAGGTACATGGTTCGATCTACAGAAAAATGAAAAAAGTTTAAAGTGCATTGGTTAAAGTTACCTACATACAGGATAAAATTAGTTAATTTTACGATTTTTATTTAGGTACTTTACTAGAGAACCGCCCGCGCTTCGCTTCGGGACCCGTAGGTAACAGCCGCGTAGGTCTCGCTCCCGTAGGAATTTAGGCTAAAAAGTAGCCTACTACTCGCTCTCTTCACTCCACCCTGTCTGAGGTGTGTGGAGCCCTCGGGACAGTTAGTTCCCCTTTGGGGGTGTCTCTCGCGGCCCGTTGAAACGGGCCGGTCCTTGGGTTGGGCCCTAAGGCCCTTGGTTGTCCATCTGTGGTTAACCAATAGGTCAAGTCCGGTGAGTGGTGGCCTTTTTACAGGCCACAGAGTCTTAAACGGGATGGGGTTCATCTTCGCGCCGCCCAGGCGATCGAGGCCCTTCCGGGTGAATCCCGCTGGTGGGAAGCCCAGCAGGAGCCGATCAGCGCCGGGCGACGACTTACGAAGCCCCAGTATCAGTCAGTGCTAGCCCCGTCCCGCGCAACCAGCAAGTCGCGCGGGAAGGCCCAGCGGTCCGGTGGACGGGTGTGGAGCGGCACCAGGTCCTGCAGATGCGGGAACCGCGACGCGTCGACACGCCCGAACATGTTGCGTGCCAATCTCTCGATGAAGTCGTCCAGGTTCTCGACTCGAAGGTCCCTCTGGATGACGGCGTTCCTGACGTACCTCGGCGCACCAGTCAGCCGGCGGAGCGCAATCGTCTGAACCGCGCGCATCCTCTTGCGCTGCGGTTCGCTGGCGAGCGCGTACCACGCCGGTGCCGCGTACGTGAGGCGGGATCTGATGTAGGTCTTGTAGACCCCGAGCTTCAGTCCGAGAGGGAGGCTCGAGGAGAGCACTGGTTTCTGCCATCGCACTTCTGGAATTCGCGACGGCTTTCGTAACCTGTGGCTTCATCGAAAGTCTTCCGTCGATTTTGCCCCCCGGTATTTGGCCTGTGGGGCCCATTGGATATCTTGTCCGTGAAGCTCCAGAGTAGGGTCCCGCCTGTTGAGGTATCCTCCTATGTTCACGGCCTGCGTCTTCCCGACATTCACCGACAGTCTCCACGCGGCGAGCCATTCGGGGAGGGCATCAAGCGCACGCTGCATCTTGACGATGGCGTGGGTTCTATTCAGCGACGTGGTGATGTACTTACGCCACGTCATCGGCATACAGGGCAAGCGACGCCCCCCTGCCGCCGGGATGTCGTCGGTGTATCAGGCGTAGCAGACCGGGGACAGGCAACTCCCTTGCGGGACGCCGGCTGCGATCGGACGCTCGGTGGATTCGGCGTCTTCAACCACTACTCTGAAGCTTCTATTTTCGAGGAAACTGGAGATCACCTTAACGGCACTCCGGGGCGCCGACGACTGCGAGATCTTGTAGAGAAAGCCGTCGTGCCAAACACGGTCGAACGCCTTTTCCATGTCGAGGAATACTGCACACATGCGTTCTCTCTTATTCAGAGCCGCGGTAACGGTGTGCAACACCCTCGACAGTGTAGCCGTGCTGTTCAGCGGCATCAAAAAGTAGCCTTCCACTTCTGTTGGCAGCTAGGCTATTCCACCCCGGATGCTTGCAGTTCCAGTCGCCCGCGCCCACCACCGGTGTCGGCGAGTCCAGCAACTTGCGGACATCAGCCAACAGGATAGTGCCAGCGGGCGGGCGGTACACTGAATACAGCCGGAGCGGGGAGTTCTCGAGGCAGAGCTAAAGTAGCCTATTACATTTGACTTAAGTAAATTACATGTAGTATTTGATAGCGTAATTCAGAACTTGCAAATGAATTTTATTAACGCCATCTATTGACAACTCCGAAAATAAATATCTAGCAACTAACAAAACATCGATCTTCCCATGGGAATGGGATGTTTTTCCGTGGTAAAAAGTAGCCTACGTCACTCTCCACCCTCCTAACTATCCCCACACACATAAACCTTACCATATAATAGCTTTGTTGCGACGTGAAAGCGTCACAAACAAACAAACAAACAAACAAACAAACAAACACACTTTCACATTTATAATATTAGTAAGGATTGATGTGGCTAGCTGATGATCCTCATAAAAATTAAGGGAATAAGAGACCCACGCTCATAATAACTGTTAATGTTTTATAATGTTTAGTCGATATTCTCTTACTAGGTAATTGAAGTGAATATAAGGTTTTTATTAGGGTATAATGGTTATTTTTTGTATATTGTAATAATTTTTATATTAAAGCACCACCAACACCAATGTTCCTATTTTGCTAAATGGTTAACTATTTATGAAATAAAACTCTTATATTAGTTTCAACATTTGAACCTTACACCGATTGTGTGGGTCACAGTTGTTGTGAGCAGCATAAGATGATTTTGATGAAATGTAACATAGGTAACTACATTCATTTTAGGCTTCTCTTAAAATTTGTTGCGGTTGCGGTTTTCATCCATTTATAAACACGCACAATTCACTAATTTTAAGTGAAGCTTATTGTGCGTGTTTAAATAGGCAGGTGAAAATCGCTACCAAGTCGGTTAAACTTTTTCAAAAATTATGATTGGGATAAATTACTCCCATTGTATATTTTTAACTGAATATTTAACATGTTTCTGTCATTTATTTTACACTTCCGGACTCCAGTAAACAGGTGAAATAATAAATTTATTCGTGGGAATCCTCTGTCGTGTCCTAATAAATGAGCGGTTTGGTTACAAATGGGTGTGTATTTAATATTAACCCATTTTAGAATACGTACACAGTAAATAAATAATTTCGTCAAATTCAGTTATTTTTCCCCACAACGGAACTGTGAAGGTATAGAATATAGATAGATAAATTCATTTTGGATGGTTACAATTATTTCTAAAACGGCTTCATCGATTTAAATACAGCTCCCTGTAAAAGATTTATGGTTCAAAGACATCTTTTATGAACTAAACTCATCAGGAGTCGTATCAATCAACGTTTGAAGTCAAATTTATTGAAAAATAAAAAAAAGTAAAAGTAGAAATGAAAATTGTTTTGTTCACCAGTATCACCCGACGACCTGGTACTACGAGTAAAGTTCGGTCACAACCTCGATTTGTCAAAACATTTATAACTATATAATTTCTGACAAGATAGATTACATAAATAAAATAGCTTACTAACTTGTTTCATTTAACAAACTTTACTATTTTGGGAGATTGTACCTTGTTACTATTCTACGCTCCGTCGATAAAATGTTAGCATACAAGTCACAGAACAAAGCTGTACCTAAATATTATCATCAACATAATTGTAAACGTGTGTATAAACATTATGAGACATCCACGGCGCACGGACACACACACGGAAACTTTCAGCCTAATTTTTCCCAACTTCGTGAATTTTTGTAACCATAGAACCATTGAAACAAGGGTTTAGCTCAATATCCCTAGTGTACCTACTAATAGGTTTTCTTGAATATCTTCTACTCATGTGTGCAATTATCATTAACTGTTTGTATTCCTATACCTATTTATGCAAGGGTTACGTCATAGCCGACAGAGAGACAAATACATGGTCATGATCTGGATCGCCTATATACCTCCCATTACCGTGGTCACCATACAGACGGCGTTGAAGGCATTACCATTATTATTTTATTCATGACATTTTCAAATAAGTATCCAAAATACACTAACATAAACGGTTTTGCGAAGCCGAAAATTTCCATAAGCTTAAGATGATCCCAAAAGCAACAAGATAAAATCATAAATGGAGAAGTTTAGAGTTCAGGACCTACAAATTAAGAGCAATTAAATATTAAAGTTATTCCCAAAGAAGTTTCATCACACGGAACTTCTACAGGATATTCAAATTAATGTTCAAGACAAAATAGGGTAATACTTAAGACCTATTTTTTATAGTGTACTTATACATATAACATTTCAGAAGTCTGGACGGTGAAAATTGTTAATATTCATAATTATATTATATTACTTGAGTACATAAATCTATTATTTGGGTGAAGAAAAATGTAAACAGACGGCCCTATTGATACCTAATGGCCTTGCCTGTGACTCGAGGAGTCCTGGGTTTGATTTCCGATTGGGACAGACATTTATGTGATTGGAAATAAGACTTGTTCTCGGATAATGGGTGACACTGATTTGTCATTTATGGTTGACCATGCCTTCCAACACAAGGAATCCTAGTTCAGGGATTGAGTGTGTTATTTTCTGTCTTTTTTTGCGAATATAATTAAATCATTTTTATAATTTAAACAAATACTCAAACTTTTCTCTCTAGATAACGTAACGATATCTCGTGATTAATGTTTTGACAAAAACTGATACTAACTGAAGATATAAAAAAGGCAATTTTTAACAAAGTTACGGTTATAAATTATAGCAGTCCATTATTAAACTTTGGACACGTAATGAAAAAAGTATTGGACAATTTGCGCAGTAATTGACGAAGCTAAAAATATTTGACGAAACATGATAAATCGAGATAAAAGACCAATATCGGATTTCTTTGATAATGAAGAATTACTTTGTAGTTCTTTACACCAATTATGTTTTTGAAGTTGTCTCTTAAACAATATTCAACGATAATGTTCAAATCTGTATACTTGAACCAATTATATGTACATAGTATTCAAGGTAAAAATAGAATTAACGATAATTTGAGAGTATTTTTTGGAACGAAGTTCCTTACGGCAGGCTTGGAGGAGATAGGGATTTTGCTGCGCGACCGAACTGAAAAAAATGTGATAGTAAAACCGTAAGAAAAAATACGTGGAATAAAACCGTTAAATGAGGCGTGCGCAGGCGCGACAGTCGTACCTACACAAGCGAGTAGTGATAGTAGGTTGTAATAGTAGAGTAGAGTAGTAATACCTTTCTCTTTCTCCCTCTTTCTTTTCGTTATTTTGTTATTGTTATTGTGTTTTTGTTATTTTAGTTGATAATTTGAATTACGATTTTTTTTATTTTACGTAATTTATTATTTCCTATAATACTGAATTTCCTAAATACTTTCCTGTACTTAAATAAAAACTAATCAGCAAAATTTAAGAGAAAAATCAAGAAAACCTACATAAAATTGAGCACGATTTTTTTTGCAAATTGTGTCGATTCTACATTAGCCGAAGGAACTTCGTTCCTACCTGGTGCCCCACGACACCACATCTTTTTTATTCAGAAGTTGTACATTATTACCAAACCGTCTTCGCTTCGCTTCCGAAAACGTGATAATGATGTCGGAAAATAATATCTTAATATACCGGTATAAATTGTTAATACATATTTATACCTTTCTCGAACATCACGCACAGAAAAAAACCACATGAAAACAAGTAGTAGCTGTTTAACTAATTAGATACGTTTTATCAGTTTTAGAAACGAAACAAACGAAGACAGTGCTATAAATTTTCTGTAACCAAATTACAATGAAACTCATACTAACAATTACTAATTACTGCTTACTAACAGCAACTAACACGGATAATTATACTTACCCTACAGTCCCTGTCTTCACACTTGTTAACAAACTAAACAACTAATATCCTAACACTACATTATGCTAACTGCACTAACCATGCTAGTCCCTTAGTTGAGTGTTGTCCTAGGTCGGTCACAGTAAAGTTGTCACGGGAGGTATTGGAAGTGTAGTGCATGCTCGTGTGGTACACAAATTCTATGAAAAAAATCTACCGACAACCCATTAACGGCACATTACTGGGCACGGATCTCTCTTCATTATTGAGGAGGCCGAGAACATACACCACCACGTTGCCGCGTTGCTCCAGTGCGGATTGGTGAAGGGATTGGTGGCCAACCCAGTATAAGAAGTTTTCATACCTCCCCCGTACGTAGGCCTCCGACATGGCTTAACGACTGCTATCTATCGATAGCAACGTGCCCTTTGAAGCACAAAAAAATATTAATCAACTGAAAAAAATAATCAACAAAAATCAAATTATTGTTCAATCAAACCGGGCACACAGGAAAAACAAAAGAACGAACGCAGAACAAAATTCGACGTAGTCAAACTAACTTTATATTGAACCCTACAACTCTAGGTCTATTGTGTCTAACTAGACTCAATTTTATTCTATTTGCGTTGGATCTGGCCGAACAATTTTTCCTCTTTGTCCTCGGTTGGTAATTGAATTCCGTTGGGAATAAGTACGTTTTGCGGTAAAATCGTATAACTCTTTGGGTTTCGCTTTATTCCATAGCGCTGTCATTGAAGAACATTAACATAAAGTTTGCTTAAAAATTCTCAAGAGATAGGGGCAATACAAATTAGATTTCGTGTAAAATTAAGATCTCAGTCCACGTAAATTGTTCTTAAATCATTTTATACCAAAAGATTGTGTGGAAAAGCTTCTGAGCAATTAAATCTCTCTAAATTAAATGTCTGAAAATAAATTTGCAAAATATGTGTATTTGTTGATATTAATATAAACAAATAAATTAAATTATTTAAAGTACGTTTTTAAGGTGTGCATGATGATTAATTACTTTCTACACCTACCTCCGAATAATCCTTCGGATGTTAGGGGGAATTAAGTTAAATTAAATTCATTAAAGAATAGTTTTTTGTTAGTTTTATCATAAACACAGCTGTGACCTTTGTAACATAAACGGTAACGTTAAGGGTGGTGTTTTCTAGATAATTATATACTTACCTATTTCACATTGCATCTATCATGATTTTTTGCGTGAACGTGTAGTGAATTGTGTTGTGATTTTTTTTGGGTGAACGTCAGTTACGCTCGAATCAGGAACAATTGGAAATATTGCAATGTATGGTATGTGTGTAGATTAACGCTGTATCAATTTGAAAGATCTGAATCGAAATTATTAAGTATACTTCAATAGGTATCTCTGATGCTGGTTGAAATATGATTGATTTAATGTGAAACAACAACAAAAACAAACGTCCTTTTGACGATTTTACTTTTATATTAAAGAAAATTAAATTTGACTTTGATCGAATGAAACAATGAAGAAAAATGAATCGGCTCGGCTTAACTCAGAAATTCAATAATTCTACGTGAATTGAAGATTAATCACAGTCATGTTTGGCTCTAGAGGTTCCGAGAGCCGAAAATATGTTTAATACAGATTTTTGTTGTTTTATATTCCTATAAAAGATTGATAAATAAATGATAAATGAGCAGCTACTCGATGGTAAGCATATCTACCATCACCGACACTAATACACATATTTATGTAGGTAAGTAACAGCAAACGTAACAGAAGCAGCTTAGAGCTCATTATTTTCATGTGAATCGAATTTGAACGTTGAATGACGTTATGAAAGTTAGTGCGTAGATTCTACTAATAATAAGTAACTGAATGACTTACAAAAAAGGAACAGGAACGTTCCTTCGAAGGGATAAAATATGAAAAGATTATTGATAACCTAATGATGATGAAATTAAGCGGTAGAATGTAGGTATTTTAACTTAGAAATGTAATCAAAAATCTGATGTAAAATAAAGGAAGCAAGTCGTTTCTCATTTCGGCACAAGAAAATTAAGCAGCAATTTTTGCTTTAAAAGCCCGTCTATCTACTTTTCTCAGGTCTTCATGGCAAGCATTCTGGAGCAGTGTTGGGTAAATATTGAATGAATTTAAAATGGAGCCAAAATGATGAAGATAACAGAATTAGAAAATCGTAACTGAAAGTTGTTTAACTCAGAAAGATGTATCGCGAAGCTCCTTGTAAATATTTTAAGAAAAAGACCCGAAGACAATAAAATAGAGATTTTCTGATTTAACGTGTCTCTTGTGCTTGATTTGCTTAACTATATTTACATGTTTCTAAAAAATGGCTACGTAATAAATGTTCAAAATAAATCCCCGTTTTTAAGCATCTGTAAAAAAGGAGGAGGTTTCAATTCGTCTGTATATTTTTTCTTATGTATTCGAAAGGTATGATTGCCACCTGGTCGCATAACAACTGAGTTGACTCTCTGCTAACGGGGTAATCTGCTTTTATGTCATACAGCAGAATTGTCTATCAGCGAAAAGGTCTTTCAGATAGTGACCCCAATTAAGCGATATCTAGCGATTGGTTTTTGAGTTATCTTGACTTTGAAGTCGGTAATTTTTTTGTAAAATGTTAGTTATTTGTAATAATATATTAGCAAATAAGAAGAAAGTTAGACGTAAACGTACTACCAGCATAGCAGTGCATAGATCATGCCTTTAGTGTTAAAGAATGTTCAAAGCGGTACTGATATATTTTTGCATCTTGTTTACTTCCCTAGTGTAAAGTATAAAAATTATAAATAGGTAAGTAGTTTATTTATGAGGTTATTCCGGTCTGATCCTAAAAATATTTTGATTTATTTTTATTCCGGTCCGACCCCAAACAAACCTACGCGTATCATAATTCGGCACTTCAAGGACATTAATATAAGGTATTATTGTTTATCGAATAACGCTTACCATTGTACGATTTTATGTTACAGTTGTAATAAGATACTGATAACATTGATGATACACTCGTAGCAAACGCTAAAGCTTCTGGAACTCTCACATTTAAATATTTCGGTTTATCGCTTTTTATCCGTCTTCCTAAAGAAACGAGAGTCTGGGTTAAATTGCGGATACACTCCCGATAAACGGATGTTTATGCAAATGTTTAAGAAGCAGAAGATACGGAACTGTAAATGGTCAGTGACATTTTTTAAAGAAACGGAGATGAAATTTGATACAAACGGTGAACCCGTTTTGCCAATGGTTTTAACCATCATTGGCATTTATATAACTTCATATTAGGTAATACATTTAAAAAGTTGAAAGCTGCTGTCAATAGTACCTACTTTATACATTTCTAACATCATAAGATCTTAAGATTAAATTTAGTCTATCATATTTCCTACACAATATTAAAATCTTCAATTGAAAATGTCCTGTATTTTGGAGTTTATATTATGTCTATTTACTGGTTCATAAAGAAATGCAGCTTTTACTCAACTAAGATTCCTTCCACCGTTACATTCTCAATTACACCATCATTATTGAGATCAAAATTTATATGAAGTAGCGGAGAAAAGGAGCGCCTCAGGTGAAGTTTGATTACTGGTAGCGAACAAACTTGACTGATGCTCGGTACGGCGGAGTTCTACATTTTAATAATGGAACGTAGAATAGCATACAAAAAACTATGGCTAGTGCTGCACAGCTAAAAGTTGTGCAGTGAATGAATTGAATATTATTTGTCTTTGGAAACAAAAAATATAACACTTCGACGCCTGCTTTGAAGAATTGTAAGGTATTTTAGTTCTAGCAATACATCTCATAGTGTACAGTTTTGTGTAAAGAGACTACAGAGCAACTCTAATACAACTAGAAATTTAATTTCGTAATTGAATCCAACTACCTACTCTTCTCGGAAACTTCTGTAGTTTTACTCAAACCTTCAGCTCACTGAGTTTTATATTAGCATGGAATATAGGAAGACATTGTTACGTTTTCCGGAGAAGTAATGTCATTATAAAGACACATAATCATTTTACCTTTACGTGATGAATGCCTGCAAAGGGATAAATTTTATTTTACCTTCCAGAGTGTAGCGACATAAATTTTATCTACGGTTCAGGCATAGCCTCTCCAAGATTGCATTTTAACCAGAAATTGTATAAAACTGTAACATTTTTTGCTTACCTAATGGTTTCTTGATGGAAATTCTGGAAATAAAAAAATTAACCCTAGCTAGAGCGTTCGTTTCGGGAATTCAAATTTTAACGAAGTTCTTAAAAGGTAGAAATATTTTTACTTGTGAAATTATTATTGATAAAATCGGATTATGTTGGTCCGGGGTACTACTTTATTATTCTACTAAATAGTGGTAGATTAGATAGAACCACGAAACGAATTGAAACTACAAAGCTTGCGTAAATTCCTACAAGGATCTTTTGGCGTGTGGGTGACAGAGACAGCCCCTTACAGATAAGGCGAACTGTAAGGCGCTGTCTCTGTCACCCACGCGCCAAAAGATGCTTGTAGAACTATATCTACCGATATTATTGCTGTTTCAAAAACATTGTAGAAACTGTCAAATTAAGTATTCAGAAGTTAAATGATCTCTGACAGATTTGACAGATTTGGTCACTGTCTGTTTACCTGTACATTTAAAATGTATGAGAGAAACTATTACAAGGGTCCTTTATTAACGCAATTTAAAAACCCAAAACCTTGATTTTTTTATCTGTTTATCTGTGATGTTTCTCGCGCTTATCATAGAAACAAATTTGAGTGCGGTTTTCACTAATATAATTTAAACAATTGTTTGTTAAGATGACAGACAGACCTCACTTTTCACTAGCGCCTCTAGCGGAAAATTCACACGCGGTTACCCTCATTGGTATCATTCTAAAACATTTCCAAAATGAAGCTTTTAAGAGCGCTCTATTCTCCAAAGTGAATCAAAGGTGGATTTAATAGTGTTTAACAAATAGACAGATTAGGTAATATGAGTAACAAAAGCAATTTTAGGAGTATTTTTGTAATCTTCCCGTGATAAAAATCACGGGAAGATTTTATCCGACTTACTAATGCATCCTGCTTTACACGAGGCAGCTTGATTTCTGGTGCGTCCTGTAAGTAGATATCGTCGTCTTTTCCGGAAGTCCTTAACGATAGGGCTCTTTACTCGACTGGTTAACTACACCCATTAACATGGATGTAGTTAACCAGCCGCCTATTTCGGTTAGAATGTCGCTATTTATATGTGTCGATAAAATGTTTCGGTACAAAATTTTGTACAAATTGGTACAAATTTTTGTGATAACTGGTAAATAATGTTATACAATTTGGTATGCATTGTTAATAATTTACTTAATTAGGTTCTACTTATTTTTGTATACCTCTTGTAAGTGAAAGTTAATTTCTTTGTATTTTTTGAGGTGTACAACTCAATTTTCGTTATCAAATATTTCACTTTCAAACAAAAACAAGAGATACGGTTAATTTTAAGAAACAAACGGAACGTAAACGAATGATCACGTCCTGAATCAACAGCCGCACTACGTGAATGGAAATTATATCTCATTTCTGGTTTGAACAGGTAATTTATACAGCACAAGGGGAGAAACGATAATGCTTATATTACTTATGTATCATCAAATATAACGCGCGCTTATAAGAATTTTTATGAATCGTCAGTTATTGTGTTGCTTATTGAAAGAGTCGGCGTGTAGATCGCAATTTTAATACATTATTAAATACACTTTCTTATTTGCGCACGCATTAAAATGCTTAATGCATTTTAAGTACACATAAATATTTCCTTTTGTAACTACAATCATTTTAAGACTTTACCCCTTGATTGTTTAGTACGCCCTAAAGTGTAATCTTCCACACTACACCAGAACGAATGAGCGTAATAATATAACAAAAATCATCTTTATATTTTTTGTTATGACGCCCAAATTCATACTAACATGGCATAATCATGCCATCTAAAAACAAGGAAAAACTTCGATATTTACTTTGAAAAGTTTTGCGACTAATTGTCATCTATCAATTTACCATACAAAGTTTCAATTGCATATAGTCTAAGATCCGAATCTAAGTCGACATTCACCGGGTTGATAATAGAATCAAACTTATTTTATAATAAATTTCGTATCTTAGAAAATATATTAAAAATGGGTTGACAACAAAAATCCTGGACAGAATATTTTTTATTATTTTTTTTAAATAATTTTTCAAAAATATTGCATGATGAAGATAATAATAAAATTTTATACTGGACTTAAAGTATAGAACATATAGAATGTGCAGATTATTATCAAATCGAGTGAAAAGTAACTAGTATTGACATACCTGTTTATACCTGTCTACCCAGTAGTTCGTCCAGGTAAATAATAGTCTACCCTACGTCTGCACATTCTATATGTTCTATACTTTAAGTCCAGTATAAAATTTTATTATTATCTTCATCATAAGTACAACATTTTATGAAAATCATTTTTTAAAAAATAATAAAAAATAATCTGTCCAGGATTTTTGTTGTCAACCCATTTTTAATATATTTTCTAATATACGAAATTTATTATAAAATAAGTTTGATTCTATTATCAACCCGGTGAATGTCGATATAGATTCGGATCTTCTACTAATAGCTCTGATACTTTAAGTTTTTCTTCCTTAAAGCATAATTACATTACATAATTACAATAATTACATAATTATAGGTATCTTCGCTTCAAAGTAACACATGTATTACAACAATTATATTTTAGTCATTTTGAAATAACGTTAATATTCTCTTTTTTATCCAACTAATTATTATAAATGCGATTTCGTATTATAATTATTGTGATCGACCCAGAAAAAGACTCAAGACTCCCGTTCTAATTCGGTCACAGATGCGTTGCTACTCTTGAGTGCTGAGATAGACGCCTCTGAAAAAGTGTAACCGGCTCCAACGATTACCGTGATTGTAACCGCAAGATGCATCTCATTACGGAAAGGATAGATTTATGATAAATTAAGGGTAGGTAGCGTAACGAAAAAAAATTGTGGCATCACACTCGTTTAAAAATATATATCCTTTTTTATTTTGGGTAGATTTAATACCTCGAATAGATAAACTATGATTAACAACTGGTTAATAAAAATGACTTGACAACGTTACGTCTTATAATTCGATATAGCCGGTTGCACGCACGAAAAACATGACGTTTATGCGGTGTTATCTGACGTCATGCGGCGTTATCTGACGTCATGCGGCGTTACCGTTACCTCGCTCTGAGGCTTGAAGTGCAAGCGAGAACGCGGAACGAGCGACAAAGAAGCACAATCGGCCTTTGTCAATGTAACTCTGACGTCTCTTTAGTTTTGCTTTTTATCGAAATTATTTATAACCAGCCAGGTTTGTTTTGACTTGTTTGTGGCACATTGACATGACATAATATGCACAGACTAGCTAAAGATTAATGTTTCGTTATACGGTATGCAACGACTAGTCTTTTTGGTAAAATATTTAATAAAGGTTTTTAACTGCAATGTATCAGTAAATAAATTATAACTACGAGTAAGTATTCAAAGATAGTTTAGGATGACTATTAGTGATTATGCTACCATTCCATCAGTATTTTCTTAAGACGTTGTCACGTTCAACTATCGTCAGTAAACCGACTTTACAGACAACCAATTTTTTTACTGGATTTTTATCTTTTTTTGTAGAGATGCCCGACTTGTTGCGCTATTTTATTGATTATTTCTTTTGTTGTTACAGTGTTTGTCATTCTGCCTTTTTTAATTACAAGCTACTATCATAGTTCATCATTTTAAGTTATTAAATCTGTCCATAATAAAATAAACTATTTAAAAATAAATAAATTAACTAAAAATTAAACGATGATGTCGTATAATAAGTACCTATATAGTTTAATTTAATACCCGTTAAGTACACAGATAAAACCTTTAAATGACTGTGCCTTAATTAATCTGTTTTAATTGATATCATATATTATGGAGAATTTAAAAAATGATTTCCGTAATTACAATTTTTAATGAATAACAGTTATCAGGGTGCAATTTATTGACTCGATAACATTGAGCTACCTAAGAAGCTAATTAAAAAAGTGTATGTTTAATTATGACATTATTTACAACAAAATCTATACTTACCTATAACAAAATTATAACTGGTGGTGGTATGAGTTAAAAAGGTTGTAATGGCTGCAACTCATTAACGGACCACCACTGAACACTGGTCTCTTCTCATTATTGAGGAGCCCTAGATAATGCTCCAGTGCAAATTGGTCTGACTGAGGAGGCCCAGAGCATACTCCAATAAAGGCCTGTAATGGATATGTAACTTGAAAACTGCTGCAAGTTTCGTATTCACGATGTCTATCCCTCCAAATCATAAGGTTGTCTAGAAGAGATCGCTATGTAGCGATAAGACCGCCTTTTGTACTCTATTATGGTTTTTTGTTTTCTATAATGGTAATGTTCTGTTCTTGGTGTACAATAAAGAGATAAATAAATAAATACTTATGTCCTTTGCAAACATGAGGAATAAGTTTCCCGAATAAAAGCAAAGGCGGATTTACAAGTATCATATTATACATAATTACAGGTAGTTTACAAGGAAAGGCTTAGAAAATATTTTTGAAAACAACAGATTTTATGTAATAAATAAAGTCCCTTTTTGACTACAAAGAGTCGCTACAGGTTACTCGTCTAATTAATTGGACCAACCTTTCCAAATTTGTTTGCTCACTTTATCTGCTAACAAGGTAATGTGAAATTCCGTGCGCGCCGTCAGTGACGGTAATATATTGGAACAAAGGTGCGATCGATCGTTTCGACATGTTGCATCTGCAGAGGATTTGCGTCTTCTCTTCCCCGCTTAATCACTCTTCTATGTTATACCTGAAAGGGTGCCAGCATGATACTTGACGTGGAAAAAACCAAATCATATTTTACATGAATTTAACGGTCCTGTTCCTCGATCATGCAGTAGAGTGTATTGGTTTCCATTCCTAGTCAGAATTTATATATGCGATAGATAGATATTTATATTTTTATATAAGTTTATTCATATAATAGGGTCACGGTCAATTATCGTCCAAAACAAATTTAAAGGTTTTAGGCACGTTATTCGCAATGCCAACTCTTTAGAGGCACTAATGATCCATATCTACGTAGGAGGACTCCAAATATACGGAAGATCACATCAATAGACAGATTATAATTTATTAAATCTGTCACACAGTGTTCCATTGTGCAATTATAATTTCCAAAAATATAAAAGTTTATCATCACGACCACCTCGTGAAGTGTATGTCTTATGTAGCATGTCGTGTATTAAATTATAATATTATCAGTAAAGATTCATGTGACATCAGCTTAAAGAAGACACGGGCGCGATCGCCGCTTCTATTGCTCAGAATAATACACTAGAAATATAACTAAGAGCTTGATTTTAGTTTAATAATAATACTTTTTATTGCACGCTACGAGGACATAACAAAATAAGACATTTGTAGAAGATATAGTACTTTTGGGATGTGGATAAAGTCCTTTACACGCCCATAACGTGGGAATTAAGTTACCCGGAATTGCAAGTGATATTACTTTCTCTAACACGACCAATAAAATTAGATTTTATTATCTCACTAATTGTGCCCGCGACTTCGTTCGTACATCGAAGTATTTCCCGCGTGAATTCCGACCCAGCGGGAACTTCGAAATAAAAAGTAGCCTATATGTTGTTCCACAACCTCCTCTATCTCCCAGTGGAAGTCCCATAAAAATCCGTTCTGCTGTTTCTGAGATTAGCCTGCACAAACATACGATCAGTTACAGTTTTATTATATCTATAGATAGAAGAATAGAGATAGATAATATTATATGAAAATTATATTCAACATTTCACAAGATTTATTAGGCTGAACTTGACGTTTAGTTTAATAAAACTTTCCATGTACAAATATATGCCGCTTATTGCTATAGCTAGTTAAATGTTCCAACGTCGGAGATATTAGACACGTTTATTGTGTCAGTGCCCTGACGCAATAAGGCGGCACATGCAATGTGCTACTACGAGTATGTAGTTCGCGCAGACATTACAGCAATATGATGATAATCGCACCGCTTATAGTGAACATCGCGGGATTCTTCTGTAATTTCAGCGATACGATATGTTTGATTTGGCCAGAATATTAGATAAATTAGCTTATTGAGGTAAAGATAAAAGTGAACCTTACTGACCTAGAAGTATAAAATTTCGAATTAGTAATGTATAGAAACACAAAAAAAGTTTATTTGAAACTGTAGGTACCTACCCCTTAAACAAGTAAAAGTACAAGTATAAAGAAAAAAGAAATAACAAAGTATATAAACATTTAATGTAAAACATTCTATAAGTTGACTGAAACAAATCTGTGTGCTGCAAAGTTTAAAAGAAAATATAAGAGAAAGAAGAAAGAAAATGCGACTTAACGCCATGTATTGATAAAGATTACGTCGTATTCACGCAAATGTACGTACCAACAACCAACTGAGAGTCAGAAGTGATTTTTAAACCGCGGTAAACTTATTTCGCCACTTTGCCTTTACTGTATCATCAATCTTTCACACACGCTTCGTGTTAAGTGCTTCCGAAACTTCACAAATTTAGGATACCTATAGGTACAGAAATATTGCTGCAAATATTTTTGAATTACTTGTTTTGAGGAATAATAATACTGAAAAATCGCTGAACAAACATAAAAAAAGCATATTATATACGGTCGAATTGAGAACCTCCTTCTTTTTGAAGTCGGTTAAAAATATAAGGTATTTAATATGGTATACTTTTTGTATCATTTAGCTGCTGTAAGTTCTAGTTCTTATACATATATAATTATATCTATTATAACATACATAACTTATATGTATTTTGAGAGAAACAATGTATTGTATGGAACGTTCTGTACATGGAAGATACCTATATGAACTATTAAGGAGGTCTTTATCGATGCAATAGAATCCATAACAACGATTTTTAGAATTTTAATACGTATGTCTATGATGTTGTTCGTACTAATCTCAGAAAAGGCTAAACCGATTTGGATGCTTGTTTGTTTTCACAAATATTGGTACGCTTTACTGATACAATTTATTAGTTTTAGTTCAACAAGCATAGATAAAAAAGTGTTGCCAGTTTGAAGAATCACGCCTAACTACTTATATTTCCGAATGTGGCTACGTTAAGAATTTCAATGACAATCGAAACTATTTTTCTTACAAGTATCTGCAGTGCCCTAGAGAAAAGGAATACGAACAAGTAGTATTAAGAACAATATACGAGAACGTTGAATTTTGTTCCCAAGGCGTCGTTTAGATTTATTTTTCATAAAATCGCAATAACTCCGACGAAAGCAATTTTAAGATAGCAATACGAGACACGTCGTGGATCATGTACCTATTTGGAAAATATTCTGCGCCGTCAATTAAATTGATTGGTTTAATATCTGACCTTTCATATCAGTTTCCATCCATCTATAAAATCTTTTGATGTATACCTTATATTGTATAGTGCCACTAACTTATCTGTTCAGTAAACGGATGTCGCTAGTGCAGCGTTCAATGTTACCATATAATAAAATTTGGCGACTGTCAAGGGAGCTCAACAACTTTGAGACCTATGATTTTTACCAGATGTTGCACATAATTCGATGGTAAATGATGACAAAGCCTTTCCGACGAATATAGGTACACAACTTGGGCTGTGGCTACTAACTTAAACTACCATGCAATGACAGCAGTAACATAGGATGTTAACATTATCTCAATCCATCAGGGCCCACTATTAAGCATAGGTCTCTTCTCATATTGAGAAGGTTAAGACCACTCCATACCACACCATAGATAGTTCACCATGCTGAACAAGTGCGGTTTGGCAATGTTTTCCTTTACCGTTATAGCAAGTGACATTTAAATGCTTAAAACGCACATAACTTAAAAAAAACGGAAACATCCAAAAATAAAAGAATTACGTAGGCCAACACAGTCAAATTTTACTTTTTCATATAAAAATTAAAATTTCAGGACGAGAAATAAAAAATCCATTGTTATTGACTATAATTATTTATATTTTTATATATTTTATTAAAATAATTGTCATCGTGATTTCTAAGTTTGAGGGGTTCAACACGAGAAATCCCTGTAGAAAATGATGGCGATACGCCAGAGAAATTTCTTCAGCTTTTTTCTTTTCACTCATTAGCTTGTAAACAAATTGTTCACTAACTCCTGTAACAAAGATATAATATTATATGAAGTATAAAAAAATTGGATACCTAATAAATTCAGTGACACTTTAATCGATTATGCAAACATAAGTGAGGAAAATAAAATAACTGAAATATTTATTTGAATTTTATCGGACAATTAATTAACTTGCAATAGCAGCACTAACATGTTGCAATGAGGGTCGCCGTTTTTGTGCTCACCAGCTGGCGCCACCGTCGAGGTGAGGTCTTGCTGTCAAAGCCCGCCCATACATAAACAGTGACAAATGAAATTCAGACCATTCAGACAAGCGAAAAGTGACAGACAGAACTCCCTTCTCACTAGCGCCTCTAGCGGAAAATTCACACACGGTTACCCTCATTGCGACGTATTCTGCCACTTATTCAAACGTTATTTTCGGAGTTAGCAGGCGATTTTCTTCCCTCGTACAATCTAAAACTATTAAAATAACTAATGTTGCATCACTTCTAAGAGGCTCAGGCATTTTTAATCACTTTTTGCAATTATTGCTTGACCAGGAATATAAAAAACCTCGCCATATTGCGGTAATCTCATGGAACTAATTTCTTATACTGGCAACGCTTAGTTTCTAAACGTAAATTGTAACTTGCTTGTCAGTGAGTTTGAATGTCACAGACGTCACAGTATGTCTCATGTTTGTCTTTTTAATTTAAGTATCTATTTTGTGCTAAAATGACAAAAACTGTTCATATTCGTGGAAGAAAAGTGGTTTTCTATGTGCTAAAATAACATTTCGTATATAATAACATTTATTTCCCTAAATAATATTTCCGACATAGTTGTCGAAATGACAATAATAACATGAGCGTTGCTATAGTTACTGTTGTCTGTGCTGTTGCCATAAAAAAGAAAACTTTAGCGCCCTCATGACAGGTTTTCTATTTTTCTGGTCAAGCAATAAAATCGAATTAAAACACATAGAGCACACGCACTTCAAAGACTTGACAGCGGACATAAAATTTCAAAATTGACGTTGTCTTTTTTTAGTTCCATTTTTTTCTACTGAACAGATAAGTTGGTGGCATTATACTCTATACTTAGTCTTATGTCGTCCTTGCGTCGTTTGACGTATGTTGTTCTGGCTTTTGTTTCATTTTTTATTTTTTTTGTACAACATTCCATTACTGTAGTCACAGTATTGGTGTATTCCTCCTCGTACCACTAGACAGATGATGTCCTTCTATTACTTCTTAACTGCTCTTTGGAATTGAGTATGTTATTAGCCAATGATGGGAAATTTTCACCATCGCTTAATATAAAAGAATGAAAGCGCCGGCCTTCAGTTAATTTAGTAACAGGGGAATTACCCAACCAGTTTTAAACTTCTTTCACTATATCGACGACCTATCTGGCGCAATGCTATTAGGTATGCCGGATCGTCGTTCAAAGCGTCCTGAGTTTGATACCCCTTAGGCGAAAATTTAAATGATGAGTTTATATTCCGTTCTTGATCTGGTGTGTGCGTTGTCCATGGCGCACAAGATACAGGAAATCCTAGTCTAGGCTTTGATTATGTAGAGATATTTTTTATTATTATATACATCGGATAACATGGGAAAGCCCATCTTTCATCAAAGCATAAGCTCAGTAAATAACAGAATAAGAGATATTCTGCATGCTTACGTTCACAATAGCGCGATACTCCGGATGTAGGTCCAAAAACTTTAAGCAAAGAACGGTAATTCGAACATTTCAGCGATACAAAGACGGCTTGAAAAGTTTTGAATAGAACGCCTTGTGTCATCAGGAGATTGAATTAAGACCAACTTTGTAAAAGTTGACGATTACCTGCGCTTTGAAGCATCGCATTAAAAATTAGTTTGAGATGGTATAATTTTAAATATTATTATTAATAATGTTTCCTTATTTTTCTGTTGCGTTTTAATTTCTGCCATTCTCAATATCGACGGCAGCAAAGAACACAAAGACATCTGCAATTTTGCCAAAATCGTTTTTTTGCATAATTCAACACAGAATTCTTTGTTTTATCTTGTGATATTTTTTTTCTCGAAAAATGTTGTTTTTTTTTTCACCAATTTTTCAACGTACAAAAAGACATCTGCACTACTTATTAAAAATTCGACAAAGTACAAACGGACATATACCATTTGTCCTTGTGTACGTCGCGCAATGCGGCGGGCCAGCTGTCCTTACGAAAATAACCTGCGAAGTCTCGAGGCTCTTCAGCAAGAAAAAATGTCTGATGATGACTGCTTGCAATTGGAATAATAAAATAATTGAAAATTGAATCCGGAAGTGACATTCAACCAAGCCACAAATGTAAAAAATATTTATACCTTTTTTTTCTATCTTTGTTGGTGTGTTTGTTACCCCATAACTTCGTGGTGGGTAAACCGATTTTGATGATTCTTTATTTCTTTGAAAGCTGGTGCTTTGAGTGTGGTTCCATACACAAATTTGAGCGACATCTGATGAGTAATTTTGAATTTACTTGAATAATGTGTAAGGATGTTTAGTAGTGTGTATTTATGGTTTTTTCCTAATAACTTTTTATTGAGTGTTCAGATTTTAATGATTCTCTTTTTACTTGAAAACTGGTATTTGCATTGTAGTCTCATATAAGTTTGAGCGCCATCTGACCAATAGTTTTTGAATTATCCTTAATAATTTTTATGTTTGTATGTTACCTCATATCTTACTACTTAGAGTTCCGATTTTAATCATTCTTCTTTTAATCGAAAGTCGGAGCTTTGGGTTAGGTCCCGTAAAAATTTGAGTTCCGTAAGAATAGTAGTTTTTGAGATTCTTATGATATGGAGGTAGAAATAGGTAGTAAGGGAAAATATCGAAGAGTAACTATAACGATTCGTAGTTATTTTCTCTGAAACTATACTTTTTATTACTTTATATGACAAATATAATTATTAAAAAGAATCATAAAACTTTTTTTTTAATTAGACACCCTAAAACTCAAAATAGTTTAGGTATATCTGCAATTATCCAATAGCTTTAACTTAAGAATGCCGAAGTAATATGAGACAACTGCAGTATTTTAATGACAATCATAATTATATTTGTTTTTTTTATGAAATTGGTTATTTATGATCAATAACAATAAAATTCAATCATTAAATTAATAAAATAGTTAAAGAATAAATAATTATCGGGTCCCAAGTAGAAACGAATATATGGCAGTTGACTCAATTTGCTTGTTTTCTTGATCCAAGTAGAAAAAATCTAGCGTATTTTTAAAAATAAAAGAATTATTGGTAATTTACCTATACCAAATAATAGTTAATATTGTAATAATTAACTATTCCAAAATTGATGAAGATATCTTTGTAATTGTTGAAGTTATACAATTTTTGCACTAAAAACGCTCTCCTGAAAACTAACGTTTTTGTAGATGACCGTTTGTTCTTTGCTGCCGTCGATATGATCTTCAACTTGGTCGGTAGATAGCTTCGTTAAGGGGAGGCCATAGACAAGATAATTTACTGTTAAAATTGTGTCAAAAGGCAAATATATCACATTTCATTAATTCAAATTGCTTCTATAAATTACACGTAAACATACAGTTTATAGCACCAACTAAAATGGTTCAGTATTGCTGTATTGGTTACATTGCTACGCAAACTCTCACCCAAGATCTCTATTCACTGTTTCAAAGTGAAGTCGTGCCTGCTAAGGCTAGAAAGAGGGCGAACTGTCGGAAATTTTTCGGTCAATATATTTGCTCTTTGACAGCTTCTAAGAACTTCTATCTCAAATATATACGTGGAATGTCTACGAAATCTCGTATTCAACTATTACTTACCTTTCTCCAAAGCGTAAAGTGGGTTTGTAATATTCGGAGAATCAAAACAAACACAATAAATTTCAGAAATATTCTAGGATAGACATTGACACAAAAGAATATTTTACAAATGTATTTCAAAGGATTATCGTCTTTATTATGTCCTGTTTTTATCGTTGCCAGCTATATTAAATAGAATATTTAAAAATATAATCAGATTTGGAGTGAAAAAGGAAAACACATCACAGCACATTATTAGCAGCAACAAAATTTAAATTACAAGAACGTCCAAATGTGCGAAGCCTCGGATTTCTGGACCTAAATATCTTTATAAGAATTTTAGTTATTTTTAAAAAAATATTTTGTTTGCAAAAGTGATCATATTTAAGGGATTTCTGAACAGCTGAAATCTAATTGTGATTGTCTATGCAATTCAATTTAAAAATTAATAATCCTAAAACCATTTTCATACTTTGTCAATACAGTCATTTTCGTCTGCTATCACCATTCCAGGTAAAATGAAGAAGCTTTTTCTATCATTATCTATAAAAAACAATAGATAGAAGATATATTTATTTATTTCTCTTAAAATCTCTGTCCTACCTAGGCAATAAACCCATATCGCCAAAATTACTTCCAGGCTTCCATTTACAATTTTGTTAAGGATGTAAATAAGTAATAAACCAAACCATGAGGAAACGTCACTTTTCCCATCCCAAACACAACGTTTCCTCAATCTCTTTAAATAATAATACATAAACGGTATAAAAATTCCGTAAGGTATTAAGCCACGAATGCCTAAATCCCGCGTAGCTCACTTGAATCCCTGTAGATATTCGATGTAGATTAAAAAAGCCGGTAATATCACCGAGCGTTCGGAATATTCCCACTCTCCCGCCAAGCTGTGCGCGCGTTTTATTACTACTCGCATTGAAATGTGGCCTTTTAAACTTTGGATTTTATTTAATATTCTTTATTCGAATTGGAACGTTTTAAATAAAGCTTTTTAACACTAGAAAATGTTTAAAATAATATTTTTAAGACACGAACTATACCTACATATACTTCATTGCATTGGTCTAGGTTTTCTAGGCTTCTAAAATTTTGACGTGGCATCCATACCCTGCAAGTATTGACACAAAAAAAATTTAATACCTACCTATCCATATCTAACGACTAAAGATTATTTTGCTATTTAATGTTTAAACTAACATTTTTACTGTAGTAAGTACAGGCACGTTGGTCTTACCGTCTTAATGCGTTGTAGAACTTAATACTCACAGGAAAACTTAACTTCTCAGAATATTTCCTCTAGGATTAGCGGTCCGCTAACGTTTTATTACTTTTATACTTATTCGAAATTAAACTATGTAGCTAAGTGGGAATTCTTTTACACTTTAACTTGCATTTTATGATTTTTGCTGTTAAGTAGGTACTATTACAGTCATAATGCATTTGGTGATGCCATTAGCGACAATTATAGTGTTTTATCATCAAATGATCTTATGACGAATTGGCGGTTTAAAATTTTTGTGTCTTAAAGACTCATACCAAAGCCATAATTATCATATTATCTACGAAGTGTTATCGTACAGATATATCTTCTTTGGATAGCCAATTAACTTATGGGCCATAAAACAACAGGAGAACCAACCCGTTTGTTGCCTTGCCCGTGGACGCCCGTGGTCTTACTGGTCGTAAGGATTGGAAAGTACCTATTCTTAAGAAGTAAGATTTATAAGTAAAAAAATCATGTCGTGTAGCGTACAGCTAATGAGTTTCAGCGGCTATTATTGATATTCATTAAAATAATTGTGTAGCTGATATAACAGATATAACAGGTAGGGCCCATTCACACATACATAGTACACATTACACATACCACAGCGGAACATGAACACACCAAAATGAATTCACTACCTATTAGTTGCGCCTATGTTGCGGTTGTTATGTGGTCCGTATTGTTCGTTTTTTTGACATCAAATGGAATATGGCGTTGTACATAGTTATCTAACTATAGGTACCTATATGTGAAAGCTCACTCGCTCATCACGAAATATCGAAAACGCCCGCCCGTGATGAAAGGCAGGGAGGTAGTTTGTAGTTAGTAAACGTCCGCTATGAACGGCATTCGCCCTTAAGGGATTATCATGTTTCTTTGAAAATCAGTAAGATTATCTCAAGTAGGTTAGGCCGCGGAGAACAGGGAATAATAATAAAGTTATTAATATAAGGTATGTTGCCGAGTGGAATTGCCGAGCATGTAAACAAAGAATCCCGATGGTCAAGGAAAAGTGACATGTATAAATGCACACTATACTACTATTATCATTATAGTATAAATGAGTATCTAGTAAAAATAATATATGTATAATAGTAGCATAGCGAAGTATACCTAAATTAAAAATTAAAGTATCCCTAGTTTACTCATATTTTTGATGTTTCTTTTTATTTAAAAATATAACATACAATGTAGTCTGTTCTCGCTAGCTAGCATCGTGTGTTGACAGTCAAAAATAAAATAAAACTTAACACGCTCTTAGCAAAAGCTTATTTAAAAGACGTAAAAATAAAAATAATTAACAACCATAGAAAAGCGTGTGTATGCTTTGAAACTAAACTTTATAAGTACATATTGTATACAAGCTTATACATGATATTACACACACATTCGTGTATAATATCGTGTGTAAGCTTCGTAACGTATCTGTTCTACTACTACCTATGAGTAAGTTTCTGAACACTGGAACTTTGCACTACAGACGGCTTATAACGTACAAATATGAGCATAGTTATGACACGATTACACACTATAATATAGTGACTATATAATATTGTTATTTATTGTATGTTTTTAAAGAAGTTTAAATAACATGTATAAAACATTAAAGGGATTTTTTTTAATTACGTGGACATAAGACCGTTAGTCGATAAAGAAGGTATGCAGACAGAAATTAATATTTTTACACTAGCGAACCGCCCTCGCTTCGCTTCGGGACCCGCCGCGTAGGTCCCGCTCCCGTAGGAATCTCGAGATTTATAAACTCCCGATCCCGCGGGATTTTCGGGATAAAAAATATCCTTTGTGTTATTCTGGGTTATAAACTATTAGCATACCAAATTTCATCTAACTAAATGCATTATCCGTTTTTGCGTGATTGAGGACCAAACATACAAACTTTCACATTTATAATATTAGTAGGATAATAATGCGTTAGCATAACATAAAATTGTCCCACGTAATTCCTTATCCCGCGGGAATTAAGGGATAAAAAATAGCCCATATGTTTCTCCACAACATTTTATATCTTATCTTCTAGTGAAAATTCCATAAAAATCAGTTTAGCTTTAGCCGTTCCGGAGACGAGCCCGGACAGACAGACATTTTTTTAAATTGTTTTTATTTTAGTATCATGTAAAAACCTTTGTACAATGGAAAAACAACATTGTTTATTATTCAAATGTAGATATAAATATAACAGCAACATAAACTGCGTTGTATAGGTATTCCTTCAAATAAGCAACATCGTTTACTTCTATCTAACGATCACTCATCCCTCTTCCAAGACGCTCGACGATAACTATTCATCGATTCATCACTATGTCAGACCTTTGAAGTTTTGCAATTTCGTCATCGATAAATAAGTACCTACTTACAAATAGTTTCATGGGCTCGGTGTTATTCTTGCTGAATACAATATTGTTGTCGCTAATGACAGTTACAATAGAAAAGTTTGTCTTAAAAATTAATGTGAGTTCGACGACTTTTAAAGAGTTTTGAGAGTTGTAGTCAGAGATGTCATAAGTTTTCAAAGTGGATTCAAACCCTACAATGACCATAAAAATAACTTTTTAATCTTAAGCACGTTCTCTTCTTAACGGAATTATTAGAGAAAAAGAAAATGTAAAAAAGAGGTATAGAAAAGAAGACAGCCAAAGAGAAATAAAATCAATATGCGCCGAAAACAAAAAGAGAGCATCCAAACAGCTGCAGTATTTATAAGTTATTTTATAAACGAGCGCTCCAATTTATATGTTATATAAAAAAATTAATTAACATACAAAAATGTTTAACAGTGGCTGATACAAAAAAACTAGTAATAAAAGTGTCATATACGGATTGCATGTGAGGATTAATATTCTCAAATATTATACAAATACACTGTTTTCATTGTCACGCGATATTAAAATCAAACAAACGGAGAGAGACATTATTGTAGACGCTTGTTGATCCATTCCGATTGACATAGTAAACAGACGAACCAAGTAATCTAAATAATGAATCGTAATTGGGTATCGTAGTAGGTTCGAAAGTTAACGTGAACGCTGTTACGCCGTCTGTACAATCGTTAGATATTAAACAGTTCTAATAACTTTAACGCTCAATAGAATTCAGCTAATACAACATCAAACGCCCCAAAATTGATGCTGATAATTGTATTTGAGTTGAAACTTACTCATTGATCCAAATGTAAACTCTGATCGACCTTGTTACTTTGTGAGGTATTTACCGACTCGATAACTTAGTTCCTTAATTAACGTTTAATGTTGTTATGTACACCGTATTTTGAAAACAAGACACTTGTCTTCGTTCAAATGGATCTGAGCTTATTGAATTTATTCAAAGTGCTATAACAAATTCACTTCGAAAATCGAGTTATAAGATAGGTACATGTCCGAAGAATTTTTAAGCGTTAGGTTTGGAATAGCTTATATTTTTTTATTTAAAAATTTCTCAACAATTAGATATGTATCTTTTAAGCAGTAACTGTGTGACAAAACCCTTATAAAATGATAAATATGACGGCGCAGTGAAAAGGAGGTCCTTATATCTGGACGAGTTTGACAACTGACGTAACACCGCGTGCTAAAGAACCATTCACGACATGGCGACAGCAAGAAGAGGAGCTGTCATCAGGTTGTGGAGGCTCCTTACGTGTGCTGGTGGAACGCCGTGATATGAAGATACAATCCGTGATATTCTGTTAAATCCGTTATAGTTGTTGAATGGAATTATAAAATGTACTAAGCAGATCTAAAGGACTTCGTTTGTATTCAAGGCCTAGTCTCCTTATCGATACCTCATGTATTTGTACTCAAGATAGCCGGCATCCTTTCTACATCAGAATTGGACAAAGAACCCAGCGCTCATGAAACCTTGCATAAAAACATTAAAAATATTGCATTTACACGCATTCACAATAAACGGTGAAAAATAAAAGAGGACTGACAAAAGATGTCATTTGAAATTTTCTTGGAAGTGAATATTTTACGATGTAAATCATTACAAACGCATTGGAAACGATCGAATTGGAACGATCATTGTTGCAAACTGAGGTTGCAAATAAGGATTGTGTTGTTGGATAGTGAACACCTACTTCCATAGTATATGTGTTCGATGGAGCTCTTTTGGTAACATTGTTCCATTGGTTGTGATAATATTGTTCCGTTACAGAATGTGCAAGCAGTGTCATGGATATAGAGGTATGGAAAAGTCTCACAAAAACTCTCAGACGATTCATAAACACGACCATGACCGTGTGTAAAGTATGAAAATATGAACGTTATTCGACTAAACTACGAAGAATTATGCTGTAAAGGTGATGGCGGTTGTAAAAGCCATGGCCAACGTATCATGGACATGCAGAAAGTCGTGTATAATACGAATGTACAAAAATGTGTGGAAATGTGCGCTAATGTGCGCTAAAACGCACGTTTCAGTATTGTATGCTTCTTAGATCGCTGCTAATGTTTGAGAGGGCACAGCGTCAACATAATTCTGGTTTTCTATTGGTATGCGTTAATACTAAACGATTATCTGTATGTACCTATTGCATTTATAATAACATTGGTGAGTGGGTAAGTCACTAAGGGTGAGTATGTCGGTAAGGCAATAATTACTATTAACATTGGTATACTTCTTGGAGAGCGACGTTGCGATGGGGATTCCTGTAGAGTACCTAGCTGAATAGATGAGGAGGACAGAAGGAGCACAATTATCATGCGTGATGGAGGAAGGGTGGTGCTGTACGCTCGTTTGCTTTCTTAATTCCATAAAAAGGAGGGTTGTAAGTTCTTTAACTAGTAGGTAATTTACCCTATTAACTATCAATAATAAAGTATGGAACTATTGTAACGAAATCAGAACGAAATGAATACGAGATTAAGACGCTGGTGTCTTAGACTTCTGTTTCTATTTTCTGTGGTTTAATTCGATCCGAACTATTTTACGTTGTCTTACGTGGATTTCAAATGTCGTTACGTTATGTGTCGGTAATGGGACTTAAAACGGGTATCATAGACCTTCATTCGCGTACTGTCATTGCGCTTTGCGAAGTGTTGAGATTTGCAGTCTGAAAACTTTGAAATTGAGGAATCAATTTTGCTTCACTAGTACCTAATGGATAATAATGTTTGTTTATAGCTAAAATTGTGACATACCCTGGTTTTGCATGGCTACAATGAAGATATAGTATGGGATCATTATGGAGCGATTAAATTGTAACTATCATTGGATCCAATGTGAAGTTTTGGGTCTGAGGTTTATGATTATTGTGTACACAATAATAATTTCAGAAACAATGATATGAATTTCATTCGGATGTTACCATATATGTAGCATACACTGACGTTGTTACGGACCAACAGTAAAAGAATATTAATGACAGTAATGTTATTTGAGTAACTTCTATGGTAACTTGAGCTAGGATTGACTGTTGCTCTAGAACACTCTTGAGGATTGGTTTAGAGGCCATGTACGGCATCAAAATAATGATTTAAAGTACTTTTGAATACCTAATATCTCCAGAATGTTAATGGTGTGACTTGCAATGGAGAGCGAAGTTTATCTAAGAGCTTAACGTAATGATGTACGATGAACGTAGAAATGCTTAACGTAACTATTTGGTTCAAATGTAATAAGATTGTTGTCTTTATGAGTTGAGTTCTATTTCTGAGATGAATCGTTAATTAAATGTTATCATGAGGTTTGGTCAGCATTTTAGCAGCCTTGGTAGTTCTATTTTATTAAGAAACATTGAAGTTTTCCCTGATCTTTTTGTAAACCTACCGAACAGAGAATTGTATGATGTTGAGAATCGCGTTGAGTTTCGTTACGTGGTTTGGGGTATATAGTGAAGCAGAGGAATGAACGCGACGGAATAGTCTTGTTGTGGATTTGCGAAGTTGCTTCAACCTTCACCTCCAAGATAAATGACCGATGCGGTACATTCATACAACACGAGTTTAGTGTCAATACGCTCCGATGCTTCTATGGATGCGAGGTTTAATTACGGAACATAGGAGACATTGAAATAGCTAATGTAATATAACGTGAATTAATTTAATTTGAATACCTAATTTTCAGCTTGCTAATGGCAATATAGTATGAACATTTATTATTATTGTCCACTGCATGCTTTTATTGGCCTGTAAGCTACGACTTGGCACGCCTTTTCTCAAAAGTGAGAGGACTGCAATTAACTTGCAACCATAGTGTGTAATGTTGAAAGCGCCTCTGATACCTGAAACCCGGCAAGATCATAAAACTTATGGTAACCAAGGTGATGATGACTTATTCATCCCTTCTGAAATATGGAATCGGTTATTATTTTGTCAACATTTATCCAGTTAGCCATATGGGAAATACTGCGTACACACTAGGTACTTCGCACTTAAAAATTATTCAGAATAATAAGGCAAATGTGGTTAGTATCGGTTGTAAAGATTTGGTCTGGTTGGTCGCGCAGTAAGAAAGTAACTTATCCACTAACAGCTCTGAGGGTGCCATCTTCTAACAACGTCAGCGGTCGTTTGATCAATTTAACACTGCACCTTTCAATAATATTAAGGTGCCTTTCTTATACCACTGACGTTGGTTCTCAAATAAGAACGTTCTATTTACAATAGACACGACATCTCGAGACCGTGATCATGGCTATCATCATTGAAGCATTCTAAGTACTGGTATTTGGGGATTCTTTAACGCTTTCTTTCATTCTTCATCGGGCATGTGATATGTGATGGGCGTTTTTGCCAGTCATCATTCTTAATGTTGATATTGGGGCGATATGTTGTAGTAACTTTGTAGTTTGTCTAACAACTGAAGCTCTTCAATATTGGAAATTGCTGTTCAAAATTATTGGTTGCAGATACGCCATGTGGGAACGTGGATGTATGTTGTCAGCGGTAGTCATGACGGATAACTGAGGCTGAATGTCTCAACAAAAACTAACGTTCGAGCATTGCAATTCATGGTCACAGTCATTGACAATTGTATAATGATAATGGAGTAAATACACGCAAGGATTTTCCAATTTTTGACCAGAGTGTAATGGAAGGTACATTAGTAAAAGCAGCTGGTAAGGTCTTTGAATTCTTTTTTGTCATTCTCTGCAGAAAACAGCAATTTTACAGTAAATTTTGGTACTGAACGCGATGACACCGTCACCGAGTATACATTGACGACAAACGTAAAGTTTTTTTTTTTTAGTTCTGTTACGAATATAAACCCTGCTGCATAATAATTGCCTGTGAGGCTAGTGGTTACCGGTTCGATCCCGGCTAGTGTAATTATGTAATGGTTATGTGAAGTTTGTAACCAAGGGTCACACTAAGTATCATAATGGGGTAAAGGGAAATCTCTCGCCAGACGAGACGACGTATTTGGGGAGTGGCTGAGTTCCGACTGTTTGCTTTTGGTACTGTGTAAATATATGAGTGATGTAGAATTCAACGGTGGTGTGATGTGCAATATCATTTCAATAGAATAACGCAGAGTAAAGTTATTTCCTCCGAACAACTCTTGCTGAGGTAGTATAAGTAATAGTATTACTATTTGAAGAACACGTGGGTAGTGTGTGTAAGTGTGAGTTTGAGGGCTTAGTTGAAATTGTAACAAACACGATCGGTGGTGAGGAGGCCGAGACGGCGGTCAATAAGGAACAAGATGTTCATATTAACCAAGCTCATAGGGATAATGGTATTTCAAAACGGAGTGATAATGCAATAACAGCTGGCTCAAACAGTCTTTCAGCTGCAGATAGTGAGTTTTAGTGTGGTTATCCGTGGCAATTGTGGTAGAATTATGGCGCACGTTTATGGCTAGAGGGACGAATGCTTGACTTAGGTTATCAGTATGAAATGAGTAAGTATTGTTAGAAGTGGTGTCGAGCAAGCGACAAGAGAAAATAGGTGCGCATCTGGTCGGAAACAAGCTGGTTTAAAAGGCTTCATAAGCCAGAACCACGCCCGAACTACGCCTTTGGTTGAAAGATAGCTGCCGAGTCTGAGAAAAACCCGCTGCCTGCTGTGGAAGATACCTATGTTCGGCTGGTTGAAGGGGCTACAGTTGTCCAGGCCACCGCTTTTAAGTAAGCTGGTCGAAGGAGCTCTGTACGTCCGGTCCACGCCTTGAGAGTAAGCTGGTCGAAGGGGCTTTGTACGTCCGGTCCACGCCTTGGGAGTAAGCTGGTCGAAGGGGCTTTGTACGTCCGGTCCACGCTTTGGGAGTAAGTTGGTGCAGAGGGCTCCACACGCCCGGTTCTCGCTTTTGGAGTAAACGAATGAAAGTTGCATTTATGCTGAGTTCTTGTTATATCGAGGAGTTTTGCGAGTTCATATGCGCGTTTTAGGTCGAGATGATGAAATACAGAGAGCAGTTCATTACGAAGATTGTTGTAAGTGAGTTTTTATGTGGCATGATTGAATCGGATTCACGATTTGGAACAATTAATGGAATGAACGAAATTGTTAATAAAATAGAAAGAACTGAGTGATAACACGCATGTTGATATTGAAGGTTAATTTGGTCAGATTCAAAAGTTGAGCATACTCAACGGGAATGTGTGTTGCTACTTTGTATCAGGTATGGACGAGCAATTACTAATTGGATGATTGTCTCTTTAGGTGACTCCCAAATCTAACTAACCGCTCGAGGACGCGCGGTGGTCAGGGTTGGCCGTGACGGCGCAGTGAAAAGGAGGTCCTTATATCTGGACGAGTTTGACAACTGACGTAACACCGCGTGCTAAAGAACCATTCACGACATGGCGACAGCAAGAAGAGGAGCTGTCATCAGGTTGTGGAGGCTCCTTACGTGTGCTGGTGGAACGCCGTGATATGAAGATACAATCCGTGATATTCTGTTAAATCCGTTATAGTTGTTGAATGGAATTATAAAATGTACTAAGCAGATCTAAAGGACTTCGTTTGTATTCAAGGCCTAGTCTCCTTATCGATACCTCATGTATTTGTACTCAAGATAGCCGGCATCCTTTCTACAAATATAAGAAATCACATGTTAAAACTACATACAACATTAAGAGTTAACTGATTTAATTTAAACCTACTGATTTAATCCGAATTTGTAAACGTTGTAATTCAGAAGGAAGTTAACAGCAATTAGAAATTAGTGCAAAAACCATTAAAAATAATTACCCAGAGACACTTAAACACATATTTTAGCCTCGAAAATGATATGTAATAGACACTTATTTGATTGCTTTATCTTTATCACTGTCAAGTTCTCGTCACGTTTACCTACTGTAATTTTTTTGTTTGGTCTGCACAAAACAAAGTATTAGTCGTATTTTTTTTTGCAAATTTCTCGAACTTGGTTTGAACACTTTGATTTTAAAGTTGTAAAATAAAGAATGGTACGAGTAAAATAATTAAACTTAAAATAGCATATTTTTCATTTATTGCCCATCATTTCGATATAAACAAGAAAGAAGAAAGTAAATTATTACCTACATAAAACATTTTAAAATCCCCATCATTGTGCGACGAAATGACGTAAGCTTTTCGGCCCGCCTATTTGATCCTACTTTAGAACTTCCTTAAAGCCTAATTGCTAGAATATTTTCTAGAAGTATCAAGCAAATCTGACAGGATGGTTAGTTTGAATTTGTGCCCGAATAAAACTAGAATGGATCGATTTTGAACTCTGTTTACAAACTCATACGATATATATATAAATATATAGTAAAGGTATCTAATATTTTTACACTATTTGGACTGTGTAAGTACATAATAAAATTAATTATACGTTTAAAAGTCATATCTCTAATTATTATTGTCAGGTATATAAGTACACCTCGTATAATGACGACACTCAGATGGAGTTCGTGAAGCATTATAACTTTGTGTACATGAGCTACTCGAGATGTCTTGGCAGAGATATTAACCCTCGCAATAACACGAACTTCGCATTTCACCGAAATATTAAACATTATTATAAATGAAGATTATAACATAAAAAAAACGGCGAGACTTCGACCCGAGTCGCATTTATAGGTTTCCGGGTAAATATTCATACAAATACAAATCAATGCTTGTTTGTTTGTCAACTATGCGATCCAAAACTATTGATCAGATTATGATGAAACTTTAGTAGGACGTTCTGGGGACGCCCGCAAGGGTTCCTAGAACATTTATATGTTATGTTCCCGCGAGACGCGACATATAATTGCAACTCCGTTGTTTGGAATCGCTTTTAATAAATAATTCTTAATTACTTTGCGCAAATTTTTTTGAAGTTAATCCTTGTTAAATATGGTAAAGACGTGACAACGAGTTCTAAGAATATAGAGTGAAACTCCTCAAGACCCGAAATGTAATTGGAACTTCGTTGTTTGTAAACCAATTTAAATGATAGGTAGATACTTGTTTACTATGCGTAGGTAATTTTTTTCCTAGTTAATCCCTATTAAGTAAATACGTGATAATGAGTAATTCTGAGGATATAGAGTGAAAGTCCTCAAGAAACGAAATATAATTGCAATTCCATTTTTTGTGAACCGCTTTCAAAGATTATTTTTTACTGTGCGTATTTTTTAAAGTTATTCCTTGTTTTAATGGTGACGTGATGATGAGCTTTGGGGATATAGAGTGAAACCCCTCAGGAGATTCGAGTAATCAAACTAGGTTTGAAAATATTGGTTGTTGATAATTTATTAACATTGCAAACCAGTTTTGATCAGTTCATCATCTGAAAAATTTCAGTTGATCATCTGAAAATGTATCCATGTATCCACCAAATACTTAACTTATAAGTGTATGTAGGGGAGCCAGGGGCATGTACTAACAAATTTTATTATTTTTGCTGTAATTCTGAACTTAATTAATTTATGGAGACAGGATTTACTATCAACATATATAATAACTATCTCTTTTTGACATAGTAATAAAAATAATCTACAATTCGTATTAGTTTTTGCTGTAGAGCGGTTTTTTTAAAAAAAGTCGGTTGTTAATACTTACCCCGTCCTTGGGGCAAGTATTAACTACTCTGGGGCATATATTAACGGAAATATATTGCTTAATTTTCACCATTATTACAATCTTATACACTAAGTAAATATTAATAAATTTTTGTAAAGCATATTATTTATTAATAGAATTAATAAAACTATCTCTTTTTCACTCAATGCCGCTTAATACTTCAAGCTTGATACAACATTAGGTTATTTTTTATCAACACTTTTTTAATCAGTCTGTATTACTATTATATGTAGTCTGTATTAGTATTTTTAGTCTAATTTAGTCTAATTTAATGTAATTTTTAATTTGTAAGTTTAAAATTTCAATATGCAATTTTTTAATTTTGTTTTAAATTAGGAATGGTTGTTTAATGTTTTATTATTATTTTATATTTAATTTCAGTTTAATTGTAAGTAGTAAGATTTTTAATTATTTGAATTAGTATTATTATTATTATTTTTGAATGAATTATTTGATTGTATGTTATTGTAAAATGAGCCCTGTTGCTTGAAATAAAGATTATTATTATTATTATTATTATTATTATTATTATTATTACACATTATACTTATAGAAGAAAGTGTCAACGCTCTACCCCTACGATATATAAGCCTTTAAAATTATACAACAAATATGCAAAAAATAATAACTGATTCGTTCATCGTTAACATTAATAAAAGTAAACAAAATACAATCATAGATACAAAAATTAATATCTTTTGCTTGACATCTATCAAACTTAATAAAAAAGCAACCTTTATTCATCATAATCATCGTCAGGGTTGCAGTTTAGGCATACAAAACTGTATGGGTTCCCTTTGATACATTTTCCATGCGCCCATTTTTTGCATGACCTGCATTCAAATCAATCAACTCCTGAAGTATTTGAGGAATACGATCCACCACATGCCATGCCTGTAATTTCTCATTCTGAAATAAAGAAATAAATTTTGTAAAACATCTTTCTACATCTTCAGGGGCAAGTATTAACATGTTAAAACTTACCCCTGACATTTTGTTAATACTTGCCCCGAGCATAACGCTTTTAAATAAAACATTGTATGTTTAGAACGACAAAAGATAATTAAATAGAATAAACGTGATATTATATCTAGATAAATTACCATCAATTCACTATAATCTGTATGAGTTACATGTATTACATTTACTAAAAATCAAAAAAGTTTTAGTGTAAAAAAGATCGTTTACCTGCTAAAATTCACTCATGACACAGAACTTTTAAACGCGGTGTCCGGACGACACCTGACAGGTCGCAACGTGATCGGGACGTTGTTCTTATCGTCGCATCGCGTACACAGATCACACTCATTAATAGTTTTGCATCTATGAGCTTGTTAATACTTACCCCCGTTAATACATGCCCCTGGCTCCCCTAATGAATGAAAACAAAGGAAAATCGTTTTAAATTTAAATCTGACTCTACTAAGCTTGGACGATGGCTGGATAATTTTTATTATACCTACAAGTTAACCCAAAGAGTTTACGAACTATATAAAAAAAATAAGAAATCATAAGATTTCCTATACCGACACAAACTATAGATATAATGGCCAATAATAATGATACGAATAATTTTAGGAAAGGAATGATTCCTACTATTCCTGGATAGACACTATAGACAAATAAAATATATTGTAACGCTGCCAACCACTGATCCACTACTCAATTCTAACAGTAGGTATATCTTAGTATCTGTACTGTACCCAATAATAGGTTTCTATTTCCACAAAGGGCGGACCTAATGCCTAGTGATATTCCCCGTTCAGTCAACCCTATGTAATAGATGTGAACCACATTAGTACAAATATATTACGCTGTATTTATTTAAAGTAAATTAATTTTGCCTGTTTTTGTAATTCTTTCCGTTTTTAGCGTCTACGCCTTCTTCGGCATTATTTATTTTCTCCGGTCGTATTCATCAAACAAAGAAATCGTAAAAAAGATTTACGCCAACGTTAATAAACATAATATGACATTACGTCTAATATAACGCCAGCCTATCATATCACCTTATTAGCCTTTCGTTCTTATATCTAAACTTTAGTTAGCAACTGTACCGACCAATAAGACGGTGTTAATAAATCATCTTGACAGGTATTACTTCGCACCTTGAGCGCTGCCGTAATTACGTCAGTAACACCCTTAGCATTTATTCAAAATAAACACGAACTGTTCTCGCCCTCAATGGGCTACATCTATCCAAGGTAGATAAACCAAAAGACATTAATCACTTTTAAAGCGAGACTAGAAGCGCAAATCGCGTTTAACATTTTTGGTAACGTGACCTCAATCGAAATTGTATCAGGGTGTCAAGGATATTTATAACCAAAGCATATAAGATAGGTAGATGTACAGTAATGAATATCGCATTACGTTACAAGTAAAAGAGTTTAATGTTTTTGGTCAAGCAGTGAGGTGATTGTACACTTCCGTTAGAAAGGATCACTAACAACTGAAAGGTCTCGTCGGTCTCAATGTCCCGAAACCCAAGACAACACGATTGAAATCCCGAGATGTTTTGGAACTTCGAGAATTCTCTGAATACATACGTAGTTAGTTAATTTTATTTTTATTTTTTTATTTTTATTTTTTTATTTTTATTGGATAATCAACAAGACTTACAATTAACAATACAGTAATAAAATAGCCATTATAAAAATATTAGAACTAAAATGAAGTCTTAACTACAGATTATCACGGCATGCATCGTGGACAAACTTTCTATTCTATTCTTATTTTGCCACGTGTACAAATAAATACCTAAATAATTTGAATAAATTGTATAAAATGTATTATGATAATTAAAGTCTAAACATCACAAATTTTATTCATGAAATATATAGCGCTGAATAGATGGCGCTTTCATTTTTCAATGTGGAAACCTGAACAACTTCAATAATAGATACCTATTATGACTATTGAAAACAAAATTAGGTACATGTCAATTTCAAGAACCATATCTAAAGTTTCAGGACCGAGACAAATAAAGTAACAAAAAGTCCCCGGACTTCGAAACACGAAACGTCTTGGGAGTCAAACCCTACTTCCAACTGATCCACAGGGACATGTAAACATGTTCGCAAAGACTTGAAGATCTACTCATGGTAGTAAAATGATCATATAGGTATCCATTTAAAATGATTTTAAATAGGTGCAAAGTTAATGAAGATGTAGGTAATAGAACGGGTTGCACGACTTTGGTCAAGTCTGAACATATCATAGGTATAGGTCATAAAAGTAGGATTCTCTAAAGTCAAAAGTGAGACGCGCATAGCCCGACAAGTTGTGTCATTCATTAATGATCGATCAAATTAAGCAACTTCGGATATGTCTTCGTTAGTTAGATGGATGACTGCTAATGACGTTTGTCGTTGAACAGAATCTACGTTTCAGAGCAATGTTAAGCTTTGAATAGCCCTTGATAGCAGTCGATGGAACACGTTAGATCATAGGATCTTCAAAGACAACCTTAGACTGGTAGTAGTTAATGAATCCTCTCCACCAGATTATTTAATATCCAGGGTTCTGTTCTCTATAGAAAACAGCGTCTGCATTGCAAAGAAAGTTCGTCAAAAAAGAGTGGAGTAAAAATCCTAGCATTAATAACTGTAACAACGAAAAGTAATGAACTGAGAACATCGTTACGTAGTCAAAGTCGATTATACATGCGTTATTAAGAACAACTTAAAAACCACTTTTCAGATCTCGCCCACTAGACCAGACAGCAGCAAAAATAATCATCAGAATCATTTCACCCAGTAAAAACCTCGTAAGGTAACGAACATAAAAAATCTCGAATCGAGATCCTTCTTTTCCGTAGTCGGGTAAAAAACAGAACGTTTGCCCTACATTATCGTGCAGAGAAAATTTAAAATGAAGTATGAAGTCAATATTTCACGTGTTTAATAAACAGAGCAGATCTCAAGAGATTGCTAAACCAGTTGAAAGGCCCGCGTTCAAATATCCAATATCTGTGCCTGAAAAGGCAGACTAGGTCGGTTTCCGGAGCCTAATACGGGACTAGACGTTTGAGAAAACATTTTCAAATTTATATCGGAATAACATTAAATAACCTTTTATATGCCTAGGACATCCATACTAATATTATAAACTAGCGGCCCGCCCGCGGTTTCACCCGCGTGGATCCCGTTCTCGTGGGAATATATGCATGTATTATACATAAAAACCTTCCTCTTGAATCACTCTACCTATTACAAAGAACCGCATCAAAATCCGTTGCGTAATTTTAAAGATTTAAGCATACAGACAAACAGACAAACAAACAAACAGACGGACAAAAATAGCGACTTTGTTTTATACTATGTAGTGATGCGAAAGTCTGTCTGTCTGTCTGTCTGTCTGTCTGTGACGTTTTCACGGCAAAACCACCGGTCCGATTTGGATGAAATTCGGAATGAAAATAGTTGAAGACCCAGAGTCAAACATAGGCTACTTTTTTTTCAAAAATCAACCCCTAAAGGCTTGAAATAGGGGATGAAAGTTTGTATGAAAAATCTAAACCGCCTGACCGATTTCGATGAATTTTCCCAGGAAGATAGTTGATGACGTACCTTCTTCCCCACTTCCCCGGATCGCGATATAAACGAATTCCACGCGGGCGAAGCCGCGGGCAAAAGCTAGTACGCAATATAATCGAGTTTTTAGGGTTCCGTACCCAAAGGGTAAAATGGGACCCTATTACTGAGACTTCGCTGTCCGTCCGTCCGTCCGTCCGTCCGTCTGTCACCAGGCTGTATCTCATGAACCGTAATAGTTACACAGTTGAAATTTTCACAGATGATGTATTTCTGTTGCCGCTACAACAACAAATACTAAAACACTGAATAAAATAAATATTTAAGTCGTAATATGGCTTCGACGCTCCGGCGATAACCTTTCGCTCCAAGAGATGGCGTTGCTTGTGGCTAATATGTAGTCCAAGCTTTTAGTTACCAGTCGGTCCAAGAGATGGCGTTGCTTGTGGCTAATATGTAGTCCATGTTTTTAGTTACCAGTCGGTCCAAGAGATGGCGTTGCTTGTGGCTAATATGTGGTTACCTACAAAAAACTCAAGTATATTATTTAAGTGAGGTTTTCATACAAAAGGCCAGATTTTTTTGGCGTTTTATACATAATGGTACGGAACCCTTCGTGCGCGAGTCCAACTCGCACTTGGCCGGTTTTATTTATTTATTTTAAAATTATTTAGGAAACTTAATGTTGTAACTTGTTCAGTGATTTCCGCACGATGCTCAATTATGCAAAACGAAAATAATAAAAAATATGTGAACATCGTGGAACGCTCAGTTTAAACGAATATTTTTATGGAATTCAGGTAGCGATTCAGTACTTAGTTTACATATAAAATTCTAGAAATAATCGTTATGACTTCTATAACCCTATGCGGTCTGCATAAAATTACTGCTACTTAAAATTTTAACTCACATACATAATTCCATATAAAGTATAGGCTGTTAACATTTGCTAAGAATCACATGCACGTAGGTACTGTAACAATGTTCATTCAAATAAAGATGCCAATGATTCGTTAGCAATTTAACATTCTTTTTACATTATGGTTTTACAACTTCGCGTATGGCAACCACAATCGTTTGTTTATCTTGTGTCTGAAACGAGTTGAAACGCTTTTCCCCGTATGTGTACGCTGCTAACATTCTTCTTCTAACCAAATTGTGGGTGAAGTGAAATTAATGTACTTTAGTTTTGTTTTTTTTTGCTACGTTTTCTACGGGGGTTTCGTCTTGAAATTTCCTTAAATATAATATGTATAAACTGTTTCAGGTTTATGGTATTACGTGGACGTAAACTTTAACCAGAATTTAAAAATATATCGACGGCCGCAAAGAACATAAAGACATCTGCAATTTTGCCAAAATCGTTTTTTTGCATATTTCAACTCAGAATTCTTTGTTCTATCTTGTGATATTTTTTTTTCTCGAAAAATGTTGTTTTTTACACCAATTTTTCAACGTACAAAAAGACATCTGCACTACTTATTTAAAATTCGACAAAGTACAAACGGACATATACCATTTGTCCTTGTGTACGTCGCGCAATGCGGCGGGCCAGCTGTCCTTACGAAAATAACCTGCGAAGTCTCGAGGCTCTTCAGCAAGAAAAAATGTCTGATGATGACTGCTTGCAATTGGAATAATAAAATAATTGAAAATTGAATCCGGAAGTAACATTCAACCAAGCCACAAATGTAAAAAATATTTATACCTTTTTTTCCTATCTTTGTTGGTATGTTTGTTACCCCATAACTTCGTGTTGGCTTAACCGATTTTAATGATTCTTTATTTCCTTGAAAACTGGTACTTTTTTTGAGGTCTCATATAAATTTGAGCGACATCTGATGAGTAATTTTGAATTTACTTGAATAATGTGTAAGGATTTTTGAAAGTGTGTATTTATGGTTTTTTCCTAATAACTTTTTATTGAGTGTTCAGATTTTTATGATTCTCTTTTTATTTGAAAGCTGGTATTTGCATTGTGGTCTCATATAAGTTTAAGCGGCATCTGACCAATGGTTTTTGAATTATCCTTAATAATTTTTATATATGTATGTTACCTCATATCTTACTACTTAGAGTTCCGATTTTAATCATTCTTCTTTTAATCAAAAGCTGAGGCTTTAGGTTAGGTCCCGTAAAAATTTGAGTTTCGTCAAACGAGTAGTTATTGAGTTACTTATGATACTGATACAAAGATGATGATTATGATACAAAGTACTGTTAAAATATAATTATTATTAGTAGTTATTTCTTTGAAATTATAATGTTTAGTTACTTTATATTACAAATACAATTATTAACAAGAATCACAAAACTTTTTTTTTATAAGACACCCTAAAACTCAAAATAGTTTAGGTATATCTGCAATTATCCAATAGCTTCAACGTAAGAATGCCGAAGTAATGTGAGACAACTACAGTATTTTAGTGACAATAATAATTATATTTGTTGTTTTGATGAAATTGGTTTTATATGATCAATAAAAATAAAAATCAATCATTAAATTAATAAAATAGTTACAGAATAAATAATTATCAGGTCCCAAGTAGAAACGAATATATGGCAGTTGACTCAATTTGCTTGTTTTCTTGATCGAAGTAGAAAAAGATATCTGCCGTAATTTTAAAAATTAAAGAATTATTAATAATTTACCTATACCAAATAATAGTTAATATTGTAATAATTAACTATTCCAAAATCGACGAAGATATCTTTGTAATTGTAGAAGTTATACCATTTTTGAACTAAAAACGCTCTCCTGAAAACTAACGTTTTTGTAGATGACCGTTTGTTCTTTGCGGCCGTCGATATAATCAGTATTTATTTAACTAAAATATCAAATAATTGCTTTTTACAAAAAAAAATCAAGCCCAAACACAAGGTAACCGCTGTAAATCGTTGAGGAGTGCCTTCGATTGTCTTTGGGCTTTATCAAATCAACTCCAGAACTTCAATAAATTGTAGTGCTTTAACAAACAAACTAGTCGCCCCGTTCCCTCGATTTCTCTGGGATGCCATCATCAGATCCTAGTGTTCTTATCATGGGACCACCCTTGGAATATCTACTTTCCAACAAAAAAGAATTATCAAAATCGCAGCTCATTAAACGACAAAAATTCCCTGAACATCATATCTACATCGATAAAGAACCTTATACACGGTCAAATTGAGAACCTTCTTTTTTGAAGTCGGTTAATTAAAAATTTAATTTATTCGAAGTTTTTTGAATATTTTAATCTAATTCGAACTAAACAAAAATTAATTACGAATTACATACAAATTCCTAAAATTTTCAATCAAGATCAAATTGTTTTTTCATAGTACTTAGCTATAATACCCATTTTATAATTACATTTAAGCCCGATGATCCTGTCAGGGATGAGTAAAGCCGGTATTTGCATGTTTTTTGGCCATAAAGTGCTTAATAAATGTTTATGTAGGCCATGTGTAAAATTACTTTATCAGTCATTATGCGCAACGGGCGTGGAACTTCAGTTTTCACTATTATTATCATGCAATGTGAATTGACTCATAACCAACTCGTAACTGAAACGAAAAAATCAGCATTAGCTTTTCAGGAACCCTAAAAGTTAACACGAATACGGTCTCAAATGAACGTTAAAAAGTTCTTTGCGAAATAATGAAGAATAGACGATAAAAAAAATTGTTGTGATTAAAAACACCGGCTCTTTTAAATTAAGCATTTTTTCAGATGGGTACACTAATTAATAAAGTATTTACCGAAGCCATTTACCTACAAATAAAATTTTCGTCTTAACATAACAGAAAGTTAAGTAAGTATCATTATTTTGACATTAATTTGTAAAGTAATTTTGGTTGAAGTATTTTTTTCCCTGAAAGTTGATACGATGGATGTTATTAGATAGAATGTTATGGACATGGTTGGAATTTTGATGCCCTCGCTGCCTAAAACTTGGTGCTACGCGATATCCAAAATTTCTTCGAAACGTGTCTTGGCTACGTAAATTTTGAGCCTAAACTGCAATAACTTTGGTTTTGTAAGTCTCAAATAAAATTATTCTAATAGTGGTTGGGCCAAACTATTTCACCCCGAGTTCTTGAGAGAACACGATCCTGCATATTGATTTTCATTGAATTATATCCTCCAGTGGCCGTATCTTTGAAAACTGACTTTTAAACATTGATGTTTATCCGACTTATTTACTAGGTCCAAATATGTTTAAGTTTTAACCGACTTCAAAAAAGTAGGAGGATCTGAAATCCGCGTATTCTTTATGCGTGTCACCTCGTAACTTTACGTAACAGTTGGTAGCGACTGGATGAACCGATTTGATTAGGTATTCTTTATTTATTAAGAGGTAGTCATCTATGTATCTAATATTAGTAATATTTATTTTACATCGACGCAGGTAATTCTTTTCGTCTGGTCAGTAAATTTTGGTGATATTTTGCGGGTATTTTTTGAGTTATCCTTAAAATAGGTAACTATTAATTAATGTTCGTAAACTCATTACTTTTTTGTGCGTGCTCCAATTTTTATGATTCATTTTTTAATCGAAAGTTGGTGCGTGTCGTATGGATACATATTTACAATACCTAATGCATTATATTAATGCGGAAATTATTTACACAGTCGATATTTATATTTGGGAGACATTTCACCATTGCTAGTATTGTCGTCTACTGGCATGTGGAAGTGCTATAATTAATAAATACAAGATCCAACCATTCATCGCCCTTTGTACATCCACTCTATTAGACATAGATCTCACTTAAAACTTGCTCCACTTTGGCTCCCGTATTCTTCAAGTACCTACTTAGTCCACCTTATCTTTGAGTGCCCTGGACTTCTTTTTCTAAAAATGTACTTATATTGGACTAAACAAAACTTACAATAAAGTAACATTTATTTTCCGTTTAAATTGAACTCTTTTGTCTGGGATTTCGATTCTTATTCGATATAACTAAACCTCATCCAACTTGTCCTATGAGGCACAGATTCATCTTGAAGCGAAGCATCAAAAACATCATAATAACTTTATCGACTCAATTTTAATATAAGTTTGTATACTAAAATATTGCATTAAAGCCTTTCCGAGAATTTATCCAACTTTGGCTACATCTCGCGTTCTTAAAGTATTTACACGAGCTGACAGAGTGACACCAAGAGACTTATCTACTTATGTACTAAATGTCACCAACTTTCTTGGATGTTTATCGGCGTGGCGGTCGATATAAAATAAAACAGATGAGTTTTCTTTAAGAAAGTTACGTTTATGGATATTTTCTTACAAAATGAACTTGTACAAATCCCTCGATCTCAGCACATTATACATAGGCATAAGTCTCAAGCAGATAACATTAAAGTTATAAACATTGTCCTGCGAATAACCACTAATTGTACTCTAGAATTACGACTCTTCGTTTTACCAAACACTAATCCCATAATAATTGTAGCAATTGTTACTGGAGTAAACAAGTAAATCAAGATTTACTTAATGGCGTTCATTAAATTTTTGTGTTTTGAAAAAGTGAAATATTTCACAATTTAAGCGTTTATAGCATTTTTAATAATGATAATTATTATTGTTAAGCAAACTGAACATTCGATAACTACGATGAGCCAGATTTTGTCACAACATTTCAAAATATCGCTAAAACATCTTTGTATAAAAATGTAACCTTCTTATTTCATACACTTTTCACTAACTTTAAGAAATACATTCTTGGTCACTTCAAATTTTATATACCTACCAAAATTGATATGAATGTCTATAGTGGACAATAAAATAGTGATTATGTTTTAAATGGTACGTTACTTAAATAAGAAATGAAGAACTTTGCAGGAGAATAAGTTTCAGATAATTTTATTTTGTTGCAGTTACCTCATCGGAATCGGAAGGTGGCCCTCCATCTTTACAAGTTTTGGCAAAATCCTCGGTTTACAATGTTGGAGAAAAGAAAGGAATCTATTGCAAAGGAGTTAACTTACAAGAAGTAAGTATTGTGTATCATACAATATTGCTTCAATCAATTATGAAGCCATTAAAGAGCGCAACTGTCTCATACCTCACAAAATATTGATGAGCACCGCACCAAATTGGATATGTTAGCATTAATATGCTTTTATTTTCATAGCAAGTCAAATGAAATTTTTTAGAATATATAGATTGTAATGTTATTCCTAATAAACGCTACCCTACCGAAAACTTCATATAGAATCCATAAGAAGTCTATATTAAAGACAATGACCAGCCTGAACCAGTGGACCTACCATGAAACTTTGTACAGAACCATTTATAATATAGCGATTCGCAGAATTCTAAATCATTCCTTAGATAAACAGAAATTTCAAATAAAAATATTACAAGGTTTTTTATAAAATTTGTCGCCTTAAGGGATACAATAGCACCAGCCAGTAAAAATATAATTTTCCTATATATTTTTAGCATGCCTATTATTAAGTAATTTTAGCAGAAAATATTTTGCATGACAAATATAAATTTTCGTGGTAAGGGGGAACGAACAAATTGCAACAGCTAAATGTAATTTTGCATGAAACTGGGTGGTATTTGTTTACTTCAATTAACCCGTTACTTTTTATCCAAAACGGTACCTGTATTTGTTATTTAATTTGAAACCAAAACGAGTAAAACTCATAAACTCACGTTTAATTAAATATTTTATGATTTGATATTTGATACTAGTAAACTAGCCCCGCATCACTTCAGAAATTAGTCCCTTAGTAGCCACATTCAGAAGTTAATAAACTTGAACCTACCACTACTTTGTATTTTATGAATTGAATATAATTAAACAAGCACTATTAGTCAAGTGAATCTTGCCCCAATGTATTAGTGAAAACCACAATCAAATGCCATATTACATACCTAACCTAACTATCCCCACACACATAAACCATACCATATAATAGCCATGTTGCGACGTGAAAGAGTCACAAACAAACACACTTTCACATTTATAATATTAATAAGGATTTCTTCATAGAAATAAGGAAGCAAACAAGCATGTAGTAGGTAACACCCCTCCGCCGCGTCCATGACAACTTAGACGGACCTAGAAAAAGACTCAAATGACCATCTATGTTTTGTTTGGTTTCAGAGACTGGAATGGTACTCCCCCTCGAACGAGATAGTCGAAGGGAAGTCTACCAAAAACACCAGGGTATTCGTAGAAAGACCCAAAGGCGGCAGCCTTGCTAACAGCCTTGTGCCTCTCATCATCCACACCACAAACATCTCGGACAGTGGAAACTGGACTTGTAGGTCTGGAAATCTCAGCGAGACTATTGAAATTCTTGTTGGCGGTAAGATGAATTCTCCTTTATGTTCAGACATCCATCATAATCCTAAAACGATTTACAACTGTTTACGCGTTAAGAAAATTTCACTCACTGTAATATTTTACAACGATGGATGTTCTCATTTTACTTACTAAGCTAAAATTTATTTAGGATTTAGTAGAAATTTTAAAACCTGACTTACTCTAATTTAAGGTAGGTACCTAATGGGATTTTTTGGTTTTTTATTGATATAGAAGGGTAATAATTTCATAGTTTTAATATTTTAAAATATTTAAAGATTTTTATTTTTTGAACCACATTAAATTTTACAACATGAATTTTAATACGGACGTATTAAAATGTTTATTGTATTCCCGGTAAATCATACCTGTACGTATTTTTATATTTATTACAAGTAATAAAAATGGTATTGTATCATAATTTCTTACCATGTAGATGCATGTAGATGTGTACTCGTAATAATAACCTTTCAATTTCCCTTCGTCTACTTTGGTAACTAAAGTTACGTAACCAGTTACAAGAGAGGAATTTTCTTTCGCTGTTTGGTAACTAGTTGTGAGAGGAGAATTTATCGAAAACATTCAGAACGATTATAATTATATTTTATGTATATTTCTTTCGTTTTGCTTTGCGAAACGGTGGTAGATGGAAAATATTTGACTTTCATACCCATAAGAAATAATTTTTTTGAGTCGCCTGATGTGAAAAATCGTTTTCACAGAAAAAGTCAACTTAGATGTAAAATACGAACATATCGACGGGGATGAAGGCAGGTCAGTAAAGCTGGACTGCACGGCCAAGGGATACCCACTCCCAGTTGTCCAGTGGTACAAGGACAGACGACCCATTACTGGTAAGGATTTGTAATACTTGTTTTTTCTTTGAATTAATATCACGCATGCCCACGAATATTGGTAGGTAGGTACATTGGAGGAATTTACACAAATGTGTGGGAGACGGCGAAGGTTCGAGTTACGCGCTTTGATGTGTGACCAAAAACCGTCACAGCTTTGAGAGCTTACGAAAACCACAAATGTGTCAGAAACTTCGCATAATTATTTTCGAATGTCATCCTACACTTGTGGGTTCGCGTATTAGCGCGAATGTGAGTAACAACCTTAGGAATGTCTTGACTTATTCTTGAATAAGTTATCTCGTTTAAGTTTGGATCTCTAGTTGTATACCTTTGGCTAGTTGTTCCATCAGGAAGTCGCGCATAATTCAAAGCGCAGTTTTGTCAATCAATTTCAGTGCTTGTCAATTACTGTTTCAATGAGCTTCAATATAAACGATTGCTCATTGGTTAAGTACTTTTTCATTTTTATCAATTTATTTTAAATTAAGACTCAATTACGTTGTTTTTATTATGTTTTTTTCCAATGCCGGTAGTAATATCAACAACAAATACAATATTAATGCAAATTAATTATTATGTGATTGCAACCGCAAACCTTAAATGCTAAATCCATTATTAATTAGAAATTATTCGTTTTGTGGTTATTTAATCTACATTTTCAGCTCGTTGATTTAGTGCCAATGGTCACATATTTTAGGTTTAAAGCAAAAATGTTAAATTCAGCTATTTAGTGCATAATCTAATAATGTGACGGAATTAATTGCGTGGGGACAGTAAACAGTTTTAGTTATTTCAAAATGTATGGAGTCCCGGTCAAATAAATGTACATTATAGTACTGTTTAAAGTTATAGATGATAGTTACGAAACTGTAATCGTTTCTAAGTTGGCTTCACTCCATTAATGACCCACTATTGAGCACGGGTATGTCCTCTTCAGTGAGAAGGCCTAAAATACTGTCCACCATTCTGCTCCAGAGTGGATTTCTGGATGGTTGATCAACACAAGTATTGAAACTTTTTATTCCACATTATATGCAGATAAGACGACTATAATCCAATGATGATAACCGTGACCGTTAACTTTGCAATTTTTCAAAGCACAGCACAGCAGCGCTCAAGCCGTCGGGCTATGAAAGCTTCAATATTTCCAAGTTAGGACTTGTTAATCCGTGTCGAATGTCAATGAAAATAAAGTTATTCGATTAAAAATAGTCATTGAAATTTTCACAGGTATCTACCTATAGTACAATACCTTACCATAACCCATTACCGATATATTTACTCATTGACTCAAGCAAACTGTCACATTTAAAAGTAGTGTAACGTTGTTCTGGTCCATAAAACAATCTCTAGAAAAGAAGAATTAATTTGAAAGAGTAAAGATAAAAACGAAACAATAAATATAATTATAGTATGCGTATGTAATTTACGTAATAGCATGTTTGCTTAAAGCATATTTGTATCGGATTACTACTAAATACCCGTCCGTCACTGGACTCGAGGAGCCACTTTAGTTAGTTAAATTTTACTGTAGCGGTTTTACTGTAAATCATGTTACAAATTTATTAAACGGCAATAAAATATAACCTACAATATATTTATTGTACACGGTAGGTATACCAGTTTTGTTCTAATTAATAGAGATCTCTCGAGACTCATGAGTAGGTATGTGATATTGTGATTAGAAAGATTCCTAGCACAAAAAATATCAAATCTCACTCATAAACATTTAATATTATTACTGGTATAAGCACCTTACCTTACGTATGGATTGATGAAAATTCATAGTTATAGCAAATCTGTATACTCCTAGACCGTAACTACATAGTAGCACAGTCACTATAAATATTAACTATCTATTAGCTATGAATCGCAGTGTACCTACTCTACGTTAACAGGAAGCCATATGATGGTTACATGACTAAAAATATGTGTAATTTTTTCTCTCTTGTAAGTCTTCATTGCTATTTACAGAGGAACTCGTCAAGAAGTATGTGATTAGGAAAAAGGAGGATAACTATCAGTTGGAAATTAAGAACTTGACTCACCGCGACTCCGGGGAATATGTGTGCAGAGTGACGCAAAAGGCTTTGTCTTACTACACGGACAAGCGAGTCCAAGTTAACGTTCAGCGTAAGTAATACGGAGCATTTTCAACTAAATTGAAACCGAATTAGGTTCAAATTTATCTAGATGGTTTATGTTATAAGAAAATTATTTCCTATAGTTAGTAATTCTCGAAGTTTATATTGGTTGATTGACAGATTAATTGAGGTTTAATAAAGAAGGTCTTTTACTTAATTCCCGTGTACTTTTAGGATTAATTGCTCTATTTTCTAAAATCTGTTTATCAGATCTATACTTTTAAAATACGATGAAAATAACGGTTATATTCTGATTGAATTCGGAATAATATTAGGTATATTGATAACCTATCGACAAACTATTGATACTTAAGCAAAAGTACACTACATAATTCTGAAATGAACGTACTTAAAACGTCTGCAGAATGCAGTAACATGATGAAATCTATATGTAGTTTAAAGTATAATATAATAATGGTTTATTTGTAGTACAGTATACAGTTTTTTTTTCAGATAAACCACTATTAGTTAACACCTTGACCAATGATGTATTTACGACTAGATATGGTGTCCAAGAAGTTTACGTCCTTATTAATGAAATGTAAGTAATTAATCAACCAATATTCCATTCTGAATTCAACTCATTGTAGTGGACACTTTAATATGATTCCGTTAATCACCATACGCCCTGAAAACCAGCAGTTGAAATTTTATTGCCGCCATTGCTAAAAGCGCTCTCTTTTCATAATTAGATATAGACTAGAGAACCGCCCGCGCTTCGCTTCGGGACCCGTAGGTAACAGCCGCGTAGGTCTCGCTCCCGTAGGAATTTAGGCTAAAAAGTAGCCTACTACTCGCTCTCTTCACTCCACCCTGTCTGAGGTGTGTGGAGCCCTCGGGACAGTTAGTTCCCCTTTGGGGGTGTCTCTCGCGGCCCGTTAAAACGGGCCGGTCCTTGGGTTGGGCCCTAAGGCCCTTGGTTGTCCATCTGTGGTTAACCAATAGGTCAAGTCCGGTGAGTGGTGGCCTTTTTACAGGCCACAGAGTCTTAAACGGGATGGGGTTCATCTTCGCGCCGCCCAGGCGATCGAGGCCCTACCGGGTGAATCCCGCTGGTGGGAAGCCCAGCAGGAGCCGATCAGCGCCGGGCGACGACTTACGAAGCCCCAGTATCAGTCAGTGCTAGCCCCGTCCCGCGCAACCAGCAAGTCGCGCGGGAAGGCCCAGCGGTCCGGTGGACGGGTGTGGAGCGGCGCCAGGTCCTGCAGATGCGCGAACCGCGACGCGTCGACACGCCCGAACATGTTGCGTGCCAATTTCTCGATGAAGTCGTCCAGGCTCTCGACTCGAAGGTCCCTCTGGATGACGGCGTTCCTGACGTACCTCGGCGCACCAGTCAGCCGGCGCCTGAACCGCGCGCATCCTCTTGCGCTGCGGTTCGCTGGCGAGCGCGTACCACGCCGATGCCGCGTACGTGAGGCGGGATCTGATGTAGGTCTTGTAGACCCCGAGCTTCAGTCCGAGAGGGAGGCTCGAGGAGAGCACTGGTTTCTGCCATCGCGCTTCTGGAATTCGCGACGGCTTTCGTAACCTGTGGCTTCATCGAAAGTCTTCCGTCGATTTTGCCCCCAGGTATTTGGCCTGTGGGGCCCATTGGATATCTTGTCCGTGAAGCTCCAGAGTAGGGTCCCGCCTGTTGAGGTATCCTCCTATGTTCACGGCCTGCGTCTTCCCGACATTCACCGACAGTCTCCACGCGGCGAGCCATTCGGGGAGGGCATCAAGCGCACGCTGCATCTTGACGATGGCGTGGGTTCTATTCAGCGACGTGGTGATGTACGCCACGTCATCGGCATACAGGGCAAGCGACGCCCCCCTGCCGCCGGGATGTCGTCGGTGTAGCAGGCGTAGCAGACCGGGGACAGGCAACTCCCTTGCGGGACGCCGGCTGCGATCGGACGCTCGGTGGATTCGGCGTCTTCAACCACTACTCTGAAGCTTCTATTTTCGAGGAAACTGGAGATCACCTTAACGGCACTCCGGGGCGCCGACGACTGCGAGATCTTGTAGAGAAAGCCGTCGTGCCAAACACGGTCGAACGCCTTTTCCATGTCGAGGAATACTGCACACACACGTTCTCTCTTATTTAGAGCCGCGGTAACGGTGTGCAACACCCTCGACAGTGTAGCCGTGCTGTTCAGCGGCATCAAAAAGTAGCCTTCCACTTCTATTGGCAGCTAGGCTATTCCACCCCGGATGCTTGCAGTTCCAGTCGCCCGCGCCCACCACCGGTGTCGGCGAGTCCAGCAACTTGCGGACATCAGCCAACAGGATAGTGCCAGCGGGCGGGCGGTACACTGAATACAGCCGGAGCGGGGAGTTCTCGAGGCAGAGCTAAAGTAGCCTATTACATTTGCCTATGACTTAAGTAAATTACATGTAGTATTTGATAGCGTAATTCAGAACTTGCAAATGAATTTTAATAACGCCATCTATTAACAACTCCGAAAATAAATTTCTAGCAACTAACAAAACATCAATCTTCCCATGGGAATGGGATGTTTTTCCGCGGTAAAAAGTAGCCTACGTCACTCTCCACCCTCCTAACTATCCCCACACACATAAACCTTACCATATAATAGCTTTGTTGCGACGTGAAAGCGTCACAAACAAACAAACAAACAAACAAACACACTTTCACATTTATAATATTAGTAAGGATTGATGACTGCAAATCTATAATGTAGGTAGTAGTTTTAGAAGTTTTTTAAAAAAATTGCAGTTATCTTATAAAATAAACATATTTAACTCCATTCTATTCTAAAAGCGTTCTCCATGGATATTTCAATCCATTTGCATACAACTAAACTGCAATGGCACGGAGAATTCCAACGTACTGATTTATAACCTTTTTTTGTCCATTTTTGTATCAGTGACATGTTAGCTTTAGCTCAGCTTTAGTGTCGCAACGAGAACGTTTATTTAGTCGTTCAGTTAAGCGGTTCAAATAAAATTACCTACTATGTTGAGCTCTCATATTATATGTTGATCAGAAAACTTCCCATTGATGGAGATCAATATTTTACAAATAAAATTATGACTATTAAAAATGTAGTTATAAAGTGATGCAATAAAACAACCTTACATATTACATAACGGATGTCGTAACATATAACGTCAAAATACAGCAGTCATGAAAAATCGATTCTAGTTGATATTTTACCGCGTATACCTACCAAGCAACATCGTTGTGGATACTAAAATGTCCAAGGATTTTGGGAGTATTTTATATTATCATAATGTTGTCTTGTTTTCCAGGAAAAATATAACCTGCAGTGCTATAGCCTACCCACCCCCTACCTACCGATGGGTCAAGCGGCACGGCTCCTATGACGAGCCCATCACTGACCCTGACACGGTAATTACTTGTTTACGAAAGAAGTAGCACAATCTTGTGGTTTTACATAATATGTATCTACCTACTTCGGTTTGCTTTACTTTACTTACGAAAGAAGTATCACAATTTTATGTTTATACTTATCTATATCATCTTGCATTTTACCAAGCAAATGATTTTGAGCCTTCCGATGAGAAAGCAATTTAGTTGGTTATTACTGGTTTTCTTTCTACCAGTCCCTTTTTTACTGAGGTTAACTGCCTGTTCCTCTTTTATTTAACTCAGATAAAAAAGTCCTCAGATAATAATATTTACTGATAATTTTTATAAACTCATAGCTACATAACTTTTCAGAATAACTAATGTGTATGTATCTTAATTTATTGAAATGCAAAATTATCATAAAGCAACATTAGTATGATTATTCTTTATCAACAGTAAGGGATAGATATTGTAGAGAAAAATTCCGCATACTTGTACACCAATATACATTTCTACGCAGTATTTTCCACGCTACTTCTGAACCAATTAATCATCGATTTAAGGTCATTCATAGCGAAGATGGAACGAGCTCCATTCTTCAGCTGAGGGTTCGTGACGAGAGCTCTTTAGGAGAATACAAATGCAGTGCGAACAACACCAGGGGTCATGTAGCCATTGTATTCCACGTCTCACTTGGAAATAAGCCCAGCCCTCCTGAAGACGTAAGAATATTTATTATTACTCATGCTTTCGCTTTCAAATAATCTCTTAAATTAGAGTGCAAATTCAAAATTAAAATTGCTCTCAACTCACTAAAATTTTTAAGCTGCTTAAAATGATTATTGCCAGTGGAATATCTCCGATTAGTTAAACTTCTTAACCTATTCATAATGTTGTTCTAGCATTTATCCATATTATAGCCTAAATGTATGTTTACGTTGTACGTCCTTATCTCTTTGTCTGCTATATCATTGGTATAACCCTTAAGCTTTTGTTAGCTGGAAAAAATCTCTATCTCAGCAATAACGCTGCCCATTGTACCACAATTGTTATGTTATTCCTGATGTCATTGTGTTGTACAATAGAGAGTATCCGTTTACCTATGAAAGTCTGATTTCCATCTCTAAAAATTTATGTAAGGAATGAATCCTATATTCTCTGGGCCAAAGTTGGCACTATTAACACTACTGCCTGCCAAGAGATTTCCACTGTAACAAAAATTTTCATAACTGTTAAAAATATTATTCCAGGCAAACCTATTTGAATCGTACACAGACAGACTCGTCTTCAACGTCACTTGTTCCACCTGCAATTTCCCATCAGACGAAGAAATTGTACCTAATCCAGAAAATCTTCCAGTATCAGGTAAGTATCGGCCAATTTTCACAGGAAAAATATTTTTACAGAATCAAAATCAAACAAAAAATTCTATAGGTAAGATCCGATGGCCCGATGTGCTAATAGACACAAACCGGACAAAAAATATAATACATATTTTCACCTTCAACTGAAACTTCCACGTCTCCTAAGAGGATTGGTTTTTCCCGTATCTGTTTCTCGACCTTCTTTGCTATTACGTACTGTTTCCCACAGGTACGATAAAACAAATAATAATAAATAACTTATATATTTTATTTATTATTTTCTCCAAATATGTTATAAAATCTGTACGTCCAGTGCACTAATAAATATTAGCCTATTTTGTGTAGATAATATCAAACCTGTAAAAATCAAACCTGTAAAATAAAAGAAAACCTGTCGCATCACATTGAGGTAGAAGTTTTCGAATTACCAAATATTACCGAAATACTTTGTTGCAAATAGTGATATAATAAAAAATATATAATTTAATGCAGTGAACTTAGACGATTTAATAATATTTAACTTAGTTAACAATAGATATTAAGTATTTAGGAGCCTGCCATTATTACCTCTTTCAATATAGTAAAATTAGCCATTTTGATTATCTCATTATTTTTTGCAAAATGTAATTCAAAAATAAAAACATCAGAAACGAGGAAAATTTCCTCGAAAATTTTGGACAAAGGCAAAAAAGCTTTTTTAACACGATTGCCATAATTACAGGTTTCAAGTTCCAAATGGTTCCTGTTAATGAGACCTACCCACCTGATTGGGATACTGCTATGGAGATCATTGTTGAAGCAAGCAACGGTAGGTTTATTAAAATAAGGTATAGGTATGCCAAAAATTTTGCTTATCTTCCGGCATCCATAAACTTTTGGTTTTGATATATAAATAAATTATGAACTAAATAAGCAACTTGATGGGAAGTGTTTATGGAGGATCAACCTCAAAAATGTCTTTAGGCTGACGAAAATGAAGCCCAACACCAGCATTATAACTGACTCTAATTCTTAAAAAAATAGGAACACTGTACAATAATAGGAACAAAAGTCAGCAGATTATTAGTAGATATTTATTAGATACATGTACTCGTACTACTAATCATTACTCGTCCATAAGAGCGTACTTGTCTATCTGAGTACTGATAACCGTGTGGTTTGAACGTTGGACTCCGGAACGAGGGCCTACGCCTAGTTTCAAATTCCGGATGCACCTGTAATATTAAATAAGCATATTATTATTATTAGAATTTCATTACCATTTGCTTCGGTGAAGAAAAACCTCGGGAGGAGGACCTATACTTTCCCATGTTCTCCATAATGTTCTCAAAGACTACTACTGCTTGGACTATAACTCTATGACTCATACTTAGGTACCTCTCACAATGTGAGGGAATACCTGTGCCCAGTACCTAGGACTATTATGAGTTACAGTGATGATGATTCAGTAAATTAATTTTGCCCTTGATAACGTAATCGCCCACTACAACGATTACCTACGAAGGTTTCTATTAATTAATTTAATTTTTCTTAGAAACATTGTACACTGTCGGTCCTTTACCAAACCGGACGGAGTTCCACACGCGTGTCTGCACGCAAAACGCCGCTGGAGACTCCGAGTGGTTGGTCATCACTCCAAACCCCAGAACCGGCCACGCTATCAAACTTGTTGCATCACTACTCCTCCTTGTTATTTCTGTAGCCCTACTCCATTGTTACTGAATATTGTCACAGCGGAATAATTATTATTTTTTTATTTTACAATAAACAGGGATGTTTTGGGATTTTTTACCTTTATTTATATTGTAATTTTCTTATTTATCTCATTAATTTTATTCCATTTATTTTATTTTCTATATATTCTGTTATCTATTAATCACTTGAATAAAATTCATTTTTGGTTAAGCTTACTCGCGAAATTTTATGTACCTACTTAACATCCTCATTAACATTCCAATTCGTTTATAGGTAGGAAATGTTTTATTTAAGATAATAAATTGTCTGTTGTTAAATTTTAAACGTGTTCACTATTGTAAAAGGTCGCTTCAGATTCACGCCGCGAACTGCAAACAGCGTACAACGCCTGTAAAATAAAACATTTTAAGTTCGCCTACTCGAAATAAATTGCCGCATTCAGTTCTTCATTTATATCGGGCATGAATCTGGAGCTGGCGTAAGATAATTACCGTGGCCTCAACTATTAAATTCATATATATTATGAGTAAATTAATTATATCGCTTCGTTAGTTTAAGAGAAAGACTTGCTATTAAGGGTAAAAGGATTATGGACTGCAATTTTGATAATTTTGTAAAGGATAATTAATTACGATCTAACAAGAACACAGCAAGAAAACAGAAATCCCAAACAATAAGTGAAATAAACTCATTATGTTAAATTAACTGTTTTGGACGCTTTTTACTGAATCTTTAATCAAGCTTTTTGTATAATCAATTGGATTAAATAAAATTATTGAATAATTCTTAAATTGATACTCAGAAATTGGCTTAAACTACAATGAAACAATATGAATATTACAACAACAACAACTGTGCAATATTATCACTGTATTCGTTGTTATACGAGGTTTTTAAAGAAATATTGCGTCCACGTTTGTACCACAAGCTTTTTCAATGAACAGTGCGATTCATTAGCTTTGTAATATTCCTTATTAACGTCCTAAAATATTTTTTTAAATACCTATTCTACAGAAATCTTAAAAATGTGTAGACAATAAGACAGAATGAAATTGTGACATGTAGTTATTTATGTACCTGTGTTTAAGTAAAGCTTTATTTAAAATTAGGTACCTATTCTATTCAAACCAATACCAAATTGTAGTGACACGTAATAACTCAGAGAGACGTTCGATGAGAATGTGGCACGACTGTAATTGTCAAAGCGTTCGTCTATTACACTACGAGTATAATTTACTACATAATAAGAGAATTACGCGATCACTACAATCTTATTGGTTATTCTACAGCCACTTATTGATTCTATTATGATGTGTAATGAACATAATTTTAATAAGTCATATTTATTATTAAGTTTTTTAAGAATATTGTAGAATAATTTTATTGAAATCTAAAAGTAATGATTATTAAATGTTTATTGACTTTATGAAAATTGACTGCCTCAAAATTACTTCTTATCCGTAAAATACAATACCAATTATGGACAGTTTAAATAAATTAAAATACCAATAGAGATAGTATATTTAATAATGTATTTAATTTCTAATTGTAAATAAATCTTTTCATTTAGATTACTTAATAGTAATTTATATGTCTATTTCATTAAGCTGATGCGTGTGTATGTATGCACAAGTTGTATATTTGAGTTCACAGTTTTATAATGTTATCCTTAAGATTTACCTTTTAAATGTACCTTATTTTGTATTTAGTAATTAAACAGCTTCCCTAACAACAAACAGTAATCGGAAAACTCAAGAAATAATTTTTGGTGAGTACCTAACTGACAACGCGATCCGCGGAAATGCACGATGTGCGCGTGAAAGTGCTAAGAACTAAGATGTCGAACTGGTGCGTGCGTAGTCCCCCGAATTTTAAGCTAGTCTTTTATGTAATACCTACTATTCATGTAGGAATGGCAGAGACACATTTTGAATATCTTGACTTTCATAAACACCTCCAGTCGGTATCCTTCATTTCTATTGTACCTTATCGTGTAAAAACGTCAGCTGCGGGCAACTTGCTACTTGGGGAACGTTATACGCCGTATTGTAGATCGCATATTGTAAGTACCTACTCGTAATGTCATTGGCATCTTATAACATAATAATATGGTGCTGTGATTAACGGCTTTGTTAAATAATTTATCCAACCATTTCCTCTGGATAAGTTAGAAGATCAATTATAAGTAATACATTAATGTTATTAGTGTTATTACTAATGATTTAAGGATTATGGATAGATAAAATATTGAGTAGGTACCTATTGCCGAAGTGTCTGCAAAACTTTTTCCCCTTATCCTGTTGTCCAATCCAGTGATTTATGTCGATATAACGATAGATAGCGTACGATAATATCAATAAAATCCTACTTGATACATTTTTTTACAAATAAATCAGTTTGTGGATTTCATAAATTATAGATTAGATTATGTTACTTATAATATATTATTACTGATATTATTTTAGTATAGCTGCCATATGATGCTATCGATAAAACTAGTTATCGAGGAACTTATTAATTTATGTTACAGATATTATTTGACCTAATGAACAAAAATGTAATTATAAGAAGAAAAGCAAGTTGTTGATATCGTAGTCAATAAAAATTGTCAATTTTGTGGACGCTTTTCTATCGACTTTACTAGGAGGCGATTTCGAAGTTAATGTGCAACAGGAAGACTGAATTTCCTGCCCATTGATTATCTATCCGCTTCCTAAATTGACAACATTAGATCTGCGCCTTCAAATGTTTCACTATACCACGTATTTATTAGCTTATAAAGCGTATGAATTGAAAAAAATCAACAAAAAGCATTATGAATTGTTTATTCACCAAGTGAACAAAATATCGTTGTTTAGCATAAGATTTTAAGCTTTGGTAAAATTTAATCGCTAAGTAAAATCCAGATTAATTCAGACATTGTCCATAACTTTCTAGCATCTAATATTTGCAAATAACAGTAATTTTAATAATTATATAATGCAACTAAATGTTGAATAATTTCTACAATATGTCTCTGTTTTGTGTATTCTGTATTGAAATTTGATAAACTTTAGCCTACTATGAAATAGTAGTTTATGATACTCGAGAATGTTTGCAAGTCTGTATCCAATTTTGTATATACGTTAAAAATATTGCTGTTAATAAATGCTCCATGTATACACAGATGGTTACCGATACAAACTACTTTGCCTCCAATAAAGGTAGTATACAAATAATTTGTTTTTTTAATTAATATCATAATAACCCCTTTTTTCTTATACGAAGACAGCTAGCCTTAGTTTAAAACTTTGCTACCACAAATTCAAACCAATGGTTAGATTAAAAAGTTAAAAAAGAAAAAAACGAGAACATGTTTCACAATAACAATGTATTACATAAAAGTAATTAAATTTAATATTAATTTAAACCATTCTCATGAGAAACATAGCGGCTACGACGATGATCGCTATCCCACCAGCAAAGAAGATGCCATAGAATGTTGAGTCTGACAATTGCGTGGTCTCGGAAGCTGCCGTGGATTCTTCGTCCTCTGTTGATTCATCAGGTTCTTCTGGAAGGTCTGGCTTCTCATCTGTGGATGCCACGATCGATTTCGTCCATGGGGATTTACCTTCAGAGTTTACAGCTCGCAAACGGACTAAATATTCCGTATTTTCATCCAAATCTGGTAACGTTAAATAAACACCTGTAAAGTACAACAAAATTAGGAGAAAAATTATAATCTAAGACACAGAAAGCTTACCTGATTAAATCAAAGCGGTATTGATCTTTTTTAGCAGTTCGTTTTTATTACTCGTATGTCATAATATTAGTAGTAAGAATTAAACATGTCACAACAATGTGTTATTCAAATTAATAGTTACTTTATCATAATGTAAATTTTATCATGTTACTTTTTCCCGTTACGACCGTTTTTGAAGGATGAAAAAACGTTCGAGAAAAAGCGGCAACAAATAGTCTTGAGGGCATCGTTTAACTAATATATACCTAATAGTATGTAACTGAACAAATAATATTTTATAAAAAATTAAGGGTTTTTCCCACACACGGCGGAAATAACACACACTGTTGCTTACATACTTCACAATAAGTAGTACATTTAGGTATGCCAACGAATGAAATGATAATTGTAATTATTGATGTTTATTAATAATCATTTAGACCTTCACTATTAACATCGTCGGGAATTACTTCCACAAGTTTAGACCGTATCCAATCAGACTCCTTTAGTTTTCTTCCTCTTAAATTTTTTGCCTTAAAATATTGAACATCCACGCCTGTAAAAACCAAATACACCAATTTAATTAAGTGATTTCTTCAGCCAATTAAATGAACTACATAAAAACCCTTTCAGATTAGGTAAAATAATTTTATTATTTCAAATGCATTTATTTTGTAACTTATGGAAATAAAGCATAAATCATATGAATAGCACATACTATTCACTGGAAAACTAATATCCTCAGGCCAATTCATTTCGAATTGAATTTTGTCATAATCACTGTAGGGTTGTACCTGTATAAACAATAAGAAATAATTAATTAATGGGAAATAAAGTTGAAAATTATTTCAAAATATGACACATTCTACCATCTATCCGCTATCCGTTACCCCACGCTCAACTGGTAAGTGCACCAACTGAGTTACAGATTGTCTATCAATTTAATACGATTAGTGTAATTTTATGAATAAAAACCCATGAGCATACGCAGATAATTCGCTTCGTTGTTAAATAAGCGACAACACAGGTATTATAACATTTTTGTATGAAACCTGGTATGCCTACAAGTTAATTAAAAAAACTCGTTTTAGCGTCCAGTGATGAAACGTATATCTTATAAAAAGCTTTACAATGTTTAGGTACGTAAGTTTGAAAGATTTCTGTACAAGTTTAAAATTTTACTTGCTTTAGTTGCGATGAATATTCAATTTTATGAAACGTATGCTCTCCCAGAATTACCCCCTGACAAGGGAATTTCTCAATGTTTAACAGCATAGTTTTATTGGTTTGAAATTATAATTCAGTTAGTATTATAAAAGTGGGATTTTAAACTTTTCACACAAGCAATTAATTTATTAGCAGAAAAAATAAAGAGATTTACTTCACTAGGCTTCGTCGGTTTCTCAGTTTTAGCTAGCAAGAATGTTTTATATACATCGCCTTTGAAGTTTTTTGCTCGACATCTATATTTTTGATTCCAGGTATAAGTGTTCGGTGCTAAGGTCAGCACTGCCTCGGTCCCATCCTTATTTAGTATAACTTTGTCTGGACCAAATTCGGTGAAGATTTTATCGTTATCTTTCATCCATGTGTACGTCGGAATAGGATATCCATTCGCTGAACAAACTAGATCTACACTGAAATACACAAAATAATTTATTTAATTGTCTATAACTTAGTGGAATTCATAAGATTTTAAACTTTTATCATAGCCGACAAGACATTTAAACTGTCACGGTAACCGTCGCGACGGTTCCCGGAATCTTTGCAGTAGATTTAAGTGGATACCGACTCACGATATTTATAATTAATACCGATATATCATCCATACAAAATAAATAATAAACATCGGGAGTACAGTAGATATTTCAGAGGTAGGTACTACAGTGGGGGGACATAATACTATAGTCGGCACAATCATAAGATTCCGATATGAAGGCTGTCATCACAGTGACAATAGTGAAGTACAACAAAAATCGATGCATTAAATAAACCGATTTATAAAATTAACCGATTATAAGTAATAAGACTTTCTAATCGTTTCGTTAATTAAGTTCGGAACGATAATTTATAAACCGATCTCTGATTGTTTTCTTAAAATCAGTTAAAAACAGATGTAGCGTTGAGATTAACACCGAAAGGGATAATAAGGCAATTTGACTAGTAAGTTAAGGTGAGGAAATTATATTAGTTATTAAAATGGAAATTTCATTAATCTAGTGAAAACGAAGAAACTATTAAACTGTTAATAATTATCCGATTTGAGTGGAAAAGGCTTAAAAACGTATGTATCGGGAATTTATAATAGCTACGAAAAATCGCAATGCTTTAGACATATTAAGGAATCTATAACGATTTGTATGTTGGGTGTGACATGGTAGCACATACTTTCGATTATAGTAATGTATCGATTATGGTCGATTCATAAATTGTTTCAAGAGGTCACATAACTATAAATCCAGCCTCCTTATAAAACATTGTAGTGACGTCTTAAATATTTGTTCAATTTTACACAATTTATGATGTAAACTGATTAAAATAAAATTAAATTATTTATACAATTTATAAATAACACAAATAAAAAACAAGCAGGGATGGTTTACATATTTCGCCAGAATTTCTAGTATTTACCTATGTAAGTACGTATAAGTAAGTAAGTACCTATCTAAATACTCGTAGTAAGTAAACAATATTACTCCAATTCGTTTAACCCGCGAGTTACTTGCGTTTAATATTACGGACTAATGCCTAATTAAAATATTTAACAAACTGTGGGCAATTTTATAACATCATGCTACGAGCAATAGAAGCGATGTACCAATAAAATATGTTGCAAAAATGGGAAGAAGTGTTTATTATCTGTAAACATAAAAACAATTTTCCAAAGCGAAGAGGAGGTGGACTCACAAGTACATTAGGTATGTGCCTACTTATAAAGCTGCATTGATAATAAATATAAACTGTATACTGTATATGCACAGTAAATAGTGCATTGCATAATTTAACCAAAGTGACCTATTCACTACGAAATATCTTCACTTCATAGTATCATTACCAGCGGTTCAAATTAAAAAAAAATATTTCCGTAATAAGTAAGTTGAAGACGTCCATACAAGGTTAGTTTGTGTTCATACATGACAGACGTCATATCGGAATCTTATGATTGTGCCGACTATAATGGCATTCTCCATCAGTCGATTCATCGCGATGGTGATAAGTTTAGGTGACATACTAAAACCATTAGGAATCTAGGTCAATTTGGCATTCTTTGGAAGAACTTCCATAATATTTTTTAATTATTATTTATAAGGAAGTCCTGCCATAAAATGCGAAATCTAGGTTTAATTTATTAATCATTACTTAAACACGCACTTGAGCAATGTGGTGTGGAGTTTGCCTTCCTAAGGTATAAGAAATATTTGCTCAGAAGCGCAATTAATGTGTTAAAGCCAATTATTTCGTAAAATGACCTACAAATTGCGCAGATGTTGAGTTTTTTTGCGGGACCATTAGCATAAAATAGTACCTATATGTTTCAAGTACAGGGGTCTATTCTGGACTTAATTATGAACTGCAAAAATACTCGTACAATCCTAACAGCGTCAACACTAAGCTTTACACGATTGCTTTACCTAAGAGTGCGATTTTAGTAAAGCAGTAGCCGCCCCAAATATTTCAGTGCATTTGTAGTTGTAACGACCTACTACCTATACGACTTACACACGGCTCACTTTTGCCGCCAATTACGTACATAATATAGTAGAAGATCCGAATCTAAGTCGACTTTCACCGGCTTGATAATAGAATCAAACTTATTTTATAATAAATTTCGTATATTAGAAAATATATTAAAAATGGGTTGACAACAAAAATCCTGGACAGAATATTTTTAATTATTTTTTAAAAAAATATTTTTCATAAAAAATGTTGCATGATGAAGATAATAATAAAATTTTATACTGGACTTAAAGTATAGAACATATAGAATGTGCAGACGTAGGGTAGACTATTATTTACCTGGACGAACTACTGGGTAGACAGGTATAAACAGGTATGTCAATACTAGTTACTTTTCACTCGATTTGATAATAGTCTGCACATTCTATATGTTCTATACTTTAAGTCGAGTATAAAATTTTATTATTATCTTCATCATGCAATATTTTTGAAAAATTATTTTTTAAAAAATAATAAAAAATATTCTGTCCAGGATTTTTGTTGTCAACCCATTTTTAATATATTTTCTAAGATACGAAATTTATTATAAAATAAGTTTGATTCTATTATCAAGCCGGTGAAAGTCGACTTAGATTCGGATCTTAGACCAACACAATACAACTTTACTCGACGATCTATGTAGCATGAACACTTAAAATCAGCATAATCGAGAGTCGAATAGTCCCCCGAAGCACTCTCGCCCTAAGTGTAGTCTCGAGCGCTTTCGAGATTGTAATCAAACTCTTTTTTAGCCTCTTAACATTGTTCGTCAGCTTTACGGGAAATAGCTGTATTTTTAAAGAAAAAATAATTTAAAGACTTAAAAAAAGGATTATTCATATAAGTTACATTATATTCATTGTACTCATAACTGACTAAGGGTCTCACCAAACACATCAATGTGGAATCGATATAATTGATAAGTTGGTTAAAGATAAGATTTTGACCTGACATTTAGACCATTCATCATAGTACAATTATGACCATACATCATAGCACGACTTTTGAATATGAACTTTGCTTTAACGAACGAAAATCTCTCGAAACGAGTGACTAGACTATCGATTCGGAAATAGAGTTCCAAGTTGTTTAACTCGATCAATCAAACAATTTACAAATACCACAGCTACATTAGGTATGTTGGTGCTACAATGTCTGAAGCCGTCATGTACGTCACGAATAACGTCAAATAACTCCGAGATCTTGTTACGTCTTGTGTCGTGTAATAATTATATTTAGCCTAGAGACTCAGTAGATAATATTATTATTTTATATGAACGATAATCAGTTCTGTACAAATATAATCAATTTTTTTATAGACAGCAACAGCAAAGCAGCAATGAGCCCTTGTTGGTTGAATGTAGCTGTATAGTGACTATTTTCTGTTCTGCAGTGGCGGCCGTAACACAAGTCAATTAACGGCTGAATCGAACAAGAGGGTTGTATCTAGCCAGCCAGTTCTTAACCGCCCTTGAAAACTTACTTGCTACTTTCTACCCTCAAAAAATGTATCGGCGGGTCTCTTGAAATTGACTTTTTTATTAACCTTAGGAATGCGGTAGAACAAAATCCATTCTTAGTAGACGCCTTGTACCTAACTGTAAACTACCTCCCTGCCTACGTGTTTATAACTCAAACAGTTTTCGTTATTTCTCAATTTTTATGTTATATGCATGTGTATGCACTTTTATGTATACGTGAGTACGTACCTAAATGGGTTGAACATTGGTGAAGTAAAAGATCGTAAGAAAACTAGCATTACGATACCTACTTCCCCTTAATGTTATCAAGGTGAGCTAAGACTGTCAATCACTTGATCAGCCTGGGGAACTACTGCCGAAACACATGCGTGGATACTTCATGTGTATACGCTTATTAAACGCGTATTAAAAGGATAGTAAGTATTCAAGTATTCTCTCTTTGAATCTGTTAATTTTCAGACATCCTGAAAGGATACTTCAGTAGCTACTAATCCTATTTCCGCACTTGAGACAACCGTCAACACGTCTCAAGTGTGTCTCTGCTCTTGTTTGTAATGTACAAAGATGCAACTAGTATACAAACAATGTACAATACTGAGAATTTACGCCATTCATTGCTTGTACATACCTACATACTTGTAAAGACAACTAAACATCTAATTGGAACAAGGAATGTAGCAAAAATGTAATTGTGATTTGTAACAATTACAATGTTGCTATATTGCTGCATTAGGGCAAATTTTAAAACATTGGCTTCAACGCCTTTAACCCATTAATGGGCTACCTACCGTAGTTCACGGGTCACTTTAGCGCGCCGCACCCATTCGGATATTGTGAGTATAAACTTATTTTATAATCTTAATCCTACTAATATAATATAAAACTCTTGCGTTGTTGGTGATTAACTAACAGACAACGCACAGCCGAAAGTACTGAACGGAAGAAGCTGAAATTTGGCATGTATGTTCCTTGGGGATGTAGGGGAGCACTAATAGAGGATTTTTGGAAATTCCACCCCGAAGGGGGTCAAATAGGGAGGTGAAGTTTAAACGAACCCACGCGGGCGAAGCCTGCGGGCGGAAGCTAGTTACTTAATAAATAAATTGGTGTGCAGCAGCTTTTACACACTTTATTAGTATCCCGCGGGATCAGACCATTTTCCGGGATGAAGTTGCTCGTGTAAGTCTGTCGTCATGATCATTCTCGTAAAAGCTACAAATGTGCCAAGTATCATCTAAGCCAATTTCGGGACTTCCTCGGAGTTTTCTTGCGTTTAGTATATGAATTTGGACCTAATAATGTTTCAAAATAAGTTTCGAATCGCCTCAACCCATTAGATATTGGTTTACTACTGAGCACGGATCTATTCTTATACTTTAGGACGCCCAGGCTTGCTCTGCAGGGTAGATTGGTGAAGGATTTGAGGCCCTAAAAATTTTAACAACCCACTGTAATGCACTGTTTTCAATGTATATAAATGTACCTACTTAAGTAAGTACATTTTGTAGTAACCGATTACCTATGTATGCTTTATGTTCAAAAAATAATGTTAGGTATCTTATAATTATATAAAACCTTACTCCTCCGAAACGGCTTTACCGATTTTTACCAAATTTTATAATTATACATATTCAGTAGGTCTGAGAATCGGCTACTATCTATTTTTCATACCCCTAAGTGATAAGGGTTGTTCACCCTTAACATTTTTTGGCAAAACAACCTTTGCCGGGTTGCTAGTATTTCTATAATATCTGTGGTTGCCAGTTGTATGAAGCAACTAAGAATATTTTCCTCTTTCGCAAGATACCTCCAAACTAATGCAGGTATTGCCGTGTTTCGTAAACTTTAAGGGCATTTAAACTGTAATTAGCTGTCTAGGTCTAGACATTTTGTATTGAAGTACCTGCGAGTGTGAAACTAATCGTTATAATTACCTTTCTCCTTCTGTAGCATACACAATTTTTGTTTCGTTTGCATCTTTAAATACTGGAGGATCTGTAGCAAAAAGAAATATTTAAAAAAATAGAACATTGTGGTTCAGGCAATTGATTAGAATAGGATCGTAACTTAGGTACTATTTTAACATTTATGTATTTTAAAATGGTTAGATAAGTATTTGTTTAATGAGTTTGTAGAGATTTTATGTTGAAACTCAATCTTAGAAAAATATACTTAAGCGCATGGTTACGAAAAATTAAAAGTCAGTTAAAATCATTTTTGGCCGTAGGTACAAGCGAGTAATTATATCTAATAATAACATAAGAAAAACTGCAATAAGTAAATGCTTAAATCAATTTAAATTAAACCAATGTAACTACCAGAGCTATTTTCATTTTATACCAACATGACATAAAACATTATGTAGGTACCTACATATTCTATTCATGTGCAAACTTAATTTTGTTGTGGACTTTTCGAAAGCCAGTAATTTGGTGGTACTCAATACACATTAACTAAGTACGCACATTTGAAGGAATAATAATATTAAATATTATTCGCATTTATTAATGTTCACAATATTTTATGTAAGTACTTTTTATAAACTTTTTGCTACCAACGCGTCCTTTTAACCGTAAAACAGAGTACCATCTGTCAGCAACCGAATTAACTTCTAAGACGACGCGCTTGAAGTCACATGGTTGAACCCTTTCACTGTCGCGCAATAATCAAGTGCCAGGCATAGCCGCTAGATGGCGACAAAACCGAATCATGATAGGCATTTAAGTAAACTTTGTTATTCAAGCAAAAACTATCAATGAACCAAAGAAAATGTAAAAAGCAATAAAGTTTTTGTCCTCGGCTTCTACCACGTGAAATACAGGCAACGACAAAATGCCTTTATAATGATACCACGGATCGAAAACTGTTGAGCCGGTTACACTTTTTTATAGGCGAAAATTAGGTAAGAAAATAACTTTTAAAATTATTAGTAAGACTACCAGCCTAAAGTGCCAATACTCACAATTTACTTGCAGCGATATATTCTTCGACTCCATGTGGGTACAGTTATCAACATATGGACTTTCTTGTACAGCCTCACAAGTATAAGGTCCGCTATCTTCAGCTTCCAAAGAGGCGATTGTGAGCAGTCCCTCAGAGTCAACACTGTTGTATTTCATCATAATTTGGTACTTGGAATTCGATTCTGAAAATGATGATCAAACTGTGTATTCCGTAATACTTAATTAACACGCTTGACAAATTAACGTGATGTTAATTGTCACTTCCTATCAACGTGACATGACACAAAAGTTCAATTAACGCACACGTAGCGAAGGACAGCGTGACTATGAAATTGAATATACCTAATATTTTTCTTACAATCAAATAAATGTACCTACGACAATTGTCAATTTAGCAATTAATAAATTATTATCAACAATTATCACACACTTTGGTCGTAGTATTGAACTAAGCAAATTCGGGCGCGATGGGTGGTTAGATGGGTGACCGCCACTGATACAAAAATTCCTAGAGCGCTTTCCTGTTTCGTAGGGACCGTAAAGACAGCGGTACCATTTGTTATCAATGGCTAGCAATCGTTTATTTATTTATTTATTTATTTATTGAAGTATAAAAATATTGAAGTACAAATGGCGAGCTTAATGCTAATGCATTCTCTACCAGCTAACCATTAGACCAAACAGAGAAAACACGATGAGCGGTATAAAATAAATATATGTACCTATATAAATAACCAAATAATAAATGCATAAAATAAGTATTATATATAATTGACATATACAAACTACATATTATAATATATACAATATAATATAATAAATATATACCATATAATATATATAAATAAGTATCTTACTTAAAATAAATATATGTACAAGAGAAATGATGACAGTGTTACGAGCGACGTTCTAGAAGGAGAGCCTGTAGTCTTTTTTTAAACGTGAGTTTAATAGCGGGCCCTCTAATATCCCTAGGAAGAGCATTCCAGAAGCGAATTGCCTGCACTGCAAAGGAATTGGAAACAAAACCAGATCGATGTAGAGGAAAGGATAAGAGATGGGATTCAGAGGAGCGGAGTTGACGGTCGTGGGAGGAACAAAGGAACTGGAATTTTGACTTTAAATAGTCTGGCACAAGGGGGTCGAAGAGGATGGAGGAGAGTGAGCAGAGGGCTCTCAGTTGCCGTCGTTCCCGGATCGAAAGCCATTTAAGCTTAGAACGGTAGCTGGAGATGTGATCATACTTACGTATGCAGAAAACAAAACGAACGGCACTGTTTATTAGCCGGTCCAGCTTGTTAAGTTGGGCTTCAGTGAGATCCAAACAGCACACGTCACCGTAATCGATGATTGGGAATATTAACGCTTGCACCAAATGAACCTTAGTTGCGACGGGGAGAAAGTTTTTCAGGCGATTAAGTAAAGTCAGCTTAGCATTGACACTTCGACAGATTTCAGTGACGTGGGTGCTCCAACCAAGGTCGCTATCGATATAGAGCCCAAGATCTTTTACACTTGGGGAGTACGGTATTGCCGAGCCCTCAAACGTAATAGGTGGCATTGAATCAATGTCTAACTTAGCCAATTGTCGGGAACTACCGACGATAATAGCTTGGCATTTCGTTGGATTAATTTTAAAGCCAAACTTCTGTGACCATCCAGAGACTCTAGCCAGGTCGATATTCAAAATATTAATAGCAGAATTCATGTTATTTATGTCGGCCTGGGCGTAGATTTGGAGGTCATCAGCGTACAAATGGTAAGAGCAGCCAAGAAGGGGAGTGAGAGAGTTAATAAATATGGAAAAAAGCAAAGGTGACAGGATTCCCCCTTGTGGTACACCAGAGGACAAGTTATACCAGTCCGATAGCGTCCCATCAACCTTAACGGCTTGTTGTCGACCACCGAGGTACGAAGAAAACCACGCCTGGCATGCGGGCGAAACCTGCAGTTTTGCGAGCAAGGCAAGGAGAATACCGTGGTCAACCAAATTAAAGGCGTTAGAGAAGTCAATGAGAATCAAGATGGTGACCATTGTACTCTCCATGCCCTCCCGAATATCCTCAGTAACTTTTAATAGAGCAGTTGTTGTGCTGTGCCCAGGCCTAAAACCGGATTGAAAAGGGCTGAGAATATTATTCTTATATATGTACGCGGAAAATTGCCTGTGCACAACAGCTTCTAATAATTTGGAATCGTTAAGCCGTATCAGAATCAGAAACATTTAGGCGGCATAGAAACTTACGATACTTGAGTTGAACACTAACTACTAAAAATCCACACTTGAGCAGCATGGTGGAATATGCTCTAGGCCTTGCCCATTACACATTACAGGAGGCACGCTTACTCGGTAGTTGACTATTATAAAGTCAAGGGATTATTTAAAGATTTATTAATTTTATTTTATTAATGCTTATAGTTGCTCGTCTGCTCATTATTGGCTATTAAATTAAAAACAATGGTACCACTTACCAGTGATTAGTTCTCCATATCTATACCACAGTATTCTTGGCTCCGGATCTCCTTGAACTTGACAAGACAGTGTTATGGACCTCCCTATGTCTACCGTCACTGGGTGAGTTTCCGTGAAGCGTGAAGGTTCTAAAATAAGTAATAAAATAAACAATAAAATGAATATCGTTGTTAATATTATTTATTACACGAGCAATAATTATGATTTTAATTAAACTTTACTCATCACGGGTTATACACGTTTTATTATTCGATTTGCATGGATTGTAGTCATAGCTGAATCCAGTAGTATGTTATGTAAATCTATCAAAACATATGTGGGATTGTAGTCAAGTTTAAGGGTGCGGTTCCATTGAGGCGGAGCGGAGCAGAGCGGAGAGCGATTCACCAATCATATGGCTTGAAATCCATACGAAGCACAAAGAGTAATGTGGGTTTCAAGCCATGTGATTGGTGAATCGCTCTCCGCTCTGCTTCGCTCTGCCTTAGTGGAACCGCACCCTAATACTTACCAAAAATTAAAAAATAACGTGACGTACCCAAGTTTTCACCTGCACTATTCAAAGATACTATAGATATTTATATACATATATGTAAGTCTTGGATTATAATATGTAATGTTCAGTATGTTTGTTCGTATAAAGGGATCGTTAATAGCTCTAGGTCATAAAACTCACGATTACAGTTCAAAGTCAGTGTTATAAATATTCGATGAATACTGCAATGCACGTGATGGAAAATGCGTTTGAATAATAAGTATCTTTGACTAAACTTGAAATAGATCAAGCTGTTCGGATACTACGAGTATGTTCGGATTCGGATATTAAGTAGTTATGTTTTCAAAAATAATAGAAAAAGGTTGGTATGTTTATCTCCCTTGTAGTAGGTATATTACTCTTTTTGTCCTTTTAACAGAACTTTAAGTTGTATTAGGGTAGCTTTCAAGTTCGTGTACGATATAAATATAATTTAGATCTGGCTATGACCTGTGACCATCGCAAGTACTATACCTTTAGTTAAAACGTTCAGTGTCCGGAATGGAAAAAGTTTAAAATTATTATAGTTACTTACCAATAACGCATAGAGAAGAATTGTGCTTGATATCTCCGGATCGGCACGTCCATACGCCAGTGTCCTCCACTGCGACGCTGGTGAATACCAACACTAGTGCTGGGACTTTGGTTCGGAGGGAAGCCTGATATTTTGATGAAACCATATTCTCCTGCGCAAACACTCGGTTGCGAGGATCGTGCTCGACTGGTTTACCATCTGGGTTAAGCCACTCCAACTAAAATTAATCAAACAGCTTTTATAGGATATACCTACAGTAGGTAGGTATACCGTATTTTTAACCGACGCGACGGTAAAAATAAAGATTTTTTGAATAGATGCAATAAACTCATAAGTTTCTACTGGATGAAAACAATTTGGATAATTCTTTTTATATTCGAAAGCCGTAGAAGTAGGTACCTACCGTACTTGTCGCATTTGAGCACCATGAAGTATTTTATGTTGATATTGTGACACTTGTTTTTTCTTTTGAGTTCTTTTGTAAGCAGTCGGATTTTTTGTTTTTGTAATAATATTTTTAATAATTGATATTATATCGGAAGCTACCTTAATTGGAAAGTTAATATTCGTTTTTGATGAATATTTTAAACTGTTATAAACACCGATAAAAAACTTTTTAATTGTAACTGCTTAGTTCATAACTTATTTCTGGTCATAAATTATTTGTTATAAAAAAATGTAATTCAAATATAATTCATGTTGTTATTACCTATAAGTGAAATAATGTGTATTTAGAAACTTAAAGATATTATAATACCTAATGTACTCGTAAGTAATAATAATAATAATACAAAAAGCAGTGATCCTTAACACTTGTCGGCTGGTGAGGAAATTCCTTCAAACCGATCACCCAATCACTGATACACACGTAGAGCCACCAGATACCACAGATATTACCAACTCCCAACTGTCCCGACCACAAAGCCATACACAAGAAAGTCATCTCATCTTGTTAAAAACTAATTTACTCTTGGCCTAGGCCCGTGTATTTTAGTAAACCGGTGCATACCGAGATAAAGTACAGCTTAAAATATATAATGATAATAATAATACTTTGCATTTGATTTTGTTGGTAATTCTTATATAAATAAATAAACGGATACTAACGAAATTGTTTATCCATTTGGTAGATATTTTTATGTAAATAAGACTTACCTCTTGATTTTTACTTGCCGCTACGCAGCTTATAGTTTTACGGACTCCTGCTAATAGGAAACTCTTTTCTGCGTCATACTTTACAGCTTCCACAGTGATTCCGCCTGTGTCCTTAGTTTTCGCCCCATAAACTGTAAAACATCGTTGTCTTAAGGTGCTACAACCATAATACGTAAAACCGAATGAGCGGAGCTCAAAAACAGAGATGGAATGATTTTATATAAAGGCAAATAGTGAGATAGCAATGGTTTATTTTAGCTTTAATATTATTGACGTAAGTGCCAATTGCATTTTAATTTTTTCTTTGAAAACTGTTTCGGTTTTCGAGTTTTTCATTCTTATGAAAACTTAGCTTTGATTATTTACTATGTTTCAAAAATATTTTCATCAACTAATTATTAAAACTTTTGTAGTACCTAAACTTGAAAACCAAAACTATTTGGACCTAACTTTAATTTTTTGACGTGACAACGTTACGTTTTATAAATCGATATACCCGGCTGCACGCACGAAAAACATGACGTCTATGCGTCGTTATCTGACGTCATGAGGCGTGATGAGGCGTCCCATGTAAAGCTTGAAGTGCAAGCGAGAGCGCGGAACGAGCGACAAAGAAGCACAATCGGCCTTTGTCAATGTAACTCTGACGTCTCTTTATGCTTTTTATCGAAATTATTTATAACCAGCCAGGTTTGTTTTGACTTGTTTGTGGCACATTGATATGACATAATATGCACAGACTAGCTAAAGATTAATGTTTCGTTATACGGTATGCAACGACTAGTCTTTTTGGTAAAATATTTAATAAAGGTTTTTAACTGCAATATAACAGTAAATAAATTATAACTAAGTATTCAAAGATAGTTTAGGATGACTATTAGTGATTATGCTACCATTCCATAAGTATTTTTAACCAACTTCAAAAAAGAAGGAGGTTCTCAATTCGACCGTATATATGCTTTTTTTTATGTACGTTCAGCGATTATTTCGTCGTTTATGGGCCGATTTTGATAATTCTTTTTTTGTTGTAAAGTAGATATGCGCAGTGGGGTCCCCTGATAAGGAAACGAGGATCTGATGATGGTATCTCAGACAAATCGAGGGGAACTTTCGAAAATTGTATGGACAACTAGTGTGTTTGTTCATGTTATCATAAGTACATTAAAGCGCTACCATTTCATGAAGATCTGGAGTCGATCTGATGAAGCCGAAAGACAGTCGAGGGAACTCCTTAACGATTTACTGTAGTTATCTAGTGTTTGGGCTTCATTAATTTGTAGTGACGAGAACTTTACACTTACATGTTGAATTGAGTGCCATCTGGCGAGTAGTTTTTGAGTTATCTCTACTTATCAAGATTGAAGTCGGTTATTTTTTTTTGTAAAAAGCAATTATCTTAAGACGTTGTCACATTCAACTATCAATTTACAGACAACCAATTTTTTTCTATCGAGGAAACTTCTCATTTTACTGGTTTTGCTCTTATGAGATTGTTTATTATATAGTGAAGATATATATATCTAAATATCGGAGTATATCTCCTATATTTAAAAATAATCTTAGATTTAAAAGTACCATATTTCGGATGTAGCCCCTTAAAAATAGGTTAAACAATAGTAACTTTCTTTTTCTTTTAAGTAACCAGAACTACGTTTGATGTGGGATTCTTCAAGAGGAGAGTGAAAAGGCTTTAATAACTTAGTGCACCCACCATCTTAGACTTGATCGACACATGCCATGAGATGGGATTGTCTACCTAAAAAGCCTTCGCCTCCCTTCGAGTAACATGGGTAGGTAATCTATGTTTGACCTTACGTTATCAACTATCTTCTTGAGAAAATTTATCTAAATCAGCCAAGAGGTTTAGATTTTTATAGAAACTTTCATCTCGTATTTCAACTCTTTAGGGGTTGATTTTTGAAAAAAGTTAGCCTATGCCGAATTTCATTGAAATCGGATCGATGGTTTAGCTGTGAAAGTGTCACAGAAAGACAAACTTTCGCATTTATTATTTTCTGAGTATGGATATGGAAGTATGGATGGTTAAAAGATTTAAACTGCCTTGTGAAGACAATCGTGTTCATTGATCTATATCCAGTGCAATATTAGAGACCCAAATAACGAGTAGCTCCACAGCTCTTCTTGACAGCATCTTTGATGACGTCACTTATGTTATTTATTTTATTTATTTATTCACTTTATTGTTTGTATACCAAAATAGAAATGTTTAAAACAATACAACAAAGGATACACAATACAAAAGGCGGATGATCTTGTTAATGATGATTTATTATGTTAATGATCTTATTGGAGATGATTATAAATTTTAATAGACATAAAACATACCTGCCCTATAGAACATATAAATGAACACTACAACGTAAAATATCCACTTCATATTTACGTATTTAAGGACACTGCTGAAAGTACTTTCACCTTTCAAGCATTACTTGAAAAATATTTTACTTTTATGTCACAGTTCCCGTGATGACAGTTTAAAATACCGTGTTAGAGTGAGTCGTAATGTTGTTCTACATTACCTCGGGACATTGTTTATAATTAGGTCTCCAAATTAACACCAATTACTTTTATTATAACAATGTCACCGGCTGATCAGGATATTCTAATTTCAGCTACTGTAGGTACTAGCTCCATGCTTTCGTGATGGATAATAATAATGATGGGAGAAGCGGGCTGTTTGTGTTGTAGATAATTATTATATTGACATCCCACATAAGTTATGTTTTAAGCTAGAAATAAGATATACTTAGCAGAATGACTTGAAAAACTTACATAACTTAAATAATTTAAAGTCGGTAAGGCCAAATGAGCAGATAAAATGAACTTTTTGAATAATTACTTGTAAATTATAGGTAATAGTATTGAGCTAAAAAACACGGTATTGTATAGAAAGTATAGATACCGTACCAACTCATGAATAGTATCGAAAGAAAAGTATCGTACTCGTAAAAGTATCGTAACAACAGTCTCGATACTTCAAAGTATTAAATACTTTTCCTAAGCAGGGGAGAGGGGAGGTGAAAGAAACTATGAAAAATCATCCTCTGTTCTAAATATGTCCATGTCTATTTTTTTATATTAGGGAAAATCACGCGGACAGCGCATTGTACCTTTACAAATTTAAAACTAAAAAAAGCACAGGCACATAACTTTAGGCACACATCAAAGATTCCATTTCTGACCTATTCCGATCTAATACCAAAAAACTAATACCACAGGTATTAGTTTATTATCCCAGTGAAATTCTATTCCGAACGAATACCAGTCATAAACGAATCCCAAAATTATTAAAATGGTATGAAGGTACAGTCAGTAATAAAAATGCTGTGAAATTATGATATTTAGTAATGTATATTTCAATCAAAATCAGTCTTATTAAACATGTTCTCCTCCGTACTATCACTTAAAAATAAAAGTTTACCGAGTGGTGAAACGTGCGCAGGAAGTAATAGCTTAGTTCACCCTTTATTTCGCACTACAATGAAGATCTATTATTGGGTACGATACCTGTTGAAAACTACTCATTGAGTAAAAGTATCGAATGCAAAGTACCGGTATCGAAAGGTAAGGTACTCAACACAAGAAGTTGTCGATACTTTTTTCGTGTCCCTAATTCAGCTCTATTAGGTACTCAATAGCTAAGGGGGTAAGAGTACAAACGCTCAAGGTTGTTTGCTCGGGGACGCGCCTTGCTTTAATTGCGTAGTTTATTTTGTCCTATATATAACAATAGCTTAGAAAAAGATGAGTTACAATAACTGGCGATACGAATTGATTGAATTGACGTAATTGCGTCACTGCACGTCCGAGCTGCATAATATGTTCGTCACTGTGACTCTACATTTTATTATTAGTCACTCCTTGTTATATTTTCCTTATCAAAATGATGCATGGAGGTAAAAAACATAGTTGTAATGTTCTAATATTTTTTTCTGGTTAGCTGAATTGGTCATCTATGTGTGGCACTAAATATTTTATTAATAGGTATAATAGGTACTCTGAAGAAAAATGTTTAACCTCGAAATCTTTCATTGCCGTGGCTGTCCACATGTCACCTCGATGTGTATCGACCATCGTAACATCGATGTGTGTGTGTGTGCCCTCATTGATGAAAATCTATTGATTATTTATATTTAAATTCAGTTTTATTTGATACGTGAGTAGTTAAAGTATTGTTACGTAATACATGTATGCAAATATCTAAACAATACAACGAATGGCTGATAAAAATGTACTTGTCCCAGAACCACCTTTCATCACCGTGGCCTAAACATGTTGAAGAATATTGTTTTATCTAACGACTTGCGTCCCGCCCCTTGTGTACTAAACGTTGCATATTAGTGCCGTCTAAGTGCTCGACGCGGAAGGACATGCCTAAGTGCCTTAGTTTTCGCGCTATAAATATATGTATGTCGGAGCGAGACCAAAGTCCTACGTTGACCTAGTAACGCCATCTGTGAATAATCGATGTAACTAGTTTTGGGCATGGTCGGTATGGAGTGGGGGTGGAGATGAGATTATAGAGAACTAGAGCTATCATGATCATTCTGAATTGAGCGCTTAGACCGAGTGAACGTGTCGAACCCACTACCATACCGAACATGCCGCATTTCCAAGTTTAATCTGAATTAATTTTAGTCATAGTTTATTAGTGGTTATTATTGGTTGTAAAACTGTATTGAAGTGTTGGAATAGACGTTTAAACTCAGTGTACAGACTATTATTTCTTATCTCCAGTCACGTATAACCCAAGGTATAGCGACCGCTCTGACCCTGGCCCCGACATATAAGTATTCCATTTTTCTGTTGGTGGACATTTTTTCTTTCATCGCCGTGGATAGGTATAACTTCTATTTGAATGAGTTTGACCTCGTGATTGATCATTCGATAGAATGCCATTTCTGTTATGTGTATTTATGAAGTGTTTATGACTTCGAATAACTAATAGATTTTTTTGTTATTTTATATTTAAGCCTTGGTTTTCATCGCCATGCTTTCATTTCCGTGGTTTCCGTGGCCAACATTTGCTATGGAAATGAAAAAAAAGACGCGGCAATGAAAAAAATTTCATTGCCGTTCCTTGTAATACACTTGAGTTTCATTTCCGTGTCCTTGTGTTTCATTTCCGTTGCTTATGTTTTCATCGCCGTGCACAGTATGTTTTTGACTCAAAATCAGACATTCCCTTTTTACCCGACTGCGTCAGAAGGAGGACAATGTTTTTTAGTGTATGTATGTACGTGTTGTATGTGTGTATAAATGTTTGTATAATTATAATATATGTTCATTTCTTTGGCACGCTCTATAGTTCAAACGGCTGAACGGCTTTTGACACATAACGTGTCGTTGAATTTGTCATAATAGTGGTAGCATAATTGGCTAGTTACATTTTCAAAATGGCGCCCGCAAATGTAAAAAAGGGGATAGGTTTGTTTTTTACCTTAGCAATATGGGTACCAAATGAAAGATCGTGAAAAGACCATTTCAAAAAAATATATATCATATAACGTCTAATACTGTTTTCACACAAATTATATTATAAAAGTGTACCAATTTATACAGTCGGATTTTTTGTTTTTGTAATTACCACTAGTTTACATTAAAACTATTTGAATTACAAGATTAGGACAAACGGAGCTCGAATTTATAAAGAAAACCAATTATGCCTTCTATGGTTATCTCTAGGTATTTTGAAATTTTCAAAATTACTTATTTGCGATGAGTTATTCTCATTTTGTTGCTTTAAGGTACTAAACAGACATGCTTATTTTAGCATACTCTTAAGCATGCTTGTAACTAGCAATTGTGCACACTCCTAAATAAAATCAGTGCGAGTAGCACTCGCACCTATAGGGTTCCGTATAGGGTATTTATTTATTTAGGGGTATTTATTTGGTTAGTAATAAGACGGATGCCAAATTAATGTAAAATACCAGAAGAGCCTTACTTTACTGCCTTTAACTGAATATTAAAACAGACAGATATTTTTGCAAATCGATCTTTACATAAGTATAATCATCCTATTTGTTATTTTTTGTGTGGAAGAATTTAAATAAATGATCGCTTTTATTCTATTAACGTTTTGTGTAATTTTAATCCATTTGCAGATTTTAGTAATATAGAGAAGAATATTAGGAGTATAGTAAAAATTGAGAATCAAGTGTATGAGGCCGTGTATTTTGTAATGATTAGCAAGAATTGGTCTAAAAGGAATCAAAACTGCTGTTCATAAGATCTTGATTCCACCACTTGTATGAGAATGAAATTTGGGCAAGGAGATATTATAAAAAATGAATGAAAGTAGAATAAGTAAATAAAGACTGTTGAGTTACAATCGCAACGCTACCTAAAGACCTCAGTAAGTCTTTCTTTCTTTATTCTACTCCCATTCTTCTTTTGTAATATCTATTAAAATCTTAGGTACTCCCATACACAAACTCTGGGTGGAACCAATCCATTGTTTGTGGTATGATATGGGAGGAATTTATACGATCAGATGAAAAGAAACAGTCCGGGTATGTCTTTCCCTCTCGGAGACAGGCGTATATCTATTGTATGTAAGAATAATACTCAGTTAAAATATTGTGTTTAATATGGATTTTCATTTCCGTGGATGTGTTCATTCCCGTGGCACAGTTCTTTCATTGCCGTGGATGCTTTTTTCATTGCCGTGCACGCATGTTTCATCGCCGTGGAACAAAATTTTAAGTCTCTATATCTCGTTAGTTTTTTAAGTTATCTGCTAGACATTAAGCAAGGATACATACATTATCAAGAACTATAAAAAAATGCCAAAATTTTCTTTAAAAATCTTTAAGGTAAAAAAGTCCACGGAAATGAGAATTTTTATGAACTTGTTGAAATTGACCCATGGGGATTTACTGCCCTACATCTTACGAACTCTCGTGAAACTGGACTGGTAAATAAGATTTAAAATAAATAAATTAACCTCCCGATCTCTATCTACAACTTATGTTATGTTTTACAGTATTGAAATCATATTTCAGACACGTTTGATAGTCTTTGTCAATTAAACGTAGACGCCAATACTTGTACAGCAAATTGTAGTTCCTGTCGCCTATCCAGACACAAAGTTGCAAATTGACTTTTATAAGCAGTTATAAATAGGTAGGTAAGAGTAATCTAATCAGAAACATGAATGTATTGGGGCCAATATCGTTGCAACATGCGTGTACCCATTTATAGGTAAATATGTATTTTGTAGACTGCGTGACAGCTTTCCTTTTCCGTAACATTCTCAAAGGTGTGTAAAATCCCAATTTCCACTTAACCAGCGCGGTGAGCAGTGGCCTGCAAAACTCCATGTAAGATCTGACTTAATCTGTCTTCAGCAGGTGTCTGGAAGCAAAAGACAATAATAATGTTTCTTGAAATTTTATACATCATAAATGACACATTAAATTTTGTTAATGATTATAGAACATAATATTTTACGTTTCGAATTCGAAGTTGACGATACGTACGTAATACATGGATTGCCATGCCGGGTGCCGGGTTCGATTCCCAGCGAGGCGGTACTTTGAATGATGAGTTTGGGTGTCTATTCTCGGTGTGGGTGCATGTTCTTGATTTTGTGTTATCCATGGCAGCCACTACACAGGCACGTATGGGGTAAGTGTGAATTAAGCGTTATCGTAGGGCCATTTTATTAGGTCACATTTGACAGTTCGTCAAAATTTTACAAAGTAACCTTGTAAGGAAGGCACCCCATATTATTTAATATTCCGTACTTGATATTGTTAAACTTTTTACACTTAAAAGTAAAGAACTGACGTCATTACAAAGTTACGTCAGTGAACTCTATTTCTTTTTAAACATTAGGGATTTCGAGAAGTCGAACGAATCGTTAAAAACTATTTCACTATTATAAAATAAAATATCAATAAAATGTAACAAAAACCATTTTGTTAGATTTTAGGCCAAAAAATATGTAATCATTTATATATACTATGACGTCTGGCTCAAAATCCAGATGGTCAGTATCCAGAAACGTGAACAAAATGTTACAAAAAAAGTCATGATTTCAATTTCGCGCCATTATTTGACGCATTATATTTGTCGTTTTTTAGTCGTTGTGCGAACTGTACGCTTATTAATACTTTTTATAACAATCGCATTCAATTTACAGATGTTTGGAGTCCTTATCGATTAATTGAATTTAATCGATGTTTTTCAGCAAGTTATCCTCACTGTGAAGCAAAGAGAAACAGTTGTCAAATGTGACCTATTAAAATTAATCTTATTTGGTAGAATGTCAACAGTCATCTGAAAGTCCGACAATATGTCGACGCACAAAATGGAAAGGACATATAAATTAACCATTGATTTTATAAGTAGATGCAATTAATCTACATATTCATCTATCAGTGTATAGAAAAATATCGAATTAAAACCAAAAGTTTAAAAAAATACGTCATTTTGTAATGAATTAATGAAAATGAACGCTCTAGTTTAAACGACAATGCTGAATCTGTTGACCTAATGAAGCCCACTTGACTTGAATTGAAAGCATGATGCATTTTAATAAGTCGCAGCTGTGTACTAATAAATGTACCTACCTACTAACGTAATAGTGCCCAATTGATTTTTTATTTTAGATCTAAAATTAAATAAAACATTATCAAAATAACACACATCCCGCACCAAAATTCCTTATCACAGACGTCAAGAGACACTAATAGGATAAACTGTGTTATTAAACCTAATATCTGGCCATAACGACTATGCAACCACCACTATGAACCGACCACGTTCGATATGGTAATACCATATATCGAAAAATAAATAAATAATTTATTTTTCGATTAATATTTCTTTAAGGAAGTTTTAATTGCATCCCACATAAATGTCAGCATTCCACCCATTTTGCAGATTGACGGCCAGAATTTAAAATGCCGTAAGTACATTTAGCATGCAAGCTAACCATGAGCTCAGTTAAAAAAAATTGTTTTTTTGGGTGCGATTACTGCGTTCCCGAAGCAAAGAGGAGGTGGCTGTGGCTTATAAGTCAGATATTTCATATACCTAAATAGTTACTTTACTCGTATACTAGGTAGGTATATGTTACTTTTGAAATCAATGAATGAAATTAAATAGGTACAATGACCTTTCATATTTCATGAATCGCAAATGGTGGTGTACTTTCCGATATCGTCATAGTGTATTTTTGGCTGTTACACCCGCTAGAACGTGAACGTTGGCAAGCCACCAACAATTATTTACTAGGTAAAAACTCGTGCTATTAAAGTGAATATAATGATTATAACTAATAATGAAATAAATTAATAAACTAACGATTACTTATTTCCACCTCATATTATGACTGGCTTGTGCGAAGAATAGCGACATACTAAAACAAGAAATACAATAACAGCTCCAGCCTAGAGCGAACCAGAATCTTTTTTAAGCAATCAAGATCAATAGATTTGCAAGTTATTTTTTGCCCTAAGGACTAACCAGGTAATCAAGGCCCTGGGGCAAAGAATAAACTAGGGCCCCAACTAAACGATTTAATAATTTTTTGTTCCGTATTCGTCGTTCTCCGAATTCCACCCTTTCTACTCTAGATTTTTTCAAACAAAAATTACAGAAACTTGATGGGAATATCTCTGCATTATTTCAAATAAGTTGCCGTTTTTAAGGTCACGTTCCTGAAATCTTGCTTGTATTCTGAATGTGGGAGAAATTATCACTGGTTTAGTTTACTAAGGGTGGATTGCATTGTAGAAACCGTTATAGTTAGTGTAAAAAGTAACTATGAAAATAATTGTGACGAAAACCAAGGAATGTAACATTTCTGTTTTATAAAATCATATCAAATCAATGGTTAAGCCATTCATAGGTATTTTAAAAACAGTAAAATAACGTAATATTTAACAGTTACATTAACCGTTTGACTTCAGTCGGTTAAAGTTTTTGTTACTGTCAATTGTATTTCAATGAAAAAATGTTCATAAAAGTATTGACAAAATACCTGTATTCCCCTCAACCTCTTTTTCATTTATTTATGCTTCCTCCTTTTGTTTTTTTTTATGTTTGTCTTTTACTATTGTTGTAAAGATATGCTTTTTTATGTGTACGCCACTACTCCCTACCCCTTAATATTATCTATATTTCCTATCTTTTGCCTCTTTTGGTGGGTTGCCTGGAAGAAATCGTTATCTAGCGATAAAGCCGTCTATTGTTTTGTGCTTTTTGTAATACTTTTTTGTTCTTTTGTTTTATATTCCCGGTATACAAACAATAAAGAGTTTATCTATCTACAGTCTGTTTTTTTCGCTACGGACTAAATTGACATAAGCTGTGTTGCCAGTTTTTTGCAAATCATTAATAGTGATGTGCCTCTACCGTAACTTTACGTAATTTACAATCTAGTATCGTTTTTAAATAATAATAAAAAATGTGTATTTAAAATGAAATGACCTATAAGCATACCTATACGAATGTAATGTACCTTAAACTTGTTATTGCGTATTCTTCAACAATAAATAAATAAATAATTGTCGTATTTACTTAATTAAAATTAATAAATATATTTTTTATCTGTGATGCTCCATAGTTATCTCGATTTTTAAAAGATTCGTCTATTGTCAATTTAGTCCGCAGCAAAAAACAACAGACTGTATCTACCTACATGAATAAATGGTTTTGCACAAATAACTACGCAGGTACTTATGGTGTTACTGTATTCCTTTCACATACATACATACATAAATGTAATAATATAATAATAATATAGGAAATTAGGTACCCTAGTAAGTAGTAACAAGAATTCTATGCTAAGGTAATTACCATAAAAATGTACGATTCTATTGATAACGTTACATACCACGTTCAATAATAAATTGTTATACAAAAACCAACAAAAAACCAACAACCTTTGAATTAGGATTACCATGCGTTAAGCTAACATTACACATTTTCTTCAAGCTAATTAGTAGGTACCAATATAATAATACCCATATATCTCAAACCACTAATGTTTTTAAAACGAATTTCCTTCATATTGTTTTAGTGCTCATTCATACTGACTCGCGGGCGCGGTGGCGGGCGCGATGGCGGGCGCGGTGGCGGGCGCGATGGTGGGCGCGGTCACGAAATATCAAACATATGGCGTAATATCCAAGTGTTCACACAGGAATCGCACGTGCGGTCTAAGTAGCGGGCAAGCTCGCGACGATGCGCGCGGCGCGCTCGCGGCATATCAATGTGCATGCGCATGAAATGTTTGTGTGTGTTCACACTGAACTAGCGGCGGAGCGCGCGATTCAGTAGCGACGCAACTGAACTCTCGCGCAAAACGCCTGGCGGTCAATATGAACACGAGCTCGCCACGACCACCGCGCGCGCGCCCGCCACCGCGCCCGCGTGTTCAGTATGAACAAGCACTTACTTTGAATACAATATGTAACTGTATTTTGACTTTGTACAACATTTGCATACAATCCACACAAAATATGACAGTTATAAATATTTTAAACCACAAAATTTTCCTAAAATGTGGTTAAAGTGTTTACGTAAATCTATCTAAATATATAAAACTCTTGCGTTACTGAGTGTTTTTTTATGGAATTAAGATAGCAGACGAGCATGCAGCACCACCCTCCTTCCGCTGCCGCCCATAACAACTGTGAACGACCTAGAACTAGACTCAAAGGGACTAGGATGGTTAGTCCAGTTAGTAGACGATGTTAGAATATTAGTTGCTTAGTTTGTTAATAAGTATGAGGACAGGGACTGTTAGAGATAATTAGTCCTGTTAAGTGTTAGTTAATGTTAGTAATAGCCCAGTTAGTTATTGTTCTGATTCGGTCACAGATACGTTGCTACCCCTGAGGACTGAGATGGTCGCCTCTAAAAATTACACATTTTTAGAGGCGACCACCGGCTCCACAACGACTGACAGACAACGCCGCACAGCCGAAACTACTGAACGGAAGAAGCTGAAAGGAGTTGTTTCAAAATATATAGAGCCCCGGCCACCTCTTTGTACACCATCCATACTAATATTATAAATGTGAAAGTGTGTTTGTTTGTTTGTGACTCTTTCACGTCGAAACATGGCTATTATATGGTGTGGTTTATGTGTGTGGGGATAGTTGGGAGGGTGGAGAGTGACGTAGGCTACTTTTTAGCGCGGAAAAACGTCTCATTCCCATGGGAAGATCGATGTTTTGTTAGTTGCTAGATATTAAGTTCCGGATGTTGCTAATAGATGGCGTTAGTAAAATTCATTTGCAAGTTCTGAATCACGCTATCAAATACTACATGTAATTTACTTATGTCATAGGTAGGCAAATAATCTGATGTTCCAGTATACCTATCATATAATAGGCTACTGTTTAGGTGTTTAGCCGAGATTCCTACGGGAGCGGGAGAGCGGGACCTACGCGACTGTTACCTACGGGTCCCGAAGCGAAGCGCGGGCGGTTCTCTAGTACTAAAATATGGAGAATCGCAATTCAAACAGTTTTTAACTATCCAATCACTTCAAATTGGTTTAGTTTTTTGGTAAAACAAAAAAAATGTACAATTGAAATTGCAAAACAAAAACAAAAATCCGTCATGGCGGTAAGCTGTCATCACATGTCACGTTGGTTGATTTGATTGAAGTTTGACATTATGTTCCTACATTTCTGTCATATTAAAGTGACAGTAGACAGTTCTTGATCTATGGTCAATGACAAATTGGCAAGACGCCATGTTGAAACTTGATAAAAATACATGATAAATACAATTTTTGTACCAGAAAAGTATGCATTTAGGTAATTTATCTTTATTTTTCCCGAATTCCATGGATTTTTCTCGATTTTTCGAGGTACTGTACATATTTTGGGCCGGATTTGAAACATCTCCTTTGCCATGTATGTTCCTTGGGGAGTGTGGGGGAGCACTAAGAGAGGATTTCTGGAAATTCCACCTCAAAGGGGGTGAAGTTTAAAAGAATTCCACGCTGGCGAAGCCTGCGGGCGGAAGCTAGTCCACTATAATTATGTAGATATTAGTATGTGATTAGGTAGGTATATAGCATCGCTACTAAAAATAAATCGAATCTTAGCGTATAAAGGCGCTCCACGTACCACGGATACGCAACTAAAGATTTGCGTCGTCGTTCATTGTGTTGTGCCTACCTACGGCGAAAGACTGGAATAGCTTGCCCACATCGATGTTTCCGCCTGTGCCTGTGTAGATATGAGTCTTCAAGAGAAGAGTGAAAAAGCTTTTATAAGTTACACTTAACCCTTAACAAGCAGTAATATTAAAAGTGTATTATTTTTATGACTTCCACGTTTTACAAACATATTACGTATTACAATAAATTATCACTTTGTAAGTATTATTTACCAAGAAAATTGGTAACATTATCTGCATTTATTTCGCCGTTGCAGCTACGTTTCATAACATTCCCACAATTAATGTGTAGTAACAATAATATTTATGTAATGGTTAATTTATGTAAAGATATACTAGCTAGCAAACAACGTCGTGTTAGTACAGTGTATCGTTCATTGACATTCTCTTGTCTTAAGACATCAGTAATACATGATGTAGGAACAAGAAAGAAGCGATAAACCTACTTGTTACCAACACTGGTCCATTGCAAATACAAGAAATTTTACAGTTATTTTTATTTAAAGCTTTATGACACATCGGGTTTCGTACTTTCTCTCGTATTGTATTGTGCAGTATACCACAGCTACAGTGAGATGTAAACGAGACAAAAATAATAGGTTATGGAATTGATTTAAAATGGATTTCGGGATTTTTGGGAAGCATTTAAAGAAGCCCCTTGCCTCTTTAAATGTCTTAATCCAACAAACTCTTCAAAATTTTTCGTCAGTACCCAAATAATTAGTTTGTTTAAAACATCTTATTCCGATGCCTGACATGGTTTCCAACATTATGAACAAACCAAGATTTTGGGTCTTGCAGTCACGCATGCATTTATAGAAGTTCATAGCGATTCACAGACATGACAGTTAAAACTGCTCGGTGAAAATATGTTAAACAAAGATAAATATAATGAAAGTAGTTATTTTTTCCTCTAATAAATTTTTAAAAACTTTCAAGCAGGTAGATACAATGATTAGTCTCGCCTCCATGACTGTGATCCTTGCTATTGGGTCAAAAAATCGATGAAACAATTAAAAACGTGAGTACCCATTTGCATTTAAAATATTAAGTGTCATGTAGGTATCAATTAAAAATTTAAGAAGACCGCACAACATAATTGTATTGATGACATGATAAAAATTATAGGTAGGCACCTTACTTAAAAAACTAAAACTATTAAATGCATTAACTGTATTATAAATGCAAAGCAAATTTAACCACTAAAAGGTTATCTGGAATCGAACCTCAGCGAAGTATCCGGTAATACTTGTTATAATATTGAACTATCTTCAGAAATAAAGTAATCTGCAGAATTTCGTAGGAAGTTCGTAGATAACCTGGACCTTGCAAGATTTGACTCGAACATAAATATAAACAGTACCTGGTTGACCGAGCTTTGCTCGGTTGAAAATTATATTTAGTATGAATCGCATACTGATAAAATATGAATAATGTTCTTCGATCTTTCCGACATAATATGAGTTTAAAAAGAATTGCGTGTACTTATGTACGCACGTAAGAAGTTATACTTCTTTGGCATCATTAATAATAAATATTCAACGTTAATAATTTTGACAGCTGTCATCCGAAATGTAGGTCTCAACCAGACCTACAACTTTCCCAAAGACACCAGTGCTCCAGGAGCAGCCGTTGCCGGGATATCTCCGTTCGAAGTTTGACAGCTGTCATTGGAAATGTAGGTCTTGACGAGACCTACAACTTTCCCAAAGACACCAGTGCTCCAGGAGCAGCCGTTGCCGGGATATCTCGGTTCGAAGTTTGACAGCTGTCATTGGAAATGTAGGTCTCAACCAGACCTACAACTTTCCCAAAGACACCAGTGCTCCAGGAGCAGCCGTTGCCGGGATATCTCGGTTCGAAGTTTGACAGCTGTCATTGGAAATGTAGGTCTCAACCAGACCTACAACTTTCCCAAAGACACCAGTGCTCCAGGAGCAGCCGTTGCCGGGATATCTCGGTTCGAAGTTTGACAGCTGTCATTGGAAATGTAGGTCTTGACGAGACCTACAACTTTCCCAAAGACACCAGTGCTCCAGGAGCAGCCGTTGCCGGGATATCTCGGTTCGAAGTTTGACAGCTGTCATTGGAAATGTAGGTCTCAACCAGACCTACAACTTTCCCAAAGACACCAGTGCTCCAGGAGCAGCCGTTGCCGGGATATCTCGGTTCGAAGTTTGACAGCTGTCATTGGAAATGTAGGTCTTGACGAGACCTACAACTTTCCCAAAGACACCAGTGCTCCAGGAGCAGCCGTTGCCGGGATATCTCGGTTCGAAGTTTGACAGCTGTCATCCGAAATGTAGATCTCAACCAGACCTACAACTTTCCCAAAGACACCAGTGCTCCAGGAGCAGCCGTTGCCGGGATATCTCGGTTCGAAATTTGACAGCTGTCATCCGAAATGTAGATCTCAACCAGACCTACAACTTTCCCAAAGACACCAGTGCTCCAGAAGCAGCCGTTGCCGGGATATCTCGGTTCGAAGTTTGACAGCTGTCATTGGAAATGTAGGTCTCAACCAGACCTACAACTTTCCCAAAGACACCAGTGCTCCAGGTCAGTATGATGTTTACAAACAGTACCTCAAAGAAGTTATCCTAATGTTTCATAGATGGCGTCAGTATGATGTTTTTAAAATCTCTTTATCTCGGGAACCGAGCTTTTCTCGAACCTGGGACCTTGATAAATCGATTCCTTGAGCCGAAAACCCCCTAATCTGTAACTTTCATGAAAATCTTTGCAGCCGTTTCCGAGATCGTGAAAATAAATAAATAAATATACAAGAATTGCTCGTTTAAAGATATTAGATTGCAAGCCAAATAAAAGCTGATAAAAACAGTTATTATGAATGAAACTTAACATGACAAATTAATGAGTGCATTAATGAAATGAAGTTTATTCACAGTAGGTTTTAACAAAAACTTCTTGAAAGTCAAACTGCGACATCACTTTAAGAAATGAGTGGTGAATGGTCTTCGAAGAAAAGGATGAAATATGGCTGTCTATTATAGCTTTAACTATTAACAAAACACAAGTAGGTACAGATTACAATTTTGCTCCAGTATTTAGACGATACATTTAACTTAACATTAAGGCTAGTTTTATTTTTTATTTATTTAAGAAACCTGAGTAAAAATTTGTTTAAATGGTGAATAAAGCAAAATTAATTAATTCTCCTACTTTTAAGTTTGTCCGAATATTAAAATATATTAAAAAAACAGCCCGACAATATTATAATATTATTTTGCTTATAATATTATTAGTTTGTAATATCGATATAATAATTCAATATCGTAAATGTCCGTTTGGATTCAAAATGTTACTTTTCACGATGAAACATGAAAATCATGGATGATTATTATTTTCAAAATACACACCATTTTGAAAAATTCTTCAAAATGACACCCGGATCAACTGCGAGAATTTTCGTAAATACCTACCTACTTATTTTGAATCACGCTTTACTTACGCAGTACATAATTATATTAACATAACATAAATGGAGTAACGTTTAGTATTCGGATCACGTCGTAGCGAGGAAGGAGTATTTTACAGGAAAAGTTTAGGAAAACATCAACATGTGTCATAGTTTACAGATAGCATCGATCGGTTGGCGTCGCGGGGCATGCTCGTTTTGTCCGCAAGTCCCCAGTGCCAGTGCCCAGTTCGGAATCGGTGAGCGTATGAATCGGTCACGTCAGTACATTCAACGCCGTACCGCAATACGCGTACTTTCTACGGCGTGAAAGTTAATTGCGTCAAATAAACTACCAGTGTTGTGATTGTTGATGTTTAAATGTAAGATTTTTTGGTTAATTTTGATTTGTTTTTCTGAAAAGATCTTTTTCATAGCGATATTTCGAGTTTTGTATCCTTCTACCTACATGATATATTTAAAAATGTTGGGTAGTTGTTGGTTAGAAATTTTACTGTAATGTATATTTTTAACAGATTTACCATAGGTACGTTAAATTAATTATAAATAATTCATTAGCTATTTAAACTGGCTACTTAAATTAATTAATTGAAATTTTAATTAGTGTTCAATGCAATAATTGTACGTAGGAGGAAGGTAGGTACCTAACAATTCATTTTAAATAAAAAAGACGTGTGGCACTCGGAGACTGCCGCGGTAAAGATATTGCATAGCATTATATATAAATTAACAAAACAAAAAATAATACTGCATTTGTGATAATAATAATAAAATGAATGTATATAGAGTACTAACTCATTTTCTTTCACTATTTTTTCGTGACTTTCTCTAATAAATGCACTTTGTTTATTCATATTTAAAACACTTTGTACACAAATTATACGAGTACAGATATTCACTGTTTTACAGTGGGCCAAGAAAGTGGTGTACCAGTTTTCATATAGTTGCCTAATTATCAAAAGTTACATCAAAGTTCATAGGCAATATCACTGAAAGAGACGCATAATAATGACGTAAGCCTAATTGTTAAGAATACGTACATCATAACGTCACATTATAGGTGCAAGACATTTTAATCTTTATTAGAAACGGATAATGCATTAATTTGTGCAAAGAAGATTTAAATATTCTGAACAAAAGCATGAGAACTATTTCAGTTGACAAGATAATTCTTTTTAAAAAGAAAATTGAATTTTTAAAAAGAAGCGCGTGAATGACGTGTGGGTGACAGAGACAGTGCCTCACAGTTTGCCTTGCCTGTATGGCACTGTCTCTATCACCCTCAAGTCATTATAGTGTCATTATTTTATGTCATGTCTATGTTATTTTGCATCATAGAGATAGGAATTTTGCATGTTTTAAATCTAAAAACGCGATAATTCGACTATTATGAATACATGTTGTCGATTCCAATGCCTTATTTAATCCAGATCTACATGTAATTATTCTTAAAATACCGAACCGACGGGGCGAAAATCAAATGTTTGACAGGCAAGATTTGTATGGGAAATTAAAATTTTCATTTTTAGTATTTTCCTCGCAATTTTTCCATATTTTCTCATCGCTGCAACCTTCCCTGAACTTCCACGAATATTTCAAGACTAAAATTAGCCAAATCGGTTTAGCCGTTATAAAGTAAAAGTTAGTTAACTCAGTTAAAAGTTCTGGTATTTATCGATGTGTGAGTGCACAGACATAGTAACTATGTCTGTGTGTGGGTGATGGGGGTGTAAGGTTTTAGGGTTTTTTTCGTTACGAAATTTTTGCATTCGGTCCCCGCGCCCAAGGCCCGCGATAGAAGCTATGTAATAGCTTAATAAGTTGGTAACAATAATAAATAATATTTACAATATTAATAACACTTCATCGTAAATTTATCCTGTTTGTTTTAATGTAGGGATAATTATTGCCGACATTTATAGAAGCATTTATTCTGTCACATGGAATCCATCAAGCGAATAGTGGTGGTGTGGTTTCTGTCGAAAAATATTTGTACTAAGCAAACATTGCACGATTAAATTGTTCAAGTAAAATACTTTCTAAGTCACCCTTTTCGGGACCCCTCAGTGACACCACGAATGGTAGTGCAACGCACTTCGCCAGTTTTTATCCTTGGCTGATAAATGATAAGCGGTATATAAAGGTTGCGGACGGGTCACACCTACAGGTCAAAGCCATGAATTTATTTTACCCTTATCAGTTTAAATGTATGCAAATTGTCAACTCATTTGATACGATTAACGCGAAATAGATTTTACATTATGGGGATAACGTGAAAAATATACAATGATTTCTTTAAAAAAATGTCTAAAAAGTCTCTTTCTGCACTTAACAAATGGTAATGGTAGAAGCAAATACATATTACATATAATTATAGTTTTGAAAATTTAAAACATGCTTTTATGCTACGTGAATTATAAATGCAAAGCAATAAACTTAATCATTATCTTGTAACTGTTGAGGAGTTACTTTGCCTGATGTCTAAGCGTGCTCGTAGTATTCAATCATACTTAAACGATATGCGGAATGAAATTTATACAGTTTGCAGTTTGACCCGAATACAACCATTGCAAGTTCAATAAAACCTGGTAAAAGTGTTATTTTACCGCTTGTTCTCGACTATGATAAACCACCTTACTAAAACAGTAAAAGCATAAAAATGTGTGATGTCGTAGAACAACAAACACACACACACACATACATCCTTACAAACTTTCGCATTTATAATATTAGTAGGAAGTAGGATTTTCATCTTTGTTGTCAAAATGACATGAGCGTTGCTATCTACTGTTGCCATACAAAAGGAAACTTTATGACGCCGGGTTCCCACTACGCCGGACCGGCAGATCTGCCGGCTCGGTAAAACTCCCGGAAGGCCTAGTGGCTGTACAAATTGTATGAAGCTATTCACATTATCCCGGATCCGGCGTTTTCGCCGAGTCCGGCATTTTTACCGAGCGTTTTGTCACTACAAAATGCCGGTAAAATCACCGGACCGGAGTAATGTGAACCAGTTCTGCCCTGTATTCCCCGCCCCGCCCGTGCAGCCCGTGCTCCCCGCACTTCATTCGGCTCGCATTTTCTGAGTAAAGTAGACGCTACACGTCATGAACGATATCCAAATCGAAAAATAGGCGTCCATTGTGGGCACAGGTCCAAATTCAACTGAGGTGCTTGTCCGATTTTCTTGTGGGCTCCGGTGTAATGTGAACACTCTGTCCGGTGTCCGGTTTCCGGCAGATCTGCCGGTCCGGCGTAGTGGGAACCCGCCCTCAACAGGTTTTCTATTTTCCTGGTTAATTTATATATAGATTTAGCTTACACTGACGTGTAATATCGGCTATGTATTTTTTTTTAATGGCGCCCGTAAAAGAAAGGTTTCAAATGAAAGATCGTGAAAAGACCATTTCAAAAATATATAGGTTCGTCGTATAAGGTTTTTAGTGGTAGGTATTATTCGCGGTCAGGTTTTGTATTTTTTAATAATTCACATATTTTATCTATTATATTATATTTTAATCCGCTTGATTTAAGCAGATTATCTACACTAACTATTTATTTTGACGGGTTTCCAAAGCGAAAAAAAATTACAATTTAATTAAGTATACTCGTATACTTTATGCCATATAGTATAGTACACAGAATTCTACAAAAATATTGTTTCAAATTTACGCAGATAATAAGTCCAAACAATATAAATTAGGTATTATGAAAAAATATCAAATTAGGGATAGAAAAGTTCTAAATGCCATTAGCTGGAAATATATTAGCTAGATAATGATTTTTAAGACGATGATGTTACAAATTATTTGTCAGCGACTTCGGTGCATAATATTTATTATAAGGAAAAATAACATCGATAATCCACACAATCACAATAATACACACAATCCTATTTATATAGATAAACTCTTACTGTCTCATTAATAAACGTGGTGTAAAGATACTCCGAGTTTAAAAAATGTTTTAGTATTTTTCTAACCTTTGACTTTAGAGAATCACATGACAGGAACAAAAAAAATTAAACCTGGAGTATCTTTACACCGCGTTATAAATATAACAGTTAAAAATAAACTCGACATGTTAGGACAGATTTAATGTTCTTTAATTTCACGCAAATTAATTAACGAGTTCAAAGTAAATTTAATAGTTAGGTGGTACAAAAGAATAACACGTAGATTGCAATTTATAAAAATAGGTTGTGATTATGTGATAATTTCAAGGACTTCAGAAAAGTCATGTCCTTCCTGAATTGTCTCAGCTTGCGCTAGAGTTTAACGTCCGAGGTAACCCTGTCCTTGGAAAGAAATCATATTATTAATTACGGGTTTGTTTGTTGTAATTTATTTTATCGTCATCAATATAAACATTATCACAGATATCATCATATTGTCAATCAATCAATATCACTACATAGTATAAAACCAAGTCGTCCTCCGCCTCTAGGTATCTGTCTGTGTCTCTCTTCTTCTTCTAAGCCACGCAACGGATTTTAATGTGGTTTTCACCATTAGGTAGAGTATTTCTCAAGGACGGGTTATATATTGTAGTTTATATTACTTTTTATGTCTTTTGCTATTCTAAGTTATGTTTAACGCTCAGCGAAGCGAGGGCGAATCGCTAGTATGTAGGTACATTCTTCCGTTACTGAGTGACTAGTAGGTAGGTACAGCTGAAACTACAAGACTAAAGATGCTGATAGAATATAGCACATCTTTTTAATTGTACATTGTGCGTCTGATAGTAATTTGACATTGTACTATCACACAAAAAAATGTTTTATCACGTCAAACGTTCATGCTAGGATCCGATAAGTTGTCATATTACTAACAATTTTTAAATGACTCCTTGTTAGTAAATACGCATTTAATTAGCACTAATTTTATTTTATTTTTAACATGTGTTTCTTGAGGCCCTTAGTTACAATTTTTTCGCCATTTAATATTTAATAGATATTATTTATACCTAAACTGTTTCAACGTGCAACATTTTTAAGTAAATCTACGAAAGAGAATGAGTGAATACGCGAGTGAGAAATATTTTCAAAGATATGTGACTTCTTTCAAAGTGCTCTTAGCTGGCGCGGTAGGAGATGCTTTCACCATCACGTTGTAAATGAAGACCCCTGGTCGGCAATAGAATATAACCAACCATCAGTTGTGATGATAATGCTATTGTATATTATGACATTGTGATATCACGGAATTATAGCATTATCATCGCATACAATTGATTAATCGTTGGATCGTTGAACTCCTAAACAGGGAAGCTTAAAATAGTTGTTTATAAGAATAAATGATTCACTGGCTTTGGAAAAAAACCGTTGTAAGGTAGCCTGCACTTGAGTACAGTGTTCATAACATTCTCTAAGGTGTGTGGAGTATTCCAACCAGCACTAGAGCAGCATGGTGTGAATGGTACCCTTTCTTCGTTAGAAGAGACCTCCCATTATTGAGACCATATATTTCATGTGAATCTAGAAACTCCTAGGTTTTCTTTAGTCAGTTGAATTGATAATATTTGTAAATGAGAAAGCTCTTTAAAAAAGATACTGCGGCCAAAGCCCGCCAATTTGTAAATGCTTCAGTCGTGTCGTGTCGGAATAATTTTGACACGATTGATACGATTTTGACATATGTACCTACTTACTTTCTGCATTTTTAACTATTAAATTTTAAATCACTACTTAGTATATTTTTGATACACGTTTGCACACAAAACGTCACAAACTACTCAAACTCGACGCAATTGAAGCATTTATAAATTGGCATATTTAGCCACTTTTCCCCCTTTATCAATCCGAATTTAACACATGTTAAAAAAGTTAACGTTATCGTTTGTTCCTGGTATTGAAATGACGTCTGCCTTGTTAAAACTACACGTTTCAGAGACGTGGATATCAAAGCGTTCAAAGAACTTGAACCGAGCTCATTATATTATTAATTAATTGTTTATTTTCAGGACTGATGCCCTCTGGATCACGACCGACATCAAAGTGCGAATAATCTAGAAAAGATCAACAATACACAAGAATGTTTATAAAGTATTAATTATTATATTAAAAAAAAACTAAGAAAGTAAAGATAAATACCGGAAACAATAGTGAATTACAAAGGGCTTGCAATCAATCACGATGACGCCAGGTGTCTCCGAAGAACCTTGTATGGGCCTTAGTAACAATAACATCTTACCTCTATTTACAAGGAAAACTGTCCGTCTAGAGTTCAATAACATAACGTGCTCTATAAACACATTCTCTGTCAACAAACTACGGTTCGGTGAGTACCTACTTGCTTACTATTCTACTTTTAAATAATTAGGCGAATAACCAAGTCTCCATTGACATTAGAAAACGGTTCAGACTAGGTACGTTATTATTTGTTTTTCAGCAGATTAGGGTAGATTAGAAGATATAAATTTGAAGTTGATTATTGAATAATATATGAACTTAATTTTTTGAGTATTTAGAACGAAATTAACATGTTCATACATTAATAAGTTAAATAAATACAAATTAAATGTCAATGTATCCAATAATATAAAATGATAGGTTGTAATTACGCTAAGTGTATTTACCTATATTATCTGTGTATACTATCTGATGTAGCACTTGTTATTTGCAACATATAAGGTGACTTTCAGTGCTACTTAGTGGATCTAATTGATCTTTATCATCCAAAAACAAACCAATAAATAAACAAACAGGCATGGCAAGGTAAATTAAACCATTTAAAAACGCGTGATTGTAGTCTTTCTTCCAATATACTTTGTATACCTACAAATACATAAATCCCTATTTATCGATAGCAGCAAAACTACTTGAAAATTTTTCTAAACATTCATGAATAATACGATTAATACGAACAATGACCTACGCATTTAGAGAAATCATTCAATGAAAATTTTAATGAATCTTTAGTTAAGTATGTAGGTATTTCCCAATATGACACTCTCACAATTTATTCAAAGGAACAATAGTAAATAACATAAATTGTATAATAAGTCTTATGATATTATGATGAATGCATTTTATTGAAAAGAGTATTTAACATTATTTTAATAACGACATATTAACTTTATATGATATAGGTAAGGCTTTCTCCTCTAAAAAAAAAGCTAAGCTACAACCCACTAATGGCCCACTACTGAGCACGGGTCTCTCCTCATTACTGAGGAGGCCTAGAGCATACTTTTTCTCCTCAAGGCCTCCTCAAAGATGAGACACCCGTGTTCAGAAAGGGTTGAAGCTATAACGATATAAAAATTTATACAATGTCATAGACTCTCTCAGGGTCAATAATTTATAGAAGGTCATTTTTATTACAAATCATGTGTTAAATCAAGTAACTAAGGTCTTATATAAGCTTAAATCATTCTCAATGACAAGCGCTTTATGGCGCTTTCTCCTAAGAGAATATTTACCTAAGAAGTTACCAAAAGCTATCAAGTTGATTAAACGTTAAATGATTTTACAAAATACATTTAAGTATCCATACTAATATTATAAATGCGAAAGTCTGTCTGTCTGTCTGTCTGTGACGTTTTCACGGCTAAACCACCGGTCCGATTTGGATGAAATTCGGAATGGAAATAGTTGAAGACCCAGAGTCACACATAGGCTACTTTTTTTTTCAAAAATCAACCCCTAAAGACTTGAAATAGGGGATGAAAGTTTGCATGAAAAATCTAAACCGCTTGACCGATTTCGATGAATTTTCCCAGGAAGATATTTGATGACGTACCCCCTTTCCCACTTTCCCGGTTCGCGATATAAACGAATTCCACGCGGGCGAAGCCGCGGGCAAAAGCTAGTTCAAAATATAAAGGTATCTACTATCTAGATACCTTTACATGATTACATCAAATGTATTAAACAGAATTTCCCGACCCTATTAAATCCTCATGCCCTATTAAAGATCCCGCCTGTGAAGCGAGGGATCCCCGTTCGATTCCCGTGGGGTATACATTTATTAAACATATACCTCATGAACACACGACCTCACAAACATTTCAGACCTCAAGAGTTGCAACACATCTGTGACTGAACAACTTCTATCAGGAGTAATTTTATCACTAACGGTCTCTTTGGTCTTCATAACTACGAACTAACTAATCAACTAACATTCTAATATCCGCTAATTTCTAAACATGCTAGTTACGATTTTAATATTATTCTGTATCGATCGCAGTGGTGCTCCAAGCTCGATTGCTGCTTTAATTCCAAAAAATAATTTATTGTTCTTTTAAAAACAAACAAGGTTACAAATTGTATTAAAGACTTTCAAAAATGTTTAATAAGATAATACAAAAATATACATAGATATCCTAATAACAGAAGGAATGAGTACAATTCATAAAATTATGGATTATATTTTCCAACGTGCAACTAGGGTCGTGGCATACTTAGTGTTTACAGTAAAATTACATGGTGGAGCTGCAAGCAAGTTACATTAATGTAATTGTGACAACGACAAATCAGTGCTATCACTATTATAGGCTGTTTCCAGTAGACAGACTGTTCACCGCCGACTATGTCAGCTGCAGATTTGTCCCGAAATTCGAGTCAGCTGTGAACTCAGATCAATATGTTTGACGGCGCGGCGTCTCGTGTCCGTCAGAATGGCGAGTCACTACTCTCAAGCATATTGTTCTGGGCTGTCGCTGCGTTTTTCTGTGCATCGGCCGCTCACTGAGATAGTCGGCGCGCGTAACGCTGCAAACTGCGAAGAGTGAGCGCAAATGGTATGTATGCATGCATCTAACTCAGTCGGCGGCGAACAGTACCTACTGTGAACGAAGCCTTAATATCGATTGTAAAGGCCGCTACGGCGCACGAAACGCGACGAATCTATACATATTATAAAAAGAAGTCCTGTTTTCTGTCTTTCTGACTGTCTGTCTGTCTGGAGGCGATATACTCGAAAACTACGAAACAGATTTTATACGGTTTTCAATAATAGAAAGAGTGGTTCTTAAGGCAGGTTTAGGTAAATACTCGTAATTTATTATACTTTTATGTAAATTAGTATAAATTCGGGGATAGGTATATGTGGAAAAGGTTTCGCCAACTGGGAGCTTTCCACGCGAACGCCGCGTAATCTAACAGAAATATAGTCGAGTAGGTAATGTACTAGCGAATTCAAGGTCCATAAAATGCTACAAAAAAGTCCGCGATAGCATATTGTCTCTATCTCTTTATGTTCAAAATTTTAATTAAAAACATTACGGGACTTTCAAAGCTATTTTCTGTAGTTCAGTATTAATCCTTATCCAAATGAATATGTTAGTTAGCTTAGGCATTTAATGCAGATCAAAGTTGCCTTTTACACTATATCAATCAGCTCCATCCATACGGGCGCCATTTTGAAAATTCATATAGCCTATGACACTTACACAGTTCTGACGAATTCGAACGGATTTCGCCATATGAGGTATCGTTTCATATGTCGAAATCCGTTCAACCGTTTGGGCTGTGGGGCCCGACAAATAAATGGGCAATACATACATACATACACACATACATACATACATACATACATATAACCCTCCTTCTGACGCAGTCGGGTAATAAAAAGTTATACCTCTAACCTTAGAGAAACATTATAAATGTGCTTTGACGAAATTAATTCTGTAATTTCTATCTTTTATTATACGCCATTTCAAAGTTTTAGCGTCCATTGGAATGGAACACGACCAGTCAGGAACGCATTCTCTCAGTGGCCCAACCATAGAGTACTCGTTTGGCGAAGACTATTTAAACTAGCGGTGCCTGCAACGAAGCAACGTTTTGCGAGTTAGCCGGTTTACACTACACCATATAACAGGCCCTATTTTATTTCACAACCGTAGCTATTAACACATACTTAGTCTACGTTCCTTTGCTAACAAGAAAGATACGAGATATAAAGTTATCTCTTTTCCCTTGAAGACAGAACTTTGAGGAAACTTTTTTTAAGAAAACTTTTTTTGTAAATATTTAACCCTTCTACAGCCCCGCTTTGAAGTACCTACTAGTATTAAAAGTATCCAACAATGAATTACATACGTATCAACAACATATACTTAAAAGCTATGTTTGGCAAAACCATTTTCTGAAAACAAAAACATCTTTGTTATCATCATTATGATCTTTATTATTTAGGTATTTTGCTGGAGAGCAAATTAATAAATTTCATAACCGTGCTTCATCTCAATGGCCGGATAAAACCCAAAAAATACATCACTGAGATTAAATCACATCACATTTTATATAATTTATTCCTAGTAACTGACGTATGCGGTACAAACGGTTGATGAGGCAGTTCAACTAGATAAATTTTATTGCGCTATCCTCAGAAAGTGAAAGTGAAAACCATCATAGACATATTTTTAAGGCCAAATTTTATTCACGCGTACCTACTATTGATTGCGGGCGTTTTTCGACATTCCATGTTTCACCATAAAACCTTAATTTTATACCGTCACCTAAACTATACCTAAGGGGCAATGATAAAGTATGTAGATAACATAATATAATAAGGTTTTCATTATTCTAAGATAATAAATAGTAGAAATAAGGAATTTACAATATTTTTCAAACTACTTTAAATTACATTTGTTGCGAAATCTACAAAATTCTCCTCATTTTAGATAAGTAGATTTTAATCTCGACACAAAAGCTATCCTTTATTTTATATTGGCTAATATGACAAGTTACAAGTAAGCATATTAAATCATTCATTGGCTTACCTACCTACATACTTACACGTTACACGTGCACAGATAGTCTGACAAAAATTTGAAAAACTATGTTTTTCGTTTATACTACAATGTAATAATAATAATAACTTTAATTCAACATTTTCAACGTCAGTTATGATTATGTACCTACTTTGTTATGTAACGAGCTGAGCTCGCTACTTCGTACACGTAGGAGATAAATCTCGAGCCCTCGGAATTCCGTGTTAAAGAGTACTATATTATGTTGCTCATAACCTCTTCTATCCGACGTGAAAGTCCCATAAATATTAGTTCAGCTGTTCCCGAGATTAACCCGGACAAACAGAAAGGCAGACAGTCAGACAAAAATTTTAAAATCGTTTGTTTTTGGTATCGTGTAAGTAACTACATATATGTATATACACTTGATAAAACAAAGTTATTCTGAAATCACAGACACTTCAATTTTATTTATATGTGTATCTCTTTGATTATATGACGTGTATATAATCAAAGGTGTATCTATAGATGTCTAAAGGAGATGTTTCATTTTGGGCGGGGTCTTTGTACATTCCAGCATAAATAGAGAAAAATATACTGATTCACAGAAAAATATCAAAAAAAATATTAAATGAGCTGTTCTCTGCAGAGAAATTATTTTCAATAAAATATTTTTCCACACGACAACATCGGCGGTTCAATGGCTCCGAAATAGAGAACTGTCAAAATAAATATAAACTTGTCTGTTGTCTGTGATTACTTATCTGTACCTACTGTAGAATGATGAACTTTGAAGTTTAGAATGCAAGTGACATTTTTCGGTATTCCGAGTGTTTCTTTGGAGTGAACAACATCAGTGTTATAGTGATCAAGTGCATATCTAGTCTAGTGGCTATGTTTTTTGGACTCCTGGATCTCGCAATACTTGTTTACCCGGCTTCACTTTAGGTTCATACTTATTTAAGTATGCATTGGCATCTTTATGTAGGTTGAATTTTCAATAAGATGCTCATTTGCCTTCTGCTGATAGTGTTTCGTTGATTTCTGCAAACAATTTTTATTTTATCATGATTCTATACCTTCTACCGATACAGCACTCGCCTTTATTTAGAAGATAGATCCATGGATCCAACAAACAAAATACAAAAAAAATCGTCGGGGTCGGATTTATATTTGACTATGCATTTGACAATGACTCATGTTGACACTCCTATATGACATTAGAATAAATCAAGTTTATCAACGTCATCAGCAGGCGATTTGTCCACCATACTGTCTCAGTGTTACAATATATTATTCATAAATTGAATTATTGTCGCCAAATTAAGGTGAAATCAAGAATTTGGATGATATGGAAAGCTTTCAAATAATAAGATCTACTTCGTATTGAATGTACAGTGTACCCGCCCAGGCGCCATACATTTCTGAAACATCTCCTTTACGTAAATTAAATAAAATTCAATTAAATTAATTAAATAAATTTATATTTCGATAACTAATGTAAAAAGATAAATAGAACTCATTTATTCATTAACGATAAGTTGAACCGTGATTCCAAGAATAAAGAATTCGTTTGATTACCATGAGGGTACATAAAGTTGAGGCCACCTTCCCTACCGCGGTCTGGTCCCCATATCACATACAGGCTGATTAATTTACACACACCTTCTTTGTAACGTCATTGAACTGTAATCTATTGCATCAGGTTACACTTAACGAAACCTTTGAATAACAAATCGATGAAATGTTGCCTTGGAAGCAAATTAATTATTATGAAAACCGCCGTTATTGGTACTCGTATTACACGCCTCAGAGGTAGTACCTACCACAATGAAGTGATAGTGCCCTTTTAAGCGAAGATTCCTGGGTTCAAATCACGACCGGGCCAAATGTTTACATTACACAGGACCTACATATTTCAAAGTTACCTTTTTTTGACCACCGTTCTCGTTATAGGGAAATACGAACAAAATGGCAGGGTATTAGGTTTTTTAATCATATTTATTTATTTTACGAGATTATACCTAATCTTCTTATCTCAACCCATCATGGCCCACTATAGAGCACGAGTCTCCTCTCGGAATGAGAAGGTTAAGGCCGTAGTCCTCCTCGCGGCCAAGTGCGGATTGGCGGACTTCACACACCGTTGAGTTTTGCGAACTCTCCGGCATGCAGGTTTCCTCGCGATGTTTTCCTTCACCGTTTGTAGCAAGTGACATTTAAATGCTTAAAACACAGATAACTCCGAAAACTCAGAGGTTCTGTCCTGGGATTCGAACCCGGACCCTCCGAATAGGAGGCCGTATTCTTGACCACTAGGCTATCACCGCTACCTATACCTAATCACCATCATTGATTTTGACTCATGTTAGGTTTATTGATTAACAGTAACACTGCATTTTAATTAAATAAGTACTTTAATAAAATATTTATTACGAAAACTGTGACCATATACTACGGACAAATTGACGACGAACACAATTCACAAATAAATTGTTTGGTCTTTGGGATATCAGTACAAGAAGTGTGAGCCCAAAGAGAACAAGTTGCGGCATTAATAAATAATTGCAATAAATTTAACTAAAATTACTGGATACTGTTATAGTTCATCGATTCTAATAGAAATAATTACAAAATAACAATAAATAAGTCACCAAAAAACAGGAGAAATCCATTAGTAAACTCATTTGAACTGGTTACCTACTGGGACGCAACTGTAGCAATCGCGCTCAACGTCTTAAAGGATTTTAAATGTGGCTCTCGTCGCATGATACAGTTGCGGCGATGTCCCTAAAGATCGCTAATTTTGAAATAAGGCGACTATGCCATTTTGTCCATATATGCCGTTTTGTACGTATTTCCCTTACTTGATAACTCGTTATAGGCATCTTTTTGAAATATTAAATTACTTTGATTAGTACAGGAAATACATTTCCTCCACGCTAACTAAGTTTTTTACCATAGGTAAGGTAAAATTAAAACTTTATAAAAGTTTATGCACACTGGCAAGAAAGAGCTCTTTAAAACTGAATGAAACCTCAGAAAAATATAGGCCTCTTGTAGACACACGTTTTTTCGGCGTAAAAATCTACGGTAAATTCGCCGTGTGTAGGCACGGTTGTCAGTGTTGTATGGATTACTATGAGAGCTTGTTGACAGTCGCGGCTGCGTTATGGCACGGCGCCGCCGCCGTATGCACCGTGCGTCCCCCTCGGCGTACCGCGTCTACGCACGGCGTGATTTTCATCAGTGTTGTATGGCAGTCTTCGTGAGTGTGTCGACGATGCCGGACATTTTCACGGTTTAGTGACCGGCTGGCTACACTGTTTTTAACTGACTTCTATTTATTTTTAATTTATTTATACACTTTATTGTTTGTATACCAGAATACATAGGTACAAACAACACAACACAAAAGGCGGTCTTATCGCTATATAGCGATTTCTTCCAGGCAACGTAAGATTTAGGAAAGAAATACAAATAGAGGTATACAGTATACACACCAAAAAAAAAGTTGGAAATCAACTAAAACTTAAACATACTATTATGAGCTTGAAAGACAAGTTACATAAATAAGAAAGAAATAGATGCAACTAGTAGTTAAGGTAATGATTTTTGACTGAATTGATTTCTGTCTTAGTAAAATGAACATAAATAACGAATATTGTTAATTACATTAGTTCATGAAAGATCCCAAGTGAGCGGCACCTGGCCGTTGTCTTGCCCGTTAGCTTTGTCGTGCCATCCGTGCCATGTACACGCTAGCACGTTTTTTTACGGCACGGCAAACACGCCGTACGGTCAATAAAACGTGCCATGTACAAGAGCTCTTATAATACAAATAAGTTACAATAAATATGTACTTACTCAAGACAATAACATTATTCAATTCTGATGTTTATCGTCATTATAACAAAAAAGTAGGTACAATATACTTACTTATTTATTTATTTATTTATTTAAGAATTACCAACAAGATTATATGCTAATACTTACATAACTATAATATTTTAAAGTTTTTAAATAGCTACAATCTCACTTATAGGTAATTACAACATGCATACATATATATTACTTCCAATGAAAATAAAGGGTAACGTTATTTTATCGGGTCATTTGGGGCACTTAATCAGTAAAAGTACTGCGGGAGTGCTACATTAAGGATTAGGAAAAGTGTCTATGACCTATATCATGATCGCGGCAACAGTGAGAACCACCAGATGACATTAATTACTTAAGCTAGGTTCACATTATTGTGTCGGGGTGTGGTGTGGCGCCGTCTGTTGTGTCGCAGAGTGTTCATACTAATGTGGTGTGTTGTGTTGCAATATGGCGCATTTTTAGATCATTCGTATTTCAAGAGTTGTGGATTGAACACGTATATAAAATGGAATCGTCTGACTCTGACAGCGATTTCGATGAAGATATTCAGTTTCTTCTAATGATGAATCTTCTAAAGAAAAAGAAAAGGAGATATTGGGTTCATCCTTTAAATAGAACCAGGGAGACTAGAGGTGCATTTCATTGTTTTGTTCAAGAATTAAAAAGTGATGATGAAAGATTCCAGCGATATTTCAGATTTACTAAAATACAGTTTGAGCAATTACACAATTTTATTGAAAAAGATATAAAAAAGATGCACACTTTGAATTGTCGTACTAATTCAATAAGTTCATCTAACATTTTAAATAATAAACAAAAATATTATTCATTGCGTGAAGTTGCCTCGCTCGTAATAAGGCGTCGTAATGACAGAATTGATCACGTTCACACTAGTGTGGCGTGACAGATCCCCCACCACCTCTCTGTCGCAATCGAGCGTCGAGCGATTTGACAGCGACACAACGCGCCACAACACAACACAACACAACCTACTAATGTGAATCTAGTCATAGTAAATGTACGTAAGCGATTGCCTTCTGGCGCGCCACGACATGCGACACACCCCGACACAATAATGTGAACCTAGCGTAAAGCTAGGCCAGAAGGCAATCGCTTACGTACATTTACTATGACTAGATTCACATTAGTAGGTTGTGTTGTGTTGTGGCGCGTTGTGTCGCAGTCAAATCGCTCGACGCTCGATTGCGACAGAGAGGTGGTGGGGGATCTGTCGCGCCACACTAGTGTGAACGTGATCAATTATGTCATTACGACGCCTTATTGCGAGCGAGGCAACTTCAAGCAATGAATAATATTTTTGTTTATTATTTAAAATGTTAGATGAACTTATTGAATTAGTACGACAATTCAAAGTGTGCATCTTTTTTATATCTTTTTCAATAAAATTGTGTAATTGCTCAAACTGTATTTTAGTAAATCTGAAATATCGCTGGAATCTTTCATCATCACTTTTTAATTCTTGAACAAAACAATGAAATGCACCTCTAGTCTCCCTGGTTCTATTTAAAGGATGAACCCAATATCTCCTTTTCTTTTTCTTTCGAAGATTCATCATTAGAAGAAACTGAATATCTTCATCGAAATCGCTGTCAGAGTCAGACGATTCCATTTTATATACGTGTTCAATCCACAACTCTTGAAATACGAATGATCTAAAAATGCGCCATATTGCAACACAACACACCACATTAGTATGAACACTCTGCGACACAACAGACGGCGCCACACCACACCCCGACACAATAATGTGAACCTAGCGTTACCCCGACACAATAATGTGAACCTAGCGTTAAATTAACGATTAATTGTATTAATTACTAAATTATTTATTTAATCTTCATTTTTAGCGCTATAAGTTCATTAACCTGGCACGTTTTAAAACCTCTTTTTTATTGTTGATTGATTGTTACATGCTTCAAATATTTATATCGCATTATAATATTTTGTTCATATTAATCAGAGTTTATCAGCTATCACAACACAACCTACTAATGTGAATCTAGTCATAGTAAAAGTACGTAAGCGATTGCCTTCTGGCGCGCCACGACACACCCCGACACAATAATGTGAACCTAGCATTATTCATGTGGTGAGCACCTCACGAATGTGACAGCTGTCAATTCACTGTCAAACAGAAATTGAATATCGATAACGATAATATTTAGTAGATACATAATATATATTATAATAATGTTTTAAGTTTTACAATAAATTAACAATTAATTGTATTAATTACTAAATTATTTATTTAATCTTCATTTTTAGCGCTATAAGTTCATTAACCTGGCACGTTTTAAAACCTCTTTTTTATTGTTGATTGATTGTTACATGCTTCAAATATTTATATCGCATTATAATATTTTGTTCATATTAATCAGAGTTTATCAGCTACATCTTTGAAATCAATAATTATATAAGGCGCGATTAAGTGTTGCGCTCCAAACGTCAAGAGCCGGTTTGATTAACCTGTGATTACTTAACTTTATCTTTAGATGTAGTTAGACAAGCGTTTAATTATCACTCCATTTTATTTATTGAAATTTCAATAATTATTAACCAAAAAATCTGACTTTTACAGTCCGTTTTTTTAGACTTGGGTTAACTATAAAACAAATCACTGGGTTTCTGAAACATCACATTTCCACAATATTACACGCGTTAAACAACTTACAAACAGTTCAATCGGTTCACTCGGTATATCGCACTTTGTTTTAGACCAAAAACTGTCTTGAATTTAAAATTAAAATGCATAATTTAATACTTAATTGATTCAGGCGTTACTTTGCGGAACTCCATTATTACAGATTAGACGTTAATCTACTTTGCAACAATCCGCGAGCAAACTCGTATGTATGATGATGTATAGGTGTATACCTTCATGCAGGTAGCACCTCCCTCCCTCCCACATAGGAACATGCAACGAACAAAGAATGTATACACCAACATACATACCACCACCAACACGTGTTTCGCCCTCAAACAGGGCATCATCAAGACATGCCCATGGCCCATGGTTTTCGACAACATTACTAAAAGTCGGAAAAGGCCTCTTTCTTGCACAAAAACCTCCACATATGTATACCTGAAATACTTGGTAAAGTTGTTGTCACCAAAGAAAACATTCAGAGCATACGAAACCAGGACAATTCATGGTTATGTGAACACGCGATATTGACCCCAAAAATGAAGAAGCTGTATTGATGAAGTCTTTTATACTTATTTTGATAATGTAGTTAATCAGGACAACGCCACCAATTACCCAGTTGAGTTCCTCAATTCATTGACAGCGACTGGTCTCCCATCCCAGCTTATAAAATAAGACTTGGTGTTGCTTATAAAATAAGTTGGTGTTCCGATAATTCTTTTGCTGTGCTATCATAATGGTGATGCGAAAGTTAACTCCGTCAAAACTGTAATGGAACCCATCTCATAGTCAAAATATTATTGTGGCTGTAATCTACACTTGGATTGGCACGGCTGAGTTATTTTGATTGAGCACGGTTATTTTGTAACCTAAGTAAGCAGGCAAACGAACCGACAGATCACCTAATGGTAAGTGATCAACGTCACCCATGGACATTGGCAAAACTAGGGGCATCACCAACGCGTTTCCGGCCACGAAGGATGCGATGGACCCGCTTCTTGAATAATTCTATGTCACGGCACTGTAGGAATACTGAGGGATGAAATTCGTTGGACAGTTTACAAGTACATGGCAGAAACTGACGTGAACTGTGTTCGTTCCGCGCATACCACTCATCCCCAATAATTTCCCCTTTCAATTTAAACGCACACAGTTCCCTGTGACTACGCGCTTTGCCACGACAATAAACAAAGCGCAAAGACAGACATTTAAAGCTTCTGGTGTTGACTTGAGAACCGGCAGTTTTTCTCATGACCAATTATGTTACTTTCTCGAGAGTCAGCATCGCTTCTGGATTTTATGTTTTGGCACCCGAATGAAAAACTACCAATATATTATACATAGTTTGCAAAAATTTAATATTTTTATATAATGGTTCAACTCAGGGGAGCCCTGCTTGACTTAAGAATAAAAAAACCTCTACATTTAAGTATATCTTAGTCTTTTTATCGATTTTCTCAAGATCTACAGAACGGATTTCTGTACAGTGTGACTAAAACATAGTAAAAAATCAACTACTCTTATGTGTGGAGTAATATATATGTACCTAGTACACATTTTATCTTAGAATTCTAACGGGGTCGGGATTCATGTAGAAAAAACTTTGTGACACACTTGAGTTCCACGCGGGCGGAGCCGCGGGCACAGCTAGTACCCAATATGGGCATGATAATTATTCATAATTTGATAGTGATTTGTGTGGATGTAGGATTTCTTAAAATACTAATTAGTGCCCAACTGAAACAGGGTTTTCAGCCAAGACCGAAACTGAATCTTCGAAACTGAACCTTCAGCTTTGCTTTCAGTTTTGGCCGTAACCGAAACTAAGGCCAAAACTAAAATTTTGGCCTAAATAAACCAAAACTCTCAATCGTTCACTACGGGTTATTCCGGTATGATCCACACTACAATAGTTGCGGCGCGGCATGCGACTGCATGTAAATAACTCTTCACTAGGTGCCCGCATCTGCATGCTATTTTTGAATCTCGCAGATTAAAACTGTTGTGAATTTGCGACGTAATCATTAGAGATTTAAGCTTCATCTTTATTTGAATTTGAATCCGGGCCAACTGTACCATTTTAACTTCCTTTTGAAGTTGATTTGGAACGATACCTACCACGTTACTACCTACATATTTCGAAGCATAATTTTCAAAAACCTCTACAAACATCAGTTTTCTAAAATCATTACTCTTAAATTTATACCATTTTCCATTTGAAACCCACATTGATTCTTCTAAATAGAGTAGACTATTTATCCCATTACGTAGGTAAGTGAATTTAAAACTCTAATACTTACCTACTAACTACTGCAATAGCTAAAAGTTAGTAAACACAGTCGGCCATTTGAAGCGGAAAATAATGTCAAGGATGAGGGCCCGTTTCGTAGTAATTACAAATTAACGCATGTTTTCTTTTAATGTACAATTACTGCTTTAACATAGATAGTCAGGAACACTTTATTGAAAGATTACCTTTTTATACAATTGGATTTATTGATATTTTAACGTAAAATATAGAGTTACGCATTTACCGTTTATGATTATTATAATTATGTTTAACACTTAGTTTTAAAAAAATGTTAGGTAAGCGGTTAAACATTAAAATAATCTAGATACGCCGACAAATTATACGATCGTAATCTGTAGTCTGTAGTGGGTACATGGAAAATTTATGAGAAACTATTGGCAGTCGTTATTAAATAATTATCTAATATGTATTGCAATTAAAAGTTGACCTCATCCACGAGAAAACAGCATGTCTGTCCTATGAACTTTCATTTTTATCTTCCATAAAACTATCTATTACATAATTATCGGCTTCGACGTAATTATGGTTTATCAAAGTTCAATGAAGATTTATAAATTAAAAGAGTCAGTAATCTTAAACCGTGTCAAATGATGTCTACACTCTCTGCGTCATATGAAAAGTAGTGAATTAAGAAGTTAGTAGAAGGCACTTATAGTCACTCCAAAATAGGGCTGGTAAATTCATTAATCTATGCCTATACATTTATGTAATAAAATATTAATCGATTACAGATAGTTATTACAATATTTATTAACTTTAGTCTGTAAGTACCGTAGACGATATTAATTTATAAATATTAATAGTCATACATACAGCAAATTCATAATATATACGTCGTGATACGTAAAAAGTAAAATTATAAATCCAAACTGTTCACCGCAGTACGACGCAAATGTAAGGCCGGGTTCCCACTACGCCGGACCGGCAGATCTGCCGGCTCGGTAAAACTCCCGGAAGGCCTAGTGGCTGTACAAATTGTATGAAGCTATTCACATTATCCCGGATCCGGCGTTTTCGCCGAGTCCGGCATTTTTACCGAGCGTTTTGTCACTACAAAATGCCGGTGAAATCACCGGACCGGAGTAATGTGAACCAGTTCTGCCCTGTGTTCCCCGCCCCGCCCGTGCAGCCCGTGCTCCCCGCACTTCATTCGGCTCGCATTTTCTGAGTAAAGTAGACGCTACACGTCATGAACGATATCCAAATCGAAAAATAGGCGTCCATTGTGGGCACAGGTCCAAATTCAACTGAGGTGCTTGGCCGATTTTCTTATGGGATCCGGTGTAATGTGAACACTCTGTCCGGTGTCCGGTTTCCGGCAGATCTGCCGGTCCGGCTTAATGGGAACCCAGCCTTAGTATCAAACTATTAATAGTTTTGACATTTCTTCATACATTTATAACCGGCGTACCTATCTACCGAAATTTTCCACTCATAGAAAAGCATTGAAATACGAACCTTAAAATGGTTACAATTTATGGTTTAATGTAAAATTGTTGCTTGATAGACCTGAATTGACCTGATCCACGTACCTACGTTTACGTTACATTTACGGTCAACTTCAATCCGTTTCCGTTCCGTTCAATCCGTTCGTCTGCGTTTATTTTGGAGGTGAATTTTAAAACATTCTGTCCATACTAAGACTTTTTAATTGTTTTAAAAACTTTGCTTAGAGTGTCCAATATATTACATGAAATTTATTTTTATGTTCACACGTGACAATTGACATTTTACCCCTTTATAACTTTACATTTAGACAAGATAGACATTTTTTTCTTAGCGCTCGCTAAACCATTTATGAAGCATTTATGGAACCTCGGTACAAATCTTCGTGATGAAATTATTTGCTAATTACATTATTTGTTAATGAGTCCATTTTTTATTTTAGATTTCAAGGTATGCATCTTTCTATCTCCAACATAAATACTTAGTATTGTGGAGCCTTTATCACAGGTCACAGGTGCGGAAAGATGGCATTTGTGTGGGATATAATTAAAACAAATTCCAGATCGAACACAAACGGAGAATAGAAAGTATAGTAACACGTTTACTGTAAACAAGTACCTATTTAACCGTTATGTTTGATCTTGGAAGCTGTAGTAAACGTGAGGTGAACCGCGCGTCTGTCTGGGTTACTATTACTATCGTCATATAATTATTACGATACCTATTGAGTAATATGTAGGTACGTGTTGTATTGTCTGTATTGACATAATTTCCAATGAAATGCGTAACATTTTTATTTGCTTATGGCTAGAAAACCTTCCGTTATTTGCATGTCCGATATTGATAATGTGTGCCAACAATAACCACTTATCGTCGACTCATTACTTTCATTTAAACGACTAATGTACTTTTATAATGACTGTACCCCGCGGCTTGGCTCGCGTAGAAGTCTTTTTGACACGTTTTCAAACAAATTTTCATCGCTATAAAGAATGATTTACCGAAATTTAATAAGTGGTAGGGCCTAGAGCTCACCCGGGGAAGTACCACCTCCCGCCACGGTACTTAGTACCATTCCTACCGTGTAATAATTGTTTTAAGAACAATTGTGTTCTGGATAGGAAGGTGTGGAGCCGGTTACACTTTTTTAGAGGCGACCATCTCAGTCCTCAGGGGTAGCAACGCATCTGTGACCGAATTAGAACGAGACTCATTGAGTCTAGTTCTGGGTTGGTCACAGTTGTCATGGGCGGCAGCGGAAGGTGGTGCTGCATGCTCGTTTGCTATCTTAATTCCATAAAAAAAAACATTAAGATAGATGTTTCATTATTTCTAATCATAATTCAGAACTATTTCAGTGTCTGCTTCAAATAGACGAAATTTACATAAACCTCTCAACGTCTCAACCCTCATTTTACTCCATTGGAAAATAACAAAATCCGTTCTTAGTCGACGTCTACGAAATACATAGGTAGGAACTACCTCTCGGTCATTTTTGTAGTATACCTACTTTTTTAGGACATACAAATTGACCAGTATGGTGCAAAAACTACCATGCCGGACTTTCGAGTCCTAATGGGTCCTAGATTTAATTACCAATGAGGTGGTTTGAATGACGAGTTTTTTTCTGTTTCTAGTTTGGGTACATGCGTTCTTGTCTCATGTGTGGGTAGGGTTGCCAGGTCGCCAAATCTAAAATCCGGACAAAACAGTCAATTTTAACGGATTTGAGTAAAAAAGTCGCTAAATTATTTATGTCAGCTTCATAGCTAGCATAATTCATTGATTAAAATGTGAACACATGCCGGACACGCAGTCAAAAAGCCTAATACTATCCGGCTTTATCCGGACGTGTGGCAACACTAGGTATGTGTGGGGCTAGTGAAACGTTATTATTTTTCTAATCCATGCGTCGCTGTGAACAAAGAAATTCATAATAATTACGATAATGATATTTGATATTTAGCCAATGTCTTTCTAATCACTGCTGTTGAAGGTGATGATAAGACAATTATTCCATTGTATGTTAATATGAGGTGGGGGTGTGACGTTCTTTATAATTCTTTTCAATGTACACCTCGACTTTCAATGTCTGCGAAAAAGAAACAAAAAACTGACATGACATTATTGTCATTTTGAGTTTCAGAAGTTCAGAAGCGTAAACTATCGAGCAGTAAGAAATAACCCACGTAAAAATTGAATGAATGAATTATGTTGGCATTGGTAAATTGAAGGTAGAATAAGTAAATAAAAATGCATGAGCACCCGAGTACCTATCGTAAAACATTAAGTTGAAACGAAGTTCTTGTAACGGACGAGACGTAAGCTGGATGCATCGCCAGCAATATTGTGCCTAAAGGAACTGCCTGCCAACGCATCATCGACATATTAACGTTTAAGACGTAGCCGTAGCCTTAGCCAAAGCCAAGCCAAGCCACAGCCCGCCATATTGATGATTCCCTCCAGCCACAGCCAGGCAGCCGTCACAGCCAGACGGTGGAGCGGAAGGTGTCAATATAAGCCAAAGCCATAACCGTAGCCAAATCTGTAGCCATTAGCAATACTTTTTGCATTAACTGATGTTATTTAAAAAGAAAGATGTGACGTTGACGGAATTTGATTTGGTATTCTAATAATAATAATAATAACGCTTCACACTCAAAGCCCCACACTAGGATTCCCTGTGTCGTGGGTGCCTTGGACAACACACAAGACAAGGACACACACCCAGACCGAGAACGGAAATTTAAACTCATCATTCAAATTGCCGCCTCGCTGGGAATCGAACCCAGGACCCTTGGAACAGCGATCGGCGTATTAACCATTGCGCCATTCGGGTTGTCATTGTATTTACATATTTACGTATGTAAATAAATATAAATGTAAATAAAGTAAATATTTACGTATTTACATATATAATGTATTGTCATTGAGCAGAAAATTATAAAATTCTAAAGTAAAAATAATCGTATTATTTCCCTTCTTTTACATTATATTGCTGCATTTTAACTATGACACTTATACTTAGCACTTTAATTCTGACATTCTTCATCTGACAGCCGAATTACCTGAACTGACAATTGGCACTTTATTGGATGAAATTTTTTTATGGAACACATTAAGATAGCAAACGAGCATGCAGCACCACCTTCCGCTGCCGCCCATGATAACTGTGACCGACCCAGAACGAGACTCAATGAGTCTCGTTCTAATTCGGTCACAGATGCGTTGCTGCCCCTGAGGACTGAGATGGTCGCCTCTAAAAAAATGTAACCGGCTCCACACCTTCCTATCCGGAACATAATTGTTCTTAAAACAATTATTACACGGTAGGAATGGTACTAAGTTAAGTACCGTGGCGGGCGGTGGTACTTCCTCGGGTGAGCTCTAGGCCCTACCACCTGCATAATTAATAAAACGATTGACCATTAAGCGCGCATCTATGACATGGCTCAACAAATAGCAAATATTCCCATTTCCATCTAGCAAAAATCTTACACTTTTAATTTTCTAGCTTCCATCCGTACCGTGCGATAAGGAACTTCCTCCAATATAATCACCGTACCTATAACCTCATATCCTTACAAAAGAGTTATTATTATTTATGTATAATAAATACGTTAATATATTCATAAAGCATTTGGTTGCATTCTGCTCCAGTTCATTGAACCAGCACCAAGGAATGCCTTCAATTTCACTTAACGAGAACCTTCCTATTGCAACTGGTAATTTGCACGTTTGTAAGGTTGTAGAAACTAAGGAAGACTCATGAATATATCTATGTATACAAAGTTGATTAACTTTATGAAGGCAATGTTCGATTTCTCTACATAGTACCTATCCATATACAAAATATAACAGTCTTAAATGAATGCGATAAAAATGGAACTGCATGAGTTTATGTTTTAACCAGTGCACCTATAAGTAGTAGCATTCTCATACCTCATTACATGTTTTAATCAGCAAATCAACAACCGCACATATTCTATTGGCTCCCATTTTCCCATATTTGAATGTCCCTAGTTATTATGATAAAAAGTATTTGTTTTCACCTTATCGCTATGACAAATAAGCACATGGCCCATAATATAAGGTAATCAATGTAAACGGATCACTTTTCATTTTATTCATTACACAATATAGACCTAGACACTTGACGTCAAACGTATCCATTGTAGGCAACTGACGAATGCACGTACTTGTGAGTATAGTTTATTGTACTTGGCAAATCGTCTTCACATATTGACAGCAAGTACGTATGCTGAATATTTTAATATAAAATTTTATTCGTTACAGTAGGCACTTGGCTATTGATTGATGGTTTGATATTCACATAATAAAACTGTTACTGGCACATCTTTTCATACGAAATATTTGAAAAAAATTAGATGATAGCCACTTAAAATAATAAAAAAGGAAGACTCATTGTCATACTTTTGATTCATTCATTAAGTATAATATTAAGTCCATTAGTAAACCCAAGATTGAAATGAAAGAGGCGCTGTCGGACGCATTTGACATTCATTTGACCAATCATTGCACACTAGTAACTGACAGATGAATGACCACAACGTATCTACTTATGAATGACTTTTTAACATGGCGGCGTTAGTTCCAATTTTTGCCATTTCAGAAATAAGTTGGGCGCACTGTATAATGAAAGTAGTTACGTCATAGTATTGGAAATCTATACTAATATTATAAAGCTGAAGAGTTTGTTCGTTTGTTTGTTTGTTTGTTTGTTTGGTTGAACGCGCTAATCTCAGGAACTACTGGTTCGAATTGAATTTTTTTTTTGTGTTGAATAGACCTTTTATCGAGGAAGGCTATAGGCTATATAACATCACGCTGCAACAATTAGGAGCGAAGAAATAATGGAAAATGTGGAAAAAACGGGGAAAATTATTCATTCTCGAGGACTTTCGTTGCATGCGTTGCGAAAACGATTCAAGATACCAAAAATATATGTATGAAAGAATTATTCCTCTTGAAATGATCTAAAAAATGTCCACGACAGTATATGTCTATCTTTTAAGATTAACACACTAGAACCGTTTTTATGGTAATCAAATTTGGTCGAACCCACTGCCATACCAAACTTGCCGCGTTTCCAAGTTTAATCTGAATTAATCTTGCTGTGATCCTTTGCTACTTTGGTATTATTTTGTCGTAAGCTTTATTTCTAAGTTTAATTTAATTTAACCTGAATTAATTTTGGTGATAGTTTATTATCTTCCCGAAATTCCTACGGGAGCGGGACCTACGCGGTTGATACTTACGGGTCCCGAAGCGAAGCGAGGGCGGTTCGCTATGAAGTTATAAAAGACTAGCGGCCCGCCCGCGGTTTCACCCGCGTGGATCTCGTGGGAATATATGCATGTATTATACATAAAAACCTTCCTCTTGAATCACTCTATCTATTACAAAAAACCGCATCAAAATCCGTTGCGTAATTTTAAAGATTTATGCATACAGACAGACAGACAAAAATAGCGACTTTGTTTTATACTATGTAGTGAAGAGGAAACGTAATATTATTATTACTAAGAATAAGATACAGACGTTAGATTCTTAAAGATTTATTATAAACTTCTACATCATTTTGTAGGAATATTTCAACATCATTGTTTTTTACAGTAAATAATTATAATTAAACATATCAGAGACACGGGAAAAATGTACTAACTAATTAATATACCTAAGCTAGCGTTCGTGAACTCACGCACACACGTTTGGTGGCACCTTTATATAACCTGTATAATTTGTGGTATAATAATACAACGCATTTTACGTACTTTAGGGGTTAATTGTTAGCGAATTTTTTTTTGTACGTACGCTTTTGTTTGGGAACTCTCTATGTAGAGAGCATATTATTATCATCAAAGACATAATTTTTGTGGCTTTTGTAACTTGCAATAAAAGAGATTTATAATGTGTATAGGTAAAGGTCGTGGATAAAGTTACGATTACCATGTCTATAGGGTTAAACAAACTTACCTGAAGTAAAACATGACGTTAACCCGAAAGTTGCTGCATTCGAAGATTCATAATTTGTTTATATTCCATGGAGTGCTGTATAAAATGTTAGGTAGTGTGTATAGACGTTTATCTCTTTTTTATACTAAGAATATATCAGTAATTTTAATGTTCTATACAAAGACCATTAATAAATAAATATAAATAACGCTTAACACTCATAGCCCCACACTAGGATTCCCTTGGCACTCGTGGGTGCCATGAACAACACACAAGACAAGGACACACACCCAGACCGAGAACGGAAATTTAAACTCATCGTTCAAATTTCCGCCTCGCTGAGAATCGAACCCAGGACCCTCGGAACAGCGATCCGGCGTGTTAACCATTGCGCCACCTGGGTCGTCAATTATTAATATCAATAAACACTCACGCCCCCTAGAACACCTACCCTATGTCGCAAGTGGCATAATAATACAAATAATACACTAACACCTTTGACTCGAGAACAAACATTTATCTGACATATTGAAATATGTTTGCTCCGGCCGGGAGTCGAACACAGGGTCCCTACAAATAAGGCACCGGTAGGCCGGTTTTGTTCTTAAAAAAAGAGTTCCAAGTTACTACGAATCCATTATCCGCCCATCTGCTAGTTCAGCGTAGTGTACCTACCCACCTGTGTTATAAAAATTGATTTTTTTTACTATGATACGGATCATATCATCATACGGGTATCATAGTAAAATGTGCACTATTCGCAATGAGTTATGTTTTAAATCATATGTATTATTTTATAGAGCATTTGTGATTTCAGAACGGAAACAAATCCTAAAAGGTGTGAGCGGCTGCTTCAAACCTGGGGAGCTCACAGCTATAATGGGCCCTTCCGGGGCCGGCAAGACAACCTTACTCAACGTGTTAGCAGGATACACGTAAGTTTTGCAATGATTTAAAACAACCTTCTAGCCCCAAGATATAAATATCTTATCTTTATTATATTTATAATGTGCCCATAGTTTCTAATATTTTTCTTTGATACTTCAAATTTTTATTATTAACTCTTTCGATCAATAAGTACCTAAGTATCTTATAGTTTCATATTATGTAAATATTAAAATAGAGTGTAAACTCTATTTTCTATCCTTCAGTAAAACAATACCTACATGCTTCAATCGATCAATTCATTTGAGTATCCAAATCACAATTTACCTAATAAGTCTGTTGATAAGGAAATAGGTATATGATTTACAATCAACTTAATCATAATAATAATAGAGTAAGGAATGCCCTAAAACCGAATGTATAAAACCAGCGCGCAGGCCGGTTGCGGGCTCATTTGTCGGCTGTCGGTTGACGAGGCAACATCGCTCAAGTGTTAGTTTAAGCAAGTAGTTTTAAGGTGCAATTCTGTAAGTTGATTTTTGGTATTTTGTTTTATGTTTACCGGTGATTATTTTGTTCTACAACTTAAATTTTATGTTTTTGTTTGTTAAAATTATTAAAATTACAAATAGATTATCGCTTATTTAACAGTTGTGTTTTTTTTTTTATTTAAATTTAAAACCTGATATCTAAATTCAGAAGTGGGATAAAGATCTCTATTAAAAATTTGACCATCAAAGAACAAAATAATTATCCTGTTAACATTGTTTTATTTCGTTTTGTTTAACTACCTTCTAGTTTGTCGTTTTTAACAACCATGCGTAAGAAATCGAAACGTAATCGCTCCAGGATTAGAAGTAGGTCACGCCATGCGAGGGATCGATCGGCAAGTAGTTCACATAGGTCTCGTAGGGCCCGCGAGTCTCGTAGCCGTGGTGATTCAGAGAATAGTGCGCACGAGCGTTACGACTCCGCTCGCACTCGTTATCGTAGATCGCGACAAGAGTCGAAGTCGAGAAGTCCACGCGGAACGCCTCCTTCACGCTCACCCGTCTCGCGTTCGGCCGGCGGCGACTCGCTGCAGGACACTTTGAATAACATCCTAATGAGACTAAACGCTGTCGAACAGTCTAGCAGTAGTGGCGTGACGCCGACCCTCAATAATATTGTCGAACCGGGTAGCAGTATTGTAAAAAACGTACCTGCAGTCATTGATCACGCAGTAAATAACAAAAACACTGTATCGTCCGCGAATAGTTTGCTTAACTTGAGCGATGTTCCTCATACGTGCGTCGACAATTCCGAGGGCTTACCATCCACTCATGATCAAGACCCCACGATTCGCAATTCCGATACAATAACAACTTCTTCTCTTACTGTTCTGGCGGAAGCCATTAAGTCTCTAAGGCCAAGTAACTCGCGCGATTACTACGTGTCCACCTTTGATCCGTCCATACATGACATTGACGTATGGTGTTCAGAGGTTGACCGCGCTATGACTGCGAATGGCTGGGGGGATCAGGAGTGTCTTTCGCGTGTGGCATCGTGTTTAAAAGGCGACGCCAAAATATGGTTAAGTGAATGGGTCACAAGTGACCGCACCTGGTCAAACTTTAAAAATGAATTTACACCCCTTTGCCCTCGGAAGTTGGACTACGCCGGTATTTTATTTGAATGCATGAACACGACATCCGACAAATACACGACATACGCTGAGTATGCGAGACGTACACTGTTGCGTCTGCGAGCGGTTAAGGGTTTATCCGAAGAGCTTAGGACTCTTATAGTAATACGAGGTATTGAAAACCCTCAAATTAGAGCCGCAGCGGCAAACGCGAACCTGGTAGCCGGAGATTTAGTCTCGTTCCTATCAATATATACCAAACCAAATCGAATCAAGCCCAACAGTACTCACGTTAAAGCCCAAGTAACTTCGCGGTCGGGAATTAAATGTTACGTTTGCGGTCAACGCGGACATTTAGGACGCAAATGTAATACAATTAGACACACTAAAACCAATAATGTCCCAAATACGAGTACTGCTCCCACTGCTAGGTCCGCGGTGTCGTGTACTTTCTGTAAAAAGACGGGACACACAGAAGATCTTTGTTTTGTAAAGAATAGGTCGGAACCAAGGAACCAGCGAAATGTGAATTTGTGCGCACCCAAAGCTATTACAAATATAGACGTAGTTCCTGCTGTTGTCCAAGGTATACCAATGGACGTACTTATCGATAGTGGTGCCCACAACATATCGCTGATTTCTTCCGACGTTCTTAAGTTTCTTTCGTGTCAACCCAAATACACACGATGTACGTTAAAAGGCGTTAGTGAACACGAAATTGTTGCTACTTCTTATGTCACTGTTACCATTGAGTTAAGTAATATTTCACTAGAGGCTGACCTAGTTGTAGTGCCATCGGAGTGCATGAACGCCTCAATAATAATAGGGACCGATGTTCTGAACCGCGACGGGGTTATGTATGTACGCACAAAAGACAAACAGTATATCACTCACGTAAAAAATGCCACCGGTCAGGTTAATCAAGTTCAGCCTATTGAAAGCTCCTCAGTAAAAACCCCGCTGCTAGGTAGTGATTTGGAATCATTAATGCTTGTGTTGACGCCTTTCTCGAATTTTCTCATCTCGGGGACCGCTACCACCACGGTCACTACTGGCGAGATGGAGATCAGACTTACCAGTTCTACTCCAATATCTTACCCCCCGTATAAATTATCTTATGGGGAAAAACTGAAAGTTCGCGAAATAATAGGGGATCTTTTGGACAAGGGTATAATCAAGGAGTCTCGATCACAGTATGCCAGCCCCATTATTCTGGTGAAGAAAAAGGACGGCTCCGACCGTATGTGCGTCGACTTTAGAGCACTTAATCGTATCACAGAGAGGGAGAGGTACCCACTCCCCCTCATTGATGATCAAATTGACCGTCTTGGGCGGTACACTTTCTTCACCAGCTTGGATATGGCTACTGGTTTTCACCAGATACGGATCAAAGACAACTGCACTCACTACACAGGGTTCGTAACGCCCGAAGGGCACTACGAATATTTAAAGATGCCCTATGGCTTGACGAACTCACCAATAGTTTACCAGCGAATTATCAACGATACTCTACGGGAGTTCATTGATTCTGGCAATGTGCTCGTTTATATCGATGACGTGCTCCTTCTGAGTAACACGGTGAAAGATGGCATTTTGTTGCTTGAAGAAGTACTCAAAAAATTAACGGGATCCGGTTTTTCGATTAACATTAAGAAATGCTCCTTTCTAACCACTGAGGTTGAGTACCTAGGTAGACTTGTAAGCGGTGGTCAGGTACGCCCGAGCGCCAGAAAGATTGAGGCCTTGAAAAACTCATCTGCACCTAAAAATGTCAAACAAGTCCGACAGTTTCTTGGGCTTGCAGGCTACTTCCGTAGGTATATTTCTGGTTACGCCACTAAGACGGCATGCATTGCTCTGCTAACTAGGAAAGGTGTTCAGTTTAACTGGGGTCCCGAACAGGAACAGGTTCGTCAAGAATTGATAACATGCTTGACAAGTGAACCTATCCTCACTATATTTAGACCTGAACTTCCTACGGAAGTCCATACCGACGCGAGCAGTGCGGGCTATGGGGCTGTACTCATGCAGACGCATCCTGATGGCAGAAGGCATGTTGTAGCATACTTCAGCAGGGTCACACAGGGAGCTGAAAGTAAATATCACAGCTACGAGCTGGAAACGTTAGCAGTGGTTAGGGCCCTGCAGCACTTCCGCCATTACTTAGTGGGTATCCAGTTTAAGGTCATTACAGACTGCAACGCCCTCAAATCGACTCAAAGCAAAAAGGATCTTCTCCCTCGTGTGGCCCGCTGGTGGATATACCTACAGGATTTCCAATTTACCATGGAATATCGTAAAGGAGTTATGCTGCAGCATGCCGACTACCTCAGCAGGAACCCGGTAGCCACAATTAACCAGATATCTAACCCGCGTAATTGGGCACAAATCGCGCAAGCGGCTGATAGCGAAACTAGGGACTTGATGCAAAAGCTATCAGACGGGATATTAGATTCAGACCGTTACGTCATACGAAATGAACTACTGTACTACAAATATACCTCTGTTGGTGAAGATCCGCGTCTCCTGTGCTACATTCCGAAGGGCCATCGTCTAAGCCTATTACGCATCTTCCATGACGAGCACCAACACATTAATTCTGATAAAACTTTGCATCTTATTCTGAAACATTTTTGGTTCCCGAATCTCCGTCAATTTGTAAGGAAATATGTTTCACATTGCTTGGTCTGTATAACAAAGAAGCGGGTACCAAGGGCTCCACTTCAAAACATATCGTCCTGGCCAAAGCCTAGTACTCCATTCGACACCGTACATGTGGATGCACTTGGACCATTACCAACGTCTGAGGGCTACAAATTTATACTGGTATTAGTAGACTCCTTCACCAAGTTCTGCTTACTATACCCGATGTACCATCAAGACGCCAGTGAACTTCAAAAGGTAATGACTCAAGCTATTTCTCTGTTTGGCGTTCCGAAGCTGCTGGTCACCGACCGAGGTCGAATGTTTGAAGCCAGAAGCTTTGTCCAATGGGTATCTGAACTTGGGGCAGATTTGCATTATATTACCCCAGAAATGCATAACTCAAATGGACAGGTGGAAAGGTACGTGAGAACGGTCCTTAACATGTTAAGAGTCGAAGTTGGTCATCGAAATGCCTCCTGGTCTGAATCTCTATGGAAGCTCCAGTTGGTCCTGAATATTACTAAGCAGAAGACCACCCAAGCCTCCCCAATCAGCTTGATGATAGGTACCGAAGCTACTACTCCAATCATACGCTCCCTCATACGAGACGTTGCTGTAAGCAGCCCGATGAACAATCGAGAAGCTCTAAGAGAACTCAACAGGAACCGGGCTGCTGAACTTCTTCGAAAGAATCAAGAAAATCAAGACTCTTTGGTAAACCAATCAAGACATCAGCCACGAACGTACGCCGTCGATGACCTAGCCTTCGTCATAAAATATTCGCAATCGACAGGCAAACTGGATCCTGGAATGCGAGGGCCGTATCGGGTCACTAGGGTTTTACCGAACGGGCGCTACGAACTGAGATTGCTCAGTGGTAGCAAAGGAAAATCGACTCAAGCCGCCGCCCAATATATGGTTCCTTGGAAGGGCGAATGGTGCCCCGAGACTTGTGCCATATTTTTCGATGGTAAGGTTCTGAAACTGTTTAATTTCTCTGCTTTGTCATTATTTTGGTGATTGCTTTCAGAAGTAGTAAGAGACGCACATGGCATCTCGTAAATCTGCTACTCTGTGGAGGTCCTGGCAGCACCCTCACCGATCACCACCGGCGTTAGTCGCCACTGACAAGTGCGTTAGTCGCGCCGGCGTCAGTCGCCACGGACGTTAGTCGTCTATCGCGTTAGATTTACCGGCGTTAGTCGTCGATCGCGTTAGTCGCTACGGACGTTAGTCGTCAATCGCGTTAGTCGCACTGGCGTTAGTCGCCCCGCAAAGGCGTCAGTCGCCCAGCAAGGGTAATATGCGGTGAGGATGTGAAACGGTCGGGACGCCGACAGTTTTACATCTTTACTTCCGTTATTTACTTTGTTATTACGTTGTACTTGTTGTGCCTGTCTGTCTCGCTTTCGTTGCTTTATTACTGCGACTCTGATGTTTGACTCTAAACTAATACAAACAATATCTTTCAGATGGCAATGATGACAATTTAATACCAGAAAGTCAGCATGACAGTGACCAGAGCGCTGTAGCTGGACCGTCGATGCCTTTACTTGAAGACGAGGGTCAGGAAGTTGGACAAGCATGTGAGACTTCTCCAGGTGTACCTTCGAGGAATCTGGTCGAGGACGACCCCGAGTCAGGAGAGGCCGAGTAAGGAATGCCCTAAAACCGAATGTATAAAACCAGCGCGCAGGCCGGTTGCGGGCTCATTTGTCGGCTGTCGGTTGACGAGGCAACATCGCTCAAGTGTTAGTTTAAGCAAGTAGTTTTAAGGTGCAATTCTGTAAGTTGATTTTTGGTATTTTGTTTTATGTTTACCGGTGATTATTTTGTTCTACAACTTAAATTTTATGTTTTTGTTTGTTAAAATTATTAAAATTACAAATAGATTATCGCTTATTTAACAGTTGTGTTTTTTTTTTTTATTTAAATTTAAAACCTGATATCTAAATATAGTTAACTTAATTAAGTATATGTAGTTTGAGCAGTGTGCTGTAGAATGCTAAAACCTCATCATGTCCGAGGAGAAAGAACCGTACTCAGTTCGGTTATTACATAATGTATTAAGACCCTTTTACATTGTGAAATAAAGCAGTTGTTAACGCTTTGACTGTTAGTCCAAAAGGTATGTATGTACCTACATAAATAATTTCTGGGCTATCATCAGCAGTTATAGTGTTTGTTGGTCGACAAAAAATTTCCTTTCAGCAGTTATTGTTTGAAAGTCATCGATTTATAAATACTAATTTTGCACTGTCCGATTTGCTCTAAACATTTAATTTTTAGTGCTGATGTAGTTGATGTGTCAATACTTAATACTCGTAGTTATTTTTTTTTGTGACTCAGAATTCGAGTAATGTATTTTCAATGAATAAATTAAATAATTCTCTACCAAACCGCACGCAGCGTATTGGTGGTATTGGAGTGGAGTATGCTCTAGGCCTCCTAAAGATGAGGAGGAACCTGTGCTCAGTAGGTAATGAGTCATTAATAGATTGAAGTTATAATAAAAAAAAGAACACTTATGCAAAAGTTTAACCTAATTAAGTAAATTTAATATGTATTATGTACATTCAAGTAAAAATCTAATGGGTTTGTTTAACCCGCAACCGTTTTGTAACAAATGCATAAAATAATGATAAATATGATAATGATATTGTGGTAATTTTAATCAGTTTTTTAATGAAATTTTATTTTCATCTCAGAGGACTGGTTTACTAGTTTCAAATATTTTGAACAGAACAAAAGGCGCCAAGGGCGAGGTAATAGTGAACGGGTTAAGAACCTGCGCGTCCCAGGCGTCAGGTCGCGGTGGCATCCGCTACATCCGCCAACAAGATGACCTTCGCGCATATCTTACAGTCTACGAAGCCATGTCTCTTGCTGCTGCACTTAAACTGGCCGACTTCACGTCGCACGAGCGGAAAGAGAAAGTAAGTAAATAATACAAGTCTAAGAACGAAAGTTTTAGAGCTAAGCTGACTGGAATACAATTAGTTTTTTTGTCAAGTTATTTTGGTTTCGGAGAATTAGAATGGTACCCGTCTGGGATGCATTTAACTTAACATGTTTAGAGTGATAAGTAGACTTAAATAAAAATTTATGATTGTTTGTATGCTTATAACTGACAAAAGAGCAGACATGCAGCCTCGTAGTAAGTGGTTAAGTACAGTAGCTCGGAGACCAAAGGCAACACCGATGCATGGTCAGCCGAGAATGTAGGAAGATGAACCAAAGTATTGGGTGTGAAGCCCCCAGCCGCAATACTATAACATCATTTGGCGGCTAGCTTAAGCAAGATGATGGCAGCAAACCGGCCTTTAGCCCCATCATCACGCAGAGGTCAACTTCTTGCAACACCATGATTTGCTGGCTTGGGATTCGGGTCACATTCTAGGTCGCCCAAATACGAAAAATGCGTAGGTACCTATGTTTATAGTGGCGGTAATCTGATTATTACGACTGACGGTTGGAACACTATAAAATTTTAAATTTAAGGTTAGGAATTTCTTTATAAACAGAATGTGATATAGGACACAAAATAAATTGCATTTTCTCATTCAATAGCTTTGCGTTTTCCGATATAATCCTGTGTCATCCCTAGTTCATCTCATTTGCAAGTGGGAGATAAACTCGAGAAATACTCGTATTTAAAATTAATATTCTTGTCCTACAGGTACACGAGATCTTAGCTCTGTTGGGTTTGACCGCAGCTTCATGTAGCCTCTCCAGGGACATCTCTGGGGGTCAAAAGAGACGTCTGGCCGTTGCTGTAGAGCTCCTTTCCGACCCTTCTTTATTATTCCTCGATGAACCTACAACGTAAGTACGTAAATTTAAGTAGCAATAGCTCATTTTTTGACAGCGACAGAGACGCTCAAAACCCGGCCGCTTGCGTCGATCTAAAGTGATCGACAAAGTAAGGCAACTGCGGGCGCGATTGGTAGTTTGATGTGTGACCACTGGTGGAAAAATAATCTTGAGAGCTATGTACGTCGGAGATCACATAAAGTCGTTAGTCCTGGTTGTTACCTATACATAGCAGTCACCAAGTCATGTCCGAACGCCATGATATTTCTCGGTACTTAGGTTGGCAGAGTGGTGCAGTATGCTCTATGACGAGAAAAGATCCGTGCTTTGTAGTAGGCCATTATCGGATTGAAGCCAACGATATTTGAAAAATTTACTAATCTATGAGTAAGTATAACAAAAAGAAAAAAGTGAGAGATAGGGCAAAAGAGGTAAAATTAGGTAAATTGATGTAGAAATATTCTGACGTGTGCTTATCGTCGCCTCAGTGCTTGTTTGGCCTATCTACCAAATTTATCGAAAATTAACTTTAAATGCAGTTTTATTAAGACTTAAATTTCAATCTTTTTGGTTATAACAGATTGCTAACTTTTTCTCTTAAAATAACAAAAAATGTCATTTAAATTTTATTAGTGACACGACATCGTAATGAAAATTTCGTGCTTGTTTGTTGTATCTCCAGATTTTGTTTTAAATCCCACATCGTAAGAGACTTTGAGTGCTTGAGTGCTCTATGTCCACTCAATCGACCAATCACAGCCCGCGGCGCAATATTCTCCGCCATTTTGTTTGATTTGTTACTTTGGCGGGAAACACAGAAGAATCCATAAAATACTTAATCGTAAAACTATGTAAATTATAGTGTTTTTGGTGTTTAGATAATTCTAGACATTAATAAAACATGTCTAGAACATTTAATAAAAGTGAACATGAGCAGACGCAGCCGCAAATTGAACAATAAGTACTTTTTAGTTTCAACTTGATCTCGTTATGAATTTGCAATAGGGTGTTGCTTTTTAATGATTTTGAACATCCCAAGAGTGCGTTAATACGCTCCAAAGATTCTCGCTCCCTTATTTTGAGACCGAATTAACGTACTGTTACGCAATTTACGCATGATAGTAAAATTAGATTTTGAGTTAAAAAATAAATATTTTGTAATGATTCCGTGTTGGGTGTCAATGAAGTGAGTTATTTAAGTAAGGGTAATTTTTTGTTGTGCGTTTTGTTAAAACATAAAAAATAATAAAAGAAACTCAATCTTGAAATACGTAAGTGTGTATTGATAATTCTAAAAAAATATGTCGCGTTGGGGGACCGCTCCAAACTTAACAATTTAATTACGAATAGTAACTAACGTAACCTCATAACCGAGTTGGTTGAGCCGTTTAAACCGTTGAGCCGTTTTGATAACCCGGATGGCGCAATGGTTAACACGCCGGCACGCTGTTCCGAGGGTCTTGGGTTCGATTCCCAGCGAAGCGGCAATTTGAATGATGAGTTTAAATTTCCGTTCTCGGTCTGGGTGTGTGTGTCCTTGTCTTGTGTGTTGTCCATGGCACCTAGGGAATCCTAGTGTGGGGCTTTGAGTGTGAAGCGTTATTATTAAAATATTTAAAAAATCTTCGGTAAAAGACTTTAATAGGTGAGCATTTGACACCTATGAAAAACAATCGGAGATAATGAATAGTTAGGAGCGTTCCCCCAACGCGATTTGTTTTTTTAGAATTAATTAATACACACTTACGTACTTCAAGATTGAGTTTCTTTTATTATTTTTTACTTTTTAAATTAAATTTCTTGTCTCGGGGTTTTTTTTAATTTTTAATTTAATTTTTAATCATAGTCTTTATAAAACTCAAATTGAAAGAAATCGTTCATAAAAACATCCTGTATATAATATCTGAAACATAGAACAAACAAGCACGAATAAATAAATCAGTCACTTTGCCCTATCTCCAGTGAGTCGTGTTCTAAGTCCACATTCATAATTATATTTGTGCATGTTTGTTTTGTTTGCATCTCCACATAAAACCTGTAAAATAAGGTAAAATTAATTACGATCTTATATAAAACTTATCACTATCAATACATAGTTAACTCTTGTATTACGAAAAACCTTAAAATCAAAAAACTACAGCTTTTTAAAAGAAATACAGCTAAAAATTCGTGTACTGTAAAATTTAACCAATGGTAGATAGAACAAACAAGCACTGAGGCGACGTTATGCTATACTGACGATGCAGATTGGTGTAGGTTTAAATAAAATAGGTACTTAACACGCATTCTAGTTGCTGTATTGTTTGCATTATGGTTTTTCAATGTGAATAATTACAATATATTATCATTTGAATTGCAAAGTATCAAGTAATTGGAATTCAATTTTGGAAACAGGACAAAACAGCGACGCATATTGTTTTCATAACAATTATAATTATTATGATACAATCAATAAATATAGATACGTAGATAATGGTAAAATAGTTTAAGTAGGTATAAGTATATCTAAACCAGAAGCAATAATAATAGGTAAGTGGCCCACTTACCTATTATTATGAATGTTTTACTGAAGGACATAAAAACAAATATTGATACGTATTTTATTATCGCATTGTTATTATTTCAAAGTTTTACCTACGTATTAACGTAGTACGTAAGTTTTGGTAAATATTAACTTACCACTTAAACTTAATTATTAAGTATGAAAATATCAGCATCAACAACAGACTATACTCGGATCCCTATTCCTCATCATTTTTTGTGTTGAACTTGTATATGTTAACGGAAATGTGTTAAATCCGTCACTGTATACAATTCCTAGGAAATGTATACAATTCCTAAAATCGCCCGGAAATGTGTGAAATAAATTATATTGGACACATTTCCTAGGAAATCTATTCATTTCCTAAATAGCAATCGGAAATGTAAAACATTTAAGATTTTAATGGGTACGCGGGATAGATAATATGAAGATATTATATTTTACTTAATAAAAAATATTATTTTGTAAAACAATGAATACTCATTTCCATTACTACTCAGTCAAATTCTTCAAGGTGTAGGTAGGTCAAATTGGTTACAGAACCGAATTAGCCTACCCCTACTCCACGTAGTCTTGTATGCCCTACCCCAAGAGTGTTTTTTAGAACCCGGAGGCGCGGAGGGAGGGCAGCCCCTACCGAGGGCGATAAGGGCGCGATAAGGGCGAAGGGGCTGCACCTTCCGCAGCGCCGGAGACGTCATGGTTCGAAATTATGCCCTATATTCTGCGTTTTTACAATTTGTCCAAACGTGGATGACCAAATCGTGAAACGTAGACGATTTATCTGGCCAAACTGAGTTGCCCATTTCATGTAATGTGACCATTTGAAGTGAACAAATCTACGATGTGGCCACGACATATACATTTCCTAATACGATATCGGAATTGTATACAATTCCTAGGAAATGTATACATTTCCTAGGATATGTACCTATGTATTAAATATTTTTTAAAACAATATTTTATACATTTCCTAAATAGCTTCGGAATTGTATAAAGTTCCTGGATTTCATACATTTCCGGTAACATATGCGCAAGTATTGTTCTACCTACATAAATGCATATCTCGTCACTTTCACTTATTTAAAAAATCACCGTATTTTATTTCATTAATAACAATTTTATTCCTCGTATTTTTTCCAGTGGACTAGATTCATCAGCATCAGCCTCGCTGATAAGCTTGTTGAATTCCCTGGCCCGGGGCGGGAGGACCCTCATCGCCACCATTCACCAGCCCTCTGCGCTACTGTTCGAGAAGATAGACTCGGTATACTGCTTGGCGGCAGGGCGAACCCTGTATTCAGGTCCTCGAGTCAACCTACTTCCAGCCCTGGAGACCGCAGGCCTAAGGTGTCCACCTTACCATAATCCAGCTGATTTCTGTAAGTATCCAAAATTAAATCCTTAATAATTTCTTTAAGTAGTCCATGTCTTCTACTAACGCACGCCTGCTATATCTTTGAGATTTCTAGCATCAATGAACTACCAAACGACTTCTCAAATACTTTCCAGGGACATAAGAACCAGTCCTTTTTTTCTCTTGTCTATTTGTTATTGTTTTTATAGGTTATGAACTTTTTAAACGACTTAAAAAAAGAAGAGGTTCTCAATTTAAGAGTACTTTTTGTGTTCTCATAAGTTTTATTGGATGAACCGATTTTGATAATTCTTCCGAAAAATGCTTCGCGTCTGCTCCCGTATAAATTTAAGCGATATTTTTGTTAAAAGGTAAATTAAGATGTTACTGATGGCGATTGTTTATGGGGACCACTTAAAATCGGTTGGCTCGGCTCGTTTCTCGGTTGTGTCGTGTCTTTGTTGTAGCGTGTAAAAACTTATTATTTGTTTCTTGCGACATGCAATTTCAACCTAAAAACAGCGATAACAAATTGCGTATTGTTCATCAGTTTCAGTCGTAGCACCACACTATTGTTAGATTTATTTTAAATAAATAGATAGATATTCTTACTCTAAATCAATAGCTCTCTTGTCTGCCTATCTGTCAGTAAAGTATATATGAAGGAACATAATAATATAATAATGGATTGTGTGCTCCGAAGGGCACAAAAGCAATTTGCGGCATATTTCATAAGAAAGTGTTGTAAAGCCCCGTTCGAAAAAGCAACCTTTCATCGGTATGAAAGCTTCCGTTAAAGTCGTCCAAGTGAAGCCTTGGCATGATCTAACCATCCTTAGACGTGAAACACTTTTTACGAGCAGAATTCTCCAACGAATCATATTGAACCATCGTCATCATCAGCTATTGATGAAATCAATTAAGATTGAACGAAAGGTTCTATTGACGGTATATTATAGGCAAAGTTAGAGAACTATGCCTGTAATGATGCCTCAATATATTGACAAATGACATTTAAAAACGCGTTCTCGCAAGATCTCAGAATTTGGAATTCTAGCACAGTCAAGTGTTACGTATATCAAAACATTCACATAACTTCTACGTGAATAAGTTAGAGAAGTTGTATAATCACACATACGTATCTATGGTTATGTCATTTGACATAGATAACAAACTGTGTAACGATTAATAACCAACTCTCACTATGAAATAGTATTATTACGATTATGCAATTTCATCTACATATCTTAAGACTATGCTTTGTGACCGACTGCACTGTCTATCGATCGAATAAGGATAATCAAAAACATCAAAATAAAATGTATTGTTAAATATATTTTTGACTTTTAATTATCCTCACGCACACTCACTCTCACACGCACTAGGATCTCTATTGTGGATGACTTAAAGGTGGGTAATTGTCGATATGTTACCGTTAATTTGCGTAAATCAGATAGAGTGCATATTAACGAGGTATTCTGCAGATTATCTGGCTGAGTCAGTTAAAGTGGAAAGAAATAATTGAGTTCCTACATTAACTAGTTAATCTGCAGACTAACGACCATGCATGCGGTAAAGACTATAAAATAGGTTCTTGTTTGAATAAAAAATAATAATAATAGGTGTAGGTAGGTCGAATTGGTTACATAACCGAATTAGCCTACCCCTGCTCCACGTAGTCTTGTATGCCCTACCCCTAGAGTGTTTTTTAGAACCCGGAGGCGCGGAGGGAGGGCAGCCCCCGCCCGCTGTAACAAAACGCAGACACGTGGGTGTCTGTGCTTTGTTACGCAAGGGCGAAGGGGCTGCACCTTCCGCAGCGCCGGAGACGTCACGGTTCGAAGTTATGCCCTATTTTCCGCGTTTTTACGATTCGGCCAAACGTTGATGACCAAATCGTGAAACGTAGACGCTTTTACGATCTGGCCAAACTGAGTTGACCATTTCATGAAATGCGACCATTTCATGATATGGTCGATCATTTCATGATGTGAACAAATCTACGATGTGGCCACGTCATCAACACAAATTGGTAGTAGCCAGTCTTCCGCAATTTAACGATGTACCATCCGTTACTGTGCAGACTAACTGGGTAAAGTGCAAATAACACCTTTTTTAATTCAAATTTTACACTTTAACGAATGGTATCAGTGAATCTGCACAGTAGGTACTTACAGTTACCTAGTTAATGTGCATTTAATTTATTATGCATTTTAACGGTAACAGATACACTAACACTAACGAACTGCCCAAGTAACAATTTTAATAACGCCCTCTGCTGACTGGACTAACCATCCTAAACCTGATTTGGATTTTGTTCCATGACGGTCACTGTTGGTAACAGAGCAAAGATGATGCGGTGCGCTTATTCGCTAACTTTATTCTCTTAAAAGTAGTTAAGACCGAGACCCATACCTAAGCCTGGTCGCTACCAAGTATTTCAAAGCATATCACCATAATTAGGTAATGCATTTTGTCCTTGAAAGTATTGACCAGTTGGAATCGCGTGAGATAGGTAAATAAAGCCAAGAATTGCTTTGCTTTCCTGTTTAAATTTAAACGCAAGAGTTTCAATATAGTTATTCCGAAAACTATGTGTAAACATTACTTCCTTTGCAATGTGTTCTGACGAACTTCCGAACAGATAATATATTTTAATCATGCATAGTATTCACTGGAATTCATCCAGTTCCGTAGACAGATTACGATGACTCACACATACAAGTAGGTACCAATCAATACATAACCGTCACCTCAGTTGTTTATTACTAAAAGAGTTCAAGTTGCATCAGTCAACATTGGAATTACTTAATAAAACAGATAAAATAGATCAACGTACTTCCGTGTTCGGCGATTACATAGAAATTTCTGGATACCAAACCAATAACAACATTGAATTGATATCAGGGGAACATAACTAACTATACATATGTAAACTAAACATTTTATATAATCACTAATTATTGTCTTTATGACATCATTTGTTTTCTTGATTGTAATTAAGATGATTAGATATGTCGAGTGTTCAACGAACACATAAAAATTATAGAGCAGTTACCTAATCAGTTTTAGAAGATAAAAGCGCTCATAGTTTAGTGGCCTACGTCGATAACTAGATACCGACCGCGTAAGCAATGGCGGGAGCAATCAGCAGCAATCAGCAGTTGAGTGGGTAGCCGCAAATAATATTTTTTTCATCCCACCTATTCGAAAAGGACGACTTGGTTGGTTGAATTCTACCTATTCTTTATGCATTTTTATAGCGTTTCGTCAAAAAAACTCAATTTCCCCAATTTTTGAGTTATTTCTCTTTATTATTAAGCGTGCGATATATTACTCTGTAGATAAAGGAACCTTGACACTGCTTCTAATTTTATTGACATCATATCAAGTAAATGAGAGATACGTCAGGAATCAGCCGTTAGACGACACTGACGACAAGGACAATGAGCTAGTCCCATTTTTGTTATCATATCCGGCTGGGAATCTAACCCGGTAGCCCTCTCTTTGCAAGCAAGAGTGCCAACTATGTATACCTGAATCACCGCGAATATGGAGTTGCCACTCCCCGCAAAATAAATATTACCTGTGCATAAACTTTAATTTAGGTTTTGACATTTATCACAGCGGCCAAAAGTGGACATTTGTGTGTGATGTAGTTAAAACGAATTCCATATCGAATGCGAACCCAGTTAACTCATAGGCTACGTGGTCATCAAAGTATTGTGACAACCCTTGCGTATCTACTTCGCTAAATCGGAATCAATAAACAATAAGGGCCATAAACATGTCAAGCGAACAATAGAACAATACAGCGCGGCCGTGTCGAAAGTACGCACACGACGCTTCGACGTTACGACAACAGTCTTAAAGTCGAATGTCGATTGCATGGAATATACTAGAACCTTATTCCAAAAACTGCGGGAACAATCTAGAATGACATGAATGTTAGGCGAGTGGTATAAAAGGGGCACTTGGTCGACTGCGTGACATTCTAGTTTCGGAAGTGAAACCGGGTAGAACCAGCGATACCTACGAGCGATACCAGCGAGAAGTGAAGTGATTTCTACGGGCGATAAAGTGATCGACGAGTGTGCTTACGAGTACGTGCATAGTGTTTTGGTGTGTACGAAGTGTAATTGTGTATCGACGATTACAATAAAGTCTTCGTGGTACATTTTGTCATTTTCTCGAACCCAGTACTCCTGACACGTAACAATATAATCAAAAACATAAAAACAACTTAGTTTTTAAATGAACCCTTAACTTTTTCAGTAATGGAAGTGTCATCCGGCGAGTACGGAGTGGACCTGGTAAAAGCCGCCCAAACTATGGCCCAGCTGACCAACGAAGCCTCAGACACCGTACAGACGCACCATGTGACTGTGTTCAGCACTTTGAATAATACTTTAGGTAAGCTACTTTTTATGCACGAATCTACGAGAACCACGCGATGGTTAACGCGCTTTGAAATACGATCATGTACCGTCGCAACATTGACAGTGAAACCACATACGTGACAAAAACTTCGTACTTATAATTTGAGAACGTCGTATTACACCTGCGGGTCGCGTATTGATGTGAATGTGAATGACTAACATTAAATATTTTGTGGCAAAGCTTTACCAGATATTGATGATTTTAAGTACAATTTCAGGAAAATATCCCACATCGATATAAAAATTAAAACTGTTATATTTACGTTACGTTTTTTCTTTATTCTTGCAGACACCATACCAGATCTCAAATCGAAAACATTACAGAATAACGCTAAGTACCATAAAAAGCATCCAAAATACATGTACCGGCCTGCAAGCCCTCTACAACAAATATGGGTATTATTGTACAGAAACTATCTGATGACGACAAGAAACTATGTAAGTACACCTACCTACTCATTTATTCTTTTCTGAAGTTTTATTATGAGAGAAAATATGTTGAATGTTGGTTGTTCGGCCGGCGTAGAAAGGTTAAAATTTAAAAAAATCTGCGTGGATGGAACGCACCATATGAAACACTTGACTAAAAATGACGTAGTGACAAATCTCGCGTTAACGCAACGCTGCGCGCTGACGCAACGCGTCCTGTGGACGCTTGCGTCAACGCAACGCGTCATGTGGACGCTCACTATGCTATGTTATTACCAGCGGTCTTAAATTAATTGTAATAAAAAATATAAATTAATAATTGGAACAGGGTCAGAAATCAGCCAGTTTCCAAATAAACATACTCGTACTATTAGAAACATAATTGTTTTTGTGTTTTTTTAGGAGATTAAAACTAAATTATCACTGCGCGAAGTAACGCGTTAACGATGATTGATAAGGCTAGAGTGCTGAGTAGTGGAACAAACCGACGTCTAATCCTATTAACTATTTTGTTTTTCAGTCCCTGTTTATGTACCGAGTAGCAGCTCATGTGGTGATAGCTCTAATCTTCGGTTTCCTGTACTCTGGAGTGGGCAAGGAAGCCAGCCAGGTGTTAGGAAACTACGTTTATTTATACGGCTCCATGCTCCTCGTTGTATACACTGGCAAGATGTCCGTTACTTTGACGTGTAAGTGGTTCAGTAATTAAGATTTTATTTAACGTAAAATAATTATTTAGGTCGCAGACTCGCAGGTAGGTAAATGTTCAAAAGGAACATTTAAATCACAATCTTAAGGTTGATGATCGGTTCATGAAAGATGTCTAAACAAGTTAGGTAGTAGCATCAGTATTCTAAGAAAGAATGTAAGTAAGTTGGTGAAATCCCTGAACCGTTAAAAAAAAGTAAGTAAAACTTAACTTCCTCCATGAATAGATCATCAAAACTCACCATATTTCAGTTGAAGTGTAAATAACGTTACTTCCTGTAATAATATAATGAGTGATTCACACTTTTCAGTTGAGTGGGGCTCAGAAACAATAGTCTATACGTCACTCTACTGTGAAAATAGCTAGATTAAACAAATCTTTTTCTGCGTTACTTAGAGATGTACTTACATCTTAAGAGCATAAGCGACAAGTCGTTTGTGTCCAAACTCATAGTAAACTAAGTAGGTATTTTTTTTCAGTCCCATTAGAAATGGCAATTCTGAAGGGAGAATATTTCAATAAATGGTACAACTTGGGACCGTACATATTTTCAATTCTGGCAGTGGAGCTACCATTTCAGGTAAATTTAACCTTTTCATTTTATGCTTTCATTAATATCAACTTTCTGGAGCTAAAGCTTATTAATTACATATTGTTTCGTCATGCGTATAACTATAATAATGATATAATTAACAGGATTAATTCAAAGGTAATCTAATTGCCATTCCTAATTTAAATTGTCTTCTTTCTTGCAATAATTAATCTGTGTAAGTATTCATATTTCTCAGTAGGCATAACGTATATTTGGGGTATAAAAATCTCGAGTCACATAGGGTATTAGGTACCAGACCAATCAATCGATCTTCGATCGACGCCCTCGATCACCCATACACCCATACACTACATCGAAGTTCATTACAGTTAAATAACGCATTAACTTTTTCTATGTAAGCCGACCTCTTTTACTCGTCGTTCATCCTAATGAATACCGACGTCTTGAAGGCCGGTGGACTCTATAACAATCTACTTTAAAACATTACATTTATTTTAATGTTACAAAAATGCTCTAACTCTTTAACGCGACCTTGCTTTGTTCGTTTGCGTGTGAAAAAGAAATATTATACCGTTTCAATCTGTACATTTCCAGATGATATCGTGCGTGTCGTATGTAGTGCTGTCGTACTGGCTGACGGATAACCCCTTAGAGCCGAACCGAGCAACGCTCTTTCTGGCCACTATCGTCGCGACGTCTCTGTGTGCGCAGGCGTGGGGTTACTTCATCGGTTCTACAACACCCACCAAGGTAAATAGCTTCAGCAATTGTATTAAAAATAGTTTTAATACTTAGTTAAACACTATCTATAGAGGTAGAGTTCGTTAATGCAACGGAAATTTTATTTTTGAATCCTCATTAGATACGGAGCCCTTAAGACACATTTACATAAAATGTCATGGGTTCAACCCGTGTGTGGCCAATACAGGCTTCTAGACTCTTTTTATGACGAGGACACCCTGAAGAAGTATTTTTCATTGTTGGTCACATCTTCAAGGTAATTAACTGATGAAATTGGGTTGCTACTTATATAAGGTTGTGACCTGTAGGTATTTTATAAAAGTTTAACATTATAATAGTTATGTTTATGTCCTAATTTTTATAACCTTGTTTACAGATCAAGTAGTAAGGCTCTTTAAAATATTATTTGTTACCATTGTGTTTTTAATATCTATATTATAATGATCTCATATAATATTTCAAGGAAGGTCGTTGATCCATAACAGGAAGGTTCATTGATATCGATTTTGCGCGACGACGACATACATGTCAGACATAACGACAAATCATCCGTACTAATCCGTACTATCCGTACTAATATTATAAATGTGAAAGTGTGTTTGTTTGTTTGTTTGTGACGCTTTCACGTCGCAACTTGGCTATTATATGGTATGGTTTATGTGTGTGGGGATAGTTAGGGGTGTGGTGAGCGACGTAGGCTACTTTTTACCGCGGAAAAACATCTCATTCCCATGGGAAGATCAATATTTTGTTAGTTGCTAGATATTTAGTTCCGAATGTTGTTAATAGATGGCGTTAGTTCATTTGCAATTTGCAAGTTTTTAATCACGCTATCAAATACTACAAATAATTTACTTAAGCCATAGGCAAACGTTATACGAGTATTTGATGTTCCAGATCATAATTATGTTCCAGATCATAATTATAGGCTACTTTTTAGCCGAGATTCCTACGGGAACGGGACCTACGCGTCTGTTTCCTACGCGTCCCGAAGCGAAGCGAGGGCGGTTCTCTAGTTCTTACTATGTCCTTGTCGCTGCCGAAATCGTCTGATGGATTCGCTCCGGTAGAGGTCACCCTCATAGATTGTATGAATATGAAATAATATTTTTATATCCTGCACATCCTGCTGTTAGATGTGAAAATTGTTGTGTGCGCGGTGTCTGCTATGTTACATGTCTGACAGGCGCAGTGTCTGTAGATGTGAATGAAGCCTTATGCTTTTTAGTTATTAGATTTAATTCCCACTAAATAAGGGGGGTACCTATAAAGATTTGCTTGACATGGTAATATTTGCGTTTTTTTGTATTTTCAGATAGCAGTATTCATAGGTCCAGTGCTGGCGTGTCTGTTCTCGGTGTTCGGTTTCTGCCTGGCGCTGAGAGACACGCCGTACGCGTTCAGGTGGCTGCACCACATATCTTACTTCCGAGCTGGGTTCCATGTGGCTGTGCATTCCGTTTACGGCTTTAATAGGACTAAAATGCACTGCGCTAATGGTGAGTGCTTTGATTAAGTTATGAATAGTTGTAGGTTGGGCTATGTTATGAATGCGTGTTGTCGTCGGAGGTTATCTTTTTTAATGTAAATAGGCGGAAAAAAACAGACGTACAAAATTTTGGTAAGTCGTCACCATTGCCCATAAATATGAGTGAAGACACAAAAGGCATCACTGATGTGTTTTCGGCCAAAAAAAAAAGGAATTTACGAGTAGATAAATACACAATCCATAAAAAATCTTCTCATGTTCTAACTACGTCCATATTCTGGAATTAAAATAATTTATGAACTGTCAGATTTATCTGGGGGCACGGCAGTGCCCCCGCCAAGTCGAGCGCGAAGCAACACTGCCGTACCATCCTTTACTGGTAACATTTCGCCGCATTTTCGAGCTCCTATTTGAGAACCTCTGGCTAGGATTAGAACGCTGAAATTCTCGTCATCTAGTAAGCTATAATCACACTAGAAATCCAAAATTTCAAGTCGTCGGTAGATCATTTAGTTCCGAAGTTATGCTAATGCAAAGTTTCGCATTTTCGACACTGACTGACTGACTGACTCAGGATCATCAAAATAGAACTGGTACTTCCCGTAGACCTAGAGAGCTGAAATTTGGTACAGAGGTAGAGTTTAACGCCCACATATGGGGAAAACTATCAAAACTGGTATCATAGAAGGTCTGGAGTACCAGGTGACCTTGATGAGAAATCGGAAGAGCACAGCAAAAGTCTCGATAAAGCTCTTAGTTTATCTCTAAAAAGTAATGAAATCTCTAGACCAAGTTGAGCCAAGTCAAAGGTTCCTTACATGCTATTTCTTAGTAATGTGACTTGGTCGTTAACTTGTACCCACTAACGTGTAAAAAATGTTCAACGACCAGTCATATAACATTAAATATAATAATAAGAAATAGCAAGTGAGGAACCTTAGAGTTGGCTCACTCATTACTTTTTAGAGATAAACTAAGAGCTCTATCGAGACTTGGCTGTTTTTTACAGAATGTTTTTGGTGGGATTTCAATTCTTTTTGCAGAATGCTAACGTGGACTGATTGACTTACGAGACATTGATTTTGATTGATCGATAGCGTCAATAGATTGCTGTGCTCTTCCGATTTCTCATCAAGGTCACCTGGTACTCCAGACCTTCTATGATACCAGTTTTGATAGTTTTCCCCATATTCCCCATATGTGGGCTTCGCACGCATGGTGCAAAGCAAAGCGGATAAATAATTATCATACATGGCCATACATTATAAATAAGTGACAGTTCCACAATTAAATTAAAAGTTACTAAGAGGAACCAGAGGTAATGCTGACCGCAGATAAAGTGTGCATACACTTACATACCTACTGGAGCTATAAGCTACCTTCAATAGAAGTGTGTGGTGAAGATTGATGCGGGATCTACCTATCCTGATTACGTGTACAGGGAATTCTAACGTGGAGAGGCGCATATAAGTGTAATTTGTTTTACAAATATTTGTGATTTTTTTCTTTTCAAGTGTTTCCAGCTATACGCGGCTTGTGACACAGAACAGAGCACTATTTTAATACGCTACTGTAGACGATATTATATGTCTTTCCATTTGGGGATAGAATATAAAGATTCTGGGCATTGGACACACGCGAACATGCTACATACAATTGACCATGAGAGAAGCACGGTTTTTCTAAGTTCACCCCCGCTACCTTTAGTGTTTGCCCTTGCGCTTTGTTAATGGTCATAGCCATAGAAAAAATTTACGTCATAGCGAAACTAAGTTTAATAGGAAATTGCAGCCTTTTGAACTAAAATGGAATATCTGTGGGAATCATAGGGATTCGTGGGATCCCTACATTTTCACCTTTAACTACGCCGGTTAAGATGGTGGCACAAATTATATTCCGTCCAAGTTGTGTGATACCAAGTCTCGTTCCGTTACATAATCGAGGGGCATCTAAATTTCGCATAAGCATGACTGGGACACCTAATTTTAATTGGAGCTTATGTGAGGGTACACCAGACAGCTCACGTGAATTCAAAAACTCTATGGGATATGAAGTGCTCTGTTCTGTGTCTATGACTGTGTCTATTGATAAATATTCTGTCATATCTCCTGCTACTTCATTCAATATGTGTAAAGGACAATGGGAAAAAGCATTGAAAAAGTTTCCCCACCCTTCAACAGATTTGAGTTAGGTGTCATTTTAAGCGTCTAGTAGGATAGATATTTTTTTACTATGGCGAAGTACTTAAAATATATTGGGTTTAGATTTTATACTATTATGAAGTTTTCTGAAATATTGCTTATTTTTTCTAAAATATTTCCTCAGAGTGCAATAAAAAGGATTAGAATATAGGGATCTTAGTAATGTTTAAATATAAAGTAACTTTTATTTTACAAAAACCACTAAAAATCCTTTTTTTTCTTATCCCATTCCATGAAGACCTAGATGTAATTGTACAGTGCCACAAACTTATCTGACCCGGTAAGGGAAGCGCTACTGTCTTTGTATTTGTCTGACTACAGTATGACATTTGCATTAGTTCCAATTTTGGCCACCGGGTCAGATAACTTTGTGGCACTGTATAATATATGGGGTTAGGGCGTCATATTGAGATTAATTCACCTGCACAAATGCTAGATAACATTATAAATAGACGACAATATGTAATTGTTAGTATTTAGAGCTTATGTTTGTGGAAAAAAGGATTTCTGTTTAAAGATAAATACATTTTTGCCGAAAAGTTTTTTTTTAAATAAAAAAACCCCATTGCTACTGCATATAAGATAGATACTTTAGGCTTTTTTGGGTCTCAATGAATAAATTAACATGCATTCCATGACTGTTGTAGGGTGGGGACGGGGTTCATACAAAATCCCCCATACCCCTTTATTTTATTAACAATATCGTTTTTCGGTGCTTAAATCGGCCTTTCACATAAATATTGATTTTCACATATATTATTTTGTAAATCTGGGTAAACACTTGCAATCAGTTCTGAATTACTCTGTACTAAGTTACAAAAAGTTCCCGTTAGTGCCACAAAGCCCTTGGCATCAGTTTCCAATCGCCCATTATTACTGAGTTGTTTACTAACTCCATCTATTAACAACACCCGGAACTAAACAACTAACAAAAATCTATCTTCCCATGGGAATGAGATGTTTTAATGCGGTAAAAAGTAGCCTACGTCACTCTTCACCCTCCTGACTATCTCCATACACATAAACTATACCATATAATAGCCTGGTTGTGACGTGAAAGCGGAACAAAGAAACAAACAAACAAACACACTTTCACATTTATAATATTAGTATGGAAGTATGGATTTAGACTGAAATAACAATTAATTAACCTTGTTTGTGCATACCAATTCTGTACGTAATTATTTTGAATTCCATTAAATAATCCTAGGATATAGCTATTAATTGCTTTACAGTTACTATTTTAAATAGTTAGATATTAAATATAAATACTTGTTTTAATTCACATTTTGCAAACATTAAATTATTGTAATATTTGAAGTCCGATGATATTTTTCACAGAATATTGCCACTACGTCACGCCGAGCAAGTTTTTAGTGGAAATGGACATGGCCGAAATAGATGTGGGCGGCAACATGGCGCTGGTCCTCTGCACCACGGTCCTCATGCATTTGCTCACCTGCAGCGCCCTCTGGTACCGGCTGAACAAAAGATGAGCTACCCCACCTATAGCAGAGTATATAAAAAAGTATGCTATCTTCATATAAAAGGTACGAACCGAGCTATGTATGTGTGCGTGCCTCGTAGCCAACGTGAGACCGCACTCAAAGATTTTTCTCAATCAGATAAGTCAGCCCTACGTATTGAGTAAAAGTAGGCTATCCGACGAAGCCGAAGTTAACTTACTTCTTATATACTCTGCCTATAGACACGCGCCGCAAGAAGCCTTAAATGAATGAAAATGTAGTCGACGTAGTGATGTTGACGCATGATTAAATTAATTAACTTTGGGTATAATAGTCGTGTAAGTAAAATAACGGTAGCCGTACCTACAATTTTAAGAGCAAATGTTATTAATATAATGTGATAAGTTTGACAATATTAAGACATGACCAAAGGTTGACATCGTTAAAATTTGTGATTTAGATAACATCACCTACCAAACGATTAATTTCATGCAGAAATGAACCAATAACTTTCAATGAATAATTTTATTATATCTGATGTATGTCTGACCTGTTAATTTAATCTGACAATGGTTATAAACTAAAATGTTTAAAAACAATTTTATGCCTGTCTGGATCTAAAATTCACCAGGACTATGACCAAACTTATAATACATATTATCGCCTGGTAAAAAATGATAGCCAAGTGTTTGTTAAGTTAAAGGCGTACGAAGCGTTTGTTATTTCATTATTACGCTTTGTTGCTGATGTAAAGAGAAATAATATATTCGAGTTGATAATTCCACAAAACGAACGCTTAAAAAAATAACAATTCGTTGTTTGTAAAATGTTATAACGGTCTTAAAATAGCAACTTTCTTCAACAATCTTTCATAAGTGGACCAAAGCTAATTTTTTTATAAATCTCATTCTCGGTTAGTAATAAAATAAAATAATGACACTATCTGGAATAGGTTTAATTGTGACTGATTTAATTTATTTAAAGGTATTATTTATAAGGAAATAAATGTTTACTTTAGTGTTTTGTTTATTTTACAGTGGTCAGAAGTTTACCGACGTCCTTGCCGATAATTTGACTAACATAATTAGGTATAATGAAATTCAGGTTAAAATAATTTTAATACGTAATAGATCTATCTACATGATTATGAAATGTAAGTTATGTTTAATGTGCACGTTCTGAAGAAATTTAATTATACGGGTATTTGCAAGATAGGTATATGTTAAATAAAATATGTACACAGTAATAAATTTATGACTTCTTTTTGTCAGAAAAAAAATGGAGTACAGTGCAAAAATTGGAAAAAACGCCGCCATGTTAAAAAGTCATTCTTATGTACGTTGTGTTCATTCATCTTTCAGTTACTAGTGTGCAATGATTGGTCAAATGCGTCCGACAGCGCCTCTCTTCATTTCAATCTTAAGTTGGGTTTACTATACGTAAAGTTATACAAAAAAGTAATGGTCAAACACAATATTTTTGCACTTTTCGGACATTTGTTACTGAGCACCAACAGCAATAAATATTTCTAGCAATTTTCTGTTCATATTGTATTGCAAGCAACATTTCTCATTATTAGATAGGTATAAAATGTTATCATTGTTTTATTTTCAGTACAATTATTACAAGCAACAGGTGCAGAGGATATTGCCTCTCAGTTGTAATACGAAATAAACTTTGGGCCATGACTCATAATTATCATAATCATTATCAAGCCGTAAATATGTAATACCTAGTTAGGCCGAATATACTCATGGATAGGCTCATTTGAGATGATAGTATAAAATTAGACATATTTAATACCTACAGTTATTACAAATCCTATTTATTTGTCAAGTTAACGATTTCACATTAGCCAATACAGTTTCTTTATTGGCCATCGACCTGATATCAAAATGAGGAAAATAAATGTTGCAAATTTTCTTACACATGAGTAACAATAGAAATTTTATAGAGCGACAATATCTGCATTCAACTTGAATTACGATATGGAGAAACAGAATAGGGTTGGCTTTAGTATCGGGCTGCACGATTTCCTGGACAAATTTGGCTTTAATCAATAGGTATTGATGCCCCGAATCATAATCTAATTGCTTTTTGTGCGGAAATGCATAGTTTTTTTTTAATCTTAATTTTAAGTTTTTAAGGTTATGTATAAAATTTGAAAACAAATATTGAGCTATAGATCCGTTAAAAAGGAGGGAAGGCGGGGGGGTTTCGGGGGCAAAGCCCCCCGCCTTAAAAAAACAAAAAGAAACTTTTCAAATAGACGGGTTGGGTTAGGTTCGTTAGGTTGACAGTTTAATTCAAGAAAAAAAGGGGAACCCCGCGCAGCGGGGTTCCCTCGACATTTTTTTATAGCCTATTATATTGCCGGCACGAATTGATAGTTGACATAGCACAACGTAAAAATCACGGATACCCTCGTTTTTAAGATTTATTTTTAAATTTTGAAGGTAGATCTGTAAACTGCTCAATATTTGTGTTATGTTTTGAAAATAACAACTAAAAAATAAAATTAAAATAAAACGACGCATTTCCGCACAAAATGCGATTATATTATGATTGGAGCCATCAATATCTATCAGTTAAAGCCAAAATCACCCAAATACGCTCAATATTTGTCTTCAAATTTTATACATAACCTTAAAAACTTTAAATTAAGATTAAAAAAAAACTATGCATTTCCGCACAAAAAGCAATTAGATTATGATTCGGGGCATCAATACCTATTGATTAAAGCCAAATTTGTCCAGGAAATTGTGCAGCCCGATACTAAAGAATAACCACAGAATCATGGACGTATAAAGAGAAGGACGGAGCCTCGCTAAACAACAAGCTGTGTCGGTCAGGTCGGCCAGGTCGCTATCCGTACAAGCCAGCATGTCAATGTGTGACACACCAGTCGGCCATTACGAGTTTGAACGTCAACGCGGCCGATACGTAACGTGGAGAAAATAGTAGGTCAAAAAAGATGTCTTGCGTGGTGAAATTCTGCAAAAACCAAAGTGACCAAAGGGAAAAAAATCCTGGAATCACGTTTTATAGGTAATTTATTAATTTATTCTCTTTATCTATTTAAAAAATATCGAAATAAAATTTCATTTTCGACGATCATAAAGACAACTAAAGTTCAGTGTTGTCAGTATTCACGTAAGCATATTACCGAGATTGTGGGAAATTTGGTCACTTTGAGTTATTTATTTTATAAATTCTTTTATAAGTTATTTATTTTTTACCAGATTTTCTAAGGCAAATTTAATATGGAGAAACGACTTTAATAATTCGAAATTGTAACGGCGAAAATAATTGGGTTCCAAACAAATATAGTGTCACTTGCAGTCTCCATTTTAAAGCTAAAGATTTATACACGACTAAAGGAGGACTCCGGACTGATTTTAAATACACTTGAAATCTTTAAAAAATTTAAATGAGAAATTGTCTCATAAAAACTATGCTTACGTGTATGTGATTTTCTATTTACTTCCATAGTTCTCTCTAGCATGGTGATTCCGAATCACCTAATCAGATCTCTGAGAAAAAAAAAGATTTTTTGTTGCCTAGTGTAATAATTTAAAATTTGATTTTGATTTTGTTAATTTTTTTACCGAATTCAAAAAATATGGAAATTCTCAATTCGACCATATATATGTATATTATGATTCTTCTTATGTTTGTTAAGCAATTTTTTCGTCGTTTATGAGCCGATTTTGATAATAGGCATGACAAAAGATTTTGAAATCTTCTTCTATAAACGGGGTAGACGTTCACTATTGACTAAAAAACCTTTATTTCCGTAATAAACTATAGTTTAACCAAGTTTACAGCTATTTTTCTAATACTTTTTCAGAGACCGCGAAAAACGCTTGCAGGTGTCATGGCGTCAGCTCTGACGTCATTACTCAGTCAAGAATATGTCATAATATGTATAGGCATGGTGAAGGAACTTAACAAAATTTGTAATTAAAATTAATTCCAAAAAGATTTAGTAGTATACCTACAGTACCTCTGTGTAAAAATACATCGATAACAAACCCCAACAAAGTGTTTTTACATGTTCCAAACAAGAAAATAATATTTAAAATAAATATAATAGGTATATGATTATTAACAGATACCTGTTACGTGTCTACTTAGAAGTAATACAATATTAGGTGCTTTCTAGCTATACCCATTCGCTACTCTAATTGTAGGTATCAGGTTCTTAACCTAAACTAAAAACTCAGATGATGTTGGGGAGCTTGACTCAAAAATAAACAATGAAAGTTATTGTACAATACCCTATAAAAGTAAAATAAAATATCATTTGTCATTTGAGTTCAAAACAAGTTTTTTTAACTAAGGTGGTTGTATCTAGTGATATAAACATTTTTTTATACAATAATGTACCTACTTACAAGACGAGCTAAATTCTGTATTTTTTTGCGGGGAAATTACTCAAAACCAATATATCAATCCTGGGCAAATTTGAGCTATACACATATATTTTCAAAGCCTATTTTCATTATTATTAAATCGAGTAGAATTGATTTAACATACATAATAAACTATTACAATCATTCCAGATGAGTATGCTGTAATACGGTAACAACAACTAAATATAGTGAAGTTTGATCGCTCACTGAAGACTGACGTCATCGTCAAGTTATGGCTGTCTTTCGTGTTTCAGACACAATGGCCGATTGCAGTATTTTGATGTTTTAATTTATTGAAAATATTTCTAATTTCTTTGATTTTATTTGGTACTGTTGTCACGCCTGAGGCCACCAGGATCTGATGATGGCATCCTAGAGAAATCGAGAGGAACTTTCGAAAATTGTAGGGGCGACCAGTGTATGTATTTGTTAATGTTTTCATTAGGTTTATTAAAGCTCAACAATTTAATGACGGTCTGGAGTCGATCTGATGAGCCGAAAGACAGTCGAGGGAATTGTTCACTGATTTACAGCAGTTGAGTTATGTTTAATTTTAATTTGTAGTGACGAGAACTTTACACCTTTTTTAGTTTTTGGGTTATCTCTGCTGGTCTCTGTCGGTCCCTTTTTTTGTAAAAACAAATTTTTAACAATTAAAATATTTTCTTCTTTTTAACTGCGTTTTATTGGTAAAATATTTGGCTAACCTGACAACCCCATGATTCACTCACTCATATCTAACCGCCGCCATTACGGGGTCACAGTTTTGTCATAATGACACTACGTCCTTCTCTTTATACGTCCATGCACAGAATAAATTGTAACAATGTCGAAGTAGGTATAAAGAAACTTAATAAACTTCGATTATTATCGTACCGATATGTGATAAACTGATATGTCAACAATCGTAAATCGGTATTTAGATACTTTTAAAACATAATTTATATGGTGTTAAGATTACCGTAAGCTACAACAGATTTTCACAGTATGTATATCTCACAAATACATCATTAAATAACTCAAAGTAGGTAGGTAGAGTCCTTATAGATCAATGAACAGCACATATGTATTCCCTATCTACTTTTCAAACACAACACTGATCTGTCTCTTACAAACGCTGACAAATATTGAAGGTTGACAGAGAATGTTGTGATTTTATGCATGCTAAATCTATGGGAAATACATTTCATATAGACTATAATATAGAGCATAAATACGTTTATCAGATCGCATAATTTGTGACATGGGGAATTGAAATCCACAAAAAAACGTCTAAAGTGTATCACGGCTTAGGTAATTCATATAAAACTTTGTCATTTTCTGAAATTTGGTATCTGGTGAAGCATTATTAGGATAAAGTTGGAATAATAAATACCGAAAATGAAATAAATTAAGATAATTTACTAATAGGTCGACTTACAATAACAAGACGTTGTGTCTGCATAAAATCCTTTTATTGGCGAAAATCGAAGTAATTAATAAGTACATTACTGTTTCATAAAATAACCAATACTCGTTTTTTATTACTCCTAATGTATTATTATATTATTTTTGTATTAAAATATTTCGAGTATTAATCATAAGTTCGTTTGTTACCAATAAGCTATAGTTACGATGTGTTACAATAATATATACCTAATTATGTACGTATTTGTAAATTGTAGATATTGTCTTTAGTAATAACCTAAACCCATTTTTAAGGACTTTATTAATCGAGACATTTTGTGCCTAATATTGAAGCTAAGAATTTTGACCAAAATGAATTCAACAGTGAATATAAGTGACCTATGTTTTATTAACAATACTAAAAACGTTGTTATAAAATATTGTGATTCAAATGCCTTATTCTCCAGTGATTGTATAAATATTACAAAATCATACTGAAAAATTCCTAACATATAGGTACCTAAGTACCGATGTAAAGTTTTACAATCATCTCTTTTTTTAATTCACAAAACAACGCTAAGTATAATATCCTTCGATACTGGATACATTGTCTACGTCTATTAAGAAGCATCGTAATAACCTACAACATCTTTAGTAGTTGATATTAACCTTGTATAAATTAGGACTCCACACAAATGAAAAATTAATACATTTAACCATCCCTGTTCAGAAACAATTCTATTCATTAGAGTAAGCACCCAGTCAATGGAAACTACAGTATGGCCACAAACTTATTATTGTAACCTCGAATGTAATTAATTATTAAACTACTTTAATGACCATGTATTTTTCCATTATTTTCTTCATACCTTAATACGACCCGGATGGCGCAATGCTTAAACACCGGATCGCTGTTCCGAGGGTCCTGGGTTCGATTCCCAGCGAGGCAGCAATTTGAATGATGAGTTTAAATTTCCGTTTTCGGTCTGGGTGTGTGTCCTTGTCTTGTGTGTTTTCCATGGCACCCACGACACAGGGAATACTAGTGTGGGGCTATGAGTGTGTAGCGTTATTATTTATCATGTCATCTCGTGATATTTGATAAGATACCTGTAGTTCAATTATATTGACATCACCGACCGAAAGATTAAATACAATACAATACAATACAATACAATACAATACAATACAATACAATACAATACAATACAATACAATACAATACAATACAATACAATACAATACAATACAATACAATACAATACAATACAATACAATACAATACAATACAATACAATACAATACCATACAATACAATACAATACAATACAATACAATACAATACCATACCATACCATACCATACCATACCATACCATACCATACCATACCATACCATACCATACCATACCATACAATACCATACTTCCATGTTTAAAATTATTTGTCTCTTCATAATGATTCTCTGTAGTTATAGGTGAGAAAGAGAAAACCTTGGAACGGCGCTCCGTGTTAACTAACCATTGCGTCATTCAGATCGTCGTGGTTCGATTCTCGGCGGGAGCATGACGGTGAATGTTTGTTTTTGTTCTCGGGGTAGGTATGGATATTTGAGACTCCTTCACGAGAGCTGATATTATGTTAATTTTTTTTATTAAAAAATTTTATTTAATTAAATTGGTCAATGAGCTACGTCTTTAAAATAGTGTTGTACTTATTTATGTTACAGGTAATTTTAAGTTTTGTAATATGATGGATTTTGTTCTTATAGTAAATACACGTCTTTGATAAAAAGAAAGACTTTTCTTAAATCCAAATATCTCAGTCTAATTCCCAATTCTTGCACAATTTTGCGCTATAGATCAGTGATCGGTAAACTACGAACTGCATTCAAAAATTGTAAGTAGATATACTTATCCGAAAGTAGATTGTCATAAACATGAAAATAGCTTTAAAAATCGGCCAAGTGGTAGTCGGACGCGCGCACGAAGGGTTCCGTACCATTATGTATAAAAACGCCAAAAAAGTCTGGTCAGTTGTATGAAAGCCTCACTTAAATATTTAATTGTTTTATTGTAGCCACAACTTACGCACAACGCCATCTCTTGGATCGAAAGATATCTAAACTATCTACTAGATACTAAAACTACTTAAAACCACTTAAATATTTATTTTATTCTGTTTTTTAGTATTTGTTGTTGTAGCGGCAACAGAAATACATCATCTGTGAAAATTTCAACTGTGTAACTATTACGGTTCATGAGATACAGCCTGGTGACAGACGGACGGACGGACGGACGGACAGCGAAGTCTCAGTAATAGGGTCCCGTTTTACCCTTTGGGTACGGAACCCTAAAAATGTACCTTAAATTTAATAAAAAACTGCGAATTCAAATTCGAGATTCTAACGTTTTGAGTTTTTTCGGCAATGCAGCGGTGATGCTTTTGGTGTTGGCGTCCTTAGGTGTCCTTAGTGCGACCACTTACAGTCGGCCCATCTGACTCGTCCGCTTTGTCGTCTATTGACATTGACACAGCAATATTACACAGCTGTGAGGGTGTAAAAACGTTTTTATAATATGTATTGACATGTTATATTTCATGTAATATTAAATTTTAATAAGAAACTTATTTGAATACACCTGTCGACACAAAATCATGCATACATAATAAAGTCGACTCCGTTACCTACGAGTATATACATACCTACTTGAGTCGCCGAGAAAATGGAATTGCCAATCACCGCTAAAAACATTATTATTACAAGTGCTTACAGTTCAATTTAGCTTGTAGGCGGTTAAATTGAGACATTTTAAATTCTCGCCGTCAATCTACAATGTACTTACCTACCTTAATCATAAGGACGGAAATATGGTATTAGTGTGGGTTGCCATTAAAAAAATCCATATCGAACGCGAACGGGGTAGGTATAGTTACTGCAAAGCTGTGCAATATCTATACGTCTATAGGGGAGACCGGGGCAAGATGAGATAGCTAAGACAAAACTCGTTATACTAGAAAAATTAAACTCTTTAATAAAACTAATTAACAATAGGGGGATCAATTATACATTGGTCTTTTATAATTACACATTGTAGCACGAAAAATCACAGAACTTTTTTGGCAAATAATGAAAAAAATAAATCCAGCAAAGAATCATGGCAGATTTTGTACATAAAAAATAGTAATTCTCGAGAATTTGAAATAACTTGTAAAATTGTTTAATTAGACCAAGTATTATCCTGAACCATTCAAAATATTTTTAAAACCCGGGGATCCTAAAATCATTTTCTTATTTACATAGTTTACCATTACTGGACGAACATTTTGAAGTAGACTCTGTCTTGTTATATCAGCATTTAATCTGTGATTTCGATTGATGTGTAATCTGTTGGAACTATTACTTACTCTGTGTCGTAGACAGAGAATGCCCGTTCTGTGTGAATAAGTGTGAACCCAACAGTCAATGTCACTTATGTCACATTGTCATTGGACTGCGAGCGTTTTGATTGGTTTTGATCATAGAGATAGGAAAGTCTTTATAGATGAATGGTTTTGATTATGATTGTCATGTCATTATTATCATTTCTTATGTCACTTTGACAGTTAGCGTACAAATGGCGTATTTTTATAATGGCAACAAAGTGAAGAAAATTATATCATTTTTGATTATATAACCCCGAGGTTTAAAAATATTTTATATATATACAAGTGTTGCTAAAAATAAGAAATAAATATTACAAATAATTCCAGGCTCTCGAGTTTTTAATTTTTTTTTGTACAATTCAATGTATGAAACTTGCCATGATTCTTTCCCGTTTTGCCCCATAACTGGGGTAAGATGGGAAACGCTGTGGGGACAAAACGAGTACACATTTAAATCGGGTAGATAGCGTTCACAAATATGTGCCTCTTCATTTTCCTCATTCACTCCGGCACATGAATTATGCGCCCAACCGTGGCATACGCCGCACATGACCCAATCTTATCACCTTACAATTTCTTAGATTGACTTTTTGGAACAGTACTGATACTCGTATCGTCTACATTGTAAATGAATGCGTAAGTAAGCCCGTTAGTTTATCTATAACATTTTCCAACAATTTAAAAAATTGATCGACTGCTACATTATTAAACAGCACCACTTTCGGTTCTGGGCGTCTGTATGCTACATTTGAGTTTTGTTTTAAAAACCCACTGGGCTAGTCTTCTCCTGCCATACCAGTTTCTGCATTAAATAGATTATCTATGTGATTCCGCTGAGCTTACTGATAAGTAAATAATACGAAGCTCTTTTCCTGTTTTGCCAAAAAGTCTTGCTTCCAAAGATTTCACGTACTTCGCCAGCTCATCGTCTTGCTCTGCTGTGAAAACAGTAAAGTCGTCTTAAATGCGTTTTCATTTCCATCATCATCAGTTTCAGACATCATCAGTTTCACGAGCTTTTCTGACTCTGCATTAAATATAAATTACAAGAAAATAATATATGTTATTTTTACGCAAAAACCGTTAATTTAATCACAAAGACGGAGCAAAACGGTATCCGATTATGCCCCGATCATCTTGCCCCGATCCACATGTAGGCAAACAAGATGAAGCGATTCTAACCGAAAACGTTACCAGCGAAAAAATCTCGTCTCAATTTAATGTTTCGAACAACTACAATAAGCTTAGGATTAAAACAATACATTAGGTCAAGTACATACATGTCGACACATCAGGTTTTGAACTAGGTATCGCATAAAAAACTTGCAATTTCACTTTTTTCTCTCGGTCACGCAAAAACGTGTTCTAACCTCTTCGCTCAGCCCGGACGCAGAGGCGAAGAGGAAAGTTCGTGCAAATAGCGCCGTCGCTGGTCCGAAAACGATTACCATTCACACACAAAAGCTTATTTCCTATCCTGCCCCGAACTTCATCTTGCCCCGGTCTCCCCTACATATTATAAAAAGAAGTCCTGTTTTCTGTCTTTCTTTCTGTCTGTCTGGACGTGATAAACTCGAAAACTACGAAACAGTGTGCTTAGTACGAGTTGCATCGAAAACTTCACCTACACGTCATCCGTCAAAACGTGAGTGACGGTGACTATCGAAAAGTTGCGAGTACGAGTGTCAAACGTCATAACCAAGTCGATCGCGTATCAGCACGTTTATTCCATTATTCACACGTTCATTCGCAGAAACCATTTATTGTTATGTTGGCAACAAAACGTCGTGACAGAATCCTACCAAATAAAGAAGGTTATTCCTTTCTTACTAAAGTATTAATGAAAAGTTACTATTCAAACTGTAATGCTTATATCGCCATTTTTAATACATAAACGTTTGTTATAATAATGCCATAGAGAAAAGCTAATGTTTTAATTTTAATAGGAACATAGATAAATGTGATTAGTGAATAAAAATTTCATTAAATAAAATAAGGAGCCCGGCTTCATTTGTTTGCCGCGCCGGTGCAATTCTTTGCACAAAAATTAAAAACTCTTAAGATGACTATTTATTTTTTTAATTATGGCGATATCGCCAGATTATAATCCCGCTCATCTTGAGCAGCAGCCATAAACAATTTCTAAGGAAAAAGATTGAAACATTTCTGTCCAAATACAATGCAATAAGTACTTACTTTATTAATAATAATAAATACATCTTATGTATGTAAAGTTTTAAATAGTGAGGCTGGCAACTGGTAGGATAAAAAAAGAATAAGTTTTTGTATTAAACTGTCTGAAAAAATGGTGATTTTGTTCTATGTCGTTTATATTACATTGTGTAAAACGGAATAATAAAACCACGTTATAGCTATAAACTAGACTTTTAATACAACATTCCAACAATTTCAGCCATCAAAGCACAATAATTTTAACTATTTTAAGTCAATAATGTACCTATATCTATGATGATATAGAAAAAATAATTCATAAATATTGTAATAATGTACATTATTGTCTTTGTTTTAAGTATTTCTTGATTAGATGTTTTTGTAGGTTAGAAAATGTAAATATTCATTTTATCCCATATTTCACTTGTTTTTGGCTGAGTGTAAATACACCAACGCCATATCCAGAAAAAAATATATTGTCTATCATAAAAAGTATTCACCGGAACGCGAACAACACAAATACCACTTTTCTATAATTTCATTCACTTTGAGATTTGTGGCCGTAATTATGCTCCCAGCAAATATAAATATCCAGACATAATTTTCAACAAACAAAACAAAAGTGTAATCAAAATAATAGACCATCTTTTTTATGATTTCACTAGTAAATTACACGTGAAAACTTTTCGATAACGTGTTCCCTGAGTTTTCGCAAGTTAAGTATACGAACTGTCAAAGATGCCACTCGTACTCGCGCAATGTTCGAGAAACCATACGTAAACGTGACGTTAACCACTGACAGTTGACTTTACTTTCGTAAACGTGATTGCGTAAACTCGTACTCCGTACTCGTACTCGTTTCCTGAAATATAAACATTTTATATTTCAGGAAAACAATGCAACCCGGGCGATTTTAGATAATATGGTACAAGAACGTGATAAAGAAAATATTGCTCCTCCTATCACTTTCACTCAACGCACTGCAACTCAACGTGCAACCGTGGAAGATAACTTGAAGAATTCATGTCTTGACACTGGTTAATACATCTATCCCTAGCATGTCTTAACAACATTCTGTTGCCCAGAACTACTATATTTCACCAATTTGGAGCGACGAAAGCGATATTATTGACGACTCCCATGAAGATCCTAATTTTCAATTGTTAAACAAAAATAAGCTCCCACCAAAGGGATACGGAACCCATAAACGCTGGTGTTCCCCAAGGGTCTGCGCTGTCTCCTACCCTGTTCATTCTGCATATCAATTTCATGCTTGACGGCATTCATTGCTATGCAGATGACAGCACGGGAAATGCCTATGATACAGGCCCTGCAAATGCTTCTCGGTCACAAGTGGAGGATAGCAGAATCAAACTTGTGTCTGAATTAGGGAACTCTCTGGAGCAAGTCTCGGAATGTGGTCGACTCAATTTAGTTGAGTTCAATTCAATCCCACGAAGACACAAGTTTGCGCGTTCTCCGCTAAGAAAACCCCATTTGTCATAGCGCCTCAATTCTAGGGTACTGCACTCACCGTTAATAAAAGTGTTTGAATTCTGGGTGTTGATATTTCGAGCGACGTGCAGTATCGGTGTCGTCTGGAAGCTAAGGCTAAATTGGCCTCCAAAAAGCTTGGCGTCCTGAACCGGGCGAAGCAGTACTTCAATGCGAGGGACCTACTGATGCTTTATAAAGCTCAGGTCAGGCCTCACATGGAGTACTGTTGTAATCTCTGGGCAGGGTGCCACAATACCAGCTTAGTCCATTTGACGGTGTAAAAAATCGCGCTGTTCGAATTGTCAACGATCCACGAGTGACTAATAGGTTAGAACACCTAAGTCTTAGGAGAGATATGGGATGTCTCTGTGTGTTCTACCGACTTTACAACGGTGAGTGCTCCGAGGAATTGTTCGATCTGGTGCCAACGTTACGCTTCCATCATCACACTAGTCGCCGAAGATTGAAGTTTCATCCACATCGCTTGGACTGTGGAATGAGCTTCCTTCTGAGGTAGGTATTCATGGAGCGCTATGGCATGGGGTTCTTCAATAAAGGTGTAAAAAGAGTTCTCCTTCAGGGCCGGCGTTGCACAGGTGACTCCTCTGGTGTTACAGGTGTCCATAGGCGACGATGACCACTTACCATCAGGTGGCTCGTCCGCTTTTTCGTCAGCCCTTCAGGCTATAAAAAAAGTTTGCAATATATTTTATGTTTTGTTTTAGAGTCCCATTTGGGTTTATGAGACTGTCATAAGTTAATGTTACTAATAATAATACTTAGTACCTAGTAATAAATAATATTGATTGATTGCAGTAGTTTTTTTAAATTTTTTATTAACAAACTACACTCTGTCAATTGGACTTATTATAAATAATTCAAAAAGTCACTGTGTTCTAAATGTATGATGCCTCTTCAAAAGAGAGCTAACTAAAAACTTAATTCACCAACACAGGCTCAACTCAAATTACTTAGTATAAAAAATATACATACATTGATAAGCAAAAGGACGTAATTCAAAAATTCCGATTTTTAGCCTTAAAACGTGCATAAAACACTAAATTACTACAAGATAATTATTGTTATGTATAAATAAAGCAAACCATAAAAACAAAATGCTCCTGTAGTGCACAGGGACACAGAAAACAGTTTTTCGTTTTTCTGAAAAAAGTGCTTTTTTGAGTTAGTGCTCTTTAGATCTAGGTGTGCGATATTATCGTTAGAAGTAATTAGCAGCGCGGGTGAAGCTGCGGGCGGCATATTTAACAATATGTTGCAGAAAGACGTCTGCCGGGTCAGCTAGTAAACACAAAAAATCATTATAGATACTGCCATGCCGTCGCGTTTGAACTGACTAAATAGGTACACTTATACACGCTTAAATATACAACAGCACGATTTTATATTAGTTTTTATTCGTACCTACACCTAATAAAAACACGGTAGGCACTATAAAACGCCATTAAGTAAATTATGGATCACGCAAATGTACCTATAAAACAGCAATTAACATTATGACTTCTGAATTTATTTATTTGAACTGAAGAAAACCTCCAGAATATTGGCCGTGACCATGATCTATGCAACTGGGTCGAAATATCGGCGTACAAACATTGAGATACTATGTACTACGAGTATAATATAAGTAGTACCTACGCTCAATGCGTACAAAATACATAATATCGTGTGTACCTACCCGTATCATGGTAAAATGTGTACAATCCGCGTGAGTTAAGTTTAAAATTATATCCTCCAACCTCCACATATTATTTCAAAAGTATGGTGTACAAAGATGTGGCCGGGGCTCCATACATTTTGAAACATCTCCTTTCTTGAAAAAAAAACTTCAATTTTTTAAGTTAATATACATAATGGACTTTTCAGACGGTTGTGTTAAACGTTTAGCGTAAGGGGAAATCAGGTATTAACTACCTACTAGTTCAGCTTTTAATGTAGGTAATATTTGCACAAATTGTACAAAAGAATTACGAGTAAAATAACCTCCGCTATTGAATTTCTTAGTGGGAAGTTTTATTTCATCCAGGAGCACCACGCATCATTATTTTTTTTTATTATCATTATGAAGTTGTAAATTATAAGCATACGTACCTACCTACTTTGCAATGATTTGCCTAATTAGTATTGTAAAAAATATCTTCAGCAATTAAAAAAGATAATGCAATCAGTTTGATTAAAATAATATCTACACAGTATAAATGATGGAACGGGCACATTATAGATTAATCCATACTAATATTATAAATGCGAAAGTCTGTCTGTCTGTCTGTCTGTCTGTCTGTGACGTTTTCACGGCTAAACCACCGGTCCGATTTGGATGAAATTTGGAATGAAAATAGTTGAAGACCCAGAGTCACACATAGGCTACTTTTTTTAAAAAAAATCAACCCCTAAAGGCTTGAAATAGGGGATGAAAGTTTGTATGAAAAATCTAAATCGCCTGACCGATTTCGATGAATTTTCCCAGGAAGATAGTTGATGACGTACCTTCTTCCCCACTTCCCCGGTTCGCGATATAAACGAATTCCACGCGGGCGAAGCCGCGGGCAAAAGCTAGTGATAATATATTTTTTACTATTAAGCATAATTGAGTTCAGAGGTTGAACCGATCAGTTGAACAAGTGGGAATGTCCGGGCAGTCAAAATGTACAACAAATCTTTATCCCTCGATTTTGTATGTCTTTGTTACCCACGTCATCTGATACATACAAATTAGATTGAAGGATAGGTCCTTCAATCTAATTTGTATGTATTAATTAATTTGTATGTGTAATTTGTATTTATTACCCCCGCTATTTTTTGGGTTTTTTCTTTTATTATTTTGTTACGGATGGATTTTATATTTCTAATATAAAACAACAGGGAGCAGGTTCAAGAATTAGTGAGGTTATTTATGGTGTTCAAGTCAGGAGTGGTACAATCCGGGTAGGCTGATATGATACGGAGGAAGTCTTCCAAATGTTTCGGGCCAGTGTCTCAACATAGGTAATTTACATTTTTGTCTTCAAGCCTTCGCTCCAATCCCTTCCCAATGCCCAAAAGTTGACTGGCAGACAATGCTTTTATATTATTATATAGAAGTAAGAGGGTGTTAAACTTAAGCTACCTAGTTATTTTTAGTGTCGTGTGCCGAAAATGAAGTAGCGGCGAACAAAATTAAAATGGTGCCCTCTCCCTACACAATAAACGTTTTAATTCAGCATTTTGTGGCTAACCTATTGAACCCTAGTAGCTAGACATAGAAATTACTAAGTTGCTGTGATAAGCAATTATAACGAGAAATAATGCGTCAGTAAGCACCATGTTCAAAATCAATTTATCTATTTACAACTATAATAACATCAATTCATTTTCCCTTAGTTGTAAATCATGTGTGTATTTATTTAAATGTATAATTATAATTAATATAATTCTAAACATACTTAATTATAGTTCTAAACACATAAGAGAATAAAAGGCGGACTTAATGCTAATAGCCCAAGACCTTTGTTTCCTGATAACTGCCAAAGTAATCGTCCCTAATCGTTCCCACCTGTTTTGGGGACTTGCGCAGAAAAACTTTCAGGTTTTACGAAATAACGTAAAATAATATAAAAGCATTGTCTGCCAGTCAACTTTTGGGCATTGGGAAGGGATTGGAGCGAAGGCTTGAAGACAAAAATGTAAATTACCTATGTTGAGACACTGGCCCGAAACATTTGGAAGACTTCCTCCGTATCATATCAGCCTATCCGGATTGTACCACTCCTGACTTGAACACCATAAATAACCTCACTAATTCTTGAACCTGCTCCCTGTTGTTTTTTATTAGAAATATAAAATCCATCCGTAACAAAATAATAAAAGAAAAAACCCAAAAAAATAGCGGGGGTAATAAATGCAAAATATATTTTTAATGTGTTTCACCTCATAACTTTTTACTAGATGAATATTTTTTTATATTCGAAGAGATCTTATGAGTACCTAGGCAGTTTTTAATAATGCGTGGCGTGTTTAATTATGACTTCAACTAGATAGGTACATTGTTAATGTCCTCATTATATTACCTACCTACCTGCTTGACGATGTATAATTCAGTTTATATATCCTGTTAAAGTTATTTACCGCAAATGTTACACAGAAAACCAACGTGAACGAGTCTAAATCACATTGGCCAGTTTTTCTATTAATTTAACCACAATAAAAAGTTGCATTAAAATTAAATTTAAGATTTTCAATTACATTCGTCCCACGACGTGAGAATGGCTATTGTGAACCATTATCGCTAGGTCATTAACATGAAGCGGACCGCGAAATACTTCGATTATGTAAATTAATATGAGATGGAATGGGAAACTAAATAAATATCAAATATGACACTGTTAATACCAATAATATAGTTACCTACTAGATATCTCACTAGTGAGTGCGCTAAAATTAGCCAGTGATATTCAGCTAATAATCGAAACCCTTTCTGTCTCTTATGTTCTTTAATTTTATCAATCGCACAGTCAATAAAGAACCATCAATAGATATAGGTAGATATACCTTTGGTTTGGCCGTCATCGCACGTGACAGAAAATGTAAGAATTTTATCATTTGAGATGTACTATCACCCCATCCTCCCATCATGTCACACGATGGCAAACTTAGATAACCCCCTCCCTCACCCTGAACTTATTAGATGAGTTGGTCTCAAAAAAAAACTCAGCGAAAACGAAAATGGAATTGATGACTTAATACAAATCACTTTAATGTACTGTGGAGCAATCCAAATCGCCGTTCCAAAGGTCCTGGGCTGAAACCCAGCGACGTGGGAATTTGAATGACTAGTTTCCGTTCTTGGTTTAGATTTTTGTCCTCGTCTTGAGCGTTGTCTATGGCACTCACGACACGGGGATAATGGGTGCATTTTATCTCTCCAAAGATTAGAAAAATATTAAAATATCAATGGCGATCTTGTTTAATATCGACGTCCTATAATATCAGTACCTCACACCTCGTACAATCCATCTTCATTGGTACCCACGCAGCATTACGAGTCCAATGCTAAACAGAACTGAGCTCAACCTTTCCTCAAAGAGTACTCACGATCACAAACAATATTATCACAATTCAAATACTCATTACGACCTTGTACACTGTTTCTTAAATTTGCCAGTAGGCAGCGTCCACCGTCCGGTTTATTTTATTATTTATAATGTAGGTACGAGTGTGACGAACAATGAACAAACCACTTGATTAATTGTGCATTGTACACTATTTCAGTCAAACATTGTTGAAAAATGAGTAAAACATATGCAAAATTGTTGTAAATATGAAAAAACATAGGTACGTTTACAGTGTCCTGGATCGAAATTGCTATATTATCTTCGTGAAACATTATAGGTACATCCCATCCTCATTTTAAAACTACCTCCTTATGTATCCTAGGTGTCTCTGGGCATGTGAAACTAGTATGCCCCATGAGGCCACTGCGACCATCTCTGATGTATTATGGCCTAACATATTTCATATCGCAGCCGCAGCCGTTTCCATCTTTTGTGCATTTTGTGAATGCAGGTACTTGGAAAATAGCATTATTATTATTAACAAATACTTTTTTATTAGAATCGCCTCTAAGTCTCGTGGTTGCACTGCCGTAAGTGTCGGAACTTTAAAATAGTGTTGTCTGCTGCGATAACGGCAATCAGCTGCTTAGTGCTCGGCAGCTGACATGCATCATAGGTAGTGGGGAGAACGACCGATAAACTGTACACCTAGCAGTAGATGGCGCGCCCCTCCGCAGTCCTCAACACTCCTCAGTGATCAGTCTGACATCAATCGCCAACGCGCTCCGGCGTCGCGCAACCGCGCGGCGTACTCTGTGCTTTGTTTACATCCTACGATCCTTTGTGCTCTACGCAATGTAACTAACTCTTTGTTACGGTATTACGAATTAGTGATAGTGAACTCAAAAATGGCCGTCGACACTCACTCCGAGTCTCAGGAGACCACCTCTACTTCGTTAGGAGAAGACTCGATAAACATTTCTTTCGAAAATCTCACCTATACTGTGCGACATGGTCTACTTGCTGGAGGTAAGCGAACTCTTGTAAATTTAAACTGCACGAATGTTTACAAGTGTTTATTGTAGGCGATAAATAGTTTCTAACAACTCATTAACAAATAACACAATGAAGCGCCCTTGCTAGTTATCTACAGTTGGACTCCTATTATCATGCATTCGATGATAAAAGTGAAATGAATATTAAATACGTTTGCAAGTATGCAACTAGGGTACCATTGACAATGGTCTATTGTGGATACACTTTGATCTGTTATATAATTTGGCTCTACTATAAACAAACAGGTTTGTAAAAGGTTTATTGTCTACGAATTCATAATTAAATATAAATTTCCGTATTTTTGTAATAAAGTGTATAATTATAAGTGTATAAATTCATTGCAGCGTACTCGTGCGTTTTGACTATTAGAACGTAACCGTTACGAGGTAATACGATGTTGGTAGATACTAATATGAACTCAAGTAGCAGGTAAATTTCAAACACTTGTACTACCTAATGTAGCACCAATACTACGTTACAAGACATAGGTACTTATATTATTTATTATTCAGGCATAAGAAAATCGAAATTATTCAAATTAAATGTTAAAATATTTAAATATACGAAAACCGGCAACACCTTATCGGATAATGTATTGTACATCTGTATCGTAATCAGCAATTTTTAATGAAGACAATATTATCTACGCGAGTGTCGTCATACACGCAACCGGATTAAAAATGTATTGAGGTGGGATAGTTCAAAGACAGGATCTTTGAAATCTCAACTGAGATTATGAAGAAACTAGAGGAAATTGATGTACCTAGTACATCAGTGAATTAAATAGGATGTATCTCACTATTTCGCTCAAAAGAAACTCTTCAAATAAGTAAGACAAATGAAAATACGCTGGTGTCAGACCAGCAAGCAGAAAAAACTGATCAGGACACGATAATCCAACAGTTGCATTATCGTGTTAGAGACAAAGCAACTGTGCGGTGCTCGATCCATCCATCCATAAACCAGGCCAACCAACCAAACTCCCTTGCTCGCGGTGTATCCTTCTAAACAGAGGACCAGGTAGGAGAGGCTTCCTTTATTTACTTCTTAGGGATCTTGAAGTCTCTCATACAAACTAATGTGATGAGAGCAGAGAGAAGCGATCGAATCTCACGATATCTCATGAAGGGCGGAAGAGGGGTCGAAACAAACAAAAGTCACCTCAAATAATAATGGACATCGCTGGTTGAAAGACGACCCTGTAGCTACCACTCAATTCAATCCCAACATGACTGTGTCATGGTAGAGTATGTTACCCGGCCGACTACGTAAGTCTCTTCTTCGAAAGTCATCCGGGAAATATTTTACGTATAGGTAGGTTACTTAGGTACTTGAGTCGCCGACAATATGGAATTGCCACTCCAGTTAAATTCGGGCGAACGAAAAATATGTTTTTAAAAACAATTATATTTATTTGAACGAAATTATTACAATGAAAATATGTGTTTACTGATTAATTACTTGTACAAGACTGACTCTACAATTGACACCAAAAACTATTGTCATGCGATGTGAAATGCCGCGTCAGCGCGGTCAGCACTGCAGTGTCATGAGGAACTGGGGTTATGCCGTGGTAACTCCTCCCTCCTTAAGATGGAAGCAGCTCTTGCAGCTTCCAGTAGCGTCCTCGCTACTAATGGTTTTCTTGTTCCTTTTTCCAGAAATCCATTTGCAGAACCTCCATACTAGAATAGTTGTTATGATGATGTAGAATATTATGGAAGTCCAGCTGGGGGTGGCCATCATTGTACTCCAGGTGAAGTCATCTTCAGATCTTAAATTTTTGGTTTCAGTGATGAGTTGGTGTAAGTTGTCCAGGGATAAGTCTTCTAATTTTATTTCATATATAATATTTTCTTCTGTTATTGATTGTTTCTTCGGCACTGGTATTACATCTTGTAAATATATATTGTTTATATGACTCTGTAGCGTTATGTTGTTGAGACGAACTTGGCAGTCGTTTGTGAGCTTGATGATATTTACTCCTTGTATTTTTCTGTAGTTTGTCCTGGGTCCACACTGGATTCTCAGCACTAGCTCCTCGTTGTTGATGATAATCCAACTGTTATCTTTTATTTTTTGAATCTTCGCTGTCTTGAGATTTACTCTGGCATAGGTGCAGTTTGCTTCCTTGTGCTGGATCAGAGATGAAATGCAGTCTTCACTTGCTCCAATCGGCTTCATGTCCAGGGACTTGCAAAGATGAGTATCTTCCTCGATGAGACGGCAGTCTTCACGCATGTAAGTGTACTCTTGACTCCCAAGTATAAGGTATTTGGATATAGGAATAATGGCTAAGTTATCTTTATTAGGGATGGAAAACAGGTGGATAAAATCATACACATTAATATCGATGGATGGGATTTCTAAAATGAAGGTAAGTGAGGTTAATGTACTGTAAGCTTTAATATTTATTGATCTTTCTATAATGTGAATATTACTAATACTTGCTTCTATAACAGGTAAAAACGAAGGGAATTTATTTTTTAAATTTCTTGTTTCTAATACTAAATTATTTGGACTTATAATACTAGGGTGAACTACTCCTAATTGCGAAAATGCCATCGCGTCTTCTAGTACCATTAGTTTATCTAAAATTATTTGGAGACTAAAGTCGATTTGTACATACATATCAAGAAAATTTATATGGTTTATTATTTGGTTAGTTGTAGTACTTATATTTTGAAAAGCTTTCTGTAAATTATTGTGATTATCATTAATTTTCTTAATTTGTTTACTGAATTCATTAATTGTATTTTCTGCTAATATTAAGGACTTTTTCTGTAAATTTTGACTATTATGTATTTTATTTTTAAGATTAGCGATCTCATTTTCGTACTTGATGGCATCATCATTATCTAAATTACCAGTTATTGCTTTTACAATAGATCCTAAACCATTAATCAAACCGCGTTTAGCTCTCACGTGAGGCGTGATATAAGCTATCTTTTTATCTATTAAGTTTAATGTATGTGCTATTTGTTCTTTATATGTATTGTGCAATTCATTTATAGGCAAATGGATTTCTGCTAATTTAACGCTAGAAAACAAGCCTATTAACTTATTAGTAGTAACATGTATATCTGTAATATTATATACACAAGCAAGACTAAAGGAATCTATTTGTTTAAAAGCTTTTCCTTCTCTCAATAAAAGAATACCATTTGTGTTGTCTACGGGGTCTATGGTTACGTTTGCTGCTGCGTTGAGCACGAAGGCTCCGGCGACGATTGTCCTGCAACAAGATGAGGTCTCCGTAGAAGTTTAAAATGCACCCTTATCGATTTAGAGTTAGGGTGGTTACCTATAATCTCTGCTACGTTGTTAGGGTGTAGGTGAATGATTTTATAAGGGCCTTTGAAGACTGGCTTCGTTTTGTCATTCCGCGCTGTTTTGGCAACCTGTTTATAAACAGTTTCACCTACCTTAAAAGCTAGAGTTTCTGCGTTCTCGTTCCGCCTTGCTATCACCTGCTCTTTATTTTTCGACATGTGTGCTGCAACACACTCCTGGATTGCTTCAGCGTTCATGCGGTGCTTAATTACATAGTCCTGATAAAATTCTTGGGTATAATGTAATTCTAAGGGGTTTCGAGAAGCTGTATGACCAAAAAGTAATTCATGGGGTGTATATTCTGTCGCGGAATGTACAGTATTATTATAGGCTAATATTGCGTATCGCATAATGCTCTGAATAGGATCTTCTTTATTGACCATTCTCTGTATACGAATAATTTCGGCTATGGTAGAATGAAAACGTTCAACGGGAGAATTGGAGTTCGGATTATATGGGGTAGTAAAGTGTATATGGATTCCATGTAAAGCACATAATTCTTTAATAACGTCGTTCTCAAATTTAGTGTCAGAATCAGTAGTTATTTTAAGGGGTAGTCCGACAATCGAAAAATACTGTAATAATGCATCTGCTACATTAATACTATTAGCTGCACTTAACGGGAACGCTTGTGCATATTTAGAAAAATTGTCAATAATAGTGAGAAAAGTGCCACCACCTGTGGAATAAAGATCCATAAATAGATGTTCCATAGGTTTCGTCGGGGTTTCTGTAAGTGCTAACGGGGGTCTCAAAGGATTACGTTCATATTTAGCTTTAAGGCAAGTATCACATTGATTTACGTATTTTTGAATAGTTAATAACATACTAGGCCAATGGTAGTTTTTATGTAGTTGTTTATAAGTTTCTTGTATCCCACGATGAATAGTCTTCCCTTCATGATATTTCTTAATTAAATCTTGTTGCTCAGTTTTATTCTCTACTAGTGTCACACGTGAAGCGCATTTGAATAACTTAGGACCTCTATCATTAAAAACTGTAGAATATACTTTAGAAAATATAGGATATAGTTCTTCATTATAAAAATAGCAATGAAATACTCTATCTGCAATTGTGTGTTCTTTTAAAAAGTTAATAACTTCTTCCTCGGTGTTATTTACTGGAATAAATACATCTTTAATAGTATAGCGAGTACTAGTAGATCGGTTATCTACTCTATAAACAGAACCGGGTGTTGATCTAATGTGGAATTGTTTTAACTGTCTGTCTATTGCGTCTGCTAATATAGGTATAAGTCTACTGTTATCTTCTACTTCTGCTGGGTTTTCCTCTATTGGGGGTTGCTCAACTATCATACTACTCATGCTATCGGATTCACGATGTACACGGGATAAAGGTGCTCTCACGGTAACATAATCATAATTATTATTACTATTACTGTCATTGTCTACATTGTCATTAACTAAATTTTCATTTTCATTTCCAGATTCATTCCTAACATTTTCAAAAATTCTGTCAATAAGGTTTTCATCCTCATTATCGTCAAGATTTACCGCTATTGAATCAATACTATTATGAAATAATTTTGCTCGGGATAATGCATCTGCGTTAGTGTTCTGTAAACCCTTTTTATAAACAACATTAAAATCGTATTCTGCCAATTTGAGACGCCAACGAGTTAATTTTGAATTCGGATCTTTTATAGACATTAACCAAGTAAGGGGTCTATGGTCGGTATAAATAGTAAACTTACGACCATATAAGTAAGGCCTGAAGTACTTAACGGCCCAAACAATTGCCAAAAGTTCTTTCTCGATCGTCGAGTACCGTGTTTCAGTATCTGAAAGAGTACGAGATGCATATGCTACGGGTTTATCGTATCCTACTTTACCCTGTGATAATACAGCGCCTAGAGCAAAATCAGAAGCATCCGTAGTCAAGATAAATGGCTCATTAAAATCAGGATATTTTAGAATTGGATCAGTAGTTAAAATTTCTTTACATTTATTAAATGCTTTTAAAAATTCAGGAGAATGAATAACTTTATGGTTTTTCTTTAAACAAACTGTCATAGGTTTTGTTAATGCGGCAAAGTTTTTGATGAATTTACGGTAATATCCAACTAGTCCTAGAAATGCTTTAATATCCTTTTGTGTTTGTGGTAACGGAAAATTAAGAACTGCTTTAATTTTATCCTTATTTGGCTTAACACCTGTATCAGTTAATTCATGTCCCAAAAAGTTAACTTGTTTTTGCAAAAATTCGGACTTATCTAATTGAATTTTCAGATTATGTACTTTAAAACGTTCAAAAACTTCTTTAATTTTGCCTATGTGTTCCTGAAGGGATGTTGACGCTATTATGACGTCATCTAGATAAGTAAAGACATTAGATATACCTCGCAATATGTGGTCCATTAGTCTTTGAAAAGTACTAGGGGCGTTTTTGAGACCAAAAGGCATTCTCAAGAACTCATAGTGTCCACGTTCGGTTGTAAAGGCTGTCTTTTCCACGTCCTTGGGATGCATCTCTACTTGGTGGTAACCACTTGCCAAATCCAAGGTTGTAAAATATTGTGCACGTCCTAAACGATCAAGAATATCGTTGATGTTAGGTAAAGGATATTTATCCTCAATAATTTTATCGTTTAGACGCCTATAATCTATAACCAGCCTCCACTTCACATTGCCAGATGCGTCCGGTTTCTTGGGGACAATATGAACTGGACATGACCAAGGGGATACACTTTCTCTAATAATACCTTGTTTTAATAATTTATTAACTTGATTAGCAATTTCAGCTCGTTGCTGCGGGGGTTGTCTATAACTTTTAACATAAATTGGGTTATCGTCGGTCAGTCTAAGTTCGTGCTTAACAGCATGGGTAAAGGTAAGAGGAATATCTTCTGCGTAAAATAATTCTCTATATTGATAGCACAACTTAGTAATTTCGCGCTTCTCCTCCTCGTTCATATGTTCAGTTCTTATTTTATTTAGGTTTTCGGTAAGTATTTTATCTACATTAGTTTTTACTTTCATGTTATTTAGTTTATAATTATTTTTACTATTAGAATAAGATATGTCATAAGAGTAGGGTTGTAAGTTAATAGGGGTGTCATTATGTATAATCCCTTTTTGATCATTAAAATTTATAATAGACGTTTTAAATAAACCGTTTTTTACAGAGACTATCGCTGCTGGTGATTTTAAACCTTTTGACCAAGTGAAATCATCATGTAAGTATTGTCCGTCTGTAAAGTTAGTTTTAACAGTTATTATTTTACTACATCTTGGTTCGACTCTGATTTTTTTTGCAGGATAATCAAAATGAATTTGGATGTCGGCTGATGATGTGTGAAGCACTTTATTTTTCAGATCAATATTACTAGATAAGACCTTAAGGAGATCTAAACCTATTAAACCTTTATATTTAGGATCAAAATCAAACAGTAAAAATTTATGAAATATATCCGAGTTAAAAGCTGGTGGTAAAGGTAAATAAGCAACATGTTCGTGTTTTGTAGTACCATGAGCTGTTCGTACTTCAAACGGTTCATATTCAACACAATATTCAAAAATAGTTCCAAAAATAACGTCAGGGGAAATCATAGATCTAGAGGCACCAGTATCTATTAAAAACTTACCATTATACTCCGGTAATTCGATATAAGGTAGATGGTCTTTATCGTGATTATTTAATTTTATTACCTGGGTTCGTCTGCGCGCTCGTCCTGGGGAAAATTTTGTTGGTCACTTACCTCTGGTTCAGCATCGTTGGTGACAGGTAAGTCGTAGGGGGGCTGCTCCTCATAGTAAACATAGTCCTCGTAACCTGGTTGGTTATACTCCACAGCATACTGGTCGTCAGGGCTATAGAAAAGCTCTTCGGAAACAAAATGTGGTTTTGCCTTACCAACTGATCTCATGGTGACGTCGGAGACACTGTGCGGCTTATTACCAGCTCTATGGGGTACGTTCGGCCTGTTATTAAAATTACCTGGTTGATTTTTCCATGGTAGAAGAGAATTAATCAACTGCTGTCGCTGTTCAGGTGACATCTGATTTGGTTTCGGTACATAATTAGGTGTTAAGAGGCGTTGCCAGGGTTGTCGATTATTATTATTATTAGGACGTTGGTTATTTGCAAATTGATTATTATTATAATACATCTGAGGGTTAGTTAACTGAAATCTTTGAGGTATATTATTTATCGGTCGAAATTGGTTATACGGTTCCCTGAGTTTTGCTTGCGACGTTGACGGCACATTATTAAAGTTATAATTATAATTTGTATTGCGATTAAATAATAAGCGAGCTTCCTCTTGTCTAGCAGTAACTATAGCAGATTCCAATGACGTCGGTTTCGCTATTCTAACTCCTATAGAAACATTAAAATCTAACTGATTAACGTATTGTTCAATTACCATGTTCTCATAATAACTTTTATCCGAGTGTTTACCTATCGAATATAATATGTCTAAAATCTCACGAAGACGTCTACCAAACGATTCCGCATCCTCCGATTTTAGGCGACGCATACGGGTCAATTCTTGCATGACTTGAATTTCGTTCCTAGGTTCCCCTAAGCGTCGTAGTAACGCGCTCTTAATAGCCTCCCACGAGTTGAGGTTATCCTCGTACGCAATGGCGTCTATCGCGTGTCCAGTTAACCTATTCTTAATAAGACACAATAACGCGGGGTGTTTCCTAGACAAATCGTCCACTAGTCCTAGCAAGGTATCTACCTCTCGAATGTAGTAATTTAACGTCTTCGGGTTGCCATCATATTTAGGCATTAAATCAGACACTAATTTAAAAGCACCTTCACAATCTTTAAGAGACATTTTAGTTAAGTATTTAAAGTTTTACTTCGGGTATAAAAATAGTTACGTTAATATTTATCGAAAAGAAAGAAAGAAAAAATATTACTAATATTCACACAAAACACAATTTTAACATAAAATACACAAGCAAAGTAGTGTTGTAGTGTATGTATGTAAATGTGTCTATATGTATGTATATGTAAATATATAAAAAAAATTACGACAGGAAATAGAGCAAGGAACTTGGAAGTTAAAGAGCACTCACCAAAGCGTCCACTGCATCTCCTGCCGGGGTCTTGCACAGCAACAGGCTTCCCAATGCTCCGGGACTCCCGCGAATATCGCCCTTAGGTTCTTGATATTAAGATCGCGATTTTACGACGATTAGAACCGTCTTCTTCAGGAAAAAGAATTTGATCTTCCCTAAAGTACCGCGATCCTACCGACTGCGCCAGTTAAATTCGGGCGAACGAAAAATATGTTTTTAAAAACAATTATATTTATTTGAACGAAATTATTACAATGAAAATATGTGTTTACTGATTAATTACTTGTACAAGACTGACTCTACAATTGACACCAAAAACTATTGTCATGCGATGTGAAATGCCGCGTCAGCGCGGTCAGCACTGCAGTGTCATGAGGAACTGGGGTTATGCCGTGGTAACTCTCCCAAAGCAAATTTATAACTAGTGCTCACAATTCTATTTAGCTCGTAAGCAAAATTTACTCACAAATTTTTAAATTCTAACCGTCAATCCGCAATGTATCTTAATAACGGGGACGAAAATCTGTGCATTTGTGTGGGATGCAATTTAACCGAATTCCATATCAAACGCAAACGCAATTGGTAGCAATAGTCCGTTTAATAACTGTAAATGCATGTTTCCAACGTGGGAAGAGGGGTATTTCCACCCATGCCTTAATGTATGCTCTATCGTGCGTGCATTGTGATAGTGGACTATTCTCAAAGTAGGCCAATAGGCTAACTACTAGTACTACTAACTTAGTAACAATGAATTTCCGCAAAGTAACGTCTGATAGGCCATTGTCCTGAGTTCGATTCCCAGCGAGGCGCATTTTCTGTTCTTGGTCGAGTGGTGTGTTCTAGTTTTGTTTATTGTCCATGGCGCCCACGACACAGGGAATCCTAGTGTTGGGTGATGAGCAAGCATTTTCTTCTCCGTAATCCACTTATCCTCTGTCGTAACTTCTCCGCCAGTGCCTATTTTCACACTCAGTTCTTGGGTAAATAAAAAGAATGAAATACAAAATCACGCACCACGCTATACCTAACTTCCTAAAACCGAAAATTCACGAACTATATTACCATTACAATACAAAGCTTCAGTGGTGATTCATTGTGAACTTCGAATGTTTGTTCCTTTTGAAATCGGAAATGAATTACCTAACGAAATTTAATATTTTTTATTGTATGGTATGCAAATTAAATTTGTGGCCGCAATTTCTAATTCCACGATAACTAACGGTCAATAATAGTAGGTATTTAGACTAGTAATTCCCAAATTATGGGTTGCGATTCGCGATATATCGACTGGCAACGCTAACAGTCGTACAAGTGCAGAGGTAGAAAGCAAATTAGTTAGTCTTTAAGTAGTTGTAAGGGGTGTAAGGGGCTCCATCCATCTTTGAGCCCAAGCCGACCTCCCCTGCTCGTGGTGCACCCTGCCTAACAACGGACGAGGCTACGGCGCTCGGTCCCTCTGAGAGGTCTCTGGAATTTGTACCATCCAGTCCAATCCCGACGGTACTCTATGCTGGTGGTAGGTTCTCGAACCCGTCTGGCTAGCGACCACCCTCCTGCTTGAGTCAGCCGCCAAATGACTTGTCGTGTTCCGGCTGGTGGCTTGAGAGCCAGTCCCCCTCTGTCCCACCCTCCCTCTTCCCTTGTGCGGTAACTCTCTGGCTGTATCCTCGGGTCGGTTGGATTCCTGAGGCTCCGATGCTCGAGTGGACGTGATATGTTGGCGCGACGGCCAGGGAGACCTGGTGAAACGGCTTGCCGCTGGCCGCCCGCCGGACAGTACAGGGACCCGAACCCAGGCAACACTCGAAACCTCTGGCCTGGGAGGCTGTCCCATCATCCGGCGAATAATCCCGTTGCATGGACTCCGTGCCGGAGTAAGGCGTCGGGCACACGGCACCGCGCACCGCCGCGATAGGCGGTGAAGCGGTTGTCAAGTTGTATTGGGGTCTATGAAATCCGTTGATGCCTAACACACGTACACCGACTGACCGCACGGTCAAGCGGTGCTCTCACCGCCACCGCCCCTCCGCGCTGACGTCCGCGCGGAGGGGCGGCGCCTAACACACGAGCCACCGCATCACCGCGCGGACCATCGTTGGTGCAGGGCGTGTTGCAATTGAATGAAGTCGGTCAAAAATGGATTTCGATGTCGAAAAGTTTATTTCGGAGATTGAAAATCAGGACATGAAAAGCCCACAATATAGTGATAGACTCCTTAAAATGAAGCAATGGGAAGAGATTGTTAACTTATATTTGGAGCCAGGGCAAAATTCCGACAAAGAAAAAAAAGAACTTGGTAAGTTTAAAAAATATGCCACCACTTCTGCATCGATTCTTGCGAGTGTCTGTGATCAAACTGGTCAAAACCGCGTTAAACCCATCCGCGCGGACAGGCGCGTAAATCGCCTCACCGCGCGGACCACCGCCTCGAAATCCGCTTTACCGCCACCGCCTACCGCGGCGGTGCGCGGTGCCGTGTGCCCGACGCCTAAGAGACCGGTGTGGTACCCGGAGTTCACGTGCGGGGGGGACCAGGGGCCCTTCCGTCCGTCGCGCCAGCAACTCACATAATCCCTCTGTTAGCACGGTGTCATGAATCCGCTCATTGTCCCGGGGGTCTCCAATGGATTACTGCACCTCATTCCCTTCCTTTCTAACTTTACACTTTTCTTTTAAAATGGGCAAGTCTAAAAAGGATAAGGCTAAATCAGCGGCAACCCCTATTACCACTTTGAACGTGGACATGTGCAACATCAGGGGAATTCACACCAACCTCAATGCTGTCCACCACCATCTAGAGACAGTAAAGCCGGCCTTACTCTTTTTGACGGAGACACAGATATCATCACCGGCCGACATATCTTACTTATGTTACCCCGGCTATAGGCTGGAGCACGCATTTAGGCGGCATGCCGGGGTGTGTATGTTCGTCCGTGATGATGTCTGTTGCTGCCGTCTGACCTGCCTTGAAGACAAGGACCTACCCGTATTGTGGACGCGCGTGGATGTGGGCGACCACACCCGTATTTATGCGTGTCTGTATAGGTCCTATAGCGGAGACGCGGAGACGACTCGATTATTTGAGCACGTCCAGAGATCGACCGACAGAGTTTTGGAGCAGTACCCTTCGGCGGAGTTGGTGATTTTGGGGGACTTTAACGCCCACCACACCGACTGGTTGGGGTCCAGGATCACCGACTTCGCTGGGAGAACTGCTTTCGACTTCTCCCTGGCCTACGGTCTCACTCAGGTTGTTACTGGCTTCACCAGAGTCCCTGACGTTGAGACCCATACTGCTTCTTTGCTAGACCTTCTGCTGACTTCACACCCGGCGGACTATCGAGTGGTGGTTGGGGCTCCTCTTGGATCTTCTGACCACTGCTTGGTAAGGACATCTGTGCCCTCGACGCGTCGGGAGGGTTCTCGGCCCACTGGGACGCGTCAAGTCTGGCACTATAAGTCAGCAGATTGGGATGGACTTAGGAAGTTCCTGGGTTCATACCCATGGAGGCAGCTCTGCTTCGCTTCTGGGGACCCGAATGTGTGCGCTGATTTAGTAGCCGATGTGATCCGACAGGGTATGGAATGTTTTATTCCTAACTCTGTCGTATCCATTGGTGGTAAAAACCGGCCCTGGTACAGTGGTTCGTGTACTGCGGCATCAAACCGCAAGCGTGCCGCATACCAGGCCTGGGCATCAGCGTACTCTTCGAGGAATCCATCTGCCCCTGAGCTTAAGAAAAAGCTCAATGCTGCCTCCTGGTCGGCTAAGAAGCAGATGTCCAGGGCGAAGGCCCAATTCATCGGCAAAATTGGCGAGCGACTAGTCGGCTACCCTTCTGGGAGTCGAGAATTTTGGTCGCTAGCTAAGGCTGTCGAGGGCAACTTCTGTCGGTCTTCTCTTCCGCCACTGCGATTATCAGATAATTCCGTTGTCCATACGGCAAAGGGGAAAGCCGAACTTCTTGGTACCCTCTTTGCCGCCAACTCGACCTTGGACGATGGAGGGACCTCACCGCCTAACATCCCGCGGTGTGAGAGCTCGTTAAACGATATACTTTTTACTCAAAAATCGGTCAGACGAACTCTACTGTCCCTCGATACCAAGAAGTCGAGTGGACCGGATGGCATTCCCGCAGTGGTGCTTAAGGCGTGTGCTCCCGAATTGACTCCCGTCTTAACGCGCTTATTCTCGCTATCCTACACCACTGAGATAGTACCGTCTTCGTGGAAAGTAGCCCTAGTTCATCCTATCCCCAAAAAGGGCGATCTTAGTGACCCGGCCAATTACAGGCCTATAGCGATAACTTCCCTGCTTGCTAAGGTGATGGAGCGTATTATTAATGCTCAGCTCCTAGGATATCTGGAGGATCGCCAGCTGATCAGTGACCGTCAGTACGGGTTTCGTCACGGCCGTTCAGCTGGCGATCTTTTAGCATATCTTACTCACCGCTCAGGCTCAGGCCCTTGATAGCAACGGGGAAGCATTGGCGGTCAGCCTGGATATCGCTAAGGCCTTCGACCGGGTCTGGCACAGGGCTCTTCTCGCGAAGCTTCCATCTTACGGTCTCCCTGAGAGGTTATGCAGTTGGGTAGCCAGCTTTCTATCTGAGCGACATATAAAGGTCGTAGTCGACGGTTGTTGCTCAGATATGAAATCTATAAACGCTGGTGTTCCCCAAGGGTCTGTACTATCTCCTACTCTGTTCATTCTGCATATTAATGATATGCTGGAGCGTGTAAACGGCATTCATTGCTATGCAGATGACAGCACGGGAGATGCGTGTTACACAGGCCCTGCAAACTCCTCTCAGTCTCATGTGGAGGATAGCAGAATCAAACTTGTGTCTGAAGTCGAGAACTCTCTGGAGCAAGTCTCGGAATGGGGACGACTCAATTTAGTTGAGTTCAACCCCACGAAGACACAAGTTTCCGCGTTTTCCGCTAAGAAAACCCCATTCGTCAAAGCGCCTCAATTCCAGGGTACCGCGCTCACCGTTAGTGAAAGTGTTGGGATTCTGGGTGTTGACATTTCGAGCGACGTGCAGTATCGGTGTCATCTGGAAGCTAAGGCCAAACTGGCCTCCAAAAAGCTTGGCGTCCTGAACCGGGCGAAGCAGTACTTCACTGCGAGGGACCTTCTCATGCTTTATAAAGCTCAGGTCAGGCCTCACATGGAGTACTGTTCTCACCTTTGGGCAGGGGCGCCACAATACCAGCTTAGTCCATTTGACGCCGTGCAAAAGCGCGCAGTTCGAGTTTTCAACGACCCACGAGTCACTAACAGGCTAGAAAACCTAGGTTTCAGGAGAGACATGGGATCTCTCTGCGTGTTCTACCGACTTTACAACGGTGAGTGCTCCGAGGAATTGTTCGATTTGGTGCCAACTTCACCCTTCCACCATCGCACCACTCGCCAAAGATTGAAGTATCATCCACATCGCTTGGATTCGTGGCGGACGAGAACGGTCCGTTTTTCACGATCGTTTCTACCACGAACTTGCAAGCTGTGGAATGAGCTTCCCGCTGAGGTATTCCCGGAGCGCTTTGACATGGGGTTCTTCAAGAAAGGTGTAAAAAGAGCTCTCCTTCAGGGCCGGCGTTCCACTGGTGACTCCCCTGGTGTTGCTCGTGTCCATAGGCGACGATGACCACTTACCATCAGGTGGCTCGTCTGCTTTTGCGTCGGCCCGTCAGGCTATAAAAAAAAAAGTTATATAAGATTTCCATAATAATTATTAATTAAGTTATTCTTCGTGTAAATGTATTCCTATAATTATGTATGTCTTCTTGTGCTGAATAGGTTCACCTATTCACCACAAGAAAAAAATTAAGAGATTGCTCGCGGTCCAATCAAACAAGGTTAGCTTGACCTTGATTATTTTCACCTATTTCCGTTATTAAAAGTTTTCAAAAAGGTGAAGAGCCGATGACAATGTAATTCTATGACAGACGTGACCAAATACTTCGATCAGAATCGGCTTCAAACAAGGGTACCTACTCTTCAACATAACAGCATAGTGACATACATTTTGCGTTTATAATTAATTCGCTGATCATAATAACCGTCATTAATTTTATTAGTATTTAAATGCCGTAGGTAATTCATTTCTTTAGAAAATAAACTGAACTGTTTCATTTCTCACTTGATTGCGGAACGGTTTCATACAAGTTTTTCAACTTTCTCTACTTCCTTCGACCTTATAATAAACTTTTAGACCTTTTATAGGTGGAAAATCCAAGTATTCCATGTCTCGAATTACTAATAGGTCTACAGCTTTTGAATATTTATGGTAACGATGTATCAATAGTAGCATAATGATGTCTTCGACCTGAACTTTTATTACGGCACGAAATATGTGTACAAAAATATCTACGCAGCATGGATACAAGACGGTCATTTACATAGTAGGTACCTAATTAAGAAACAAGAATTTGCCAACTTGGATATAGTAAAGTGACTAATAATCTTTGCCATAACCACTCTGCCTTTAATTAGCCTGTGTCCATTAAGTTTTTACCAAGGAAATACCTCTTTAAGGGTGAGTTGCATCATTTAACTTTAACGATAACAAATCCTTTAATTTGACCGCTGGTTGTGCTTTTGTTATCGTTAAAGTTAAATGATGCAACTCACGCGAATATACTAGTAAATATAAAAGTTTGGTTAAATCTTTGACATTTATCATAGCTTAGATAGGCCCACACCAGAACGAGGAACGAAAGAAGAAACGAGGGGTCCCGGGTTGAATTTTCAGCTCAAGGAGATACTTATTATTTATTGATTTATGATTGAACTATTTATTGAAACTTTAATTACCACAAAACAAATGGGGTAGGTACCTAAACATTTCGAGCTTAATGCTGAAATAATTAAAGTTAAGGAATCAAAAAATTAAGGAATTATTATTTAAGCTTCATGTTTAATTTTATGTGACTGATAACTGATTGTTCTGGCGTCGTTGGAATTAGTGATGTCTTACCAAATAAGTAGATATTGTGCTACGCGGCGAATCCCAGTGTAGTGTTTTATAAAATAGACTATATTATACTTGTTCATGGTTTATTGCTATAAATGAAAAATATATAATATATCAAAAATAGTAACACGATATAAACAACACGAATTATTTATTCATAATTAATATTAAACACAACTACATAGTTTTCTTCTCATCCCTGAACGTACTAAGTTATCTAGCGCGTGCGAAAAATAAAAAAAAACATTAGGTAGGTTAATTATTCTATCGACACACGAGTTGACACGAGTAAAATAATACCTACCCAGTCTCAGCTCCACAATGTCGATATCTCATCTAATAGGGCTGACACTTGTTGCATGTGAACATTTTATGGTAATATATTAATTGTTTAAAAACAAGACCTTGCCTGGATCTAATCGTGAGCGTATTGTTCGTTAATGCTTGTCATAAAATTTTATCGTCATCGGCACGCAATTTATGCATGTTTTAAATGCGCAGAGTAAGAGGAATTAAGCTGAATACCTATGTGATTCCTCTTTGCCAGATTTAAACCGAACACACATATAATACTAATAAACACAACATACATTTAACATTGCCAGTTAAACAAAAAGGTTTTCATAAGTTAACCGATAATTTAAAAATACATAAACTTACAAAAATCTTATTTTATTGCTCTAATTTTTTTTTGTTTCAACTATCACTTTTGCTCATCACTCACATCACACGTCAACTTACAATAAATTAGATGACGGAGCTAGAGCGAACCGGTTTAAAAACTGTCGCTTGAATCGTCGTTGGGGAACTTGTCAGGCAGGGCTGGCAATGGTTATTACCCTTCCATAAAAACGCTGTACTAAACCAAGTCACGTAAAGTTCTTGTTTACTATATCTCAAAATATATCCTGCTATTACCTATTGTACTAGTAGGTAATGTTTATTTCTATTCCCCGACTAAAGCAGGGTCGATACTATCGACCCTGTGTTCTACCTGTAAAACTAGGTAGAAACAGCATTTTTTAATTAGGATTCCGACTATAAGATCTCATAAAGAAGAATGTCCAATTTTGACCTGATCATGTATAGAGATGAAAAAAATCTTTAAATTCAGCTAACATATTTGCACATTAAACACGCTTATTACTAAATTAAAAGAAACGCAGGAAATAAAATAATTTGATAATTTCTACAAGCTAAACAAACCAAAAGTTAAACGAATTACATGTTTTGAACGCAACTCGACTCATCAATGCATTCATGCAGTATGAATTGAGTATTGTCTTACAACGATCTTTTAACGTGTGGGTGACAGAGACAGCGTCTTACAGGTACGGCAAACTGTAATGCACTGTCTCTGTCACCCACGCGCCAAAAGATCCTTGTACGACTGTACCCAACTGAAACGTTTTTTTTTTGACATTTGACATTGACGCTGGCGCTGCCATGACTGAAATATTAATTCAAGAAAACAATAATATTATGCTACAATTAGCAAACGAAATATGTTGGATAGAAAATAAATCTTTTGAAAATAAAGGAACTACAGAAAATGTCGTTAAACATCTAGTAAGTATATCTAAGCATAATGAGGGTGGCCGCTTTTGTGCTCACCAGTTGGCGCCACCGGCGAGGTGAGGTCTTGCTGTCAAAGCCCGCCCATAGATAAACAGTGACAAGTGACATTCAGACAAGTGAGAAGCGAAAGTGCCACAAACTTATCTGACCCGGTGGCCAAAATTGGAACTAATGCAAATGTTAAACTGTTGTCAGACAAAGACAAAGACACTAGTGCTCCCCTTACCAGGTCAGATAAGTTTGTGGCACTGACAGCCAGACCTCACTCTGCACTAGCGCCTCTAGCGGCGAATTCACACGCGTTTACCCTCATTGGTCGGTTGGAGGTAGGTATGAAACTATCATCATCATGACTTCACAATCATCAATACTTATTCATATTTTTTTAACTTTGCTGCATTCAAATGTTAAAAATTACTATGAGACTATATTTATTACTCCAATAGGGTAGTCCTTCTACTATTCATTACATCTATACATTAATTTTCATTCCAGGTTTTCAAATGTATGGGATTATTTATATATTTAATAATTATTTTGGGGATAGTTTATTTCTCGAAAAACCAGCGACAACCCTAGAAAAACGAGCTAGTAATACATATAATCATAGATAAGCGGTTTATCTCTCATACCACAGTTTTCACAACAGTCCTTTTTAAATCCAAATTCAACAACAATTTTGAAACATGTTTCGAAGATAATGTGTATGATCTGATATTGCACTCAGGATAAGCATAGGGAATTTCAATACCGCTTCAATAATGCCGTAGATTAATTCCACCACAATGTCCACAATTATATTAAAACGTTAATAGCTAATTATTTATCACACAGGTTCATTTTAAATACAATGGTATTAAAATTTTGTTTCATTAGTATTTAATCAAGTAGATAGATATAAGTGAAAAATCAAATCAATTCCAAATTAATTATTAAAAATACTCCTCATCAAAAAATACTCCTATTTTCGAAAAAAACCTTATACGCCTTCTGTATTAGGTAAGTAGATACTCTTTGCAGGTTAAAACTTTAAAACATACCAAATATAATAAATTGAGCATTTTTTTATCTAAGGACCGATGAAAATAAAAACAACAGATTATTGTACTCTTTGGGTAAGTGTCTTATAACTATTTATGACAGCCTCCTCGTGTTAGCCTTTTAGTTCAATTATATTTCACTCATTATTTGCGTTAAACCTTTGAATGGTTAAAATTGAAACAAAAACCACGTGTGCATTATGGGCATATTCTAATATCCTAAATGCCTACCTAAATTATAATAGGTAGGTACCTCTTGAAATTCGTCAATTAACGTGAATTGATAATATTAAATTTATTGCGCCATAAACTGATTTGTAGACGAGCTGGGTCTCCCTTTATCTCCTTATTCTCCTTTATCTTTATATTTATAAAGTCATTTATTTTAATAAAATTACGCCTATTGATAAATTCTACTTCAAGGATGACATTTCTGATAATAACAGCATGTAACTCAACTTTATGATTATCTGAAAAATATTCAAACAGTCATTATAAGTATATTTAATAGCTTTATACCTACTCTATACTTAACTTATTTGCTAAATGCTTACAGAGCTTACCTCCAGAAACTAAAACAGGTAGGTATGGATATAATTACCTACTAAAAAGCCATCTCTAAAATAATCAATTTACCTTCCATTGCACTTGAGTCTCAGTAAAAAAAGATAATAATAATCAAATAATCACTTTTAAAATCTTGTCAACAAACACAATTGGAATCAATTTGAAACATCTGCATAGCACGTAGGTAGGTATATAACAACCCATTAGCAGAATTTATCATCACCGCGCTGTAGATAGCATAGAAAGCCGCTCCGCCGCTCGATAGCTCGTAACCACACACGAGAAGGTAGGTACATTAACCGCATAATAGAATTATTGATAAAATGCCTACTTAGGACAGATATGTTATGTTATGCACTAAACGAGTAATCTGCCTGTCTGGGTATCACGTAACAGTGTAGTGTTAATAGAACCACCTCTAAGGTTCTTTTACACACCAATTTCTGAAATTGAATGTAATTATTAAAACTGCAAATTAATGACTTATTTTTGTAGTAAATAGATACTTATGTAAATTACTGTATAGTCAACACAACCATTTATTAATACCATCGTACCAGACTTGTTATGGAATTAAGTCAATTAAGGTAACAAACGAGCATGCAGCACCAACCTTCCGCTAATTAATTCAATATAGTGTGAGTTGTCAACTATGTAAATAAATTATTTAAAGCTTGGCTAAGTACATAACTCTATTAGTTTAATGAGGATGAGTCGACCTTTGGTTTAAGCAGAAAACACCGAGAGTGGTACAAGTAGGTATATAAAGCAGTAAGTAACACAAGAAATTTTAACAGTATAAATATAAAAATAATGAAGTACTTATAAAATGCAATACCTAGCTGTAATAAGATTTAATGAAATAAAAAATGTTTTAAAGACATGAGTGAAAGGAGAATAATTATAATTCCGATTCAGCATTTTACTTCGTTCGTTGCAACCTTGATCTGCTTATATAAAAAGATGACGTTTACTTAAATCTTACTAATTAATAATGCTCTTAAAAATGGTCGACGAATTACGTAAGAATGAAGTAACTTATACAAGTTAAATATTTTGATAATATAAAATAATTTGGTACGTAGGTATACGTATACAGTGTGTCCGGCTTCGGTCTGTACAAACTTATAGGGCGTGTAGTATGAGTTATTTTATGAATAAAATTCTTCTACATACTAGGTCTAAACCCGACTCCTCTCGATTTACAGCCATTTTAATGTTTTAATAAAAAAAATTGGACCATGCACAGTAAAAGTACTATAACTAAAGAAGTTTAAGTCCAATCTTCTTCAAACTTGAATTAATTTTTACTCACTGGTAGGGGCCATCGATTTAATACCTAAAATAATTCATAAACTGGCTTCTACATATTAAAATAATAAATTAAATGTAGAATTTATGATAAAAATGACATACTTTTTTTAATTTTTTAAAGATTTTTCAGTAAATAGCCCCGGTCATGATAACTTTTTATTAACTCGTCTATCAGATGTTAAGTTTACCTAAACAACGACACCAAAAACTCAATTCTGAGACAATGGGTAACCGAGCAATCGTTGTTTGAACATAGCGCTCTCTAAGGTGATTTATGACCGAGCTCCGAATTTCATGCGGAATCAGGTAGAAAAATGACATTTTGGGTATTGTTGAGGTAAGAAAGGAACAAAATAGTAATAAATAACAAGTAATAAATAAAAAACAAGGTTTTTATTTAAATTTTGATTTATTTTACTCATAAAAATTGTTAACCCCCCCCCCCCCCCCCACCCCCCTCTAACAACTAGTAACATTATTCCCCCGCCCCCCATAACATTATTCCCCAAAATTACTATTTTGTTTAAATTGACTCAGATCAGGCCCTTCGCACACGGCGTCGTAGCGTAAGCGTATCATAGAAGGTGTTTGATGTCATTACGATAGGCGTAGCATACTAGCGTAAAACACAAGCGTAAAAAGTTAACTTTTGATTTTTATTGACTGAATAATATGTTTACCTTTCGAGTTTGCAACATTAGACAGATTAAAAATTTAAAAATCCTCTTTGTCCGAAGAGAAAATTCGATCATTAACATCCAAAACATCTAATGCCATTAACGGCATGATTTTAATATCCAAAACAGTAGGAATGGCTACGCTTCATTTGTGCAACAATCTCGTACTTCATAGTGATAGGCTTACGATACCACTACGCTTACGACCCGTGTGCGAAGTGCGGAGATGATGATTTGATGAACTGATGATTTATATCTCAATGAGTTGTTGATGTTGAAAACTAATTCTTCTATTTAAAAAAAACCTATTAATTTTACAAACGGAATATTGAACGACGATGTAACGCAATATAATATACCTATTATTCAACAGGACGTAAAACCATCTTGAAGGAGATGAACGGTCAGTTCAACGCGGGCGAGCTGTCAGTAATCATTGGACAATCCGGAGCAGGGAAAAGCTCTCTTATGGACATCCTGGCTGGATACACGTGAGTTTTAATCGAATTATTTTTGTACCTAGTTTTTATTCCACGTTAAGCATATTCGCAACAGAGATATGGAAAATATAATCTTGTTTACAGAGTAGGTTACATCTGGGGGCCCGGAAATGCTTGTGTAACAATTCATTAGTTATTTGCAAACAGAGGAGTTAAATTTAAAGCGGTTGTATAATGCATTGACCCAAGTAGGTAGTTGGGCCAAAGTATACGGGGATACTTAGATCTTAGTCGTCGTTTATACTTTAAATGAAAGTTCCGTTTTTACATTGTTCCTTCACTGCACTTTAACTTTCAAGTATCTACTTTAGAGTTAGGTGAGGTTGATGTCGAGCATTAATTTGTTTACTTTTTCTTAAAAATAATTGTGACGCTATTCCTTAACACGCTTTATATAATCACGCAATCAATCAATCTACTGCACCTCCCGAGGAATGATCATGCGACCGGGAAAAGCTCACTTTGTCAATCAGCCAACATTACAGTCATTACATAAACTAAACTAGGATTGATAATAGTTAATGACTTACTACTTATTGACTCTACATAATAAGTATACTTTCTTTGTCTAAGTAAAGGAGAGTTCTGGTCTGATCCCCTAAACCGATCCACTGCTAGTCATTTTTATTTTTTTATAGTAGGATGAATTGATGATTCTAAAGGCCTGTTTACTTACGCAGTTCGATTGATTTCAGTGAACAATAATGCTACCACAACAAATCGCGAACGTCATTAGAGATCGAAACTTGAGCTTGACCGCGATTGCGCGATTGCACTGAACCGTATTACCTCGCCAGTGCAAGTGTACTTAAGATACCGAACAAGTATAATTATAACAAGTTCGTTAATGTATCATTATAATTATATGATAATTATAAAAATAAAGTCAAATAAGGATTAACATGTTTATGTTGAAACCTTGGGTAACACATAAAATTAAATTAATATGAAATTTAACAAACAAACACGTTTATACAAAGGATGTGAACTTTGTTTATTATCTTCATATTTTAAAACAAAGAGACTGACCGTTTATTATCTACTTAAAATAACTGTAAGGATTTCCTGACGTTTTTCTTTAAAATGTAATAAAAGCGAAGGCGAATTATTATTTATTAACATGACAATTTATACTTATTAAGTGCTAATTTTGTGGTCATTTTACATTAAATTTGACCCCCATGACATAATGGTGGCAAAATGAGTGCAATACCAATAAATTTTTGTTTAGCATAACTAAAAGAATACAACTAATTAATTCAGTAAATAATTCAGTAATAAGAAGTACACAAAAGGCTTCTGGTGATCGTGTCCCACATGTGAAAGCACGAGTAGAGCATAAATATGTGGCACAATTACAAAATCACAATTTGGAAGGGCTGGTAGAGAACCACCACATCACCACTGGCGTGGTGGACTAAGACCTGTCTACACTTATATTTGACTCAAGTATCAAATTACTTGTTATGTTTAGGTTGGGGCACTCAAAGACAATATTTTCTTTTTGTTGTGGAGTGAAAAGGATGGGTGGTAGCAGTGGTGGGATTAATTAGCGTGAGAACTATTCATGTTTTAATTACAATTTTAATATGCCATTCAAAACTTCATTGGAGAATTTAAATTAACGTTTTTCAGTATCTAAAGCGGATCACCCGATAAGTTAGCATGTGGTATTTATACGGGGTTGCCAATTAAAATAGGTAGATACGTATTAACTGTTTTATCTGTTGAGATGCTATCTAGCAATTAGGTGTAGTGATTAGCATGTTTGTGACAGGAACAATGATAAACGGAACAACTCTTTTTCACGATTCCTTAATGATCCGAGGATTCTCATTTAATTTTTTTGTTATTATTAAACGTCGTGTAGGTCCCAACTTAAATTCATTTATTTATTAATTTTGTTATACCTACAGAATTTTATGTACATTTTCCTGTTCAAAACATTATCTACATACAACAGACTCCAAAAATTATACGTTTTACATCGAAAAATAATACAATGAATCGACGTAGTCGAAATCAATTAAACTCGCATTATAAGGGAAAACTCAAAAAGGACTCGTTAGATGTCGCTCAAATTTAAATGGGGCCACACGACAAGAACCAGTTTACACCTAGTAAAAACTTACGAGATAAGAATAGTAATGTCTGGGTAATTAATTATACCTACCTGAAGCAAGATTGTACATCGTCAAATATCCACACTTACCTAGTCATTATTTTGTAGTATAGAGCCGATAATTCCGGGAATATAATAGGTCGATAGTCCACCAAGTATTATCGCGTCGTCATTCTACTTTAGTGAGTCCTGTGTTTTGGACTGTCATAAATTGGAGCAAAAATAGGTATCCCACCAAAAACATTTTCATGTAAAGTGTTGCCAAGACGACTGCGTACGGTTTACCTTGTGAAAAAGATATCAGATCTCATGTAGAGCCAAGCTTCTGAATCTACAGCTCTAACTCTACAAACCCTAACTTCACTAACTAACTTCTTTGTAATGAAAGTAATGAAAGTAAAGAAATAATTTATTATTTACGGATTGATTCTAGTTGTTCTGTTACAAGTGGAAAATGTGATTGTGTGTACAATCAGCGACAGAGGTAAAAACCGTAAAAAGTGACAAATCGTCCGTCGTAAGTTTTTTCGCCACCATGCGTACTGCGATCGATTCAGGGTCCTCCCACTTCCTACTTTGAACCCATTTATATACTACTTATATGTTAATAAATTATATAGGTATAACATCTTAAATGTTATAAATGTTAATAAAATATAAAATATTCACGAGACGGTATAGTGCCATCCAGTGACAACTCGTTCGAACTACTTTCACCATCGATTAAGTTAGTAAACATTGTAGTTGCCAAGTATTCTCTAGATGGCGTTACTTACTTGGCGATCTTAAAACAAAACATTTTTCAAAATTATTATTATTTTTAACCCCATACAGGCAACCATTAAAATCTAAATAATAATAATTAGTAGGTATTAATATTATTAGTTTTAGTAGGTATTAATTAGTAGTATTGATGGTGATATTGATGGACGCGTAGTAAATATAAAAGAGAATAAAAAAATGGTGTGTCAGCTACGACGCACAATTGGAGTTTATTCCTTACGAACGATAATTATGATATAAGTGTAAATAATAATAAATATAGCTAAGTATATAGTAGTACTGTAAATTTGTAAATATAATAAAGTAGGTTAAGTGATGGTTAAGTGTTTATTTTTAATTGAAAATGGCGTCCCGAAGAAAGACGAGTGCTCTTTGGAACCATTTTAATGAAGAGAAGGATTTAAAAAAAATTGATGGCAAAGTTATTCGAACATGCAGAAAATATGACATTGTATGACAAATTCGTTGTTGTGTAAACAGCTGGGGAAACAAATTGTTGCTAGGCAACGGTGACGTCAAAAATAAAAACAAAACACTGGCAATTTAATACGAGATCAAAATATTTAATGAGATACGCTGTGTAATGTATTCCATCTCATTCTTTTACACGTTCAATCCTACAGATATATATGTTTGTCTCTTTCTACGTAACGCCTCAACTTTTCGTGTTACACTTGATTTTACTCCTCATAAAATTTCCGTATCGGGCCTTATAACTCAAATCGTTTCTTAAGGAGTAAACTCCAAAAACAGGAAAAAACATGGCACGGCAGCGCGAATGAATACTGTCCCTTCGGTAACATCGTATAAGTACGCCTCGTTCAACTACCATCCTCCATTCTTTTCACTCCACATCCCAAAGAAAATATTGTCTTTATATGCCCCAGCCGAAAACAACAAGTGATTTGACATCTGACTCAAGCAAAAGAGTAGATAAGCCTTAGTCCACCACGCTGGCCTAAGTACGGGTTGGCAGCCTTCACACACCTTTGAGTTTTTGCGAACTCTACAGCAGGCAGGTTTCCTCACGGTGTTTTCCTTCACTGGCATGGTGTAATTGGCTAGCATTTTGTTGATTGATCACACACCATGACCTGGTGGATTAAGAATGAAATATATAAAAGGAGCCGCTTGTCTAAATGCATGATAATGTGTTATTTTTATACAAAAAGATATGTATCTTTTATGCAAAGAATTAATAACATACCTACGCACGCTTAAGTGTTCAAAGTCCAAGTTCAGAGACCGAATCATTTTCAACAACATACCTAATAATAAAAAAAAGAATTGCGTGTACTTATGTACGCATGTAAGAAGTTATATGTACTTCTTTGGCATCATTAATAATAAATATTCAACGTTAATAATTTTATAATATTTAGTATTAATTATACTAAAAAAGTTAAAATCAGTGCAAACAAAAGTGTTTAAAGAGTGAAGTTCAGACTGACAACGACATCTATTGTTACATCATACGAAGTACGCAAGCAAGACCGCCGCATAGCACCCTAAGATCAATATAGCCATCTAGTGTCATTTTCAGAAACTATCTCCGGCTATACTGTTAAGAATAGTTCGATTTGCCGAGATAGGGCCATACATAACAAATAGAGGTCGCTAGTTGTCAGTTGTCACATGCCCATACAATACTTCATACTGCTGCGCGCGCATCGTCACGCGCCTAACTTCATGCTGTTAAATTTAGGTGTCGGTGTGCGCGCGCATCGTAAAAATTCACTCTCATCATTTTTCTCCATCGCGCCAAAAGAAGTATAACTTCAAAAAATTTTAGGCTCCTAACGCCATCTATCGGTGTGCACGTTGCAACTTTACATTAACAAAGGCCAATAGGCCAATGAGTATGAGTGGTTAGCCGGCAACTTCATACTGCTGCGCGCGCATCGTAAAACTAACTTCATGCTGTTAAATTTAGGTGTCGGTGTGCGCAAATTCACTCTCATCATTTTTCTCCATCGCGCCAAAAGAAGTATAACTTCAAAAAAACAAGTTTAAAATATTAAAACAAGGTTTTTTACTAAATGCTTTTCTTTCGAACTCGCGTAAATTATCTGTGACGATTATTATATTTTGAATTTGTTATTTTTAATTCAATTTATTTAATGGTTTACTAGCGACCCACCCGGCTTCGTACGAGTGCAATTAATGTCATTGTGCAGTGGTAAATAATATTACTATGATACCGTCATTGCCGTTCTAAGTATTTTAGTACCTTAGTGGTTATCTATTTATTACTTAGTCTTTAGTTAGCAAGTAATCAATAGCAATTGTTGATGTAGGTAGTAGGTACATAAATCTTGGTTTATGAAGCTCTTTGTCTTTATTGAATGATTCATCATCAACCTATAATACTAACCTATAATGGGTGAACTAGGAATTTCCATTCCGACTATTAATAGCGTAGACGTTCACTTAAAATGAAATCCCTTTCGTAAACAGATTAAATTCGTTATAAGCATAACTTAAAGAATTTTCATGGACAATTTTTTTGCGGTTGAATTTCAAGAAACTATGCAAATAGCCTAGTATAGGTACTCGTAGTTATATAAATTCTTAATCGAAACAATGGAAGTAAACTTCGTAATATTACTGATATTTTTATAGGTAGGTCGGTACTACTTAAATCTAAAGTCTGTAGTCTGTATGTACGTTCAAATTACGTACGTTATAAATTTTCTTTTATCACTTACCTACTCACATAGATTATACCTACCATTCTTGAAATTTTTGTCTGTCTGTATGTACCAGTAGGTATAGCCTATAACTGAAGAACATTTTTGATGTGCAACTGTGCAATGCAATGTATGTATGTAATTGTAAGAGAGTGGGTAGTCAAATCCTAGGTAATCTATAAAATTATACTTAAGTAGATTCATAATATTTTTGACGTGACAACGTTACGTTTTATAATTCGATATCGGCTGCACGCACGAAAAACATGACGTTTATGTGGCGTTATCTGACGTCATGCGGCGTTATCGTAACCTCGCTCTGAGGCGTCCCATGTAAAGCTTGAAGTGCAAGCGAGATCGCGGAACGAGCGACAAAGAAGCACAATCGGCCTTTGCGTTCGGAGATATTTTGATAATGTATCCAATTATTACTTTGTTATTGACTAAATGTTACCTTTTTTAATGTTTCCTGTATTCCTTCTTTATATTGATAAATTTCTGTAACTTTAAATACGATTTCATGACGTTTGTTTACTTTGATGACATTATTTGTCAATCATTCCATCAGTATTTTCTTAAGACGTTGTCACGTTCAACTATCGTCAGTAAACCGACTTTACAGATAACCATTTTTTAATAGTACATTACGATACGGTGCGTAAAGTTGGCCATTTTTGAACGGCGTGAAGTTAGCGCACGAGCAAAGCGAGTGCGATATACGCCGCTCAAAAATGCAACTTTACGAACGAGTATCGTATATTATTTTATAGCACGAGTGACATAAACCCGCATAATTGTAGTTACAATAGATAATAGTTATGTCATGATTTTCTAATTTAATTTATTAATTTTGATAAAAGTATCTGATTTTGTATGAAAGGAGGTATTGACATATGAGTAACTGGCAGGTTAGCAAGAAAAGAAGAAAAAGATGACATTGGGTAATGGCATGAATGTAAATTATAATAGCGATTGTAATGTTGGGAACACAGGTTGGGAAATAATAAATGTGTAATATGATTAAAGTATAAACAGGTTATTTTCATTATATTTTGATTAATACTTTATGATTATGTTATGATACTTTATGATTTAATATGATTTAATATGATTTAATACTTTAATTTCATATAGATAACATATCTTTTTAAGTTGTTACAGAGTTAAAACACTTTTTAAGTTGCGATGATGTTATTGTTGTTTTATGGTGCAAAAGAGAATTATAAAGTGTAACATGAAGAGTCAGATAAAAAAATACGAAAGGAATTATCACGAATTTATTAATTTTTAAATTTAAAGTTTTCTACCACACAAAATTAGCAGTAAGCGCTAAGTTGGCAACACAGCAATCAGGTGTCAGTGACGTTTCGCTAGTGTCAAATATGGCGACTGCGATTTGTCTCTCAGAACAATTACAATTTAACATAACTGGACAATAAGAACTTTGCAGATATATGTTGTCGACTCAAAATCTTTGTTTTTTTATGTTTTATTATTCAGGTAAGAACTGCACGAAATTATGAATATAGATTCATTTTTGCATGGTGTGAAGTTAGCGTCATTTGCCATGTAATAAGTAGCTACTTACGCCACAGCTAACCGTGGCATAAGTGCGGGTTTAAGTCATATACAAAGGGTTTAAGGTATATACAAAATATAAATAATAAATATAAATATAAAAAATATAAATAAAATATAAAATATATATACAAAATATATTTATAGCACAGCGTGACTTAAACCCGCATTTTATCCCCCCAATTATTGCTCAAATCTCCTTTAGTAAGAATTTATGAAAATATAGGAAAAATAATAAGATTTTATCACTTACATTATAGCGGAATCTGTTCCCAAATAAAAGTAAATAATAATGAAAACTAAACTTTGACACAAAACCAGTTTGAACCACAGAAAACTCAAATGTTTTACGGAGCAATTTTTACACGTTTTTGAGCCAATGTTTTGAAGTCCGTTATTTTTAAAAAGCTTAATGACAGGATGACTGAGTATTGCCAGAATAAAGAAAAAATATTCCAAGCTTTAAAATTAAATCCTACCATAAAGTGTAACAGATAAAATAAACGTGTGATTATGGTCGCAAATAAAACTTGAGGTTTGTCCCAATTCACCTCCCAGACCCTATTCCCCCCATTTTACGGTAATAATTTACATTCATGCCATTACCCAATGTCATCTTTTTCTTCTTTTCTTGCTAACCTGCCAGTTACTCATATGTCAATACCTCCTTTCATACAAAATCAGATACTTTTATCAAAATTAATAAATTAAATTAGAAAATCATGACATAACTATTATCTATTGTAACTACAATTATGCGGGTTTATGTCACTCGTGCTATAAAATAATATACGATACTCGTTCGTAAAGTTGCATTTTTGAACGGCGTATATCGCACTCGCTTCGCTCGTGCGCTAACTTCACGCCGTTCAAAAATGGCCAACTTTACGCACCGTATCGTAATGTACTATTATTGAATTATCTTGGTTATTATAAAGATATTTTTTTTTATTTTAACTCTATCATCTTGTTAAAATACAATTTTAAACTAATTTAAACTTAATATAAAATATGCTAATTGAGGTTATATTATATCATAACGTCCTTTATTTTTATTACGGATATTTACGTTTTTAGTTTAAATTAAATTATGTTAACAACATTTTGACGCTCTTATGATAATAATTTGGACTTTGATCTTTGATGGCAGAAAATCTTGGCTTAAAAAATCTACGATTCGTATTATTGACATAAAAGTAGCATAATATAGAATTTTCTCTTACCTGTTACTTTTGTGTTCCTAGATCTCTATACTCCCCCATATACATACTTGACTATGCCGATGTATGATTTGTAGATGTGCTAGTGCTGTGTATAAGGAACTAGACAGATGAGTGTTGAGCTTCTCAAATCTTCGATGACAGCAACATATTCAAGTGCCCAATGCCATGCCCAATGGCTGTACAATGCGTGCTATTTGGTCCGTCTTCCCTCCCTTATCTTAGTTGCAAAAACTACACATCAATAATCTCCTGCTTCGTTCCTTCTTATTTTATTTATTTATTTATTTAATAGTTTATGTACACACGGAAAGAGTTTAAACAATTATGACATACAAAGTAAGGATGGTACAAAGGTATTGCTTATTTCTTTACATTTATTTCTCAACTAATGCCTGTTTATTTTTATTTTTTCCGCTCTGAATCCATTATTGATATCGTTTCTTATCTCCGGAAATGCGATAACTTTTTTCTTTCTCCTTACGTTAGACTTTTATAAACAAGTTACGTTTTTTTAAAAGTATGTGAGCATTTCTTCTAATTTATATCTACCTTTGGTGCTTCGGTACCATTCTGTTGCATCTTCCTTTCTATGATTTCGTAATCACTACCTAGGTATATATTATGAATGTAATTATTTGAATGAAAATAATAAGAATTTAGTAAGTAGTGTAATTGCATATAATTGATTGTCTTGAATTTATAGTACCTACCTAATTATTTATAACAAATTATGTACCTATAAAATAATAAAATCTTAGTCAGTATAAATAATCTTTTTTAATATCAAGCATAAATCTAATTTTAATATGTTGTATATTATTATATATCATATTGTGTATAATTATTATATCTCATTAGTAGTATATATTAGTAGGCTCAATAGTGGGTCATTAATGGGTTGTAGCCAAAAAAATATTAGGTATTATATTGCACTTTCTGTTTTTTTTTAATCCTACGAAAGCGTATGGTGATTGATTTTCCGTTATAAAATGGAGTAGGTTGTTCGTTCGCCGGTTGATTGACTATATCTTCATACCGGTTACACTTAAGAATTCAGATCACGAGGAAGTAGCTATTTACTGACCTCAGACGTTTCCTCTCAATTTATCTGTAAGTCTGCGGTGAACTGTATGTACTCCGGACGTTGTTGTCTGTTAATATTGGCATAAGACAATTATGTCACAAAGGAAATAAAACTGTATGTTGTCTCAAAGTAAGCAATCTTCAATGGATGAGAATAATTGAAAAAGACATAAATGAAAAGAATCTATTGAAACTATAAGATCAGTGTTTAAAGTACTTTAAGGAATAAATATCTTCTTGCACAATAGGTACTAAATATACTATTATTACCTATTGATACATGAAATACATAATTAGCAGTCATTTATATCTATTTATAAAATATATTATGATTTTTATTTGCGTGTATATTTGTAAGTACGTATTTTTATTTGTACCTACATATTATTTTCACCATTTGTACCGTAATTTACATAAATTACGGTAACTTTAATATAAGTACATTTAAAATGATAAACGTAGGACCTACCACTAAGATAAACGTAGAAAACGCAAGTGAGAAAACGTATCTATATATTGCAAATTAACTTTCGTATCGCGGAAACCTATAATATAATTTAAAATCAATAAATCAATTTCCTTTATTAGCAATATACATATGTAGATATGTAGAATACGCATGAAGACGATAAGGGCTCATTCCCACGGAATACGTCTTTGACGATTCGGCAAAAAACACGATACGTCTTGACGGATGGACGTTCACATTGAATACGGAATCGTGTTTTTTCACGATTCGTCAAAATATCCGCATTGAAGTTCACATTTATTTCGTGATTTAGCTCAGTTCAGATTGGTTCAGAAACACAATGGACGTGAATACTTTAATCTTGTGTTGGTATTATCGTCGATGTAAAAATAGAAGAAAAATAAGAAGAAAATACTAAAAATCACGATTCGTGATTTCTAAAAGACGTATCCGTCATAATCATAAAACATTCACGATTCGTGATTTCTAAAAGACGTATCCGTAATCGTCTTTTTTCACGATTCGTCAAGCGTGTGAACATGAGTATTTAAAAAGCATTGCCGCCGTCAAAAAAAAAATACGAATCGTGAAAAAAGACGATTCGTGAAAAAAGACGATTCGTCCTCGTGTGAATGAGCCCTAACACTGTTACGCACAATCACAACCATTTGATCTATGTGGTAGGACGGTTAATATAGTACCTAGTACAACTATTGACGACATATTTGTATTCCTATTTTGACTATGGTTGTTATGTGACGTATACGACAAAACAACGTATGCAATTCTATAATAGGCTTTTTCACGGTGCTTAGATAGTTTGAATTATTGTTACTAATACTGCGTTCTAGTAGGCAAGTTTCATTTTATGTAGTGCTGGATATCCCAAACCATTGCAATTATTCGTCAAAAGGCAAACTGCTCGTTTGTAAAGATAACGAAAATGGCAAATTTTTCCTTAATTTAAATTTAACCATGTTTTATTTTATGTAGTGCTGGACATGCCAAACCATTGCAATTATTCGTCAAAAGGCAAAATGCTCGTTTGTAAAGATAACGAAAATGGCAAATTTTTCCTTAATTTAAATTTAACCATGTACCTAGGTACCGAGTTCCACGTATTTTCAGTTTTTAACAAGCTTAGCTCTTATTGATTTAACCTGTATGTATGTGACGGAATCTTTCAGCATAGTTTTCACCAATTTCAAAGAATGTGATAAACTTGAAAAATATGCATAGAGATCAAGAGCCGATGAGAATGCGATTATTTCAGAATAATTCATATCTTTTATCCAATCGATATTAAAGTAGGTGCTCAATCGCTTTGACGCACAATCAAAGCGTGTTGGAGTAGCATGGTGTACTGGTGTACGATATAGGCCTCCATAATTACGAGGAGATACGCTAAGTGGTGCGCTAATAGGAAACGATGCAATATCGACGTAAAAGTCGTAACGGGCGTGAAGCACGTAAGTGGATTGGATACCTATTATAGCGTACAGAACAGACTCTTTACAGATAAACAAGTTATAAAGAAGAAGATAACAAGTGCCAAAAGGAAATGGTAAATAAACCCACTTATTGGATTAATTGAAATCCCCGTCTGTAGTGAAAACTGTTTTCAACCATGGCTCACGACTGAACATACAGGCACCTTAACACTGACGAAGCCTTAAACATACGCCAACATGCTGCTCCACTCCGGATTGTTTGACGAAAAATCTAATATCTAATATCTTTAAACGAGCAATTCTTGTATATTTATTTATTTATTTATTTATACCTATATATATAATCACGATCTCGGAAACGGCTGCAAAGATTTTCATGAAAGTTACAGATTAGGGGGTTTTCGGCTCAAGGAATCGATTTATCAAGGTCCCAGGTTCGAGAAAAGCTCGGTTCCCGAGATAAAGAGATTTTAAAAACATCATACTGACGTCATCTATGAAACATTAGGATAACTTCTATGAGGTACTGTTTGTAACGTGTTGAACTGACGCCATCTATGAAACATTAGGATAACTTCTATGAGATACGGTTTGTTTGTTTCAGTAGTATGAAACTAGATGGCGCTCGAATATATTTTTGTTCGGCTAATACTAATATTAATATTCATTACCTATTTTCCTATTTTCTGTTTGAATAAAATTAAAAATCAGTGCGATTATCTCGCTTGACCTCGCAGGACGCGTAGTGATAGTTTAACGTGCGTTTGTGATATTTACGAGAATATTTGTAAATAAATGTTAGTTTTGTTATTATCGATTTAATAATATATTTTAATAAAGTTTTAAATAAATAATGGTCAGATCGATGAAATTACTATTGTTGTAAATAGAATCAATAAAATTTTAAGTACGCCTAACAACTTGCTCATTAAACTAAAAGTATATTTATTTATGTTGTTTAATTATCATAAACATTCAATACATTTTATCGCAAATAAAAATTTCAGTCGGGGACTGCCTAAGCCTGCGAAAAGTACGAAGGAAAGTTCAATGAATTTATCTAATTAAGTATGTACCTATTTAAAATGCAATTAATTCGCTCACACAGTTAACTTCTATGAGGTACTGTTTGTAACGTGTTGAAATTTCAGTAGTATGAAACTAGATGGCGCTGTACAACTTTGTGAAACACGCTGTTGAGATCCTTTGGCCGTAACATAAGTAAAATGAATTTTGTGCTCAGTGAACAGTTGTATGATTTGACTCCTGAATAGATGGCGGAATTCCTCGTATTTCTTGCGATTCATACTAAATATAATTTTCAACCGAGCAAAGCTCGGTCAACCAGGTACTTATTATATTAATCTTCAAATTATGTAAGAAAGGAGAGATTATAAATTTCCAAATTATCCCCTATCATCAAGTTAGATAGATGTCAAGCACTGTCCTCTACCAAGCAAAAAAACATTTATTCTAAAACACACTCAATGTACCTAATTAACTTTTAAGTAGATTGTGTTGAGTGGAATTAAAATTTTAACACAATCATAATCTAAATAATGAACAATCGCGGAGGTCTTGTGGTACGATAATCTTTATCTGTCAAGGCTTAAGCAGTTTTGTGTAATATCGTACACAATGACCCTGTACACTGTACTGTAATCCGAAAGAATGATAAACGTATTATTTAAGTAACCATTCATTATTTAATATGACTCGGTTCTTTGGCTCGGTTCTTTTACCATTTTCAGCTTGATTCTGAACTGATAAATCGGATAATGTATAAAATTGCAAGAAATGATGTTTAGGTCTTTTAAAGCTAATTTTATACTAAGTATTCAATTAATTATTGGAAATTAAAATGCAAATCTGGAATGTCGTTCGAATTTTGAATAAAACCGGCCAAGTGCGAGTCGGACTCGCGCACGAAGGGTTCCGTACCATTATGTATAAAAACGCAAAAAAAAAATCTGGTTTGTTGTATGAAAGCCTCACTTAAATATTTAATTGTTTTATTGTAGCCAAATATTACCCACAACGCCATCTCTTGGACCGAAAGGTAACTAAACTATCGCTGAGGCGTCGAAAGTATGGGCGCCCACTTAAATATTTATTTTATTCTGTTTTTTAGTATTATTTGTTGTAGCGGCAACAGATATACATAATCTGTGAAAATTTCAACTGTGTTACTATTACGGTTCATGAGATACAGCCTGGTGACAGACGAACGAACGGACGGACGGACAGCGAAGTCTCAGTAATAGGGTCCCGTTTTACCCTTTGGGTACGGAACCCTAAAAAACGACAAGCTTTGTTTACTACTCATATGATGCTTAATGTTACGGCTAATAGCCGAAGTGCGGCTGCACCTAGTTTTAGCCGGCTACAACTAGGTGTAACCAGCCACATGCGGTTAGAACTAGGTGTATCCTACTCATCTTCGGTTAGAACTAGGTTTAGCCTTCATCATAACGGATAGAACTAGGAACAGCCGGTCACCGGTGTTCAGGTTATAAACGCCCTAAAGTCGGTTCTGGCACTCGCCGGCCGCTGCCGCGGCACGCTCGCTTCGCTCGCTCGGCTCGTGCGATGGTTCCTGTTAACCTAACACGCTCGTCGCTTCGCTCCTCGCTAACCTAATTACTTTAATTAAAATTAGCGCATTTGAAAAATAGGATACACCTAGTTCTAACCGCACGTGGCCGGCTACACCTAGTTGTAGCCCTTCCCAGCACTTCTTGTGGCTTGCCTGGATTTATCTTGATTAGAAATGACAGGACTGGTAAAGGGGGTGGAGGTGTGGCTATATACTTGCGTAGTGATCTTCAATATTCTATTGTTGACTCATCTCCCTCCGCATATTCTGCCTCACCTGAATATCTATTCATAGAAATCCAGGTAAAGTCTACAAAGGCGCTGTTAGGAGTGGTCTATTGCCCCCCTTCTATCAATTATTTCTCCAGTCTTGAAGCGGTGCTAGAGGCTCACTGTTCTCACTATGAACACCACATCATAATGGGTGATCTTAATACCGATCTTCTAAAAAAATCATCTCAAAGCAGTAAACTTCTTGAGATTGTCAAGTCGGTCAACCTCTCCATTCTTCCTTCGGGACCTACTCACCACAATCTTGATTCTTCAGACTCTTTGCTGGACTTGATAATGACTTCCTCTCCTCAACATGTAATAGCTCATGGCCAGATGAGTGCACCAGGTTTCTCACGGCATGATTTAATTTACCTAAGTTATAAAATTAGGCCACCCAAGCTTAAAGCGAATGTCGTTTCGATGCGCTGCTTCGCGAAAATCGACACAGATAAGCTGATTGAAGATGCTGGCGATCTTGACTTTTCGGCCGTTTTTGCTTCGTCAACAATAGATGACAAGGTGCTCAATTTAAATAATAATATTTTAGCATTGTTTGACAGGCATGCACCGGTCAGAGATGTCAAAATAAAAAGACCGCCAGCACCTTGGATCACACGAGCTGTTCGCATGGCAATGACGCGACGTGACAGAGCCTTTCGTAAATTTAAGCGGGACAGATGCGAGGAAAACTGGTCGTTGTACAAAGTAGCGCGTAATCGGTGTAATGGTATGGTTAGAGCAGCCAAGCGTAAATACATTTGTGACAACATATATAACTCTTCTTCTGCTGATGTATGGAAGTTCCTTCGTTCAATCGGGGTTGGTAAAAGCACTGACGACATCAAAAAACCATCATTCTCACCCAGTGACTTTAACGCCCATTTTACTACCGTGTCTTCTTTCAACACTAGTGTTAAATATCTCACTATTTCTGAAATTACTTCCACAGCTCAACCTCCAATAAATGAATTCAGTTTTTCGCCTGTGACTGTGGATGAGATGCGCAAAATAATAATTTCCATCAAATCGAATGCAGTGGGGTACGACGGTGTCGGAAGGACGATGGTATTGCCTATACTCAACTTCCTACTTCCAGCTATAGCTGATATCATAAACTATTCGCTTCAAACAGGGGAATTTCCTAAACTTTGGCTTAAAGCTTTGGTTATCCCGATTCCTAAAACAGCTAACCCCTCTGAAGTAAACGAGTATAGGCCTATCTCTCTGTTGCCCTACTTATCAAAGGTATTAGAGGCAGTTGTGCACAACCAACTCTCCGCACATATTTACAAGCACAACTTGCTTAGCCCCCTACAGTCGGGTTTCAGACCAGGGCACAGTACCACCACTGCGCTTTTAAAAGTCACTGAGGACATCCGGGATAGCATGGAGAATAGAATGGTCACCGTGCTGGTCCTAATCGACTTCTCTAATGCCTTTAACATGGTAGACCATGATGTTCTTCTTGCTATCTTGGAACGTTTGTGCATCTCTTCTACTGTCCAGGCATGGTTCTCCTCATATCTTCGGGGCCGTCAGCAGGCAGTCAAGTGCGATGGGGCTATATCTGTTTGGAGTAGTCTCTCCTCTGGAGTGCCTCAAGGCGGTATCCTCTCACCGTTACTGTTCTCTATCTTTATTAACTCCCTCACCTCCTTCCTTGGCTGCTCTTACCATCTTTACGCAGATGACCTTCAAATATATACCCCTGCTGACGTTGGTGATATCAATCAAGCTATCGACAGAATTAATCTGGACTTGGCCAATGTCAGTTTGTGGTCGCAGAAGTATGGTATCAAAGTTAACCCAGCCAAATGCCAGTCTATAGTAGTTGGTAGTACACGGCAGTTAACTAAGATTGATCTTGCCTCTGTCGCGCCTGTCATGTACGATGGTACCATAATCCCCTTTCATTCTCACGTCAAAGATCTTGGTATTTACATCGATAGCTCGCTTAGCTGGAGCACACAGGTAAGTGAAGTCTGCCGTTCCGTCACTGCCACGCTAACATTCCTTAATCGCTTGAAAAATTTCTTGCCAATCAAGACCAAAATCTATTTAGTACAAGCGCTGATATTCCCGATCATCGATTATGGTGATGTATGTTACACTGATATCAGTGAGACTCTCCTCGCCAAACTGGACCGCCTCATAAACAATGCCGTTCGCTTTGTTTTCTGCCTTCGCAAATTTGATCATGTTTCCACCTATCGTCTTAAGCTTAAATGGCTTCATATCCGAGAGCGACGGCAGATAAGATTGCTTTCTACCCTTTCCTCTATCCTTTTTGACTCCCGTGTTCCCGACTACTTGAAATCCAGATTCCAATATCTTCATTCCTCCCATGATCGGCAGCTTCGGTCTTCTGACTCGCTTCTCCTTTCCATCCCTCTACATCACTCTGGCTTTGTATCCAATTCCTTCGCGGTCCAAGCTGCTCGACTATGGAATACTCTCCCCGATAGCCTGAGAAAGCCGGTGGATAGGTTTAAGTTGAAGAAGAACCTAATGGTGCACCTGACAGAACGTCGCAACAACCTTTAATTTGTAGTTTTTATGTTTGTCATTGTTTATATTCATAGTAGGTGTATGTATGTATGTATATATATATATGTATGTATGTATGTATTATATGTTATTTTATATATGTATATTTTATGTAAGTATGTATGCAGATATATTATATCATTATTAAATACTATCTGCTTTATCCAGCTTAAAACCGCTATTCGTGTTTTCTCTATTTGGCCTAATGGTTAGCTGGTAGAGAATGCAACTTGCATTAAGCTCGCCATTTGTACCTTAATATATTAATATATTGTGGTCAATAAAGCTTTAAATAAATAAATAAATAAATAATCGTAGAACATACTTTAATCTAATAACTTAAATGAGGTCTTTTACATCAAGAATATAATCTATTTACTATATATTCCAACACGCCTCCTTAAATTTATATTCTTGATATTTTACAACTTTAACAAATCCTACTTAATAAAACTCATCCCTAGCTCATCTCTCAAAAGTTGGCTTTTACCTAAGCTTTTAGTTCCTACTCGTCTCGCCTCCTCAAATGTATAAGGTACATTTACATCAACTCTGTTTACATATTATTATATAAAATGTGAGACTGGATTTCCATTACAAACTGGATTTACTTTTCTTTTTGACCTTCTTTCGACAATACGTTCGTCACTGTTAGTATATACATTTTCATCATTAACTATCTTTTGTAAACCATTATCGGAACCAGTATAAATAATATAATAGTTATGTGCGCATATTAATTTCGTAGGTAGGTAAAAATTTAATATTTTTAATATGTATTTTCAAAACAATATGCAATATTGTGTGACAAAAATATCTAATTCGCTCGACTATAATATTAAATATGACATTTAATATTAATAATTATTTAATATTAATTGAAATTAAAATTCCAAAACAAACAAAATAATTAAAAAATTATTAATAGCTGCTATTTTATGCCTACTTAATTTAGGAGAGATCCCATAGAAATGTGTCAGTTTTAAACGGTTTATTATTGAAAACACTTAAAAAACGATAATAATCTGCAAGGTCAATAATATAATATAATAGCTCAACATTCAATAAAAAATACAATATAATATGTAAAAGGGGATCCGCCAAAATTTACCCAGGCCCGGCGCCAAAGCAATGTATCTCAGTTTTTAGAGTAAATATAGTAAAAATATTGTATATATTCTTCTCTTAAAAATATATTTTTTACATAGAGCGCCTATGAAAATTCAATGGGCAAAAAAAATATGTTAGCATGTGAATTTAGCAAAACCGAATATATATAATATTTTTACTATATTTACTCTAAAAACTGACATACATTGCTTTAGCGCCGGGCCTGGGTTTTTTTTGTATGGGATTTGGCGGATCTCCTTTAATATGCTAGCAATGAAACAGTATACAATTTTAATGCACTTATTTTTAAGTAGAAAAGGAGAATAAGAAAACCGCACTAGAAAGCACAGTCTAGCGTGCTCCAAATAAAAGGACTGCAATTATTGCCCATTGTCCACTTATAACAAATAAAAATGTAAAGCATATTAAGAATATTTATATTTTTTCAGAAAACCAACATTCGGAAGAATATTAGTCAATGGTCTAGTGAGGGACGAGAGGATGTTCCGGCGGCGATCCTGTTATATTCTTCAAGACGACGAAGTGCAAGACAAGCTGACTGTGCACGAGTCCCTTAGAATAGCAGCTGAACTAAAACTAGGAAATCATATAAGCAGACAACAGAAACTTCAACGGGTACGATGAAATAATTCTAGTGATTTCAAGTGTGAAGAAAATTATTATTTTTATGTTGATTTTTTTTCTCTTCACTATCTTCCTTGTCTATGCGCTGTAGTACAACGGACTCAAATTGTCTTTATGCTTCTAATACTGTATGCTATTTCCGCATAGGTACTTTTTAATCTTTACCTGGATTTTCTTATTTGTTTTCTTAACTCTCTATGATCTAATAAGAATTCTTCCTTTGAAATAATATAATAATTCATATACCCTTCATCTATTATAGGTATTATTTTTATGCGCCTAATAACATCTGTAAATGATATTTAATTTTCATTGTTCCACCTTGTCTATCCATCTGTCTATTTAGCTGCCCTATTTATGAGAGTTTCTTTGCGGTCAGATTGTTGGTTTTCTTTTATTGTAATATTATTATCATCTGAATTTTTCACAATCATAAAGGACCAATGAGATCCAAATTTGAGCCTATTGTATTTAAATTGAAGACCGGCGTCGTTATCCGGATGAGATTTGCGCCTACTCGTGAGTCCAGTTTAAGTAGGTATACTATATACTTCCTGAAATAATTTGGAATAATAGGATAACAAGTCCAGCAGTGTAGTAAAATATTATGTTCCAAAATTTTTTCTTCGAAGCTTCTCTGTTTTAGGTTTTAACCATTATAAGAAAGTATTTTTTGTTTCTCGCAATCCATAAGAAGGAACAATTATGGCATATTAAAAGATAATAATTCTGGTTATATCAAATACAAAATGAATATATTTATATTCTTTGCCCAACCTTGAACTTTTCAGATGCACTGTAACCCCAAAATTTATCGTTCTATGTAAATTCGCCTCGTAATTAATTTCTGCTTTACCAAGCGAATCTATTTACATTTTTGGATTTTACGTGTAATTAACATAATCGCGCTACATCGGTGGTGTGACGCAAAATTCCGGAAATGTGTTACTAACTTATAACTAACAGACGAAGACACCGATACCTTTCACAGATTGAACAACATTTAAAACTAAATTCACTATAATACCCGAATGTTATAATTTCTTTTTTCACTCTTAACTAGATATACGTACTAGCTTATGACTTATAAATCGACATTTATATATTTTTCTCAGGTAAAGGAAATCATCACATCTCTAGATTTATACAAAGTTCGAAAAACGGAAGCGTGTAAGCTCTCTGGAGGTCAGAGGAAAAGGCTAGCAATAGGCCTGGAGTTGGCGAGTGACCCCCCAGTCATGTTTTTGGATGAACCTACCAGGTAAATGACGGATTTTGAATTGGTATTGACAGTCCATAGACTATTACGGAATATTTAAGATAAATTATGCGTGATTGCTTTGAATAGTTGCAATTCCAAAGTGCTTCTAAAATTTTACTAATAAGCACATTTTTTTAACGCTGACGCGCGTATTTTTCATTTATATTTTTCCTTCTTATATATTTTTCCTGCTCCCATAACTTACTGTGTTTTTAAGTTTTTATAACGCTTAGTTGGAATAATGTTAATTTTTACTGACAATATCATTCCTCCAAATGGGTCAATGAAATTGTCAAATCATTTACCTACATCGTAATTACCCATTGTGTTCACCCGCATTCTGAGTATTTCCGAGAATAATGATAAAAGTACGTTACTATGTAACTTACGTAATGGCTAGTATTTAATATTGTTTAACTGTTACTCACCTCACAAGTACGCTTGCACTTATTTTGTACTCAGTTTTATTTTAACGTGAGATCTTATTGAGGTAAAGTCAGAGTACCTACCTACAAAAAAACAGAAACAGCGGAATCTAATTAAGATAATAATATATAATAATATGATGTCGATTCCATATTTTATAATATGTTCAAGAAGCACTAACAAATCTATTATCAGGTATTGACTTTCGAATCGTCTAAATCATTTTCTTATCAACGTTATACAATTTTAATCCAAGACGTTTGATTAGCAACATTGTACAATGTTAATATTGTTTGAAGTAGGTATTGTTTTAAAGTCGATCCCTTTGTCTGATTTCATTGCACAATCGATGATCTTTTCCCTGCATTATTGCCCGACTGCGTCAGGAGGCGTCATTTATGTTTTAGTCATTAAACAAGTCTGTTGACTAAGTATCAACATAGGTATAATGAAGTATTTCATAAGTTACTTTATTTTGATAACGCGGATAGGGTTGCCAGATAGTAGAAATAGGCTTTTTTCTAAACTATTCTACTAGGATAGCCCTAGTAACAAAATTATATGATACGAAAATTAAGTAGACAATTAACTAGACTAGTTTCTTACCATAATGCACATATACTGACCTACACATTTTATATAATATTATAAAACACAATAAATTTTAACCAATTTTTAACCCTACCTATACATATACGTGGATACATTTGTAACTTGTATTGTGTAAAAATTAACAATTTTCGTTTCACTTATTTATTTCTTTTATTTTCAGTGGTCTGGATATATCAATTTCGAAGCAATTGGTCTACCTATTATATTTATTAGCCCGTCAAGGCAGAACGGTTGTAGTATCCATGCACCAGCCTTCAGCAGGATTGCTCACCATGGTGGACAGACTCTACGCGGTGGTGGGGGGCAGGTGTGCCTACATGGGTTCTGTACCCCTCCTTTTACCTTACTTGAAACAGATGAACTTGATATGCCGACCTTATCACAATCCTGTAGACTTTTGTAAGTATCTATTGTTGCTATTACGAAAAATCATAACATAATTGAGGATTTTTATAGTTTTAAGCCACTTCACGAATAAGTAGGTAGGTAGGTACCTACTGTTAAATACGTAATTGGGGATGATGTATATCATATTATTAGGTACCTTATATTTTTAACTGTATTCAATACATCAATCAAAGAAACTTGTATAAGCCGATGCGAAGAAAATCGGTGGTGATAATAGATCCACCAAAGAGGCACAAGATAACAGATTTATCTGTTAAAATAAATAATTATTAGTGTAATATACGTACTAGCGGTTTGCATCCGGTGAACGTATTGACGTAGACTTGGGAAAAAACGTGGTGCTGATTTACTATACTTGTAATATTTAACGTTTTTCATTTGAAGAAAGATTAAGATAACTATATAATTAGCCATTATTCACAATTCAATTAGATACTATGATCTAAACTGAACTTAAGCAAAAAGTAACATAAACGATACAAAAGGTACCTACTTATCAAAAGATCTACTGCTAAGATCTAAAATAGGAGCGTAGGTAGAGCGTAGAGTTCGCCCGGGGTAAATTTAACGCTCGCCACGTTAAATAGTACCGCTTCTACCGTGTTATAATTGGTTAACAATTTATTGTGGTCCGATCGACCGGTTGGTAATATAACTGGAACATTTTAGAGGCGACCAGCTCAGTCCTCATAAGGCGTAGCAAACGTTTCTTCGTTTTTACTAATAAGTCCTACTAGTGAGACCATGAGGAAGCCTTATTCCTAGACCATCTTAAGACATCATTGCCACTAAACATCAGGTGGAATTGTTGTCATGTATTAACTTAGCATTGTGTTAAAAAGAATTTACGCTTGGCAATAGAAAATATGATTGATAAATAGGCGCAAACGCCAGTATACATACATATACTAAATGTATGGGTATACTTGTGAATTTTAAATTTACTTCCTTTTACAGCAACTATGCGATCCCATTTTTTTTATTGAATTAAGGTAGCAAACGAGCATGCAGCACCATCCTTCCGCTGCCGCCCATGGCAATTGTGACCGACTTAGAACAAGACCCAATTTAGGGACTAGGGTTAGTCCAGTTTGTAGATGGTGTTAGAATGTTAGTTGGTTAGTTTGTTAATAAGTGTGAGGACAGGGACTGTTAGTGATAGTTAGTCCTGTTAGTTAATATTAGTATTGTCCAGTTAGTAATGATTAGTGTGAGTCTTGTTCCAATTCGGTCACAAATGCGTTGCTACCCCTGAGGTCTGAGATGGTCGCCTCTAAAAAAGTGAACCGGCTCCACACCTTCCTATCCGGAACACAATTGCTCTTAAAAACAACTGTTCTTCATCTACTAATATAACACCAATTTTACAATGTAATGTTGATTTCAGTTATGGAGATTTGCGTGGAACATGAAAAAGAGTTAATACAATACTCCCAAAACGGACGCAATCACGAATGGATAAATAATATTTCTTATGAGACTGATAGTAGTATATTAGGTTAGTATAAAATAAAATTCAAAGATTTTAGAAGGTTTTCGATCATGTTTTACGAGATTATATCAGAGTTTGGTCACATGGATTTTAGTCAATAACCAATCATAGAGCTTCAAAGGTTTCTTGGAGAGAAGAAGAAAAACAGTGCGCACTTTACATCAATTCCATTTCGATTCCAATCCGTTGTTAAATCCTCAAACAACTTAACAGATGTGATTTTAAATTTGTGATATAAATTTTGAAGTAGATATACATTATACCGGACTCAGTATCATCTCAGTAGATATCCTAATATGGGAAGATTTTAAACAGTACCTAAATGGCAAACTAAAGTGGATACAATATTTGAAATATATTATTTTTATTTCAGAAAAACAAAAGCTAAGTCGATGCGACGAAGTTTTTTTGACGAATTTGCCGCCACCAAATAAGGACCCTACTAGTAAAATTCTACTAGCACTTAAGAGCACATATCCAACTTCCTCGTGGAAACAATTCACAATTTTAATGGGGAGATCATTATTGGTGAGTAAATGCTGAAAACCAATACAATTACACCACTAAAACAAAACATCAGTTGGTCAATTAAAACTTTTGTTTAAGTTATGTACCTAATCAGTGTGTTATATATGTTAACGGAAATGTATGTAATCCGTCATTGTATACAATTCCTAGAAATTGTATACAATACCTAAAATCGCCCGGAAATGTGTGAAATAAATTATATTAGACACATTTCCTAGGAAGACTATACATTTCCTAAGTAGCAATCGGAAATGTAAAACATTTAAGATTTTAATGGGTACGCGGGATAAATAATAAGAAGATATTATGAAGCTATTATATTTTCCGGTATGATTGTTACCTGATTGTCTCACCGAGTGCCTTAATAAAAAATATTATTTTATAAAACAATGAATACTCATTTCCATTACTACTCAGTCAAATTGGTAGTTCAAATTGGTTACAGAACCGAATTAGCCTACCCCTACTCCACGTAGTCTAGTATGCCCTACCCCTAGAGTGTTTTTTAGAACCCGGAGGCGCGGAGGGAGGGCAACCCCGCCCGCTGTAACAAAACGCAGACACCCGGGCGAGCCAGAGCGGCTGAGTCTGGTCGCCGAAGGCGACCAGTAAGCCGAAGCTGCCCAGGCGAGCGTGGGTGTCTGTGCTTTGTTACGCAAGGGCGAAGGGGCTGCACCTTCCGCAGCGCCGGAGACGTCACGGTTCGAAATTATGCCCTATATTCCGCGTTTTTACGATTCGGCCAAACGTGGATGACCAAATCGTGAAACGTAGACGATTTTACGGTCTGCCCAAACTGAGTAGCCCATTTCATGAAATGCGACCATTTGAAGTGAACAAATCTACGATGTGGCCACGACATATACATTTCCTAATACGATATTGGAATTGTATACAATTCCTAGGAAATGTATACATTTCCCAGGATATGGATGTATTAAATATTTTTTAAACAATATTTTATACATTTCCTAAATAGCTTCGGAATTGTATACATTTCCTAGGAATTGTTTAAAGTTCCTAGATTTCATACATTTCTGGTAACATATACAATTTTTATTATACCAATTGGAAAAGAGACTTGTCGACACGTTTTATTGAAAAAGGAACAAACCTTATTTTCATCCCACCTATTCGAAAAAGACGACTTGGTTCGCACTTAAAGGGGCCCAAAGTTGGTGTTTTCTATAAGAAACTTTTAGCGGGCGGGAATGAGTTTTTCCTCCCCGTTATTTAAATAAGTGCGCGGAAAAGATCTTTTCCGCGCACTTTTTAAATTCAGTTCGGATTGTTAGAAATTCATGGATAAGTTTTGAAAAATGAGTTCTTTAGTTAGTTTAGTTAGTTTAATTAGTTTAGTTAGTTAAGTTGGTTTAGTTAGTTAGTTAGTTTAGTTGGGTTAGTCGGGTTAGTCAGGTTAGTCGGGTTAGTCGGGTTATCGGGTTAGTCAGTTTACTCAGTTTAGTCAGTTTATTCAGTTTAGTCAGTTTAGTCAGTTTAGTCAGTTTAGTCAGTTTAGTCAGTTTAGTCAGTTTAGTCAGTTTAGTCAGTTTAGTCAGTTTAGTCAGTTTAGTCAGTTTAGTCAGTTTAGTCAGTTTAGTCAGTTTAGTCAGTTTAGTCAGTTTAGTCAGTTTAGTCAGTTTAGTCAGTTTAGTCAGTTTAGTCAGTTTAGTCAGTTTAGTCAGTTTAGTCAGTTTAGTCAGTTTAGTCAGTTTAGTCCGTTTAGTCAGTTTAGTTAGTTTAGTGACTGTGACAGTATTATTCCTGAATTTGAGGCGCCTTTTATTTTCTCATAGGGGGGATGAAAAGTAGAGTGTATCACTCGGGAGCAAATATTTTTGGCTCGGGCGACATACTTTGAATCCCTCGCTACGTTCAAGATTCTACTAAAGAATCCCTCACTTCGCTCTGGATTCAATAAAGCGCCCTCGCCGTAAAAATATTACTTTGCTCCCTTGTTATACAATCTACTATAAATTACCGTACTTAAATTCTTGGCCTAGGTATGTATATGTAGGTATTTTGACATACGCATATCTCTACATACCCACGTTATTTATGGTTTCTGCTACCATTGTATGTACAATAAAGCATTAATGTATTGTAGGTAACATCATAAGTAATTTTGTTTTCTACCTGTGTAATTACTTTTAGTGTGCAATAAAGATAAAAATTTACATTTTTTACGTGGCCCGAAACACAAATAAAAGGTAATATTTTCACGACCTTGAAATACAGAAAACATCAAGAGTGCTCTATTAACATACGAATTGGCAATCTTATTACGCTCGGATAAACTACCTACTTCGTAATTTATGTTTGTGAGTGATTTCTCATAATGATACTCTGACCGCTCGCGACCCCAATAAAATTAGGTAGGTAGGTACCTCTGTAGCTCGGGACCAGAATACAAGCTTCGGTATCCCCTGCCTGTCGTAAAAGGCGACTAAAAGGGGACTTTCGGGATTGTGGGCGGCCAGAGTGGGAGCTCGAACCGTCCATCAGCAACCCCGGGAAGGACGACGGTATGTGTGGCCGCATACCGTTGTAAGGCGCAAGCGATGGGGCCTTTAGTCCCTCGCGGGAAGAGCCCGAAAACAAGGAGGACTCCGGTTGTGTTCCTTTCGGAGATCCCGGAGTTCTCCACAAGCGCTGAGGAAGGCCACCGGGGGGGTTTTAGTGGGTAAAAATCCCACATAACCCTGTGTCGCTCCCACGGCACCGGGTACCTTTTGAAGGTTTCCCCCTCGTCAAAAAAAAGGTACCTACTCTGCTCACCTTCTTGTACGTATCCATATATACAAGTACTCATAAATTAGTATGTATTAACTATGAGTGAGTTACCGAGAATATTGACTCCCACCAAAAAACAAATTAATTACAGGTGAGTTCAATTTAACTTGCAGCTTCACTTACGGCCTCAGACCAATCTGAGCTTACGGCATTTTTAAATTCTCGAAAATCTGCAATGTACCTTAAATCACTGGGGTGGAAAGATGACATTTGAGTGGAATGCAAATTGAACCGAATCTTAATATTTAAGTTACCGTTAATTTGCGTAAATCAGATAGAGTGCAGATTAACGAGGTATTCTGCAGATTATCTGGCTGAGTCAGTTAAAGTGGAAAAAAATAATTGAGTCACTACATTAACTAGTTAATCTACAGACTTCCTAGTTAATCTGCAGACTAACGACCATGCATACGGTAAATTCTATAAAATAGGTTCTTGTTTGAACGTCAATTGTTAAAAACGAGTAACATTGAACGGAAACATAATAAATTATAGTTTAAAAAAACTAAAAAACACGCTTTTTATAGTTAACTGAACTAAAAAAATTGAAAATAAGTTTAAATAAATTTAAATTAAGAATAGTGTTAAAAATTTCAATAAATATGAATTAATAATAGTGTAAATAAAGAAAATATTTTATTAAAAAAAAGCGTGGGGTGCTTTTTAAGATATTATCAAAATGACACCATGCACCCCACGCTTTTTTTTAAATAAAATATTTTCTTTATTTACACTATTATTAATTCATATTTATTGAAATTTTTAACACTATTCTTAATTTAAATTTATTTAAACTTATTTTCAATTTTTTTAGTTCAGTTAACTATAAAAAGCGTGTTTTTTAGTTTTTTTAAACTATAATTTATTTTCTCCTTTTTAGTTTTGTTTATTTATAATAGCTTGTTTTTATAATTTTAAACTATTATTTGGTCTCTATCGATCTATCGACTATTACTCCCGTAATAAATTAGAATTCAAATAAACAGAAGAACAACGCCATCTAGTAAAACGTAATGTACGCAGTCAATCTGAATACGGAGTTATAGCTAGTTGCCCGTAAATATGGGTAGATGGCAGTAGCAAATGGGTAGATGGCATTAGTGTGAGAGTAAAAAAAATTAAATTCTTATTTTGCATATTGAAAATTGGAATAATTTTATCAAAATAGTGTAATGTCATCGGAACTCGATAAATCTACAAAGTTTGAACGAAATCTGGCCGTTTAAAGTGGGTCAAAATCGCGCCCAAAGAAGTCGGTTACAAATAAAATTAACTTGTACGAGATCTACCACTATGACTCGGTTTTCACTTTTTTCGTCGGATTGGCTTGAAAAGCGGTGGGATCGACGCAGGGCAGTTGTACAAGCACAACGAAGTCGGTTTGGAAGAAATCGGATGATAAACTTGGAAGTTATAGGCTAGGGAAGGTGGAAATTAAAGAAGTTAGGAAAAACGCCTATTTTTAGGAAAATCCGCGATAGATTTGCGTGGAAAGGGTCTAGAAAATTAGGGATCAACTGTTTATAGGTGCGTTATGAATTTGAAGCAAAACGCCTGAGGGGCACGGAAGATATTAACAGAAATGTTACATACAAACATACATACAGGTGAAGTTAATAAAAGCGTGTTAAAAATTGAGTTGATTTTGGATATAAAACAATGAATACTCATTTCCATTACTACTCAGTCAAATTCTTCAAGGTGTAGGTAGGTCGAATTGGTAACATAATCGAATTAGCCTACCCCTACTCCACGTAGTCTTGTATGCCCTACCCCAAGAGTGTTTTTTAGAACCCGGAGGCGCGGAGGGAGGGCAGCCCCCGCCCGCTGTAACAAAACAGCAAGCCGAAGCTGCGCAGGCGAGCGTGGGTGTCTGTGCTTTGTTACGCAAGGGCGAAAGGGCTGCTCCATCCGCAGCGCCGGAGAAGTCACGATTCGAAGTTATGCCCTATTTTCCGCGTTTTTACGATTCGGCCAAACGTTGATTACCAAATCGTGAAACGTAGACGATTTTACGATCTGGCCAAACTGAGTTGACCATTTCATGAAATGCGATCATTTCATGATATGGTCGATCATTTCATGATGTGGGCAAATCTACAATGTGGCCACGACATCAACACAAATTGGTACTCAAATATCAGTCTTCCGCAATTTAACGATGTACCATCCGTTACTGTGCAGACTAACTGGGTAAAGTGCAAATAAGACCTTTTTTTAACACGCTTTTATTAACTTCACCTGTATGTTTGTATGTATGTTTGTATGTAACATTTCTGTTAATATCTTCCGTGCCCCTCAGGCGTTTTGCTTCAAATTCATAACGCACCTATAAACAGTTGATCCCTAATTTTCTAGACCCTTTCCACGCAAATCTATCGCGGATTTTCCTAAAAATAGGCGTTTTTCCTAACTTCTTTAATTTCCACCTTCCCTAGCCTATAACTTCCAAGTTTATCATCCGATTTCTTCCAAACCGACTTCGTTGTGCTTGTACAACTGCCCTGCGTCGATCCCACCGCTTTTCAAGCCAATCCGACGAAAAAAGTGAAAACCGAGTCATAGTGGTAGATCTCGTACAAGTTAATTTTATTTGTAACCGACTTCTTTGGGCGCGATTTTGACCCACTTTAAACGGCCAGATTTCGTTCAAACTTTGTAGATTTATCGAGTTCCGATGACATTACACTATTTTGATAAAATTATTCCAATTTTCAATATGCAAAATAAGAATTTAATTTTTTTTACTCTCACACTAATGCCATCTACCCATTTGCTACTGCCATCTACCCATATTTACGGGCAACTAGCTATAACTCCGTATTCAGATTGACTGCGTACATTACGTTTTACTAGATGGCGTTGTTCTTCTGTTTATTTGAATTCTAATTTATTACGGGAGTAATAGTCGATAGATCGATAGAGACCAAATAATAGTTTAAAATTATAAAAACAAGCTATTATAAATAAACAAAACTAAAAAGGAGAAAATAAATTATAGTTTAAAAAAACTAAAAAACACGCTTTTTATAGTTAACTGAACTAAAAAAATTGAAAATAAGTTTAAATAAATTTAAATTAAGAATAGTGTTAAAAATTTCAATAAATATGAATTAATAATAGTGTAAATAAAGAAAATATTTTATTTAAAAAAAAGCGTGGGGTGCATGGTGTCATTTTGATAATATCTTAAAAAGCACCCCACGCTTTTTTTTAATAAAATATTTTCTTTATTTACACTATTATTAATTCATATTTATTGAAATTTTTAACACTATTCTTAATTTAAATTTATTTAAACTTATTTTCAATTTTTTTAGTTCAGTTAACTATAAAAAGCGTGTTTTTTAGTTTTTTTAAACTATAATTTAATCAAAGGAGAATGGGCGGTTTCGTCCCAAGTGTTGTAACACTTTATGATGTATGTCATTAAAAAGGTCTTAAAAAGTACTAAAATTTTTTGTATGGCAGCAAGTCAGGATCTAGTGCAGGAAAAAACATATAGCCTATTCTGTAATGAAGAAAAATGCACGTATATAGTTATTTTTTTAATGTAATTCAGTATGTTAGCGCGCTTCGTAAGATGTTTTTGTAAAAATCTCACGTTTTATTTACCCTTTGTAGGGTTACAGATAAAAAATACTTATATAATGACAATATATAATGAACCTATGATCGACAGTATGGTTTCCGTCACGGTCGTTCAGCTGGCGATTTTCTCGTTTATCTAACGCACCGGTGGGCTCAAGCCCTAGACAGCAACGGGGAAGCAGTGGCAGTTAGCCTAGACATCGCTAAGGCCTTTGACCGGGTCTGGCACAGGGCTCTTCTCGCAAAGTTACCATCATACGGTCTCCCCGAGAGGTTGTGCAGTTGGGTAGCCAGCTTTCTATCTGAGCGACATATTAAGGTCGTCGTCGACGGTTGTTGCTCAGATTTGAAACCTATAAATGCTGGTTTTCCCCAAGGGTCTGTGCTGTCTCCTACCCTGTTCATTCTGCATATCAATGACATGCTGGAGCGTGCAATCGGCATTAATTTCTATGCAGATGACAGCACAGGAGATGCCTATTATTGGGAACGTGCACGACGGTGGCAACGCGCAACTTTTTCGGCTACTGTCAAATATGACAAGTAAACATTGTTAGTATGTTTGCAATTAAAAACCAAAATAAACAGTAAATGATACTTGTTGACTTTATTTGAGTGCAATTTATTGAATAGTGTATGTGTACAATGGATATAATCATAAAAACCGCGTTTGAAAGTATTACACACAGCCGCAATAGTTTCCATTTTTTGTCACGTTGTGCGCTGCGATCGTTTTTGTACACCTGTCACCCGCTTTGCACATAGCGAATACAGGCCCTGCAAATGCCTCTCGGTCACATGTATATGTATGTCATAGATAGCAGAATCAAACTTGTGTTTGAAGTCGAGAACTCTCTGGAGCAAGTCTCGGAATGGGGTCGACTTAATTTAGCCGAGTTCAACCCCACGAAGACACAAGTTTGCGCGTTTTCCGCTAAGAAAACCCCATTTGTTAAAGCGCCATAATTCCAGGGTACCGCACTCACCGTTAGTAGAAGTGTGGGGATTCTGGGTGTCGACATTTCGAGCGACGTGCAGTATCGGTGTCACTTGGAAACTAAGGCCAAGTTGGCCTCCAAAAAGCTTGGCGTCCTGAACCGGGCGAAGCAGTACTTCACTGCGGGGCACTTGTTGATGCTTTATAAAGCTCAAGTCAGGCCTCACATGGAGTACTGTTCTCACCTGTGGGCAGGGGCGCCCCAATATCAGCTTAGCCCATTTGACGCCATACAAAAGCGCGCAGTCCGAGTTGTCAACAACCCACGAATCACTCACAGGTTAGAACATCTAAGTCTTAGGAGAGACATTGGATGTCTCTGCGTGTTCTACCGACTTTACAATGGTGAGTGCTCCGAGGAATTGTTCGATTTGTTGCCAACTTTCCCCTTCCATCATCGCACCGCTTGCCGAAGATTGAAGTTTCATCCACATCGCTTGGATTCGTGGCGCACGATTACGGTCCGTTTTTCACGATCGTTTCTACCACGAACTTGCAAGCTATGGAATGAGCTTCCCTCTGAGGTATTCCCGGAGCGCTTTAACATGGGGTTCTTCAAGAAAGGTGTAAAAAGAGCTCTCCTTCAGGGCCGGCGTTCCACTGGTGACACCTCTGGTGTTGCTCGTGTCCATAGGCGACGATGACCACTTACCATCAGGTGGCTCGTCTGCTTTTGCGTCAGCGCTTCAGGCTATAAAAAATAGTATGTTTAATCATGTAACTAGAATCATGTATTGTATTAGAAACGAGAAAATAATTAATCATGTGTGTTTCTTATCACGTATTTTGTATAATAGGGCTTCATCATTACAAAACTTTTAAAACATTGGAATGCAAATAACTCTTTACCTGCATTCAGTAATTAAATTATTTTGTATACATATCATATAATAGTCTCAAGACAACATGTTTATACAAGTCGCAACTTGTTACAAGGGTTGGGACGCACCCCATACAAAAGTGCCCATTCTCCTTTTACACTTTAACTTATCGTATCAGTGAATCTGCAGTTTACCTAGTTAATGTGCACATTAACTTATTATGCGTTTTAACGGTAACATATATTATATAACGCAATGTTGACTGACTCACTGATCCATCAACGCACAGCCCAAACTACTGGGCGGATCGAGTTGAAATTTGGTATGCAGATAACCACTATGATTTAGGCATCCGCTGAGAAAGGATTTTTCAAACTTCATCCCCTAAGGGGGTGAAATAGGGAGTATCACACCTGTGCCAAACCGCAGGCGGCAGCTAGTTCCATATAAAACGCGAAAACAGTATACCTAATACTTGCTACTAATTTTGACGGGTGATTCCTCATGGTCCTACTAATCTGTCCTACTATGACGTCACAGTAGGACCACGAGAAATCACCCATATTGACGCACTGCTATAATAAGAATCCCATTTTGCGGTCTAAGGCACACACGGGGGCCGGCGTTGCACTGGTGACTCCCCTGGTGTTGCTCGTGTGGTCGTGTCTATAGGCGACGATGACCACCCAAAAAAACAAAAAAACGCACATAAAACTATATTTCTACTGTTCGAAAACACATAGGTATTTGTATGATTGTATGAAAAAGGAAACTCTCATTGGGAGTCCAACCTGAGCTACTATTATGATGTTGTCCATACACATTAACATATAACTTGTAAATAATTAATAATATTTATTCTCTTTTACTAATATACACGTCAGTCGGTAGTATGATAACATTGGTTTGAAGTTCTTATCTCTTATCGGGTATTAGCAATAGCTCTTTTGTCTATAATTATGACTATGTTGACTCATCAAACATGAGCCTATCTAGTTTTGCCGCAATGAAACATTTTGTTTACAAACAACGCTACAGACGATTGTTGACCTTCAAAACATAGAATGACCATTCATTCTATATTTTTATAACCATATATAAAGATAGTTTTAAAATCAATCAAAAAATATATATTGAATGGAATCAGTATTTTTTTGGTTATCTACTCTTACCCAAAGGACGGCAAACGGGACCCTATTATCATACCTCCGCCGCCGTCTGTCATAGTATGACTTGATTGGACATACATAGGTCAAAGTGTTTAGAGGCAACCAATCCAATTGGTCATCTGACTATTTAGAGATCGACTGCAATCTGATCACAAATCATAGGTACTTATTCCAATGGTAAGTATTCCAATGGTCAGCCCAAGTGACAGCTCTATATAGATCATAGTTAAATATGCTGACCGAATACTGGTTTGTCCCAGCGGTTCTCAACCATTATCTCTCACCGGCCAAAGATTAATAATATAAATTTTCAACACACTTGCTCGTAAAGTTGCTATTTTTTCTTTAGTCTTACGCCCGGAATGCGGTTTATTACACACTAGTGCGTTTTACTTTTCATTGCCGCACTAGTGTTTTTCTTATTCCACTTTTTTTTTAATATCCGTAAAGAGGTTGTTACCAAAAGATTTGTTATTTTGTAAATAAATAAACTTGTTGTAATTAGTCAAAATCTGATAAGATAAGATTATACTTCATCTAATTATCTATTAAAGCATTTAAAAAATACAATATTTTAAATCATTAATTACCGTAAATTCTTATTAGAAATACATAATTATTTAGTTTAATATATTGTGGCTGAATGTTCGGTGTCTCTGGACTTAACCTGCGCGCGCATAGTTATTCAACCAAAGATACGGCGCGCGAAAAAATAAACCGCGCCATTTTGTGCAAACATTTGTTCGTTTATAATTTGCTGATTTGTGACTGAAAAATGTCGATACCTAATTGTTTTTTTCCTCGCAAGTGTGTTGAAAAACGTCGTATGATACGCGTGTGCTTTGTTCATTACAGTCTTGGCTCTATTACAGCCCTCGCCTTGCGGCTCGGGCTCAATTCCGCCTCGACTGTAATGACCAACTTCGCGCACTTGTATCATAATGTACTATACTTGTAGCTATTTCAAATGGTTCATAACTTCAAATAGTTTATCACTGCATTGCGGATGTCATAAAAAGCACAATACTCTGATTTTACAAAACTACTTAGGTTTTTTGGCTGCAGCCCATTAATGGCCCACTACTGAGCACGGGTCTCTCCTCATTATTGAGGAGGCCTAGTTTAGGCCTTAGGTTTTTTAATAAATAATTATCTATTTTTAATACAGAGTATTGTTTTTTATTAGGATCTTTAAAATTGTAATATTAATGTGTTTAAATATTTTTGCATAAATACTATCTACTTAAGTTTTGAGCAAGATGATTCATAAAGAATATTGATTCAAATAAAGTTATTCGGTATTATTATGTATATCAAAATTAGACCCATAAGAAATATCAGGTAAATTTGAAAGGTGCCAAGTCGCCCGATCGTGCGAGTTTTTATCGTGCGAGATGGCGACTAAGCCGTTGCCCTTACTAGTTTTAAATTTTATGCATATGGATCGATAAGTTCGTTCAGTCCTTTATCGGACCGCAAAACGAAGCAGATAAAATGTTCCACAGATTGAGTATAACTGGCGGTCCATGTGGGGTTCGATGATCGATGACGTTGCTCGATCGTCGAACCCTACATTAGAGAAAATTACGTACAACTCTCAGATAACCTTACAAAGTAGTTTTTATTGCACCATGTTCACAAAGCGCATCATACGGGTAAACCTGATTGTAGTTTTGATTAAAACGAGTTTTTAGCATTAAATGAACACAAGTGGTATGCATTCTGGTTATAGAGTGTTAATGTCAATAATAGGTAACTAACAATAGGCCATAGTAGACCATAGTAACAATAGGCTTTAATAGATAATAGGTATGTTGCTATCCAAAAACATCCGAAACATGCTTACATGAAAAGATATACATCGTCGGCAAGTAAGATAGAACCGAGTCAAATGACATTCCGATACATAGTCGAAGTACGGAAAAATGTATCTACGTATCATAACCATAACTACATATATTTTATCTTATCTTTACAGACAACCTGGCGAGACCCATCGTCGACACTCATGATAACGGGCATCCACTGTGCGATGGCGTTGTTCGTCGGGTTTCTGTTTTATGGCATCGGCGATGAAGCCAAACAAGTCCGGAACAATTTCAACTTACTGTACTTTTGCCTTATGTTCCTCATGTTCACTGCCTTTAGTACAGTATCCGTGACGTGTGAGTATCGTACATTTTTTAATTATTACTTTAGACAAGGCAACTCATTTTTAAGTTCACAAACACGTTTTTCATAGGTTCCTACGTATACTCATATACTAATTGACCGAGTAGTATCTTGAAGAAACAAAACAAAAGAGAAAACTTAATTCAAATACGAAAACGAAATCAAAATATATTGTCTAGTATGACAACATAAACGACCTGTCATTTAAAACACCTACAATCATGATCTTACATAATATGGCACCATAAAACGTTGTAGGTACTTATGATGAAAACATTGCAAAATCAGCCGAATTTCAAGGTGAAAGATTAGCTAACGTTGTAATTATATAGGTTAGGATTGTTCGATTAATGTCGGCCTAGAATATAGTCCACCTATGCAAGACTAGATTCAACTTTATTCGTGAATTGATGACTAATATAAACAGACATTGTCGAAATTACAAATGTGCAACATACCAACACTCATACACTCGAAACTCCCGATCTCGCCTCGCGTACGTTCCTTACTCACAAACTTTAAACTCCGCTCGCCGATCGCACCGTTTCCACCCTATGTATCAACGTCATTATCATCATCGTCATTGTCATCATCATCATCAGCCTTATCATCATCGTCGTCGTGATCGTATGGTCTACATCGTCGTTATTGTCATTATCATCGTCATCGTCATCGGCATTATCATCATCGTCGTCGTCATCGTCATCGTCATCGTCATCGACATCATCTTCATCATCATCAGCATATTCATCGTCATCGTCATTATCATCATCGTCATCATCATCATCGTCGTCGACATCGTTGTCGTCATCGTCATCGTCATCATCTTCATCATCATCATCCTCATCATCGTCGTCGTCGTAATTGTCATCGTCATCATCTTCATCATCATCAGCATCGTCATCGTCATCAGCATTATCATCATCGTCGTCGTCATCGTCATCGTCATTGTCATTATCGTCTTCGTCATTTTCATCATCGTCATCGTCCACATCATCGTCGTCATCGTCATCATCATTATCATCGTCTTCGTCGTCATCATCATCATCATCACCGTCGTCGTCATCTTATATACGTTCCTGTGTGTGAGTGTGTGTGTGTGTGTGTGTGTTTTCTTCAAACATATTTATACACACACAACAAGTCAATTGTTCGTTTATAAGTAAATACTGTAAATTTAAAAAAAATATCGCCCCGACGCGACGTTTTGTACACATAACACAATTTCCTTAATGTCAATTAGCTTTCCTTCATTGATATTATAATTGTTAACTGCACGTCACCTAGATGGCATAGAAATGCCAAATGCCTCACATTATTTTGGAAAATAGCTAATTTTCTTCAAACTACTGGACCAAACATAGCTAAAACCATCGCAGGAAAACATGTTTTCGAATGAAAAAAACCGCATTGAAATAGGTGAATTCGTCAGGTCAAACTTATAACACCCATCTTTACATTATCCTAAGTCTTAATAACACCAACTCTGTTGGTTTTGATGACTTACATACTAAATGTATTAAACTTACTGCACATTCCATTTGCGAACCTCTGAGCCACTTAATTAATATGTCACTCCAAGAAGGTCAATTTCCCAATATTCTCAAAAAATCAATTGTAATACCCCTATACAATAATGGCGAAAAAACTGACATGGCAAATTATCGACCTATTACTCTGATTCCCATTTTCTCAAAGATTTTTGAAAAAATAATGTTAAAAAGGCTTTATAACTTTGCACATAGTCAAAAAATACTAAAAAATGAACAATTTGGATTCAGGAGAAACAGTTCCACTTCATTAGCATGTTTCAATTTAATAAAAACAGTGACAGAAGCAATTGACGAAAAGATACCAGTTACTGCTCTATTTTTGGATATGAGTAAAGCTTTTGATTTTGTAGACCATAATTTATTACTTTTAAAGCTAGAAACATATGGAATAAGAGGCAAAGCAAGGGAATGGATCAAAAGTTACTTAACGGGTCGTGAACAATGCGTAGAGATAGCCAAAATCAATAAAAATGCAACTAAAACTAAAACACAATCAAGATGTCTGATTAATAAATATGGAGTACCACAAGGAAGCATATTAGGACCATTCCTCTTTTTAGTCTACATAAATGACCTTCCCAATATCACTAGACATAAGACTATCTTATTTGCGGACGATACAACAATTCTCGTTAAGTGTGATGATAAAAATAAATATGAAGAGGAAATAAATACAACTTTGAGTAATATAATCACGTGGCTTGATAACAACAATCTAAAACTTAATATTAATAAAACCAAAATGATACAATTCAGCAGCAACAAAAAAGTCAGTCACAATTTAAATATCAATATTGCAAACACTCAAATAGAAGAACTAGAAAAACATAAATTGTTAGGTATAATAGTAGACAAACATTGTAACTGGAAGGCTCACATCGCCTACGTGTGTGACAAGTTAGACCGATTTGTGTTTGCCCTAAAAAGACTAAGAGTGACGGTTTCCACTGAAGCTGCTCTCAGTGCATACCACGGCTACGTGTCATCTGTACTCTCTTATGGACTTTTAATGTGGGGAAACTCAACAGACATTGGTAAAGCCTTCCGAATACAAAAAAAATGCGTGAGAGCAATTTCTAACGCGTGGTACATGGATAGTTGTAAACCCCTTTTTAAAAAACATAATTTGTTAACACTAACATGTATGTACATAAGAGAAGTATGTTTGTTTGTTAAGCGGTATCCACAATACTTCGAACTTCAATGTGAAACGGTAAAAAGAAGATATGAACCTAGACATAAGAATAAATTTCAATTATATATACCTCCCTGTCGTCTCCAGTTATACAGAAAAAATGTGTTCATCAATGCAATTAAAATTTATAATAAGTTACCAGATAGATTTAAAGAACAAAATTTGTATAGTTTTAAAAAAAGTATTACCAATTGGCTTATTGAAAATTGTTTCTATGAACTCAGTGAATTTATGGAATTAAGGACATAATACTACTACAATTAGATTAAATGACTGTTATTTTTGAATTTAGATTAATTTACAATTTACGATAAAATAATGGGTCCGGACCCGTGCTCCACCTAGGTTCTCCACCTGGGTGGAGCACGGGGACTTATAAGGTCCCGTGCTCCAACTGATGGCGTTAGTACAGTGAAACAGTAAATTGTTTTCCTATGATTCAAAAGATCTAAACAATTATAATAGGCTAGCTAATGTGGTGCACAGAACGGAGTTTAAGTATTATTTACAAACCTTGGTGCACAATTTTTAATAAAAAATAAATTCAACGCGTCTGCTTTCTGCTTTTCAACTTTTATTTCTTTAAATCGCTGACAAAAAGAGACACACAGAGGTTACATTTAGCCATAGCTAGCCTATTATAATTGTTTAGATCTTTTGAATCATTTAAGGAAAACAATTTACTGTTTCACTGTACTAACGCCATCAGTTGGAGCACGGGACCTTATAAGTCCCCGTGCTCTACCCAGGTGGAGAACCTAGGTGGAGCACGGGTCCGGACCCAAAATAATAAGAATATGACGATAATATACCATTTTGACGAGTATTTACAATTAATTATTATAGCTAATATTATTATCTTAAATTTGATGTTATGTTTTATGTTTAAATTCTATTATTTAATTAAGACTTGATATAATATTATTAGTATGCTTGATTTTTAAAGAACGTTGCACACCATTTTATGGTAGGATGTAAGAACCATCAAATTGTGATTCCATCTTATTGTGACTACATTCTGGCAATAAATTATTATTATTATTATTATTATTATTATTATTATTATTATTATTATTATTATTATTATTATTATTATTATTATTATTATTATTATTATTATTATTATTATTACAAACTCCCGTCTGCGATCGCTTAGTGGAATGCGTCCATATTTTGTTAGTTTACAAAAATGTAAGATGAAGATGACCTAATCCTACTTTAAGAAATGTTATCGTTAATCATAATGTGTATGTGTAGTATTGACGATAAGTATATTTTTATTTGGACGAGAATAAATTTTCAATAACCATACATTTCTTGTTAATGTTGCTAATTTTATACCACGATATAAACAGTACTTAGTACAGTGGCTTGCGGTGGTACTGCTCCGGATGGAATCTGGGCTCTACCACTTATAAAAAAATATACCACTTATAAATACGACAGATAAGGGCGGGTTGGAAGGGTATAAAAGACGACCGCTCGGGCCAGAGCCTCACTTTGTGACCGACCGTCGTAGAGTCTACTTACCCTGATGATGCCCTGTTTTGGGGCGGAACACGTGTTGGTGGTGGTATGTATGTTGGTATATACATTCTTTGTTTGTTGCTTGTTACTATGTGGGAGGGAGGGAGGTGCTACCTGCATGAAGGTATACACCATCATACATACGAGTTTGCTCGCGGATTGTTGCAAAGTAGATTAACATATAATCTGTAATAATGGAGTTCCGCAAAGTAACGCCTGAATCAATTAACTTATAAAAAACTACGGAAACCATATCCGCATCCAGTATCCAGTATCCGTTTCTGGGTTGTCATTTCATAATTTTAAAATCTAATTCCAGTTCCGAGACAAATTCCCGTGATTCGTCGAGAGCACTTTAACCGATGGTACTCAGTGGGTGCGTATTACGCGTCCACGCTGTTTTCTTCAATACCATCTCAGACGTTATGGACCTTGAGCTTTGGTATGATCACGTACTTCTTGACGGGCCAGCCACATGAGTTGAAGAGGATCCTCGCCTTCTGCTTCACGCTACTCCTGGTATCATATGTCTCACTTTGCATCGGTCTTTTCACCGGATGCATGTTTACTGTAAAGGTGTGTATTGATTTTATTTATATATTTACTCTTAATTTACAAAGTAAACATTAAAGACTCTTAGGCATTTAATTCGAAGCTCTGTTATATACCGGCTATTATGCGAAATACTCTTATGAGTTTTATACTAGGATCTAAGTCAGCACCCCATTGAGCAAGGTTAATTTAAAAGTTATAAAAGAGGAAGATGAGCTCGGAACATTAACGAACGACATCCTCATTAAGTGTTCCATTCCTAGGCAAGGTACAAGCCATAGACCACCTCAACGCTGGCCAAGTACGGGTTTACATGAACTAAACGTTAGTCGATTTGTCACCGTTAGCGGAAAAAATCCAATGTCTATAAATGACAATGACCACTTACCATAACGAGATTTACATTATAACGTTGGGATTTTGTTACAACTACATACTAATGAAAAATGAATAAAGGAACGGATTTATTTAAGACTACATGATTTTTTTCTTTCTCAGAACGTAATTCTTAATTATCCTTTTTCAGAATGGCGTAATATTCGGCCCGTTCTTTTTGATGCCGTTCACCGTTTTCTCCGGATTCTTCCTCAGCTACGACGACGCCCCGTTTTTCGTCAAGTGGATATTCCAAATATCATTTCTCAAACATGGGCTGGCCGGCCTACTCATCTCCATATTTGATATGGGTCGGGAAAAGTTTAAGTGTAAAGACTTGTACTGCCACTACACTTATCCAAGACAGTTGCTTATAGATATTGGCATGACCAGTGAAAAGTACACTATGACGGTCCTAGCATTATTTGCAATCGCATTTGTAGTCATTGTAAGTTCGTACACTATATTAAAAATCAGGTTAAAAACTAAATGGTAGATGACCTATCTACAATTTTTGTTGTAAAGCTCAAATGACCTACCTAAACTTGTTCAAATCTTAATATATAGATACCATGATACAAGACGTACCTTTGAATAATTTCAATATGTTGTAAATATGTATATGAAACCATGTCCTTTTAGTATTACAATAAGCATTTATTTTCTAAGTAAGGATTTTAGACTACACTCAGTCCGTGCATCATATAAGTTTATTAAAATAAATCGAGTGTAATCGAATCTCAAAGTACTACGCTCTTATTATTAATTATATATATATATTTAGTTACAATGTATGTTTTTAAGATGTGTGTAAGTCGATGTGTTCTGGTATTGATAATAAATGATGAGCTACCTCAACTAGGTAAATCGACCACATCTGGAATACAGTGCGCCCAACTTATCTCTGAAATGGCAAAAATTGGAACTAACGAAAAGTCATTCATAAGTACGTTGTGGTCATTCATCTGTCAGTTACTAGTGTGCAATGATTGGTCAAATGAATGTCAAATGCGTCCGACAGCGCCTCTTTCGTTTCAATCTTAAGTTGGGTTTACTATAATTTCATCATAATTATATGTTCAGTGTACATAAATACAATGACAGATATCACTATTTTTTTTTCAATAAAAACAGAAATGGCAAGTATCGTCGCGGAGTAATATACATTCAGCTTAATTTTTACCCGACTGCGTTAGAAGGAGGGTTATGTTTTTCGAGTGTATGTATGTATGTATGTTTATATGTATGTCCATTTATTTCTGAGGCCCCACAGCCCAAACGGTTGTACGGATTTCGACATATGAGGTATCGTTGAATTCGTCAGATCTGTGGAAGTGTCACAGGCTATATGAATTTTCAAAATGGCGCCCAAAAGTGGAAGAAAAAGAGGGGATAATCTTGAGTTTTTTCTTATCTTAGCAATATGGGTATCAAATGAAAGATCGTGAAAAGACCTTTTCAAATATATATATGTCATGTAACGTTTAGGCACACGTTTAACACAAATTGTCAAAAACCATCCCAAAAAGTAGAATTTTTCGGCGAACCCACTAAAAAGTCTGAAATAATAGTAGATTGTATGACAAGGGTGCAAAGTAATATTTTTTCGGCGAGGGCGTTTTTTGAATCCAGAGCGAAGTGAGGGATTCTAGAGTAGAATCCCGAGCGTAGCGAGGGATTCTTTAGTAGAATCCCGAACGTAGCGAGGGATTCAAAGTACGTCGCCCGAGCCAAAAATATACTTGCACCCGAGTGATACACTCTACTTTTCATCACCCACTATGAGAAAATAATATCTATATATATACATATAATAGAAAATAATAGAAAATAATACGTAAAAATGCACGAAAACTTAATTTTAATTTGAAAACGAAATCTTAATTTGATTTCTTTTTTTATTATTCAGCTATTTAAAACACTATGGCTATATTTTACTATAATAGTCCACTCCACCATATACATAGTTACTTACTTTTACGGCAAGAAAGATTTCGTCGGGTGCCTCATTAAGAAAAGTCTCCACATTTTTGACTGTGAACACTTTGGATTTTTTAGGTTTAAATCCATCAGACATGCTCTTCAGATATTATGCTATTAATTTCGAATATGTGTCCAGTTTTATATCGTTATTAGAACTGACTGTTGATTTAAGCATTGAGTAGATACTCCAAAGGGTGGAAGGTTTTTTAGTTTTGGCTAAGTTCTGGAAGTACGCCAAAAACACAGTTTCTGAAAAATTCTTGGCGCCTCTTGCATTTCTCCATTCCAAAAAATTATCATAGGCTTTCAAATATTTTTCCCGGGATTTCGCAGGTAATAAACTATTCATCACATTACTCGCTTCAGTTTTTATACTATCAGGAGGATACTTTCACTATCGTTGGAAGAACTCATTTTTTCAAAACAAAACAAAATTTCTAACAATACGTAAAAATGCACGAAAACGCGGGAAATAGTTCGAGCGATCTTAATTTGATTTCTTTTTTTATTATTCAGCTGGCGCGGGCGGGGCCCTCGCGTCGAACCAGACATTCTTTATTCAAACAATATTTGTGTTCGATTTCTTTAGCGCAAAATACTATAAAATGTTCTAAATTCAAAATAGGACGGAAAAGATCTAGCCGGCAGGAAAAGTTGTATGAAAATTCATTCCGGCCCGCTGAATAGAAAACAGCAACTTTGGAACCCCTTATGTCCGAACCAAGTCGTCTTTTTCGAATAGGGGTGATGAAAAAATATTATTATAAAAACAAAAAACCCGACTGCTTACAAAATAACTCAAAAGAAAAAAAAACAAGTGTCACAATATCAACATAAAATACTTCATGGTGCTGCAGGCGGGGACAAACAATACCTACGGGTAAAAAAAGATTTGTCACAAGTACTACGTTTGTCACCGCATGCGGCAGCATGAAGTATTTTATGTTGATATTGTGACACTTGTTTTTTTCTTTTGAGTTATTTTGTAAGCAGTCGGGTTTTTTGTTTTTATAATAATATTTTTATTTTTATATAAAGAAGATGCCGAGTTGTGAACGCTGAACGTTGAACGTTGCATCTTTAGGCACTTCTCACATAACGCTATTTATTAGCTACGCGACTGCAACGCAATCCAAAATTCGCTGTATCTGACACTTCTCACTGACAGGAGACGCATCCTAGACGCGTCGCTTCCATACACAAGATCAAAGTCGCTTGCAAATAGCGTTGTGTGAGAAGTGCCTTAGAAAACAAACATATATTTCTTTAATTTAAAATGCGAAAATATTAACTAATCATATTTAATGTCGTGGTAAATTAACAACAAATTACATTAGGTGGGATTACATGATAACATAATTATAATTGTTTGAATATAATACATTCAGGTGTTCGATTAGATATGGATTGATAAGTTTGTTAAATTTATTGGAATTTTGTTACTAACCTTTAAAGATAGAAGTTGTTTCAAATAGATAATTAACAGATTTTATGGCCCAACCGCCTAATGACGGTCAAATAAATCGGGCTGTACAACTTCGGGCGCTTTCACATTTTTAATGGCATGTTAAAAATATTTTAAAATCTCGGGTCGATATTCTAGATAACATTTTTCAAGATTAGGTGCGACGTTATGTAAAGACGCGTGCGAAGTAACGCGAAGTCGCGTGCGATTTAATACAAAGCCGCGTACGACCCAACGTGAAGGCGCGTGTGACCCGATGTGAAGGCGCGTGCGCTCAAACGTAAAGGTGCATACCTACTGTCTAACGTGAAACGTGATTACGTGAAGGCTTGCGACCTACCGCGAAAGCACTCTTTTTGAGGTCTCCAGGCACTTACCAATCACAAATCGGAGCTAGTGCAGCGTGGACTACACTCTAGGTCTCTGTGAATTAATGTAGAGATTAATGCTTTGCTATGAACCATTTAAAAGCATATAACATGAATGTATGTTAAAATATAAGAACCAAAGAATTGTATTTATAGTGTTGTAATCCTTGTAAAGTAGTAAAATTCCTTCATTCCTACTAAAGGTCTCAATAAAAGAAAAATCATAATAATACAGAATGTATGTTTGTGTTAAGTATTTGAAAGTACAAGAGTGAACTTTTAATAAATATAACGAGTATGTGTAAAATTATGGGACCAAAACTTCTATGCATTAAAAAGTAACTAAGGAAAAAGGAACCAAGAACAAACAGATTTAATGCCCTGGATTTTTGCTTTGCATGTACCAAGTGGTGTTTATATTTTTCATCAACGTCGAGCAAAGAAGGTTGTCAGTATGAGTTTGTTAATTTTGCTGCATTGTATTGTTGTCACCTAAAATTTTTACAAGATTCATCACTGACACTCTGACGATACATACGAATATTCTCCGTCGTTAGAGACATACATCAGATCTATGCTATCAAAAATAAAACTGTTTTAGACAAAACTTCTCCTCAGTTAGCCTTTCAATAATTTTTTACTATGTACATTATTCGCTTTGATTTAGGGTGTTTATTTTCTGACGTTGATCTGACGTTGATGTTGATGGAAATATACTTAGAATATGAAAGCAGTTCATTTGTCAACTAATGAAGGAAATGAACACAAAAAAGTTAATCATTGGTTGGTTGAATTAATAGTTTTAAACCCCAATATTTCTTTTGATAAACAATTAAACTTAAGTTGGTGTAGGGTGATTTCTTTTCATTGATAAAATTTATCGAGTGTAAAATATTACTTATGTATTTTACATAGCATAATTATTTTCAAATCAACAAGACGGCAATTTGTAATTTTTAGAAAAATATACAAGTTGTATTTGTATGCATAGTGGTAAGTACCTATTAATAAGTAGGTATAGGTAATATTAAAAAGGTTTTTATGCAAATTAGGTGTGAGGGGTTATTGCAAGCTTAGTGGATATATTGTAGAAAATTGTAAATAGCTATTATATCATCAGCTGTGATCTAGACATTTTACTTTTATAATGATTGTATTCTAGTTTTATTCGGGATATATTTGTATATACATACAGTGATACATTTTATATATGACTTTATGACATTTGTTATTTAAAAGGGGATATATATTGATGACTATCACAATTATATATTTCATAACGAAAGCTTCGTTTTATTTTGTTCTTTAGTGGTAAATAACTTATTCTCACAACAATTGTGTTCCAGTGAGGAAGGTGTAGGTAGAGTCTATTACACTGTTTTAGAGGTGACCATCTCAGTCCTGAAGGTAGCAACGCAACAATGATTGGCTTTGGGCTAACCATTCTAGTCCCCATTTGAGTCCGCTAGCTAAGTGGCTTTTACTTAATAACAATAATCAATTGCATTTTATTTATTTATTTATTTGTTTAGACACACCAACAGCATAGCATATATTATACAACATTCACAAACAATTCTTGAATATTTAAGTCTTAAACACTACTTAATATGTATGCCACTTATAGGCATGTACAACATGCACCAAATCTAAGTAACATAAATATTTATTTAAATCTAGTGTGGTTTTAACTAATAATAATTATACTATAGGCAAAAGAGAAAAAAAACACGACACATAATTATCTAATGGGGGATTTTATTAATCAAGAACTCACGAAACTGGCAGAGTTCAAGGGAGAAAATATCTTTAGGTTCGTTACTGAACCATGTATTAAATGTGCTACACATGCGAGGACGTATCGGTGAATTTTTACCAGAAACCGTGGTTCGGAAGGGTGGTTGAAACATAGAAATAGGGTGCCGCGGAATCCTATATGGTATCTTAAATTTAAAACGTTTTAGAAGCTGAGGGCAGTCAATAAGATTGTTGAAAATTTTATACATGAATATAAGGTCCAAAAATTTTCTGCGCTTACTTAAGGAAGACATGTCACAAAATACCTACTTAAGTTTTTCATGGTATGATAAGTTTTCTCTTTCCGATTTTCTCAAAATATGATAGGTGCCATAAAAATCTTTTTTGGACCCTTTCTATTCTTAGTGTATGGGTAGCGAAGTGGGGCTTTCATACAACAGGACAATATTCTAATAGGCTGCGAACTAAGGCGTTATACAGAGTAATACCTACATGTCTGTGATCGCTTAAATATTTTGCTGTTTCTGGTGATGAAACCTAACATCTTAGATGTTTTATGTTTATTACTATGAAGATTTTATACAAGGTGGATACCATACAACAATAAATGAAACCACGAGCCCTGCTTCATGCAAGGAACATATATTACATTTAGTAAAAAACGCCTAACATCTTATTTACAAAAATGTTTTTTTTTCAAAAGATAGAACAGCCTATCTAAACGTCAGTCACTCACTTTTGACAAGAGCGGCAACAATCTTCTGATATTATAACAAACGAAAAAAAACAGACCATAGGTACAATAACAATAGATACAGCGTGTTGAAATTTTGAATATAGAAAAAAATTGCTTACGCTAAAGTAAAGGAGGTATTTGACTGAAATTTTTTTGGGGCTTAGATAATCATTAGGTACATAAAATTAAATTTATTGTTGTACTAGAGAACTACCCGCGCTTCGCTTCGCTTCGGGTCTCATAGGTAACAGTCGCGTAGGTCCCGCTCCCGTAGGAATCTCAGCTAAAAAGTAGCATATGTATAACATATAGCATATGCCTATGACTTACGTAAGTAAATTACATGTAGTATTTAATAGCGTGATTCAGAACTTGCAAATGAATTTTACTAACGCCATCTATTAACAACTCCGAAACTAAATATCTAGGAACTAACAAAACATCGATCTTCCCATGGGAATGAGATGTTTTTTCGCGGTAAAAAGTAGCCTACGTCACTCTCCACCCTCCTAACCCATATCCCCACACACATAAACCATACCATATAATAGCCATGTTGCGACGTGAAAGAGTCACAAACAAACAAACACACTTTCACATTTATAATATTATAATATATAATATACAATATAATATTAGTAAGGATGGTGGTAACCATGTTGTATAAAATGATTCTAAGTAAAAAGTTACTGGATCTAAGTTGTAGAGAAAATAATTTGTAACGAAAAAGTTAAAAAAAATATATGAGGTACAATTAACGTACCTATTATAACTCGGCCCTTCTGAATAAAGCTACAAGAGACGGAGAGTTCGGGCGGTAAAATATTCGAATGATGCGAATATTCATAATGTTTGCAATTAAATTTTATGAAATAATCGATGAGCGTTTAAGTATATCGATTTACATTCGATGAAAATTTATGTAAATAACGTATATTTTAGTATTTCTTACTGTTTTTAGGTTTAAAAGTTTACACTTTTTCCAGTTTTATTACACATAAAAACCATCTGCACTTTTGTTTCCACGATAGCGGCCAAAGGATAAGTTAAGTGTTGCTACCCCACAAATTAGGATTTAACTCGACAGTAACCCAAAAAGTAAAAAATTAAATTGTGTGTAAAATATGACACATGCACAGACTTTTTACTTTTTATGATACTAATAATAGCTGATCAAAAGTTCAACTCGCGTAAAGTACATATACATATATGAAGGCAAGGCAACAGTAAACATCTTATAATTATAATAGATACCTATAAGTATAAGTATAAGTATGTATTAATTTAATTTTAATTGATATTTAAAAAAATATCTTCACGAACAAAGAAGATATAATTAAGTAATTAGGTAAGTGTCTTATCGGCAGAATGACAGCTGTATTAATAGTCATCGAAGTGCAGTAACTTTGAACCCACAGATCATTTAATCAAACTGCAAAATTATGTAATGAGGGTAAAAGCGTGTGAATTCGCCGCTAGGTCAGATACGAGTAAGTTGGCACTGTCACTTCTCAATAGGGTACTTTCGGTAGTAAAAAACCGCCGGTTTCACTTTTTTGAGGCGACCATCTCAGACCTCAGGGGTAGCAACGCATCTGTGACCGAATTGGAACAAGACTCATACTAACAATAACTAACTGGACTATTACTAACATTAACTAACAGGACTAATTATCACTAACATACCCTGTCCTCGCACTTATTAACAAACTAACCAACTAATATTCTAACACCATCTACTAACTGGACTAACCATCCTAGTCCCTTTGAGTCTAGTTCTAGGTCGGTCACAGTTGTTATGGGCGGCAGGGGAAGGGTGGTACTGCATGCTCGTTTGCTATCTTAATTCCATAAAAAAAAACTTGATTTTCCTAATAAAAAGCAACAAAAAATATATTTCGGCAAAATAAACACGCTTTCTCGCCTTAAAATAAAATAAAATATTAATTCTTTTTTTATTTCCCGAAAACCGCTGTCAGAACTTGTCAGCCATTTTGATGACGTAATAATGGCAAATACAGTGCCACAAACTTATCTGACCTGGTGGCCATAATTGGAACTAATGCAAATGTTATACTGTTGTCAGAAAAATACCAAGACAGTACCCACCCTTAACTGGTCAAATAAGTTTGTGGCACTGTATGTAAGACCGGCATTCATTCAAGTTGATATGCACGAAACTGAACTGACAGTTTGGTTCTTGGAGGAATAGGTTTGCCATCATGACGTCACACCAATGCCTCTCGTGTTTTAGGTCACGTGACATACCGATTAAAAATTTCGAAATTTAATATTGTTTTTTAAAATAATTATGTGCTTTTATGACTCAAAATCAGAATATTACAGTATATTTCTACATAAATTTTTATTTTTATCAAATTTCATAGTTTATTTTTCATTACGGAAAGTACCCTATTGTCTGAATGTCACTTGTCACTGTTTATGTATGGCGGGCTTTGATAGCAGGACCTCACTCGCCGGTGGCGCCAACTAGTGAGCACAAAAACTGCGACCCTCATTCCCACGAATCACCGTCAACATAACTTTTAACAAAGGAATGACTTCGACACAGAAAAATAGTACCTACTTACGTAAAATGAAAACACTACGAGCAAAATCGAAGTCAGTTAAATACTAAATTGAATACGCATTATAGAGATAACTCAAAAACTATGCGTCAGATGTCGATCAAATTTAAAACATACCACTACACTACAAGTACCTACCAGCTTTCGAATGACTAAACTAATATCATAAAAGGCGGACCACCCTGTTCAAAGTTATGAGGTCACGCACCAATCAGCATTAGATCAACTTTATTTCTTACATTACACTACTCCAGACGGGATTGATAGAAGGCTTAGTGGCTAACCCAAATATCGGGAATTGTTGTCCCCCGAAGGCTTCCGTCATTACCAACAGCTTTCAATGCCACCGCCGCGCGACGCGACTCAGGGAAAAGCTCAAAAAATAACAAAATATGTCAGAAACATTTATATAGAAGCAGTTAAATGACTTGATAAACTTAATCAACATCAAAGCCGTGTAAATGGATGCCAATGGGTTATTGACAAACATAGTTTATTGCAGTGAAAAATATAAGACTAACAAACAACAGAAGGGCACATCATATCGTAGGTACAGAGCAAATTCAATTTTTAAACAAAGTATCCGCACATTGACTTTCCAACGGAACATAGTACAGATTAAATACCTACATAAATGTATTGTGTTTATACAGAGGCAACACATTTGTTCCAATCCAACAAAGTCGAAAACCGGAAAGTAAAGTCACGTCTATGCAAGCCAATATTCTTTTATGACTTATCAGCACATTGTACCTACTTCAAAGTCGTGAGCTAGCGTTGAAAATTCCGAAAGAAACAAATTGTTTTTTTCTGCGAAAACAACGATAGTTCGTTTTTAACCGTTTTATTCGTTTGTTACATGAAAGAAATCAGAAAAAAACCTTAAGAAAAAAACGGGTTTTATTGAAATTTTCGTCGTTTGTTTCGAAAAAATTGAAAAAAACAAGTTTTTTATTCGAAATTTTCTAATCACTGATGCATACATATTACAATTTTATCTTGCTCACAAATCAGATACAAACTCACTCGCTTCGACAATGAAAACAAATCGTTTTCTACCCTCCAAGTCGTAATAAAATTGTTCTACAGGAAAAAAACATCAATACATTTCCGTTTCTTTTCCTTTCTTTCATATTTTTCCCTTTTTTTCAGTTTTATTTATAAGAAACATGAAATATTTAATGTTTATTTTTCTTGAAAGTTTGTATAAAAACGAAGGAATTGGAATAAAACGGGAAAATTTTCCGCTTTTTTCAACGCTAGTCGTGACAAAGAGATTATAAGGTCAGACAGACTTTTGTAGTCGAAAATAATCAAATCCTTGTTAATTTTTGCCTGAACAATTGGGCACAACATAACCGGCATTGTATGCTGAAAATAATTGCAAAACCAAGAAGACCGATATATGACATGAGACATGACCGATAATAAGCAATGAAAGTTATCAATTTAACGTCTGTTAAATTAAACACACTTATTTGTACAGAATAGGTACCTAAGCAAAAAATTACTAGGGCAAAATTGGGGCTCCGCAAAATCTGTTACCATGGAACAATTGATGCGTTCGACTCGCACGTGGTAACTTTTTATTTTTGTAGATTATTCATACTAACACTATCGAAAGCAATCATCTTCAACGATCCCGAAGACTATGTAGTTGGTAGGTGCCCTGCCTGCGAAGCGTGGGGTCCCAGATTCGATTCCTGGCCTGGGCAGATATTCTTGTGACAGATAAATGTTTGTGCGGTCACGACTGTTCGGGACGTATTACTTGTGTTATTCATTTAATTAAGATAGTGTGATTAATCGTCAGAGGCAGAAATAAAAAACATATTTTGACCAATGTATCGCTATGGAAACCTGTCGTACCGTCGTATCTATACCTAGCTATACTTGTATTGTATACTAATCTATACTGATAACATAAAGCGGAAGAGTTTGTTTGTTTGTTTGTTCGTGTGAATTATACATTATCTGTCCTTTAAGTAGGTACCTACATTATAATTTTATAGAACGAAAGACATAACTAAAGCACATAATATTTTTAAAACGATTCAAAATTGTAATCAACACAATCGTTGATTAAAATTTTGAATCATTTTAAATAATCGGTTTAAATTTAATTTTTACTTTTGACAGCTAATTAATCCTTCATCCGCTCAAATAAATATTCCACAATTTTATCGTCAGATAAATAATACCTATGTACGATTGGGAACATTAATGTCAATCGTTAGATAACAGTGAGAAAGTTCGTCGAAGCGACTCGTACGCAAGTCGCCCACATACTGTCTGTGCAAGACAATCTTTTAATAAAGACTGTGTGGCCAGTTTAAGTGCATCCGTTTGTGGTCCAGAAGATAACCAAACGTGGTATCGTCAGCACCACCGCTCCTGGATAATGGACTTGGAAATCGGTAAAGACGATATCAGTGTGGAAGATGGAAGTCTCGTTGCATTTACGGATATTCACTGCAGAATTCGAGGTGTTACAAGTAAGTGTGTATCCTTTATCTTTGTGATAGGCAAAAAAAAGAGGTTTTAAAAAGGGTGTTTTAGTTTTCTCATAATTTTGCTACTTATATAATTAAATTAACATAGGTATATTTATGTATCTTTTTCTTGTTTACTGCTAGTGTCAGTACCAATCCATGCAGGAAATGTTGAGATTGTAACAAGTAGGTACCAAATTGATGTTTGAATCGTTGTTATTTATTAGGTAAAAAATTATAAAGTTTACATTGGTTGAATAAACATGACGACGAAAACCTAACGATGAAAACAACGCCTTATTAGTAATGAACTCAACAATTTATCAAGTGATTATAGAGCCAAACAAGTGACGTCTAACTGAAAGGACGTGAGCGTGACTTATTGTGAAGGGAAGATGGATACAACTTGATCGTTGTCAAGCACTATCTTATAAGAAAAAAAAGGAAATTAAATTAATTCGAAGTTACGTTTACAAATATTAAGTATAACATTGTTCTAAGTGGTTTATCAAGATCTCTAGTTTTTAATTTAAACATCTAGGAATCAATTGCAACACCCGCATCTAATTTTAATTAAGTAGAAATTATTAGGTGATTCTCGGATGTCCATTTAGACAGATAGACGAACAAAAATTCTGAATAAGGATTATATTTTTAGCTTCTATTGGCCCCGATGGCCCAATGAAGAGCTCTATCGAAAGCCTTCATATATCGACGAATTTTCAAATAAAGTGTCATCCCCTTAGAATAATAACGCCTAGAAGCCGCGTCTGAACCAAAACATAGGCACAAACGCGTGCCATCTTCATTATCCTTGTGTGCGTGAGCGGTATGTATCTACGATCTTTTCACCCACAGAGATACGGCTTCAGTAATACCATTACCGTGCGTTTACCCACAAAAAACACTTTTTTTGTGGTATAAATATCCTTTTTGTGAAAATGCATTGAACAGATCTTTGTAGTTTTAGTAGGCTTATACCAATTTTCTTTGCGGTTACGTCTAACTATTTCAATCCATCGATTGGCTATGACAGGGTCAACTGGAAAGCTAAAAAAAGAATATGAGTCGCTATCAAAACAACTAATTAGTTAGTAGACTTTAATATGAAATGAAAGAGAAAAAACGAATAAACGATCGAATAAAATAAATGCTAAGTAAATTATTTTCATAGAACTTATAACACCAACATTTAGTCTAAAAAGTTTAACAGTTTAACTTTTAACGTTAAAGTAACTAACTTTAAAAGTTAAACAGATATGGTAAATATTATATTTAATTTTTAACATTAAGAACCAACTTAAACCATGTTGGCACTTTTTTCCCTGCAACTGGCAACACTGTTTAGTGATTACGTAATGTATTTCAAATGATTTATAATTCGTCATATTTGTACAGAAAATGTATAAAAAGCAGTACTTACCTGTGAAATGAAATATTATCACTTTTATTTTGTTTGTCTGATGTACTAAAACACTTCTTTATAGTGCAGACAGTCATTTTTAATTATTTCTCGGGAGCTGTGTTCGACTTAACGTGACGTTGAGCACTGACAGCGCGCGGAACGAACTTAGCCGGATATGGCTAAGTTTTAGTTGCGCGTTTTTCGAGCTTGCAATAGGTTTCTAGGCGTTATTATTCTAAGGTCATCCCCTATTTGTCCCTTAAGCGGTAGAACATAACAAAATCCATTCATAACAGACGGCTACCTTAGTACTAACCATAAAATACCTCCATGTCAAATTTCTTTTTACATCAAGTGGTTTTCGACATTTTGTGATGTGAGTGAGTGACCTTTCACTTTTAGGTACACTTATAATGAGAAGATTTACAACCAGTTAGGTACAGCTTTATTGTAGGTAGGTAGGTACATATAGATTTATTTGTCCTATGCAGTCACCAGTCATAATTCGGATCCTACGATTCGTCACCAAAACTTTGGTATTATCTACTTATACATATGTCTATAGGCGACCACTTATGATGAGGGGACTTGGTTGCATAAACAAATTAAAATCAAACTACGCAGTCGCTTTAACAAATTGGCGGCATATTTTTGTCAGTAAGGATAGAAAATAATTTTGGAAGTACCAAGATCTCAGATTCTTAACTTTACAAAAATATAACCGATTTCAACATGGACTGATAACTCAAAAACTACTCGCTAGATGTCGCTCAAACTTATACCTATGACACTTTACGACAACCACTAGCTTTGGTATAAAAGAGAAGAGTATAACCTCATGGTATAACCTATTCAACTTATGCCCAAGCAGTTTTGTCTTTAAAATAAAAATCTAGTTTATAAGCTTAGAATAATAACGCCTAGAAGCCGCGTCTGAACCAAAACATAGGCACAAACGCGTGCCATCTTCATTATCCTTGTGTGCGTGAGCGGTATGTATCTACGATCTTTTCACCCACAGAGATACGGCTTCAGTAATACCATTACCGTGCGTTTACCCACAAAAAACACTTTTTTTGTGGTATAAATATCCTTTTTGTGAAAATGCATTGAACAGATCTTTGTATTTTAGTAGGCTTATACCAATTTTCTTTGCGGTTACGTCTAACTATTTCAATCCATCGATTGGCTATGACAGGGTCAACTGGAAAGCTAAAAAAAGAATATGAGTCGCTATCAAAACAACTAACTAGTTAGTAGACTTTAATATGAAATGAAAGAGAAAAAACGAATAAACGATCGAATAAAATAAATGCTAAGTAAATTATTTTCATAGAACTTATAACACCAACATTTAGTCTAAAAAGTTTAACAGTTTAACTTTTAACGTTAAAGTAACTAACTTTAAAAGTTAAACAGATATGGTAAATATTATATTTAATTTTTAACATTAAGAACCAACTTAAACCATGTTGGCACTTTTTTCCCTGCAACTGGCAACACTGTTTAGTGATTACGTAATGTATTTCAAATGATTTATAATTCGTCATATTTGTACAGAAAATGTATAAAAAGCAGTACTTACCTGTGAAATGAAATATTATCACTTTTATTTTGTTTGTCTGATGTACTAAAACACTTCTTTATAGTGCAGACAGTCATTTTTAATTATTTCTCGGGAGCTGTGTTCGACTTAACGTGACGTTGAGCACTGACAGCGCGCGGAACGAACTTAGCCGGATATGGCTAAGTTTTAGTTGCGCGTTTTTCGAGCTTGCAATAGGTTTCTAGGCGTTATTATTCTAAGTTTATAAGTAAATAAACATTCAACTCAACTCGACTCGACTTTAGGAGTTACTTACCTAGTGCTTTTTTTTAGAAATAGCTACTACTCTCCTGATTATGCGAAATTTGAAATTGTAAGTACATATGTAAGTAAGTACACTTACTTTCCTACTTTCACTGCTATCATAAAGGGCCAGTACCTAATAGTATGAAAAATCTCGTTTTTTTCTTAACCTCCCTGTGTTTCTACTTCAAGATGTGATAGGTAATGTCCTATTACCCTAAACCACGTAGGTATAACGTCATATAACTAGCAAATAGCAAATGTATACAATTTAAGACATCTCCAATTAATAGATACTGCACTTATTACATTATAATTTGAATGGATTACATTATAATTATATTGTTAATGTTGTTTTGTATAATCTGATAAAACACTTCATAACCTTGACACCAACCAACGTTGCTTTAAGTATTTTGTTGTAATACTTCATTTATTTTACCTTATCTAATTTTATCATCAAGAGCATAATTGTGATGCTAATTTGTTTGACTGTACAAATCATTATTTTTTATTAACAAGTTACTAGAAATATCCACTGAGATACTATGTTTATAGTTCCTCAATGGAAATATCATAAATATTACCTGTAACCTTGGTGAACCCGTAAATAGAAAATTAAAAAGTGACCTACATAATAAAACATCTTTTTTGTCGACTACGAGCAACGCGTGTTAGCACTAGGGACTGAAAATATTAGGTACATAGGTTTATAGTGTAGGTATACAACGACAACCCTCATAAAATAAATCGACATAGTGCGAGTCAGACTCGAACCAAAAAAAGTTTTTTTTGTACGTATATTTAAAAAAACCTAGATTTTGAATATTAAAAATCTAATAATCTGAGATAAAAGAACATTTCCTTCGAAAAACATCAGCTGTCTTACTTAGAAACGCAGTGAAAAGTTACTCCAAGTTATTTTTTTGTTTTTTCCAACCTTTGCCTTTAAAGAATCACAGACAGGGACGAGTAGCTACGTACATACCAACTTTTACACTTAATTAACTTTACACTCGTTTATAAATAAAACAGCAGTTGTATATAATTATGTGCTTTTATTTTTGTTTTCTTACGCATTTCTGTGTGCAATTATGCATACCCTCACGTTTCTCTTTTAGCCTTTCACGTACCTGAATTTGTTCTAAGAAACGCATGTAAGCTGCTATTATTATAGGTATAGTTATATTATGTACTTAGTAATAAAATAAATGACTCTTCTAGCTGACTTTACCCCATTAATGACCCACTACTGATCACGGGCCTCTCCTCATCATTGAGGAGACAAAGAGCATACGCTGCTCCAATGCGGATTGGTCGAGGGGACTGCTATGTATTGATGTCACCCGAGACCCGAGACAGATGGAGACGAGAATCGAATCATAATTAATTTGCGTTCGCGTTCGACATGGAATCCGTTTTAAATCCATTATACATAAATTCCAGCATTGCCAGCTCTCTGACCATGTGATTAAGATGCATTGAAGATTATCGGCAAAAATTTAAAATGCTGTAATTCAATTTTGCTTACACGCTAAATGGAACTGTGAGCATAGGCAATAAATTCTCAATTATATTCATACATATTCTCGGTGACTCAGGTACAGGTAGGGCCATGATTAGGTCATCGGCTCGCCGCTCACTCGTCACAGAATTTAATAGTATACAAATTGCATACATTTTGCATACGTTTGATTTGGTCCTTCGAAGTGTATTTGCATCATTACCATACGCACCACGTAAGCAAATGCAAAAAAATTTACTCAAATAATTGTAACTGTCCTAAAATAGATAAAGTGGAACATACTAAATATTTAGGGGTAATTCTTGATCAGCGACTATCTTGGCATCAGCATATTATACATATAAATGATAGAATAAGAAAATTAATTTGGATATTTAAAATTCTAAGAGATATAATTCCGAAAAAACAACTCAACCAAATTTATCTGGCACTAGCACAATCTGTAATAAGTTATTGTATTACTGTATGGAGGGGGAGCTACAAAAACTAAATTTCTAGACTTAGAACGTGGACAACGAAGTTTACTTAAAGTAATGTATCGTAAACCATTTAGATATCCCACAGAGGACCTATACAAAGAATGTAATTTACTATCCATCCGCAAATTATATATACTATCTATAGTTTTACGCAGACACCAAAATATTGGGTTTAATCACACACTAGCAACTACAACAACAACAACAACAACAAGGAGAAGAAACAGAGTCATTGTTACATCTCACATTAAAACCACCTTTGCGAAAAGACAATATTTATCTCAATCTGCACACTTATACAACCAACTTAATCAAGATCTACCAAGATATACCATGACTACACGACAATGTAAAAGATCAGTCACAAATTGGCTTCAGTCTCTAAATTATGTTTCTACTGAAAACCTTATAAACCACGTGTAGGGAACCACACACACACACACACACACACACACACACACACACACTCACACACATTGGCGCGTTCCTATAAATATCTATTTTTGTTTGCTTTTATAGAAATTGTTTTTGCAGTCTACTACTTAATTCTATGTAACGTTTGTGCTAAGGAAGAGTGGGGCAACCTGCCACAAGTGTAATTTACATTGCGCTTACTAGGCTGCCTCATCAACTGTATAACATTATGTAAAGGATAGACTGAATAAAGATTTTTGATTTTTTTTTGATTACCTTACTAATAAACGCAGTATAAAGTTATCCATGTTTAAAATTAGGTACCTATTTGTTTCTGTCACATTCTCTGAAGTCAAAACAAAGGCAAGAAAGAAAAAAATTAAACACGGAATAACTTTACTGCGTTTAGTAGTAAGATAGTTAATGTATTAAAAAAAGCTTAGGAGACGTTACAAAAAATATACGAAGACACGAGACACTCATAATGCTTTGTTTCATTATCTTAGTTAATTATCATTGATCTCATCTCAACAGAACGAAGTTAAGCAAATAAGGATAAGGGCGACTGCATTGCAAGTAGGCGAAGGACTGCAATAGGACCCAACATCATCAACTGTGGTATTAATAGATACTTACTCTAAAACACGCAACTATACTGTAAAACGGTAACGTACAAGGACTTGTTCATTTAAATATATGTGCATACAAGACACAATAATATTTAGTAGGTACCTATATCTGACGCTTTATTTAATTTATTCTAAGTACATACATATTATGTATATTGTTTAAACAATTACCTTTAAATAGGTAGGTATTTCAACGTAGAGTAAGGTCTTTCGATCTAAATAAATAAATACATAGGGAGCGGAATATTCCTTATTATTAACAATACCTATTAATTAATCGACTCTTTTAATAAATTTTCAAAAAATTAAGAAAACATACCTCCGTTCTTTCTTATAAATACATACTAGCGGCCCGCCCGCGGTTTCACCCGCGTGGATCCCGTTCTCGTAGGAATATATGCATGTATTAGCGCGAGGCCGCACCACGGTTTTTTCCCGCGGCGGTAACCGCGTAACCGCGCAATTCGCATACATTGTCAGAAAACGCAAGTGCGGCCGCTTGTATGGCTTCCCTTGAGTTACAAAATTTACGCGGTAAGAAACCGCGGCGGTTTAGCCGTAGTGCGGCCTCGGCCTTATACATAAAAACCTTCCTCTTGAATCACTCTATCTATTACAAAAAACCGCATCAATATCCGTTGCGTAATTTTAAAGATTTAAGCATACAGACAAACAGACAAACAAACAGACAAAAATAGCGACTTTGTTGACACCTACACTAATCTGGTTTGGATAAACTGGAAGATGTCACATTAGTTGTAAATGTGTGCTTCATTTATTAATAATGTGGTATCTTCCAGTTAGTTTTAGAAGTACCTATGTAATATAATAATTATAATATTATTACACATTATAAATACAAGTCCGAAGACTATAAAATATTATCAATTAAGTGTAAGGTTCATTCTAAGTATAAAACCGATTAATGCTAGAATTCCCCTACTGCGTAACGTAATGAATGGGTGTTTTGTAAATATACAACACGAAGGTACTTACGTTAAATTTTATTTAGAGGCGTGAACAATACTCTATCATACTTACTAAGTTGGAAGCTCTTGTGCCCTCGCGCACCTACTGAGTACCGACCGACACACAGACTCACACAGTCTCTTCAACGCGAGCGCATTTGTCAGGCGTGCGTAAATGCGCGTAAATAAAACAAAATAAATATCGTAAGGACCTAAATAAAATGGATCTAGAAATTGGGTGTAACTCTACCGGATCATACAGTGGTGTTACTGTGTTTACCGACGTGTGCTGTAAATTTTCTGGTAAAAATAAACTCATTGCTTTCATTGCATCGGTCAAATAACTGTTAGTGAAAGTAATGCATGCAGGGCAATTGCTATGATAGTAACTGGCAATATTAAATATTTACTTGGATTGTTTTGGATAAAAAATACCTTAGCTTGTAAAATTTATGAATCACGTTATTCTAATTGACTTCACTTCATCAGAATTAATTAGCATTATCTGTCTGTTCCTTTCTAATATTGTGTCAATTAGTTTAATTAAAATTGTTTGTTTATTAATGTTATTGTATTAATCATCGGCTGGCTTATACAAAGACGCACTTAATTGGAATGCTCTATCAGTAAGTCCAGGCAGGTACCTACAACCAAGAAATATACAATTTGTGACAAATCGAATTAAAAACTAGATATATAGTAACTTAATTAAACTACTTAAAACCCACAGATATTTATTTAAATTTTAATTTAACAACAACAAAAATATATCTCGTATCATATAAATATTATTTAATTAATGCCCTTTTACGTAAACATAAATCCTGCAAATATACAGGGTGTCCCGTAAGTTGTACGACAAACTGAAATGGAAGATAGCTTGGAGAGAGACCTACCAGATGTCAAAAAATCGTTTTAGTAAAAGTCTCACCGTTTTCGAGATTTTGACCTTTTTGATTTTTCACAAATCGCGCTCTCTTACCCTACTTTTACTTGCTAACTACACAAATGAGCACATATTTTAATAATTTTTTTTACGTACTCCCAGATAGTTGGTCTACAATCCTAAGCTATGATTGAGTTCAATTTATTACTTGATTCATAGAAAATCGGGCCTATTTAGGACTTTTTATGTTTTCGATTTTCTTTGATTCAACTTTGACGGTGGCTATTGGAAAAAAATACCTAGTCAACTAAGAGTGCAGATAACTTTAAAAACTTGCTTGATAAATGGAGATTTTAAAACAGTAAAACACTAGCTACTTTAAGTTAATACATTTATACATAGTACCACTTTAGCTTCAAATTAACACCCCTCAACACTAAAATGCCAATAACTTGTAAATTTTCCTCTTAAAGTAGCTAGCGTTTACGGTTTTAAAATCTACATTTACCAAGCAAGTTTTTAGAGGTATCTGCACTATTAGTTGACTAGGTATTTTTTTCCACCAGCCACCATCAAAGTCGAATCAAAGAAAATCGAAAACATAAAAAGTCCACGTAATAATTTGAACTCAATTATTGCTTGGGATTGTAGACTATCTATCTGGGAGTACGTGAAAAAAAAATATTAAAATAGATCCTCAATTGTGTAGTCAGCAAGTAAAAGTAGAAGCGCGGTTTCTGAAAAATCAAACAAAGGTCAAAATCTCGAAAACGGTGAGACTTTTGCTACTTAAAACGATTTTTTGACATCTGGTAGGTCTCTCTCCAAGCTATCTTCCATTTCAGTTTGTCGTACAACTTATGGGACACCCTGTAACTGTATAGCTATTGAAATATTAACACGATATGCACAAAAAACTTTATAGAGTCAACTGTGGTGGAAAGTGCCTAAACATTGCCTAAACAGTGAAAGAGTGACCGAAAAACCCGCTGTCAGGTGGTGAAATGGAGACTTTAAGATAACTAGGTCGCACAGAATCAGAACAGATCGTATAGAATTATAGATAGAACAGAAACACTGATTTTATCGGTTAGATAAGAATTTAATAAAATTGTTATAGCCGGTAATCCAGCATCCCTTTAAGATCTAAGTACGAGTAAATATATTTAACCCTTAACTTGACAACGTACACCCCCATGTACATACATTAAAAAAAAATATTTCTCGTTACGTAAACATCTTACTTTCGTAAATGTTGCCATAATTATATTGCCAAATATAGTAGTTTAGTAGAAAAATTTTTTGCTGTAGTAACATTTAACAATATCTGTCAAATTCAAAATGGCCGAAAAGCAATCAGCAGCACGCGTTACACGAGTAAGTTTTTAATTTTATTATCAAGTTTTTTGCGCAAAACTTGTCAATGTCTTGTTGTAAATTGAAAGTAAAGAGTACGTATTATCCAGTGAGTGTATTTTTACGTAGCTTACTATATGTTTACTTACGCTTTTCTTTCAAAAAAATGAATGTACATTGCACTGCACATTGCCAATGAAGCGACAAAGTACATAGCGCATACTATGGTAACCACGATGTACATTGCCAAGTTAATGCAATAATAAGTTTTGAGCTGTCTTGATGTTTTTTCCGGAAATTTTGGTTATTATTCTGGTGTGAAAGCATGTTTTAGCTTTGTTTTTTGTTTTGCCTACAGAACTTAAAATTGACTCGCGCGCACAAGATCTTAGCTTTAGTCCCTACAAAAAATGCATGCTCTGACGATAGTTCCATATCTGATAAAGACACAAATGTGTGTATACTGCCGTCACCAGACACTTCTGATGCACCCTCAATTGCCTCTTCGCTTGAAGCTCTAAATTTGCTCAATAGTTCAACAGATTCCAATAAGGAAGAAGTCGATATCTCCATAGGTTTACCTCTAACACCTATACTAACTGAGGTTTTTCCATCTCCTAGTACCAGCAATTACAATATTTTACCTACGCTCAACTCCATCCAGTCAATACCATCCCCAACCGTTGAATCACCACATTCCCAGCCCAGCACCAGTTTACAACAGCAGCCGTTTACTAGACACAAGCGCAAGAAGACCACAAAAAATGTAATTGTAAAAAAAGTGAAGATCAAGAAATTTGCACTGAATTATCATTGGTCCAAAGCAGTATTTCGACATGCAGCTGACCTCGAGGAAAACCTATATAAACTCCATCAAACAAGTATTCAAACAGCATTGGATTACTTTTACTATTTTTTTTCACTGGATATTATTACGGACATTGAGCACAATACAAATTTATATTCTGTTCAACAGCTGGGGCGGTCTATACAGGTGACACAGGAGGAGATAAAAAGCTTTTTAGCTATTCATATTATGATGGGCATAGTGCAGATGCCAGCTTACACCGATTATTGGGCGAAACGGACAAGATATCCACTTGTTGCCGACCTAATGCCCCTCAAACGATACCAACAAATACGTCGGTACATTCATTTTGCTGATAATACTTTAGAGGACTCAGACCGCTATTTCAAAATTCGCCCCATAATGGAAAAGATACGCCAAAATTTTTTGAAAGTTGAAGAAGAAGGAAAATATTCAATAGACGAGATGATGATACCCTACAAAGGTCGTAAAGCAGGTAAAAGAAAGCAGTATGTAAAAATGAAACCTAAGAAATGAGGGTTCAAGAATTTTGTTCGTGCGGGAGTTTCGGGTATTATATATGATTTTTGTCTTTATGGTGGTGATAATACGTTTCGTGGAATGACATTTACGGACAAAGAACTTTCAATTGGTTTGGGGGGCATGGTAGTCATAGCATTGTGTCGAACTGTAAAGCAAAAGCCAGCGATTGTGTATGCCGATAACTTTTTTATGTCACCGGAATTGACATATATTCTGCGGGAGGAATATGGAATTTTCAGTCTCGGTACTATAAGGGCTAATCGCCTCAGGGGCTGTCAAGATTTTTTGCCTACTGACAAACAGATGAAGAAGAAGAAACGTGGTTCTAGTGCTCAAGTAGTCTGCAATAAAAATAAGTTGGCAGTGGTAAAATGGAACGACAATAAAGTCGTCACACTCATCAGCTCTTATATAGACTCCCGCCCTTTCGAAAGTATCAAACGTTATGATAAAGACCAGAAAAAGAAGGTAGATGTAGAATGTCCTCAGATTGTAAAACACTACAATAAACACATGGGAGGCGTCGATTTGGCTGACATGCTTATCTCTTTATATAGAACTCCATTCAAAAGTCATCGTTGGTACTTGGGAATATTTTCGCAGCTTATTGATATGTGCATAAATAATGCATGGCTTTTGCATAGACGGGATGGTAAAAATGAATCGTTGAAGGAATTTAGATACGAATTATTTGAAGGATTGAGTAAATGTAATAAAGTAGTAAATAATAACACTGTTACAGAAGACATAGGCGAAGATATGAAAATTCATAAACCAATATCCATACGTCCTACAGACAGTGTCCGATTCGATGATATAGGTCATCTTCCGGAAGCAGGGGATGAAACAATGCGCTGCAAATATTGTAAAACTGGCAGAACTACTGTGTTCTGTATAAAATGTAACATACATTTGTGTTTTGTTGTGGGTAAACAAAAAAGGAATTGTTTCCGTAATTTCCATTCAAAGAATTAATTGTATTTTAATTTTTTTTATAAGTATTTTTCTAATAAATATGTTAAAACTATTTTTTTCATAAACCTGGTGATGTGCATCACAATGTACAAATAAAACATGGTAAACTTTTCTGCATAATTGGCGGTGTACATTGTAATGCACATACAAATTCTCAAAAACTGAGACATTTAAATTTTTTTTACTATTTTTTTATGTTATCTTACCATAAATAAAGCCAAATTTATCAAGAGAAAACATTTTTTTTTCATTTTTTATTTTCCGCCAAGTTAAGGGTTAAAGAGTAAAAAGAATTCGTAAAAGCAGCATAGGTAAGTAATATCTATGATAAAAGTAATGAAATAATTTTAAAATCCTTTTTTTGCGTCTTGGTATCGTGTAAATAACTATCTATATCTAATGGACATGAAAAAACAGTTATTTTGAAATTACAGACAGACAATTCAATTTTATTTATAGTATCTATGTATAGACTATAGGTAAGTGTTAAATTTACGTTACCAAAATGTTAAACAGGTTCCAAATACAAGGAAGTATTAGAACAAATATACATATTTAACAACGTTCTTAGGCCTAACTATAGATTCTCATTCACAGTGGAGTGTGGAGTAGGTAGGTACTCAAAAATATCAAAGCCTTGCTAGGAAGACTTAGTTTGCTGCCTACGCAGTTTAAAAAGTGAGACTTTTGAGAAACGTACAGCCGGCAAGATTAATCTATTTTAGCAACTTTAATAATATAATATCATAATTATGGTCTGTTGTTGTAGGGCTCAGCTGCAGATATAGAGTCAATATTTATACTACAGAAAAGACCTACGTGTTATTTACAGCCCCAGACCAAGATTTGCTTAGAAACTTGTTTAAAATAAATAAATATAATTTGGAATTATGTACGTAAAAAATACTGTGACCCTTTTCTCGAACCCATTAGGTACTCCTGACACGTAACAATACTATGACTTTTTATAAAGAGTGATTTTCACAATGTTAATAAATATTATACTAGGAATAAGGCTAAACTGATTGTAAACTTAGCAAAACTGGTGGTTCGTTTATGGGTACCTATGTAGATTTTTTAAAATGTAAGTATAATAAAATTTCGTCACAATTAACGGATGTGCCATACTGTAAAATTAAAACTCATAATATCAAAAGCATTCTTATGACGAAAGGTTATTACAAACTTGGTGATTATTTTAAAGATAAAACAGCTTGACATGAGTTTCGTATTTTAGCCGTAAGTAGTAGAAGGTAAGTTCAATCAGTAAGTGTAAATAGGAAAAGAAGCTCCTTGGGAGTTTCTTGCCGCTTCTTCTTCCAAGACCACTCACCGTAGAATTTTTTGAAGCCATGGCATATTATGACTTTAGAAAAGTGTTAAAAAACCTACTTAGAATCAACATTTCATAGGATTGATTACCTACCTACATTTCATATTACCTATACCTACGACCAAACGTTACTGAGAGCATTGTCGAATATTTGATATTTATCTTTATTAAATTGAAAACTTTTCATTATGTGATCATCCTATGAAGTGGTAAATTATTTTATACTTAGTACAGTAGAAGCTCCTTATTTGCGGGGGTTTGGTTCCGCAAATAGGGCGCGAATACGGAACGGTATTTTGTATGGGATTGCGGTAATGCGTTCCGAGGTTGTCGAAGTGAAGAAAAAATAAATTAAAATTAATGCATGTTAATCAATTTTACAGGAATTTCATAACAAGAAAAATTTTGTTTATTAATTTTATACTGGGTATAAGGGAATAAGGGAATTGTGTAATTTTAACTTTTTTATCGATTTTAAAAGTTAATTTTCATGAAAAAATCACACCGCTCATTTGCCATTCGTAAACCTTTACATACGGTTTTTAACTGTAACATTTTTCCAATTGATACGATTTCAGTAAAATTTTTCTCGTAAGATTCAAGAAAAGTCACTTTTAACTGACATTTTTAAGAACAAAACAAAAGAAACAAGTCCTAATCAATTAAAATTAATGCAATGACTGCCTCGTAATATTTCAATTTCAATTTTCAAACGGCATGGCGTAATACGCCTGCAGCGGTATATAACACCTAACTTAACGTCATGCCAATAAGTCACAATTTAACTAAAGATTAGACCTTTCCGCGTCACACTATGAAAATCTGCCCTAGCACGTACCAGTAGTACGCAAAGAAAGCCAACGCGCGAACAGGAGATAGTACCTCAATGGAGACAACAAATCTTTATATTTTCACCGACTACATCCGCGAATATCGAAATTTTAAGCCGCGAATACGAACAGTCGGTCACAATTTTTTTACCCGCGAATACTAAATCCGCGAATACAGAAGCCGCGAATAAGGAGCTTCTACTGTATTGAAATGATCATTCTACGACTTAACTGGTAATGTCATCAATGCTACGGTATGAACCACATGTAGCGCGTAAATTATAAAAAATGGCACGTAGAAAAAGAGATAATGTCGAACATGGCGAATTGTAATAATGCTAGTCTCAAAAATTCAAAACCCTACTCTAGCGATAAAAAAAGCTTTACGCAAAAGTTCACATTGCGGAATTTGTGTCGTAGGTCGTCAGCCCGATCTACAAATTCCAGACTTTAACCCTTTTTAGTACTAAAAAGGGTTAAAGTTTAAAGGTAGAGTGTTTGAACTTGATCACAAACTAAATATTATATAGAATAAAATCATTTTTTTTATATTTAATGTCAATAGTTTTATGTCTTTTTTATGTACATTTTATACGTATTACGTTTGTACCTATCTATCTAATAGAAAGTGACTGCAGGTTGTTTCGGAAGACGTTCGTAACGACCAGCTATATGAATGGCCACTAAAAAGATTTGAAGGACATAGCCGTATAGGGAGTATTGTATTGGGACGACTGACAATACCGACACAATCCCACGCCATGTGTTTTGAGAGGCGACAAGGAGCGGCCTCTATTTCTGAAGTTTTTGCGAAAAGACTATAATATTATTAACTACTATTAAAAACAAAATATACAAAGTGGTATTCGACCTTTGGTCCCCAATTTAAACCGCAGGTCGTATTCTTTGATGTTTTAAATATCTAGATTGAGCGTTCGCGCTACAATGAAAACAAAAAAAACAAGGCAACAATATCAAGCATGTGTGCGTGCAGGCGATGTTTTACACCTTCGTCCTTTTTTTTTTTTTTTTTTATAGCCTGAAGGGCTGACTTAAAAGCAGACGAGCCACCTGATGGTAAGTGGTCATCGTCGCCTATAGACACGAGCAACACCAGGGGAGTCACCAGTGCAACTACGGCCCTGAAGGAGAGCTCTTTTTACACCTTTCTTGAAGAACCCCATGTCATAGCGCTCCGGGAATACCTCAGAAGGAAGCTCATTCCACATCAAGGACCGTAGTCGTTCGCCACGAGTCAAAGCGATGTGGATGAAACTTCAGTCTTCGGCGAGGGGTGTGATGATGGAAGGGTGAAGTTGGCACCAAATCAAACAATTCCTCGGAGCACTGACCGTTGCCAAGCCGGTAGAACACGCAGAGGCATCCCATGTCTCTCCTCAGACTTAGGTGTTCTAACCTGTTAGTGACTCGTGGGTCGTTGACAATTCGAACTGCGCGCTTTTGTACGGCGTCAAATGGACTTAGCTGGTATTGTCGCGCCTCTGCCAAGAGATGAGAGCAGTACTCCATGTGAGGCCTGACCTGTGCTTTATAAAGCATCAGTAGGTCCCTCGCAGTGAAGTACTGCTTCGCCCGGTTTAGGACACCTAGCTTTTTGGAGGCCAATTTGGCCTTAGCTTCCAGATGACTCCGATACTGCACGTCGCTCGAAATGTCAACGCCCAGAATCCCAACACTTTTGCCAACGGTGAGCGCGGTACCCTGGAATTGAGGCGCCATGACAAATGGGGTTTTCTTAGCGGAAAACGCGCAAACTTGTGTCTTCGTGGGGTTGAATTCAACTAAATTGAGTCGTCTCCAGAGACTGCTCCAGAGAGTTCTCGACTTCAGACACAAGTTTGATTCTGCTATCCTCCACTTGTGACCGAGAGGCATTTGCAGGGCCTGTATAATAGGCATCTCCCGTGCTGTCATCCGCATAGCAATGAATGCCGTTAGCACGCTCAAGCATATCATTGATATGCAGAATGAACAGGGTAGGAGACAGCACAGACCCTTGGGGAACACCAGCGTTTATGGGTTTCAAATCTGAGCAGCAACCGTCGACAACGACCTTTATATGTCGCTCAGACAGAAAGCTGGCTACCCAACTGCATAATCTCTCAGGGAGACCGTAAGATGGTAACTTCGCGAGAAGAGCCCTGTGCCAAACCCGGTTGAAGGCCTTAGCGATATCTAGGCTGACTGCCAGTGCTTCCCCGTTGCTGTCTAGGGCCTGAACCCACCGGTGCGTGAGATAAACTAAAAGATCGCCAGCTGAATGACCGGGACGGAAACCGTACTGTCGATCATTGATCAGCTGGCGATCTTCAAGATATCCTAGAAGCTGAGTGTTTATTACACGCTCCATCACTTTCGCAAGCAGGGAAATTATCGCTATAGGCCTGTAGTTGGCCGGGTCACTGTGGTCGCCCTTTTTGGGGATAGGATGAACTAGGGCTACTTTCCACGAAGACGGTACTATGCCAGTAGTGTAAGTAGGATAGCGAGAATAAGCGCGTTAAGACGGGAGTCAACTCGGGAACACACGTCTTTAGCACCACTGCGGGAATACCATCCGGCCCACTCGACTTGGTGTCGAGGGACAGTAGAGCCCGCCTGACAGCCTTTTGAGTAAAAAGTATGTCATTCAGCGAGCTCTCACACCGCGGGATTTTAGGCGGTATGGCCCCTCCATCGTCAAGAGTCGAGTTGGCGGCAAAGAGGGTACCAAGGAGATCGGCTTTCCCCTTTGCCGTGTGGACAACGGATTTATCTGGTAAACGCAGTGGCGGAAGAGATGAACGACAGAAGTTGCCCTCGACAGCCTTGGCTAGCGACCAGAATTCTCGACTTCCAGAGGGATAGCCGACTAGTCGCTCGCCAATTCTGCCGATGAATTTGGCCTTCGCCCTGGACATTTGCTTCTTTGCCGACCGAGAGGCAGCGTTGAGCTTTTTCTTAAGCTCTGGGGCTGATGGATTCTTCGAAGTGACCAGGCCTGGTAAGCAGCATGGTTGCGGTTAGACGCCGCAGCACACGAACTGCTATTTTTAAAAGCCAGGGCTTTTTTCGGCCACTGTAACACTCTTTTCTCCTTTATTATACAAGCCGCTCGGCTGTGGAATGAACTTCTTGACTATATAATTCAGGAAATATATTATTTAATGAAACGTTCTGTATGTCACCCTTTGAGTACAGAACCCTTAAAACAAACAGCACAAAAATTAAGTAAATAACATAGAAAGTTCAAACAACCTGACGTGTATTATAAATAGCAACATTGCCAATTCGTCAACTTCAATAAACATCGTAACTTTTCCTACCATACGTTAATCCTAAGACATAAGATTCGTATTTCCATAAGATTCATTTTGCCACTTATGTCTAAGGTGAATGAACTGGTGCGTACAAAATGTTGTACCATGTACTTATTTCTTAATGTTATTCGATATAGGTACTTAGTTTACAAGAACAGAAGGTCTACTCCGAAATTCGAACTACGAACAACGTACGAAGTTCGATTACGAAACGTCTCACGTCAGTCATTTTGACACATTTCCTACTATGAAAATTGAAGTTTCGACGATTGATTTTCATAGTAGGAATAGAATGACCGTGCCGCCTACAATGTTTTCTCACTCCCAAAGGTTAACTGGTAGAGAATGCTTTTAGCATTAAGTTCGCCTTTTTGTAACCTGTACTTGTGTAAGGTGCAATAAAAGTTTAAATAAATAAAATAAATAAATGACGTTTCGGATTTCGTTCGTTTCCGATCTCTTGGTAGACCTTCAGATGTTGAAAAATCGGTATCTTAAAACTATTGAAGACATATCAATGGGACTGGGACACTTGCAATCGTGGTTTGGAAAGTATATTTATTTCTGCCAAATATTTATTTAAAAGTATATTTATTTTACGGGTAGAACCACATTTAAGCATTTAGATTTTCTAGTAGTAGAGTTCATAGTTTATGATTATCCATGTAAGTTTATCTATGTAATTATCTACGTAAGTATGTACTTTTTGGCTTTGGAATATTTAAAACATGGCCCTGGTTTCGCTTTTGGAAATCACTCCCTTAGCACCTACCCACATTCGGATATTGTTGGGTGTTTTTTTTTTATTGTGATTTCTTCTTTTACTGACATAAAGGATAACTCTAACTTTGTGTCTGTTTTGTTACCGCCTTATTTCTAAAAATATTATTTTAACTGGGGTAAATTATCTGGTTGTTTGAAACGACCTTCACATACACGAGCCAGAGTGGTAAAAACTTGATCATCAAGTTATAACAATAATAGATAGAGACCAGACTCTTCTATGTACAATATATGCATAATATTATTCCAGTTTTTGTAGTAATGTCAATTACCTAAAAATCGGTCAAATGTGAGTCTGATTCGCGCTCTTAAGGTGCCGTAGCGCCGAGAAAAACTGCATAATCTATCTATACTTATAATAAATCTGTAGAGAGGTCAATTCTGTACATTAAATATATTTCCAAAATAACTATCAGGGGGTGATTAGGGATCGATACGGATGCCAAAAATGCAATCAGTAAAATTTTTGTCTGTCTGTCTGTCTGTCTGTCTGTCTGTCTGATGTATAACCGTTATAGAAACAAAAACTACTCGACGGATTTTAACTAAACTTGGTACAATTATTTTTCATACTCCCGCGCTGGTTATAGTATACTTTTCATCACGCTACAATCAATAGGAGCAGAGCAGTGAAGGGAAATGTTGGGGAAACGGGAGAAGTTACTCCATTTTTTAAGCTTCCGTCGCGTGTGCAACCTTAATGGTTAAAGCTACACAGAAATCATGTATGACGGAAATGTTCTCCTTAAAATTATATAAAAAATATTCCACGACAGCATACTTATGTCTATCTTTTATGGTTGACTCACAATAACACGTGTAACTCCCGATAGCTTAGCAGTTCGAAGCTTTCTGATTAAGTATACCTATATTTTATCTACTCTTACGTTTATGACACTTAAGTGGGTGAAATAAAGGGGTGAAGTTTAAACGAAATTCACGCGGGCGAAGCCGCTGGCAAAAGCTAGTCTTACATAAAGGAACAAATTTGGATTTTTTTAATTAGCACAATGTTTTTTTGGATTTATTAAATTTGTGACTTCTCCAAAAAAGAGGAGGCCATGATAGGGGCCATTTTTCACCCACCAGGCGAAAGATGCATAATAGTATTCCGATTTTTACCTTTTCGCTGCCCTAGTGCTTGAATGGCCAATCGACCATTTATAAAATTTTACAGGAGACGTTTTTTTTAATTAGTAAGGGTTAATATTAAAAATTTTACTAAAACCTTTTATTAGTCAGATACATGAATCATTTCTATACGTGTATTAAAATAGTAATTTAAAATAATAATAATAGTAATGACTATTTTTCATTTTATTATTGGAGATTGGCTAAAACGCCTCTAACAAAATTATGTTCATGGAGATTGAGCACAGTGACATGGAGATAGAGCCCTAAGAATAACATGCACGTTTTGTGCTTATTTGTCCAAACTACCATCATTGGTGCAATACAGTATGTTCAATTTTATACAATATGAATACAAGACTTGACTCCGACAAGACTTGGTTTAGTATCATGAATTTAGACTATATTTTATACTATAAAATTGTATAAATAATAACTACAGGTCGTGGGGACCCGGAGTCCCGCGGCCCTAAGACCTTTCATAATATTATGTTGTTTTATAAATTGAATCAAAATGTTTACTACGAAATAAAGTCCTATTTCGTTTTTTAAGCTTTCGGGGGTATAGAAGGGGGGGGGGGGGTATAAGAGGAATTCTAGTGAGGTCTAGAGTAATAGATTCAAATGTGTAGGTATACTTGCACGGCACGTAGATACACGCACAAAAACACATAGTAATTAAAGAATTTATTACCCGACTGCGTCAGAAGGAGGGTTATGTTTTTCGAGTGTATGTATGTTTGTATGTATGTCCATTTATTTGTGACGCCCCACAGCCCAAACGGTTGAACGGATTTCGACATATATGAGGAATCGCTGAATTCGTCAGAACTGTGAAAGTGTCATAGGCTATATGAATTTTCAAAATGGCGCCCGAAAGTGGAAGAAAGAGGGGATAATCTTGAGTTTTTTGTTATATTAGCAATATGGGTATCAAATGAAAGATCGTGAAAAGACTTTTCAAAAATATATACATATATCATATAACGTTTAGGCACACGTTTTAACACAAATTGTCAAAACCCATCCCAAAAAGTAGAATTTTTCGGTGAAAACACTAAAAAGTCTGAAATAAAATTATTATTATAAAAACAAAAAACCCGACTGCTTACAAAAGAACTCAGAAGAAAAAACAAGTGTCACAATATCAACATAAAATACTTCATGGTGCTGCAGGCGGGGACAAACAATACTGTTACCTACGGGTAAAAAAAGATTTATCACAAGTATACAACTCTTGTGCCCCCGACTCCCAACACTCCGACATAAATCCAAGTCCTAGTTTTTATTATTACTTCACATACTACATATTAAAATCATCCTGTGTACAACACCTAAGTAAATACAATAAATATGAACGAATTAAAACAACAGAAAATCGATAAAATCTCAACGTATCTATCAAAATCCACTTTACTTAGTTTAATATACTTTGTCCCGTTTTTTTCTGACATTTTGAAACAAAAAAATTGTGTTTAAACAATATAAATGCTTAATTTTGTTAAATTAATGCTGCTAACTCTAAAACTAAGCAAAAAATAAAAAATCAAAATTGCGTCACCTGATTTCGGAATGCTTCGCCGTGATTGGTCAATCGATGGAGATTGGACAAACAAGCACGTAAACTGATATTTGGATGCGTTCATTAGAGCAAAATAAGGAGATACACCACTCAAGTACTAAAAACAAATTTGATATGGGAGATTGGATATTTTATTTTTGCTAAATAATAGAAGTTAGGTCAATAATAATAATAAAAAATATATATTGTAAGGTGCGTAATCAAAATTGCTATAGTTTGAAATAAAAAAACGATTTTGATAAAATTGGTCGATTGGCCATTCAAGCACTAGGGCAGCGTTTTATGTTCGGAACCCTAAATCGGCCTCTAAACACTAAATATCAACACCGTAAGCAAAGGTTGCTGGTCAAGTAGTAACTAGAGGACTCGTTTATCAGCATAGTATCTAAGTATATAAGTACCTAATTTACTTAATGTTATACTATTCTAGTAAAGTTATGTAGTGTAGGTATTAAAATATTTTATTATTAGGTATTATATTGTAAGGCCACTTTATTGTTTTGTATGATATAAATGTAGGTATGTATATGTATGTATTGTTTTGTATAATATTTTACAAACGGCGTCTTCAGTTTAAAAATGCTCGCTATTTTGAAAAATACCGAAGGCAAATTGTGAATTGCCTTGTCTGAGTTAACTAGTTAATCACTACATATTAAGGCAGAAAGTGTTGTAAATAAATGTCGACGGGACCCCCGTGCGGGGGTCCGTTTTATCCGCGTAGTTCTAATACAGTCCAAACTAGCCTATACCCAAACAGAGTAAGGTTGGCTTGTTAAATTTTACGCGGAATCATCCGAATCATACGATTTGCCTGCGACGGGATTTTTCAAGACAGCGAGCGCTTGTTTACGGATGATGCCGTTTATAAAACGCGGAATAATACAATTTGCGTGCGATATATGCATGGTATATCTTTCGTGAATCGTATATACCTACTTGTAATATTACTAAATCACATTAACATTTCAGTTCTTTTTTCTTAAGACTTCACAATTTGAAGGCATTTTAGATCATTGTTTCGGTTTATATCTTAAAATAAGAGTATGCATATAGTGAATTTAGTGCCTGTTTGTTAAGCCGTGTCAAACCCCTTCAGCATAAAAAATTAATTTCGTCAATTTGCCCAATGGCCACTACCACTTTCACTATGATTGTGGCTAGATTCAGGACTAGGTACGTGATATTTCACATGGTCCAAATAATTTAAAAGATAAATGAGTGTATGTGATGTACAAGCTTACGTACCTGGTCATCTCCTGTTGAGTATAATTTACGAGATTTAGATACGAGCGAAATTTTAAACAAGTTTTGTACATCAATTGAATGTAATTTTTTGTAGGACGGCTTGGCAATTTTGCGGTAACGATCGAAAATCAATGTCGAAACCAATGTCTGGCAAAACAAGTTTATTGGTGATTTACAATGCTCGTAAAAGATATAATCACTAAATTTATAATGATTTTCAGTGAAGATTTTTAGTGAGAGACTGATTCTTTAAAGATCACTTACCTACTTACTATAATAATTAAAACAAAAGTCAAAAAATATATAAAGAATCTGCTTTTGTATCATCTAGCCTTAGCTTGACAGTTGCACTTTTTGATGCGCACTTCCGCTTCGATGCCACTAGGTAGCTTAGGTATATCATGACATTCCGGAAGTCACCGGAATGCTGATGTCTTGACAAATATATCATTTATTTTGTTAAACTTTGTCAGTCTCATTTTCAACGCGCTATAGCATATTCATGGACGCAACCAGGCGGCAGCTGTCATGGACCTCGCATGAAGGGGTGATTCCCACCACTAGTTCAACTCAGTTGTACTAGCGGGAATCTACTCACTACTACTAGTGCACACTACACTAATACCTATTACCTACTAACTGGTGGTACTCAGTTGAACTAGTGGGATTTTTTTCCCCAGTAGTTCAACTATTTTTGACAGTTGAACTAGTGGGAATAGAATCTGTTCCCAGTAGTTCAACTGTTCAATATTAGATAGTTTATACCAAACTTTAACTTAAGTATATTTTTTATTTCGGTAAGATTTATTGGTTCCCGCGGGAAAAGTAACGTAATTTTGCAATGAAGTAGACCGTCTATACTCCGTTCACGTTCGATCTCAAAATCGTTATAATTGCGTGGCACACAAATGCCAGCTTTCCGCCTATGCAATTAAGGTTTAAGATTGACGGCGGAATCTAAAAATGTCCCCAGTAAATTTTGCTTACAAGCTGAAATTAAACTGTGAACACAGGTTATTAGTTTGGTTTTGGCGGGACTCTAATATAACTACTGTTATACCCATTAAAAATCAGCTTCGGTAATCCGACTTGCCCCCTGGATCACGACCTGAGTACGCCCTTGAACCTTTATATCCCTACTTTCCTATTGGGCATACTAACATTATAAATTCCAAAGTATCTCTGTGTGTCTATTAGGCATTCACGCCTAAACAACTAAATCGATTTTAATGAAATTTTTAACGCAGAAATCATCCTATAAAGTGGTGAAAAGGGGAGCCGAAGGATTATTTTTGTAAAATATCGGTACCCAACACTTTACTGATATTTAAAAAAAATAAGGTAGATAGCCGGCACTGTCAGTTAACAATTCGATCTCTTCGCACAATAGCGTATTTAATTTTCCTCGAATTCCCCACACGTATTTTGACGTTTTTTGTCTCTCACGCGGGCGAAACCGCTGGCTTAAACTAATACATATTAATATTTGATAAATACTTGCCGTATCTACGGAAAACCGGCGGAAACAGCAGATTTCTGTGCTTCCTACTCGAGATTTCGTAATCAACACCGACACAAAGTTCATATCATTATCAATCTGCGGCCCCCGGCACTGCGCAAAATAGTTTTTTTTAGATTAGTAGCAAAATGTGACGTCAGCTTCCTATGGAGATATGATAGCTGTTGATGTTTAGGTACTATTATAATATTATTGTGTACTTTCTGTTGGCATTTAAATTAAATAAATAGAACTCAATTATGTGATCGATAACGTACCTAAATAGTATTTTTTTTACTTTGTGCGGCAGAAACATACATATCTAGTCTATCTCATATCTAGTTTATCTATCTGTCGTGATATTGACGACCACTGAAAACTTTTTAGCCGTGACCATGATCTAGACCACAGAGTCTAAATATCAGCATAAATTAGATATATTATCATGTTATTAAAACATCATAATCATAAGATATACATAAGTACGAGGTAGTAACATCCGCAATCCGTGATGAGTAAAATTAACATTAATCTCTTTATATTTTACCTACACATATAGGTAGTAGACAACAGTACCTATGTCATAAGTATGTACCTACTTAATAAGTGTGTTCAATGTCCATATAATTTTTATAATAAAGTAATGTTTCGTGTTAGTGTTGTGATAATGACACCAGTAGGCGTAGTAATTTGTTATCTACTTGGATGATACTGGCATTCGTATGTCGACTATCGTGAACTTTCGCCCGGTGATTAGATATACTTTTAATACCTATTTATTTGGTGTTAATACATATAATAACAACAAGATTTGAATATTGATTGAAGATAAAATGCAATTAAAAATAATACATCCTTATCTTCATAAGTATATAAAATAAATAGATCCTGACTGTTTTATTATATTTTTCTGGTCGAAAACTTTTGGTGACCATTTCTTCAACTCATCATGGCCCACTATTGAGCACAGGTCTCTTCTGTGGTTGAGAAGGTTGAGCTCCCATTCCACCACACTGGCCATGTGCGGATTGGCAGACTTCACACGCCTTTGAGTTTTACAAACTCTCCGGCATGCAGGGATTCTGCCGCTTTTTTTCATCGTTATAGCGAGTGATATTTAAATGCATAAAGCGCACATAACTGAACAGTTAGAAATGTAGGTATGCTCTGGGACTCGAAGTAGACGTGTTTATACCTACTAGTGTAATTTAGACACGTAAAAAAATTGGTTGCATGTAAAGTCGGTATACGGGCGAAAGTTTTACGTGACAACGACTTTGAGTGGTAAAATAATTTTAATGTGAATATTCATTCGTATAGTAGGAAGAAGGATGAAATAATAGTAACAATTTAAAACATTTATTTATACTGTCTAACCGTCATGTGAAGGCGGAAGCAATTTAAGTTTAATGTTTTATTTTTGTTAAATAGTTCCTCACTTGTAAACAAGATGGCATTGTACCAATTTGTGAAACGCGCTAACGAGTGTAACGTGGAGTTTATATAAGAGAAAAATTTGTAAAGGGCAATGTGTCGACTTCTTTGGTTTTATAATAAACTGCTATTTTGGGTTTGGAAGCAGTTGTGGTTATTTGTGAAGTTGACCCTGCGTTCCCGTATCTTCATGGGGTAAACATATACAAAGAATTATATTTAAAACATTGTAACACCATCCGCCATCTAGCGCTGCTAACCGTTAGACCATCGTTTCTTAACCTCGGGTCGCGACCCAAATCTGGGTCGCGGGCGGTATTGGGATGGGTCGCGGGAATTTTGAAAAGACATTAGCGGCCTTTTTTTACAGCTTGAAGGGCTGACGTAAAAGCAGACGAGTCACCTGATGGTAAGTAGTCATCGTCGCCTATGGACTCGAGCAACACCAGGGGAGTCAATAGTGCAACGCCGGCCCTCAAAGATATCTATTTATACACCTTTTTTGAAGAACCCCATGTCATAGCGCTCCGGGAATACCTCAGAAGGAAGCTCATTCCACATCTTGCACGTAAAAAACGGACCGTAGTCGTTCGCCACGAGTCCAAACGATGTGGATGAAACTTCAATCTTCGGCGAGTGGTGTGATGATGGAAGGGCGAAGTTGGCACCAAATCGAACAGTTCCTCGGAGCACTCACCGTTGCAATGCCGGTAGAACACGCAGAGGCATCCCATGTCTCTCCTCAGACTTAGGTGTTCTAACCTGCTAGTGACTAGTGGGTCATTGACAATTCGAACCGCACACTTTTGTACGGCATCAAATGGACTGGAATGGAAATGCTGGTATTGCTGGTATTGTGGCGCCCCTGCCCAGAGATGAGAGCAGTACTCCATGTGAGGCCTGACCTGTGCTTTATAAAGCATCAGTAGGTCCCTCGCAGTGAAGTACTGCTTCGCCCGGTTTAGAACACCTAGTTTTTTGGAGGCCAATTTGGCCTTAGCTTCCAGATGACTCCGATAATGCACGTCGCTCGAAATGACAACGCCCAGAATCTCAACACTTTTACCAACGGTGAGCGCGGTACCCTGGAATTGAGGCGCCATCGCCATGACAAATGGGACTTTCATAGGGGAAAACGCGCAAACTTGTGTCTTCATGTGGTTGAACTCAACTAAATTGAGTCGAGCCCATTCCGAGACTTGCTCCAGAGAGTTCTCTACTTCAGACGCAACTTTTATTCTGCTTTCCTCCACTTGTGACCGAGAGGCATTTGTAGAGCCTGTATAAATAGGCATCTCCCGTGCTATCATCTGCATAGCAATGAATGCCGTTTGCACGCTCCAGCATGTCAATGATATGCAGAATGAAAAGGATAAGAGACAGCACAGATCCTTGGGGAACACCAGCGTTTATGGGTTTCAAATCTATGCAACAACCGTCGACTACGACCTTTATATGTCGCTCAGACAGAAAGCTGGCTACCCAACTGCATAAATGCTCAGGGAGATCGTAATGACATCATCATCATCACCAGCCTTCTAATGTCCCCACTGCTGGGACACAAGCCTTCCTTGCTGATAGAAACACACAAGGAGAATGAGCTATAACCCTTAGTGGGTTGTAGCTGTACAACGACTGTACAAAAAATATTTACTTAAACTTAAATTTGAATGACATGCGTATTCCCTATTACATGAAGGTCTGGAGTCGATCTGATGAAGCCGAAAGACAGTCAAGGGAACTCCTCAACGATTTACTGTAGTTATCTAATGTTTGGGCTTGATTAATTTGTAGTGACGAGAACTTTACACCCACATGTTGAATTAAGCGCCATCTGGCGATTATTTTTTGAGTTATCTCCGCTTATCGAGGTTGAAGTCGGTTATTTTTTTTTTGTAAAAAGCAATAATACTCCTATTATATTATTATCACTGGAAAATCAATAAAATGTCAGGGTCGCGGGCTTCAAATATTTTTACATTTTGGGTCGCCAGCCAAAAAGGTTAAGAACCGCTGCGTTAGACCATTAACCATTAGTCACAACTAAGTGAGGTAACATACTAGATTACTCTACTTCTCCAGAGATGGCGCTGTACCATTTTCTGAAACACGCCAACGTGTGTACGCCGTAGCTACTATAAGTAACGTGAGCGGAGCTACTAACGCAGTTTCTTGAAGTGCCACCCGGCAAACCAATTTATAAGACGTTGTCACGTCAAAATAACTAGGTATAAGCTATAAGCTTATAATCGAATTAATGCCCACAACTTATAAAGAGCGACACACATCATCCAGATTGTAAGAGGATATACTTAAAGGTTCATTTAAGTATATTTATTTTGATACCTTCAATACTTAACTGTGTAACTTGTAATTTTCATTTAATTTTGTGATATGATAACGAATATAATTATCTTATTTTCAGCGCCAGCATGGTACTCAAGAAAAAAACGTAGGAATGCCGACTTGAAGATCCTAGACGGAGCGTGCGGGGCTCTTCGACCCGGTCGCCTTACCTTCATCCTGGGACCTTCAGGAGCAGGGAAAACCACGCTTATGAAAATATTAGCCGGACGCAAGTAGGCACTTCTGCTAATTTATGTGAAGTACCTACCGCTTGTGGTCGCTTTGTTACGTTTATGTGTACTGAGTAGCTATCCAAGTGCATACTTATGTATAAAACGGGGTAAATAACGTCCATGTGTATATTAACATACTTAGGTAACTTGGTGTGAACAAAAGGGTCTCTTCAAGTAAGTACCTACCTACTTATAGAAGCAGAACTCAGTAATTTAATTGAACTTTATTCAAGGTAAAATGTATTAAGTCGGTTTCATGTGAGAAAACTGAGAAACATATTTCTTACTCAAATGACTCGGATTTATATCGGACCAGACGTGAAGCATAAGCTTTAAAACCAAAAAATAATATCGAAATAGATTCGCCAAATGCAAAGTTATGAGATAACAGAAATAATAAAAATACAGTCGAAATGAGGACCTCCTCCCTTTTTTGGAGTCGCTTAAAAATCCATCTCATGGTCTCGAGCGTGGGTTAACGACCTACAATGTCACATTTAATGCCCGAAAAAAATACCTTAGTTTTTAGGGTTCCGTACCCAAAGGGTAAAACGGGACCCTATTACTGAGACTTCGCTGTCCGTCCGTCTGTCACCAGTATCTCATGAACCGTAATAGTTACACGTTGAAATTTTCACAGATGATGTATTTCTGTTGCCGCTACAACAACAAATACTAAAAAACAGAATGAAATAAATATTTCAATGGGCGCCCATACTTTCGACGCCTCAGCGATAGTTTAGTTACCTTTCGGTCCAAGAGATGGCGGTGTGGGTAATATGTGGCTACAATAAAACAATTAAATATTTAAGTGTGGCTTTCATACAACAGACTAGATTTTTTGGCGTTTTTATACATAATGGTACGGAACCCTTTGTGCGCGAGTCCGACTCGCACATTCGAGTATTTCACTATCTAATCCATGCGATCAAAAGTCCATTTTTCAAAATGCAAACTTGTGGAAATACAATTCCCTTCTTTAGAGAGACTAATTAGAGAATAATAATAAAACCTTATTGCAGAAAAACAGGAGTCACCGGGTGTGTGCAAGGTGCTGGTAGGAACGCGGTTTTAGTGGCGCAACACGCCACGCTCATAGATGCACTCACCGTCAAGGAAACACTGTACTTTGCCGCATCGCTGAAACTACCCAATGTCTCGAGACGGGAACGCTCACATACGGTAAAGACAATGCTAATACTTACTGCAAAAATCACGACTTAAACAAAATATAATTTTTCATCAAAAAAAATTACCCCCTAACCTCTAATAATAAATACCTACCTCAAATAATGCTACACACTCATAACCCCACACTATGATTCTCTGTGTCGTGGATGCCACGGATAACACACAAAGACACCCAGACCGCAAATGGAAAAACCCGTCGTCGAGCCCAAGCCCTTTGAACGGCCTTTCGACAATTTTTTTTGCGTCATACGAGTCGTTAATGTACATTAATATATACCTATTTTATCTTACAAGGAAATATTGTCACACAATATCCGCAATGTTAACAAATATTTTAGGTCGACAGCGTGTCAAGACAGTTGGGTATCACCGATGCCTATAATACGAAGGCCGGGCGACTCTCGGGGGGAGAGCGGAAGCGGTTGACCATCGCAACCGAACTGCTGACGGACCCCACTGTCTTACTTCTGGATGAACCCACCAGGTAGAGAATTATTTCTATAGATTATGACTAGACATCGCCCGCGTGGAATTAGTTTTGTTTCAATTTAACGACTGCTATCCATCGATAACAACCGGGACCGACGGCTTTACGAGTCCTCCGAAGCACGGAAGCGCTCAAGAAATTTTGCCACTAGCGGTCACCCATCCGACTACCGACCGCGCCCGCTGTTGCTTAACTTTCTCGATTATTAAAAATATTTAATTTTCATTATTAATATCATCCAAATCAGGCCGGTGGTTTAGGTGGTTTAGCCGTTTATTGAACGTAAAAAAAACCGGCCAAATGCAAGTCGGACTCGCGCACGAAGAGTTCCGTACCATATGTATAAAAACCCCAAAAAAATCTGGTCTGTTGTATGAAAGCCTCACTTAAATATGTATTTAATTATTTTATTGTGGCCACATATTACGCCATCTCTTGGACCGAAATGTAACTAAACTATCGTCAAATGTATGGGCGCCCACTTAAATATTTTTTTTATTCTGTTTTTTAGTATTTTTTGTTGTAGCGGAAACAGAAATACATCATCTGTGAAAATTTCAACTGTGTAGCTATTACGATTCATGAGATACAGCCTGGTGACAGACGGACGGACGGACGGACGGACAGCGAAGTCTCAGTAATAGGGTCCCGTTTTACCCTTTGGGTACGGAACCCTAAAAACTAGATTACAATGGGCGGACTTAATGCCTAATGGCATTCTCCAACAGTCAACTCTGCTGTTTAGCCGCCCTAAAACAGCTATCTTTCCAGGGCTAATAGAGCTAAAGGGTGGATAACCGAAATTCATTAATGACATTACACTAGTTGACAATTTTTTTTAAGTACAGATAGGTACTAATATGATGAAATTACCTTAGATGGAATGTCTATTTTCCTACTACTTCCCACAAATGGATGACCGTGTTTGAACAAAATCTACTTATCACGTCATAATTTTGTATTTTATGAAAAAAAAATCTTTTTTTTCATTGAGGTACTATGTTAGCTTAGTACATAGTAATATCTCAATGTCTTTTTGACCTTCCTACAACCTCAATTCTGCGTCCTTGTGTTTTTGTGAATTTTAATTGTTGTTATTGACATTATTTTTCAAAGAAATGCAAATTAAATCCTGATTTTTATTTTTATATTTGCGGACAAATTCTGTTCGCAAAAAAGAACGACCAAGATTGGACAGTCTCAAAACCGGAGAACCAATGATTTTTTCAAACATTTGCAGTGCTTGATTTTTGAAGACTAATCAAGATAAAATTAAATACGACGTGTTTTGATATTATTATGACGTGTGTGTTGAACGTTGTAGACTTAGGGCTCATTCCCACGGCATACGTCTTTGACGATTCGTCAAAAAACACGATACGTCTTGACGGATGGACGTTCACATTGAATACGGAATCGTGTTTTTTCACGATTCGTCAAAATATCCGCATTGAAGTTCACATTTATTTCGTGATTTAGCTCATTTCAGATTGGTTCAGAAACATTCACGATTCGTGATTTCTAAAAGACGTATCCGTCATAATCATAAAACATTCACGATTCGTGATTTGTAAAAGACGTATCCGTATTCGTCTTTTTTCACGATTCGTCAAGCGTGTGAACATGAGTATTTAAAAAGCATTGCCGCCGTCAAAAAAAATAATGAATCGTGAAAAAAGACGATTCGTGAAAAAAGACGATTCGTCCTCGTGTGAATGAGCCGTTACTCTTATAACCTGGGCACCAGGAGGAAAAAAATATAAAATTTGATTAAAGTAGATATTAAAAACTTACTATGCAGTGTCTGTGAACAAGTTATTAACATTTTTCTCAAAAAAATTGGTAACCGTGAGTTTTCACGAATACCTGAAAATGTTTGATCACAGACACATGTATTTGGTCACACTAAATAATGGCAAGTGGAGACTTCTGCTGCTCGTGAAACAGATCAAGAAAATTAAAAAAGAAATTATTATTTTTTTCTTCTTATATTTTGTTCTATTATTAACGAAACTTAACAACTTTAATTTCAGAAAATAATCAAAATTCAGAAGATAATAAAAGTATCTACTTAGTTAATTTTGTAGGCTAATTATAAAATATTTTCTCTCACAGCGGATTAGATTCAGTATCTTCAATATCAGTGACACAAGCTCTCCAAGCAGTAGCAAGAAGTGGTAGAACAGTAGCTTGTGTGATCCACCAGCCTTCCTCCAAAGTCTTCTTAATGGCTGATGACATAGTTCTCCTGGCCAACGGAAGAACACTTTACTGTGGAGCCATAAATGACATACCCCATGTTCTGAAATTGGTTGGCCTGGTGTGTCCTTTATATTACAATATGGCGGATTATGGTGAGTATTAAAATTCGTTATTAAGCGCTAGGTGCATACAAAGAGTACCTAGCTAAGCACACGCATATCAAATTAATGTTAGCTGTTCCATTTTCAGAAATTATTTAATAACAATGGCTAATAAAATTGTATACCTAATACTTAAATGTAAATTGACTTGTTGTAGTTCTAGAAATAGCTACCGGAGAACATAATGGGAATTTAGTGCGACTGGAACTTGAAGCTAAAACCTATGCATTAGAAATGAAGAAAATTGCTCAAAAAGAAATTCTTCCCAGACATGAAAAAGGTCATTATTTTTGCTTTACATTTATTTTTGCTTTATTTTTAGAGAAACATTCGGGAATTTAATTTTATCTGGTGGAGTTACATCTAAGGGTATTCTCTAACCGGCGTGACTTGTGGACCTCAAGTCCCCGGTAAGGTTCTTTCTTTCCTTGATATCTAGAATTCTCCTCAAGGATAACTCTTAGGTTGTTACTAGACCAATCGATCGATCGTCGATCGACGGCTTCGATTGATGGTGGAATGGATTAGTAACCATTCTTGCACCGTTTATTTTTAGTAACAAAAAGGTATGGATTTATCTTTTTTAACGCGTTCCCTGCGGCAGAGATTCTGTACTTTCCATTACTGCGTTACGAGGCGTTTTAAACCTCGTCCTAAACCAGACATTGTGGCGGCACGAGGCATATTAAACCCCACCGCTCGTAGGACACAAAAATCCTTTCTTTGTCGCCAAATAAAACAAATTGTACGGTTTTTGTCGCGATTATTATTAACAATGAATTGATGAACCTAAATCTGCCGCCGCCCGTGGTTACATAAGTTAGTTTAGATTCTATAGGTAAAATAAAACGTGGGATCTGATGTACCTCGTACCGCACTGAAAAATGGCAGTTTTTCATATTATTTAGTGATGGGAAAATAAATATCGATTTTATATATTGGTATTTTATTTTTAAAATTTATGGGTGTTTCTCATTGAAACAGTTCAAACAATAATATTTTTTGCAACCAGTGCATTCTGTGACAATTTTCTTTACTTTTTTGTCTGCCTCACGACTTGTTAGGTGCGGAGTTTTTCGTAACATCCTACACATCTCCTCTTCTTTGATCCCTTTTCGAGATGATGTACCTACTTTGTTTGCAGTGGGTTCTGAAAAGTAGGGTCGAGCTTAGTAGATTAATTTAAGAGTAAGGAAATGGTGGGTAGACTTGAGTAAAGTTGGTTAGATTAGAATAGAGAAGAGTTGGGTAAAGTTGGTTAGAGTACTGAAGAGTCGAGTACAATTGGGCAAAAGCATTAAATTTTGATGAGCAAAACACCGTTTGCCGGGTCCGCTAGTTAACTCAATAAACAAACATACCATAATTTATCATGATTAACAACCTATTTGAAGAAAGTTACTCAACAAGTCACATTCACGTTTCTATTAACGATATAACAAGTAGTTAGGATGTTTGAAGATTACCTGTATCCACATCCAAGTCGTTCTCTGTAAAAGCTTCGAATGCGTTGCACAACACTAACCGCATGAAGCTAGCGTAGGGTGCGGTACGAGGTGCGTGGAGGTACGAGGCGTTTGCAACCTCGTTCCGCACAGCGTTAGAATTTTATTAGTTCAGTGCGGCACGAGGTCTAAGAAACCCGGTATTAAGGTGGATATACCATAGAACTAGGAATTAATAGCACATCTCAGATATATAGTTATCTTTTTCCTACACTGAACCAGATGGAAGTTATGCCTCCCGCACGACAGAGAAGTTTAAGTTTTTTCTTACCGCTATAACGTCGAGACACGGACGAGGTGTTTTAAGCTTCGTTTCGCACTCATCGTGTTAAGTGGTGGAGTATGATGTACCAAGATAATTATGTCGCAGAAGTAGCTTGCAAAGCCTCTATCTACCTAGGTATCATGTTTCACATAGAATATTTTTCTTTTAGTTTGGGGTTGCAATCTGCTTAGCTTAAAATATTTTAATTTTTGTAATATAGATACCTACAGGGAATAAACAAAAACTTATAATTAAGTAGTTATGTAAACAAAAAACCAAATCTGTTTTTAACTCATTATTATGACCAATCTATTAAATGTTCATACCCACACTATGTTTCTTGTGCGAGCTTATTGGCTACCCTGTCTACGTATAAGTATATTAAAATTAATTACAGCCTTGAGTACTTCACACTTTACCTAAAGGTTTAACGACTGTAATAAGTAAGTATTAATTATAAAACATCCAAGATTAAGCCTTCACTCTGAACGTTATCTTTATCTTGAAACGAATTTGATTTACACATAATGAATACATAAACATAATAAATTCCTCAATGTGCACCTGACCTTTTAGTTTAATGTCTTTCTGTATTAAACACATAACATTTTTACGAACTGCTTTACTTAAATAGTACCTACTAGCCGACCACGATAATTAGGCGCATGTCAGTTAAGACGTCATTGGAAATAGGGATGGGAATACGTAGTACATTCTGCAGTAGTACCAAAAGTACCATGGTGAATGTTTAATGGAGGTACAATTTTTTTTATGGAGTTAAGATAGCAAACGAGCATGCAGCACCACCTTCCGCTGCCGCCCATAACAACTGTGACCGACCCAGAACTAGACTCAATGAGTCTCGTTCTAATTCGGTCACACATGCGTTGCTACCCCTGAGGACTGAGATGGTCGCCTCTAAAAAGTGTAACCGGCACCACACCTTCCTATCCGGAACACAATTGTTCTTAAAACAATTATTACACGGTAGGAATGGTACAAAGTACCGTGGCGGGCGGTGGTACTTCCCCGGGCGAGCTCTAGGCCCTACCACCTGTACTTGGTCAGTTACTGTACCTGCGCAAACATCTCGGAAAACGAAGTTCACATCAGCCTAGTCTAAATGACCTTAATGTACAATTGTACACGACTGCGCCTCACTAGGGGACGCGCGGGGCTAGAGCGGGGTGGGGGGCCCGCGTGACTGCTATCTGACATGCGCCTAATTATTGTGGTCAGGTAGCTTAAGACTGAAACGAAAGAGGCGCTGTCGGACGCATTTGACATTCATTTGACCAATCATTGCACACTAGTAACTGACAGATGAATGAACACAACGTACTTATGAATGACTTTTCGTTAGTTCCAATTTTTGCCATTTCAGAGTTAACTGAGTTTTTATAAACATTATCTGACTAAGTCATTTGTGTATATACCTAATATACTTTAAAGTTTAAGCTAGGTGCTAATGCTAAGCTAGGTGGTAATATATATATATATATTATATATATTAGGTTATTTTGACCCCGTCGGTGCCTAAATATTTTTTTGTGCTTTTAGACAGTTCAACGGAAGGAGAAGCATTACTTAATTCAAATAATTCGTTCGACAACACGTTCAGCGCCAGCTGGGGGCAGCAAATGGCCGCGTTACTGAAGCGGGGTTGCCTTGGAGCTCTCAGAGATGCTCATTTGTCCCAGGTACAATAACACCGTTATCCACTCTCGTAACAATAGGTACTACATAAAATTACGAGGAAAAAGGTAATAAAACTTAGCACAACACATTTCATATTTTGACTCTCGAATTGGACTTATCGGTCAGAAGATAACTAAACATACATAATATAGTTTTTTTTTTAAATCGGCGACGGTCGTAAGGCCAATAGCAATCAGCGTTTACAAGGTCACCTCAGAGGAATATCAAGATACATTAATTGTTATTCAAATAGAACTACCCGTCATAAAATAATACCGCATGGCATACGGCATGCATGGTCTTATTGTGAGACCACATATAAAATCCCGCGAGATTTTAAAATGTATGTAAAACATTGCTAATTTAACTTGGCTTAACTTCAGCTGTGTGGATTGACTGATCGACACTTTTGATTAATAGCTAGTTTCTAACTCTCTCAATCTACAGATACTTAGGACTTATCTACCTAGGAAAAATGTTCATTCCAAGTTACAAGTAGAGTTTAGCTTTAGAAGCTGCACAGAATATTATTTTTCTGCAATACCTACATAATTGAATGTAATAGATATTAATGTCACATTCAACTAATTATTATTCCAGTTATATTCACAACAAAGTATACCTAATGGATGCTTATTTCGTACCAAATTTTCCCACAAGTATGATTGATGATGAAAGTTTGTTATTTTATTTTGTGTGAGACCAGCAAGTGCAAAATGGCCTATTCCGATCTAATACCAAAAAACTAATACCATTTGGTATTAGTTTATTATCCCAGTGAATTTTTATTCCGAACGAATACCATTCAAAAGAAGTACCTAATCTATTCCGAACGAATACCAAAACATAACTCTTAGTACAGTCACAGAAAACGTTTCTTTTGCTATTTAATAATTAACCGACTTCAAAAAAGAAGGAGGTTCTCAATTCAACCGTATACATATATGCTTTTTTTATGTTTGTTCAGCGATTTTTTCGTCGTTTGTGGGCCGATTTTGATAATTCTTTTTTTGTTGTAAAGTAGATATGCGCAGTGGGGTCCTTTTAAAAGGATCACCAGGATCTGATGATAGCATCTTGGAGAAATCGAGGGCAAGTTTCGAAAATTGTAGGGACGACTAGTGTGTTTGTTAATGTTTTCATAAGTACATGAACGCGCTACAATTTCATGAAGGTCTGGAGTCGATCTGATGAAGCCGAAAGACAGTCGAGGGAACTCCTCAACGGTTTACTGTAGTTATCTAGTGTTTGGGCTTGATTAATTTGTAGTGACGAGAACTTTACACCTACATGTTGAATTAAGCGCCATCTGGCGAGTAGTTTTTGAGTTATCTCTGCTTATCGAGGTTGAAGTCGGTTATTTTTTTTGTAAAAAGCAATAGGCTATTTGACAGTATGAAAAATAAAGTGTTATTTAAAGTAATCCGTTTATAATATCACTACAAGAAGCGTCAACAACAAAAATAACTTTAACATATTAATTATTTCATGAAAAATCCTTAATTTTAAAATATTCATTTTTGTGTATCAGTCACGTGATGACATAAAACGTTCACGATTGGTCGAATCCTTGATGACGTAACATGCTTGTCAACAAAACAATAACAAACAATTCGTCTCCTTAACTCTTGTACTGTTTTGGTGTTTAATTTCGTTGGAGACTCTTTTATAACATTATTGATTGGAATATATCATAATTATATTTGTGTATTAGCATACCATAAATAATAATGGATACTAATTTTATGAAAGCGGACAGCCGAAATTTGCTTAAAGTTGAAGCTATACCTAATGGTCAGGTTATTTTTCAAGAATAATCCCGATTTTTTTGCACCTGAGCTGAAAAACATGAAAACCGTTAAGTAAGTATGATAAAACTTTATTCAATTAGTTAAATTTTATCGCGAGTTTGCCAAATATCGATATACTTTCTCATCATGTAAAAATTTAGGATATCATAATGGATATCATATTAGAGGATTTGTACGCGGTTGATTATTATAAATAATTTTTCCGGGGGTTTTACTGACGTATTTGAACATTTTGGCACTGCACTTTTTAATGTGCTTTTAATACAAGGAAACAAAAGAAATCACTGTTGAATTTTGACACAACTCGCAGAAAGAAACTATCACACACTAAACTCGCTCGATGTTTGATATGATGTTAAGATGTTAACAAGCATGTGACGTCACAAGAATTAGTGGGACGCCATCTTGCATGAAGAGGCGTTTTGGCGGCTTATTTAAATGTTGAATATTTATTTGAATTTTTTAGATAAAATACATAACAGAATTTAAAATTAACAATTTATATAGGTTCCATAGTCATTAATAATTAATCTGCAATAGTTTTTAAAATCTTGTCAAATAGCCTATTATCATTATTTATTATAATGATCGTAATTCAATCCTAAATTTTTATACACACATTTTTACTTATGAAGAATCACTTGCCAATTTTTTTTAACTGCAAAAAAGGTGAGCTCGTTCCTATTGTTTAAAAATCCAAACCAACCAATCACAGTCAAGGGTTGAGCAAACGAAGCCCCTTTAGCGTTTTGATATTTTGCTTAATGAACGTTAAGACAATAAAATAAGGTCTGTTTTTATACAAATCGTTGTTGATTGAAATTTTTACTATACATATAATTATTCTTGTAAGTATTTAATTGTAATTTTAATTTTTTGTGATAGTTTTTATTTCCTATTTTAAAGTTGAAAATTATGCCTACTTAGTGATTTGTTGGAAAAACTTTATTTTGATTCTTTAGGTATTTGTGCAATTATTTGTTACTACACTTGAACATGTTTAATAAGACTGATTTTGATTGAAATATACATTACTTAATATCACATTTCACAGCATTTTTATTACTGACTGTACCTTCATACCATTTTAATAATTTTGGGATTCGTTTATGACTGGTATTCGTTCGGAATAGAAATTCACTGGGGTAATAAACTAATACCAATGGTATTAGTTTTTTGGTATTGGATCGGAATAGGCCTGCAAAATAAAGTATAAAGACTGTAGTCGTTATCTAATGACGCTTATCCTTCCAGATCCGGGTCATCACACATTTCTTAGTGGCCCTGTTACTCGGTGCGCTGTATAACGGTGCAGGGGACAACGCCGCGCGGATGCTCTCAAACTCTGGCTGTCTCTTCTTCTTCCTCCTGTTTTTGTACTTCTCCAATGCTATGCCCACAATCCATACATGTAAGTAGCATAACATGCAATATTCATTGTGATTATTGTTAAAGTGAAATAATACACAGAAGGAGGATTTAGAAGGAAGGATTTAATTTAACTGACCCAATAAGATGGCAGTGACTTGCAATTTAATGAATTGCAAATAGGTATGCCAACATTTGTGTTGTTTTCGTGAATTATCATATTTTATAAATATGCCTCAACCTTACCGATTAAATAAAAATATGCGCTGATAAATACGGTTTATTCCCATTTGTTCGCATAACACATAACAAGTGCAGATATAAACACACGCGAAGCGAATGAATGAAAATGAAAGGAGAATGGGCACTTTTGTATGGGGTGCGTCCCAACCCTTGTAACAAGTTGCGACTTGTATAAACATGTTGTCTTGAGACTATTATATGATATGTATACAAAATAATTTAATTACTGAATGCAGGTAAAGAGTTATTTGCATTCCAATATTTTAAAAGTTTTGTAATGATGAAGCCCTATTATACAAAATACGTGATAAGAAACATACATGATTTATTATTTTCTCGTTTCTAATACAATTCATGATTGTAGTTTCATGATTAAACATACAGACATGCCATGTTCATTCAATAGTTTACAATGAATGTTGCGTATGGTTTTTTTTATAGCCTGAAGGGCAGACGTAAGAGCAGACGAGCCACCTGATGGTAAGTGGTCATCGTCGCCCATCGACACGAGCATCACCAGGGGAATCACCAGTGCAACGCCGGCCCTGAAGGAGAACTCTTTTTACATCTTTCTTGAAGAGCCCTATGTCAAAGCGCTCTGGGAATACCTCGGAAAGAAGCTCATTCCACCGCTTGCAGGTTCGCAGCAAAAACGATCGAGAAAAACGGACCGTAATCGTACGCCAGGAATCCAAGGGATGTGGATTAAACTTCGATCTTCGGGAAGCGGTGAGATGATGGAAGGGGGAAGTTGGCAACAAATCGAACAATTCCTCGGAGCACTCACCATTGTAAAGTCGGTAGAACACGCAGAGACATCCAATGTCTCTCCTAAGACTTAGATGTTCTAACCTGTGAGTGATTCGTGGGTTGTTGACAACTCGGACTGCGCGCTTTTGTATGGCGTCAAATGGGCTAAGCTGATATTGTGGCGCCCCTGCCCACAGGTGAGAACAGTACTCCATGTGAGGCCTGACTTGAGCTTTATAAAGCATCAACAAGTGCCCCGCAGTGAAGTACTGCTTCGCCCGGTTCAGGACGCAAAGCTTTTTGGAGGCCAACTTGGCCTTAGTTTCCAAGTAACACCGATACTGCACGTCGCTCGAAATGTCAACACCCAGAATCCCCACACTTTTACTAACGGTGAACGCGGTACCCTGGAATTGTGGCGCTTTGACAAATGGGGTCGATCGCTGGTCAGTTGGCGATCCTCCAGATATCTAAGGAGCTGTGTGTTGATGACACGCTCACAACAGACACAAGTTTGATTCTGCTATCTTCCACTTGTGACCTAGAGGCATTTGCAGGGCCTGTATAATAGGCATCTCCCGTGCTGTCATCTGCATAGCAATGAATGCCGTTTGCACGCTCAAGCATGTCATTGATATGCAGAATAAACAAGGTAGGAGACAGCACAGACCCTTGGGGAACACCAGCGTTTATGGGTTTCAAATCTGAGCAACAACCGTCGACAACGACCTTTATATGTCACTCAGACAGAAAGCTGGCTACCCAACTGCATAACCTCTCAGGGAGACCGTAAGATGGTAACTTCGCGAGAAGAGCCCTGTGCCAGACCCGGTCGAAGGCCTTAGCGATATCTAAGCTGACTGCCAGTGCTTCCCCGTTGCTGTCTAGGGCCTGAGCCCACCGGTGCGTGAGATAAACTAAAAGATCGCCAGCTGAACGACCGTGACGGAAACCATACTGTCGATCATTGATTCATTATATAGTGTCATTATAACTAAAAACGTGCATTTTTCTTCATCACAGAATAGGCTATATCTTTTTTCCTGCACTAGATCCTGACTTGCTGCCATAAAAAAAGTTTTAGTACTTTTTAAGACCTTTTTAGGGTTCCGTACCCAAAGGGTAAAACGGGACCCTATTGCTGAGACTTCGCTGTCCGTCCGTCCGTCCGTCCGTCTGTCACCAGGCTGTATCTCATGAACCGTAATAGTTACACAGTTGAAATTTTCACAGATGATGTATTTCTGTTGCCGCTACAACAACAAATACTAAAACACTGAACAAAATAAATATTTAAGTCGAAATATGGCTTCGACGCTATAGCGATAATCTTCCGCTCCAAGAGATGGCGTTGCTTGTGGCTAATATGTATTCCGATGCATTTAGTTACCTGCCGGTCCAAGAGATGGCGTTGCTTGTGGCTAATATGTAGGTCATGCTTTTAGTTACCTGTCGGTCCAAGAGATGGCGTTGCTTGTGGCTAATATGTGGCTACTGATGTAAATGTAAATATTTAAGTGAGGCTTTCATACAAAAGGCCAGATTTTTTTGGCGTTTTATACATAATGGTACGGAACCCTTCGTGCGCGAGTCCAACACGCACTTGGCCGGTTTTAATGACATACATCATAAAGTGTTACAATACTTGGGACGAAACCGCCCATTCTCCTTTATGATATTTAAGGCATTTTTTTATAATTTTACAGTTCCAGTAGAATCCACAGTAGTTCTCCAAGAACACCTAAACAGATGGTACTACTTGTCAACATACTGCGCGTCAAAAATTTTAGTGGATCTACCCTTACAGGTGAGGTTTTGTTCCACGATATCGGCACGCCTTCTTATTATTGTATTTGTCAACGGGATAGAAATAGATGGCTGGTTTTCATGAGCTCTAGACATATTAGGTACACATATTCTCTGGACAGACTATACGTAAAATTAAATTAACATCAATAAACAGAAATCGTGTCTAGGTATACACAAGTCCATAGGTAGCTACGTACTCGAACCTACGAGTACAACAAACTAACTAAGGTGCGGATAACGAAGGTACGGATTGGTGGAGGTTAGTCGCCAATCCAAGTATCGGAAGCATACACGCCGCCCGAAGGATTCCGATATGACTTAATAACTGCTATTTTTGGGTCTGGAACCGACGGCTTTACTTTACGTGCAGTCCGAGGAATGAAAGCGCTATAGTAGATTGTATAACAAGGGAGCAAAGTAATATTTTTACGGCGAGGGCGCTTTTTTGAATCCAGAGCGAAGTGAAGGATTCTAGAGTAGAATCCCGAGCGTAGCGAGGGATTCTTTAGTAGAATCCTGAACGTAGCGAGCTAGCGAGGGATTCAAAGTATGTCGCCCGAGCCAAAAATATTTGCTCCCGAGTGATACACTCTACTTTTCATCCCCCCCTATGTGAATATATATATGTCACAGTCACTAATCTAACTCAACTGACTAAACTGACTAAACTGACTAAACTGACCAAACTGACCAAACTGACCAAACTGACCAAACTGACCAAACTGACCAAACTGACCAAACTGACCAAACTGACCAAACTGACCAAACTGACCAAACTGACCAAACTGACCAAACTGACCAAACTGACCAAACTGACTAAACTGACCAAACTGACCAAACTGACCAAACTGACTAAACTGACCAAACTGACCAAACCGACTAAACTGACTAAACCCGACTAAACCCGACTAAACCCGACTAAACCCGACTAAACCCGACTAAACCCGACTAAACCCGACTAAATCCGACTAAACCGACTAACCCGACTAACCCGACTAACCCGACTAACCCGACTAACCCGACTAACCCGACTAACCCGACTAACCCGACTAACCCGACTAACCCGACTAACCCGACTAACCCGACTAACCCGACTAACCCCACTAACCCGACTAACCCGACTAACCCGACTAACCCGACTAAGAGCTCTTGTACATGGCACGTTTTCTTGACCGTACGGCGTGTTTGCCGTGCCGTAAAAAAAACGTGCTAGCGTGTACATGACACGGCAAAGCTAACGGGCAAGACAACGGCCAGGTGCCGCTCACTTGGGATCTTTCATGAACTAATGTAATTAACAATATTAGTTATTTTTTATGTTCATTTTACTAAGACAGAAATCAATTCAGTCAAAAATCATTACCTTAACTACTAGTTGCATCTATTTCTTTCTTATTTATGTAACTTGTCTTTCAAGCTCATAATAGTATGTTTAAGTTTTAGTTGATTTCCAAATTTTTTTTTGGTGTGTATACTGTATACCTCTACCCCTTCTATTTGTATTTCTTTCCTAAATCTTACGTTGCCTGGAAGAAATCGCTATATAGCGATAAGGCCGCCTTTTGTGTTGTGTTGTTTGTACCCATGTATTCTGGTATACAAACAATAAAGTGTATAAATAAATTAAAAATAAATAGAAGTCAGTTAAAAACAGTGTAGCCAGCCGGTCACTAAACCGTGAAAATGTCCGGCGTCGTCGACACACTCACGAAGACTGCCATACAACACTGATGAAAATCACGCCGTGCGTAGACGCGGCACGCCGAGGGGGACGCACGGTGCATACGGCGGCGGCGCCGTGCCGTAACGCAGCCGCGACTGTCAACAAGCTCTCATAGTAATCCATACAACACTGACAACCGTGCCTACACACGGCGAATTTACCGTAGATTTTTACGCCGAAAAAACGTGTGTCTACAAGAGGCCTAAGGGTCAACTCACACCGAGACGAGATGCGACGCGACGCTGCGCGCAGTCTTTCAAAGAGCGGCTCAAAATAGAACTTTATTTTCTACATGAAAAGATACACATTTCATTGTGAGAATTCAGAATACGTTGCTTCATGCAGCGCTGCGTCTCGTGACGCCTCGCGGCGTAGCGCGGTGCATCGCTACGCAGCCATGCAGCGCTGCGTCTCGTGACGCCTCGCGGCGTAGCGCGGTGCATCGCTACGCAGCCGTGCATCGTCGGTACACGCGGTGTGCCAGATTGCCTACTTTTACGATGCACCTCGCGCCATTGAGATGCGTCTCGCGGCGACGCGCGGCGCAGCGGGAAATCACTGGCCTCTTCCAGTATCGTTGCGTCGCGTCGCGTCCCGGTGTGAGCTGACCCTAACCCGACTAACCCGACTAACCCGACTAACCCGACTAAGAGCTCTTGTTCATGGCACGTTTTCTTGACTGTACGGCGTGTTTGCCGTGCCGTAAAAAAAACGTGCTATCGTGTACATGGCACGGCAAAGCTAACGGGCAAGACAACGGCCAGGTGCCGCTCACTTGGGATCTTTCATGAACTAATGTAATTAACAATATTCGTTATTTATGTTCATTTTACTAAGACAGAAATCAATTCAGTCAAAAATCATTACCTTAACTACTAGTTGCATCTATTTCTTTCTTATTTACATATGTAACTTGTCTTTCAAGCTCATAATAGTATGTTTAAGTTTTAGTTGATTTCCAATTTTTTTTGGTGTGTATACTGTATACCTCTACCCCTTCTATTTGTATTTCTTTCCTAAATCTTACGTTGCCTGGAAGAAATCGCTATATAGCGATAAGGCCGCCTTTTGTGTTGTGTTGTTTGTACCCATGTATTCTGGTATACAAACAATAAAGTGTATAAATAAATTAAAAATAAATAGAAGTCAGTTAAAAACAGTGTAGCCAGCCGGTCACTAACCCGTGAAAATGTCCGGCGTCGTCGACACACTCACGAAGACTGCCATACAACACTGATGAAAATCACGCCGTGCTACACGCCGAGGGGGACGCACGGTGCATACGGCGGCGGCGCCGTGCCGTAACGCAGCCGCGACTGTCAACAAGCTCTCATAGTAATCCATACAACACTGACAACCATGCCTACACACGGCGAATTTACCGTAGATTTTTACGCCAAAAAAACGTGTGTCTACAAGAGGCCTAACCCGACTAACCCGACTAACCCGACTAACCCGACTAACCCGACTAACCCGACTAACCCGACTAACCCGACTAACCCGACTAACCCGACTAACCCGACTAACCCGACTAACCCGACTAACCCGACTAACCCGACTAACCCGACTAACCCGACTAACCCGACTAACCCGACTAACCCGACTAACCCGACTAACCCGACTAACCCGACTAACCCGACTAACCCGACTAACCCGACTAACCCGACTAACCCGACTAACCCGACTAACCCGACTAACCCGACTAACCCGACTAACCCGACTAACCCGACTAACCCGACTAACCCGACTAACCCGACTAACCCGACTAACCCGACTAACCCAACTAACCCAACTAAACTAACTAACTAAACCAACTTAACTAACTAATCTAATTAAACTAACTAAAGAACTCATTTTTCAAAACAAAACCATGAATTTCTAACAATCCGAACTGAATTTAAAAAGTGCGCGGAAAAGATCTTATCCGCTCACTTATTTAAATAACGGGGAAGAAAAACTCATTCCCGCCCGCTAAAAGTTTCTTATAGAAAACACCAACTTTGGGCCCCTTTAAGTGCGAACCAAGTCGTCTTTTTCGAATAGGTGGGATGAAAAATTAATTTGCCACTAGCAGCACCCATCCAACTACCCACCGCGCCCAAATTGCATAAGTTTGTAGATCACTTAGGGTGTTACCAGACCAATCAATCAATCAATTGGTCTAGTACAAACTATCGATCGACATCGACTAATCCTTTCCACCGTCGATCGATCGATTGGTCTGGTAATACCCTTAAGATCGACGCTAGCCCGTGGGTTTGAGCTGTTTTACTATGTATATTTTAATTATGTTTCAGATATTATGTGCGACCATATTTGTGTTACCAGCGTGGTACTTCACTTCACAGCCGATGGAGCCGTTCCGTATAGGTTTGGCTTGGACCATATGCGTGTTGATTACCATACTGGCCCAGACATTTGGCCTGGTCATCGGAGCTGCATGTGGCGTGAAGGTACGTGCAGACTTTTCCGAAGGTTTAAAAACTTGAATCTATGGAGACATACCTATCACTAAATGTTAACTTAAAAAACATTTTGATTTATTGAAGAAAACAACATCTTATTTAATTATTTGAAACTAGTATAACCATATCATTCATCATATCGATTTAATTGTATACATCTTATGTTCTCTTTTCTCCTTTTCCTCAGCTCGGCCTGTTCGTTATCCCAGCGGCAAACATCCCAATGTTGATGTTCTCCGAGTTTTTCATCCCTTATCAAGAGATGCCGACATATCTGCGTCCATTCGCTAATATATCGTATTTCCGTTATGCATTCGATGCTTTCCTTCAAGCAGCATACGGTTTCGACAGACCAAAGTTGCCATGCTACAAAACCTACTGTATTTTTAGAATTCCAAAACTCTTCTTAGAACATTTAGGCATTTCAATGAACATTACACATGACATCATAGCCTTGGTTGTATGGATTATCATTCTCAAAATATCACTTTTATGTGTTTTAAGATACAAAGTTTACAGAGCTTGCAAATAATATTGTTGATCAGTTGATCGTGAAGGCCAACAACTTTTAAACAATTAAATAATAAAGTACAACACTATTGTCATTAAAATAATGACTAAAAAAATCCGCAGTTACACATAAATACGGGATGGATCATTTATGGCTCAGTTGAATTAGTTGGTCCCGGTTGTTATGGTTATGTAGCAATTTTAAGTCTTTGTAAGCCTACCCTCGACACAGTGGCTACAATCATAGTAAAATAAGAAAAGTAACACAGCTTCATACAAATCGGCGGCCGCCGGTTTGAATGTACGCGTGAGTAGCGAGCGCCGTGTACGCACGAACTTTTCACGCACACATTCAAATAGAATAGAGGGGCAGGGGTGGCCTCAGTACAGGCTGCGCCACACGCATAATCGCGCGCATTCAAATACGTGCCACATTGCTCGCTCACTCGGATTTCTCTCACTGGCCACTTAAGCTTAAGTACAATGTCTTCAATGAAAGCTAAAAAGTATTGTTATGTCATGGGATGCCTGAACAATAATTCAAACCAGGAGTTATCATTTTTCAAAGTACCCATTGAACGAGAAACGTTAGTAGGTACCAACCTAAACTTTTTTGTTATTAAATTATAATTATGTACCTACCTATGTATGAGAACCCAAGGTTTCTGAATTTAGGCATTTGAGTTCACAGATATTCTGTTCGTTTACTACGTATGGGTGTGTTTACTACGTTGTAAGTAGGTACCTGTGTATTTACAAACAAAATGTATATTACCTATGTGTTTGTTTCACGATAATAAATTAAACTACTTGTCCTACAAGTTGTTTTGATAGGTACTACTACTACTAAAATATCACTTACTCAGTATTTGAAAAGAAAGGTATATAAGCTTAAATTGTAAAGTAGGTATTCAGCGCGGTCATTTACGTTTGATAAGAGCGGCAACAACGCGCGCGCGCCGCGCCGCGGTGTGTTGTTGAAATGGAGTAGGTAGGTATATTAACACCTGAATAACACATTTATTAATTTCATCACTTACTAATATTGTTGGATTGAGTGATTAATGTTTAATATTTGATTTTCATTTTATTTGGTAAGTGATAGCTGCGGTTATAGTTATAGTTTAATTTCTTTACATACGTAGTTATTTATAATAATAACTACATATTATTATTCAGGGGTGTTACGTGGGATATTTTGTTAATAACACTGACAGACTGACTGACATAATAATATAGACAAACTAACTCACTTCCAGATGACCTAAAAAGATGAAATTTGAAATCCTGCTCGGTAATTGTGTGTAAGCTTAAAAAAAACTGAAAATAAATAGGGGTGTCATAATACGCAAATAATATTTAACTAAAAATAACAGTGACAACCCTATATATGCATCACTGCAAGCTGCAAGAGTAGGCAATTAACTCGCCGAGCGGCCGTAGCTCATCTACTTTTCTTATTTTACTATGCTACAATGTACAACGTACACCACAACATTACAGATGACTTAAAGGGAGCAAACCTGAATGTCACTTATACTTAATATAATTCTGTATACAAGTAAATCAGTAATACTTACTGATCATTATTTTCTTTATTTATATCAGGTAGATTTAATATTATGAACCCTAGCAGTTTTTCGCTGTCACCATTAGCCATTTAAAAGTGATTATGTAATAGTAGTTTATGCAACTATCATAATATAATGAAGGGTATTAAAACACGAGTGTGAGTTTATGAAACGAGCGCAGCGAGTTTCATAATAGTAACGAGAGTGTTTTAATACCCGTGTTATATGCAGTTGCATACACTACTTTATCTTCACTAATGCAATTTATCAAACAACAAGAGTAAAAGCTGACAATAATTTATTTATAATAATTGTTCAAATTTTGGATGGTACAATTTTGAAAGTTAATTGTGAGTTACTTTTGTTGCCAATTCTAGAATATCCGGAGGCGTACAAATATCATCGTCGCTATCCATTTTTAACTTTTAATTTGTATTTTAAAAACAAAACACATTGCGAAACATTAAATTCACGCGTACGTGTATTGTCACAGTGAACTTGCCGCCATTAAAATCTAACCAATGAGAGCGCAGCTGCGCGCGCAGGGCCAATCAGGAGCGAGCGCGCGCTGTTCGTTTTTTATTTAATTGGCATAAGATCTTACCAAAGAGTTTTGTGTATGTAAGTTTAGTAGTTTCGACGAAGTTTTCACGTATAACCCAACTGTTTTCAAAAGCCAGCCTAATATCAAAATTTTATACAACTTGTATGAGGATTTTGACATAAGGCTCGCCAGGTTAATTGGTCTCGTTTTATTGATGTTATAATGAGATTTTACGATATCGATGTGGATATTATACCATCATGTGAAATTGCTTAAATTGAGTGTTTTGTTATCTGCGCTATAACAGTAGTAATTATAAGTCAAGTATTGGAAACATAAGTAGAATGTTATAACATTAGTGTAGATAAATAATATTTATAGCACAGCGTGACTTAAACCCGCATTTAAGTCACAGTTTTCAGTGGCGTAAGTAGTTCATTTTTACATGGCAAATGACGCCAACTTCACGCCGTTCAAAAATAAATTATTGACAATTGCGAAGGTAGAAATTAAAAAATATATAACATGAGGGTGCTTTATGGTATATTTCTATCTCTATGCTTTATGACATTGAGTGACGCAAACGCGAAGGTAGAAATTAAAAAATATCATTGATCTAAGGACTATGGATTAGACACTAAAGCAAAAATAGCGAGCCTGACAATGCCTGTCAAAATTTTAGTGAATAAAATATGGCCGATTCTACTAGTGTTGTGCGCACTACGTGAACGGAAACACTATCGATATTTAGTTTAATGACTAACGATATAACAGCAATAATACATGTCGTTCGTCTTCTCAGCGATATTAATATAAATTTTGATACCTACTGCGATGAACTTGTCATGTCATGTCAACCAAAAATATTTTGTAAAAACCAGCTATCATGATGATCTGCTGAACAACAAACGAGGACACAACGACTGATCCCCCTTTTTAGACGATCTCAGAGATAGTGTTTTAAACTCTGCCAGTTAATTAGGTACCACCCTCTTGCTTAACACAGCCGCCAAACTATTTGTCTTGTTCCAGTTAGGAAATTTAGGTAGTTAAGGCCTTTATTTATTATATGCATAATGTAAAATTATCAAAATAGAGTTCCATAACCGAAGTTTAACCATCGGAAGTAAAATACTTATATCTCTATTTGGCTGTATTGTATATAACTAGGTATATACAGGCTTGAAGTTATGTTAAGTTTTATATCCAATATTAAAAATCAATCCTTCCATTAACCAGTCCGCCTACTCCTAAACAATGCCACTTTTGCTGATTCTGAATGTACCCGCTGAATCCAGAAAAATCGCGATAGATACTTACATAAATAAATAAGTCATATGTAGCACTACGATGAATTTAATTTTAGAGTTTATTCAATAAAAGCTAAGTGTGAAGATAGTACTGCTGTGTGATATGACTGACAATTTTCTTCTGATCACCCATGATTGTGTAATAATCCTTAGTGCATTAATATTGTGGAAATGGGACCGAAATGTAAATAAAAACATGTGTCTATGTACACAAATTTTAATTTATTTGTTTAAGGCTATATAATGTACAGCATAATTACAAAAATACAAATAAAAGTATTATAGCATATTTATTAATTGGGCACAAAAAGCGATCGTATCGCTAACTAGCGAATTCTTCAAGATAAGCTTTGGGCAGATAAGATAACAGAGGAATAATTATAATTGCTTTTTACAAAAAAATACTTCAACAAGACGAGGGTTTATGTTTTCTGGAACAATTATTTCTAGCCACTTCTTTTTTAACGATTTATTTGAAGGTAATCTATTGAATAAAAACAATTATTTCAACTTTCTTCAGCGTCATTTTAAATTATCGATATATCGAATATCGATATTTTAACACTTTCTACCCTAAGTGTCATTGAAATGTAAACAAACCGGCTACTCAAATATATAAAATAATGATGTAAAACCCAACAAAACATTAACAGGCCTACGTAATCCTCTAATCCTACATCTAATCCTACTAATCCTCTCATCCTACGTAAAGCATTTTTTATCTGTCTCTTCATGTTTCGAACACTTTGTAATTCTCTTTCGCACAATAAAATTACATTATCATCATCGCAACTCAAAAATCTTTATGAAATTAAAGCATCAAATTATAACTTTTATTTATTATAACTACAATAAAGCGGGTTTATGTCACTCGTGCTATAAAATAATATACGATACTCGTTTGTAAAGTTGCATTTTTGAACGGCGTATATCGCACTCGCTTCGCTCGTGCGCTAACTTCACGCCGTTCAAAAATGGGCAACTTTACGCACCGTATCGTAATGTACTATTATGTACCCTACAGTGTAAAAGCTACCCACTTTTACTTCTTTATACTTTATACAATCTGATAAAGTATTACGAGTATTAGGTGACGGTATGTTGTAGATTTAAGTAGTTAAGTATAGCAATGTCATAACTATTATCTCATCTACTTAATCTGAGGTATTGTAAGCTATTTCAAATACAGGCTATTGTATCGTTGTGTGTACTTGTGTAGATTTGTATGATAATGGCTTGGGTAGATGTTTCTTTTAATAAGCATCGGGGACGTTTAAAAACATATTATCGGTAGGTAGTTATATTTGCTTCGTGGGTAGTTATATGCCCGTATCAGAGTGACATCTACAGTCCACAAATAAATAATAATTTATAATATTTTTCAGATCATCTAAAACTGTAGATACTTACTTACTCCCTCATACTTATCGGATTATGAGTGAGGAGACCTGTGGGTTGCGATGCCAAAAAATACCTACATACCTTATTATAATAATTATTATTTTAGCAATGTAAGCCAAAATTGTATCTAATATCTTTAAACGAGCAATTCTTGTATATTTATTTATATATAATCACGATCTCGGAAACGGCTGCAAAGATTTTCATGAAAATTACAGATTAGGGGGTTTTCGGCTCAAGGAATCGATTTATCAAGGTCCCAGGTTCGAGAAAAGCTCGGTTCCCGAGATAAAGAGATTTTAAAAACATCATACTGACGCCATCTATGAAACATTAGGATAACTTCTTTGAGGTACTGTTTGTAAACATCATACTGACGCCATACTGGTGTCTTTGGGAAAGTTGTAGGTCTCGTCAAGACCTACATTTCCAATGACAGCTGTCAAACTTCGAACCGAGATATCCCGGCAACGGCTGCTCCTGGAGCACTGGTGTCTTTGGGAAAGTTGTAGGTCTCGTCAAGACCTACATTTCCAATGACAGCTGTCAAACTTCGAACCGAGATATCCCGGCAACGGCTGCTCCTGGAGCACTGGTGTCTTTGGGAAAGTTGTAGGTCTGGTTGAGACCTACATTTCCAATGACAGCTGTCAAACTTCGAACCGAGATATCCCGGCAACGGCTGCTCCTGGAGCACTGGTGTCTTTGGGAAAGTTGTAGGTCTGGTTGAGACCTACATTTCCAATGACAGCTGTCAAACTTCGAACCGAGATATCCCGGCAACGGCTGCTCCTGGAGCACTGGTGTCTTTGGGAAAGTTGTAGGTCTGGTTGAGACCTACATTTCCAATGACAGCTGTCAAACTTCGAACCGAGATATCCCGGCAACGGCTGCTCCTGGAGCACTGGTGTCTTTGGGAAAGTTGTAGGTCTCGTCAAGACCTACATTTCCAATGACAGCTGTCAAACTTCGAACCGAGATATCCCGGCAACGGCTGCTCCTGGAGCACTGGTGTCTTTGGGAAAGTTGTAGGTCTGGTTGAGACCTACATTTCCAATGACAGCTGTCAAACTTCGAACCGAGATATCCCGGCAACGGCTGCTCCTGGAGCACTGGTGTCTTTGGGAAAGTTGTAGGTCTCGTCAAGACCTACATTTCCAATGACAGCTGTCAAACTTCGAACCGAGATATCCCGGCAACGGCTGCTCCTGGAGCACTGGTGTCTTTGGGAAAGTTGTAGGTCTCGTCAAGACCTACATTTCCAATGACAGCTGTCAAACTTCGAACCGAGATATCCCGGCAACGGCTGCTCCTGGAGCACTGGTGTCTTTGGGAAAGTTGTAGGTCTGGTTGAGACCTACATTTCGGATGACAGCTGTCAAAATTATTAACGTTGAATATTTATTATTAATGATGCCAAAGAAGTATAACTTCTTACGTGCGTACATAAGTACACGCAATTCTTTTTAAACTCATATTATGTCGGAAAGATCGAAGAACATTATTCATATTTTATCAGTATGCGATTCATACTAAATATAATTTTCAACCGAGCAAAGCTCGGTCAACCAGGTATACCAGTTTATTTGTAACATGTAGGAGAAGATGAGATACCTTCATACAGTTTTTATGTTTAGTCCTGTAGAATTCACTCTGGTATCGATATCTATATCGATTCATCAAAAATCAATAGTCAAACTATCTGTCTTTATATTTAAATCATGAAATTTGTATAAATACACTTGTACGACTTTTTATAAAACAAAAACTAAAAATAAAAAAATGAATGAATGTGCCCCACGTGTGGGGCACTTTCATACAGGCTTGGGGCAGATTCATACATGTGAATAAATGCACAAGTTATGCGTGAAATATTTATTTTTTCATCAAAATCAATATATGGGTCATTTTAAAATCCGTTGCAGAAAATGATGTCCCGAAACTAAAATATTTTCTTTACGTTGAGATATTAGCAACATTTTAAAGTATTCTAGGATCATTCGTTTAAGGACACATTATTAAATAACTTTTTGAACATCTTACGCCTTTAATATTGATTAATCGCCAATTTTTTCATGTAACAGAGCAGTCATTAATGGTAACAGAGGTGTTTTTCATACAAAAATATTGTGTCCCAGACCACGAACGTGAATCGGAAACCGTGATATCATTTTATAAAACCATATGGATTTTTCTGTTTAAATACTATAGTAATTAAGCAATGTCAATATTTTCTACATGACGTTTCATACCTAATAAATTCAATTTATTGATCCACCCACAATTTTTTTTTAATTTGTCCCGCTTCATTTCAAACAGTATTTGACAGCTGCTAAGAGATAGCGCCACCTTTTCAATGGAAACAGTTGTGTAATTATGTCTACTGCTTTATCAACACTGTTCGTTGCAAGTGAGGCGGAGGGTATACGAACCAATTGTCCGTTGGCTGTGATGTGAGGCGCGTGGTTTTATTCTGCTTGTACTCTGTTACCGGCGTTTTTAAGTAAGTATTCCAATATTTCTGTACAAATTTACAAGTTTAAAGTTGATCTAATGGAATAATTACCATATGTGCATTAATTTTAACTTAATATAATTTTGTTTAAATAATAAAAGACACGAAACGTTAAATTTACTACTCTGTTACCGCACATCTATGTTACTACTATCTAGTAACAGAGTTGACTGTAAAGTAATTATTAAACAGTTTGAAGCTTTGGTCGTAGTTAGTCTCTCTTTTTCTTGAATAACAAATTAATACTATAATAATACACAATATGAAAGTTTGATAAGAATTTTCCCAGACCTAAAAAAGTAATTAAGGGCAAAAGAGTATATTACCATTTCTAGACTCCTTTAGAAATATTTGACAAATAAGATATCAGTTAATTTTAATTTGATCTCAGTTAGAGCGTACTTTTTTAAAGTTTTAATGTCTAATTATTATAAAAAGAGAGTTTTGAGTTCATAAATTTGTTGTAAAGTACCACTATGTTACAGTTCCTACAACTCTGTTACATTTGTCCCTATTTTTATTTAAAGTTAAGTTAGATTTTTATAAAAAGTTGTCACTTTATTGTATACTTTATATGTTAGATATATAGTACTTTTATTTACGAACAATTACTTCGTTTTGCTATTACATATTATCATTCAATTTAAACAATTTAAGGAAAAAATTGTTTCATAAAAAACATACCGAGTAAGAGAGTAACCATAATTTTAATTATTATTCGTAATTAAGAAGCAATACTGGGATTTTCTATGTTAAACCTGAGAGTAAAGACTTAATTTTTGTTAATTCCAAAGAAAAATATATATAACAAATTGTTATTTAAATAATAATAAATAAATGGTGGTAACAGAGTTGTTACTTTTTTGTACCCTCATCCAGTAAATCCTCTAAAAATCTGAAAATAGAGACGAATGATCGCGGCCAGCTTCGAAATTGCATTTTATAAAGCGAAAGTGTAAATATAAGTATATTCTCACCTAAATTAAACAAAATTTTATTTCTTTCAAAATAGAGATTTTATGTCACGTTTTTCTGCAACGGATTTTAAAATGACCCATATATCAATATAGTATCAAAATATAGGGGTGCAACGTTTACGTAAACATTATAAAAAGAAAATAATGTAATATATGTACCAGAATACTGGGCTACAAAGAAGCCAGATGAGAGACGATTGCGTGTGGCGGAAATGAGAATGTTGAGGTGAATGTATGAAAAGAGTAACGAGAATGGATAAAGTAAGAAACGATTATATTAGAGGAAACCTGTAAGTAGCACAAATAACAGAGGAGAAAGGGGGACGAATGTCGTGGTATAGGAATGTGATGAGGGCGAGAGGAAACGCATGTGACGAGAGGAGTGATTGATCTAAATGTGGATGGACGAAGGAGACGAGGATGACCTTAGAAAAGATGGATGAATTTTGTGAGAAGGATATGAAAGATAAGGGTGTAAGTTTGGAAGTGACAGTTGATAGTTAAGAATGGAAGAGAAAAACATATTGCGCCGATCCCAAATAAAGTTTGGAAATTAAAAGGAGGATGATGATATGATTATTATAAAAAGAAAATAACGTAAAAAATAGGATTTATTTTTTATTTTTATGGCACCAAGGAAACTAAGCTAATCAGTCTTTCTGATCAGCCCCATTACATTCCTCCTTAATTACTTCTTATTTAGTCGTACTATCAACAATCAACAATTTCAAAAATTTCACAATCAACATGAGAAATCTTAAATGTTAAAACTAATTAACTTCAAGAGACAATTTACAATACAACAAAAAAATAATAATAATTGTAATGTAAATTTTAATACAGATCTTTGTTGAAGTTTAAAATCCTTGCTGTTTCAACTGATTTCGGATACGGTAAACTTGACGAAAGGCTTTTAAAATTGCCTGTTCGTACACCTTTTCACTCGTAGTTCCCTTTAACTCAAAATTTTTAACCTTTATCCCTCTGCAAACCAAAATTTAAAAATTACTTAAATAAATAAATAAAAATAAAATAAAATGGGGCACATCCATACTGCATGAATGTGCCCCGGTCACTACTGTATGAATCTGCCCCTTCACAATAAAATGAAATCAAAATATTGTTAGAAAAAAGCGAAGCATATATAGAATAATTCGCGACTCATTTCAGAAATTTGGCCCTATCATCTTTTATATAAAATAGAACAAGATAATCTACAGAGCAGGTTTGATTGACAAAAGTCGTTAAAAGTGATATAGTTTATAAAATTACTTACGCTTGGCCGAATCACGTTTTGTATCATACGATCATACCGTCGCGCGTTTGACGGTGACTGTTGTCAAACTCCGTCAGCAACCACACACATATATAGTCCGTTTTTTTAGAATAGAGTTAACTACAAAACAAATATGGCCGATAATTGTCAAAGTCACAGTAGTCAATAAGACACTGACATTACACATGTACGGTAAAACCAACGTACAGTGCGCCCAACTTATCTCTGATATGGCAAAAACTGGAACTAACGAAAAGTCATTCATAAGTACGTTGTGGTCATTCATCTATCAGTTACTAGTGTGCAATGATTGGTCAAATGAATGTCAAATGCGTCCGACAGCGCCTCTTTCGTTTCAGTCTTAAGTTGGGTTTACTATAACCTTGAAATGAAGAGAGGCGCTGTCGGAAGTATTGGACCAATCATCGAGAGGTAGTAACTGACTGATGAATGGCCACAATGTACTTATGAATGACTTTTTAACATGGCGGCGTTAGTTCCAATTTTTGCCATTTCAGAGATAAGTTGGTGGCAATTATCGAAAAAAATGTCAAACATGTCAAGTTCTTGTTGAAATGCATGTTGAAATTATTCATCTGTGAAAAGTCATCAAGTTCACTTTGCACAATGTATGAAATTCATTCATTACTATTCATTGAGATACTATGTACTAAAGTTACTATTATAATTTAAAATCAGTTTTTGGTGTAAAACACAGGGCGATATACTTACCGAGTGAACCGATTGAATTGTTTGTAAGTTGTTTCGCGCGTGTAACATTGTGGGAGTTTGATGTTTCGGAAACTCAGTGATTTGTTTTGTAGTTAACTCTATTCTAAAAAACGGACTGTAGATAAGCTAGTCACACACTCCTAAGTCATTCTTTTGATGTGCACCTACCATCACGTATATCTAGTGTATGTACGAGGGGCGGCTGAAAAGTTTTGAGCCTAAGTACCTTTAATATTTATTAATGACTCGCGCAATACACCACTAATTGCAGGTGTCATAAGGAGTATATAAGTCTAGTTTCATGTCATTAGCATCATTGGATTGGCCGTAGTCACTTTGCGCGTGCAATCTACCTATATTTCGAGTAACATTTTTATTCACATCTACCCTGTTCCCTCCCGAATTCTGTGAATTCCGGAGAGGGAAAGGGGCCGCCGGAGGTGTTTTCTCACCTCCCGGTTGAGGGGAAACCCATATCACCAACCCCCCAGCGAAGCCAGAAGATGCAGCAGGGTGGCAAGCCCCCATCGGGGGATACCGGAGGCCCAACGGGCCCATCGCAGCCGTCGACGTCGGCCACGCCTGGCGCAGCGCCGGCGCGTGAACCGCAGCGCCCGCGGGACCGCTCGAGCAGTGCCGCGCGCGCCCGCTCGCGCTCCCGCGCTGCGCGAGACCGCAGCCTGGACGCACGGAGGACCGGGGCGCCGGGCGCGCCGGACACCGGAGGACTGGGGAGCGACCCGCTCGCTGATGCGAAGCGGCGCCCCCAAACCGACCGGGATCAAGGCGCGCCGGACGCACCGCCCCAACCCGCAGTCGAAACCGCGCGGGGGAAAACCCCGCGCCACCCCAGCGTGCCACAGCCCGCCCCGGCGTCGTGCTCACCGAAGTCGGCGCTGGAGCGCGACCTTGTAATCGCCCACAAACTGGCGGCATCCGGCTTGTTGAGTCAGGGCGCATTGGCAGCACTGTCAATGCACCTCAACGACCAGCAGCGCGCGCTGGCCAATGAACCGGAGGAGGAGCTCTCTGCGGAGGAGCGCTTCCGGCTAGAGGGGTGCATTCAAGCCCCCGAGACCCAGGAGAGGCCCCCTCGCCGCAAGAGGACCCCGGAGGAAGAAGAGGAGGACGCTGGCAAGCGTCAATGCATCGCCGAGTCCCCCCCCGCCCCGCTGCCGCAGAGAGACCCGCGTCTCCGCCCCCGCGGCGACGCGACCGCGCGCGAGCCCGCCGCGCCCGCCGCCGTAGCCGCGCCCGCCGCCGTAGCCGCGCCCGCCGCCGCCGCGAGCACTTACGCCAGCCGCGCCGCGACTACCGCGACCGCTGCGCGCATCACCACCGACGACGCACCGAGCGCCGCGCCCTCTGCGCAGAGCGCCGCGCCCACAACCGCGAACGATGGTCCCCCCCCCCCCCACCACGGAAGGGGAAGATACCTCCGCTGGTGACCGACCGCCTCCCGAACTGGTCGACGCATTTCCGGGCGCTCCACGCCAAGTTAGGGCGAGCCCCGAATGCGCGGCCGCAAGGAAAAGGGGTCCGATTTTCCCCTAAGGATGAGGACGAATACCGGACTATACAGTCCTATCTCACGGACCTGGAGGCGGCGGACAAGAACGTCTCCTGGCATGGATTCTCACTGCCAGCGGAGCGGAGCCTCAAGGTGGCCATTCGGGGGCTGCCTGGTGGACACCGACCCGCAGGAGATCTCACAGGAGCTCCGCGAACTGGGCTATGAGCCCGAATACGTTCGCCCCATACAAGGACGCCGGGGGAGGCCAGGGTGCATATTCCTGGCCATCCTCAAGAGGACCCAGGACCTCCTGCCGGGCATTTACGCAGTAAGGGAAATGCTTTACATGCCCGGCATCAAGATTGAGGCCTGGAGGGGCAAAAAGGGACCGGCGCAGTGTCACTGGTGCCAACAATTTAGGCACTCCTCGCACAACTGCCATAGGAGAATGGCATGCGTGCGGTGTGGCGAGGAGCATGCCGCCCACTCCTGCCCAAGGCCCAGAGAGGTGCCGGCCACCTGCGCAAACTGCGGGGGCCCACACCCAGCCACTCACGCCTCCTGCCCAGTCTTTAAGCGGGAGGCTAGAAACAAGCGCGCAGGCACCGTGGCACTCACGGGAGCAGGCGCAGAGCCCACTCGCCCCCAACCGAGATCTAGATCCGGTCCCAGGGCGAACGTACCCGAGGCGCCGCCGGAACCACAGCAGCGGGGTTCGTTGATGGCTGCGGCCAACGACCCCACGCCACGTGGAGCTCCTGACTCAAGGAGGAAGAGGGCGAAGAGCGGTGGGAAGAGGGAGAAGGCACAGGCCGCCCAACCCGCCACCAGACCGAAGACACCGGGCGTTCCTACTCAAGTAGGAGAGGCCAAACAGAGGGAAGCTGTAATGCAGACGACGGCCCCTCCCCCCTCCAGAATGGCGGGGGATAGCAACCAGGCCAGGAAGATGGCCCTAGACCTGCTACTTGAAGTAGTCAGGGCGCTGAGTGCAGGGGAGGACCCCCTGCAGATGGCCGTGACAGCCCTGCAGAAGATTGTGGACTGCTATGGACAGTCCACTTAGAATAATCTTCTGGAACGCCCGCGGACTAAGAGAGAAGTCCGCCCTCCTGAAGATCCTCCTGCGGGAACAGCAAGTCGACGTGGTTTTGATCTGCGAGACTCTCCTGTCCCCATCGGACCGCATCACGATTCCGGGATATCACCTATACCGCCAGGACGAAGTAAGCGCCACCGACAGAGCCTATAGAGGACTGGCAGTGGCGGTTAAGCGTCGAATAGTTCACCAAAAACTACCACCCATGGATCTCCTGAAGATGCAGGCCCTAGGAGAAGAGGTCTGCATAGATGACACCCCACTCCGGCTGTACGCGATCTACCGGCCGCCCGTTGGCCTGTTAGAGCTGGCTGATGTCCACAAACTGCTGGACTCGCCGCTCCCAACGATCGCCGCGGGTGACTGGAACTGTAAGCACCCGGGGTGTAACAGCCTCTCATCCTCGCAGCAGGGAAGGAAGCTATTCGACGCCGCTGAGAGAGAGAACTTCGCGGTGTACGGCCCGGACTCCCCGACGCATTACCCAGACCAGCAGGAAAACCGCCACGGAAGTTCAAAGTGGAAAGATCGGTATCCAAGCTCATGGCCACTGTTTTTTGGGATTGCGAAGGAATTTTGTTCATCGATTACCTTCCTAAAAATACCACAATGAACGGAGACTATTACACCGCATTGTTGACAAAAGTGCGCCAAGTGGTTGTTGAGAAAAGAAGAGGCAAACTAGCGAAAGGAATCCTGTTTTTGCAAGACAACGCGCCCGTCCACACTGCGCGAATCGCAAGGCGTGCCCTCGCTGAGACAGGATTCGAAGAAATTAATCACCCACCCTACAGTCCAGACCTGGCTCCTAGCGATTATTTCTTCTTTTCAAATTTGAAAAAAGACCTCCGAGGACAGAAATGTTCCAGCGATAATGAAATGAAGGAGGCCGTAAACGAACATTTCGAAGAGAAAAACGGCGAATATTTTTTGACCGGGATAAAAGCACTTTACGGCAAATGTAAGAAGTGTATTGAAATAGAGGGAGATTATATTGAAAAATAGATTTTTTATACATTTCTATCAGTATTTTTTATACCTTAGGCTCAAAACTTTTCAGCCGCCCCTCGTAGGTGCCACTTGTATGAAACTGCCCCACTTCCCCCTACCCTGTTACGTAGGATGTAATCTTATGATACTTTTGTACATTATGATACAAGTGCGCGAAGTTGGTCATTACAGTCGAGGCGGTATTGCACAGCCCGAGCCGCAAGGCGAGGGCTGTAATAGAGCCAAGACTGTAATGAACAAAGCACACGCGTATCATACGACGTTTTTCAACACACTTGCGAGGAAAAAACAATTAGGTATCGACATTTTTCAGTCACAAATCAGCAAATTATAAACGAACAAATGTTTGCACAAAATGGCGCGGAGGTTTATTTTATTTTTTCGCGCGCCGTATCTTTGGTTGAATAACTATGCGCGCGCAGGCGCGCAGGTTAAGTCCAGAGGCAAAGAACACCGCCATTCAGCCACAATATATTAAACTAAATAATTATGTATTTCTAATAGGAATTTACGGTAATTAATGATTTAAAATATTGTATTTTTTAAATGCTTTAATAGATAATTAGATGAAGTATAATCTTATCTTATCAGATTTTGACTAAGTACAACAAGTTTATTTATTTACAAAATAATAAATCTTTTGGTAACAACCTCTTTACGGATAATAAAAAAAGTGGAATAAGAAAAACACTAGTGCGGCAATGAAAAGTAAAACGCACTAGTGTGTAATAAACCGCATTCCGGGCGTAAGACTAAAGAAAAAATAGCAACTTTACGAGCAAGTGTGTTGAAAACAATATTTAGATATACAACATTCCCATTATAGTTTTATAATTAATGAGATTCGATGTAAAACAAAGATTAGGTACCTATGTGTATAAATGGAATGTAAAATACAACTTTGCCAAGATCTACTCGTACAATGTCTCGAATCGATTTTCTCTTTAATCATTCGCGTAATAAGTAAGTAGGTTCTAAGTAGTTACCAAATTGCATATCTATATAAATTTCAAATTTCAAATTCTTTATTCCAAAAAATGTTTAGTACAAACTTACATAATAATCACTAGACCCCATACTAGGATTCCCTGTGTTATAGGGTCTAGTCTCTTCCACTTATGTACAGTAGAATTTTTATATAATTATTATAGTTATTATTAAGAATTTATTATATTTATAATACTATTATAATAATACCTATAAAACCTAATTGAATGCGTGTGCGCGCAAGGCGTTATGTTTAATTGCGTGTGAGTGCGTGTGTGTAGGGTGTGTGTGCGTGTTTGTGTGTGTATGTGTGAGTGTGTGTGTGTGTGTTTATTTTAAGGTTTGTTTCTGTTGTATTATTTTTGTGACTATCTTTCTTTTCGCCCGGGGTAGTACCACCGCCCGCCAAGGTACTCAGTATCAGTACCATTCCTACCGTCATAATAATTGTTCTTAAGAACAATTGTGTTCCGGATAGGAAGGTTTGTGGAGCCGGTTTCACAGGACAAGTGGGAATAAACGCACTTTTTTAGAGGCGACCATCTCAGACCTCAGGGGTAGCAACGCATCTGTGACCGAATTGGAACAAGACTCATACTAACAATAACTAACTGGACTATTACTAACATTAACTAACAGGACTAACTATCACTAACATACCCTGTCCTCGCACTTATTAACAAACTAACCAACTAATATTCTAACACCATCTACTAACTGGACTAACCATCCTAGTCCCTTTGAGTCTAGTTCTAGGTCGGTCACAGTTGTTATGGGCGGCAGGGGAAGGGTGGTACTGCATGCTCGTTTGCTATCTTAATTCCATAAAAAAAAAAAAAAAAAATGTTTATTAATTTTTCCGTATCTAAATATGTTAGTGTACTAATCCAATCTTTTGTTTTCTTCTTACAGGTGTGCATATTGTCTTTAAATATTTTAATGGTTTTATTTATCTTTCCATACAGGTAAGGTCCTAGGAAGGTAAAGGAATTCTGTCCAAATCTTGTTTTCATAGGGGGAACATTCCACATTGTGTGTCGCTGCGATCTTCTGGAGGTGTCTACTGTATACGGGGCAATTTTATGATATTTTAAAAGTGTGGCCATAACGTAGAATTTTCGAATGCTTAGATGTCCATTTTCCTGGTAAAGAGATTCTGTTGAGTGACGATAAGGCTTTCTGTAGGCTATCTTCAATAGAGCGCGCTGAGCTCGCTCCAACCTTAACAGCAGAGTTTTTTTAGCTGATCCCCATGCAACAATGCAGTAAGTGACAATCGACTGGCAGAGTGATAAATAGATGATCCTGATGGTAGACAGGTCAGCAGCAGATCTTAATTTTTTAAATATATACATAAGTTTTCTAACCCTTGCGCCCTTAACCCTTTCTTAACCTTTGCTTATATATAAAATAAGTACCAACTATTAATTAGGTACTTATTGTATTTTTTACTGTATGTAGTTGTAAATATTTGATGTAAGATATAAATGTGTAGGGATATAACATGACAATTAAAACTTTTATAAGTAAGTATTTAGTTTTTCTCATTTTTCAATCTCAGTTTCTCACTTTATGGATACAACCCATTAAGGGCCCACTACACTGAGCACGGGTCTCTCGTCATTATTGAGGAGGCCTCACTTTATAATATTGATTAATGTAAAAGAAGGGAAATAATACGGCTATTTTTACTTTAGGATTTTATAATTTTCTGCTCAATGACAATACATCGAATAGAATACCAAATCAAATTCGTCAACGTCACATCTTTCTTTCAAAATAACATCAGTTCATGCAAAAAGTATCGTCAATGGCTACAGATAAGGCTAAGGTTATGGCTTTGGCTTATATTGACACCTTCCGCTCCACCGTCTGGCTGTGACGGCTGCCTGGCTGTGGCTGGAGGGAATCATCAATATGGCGGGCGGTGGCTTTGGCTTGGCTTTGCTTTAACTAAGGCTAAGGCTACGTGATGCGTTGGCAGGCGGCTCCTTTAGGCACAATTTAGCTGGCGGTGCATCAGCTTACGTCACGTCCGTTACAATCGGCCATCCTGCAACAATTGCGTCCCGCAATTGGAACGCACACAAAGGGTTATTAATTTAACAAAATCAGCAACAACTTGTACTTGTACTGGCACAGCATGATGACAGCGACATGAAATGGCATACATCACCTTTTATGCTGAGATATACTCCTTCACGTAATGACCATTTTTATAAAACTGATAAGCATTCACTGATTTCTCTTTACATTTTGACAAGGCTCTTTTCTTCAGTCAGACTGATTATGGATTCTTATTGAGGGCTTTCCCAAATTTTATCTGACAGATTTGACAGTTTTTCCTTTTCAAGTAAATATGGCATTGCATCTTGAAAACTATTTTCCATATCGTAGTAAGTATACTTATCAGTTCGTCATTGGCATAAAATTTAACTCTGTTCAGCTGTTCCACGAGATCCATCCTCAACATTTCTCTACTAGCGGCAATACGCACTTGGAATTGAACATCGCCTGTAACAACAAAATACAAACGCGAGTATCTCTCCACGATCGACCCTTCCAGACCTACCATGAGACATTTCCAAAAAGAAATCCTGTCTCTGCCCAACTTTATCAATGTTTGTTTCCAAAATTACGACGGCATTCTCAAAATATCATCTCCGTCCGACCCGATTCATATTTAGTTCAAACTATCAAAATCTCAACGAACTTTCAAATCTTGAATTCAATGAAATTTTAATCTCGAAGCCATGAAACTACTGATATTATTTCTCCAGTTTATTCTGTCTTAACCACATCCCTTTTAGATATGCAGACGAATAGCATTCAAGTCCCATTTTTAGGTTCTCGTAATACCTTATCTGGCTAAACATTAAAGTAAAAACAATACAGAGGTCACCTAATGTCCAGAAGCGCTGATCCACATCCAAAGCATTACAAGTACACGTCCAAGTCTCCCCTTTAGTACATAATATCTCAATGAGTCTCCCCTCCTTTAATACTTTTATCGCTTTCAATTTCGACCATTGATTTTAATTCTCTCCAGTATCAGGACGTACTTAGGTATATTGTTTTTTAACATTATTATCCCACTTCTGAATGTAAAAGAAGGGAAATAATACGGCTATTTTTACTTTAGGATTTTATAATTTTCTGCTCAATGACAATACATCGAATAGAATACCAAATCAAATTCGTCAACGTCACATCTTTCTTTCAAAATAACATCAGTTCATGCAAAAAGTATCGTCAATGGCTACAGATAAGGCTAAGGTTATGGCTTTGGCTTATATTGACACCTTCCGCTCCACCGTCTGGCTGTGACGGCTGCCTGGCTGTGGCTGGAGGGAATCATCAATATGGCGGGCGGTGGCTTTGGCTTGGCTTTGCTTTAACTAAGGCTAAGGCTACGTGATGCGTTGGCAGGCGGCTCCTTTAGGCACAATTTAGCTGGCGGTGCATCAGCTTACGTCACGTCCGTTACATTAATTTTTTGAAGGTTTAATTAAATAATATATAAATACAATTAGGTATATGCAGTGAGTGCCTGTTCATGGGTATTCTTAAAGATATTTCTTTGTTCACTTACGACATTCAGAACAACCAATTTTTTGTGGAATAAAATTAAATGCACAAATGAGCAAGCAGCACTACCATTCTGCAACCGCCCTTGAGCACAGCAACGAAACATTACGTGACCACGACCGCTCTTACAAGAGATACGAGGGAGAAGATAGTAATTGCTAGTAGGTACCTACGATTCTTGTTTTAATACACAATCACAACATTCTTACAACTAACTGAACTGCCACAATAAGTAGGTATGTACATATGTATTGATACTTGGGTGTGATAGGTATATTACCTTCTATGTCGTATAATGCTATTTTGGGTTGATAAGACAAATTAATAAATATAGTTTTAAATAACATATTTATTGTCTCTATGGAGAACAAAATACTTGTAAACACAAAATATATGACACAATTATTTGTGAGACGTCGGGAAAAAGAGTCCTTATAATAATGTTGAGATGACAAAATACTGCATAGGTATGTACCTACGTATGGCGAAAATGTTTTAATTAAGTTGAGTAAATACATAATTATTTTTATTTATTCGAATTAAATTATTAATAGAAATTAAGTAAGTAGGTACTTACCTATCGAAAAAACGAACATCAATGAAATTTGAGATCACAGTATATCAATGTATAATTTATAGCATGCGTACTTATTGTATTGAATATCAATATTACAAAAAATCCCCAAATCATACAATAAATAAGTTTTTTTTATATATTTCTCTTTAACAATCCAGCAAGCTTGCTATTTTCAAATGTCCATTCATAATATACAAATACACAAGCCTTCGCTTTTATTTCATTTTAATAAATAACTAAGTAGTAAGGGAATTAACAAACATCAATTTCACTGGTATTGTCAAATTAAGGACTAAGCATGTTAGAATTAGTATTAAGTCTAATATAATAATAGCATCTAGGCATGACTCGGAATGTCGTCCTCACGAATATCTTTGGTGCTAATAAATACTCACAATCGTAATAATCAATGATTGATTATTTTTACCTATGTACAATAAACTAACTGTACAAATATCTTACATACTCAAGTCAAACATATAGTATTTGACGTTAGTTGTTTTTATATTATACAAATACAAAATACTTTTAATATGTTGCCGTAGTTGACTATTTACTGTTGACTAAGAAGGCATTTCATATAACTTCGTCAAATATCTGAAAAGTAAAAATAAGAAAGCTTAAAATTTATTCGAGTTAAAAAATAGGTAAGTTGTAAATAAATGGTGAAGAAATTACAATTTCAAATTACCTGCAATATTCTGTAGGGAGCGTCAACGTTTTATACCACAATATTGCACTCAAAGCAATACTCCATGTTCGTAGTGGTCCAAACAATAAGGCCATTGTTCCATACTCAAGCCAAAAGAAGTATGCCAAAAGCGATTGTATTGTAAGAAGAAATATAAAAGGCAAATTTTTTATCAAAAGTCTTAAGCCTCTTATGTTTTGACTGCATAACCGATTTTCTATACTATGTGCCAATACAAGTATGAGTGGGATCTGCACAAACATCAGTTGCACTGCTCCATACATATATGTGAAAGGTTCAGGTAAAAATGATCCTCTGATCAATATCCCCCATGCGAAAATAGCTCCTATGTATCCATCAATTAGTTCTCCAATAGCCCAGGGTCCAAACGGTACGTATATGGCATATAACACTATTGGATAGAAAATTCTATCAATTTTACTTAATAACCAAACTCTTCTCAGAATTTGCCGAGTGGTTTTACGACGGTATTTTGGTGGCCGCTTCTCGAATCTCAAAAAAACTAGTGGAAGTACGTTTATTATGAGGAGTATTGAGAATATTGTCTGAAACTGAAAAACAATATTATGAATGAAAACCCATATTTAGGTACCAATATGTTACAATTTACAATAATGTGCCCTAGTTAAACCTTTTTCCCTAACTTGCACGCCTTTATCTAATGCAGTGTTTTTCAAACTGTGGGTCGCGACCCCTTGGGGGGTCGCGAAGCTTCCGTAGGGGGGTCGCCAGAAATCGAGAGTAATTGAGTAAAAAACAATAAGGATTGAAAAGATTGATTTATTAAAAGAGAATTTTGACAAAAGGCATAAACATTTCTATTCTATGTTTCAATACAAACAAATGAACAAAAAATAAAATCCTAAGACATTATAACATTTTAACATGAGTTAATGCGAATGTTGTGCTCGTTTTTGAATAATCAGTTTCATCCATCGTGGATCTGTATTTGCTACACTTGGAATTAAATCGTTTTCCTAAAATACTAATATTAGATAAATATTGTATCGACACTTCGATACTATCGATACTTCGATAGGTACTAATATTATAAAGAGGAAAGGTTTGTTTGTTTGCATTGAAAAGGCTCCGAAATTACTGAACCGATTTAAAAAATTCTTTCACTCTTGGAAAGCTACACTATTACCGGGTGACATAGGCTATATATTTTCCAAAAAAAATCGGGATCCTTAATAAAACTGCGATAATGTGGGCTACATTAAAGTGTAAAAAAACTGAAGAGTTTGTTTGTTTGAACGCGCTAATCTCAGGAACTACTCGTCCAATTTGAAAAATTCTTTCAGGGTTAGATAGCTCATTTATCGAGAAAGACTATAGGCTGTTTTTTATCTGCAGTACGCGAAGTAGTTCCCCCGGGACGCAGGTGAAACTGCTGGCAGAAGCTAGTATATGTGATAAAAAAGTGAAGCATCAGGAGCCGGGGGTCGCGAAATATTTTCTTATGCCAGGGGGGTCGCATCATGAAAAAGTTTGAAAAACACTGATCTAATGTATGATGGAATATAATTCAATCATCGCTGGCCAAGTCGTATCTACACATTTAGTCCCGAATTCAAGCTGAAGGACGCAATTTTTCTCAATCGTTTCAAGACCACAGGAAATTTTCCTTAGTCCTAAACCTGATGTTTATTGTGATTCATAACACGGTTTACTACAGATTACTACAGAGTACTAAATAGTAACTTTCCTAAACAAATATGATTTTACATTATTGAAAAACTGTTTTTTTTTTAATGTAGCATAGTATCTAACTAGCATACAAATAGGTACTTACCACAGCTCCAGCGTCTGACATCAGAAGTATCCGAGGTGTAATTTCAAATCTAATTGAAGAACCATCCAAAGAAAATGGATGTACAATAGATGTTTCCTTTCCTTGTTCATCAATTGCAGTAACATACAAATTATGTACACCACTTTTAAACAAATGAGGCAACCATTTACATACATACAAAGGATGTTCTACAAATCTGCACGCCATCCAACTCTCTTTATCAAACGATATTTTTACACTAGTGATATCCACATCACTAAATGCCAGTATTCTAATATAAGTAGATTCTTGCATTAGTTCAAGAGGTTCATGGCCAGGTAAAACGTACTGAGCATGTTTTGGATTGGTTACTAACACAACTGGCCACGTATTATGCTTCTGATCCGTAAACGAGAACATGCCGTGATCAATCGCAGACAACCTAAACATTCTGTTGTCTTTCCAGTCACTTAACTCCAGCTCTAGAAATCCATATTTATGTTTGGTATACATCCTTGGAACCAATCCCCCCATAGCATGTAAGTGGCCGCAAAAATAAACTTGTGACGCACTGCTACTGCCAATCAACTTCCGTAAATCTAATCTCTCAGATTCCCTTTCAAGACACAATATGCAAGAGGTAGGATAGTGACCGAACCAAACAATATGATCAGCATTATTCTCCGCCTCTATTTTTAATCTTTCTAAGTTCTGTTGTTCTTGTGCATCCAAGATACCAATAAAATTAAAGGGCCTTCTTAACCCAGGTTCTGGACAAGCATCAATACCCAAGAAGGCAGCATTTACGCCGTTTTTATTTACAAAATGCACATATGATCGAGCATGATTAGATCCTTGAACGGAATAATTACGAAAATAATTCTCTTCTGCATTCAGAGTTCGGATATTGAAATTATCTGAAATTAACATTAACAATAACGTTACTTTTTATATAAATACTTCTCTACAATAGAGAAATTTAAAACAAATAAAAAGTCGAAAAATAACAAGCATTATTCAAAGATCTTGAAGATGTAATATTCATCTTTAATGTAGATGTAATATCACCTAATTTATAGCACAAGAAGAAACAATTTTCGAAATAGGATTAGCAGTTCACCATTGGAAAGTTTTACCCAGGTTTAACCACTATATTATGCTTATCTATGATATCAAGATTTTATCTCTAGATTAGATCTCATGAATCCTATCTTGGTACAATTCCGCCCTCCTTATCTATTTCTCACCATTCAAATATTATCTTAGAGTAATAGTTTCAGTAGTGAAAAACTATTTCTCTTTGATGTACAACTTATAATCTACTAGCGACCCGCCCCGGCATCGCACGGGTGCAATAACTATTTAATGGATGTTATTATACATATAAACCTTCCTCTTGAATCACTCTATCTATTAAAAAAAACCGCATCAAAATCCGTTGCGTAGTTTTAAAGATTTAAGGACACAAAGGGACAGAGAAAGCGACTTTGTTTTATACTATGTAGTGATACAAATATTATAGATGCCAAATTCGATCTGTCCGTGACACTTTCACAGCTAAACCGCCGATCAGATTTGGATGGAATTTGAAATGAAAATAGTTGAAGACCCAAGGTCACATATTTATTGGCTACTTTGTTTTTCAAAAACCATCCCCAAAGGGGCTGAAATAGAGGATGAAAATGAAAAGTCTAATCCCGTTTTCGTGAAATAAATGAATTCCACGCGGACAAAGCCGCAGGCAGAAGCTAGTCTAAAGTATAATTATACTTAAAAAACATCATTTAAAAGCAAAGAAACAACAAAAGCTATTTATCTAAACTACAGTATTAAAATTTAGTAAGACATAGTGCAAACACTGTTACCGAACCATGAATCTCACAAGGAACCCAACAAGGTCTACTAATACTGGATTGGATCACTGAAGTAAAGCAGTAGAATACCACATAGTTGTTCTTATGCTACGGCTACACTTGCATCTTAAGGTGTTAATTAATGTGCTAATGTAGTAAATTAAGAAGAAATTACACTTGTTAAAATTGTCATTTACTCTTTTTTCATGTATTAGGAATTTATGTTAAATAGAGCTTAGGTAACAGGTTTCTATAATAATTTATTTAACATAAACTCCTAATACATGAATATCTAAGTAATTGACAATTTTGTCAAGTCTAATTTCTTCTTACCACATTAGCATGTTAATCAACTCATTAAGATAAACAAAGTCTTCTTCATTGAAACATGAGTATTGTTACCACACAAAAATGAAAAGGTTGGGCAATGTTATACATACAAAGCTGAAAAACTGAGCAGTAATGATGTAATGACACGTGTAATGTGTATGCAAAATGCAATTACCATGATTTCCTCGGATATCTAACCAAGTTGTATGTTCTGTGACTCCCGATTCCTTTATTATGTTATGATAATACACCCATTCATATTTCACTTGAGAACTCCCCAAGTTATCTTTGGCTTTGGCATCAGTGAGATCTCCCGTTGCCAGAACAACGGCTGGTTTAATTATCTTAACTGTACTATCACAAAATTGTTGGAACTGTGTTATTCTTCCAGGATCACGGAAGATACTTATATGGATGTCAGATATCTGTAACATAAATTAGTTCAATGATTAATATTCATTTTAGAAGGAACATCTAAACAATAGAATATGCAACACGTGGATGCAAAAGCTCATTGGTAATTTACTAACACTATACCAAGCGAAAATTTAATAAGGTATGATATACTCTCAGGTATTTGTGAATAGCTCGTATATACACTGCTCTCTTACATTTTATGATTCTTTGTTGGGATTGTTTTATTGTCACACCCAATATAATTTCAAGCACAATAAATATACCTTATTAAAACAATGCAAGGACACACAACGCTGCTATTACAAATAGAGTGAATGATACATACCTGTACAAACCATATAAGATTTTTAGGAGTATCAGCAATTCGGCCATACTTTCCACCCAAATAAGTAGTGAAATTTTCTACCACCATTTGTTTTTCAGTGTAAAAATTATGATCTGTCGAAATCAAGTTCATAAAATTTGCCACGAAAATAGACACAAGCACTAACAAGGCCAATAGTATTATCACATTTCTTGAAAAAATCATGGTCATAGGTAAAGCTAGGAAGCTATCTCGTTTTTAAATTATTCCGGAAAAACTAAATCAAATTCGCCGTAGTTTACGAGTAACACTTGTCTTACACATAGTTTAATATTTTGTTAGGTACTTATAAATGTAATGGGAATATTGGGAATTACAATGGTACTATTAAAAATCAATACACCATAATTTCCTTTCAGCTGTTATATTTAATTTAATAAGATTGAAAATTGATCTTGTCTTGCTTTGATGCCTTTGTCTTTGTGACAGAAATCACAGAAATTAATTGAATTGACGATTGACAAAACGACTTTGTTGTTGCCATGTTCAGACAGCAGTGACAGGCTGACGCTCAGTGTTGCCAACGCGGTGCCAGGTTTTCGGGCTAAATCACTACATAGTATATATGTTAACGGAAATGTGTTAAATCCGTCATTGTATACAATTCCTAGGAAATGTATACAATTCCTAAAATCGCCAGGAAATGTGTGAAATAAATTATATTGGACACATTTCCTAGGAAATTTATACATTTCCTAAATAGCAATCGGAAATGTAGTACATTAAGATTATAGATCAAGATTTTAATGGGTACGCGGGATAGATAATATGAAGATATTATATTTTACGTTATGATTTTTAACAGATTGTCTCACAGAGTGCCTTAATCAAAAATATTATTGTGTAAAACAATGAATACTCATTTCCATTACTCCTCAGTCAAATTCTTCAAGGTGTAGGTAGGTCGAATTGGTTACAGAACCGAATTAGCCTACCCCTATTCCACGTAGTCTTGTATGCCCTACCCCTAGAGTTTTTTTTAGAACCCGGAGGCGCGGAGGGAGGGCAGCCCCCGCCCGCTGTAACAAAACGCAGACACCCGGGCGAGCCGGAGCGGCTGAGGCTGGTCGCCGAAGGCGACCAGCAAGCCGAAGCTGCGCAGGCGAGCGTGGGTGTCTGTGCTTTGTTACGCAAGGGCGAAGGGGCTGCACCTTCCGCAGCGCCGGAGACGTCACGGTTCGAAATTATGCCCTATATTCTGCGTTTTTACGATTTGGCCAAACGTGGATAACCAAACGTAGACGATTTAACGGTCTGGACAAACTGAGTTGCCCATTTCATGAAATGCGACCATTTGAAGTTAACAAATCTACGATGTAGCCACGACATACACATTTCCTAATACGATATCGGAATTGTATACAATTCCTAGGAAATGTGTACATTTCCTAGGAAATGTATGAATTAGATAATTTTTAAAACAATATTTTACACATTTCCTAAAGAGCTTAGGAATTGTATACATTTCCTAGGAAATGTATACAATTCCTAGATTTCATACATTTCCGGTAACATATATAAACTATAAAACAATGTCGCTATTTTTGTCTGTTTGTTTGTCTGTTTGTCTGTATGCTTAAATCTTTAAAATTACGCAACGGATTTTGATGCGGTTTTTTGTAATAGGTAGAGTGATTCAAGAGGAAGGTTTTTATATATATTAACATCTATTAAATAATGGAGAAATACTGTTATTTTCAGGGTTTCTAATGTGGTGTCGTAAATTCTTACATTTCTTGCCGCTTACATTGCGTACGCAGGCTTAACCTTACAGGATTTATAAAAATAATGTACTAAGTATTGTACACCTTGAAAAGGTCTACAGAAAAGTCCGCGATGGTATATGTTATCTCTTATCGATATCCCACAAAACCATTTTTTGTCATTTACTTTTTACGGCAAATAATAGCTAATTTTCGAAGCGATTTAGCATTACAGCATTATTTCTTATTTAATTAAATACCTTAAATAGATTGTTGATTTAACATAGATTTATATGGCCTTTTACAGCACATAATTTCTTTGAATATTTTCGAAGATATTACAGATTTAAAATTGCGGGACGTAGCGCTTGCGGCGGTACTGGGCTACTGGCCGGCCGGGGCGAGTAATATAGGCCATATATGTTTTTCTGTAGTGTATTTAGTATACACTACACACTACACACTACGCCAAAAAAATGAAAGGGTTTGGCCTTTCATTGGGTTAACACTTAATAGAAATGGAGAAAATTACGGATGGCACTATCAAGCGTTCGCTTCCTTCCACCGCGCCGACAGACCAGGATTCAATGTCCACGCAAAACCTCAAGCAAATATTGTGCACAACTCACCGTGACTGCTACACTGCGCTCCAGCCTTCAGATCCTCGTTTGGTACTCACTGACACTGTTCTGGCTGGCCAGCCTTTCGGTATCACAGCACGATGGAAAGTTCTAAGATGTCTTTAATAAATAAATTATGATATTCACGTATAGAAGGTCATTGATATTCACGGATGAACTGAACGATTGGGACGATAATCTGTTGATTTCAGAAGGGTTTCGAATTTTCGGTAGAATCACGTAACGGGTCGATGCGTATGCGTTTAACTCGAATTATGAACTGCACTAGAGAACCGCCCGCGCTTCGCTTCGGGACCCGTAGGTAACACCCGCGTAGGTCCCGCTCCCGTAGGAATTTAGGCTAAAAAGTAGCCTACTACTCGCTCTCTTCACTCCACCCTGTCTGAGGTGTGTGGAGCCCTCGGGACAGTTAGTTCCCCTTTGGGGATGTCTCTCACGGCCCGTTAATACGGGCCAGTCCTTGGGTTGGGCCCTAAGGCCCTTGGTTGTCCATCTGTGGTTAACCAATAGGTCAAATCCGGTGAGTGGTGAACTTTTTACAGGCCACAGAGTCTTAAACGGGATGGGGTTCATCTTCGCGCCGCCCAGGCGATCGAGCCCCTACCGGGTGAATCCCGCTGGTGGGAAGCCCAGCAGGAGCCGATCAGCGTCGGGCGACGACTTACGAAGCCCCAGTATCAGTCAGTGCTAGGCCCGTCCCGCGCAACCAGCAAGTCGCGCGGGAAGGCCCAGCGGTCCGGTGGACGGGTGTGGAGCGGCGCCAGGTCCTGCAGATGCGGAAACCGCGACTCGTCGACACGCCCGAACATGTTGCGTGCCAATCGCTCGATGAAGTCGTCCAGGCTCTCGACTCGAAGGTCCCTCTGGATGACGGCGTTCCTGACGTACCTCGGCGCACCAGTCAGCCGGCGGAGCGCAATCGCCTGAACTGCGCGCATCCTCTTGCGCTGCGGTTCGCTGGCGAGCGCGTACCACGCCGTTGCCGCGTACGTGAGGCGGGGTCTGATGTAGGTCTTGTAGACCCCGAGCTTCAGTCCGAGAGGGAGGCTCGAGGAGAGCACTGGTTTCTGCCATCGCACTTCTGGAATTCGCGACGGCTTTCGTAACCTGCTTCATCGAGAGTCTTCCGTCGATTTTGCCCAAGTATTTGGGCTGTGGGGCCCATTGGATATCTTGTCCATGAAGCTCCAGAGTAGGGTCCCGCCTGTTGAGGTATCCTCCTATGTTCACAGCCGGCGTCTTCCCGACATTCACCGACAGTCTCCACGCGGCGAGCCATTCGGGGAGGGCATCAAGCGCACGCTGCATCTTGACAATGGCGTGGGTTCTATTCAGCGACGTGGTGATGTACGCCACGTCATCGGCATACAGGGCAAGCGACGCCCCCCATGCCGCCGGGATGTCGTCGGTGTAGCAGGCGTAGCAGACCGGGGACAGGCAACTCCCTTGCGGGACGCCGGCTGCGATCGGACGCTCGGTGGATTCGGCGTCTTCAACCACTACTCTGAAGCTTCTATTTTTGAGGAAACTGGAGATCATCTTAACGGCACTCCGGGGCGCCGACGGCTGCGAGATCTTGTAGAGAAAGCCGTCGTGCCAAACACGGTCGAACGCCTTTTCCATGTCGAGGAATACTGCACACACGCGTTCTCTTTTATTCAGAGCCGCGGTAACGGTGTGCAACACACTCGACAGTGTAGCCGTGCTGTTCAGCGGCATCAAAAAGTAGCCTTCCACTTCTGTTGGCAGCTAGGCTATTCCACCCCGGATGCTTGCAGTTCCAGTCGCCCGCGCCCACCACCGATGTCGGCGAGTCCAGCAACTTGCGGACATCAGCCAACAGGATAGTGCCAGCGGGCGGGCGGTACACTGAACACAGCCGGAGCGGGGAGTTCTCGAGGCAGAGCTAAAGTAGCCTATTACATTTGCTTATGACTTAAGTAAATTACATGTAGTATTTGATAGCGTAATTCAGAACTTGCAAATGAATTTGGTTAACGCCATCTATTGGCAACTCCGAAAATAAATATCTAGTGACTAACAAAACATCGATCTTCCCATGGGAATGGGATGTTTTTCCGCGGTAAAAAGTAGCCTACGTCACTCTCCACCCTCCTAACTATCCCCACACACATAAACCTTACCATATAATAGCTTTGTTGCGACGTGAAAGCGTCACAAACAAACAAACAAACAAACAAACAAACAAACAAACAAACAAACAAACAAACAAACAAACAAACAAACAAACAAACACACTTTCACATTTATAATATTATTAGTAAGGATTGCACCCGTGCGAAGCCGGGGCGGGTCGCTAGTGATGTTTAAAAAAGGGCTAGATTTGCCCAATAAATTTAAAAAAGGGCTAAATTACTTTATCTATATAAATAAAAATGAATTGCTGTTCGTTAGAGCCAGAAAAACTCAATAACGGCTAAACCGATTTGGCTAATTTTAGTCTTAAAATATTTGTGGAAGTTCAGGGAAGGTTGCAGCGATGAGAAAATATAGAAAAATTGCGATGAAAATACTAAAAACTCAGATTATAGAACCAAAAGGCAGATGTAACATTCGCAAAGAAAAGCAACGAATAAAGTGAAGTCACTTTTTCACTATGTGTGCATGACAACCTTAATGACAACTAGCGGTGCACCGTATGGATACGTAATTCTTTGTGTGTGTGAGGTTGCCAAATGAAAAGTCATAATCTCCCGCAATTTTGTAAACATTGATCGCCATATTACTAACTTAAAACATTATGCACAATTCAATTGGCAAATTATGGCAAATTATTTATTACTTTTACTACTGAACGACCTTGTTTCCAATCCCGCCAGTCCATAATCGATAAAATATGAGGGATGGTATTCTTTAAATTTACGTAATTTTTTTTATTTCTGAACCGCTTCAAATAAAACAAACACTTAATGTTAACCCACGCTCATTAGAATACGCCAGTGAAAACTGCATCTAAATTTGTTAAGCCGTTCCTGTGATTAGGCGGAACAAATGCACAAAACTTTAAAGAGACAGACAAAAAATTCAAGTTTTATTAAATGTAATAATAATAATTGATTTTAATTATATCACTAGGTATCAAAAAGTACATTATAATATGTGTAAATGTCCTTTTAATATATTGAATTTAATAAGTTAATTTTTTAAATAATATATGTTTGTTTTAATTAACCTATGGATTTTTTCTTTGGGTAGATATTTTTAATAAAAAACATCAAAATATCAACATATTTATTATAACAAAAATTCGGTTTTGATGCTTTTTAATCAACCAACGTCCTTTTTTAGTGAGATACACGTCACCCTCACTAAAATATAATGAGCAAATCACGCAAAATTTGGATGGCAGTCAATTAATATCTTGCCTGTGCTTCCGAATAATATGAACCCATTTTTTCTCTTGTTACAGCATCTGTCGGTAATCTGCAAACATTATAATTGAAATCATTTTAGTGAGTAGGCTAAACAGAAACTAAAATATTATTGCTTGACCAGAAAAATAGAAAACCTGTCATGAGGGCGCTAAAGTTTCCTTTTATATGGCAACAGCACTGACAACCAACTGACAACAGTAACTATAGTAACGCTCATGTTATTAATGTCATTTTGACAACTATGTCCGAAATGTTATTTATGGAAATAAACGTTATTTTACACGAAATGTTTTTTTAGCACATAGAAAGCCACTTTTCTTTCACGAATATGAATAGTTTTTGTCATTTTAGCACAAAAAAGATACTCAAACTAAAAAGACAAACATGAGACAAACTGTGACATTCAAACCCACTGACAAGTAATTTACGATTGACGTTTAGAAACTAAGCGTTGCCAGTAAAACAAATTAGTTCCATGAGTTTACCGCAATATGGCGAGGTTTTTTATATTTCTGGTCAACCTATATATACTTTAATCCCCAACGACATGAATTCATGTCATGAACCAATAGTACGTTCACTTCGCTGGAATCAGAGGGTTTCATCATACATTTATCGTGGGCAAACGTGACATTTTCAATTAACTCGGTTTGCCTATGTTAAAATGCTAATTTTATTGGCTGTATTTTCTGATTTTTAGGTTTAAATAAATAAAACTATTTACTTTTAAAATATATTTTTTTCGTTATAAATCGACCAGTGCTCAATGTCCAATGACCAGTGCCCATGCATATTTCCCCAAATTTAGGGTAACCGATTTTCATATAAAGCTGTTATAGGAACGAATGATTGTCGAGGTTTTGTGTTCCGAGCGGACCGCAAAAATATTATTATAAATAAATAATAAAATAATGAAGAGTTACCTGTGAAAAGACATTCCATATCCTTTTCTTTGGTTTCGCGAACAACTTTTACAGTGTTTAAAAATGCAAGACGGCATTTTAGCTGATAAAATTATTTTAAAAAATTTGACATTTGCGACGTTTATGCTATTTGACGCATTCCTTAGTACTGACACGAGATTGTATTAGCTTTTTATTTTGTATTTGCTTTGGTAGCTTCACTTTATACTAGAACGACTACATCTGCCTTTTGGTTCTATAATCTGAGACTAAAAATGAAAATTTTAATTTCCCATACAAATCTTACCTGTCAAACATTTGATGTTCGCCCCGTCGGTTCGGTATTTTTAGAATAAATATATGTAGATCTAAATTAAATAAGGGATTGGAATCGACAACATATATCCATAATTGTCGAATTATCGCGTATTTAAGATTTAAAACATGCAAAATAACATAGAAATATTGACAAACATGACACAAAATAATGACACTACAACGTCATTTGGTTGTGTCGGGTGCGTTCAGAAATTAAAGTTCGCTCTTTATCAAAATCAAAGTCAAATCGCCCCGTGAGGTACATGAGGTATTACATTATGACGTTACAGTTTTCTGTTATCAATGGACTTAATATACTAAAAAATCCGTAAAAATATTTTAACGATTATATTAGAAAATCACATTGAAATGAAAAACAAAATACAGCCACAAGACCAAGATCGAAACGAAGACTCATCAAATAGGTTAAAAACTTATAGCACTCTTTACACTTCTATTTCAAAATAGATCTTTCCACGGGACGCAGCAATACATTGGAGGGAGCTGAAGATAACTCCATATATGTCTGTTTTAATTAATGACCTTTAAAATAACCATTATTTTTGCTTATACACATTTTTTGAGTTGTTATTTAACTCTGACCCATCCCAAACAAAAAAAAAACAAACATCCCAAACATCATTGATAACCACAAATATTACGAATGGTTGAGTGAGTGAGTAATCTTGGCAGCTAAGAATAAAGATGTGGATGAACTTCATAATTCAAAATGAAATCATTGGTACCCTTGCATTGGTATCATTGCATTCATTCAAATCAATCTATAGTGTAACCAATGAAGATGAAGCCACCAACTATTTAACTATTTTTTTAAATTCACTGGATGAGCCTGGCTTACCACCGCATAATTTACGACTAAAGGTTGGCTCGGTAGTCATCGGTTCGAAACCTAAACCAACCAAAATTATGCAATGGAACGCGTTTGGTGATAAGGAAACTGATGATCAATGTGATCCATGCAACGATCCTAAAAGGAAAATTCAAAGGTGAGGAAGTTCTCATTCCGAAGATACCGATGATCAAAACCGATATGCCGTTTGAGTTTAAACGGCTTCAATTTCCAATCTGACTTGCATTCGCTATGGCGATTAACAAATCACAAGGCCAATCCTTGAATTTTTATGGTCTGAATCTAGAAAATGCATGTTTTTCTCATGGCCAATTATATGTGGCCTGTTCACGGGTCGGAAAACCACATGCTTCATTTTGTATTTGCACCTAATAACAAGACGAAAAATGTCGTGTAATAACAAGTCTAATAACAAGACGAAAAGTGTCGGTGCTTTACTGAAGAGTGCAGTGAAAGCCATGCACGGAAATTAAATATGCATGTCATTAAAATACCCGATTTCATTTCAACTTATATCTTATTTACTTTCTTCTCTGTTATAATGGAGGAATTTTATGCCTTTACTAAAACAAGGGTGAGGAGCAAGTTCAGCAGGAGGTGGTGTTAAGAGATCTGCAGAAGCGAGGTAATTAGGACGAAACTGAACGCTTTTTCCATTAAAAGGAAGATTTCAAATAGTCATAATATATGACATAATGTGTCAGAACAATTTTACGTGGATGTTCGAGCAACATTGCGAAGAATCATTTATTGGTTCATGGGTGGAATATGGATTAACAATGTTATGAAATGGTTATGAAGAATCAACACGAATATTAATAACGGCGCTCGAGACTGATTCACCAAAGATGATGTGTCATTATTACAATAGAGATTTCATGATACGGAAGAAAATGTTAAAAAGTTCTGATTAAGTTATATTTCTTGATGTGGAAAGCACTATAAATTGGAATGACACATGTGAATTTTCGGGAAAAAGTATTTTTATTTCAGCTTAAAAAGGGTGATGTATTATGCCATACCACATCATTATAGCCCGGTGATTGGCGTTGACTTTCTTGAATAATGAATTCTTGAATTTCAGGCCAACTTTAAGAGCCCGTTTAGACAGACCGGCTCGGAGAGGAGAGCAGATTTTTATCGCGATGGACTCTAAAGTTTTGAATAATTGTATTAAGGTTTATTTTTGTTTAAGCACTTATTTTGTCATTGGGAATGCCTGAACGCGTTTAGTGTGAAATAATGAGAGGAGCCGACTGGCTCCGATTGCGTGCTCTTACTCGCTCTTTCTCGGTCTATGTGAAAGAGTTGGCAGCTCCGCACCGGCAAATTCCAAGTGCATGCGATCCGGTGTGTGTGAAAAGAAAAATACGAGCCGATACTCTCCGAGCGGGTCAATGTGAACGGACCCTAATGGAGGAGTTTTATGCCTCTTCTACAACAATTGTGAGGAACAAGATCAGGTGGTGATATGAAATGAGGCGAGGCGAACTCAGATTTGGGGTGCTGGTGAGCCAAAATATAGAGCGGTGCTTTAGTGGACAGCAGTGGAGAGATATGAAGAAATTTGATCGACGTCAAGGGTCAACATAACTTTGAAAGGAGCAATTCTTCAAGAACTACAGCAAGTACATTATCAACGTCATGCATTGGTTTACAAATTCAAGACTGCTTCAGAGCGCATGCCTAATGATGGCTACAATGTGACCAGAGCGGATAATCGACCAGCTGAAACACACGAATACACTTTTATCTCTGCAACAATATAATTTAGAAGTTGCAATTAATTTTAAAATAATTTTGGGTTTGATGTTGTCAATATATTCATTAAATAAAACGGATCAAAACACATAAAAAAGTATTTTATTTTGCTCTTTTTCCTATATGTTATTAAGGATTGTGACATTATCAATTTGCATTAATTTTTTAAATTGTAAACCTGCTCTGCCATTGACTGCTTGGCGGAATGAAGTTCGCCGGGTCATCTAGTTATTAATAAAATGTTCACAAATTTTGTAGATTACCTATTCAAACATAATCAAATAGTATACTAAAAACACAAAACAAAAAAAAAACAACAGTTTAAAAGTCCAAGTCAGAGTCGGAGGATTCGTCACCACACAAGTTCTGATTTTGACCATCACTTTGTGCTGATGAAGTTGATGGTTCTCCCAGGATCATTCTCCCATTCTTTCCTATATTGTTGAGCATAATAACTTGTGCTTTTCTTTTTTATTGGAACGTCCATTTTAAAAATTCGCACCACGTATCACAAGGTATACTCACTGAAATTATTATTAGAAAATAATACAAACTTGAAATGAACACCGCAATTCTCTATAACAAAGAACCAACTAGAACTAGACTACAATATTGTTCATGTAAGACAAAGACAAAATCGTAGTTGGATTTTCGGGGAATTCCCTGATAGAGCGAAGCGAGCGGCTAGTAGTACCTACCTACACGTTACACCTGTCTCTACGATTCATGTAAGAGGAAAAGAGACAGGTATTGACGGTTTAGATTAGTGTCTATTGATGAATTTGAGCGGCAGTGTGTGTGACCTGCTAGAGTGTGTTAAGATCATGCTAAGTTTTGTTTGAATTTCGGTTTTGTTGAGTCAGACGAGGTAGTTTCTAATACGATTATGGGGCTAAAAATAGGGCTAGGGGCTAAATGATTATTTTAAGGGCTGTAAAAGCATAAAAAGGGTAGCGGTGCGCGACTTTGAATGATTCCATTCGAATTATTCGATTTAGTAAATCATTCGAATCAGTCGAATGATCTATACAAATTAGTAACTAATTTGTTTTTTTTTTTGGGATTTTATGACCTGGTATTTACAACCTTTAGGTCAATAACTAATTTGACTTGAGTCGACACAGATCGCGTCGCCAGTCGAAACGCTGCTTATTAGATTAATTACTAACAGGGCTCCAAATAACGTTAAAAATGTGGTATCGTTACTTTCGTCCTTCGATTGAAACGTTAAAAATAAAGGTAATAAAGGTAACGTTAAGCATGGTATCGATACTTTTTACCGTTAAATCGAACGGTAAATGATAACGAAACCAATGTTTATGTAAGCTGGGGGGAGGGGTAAGAGCTTTTTTTTTGCTTACTTAATTTGCTTACTTTTGCTGACGAGAGGGACGGGGGGGTTAAAGATTGTTAAAAATCTGCTTACGTTATACAGTAATACTTGAACGGTCCCTTTCTTCAGGGCGAACAACGCATGCATTAAGTAGCGATAAAATTACCGATACTTTTAACGTTAAAGTAAAGAAAGATAAATTAAATTTTTAACTTTACCAATGTAACGTTAAATGTGTTTACCATTAAAATTTTAACACTATGAAAATAACGTTACTTAACGATACTTACGACGATATTTACGATATAAAAGTCCGCGACAGCATATTTACAAGTACATTTTACGTGGGAGCCACTATATCAAAAATAGTGAGGTTTAAATACAACTAGCTGTGCCCGCGACTTCGCCCGCGTGGAATTTAACAAAAAGTTATTACATTTGTAATATAACATTAGCCTAAGTTACTCCTTATTACATCAGCTGTCTGCCAGTGAAAGTCCCGTCAAAATCGGTCCAGTCGTTCCAGAGATTTGCCGGAACAAACAGACAGACAGACAAAAATCGTAAATAATGTTATTTTGATATATGTACACCGTGTACACATCCTATTATGCATTTAGTAAAAGCGGTTATTTTAATATTACAAACAGACCCTCCAATTTTGTTTATTTAAATTGGGTGCTTTTTACGATGCACATTTTACAAAGTTTATCACATTCTTATCAAAATTGATTCATTTGTCGCTTTCAGTATTTAACATAAATAAACTGTACGAATACAAATTCCACGCGGGCGAAGCCGCGGGCAAACGCTAGTATCCCAATAAGGATAAGCAGTGAACGATCCATGGCTACATAATTATTATTCATTCCAAACTGAGTGAGCGTCGAATGAAATGAAGTCAAATGCGCGACTCTCGTTGCGAGTCGAAAGCGAAACGCTGAGATTAGTTACTAATTTAGTAGTCGTCATTCGTATTATTCATTCGAACCTGACAACAGAACCGACTGAGTGAGCGTCGAATGAAATGAACTCGAACGCGCGACTCGCGTCGCAAGTCGAAACGCTGTTAGATTAGTAATTACTAATTAGTAGTTGTCATTCGAATATGAACATTAGTATATTACTAATATTCAATTCGAATGCGCACATTAGTAGTTGTAGATTATTCGAATAGTGAGATCATTCGCAGTCGCGCACCTCTAAAAAAGGGCTAGATCTAGCCCCGAAAGGGCTAAGTTGGCAACACTGCTGACGCTGACAGCCTGACAGCACCATAGAGATATTACACTAGAGTGGGTGAGCCATACGGCTGCCCATACATTGCAATCGCCACCGGTTAGAAAGAGAAACAACGATAACGGTAATTACCTATCTCTCTCCGATCCCGAGGAGCCAGAAAGAGCAACTTGATTACTAAAAATGGACTTAATTATACAACAGGACTGAGCACTCGCAGCTGAAAAGCGAGTCGAGCGAGATAGTTACAACAGGAGCCCCTGTGTCCCTTTCTAACAGGGTGACAATAAGATTTTATTATTGTGAGATAAACTCAATCTTGCAATCTTTCTACTCTTAGTTTAATATAAACTCATAGGTATTGAAGTATTATCATGAGCAATAGGCTCAGGGATTGGGAATGGATGAAGAAATAAATAAAACAAATAGTACCTATCTACAAGATATCGACAAGTAGGTAAAAACAGTTCAAATAAAGGCAGTAAAATTATTTTAAACCATTATAATACTTTTTAAATATGACTAAATAAAATTGTTTAATAAGTTTCTGTTTTAAGTAGTCCAATTTGACTAGCGAAATGTCGTAACGAATTTAATTTCGTTTCATGAAATATATTTTTAAATTCAAATAGGAATTACCCGCTTTCACCAATTGTAATTCGTGTGGCTCTTCGTCATTTGTACATTTTACAGGTCTGAGGTAACAAATGCTTTAATTTGATTTTCTCTGATGGAGAACACCCACGAGGGATCAGAGCCACATGGCACCGCCGACGGAGTTGCGGAAGTTATTCGTTCCCGCGACATTGTCTCTTGGCGACGAGGAGAACACCTTCAGGTTTTAGTGGGTAGGCACCGCTATTCTTTGCTGTAGTTGGTGTTAGTCCCACATAACCATCCATCCCCCCGGAATGGATGGTATGCATAAAGCATTTCCTGAAGTAAAAAAAAAAAAAAAAAAAAAAAGGTTAGGTTAGGTACAGGTCGGTGTTTACTTAATCATTTTAATTATTTAGGGCACCTAGAGGCTACACCTTATTACAGAAAAAAAAGGCGTTACAAAATGTAGAAGTGTATTGAAATAGAGGGAGATTATATTGAAAAATAGATTTTTTATACATTTCTATCAGTATTTTTTATACCTTAGGCTCAACACTTTTCAGCCGCCCCTCGTAGGTGCCCCTTGTATGAAACTGCCCCACTTCCCCATACCCTGTTACGTAGGATGTTCTTATGATAAGTACTTACAATATTTAGATATAAAACATACCCATTATAGTTTTATAATTAATGAGATTCGATGTAAAACAAAGATTAGGTACCTATGTGTATAAATGGAATGTAAAATACAACTTTGCCAAGATCTACTCGTACAATGTCTCGAATCGATTTTCTCTTTAATCATTCGCGTAATAAGTAAGTAGGTACTAAGTAGTTACCAAATTGCATATCTATATAAAATAAGTACCAACTATTAATTAGGTACTTATTGTATTTTTTACTGTATGTAGTTGTAAATATTTGATGTAAGATATAAATGTGTAGTGATATAACATGACAATTAAAACATTTATAAGTATTTAGTTTTTCTCATTTTTCAATCTCAGTTTCTCACTTTATGGATACAACCCATTAAGGGCCCACTACACTGAGCACGGGTCTCTCGTCATTATTGAGGAGGCCTCACTTTATAATAAAACTATCGTTTGATAGGTCTTTTCAAGATTACAAAAAATTACTATGGCGACAAACCCGTACAAGTTGTCCGTTTTGAAATATGTATAGCCTTTAGAAGATACGAAATATTTAGCTCGAATTAGAATTTCAAACATCATATCTTTGGCATAGTTTGACTGATTTTGATGATTTTTGCACAGATTTTAAACTTATTCAATTAAGAAATAAAAATCATCATCATCATCACCATCTCAACCCATCATGGCCCACTATTGAGCACGGATCTCCTCTCAGAATAAGAAAGATAAGGCCATAGTCCACCACGCTGGCCAAGTGCGGATTGGCGGACTTCACACACCTCTGAGTTTTGCGAACTCTCAGGCATGCAGGTTTCCTTACGATGATTTCCTTCACCGTTTGTAGCAAGTGACATTTAAATGCTTAAAACGCACATAATTCGACAACATTTACAATGCCTAAATGTAAATCCTAAGATGCATCTAATGTATGGTGGTAAAAGCCCGAAAAAATTGTCACTTTATTGTTTTTACAACTGGTACCAATTACCAACTGGTGTTGATGAATCTTACGATTGACTGGTAAATCTTAGAATTGACCGGTAAATCTTAGGATTCACCGTGGTTCGCGCTTTTACAGTAACATATACAAGTATAATATAGAATAAACGATAAAACTTATTTCGAATGGCTTTATTTATACTGATAATTAAACATTTTTCAAGTAAGATTACTACGATCGGACAATGAACCGGGACTAACGGCATGGTTATTCACAATCTACACAAAAATACCTTTCCAACGATGTATCACTTACTCCGATTGTTGCCGGTACCAGATTCCATACATTTGTGCCCATCCTCCTTTAATTAAATAATATATGTCAAAGATTAATAGATTTCTAATATTTCTATTGTGGGATATCTGGCGTCCGCCATGTTCTACGTCTTAGAACACAGATTGGAATCAGTGCGCACAACCGGCGCGGTCGAGTCTCGATCAGCGATGTGACAAACGGCTTAAAACTGTCAACGCGTTTAAACGTTTTGCTTAAAATTTTAAGCGTGCTTAAAAAACGCTTTTCGTTGAAACGCTTATTTGAATAAAATTTGTTAATCGTTGAGAAAGTCGATTACAAGTGACGGCCTATAACGCCGAGCGCTCAAAAAAGCGTTCAATGTTTAAGCTTCAGATGTTGTTTGAGATTAGTTATCGTTGTTTTATACGATATTCGTTTTTACATATATTACACTCAGCTAGTTTATTGACCTGATTTTTTTCAAAATAGTCCCAGAGTACAGAATTGCCGCTTCTCGACATCTTCACTACACTAATTATTTACAAGCACAACACTAAATAAAAGATAAAAGCTTACAACACTATTTTTAAATTTTGAATTAGTTTATTCTATAAATAATCAATATATTAGTTCTTTTACTAAACTAGCGGCACGCTATGATGGCCGGTTTGACGTTTGTCCGCTCATGAAGTTCCGTATTAATTGATAACGACTTTGAAGGAAATAATTGTATTATAGTCGGCACAATCATAAGATTCCGATATGAAGGCTGTCATCACAGTGACAATACTGACAATAGTGAAGTACAATAAAAATCGATGCATTAAATAAACCGATTTATAAATTTAACCGATTATAAGTAATAAGACTTTCTAATCGTTTCGTTAATTAAGTTCGGAACGATAATTTATAAACCGATCTCTGATTGTTTTCTTAAAATCAGGTAAAACAGATGTAGCGTTGAGATTAACACCGAAAGCGATAATAAGACAATTTGACTAGTAAGTTAAGGTGAGGAAATTATATTAGTTATTAAAATGGAAATTTCATTAATCTAGTGAAAACGAAGAAACTATTAAACGGTTAATAATTATCCGATTTGAGTGGAAAAGGCTTAAAAACGTATGTATCGGGAATTTATAATAGCTACGAAAAATCGCAATGCTTTAGACATTTATTAAGGAATCTATAACTATTTGTATTTTGGGTGTGACATGGTAGCACATACTTTCGATTATAGTAATGTATCGATTATGGTCGATTCATAAATTGTTTCAAGAGGTCACATAACTATAAATCCAGCCTCCTTATAAAACATTGTAGTGACGTCTTAAATATTTGTTCAATTTTACACAATTTATGATGTAAACTGATTAAAATAAAATAAAATTATTTAAACAATTTATAAATAACACAAATAAGAAACAAGCAGGGATGGTTTACATATTTCGCCAGAATTTCTAGTATTTACCTATGTAAGGACGTATACATACGTCTAAATACTCGTAGTAAGTAAACAATATTACTCCAATTCGTTTAACCCGCTAGTTACTTGCGTTTAATATTACGGACTAATGCCTAATTAAAATATATAAATACTAGAAATAAGGCTAAACTGATTGTACCAAAATTCAGACTTAGCAAAACTCTTTCATGGGTAACTGCATTAAAATTTATAATAAAGTTCCGATACAATTAACAGAAATGCCGTACTGTAAACTTAAAACCCATGTCAAAAGCATTCTTATGACGAAAGGTTATTACAAACTTGATGAATATTTTAATGATAAATCAGCTTGGACATGAGTTTCGTATTTTAGCCGTAATTAGTAGTAAGTGCATCTGTAACTGTGAGTGGAGAAAGAGAAAAAAAAGACTCCTTGGGAGTTTCTTGCCGCTTCTTCTTCCAAGACCACTCGCCGTAGGGATTTGTTGAAGCGATGGCGTAACTTGACGTTCGATAAGTGTTTGTAAAAACCTACTTCGAAGAAATAAAAAAAAAAAAAAAATATTTAACAAACTGTGGGCAATTTTATAACATCATGCTACGAGCAATAGAAGCGATGTACCAATAAAATATGTTGCAAAAATGGGAAGAAGTGTTTATTTTCTGTAAACATAAAAACAATTTTCCAAAGCGAAGAGGAGGTGGATTCACAAGTACATTATGTACCTACTTATAAAGCTGCATTGATAATAAATTTAAACTGTGTACTGTATATGCACAGTAAATAGTGCATTGCATAATTTAACCAAAGTGACCTATCATTCTATCATTCACTACGAAATATCTTGACTTCATAGTATCATTACCAGCGGTTCAAATTAAAAATATAAGTATATTTCCGTAATAAGTAAATTGAAAACGTCCATACAAGGTTAGTTTGTGTTCATACATGACAGACGTCATATCGGAATCTTATGATTGTGCCGACTATACTTTATTGACGATAGTGATGTGCAGAGATTCATAAATTTTATCGAATGTAGTTTTAGGTTTAGGACTCAAAATTTATTTATTAAATTGATTTCTAAAATGTATACAAGTGTAGAAAAATCAGTTTGCACCATTTAAGGGGTGAATGTACTTGTGAATATGAACAATTTTCACTATGTGGACAAACCTCTGAAATCGCAAAAAAATATCAGCTGTTTCATACAAAAGGTAAAATTTTTATTTTTATATGATACTTATATACCACAACTCGGCATTTGGTTTTCTAAATTGAAAATTATTAGAAGAAGCTTGTGAACATGTGACTAAAGGAGACTGGGAAAAGGTTGTGAATAGAACTGTTAAATTAATAAGGGAAGATTATGAAAGAGATGTGAAAATAGATAATATTATAGAAAACGAACATATAATTATTAATGTAGGTGATGATAGCAGTGACGACAGTGAAAATAGTAGTATGGACGAATCTGATTAATTATGGCCTTTTGTGGCACCTTTTTTGGTATCTTTTGTATTCATATGTTTCTTGTGTGCATATAAAGTATGTATATTCATTTTCATTCAAATATTCAGTTCGTTCAAATAAATTAAATAAACATTTACATTTTTGTTTTATTAAACCTATTTAATCAGGTACAAAAACAAAACTTAATTGTTTTTTGTTCGAGAATAAATTGACATTCCACATCACTGTTGTAATGTGTCAAATCGGCCATCATAGCGTGCCGCTAGTTTATGTACTATTTACAATTATTATTTACATTCGACAATAAATTCAATAAACTCAACACTTGAAATTACACAACACACAATTAATAGTCCGTAAGTCGCAAAGTAAATTAAACTAATTAAGCGCGTCTAGTTTTTTCCAATGCGAATTTCGTACTGGCCAACTGGCCATAAAAAGCGTGCTTACATTTCGTTGTAAACAGCGTTGTAACCAACCAAAAACGAAGCGTTGTTCTTCCGAACGGAAATAAGCAGACTTTATTTCGCTTTCTAACACGCTCTTTACAACGACACATCCAAATTGATATCGATTCTTAACCTTAAGGCAATAGAAATAAAGTTGTATTCTTAAAAGAACAGGAGTAAGGTCGTTTATCCAACAAAATCAAACATCTTTATTGGGCATCGAAATAAGGTTCCTTAAAAGGATTCCTTATTAACATTTTATTTTGAGCTTTAAAATTATCACAGTAAGGTTGCTTATCTTGAATCATTATAATATAGTAATGACATTTTTGGATCTCAACCATAAGCGTTTAAACGAAATCAGCTTAAATCTTTAAGCACGCTTGGGCGCTTATTTTGATAAGCAGACTTAATTAAGTGCTTATCGTTTAAACGTCCACCTCTAGTCTCGATTGTCTAGTGTGTCAGTCATGTCACTGCATAACCAAACCAATGCCATCTTGTCATTTTGACATATCTGCCAAACGTCACAGTGACACGCGACATCTCTAAGACAAACTTGACTAGAACTACTGACTCAATGAATAGGCTGAATCGATAACAGATGGCGTTACCAGTACGTAAACAAGTCCATTATTTATTTTACTTCTCCGACATATATAAATACAATTAGGTATATGCAGTGAGTGCCTGTTCATGGGTATTCTTAAAGATATTTCTTTGTTCACTTACTACATTCAGAACAACCAATTTTTTGTGGAATAAAATTAAATGCACAAATGAGCAAGCAGCACTACCATTCTGCAACCGCCCTTGAGCACAGCAACGAAACATTACGTGACCACGACCGCTCTTACAAGAGATACGAGGGAGAAGATAGTAATTGCTAGTAGGTACCTACGATTCTTGTTTTAATACACAATCACAACATTCTTACAACTAACTGCCACAATAAGTAGGTATGTATGTATTGATACTTGGGTGTGATAGGTATATTACCTTCTATGTCGTATGCTATTTTGGTTTGATAAGACAAATTAATAAATATAGTTTTAAATAACATATTTATTGTCTCTATGGAGAACAAAATACTTGTAAACACAAAATATATGACACAATTATTTGTGAGACGTCGGGAAAAAGAGTCCTTATAATAATGTTGAGATGACAAAATACTGCATCCTTTGGGCTGTTAAACGAACGAAAAAACGAACATCAATAAAATTTGAGATCACAGTATACTTATCAATGTATAATTTATAGCATGCGTACTTATTGTATTGAATATCAATAATACAAAAAATCCCCAAATCATACAATAAATAAGTTTTTTTATATATTTCTCTTTAACAATCCAGCAAGCTTGCTATTTTCAAATGTCCATTCATAATATACAAATACACAAGCCTTCGCTTTTATTTCATTTTAATAAATAACTAAGTAGTAAGGGAATTAACAAACATCAATTTCACTGGTATTGTCAAATTAAGGACTAACCATGTTAGAATTAGTATTAAGTCTAATATAATAATAGCATCTAGGCATGACTCGGAATGTCGTCCTCACGAATATCTTTGGTGCTAATAAATACTCACAATCGTAATAATCAATTGTCATGATTTTCTAATTTAATTTATTAATTATTGATAAAAAGTATGGCAATAAATGTAAGCAGCGACAGATAATTAGAACATTATGTTTTGACGTTGGCAACCCTGGATAAAAAAAGGCATTATGGCGGGAACGCGATAGAGGTTTCTTGACATGTAACATTAAGAGAAAAATGTGTTAGTGTACATTTATTGTGAATAATATCGAATAATACTTAGTTAAAAGAAATGTAGATAGTGCACCGACAGTAGATATGTAAAAGGAGGACATTCTCAATGTAAACAGCGTGTGAACAAATATATGTAACCTATTCAAGGAATGAAGATGACGTTTTATTACAAATGCTTTATCTGAATGGAACCACAAGGGGAAGTTTATAAAACAATTATTGATTATTTTTACCTATGTACAATAAACTAACTGTACAAATATCTTACATACTCAAGTCAAACATATAGGGTAAGTGCTCCAGTGAATGAACACTTAAGCATCTAGTGAACTTTAAAAAATAATTACTATATGTTCCCTCTAATGCATACAGCCCATAGCTAGTTTTTGGTGTAAAGAATACATTCAAAAATAAGATTTAGGTTCGTTTTACCATATGTGATTAACAGTCTTTTAGATATTTAGCGATAAACAGAAAAATCCCCAAAAACCCAGTGAATGAACGAAATTTTCTAGTGAATGAACACAAATAAATCCAGTGAATGAACATATCTTTTCTTTATTAATTAAGTCACAAAAAGCTTCCAGCAGACTACCGAGTGGTGGTTGAGGCTCCTCTTGGATCTTCTGACCACTGCTTGGTAAGGACAACTGTGCCCTTGATGCGTAAAAAGGGCTCTCGTCCGTCTGGAACGCATCAAGTCTGGCACTATAACTCAGCAGATTGAGATGGACTCAGGGAATTCCTGGGTTCGTACCGATGGAGGCAGCTCTGCTTCGCTTCTGGGGACCCGAATATGTGCGCTGATTCAGCAGCCGATGTGATCCGACAGGGTATGGAATGTTTTACTCCTAACTCTGTCGTATCTGTTGGTGGTTAAAACCGGCCCTGGTACAGTGGTTCATACATTGCGGCATTTCACCGCAAGCGTGCCGCATACCAGGCCTGGGCATCAGCGTACCTACTCTTCGAAGAATCCATCTGCCTCCGAGCTTAAGAGAAGGCTCGACGCTGCCTCCCGGTCGGCTAAGAAGCAAATGTTCAGGGCGAAGGCCCAATTCATCGTCAGAATTGGCGAGCGACTAGTCGGGACCTACGGGAGTCGAGAATTCTGGTCGCTGGCTAAGGCTGTCGAGGGCAACTTCTGTCGGTCTTCTCTTCCGCCACTGCTATTATCAGATAAATCTGTTGTCCATACGGCAAAGGGGAAAGCCGAACTTCTTGATACCCTCTTTGCCGCCAACTCGACCTTGGATGATGGAGGGACCATAGTGCCTAACATCCCGCGGTGTGAGAGCTCGTTGAACGATAAAAGATATATTTTTTACTTAAAAATCGGTCAGACGAGCTCTACTGTCCCTCGATACCAAGAAGTCGAGTGGACCAGATGGCATTCCTGCAGTGGTGCTTAAGGCGTGTGCTCCTGAATTGACTCCAGTCTTAACGCGCCTATATATTCACGCTATCCTACACCACTGGAATAGTGCCGTCTTCGTGGAAAGTAGCCCTAGTTCATCCTATCCCCAAAAAGGGCGATCTTATTAAGCCGGCCTATTACAGGCCTATACCGATAACTTCCGTGCTTGCTGAGGTAATGGAGCGTATTATAAATGCAGGTCCTAGGATATCTAGAGGATCGCCAGCTGATCAGTGACCGGCAGAACAGGTTTCATTACGGCCGTTCAGCTAGCGATCTTTTAGCATATCTTACTCGCTGGTGGGCTCAGGCCCTTGATAGCAGCGGGGAAGCATTGGCGGTCAGCCTGGATATCGCCAACCTGGTCTGGCAAAGTGCTCTTCTCGCGAAGCTTCCATCTTACGGTCTCCATGAGAGGTTATGCAATTGGGTAGCCAGCTTTCTATCCGAACGATATATAAAGGTCGTAGTTGACGGTAGTTGCTCAGATATGAAACCTATAAACGCTGGTTTTCTCCAAGGGTCTGTACTGTCTCCAACTCTGTTCATTCTGCATATTAATGATATGCTGGAGCATGTAAACGGCATTCATTGCTATGCGGATGACAGCACGGGAGATGTATGTTACACAGGCCGTAAAAACTCCTCTCAGTCTCATGTGGAGGATTGCAGAATCAAACTTGTGTCTGAAGTCGAGAACTTTCTGGAGCAAGTCTCGGAATGGGGACGACTCAATTTATTTATTTATTTAACACTTTGTTGTTTGTACACCAAAATTTAGTTGAGTTCAACCCCACGAAGACAAAAAATTTGCCCGTTTTCCCCTAAGAAAACCTCATTTGTCATGGCGGCTCAATTCCAGGGTACCGCGCTCACCATTAGTAAAAGTGTTGGGATTCTGGTTGTTGACATTTCGAGTGACGTGCAGTATCGGTGTCACCTGGAAGCTAAAGTCAAAAATTGGCCCCAAAAAGCTTGGCGTCCTGAACCGGGCGAAGCAGTACTTTACTGCGAAGGATCCACTGATGCTTTATAAAGCTCAGGTCAGGCTTCACTTAGCTCGTCTGCTTTAACGTCAGCCCTTCAGGCTATAAAAAAAAAACGAAAACTATTACTTGGATATAATGAAAAATGTTTGTTCATTCACTGGATTTCAAAAACCAATAAATGAACATGCCTGTCCCAATACTAGCCCAAGGTTCATTCATAAAGTAACTCCCAAAAGACAGGCCTTATAGCATTAAAATATATTATACTATACTTATAATAAATCTGTAGAGAGGTCAAATCTGTACATTAAATATATTTCCAAAATAACTATCAGGGGGTGACTAGGGATCGATACTGATGCCAAAAATGCAATCAGTAAATTTTTTGTCTGTCTGTCTGTCTGATGTATAACCGTTATAGAAACAAAAACTACTCGACGGATTTTAACGAAACTTGGTACAATTATTTTTCATACTCCCGCGCTTGTTATAGTATACATTTCATCACGCTACAATCAATAGGAGCAGAGCAGTGAAGGGAAATGTTGGGGAAACGGGAGAAGTTACTCCATTTTTTAAGCTTCCGTCGCGTGTGCAACCTTAATGGTTAAAGCTACACAGAAATCATGTATGACGGAAATGTTCTCCTTAAAATTATATAAAAAATATTCCACGACAGCATATGTCTATCTTTTATGGTTGACTCACAATAACACGTGTAACTCCCGATAGCTTAGCAGTTCGAAGCTTTCTGATTAAGTAAACCTATATTTTATCTACTCTTACGTTTATGACACTTAAGTGGGTGAAATAAAGGGGTGAAGTTTAAACGAAATTCACGCGGGCGAAGCCGCTGGCAAAAGCTAGTTTAGTATAATTGGCTAAAATCTCAACTTAATCGATTTGAAATACAATATTAAACAATTCTATTTTATCATTACACAACTAACTTCACGAAAATACTGCAGTTATTGTTACAATCTCAAATCAAACTCGAGTCATCATACCTGACTCGTAAATTCTGGCTCGAACAAATTCTCAGTTTCTTATAACCGACCACTTTAGACGCTCGTCATTTTGAAATGAACAATGTCATTAGGATTGAATGTTGCTATTAGTGTAGGAGATAGAGTTGCAATAATGAAAAAAAAATACTCCGTTTCGTAGAAACGCCCTAATTTCTTATTTTTTGGGAAAAACTGCGTTTTGTTCATTCACTGGGGGGTGTTCATTCACTGGAGCACTTACCCTAGTATTTGACGTTAGTTGTTTTTATATTATACAAATACAAAATACTTTTAATATTTTGCCGTAGTTGACTATTTACTGTTGACTAAGAAGGCATTTCATATAACTTCGTCAAATATCTGAAAAGTAAAAATAAGAAAGCTTAAAATTTATTCGAGTTAAAAAATAGGTAAGTTGTAAATAAATGGTGAAGAAATTACAATTTCAAATTACCTGCAATATTCTGTAGGGAGCGTCAACGTTTTATACCACAATATTGCACTCAAAGCAATACTCCATGTTCGTAGTGGTCCAAACAATAAGGCCATTGTTCCATACTCAAGCCAAAAGAAGTATGCCAAAAGCGATTGTATTGTAAGAAGAAATATAAAAGGCAAATTTTTTATCAAAAGTCTTAAGCCTCTTATGTTTTGACTGCATAACCGATTTTCTATACTATGTGCCAATACAAGTATGAGTGGGATCTGCACAAACATCAGTTGCACTGCTCCATACATATATGTTAAAGGTTCAGGTAAAAATGATCCTCTGATCAATATCCCCCATGCGAAAATAGCTCCTATGTATCCATCAATTAGTTCTCCAATAGCCCAGGGTCCAAACGGTACGTATATGGCATATAACACTATTGGATAGAAAATTCTATCAATTTTACTTAATAACCAAACTCTTCTCAGAATTTGCCGAGTGGTTTTACGACGGTATTTTGGTGGCCGCTTCTCGAATCTCAAAAAAACTAGTGGAAGTACGTTTATTATGAGGAGTATTGAGAATATTGTCTGAAACTGAAAAACAATATTATGAATGAAAACCCATATTTAGGTACCAATATGTTACAATTTACAATAATGTGCCCTAGTTAAACCTTTTTCCCTAACTTGCACGCCTTTATCTAATGTATGATGGAATATAATTCAATCATCGGTGGCCACCTCCAATCTTACCTTTTTATTTCTGTGTTAAGTCAAAGTCGTATCTACACATTTAGTCCCGAATTCAAGCTGAAGGACGCAATTTTTCTCATTATTATGATCGTTTTGGAGGAAAGTAAAGCAATCGTTTCAAGACCACAGGAAAGGAGATGTTTCAAAATGTATGGAGCCCCGGCCACCACTTTGTACACCATACTCAAAAATGGAGAAACACAATTAAAACAGTTTTCAATCATCCAATTCCTTTAAATTGCTTTAGTTTTGTGGTATAACACAAAAATGTACACTTAAAATTGCAACACAAAAACAAAAGTCTGTCATGGCGGTAAGCTGTCATCACACGTCATGTTGGTTAATTTGATAGAAGTTTGACATATGTACCTACAATTCTGTCATTTAAAGTGACAGTAGACAGTTCGCGATCTATGATCAATGACAACTTGGCAAGACGCCATGTTGAAAATTGATAAAAATGAATTATAAATACAAAATTTGTACCAGAAAAGTATGCATTTAAGCAATTTATCTTTATTTTTCCCAAATTCCATGAATTTTTCTCGATTTTTCGAGGTACTGTACATATTGTGGGCCGGATTTGAAACATCTCCTTTCCCTTAGTCCTATAAACCTGATGTTTATTGTGATTCATAACACGGTTACAGATTATCCTGAGTACTAAATAGTAACTTTCCTAAACAAATATGATTTTACATTATTGAAAAACTGTTTTTTTTTAATGTAGCATAGTATCTAACTAGCATACAAATAGGTACTTACCACAGCTCCAGCGTCTGACATCAGAAGTATCCGAGGTGTAATTTCAAATCTAATTGAAGAACCATCCAAAGAAAATGGATGTACAATAGATGTTTCCTTTCCTTGTTCATCAATTGCAGTAACATACAAATTATGTACACCACTTTTAAACAAATGAGGCAACCATTTACATACATACAAAGGATGTTCTACAAATCTGCACGCCATCCAACTCTCTTTATCAAACGATATTTTTACACTAGTGATATCCACATCACTAAATGCCAGTATTCTAATATAAGTAGATTCTTGCATTAGTTCAAGAGGTTCATGGCCAGGTAAAACGTACTGAGCATGTTTTGGATTGGTTACTAACACAACTGGCCACGTATTATGCTTCTGATCCGTAAACGAGAACATGCCGTGATCAATCGCAGACAACCTAAACTTTCTGTTGTCTTTCCAGTCACTTAACTCCAGCTCTAGAAATCCATATTTATGTTTGGTATACATCCTTGGAACCAATCCCCCCATAGCATGTAAGTGGCCGCAAAAATAAACTTGTGACGCACTGCTACTGCCAATCAACTTCCGTAAATCTAATCTCTCAGATTCCCTTTCAAGACACAATATGAAAGAGGTAGGATAGTGACCGAACCAAACAATATGATCAGCATTATTCTCCGCCTCTATTTTTAGTCTTTCTAAGTTCTGTTGTTCTTGTGCATCCAAGATACCAATAAAATTAAAGGGCCTTCTTAACCCAGGTTCTGGACAAGCATCAATACCCAAGAAGGCAGCATTTACGCCGTTTTTATTTACAAAATGCACATATGATCGAGCATGATTAGATCCTTGAACGGAATAATTACGAAAATAATTCTCTTCTGCATTCAGAGTTCGGATATTGAAATTATCTGAAATTAACATTAACAATAACGTTACTTTAAAGAGTTCTTATATTATGTAATAGCAAATTCTTCTCTACAATAGAGAAATTTAAAACAAATAAAAAGTCGAAAAATAACAAGCATTATTCAAAGATCTTGAAGATGTAATATTCATCTTTAATGTAGATGTAATATCACCTAATTTATAGCACAAGAAGAAACAATTTTCGAAATAGGATTAGCAGTTCACCATTGGAAAGTTTTACCCAGGTTTAACCGCTATATTGCTTATCTATGATATCAAGATTTTATCTCTAGATTAGATCTCATGAATCCTATCTTGGTACAATTCCGCCCTCCTTATCTATTTCTCACCATTCAAATATTATCTTAAGAGTAATAGTTTCAGTAGTGAAAAACTATTTCTCTTTGATGTACAACTTATAATCTACTAGCGACCCGCCCCGGCATCGCACGAGTGCAATAACTATTTAATGGATGTTATTATACATATAAACCTTCCTCTTGAATCACTCTATCTATTAAAAAAAACCGCATCAAAATCCGTTGCGTAGTTTTAAAGATTTAAGGACACAAAGGGACATAGGGACAGAGAAAGCGACTTTGTTTTATACTAAGTAGTGATACAAATATTATAGATGCCAAATTCGATCTGTCCGTGACACTTTCACAGCTAAACCGCCGATCAGATTTGGATGGAATTTGAAATGAAAATAGTTGAAGACCCAAGGTCACATATTTATTGGCTACTTTGTTTTTCAAAAACCATCCATCCCCAAAGGGGCTGAAATAGAGGATGAAAATGAAAAGTCTAATCCCGTTTTCGTGAAATAAACGAATTCCACGCGGACAAAGCCGCAGGCAGAAGCTAGTCTAAAGTATAATTATACTTAAAAAACATCATTTAAAAGCAAAGAAACAACAAAAGCTATTTATCTAAACTATAGTATTAAAATTTAGTAAGACATAGTGCAAACACTGTTACCGAACCATGAATCTCACAAGGAACCCAACAAGGTCTACTAATACTGGATTGGATCACTGAAGTAAAGCAGTAGAATACCACATAGTTGTTCTTATGCTACGGCTACACTTGCATCTTAAGGTGTTAATTAATGTGCTAATGTAGTAAATTAAGAAGAAATTACACTTGTTAAAATTGTCATTTACTCTTTTTTCATGTATTAGGAATTTATGTTAAATAGAGCTTAGGTAACAGGTTTCTATAATAATTTATTTAACATAAACTCCTAATACATGAATATCTAAGTAATTGACAATTTTGTCAAGTCTAATTTCTTCTTACCACATTAGCATGTTAATCAACTCATTAAGATAAACTATATCTTCTTCATTCATTCTTCATTGAAACATGAGTATTGTTACCACACAAAAATGAAAAGGTTGGGCAATGTTATACATACAAAGCTGAAAAACTGAGCAGTAATGATGTAATGACACGTGTAATGTGTATGCAAAATGCAATTACCATGATTTCCTCGGATATCTAACCAAGTTGTATGTTCTGTGACTCCCGATTCCTTTATTATATTATGATAATACACCCATTCATATTTCACTTGAGAACTCCCCACATTATCTTTGGCTTTGGCATCAGTGAGATCTCCCGTTGCCAGAACAACGGCTGGTTTAATTATCTTAACTGTACTATCACAAAATTGTTGGAACTGTGTTATTCTTCCAGGATCACGGAAGATACTTATATGGATGTCAGATATCTGTAACATAAATTAGTTCAATGATTAATATTCATTTTAGAAGGAACATCTAAACAATAGAATATGCAACACGTGGATGCGAAAGCTCATTGGTAATTTACTAACACTATACCAAGCGAAAATTTAATAAGGTATGATATACTCTCAGGTATTTGTGAATAGCTCATATGTACACTGCTCTCTTACATTTTATGATTCTTTGTTGGGATTGTTTTATTGTCACACCCAATATAATTTCAAGCACAATAAATATACCTTATTAAAACAATGCAAGGACACACAACGCTGCTATTACAAATAGAGTGAATGATACATACCTGTACAAACCATATAAGATTTTTAGGAGTATCAGCAATTCGGCCATACTTTCCACCCAAATAAGTAGTGAAATTTTCTACCACCATTTGTTTTTCAGTGTAAAAATTATGATCTGTCGAAATCAAGTTCATAAAATTTGCCACTAAAATAGACACAAGCACTAACAAGGCCAATAGTATTATCACATTTCTTGAAAAAATCATGGTCATAGGTAAAGCTAGGAAGCAATCTCGTTTTTAAATTATTCCGGAAAAACTAAATCAAATTCGCCGTAGTTTACGAGTAACACTTGTCTTACACATAGTTTAATATTTTGTTAGGTACTTATAAATGTAATGGGAATATTGGGAATTACAATACTATTAAAAATCAATACACCATAATTTCCTTTCAGCTGTTATATTAATAAGATTGAAAATTGATCTTGTCTTGCTTTGATGCCTTTGTCTTTGTGCCAGAAAATCCAGAAATAATAATTAAATTGACGAATGACAAAACGACTTTGTTGTTGCCATGTTCAGATTCAGACAGCACCAGCAGTGACAGCTGACAGGCTGACGCAGCTGACGCTGACAGCCTGACAGCACCATAGAGATATTACACTAGAGTGGGTGAGCCATACGGCTGCCCATACATTGCAATCGCCCCCGGTTAGAAAGAGAAACAACGATAACGGTAATTACCTATCTCTCTCCGATCCCGAGGAGCCAGAAAGAGAAACTTGATTACTAAAAATGAAATACAACAGGACTGAGCACTCGCAGCTGAAAAGCGAGTCGAGCGAGATAGTTACAACAGGAGCCCCTGTATCCCTTTCTAACAGGGTGACAATAAGATTTTATTATTGTGAGACAAACTCAATCTTGCAATCTTTCTACTCTTAGTTTAATATAAACTCATAGGTATTGAAGTATTATCATGAGCAATAGGCTCAGGGATTGGGAATGGATGAAGAAATAAATAAAACAAATAGTACCTATCTACAAGATATCGACAAGTAGGTAAAAACAGTTCAAATAAAGGCAGTAGAATTATTTTAAACCATTATAATACTTTTTAAATATGACTAAATAAAATTGTTTAATAAGTTTCTGTTTTAAGTAGTCCAATTTGACTACCGAAATGTCGTAACGAATTTAATTTCGTTTCATGAAATATATTTTTAAATTCAAATAGGAATTACCCGCTTTCACCAATTGTAATTCGTGTGGCTCTTCGTCATTTGTACATTGTACAGGTCAGAGGTAACAAATGCAGAAAGACAGAAAGAAAGAAAGAAAGAAAGAAAGAAAGAAAGAAAGAAAGAAAGAAAATATTTTTATTCGTGGGGCCACAGCAACATAAAAAATAACATCTAATACAAACCTAAGTTTTAAAAATAAGAAGAAACAAAAACAAAACCGACTTCGATATAAACAATAGGTACCCTATCTAAGTATAATTAATATTTATATGCTTGAACATATTATTTATTTATTTATTATTTATGTACACAACAGATTATAATATAGAAATTACATTTAAGTAAGGATGTACAAAGGTACTGCTTATTCCTTAAGCAGTACCTTTGTACCTTTATATTATTTTTAAAAAGGATCATGCAAATAAAATGGAGGAAAATTGAATTAAATTAAACGCATAGTAAACTTTGAAAAAGCAACTGTAGGTAGCTATATTTGTGTGTGTGTGTGTGTGTGTGTGTGTGTGAGAGAGAGAGAGAGAGAGAGAGAGTGGGTGTGTGTGTTTGCCGTCAGAATCTCATAAACATGGCTTTCACGGTGTTTTACGATGTATTATGATTTCTCGAAAAAAATCATAACTCGGAAATTATATTTCCACTCATCCCCCACTTCCAACCCCAAACGCAGATACCGCAAATCTATAGCGCAACCCTTTCTGCTCCTAGTTTAATATAAACATATAAGTATTGAAGTATATCATGAGAAATGGGCTCAAGGATTAAGAATGGATGAAGAAATAAATAAAACAAATAGTATCTATCTACTCGATATCGATTTTATTAATTGAACTTTTAAATGAAAACTGCATACGACTGATTTTTTTTTATAATTTTTTGCTTCACGTGTATACTGCTGAGCCATTTTTGTCGCATTTTTTCATTTATTGGGAAACTGGAATATTAGTACAATAGTAAGAACCTTACTGAAACACACAATACGGGAATTTATAATTCATGGTCACCACAGTTGTTAGATTCATAAAAATGTCAAATCATCTACGTCATTATGACATTCATGCGCTTTAACGGGTTACCATTAGAAAAAAAATAGGATAGATATTTTATATTTATATTTTCTTTTAGGAATTTATATACCTACAGCGGAATTAATGCAATTATAATACGATGACTTAAGCTTGTTAAATTAACAATAATACACAAGTGTTTTAACCAAGTTTTGAAAAACAAAATGTTTGTTCAAATATATTTTTAAGCTGGCAATATGAAAGAACGAGACACAGGGGCCTCGGTTGTGGCTATCTCTCTCGACTCGGATTAGCCTCTGTGTTAGGCGCAATAGAAAATATGCACGCATGCAGAAAACAGAAAATATGAAAAATGCACGCCGAACGTGTCTCGCGAAAAAAAATAATTATGACGATTTGTGCTGTTAAATTTTGTCACAAGGTCACAACACTTCCGAAAAGCAAAAGAAATGTAAATAACATCACTTTTCACAGGTTAGCTTTTCATAGTATCTTGTATTTAATTAGGTTTAAAAAAATCGGTTAGTGCTTCATTTTAGACCGAGCGCTTGTATGACTAGGTACTGTCATTCTATACTATAATTCTTATTCTAAGAATATTACTTTTTTCTAGCAAGTATATACTTATTATAATGATTCTACAGAGTAGTACCTATGTAATATTTTTGAACGTTTCAAATCCTTACATATTATAAAAAGAAGTCCTGTTTTCTATCTTTCTGTCTGTCTGTCTGACTGCGATAAACTCGAAAACTACAAAACAAATTTTAATACGGTTTTCAACAATAGAAAGAGTGATTCTTAAGACAGGTTTAGGTATATAATTTATTATACTTTAATGTAAATTACTAGAAATTCGGCGATATAATATGTGGATGAGGTTTCGCCAACTGTGTGCTTAGTACGAGTTTTATTTGACATAACGTGCTCACTACGTAAACTAAAATTTGTATGGGATCGAAGCAGAGACATCTAGCGGAAACGTGAAGGAATCAAAATAGCGAGTACGAGTTTACGCGATCACGTTTACGAAAGTAAAGTCAACTGTCAGTGGTAAACGTCACGTTTACAGTGCGCCCAACTTATCTCTGAAATGGCAAAAATTGGAACTAACAAAAAGTCATTCATAAGTACGTTGTGGTCATTCATCTGTCAGTTACTAGTGTGCAATGATTGGTCAAATGAATGTCAAATGCGTCCGACAGCGCCTCTTTCGTTTCAATCTTAAGTTGGGTTTACTATACGTATGGTTTCTCGAACATTGCGCGAGTACAAGTGGCATATTTGACAGTTCGTATACTTAACTTGCGAAAACTCAGGGAACGTGTTATCGAAAAGTTTTCACGTGTAATTTACTAGTGAAATCATAAAAAAGATGGTCTATTATTTTAATTACACTTTTGTTTTGTTTGTTGAAAATTCTGTCTGGATATTTGTATTTGCTGGGAGCATAATTGGGTGTCTGTCTGACTGGCGTGATCTCATCTCTGGCGTTCCTCAGGGTGGTATTCTGTCGCCCCTACTTTTCTCAATTTTTATTAATTTTCTCACTCCTCTTCTTGGTTGCTCTTTCCATCTTTACGCCGACGATCTGCAAATTTACACCCATACTGACATAGCAAACATAAATAGTGCCATTAAGAAAATAAACGATGATTTGGACAATGTCAGTAGCTGGTCTCACAAATTCGGGATTAATATCAACCCCAGCAAATGTCAGGCGATCGTAATAGGGAGCCCGCGTCAGACGGCCAAAGTGGATATGAACTCGGTGGCACCTGTCATGTTTGAGAACAACATAATCAAATACTGCTCTAATGTCAAAGACCTCGGCATCTTCATCGACAGCAACCTTAGCTGGAATGTGCAAGTCACTGAAGTCTGCCGTATTGCGACTGCATCACTCACGACTCTGAATCGGCTCAGGCACTTCCTGCCTACTGATACAAAGGCTTACCTAGTTCAAGCGCTCATTTTTCCGATCATAGACTATGGTGATGTGTGCTATTTAGACTTAAATGAGGCTCTTTTAAACAAGCTGGATCGTCTTATAAATAATGCCGTTCGCTTTGTTTTCTGTCTGCGTAAATATGACCATATCTCTGCTTTTCGCTCAAAGCTTAAATGGCTTCCTATCCGCGAGCGACGGCGACTTCGGATGCTTTGTTCACTGTTCTCCATTCTTTTTGATCCCCTTTCGCCGGATTATTTAACATCCAAATTCCAATACCTATGTTCTTCCCATGAACGGCAGCTTCGGTCTAGTGAGTCTTTTGTCCTCTCTATTCCGCTGCACCGGTCTGGCTTCGTTTCTCACTCATTCACCGTCCAAGCGGCACGTGCGTGGAACTCGCTCCCCGATCAAATCAGAAGACCCGGTAACAAGCTTACCTTTAAAAATAAATTACGAACTCATCTGCTGGAAAGCGACAATTCAGTTACAAGTTAATCATCATCCATTAATGTCTCTTATATATTATGCTTAAGTATATAATTATTATGTATTTATAAATTTATAATTATATATGTGTATGTATTATAATATTTATTTATATATTGTATTTATCTGTGTCTGTATGTACCTATTCTTGACATATATATGTATAGTATATACGAATATTTATTTTTGATATATCAGATGTAACCGCTCTTCGTGTATTTCTGTTTGGCCCAATGGTTAGCTGGTAGAGAATGCAGTTTAGCATTAAGCTCGCCATTTGTACCGTAATATGTTATTGTGGTCAATAAAGTTTCAATAAATAAATAAATAAATAATTACGGCCACAAATCTCAAAGTGAATGAAATTATAGAAAAGTGGTATTTGTGTTGTTCGCGTTCCGGTGAATACTTTTGACGTGACAACGTCTTATAAATTGGTTTGCCGGGAGGCACTTCAAGAAACTGCGTTAGTAAGCTCCGCTCACGTTCCTTGGTAACAGTGTACAGAAAATGGTACAGCGCCATCTATGATTAAGTAGAGTAACTAGTTTGTTACCTCACTTAGTTGTGACTAATGGTTAATGGTCTAACGGTTAGCAGCGCTAGATGGCGGATGGTGTTACAATGTTTTAAATATAATTCTTTGTATACGTTTACCCCATGAAGATACGGGAACGCAGGGTCAACTTCACAAATAACCACAACTGCTTGCAAACCCAAAATAGCAGTTTATTATAAAACCAAAGAAGTCGACACATTGCCCTTTAAAAATTTTTCTCTTATATAAACTCCACGTTACACTCGTTAGCGCGTTTCACAAATTGGTACAATGCCATCTTGTTTACAAGTGAGGAACTATTTAACAAAAATAAAAGATTAAACTTAAATTGCTTCCGCCTTCACATGACGGTTAGACAGTATAAATAAATGTTTTAAATTGTTACTATTATTTCATCCTTCTTCCTACTATACGAATGAATATTCACATTAAAATTATTTTACCACTTAAAGTCGTTGTCACGTAAAACTTTCGCCCGTATACCGCTACGTTACAGGCAACCAATTTTTTATGATAGACAATATATTTTTTTTTTGGATATGGCGTTGGTGTATTTACACTCAGCCAAAAACAAGTGAAATGTGGGATAAAATGAATATTTACATTTTCTAACCTACAAAAACATCTAATCAAGAAATACTTAAAACAAAGACAATAATGTATACATATTACAATATTTATAAATTATTTTTTCTATATCATCATAGATATAGGTACATTATTGACTTAAAATAGTTAAAATTATTGTGCTTTAATGGCTGAAATTGTTGGAATGTTGTATTAAAAGTCTAGTTTATAGCTATAACGTGGTTTTATTATTCCGTTTTACACAATGTAATATAAACGACATAGAACAAAATCACCATTTTTTCAGACAGTTTAATACAAAAACTTATTCTTCTTTTATCCTACCAGTTGCCAGCCTCACTATTTAAAACTGTACATACATAAGATGTATTTATTATTATTAATAAAGTAAGTAAGTATTGCATTGTATTTGGACAGAAATGTTTCAATCTTTTTCCTTAGAAATTGTTTATGGCTGCTGCTCAAGATGAGCGGGATTATAATCTAGCGCTATCGCCATAATTAAAGAAATAAATAGTCATCTTAAGAGTTTTTTTAATTTTTGTGCAAAGAATTGCACCGGCGCGGCAAACAAATGAAGCCGGGCTCCTTATTTTATTTATAGTGCCACCAACTTATCTGTTCAGTAAACGGATGTCGCTAGTGCAGCGTCAATGTTACCATATATTAAAATTTGGCGACTGTCAAGGGAGCTCAACAACTTTGAGACCTATGATTTTTACCAGATGTTGCACATAATTCGATGGTAAATGATGACAAAGCCTTTCCGACGAATATAGACACACAATTTGGGCTGTGGCTACTAACTTAAACTACCATGCAATGACAGCAGTAACATAGGATGTTAACATTATCTCAATCCATCAGGGCCCACTATTAAGCACATGTCTCTTCTGTTAAATATAGATTAGGTGTTGCATTTGTTTATTAAATGGTAACCCTAATGCCTTGTCAACTGTCATACGTCACTGTCAACCTGTCTCTTCCCTTCTTGCTCCGTGAACCTGTATGTACCGGCATATAACCTCACCTCTGTCTGTAAAACATAATAATTGTAATATTAGTATCAGTGTTCAGTAAAAATAAATATCGTCAAGAATACCACTGGAAACGAGACTTATTATTTCCAAACATCCAAAACAACTAAGGCTTGGAATACGCAGATTCCACTGGATTGGACGTCTGGTGATCTCGTGTCGCTTCGTTCAATTCAATAGTTTCAACAGGTTATGGGCCCAGTTACCCTAGCCTTATGTTGAAAATATATAAGTTTGGAGGAATCTTTGTGGATCTCAGAACGGATATTGTGGTTTCTTGTGAGTTGCAATGGAGGCGGATCGGAATACAATTACCGAGCCACGCCACATGGGTCATAACGATGCTGAGCGAGCTTCTCCCCTGAGTGCTTCTAATACGATGGATAACTCAAGAGGCTTTTATGTGAATGTTCCCTTTGAAAAGTTGGACGGTGTGAGTAATTATTCCATATGGAAATTTAATATGAAAATGACACTTGTGATGGAAGACTTATGGTGCTCTATAGAAAACCCTGAATTGGTCGACAGAACCAGAGATATGCGTGCTCTCGCCCGCATTAGTCTTTCTTTGAAACCTACCTGCATTCAATATGTCAGGAATGCATCAACTGCTAAGGAGGCCTGGAATAACTTAAGCAAAGTTTTTGAAGATAGCGGTTTTAGTCGCAGGGTCAGCCTTTTACGCAAGTTGCACCGTGCCAAGTATGATGATTTCAACAATATGGAATGTTATATTGAGAATATTATGACCTTGTGCAACAGCTGGCTGATATTGGAAGAACAATGTTGTAGATGTTGAGGTAGTTGTCATACAGTGGTTTTGTTATAAAACTTGGTAACTGTACTGTATATTGGGAATCGCGCAAGCAGCGTTGTGTTGCACTTTCGACTTGTGAAGCAGAGTTTTTGGCTCTGAGTGATTCTTGTAAAGAAGCATGTTTTGTTAGGAATTGTTTGTATGAAATTTTTGATAAACATGTTAACTGTAGAATCTTTAGCGACAATCAAAGTGCAATAAAGTTGCTTGAATCCAAAGAATACTGTCATAAAAGGACTAAGCACATTGATCTTCGCTACCATTATGTGAAAGATATTATTAAGGGGAAGAATGTAACCACTAGTTATTTACCCACTGAGAAAATGGTAGCTGATTTACTTACTAAGCCTTTAGCAAGTTGCAAACATGATTGTTTTGTTACTGACTTGGGTCTTTCTAGTGTAAAGTCAGTAGTCTCTTAAATGTAGAGCTCACAGGTTTTTGTTTAAAATGGAGCAATTGTGTTTTTTTGCTGTACTATTCAGTTGTAGTAGAGTGTCCATGCTAGACATGAGGTAGAGACAATGTAGAGATTGAGTAATTAACTTGTAATGTTAATTGTGTTTGTTTAGTAGGCCTACATTGTTGAAATTCTTTCTCATGTTACGCATGAGGGGAAGTGTTAAATATAGATTAGGTGTTGCATTTGTTTATTAAATGGTAACCCTAATGCCTTGTCAACTGTCATACGTCACTGTCAACCTGTCTCTTCCCTTCTTGCTCCGTGAACCTGTATGTACCGGCATATAACCTCACCTCTGTCTGTAAAACATAATAATTGTAATATTAGTATCAGTGTTCAGTAAAAATAAATATCGTCAAGAATACCACTGGAAACGAGACTTATTATTTCCAAACATCCAAAACAACTAAGGCTTGGAATACGCAGATTCCACTGGATTGGACGTCTGGTGATCTCGTGTCGCTTCGTTCAATTCAATAGTTTCAACATCTTCTCATATTGAGAAGGTAAAGACCATAGTTCACCATACTGAACAAGTGCGGTTTGGCAATGTTTTCCTTTACCGTTATAGCAAGTGACATTTAAATGCTTAAAACGCACATAACTTAAAAAAACGGAAACATCCAAAAATAAAAGAATTACGTAGGCCAACACAGTCAAATTTTACTTTTTCATATAAAAATTTAAATTTCAGGACAAGAGAAATAAAAGATCCATTGTTATTGACTATAATTGTTAATATTTTTATATATTTTATAAAAATAATTGTCATGGTGATCTCTGAATTTGACGGGGTTCCACACGAGAAATCCCTGTGGAAAATGATGCCGATACGCCAGAGAAATTTCTTCAGCTTTTTTCTTTTCACTCATTAGCTTGTAAACAAATCGTTCACTAACTCCTGTAACAAAGACATAATATTATATGAAGTATAAAAAAATTAGATACCAAATATATTCAGTGACAATTTAATCGATTATGCAAAGATAAGTGAGGAACATAAAATAACTGAATTATTTAACAGGACTATTAATTAACTTGCAATAGCAACACTAACCTGTAGCAACGGCGAAGCGTTCTGCCACTTTTTTAAACGTTATTTTCGGAGTTAGCAGGCGATTTTCTTCCCCCATGAAAGCTAAAACTTTTAAAATAACTAATCGTGCAATGACTTCTAAGAGGCTCAGGCATTTTTAATCACTTTTTGCAATTAAAATTGAATTAAAACACATAGAGCACTCGCACTTCAAAAAATTGACAGCGGACATGATATTTCAAAATTGACGTTGTCTTTTTTTAGTTCCATTTTTTTCTACTGAACAGATAAGTTGGTGGCATTATAATGAAATTTTTATTCACTAATCACATTTATCTATGTTCCTATTAAAATTAAAACATTAGCTTTTCTCTATGGCATTATTATAACAAACGTTTAGGTATCTATTAAAAATGGCGATATAAGCATTACAGTTTGAATAGTAACTTTTCATTAATACTTTAGTAAGAAAGGAATAACCTTCTTTATTTGGTAGGATTCTGTCACGACGTTTTGTTGCCAACATAACAATAAATGGTTTCTGCGAATGAACGTGTGAATAAACGTGCTGATACGCGATCGAATTGGTTATGACGTTTGACACTCGTACTCGCAACGCAACTTTTCGATAGTCACCGTCACTCACGTTTTGACGGATGACGTGTAGGTGAACTTTTCGATGCAACTCGTACTAAGCACACTGGGAGCTTTCCACGCGAACGCCGCGTAAACTAGCACAAATATAGTTGAGTAATGTACTAGCAAACTCAAGATCTATATTAATAAAAAATCGGCCAAGTGCGAGTTGGACTCGCGCACGAAGGGTTCCGTACCATTATATATAAAAACGCTAAAAAAATCTGGTCTGTTATATGAAAGCCTCACTTAAATATTTACTTTAGTTTTTTGTAGCCACAAGCAACGCCATCTCTTGGACCGAAAGGTAACTAATTTATTGCTGAAGCGTCGAAGCCATATTTCGACTTAAATATTTATTTTATTCAGGGTTTTAGTATTTGTTGTTGTAGCGGCAACAGAAATATATCATCTGTGAAAATTTCAACTGTGTAACTATTACCGTTCATGAGATACAGCCTGGTGACAGACGGACGGACGGACGGACGGACGGACGGAAGGACGGACGGACAGCGAAGTCTCAGTAATAGGGTCCCATTTTACCCTTTGGGTACGGAACCCTAAAAATGCTACAAAAAAGTCCGCGATAGCATGTCTCTATCTCTTACGGTTGACTCACAATAACCACTTTTATGTTAAACATTTTAATTAAAAACATCACGTTATTCAAAGCTATTTTCTGTAGTTCAGTATTAATCCTTATCCAAATGAATATGTTAGTTAGCTTAGGCATTTAATGCAGATCAAAGTTGCCTGTTACAGTATATCAATCAGACGGGTATATAGTTTTTGAGATATTGTCGTTAGAAGTAATTAGCAGCGCGGGCGAAGCTGCGGGCGGACATGTTATGTTGCAGAACGACGTCTGCTGGGTCAGCTAGTATAAAATAAAAGTAAAGATTTTAAAATGGAACCAAAATTTTGTTTGTTTCATCAAAATACATCAAACAAAAAGTTTATTGAAGTTATACTTCTTTTGGCGCGATGGAGAAAAATGATGAGGGTGAATTTGCGCACACCGACACCTAAATTTAACAGCATGAAATTCGTTTTGCGATGCGCGCGCAGCTGTATGAAGTTGCCGGCTAACCACTCATACTCATTGGCCTATTGGCCTTTGTCAATGTAAAGTTGCAACGTGCACACCGATAGATGGCGTTAGGAGCCTAAAAATTTTGAAAGTTTCTGAAAATATTATTAAATTATTAAGTTATTTATATAATATTTTCTATCGTAAAATTATATATTGCAGTGCTCATAAAAAACAAAAACAACGGCACAATGTGCGTTTTCTGAACGAAATTCTCCAAATAAATTTGGCGAAGCGTCATCTGACAACAAATAGAAGTACTATTTCAACACGTTACAAACAGTACCTCGTAGAAGTTATCCTAATGTTTCATAGATGGCGTTAGTATGAAACATTTTCATGAGTTCACGGTTTGAAAATAATTGTTTGTGGCACATTGACATGACATAATATGCACAGACTAGCTAAAGATTAATGTTTCGTTATACGGTATGCAACGACTAGTCTTTTTGGTAAAATATTTAATAAAGGTTTTTAACTGCAATATAACAGTAAATAAATTATAACTAAGTATTCAAAGATAGTTTAGGATGACTATTAGTGATTTATTTAAATAAAATCTTTTTGATTAATTTTAATATTTATCGTTAATCACTACTGCATTTTAGTTATTTTTTTTCCATACGCTAAAGAAGTATAACTTCTAACGCGTGTACATAAGTACACACACTCTTTTTTTTATATAAAACCTATAATAATTCGCGAGTTGACGGTATGTTTAAAATTTTAAGATAATTACTAAATTAAATACATTTATTGATAAAAAGTCTAAAAGAATGTAAATAACGAAAAAATAATTATTGATTTATTTTATTTTCCCTCGAGAAAAAATAGGATTTATTATCTGTAAGTCACGTGATCCGAAACACCAATCAGAAATAATGACGTCATTGTACAATAAACAAAATTGACAATTGACTTGACAACTAATATTTAGATTATTTAGGTTATTTGTCGTAGGTAGTTGATGCGTAAAATGATCTCTGCAAATCTTAAAGTATTTAATTGTAATTAGTTACGAATTGAAGGACTATAGTCATAACAAAGTGGTCGCAAGTAGTTGAAGCCTCCTGTTAAGTTTTTATAATGGAACAAGGTTATACAAAAGCCGACAATAGAAATCTCCCAAAAGTTGATATTTTCATGGTCGGCAGTTTCTTTGCCACTAATTCAGACTTTTGTTCTGCTGAATTTAGAAATGTGAAAACATTAGTGTAAGTATTTCAACCTCTTTTTGTTAATCTTAACCATAGAAATTATTGAAAAAATAACAAAAGAAAACATCACCTAACTAGTTCCATTATTTACCAAGTTATTTTCACATATTTTCTATTCTTTTCAAGTTTAAATATTTATTGGTTTTGCACCTTTCCAGATCTGCGAGAGAATCTTACGGAGATGATGCCATAGGATACGTACAACTTCATCGTGAGTCGGGTATGTGCACCATCAAATGCAAGGTGTGTCCAGAGCATAAAGTTCGGTCAAAATCTTATGCCGCGACTATGGTAGTTGACGAAAAAGAAGCAAAAATCATCAGCGTTCAATGCCATGACTGTGCTGCTTCAACAGGTGGATGCAAACATGCTGTAGCTTTCCTGTTGTGGGTGCACAGGCGAAGTGAGGAGCCAAGCTGTACTGAAATACAGTGTTACTGGAAAAAATCAAAGTTGGCTCAAGTTGGTACTAGTGTGAAATATATTACTGTGAAGGATTTATTCAAAAGACCCCGCTCTACACAATTTCCACCTAATAAAAATTTGCTGACACAATTTCTTCAAGCAGCGGCAAATCAAAATGTTACCAACTGTGAATTACTAAAATATACTAGTTCCAGCAGTGTTAAAGAGCATGAGAAATTATCACTCCATTATCTCATTATAGAGCATTGTAACAATAGTGATTGTGATGCATTTTTAGATACAATATCCAAGTATTTCACTGAAAAAAACATTGAAATGGTTGAAGAGAATACTCGAGCACAATACAAAAACAAATTATGGCATGAATTGAGGTATGGGCGAGTTACAGCTTCAAAAACTTATGAAGTGAGCAAATGTCACACTGTGGATGGATCATTGACTGCTATGATTATGGGAGGCAAAACACCAGATACAAAAGCCATGAGGAGAGGTCGAAACTTAGAAAGCCAAGTAAAAGTGATCGTGGAAAAAACATTAGGGAAAAAGGTGAAGGAGTGTGGGTTATTTATTTCATCAAAATATCCTTTCATTGCTGGTTCTCCTGATGGTATTTTTGATAAAAAATATTGTATTGAAATTAAGTGCCCAACTAATGAAAAGTCGTACCAAAATTATATAAAAGATAATAAAGTTACAGAAAAATGTATGGCACAAATTCAAATCCAAATGTTTGTAACAAATTTGAAATATTGTTATTTGTGTGTTGCTGATTGGAACTTTGAAGAATCTAAGAATGTAGAAATGTTGCTAGTCAATTATGATGAAACTTTAGTTATACATTATATCTCTAGTATAAGTGAATTTTGGAAAAAAAATATATTTCCTATTTTATATGAAAGCACTAAATAAAATAATGATTATACACAATTTGTCAATGGTTTTATTTATTAAAATTCTCAAAATAAAGTAGGTAAGTAAAATAAAATGTATATAAAAGTATCACAATAATGGCAAAAATTTAAATCACAATTTATTCATTTGACTAAGCTATCTTGCAAGTTTATTAGAGCACATGCTACTGTAACACAATCATCTAGCACTCGTATCAATTTAGAATTTATGACAGAATGAGGTTTTAACATTTTAAATTGCCGGAGCCTTTGGATTACCCTTTCAATATGGATTCTCAAACTTGCTATTTGTTTAGTTTTGTGAGCCTCTTGCTTTGTTAACTTATACCTCCATAGCCTGGTGATATAAAATTAACTAAGCTATTAGGGGTAGGTACTTGAAATTAAATATTTGTTTTTGTTTTTTGTTTATTGCCAAGTACAGATGCAAATGCATATCACAGGAATTAAGAAATGTTACTTTTGTATTGCAGATATTGCATTTGAAAGTAATAGAAAAGTGCAAATAATCGAAGTGGAATATAATGAAATGTATTCAAGAAATATAATATTGTGTCTTGTCAACTTTTGGAAGGAAAATATATACCCTTTACTACATCAAAGCGCTGGAGTTACATATTAATAAATAAAACTATACAATCAATTCTAGTTCTTTTATTTTATAATAATCACAAAACAATCACAATAATTTCTCATACAGGATCAAAAGATCAATAGATTTAAACACAGTGGACCAACTGTAGTGTATTTTAATTTGATGTTTGAATGTTATTACCTACTTTTTAATAATCGAATCTTGTAAATTGATCAGAGCACAAGCTATTGTTATAGCTTCATCTAAATTATTAATTAACTTTATATTTATTCCTGCATGTGGTTTAAAAAAAGTAAATTCTCGCAGTCTGCGAATTACTCTTTCCACATGGATCCTTAGGCTTGCTATTTCTTTTGTTTGTTTGGCTTCTTTTTTTGTTAATTTCGATCCACTGGAAACACTAGGTGGTCTGAATAAATTAAATCCTTTACTTGATAACAATGGTTCTAAATGTTTAAACCCTCTGTCGGCTAGGATGTTAGCAGCAGGTGGTAGACCATCCAAAAAATTGCAATTTTCAACTAATTCAATATCCGTTATTCTACCACCAAACCCAGGTGAAATATAGTTGATGAGGCCATTGGGTGTGCAACTTATTAGGTATTTCACAGTATTACTTTTTTTATATTGTGACCACGTGAGAGCTTGGTGTATTGCTTTTGATGGCTTTTCAATTTCTATCTCTAAGCAATCTATAATACAAAGAACTTTGTGATACTTATGTCTGAAGGCTATGGGAAGATTTAATTTTATCGCTTTAGGATCTAATTTAACAATAAATGGTGACAAGAAATGGGCTATGATTGGTATATTTTTAATAAAAATTTTACTTGCATAAGATTTCGTTACGCCAAACTCATCTGCAAGTTCTTCAAATTTTGTATTCAATCTTATTTTCTTTAAACAGAGTAAAATAATTTTTTTTGGGATACCTGAATGTTCCTCTATAATGTTGATTAAAAAGTAACAAGATTTTGGTACACCAATGTAAAATCGTGGTTTATTTTCAATTTTAGTTAAGGTATTCTGTAAATTTAATTGTTTTCTATATTCTTTCTCTGCTTTAATTTTTTCTTCATTGCTACTGCTGTCAGATGTAAGTTTTACAGATTTCAAGGATGGAGACGAATCTGGCACAGACGGAACAATAGAAATTTCACTTTCAGATGCTTCTTCCTCTATAAAAGTTAACTTCCTCATAGCACCTGATTTTGAGGGAGCTATATTTTTGATAGGAGATATAGCAATATTGACTTTCTCAACTTTTAGTGGCGAGGTCACAGCATTCCGTTTCCTTATGTGAGTTTGACTACCTTTACTTCTGTATTTTTTAGCAATATATGCTTGTGTTGATTTTTCTGCTGACTTCGGTAAAACTGGAGGGATTTTGTGAACCTGATCTGGTTGATTAACTCCAGATGCAACTTGGACCACCATTTGTTCAGAAGACTGTAGATCTGTAAAAAAAAATTACATAGATCCTAACTTTTTCAGCTTTATATAGTAAAGCAGTTACAACATAGTCATACACACATTTTAGTGTATTAGCTAAAGACATGTAAAATCAATTTAAAACCAAAGTAAGATTGCAGTTTGCCACATTACCACTATGGACTTTGGACTATATGACTAATATTCTGCCTTCCTACACATTATATTATTGAGTTTTATAAATCTCAAAGTTAACTGATTATTAAATACCTGAACATGAAGTTTCTGCCATGTGTGTAACGTTCATGCTAACTTCTTCCGGTTCATTTTCCTTAACATCATGTAATAGTTGGTCAATGAGTTCCTTTCTTTGTCTTTTTAAAAAAACATCTCGAGGAGTGGCTGGAGTGGTAGTCATTCGTTTTTTTCGATCAGGTTGGCATGCAAATTTTGATGGAAAACACATGGGTTTCATTAAGATCCTCTTAACAGAACCTAACAAATGGTATTCCATGTAATTTAACATATCATTAGGGAGCTGAAAAAAAGTATATACTTATTGTAGCATTCATATTACCTAAATAGAGTAATGACTAATGTTAATGATGCTTGACATAAACACGGTTATATTTACTGAAGACATAGTATCCCGATGACTGAAGAAAATTATTTAAGTAATGTTGTAGGTACCTATTGCAATAACTTGTTACTTACATCGAAATGATCTTCACAGAAAAATAAATTTGATTTTGCTGAAACATGTTTTGGATTCAATCGGGCAAGTTCTAACCACTTATTTCGAATATCTGTTTTAGCAGGGACATGAATAAACAGCTTTGTGGGTGTTTTGATAGTAGTGTTCCCACAATACGGCACAGCACAACATTGGTAGTAATTTTTCACGTTCATAATTAAATTTTAAAGCGAATAGCGAAATCACTTTGCACAGCTCAGGCTCACTTTGTTTGTTTATTGAACAATGACGTCATACGTGATCACGTGACCATAATGGCGCGTTTTTGTGACATATTTTGAATTCAATATTAAAAATATTTTTTTATCACATTCAAGGGCGTAATAATCAATAAAATATTATTTTACGGGTATTATTTTAAACACCTGAAGCGCTTAAAACTATTTTTAAAAAGTAGTCAACTCCCGTATTATAGAACGTTTATTTTAACTTATAGTTTACTTTTATTTATATTAACTGTCTTACTAATAAACGCTGTATAAAGTTATTCAGTGTTTAATTTTTTTTTTGTGTCTCTTACTTTTGACTTCAGAGAATCGTAGACAGGGACAAATAATTTTAAACATGGAATAACTTTATACAGCGTTTATTAGTAAGGCATTAAGTGTAATTTGTTCTATTATATTCCGAACATTTGTGCCTATGATCTTTTACGGGTTTACAAGTTTGGTGTTCGATAAAACGAATTCTGAACAAACCACGAAGGCACCCGTAGAATAAAGTAGAACATTTATTTAGTGGCAGCAGTCTAGATATAACTACTTACCTCCCATTAGTACCATGAGGAAGTTATAAGTAGCAATAAAATAAATAAAATGTGTGATGAGAGACCATCATCAGAATCCTATTTTCAACTTTGACTTAGTTTTATGGTTTGCAAAAGTATGGAATGAACATTATAAAATTGATAACACTACTTACGTTACTCGTGTCATGCTCATGCCTCTTTATCTCCTACCGAAAGCAGCGTAAGTACTAATAGGTACCTATAGAAAATTATTTTTGATTATGATCTATCTGTATTTCAAAGCCTTAGCAAGCAAACGACCAGACGGGGTCACCTGAATCTGATAGTAAGTAATCACCAGCGCCCATGGACAGTGACAACAAAGGGTGTCATCAACGCGTTGCCGACTACGAAGGAAGCGATGGACTTGCTTCTTGAAGGACCCCATGTCATAAATGGTATCTGAGATTAGGTATATAAATATTATAAATGTATGTATTAGGTACGGTTCAAATACATGGTTGTTGTTATGATTGTTGACGAGCTCGGTCACGCAGCCTTTGTAGGGTTGACTTTGCACACTGGTATAATTTTTAGCAGGAAAACCATTTGTGTATCACAAAATATCCTAATCTATATTCAAATCGCATTTTCGAAGCAGATATTTCAAGAGTACTACAACTGTAGCTAGAGTAGGTACTTCATCCAAGTTCCAAAGGGGAGAAGCCGTTCGTTGCAAACATTAAAAAATATAAAAAAATTCTTCTGTATAAACATATTAATTATTTATGTATGGATTGTGTAGTGTTTTGTTGAAGTTGATTGAATTTTCTTGTTCTGTAATAAAATTTTTAAAATTTATGGCAGTGGTTCACATAGGTATATTGTTATGTTTCAAGTTTCAAATGCAATCTAACATATTAATGTGACGCTGAAGAAGATAAAATGCCTCAAGTAGAAAATGATTAACAGGAATTTTAATAGTCAATGAATCTATCATTAATACTAAATAAGGTGTTTCCCTACCAATTGTTATAGAATTTTTAAGAACTGACTTCAATATCAACAAGTAGATATAACTCAAAAACTATGCATCAGATGTCGCTCAAATTTCGGAATACTCAGAAAAAAATGATCAGTAAGTATGTGTATAGTACCAAAAAATAGGGTAGAATTGAAAACCTTCTGCATCTTATTAAATCGTTTACATTATACATTATAGATATTACTTAGTTTATTCACAAACTTGACTTCAGATTATGGATAAATGGAATATTCAAGTCGGCCATATACTAGGTAGGTGCTTAGGGTAGGTACATAAATAAGAACGACATGTAAGTAGATAGGTAGGTACAATAAATAAGTAATAAAATATTTTCTCTTTCCGTAATTAACAATATCAATCAAAACCAAAGACTAGATAAGTCAAAATAGGTATGCATACCTATCCGTTATCAAAAATGAGTCGTTATCAGTATCACATAACTTTACATAGGTAGTACAATTTGGATGCATATTTAATGATCAACAAAATTAGTGAGTGCGCATATTTGGTACGAGCGACGTCGTCGTACGGGCCGCGACGCGACCGTACGTAGTTACGTTACGTACCTTTGGAGGCTCCAGCGAGCCTCGGCGCGGCCGGTACGCGATACTTACGAGCCCGGCCGCGCGCCCGCCGCCCGCGCCACTATCTTGCCGCATTCCACAGAGCGAAGCCGCGGCGCGCCCCGCGCGTGCCTTCGTCGACCCACGCACCCTCTTCGCTTCACTCAGCCAGTCAGTCGGTCCTACACACTTACACAGATTATGCGCTCCGACGGATATCGCAAAGTTACGTTGACGTGATCGCGCGCTAGTGAAGTGAAGTGCCCATGGATGCGGTTTATTACGGAGTAAAGTGACTTCACGATCTCCATCATTGGATTTGTTTTTTAATGGTGAGTGAGGTGTGCTTCACCAGCCTTACCGTGGACGGCCGCAGTGGATGCGCGCGCTTTCTCGATGCGGCCACTTTCATTTCATACACATACCTCGAATTCCGCACGCCCGCGCCGGTCGCGCCACTGCGGCCGGTGACCCTGTAGCTGTACGCCCTTCCCCTAGAACACCACATCATTGCTTGCTACTACGCACTGATCACCAAATAGATAGAGCATGAGATGCGGTTATATTAAGTAGGTGCAAGTGAGCGACCTATGGTACAATCGGCCACATAATTGGTACCAAGTAACATCAATGTGTATCCGGTGAACTTGTCAACGAACTTAAGTTTTTATAAAATTCCGATTTGATTTTCAAAATAAGGCGCAATACTAAGTACGCACCTAACAGGACTAAAATTAATAAACAGGATTCCTTATCTCACAATTTTTAATGGTCTTGTACCTACCATTTATTTAAACAACTTTAATAGGTCAATACTTCGTACGTACCATGTTTAGTATAATTTTAGATATAAAATGAATGAGGTCCTTCTCAAGTCTTCAGTTATCAGTTTGGTTAGGCATTAAATCGTACCTACTTATTTGCAAACAAGTAGATATTCTCAATGTCAAAACTTTTTATCCACTTATCTAAATCTAAAGCATACAATGTTTTACTAGACCCTATTGCGTCTTATCATTTTTGCCTTTTTATGACATAAAGATTTTTTTACCAGACAAATACCTAAATACCTAGCTCTATTAATACGATCACGAGCACAACATAACGTTTCAAAATGTTTATGATACTAAAACCGTAACAAGCAGAAAATTTAGTCCAAATTCATTAAAATTAGGTACCAGTTCAGACAAGTTGTTGGAGTTAAAGCTCTTAAAATCATCATAATCGTAAATCCAGGCCACTTATAGAATTTAGTCATTCACCCTAAATGCCTTCTGTGTAGCGAGGCACTACCCATTCCATCAAAAACAACCGATAGGTACCTCTAAGGAATCAAACAGGTGTCACGATAAACAGCAATTAATATGCATTAAAATAGCTAAACCTATCTATGATCTAAACCAAATAGATATTTAAGTAAATTACCGATAGATAACCTGTTTATTTCTGGTTTTATGAGACGTAGTCGTAGCCACAGATCGGATTTTAGGTATTGATGTTATTGTGAAAACATAATATTTTAAAACGGGTTTCGCTTTTAAATGGTATATTATTATTATTGTAATTAAACACAATTGTCTACCCCATCAGGCGGTGATTGATAAAGTTAATGATTCATTAGTACGCAAATAGACTGCGACCGCATTCCATTGATATGTACCTAAATGCAGTAATAAAGTGTTAACTTATTGTATTGTTAATGTGAACAATGGGAACACAACATGTCGAATTTATAAATTAATTTGCCCTTGCCAACACTTATGCTTAACACTAGAACATGATTAATGATGATTATCGAGTCATACAACTATTTACAAAATCAACAACAGCTAAAATAATGTGTCGCAACCCTATTTAATAAACGCGTCAATGACAGGCGACAGGTGACAATCCGACAATTTGACAATATTTTGTTTAATAAAGAAAATGGACTTAGGGCGCATTCATGTAGAACGCTGGTTACCGGCGCTGATCTGCCAGCGCTTATCGGTATAGTCTAAGATCCGAATCTAAATCGACATTCATCGGGTTGATAAGAGAATCAAACACACTAATAGAAACTTTTTTTGATAGTTAAAAATATTTGTTAATATTTAACAAATAATTTATTAGAGACCACTTTTTAGTGCTTAATAAATATTTCTTAGTATTTAAAAAGGTTTATTAATATGTAATAAATGAATATCAGATTTATTAAACACAAAAAAATCATTTTAAATACTAAGAAATATTTGTTTAATACTAAAGAGTGGTATAAACTAATACTTAATATTCTGTCCAGGATTTTTGTTGTCTACCCATTTTTAATATATTTTCTAATATATACGAAATTTATTATTTTATAATTTTGATTCTCTTTTCAACCCGATGAATGTCGATTTAGATTCGGATCTTAGACTATACCGATACGGGCTGACAGATAGGGACAGGGATGGGCAAATGGGAAAAACATATCGACATTTATCGTATCGATATTTTCCAAATGTATCGATATATACCACCCAAGAAATTTAATATTGATATTTCGATATATCGGTATGTTTTGCCCAATGTGCAATTATTTACAAAAATTGCCAAAATATTCGAAATTTTAAAGTACCTAAATACACATCTGGCTGTTATGACATCAGTTTTATTATTAAAAAACATGTTTATGTATCTGTAGCCAAGAAAAAATCAACATACAGTGCCACAAACTTATCTGGTCCGGTTGCCAAAATTGCAACTAATGCAAATGTTATACTGTTGTCAGACAAAGACCAAGACAGTAGCGCCCCTCTTACCGGGTCAGATTAGTTTATTTTTATTTTATATATATTTTTATTTTATAGATATTTTTCTGAAAAAATATTTTCTGAAAAAATATCGATATTTTGATATATCGATATTTTTTACCCAAACCTACTGGCAGATCGGCGCCGGTGACCAGCGTTCTTTTCGAATGCGCCCTTATAAAAGAATTCCTCTTGACAGGCTACAGGTGACAATTTGTCCGGAAAAACTTATAAAATTTGTTTTATTTAAACACTAAATTGTCATGGCAGGCAGACATATTTGCTATCTCTATGCATATTTGTCGATTTGTCAGAGATTCTTGACAGGGTTTCTATCCAATGTCAACGCTATTCGGCAGTTAATAATATTAACATAATAAAGTACATACGCCATACGATTAATTTTAAAAAATGGTGTTAACTATTTGAATTTTTGTTGAAATAGACGCCAAATTAACAATTTTGGGCGTCCATTTCAAATAGCTAACAAAACAAGTTCAAGTCAAAAACAAAACTTTGCTTACTTTTTTGATATTACCCTCATGTTGTCTCATAATTATGCATGCCTACACGCAATGAGGGTAACCGCGTGTGAATTTTCCGCTAGAGGCGCTAGTGAAAAGGGAGGTCTGTCTGTCACTTTTCGCTTGTCTGAATGGTCTGAATTTCATTTGTCACTGTTTATGTATGGGCGGGCTTTGACAGCATGACCGCACTCTGCAGTGGCGCCAACTGGTGAGCACAAAAACGGTTACCCTCATTACGCAAGTTTGTCAATCACTATGACAAATACGTCGTAAATATTTTCTTAGACCCTCGACAGGTAAAATCTGCCAACTGTCGTCTTTACAGTGCGCCCAACTTATCTCTGAAATGGCAAAAATTGGAACTAACGAAAAGTCATTCATAAGTACGTTGTGATCATTCATCTGTCAATTACTAGTGTGCAAACTGTGCAATGATTGTTCAAATCGACACCAGCAATTTATACTAAGCTAACTCATAAAAGTGTACTTTACAGGAGATGGTTTTAAAGAGAAAAACGTGATAACTTCTATATTAAATAAGATACTTATTTGAAATTTGGTACACTTAGTAATGAATCTATTCATTGTAATATCCCACATTTATTATTCCTTAATTATTTATATTTTTTGATTTAGCGCATGTTAGCCGTATATAAAGGTAATTCCTCAATAATATTTTACATACTACACTACGCTAAGTAATGTTAGCGTAGTGTAGTACGGGAAGTACACTACGTTAACCAATGTTAGCGTAGTGTATTACGGAAAGTCATAACCTAAAGCTTTGGTTTCCTAGGAAAGCGGTGCCGTCATGTAGCGGCCGCAATATTACGGACGCAAGTAGACGGCCGTCTTGACGGTGATGACATGTGGAAAGTTCCGCGGCCGTTTTAACACACCGTCTGTCATTTTAATAATTAATAATTCATCAGAATTTAATATTTCTCCACTTTCACGCCACCAATTCTGTTTTAGTTGACTCTTTTCTTTACTTTTTATTTTTTTGACGTTGTTCCGAAAAAAAAACACAAATACATATTAAAAATAGCTTCACCGCTATCAATAAAACGTTGACCAAACCATCGGTGTCGACAAGACGGCCGTCATGCAAATGGCGGTACTGCTTTTTGACGTTACGGTGTCAGTTACCGCTCTCCAGGAAACCGCGCCATTTCGTTTACATAGACAACGTTCTAGTCACGTCATGCACCGCTGTATTACGGCCGCTACATGACGGCACCGCTTTCCTAGGAAACCAAAGCTTAAGCGGCTTAAATTTTCAAAAAAATGTAGCGTATTACTATAAAACATATTTGTATACATTGACATACATTTATAATCTTTATTAACATATTAAACTTAACTCTCTCGACAGTATTAAGAGGTTTCTCACTATTTTCATTAAAACCCGCTAATATATATAAGCACACCTAACACAGCGCCAAGTGTAGTTAGATTAATGTAAACAAACAAGCGGTGCGTCCTCGCCCCGCGCACACTCCGCTAAGAATAGTTGGCGTAGTTTAAATCGCGTGATTTAAAAAAGTACCTTTACTTAGCGTTGTATAAGATTTGTAATTTCGTTATTTTTGTATATTTCTACACGATTTTTTTATAACATATAATATACCCTATTTTAAGCAACTTGGCATAAAAAAGCGAATTTGCCAAATTTCGACTTTAGCGTAGTATAAATTGCTGGTGTCGAAATGAATGTCAAATGCGTCCGACAGCGCCTCTTTCGTTTCAATCTTAAGTTGGGTTTACTATATTAAACGTGTATCATTCTGACAATTTAGTCAGTAATTTTGTTATTTAGAATAATTTATTGATAATATTATCAGTTCCATGTTACCCACTTAGACAAGAAGATAAGAAGTTTTTAGTGAGTTAGTTACAAAAATCAAAAAATTAAATACTATGACAGTCATTGAGATATTATGTACTAGTAACTCAATGATGACAGTCAGGGTTAAGTTTTGGGGAAGCTAAAGGCATGCGGCATTCTACATTATAAAAATGATACCAATGATTGGCGTATTATATTTTTGTGTATTGAGGCCCATGCCCATGGCTATGCCCATAAATACAATGTTCAAACTATGTTTTCATAAGATTACACACCACGATTCCGTTGTGTGGCTATATTATTGAACTTCTCCAGATAGGATAGGATATGTCGCTCAAATTTAGATGGGGCCACAAGAGATACCTACTCGCTTTCGAATAAAAAAAGAATAATAAAAACAGTGATGAGGTAATGACATTATTGATCATAAAATAAATAATACAATAGGAAAAATAAATTAATCAATTAAAGAATACCTAAAGATTTTTTTTTGTTATAATGTTTTTAAGTATGGGATACAAAAACTATACTACTTGAGTCGCTGAGAATATGGTATTGCCACTCCCCGCTAAAAACAAATTTATTGCGTGTGCTTAAGGTTCGATGTACTTATCTTTTTTTTCAGTAAAATTTACTTAAGGCATTTAAAATTCTCACAGTCAATCTACAATGAACCTTAATCACACGAGTGGAAAGCTGGCATTGGTGTGGGTTGCCATTAAAACGAATTCCACATTGAACGTAAAGGATAGTTACCTATCCATACTATCACTACATAGTATAAAACAAAGTCGCTATTTTTGTCCGTCTGTTTGTTTGTCTGTTTGTCTGTATGCTTAAATCTTTAAAATTACGCAACGGATTTTGATGCGGTTTTTTGTAATAGGTAGAGTGATTCAATAGGAAGGTTTTTATGTATAATACATGCATATATTCCCACGAGAACGGGATCCACGCGGGTGAAACCGCGGGCGGGCCGCTAGTAATATTATAAATGTGAAAGTGTGTTTGTTTGTTTGTTTGTGACTCTTTCACGTCGCAACATGGCTATTATATGGTATGGTTTATGTGTGTGGGGATAGTTAGGAGGGTGGAGAGTGACGTAGGCTACTTTTTACTGCGGAAAAACATCTCATTCCCATGTGAAGATCGATGTTTTGTTAGTTGCTAGATATTTAGTTCCGGATGTTGTTAATAGATGGCGTTAGTAAAATTCATTTGCAAGTTCTGAATGACGCTATCAAATACTACATGTAATTTACTTATGTCATAGGCAAATGTTATATCTGATGTTCCAGTATATCATTTATAATATGCTACTGTTTAGCCGAGATTCCTACGGGAGCGAGACCTACGTGGCTGTTACCTACGGGTCCCGAAGCGAAGCGCGGGCGGTTCTCTAGTAACTTTATAAAAGGGCAAAATAATACGACTCGTGTTACAACTTCAGTTACAATTTATTGAATGATGAAAGTATTGACAACAACAAATCTTCCTTTGCTGTCGTCGTTCCATTTTCAAATAGGAACCGGCCAGATCGCTGGCCAGTAACATTTTAATAGAAAACCTGAAAAAGAAATCTGACTCCTCTCCTCTCCTCTCAAGTCCACTAAAACACTACTCTGCTCAAAAGCACCGCTTCTCTCAATAGCACCTCTCCACTCCACATCTGGCAACACCAGTATGCCAAAACTGCCCTCGCTTCAGCACATCTCATATCACTGCAGTCATTGCTCCTCACAGTTGTCATAGCACAGGCATAAAATTCCTCCGTTACAACTTTTTTATGGAATTAAGGTAGCAAACGAGTCCTTCCGCTGCCGCCCAGACAACAGTAACTGCAACCGACCTAGAGCAAGACTCAATTTAGGGACTAGGATGGTTTTTCCAGATAACAGATATTGTTAGAATTAAATAGTCCATTTTGTACTAAATCCCAGATCATAGATTATAGAGGACATAATAGTAGAAAACTCTTAAAACTTATCAATAATTCTCAACGTTTTTAAGTGAAAATAAGAAAAATATTTAAAGCAAAAAAAAGTAATTTTTCTCCAGTCATCAACCTGCAACATCCAGAACTCGGCCGCCTTATACCCACTGCTCAGCTTCTTACACGACAATCAGTCTCAAAGTGTAAACCAACCAAGACAATATAATACTAACGATTAATTAAAAATCATCATCAATATCCATTCGCCTTTCTGCGTCTACTGCTGGACATAGGTTTCCCATAAGTTGCGCCATTCTGACAGTTTTTTAGGTCGTCATACCCTTCCTACGAGACCACTGTAGGTCCTTTGTCCAAGACATTATTATTCGACATAAAAGGCAGAAAAAGCCGACTACTGGTACAAGTACCTAGGCAAACCGCGAACAAATCTGTAAAAAATCACGGTTTTAAAATCAGTCGCGGGAGGAAACCGCATATGCGGCCGCTTGCTTATGTTCCCTTGAGTTACAAAATTAGCGGTTAACTGACAAACCGCAAAACCGCCCGAACCGCATACACTATCAGTCGCGGGAGAGCACCGCAAGTGCGGCCGCTTGTATGGCTTTCCTTGAATCACAGAATTACGCGGTTAGAAACCGCGGCGGTTTAGCCGTAATGCGGCCTCGGCCTAACACGAAAATTGGTAAATCGCATACAAAGTCAGAGTACATTGACACTGTCAAAGTTACCCAGAATTTGTTCAAAATCTGACTTACCGGTATTATTTGTAATTTTAACGAAGATGCAATTGAAAATTAATAAAAATTGTTTATGTTTCGAAAGTAGACATGTAAAAGATTGTATTATATTATAACACACCTTGATAGCATTAAAGTTTTGAGAGATATCTAAAAAGTTTTACGACGGAAAAAAACACAAAAAGTTTCGCACGTTTTTGAAAGAAAGTTTTTTTTATAGCTTTGTTTGAAAACCACGTTTTATTTAAGATTACGTTAACGACGTTCATTATGTACATAAAATGTAATAAATAAATTTTATGCGCCAAATGCTTTTCACGTTTAAAATACAAAACTATTTTGGGAGCAGACTGTCAAAGTTACCCTAAAGAATCAAAGTTACCCCGATTGACTGTACTTAAGAATAGTAAATAATAGAGGACAGAAAGTAAAAAGAGAGGACTGATAGTAAAATGAGAGGACTGATACTTAGTAAAATAATCGGTACAATAATTTTAGGAGTGTTAAAAACACACAAAAGAAACGAATGGACTCAGTGAATAAACGGTGTAAAACAGGGCAAGGGTCTCCTCATAACTCAAGAAGGCTATAGAGCATACTGCACAAAGCTTCTCAAGAAAAGATAGGTAGATCCAATAAAATAAATAATTAAATGTGAGGATTGTACTCCACTATTACTTTTGTTAAAATCAATATAATATTACTTATAGGCTTATTACACCTTCCTAAATTTAGTCATCTAAATCAGGAGGCTACTACGAAATCCGAACTACGAACAACCGAATTCGAAACGTCACACGTCAGTCGTTTCGGAACATTTCCTACTATGAAAATTGTATTGTATGAAACTGACGTGTGACGTTTCGAAATCGAACTTCGTACATCGTACGTCGTAGTAGCCCTCCAGAATTAGGTGACTAAATTTAGGATGGTGTAATAAGCCTATTACCTTTACATAATTGGGATATTGTTTCTTTGTACATGAACCTACCTATAGTTTACAATTACAATTGTTTGAATTATTTTAATGTCCTGCTCGATTACATTCACTTTAACTTCAAAATGATTTAACAAGTGCCCTCTTTAGACTTCAATTTGTCTGGGAAAATAATCCTAAAGCTAATTAGTCTTTATTTTCGTAAAACCTTATTTCACTGCATTCCACACTTGACTATTGATGTAAATGCTTACGTCAATCAGCCAAATATTGCCGGTATTTTGATCTAATGCGGAGAGAATAAAAGCCTACACATGGCACACAGGACCCGAACCGTAAAAACGTGGCCGTGTTTTTATACTACCTACCTCTGCCATTCGCAGATGGCTGGCTTTTGTTTATGCCCCTTGAATTCAGCAAAAGCATAACTACTTTACCCTACTTTTGTGTACTGAACTCTTATTTTATTGTCGATAAGTAGGTATCGACTCGTATTTCGTATCAGTGAGATTTTTGGACCATTATCAGCATAACAATGAGCGGGTGTCAAAAGTGGTAGCGAGATGTCGAAAATTGGAGGCAACGATGGCCATAGGTATGCGAGGACGCAAGATGCGGCTGGCGTAGGGGGAGGGGCGCTCGGCATCTGAAGGTCGTCCGCATTCCTCGCGTCGCCGTCCGCTGCTACCGCGCTTACGTAGCGCCCCTGTCCGCGCCCCACCCGCCGCATGCCGCGCGCCTCGCCCGACCGGTCCGCTCCCCCTCCACCCCGCTACGCCTGACCGCCATTACAAACTATCGCGCATTTACTAAAACAAAAAACATGTTCTTATGGCTATCAAGAGCTGAAAAGCCGGAGAGGTACCGGATGCGATGAAATTTATTCGCGTCTAGTTTTTTTGAAGTGATCTGGCGATGCTACATTCCAAGAAATATTTTATACCGCCTAATAATTATGTATAAACGCTCGCCGCTCGCATGTCCGTAGCCTCCGCCAATAGGTATAGGTTAAACAAAAATATGGAGTTCCTTAACATTGATTGTTTAAATTTGATATTTTTCACATTTTACTAGATTTATCATGACCGATTTTATTAATATCAGCATAAACAAAATACATTACACTACATTTGAAATCAGAAGGGTACCTACACATATTATAAGTTAACAATTAATCACCGCAATTACCAACTTATGAGGTGAACAGCACCAGCAAAGCTTACCTTAAGCATTAAAATTTTCCTTTCGGGCCCATAGCACCACCGGCTTGCACCACCGGTGTTTATGAGGTAAACATAATGATATTATAGCAAATATCCAATCGATGCTTCCAAAAGTCAACTATCCAACAAATTAACGAAGTCTTCAAAAAGCAACAAAAGACCATAATCTGTCACTTTACCCTAAAAGATGGCGATTAGTTTTCATTACTCTCGTCTCGATATGTTAAGGGCGGCCACATACATGCGGAATTCCGAAACGGAATCCCGAATAGGGTTGTAACGATATATCGGAAAACCGATAATATCGAAGAGGACACATCGATATTTTTATCGATATTTGCGTTATAACGATATGATAATATCGATATCATATCCGAAGAAAAAAATCGATAATTCACGACCTTAGATAAGGCTGTATGGGCTTTGAACATTAGCTTTTTCTTACAATATAATATTATCGGTTTTCTTATAATATTATCGGTTTTCCGATATATCGTTGCAAGGTTGCAACCCTATTCGGGATTCCGTTTCGGAATTCCGACTGTAGTGGCCGCCCTAAGTCCACGTATTCCTAGATCCATGTGTTGTTAGTAGTAGTGTTGTTTGTCAGAAAAACAGAGATTAAGGTAAGTGTCCCATATTTCGGTATGTTAAGCCTCCGCCGACTTTAAGATTTTTTTTAAATTTTACTACATAAGATATCAGTCTAAAAGTTTTTGTGTAATGAATATGGTCTTTTGTTAGTAATTTAAGGTATGAATTATGCAGTTTTAGTTAGAATTAAATTTTTTATTAATTTATTTGTGGACCCCTTGTTTGAACCCTATTTCGTGACAAAATTTGGCTCTGTTCCTAAGTTCGTGAATTCGTGTCCCCTATTTCGTGACAACGTTTGTTAAAGTTTTTTTGGTAATTTATTATTATTAATATATATATTTAAATACTATATTTTGATAATTAATGTTTATACTATATCTATACTAATAACATAAAGCGTAAGAGTTTGTTTGTTCGTTCGTTTGAACACGCTAATCTCAGGAACTACCGGTCCGATGTGAAATATTCTTTTTGTTTTGAGGAAGGTTATTACTTACATAACATTACGCTAAGACCAAAAGGAGCGGAGAAACAAGTCTCCGAAAGCGAAACGAGGGCGTCTACTTACTTAATAATATACTATATTATGTATGTTGCAGGACGACATCCGCTTGTAATAATAATAAAGGGGAAGGGTTGTTTTAATGCGCTAATGTCAAGAAGTACTTGGTTCGAATTCAAAAAATATTTTTGTGTTGAATAGTGTATTGATTGAGGAAGGCTATAATAACATCACGCTTAGACAATATTATTAAGTAAACGCTTCGGGAAACTTGTTGCTCCGCTCCTTTCGGTAGTGGCGTGATGTTATATATCCTATAGCCTTCCTCAATAATTGGACTATTCAAAACAAAAAGAATTTTTTAAATCGGACCAGTTGTTCCTGAGATTAGCGCGTTCAAACAAACAAACTCTTCCGCTTTATATTATTAGTATAGAAGTATAGGTAGGTGGTGCTGCCTGCTCGATTGCTACCTTATTTCTACAAAAAAGAAACCAATATAATCGCAAAAGCAGACTTTTTCACATTTGATGTTGAGTTACTATTAGGTCCTGTGCGTCTTTTATAAGACTTCCGAGATCTAACATGACTGCCAAAATTTATACCTATACAAAAACACCTATACGAAAAATCAGCTTTTTAGGTATTTTTCATCCGAGGTTGTTTAATGATAGCATCTCATATAAATTAATGATATGAGATCATATATAAACCTCTGTGGTTTCCTATTGCTAATCAATACCAAATTGTTTATAAATTGTTAAAGTGATGATTAAATAAAAAAAAACTTTTTATTATGCTAAAGTGATTAGAACTACTTTAAAATTATTTGTAACGAACTAACGGACAAGGAACAAAAGATAAGTCCTTTGTTTCGTGTTATTGATTTTTCGAAATTACCACACTCAAGTAATGAGATTCTTTCTAGATTATATAAATTGACTATTCAGTACACTATTTATATAATAAAATATACGAATATTGACAAAACAAATCGAATAACAAACGAAATTATGCTGCTAGTACCTATGCGAATTTAGTTTAAAATTGTAGAATTGGGTCATCTTTAAGCTCGTATTATGGATTTCCTAGTAAACAAAACATATACCGAATTTAGCTCACAAGTACTGAAATTAAATACCTTATTCGTTTTTTTCATTTATATTTCAATTTTTTCAATTTTAATATATGAACACGAACAACGAAAATGTATCTATAAAACCCCTAATTCGTGAATGTCACGAAATAGAAACACCCGAAATATAAAATGACCGCTATTTCGTCAGTCGGTTTATTGCTATTTTAAAAGCATTTCAAGCTGCATGGAACTTTTTCATGAGTCAAATCAATTGTTAAGGGACATATAAAAGCACTGTTTAAGTTTTTATTTGAATGGACTTACCGTTTCTTCTCTATGAGCTTAAGAACTTTGAGCGCCTGCCTTACGGTATAGGGAAGCATATTCACCTCTCACCGACGTTTGCGGCCGATGGGACTTCCAAGCGTTTTATTTCATTGAGTTTAGTAGGTAGAATGTTGGAACTTGGTTTTTTAGACAGGTTAGGAGATAGATATTTTATTCTGATGTATAATTTTAATGTATATTATGTACGTAGCTTATTTCTTGCGCCTGAAGCAAAACTAACGAAGTAATGTACTAGCACGAAGTTGTGGCCCTTTACCTTAGTGCGTAAAAAGACACAGACAAGCACTCCAAAAATCATTGGTTGGGTTTCTATAACTTTATTAAAGACTCACTGTACGAATAGTTTTTCTCATAATAGGTACTAAGTATATCTTCCACATACAGATAACGATCACTTAAAATATTAAATTATATAATTATGTTGATGTTGATATAGATTATGCTAAGACTTACGCTTAATATTCAATGTAAGGAAACTAATGATTTTTTAAATAATAATAGCAAAACGTAAAGTATTTTTACGATCTTGACCTTCCGATTTCATCCAATCTTTTGTATAAGTCGGCAATCCTCCTTTTGTTGGGTTATTATTTACATAAATCTTGAGATAATAATTTACTGCCTACGAAAGCGGCAGGTAGCAAAAATAAACTCCAACAAAAAAAAAAGTGGAATGTAACAAATGGCTGTTCCGGACATTGCTATTGCCTGCACCACGGCCTGCACAGTGCGCACCATTCAAGTTAAAGACAGAAGTTTAGCAAAGAATATTTTGTATTAACTAGGTGGATGTACTCGTACTTGTACAAAGTTAATTCCAAAAGTTTTAAGACGTTTCATACATACTTCACTACATAGTATAAAACAAAGTCGCTTTCTCTGTCCCTTTGTGTCCTTAAATCTTTAAAACTACGCAATGGATTTTGATGCGGTTTTGACGTGACAACGTTACGTTTTATAATTCGATATAGCCGGCTGCACGCACGAAATACATGACGTCTATGCGTCGTTACCGTCGTTACCGTTACCTCGCTCCAGGTTGATTACTTTGGAGGTAGATATTTTGGTAATGTATCCAATTATTACTTTGTTATTGACTTCTGGGACTATTTATAAATTTTAAATGTTACCTTTTTTAATGTTTCCTGTATTCCTTCTTTATTTTTATTGATTTTCTGTAACTTTAAATACGATTTCATGACGTTTGTTTACTTTGATGACATTATTTGTCAATGTAACTCTGACGTCTCTTTAGTTTTGCTTTTTATCGAAATTATTTATAACCAGCCAGGTTTGTTTTGACTTGTTTGTGGCACATTGACATGACATAATATGCACAGACTAGCTAAAGATTAATGTTTCGTTATACGGTATGCAACGACTAGTCTTTTTGGTAAAATATTTAATAAAGGTTTTTAACTGCAATATAACAGTAAATAAATTATAACTAAGTATTCAAAGATAGTTTAGGATGACTAATAGTGATTATGCTACCATTCCATCATTATTTTCTTAAGACGTTGTCACGTTCAACTATCGTCAGTAAACCGACTTTACAGACAACCAATTTTTTTTTTAATAGATAGAGTGATTCAAGAGGAAGGTTTATGTTTATATGTATAATAACATTCATTCAGCATTGCACCCGTGCAAAGCCGGGGCGGGTCGCTAGTAAGTAATAACTCAAACTGACTCTTTATGCAGAAAAGAGAAGATACGGAGAGTTTTGTGGTTTTGATCGCTGAGTGGGACGCGCCTTTTTACCTTAATATTTTGACGTGACAACGTCTTATAAATTGGTTTGCCGGGTGGCACTTCAAGAAACTGCGTTAGTAGCTCCGCTCACGTTATGCGCTTACAATGAGAGCGAGTGAGAGGCACGCGTCCCTTCCACTCGGGCATGGTTAGCCCGCCTAAGAGCGAGAGAGACAGACATAAAAAGTGAAAGGCACGCGTCCCTTCCTCCTTAACATTACTTATGGTAGCTACGGCGTACACACGTTGGCGTGTTTCAGAAAATGGTACAGCGCCATCTCTGGAGAAGTAGAGTAATCTCGTTTGTTACCTCACTTAGTTGTGACTAATGGTTAATGGTCTAACGGTTAGCAGCGCTAGATGGCGGATGGTGTTACAATGTTTTAAATATAATTCTTTGTATAAATAAATGTTTTAAATTGTTACTATTATTTCATCCTTCTTCCTACTATACGAATGAATATTCACATTAAAATTATTTTACCACTCAAAGTCGTTGTCACGTAAAACTTTCGCCCGTATACCGACTTTACAGGCAACCAATTTTTTTTCTTTAGTTTCGCCTGAATCTGTACGGCTTGTGTTACTGCCAAAATGCACAACAAAACACATTTTATTATTAAAATCAAAAACCATTATGCCTTTACCTATCTCCAAGGAGATAAACGATCACAGTAGGTAAGTCACTTGAATTGAACGCGGTCGGAACTGCCGGAAGAACGAGTAGCCGCGATACCGTGACCGCTAATACCAAAATATTATGCGCGCTTATGTGTTTCGATAGGCACATAGAACAGTTGATTTGTCGAACGCATAAAAAAAATCAAAACTTTAGTAGATTACAAATAGGGTTACCAAACGGACTAATTTGTCTGCAATATTAGCGTTCTGTCCGGCTTTCCATTACGTCCCGTTTTTATCTATATTTTTTTTTAAACTCAAATAATGACATAAGGATTCGGGCGCGGTCGGTAGTTGGGTGGCAAAAGAACAATGCCCACTTCCATACATTTGAAAACCTGAGTTATTCCGGTCTGATACTTGAAAATAGATCCCGAGAGTGGATCGATATACTTTTAATTATTTTTTATTCCGGTTTGATACCTAACGAGTAATACCTACGTGGATCATAATATTTTAAATTATTTTCTATTCCGGTCTGGTCCATTGACTATCTGTTATCACATTTTAGTACAGTCAGCAAGAAATATGCATACAGGTTTTATTAGTTGTTTGCAAAATATATATTATTTATCGTAAGTTCGTTTGTTAGTATTTATAAAGAACATTTCAAGATTTAATATTTATTTGTAAATACTGAAAAAATTGTGCGTTTGGCAAGCAATGAACAAAACAATTGTTATCGGTTCGGCAAGGGTTTGGAAGAAATTCGAAGTTTTTGTAATATTTTTACCTGTAAAAAATGGGTCGAGATGGGTGGGTCTTCTTAACCACGGTAACCTCATTGATGAGTTTAGTTTGTGATGTTGTGTTCTTACATGATAAATGGGTTTTAACGACAATGACACGGTCTTAGTCTCTATCTTAATTCTGTACTGAGTTGACGAAGTGAAGTAAAGTCAAGGTGAAGTGTTGGTTCTTGATATACTTTTACAATAAATAGATGATCAAAGTGAAGTGAAAACTGTTTATAAAAGTAAGTGTTTATAGATAAGCTATATTAAACTATATACCTATATGTAATGCGATCTTAAACGTTTTGTAATGATTATCTTGGAATTTTAAATGTTGTTGGAAATTGAAATATTACAGGTATTCATTTTGTCAAAAACAATGTAAATGTAATTTGTTTCATTTTTATGGTTTTCATTTCGCAAAACTTTACAGAAAAGGTGCAATAAATTGTACTTTAAAAGAGGTATAAATATGTATAAAGATTTTGTGCTGTAAATTTACATACGATATTACGAATATTCACCATTTATTTCCTTTTTTTAGAATATCTGAAGATCACAGTCTGCCGTCAACTTCTTCTATCCATCCTAATGAGTTAATATACATATATAAATAGAAACGGTGGTGTTGTTTTACTAAAAGCTGGTTATCAGTACACCAAGAAGGTAGAATATAAAAACGGATGGAGTCAGTGGAGATGTGTCAACTGGCGAAAGAAGTGTTTGGGGTCTCTTAACCGTATGATTATTTTTACTGTGATAATTTGACTTTGATTTTGTTATTTGAATAATTATCTTCAGCCACTTATTTACAAATTGTTTTTTTATACTTAATTAAGATTTTTCCAAATCCAAGGAGCAAATATAACTTAATGTGATGTGATTGTGAATACTATGACAATTTTAAATTGTATTTTAAATTTTATTTTCATAATTTGATTTATCTTTAGTCTCTTACAAATTGTTATTTTTATTATTTAGATTTATCCAAATCCAAGGACTAAATATAATTTAACATAACTATGAAAAGATGATTTCAAATGACTTAGGTAGCGTAACATACTTAAGTATGTGATGATTCTTATACGAATAAAAAGTACATATTTTTATTTCATCAACTGTTTTTTGTTTGACTGTACTTACCCATTATAAACAGGAAATGGATCGATCCGGAATGGTCAAATTACAATGGATCTAACCGGAAAAAATACCTATCATGGATCTCGTAGTGTGGATCATACCGGAATAACTCGAATATTCAATATACTTCGTAGGTAATTAAGTTTAATAAAACTGTAACTGGTCGCTGTTTGTACTTACATTGCAATGTTTTTTTTGCTAATCTATTGTATATCTATACATCTATATATATAAAAGCGAAAGGTCACTCACTGACTCATCACGAAATCTCAGAAACTACAAGTGCTAGGAGTGTGAAATTTTGCATGCGGGTTCTTTTAAGGATGTAAGTGCTCACTAAGACGGGATTTTATGAAATTCAACCTCTAAGGGGGTGAAATAGGGGTTGAAAGTTTGTATGAAAGACTGTCATTTTTTAAGTTAGAAACATGAAACTTTATTTTTGGGCTACTGATTAAAAATTAATAGATACGTATTTAAGCGTTTCTGGAAATTCTACCCCTAAGGGGGTAAAATAGGGGTTGAAAGTTTGTATGGAAGTCCGTCATTTTCTAAGTTAGAAACATGAAATTTGCCATGTATGTTCCTTGGGGAGTGTAGGGGACTAAGAGAGGATTTTTGGAAATTCCACTCCGAAGGGGATGAAAGGGGTGAAAACTATTATATGAAAATTCTACAACATTGAAGTTAGTGACTTGGAAATTTGAATTTTGGTTGCTTACTTCAAATTAATGAATACGTGTATCAGATTTTTTTGATAATTAACCCTCAACCCCTTTAAAAGGGGGGTGAAAGATTGTATGGGACTTAATAAAATTTTCAAGATAGAACGCTGAAAATAGGTAAATACTCTTTGTTGTAAATAAAAAATCAAGTGTTTTTTCGAATTAACCCTCCAACCCCTAAAAATACGGGGTGAAAATTTGTGTTTTTTTTTCGTTAGTTTCCAAGTTAGGGACTTGAAAATGAATGTCCAGTCTCTTTGTTAAAATTAAAAAATGTGCTTCAGTATTTTTTCAATATCACCTTAAAAATAAATAGGTCGGTGTAAAATTAAATAGAGATTTAGTACTCCAAATATTTATACGAGACGGGAAATTTACTTAGGACATTTCCACGGGATCGTAAAATGCAAATTCCTGAAAAACTGATTAAAAATTAATAGATACGTATTTAAGCGTTTCTGGAAATTATACCCCTAAGGGGGTAAAATAGGGGTTGAAAGTTTGTATGGAAGTCCGTCATTTTCTAAGTTAGAAACATGAAATTTGCCATGTATGTTCCTTGGGGAGTGTAGGGGACCAAGAGAGGATTTTTGGAAATTCCACTCCGAAGGGGATGAAAGGGGTGAAAACTATTATATGAAAATTCTACAACATTGAAGTTAGTGACTTGGAAATTTGAATTTTGGTTGCTTACTTCAAATTAATGAATACGTGTATCAGATTTTTTTGATAACTAACCCTCAACCCCTTTAAAAGGGGGGTGAAAGATTGTATGGGACTTAATAAAATTTTCAAGATAGAAAGCTGAAAATAGGTAAATACTCTTTGTTGTAAATAAAAAATCAAGTGTTTTTTCGAATTAACCCTCCAACCCCTAAAAATACGGGGTGAAAATTTGTGTTTTTTTTCGTTAGTTTCCAAGATAGGGACTTGAAAATGAATGTCCAATCTCTTTGTTAAAATTAAAAAATGTGCTTCAGTATTTTTTCAATATCACCTTAAAAATATATAGGTAGGTGTAAAATTAAATAGAGATTTAGTACTCCAAATATTTATACGAGACGGGAAATTTACTTAGGACATTTCCACGGGATCGTAAAATGCAAATTCCTGAAAAATAACTTCCAAGCCAAGAGCGAGTTGGACTTTCTTATGAAGGGAAAGCAGCAAATATTAAACTACATGGGCGATTTTGTTCGATATTAAATTGAAGTTGTAATAAGATTTCAGCCTGAAAAATCTTTTTTTCTAAAATAAGTCTAAAGAAAAGCACTGTCGAGTTCAGTAAAAATACGCTATATACCTAACAAAATTCCACGCGGGCGGAGCCGCGGGCGGAAAGCTAGTATACCTAATAAAACTGTAACTGATCGCTGTCTAAACCTGGCAAATACATAGGTACTTATATTTAAAAAATCATAACGGGGCCCTTTAAATATGCATGAGAACCGAATACAATGTTTTTTCTTTTCGTTTGTATATTTGTGCACAGTAATCTTCAGAAACGGATTATCCGATTTGAATGCAATTTTCAGGATTATATTGTGATGATCTTTCACTTAAATAAAGGAGTTATGTGGATGAAGTTAAATTTTTTGCAATAGAGAATACAAGATGATCCTTTTAGGATTTGCAGAAAGATAATATTCTTCTAAATTGCAGCGACTCTATGAATGCAATCTAGGTTTAATCCTCACCACCTACGTACCTAGGTACCTACTTAGTTTCCCGGGTTAGAAAATCTGTAATGGCGGCGACAAGAGCCATTAAGGAAATGTTCATCGTAAAATGTTGAGTAAGGGGTGTATTACCGCACTCAATAATGTATTGAAACGGGATTCTTAATTTGAAATCAAATCATTAGGGGAATTTATCATCGGAAAAAGGATAAATTCAGGCTTTCTAAGATTGATTCGAGTACAAAGACAAGTTAATTTCTTAGATATTGTACTGGTTCGATTATTGTGCCAATAATAAACAAATTACTTTCACTGCACCACCAACTGGCCCAACGTCTGAATCGGAAACTGTGGCGCCAGTAGCGCGCATATCTTTATTACAATAACAATAGGTATGTACTTACATGATGCCTATACACTACATCTACCTTTTACAAAATAGAAAAGAAACAAAATATTATCTCAACTTCAGACAGAGAAATTCTAGCTTAAAATAATAATTATCTCATTTATCAATACATCTTACGACATCTTTCAACAACTTCCTAATAGTAATTTGTGTGGATAAAATCTTCCGGAATTTCAATAATAATTCTCCGTTGCTGTTGCCAACATCGTCCTTTTCCCTTCTTTATTGATTGTTTGCTACCGTCCACTCGAGTGACTTTAACAACCGTACAAGTCGTACGGCATCGCCGTAACACTGCTGTTCAGTTTGATCAACGATGCCGTTATAGTTTACCTGAAACGATGAAACACAGACGAGAATTTTCCTTAAAGCTTGACGTTTCCCGATATAGGTATAACGCCAGTTCACAAATTAAAATTCAAATGGATTTTAATAGAAATGACTCTCGTTTACATGTCAATATGGGTCATACTACTACATTTATATTGACTTATTATTCATTACCTAATGTCATAGGAAAACAAGTTGAACAATACAGATCACCTGTAATATTCCAGTTGCCCAGTAGTGAACGTGTTGGTGTCGACACGTTCTGTTGTTATGTTATATGCTGTGACCTGCGACATCGGTGCACGGTCGTGCTCGTGCACAACCGCAGCCAGTGATGCAGGGGTACATGCACGATGGAGTTGCTTTTGTCTCTAGTTATTTACTGGCGGCTATAACAGCAACATCTTTGATATCTGGGAATTATAGAACGAGATGCGCCTTGCATCGCAAAGGTTACATAACTTCAAGTTGTTATTGTTAAAACAAGTTCTCTGTTGTGATATATTGATAAATTACGTTTTACAGAAACTACTCGCCAGTTGGCGCTCAATTCAACCCACCTAAGTGTAAAGTTCTCGTAAATACATATTAATCGAGCCAAAACACAAGGTAACTGTTAGAAATCGTTTAGATGTTCCCACGCCAGTCTTACAGCGCATTAGATTGTAGTGCAGTGCTTATAACCACCCAATGAAAGCATTTACAAAGGCACTAGTCGCCCCTACAAAGAAGAACTACCCTCAAAGAAGAGCTTTCCCCGACTTCTCTGGGAAACCATCATTAGATCCTGGTCTCCCACCATGGTACCACCCTTGGAATATTTAGTTCCTAACAAAAAAAGACTTATCAAAATCGGCTCACAAATGATGAAGTATCTAATTTCCGAACACACGTAAAAACATTTTTATATTCGAAATTCGTTCTCGATTTGTGAACTTCCTTTTTTGAAGTCGGTTAAAATTGCTTTAAATTAACACCTTGCGTCAACGTTTTTAGTTGTTCAGTACGACTCTGATTATAACTGTAGTGGTTTCACGAAATGAAATAAAGTTCAGCTTCCACTTCTAGTCAGACAGGAATAATATAGCTATCTGTTGAACCTGCACTGGGAAACAAGTAGGTACATAGTCCAAATTCTTGTTTGAGACCAGTAATTGATCAACGATATTGTTACCGTTAAAACTTGCGATATGGTTGGTTAGCTATACACTATATATACATATATACATGTCTGTGCTTTGTTACGCAAGGGCGAAGGGGCTGCACCTTCCGCAGCGCCGGAGACGTCACGGTTCGAAGTTATGCCCTATTTTCCGCGTTTTTACGATTCGCCAAATCTACGATGTGGCCACGACATCAACACAAATTGGTACTCAGGTAGCCAGTCTTCCGCAATTTAACGGTGTACCATCCGTTACTGTGCAGACTAACTGGGTAAAGTGCAAATAAGACCTTTTTTACGCTTTAACGTATCGTATCAGTGTATCTGCAGATTACCTAGTTAATGTGTACATTAACTTATTATGCATTTTAACGGTAACAGATACACGGACTCTGAGAACCTTTTATAGCCATGCTTCCACCGTTAGTAAAGCTGGCTGAGCTGGCTCATTACAGACTAGGGAGCAGGGACTCTGTAATCTATTTATCCAACAGAGGAAAACTGCATATACAAGTATCTATAAATCACAAATGACACAGGACACAGGTAGTCTACGGAAAGGGAGCAGAGACAAAAGTAATCAAAACTCATTCATAGTCAAACTTGTATTAGGTAACTGCCTATCAGTTTTTTGCAATGAAATTATTTTTCAATGACAAACATTAACAAGATTTAACTTCTGGTTGCTATGTAGAAGTTGGTATGGACTATATAATATTATGTATTATACATACCTACCTGTGCCACTAGCATCTATAACCCAAGGAAAAATATTTGAGTCATACAAATATTGAATCGAACCCAAAACCCCTCATTCAGTCCACAGCTACTACGGGGTGTCAATAGGAACTATTGATCGGAATAGACAATGACGAAAAGTATTGTATTTTCCAGGGCGAGTAACAGGCAGTTCGAGATGCGATATGCGTGCTCTGTGTTCGGTTCGCGGGCCGCTGGGCGGAGAGACGCGCGCGCTCGCCGCTGGCGCCCGCCTGCTGTCTCTGCGGGTGCCCAGCCAACCCCAACCGCTCCACTTTGTTGTGGAGGCAAAGGCGAAGGTCAAGGAACTCAAATCCCTCGCCAACGCACACGCCCAGCTACAAGGAGTGTCAGATATGGAACTTTTCGGCCTAGCTATAGTGCAAAGTAAGTTTCTTTTATAGAAATAGCTGATAAATGCGCGGACGAGCCACTTAATGTAAGTGGTCACCATCGCCCTTGGACATCAGAATCACAAAGGGCGTCACCGATGCGTTAACAAAAAAGTGACTTCTCCTGTTTCTTCATACTAAAGACTTTTTATATAGATGTATATATATGTTGTTCTTTCGTTATTTCAGATGGAGAATATTTGTTTGTGGATTCAGAAAGCAAACTTTCAAAATATGCCCCAAAGAGTTGGAGATCATCCCACACACATGTATGTATAATCCTTCAAAAACATTATTAACTACTTAGATATTATTAAAAAAATACGATTAACCCACTTCTTCTTTTTTCTTCTTTAAAAAATATTAGATGTAAATTTTTAATATTTTTGTATAATTTATAATTAATAAAAAATATACACTGTTCATCTGAAGTAAACCACTCCTTTTTTTCTTTCAGGGCTTAGACGCAAATGGAAAGCCGTTGCTTGAAATGCATCTAGTCGTACAGTTTCACGTCGAGAGCCCTCTTCTTCTGCACGACGAAGTTGGCCGCCATCTATATTTTTTACAACTACTTCATAACATACGTACCAGAGATGTACTGCCTGTTGAAATTCTTCTATTGCTTATTGGTTTAGCATTACAAGCCGAATACGGAGATGAAGAGGCGTATGAACAGCAGAACTATTTTAAGATAGAAGATTATGCACCGCCCTCCCTTACAGGGGATTGGGTAGGCAAGGCAATACGCGCCTGCCATCGAGAGCATCGGGGTCTATCAAAGGCGGATGCCGAAATTAGATTCATACGTGAAGTTTGTCTCCTTCCCGACACAATAAACTCCCATAGATACCGTTTAAAGCAATCTAAAACAGAATCGGAACCGGGCACTGTATGGCTCCTTGTAACCGCTAAAGGTATCAAAATATTACCAGACCGTGGGGCAGTTTCAAATTTCATTTGGAGTTCAATAGGCAAGTTAAGTTTCGATCGAAAGAAATTTGAAATAAGAACTGATGAAGGAAAAATAACTTTGTATTCCTCAAGCGAAGAAAAGTGCAAATATTTGTTTGCTTTATGTAAAGAGACACATCAGTTTTCAATGAAAATTGCCCCAAAATTAAATGATATATTGAGAAAGGAAGAACAAGAACGGAAAAACTGTTTCGGCTATTCAAAGCTATCTTCTTTTGAGCAATGTCCCAACAAAAATGAACAAAGAATTTCACTTATATCCTCAACAAGTTCTAATACTACATCGGGAATTGTAAGTGATAGAGTACATTCGGAAGATGAATTAGAAATAATGATAGATTCACCACCAGCTCCTTCTACTGAAAGTTTAGCATTTGCTCATTTATTAGACTGTTCGAATACATATTTAATCAGACATATCTCTCAAGAAGGACAATCTTTAAATAAATCTTCATCATTACAAATGCAAAAACCTAAAGTGCGGATGAAAAAAACCAAAGATGATGTTGATAACCCACTTAAAATAGATATCACTTCAGAAACTGGTCACAGTTCTATTGCTCAATCCGAAGAAACAGTTTCACTGCCAGATCAAAGTGTATCAGAAACTTTATCTGACAGTCCAGTCTCGAATAAAGTAAAGTGTACAGGATCGCAATGTTCATCTTCCTGCAGTACAGTAATAATGGCAAGAGCCGGTCTCAGTACCCTTAGCAGGACTTCTAACGCAAGTAGTCTGGAACTAGGTTACAGTCACACAGCTCAGAACTCCATGTTAAGTGATAATAGCACGGTTGGAATGGAAGTCGAATATCCTCAGGATACGGCATCCGCATTGTATGATGGCTTGGGACAGCCAGTAACCATAGCCACATCAAGCGGCACTAGTGGGGTTTATACAATGGGAAGCTCAGAACTCACATCTAGATCTAAAATGTCAAATTATGATAGCTATAAAGTCTCGAAAGAAAATGATCTGGCAGATTTCGACAGTGTTTCTTCAATCCTCAATAATAAATCCGAAAGAGCTAATCTTGCATCAGGTGCCCTTTTGCTCCAAGCGTCTTTATCTGGTGTAGATTGTGTAGACGGAACAACACAGTTTTGTAACCCAGAACATGACGATGAAGAAAACGTTTTTCGAGAAAGGACTAATTCTAATGTTAGTGCGGTATCATTCCATGGGGACGGCAGTGACCCCACAGATATTAAACGTACATTACTCAGTGCCAGTGAATTAAGTGATTTAATTGTGGGTAGGGGTGTTTATCCAAAAAATCAATCTGTTAGTGACACGTTTGATTCTGTGTCGGACTATGTAAGGTTACCCCTGCCATTTCCCGGTGATAGTTACCTTCAGGGTCATGAAGACACTGCGCCTTCAGATGATAATTATCTTAATAATTCATTTTTCGATCGTCCTCCTACACCTCCTGCTAGAATCGATAGCCGAAAGAGTCTGAATTTATCACTTCCAAACATACTAGAAATAGAAGGAAATGCTCAAGCTGTGAACAAATTTCCAGATAAGCCGCCACCACCGTATGAATATAATCATAAAACTTTATCAACTAACACTTCTGCACCGCCTAAACCTCCGCCTGCGTATCCTGGTACATCGTTATCTCCAAAATTATCCCGAGAAGAGGAAGTAACAGCGAGAGTTGTGACATCCCGACCTATGATCACAATTTTGAAAGCTGAAGCAGGGGAGGTAAACGTTTCTGGTGAAAGAACATTTGCGAGCCCGATGGTACTAGAACACAGATTTCAAAAGTCAAAACGTCATCAAGCATCTAGTCGTAGAGCAGAAAGGTCAAAATTGGCTCAAGGAATTAATAATATATCTCCCTCTAGAGAAGTTCCACCCCATATAGATTCTAACGTTCTTGTTGCCATGATGAAACTGCCGCCGCCACCGCCCCCGCCACGCCGGGCACGACTTCCTCCGCCACCACCAATAGCCCGGTTACCGCCACCACCGCCCCCACATAACCCGATGTTCCATCAACAATTGTACAGCGATGTTGATTATGTTTACTATCCACTTCAAGATCCGGCTATATCTCAACAAAATTACCTCGACCATAAGTTAACAGAGCCTCGAGTATCAAATCTCCATAAAAGCAGTTTACAATATAGAAGTACACCTTATCTTTCTACATCTTTATCAGTTTCGTCGACATATGGATCGATACAAAACCTCTCAGACTCTTATGTCCAGATTCCAGGTGCACGGACAAGTTGGTATTCAATGACAAGCAGAACATCTCTAAGCAGCCATTCCATAAATATTGATAAACCTCCGATTCCTACGCGTATTCCTGAAATCCCTAAATTCGTTCGTAATAAGTCATACGAAAATATATTAAACGCTAAAGATCCTCCGCCTGTAAAAACAAGACGCATGCCGCCACCGCCCCCTCCACCTTACGAACATAAAAAGAAGATTCCCACTTATTTAAGAGAATTTAAAACAATAAACTCCGGGTCTGCCATCAGTGATGGAAGTGTTAGTAAAGTGAAAGACACTAATTGTGATTTAGATATAAAAACTCTCAGAGAAAAAAGCAAGAACTTGGATTTACCTTTAATAGCAGCATTGTGCAATGATCGTTCTTTGATAAAGCAAACTAAGGCTTTTGGTGCTCCAAAGTTGAATAAACAAACAGGTAGTGACTGTGAAAACGAACTTAAGTGTGCCAAGTCTATTCCAAACACCACCGAAAACATAGATCTTAAGTGTAAAACAGATATGAATGTTAGAAGGACAGTTTCCAGTTCACAAAAAAAGATATTAGTACGAAACCCAACAGATAAGCTACCGGCATTGCCTAGTTCTGAAACTCATACCCCTAGAGCCATGTCGAATACTTATGTAATGCATCCAAGTATTATTAAGACAAAAAAGAGCCAACCTAGCTCATGAAACTTAAATTATTATTGCATAATGACTTCTGTGAATCCTTCCAGTGCTATTTTCACCTGGTTTACACATGAGACTGATATTAGATATAACATATCACTTCTAGTAATTCGAAATCTCAAAAACAGTAATAGGTTATTCGAATTTATATATTTAAGGTTATATAAGCCAACTATTTTAAAATGGGATAATTTATTTGATTTAAACCTTAATAATAAATATCACAATTAAAATTTCCGCCTTTCTAATAGTCAAGTAGGTAGTTTTAGTTAAACGTGCATTAAGTATGACAAATTCTCAAATTGCGCATTCTCACGAGCTATAGTTAGGCTAACGAAAGCTGAACTCAGTGTTTTTTGTAGCGGCCTCACTGTGACAAATGTCAACAATCAATATGGCGTCTTAGACACTGATCATTTAACATTTTGAAGATGGATAAACTCAAGAATTCAAAAATTTTCTTTTCTGATTACTACCAATTGTATTTTTTGTCGGAGTGGATTACTAAAATGATTTTCATACACCCTTTTATCAGCGCCAATATCATCCTAAGTAGGGCCATTTTAATAGGCCACATTTGACAGTTCGTCAAAATTTTACAAAGTAACCTTGTAAGGGAGGCACTCCATATTATTTAATATTCCCTACTAGATATTGTTAAAATTTCTAACTTTTAAGAGTTTTAAGTAAAGAACTGACGTCGTTACAAAGTTACGTCAGTGAACTCTTTTTCTTTTTAAACATGAGGGATGGTACCAAAAGAAACAGATCAGTAGATAAGTTAAATTCGAGAAGTCGAACTAATCGTCAAAAAGTATTTCACGATTACAAAATAAAATATATTTTAATGGGAACAGAATTAATTTTCTTACATTTTAAGCCAAAAAATATGTAATCATTCATTTAAATATAATTATAACGTCTGGCTCAAAAGCCAGTATCCAGAAACGTGAAATGTTACAAAAAAGTCATGATTTCATTTCGCGCCATTAATAGACGCATTATTTTTGTCGTTTTTTTAGTCATTGTTTGAACTGTGCGGTCATTAAAATAGTTATTATAACAATCACATTCAATTTACAGATGTTTGAAGTCCTCATCGATTAATTAAATTAATCGATGTTTTTCAGCAGGTTACCCTCACTATAAAGCAAAGACAAACAGTTGTCAAATGTGGCCTATTAAAATGGCCTTTCTTATAATTAATTAATTCCTGTTCCAGATTGTAATATTTTTTATAAATTTTAAAAAGTATCAAATCTTTTTTTTCCTCGTATAGTGTGTGTTACCATATACATATTTTTAAATATGCCGCGCTTTGCTGGGTTCAGCTTTCGATAGCCAGACTATAAGTAGGTATCTAGTTAATCAAAGCCTACAAAATATGTAGACCAAATCTATTTCGAATTACTAGAACCACATGACTACTATGTAAATCTTTTTAAATTGCCATTGATCACAATCTTTTATTGATATTTATTTAATCTGTCGTGTTGTCCTCGTATTCTTCATTTCACTGTTAAATAAGTAGTATCAAAGAATTTTATAAAATTTTGAAGATTTCATTAACAACAACAAGATTGCTCTTTATGTAGAGTTAATTACCTAATTATGTAACTTGTATCGAGTTGTATTTTGTATTCAGTTTTTTTTCAATTTTTGTGAAAAATATTATAATTCCCCAAGAAACCAGTCAAAAAAGCGTTAATTTAAAAATGGGCCTACACTGCCTCTCAAAATGGGAATGCAAGACTGCATCGTAAGTTTCGCTGGTTTGTTGGTTGAATTTTCAAATTTCTGCGATGAACTCATGCGGCCAATTAATTTTATTATTGGGCCACGACATGTATTGTGTATAGGCTTATTATACATTTTCAAAGTAAGTATTCAAATTATGCAATTTCGAAAGATGTGCAGTCTTAGTATGTAATAGATTATCAATTAATTATCCTTAATTATTAACAAAGATACCTAAAGAATGCTGTTTGCTCTTATGTACCTAGTTAATTTTGATTACTGGTCATATTTACTAGGGGTACAACTGTGCGTAGCATAAAGCTAAGGTTTATAATGTGTTTGTTGAAATTTAAGATTATGTGAATTTTAATTCCCTATATAATAAGGAATTATTACGGTAATTGTGTTTAATATGACTAAAATACTCACCCTTAAAATATAACTTTTGAAATATGTGTAAAATATTTGAAACGGAAGAATATAAAACTAGAGTCATTACTAAGTCACTGATGAAAATGTAATTTATTTTGTCTACAATATTGTACATAATAACTGTTATAAATCTAAAAACAACATATTTTTAATGTGTACAAATGTATAATAAAGTAAGTAAAATTTCTTACGTAAATAAAACTGGCTATTTATTTTTCTACTTATAATAACTACTTTAATAATAAGTATAATACCTACTTACTTTTTAATCAAAATTAGTGAAGTATATAGACAACCTCAGACCAATAAACTATAGACGGCGCGGCGTGCCGTGAACAAAAGCGTGAAGCCGGCAAAAGTGTGCCTAAAACACACATCGGAACTAATAGAATGCCCTATGTTGACAGTTTGAACTAGAACAAATTAAATTTAAACTTTATTTTTTGGAACACAAAGCTTCATTCATTTTTTATTATTTAGAACACAAAAGTCGTTTTGGTGTGAGTGCCGCCGTGTGTATTACAAGGCGAGGCAGACTTTTTGCAGGCTTCACGCTTTTGTTCACGGCACGCCGTCTATAGTTTATTGGTCTGAGTAGACAACCATAAGATAATAATTTTAAAATCTTTGGCGACTAACCGTCATTAGAAAAATACGTAATAGTATACCTAAATGTTTAAACAGATCAAAAAATTCAGTCTGCCTATGGAGTTGAAGTTTTTGTACTAAATCAAAAGAGACTGATAAATAAAACAAAATTTCATAACAATAGATTGAGACACAAGAAATATCTACCTATGATGAAAGTGGAAGTAGGTAAGTACTTACCTACTTAAATGTTTAAACAGATCAAAAAATTCAGTCTGCCTATGGAGTTGAAGTTTTTGTACAAAGTCAAAAGAGACTGATAAATAAAACAAAATTTCATAACAATAGATTGAGACACAAGAAATATCTACCTATGATGAAAGTGGAAGTAGGTAAGTACTTACCTACACAATTAATTACCTACATAATTAAGGAATATGGTAAATTGTAATTCAAAGTTTTAACCATTACAATGTCTTGGTATTGAAATAATAAATTTACTTTGTGCAAAAGGAAAAAACTGATTCTAAAATACTGGTATTACTTACCTAGTGTTTACCTAAAGCAGTACCGAGATATGTAAATTAACTACAAAAGTCCTCCTCCTGTCAAATGCTAAATGTTGATTTAACATTTCACATTTTGACAAATATATGATGGCACATATTATTTATTATCTAATGTCAATCTGTCTCAGATAGCAATTAAGAGTGCTCACTTTTTTAACTTTGGTTCTATTCATAATTAAAATACTTATACGTATTTGAGATTCTCGCTATATGACTAGCTTTTTATAGCAACGATTTTATCGCAAACTTCTACACATTACTACTACACTACATCGCAATAAGGTTTGAATTTAGTGGCAACAGTTAAAAAACGGATGAATGTTATGAAGAAAAATAAATAACAGTCGATTTACCAGCCAAAATATTTTTCAAAACATCCAACACGACTCTTCGCGCGACACGTCAAGTAAGGTCAGGAATTCATTGATTAATTAAATAATTAAGGTAGATGACCCCTATTTTTCTAGTTTTAAAATAAGCCCAGAATTAGGAGGAAACGATACAGAGTCTAAATACAATACTTGACCGACAAGAGAAGCGTCAGTAGCAGCAACTACAGTTCCACCATAAAACATGGTCGACAAATCAGTTGTTATATCTTTGGTACCAAAATTACCCACAAAAACACATGTATTTCTTCGAGGATACCATCTTTCGATTACCAATAAACTTTCGTCTGATTTACGAATTTCCATATTCTTCAAAACATTGCCGTCTCTATAAATAGCTGTTAAGTAAATGGTAGGCGTATTGAGATGTAAATTAATAAAGTCCTTTATAATATTCAAATATTCATATTTAGGTTCGAAAGCAGATTTTGAATTCCATGGTAATACGCCAAGTTTTTTCTCGTCGCTTATTTTGTCATTACTTTTAAACGTCATAGGAACCAAGTTACGCAAGTTCTCATGTTCTTGATAATCACTTTCAACATCCTGTCGAGATGAACTACCCAGACCGACTTCATCGCCATAAAATATACTCACTGTACCAGGCAAGATGAACTCTAAAGCAGTGAGAGCCAAAGTATTATTTATATCTCTGGTTGATAGTCTTTCACTATTGACATTACCAATATTCCAATGTATCCAAGGATAATGAGTTTTTACCCAGAGAATTTTAGGTACAACCTTATTTATTTTATCCTTCAAGCCATTAATTCCATTTTTTAGATCCAAGTGAACATCTATAAGATCTATTCTGTTCAGAAAAATCGGAAGAGCAGAGTCCTCAGTGGCCATGATAATTTCTAATGTTTCTTCACTAGCCATCAATATTTTGTCACTTCCTATAATTTCTTTCCATATCTGGAGAGTTTTACCAAAGTTTTCATCTTTTACATATCTTTTCAAATTCTTTAAATAGAAACCATCAACATTTTGTGTTTGTGCCCAAAATTTTATAGCCCCAGTTGTCACATCATTATAATTTACTATGTGGTTATATGAAAGAAATGTACTGTGATTTCTATCAATATGAGATATAGGAACTGCCATTGACAAAACCGGAATATCCAGAACTATATGCATGCCTTTTTTGTGAATAGTAGTAACGAGTTCTTCAAAATCTTTCATCGCTCCTATACTCCTGTCTATTTTGAAAAGTGATGTAGCATTATAGTAGTGTTCAGGGTAGTCGTGAGCTTCAAATATATAATTCATGTGAATAGTAGATACACCCAAATCTTTAATGTAGTCAAGTTTTTTTATCAGACCTTTTAAATCTCCTACACCATCATTGTTAGAATCCTTAAAGCTAGCAGGAAATACTTCATAAAACACCTTTCCTTGATACCATGGAAGGTCTGGGTTGCAAGTTTTAGGCATTGTTACTACCATTGCAATGATGGCTCCTATACATGCAACAAGACCAGACAATACAAGCCACAGTAGCACTTTTCTGATGCGACCCCAATTCCAATTGACAAAGCTTGGTAACTTTCTGTTATTTATGTTGAGGCTACCATTGAGTTTGTAACCTTCAGGCTGAAATTATAATATAAATTAGTAAACGATACCATTAACAAAACAAGATAAAACAACTAAAACATACTAAAGATTCTCAATTAAGTATTTAGGTTAAACAAGCTTTGTTGCTGGAAAATTGTAATGTAAATTGTAGTAAGTATAAATTATATACAAAATAAAAGAACTTAGGTACCAATGAAAGATAGTCAAAGTGACCTGATTAAAGGCAAGTTTGTATCTTATTTTGTTGGCTATAGCTTAATTTTTCACATTAACATACCTGTCCCATAATAATGTCTCCATTCTTGCTAAGTGTCTGATAATCCAACATGCTGATGTTGTTTATAAGTTGTGCGCTGACTGGATCTTGAACAACTGAATTTGAGTCTGCTGAAGAACTTGAATCCCCAGCACACACATCTATAATGTAACAAATAATAGTGTAACAAGATATTTCTTCAGAACAATAAAAGTAATTTTTCAACTCACAAAAAATTAAATAAAAAAATTACATTTATGTAGTTACTTCGATTCATTAAAAAAAATATGAGAAGAATAAATTAAGTTTGGAAGGATGATAAATTTTTGTCTGCAATAAATGTTCTTAGATAGAGCAATGTTGAAAGATATATCGAATTTCAAATCATAAATATCATTTGATACACTTTTTAGGACATAAAATTAGACTAAGGGTCCCCGCAGACTGACTGCATTCTCTTTAGAAGCGCGGTCTGGCCGACAGCCGCTGCAGCTGAATTCTGCTCACTGTTATTGGAGCTGTTGGCTGTTGGCCGGATCGCGCTTCTAAAAAGAAGCGCGCGCCACAGCCGCCGGTGGCTGCAGTCAGTTTGCAGGGACCTTAATCCAAAAAATCTCAGAAAAATGTTAACAGTTTGAGTGGAAGAATACAAGATACAATAAAGGTTGCCACAAACAAGATGAGACAACTTAAATAAACATCAAGGGAGAACGGTAGCTTAAGAACTAACATAAATTATAGAATATTGCCAGCAATGTAGTTATTTATTATCACAATATAAGCACCAAAGTGAAAGCAATGTACAAAGTGTATTTTACCTGGATTTTGCAGAGTAACCATTTTTGAATCATTGATGTCATCGTCTAAGCTAAGGAAAGATTCTTCATTGTTTTCTTCAGACAGAGGATGTTTGAAGTCAATTGGCGTAGGACTTGGAGTCAACAATAAGCACGTGGAAGACTTAACACCACGCAAGTAATCCAATGTCTCCAAACCACCAATTTCACCCACTCCATTATTACTACTGGTTTCCGGTAACTCATTCATTTTTGTCACAAATCTATTTACTTATTTATACATTAATTATGATCACTAATGATTTCTACGAATATAGTAACAATACCATAAATCGTAATACTTATATGTAGGTACTCAGTTATTTCGGGAAGGCCGAACAATAAAAATCGCTACGACATCCCGATACTGAAACCTGAAACAACGATTTCGCAAACTGAAATAAGTGTGATTAAATTGTATTAAACGATATTTAAGTGCATTCGATAATTGGTTAGGATCACAAGCCAATAAAACACCGAATTTCGTCCTATTTATTTATACCTTGATCTTATTTGTGATCTTATCTTATTCTGGATGTATTTATATTTCTAAATGACTATTTAAATGGTATTTTTTTAGTTGTCTCCCGATGGTCTCCCGGTCAAGTAGTGTCACTGTCAATACAAAAAAGTCAATAGACATGTGTCAATGTCAATCAACATTACCACAGAAAAATATTATTTCTTGTGTTTCTTATTTGTGCTCACATTCCCACCCACCACAAATATATTGGTGGTAGCGTTACTGTTCCTACACAAAAAAAAGAGTAGGTTTGAGCGTTTTGTTCGTTTAGTGGAACGTACCCTTTATGCAAATCGTGAATTTAAATCAATTTTGTAGTTTCAAATATTTATTAATTTTAAACCAAGTATTGATTTTTTTCATTAACAATATAAGTAAATAATTAATTATATCGCAAGAAACCGAACTATCCATCCTTCTTAATGCCGAAACGTGCAAAGAAAAATTTTATCGACCTTTCTCTCATCACAACCAAAGAAAGGTTGTACGACTTTGGTCAAGTCTGATATTCGTCAAATCGGCAATTCGTCAAATCTGAAATTGGTCAAATCGGTAGTTCGTCAAATCGGCTGTTTGTCCAGTTATGAAAGAATCATGGCAAGTTTCATACATTGAATTGTACAAAAAAAATTAAAAACTCGAGAGCCTGGAATGAGTTGTAATATTTATTTCTTATTTTTAGCAACACTTGTATATATATAAAATATTTTTAAACCTCGGGGTTATATAATCAAAAACGATATAATTTTCTTCACTTTCTTGCCAATAGAAAAATACGCCATTTGTACGCTAACTGTCAAAGTGACATAAAAAATGATAATAATGACATGACAATCATAATCAAAACCAATCAAAACGCTCGCAGTCCAATGACAATGTGACATGTGACAATAACAATGTCTACGACACAGAGTAAGTAATTGTTCCAACAGATTACAAATCAATCGAAATCACAGATTAAACGCTGATATAACAAGACAGAATCTACTTCAAAATGTTCGTCCAGAAATGGTAAACTATGTAAATAAGAAAATGATTTTAGGATCCCCGGGTTTTAAAAATATTTTGAATGGTTCAGGATAATACTTGAAGTCTAATTAAACAATTACAAGTAATTTCAAATTCTCGAGAATTATTTTTTTTTTTGTACAAAATCTGCCATGATTCTTTGCCAAATACGCTTTTGGTCAAGTTATTTTAGTACAATCAACTATAAAAATGAAAATACCTCGTGATGTTTTTATTACCACATTTTATTTAATTCATATTTCACTTATCACTAATTCACTACATAGTATAAAGCAAAGTCATTCCCGGTGTCGTCCGTCTGTCAATATGTATGCTTAAATCTTTTAAACTTCACGACGGATTATAATACAGTCTTCTTTAATAGAGTGATTCAAGAGGAAGGTTTAATGTCTAATACATCGTTTCTTAACCTCGGGTCGCGACCCAAATCTGGGTCGCGGGCGGTATTGGGATGGGTCGCGGGAATTTTGAATAGACATTAGCGGCCTTTTTTTACAGCTTGAAGGGCTGACGTAAAAGCAGACGAGTCACCTGATGGTAAGTAGTCATCGTCGCCTATGGACTCGAGCAACACCAGGGGAGTCACTAGTGCAACGCCGGCCCTGAAGGAGATCTATTTATACACCTTTTTTGAAGAACCCCATGTCATAGCGCTCCGGGAATACTCAGAAGGAAGCTCATTCCACATCTTGCACGTGAAAAACGGATCGTAGTCGTTCGCCACAAGTCCAAGCGAAGTGGATGAAACTTCAATCTTCGGTGAGTGGTGTGATGATGGAAGGGCGAAGTTGGCACCAAATCGAACAGTTCCTCGGAGCACTCACCGTTGCAAAGCCGGTAGAACACGCAGAGGCATCCCATGTCATGAATGAACAGGGTAGGAGACAGCACAGATCCTTGGGGATCACCAGCGTTTATGGGTTTCAAATCTATGCAACAACCGTCGACTACGACCTTTATATGTCGCTCGAGAATGGGCCATAACCCACCAAGCGGGCCCAGTGCGGATTGGTGGGTGTTAACGACTGCAAATGCCACCGGGACCAACGGCTTAACTTACCTAACGGGATAAATATTAAGGATTTCAGTCACCCATCCAGCGACCATCCTCTGCAAAAGTTGCTTAGCAAACGTAATCGCCAGTTGAGCGCGCTTACCATTCCGCCACTAAACTACTCAACCTAATGACATCAATTAGAATAAACTACGGACTTTTTAACCGACTTCAAAAAAGAAGGAGGTTCTCAATTCGACCGTATAATTATATGCTTTTTATTATGTTTGTTCAGCAATTGTTTCGTCGTTTACGGGCCGATTTGGATAATTCTTTTTTTTTGTTGTAAAGTAGATATGCGCAGTGGGGTCCTTTTAAAAGGATCACCAGGATCTGATGATGGCATCTCGGAGAAATCGAGGGCAACTTTCGAAAATTGTAGGGACGACTAGTGTGTTTGTTAATGTATTCATAAGTAAGTACATAAAAGCGCTACAATTTCATGAAGGTCTGGAGTCGATCTGATGAAGACAGTCAAGGGAACTCCTCAACGATTTACTGTAGTTATCTAGTGTTTGGGCTTGATTAATTTGTAGTGACGAGAACTTTACACCCATGTTGAATTAAGCGCCATCTGGCGATTAGTTTTTGAGTTATCTCCGCTTATCGAGGTTGAAGTCGGTTATTTTCTTTGTAAAAAGCAATAATACTCCTATTATATTATTAATCACTGGAAAATCAATAAAATGTCAGGGTCGCGGGCTTCAAATATTTTTACATTTTGGGTCGCCAGCCAAAAAGGTTAAGAACCGCTGGTCTAATACATGAAAACCGGGCCGAAGTCTTGTCACTTTAATGTTGTTTTTAACCGATTTAAAAAAGGGGAAGGTTAACAATTCCTCTGTATGTTTTTTTGTCTTTTGTGTGTTACCTCATAACTTCATACTGGGTGAATCGATTTCGATAATTCTTTTCACATTCGAAAGCTAATGATTGCCGTGTGGTCCCATTTGAGCGACATCTGACGGTCAATTTTAGAATTATTTTTAATAATGTAAATTAAAATGAAATTTTTTGACTGGGTGTTCTAATTTTGATGATTATTTTTTGTTAGAAAGGTAGTGCTTGTCATGTGGTACATTATAAATAGGAGCAACGTCTGGCGAGTGATTTTTGAGTTATCTTGACTTTGAAGTCGGTTATTTTGATGATGTAAAACTACAGCGTATGTTCCTATATAATGAAATGAAAACGTATGTCTTCATCGACTGTACATAGACTTGACCAAAAGCGTATTTGGCAAATTTCATAACTGGACAAACAGCCGATTTGACGAACTACCGATTTGACCAATTTCAGATTTGACGAATTGCCGATTTGACGAATATCAGATTTGACCAAAGTCGTACAACCCCCAAAGAAGACGATGAAAAGTCTTAAGTAAGTTAATTTCACTAACATATTTCAGATTATTATTATTACGAATTTATCGTACAATGCTAATTAATGCTCCAGTATAAAAAGATCACGAGGCAGTTTGAATAACATTTTTACTTCTTCTTAAAGACTATTAACGATTCGTGTTTTCTGGAGGCATATGTATAATATGACGGTTTTACAAAACAATAAAACCGATAATATGTGCCGAAAAGGAAAACACGAAGCATTGCAGGAAATCCTTCCTGGTGAAGATTGAAAATCTTAAAAAATCCGCGTTCTACCTGGGAACCTGATATATTATGAGAAAAACAAATGTAAACCAAACAAAAACCATAGCTCTTCATACAAGCACAGACAGTCCAGCAACCACAGATAAGTACATAACTGCTTCTTCAAAAAGTCTGCCAAAGTAGCTAGCCAGAATGAATATACATACCTAAGTATTTATGTAGAACAAATTGTAAAAATGTGTTATTTACCACATCTATCACAACATCACAATCAGGAAAATTGGGTAACTTTTTTGGTTAGTTAGTTTTCGGGACACGATAATTACTATTGATAAAAAACTGTTTAACCAACGTATAAAATAATTTATTGTGTTTTATAAATATTTAATAATAATGTACTTAATAATATTTACTTTCAACCATTACATAGGTAAATAAATGCTTTGATACATATTAAAAATTTAATATCAGCTTTTAGCCAGACAATATTTTTCTTATATCAATGAATGATTTGTGTAAAGCTTCAATAAATTCATGACTATCGTTATGAGCCTTGTAGCTTGTCACAGCTGCACCCAATTTATCGGCAAACGCAGAGTACCTAAAAATAAAATAAAAAAGTTTTATATACGAGTATAATATATAATATCCATAAATTATATCCTTTTTAGACGATATTCGAACAGTGGAAATAAATTACTTTTATAGTGATGAAGGATACATCAACCGTTAACCGACAAACTCAAACGAAAGCATTCAATTATGATCTTTATGTCTTGGCAATTACGAATGTCTTGTATTGTATAATCTGTGCGCAACCAGGAAGGTAAGGAACCTTGTCGACGTAAATCGAAAATGACAAGTTTAGTGTTAATATTTTTAGAATTAATTACATACTTATTTACTTTATTTTACAATTTATCATTGGATTCTTAACAGGTAAATATTTCATGGATGAAATCAATCTAATAAAATATTTAGGGTCATTATTTTACACTTATTGCAACTTTTCAATGCCACTGATATTTAGGTATTTCATGGGAATAATCACTCGTTATTAATTTATTGCTAATTATCTCTCATTTAAAATAAAACTCAATCAAAAATCCACAGGAAACGCAACTACATAGCATAAATAATCCGAGCTTCAACGTGAGTATGCTAACTCTACGGCTGACCGAGGAGATGTGCTCATAATGCATAAGAAAACCGCGTATTCTCTCGGATACCGCTACCTACCGCATAATATTTGTGCAAGTATTTTTGTGTTTCACAAACTAAAGCCAATTAATTTGCGATGAATAGTGACGATGAACTTGTAGTTACTGTCGGCAAAGGGTTAATGTAATTAATGTTTACAACAATAATCATGTTTAACAATTCATCTATTACATTTAGCAAAACAGAATATGTAAATAATTTACTGTGATATTCAAAAATTATATATTTAAGTTCCCGGTAAGAAAATTTCAAACATAGAGTACCTAGTTATAGTCCGTTTTTTTTTTAAATAGACAACCACAAAACAAAAATATGGCCAATTGTCAATGTAATAGTAAAGTCAATAAGAGACACTGACATTACCGCGAATTTGTTGTATCGAGTCGTATCGATATCAATTGTCCTCAACGATATTTTTCCAATGTAATAAATATCTTTTATTTAAATATGCAGTGAATGTTACACTGAATATTATTTAATATTAAACTGGCACAGAAACTTGAATTATATTTTTAATTTCCTTGTAATTAATTACATTTTGACGTTTTTAATTTTATTAATCGATTAAAAATCGATAAATGTCACTTTACTAAAAATCGATAAATCGTAAAACCAATGCAACAAATCGATTCGTCTTCCCCATTCTGTCATCTGCAAATGTCAAACATGTCAAGTTCTTTTTGCAATGATTCATCTGTGAAAATGAGTTTTAATGGATTTGCACTAATGATGCCGAACTACTTGTTAAGTCTCTAAAAAAAACTATAAAATAGTTTCATTTTATTGACGGCACAACATATCCCTCTGAAGATGAATTCCTGACATTTACACATAGATTTTGAGATATTCCAAAAAAAACTTTTTTTTAATAATACATATTTTAAATAATACATCAATAAATATTATTATCTAATCACCACTTCTACTAAAAAAAAAAACGGCGTCGAAAACTAAAAAAATTTATGTACACGCGTTAGAAGTTATACTTCTTTAGCGTATGGAAAAAAAAAAACTAAAATGCAGTAGTGATTAACGATAAATATTAAAATTAATCAAAAAGATTTTATTTAAATAAATCACTAATAGTCATCCTAAACTATATTTGAATACTTAGTTATAATTTATTTACTGTTATATTGCAGTTAAAAACCTTTATTTAATATTTTACCAAAAAGACTAGTCGTTGCATACCGTATAACGAAACATTAATTTAGCTAGTCTGTGCATATTATGTCATGTCAATGTGCCACAAACAATTATTTTAAAACCGTGAACTCATGAAAATGTTTCATACTAACGCCATCTATGAAACATTAGGATAACTTCTACGAGGTACTGTTTGTAACGTGTTGAAATAGTACTTCTATTTGTTGTCAGATGACGCTTCGCCAAATTTATTTGGAGAATTTCGTTCAGAAAACGCACATTGTGCCGTTGTTTTTGTTTTTTATGAGCACTGCAATATATAATTTTACGACAGAAAATATTATATAAATAACTTAATAATTTAATAATATTTTCAGAAACTTTCAAAATTTTTAGGCTCCTAACGCCATCTATAGGTGTGCACGTTGCAACTTTACATTGACAAAGGCCAATAGGCCAATGAGTATAAGTGGTTAGCCGGCAACTTCATACAGCTGCGCACGCATCGCAAAACGAATTTCATGCTGTTAAATTTAGGTGTCGGTGTGCGCAAATTCACCCTCATCATTTTTCTCCATCGCGCCAAAAGAAGTATAACTTCAAAAACTCTTTTCCAACATAACTTTCGAGAATTCGTAACAATCAATGTAATCAAAAATTTCAGGGATGGCCTGAAAGATTAACCAATTTTTTTGTAAGTCAGTGTTGGAGTAATTCTTACCCGATACCAAATCCTTCTTTAGCGGTGGGACCGAACCCGCCAGCCAAGACACTGGGTGCAGATAAAGTGCTTGTGCTCAAAATTGACTTATTCAAGTACTTATATTCATAGGAATCAAAGAGTTGTGGTCTCGGCAAGTTGTTCTCTTCAGCGATTTTCATCAACGCGAACATATGACGATCGAATCCTTCGCCCATGGCAGCTTCTTTCACTAGTTGGGAATGATTAGTGGAACACTCTTGCATGATAGCACGGAGTTCGTCTTTCGAACATTTATTTGAGTGAAGACTGTCACAAAATGCCTGAAAAATATTTTGATGTCATTATTATTATCTCTTTCCAGAGAACGAGTATAGAGGAAGGTCGATTAAGTTAGCGGAAAGGTGGTATAGTTGTTTCATATCCTGAACTTGGGTATCTACAAAATTTATTTAATCAGCAAAATTAAATAATAATTTAAAGGTACCTTAGTATTAGCAGTACATGGTCTCATAGTTTCTGTCCTGCCATGTTTAAATGCGGAGGTGCTACAAGACTCGTAAGTGCCCACGTATTTGCCATGCAAGAGATGGTATGCAGCCTGAAATCAAATTGTAACATAATTTAACACTAAACAGAATAATCTGACTTCAAAATCAACAGAGATAACTCAAAAATTAACCATCTGATGTCACTCAGATTTGTGTGGAACCAGATGACAGACATTATACCACTCATCCACCATTCATGCCGTATCTAGAACGTTCCGGTTAATTCCGGTCCCGGTTGGAATAAGGTTCGAGTATGTTCCTTGCAATCGACTTTCGACCTTATGACTATTGCCGTAAGGTCGAAGCGTCGTGCGCGTACTGTCGAGACGGCCGCGCTCTATTGTTCGCTTGACATGTTTATGGCCCTTATTGTTTATTGTTTCCGGTTTAGCGAAGTAGATACGCCAGGGTTGTCACAATATAATTACTGCCCAGGTACTCTCTGTTTTCTAGGTGGTATTGCTACGACCACTTACGTCTATTTAAGACTGACACATATTTTAATACAGTCAAGTCATAAATAATATATATTGGAAAAGTATATTTTTTATTGTTTATTTGCTCATACTTTTTAGGGTGTTGAATAATTACTATTAAAATAAAAAAGAATTCCTAGTGTGCTACAAAAATAACTTCTTAACATTATTATGTTGTTTAACTTACCTGGAATCCAAGTTGCATTATAAAATCGGGGCTAACTTTGAATTTTTTACAGGCTTCTTTAGTCAACTCTTCGTATAATATGTAATCTATACTAAGTGAGTTACACCAATCATTGTATTCTTTCCTTGCTTTATTTATAAATGCTTTAGATTTATCATCCAATTTGAATTCTAAAGAAAGAAATAAATATGTTGTTTGTTACATAATAACGTAATTAAACCAGTATGGTTAAAAAATATATATTCATAGATCTTCTATTAGAAAAAAATTGTCATTTCGTAAAATAGTATGAAACAGGAACATACCTAGTTTATTAACAGTGTTGTTGGTATTCGCTGGCTTGCTGTCTGGATGAATGAAAGGTTTTGTTGTGGTTTCTTTATAAATATCTTGGAAGAACCGTAACACAGCTACACCGTCACCCCATGAGTGTTCAAAGTTAATGCCAGAAACGCCGTCCTTGGTTACTATCAGATTGAATGACTTATCAAACCACCTGGAACATAATATTATAACATCTCACTCTCACTGATGCCTATATAACCAATATAGTTACGTAATACAAAAAAACTATACCTGTTAGTTCCATCTGCATGTAGAAAATGTGATAAAATTTTGTGTTTATTATCATTAATTAATTCTTCGTCTAGCACTAAGTTAAAAATGGCTGAATCTATTTTCTTTAATGTTTCGGCATTGCCGGACTCTTCTAAGTAGGTTCTTTGTTCAGCCCACTCGTCACGGTTCTGACAAGTCAAAACACCCATAGGATACTCTGCTTTTGTAGCATCATTCATAATTTGAGTTAAATTACCTAAGATTTCATGTGGTGTAAGGAGATTACCTGAAAATATTATCTGTTTTACATATCCATGTATATCAAGTGAATGAGAATTTTAGAAAGAAATAAAAGTAATTATGAATAGATGAAGTAGGTTGTACATAAATTCGTGGATTATTTAGGGTTAAAATTGGAACACATAAGAAGTGTCCATAACCCAATGTTGTCGCAATGCCGCGAACAGAGATAGATGGAGACGCATTGCGAGAGCTGCAATCCTCAAGGAGAGCTAAGACGACCTACCACGACCGTCATTATAGGACCACGACCACTCTGCCAAGAGTGCACGACTGAGAAGAAGAAGTGTTAACTAGTACATTATAGTAGTTATTTTTATGAATAAATGAACAAAGTTGACGAATTTTACCCATTTAGATATGTTGCTATTAAAATTAAATTCAGAAAACTTTTAACTTTTGAAAATGGAAAAGTGAGGTCACAAAGGAGTGAGATGGTTCATCTCCTTAGTTCTTTATTAACGGAATAATTTTAAGATAATATAACAAATGTAATTGGTAAAGTTACCAGGGCCCGTGGTACTAACTTACTACCAACTATGAACTTCTCTTAAAATTAAGTTTCAAATACCTGGAAAATTATGATGACAACATAGCAAAAAGCAGAATCACATTAAGCTAATCATAATTACTATCCCACCAACAGACCGATCGGAAAAAGCATTTTCTTGCATACTACAACAAATATTTGTAATGTCATCAAATACTCATTTAATAACGAACTAATAACTTAAAATGCATGCATTAAATAAATAATAATAAGTAATTATAAATAAATAATAAACAAAATTAAATGAATTACCATCAGCATCTAAGACATCAAAAACATAAAAATTGCCATTTTTTTGAACAAGCACATGCTTGCTTGTAGGATCCCTAAAGATTTTATCTTTAGTCAGTTGGGGTATCCGTGTGGCATTGAATAGTCCAACAAACTGACTCATGTCTAAAGGAAAAGCTTTAAACACGTATGCTCCATACCTACCAAAATCAAATTAAATAAGATAAAAAAACAACAACAAATTTCTGAATGAAACTAGGAATATCTAATTATCAAGCGAATTCAAAACTTAACTGCTAAGTGTATTCATATACAAACTATAGAACTACAATATCTCAAATACACAACTTTAAACAGATTCAAATAACTTACGAAGCCTTGAGGAGAAAATACCAACCAAGAAAGACTTTCAGGCAAAAGTGCTGTTACGGTTCTGAAAAGTTTAGTGTCACTTTTCTTTGGCTGCATGTGGTATACCTCAGGTTCTAGGATTTGTGCCCTCAATGACAACATGAATCTTACAGCACTAGTCAATAAATTGGCAGACCTAACCAACTGATTATTGTATTCTGGTTGTATATCATTTTGGAATACTAATAACGGATTGAAATTAATGGGAAGGGCTGCTCGGTCTCTGAGATATAAATCAAACCAGTAATCAGATATATAGCTGGTGTGTTTGTTTCTTTTGTCTTTAGCAATAAGTTGCTCCTGCAACATCTTGCCTTCATTGGTGATGAAATTCTTTGTTGTGAGTTGGGCTTGTTTATACTCCTCATTGGTTAGGAGCGGTCTCAAAGCATTTAAATATCTTTGTTCAGTTTTCAACAAATCTGGTATGGGTAAACGAGGCAATGATTTCTGAAAGTGCATAGTAGGAACCTTACTATGTTGAAGATACTGATAGTTGTAATCTTTGACATTTTTTACACTCTGGGAAGCATTTCTTATCTGAGGATACCCTGAACCTGTCACCTTTTGGTGTTTAATAAACCTGGGGAGCATTATGGATAAAACTGTTCAAAGTAATTTAATTTACTTTCAAACAAGTAACCTTTCTTGGACTTTTGACCCCCAGTAACGCCGCTTGTATGGCCGGGTAGGGGGGCAGTTTAAATACCGTTCCTGGTAGTATTCTTCGTGAATTTCTATGTTAACTTGTAATACACTCACAGCTTATAGAAACTAAAAATCGAGCTTAACAGAACTATATATCGAATTAAATGGTAAACACGTTAACATTAACACGGCATTCGTTTAAAATATCAAAAACCGTAGGTACCCAACTTAAAAAAAAACGTAAACTTTCAACAACAAAGTGTAACACACTATTAAATTATCTCTAATCTCTATCTAATCTTAGGGTTGCAAATGCAACGATATATCGGATAATCGATAATATCTTTAATATCGAAGGGCACACATCGATATTTTTATCGATATTTGCGCTATAACGATACGATAATATCGATATCATATCCGAAGAAAAAAATCGATAATTCACGACCTTACATAAGGCTGTTTGGGCTTCGAACTGTTCTAGCTTGTAGATTTATAATAAACAACCTTTACTGCTGTTAATCACTTTATTACTCTCTTTAATATTTCTTATTACATTACAATACCTAGCCATGTTGAATGATGATGCAATCTCTTCTACATAGACTATAGACTACATTCACTATAGACTACAGACTAATTACAGAGTAGGGTAAAGACTAAACTGTTACATATAGCACATCCCCCCTTTTTATCCTTTTACAATTAACATTACATAACATAGTCCCTCAAATAAGAAGGTTTTCTAATACTCCTTCCTGATCTACTAACTTTTACAGCATTACTATTAGGTACACTGAAACTTGTTACATTAGGCTCTGTATAATCACTTTTTTCAGTGAATAAATTTTTAGAATGATTTAAATGTCTTTGATTACGTCTCACTAGAGACCCATCCTCCCTTTTTACAACAAATGATCTTGGTCCTACATTTTTAACAATCTTGCCTGGATACCATACTCTATCTGGTTTATTTTGATACATAATGCTGTTTCCTAAAGAGAAAGGTTTTCTAATTTTACAATTTTTATCATATTGAACTTTACTTTTGTTTCTAATAACCTCATACTTTTGTTTTACATTTTGCACAATATTAGGTTTTAAAACTTGTTTAGTACATGGTAATGTTGTCCTTAAATTCCTTGACATTAACAATTCTGCTGGACTATATTCTAAATTTGCTAAAGGCGTTGTTCTGTAATTTAACAAAGCTAAACTGAGATCACTATTAGTTTCTGAACATTTTTTCATCATGCTTTTAACAATGCCAACAGCTTTTTCACTCATGCCATTTGACTGTGGATACCTGGGGCTGGAAGTAATTAATTCAATGTCAAACTCAGTTGCAAAATTTTTAAAAGTAAGGCTATTAAATGGCATATTATCACTGACTATATATTTAGGAATACCATGTATTGCAAATATTCTCTTTAACTTATTAATTATAGTTTCTGAATTTTTATTTTGTAATGATCTTAACTCAATCCACTTAGAATAGTAATCTATGACTACTAAGTAATCATTTCCCCTAAAATGACATATATCCATACCAATTTTGTGAAATGGCAAGTCCGGAATATCATGTGAAATTAATGGTTCCTTTACATTGTTTGGTCTATATTTTTCACACGCTTTACATTTTAACACATAATTCTCAATATCACTAGTGATACCTGGCCAATACAATGTTGATCTTGCCCGTTTTTTACATTTAATTATTCCAACATGACCTGTATGCAATATAGATAACATTTCTGTTCTTAAACTTTTAGGTATTATTATTTTATTTCTTAAATATATAACATTGTCTTTTACATTTATATTCTCACGTAACTTATACAAATTTTTTAATTCTTTATTTAATATACACTTATTTTTAGGCCAACCTGTATTATACCAATCTATTATTTTACTCAAGACCTCATCATTTACACTTTCTTTTGACAACTGTTGCATTCTCCTATCACTAATTGGCAATTCTTCCTCAAAACTATGAACTACTTCCTGTAAAGAAGGTTCTATTTTTGCATTATCACTTAGGTAATTTCTGGATAAGTAATCAGCTACATACATTTTACTACCTGGTACATATTTTATTTCTAAATCATATTTTAACAACTTTAACACCATACGCTGCAATCTAACACTTATTTTACTTATATCTTTATTTATTATTGCCACAAGAGGTTTATGATCTGTTTCCACTACTATTCTGCGACCATATACAAACTGATGGTATTTTTCTAAAGCTGCACAAATAGCAAACAATTCTTTCTCTATAGGTGCCCATCGCATTTGACAGTCAGTGTAGCTACGCGAATAAAAGGAAATTGGTTTTCCCCCTTGTAATAAACAAGCACCCATGCCAGACTTAGAACTATCAGTTTGCAATGTTACTAAACTCTTATTATTTAAAATAGACAATGTAGGTGCACAAGTTATTTTCTGCTTTAATTCCTGAAATGCTTTTTGCTGACATTCACCCCATTGCCATTCTGTATCTTTTCTTAACAAATTTCTTAATGCATCAGTTGATTTTGAGTATTGTGGAATAAATTTTGATAGATAATTACACATTCCTAAGAATTTTTGTAATTCTTTGACATTTTTAGGCTCTTTCAGTTCTAAAATTGCTCTAACATGATCTTTATCAACCCTTATACCATTTTTAGAAATAATCAATCCTACATATTTTACTTGTTGACATTTATACTGTAACTTGTTCCTATTAAACTTAACATTAAACTTTTTTGCTCTTTCTATTACCTGTTTTAATATCATATCATGTGTTTTAACATCTTCCCCAGCTATTATAATGTCATCAAAATATATCTCAACACCTACTATATCACCAAAAATTTCATAATTAATTCTTTGCATTACCTCTGGCGCTGAAGATATACCAAAAGGCATCCTTTTAAATCTATATCTCCCATAAGGTGTTCCAAACGTGCATAATTTATCAGGATCATCTAATAAAACCTGAAAAAAACCATCTTTTAAATCTAGAACTGTAAAAACTTTTTTCCCCGCTAAATTATTACAGATTTCTTCGGGTGACGGAATAAGGTAAGTTTCCCTCTCTATATTTTTATTTAACTGTTGTGGATCTAAACATAATCTTAATGACTTATCCGGTTTTTCTACTATTACCAAATTATTGCACCAAGCTGTAGGTCCATTTACCTTTTCTATAATATCTGCACTTTCGTAACTATTCAAAGTTTCTAATAATCTATCTTTTACACTAAGTGGAACCCTTCTAATCGGTTTTATTACTGGAATAGCATCACTTTTTATTTTTATTTTATATGTACCTATACTGCCTAATCCTTTAAAGACTTCCTCGTTATTTTTTATAAATGTTTCTTTCTCTTTTTCTAGTTGCTTGCTCTCCTCTGTCCTAATTTCTCCTATTCTTGATACTAAACCTAATCTTATACAATCTTTTAGACCTATTACTGGTTGTACTGGCAAATCTACAACATTGAATTTAATAATATATTTGTTCCCCTTATATATACACTCTAACTCTAAATATCCCAATGGTTTTACTTTTTCCCCGCTGTAAACAACAAGTACAGTTTTTGTTTCCCTTAACTGCAACTCTTGATTTTTATTAATCTTATTGAATATATTTAAAGTTAACGTATTACAGTCTGCACCAGTGTCTAACTTGAACGTGACCGATGTACCATTTATTGCTAATGACTGTGTCCATTCTATTTTCTCACCTGTTTTATTATTCATGCTATCAATGTTAAAGTAGTGTTTTTCCTCTTCACTATCCTCTTCTATGTTATGAATTTTTTGTTTATTAAAGTCCTTCTTAAAGTGTTTATTCAAACACTTGCTAGCAAAATGATTATACTTGTGGCATATAGCACATTTCTTTCCGAAGGCAGGGCAATCAAATTTCTTGTGTTGTTTCCCACACCTATTACACTCACGTTGGGCAAATTTTCTGTTTTCTTCTTGTTTATTTGTCTGTTCCTTTTTCTTGATATGTGTGCTCCTTACACCATACACTTCTTTTTCCCTCATTTTTTCCAATTGATTTTTCCCAGCTTCGGCTGCTCTGCAAATATTTATGGCTTCCTGTAATGTTAAATCTGCTTCTCGAAGTAATCTTTCTTGTAAACTTTTCTCTCTAACACCTATGACGATCATATCCCTAATCATTCTATCTTCTTCCTCAAATTTGCACATTTTCGCTTGATTTTTCAGGTTAGTTATAAATTGATCAAAACTTAGGTCATTCTGACGCATGTTAAAGAACTTGTAACTATTCACAATTACGTTTTTTCGTGGTACCGCGTAGTTCTGGAATGCTTCTACTACTGCATCATAGGTTTTTACTTCTTTTTTTTCCAGTGTGTTGTATACGTCTAACGCCTCCGAGCCTGCGATGTTCAGGAACAAGGCTATTTTCCTGGAGTCTGATGCTGATTTTAAATCTGTCGCTTCTAAATAAATTTCAAAGCTCTGTTTGAACTTGATCCAGTTTGTTTCCGCATTTTCACTAAGAATTAATTTATTCGGTTGTCCTAATCCCTCCATTTTGTTTCTTTTCCCGTGTTGCCGTTGCCGATATTACGCGTTAACTTTATTTCACCACTAAGGTACTTTCTTCTTTGTTCCTTTTCACCTGACACCATGTTCTAGCTTGTAGATTTATAATAAACAACCTTTACTGCTGTTAATCACTTTATTACTCTCTTTAATATTTCTTATTACATTACAATACCTAGCCATGTTGAATGATGATGCAATCTCTTCTACATAGACTATAGACTACATTCACTATAGACTACAGACTAATTACAGAGTAGGGTAAAGACTAAACTGTTACATATAGCACACGAACATTAGCCTTTTCTTACAATATAAACAAATAAAAAACATCCTCTACTTGTTTTATTTCTCTATTTTCTCTGGCTGTATGGGCTTAGCCCCTTTGCCTGTCCGTAAGGACTAATGAAACAACAAAATCTCTATCTCTATTTTATATTCGCGAACTGCGCGGTGACGGCCGCTGCACGTAAAATGGCTATGAGTTCCGAACAACTCATCGCCAACGAGGTGTTGGCGTTTCTACAGCACGCCATCGACACCATGGATGAAGTTAGCATCATCCAGATCTGCAGGACCAACTTCACCTGCGAGGAGATAAGCCAGGCCAAGACGCTCCTATTTGAGTCGCTCGGACAGCTCGACCGGATGCCGTCCCGGAGGAGGGATGAAAAGGGAGAGAAGTCACTTCAGGACATCATCAACCTTCTGAAAGTGACTGACCCCGACCATGTGCCGACTTTCGTGGCGCGGAACTTGAACAAGTTGCCGCCCGTCACTTTCGACCATGTCGATGTCACCAGGCTGCTGAAAGACATTACAACCTTGAAGGCAAGCCTGGCCGAAGTAGTGTTGAAGCTAGAGGCCTCCCAGAGCACCATCGAAGATCTACGGGCTGAAGTAACGACGTTACGCAAGACTTCAGCTGTATGTAGGTCACCGGAGGCCAATAACATCAACGTGCGTCGAGGGGCCGGCGACTGCTCGTCGGCAAGTTTCGAGTCAGCGAAACTTGAGTCGTCACCGGCTGCGGTCCCCGCGCGTGTAAGCGGTGACGTGTGTGTCGCCCGTCCCGCACCTCCCCCTGCCGAGGTGTTGCCTAGTGCCGTTACGTGTACGCCTCCACGTGACTACGCCGCAGCTGTTGTCCGCCAGCAACCCAAAAAGCGGACTAAGAAGAGGACCGAGAGGGATAGCGGGAACTTCCGCATCGAGCCCCCTCGTTGTGCTGTGCCCGACGTTCACAAGGACGAAGACGGTTTCACAAAGGTGGAGCGGAAGAAGAGGAAACCTTCTTGTCGAAACCAATGTGGTACAGCGCCGACCGGACCCAACCATTTGCTGCGTCCCGCCGTCCCTGTGACGCACGTCTATGTCTCCCGTCTTCATTACACCACGAAGGCGTCTGACGTCGCTGAATACCTGGAGATAAAGACGAAGTTCCGGGTGTATGTCGAAAAGTTGGAAGCGCTTAATGCTGTGAACTTCACTGCGTTTGTATTGCGCGTACCGACCGAACATCTGTCGACATTCCTCAAGGAGGAGCTGTGGCCAAAAGGGGTCGTGTTCCGCAAGTTCCGCGGACGCCGACCACCCCCGAAGGTCACAGGACCAGCGCTTCACGTCGCCGCGAAACGTGACTCGTAGTTTTAAGTTAATATTTGTTATGTATGTTAGTCTGTAAGGTATTTATGATATGGACCTCTGTACATTCATATTACTTTGTAAATGGATGTATATTGTCTGAAATAAAGATTTATTATTATTATTATTATTTTTGTTTAGGATTTATACCTTCTCGGTTAAAGACCGGTACATATGGGCATCCACGGGCCTAAGCCAAGTGGGGACCATTTATGACTTTAAGTTTGTTTTATTTATTGTATTTGTAAGAATTTTCTTGTAATACGGCATGTATTTAAACTAGCTGCTTTTTGTAAGGTAATATACAAAGACGGTGGTAGTTTTAATTCTCTGATACAGTGGTGGAGGTTATTTGGGATAATTCCTGTAGCTGATATGACTATTGGGACAACAGTGACTTTTTGTAGGTTCCACATGCGCGTAATCTCATCTTTCAACTCGGTATACTTGTTTAATTTTTCGGTTATGGTTGTTTGAATATTATGAGTGCAAGGGACTGCGATATCTATTAAATGAGCCGTTCTATTTAGTTTATCAATGAGTGTTATATCTGGTCTATTGTAGTGAATTGTCTTGTCTGTTAGTATGGCTCTATCAAAATATAATTTGTGAGTTGTGTTTTCTAGAATAGTTTCTGGAATGTACTTGTAGTAGGGTGTTGTTGGTGAAGGGATAAGCTTATATTTTGAAGCAAGTTTTTGGTGAACAATGTTCACAACCTGATCATGCCTGTGCTTGTAATCAGTTTGAACAATTGCCTTACAAGAGCTTGTAATATGTTGTATTGTCTCGGGTGCACTATGACATCTTCGGCATGTATCAACAGTACTATGGACTTTCATGATATGTTTCTGATAATTTCTCGTCTCTACTACTTGATCTTGGATGGCGATCATGAACCCTTCAGTTTCCGGGAATAGCTCTCCGCGATTTAGCCACTCGTTCGACGCAGCTTTGTCGACATTATTAAGGTTTAAATCACGGTAGTGCCTTCCATGTAAAGCCTTAAGGGCCCATTCATCTTTTTTTGTCTGTATGTCTGTCTGTCTTTCATTTACTTGAGATAATTTATCCTGTAAATTAAGGGGGGTATATTTATGATCGTTTTTTACGACAGCATGGTGTAATTTAGAAGTAACTGTTTTTTGATGAAAATAATTTCTGAGGCTTTTTATTTGTCTATTGTGCAGATTGGTAACATCTATAATACCACGACCGCCCTCTTTTCTAGGTAGAGTGAGCCTCTGCACACATGATCTTGGATGGTGCTTTCTGTGTTTAGTCATCGTGGTATTTATGAGACGTTGTAAAGACTGTAGTTCTTGATTTGACCATGTGATGATGCCAAATGAATAGGTCAGGATAGGAACTGCATAGGTGTTTATACCCTTCACTAAGTTCTTGGAGTTCAACTGCGTTTTTATGACCGAATTAAGTCTGTGTTTAAATTTTTGTGTGAGGTGAGTTTTGGTTTCTTTATATTTTATCTGTTTCGATTGATTGTAACCTAAATATTTGTAAGTTTCATTTTCATTAAGAGGATCTATGTTTTCACCTGTTTGTAGAGTGTATTGGTGTTGGTATATTTGTCCTTTTTTCACTGAATTTATCCTACATTTGTCAATACCAAAATCCATGCAAACATCCAGTGAAAACTTCTCAGTTACTTCCGCCAGATGGGACAGGCCTTCCTGAGTCTCTGCATAGATTTTGATATCATCCATATATAGTAAATGGTTAAGGCGAATTAAATGTCTATCTGTCATTGGGTTACTGTTATTGTCATCGTATTGCAAGGGGTAACCAATATTAAAGGAGTTTAAAAGATTCGACAAAGGGTTTAATGCAAGACAAAACCAGAGAGGACTTAATGCATCTCCTTGGAAAATACCTCGAGATATTTTGATAACTGGTGTTTCTATTCGACTTGTAGGCGTAGTTAGTCGGAGTCGTGTAGTCCAGTTTGCCATTACATTTCGCAGAAATGAAACTATTGTAGGGTGAATTTTGTATATTTCTAAAATTTGGAGAAGCCAGGAGTGGGGCACGGAATCATATGCTTTTTTATAGTCGATATACATGGAGCAAAGATCTGTCTTTTTCTGTTGTACCTGTCTCAATATAATAGAATCTATCACTAATTGTTCTTTACATCCTTGGCTTAATTTACGACATCCCTTTTGCTGTTCAGCTAATATACCATACTTTTCAATGTGAGAGTATATGAGTTGACTTATACAAGCAGTCATTATTTTGTAAATAGTTTGTAAGCAAGTAATAGGCCTATATTTTGCTGGATTATTAGGATCGCTTTTATCTTTTGGTAGCATATAAGTGATTCCAGTCGTAATGTATAAAGGGATTGTTTGAGGGTTTATTATAAAATTTTGTATGTGTTTATGGAGAAGGGGATGGAGGTGAGTGAATTTTTTTAACCAAAAGTTGTGGATGTGATCAGTGCCGGGGGCTTTCCAATTCTGAAGATTTTTAATAACGGATTGAAAGATATCTACGGGGATGGTTTCAAATTCCATGGACATAGTTTCTGTTAATAAACTGTTTTCATCTTTAATCCAGTTAGCGTGGATATTATGCACTTTTGGATTGCTCCATATTTGAGACCAGAAGCTATGTAACTGATCAGCTGTTGGAGTGGGAGGAGATTTATTTAGGTCATCAAAATTATTTTTTGCCTCATTAGAGGTTTCCTCGTTGAGGTTTCGGTAAAACTGTTTCTCGTTTAATGTAAATTTATTGTTTTGTTTTTTGCGGAGTGTACATGTTTTATAGCGTTTTAATCGACTGCTAGTGACAGATAATTTTTGTTTGAGAGTATCTAAGAAGTGTATTAATTGTGTGTTGTTATTTTCATGTATAGTGTGTACTTTATATTCTTTGAGTATTTTAGATACATGGAAATTTAGGCTATTACTTCTATTGCCATTCATATACTGTGTTAGTCTTCCAATTTTTACGCGGAGACCCTCCACCTTTCTTTCAAGTCTTATTTGCCACTTGGGCTTCCTATTCGGTGTTTTAGTTATTACATTTTCTCTTTCACTTGGCATATTTAAATTAATTATTCTTGCTCCATTAGATGTAGCCGCGGTATAAGCTGCGCAGTATATAATTGTTTGGAGTTTTAAAAAGTCTTGGTCAGGATGTGTATGATTAGGGAGTATTTTTGTGTTAATATATTGTACAATTTCGGAAAATTTTTTGGAACAATTTTGTTTTGGGATGTATGGTCTAGAAGTTGGATCAGTGTCTTTAAATTTTTCTAATGTTTCTAAAAATGTTTTTTCCATGTGTTTTAACTGATGTGTTCTGGTGTATTCGTCATTATTCGGTTGTGAATTGCATGAATAAGTGTGGGTATTACGTTGATTGGAAACAAGAGATTGGTTAATAACAGTGGAGGTAGATGGTGCTTGTGTGGATGTATCTGTAGGCGGAATAGCGTTTGAATCGTGGTTGTGGTTTTCGTCTATTGCTTCTTTCCTGATAATTTCCCTCTCTATTGGGGGGATACGATTGTTGCGTTGTATAACTCTAATCTGATCTGCTAATCTTTGCTCACTTATAAAGTTTAATTCAGGAAATATTTCCGTAAACTTTCTATGGAGTTGAGACCTATAAGTGGTTAGATCTGTCTCATTATTGGTAACCATATAATAACACTTTAAAAGTTGTTTATTAACATCATTAGTCCACTGCATTCGTTGTCTTTGTTTCCCCCCCTTTGTGGTTGCTGGTCTCATATTTTCCAAGATACTACCTGATTGAGATAAATTACTAAAGCAACTAACTGATGTTATCAATTTTTGTGTCTGATTAGAGTCGGTGTTCATATCTGCGTTAAGTGTGTTTTGTGATTTATTTGTTGTACTTCCTAGAGTTTTGTGGTTTAGTGTATTAAATGACGAAGATCCAATATTTCGCATTACATCCTGTTTGATTTCCTCCATTGTTTCATCAGTTAATATTTTATTATTAGCAATAGCTCTTTTCTGACTTCCTATTTTTTGTTTATTAATTTGGAAATGTGGGTACTTTTCTGTAAATTTTTCATATAGTAAATCAATATATTTAGTGCGTTTTTTCAATTGTGTGATTGTCAGGTATGTGCGCCAGATAAATTTATTCATATCTTCTGTAAATTTTATTTGCGCACGGCGTTTGGTGCCAATAGTGGGAGCAAGATTTATAGCTGTCGCCGCTTGCTCAACACTTACTGACATAGGGGTTGCTGTTGTGGATCTTGATGTACTTGGATATTCAAAGGAATGAGGTGATGAACTGGGTGATTCAAATAGACTATGGATGGATGAAATGGGCGATGACGGTGATGATACGGTGATATTCTCCTGCCTTGTAACAGTTCTAGTCTGGACAAGTGGTAGCGATACGATGCCCTCCCCAGAGTACGTAGGGCTGCCCGAGCCTGATGGCCCGGGGCGGGATTCTCCATTACTGGTACCCCCCTGGGGTACTCTATTACTACTTCTTAAACGCATCGCTATTTTTGTTGTGCTAGAGCTCCGTTGGTCATTGGTGAGTGTACAGCTAATAGCTTCCAATGTCCGCCCCTCACGTAGCATTGATGGTCATGCTGGACGTGGAGTTAGCCCTTAAGGGGCTTATTATTATTATTATTATGAACTTCATATTTTTTATTTAAATTTAAATAAATTCGATATTATCGACCAAAATATCGATATTATCAACTATCGATAATTTCATTGCCTCGATATAATTATCGATATTTTTATCGATATTACAACAACCTTGCATCCCTATCTAAGCTATTTAATTTAACTATATAATGTCAAAATTCAAAATGTCAAGTCAAATCAAATCAAAGCCAAAGCCGCGTTCCGCAACTACCTAGCCCGTAGGTAGGTAGTGACGGGCTACACACAAGAACAACACAACACACACACACAACAACACACTGTGTAACACCAATGGACTTAATATTTATATGTTGTACCTATAGGTATTAAGTCCATTGTAACACCATAGAATAAAAAAAAAATAAGCAGACCTAGGCCGCGTTCCTTAATTAGCCCACAACAATCTCGCCCTCAACGCGCGTATTTTGAATTCCGTTATGTTTTTACGTTCAGAGTGTTGTTCCCCAATGGAACGGATTTGAGCGTTTGACAGCGCCCACAACGCCCCACCGATCCAGGAGGGCTACTCCAAAATCCGAACTGCGCACAACGGACGAAGTTCGATTTCGAAACGTCGCACGTCAGTCATTTTGAAACATTTCCTACTATGAAAATTGAAATTTCGACGATCGAATTTCATAGTAGGAAAAGAATGACGTTTCGGATTGCGTTCGTATTTCGTTCGTTTCGAATTTCGGAGTAGCCCTCCAGGTGGGTCGTTGTGGTCGAAAGTGATGACGCAATCTAGTACGTCACAACCGCTCAAACGAACACCAAATGCCACGACACGACCATAATGCCCATAATCCATAGATGCAGCATACACTGACGTTTCGGTAGGTAATGGAACACTTTTTTAAGACGTTATGAGTGTTATGGTCTATCTATAGTAGAAACGCGCTAACTAGGTATGCGTTCCTGACACATGTCAATTCGTCATGACTAGTGATGTACAATAAAGAGGCTTTGGGCAAAACGTCACACTCGGAAAACGTCCCATGGGACGTTTCGCCCCCGTCATTTTTTGACTGGGTCGATTGGTCCCAGAAATTCAAAATGAAATTATATAGTCGGCAGAAAAATCTACATACGTGTGTGAGATATTTTCACTATAAATATTAAGGTTAGCTTCTATTTGATAATAAAAAGAAATTGAAATACAGTACTTAATATAAATTATTTTTAAATAATTATACAATGATTAATACAAATGCCATAATATCTGTTTTTAATTAGAATTTAGCTTTATGTAAAAATGATGAGACAAGCCTTAAATCTTTACTTTTTATTTAATATTCGTTATTAATACAAAAATTGTTACCTGGTACCATGACTTAAACTACCTGTGATTAAAGCGAACGCCATAATTAACACAGGCAATCTAAGGAAATGAACATAATATCTTTAAAATCCTTTTTTAAATATATAATTTGTGTATTTGTCGTGGCCATATCGTAGATTTGCTCACATCATGAAATTATCGACCATAACATGAAATGGTCGCATTTCATGAAATGGTCAACTCAGTTTGGCCAGATCGTAAAATCGTCTACGTTTCACGATTTGGTCATCAACGTTTGGCCGGATCGTAAAAACGCGGAATATAGGGCATAATTTCGAACTGTGACCCTTGACCCTGTGACCCTTCGCCCTTGCGTAACAAAGCACACACCCATGTTTTGTTACAGCGGGCGGGGGCTACCCTCCCTCCACGCCTCCGGGTTCTAAAAAACACTCTAGGTGTAGGGCATACAAGACCACGTGGAGTAGGGGTAGGCTAATTCGGTTCTGTAACCAATTCGACCTACCTACACCTTGAAGAATTTGACTGAGTAGTAATGGAAATGAGTATTCTTTGTTTTATATCCAAAATCAACTCAATTTTTATGCTTTCGTTCACTGTTACTCGTTTTTAACAATTGACGTGAATTGTATTCTGCAATTAGCAATTTTTGTTGCTACTCTTTTACTCTAGGCCGAATTGACAAGAGAAACAACATACGCCAACGGCCGCCATCTTTACACATAAACAAAGCGCTTGCAGCGCCTCTACCGGTAATTAATGTAACTACTTTACGATATGATCAAAATAAACTTGACCATTTCATGAAAAAGCCGCGCTTTTTTTGCCCATATCGAGAAACGTTTTCTTATCATTGATCTGCTCAAACCACATCATGATGTGGCCAATAGACAGTTGATCATATCATGAAATGCAACCATTTCATGATATGGTCGATCATTTCATGATGTGAGCAAATCTACGATGTGGCCACGACATATTCAAGTAGATTGGCAATACTTGAACACCTTTTAAATATGACGTAATAAATGATTTTGGTCATTTTTATGCTTACAAACACATTAATACAATATAGTACCACTTTAGCTTCAAATTAACATCCCTCGACACTAAAATGCCAATAACTTGTAAATTTCCTCTTAAAGTAGTCAGTGTTTTATGGTTTTAAAATCTCCATTTACCAAGCAACATTTTGAAATTATCTGCACTATTAGTTAACTGGATATTTTTTTCCACCAGCCACCGTCAAACTTTAATCAAAGAAACAATCGAAAACATAAACAGTCCTAAATAGACACGAATTTCTAGGAATCACGTAATAATTTGAACTCAGTCATAGCTTGGGATTGTAGACCAACTATCTGAGAGTACGTGAAAAAAAAATATTAAAACATGTGCTCATTTGTGTGGCCAGCAAGTAAAAGTAGGGTAAGAGAGCTTGATTTCTGAAAAATCAAACAAAGGTCAAAATCTCGAAAACGGTGACACTTTTACTAAAACGATTTTTTGACATCTGGTAGGTCTCTCTCCAAGCTATCTACCATTTCAGTTTGTCGTACAACTTACGGGTCACCCTGTATATATTATACACACAATACATATAAGTCAAGTTTAGTACAGAGCATTGAGCATTAAGTTATCCAAGCAATCTTTGATCTTGAGGAAATATAATTATTCTATTTTCTATTCAAGAATATTCTGTTTAATTTTATACTATGTATTTAGTTGTTTTCTTGCAGACTGTACAATATTTTGCAGCGAACAATAGAATTTCTGTATATACTTATAAGTGGTCCGTTTAGCCCAAAGAAAAAAATTAAATTAAATCAAAGGACAAAAACGTCCCGTGGGACGTTTTCCGAGTGGGACGTTTTGCCCAAAGCCTCATTATGTCACATCACTACAAAAACAAAAAGTTGATATGACATGGATATAACCTTGAACGAGCGCCGTTTGACGTGGTTTTCTTTTAAAAGGTATTGTTTTTATATTCGTTATTTAAGTAATTGTAATAATTTTAGCCCAAGATTAATACAATTATTGTAAGTTGGCATAATTATTCGATTTAATGTGTGATTTTAATGTTATCACTCGTTAATAAGGCAATTAAAAGATAAAAAAAATGTCAATTAATTGTGCGCCAGTTCAAAGTTACATCGCCCAGTCGAATGACAGACTTCAGGAACGCATAGTTAGCGCGTTTCTATATTAGTTACAGAACGCGGCCCTAACATATGGGAGAAAAACACATATTAGGAGAAAGCGTGCCAGCCAGTTACAAAGAACTACTAAGACACGCTGCACACATTGACAATTCCCATACAAAATGCTTGTGGTCTACAAATGTTGTCTATGGTCCTTATATAAAAGTGAGCTTCTTGCAGCTTATGAAAATGGTGGAAGTGCTTCAACCTCATTTTGTCTATGTGTGCATAAGTGTTGCAACAACAAAAATAAAACGAGATAGACTTTGTACGTGTCGTGGGAGAGAAAGAGATGAAACTATTGCTTAAACGTCTATGTAGTTGTGAAAAGTATGTTAGGTCTGCTTATTGTTTTTTTAGAAGTCTGTGAATTCTAAACATTGATTTGGCAGAATCTTAGAATATTATATTATGGGATTTGGCTTTTTCGACGTTGTCAACGTTTTATATCATACTTGCATTACAAGTACCTACCTACTCTGTGCAAAATGGACGGTCGAATGTTTGGTTGGTCGAATGCATTGATCTTTAAGGACTATGGATTAGACACTAAAGCAAAAATAGCGAGCCTGACAATGCCTGTCAAAATTTTAGTAAAACAAGATATGGCCGATTCTAGTAGTGTTGTGCGCACTACGTGGACGGAAACACTATCGATATTTAGTTTAATGACTTACGATATAACAACAATAATACATGTCGTTCGTCTTCTCAGCGATATTAATATTAATTTTGATACCTACTGCAATGAACTTGTCATGTCATGTCAACCAAAAATATTTTGTAAAAACCAGCTATCATGATGATCTGCTGAACAACAAACGAGGACACAACGACTGATCCCCCTTTTTAGACGATCTCAGCGATAGTATTTTAAACTCTGCCAGTTAATTAGGTACCACCCTCTTGCTTAACACAGCCGCCAAACTATTTGTCTTGTTCCAGTTAGGAAATTTAGGTAGTTAAGGTGTTTATTTATTATATGCATAATGTAAAATTATCAAAATAGAGTTCCATAACCAAAGTTTAACCATCGACAGTAAAATACATATATCTCTATTTGGCTGTATTGTATATAACTAGGTATATACAGGCTTGAAGTTATGATTAAGTTTTATATCCAATATTAAAAATCAATCCTTCCATTAACCAGTCCGCCTACTCCTAAACAATGCCACTTTTACTGATTCTGAACGTATCTGCTGAATCCAGAAAAATCGCGATAGATACTTACATAAATAAATAAGTCATATGTAGCACTACGATGAATTTAATTTTAGAGTTTATTCAATAAAAGATAAGGGTGAAGATAGTACTGCTATGTGATATGACTGACAATTTTCTTCTGATCACCCATGATTGTGCTATAACCCTTAGTGCATTAATATTGTGGAAATGGGACCGAAATGTAAATAAAATACATGTGTCTATGTACACAAATTTTAATTTATTTGTTTAAGGCTCCTGGCTGGGATAAAATTACTACCTACATATACTCTTAAGCAGCTAATCCCCTACGTTACTAGTCCGTTAACATATCTATGCAACCTAAGTTTCGAACAAGGTGTATTTCCTGAAATCTGTAAAAAAGCTACCATCTGTCCAATCTACAAAAATGGCAGTAAATCTAATCCTTCGAATTATCGACCTATCTCGCTCCTCAGTGCCTTTTCAAAAATATAAAAACTCGTTAATAAAAGATTTTAACGATTTATTTGAATATAATCTATTGAATAAAAACAATTATTATTTCAACTTTCTTCAGCGTCATTTTAAATTATCGATATATTTTAACACTTTCTACCCTAAGTGTCATTGAAATGTAAACAAACAGGCTACTCAAATATATAAAATAATGATGTAAAACCAAACAAAACATTAACAGGCCTACGTAATCCTCGCACAGATCTTCATGCAGCAAAAACATTATATATCAATATCATTCAGATATTCAACAAACAACGAAAACTGATACTAACTTGTGTAAAGTTAATTTTATTTTATTTATTTATTTATTGAAACTTTATTGACCACAATAAAATATTACGGTACAAATGGCGAGCTTAATGCTAAACTGCATTCTCTACCAGCTAACCATTGGGCCAAACAGAGATACACGAATAGCGGTTATAACCGACGTATTATAAATTATAAATAGGTATACATATATACTTTAATATAATTTTGGGTGTAATTTATTTTTCCTGGCTCCGCATTGTAGTATACCACACCTCATTGTGTTTTAATGTTTTTGTTTTGCTTAAAAGACACCACAACACCTCCTATCAATGCCTATTTTAATAATATATTTTATATTTTTGGGTTTATTTACTATTTTGTTTGACACAAGATGTCATTTACATAACTGAACTATAAATGGCGGCCGGCTACACGTCAACCCATAGAGATAGGAATATACTTAGATAGAGACGCCCTAATCCTTAACCTCATATGAAATTAGCTGGTTGGTGTGTAGCAGGCCGGCCATTTTTTATTCACCCTTACAAATGACATCTTATGTCAAACAAAATGGTTAATAAACCCAAAACTATAAAATATATTAAAATAGGCATTGATAGGAGGTGTTGTGGTGTCTTTTAAGCAAAACAAAAACATTAAAACACAATGAGGTGTGGTATACTACAATGCGGAGCCAGGAAAACTAAATTACACCCAAAATAACAAGTTATAGTAGGTATCAGTTTTCGTTGTTTGTTGAATATCTGAATGATATTGATATATTATGTTTTTGCTGCATGAAGACCTGTGCGAGGATTACGTAGGCCTGTTAATGTTTTGTTGGGTTTTACCAATGATGCAATAAATAGGTAGATTGAGCGTCGCCCTACAATGAAGACAAAAAAAACACGGCAACAATATCAAGCATGTGTGCGTGCAGGCGATGTTTTTCACGTTCGTCTAGTGTCTATGTTGCGTGATCAATGATACCAGTTACTAAAATTTTCCCATAAATCACACATTAAACTTAATTTATGGAGTGGTTATTTTCATGAATAAATAAAAAACCCTACTTAATTTAATTACAGTTGTTTATGTTAATGTTGTAATAAACCAGCTAAGTTAATTAAATTAATATTTTTTACGCAGTTTGTAGTTGGAAAGGAGACGGTCCAAAATTGTATGGAGTCTGGGCCTGGTTTTGTACCAGTGATAAAATAAAATAAAAAAGAAAAATAAACCATTTTTGACTAATCAAATCCACGAACTCATCTATATTTCAGTGCAAAAATTATTTATTAACTCCACGTGACGCAATTATTCTACATAATGGCGGGCAGCAGACCAGAGGATTCATAATTTTTGACGTATGACGTTAGCTGTCAATATGCCTTCTCTATGCTTGAACAATGGCTCGAACTCAGAGTGAAGGACGCCATCTTGCAAGTGTTGCAAGTAGTACCTACCGAATAACTCGAAATTAATTTTATTTTAGCAAGTCATTTATTGCGATTTGTGAATTTATTATATTTTTAATGAACTTTCTGTATTTTTTGGTTTTTCATGGTTTAGTGTACAAGATCAGGCCCAAAATGGACCATCTCCTTTTCTAAAATTGTAAAGTTACCGTCTCAGATTAAGGTGAAAATTTGAAGGGAGGACGGGTTCTACACTCTCATTCGTCCCCCCAAACTAAATATTGCTCTCATAAAGTACTTACTTTTTTAAAATTATTTTTCTAAATCTCTAAAAATTTTAAGGTTATGTGGTCTCATTGGTTAATGTGTAAGCGCTCGAAGTCTTAAGTGTATGTATATGTGTGTGTGGACGTGTGTGTGTGTTTTAAACTACATTATAAAAAATAAATAACTTAAGTAGATCTAATTTGATTTTTGGGCCTAATTTTGAATCGTGACATCTCCGGCGCTGCGGAAGATGCAGCCAAACAGGCAAACAGGACTAACAATAGCGAAAAAGTAATTTGGGGGGAAAGTTGGGGGAGTCACCAACCTCTCCTCCAAAAAATTTCAGCTTAATTTGAGGTAGTCACTTTATAATTTTTGGAAACTTGATTTTTTTATAATAAAAAAAGTATGCATTTCCTAGATTTAAAAATGGAGGGGGGAAGATGTGAGCGTCAGCCTCCTCCCCCCCTCAAATTTTTAGCTTAATTTGAGGTGGTAACTTAATTAAAGAAGAGCCAATTATTTACGTTACCTATCTAATTTAATAAAAAAATTACTTGGAAAGTTAATTACATGCATATCATTAAAAAAAACTTCAATAAATAAAGGAGATGGTCCATTTTGGGCCTGATCTTGTACACTAAACCATGAAAAACCAAAAAATACAGAAAGTTCATTAAAAATATAATAAATTCACAAATCGCAATAAATGACTTGCTAAAATAAAATTAATTTCGAGTTATTCGGTAGGTACTACTTGCAACACTTGCAAGATGGCGTCCTTCACTCTGAGTTCGAGCCATTGTTCAAGCATAGAGAAGGCATATTGACAGCTAACGTCATACGTCAAAAATTATGAATCCTCTGGTCTGCTGCCCGCCATTATGTAGAATAATTGCGTCACGTGGAGTTAATAAATAATTTTTGCACTGAAATATAGATGAGTTCGTGGATTTGATTAGTCAAAAATGGTTTATTTTTCTTTTTTATCTTATTTTATCACTGGTACAAAACCAGGCCCAGACTACATACAATTTTGGATCGTCTCCTTTTCACATTACTCTTGTACCTTTAAAAGTGGTTTATTCGACCCAATGCAAAAATAATCATTAAAATGGGCTCATAAACATACGAATATTAATGTTATATTATTATAAATAAACACAAACGTATTGGTAAACACCACCTTTCTTTAATCGATTTATAAAAGTACATGAACTAAATAATATACACGTAACCATAAACCAATTTATATACCCACAAAAATGATGTTAAGTCGGGAGCATAAAAATAGAAACTAGCAACACTGACAAAAAAATGACGTAATTTGGTTACAATAAAAATCAAAATTCAAATTTAATTAAAAATATGTTTATTGGTTACTTGCCTATGATATGTGATGTTTTTTGAGCTTTTTACCCTTCCTTTATAATTCCGGCACAGTTTAATAGCACATTTCGTCATGTTATCCCTCTTATTTGTTTATTTAAATTGCGCGCGTAATACGTAGTGACACGAAAGCGGCGCGATCGGCACTAATTGGCGGGAAAGTACTTCTGCGCCATTAGTTGGCGCAGCTTTTTTGACAGGTCTTCGCGGATTCGATTATCCATCTAGATACTTATACATCAATGGGTTTTACATCATTATTTTATATATTTGAGTAGCCGGTTTGTTTACATTTCAATGACACTTAGGGTAGAAAGTGTTAAAATATCGATATTCGATATATCGATAATTTAAAATGACGCTGAAGAAAGTTGAAATAATTGTTTTTATTCAATAGATTACCTTCAAATAAATCGTTAAAAAAGAAGTGGCTAGAAATAATTGTTCCAGAAAACATAAACCCTCGTCTTGTTGAAGTATTTTTTTGTAAAAAGCAATTATAATTATTCCTCTGTTATCTTATCTGCCCAAAGCTTATCTTGAACAATTCGCTAGTTAGCGATACGATCGCTTTTTGTGCCCAATTAATAAATATGCTATTGTTCACGCAACTAAATGATGCGCTGACGCACGGGAGGAGACGCGCGGGCAGCGCGGCGTCCTCCGGCCTCCGCCCCCCGGCCCCCACGACCAGGGCGAGGAGCTCATTCCGCGGAGCACCGTGCGACAGTGCCCCTAACGCAACCGAAGCACCCACACGTCAAACTTGTACTCGTCTTTACGTGGAAATATACCAGCTTAATACAGTCCGCGTTTAGTTTAATTTCACTCTGGTTATCCCGACCTTCATTAGTTAGGGACTAGAGCCTCCATATGGTCCTTCGAACCTCTTCAAAACAACGTGAAGACCGAGTATTCAAGCTTACAAGATTTCGTCGTTTCGAGAACGCCGGCGCTTATCGTAACGGACTTTGAGCTACGGCCGCCGCTACGAGCATCAAGTCGACGCATTCACCGAGGGCGAATTCAAATATTCAACGGGCGCTACGTCAGCTACATCAACGGAACAGGACTTTCTCTACGCACAGGGCATCGTAATCGTGAGATCGTTCCATATCCATTTTTAATCTCATCCTTACATATCCATTTTATCACAATCGTTCAACCATTTCATCCTTCTTCTATTAATTTTATCACATTCTTATAATCATTTCATCCTTTCTCTTCCATCTCGTCCATTAAATTTAGGTCATTACATCCATTTCATTTCAGCCATTTCTTCAAATCATTTCATTGTATTTCCCCATTATTCCATAATCATTTCAAAATATTAAATCAATTATTTACCCATACACATGTGCATTTCATAAACCATTTAGCCATCACTCATACGCATCGTTGTAATAATCGTATGATCTGAGAATTAACATATTTTTTTCTTCACAGGCACACGTATCCCGCACGTGGCACGTGGCGCGACGTATTGGTTCCTTTACGTACCTTGTTTTTTTTATTCTTAAACGTTTTTGCATACGCTACACCTTTTCCAAATTAATTTAAACGCATTTTTCTCTTTTTCTTTTAAATTTTTTTTTCTTTGCAATTGTAAATCTTTTTTCCCTTGCATTCTTATTTTTTTTCTTTCGCCTAAGCTTCTATAATGTCGACCGAACGAAAAATAAGCGAATTATCTAGAAAACGCGGTTCGATCAAAGCTAAGCTTACGCAATTTTCTACATATTTAGCCGTTTCCGAAAGCTGTGAAAAATTGAGTCAATGTCAATTATCTGAACTCGAAGTCCGTCTCAATAAATTTCAAAATCTATATAATAAATACGATGCATTACAGACCGAGATTGAACAGTTTGTGGAAGACCCCGACGAGCAGTACAGAGAGCGGGAGCAGTTCGAGAACCAGTACTACAAACTCCTGGCTCGCGCTCGCTGCATGCTGCCAGCCCTCCTTTATTCTGTTCTGTGTGCCAGCCAGCCGTAAAGCAGCACACGGGCTCGATAGTTCGACGTTGAGCTCTTGTGACGGACGCAAGCATGGACACAAAAAGCGAGTTAAGTTACCAACTATTGAATTACCTACATTTTCTGGCAGCTATCAAAACTGGCTCGAATTTAAAAATATATTTATTTCCCTTGTCCATAACGATGAGGAAATGGATAATATAGACAAATTGCATTACTTACGCGCTTCTCTTAAAGATAACGCTTTGTTGGTCATAGACAATTTAGATTTTAAAAGCGAAAATTATACAGTTGCTTGGGAATTATTGTGTCAACGATACGATAACAAGCGCTTATTGGTAAATAATCATGTTCAAGCACTCTTTTCAATAGAATCTTTTAACAAAGAATCAAGCAAGTCTTTGCGCCACATCATTGACGTTACAAAAAAGAATTTAAGAGCTTTGAGTACATTGCGATCAGAATCAGTAGATCATTGGCTCGTAGACACTTTAATTATTCATATAATGACCGGGAAGTTAGACAGCGCTACCAAGCGACAGTGGGAGGAAAGTAGAAATACTTTATCGGATTCTCCTGATTTAAATTATTTTCTAACCTTTTTGAGTAACCGTGCCGACCTATTAGAGACCATGGAGGAGGCACAATCGTCTAAAATTAAACCTGACACTTCTGTTGCCAATAAATCGAAAAGTTTTATAGTTTCTACTACTAAAAGTCAAAATCCATCTTGTCCAATGTGCAAACAACATCATTTTTTGTTTAGCTGTCCAAATTTTAGAAGATTATCTGTACAGGAACGCATTGTCAAGGCCAATGAATCTAACGTCTGCACCAACTGCTTACGCCCCGGCCACAAACATTTTTCATGCCGCCTTAGTTGTTGCAAATATTGCAAAATAAAGCATAATACTTTGTTGCATTTCGAGGAACCGCATACATCACAATCTCAAGATCATAATGTTGCTTTATCTGCGAATCATTCTTCTGATTCCCATGTCGTATTACTTTCCACAGCGATGGTGAAGGTGCTGGATGCAAATGGGGAGCCACACAACGCCCGAATCCTCTTGGACAACGGTAGTACGGCGAACTTCGTGTCTAAGGACCTTTTACTCAAGTTGAACATACCTGCTCATACTACAAATTCAAGGGTGATAGGTATAAACAATCTAGTTTCCAATAGTTCACAATCATGCTCTCTTACTTTTGAGTCTTCAATCAGTGGCTATAGGGTGAACATTGACTGTTTCATTTTACCAGAAATCACCTCTTCTTTGCCTAACACATTTATAAACATAAGTCAATTAAATCTTCCTTATGGTATTCGTCTTGCCGATCCTAATTTCAATATTCCGTCATCCATTGACATATTAGTAGGAGCGGAAACATTTTGGAACATAGTTGGCGCGAATAAAATTCATTTAGGTAAAAATAAACCGACTCTAATTGAATCAAAATTAGGTTGGCTTTTATCAGGTGTTATACAAAATAATAATAAAACTTCACCTGTTTGTATGTTCGCTCAAAGTGAACATAACAGTACAGACCTTACACGTTTCTGGGAGCTCGATACAATTCCTACAAAACATGAATATACTGCTGAGGAACGAGCATGCGAAGATAACTTCGTGAAGTCTACAATACGTAGCTCTAACGGTCAGTTCATTGTTTCTATACCTCTGAAGGATCCGCCTGATGCTTTGGGTAGTTCCTTTCAAACAGCAAAAAATAGATTTCTTTGTTTAGAACGCCGTTTAGAACGAGACGCAAATTTTAAAGCTATGTACGTAGAGTTCATGGAAGAATACATCAATCTCGGACACATGACTCCCATACAAACACCTGTACCACATCCGCATTATTATTTACCTCATCATGGTATTGTGAGAGAATCAAGCTCAACCACAAAATTACGAGTAGTCTTCGATGGGTCCGCTACTACAACATCCGGTAAATCTTTTAACGACATACAAATGATCGGTCCGACAATTCAAGACGACTTGCTTTCAATATTACTTCGGTTTCGTCAGCATAAATATGTCGTTACAGCTGACATCGAAAAGATGTACCGATTTGTTTGTATAGCGCAGGATCAACGGCCCTTACAATTAATTTTGTGGAGGCCTGACTCTACACAACCCCTCAAAACTTACACACTGAACACCGTTACCTACGGCACCGCTTCAGCTCCTTTCTTAGCCACAAGGTGCTTAGTTCAATTAGCTCACGAATGTTCAGATGAAAACACAAAACAATCCATATTACACGATTTCTATGTGGATGATTTCCTTTCCGGCGCTTCCACAATTAAAGACACTATAAAATTATGTAAAAATGTAACTTCAGTTTTAAAATCAGCACAATTTAATTTAAGAAAGTGGCATTCTAATTCAAAAGATATTTTAAAATCAATTTCTAATAACACACATCAAAACGAAACTGTTGATCTTAATCACAATAATGAGTTATCCAAAACATTAGGACTCAATTGGAATTGTTCCGAAGACACATTAACTTTTACTATACATGTAACATCTAACGTCGAAATTACAAAACGTCATATTTTGTCAACTATTGCCCAAATTTTTGATCCTCTTGGTCTTGTTGTTCCTTGTATAGTCGAACCAAAAATTATAATGCAACAACTGTGGGCAAGCAAATGTTCATGGGACCAATGTGTACCAAATGATATTAAAACCGCTTGGTCAAATTTTCAACGTACATTGCCGCTTCTTAATAAATTAAAAATTCCAAGACACGTTGTATGCGACATGCCAATTGATATACAGTTACACACATTTTCAGACGCATCAGAAAAGGCATACGGAGCTTGTGTGTATGTTCGCTCTGTAAATAGTAGTGGGACAGTCAGTGTTCATTTATTGGCCGCCAAAAGTAAAATTTGTCCGATTAGGGGTCTCAGTACTCCACGTCTCGAACTGTGCAGTAGTTTGATAGCCGCACGCTTATATTCAAAGGTTTCCAAATCCCTTAAATTAAATATTTCGGATTCCATATTTTGGTGCGACTCTACTATAGTTTTAGGTTGGCTTTCTACCAGTCCTGCCCAGTTAAAGCCTTTTGTACGCCATCGTGTCTGTGAGATTCGGGAAGATTTAGGTATCAACAAGTGGCGCTACATTCCCTCCCAGGACAACCCCGCGGACCTTGCTTCACGAGGACTCGGCGCAGACCGCATAAAGGATTCATCTCTGTGGTGGTCAGGACCAAACTTTTTACAATTAAATTCATCTCAGTGGCCTGTCCTTCCACAATCCTTAGAGGTGAAAACTCTACCTGAACTAAAACAAACTTTCTTTACTGTAGAAGAAAGCAATTTCTTTACAACACTCATTAATAAATTTTCTTCCTTTTCTAAATTGCAACGTGTTACTGCTTATATGTTACGATTCATTAACAAATGTCGCAAGATTAATATTCATAATAATTCCTCAATTTATTTATCATTATCAGAATTAAATAATTCATCAAATTTATTGTTAAAGGTAGCTCAAACACGTTCCTTTCCCGAAGAACATAATATTTTAAAAACTGGTAAATCACTTCCGAGCAAAAATAGACTTCTATGCCTATCACCCTTCTTAGATCCTAATAACTTAATTCGTGTTGGTGGCAGACTTAGTAACTCTTTCTATGACTACAATGTCAAATATCCTATTTTGCTTTGTAGCAAACATCATATAACAAAACTTTTATTTGACATGCATCACAAAATTCTACATCATGCTGGACCGCAGCTACTACTTGCTACAATTAGGCATAATTATTGGGTTTTAGGTGGTCGGACTCTAGCCCGAAAAATTACTCGTTCTTGTGTCAAATGCTGTAGGATCAAGGGAGAAACAGTACAACCCATTATGGGTAATCTACCTACAGAACGATTACATTTAGAGTTTCCATTTTTAGATACCGGTGTAGACTATGCCGGGCCAGTTATGATAGCCAGTCGTAAAGGTAGAGGTTGTCAGTTAATAAAATCGTTCATTTGTGTCTTTGTTTGTTTAGCTACAAGAGCTGTCCACCTCGAGTTAGTCTCTGACTTAACCAAAGAGGCGTTTCGAGCTGCTCTCGATCGCTTTATAGCTCGTAGGGGAAAACCACGTAACATTTTCTCGGATAATGGCACTACTTTTGTTGGAACATCTAACGAATTGACTCAATTTCTTTCACAGGATCTTTCGGGTGACTTTTTGGATGCAGCTATCAACTTTTCATTTATACCTGCTTACTCTCCAAACTTCGGGGGACTCTGGGAATCAGCAGTTAAATCTATCAAATTTCATTTAAAACGCATATTAAGTACAACTCATTTAACCTTTGAAGAAATGGCTACTTGTTTAACTCAAATAGAGGCAATTCTTAATTCTAGGCCTTTAACGCCGCTCTCTGATGATCCTTCAGATCTATCCCCACTCACTCCTGCCCATTTCCTTATTGGACGATCTCTGATCGCGATGCCGCATCCTGATGTTACCAGCCAACGGATGACGAGCCTCCAACGATTCAGACGCATAGAGCAATTAAAACAACATTTTTGGTCTCGTTTCTCTAAAGAATATATCGTTTGCCTTCAACAGAGAGCAAAATGGGGCAAATCGAAGGGAGAGCTGCTGGTGGGACAACTGGTCGTCGTGAAGGAGAAGGCGGCACCACCACTTCAATGGCTTCTGGGGCGCATCGTCCGGCTCCTTCCTGGATCGGATGGCGTTGCTCGAGTGGCCGACATCCAGACGCGCAAGGGCGTCATTCGCAGGGCATATAACACGATATGCCCACTCCCTGCATCAAGTGTTGAAGATACTTCAAGGCGGGGAGTATGTTCACGCAACTAAATGCTGCGCTGACGCACGGGAGGAGACGCGCGGGCAGCGCGGCGTCCTCCGGCCTCCGCCCCCCGGCCCCCACGACCAGGGCGAGGAGCTCATTCCGCGGAGCACCGTGCGACAGTGCCCCTAACGCAACCGAAGCACCCACACGTCAAACTTGTACTCGTCTTTACGTGGAAATATACCAGCTTAATACAGTCCGCGTTTAGTTTAATTTCACTCTGGTTATCCCGACCTTCATTAGTTAGGGACTAGAGCCTCCACTATAATACTTTTATTTGTATTTTTTAAATTATGCTGTACATTATATAGCCTTAAACAAATAAATTAAAATTTGTGTACATAGACACATGTTTTTTATTTACATTTCGGTCCCATTTCCACAATATTAATGCACTAAGGGTTATTACACAATCGTGGGTGATCAAAAGAAAATTGTCAGTCATATCACACAGCAGTACTATGTTCACATGACTTATTTATTTATGTAAGTATCTATCGCGATTTTTCTGGATTCAGCGGGTACATTCAGAATCAGCAAAAGTGGCATTGTTTAGGAGTAGGCAGACTGGTTAATGGAAGGATTGATTTTTAATATTGGATATAAAACTTAACATAACTTCAAGCCTGTATATACATACCTAGTTATATACAATACAGCCAAATAGAGATATAAGTATTTTACTTCCGATGGTTAAACTTCGGTTATGGAACTCTATTTTGATAATTTTACATTATGCATATAATAAATAAAGGCCTTAACTACCTAAATTTCCTAACTGGAACAAGACAAATAGTTTGGCGGCTGTGTTAAGCAAGAGGGTGGTACCTAATTAACTGGCAGAGTTTAAAACACTATCTCTGAGATCGTCTAAAAAGGGGGATCAGTCGTTGTGTCTGTAGTGTATGCGCAACCCGACGATGTCAATGTCACTCGCTCACAGACCGTGACCGCGTGCAGACGTGTTTGGTGTTCCGTCTACAATACAATCACGGAATAGTAACGATAAACAGTGTTTTATTGATACGTTACAAGTGGCGACGAGGATAAAACTGAGTACATACCTGTCTAAAAGAAAAAAAGAAGAAGGAAGGTAACATTGTTATAACCTGCAAACAGTTGTTTACGTATAATTTAGTTTCATATGAAATCACTTAATCACTAAGAAACAGTTTCCATTTTTTTATTTAATATCTATATCAAGTGAGACGATACGTAAAATAATTGTTATGGTTAAGCAAATTTATTCATAATCTTTGACTGTTTAAAGGCCACGCACAGATCTGAATAAATAAAGGCCACGCAAATACAAAAAGAGCTGTAATTACGACATGCTTAACGTAGGTATAAACCTACTACATAACCTAGGTACATTGTGCAGATGTGCAATATCGTACGGTACTTGCGAACACAAATCAGTTAATTAATTGAGATAACTAATACATTCATAATACTTAAATTGATACTAATTTAGTATAAAACTGAACCATACAATTGAAGAATAAAATATGTAATAATACTTTAATTTTAATGGAATTGTTTTTAGATATTTTAGTATGAAGTTTTCATATGTACCCTCTATTTTAGTACTATGTTTTTAGTTTGTTTCTATTTAAACGTAATTGATTGCATATTGACACTACAATGTACTCGAGGTCGTAATTACAGAAAAGGTTTTAAACCACGAAAAAGTTCATGGCGAACAAAAGGGCCCATGCACAATTACGCAAAAGGCTGTGCAGTCGTGTTACTGTTATATTATGTAAAGATCCACACAAAAAGTAGTACGAGAAAATCTCGTCAAAAGGCTATGCAGTCGTGTTACTGGTACATTATGTAAAGAGCCACACAAAAAGTAGTACGAGAAAATCTCGTCAAAAAGGCTATGCAGTCGTGTTACTGTTACATTATGTAAAGAGCCACACAAAAAGTAGTACGAGAAAATCTCGTCAAAAAGGCTATGCAGTCGTGTTACTGTTACATTATGTAAAGAGCCACACAAAAAGTAGTACGAGAAAATCTCGTCAAAAGGGCTATGCATTCGTGTTACTGTTACATTATGTAAAGAGCCACACAAAAAGTAGTACGAGAAAATCTCGTCAAAAAGGCTATGCAGTCGTGTTACTGTTACATTATGTAAAGAGCCACACAAAAATTAGTACGAGACAATCTCGTCAAAAAAAAGTAGTACGAGACGTGATCTCGCCAAAAAGGCTATGCAGTCATGTTACTGTTACATTATGTAAAGAGCCACGCAAGAAGTAGTACGAGACAATCTCGTCAAAAAGGCTATGCAGTCATGTGACTGTTACATATGTAAAGAGCCACACAAAAAATAGTACGGTGATCCGACATTTGACGACCCTGTAGCCTAGTTGGTAGCGACCCTGCCTGCGACGTGAGGGGTACCGGGTTCGATTCCCGGCCGGGCAGATAAATATTTGTACTCGGGTCATGGAGGCGAAGGTGATCCGACATTTGACGACCCTGTAGCCTCGTTGGTAGCAACCCTGCCTGCGACGTGAGGGGTCCCGGGTTCGATTCCCGGCCGGGGCAGATATTTGTGTGGCAAATAAATATTTGTACTCGGGTCATGGACGTAATTGTAATGTGATATATTATGTGTAGTCCATGCCACTCACGACACAGGTACATAGTAACCTACTGCGGGGGTATGAGTGTGTTAGCGTTTATTTATTATTTATTATTATTATTTGTCGGCACTTGTAGGGTAAAATGGAAGAGGGCATTTGAAACTTTAAATAAATTAAATAGTTACTTTGCTCCGAAACAAAGTCGAATTTATGAAAGACTAGCATTTACCCGCAGCTTTGCTTGCAGAACTTGTATTCCAAAATAAATTTGCCTACAACTGCGCTGTCCCCTGTTACCCATCGGCAACTGTACACACGCTCTAAAGCTGTTGTTACCTACCCTCGCGTTTCAGTCGTGGTCTTGTTAAAGACGGATTGTTGTTATTACGTCAATATTAATGGTACGATTTCACCAACATATGTAGTGAAAAAAAGTGTACTCACAGATGTGCGCGAACAATTCTAAAATGTTCGAACACAATTTGTTATGGTTTGGCCGCATGAGTCGACCAGCGTGAACATCTTTGTTGTGTCGTACACTGGTGGAGTCGCATCTTAACATCAACCAATACCTTATTACAATTATTCGAAGATTTAAAGATTTTATTGTGTATTATATAAAACAATGTAGCACAATTGAGACTCGTAAACAATCCGTTTAAAAGTTAAGTAAACAATTATGTGTAAAAACATATTTATACTAGAGAACCGCCCGCGCTTCGCTTCGGGACCCGAAGGTAGGTAGGTACCAGTCGCGTGGGTCCCGCTCCCGTGGGAATCTCGGCTAAACAGTGGCCTATTATATGATATACTGCAACATCAGGTATAACATTTGCCTATGACATAAGTAAATTACATGTAGTATTAAGTAAATTACATGTGATAGCGTGATTCAGAACTTGCAAATCAATTTTGCTAACGCCACCTATTAATAACATCCAGAACTAAATATCTAGCAACTAACAAAACATCGATCTTTCCATGGGAATGAGATGTTTTCCGCGGTAAAAAGTAGCATATGTCACTCTCCACCCTCCTTACTATCCCCTCACACATAAACCATACCATATAATGGCCATGTTGCGACGGGAAAGAGCCACAAACAAACAAACACACTTTCACATTTATAATATTAGTATGGATCACACGAAAGTGAGATGATCGTTGATGGATTGATTTTACTATACTTATCAACTGTATATCAACAGTACCAACAACCAACATTATAAACACGATTCAACTTCTCTTTTGGGTTACTGAATTGTATGTTTTGACTCCAAAAGACTTCACCAGATCCTGAAATGGTCAACGATGAACTGGGTGTAGGTACAAGGGTGCGCAATGTTTTAAAAGGAAAAGTTGTAGACATACTTTAATCCGCCTAACTTTAATGCTCCTCTGAGTTAAGGAGTGCATAGTTGACGTCAAGTCATATCATCAGATGTTGAAATGGTCAATGGTGGCCTGGTTTTGCACTGTTTATGTCTTTAATCACTTTATAATAAACTTTATAAGTCGTAACTACCTCTAAGTAGAAAGGCACATAGGGAATAATTTATTATTTAGATATACATAATTGTATTACTTATGTTGTGTACTTTCCGTTGGTAGCGCAAAACAAATAAATAGTGAAAAAAACACACTAGTTGCTTCTTTTCGTTAAGGAATAGCATAGGTATTAAACCCAGGGGACGATATTAAACCCTGACCTATTAAGACAGACTTTTGGCTAATGACTGACATTTATTTCTTTGTATTTAATTTTCTAGATTTTTTATTATACAGAACAATAAAGTCAATATAAGTTGACTAACTAAAAGAAATGTCTTATTTTCCAAAATAATACTTTGAAGTGTTAGCGGTATTCAGTCTGGGTGGATAAAACAGTTAAGTACCGCGATAGTTTGTTGACAACCTTTAATATTGTTTAACGCCATCTATTATTATCACCATCGAGAACTAAGACAAGAACTGGTAAATGTTGGGAGTGCCCTCTAGGTCTGGCTATAAATGGTGCGAGAGCTATGGATCGATATCATTCCACTCAGTGACAAGTCGAGGTAGTCAATTCATCTAGTAATTACCATTATACCCCGTGCTATAGAACATATTGTTATGGTATATTATGGAGTTGCTTACATCAGAAGAGTGTTCTAACCTTACGTCCCTCTGCTGGTTAAATTATTTAAGGTTTTCAGATCATTTTAGGTTACTGTGATCCACAAATAGTAAAGAGGTGTAATCACTACTTCATGGAGAAATTTAAGGATTTTCATGTAAATGGCAAGTTTGAACACAACTTAGGTAATATGTAAGGATTTTAAAGTAGAACAGCGAGTATGGTATGTTTATTTATTATCATTTATGGTGGAACAATTCGCATTTTGATGATTGGCTTAAATTATGCCACGACGGTCAAGTTCTAATGATAAAGAGGTCGTTTATTTATAGTTTATTGGTTAAATTTGTTTTAAAAGTGAAACACATTATAATTTTCGTTACTTCTATTTACTGTGACGTGTTGTTTTGAAGTTATCTCACGCATTGCGATGCAACGCGCATCTCGATCTGTTGTTCTAGTAAAGTTTTGAAGACGTACGAGTCATTCCTATGAAACGGCGGCGATGGTGAAGTAAGGCAGCGATATAACCTGCGCGTTGCGTGTAACATAACCTACGGCTGCGCCTGCGCGAGTCCTGAAATACGTTTGTTAACGCTGTCGAGTGAAGCACTGGTAACCTCTCTAGCCTTATGGATTGATGTTATAACCTCGTATCCCAGGTGACCCGTATTGTTCAGTTTATTTTATTTCTTGTGTCATTAGCTATTGGCAAAATAACTTTACGCTACTTGCTTTCAAATGCGTAAGAGGATAAAATCAGACAGGCATATTGCATTAAAAGTGATATACCTAATACGTCACAGTAGTTTTCTGAAATCGCTTTTTAATAAAATAAAAATAATTCATAAAAATAAATCGTTTAGTATAAAGGGATTTGGATGTGGTTAGTAGGTAAAATACAAAAACAGTTAATTTTGTGCACGTGAATTTTATTTACTACACTGTTATTTTAATTGCTTCAAACTTACAACCTTTGACGTCTTACATAATGATGGATGTACGGGTAGAACTTGTTACGCTTAAGTGAAGCTATGCTATGCTCTTTAGGCAGCAAAACTACCTACGGTATAAGTATAAGGCGAACCTGGAACACTTAAAAGAGGATAGCATCTTTGAAAGTGCAGGCGGCTTCACTAACATCAAAAACATTTATGCAAGACGTGTATTATTAAATTTCCATTTATGTTGATATCCTAATCACCTATTAACATTTCGTGTTTTATTATTGCATATGGACTCCCAGAGTGCCTGAGGCAGGCACCGTGCATGATGGCCGGGTTGGTGATTGGAAAACGAGAGGTCGACACCATCATCCTCTGCTGATGAAGAATGGGTTATAAAATGGTCGAATGAAAGAAAAGGGAAAGGGGATGGAGACCTAAAAAGAAAAGCAATAACCCCACTACACATACAGTCACTGTTGTAGCTTGTGGCGATGTTAATATTAAGAACGATGATACTGGGAAAGAATATCGTCCAAATATAGTTAATTTGAAAAGTTTATGATTCATGGACTGTGGTTGATAAAATTCTACTAATGATAATTTTGAATTTATAATGTACATATATTACATTAAATTATTTACGTTTAACTTGGTTTACATGTTAACTTGTATTTTAAATAAGTAAGAAAATGTAATATTATGATTTAATTGTAATCTTCAAAAAATCTAAAATAAACGAGGGATGTAGTGTATGCGCAACCCGACGATGTCAATGTCACTCGCTCACAGACCGTGACCGCGTGCAGACGTGTTTGGTGTTCCGTCTACAATACAATCACGGAATAGTAACGATAAACAGTGTTTTATTGATACGTTACAGTGTCCTCGTTTGTTGTTCAGCAGATCATCATGATAGCTGGTTTTTACAAAATATTTTTGGTTGACATAACATGACAAGTTCATCGCAGTAGGTATCAAAATTAATATTAATATCGCTGAGAAGACGAACGACATGTATTATTGCTGTTATATCGTTAGTCATTAAACTAAATATCGATAGTGTTTCCGTCCACGTAGTGCGCACAACACTAGTAGAATGGGCCATATTTTATCTCAGATTATAGAACCAAAAGGCAGATGTAGTCGTTCTAGTATAAAGTGAAGCTACCAAAGCAAATACAAAATAAAAAGCTAATACAATCTCGTGTCAGTACTACGGAAAGCGTCAAATAGCATAAACGTCGCAAGTGTCAAATTTTTTAAAATAATTTTATCAGTTATAATGCCGCCTTGCATTATTAAATTCTCTAAAAGTTGTTCGCAAAAACAAAGAAAAGAAGACGGAATATCTTTTCACAGGTAATTGTTCATTATTTTATTATTTATTTATAATAATATTTTTTCGGTTCGCTCGGAACACAAAACCTCAACAATCATTCATTTGTACACCAGTTTAAATGAAAATCGGTTACCCTAAATTTGGGGAAATATGCATGGACTATTTGGACATTGGTCGATTTATAAATTTATATCGAAAAAAAATATTTTGAAAGTAAATAGTTTTATTTATTTAAACCTAAAAGTCAGGCAATACAGCCAATAAAATTAGCATTCTAACTGCTGAAAATGTCACGTGTGCCAATAATATGTATGATAAATATTATATAATATTTTAGTTTCTGCTTAGCCTACTAATAACTAATAACTATAATTTTTGCAGATTTCCGACAGATGCTGTAACAAGAGAAAAATGGGTTCATATTATTCGGAAAAGCAGGCAAGATATTAATTGGCTAATTAATTTTGCGTGGTTCGCTCATTACATTTTAGTGAGGATGACGTGTACCTATCTCACTAAAAAAGGACATTGGTTGATAAAAAATCATCAAAACCGAATTTTTGTTATAATAAATAAGTATATTGATATTTTAATGTTTTTTTTTTATTAAAAATATCTACCCAAAGAGACAAAAATCCATAGGTTAATTAAAATAATTAAACATATTTAAAATATTAAATTAAATAGGTAAGTATATTAAAAGAACATTTACACATAATTATTATATAATACTTTTTGATAACTAGTGATATGGCTACAACCCATTAATGTCCCACTACTGAGGGTCTCTCCTCATTATTAAGGAGGCCTAGAGCATACTCCACCACGCTGTTCCAGTGCGGATTGGTGGAGGGGTTAGTGGCCAACACATTGTCGAAAGTTTTCAAGCCGCCCGAAGGCCTCCGACACGGCTTAACGACTGCTATCTATCGATGTATCGATATCAACCGGGACCGACGGCTTTACGTGCCTTCCGAAGCTCGGAGGCGCTCAAGAAATTATTAACAGAAGAAATTAAAATCAATTATTATTATTACATACAATAAAACTTTAATTTTTTGTCTGTTTTTCTGTGCATTTGTTCCGCCTAATCTCAGGAACGGCTTAACAAATTTAGATGCAGTTTTCACTGACGTATTCAAATGAGCTTGGGTTAACATTTAGTTAGAATCGGTACACAAATAAGAAATCACGTCCATTTAAAGAATACCATCCCTCATTTATCGATTATGGGCTTACCGAAGCGAAACAAGGGCGTTCACTAGTAATAAATAATTTGCCAATTTAATTGTGCATAATGTTTTAAGCTGAAAATATGGCGAACAATGTTTACAAAATTGCGGGAGATTATGACTTTTCACTTGGCAACCTCACACACACAAAGAATTACGTATCCATACGGTGCAATTGCTAGTTGACATTAAGGTTGTCATGCACACATAGGGAAAAAGCGGCTTCACATTATTCGTCGCTTTTCTTTGCGAATGTTCTATCTGCCTTTTGGTTCTATAATCTGAGTATTTTATTCACTAAAATTTTGACAGGCATTGTCAGGCTCGCTATTTTTGCTTTAGTGTCTAATCCATAGTCCTTATAGATCAATGCGTCAACCAGCTAATTTCATATGAGGTTAAGGATTAGGTATACCTAGGGATTCCTATCTCTATGGTCGAATGGGTCGAAGAAGCATAGAGCACTGAGCAGCGGTACCTACCAAAGAGCGGTACCTAGGTAGGTACTTAGGTAGGTAGGTACGCTTTTCTTGATACCTATGCAACCATAGAGATAGGAATATACTTACAGTCCGCCCAACTTAACTCTGAAATGGCAAAAATTGGAACTAACGAAAAGTCATTCATAAGTACGTTGTGTTCATTCATCTGTCAGTTACTAGTGTGCAATGATTGGTCAAATGAATGTCAAATGCGTCCGACAGCGCCTCTTTCGTTTCAGTCTTAAGTTGGGTTTACTATAGATAGAGACGCCCTAATCCTAAACGTCATATATAAAATTAGCTGGCAAAAGTGTGGCAGGCCGGCCATTTTCTATACCGCTCATATACATGTCATCCCGTGTCAAACATTACAGTAGTGACGTGAAATATGTTTATTTAGTATCGATAAAAATATGGTCAAGTGCGAATCGCATGAATACCTTTTTGCAGTCATGATAAGTAAGAACGAATTAAAAGTTTGTATATCATTAATATACAATGTGTCTGGTCACCGGTGTCGGAGACTTAAGGGTGATAAAATATGGTATTTTTTATCGACAAATCACTATCCAAATTTTCTCTTACCCCCTCCATGATAAAATGGCAGCCATTTTGTTTAGAGAGCACACAGCAGAAGTTATTGTGTTTGTAACAATTTAATTTTTAATTCTTCCTAAAGACATTCCTACAAAACCCAAATTGTTACATCCAAAATTCAGAGTCAGTTTTTAAAGGAATTAAAAAAAAGACGAACGACATATTGTATTTTTGCTGTTGTATTGTAACGTAAGTCATTAAACTAAATATCGATACTGTTTCCGTACACGTAGTGCGCACAACACTAGTAGAAGCAGCCATGTTTTCTTTCACTAAAATTTTGACAGGCACCGTCAGGCACGCTATTTTTGCTTTAGTGTCTAATCCATTCCATAGTCCTTATAGATCAATGTATGCAACCAACATTGCTGCGACCGCGAAAATGTCAAAGTTCATCCATGTCCGTGGTGTTGGTTTTGTGTATAAAATAAATATTTTTCTGTTTCCTTTGTGGTAGGTACTCGTGTGTGTATTATTTAAATAAAGTCAGTTAATTTTATGGTGTGTAATTAATGCAGTGGAATGTATTTATAACGAACTTGGAAGGTAAATATTTGTAATCGATAACATAAGGCGTTTTCTCAATGGTACAAAATATAGTTTTATTTTGGAATAAAGAAACGTAAGATACAAATATCACAATTTCATTAAAGTAAAGAAGCTTTAAGTGTATTAGTTATTAGTATAAAGTGTGAAAGTAATACATCAATAAGAATATCTTATAAGACTAGAAACCTTGCTAGGTTTGTTGAGAAAATACGATCGATGTATATGTTTTAATCTTGTTTACTAAGTATTAATCTGGACTTAATGAACCCAAAAAAATGCTGAGATCTGATAAAAGTTGCAATTATTAATTCCATTATGAATACAACTATTGATATTGAATATGTGATTAATAAAATTTTAATGGCATAAACCTTAATATTTTTAAGTACATAATTCCAGTTTTCGGTTATTCTCAACAAATTAATTGTAAATTATATTTATGGAACTATACTTAATTGTTAATAAAATATTTCATAGTAATACTTAATTTTAACTTCTCTAGAACATCTAATTCCTTCTGTCAAAGCTTCTCTTTTCATACAAATCATGTTAATGTGAATTGCCGAGTTATATTTTGAATTTATTTGCAGGCATATCAAAAATAAAAGTATATTTTTCATCTCTATCCTCTATTCCTCATTATTATTATTTGGTGATATAGGGCACGGGGAACAAGTATCCCTGTGAGGCCACTGCGACCATTTCTGATCTATTGTGGCCATCCCATTGAAATTAGATCTGGTCCCCTACTCCTACGGTCTGGGCGAACCGTAGTATGTTTTTGGGGTCCAGGTCTTTGATTTGGTCGGGTGTAATTACATGCCCTCCCAATATAACACTCCTGCAGTGGGTAATTGCTCTCTATTCCTCAACTTAAATTATTATTCTTATAATTTGTGTTTCCTATTGCCTGTAATCCTGTATACTTTCCTCTCTGGACTGTTGGTGACCTCAAAACTTCCTTACATGTCATGAGTTTCAGTTGTATCCTCAACAAAAAGATGACAAGTTTATTCTGTTGATGATATGTTGCAATTTATTAATATAATTACCTATTGCTTAATATTATAAGTTTCTTTCTTACTACAAAGACATTCAAATGAAGTTACATATAAAAGTCATACACAATAAATATGAACACAATATTTTTTTTGTCCGACTTGGCCACAATAGTCGAGTAGTATCTGTTTTCTCTAAGAGTATGATAAATCAAAATGTTCCTTTGGGAAGATTCTTTTTTCTGCTATCTAGGATTCTTTATGGAATTAAATATTAAATTTGTACTATAATTATACAATATCTTATGATATAACAAGTAACAAGTGTAACAGTATGATATAACTAGGGTATAATTGGCACGGCACTGCATTTTAAAATAAAGTAATTGATCCTTAGACTTTAGTCAGAATCAAGTTGGATTGTTTTGAGAATGGAGTAAAAGCTTAAAAACACTAACACTATTTTAACACAAAGTAATAAATAAAATGCAATTTGTTTATGATGAGGAACCAATTTTTATATTATCTATTAGTAATAATAACACGTATTTATATTATCATTTATTTTTATGTTGTAATAATAAGTACCTAATTATTAATGATTAGATTTATAATATGTTTACAATCAAACACTTTTACATAGTTTCACTTTTACACATTTGTACATCCTACTTCCTACTAATATTATAAATGCGAAAGTTTGTAAGGATGTATTATGTGTGTGTGTGTGTGTGTTTGTTGCTCTTTCACGCAAAAACTACTGAACGGATTTTCATGAAACTTTGCAGCTTAGACATCGGAATAACATAATTTGTTAAAATTTATAGATTTTTGAAGGGACTGGTTTCCCGAAGCGAAGCGAGGGCGGATTTACTAGTAAAAATATTATTAGAAAAGAAAGCACTCTCCCACTCTATTGTAACTTTGGGCACTACGCACGCGGTCATAGCGTCGCCTGTCTAAATGAATGTCTAAATGAATTGAAACAAAAATGATTGGAATGCTCAGTAGGTAATTTATATTTTTTTTTCGAAAATAAAATCTTGTACTTGCTTAACCTCTAAGATCGACCGTGAAACCTCTTGCGATCGACCGTTTGTTTGGGCACCACTGCTTTATAGGAACCAGAAACCTCCAGCAGATAAATTCATTTCTTGATATTGTAAATTATTATAAGTATAGAATATCCTTTTATAACACCCAACAATGCTCAAGTTACATGTTATATTTAATATAACATCCTTCAAATACTTTTACAATAGACATGCAATTCTTTTTGTGTGGTGGATGCTCAAATAAATATTACATTATATATTCATACCTACAACTTGAATTCTCATCCTTATGAGTGCCTTAAAAATACTTATTGAAATACCACAAACACCAAAAATATCTGTATTATAACCTAATTTGAAGTTTTTTCTTATCAAACTTTGTTGCAGATCTTATTAAGATTTAGAGCATAGATTTGCTACTTAATTATTTTCTTCATCCTTGAAATTCTCATAGCCCAGTGTTGAAATAGCTATGTTCAGGATGATAGTCTGTACACATAAACACTAATTGAGCTTTTACAAATCCATTTTGTTCCATCAAGTTCTTCCGATATTCATTGTTTAATTGACAATTGGAACCCTACTGCATTATTAAAATTTCCTGTCAAGTCACTTATAGGGGACTAGATTTATGCCTTTGCCCGCATCAGGTTTGGATAATGCCATAAAACTGTTAAAATGGTCCCACTGGAAAAAATCACTAGAATGAAAAAATTCTTTGTCCTATTCCAGGTCTACTCATGATCCAATAAGTATAATTTTATGTTGAGTTTTATATGCCTTCCACTCTCCTTTAGACCCCTTAAAGGGATAATATTCATGACAAAACAATATCCCATGTCTTTTCCTGGGTCCCCAGGGAATGAGGTGTTACACAAAAACCACAATAAAAAACCTCCAGCCTCGTAACTATCTCCAAATACAAAAATTATACCATATCATTGCAACATGAAGGGAGGACAAAAATTTTTTTGCTATTGAGCTATGGAACATTCATGTGCATACTTAGCTCCCGATCCAAGGGTGTTGAATTCCTGATCCAATGGGGTGCAAATCAGGCAGCTGGCCCCTGCAGTACTAAGCTAGACCTCATATTATATTGAAGTCTTTAGACTATTAAAAAGTACACTGAATTAATTTATTTTTTCTGAAACAAAATAGAGTAACATGTGAATTACCAAAGTCCCGTGCTTTATGATGTTATTTAAAAATAGCTCAGTATCTTTCTGCTTTGTTTCAGATTATGACTCCTGTGAATGTTAGTGAATAATTATTTAAGATGCTTATTAAAGAATATCGCATTCCCCTGCCACTCACTGTCGAGGAGTATAGAATTGCCCAGTTGTATATGATAGCTAAGAAAAGCCGTGAAGAGAGTTCTGGAGAAGGTAGTGGGGTAGAAATTCTTGTCAATGAACCCTATGAAAATGGACCTGGAGGAAAAGGTCAGTATACACAAAAAATTTACCATGTAGGCAGCCATTTACCAGGCTGGTTTAAAAGCCTACTTCCTAAATCTGCTTTAACTGTATCTGAAGAAGCCTGGAATGCATACCCTTATACAAAAACCCGATTTACTTGCCCGTTTGTTGAAAAATTTTCCCTAGAAATAGAAACATATTATTTTGCGGATAATGGGCACCAAGACAATGTATTTAAACTTAGTGGAAGTGATCTTAAAAACAGGATTGTAGATCTTATCGATGTTGTAAAAGATCAACTTTATGGAGCAGACTATGTGAGAGAAGAGGACCCCAAGATATTTATTTCCCAAAAATGTAATAGGGGCCCTCTCTCTGATAATTGGTTGGATGAATATTGGCAGGAAGTAAAAGGGAAACCACAACCTACTCCAAATGGAAAATCCTTAATGTGTGCTTATAAACTATGTCGAGTCGAATTTCGCTATTGGGGTATGCAAACAAAGTTGGAAAAATTTATTCATGATGTTGCATTAAGGAAAACTATGCTTAGAGCCCATAGGCAAGCCTGGGCCTGGCAAGATGAATGGTTTGGTCTTACAATGGATGATATACGAGAAATAGAAAGGCAAACTCAATTAGCATTACAGAAAAAAATGGCAGGTGATACTAGTGATGAGCAAGATATTTCTGAAGAAAATTCTAAATCTCTTGCTGCAACAATGAGTAGCCTCGAGAAAAATGAAGACCTTGCAACTCCAGTAGCTATTAAGAAAAGTACTGCGGAAAAGAGAATCCACAAACATTTATCTCCTGAAAGTACTCCACCCTCAGATCATAAGAGTTCTCCAAAATCAAATCTAAGATCATCTTCATCTGATTCCATAAAAAGTTTACAGGCGCAAGTAGCAAGTTGGCGAATGGAAACTCTTGTAAGGGAGTCAGAAACAGAGACTGGTTCTGAAGACGAATTCTATGATTGTGAATCAACACTTAATAAATGGTCGTCAATGTGTTCACTAGAAGAGGGAGATGTAGATGTGTCTCCTACACAAGGAGACCAAAGTCAAGAAGATAGTATCTTCAATCCTAATTTCTTAAAACGAGTTACTTCTGAAAGAGGCTCCTCACGAAGAACTGTATTACAGAGTCATCAAAGTATGGATGGGTGTCCAGATACACCGGTGCATGGTTCTTGTCCAACAACTGTTTTAATACTTGTATTTCATGCTGGAAGTGTTTTAGATGTGAATGTCGATATGACAGCTAAAAAATCCGATGTGACAACATTTAAAGGAGCATTTGAATCGGTGATGCGACAACACTATCCTACATTAGTTGGACACGTTACTATAAAGCTCGTCTCATGCCCATCTATTTGTAATGAAGCCCTTGGAGTTCTTTCCACATTAAGCCCTTATAGTTTTGATTGTTCACCCTCTACAATGGAAACTCCTTCACTTACAAACGAATTGATACCCATTGGTGCAATTCCACTTATTGCAACAAATTCTCCTGAATACGCAGAATCCATAACTAGAACCATAACTTCAGCAAATATGGTTTATAACGAATTTATAAAATCGGATGATGGAAAGGGGTTTAATGGTCAAGTGTGTATAGTAGGTGACAGTATGGGATCTGTGCTCGCTTACGATGCTCTTTGTCGAACAGTACTGTATCAATCACGTCATGATAGTGAAAATAGCATATTAGATACTGAAATCACTATTCCTAATGAACCTGAACAGTATTTAAATAAATCACACCTGCAAGCTCCAACTCCGAGAAGGAGATCATCAACTGCTAGTGATAATCAAACCAAGTTTGAATTTGAAGTTGGCGATTTCTTTACATTTGGAAGTCCTTTATCACTTATTCTGGCTGCAAGAAAAATCGCAGATGATAAGGTTAGGGATATAATAAAACCACCTGCTCAACAAGTGTATAACTTATTTCACCCAACTGATCCTGTTGCATCAAGATTGGAACCTCTGTTGTCTGCCAGATTTACAGATTTACCCCCTATTAACGTTGCTAGATATGCCAAGTATCCTCTTGGAAACGGGCAACCTTATCATTTGATGGAATTGATACAAAGTCACCCACAACTTTTTGGAGATCATTTACAAATGCCACCTACCCCAATTTTAAGGCGCTTATCCGAAGCATCAGTGCAAAGTACAATTAGTGGATTGGTTGATAATATTCCCTTAATTACAATGAATGCACTACAACAAAAATGGTGGGGTTCCAAGAGGCTAGACTATGCACTTTATTGCCCTGAAGGTTTAGCAAATTTTCCTACTAATGCCCTTCCCCATTTGTTCCATGCTAGCTATTGGGAAAGTTCTGATGTTATAGCATTCATACTGAGACAAGTTGGACATTTCGATTTGGCGTTATATGGTCACTCTGACGATAAAGAATCTTCTATGTTTAAGCCTGGACAAGAAAGGGAGAAATGGATGAGAAAGAGAACGTCTGTGAAATTGAAGAATGTAGCTGCTAACCATAGAGCTAATGATGTAATAGTAAAAGAAGGATGTCCCCAAACATTTACGGCCCGTTTTATGTACGGGCCTTTAGATATGATTACTTTAACGGGAGAAAAAGTTGACGTACATATGATAAAAGATCCTCCAGCGGGTGAATGGATTCACTTGTCTACTGTAGTTACCGATAAAACAGGAAGAATAACTTACACGCTCTCCGATAAACAAAGTGTCGGATGTGGAATTTACCCAATGCGCGTTGTAGTACGAGGTGATCAAACAAGCTGTAATTTTCACCTAGCGGTTGTTCCGCCACAAACGGAATGTGTAGTATTTAGCATTGATGGTTCCTTTACAGCTAGCGTATCAGTTACTGGGCGTGATCCAAAAGTTAGGGCTGGTGCAGTGGATGTTGTTCGATTTTGGCAAGATTTAGGATATTTGATTATTTATATTACCGGACGACCAGATATGCAACAGAGAAAAGTTGTCTCTTGGCTCGCTGAACATAATTTTCCTCATGGATTGGTATTTTTTTCGGATGGGTTCTCCACTGATCCTTTGGGACACAAGGCGGCGCATTTGAATAATCTCATTACTGAACACGGAGTTATTCTTCTTGCGGCATACGGATCTGGAAAAGATATAAGTGTATACCACAACTGTGGATTATCACCGCGGCAGATATATGCAATAGGCCGCATCAGTAAGAAGTACAATAACTTGGCAACAGTTCTAAATGACGGATATGCTGCTCATTTGGCTGACTTGAAACAGCCTGGCATCGTTCGTGCTGCAAGAGGCAATGCAAGGCTCCTCGTACCGCGACGACTTCTAGCCCCGGTATGTAACGCTGCTGCTACCCACGGCCGACGTTAAATTTATTCCATTTGTTTTTTATGTTTATCAAAATATCTTTATTCAATGTTACAAATATTTCTTTGAAGTGGACGTTAGTGAAAAGAACGTACCCAATAAAGAGTAAATTTAGTTAATAATAGGTACGACAATTATTTGGAGTGTAAATGTTTGTTTAACTTAATATACTATATGTATTAGTGGTCACTATGTACCTTGATAAAGTTAAATAATTGAGAATATCTTATTACTCTGTTATTACTTTTTACTCGTTAGTTAAATATCAGTGGCGATTTCTCAAGTAGTAGTAGGTAACTAGTTAATAATGAAATGACATGAAATTATGAGTAATTCAACAAAATCTGTGATACAAGAACTTTTAGAAAGACCTTTCACGACGAGATCGTTTACCGAAAAACGGTTGATAGTGGAAAATGGACGGAAAATGGACTTTCACTATGGGACCAACCCTAAAATCGCGAAAAAACATCAGCTATTTCATACAAAAATGAAAATGTCAAATTATTGTATGAAATTTCTTTTTTGCGATTTCAAAGTAGGTTCCTTAATGAAAGACTGCAAGTTTGTTAGATTGTCCGTCTGAAGAAATGGTTTTCCGGTTATGCGCACTTAACACTACACCCTATATAACAAAATCTGGAGCCACCCCAATTATAAACACCAGGAATCGCCACTGTTCAATATATATGTCATAAAGCTGAATCTCTGATAGTTGGGTAAGCAAAATGATCTATCTAGTCGTAATTATGCGAAGCTGGAAATGAAAGATACACTGATACGTTATTAAAAGTCACTTCTGAAGTAAAATCACCTCGAAATCATATAAAATTATGATACATAATAGACAATCAATCTATGCTGGAATTTTGGAACATGGATTGAAAATACAATGGATTGTATAAGTGGTACTAGACAACGTGATGTTTCTGACATTAAAAAGTAAAAAGAGACTACAAAGAAATAATAACTTTTTAATTAACATTCACACGCCTATAGTTTTACATAAAACAGAAACGAAGAAATTAAAATTTTAGTTACTTAGATGATGAAATATTTATAAAAATGATGAATTACGTAAAGAAAATTTATTACACTAAATTGGTAGTTTTGCTGTTGTTTCTGTGTTAGAATAACGCATAATACCTATCTATTCCTAACGATATATTTCAAAGCATATGTTTATTGATTACTGGATTAGTATCAGTGTAGCTTTATCCAGTCCAGTAGTATTGTACAATAGTGTGTACTTGTGTAAGCGTAACGTTGTAGGTACCTACTTACCTGTCTGCTCGTATGTATAAGACGCTACACACGCTATTAGTCTTATAACAACGCTATCATACATTCAAAATCGATTGAGGTAGCCTATGGTGATCTATGTATTTTCTTCTTAAAGTTCTTTATCATCATCTCCTTGAAAGTTTTTGAAATGTTTATAATAAAGTGTGGTAATATTAAGCCTTACAGTTAAATGATAAATATTACTACGGATATTACCTTGTACTACTTATCTCTTCTAATTTGTTTATACCTATTATATAGAGAAATATTTTATTACAGTTATAAACTTTTAGAGTAAGGTGTTTGGAAATTTGACGCTTTTTGCCTGGCTGCGGTGTAATCCTTGGGTGTCAGTTTATATTTTGCTTGAAACTAAGTTTCTTCTTAGGTGACTTTGTCGTGGTTGATGTTATCTTTTATTGTAGTTATACTTTTTTAGCTAGGACACTTTTTACAATTCTGTTACATACTTTCCATTCATTGTTTTTTTAACATGGAAGTTTGGCGCATTGTCTCTTAGTAATTTTAATTCATGAAGATTACTTATTCCAATTGGTATTCCAGGTTATCCTATCGATAATTAAAAAAAGTCACAAATAGTATTTATTTGTTCGTACACGCAATTTATCTGCGGATGTGATGTAGAATAGCTTAAGTATATCAATATTTACTTAAAATGTTATAGCTTGGTCACATGAAATCACGTTTTGATGCTAATGGAGAGTTGTCGTTTTCTATTACCTAAGTATATGTATTGGCCGCAGTCAGACTTTATTAGATATATTTTAAATGGGTGTTCCGATGTTACGTAACATAAACAATACAAAAAATTGTTAATAAAAAGAACTAGAAAGTTACCTTGCTCTGTGGTCTAAGCGTATTGATATAGATATAAGTCTGTTGTTAGTATTTTTGAAGGCATTTATTTTGTATATTTTTTTCAATAATGAATTCGTTTTAAAATTTATTACCTTGAGCTCTTTAATATTCAATTCATAAAAATAAATTCAATCTATCGTAGCAATTTGATGGTATATACTGAGGGTATATAAATATTTATTTCAAAGGGAAATATTAGATGTTAAATATAGGCAAGAAATATTTTACATCAAAGTAAAGTTGTTATTGAAATATCAACGCTTCAGAAAATTTTATATAAAAATAACTATATTAATTTATAATGTGTAAATTTTTAGTGAATAAGGATATCTATTACTTATCATTAATTTACTTAAGTATCAAGTGTATTGTAGACGTAGCAATAATTTAATCATAATGCTTAAAGTATTTGGGAATGATCTGTCGCGAAAATGAGAATGTCATTCACAACGTATTACATACCTATATAAAGAATTGAAGATACAAAATTATCTAAGTGTATAATTTCATAGTCGAATTTTTTAACACTTGATTAATCAAAGGAATATCCTAGAAAAGTACGCGTTGTTATTTTCATCAAAATTTTTACAACAATCAATATTTACATTAATCGGCATAATAGGTTCTTTGCTTGGCATAATAGGTTCTTTGCTTCACTTTGTAAGAAAGGTTGCAATTTTATATTGTTATAACGGTCATGTAATTTAAAAAAATCACCGCTTACAGCTTCTCAGCTTATGTTTGAGATAGGCTTGTCTGGTTTCGTTTTTTTACAATACTGTTCTGAAATTTTTGGAGTCTCGTTTCCGGTGTTCAGTATGACAATCCTATCGTATAATATTATATACGATCCGTTTGGTATTTATCTAAGTATATTCACTTCCCGAACATATTGAAATCAAATAAAGAAAGTGTGTTCAGCCTTGTGAACCATTTATGATTCTCGGAACAACTTAATGATGACACGGTGAAAGCAGAACTATGCATCCGCTGGAAATTTGTTTTGATTACCAAAATAACTTTTGATAGAAAATGTCTTGTACGAAAATGGGCGTTAAATATTATGGCAATAATTTTGGAGCTCTTTTGAGCTACAGAGCGTTTTCAGTATGTGTTAAGTTCGGATGCAGTTAACTCGGCGGGAGGCGCACCCCATAATGCAACACGAAGTGTCGCTATTGGGTAAAAAATACCCTTGGATTTATTGTAAAAATGGGGGTTTGTTATGGGTATTTCAATGAAACAAAATTTTATGTTATAATTAAATATATTTGTTACGAAAAAATGTGTAAAAAAGTATTAATCTATGAATGTAATCTTTAATTTTTTTTTAATGAAATCACATCATAAAATTAAATGTTTTTTGCACATGATTTATAAAATGACCCAAATTAGACTCTAAACATAACAAAAATTAAAAAAACGAGATCAATATCAAATTAACATAATATATTCTTATTTATAACAATAATTTTAACATTTATTAATTTGGCATTTTTTTAAAAAAAAATCGTTCAAAGTTACCTCTCACCCTCCCTATATGATTTATGTCTAATCTCTAAAATGGCTGAACCGATTTTGACGGGACTTTCTCTAGCAGATAGCCGATATAACAAAAGAGTAACTTAGGCTACGAGGCTTTCGGCAAAACGTCCCATTTGGTATTTTAGAAAAAAATAGTTTAAGAAAAAAATGCTTCTTGCTCTGAATTGCTTTCATGCTCACTAAAATCTTCATTGTCTTCAATTTCAGAGATATCTTCTTCCTCATTATATTCTAAAAGCAGGCACTCTTCTATTTGTTCGTCACTAAGAGGAAAATAAGGCATCTTGATAGTCTAAAACAACAAAAAAACAAATGTAGACTAATAAAAATAATAAGACACAAATAGTCGCTACTGGGTAAAAAATACCCGTACGCACCTTATACTTCTGTTGTGGCTGAACACCGCGAAGTACACTGGCCGTTTATTCAAAATGGGGGACTGGTGCACGTTTCTCGAAAGGTACCTAAAGCGGCGCGGCACAAAATTAAGTAGAAAAATAAATATTTATGAATTTATGCACTATGTGGTAAATTTTACCCGGTAGCGCCTCCTGCCGAGTTAAACGTGTATGGTAGAAGACTAGTAACAATTTCCTTCAGTCTGCGCAGCATTTTTAACCGACTTCAAAAAGAAGGAGGTTCTCAATTCGACCGTATATATGCTTTTTTTATGTTTGTTCAGCGATTTTTTCGTCGTTTACGGGCCGATTTTGATAATTCTTTTTTTTGTTGTAAAGTAGATATGCGCAGTGGGGTCCTTTTAAAAGGATCACCAGGATCTGATGATGGCATCTTGGAGAAATCGAGGGCAACTTTCGAAAATTGTAGGGACGACTGGTGTGTTTGTTAATGTTTTCATAAGTACATGAAAGCGCTACAATTTCATGAAGGTCTGGAGTCGATCTGATGAAGCCGAAAGACAGTCAAGGGAACTCCTCAACGATTTACTGTAGTTAACTAGTGTTTGGGCTTGATTAATGTAGTGACGAGATTTTTACACCTACATGTTTAATAAAGCGCCATCTGGCGAGTAGTTTTTGAGTTATCTCTGCTTATCGAGGTTGAGGTCGGTTATTTTTTTTATAATAAGCAATAATAAGATAGGCACTCCAGGTCGCCCTTATCATAATCAAATACCCATAAGCTGACGGAGATCTATAAGTCGGTAATAAGTATTTTTGTCTTTTTGCGGTAACTTTTGCCTTTACGAACTTATGTAACAATGATGAAGATAAGTACTTATCTACTATTTATAAATTTATCTAGTCATGCGGATATTCCCAGTGCTCTTCATATTCTTTCCACTGAATATTCTTTCTTTTTCTAGTTACAAAAAATAAACAGGTCTGAGATACTCCTGAGAAACTCCGAACAAATAGTAAATAATTAGTTAATAGGGTGCAGGAATTAGTATTATTGCTGTTGAAGGTGTCTTTTATATTAATGTGTTACGATTTTAATGACGCGAAATTTGTGAATCGCCATTAATGCCAACGGAGTTTTTTAACCGACTTAAAAAAGTCTCAATTCGACCGTATGTACGCTTTTTTATCTGTGGTTAGCGATTTATTTGTCGTTTGTGAGCCGATTTTAATAATTCTTTTTTTGTTGGAAAGTAGATATTCCAAGGGTGCTCCCATGATGAGGACACCAAGATCTGATGATGGCATTTTAGAGAAATCGAGGGTAACTTTCGAAAATTGTAGGTGCAATGGTTAATGCTGGAGTCGATCTGATGAACGAACGAACCTAAGTAATCCTAGCAATAAACGGGTCAGGGCCACCATTTTCACGTCATACCATTGGCTAGATCCCGCATCTACATCTATTCATATTTAAACATGCATTGTATTAGTTTTATGTTTACCTACCTCATTTTTTGTTATGTAATTTAGAATTTATTCATTGAAATCCTTAAACAAAACATTACTTGTCTTTTAACAGAATCTCCATACTAATTTGTATCTCATATTTAAGGGAACAGATCAAATTCCCAAAATAAACTAGGGGAAATGGGGGCTCGCGCGCAGCGCTCGCTTGCGTCCAGATCGTTTTTTGTTTGCTCCGCGATAAAAAAATCAAAATTGTGGTAAATAGTCACTCAGTACACAAGTATGTTATACCAAAAGATGCACGTTTCCTCCCTCAATACGTTAGTGAAGGAATTTCTTGAATCGGACAAGGCATTAGTGAGATATTGACAAAAACGTGTAGTTTAGGTATCAACTGGCCAAGCGGCGTGTGAACGTTAGCTGCGATCGCGCGACAAGTTCTTATGCATAAACGTTATCGTGTCTTAAGTTTAAAATTACATTTAGTGTGTGCTGTGAGCTAACAAAATGCCGCCTCCCTCATATTGAAGGCCTCTCTTACCTCTCATATTGAAGGCGGATCAGGTCAGCGACTTTACTTCCTTTAAACGTGTAGTGACATATCTTACCACTACCATCGTGTCAACCATGACCGAAGGCAAAAACGTCACGGCCGCCAATAAAAAGCTCGTTTGTATGGCTGCTGAAGAAACCCAAAAAGCATTGCAAGCTTATGAGAAGATTGCTCCTGATGCTACCACTGCACCCATTGCAACGGCCCGTGGGGAGGTGACTCCTGCTGACACTGGGAAATTGCGCCGCGAGCTGATGTCTTGCATGCGTGAGGAGTTGGGGAAGCTCAGGGCTGAGCTTGCTCCAAACATTAATGGTCCCGCTTCGCTCACCTCGACCCCCTCGGCTATGGAAGCCCCACCGACTTACGCACAGAAGGCAGGCTGGCCGGCTCTGGCACCCAATAGAAATATTATGGTTCCAGCGCCTCCCAAGAAACCACCGCCACCTACGTTACCAGCCATCATCGTGGCCACGAAAACCCCTGCTACGTCGCGACAGGAGGCCGTCACAGCGTTCCGCAGGAGTATTACGTTCAAGGACTCTAACTACGCACCCACCAGGATTGTACCATTGTCCAATAATAAACTCCGTGTCGAGTTTGACACGGCTCGGGACTGCGACGATGAATTATTGAGATTGACTTCCACCGACGCGTCACAAGTAACGGCAGAGAGAGCGCAGAGATTAAAACCTATGGTTATTCTGAAGGGCATATCAACTTCTACACCGAGTGATGAATTATCTAAAATTATTGTAAAGCAAAACCCCGAACTAAACGCGTTTAACGAAAGCGACATTACCTTAAGATTCAAACGCAATAACCGCAATAGTAATTTATATAACGCGATATTTGTTGTCAGTCCCGCTAAACGTAGCCGTTTACGGCAACGTAACTAGTACGTACGTACTAGTAACAACGTAAATAGTGTACGGCTATTGCTATGGAGAGGAGAGTCCGCGTCGACCATCAGAGAGTACATAGTGAGGATTTTTCCCCTTTTACACAGTGCTATAAATGTCTCCAGTTTGGGCACATACGAACTAAGTGCACCAACCAAACCGCGGCATGCGCACACTGCTCCAGTCAGGATCACTTGGACGGGGATTGTCCACACAAAGAGTACGCTGCGAAATGTTTTAACTGTGTGGCACACAACGCGAAGTTCAAAACGGACAAAAATGTTGAGCACAAGGCTACATCCTCGTCTTGCCCGATATTACAATCCGTTAAAAGGCGAATAACAGCTAGAGTAGACTACGGTAGTCCATAATCCTTACAATCTACAACTATAAACATAATAGTACTTGTGTATAATTTTTAGGTATATAAACGTGTGATTTATGTCGAATTGTAACTTTGTAACACGATCTCACTAAGGGCTGCTCGCGGCAGTACCTACTCACATCGCGTTTTTTTTGTGGTCCGTGTGTTTGTTGTCTTATTTTCATTTCCAAGTGTCTAGGCGTCGTATATTAATATACCTACTTATATATTACCTATCTGTATATTCTGATTATATTTGTTGTATCTCTCTTGTATGATTGTGGGTCTTTATATATTTTTGCAAAATTCGATTAAGTAATTTAACAGTTCCTGTTTTAGTAAATGCATAATTACTTATGTGTCTGTTGGGAAAGAATTGCTTCGTATCTAATGGCGATCTATCCTTCTCCGATAATAGTAAAGACTGGAATAATTATTCATCTTAAGTAAAATAATAAAAAATAGATTATATATTATTTAACTTACAAACTTATTTATATATTTATATTAACAATTTAAGTGTTCAATTGTAACTTGCGAAACATTATGTATTATAATTTCGATAGACCATGCGCCTCGGTCGTGGAGGACGCTCCGTATCAAATAGCGGAGCTTATTCCTTCATCGGCGGTTGGATGTGCAAATGTAAAGGCATGGTCTTACGTAGTGGAGTGAAATGGGTATCGTATCCAATAGCGCGCTCATATTCACTCCGCAAATGTTTGAATTTATGTGTTTATAACAAATTTTTGTTTTGTAATAAGAACTATTGTAAGTGTATAAAATTTGTACCTAACATTGTGTAAACTTCAATATTGCGGACAAAATAAAAATAAAAAAAACTAGGGGAAATACCCATATTATTATGTAAGCAGTCTTAATGTAAATCGCCGAGTATTATAAATCCGATCAGCGGTACTCGTGACACTTTCTGAGGCACAGAAAAAAATTACCTTTCAAAATAAATATTGAATAAATAAAAAATTATGGCTTTCATATCGATAACTTAACCAATAGGTACTTACAAAAAACATTCATTATACAAATTCGGTCCCGTTACCTGCAACATTATTATAAATAAATAATTACTTAGCTATATAAAATATATTAAGGTATCTTTATGGGTAGATACTAAGTTTTTGGGTTTTAAAACTTCATAAAATTCCATATTTTGAAAATTTTAATGCTTTATTCAAACATTACCTTCTCGCAGTTAGTATAATGTCAAAAATGTACATTCGTTGTACTTATCTTTTATTGTGTGTGTGCGTGTGAGAGAGATATTAATATTTGCACAGAACAAAGATACACTGTTGTATGGGTATTTGTATAGGTCGCTACAGAGCAGGGTAGCTAATTGAATAATACTTGGAATGGAAACAAGCTTCTGTTCGCTTGTGTGGCATTGTAACATGGCATTGTAGTAATTAATTATAACTACTTTAGTAAATGTAAAGAAAAAATTTCATTATACTCAAAGAAGTGTCACTATTAAAATTGCACGTTTTACTGAGCAATGTTTTATCGATCATATATTCATAATGCAAATCACGTAACAAGTTCCCCACATAGAAAATGAGCTGTAATCTAGTAATTTTTATTGTACCTTTACATAATCTTTAGATTAAGAATATTAAATTAACGATATTATAACAATTTTATTGTAAACCAGATGTAAACTTATTTAGGTGTTCGAGCCTTAGCTTGAACCACATTTGAGGTTACCTTCCAATATTCGTCATTAAAATAGGCTATCTCGCTCTCACAATGCATCAAAATATAGTGTTGTCTCTGTCTATGCCTTCTCCCCCCTCCTCACACGCAGCGGCCGGTGGCCATTTTGCTTCAGTACGCTTTCAATATTCGTCGGGGCAACACGTAAACCGTACAAGCAAGTACTTACTCTGAAACTTGCCTCACATTCCGCTCGACGCTCATAAGCTCAGCGTCGATATTATTCCCGCTCGGCGCCTGTCGGCCCAGCGACGATATTATTCCCGCTCGGCGCCTGTCGGCCCAGCGACGAAGCGTGACGCGTCGGCTCGTTGAGACCACGCGCCACACTGCTTGAGACGACGCGATGGCTCAAATGGAGCAGCGTCGTCTCGATTGAGGCGACACGTCGTCTCGATTGGGGCGACACGTCGTCTCGATTGAGGCGACACGTCGTCTCGTTTGAGGCGTCACGTCGTCTCGATTGAAGCGACACGTCGTCTCGATTGAGGCGACACGTCGTCTCGAATGAAACGACGGCTCAAATGAGACGACCGTTCAGATGAGACGACATGGTCTCTAATGAGGCAACTTGTCGTTTAGGGTAAAGCGAGCACATAATGTATATATTGCTCTGATTTCAATAAAGTTAAGCAGCCACTTGTTTACTTGTAGAAAATGGCCGAATTATCTACTTTGGGTGAACTGGCCTTGGAGAAGTATCAAACTGATACAGGAGCATTCTCGGTAATCGTTGCTGCTGTCGACCAACATTTTCCGAACGGTTGGCACGAATGGAACAACTACACCTTTCAAGAGTTGTTTGGGAGTTGTGGGGATCAGATATCCCCTTCCGTAGAAGAAAAGCTAAGATTCGCCATCCCTATTGTGGATATGGCTCGTGCCTTCAACCTATCAGCCAAGTCGAAGTTGTCGAAGTGCCAATACAGAGCTCACTCTTATATGCCCCCCACAGCGTAATGGGAAAAATACATGCACCATCTTACAATATATTCAGGGACACCGTGTCCAGACTCAAATCAAAATTAAAAAGACGCTTGGATGCCTCCTCCGAGCTAGGAAGTGACGACCCACGGTCAAAAACCGATGAAGCATCAAAAGCAATCCGCTCACGCCCAATTCGAGAAGCAGACCAGGGCAGTAATGAGCATCTATTAGCTACTACCCTTAGCCAACAAATAGCCCTGTTTCATAAAATGATTAATATGCAATCGGAACAGAATGAAAATGTTAAGTTGTTGCTGCAAGAAAAATCAACGACAAGACTTAGATCAAGACTTAGATGGATCCTTTGAATCCCTCCCAGATAGCACTGGGGATGAGGTAGGAATTGCCCCTCGGTACGTTCACGAGAAGTTGAACTTAGGGACATAATGCATGCATCATGCTGAAGCATCTGATAGTGAACCTACTCTCGATTTCACCCCGAAGACCACAGGTCAGGAATCGAAGGTGGCTTTTGCGACTCAGAGTGGCGCAACATCCTTATGTTACGGCATACCTTTATGCCAATAACACAAAAACAATTTCAGGCTACTCCTGCCTTCTGTGCTCTAAATCCGAATAACCTCCTCGCGGGTATTACCCCAGAGTGGAAATCTGCCGCTGTCCTTGATCGATTTGACCATACTTTAAGAGCGATCACAAATGGGTTAATTTAATTTAACAATGAATAGTTTTCCAACAACTGTTAAATAGTTTACCTAAATGAAAGGGAAAGTAGGGCAGGACTTCGTTACTGCAGACTCAAAATTTAGGAATACTTCAGACTCTTTACTGCAATATGTTTGTGGTCGGAGGACAGAAGTAGTACAGAACCGCAGAGATCTTTTTACATGAAATACCCCCTTCGGAGACTCATCTCTTTGAAGAGAAAGCTTTCACCGAGGTAGTTCAGGAACAGGGGGAATTCATAATTTTTTTCCTGACAAAAGGAAGCAAAATAAATCTTCTAGATACATACTAGATATATAGGAACAACATCTAGAAATAAATTTCAGCGCAAATCAAACCTGCATAATAACCAGGGATCTACAAGAAGAATTGATTCCCAAAATAAAGGAAAGGGTGGAATGGCACCCCACTCAAAGCACAAAGCAATCGAACCCTACATACCAACCAGGCAAATTTAAAAAAAGGGGGGGAGGCACACGCAAGTGATTCCATCCGAGCGGGATACCTCGCATTTCACACAAGCCAATGGAAGGAGGCACCCGAAACTATATTAAAAATTATAAAAGGCTACAGAATCCCCTTTCGGACAACCCCACCTATAAAGCAGTTTACAAGGAAAAACAGACTCAGGCTTCAAACGAAACATTCCCACGAAATGACCACGGCAAAACTAGATTGCAACGCCTTACAAAAATCCGTTCATCAAACGGGTTTTTTGGTCAACAATGATCTTGAGGAAAAAATCCAACAGGGAGAATCGCCCTATATTCAATCTCAAGAATTTAAACAATTATGTTCATGCTCAGCCTTTTCGTCTTATAAACCAATTACCTCTACATCTAGAGAGGGGAGATTATATGGTGAAGATAGATACCACGCAGGCATATTTTCATATCCCCATACATCAGAGTCATTGCCGGTTCCTGTCCCTCGCGTATCAAGGAACCGTTTACGAAATTACTTGCCTCCCATTTGGTCCGGCAAGCAGTCCGGCCGCATTTGCCAAGATAACGAACTGGATAGCGCAACGACTAAGGCTACAGGAACACTTGCGAGTCCTATTATTTTTGGAGGATTTCGTAACAATTCACCTAGACCCCCTAATCCTGAAAAGTCAAAGCAAGTTTGCAATGACATACTTAGAGGATTTAGGATGGCATCCCAATCGAAAGAAGTCGTCTCTAACCACATCAACCAGATTGGAGCCCCTGGGGATCATTTGGGACACAGTAGAAAATACCAAGAGCCTGTGTGATGCCAACGGTTCTCAAATAATGCACATCATATCGAAGCCAACGAGCAACGATGGAGTTGGCGGACGTCCAAAATAATACTGGGTAAGCTAAGCTTTGCATCACTGACGGTACCGTTGGGCAGGCTTCAGTGCCGAGCACTTCAGAGAGCCTCAAATCGGTTACCAGTCAAGATCCCTTACAAGAAATTTCCCTTACAGGACTCAGCGCAAAAGGACTTATTATGGTGGATGGAGAATATTCAGAAATGCATGCCAATTCATTTCGAAGATCCCTCGATTTTCATCACAACGGACGCAGCCGATCTAGGTTGGCGAGCCATAGCGAACAACCGTTATTTATGGCGAAAATGGTCAACGACTCGGAGGGAATGGTACAGCGACATCAAAGAATTATGGACGGTGCTAGAAGTGCTTCGGAGACTGAATCTCGAACTGACATTGAAAACCGTTGTTCTCCAATCGGACAATCGCACGAGCGTAGCTTACATCAACAAGCAAGGGGGAACGAGATCGTTAAAATTTTTGCGAGCGGCACGACAAATCCTCTTATACTGCGAACACCAACAATGTCACCTTATTGCGTGACATATTCCGGGTGTATACAATGGAATAGCGGACGGCCTGTCGAGGAACAAATCCTTACCAGAATGGCATCTCAAGGAAAATGCCTTATCCATGCTTTTCCAGAAGTTTCGGACGCCGGAAATATATTTGTTTGCGTCGAGGCGATCAGCTGTGGCAGCTTATGTGAGCGAGAATGTCGAAGACACAGACGGTTGTTTCAACGACGCGTTCAGCAGGAAGTGGAAGTACAAGTTAGCATGGACATTCCCACCTCCGGCATTAATACCTCGTGTGTTACAGCACCTCCAATCGGACAAAGGATTATATATTCTCATCGCTCCAATTTGGGACAACCCTTTCTGGAAACCGGAATTCCGCCGCAGGGCAATGGGTTCCCCTCTGCTTATCCCGAACATCCACAAGGATTAGATCGATCTACAAACAAACCGAGCACCCCCACAGGCAGAACACCTTAAATTGAGGGCCAGGATGGTTCGGGCTGGTCACATCAAGTAAAAGGATGGACTGAATCAGAAATTGCTTTATTAGAGTCATCCTGGAGAAAATCATCGTTAAAAAGTTACAAACCAGTATGGAGAAAGTGGTATACTTGGGCCATAAATAAAAATATCCCGACACAATCCAAACTGTCGACCCACAAGATTTAGCATGGTACCTTTGCTACCTTCATGATGAAGTCAAGTAAGCTCCCAGAACAAAAGCAATGCATAAGTCGGTCGTTGCAAAATTTGGAGGAGGTTTCGCCATACACCCTCCTACTAACAATTGTCTTAGAAAATGGAGGACTTAATAAACTTTTTAGTATCGTATAGCTTCAACGAAAAGAATCTCTTTGCAGTCTCCAGACATGCTAGCGTTCTACTGTTGTTGTTACTGGGAGAAGGGTTCACGACATCACCCTATTATCCCTAGAAAGAGGACCATTTGAAGATAGGAACGAAGAATTACTATTTTGGTCAAACTTCGGTTCCAAAACAAATTCAATCTCCTATAGACAGTCTGGCTGTCTAGATGACTATTGAAAAATGGATGCAAGGACAACAACAATAGATTTGACATAGTTTTTGGATGAGGATATACATATCAATTTCTCATAAGCGTCGTCGAGCGTCAAAAAATATATTAGCAGCATATTTATTACCACACGCGGAACAGCCAAACCTGCCTCACGAACGGTTTTTGCGGGTCGGATCAGAACTTTATTTAAAGAGGCTCAAATCTGTGCTTCCGCGGGAAATTTCCGTGCTGCCGTGGCGACACATGCCTGGAGTAGGAACCGGTTTACGGGGAATTGGCAGTTAAAGAACACCTTCTTTAAACATTACTTTAAAGAAGTCCGCAGTGTTCCAAGACCTAACGTGAATGCTCTCTCTGGATCCTTCACTGCTACATAAATTAATCTTGGTAAGCATTAGCCGATGTGTTTGATTAATCATCTAATTACTATTGAATCAATGTCTTACTACGACGTAGTCTTTAATTAATTACTTTATTAAACTCCTTCATACTATTCTGCCAAAATAATGAATTGATTGAATACTTGTCATTATTATTACAATAAATAGCTTAAAATCGTTCTAAGCGCGAGGTCGCACCACGGTTTTTTCCCGCGGCGGTAACCGCGTAACCGCGCAATTCGCATACATTGTCAGAAACCGCAACTGCGGCCGCTTGTATGGCTTCCCTTGAGTTACAAAATTTACGCGGTAAGAAACCGCGGCGGTTTAGCCGTAGTGCGGCCTCGGCCTAATATATGCCTTGGAATTTTAATCTCCCTATATCTCTATTACATCTGTCACAGTACGCTCACGCAGCGCCGGCAGATAATAAACACGTCTCAAATGTGGTTCAAGCTAAGGCTCGAACACCTAAATAGAACAGTTTATCCCCCGAAGGGTATAAAACGGATATTTAGGTTTCAGCCGCAGCTTGAACCACACCTTCAGGTCCTTGCCGGCCTGAAAAGTACTGAAGCAAAATGGCCACCGGCCGCTGCGTGTGAGGAGGGGGGAGAAGGCATACACAGAGACAACACTATATTTTGATGCATTGTGAGAGCGAGATAGCCTATTTTAATGACGAATATTGGAAGGTAATCTCAAATGTGGTTCAAGCTGCGGCTGAAACCTAAATATCCGTTTTATACCCTTCGGGGGAAAAACGGTTCTATTTTTCTAGTTCTTGTTTAAAGTAATTGATATTTCTTAAAAATAAAATATCAATCTGCACATTCCTATCTTATTGATAAATTACTTTAATATAATATTTTGTCATTTCAATACCAAATTATTGTAAAATTTCAGAAATATGTTTTAAAGGGGTATGGTGGATTTTGTATGAACCCCGTCCCCACCCTACAACAGTCATGGAATGCATGTCAATTTATTAATTGAGACCCAAAAAAGCCTAAAGTATCTATCTTATATGCAGAAGCAATGGGGTTTATTTATTATAAAAACTTTTCGGCAAAATGCATTCATCTTTAAACAAAAATCCTTTTTTCCACAAACATAAGCTCTTAAATATACTAACAATTACATATTGCCGTCTATTAAAATGTTATCCAGCATTTGTGCAGGTGCATTAATCTCAATATGACGCCCTAACCCCATAATACAAGTGCCACAAAGTTGTGACCCGGTGGCCAAAATTGGAACTAATGCAAATGTCATACTGTTGTCAGACTAATACAAAGACAGTAGCGCTTCCCTTACCGGGTCAGATAAGTTTGTGGCACTGTACCACACAATTGATATGAGCGCACAACTTCCCAATGAGATAAGAAAAAAAAGCATTTTTAATGGTTTTTGTATAATAAAAGTTACTTTATATTTAGATATAATTTACATTACTAAGATCCCTATATTCTAATCATTTTTATTGCACTATGAGGAAATGTGTTAGAAAAATAAGCAATATTTCAGAAAACTTCATAAAAGTATAAAATCTAAACCCAATATATTTGAAGAACGTCGCCATAGTAAAAAAAATTCTATCCTATTAGACGCTTAAAATGACACCTAACTCAGACCAGTTGAAGGGTGGGGACACTTTTCCCATTGTCCTTTAAAATTCATTTCTAAGATAAAGAAATGAAGATTTTATTTCTTGTTTTATATGTAACTTATTGTCGAGTGTTGTTCGTTGTCAAATTAAGTGCCTGTCCATATTTTATATTTTGTTAATTAAGTACATATTATACTTTATGTCGATATCTACTTACGTTAGAGCCGTAACAGATTCTGTTTACGTCTAAATACTTATAATGCTTGAGAGTGTCTGACGCAGGTAGTTAATTTTGATAATGAATCATGGGTTAAAATGGACATTGATACATGAAATATGTTTTTACTGTTACAAATCGATAGAATTTCTATCTATTCCATAAAATCTCATTGAGTTACTATTTAAAGTAGTACCAAATAACTCTAAATAGTTATGTTATAAAAACAATTGCTAGAAAACTGACTTGAGCATTTTGGATAGTTAGAATTGAGAACGGCCGCTTTTTAAATATAAAAATGCACTTCCATTTTCTCGCTCTTAAAATTTCATAAAATGCAAACGTAATTTTCCATCGTTTGTGCAAGACTGCGAGATCGCCTCGTCACGTATACAAATACCTACATTGTCACAAATATTCGTAAGCATCGTAAAACAGACAAGTAAGGGAATATTGTAAAAACATAGTAACATACTGTTTGAATTTACCTGCAGATATAGTAATATCAACATAATGTTTTCAATCTCCTTGTAGCTCTTGTGCGGCTTCCCGGCGGAGGCCAGCTTGTGTATATATTTTCATCTATAATTAGACCAGAGCTGTACCGAGGAGCTATGTGGATGTAATCTGATTATACGCTCTCAGCAATTAATTACCTTACGTACATTCCTGTATCCCTAATGTTAAAAGGACAGGTACCGCCGTACCGCTGCTTATCTTAATGAACGATCATTGTTTGCAATACAGGATTGGTTTGATCTCTTACTAACCTTTGTATATTTGTACACGTTTAAAGTTTTCTATTATTTATATTAATGTATATGAAAATTTCGGCTCGTGAACTAAAAACCAATCTGTATTGAAGATGCGTGGTGTGTATACTTCAATGATAGACGTCGAAGATAGATGCGAGTCAGGTGTAAAACTAGACACACACATTAGGATTGCCTGAACGAGTCCACATAGAGATTGCGCACATTATAACAATCCGGCCACCAACCAACTTAAACGAAAGCATTAAATTATGATCCTTGTCATTTAATGATTACGGTTGAATTTCTATTGTATACTTGTGTCGGTTCGGACTTGGTCAGAAGTGGGTGGCGAGTAGTACCTACTATATACAAAGAATGCTTTCGTTTTAGTTGGTCCGTTGCCGCGTCGTTGTAATGTGCGCAATACTTTATCAAATAAACTTGAACTACGTAGAGGACATAAGTGCACAGCAATATGCAATGCACGTTCAAGTTAACCTGTCACCTGTCCAGTTCAACTGTCAAATACACCTTCACGTATATGGCTAGTCAATCGTTGTTGGGTTGCAGCCAAATAGTAAGAACAAGACGTAAATAAGCGTTTCAATTTTGTAATTAAGATACAATGTTTGCGGAAATTGGACTAGGTATTTTTAAGTTGCCTCAAAAGTATTTTTAATAGTGATTTTATCGTAATTACGTAATGTCATCAATTTTAATAATATTATGTTATTAATGTTCCAAACAAGAGTAGCGCGAATCTTTCGTGGTCCTACAATTTTATTTATGATTGGTTTGATAAAATAAAGTAACATTCCGCTACAGCATAAAGGTCTTGCGTATACTTACCTTAGAGAAACATAAAAGAGACGTATTAGGGATGTTGACTAATTTTGGGAAAGTGTTTAAATCGACGTATAATTACTTAATATAGTGCAAAATATTGATAAATAATTTTTCAAACCACTTAATTTAATAAAAAGGATTTATTTAGAATTTCATTTTGAATTTCCCGCCAAAACACCGATTTCGATATCGTGCCCTCGATGACGTCACTCGTTGCAAACCGCGTTCCGTAACTCGACCGAAACGACACTTTTTCTATAGAAATCTGCACATTTTTGTCGAATTACGGAACGCGGCCAATGTGTATGGTCTATTCTATGGTTTGCAACGTGTGACGTCATGCAATCATGTGTGGCGTTTTCTGTCACGTGACTTGAGAGCAAATTTTTTACATTTTATTTATTAAATTAAAATGAAATAATAATAAATAAATAAATAACGCTTCACACTCATAGCCCCACCCTAGGATTCCCTGTGTCGTGGGTGCCATGGACAACACACAAGACAAGGACACACACCCAGACCGAGAACGGAAATTCAAACTCATCATCCAAATTTCCGCCTCGCTGGGAATCGAACCCAGGACCCTCGGAACAGCGATCCGGCGTGTTAACTATTGCGCCATCCGGGTCGTTGAAAATACACGAAACTATATTGTGGTTTTTAGTATTTTCGTTACAGAAACTACCCTTTCACGACAGAATTATAAATTTATTATAACACAGTCAACATCCCTATTATGACAGTGAGTTTAAGCCGTATAAGTTCGCTAATCGGTATTTTTTTTTATATTACCGCTTAAATAATACCTAGTCTTTTACCAGACATGCTGTTAACGCCAGTTTTTAAGTTCCTGTTCTACATAGACACTATAATAGAATTATTAATATAAAATCTAAAATGCGTAATTGCAAAATAAATAATAACTACATAAATTTAATGTTGTTACTACACTCTCGGTCGTTTGTCTAATTATTGTCCTTTTTTCTGGGCTCGAGTTTTTGTACTTATTATTGTTGATTTCACAAAACAAGCACGGGCGTATTCTTAGGTTCTTGATGTGTGAACGCTTCAAAGGCTTAAATCATAACTTGAAGACTAAACAAAGCTAAACACATACTCATAACCTGCATTTAACCAACCTCGACCTTCATGAAGGTCAGCGCAAATTACATCAACTCACCTCCGACTCGATTCTTTTTTAACTCTCAGAAATATGAACTTTCTTTCGTATCCCTAACCGTTGGATACATGGGGCACACTTTGCTTCATGGGGCACACTAAAAGTTTTGCACTTCTAGCTAATCGAAACTATTTGAATTTCGAATGTTACATTTTTTTGAAACGTTGCAACCTTTTTGGCAATAAAAATAAAAAATTGGCGAGAAATCTTTTGCCAATTAATTTTTATCAGACATCAGTTCTACGTACGCAACGAAAATGGAATTAAGTCCAAAAGATTTTAGAGAGATGATTTTTTATGATTTTAAAAGCTCTCTCTCTGCGCAAGACTGTGCAGCTCGTCTTCAAAATGCTTTTGGGAGAGAAGCACCTTGTTTGAGCACCGTGAGGCCATGGTTTGCTGAATTTGAGAGAGGTCGGGTTTCTTGACATGACGAATTTCGTGAAGGGCGGTCTTGAACTGCCGTTAACGAAAATAATGTGGCTACTGTTAAGAGGCTAATTGAAGAAAATCCGCGGATTACCTATGAGACAATTCGAGGCCTATTTGGGATTGGTATGAGCCAAATCCAGAAAATTTTACGCAAAGAATTAAAAGTTCGGAAACTTTGTTGTCGTTGGATCTGTCATGAACTGACAGCGGAGCAGAAGCGGGCTCGCGTAGAATGGTGCTCACAGATGCTACTGAAGTACGATCACGGACATTCTAATGCTATTTATGACATTGCCACAGGAGACGAAACGTGGATTTATTGTTTTGAACCCGAGAAAAAACAGCAATCTTGTGAATGGGTGTTTTAAAATGAGAACAGGCCAACAAAAGTGAGGCAGGCGAGAAACGTTGGTAAAAAAATGATCGCGTTTTTCTTCTCAGCCACGAGTCCCATCTGCACAATTCCACTTGAAGATCAAAAGAGTATTAACGCCGAGTGGTATTCTACCATTTGTTTACCCAGGGTGTTACAAAAAGTTCGCGAAAGATGATCAAAAAGCCGCGTTCTCCTACATCATGATAACGCTTCTTCACACACGGCCAACAAAACAAAGTCATTTTTAGTTTCCGAAAAAGTACCTAAGTTATGCAAAACTTTTAGTGTGACCTACGTATAATTCGTGTTGAGCGCGCGTTTAAAATTTAATCTTAAGTGCGTATCTCAATGCTTTCCGAAGATTTATATCCGAGTACCGTCGAGTTGGAGTTGCGTTGATGTAATTGTAATTATGACATAAATGCTACTTACCACCTACATAAATATATTTCTTTTCCAACAATAGATCATTTATTTTGGTAAAAAATTTAATTGAATAAGGTAAGTGCCTATTTTTGTTTTGCATCGTTGCACACCTGTTACGTTTAAGCTTTAAAAATGAAATATTAATTAATTAATCACACTTAATTTCCTATTGAATATTGTAGTAATAAAGATTTTTATATTTTATTAAAGGCTAAAATTCAGCTCTTCATGTTTCGTGTTTCTATGGATAGAAACAAATATTTAACACTGCACCATAAGTGTACCTACCTAATATTCAACAGACCATCTGTTAGTCATCATGTTTGTACTAAATCTTAGATTTATTATTAGACAGTTGTCTGATCGTGATTTATTCCAATGCAGATATCATCTTCAATCTCAAACTGACAATAACAATACCTACATTTACTACAGCGACGTTGTTGAACGGCCCGTGCTATTCTTGTGGAATCTGATTTCGAATGTCAAATTGTTTTTTACCTCTTAATATCAAATGTTTTCATAACTATTTCTTCGTGTTCCGCCTGTAATTGTTCAAAGTGGAATAATGGTACACGCCATCATGTAATATATACATTACAGGCATTACAACTGTCGATCTAATTTAAGTATAACAAATATTGTATCTTTTTAGCATTTCGTGGTAGTTACCAAGCTATTGTCTTAAATAATGTTAGCAATTAATTTAACCTTCCAAAATATGTGCTGTGCTAGCTTCACTTCGTTTTGTATTCAATGTACGTAACTGTGTGAAAAATAAATTATTGTTGTTGCCATTTTGCCTTTTATTGAATCATGAAAGTAATTTAAATTAGTAAGTAACTACCACCCTATTTACAATTGCGTGATTTTCGAACTTCGCTATACGACCACTAATCTCATAGTGAGATAACAGAAATGTTAGTCCTATTAAAATATTTATCATCATCATGCCACCCCAGACTTCACACACCTTTGACTTAAGCCGCTAAAGTCAAAGCAAAGGTGTGTGAAGTCTGGGTCAGCTAAAGTTTAGCGAACTCTCCGGCATACAGGTAAGGTTTCCTGAAGCTATTTTCCTTCGCCGCTATAGCGAATGACAAAAACGTTTAAAAAGCATTTATTACCCAAAGGTCTGAAGTGAATTCCCTGGGTTTCGAACTGGAACCCTCTAACCTTGTGGCCGAATTCTCAACCACTACGGATTTCTCTCAGTTTTTACTTAAAATATTATAAAAAAAAATGTGTGCGTGTACTAGTGTACACACGTATGAAGTGAAACTTCTTAAATATTTTACCAAAAAGACTAGTCGTTGCATACCGTATACCTAACGAAACATTAATCTTTAGCTAGTCTGTACATATATTATGTCATGTCAATGTCAAGCGAATATTTTGTTTTGATTGTATTCTAATAAGATTGTAAACTTACAAATAGATAAAAATCACAATCTTATTAGAATCGTAAAAAGAAAATGTAGGTTTTTTCTAATAAGATTGTGAATAGATAGAGGTCTGTGGTTGTCTTGGTTTTGTTATTTTAAACACAATATTGTATGGTGTTTGTTTTGTTCGTGTTTATTTCAATGAAACTACCACTTTAGTAATTTTGCTCCGAAATACTTTTTCTAAATAAAAAAACCGGCCAAGTGCGAGTCGGACTCGCGCACGAAGGGTTACGTACCATTATAATATAAACGCCAAAATAATCTGGTCTGTTGTATGAAAGCCTCACTTAAATATTTAATTGTTTTATTGTAGCCACATATTACGCACAGCGATATCTCTTGGACCGGAAGGTAACTAAACTTACGTCGAATGTATGGGCACCCACTTAAATATTTATTTTATTCTGTTTTTTAGTATTTGTTGTTGTAGCGGCAACAGAAATACATCATCTGTGAAAATTTCAACTGTGTAACTATTACGGTTCATGAGATACAGCCTGGTGACAGACGGACGGACGGACAGCGAAGTCTCAGTAATAGGGTCCCGTTTTACCCTTTGGGTACGGAACCCTAAAAAGTACTACTTCGTCTGAACCAACCGTAAGAGGGGAAAAATAAATAATATAATAACAATAAAAATAAAAATACACTTAAAAACTAAATACAAACATTACGCCGTTTATTGTCCAATAGTCGCCGTCTTGAGTCCAATAATAAGATCCCAAAATTAGGTACCATTATAGTGCCACAAACAAGTCAAAACATACCTGGCTGGTTATAAATAATTTGGATAAAAAACAAACTAAAGAGACGTCAGAGTTACATTGACAAATAATGTCATCAAAGTAAACGATCAAAATAAATCGTATTTAAAGTTACAGAAATGTATCAATAAAAATAAAGAAGGAATACAGGAAACATTAAAAAAGGTAACATTTAAAATTTATAAATAGTCCCAGAAGTCAATAACAAAGTAATAATTGTATACATTACCAAAATATCTACCTCCAAAGTAATCAACATAATTTGACATGGCGCGCGTCAAAAGCGTAACGCGTCAAAGCGTATCCTGTCAAAGCATAACCGAAAAATGTGACGAAAATTATTTTTCATCCCACCTATTCGAAAAAGACGACTTGGTTCGGTCTTAAGGGGATCCAAAGTTGGTGTTTTCTAGTTAGCGGGCGGGAATGAATTTTCATATAACTTTTCCTGCCCGTTATTTAAATAGCGGGCGGGAATGAATTTTCATACAACTTTTCCTGCCCGTTAAACAATAGTCGGGTTAGTCGGGTTCGTCGGTTTAGTCAGTTTAGTTAGTTTAGTGACTGTGACAGTATTATTCCTGAATTTGAGGCGCCTTTTATTTTCTCATAGGGGGGATGAAAAGTAGAGTGTATCACTCGGGAGCAAGTATATTTTTGGCTCGGGCGACGTACTTTGAATCCCTCGCTACGTTCGGGATTCTACTAAAGAATCCCTCGCTACGCTCGGGATTCAAAAAACGCCCTCGCCGAAAAAATATTACTTTGCACCCTTGTCATACAATCTACTATTCCAACGCCGATAAAGAAGTTTCACTTCAATAAAGAAAGTCCTAAAAGTATCTACCGCGCATTGGATTCTGTGCCGCGGATAGCAAAGACAACAACCGAGACAACCGTTATCTGCTTCGACCGGAAATCGAACCCGGAACTTCGCTCCGCGCAGGGTCACTACCAAAAAAGTTATGGGGCCGACAAACTACGATTAATTTAACCCTGGAATCAAGAGTAATATGCGAGAATTGTATAATTAGTTCGTGGAGCATGCGCCTTACCGCGCTCACTCACATGAGAGCTAATTTTTGCCCGCCATCCGCGAAATTCACACTTTCCACAGCTTTGATAATATCTACCGCCACGAAATGTCAAAAACTTCGCTTAATCATTTGCGAGGATTAATTTTGTCCTACACTTCTGGGTTCGCATATTCGCGCGAATGTGAGTGGCATCACCGTCACTCACTCACGCGCCATTAGCGTTTTTGTCCCAACAACGATTTATTCCCAGATAATAATAATTATGTTGAACAGTCTGTGGTTGATTATTTTCTAATTAAGTACTGAAGGTACAATTTATCAAAATGTAGATCTATACCTACATTTCATACTTTACTTCATCCATGTAGCAAATGTCTAGGATATGCATATGCCATCAGCCCCCCAATTCTGCTATTTTATTTTAAGCCGAAACGGATCTGAAACTAACTATCTAAACTATAACAATCAAAACGAAACCGTAACGCATTGGTTACGCAGCCGAAGCGGTTTGGTTGTCGTATTCTGGTAAGAACACGTAGGTTTCCGTTAGCGGTTCACTTTGATTTCGTATTCTGATAAGTTTTTGACTGTTGGTAAGGCCGAAACGCTACGGTTCTGCGTTGGTTGAAATGTCAAAAAGAGCGGTTTTGCATCGGCAGCGAATGAGTACCTAGTTTTTGATAATATTGCGATTTGCGATAAAGTTCTAATCGAAGGTACCCCCTTGATTTGATTAAAATTCCTTTTCGCGTGTTGATTGTGAGCTAAAATTTTTGGGGAACTTAAAATTCATTGTATTGTCATTGTTTTACAACAGTTATCATTTAAGTTTTTTGTATACCTATCCTAGCCTAGCAGTCATAGTCATACGTTCTAACACTTCTAACGTACATTATTCTTGCAGAAATAATGAGCTCGTATTTAGCTTGGGATACTTATGATGTTGAGGGCGTTTTTATTTAAATTTTTTTCAACGACAGAAACTTCAAATTAAAACTTTAAAATTCAAATTTGAATCTAATATCTTTAAACGAGCAATTCTTGTATATTTATTTATTTATTTATATATAATCACGATCTCGGAAACGGCTGCAAAGATTTTCATGAAAGTTACAGATTAGGGGGTTTTCGGCTCAAGGAATCGATTTATCAAGGTCCCAGGTTCGAGAAAAGCTCGGTTCCCGAGATAAAGAGATTTTAAAAACATCATACTGACGTCATCTATGAAACATTAGGATAACTTCTATGAGGTACTGTTTGTAACGTGTTGAACTGACGCCATCTATGAAACATTAGGATAACTTCTATGAGATACGGTTTGTTTGTTTCAGTAGTATGAAACTAGATGGCGCTCGAATATATTTTTGTTCGGCTAATACTAATATTAATATTCATTCTTACGTTGAAGCGCTATTTTTGCGTTATACCTACCTATTTTCTGTTTGAATAAAATTAAAAATCAGTGCGATTATCTCGCTTGACCTCGCAGGACGCGTAGTGATAGTTTAACGTGCGTTTGTGATATTTACGAGAATATTTGTAAATAAATGTTAGTTTTGTTATTATCGATTTAATAATATATTTTAATAAAGTTTTAAATAAATAATGGTCAGATCGATGAAATTACTATTGTTGTAAATAGAATCAATAAAATTTTAAGTACGCCTAACAACTTGCTCATTAAACTAAAAGTATATTTATTTATGTTGTTTAATTATCATAAACATTCAATACATTTTATCGCAAATAAAAATTTCAGTCGGGGACTGCCTAAGCCTGCGAAAAGTACGAAGGAAAGTTCAATGAATTTATCTAATTAAGTATGTACCTATTTAAAATGCAATTAATTCGCTCACACAGTTAACTTCTATGAGGTACTGTTTGTAACGTGTTGAAATTTCAGTAGTATGAAACTAGATGGCGCTGTACAACTTTGTGAAACACGCTGTTGAGATCCTTTGGCCGTAACATAAGTAAAATGAATTTTGTGCTCAGTGAACAGTTGTATGATTTGACTCCTGAATAGATGGCGGAATTCCTCGTATTTCTTGCGATTCATACTAAATATAATTTTCAACCGAGCAAAGCTCGGTCAACCAGGTACTAATTTTAATGTAAGTATAGGTACTTATTGGTGGTGGACTTTCGTCTGAGCAATAGGATGTAGAACGTATTAAATAAATAATATTAATAATAACATTTTATTTCAGGCATCGAGGCCCATAACACATATACCTTAACGACTAACATACATACACATTATAAAAACTTAAAACTAAGTCACTTAATTTCGGCGAAGTGAGACGCGCCTCCGGGGACTGCTGGTGGTCACCGACATTCACGGAATTTTCAGAAAACGACCCCCTTCGGCCACAACTTCTCATTTAGGAAGGTCGACAATCCCTCGGTTATATGAATTTGGATAAATAGATAAATAGATACTACCGCTCTAAGCCTTCCATATGCGGCTCTAAAACCAACCGTTTCCGTTTTGTTTGCGTTTCAGCTGCCAACGTACAGTTAGTGGAATATCATTTGCCATTACAAACGCAACTGTAACGAAGCCGAAACGCAGCCGGTCCGTTTCGGTTAATAAATAGCAGAATTGAGCAGCAGCAGTTCTGCTCAGTGAGGGAATACTGTAAATTGAATAGGATAATAAAGTATTATGTAAGTAATTTAAACATTATGTTGAGAAGTTACTTTCGCCGTTTCTTTATGATAGAGCACATTCACGCGTTTCGTCCAGTTACGGAACGCGGCGGTGTATGTGCTAGTGCTGCACTCTGGCGTCAAAAGTTGGTCGTAAGGTCTCCTATTTGGTCAAAAACTTTGTTCAATGTCTATGCTAATGCTGCACTGTCGGGATAATTTGGCAGTACTATCTCCTATTGACGCGCATAAATGTAACAGTGATGCCAATGCGAATAAACGATTTATATTTTTATATAGGGTGTCCCAAAATTCACGCAAGAAGTAATTTCGATAGAAAACACAGGTTTATAATTAAAAATGGTAATTTTTTTATTGTTTTATATAGTATACAGCATAGGGTTATGTATGGAATAGCATATTGGGTAAATGGCCTCCACGACTTTGCTGGCACATACGTACTTTTTTGTTGAAATTTTCCATGGTTGTTTGGCATAAATGTGGCTGAATTTCGTTGATACAGCGCTCAATTTCCTCCTTCAAGGCGTGGTTGGTCGTGGGCTTGTTGACCTTAAACCTTAGACTTCAAAAAACCACAAAGAAAAAATCCAACGACGTTAAATCGCATGATCTGGGCGGCCAATTCTGATCACCAAAACGGGAAATTACACGACCAGAATGCATGGCATGTGGTACCGTTTTGTTGAAACCACATGCCGTCCACATCCATATCTAGTGTAGCGCTCCATTTTTAATAACCCTGAACTGTCAGCTGTCACGCTGTATATTTTTTTTGGATGGCAACACTTTACCGCACAAATGGCGCAAAATTCAAATCTTGCGTGATTTTTGGGACACCCTTTATAACCCTTTGAGAAACATAAATAATAAGCCGTTATATTTTGAAACCACATTTATTTCCTTAAAATTCGTCTACATAGTATAAAAACTAATTGACGACAGTATGAGAAAAGAATTTTGAAATTGAAACATAACACTGGCAATTACGGTCAATATGTATTACCGTCAGTGCAGATATATGTATGTATTTAGTCCTAAATCCATTTTTTTGTCCAAATCGAATCGTGATTCGTTAACAAATTTCTTCTTATCTGTTGTTTTTACACCTTCTACTTATCAATAATCATGAGTAGGTATTGCTTGACCAGAAAAATAGAAAACCTGTCATGAGGGCGCTAAAGTTTCCTTTTTTATGGCAACAGCAAAGGCAACGGTAACTATAGCAACCATCATATTATTATTGTCATTTCGACAACTATGTCGGAAATGTTATTTAAGGAAATAAATGTTATTGTATATGAAATGTTCACTTTTCTTTCACAAATATGAACAATTTTTGTCATTTTAGCACAAAATAGACACTCAAAGTAACAAGTCAAACATGTGACAAACTGTGACATTCAAACTCACTGACAAGCAATTTACGATTGACGTTTAGAAACTAAGCGTTGCCAGTAAAATAAATTAGTTCCATGAGTTTACCGCAATATGGCCAGGTTTTTTATATTCCTGGTCAAGCAATACTCTTCAAATATAGTATGTCGGAGAAGTAAAATAAATAATAGACTTGTTTACGTACTGGTAACGCCATCTGTTATCGATTCAGCCTATTCATTGAGTCAGTAGTTCCAGTCAAGTTTGTCTTGTCACAGTGACACGCAACAATGTGAAAAATGACAAGGTGGCATTGGTGATGCAGTGACGTGACACACTAGACAATCGAGACTCGACCGCGCCGGTTGTGCGCACTGATTCAAATCTGTGTTCTAATACGTACAAAATGGCGGACGCCAGATATACCCACAATAGAAATCCATATGAATCTCCGACAGCAGCGGCGGGATCGGAACAGCATTTACCCAACGTGCTTACCCAACCTCCTGTGGCAACGGAAAGTGAATATTTTCATGGTTCGACTACGCCTCGTGGCGAAAGTTATGGCGGTGTCGTATCCGTTGTGCTGTGCTAGGTTATTTCAGGTTTTCAGCTGATAATTATAATGAGGCGTAAACGGCAAGTGAGTTGCCATGATGCCATGTAAGATGGAATCTGGCGTAGAATTTTGGTAAAACCTAAGGATTGTCTAGAAAAATGGCAAGTACCTATCAGTATGGAGGATTTTCAAGTAAGACAGTGAGTATTGGGTATGGCATATTTTTAATTTCATTACATGTGGTAACAGACTTTAATTTTGCCCAAGGGCCAAGTACCATTTGAAGTGTTGTGATATAAGAAGTGAATTTGAGTCGAGTAATCTTAGTTCAGCTGGTCGGGTCTTGGAGAGACCGTGGAAGAGTTATTGGGTAATATTGGTACTTGGTTGCTTAAGCATCGTTTTGGTTAATTACTTAAATGAAACAGTTTTCGATTTAAAATTAAAAATCTACGTTCACAAAATTGTTAAAGATAAAAGGGGTAGTTTACTATAAGGTCGTGCCTAAAAAGAAAATAAAATAAACGTTTGATGTGAGGTATTTTGGTTATGCATTCCGTGTTGATACATTTTCAATTGATAACATGATACAGTGTACAATGCAGTGACTTTTACGATACGTTTTCTTTCCTTTCGTGACATGTGTAAAATTCTAATAATTATAGCTGGTCAAGAATGAGTTATTTTTAATTATTTTGTTTGGTGTGTGGTGATTTGATACTCCGCTTATTGCTGCAAAGGGTTAATTTGAAGAAAAACACACACAAAATGGTTGGCTTTATTTGTGCTGAACTTGACGAAGTATTCCATCTAGCGAGTACAATAATAATTAGTTTACGCTTTCAAAAATGGAACGGTTTGGTTTTTCATTGGTGACGTAGATCGAATTACATATAATCGGAAAAAAATATTGATTTATTTTATTTTACATTTATTTTTGTTGTTATTGTTTTACTTGTTTACGTTGTTTTAAAAAGTGAAACACATTATAATTTTCGTAAGTTTTATTTATTTCGTAAGTGTTATTTGATGATGATGTTGAGTTAATGACCTTCAGCCATTTCAGATCATGGGTAAACTCTGCAAATTTGTGTTGGATTTGGGTTGGATTAAAGCTTTAAAGCGGTGTAATCCTGGTTTGGTAATAGCTCGTTGTTTAAGAATACTGGTTGACAGGGTTTGAAACTAACTAACCAAGTCGGACAAAGACGAGATTTTTGAGAATGACTTTAGTAGATCAGGATGGACGAGCAAGCTCTGGTGATAACTGGACATTGAAAGCTCCGCGCTTTGTGCTCCCAACGCTTGAGTATTGAAAGCTCTGCGCTTTGTGCTCCCAACGCTTGAGTATTGAAAGCTCCGCGCTTTGTACTTCCGAGGCCTGGACATTGCAAGCTCCGTGCTTTGTGCTCCCAACGCTTGAGTATTGAAAGCTCCGCGCTTTGTACTTCCGAGGCCTGGACATTGAAAGCTCCGCGCTTTGTACTTCCGAGGCCTGGACATTGAAAGCTCCGCGCTTTGTGCTCCCAACGCTTGAGTATTGAAAGCTCCGCGTTTTGTACTTCCGAGGCCTGGACATTGAAAGCTCCCAACGCTTTGTGCTCCCAACGCTTGAGTATTGAAAGCTCCGCGCTTTGTACTTCCGAGGCCTGGACATTGAAAGCTCCGCGCTTTGTGCTCCCAACGCTTGAGTATTGAAAGCTCCGCGCTTTGTACTTCCGAGGCCTGGACATTGAAAGCTCCGCGCTTTGTGCTCCCAACGCTTGAGTATTGAAAGCTCCGCGCTTTGTACTTCCGAGGCCTGGACATTGAAAGCTCCGCGCTTTGTGCTCCCAACGCTTGAGTATTGAAAGCTCCGCGCTTTGTACTTCCGACGCCTGGACATTGAAAGCCCCGCGCTTTGTGCTCCTATCGCTTGAGTATTGAAATCTCCGCGCTTTGTACTTCCGACGCCTGGAGGACATTGAAAGCTCCGCGCTTTGTGATCCCAACGCTCGAGTATTGAAAGCTCCGCGCTTTGTACTTCCGACGCCTGGACATTGAAAGCTCCGCGCTTTGTGCTCCCAACGCTTGCGTACTGAAAGCTCCGCGCTTTGTGCTTGTGACGCTACAGTGAGCTTCACGCTCTTAAGGGGTAGAGACTTGGAAGTTTCCAAGGTTTTGAGTCATGGCTGGCGACGTCTGTGACGACAACTTTTCAAGGGGTCGCGCGACAACGCGCTCTTTGTCAGTATGGCCGTGTCGGAGAAGTAAAATAAATAATAGACTTGTTTACGTACTGGTAACGCCATCTGTTATCGATTCAGCCTATTCATTGAGTCAGTAGTTCCAGTCAAGTTTGTCTTAGAGCTGTTGCGTGTCACTGTGACGTTTGGCAGATATGTCAAAAATGACAAGGTGGCATTGGTGATATGGTGATGCAATGACGTGACACACTAGACAATCGAGACTCGACCGCGCCTGTTGTGCGCACTGATTCAAATCTGTGTTCTAAGACGTACAAAATGGCGGACGCCAGATATACCCACAATAGAAATCCATATGAATCTCCGACAAGTAAGTACTTGGAGATATACGCAAATACTTAGGCACATCAGAAACTATATAGCATGCAGATAAGAGCAGCACTAAACGTGCAGCAATAATATTATGGTAAAAATAGTATTTTATAATGTCGTACTGGCAACCCCAGCAGGTTCCATATTCCAATGGTACTTTGCACTTACAGTAACACATAACAACCAACTAACGGACTAATAACATAATACGAGTATAAAGAACAGGTGAAAATGTACTTAAATTTTATATATGAAAAACCCTTTTTATCAAGACGATTTTTCTTCATAAGAGTTGGTATAATTACCTAATATTGTGTAGATATGGTACCTATTCTTATTAAAGATTGTATTAAACATATTTAAGTACAAAAAAATGCAAAATATAAAAATATTTGATACTTAGGTACTTTCCGTAAAAAAAGAAAGCGACTTTGTTTTATACTATGTAGTGAACATAGTATAAAACAAAGTCGCTTTCTCTGTCCCTTTGTGTCCTTAAATCTTTAAAACTACGCAACGGATTATGATGCGGGTTTTTTTTAATAGATAGTGATTCAAGAGGAAGGTTTATATGTATAATAACATCCATTAAATAGTTATTGCACCTTTGCGAAGTCGGGGCGGGTCGCTAGTGAAAAATAAACTATGAAATTTGATAAAAATAAAAATTTATGTAGAAATGTACTTTAATATTCTGATTTTGAGTCATAAAAGCACATAATTATTTTAATAAACAATATTAAAATTCGAAATTTTTAATCGGTATGTCACGTGACCTAAAACACGAGGCATTGGTGTGACGTCATAAAGGCAAACCTATTCCTCCAAGTACCAAACTGTCAGTTCAGTTTCGTGCTTAACAACTTGAATGAATGCCGGTCTTACATACAGTGCCACAAACTTATTTGACCCGGTAAGGGTGGCGCTACTGTTTTGGTATTTTTCTGACAGCAGTATAACATTTGCATTAGTTCCAATTTTGACCACCGGGTCAGTTAAGTTTGTGGCACTGTACAATTTACCATTATTACGTCATCAAAATGGCTGACAAGTTCTGGCAGCGTTTTTGCGGAAATAAAAAAAGAATTTATATTTTCTTTTATTTTAAGGCGAGAAAGCGTGTTTATTTTGCCGAAATATATATATATTTTTCACTACTGAAAGTACCCTATTACTTTTGGGATCATTTTCGTTACAAAAAACAATAAAGAAATGTATTTTATGTACTTTCTTGTGGATGCTAACATGGTTAGTAAATTTTATACAATATTTCTGTTGATTCATACATACTTATTCAAGTGATTAAAAAATAAAAATAATAATACTAATGAGGAAAAAACATTTTACAAAGCATTTGTCCTTTATTTCTCTGTTTTATATTTCGAATACTTTAATTTTGTAAACTGCTATTTTTCTTAAATGAACTTACGTGCAGTGTAAAACTTAAAAAACGTAGTTAATCCTATTGGTATTTGTTATAAAAATAAGGCAACATATTGACTATGTTCATTATGTTATAAGGCAATCGTTACAATAGGTAATGATAATAGCTCTTTCTTAACTATGCGCATAAATTAGCAAATCTCATCATAAAATACCTAAATTATGTAATAAATCACAAAGAGGCCGTTTATTAATTTGGAAAGCTTCGTAGTTTTAAATTTTATGAATAAAATTGTTCAATATCTTGTCTTGGTTATAAAATAATACTGTGACAGCCCTGGCATATCACCTCGCTAAACAATAAACAATAGGGGCCATAAACATGTCGCGCCAACAATAGGGCGCGTGCCCATCTCGAAAGTACGCACGACGCTTTGACCTCACGGCAATAGCCATACGGGCGAAAGTCGGTTGCAAGGAACATACTAGAACTTTATTTCGACGCGGGTCCGGACTTCGCGGGAACATTCTCGATTGCCATGAATGGTGCGTGAGTGGTATAAAAAGGGGCGATCGGTCAAGTGCGGACATTCTAGTTTCGGAAGCGAAACCAGGAAGATACGAGCGATACCTACGAGCGATACCAGTGCGAAGTGAAGTGATTTCTACGAGCGATACAGTGTTCGACGAGTGTGTTTACGAGTACCTACGTGTATAGTGTTGTGGTGTGTACTGTGTAGTGTGTAATTGTGTATCTACGAGTACAATAAAGTCTTTGTGGTACATTTTGGCATTTTCTCGAACCCCATACTCCTGACACGTAACAATACCTTTGAATTAAATAAAAAGTAATAACGCCAGATCAATTGAGACTAGGATTTAAAAATTTAAATAACAGCAAAAAAATTATTGCCTATTTGGTTTCACAATGTTCAAATTAGCTCCCCAACGAACATGAATTACTACCACTCTTTGTTTAAGCTTAAGCATAGTTTATTTTAGGTAATGCTAAATGCAATATTTTTTTTTAGTAAATCAATGTAAATATGAGTTTGTCGGATATATTATGTAGGTACCTACATAGAAAAAGTGCTTGTGATGATGATGATTTTATTGTTTCCTTGTCTAGGAACTTATTCTGTTGATGTCCTAAAAATAAACAAAATACTTAGAAAACATCAAGTCTAAAATATATTATTGAATCATACCTACTGCTGCTCTGCATAAAACCTGGTAGGGCTGTTAGTGTTTCCGCGTGTGGTATCAGGGTCCACTTTTGTAGAACAGAACCGAGTGTTAAGGTGGTCGCTTCTCTCTCCCTTTTTCTTTTTTTTTTCATTTATGCTTGCTTCAAACTTTAGATTGTAGGTCCTAAAAAATATTTTTGTGTGAAAATCTTAATACGGTTCACAGAATACATCTACTTACCAAGTTTTAACAATACAGCTTTTATAGTTTCGGAGAAGGCTGTGACATACTGGCAGACAGACAGACATGACGAATCTATAAGGGTTCCGTTTTTTGCCATTTGGCTACGGAACCCTAAAAAACCAAAAAACATTCTCAGGAACAGGAGAGCTAGTATAGTATACATACCAAAAACGAAATCAGAAACAACTCAAACAACGTATAACCACAAAATATGGATAGTTTTCGTACCGTTTCCTACCATGAATGTCGATCGTTCGAATTTGAACTTTCGAAGTTCGGAATTTCACGTCTCGTCGTTCGTAAACACTCCGAAATGCTTTTGACATTTTGAATTTCGTCGCTTGACATTACTTACTATAAGCGGAAGTTTAATCTCACTTTTTACTACAGCACATTTGCTTTCGCTTGTAGGTACTTCAGCTTAGTACTGCGAATACGAGTATATTTAAACTTAAAAAATAATTTTTTTAGTAAATTGTAACGGAGGATTTTTATGCCTGTGCTATAACAACTGTGAGGAGCAATGACTGCAGGAGGTGGCGATATGAGATGTGCTGAAGCGAGGGCAGTTTTGGCATACTAGTGTTGCCAGATGTGGAGTGGAGAGGTGCTATTGAGAGAAGCGGTGCTTTTGAGCAGAGTAGTGTTTTAGTGGACTTGAGAGGAGAGGAGAGGAGTCAGAGCTTTCTTTTCAGGTTTTCTATTAAAATGATACTGGCCAGCGACCTGGCCGGTACCTATTTGAAACTGGAACGACGACAGCAAAGGAAGATTTGTTGTTGTCAATACTTTCATCATTCAATAAATTGTAACTGAAGTTGTAACACGAGTCGTATTATTTTGCCCTTTTATATTCAGAAGTGGATATTTATATTGTAGAACATAATACCTACGCGCTAATAATGGAGAGAATAGAAAATAATGGCCGAAATATTAAGCATTCTCAATTAAAAAGATTTGAAATATGTAATCGTATGACGTGATGTGTCAGAAAATTTTCTGAGGATGTCCGATCGATATTGTGGTGAAAAATGGATTAACGAAGAGATTACGAAGCAAGGCTGAAAATGCTATCGATTCGTTGTCTAAAAGGTCATCAGTTTGGATAAAATGTGCAGAAAGATTTAAGAGCGCTCGACTCAGATTCGCCTATGAGAAAGTATCATCGTGTCATCCTACGATAAAGTTTGTTGCTCTGGAGATAATATGCGAAAGCAAGTAATGGAAATTGATATTCCATGATGTGGAAAATACAATAAATCGCAATGTCATAAGTATCAAATTTTTGAGAAAAGAAGTGAACTGTCAGTACAGAAAACAAAAGATGTAATGCTGGGAAACAAAAATGCCTTTTCATCTAAACAAATGAAGAATAGACAAAAGATACAGATTTTGGATTGAGAATTGCGAATCGCTGTTGGAATAAAATTGGCATTTTCTCGAAGAATATTTGTGAAGCCTATGACAGATAAATCGGAATTTATTGATTGAAGGGAAGTTATGTGAAATCATATAGAGAATTAAGCTGGAATTAAGTGAATGTGTGGCGTATAGAAAGATTGTAAAGCATGGCAAATGTGAAGAATTGACCCCAAATTATGAGAGAATTTGTTATTGTGGTATAAAATTTAAATTGGAAGAAAGTGAAGCAAAGGATTTTGACAATCGATGTTATTTGTAATGCTATGGCAACTGAAAGCTGGAGTTGATTTTATTGACAAATGAAGGGTCACTAGAAACGGGTATCGTACTCTAGAAACCTTGAGCAGATTTTTCGAATTCATTTTAGATGGAGGAGTTATCGTTTTTATTTCAGCTTTAAAAGGTGATGTATTCCATGCAGATGTTATGCCGAGCCATGTCATTATGGTCTGTTATTTGGTGTTGATTTTGTTGAATTGTAATACTGTGGTATGCGTGCCAATTGCGGGACGCAATTGTTTCAGGATGGCCGACTGTAACGGAGGATTTTTATGCCTGTGCTATAACAACTGTGAGGAGCAATGACTGCAGGAGGTGGCGATATGAGATGTGCTGAAGCGAGGGCAGTTTTGGCATACTAGTGTTGCCAGATGTGGAGTGGAGAGGTGCTATTGAGAGAAGCGGTGCTTTTGAGCAGAGTAGTGTTTTAGTGGACTTGAGAGGAGAGGAGAGGAGTCAGAGCTTTCTTTTCAGGTTTTCTATTAAAATGATACTGGCCAGCGACCTGGCCGGTACCTATTTGAAACTGGAACGACGACAGCAAAGGAAGATTTGTTGTTGTCAATACTTTCATCATTCAATAAATTGTAACTGAAGTTGTAACACGAGTCGTATTATTTTGCCCTTTTATAAAATTATTAAATTATGGCCGTCTTCTTAATTTCCGAGGACATTTTGGAGCGGGAGGATGCTGCCAAGCGAATCCGGAGGCGGGTTAGGCTTCGTGAGCAATTTTTCATAAAAGCATCTCAGACGGTGCGTTTGTTAAAAACTACCGCTTGAGTCGAAACCTCTTCAACTAATTATGTGAAGTTTTACCACTGCTTCCACAAACAAAGAACATAATTATGTACGCGTGTTCGATAAGTACCTACCAGCAAGTATCACATTATAAGGACTGATTATATTATGTGAATGAATGTTATGTACATTTTCGTCCAAAGCTATGGATTTGGCACTGTTTCAGTCAATACTTATATTAAGTATATTGTGACGAATGCTGCGTTGATAAAGTATGACGTGATTGGATTGGGAAAATGCTTGATATTTGGTATAGACCAGGGTCGATAATTTTTAAAACAAAAAAAAAAATAGTAGTAGGATGAAACCCATTAGAAAAGGAGGGGAATATTATAAAAATTAAAGGAAAAATAATTTACGGGCGATCTGAGGTCGGGAAGGGGATGGGGGTGAGGTTTTAAGGGTAAAAAACGGTTTTTCTCGATTTCCGGCAAAACTAAAAGTCCTATCGAAAAAAGTCAAATGGCAAAGTTGTAGGTAATAAAAAGATCTAAAACTTTTGTATTTACACTTTTTTCACATAACCTCAAAATTTATGTGAAAAATTCAAAAAACCAAGTTTTTGGTTTTTTATTTTTATCTTTTACAAAAATTGTTTTTTTTAACGAAATTTGGTGAAAACTTACCTTTTTATGTCCCAAATACGCTGTAATTTATTTGATTAAAAATATTTATTTTTTCACCTTATATTGAATTAATATCGAAAAAACACCCTAATTTTCAATCGAAAACTCACCCGTCAAAATATCAGCTTTTTTCAAAAAGTTGGTATGTTTTCTGTTCGTTGAAATGTCTACTTTCCGATGGTGAAAAAAAATACCGGGCGTCCCACGGCTATGCCACATGAATGGAAAGTACCTTAAATATTAAAGATAGGATATTTTACTGAAAGAAGACATCGTTTTATTTTTAATAATAAGTAGAACTGCATTCACAGATTTTTTAAAAATCGCCTACCTCAATATATATGTTACTATAGTAAATCTTCTCAGAAAATGCAAAAACTCGAAAAAACTCGAATTCGAATTTTTTTTAATTATTATAAAAAAAATTGAGCTATTTATTAAAATTAACACTTTAATTACTCGAAAAACGTTAGATTACATATTACATTGATTAAAAAAAATTGCAAATAAGAATATACTACTATAATTAACAAACAAATATGTTAATAAAATTAATATTTAATAAGACATTTACAATATTTGGAGAAAGTTGTCGAATCGAATTCGAATCTTCGGAAGGCGGAGGCTGGTGTGTCTCTCGAATAAGAGGAGGTCGGGAGGCGTAGAGGTTGGTGCGCTACCAAGCGCACAAGACGGTAGCGCGACACTGGCGCGCAGCACTGCTACAACAACAACAACAACATTGCTACAGGGCATATTATCAGCTTCAAACTTGGTTGGGTAACGAACTAATAGCAACGGATTGGGGCTGGAAGCAATATCAACGTGGAATTATGCCCAAAACACAAAAAGAATTCCGGAAATATTGCTCAAAACTATTTGCTGCAGCTGTGAAACTGGATGTAACAGTTTAAAATGTGGTTGCCGAAAACATGGTTTAAAATGCACAAATTTATGTTCAAACTGTCATGGTTCTGAAAATTGCTCCAATATTGAAGAAGAAACCTACGAAGAAGTTAATGATTCAGAAGAAATTGTGGATGAAAAACCAACGCAGTCTGGAAATAATGTTGGAGAGGAAGAAGGTGATAGTCATGAAGATTTCGAAGATCTACTAGAATCGGAGATGTTTGACGAATCTAGCGATGAAGAAATGCCATAAAAAAGACAAAAACTAACGAATAAGTGATTAGAATTGAAGATAAGGTATTTATGAATCATAAGATTAATGTGTTAAAAATATTGTAATGAATAACGTAATCAGAATAAAGTATCTACATTTAATTGTACGATTTACATTTATATTTTATTTATATATAATGAGATTTTCTGACATAAATGTAATTAGCATTAAATAAATCAACTTTTTAATTGAAACAAATTGCAGCAATCACATTTTTTAGATGAAATTATTTATAATAATTCAAAAAAAAATTCGAATTCGAGTTTTTTCGATTTTTTGCATTTTCTGAGAAGATTTACTATAGTAACATATATGTCGGAGCGCACTCAAGTCCTGCGCTGGTCTTTCAACGCCATCTGTGGAGAATCGCTGGAACTACTTGTCGGAGTGCAGTAAAGTCCTGCGCTGATCTTTCAACGCCATCTGTGGAGAATCCCTTTAACTATTTGTGGAAACGTCAAACAGTTATTGTTTGGGCATGGTTGGCATGGAGTGGGGGTTAGAGATGACATTATAAAGAACCAGAGCTGTTATGAGGGGGGGCTTTTTTGGGAATGGAGCGCTTAGACCGAGTAGACGTGTAGAACCCACTGCCATACCAAACTTGTCGCGTTTCCATGTTTAATCCGAAGTAATCTTGCTGATCCTTTGCTACTTTGCTATTATTTTGTCGTAAGCTTTATTTCTAAGTTTAATTTAATGTAATCTGTATTAATTTTGGAAATAGTTCATTATTTGTTATAAAACTGTATTGAAGTGTTGTAATAGACCTTTAAACTCGGTGTACTGACTATTATTTCTGACCTCCAGCCACGTATAACCCAAATTATATCGACCGCTCTGGCCTTAGCGCCGTTATCAGAAGTGGGATGTAACTTCACGTCCCACACATGGCTGGCTAGGTTATTTCCAGGTTTTCAGGTGATAATATTGTGAGGCATGGATGGCAAGTGAAGAGATATGACCACCACACGGTAAAACAGGATTTTGAAATAAAATGGCAAGTATCGGTGTAAAGGATTTTCAAGTAAGACGGCAAGTATTGGTATGGTTTATTTTAATTTCATTTGTCATGTGGTAACAGAATTTCATTTCTTGAGTTTTAATTTTTGTGTAAACTATATTGTGTGTGTGTGTGTGTGTGTGTAGTTTGTTTGATAATCGTGAGTGAAAAAAAAGACATCAATTTCCGGTAATAAAATCATTTAAGGCAGTTACGTAATTAAAACAAATCACTTCTCATCGTAATCTAATTTTGATGTTTTATCGCTGAAAAAAAAGAAATCGTTTTTATTATGACCTCTGTTTTTATTATGAAGGGAAAGTAACACTCTTTGATTTTAGTGTAATTTAACCAAGTATTATAACATCGGAACACACTTTTATCATGCGATCATTTTGTTGAAATTTAATGTGGGTAGATTTGTGGTTAGATTGCTAAGATGCCCAAAGGGCCAAGTATCATTTGAAGTGTTGTGATATAAAAAGTGTATTTGAGTCAAGTAATAGTGATGAATCTTAGTAGAATCCGTGGGACTTGGTGACTTTGTTGGTTGGGCTTAGTGAAGGGCCACAGGCCACGAATAAGATTTAAGAATTTAGCTTTGTTTTGAGATACCTTGATAATATTTGAAAGTTATTAGATAATATTGGTACTTGGTTGGGTAAGCATTTTTGTTCAATTAATTAATTAATTTAATCGAAATGTAACGTAACTCGAGTCATTTTAAAGTAAAATTATTATGTTCCGAAGTTACAATAATAATTAATCTACATTCATAAAATTCTTAAAGATAAAGGGGGTGGATAAGATTTTGTAGTCTGGTCGAAAAGAAAAACAAACGTTTTAAAGTCAGGCATTTTATTATGCATTCCGTGTTGGTACATTTTTAATTGATAACGAGATACGATGTACAGTGCAGTGACTTTTATCCCACGTGTTCTTTCTTTCGTGACAAGTGTTAAATTCTTAACATTATTTGTTGATTACATTTTATTTGTGTGCAGTGACTGACACCGCCGATACTGAAACTACTGGTCAGATAAGTAGCTGTTCAATTACAAAAGTATTCTTTTAGTTATTTTGGTTTTCGGTAATTTGGTGCACCGCTTATCGCTGAAAAGGATTAATTGGAAAAAAAAACACACAAAATAGATGCTTTATTTGTGCTCAACTTGACGAAGTATTCCATTTATCGAGTACCTACAACAATAATCAGCTTAGCTTTTAAAAAGTGAACGGTTTGGTTTTTTCATTAGTGACGACGATCGAATTAGTTACTCATTAGTTCACGTTGTTTTAAAGGTGAAACACAAAACAATTTTCATAGGTTTTATTTACTATGTGACAAAATGTTTTCGAGTAATCTCACTATAGTGACGTTTATCGAGCCATTAATTTAAAAAAAAAGTGTTCGATTTCAGCTTACTGTGTTGCATCGTTTTAAAAATAAAGCACACTTTATTTTGTGTAGTATTCTAAATACCCGCGTAGTTCATTGTTAATTTTAAATATTGTGTAAGCGTTATCTAATGATCCAAAAACATTGACATTAGAGGTATTACAGACGAATTACTTGGATTCTTACGCGCTTTAGTCACTATATTTTCGAAATAAATAAAGTCGACGTAAGTGTTTACGTCGGATTTAAGCTGCGTTTAGGAAGCGATTCTAGGTTATAAGGAACTGGAGACCAAGACCTTGTCTGGTACCTGTCTGGAACCAAGGGTGACATCACCTTATTGTGGTAACATGAAACAAGGTAAAAGTGAAACGGCGTTTTTGGTATGACAAAGTTTAATTTGGTTACATCTGGTGTGTTGGAGTTTTATAACTTCCATTTTATTTCGTTACTTGTGAAAATATGACCTTTTGTTGTGTCTTGTAATTAATGAACAATGACGAAAGATAACAATTGAGATATCGTAGGTTCTGTAAAATTTATTAATTTTAATTTAAAATGTTTAGTCATTTTCTATTTGCTGAAAAAAAAATAAGTTTGTGGAAGTTTAGTGAAATTTTTAATTAAAGTAGCAGTTGGATACAATCAGTTCCCCAATTATTTTATTTACAAGTGCAGCACACTTCGATTGGTTTTAATTTACCTTGTGAAACCAATGAGTTTTGAAGTAATCTCACATGTGGCGATGCAATGTGCATCGTTCTGTTTTCAGATAAGTTTTCGAGGATGCACAGGTTATACCAATGGCGATCAGGAACAAGAGCAGCTCACGCAGGTTACACGCGTGTTTTGTGGAATAGCATGGGCAGCTGCGTGCGTGCACTCGCGCACCCTGGAGTACTTTCGTATGACCTTGGAGGACGAGTCTGACAACTATCGTTCCGGGAAACGGGGAACTCATGATGCCTGCCTGATGTTACTGCTACGGATCTAATTACAGGTGATCTGTATTGTTGTTTTGTGATAGCTTAAAGAAGTAGTAAATTAACTTTTCTTTTCGAGACGTAGTTCACTTGATAAAAGTCTATTTTTGAGAGATTTAGTTTTCGGTCAACTTGTCGAACGGAACTTTTGAAATTATAATTTAATGGTGTGGTTACTTTGAAAAATGCATAGCCCTTATATGAACACTGGATAGAAGTGTTTTGTGCTGTTATTGGTGGGTGCCAATAGACAGTTTTGCATCGGGATGGACGTTGCAATATATTTAGATGAGAGCTATGTATACGGTCGTTATTTTTGAGAGAAGTACATGATTGTACTTGAGTACCGTTCGATAAGTCAACTTGTTTGAGAAATGATAACTTTTTGAGAAAATAACTTTTATGAGAAATGTAAAGTTTGTTTTGGATTAATCTGTAATGTGATAGGACAAATAAAGCGACATGTTGAACAAACCTTTTTAAGATTATTTTTGATAAAAGCTCGAAATGATCATCTGGGTGGTGTAGTGTTTGTAACCGGATGGAGGTTACATGCGCAGGTGACTGGATAGAGGTTGCCTATTGGGTTGATGCTTATGACCGGATGGAGGTTATAAGTGTGATGATCAGGACCGGATGGAGGTCAGGGTACGAGCACTGCAATATTTCAATGAGTTTCCTATTTTTTGACTGAGTATGGGTGTTGATCGACATGTCAGCTTTGGCCTTTGAGAGAAATAATCTGTTATGATATTCAAAATTTGTAATGATTTGATAAAGTTGTTTTTTTTATTCCCTGCCCACTTGGGTCAGGAATGGCCGAACGACTAGAACCAGTACTGTTCGAGAATTTTCTTTCATTCCAGTTACTTCACACGAGGACGTGTGATCCTCAGGATGGCCGTGTCGGAGCGCACTCAAGTCCTGCGCTGGTCTTTCAACGCCATCTGTGGAGAATCGCTGGAACTACTTGTCGGAGTGCAGTAAAGTCCTGCGCTGATCTTTCAACGCCATCTGTGGAGAATCCCTTTAACTATTTGTGGAAACGTCAAACAGTTATTGTTTGGGCATGGTTGGCATGGAGTGGGGGTTAGAGATGACATTATAAAGAACCAGAGCTGTTATGAGGGGGGGCTTTTTTGGGAATGGAGCGCTTAGACCGAGTAGACGTGTAGAACCCACTGCCATACCAAACTTGTCGCGTTTCCATGTTTAATCCGAAGTAATCTTGCTGATCCTTTGCTACTTTGCTATTATTTTGTCGTAAGCTTTATTTCTAAGTTTAATTTAATGTAATCTGTATTAATTTTGGAAATAGTTCATTATTTGTTATAAAACTGTATTGAAGTGTTGTAATAGACCTTTAAACTCGGTGTACTGACTATTATTTCTGACCTCCAGCCACGTATAACCCAAATTATATCGACCGCTCTGGCCTTAGCGCCGTTATATATATATTTTTTCACCATCGGAAAGTAGACATTTCAACGAACAGAAAACATACCAACTTTTTGAAAAAAGCTGATATTTTGACGGGTGATTTTTCGATTGAAAATTAGGGTGTTTTTTCGATATTAATTCAATATAAGGTGAAAAAATAAATATTTTAAATCAAATAAATTACAGCGTATTTGGGACATAACAAGGTAAGTTTTCACCAAATTTCGTTAAAAAAAAACAATTTTTGTAAAAGATAACAATAAAAAACCAAAAACTTGGTTTTTTGAATTTTTCACATAAATTTTGAGGTTATGTGAAAAAAGTGTAAATACAAAAGTTTTAGATCTTTCTATTACCTACAACTTTGCCATTTGACCTTTTTCGATAGGACTTTTAGTTTTGCCGGAAATCGAGAAAAACCGTTTTTACCCTTAAAACCTCACCCCCACCCCCTTCCCGACCTCAGATCGCCCGTAAATTATTTTTCCTTTCATTTTTATAATATTCCCCTCCTTTTCTAATGGGTTTCATCCTACTACTATTTTTTTTCACTTTTTATTATTTTTAAAGGCTTCTACCCTAGTCTAGTATGATAATCTACACGTATAATCCTAGGACCTATAGATAAGCAATGTACCTACTTACTTATGTAAGGACAAAATATTGTTAATGACTCGAGTTATAACAAAAACCACGCGACAGATAACTTTGCAAATAATGTTTTTAACTCGACTGATATAATCAAGATCCACATCAGACTTTAAAAACTTTAATGCACTTCTGACCTTGGGTTGTTTGCAGACTGACTGATACTTTGAACAATTTATGAGAAATACGGAAATTTATAGAAATAATTATTATTAGCATAATCGAAAATTATATCAGGAACACTCCTATACTAAGATAAGAAACGAGTTGCAATTTTGAAAGGAACAGGCCAAAATATTGCACAATATTGTTTTCTTACCGGCACATTATATTCATTTTTTATATTTTTCTAGACAATCTTTTGGTTTACGAAATAGACTTTTATGTATGTACTATATAATATAATATTGAGCTACTGGGTAACGGAATACGCACTGTAATGTTACATTTTTAAAACATTGCAATTAGTAAGTTAAATATTTATTTACAAAAATCAATGAAATTTTACTTTATCATAAGACACATTCGACCATAGTCTACTGTTAAAGTACATAATACTTTATACATTCTATAATGAAACAACTTCTCAGATAAGAAAATAAATGAAAAAGACATGTAAATTAAAAAAAAATATTACCTAAAAGCCTCATGGAATAAATCAGCGATGGATTAAATTAAATTAAGTACATGTTAAACAAAACTGTTTCATTATATGTATAGGACAAATTTTATGGTTTTATCACTACAATACAAATCCTCAATAAACATCAATTCTACTCGCATTCACTATGAATAAAATTATTATCATCTAATTCAAAGATCTTTCTACATAACCATCTAACTCCAATTATAATTGCACACATACAACATCAACTTAACTGTAATCTTCTTAGTTTTTAATAAATTCTTTAACACTTTACTCCTTTGTGAGGTACAACACTTGTGCTCTTAATGGAATCTAATCTAGCAGTTTCATTAAATATTTACACTTTGGCACATTATTTCAAATAGGTATTAAATTTTCCACTTCAAATCTTAACCAACAAACTAACTTAATATGTAACACTTATGTTCATTATTATTAATGTAATAAGCACAAGGAACATTTCACATCTTACGGATTTATGAAATACAGATATTATAACTACACTAGCGGACCGCCCGCGGTTTCACCCGCGTGGATCCCGTTCTCGTGGGAATATATGCATGTATTATACATAAAAACCTTCCTCTTGAATCACTCTACCTATTACAAAAAACCGCATCAAAATCCGTTGCGTAATTTTAAAGATTTAAGCATACAGACAAACAGACAAACAGACAAACAAACAGACGGACAAAAATAGCGACTTTGTTTTATACTATGTAGTGATTATGGTATATGTTGCGCTCAAATATCGAGTCTCTCAGCGAAAAAATTGTAATCAACCGGAGCCCAGAAAGTGTAACGGATTTTATTCATTGCCACAACGCATTCTGAGAGTATTACATAAATGTCACAATATGAACTTCGGTAATTTCATTTCTAAATGAAACCTCAATGCAAAGTGAGAAGTTTTTTCATTTTCATCTTAGAGGTGAGACATTTTGGAATCGGGATCTGGTATTAATATAATAATATTGGTATTTATTTTCTGTATAGGTCATCCTAAAATATTAAGTCCTGCATTCTTTAATTTGTAAAACAATCACAAAATCATCGGAGCAAAAAAACATGTGTAACGCATTGGGGAAACTTTGCAAAAAGGTGGGTAGATTAGAGTAGTAAAATACTTTTAAATAAAAGCATTATCTTTATAATATATGTGTTGAGTTAGCAACCTATCATTTGACGCATTTATTTATTAATCTGGGTTATTATTTATTAGTCGGGGGCAGGATGGCTGCTGTTGAAGTATTTTCATGCTATGTCAGAGCCATCTAGTAGTCTAGTAGTCAACAATCGTGAAGGTTCATTTAAAGATGGAGAATTTGATTGATTTGCAATATATTTCAATTATAGTTCATGGATATTATACTAGATGGAGGTTTACAAAAAGCTGAATCACGATGTATGAGATTCTGTGTAATTTCTATAAGTATCTGGCAAATTGATGCAATAAAAGACTTATCCAGAAGAAGTGTTTGCGTTTTAATTAATAGTGATTAGTGTCGTTATTCCACAAGTACAATAGGAAGTCCGTAGTTTCTACTCGTTCATTGGTCCTTCGGAGTCCGGATCTGTCAGTGACGGAGACCGGTGTTTTTGTGCTACGGAGCTTGTGGGGCAGTGGACTGCTGCCGTAACTGCAAGCAGGAAGGAGGCAGGCTGCGGAGCCCTACCATACTTCCGACGGTGCCCTCGTGGGAGGAATCCGTCAGGCGTGTAGACTACGGAGCAGGACTGTGGAGCCCTGCAATACTTCCGACGGTGCCCTCGTGAGAGGAATCCGTCAGGCGTGGAGACTACGAAGCAGGACTGTGGAGCCCTGCAATACTTCCGACGGTGCCCTCGTGGGAGGAATCCGTCAGGCGTGGAGACTACGGAGCAGGACTGTGGAGCCCTACCATACTTCCGACGGTGCCCTCGTGGGAGGAATCCGTCAGGTGTGAAGACTACGGTGCAGGACTGTGGAGCCCTGCAACCTGCAATATTTCCGACAGTTCCCTTGTGGAAGGAAACTGTCAGGTGGAATCGACGGTGCAATCTGAAAGCGGAGGAGCTGAGCAGCCGTGACGTGATCTGACGTCACAGTGGAGCAAAGCGTTGGTGACGTTACAAAGGAGCCAAATTTAAATAAAGTGCGCAAGTTGTGTGGTGGTATACTGGACAACTGTAAGTAACTTTTAAACTTTCGAATTGCAGCAACGTGTCATTTACGGTGAAACTTTTGAACTTAGAACTTTAAAACTTTTGATTTTTCTGATTAACTTTTCAAAATTATTTCTTTACAAAATTAAGTTTTGTTGTAAGTTACAAATTGTAACATTATGGTTAAAATGGAAAGTTTACTTAATGTGCAATATGATTTATCAAGTCGAATATTTAAAGCCAAAATTAATTTAAAAAAATGTCCGAAAGAACGTATCAATCAGGATTATATCACAAACAGACTCGAGTCATTAGAAAATTTGTGGCTAGAATTTAAAAAAGGTCATAATAATTTATTACTTCAATGTGATTCAAAACTTTTAAATAATGATTCTTACATTGTTTCGGACGTATATGAGAACACTGAGGAAGAGTTTATGATGCACAAGAGTGAATTGCAAAAAACTTTAGCTCAATTTGGTAGATCATCTTTAAACATTCAATCTATTCCAGCAAACACATCCTCATTTAAATTGCCCAAAATTAACATTCCAATTTTTTCCGGAAATTATACAGAATGGACTACTTTCCAAGAATTATTTGACTCCCTCATAATAAAAAATAACAATTTAGATGACGTTCAACGTATGCACTATCTCAAAGGACATTTGTCTGGCGAGGCAGAGCAGTTATTACGGCATATCCCGATTCAGGAAGCTAATTTTGTTCGATCTTGGGAATTGTTGTCTAAGCGTTATAATAATAAACGGCTCATATCGAATAATGTTTTGAAACGTTTATTTAGTCAACGAAATCTTTTATCGGAGTCGGCTAACGGTTTAAAAGTTCTTATAGATACAACTAACGATTGTTTAGCCACTATCACAAATTTGGGAATAAACACTAAAGATTGGGATATTTTATTGATTCATATTTTATGTTTGAAATTGGATGCAGAAACTCGGCGTCAATGGGAATTTTACATTTCTGATTCCTCTGACGAACTTCCTACTTACGCACAATTTACAGAATTCTTAACCAATAGGTATAGGGCAATTGAGTTCTTAGGGACTAAGCCAACTGTTGGGCAAAGTCAACCGGCTCAAATTAAGTCGTTACATTTAAAAAACGATACTGATGTGACGTGTCCTTATTGTAAATTCGATCATAAGTTAAGTTTGTGTAAGGAATTTCACAAGGTCGATGTCAATAACCGTCGCAAATTTGTTCTGCAAAATAAGATTTGTTTTATTTGTATTGGGAGCAATCATTTCGCTAAAGACTGCCACTCAAAAATTAAATGCTGCATTTGCAATCGACGACATCATGCACTGCTACATCCCAGGAGTAGTGATAACACGGAAGTAGACAACAACGAAGCAAGTGCGTGTGCTGTCACATCCTCGGAGGATGCAGACACTTCAAAGGAAAGTCCATTGATTTCTTGTTTTTCTACGGATAAGATACAACAACAGGTCTTATTACCAACTGCGCTGGTAAAGGTCATGTCCAAAACTGGACAAGGGTATCAGATTCGTGCATTGATTGATCAAGGATCACAATGTTCATTCGTCACTGAATCCACAGTTCGATACTTGGGTTTGAAAAAGATGACAATGAAAGGCAAAATAACGAGTCTCAGTGGGAATAAAGGTATTATTTCCAAAGCCATGGTTTCCATGGATATACGTTCCCGGTTCGATGCAAACATAGTCATTCCGGTGAAGGCTTATGTTCTCAAAAACATCACTTCTCTTTTACCGGCAAAAAGAGTTGAAGTTGGAACATGGGAGGAATTTAATAAGTTACAGCTGGCTGATCCAGATTATCACATGCCTAATAGTTTTGACCTTTTGCTAGGAGCAGAAGTATATGGTCAAATACTACAACCGGGCATGAAGAAAACCCCAGATTGTATGCTTGTAGCACAAGCCACAAGCCTTGGGTGGATTCTTTCTGGAGTTGTGAATACAGCAGCCAATGTCCCTACTCACTTTCAAGTTCTGCATTGTTGCGCAGAAAGCAATAAATTGATAAACAGATTCTGGGAGATAGAATCTAATGTAAAAGAGCGTAAAGAAAACATGTTCACTGAAGAGGAAAGGCGCAGTGAACAACATTTTGCCGAGACAACTCGGAGGGATCACAGTGGTACATATGTGGTTGGTCTTCCTTTCAAGAACGGAAGTCCTGAAGTTACTGCTTCAGAGGTTATATCTGAAAAAAGATTAAAATCATTTGAACACAATTTAAACAAACACAGCGAATTAATGAATGATCTATTAAGCAAAGCAGGGTTTCAAACAGAAAAATTGAATAGCAACGGCAACAACTCAGTAGAAGCAATGAAAGGAAAAGGAATGGCAAAGAATTTCAAGGAAAACCTGAAAATAAAAAAGGCTGTATTAGTAAAAAAATGTTACTTACCTGGAACCGGAGCGATGATACCTTCCGCGGTAGTAAATCACTCGGAGCTGGAACATCCTGTAAAAAGAAAAATTAATTCTGGAATTTCTTGGTTTTATGATCCATTTAGCAAAAGCAAAAATTCAAAGGCTTTGGATAGCAGGAATAGGTTGGATCAAGGAAATCCCAGATAATATATTAAAACATTGGTTTACTTACCGGAAAGATTAAATCGTGATCGATGTTTCAACATTAACATGCAAAGAGATGGCGACTGTGTTAGCCCAAGTGGAGGCGTGCCTTAAATCTCGACTCATGTTAATGTTTGACAGATCCAAACCATAATCTTTAAAGGTTCCAACGTATGCACTCTGCGGAGGTGGCAGCATACAAAACGCTTAATGCAAACGTTTTGGCGACAATAGTCGCAGGAATATTTTTTAGTTTTAACTTTAACTCAAATGGAGGGGCAAACGTTCCAAGCTAACTTCGGGGATGTAGTAGTAATGCAAGAAAATAATTTGCCACCATGCAAGTGGTTGTGTGGTGCAATAATTGCTACCCATCCTGGAGATGAAACATTGTAAAAATGGGCATCACTAATAGTAATATTGGAACGTTAAAAATATCGGTGTAAATTGCATTTTTTACTGGTAATTTATAATTTGTACTTTGTATTTATAATTTTCTATTTGCTTTTAAAAAAATGTTGTTTGTTGTTAAACTACTTTAAAACAATTTTAACTCAATAATGCTATTGGGATGGCAATTATAAAATTTGTATGTCAGATGACAAGGTTTAATTTACTCCATGGTGGGCGGATTTTATTAAATATTCAAAGTTAAAGGGACAAAGTTTACTTTGCCCTTGGTGGGCGGTATGTTGAAGTATTTTCATGCTATGTCAGAGCCATCTAGTAGTCTAGTAGTCAACAATCGTGAAGGTTCATTTAAAGATGGAGAATTTGATTGATTTGCAATATATTTCAATTATAGTTCATGGATATTATACTAGATGGAGGTTTACAAAAAGCTGAATCACGATGTATGAGATTCTGTGTAATTTCTATAAGTATCTGGCAAATTGATGCAATAAATGACTTAACCAGAAGAAGTGTTTGCGTTTTAATTAATAGTGCTTAGTGTCGTTATTCCACAAGTACAATAGGAAGTCCGTAGTTTCTACTCGTTCAGCTGCAATGAGCTTTATATGGCGTATGACATGTGTAAGTGTGACAGAGACAGAACTACTTAAATTCCGGTACGCGGAAGTGAGATATCACTGTGTAATTTATTTGTTTTCAAAAATAACCAAGTTCGATTACGCGCCAACTCCACGCATATATTAGGGTAAGGAGCGAACATTTTTACGAAGCGCAGGGCCTATCTATTGTATACCCTCAGGCCAACAAACTATAGACTGCGCGCCGTGAACAAAAGCGTGAAGCCGGCAAAAAGTTAGCTTAGCCTTGTAATACACACGGCAGCACTCACACCAAAACGACTTTTGTGTTCTAAATAATAAAAAATAAATGAAGCTTTGTGTTCCAAAAAATAAAGTTTAAATTTGTTCTAGTTCAAACTGTCAACATAGGGCATTCTAATGGTTTCGATGTGTGCTTAAGCTGACTTTTTGCCAGCTTCACGCTTTTGTTCACGGCGCGCAGTCTATAGTTTATTGGTCTGAGTGTATACCTATATCTCTGATTTGATGCACAACACAAAACATCAATACTATAATTATAATTTCAGTAATCATATTTTAATAGAAAATTCAATACATATTGATATCAATTTAGCTAAATCCAAATAAGTAGTATAATAAAATTAGACGTACCTATTTGTTCACAATGTTGACTGCTTTAGCATGTACCTACTTCAAGATCTTGTTGATTATCCATTAATTAAACAAAGAAACCAATTTTAAATAAACTAAATGCTATTATTTAATAAACACTTCAGAATTTGTTATAATATGACATTGGAAAATAAAGTAAAAAATATTGATGGAGTTCAAATCCAACTCTTACGTATCTTTTTTCAGTACTTTTGGCAACTAAATGTAAGCTATTGTTGACTTACATAAATTCTCTATATTCTTACTTAATTTTGAAAAATAACATTACCATATATACTAGGTACCTATTAATATAATCTTTACAGACAGTTCATAAAAGTTTCCTAATTCATAATAAGAATTTTTATCGAAAAATTTAATAAATACACCTAATTTCACTATAATTTGTCTACGCCTAAAAACACGATATTCGAAGTTACGAGACGCGACACACAAAACAATCATTTATTTGCAACACAAATGCCAAGTGTACAAACGCCAGATCGGGCGATGCGAATTAAACTTTGTAAGCTATGTTAAAAAAATATCCCTCTATCCTATCCTATGCAGCAAAAACGCCATCAAAGCGAATACTAAGTACCTATATTCGAATCAGGGATGTTGCTGATGCAGCTTTTTACTATATCAGCGGATGCTGATGCTGATGCTGATATTTAAAAATACCTAAATCTAAATTTACTTGTACTATAAAATTATTATCAAATATGAATTGACTTATGTTTTTATTTAAAAAACCTGCTTACCAACTTACCATAGATATCTCTGTAATAGTAATCATCTATATTAGGTAAATAAAATTAACAATATTTCAAGGTGTTGTTTTTTTTCATATAAGTAAACAACATAATCGCGTTAATTAATTAAAGAAAATGTATATTTATTTTGGACTGATAATAGTTATAGATATAGATTGTATAAGAATCCAGAGCGAAGTGAAGGGTTCTAGAGTAGACACAGCGGCGCATTTAATTCAAAAAGTGCGCAGAAAAGATACTTGTTGCACACTTATTTCAATAAAGAGGAGTAAAAACTCATTACTGTCCGCTAAAAGATTCTTATAGAAAACATCAACTTTGGGCGCACTTAAAGACGAACCAAGTACCTATTCCTTTTCGAATAGGTGGGATGAAAAATATATTGTTATTAATACTGGAAGTTTAGTAATGGTAAGATATATTTTAAAAACAGAAGCTAAGATGCCTTTTCAGCTTAGAGTCTATTTCGGGAAGGCCTATAGATAATTCCAGCACTGCTAAATCCCGCGTTAAAAATCAGCATCTTTTGTTGCGGATGCGGATGCTGATGCTGATATTAAAATGAATGCTGATAATCAGCGGATGCTGATGCTGATGCTGATATTCGCAACATCCCTGATTCGAATTGACAGAAGCACGATTTGGTGTCAACTGATCATAGACCCCGAGACGACGCGACGCAACGCGTCGTGTGATCTTAGTGCTTGTTCATACTGAACACACGGGCGCGGTGGCGGGCGAGCGCGCTGCGGACGTGGCGAGCTCGTGTTCATATTGACCGCCAGGCGTTTTGCGCAAGAGTTCAGTCACAGTATAAACAGTAAAACAGCTTCATACAAATCGGTGGCCGCCGGTTTGAATGTACGCGTGAGTAGCGGGCGCCGTGTACGCACGCACTTTTCACGCACACATTCAAATAGAATATTATTATAGTAATATTATAGTGTTTCGTCCAAGTGTCGTTGTAGTAAGTTTATTATTATTGTTTATTTAAAGTTACAGAAGTACAATTCTTAAATATCTTCGAATTTTGCGACAATCTAAGAATTACTACTCGAAAGATTCCGTGATTTTGCTAACGAGAACATTTCTTATAAGAAATTGTTTTCAATTTTACCCACTTGGAGTGAAGAACAACGGACTGTGACAAATAGTGTCTCATAATTTCGAAGTCTTATTTGAGTGCTCGTTGGTGTCGAACTTTTGCTTGAAGTGTTCAAAAGGTCCCGAGTTCAAATCTCGCCATAACCATAATTTTTTCGATACATATTTTTATTTCCTTATATATATATTAAATCCATCTCAAATAAGGGAAGACTGGGAAGACAATAATAAGAAAAAAATTTTTTTTTTATAATAACATAAACATAAACAACTGTACACGGGTCGCAAAATCTAACCCCACTACCAAAAGACCACGTAACATTGTAGTTCAATTTACTTCCCAAAATATACGCGATACGTTTCTGGCCTCAACCATAAAGTTCAACAAGCAGAACCAACATGACAAACTAAATACAACACATATTGGATACCCGGGTAAAAAAAGACCAATCTTTGTATCAGAGTATTTGTCTCCTTTAAATAAAGCTGTACACGCTGCTGCTAGAATGAAAGCAAAAGAGCTCGGATATAAGTATGTCTGGGTACGAAATGGAAAGATTTTCATGCGCAAGGATGACTTGTCTGATTTTAAATTGATTAGAGACACTAGTTCTTTAGAAAAATTAGGCTCATAATTGCTATAACGTGCATGCATTAGTTTTATAATATGTCAAAATTCTCATCTCTAAATATATACTACCAGAACGTGCGCGGTCTGAAAACAAAGACCAACGAAACATATTGTAATACATCACTTTGTAACTTTGATTTAATTGTCTTCAGCGAAACTTGGTTGAATTATGGTGTTGAAAGTTGCCAGCTGTTTAATAATAAATACAAGGTCTACCGGAGAGATAGAAATGATTCCAAATTTCATACAAAATCGGACGGTGGTGGGGTGCTGGTAGCAGTTAACAGCAAAATTGTATCTCGGCGGATGACGGACTGGGAGAGCGAATATGAAGATTTGTGGTTGATAATTGATATTCCTTTTAACAACGGTGTTCATCAAATAGCATTTTGTGCTTGTATACTTGCCCCCACCAGTGGACAAACGAATGTTGGATTCATTTTTGTCAAATTGCAATAGAGTATCAGAGCTGCATAATATGAGTACATGTATTATTGGCGACTTCAATATAGGTTGTATAAACTGGTGTGCTGTAGATAATTTAGATAACAACCATCAAAATAGCATAGCTCAAATGTTATTAGATTTCTTACGCATAAACAATCTCTCTCAGTGTAATTATATTGTAAATAAGTTAAACAAAATCCTTGACCTAGTATTAACCGACATACCTTCCATCCGTGTCACTAAGTGTGATGATCACCTTTGTAAAATTGATCTATTGCATCCTCCACTATTGTTTTCAATTTCTTCAAGCGTGGAAGTGAAATTAAAACCAAAAAGTTCAAATAGCTTTAACTTTGCTAAGGCGGATTACGTCTTGATTAATAAATATTTTTGCAGAGACTGGAATGCCGAATTTGCTGTTTCGATAATTAATAATGATATAGATGCTATGGTATCAAAATTTTATGAGATAGTCCAAACCGCCATATCTAAATTTGTTCCCATTTCCTTGCCTCGAAATAATTCTTATCCACTGTGGGTCAACAGTGCCGTACGCAGACGTTTAGGTGAAAAACGCAGGCTTCATAAAAGATACGAAAGGTACAAAAATCCCATGGATGGCATTTCTTTAAACTTAATTACGCATCGGTGCAAGAAAATGGTCGAAAATAGTTATAGTAATTACGTTAATTATACAGAAAAAACGATCAACAAAAACCCTAAGCATTTTTGGTCGTTTGTGAAAAGTAAACGTAAAAATAAAAGTACCTATCCCGCTGTAATGACTGACAGTACTACATCGGTATCGGAAGGACCGGATATTTGTAATATGTTTGGAAATCACTTTGCTTCTGTCTATAACAAAGATTCTTCTACTTCAATTCTTGACCATAATCACGTTGCAACATTTCTTTCCCATGTAATTGATTATAGTGACAATTTCTCAAACCTTTCACTGACTCAAGATGAAATAATTAAAAACCTTAAAAGTCTTGATATAAACAAAGGCAAGGGACCAGATGAAATCCCACCATCATTTATCGTCGCTTGTGCAGAAAATTTATCCAAACCTTTACATATTATTTTCAATCAATCTTTAAAAAAGGGATATTTTCCTTCTACATGGAAATGCGCGAAGATTGTACCTATCTATAAATCGGGAGATGAATGTTTAGTTGATAATTATAGGCCAATATCTATCTTGTCTGCCTTAGCTAAGGTATTTGAATCGTTAGTTTATCCACATGTTTTAAATCATTTCAAAAAATTTCTTATCGATCAACAACATGGCTTCGTAAAGGGTAGGTCCACTACCTCAAATTTGGCAACATTTACGGATTCTTTGTCAAACGCAATGGATTCTCACCTTCAAGTTGATGCCATATATACCGATTTCTCAAAAGCGTTTGACCGGGTCCCTCACAATATTCTAATGCAAAAGCTACGGATTTACGGTTTTACGGGCTCCATAGTACAATGGCTACAATCTTATTTGGAAGGACGACATTTTTATGTCGTCATTAATGGTTATAAGTCAGACCTGTATAAAGTTACTTCTGGGGTACCACAGGGATCTCATCTCGGTTCCTTGCTCTTCAACATATTCATTAATGATATATCCACTTGTTTTAAACACTCTACACCTTATCTTTACGCCGATGACTTGAAATTCACTCGTGTAATAAAATCTGGTAACGACCAAGTCATGTTGCAAAGTGATCTAAATAGGTTAATAAGCTGGTGTGACGCTAATAATGTTAACTTGAATACCTCAAAATGCATACATATAAAATTCACACGTAAATTACGGGTTACCTCTACTTCATATTATATTAAAAGTATAAAAATACAGGAATTAAGTAAAATAAAAGATTTGTGAATAACATTAGACAGTAAATTAACGTTTTCCGATCACATGGATAGTGTTTTGTGCAAGGCAACAAAAATCCTAAGACTAAGATCCTCCTTTATAACTCATAGCTTTTGCCCGCGGCTTCGCCCGCGTGGAATTCGTTTATATCGCGAACCGGGGAAGTGGGGAAGAAGGTACGTCATCAACTATCTTCATGGGAAAATTTATCGAAATCGGTCAGGCGGTTTAGATTTTTCATACAAACTTTCATCCCCTATTTCAAGCCTTTAGGGGTTGATTTTTGAAAAAAAAGTAGCCTATGTGTGACTCTGGGTCTTCAACTATTTTCATTCCGAATTTCATCCAAATCGGACCGGTGGTTTAGCCGTGAAAACGTCACAGACAGACAGACAGACAGACAGACAGACTTTCGCATTTATAATATTAGTATGGATTGGTTCGCAGTCTATTAGAGTTTAACTCGGTGGTTTGGCGCCCTCACTATGCTCGCACATTCTTAGGATGGAACGAGTACAAAAAAGATTTTTGTGGCATTTGTCTTTTTCTGTCGGCCAATCAAAATAAATCCATCCTATAAAGAAAGGTTAAGGTTTTTTAACATGCACACACTAGAAAATCGACGCGAACAACTAGATTTAACTTTTTTATACAAACTCCTTAGAAATCATATAGACTGTCCTGATCTACTAAGCAAATTTGGTTACAACGTGCCCAGTGGCGATTTCTCTAAGATGGCGCGTATGGCGGCGCCATACCATAAATTTTAAGCATTAAATAAAATGTAAAAAATCATATATTTACAACCTAATTATTTAGACCTAAGTACAATAATTACATTTTACGAGCGCTGCGGTCTTCTATCACGAACGCGACTCGCGGTGATTGTCTTCGCGTTCGGTCGGCGCCAAGCGCGGCCGAGGCATGCGCTTCTGCTAGCGCATGCCTAGTCCATACAAAGTCGTTGGCCCGCGCCGCCCGCGCCGCCCGCGCCTCTTCGATCGCTTAGTATCACCATAGTAAAATTATACTGTGGTATCAGCGTATCACTGAGTTTGAAACGCGGGTCTGGCGCTGGGAATGGCGCATTACCTAACGAGTTTTCGCATGTTTTTCGTGATAGTGTAGATTTGTGATTACGGTTTCTATCTTTCTATTGATTTAATTTACTTTTTATTTAGTAGGTAATTAGTTTATAATGAAATGACATGAAATTATGAGTGATTTAACAAAATCTGTGATACAAGAACTTTTTAGAAAGACCTTTCACGACGAGATCGTTTGCCGAAAAACGGTTGATAGTGGAAAATGGACTTTCACTATGGGACAAACCCTAAAATCGCGAAAAAACATTAGCTATTTCATACAAAAATAAAAATGTCAAATTGTATGAAAGGAGAATGGGCACTTTTGTATGGGGTGCGTACCAACCCTTGTAACAAGTTGCGACTTGTATAAACATGTTGTCCTGGGACTGTTATATGGTATGCATACAAAAATATTTAATAACTGAATGCAGGTAAAGAATTATTTGCATTCCAAGTTTTAAAAGTTTTGTAATAATTAAGCCCTATTTTAGGGTTTCAATGAAATAAAAATATGTGTTACACACATGAAGCAAAAAAATATAGATAGGAGACGGCCTAAGCAACTGTGCACTGTGACTCAACTAGGTTCTGACGTCATCATCACAGTAGGCGTGGCCTAAAGTCAGTTTACCGTCGGCGCCCTTCTTGTGCACAACGTTATGGACGTTTACATTTTCAAAGAAAAGGATGAAGTGCTGTCTACTCGACATTAGATGGCGACACTTTTCTTATATTTTGAGTCCGTCCCTGTTATATCCTACATTTATTGACATCTAGTGTGACATAGTGAAACTACATAGTAAAATCGATATACAACGAAGCGAGTAGTTTTGCTATTGACCGTTATGCCCGGGATACACGAGGCTAGTTTTTCAAACTTGGATAGCAAGCTAGTGTCAGTAAGCTAGCAAGCTAGTACTTCTGGCTTCGTGTAGACAAAACTAGCTTCATTTATAAGTTATATTTTATGAAGCTAGAAGCCAGAAGTACTAGCTTGCTAGCTTACTGACACTAGCTTGCTATCCTAGCTTGAAAAACTAGCCTCGTGTATCTCGGGCATTAGATGGAAAATAAACAAGTGGGCGGATGGTGGGCGGGATCTAACACCCCCTCGCCCCGCAAAGTGTCACGCGTTCTTTCTTAGGGAAATCTACATACAACGTCTCCTCTCTATATTTGCTTCATGGTTACACATGATTTATTAAGTTTTTTTGTTAGTGTTATTACTCGTATATAAGTCGTTTACATATCTGTAACCATACCTAAGGTAAATAAAATTAAGTAAAAGAAAAATTCTCCGGCCATTTTTTTATTGTTCATCAATAATAATATCGTCTAGAAACGTAGCAGGTAACAAAATGCTCTGCTGGTGTCTTGCCCAACCGAGATACCAAATAATGCTCATTAAATGAGCGCAGGTTCCCACCGTTCGTTTTCCTGTCAAACAGGAGCAATAATAATTACTTATTGCTTCTCTTGCTGTTTCAAGCGAAACTCGGTCTTGCATCTAACACCTCTCTTGACAATTCGTGTCTCACTCGCTGTCGAATCAAAGAGCGTCCACAAGTCACACAATGTGGATTCATAGTTCAAAATATAGAGGTCGTAATCAGAGGTCCATAAAACAAGCGTAGGTCAACGGTTTCCACTTAAACGGTTAAATAAAACTGATATATTATACACAGCGCAGTCACACAACGAACGAACGATCGTGCACGACTGAGTAGCCAGCCACAACTCACTTGACGATATCGAGAAACAACGTGACAGGGTTAATTAGCCAATCATAAAGCACATTATACTCGTATTAGACAATAGCTGCGGGTAGAAGTTTATTTACCTCTACCCGCAGCTATACAATTTAGCTGCGCGGGACCATCGACTGGTGAGTGCGGGGCGAAGGGGAGTGAGGTAGCGGCGGTGCGGTGCATAAATGCGCGATTACGAAGCGCGCGAACGTGCTGAATTGCATGATAGCGCGCATCATAGAATAGGCTATATCTTTTTTCCTGCACTAGATCCAGACTTGCTGCCATACAAAAAGTTTTAGTACTTTTTAAGACCTTTTTAATGACATACATCATAAAGTGTTACAATACTTGGTACGAAACCGCCCATTCTCCTTTCTTTTTAACCGACTTCAAAAAAGAAGGAGGTTCTCAATTCGACCGTATATATGCTTTTTTTATGTACGTTCAGCGATTATTTCGTCGTTTATGGACCGATTTTGATAATTCTTTTTTTATTCTAAAGTAGATATGCGCAGTGGGGTCCCATGATAAGGACACCAGGATCTGATGATGGCATCTCAGGGAAATCGAGGGGAACTTTTGAAAATTGTATGGACAACTAGTGTGTTTGTTCATGTTATCATAAGTACATTAAAGCGCTACTATTTCATGAAGATCTAGAGTCGATCTGATGAAGCCGAAAGACAGTCGAGGGAACTCCTCAACGATTTACTGCAGTTATCTAGTGTTTGGGCTTGATTCATTTGTAGCGACGAGAACTTTACACTTACATGTTGAATTGAGCGCCATCTGGCGAGTAGTTTTTGAGTTATCTCTACTTATCAAGATTGAAGTCGGTTATTTTTTTTTTTTTGTAAAAAGCAATTATTATTTGCGATTTCAAAGTAGGTTTCTTAATGAAAGACTGCAAGTTTGTTAGATTGTCCGTCTGAAGAAATGGTTTTCCGGTTATGCGCACTTAACACTACACCCTATATAACAAAAGCTGGAGCCAACCCAATTATAAACACCAGGAATCGCCACTGAACGTGCCACGGAATAACTGCAGGAGGTATATTACACCGCTTCGAGTCCCAATTCATAAAACGGTCCTCGGCGCCAATTCTATTGTTCCTCGTCTTTGCAAATTGTTAAATGGATGCCATGGGTCATTGGATATAAATAACATGTCGATTCACGCCTTTAAAAGAATTATAACTTCAGGCCAGCACAAATAGAGCCATTATTGTACAATTTTAAATCTTAAGTATTTTTTTAGTTAATAGATATACATACATATATATTAAGTAGTCAGTGCATGCTGTGTTTGCCTTAAAGGGTTAAGTACTTAGTTTTAAGTTTAGCTTGTAAGTTATATTTGTATGCAACAGTATTGTGTAACCGCTGGCAGACCTAAATAAATAAATAAATAGATATAATCGCGCGCATTCAAATACGTGCCACATTGCTCGCTCGCTCGGATTTGATGCTCTCACTAGCCACTTTAGTATTTAATTACAATGACTTCATAAAAAAGGCAAAAAATATTGTTGTCTTGGGGTGCCTCAAAAACAATTCAAACCCGGAGTTATCATTCTTCGAAATAACTACTGAACGAGAAACGTAAATACCAACCTAAACATTTTTGTAATTAAATTATAATTGTGTACCTATGTATGCTAATAGACTACCCCAGGTCTAGGTATTTGAGTTCACAGATATGTAATCGTTCCGATTATGGGTGTGTTTACTATATTGTAAGTAGGTACCTATGTATTTATTTACAAACAAAATTTTTACAATGTGTTTGTTACACGACAGTAAACTACTTGTCATACCGGGTGTTTAGATAGGTAAATCGCAATATACTACTAAAATAACGCTTACTGAGTATTTGAAAAAAAAAAGGTATATAAGCTTTAATTGTGAAGTACCTATTCAGCGCGGTTATTTACGTTGGATAAGAGCGGCAACAACGCGCGCGCCCCGCGCCGCGGTGTGTTGTTAAAATGGAGGAGTAGGTCGGTACGGAATTAACACCCGAATAACACAGGTATTAATTTCATCACTTACTAATATTGTTGGATTGAGTGATTAATGTTTAATATTTGATTTTCATTTTATTTGGTAAGTTAGGTATAGCTGCGCTGCGGTTATAGTTATAGTTTAGTTTCTTTACATACGTAGTTATTTATAATAATATGTACTTCAGGGATGTTATGTGGGATATGTTGTTAATAACACTGACTGACTGACATATAGACAAAAATTCTAACCCACTTTACACTAAAAATAAAAATGACAACCCTATGCATCCCTGCAAGAGTAGGCAATTAACTCGCCGAGCGGCCGTAGCTAGCCTACTATTCTTATTTTACTATGGTTCAGTTGCGTCGCGCCATATGTTTGATATTTCGTGACCGCGCCCGCCACCGCGCCCGCGAGTCAGTATGAATGAGCACTTTCACTTATTAAATCCCAATATATTTTTGGCAACGATGACAACGAGAATTGCCATATTCAATTATAGGGGAGTACTTACTGTCAGTGGCGGCACGGGTACATTATTATACTGTATTCGCACATTCATAAGCACAATCTTGAGAGGTCAATCTATTACTGTTACCATTTTATCACATAAATTGACACAAAGCACTGTTTGGGTTAGTTACAAATTGAAGCACATTTTCACACATTCACATTTTCACATCATATACACAGTTGCACTGTCTGGGGAAGTCATTTTATCATTGCTACGAGAACGCCACTCCGTTCCTATGTGGGCGTGTAAATATAATTTCTTCTTCATCAGCGTTGACGCTCTCCGCAGCAGTCAACGCCACAGTGTCGCTATGGACAACATGCGGTGATTCGTTGAATTCGTCAAGCTCTTCGATACCCGCTGTAAATAAACAAAATAATTTTAGATGAAAGTTTCTGTAGGTATTAGATTGTTTAGTCACTGAAAGGGGGACCATTAATTACGTGGTGTTTAGAGCGGTGAGCCCAGACAAATCTCACATAATCTCACATGGGCGAGCCGAGACTCCAGCAAATATCATGTATCCCTACATGCCAGCGCCCATTGTCGGAAACCATGCCTTGGCATGCTGCAACGTTCTTAGGGATGACGAGGCGTCCTTAAGCATGCCGCACCGAGTGCTGCTTCGGCGAAGGCGGCGGCGCGATGGCGGGCGACAGCGTACTGAAGGATCCCGAAGTATCCTCAAAGCTGACGATGCAGTAGTCTCGTATCCTTGAGGCGTAAAGCGGTATTTTTGTTACTACGATCATATATCATGGAAATTTCTACTTTATTGCCATGAAGTTAATGTATAATGCTTTTTATCACCTAAAATCCTCATCCGTGCCGATGCCGATAATGTGCGCCGAGCCTAAGAGAGTTAACCAAATCTAACAATATCTTACCAAGATAGGACGAAGGGAGCAGGAAGCTATGAAAAAAATCCAAATTCACGTCACGTAATAAATGTACAACTAAGTAACTTGATCTTGTATCGAGCTATATTCTGATGCTAACCGAAAGAATTTTAATTACACTACGTCAAAATTTCATGACATCCAGCATGTTACAACAATAGCTTATGAAATCGTATTTTCATTACATCGACGCTGTATCAAATCGACAGATCTTGATATCGACGGCATAATATTTTTCTTTATCAATGGACACAAAAAAAAGATTGATTCCCAGTTGCCCCCGCGCGATTGCCACCGGAGGCAAATGGGAATAAAAGTTCCGAGTTGCCACCGGCGGTTTTATTCCCAGTTGCCACCGGCGGCGATTGGGAAGTCATTGCCCCCACTTTAATTCGCTGTACATTGCTTTCTCCATTGCATTAAAATATATTTTTTTATGTCGACATCTATAAACTATATGTATGTATAATTGTGTGCGATTATCTCGCGTTTGGTTGAACAGATTTTGATGCGGTTTTCAGCATCGTGTTTATCAGACTTGGAGAAGGATTTAGGAATATTAACCGCGTTCGACTGAACCGATTTTTACTTTTCGGCGTTAAAGTCACGTCTATTTTTAACCGACTTCAAAAAAGAAGGAGGTTCTCAATTCGACCGTATATATGCTTTTTTTATGTACGTTCAGCGATTATTTCGTCGTTTATGGGCCGATTTTGATAATTCTTTTTTTGTTGTAAAGTAGATATGCGCAGTGGGGTCCCCTGATAAGGACACCAGGATCTGATGATGGCATCTCAGAGAAATCGAGGGGAACTTTCGAAAATTGTATGGACAACCAGTGTGTTTGTTCATGTTATCATAAGTACATTAAAGCGCTACCATTTCATGAAGATCTGGAGTCGATCTGATGAAGCCGAAAGACAGTCGAGGGAACTCCTCAACGATTTACTGCAGTTATCTAGTGTTTGGGCTTGATTAATTTGTAGTGACGAGAACTTTACACTTACATGTTGAATTGAACGCCATCTGGCGAGTAGTTTTTGAGTTATCTCTACTTATCAAGATTGAAGTCGGTTATTTTTTTTTTTTGTAAAAAGCAATTATGTTAAAAGTTATTAATTACAATTGTTTAAAAGAAAAGTGGTTATTGCAAGACAACCGTAAGAGATAGAGACATGTTATCGCGGACTTTTTTGTAGCATTTTTATAGATCTTGAATTCGCTTGTACATCACTCAACTATATTTGTGCTAGTTTACGCGGCGTTTGCGTGGAAAGCTCCCAGTTAGCGAAACCTCTTCCACAGAATATATGTCGGAGAAGTAAAATAAATAATAGACTTGTTTACGTACTGGTAACGCCATCTGTTATCGATTCAGTCTATTCATTGAGTCAGTAGGTCCAGTCAAGTTTGTCAGAGCTGTTGCGTGTCACTGTGACGTTTGGCAGATATGTCAAAAATGACAAGGTGACATTGGTGATGCAGTGACATGACACATTAGACAATCGAGACTCGACCGCGCCGGTTGTGCGCACTGATTCAAATCTGTGTTTTAAGACGTAGAACATGGCGGACGCCAGATATACCCACAATAGAAATCCATATGAATCTCCGACATATATCGCCGAATTTCTGTTAATTTACATAAAAGTATAATAAATTATATACCCTACACCTGCCTGAAGAATTACTCTTTCTACTTATTGTTGAAAACCGTATAAAAATCAGTTTCGTAGTTTTCGACCCTGCAGCCAGTCCGATCAACTAAACGGATCAACTAATACGGATCAACTATTTTTTATTCCCAATGAATCAACTATTTAGTTCATCCGATAGGAAGATTTTAAATAATCATTATATATTCCTACAGACTCAACTTGATCAGGCATAGTATATAAACTTTTTTATAATATAGGTAATTGCCACTGGCCACTTGTAAATAATAGATAACATGCTATGTCTAAATGATTGAAGTATTGACTCATTATAAATGTCCGAGACAAATAATAACAATTTTCCCAAAGACACCAGTGCTCCCGGAGCAGCCGTTGCCGAGATATTTTGCCTTGAAGTTTGACAGCTGTCATCCGAAATGTAGGTCTCAACCAGACCTACAACTTTCCCAAAAACACCAGTGCTCCAGGAGCAGCCGTTGCCGGGATATCTCGGTTCGAAGTTTGACAGCTGTCATTGGAAATGTAGGTCTCAACCAGACCTACAACTTTCCCAAAGACACCAGTGCTCCAGGAGCAGCCGTTGCCAGGATATCTCGGTTCGAAGTTTGACAGCTGTCATTGGAAATGTAGGTCTTGACGAGACCAACAACTTTCCCAAAGACACCAGTGCTCCAGGAGCAGCCGTTGCCGGGATATCTCGGTTCGAAGTTTGACAGCTGTCATTGGAAATGTAGGTCTTGACGAGACCTACAACTTTCCCAAAGACACCTGTGCTCCAGGAAACTATTGTTACGTGTCAGGAGTACTGGGTTCGAGAAAATGCCAAAATGTACCACAAAGACTTTATTGTACTCGTAGATACACAAATTACACTAGGTACACAGTACACACTAAAACACTCTGCACGTAGGTACTCGTAAACACGCTCGTCGAACACTGTATCGCTCGTAGAAATCACTTCACTTCTCACTTGTATCGCTCGTAGGTATCGCTGGTATCTTCCTGGTTTCGCTTCCGAAACTAGAATGTCCTGCCGGCGACCAAGTGCCTCTTTTTATACCACTCGCCCACCATTCAGGCCTTTCTAGATTGTTCCCGCAGTTTAAGGAATAACAGTCTAGTATATTCCTTGCAATCGACTTTCGAAATTAAGACTATCGCCGTAAGGTCGAAGCGTAGCCGCGTTGTGCGCGTATTTTCGAGACGGCCGCGTTCCATTGTTTGCCTGACATGTTTATGGCCCCTATTGTTTATTGTTTTCGGTGTAGCGAAGTAGCGCTAGGGTTGTCACACTATTTTTAACAAGAACGGGTTTTAACTGTAACATAATATATAATAATAATTAGTTTTCATCATAAAACACACCCTAAGTTTTATTTTTGTTGTATAATGTTATCGTCAATTAGATAGATGCCTAATTATTTTATTCTCTACTATGGAGAAAGCAATGTACAGCGAATTAAAGTGTCAATGACTTCCCAGTCGCAGCCGGTGGCAACTGGGAATAAAACCGCCGGTGGCAACTCGGAACTTTTATTCCCATTTGCCTCCGGTGGCAATCGCGCGGGGGCAACTGGAAATCATTCAAAACAAATGGTAAAATTGAGAGGCAATATTGTGCACGTGTACAACCTATCTAATAAAAATACATTTAAACTACTGAGAAATATTAATAAAATATTGAGTATTTTCAACAACATTATGAGTGTTTAAATATGATCATAATTGGAAATTTAATTCTCTCGGCGCATAATAAGTTTAAAGTTTAAATGTTGTCACTCAGCGACTTGTTTCTAAATACAGCATTGCTCTATCCTTCTTAATGTATTCCAATGTCATAAATAATTGTTAGCGCACACAGGTACATTGCTAACATCTGAACTAATTTTATTACAAATACTTATAACCACATACAAGAACGTACCTAACTAAGTATTGTACAAATTCATTCAACACAATCACGCCAAAACAATTACAGACAATATTATGGCACTTTGAATTAACATATTAACCGAGCTTATTAATTATTCACTACTAGTGATGTAACGAATATTCGCATTCGCATTCGCGAATATTCGCATCATTTTTCCATATTCGCATTCGCATTCGCATTCGCAAAATTTATGCGAATGTTTTGCGAATATTGAACTACACCAGAAGAAATTAAAAATAACACTGCGTTACACGATTTTGGTACCCGCTGAACTGTTGGATGCAATGAATAGGTATGTATGTAACAAGTCATTGATAAAAAGTACCAAACATAATATTATGATACCAAACATTATGTGGTATCATCACGTCTAGTTTTCGAGGTATACGTCAATATTATTTCAACTACCCTCACTTTGGACGCTTAAGAAGCAGTTAACATTTTTGATGTTTTTCGATTCATAATAGTTTTTTATGGTATTGTTTTGTTTACAAATTATTTCTTTATGACAATGTAGACATATTTATTCATATAAAAAAAATCCTTTATTAATACTGGACTAAATGCACGACAAACCTGCTTAAATGCACCAAAGAAGTTTTGTCACGTTCTCGGCCACTATATTGTGAAATGACAACAAAAATGTCTACGTAAAAGTAAGAAGTATACAATGTGTCTGGTCACCAGTGTCGGAGATTTAAGGGGGATGAAATTTATATCGACAAATCACTATCCAAATTCTCTCTTGCCCCCTCCTCTATGGAGGCCGAAAGATGTCTCATTTGAAAGCCAACAGTGTAGGTAATCAACTGATGATATATTTTATTTAATATCTTTTTCGTAGAAGAACAAAAAAGGATTTAAAAAACAAATTTCAATATTTTTCCATTGATATTTTAGTTTAGTTCCTTTGACATGAAAACTAACCCGTCAAAGTACTTTTTTGTTGTCTTGTCATAATACAGGATATCACCTTAATAATAAACATTACATCAACGCCATAACTAAGGGTTTAGAAGTTGTTTTCTACATGCAGAACCGATTATTAGACCAGTGCCGACGCCGTTAAAATTGGTCAAAAGTAAAAAAAATAGTAACTGGATTCTATTGGGAAAGGAAGAAAACATGACAAAAATAAAAGGAAAAATAATTTACGGAGTATCTGAGGTCGGGAAGAGTTTGAGGGGGGTTTAAGGGTAAAAAACGGTTTATCGCAATTTCCAGAAAAACTACAAGTCCTAAAAAAAATTTAATGGCAAAATTTTAAGTAATTATTAAATTAGGGGTGGGTCTGGTTGGTGATTACGTTGGTAAGCCAATATTTTTTACAACTCTTCGCATTTTCTGCATAATTTTGTCTACTTTTAATTAAATGCATAGGCTTTGCCCGCTTTTCTATGTTCGAACCAAACGCTATTCCGACGTTTCTCAAATTGCAAATAGATTTATGATCAAGAGTCGGGCATCAAAAATAATGAATTCTAAGCGAGTAAACGCTATTTTGAGATTTCTACCTCCAATCTACTTTCCTTTCTAGTGTGATTTTTTATAAAGTTAAAAATTATAAAAAAGAATTGCTTACGTACCTTATACTTGAACAGCCCTCTAGCGGGGTGAAACTTTAGTCAGTTGAGTTCTTATCAATTAATTAGTTTTCGGAGAAAGATGCAAATGGATCACGCATAGAAAATTAAGTTCAAATAAAAAAAACTGAATATTCGCATTCGCATTCGCATTCGCGAATATCGAAATCAGATATTCGCATTCGCATTCGCGAATGTTCAAAAAATGACATTCGTTACATCACTATTCACTACTACAACTTATGGAGGAACTATAAAGGTAAGTATTTACTGCCGTTGTGTAACAAACCCGTCATGAAATGATAATAGCAACCATTTTACTTATTTGATCCATCGTATAACTATATCGTGTTCTAAAGATAAGAAATTTAGAATAACAAAATAGAACCGACTTTAACGCCGAAAAGTAGAAATCGGTTCAGTTAAACGCGGTTAAGTTAATATTCCTAAATCCTTCTCCTGAGTCTGACAAATAATATGCTGTAAACCGCACCAAAATCGGTTCAACCAAACGCGAGATAATCGCGCACAAATATACCTACATACATACATACATACAGGTCAAACTGAGAACCTCCTTTTTTGAAGTCGGTTAAAAATGTACAAGTTTTTGTAGTAGGACTAGTAGGGGTCAATACAATAATATAAAAATGTAAATACCTGTATAATCAGAGGCTGTGAGCAATAAGTACTGCTCCGAACGCGTGGGCCACAGTAGGTGTGCCATGACGCAAAATGCCATGCAGTCGGCTGAATATGTTATACCTGAAATTACCAAAAAAACATTCATGTATTGGGAGGATATAATGAGACTGTCAATTGTACTACGTCAAAGACCTACGCGAATATGAGTAGTTAACAATAACGAAATTCCTGCTATCCTACAACATTGAACACCGCCCTACATCTAACTTATTAAATAATCTTCGAAAAAATATGGCTTCGAAAGTATGAATGCCCACTTAAATATTTATTTTATTCTGTTTTCTAGTATTTGTTGTTGTAGCGGCAACAGAAATACATCATCTGTGAAAATTTCTACTGTGTAACTATTACGGTTCATGAGATACAGCCTGGTGACAGACGGACGGACGGACAGCGAAGTCTCAGTAATAGGGTCCCGTTTTACCCTTTGGGTACGGAACCCTAAAAATGAGCTACACTAAATACAATGCAACGAAATTTCACTCAAAAATTACAAGTGCGAAAGAATTAAATTTATTTACAAGCACACTTAACAATAACATTTTATTGCTTAAAAATACAGCAAACCCTAAACTTAACCCCAAACCCTAAACCCTAAACATAAACGCTGATGGATAGACGAATGGATGGATGGAAGTTTACAGATGGGAGAGCCTGGACTTCGCCCGGAATATGTAGTAGTACTTAGGATTAGGCGCACCATTTTTACCGTGTAATAATTGTTTTCACAACAATTGCGTTCTGGATAGAAATGGGTGATTCTGGTTACGTTTTTAGAGGTAAACGTCTTAGTCCTCAAGTGTAGCGACATATGTGACCGACTCCTATTAAAATCTACTATAGTCTGGCCGGGCTAAAAATGCGTCCCTGAAGTCTGTCATTCGACTGGGCGATGTAACTTTGAACTGGCGTACAATTAATTGACAATTTTTTAATATCTTTTAATTGCCTTATTAACGAGTGATAACATTAAAATCAAACATTAAATCAAATAATTATGCCAACTTACAATAATTGTATTAATCTTGGGCTAAAATTAATACAATTACTTAAATAACAAATATAAAAACAATACCTTTTAAAAGAAAACCACGTCAAACGGCGCTCGTTCAAGGTTATATCCATGTCATATCTACTTTTTGTTTTTGTAGTGATGTGACATAATAACAAGGCAATTGTAATCGAATATTTTTGTAATCTTAATACAATATCGGTAAAATATAAAATAAAACGTTATAATTTTATAATATATTATATAATGTACTAAGTATTCAATAAAGTTAATAATATTATTATAATAAAGGTACGCCCAAACATAGCTTAAGAAAATTTGTGTTATAATATCACTCAGGTGAATCAAATGAAAATACAATAAATAAATAAAACATTTTAATTTTTTTCTCTTGATTACATTCAGAAATTATGATTAAATTCAATTAATTGATTCCTTAAAATTTTATTTACATAACGAATATTATTATTGAATATATTGAAACATAATTCCTATAAAAATAACAACATATAAATTGAATAAATATTATGCATAATGAATGCATGTTGTTATTGTTATTTGTTACAACGCATAATCTTATTTATTGTACATCACTAGTCATGACGAATTGACATGTGTCAGGAACGCATAGTTAGCGCGGCCAGATTATAATTGGACTATATTTACAATGAATAACAGCATGAGGATGACTAACAATCTGCCCCAAACATAATGCCAATAAATGAACTAACCAACTTTGCTAACTGACTCCTAGCCCCAATTTGAGTCTTATACTATGTCGGTCGCAGTGGTTATTGGTTGGTGTATAAAGTTGTGCTTATTCGCTATTTTAATGCAATTAAAATGAAAGAATCAACAATTGAAAATCGATAAGTACTTACTGAAAAAGTATGGTGCAAATATGCGTTTACCGTTTAACTTTTATTACATTGTTATTTGATTAGAATGGCTTGATTACACTATTAATTCATTTACATTAACGACGCTGTTTAGCATTCTAATTACGCTAATGAATAATTTTGTAGTAATTAAGTAGGTATTTCAGTTGACTTTCTGGCAGTCGATAAAACTATTGTCTTACCTACTTATGATTTTAAACACAAGTAGCTTAATTATATTATGTTATTCTGGCCTTAAGTGTGTCAAAAATTTATAATTGTAATATTAATTTAATTCCATTAAATGCTTGAAGCACAACATTCTTAATATTAAAATGGTTTAATAAGAGTCTTTAGCTCTCACATCTTGTTCAATCCTAATTTTAAATAACACTACGTCGTGGCCACATCGATTTGCTCACATCATGACATGATCGACCATATCATGAAATGGTCGCATTTCATGATATGGTCAACTGTCTATTGGCCACATCATGATGTGGTTTGAGCAGATCAATGATAAGAAATCGTTTCTCGATATGGGCAACTAAACGCGCGGCTTTTTCATGAAATGGTCAAGATTATTTTGATCATATCGTAAAGTAGTTACATTAATTACCGGAAGAGGCGCTGCAAGCGCTTTGTTTATGTGTAAAGATGGCGGCCGTTGGCGTAAATGTTGTTTCTCTTGTCAATTCGGCTTAGAGTAAAAGAGTAGCAACAAAAATTGCTAATTGCAGAATACAATTCACGTCAATTGTTAAAAACGAGTAACATTGAACGGAAGCATAAAAATTGAGTTGATTTTGGATATAAAACAAAGAATACTCATTTCCATTACTACTCAGTCAAATTCTTCAAGGTGTAGGTAGGTCGAATTGGTTACAGAACCGAATTAGCCTACCCCTACTCCACGTGGTCTTGTATGCCCTACACCTAGTGTTTTTTTAGAACCCGGAGGCGCGGAAAGAGGGCAGCCCCCGCCCGCTGTAACAAAACGCAGACACCCGGGCGAGCCGGAGCGGCTGAGGCTGGTCGCCGAAGGCGACCAGCAAGCCAAAGCTGCGCAGGCGAGCGTGGGTGTCTGTGCTTTGTTACGCAAGGGCGAAGGGGCTGCACCTTCCGCAGCGCCGGAGACATCACGGTTCGAAATTATGCCCTATATTCCGCGTTTTTACGATCCGGCCAAACGTTGATGACCAAATTATGAAACGTAGACGATTTTACGATCTGGCCAAACTGAGTTGACCATTTCATAATATGGTCGATCATTTCATGATGTGAGCAAATCTACGATATGGCCACGACAACTACACATTCATAGCGCGCCCCACTAGTTGGTTTCATTCACACCAAAGAAAATAACACAACGTACAATGTAAGAATTTTTGACATTAACAAAACTTACCTAAAATAAACTTAAATCTCCACAGTGGGCTTATTTGCAGCGCCACTAGGGCAATTATGGGCAAATAGATGAACCACACCAAACTCGACGCACCAAAATGCAGTAGGAAGTTCAGTTTGGGCATATTGTGTTCGTAGACCATAGTGTTACGTAACTCCAACACAAACCATATCATAATAGCCACTCGTAGCGTCAGAACCAACCAACCGGGCCAAGTCTGGTATTCGTCTATCTCTTCAATTATATCAACTTCCGTCTGTAATTAAATTGTACACCGTGTTATTTTGATAAAGAAATGTAGTGAAAGCGTATCGTAGTAATTTGACCGTATTTGGTCATGCATTCGAAACTTGCATCTAACTTTTTTTAAAGTTGTATATCAAATAATTATTATTCGCTTACAAAAGTATAAACTTCGCAAGGAAATAGTTCTAAGTATTATTCCCAGGGGTGGGGTTTCACAGATCAGAACTTCTGATTTGGGCACTAATCAGTTTTAGCTAAATACATAGTGACACCCTTTGCTATCGACACCCACCGATTCGAATACCGCCTCGGCGGGTAGTTTCAACTTTTAAATACCTGCAACTAGAGTCCTACAATGATCTTTTGGCGCATGACTGACGTGAGGGTGACAGAGATAGCGCCTTACAAGGAAGGCAAACTGTGAGGCGCTGTCTCTGTCACCCTCACGTTAGGGCGTGGACCCATGTCTACGGTGCGGCGCCGTTTGCCGTGCAACGGTGCGGCGCCGCCGCCGGCGGATGGCGCGGCGCCGTGCCGCGCCGCGGCGTCGTGTGCTGGCGCGTGCACACTATTGTGTGTCAGTTGGATCGAACCGACCGAATGTATTGACAACACAATAGTGTGCACGTGCCAGTGCACGGCGCCGTGGCACGGCGCGGCGCCGCGCCATCTACCGGCGGCGGTGCCGTGCCGTTCCGCGGCGGGCGGCGCCGCGCCGTGGACATGGGTCCGCGCCCTTAGTCATGCGCCAAAAGATCCTTGTAGGACTATAGTCGTTTTTTTGGAATTAAAATATGGAAGTTTATAGTAAAGGCTTTCACTTGTTAGACGTCAATATAAATTAACAGTTGTCCTCGATCAATAGATCATATTCATATGTTTCTATTATTATAAAAGTACGCAATAAATATTAATTGGTGCTAATAAATTTTATAATCGGCGACCTTATCGCTTAATTTCCTCCGCAAAATCTTGACCTGCTACCAACCATTCGTCATCTTTAGGTCTTAAGATATAAAAAATTGCGCGAATATAAACTTATAACGCCAAACTAGATCTTTTTACCTCATAAAAGTTTACATAATTATATTGCGGCCGCATAATGGAATAACTACTTACATAAAAATAAGATTACATTTAAAGCATAGTGAAAGGCGATTGATCAAAATGTAAGTGTAACAAGTATGAATGAAAGATATCAGGGGCCCACTCCTGCTCATTGTATAATAAGAGCGTAGAAAAGTCGTGTCTGCTTTTTTACGAAATTGACAAAACAAAATGTATAGGGGGGTTAAGAAACAGTACTAGAACATGTATCTAAAAAAAATTTTTTAATATAAAAAAATTGTGTTTGTCTGTTTGCGCGCGCTAATCTCCGGATTGGCTGAACGGATTTTTATGGGACTTTCAATGTAAGATAGCGGAGATTCCTAAGCAACATTTAGGCTATTTTTTATCCCGGAATTCCCGCGGGATCAGGATTCACGTGCAAAAAACTACTATAATACGTATACATATCCTATGTCGCGGGCTTAAATTTTTATGGAACTTTCACTGGAAAATAGCGGATATTCCTGAGCAATATTTAGGCTACTTTTTATCCCGGAATTCCGGCGGGATCAGGAATCACGCGGGAAAAACTCTTATGCGCCAAGTCGCGGGCTTAGATTTTTATGGGACTTTCACTGGGAAATAGAGGAAGTTGTGAAGTAACATATAGACTACTTTTATCCCGGAATTCCGGCGGGACCAGGAATCACGGGGAAAACTTCTTTGCGCCAATTAGATATTTATGAGACTTTCACTGGGAGATAGAGGAGGTTCTGGAGCAACATATAAGCTACTTCTTATCCCGAAATTCCCTCGGGATCAGAATTAACGTGGGAAAAACTCTTTTGCGCCACGACGCTGTGGTCTTCTCACCGTCCCCCGAAGGGCATGGGCGGAATCAATGGGACGATTGGTCCCCTTATGAGAGTTTCTTTCGCAGCCCGTTAATACGGGCCGGTCCTTGGAATGAGTCTGAGCGGACTCTCGGGTTCTAATGCCGACGAAGTGCGGCTGGGCTGGAATGGGTGCTGCTGGCGTATCCGATCGCTTTTGAATTGCCGCCGCCGTCTTCACGCTGCCTGAGCGGTCTCGCCCTACCGGGTGGAACCGCCGCTTACCGCGACGGAAGCCGCTCTTTTGCGCCAAGTCGCGAGCTAAGATATTTATGGAACTTTCACTGGGAGATAGAGGAAGTTGTTAAGTAACATATAGGGTAATATCAACCTATTTATTAATTTATTATTTATTATCTAATATTTTAATTTTTTTTACTTATTATTATTAATATCAGTAATTTTAGAAATATATTGAATTGTCTTATACGTTTTTATAACACATACTATGAATGTACTATAACTGCTATTTGAAATCTTATTAATGAACTAGTGTGGTAAAACTGTACTTGAAGCAGGTATTTAGGTAGGTACTCACCGCTGTGTTTATGACCGACAGGTGTGGCGGCGAATGCTAACATCGGCCTATCGGTAGTAATAGGAATATATTTAATTGCGTTCAAGTTTTTTTTCTTTTAGCCTTTTCCTTTCATGTAAAGTATTCTCACAATTTCACGTAACGTTTGTACATGTATCCTCCTCTTATTGTCAATAATTAATCAATGGTCAGTATGTTATATTAACTTTGCACACGCGATAACAACACGGATAAACAACTGATCGATCTTCCATCACGGAAGGCGGGGCCTAGACTGAAATATCAGCGCTGTGCTCACGCGCGGATTTAGCTGAGTCTAGACCCCATTCGCCGTTTGGGCATGCTGCAGCGCAGATACATATTATACATAATATTGAATGGTTATTTATCTTGTTTTTTATTATTTTTTTATTTATTTTTAAGTTAGCATTTAGGTAAGCGAGATATGTATGTACCTACATAATACTCGTAGTGTTGGATTTTTTAAGTTGCACCTAATAGTTAATGTTATTTATGTGTTCATGTGCTGCAGTATCTAAACAGTGAATAAAATGTTTCTTTCTAATTTTATCCTGAAATTTCCGCGGGATCAGGATTCACGCGCGAAAAGCGCCTATGCGCGAAGTTGCGGGCTTCGATTTTTATGGAACTTTCACTGGGAGAAAGGTTCTGGAGCAAGACGTAGGCTACTTAGTATCCCGGAATTTCAGCGGGATCAGGATTCACGCGGGAAACCCCCTATACGCGCAGGCGCGGGCTTAAATTTTTATGGGACTTTACTGGGAGATAGACAAAGGAAGTTGTGAAGTAACTTAAAGGCTACTTTTTATCTGGGAATTCCCACGGAATCAGGATTCACGGGGGAAAAACTCATATGCGCGAAATAGTGGGTTTAGATTTTTATGGGACTTTCACTGGGAGATAGAGGAAGTTGTGGAGCAATGTACAGGCTACTTTTTATGCCGGAATTCCTGCAGGATGAGTATTCACGAGGGAAAATCTCATATGCGGGAACGAGTTCGCGGGTTCAGATGTTTATGGGTTTTTCAGTGGGAGATAGAGGAGCTTATGGAGCATTGTATAGGCTACTTTTTATTCCTGACTTCACGCGGGATCGGGATTTACGCGGGAAAAACTTTGTGACACACTAAGTTCCACGCGAGCGGAGCCGTGGGCACAGCTAGTTTTAAATACTTCAATAGCGTCGTGTTGCGAAGTAGTTTGACAAATTTTGTATACCAAGTGTGCGTTCCACTCAGCACGATCACTGCGTCGAAAACGTCACTTTTTTATAGATAATGGAATATTTTGAGGGTTTGATCGTTTAATCAAGTTATTTAAACTTGTAAGCGATGCGACGGAATTGAGAAGCAAGATTGCTAATAACGATTTATTGAATCATCGTACATATAACACCATCTAGCGTTAAGATGTTATAACTAATTTAGTGTATCCCAACGAGGGGTGGAAGTACACTCCATTAGCTAGCTATATTTCTAGTATCAAAACACTGAGACGTCTCAACTGGGGTGAAAGCGTACAGCGTGTTTATAATTATAATTTATAAATTTATCAGACTTCGACCCCAGAACGGCTGAACGGCTACTTAAATCAATAACTTCTATAAATATAATCTGTTATGATACTTACGGTATTCCACACATATAGTGAGATATGGACAATGCCATACGCCAACCATACACCGAACACAAGTGGTTTGTAGGTCAGTTCTAATCTCGTTACTGCCCACCCCTTAGCCAATAAAAGGAGAAGCAGCATAAACAGTGTCTGAAATACATAACATTGCGAAGAATTTATTATCTAGATTTCCATGTTTAAATCCGAGCGCCGCTATACTTAAAGATTCGTGCTGTACAATCGACCTGTTTACCGCTTGAAATACTTTCCAACTTTCTGACAATTTTCTGAATTGTCAGAAAGTAGGAAAGTATTTCACGGAAGTTGGAAAGTATTTGATTAGCCACACGTAAATTCAGAATTACTCAATCCAAACATCCTACACTTTGTCATTGTCAAATCAGTGTTTCCTATACACAAAAGGTACTTACAACTTTACTCATCTTTGGGTGTACACATTGGTAGTATCAGAATCGAAAAAGATTCAAGGGTTAATTCGACGTTGGTTATAATCAGAATAAGCAACAAGTATCGGCATTAGGGTAGAGCTACAAGGCTGAAAAACCGGTTAAAGAGCGATTACCCTTTTCTTACAATCTTTACCGACTGCTTCTAGTTTTCTGTGAATATCTCTGATGTTATATGCGTGGGTTACGAGTGTTACGACTGAACTCGATTGTCGGCTGATACAATAAAAGGGGGGACAGGAACTCAATAGTAATCTGGCTCATGGGCGGCGATAGTATTAAAACCGGCCCTGTACACAACTTTCACCAATACGCTATTTGTAATGGATCTTTTAGTATGTAATGTGGAACTTTTAAAGTTTAAGATATAATTAAATAAATAACGTAAAGTACTCAAAGTCATATACTATAATTCCCTGCACGCTGGGGCTATTGACAAGAGATAACACATAAACCCAGTCCGAAAACAGAAATTTTATGTCATCTTTAAAATTTCAGGCTTGCTAGGATTCAAACCCAGGATGATTCAAACAGCGGTCCAGCATGGTAATCATTGCCTTATATGGGTCATAATTGAAAATGTTCTTAACTTTAGAAGAACTTTGAAGTCAAGCATAAGGTATAAAATATAAAAAAATGAACCACATTCAAGAACTATTCATTATAATATTATGATAATTTAATAGAGGACAAAATATCTCTAACCCTGTTAACTCAATAAATGGACATAAAACCAAATCAATGGATTGTCAATATGAAACATACTGAAGATAAGTAAACATTTGAAGTACCGAATAATGTAACAATGATTTGGTATGAATCAACTGATAAAAAACATGTATATTTGTCAATGAAGAAAAAAATATATCAATATTATTGTATGTAACTATAATATTATTAACAGTAACTTCATTATTACTTTTTTTATTATTGAATTAAGGTAGCAAACGAGCATGCAGCACCACCCTTCCGCTGCCGCCCACTAATACGTAATAAGAAAATCCACATTTACCATTGAAGTAGAAGCCAAGTATGTAATATGTACTGACCATTGATATGATGGAATCTTTTGCAAAACTCACATGCATTGTAAAAATTTAAAATGATATTTATTATCTTAAACAGTATTAGATAAAAATGAACATTACTTACTCTGCTCAATATATCAAGTATATCTCCAGCAACTGATAAAGCTTCAAAACCCACTCCATCCACAGCAAATTTTACAGTGTGCACCACATTGAAACATAGTGCAACAAACTCAAGAATCAAGCTTGAGGTAAACAGTTTTGTTACTGGATGCCTTTGAATTCTGTAAAGATAAAAAATACTTAATATATCTATTAGTATCATTGATAACTAAACATCTTTTATATTCTTAGATTACACATATTTTATGGGGCCGATAAATCAAAAATAAAATTACCTTACTGCATAAATTTGTACTGGCATCAGGATGATATAACACAGCCAAAAGAGCAAATACAATTCAAGTGTATCCTGGCGATCAAAGGAAAATTGATACAACATTGTATTATAAAATGATAAATTGGGGCTCCCGTTGACCACCCAGAAATCATATTGTAGAGTTTGTGGTATGTCTGTTAGAGTACTATTGTTTGATGATGGTGCTCCAGTATAATGATGCCATGTACATGTTATCTCATCAAGATAGCATGCCACCATTGATACATACCAAAACCTGAAACAAAATTAATGCTGAAAATATAGTGTGTCTATGCTTTGTATCTGTATTGGTACAATATTAAAAATACTTGTAACAATACTGGCTTTATTGTAACAATAATGGCTATGATGTTAGGTAAAAACTATGAACAAGATGAAAGTCCTAATTTGGCTATCTTGATCATTTTTAAATTTTACAATGTAGACCTGTAGACTTTGATCACTTATAACATTTATAAAAAAAAATTCAAAGCTCAATTATTGGGACTCAGAACCGTTTTACACCATTATCTATTTCAGGCTAGATAAGCTAATAGTAATGACCAACAAACTATGTATTTGCATTATTAGCTCAACACATTCTTTCTGTAGACTCTTATATTGAAATGTAATTAAGTCAATAAGTCATACACAGTCATTGGACCAGAATATTACCCTAAATGCATTGCTGTTAGACTTGTTCCGCAGGACTCAAAATTTGGACATAGGGAATAAAATCAGAATTATTTAATATTATATTATAATTATTATGAAGTAATAATAATATATATATATGACTATTTAGCTGTTAGCTATCTAAGGACTAGTTATGTCCTGATTTGAGGGCTTGCGAGCCAGTATTTGCATTGACTTGGCTGGAAATATACCAGAGATACATTGGTTTTACACATAGATTTTGAGACTATTTGTTTTAAATCTTGTTATATACAGTTGTGCTTACATTGTGTGAGGACCCCAAGTCCTTTAAAAAATATATTAATGTGAGAAGTTAAAAATAGACCTTGAATGTGATGTTCACACAAATTAAAATTTGAATCATAGTATTTTGGCAAGCATATGAAGAAACTCGAGACAGATACATTAAGAAACACTAAGGTCTTACCTTGGTTCTCCAGAATTCTGAATAACATAAGTAAACTGGTTTTTCTTTATTACATTCCAAGGCATGTTCTCGTCTATACACAACTCTCCTTTGGGGCAAGGAATCCTCCTGAACAAGTCTGCGCCAATAGCATTGCATTTTGGATTGTAGGCGGATCCATTCAGGTGTCTAAACATTTCTTTGCATGCCTCTTCCTTATCTGATATTTCGCGACTTTTGTAATAGTGTATGAAATGTTTCCTATCTAAGACGGCAAAAGTTATAGGATATTTGAACTTCTCAGTAGATGTTATATTTCCAAAAATATAACCATATGTTTCTTTTTGAAAGTGTATATCACTCTTTTGGAAACCAAATTTTGCGAGGAACTTGAAAAATTCTGAGGTCGAAAATTCACCCTGAATATGTGTCGACGATACGGACACCAAAGTGGAGCATAATATTATAAATATTTTTGTAAACATTTTGACTTCAAATACATTTATTATAAATTTAAATTTCATGCATAATCTTCGTAGAAAAACATTGTAACTTCATTCAAAGGAATAAACAATAATTATCACACAAATCAGCACTATTGGTTCTTCATATTATTTTAAATTTTATAATAATATTTTAAATCACATTATGGCAGAAAACCACACAAGTCACAAAAAATCACAGAACCAGAACATAAGATTGAAACGAAAGAGGCGCTGTCGGACGCATTTGACATTCATTTGACCAATCATTGCACAATAGTAACTGACAGATGAATGACCACAACGTACTTATGAATGACTTTTCGTTAGTTCCAATTTTTGCCATTTCAGTGCCTCTATTATGAGTTGTTGTAGTAAACGTCAAAACTGTTACTATTGCAGACATTGCAGTTAACGTTTAGAATTTGTATGAGAATCCGTACAGCGCCTCTAGCGGTTACGATCGAATAGTCTAATACTGTAGTTACATTATGAGCTATTATGAGTTTTGGAAATGAAACTACAGCGGGTATCGTAAAGACGTGAGACGGTACAGTTTCCGTTACGTTATGTTGGCATCCATGAGTAATACCTCTCTCATTCTTTTATTATGATGTCAACAAGGATAGAACGAGACCCTGGCCAGCGAGCCAACATTTGTGAAATTAAAAAAACAAGTCTATGGATGCTCTATAACCCGACAAAATTAGGAAATGTGAAAGAAGAGTGGAATTAATGGCGGTTTGGTACCTTTTCAATTTAATTACATTAGCGTTCTGCGTCAGTCGCATTCAGTGTCAAACTGTGGTGTCAAAGTGTTGCTAACTTTGATGTTTTAAATATCTAGATGGGACATCGAATCCGCGAAAACGTGTCAAAAAATTGTGGCTAACTGTTAGCCACAATTTTTATATTTTTAGCAACTAGAAGTGAACGCAAAATAAAAATCACATTTAACAATTAATTACACGCAAATTTAAATGACAGGATATTTAGTTTAACCATTCAAACGAGCAGTGGTTCCCCTTGCCAATTGAACTCGACGTGAATTGCCCGCAGACTGAGCTCGCCAACGCTTATATAGACTTCATAGCTTCATACTGACAGGAAATACGTCACTCTTCTCCTAACAATATCATTACGCACACACTTTTGCTCCATGGGTAAAACATCGTCTGCACGCACACATGCTTGATAATGTTGCCTTGTTTTTTTTTTGTTTTCATTGTAGGGCGACGCTCAATCTAGACATTTAAAACATCAAAGGTTGCTAAATATTTTGTTTATCTCGCAAGTTCAAAATTTCATTATTTTCATCTCTGCGTTCGGTTGCGTGAATCATTTGCCAAGCAAAATAGTGCCTAGCCATGATTTTGTTTAAATATACAGCAATATTTAATGACATTTAATTTCGATAGTGACTTTTCACCTTAGAAAATAGCGTGAGTGCCGTAACTACTACGGGTAACGTAATTTACTATAGCATCTGTCAAATTTGTGACTCGTAATACCAAATTGTAAGTAAAACATGACCGCAAGTACTGTATTTAATAGAGTTATGCGCATTTACTATTAAAACAGCGTTTTCACGATAGCATCAATAGTAACGTCCTTTGCGTTTACTACAACAACTCATAATAGGGGTACAGAGATAAGTTGCATTACTCTGAGAGTTGGGCGCACAGTGTACTCCTGTCGAAAAAATATACCTACCTACAGTCCTGTTTTTTTTCGCTACGGACTAAATTGACATTAGCTGTGTTGCCACTTTTTTGCGAATCATTAATAGTGATGTGCCTCTACCGTAACTTTACGTAATTTACAATCTTGTATCGTTTTTCGGTAATAATAAAAAATGTGTCTTTAAAATAATATGACCGACAGCCATACCTATATAATGTACCTTAACCTTGTTATTGCGTATTCTTCAACAACAAGTCAATAATTGTCGTATTAACTTAGTGTAATACGTAATTAAAAATATTAAATATAATTTTTTATCTGTGATACTCCATAGTTACCATGATTTTTAAAAGATTCGTCTATTAACAAATAAAAATAAAATTATCTGATAAAAGTAAAAAGTTACGATTCATAAAACCGGTATCGTAGTACAACACTACTATTAAAAAGCTGGTATCATTATTTTGAAAATTGACATTTGCATTGTGTCAATTTAGTCCGAAAAAAACGGACTTATAGGTACATAGCAAACTATAGTTTTGCACACAGCAGTTTACACAGAACACTATACTCCTGTCGGAGAAGAATGACGGCTACATACTTAAATTGAAACGGAGCCCACTACCGCCATCTATATTCAGCCCAAGGGAAGTTTTCTAAAGCGGGAGATTCAAATGTCTAAAGCGGGAGATTCAAACGTTCATGACGGTACAGTCATTCTGGGTAACTTTGATACATCATCGGCGTATTTTCTTAAAAAACTTTTACTACGTCGCATATGAGATAAAATTTATGAGTTAATCAGTGCCTATTTGCTGGTTTTCATACTGTCAAATTGTAAAAAGTCTTTAAAAACGACAAAATATATTAAAAATTAGCAATTTTGTTGTGTGTCAAAGTTACCACCCCTATATGGGTAACTTTGACACCGATGATATTTATCAAAAAAAATTCTAAACTACGTTACTTATAACTTTGATGTAACATTTATTAATAAGGTGATAGCCTGTTTTATGATAAGACAACAAAAAAAATGTAGTTTGACGGGTTAGTTTTCATGTAAAAGGCACTAAACTAAGAAAATTCAATGAAAAAATATTGAATTTTGTTTTTTAAATCCTTTTTTGGTCTTCTATGAAAAAGATATTAAATGAAATGTATCATCAATTGATTACCTACATTGTTAGCTTTAAAATGAGATATATTTCGGCTCCCTAGGACGTCTACATCGATAGCAATGATTAAAACAGTACAGGCGCCCGAGCAGCTTCGAGGTTGAAAAAACAAAATGGCTGCAATTTTTTCATTTTATTTCTGGGAAAATAAAGAAGTCCCGGGGGGCCTGGGATGTTTGACTAACACTAAAATTGGTAAATCGCAAAAGTCAGGATACATCTGATGGATAGGTACATACATTGATACTGTCAAAGTTACCCAGAATTTGTTCAAAATCTGACTTACCGGTATTATTTGTAATTTTAACGAAGATGCAATTGAAAATTAATAAAAATTTGTTTATGTATCGAAAGTAGACATGTAAAAGATTGTATTATATTATAACACACCTTGATAGCATTAAAGTTTTGAGAAATATCTAAAAAGTTTTACGTCGGAAAAAAAACACGAATAGTTACGCACGTTTTGAAAGAAAGTTTTTTTATATTAGCTTTGTTTGAAAACCACTTTTTATTTAAGATTTCGTTAACGACGTTCGTTATGTACATAAAATGTAATAAATAAATTTTATACGCCAAATCATTGAGGTACATAATATCTCAATGCGCCAAATGCTTTTCACGTAAAAAATTAAAAACTAGTTTGGGAGCGGACTGTCAAAGTTACCCTAAGGCTAAGCGTCCACCAGTCGGTATCGTACGCATCGGACGCATCGCATTAAACGGATTTTAGTATTCTTTGTATAGAAAGTCATACAAGTGCGTCCACTGATCCGCATCGTACGGATCGCACATCGGCAATGCCGACGCCGATTCTCCGAGAGGCAACTTTTGCGATGCGTGCTGATGACGTCATACGGAATGCCGATGTGTGGACGCACCCCGCGCGCTCGCTCAGTCCGCATTATCCACCGGATCATCTATGTAACGGATCTAGCGGATGCCCACACCATCGTGGCTATCTGTGTGGTGATTGGCATAATATACCTATATTCAAATGAAATGATTATGTTAATCGATTTTTTAAGGGCGTTTACCGACTTAGGCCACCAAATCCCAAATATAAATCGACGTGGGACATAAATATATTGTTGAACCACCTCTCACAACTGTATCCTTATGAGGATATATCATTAACTGATTTATCTCATAAAGTTTGCACTCTCTTAGCTATTGCTTCTGCTCAAAGGATGCAGACCCTTAGTTTAATTAAATTAGAAAATATATTGATAGAAAATGATTTTATTGTAATTAAGATTATTGACCTAATTAAAAATTCAAAGCCTGGAGTTTGCCAACCGCTCATCAGATTACCCTACATTCGCGAAAATCCGAGCATTTGTCCGGCATTGGCTGTTCAAACATACATATAAAAAACAACAGGGTTGCGGCGATATCCAACTGACGGAAATCTTTTCATCGTAATAAGAAAACCTCATAAAAAAGTTGGGTCTCAAACATTAGCACACTGGGTTAAAAAGGTATTACAAGCTAGTGGCATAGACATTTTCTTCCTCTTCTGCTAACAAACAAGCAATAAAGACAAATTGTTCTTCTTCGCTTTCCTCCATTTTCTTTAACACACGTGCGATCACTAAGAAAATCCGAATGAAACTGGTGTCGGCAATCCGATTGCTGTTACTTGCGTCGGCAATCCGAACGCTGCCGGTACAGTGGACGCAGTATGAAAAAATAATGCGATTACTGTGATGCGTCCGTTGCGTACGATACCGACCGGTGGACGCTTAGCCAAAAGAATCAAAGTTACCCCGATTGACTTAATATACAACTATATACTAAATATATATACTTAATATAATATATACTTATATATATATATACTTAGTATATTAAGTCCATTGCATTTTTTTACATAAAAAAAAACTCGGCATGTGGTGTCATCCGCCGAGCTTTCTTTTATGTAAAAAAATGCCTTTAAGTTTTAAAATAAAACAATAAGAATATAATAATAAAAACGTTTATTTTGCAGTATTACAAAGATTATGTTTACAAAGAGATTCTTATTACAAAATTATCTACAAAATATTAAATTTTTTCCTTACTCAAATGTGATGTAGTACTAGAATGGATCTGTTTTACTTTGTGTACATGCCTTTAATTTATACAGGTCCATGCTAGCATCACCATAGTATAAAAATTAAGAAGACGAATTACGGAGTATCTATCTATATTGCTCAAACAATTAAAATAATTAGCCTTATGTGAATGTCTCAAGTATAAATTCTACAACTTAATTATGTTACTAAAAAGATGAAACCAACCATTTTTTTGTTTTAAACATCCTGTTCCCATTTTCACATAACATTTTACAGTCTGTTATCAATACTCTCATTATCGTCATAATATGCACACGTTTCCACGCTACCTATGAGGTAGTGTACTTAGCGCCTTTTTTTTAACGTGGTTTTCCCAGTAGGCCTTCTCCACGGGTCAGTTGTGATCCTGTTTAATGTGAAACTATTGCAAAATAACGGAAAATTTCAAAGATTGGAAAAGATAAAAGCGATGTAAATAAATAAAAAGTGGTGATGTTCATTCGCCTGATTCGTAAGTTTCAAAATCTTCTTGTTCTTCTTCTTGTTCTTGTTCTTCTTCTTCTCCTCCTTCTTCTTCATCTTCATTTTGGATTCAAGTAAATTGCATCAATAGCGATGTATCACATGGCACTTCGTCGGTATCAAACGAATCCTCCATTGTTTGTGATTCAACATTAGAGCACGATCGGCCTTGACAATTTGTGCATGCCAGAGAACAAAACACTTTTTTTCAACCACATAATGCATTTTTGATACAAATTAAATAGTTATTGTTATGAATATTCACAATCACACGCTGAATAAATGTTCACGATTACACTTCCGCACAAATGAAGTTAAACACCACCACATTTTTAATTTGAACACATCACATAACAGCCACTACATTTATTATCCATTGATGTATTGTTTATGTTAATGTTGTAATAAACCAGCTAAGTTAATTAAATTAATATTTTTTTACGCAGTTTGTAGTTGGAAAGGAGACGGTCCAAAATTGTATGGAGTCTGGGCCTGGTTTTGTACCAGTGATAAAATAAAATAAAAAAGAAAAATAAACCATTTTTGACTAATCAAATCCACGAACTCATCTATATTTCAGTGCAAAAATTATTTATTAACTCCACGTGACGCAATTATTCTACATAATGGCGGGCAGCAGACCAGAGGATTCATAATTTTTGACGTATGACGTTAGCTGTCAATATGCCTTCTCTATGCTTGAACAATGGCTCGAACTCAGAGTGAAGGACGCCATCTTGCAAGTGTTGCAAGTAGTACCTACCGAATAACTCGAAATTAATTTTATTTTAGCAAGTCATTTATTGCGATTTGTGAGTTTATTATATTTTTAATGAACTTTCTGTATTTTTTGGTTTTTCATGGTTTAGTGTACAAGATCAGGCCCAAAATGGACCATCTCCTTTATTTATTGAAGTTTTTTTAATGATATGCATGTAATTAACTTTCCAAGTATTTTTTTTATTAAATTAGCTAGGTAACGTAAATAATTGGCTCTTCTTTAATTAAGTTACCACCTCAAATTAAGCTAAAAATTTGAGGGGGGAGGGGGCTGACGCTCACATCTTCCCCCCACCATTTTTGAATCTAGGAAATGCATACTTTTTTTATTATAAAAAAATCAAGTTTCCAAAAATTATAAAGTGACTACCTCAAATTAAGCTGAAATTTTTTGGAGGAGAGGTTGGTGACTCCCCCAACTTTCCCCCCAAATATGGCTGTAAAGAAGTGCATACTTTTTTTTGAATTATTCTTTTAAGTTTCAAAATTTTTAAGGTTATGACGGAACTAAAATACTGTACAAGCTTCTTTTATCTTATCTAAATTATTTAGATAATTGCTACCTTTTAAGGCAGGAAGTATTGTAAATAAATGTCGAAGGGACCCCCTTCGGGCGTCCCTTTTTCCGCTTGGTTATTATACAATCCAAACTAACCTATACCTACCAATCCATAGTGCGTCGACTTGTTTTATTCTTTGAGGTGTTTTTTAAACACGCGATTTGCGGATGGATTACTGACTCTTGGCTTAGTTTGACAGTGCTACCAATATAATAAGGTTAGTTCGAAACTACTTTTTCGCTATTGTTAGCCCTGTTTGCCTGTTTGGCTGCATCTTCCGCAGCGCCGGAGATGTCCCGATTCAAAATTAGGCCCAAAAATCAAATTACATCTACTTAAGTTATTTATTTTTTATAATGTAGTTTAAAACACACACACACACACACACACACACACACACACACACACACACACACACATATACATACACTTAAGACTTCGAGCGCTTACACATTAACCAATGAGACCACATAACCTTAAAATTTTTAGAGATTTAGAAAAATAATTTTAAAAAAGTAAGTACTTTATGAGAGCAATATTTAATTTGGGGGGACGAATGAGAGTGTAGAACCCGTCCTCCCTTCAAATTTTCACCTTAATCTGAGACGGTAACTTTACAATTTTAGAAAAGGAGATGGTCCATTTTGGGCCTGATCTTGTACACTAAACCATGAAAAACCAAAAAATACAGAAAGTTCATTAAAAATATAATAAATTCACAAATCGCAATAAATGAATTGCTAAAATAAAATTAATTTCGAGTTATTCGGTAGGTACTACTTGCAACACTTGCAACATGGCGTCCTTCACTCTGAGTTCGAGCCATTGTTCAAGCATCATTCAAGCATAGAGAAGGCATATGCATATTGACAGCTAACGTCATACGTCAAAAATTATGAATCCTCTGGTCTGCTGCCCGCCATTATGTAGAATAATTTCGTCACGTGGAGTTAATAAATATTTTTTGCAATGAAATAAAGATGAGTTCGTGGATTTGATTAGTCAAAAATGGTTTATTTTTCTTTTTTATCTTATTTTATCACTGGTACAAAACCAGGCCCAGACTACATACAATTTTGGATCGTCTCCTTTTCACATTACTCTTGTACCTTTAAAAGTGGTTTATTCGACCCAATGCAAAAATAATCATTAAAATGGGCTCATAAACATACGAATATTAATGTTATATTATTATAAATAAACACAAACGTATTGGTAAACACCACCTTTTTTTAATCGATTTATAAAAGTACATGAACTAAATAATATACAAGTAACCATAAACCAATTTATATACCCACAAAAATGATGTTAAGTCGGGAGCATAAAAATAGAAACTAGCAACACTGACAAAAAAATTACGTAATTTGGTTACAATAAAAATCAAAATTGAAATTTAATTAAAAATATGTTTATTGGTTACTTGCCTATGATATGTGATGTTTTTTGAGCTTTTTACCCTTCCTTTATAATTCCGGCACAGTTTAATAGCACATTTCGTCATGTTATCCCTCTTATTTGTTTATTTAAATTGCGCGCGTAATACGTAGTGACACGAAAGCGGCGCGATCGGCACTAATTGGCGGGAAAGTACTTCTGCGCCAATAGTTGGCGCAGCTTTTTTGACACGTCTTCGCGGATTCGATTATCCATCTAGATACTTATACATCAATGTTATTATCATATTTCAAATATTTCACTTCAATGAGGGTAACCGTTTTTGTGCTCACCAGTTGGCGCCACTGCAGACAGCGGTCATGCTGTCAAAGTTTTTGTCAAAAATATAGCTGTCAAAGTTTGTTTATTGTCTGGCGCCAAAACAAAGTTTACGATAATATATCGAGAATGGTGGAACAACGTGGTGGAGAATGCTCTAGGCCTCCTCAATAATGAGGAGAGAACCGTATTCAGTAGTGGGTCATTAATGGGTTGTAGCCAAACTCGATAAAAAAGCTTTATGTTGACAAAAAATGTTCTTGTAAATAGTAAATAAACTAACCTCTGAATTAGTTGTTCTTTCAGGCCGCTTAACTTTGCACCTCTTTTTCTTAGCTCTTCTTTTAAATTACTTACGTTCATTGACTCGTAACTCGAATTTGCCATTTTTAATTAAATTAAATAGCCCGCCCATATATAAACATTGACAAGTGACACTTGTCTGAATACTATTCAGTGAATAGACAAGAGATAAGTGACAGGCAGACCACCCTCTACACTAGCGGCCTCTAGCGGCGAATCCACACGCGGTTACCCTCATTCCGTCACTCTGGGTATTCTCATTCTTCAAATTTTTGGTTGATTTGAAAAAGTTCAATCTACTGCAGTATCCTTACTTAGGTACTATGGTAGAGCTTAAAATACATACATAGACATAGCGAAATAAGAGTAACATGTACCTATCTATATTTTAATACATTTTGTTTTAAATTCTCACGTCAGTGAAAATGGGAAATGGTACAAGTTCAAAACTCGAAATGTAATTAGTAATAGTAAAAATAATTATTTACCTTTAGCAAATAATTATTATGTTTCAATGTATCCTCAGCAATGTATCGATATTATCGATGTAAACATGTCTGTCTACAACACTTAAAACACATAATTTGTAAAATTTTCGAAAAACAAGACGAAATAGGGTGTCTAATCTGGTCAGTACGATTTTATTTACACAACATTTAGTCATATTATGGATCTTTCCCCAGAATAACTCTTTTAATCAGAGAAAAGTAGTGAAACGACAACCTCGGGTCATCCTCGGATTTCTTCGAACTATGACTTTTACACCCATAAACCACACACGCCATGACTTCTCGATTGTATATCGTGTTAGTTTATCCGTAAATTTCTGCAAATACTAGAAAGATTTACTGAAAACTTGTCTCCAAAGTTTACACCAGTTAGTAACCATGATGGAGACTCGAGCTTGAAAAAGCGGTGCCGTTAGCCGTCTGAAGTTTTGAAAAAACAACGGATGACGTATAGTTTTCTTTTTTTAGCACACGCCAACTTGACATAAGTCTGAGAAAGACAGATAACGTATAGATTGTACAACTTATTACTACCTCTCCATAGTTTATCATTACTCTGAGTTACTAAAGATTTCGTCTCTTTTTATCCGAGGTACCTACGCTCTGAAGCCTGGCTTCTGCCCTCTAGTGTAATATCTCTATGACAGCCATAGCATCCATGAAAATATAGCAATTGTCTATGTGTTGAAGTTTTTTAAAAGGCAACACTAGGTACACTCATATAAAGAAAAAAAAGAAACAGAACAGAAGTGGTTCCTTCATGACGGATGGGATGCAAAGTATTATTTAGTTCAAGTTTTGATTTTAAATTTTAGTGAAAACTACCGTAGTAACTGCTATGTCTAGAATAGTTCTTCTCCAATAAAAGTGTAAATTTTGGAGTTTCTTCATATTTTACTTTCTCAGGTCGTAGTCGGTCGATTAACGCCGAGACAAGTGTATCCCTATTCCTTTGTGATCCATAAACTTAATACCTAGTTTTCTACCGATATTTTTGAATTTGCGTGAATCTTTTTGTATTCGACTTAGCGGACTTAAATAATCTGCTTAAGTGTGTAGTTAGTGATTTATAATTAAACTAATGATTTGGTTGAATAGTAACCTCAATCAAGCGGAAGTGATTAGAATCCAACCTGACTAGTTTGTTTTATGTCTATTCAAATATTAGTTTCTATAAAACTGTTTAGAAGGCAAAGTTTGCTACACTTTGTGAGGGTCTAATAAGTGCGTGTAAAAAAATAATGGTAGAAATCGGAGCTCCTCAACAATCAGCTGATGATAATTTGGATAACGCAGAATGGTATTGGGGTGATATTTCTAGGTAAGATGATATTTTTTGTTTCTTTAGTAGGATTTGTCACAAAAATAATCGAGGAAAATCAAATCAAGACTAATGTAAAACTTTAGAGGTGACAACTATATAAATAACAATTAAATAAACAAAAGTAGTATGTATTAAGATAATTATTTTGTGTTACAGAGAGGAAGCAAATGAAAAACTTCGCGATACTTGCGATGGTACCTTCTTAGTGAGAAATGCATCAAACAAAGATAGTGGATATACTTTAACAGTAAGAAAAGGTGGCACAAATAAGTTAATAAAAATCTACAATCAAAATGGGCGATATGGTTTCTTTGAGCCCTTTGAATTCAACTCAATTGTTGATTTGGTTAGGTTTTATACTGAATATTCATTGGAACATTGCAATAGTAGTCTTGATATTAAGCTTATGTACCCACTCTCCAGACATCAAGAAAATGATGTTGGTGAAATGAACGATGAGACCCTAGAAACTCGATACAAGGAGATTCACAAAGAATTTGTACTAAAGACTCGAGAATATGATGAACATTCTGATAGATATATGAGGCTACGAGAAGAAGTAAAAAGTAAGAGGCAAGCTCTGGATGCATTCAAGGAGACTGTAAAAGTTTGTGAAGAACATCTAAAGTTACAAGAAACCACTCTGTGCAATGATGCCCAGCCACACGAAAGAAATGATCTTATGGAAAACAATAGACAACTCATACTGAGAGTAAATAGTATAAAACAAGCCAGAACACAATTACATCTTTTATTGAAGGAAACAGTTGAATCTAACTTACTATTAGAAAGAGAGATTACTAAATTAAAATCAGACATCATTTACCTTTATAAAGTTAAAGATTGCTATAAAGTGTATGTACTATGTATCAATTAGTAATTTATATTTATTCCTTGGCTTTTGGTCAACAATATTACTGATTGCAGGAAATAAGTTGTTAAATTAATTATTCAATGAATACCCTTTTCCTTAAATTAATGTGTTATAATTATAAACAATAATTAGTATTCTAGATGGAATGTCCACAAATTACATATAAATATGTGAGATTTTCATGATATCCGTTTTGTTCTTACAGGTGGTTGCAAAGACGTGGAAAGAGTGAAGAATATTTACAAGCCTTAGAAGAAGACAATATTCACAAGCTTGAAGAACTTTATGCACACCAGGAAAGTATAACTTGGAAGGTTGAGAATTGCACACGTGAAATGGCAGAGAAGCTTTTACAAGGAAAGCCACAAGGCACTTTTCTAATAAGACCAAATTCTACTGGTCAACTAGCATTATCAATATGTTGCAACAACATTGTATACCATTGTATCATATATAAGACTGAAAGAGGTTATGGATTTGCTGAGCCTTATAATATTTATAAGTAAGTTATTTACCATAAATTCTTTCTAATTGTTTTTCTCCCACATACTTGAATCCCTGAATGAATACCTGAATCCATGGGCATTTATATCTTAATCTAATAACCTCCAGTATTTTTTAGTGTTAATGATAGCAGATATAACGGTAACATTTTGTTTCAATAATACAATTATTTTAAATGTAAAAGGGTATTCACGGTTTTGAATTTTTCAGTCTTTCATGTTCATGGATCATGTTCAGTTCAGTCTATCCATGACCATGATATGCAACTAGGGCAAAATATTGGTCATTAAAAAAATTCAAAATCATGAGTACCCATTTGCATTTAACAGCTGTGTCTGTGATGATATATAATACATAATTTGTTTTTTTTTTTCAGAACCCTTAATGAGCTTGTCTTACATTATGCTGTTAACTCATTAGAAGAACACAATGACCAACTTAGGACTGCACTAAAATACCCAGTTTATGCACACCTGGTTAAGAAACCAGAAAAGAAGCAAAATGAAACAGTGCATCAAGAAAGTCAGCCACAGGACTCCTCACAATTAGAATCTCAGCTTCAACCGCGTAGGCAGCGGAAACGACAGCAGTAGTTGCTTTGCTGTAGCGGTATGGGCTTTAATTTTTCACCTAGTCATTTTGTATGTAAAACGACTGGTTAAAATTGGGTATTGTGAGGTGACGTGGTACGGTTCTGTGATTATTAACAGATCAAAGCCATACAATAACAAAGATTCTAAACTCTTGGCTCCAGATGGACATTAATAGAGTCCATCTATGTAAGCAAGATTTTAAGTGATTTATCTGCAATTTAATTGCAATATTTTAGTGACTCGTATTAAGGGATTGTGTCCTATAATGTGAGTGTTTTGTGTGTTAATTGTATTATGTAAGATTGTGATATCTTCTTCCTATATAATGTCAATCTTGAAGCCTTAAAATATCCATGTCAAAAATTTTGGTTAATTTTACATACAGGTAAATATTGCATCTAATAAGTGATCTTTTATTCTATCTGAAAGTTTCAAAAGCATATGAAGGAACAATTTCTGCAATTTGGAATATAACTTGGAAGAAGGATATAAATAACAGTGGTATGGTTAAATAAATAATGTTTTTAATTTCTCAAATTGATGCTCAATAAATTCTAGTTTGGAGACCATCTTACTAGTCCTTCATGTTATGACATCCAAATATTTGTATTTTTCGTCATACATCCGTTTTCTTTGTGATGCAACTTTGACATTAAACCTATTTACTCAAAACTCAATTTTACAAAACATTTGTCACATGGCACTTCCTTTTATATCCTTCTTGTATTTTGTATATAACTAGACTGTACAAATATATAAGTGTACTTTATACAGATATTGATGTATTGTATACATTTAATATATTTTATATCTGAATAATTAGCAACTAAATGCTAAATTATTCATATTTAGGTTGTTATTTTTTGCAAACTAAGTGTAGCACAATATCGACACTATGGATGTCAATGATGTCATACCTAATCGTCTATTGATTTTTGCAAAATCCACTTCAATAATAATAGTTATGTGTAATGACAAGTTATTATTGAAAAAAATATTTACAAGGACAGTAGTTAGTTGTCTTTTGTAATTTTTTAATGAACTGTAAAAAAATTCTACTGCTGAGGCCCACCCCTATACTCAGTAGATCTGGATTTTTAGTGATAGTTCAAAATAGGAAAGTTATTCAGCAGGCCCAAGTTCTCATACTCAATTTGACATAACATTATAAAATAACTCACATACAAAAAATATCACAAAAAACCTACTTTAACAGGGACAATGTAATAAAATGATAACATGATCAATATAATTGAAGTCAATTAAATACGCATTATTGGGGATTATTCAATAACTAACTGTCATAAATTTATTTTATGTATGTCCAATCCAGTGGTCAACCAATTAAAAAAATTACATAGCATAGAACTTTCAAGGTACCACTGCCACCAAGTCAGGATCTGATGATGGAATCCAAGGGAAATATAAGGAAACCTTCAAATTCTAAAGGCATGTTCATAGGTCCCTATAATTTCTTATACTACTTGTCGATGTTTATGTTGATTTTGTTTTTGTTAAAATTATAATGTAACAACAACCACTGGGTCTGACTGGGTAATGTGTCTAAAACTTATCAAGAATGTCAATTCCAATTTTCGTTATACATTATTAATTGCCAAGTTTCCTCTAGGCGATATAAGATGTCTGAGAACTAATTCGTATTTTACTAGAAAAATAATGAGTTATTTATGATTAAAATTCTTTCAGTTAGTACGAATTACGACTTGAAGCCTTACGTTTGTGTAAGAAAATAACATGTTAATTGTTTTAGACACTAAAAATGTTTAGAAATTCTCCTTGCAATTATCATCTGTATTAAAATCTGTTTATAACTGAACAATATAAAAGCATTCCCTTAATTTTATTATGAAGTAGAATAATGAACTCATAAATAGTGCAATTTTCCTTATTCGTTATGTATATTTTTGATTGATGTGAATAGAATATTGATACATATTAGACGGTTCGAAAGCGCAAATTAAAATTAATGATACCTCAATAAAATTATTGAAACTTACAGGCTTATACTGAAATAAGTATGCTTTGGGAGACCTACGCTTTAGCATTCACACTTAAAGAAAACTTTACGCGGGATTTTTTAACTGATATAATATTATCTTTTTTAATATGCTGGTTGAAATAAATGAAATTAAAAATATTAAACCTACACTTTCTAAAATGCACAACTGAAAACTACATCCGAATCGTTGGAGCAGATTCTAAAAATAAGCGAAAGCAAACACACACAAACTGACAAAACCCTAAAATCATTTATAGGTGATCCATTGCATTAATAAATGGTCCCAATAATATTTTTTCGTGTATTTCAAAAACAGATAATTTATAATTTTATTAATTTCTTACTGCAATAACGCTAAGCTATTATGTTTGGTCTATTTGGTACAGTCATGAACTCCTGTTAAATTTAATGTTTTCTAAGTTTGTTATTAAAAGTTAACATAAAACGGTTATGAAAAGTCATTCACTAAAACAAGACAATGGGCCTAACTTTTTGTACAAAATGAAAAAGATTGTTTGTTAACTGTTTTGTTAAATGTTTGCTATAATAACATTTGTGGTAGGTATACCAATATACGCGTATTATTTATTGTATAATAATTTTGTAATTTATGTCATATCAAAGTGGCAAATGGTCATGTAAGTTGTCTAGTATTGAGTGTTGAGCCGCTTGCACATAGATACCAAGATTTTTTATAGGCGCCGTTAAAAAGAATTACTTTCTTTAGGTAAGTGATAGATGTTTTTCTGTTTATGAGAACTAAGATGGAATTGCTCAGAATTAAGTGTCACTAACAGATTTAGTGGTGGCATCACCCCAAGCGTTTAATTTCTGCCGCCTTAAATTCTCTTGTTGATGTGCTGACGATTTTTATGTCATAACCATCAAAATTTTTGGTAAACATCTATGATGTAACAAAGTATATAACATTCATTTGGTTAAATTAAAAGAATTGGAATTTATTCACCTTGATTATTATATAGGTCCGTAATTTATGTTTCCATTACAGATCACTAACTTTTACCTTGCTTACGTGGTAAAAGCTTTTGTATATTATGTTTTGTTAAAAGAAACATTTTCTTTTATTGAACTAAATTTTAAATACATGTACATACTTACAAAACATAAAAAAATATCATTTAAGTGTTGTGCAATGATTTTTTAAATGTTCAATATCAATTGCAGAATTATATTATTGCTTTAAATCTGTATCATACTATTTAGTTACTGTACCTAGGTAAGATGTAAAGGTGAGATTATTGGAGTTATTTTTATAATTGTGCCGATTATGATATTTATATAGTTATTAAAAAGAATTGTATGTATTAAAGGTATATTGTGTTAAAAGATACTTCCTATCAGAATGAACATAATGTATGAATGCGTTTGTAATTGCAGTTTTTGCAAAGTAGATAATCTAATATGATCTCAAGTAAGAATTAGCCCACAAAATTTATTTTATGGTGATAATACACATTAGAAATTAATAATGAACCAAATCTGAATGCATGAATAGATACTGTTACTGTCGCCATTTTATAATATAGGCTAAGTGTTATTAAACAATATATCAATAATTATTTGTGAAGTATTCTTTATAACTCATTTAAAAGTTACCTAATCGTTTTTCTAAATTCCTGACTTGTTTTGTAGCCAATATTTAAAATGTTCAATGGTTAACACGCCGGATCGCTGTTCCGTGGTTCCTGGGTTCGATTCCCGGCGGCTCGGTGGTTTGATTTGAATGGTGAGTTTTCCGTTCTCGGTCTGGGTGTGTATCCTTATCTTGTGTGTTGTCTATGACACCCACGACACGGAATCCTAGTTTGGGGCTATGAGCGTGTAGCGTTATTATTATTGAATATGACTATGACCTATGACTATGTTCTTGACACACGTCCTGTTTTTATGGTAATAGCCGGCCGACGGGTAAACAGACGAGACACCTGATAGTAGGTGTTCATATGCTGGGAGTTTTTGAGTTATCTCTACTTATCGCTAGGGCTTGTTTCACCACTTCCTGATAAAGTGTGAAATAGCTATATGACAGCTGTTATGACTTTATGACTATCCACAAGATAAAGGCCGCTGATAACTTTATTGTGGTGCTGTGCACCACCAACCAAACTCCCTGTTAAGGGCGTCAATAGACGTCCGATTTTTCTCTCCAATAGTCTGATCAGACAATCGGAAGGCACTCGCGCCATACATTTTGTTTGAATACATAATACATGTCCGATTCGATTGTCTGAATTTGTCTAATCCGACTATCGGAGAGAAAAGTCGGACGTCTTTTGTAGCCCTAAGGGCCGGTTTTTTCATACAATCGTAAGGCGCTCGTGCCATACATTTTGTACATACACAATACACGTCCGATTCGAGTGTCGTCCGATTCTATTGTCTGTGTGCTTAGTGCGAGTTGCTTCGAAAACTTCACCTACACGTCATCCGTCAAAACGTGAGTGACGGTGACTATCGAAAAGTTGCGAGTACGAGTGTCAAACGTCATAACCAAGTCGATCGCGTATCGGCACGTTTATTCACACGTTCATTCGCAGAAACCATTTATTGTTATGTTGGCAACAAAACGTCGTGAGAGAATCCTACCAAATAAAGAAGGTATTTCTTTTCTTAATAAAGTATTAATGAAAAGTTACTATTCAAACTGTAATGCTTATATCGCCATTTTTAATAGATAAACGTTTGTTATAATAATGCCATAGAGAAAAGCTAATGTTTTAATTTTAATAGGAACATAGATAAATGTAATTAGTGAATTCATAAAAATTTCATTAAATAAAATAAGGAGCCCGGCTTCATTTGATTGCCGCGCCGCCCGGTGCAATTCTTTGCACAAAAATTAAAAATCTCTTAAGATGACTATTTATTTCTTTAATTATAGCGATATCGCCAGATTATAATCCCGCTCATCTTGAGCAACAGCCATAAACAATTTCTAAGGAAAACATGGACGTATAAAGAGAAGGACGTCAATAGTCAATAGTCAATATTTTTTATTGCAACATATGGTGTACATAAGGTCTTACAATATGATATATTTACAGAGGCACACATATGGACCCTAATTGGGTATAGCAATGTAGTTGGTGGGAGCAAACCGACCTGTTTTATAATAATACGTTGTAATTAAGAATTAAGAATTTCATGTATCACATTCTATTTAATTTTCATCAATATATTCTTCTAGTTTATAGTAGCATTTTTGTATTAAGAATTTTTTTAATTCAGTATCGAAATTTGTGTCGTTATATATTAGTCTTATTTTATTAGGTAATTTATTAAATATTTTTACACACATTGCGTATGGTCCGGAACTATATAATTTTAATTTTGCAGCAGGTATGACTAGTTTATTCTTTTGACGGCTCTCGTATCTACATGATAGATTATGTCGAAAAGTAAAAAAATCTGGGTATTTTTTGACAAAGATACAGGCCTCCAGGATGTATATACATGACATTGTAAGCATATTGTTCTTAATAAAATGTGGCTTGCAGGTATCGATATTATTAAGGTTTTCTAAGATACGGATGCACTGTTTTTGAAGAGTGAACACATGGTGTGCGTCCACGCTGTTGCCCCAAAGCAGAATGCCGTATCTTAACCATGAGTAAGCATAAGCATAATATGCGGACATTGCCGTCTTGAGGTCTGTAACTTTTCTTAGTTCCCTTAGGGCATATGTGAAGCTAGACAGTTTATTTCTTAATTTTTGTATATGGTGCTTCCAATTTATATGCGAGTCAATTTCTAATCCTAATAAAGAGAACGCGTCTACACATTCTATGTTTATATTGTTATAAGTATAATTTATATCAAGGGAGGTTTTTTGGTACGGTCTATGTAGCATTATTTTTGTTTTATTGAAATTTATGTCAAGGTTGTGATCGTTCATCCAGTCAATTATAATATTAAATATGTCAGTGAGTTTTCCATTTAAATTGTCATTATTATTATACGATGTCAAAATTGAGATGTCATCAGCAAATAGAACACAGAAGTCATTTAATAATTTTGGGAGGTCATTTATATAGATTAAAAATAGTATACATCCGAGCACACTACCTTGTGGGATTGAGTTATGTATTTTAATATTGTTTGATTTTATTTTTTCAATTTTCCCAGCGTCCGAATCAAAGTATTCTATTTCTACTACTTGTGAGCGATTTTGAAGGTACGAGCTGAACCATTTATGTGTTATACCGCGTATTCCTAGGTCATATAATTTGCTTAAGAGGATATTAAATTGTACTTTGTCATATGCTTTCGTCATATCTAGTAGAATTCCAATGGCGTATTTTTTATCATTAATGATGTCAAGTGCTTTTTGTATATATTTATAAACCGCTAATATCGTTGAGCGTCTTTTCCTAAAACCATTCTGGGAATCGTCATATAGATTATATTTTTCGCAAAAAGAATTTAGGCGGCTTTGCATTACTTTTTCGAAAATCTTCGAGGAAGTTGGTAGGAGGGCTATTGGCCTATAATTGTTAGGGTCTTGTTTGGATAATTTTTTATGTATAGGCTTAACGATTGCCGTTTTCAATAGGTCCGGAAAAGTACCTTCTGACAAAGATTGGTTTATTAATATGTAATAAGGTAAGGTCAATTCCTCTGCACATTTTTTTATAAGAATAGGTGGTAGCTCATCTATACCGTATGAATATTTAGATTTAAGGCGTTTTAAAATGAGGAATATTTCGCGTGGTTCGGCCTGGCTCAGGAACATCGTGTACTCGTGTCGGTTCAGCGGTGGGCGTCCTCGCACTGCGCGGGCGCTCGCCACACTGCTAGCCCCTCCCATCGATGCAAAGAAGTTATTAAAATGGTTTGCTACCTGAGTCGGATCGGATGTTATCGTATTGTGGATTTTTAGCGAAATATTGTTTTTTGGGTGGCTTACGGTTTTATTGGTGCGTTCTTTTATTATTTTCCACATCGACTTTGTTTTATTCACAGAGTTTTTCATTTCTGTTATATATCGATTACGCTTTGATTTAACTACTGATTTTTTTAATATTTTAGTATATTTAATGTAGTGGTTCGTTAAAATTGGATTTCTTGAATACGTGACAAGTGTTTTAAGTAATCGTTTATTTTTACTTGATATTTTTATGCCCCGGGTTAACCATTTATATTTTCTATTTGATTTTAATTTTATAATTTTTTTAGGTATATGTTTATTAAGAATTTCTTGTAATTTGTTATTAAATATATTATAATTTTCGTTAAGGTTATTTGAGTTATTTAATAAAGTATGCCAGTCTATAGTTTTTAAGTCATTTTTGAATAGATTTATGTTATGTTCATTAAATATTCTTTTTTCAATTTTCCATTGCGCTGGTTTGGTTACATTATTTATTACATTTTGTACCTTCGCAACTACACTTTTATGGTCCGAAAAACCGTAGTCGTGGACATAGGTAAGTATATTGCTTTTGTCAAAGTTGGTAAATAGTAGGTCTAGACAAGTTGATGTGGAATTTGTTACACGGGTGGGTTCTTTTATAAATTGTTTAAAATTGTACTGCATAAATAATTGTATCAGTCGGTTAGACGTAGTGTCATTATGACAAAACTGTGACCCCGTAATGGCGGCGGTTAGATATGAGTGAGTGAATCATGGGGTTGTCAGGTTAGCCAAATATTTTACCAATAAAACGCAGTTAAAAAGAAGAAAATATTTTAATTGTTAAAAATTTGTTTTTACAAAAAAAGGGACCGACAGAGACCAGCAGAGATAACCCAAAAACTAAAAAAGGTGTAAAGTTCTCGTCACTACAAATTAAAATTAAACATAACTCAACTGCTGTAAATCAGTGAACAATTCCCTCGACTGTCTTTCGGCTCATCAGATCGACTCCAGACCGTCATTAAATTGTTGAGCTTTAATAAACCTAATGAAAACATTAACAAATACATACACTGGTCGCCCCTACAATTTTCGAAAGTTCCTCTCGATTTCTCTAGGATGCCATCATCAGATCCTGGTGGCCTCAGGCGTGACAACAGTACCAAATAAAATCAAAGAAATTAGAAATATTTTCAATAAATTAAAACATCAAAATACTGCAATCGGCCATTGTGTCTGAAACACGAAAGACAGCCATAACTTGACGATGACGTCAGTCTTCAGTGAGCGATCAAACTTCACTATATTTAGTTGTTGTTACCGTATTACAGCATACTCATCTGGAATGATTTTAATAGTTTATTATGTATGTTAAATCAATTCTACTCGATTTAATAATAATGAAAATAGGCTTTGATAAGATATATGTATAGCTCAAATTTGCCCAGGATTGATATATTGGTTTTGAGTAATTTCCCCGCAAAAAAATACAGAATTTAGCTCGTCTTGTAAGTAGGTACATTATTGTATAAAAAAATGTTTATATCACTAGATACAACCACCTTAGTTAAAAAAACTTGTTTTGAACTCAAATGACAAATGATATTTTATTTTACTTTTATAGGGTATTGTACAATAACTTTCATTGTTTATTTTTGAGTCAAGCTCCCCAACATCATCTGAGTTTTTAGTTTAGGTTAAGAACCTGATACCTACAATTAGAGTAGCGAATGGGTATAGCTAGAAAGCACCTAATATTGTATTACTTCTAAGTAGACACGTAACAGGTATCTGTTAATAATCATATACCTATTATATTTATTTTAAATATTATTTTCTTGTTTGGAACATGTAAAAACACTTTGTTGGGGTTTGTTATCGATGTATTTTTACACAGAGGTACTGTAGGTATACTACTAAATCTTTTTGGAATTAATTTTAATTACAAATTTTGTTAAGTTCCTTCACCATGCCTATACATATTATGACATATTCTTGACTGAGTAATGACGTCAGAGCTGACGCCATGACACCTGCAAGCGTTTTTCGCGGTCTCTGAAAAAGTATTAGAAAAATAGCTGTAAACTTGGTTAAACTATAGTTTATTACGGAAATAAAGGTTTTTTAGTCAATAGTGAACGTCTACCCCGTTTATAGAAGAAGATTTCAAAATCTTTCGTCATGCCTATTATCAAAATCGGCTCATAAACGACGAAAAAATTGCTTAACAAACATAAGAAGAATCATAATATACCTACATATATATGGTCGAATTGAGAATTTCCATATTTTTTGAATTCGGTAAAAAAATTAACAAAGTCAAAATCAAATTTTAAATTATTACACTAGGCAACAAAAAATCTTTTTTTTTTTCTCAGAGATCTGATTATGTGATTCGGAATCACCATGCTAGAGAGAACTATGGAAGTAAATAGAAAATCACATACACGTAAGCATAGTTTTTATGAGACAATTTCTCATTTAATTTTTTTAAAGATTTCAAGTGTATTTAAAATCAGTCCGGAGTCCTCCTTTAGTCGTGTATAAATCTTTAGCTTTAAAATGGAGACTGCAAGTAACACTATATTTGTTTGGAACCCAATTATTTTCGCCGTTACAATTTCGAATTATTAAAGTCGTTTCTCCATATTAAATTTGCCTTAGAAAATCTGGTAAAAAATAAATAACTTATAAAAGAATTTATAAAATAAATAACTCAAAGTGACCAAATTTCCCACAATCTCGGTAATATGCTTACGTGAATACTGACAACACTGAACTTTAGTTGTCTTTATGATCGTCGAAAATGAAATTTTATTTCGATATTTTTTAAATAGATAAAGAGAATAAATTAATAAATTACCTATAAAACGTGATTCCAGGATTTTTTTCCCTTTGGTCACTTTGGTTTTTGCAGAATTTCACCACGCAAGACATCTTTTTTGACCTACTATTTTCTCCACGTTACGTATCGGCCGCGTTGACGTTCAAACTCGTAATGGCCGACTGGTGTGTCACACATTGACATGCTGGCTTGTACGGATAGCGACCTGGCCGACCTGACCGACACAGCTTGTTGTTTAGCGAGGCTCCGTCCTTCTCTTTATACGTCCATGAAGGAAAATGAATCATTTCTGTCCAAATCCAATGAAATACATACTTTATTAATAATAATAAATACTTACGTATGTAAAGTTTTAAATAGTGAGACTGTCAACTGGTAGGATAAAAAAAGAATAAGTTTTTGTATTAAACTGTCTGAAAAAATGGTGATTTTGTTCTATGTCGTTTATATTACATTGTGTAAAACGGAATAATAAAACCACGTTATAATTATAAACTAGACTTTTAATACAACATTCCAACAATTTCAGCCATTAATGCACAATAATTTTAACTATTTTAAGTCAATCTCACATTAAAATGTACCTATATCTATGATGATATAGAAAAAATAATTCATAAATATCGTAATATGTACATTATTGTCTTTGTTTTAAGTAAGTATTTCTTGATTAGATGTTTTTTGTAGGTTAGTAAATGTAAATATTTATTTTATCCCATATTTCACTTGTTTTTGGCTGAGTGTAAATACACCAACGCCATATCCAGAAAAAAATATATTGTCTATCATAAAAAGTATTCACCGGAACGCGAACAACACAAATACCACTTTTCTATAATTTCATTCACTTTGAGATTTGTGGCCGTAATTATGCTCCCAGCAAATACAAATATCCAGACAGAATTTTCAACAAACAAAACAAAAGTGTAATTAAAATAATAGACCATCTTTTTTATGATTTCACTAGTAAATTACACGTGAAAACTTTTCGATAACACGTTCCCTGAGTTTTCGCAAGTTAAGTATACGAACTGTCAATTATGCCACTTGTACTCGCGCAATGTTCGAGAAACCATACGTAAACGTGACGTTTACCACTGACAGTTGACTTTACTTTCGTAAACGTGATCGCGTGAACTCGTACTCGCTATTTTGATTCCTTCACGTTTCCGCTAGATGTCTCTGCTTCGATCCCATACAAATTTTAGTTTACGTAGTGAGCACGTTATGTCAAATAAAACTCGTACTAAGCACACTGAATTTGTCTGATCAGACTATCGGAGAAAAATCGGACGTCTATTGTAGCCCTAATGGGGGCTTTACATTATACAATTTGCAGAGCGCTAACTGAGCTAGCGTGCTAAAATCACATAGTGTAAAGGCAGTTAGACAGTAACTAGTACTGCACATTGAGATACCTATAGTAAACCCAACTTAAGACTGAAACGAAAGAGGCGCTGTCGGACGCATTTGACATTCATTTGACCAATCATTGCACACTAGTAACTGACAGATGAATGAACACAACGTACTTATGAATGACTTTTCGTTAGTTCCAATTTTTGCCATTTCAGAGTTAAGTTGGGCGGACTGTACTATGTAGGTACTAAAGGTACTGCAGCGTAATGTATGAAAACACTAGTTAGTGCACTGAGTTAGCGCTCTGCAAATTGTATAATGTAAAGCCCCCATTAAGGCTACGTCCGCACAGGCAAGTGGCTTTCTTAGCGCCTAGTGCCTAGCGAGCTACCTGGCGAGTAGCTGAGGAAAACAAACGTTCTAGAATGTTCGCGAACGACCGCACTGCGCGCTTAGCACCTAGCTAGTCGCTTGGCGTGTATCGAGGTAAACAAACGTGTTGGTTTTTTGTCACCAGGCGCGAGGCATTTTACAAGAAACAAATGGATGAAATATTAATTACATCAGTTTTCAAAAGAGGACCTCTGTAGAATCCAGCTAATGAACTCCATAAAAATGCGGTTGTCCTAAAGAAACTACGGGAAGAGGTAGCAGTCGAAGTAGAAATTAGTTAATTTTCCTTGAACCTTAAAGAGAAGTAGATCAAATGTTTCTGTGGTCATACGCAGATATTCGTAAAATTTGTCGTCAAAATTACGCAATTGTTTATACAGAACATTAAACTCCCCATGACTTGATAGTACTTTACGTATTTATGTCGTGAACCCAACATGATGGATAAGGCCGTGAAATAGTATATTTTAAAGATGAATTTTCTGTAAGTAGCAGTTTAAGAGCTACTTTTGAAAGTGACATCTCGTCAACGCGTCGAGAAGCAAATGACCAAAACACCTAGCGACTCACCACGTAAACCACCTTCAGTGCGGACATCGTATATCCTAGCAAGTAGCCAGAGTACAAACCACTAGGCACAAACTCTAGGTCTAGGCGCTAAGCAAGCCACCAGCCTGTGCGGACGTAGCCTAATGCGGGCTACAGACCTTCAGTTTTAACTGACATTCCTAGTGTCTACACACGTTCAGTTTTATCAGTTGTGATCTCTTTCCACTCGAAGTGACACGTTGAAATGGCTTCACCGGATGACGCTGTGATATACGCATAATAATTTACTGGAAGAGCTCAGGATTACTCCAAAAGACTATAATAACTATATAAGAATGGATGAAAAAACGTACTTGCATCTGCTTGATTTAGTCACACCTAAAATAATGAAACAAAATAATCAAATCAAATCAAAAATCGATTTATTGCCAGTTACACATATAAAATATTCATACATTAAAATTACACAGGTAGGTTTTTCTAGTGTGGCAATAGGTAGGGTTCGCCTCAGCCATTGATGTAGTCTTGCGCGTAATAGTTCGCAATTGAGATCGAACGACTTAGTTCGCTGCTCCGAAACGAACTAGTTCGCTCTGTTCGTTCGTTAGTTCGTGTTTAGTATTTCGTTCCCCGCTCTTCGCAGCAGGAGCTGTTTTCAAAACGGGCGAACTATCTGCCTTGAACTGAATGTATTTCGTTCGCTCGTTCGTTTTGATATTGTTCCTGCTGCCACGTGATTATTGAATACAATACAAACATCGCTACAATCAACAATGGACAAAAAATTATATTTATTAATCTATGAATCATAATATTCATAATTTTAGCCGATTTAATTTTATCTATAAATTAATACATGAAGCAAGAACTTTGGACCCCGTTTTACGAAAATTGCGAGGACGGAGGAGTATGAAATTCATACTTATAGTTTAGGTATATGTAGGAGAAGTGCGAACGGATAATATTTTTCAATAATAATGCTTTTAAAGTACTTTAATTAAACCGTCACCCACCTCACTCATTCGTCACGAGTCACGAACGAGTGAACTGTTAAGCGGGAAATGTGGGGATCTAGTTCGCGTAGTTCGCCTGTGGGAGTCGTTCTTGCGAACTAGTTCGTTCGCGAACTACACAAGACTACATTGATGCTGTTTTTCAGTCGACCCCTTCTCTCTGAGGTGTTAGGCGGGAGACGCGACAGTTGAGGACTCCCCAATCATCAACTATTAACTAAGTTAATTCAATTTAAGTGTTTTCTGTTATGAGAAGTGCTATATCGCCACATGAAAGGTTAACAGCAACACTTAGGTTTTGAGCAACAGGAAGAACCTACGAAGACCTTAAGTTTTCAACAATAATATATCCTCAGTCATTGCCTTAGTGCTCAGTGATTGCCACGGTCGTGGTAATCTTTTGCTTTAACTTTCCATAAGCAAGGTTCAGAACGATATATTTCTATAAATTCTTCTAACCATTCACGTTGATTTGGCATGGTTATTTTAATCCAGAACAGAAACGTGTGCTCACTCCAACGATGCTTGGGTAAAACTGACAACTGTACAGTTTTTTTGCTACACACCTTCAGTTTTAACTGTACAGTTTTAACTGCACAGTTTTATCTAATGACATTTCGATTAGATCGTCAGTTCAACTTTACAGTTTTCAGTGTTTTGCCTACACACTTACGTTTTAACTGAACAGTTCGACTGTACAGTTAAAACGTGGTTAAAACTGTGCAGTTAAAACTGAAGGTCTGTAGCCCGCATAAGAGTTGATGAAAGTATCAACTTACCTCATCTCTATGACTTACCTCGTCTGTCGTATCACTCGTTTAACATTCCAAGTGTTGCTTTCCACTAATTTTAATTTCCCTACTGTTTAAATGTCAGTCTGTCGTGCTCGTGTGTATTTGCCATAAACATAATACATATATTTATGCTACCTCACTTTCTGTACGGTAGTGATCTCTTCTTTATTAAATAAATACAATATTGCGAAAACGAATTTTTTCCCCCTTTGAACGACATACATAATTCAAACTTACTGCATTACCGTACAAAATAAAATAAGAGTTCTTAAACTATTAACATGCCGTATTGATTATGTCATAAAAAAAATTAAGCTTGCAACACTTCCATGAAAACGCGCTTCTTCTCCTCGGGCTCGGCCCAAAGAGCCTCGGCCTCGCCTCCATGTTTTTGCGCCGGCTGAACAACCGCCATTTTGTCTATCTTCTTGAAGTTCTCTCATCTCGAAACTAAAGTAAAAGAGTTTCTGTGAATTTTTGTCACAAGTTTATGGCTTTGCTATAGATTGTGGAAACTGTATTTGTGTTGTTGATCTAATGAATTAAGAGGAGATATACGCCATTAGCAGAAGACGTAAGTAACATAATTTAACATGTACCTACTGAGAAATGACGCCTTCTTATTCTTGTCTAAAAAGAGATAATTTCAGGTCATGTCGCGTTATGGAGACTGTAAAGTCTACGTCGGAGATTTGGGAAATAATGCCAGTAAACCTGAATTAGAAGATGCTTTTTCATATTACGGCCCACTAAGAAACGTTTGGGTAGCGAGGAATCCACCCGGCTTTGCGTTTGTAGAATTTGAGGATCCTCGCGATGCTGAAGATGCTGTAAGTACTTAGGATACTTTAGCTATCTGGTTACATATCTTATTTGTTCATTTAATAATAAAATAAAAGTTATCATATAACTCGGGCTTCATGCAGTGATATGTTATTTTGTTTTTAGATTCGTGGGTTAGACGGGCGGACTATCTGTGGAAGACGAGCGCGCGTAGAAATGTCGAACGGGAGCCGGGGCTATGGAGGAAGGGGTCCTCCGCCTCGCTCGCGCCCGCCGCCGCGGCCCTACGACGACCGCTGCTATGACTGTGGTGACCGTGGTCATTACGCCCGTGACTGCACTCGTCGGCGCCGTCGCAGGTGACATCTATTTTCAGGCGACATTCCTGGATGTGTATGTGATACCTTGGTATGGAATCTTGTCAGTTTGAACATCATACTTCATATGGCACAGGCTGGTGAGAACGAACATCTGAAGAACTGGTAAAAAGATTCCATCCCATTGCTTTTGATTCACATAAACCAATGATAACTATGTTATAGGTTATCATTGGCCTGTGCGCCGAGAACGAATTCTGCAGAGTCTGCACTTCTTATTGTCTGCGCTACGTAGCTTTCACTTCGCGGCGTGTACTACGCTTAAGTTGGCCGCAACGGTAACGCTCTGCGAACTACGTAGCTACAGCCTACGTGCGCTCTTCACTTGTCGAGAACTACATTGAGCATAGTGTTTGTTCTTCGCGTCGTGTCACTCGTCTGTTGTAATCACTGCGTGCACTCAGTGAGTTACACATTATTACCCATATTTGTGTTGAGAGGAGACCATCTATTGATTGCGTATAATTTACATTTGCTATGGCATAGTTTGGAACCAAATAAAAGCAAATCTTCGAGCACTGAACATACAAAACAAAAAAATTCAGTGTTTGAATCATAAATATTTAAAGTAAGTTACAGCTAATTCATTGATAACATTTTGATTGCTACTATCTTATCTTGTTACGTTGATAAACCTCAAGTCCATAGTTGATTGATTTCAATCATTGTCTAAATCAATAATAATTGTCAGGTTAAGGTTTTTTATAGCTGTTAAACTAAACTTAAGTCAATATTTAAATCCAACTAGATTCTATTCATCAAAGTTAATTAGATATGAGTAATAATGGTAGATTAAAAAATATATGTACAAAAGTGTATCTGTAATACTTATGGAAATAATTTATTTTAAAATTTGTTATGAATTCATAAAAATTGATTGGTTAATGGTTTATATTTATCAATATGAAGTAGGTTATTATCTATGAATATGAATTATCTATGAATGTAGTATTCAAATTGGAAAATTTAGCAGTCTTCTAAAAATACAGTACTTTTTCTTAGAGAGTAGTCTATTAAATGAGTCAAAATCTATCATTTACATTGAACTTTAGGCCAAAATCGTGACTAACTTGAATTAAAAGAATCAAAAAAATTGTCTGGAACAATAATTCATTGGTTTTGTAAACCCTCACCAACATTAAAACCCTTTATTGCCTAATGTGATAGTGGATACAGGTATTCATATTTTGTAAGTGTGCATACAAAACATGAAAGACCTGATAAGTTTTTCTTAAGTAATTCATTTGTTGTTTTTGCCTATATTTTACAATTCTTATCCTTGTTTAATGAAAGCATCACTTTTTTAATAATTTGGTTCTCCTTATTTCTATAATGTGGCACTCTCAACAGCTCAAATAGTAATCTCATCATACACTATGACTCTTCTCATTTATCGGTTTTCAAATTGAAGAAGATACATAAATTGTTATTCAGTATTTCTAAATCGGACGACATAATTACACAAATAAAGTAGGTACTAGGGAAGTTGTTGCTGATCTTTACTATCAATGATTGGCATCAGCCAAATAAATAAATTGAGATTCGGTTCAAAATATTGCAATGCTAATATAGTAAGTCCAGATTGGCTAGATAATGAAAGTAGAAAGTACAGACATTTTCATAAAAATGTAACACCATTAAAAGAGAAGATTGGGATAAACTTCACCAGTAAGTTAAGTGGTTTATGTGTAAATACCATGGAAACACGTATTTCTGCCATATGTCAGTAGCTTCCTAAAGAATAATATAATTTCTGTGTCATATCTGCATATTCATAAGAAAAAGTAGCACCTAACTTTCATTCCTAACATTTTTGTAGCACATTTCTGGTCCTTATTTCTTAAATGCATTTCTTCTACTTGTTTCCTACATTTTTATTGTAGTGCATTTCTTTCTCTCCAATTTCTAATGGAAAAGGTTTGCTCAGTCCGATTTGCAAATATCAGAAATTTATTTTTTAGTCTTTAGTTACTAAACATAAACATACTAAAGTTTAGTATGTTTGTTTTTTTAATGTACCCAAAATCATTCACTTTAATATGGCGGAAATACGTGCGATAATGGTTTATCTGTACACTCCCGTTTAGGTACTTGGCTAGAAGAGGCAAGTAGGTATGTCCGAATATGCGTGAACAGTCTATTCATACATCTTTATTCGCTACAAGTACTTATACACTCGTTATTGACTCTATATGGGATCTTTGACGCAGATAAAGGATTTTCTCGCCTATAGCCCTACGTTCGCGTTTACATATTTGTCTTTATTCATTTGAATAGGAAACAATGAAAAAGGGTTTTTCCTTAATGAGTTAATTATTAACAAAACATTGTTTCTACAAAAATGATAAACATAATAAGTCATAATAATTAAGAATAGTTAGTTATTTATTCTTTTGTGAGAAAAATTATATTTATAGTTGAGGAGTTCCTTTGTCTGGAACCAATCTGAGAGTATTATCCATATGCAAAATTTCTTGTCCATAAAGAAACACAAGAAGCAGTTCTAATTCAAGGCCCGAAAATACAACCATTGAAATGAATAGTCACCAAATATAATATAAAAGGGTTGATTCGTGATCGTTATCGTATGTTAATATTCATTGAGAAAATAAGGATGCTTTTCCACCAGAGATGTGCTATGCTACGTTGCTAAGGATGCGTTTGACATCCACTAATCACATTTAGCCCTTAGGGGGTTTCTAGACGGGCCAAAGTATGTGATTGGTGGATGTTAAACGCATCCTTAGCAACGTAGCATAGCACATCTCTGGTGGAAAGGCACCCTTAGCCAAATATTCAGTCAAGTATCTAAACGAGGCGTACCAAGTTTATGTGTGAACTGGTCCTAATAACATTGGTGTTGTGTTCGCAGTCGGTCGAGGTCCCGCCGCCGCACGCGCTCCCGCTCGCCGCGCTCCGGCTCCCGCTCCCGCAGCCGCTCTCGCTCCCGCTCCCGCTCCAAGGGAAGATCGATGTCGCGCTCCAGGTCACGTTCGCCGTCTAAAGATTCCAAAAAGTCCAATTAATTTTGTCATTGTTGTGTAGACGTGTGTGACGTTACATAACACTCAATTTTAATACTTAATAATAAAATATGACATCACCACAGTTGACTACGTGAAGTGTGATTTTTTTAACTTCATCCACACAATAATATCATTCCTAAGTAGGTATTGACTTGTAAGGTACAATTTGAGTAAATATTGGTTTTGTGATCAATATATTGCAACATAAAGAAAAAAATGTTATTTTATTTCAAATTCCTGTAGCCTCTTGTTTTATACTAGCATAAGATAGTTCGTCGTAAATGATTACTGTGTAGCTTTGTACTGACATTCAGTAAACTACGAGTAGACTGTCTCCCAGAAGAGTACCGCAGTACAGTCTCATACGTTGAGGGGCTAGTGGCTAATAGATCCTAAATAAAAAAGTGTACTATTATGTTGAAAATTTTAATAATATTGATAACCAGAACAAAATATCCCAAGTATCGTTTGGGAAACAGTTCATAATGAGTCGATAAACCCTCAATACAAATACCTACAATAAGTGTTTGTACACTCTTACTATAGTAGCGCCGTTATCGTGGTGGTTAGGTGATATAATATGAATAATTATGTAGGGTGTGTGATTGGCTAGGTAGGAAGGTAGGTACTTGAGATTTCAATTGTGGTTTAAGTGGCCAATATAGTAGGTAGTCAGGTGGTGGCCAATAACACCTCAGTTTTCTCCTATGCCAGTCAGCCCATTCCCTAAACAATCAGAAGGGCTACCACGAGATCCGAAACGAACGAAATCCGAAACGTCATTCTATTCCTATATATTGGTTGACAAGGAATATAAAAAACCGCGCCATATTGCGGTAAACTCGTGGAACTAATTTATTTTACTGGCAACGCTTAGTTTCTAAACGTCAATCGTAAATTGCTTGTCAGTGAATTTGAATGTCACAGTTTGTCTCATGTTTGTCTTTTTACTTTGAGCTTCTATTTTGTGCTAAAATGATAAAAAATGTGAGCCGTCATGGGACGCCTGGCAGATGTGAAACATATATATATACATATATATACATAATAATATGTGTGTATATATATATATACATATATATACATATTATTATGTATATGTTTGTGTGTGTGTGTTTCACATCTGCCAGGCGTCCCATGACGGCTCACATTTTTTTTTATTAATTATCCTATCCTATTATCCTAATATATATATATATATATATATATATATATATATATATATATATATATATATATAATATTATAAATGTGAAAGTTTGTGTATTTGTTTGTTTGTTTGTTACTCCTTCACGCAAAAACTACTGAACCGATTTTCATGAAATTTGGCACACACATAGAGGGCAACTTAGATTAACATATAGGATATTTTTTATCCCAGAAATCCCGCGGGATCGGAATTTACGCGGGAAAACCTTCTTCACGCAAAAACTACTGAACCGATTTTCATGAAATTTGGCACACACATAAGAGGGCAACTTAGATTAACATATAGGTCATATAGGATATTTTTTATCCCAGAAATCCCGCGGGATCGGAATTTACGCGGGAAAACCTTCTTCACGCAAAAACTACTGAACCGATTTTCATGAAATTTGGCACACACATAGAAGGCAACTTAGATTAACATATAGGATATTTTTTATCCCAGAAATCCCGCGGGATCGGAATTTACGCGGGAAAACCTTCTTCGCGTATGGGGTACTGAACCGATTTTCATGAAATTTGGCACACACATAGAGGGCAACTTAGATTAACATATAGGATATTTTTATCCCAGAAATCCCGCGGGATCGGAATTTACGCGGGAAAACCTTCTTCGCGTATGGGGTATAAATAGCTTCTAAATATAAAACTAACAAGTCTGTCTTCCCGGAAATCCCGCGGGATCTGGAGTTACGTGGAATAAACTCCAGCGCGTAGTTGCGGGCTTAAATTTTTATGCGACCTTTACTAGAAGATTGAGGAAGTTTTGAAGCAACATATAGGGTACTGTTTATCCCTGAATTCCCGCGGGATTAGGATTCACGCGGTAAAAACTCATACCCGGGAATGAGGTCGTGGGTTCAGATGTTTATGGGACTTTCAGTGGGAGGTAAAGGAGGTTATGGAGCATTATATAAGCTACTTTTTGTTCCGGACTTCCCGCGGGATCGAGATTTACGCGGGAAAAGCTTCCATGAGCGAATGAAGTCGCGGGCTCATTAATATCTATATATCGGGATATCTATACATAATATATCGGGAATCGAACCGGCTTTTTTTCTCATGAACAACTTTATGTTGCTTTTTCGAGGGTCAGCATCGCTTTAGCTGGTCTTTATGTTTTGGCACCCGAATGAAAAACTACCAATGTAGTTTAAAAATATAATAGTTTGGAATGAAAAAACCCCGACGTTTATATCTTAAAGTCTTTTTATCGATTTTCTCAAGATCTACATAACGGATTTTTGTACGGTATGACTAAAACGTAGTAAAAAATCAACTGTTCTTAAGATGTGTGGAGTGTGTCTTAATATGTGTGGGGTCGGGATTAACGCAGGAATAACTTTGTGACACACTGAATTCCACGCGGGCGGAGCCGCGGGCAACGGCTAGTATTTCATATAAACTTGGCTTGAACACTGCCGTGCACCCTATTAACCAACGACCAAATAAATAATAAACGAAATAAAACTTTATTTAAAATTTCGAACTTGGCGAGGTGCACTGCCGTGCACCAAGTATTATAAGAAATAGGAAACGAAAAAATAATTTTAATGAACAAAACGAAAGGGGTATTTTTTTGTGGAACTTGGCGAGGTGCACTGCCGTGCACCAAGTATTATAAGAAATAGGAAATGAAAAAATAATTTTAACGAACAAAACAAAAGGGGTATTTTTTGTGGCTTGGCTTAGACACTACCGTGTCTCTAATGAAGCTAATGCGGGCTACAGACCTTCAGTTTTAACTGCGCAGTTTTAACTGTACAGTCGAACTGTACAGTTAAAACTGACGTGTGTAGGCAAAACTGAAAACTGTACAGTTGAACTGACGATCTAATCGAAATATCATTAGATAAAACTGCGCAGTTAAAACTGTACAGTTAAAACTGAAGGTGTGTAGCAAAAAACTGTACAGTTGTCAGTTTTACCCAAGCATCGTTGGAGTGAGCACACGTTTCTGTTGCGTTCTGAATTAAAATAACCATGCCAAATCAACGTGAATGGTTAGAACAATTTATAGAAATATATCGTTCTGAACCTAGCTTATGGAAAGTTAAAGCAAAAGATTACCACGACCGTGGCAATCCTGAGGCAATGACTGAGGAGATATTATTGTTGAAAACTTAAGGTCTTCGTAGGTTCTTCCTGTTGCTAAAAACCTAAGTGTTGCTGTTAACCTTTCATGTTGCGATATAGCACTTCTCATAACAGTATTTTGTTTCATTATTTTAGGTGTGACTAAATCAAGCAGATGCAAGTACTTTTTTTCATCCATTCTAGGTGGTAGAGCCTAGAGTTCGCCCGGGGTAGTACCACCGCCCGCCAAGGTACTCAGTACCATTTCTACCGTCATAATAATTGTTTTTGAGAGCAATTGTGTTCCGGATAGGAAGGTGTGGAGCCGGTTTCACTTTTTTAGAGGCGACCATCTCAGTCCTCAGGTGTAGCAACGCATCTGTGACCGAATTGGAACAAGACTCATACTAATCATTACTAACTAGACAATTAGGTACTAACTATTACTAATATTAACTAACAGGACTAACTATCACTAACAGTCCCTGTCCTCACACTTATTAACAAACTAACCAACTAATATTCTAACACCATCTACTAACTAGACTAACCACCCTAGGCCCTAAATTGGGTCTTGTTCTAAGTCTGTCACAATTGCCATGGGCGGCAGCGGAAGGGTGGTGCTGCATGCTCGTTTGCTACCTTAATTCCATAAAAAAAAGTTATTATAGTCTTTTGGAGTAATCCTGAGCTCTTCCAGTAAATTATTATGCGTATATTGTTTTCTTTTTAATAACCAATGTTTACACCACATTTTCTTTGTTCTTTGTCTTCTTTTTTTCAAAATGCATAATAGTCCAACAATTGCCACAGCGTCATCCGGTGAAGCCATTTCAACGTGTTACTTCGAGTGGAAAGAGATCACAACTGATAAAACTGAACGTGTGTAGACACTAGGAACGTCAGTTAAAACTGAACAGTTCGACTGTACAGTTAAAACTGTGCAGTTAAAACTGAAGGTCTGTAGCCCGCATAATATTCGAATTTGAATTATGTATATATATAAAAACCAAACGGAGGTCGACCGATCGAGTGAGTGAGATAAAAGATGAGGTATTGTGAGATAGAATGAGCGTCGCCGTCGCGTCGCCACGGTCGCCACGCCAAAATTCAGTTTACAAGTGAGCCATAAGATGTTTCACATCAAAAACTGTTCATATTTGTGAAAGAATAGTAGTTTTCTATGTGCTAAAATAACATTTCGTATAAAATAATATTTATTTCCTTAAATAACATTTCCGACAGTTGTCAAAATGACAATAATAACACAAAATAACACGAGCGTAGGTAACTATAGTTACTGACACGCACACGACTGATGTCCGTGCTGTTGCCATAAAAAAGGAAACTTTAGCGCCCTCATGACAGGTTTTCTAATTCTATTTTTCTGGTCAAGCAATACTATGAAAATCGATCGTCGAAACTTCAATTTTCATAGTAGGGAATGTGTCAAAATGACTGACGTGAGACGTTTCGTAATCCATAGAGATCGGAATATACTAGTCCTTATACAGTGCGCCCAACTTATCTCTGAAATGGCAAAAATTGGAACTAACGAAAAGTCATTCATAAGTACGTTGTGGTCATTCATCTGTCAGTTACTAGTGTGCAATGATTGGTCAAATGAATGTCAAATGCGTCCGACAGCGCCTCTTTCGTTTCAATCTTAAGTTGGGTTTACTATAGATCAATGTCGTAATCGAACTTCGGTACGTTGTTCGTACAGTCCGCCCAACTTATCTCTGAAATGGCAAAAATTGGAACTAACGAAAAGTCATTCATAAGTACGTTGTGTTCATTCATCTATCAGTTACTAGTGTGCAATGATTGGTCAAATGAATGTCAAATGCGTCCGACAGCGCCTCTTTCGTTTCAGTCTTAAGTTGGGTTTACTTCGAATTTCGGAGTAGACCTTTTGGATTGAAAGGAATTTTTAAATAAGTTTTTAATTTTATACCCATTGATTGGTGTGCTATAAATGTTCAAACCTTTTTTTTTACATACACTGACAAACTCATATCATCTGTGGTATTCAAAGAGTTATATTATTATGTAAGAGGGTACCTTTTATAATTTTTGGTCACAACTCTCATAACTATTAGAAAAAGGAAAATTTTGAGCGTTTCAATTACAAAGTGGAACTCGCCCTGAGTAGAGTATAGGTAGACCAGGAATATAGAAAACATCGCCTTATTGCTGTAAATTCATGGAACTGATTTGTTGTACTGGCACTTACTTTCTAAACGTCACACGAAAATTGCTCAGTGAATCTAAGTAGTAAGATATAAGGTAACATACATACAAAAAATTTATTAAGGATAATTCAAAAACTGCTAGTCAGATGCCGCTCAAATTTATATGAGACTACAATGCAAGTACCAGCTTTCAAATAAAAAGAGAATCATCAAAATCTAAATACTCAGTAAAAAGTAATTAGAAAAAAACCATAAGTCCACTACAAAACATCCTTACACATTATTCAAGTTAATTCGAAACTACTCGTCAGATGTCGCTCAAATTTATATGGGACCGTACCAAAAGCACCAGCTTTCAAGGAAATAAAGAATCATCAAAATCGGTTTACGCAACACGAAGTTATGGGGTCACAAACTTACCAAAAAAGAAAAAAATAAAAAAAAAGATCGGTGAATTTTTTTTTTACTTTTCTATTTGTGCATTTTGAAATACAGTCCAACAGTTTTTATGAAGATTCATTCATAGTCCCTGGATTCCGAGGTTTAAAGCTTACGGCACTCCACTAGTACACAAATAAAAAAAGAATATAAAATATATTCATGTACTTCCCGAAACAAAGCCACCGACGGGCAACAGCGCTGCCGTGCTAACAATAAGAGCAGTAAGTCGATTTTTTTCAAAAATGAGTTAAGTACATATCCTGAATCGCCACGTAATGCTCTATTAACTGGTCTTACTCCCGTTTTTCTATCTTCACTAGAACCTAAAAATATCATTAAGCCTAACAGCAGTAAGACTATTAAAATTTTTGATAGGTGGTAGGGCCTAGAGCTCACCCGGGGAAGTACCACCGCCCTTCACGGTACTTACTACCATTCCTACCGTGTAATAATTGTTTTAAGAACAATTGTGTTCCGGATAGGAAGGTGTGGAACCGGTTACACTTTTTTAGAGGCGACCATCTCAGTCCTCAGGGGTAGCAACGCATCTGTGACCGAATTAGAACGAGACTCATTGAGTCTAGTTCTTGGTCGGTCACAGTTGTCATGGGCGGCAGTGGAAGGTGGTGCTGCATGCCCGTTTGCTATCTTAATTCCATAAAAAAAAAGTCTTTTCCTTAGCTTATAAGCAGAAAATATACTTACCTCATGATAATTAGTGTACCTCCGAAATCTTTGTTATTATTGCTTAGAAGAACCGCTTAGAATAACTTAGAAAATAGGCCCTAAAAAAACTTACAACCTAAAAGAGTAGTCAGTAAAAATTGAATCGAAAACTTTAAACGCGATTTTCTCGGTTTCTGAAATTCCGACTTACTGCTCTTACTGTAAGCACGGCAGAGCGGGTTGACCTACTAACTTGAAAAATAGCATTTTGCGCTCAACCTAAAAAAACATCTACAAAACAGAAGACGATCAGATTATTCAGATTGTCACATTGACATGAATATTGCATCCATACTAATATTATAAATGCGAAAGTCTGTCTGTCTGTCTGTCTGTCTGTCTGTGACGTTTTCACGGCTAAACCACCGGTGCGATTTGGATGAAATTCGGAATGAAAATAGTTGAAGACCCAGAGTCACATATAGGCTACTTTTTTTTTCAAAAATCAACCCCTAAATGCTTGAAATAGGGGATGAAAGTTTGTATGAAAAATCTAAACCGCCTGACCGATTTCGATGAATTTTCCCAGGAAGATAGTTGATGACGTATCTTCTTCCCCACTTCCCCGGTTCGCGATATAAACGAATTCCACGCGGGCGAAGCCGCGGGCAAAAGCTAGTTTTTATATAACTATAAAACAATGGTGTGGTGCTGAAAGACATGTTAGACTTGTCTGGTGGTTTTAGTAGTTTTAGTACAGCGTGTGGGATGGTGGAATTGTTTTTCTTACATTTATTTCAGTAATTTATATGTTCTTTTATTTACTTTTATTCTCAATGTTTAGGCACACAAATAAAAAAGGAATATAAAATATATTTATGTAGTTCCCGAAACGAAGCCACTGACGGTGAACAGCCGCGGGTTGACCTAAGTACTAACTCTAAGGGCTCATTCCCACGGCATACGTCTTTGACGATTCGTCAAAAAACACGATACGTCTTGACGGATGGACGTTCACATTGAATACGGAATCGTGTTTTTTCACGATTCGTCAAAATATCCGCATTGAAGTTCACATTTATTTCGTGATTTAGCTCAGTTCAGATTGGTTCAGAAACATTCACGATTCGTGATTTCTAAAAGACGTATCCGTCATAATCATAAAACATTCACGATTCGTGATTTGTAAAAGACGTATCCGTATTCGTCTTTTTTCACGATTCGTCAAGCGTGTGAACATGAGTATTTAAAAAGCATTGCCGCCGTCAAAAAAAATAACGAATCGTGAAAAAAGACGATTCGTGAAAAAAGACGATTCGTCCTCGTGTGAATGAGCCGTAACTTGAAAAATAGCGTTTTGCGCTCAACCTACAAAAAATCTGCAAAACAGAAGACGATCAGATTATTCAGATTGTCACATTGACATGATTATTGCATTTTTATAACTATAAAACCATGGTGTGGTGCTGCTGCAAGATATTGTAGAATTGTCTGGTGGTTTTAGTAGTTTTAGTACAGCGTGTGTGATGGTGGAATTGTTTTTCATATATTTATTTCAGTAATTTCTATGCTTTTTTATTCACTTTTATTCCTACCACAATTCCTACTTTATACTTTTTTATATACCTAATCGAAAGGTTCTATTTATATAATATAATAGAGATCAGTGAACTTCATGATAAAAATGTAGCATGGCAACATTGTCGTGTAACAAAAAAAAAGGTAAAGTGTTCAGCGGACGGACGTCGTTTCGACTTTTGTATGCCGTCATGCAGTTATAATTTTTCATTCATGATTTTATAGTTAAAAGTGGTTTAAATGGTGTCGTCTACGTAAACGCTAGTTAGATTGTAGATGAAAATGATGTTCTAGTATTCGATATCGACTAGTTCACCGTGTAGTTCTTGATAGCTCTGTGACAAGTACGGTAATGGTGGCCATGTCATGAAAATCCCCACAGCCATGGATGATAGCTCCGTATCTCATCACAACGGAGGGCAAGTGGGATCTCAAATCGGAGTCAGTGTAAATAATAAACAAAATGAAGAAACGAACCAAAGTGTCCATTATTCAATACCGGGCATTTTACATTTCATCCAACATGAATGGGCGAGATTCGAACTTGAGAGATCACAATGGGAAGTGGACAGAGCTGAATTTGAGGTGATTATTTTTGTATTTATATTGATTTACAATTATAATATACCGTAGGTCAAAACACTTTCATAGATAATTTCCATTACAGACAATGTTTGTACCAAATGTACTTTCAAGAAACCAAATTGGTTGATAGATTACGATAAATTTGCTAAATTTTAATTTACGTATGTCTATACGACGGATTTCGCAAAACTATATGCAAATATTATTAGTAACAAATTGAAAATTAACTTCAAGGAAATAATTACAAATGTAGTCAAAGCTGTCAAATCTGGCAGGGCATTGCACTTTACTTGGTACTATTACCACTATTGTTTTGTCTCATATCTATTTATATAAATTTGGAGTTTCCTTTACTTGTTAGTCTTGGTGATGTTTTTCTGTCTAACAGATATGTTTCTTGTAATGTAATTTATTATAATATGTGTAGCAGAACTGTTAAAGGTTTGTCTGCAAATAATTATTTTATTAAATCATTGCGGTAATGTGTACAAGTAACATATCATCATTAGTTAATTGATTCAGGCGTTATGTTCATGCGAACAAATACTACGCGCACCGCGCGGTTTCATCGTCCACCCTCTTTCTTTTTTTTTAATAAATAACCACTTGACCGTCGACAGTGGCACGGAACAGAAATCGCTCTTAATATTTTAATCATTTTAAAGGTTGTACCTATGTGTGTTGCGAAATACAGTCTAAATTCAGTAATAACAGTCTTTTAATCAAGAAATCCAACACGTTATATCATCATTAGTACACAAATTATTATTATTTGTCTGTATGTGTGTTTGTTACGCCATTTCAAAAATATGCTGATTGTAAATGAAATCCTGTACATTCATTAGTAACTACTAGTAAAATGAATCCAAAACTATACTAGGTAATTGGATTAAATTGTCACATAATGGGTGATATATTAGAAAATTATTATATCTTTGTGACATTTTTTATTTTGTGGTATGAAAATTAGAGATATTTATATGAACAATGAAATGGACATGTTATTTAACACTTTAGTAGATGATAATATTAAAAAGTGTTCTTCAAAGATTTAAAAAATTTGGACATTAGTAGATGTTCTCTTTAAGTCTACTTCACTCTAAAAACATAAAAATACTTACTTTTTTCATGAAAAAATAAAATAATTTAATTTTTGAGAAATGTAACAGATTTAGATTTATTACATCTCAATTTCGAAATATGATCTAAGCCATGTATTACCAATGCAACTGTAAAGACAAAGTATGGGGTATACTAAATAATAATCCTCTTTTGTTGTATCTTGAAGAAGTGAAGTGATATTAGGATAGTCTCTTGGTTTAGTTCTACATCAAGTAGATATGGTAAAGTATGTATATAGTTGTAAATATAACACAAGTATATTTTCATAATAATTATTCATAATAATAATGTTTCATTAGTGTTTTAAAAGTAGTAACTTTTTCCTTGATTTTGGTTTTGATCATTTTAATATTTTAAGTGCTTAAGCACTATTAACACAAATGATTATCATTATTAATAATAAATAATTCTTAATAATCATGTTTCTAATGCATACAGCATAGCCTTCACATTTATATGAAGGTAATTTCAATACCAGTTTTTATCTGTCTAATAAGTTTCCATCTTTTTTTTATACTATATTAAACAATACACTGGCTTTGACCAGAGAAACATCCTATGCTATTGTTATGAAAGCCTAGAGCATACTCCACCATGATACACTAGTATGGTTTGGTGGAGATTAATGTCATAACATATTATATACAATACTTATGAAGCTCAATCTTTATTCAATAGGCACGGATCGCCTTCCTCCAAGGCGAGAGGAAGGGCCAAGAGAATCTAAAAAACGACCTCGTCAGGCGGATCAAAATGTTAGAGTATGCTTTAAAACAAGAAAGAGCAAAGTTCCACAAGCTCAAGTATGGAGTGGAACTACAGCAGGGTGATATGCGCCCACCTCCAGAGGAGCCCACTACAGAACCAGAGCCTGCAGAGCGGGCGCAGTGGAAGCAGGGCCGTCAGCTTATCAAACAATATCTGCAGGTTTGTCACAGACCATTGAAATTAAGCTACAGATATACATTTTTGTAATAAGTCCTTTCTAGTAATTTGCTTTTAATGATTCTAAAATTTTAATTCGCAGTATGTATGTTTGTCTGATATTTACAAGTTAAACAATCTGTTGCTTTAGGATTATTGGACCATGCAATTGTGCTGCAACTGATAATACATTAATGTACATTATGTTCAGTTCAGTAATACTTTTTGTATCGACTTAATAGAACCGTTTTTCCCCCGAAGGGGATAAAACGGATATTTAGGTTTCAGCCGCAGCTTGAACCACACCTTCAGGTCCTTGCCGGCCTGAAAAGTACTGAAGCAAAATGGCCACCGGCCGCTGCGTCACATACTTGTGAGGGGGGATAAGGCATAGACAGAGACAACACTATATTTTGATGCATTTTATACCGTTTATATGACCGTTTTATACCTGGGAAAAACGGTTCTATTTAGGTGTTCGAGCCTTAGCTTGAACCACATTTGAGACGTGTTTATTATCTGCCGGCGCTGCGTGAGCGTACTGTGACAGATGTATTAGAGACATAGGGAGATTAAAATTCCAAGGCATAATATTATAATGTTTTTAGCTACTTATTGTAATAATAATGACAAGTATGCAATCAATACGAGTACATTATTTTGGCAGAATAGTATGAAGGAGTTTAATTAAGTATTTAATTAATTAAAGACTACGTAGTAAGACAATGATTCCATAGTAATTAGATGATTAATCAAACACATCGCCTTATGCTTACCAAGATTAATTTATGTAGCAGTGAAGGATCCAGAGAGAGAGCATTCACGTTAGGTCTTGGAACATTGCGGACTTCTTTAAAGTTATGTTTAAAGAAGGTGTTCTTTGACTGCCAATTCCCCGTAAACCGGTTGCTAGTCCAGGCATGTGTCGTCACGGCAGCACGGAAACTTCCCGCGGAAGCACAGATTTGAGCCTCTTTAAATAAAGTTCTGATCCGACCCGCAAAAACCGTTCGTGAGGCAGGTTCGGCTGTTCCGCGTGTGGTAATAAATATGCTGCTAATACCCTTTGACGCTCGACGTTTATGAGAAATTGATATGTATATCCTCATCCAAAAACTATGTCAAATCTATTGTTGTTGTCCTTGCATCCATTTTTCAATAGTCATCTAGACAGCCAGACTGTCTATAGGAGATTGAATTTGTTTTGGAACCGGAGTTTAACCAAAATAGTAATTCTTCGTTCCCATCTTCAAATGGTCCTCTTTCTAGGGATAATAGGGTGATGTCGTGGACCCTTCTCCCAGTAACAACAACAGTAGAACGCTAGCATGTCTGGAGACTGCAAAGAGATTCTTTTCGTTGAAGCTATACGATACTAAAAAGTTTATTAAGTCCTCCATTTTCTAAGACAATTGTTTTTAGTAGGAGGGTGTATGGCGAAACCTCCTCCAAATTTTGCCACGACCGACTTATGCATTGCTTTTGTTCTGGGAGCTTACTTGACTTCATCATGAAGGTAGCAAAGGTACCTTGCTAAATCTTGTGGGTTTGGATTGTGTGTCGCGATATTTTTATTTATGTCCCAAGTATACCACTTTCTCCATACTGGTTTGTAACTTTTTAACGATGATTTTCTCCAAGATGACTCTAATAAAGCAATTTCTGATTCAGTCCATCCTTTTACTTGATGTGACCAGCCCGAACCATCCTGGCCCTCAATTTAAGGTGCTCTGCCTGTGGGGTTGCTCGGTTTGTTTGTAGATCGATCTAATTCTTGTGGATGTTCGGGATAAGCAGAGGGGAACCCATTGCCCTGCGGCGGAATTCTGGTTTGCAGAAAGCGTTCTCCCAAATTGGAGCGATGAGAATATATAATCCTTTGTCCGATTGGAGGTGCTGTAACACACGACGTATTAATGCCGGAGGTAGGAATGTCCATGCTAACTTGTACTTCCACTTCCTGCTGAACGCGTCGTTGAAAACAACCGTCTGTGTCTTCGACATTCTCGCTCACATAAGCTGCCACAGCTGATCGCCTCGACGCAAACAAATATATTTCCGGCGTCCGAAACTTCTGGAAAAGCATGGATAAGGCATTTTCCTTGAGATGCCATTCTGGTAAGGATTTGTTCCTCGACAGGCCGTCCGCTATTCCATTGTATACACCCGGAATATGTCGCGCAATGAGGTGACATTGTTGGTGTTCGCAGTATAAGAGGATTTGTCGTGCCGCTCGCAGCAATTTTAACGATCTCGTTCCCCTCGCTTGTTGATGTAAGCTACGCTCGTGCGATTGTCCGATTGGAGAACAACGGTTTTCAATGTCAGTTCGAGATTCAGTCTCCGAAGCACTTCTAGCACCGTCCATAATTCTTTGATGTCGCTGTACCATTCCCTCTGAGTCGTTGACCATTTTCGCCATAAATAACGCTTCGCTATGGCTCCCCAACCTAGATCGGCTGCGTCCGTTGTGATGAAGATCGAGAGATCTTCGAAATGAATTGGCATACATTTCTGAATATTTTCCATCCACCATAATAAGTCCTTTTGCGCTGAGTCCCGTAAGGGAAACTACTTGTAAGGGATCTTGACTGGTAACCGATTTGAGGCTCTCTGAAGTGCTCGGCACTGAAGCCTGCCCAACGGTACCGTCAGTAATGCTAGCTTACCCAGTATTATTTTGGACGTCCGCCAACTCCATTGTTTCAACCGCAGAAGCTTCGATATGATGTGCATTATTTGAGAACCGTTGGCATCACACAGGCTCTTGGTATTTTCTACTGTGTCCCAAATGATCCCCAGGTGCTCCAATCTGGTTGATGTTGTTAGAGACGACCTCTTACCTCTTTCGATTGGGATGCCATCCTAAATCCTCTAAGTATGTCATTGCAAACTTGCTTTGACTTTCCAGGATTAGGGGGTCTAGGTGAATTGTTAGGAAATCCTCCAAAAATAATAGGACTCGCAAGTGTTCTAGCCTTAGTCGTTGCGCAACCCAGTTCGTTACCTTGGCAAACGCGGCCGGACTGCTTGCCGGACCAAATGGGAGGCAAGTAATTTCGTAAACGGTTCCTTGATACGCGAGGGACAAGAACCGGCAATGACTCTGATGTATGGGGATATGAAAATATGCCTGCGAGGTATCTATCTACATCATATAATCTCCTCTCTCTAGATGTAGAGGTATTTGAAACTGATTTATAAGACGAAAAGACGGAGCATGAACATAATTGTTTAAATTCTTGAGATTGAATATAGTGCGATTCTCCCTGTTGGATTTCTTCCTCAAGATCATTGTTGACCAAAAAACCCGTTTGATGAACGGATTTTTGTAAGGCGTTGCAATCGAGTTTTGCCGTGGTCATTTCGTGGGAATGTTTCGTTTAAAGCCTGAGTCTGTTTTTCCTCGTAAACTGCTTTACAGTTGGGGTTGTCCGAAAGGGGATTCTGTAGCCTTTTATAATTTTTAATATACTTTCGGGTGCCTCCCTCCATTGGCTTGTGTGAAATGCGAGGTATCCCGCTCGGATGGAGTCACTTGTGTGTGCCTCCCCCCCTTTTTTTTGAATTTGCCTGGTTGGTATGTAGGGTTCGATTGCTTTGTGCTTTGAGTGGGGTGCCATTCCACCCTTTCCTTTATTTTGGGAATCAATTCTTCTTGTAGATCCCTGGTTATTATGCGGGTTTGATTTGCGCTGAAATTTATTTCTAGATGTTGTTCCGTATCTAGAAGATTTATTTTGCTTCCTTTTGTCAGGAAAGAAAAATTATGAATTCCCCCTGTTCCTGAACTATCTCGATGAAAGCTTTCATTCAAAGAGATGAGTCTCCGAAGGGGTTATTTCATGTAAAAAGATAATTCCCTTCATGTAAAAAGATCTCTGCGGTTCTATACTACTTCTGTCCTCCGACTACAAACATATTGCAGTAAAGATTCTGAAGTCTTCCTAAATTTTGAGTCTGCTGTAACGAAGTCCTGCCCTACTTTCCCTTTCATTTAGGTAAACTATCTAACAGTTGTTGAAAAACCATACATTGTTAAATTAAATTAACCCATTTGTGATCGCTCTTAAAGTATGGTCAAATCGTTCGAGGTCAGCGGCAGATTTCCACTCTGGGGTAATACCCGCGAGGAGGTAATTCGGATTTAGAGCACAGAAGGCAGGAGTAGCCTGAAATTGTTTTTGTGTTATTGGCATAAAGGTATGCCGTAACATAAGGATGTTGCGCCACTCTGAGTCGCAAAAGCCACCTTCGATTCCTGACCTGTGGTCTTCGGGGTGAAATCGAGAGTAGGTTCACTATCACATGCTTCAGCATGATGCATGCATTGTGTCCCTAAGTTCAACTTCTCGTGAACGTACCGAGGGGCAATTCCTACATCATCCCCAGTGCTATCTGGGAGGGATTCAAAGGATCCATCTATGTCTTGTCGTTGATTTTTCTTGCAGCAACAACTTACCATTTTCATTCTGTTCCGATTGCATATTAATCATTTTATGAAACAGGGCCATATGTTGGCTAATGATAGTAGCTAATAGGTGCTCATTACTGCCCTAGTCTGCTTCTCGAATTGAGCATGAGCGGATTGCTTTTGATGCTTCATCAGTTTTTGACCGTGGGTCGTCACTTCCTAGCTCGGAGGAGGCATCCAAGCGTCTTTTTAATTTTGATTTGAGTCTGGACACCGTGTCCCTGAATATATTGTAAGATGGTGCATGTATTTTTCGCATTACGCTGTGGGGGGCATATATGAGTGAGCTCTGTATAGGCACTTCGACAACGATGATGCTGATAGGTTGAAGGCACGAGCCATATCCACAATAGGGATGGCGAATCTTAGCTTTTCTTCTACGGAAGGGGATATCTGATCCCCACAACTCCCAAACAACTCTTGAAAGGTGTAGTTGTGCCATTCGTGCCAACCGTTCGGAAACTGTTGGTCGACAGCAGCAACGATTACCGAGAATGCTCCTGTATCAGTTTGATACGTCTCCAAGGCCAGTTCACCCAAGGTAATTAAATAATTCGGCCATTTTCTGCAAGTAAACAAGTGGCTGCTTAACTTTATTGAAATCAGAGCAATATATACATTATGTGCTCGCTTTACCCTAAACGACAAGTTGCCTCATTAGAGACCATGTCGTCTCATCTGAATGGTCGCCTCATTTGAGCCGTCGTTTCATTCGAGACGACGTGTCGCCTCAATCGAGACGACGTGCCGCCCCAATCGAGACGACGTGTTGCCTCAATCGAGACGACGTGTCGCCCCAATCGAGACGACGTGCCGCCTCAATCGAGACGACGTGTCGCCTCAATCGAGACGACACTGCTCCATTTGAGCCATCGCGTCGTCTCGAGCAGTGTGGTGCGTGGTCTCAACGAGCCGACGCGTCACGCTTCGTCGCTGGGCCGACAGGCGCCGAGCGGGAATAATATCGTCGCTGAGCTTATGAGCGTCGAGCGGAATGTGAGGCAAGTTTTAGAGTAAGTACTTGCTTGTACGGTTTACGTGTTGCCCCGACGAATATTGAAAGCGTACTGAAGCAAAATGGCCACCGGCCGCTGCGTCACAAGCTTGTGAGGAGGGGGGAGAAGGCATAGACAGAGACAACACTATATTTTGATGCATTGTGAGAGTGAGATAGCCTATTTTAATGACGAATATTGGAAGGTAATCTCAAATGTGGTTCAAGCTAAGGCTCGAACACCTAAATATTGTCAGGAATAGTCAGCTTTATTAACAATTAATTCACAATATGTCTATATTTCTCAAAACATTGTGTTGATGTCACTAATATTTGACTTAATTTATTGGTCAACAGGAAATAGGCTACACAGATACCATACTTGATGTTCGCTCAAACCGAGTTCGGACGTTGCTTGGATTAAATAATGAAGAACAAGCAGATGACCCAAACTACAGGAACTATGATAAACAGCACTACTCTATAAATTCATTGGCCCGCAAATATGAATACGGTATGTAATGTTAATGTATGTAAATTTTGACACCTATTAAATATCACCTATCAAATACTACACTTTGTGTGCAACTTCAGCTGCAACAATTCAGTAAGTTCTGTCTGTTACTCTGTTAGTATGATGCTTCTGATACAGAGATAAATATTTATGAATTGATTCTTATGTAAATATCTTTATGACTATGTGTGAATCCTAGTCTTTCAAGCAGTGATAAAGATGACTCAATCTTTTCCTTCTTTTTTGTGTAATATGTGCTTGGTTAGGTTGACAGTGAACAAAATAATTGGTTTTAGATTTACATGATAACTCGTTTTTGTAAGACTTATTGATTAATAAATAATTGCTTTAAAATTGAAAGGTACAGATTATGCAGTCAACTATACTAGTTAAATTTGTACAATATTTAAATTTTAATCAGGTTAAATTATGTAACATTTGTTTATATGTAATTACACAGTGTAAATGCAAGCATTATTTAACTTTAATTGGATGAATTAATTAGTTCAATCATTGGTATGTAACACGTGGCACAGAAGACGAGTCACAAAGTATTATATAATAATTTTCCGACTCTTTAATTATGAATTCGCAATTTATATTACCCGTAAAACAAATAGTTGAAAGCGGTTTGTCTGGGGCGATCGTTATTAGTCCCTCGCTTAATTTATATGTATCGCATGTGTACTGTAATAGTTATTCGTCGCTTCCTTGGTTGGACATGGTACGTACGTCATCGCGTACATTTTTGCAAGGTGAATGCGACGTGCACGTTCGCACCTTCTGCTTTTGATTGGCTTCGCCGGCCAGCATCGGCCGTCTGTCCGATCCGTAGCGTTAATCCGCTAGTAACTCGTCAACTGTTCTTATAAATTACCATTATCGATGTTTCCGTTAAATAATGACCTATAAATGCTTTTCCTTGATCTTTATATTTATATACATTGCACATTATATAATAAAACTTTAAGGCGTCGGGCACACGGCACCGCGCACCGCCGCGGTAGGCGGTGGCGGTAAAGCGGATTTCGAGGCGGTGGTCCGCGCGGTAAGGCGGTTTACGCGCCTGTCCGCGCGGATGGGTTTAACGCGGTTTTGACCAGTTTGATCACAGACACTCGCAAGAATGGATGCAGAAGTGGTGGCAGCAATCTGGCTTTTATGGCGTAGAAAGAAAAAAAAAGAAGATATTGGGTTCATCAATTTTTACGAAGCAGAACTATTAATGGGGCATTCATGTTGTTCTATAAAAGTTTGAGACAACATGAAGATAAATTTTATAATTATACGCGAATTCCATTCATTCCATTCCATTCATTCATTTGATTATTTGTTAGCAAAGATATCAAAATTAATTTCTGGAGTAAATACGAACATGCGTCCTTGTATTTCCCCGGAAGAAAAGCTTCTTGTGATTTTTTAAACTTACCAAGTTCTTTTTTTTCTTTGTCGGAATTTTGCCCTGGCTCCAAATATAAGTTAACAATCTCTTCCCATTGCTTCATTTTAAGGAGTCTATCACTATATTGTGGGCTTTTCATGTCCCAGATAGCATTGCGATTTCAATCTCCGAAATAAACTTTTCGACATCGAAATCCATTTTTGACCGACTTCATTCAATTGCAACACGCCCTGCACCAACGATGGTCCGCGCGGTGATGCGGTGGCTCGTGTGTTAGGCGCAACGGATTTCATAGACCCCAATACAACTTGACAACCGCTTCACCGCCTACCGCGGCGGTGCGCGGTGCCGTGTGCCCGACGCCTAAGTTATGTAAACTATGTAAACTTTAAGTTTAGTTAAAGATTTTTTCCGTATAGTTTTACATTTTTCATAACTCTTTATACATATATCCATCTAGCATTTTCCTGATAGTGTTATGACAATTTGTAATAATAATACTGTCTGTATGACATAGTGACAATTTTAATTCGAGGATTAAGTAATGCTTCCGGAAACCTAATCCTACGGAGGGTTGCCTTGCTGTATAACCATAGATAGGCCCCTTGTCATTTACATCGCTCGAAGTCAACACTCATTCAGTGGCGACAGGAGTGAAATGTTTTTTCATCCGAACCCGTGTCTAACTACGTCTACCTATATGTTTACCAAAAGGAATCCTTGTTTTAGATCATAAAAATGTCTTTTTTCATCTTATTCCAATGAATAAAACTTATATATAATGAGTAAAATTTTTGTTCCTAACATTCGCATGTTTAAAATTTCTGTCGTAATAAATAAAAACATACAAAACAATAGGCACAATACTAATATTTAATTTAAGTAACGAAAACAAAGAACCTCAGCTCGAAGGAGTCACTTTTAATTTTCATTCTATCAAAAATAATAGTAATAGTTTGTTTTATAATTAATTTTCAGTGATTAAGGCCCATCGAAACAAAGATAAATTATTACTATACAATAATTAACATAGGATGGGGCTGTACCACCACTCACGGCTGTCGTTAATTAATGTAAAAGTTTGAAAATGTAGTGAATTGTCAGCGACGCGACGTTAGTGTCGTAGGTATTTCAATTTTAAACGAGGACATTAATTTGAACCTAAAAGTTTACTCATAAGAGATACGGAATGATACCTATATTTTAAATTAATTAATACCTTCAAATCCCTCGCAAACTAAAACTAAAGTCGATCACAAACGCTCAAAGTTTCTAATACTGTTTTAATGCGTTGATCCGCCGCACGTTCTAAACTTTTATCCACTGAAGGCAATGAATGGTAGGTACTCTTCTTTACTTTGACTGACGTTCGTGTCTCTCAATTCAGACACGTTTTCGACAGGGTGTGGAAGCCATTAGTAGATATAAAATGTAGCTAGAATAATCGACTTAAGTCGTATATGTCTACTTCCACACTACACTACAAACAGCTGTAGAAGGCATGTAACCCTTTTATGACGCTTCTTAAATCATCTCGTACGTTGTGCACCGAACAATGGGTCCTGCGGAGCTCATACTCTGCTTTCCAACAAAATTTTGGCTAGCTCTGTACAGAGTGGCATTTATAGAGGTGAACCGACAAGCAGACCCATTCTATTTTTTTACAAGCTTTCTTTACATTACCAATCATAATCCAAAATATAGATTTTTTCTTAAATCTGTCAATCCGCTAAAAATACTAGAGTTAAGTATTTTTGTAAACTGGACACAGCGAAACGAAAGCGATGGTTTAGCCAAATGGGCCGAGACGCGGATCCTTTTCCTCCCCTACACACCCACACACGACTCGTATAACAGTCGTATCATCGAGCTTACTGTATGTATACGTTACATAATGCCACTAAACATAATTATCTACGATAAAATAGGGATTTATTAATGCAAGATGATAAATACTTTCCTTATTGTCCATTTTTCTTGCCAAGTATTCTCCGTTTGTTTTTAGCTTGTATTGTTGGGCGTTATCCTATTTGTTTTGAAAATCACTTCTATGTTTACATGCAAAAATTAACGAACTGATTTCGTGATTCAATTTTCTTTGAATCGATTTGGGGTGTAAGTTGTTTCATCTGTTCTCCGTTCAACCGACTTCCCCTACTCGTCATGTATCCTGTTGGACAACAGATGAAGTTTTAGTTTTCAGAGATTACTGAACATGCGCTCCAATTCAATCCCGAAAGGACTTATGACTGGTAGTAGTAATAGTTTCGAGTTTCGAACTTGGCAGACTAGCTACGTACCACGTTCTTGCCTAAATCATTCGCGGAAGGACTTTTGTTGTGTTCCGATTAAAAGCCCGGGAATTTTGTTTCCTTACTCTTCTATCTTTGTTTCTTGCAACGCATGGGCGACGGTTAACAAACCAATCGTAGGTAACTAGAACAAATCAAAATAAAACTTATTTCTGCAACATTCAATTCAGTTTAATAAATCCAAAGGCACATCTTTATGCCCGGATTCTTTTCCAGGTCGCAGCAGTTATTTAAGTGATAGATTGTTATTTCTTATTGAATGTTTGTGTTATCGCAATTGTGTGTGTCCATCAATCCGCAACACGGAGAAATCTACTGCAGATTTGTGAGCTTTAATTCTTTTTTGTCTTTGCATCATACGATACGGAGGTTCTATACAATGGAGCAGGGAGTTAAATTTACATTTTTACGAATGAAAGTCATTTAATTTTGCAATAAAGACACCCAAAAATTGTGCTGATATTGATATAATGCAAGAAGTTAAAGTAAATTTATGAAACAGTAAAATATTTTTTATATGTACACGAGGTCTAAAGTAGGTATGAGAATACCCGCGTAAGCTAGATTGCGAGATTTGTGTTGTAATGTTTTTGGTGACAGTGGTCCCAAAATTGGCAAGGCCAACATTCTTGAAAGTTAAAGCGTTTGTTTGGCTTCTGTTTACTTGGGGACGTTAATTTGATTCTATCAAATTCGTTGCAAAATGTTTCTAATAGAAATAATGGATTCATTTATGCCTATTAATTTTTTAGATGATATTCCAGCCACATTTTAGTTATTTACTTGGCGATGCTGAATAGGTCGTAATAAGACTCTGAATTATTTTTTCCTTTCATTTTTCCTTAACTTTCTTGAAAGATTTTTGGTAGCGAATCTGAAGAAAAGTTATTATGAAGTCACTATGTCTCTATGGGGTGGCTTAAAAACACCCAAGTGGGGCATGCTGCTGGTGGTGAATGCTCTTGATGGTGAATGGTCTTTCATTGCTCTTTTGTCGGCCATTTTGAAACAAAATATGAAGTCGTGAATGTTCTTCATTAGGTGGTAAGGAACAGCAGCGTAAGGGCGGAGCGTCCACCGGCGGCGGCTACAATGAGGAGGGGCTCTCGGTCCAGGAGACGGCCGCCGTGTTCGCCAACTTCGAGTTCCTGGCCAACCAAGACATGGACATGGATGAGATCGATGATTTGGACGCCAAGCAGTCACACCACGCTTCTGGGAAGCAAGGTCAGTTTTATGGGATTAAAGTAGCAAACAAACATACAGTGCAACCCTTCCACTGACACACATGTAAGGGTTGTCTAAGTTAGGACAATCTAAATAGGGTCCAGTTAGCAGACGGTGTTAGAACGTTAGTTAATTAGTTTGGTAGCATGTTTGGGGATTGGGGAAGGGATCATTGAAGAAGCTGATACACAGGTGAGGTCCTATGCTGATTTTATAACACCTTTTACAAAGAAGTTTTAAGGTTTATTTGATAAGTGGTCTATTAGTGTTCTATGTACATAGTAAAATAAATTGTGAGCAAAGTTATATAACCACAGTTTAATTGTAGAGCGGAGTCGCAAGTAATCTAGGAATTCATAGTTATGTGACTTGTACCAGAGGGCTAAATGAGTATTACAGACAAGTTAACATACTCAGTAAAACTCTATTTTGTGTATATGAGGAAAATTGTTATTGGGTCTTTATTAATGCACTAGGACCGAAAATGATAATTGTTCGAATTTTTGTTTCTTTATATTTTATATATAGTGACCATATACCGTTAACAATTAAGGTCATAATGCTTTTCAAGTTTTTCTACCCACATCTAGATGGCAGTGTACTACGTGTAAAGTAATTATAATATATACTTAATTTTATTGCTGATAAGGTTGAAATTGAAATTGCAAACTGTGGCAATACATGTCAACCATGTAATGTCAACCATGGAAATGATTAAATAATTGCGTCTTTTGAACGCTAGATGTCGTGACAAGAATCTATAATAAAGACCTTAAGGGTATAAGTAGTAAGTTATATTTTTGGTTAACAACATCATCCTGCATTGGTTTAGGCTTAGAGATGTGCGTGGTGCTTTTACCGCGTTATCGAAAATTATCGATATTTATATCAAACCTTGTACACTACAAGGCGTAGACCCGAAATGTTGGTACTTCCCATTGGATTCCAGCGAAGCGTACGTACTATGGGTTTCATGACATGAATTCATGTCGTTGGAGTTTAATGAAAAACGTGCTCAAATTTTTGAAAGCTTGTATCGCAGACTGTGTAAGGCGAAGATGTGACCGTAGCTATTTTTATTAACTATAGCTAACTAAACTAAGTCACGGAATAATAAGCTGCGCATGTTTTACCGTCAAAATAAAATATACCTACTTTTGTGTGTCGATAAATGAAATTTCAATGTCACTCAACATACCTAAATAAGTCAGTCATATTATTTATTATTTTAAAACGTATCGCAAGTTAATTGTCTGAATCCAATAAAATATGAAAATGATAACCTGATCAAAAAACCTAACAATTTTTAATGTTGGGACAGCTGTAGTTCTAAGATATCTATGCCCCTTTTTAGAAATTATGAATTCTTCTTGTAAAAAATGTTCTGAGCATATGGTACTAGATTTGATTGGGAACCAATTGACCCTTCCAGTAGTATTAAGCCAGTCTGCTTTTCTCTATGCGTCTTTAGGAAATCTTAAAAGATGTGTAAACCAAAATAAATATAATATTACAAATAATTTATTATTCATAAAAATATATTGACCAAGTTGACTGTTACAGATTGCCAACTGGCATTAACTATTTATATGTATTAACTATAAATTTGAATTATTGTGTTAGGTTATATGAAAAGATATTTTGTCTATAAATAGCCATTTTAACCCTCATCAGTTGGGTCTTGGTCGTATGATATTACATCGTAAATAAAATTACAAAACACCGATATCGATAGATTTGTACCCCCATCCCTACGATCCCTACGATCGAGTAGCAAAGAATGTTCGAGAAATATAGCAATAGCATTTAAAACATAAAACGAACCTTATTACTAAGTGACTAGAGTAGCTTTTCAATCATAAATTATTTATTTTCTTTTAATTTTGCTTTGAATTTGAATTATTACAAAATAAATTTACAACTAGGCTTATATGTGGTATGAAACACCGCCGTTAGATAATTTTTTTGATCTGCTATCATTCTTACACTCCAAAATAGCACAGTAAGGCATTATTACTATAATTTAAGCAAATGTCAATTTACGAAATGCACAACCGAGGCAGCTCAGTGACAGATAAGCTATGACGGCAAGTACGCGGAGCTCCGCGTACTGTCGCTGTGCCACGCCTACTTCGCACTTTCACTGGTGTCTGTATTCCGTGGTACCAAGAGACAGATTTACAGAGAAACTGTAAAGAGTGTAAAGAGTACAAATTAACTGTGTATTGTAAGATTAGATTATTAATTAGAAGTTTGTTTCACAGTATGCTGGTAAAATTCTATATTAAGGCTAAAGTACTACCAACAAGTAGTTTTCCTTTTTACTTAATTTGCATAATGGTTTAAAATTTAAATGGCGGCACTCATTGATCTAAATAAGCCCCTAGGGTTCATATTAGTTTCAACATTCAACTTGAACCCTATTCAATATTACAGGAGAACTGAATGGCTCCCAGTCCGCAATCTTATTAGCTTCTGATGATATTCATATTGGTATGAATATTTAATTATAATATTGGAGTTTCAGAGCCACATGTTTAGAAAATGTAACATTTTTTTATAATGCGCTTTTTGTTTTCACTTGTATCAATAATCATACTGAATAAATCTATATGCTGGGGTGTTTTTGCACGTTCTTCAAATATATGCGTAAAGTGCCCGACTTTAGGTTTTTAGAACTTTAGGTTGAGGTTCGTAATTTGAAGGGAATTGACCTGGGTAGGTATCCATAAAGTTCTTTACAAGTTTGTTATTTACTAGTTGAACATTGGTGTTTAATAATCTTATTAATTAATTATTGCTTATTGTCTTCCTTTTGTTAATCGAAGCTTATTGTTTTATAAATTTTTGAAGAAAAATAGATAGATTAGACGAGATTATCTGACGTCTTTGTTCTTTATTTGTTATGCATTACTTTTCAATTTATATGGTGGTGGGATAATTATCGTGACGTAAGTAAACACAATTAGTATACCAGTTACATTTGAAAGACATTCATTACAACCACAACCAACAATAAGCCTAACATTTGTCTATGCCTTAATTCATAGGCATTCTTTTTTAGTGTTATAAATGTACATTGTACATGTAAGACTTTATTGATATTCTGTATGGATATGTTTTAACCAGGTGAGGAGGTAGACCACGAGGCCGAGGAAGTGCTAAACGAGCTGAACTTGCTAACGGAGAGTGAGGCGGACGGCGGCGGCCAGGGCGACGAATATCCCGTTGGTGAGTGTTTATTTATATTTTATATAGGTATATCGCTTATACCGGCGGCTTGTGAGAATGAGAGATCGATAAAGTTAAGCAACTGCAGGGAGGTCGCTAGTTGGATGGGTGTCAGTGAAAAGTGACACCTCTGGCCTGGCTAGGTGACCATAGAGAGCGGCCACGCTCCTGTTATTAATTTTAGGTACTGTGTAATATGTTACCATGATTACAGATTACAATATCTAATAGATGCCCAGAAATGTCCCTGAAGGGGACTTTTTCCCCAGTCCCCTTTTAAGAAAATGTACTTAGAGCGTTCTTGGTTAATTTTCGTGCCTTCTAATGTAATCGAAATTCTTAATCAAGATTACCTTTTGAGTACAATGTACGAAATGAAATACCTACAACATTTTTTCTCATGTTTGGTGGGGGCATTTCCCTGCCTCCAGATGCAATCGTAAAACGTAATCATGTTGACGTTTTCAGCAAATATTCCAAATTCAAATATTCGTGTCTACATTATCGCGATGTACGTAACGTTCCAGTGAAGTACCCGGGCGGCAGCGGGGTGGGCGTGGCGGCGGTGGGCGCGGGCGAGGCGGACGAGAAGCCACTAGCGTTGGGGGAGCTCGCGCAGCTCACCGTCAGCAACGAGCCGGAGGCCTACGACGTGGCCAGCGCCAACAAGGAGTCGTTCCGGAAGACGTGGAACGCCAAGTACACCCTGCGCTCGCACTTTGATGGGGTTAGTGGTGATGTGATGTATTATGATGTTATGTTAATGGAATTTTGGCTGACTGAAACAAAGGAGGGGGAGGGATTCGATTGTATTTTTTTTTTATGTGTGTTACGTCAAGACTTGTTGCAGGGTGTTTCATTTTGATAATTATTTTTTTCGAAAGCTTTACGTTTGATTTCTGATGAGAGTTTTTGGAAAAAGCTAAGTTATTGACTTATCTCCCTATAATTCAATTTCTCCTAATGTCGATTGCTTTAATCAATAAAGTTACGATAATACCTGAAGTATTAACGAAAACCGCGATGATTTCTAATCGACTAATAATTTCCATAGATAAAATGACAACTCCTTACGAACGATTACAGGTGCGCGCGCTCGCGTTCCACCCGACCGAGGCGGCGTTGGTGACCGCTTCCGAGGACCACACGCTGAAGCTGTGGAACCTGCAGCGCACGGTGCCGGCCAAAAAGTCGGCCGGGCTCGACGTGGAGCCGCTGTACACGTTCCGGGCGCACACCGCGCCGGTGCTGTGCCTCGCCATGGGCGCGCCCCGCTCCGAGGAGTGCTTCTCCGGCGGGCTCGATGGAACCATCCGCGTCTGGAACCTTCCGTCGGCCACCGCCGCTGATCCCTACGATCCGTATGATCCTGCTGTGCAGGTGAGGGTGGTTTACTGGTCTTGGTTAATGTTTGTTATGTAGGTATATAATTGATAGGCAGTCTGCAATATACTGTTGATAAGAGAGGGAAGTTAGAAATATGAGTAAGTACCTACTACGTTTCAAGCCTCCACACATTAATGTTGAATCAGGGTTGGCGAGAAAAAAGGTAGTAGGTAGCTAGACTGTTGGTTTTTACGAAAAGATAATAATGTGGTTATTAATATTGTTTACTAAATGTAGGAATATAGCCTTTTTCCCCAAGATGCTAGGGACCGGATGTCTGCGCCTCTTACAACACTGACTTGGTTTTGGGGTCAGTATTCTAGGCCTTCTCTGATGTAGCTATTCCAATTTGCGACTTTACAGAAACAATGATATAGAACATTTGCCGCGGCACATTTAGTTGAACTAAGTCCTAATTCTACCAGGGGCCAGTGCTCCGCGAGCACACGGACGCGGTGTGGTCGCTGGCCGCGTCGCACGGCCGGCTGCTGTCGGCGGCGGCGGACGGCACGGCGCGGCTGTGGGCGCCGCGCGCGGCCCGCCCGCTGCTCGCGACGCTGCGCGACGACGCGCCGCAGTCGCCGCACGCGCCCGCCGCGCCGGCCGCGGCCGACTTCGCCGATGCGGCCACCCGCGCCGCGGTCGTGTATCGCGACGGGACGCTGCTGCTCTACGATCTGGAGACGTCGCAGGTGAGAATAGCTGACTGTTGATGATCTGTCTGATTATGTACTCACTAGAGAACCGCCCGCGCTTCCTTTCGGGACCCGTAGGTCACAGCCGCGTAGGTCCCGCTCCCGTAGGAATTTAGGCTAAAAAGTAGCCTACTACTCGCTCTCTTCACTCCACCCTGTCTGAGGTGTGTGGAGCCCTCGGGACACTTAGTTCCCCTTTGGGGGTGTCTCTCGCGGCCCGTTCAAACGGGCCGGTCCTTGGGTTGGGCCCTAAGGCCCTTGGTTGTCCATCTGTAGTTAACCAATAGGTCAAGTCCGGTGAGTGGCGGCCTTTTTACAGGCCGCAGAGTCTTAACCGGGATGGGGTTCATCTTCGCGCCGCTCAGGCGATCGAGGCCCTACCGGGTGAATCCCGCTGGTGGGAATCCCAGCAGGAGCCGATCAGCGCCGGGCGACAACTTCGAAGCCCCAGTATCAGTCAGTGCTAGGCCTGTCCCGCGCGACTTGCTGGTTGCTGGTAGGCCCAGCAGTCCGGTGGACGGGCGTGGAGCGGCGCCAGGTCCTGCAGATGCGGGAACCGCGACGCGTCGTCACGCCCGAACATGTTGCGTGCCAATCTCTCGATGGAGTCGTCCAGGTTCTCGACTCGAAGGTCCCTCTGGATGACGGCGTTCCTCACGTATCTAGGCGCACCAGTCAGCCGGCGGAGCGCAATCGCCTGAACCGCGTGCATCCTCTTCCGCTGCGGTTCGCTGGCGAGCGCGTACCACGCCGGTGCTGCGTACGTGAGGCGGGATCTGATGTAGGTCTTGTAGACCCCGAGCTTCAGTCCGAGAGGGAGGCTCGAGGAGAGCACTGGTTTCAGGACTGCCATCGCGCTCCTGGCATTCGCGACGGCTTTCGTAACCTGTGGCTTCATCGAGAGTCTTCCGTCGATTTTGACCCCCAGGTATTTGGCCTGTGGGGCCCATTGGATATCTTGTCCGTGAAGCTTCAGAGTAGGGTCTCGCTTGTTGAGGTATCCTCCTATGTTCACGGCCTGCGTCTTCCCGACATTCACCGACAGTCTCCACGCGGCGAGCCATTCGGGGAGGGGATCAAGCGCACGCTGCATCTTGACGATGGCGTGGGTTCTATTCAGCGACGTGGTCATGTACGCCACGTCATCGGCATACAGGGCAAGCGACGCCCCCCCTGCCGCCGGGATGTCGTCGGCGTAGCAGGCGTAGCAGACCGGCGACAGGCAACTCCCTTGCGGGACGCCGGCTGCGATCGGACGCTCGGTGGATTCGGCGTCTTCAACCACTACTCTGAAGCTTCTATTTTCGAGGAAACTGGAGATCACCTTAACGGCACGCCGGGGCGACGACGACTGCGAGATCTTGTAGAGCAAGCCGTCGTGCCAAACACGCTCGAACGCCTTTTTCATGTCGAGGAATACTGCACACACTCGTTCTCTCTTATTTAGAGCCGCGGTAACGGTTTGCAGCACCCTCGACAACTGAAGAGTCGTACTGTGTTCCGGCCGGAACCCGAATTGCTCCAGTCTGGGGGCAATATGCGGCGCTAGGTGTCGCAGCAGGAGCTTTTCGAACACCTTGGATAGGGTGGGAAGCAGGGTGATTGGCCTATAGCTCTCCGGCTTCAGCCTGTTCTTCCCCTGCTTGGGCAGCATTATGACCCTCCCCGACTTCCAGGCCTGCGGGAAGGTCCCGGTGCGAAGGATCCCGTTAAACAGGCGCGCGGCTGCTCCGATCGTCCTCTGAGGGAGGTGCCGCAGCGCTCTGTTCGTGATCCCGTCAGCACCGGGGACCTTGTTGGGAGGGAGCTTCTTGATGGTGCGCTGCACCAAGCCGGGAGAGATGACGATTGGGTCTTTTCGGGAGCTATAGGCAGTGCAAAGTACCCTTCCAGGTGTTGCTCGACTACCGCGACATGTACCACCTTATCCGTCGGGTTCGGCACGATCTTCCGCCCGGTATCTAACCGTGCCGTCCTCATGCAACAGCGGTCTTACTGGAGCTGGGGTACTCGTGAAGGTGCGACATATGCGGTGTAGTGCCACCCAGTCGTCGCACGCTTCGTCCAGCTGTTCCTCCCAGCTCTCAGTCGCGTGTGCATCTAACTCGGCCTTGAGTCGGGCTGCGGTCCGGTTGAGCTGGTTCTTCAGTGCATTCTCCACGCTGACAGTGAGCTCGACCGCTAACTGGTCAACGTCCGCATCTGTGCGGACAGGCCGAGTTGGCGTGGTGATCTCCAGTTGCTTCTCGAAGGTTGTCCAGTCCATAAGGCGACGGGGCCTTGGCAAGACTCTGCTGGGTTCCTTCGCCAGGACTAACAGGACAGGAACATGGTCGGACCCCATGCTGTCCTGTAGCGTCCCCAATCGTGGCTGGCAATGGAGGTCTTGGTACACCGCTATGTCCACAACGTCCGACGAGTGTCCCGCGTAATCTGGGAAGTGCGTCGGGGAATCCGGACCACAGACGGTGTAGCCGTGCTGTTCAGCGGCGTCAAAAAGTAGCCTTCCACTTCTGTTGGCAGCTAGGCTATTCCACCCCTGATGCTTGCAGTTCCAGTCGCCCGCGGCCACCACCGGTGTCGGCGAGTCCAGCAACTTGCGGACATCAGCCAACAGGATAGTGCCAGCGGGCGGGCGGTACACTGAATACAGCCGGAGCGGGGAGTTCTCGAGGCAGAGCTAAAGTAGCCTATCATTTGCCTATGACTTAACTAAATTACATGTACAGTAAGGCCAACGAGAAGCGATACAAAATGTAAACAAAACCAATGCAAGGTCATTAGGCAAAGCAAGGTATGCAACTTTTTGAAACTTTTTGATTTTAAATTTATTATAGTATAATTTTGTTTACACAATATATTTTAAATAATATCTACCAAATTGAGTTATTATGTGTAATAATTGTTATTCTAAAAATCTAACAATTAATAAAAAGAAAATGAGTTGATGTGAAAATAATAATAATACTAAAATGATAGGCATAGCAGGGAGGTATCTCAGTCAGTTCAGTCTAATTTATTTCATGTTATTTTAAAAAAAAATTAATTATGTTGTAGATTTACATTAAATAACGAGAATAATAATAATGTAAAAGGAAATGAGGGTAAAAATTAAACATTTTTTAAGGCAATCATTTTTATTCAGACGATAATTCTGAGTCTGTAGAATCAGAATCAGAGTCTGTAACTCGTATAATAAATTTATCCGTCACGTCATCTACAATAAAATCAAGTTTAAAAAACTATAATATATAAAAAACTATAAAAATATTTATTATTAAAATATTACTCAAATGGTCGACCAAATGCTTATGAACCCATCTCGACCTTGCCATAATTTTGCCGCGAGAACGAGACAGTACGACAAATACACAAGATGGAAAGAGATAGATAGATAGTACATTGTAAACTCCTCACTCGTTTTCCAGGTAAACGACCTTTTGTATCTCTGCTAGTTGGCATTACTTTAGTATTTGATAGCGTGATTCAAAACTTGCAAATGAATTTTACTAACGCTATCTATTAACAACTCCGGAAATAAATATCTAGCAACTAACAAAACATCGATCTTCCCATGGGAATGGGATGTTTTTCCGCGGTAAAAAATAGCCTACGTCACTCTCCACCCTCCTAACTATCCCCACACACATAAATCATACCATATAATAGCTTTGTTGCGACGTGAAAGAGGAACAAACAAACAAACAAACACACTTTCACATTTATAATATTAGTAAGGATTAGTAAGGAAGTAAGGATAGTGTGTGGCTGACTTTTGTTGCTGATCTACTGATGATCTGCCTAGTTGTGAATTATTTTATAGTTTGATTCGGCAAGAATCTACGGCAGGTTATAACACCTGAGTCATAAGGAAACATAATATCTCTGTGTTTTTGAGTCTGTGCCGGACTATATTAATGTTATTACAAATTTTATATAAAGTCAATAGTTAGCCAGATAAACCATAAAACCAACTGAACCCTTGTTTCTACGATAAAGCTCGCGGGACAAACATCGCGACCCGGCAAACTTGTATTTAACTTAACACTTCATGCCATCAAAAATAACGAGAAACGCAACCCCAATGTAACTTTTCCATGAGTATGTGTACACTATTATATGTGTGTGATGGTTGTTATCAGGTGGTGCTGCGCGTGTCATGCGACAGCCCGGCGAACCGCGTGCGCTCGCACCCAACACTGCCGCTGCTGGTGACGGCGCACGAGGACCGCCACATCCGCTTCTGGGACGCCGTGTCGGGCCGCTGCGCGCACGCCATGGTGGCGCACCTCGACGCCGTCACCGGCCTCGCCCTCGACCCCAACGGCCTCTTCCTCCTCTCCGGCTCCCACGACTGCTCCGTGCGCCTCTGGAACCTCGACACCAAGACCTGCGTCCAGGAGATCACCGCGCACCGCAAGAAGTTCGACGAGAGCATCCTCGACGTCGCCTTCCATCCCCTCCGGCCCTACATCGCCAGCGCCGGCGCCGACGGCCTCGCCAAAGTATTCGTCTGAATCGAGGATTTATAACGATACTATTATATGTAATTTTACTTTCATTACGAACCCTAATATTAAAGGCAGTAGCGACGCGTCATCGCTCGGAGCGAGCGGCCGGTACTCTCGGTGTGTCTAGTCTCTCGGTACGTCGCGGACCCGGTCCCAGCGACCGGTCCGTGACGGCGGCAGCGCTCGGGTTGACGTATATAATATTGTAACGTTACGAAGCGCGACGCGCGACGCTCGTTTTAAGCGCGTAGTGAACACTCATCTATGTATAGACATTTGAAATCTATTATAATATATTTTTAGACTTTCAGTATGTGAATTTTAGGTTTTTATCGCAAATTTTTCACCCTTATTACGATACGCAGTGAGAATATTGTTCGTTTCTATGCATCTGTAAGCGAGACCTTTGTAATAAATATGATGAGGATTCCGACGGAGTTTCCTTGATGCGTTTACGTTACGTGTCTGTACAGTTAGATGTTATGCAGTATTTGCAGATGTTTGTAGACGACGGATGAAGTGGTTTCTTATACTAGTATATTTTATTTAAATTGATTGGATTTATATAGATAATTTTTGTTTTTTTACACGTACTGAATAAACATGCTCTCACGATTTATCTTATGCAACTGTTGAGCGATCGAACAAAAAGTGAATGAGTAGAAGTACTATATCGAAAGTACCGTAAGTAATGTTTGTTCATAACGAGTACGGCGTTGTAGAATATATATACATATATATAATATGAACCATTACATATTCCTTTATTTTCCTCGAATTCATACTGTACAATTACATCAAAAATTGATAGTAAAAAGCAACATAACCGAACTGAATGTTGTTTTTTTATATACTCTTTTTTTATTTTTATAATCCCTCTTATTTGTTTAGTCATATCACGAGATGTCATCACATGTTTTCTTTAAAACCTCCCCTCATTTTATATTTCTTTAAATTCTTGCATAAAGAAAGTACGAATGTGGACTTAGAGTACTAAAATAATTAGAATACCACATGTAATTAAAAATTTTACACTTTTAATAGCTAAGTTTAAAATAATATAACTTTATAAGTTGTCATGGTCGAGTAATGTTAGGATGGATGCCATATGCATAATTTATTGAAATATTAAAAGAATACAAAGTAAATTAAAAAAGTATTAAATTAATTTTATTTCCTCGACATTTACAAGTGTTACGGTAATATGTCTAGAGTTTTACTACTCTGTAGTTACCGTTTTGCTTTAAGGGGATTTGAATACTTAGAGATTGATGGCGAAGTCTTAAGGTTCTCGTATACAGGAATTATTTATAGTAGTAAGTATTTTTGGTAATGAAACAAAATGCCGAACCAGTTGCAATGATTATAATGGATGCCATATGAGAACACATAAATATATCTGTCACGTAAATATTGACCACAGCGGAAAATCGAACCTACTCTTGACAAGCAGGAAACACTGCCAATTGAAGAGTGGTGTTATGTGTTGGATGTAGTTGTACATCAAGTAGTTTAGTGTAACCTCAAGCCAAATAAAATGTTTTTTGTCTGTCTTTATGTTTGTCTGGGCGTCACGCGAAAACTACTGAATGAAATTTGATGCGGTTTTCGCAATTGCTGGAGGTCTAACTTAAAAATTCGTTTATTCCCACATTCCTGAGGAGTAGTACTGTTGACAGTACTAGTGGGGAAAAAAAATTCCCTCCAGTTCTGGTAACAGAACTAGGGCATGTTTTATGCTGTTGATATGCTGCCTAAAGCCCGAGTTACAAATACAGTACCCGACAAGAAATAATGCACATCGGTATTCAAAAAGAGATAATCGGTTAGTTTCGGCTTTGTAGAGCGTTGTCCTTACTACACAGTCCTTATAGTCTAAGATCCAGATATTTTCTACTCAACATGTTGCATCCTTTTCTGTCCCATAAGATACTTAATTTGGACTTCTTTTTCGGCCTGTTCCCAGTCGGACTAAAATTCCAATTTTTAAAATTCGCGAATCGCACTTAGGAGTCTTAGGACCAACATTTTTGCAGTGAACCTTATATCAACGTGTTTGCAATAAAACTGCGCTCACGTTGATATAAAGTTTATTGATTAATCATTAAAAGTGTAAGAACCTACTATCAATATACCTGTGTATACCTGTGAACCTTGTAGTCCGTCCAGGAAAAAAATAAAGAACCTATCAATTGCACATTCTGCAAGTTTCATACTTTCAGCTGGTATGACATTTTCTTATTAATCTCACCAGTACAATTTTTAATAAAAAATATTTTTTTAATTAATAATTTAACATAGCCTGTCCAGGATTTTTTAGCCAACCCATTGTTTATTTAAATTTCACTTAAAATATGTTTCGTTCATTAATCACCTCGGTGAAGGACGATATAGGGCTGGATCTTAGACTATAAGGACTGTGTAGTAAGGACAACGCTGTACAAAGCCGAAACTAACCGATTATCTCTTTTTAAATACCGATGTGCATTATTTCTTGTCGGGTACTGTAATATATTATGTTGCAGAACAACTTCTGCCGGGTCAGCTAGTTTTTAATAAATCGTTGGATACAATTAAGGAAGCTCTTGTAGTCATTCTTTCTCTAGAACATGACTTGATACAGAGTACTGCAAGGTACGTCTAAGTTAAAGCTAAGCCTGCTATATTGACGAAACTTCAGGGCCGTAGCTAGCGGACAACTCGTCACAGGGTTAGCGTTGAAAATTCTGAAAGAATCAAATTGGTTTTTCGGCGAAAAAAACGATAGTTCGTTTTTAACCGTTTTATTCGTTTGTTAGGTACATTGAAAGAAATAAAAAAAAAACATAAAAAAACGGGTTTTATTGAAATTTTCGTCGTTTGTTTCGAAAAAATTAAAAGAAACAAGTTTTATTCGAAATTTTCTAATCACTGATGCATATATATTACAAATTTATCTTGCTCACAAATCGGATACAAACCATAGACATATATACCTAGACGGGCCTTGCACGTTCGAATGTGCGTCAAGTTGGAACAATCCAATTTTGAATCGAATCGGTTTGTGCGTGAAGTTGGCGCGATGGAATTTTGTTACTATATTTGAAAACGAACAGATTACATAGTGATATCTCGCTTCCGCGTTTCGAAGTTTTAGTCGTGCTGTCTTTGTTACTCTTACATATGTCACGCGCCATTTTACTAAAGTTATTATTTTAGAAATAGTGAAGTTAATTTACAATTCAATGTTTACATAATGAAATGTGATATGAAAGAAAATGCTACATTTCTGGTGTTAATAGGTAGTATGACCAGTGAGAAAATCTCAACACACACATTCTCACTGGCCATACCAGTAGGACAACCCAGTATGACCACCGAGAATCACCGATTCCTTGGACTTTATTTGTGTTTCTTGAATTGTTAGAATATTTTTGAAGGCACAGGAAGCCATATTTTCTACATTTGCGGACGTAATTACTGAAATCAATTTTGCGTAAGGAAGATGTGTACCTCGCTGCTGTCTACAACAGACTGACTTGATCAATCACTCAATCACACAACCCAATGTTGACCACTCGCCGTGCGCCTTATGTATGTTACGGGCCCATCTAGACTTTCTAAATCCATGATACAAACTCACTGTCGCTTTGACAATGAAAACAAATCGTTTTACCCTCCAAATCGTAATAAAACTGTTCTACAAAAGAAAAAAACATCAATACTTTTCCTTTCATATTTTTCAGTTTTTTTCAGTTTTATTTATAAAAAACATGAAATATTTCATGTTAATTATTCTTGAAAATTTCCAATAAAATTTGTATGGAATAAAACCAGAAATTTTCCCGCTTTTTTCAACGCTACTGTAAAAGAGGGGAAATAATACGACTATTTTTACTTTAGGATTTTATAATTTTCTGCTCAATGACAATACATGGAATCGAATACCAAATCAAATTCGTCAACGTCACATCTTTCTTTTTCAAATAACATCAGTTCATGCAAAAAGTATCGTCAATGGCTATTGGCTACAGATAAGGCTAAGGTTATAGCTTTGGCTTATATTGACACCTTCCGCTCCACCGTCTGGCTGTGACGGCTGCCTGGCTGTGGCTGGAGGGAATCATCAATATGGCGGGCGGTGGCTTTGGCTTGGCTTTGGCTCTAACTAAGGCTAAGGCTACGTGATGCGTTGGCAGGCGGCTCCTTTAGGCACAATTTAGCTGGCGGCTGCATCAGCTTACGTCACGTCCGTTACAATCGGCCATCCTGCAACAATTGCGTCCCGCAATTGGAACGCACACAAAGGGTTATTAATTTAACAAAATCAGCAACAACTTGTACTTGTACTGGCACAGCATGATGACAGCGACATGAAATGGCATACATCACCTTTTATGCTGAGATATACTCCTCCACGTAATGATCATTTTTATAAAACTGATAAGCATTCACTGATTTCTCTTTACATTTTGACAAGGCTCTTTTCTTCAGTTAGACTGATTATGGATTCTTATTGAGGGCTTTCCCAAATTTTATCTGCCAGATTTGACAATTTTTCCTTTTCAAGTAAATATGGCATTGCATCTTGAAAACTATTTTCCATATCGTAGTAAGTACACTTATCAGTTCGTCATTGGCTTAAAAATTTAACTCTGTTCAGCTGTTCCACGAGATCTATCTTCAACATTTCTCTACTAGCGGCAATACGCACTTGGAATTGAACATCACCTGTAACAACAAAATACAAACGCGAGTATCTCTCCACGATCGACCCTTCCCGACCTACCATGAGACATTTCCAAAAGGAAATCCTGTCTCTGCCCAACTTTATTAATGTTTGTTTCCAAAATCACGACGGCATTCTCAAAATATCATCTCCGTCCGACCCGATTCATATTTAGTTCAAACTATCAAAATCTCAACGAACTTTCAAATCTTGAATTCAATGAAATTTTAATCCCGAAGCCATGTAACTACTGATATTATTTCTCCAGTTGATAATTTATTCTGTCTTAACCACATCCCTTTTAGATATGCAGACGAATTATAGCATTCAAGTCCCATTTTTAAGTTCTCGTAATACCTTATCTGGCTAAACATTAAAGTAAAAACAATACAGAGGTCACCTAATGTCCAGAAGCGCTGATCCACATCCAAAGCATTACAAGTACACGTCCAAGTCTCCCCTCCTTTAATACTTTTATCGCTTTCAATTTCGACCATTGATTTTAATTCTCTCCAGTATCAGGACGTAGGTATATTGTTTTTTAACATTATTATCCACTTCTGAATGTAAAAGAGGGGAAATAATACGACTATTTTTACTTTAGGATTTTATAATTTTCTGCTCAATGACAATACATGGAATCGAATACCAAATCAAATTCGTCAACGTCACATCTTTCTTTTTCAAATAACATCAGTTCATGCAAAAAGTATCGTCAATGGCTATTGGCTACAGATAAGGCTAAGGTTATAGCTTTGGCTTATATTGACACCTTCCGCTCCACCGTCTGGCTGTGACGGCTGCCTGGCTGTGGCTGGAGGGAATCATCAATATGGCGGGCGGTGGCTTTGGCTTGGCTTTGGCTCTAACTAAGGCTAAGGCTACGTGATGCGTTGGCAGGCGGCTCCTTTAGGCACAATTTAGCTGGCGGCTGCATCAGCTTACGTCACGTCCGTTACACTACACAGGGTATGGACGTACCTAGGTGCGTGCAAGACGTGCACCGCACGTGGGCGGCACGCACTGGGGCAAATGGGCCACGGTGGAACGGCATAAATGTAAATCGGTAGGTATTGTATTGAACAAGGCGAGAGGGTGCAAAACGGTTTTGCACGCGGGCGCCCATACAGGTTAAGAAGGCCCTGATGTCGTGGTTTGGAATCGCGCCCCTACACGCTCGTCCTCCTGAGGGCTACCCGCTTCCGCGGGAGCTCTTAGAGTCAGGAGCGTCCCCCGACCACCTGGGGGGCGACTGACTGCGACCTGGCTACGCACAAGGGACTGACAGGACCCGCTAAACAGCGGGCCTGCTCCACCACCGGGACACTCGTTCTCCTGAGTTCATGTTGTAACGTTATAAGGGAAGATGAAATAAAAAGAATTTTAAAAGGAATAAAAGATGTACTTCTCTTTCTTAGTGGGTCACAAGTCACAAAAACACTGTATAAAAATAAGCGAGTTAACCAAGAACAGTCACACAAGAAAGTCGCTTAAAACACGGGAGGGGAGACGGCCTGGAGCGTTCTCACAGGCGGAGGCGGAGGGTCGGAAGCACCGACTCGAACAGTGGAGGCCGGCGTATCTCTCGATGAGATCAGGTGGTCGGGAGGCGTAGAGGCTGGTGCGCTACCTCGCGCACAAGAGGGTAGCGCGACCCTGGCGCACAGCACTGCGCGCGAAGCCTCCCGACGTAGTCGACGGCAGCAGGTCCAGGGGCGCTCCAAGCACGCGCCCGACCGGAACGATATGTGAAACGAGATAGATACGCACGCGACCGCGAAACAGGGACACGGGTCGGCCCTGTGTACGCCTCCGAATCTCAAAGACCTCGCCCGAAGAAGTCTTGCGAACACTTCCAAGGCTGTCTCCACACTGCCCTCTTGACCCGATTCCTTCAATTTCGAGGGCCGGCGTTCTTCTTTCAAATCTGATCAAATTTTGAATTTTTAAAATAAGTAAGTCTAAAAAGGTTGGTAGATTATATGTACATACAGAATAAAATTAAAAAAGCAAAGACTACATAGACGTCAGAATCAGAATTACATTGACAATTATGTCACCAACGTAAACAAACATAAAAATCAAATTTAAAGTTACAGGAATTCATCAAAATAAAGAAGGAATAAGAACTAAAACATTAAAGAAGGTAACATTTATAATTTATAAATAGTCCTAGAAGTGAAAAGCCAAATGAATAATTACATAAATTATCAAAAGTAGTCAATATAAACATTTCACAATTTCAGCAGATATAAAGTAAAATACAAGTAATAAAGCAATAAACGAAGTAATAACCAAAGGCAAGGATATATAAGGAAGGAACTAAAGAAGGATAAAGAGGACAAAGAATAAGGAAGACATAAAAGGAAGTAAAGAAGTAAATATTACATATATACTACATATTTCCCCCACCCAAGTAAAAATTTTTTGGCTGTAACAAAAAATTTTGAGGTAAAAATAGTGATTACCATCCACATTCATTATCCTGTCCATACTTCTCTATCATACCTCAATCTTGCAGAGTTAGGGGCTAGGGTTCACATTCAATGACGCCTACTCCAATGGTAACACTAGACAATCACATAGGCTTATTTTAGGAGTTGTGATCCGCTCGCGCTGAAAACCCAGTAGAAAAGGTTAGTGGAGGCTTATTTTACGAGTCACAACCCGCTCGTACCGTAGGCTTATTTATAGAGTTGTAGTCCGCTCTGTAAGAAATAACCAAGACAGTTATTAAGAGTCAGAATAAGAGGTCTGACAAAGAAAGAGTTCCTAATTCTATAAGAGAGAATTAAGGAAGAAACCGAGCTTAGCTACTCAGTTTAAAAAAAAGCATTTCTTTTCAGAAAGAGGAAAAGAAATAACACCTACAACTACAAGATGAATATAAAAGAATGGACTTCGAGTAAGCCAAAATTCGAAGTCATCAAGTCGATGAAGATAGAAAAGAGAAATAAAAGAAAAGAAGAAAGAAACATATATAAGTAGCATAAGATAAAAAGAATGAATAAATATTATAGTTAAAATTGTATAATAAACATAAATAATTATGTATTAAAGATATTAATTTGAGAGTTCTTTCCTTTTATATCCTGTAAAAAAATTATACATTTCAAAGGTAAATATAAAACAAAGAAACAAGATTATAAAAAAGACATTTTAGTAAAAAGCCTGTCCCACCAAGAAAGATTTAAAAGCTAGGGAAAAGAATCTCAGGGTCGTTATAATAAAAAGGGGAAGTTAGCCAAAAGAGAGCAAGCCAAAAGTAGAACCAAAATTTTCACTAGAGCTAGTGTTGTTTTAGAATTTAGAAAGGTTACAAGAAAAGATCTTAAAAGAGTAAAGCCGAAAGAAATCCAAAAGGGTGTCACTTGTGTAAGTGTTATTTTAGAATTTAGAGAAAGATTTTAGTTGGGCGCCAAACTGTAACGTTATAAGGGAAGATGAAATAAAAAGAATTTTAAAAGGAATAAAAGATGTACTTCTCTTTCTTAGTGGGTCACAAGTCACAAAAACACTGTATAAAAATAAGCGAGTTAACCAAGAACAGTCACACAAGAAAGTCGCTTAAAACACGGGAGGGGAGACGGCCTGGAGCGTTCTCACAGGCGGAGGCGGAGGGTCGGAAGCACCGACTCGAACAGTGGAGGCCGGCGTATCTCTCGATGAGATCAGGTGGTCGGGAGGCGTAGAGGCTGGTGCGCTACCTCGCGCACAAGAGGGTAGCGCGACCCTGGCGCACAGCACTGCGCGCGAAGCCTCCCGACGTAGTCGACGGCAGCAGGTCCAGGGGCGCTCCAAGCACGCGCCCGACCGGAACGATATGTGAAACGAGATAGATACGCACGCGACCGCGAAACAGGGACACGGGTCGGCCCTGTGTACGCCTCCGAATCTCAAAGACCTCGCCCGAAGAAGTCTTGCGAACACTTCCAAGGCTGTCTCCACACTGCCCTCTTGACCCGATTCCTTCAATTTCGAGGGCCGGCGTTCTTCTTTCAAATCTGATCAAATTTTGAATTTTTAAAATAAGTAAGTCTAAAAAGGTTGGTAGATTATATGTACATACAGAATAAAATTAAAAAAGCAAAGACTACATAGACGTCAGAATCAGAATTACATTGACAATTATGTCACCAACGTAAACAAACATAAAAATCAAATTTAAAGTTACAGGAATTCATCAAAATAAAGAAGGAATAAGAACTAAAACATTAAAGAAGGTAACATTTATAATTTATAAATAGTCCTAGAAGTGAAAAGCCAAATGAATAATTACATAAATTATCAAAAGTAGTCAATATAAACATTTCACAATTTCAGCAGATATAAAGTAAAATACAAGTAATAAAGCAATAAACGAAGTAATAACCAAAGGCAAGGATATATAAGGAAGGAACTAAAGAAGGATAAAGAGGACAAAGAATAAGGAAGACATAAAAGGAAGTAAAGAAGTAAATATTACATATATACTACAATGTCCGGGTAAAAAGGAGACCCTTGAGACCCGAAAATCCCTCGCCTCAGTCCGCGCAAAAGGCGCGGCAGCGATGGAAGGCAGCGTTCGTTCGATGTCGTGGAATAAAGAGTTGGTTAATACACTCTTTTGCAAAAAAAACGGGCACCTAAGGAAATTTACTTTCTACGGTCAATTTGAGTTCATATATGTACTGTCATAAGTAGTCTGTATTATAATCGTGCAAATTAGTACGAGTGAAGTGAATTCTGGCAATTTGTTTTTAAATTTTCGATGAATTCTTTAATATCGATGTATACGTACACGGCCAAGTTACAATTACAAGTGGTCGGCAACTTTGCAAGCTGATTTTATTATTTTTAATAAAACGTTTTAGCAATTCGCACTATTAGTAAAACTGTTTTACGACGATAAACGATAATCCTTATTTTTCTTATTTGGAAAGAAAGAAAGAATGAATTTTAATTTCAAATTTTAAATTTGGAATTTAAAAAATGCCAGGATGCTTAAAATAACAGGCCAGTACATCACCAAAATAACAAAACCCCTTTCTTGATATTCTTCATTGAAGTGAAGAAAAAATCTAAAGTGCCCGTTTTTTTTTGGCAATTTATGGGCAATAGTGACCATATTTTACCATCGTTTGTCGGTTTTTACAATAAAAATGTAATTTTACCTAATCTAACAGTCGGGCTTTTCGTTCGATCTCGATTGCACATTGTCAAAGAAAATTAAAAAGATCAATAGCTACATGTATGTACCTACCTACCTACACAGCATCTTACCCTTTTTTCAAGTTTCGGTTTTTACCTTATCCCACATTTGGGTGTTGCCCGGTGCGGTCATCATGGTCTCTGGTGGTAGACGGTAGGTACGGTTGAAACGATTAGGCTTTAATTCTGTACCGTCAGTGAAAAACAGTATAAGTCTAAAATATGAAATGTTGGGAAATTCAAAAAGAAGTTTTAAAATTTTCGAAAAATTATTACTTCGTCAGTATTTCATGTAGAGTGTTGAATGAAAGCTCAATAGTTAGTGTTTATCAAACAGTTTTTCAATATTTAATTATTTTTTATCTATCTTGGTTATTGAAATTTGAAATTTAAAAAAAATGCGAGTTGTATCACTAGACACGAATTTTACTTTTGTGTTTAATGATGTAAATTGATTTGTATCAATTTACACGTGGCTTCTATATGGAGATTACGAATACAAGTCGCGAATAAAAGCGATTTTTTGAACAATTAAAAGACACAATCAAAATTATGTAAAACAAATTTTGTGTGAAATTATGCAGTACAAAGGATGTTTACATAATTTTTAGATAACAGAGACTTTTTTAAAGATATATTGGTTTACACAAAAATATTTATGTATTTTTCTGTGAAAAATGTGCAGATTGGCAACAAAAATCTGAAAATTTTTAATTATCAGACAAAAATGAACTCCCCGTCTCAAAGAGTACATAAAGTGAGTCATGCTCATGCCTACAAAATAAAAAGAGAGCCTTTTTTCTTTCGTATAGTAGGTACACTATCATGAGACCTGTCGTAATGTATCATGGATCAGAAAGTTGGGCTGCAAAGAAGACGGATGGGGACGATTGCATGTGGCGGAGATGAGAATGTTAAGGTGGATGTGTGGAGTGACGCGAATAGTAAGAAATTAATATATTAGAGGAAGTCTGAGAGTAGCACTAATAACCGAAAAGTTGAAAGGGAACAGAATGTCGTGGTATGGGGCATGTCACGAAGCGAATGGATACTTATGTGACGAGAAGAGAGATGGATATGAATGTACATGGACGGAGGGGACGAGAAAGATCAAAAAAAAGATGGATCGATTGTGTGAAAGAAGATATGGAAAACAAGAGAGTTAGGGCTTGTTTCACCACTTCCTGATAAAGTCCCTAATAGTTTATTAGGAACTTATTGGCCATATAAATGACAACTTTCGTTCCACTAGTGTCGAATAGAACTATCTGGCAGATTAACTGTCTGATAAGTTATCAGCGCTTCAAATGGCTGATAAAGACGTTATTTGGCAGATATCACTGGGTATTAGTTTCTCTGAATGGATCGATATTCAAAAATGAAGCAAAGGTTACAAATCTTACATATTTCGTTTTACATGGTCAAAATATACTTGCAAATATATAAAAAGAGTTAACTTGAATTATTTTGAACTAAAAGTATTTAATTACATAAGTTTTTATAATTTTTCTCAAGTGACGAAAGTTTACGTAGTAGTAACGAAAGGCAATGTGGTGGATAGTGGAAACTGCCATATAACTATCTCACACTATATCAGGAAGTGGTGAAACAAGTCCTTAATGTCTGTCTAGATGACGACTGATAAGGCAGAGTAAAAGAAAAGAACATGTTTCGCCGACCAAAAATAAAATAGGCATAATGAGCACGAGAAAGAAGAAATCAAATTAGCCTTTATAAGAGCAGTAGGATATAGCAAAACGAAATCACTCTTAATAGTCACTACTCATTATATTATTATTATGTAACAGACTATATAATAATCTTCATTAAACTAATACAAGTAGGTAGAGTTGTATTAGTTTACACAATCTTAATAGTCACAAACTAAATAATAATCTACAGTCTTAAAACTAATACAAGTACAGTTGTATTAGTTTACACAAACTTAAGTGCTAAACTAATTTTGTGAATTAAAATAAAACATAATTTATATCAGTTTACACGTTTATAAGGTAGCGAAGAAATATTTTATAATAATATAAGTAAAGTTATATGGATAAACACGAAAAAACTCTTACTTATACCACTATCCACAAAAAATATCTCCGTTTCTATTTGGCGTAGGACTAATCTGAATATACAGAACGGTAGGTAATTTTTTTTGTAATTTTATTACGTAAAAAAATAAAAAATCGTATAAGTCGAGTTATACTAGTTTTCACTGACGGTACAGAATTGTTCGTAATAATTGCTGTTTATAAACAGAACGATGATGATTTTTTTTATAGCCTGAAAGGCTGACGTAAAAGCAGATGAACCACCTGATGGTAAGTGGTCATCGTCGCCTATGGACACGAGCAACACCAGGGGAGTCACCAGTGAAACGCCGGCCCTGAAGGAGAGCTCTTTTTACACCTTTCTTGAAGAACCCCATTTCAAAGCGCTCCGGGAATACCGGGATACTAAGTAGGTATTCCAGTGGTGTGGGATAGCGAGAATAGGCGCGTTAAGACGGGAGTCCTGCACCACTGCGGGAATGCCATCCTGTCCACGCGACTTTTTGGTATCGAGTATCGAGGGACAGAAGAGCTCGTATGACCGACTTTTGAGTAGATATCGTTTAACGTGCTCTCACACCGCGGGATGTTAGGCGGTGTGGACCCTCCATCGTCCAAGGTCGAGTTGGCTGCAAAGATGAGGTTATCTCACAACTACCATAACATAACGACCATAAATTAATTACACATTATTAAGAGTAACTCAAAAACATGTAAGGTCAGATGTAAATCAAATTTTTACGGGACCTTACCTAATGCTCTAGCTTTCGATTTAAAAAAGAATGATCAAAATTGGAAATCTAAGTAGTAAGATATGAGGTAACATACATACATAAAAATTATTAAGGATAATTAAAAAATAACTGGTCAGATGCCGTTCAAATTTATGAGACCACAATGCAAGTACCAGCTTTCAAATAAAAAGAGAATCATAAAAATCTAAACACTCAGTAAAAAGTTATTAGGAAAAAGCCATAAATACACACTACTAAACATCCTTACACATTATTCAAGTAGATTCAAAACTACTCGTCAGATGACGCTCAAATTTATATGGGATCACACTAAAAGCACCAGCTTTAAAAGAAATAAAGAATCATTAAAATCTGTTTACCCAACACGAAGTTATGGGGTAGTAAACATACCAACATTTTTTTCTCGGTCGGGTTTCACCCTCCAATTCGTAGCCTTGAAGTCGAACCGCCCCGCCCTGCCCTACATTAGCTACGGTCACGTACGGTAGTATTCAATGCGCGTCAAACGTGTCTCGCGAAAAAAAAAAAATTATGACGAAATGTGCTGTTAATTTTTGTCACAACACTTCCGAAAAGCAAAAGAAATGTAATAACATCACTTTTCACAGGTTAGCTTTCAATATTTCATTTCATAGTATGGCCGACTCCACGCGTTTTGGCGCCAACGTCTTATAAAAAAAATCGGTTAGTGCTTCATTTTAGACCGAGCGCTTGTATGACTACTATCATTCTATACTATAATTATTCTAAGTTACCCACATTTACCTATCGTCAACAGTAGGTATGAGACTTACAAAATATGGGTAGACTTACAAAATCCACGAGGAGAAATATTTAAACAGTCACTTCTACTCTACACTCTGTATAAGGCAATGAGCACCTGAGTAGCCACGATGAATACCGATGTTTGCAGATACTTGAAAGCAAGATTATTGAGAGAGATCTAAGTAGGTACATATCATATTTAGGTAGATATATGATGGTTGAATTCATGATATCTGGCTTTTTAATGGAAGGTAGAGTCTTGCCGAATCATTTTAAACAAGAATGCTTGTTTTTTAAAAACTGCATTGAAATTAAATATCTGCACTGTTAGTGATTAGGTAGGTAGGTACCTAATACCTACTACGAGTATTATCCAAACAATAGAATCTATTATAAAAAACAATTGTGAAAGACGTACCTACCTACCTATCTCGTCAGACACGTAGTAAAATAGTAAATAAAATAATAAACAAACAGAGTGAACTAAAACTACTATTGTTCTAAAAATGTTACATGTTATCCGTCCACTGCTAAAGAGTAGTTGTCTTTTCTAATAAAATGTTAAGTTAAATTAAACAATGACATTTGACAAGATAACATCAATGAATATGAAGTTATTAATTTTAAATTAAATAATTTAACTTTGTCCCTGTCATGTGATTCTCTAAACTAAAGTAAAATTAGAAAAAGAACAATTTCTTTAAGGAATGAAGGTAGCAAACGAGCAGGCTAGCACCACCTTTCGCTGCAAAAATGTTGGCAATTGGCATTAATTCGACTTTCAAAGTGTGTCCCAGTGCCGGATTTAAGCATAGGCAACATAGGCAGTTGCCTATGGGCCGCCACCACAAGGGGGCCGCCACCACACCACAAAAACATTAAATTAAATCTATAGAGGCTCAGTAGAGCGAGAGAGAAAAAAATACTGAGTTTTGTTACAAATAGACGAAAATCTTTTTTTATATTTAAATAAATTTTGTTACCCAACTTATACAGTTGCTCTATTTTTTACCTTAACGGGGGCGCCGTCAGGTGTGTCGGCGCCCGCGTGCTAACCCGATTTGCACCCCCCCCCCCCTGGTTGAATACGAATCTCATATACAGATTCATGATTATGTCGCTCCGCCGGGGTCCATTTGCCCTGAATTTGCCGCCCCCCCAAACTTTCAACAGTTAACCACAAACTATTTGAGGGCCTCCACCACACGCTCTGCCTATGGGCCGCCGAGATAAATCTAAAGCTAAATCCGGCGCTGGTGTGTCCCTTAGGTAATTGAGTCGACACAAGATCTAAGACTAAATAGGACAAAATATAGTAATTTTGTAGAATGGTTTTCTTTTTTAGTGTGAAAAGTGAGTAAAGTTTCATAAGTTCTATCAATAGTGTTATAGGAATACTTTAATAGAAAACGAGACGAATCTCATTCTGATCTCACAAGGAACCAAATCTCATCACACCTCAACATCCAAAAAATTACCCAAATTACCTCAGAGAATTGATAGACGCCCAAAAATACAATTAGTAGATTGGATAACTACAGTTTTTTTATTGGAGTCATATAGGAACGCTTCGTCTGTGTAAAATTATGAGCATAAAAAATCGCTCGCAGTATAACTTTCACTGGGCAGCAGCCTTAGCGATACCATTGTTTTCTCATCTTACTCTTCAAGTAATTCCGTACGTATCTATTCTTCATTCAGCAGCGAAAGATCATTTCAACGCAAAACAGTCTCAACACTCAATCAAGGAGTTCTCATCATTAAATATTTCAACATGTTTGGCATGTAAGTTCTTATTTTTAATAGCTGTTGCCCGCGATTTTGTTCGTAAATAGGAACTCCGGGATAAAAAGTAGTATAAATGTTACTCATCAGCCTCCTCTATTTCTCAATGAAAGTCACATAAAAATCCGTCCTCATAAAATTTCTGAGATTAGCCGGCACAAACAGCGATCAGTTAAGTTTTTTAAGTTTTTTTTATATGCCTACTTAAAGATAGAAGATAGATATAGATAAATAAATAAATTTTGTTAGTAGGTATGTTTCGCCACCAATGTAGTTCTAAGCATTTTAAGATTAAAGATATATGAAATATCTATCAGTATTCAGTGTCATGTATTGATCGCATCAGATAGCATTGTATAAAATATCAGTCAGTAGATAGGTATGTTTTACCCTGAGAAACGTTTAAGTAGAAGGACATACAAACATTCTTATATATTTTTGGTTTCTATTAGGCCCTTTGCAGATCGTTCATATATTTTTTCTCAAACAAATTCCAAAAATATGTAGATAAGTAATTACTTACAAACTAGAAACATTTTTACCATAGGTTATGGTTATAGGTTACCACCTATGGAAAGATTTTGAAGAATGTTGGTCTTGTAATGTCCTTAAGAGGCTAGGTATATAGTAGTTTTAAATCTAAGATTATTTTTAAAGCTTACTGTCTATATCTCCGATATTAAGATATATGTATCTTCACTAGGTATATACCTACTCGTATTAAACAATCTCATAAGAGCAAAACCAGTAAAATGAGAAGTTTCCTCGATAGAAAAAAAATTTAAAGTTAGGTCCAAAAAGTTGTGGTTTTCAAGTTTACTACAAAAGTTTTAATAATTAGTTGATGAAAATATTTTTGAAACATAGTAAATAATCAAAGCTAAGTTTTCATAAGAGTGAAAAACTCAAAAACCGAAACAGTTTTCAAAGAAAAAATTGGTTGCCTGTAAAGTCGGTATACGGGCGAAAGTTTTACGTGACAACGACTTTGAGTGGTAAAATAATTTTAATGTGAATATTCATTCGTATAGTAGGAAGAAGGATGAAATAATAGTAACAATTTAAAACATTTATTTATACAAAGAATTATATTTAAAACATTGTAACACCATCCGCCATCTAGCGCTGCTAACCGTTAGACCATTAACCATTAGTCACAACTAAGTGAGGTAACAAACTCTACTTCTCCAGAGATGGCGCTGTACCATTTTCTGAAACACGCCAACGTGTGTACGCCGTAGCTACCATAAGTAATGTTAAGGAGGAAGGGACGCGTGCCTTTCACTTTTTTTATGTCTGTCTCTCTCGCTCTTAGGCGGGCTAACCATGCCCGAGTGGAAGGGACGCGTGCCTCTCACTCGCTCTCATTGTAAGCGCATAACGTGAGCGGAGCTACTAACGCAGTTTCTTGAAGTGCCACCCGGCAAACCAATTTATAAGATGTTGTCACGTCAAAAATTAAAATGCAATTGGCACTTACGTCACTAATATTAAAGCTAAAATAAAACATTTGCTATCTCACTATTTGCCTATAAATGAAATCATTCCATCTCTGTTTTTGAGCTCCGCTCATTCGGTTTTACGTATTTGGGTTGTACGTAGCCCCTTAATGCCGTACTACACGATAACTGTCTCCTCTTGCTCTCCGTAACTGACCGTATTAGGCACTTAAGTTCTTATTGTAACACATTTGCAAATCTTCAACTCACTGCATACCTACCTACCTACAGTAGGGCTGTTCTGAGTTGTGATGTTCACGATGTCTTTATTTCTAGGGTAGGAGGCGTTGGGATCGTCGTTTACGTATTGATATGGTTGACCCAGAAGTTGGCAGAGCTGCCGAGTCCGCCACCACCTGGCGCCACCACCACGCCCATACCCGACCGCCATATGCCGTACATACCACCACAGAATGGATAACCAAAACTTTAACGTACGATGATAAAAAAACTAGATAAATGTAATTTTCATATTTTTTTATTAAAGTTTGTTGCACCTACGACGTCAATACAAACAACATTAAATTTCAATAAGCATTGTACTTATTGTAATTTTTTTGCCAGAATTCCATTCGTTTTTTATTTGGCAGGCCAATCATTTCTATTTTTTTGTTAATTGATAAAAATTTAAGATCATGCAGATCACTTGCTGGCCACTGAATTTCCTTGGTCGATGGGTTTCTGAAAAAAGAAACGTTAAATTAATACAGATCATTTATTTTCAATTGATGATAAACGAGCTGACCTGTACCTCAATTCTGCTATTTGTTAACCGATACGGATCGGCTGCGTTTGGGCTTCGTTACAGTTGCGTTTGTAATGGCAAATGGTATTCCACTAACTTTACGTTGGCAGCTGAAACGCAAACGAAACGGAAACGGTTGGTTTTAGAGCCGCATATGAATGGCTTATGGTGTGGCAACTCGAAAAAATTCAGTTGCGCGTACATTGCTACTTTTGTATTGATACATTTCAAAGATTTTTGGCTGTATGACATGTGAATCTTTGCTCAGTGTAAAAAAAAAAGTTTACTCCACGAAAAGTGAAAGTTTCAACTTGACAGTTGACATAATATTATGACAAGTTTGCTGTTTGTTTTGATTTCACGAAGCGCCGACGGGCGAATTTCACAGTGCAATAAGATAAGTAAAAATTATCGGAACATATATGGGAATATATATTTGGAGAAGAAAACGAAGATTCGAGTGCAGGCTGAGAAGTTGGTTTCGCGCAACGCTGTAAATTTCAGCTCTTTTGCACTGCGTGTACCAACCGAGGGATTGTCGACCTTCCTAAAAGAGAAGTTGTGGCCGAAGGGGGTCGTTTTCCGAAAATTCCGTGGATGTCGGTGACCACCAGCAGTCCCCGGAGACGCGTCTCACTTCGCCGAAATTAAGTGACTTAGTTTTAAGTTATTATAATGTGTATGTATGTTAGTCGTTAAGGTATATGTGTAAGGTATGCCTGAAATAAAATGATATTATTAATATTTTTTATTTAATACGTTCTACATCCTATTACTCAGACGAAAAGACGAAGAGGTTCGGGCTATAGTCCACAATTCAAATTTGAATTTTATCTTGTACAATTACTTTCTTTTACTCATCTTAATTTCAAGTTTCTGTCGTTGATAAAAAATTTAATAAAAACTGCCTCAACATCATATCCCAAGCTAAATACGAGCTCACCAAAGAGTGCCCACCAAAGAGTGGTTCAGAAGTTACCTCTCAAACAGAACCATACGCACTGTTGTCGCTGGTGAGACAGGGCTGGAGGATCATGTCACACAAGGGGTACCCACTGGTTCGGTGTATGGGCCAGCAGGGTACATAATGCATGTGAATAGTGTAACAAATGTATTAAAATCATGTAAAGCATATATGTATGCGGATGATATGTGTTTAATGTATTCTTCGAAAGATATTCATGAAATTCAACAAAACTTGCAGTGTGATTTTGAGAACATAACTAAATGGGCACATGATAACGGAATTATAATCAATTTTAGCAAAACAAAATGCATGCATATATGCTCTCCATATAACAGGATGGCAATGAATTATGTTAGTAATAATGTCCACATTATAGGACACACATATGAATGCTTACACAACAATAAAATGGGATGTTCTTGTAATAAGCAGTATGTTGACAATTTTAAATATTTGGGATTGATAGTGGATACAAAATTCAGTTGGAAATTGCACATAAATAGTGTTTGTAACAATCTCAGAAGTATACTGTGTAAATTTTATCATTTACAAAGCGTGTTGAGTAAGCATACCATGTATACAGTATATTATGCACTTGCTGACTCACTAATTAGCTATGGATTAAGTGTTTATGGTCGTACCTTTGATTCATATTTGCAGGAAATTAAAAAACTTCAAATTAGATTGCTGAAATGTCTGATAGATAATAAAACAAAAGATGCTCTCAGGGGGGACTATGAACAGTTATTTCAACATTGTAAAATATTACCAGTTACCAAAAAGATAACATAAATGGTTGCACATCAACAATATCTTAGTGAGGAATACAAAATTGAAGTTGAAAGGAGATATAATAGTAGGCATAATAAACCGAGTAAATATATGCAACCAAGGGCTATAAATTATTATAGGGAAAGAACAAGTAAATATTTGGTTCCTAAAATATACCATAAAATAGATGACATCAGACTGAAGGATAAACAAAGCTAAAAAGTATATTATTAAAGTCAAATTAAATATATTATTATATAATAGATCTTGTACTAGGTGTATATTAGGGTTCTTCTTCATGAGGTATACATATTTAGACAGTAGGTACTTGCTTAACTTCTTTAATTGTTTAAGGTTTACTTATAGATTACTTTTAGATAGGGTACAAATGTGTGAAAATCTGTGCATGCACCTTGCCAATAAACTGTTCTTACAGTTTGGCAAGATAATTATAATTGTTATAATAATGTACCTACCAAGTTCTTGAATAAATAAAAAATGAATAAAAAATTATTTCTGCAAGAATAATGTACGTAAGAACGTATGACTATGACTACTTGGATATATGTAGGTACAAAAAAACTTAAATGATAACTGTTGTAAAACAATGACCATACAATGAATTTTAAGTTCCCAAAAAGTTTTAGCTCACAATCAACACGCGAAAAGGAATTTAAATCAAATCAAGGTGGTACCTTCGATCAAAACTTAATCGCAATATTATCAAAAGCTACTCATTCGCTGCCGATGTAAAACCGCTATTTTTGACATTTCAACCAACGCAGAACCGTAGCGTTTCGGCCTTACCAACTGTCAAAAACTTATCAGAATACGAAATCAAAGCTGAACCGCTAACGGAACGCTACGTGTTCTTACCAGAATACGACAACCAAACCGCTTCGGCTGCGTAACCAATGCGTTTCGGTTTCGTTTTGACCAATTGTTAGTAGAATACCAAAAGTAGATTCCAATGCGTTTCAGATCCGTTTCGGCTTAAAATAAAATAGCAGAATTGGGGGGCTGGTAGACGTTGTACAGACAAGTGCAACAAATAGATTCTAAGCCGCGTATTAAGATAAGAATTATACCCATCTTATAACAGTTATTATCTAAATTATATCGTACCTCCAGCGAAACGGGTGAACACGGCTGAAAACCAATCAAATCAAAATTCATTCAGTAGTTTTTGCATGACGCGCAAACAAAGATACAGACAGATGGAAAAATATCTTAAAATAATATTTTTGATTTCTATTTGTCCTATGACGACCCTTCTTTTTCTCAAATATCTCCTATGGACAGACATGTGAAACCTCAGGTGAAACAATTAGGTACATTTTTAACCGACTTCAAAATCAACTGTATTTTTTATGTTTGTTACCTCAGAATTTTCGGATCGAGTGGGTGAATACATTTTGATGATTCTTTTTGTGGCCAGTAATTTTTTATGTTATCTGTACTTGTCGAAGTTGAAGTCGGTTATTTTTGTATAAAGTCATTATGTTAGATGATTAGTTACCCTGTTTTGGCAACGTTAGCCCAGAAGCTCGTAATTTCATCGATAACCGCAGAATCGGCTGCTGTCATGGGGATAGACCGCGATGCTGCAGAGTCAAATGTAAAAAACAAATCGTCCGCATGAGTTGCTCCATTCATCCAGGCTAGTGAGGTTTTACGTTTACTTATGTTCCTCTCAGAGTCGTATTGGAAGTAGTAATTATAGACACATACATTTTCTCGTAAGAAGTACTTTGTCAAAGTTAATGATGGATATAAAACAACTGAATCTGAAAAGTAATTAACTAAAGATTCGTAGGTATATTCAGTTTGATTTTTATTTTTAAAGTAAAAATTTGTAACTTCTTCCCAAAACAACAACTTTTCTTCTTCGTTAGCAAATAGAATATTGAGTGGAAGTATCTTGGAAAAAGTATTATCCAAGTTTTTAAGCCCCTCAAAATTATATCTTTCTGCCCATTTGATTCCTTCCTTATTGTTGTATCCGATCACAATGGTCACATTTCTTTTAAACGATGTCGATTTAATAATTTCTCTGGGGCTATCTTTTATTAAAGAGCCTTTAGATTTGTCAATACAGGGTCTGAAAACGTAAATAGCTAAAGGATCGTTCGTGTCGTTAACATATGATGCTTTAAGTATATCAGTTGAAGATGCATTTTTATAGATTTTCAGTAGTTCATCAGGATCTCTGGTTGAGTATCCCATTCGAGAAGCTACACGAGAAGCAGTACCAACGGGGTCAATGTCAAGGGAATGTGGTACCAAGATAGAACCACTTGATAAAATTACATTTTGAAAATATCCTTCAGTTTCTGGTGAAAGGAGCAGGTAGTTTACTGATCCTGCGCCAACGCTTTGTCCATACAGAGTAATAGATTGGGGATCTCCACCGAAGTATTGGATGTTGTTTTTGACCCATCGTATCGCAGCGAATTGATCCTTGAGCCCTAAATTGCCTGGAACCTCTGGAGTTTGAAGGCAAAGAAATCCAAACGCCCCAAGTCTATAGTTGACAATGACGACAATTATATCTTTGTTTACTAAGTATGTTGGATGGTACTTATCTTGGACGTTGATGGCGAAATAAAAGCCTCCGCCAGGGATGACAATCAGAACCGGTAGCCGTCGTCCGCAGTGCATGTGTATTGGCGTGAAAACGCTGACAGTCAGACAGTCTTTCTGCCCAGTTGGTTTGAGAGTAGAAAGATCTGTTTGTTCACAACTCGGTTCGTGCACAGCGTGGTATACATTATCCCAACGAGGTGGTGGGCCGGGCTCCTGCAAGATGCAATTATTTCAAAATCTGCTCACATATTTTTACCTTTTCAATTTTCTTAGCCTCCTCAGTAACTAATGATAAGAGATCCGTGTTCAACTTAAGGGGTTTAGCTACTAAGGAGTGCAAACTGATGTGAACAAATATGTAACTACCTAGTGTTTATGTCCCTTCTGCATACAACTTCTATGTAGGTAGATCAATCGCAGTCTTTTAATTGAACAAAATTTTGTTGTACCAAAAACTTGTGAAAATGATTTCCATATTAATATTATAAATGCGAATATTATCTATTTGTCTGTCTGTGATGCTTTCGATTTTTTTTTAATTCGGTATGAAAATAGTTGAAGACTCAGGGTCATACATATACCTACATAGGTATCTACTACATTTTTTTTAAATCGACTCTCAAAGGGTTGACATACTCGATGAAAGTTTGTATGAAAAATCTAAACCGCTTGACGGATTTTGATGAATTATCTCAGTCAAACATAAGCTATTTATTTTTTTCAAAAACCAATCCGTAAGGGGCTGGAAAAGGAGATGAAAATGAAAAAATACTTATTCCAGGGGAAGCCGCAGGCGAATAGCTAGTAACAAATGAATGTTTATTCCGATTACTGTTGTCTCCTGTATGCCCCGAAAGAAGTGCATGAAGTCTTCTTTACTAATTATTAATCTACTCGTATTATACCTAATTATGCTAAAGAAATTTTTTCGTATTTTTTAAAATACAACTCATAAATTAGGTATCTATTTTCAGGTTACACATGTATGATTTAGAGAGGTCATGAACGCTGCACTCAATGCCTCTGATAAAATCGATAATAGCATTAAGTAAATAGGCCCATGTTCCCAATTCGTTAATAGAGCCCTGTGGCATATGTCGGGTATGACGTAACTTTGTAATTTTCTGATGTCCAGCAGTCGTATACATGTAAAAATGTGAAACAACAGCTACCCCAACAACACGTAAGACTACAAAATTAAATGTCGTTTCAGAGGTATTACTTACCTGAAATCTTTCCGTCACCGTTGCGTAAGGTATACCCAAATAAGCTGTGAAGTTTTCTGAGTAATTGTAAAAACCCCTTACGGTACCTTGAGGTAAATATATTGTAGTGGCGCTACAGTGTAAAATTACATAATTTAACAAGAATAACTGAATAATATTCATTATTTCAGGGTTTCTCGACGTAAGTAGTGTTGAACTGTGAACATATCAATTGTAATATACGACGCTTCTTATCTATAAGACTACACGTACTTAAGTACCTACCAAAACTGGGTTAAAAATGTAATATAACTTCTGACGCCATTGACGCATTTACATTTAAACATCTGTTTATATAATAATAGTACAACGTCTGACCTCACCGTACCGGTCTCGAAAGTGTCTAGCCTACCTATCTACGATTTTAAATTCGTAATAATAGTGCCAAAATGCTAATTTTAAAAAGTTATAATTTAGAAAGGTAGAATAATACCTATCAAATAACAAAAGATGACAAATTATTCTTGAGATATGTACCTACATTGATCACAACTCTATTATAACAACTGTAAGGAGCGGGAGTTGTTAAAATTGGTGAAGCAAGGTTAGCAAGGTGAAGTGTCGCGAGCTAGTGAAGCACGGTGTGGTGTGGTTAGGTGCCGTGTGGAGATTGAGGAAAGGAAAGATGATGGAGGCTGCAAAGGTTTCTGGCCAGTGTTGCAACAAAATGTTAGGTATTGGCCAGCCAGCAATTCGACAATAGACAACATATAATTAATAAAAAAAGAAAGAGGGTTTTATGTGGTGTGTCTTGCGAATTCTGCATCACACTTTTATTATCATTAAGTATTTATATTTAAACATCATTCTGTTCATATAGATAGACACCTAATATGTTATCTAGGTTTTTAAGTTGGTGATAATCAGAGATATTGGTACCTAATAGTACCTACATGGTATTTTAAAGAAGTAATTGTTTAGAAAGATACAATTTATATGAATTAATAATCCCCATGTGCATATCCCAATGTGCGCAGTGCTTAGGTAATTCATCCGGATGGTTTGTCAAGACGTATCATGTTCAAATGGCCAGATGTTCACACATGTCGCAGCGACACTCACGCAGAGCGGACCCCACGAGGTGGCAGACTGACTGCTTCGAGCCGGCACCATCCTGCACTTGAACCTCGCTCCATTTGCTGTACCCGCACTGAATAAACAAAAAGCATCTAAACGGTCGAATTGAGAACCTCCTTATTTTATGAAGTCGGTTAAAAAATAGGATTCTGCAGGTCTGGTCTATCTGTTCATGACAGTATCGCATTGTATTTTCTAATCACATTATGGGGAATTCTTCGATGGGCAGGTCTCCTCATGATATGGTTTTTCTCCGAAGCAAGTGCAAATGAAATTGTAATACCTATCCATATTATTTTCGGAAATTAGAAGTGTGCGCAGAATTTGAACCCGGTCCCTCTGTTCGGGAGTACAGTGTTCATACCACTTGGCTATCATTTCTGTGCACTGTACAGGATGCTTTACGAGTATGGAACTCTGCATGGACGAAGAATAGATGAGTCAAGGTTTGCGCCAATTTTTTGATGCGTTTGCTTGTTTGCAAAGAACATAGATACCTTTTAACAAAATAGAACCGACTTTAACGCCGAAAAGTAAAAATCGGTTCAGTTAAACGCGGTTAATAATAGAGTAATTTCGGGTATTATGGCCTAGTCGGCCAATATGGCCAGTATTATTTTTTTCGAAACCAATCAACACCTGAGGTGTACATATTCGCCATATTGTCCGCGCCCCTTCCCTTAACCCCCTCAGTCGATCTTTGTGTTGTGGCGAGTACGCATATGTGCGGTGTATACGATGATCGAAAATGATCGAATCTGATGTTATTTTTTAGTAAGTTTCACTCATTCTTGTTCTTTAAATAATCATTGTTTTTATATTGCTAGTACACAGTTTTGTAAGTAAACTATCAATTAGTGACGAAGTAATGATTTTAAGCGCATAGTTTACTAGTTTTTAAGTTAGAATTTTATTCGTCACTAATGTCCCCAACGGCCATTATGGCTCACTACGCAGTTGGCCAATATGGCCTATCGTGTCATATTGTACCTACTGTTATACTGGTGATATAACATCAGCCATAATGCACGTGTAATGAGTGATGGGATAGCTACTGATGATAGCTCCGCTTCAAGAGGCGAGAATAAAACACCTGTATGCTTTGGACAAGCTTTAGTTTCCATTACCAGGTTACCACAACCATCGACTTTAAGAGATCTCAACTTTTTAAATTTCTCCGATACCAGAAATAGCACCTAGGAAAGCTACTAAACGCAGATAGGCTGCATAATATAATATTGCTTACTTCATTGCCATACAAAAACGAAATTATAAGACTTTTTGAAAAAGAAACAATGGGCGTAGGCCATATTGTCCTACAAAGTATAATTTATAACATTATTCAAGTAACAATAAAACAGGTTATGTACGTTATGTTTTGAAGTTAACCCTCTACTGCATGAATTATGAAAGAGATGAATAAAAAATATTGAACTATGTAAAACTCATTATTTATTTACTAATAAATATATATGTCAGGAAATAAAAATTCTAAGTCATTTAGTTTAGATTTTTATTTTCAAAACCACATATGGTTTCCTATGCATTCACGTTCAAAATCACTTGGTCATATATATGTCTCCGTATGCATTGAGTCCAATAAGAAAGTAATATAATAAATAGTTAAAAAATAATTGAAAAAGTATAATTGTCTAAAATGAAGTCGAAAGGAATCACAAAGTGATTCTAGCTCGTGATAATTAAACTTCTCCAGCAAATTTGGACAAAATACAGCTAAATCATGCGCATACCCTCACTTTTTTTTATTCACTAAATTGAGGGTATATTGACTTTTTATTCTCGTTAAGTGTATCTAGGCGTAATATTGTGTACTCTGCACTGTCATCATTTGTATTTGGCATAACTGAATATCTTCAAATTGGCACAATCATTGCCAGATTTTCATCTACGAAATCTGTTCCTTGTAGAAAGGGGATATTCTATATTTACCATAAAATTCACCATAGAGGTGACGAAGGTTTATTTAGTCAAAAAGGTATTAAAAACTATGTTATACAGAAACATAAGAACAAGTACATAGCAGTTTTAATATAAAATATAGTCAAATCGTGTATTTTATAGTCAGTGTACAATTTTGATTAATTGCATATAAAACCATATTTGTCCAAACAGGAAATTGTCTCAATGCATACAAAACCATATCTGGTGCCAGGGGAAAATTGCGTGAAAACAATGGAAAATGGTTTAAAACTGGAAAATTTATTATTGATAAACTTAGTGTAGGTTATGTTAATTATGAATATATTTTTATCAAACGAGATAATTCAATAATTATATGAGTTTTTCATTCTTGAAATTGAGTTTTGTCCATCTCAAGAGACATGCATCGACCACTCTTACAAAAATAAGCACACATTTAAATGTTATCTAATTTTAGGCAAACCAATTACTTTTCATCAAAGCTAGATAATATCTCTATGTATTTAATTAGGTAACAACGTATTTGCGACACTTGATTAGGGAGAAAAAAAATTGCAAAGTCATGATACCATATTTGGTGCCATATGCGGTAGAGGGTTAATAACGATAAGTTTATAATTGTCGATTACTATTATGTTCAAAGGACTGATTTAACCGATAAAGATTAATTGATCTCAAAAATTTCGTATTTTAATCCCAAAAAGGCTTATGGTGTGCCATATTACCCGAAGTTACTCTACCTAAATCCTTCTCCTAAGTCTGATAAACACGATGCTGAAAACCGTATCAAAATCGGTTCAGCCAAACAATATTCCTAAAACCTTCTCTTAAGTGTGACAAATATTATGCTGAAAGCCGCATCAAAATTGGTTCAATCAAACGCGAGATAATCGCGCACAAATATACATAGGGTAAATCAGCCATATGTGCCAGTCGGTAACGTACCCCACTCGCAAAACTCACAGATGTATTTTGAATTTGGCGCTAATTTGATCCGAACAGGTTAGTGTCACAAGTATTGCGGGGATTTAAACAACACAGTGTTGGTTATCATTAGTTTTAAGTGAGAAAATTCAATAAAAAATAAGTCTGATAGTCTGAATTTGTTTTTTATCATTTAAAACAATATGTACCTAAAAGTAAGTATTTTTTCGTATAATTTTCCGTTTTTAAAGTTTCATTCTAAAGATAACCTCTTTGAACTTTCGTACTATTCTACTATATTAGATACTAGCGGACCGCCCGCGGTTTCACCCGCGTGGATCCCGTTCTCGTGGGAATATATGCATGTATTATACATAAAAACCTTCCTCTTGAATCACTCTACCTGTTACAAAAAACCGCATCAAAATCCGTTGCGTAATTTTAAAGATTTAAGCATACAGACAAACAGACAAACAGACAAACAAACAAACAGACGGACAAAAATAGCGACTTTGTTTTATACTATGTAGTGATTAACTTTCCTTCTATCACGGTACCGTTTTAGACATAAAAAATTGTAAACATCAAGTGGGGCGCATTAGGGTCAGCTCACACCGAGACGCGACGCGACGCAACGATACTGGAAGAGGCCAGTGATTTCGAGCTGCGCCGCGCGTCGCCGCGAGACGCATCTCAATGTTGCGAGGTGCATCGTAAAAGTAGGCAATCTTGTACGCCGCGCGTACCGACGATGCACGGCTGCGTAGCGATGCACCGCGCTGCACCGCGCTGCGCCGCGAGGCGTCACTAGACGCAGCGTCTCGTCTCGGTGTGAGCTGACCCTTACCCCGATAATTTGGCTAATGTGCCCTGATTTATTTCGGGTAATGTGTCCCATTTGTGTAATCATTTAATAAGATGATTTTGAAGTACTACTGATCAATTGCCACATTTAAGGACACGGGAAAGGAAAGACAGCAGATTCAATAAAATGGACGAAAGAAAATATGATAAAAGATGTATATTATGATGTCATAAGCAAGAAAATGGGAGTGAATACGGCCAGCCGAACGTGTGTACTACCATATGAAGAAGAAAACTCAGTTCTGGCTGCTTCCAAGAAGACTGCTTAAGCTTTTCGGATAAATGCAACAAATGCAATGACAAAAATAAAGCGAAAGGAAAAATAAATAAGAAAATAATAAGAGATTATTTAGTGGGGCACATATGACCGATGTATCAGTGTAATGTGCCCCACCATAGATTTTAAATAATTGTTTATCACTGGTGTTTTAAATGCATTTAAGAAGTTTTTTAACCGACTTCAAAAAAGAAGGAGGTTCTCAATTCGACCGTATATATGCTTTTTTTTATGTACGTTCAGCGATTATTTCGTCGTTTATGGGCCGATTTTGATAATTCTTTTTTTGTTGTAAAGTAGATATGCACAGTGGGGTCCCCTGATAAGGACACCAGGATCTGACGATGGCATCTCAGAGAAATCGAGGGGAACTTTCGAAAATTGTATGGACAACTAGTGTGTTTGTTCATTTTATCATAAGTACATTAAAGCGCTACCATTTCATGAAGATCTGAAGTCGATCTGATGAAGCCGAAAGACAGTCGAGGGAACTCCTCAACGATTTACTGCAGTTATCTAGTGTTTGGGCTTGATTAATTTGTAGTGACGAGAACTTTACACTTACATGTTGAATTGAGCGCCATCTGGCGAGTAGTTTTTGAGTTATCTCTACTTATCAAGATTGAAGTCGGTTATTTTTTTTGTAAAAAGCAATTATTTTAGTTTTTATTATGGAAATTGAGTCAGAGGTTAAGACTAATTACTTTAATAAAGACGTTTTAAATTATACCGTTTGTTATTTGAATTCTTCTAATGGTGGGGCACGATTGCCTGGTTTACCCTACTTACATACATACATACATACAGGTCAAAGTGAGAACTACCTTTTTTAACTCGGTTAAAAATGAAATCTCACCGATACAGCCATCGTTTTGCAATAAAGTCGTCGAGCGTTTGGTTTGACAAGTTTCGCGAGTAAAGCCCAGGCTCGGCCAGCGGACCGATCCCATTTCAGTGCTTGCACAGCACAGGCCGCCGCGAACGTTAGAGACGACGACTGGTCTTCACTTCTACCGGCGTCACAATCACCGCTTGCGCTGCGCTGATGGAGAAACAGTAGTTGTTGGTGAGAAGAAAATCAGCCCCGTTGGAGGCAACGTGGAGGGTAACATAGAGAGACACATGTTTTGTTAAGATTATGGTTCAACCCAGATCTAATAGAAGAGTTCCATTTTTGGGCCAATAGCACTACTGCCTCGAAACTAACCAAAGAAACTTTTGCATAATTATTTGGACTTCATAACGATGATATTAGACCACACACAGTTGGTTCAGTTCAGTTTTTTTATTGTTTGTTCCATTTGGCCAGTTTGCTGTCTTAAATATACCCACTTGTCAATGCGCTCGGATGGCGATATTTTCTTTTGAAGCTATAGTGATATTCCATTATTATCTCTTCCTATGTCTTAACATCTTTCAAACTTACCATCATCCAGTCATCAGCCAACGCCATCCACGCGTAAGCATTAGGCTGTCGTCTAATGAAATCAAGTAGTAACGTCCGCATTCGTTTGGTGTCTTTGCGTGATAGTGACAATAAGATGCTGAAACAGATATTTGATAAAAATAGTACAATATTTTGAAGAATAAAAAATGTAAGCAATTACAGCAACGATAATTCAGACTCTATAATATTTGTAACTGGTTCGTTTATTTATCGACTCAATTGAGTACCTAGTTCATGAAGACGTAGTCACAATCAGAAGCTACTCGTAACTTTGAAATGTACCTGTAGGCTCCAGAGCATGTACCAGCCTTTTCAAAAGATTCCATGGACGCTGGAATATTCTTAAGTTTGTGATGACATTCTGCTTCAAGACTTCTGAGATAGCTTATCTAAAATATTTATTGTAAAATAATATAACAAGACATTTTATTAATGATTAAAGATTAAATTGAATAATTCCGTACTTACATCGCCAAACTTAGCTATCCCTTGTTTGAGATGACAAAGGGCATCTACAGGGTTCTTATTCAAACGGCAGCTCAAAGCTACTAGGTGGTAGTGGGCAGCAGTATCTCCAGTTTGACACAGGGCGCGAGCGATACACACGTCAGCCAGCTTTAACCAAAGGACCGCATTATGTTTCGAAAACTCTTCATAATGCTAAAATGCCTAAATATTCAGCATAATTAAATCATAATTAGTAAGTAACCTAAAGAAAAATAACTTTTAATACGATTGGAAGTTTGATGGGTATATAACAATTTAAAGGTAATTCTTGTCCATCATCTCATGTGTGGCGCTTTTATAAAGATGTTTTGTATCTGTGATTTGGAGTATCTGATCACTCCTAGCTTATTTGAAAAGATTAAGATCCCTTCCACTTGTTCCTGTTCTGGGTGTCAATATGTATTGTGTTGAATTGACTCATTTAAACATAAAGAATAGCCTACTAATGCGAGATAAGTAGGCTAAAAAATACGTCAGCTAAGAGGGCTACAAACTGATAAAGCTCGAATCCTAAGAAGAAGATCAGCAGCTTCGTAGTATACACTAGCTCCTGGCAGCAGCGGGGTGTGGTCCCACCAGTCACCGAGCTCACATTCCCAAGCCCGCGGGAACATGTTAGCTTCTTCGAGGCCTTCAGCAAAAGTCCTGATAAAATAAAGTCAAGTAACACCTTCATTTCCTTATCAGTTTATTTGGAAGATAAGATAGTACAGATACGATATGTTCCTTATTTTGCATTTATGTATATGAGTTATTACTAACATTTCAACACATTTCATGATTTCTTCCGCCATAAGAAACATCTGTCTATGCAGATAGTATGCATTGACCGCGACCCACATTGGTATCCAAAAAGGGTAGAGCGTCAAAAGAGCCACGAAAAACGGTTCGGCGGCATCAGGGTCCTCGTCAAACACCATACAGGCTTTGGAGAGCAGACTGATGATGAAAGGAAAATTGTTGCATTGAAGTCACCTTATGTCAACTAAGACTTAAAATTGGTATATACTTACCTACAGACCCACATATTATTGTACATTCGTATGTAGGTATGTTCGCGACCAAACCTTTTCTCTACTTTTATAAATCTCTTCTTCTTGGGTATAAATTATTGTAAACGTCCGTTTACTTTACATCTTAAAATGTGTGAATTTGCGTAAAGTTTATGCTATCATAATGTCATGTCTAGTCTATACATGCTGTAAATGCCGTAACAGAAAGGTAGACAAATTTTCAAAACCCAATTTATTATTGACTCGATTCCGAGTTAATAAAATAAAATAATCAATCATGACCGGCTCGAAAAAAGACACAAATTGGGTCTAGGATAGTAGGTCTAGGTAACAGTGAGTGTTATTAAGAATTTTTGTTGGTCAGTTCGTTAGTAGATAGGTATTAGGACTGAGATAGGGACTAATAGTTGTTGTTTATAAGAGTTTTGATCTAATTGGCTCATAGATGTGATGTGTTTCTCTTTCAAAACAACAATCCACAAATCGTTCTGTCTGTTATCATAATGTTATTCTTCATTATGTGGCTGCAATACTTACGTGAGCGGATGACGCGGATTGAGCGTAACGGATTTATTGATACACACGACCGCCCAGTCTTTATCCATTTCTTTCAGGCAAGTTGCCAGTTCGCGCCATATATTGGCATCACGAGGTTTTTCGGCTATCAGCTGAATATAACGTCGAGTAAATTAACTTACTAATATTAATTCAGTACCTACTAGTAAGTTAATTTGTTACATTATCATAAGAAGTGGATATCTTTTCTTCAAGAGATTTTTTATTGCAAAATCAAAATCATACAAAAGTAAGAAATTACAACAGCAAGTAAGGGCTCATTCCCACGGCATACGTCTTTGACGATTCGTCAAAAAACACGATACGTCTTGACGGATGGACGTTCACATTGAATACGGAATCGTGTTTTTTTACGATTCGTCAAAATATCCGCATTGAAGTTCAAATTTATTTCGTGATTTAGCTCAGTTCAGATTGGTTCAGAAACATTCACGATTCGTGATTTCTAAAAGACGTATCCGTCATAATCATAAAACATTCACGATTCGTGATTTCTAAAAGACGTATCCGTATTCGTCTTTTTTCACGATTCGTCAAGCGTGTGAACATGAGTATTTAAAAAGCATTGCCGCCGTCAAAAAAAATAACGAATCGTGAAAAAAGACGATTCGTGAAAAAAGACGATTCGTGAAAAAAGACGATTCGTCCTCGTGTGAATGAGCCGTAAGTATAACATCTGTCAATGTAAACGCTACAGCGACTTCATTTTTGACCAGCCTACAATCTAATTACTTCTCGCGGTACCTACTGCTATAGTGATGGCATATGTCGGTCACCTGCAAGAGAAGATCCACTGCATGAGGAACATCCTTTAACTGTCGCGCATGTCTCGCTGCTCTGAGTACAGGGTCCAACTCATGGATCTTGTCAAGCCCAACGAGAGAATCGCACGCTGTCCGCATCAGGCACGCGTGTGCCATCATAAGCATTTCCTGAAGTAAATGTTTCTTTTGATTAAACAATGAAAAAAGAGGTAAGGAGAATTGTGGTGAGTTTCTTAATTCACCCCAATTATCCTTACCTTTTTTCATGCATCCGAGAGGACGCGTGAGTTTTTAAACAGCTACATCGACAAGAAGGAAATTGTGGAGTGATGCATTTCATTTATACCAGATATTACGCTTTTTCACAAAATATTAATCCTTTGTCCTAATAAAAGTCATCATAGATACGTAGTTCAATTTTCTTTACCTCGTTTAAGTTATCATCGTGCAGAAAATTCTGTACCACGAAATTATTATTTACATAGATTGCTGCATCTTGCCAAAATGATGTCATAATTTCAACACGGTTGCGCGTTTCGCTAAGTTGTCGGTTAACAGCACATATATCAGTCATACCTGAATGTAAGTAAAGAAATGCGGTGTTAGAGTAACGCGCTATAATTTGGGGAGTAAGGGACACTATACATCTTGAATCCAGAACCACTCGTGATGCACCCTGCTGAACTATAGGTGATGTTGCCCCAATTCTTTCGTTGCATACGCGTTTTCTGCCGTTGAACTTAACATTTCAGGTTCAGCATATCAGCTCTAGTTTGTTCAGAAGTATATCATTCTGGTCCTTTTCGAACGTTGTAATTAGCAATTAGCATTATGTTACCGTAATAAGGTATTCTCCGCAGAGAGTTGGCTGCGCTTTTTGCAGTGGCCTGCCAGTCCCTGTTCAATTGACCTCGACTAGTGCATTCTCGTTTGATATGCTGTTCTTCCATTTCACTTAACATTCTATTTATTTCTATCCTGCAAATATAATATAATGTAATTTTATTATCAAAAATTACAAATTCATTGGGCATATGATTAGAGATTATTAAAACAGTTTGGTCTTCTCATCTCATCTAATCGGTCTCCCGGAAGTATTAGATTGGAGATCGTTACCAGAGTTACTTGGAAGTCTTAAGAAAATGTTGATAATTATACTATAAAAATTTTGTAGACTATTCTTGACATTATCGAGAACTACTACCTACTTTATATTTAGTAGGTATGTTGTTATACATGCAAGTACTTATACATTCTTGCAGTCTGATGTTTAATTATATTTAAAGCTAAGCTACAACCCACTAATGGCCCACTACTGAGCACGGGTCTCTCCTCATTACTGAGGAGGCCTAGAGCATACTCCACCACGCTGCTCCAATGCGGGTTGGTGGAGGGGTTAGTGGCCAACCCAGTGTCGAAAGTTTTCAAGCCGCCCGAAGGCCTCCGACATGGCTTAACGACTGCTATCAATCGATAACAACCGGGACCGACGGCTTTACGTGCCCTCCGAAGCACGGAAGCGCTCAAGATATTTTGCCACTAGCGGTCACCCATCCGACTACCGACCGCGCCTTGACCGCGACCTTGCTTAACTTTGTCGATCGCTTAGGATCGACGCAAGCCGCCGGGCTATGAGCGCTTCAATTATATTTATGTGTTCTTAATTTGTATAGTCAAAAGAACTACGTAATGTAAAAGGAACACCTATGTCCATGTTGATAAATACTAATTATAACACAGTCGTTCACGCTATTATTTTATATTATCGGTACAGGATTTAATTATCACTTGCTTCGATGAAAGAAAATGTCGTTAGGAAATCGCACAGCTGAAAATTTTCCATAATATTCTTAAAGGTATGTGAAATTCTCTAATATGCACTTTACCAGCTTGTTGAACTATGGTCTGCTCTCCTCGTGTAGTGAGAGGAGACCCGTGTCCAGAGGGACAATAATGGGTAATAATGACTTATTAAGTACTATTAATATAATGTAGATTATATTAACATTGATATTTGAGGCGGTATAACAGGCTGTCGCAAAGCCTTTGCCAGCTTTACTTCAACTATAATGAACGCCTTTAACGTGTCTCCGTCGGTGAGTTTCGTGGGAGACGCTACATCAGTGCTAGTGCTTGTTGGTGCTGAATCAGTTGTTGCTCTGTAAATAGGTTTCTGAAGTCAACAAACCAATAGTCGGGTTAAATAATAATAGTTGCGATTTAATCCGTGACCTCATGCAGGCTTTGCGTATTTCTTTATTCTTACTGTCGACTTGTTGCTTGTTGTATCTATCTATTGTTGGTACCATTGGTTGGTTAAGTGATCTCTCGTCTAAAATCTCTTGAGGCTTTTAAGTGCTTCGGAGGACATGTTAAGTCGTCGTGTACGTTGTAGGTTTTGTCGATAGATACTAGACTCTGAGCCAGGTAAAGGCCTTATGGCATAAAAACTTCCGATCCTTTAGTTGACCACTTAATCCTTAACGAATGAGGGTAACCGCGTGTGGATTCGCCGCTAGAGGCCGCTAGTGTAGAGGGTGGTCTGCCTGTCACTTCTCTCTTGTCTATTCACTGAATAGTATTCAGACAAGTGTCACTTGTCAATGTTTATGTATGGGCGGGCTTTGACAGCATGACCGCCGTCTGCAGTGGCGCCAACTGGTGAGCACAAAAACGGTTACCCTCATTTGTGCAACATGGTGGAAAAGGTTCCACACCTTTTCGGTCGTATGGTGAGGTTCCTATACAGAATGAGTTGAAGTCAGGTAGGACGAAACCATTCTATAGAAGCTTTGAATAAGTAGGATAGTGTAAATGCGATAGATTTTGTGATCATCTCACTTGCTTGGTTTCTTCGTTGTGCCTTGAGCTGAGGACGTTTTATCTTTCGGTGCTAAAAGTAGATCACAACCGCAATTGTTCATCATGCTTTCGGAATTGATCCATTGCAGTGGCACGGCTAAACGCAACACGGTTTCTGCATAAAATTAAAGATTAATAATTGATTTGTGATAAGATAAAACTTCAATAATGTTAACGATAATACCAGTTCATTCAACAGGTAGAAAATCATTCGCCTGCCATGATACTGAACGTTTCCTTCTCCTTATTATACCTTAAATATCCTAGACTATATTTTCAATTCAAGGTAGGCTAAATAATTTTATGGTTCAGTTGTTAAAACAATAAAATAAGGATAGATTGATCACAACCAGCCCTTTACTCATATTTGTAGATTTGTTTAATACCTAAACCATTAAAGTAAATTCGGTTACCTCCAGGGTTAAGCAATCTAAAGAGATCAAGAAAAGCCATAAAACTGTAGCCACCATATTCATTATAAACGTGTATTTCAAAAGGCCATTTGTAACGACGAAGGTGCTGTAATATAATTTTTTCAGGATTATTCAACATTAGACTCCTATGAAACGAGCCCCAAATTGTTGCAACTGAAATGAAACTAATGATATTATGCTTTGACACCAAACCAAATATGTAGTTGTACGTATTCAATTTTATCATATTTGAAAAGCTTACAATCAGGCATTTTGTTTAAGCAAGTTTGTAAATCAAAATTACATTCATTAGTAACTTCTTCAATTTTGTATTCAAATTTATCATCACATTTTGTAAAAGTTTGATCTAGTCTTAGACTTTCCCATTTCGGATAAAAACTTGCACTATTAAAGTTTTTGGGAAACTTATATCCTTCATTATATGTGACATTGGGGAAGTTCTAAAAATAAGGGAAAATTATGAGGTAGAAGTTTAAACAAGTACCTTCTTTCTATCAATTACAATTTGTTACAAAGAAAAAATTAATTTACTAACGCAATCGCTTTGTATTAATTCGAAATGATTAATATTATGTTCAGTAAAACACACATAACTTCGTAAAGTCAGAGATGCGCGCCCTAGAATTCGAACCTCTACCCCTTGATTAGGAGGCCAAATTGTTAACCACCAGAATTTGTTTGCTTTAATATATGAACTAACTAATAAAATTTAGCAGTACCATTTCATTTGTCATATCCATAGCTATTTTTGTTGCAGCTGTGTAAACATTGGTACTATCAAAAGGCATAACCATATTATATGCGCCTATAAGGGTTATCTTCATAATATTTGCTTCTCGTAAAACCGTATGATGAACACTATTATCTATGTTTCTAATCACGTTTATTTCCATTAAGATTTTCGGAAGATTATTCCAACTTTTTGCTTCTAAAACTCTAGGGGGTATGCTAGGTTCCATACGTTTTGTTGTTACTAATTTGTCTTGTCCTATAACATAAAATTCCAAGTTATTTTGCGATACAAATGTTATTTTGTAAAATATTTACCCATGGTTGACAAACCTGTACGAAGATAACTTTTTATTTTTCAAGCTATAGGTATCATAAAATATTATTATTACTGCAAGCAATTATAACAGATTTAAAAATCTGTATTTTTAAGCACCCGTTATTCACTTACCGATAAATAAAATCAGAATATCAACATTGCAGCAATATATATCAAGATTATTTTGGACCTTTTCCATTGACTGTGTAATTTCTTCAGCATAGCTTTGTTCAGTTGATGGACTCGGTACAGGAGTATCTGTAGGCTGAATACTCACTAAAAGCCGTTAATTAATTATCAGTTAATTTTTTGGGATCAATTTGTACTAATATAAAATCGTATCAACTTACCGCATAAAGGATAATCAGCTAAAATACACATTCTTTCATAATCTGAGGGATCGTAGCTCATAATTCCTTGAGCTAATGTTTTCTTTTTTACAACATCTTTAGGTCCAATGGATTGTATTATATCCGTCACAATTATCTGATCAAAGAATGTGGCTTTTATAGAATATGTCCTTGGTACGTCGTCGTAAGTTGTCAGATTCAAAATCTTAACCTTTAGTACATCTAGAGGCACTACTATTTCTTGTTTTTCTTGCAACTCAGATATAGTTGGTTGTAGTGACACTTCGGAGCGACTCTATAATTTAATATTGCGAAGAGATATCATGGAATAAAATTAATCTAGTATTTTTAAATTCTACCTAAGTAGTTGACACACTAGATAAATTATTTAGTACATACCTTACCTTTCTTCATGATTTTACTATAAATCCAAGATAATTACAAATGATTACAAAAGCAATTGTAAGTATTAATAAGTTTTATCAATGTAGTTTTGCACACAAATTCTAACAAACCTGTTGACATTATGTCATGATTTGACATGATTTTCTTCATTTGACATCAGATTTTTTAACGTTATAGTAAGTGATACACGTACGAATTTAAAGCGGATTTTAAAATCGCGAGTCTAAGATCCCATAACACTTTTGCTTCACCCATCGAGTATTTGATTAAAATCATTTTTTTATGTACAATCAGGCAACGAACAATATGTTTTTCCTGGTGTGCCTATCGAAAAATGGCCGCGAGTATGTTTAATTAAAGAAAGAAAAATGACTTTCTGGGGCGAATTTACATGCATCTGTTATTTATATAAAATATACTCCAAGGTCAAGATATACACCTAGAGGTCCTGAAAAGTCGGGTGTGCCATAAGGCACATGGCCGCAACCTGTTGGCAGCCAGGCATAAAGAGGTGCTATTCTGGGGCAAGTTTCCACCCATCTGTTATTTGGATCATTTATAGCTCAAATTAAAGCTATTTTTTTTCTGTACATGATAAACTATGTGTGCCTACGCAAAAATGGCCGCAACTTAGGTGTGCCAGCAGTTGAAGTCTGCTGTAAAACTTATATTTATATTTGTGAAATTTATACTCCTTGACGTATTTTCTTCATTTATAAATCAAATTAAAGCTATTTTTTTCTGCACATGATAATCTATCACCATACCCCATTAAGTACCATCGCTCGCCAGGGTACTAAGTACCATTCCTACCGTGTAATAATTGTTTTAAGAACAATTGAGATCCGGATAGGAAAGTGTGGAGCCGGTTACATATTTTAGACGCGACCATCTCATTTCTCAAGGGTAGCAGCACTTCTGTGACCGAATTAAAAAAGACTCATACTAACAATTACTAACCGGACTAACAACGACTGGCAGGACTATTTTTATCACTATCAGTCGCTTTCCAAGTTCTCATGCTTATTAACAAACTAAGCAACTAATGTTCCAACCCAACATCGTCGTGAGCAAAACCATAATGTTTAATGATTGCACTCTTGATAAGTATAATATTAAAAATTATAAAGCAATTATGACAAAAGCTGAAATATTTAGAGGCATAAAACTACATATTCTGTTCTGAAATAGATTATCGGGATACAGCTAAACATGGCGGTTTACAAACTTATCATTTTTGTACAAGAAATCTTACAGACTGTTATTTTCATAACGATTATCACGATAAATATTGCTGATAACGAGACCTTTAAAAATTTCGTGAGTATGAAGAATTTTATAATAAGCATGATTTATTTATTGCAAAGTTTATAAGATTTATGCAAAGTTTCATGAAAATCCGTTCAGTAGTTTTTGCGTCAAAGAGCAACAAACACTCACTCACATCCTTACAAATTTCGCATTTATAATATTAGTAGGAGTAGGATAGGAAGAACGATAGGAAGTAGGATTAGTAGGAAATAGGAAGTAGGATAGTAGGATTTAGATATGTTGCAGAACAACGTCTGCCGGGTTAGCTAGTAATGAATACGTTGAAAGCTTGAAAGTCATTTTTCAAATAAAATCGTTAACTGGTTTACCAGCATGAAATTGGGATCAGTGTTTAACGCTAGTACGTACCTGTGAAACGATGATTATCTTGTTCAGCGAAACCATAATGCATGCTGGTTAACATTGTAACAAAAATTATAAACCGATTATGGCGAAACCTAAACTATTTAAAATCATATAAATATTTATTCTCTTCTAGAGCAGACAAGCGGAACACACCTAAATATGGTGGTTTACAAATCTATCATTTCCCTACATGTTATCTTACAAACTGTAATGTTAATGATGATTATAACGAGAAATTTTGCTGATGACAAGAACCTTAATTATGTGAGTATAAAGCATTTTTAAATAAATTGGGTTTATCTATGATGAAAATTAATGGATAATTCGTTGTCACATTTCTTCTATTGGCTACCTATTTTGATCTAACTGTGAAGACTGTCCCTTAAACACTGGTTGTTGCAAGGACGAAATATGCTTGCTTATGTCGTCTTTGTTAAATAATTTGCTTATAAATGATTGACAACTTATAGACGGGCAGCTTTACACGCACACGTTTTTAGGGTTCCGTACCCAAAGGGTAAAACGGGACCCTATTACTGAGACTTCGCTGTCCGTCCGTCCGTCCGTCCGTCCGTCCGTCCGTCCGTCCGTCTGTCACCAGGCTGTATCTCATGAACCGTAATAGTTACACAGTTGAAATTTTCACAGATGATGTATTTCTGTTGCCGCTACAACAACAAATACTAAAACACTGAATAAAATAAATATTTAAGTCGAAATATGGCTTCGACGCTTCAGCGATAAATTAGTTACCTTTCGGTCCAAGAGATGGCGTTGCTTGTGGCTACAAAAAACTAAAGTAAATATTTAAGTGAGTCTTTCATACAACAGACCAGACTTTTTTTGGCGTTTTTATACATAATGGTACGGAACCCTTCGTGCGCGAGTCCAACTCGCACTTGGCCGATTTTTTATTATATCAGAATTTGACAGTGGAGTTTTCAAAAGCGGAATTGTTTGTTTACACTTGTAGGTCTGTTGCAGGTTTAATTCAAAAGATATTTATGATTTTCTATGATAATGTTAAAATGATATATTTAATTGCAGGGCCCATACACTATCGAATATAAGGAATTTAAAACTTGCGCAGGACCGAAATCGAAGAATTTAAGCCATTGTACCATAGAACTGAACAAAATCAAGGAGGATTATTATGTGGCTAATATAAGCTTAACGTTTTTTACTCAGTCTAGCTTTGAAAAGGTAAGATAATTTTGAAATTAAAATTAAGCCCAGCAATGGGATTTAATTGAATCATGACTACTTGTGCTTTCGGCAGTATTGGTTAAAGCTTAGAAGCTAGTAGGTCCTTTCTTTATCATCTTTCCAGGTCGGCAACGCATTGGTGATGCTCTTTGTTACCACTGCATTTGGTAATTCTGCGAACTAAACATTTTTATCAATTAAAGTGAACCTTTATTAATGTCTTGTTAACAGGTAAAAATAAAGGCATATCGGGTGGAACATGATCAGAAAAAATTGTTATTTAATTACAACATAGATGATGCATGCCAGCATTTTGCTTTCTCTTCTATAATAGAGAACTATTTTCAGGCCAAAGGATGTGTAGTCAAAAAGGTTGGTATTCATCATAATTTGTTACATAATATTTATTCATAGCACTACTAGCAAATTAGGCCCCAATTGGCTTCGGGAATTACACTAACTATTTTCCATTCCATTAAAAAGTAGCATATCTTGCGTGTTTTTATATTTTGCTCTGAAATTTCAATAAATATACATCATTTCAATTTTCACTAAATTCGTTAAAAAACCTTTTTTAAATGTCCCGTTATGTGTTCCTCTTTCTGGCAACAAGTGTTGAAGATGGGAAAAAGTCACAACAGTCAATTTAAACAATGTTTAAAGTAAAACTTATTATACACTGGCTAGACGAATTAACAAGTATGTAATAATTTGTCGAGTAACTTACGGCTGTGGAACTCTATAGCTTATGTAGCTCGACATGTATGTACTTGGTCAGTTATATGTTAGAATTAATAACAATGTTATTTTATTACAAGACTTACGCCAATGACATGAAATACACAGAAGAAATGCACAGTGATACTTTGTTCTGTCTCGCATTGCGTGAAGGGTTTGTTCTTGTGCCACATAGCATAGGTACAATCGTACCTTCTCGTGCTATCATGTTGGTCACGCTTAAACAGAGGTCTTTTTTCTTCTACTTCTGTGTTTTTTTCGTATTAGGTACTAGCTGTGTAATATTTTTATGTACTTTTGTTTTATTAACGACCATCGTCCTGGACCAATTAAATGTCAAAGGATATTAAACTTTTGTTTTGGTTTTCACAGGGTACGTACAACGTCAACTTGTGTTTGAATAATGTGACTAGAGCTTTCTACGGCAAATCGAGTTTTTACGGCGAATTTGAAACTAAAGCTATAGTAACTTCCAAAGAAGGAAACCTATGGTGCTGCGTTGTAAACATGGTTTTCAATAAAGCAAGATAAAATCGTTTGTATTTCACATTTTAATCCTTTATATTATCTGTTTATTTTTCTTTATATTATCGGGTTATCTAAGTTGCTTTTATCGAGGCGTAAAATAAGAAATAATTTTTAGCAATTCCCCTCTAAGGGGATGAAAAAGGGGTCAAACTGAAGCTCTTTATTTCTTCACTGGATAGACTTGAAAGTATGTAAATTATTCGGTTCATCGTACAAAACAAATGAGCACAACTAGAGGATTTAGCGGAAACCTAGTATTGAATAAATGTGCTCGTTTTTTTATCCTTTATTGATGTTTTTGTGGCTGAATTTTTTCCCCAACACTGTAAGCTTTGGTGTGGACTTACGGATGATATATTTACAGTCTCATAAGTTCTTTATTTATTGATTAGATGCTTATATGGCTTTCTTTTATTTTTCTCTTATCTGATTCGGCTCGTAAAATGAGATGTCATGGTCTGGCAGCCCTGGCAAGGATGTACTTTTATCAGTTAAACGCTTTTGATTGCGATATGTATATTTAGGTATAATCGTTAGAATAATTATAAAGCGATTATGAAAAATTTATTTGAAATATGGTATCGTGTAGCAAATGTTTTTTTCACTGGGTTTTGATATTTTTGTACTGTATAAATATCTATATCAGTTATATTTTTATTACGATTTAGATTAGGCATGTCACAATGTGAATATTAATATATGTAGGTATGTAGCTAAGTAGCGATAATGTAATGTATATTTTTCATTATTGTTAATGTCCATTTTTGGTGTACAAAACAGAATTAAATAAATAAAATAAATAATACTCTTGTTGTAAATACTATGAAAATCAAGGGAAACATGGTGCGGAGTTTTTGCATGAAGCCTGATGGTAGCCCTAATTTAGAGTTATACGTAAAGAAAATTAGATATCTTTATATAAATGTAAACAAGTGGTAATGTTGAACAATGTCCATTTTATTGTGACCTTGCCTGCTAAAATCATTTAAAGGAGAACTGCCATGGCACATAGAAAATTTACCCAGGCCCGACAGTAATGAAAAGTACCTCAGTATTTTTTTATATTACATATATAACAAAAATATAGTAACAATATTTTAAATAACAGTGGCCAACAACTATTTATATGTATGTGACTTTACTCAGGCGAAATATTTGAAAACCATTTATTTTTCACTTAATATCAATTGTATCCATTTAGAATGACCCAAACTTAATAAAAATAGGAAATATAGACAGTCACCAAACCTTTATCTCCATTAGAGCAATTAATATTATATTCCACTATCAAGGTCCCAGATTTTAATGGTACCTTTATTCTTTACCTTCGAAGATTAGATGAACCTTAACTCGATTGATATAACTTACTTGAAGTTTAAAAATATACGTATAATTATAAAATAAAAGCAAACTAAAATCTCACGACGCGTTTTAGCTCCGCGACGTGCGCCGTAGCGCAATGTCGTTTCCGTGGCGGCTCGGAAAAAATCCGCATCTTGAGTTCTTACCGTAGTAGCATTGATGTATAAATACCTAGATTGAGCGTCGCCCTACAATGAAGACAAAAAAAACAAGGCAACAATATCAAGCATGTGTGCGTGCAGGCGATGTTTTACACGTTCGTCTATTGTCTATATTGCGTGATCAATGATACCAGTTACTAAAATTTTCCCATAAATCACACATTAAACTTAATTTATGAAGTGGTTATTTTCATGAATAAATAAAAAAACCCTACTTAATTTACTTTTTTTTTTCGTTATCGAGGGGGAAACCTTCAAAAGGTACCCGGTGCCGTGGGAGCGACACAGGGTTATGTGGGATTTTTACCCACTAAAACCCCCCCCGGTGGCCTACCTCAGCGCTTGTGGAGAACTCCGGGATCTCCAAAGGAACACAACCGGAGTCCTCCGAGCGCGGCGCCCTTGGGGCTCTGCCCGCGAGAGACTAAATGCCCCATCGCTAGCCTTCCGTACAACGGTGTGCGTTAATCCATACTAATATTATAAATGCGAAAGTCTGTCTGTCTGTCTGTCTGTGCGTCTGTCTGTCTGTGACGTTTTCACGGCTAAACCACCGGTCCGATTTGGATGAAATTCGGAATGGAAATAGTTGAAGACCCAGAGTCACACATAGGCTACTTTTTTTTTCAAAAATTAACCCCTAAAGACTTGAAATAGGGGATGAAAGTTTGTATGAAAAATCTAAATTACTTGCCCGTTTTCAATGAATTTTCCCAGGAAGATAGTTGATGACGTACCCCCTTTCCCACTTTCCCGGTTCGCGATATAAACGAATTCTACGCGGGCGAAGCCGCGGGCAAAAGCTAGTGTTGTAATAAATCAGCTAAGTTAATTAAAATAATATATTATACTATTAAATTTTTACGCAGTTAGTTGTTGGAAATTAGAAATGAAAGATCACAGATATTACGAATGAATCTATCCATCTTTACTTTTATTTTTACTTATATTACGAGTGTCAAAAATTTTGCCTGTACATTTAATATATCTACAAAAAATATATTTTTAACAGAAACGTCATTATTCATTGTACAATACCATTGTAATACTGTGATTATGGCATTTAAGCGTGTATATTATATTGAAATAACTTTTATTTGCAGTTTTTCATAGTTCATTATTTTCCACTTTATCATAGTTTCGAACTTCTGGGTAATTTTTTCATAGTTTAAAGTAGTTAGTTAGTTTTTCTAAATAAAAATATAACTGCAAGTGAAAAATATGTAAATATAATATACATTATACATGCTTTTATGCCATAATCACAGTATTACAATGGTATAGTACAATGAATATAATGACGTTTCTCTTAAATTTTTTTTTACATAGAGCGCCTATGAAAATTCAACGGGCAAAAAAAATGTGTTAGCATGTGAATTTAGGAAAACCGAATATATACAATATTTTTACTATATTTACTCTTAAAACTGAGATACATTTCTATGGCGCCGGGCCTGGGTCAATTTTGGCGGATCCCCTTTGTAAGTTTATAGAAAAAATCACCTTGCTTGGCACTGCATTCTTTGTTAGTTTACGGAGCCCTGTTTTGTTGACAATAAACATATAATTATGTCCTTGCTACGCAAGTGATCGGAACAAACTACCGTACTTTTAGATGGTTTCCACGTGGCATCTCCACGGCTTTTTCGAATGCGATCTATCCATCGATCACTAATAAAAGGATTAATTGGTATTCTAAAAAAATAAGGTATAATGTTGATCACCATATTTTACTCATCAAATAATTATGTTTGATTAGCGAACCGTCCTCGCTTCACTTCAGGACCTGTAAGTATCAGCCGCGTAGGTCCCGCTCCCATAGGAATCTCGGGATAACCTACCGATCCCGCGGAATTTTTGGGAAGACAGACTTGTTACTTTTATATTAATATGTTTGTTTAGAAGCTATACCCATACGCGTAGGAGTTTTTCCCGCGTAAATTCGGATCCCGCGGGATTTCCGGGATAAAAAGTATCCTATGTGTTATTCTGGGTTATATACCTACTATCTGTGTACCAAATTTCATCTAAAGCCATTCGTCCGATTTTGCGTGACTGAGGACCAAAAATACAAACATAAAAACTTTCACATTCATAATATTAAGTAGTAGGATAAGGTGATATAATTTCACATTCATAATATTCAATAGTCAGATAACTTTTATCACTGCCAGTTGTTAATAATTACTAAAATTAATGTGCGTAGCTATGAAGGCGGTACTACGTAAATTATTTACGTAACCTAGCTAATTAAAAAAAAAACTTGGAAAATACATCCATATTTTTCACTTAAAAATTATACTCTTGGCACCTTTAAAACTGGTTTGTTCGATCCAATGCAAAAATAATCATTAAAATGGGTTCATTAACAAAAAAACGCGAGCATTAAGTATATTACTGTAAATAAGTGCAAACGTAGGTATTGATAAACTCCATCTGTTTGAAACCGATTGATAAAAGTACTTGAACTAAATAATATACACGTAGCTATAAACCAATTTATATACCCACAAAAATTATGTTAAGTCGGGAGCATAAAAATAGAAACTGGCAACACTGACAAAAAAATGACGTAATTTGGTTACAATAAAAATCAAAATTGAAATTTAATTAAAAATATGTTTATTGGTTACTTGCCTATGATATGTGATGTTTTTTGAGCTTTTTACCCTTCCTTTATAATTCCGGCACAGTTTAATAGCACATTTCGTCATGTTATCCCTCTTATTTGTTTATTTAAATTGCGCGCGTAATACGTAGTGACACGAAAGCGGCGCGATCGGCACTAATTGGCGGGAAAGTACTTCGGCGCCAATAGTTGGCGCCGCTTTTTTGACACGTCTTCGCGGATTCGATTATCCATCTAGATACTTATACATCAATGCGTAGTAGTTACGTATTATTATTTACTAGACCATCTGGATAATCCAATCATTATTTTATTTTACAAGTTTTTTGTGCAAATAAATATCAAATATTTCTTTTTAGTATGAAAAAATTAAAAAGTTTAAAGTGAAATATTTTGTTGTTAGCAACTTATTTCGAATATAACAATAATAGATATTTCTTATACTTAAAATAACAAAAAAACTGGGATATGTTTCTTTCATGTCGGGTCTGGGTCAAAAATGGCAGTTCTCCTTTACTTTAATTCAATTATTCAAAATTCCTTAATAAATAAAAGCAAAAACCCATACATAACATACAATAAATTTCATTAAGTATTCAATTATTACATTTTTTCGTTTAAATTACAACTGATATAATACTTGTTATTTCATAACAAACAAAAAAGTAGCATAAAAAGACAAAATCTAAAGAATTAATAAATAAATAATAGGGTACTTTCCGTAATGAAAAATAAACTATGAAATTTGATAAAAATAAAAATTTATGTAGAAATATACTTTAATATTCTGATTTTGAGTCATAAAAGCACATAATTATTTTAATAAACAATATTAAAATTCGAAATTTTTAATCGGTATGTCACGTGACCTAAAACACGAGAGGCATTGGTGTGACGTCATAAAGGCAAACCTATTCCTTCAAGAACCAAGCTGTCAGTTCAATTTCGTGCTTACCAAATTGAAAGAATGCCGGTCTTACATACAGTGCCACAAACTTATTTGACCCGGTAAGGGTGGCGCTACTGTCTTGGTATTTTTCTGACAACAGTATAACATTTGCATTAGTTCCAATTGTGGCCACCGGGTCAGATAAGTTTGTGGCACTGTACAATTTACCATTATTACGTCATCAAAATGGCTGACTAGTGCTGACAGAGTTTTTTCAGAAATAAAAAAAGAATTATAATATTTTATTTAATTTTATGGCGAGAAAGCGTGTTTATTTTGCCGAAATATATTTTTTGTTGCTTTTTATTAGGAAAATCAAGTTTATTTTTCATTACCGAAAGTACCCTATTGTTACAATCGTAAGCAGTCCACTATTAACTTTTTAAAATTTTAAAAAGAGTTTTCGCGTTCCATAATTTTTGAAAATTATAGATAACTATCAAGGTAAAATCCTCTGGGTCATAAACATAATAAAGTTTATATAATCTGAACAATAAATAAAACGTAATTTATTAATTCGGGATCGCCAGAAAGGCTTGACTTCATACATTCAGTGTCAGCAATGCCACGATTTATTACATGGGCATACACAGGTCTTGATGCAGTAGGGGTAAGGGTGCTGAATTCCTGTTCCAGAAGAGGGGAGGGGAGATAAACAAGACATATTTTAAATTTAAAGGTTTCAACAACCGTAGTGACTGTATTCGAGGTCCCCATCACATACCTACCTGTGTACGCCCATGATTTAGTTAGTACTTAATCTAAGGTTTATACACTTTATACCACAACATACTATTTACGAGTACTCGTATATCTATAACCAAACCTTTGTACTATTTCAAAAGTAAATACCACCTTAAATATTACTTCCCTTAAAACAGCTTTGTGACTTGGCCTGAGTATGAATTAAAATCGGTTTACATTCAATTTTAATGCTTACTCAGTCCTTATTTTACAATTCTTATATAACTAGTTAGTAAATACATTTAGCCTTAATATTTAGAATAAGTTAAAGATGATTGTCGTATATCTTCTATTAAACTCCTAGTATGTCCTAGGTCCTAGGTTACCAGATCCTACAATTATATGCCCTTGGTTAAAAGTACCATTATTTATGAAAAAATATTTAATTAATATATTTAAAGTTATCCTAAGTGATGGATGAGTGACCTGTAGTAGCAAAAACTTCTTGAGCGTTGGTCCCGATTGTTGTCGATAGTTAGCACTCGTTATAAACTATAACGGAGGCCTTCGGAGGAAGGCGTCGAGTGACATGAAAATAATGAAATTTTCCGATACGTACTTGGGTTGGCCACTAACTCCTTCACCAATACGCACTGGAGCAACGTGGTGGAGTAAGCTCTAGGCCTCCTCAATGATGAGAAGAAACCCGTGCTCAGATCAGGGCCCAAACTTGTAATTATGTGTTAGGAAATTAAAAACGATCAGCTAGTTATTCAGAAACATACTTTAGATTACTCCAATTACTTATAATTTGAGCAATGTATTAAAACATACATTATCTCTGGTGGGTTACTTAAATTATTCTGTAGAACAATTCGATATAAAACTATTTAACGTTCGTGGTTAAAACATTTCAGTTTCAAGATTGCTTATTATTTTAAGAGACCAAAAGTGATTCAAGTCGATCCTTTAGATTGAAAAATCACACTTAATTGTTTTGCTTATCTACGTATGAAACTGTTATATTATATTTTTAATTAAGATATCGCCAGGAATATAATTTCACTTCCTTATTAAAATTACTCTATTATTAAGTTGATACAATACTATTTTCTTTTGTATATTAATAATTTAGGTACATGTTGGTTTACTGTGTGTTAACTCAGCATTTGTTTCCAGAAACTATTAATAAAGTATAATGAAATCTTATATTGACTGGGCCATTATTGTTATTATTAGCTGGGTCTATGTAGTGTAGGTCACTGAGCGCGCTTACATAGTCTTCCAAGAAGTTGTGGTAGATTTCCTTTGGTATTTTGAAGGGATTCACAGCAGTCACTGCTTCTGTAATATATAGATATTTTCTTTTATGGATCGATATTTTATTAGATTAGGTATATTAAGATAAAGTGGCTCACGATTCGTCAAAGGCGCAATTCTAGAGTTCTTCTCCTGTTGTATACTCTATTTTGAATGATCCGCTTACTCCTACCTATCTTAAAAGCAACTTTCAGTATCGATGTGACTCCCATGATAGAGTACTACGTTCTTACAATAAAGTGTAAATAAATAAATAGAAAAAAGTAAAAATAAAGACAGAATATAAAATTTCCTCTTTTATTTGAAGTAGGATCGTTTTGAGGTTTACGGTGTAAGGTGTATCTGTCTTTTTTGTGTTGTCCCCGACCCCGACTTATAGCTATTCCATACCATCATTCATACCACTTAAGCAACGTGACCACTTTCTTTCTAAAACCAATCATGAGCATTACCGAATTGGTTGTTGAGTCGGTGACACTAAATATTGAGCACATGCAAAACATACTCGTAGTTAAGAACTTATAACCTATCTGCAATGCACAGGAAAATGGAATATGAAAAAAGAATTGCATGAGGTTAGTTGGTCGGCTCATTTGTATTAACATAAAAACGGAAATTATAAATGTTATGGTTCCATCAAACAAGTTTTATGTCCTACTAAAACATTAAAATGGCAACAAAAACAAAACGATAGTTAGCCATAGTTAATACTAAAGTTATTATAATACATCCACTTACTTTTTAAAGCTTCGATACTGTGGTAGGCAAAACTCAAATGTTTCGTATTTACTTCGACATTTGCAAAACCAATTTTCTCCATCATTCGCTTGATTTCCTTCTCTGGGTCCTGTAAAATAATTTATTTAGAGATATTTCAGATTATTGTATATTTAACATGATATGTTTAAGAACAATCTTTACAGTATTTTGTTTTAATAAAAGTAAGATCCTATTTTGTGAGTAGCACTGTAACACAAAAATCATCCTTTTCTTTCTTGAAAGTGTTTCTTAAACGCTTTAAATTGTGTTGATATAAATTGTGTAGATATAGGTTGAAGGAAATAACAATAATGTTGAATGGTTTAAAGTACTACCCATGAATATTTATTAAAAAAAATATCTGCAAACTGCGTAGTTTCTTAGTTAAATGGAATCAAATAGTATCTACCTACCTACTCAAAATACCTAATATTAGTCACTGGTTACATTTTTAAACCATGATTACAATTTCTCCCGATGATTTTTGCGAAATATGTAATAATGATTACGGTATAAAAATAATTACGGATACGATTAAATCTGGGGGCACGGAAATACCCCACTAAGAACACTTTAACTGCTGTTTCTCGACAGGCGCTCGCGAGGGCATTTCCGTGCCTCCAGATTGTAATCTGTAATCATGATTACATTTTGTATTTCACATTAGTATTAAATAGGGTACCTGAGAGTCATGGTAAGGCGATACGTAGCGGTCTACGTCTTTGAGCCAGTAGCGCCATCTATCGGTACGAGCGAGCAGCCGGTATACGTCGTAGATGGGCATGTGGCCGATGAACATTAACCAGCAGTCTCCACCTTCTGCCAGCAGCTCGTATATATTCGAAAATGCACTTCTGGAATTGTGACATAATAAAAAATTAAACTACTTTTTTGGTAATTATGAAATAAAAAATAAACTGAAAATAAGAAATTGAATGTTTAATACATCTAATTGGTTGCCAAATTAAATTATAATTATTGTTGGTGTGATTGTTGTTTAGCAGCCTTCTTGTTACATATTAGCTAGTTAGCGGAAAATTGTTTTCTAACGGTAGATTAAAGAGATCTGTGATTGCTTTAATGTTCTGCTGTTTTTATAAAGCAAATGTGGCGGGAGTCTTACAATATTGTTACAATCTGATATTCTTGAATCAAGTTTTAACTGAATCAATTTTGGAAAAATATGTGGACCGAGTAACTTATAGAAACTCATTTTTTTAATGTCTTAAATAAATTAAACATTTTATTTTGTATTCTTTACGATTGTTAAATTGCTAATAATGTATATTAAAACATTACAATACTACAAAAATAGTCTTAATTTTATGCAGTCATATTGAATAAGATTTTCACCATAATAAAAAAACTAAAACTTTATTTTGAACAGAATAATAATAATACTCACTCTTGATGTTTGATCCAATGTAGAGTGTAAAAGGAGACAGCGTGATCAAAGCTATTCCGCAAAACGTAAGGCAATTTTCCCTCGATATTGAGAACTACAAACTCAATATTATCACTGGAATAATTAGCGTTAGCAAATTTTACCATTTCTTCACTAATATCGCACCCCACGATTTTCTTGTAATTAGGTGGAATATATTTTTTGAGAATATTAATAGTGACACTTCCATCTCCACAGCCTATGTCTATTATTTTTTCGCCGCAATTTTTCCATTTGATGATTCCTCCGAATTCTTCTAGGCATATGAGAGCATCCCTCTTCTGCAATATATTGCTGTTCTGATACAGTTCTGCGTCATTCATGATTGGTGTTTTTGTGATAATTTTTGTGATATTCAAAGTTGCGTTGTTTTTAAATACTGTTAAGTACGCGTGCGCTAGTTGGCCGTTCTCAGCGCGGTTTCGGCGGGCAGTCTCGACAAGAGCGGACTCCGTATTTATTTATATGTGCACCCGAACGACGACATCGTCAATACAGTAGCCAAGTACCAAGACTACAGTACCACACAAACCGAGCCTCACGATGAGCTTACAGGAAAATCTGAAAAATATTAAGCCGCTGTTACTTACAGGCACGTTAGGAATATTAATCTATTAAAAGTTTTTGTAAAATTATGCAACATTTTTCAAAAAATTGTCCAATGTTTAAGGGAAAATGCATGAAGCGTTAATTATCATTTTATGTACACATGATGGAATGTGATGAATTCGTGATCAAGGCTCTTAGGCATTATTTAAAGCAATTGATGCGTTGCCGATCGTATAGCGACCCGCATGCTCGCACCGCGATCTTTTTAGTTATTCAGCAGGGTGAACGGGGAACCATGACCAGGGTTTGAACTCATGGAAAAATGTAGTCTCTTTCACCCCAAACGCTGTACATTATATGTATACGTTTAACATTTTTGGGGTAGGGTAGGGTATTTACTAAATGCAATACTTATTTTTTAGCTAAAGCTAAAGTTGCATAACTTTAGCTAAAATAATTAATGGGCGGTTGAATAATTTATATCTTAGAATAAATTCAATCCTCATTACCTATAGCTGAAGCATTTACCTCACCTTAAACATTCGTCAGACAAAAAATAATAATTGCTTTATTTAGTTTGGCGTATTATGTGGGTGTTTAAAGCTTCACTTGTGTGAATTGTGAGTGATTGACCGACTTAGGTAACTTTGGGAGCGGTCGGTAGTGGAATTTTGACGTGTTATTTATTGAGCTATTCGGAGACCACTTTAAAATGTTGGTCCTGTTCTTATACAAGAATAGGAAGAAAAATTCTTATCATTAGCAGACTGGGTACTAAAAACAAGAAGGTACTTCCTATTTCATTCGGCTGAGCCAATAAATTCAGCTTGTTGAATTTATTGGCCATCAGAGGTCCTTTGAATTTACTCAAAGGGCCTCTGATGGGTTTGAGGTATTCAGAGAGAGCAAGCTCCTCTCGCTTCTTCACCAGCGTGGAACTTTTGTTTCAGTTTATTCCCATGATCCCTCTAGGGATCTCTTTCAAAAATCGTTTTGACACCTAAGGGTTAGGTGGTCCTTAGTATATTAAAAAGGTAATTTATGAACAGTTGTAGTAGTATTATAAATAACTTTCAGGTACCAAAAGAAGGTACGCAATAAGTTATTTTTTCATACGCATTTTAAGCAGATACTTCTTTTAATTCATGAACGCTGCTACATAATCAATTAATGCAATGATTTCAATCAATTAATGCAATGATTTCATTTGAAATCATTGCATTAATTATAATTATTTTCGTAAACGAAAAACGCATGATAAAATTGTTGTATGTATTGTTGTTGTTACAGTCACAGATATCAATCAAGTCAAACTTGAACAGTGAAAAAATAGTTTTGTTGAAACTGACTGCGAGGTCTAATTGAAATTTACTCGTATCAAGATACTCATCACGAAAAACTGTGTTTGTCAAGATGTGGGTATATCGTTATTTGATGAGACTACTTGACTTTGGTGACATAAAGAAATTGCAAGCAAATCTAAGAATGTAGTATTCTTGCGGCACTAATTAGCGGAAGACTGTTTAGTATTGTAATAGGGATATAATTTTAACGGAATATAAAATTTCTAGCCAAGCGATTACAAGGTTGGACTCCTGAACACGGGGGACTTGAATTTGATTCGAATGCTGTACGAATCACAAATTGTCGTAAATTAATTGACTAAGGATTGTACCTCCCAAATTTAGAGAGGAGACCTGTCCCCAGGAGTGAGACAGTCATGAGTTGCGATGATGAAAATATGGTTTTTACAGTTTGTTTGTTTTAAGTACCTATAATCCTTTATCCTTCAGAAGGTCTGGATATGGAACTCTGAAATTGTTGTCTCATATTTATAAGAGTGAAGAAAATAGTTACAGAACATAATTAAAAAATCTTAAATTGTAACAGAATTTTAAAAGTGTCATTTGGTATAAAAAAATAAGAAATTCTTGAAACTGAGAAATACGAGTCAGAAGGATTAGAATATACTAATCTACTAGGTGAAAAGTTCCTCTATGTACAATACAAGACTATTTTCATGAAGGTAAAAGTTATTCTGAGTGTTTAAAACGACGTAGGTATTTTCCACCTTTTTATTCAATGGATTTTCCTGGTGTTACAGAATTGTTTATGGTGTTACAGTATTGGGTACTTGAACACGCAGTTGTGTGAATTTGTATGTGTCTTACTACTAAGAAATATGTCACATGATGTAAGATGTTGGAGCAGATTATTTATCAGACGTTTAGATCAGCAATGATGGTTTCGTCTTCGTAAATAGTATTTTGTAAAGTAACGTGCATATGTATGACCTTCATCATGTCTATTTTTATTTATCCTTTTATTATTAGGAGTTTGAATACAATGGGCAACTGAAACGTTCGTGTGTGATAAAACGTAAATTCGTAAGGAAATCTGATTTGGAAATCTGTTCAGCGCAGTTTTTTACATTTGAATCCTTATCTTTTTGAATAATAATACGCCTAATGTTTAAACTAGTCACTTTTGTAGTTAAGGTTATTGAACTTATATTTTAAGAAAGTTTTGAATATTGTGAAATAAGATTTCCTGCGATATTTTTTAAATATAATAGATATCACTTATGAATTATAAAAAATATTTATAATATGAAAATAATAAAAAAGCTCATATATGTTTTTTTTATAGCCTAAGCAGGCAAACGAGCAGACGGGTCACCTGATGGTAAGTGATCACCGTCGCCCATGGACATTGGCAACACCAGGGGCGCCACCAACGCGTTGCCGGCCTCGAAGGAAGCGATAGACCCGCTTCTTGAAGGACCCCATGTCATAGCACTGTGGGAATACTGAGGGATGAAGTTCGTTCCACAGTTTACACGTACGCGGTAGAAAATGACGTGAAAAGCGAACTGTGGACGAACGCCAGGTATCCAGGTATGTATAGTTGAGTATGAAAATCAACATTTGATTATATTACCCAGAGTATAAAGAAAATTTAGTTAACAAAAGGAAAACTTCTAAACCATTTAACGTAGGTATAGAAGCGGATAAAATTTTCTTTCGTTATTATTATGGTGCCAAAGGGGTTCTTGTTCTTGAATTTTATTTTTATAGCAGTAAGTAAAAAATGGTTTTATTTAAAATATCTTTACGAAACTCGAAAATTGGTCGTTGAAATCTATAAAAAAAGTCTTAAGAGTTCCCTTTTTGATCTACTTTATATACAAACTACGCAGTTAAGCGGACGGGCAGACGGGTGTCTATTTAATTACAAGAAATCTTTTAAATCCTAGTTGCAAGTCGAGATGATTAACTGTTTTCGATTGCTTTTAAAGAAAATAAGCACAATGGGATATCGTAAGAGGAGACGGAAGCTCACTCGAGTTAGCTGAGCAACGACTTCGTGTTCCGACTTGGAGCTTTTATTTTTCTTTCCATTTTCTCCTGCCTTGCTGACAAAGTATCGACGATACCTTTGGTTGATGTCTATGGGTGACGATAATCACTTGACATTAGCTGGCTTGTCTGATTGTTTGTACACTTTTTCTCTTCTCAGTCGTTACAGCTATCGTTTATAGGCTATTATCATAAAAATTTAAAATACGTCGTCGTCGTTTCACTCATCTGAATCATCGCTACTTATTGATTTCAGGCACTACATAAACATGTTTTGCTTATTTTATCGACTATTACATTCTCTATGTTCCCCTAAGAATTATTCCCTAATTTTAATTGTAAATTAGAAAAACTTACATTTATTGCTATAGTTACACAAATGCTTTTAAAAATAATATTGGAACGAAGTTCCTTGTCGCACGATACGGATAGAAGATAGAAAATAAAAATTGTAAGAGATGTATATTATTTGCTGACCCGAGTTATACTCGTAGATGCGCGCTTATATATCAATCAGTTTTATTAATTGCAGCAAGGTGCAAGCTGTCAGGTCACTGTAAAGTGGGTATGTGCATGGTGCGGTATTAAATAGTCTTACAAGGATCTTTTGGCGCGTGAGTGACGTGTGGGAGACAGAGACAGCGCTTTACAGGAAAGGCAAACTGTAAGGCGCTCTCTCTGTCACCCACACGTCATCCACGCGCCAAAAGATACTTGTAGGACTTTATTAAAGATAATACGTCCATGGGTATATGGAAAAGCGACGTCACTTACACTTTTTATTTCTTTTTCAGATATTCATAGCTTAAAAGTAATTCCATCCGTTTTCCTACAAAGGTCTTATCTGGGATAAATAGTTCCCTAGAGCTACGTACTACGCATCGTATGAGCTAGAAATATTACCTAAATTTGTTCAGGTTGGTAACGCCTCTAGTGTTGCCAATGTCCATGGGTAACGGCAATCACTTACCATCAGGTAATCCGTCTGCTTCATAGACTTTTTAGGCTGTAAAAAAGCAATTTTTCATCACACCTATTCGAAAAAGACGACTTGGTTCGGACTTACGGGGTTCCAAAGTTGCTGTTTTCTATTCAGCGGGCGGGAATGAATTTTCATACAACTTTTCCTGCCGGCTAGATCTTTTCCGTCCTATTTTGAATTTAGAACATTTTAGTATTTTGCGCTAAAGAAATCGAACGCAAATATTGTTTGAATAAAGAATGTCTGGTACGACGCGAGGGCCCCGCCAGCTGAATAATAAAAAAAGAAATCAAATTAAGATTTCGTTTTCAAATTAAAATTAAGTTTTCGTGCATTTTTACGTATTATTTTCTATTATATATATATTATTTTCTCATAGTGGGTGATGAAAAGTAGAGTGTATCACTCGGGTGCAAGTATATTTTTGGCTCGGGCGACGTACTTTGAATCCCTCGCTACGTTCGGGATTCTACTGCCCTCGCCGAAAAAATATTACTTTGCACCCTTGTCATACAATCTACTATTACTTGCGTTCAATCTCATTATATCCATGCATTTAATTTAATAAGGGAAATATAAAATAAAGCTTTTCGTAAAGCTCAAACTCGCGAACGTTGACGATTTGTGAGAAATCACTACAACTATTTTCGGTAGGCAGGTGTGCGCGGTTTCTTGAAATTATATGAAAATCGTCTATTTTACTGTTAAATTAAGCGGGACGGCCGAATGAATAAAGCTACGTAAGGTTTGATTCAGACTTTTTCATGCCAAGTTACAATGTAATTGAATTCAAAGTTAAGATTTTACTTCATAAATAGGAGAGAGTCTATGTGATGGTCGCAAAATACGTTACAAGTCTACTACTATACTTTTGCCCAAGATGTGAGGTGAACAGAGAGAGCTTATAAAGTTCATCAGGTGAACAGAGTAAGAGCTTATAAGGTTCATCTGCTCCTATGTTGGATATTTTCATATCACACATTATACACACAACCTTAAGGCCTCATCATCATTGCAACTCACTGTTGTGTTTAGGTCTCCTTAACCATTGTGAGTACTTGCAGATACAGGTACAGGGCCAAAGTCTGAAGGCGGATTAGCAGACTTCACACACCTTTGAGAATATTACGGAGAACTCTCGGGCATGCTGGTTTCCCCAAAGCAAGTGATGATTAATATTTAATTCGCTTATAAAGTGCGTGTAGTATTCGATCCCAAGTCACTGTTATGGAATCCGCAGTTTAAAACTATTAGGTACTCACTGTTTTATAGAGTGTATAAGTATAATTTAATGTGTCTATTAAATTAAAATAATTTTAAATTTTAAAAACAACTGAATTTAAACATCAAAATAGTAAGCAATTATTGTCTAAGGAAACTATTAAAAACCAGATAATATTATAAAAAAAATATCCTTTACTCTATGAGTTTCCAGGCTTTCGTCTTCAGTCTTCACCTTCGGGCTGGCATGACCTCAATTTGACGGTTTGTTTTGATATTAAGTGATTGACCGAGTAAAGCAACCTGTGTGGGGTGTCGGTAGGTGGATGAGTACCTACCGACATCGCTCTCTGGTTGCTATTGGCAAAAAAATACTGACTTATCTTTTTCGTGCTGCACAGGACATGTCTGCAGATTCTTTCTGTTTAATCAAATTTTGAGAATTTGTCTCAAAATTTAATTTAAGCCAATGATGATGATTTATTTATTTATTTAAACTTTATGCACTATAAAAATGTACAGATACAAAGGCGGACTTAATGCTAAAAGAAGATGACTACCTATTCTTATTTCTTAAATTGTTAATCTTGCATGTAGATTTGTCACTAACTATGTCCAGATATTATGTGTACATTTTATACAAGTGATAGTTAAATTGTCTTTTAGATCATCATTGGTCTTTTTGTCTTAATTACCAAACTTTCAATTTTAATCTATATTAAAAAAACTCATGATCACGTTTTGTCATTAAACGCTTATTTCGGAACGAACTACTCGTAGTATACAATTTTAGAATTGTTTCTGCTGAATTGATTTTTTTCCATAATGAAAAAATTGCAAGTAAGTTTAAAATACGTTGGTATGACATGTAAGTTATTAAGGTCTTTCGGAAACATTTTTTGTTCATGGGGCAGAATTAAATTGCAACGGGTCTTTAATTAACCTCTTTATTAGTGGTCCAGAACTTTTTGCAACAGGTTATGTGAACAGGTTTACCTACTTTGCTTATCTACTACCTGCTTATATCTTTTTGGTTTTACTATTATGACAACAAAACATCACAATGAAATGCATGTGCCATGTGTTAATGATAAAATTTATTCTTATAAATGTATTGTACTAGAAAATGCAAGTAATATTTAATATTACTTTTTTTATAGTTTTAGGGTAGCGCGTCTATTTGAAAATATTAAAGATGTGAACCGTTATATATTTGAAATTGAAATCTTTAAAATTTGTATACCTACCCCTATTAGGACCGAATTTTTCGCAGTCTACCCTATATCATCGTGTTCAGAATAAAACAGCGCTTATGCTGATATAAATTTTTTTCTATTATCAAATCTAGTCAAAGTAACTAGTATTGACATACCTGTTTATACCTGTCTACCCAGTAGTTCGTCCAGGTAAATAATAGTCTACCCTACGTCGGCACATTCTATATGTTCTATACTTTAGGTCCAGTATAAAATTTTATTATTATCTTCATCATGCAACATTTTATGAAAAATCATTTTTTAAAAAATAATTAAAAATATTCTGTCCAGGATTTTTGTTGTCTACCAATTTTTAATATATTTTCTAATATACGAAATTTATTATAAAATAAGTTTGATTCTCTTATCAACCCGATGAATGTCGATTTAGATTCGGATCTTAGACTATAAAGTTATAATGGTTTAGTAGGTATTTAATGAAAGTTTTTTGATATAAAATAAACAAATGAAATGGATACGTATAAAATCTAATTTTAAAAAATTGCACTAAGTTTCAGTCTGGTTTCTCAATTTCTTTTTATTTTAGACTTCAATCGCTACATCAAAGCGACAGCTTATCATAATTTTGTCAGTTTCTTTCTTTTTCATAATAAATGAAGTTTATAAAAAATATCAAAGTAATAAGCACCTACTTATGGTTCAAACGCTGCTTATTAAATATTCATGAGTCAAGGATTAGGATGTAGGTTTCGTGAAGTGAATTCTCAGATACACTTGAATATCATGACCTTAGTTACACCGATTCGCGTGTACCCATCTCACGTCTAAATTACGTATACATTTCATTTGCATTTTTGATAAACTCTGGTACTGAAAATTTTCTCTTATTTACATTTCAATAAAGTTTACTTTTCTACAACTTAAATAAAGGATGTAATTACGTCGTATTTTGGCAATTTTTCGTGTTTTTATGATTCAAAATAGAATTTATTTGGAGCACGTTAAGGTTCATTTTCGTTTACAGTCAATCGTACATTTTTGCGGTTTCGGGTTTATTATTTAAGAAAAATTTATATACAGGGCACCATGATTTCAAAAAGTGGCTTTTTGTGCTGGGTTACGGTTGATTTTTGTTTGTAATGTGATCATGAAATTGTAATGCAGCTCACAAGTCTTCGGCAGGAGCAGGCGTATTCAACGATCTTCTTTGACCGTCTACGAAAAAGTGCATTGCCCTGTGCCCGCGTCGGGCTTTACATTTTGTATTGCTTTTATTTGCGTCGTCACTATCTACTCAGCTGAGTTAGGAGTCTTGACCTAGCCTAATGTGATTTGTATTGATGACTCAACCGGCTACCATTAATTGAACATTGAAACGGCATTTCGGTCAGACACTTTGCGTTTTCTATTCCGTATTTCTTGTTTAATTGATATGTTCAATTATATGATTAGACATTGACTGTATTCTGGTAAATACTATTTCTTGCAGCAAATAAGTACGGTGTGCTATGTTACTTTTAATTTTATAAAAACGTGTATTGATAAATTATGATAAATAATATAATCGACTAAAATTTGTCTATGCTATGTATATTACCATGTCTCTATATAGCAAAGTGAAATAGGTACACTACAAGTACACAGAGAGTACACTTTCATAACAAAATACTAAAATAAACAGATCATAATAACAGAATATATAATCTATTTATTGCTAAATGTTCCGTCTTGGGTAGTAATGTTTGGGGAATAATTTAGAGAGGGTGTTCCAGCGAACTTATATAATATAAGAACCCAGGAATAGCTTTACTAGTAATACTTACCAATGATTTATACTCCAGTTTTTCCTTTGTCAATAGCTCTGAAGGTAGCTTCAACTTGACTTCCAGACCGACACCGAAATTAGCGCCTAAGCTGAACGTATTATGTAGAGTCCCAAATAAATCAAACACTGTAAAAAAAGATGACAAATAATGGTAGGTATTCTTACTAATCTTACCTAATTGCATAGGTACAACGTTTCTAGATCTGGATAAATTAAAATTAAATAAATATTTCGTAATTTTTGTTTTTGCTTTCTCTTACACACGAGATTTTAAAAATATTAAAGAAAGTCAGAGTTTATATGTAGGTACAGAATGAAATTAGAAAGAGAACTTTTACTTTTTAAAATAATAAGAGAAAACCTAAAACCGAGGAAAATTGTTAAATAATAATTGTGCCGCTTATGAGGCGCCGTACAGTGGTATTAAATATCAAAAGTATCAAATCTCTGCACGGTTCAAAACGATGAATCTGCATACATACACGTAATATCTTGAACGTGGGCACAGAGCCATTGCATTTTGGTAACGTGCATGTTGTAATCTAAACTTGAAATTCAAGGACGCAGTTAAAAACCGGCGAAAAAAATGCAAGACGGTGCATCCATACGCCATAATGCAAGTGCACTGTACATAAAATGATACGCGCTCAACGAGTTTGATCGTTGAACTTTAGTTAGGTGTTCATTTATTTTGCCTGTACGCAGAGGTCGTCTCTAGTTTTGTAGTTTTGAAGTTATGTGTAAGTATAATAGGCTTATTACACCTTCCTAAATTTAGTCATCTAAATCAGGTATAGTCAAGTAAAGGTATATATAATCTAATGATAGTTTTGTTAATAAGAGCGATGTTCACAATGTTAATACTAGGAATAAGACTAAACTGATTGTACCGAATTTCAGGCTTAGCAAAACTGGTGGCTCGTTCATGGGTAGACTTTAATAAAATTCCGTCACAATTGACAGAAATGCCATACTGTAAATTTAAAACTCATGTCAAAAGCATTCTTATGACGAAAGGTTATTACAAACTTGATTATTTTAAAGATAAAACAGCTTGGACATGAGTTTCGTATTTTAGCCATAAGTAGTATTAAGTGCAACTTGTAACGTTCGAAAAGAGTTTGTAAAAAACCTACTTCGAATAAAATATTCATTCATTCATTCATTCAGGAGGTTACTACGAAATCCGAACTACGAACAACCGATTCGAAACACCACACGTCAGTCTTTTCGGAACTTTCCTACTATGAAAATTGTATTGTATGAAACTGACGTGTGACGTTTTGAAATCAAACTTCGTACGTTGTTAGTAGTTTGGATTTCGTAGTAGCCCTCCAGATTTAGGTGACTAAATTTAGGATGGTGTAATAAGCCTATTATTTAAAGTTAAATTAGTGATATGACTCCATTTCTGTAGTATGAATAAAAGGAACGTTTCAGAACTTTCAAGTTTATACAAAAATATGCTGAAGTTTTTATTTACAGCCTCTCCACAAATTTTCTTCTATTTCGGATAGCTACGTGAGATTAAGTCGCGTACCTACATATCATTAGCATTTTTACCCAATTTGTCTTTTCCTACTGAAGAAGAGTTTAGGGTGTAATTTACAAAAAATAATCTTGCATAACCTTATATACCAAATAGGTACATTCATTTTAATGTAAAAGAGTAACACAATCATTGACTGCTTGCCGGGAATTAGAAATCGCAATGGGTTGGGTCTAAGGGACGTCATCTATCTTTAACTCAAGATAATTTCCCTTACCCGTGGTGCAACTTGATGAAATAAGGTCCCATTTTCCAGAGCTCGGTTGACTTTGTACCATCCAGTTTAATCCAGAAGATACTCTAGGCTTGATGGTAGGATTGAAACCTGACTGCCATGGTCAATTCGGGTCACGGGTCCGAAGTATATTCGCATTAACGCATATACGTATATTCAGTCTCTTTCACACCTATACAGAACACACACACACACACAGACACACACACTTACACCCACACACATACACACTCACATACACACACACATACACATTCACACGTACATACACTCACATTTTTTTGGGATATTAGATTTAAATACCTATCTATGATACTTGTACTTAAATTATTTTTATTGTCCACTGTCAACAATAGGGAAGAGCGGGGCCCCCCAACACAGGCATTTATTTAAAGCTTAACGGGTGGGTCCCAACCACTGTATGTTATGTAATTGTTGGGCAAAATAAATAATTTTTGAATTTTTTTTGAATTTTTGAATGGTCATCTTCGTTAAGTACAATGCCATACGACTTGTCATGTTATGGATGTGGATTTGAGAGACATTATTTTCTTTCCTCTTCCTTGATTTTTGTTCAAACACGTCGCTGGTGGTTTTGGTTTTACTAAAGTTACTATTTACCAGTATTTGCCTCGTTGGAGATTGGCAATTTTTTTTGTAACAGACAGAATATGCATAAAATATCTCTGTTCCTTATGACATCTGTGTACCACTAAATTGTCTACGTTACAAGGGATACCTACAGAAAATTCAAATGTATAGGCGAATAACTATCAATTTGTTGATGTAACTTACACCAAAAAGGCAGGAAATACAAGCGCACAAGTATCAAAACACTTAGAAAGAGTTGTGAGCCGCAATGTCACCCCGCACGGGTTCAATCGCCGAACGGGCGGGAGAAAGGGTTCGAGTTTGAGAATTTATTTTATTCGCAGTAATCTCCTTGTATTTATTAGTCATTATTTAGTATCATTATGGCCAATAGCAAATAAAATTTCGATATCATAATACAGCCGAGCTGGCATGAACGCCTGTTGTTTGGAAGAGGAAAAGGAGACGACAGATTGGGTTTGAACGATATCTACTTGCTCAAGATTTAGGTTCAACACCTTGCTATTAGTATTTTATCTTTGATCTATCAATAAGCTTTAAAGTCAACACACAGCAATATCAATAAGCTTTACAGTCAAACACATGTATTCATATTTTGGTATCCAATTCTACCCTCATTTCTTTCCAACGTATGTGCAGAAGTGTCCTTTTCGCTACTTTTTTATTGCTTCACTGTATCCTTTGGTGTTTCATCTTTCTAGGAAACTGTGAAAGTTTAAATAAGGAATTTTTATCCTAGCGTATTCCCAGTAGACTATGATAGTTCTTTTCAGAAGCGTTCTGGATACTCTTTAAGGAATCTCCTTTGATATCTGACATACCTACTGTTAAGCGTGCTTTTGGCAAATGGTGTTGTTAACATCATTAATAGATATAAATGAGATATTTCTTAATTCATGCGTCATCGATAACCGACGATGATGACCCTAGATACCAAATGATGACATTGGGCAGTGAAAGTTACAATCCAGGCAATATTAGATAGAAACTGGTTACACAGCCGTGGATGCATACGAAATAATATATTTTTAAAGTAGATACCTCTTTTGTCATTAGTAGGTACGGGAGAAAGTAGCCGACCTTGCCTTGCCATGATGTAATTTTGAGTGCATAGATATCACGTTTTATTTTATTATCTTTATTATAGAGAAAGTAACGAAAGTTTAGAGCGTTACTTATATTTCCTAGCAATATATTTTCGCTTTCAGTATCTACGTGCACGTTAGATTATGTCATTAGCTTCAGCCACTCGAAGTTATCGTCTTTGTAAATAATTAACTTTGATAAGGTAAAGTAAAATTTTGTTTTCGAATGATGTGGGTTCTCGTCGATAAACCGACAATCATTAACTTAAATTGTTGCAAAAAAATTGTACTTTCGTCCTCTCCCAACCAGTTACTCAGTACGTTGCCCTTTGGACATTACTACCCAAATATAAAATTGGTATGCTTTCTTTGTCATGCCCGTTCATCGTTCTCGGCCGTGCAACAGAGTCAGACGCTGCAATCATTTGTTTAGGCGCCGCCAGCCAAATTGGTTTCGTATTGATGTCCCAATGGCTCAGACCTTAAGGCAGGTCATGAATAAGGTCATGTTGTCGTAGGCTTAGAAATGTCGTATGTCGTAGTTTTTGTACTTCCTAAACCAGACAACTTAACCAGTTGCCCATTGAAGCATGATATACGCATCTATAACATTGATTGCTGAGAAATAAGTAGAAAGTCCTATTGGACAATAATATCCGATAGGTCCGCTTCAGTTGTCAATCAAATATAATTATCATGTTATCATGTAACTACTTGATAATACTGTTGTTTTTATGTTTTTTTAGTTAAATTCTTAGTTCAATAGAAATAAATCTATTTTGTTGATAATTTTCATATTGCTTTTATTAAACGTGGTCAACGATGGTTAAAAATAAATTTACAACCAAAAGATTAAGATACCTACTCACTTGACTAAAAATAAAAGTACCTACTTGAATGTCTTCGTTAATAGGATTATTAGCAGTCAATATTTGACGATCAAAAGAAGTTTAGGTGGATGATTTATTACATTAATATTGATGTAAGCCTGCTTATTTTATTTAAGACAATATTCATTAATTTATAGTTTATTATATTATAAATTCATGGCTGTAGAGACAAGTGCAAAAAACCAAAACCAAATTAGGACTTCAATTAACGAGATCGATATCCCTTCTTAGTTCAAGTTTCCTACCACCTACTTCTCTACTTTTTACGTTATTAATTATTTTTATATGCGCGGTGTAAGTCGAATCAAGTAAATTTTGTTTTATGAAACGAAATCGTTCCTGCTGCCATCTATATTTTTCCAGCATCAACAAAAATTGCCGTAGCGAACGAAAAGTTGAGAGCTGTAGCACATACCCACTGGTTCGTAATACGCTGCTTGCTCACCAGAGGGCGTGAACTATAATTTATTATTTTACAAATAGTAACTATCACAATCGCAAGTAAGAATTTTCAAGTACAGCGCATTTATAACTAATATAAGAAGTCCCATGGATATTCTTATCAATAAATAATTTTAAATATTTATAATATTACTTTTGTACAATTGTCAATAAAAACGATATTTGATATACTTTATACTCATAAAGATAATAAATAGCACAAAACCAGCTCACAAGTGTAATTAACGGATAAGTAGGTATTAATTAATATGCATACGTAAAATCATAGAGCACGAAAAGATTAATTAAAATAGTTTCATAACTACTTCACAAACGATTCAGATAAACGATTATGTAAACCTATTCATAAGTCTATACTTAAAACTAAAAGTAATGCATGTAAGTACCCACTTCTCCGTAGGTAAGCGAATCACAAGGTATGCTTAAGTATTTTTATCGCTTTGAAAAAGTCTTCTAGTTATCATGCAGCCTGGGGATATTACATGTTTATTAAAATGCAGTTTTCATTTCAGACTCTTTACATCGTGAAATCTTAAATTTTTCTTTAGTCTCGAATGACGCGATTCATCAAGATAGACATAGTAATATGGGTATAAATAACTTTAAATGTAGTGGTTAAGTTTTTGTTCAAATATGCTAGGAATTTTAAATTTTTCTTCGCATTTGCGTTACTTAGTATCAAGCAATTTTAAGCAATTTCAAGGGTGGATTGCACCGTGGAGACGGTAAGTTAGTGTTAAAGAAGGTAACTATGACAGTAACTTTGACGATAACGAAGGAATGTAATAGGCTTATTACACCTTCCTAAATTTAGTCATCTAAATCAGGAGCGCTACTACGAAATCCGAACTACCAACAACTTAAGAACTTCAATTTTGAATCGTCACACGTCAGTTTCATACAATACAATTTTCATAGTAGGAAATGTTCCAAAACGACTGACGTGTGACGTTTCGAAATCGAACTTCGTACGTTGTTCGTAGTTCGGATTTCGTAGTAGCCTCCTCATTTAGATGACTAAATTTAGGAATGTATAATAAGCCTATAACATGGCAGTTCGTTTTTCGTTGTGGCAATTTCACTATTTAGATTTTAGATGTCAAAGCTTTCCTTTGTAGAGCCAACGGGACGCGAACATCGTCATCCGACCCGTACCTGTGGCAAGCACGCAGCGCGATTGTTTGAGCGACATTATGTCATATGGTAGTTTTTGAGTTATTCTTAACAATGCTATTTAATTTATGGTCGTTACCTCATAATTTTGACGAAATGTTCCAATTTTTATAATTTTTTTTATTCGCATTCTGTTGCTTTTCGTCTTATCCCATTTCTGTTGGATAGTTTTAGTTATTTATACTTATCGGATTTGAAGCGGTTATTTTTTTGTAAAAAGTAAGTTATTTTTTGTCAGTTCTAAATACATACATAAGATATTTACGGAACCTTGTAGTGGGTATTCAGTTTGTTACAAATGTAGTTTCTGATAGAATTTCCATAAAAATTTGGATGGTACAATCAATAACAAGATAAACAATTTTAGCATTAGGAAAATAAAAATAAATTAGAAATGTTGTACAAATTGGTGAATATGGATACCCAAACCCATTATGTAGTGGGATTATTATGGGTTGCGATCAAGATGTCGATGACGATGAATGAGTAAAATAATATCTAAGGTTTTAAAAAGTCAGGTATAATTTTAAAAGGAAGAAATTATAATCTTGCTTAGTAAAATTATCAAATACGTACATTTTAAAGTGAATGTTACATTAATTAATATTATTGCTGAGGCACAAAAAGGAAAAGTCCCTGGAAGGCAACAAACAGCTAAATTATGAACAACTCATAATTTGAATAATTTAGAGATTTTAAGTATGAGAGTTGGAAGAAATTTAAGGTGAAATGTGATTAAGATAATAACTTTATTTATCTTTCTTCGTAAATTGATACCTTTGAGAAGCTTTATTTTTTATGACTTTAAAATTCAAAATTATATTTCCTATACTAATATTTTACCCACTTCTTACATGTTAAATAAACTACATAGCTATACAAAATCCTTAAAAGGAAAGTTACAACAAAAAGTAGAATAGGGCTACAGCAAGAGCGAGCGTCCTATTTATTACGCACACAGATAGCATAGGACTGGAGAATAAACAAAAAATATACAATAACCTTTTCCAAGAATAAGCGGGACGGAGTACGGATCTTATTTTTCTCGCGGACTTTTCAGTCGCTCTTGGGTGGGAAAATGGGGGTATGTGTACTGGAGGGGGACACCCACCACCCACTGCAATAATACTGCGTCACTATTTTGCGCCATTACCTACACTCGCTTGGTATTCTATAAGTAGCGTGGCCTTTAGAATGTACTTTAATTGAGATCTGGAGAAACTGAGTGAACATCTGCAGCTAATAACGGGAATATGCAGATTAGAGGGACGTTACAAACTGGTAACTACCTACTTATACTCTAACTGGATAAAGTTAACATCTTTAGGGTTTACTTAAGGCTCCGCTTTTGTATTGATTGATTTGTAACGATGACAATGATGATGATTTTGTTCAAATCAACGAGAAATGCTGAAATTTGCAAGCACGCGTAGCTCTAGATTTGTAGCACTTGACATGCGTAGCTCTACATATACCTAAAGACTATACATTTTTATAATTTTTGCAGCCGTTAATATTTTATTCATCGTGTCCGTAGTTAACACTTTTCATATTAATTTTAATTAGTTAATAAAAAACATTAAGTTATAAATGAGGAAAATACGTAGACATTGAAAAATGTAGAGTTAAGGATAAAAGTTTAACAAGAACGGTTTAAATACCTGAGACTTTTAATAGGTACCTATTCAAATGACTTTTAAATTTCTATGTAGCTCGACCATTTCTTTGACCGTTTAATGAAATTGGAACAACAAAAATTTCTAAAATTATTATGAATTTCGTTTTCAGAGAGTGTTCTTCTTATGCGTAGAAAGAAATTATTCCCTAGGTTAGCACTATATTTCAATATGTATCTATATCAACATATTTTATTTATTTACAGATATTTTATCTTTGATGGCATTCTCTAACAGTTAACCTTTAGAATGTGCATAGAATGGTTTAAGGCGTTCTCAATATACTGTTTGCACATTGCAATAGAATATAATTCTTCAATACAGTGATATCAGTACACATTAGGTGCAATACAATACAGAACAATACAATACATTGTCATATGAGTCAATTGTATCATGAATCAGTAATTACAGGTTGGTATTAAACTGAATTATGGCCGGTACTGGGGCGTTTTATTAAATTCACAACGCCAATTTCGTACTACGTGTGCGCTGTTTAATTAGGATTACGGCACGACTAAACGCTTTAAAGGTACCATCACATTGTTGATGAATGTTGCTTTATGATCAATGCTCTTTTGATGCTCTTTTGATGAAGAAAATTTGGATTTCTTTAAAATTCATCGGCCTGCAAAATGATCCATTATTACTTACAATTTAAGGAATCAATCGGAGTATTTCCCTTTTAATTCCGAAATTCCCACCTGAATTAGTTCGTACACACACAAACAATGGACACAAAAATTAAGTTTAAACCTAACTAGTGCAAGGAAAACCGCAACAAAGTAGGGTTAAAAAATTGAAATACCCGACGCTGTTCGAAAAATCAAATGGAAATCAGTTAGAAGAAAAATCCGTCTTCAATGTAACAGTTTTTAAATATTTAATTATTAAAATGACAAAAAGTATGTATGTAAATTACTACAAGTAACATTTTGCAAAACAATATCGAAACAAGGTGATGTTGGTCGCAAAGTGGGAACTACTGGCAAACAATGTTAAGCTTTAATAAAACTCCATGAATAGTTATACTTAAACAGACTGGAAATGCAACTATCTGCTGTGAGGCACCTAAATATATCTCTGTGTATCTCTAGGTCCGGAGACACAGCGCGTCTACCACATAATAAGTTTATAACAATTGTTTTTCATGGGGAGGAATCCATTGCGGGTTTTCTTTAATTTTACTAAATACCTGAGAGCACGAGTGGCAATGGATGGGTTTTGAGGAGGGAATTTTGTTGTTAGAACTAGATAGCTGTTTCGAGTTAGAGGGTGGGTGTGAGGCGACGGTCCTTTGATTCCGGCGAGATTAAACGTGCGGCAGACGGTGGCGCCTCTATCGATTGTTGTTGTAATTACAACGCTATCCTCGCCCAGTCGCAAATGAAATTGTTCCGGACAGAGCCTACTATGGATGCCAATGTGTTATTGCAGTTGTTGCAAGCGAATACCGATGTATATATATTTTGACCACGTGCGGTTATTGCGTATTTGTGATATATTTTTACTGAGGGTAGATATACAAACTTGATTGCATTCGAACGCTCTGTTTGGGATACATTCCTGTTGGGCTTTTTATTTTGAATTGTGAATTGAAACCTATGTCTGGCATAAAGGAATGTGGGTAATCTGGAAAAAAATAAGATGAGAATTTTTGAATCTTTTTTTTGGGGTCCGATTGAATTTAAACAAACTGAATGTTTCTACAATACAAATAACAGGATCATTTAGCAACAGCAGAACGTTTGGTCGGTGTGTGGATGTTTTAATCGTTAGATAGCAATCGTGAAGCCATGTTTGAGGTCATTGGGCGGCATAAAAACTTCCAACAGAAGAGTTGTCCACTAACCACTTTACCAATCCGCAATGGAGCAGTATGGTAGAGTATGCTCTTTCTTAGTATTCTCAGTTATAAGGAGGGACCTTTACTTAGTAGGTAGTGTGCCATTAATGGGTTGAAGCTAAGAGAGAATTTAACCAATTAAACATAACTTGGACAAGTAGGAAGTGTACTTCCTTTCTTATCCAAAAAAATGTGTACCTAGTGTCTATTTTTAGAAGCATTGTAATCAGCAACATTACGCGGTATATTTATTAATCTTTTTTCCTGGTTCTGGTATCCTTTACCATTCGTGTTTACCATTATCATCTAGTACAGATTGGGGTGTACTCTGTCAGACACTGAAACCACTTAGATATATTTCATACGCATTAATTAATGTCGAATGTGCTCTTATATTTATTAGCTGTCCAGTGCAAAGAACGGATTTGTCGTCATGATTGAGTGGTCCTAAACGGTATTCATTCCTACAAGGCCATCATGCTGCACCAGCTAAAATTGGTGGATAATTATTATCTACAACGAAAATATTTGCCTGATATATTTTACGTTAACAAACAACACAATAACTAACGTGTACTAAACAAACAATCATTTTTCAAGAAATAAAATTAGGTATAGTAAGAATAAAACTATAAATGCACAAGTATAGAATACCACGACTGCGCAGTGCGAGAGAAGTAGGCCACAAATCCACAATTGGATCCGAAATACGAATGGGAACAGAGAGAGAATTCCAATAAAACATTTGTAACCCTCAAAACGTATCTACGTCTACGAATCTACGTGATGTAGACGCCTTCCAACGCATGCGTACAACACTCGTACAGAACAAACGGACAGTGCCAATTTCAATTGTAGAAAAAAAATAACCAATTCCAAATGGTGAAGCCTTCGCGGCGACCAATAGGAGCGCTTACAGTCGTAATGCCGACTGTGTAGGCGGGGCGAATGATATCTAGCATTGGAATGTACGTTGTATTTGTTTTGCTGGATCTGAAGGCTTTATTGCGTGGTGTTTGAGCCTCTTTCCCTTTGAGGAAGGCTGAGGCGGAAAGCTCGCTACGGTTTTGGGAACAAACATTTCACATAATGTAGCCTTTATGTAGCATTGCGACCTCTGAAGCATCCGAATGGATGACCTGGATGTATTCAGATCTACCTACCGTCCACCTTTTAGGCCTTTGTATACGCAAAACTAAGTTATTCTTGGACCGCTGGTTATCATAAACAAGGACGTGAACAGAGTCAGCCAGAAACAAACCACAAAGTGTTTGAGGTAGTTGCAAGTGAAGGAATGGATAAAACATTAAGCTTCCGATATCATTAAGGAGTGTCTCTTTCCATTTATATATAACAGTGAGTATTGATTTTTCGATAGGGAAAAAACGAAGGCAACGATCTATGCAGATCTGGAGTGCTCTCGGCACATCAGATGGCACCGGCGGGGCAGCCTCCGCAGACAATCGAACTGGGGGGGCCCCCACCGGAGGTCGGAGAACCGACAAAGATTATGTGCCACATACACCTTATAGTCGTATAGCTAAGCGTTAAAATTCCTTCAAGAGTTCGCTTGTATATTGTTTAGTGTACGTGCTCCGACGCTCAATACTAACCTTGTAAACTAAACTAACATTGCTACAAAGACTTCAGACGATTTTATATTTAAACCGAAACGTGTACACGTGAATCGTGTATTTTGTAAAACATTTGTAATGTTGATGTTAAATGACTATACATAAACAATTAACATAATTTAATTAAGGAATAAATTCTTTTTATGTCAATTTGGTTTTTCAGTTAAGAACGTCATAAAATTCAACACCAACAATGTAAGGATACATAGCGACTTTCATTAAAAATCGCAGAAACAAAGAAGTACGCGGTGGGTCGGAGAAGGCATATTCATTTCTATCATTTGATTTATCTTTGCCGATATCGACCCGTCGCTCGGCGGCGACTTCCCATTCTCGAAGTAAAACACGGCGGGAAGGAAACCGCGGGATAAACCGCCCCCCACACCCCCATCCACCCCGCCCGATCTTTACGTTTCAGGAATAAATATTTCAGAGCGTGTGCTTCGGAAGTTAAAGTTATGTATCGCCCACGCTGGTAACAATCCGAGAATGAGAAACGCCCGCTCACTTTTATGTAACTTGTTTTCGTGTGCTGTTATTAAGCTTGCATGTCTGCGTGTGTCTTTCAGCTTTGTATATATGAAAGTGTTATTCAGAAAAGCGACGGCGACTTCTCTTACACTCTGTATTTTTTAGTGAACCTAACGAAACCTATAACTTATTCTCGTTGTCTCTAAATCTCATATACTTAGAGGATAAACACATTATAAATATTTTAAAAATAAAATATGAACTTTTGAAGTGTAGCTTTTATTTTTATACCTAATGGAAGATATGGGAAAGAAGAGTTGTGGGTTACAATTAATGGCTTGGAATATTAAGCTGATTTTTTTCACCACTATTTCTTGTAATTTTTATTCATAACATTCAATAACTTTTAATGTAACAAAGCTAACCTACCTACATTATTTTTTTTCGAAAATACTTCCTTTGACTCTCTAATTTTTGAACTCATCTATGCACTCTACAAAAGCCTATCATTATGTTTAAGTCAACGGCAGTCGCATATAAAAATAACATTTTTTATATCTTTGTTTTATTATGCATTACAAGTCTTTGATCGGTATTTATAATAACGTAATAACATGTGTTATGTACAATTAAAGTTTGAATATTTATTGTAGCAAAAATTGCTTAAAAGTATTGTGTAGGTAGTTACGGATTCACTTGAATGAGAGTACATTTTTCGCAAAGTGCGTATACATAATATATAATTTATTACTAGCCTAGTAAGTATACGATTTTCTTCGCGTCGCGTTATGGCAAGAGCCAATTACCATTGTGATAGATATACCTACCTGTAAGGAAAAATAAAGATGTTATAATTCTCTTTATGAAGTTTAAAAAAATTTGTTGCATTAACAATTTCTTAACACAAACAGTTCTATTTAAAAATCTGCATTCATTCTGAAATATTCGTACATTGTCGTTTTCTTAATTTATTCTACATAGTTGATGGTAAGCACAATTTTTCCTGTACGAACTGCGTCTTTTTAATATTGCGTAGTAGAGTAGAATACGATGTACTTATAAACAATTCAACGTAACTAGGGTTAGCAAGATTTATTGGAATAAATAGGTACAAAAATTACTATTTCATTAAGAAATAATAAAAGATTTTAAAAGACAAAACATAAAAAAATATTGGTTGGCTTTAAAATTCGATTTTAAGGGAATTTTTGGCTACACACACGCTTAATTCCGTAACGAAACTTCTAACAAATAATTAATATTTGATAAAATACAAACATGCAACGTAATGTAAACTTTTAATAAATAAAATTAGTAGGTATCTACTTATTAAAAGTTAATTTAATTTTTTTAACATATTGATTCGCATAAAACCTTTATAATAAATATAGTGATTTTCCATATTTAAATTAAAGTAATGGGTATTTTATTATATTAATCAGGTAACGATGTGCATCTCTATTTGTGGCACTGACATCGTCGCGCAGGTTAATAATATAAATTGTTTCTTAATTATGCAACGTACCTTTATTCATGAAGTGAAGTGCTTCGCAAATATTTCCCGCACTAAGGTTGTTTATTCCGTATTTGAAACTCAATAATTGCCTCCAGAAAACAAATTAGCATCGAAGCGACCTTGCTGACGCGAAACAAACCAACTGCTATGATTAAAGACACACTTATTATTTATAGTAAGGAAATACTACTATAGACGTAGTAACATTGTAGTATGCACGTAATACATTCACGTGTGAAGATTGATTTGTAAATTTATTTGAGATTCTATGACGCATAAATACTTACTTCCACACTTTATGTTACGTCGTGTACGTTCGTTTAACTTTGATTAACGTACGATGAATGAAATTGAAACTGATAAGAAAATTACAGAATGACAAGTTTCTGCCCGCGATTCGTCTGCGTGGGAGGTAGTAAACGTCAAAGCATCGTTAAAATTATTTCAAGGGATATACCGGGACAAAACTATAAACATACAACGTGTCCGCTCTAGGGCCTCAAATTAACTACAAAAAATTATGTAGGTACCTACATCGGTTCCGCGAATTGAGCGTGAAAATGAACAAACGCCTAAATACAAAGTTACATGGTTTTATCTTTGACAATGAAAAATTTCATACAAACTTTTCATTCTCGATAAAAGGTAGCCTACGTGCTTACCCAAGGTCAACCCTGTCTCTGTACCAAACATCAAAATCGGTTCAGTGGTTTAGACGTGATAGACTGTCAGACAAACAAACAGGCAGCGATACTTTCCCATTCCAAAAAATATAAAATAGTGGGGATATGTTTTGATTATCATTAAAAGCTTACGGCATGCGGGACATACGTAAAACACGTAGAACTTATTATACTTCTAGTTAATCTACGGGTTAATAGACTCACTAAATAAATATTAATGGAAGAAAATTATTATACCATATTTAGGTTATCTTACTTATTACAGATTTGCTAAATAATTGCATAATTTGTGACTATGTTACTTACAAAATAAATAAATTAGTTACGTAGAAAAGGTTAATTAGTATTTAAGAATTCGAGTGAACGCCCTCGCTTTGTTTCACGAAAGCTGAAGTGTTTTACCTATTAGGGGTTAATTTTAGGGAAAAATTTAACCGTGTGATCCTGATCTTCAACTATTTTCACTTCAAATATCAACCAAATCGAGCTGGCTGTTTAGCTGTGAAGACGTCACAGACAGACTGTCTTATGCATTTACAAAATAATTATGTATTTGTATGGATGTGTTAAAGTAACACTGCAACTAATAGTTACTATAGTTTTCTGTGTTAATAAATCAGGGTGCGTTATATCAGTATAATTAAATAATTTCGGTGACATGTAGACTATAAACTATTGGTAGATATTAATCGAAATACATCTAAAACATTGAAAGTTTAGATTACATACGAAAGACACATAGATCATTATTACTCTTTTATGTACTTAATATAGTTACTCTTCGGGTTAAAAGACTAACTAATTATTATTATATGAATTGAAGATAAATGTAATGAAATAATTATTTTGTTAATTTAAACAATTACAGTTTGTGCTGAATGTTATTAGAATTGTATAATTTGTGATGATAATTAAAAACATTATTTATTTATTTATTTATTTTATTTATGTACACACAAGAAAAACAGTTAACAGAGACCTAAAACAGTTGGACATTATGTACAAAGGTACTGTTTATTTCTTAAGAAATTTCTTCCAGCAGACCTGCGACTGGAGAATGGTAGCAGAAAGGTAGGCTTAGCGTGTACACTCAATAAATATTTTCAAAACGAGACTTATATAATATATACAAATACAAATTACATTAATTAGTTTCGTAGATAGTTTGTTGGTATTTAAGAATTCTAATACATTATTATATGTATTTTGTGTTATGCTACATATTGCATTATTTATTTACTTTAGATATAAATTCCGTGTGAAAACATCATGTCAGCTAATTTAGGTACTAGGTATAGTTTTAAATGCGTTGTTGGAGTAGAAATAGTAGGTTATGCAATATCTGTACCGAAACAGTTACGTCATAATAACTGAGATTACGGAACAATGAATGGTATTTATATTCCAATTGTAAACAATGGTTAGTTTTTCTACGATGTACTAATGAATTGTTACATATTTTCCATTAAGTATTTTTTATGTTAATATCCTTCACCAATAGACTTACAGGCGTGGACGCAGACTGAAATTTTGAAGGGGTGTCAAACCGATTATGCTAGGATTTTCAAAACTACATACGTCGTTCCTTGTTGAGAACTTGAGAATCTAGGCTTTGTAACTAGTGGCAGATAAATTGTTTCTTTTTATGTTCTAGATTTCTATTTATTTGACGTGTTCGATTTTGGGGGTCTATATGTACCCCGTGACCCTCCCGCTGGATCCACGCCTGCATCAGTAACACCACAGACATCACCGATGTTCTTGGCAAAGAAAGTAGGGAGTGGAAGTAGTGCCTATCCAATTCCCATCCTCAGAACAATAAACTTTATTGGTCTGAGTTTCCGTCTGTCGGGAAGCCGTTTGGGACCGGCCATACTTTACCTCTTTTATGATGCCCTGGTCTGCCCACTTGGGATTGATATACATTAATTTTCCTTTTTAACTAAGTTTCGTTAGATTCAACTCTTGTCATTAGAATAATTATTCATTATCGACCTCCTATTGTTTATAGGTGTCTGATCTTACTCGTATTTTCTGAAGAAAAAAAATTTACGTCCTTTTTATTCTGCAACGCATCTGTAATGCTTTTAGTTTTACTATTTTTATGGATTATTTACATTAAAACATTTTTTTAGAAAAGCCCTTCATATAAATTTTGTGATGTTTTTTGTGTCCCATGGTGTAGGATACATAGTCCTACACCATAAGACACAAACCTGTTACTTATCGTTACATAGTCCAAAAATGGTGCATATAGTGTGAAAACCATTTTTCGATTTGAATTTATGTTTTCTTAATAATAATCTTCGTTGTTGTTACAGTTATCATCCTGTTAAATGGTTAGTTATGTAATTTTAAAGTCACAAAGTTAAAAGAAAAATAGTCATAAGTATGCTCAAGAAGTACCAAATTACGGTTTACACAATCTCATACGTGGCTCAACACGCACTTGAACGGTTAATAAATAGTTAGAAGTAAAATTTTATATAAATCAATTAAAAGTAACTTATGGTCTGAAGTTTCACTTCATCTGCGCCACATGAATAGTAAAGAACAATCTGTGTCTGCGCGCTCCTTTTTTAACCCCCGACGCAAAAAGAGGGGTGTTATAAGTTTGACGTGTCTGTGTGTGTGTGTGTCTGTGTGTCTGTGTGTCTGTCTGTCTGTGGCATCATAGCTCCCGAACGGATGAAGCGATTTCAATTTAGTTTTTTTTTGTATTAAAGGGAACTTACGGGCGCGTGTTTTTAGACATGTTTGATGAAAATCGGTTGAACCGTTCAAAAGTTGTTGGGGTTGAAAGTGGGGAAGAATTTTCACTCTGTCTCTTTGTGGCATCATAGCTCCCGAACGAATGAAGTGATTTCAATTAATTTTTTTTATTAAAGGGAACTTACTGGCGCATGTTTTAAAATATGTTTGATGAAAATCGGTTGAGCCGTTTAAAAGTTGTGGGGGGTAAAAGCGGGGAAGAATAGCCGAATGTATGCAAATATACTCGTGTGGGGTCTCAAATGAAAGGGCACAGTTTAAGAGAATATTTATGACTTAATCGAGAATATTCTTACCTATAAAAAGTATAAAATAAAAATTAAATTAAAAATTAAAAAAACCCCCCGACACGAACATTTAAAAAGTAAAAAATAATATCTCAAAAAATAATACGTCGCGTTGGGGGACCACTCCATTTAATTCGAACTTTAACACAAAAAAATATTGATAAATGATAAGTCTTGGGTAAAAGACTAAGTAGGTAGGCATGTGATACTTATGAAAAAAATCGTAGGTAATGAATAGTTAGGAGCGGTCCCCCTACGCGACGTATTATTTTTTGAGATATTATTTTTTACTTTTTAAATGTTCGTGTCGGGGCGTTTTTTTAATTTTTATTAATATCTACAGTAAATTATTTTGACATGAGCCACTGACAGACAGAACTTTCAATGAAAATTATAAAAATAGATAGACATAAATTCCAATACAACTTCAATTCGTGTATTGAATTTCAGAGCTTTCTAGCGACACAATTGTTCATATAAAAATAAGTCATTTACAAAAATTATGAGCACTTACAAAGACATGAAAATGTCGGTCGGCGAGAAAACTCGCTCTTTACGAGCGAGCTCGACAAAATATCACCTATAATTTTGAAGGAAACATCTGGTGGTAGGTTTGTGGAGTCACGTTGCCCTCCCCCCGAGCACACGTATGTACAGAATAGATAGAAACCGTAAAGAATGATCGCGACATGAGACAGCACATGGAAGAAAAATAACACTCAATTCCGTTTTGTGTTCAGTAAAAAAATCTTTCGGGCGATTTATACTGTCACATAACATAAATTACTTAGACTTATGTAGGTACTGTATGATTTAGACGTATGTAACATATTTTTTATGAAATGAAAAGAATGATATTTCGTTTCATAAAACATATTATGCTTGTTTTTGTCAAATCTAAATAATATTTTGTTTTTTTTTTCTTAAGGTGAAAATTTATAATTTAGTAATTTTGGAACGAATTTATTTAAACAGTATCTCAAGGGTAAAAAAGGTAAAGAGGTAAAATTTATCTCAAATGCTGTTTAATAACTTTGTTAATGTTATATTCCTAACTTGTGTTTTGACTAAATTATCTCATCAAACTATGATACAATCATGACATTACGAATGTGTTTTATACTGTTCACTAAAGGGTCGACTAAACATTTAAAAATCAGCAACAATGACGTGGCGAATCTGAACCCTTTGCACAAAACAAAAATAGTTTATTGGCATTAAATGTTTATTGTTGTCCTCTTTTAGTTTCGTATATTAGTAAGAGAGATTAGATTTGGTGGATGGAATACTTGAAAATAGAAAGCTCAAGTAAGGCTGGGAATCACGAACCCTTCCATATTGTATGACTTGCGTCAGTGGAGATGCGTTCGAAACAGATCACTGTGCGGTAACGGAGTGGAAAAAACGCTTCTCATAGGGCAGTTTCAGAAAACTCGATCATTCCAATTTCAAATGCAAGTAACGTCTTCGACCTTAGGATATTCGTTCAGTGGTAAAAATAGTTACATATTAAATTTATTGTTATGTTAGTATGGTTTTTGTGTTTTATGTACGTATTATTTTTGAAATGGTTGGTTCGGTTAGCAAATTTTATATCTATTACTAACTTAAAGTTATTCTTTAAAAACAACAAGGAAAATATAGGTATAATTTATGTCAAAATGGCTAAAGCCAAATAAGCTCTCCATACCAGTAATTGTTTTATACACTACGTTTTAATATTGATCAACAGAGTAGATCACCTGATGTAAAAATCCTTAACACGAGGGTAATCTTAAACACCTTCGACCAACAAGAAATGGAAAACCCAATGTGTAGGATATTTTCTGACAGTGCTACTAAAATCATATAAAAATGTATGTTTATTTCTAAAAAGAGGGAGAGAGCTGGCTTGTAAGAGCTGAATAAAAAAGAGCATCGGATACTAACGGCAGGGCTCCAATTCTGCTAATTGAGAAACGCTTCAAGTGTCTATCTGCTTCTAGTGTCTCGATTGAATAGTTTGACACATTTTAAAAACTATTCAATTTTGTATACGAAACGTGGCAAAATGTATCAATCTATTCAATTCTGTACCTACACAAAATTTGCCAAAAATGTGTCAAACTTTTCACTTCGAATTGGACCGGAAATGACTGGACTCGAACGGAACTGGTATTCTTATCGTAACCACGCTTATACTGATGAAGTAGAAACTAGATTATTTATCCTGACTTTAGAACGCCCAGTTTACCTCACATACATGTTTGTGATAGGCGCCTTTCTTACTCCGCTTTTACTAATCGTGATAAAAGAGACAGATAAATTGGAACGGGTATATATTACAGAGGTTCATGTTTATTATCCGGAGAGTTTTATATAATTTCAAATAATTGTGAGCACCGAGCTATTGTGTTACCAAAGGCGTCAACCGCGAGGTGGGTAATGTTATCATTCCATTAATTACAACAACCGCCCCCCGCTTTTTAAAAGTAAATTAATCCGATTAAGGGAGGAATCGAAGAACCCGCTCTACGAGTTTATTCAGGCAACTTTCTTACGAATAATTATTTTTTGTAATTAAATCCATCAACACGATTTTTTCCTAATGATTCTCCCATGGGCATGGGGTGGCGGGTGACCGAGAGGGTGGATTTTTTATATTTTTGTTATTCATCGCTGTGAAGCGTTATACTAAACATGGATCTGTTTTTAAATAGTAATTGTGTCATAAAAATTAAATATTCAAATTTATATTACATATTCAAGTGTTAATGGTAAAATTAACATTAGTTTATTTAATGACGTATTATTAGAATTCGATTTTTTTATGTATCATACCTAATTAAATGTTTGTTATATTTCGTAAAAATCCATTGTATGGTAATGGAATTTTACGAAATTTTTCATGCATATTTTAAAAGTTTTAATTACTACATACAGTGCGTGGGTCGTTTTGTCACTTAATGTCAACATAGGTATTTGATGTCACTACAATTTATTAATATTGATTCTCTTCCAGACCCACACAACCTTACACACACATTCCAGTCACATAGATCTTGATTGAATGTGATATCTTAATTTTGCATGCGAACTTGCTCATCACTGCCAACGGATCGTGATTTTGTTTCTCTTACAGGCATAAATTTTGTTTGCCACATAGTTGTTTGTTTTATGTTTTCAGATCTTATTTGCTTGTGACGTCTGACTTATATATGCCCATGAGACACAATATCTACTGCCCGTCTCGTAATGTGTGTATGTTAGCGTTGATTCATTTATTTGTCACGAAGATAATTATGTCACGAAAGGTTACATTTCTAGTTGTTTATGTGCAATAGTGATAAATATTTAAGTTCAACATAATCGACGTAATTTGTAACTGTCGATTATCTTATATATTTTTAACACTTAAAAATTTTCAGAAGTAGTATCGCAATATTTTTATGATATTCATTATCCATTATATTCGCATGGAGGGCGGCTGGAGCCTCCACCCGCCCGCAGTGTTAATGATATCTCGCCTTTAAAGGGCACATCATTTACTTACTTTTAGGAAAATTAATTGAAATGAGTTTTGACGATGAAAAGACGGTTATACAAAAGAGAACAGAACAGTAGCCACTAGGTGTCGCTCTGAGATAACTTGTTCGTGTTTAATTAATAATTTTGTGGCAAAGAATTAATTTATTTTGAATTCATCTACCTCTCAGTGCTCTTATTTTCATCAATACCTACCTTCGTTTTGATTAAGAAGCTGTATTAAAGGCCATCATATTAAAACAAATTGAGTCTAGTTAAGAAACCAAAGAACTGAGCGTTTCATAGAATTTAATTAGCACATTTATAATTCATCGACTTTGTAAAAGGAGCACCTTTTATATTATACATATTTGATGTATGTATTTACGTGCTAATTTGATATACGAACTTAAAAATTCTCGTTAATTTTACAGAGCTAATTCATTGGAATTGTTCGTCTTAGTTTGGGTCTTCATAGAATCAATACAAGCCGAAAATATTATTTATAGAAATTTTGTCTGTCTTTCTATATAGGTACTTTTTTTTTTATGGAATTAAGATAGCAAACGAGCATGCAGTACCACCCTTCCCCTGCCGCCCATAACAACTGTGACCGACCTAGAACTAGACTCAAAGGGACTAGGATGGTTAGTCCAGTTAGTAGATGGTGTTAGAATATTAGTTGGTTAGTTTGTTAATAAGTGCGAGGACAGGGTATGTTAGTGATAATTAGTCCTGTTAGTTAATGTTAGTAATAGTCCAATTAGTTATTGTTAGTATGAGTCTTGTTCCAATTCGGTCACAGATGCGTTGCTACCCCTGAGGTCTGAGATGGTCGCCTCTAAAAAAGTGAAACCGGCTCCACTTGCCTGGATATCACGATAAATGACTGAAATAAATTTAAACCAACTTTTACAGTTTTATTGCTGGATGTCTTACTTAAAAACTGATGCATAGTTCATCTTTAAACGCCGCCTACAACCTGAGGTAAAAAAAGCATAGGGTATAGTCTGGAAATGGCATTCTCTGCCAGTCATCCCTGGAGGCTGAAGAGAGGATGAAGCAGGTGCATACAATGCAAGATAAAAGTAGGACAACAAAAATAACACACAAAATGTTGTAGGAAAGAACCTTGGGATAATTTCCTTCCTCTCAATTACAGGGCCAAACGAATTGTCGTGTTCTGGCTAGCAGCTTAAGATCCATTATCTTCTTTCTCTCCTCTTCCTTGTTTCTTTACCGGTTAAGCATTGATGACACTTTTGTCATCATATCGCGTCGCGAGTGTTACCCAGTTCGGGAATAAAATACCGTCCGAAGAAACCAGTACTTTCCTTTCCTATACCCGTACCGACTCCTGTGACAGTATTATTCAAGTCCATGGGCGACTACTGCTTGTCAGTGGGTATGCCGGCGCATTTGCCGGCTAGTAACATAAAAAGAACGACCAAATTGCCCCAATGTAGGGCAATAGAGCCACTCCCTCGGGTAGCGGGCGGAGGTTCAGCAATCTGATCAATCTGTGGTTCACGTGTCACTAACTTGTATAGAATGTGATTTCAACAGTAGCGTATATTAGTGCACGTGATGTACAAACTCTTACGGGGTGTTTTACGTGAGCGACGAATACGATGCGACGCGGCGCAACGTAATGCGACGCGATGCCACACGGGACTAGTGTCCTACGTGAGTAGCTACGCGACAAGTGAGAGTCCTACGTGATTTTGGTCATTACTTCTCGAATTATGGAGAAGTACCGCTCTACTTTGCTCGAAAGTTCATATTTAAAGTACAGACTTTTAAAGAAATATCGTAAGCACAGAAAGAAAACAAATATAATATTTTTACAGGGAAATCATTTCGTAGTTCGTGGTGTCGCGTCTGATCGCCCTCAAAACAAGTACGCGTTACGTCACGTGTTGTCGCAGACTGTCTCATAGGACACAAGTAGGGATACCGTTGAGTTGTCGCGTTTGCAACGTCGCGTCGCGTCGTATTCGTCGCTCACGTAGGACACCGCCTTAGATAATAAATCGAGTCTCTCTATCTCACTCAAGTTTCTTTGAGCATACGACATAAAACATTTTTTTTATACATTTGGTAGGTAATTCAAATATTAATTTTGTAAGTTTCGTTTACATTTCTGCTGACTATCGGAAAGCTTGCTGACTTACAAATGTTTTTTAGTTACCTATTCCCGAATTAGAAAATCGACGTATTGATATTTAAGTATAATTGTAAGATGATACTCGTAATTATACAATCAGTTTCAAATTATTCAAGCTTGGATCTCTCGTAGACAAGATGGCCTAACCAAACCTATACAATACGTGCCTCAAACTTAACAATTTCGATATGCCAATAAAATTTCTGTAGCGGTATTTTAGTTTATTTTAGGTCAACGAATATATTTAGTCTGTCGGTATGTTGTTCAGTGGTACACTGACCGACTTCAGTCTCGAGGGACCGGCTCTATTACAATAGATTGAGTAGGTTTATTCTTCTTGACGTAAGTCCATTATGATATTTTTACCCAAACAGGATAATAATATCGTAATAGACTTTCTGGTTTACATAGATAATTTTTGAATTTCGCATGATACTTTTACCTACCTGGCTACCTACGAATGCTCTCTTTGAAAATCAACTATTCTTTAGGTACGTGTTTCGGTCTTGTACTGTCCATAGAAAATGAAACTCGAGATTTAAGAAAATGGTTCTTTATTAAATGAAAATTATAGTGATAGTAGAGTTATACTTTTGAGAACTAGTAATTATTATGCATCACGTGATCAACTGGTTATTATTAGCTCAATTTGACATAAAAATATCAATGTAACGTTACAGAAACCATTTTTCCCACAGCATCAGCGATCTGATTTCACAATGGAGACGATGGATGTCTCCAACACTGTATGTAGCAAGATTGTCATATAAAGTAACCTATTTTATGTGATATACGTAGCCTTTCTCTTATTAAGAAAAGTTCCCAGGTTTAAATTTTATTTGTGTTGTTCGTGCGCGGGTTTTCCCTTTGTTTTATTGGTTTCCCCGGGGCGGGCGGGTAATGTAACGCTGCTTCTCCTTTTTAAGAACTGCGTGTGGGGAAGTGTGAAATGATGTTTTGTTTTTTACTTTATTGTTCCGCTGGGTAATGTATACGGATTTGCGTATAAATCTTAGCTGGTTCATACTTTCAGTTATTATGTCTAAATCTTTCACGGGCTTGTTATTTGTTAGGTTTTTTGAATGTGGAATGATTAATTTGTAATTGATGAAGTGAAAACAAAAAGAAGGGCTATTGCTATGACAATTGCTATGTCGCTATACTCGTATTTTGGTTAGCGTCACTCTACCTTTTAACGATGTACCTAGGACTAGCATCAAGACTATTTGCTGAATTGCTAAACACGATTTCATACGAGATCTTTTAGCCTCTTCGAATATGAAGAATATCCTGCAAAGGATTCTTATTGCTTAAAAAAGTGCCAGTTCTTATAAGATTTCTTGCCAATACGAAAAAGGCTCATTCCGTAAAAATCTTTTTTTGTTCTTGTTTATGAGAATAATAATTTGTTATTGCGGTTTATAAGACAAACATTCAGCACCAAAGTTTAAAAATGCAAAATTGCATTTCAGTTTTTTACTGTGTCAGAAAGGAACTTGAGACCTTTGTGTAGTAGGTATTTCAGACAACGTAATCGTGTGTTCTAAGTGATCTTTCTGTAATGACTATTGTTTTATTTTGTGATAACGTAAGAAAGATGAGATTAGTTGAAAAAGTGGCGGTCGGTCGTGGGTCACGGAAAGGCCGATACGTTCTGACAAGCATTTTGTGGTGCTCTTATTATATTAGTAGTATGGAATCTATGGGTACTTAGGTAGGTAGGTACCTACCTATATCAAAACTGTAACTGATTATTGTTTGGACATATTATAATTACAATTTTTTTTTATTCATGATTCCATATTTCAATATTTTCAGTAATAACGAAGAATTTTATAGTTATTATTTTGTATGTCTGTTTATTATTTTATCTCTTAAACAATTTCACCGATATAGGAGCGGGTCTGAGTGATGTAAAGCTTTGTTAAGTTTACAGTTGGGGTAACCTTAATGATTTAATTGCGTTCATTGTTTCACACATACGCAATTATTAAAAAAAAAACTGTAAACGATATGAAAATTGTTGGTTTAAGTTACATCTTAACTACGTGTAGCTGATCAAGTTTTAACCAATTGATCTACTAATAGTTGGAAATCGTTTGTTGTGGATTGACACACTGCTCCATCAAAGTGTACGGGGCGCTAATAAGCCTTAAGAAGATCTCATGAAGACTAATCCGCGTATCAGGCGTGAGATAAGTTGAGCTGCTTCCACTGAATCGGATTTGCGTTAAGGCGATGCGCTTAGTTATTCTATTTCGGGATGAATAAAAATCGCGCTGATTATATTGAAAGCGGAGCAATATCATAAAAATAGAACATTTTTGTTAATTATTTTATAAGGTATTTATGTAATACTCGTATATCTCTGACGGTGAATGTTTGTCAATTGCAGATTCTCTGGCTTTAGACGAAGTCTTAGCTATTATGCTACGCTATGCCTCGTTTGTTATAGATTTTTTCTCTATAAATGTAAAATAATGATGAAAACCGGTATCGCAAGCGGAATTTGAACCTATGTCGCCTAAACGCAAGTCAACGTCCAATCATCTACTTTTATAAATATAGCCTCGCCTTGATATTGCAATGAAGCTGAAGCAGTAGCAGAAATTAAAATCTGCAAATGACGCACATAGATGTTCATTAAATATTTCGTTTAAATAGACTTACTGTAAATTCCGTTTAAAATTGTTGTAACATTTTACAAATCAGATGTAAAAAAGTGGGGGTTTTCAAGAAAATATTTTTAGCAATTCTGGGGTACGTCAGATGTAAAAATGTGGGATATTTTAAAGAAAAATTTTCATGACTTTTAAACATAATATTTTTGAATCGATAATTGTATCATCTAAACTAGTGTTCCTACCCACAATGATGTAACTTCACAAAAATGAAGGCGATAACTTACCCAACAAATCAATGATAGTGTTCGAAAGGGACACGCTCTTTAATCACACATTTCAAAACATCAACACTATAATGATTTCCACTTTAAAACATTTGACCTACTTTATTCTCAAACGTCACATTAAATAACATCTCAGACACAAACTGATATACGATCGGAACAAGTATTCTACAAATGTTCCGTAGTCCGTACGTTCCGATGCAAATTAATATGCAAAATCATTAACATCTTAACGAGAGGAAGTGTTCGCCCTCCGATGAGAACTCATCGCTAGTGCCTTCATCGATCGATACACAATAACGCCTTCAAAGCGTGCCATAAATAATATCACGGCATTGTATCATCACTAGTCATGATTTTTTTATATGAAACTTAAATGCAACAGATTTAATTAATGTATTATGTTCATTAATACATAGGTAATGGTATTGCGCAGGAGGAGTAAAATTGTTTTTTTACAATTGTTTATTAAGAACAGAGTACATAGACAGTACCTAGAAACCTATTTACTGATTTGTTACGTATGCATCAGTAGATAATTATGATGACCATAGCTTTAAACGATGGTGTAAAGTTTAATTTACAATAATTTTTAACATTTTGAAAGAATGTACATACATATTTAGAAATAATTACTCGAGTCACTATTAGAACTATTATTTTTCACAATAAAATTCTGTGATTTATTAAATTACGATCATCATTAAATAATATAATTTAAACTCCGTGACACAAGTACCTATTGATTGATCTTCGCAAACTATACGAAGTCTATTTTAATCTGACATGGTGATCTATTCTCTGAGTAAATGTACACAGAGGTTCCCGTTTTATGTGTGTGTACGCTCGTTAATCATAATTTCAGACGTTTGTTCGTGTGTATGTTGGTTCATAATATTATGTTTTGGGGATAAGAAATTAGTTAGTGGACATTAAACTTGGGTAGAGCTCGACGGAAGTATCTTGATCGGTGTGTTTGAAGTTGTTTAATACAGTGTTATGGAAATAAAGGTGTATATTACTTAAGGGCGACAGCTTTATAATTACTCATTAACAGGAGAAGTTAGGTTTTTACTTTTGATTTTTTGACGTGACAACGTTACGTTTTATAAATCGATATACACGGCTGCACGCACGAAAAAAATGACGTCTATGCGTCGTTATCTGACGTCATGAGGCGTGATGAGGCGTCCCATGAAGCGAGAGCGCGGAACGAGCGACAAAGAAGCACAATCGGCCTTTGTCAATGTAACTCTGACGTCTCTTTAGTTTTTATCGAAATTATTTATAACCAGCCAGGTTTGTTTTGACTTGTTTGTGGCACATTGACATGACATAATATGCACAGACTAGCTAAAGATTAATGTTTCGTTATACGGTATGCAACGACTAGTCTTTTTGGTAAAGGTAAAAGGTTTTTAACTGCAATATAACAGTAAATAAATTATAACTAAGTATTCAAACATAGTTTAGGATGACTATTAGTGATTATGCTACCATTCCATCAGTATTTTCTTAAGACGTTGTCACGTTCAACTATCGTCAGTAAACCGACTTTACAGACAACCAATTTTTTAATTTTGATTTTTCTTTACGTGTGTTATTTTTTCTGAGTTAAATATCAAAAAAAGTCATTTACCTTTTTTATCCTTAAATCTATTTTCAAGCTATTATTTTAGTGTTTATTTAGACGACATAGCATTGTGGCAGGATTTGTAATATTATGCAAAACTTCAATTTCGAATACAATGTTAGTATGTATCTAGGAATTAGCTATCCTTGCACATCAAGTAAGCCAATGAAAAATCCTAGGTTGACTTATAGTGCGTACAGCATCTTTTTACGTAAGTTAATAGCACAAATTTTCTCCCATGGATATATCTCCGATGCGTTGCTTTGTCGTTATTTCTAACTTAATTTATTTTTAGTTTCACAGCTACTAAGTAACAAGAGAAAATTTCAAATGAGTTCCTCACGCGGATCAAGACTTTCGCGTCGCAGTATCCGAAACTCAGCAAGAAGCATTAAGGGTTCGCACATCGTAGGGACTGACCCGTCATGAAATTTAAATCTAGATCAATAACCGCGCTTATATCATTGTCTTCATTAGAGATAATTGGGTTCGCTCCCCGGCCGCCGCAACTTTGTTTGCTTGCCGATAACTTAAGACGAATTACTTGGACATTATAAAGGTTCGATGTTATGCTTGTTGCTGTCCCGGGTTATGTAATACATTGTTACATAGGAAATACAACCGACATTTTACTGTTGAAACAATAAGGTATGACCCATAGTAATGACCGTGTTTCGCATATTTTCAGGTTATTTGATGCACGTCAAAATAAAGTAAGTAGTATACAAATATGCCAAATAAATAAACAAACATGCTACAATAAATTTTAATAAAAATAATTAAATTTACTAAATCAATTTCTCAACAAAATAATATTTAATTTTAGGTAATACGACGACTTTATGTAGGTACTTAAAAATATTAATTTACATGATCTTAGTGTTGTTAAATGCCACCTATTTTGTTTATCATGGCTTTATTTGAAGTGGGTTAGGTATATAAAACGGGGTGAATTTTCCTTGAGTTCCACTTGGGACCTTAAGAGTTGTTCTGCTACCTACAGCACGTAGATTTTCAGTGTTTGTAATATAAACCTTAATACTTGTAATTACGTGTACAAATTACCTAATAATACATTCTAAGGGTCCCCTGCATTAATTTCCCGACTATCAGTGCTTCATAAAAGCACGTAGCCGGACATTTGTAAGTAGCTTTCAAGAGGAATGCTGTCATTTAAGCGAATTTGTTTGCTCGCCGCGTGCAAACACGTTACCTGTACCTCAATTCTGCTATTTGTTAACCGATACGGATCGGCTGCGTTTGGGCTTCGTTACAGTTGCGTTTGTAATGGCAAATGGTATTCCACTAACTTTACGTTGGCAGCTGAAACGCAAACGAAACGGAAACGGTTGGTTTTAGAGCCGCATATGAATGGCTTATGGTGTGGCAACTCGAAAAAATTCAGTTGCGCGTACATTGCTACTTTTGTATTGATACATTTCAAAGATTTTTGGCTGTATGACATGTGAATCTTTGCTCAGTGTAAAAAAAAAAGTTTACTCCACGAAAAGTGAAAGTTTCAACTTGACAGTTGACATAATATTATGACAAGTTTGCTGTTTGTTTTGATTTCACGAAGCGCCGACGGGCGAATTTCACAGTGCAATAAGATAAGTAAAAATTATCGGAACATATATGGGAATATATATTTGGAGAAGAAAACGAAGATTCGAGTGCAGGCTGAGAAGTTGGTTTCGCGCAACGCTGTAAATTTCAGCTCTTTTGCACTGCGTGTACCAACCGAGGGATTGTCGACCTTCCTAAAAGAGAAGTTGTGGCCGAAGGGGGTCGTTTTCCGAAAATTCCGTGGATGTCGGTGACCACCAGCAGTCCCCGGAGACGCGTCTCACTTCGCCGAAATTAAGTGACTTAGTTTTAAGTTATTATAATGTGTATGTATGTTAGTCGTTAAGGTATATGTGTAAGGTATGCCTGAAATAAAATGATATTATTAATATTTTTTATTTAATACGTTCTACATCCTATTACTCAGACGAAAAGACGAAGAGGTTCGGGCTATAGTCCACAATTCAAATTTGAATTTTATCTTGTACAATTACTTTCTTTTACTCATCTTAATTTCAAGTTTCTGTCGTTGATAAAAAATTTAATAAAAACTGCCTCAACATCATATCCCAAGCTAAATACGAGCTCACCAAAGAGTGCCCACCAAAGAGTGGTTCAGAAGTTACCTCTCAAACAGAACCATACGCACTGTTGTCGCTGGTGAGACAGGGCTGGAGGATCATGTCACACAAGGGGTACCCACTGGTTCGGTGTATGGGCCAGCAGGGTACATAATGCATGTGAATAGTGTAACAAATGTATTAAAATCATGTAAAGCATATATGTATGCGGATGATATGTGTTTAATGTATTCTTCGAAAGATATTCATGAAATTCAACAAAACTTGCAGTGTGATTTTGAGAACATAACTAAATGGGCACATGATAACGGAATTATAATCAATTTTAGCAAAACAAAATGCATGCATATATGCTCTCCATATAACAGGATGGCAATGAATTATGTTAGTAATAATGTCCACATTATAGGACACACATATGAATGCTTACACAACAATAAAATGGGATGTTCTTGTAATAAGCAGTATGTTGACAATTTTAAATATTTGGGATTGATAGTGGATACAAAATTCAGTTGGAAATTGCACATAAATAGTGTTTGTAACAATCTCAGAAGTATACTGTGTAAATTTTATCATTTACAAAGCGTGTTGAGTAAGCATACCATGTATACAGTATATTATGCACTTGCTGACTCACTAATTAGCTATGGATTAAGTGTTTATGGTCGTACCTTTGATTCATATTTGCAGGAAATTAAAAAACTTCAAATTAGATTGCTGAAATGTCTGATAGATAATAAAACAAAAGATGCTCTCAGGGGGGACTATGAACAGTTATTTCAACATTGTAAAATATTACCAGTTACCAAAAAGATAACATAAATGGTTGCACATCAACAATATCTTAGTGAGGAATACAAAATTGAAGTTGAAAGGAGATATAATAGTAGGCATAATAAACCGAGTAAATATATGCAACCAAGGGCTATAAATTATTATAGGGAAAGAACAAGTAAATATTTGGTTCCTAAAATATACCATAAAATAGATGACATCAGACTGAAGGATAAACAAAGCTAAAAAGTATATTATTAAAGTCAAATTAAATATATTATTATATAATAGATCTTGTACTAGGTGTATATTAGGGTTCTTCTTCATGAGGTATACATATTTAGACAGTAGGTACTTGCTTAACTTCTTTAATTGTTTAAGGTTTACTTATAGATTACTTTTAGATAGGGTACAAATGTGTGAAAATCTGTGCATGCACCTTGCCAATAAACTGTTCTTACAGTTTGGCAAGATAATTATAATTGTTATAATAATGTACCTACCAAGTTCTTGAATAAATAAAAAATGAATAAAAAATTATTTCTGCAAGAATAATGTACGTAAGAACGTATGACTATGACTACTTGGATATATGTAGGTACAAAAAAACTTAAATGATAACTGTTGTAAAACAATGACCATACAATGAATTTTAAGTTCCCAAAAAGTTTTAGCTCACAATCAACACGCGAAAAGGAATTTAAATCAAATCAAGGTGGTACCTTCGATCAAAACTTAATCGCAATATTATCAAAAGCTACTCATTCGCTGCCGATGTAAAACCGCTATTTTTGACATTTCAACCAACGCAGAACCGTAGCGTTTCGGCCTTACCAACTGTCAAAAACTTATCAGAATACGAAATCAAAGCTGAACCGCTAACGGAACGCTACGTGTTCTTACCAGAATACGACAACCAAACCGCTTCGGCTGCGTAACCAATGCGTTTCGGTTTCGTTTTGACCAATTGTTAGTAGAATACCAAAAGTAGATTCCAATGCGTTTCAGATCCGTTTCGGCTTAAAATAAAATAGCAGAATTGGGGGGCTGAAATAAGGCCGCTGAACGTTACGGCATACGCATGTTATAAAACGCTCCCAGCGTAATTAGTTTGCTATGTTCATGCTAGTGAAATATATGTCAATATAGCTTTTTTAAGGTCTCGTATACGGATACAGCGATGTAATATGGTAGTATAGGGTGCAGGATATTGGTTAATCGTTAAGTTACCGAGACAAGTTGGAAATCTAAGTTTTGCAATGATTTTAATTTCGTTCCTATCAGACATATTATTTAATATAATATATTGAAGTTGTTGTAGTAATATTTTTTTTATTTAAATATTTGTTTTTGGGGCATTTAGAACGAACGAGAACTGTGGAAATAATAGTAGTAACTATCTAGTGTGAACGTTATGGAGAGTTGCCCTAATTTTCCTTAGCTATGTTTTCTCCGCAGCTTTCACGTGTGAGTGGATTATAAATTCCAATTTTACTTCTCCATATTTTCTTGAACACCTTTTTTCAATCTTAATAATATTGTGGTGTCGCTTTGTGTATCTTTGCATACCCCGAATCGATTTCCAGTCGATCGTTTTCTAATCCCCATTTTCGTGATGCCATTACGATTTCTCGAGCGCTCACCTCACTCCATATTTCCGTGCATATCTCGACGATTCGCAGATCCATTATTTTTTATGGCTCAAATACACGGTGCTTAGTGGAAGGCGCTAGGTAGCGAGGCAGCGCCCCCTGCCTACTACGTGTTAACGTCTTAAAAGGAGTATCGATGGATGTCAAAGGTCCCTGCTGACTTTGTAACTGTTCATCTCAAACGTACACTATTAAATTTGTTTATATGCGTGAACTTGAGAAATGTAGACATTTTTACATACTTTTACCCTCAATTACCAGATAATTAAAGTATAATATCGTAATTGTCATTATTTGAGAAATTTCTTTTAATATTCAGCTGATGGTTGAGAATTTCTATGAAAAAGTATCACGTATGAAAAGATTCAATAAATATCATGATTCAGTATTTCAGATCTTAGATCATTTCTTTAAAATTATACAAAATAAAGCTACATAATTTTTAAGCACTTGTTAATGTGAAATAATGGGATTATATTCCCATCTAGCAACATCACTCCTCCAACGCTCCACTCAGCCTTTCCACTCAATACATTTTATCGACAAACGTCACTGACGCTGCGTGACACTTATGTAAATATTTAAATACGATCCAGTACAAGCTATGAATATTTTAAATTCTAAGTAAACCACTCAGCTTTATGTTCCGGCAAGGCCTCACAATAGTCAATAAAACAAAACATCCTGCTATTCCTCTCGTAATAAGACTTAAAGTTTAATAAAACAAAGGCAAATGTTCCCTTGCATTTTTTACCTTATATCTATGCATAAAGCGATTTGATAAGTGTTCGCAGATTGGGGTTCGATATTAGAGTGACGAGTTATGCTGATTGGATTTTTTCAAGTGGTTTAGGGCACGGTGAATAATTGAGTATGATTTGGTTGAACTGGAGAACTTGCATCTTTTGTGGACGCGACATGACGTTTGATAATATGCATATTATTATAATGTAGGTACTTAAGTACAATTCCTTTAGTAGGTACCTTTGTCGTGTTATTACCAATTTATATTTTACATAAGGTGACAACACTGTCATCTGATCCCCGGGTAACTCAACATTGCAGAAGCACGTATGTACAAGTAATTTTTCAATTTATGTAGGTACCTACATTTCAGGGGTGTAATATCTCTTTTTACGGTTAAAGAATATATCTGTAAGTAGACCTGGTTCTACATGATGCTTTCAATGTTAACTATATGATATCTTACTATGTTGGCAAGCAATTGAACCAACAATGGGGTAGTTACGACAGTAAAATATGCTATTCACTTCTATCCTTTAATCTCATCTGATCATTGCTATTAAAATTTACAAGGCGTTGAGAGGAAAAATCTAAATTTGATGTTGCAGCGAAACGAATTATGAGATTAAAACGAACGTAAAATAAGCAAGAGCGAGTAAGGAGTCCGTGCCGATATCAATTGATCACGCAGATGGCTGAAGGCCCTCATTGAGTCCATTCATCGCAATCGAGGAGGGATCCGCATCGAGTAGCACTCACCTCGCTTTCCGGTTGTCTTTCTTTTGTCAGGCGCACTTTGACTTGCGTCACTTGATATCCGAGATCGTCTTTGTTACATTGTAGCTGTGATAAGTGATGCGATATGGCTACTTGGTGATAGATCGGTTTATGAATGTAATCTCGGGGGAATGAAAATGTAAAAGTGACAGATTTTTTTTGATGAAGCTTTCGATGTGCTGTATTTTCATTGACTTACTTGTGTTTGTTAGTTGTGAGGTATTAACGACAGCAATAAGTTTCTTTAAAATTCATTTGGGTAACAGGTAAATAAGTACCAATTGAATTTTTAAAACTGGCAGTGTTTTGTTCACCTTGTGTCACAGATACTAGACTATTTTTTACTACTAAGTACTACTACTACTACTACTAATTTTTGCGACGTACTATTAATACAGTTGGATGCTTACAACAGTTACAAGTTCAGATGTAAGGTAGGTATAATAATTAACTGCAGCACGATTTTTTGTAACATAGGTATATAATTGGATATTTTAAATTGCTATCGAGACATGGTTAGTAGGTAGGAATATATATGTATATTATCGTGATTTATGTTGTTAATTTTATTTATAATTTAGGAACTTATATACAATAAAAATATTTTTTATGTCACAAATCTTTGTTTTTTACATAGTCGTGATAGTCCAATAGAAATGTGCTTTTGAAACTGAAAGTTATCACGGTTTAGCTTGCATTTATAAGAAAACTAAATTTTATATTTTTAGACGTTAAGAAAGTGCTAGCGTAAACTGTGTAAAAGTGTGTTTTACCCTGGTTTTACCAGCACTGTATTTTCTGAAATGTACATCTCATAAGAATAGATAAATAGATAAACCATAAAAACCAACTGCCCACTTTTCCACGACGTTGGACGCAGGACAAGGACTGCTACCCCACAAACTTACATTTAACTTTAAACTCACCCCATCTTCACCTTTAAAATCCATCACATGGAGACCCACAATGACCACTTTATCTATATTTATTGAAATCTGTAACTAAAACACATATATTATAATTCTAAAGTAACGAAATGGAATTACTGTAAAAGTAACCAAATCCATAGAAAAATAAAAGAGAGATAGAATATAGGCTTCTTAATAGGCCACTCGCGCAGGTGGCGACTTCGGCGATATAAAGTATGCAATGTGGGTGATTCTTTAGCTTGTATTACGTATATTATGAATATCCATTGAATTCTCGAGATTTGTACGTCTACCATTTTTCTTACGCAATATGCTATTATAGGTACTGTTATCATATTTTTTTTTGCTCTACATTCGCGTTTTTTAACTTTTCATGGTTAACACTTGACAACAAGGGACAATTACGTTTTTGATAAGAGCATGTTTGTTATCCACGCCAGGAAAATATAGAGCGGCACTATGAGTGTGCTATTTATAATTATAATATATTTTAATTTTTACATGGTTTATATCTCTAAAATACTATTTCATATAAAAGACAATAAAATTCTCACGTAAAACATCTTGGAACGTAACAATTTACCATGAACATAACGTCATGTCAATCTAAATGAATATAAATATACACCAATCCGTACTGGTGCAACGTGGTGGGGTTTGCTCTAGGCCTCCTCAATGATGAGGAGAGACCCGTGCTCAGTAGTGGGCCATTAAAGGGTTGCAGGCAATCTAAATTGCAGTAACATAAATTTAGTTTCCGGACAATAATTCCAAAAGGTAGCATATTGAGTTTCCATTGGATTCTATCAGTATACGTAGTGGGTGAATCTGGCGAGCGAGTGGCATTGATCATAATATCGGCGGAGGCTTACCAGAGTGATAAATGGTCGGCCACAGCGTCACTGGCGGGATGATGCCGCCGCCATATTTAAATCGTGCCGTCACATCCGCGCTTATAATGTTATGTGGAGGCGTAATATGATTTTATCCTTTCGATACTAACAAAACGAAGTTGGAAATAAGGTTTAAGATTATTGAATACTTCGACTTATACGTATAATTTTCCAAAAATAAGAAGGCTAGAATAACTGTTAAAAGCCTATTTATTATTGAAACGCTGGATTTTCTGTTATCATCTTTTATGTTATGTTATTATGTTATATCTCCTACATTATATTATCGTTATATTTTTATCTATAGTGAAAATTTTAAATGATGACATTTATTTTAGCAGTAGTATACATTACATTATATAGTAACATTTCAGCTCTGCAATAAAAGCTATACGCACGATAAACCTTCATTTGCCTCGCAGTTTATGCGCTTTGTGCTGTTGCAATGAAACTTCACGAAGGCGTTAAGTTAACGTAAAATATACTCGTAAGACGCACATTGCGCTTGCGGTGTAACAGGAGGAGGAAATTATTAAATGTATGTGAGTTAGTAATCTATTAACATAATTCTGAAAATGTATTAAAGTTCATGGTATGGGCGTATGACATTATTTTTCACTTAATACTTATTATGTGAATTTGAGTAGGTATCAATTATTTAAATATGTAAAATAATTTTTCAGGTGCTGAATGTTTGTGATAAATAAACGGAGAGCAGAAGAAAAATAATATTCATATTTAATAATATAAAAATATTTTCTTTTAAAATATTTTTGATAGGATTTAATTACATAAATCTAAAACTAATAAAATATACAAGGTATTCTACAATAATTCAACAAATACAAGTATCATGATCAAATATAAATGCCCCGCGCTTCTGTCACCTCCGAAATCAATGAACCAGATAGGAAATTAAAATCATCAATCAAAGTAAAAAGTACAAAAGGCCTGTTTCCCATTGTCGCGATATGTTTGCGCAAAAACGACTTTGTCGCATCACAGTCAAAGTAATAAAAAATTGTTACATTGTCCTAGATCTGGCCTGGATGTGAACAAAAATATTTTTTTATATCATTCATCATAACTAAGGTTAAACTTTTTTATACGTAGGTAAAGTAATAAGAAAAATTAACTTGATGTATATCATTAAACTGTTAAACTTACTATACTCCGACTTTTAATTCGATTCAGTAAAATGACATTTCCAGTGTTACCGCTTTTTATTATCACAAAAATAGTGATGTAACCTGGACGCAAATTATTCGATTCGATTAAAATTTTAATCGGATTATAATCGTTTCGCAAATCGCTAAAATTCTGTATGAAGTTATAAAAAGATCAATAAATACACATAAAAAAATATTTTTTATCAAATTTCCCCTAGATTTTTAATTGTTAGGCGCTTTTAGTGAATGTATGTACAAAAAGCAATCATGCACCGATGTTTAATATTTTTTGTATACTATATAATTTTAAACGTATCACTTTTCAATAGACATATTGAGAAAAGAAAAATCGAATAATCGAAACATCGTTCGTTAATCGTCTGAGTAATCGCTATTATTGAAAAGCTGGCAACATTATTTCGAAAAGTGACATTAGAAAACGTCATTTTACTGAATCGAATTAAAAGTCGGAGTATATGAAGTGCCTAACTCATCAATTACAAATTCAACATGTAATTATTTGAGAGAAATATGGATATAAACAAATAACAACAAGCAAGATATTAAATAAGTTACAAAAAGTATTTACTAGGGTCGTATGGGAAATTTGAGCTTTTTGTAAAATGTCCTATCTTGTCTCTTAGCTCTAAGCTTTCGACAAAAAAGCTTCGGGGCTTTGTGATAGGCTGTAATACGCTCACAATTGGTTATTGCGCTGCAATGACTGTGCGGTTTGCCCGGCACCGCGATGTTTCCCGGTGAAAGTGGAAAACATCCTGATATGAGGTTAGCTATTGTTATCCGTCCAATATTCGCGCTTTAGCAGATATCTTTCATCCGTTTTCATGAAAGTTTTCATCCATCTAATGCTGAAATTTCTCAATTGAACAAAACTGAGTCTCTTTGAAGGAGTGCAGAATTATGAAGTACGTTAAATTATTGTAGTTTTACACAGAGCATTAAGATTTAACATTTACTTGAAAGTATGTCAAACGAAACAAAATACTATTTCAAAAATCACATTAACCTCATTTAGGTGGCTGAGATTTCTAAATTTCAAATTCAGTAGTCTGCACAAATATTTTTATTCCTTTACTTTCTATTGATATTCTCAGGTACGTTAGCTTTATCGTCTAAACATTTTTTATGTTTCTTACTGCTCATTTATTACAATAAATATCTATTAACTCAGTCTAGGCAGCTTTCTTTTATATCTTTTTAAAGTTTTTGGATTGTATCCTGGATACACGTATATTGGATACACAGACCTACTAAAGCTCAAACAAGTAAATTGGTTAATCGGAAAATTATACCCCTTCCACGTCATTTAATACTTCCTTGCAAATATAAGTGTGTCCGCATATACATACTTTGGCTTCGTAGCTTTTCTTTATAAGCTACGTACTATTTTCTATTAGGTACTATTTTCTGTATTAATTTTTATTCATTACAATTATATTAACTTGAATGGATCACATTTGCCGGGCGACCTGCTATTTTTATATCTATTTTAAGTACTTTAAGTAATGTCTTTAAAACTCACTATATACTAAAATAACTAAACAACAATTTATTGCGTTGACGTAAACAGTCTTCGCTAAGCTCTGCAAGGTTGAGCCGAGTTCTTTCAGAGGGAAGGGTTCGCAATCCTCAATGATTCAACACTTTCCATTGAAAACTTTATTCCAAGATTACTCCCTTGTATAAATGTAATAAGCTTTGCACTGACGAGATTAGACCCCAAATTTTACTCAGGCATTAATGACATTTTCAGTTGGCACGCGGGGGATTTGCTGCTCGCGAGACAATCATTTTGAAAGTCATTTTGTTGGGCAAAAATAGCTCCAGATAAACACTGATTTTGGCAATTAATGTCACGGCTTCAAGTTACGTAAAATATCTACGTTAGACTTGGAACATCAATCAAATAAGTTGAGGAATTGGAGTACCTATGTTATGAGCTTACAAAGAAATTAGAGGAGGATATTTTTAAAATAAATTGAGTGTTTTTATGTTACTTATTTAAAACGGCTATGAGAAGGGGTTGACGAAAGTGATGGGACAGAAACTAGACTAGTTTATTGTCAAATAAACAATGGATATTTAATCTCAACGCTCTTTAAACCAAGATATAGAGCTGTTTAACCAACTGGTAATAGTGTCCGACTCCGATTGACTATGCCATATTCTATTACGTATCAGATTTATAAAAGAATTATTTCAAACAATATCAATCTTTCAATATTGAATCACAAGTGCCCAAAAGACGTAGATTTGAGCGATACATCGAAACGCATTCACCGTGTTCATCGGTTATGCATGAAATTTACATGGAATTTTGTACTTGTAATAAAGAATGATGAATTGGGTTCGCATTGGTAATTATGACCAGCAGTGAGCGAGCGGACCGATATTAAATTGCGAAATTCAATAATTTTGTTATTTGTATTTTTTGGGACATGGTTGACGGAAATTTGACGAGGTATGGGGTTGGTCAGTTGAAGCTTGATGTCGTTAGTGAATAACATAAGAAATACATATAGGTTGCTGTTGTACGTTCGCTTATGACATGACAGTCTTAAAGAAATCAATGTTAATGATGAGCATCGACGGAGGATATAACAAAAATATGCATAAAAAAGTAAATTTAAAATTTCGATGTCCGGCCTGAGTTAAAATTTGCATTATAAACACAGATTTGCATTGTACATGTTTTTGACTCAGATTGTTTGCAAATAACATGAGTACTTAATTACTCAATGAAATTACCTTTGGGCTAAGTTGATAGAATTCTGGTTGGCTTTCCATAATAACGAAGGAACCCGGGTTTGTTGTGATAGTTAGTCCTGTTAGTTGATGTTAGTAATTATCAATATGAATCTAGTTCAAATTCGGTCAGATGCGTTGCTATTCTCGAGGACTGAGATGGTGGCCTCTTGAAAAATGTAACCAGCTTTACACGTTTCTATCAGGAACACAATTGCTGTAAAAATCATTAGTATGGCGGTAGAAATGGTACTAATGGTATAGTCGTTGATTTATTGTTTTTTGCTCGTTCGTTCTGTTCACCTCAACGATTTTCGATCAGTTTAAAGGGGATTAATCTTTTTTCTGAACTGCACACAAATCGCTATTTCCCTTCTTCATCTTTCTTATTATTTACAGATCCAAAATTTAAAAACAAACAAAAACGAATTTAACCTTTAAATTATTTGTGCTTAATTAAGTAGGGTAGACTGGGTACGGTTAAAACACAGGACGGTTGAAACAAGTCGAATATCTCGCGAATGGTTGAGCAGACAGGTAAGGGTTCAAGGGGAAAAAGAAGCAGGTGACAAGTCCAAACCTTAATCAAAGTGTTACATTGGTCACCGGGTGCTGTATATTTTTATAAATAGGCCTATTGTATTTTAGCACCCAAAAGTAAGTATTTTTCTCTTGAGTTTCAAGCTATTATTATGTTAATCTATTCAAGTATAAATATTGAGTGTTCATTTATAATTTAGGTGAAGTTTTTAGAATACGGAATGATGACTAGTTTTAATAAGTTATTATTACTACCATTACTATAAATTTTCTTTTACCAAAATTCGAGTTGGGGACGGTTGAAACAATATATGTGGGTACAGGTAAAAAAAAACCATATAATTTTGTTTTGTTTTCTCGATGCCGAATTCGCATAGTAAAGACTTTCATAGGGCAGATTGAGTTTATTGAGACAAATATGCATATACGGAGGTAAAAGTTGGAGATAAAACTATGCACTATCAACAAATTATTCGTCAAAGCCTGGTTACGTACACTGTACGACTATTAAAACATTGAAGACCGATTAATATTGTCATACGATGCCATGTTATTATAATACAATTATAACTAATGCTAAATAAAGCACGTTGCTATATATTTTTTGTATATTTCGCGTGCGTTTCAACTGACCCTAGTCACTGTTTCAACCGCCCCTGGCATGGGGACGGTAGAAACACATCGGAATTTATTTTCAAATCTAAATATCTCTAAAAATAGCACCCACCAGAACTAAATAGTATAGCCCTATTGTAGGTAAAGATCCACTCTTCAATTTAATATGTCATCATCATCATTCTTTTTATATACAACAAAATTACGAACAATTAAAGCCAAATCGTTTCAACCGTACCCAGTCTACCCTACCATGAATATCTATGCGATCTTGAATTCTTAAATCTGTTTCAGTACCTACCTCTTCTTTTCATGACATGTACTACAGTTCACCATTTGCATTAATTGGTATTTCTATCATCTGTTAAACATATGCACGGCTGATATCGAATGCATAATTTGTAAACATAATTGTCAGATAAAAAATGTAAATGCGACATTTTCATTTCCATCCACCATGCCTTCAATTAGCCAAACTGTTTAGATACAGTGATGATTAATTCACGGATCTCGTATAAGAAAAGAAAGCAAAACGAATGGAGGGTGTATTGTAGACATAAGCGGTTTTTGTGGACGTAATTGGTTTTTATTCGCGCGTTGATTTACTGAATCGTGCTTGAGGCATGGATTTTTGTCACGATACCATTTGGCCGGTGCGATTATTTGCCAACCCTGAAAGGTTTGCTTACCTTTATTTCAAATTTGAACATGCGTCAAACGCTATTTTTATTCCACCAATTTTTTTCCACTCGACCATCATTTACTGCAAAAGAATTTTGTCACTTGTATGTATTCCTGATTCAAATCTCATTTACAATAATTATGATAATAGAATTAAATTTGATCGAATGATATACTCGTAGAATCACATTTCAATAATGTATCAAATTAAAATGTAATTCCTAGTAGGTACAAAGTGCTCATTCATACTGACTCGCGGGCGCGGTGGCGGGCGCGGTCTGAAATATCAAACATATGGCGTAATATCCAAGTGTTCACACAGAAATCGCACTGACTCGCGCCCGCCACCGCGCCCGCGAGTCAGTATGAATGAGCACTAAGTGCTTGTTCATACTGAACACGCGGGCGCGGTGGCGGGCGAGCGCGTGGTGGACGTGGCGAGCTCGTGTTCATATTGACCGCCAGGCGTTTGCGCGAGAATTCAGGAGGCCTACTACGAAAATCGAACGTTGACATACATTACTTCGACACTCGTACTTACTTTGAATTTCGTACCACAATAGTGATTTTGTGTTCGTTTTTCGTAGTAAGACCCCGTAGATATTGCCGCGAGCGCGCCCTGCGCGCGGTTCTTCGCGAGCTTGCCCGCTACTTAGACCGCACGTGCGATTCCTGTGTGAACACTTGGGTATTACTCCATATGTTTAATATTTTCGTGACTGCGCGCGCCACCGCGCCCGCGAGTCAGTATGAATGAGCACTAAGTACAAAACTTATATCCAAGTACAAATCATTTCGAATGAATTAGGTATTTCTGTAAAAAATATTTTATCAAGATATTAATGAATTCCTTAATTATTCAATTAAGGTTATTATGCTGCTCTAATAGACTCAATTTCGATAGTTTGTAAGCCCTCGCGTTGAGATCGTTGACCGACAGATAATTATCTCGTTTCTGTAATGAAATAATTAGCAAAAAAGCCTTGATCTCCATATACGTTATCACAGAGTAGGAAAATAAACGTTAGAATATGCTAATAAAAATATATATTACTGGTTGCATCATATATCTACAACCATTAATAGTAGATTGTTACACAAGGGACGTAAGTAAGCTATTACAGAACAAGATCCAATTTGGCGCCAGTGCGAGCGCAGCTCGCATAGGGCGCTAATGGATCGCGTGCACCCGAGATATTTAGTCACACGAGCGAGCGCAGCGAGCGAGGGTGAATATAGTTCGAGCAGTGGCGATTCCTGGTGTTTATAATTGGGTTGGCTCCAGCTTTTGTTATATAGGGTGTAGTGTTAAGTGCGCATAACCGGAAAACCATTTCTTCAGACGGACAATCTAACAAACTTGCAGTCTTTCATTTAAGAAACCTACTTTGAAATCGCAAATAATAATTGCTTTTTACAAAAAAAAAATAACCGACTTCAATCTTGATAAGTAGAGATAACTCAAAAACTACTCGCCAGATGGCGCTCAATTCAACATGTAAGTGTAAAGTTCTCGTCGCTACAAATTAATCAAGCCCAAACACTAGATAACTGCAGTAAATCGTTGAGGAGTTCCCTCGACTGTCTTTCGGCTTCATCAGATCGACTCCAGATCTTCATGAAATAGTAGCGCTTTAATGTACTTATGATAACATGAACAAACACACTAGTTGTCCATACAATTTTCAAAAGTTCCCCTCGATTTCCCTGAGATGCCATCATCAGATCCTGGTGTCCTTATCACGGGATCCCACTGCGCATATCTACTTTAGAATAAAAAAAGAATTATCAAAATCGGTCCATAAACGACGAAATAATCGCTGAACTTACATAAAAAAGCATATATATGGTCGAATTGAGAACCTCCTTCTTTTTTGAAGTCGGTTAAAAAGAAATTTCATACAATTTGACATTTTTATTTTTGTATGAAATAGCTAATGTTTTTTCGCGATTTTAGGGTTTGTCCCATAGTGAAAGTCCATTTTCCACTATCAACCGTTTTTCGGCAAACGATCTCGTCGTGAAAGGTCTTTCTAAAAGTTCTTGTATCACAGATTTTGTTGAATCACTCATAATTTCATGTCATTTCATTATAAAATAATTACCTACTAAATAAAAAGTAAATTAAATCAATAGAAAGATAGAAACCGTAATCACAAATCTACACTATCACGAAAAACATGCGAAAACTCGTTAGGTAATGCGCCATTCCCAGCGCCAGACCCGCGTTTCAAACTCAGTGATACGCTGATACCACAGTATAATTTTACTATGGTGATACTAAGCGATCGAAGAGGCGCGGGCGGCGCGGGCCAACGACTTTGTATGGACTAGGCATGCGCTGGCAGCAGCGCATCGCTCGCCTCGGCCGCGCTCGGCGCCGACCGAACGCGAAGACAATCGCCGCGAGTCGCGTTCGTGATAGAAGACCGCAGCGCTCGTAAAATGTAATTATTGTACTTAGGTCTAAATAATTAGGTTGTAAATATATGATTTTTTACATTTTATTTAATGCTTAAAATTTATGGTATGGCGCCGCCATACGCGCCATCTTAGAGAAATCGCCACTGAGTTCGAGGGTGTAATAGCTACTTGCAACCGAGGTAAGCATTCTACTTTATATCATTCTTGTGAGGTAAATAAAACATTGGTAATGCAAAATGAAATTTTAATTTCAGATCAAATGAAATGCCGCCATTTCCATTTTTTTTTCGTAAATAGTTTTCTATTTTTTGGAGTTTACTCCTTAAGAAACGATTTGAGTTATAAGGCCCGGTATGAGATTTTATGAGGAGTAAAATCAAGTTTAGAAACACGAAAAGTTGAGGCGTTACGTAGAAAGAGACAAACATATAACTATCTCAAATCTCAAATCTCTAATCTCTAATCTCTAATCCCTAATTTCTAATCTCTAATCTCTAATCTCTAATCTCTAATCTCTAATCTCTAATCTCTAATCTCTAATCTCTAATCTCTAATCTCTAATCTCTAATCTCTAATCTCTAATCTCTAATCTCTAATCTCTAATCTCTAATCTCTAATCTCTAATCTCTAATCTCTAATCTCTAATCTCTAATCTCTAATCTCTAATCTCTAATCTCTAATCTCTAATCTCTAATCTCTAATCTCTAATCTCTAATCTCTAATCTCTAATCTCTAATCTCTAATCTCTAATCTCTAATCTCTAATCTCTAATCTCTAATCTCTAATCTCTAATCTCTAATCTCTAATCTCTAATCTCTAATCTCTAATCTCTAATCTCTAATCTCTAATCTCTAATCTCTAATCTCTAATCTCTAATCTCTAATCTCTAATCTCTAATCTCTAATCTCTAATCTCTAATCTCTAATCTCTAATCTCTAATCTCTAATCTCTAATCTCTAATCTCTAATCTCTAATCTCAAATCTCAATCTCAAATCCAATCGTGCGTCGTAGCTGACACACACTTTTTTTTTACGGCTCTGAGTTCCAAGGAGTTTTGCATAGTTTGAAATGTATGGAAATTAAATGCCGCCATGTTGTGTTTTTTTTTTTCAGTAAAAAGTTTTCTTACCATTTTATAAGAAAAGAGATTGTTTACCAAGGAGTTTTGCATAGCTTGAACTGTAATGTGAACATTACAATTCAAGCATAGTGCGACGTAATGTTGCCTTGAATTGCAAACACCAACTTACAAGGAGACTTTCCACCATAGTAATCCCTAGTTACTGAGCAAGTATGATATAAATAAATATTTTGATTCAAGCAATATATTATGTTGATGGTAACCAATTTAATTAAAGATAATTTAATTTAACCTGTGAATATAAAGTAGAACGCAATAGATCTACGGACTGCGCCTTACGTAGGTACCTTCGTAGACCTCATATAATACTATTGGCACAAGCCAACGTTTCTGTATCATTGCGAAACCCACTGAACATTCTGAGTCCGCAACCAAAACACGTTGAAAACATTTTACGGTTAAAACAAGTACACCGAATGTCCATGTCAGCGTTTATCAGATTCATGACTACGTTCCCTGGGTGTCATAATTTGAAATTAAACTGTTCCCTGATACGTGGTGGCATGCTGCATCGCCCGGCCTCGTTAGAAAGGGTATCTCGTATGTTTTAAAATAATCACTTTTCGTGTTAATTCTTAATTTACTGCCTCGATGGTGGCAGCTCGTAACATGATTGGAAAGAGCCGGGGGCGAAGTCACTGGACGATGTAGTGCCACATACTTGAGGAATTACCCAACTACTGCCGCTCTACAAATGGCCAGATTGGCTCATGATTGGCTATTTAAAAAGATGAGTGATTTAGACTTAGATAGAATAATTTATACATTTTGATTCAAACGATATCTATTTAGTATATAAGCATAAGCTTATTCTTTATTTAACTATTAAAGGAGAATGGGCAAATTTGTATAGTGTTTAGCCTACCCTTTGTAGCAATATACATATAAATCGGGTCTAGTAGTAGAGTGGGCGGTCATTCGTACTATTTACATTCGAGATAGGTAGGGGGAGTCCGGGAGAGTATAGCCACCTTGCACTAAAATGCTCATAAATCTTTCTATACTTAAATATTGCTATTTTGTATAAATTTTACCTAAAGCTACATTATTTGTCTTTATTTACTCAAAAGACAGTTTTATATATCATTTATAGTTCAAGAGTTATTAACGATTGTTACAAAAGTGACTTTCGGCTAATATCTCCCGTCTGGGCGGGAGACTTGAGCCCCTACCGAGGGAGACTTTACCCGTTTCAAAATGAAGAAAAAAAATCATTACAAATTGTAATTTTATAATAAAATTTATTTAAAAAAGTATGGCACATAGTTTACGAGAACACGAGAAAGATAGTTTGAATATCCTAGTGAGTAATTAACTAGTATAAGTTGTATATTTCTTAAAATAGTGACTATTCATCACGGTTTTTGTCGTACTTGGGTTCTTCCTCAAGCTTTGTCTCACTTTCACTCGACTGTAAAACTTGTCTTTTTACTGTCTTTTTCTTTGCTTTACCTTTTTGTTTCTTTTTTGTCATTTTATTTTTTATTTTTCGGTGCACTGTCATCAATTGGGTCTGATTTATCTGGCGTTTATGTCAAAAATTTAGTTTTTCTAGGCTGTCTACCACGATGGAGACTTTTTCTAGGAGCAGCTTTTGGAAATGGACGAATCATTTGTGGCAATACTATTTGTCAGTCTACCGTTGTTATATCCTGGTCTTGAGATGTAGAAGCAATCTCTGCTGAAGGTCTTAATATTGCAATTGCTTGCTCAGATCCATCTTCAGCAAAAATTGATGGTAAATTGGCTCTAGACACCACAGTTTCGTTCATGAATACTGATGCTGATATTGAAGGCTTTGACTGATTGCGAGAGAGAATAAATAATAATAATAAATAAATAACGCTTCACACTCAAAGCCCCACACTAGGATTCCCTGTGTCGTGGGTACCTTGGACAACACACAAGACAAGGACACACACCCAGACCGAGAACGGAAATTTAAACTCATCATTCAAATTTCCGCCTCGCTGGGAATCGAACCCAGGACCCTCGGAACAGCGATCGGCGTGTTAACCATTGCGCCATTCGGGTCGTCTCAATAGCCTGGAAGAATAGCCTGGGTAAAGTCTCCCATCCGGCGTTTGGCTAATGTCTCCCACCCCACGCCAAGCTATCTGTTTTTACATTTTTATAAAAACCTATTACGCTTATGTGAAGACTGTTTGCCGTTATTGTTAGAAGGTTAGGTACACAAACCATGCATATATATGAATGACATGCTAGAATCAATTCACAGTAAGCAATAGAAATCAAATATCGAAAATTTAAAAAATTTACTTATCGAGCACAAAGACGCGTTGTCACTTCTCACTACTAAACGAAACTGCCGATTACTGCGACGTCGTGTGAGTGAGGTGGGCTAATGTCTCCTACCTGCTAAACTCTCCCGGACTCCCCCTACTCTTTTCAAACTATGCAATGTGGGCTTCTTTCATATGTCAGGATGTGAGCTCAGGATATCAAATGAAACACTGGGTTAGTTCTAAGCCAAACACACCACCATCTCCGTTTATTGAATCAAACAATTTGGCTCAGTAAATACGTTATTAGATCATTTAGATTTGGTTTGGTATTTTGACATCTTGGATTTACCTCACGATAGATATTGATGTTATCGATCATCCACTCGCACACGCGGTTCATACGTTATTTATCAACAATTCACAGCATTACAATTAACAAGGAACTATTACAAGATTTCACACTGGTAGACATTCATTTCCTTACTTTATTATTTTCCAATTCTATTGACAGCTATCAGAATCATCGCGTACAGATTTAATCACAATAATCGCATCAAACCAGTATCATAGGTTTACTACCTCCGTCATATATACTTATACTTTTACTTGTATTTGATTGTAACATAATTATGTATTATGTGGCAATAGTCGCAAGAAGATAAATAGATAAGTACATATGTGGTATTGGTCACAATCTAATCAAATTCATTTTTAATTTGTAAATTGTTTTATGTGAACCAATGTATTGCAGGTTGGCAGGTTATTTTAATTTTGCAATTTTTGTATTAGGTATGTGTGTAGCACGAGTGAGCAATTCAAATATGTATTATAATAGTTAATATTTTGATTTTATATGATGGGAAATAATTGACATTATGACCGATTATTCATATTTATTTGATTAAAATCAACAGCCAGAAAGTGGTCAATTGAACTACGTCTAGTATAATTAAAGGGTATTAGTTTAAGTGTGCATAATTCGTTATTCTACGATGAACGCTAATGTTAGCGCGTTGAAAATAAATTACTCAATTACTCAAAGGCAGCAACAAATTTAAAACCTAATGAGTACTTCAATTATATCTATGTGAAAACGGTAGTCAAATAAAAAAATATCCTTTTTATGCAACAGAAATATGTAAACATTTCAGGGCTGATTCTAGTAAGGTGGTTTTTGACTAGGCATATAATGTTCAAAATCCAGGGATCTTCAGTAGGAATAGCAGAGCATCGTTGTTTCATTATATCACGAATAACGGAGACAGACTTGGATTCAGAAGTAAAATCGACCTAAAAAGTAAGTCGGATAAAAAGTAGCTGTCATCATTTTCCCCATTTGCTTATTACACTTTTAAGAGCACCAAACCGAATGCATTCGTTTCCAATTCGGTCTAAGTCTCAACTCAATTTTGTCGGCATCATGTAAACCCCTGATTCAAGGATTGAATGTAGTACCTACTAGTAAATCCGCCCTCGCTTCGCTTCGGGAAACCAGTCCCTCTAAAAATCTCTATAAATTTTAACAAATTATGTTATTCCGATGTCTAAGCTATATTGCTGCAAAGTTTCATGAAAATCCGTTCAGTAGTTTTTGCGTGAAAGAGCAACAAACACACACACACACATACATCCTTACAAACTTTCGCATTTATAATATTAGTAGGATGTGATCTGTGCAAATTTCCAAATTAAAATGTTCAAACTGCTTTAATGATGATATTTCCCAAAACAAGCGATCGTAGCTTCCTGGGAAAATCAACCAAAAGTACCCACTACAAAGTATTGTTACGGTAATCATTATGAAATATGATTGTATTAAAATTACAAAAATTATACATAAGTATTCACACATACGTACAGTTTACTCATACATACGTACCTATATCAGTTGGTATATTCAAATCTCCCACCACTAAAAGTGTTAAAGCGTTAAATTAGCTTTATTACATAGATTTTATTCTCTAGAGTAAAGTGAATGTCTTATCTACCCCAAATTTTCGCAGCGAAACCATTTCACAAAATATAATTCGAAGTAGAAAACGGCTTACATAAGAATATGATGAAGCACAAACTATTTTAATTTGAGGCATATCAAAAGGGTTTAATGAAAACGAAGCGAAACTTTAGTGCACCTTCCTGCGTGATAGTGATCTTTAATATCGTATGAGTGGGCCAAACATTAAGGCTGTTATCTCACTGGGTAGTCGGGCAGCTATCTGCTTAATTGACTCTATAATTTGAAAACGGCTGTTTCGACACGTTTATAGTAAGATCTTCTGAAGAAAATATTTCTCAGAAAATTGGAATTACTTAAACCATAAAAGCAGGCATAAAGATTGACAGATTCATATTCAAGTAATCTTATTTATTAACGTAAAATCTGGCAAACTTGCAACCTGTATATACTGTATTCATGGCTATGCCCATGAATATAATACTCATTATATGAAACTACACAATGATTTTCATATTATCAACGCTTTTCTTGGCTGTTAAGACTTGTAAGAAATGAATCCGATTCTTAGCGGGCCTCAAAAACAACCATGAAATATCTGAAAATGCTACTAGTTATTGCAATATTATAGTTAGTAGTCTTATACAACTCAATGAAAGCCTCTATTGTAATGTAGCAGGCTGAATACCTGCCGAGACTGTAAGGCCAGGTCCCTTCTTTCGATGTTTCTTGTACCTACTTACTACCTAGTTTAATTCCTGCAGTATTTTAATGATATTTGAGACTCTTGTTTAGCTACCACCCTCCTTTGACCATAAAATGTTTTTACGCGTGTTGGTCGGAATTTCGGAAAGCAAGTAATAAATGCAGCAGCAGCGTATAGCTGGATGATAGCAAATGCTAACTTTTCTTTTCTGTGATAAAGGTTCATTGTAGACAGACAGCAAGAAACACCGTAAGTAAATTTTGCTTTCAAGTTAAATTGAACTGTGAGCACAGGTGATAAATTTGTTTTTACCGGAGAGAAGCATTTCGAATAGACATTTTAGTTTCTTGTTTGCTCAGTATGTTCTCTGCCTAAACCAAGAGGCAAACGGAAGCGGCCGCGCCCGTCACCGGGTTCAACTGGTCTAGCGTCTCATCGATTCAATTTCTCCTTTATACACATCTGACGCTCCAATTATGCCTTTAAATGGTTATTAAGGCGAAACTATGTAGAGTCTGATGGCCTTGGGCATCGATGGACTTGGTAACTAAGCTATATATGGCATGTCTGGTGAGGTAACGACACCTGCTCGATGCTATGAAGCGAACTGTTTCAAGCAACTTTGCGGTTTGGTTTTCAATGTTGCATGAAAGGGTTAAATTGTAATATGTAGGTGAGTACAATTGTTTCGTAAATCATTTGTAACTTCTTTAAATGCAACTATAGGATGGAGCGTTTCTTTGATGATGAGTAGGCTATATTCGTATTTCTTAACTTTACGCAAAATAAAAAAAGTTTACCAACATATTTTTCATACTCATTAGAATACTCAATTAGAATTATTACAAGTTCTACGTCACACTTGATAAGTACATACGTACATATTATAATTTTAAAATATTTTATTTACTAACGCATTTTTATATAATAAGAGCAAGAATCTTAACATAACCGACTGTCGATTTATTTGTATTCAAAGAAACTTTTCATAAAGTTTATTCATGTTGATTTTTTACATGCTCACAGCCCTGCACGAGGATTTCTTGTTCTCCGTGGACTTACTAGGGAAGAACTCTTACTCTTCATCGTTACTCAGAATTAAATGAACGAACTCGAAAACCGAACCCAGAAACTCTCAAACAGCGGTTCGGTATGGTTATCATTGCGCCATACAGTTTGTCATTGGACTAATAGGTTCCTCCTCTTGTATAGGTTCAAGTATTGTATTGATGCCGAGTTTCATGATATACGTAGTTAAATTGTTACCCATTAATAGTTTTCGTGCAGGTACCTAACAAAACATATCCCAAGAGCATCTGACCGGAACTAGTAGTCCCAGTTTTCCTCTGAACTTGTTATTTATTACTTCAAATCTATGCAAATCTTAGTTAATAATTCTAGAAACATCATTAAACAGGATGCGGTCAGATATCTTCCGTAAGGTCCGTTTATTCGGGATATGCAAACCTCTACAATATTTAGTTCGGACATGTTGGTTTATTAAGTTCGACATGAATTTGCAACGGTTCGGGTTTATGTGTTATTTTTTATTTATGGCATAAACATACACTCACACTCTAGTGTAGTACAGCCAAATTATTTGATTTACCTTTCTCGGCAATTTTTAAATTTGCCTACACATTGCGTACCTACACTACGCGAAGCCACGTCACCAAAACGCAAGTCGTTTATGAAAACGAAGATTTCATTTTTCTAGAAAGAAAGACGTTTGCGACGTTAGATACCTACCTGATAAAGCGTAACTTTTATGAGATATTTTAATTAGGCTTTTTTTATTTACTTAAGTTTTTATAAAAGACTTTTGAGGCTCTACGTATGCCATTTGCTTTTTTATGCCTATAGAGACAAAAAGAGAAGTCCAGACTGAATGAAATTATCGTGAAGTCCAGACTGAATGAAATTATCGCGAAGTCCAAACTTTTGAAGCTACGTTACGTTCGCATCATGAATATGGAATTCGTTTTTATTGCATCGCACAAAAATGATAAGTTTCCGCCTTTATGATTAAGGTACATTGCAAAAAGGGATAATACAGAATTTTCCAAAATTTCTCACGGTATGTACAAACGACATGCAGAGAATTTTTTATTTTCGTTTCAGGTAAGTAAAACTTCATGGGTAAGTACTATTTTATACATATATGTAATATAAATTTATTTCTTTTTAGTGTTACTCTTATCTCAGTTCGGCACCTCGAAAATATCTAATCAGTCTAATCACGTATGTAGCCCAGTTACTAGTTAATAACTTAAGCAAAAAACATACTTAAATAAATAAATTCAAAAAGTCCTGACGAAAGAGAATTGAGCTAGAGAATGAAAGAACTATAGCATTTATAATTCCAAAGTTAGATTGGACTCGTGCCGCGAAACGGATTTTCTATGTAAAACTACTCGTCCGGTTATACTGAACTGAAATTGCTAACTCATATTCATAGCCCGATAAAACCTTTCTATACTACTTTAACACATATCAAGTTCGTTATTTCCTTACTTTATGCATCTCTGCAAAAGTTAGGAAAAGTTTATTTTTTAACACTTTTTTAAATAAGTGTAGAGTTTCAGAAAAATGGCACACCTAGTAATGGTAGTTGTGTAGAGTCGAATTTTCCATATGTGACAATTTTACTATATAATTTTAAATTTAAATGTTGTGTGGATTGAATTCTACTTGGTGGCTAATTTGTACTAATAATTTTAGTAATTTCTTAGATATAAAGGTAGGTATTAAGTTAAGGTTAGGTTAAGGTTAGGTATCAATGACGGAATGACTATTTTCATCTAGAACGCATCGTGGCTTCTTTATAATTTTAGAATAGGTACAAATAATTTCATTTTTACTAGGTACATAACTAAACTCTTGGGAAACCAGTCTCTAACTAGCTACATTTGGAAAAAATATGAATAAAATAGACACTATTAGTTAGGTGAAGCTTGCTACAATATATTATTGAAAATCGCACCCAAATCCATTAAGCCATTTCTAAGCTTAGCGTTTATGACAGAAAAATAGACAGAAGTTATAAAAATCTTTGTTTTGTAGTTCTACTGCGTTAATAAAGATCCCATGTAATAGTTATGTATTATCCATGTACAGATAGGGAACGCTTAGATATAGTTTTAATATATGCAAAGATAGATATTTGATTAATTGAGTCACTTCAACGATGATAATATAAAAACCGCAAAACTAAACCAAAACGATACTCAGTATTTATTTGTACACTCTTTTACCACGTTTTGGCTATATACCCCGGATGAACAGTACGAACACAACAATGTCTGAGAGCGAGACCTATCTATACGTTCGCGCTTTGCGGCGAAAGTTGTGATTGCATCCTGCAACTTTGGTGCGCCTTCAGCCGCCGCGCGCCGTACCTTTTGTTTGTCGTCCTCGCTTTGTGTGGCTGCCTCTTCACTTGCTACTATCTACAAGCTCACGAATATCTAACAAGTTAATAAAATATCACTAGTTTAAGTTTACTGGTATTTTATATTTGTTTATTTTGCACGTTTATTTTTTAAGATTGTTAGCATCTGAGTTTATTGAACAAGAAGCGTAGAGAAATATTCTTTTCATCACACCTATTCGAAAAAGACGACTTGGTTCGGACATAAGGGGTTCCAAAGTTGCTGTTTTCTATTCAGCGGGCGGGAATGAATTTTCATACAACTTTTCCTGCCGGCTAGATCTTTTCCGTCCTATTTTGAATTTAGAACATTTTAGTATTTTGCGCTAAAGAAATCGAACGCAAATATTGTTTGAATAAAGAATGTCTGGTACGATGCGAGGGCCCCGCCAGCTGAATAATAAAAAAAGAAATCAAATTAAGATTTCGTTTTCAAATTAAAATTAAGTTTTCGTGCATTTTTACGTATTATTTTCTATTATTTTCTATTATCCTTACTTCCTTACTAATATTATAAATGTGAAAGTGTGTTTGTTTGTTTGTTTGTTTGTTTGTGACGCTTTCACGTCGCAACAAAGCTATTATATGGTAAGGTTTATGTGTGTGAGGATAGTTAGGAGGGTGGAGAGTGACGTAGGCTACTTTTTACCGCGGAAAAACATCCCATTCCCATGGGAAGATCGATGTTTTGTTAGTTGCTAGATATTCATTTTCGGAGTTGTTAATAGATGGCGGTAATAAAATTCATTTGCAAGTTCTGTATTACGCTATCAAATACTACATGTAATTTACTTAAGTCATAGGCAAATGTAATAGGCTACTTTAGCTCTGCCTGGAGAACTCCCCGCTCCGGCTGTATTCAGTGTACTGCCCGCCCGCTGGCACTATCCTGTTGTCTGATGTCCGCAAGTTGCTCAGCCAACAGGATAGTGCCAGCGGACCAGAGGGACCTTCGAGTCGAGAGCCTGGACGACTTCATCGAGAGACTGGCACGCAACATGTTCGGGCGTGTCGACGCGTCGCGGTTCCCGCATCTGCAGGACCTGGCGCCGCTCCACACCCGTCCACCGGACCGCTGGGCCTTCCCGCGCGACTTGCTGGTTGCGCGGGACGGGCCTAGCACTGACTGATACTGGGGCTTCGTAAGTCGTCGCCCGGCGCTGATCGGCTCCTGCTGGGCTTCCAACCAGCGGGATTCACCCGGTAGGGCCTCGATCGCCTGGGCGGCGCGAAGATGAACCCCATCCCGTTTAAGACTCTGTGGCCTGTAAAAAGGCCACCACACACCGGACTTGACCTATTGGTTAACCACAGATGGACAACCAAGGGCCTTAGGGCCCAGCCCAAGAACCGGCCCGTTTTAACGGGCCGCGAGAGACACCCCCAAAGGGGAACTAACTGTCCCGAGGGCTCCACACACCTCAGACAGGGTGGAGTGAAGAGAGCGAGTAGTAGGCTACTTTTTAGCCTAAATTCCTACGGGAGCGGGACCTACGCGGCTGTTACCTACGGGTCCCGAAGCGAAGCGCGGGCGGTTCTCTAGTATATATATTATTTTCTCATAGTGGGTGATGAAAAGTAGAGTGTATCACTCGGGTGCAAGTATATTTTTGGCTCGGGCGACGTACTTTGAATTCCTCGCTACGTTCGGGATTCTACTAAAGAATCCCTCGCTACGCTCGGGATTCTACTCTAGAATCCCTCACTTCGCTCTGGATTCAAAAAACGCCCTCGCCAAAAAAATATTACTTTGCACCCTTGTCATACAATCTACTATTTCCTTTCTAGTTTTTGGGTTTAGTGAGATACATATGTAGATAATAATTTTAGATAATGGTAATCTTATAAAAATAACGCAATTTTTTATTTCTGCGTACTTTTACAGTTATTAATATTTTATTCAAATGTCTTTTATGATATTATAAAACGTCTTTTGATGGAAAGATTAGTCTTTAACAAACCTTGCGCCCATTGAAGATATCTGGCATTCGTCCATGCTTCTCAGTGGCTACTTAAAGCGCTAACGATTGCCTCTTAAAAGTCAGCTGGATTCGTCTTTAAGACAGCACAAAACGGGTGTTATTGAATCTTTCATGGTATGCGTCAATCCTTACCATATCAGACATATTAAACCGACGACAAAATGCGCTAAAGGCAAAAGCGATAATCTCTCTCGTCTCAGAGCTGAGTTAGACACCTTCGTGAGACTAACGAAGTTCTTATAATCCCACCTCCGGCGCTTGGAACCCCAGCCCCCCTCCTTCACCCTGTAATTGAGTTATTGCCTTGCATCTCGTGTCTTACGCGTCCCCTACTTACTAATGGTTAGTATAGAATTTTTCCAAAACCTAGCTCTACTATATCTACGTTCCTTCAAAGTTTATTTACTGTCTTAGTAGCAGGTTCACGGTATGCATGAGATAGAGTGTGTTTGATAGGGGAGAATGATCAACATCATGAAAGAATTTCAAAACACATTTGCAATTTCGTAACTCGATTTTTTCTAGAGAATAATGCTTCTTTATTCCTACAATGTCATTGACGTCTAAGCCGCTTCGGCGCAAAATGTACAAAACGCAAAATGAACACAACTCGTAAAATGTACAAATCGCAAAATGTGCAAATGTGTACCATAACTAAAAATCTTACTAAAAATAAAAAAGAATTCGAACTAAACAAATTGAATGCCGTGCTTAACAGTCACGGTTATTGAATTGAGATTGTCAAGTAGAAATCTTAGTGGTTTGCATTGAATAGTACAGAAGCCAGTACTCTCGAGGAATGGCATGGAGCCGCGCGACACGCGAGAGCGGCCGAGAGCTGGCAAGTCGCCATGGGGCGGGCTAATGGCGGCCAGCACGCGACACTGTCCCACTGCAATTGGCCAACCAACACCATTTCTTTTATATTTTGTTCTAATATTATGTTAAAGTGCTACGAAAGGGTTTCGTAGTACAAACACTTTGTTTTCTACACAAGTTTCTAGTATATTTTATTATAACTATTGGTAGGTACATAATATTGTGTATTGGTTCTGAACTTATAAGTACTACTACTTAATGTGTTTTGATAAAACAAAATAAAAATATATATTTTTAAAAGAACTTACCTATACCTATACAAATTCTATTATTTTATAATTTTAACTAGCTGACCCGGCAAACGTTGTTTTGCCAAAAAAATGTTAAGGGTGAACAACCCTTATCACTTAGGGGTATGAAAAATAGATAGTATCCGATTCTCAGACCTACTGAATATGCATATAAAATTTGGTAAAGATCGGTGAAGCTTAGTTTTTTGGTATTGGATCGGAATAGGTCGCCGTTTCGGAGGAGTAAGGTAATTAACATTGTGACACGAGAATTTTATATATATGACTAGCAACCGGCTTCGCTTCGCTCTTGTAAAACGAAATCATTTTACCTACATGCAAAATAAATATCGTGCCCATTCCGACTAACTTAAAGTTAAAAATTGTAAACACCTAAAAACTCACATAAATCACGAAAATATTTATTTACAATCGACTTTCATAACATTCGACGACCCGGATGGCGCAATGGTTAACACGCCGGCACGCTGTTCCGAAGGTCCTGGGTTCGATTCCCAGCGAGGCGGCAATTTGAATGACAAGTTTAAATTTCCGTTCTCGGTCTGGGTGTATGTCCTTGTCTTGTGTGTTGTCCAAGGCACCCACGACACAGGGAATCCTAGTGTGGGGCTTTGAGTGTGAAGCGTTATTATTATTATTATTATTATTCATCCTCCAAGTTGCACATTATAGGTAATATTATGTATAGAATAAAATATGTAACATGCCAATCATTGTAGAGCACCTATTTATGTAAAATTTTACGAAATTTATCGAAGGTTTAACGGAATCTCTGTACACAAACTTTAATTCCTTATTCCACACCCTTTTAAAGTTCTGTTACATAATTTTTATTTTACTGGATTACGATATTATTTTTCACAAGTTTAACAAATGCTTTCTCTCATTCCTTGTCTACGTGGTAGCAGAAACTAACAGTTTATATTTTTTAGTTCTAGCATGTTAGTTACGGTTAGTACCTAAAGAGTAAACTAATTTTCCCTACGTAATGTAATTATATTTATCAAAATTAACTCAAAATATTAAAAAATCCTGACGCCTTGAAACCTATGCTTACTATATTAGGTATGTAATGTTTTCAATATCATCATAAGTGGCTATTACGTATGTTGAAAAGGTCTAAAAACATGTTGACTGATAAATTTTTAATGAATGATGAAATATGTGAGAAAATCATGCATCAACAATAATAATTACGTCACTTGGGAATTGCATAGGTATTTGCCTTTCGCAATGTAATTAAATTGAGAAATTTGCAATTTAAATGAAGTTTACTAACAATTAATACGTAATAGTTATTAGTAGTAATCCAATTATTTTACGTGCATAACCTTCCTACATGAAATGTATGCTAAATGCAGTATATTAGAAAATATGTCTATTTTACATATCCCACAGGTTTCAAAAGTCTAATAAATTTTCGCTCTATTAAATTACTTTAAAACCATTATGTTATCTGCTTGTGAAACTTAGTTATAATACGTTAATTGTTTGTTACAGTGCTAGTCTAAACTTGAAATAGTAAACATTGAATTTTAGCTGTAACTACCTAAATAATGTAATTTCTATCGTGCGTTTGCGAATCAGCACACAAACCCTTTCCAAAACATTTCAAAACGTGAGCATTATGCAATTGTTAGCATGTCGGTTAATCAACATCGGTGGACTTGTTCAAATTTGTACACCGTTCATCTAGCGTGCTCACCTTTCAATGTGGCTTCAAAATTTAGTTATAATTTCTCTATTTCGGCGCAGCGCCGCGCAGCACAAACAGAAGGGACAAACAAACCTGTTGTACCGAAGAGCTCTCGTTGCTTGACGCAGCCTAGCTCCGAATATTCCACCACTCAATTGCCACTCCAGTAAATTTGGACACTAATGAAAAATTTGTGCATTTACCTTACCTTACCTTAGTTACCTTTCCTCTTGGGGTTTCTACTACAGCAAAGTCTTTCATGTTGGTCTCTTTCTGTCACTCCCACACGTCTTTGAATCGAGATTATTGGCTAAGTAATTATAATGAGTGAATTTCAACAAGCCGATATTTTTTTTCATTTCGGTGAATATTTTTATTTATGAGTTTTTGTGAATTTATTTTGCACATTATTGTTCATCGTGAACTTATATAATATAGAAGAGTAGTGGAAACAAAATAATTTGAAAAACAAATGAATGACAAGAGTTTCAATTTTCGATGTCACCGAAATGAAACCGCCGTTCACCGAAATGAAAACGATATTCACTGAAATGAAAATCCACCGAAATATTATACAGCGTGATCTAAAAATGATAAAGAAAGCAATGCCTAAACATCAACCGACTCAAGTGATAATGTTAGTATCTACTTCGTAGGTAACTTTCTATAAAAAATAAATATAAAATCCCCCATGATAACTTTCAAATAAAAGTAGTCTAATAAAACAAGATAAGTACTTAATTTTTTAAAAGTTTAAAGTCAATAACAATGGCCGGTAGCAGTAGAAAAACTTTATAAAAAACAGTATTTTAAATTTATCCTTCCTACTATATAATAAATGCGAAAGTTTGTAAGGATGTATGTGTGTGTATTTGTTGCTCTTTCACGCAAAAACTACTGAACGGATTTTCATGAAACTTTGCAGTAATATAGCTTAGACATCGGAATAACATAATTTGTTAAAATTTATAGAGATTTTTGAAGGGACTGGTTTCCCGAAGCGAAGCAAGGGCAGATTTACTAGTTATTAATAATTCACAGGTAGATTTTGAGTCTTGGAAGATGGACTTACAAGTTTTTGTTACACTTATTATAACAAAAATATTATTTTATCAAGGAGTTACCCATAATTTTTTAAATTTAATATTTCAAAATTTGAAATTATTGACAGAGTACAAGTTTATTGAAATAGTAAACTATAGTAGAAAAATACTTGTACTTTCGAAGTAATTGATAGTTTTGGAATCTTTAATACAAAAAAATAATTGCGCGATAACAGAAGCATTTGTGGAGCAAGTAGTAATAGTAACATCTATACCGAAATGGTAACTTCGATCATATTACTTACCTAAATTATTAAATGAAATGATTTGTAGTTATAAATCTACTTACGATCGGTATCAATATTCAATTTATCTACGGACGATTTTTGACAGAATTAATTATAAATTTTGATAATCGTAAATTGAACACTTGCAATAGATAATGTTCATTATCACACAATCATCCTGTATCAAAATACCGTTACTATCACCGAAATGAAATGAGTGTCCACCGAGATGAAACAACTGAGCACCGAAATTCACCGAAATGATTTTTTTTCATTACGGTGAATTTTTTCACTTCGGTGACCCGTATAGGTCACCGAATTCACCGGAATGAAAACACCGAAATTAAAATACAGGTCAAAAAATTTAAAATTTAAAAGAATCTAATTGTTAGGATTGAATAAATTCTACTCCGATAAACGTTCTACTTAAAGCGTTGTTAAGAATACATTACAAATTTATTATATCCGGTTTCTTAGAAATCCGATACCCGAAAAGTAATTTTCATTTAATGCCCAACGTAGGTAGGTACCTACTGGGTGTAACATATTTGGTTCCTCGCAGAGGTATAAACTACGGGTTTGCTAGAACAAATAGGTAATACATTGCGTCAATACCTTTGAGTAACTTTGGTGAAGTTGATCAAAAAACATTCACCACCTTCATATAGTTTCACCAACATCAATCATTTAACTTATAAAGATATTTATGAAAAATAAATAGGCGTTGGTTAGGTTTACTAAGTATAAGTTAAAAGTGGCCTCTGATTCCCCTGAGGACTAAAACGTACTTATTTATGCAATCATTGAGTTTTCTTCAGTTCTCCTATCCTGTGGCCTTTAGGTATAGGGGTATCAGTGATAAAATCATCAGATAAGGGCCAAAAGTTCTGATATCAAGCTTATAACTTTCAGATTTTTAGGTAGAGCGATGTTTTTACCTTTTTTCACAAAACTGCAGCCTAAAGGAAGTAAAACAAGAACAAAAATAAAACCCTGATCGTAGCCCTAAGCTGATAGACTGTTTCAATGGCAGGTGCCTTTTCGTTGAAATGGTACTTATAAATTACAGATAATTACTTTTAAAATAAAGTGTCGATGTTATTGTATGTCACGAAGACAGGTTTTACGGTATTTTAACTACATATGTATATTTTTATATCATCACTCGAACATAATTATGTGTTATCTTTTTGACGAATCATCTCTCCTATATTGAAATATGTTAGAAGCTACCATGGTAGTTATTTTTTAATCAATACGACGCTGTCAAAAATTACTTTGCCATTTTATTAACGTGAAAATTAGTATATATGGGGAATAAATTAGCATGACACGTCCATTCATAACAATTGATGGGCCATTTCTAAACATACATATATCTCCCGTAATTGGCACCACTCTGAACTGACCTCTTATGAACCGGCTGAAGTCAGAATTTTTAAACGTGTTACTATTGTCACTTAAAAATGTCGGCGAGAAAATAAATGAATGAGTGGGATCCCTATTTTTTACCCGACTGCGTCAGAAGGAGGGTTATGTTTTTCGAGTGTATGTATGTATGTATGTTTGTATGTATGTCCATTTATTCGGACCGCCCCACAGCCCAAACGGTTGAACGGATTTCGACATATGAGGTATCGTTGAATTCGTCAGAACTGTGAAAGTGTCATAGGCTATATGAATTTTCAAAATGGCGCCCGAAAGTGGAAGAAAAAGAGGGGATAATCTTGAGTTTTTTTGTTATCTTAGCAATATGGGTATCAAATGAAAGATCGTGAAAAGACCTTTTCAAAAATATATATCATATAACGTCGTTTTAACACAAATTGTCAAAAACCATCCCAAAAAGTAGAATTTTTCGGTGAAAACACTAAAAAGTCTGAAATAAAAATATTATTATAAAAACAAAAAACCCGACTGCTTACAAAAGAACTCAAAAGAAAAAAACAAGTGTCACAATATCAACATAAAATACTTCATGGTGCTGCAGGCGGGGACAAACTATGTATACTGCTACCTACGGGAAAAAAAAGATTTATCACAAGTACTACGTTTGTCCCCGCCTGCAGCACCATGAAATATTTTATGTTGATATTGTGACACTTGTTTTTTTCTTTTGAGTTCTTTTGTAAGCAGTCGGGTTTTTTGTTTTTATAATAATTATCTTCAACTATATCGATTTTTCTTGTATAAGACATCCATAACTACCGATCAGGCTGCATGTCACCTCATGTATTTGCTGGTGACGTAAAACTACTTTAAAGTGTTTTAAGGGTTTCAATAAATATTACCTATATCTAGGTTCTAACTAAACAATGGAGCATGTCACAAATTCTGGCGCGCAGATGCTGTAAAACAAAACAAAGCCGTGGGGGTGTGATGCTGACAGAATCTTGGCGTCGGAGAGCCTACGTTGAGCTTTTATCCTTATCGATCTGGAACAAAATGGAACATAATAAGTATGGTTTATTGTTCTTGTGAAAATGCTTATATTTAAAACTAGTAATGGGTTTACCCACGCTTCCTTTCGGGCTTCCATCAACAATAACAACTAGATGTCGGCTCATCGGCGGATGTGTGCGAACAGAGGAGAAAACTAACTTTGTTTTATTTTTTATTATAAAAATACTGTATAAAAGTTTTCAAAACGATAATCTAAGTGATGTCCATATGCGAAGGTGGCCAATAGTGCATGTAATCTCTGAAGGTTTTCAGTTCCGATACTGAGCTCCCAGATTGGTCATCTGTAGGTATCAGGTTAAGGGCCGAATGACAATGCAATGTTTTGACAAACATAGTCAAATAGCACGCTCAATATTGGATCCAGACAAGGGAAACCCTGAGCAGCTAACGTCTAAGCGACTTAATTGATTGTTTTGAATTTATACTTAGCATTATGCAAGAGTAATAAAATTAATAATTTTTCAAACTATTAATTTTATTGGAAAATATTCAGTCCTAAAGGTAGTAACATTATTTGCCTCTTATTACCTATTCCACAGCTTTCTGTATCACTAATCTATTTACTAAAAATATACTTTACTAAAAATATAATTTACTAAAAATAGTAATCAATATTTTGCAAATGAATTAAAATCTCAAAATTTTTCTTTTGGTATGATTTTTTTTATAATAAATACTATCTTTTTTCGGAATCGGAACTGAAATATCGGAGTTTTGTTCCGAGATTCCAGAGACTACGAGATTCTGAGATCTCGGGATTTAGATCTTAGTGGACAATCATCTGTTTATTTTTCTTCAAATGGTATCTTGCAATGATTTAATCGCAAATAAGTATTGTAGTTATCTACTACTTAGTTAAAAGCAATTAAATGCAGAATGAAATTACACGGTCGATTCAACGATAGTTAGAAACATAAAAATACGTGAAAAGTGTTCAAATTAGTGATTAGGTCCATTGAATAACATAACAGGGTTGGGCGAATCGTTTACGGGCATAATAATCATTAAATGTATTCCCATTTTATTCGGCCTCTACGCGGACCCAGTCGATTATGATCTCTATCCTTTTTTGGGGTACCTCGTCCCAGTCCGGCTGGCAGAAACTCTTAACGATTGCCACTTTGAAACTATGTTTGAATCTTTGTTTACCTGGAATGGACCTTACGTTTGAATTAATTTCAAAGATTTAGGTACTTACACATTTTGGTTCGCTTAATACCTACATATTTATTGATTTGTAGATTTGTAGGTTAAATTTATTTTTCGACTCGGAACTTACTGAATCTATGAATATAGTGATTGTCATGTTTATTTTGATTATAATTATACACATGTACGTACCTGAGTATAAAAATCTATTAATATCGCAATATATTATGTAGAAAAGGATTACTCTAAAATGTTCAGTATTGCTCAAGATCGTTTGTTAAACTAAAAAATTATACAGAACCTTAAGATTATAGAATACATCGTTCTAATTTATTTCATTTTTATTTTAAAAATCATACTTGAATATAGGGAACCAGAAAATAAAACAAGTTGTTCTGTAACGTGTAATTTTAGTAAACAGCTATTTGATACGAATCAAACCATTTTAGTTATAATAACGCTCTAGGTATCTTTGGGAATTAATGTGTACACTTTTCCAAAAACTTATTTAATATACAAACTGTTTTTATTATTTTAATGAAGGTAAGTAACAAAGGATTTGAACTGATCTCAACAATATAAATTCTAATGTGTCAGTAATTCCTTATGTGTAATACGAGTACCTACATCCTTCCTGTAAAAGTACCTACATTGGGATAGCATAATTAGAACATTCTTACTTATTTTTGTCTAAACTAATTTTATAATAAATATTTTTCGAGAGTAAATTTTTTATAACTATAGGTAATAGGTATCTATAGGTCCAATATAGAACTGAATTTTAGATATCAGTGCCTGTACACATATTTTTAGCTAATTTTTCAGTGAACTGCGGCTGTGTAGTCTCGCGTGGTGAAGAGCCACTTCTCATGATCTCGGCTACCTGTATCGCCTGGTCCTAGCGCTGTCATTGCCGCTCCAAGTGTCTCATAACGTGCATATAATAAGTACGAGTATAAGCTCGTTTAAGCAACCTTAGTTAATACTTAAATTTTTATGTCATGTGATGGCTGTATGATCTTACAATGCTGATCATTTATGTGGTTATCAAAGAATCTATTTTCGATTCCTCTAGTTGCCTTGAAGATGTACAATTTTTTATTACATCAAAGTTATCCATTCTCTACTAATTCTCTACTAATTAGTAGAATTTTCTAAATGCGAAAATATCTGTGTTTGTCTGTCTGTTAAACTTTCAAGCCTAATCCACTGAATCGATTCCAATAAAATTGTTGATCTTGGGAAAAAACATAGGATAATATAATGTTTACAAACTAGAAATTATCCCTTAACGAGGTGAAAAGGAGAGAAGAACCCTCCTTTCGTAATTGTCTGTACCTTCCAACTTTACCTACATTTTTTATTTTAATTAAAATTAAAAAAAAGGAAGGTGACCGGCACCATCAGGACACCATTCGATATTTCGCACATTGGCGCGTTTAATTTTCCCCGCTTTCCCTACAGATATTTTGACGTTGTTTGACTCCCACACGAGCAAAGCTGCTGGCAAAAACCAGTATTATATAAAATTGGAAATTTAATTATCAATTATCGTCCATCCAAACAGGTCACTTAATATCTAATAATAAGACTATTGCCTGTTTCATCTCAAACTATAACTGTTCCACTGCTGGGCCCGGTTTCCCTTTCATGAGAGGATTAAACGCTTTAATCCATTACATATTAGCTACGTGTTGATTGGCAGACTTGTAGGTATCTTGGGATCATTACGCACTCTGATGTAATTATGAAGGTTTTTCTCAATGCCTGTAGGTATTCAAGTAAATGATAGGTTATTAATTTTTAATTGGTAATTTTTTGCTAACTTAACAATAGAACGAAAGTCATTCCAACTTTACTACTAAAATCTAAGCACAAAAATGTAACATTTCTAACAAATAATCCTAGGTTCATGAGCTTCATTGGCCACTAAACAAGCAATCTTGCTAATCATATTGCAGATACCAATAATAATATAACATCTAATTATATACCCATATTTTCTCTTAATATGCTGGGTGCTTCGTCACTTGAGAACGGCGTAAAAAAGATGAGTTATGAGAAACGCCTGTATCGGCATTTTATGTTTGCCTTTATTACCATTCGTCTGTCCTCAAGTTTAGATTGCACACACATGAATTAATTACTTGCAGGATGAGTGTAAAAAGTGCACACACGTGAAGTCGAAGGTGGCGTGCCGTGTGGGGGCAGGAGGCCACTCCCACGGCGACGCCTGCTCATTTTAAATTGTAATTACAATTTATTATTGTGTCTCTGTGCCGCCTTCGTCGCAACCGACGCCATTTTATCGAACGACTGCTCGTAACATCAGAGTATCGTGTAATAACACATTCGGTCTGTTTACGTGGAGTTTTGAATGGAGTGCGTTGAGCTTGAGAGGTTTGACCACCTGTGTTTGTATAAATCCAATTAGATCTGCGGGAAAATGTACTAAGCTGATTATGATGGAAGGTTCTTCGTCTTTGAGTCATTTGATTTTTTTAGCCACTGTAGTTTAGTACAGAAATACAATTTGATCAGGTACGAGAAATCATATTTCATATTTTTAGTAAAATTTACTTATTACTTAAGTTACCTATATCATGCTTGTTCTGTCGTGAAGCAAGTTGCTTCACTTGAACTAGTTTCAGTTAAGATGTTGGCAGCAAGCGCCGACTTGATGAAGGTATTTTTTTAAGTCCTAGAAAATAAATATTTGGATTAGAGACATAAGGCACGCTAACCTTAGTTTAAGTTTAAGCAGATTTTACTGATAACTCTACTTGTTTATTGCTAATGTAACAATTAGAATTAAAATGACCGTCATGCCCTATTTAACCACTAAGTACTCTTAAATTTCCTAGCATTTTCTTATTTTTTTATTTGATAACATTAGGACTTTTAAGATGGTCTAAAATAAATGCCTGATTAACAATTTGATTGTCTGAGTTGGCAATGTTGAAGTGCAATTCTTGTTCAAATAATAATAATAAACCTAAGCGAGAGTTCATGTTGTCCACAAGTGAAATCTTAACTTAAGTGAGAAGACCTATTAGCTTTTCTTCTACATAGGTACGTCGTCTATTAAGATACTGCTTTTTACTGGATTTCTCGCTTACCTACTGGTAATGCATATCGTTAGATTCGATACAGATGAGGTATTTAATTTAAGTAATTGTGTTACAATAGGATCTCTGTCAACTGTTACTTTCAAATATTAAACCTGTTGACTGAATAAAAAAAAAAGTTATAATTGTATACTTATAGTTTTGTATTTTTAGGTATTTTTATATAATCTTATTTATCCAGAAACGTATCTGGATAATTAAATCAGAAATAAGCAACGTAGAGGAATTTAAGTGCGCGTTCGAAATGGAATTCTATAAACTTATTCTTATAATAAACTAAAGTGAACTTTTAGCAAACGTAAAAAAATGTTTTAGCGGGGAGTGGCAATTCCATATTCTCGGCGACTCAAGTAGGGATATTATAATAAAAAATTACGTTTTGATTAATATAAAATAGCATTAAGGTTTTAAAGTTCTTCAATTAATCTTCCAATATTTTAATGCACATAATTAACATCGATAAGCTCGCAGATTAAACTTTGTCATGTTAATAAATTCATTTCTAAATACATTACAACAATATCTCGCTTCAAATTGCAAATGAAGAGACCGTCTTTGCCCCTCAATGCAGGGCGTCGTTAAATCCAATTGTATTAGCAGCAAGAGGTCCCAAGATTAAGAACGAAGTTCATCTCTGTCTTGTCTAATGTTATTCAGTGCCTGCTGCCCTGCTGTCCTTGTCCATTAACTTGTAGTTTGATAATTTGTTTGTAAGGATCTGCGAATGGAATTTAACAGAAATTGTTACTTAGGCCAATTCTTGGAGTATAATTTGCAATCTCAATTTAATTTACCTGCTTTAGTAGCGTTGGAAGGTATTTTGGCATAAATAGGTATAGGTACTTACTAATACTCGTATTACAATTGCCAAAGTAACTCGGTATTTCTGTCTATGTATCTCTGCTGTCTGCTTGTCTATCTGTCTCTGTTGAGCTGCTACCTTTTTACAATGAATCCGAGTCTGACGAATTGATTTAGATATTTGGTACATAAATAGCTTCTATCCCGATGATAAATTTAAAGGACGCAGTCGTTATTAATCTCTATTATTTCGTTATATTATTCTACAATTGGGTGATTCTAAACAATGATGATTGACAAAAATCGTCAGAAAAAGCCTTCCGTGCTCATTGGGCGTTTGAAAAGCGGACCTATAGCAAATACTATTTTCATTAAAATAGCAATCCTATAATAATGATAGTGTTGCTACTGACCGGTATAGCATAATATGGTAAGAGAAATCGTATTTTTCTTGCCTAAGCAAACAACAATGCGTTGTTACCCAAGAAAAAAGCGATGGAACCACTTACCGAAGGACCCTATGTATATGTCATAGCCCTGTGAGGTACAGTTTCTAGAGTCACGTTCTCAAAGCTTTCTCACTCTTAAAGTTAGTTTCGAACATCGATTCCAAGTTCTAAGCATTATTATCCGTAAAGTTTTAAGATATTTACGTGTATTATTTAATTATCTAATCAAAGTCAAACATCGATATACAAAAATCGACATAAAAATACATAAGTTTTTGTTTAAATCGCGTTTCAATTAATTTAAAAGTCTACTAAGGTTAGTCAAACCAGATGTAATGCAAATCGGTACAAGGCCCTCTGTAAGAAGGGTTAAGTTGTTGTCGCAGCGAAGTGCTGGCGACTGCGAAGTGAAGCAATCGCCTCTTTGTACTTTTAATTGAATTAATAAAGCTTAGTACTTGTCTTTTGTAATGGTAGTGGTTTCTGTGTATTTTTTATTAGCTTAACGACAAAGAAAATCGAAAGACAGGCAGTTGTGGAGAAATCTTTGATTAAATGCTTAAAATAGTAGGTATTAAATGAACAGGCTTCATACATATAAGTTAATGCGCTCAATATTAGGGTAAGTCCGGGGTTTTTTTAAAGCGTTGTTATAAAAAAACCTTACAGATCCTACTATCCTACTAATCCTACTAATATTATAAATGCGAAAGTTTGTAAGGATGTATGTGTGTGTGTTTGTTGCTCTTTCACGCAAAAACTGCTGAACGGATTTTCATGAAACTTTGCAGTAATATAGCTTAGACATCGGAATAACATAATTTGTTAAAATTTATAGAGATTTTTGAAGGGACTGGTTTTCCGAAGCAAAGCGAGGGCGGATTTACTAGTTACGATATAAAATTTTATTTGCAATTTAACTTTGAAGATTTAGCTTTAAGTTATTGAACTCAAAATTAACAAATTGTAATGAGATGACCTTAAAATATTCATTTAAAAAAATCGCAATTGGCCATCTCACCCGAGGTGTCTGGGTGTGATGGCCATAGTATTAGAGGTTAGAGGGCCATTACTTAAAACTCGCTTTAAAATAGGTTTGGTGTTAGTCTATGCTTAATCAGCCTCATTTCCAATTGGCGATATTTTCACGGGCATAGGTATATCTTCAAATTCAATACAATTTTCATGAAATGAAAATGCACATGATGCATTGAATTCAATCTTCTACCCGAATTGTTGTATAATAATTTTCATCACACCCGCGACAATATTTTTCCTCTTAACATCGTTTTTTCATATTCCCTAACCTTCATCAACATTAATTGCACTCCGTCATTACTATCAGACAGACTTAGTATACCTTTTCTTTGCTTAATTCCTTTTTCCATTTTTTCTTTTTAGACTTCTATTGTTTTCTTCTTCTTCATTCTTTTCTCTGCTTTATGTCATCTACCATTTATTTTATATTCTTCCGAAGTCAAAAGTGTTCTTACCTCTACTTGCTCATTTACATATGTTTAGCTTGCATAGAATGGATATGAGCAACCAATTTCTAGTAATTTATTTGCTCCAGATTATTTTAAATTACTCCCTATACATAGGGTTTGAAATTAGTCATATAATAAATTTGTTTTACCGGGGATAAATGATAAATAAAAAAATCAACTTTAACATATTTGATACATAGAATAGAAAAAACAGGGACAGACAAACAAACAGATTCGAAGGTTACTACACAACTTGAGTGATTGGATGCGAATGTTTCGAAGAACTGATAAAAGTGCTGAGCATTACTCACTCTAATTATATAACTTGAAGGCTTAAGTAGTATATTATTAAACAGCATGAATTATGGATGGGTCATAGGAACTCTTCTACAGTAAACTGTTAAACATAAAAAGGGAATCAACCACAACCACACGCGATTCACAAAGCTACGAGTACCTACGTCTTGCCTCGCAAGATCAAATAACTGTCGAAACTCGTAGCAAAAGCTTAGATAGGAACAATAAAACGGAGCTCACATCATCCCTGTTAACGAATAGCTGTACGAAGACAATAAACAAGACCATACATCACGCAACAACATAGCTCTAAGTTATTTAATTATCGTAAGGAAAAACTAATCCGTGGAGCAGAGAGCGAAAATTACGTCGCACTCGGCAGGTGCGTGGCCTCCGCGCGTATAGCGCGTAGGTGCGCCTCTACAGGGGGATGTTTATCACTTTCATTAAATTTATTTTCCCATCATTGAAATATTCATTAATTCAGCGTTCTGTATAGAAATTTTAAGAATCTAAATAGTGTGAGTGATATGCCCAAGTTCTTAAAGATCGTCCAAATTTTGTTATGTTGCTAAATTTTGAAAAAAAACTATTATGTTATACTAAAAAAATCAAATTGGCCTCCAAAAAGCTTGGTGTCCAAAACCGTGCGAAGCAGTACTTCACTACGAGGGACTTACTGATGCTTTATAAAGCACAGGTCAGGCCTCACATGGAGTACTGCTCTCATCTCTGGGCAGGGGCGCCACAATACCAGCTTAGTCCATTTGACGCCGTACAAAAGCGCGCGGTTTGAGTTGTCAACGACCTACGAGTCACTAACAGGTTAGAACACCTAAGTCTGAGGAGAGACATACGATGCCTCTGCGTGTTCTACCAGCTTTACATTAGTGAGTGCTCCGAGGAATTGTTCGATTTGGTGCCAACTTCACCCTTCCATCATCACACCACTCGCCGAAGATTGAAGTTCCATCCACATCGCTTGGACCCGTGGCGAACGACTACGGTCCGTTTTTCACGATCGTTTTTGCCGCGGACATGCAAGATGTGGAATGAGCTTCCTTCTGAGGTATTCCCGGAGCGCTATGACATGGGGTTCTTCAAGAAAGGTGTAAAAAGAGTTCTCCTTCAGGGCCGGCGTTGCACTGGTTACTCCCCTGGTGTTGCTCGTGTCTATAGGCGACGATGACCACTTACCATCAGGTGGCTCGTCTGCTTTTACGTCAGCCTTTCAGGCTATATAAAAAATACTAAATAAACTGTGATGTTTTTTTTCAAATAATTATTCAGTCTCGATCGAGCCAACTGGTTGAATTAGCCATACAATGGACGCCTAGGCATTTGATTGGACAACGGCGTCCAACCAAATGACTAAACGTGGAATTCTTAGTCCGTTAGTTAATGACGTGGATTAGGAAAGTGGTTGAATGCAACGTTCAACAGGACGCTAAGATGACTGTCAGCCAACTGGTTAAATAACAATTTGTTAGCATAGTTGAATGAGCCATACAATCGGACGGCTGACTGAAAGGCAGCCCGCCTGGTTGGTTGCCGTAATACTATATAATGGAATTAAAAAACATAGATAGCTTTAGATAATGTTAAAAGTATAAAATTACATAAAAATTAAAAAAACGTGGTAGAAAATGTTTGACAAAACAATAAACATTATGTTCCTATTTCTAAAACTTCCTCTGTGGCATCCCCCTGTATGTAAGGGTCATACTTCAATAAAGACTATAGGTGGCACGGAGCTGTCTCGCGCGACAATATTTATGCCCGCAATATTAACTCCGATGCGACAAGTATTAACTGGAAAACGTTTCTTAAGTGAGAGTGTTAACCACACACCAACATAACACATGCATGTTATTGTTTAAGAGGAAATTTAAAGGGGACAAAGTTTAGCACTCACAAAATACAAGTAAATTAGCATCACACAAAATACAAGTAAATTAAAAGTTGGTGGTGGTAAATTGTTGGTTGAATTGCAGTGAGAAACTGTTTACTTCTGATGGGGAAGGAGTTATATGACTTATTTATGTGAAATAATTATTTGTTTTATTTATTGAAATTTAAACTTTCCTAAATTTTGAATCGGCCCTAACTAACATTGGGATTGTAGTTTTGCCTAGAGAGTTACGAGTATAACTACTACAAAATTAAATTATTGTCCAGATATTGTTTAGAATCGACGCAACACGATTACTCAAGTCAATTTTAGATGCGTCAATCGTTTACCCATGCAAAGCAACACACATTTCAGTTGTAAGAGTGTGTGTATGTATTTATTTTAGTACCCTTGTTCCGTCGATGGACACAAGATTCATATGTCAACTAAACTGCTCAGTACAACGTGAAAAGTTTATAAAAAACAGGTTTTATGCGGTTGCGTTTGTAACTGGAGGCGAAATCTATGATCTGAAAATATCTCAAATAAGGGGCCAGCGATTGAACAGTGTCCGAATTCGGCAAGGGAGGGTCCGCATCGCTGCGTCCGGCCGCCCGGGGCAAATATAAAAATCATTCATATGGACAAAATAAAATTGCATCCCAAATAACCCGGTGCTCATCGGCCGAAAATCTATTAGCAATAAATATGAAGTTTTCCGATTTAACAGGATTTAAAACGGCGCCCGAGCGCGCCAGTGTTCCAATAAAACACAAACTTCTTATGACTTTTCATGTTTATGATACTGTACTTTTATTACATCGGTGTCTTCGTCTGTTTCAGTTGAGGTAACTATAACTTAATAATTTTTGAGGTTGCTGTAACCATTCGATTATCTGTTTTCGGCAATAAAAAAATTTCTAATGTTTTCATTGAGATATTGTTCTTAAAAATTAAACACTCCGTAGTTAATATTTTCGCATGTATTTGTGACCTTCCATAAAATGCATGTACCTACTTTTATAAAAAGACTTGCCATTTGTTACGTAACACAGAGGATTTTAAGTTTTTTAATATAGTTTTTTTTGCAAAAGCCCTCCGTTTAGATTTTTAACTCAACAGATGTTTTGTTTTCTAATACTCGTAGATATTGTTGGTGGTTTTCTACATTCAAATATTAAGAATGTCCAAGTTATATTCGTCTAGGTAAACTGCTGTTTATTTTGTACAAATACATAGTCTCATATGGACGGTAGTAGTTTCGGGTTGTAGTAGAGACTCTATCTTAAATTCAAGCTAACTTCCTTAGCCCACGATTCACCCAGCTTCAACGAACAACGAACTTCAACTTGGACTTCATTGCCATTGCTGGTCCCTGTACTCCCGAGATTAATCCCGATGAAGTTGTAAGGTGGTGGGGTATTTTACCGCTCTGGTTAGCTATCACCCTCCTTCCGAAGCTAAACATCAAATAATATTCTGTTCTGGTGTTTCATGCTTAATGTTTAGTTTGGTTAATAACGGGTCCGCGATCCCCTTGTTCTTAGTACCTACCCCGTGTTCCGTGTGTTAGTGACCTATTAACATCTGCTCTTTGAAAAAAGCTGTAACAAAAATTCCTCTTACCGTTAAGACGAATCATTACACGTTCTTCCAACTTCTAGTTCGAAAAACATTTCCTGACTCGAGCAGTCATGATCTACGAAACTTCATTCTAAGCTGCTACTGTATAAGACCACATTCACACGGCATTGGGTGACACGTTTTTGTGCCGGACAAATCTAATGGATTATACAGTGGCGCATACTTTGTAGAACCATTCACACGACCATTGTAATACAAAAGACATGTACGAAGCCAAATACATTTAACGAATACTCATCGGAGTTGTCGAGTTAATCAAATAGCAATCGAGCAAGCGTTTAGCGTTCGAGCACCTATGAAATAGACGATTCATTTTTTCGAAAATTTGCCGCGGTAACATCCATGGTTTAAATACATTTTGAATAGGTATGTAGATGAACTTGTCATGCCAAATGCATAGTAGGTGGGTAATGGTGTCAATAAAATAGTGGGAAGGTACACACAGCACATTCTTATAATATAATTATGCGATTGTTTTTTTTATGTACCTAATTAAAGTCCCTCCACCAATCCGCACTGTAGCAGTGAGGTGAAGTATGCTCTAGGCCTCCTCAATAATGAGGAGAGACCTGTGCTCAGTAGTGGGCCATTAATGGGTTGTAGCCATTTAATTAAAGTAGCAAATGAGCGTACAGCACTATCCTTCAACTGTTACCCATTATAACTGACCAAAAGAAAAATATTCATATCAAGACTGCAATGGTTAGTTCAGTTAGCTGGTTAGCAGAGGGTATTACAACATAAATTAAATTGTTTGAAAACATCTAGAAATTAAAACTGGGGCAGGTTTTGCGATCCTTAAGTCCTGTTAGTGTTGTAAGTAAGAATATTTTACTAATTCGGTCACAGATATAATATCACTACTTCCGACTAAGATGGTCGCCTCAAAAAATGTAACTGGAATCTATACCTTTCTAACCAGAAAACAATTTCTGTTACGAAAATTATTAGACAGCGTACATGGTACTGAGTATTGTCGGGCGGTGGTATTACCCAGGGCAAAGTCCAAAGGCTCTACCATCTATTTAACCTGAACGAATTTTGTAAGATAAGCCCTGTGCAGCGTTATACGCGGGTTACCTAGTTACGAGTATGTGTCATTCAGAGGCCTGGGTAATTTTGATCCTTCTTGCTTCTTGAGAAGACTGCTGCTAAGCGTTGTCAACTTCCATAACGTACCTACGTCATCAGTACCTATCATGTAGCCGTGCGTCAATTAAATAACTTGGAGTCTTCGATTGAAAATTGCTGTTTATAAGTGGGTAGATACCCACCCAGGGTATGAGTGAAATGGCTAGGTGATGTTTTGAGACTTTTTGAGACATAAATTACAGTTCAGCTATTAAATTGTCTATTTTTTATTTTATATAGTTGTATATATTTTTCTCTGCATACATATATACACCTGTAGGTATTCCAAAAGTATCACCGAGAAAAATATCCACCTAAGTCTTAGGAGAGATATAGGATGTCTCTGTGTGTTCTACCGACTTTACAATGGTGAGTGCTCCGAGGAATTGTTCGATTTGGTGCCAACGCGTCACCCTTCCATCATCACACCACTCGCCGAAGACTGAAGTTCCATCCACATCGCTTGGATCCGTGGCGATCGACTACAGTTTGATTTTCACGATCTTTTTTGCCGCGAACTTGCAAGCTGTGGAATGAGCTTCCTTCTGAGGTATTCCCGGAGCGCTATGACATGGGGTTCTTCAAGAAAGGTGTAAAAAGAGCTCTCCTTCAGGGCCGGCGTTGCACTGGTGACTCCCCTGGTGTTGCTTGTGTCCATAGGCGACGATGACCATTTACCATCAGGTGGCTCGTCCGCTTTTTCGTCAGCGATTCAAGCTATAAAACAAAAAATGGAAAAGAGAATCATTTTAATATCAAACATTTGTCTCACACCTTGAACTCATCAGGTGGAATACTGAATATTCTGGGGCTGTGATCACAAAGTCGTAGCAAAGTAATATTAAAAATCTACAGCAAATACATAAGTAGCAGTAAAAGTGGTAGTTGTATTAGGTATAAGGGTGTTAATTCTTATACATTCTGTTTAAAGAAGAACTCGTCAAAATGATACCTATAGGTACCTACCTATATCAAATCAATCTAAAATTGTCTTTTTGTGATTAATTCGTTGCGTGTAACTTTTTGATTAAGAGAAGCAAATTGCTTTATATCCGAAATGAAGGCATGGTTGTATAAGCGTATAGGTAGACTGTACGAAGGCTGCGTTAACTTTCTTTGTTGATAGCCGATAAACGAGCAGATATCCCACCTGATGGAAGATGATCACCGTAGCGTAGCCCATTGACACCAGTAACATTAAAGGCATCAGCGATGTGTGAATGAATAAAGAATGGAATAAAGTATCACTGTGTGTAAGTAATGAAGTGTCAAAGCTTAAGAAAAAAGGAAGATGAAAGAAAGAAGCTTTGGGTCTCAAACTTCAAGCCTCAATAGGACGACACATTTGACGACGTCCTTAAACTTTACGGTTTACCACCAAACCGGGATTTAGTTCTCCTGTCAAGCAGCGGGCGATTACTGTTACCTTTTACAACATCCTGGGCGGTGCCTCAGGTCAGTAATCGAGGCAGCAAAATACGGGCAAAATCATCCATTCGCCGACCGGTCTTGACGATATCCTTCTGCTGAACTGCACTTGCTAAAACTTCTGCACCCCCACACGAATCAGACCTGGATAAATAAAAAAGTCTTCCTTCCTCTGGGTAATTTTCACACTTTCAAGGTAGGTACATACCACTTCGCACCAAAGTAGATAGCATGCTGGAGTATTTCAAGCCTCTTCAACCATGAGGAGAGACCCGTGCGCTGCAGGGGACCGCTAATGGATTGATGCCCAGTGTTTTATTGGCGACATTGTTACTATGTAGTTTCTAGTATTACTTCATGTAACAACGGGTAGTTAAAGTTACACTAGACTGCAATTATGAGTTTTCAGCAATGACTCTTAAGAAGGTTTTTAACGCTACGTTTTTCTCATACCTTGGCACTGAATTAACCGATTTTCATAATCCTTTTTATATTCGAAAGGTAGTAAGTAAGTACTTCACGTCTAGTCCCAAATAAATTTAAAGGAAATCTGACAAGTTGTTATTTTATTATATTTTTACTACTTACCATCATTGATGTGTTATCATTATCACTAACAAATCCTGCCACAACAGCTACTAAGTTACACTTACTAACGAAATAGTCTTTTAATTGGACTAACCATCCTAGTATCGATTTGAGTATTAAGTATTGTGTGTCAGTTAATATTTTTTTAACAGAAATTCAAAAAATGTTATACTTAAGTATGACAAAAATAATGTGTAGTCATGATTGTTCAGCAGAGGAGGAATTATATTAATTATTTAACACAATGGAACCATTATTATGTAACAAAGTATTTATCTACTTAGTATTATAAATAATGGTATATAATAGAATGATTTAGTAAAAGATCTTTATCTCGTAACTTGAGTTGCGTCGTCGTAAACCCATTGGCTGTTATTTCGAGGCCATCATTCTTATATAATTAGTTATAGTTATATACTTCGTCTTCTAATTTAAGGCTGTCTGGAAATGCCCACTAATAAAGGCCAAGACCATTTTTCCTTAATCCAACAAATCTAGGCCTCCTCAGTAATGAGGAGAGACCCGTCAGTAGTGGGTCATTAATGGGTTGTAGCTACATATTATTACGTAGGTATGTGCAGGGGTTAAAAACAAAAGTCAGGGTTATAATTTTCATTTTTAATCTTGATATTTTCCTCTACAATACAAGGCACACACACAATTTTAAGTAAAATCATTAAAAATAATTATAATAGAAACAATAAATAATAATAAACGTCGCTTTGTGAATAGCATACAATAACCAAGTAGAATGTGTACACAGAGAAGCCTCGATACTTAATTGACAAAGGAAAGCCTACTTTCTACTCGGACTGAACTTTACAATTGATTTAGTAAGATTTCGTAACCATTCTTACATCTCCTCGGAAAGGAAACTGAAAGACAGAACAGAACCACATTCACTCACTTTGTACACTCACACGTTTTCATTCAGCTAAACATTTATAGTAACAACTAAGTTTTACCATTACGTCGCATTACCCATAATTACAGATAATATGTATGAAATTGTCTCAAGCGAACCTTATATCGGCGCTTGACTATTTTCTATTAGAATAATTGTGCTCGGAATAATAACAATGATTCGACAGTCGATAGAGATTTCGCTTCAATGACTACATTGTTACGGATGTTAAGTTTATTTGCAAGAAATCGTCTTTTGCGGTTCTTTGTTAAACGTCTATTGAATAGCCAAGCGCCAATTGCACGCCCGATACAATGTCTAAATCTATTATTAGTATTTAAACTATTTTAGACATTAAAAGTCGTCCCGTAAACTAAGCATTGATATAAATAACGCTATCATTTATACTTTATATTAAAGTTAATCCTACCGCACTTACTGTTAAAATATCTACCCACATACTTCGACTCAGGATATGAGATACTGCGATTATTTATACAAAGTCTACGACAGAGAACTTTAAAGAAATCCTTACGTTATATACGTATTGTACGACACTGTCTCTTTGTGTTCAGTCAAAAAATTTGTAAAAATGAATCGATTATGACCACTAACTTAACGTATAACTATTTATGCTTTTAAAGATATGAGTTAAATCTAAACATTGCACTAAAATTTAATAAATTACATGATACTGAAGGTCATAAAGAATGTGTTCAATGACAAACTTTGCACGTTTTATTTAGAAAAATAAACAAGTACCAGTTTTACTGACGATACGAAATTTTCGGTGTAAGCGAACGAAATATACGTAGGAACTAAAACACTACTAATACAGCATTAATTCGACTAGCGCGTAGAACGTATTGAATTTATACAAACGCTTGGAAAAACAGAGTTGAAAAAGCAGTCTTAGTTCAATTCCAACCGTTGCGATTAATTAGTATGTTCTTCCACTAATTACCGCCAATAAAAGTAATGAATATGTAAATAACGCCGCCCTAACTCGAATATGCAACAGGTAAATAATGATGCTTAATATATAAATATGGCATTCAAAGATAAGTTTAATTAAAGGTACGTTTCGTAAAAGATTAAATGTTGACGAATAAATTACTGGAATCGTCGATAAAACTGTAATGACTTAATTATATCTAAAAATATAAAGAAATATTTACAAATTTCACTATGGAAGAAGAATTGAGACTTCGCCCTAACGCCACGAAATCTACGCACTTACGAGTACATACTTCGATTTAATAACAGTATTTACAATTCAATCTCAGCGTAAAATTACACTTCGAGATCCGTTACATCAGAATTTTAATATGCTAAACAATATGACAAATATTTTATTTTACATGAACATACGAGCACATTGTCCCGACTCGTGTCTATCAGCCCAAACCGCGAACCCGCCTCCGTTACCTAGCCCTGGCGCGTCGCGAGACGCACGTAAAGTCTTTCGTCACTTCGAATCTTTGGATTTACTTTTCTCTAAACTCGGGTTTTACACTGATAATCGGTTTTCTCGTATCATCTGTCTCTTTATTATATTCTTGAGTTTCGGGGTAGTCGGGGGCCCCGGAAGGTGCCAGCTAAGTGGCCGAACTGAAGAGCACTGAGTTCTTGTAGTACCCGGCGCGGTCCGACAGAGGGCTCTTCACATCGCGCTCCATGGCCTGCTGGCGGGACTTGCGCTCCATCTCCAACTCCTGAGCCAGAGATTCTGTTGACAAAAATGTTTTATTTTTTAAAAACACTTAACAAAAACAAAGAAATCGGTTAAAACCAAACTGCAGGTAAATAATGAAGAGAATTTGGCCTCCCACTCGAAGTGTCCGGGTGCAATTATCAATCATTAATTTCTGAATTTTTGGAGTTATTTGCATTTAAAGCATTTAGATTTCACTTGCTATTATAACGGCGAAGAATAACATTAGGAAAAACCTTGGAAGTTCGCAAAACTTGAAACTTATATTAACTATGTAACTTTTAATTCATTTCACGTAAAATCTCCCCAGAATGGTCCATTACAATCCAGTTACAACGTTCTATTAGTAAATTTACCCATATTTGTGAGTGCGTGCCCGGAAAATGTCATTAGTGCTTCGGTGAAGCGACATCAAACGGATTTCGCATCTGTATGCCACTTCCTAATTTAATATGCAATCCTCCCTTGGTAAAAACCTACCTCATACTACGTCATAAGCGCTTATTAAATCGCTCGCAAAAGGGTTGTCTGTGATGTATTCTTAGTTTTATACGAGTAAGATATTGTTTGGAAAACGAACATTAATGAATAGAGGAGGCTTATGAACGAGGTAACTTGTACACTAGTTTTAATTAAATTTCAGATCTGCAGAATACCTAAACCTTGTTTCAGTTCAAACTAAAGTAAATGAAACAATATGATTTAGGATAACAATCACTTTGTCATTCTAATACGTGAATATATTGAAGTTAAAACCTTAGTAGATAGGTACTAATATTATTAGATCATGCAGTTGTTATTATTATGACAGTCTCCATAAATGTTGGTAAGCTATGAATACGGATAATACAGATACATGAAATCAAAGTACATTAATAATACGTTTAAAATATGCTCAAAAAGGCAATTTAAAAGTGAAACACGTCTCGTACAGAAGATATTCTAATAAGATTTTAAGAAAATTGACAAAGTTCGTGAAGAGGCAAGAGTAGGTGAGGTAAGGCAATTGTCTCCGAAAACGTCTACGTTTTACGAAATATGCTTATTCAATTTCATGCAACGCTTGCCGCCTCCTGCAATTTACGAGATATAAAAGATATAAACGGAATCACGTTTTTTGCTTACTTTCATGGAAGATTTTCTCAACGAAGAATTCAATTTCTTTTCCCGATATTCGTTTACAATTTATGATTTGAGTGGAGTTATTCTTTATCATATTAGATCACAAATCAAGTATTATGCTCTTCAATTAAATGCGAACATTATAGTTCCATTTTTACCAATATTATCTACCAATATATTTACAACGAATCTTACCATGACATACTACCATCAGTCTTAAGTGTAAGTGTAACTCTTTTCAGTAATCGCTTTTAGGTACAGCTTTTTCAATAATACAATGATGATTGATACTTATTCCGTTTCATACCTTTCAAGCGAGACTTCATTCGAAAGAAGTAAATACTGAAGCGTTTATCTTAAAATCATTCGTGAGATAAAAAAACTCAATTATAATCCGATTTGTTTCAGTGGAGACTGGCTGCAGGGCGTCACACTCGCAAGTGTCGTTCGTCGAGGGTTGTCCCAAAACAGAAACCTATTATCCCGGGCGAGATTATACGCCTAGGGCGTCACAATTAAATATTATACACTTAAAAGCTTCGGCCTTTGCCGTTTCACTTCGCTGCCACCCCTAAATGTCCCATTAGGTCTGTTTGAATACGTAATATTTTTGCATTTGCCGCTCCGAAAACAGAATTGCCGGTTCCTTTGAGACTTATAATCTATTTGTTCTTTGAAATAACTGTAATGGTTGAGCGCTTCAGTTAAATAAAAAATTAACCTTTTATGTCCTTGTCTTCCCATTCGCGATATCTTAAAACCCAATCGAGGTGGAGGTATGGCCACTCTACAAGGTTATGAATATTTATAACACTAGCGAACTATATGGATAAAGAGGACAACCGTTATTTTATTTTGATCATATTTCTAGGTACGGACGTTAGTAGTCCATAAACCGCTTACGTTTAGTGTAGCATTAAATCTTCTTATCTATTTGTTGTTTAAAGCCTACGACATGAATTCCACAGGAAACGTTACACTTCACAATTGAAACTTAAAAAACCATTCAATAGATGTATTCGTAGATTCATTTTAAAGAAACGAATCGATTTTGTAATTAAATAGAGTATCGAGCAAGAAATTACGCTTTCGTTATTCACTCGCTCCCAAAGACAAATTGTTTCTGTCACTTTAGCCACACAAAAACTCCTACTATTCAGATCGAGAAGCCTTTTATTTTGTATATTTATAAATGTCATTGATCCGAAGTTTATTTAAAAACAGTCGTAAGTTTTTTTAACTCGATATCGTTAAAAACAAAATCAATAGTTCTGAACAATTTCTATGCAATCGACACCTTTGTTCATTACGAGGGTTGAATTAATTACATCTTTTAAAAACCGGGGAAAAGTTTTTTTTAACGGAAACCCGAGAAGGTTGTGGACAAACGATGCTTGAGGTCGTGGGGGGGGGGGATGGCGCAGCAGGTATTAGATGTCCTCCAAAGTCCGAGGTGGTCATAATAAGATCCCGACAGGGTTTCTAATGTATTCTCTGCGGACCGCGCTACTGTTCCTTGCGTACTGATGCGTAACGAAATCTACTGATTGAATTGATCTTTTATCAAACTTTCTTTTCCCCTTTTTTCAAAGAATCAATTTATTCGTGACTCCATTGACCTTTACTTCAAATGATTTATCAATCTCTATTAAGATGAAAACGTAAGAAGTCCATTAAATATTGTTTTCCGTAAATTTAGTTTGCTCTGTTTACAATAAAATGTACGTAGCATCTGCTGTAATAAAGGGAAATTATAGATACCTTTAGTAATTGTGCTTCTTGAGTTTCGAGTATTTTCTATCATTTGTATCACGCAACCATTTCAAATATTTAATTTCGATTTTTTTTCTTAGAGACACGTTTATTTTGTACATGTGAGCACATATTATTTTGGTGTATAAAATCAGACATGCTCGTATAAGTACGTTGTTGTTTTAATATTTCCCTCCCTAAGTGTGCGTCGAGCATGAATGATCAACAAAAAAGTGTCGATCAATAAGATACAGCAAAGTAACTGTGTACAAGCATCTCCGTACATTTCATAAACAAAAAGTTAATATCGTCAAAGGTTTTGAGCGCACCTGTGCGGTACAATTTTATTTCCATTCATTTTACAGGCGTACCTAAAGAGTAGCCGGAGAAGTTTCCTCTTTATTAATTTTTCAACTTTATATTACTTAATATCAGTTGCTTCATTCATTTCTGCCGCACCCTCGTAAAAAATGACTTATTGTGAAAATAAAGAAAATTTATTTAAATATATGAGTGTTTATTTAATAAAACATTTCAATCTTTACAATAAACATTTGGAATACAATAATATACTTGAGTCGCCGAGAATATGATTGCTATTATTCCCCGCTGGAAGCAAATCTATAACTCGTGTTTACAGTTCAATTAAGCTTGTAAGCAAAATTTACTTAGGACATTTTAGATTCTCGGTATCAATCTACACTGAACCTTAATCACAAAAGCCGAAAACTAGAATTCGTGTGGGTTGCTATTAAAACGAATTCCATAAAGAGCGCGGCGTATAGTTTTTGGTATACCAAAAACTATACGCCGCTATAGCAGTGACAGACTTCGCCATTCCTATTTCCATTTGCGTGTTCGCGTGCATTAGATATTTACAGGTAACACTTAAATTGTTGCAATTTATGCTTGAAATGAAAACCGTCGTCGGTAAAAGCCACTCGTCAAAGGAACACAGGAAATGTTTAACTGTTCTACGATTGCATACTTTTCGATCATATTCAAAACTGCAATTTTAAACTTTAATACATACATAAATGAATTTGGCAAATCGTATTTCTGTGTTTCTTCTTATTTTCCTTAACATCAACTAACAATTCGAAACACTAATAAAAAATGAAGACTCCCGAAAGTTATAAAAAAATAGATATCTAATGTGAAACAGACTAAAACGAGAAACAGAACCAACAAATATCGTCCTATCCTTTCGCAAACCTCAATATATCAGCGTATACCTACCTACTGGGAAATCCTTCAATTGCAGTGGAAAGGCAAAATTCATATCGGTGGACGATGCTATGAGGGAGGCCTGCACACAATAGTATTCCGAACTCCACAAGGCCGGTGCATTTTTAATGAAATTTCTGGGCTTTCCACAAAGCGGGTATGAATGAAAAAACTACGGCTTATTCTGTAACACGTGAGTGGAAACGCTCCTCGTTGAATGTGCTTTCACCAGTCACTGGCTGTTTGCTTTATATTCTCATTGCATGTCATTAAATTTTTCAATGAAATTGTTAGTCGTTAAAAATAATCGTATGTTTTACTTCAGTATTAAACATAGTTGCTATTTTTGTGGCTCGCTGTACACTAGTGTTTTATTATACAACATACTTTAAACATGTTTGTTTTTTTTAAATATCTTATAGACATATTCCAAAAAGTTTTAATTTAACTTGTAACTTTTCAAGCGACTTCATGAAACTGTTAAGTGAATTATTTGGCATCGTCAGAAGAAGCTTCTTATTGGTTGACCAGGAATACGAGTATAAAAAACCTCGCCATATTGCGGTAAACTCATGGAACTAATTTGTTTTACTGGCAATGCTTAGTTTCTAAACGTCAATCGTAAATTGTTTGTCAGTGAGTTTGAATGTCGCAGTTTGTCTAATTTTTGTATTTTTAATTTGAGTGTCTATTTTGTGCTAAAATTATAAAAACTATTCATATTCGTGAAAGAAAAGTGGTTTTCTATGTGCTAAAATAACATTTCGTATAAAATAATATTTATTTCCTTAAATAAAATTTCCGACATAGGTAGTTGTCGAAATGACAATAACAACATGAGCGTTACTATAGTTACTGTTGTCTGTGCTGTTGCCATAAAGAAGGAAACTTTAGCGCCCTCATGACAGGTTTTCTATTTTTCTGGTCAAGCAATAATTCAATTTTTTTGTATGTCTGTCACCTATAACTTTTTACTGAGTGCACCGATTTTAATATTTTTTTATTCGCAACATGGTGCTCGTCGTGTGGTCCCATTAAAAATTGAGCGATATCTTACATACAGTTTTTAGTTATCCTAATATACGTCGTGTATATTTATATGTGCCATAATTGTCGTTTTTGTTCATGTATAATATCGGACAAATAAGTTGACGAACACCTGACGGTAACTGGATACCATTGCCCACGAAGTCAAAGGTATCACCGATGCGTTGTCTGACAATAGAGAAGAAAAAGCAAGGCCTTTTATTATTCATGTTGAAATATTTAATTTAACTCAGCAAAGAGAACGCGAACCAAGCAGCAGGCGTAAACTTTCGGTTTAAGTCCCTATTTACTAAATATATGACTTGAGTATTTATGTGTTTTCTCCGTACTAGTAGAGCAGTTTTGGCATGCAATTTTTTTATAGTTCATAAAATACACTGTAATTTTTTTACTGCTTGCGCTGGCTTTGCATTGGATAGTTGCTCAAGTAAAGGTAAACATTGTAGGATATCCACAAATGTGACTGTTTCTGAATTTTTAAAAGGTACGTAGAGTTGGCTATATAATTCATAGCACATGTGATGTTTGAATGCATGTATGTAACAACAAGTATTGACAAATTGGTGACTTCTTAACTTTACAGTGTTGAGGTAAGTACTTATTTTGTTATCCCTCTGATATATTCCGTATCCGGATTCATAAATCAATATAGCCATTTCAGAAACAGACCTACAATAAATTGCATCGGAATTTCAAATTCTCTCCCTCAAAATAACATAAATATAGATAGATACAGGGATCTTTTCCCAGTACCGTTTCATTTCGGCTTTTAAATATTCTACATTTTTTATCGACATGATAAAAGCCCCTGCGTATATGCGACACTATTCTATGCGTTGTATCCCTTGATATTTGTAAGAAAGATTTAGAAATCGATAATAAATGTTTTTAAATCGAAATTATGAATTATAACAGGGTAACATAATGCACCTTAAGTACATCCATCAAATTGTATGTTTATGAAACTGATAAGTATCAATGTGACATTGTTAACAGATCAAATTATCTGGTGTTTTATCTGATAAAACAATTTTTAACCATGTCTCTATGACTGAATTTCTAAAATGAAATTTTGGTGCATGGCAATGAGTTCTGGTTGTAGGTACTTAGCTCATTAAAATATGAGTTTAACATTGACAAAAAGTAAAAGATATTTTCGTTCGGGACTGTTATGTAACCAGTGAACTATCACAACGCCAGGTGTGTTGTTTAATTGTCTTAAATGTGATTGATTAAAAATTCTGAATAGGTCATTAGATTCTTTCACTTTTGTCATAATAAAATAGGTATATAAGACTGTAAACTTTTAGCTCCACACTAGGATTCCCCCATGGACAACACACACCGAAACCGAAAACGGAAATCCACTCATTCTTATTACCTGAGTAATTCTGCCAGAAAGCGGCGCCCCCGCTCATGATGTCGACGGGCGGCGGCGGGTAGTTCCACTGCGGCTTGTCGGGCGTCCGCGGCGGCTCCCGCTGGAAGGGCGGTGAGCTGGTGGGCGGCTCCGCGCTCGGCGGCTTGCTGTCCGACCCGTTCTCCCGCTCCGTACGGTTCTCTTGCGACGCCGGCGTTAGATTCTCTGTTTAACAACAATACTCTTTTGTTATCCTGGTACTTTTCCCACCGATAACCTTCAAATTATCCAAAAGGTATTATTTATGGAAAGTCATTACAGAAACCATTACAATGTGTAAAAGTAACGTAAAAAGTATAATTATTGGATCCGTGCCCATTACCTACTCTTATAAAGTCGTGGCGGTAAAAGCCTTTACAGAACCTATGTAGCCGTAATAAATGAACTGCTAATAAATGTTAGTAGCAAACAGCGATTATGCAAGAAATTGAACTCGAATGCGTGTTAGTTCAGCACCCGAACCCTCGTTTCAAATGGCCTGCGAAACGATTTCCTGACACGGAGATTAGTACAAGCCTTCACTAGCGTTTACCACCCTTCTTACGTCACGCACTCCACATATTCTCGCAATCTGTAAAAGCGCAAAACGCTTAATTTCACAATGGAAAATATATCTCAAATGCTCGAGTATTACAGTTTAGTTTCGTGTACGTCACGAAGTGATACATGGCACTCGATAGGTTACGAGTTGTGAGTGAAGTTTTAGTTCGAAGAGATAGTTTGACAGACGGCAAGTTAACATGTCAGGGGCATAGCGCATTTCAGGTTGATACTTGTTAGATAATCTGATACTGATTGCCATTCAAACACAGTAAACTCGAAACTATGAACAAGTGCAATTTTAGATTTCGCATGGATATGTTTGATACGATCGATTTGAGATCGACACTAACATGTTTATACATAGATACTGTGCAGTTGTCTTGTTATTTCAACTTTGGTGATTGTTGGATCAGTTATTATTTCAAATAACCGTTCACTTTGAATTATCTCTAAACCCAATTTTAATAATCTATACTAATATTATAAAGCTGAAGAGTTTGTTTGTTTGTTTGTTTGTTTGTTTGTTTGTTTGGTTGAACGCGCTAATCTCAGGAACTACTGGTTCGAATTGAAATTTTTTTTTTGTGTTGAATAGACCTTTTATCGAGGAAGGCTTTAGGCTATATAACATCACGCTGCAACAATTAGGAGCGAAGAAATAATGGAAAATGTGGAAAAAACGGGGAAAATTATTCATTCTCGAGGGCTTTCGTTGCATGCGTTGCGAAAACGATTCAAGATACCAAAAATATATGTATGTAAGAATTATTTCTCTTGAAATGATCTAAAAAAATGTCCACGACAGTATATGTCTATCTTTTAAGATTAACACACTAGAACCGTTTTTATGGTAATCAAATTTGGTCGAACCCACTGCCATACCAAACTTGCCGCGTTTCCAAGTTTAATATGAATTAATCTTGCTGTGATCCTTTGCTACTTTGCTATTATTTTGTCGTAAGCTTTATTTCTAAGTTTAATTTAATTTAACCTGAATTAATTTTGGTGATAGTTTATTATCTTCCCGAAATTCCTACGGGAGCGGGACCTACGCGGTTGATACTTACGGGTCCCGAAGCGAAGCGAGGGCGGTTCGCTAGTATAACAATAAAATATCTATCTACACCTACATAACTTTTGATATTTAATAGGTAGACTTTCCCAACCCTTATTCAATCTTTTCTAACATCCTCACCTTACATCTTTACGAATATTATAGAGCTGAAGACTTTGTTTGATTTGAACGAGTTTTCGGGTATCAGTAATCAGAATACGAATTGAAAAAATATTTTTGTGTTGAATACTTACTTAGTTTATTTTCTAGGAAGGCTAGGAAGGCTAAGCTGTATAAAATCACGCTGCGACCAGGGGAGAAAATTGTAAAAATGGGATAGTATTTTATTCATTGTAACCGTAAAAACAAGATTCCGAGGGTGAAACGAGGGCCAGTCTGTTAGTTATAGATAAAATAGATAGAACATTCAGCAGGTTAGTTCCAAGTGGTACGCGGAAATGAAGACTAAGAAGTAGATGTCGATGTAAACGTCTATGTTCGTAGCAAGTAGTGTAGAAATGAGCACTAATTATTTATTTATTGTTAATTGAGTAAAAGTTTATGTAGTGTTCAATATTAGTATCTCACCAGTAACAATTCTGAGTATCTCAGCAGGCGCTCCCGATTGCTTCAAAGCTTCTTCTATTTTCTGCCGTCTCTTCAACTCCATTTCCAGTTGGTCTTGGACTTGTTGCCGCTGTTTTCGCTCTTTCTTTAGTCGTTTCTGGTACATTACTGCAAAGAAAAATTTATGTTTAGAATCATGAATATCCATGTACATTCCATCTATTCATAATATTTTTTGTGATAGGTAAGTAGGTCTGGCAATTATATTTTTTTCTTTAAGCCTTTTAAAGTAAAATCTCTCGGTACATTACTCGAGCTAGATTAAGACGCTAGCTATCGATTTCTCTCAAAGCTATAATCGTCGTCAAACTAAATATATTCATTACGTAATTGCGAAGTCAGATTTTATAAGTTTCAGGGCAATAACAGATGACCCATGTACATTAAATTGTTCTAGTTTCTTGTAGAAGTATTAGCAAATTTTTACGAACGTGTTTAAACAGGGAAATAAATTCGATCACTGCCCGCTTAACAACGAATCAATGCTAGTTAATTGTTATTTAAACGTCAGTAAATTTTACAATAAGATAAATTGCAAATTATCAGTACATCAGCAAACCTGTCTAGATAGTCTAGGCAGTGACCACCCTTTGGTTATCTTTGCGGTTAACCAGGAGTGCACGCATTGTTAGGTATATTCCGGTTTGGGGGGTAATAGAGCAAGTGAGGGATTATTGGCCAGAGGGTCTGGTTTGAGTGGCAGTGAGTGCACGTTGTAAGGTAAACTGAGCGATGTTTTAACAATAATAGTGCATTAGAAAGGTACACTTAACGTATTTATCAATTGTAAGTTTAGTTTAACTGAATTGACATGTTTAAAAATGTTAAACCTCAAATGCTTTTTGAACTAAATACGTATTCTGAAGGTATTTACAAATGAAATCATTACTTCATAAAGCATCCGAAACAAAACAAGTCATGAAAATAAACTTGCAATCGCCATGTTTTGATTTCACGTTCGCATGAGTATAAGCGATTGCCGAGTTAAGAAAATCACGAAAATTGCATCGTATATGCATCCCTTTCACTCTCGAGGTTACAGATGCATTGTTAATGAGTTAGCTTTCGACAAAACAGGTCAATCATTTTGATTCGCTTTAGTTTCTTTCGATATTGGATAAGCCCCGTCGATGATCGTACCGTTTGGTTTGGTGTTGCGTTTTCTCTTTCATGTCTATAATACTTTGATATTTTTGTCCTTATTACTCAGATGTATGAGTAACTCGAAGTGCAATGGACCTCCTACTAAAAACATCAGGTCTTCAAGACGATTTGCATAACGATATTCAGCAAAATATCCATGTTCGGGTGATTTAATCGCTATACGATTATGATAAATGTGATGAATGTTTTATAATTTGCCAAAACAAAACAAATTTTAATACAGTTTGTGAAATTGGACAAAATGAAAAGTATAATAACATAATATTAACATTTTTTACAGATAAATAAATGATACGAGTCGACATAAACATAATAATAACAAAATATTCATTGTTCCATACGTGTGAGCTTTACTTTTATTATTGAACATGAAACTAACAAACAGGTAATCATGGATATTTGAGTTAAGTACCTACTACACTTTAGATATAAAAAAATCTACTTTTTAATAAAATTAACATTGCAATTTTGAAACACGCACCTAACCTAACTCATATAGTTCGAACTAGCTAATGGAGGTTAAAAAACGTTTTCTCATTAAAGATTGGCTAGTAATTAATGTTGGTGCTAATGAAACGGTCGGGTTCACCAGTGATCGACTCCTGCGCATCATTTGTCATCTCTTGACCTCCGCCTCGGCCCGTAATGACGAACATTCGAATGCTTTATTTTTATTCCAATCTAAATACAGCTTAGAACTTAGCTTAGTTAACTAATTAAGATAACGATTTCTGCATGGGCGAAAGAAAACGATAACACTATTTAATAGTCATCAGTGAAATGGTTGACCTTTGCTAGTCTGATGATGAAGTATGCATTTATTCAATCGTGATAAATCAAATTATGAGCAAGAAATTTTATCATTAATGTATATCAAAACCTACCTACTACTTATTTATTTGTATGAATATAACATACGTATTTTTATAAATGGTAATAAAAGCCTTTAATTATTAAACTGTAATAAAAATTAATAGATTCAAGAACTAACAACAAGCTAAGTTAATTATAAATGTTATGCAATAAATTAAGCCCCTGTACTGTTTTACCGTAGAGGATTTTCTTTGTCTAGAGTCAAGAGCCAATGCTGCACATAGATTTTGGTCATGTTAATCATAAAATTGCTTCATTGAAACATTTTAAACATTAAACTATGTAAAAATTACGTGAATTATGACTAATTTGCTTTATCGCCTGAAGAGGAGCGGTAATTGTAAGCATCTAATGGTAAGTGATCGCTTACTGGATACATCACTACTCTGGATATAAACGCCATTACGTTTACTTAGACAACTTTCCAGCAAATAATTATGGCTGACTTAATTAATGTAATGGGTAGGTAACATTTCTGCGGCAAATAATAATTATTAATGAATAGTATAAGGTTATTAGTCATTAAGTATAATTAGAGTTTCAAAGCGTAGAACATAAAACATAAGTCAACAACTACTTGGAAAATTATAATGTGTGTATTGTTAGAGGACGTTATGTTTCGCCAATATAAAGCTGTTCATCCAGACGACCACTCGGTGGAAAATTCACCGGTCCGCCGAGTCCGAAAATCGATTCAGTTTAACACCTCTGAAAAACGGTTTCTCACTCGACTGCCGCTTATTTTTGGACCTTTCATCCCGTGTTATTTATCTATCTATGCGTGAACTTCTAATTACTCAAAGCCCACAACCATAACAAATTTTAACCGCTACCCTTACTCCTTTAAGTGCCTAAAGGTATCTTAAATAGATATTGTGTTGGATTTTTAAATGAAAGCATAGAAATGAAATTTTAAATGAATATTGATTTTAATGAAGCAGAAGCAATAACGGCGAAAGTCTTTGTTTTTTTAAGTCAATATTTGTCTATGGCTGGTCGGCATCGCTTTGTGACTTAATAATCCGCTCTGCAGCTTCTACACTGTTAAGTTCAAAAGCAAAGATGAATCGTAATATAATTCTTCAATCGATTATTTGAATTGACTTGTGAAAGGAGAATAGAACAAAAGTTTAAATCCTTTGTTGTCAGCTTTGCAGCCATCAATAGTTCTAATTTTAAAATACTTTGATCGTAGAATCTTATTCATTGTTCAATATTGTTCTTTTGACCTCATTTTTTAGGTCTTTCTGTAATTTACATGTCGATTCTGTCACTTAAAATCACAAATGGGTGTAATTTTATGGTTCCATAATTATTCCTGTGGCGGTATTTTAGATCACATCGTTTTTAATTAAATCTAAACTTGAAATATTTTTGACTGTTTTTCATAGAATCGTGTAAAAACAATAAAGGAGATGTACCAGAAAGTGTGTATAATGCGAAGCGAAACAATTCGACGACCGAGCGTATGAATAAAACGAACCACCGAAATATTGAAGGAATCCGTTCAAAGGGAAAAATGCAATAAAAAGTCCAACCCGATACAGAATGGGAGTGTGGTTAAAAAGCAACGAATGAATATGGTTGCGAACATCCGTTGCAGACAAAAGTTGGGCTACTTGACTATGCAAATTATATTTGCGGACCGCCGCGACTGAGAGCCGATCTCCTACGTTTCGTTTCACTTTTAGGCATATAACGTGTATTCTTTTCATATTTTCATCCGATTTCCTACCCCTCTTTCATTTTGTTCCGTTTTTAAGAGTCGCGGAACAATGCCGCTTTCCGCGGGGCTTATTCGCCGCGAGCCGTTTTCTTGCACACCGCGTCTTTCTTATTATTACATCTATCTATATCTTTATGTGTATCCAGTTCTCTGTTTGTAATATTTTTAACTCATAAATGGCTGATAGCGGCCCCTTGGGTCTCTTATACGAATAACATGTAAAACCGTCGCTACAACTTTATTTTTTACTTTCCTGTTATGCATAATATATTATGCCATAATTGTTTACATTTCTCTTCATTTTTATTTATTTTATGAATAAAGGTATTCTCAATAGGTTGTTGGCGCAAAGTATTCTACAAGATGAATCAATCGCAATAGTGAAATAATATTAATTTTGATTAGAAAAAAATCAGTATTATTTAATTGTGTTAAATGTAAATTAAGCCCTTTCTGGGATTTTTCAAAATGACAAAAATTATAAAAAAAGATATCCATAATATACTTATGTATAATTTATTATTGCAAACCAACCTCACAACTGCAGCTGCACGTACACGCATTTCATGCATGTACACTTACGTATACACACCTACCCATCAACACGACCATCCACACCCACACAAGCACTCATAGATACCCTCGAAACACACGCATAAGATTAATTAATAAAGTAATTACATTAAATAAATAATAAATAATTACATTAAATAGTGCAAGTAATAAATATATGTTGTATAATGTATGGATTTAAAGCTGTAAATGTAACTTAATAAATAAATAAATGCAAGTATGTGTTTATTATTTTGATTAAATTATTTTTAGTTCAATATTTTGATACGAGGTATAGTTACCGAATCACGGCTGTCAATAGGGCAAAATATAAACAGCTTGTGACGTCATTTGATAGTTCTGTCGGCGGCGCACCGTGCGACACAAACCGACTTTATGCCACTCACTCCCCTCGCAGTGGAGCTCAAGCTATTTAGATAAGTCTTTTTTATAGTTCTTTATTGAAAATAAATTGCCTAGAATAAAATCAGACATAGTCGGAATGGCTTTCCGATAGATGTGTATGAAATAATGGTTGTCAGATAAGATGCGGCAGTTATCATCGCGGCGTATGTTCGGGTGAAGCGTTGGTTATCGATTTCGAATTGCGTTTTGGGGTGGATAACAATAAATAATTATGAAATCGTGACTATTATATAAATATACATCTAGGAAAATAAACTGGACGAAGAGTCGAAATTAAATAAATAATCTTTGATACGTAAGTATAAGGTACATACTCATACCTTGCATTAGGATTTCACGAGCGGAATGGACAACACATTGTTAATACCCATGAGCTAAAAAAATCATTACACTGTCACCTAAATATCTGTCCGAGCAAGGAATCAAATCCGACACCCCTCGCTTTGTAGGCAGGATCATCGTCTAGGCTACGGGGTGGTCTAAATAATTATAATGACAATCCGTTTAATATTATTTTAAATTATATTCAAAAACCTATTATCCAAATGCATATTAGGTATGTAATATAATCGTGATTTAATTTAAAAAAGTTTGCAATTACTCGTAATTCAAAAAACATTAACTTTTACTACCAATCACCGTAAACTGTATTCAATAAGTGATCATAATTGAATGCCCAATAAAAGGTAGTCACGTTATTTTCCGCGAGAATGTCTATTTTATGTGAACATTACTAAAACTGTCCACGCCATGTCCCTATCTACGTCCGCTGACAACCGTTTAGCTTTTTATCTATTTCCTCTGTTTTATTTCGGAAAATTTATGAGGCGAGTGGCTCCTGCGATAAACATTTTCCTCAAAATTGTGTGGATTATTGTTGTTGTCGGACGAGTGGGGACTCTAAGTTACGAGCCGCCGCTGACCTTCACCAATAACACGCGATACATTTACGTACTGCTGCTTATGATTCTTTTGATAAAGCGCCGAAAAAGATCTTACTTTGTTTACAGCCCCTATATCATATTATAGTTTATCAGTATATTGTAGCGTTATATAAAATTCTGTTGATAGATACTTGTTTGAATATCTAGAACTTAAAAAAAAAACGTTGTTTGTTTGTCTACTGAAACATGACATTCCACTTTATATTATGAATCAACAATAAAGGGCGTATAGAAAGATTTTTTATGAAAAAGAAAGAAAAGAATATCGCAAGCACTTTTATCAAACCGATCAAAGGGCCGGTCGGACATTCCGACTTCTTACGACGTTAGTAAAAAATACAATCTCTCTTTATAGTTACCATTCCACTGGTTATTATATCCGTATCGATACGGCTAAACTTACGGAGCGTGAAATGTTCGATTCTCGATATTGCAGCCCCCGGCACCGACCGCTCATTTCGGACAATTTAAACTTAAAATCCACTTCTTATAGATTAGAGTGCGTGTTTGAATATTTTTATTGCGCTCAATCGATACTGATAACATCTGCATGTGCTTATTGTAAGACTTATTTATGCTAAACCCACTCGATGGCCAATAAACTAGGTCTTATCTTGTTGTTTTAAGGTTATATTTGCCTTGTAGGTATATATGACTAAATAGAAGAGCAATTAATCAAACCATTTCGTGTAAATAAAGTAGGTATGATGTACAATACCTAATTGTTGGCGCGAGTAATATCGATTTTTATTGGGCGATTTTACTGATAGAGATATTTTTTGTGAAGACAATAAAAGAAACTAGATGAGAGCGTTATGGTCAAGTTATTAACAAATTTTGTACTTAAAACCATTTTTATTAAATAATAGCAATTCATGTAAGTTTATCTAAGGAATAAGTCAGTTTGAGATTTAGTTCAAATACCTACCAACGTACATAAGCTTTTAAAGAAAATAATTTTAGCTATTGATGATAACTATAATTTGAATACATTAATTTTAAATTAGGTATCGTGATATTTCATACCTGCAATAAATGTAAAAGCACTATATTTACACGTATCTGTCCCAATCATTCCTATTAGGTACCTAATTCATACCTCCCTACCAAAATAAGGTGCAGATCAGTATATTATTATAGGCTTAATAGTAGTTATCATATAAAAGGAAAAAGCAAACGATTAGTCCATAAGTGCAGTTACATAAAAACCATTCTGAAAATGAGCGGAATGTGTGGGTGTTCGAATATTCCATTATTTTCGTTGGTATGGTTCAACGGACCACGCTTCCTGCGACATCCGTGTGGTCGAAACGTGACACCATTTATTAATATGCCTGAATTAATAATATTGTAGATATTCCCTGGCAGGGGCCTTAGTATCGCGTGCGAATGATGTTACTGTAAGGCTTCGGTGCATCGTTTTGAGAAAATATCGATTTACATTCGATTCGACACAATGTAGTAGACAAAGTAATGCGAGTTTGTAATTATAACACTTACGATGCTACGTGTATGATCATCAGTTTATTCTTTAAATTAAAACCTTAATATTCATTGATTCGATATAGGGCAGTAAATGGGCAGTAAATTATTCTAATTCCTTTCGTCATCATAATGTGCAAACAAGTCATCAAATGCCGGACATAATATATCGATATTTCGATGCCGCTATAATGTCATGTTTATGTCATATTTTATAGTATTGACCCGATATAACAAAAATTGAACGGTGTGACCGTAAAAATATTTAATCATTATTTATGAGCTATAGGACATTTAACAAGGAATATTTATTGCACGATATTAAAAGTAAAATAAGTATCTAATAATAATTGTAATATTAACGCAATGAATTCTATCATTAGAGAAGTCAAGGGGGTTTTTCATTATGTCCAGGATTCACTCATATTTCGACTTGGGAAAATGAAATTTAATACAGCATAGCAACGTAATTTACTTTCTAAATGAACTCAGTCAAATAATGGTTCTAAAAATATATTATTTTGTAAACGACCTTTGCGCTAAAATATAATGCGGTAAATGTAAGTTCGTTTATTATAATAATGCATGAAATGAATTTTAGACGGATTAGAAATAATCATAAAAGTAAAATAGCCCCATCTTTTTGTATGACGTGACGTGATATGACATGAACTAAAATTATTTACATACAAAACATAACACAATACCACGAAACGTCGAGGATCATATTTTCGTTCATGAAATTGATTAGAATTAGAATTCAAATTGTAATTGAAACTTCATAACATCTGGTTAATATTACCGATTGCCAAATAATATATTAATGAAATAAATATAAATGAGGCGCCTACAAAGGACAGAGCAAACAACATACAATAAAAAAGTTAAACAGTTTTAGGTCTATAGGATTCGTGCAATATCGTAAAACACAGGCCCAGGTAAAAATCTACAAATATTGACAATGGATGATTGCAACCGGCTACCCAGAGATCCCCTCGGCAAACTGCGAATTAAAATGGGGACGAGAAAAATTAATCCTAATGCGATTTTAATGAACCCGAAATGAACGAATGCAATAATGAATTGTTAAGCCGCAGGTTACTTCTTTTTGTATGTATTAAAGTAGAATGGAATGAAAAACGAAAAAGGCATCCAACTTACTAACGCGCTCCGATATGCATTTGAATCTGAAATATGTATGTCTCTACATCTCAACAGAATTTTATTTGTTAAAAATCAAATCACATTTTTATAAATCTACATGCTTACATTTCGCCACATGTATTTAATTACTTATCGTTATATTGAATTACAGTTCGTTGCTTTGCTCTTTAAATAAGGATACGACGAAACCGCCGGGCTTAAACGTAGACGAGATAAAATGTAATAATAATTAAGGCAGAACATTGCACAAAGACGCGCGCCTTAACATCGAGTATAAAGCACACAAGCGCTGAAAATGTACACCTGAAGTCTGTACCCGCTTTTGCATTAACGAATGCGGAAGCGGCGCTGTGCATACAGGACGCGTTGCATCCTCCCTTTCCTCCGTTGCTGGATGCCCCCTCCTCTCCCCCCACCTCGGAGTGTGCCTCTCGCTCGAACCAGACGCCTTCAGCGGCACACCATGTCCCACCCGTGCGTTCATTACCTCGACGCGGCGGCGACCCAACAATTCAAGTTTGCTTTCAGCCACACAATCTACGCTAGCAGACTGACTAGACTACACCCGTCCGTATACCGACCACTCGAATAATAAAGATGCAGAAATTAACCCGACCGCACTGAAAAAGAGGAAACTAAGTGAAGCTATCTCGAGTTGAATGGAGGTAATGCAACGCGAGCACTTGTACAACGAATGAAAGAAACTCGTCGGGAACGAGATGAGTTTGTTGAAACAGAGGGTAAATGTCAACCACGGAATAAAAACAGTCAACAGATAAATGCAAACGATAAACACATGTACGAACTGAATAAGCGAGATATGAAAGGTCCTGTTTACTCACTTCAATTCGAATTCAAGTTGGGGAACACACAAGAATTTATATTTAGTTCCTAAGTCTCGATGTTACAACAAGTCGAAATCAATAAAGTTCCACGCTAATATTGCTCTAGCCCATAAAATATTCAATTACGCATAAGCACACATTTACTAAGGCCAACAACGACCACGCGGCACCCCCATTAAAGATGCCTAAGGGCCATTTAATCGGTCAGAGGATGTAAATTCGCTGGCCCCAAAACAAATATCCCGAAACTAATAAGGAAACGAAATATGTAAATCGTCTGCCATATTGTTTCACAAGTGAAATCTTCCTTTAATCTTATAACAAATCCGTGTCCAAATGGTCGGTCCGGGCGAAATTTGAATAAAGGAGGGAACAGGCAAGGGTCAGGTCGAGTCGAAACCTCGTCTGCGAGGTTGCCGGTAAACGTATGCAAGACACGCACAGACGAGATAGGAGCCATAATGTTGTCCTATGCACATATTGCAACAAATTAGTTGCCGACTTGTAAACAAGGTGGAGGAAAGTAAGGCTAAGACGTCGTCGGTGGGTAGTTTGCATGGATATGAGACCGGCAATATGGAGGTCCGCAGCTGCTGGCTGTACTCATTAAGATGTTTTATGGTCGGCCCGCCGGACCGTGTTGCCAATTTAAGGTATTTCTATGCGGGACGGCGCCACGTTATAGTTTGGCTTCCGATTATGGGATTAAGGATATCCTTTTAAAGTATTATTCTAATAATTGCTGGGTCATTACGAGGTTCGTGTTTCTCGTTACTCCCCAGGTACCTACTGTTGAAGAGTATTTTCATGATAATATCATTAACGTTTCCTATGTACAAAATAAGAAACGTCGAAAAGTGTTCAAATCAAATACAAAAATAAAGGAGCTATATATCGTACTAAAACCCAATTTCGTTCGATCTACCGTATACCTATTCGTTGTGTGGAAAGTAAATCAAAGGGTGTTGAAACTTTACACCCACTTAAAGCCGGACACAGTAATAAAGCGTTCGAAGTTCGCCAAGCCTGGATATCAAATGGGGCCCCCTAGTCGAATTTGATCAGGAGAAAATTAAAAGTTCACAGATGCCGGGTGCATGTGAACTCTAGAAATGATTGATAGAACGATGGCTTAAGCGCTTGTTACAATACTCAACTCATTTGCTTATACTTTTCATAAACAGATTTACATTTATGGATTCATCATTTTCGCAGTATGCTATACTATAGTATTTGTATTCTGAAGTTCCGTCGTATACAACCCCTTGTTCTCGTATGTTATAAGATTTCTGTTCATATGTTCCGCGGAATAATTGTTCCAACTCCATCTTAGACATCTAACACCACAATAGTGAAATCTTACAAACTCCTGCTTACTTATGGCCAAACCTAATTGAGAAACTTGCCTTCGTAGCAGTTTGATCATTCAATCTAAAGTTTACAAATGTTTCGTTGAATGTAGAATTTATATAGGAATACGTAGGCAGGCAAATTGTAAATTGGCCCATACCGTTAGTAAAGAGTACATTTTGTTTCATTATTAAAAAAACCTTAATTATTGTAATTTTATACGAATAATGATTAAACGCACCACTAAATTGAAACGCATCAACGTTATTTTCACTTTGTTTTTATGAAAAGCTCATGCTAAGTAAGATGCCAATAGTGCATTGTATGTGTGTGAAAATCGTCACTGGAAATTGGTCAGTTATATGTAGTATACGTATTACTCACAAATTGCTAGTTTCTTTAGAGGTAATTTGATATCGGTCACTATTAAGGGTTGAATAATTACAGTTGAGTCTTACTTTGCTTTGAAACAATAAACTTACGGAATCGCATAAGTAACATTGTAAGCACGTTCAACAATGTTTCATTAAGATTTTATACACGTGGTTCAATATCAAGATGTCAGGAGGGAGTACCTAAAAGTAATTTACAAAGGGTATAGTTGTATTACACAACCCTAGTCCATTTGACACCGCAAAGACATTTTCTGAGTGCGATGGCCCTAATCGAGGACGAATTAATTGTTTCTAAAGAGGTGATTCTGCCGAATATATTCCTTGATTAAGTGAACAGGTTGGACCCAAGAACGAGGGGTTATTATATAATTTATTGTCTACCAACTATTCGTGAGGGGCACTGCTCAAACGTTCAGCTAAGATTGTGCAAAGTTTTGTTATGTTATATTGTTACAGTCAACTTGGTCCATGAAACTTAAATGAATTCGTACGGAGGTCCAATCGGGGTAATTTAACCTAGACTTGAACACAAACTTTAACCTGTACGTACTTTGTAAATTGATGTTTGTGTAGTTGGAATCGCGAAAAAGCAAAAATTAAAAAATACGTCATTGAAGCATTTAAATTGTTTTCATTTTATGGCTTTGAAAGTACTTTCCATCCTGTCACTGGTTAATTACTCTGGCTGCCCATTCACGCTCAAAAATCACTCTCAATCGAGTCAAGTGGGACAAAATAAAAGGTGAATTCATCACGGGGGTGCGATTCGCACCCCTGTCGGGAAACCAAGGCGGGAAACGTATGTCCGGTCCATTTGTACACACTAACAGGTGCCGACAGTTTATTAAATTAAATGGTGTGCGAGATCAGAAGTGAATCCGAACTGAAAGAGCAATCGCGCCAAATAGACTTGTATTGATTTATTATTAGGTGTTTGTTTTATTGCTTTCGTATCTTATTATCTTTAGTTGTTTTGGAGAATCTAAACGTCTTTAATATATGCAGATGTGCTGAGTTTTTTTTGTTGTTTAACAATTTAATATGCTACTTTAAGAAACCTTGTTAACAGTAGTGTAAAGAGCGAGTGTTAAATGCGTATGAATTGTTTTGTACAATAGAGAGATATAAATTTAACCGTTTTGATATAATCTTACTTGTTATTTTAGGTTTCAATTTTATTTGCATCAAGATCAGGAACTTTTTCACCAAATACTTGTTACTGAGTCTGTTGACTGTCTGTCTGTCTACTTACTTGTTGACAGTACTTTGTACTTACCAATAGGTAAGTTAATCATAATTATGTTGGGTGGTTATTGATTCTATTTTACTGGCATGTAGAATTTCTCACGGCGAAACAATTTCCTCCGCTGTTTCCCCCAAATTATTTAATACCAATCTATCAATGATGAACTTTTCAATCACACTGTTCAATTAAAGAGAAAGCATTTTGCCGTCCGTACGTAAATATGCAGTTTTTTACCAATCACTTCATATAGTAAAGTGACCTAACAAAGTAAGTGTTATTGCAATCGAGGTATAATGCATTTTTAAGAGGATTGGTCTCCGTTACGAGTATACTTTTGAGTGAAAGGTATCTTATTTTATATTTTATGCATTAGACGATAACATACTTATAGTTTTTTAAATGTTTATTGGTTTAGTGATTTTTTTCAAAGTTTTTGGTTGAAAACACCAGGAGCAGGGGAAGACAGAGCCCAATTTCTAGAATAAACGGAAGTAGTACCTAATGCATGTCATAAAACTGCAGGCATTCTTTACACAATTAATTTTCTCTAAAGTTACGTCTGTAAAATGTAGCTGATAGTCTTATCAGCTACAGTCTTTGCTTGTTTTCGGGCAACTTATGCAATATAAATTGATCAACAGAGAAATAAACCATAATCACTTTTGGGATAGCTTTACATAAGCAATATTTTTACATAATAAAAAGACGTTGACACAAAGATGAGCTACATTTACCTAATTAATAATGGATACGAAGTCTAGTCTATATTTATTTAATATTAGGCATACTAAGTGCTATCATGCTTAAAACAGAATTCTTTTAATTCAATCAAAATTAAAATGTGACTCATAAGATTTAAAGTAGGTATTCCTCTGTTTGATAAGTGCAGTACCTATGCGTTGATTTCATAAATGCTTTCATGACCCTCAGCATACGTCCTGGAAGGGTTATTACGAATCAATTTCAGCTCGTGTTATTTAATTATGGCGAAGGGGTAGCGAATAATTCATTTTCGGTGAAATGTTCTAGCGCATCACAAAAATGACGAGTTCGACATTCTTTAATTTGTGGTGCTGTAACAGACCAATTTTGCCTTTGAAAATTCACTTAAAAATACCATTGGCCCATTTATTAACGCGATGTCCTACGTGAGCGAGGAATACTATGAGATGAAATGAAAACCTTAACTTCTTTAATATTAAAGCAAATGTTATGAGTACTACTTGGTTTCTATATCTTAATATATATGACGGAGGTAGGTAGTAAACCTATGATACTGGTTTGATGCGATTAATCTGTACGCGATGATTAATAGTCAATCGGATAGATGTCAATAGAATTGGAAAATAATAAAATAAGGAAATGAATGTCTACCGGTGTGATATCTTGTAAAAGCTCCTTCTATGTTGAAATGCCGTGAATATCCAATATCTAATAGTAAATAACGTGTGAACCGCGTGTGCGAGTGGATCGATCGATAAATCAATATCGTAATGCCGTGAAGTATATCAAACATGTCGTGAAACCAAAGTAAACCCTAAACCGAGTATTTATACTGAGCCGAAGAGATCATTGAATAAAGCAGTTGTTTACGTGTGATTGGCTCATCCTGTGTTTCATTTGATATCCTGAGCTCACGTCCTGACATATGAAAGAAGCCAACATTGCTTATTTAGTCAAGAATACCTATCTGGAATGTAAATAGTACGAATGAACGCCACTCTACTACTGGACCCGATTTCAGAAGTGGATAAAGAATCCTGAATTTTTTTTGTGGATAAGGCTAAGATTGCCATCTGTCATGTCAGCAATTCTCATCACTGGTCCATGGAAATGAGGCTTATGTTTACGAAACATTGAATGAGAAATATTTTGATAAAAAGCGATAGAAATTTAAAAGAGGAAATTACACGTAATAATCCATAATTTTGAAAGTGTGTTTTGAGAAAAGAAATGACAACCTAAGAATTCTGTGTCACACAAACATGACATGTCATACAGTTCAAAATAAGTACCTATCACAAAGAAGATCTCTGCTAACTTGAGATACCAAGGGAGTGAGAGTTTAAAATAAATTGGTTAAAGCAAGTTTTGAATATTGTGGAATACAATAATTTTTGTTTATGAGCATTCTATGTGAGGAAAAAGGAATCTGCAACAATACTTAACACAAATCCATTCAGAGAGAATTGTACTTGGAATTGCAATGCTTTAAGTGTTGTTACACTACGCTTCTGGATATCAGGTGATTTCTGTTTTGTTTTATTCATTGGGTTATTGAGGACCTTTAATGAAGTTGGTTATTGATCTGAATAATTAGAAAGTCTGTGTAGAAAATCCTAAATTGATATGCCTGTATGGTAATTCTATTGATAGGACTATGTGGCAAATCTATTGACAGGCCTCTGTGGCAATATTGTTGATAGGCCTGAGTGTCAAATCTTTGAGAGATCCGTGTGGCATATCTATTGAGGATCCATGTGTTACCTTTTTAAAGACGTTTTCGGGGCTTAGCTGTTCAAACGCCTCTGTGGCATAACTGAACACGAATGCCTGCGTGTTATACCCATACTGATGCAGAAGTTGAAACACATGAGGTCGTGTGTGGATGTAGGACAGCCGTAACGTTGAACGTTGATTATTATTTAGTAGGTCAGGAAGGGCCGAGCGTGGAGAGATACTCGCGTATGTGTTTTGTTGTTACAGGTAATCTTCAATGCCTCATGCGTGTTGCCGCTGGTAGAGCGTGCTCGAGGATGGATCACGGGAAGATGCCGAAACGCATAACGGTTTTAGGGCGGTGACGTACCGATTAGAGTTATATACGGTAACGACGTACCGAGTAAAAGTTAAAACAAATCGCGCAAATAATAAATTGGTAATTTTGTTCTAAATAAGTGTTGTTATGTTATGGAGTTTCTTCTCACTCGCTTCTTCTCCATAGCGACACTAGCGAAGCGAGTGGTAGCTTACGGTAGTCAGGGTTAAAAAATGCAAACAAAGTTTTTGAAATCCACTCGCAGCAGTAGCAGCAATAGTCATTTTTGATGTTAAAAATTTTGAGTTTTGTTTTGAATTGAAGTAATTGAAAATTACGGGTCGAGCAATTGAGATGGTAATATTAACAGGGCGGAGCATCACCCGAGGACGGGCGATGAGTCAGCGATGGCCGTGACGGAGGTAGGTAGTAAACCTATGATACTGGTTTGATGCGATTAATCTGTACGCGATGATTAATAGTCAATCGGATAGATGTCAATAGAATTGGAAAATAATAAAATAAGGAAATGAATGTCTACTGGTGTGATATCTTGTAAAAGCTCCTTCTATGTTGAAATGCCGTGAATATCCAATATCTAATAGTAAATAACGTGTGAACCGCGTGTGCGAGTGGATCGATCGATAAATCAATATCGTAATGCCGTGAAGTATATCAAACATGTCGTGATACCAAAGTAAACCCTAAACCGAGTATTTATACTGAGCCGAAGAGATCATTGAATAAAGCAGTTGTTTACGTGTGATTGGCTCATCCTGTGTTTCATTTGATATCCTGAGCTCACGTCCTGACATATGAAAGAAGCCAACATTGCTTATTTAGTCAAGAATACCTATCTGGAATGTAAATAGTACGAATGAACGCCACTCTACTACTGGACCCGATTTATATAAATCTCGTGTCACAATGTTGGTCCGCGATGGACTCCTAAACCACTTAACCGATTATAATAAAATTCGCATTATAATAAAATGCGAAGCCGGGGCGGGTAGCTAGTTAATAATATAAAGCTGTGGACTTTGGTGTGGTTTTTGTTTGTTTTTTTTGAACGTGCTAATCTCAAGAACTACTGTTTTGAATTGAAAAAATATTTTTGTAGTTGAATAGTCCATTTATTAAGAAATGCTATATTACACATCATAAGGCTACATCACGCTAGGATCAAAAGGAGCGTAGCAAAAGGTTTCCCGAAGCGAAGCAAGGGCGTCTTCTTGTCTATGATTAAAATATTTTGTAGCTGTTTTTTCTCCTTCATTAAAGGTCCACTGAACTCGATATAAAATGAAAATTACCTATTGAAAGGCATTTATAATCGTAGTGCACATTTAATTTACATTAACAAACGAATGAAGTTTAAATTTTGGCAATCTACAGACATCATTCTCTTATACATATATTGGCTACCGAATTAAATTTTTACAAATACTCGTAGCGAGCAATAAGAAGATCGGTAATAACGTACCGGACGGGATAAACAAGCAGACGAATTCTCGATAAAAACCAATAAGCCGATAAACCGGCGGGGTTTGAAGCATAAAACGTCTATTTGTTGCTGAATGAGAGCGTAAACGGAATCATCTTTCACGCGCCGTCGCGACCGTTCCACAGATGAAAACAGAATGTATTTTATTGACTACCATGTCGGAGCAAGTGTTAATAGACGCCTTGAGAACTACTAATGAGAATATTTAGCAAGAGAAGTTATTTTACAGGGCAAAGCTTATTTGTTAGCTGTATTTTTTTTAAGAATGTGATATTCGTTAATATGGGTTAAACGCAAACATAATTAAATTCAACATAATGCAAATAGTCCATTGAAATGTTACATTTTTTAGGCCTAACCTTGCGTTTTTTAGAGGACGCAATTTTATTTTTTTGATGTGTAGGGGGGGTCAGTGTAAAGCTAAAACCAAGTTTGTGGGGTCGCCACCCTTGTCCCACGGCCGCCATCTTGAAAATAGGGGTTGAAACGGTTTTATGATATATCTTTTAAACTATTTATTTGATAAAAAAAAATTGTTAACATTTTTTGTTGCAAATTAAATTCTCTACAACTTTGGTCCAGTAACTTTTTATCGTAGAACTATAAATAAAAAAGTTATAAGCGAAAATCTTCAGAAATTCGAGAATATGTAGCACAACTAAAAGATATAGGTTAAACGACAACTTCAACACAATGTTATTAGCTATTCTTACAACAACAGAGGTTAGGAATAATAATAACAATAGCAGGCAGCTGTTCTTTTGTTCCCTCATGGTCACTTGGGTATTTTCTACCTGAACAGTATTCCCGGTAACGGCCATCAGATTTAAAATTATTTTAAAAATCAATAATTGTTAAATCCTGTTATGGAGTGAGAAAGAGTCAATAATTAATTATTAATAATATTACTACATTTGTAATTAAAAAAGTTATAATAACAAAATAAAAAAAAACAATAACTGATGACATATTATTAGTACACACATATAATATAGGTATAGTTAAGAGTACTAAACAATAGTACTCACTTCGGAGCGCTGTAAAACCTTAGCTATTAACTTAATGAAAAAATGATGCAAATAAAAGTTGTTCCTCAAAAAACGATCTACAAAAATGGTCTGATATTATTTTTTCGTAAAATGATAAAAAAAAAGTTATATCGAAAAATATAATTTTTTTTCTCGAATTTCTGAAGATTTTCGCTTATAACTTTTTTATTTATAGTTCTACGATAAAAAGTTACTGGACCAAAGTTGTAGAGAATTTAATTTGCAACAAAAAATGTTAACAAATTTTTTTTATCAAATAAATAGTTTAAGAGATATATCATAAAAACCGTTTCAACCCCTATTTTCAAGATGGCGGCCGTGGGACAAGGGTGGCGACCCCACAAACTTGGTTTTAGCTTTACACTTACCCCCCCTACACATCAAAAAAATAAAATTGCGTCCTCTAAAAAACGCAACCCCAAATGTAACTTTTCAATGGACTAAAACGAATAACCTTTTTATAACGGAATTAGTGTTATTAGAGAACTTTAGAACTGCTAATGAGAATATTTATAAAGTGAAATAATTTTACATTCCTGGCATACATGCTTATTCTTCAAGTAGTTATGTATGTATTTTTTTTTAACAATTAGATTTTTGTTAACTAGGATTAAATCGGTAAATGTATCGTGAAATGTAAATTATTGTGAATTTCAAATGTTGACATAGCTACGTAAACTTTATTAGCAAAATTCACACGTACAAACGTTAACGAAATGATAAAAACTTATTGTTCAGCTTCAGATTCAAGTCGAACATAACTCTAGGAGGTAGACAAAACAAGTTCGCTGCTCACAAACACTACACAGGGCAGTAAACTTCAGACAGATCCACGTAACAGTAACACGTAGCCATGTTAGCGTTAAACATGATATTGGCAACATAAATAAATACGATATCCTGCAGTCAAAGCACCGTAATGGCTTCAACATCACTTCTGCTACTCGTGTGTGGTCTCGCGGTAAACAAAGATCTTAATGACCGCTTACTCTCACGTAAACAATTTATTAGTCCGCAATCGACTTACTACTTGCAGTTACATCGATTCGCGTATCGGATGCTTGTTATGCATTCGATGAATTGATCGGGCACTTTATGTCGCCTGTAGATAGTTAAGTTATTGCCGTTAAGAAAGATTTTATTACAATTGCGATATTGTTGTTTATTGACTTTTGAGGACAGAAAAGATATTAGTAATCGACCCTTTTAGAAGAGGCTATAGAATATATTTGTAGACTTTATTGAAAAAGAAAGGTCCGGTTAAGCCTGTAATATTAGCAGCCGTCACTGTAATTAATGACCATGCTCCACATTCATGAGAAAACGATTATAAAGACAGAGTTTAAAAATTACAATCGGACATGACACAAATGAGACACTCTAGCATGAATATGAAGGGATGGTTCATTGCGAAATAGGTTATATACCAGTTTATATTTACGTATAAGTACCGCTGTAAGGGTAAAATTATAGATCAATAAGCAATTTCACCAAGACACCGGATGCGGTCTACTGGGCACAAGTTCAATTATTATTGAATTTCCGACGCGTGGGGCGAGAGCGGGCGGAAACATGGAGGTCGTGAATCCTTACTTCCATTTAAATTATAAATACTGTAATATTTCAAGGTCTACATAACACTAGGTCTTCCTTATTTTGATGTTTTCGCAGTTTCAAAAACTACTATTGAGCTTATAACTCTTAAAAGCTAGTAAGCTAAAATTCTTACCAACAGAAATTGAGATACAAAAACAATTATGAAAAGATAAATAAAATGTAATAATTAGGGGCCCGCTCCAGTAACTCATTCACTGAACTGTTCAGAAAGTCACGACATAAATTCTTGTTCTGTTTGTTTGTATAATTAATGCGAAAAACTTCTCCTGTAATTATAATCCGACTCTCTGTTGTTATTTCATCAAAATGGCATTACGAAGGGTTACTTCTTCGGGGTTTCCTACCAATTTTATTCGAGTTGTATTCTTGACTGGTTAATTTAACTGTTGCTTAATCGATTTTGAAAACTTTTGTTCAATGAACATAATCAATTGATTGCAATATGTAGTCTCGCAGGGTAACAGTATATTTTTATTACATTTTTACGTAGGTATCCATGTTTTTTTGTAATTTTTAATTGATTTCTTCTGCTTAGTGAAAATAAATATCAGAGCTAATGGATATAGTTATGCTTTGTGTAGAACCCCTCCGAGATTTGAGAAAAAAAAACAGTTTTATTTTTGAAAATATAATGTAGTTAAATGCCTGGCCTATCTTTTAATTAAGAAATTTTTTAAGTAATTTTTTAAGAAATTTTCTGTGGCTAAATAAATGAGTACCTAGGTTGTAATATTTCCGATGATCGTATTTACGTCGTCCTACTACTTTAAGTTTACGCGATGGAAGGGCAGTCAATTAATCTATCCAAAACGTTTGTTTTGAAAAGTTTGAAAGAACATGATTTCAACACAGCTAGGCGCGGACACCGCACGGGTGGGCACATTACCTCCGGTGGCCAGCTGACTCACTCGGTGTCGCCAGTTTTGAGCACAGTCTAACTCCCAACGGCTCGACTAACACGCAACTCTGCGGCTCACTAGTTCCTACGCTCCAATGGCCAATTTCGAAAATGTACCTAAAATTTTGTGCAATTTCAATACCCTCATTCGTCTGATTTTACCCCTTTTAGCGAAGAACTTCAGCATTCTTATTTTTATTTCGAATAGACAAATGGAGTAGTTGAGTAGAATAACTTAAAAAATTAACAATAATAACATATACCTAACGGTAGCTATGATTTGTAATAATACAATTTACTTATTAGTTGCATTAATATTAAATTAAATTAATTTATATTTTTATCATTTATATCTCTAAAAAATCAAAATGCAAATGAATCGGAAATTGCGATTCTTAACAAATCGTTATAGTGAGTGTGGCAAGTTCAGTATCAGATTACAAATACGATATGTTCGACACATGGCGCGTGCAGTCGATTGAAGCGAAATCGACAATTCGAACATGGTAAAGTCGACACGAACACGCCGAGATTTACAAAAGTATACCTAGGCTAATAATATTTATTGCAGATAAAATAATATAAAATATTGAAGAATAAAGCTAAAGATAATTTCACCAACAATATTTTTATAAAATTTTCTTCACTGGAAGTAATGTTTACCTTTGGAAAAAGTTGCCTTCAAAATGGATATCGATAAACCACTGAAAATACGCTGATTACATGATCTTTTGTACTAAAAAAATTAAGTTAAAATATTTTTGGTTTTGGTTACAATAGGGAAATATAATATTCAAATTACATTAAAACGTCTTCTAACAATTTCACACACAATCATAAATTCTAATTTAACGCGTTCGCGGATCTTGTTACCGTGTTGCCTTCAGTTTCACAGACTCATTGTATGTAACTCCCAAGACAACGCAGCCCCACAACACGTATACAAAATTAATTAGACAAAACCTCCCGCTCTTGTAATATTTTATTATTATTTCCGCTACTGAGATTTTATTAGCGTGTTATATTTATTATTCTCTCCTGCGGCGGATCTGAATAGCAGCTTGATTATCATTATTTCTGTATGGATGTGTTCTCTTCAACTACAAGTTCGTAATTACAGAAGTTGTAATTACAAGGTTGCTTACATTGTGAAACCTTGGTCGGCTTTCATTTCGTTATCTCGTTGTGAATGTTGATGGTTTGTTAAATTAAACGTCGTATAGGTAAATGCTATTTTCAATATTAAATCCTTAAATAATACGCCCAGGTTCTACGTTCTGGTTTTATTCACGATTTTGTACAGTAAGCTCGTCCTTAACTTTAATTAGAAACTATTAGTAAAGGCGAACATCATTTCCCAGAATTCATTGACCAATAGAAATTAAAATTTCGGTCCTGTGAGACTTCAAGAAAACATAAATGTCAGAAAATTAATAATATAAACTAATAGTACGAATAAATTGAATATCTAATTTACATAAGTGTGAAAGAACCTGAAGCCCTGGACTTCGTCCGCGAAAATATGACCCCCAAGAGTCTCAAGTCACAAGTCCTGCGATGGAGGTAACCCATTCAAATCTCTCGCGACTTGCATGCCATTTTATTAAATAGATGTAACAAATAATAGTTTAAGACTTTATTATGGGCTGTAATCGTAGTGTAAGGGCAACAATCTATGTAAATGATTACGACCAAAAATAATTTCTACCTTACCATTTCTACTCAGTGTTCGGTTTCATTGCAATAAAGAACTTTGGGGGCAATTAAACGCCCGTGCCATTCCGGTTTAGGTAACGGACACAAAAACTATTTTCATATAAGGTAGTCCATTTGTGTTGTGTGCGGCGCGAGCAACATCGGATTCTACTTAGCGGTGAAATGTGTAATGCAGTGCTTCGCTTTCGGCCGAGTCCTCCTGTGGAAGCTTTAGTGTTCTTAACACCTCTTAACTGTTACTGTACAACGTAGATGCGATTTTTAGAATCAAATTTCTAAGCCTGATCCAATGTTAGCCGAGCAGAAACTGTTAAGTATCGTTGTACGTTTTTATAGTTAAGATTTAGATACGTGTAGTTCCTTTCAATTTATTAGACAACTTGGTTTTCCACTGGTTTTCCATTATTTACCTAAACAGTGCAACAAAATTGGCTTTATACCTAACTGTTAAACATTATTACACTTGAAACCATTTTTGAGCAATCAAAAGTTGTAGTAACATATTATGTTATGTAAGCTAATATTATTTGCATTATTGTTTAAATAAAAAAATAAAAAAAATAAAAAAAAATTAAGAAATGACATCGCAATCAGTAGGTAGGTACTGAAATGGGCAGTACAATGCATGACATTGTTTCTAGGTACCTACTGAAAGATTCACAACATTCTACTAGATACTGTCTATTTTATTACTATTATAAAAATCATGAATACATTCTAATATTAGTAAATTAAAGTGTATGGTGATAGCATCACCGATATCATACACTTTAGTTTACTGTTATCATCATTCTGTCGAGGTACTCTATCCAAACAAAGAGTCCCAAGTCCCGACAATGACGACTGCGTCAGTATTGCATCAATATCTCGATGTCTGCGAGCCCTATGGATGGGTACATTGGGAAGGGCGAGTTCTAACCAGTCGGCTAAATCTAATCACTTCCATTACTCATGCGCGGCCGAAGCTCATACTGCGCTTCGTTTCACGAGAACATCGACCACTCATCGGATTTGTGCGTTTGTTCCCTTCCTGTATGTTACTGCTATAATTTATGTATGTATGTATTCTTTGATGCATAATTGACTTTACGCCATGACGTATTCTCTACTATAGTAAACTATGCATTTTCGATTATTGTGTGTCAGTGAGCATCAACCTAAAACCATATAGAAAGTGAACTATTCCTGTCTGAAATTATAACTATCTATTTTCATTAAAATCAAAATGTTGAAGCTGAACGAAATTTCATTTCACGTATGGACATATATGAAAATATTGAAGCAGAGCTAGATGATTGATTTCACAGAAAAATCTATTAAGGTACATTTTTGTGGTGACAATTTCATATAACTCGGGAACTACTGGACACCATTAGGGGCATGTCTCGCTGACGTGTCTTGCATTCCGGAATATCGGCCAATCGGTAAATATGTCACGTATTGTACCAGCTACCACCTCGTTCGACACAACAGACTTGAATGAGTAAAACAAAAGCTGAACATATTAGCAGTATTTTTCTTATCTTACTACTCAGTAGAGAGTTAAATATAAAAAATAGTCCGTTCTTAACCTATTCCTATCCAATCAATCCATGTCATCAGTATCATATCCAAAGTCGGTATAAAGTAAACCTTTTTCACGAAACAGATAATAAATTGACTTGTGGTTGATAAGATCCTCTAATAACGTGCATGCATTCAAGTACGATACCGCTATCTACATGAATTGAAAATTTCCATCAAAACCTCGTAAACAGCTTGAATCCGAAACTTCCATCAGAGCATCGCTTTAAGCTGTCGTGCGAAATGAATATAAAGCTGGGAATAAAACAACCTCCTTAGCCGCAGCGGAACAGCAAAAAACGATACCACTGATGCAACGTTCAAGTGCAAATATTTACCCAACGTCGCCCACGAAAATTTCGTAGCGCCGATAACTTCCCTTCCAGATACCACAATGCAAAAAGAAGCTCCACTCGTCTAATTTGAACGTAACGAGAATCGACGTTTGGGATATTGACTTATATCCTTTATGGCGTCTCTTTAGGCCGTTGTTTTTATACGCAATTTGCTTGTAAATGATGGGCCATTTAATGCTTAATGGTCACTGTCGACATTTGTAACTTCAGCGGCATCACTCGGTTTGTTGTAGGACCAAAGAAAGGCGAAGGCCTCTAAATACTTCTGGCTTCCTGACTATGTAACCGAAACGAAATTACAGTAGTCGAAGAATCTTCAACAGAAAAAATCTGGGCCCATAGCCTCCTCCATTGATCAGCAGAAGTTACCAAGAGTGGGATTAGATTGAAGCCCCTTAATACCAGAACTATGCGTTTATCTAAATCCATATAACAGCTCAGTAACTTGTCGTCATTTCCAATTAAAAAGGCATATTCGTTTTGATCTACGATGCATGTAACATTCCAAGTAATTTCAAAGATTTTCCAAAGAATTACGTTTCAGTCACACGGCATCGCCTCACTGTCTCGTATACTCGTAAAGTGACAAACTTCTTAGGTTTAATGAACTACCGTAGGGTCGATGAATTGGGAATCCTGTAAAAGTCAGGTACCCGAGGTGTGCAGGTGATTGAATTCCTGGCACGGCGTCGCCCGCTATCCCGGGAGCGCTGGATCGTTGCGGTTGGGATTGAGCGAGTGTCGTACATTTTTTGCTGTCTTCCCACTCACTTCTCTGCGTGAAGGAGTTCAGGCATTTTCGCCAATCATTTGCCAATTCCTTTCGGGGAATTTCAATTCCATCGTGCACTGTTATCTACATTTTTGGTCATAAAAGAGTTAATTTTATTATTTATAGTTTATCTAGTACTTTATGTTAATGATGATGGTTAATTAATTCATTTTTTTTTATCTAAGTAATTGTTCTTATGCCGTATTAATTAGCATCGATAAGTCGATAGATGGCATAATAATTTGTTTTAAACGTTAATTTGCTATGCACATTCAAATCCTGAAAAGCTGTTGAAGGGCTGCTCTATAATACGAAGTTTCCGTGTAACGCCGTCAAACAATAGGAGCGATTAAACGCACACATCTACACTGAAACTGCATTCTACTGGGGCTTGCGTTACAAAATAACTCAACAGCAATTTACGAGTACAACGTATTGGAATGATAAAAACTCCGTTAGCACCGACCTCACTAATAAATACCCGATCTATTTAATATGGAGAGCAGAAAAAGTGATGCATTTTTAAATTACTTTAATTTATTGCTTCCCTTGTTTAATGATAATTGATACTAATCTCATTTAGTATTCTACATCAATACATAATTTTTATACTTGCCGATAATTGTTGGAGCACTGCAATGGCGCAGCTACATCACCCTCTGATATTAATTATGGCCTTATTAATTATGTGCTCTTTGCTTACTTCGAATTTAAGTATATTTTAGCAGTTAAAAAAACATGCAGTCGTTGTGACATTTATTAGATATATTGCATATCGTAGGTGCTGATAATATAAATGTTTATCGCTTATCATTAATTATATTAATCTAGCAAGAAGGTCACTACTTTATTTGAATAAAAAACATTATAATGTACTTGTACACTAGTCTATTATAACACATGTCATCAACTAAGGTTTAGATCGCCATAACAGAAAGCTTCGTTGGGGTGCAAAGCATCAGGTAGTCGAACAAAAGGACGCAAACAGTTTGATATGTGTTGATACGATTGTTGCAGTAAAACAGTTTCATTTGAATTTGATCACTGGCCTGTCCGAATAGCGATAGTGCGCACAATATACGGGGGAATAGTGCGATATTATGTTTCATGATCAATGCCTCCAAATGCAACATTTCGACAGATAACCAATCATTTATGAGCTCATAATGCTCGTTTGGTATTGCTGTTGTTTTAGATATGAGAATATTATTTAGTAAAGCGAATTAACAATTGCCTACAATGTAGGCCCTACATGATAGGTAGATACTTTGGCAAAGATATCTACATTTTATAATAGTATGAAATACCTACTACTCGTAGTAGAAGTAAAGAAACATTAAGTGATATACAAGTAAGTAGTAGGTAAAATACAAATACGTTACGTCATCACTCGCGTGTTATTAAGCAAAGTCGGAAACTGGATAGATATCAATAACCCTCAATTCCGTACATAATGTTGGCATAATTGGCGTAACATTTCAACTGCGAACCCTTTCAAGACGCCCGTAATGTTACGGCCTAGTACATGTTATTTAATTACGCAATCTCGAGTACAATGCGAGTTATACCGACTCCTCTCCTCTCGAATGCAGACTTCAATATTTGGGTTATATGAGAAATATTTCATTATGAACTTCCGAGTAATTAACAAGTGTGTTAGGAAATTGCTACAAATTCAATCACATACAATGAGTGCTCTACAATTCTAATATTAATTTTGTTCATCCTTCGTTCCGGGGCTTAATTGTTAGTTAAAAATGTTTTTAGAATTAAGTGAAAGGAATTCAAGTATGTAAAGATAATATAATAATAATATTCCTCTTGCAAGCTTATTCAACAATTAAAGATACTAATTCGTCTTCGGACTCGATCTCTTGAACTGCCATAAAATTCTTAGTAATGAAGGAGTTCGCAATCTTGAAGAGTAATAATCGTACTTGAATACAAGAAATACCAGCCAATTATAAAAGAATCAATTATAATTATTAAATATTAAGAGCTTGTTTCGTCACTACATTATTTATATAAATAAAAACATCTGTGTTTTCTATACGATATTATAATTGATTCTCCACACATTAATTAGTATAGTAGTGTAATTGTGTGTATAGTCTCCATTTAAACTGAAGCGCAGCATTACCACGGCAATATGGCTCTAGATTCCGATACGATACGATACTGGACCATTCAACACAATATCTATTATGAATGCCCGTATGCTCCGTGGACGTTGATTAGGTTCGTCGGGCTCTATTCCAATTTTCATGCCGGACTGCGATCGACCTCCCTGATTGACTGTTATTGGTCCGCGCCACGACCCACTATAAGGGATAAAATTTGAATGCTCCGCAACCTCCTTCTTTGTAATTCGGTTTTTCGTGGATTTTTTTACGAAATCATTACGTTAATTGGCCATTTATCCTTTCGGAAATCGAATTATGCCGCTAAGATCGGCGCTCGATACGGAGGGGCGAATTGTATTTTGTATTTTTGATTGCGCTGTGTAACGTATTGCCGTGAACAGTGACTGCGGCGTGAGCTTTTGTAACTAAAGGCGTATTTCATAGGGTCGACACATAGCGCGCTATCTGATGATTGGTTTTTGGCAATTAACAGTATTGCTCACGTTGCAATCGAGTTCATTCACCGTGTGAAATATGTATGGGATCCGAATTTCCCTCTTTGTTGTATCGCTACATGGATGCGGTCACCGCAATGCTTTCCCAAATTGTGGTTTCGAACTAAAATGAATGAATAGATGATTGGAAGTTTTGCGTAACGTTATTTTACCTTAAACGCTTCGGTCACTATTATATCAACTAAATGAGTTTAGCGAGGTTAGATAGCACGGAAGTACCGTCGGTATGTTGTCAAAAAGCTTTTACACCACATTGTCAAATAGTGTATTAAATCCATTAACACTGACTGTGTGCAGACAATAAACAGATGTAGTATCAATTTATAACTGACAGAGTTGTTATGGTTTGTAACAAACGTAAATAAAAAGTATAAAATTACCGACTCAATAAAGTAACATATCAGAAGCGATTACTTTAAGCACATCACTAATAGTAACGGCGACAGCATTTGCATAATTATTTTTTTATCTACATCTAAATTTGCAACGGTTGCGAACTTGAAATAAATAGAACATGTCACGTAGTTAATTAGATGGTGTGTTTCACAGTCAGTAATTGTTTCGTTAGATCCGGTGACAGCTTACTGTTATCTGTCGACCGCATATCATTTCGATTTATAATAGGTCTTTACAATGTACTCCAGAAATGTCTTCCGCAATAAACTATTCGCAACCTTAACGCCATTCTCGCATTTAAATTCTTTGCTTAGAGTGAACTGAAGTGTAATATTGTTACTTAGATTTTAAAGTTGAAATTAGCTTGTGCTTTCGATCCAGAGGGATTAAACCCTTTGTCTTAGGGCGCTAGGTCACTGGCGCCTTGTCGCTTGACATTTGTAAAAAGGTCAGCCTCATTCTGTTACGTTTTCTTTATTTGATAAATGCTACGAGTAGGCATGTTGTATTGCTAAAGAAAGGGTGAAAAGACAGCCCTTTGCATTATAAAGGGTATTTGTAATGACTGAGATTTGAATAAACTTATTATTTTAGATATTTTGGAACTGACAATTGATTGCATTGTGTAGCTTAAACGTCATCTAAATTCCCATAAGGTATAAATCAAAATTATTACTCAAACACAATAATTGCAGAGATTGAAGAGATGTCAAAGAAAGCCATAAACTATCAATGGATCTATAAATCGAAGAAAACGTTAGAACACGCGAGCAGCTTGGGAAAATAAGAAGCAATCATAAATACGCCACTTACAATAAGAAAGGAATCGTGCTTGTAACGTGTGAATGTACGCATAAAAATGCATTAATTGTACATCAATAACGCATTGTGGTGTACACAATCACGGCGAACCTGAGAGGCGGCAATGGACGCGAACACGCCACGAAAATTGGCAACATAGAGCACGAGCGAACGTAATATGAGAAAATAATAGTTTTAATGTTAGAAATAAATAACGTGGCAAGGAAGACAATGGTCTTGTAATAAGATCTCCTGTTAATTTTGGCGAATGCGAAGCGTGCTCGTGCTTGAGATTTATGGAGGCATTGAAATTACACCCTACTTGTTCTTTCCACTCCGGTTATTGGTCCTGGTCTATTGTGCAACAAGGTATTAGTTTTATACTAAAACTAAGAAACTATTAACATTTTCAATGTAAGAATTTAACTGGAAAGTCTGGAAACATTACATTTTATGCAAATGTGATAAAAGTAAGTGTGGCGAATACAATATTTATTGAAAGTATTTTAAATGCTATTTTAATAAAATGAAAAATATTTGTTTTACTACCACTACACAGTAAAGGTTAGCAGATATGCCTGTTTGCTAGCCTTTACTGTGCGCTTGAGATTTTTAGGGATTTAATTGAGTTGGTGGTAGCGTCATATCCACAAATAATACGTTTTATCACATTTTACTTTCGGCTAGTAGAGTAATTCTTCAAATAGGTACTTTACAGGACCATGTGTGTTTGTGTATTAAGAATGAAACATAATTATAAAGCCTATTCACCAGGTGCACCGCATATTATACTATACAATATTGTTTTCGCATGAATAGGAAGACATGTAAAGAATAAGTAATACTCATGAACACCATATTAAGCTTGTTAGCGGCACGTAAGTAACAAGCATTTGTTTTACCGACACAGTTTTAAACCGTTTATTTTCTAGTTTTACTTTTTATAGTTCTGCCTGATTGTAGAGCTTAAGCCCTTTGGCAGGCCGCGTTACTTACTAACAAGCTATGGAAGGGCAATATGTGTTAGTCAAATGATTATGATATGGAAATCACATATGAGAGAACTACAAATATTAAATCGCGGTAAGTAATCTATTTACTTTTTAACCGAGTTCAAAATAGGAGGAAATTCCTAATTCAACTGTAGGTATTTTTACGTGTGCTACCTCATAACGTTATACTGGGTGAACAGATTTTTATAATTATTATTTTTATTTAATAAAAGGTATTGCTTGTCGTCTGGTTCCACATAAATTTAAACGACATCTGGAGAGTAATTTTTGAGTTATTCTTAATAATGTGTTATTAGTGTTTAGTCGTTAAATCATAATAAATTAATTTTTGAATTTACTGCCTCTAAAATAAGTAATAAATAACAAACATACCTCTCATTTTCTGTTCGTCCAGTAGCTGTCTCTCCAAGTTGTCTTTTACTTCTCGTTCTCTGAGTACATCCATTTTTAGTTCAGCTGTAACAAAATGAGAAAATACTTTTTATTCACATAATTAGAAACTGATATTCGCTTTACACTAGTGAGGTAACGCTTATACGTAATTGTTTACATTTGAACCAAAATTTTCCATGGCCTATCTTATCTGATTAGTATAAAAACAGTGTTTGTATTCGTACATTGAAAAACCACGTAAGCAAATAATGATCAATCTGTGCTATTGCTTATGCACTGCTTACATATCGACGGCCGCAAAGAACAAACGGTCATCTACAAAAACGTTAGTTTTCAGGAGAGCGTTTTTAGTTCAAAAATGGTATAACTTCTACAATTACAAAGATATCTTCGTCGATTTTGGAATAGTTAATTATTACAATATTAACTATTATTTGGTATAGGTAAATTATTAATAATTCTTTAATTTTTAAAATTACGGCAGATATCTTTTTCTACTTCGATCAAGAAAACAAGCAAATTGAGTCAACTGCCATATATTCGTTTCTACTTGGGACCTGATAATTATTTATTCTGTAACTATTTTATTAATTTAATGATTGATTTTTATTTTTATTGATCATATAAAACCAATTTCATCAAAACAACAAATATAATTATTATTGTCACTAAAATACTGTAGTTGTCTCACATTACTTCGGCATTCTTACGTTGAAGCTATTGGATAATTGCAGATATACCTAAACTATTTTGAGTTTTAGGGTGTCTTATAAAAAAAAAGTTTTGTGATTCTTGTTAATAATTGTATTTGTAATATAAAGTAACTAAACATTATAATTTCAAAGAAATAACTACTAATAATAATTATATTTTAACAGTACTTTGTATCATAATCATCATCTTTGTATCAGTATCATAAGTAACTCAATAACTACTCGTTTGACGAAACTCAAATTTTTACGGGACCTAACCTAAAGCCTCAGCTTTTGATTAAAAGAAGAATGATTAAAATCGGAACTCTAAGTAGTAAGATATGAGGTAACATACATATATAAAAATTATTAAGGATAATTCAAAAACCATTGGTCAGATGCCGCTTAAACTTATATGAGACCACAATGCAAATACCAGCTTTCAAATAAAAAGAGAATCATAAAAATCTGAACACTCAATAAAAAGTTATTAGGAAAAAACCATAAATACACACTTTCAAAAATCCTTACACATTATTCAAGTAAATTCAAAATTACTCATCAGATGTCGCTCAAATTTATATGAGACCTCAAAAAAAGTACCAGTTTTCAAGGAAATAAAGAATCATTAAAATCGGTTAAGCCAACACGAAGTTATGGGGTAACAAACATACCAACAAAGATAGGAAAAAAAGGTATAAATATTTTTTACATTTGTGGCTTGGTTGAATGTTACTTCCGGATTCAATTTTCAATTATTTTATTATTCCAATTGCAAGCAGTCATCATCAGACATTTTTTCTTGCTGAAGAGCCTCGAGACTTCGCAGGTTATTTTCGTAAGGACAGCTGGCCCGCCGCATTGCGCGACGTACACAAGGACAAATGGTATATGTCCGTTTGTACTTTGTCGAATTTTAAATAAGTAGTGCAGATGTCTTTTTGTACGTTGAAAAATTGGTGTAAAAAACAACATTTTTCGAGAAAAAAAAATATCACAAGATAGAACAAAGAATTCTGAGTTGAAATATGCAAAAAAACGATTTTGGCAAAATTGCAGATGTCTTTATGTTCTTTGCGGCCGTCGATATTTAACCTGCAATGGATTGTAAGTTAATTTAATATTTGGGTCAAATTGAATGCTGAATTATAACTACTTCCGCATTCTCTACAGACACGAATGTTTGTGTTTGGCTACAACAAATTAATTGCCCACTACTGAGCACGGGTCCCTCCTCATTATTGAGGAGGCCTAGAGCATACCTCCACCACGCTCCTCCGGTGTGGATTGGTAGAGACAACAATCATCCTGCGTCCTTCAAACGCCGTTACTCTAAACTTTTACATCGATAAAATTGTTAAGTTACATCCTGTGTCTGTGTATGTACCTATCTGTTTCTACCTATTCAGTGTCCACTCATATCTATAAGAAACGACCGAACCTAAGCCACGCAATTGCAAAATAAATGTTTTTGTCTGTCATCGATTTAAACACAATTACTGGTAGATTAGTGGCATAAACTGAAGTTTAAGTAAAATGGACAGTTGTATACAAAAGGTATTGTATAAATGAACAGAGCTAAACCCGTAACAAGCCCGTTAGCAAGGGGCCGATTAGGAACATAAACAGGGATTAACTCATTCGGAATCCGGGTACCATTGTGAAGGAGTCGAATTGAGAGATTTGCATAACTTTCAATTAAATCTAACCTGACGGAAATGATTGGGGGAGCAAGTTCCGATTCGGGTATTTGAGACGCCACTGATTATTTGATTACATTTACAAATACACAAATAATAATTGGATATTCGCATAATTAATTTCCTAATATGAATTAACGCTCTATAACTTATCAATTATTACTTGAAGTTCAATCATTTACCAATATAAGTTGATGGTTTGTTACAAGTAATCCTAGAACGTTATGTAGAAAAATGTTTCGATATCATTATTTTTATCCTAAATGTTTATTGAAAAGTTTTTATGGAGGCAAGATTTTTAATATATTTGGGCCAAAGTATAAGAAACTGAATTAAGCTAAATATAGGTATTAAAATTTGAAAATTCAACTTGTTAACAGTGTAAAAAAAAGCTGTGTTAAATTTACCACCATCACTTCTGTACCTCAAATCAAAACAACTTAGTTCACCCTAAGACGTGAATGAACGCATCTCAACGACTCAAATTTGAATAGAAAGAGGTCACGCTCGTTCACAGTTTAATTCGGTCCCTCATTCAATTAGGTGCCTAACTGATCTATATAACACAGCTCGTAAGGGATCAAACTGATTAACTTGTGTTGTTAGCGACTACCTCTGCAGCACTAGGTGTGTACACAGTTGCTACATTGTTATTTGGTTCTAACGCAGGTCATCATCATCGTCGATTTCGGAGTCGAATTAATGTAGTGCTATCTGATACTAATTTCTTAATAAGAAGTAGGTCACATTCGTCAAGTTTAATGCAGTTTAAAGACATAATACGATAGACTTGATGAATTCCCAGGTATGTAAAAAATACTTGCGTCTCTATTAGCAGTACCTAAATAATCGTGACATAACTCTCGTTAGGGTAGTATAAATTTTATCCGTCGGTAATTAAAAATAATGGGTTAAATTATAGTTTAAAAATAGATTAAATTAATTTTAATGACAATACAAGCTCATTATTATAAACAATTATACATGTTTGTAAGTTGAAATCTCTGGTCAAAAGAAAGCAATGTAGTATGCAAACATCAGCGGCGCGGTCGTATTGCAATATGGCTGGATGCAATTAAAGTCATAAAAGCATTACCGGGCCCGCAACTATCATGTTCGATACAGCAAGGATTGTTTCGTTTAATAATTTTGTTAGGCTGGTAATTATTTAAGTCCATTCGATACGAACATTCTAATTGAATGTTCATTGCGATGTTTAATGTGTACATGAACCGGTGTGTCGTTACTGCAAATTATAGGTCGGATTTACATACGATTGCTGTCAGCAGGATCCATATGAAATAAGAATAAAGCTCTAAAAATATTATGAAATTCTGAAGATAAACTATAAAATTCTAATGATAATGATAATAATCTATCGGCACGGCACATAGATTTAGAAGTCAAGTATTTTTCCAAGTAATCTGGATATAAATACATGACTTGGTACGGACAATGAGGTTGGGACTGGTTGCGTACCCTATCGACAAACAATAATCTCGATGATAAGAAGGACAAGTTAACTCTCGCATGCATGCTTTGTAATAAGCCCCAAGAATAAGGCAGTATGAGTCTCATGGGCTTATCTTCAACCGTGATCTTGTAAATTGAAACGTTGTCTTGTAGACCTGTATGCGGTTGTCGCTGTTTCCATCGATGTTATGTACTTTTTGATTTTAAGATATATTTTACCTGATAGTTTATATTGCGCGTGCGATATCGTTTTAAGGTCGAATCATCATTTAATTAAAGATTGTAAACAAATGTCACACAAGATAAAGAGGAGAATAAACTGAAAACTTAATTTAATTGTGATGAATATAATCAGAGCATGCAAGAAGGAACGTCCTCTATGGTTCTACTGTAACTATTTAAGTATTTCGTTTAAATTTTTACGCCTCAAAACTCGTCTCAATCTTAGCGAGATTAATTTCGAATCAATCCCGATGTGGTGTAATTTAGAGGGCTTTTAGTTAAGAGTGGTTTCGCACATGAGACGTAAATTACCTCCGCCGAGGGACCGCCATTAAGGGTCGGCATCGGTATGCGGCGTATCTGCGCATCTCGCGATTTGCGAGTAGTCTTAACAAAAGGTACTCCCGGTGGTCTTTGCGTCCTAAATAGTCGTCGCGATCTATCTTAATGTTATGTGCTCGTAAAGTATGAATAGTACCGTGTATCCTTAGTTTAGGCCTACCTAATACATGCTAACATAATTTATACTGGAAATCTCATTAATGTCCACTTAAATAAAAATTTAAGAACCGGGACCGAGATCAAATAATCTCAATGTAAAATAGTTCTCGTGGCAGTATACAAGAAAGCATAAGCGGAACATTTGGTCGTTATTAAATCGATCATCATATCGAATAAATCAAATTAAAAACTTGATAGAGTCGGGTTCGATGAAAAAATTATTACTTTATAAATAAAATAACAATAAAAGTGATGCGCCGTTCAAGGGAATATATAATTATGGACAATTATTATTATACCGAAACTCAATGGCTGATAGATGATTGAAAGGATCGAAACCCATAAACAAAAGGATCGATTTCGGTTACGCAATTTAATAATGGCTCCAAGTAATTAACTGATATCGTAATCGTTTCATATTTTACGATACTTATGCATACGAAGATTGTACCTTACAGACGAAAGGTCGCGTTGGCTTTTATTTTTTTAGTAGTCAATACGATTTGCTTCGGAAGGGTCGCTGAGAAAATTGTATTTCTCTTCAATTTCGTGCACTCAGTAAAAGCAACAATATTTAAATTGGGAATGTAGCACCCCTAGAAAGATCTGTATTGTTCTGGTTGCACTTGAGCTAATAGGATTTGAATATCAACACTTCATTTTTTATACTGAATCAATCGATTCTTGATAGTAGATCCATCCATAATAAACATTTTTCGTCTTTACATTTGTCGTTTCAAGTCAGAATAACAAAGTGTGGATGACTTCGGAGATTTTCGCTTACACTTTGGGGGCTTTAGAGACCGACCGATGTTGGTTTACTATACGGCAACAAAGGATATCGCTAGGTAGTCGACAATTTTTGAAACTGCAAAATCAAATGTAGATACCCTTATTACTTATCGTGTAGTCGTCATAACGTACTAATAGCTAATCCGGCTAAAACCATAAAGTACCTACTTAACTGTTTAAGAGTTAATTTGTTTAACATAAAACTTTTAAACCCAAAGATATAATTTCAATTTTCAATGTTGTTATCGGTAAATCAAACAAAATTGTGGGTGGATTAATTTTTTATCGATAAATTAACTTCAGTAATTTTATAATGTGTTGAAATAAGATCCTCTGTGTAAAAGGATATTACGAGTATCCGCAAAGCAAGAAAATATAAGTATTTATCGGATATATTCGAACCTAGACTCTCCAAAAATTTCACTACCAACAAGTCTACTCGGCTAGCTAAATAATACTTAAAGTTACTGATTTTCAACAAAGTTATTAATTGAAACTTTTAAGTCATAAAAACATGATTTATTTTTATTAATGGGTAACAAAGAAACAATTTAATTCCAACAAAACATAAGTCATAGGGTGAGCGAATTAAGACATATTTTCACAGCCCCGCATTCGGGAAAGACTGTTGAGCTTGCAGTTAAAGTAACAATTAAAGTCTGTCTAAAATTTACGACTCAAAACCAGCAAAATTATTTAAACGAGCTTTGAGGTGAATACGACCGAAATGGATCTTTGCAAAGGGAAACAAAGGTAAGTATTTCGTTCACCCCCAAACCGCTTTTAGTCCTTTTAAAGCAACGAAATGAAGGAAGTCTCTGTCGATCTTAAGGTGAAATTTTAACTGTAATATCGTAAGGAAATAATGCCTTAACGCTAAGTAATATCGTTGATTTAATGTTTTAACGGTAACAGAATTGAGAATAAGCGAGAATTGGATTTGGAAGAGGATTTCTCATGAATTATATTACTTGCGTAAAATATTCGTAATATTGTCCAATTTAATTAATTAACGAAATTTAATTAAAGACATTATATCAATTAAATGACGTTGGATTTATCATAGTGTTTTGCGTTAAAAAACTAATTTCTTAAAACTAATTTAGGAACCTACTTGTGATAGCTTAAGTTATAGTTAAAGTTATCAAAAATGGGTTCATAAATTAGTCTTCAGAGGTGTCCAATGTCCGTATATTACTATCAACTTGGCATAGTACTCCTAGGTATTATGCATTGACCACTCATCATCAAACCATATGCCCGTTCGCTACTTTATTGTCGTAAAAAAGTAAATTCAAAATAACGATAATGGTCGTCATGGCGCGGAAAACGAATTTTCTTCCCTATACTTTTTAAATTTCGAACCGGCAGCAATTTTATTTTATTGTTATTAGATTTTTCCGGCTTATGTCACACAGCTATGTCACTGCGGTGGATTATTCCCGCAGTCTCTGCGCTAATAATCATAAGAATTGCTTCCCTTTATTATGTGTGAAATTTAGAACATCAAATTTTGCATCCATTACATAGAGTTTGATCTCTTAACCCTCACAACAAGGATTCTTTTTCTTTAGCAGATGTTGATTTGTCAACCTCGTAAAAAGTACGCTTTCTGCGAATACTTTATTCGGCGTGTAGATTTTGTCATTTTCCCATGTATTGTGTAACATACATAATTTCATGAATATATTATTGAAGATTATAAGTTCGGAGCTTCAGAATATCGTTGTTAAGCTGTTCCTCGTTGTGTGCGTCGTATATATTTGTAGTCGAGGTACAAATAATGAAGATGTCGCCGCAAAATGAACTAAAAAGGAGTAGTGTATCGAGCGTGCACGGTCGGAATAACTCGCGGTGTTATCGACGCACGCGCACCCAATCTGCGATCGAAACACACCGGATAAGATTATCCGGTAGCCCTGTATTATTTTAATGAGACTACACGACTCCTCGAGATTCAATACGATACGAAAAAGCTTAGGTAACGAAGGGAATAAAAAATATACGGGTCAAGAGAGATATCACGCTGCCACGTCGAGATGACGGGGCGTGCAATGCGAACAATCCCCGAAGAGGGGATTTTTAAATTAGCCACCGAACACGATAAACTCCTGTACATCTACATACCAGCTGACGGCAGATCGGCTGATACCATTATGTCCCGGTAAGGTACCGATTAAAAAATATCAACATTTATAAGCGAACAGCATCTGGTATTTAAATAAGATATAAATGCGAAAGTCCGCGAATGTTTTGTTTTTCGGTTACATTTTTTCTTTCCCCGGTAGAAGCTCCCCTCGACGGATATATTGGTATTAAAAATGTAAGGGAGATTTATGCGAATGGCTCTAAGCTTTCATTAGTTGTTCCTTATGCGATGTTTTTGCGGTCGCCGCTCCCTGACCGGTAATTTTTCATTTTTCTACAAAGTTCCCGATGTGGCGCCGCGTAGCTAAAAATTTAACTGCATGTAAATAATATTTATATCCCTGCGGGTTCTAGCAGCTGCACGCTATGACTTACATTATTCGTTTCCCTGTCCTGATCGAGGAAATTGAAATTAGGGAAAGTAAGTTTTAATGAAAAGTAATGGAACTCGTGTACCTAATTTTTGTATTTTGCTCAGAACAAGTTTGACTAAATATAATATTGATGGAGCTATATAATGTTTTCTTTAAAATTTGTAGTTAGAATATTATTTAACAAGCATGATTCACAGGTGAGGCGCAAATTATAATTATAGATTTGACTTAAGAATAAATGATCTTTTTACCATAATTTACTGTAATAAAATATAGCTAATTGAATTGTGTCAAACATTCAATGTGTTTCAAAATGTTTAATAATTTGCAAAATGTATTTATTTAAAACCAAGGAGTAATTATAGAATTTTAGGAAGTTTTAGTAATTGATCAATCACTAACCGTAAAGGGCAATTTAATTATGACCTAAAAATATCTTAAATTTTTGGAGCTTTCCGTGATAGAGATGATAAGCGATATAATTAAGCTCTTGCCCTTGTAATAACGTAAAACTTAGATCCCATATTTGTATTTAAGGTCAATAGCCATGCCTATTTGTAGCTCTTATTATCAACACAAGTTTGAACGGTCGAATTATTGTCAATTTTATTCGATTTTTTTATCAAAGTCGGCGAAACATCCCTTATTATTTCATCTAAAAATATGCCATACGCTATGTTATTTATGTACCAATTAAGTGCATAAAATGTTTTTTCTTATCTGACGATCAACTGTCATGTTAAATATTGTAGGTAAAGCGCAAACATATGCTTTTATCACATTATTACAGCTCGTAATTCCGTATGTAAATTAGAACTAGAGTAAGGGGTCTTGTTTCACCCCATAGAGACACACACACGCCAAATAACGTGTGAACTTCCTCATTCAAACGTTTGTTATGAAGCAAGGGCTCGAATTATGTTAGCTAGCCAATGCTACTCTTAACCTCGGTTTACGTCAGTTTTAAATATTTAACAGTAAGGATTTTCTATGAATATGAAACATACGAGATTTCAGACACGAAATATTATTGTGGGTACCTACATTTACAATTGTAATTGTTTTTCTTTAAATAAGATTATACATGTTGTTTGAAAAACGTTTGCTGCTTGATCAAAGTTAACTTTACGGTTCGATATTCATTACTAAAGCGACATAATTTACTTTACATACATCGATATTGTGATAATCTAACCTTTAATGAAAAATTGACGCATGGGAGGTGAAATATCAAACGGGTTAGGTATATAATATTACAATCGTATATTTTTCTTACCTATATTGCAATAATGTGAATTTAAGTTATGGTTTACAGATGATGAAGTCGAAAGACAGTCGAGAGAAATCCTCAACGATTTACAGCAGCACCTTGTGTTTGGGCGGAATTGGTATTGATGAGAACTTTACATCTAGATGGGTTGAACTTTTTGTAAAAAAGTTAGTTATTTAGCGATATTTTTTTTATTTAGAACAACCATTCTATCTATCGACCCCTAGTATCTATTTGAGGTAATAAACCTTAGAAGATTTAAGAGCGGAAAAAAAAGCAAAAAGAAAACAGATATGAAACAAAGTAAAGAATTTCCCTTATAGAAAACATTAAATCTATACAAAATACAATTTATAACAAATAGATTTTTACATAGTTTCACTTTACTCAGTCTTATCAAATTTTTACCTCCTTATATCTAATGAAATACTATGCTTATTCGACGCACGTCACATTAAATTATTTCAGCTAAGTAATTCTGAGCGGTTAATTATTGTGCACAACCTGGGAGGAGAGTTGAGAATGTAATTATTATTAAACTTTACGATTGTCTCACGTCACCCCTTTATATTGTTCTATGAAACTAGAATGGCAGATGGAATCTGAACTTCAAACGAAATTCGCCGTTATTTCCTCCCAAGTAAGTCCAACTTCAAATTTCGGAATGCAGATGTACTATCTTTTCTGTTAAAGACGTTACACATTGAGATCCTAAGGGAGTTTCTTAGCTTGTTGCGGTACAGGATTCATATTTGAGCTTCTGTTAGTATGTTAGTTGTGCTTCAGCGTATTGATTGTACGTACTTATTACGAACATTTATACAAGGATCGTAATGAATTGTTAAATTAAGTTCGTTGGTTTTTGAAATCGATTGGTCAGCAAACTTGACAGTTCTTTATAATATTATCAAAGCTCCATAAGTGGGACAGTTATGGGTTAAATGATAATGACGAGGTACCTTTTTAAGTTAGGCGGTAAGATGAGAGATGACGGGTAGTTTATCCCGTTGAAATCTAAATAATAATATCGATACTATATTGGTACTATCTCGGAATTAGGAAGTTTTAAACAGAGGCTTCAAAACTTATTACAAACAAAATACTACTACTCCATTAAAGAGTTTCTGTAAGATACCAAATTATGATACACATTAAATAATATTTTATTTTTAATTGTATCATATAACTTTATTTTAATGATGTCTATTATACCTTAGTTAATTGAACTATATTTATGTTAATCCTATCACTGGCACTTAGACGTCTTAGTGCTCTTACACACGAGCGGCACGATGTCAACGCCAGACAACGGCAGAGACAACTGCACCGGTTGGCGGCGGCCGTCGACGTGTCGGCGGCGGCCGTCGACGTGTCGGCGGCAGACGTCAACCTATGTCGACGATTGCAATTCGATGTTGACATGTCTACGGCCGCCGCCGACACGTCGACGGCCGCCGCCGACACGTCGACGGCCGCCGCCAACCGGTGCAGTTGTCTCTGCCGTTGTCTGCCGTTGACATCGTGCCGCTCGTGTGTAAGAGCACTTAGACTGACATACTTAATTCTAGACATATAAGATAATTGGCTTGACATAGATATTATACTTATAAATATTTTTTAATTTATTGTGTAATACATAATATTTAATAATTTAAATTCATTGTACGCCGAATTGGCAGGATGTAGCGGTCAGTTATTAATGTAATATCTTTTAATAAGTACCTACTGTCCACAATAAAATTGATTTGAATTTGATTATTTTTTTTCAGAAAAATACTCTACAATACGATATAACACATTGCGAATGTTCGACAAAAGTAAAATTTTACTCATATCAGTTTCTAACACATCCTGACTATGACAAGGTGGTTACAGTGGAACAATAAGTCACGATCGATATTGAAGTCACACCGGAGCTCGATAGATGGCGTGCGTGTGGTCGAGTCGCGTGCGCAATGTAACCGGAGCGACACGCGCAAGTAATCCAATATGGCTGCCCGATGTCTCTCGTATAGGTACATTGCCGGAATGGCATTTTAATATCCCTTCGTTAATGTCACCTATTGTTTACTTCGTTCTGCAGTCTAGTGGGACGGAAACCACTTATTCGGTGCTAGGGAGAGTCTGACAGGACAAGGCAAGACTACTGATCTTTACGACGAAGTAATTCATTGGTGACAATCTTAAGGGGATGAATGCTTCAATCGTTAAACGTTTTTAAAGTTTCATAATTCGATATGCTTTTTTTATTTCAAGTTGTAGGTACCAGCACAATCTACACGCCGGCAATCCTCCAGCTGAAAACAACGTAAAAGTATAAGATACTTAAAATCAGATGGATGGATGGATGGATGGTTTACGAAGAAGACAATTATCGTCAGCTACGTGGACCGATCAGAGTATGTAAAAACAGGGCAGGCCTATGTTCAGCAGTGGACTTGTAAAGGCTGATAGAGGAATTGATGGATTCAAATCGGAAACACCAAAGACATCGTCGACGTATTCTATTCCCCGAAGGTTTTCCATTATTTATTTATTATTTTCATTATTTTTCATGTATTTTAATCCTACCTATAATACTCTATTTACAGAGAGTCCATTATAGATAATATTTTTGTATTGTATTAGCTTAGCATGTAGTTTGTACCTATAAGTAAATCGACACCTATGTTGTATAAAACTTGCATGATTGTTGTTTTAGAATGTTATGGTGATCTTTTTGTTGGTGCAACATTTAAATAAATAAATAAATAAATTAATTAATTAATTTGTTTCTTAATGTAGATATTGTAGAGCATTTTTTAATGACTGTACATGTACAAATATCGACAGACGAAGAATGATAGATATTAGAGCGAAACCATTCATTATTCTGCATTTATTTATAAAAATAGCATCTAGCACACAGTAAGCTGGACACAATACCCGGAGTCCATAACTCGGAGCTAGCTCGAACAACGCCCAGCGGCTAACGAGCGCTGAGCGTTCGAGTGGCCGCCAGATACCCGCCGCCGATACACCAGCGACGCATTGTTGCCGCGACAGCTTTCGCACCATTGTGTAAGGCTGTAAGGTGTTCTCCACCAATCATAAACTGCGATCTCTGTTTGTTTTCTTCAAAACGCTCGAATTATTCAATCCGATTACGCTTTATGAAGTAGGCTCGATTATGATTTACGGCCGGCTGCTATAAATTTTAGCTGCGTAACTTCGATGTTTTTGTAATTAATTCCGACACAGCCGCATTGAAATAACACTGAAAACTAATAGTTTAGTCCGCTTATATTTTACTTTACACATCTTATTATCTACAAATTGAACTCGCATTCGAAATAACTACAGGTAAGTATTTAAGTTTTATGTTTGCGTACAATAACCGTACGTACTTATATTATATCAGCTCCTCTACCTATGTCAAAGTTAAGAGAGTAACTTAATAATTAATTAATTAGGTTTCCTTTAAATAAGAATTAAAATACTATCATACCACAATTTACCCCAAAACCACTTTAAAAAACCCTTAACAGTTTTTTACATTTATTACTATTTTCGGGAATAAATCCACTTATCCAAATAAAAATAAATAACATAAAATACAAAAACTGCTCTACATTTAAAATTACGATTAACGCGAATCGAGTAAAATTGTTTAAAACATTTTTTCATTTAAAAAAATCAATCATAGCGCGAATATCTGGGACAGTAATTCGGTTTCACCCCGCCATAATAGCAGTGCCATCAGCATTGTAAAAGCTTTCATATCAATTGAATCCATTAGCTGAGTACACAATTCCTGTCTGTCTATTTGCTCATCAGTTTTTATCATTGGCCAGTTCATGTTTGTTCGATCGGTCACTTCCATATTATGGATGGGCTCTTTCCCTCCAACAACACCATTGCGATCTGTTATCACAATTTTCAAAGCAAATGAAAATGTAAACACCTGTAATAAAAGCTTGGAAATCGAGACAAAAGCAACATCGTTTGTTTTGATGAATGTGTGCGTTAACAAAATCGATTATGTTCCTGATTGATTTTACTTTATTTGACCTGATAAACGTGTAGTATACAATCATGATCTGACATTGAATATATTTTACGAACAAATTAATAGTAGGCACTTGTTTATTAAGTTTGTACCTAACTAGCATACCTTGGAAAAAATATAATGATTGATTCTATGCCCATGGAACTCAATAAAAATTATGCAATGTAGAAGAGTATGAATCCCAGTAAGAGACACAAAGGGAATGTCTTTAACGCTATTGAATATTTTAATGCTCATGTTTTTACAATGAAGTCTTTCGGACAACATTATCATCATAATAAATGTACCTACTATTTTTCGAAATAAAACTTTTAAAATAACATTGTTTGGAATGAATAATTATAAAGCTGCTGCACCTATTAGGTACTTTGAAATGTAATGGATTCATGGATATGTCTCATAAAATATCGATAACCATAAACATGTATCTTTGCTAAGTTTGAAATTATCACTGAATTATGTTAAAGTTCCTTTAAGTTTTCTCCTGATATGGAAGTGGAATTCTATTTAAAACAGGAACCCATAAAACAGGCTTGTCCTATCTACCTGTGCATGTGCCATTTGTCCATTCCACGGCACTTAGCTTAACAAAAACTGATAGTTGTAAAACGAAAGAGGGAAACAAAACCTCGGTAACAAGACCGGGCCATTTGGTTCAGAAATAAACTAAGCGGTAAGAATTAACAGGGATAAAGGATTAAAAGAGTAGCCGAAGCAGATTTATGTCGCGATGATTGCAATCGGACCGATTCTGCGTGTAACAGCACTTTATTTATTCTCATCGGAGAAAAGTGCGTGAACGTTGAACTTAACGAAATTGAAAGTTATTGATGTTTGTTCCTTCGATACGAGTATAATTGTTTTTAGCGATTTATGTTGCCTTTTAATGTAGGTACTTTAGATAATATTTTCTTTGCATAAACAATTCTACTGCGTTCGGTTAATGCATTCAACGTAATCGATAAGTAAACCGTTCTGGTATTGCACACAGAATGATAATAAGAATAAAACTTCATTAAATCAGCACCTTCATTTAAATTATTTAACAGATTAGTAGGTAGGTACAAGACGAGCAAGTAAGCAAAGTCTGGCTCGAAAGTAAATCGTAAAGGCACTCAAAAAGGCAACAATATGACAGCCATTTCCCATTCATTGCTCCTCTATTTACAGGAACGAATCGACAGAGGTTTATCATAGCGAAGTCCTTTCACACAACCCTTCTCGCGGTTATCTGATAACGCAGTGAATGCGGTGCACATTTGTCTGCGCGACACTCTCTCCATACTGTCTAGTGTAAAAATTGTCAGCGAATGTGCCTAGATAGCGATCTGCCATTTGCTAGCGATAGAGGGGTGATCTTCGTTTGCTTTATAGACACTCATAAATATCATATGTAGCAAATACCACTTGAATTATAAGTATCGCAGGCGACATCGGCAGTTCAAATTAGCCATATATTCATAACCACTAGGCTACAGGGTCGTAGATATTCAATCTGATCCATATATTTGGAATTTATTCAATAATCTCAGTTCCTACACTTCTAAAGATACTGTAGGTGGAGCTAAAAGGATAAGCAATAGCCGGATAATGATACCAATTTCCCACATATGAGCGTGGATACATAAGATCCAAACGAATGAACCAACTAAAATGCAAGCCCTGCTGCCAGTAACACCTATCAATTCAGCCGAGGCGAACCGAGCGAGTGATTGCTGTAATTTCTATAAAAAATCAACGGTAAGGTTCGCCAGACACATCGATTCGAAAAAATGTTTCATCAACAATAATTTTATTATCGTAATAACAAAATTACGGGTTGAAGGTGTAGAAGCGCAAATTCAAGTCTTAATCTCTCTGGTTTAGGGAGCTTATTCCCTTAGCATTCGCTTATATGTCAGGGGGAGAAATGGAACCTTTGTTGGCCTATAGCATTATTATTTCTCATTTTGTTTTGTTTATTAATACAATTGGCTCGAGGCGCAATATTGATATTCAAGTTTGATGATGACTCGCGCCGCGAATTTTCTTTCCAACCTCTACTGTATTTTTATGGGTTTTATAACAATTGCGTTCCCCAAAGCTTTTGTTTGAGAGCCAACGAATTGTGTAATGCTTACTTACCCACTGAATAAATTTTAATATTTATGAATATTCCCATAATAGTTTCCCTTTGAACAACAAGTTAACTTTGTAACGTATTATGTTTTACGTTTACTCAATTACTGAACGCTAGATAGAAACAATACTCAGATAAACTTAAATTATGGTATCCATAGTTCACAGAGATTCTCATGGAGAAAACGGAATGATGTATATAAATAACACGCAGAAATATCAATTAAACAATTACGCTGTCCGAATGGAATCGTGTGTAATGATAGTGGGCCCTGCTATAACTCAGGCGCATCTGTTCTACGGGTATTTGCAAAGGCACGACATGCGCCCGCGCCAATCCACTAAACGTAACCTATTCCAGCCTGTCTCCAATATTACAAGTAGGTATGCCAAGGTTTGATGTCATTCAATAAAGTATTTTTTTTTATATAAAAATTTGACACGATACTTTTAAAACAGTGTAAATGCATTGTCGTCGCGCGTCATATTAGATCCCAGCTCAACAGTGGGACAGATTGAAGAAAATGATAATTGAAGATTCGAGAAGAGCGTACTTTTAAACAATGTCTACAATAATGCTGAATATGATTATGTAGAATACAAATACGCAATAGTAGAGTATGCTCTAGCTAGGTACCTATCCTCAATTATGAGGAACAACCCGTATCATTATTGGTTTGAAGCCCGCCATGTAGAATTCGAGAATATGTTTATTCCAACACGTGAAGACAAATAAGAAAAAAAACATTAAATTTGTAATAATCATCACTAAGCAGTCATAGACCCGTTAGATATAAATAGGTATTGGCGAGGACTTAAAGAACTCTAAGTAGGTACTGTGGTAGTAGTTCCATTATTTACAGATTTTTAATATGACTTACTACTTACTACGGAAGTGATCTAATAAAACAATATTTAAGAACCTGTCTTATTACATTAGCGCCACACCATAATTACTAATTTCTATAATTTTAGATCATAATGCGTTAAATAATGGATATAATGCGATGCAAATGTACCATGTCGGTCTAAAGTGGTTAGGCAGTGGCTATCGAGTAGAACTCGCGATAAAAGTACCCACTTGATTCGAGCTTAAGAGTTAATCAATGTTGCTTATGTGTCGGATTACGCAGAATCGATTCGCGCGAGATGTTGACTAATATCGATTATAACATTTACGTCGACCGGCCTTCCTGCATGTTGTCTCTGTATAATGTATGATAATTTAGTATGCTAATTCGAAATTGTTGAGTTGTGTCTTACGTCTGATGTTTATCATATTTTAGAACACTAACGTGTCGGCTTATTTAATGTTATTATTTTTAATTTAATGAGTTGTGGCAGAACTTTGTAAAAGAAATTTACCCATTCATAATTCTCGCCTATCTCTACAAATATATTTTATCCATAATTGATTGGAATTTAACATCTCGTGTTATGTGTAGCACATAGTGACACACATACTTAATTATAAAGTTGGTGACAAATAGTTTATCATATTACAGATTACTGTTGTGACCAAATTTAAAATTTGCTAATTTATTCAGTGGAACTAATTGGTTGTGAAGCTACAAAGTATATCTTATCTCGTAACGCTCTAACGTTCACATGCAAAACAAAACGTGTGAACTAGAAAGCTACAAGAGAAAAACACTCAAACAAATCTTCAAACAAAACACAAAAAAGTATGTCTTGAAACCATCAGCTGTCACTGATATAAAAGCCTCACCTTTTTCGTAGCTGATTTGCCGTTCCTGCTGACGCGCGTTATCTGCTGCGACTTTCAGTAGTCCCTGGATGTTGCGGAGTAGGGTCTCCGTGGACGAGACCAGGGTATCGGCGGTGGGATCCACGGGCACAGACGGTGAGGTGGAAGGTGCTGGGTAGTTCACGGGCGCCGGTGACGTGGATGCAGGAAGATCCCGTTCACCATCGCTCAGATCTGCTCCTGCGGAAAGGTGAACCTCTTGATAATGATCATGAATTGAAACAGATAACGCTCAGTCGCCTCCTCAATCATTGTACCGTGGACGAATGGAAGGCGATATTGTCATTATGCTATTCCGCGAAATGTCATTGCTAGGTGTGGTTTTAATTTATTAGTGTGGTGTAGTTTTGTGGCAATATTCATCATAACGTTTTTGCTTCCTTTTATTTACAGTACGGAAACGAGTAGATATCAAAATCATGAGGAACAGGACGAAATTTGAAGATTGCCGAAATGGCTTTATTTGTAAAGTAGGTAGGTACCAAATCGTATTTTTATTCATGTGCATGAAATAAGTTGATAAGCTAAGTTGTAAATAAATTAATTAGTACCTAATAATGTGGCTGCTTTTACAGTAAGTTGGGTATGAAAATTGTTTGCGTACCTAATACTTTGTAATAATGTAATGCTTAATAGTTTCGTAATAGAGACGTTGACACATTTTTATGCGAACGAGGTAACAAAAAGTCAATTATACATAGACGTAATTAAAGCTATTAACTGGATCCAAATAAAGCCTAGTGACTTAATTTTACTATGATGAATGGTTGGTTCTACAATATAAGTCTCTTATTCAGCAGCAATGATTTTTTTGTTTAAAATTTTCTTGCCGATTACAAAGACTATATATTTTGTACCAGACTTGTTCTTGATTCAGTGCACATTTCGCTACCTGGCTATGAAACTAGAACACCATCCGTAATGATTAGCTGCAGTGCTGAATTTATATCCGTTGTTACGTAGATAAATCATTCAATTAAAACACCCGCTCGCATTAATTCTGCCATAAGCCTGTAAGAAGCTCCTTAGGACAAAGTTATAACAGCGATATTATTATGGACGTATAACGTTATTTGGGATCGCGTGCGTGTATCATTCCCATCGCAATTATTATTGCAGGTACATCGATATCGCGTGGTGATCATCGGTACACAGCTTTGATGGGGTCCGGCAACCACATATACTTATTCAGATTAAGAGAATTAATCATGGTCGTCTGCTTTAAAAGCTCCTCAGATTTTATGGACACTCGTTATTCTTAATTAATTGCCAATCGTTATAATATTCACAAACGATAATTTTTTAAAGTAAATGAACATTATCGCAAGGTGAAAGATTACCTCAAAAGTAAAAAACCGTTTCTAGGAATTGTGTATTCTATTGTTTAAAGTTATTTTAAATTGCTTATTGCAGAGATACTTAATTACAACTTTACATATTAAGTGCGTCCGAACATGTTTCAGAATAGGGATCCGCTCGAGCCATTCGACACCGAATGGGCTGACTGTACAACCGATTTATATGCTTCGCTACGCTACACTATACCACCTGCTTATTCCTTTTGCGAATGCTTCGAGTATCGTATACAGTGTACGTTAAACAGTATAACTACACAAAGAATTTAATTTTCCTAATCTCTGCATGTAAAATCAACAGGCGGAACGGTTATTTCAGACGCAGAGAATGTTCGACATTATGTCAATAACGGACCGCACACATAAAAAAGAAAGCGTTTCGATTGGCGTCTCTCACGGTCCAAAGTAATCTATCGATACATTTAATTTAACTGACAAGATAGTGAACGCTCATCACATAATGAAGACAACATCGTTTCGTCATTGTCGATGCGCACGATAGCACTTTCGAGTTGTCACAACACCATCTTCCTAATAAGGCCAATTAACAGAATTATCGCACGAAATTCGACTCTTTTCAACTTATACTTAGTATTCAAAGCGAGTCGTTCGTCCTCATTGAGATTTAAAACTTTATAAATGTGAAATAAGAAGGGGTCGGAACCGAAACCGCCGTTTAAAAGGAGGAGGTAATACAAGATGGACAAAGATCAAAGTTGAATGATAGTGGTTAAGAAAAAGCTTTTTATAATGAGGCTGCGGCAATCGTGATGAACGTGATTCACGTATCGACAGAATTAATTATAAATAAATATAGGTACATTTGAAATGCATTGCTAATTTAACATTCTAATGGTGTTAAAACTATTCTCGAAGTGATTGCAGAGTCACACAAAGATGTACGTTTTGAAAGTCGTTAAAGATCGGCCGAACGAGCAGTTTGAAATAATCGTCATAATCTATTCGTTCCCACGCTCGTCAAGTATTTTGTATGTATATTACAATAACCACAGCACACAATCCTCATTGTTTCACGTTACGTTGAGTTAATTTAGCTATTGTATGCTTCGAGTATTTACATTTGTGAATCGCTGTTTTGACTTGCACCCTCGCGTAAGCAATTGTGTGTATGCTACTTGTACGTACTGTGTAAATCTGATACTCATTATTACATTATTAGGTTTTAAGCTAGGTATAATACGTGAGTCATCGTTTTGATTAATGAGAAGAAGAAGTCTTTTACAAAAGTCATTGCATTTGTGTCGCCATTACAAAAATAGTGTGTATAGAAATTTTGATTTCATAAAGAAGACTAGAAGTGCATAAATATAATTACAATTTGTGAGTACTAATGTTACAGCATTGCTAAATAAGCCAGATGGTATTGACAAATGTAGAATTAAATAATTTACAATTTGTTCATAATTATCAATCAAACGGGCAGTCGTACGCGCTATCGTAATTTAGTGACGTTAAACTAATAACGAGTTCTCATTTGATTGATGATCTAGACGGGGATAGTGAACACTAAATTGATTAAAATATTTAATACGGCAATAGATTCAATCAACAAAAAGCCGAAGATAAAATGAGTGTTGGGTTGTCATTGAAGAAATTGTCATGCCATCCATCATCAACGCAGCGCATAAGAAGGTGTTTAGGTAAGATCGACATCTTACATAACAATTATTATAATTATAAATTTGCAAAACATTGGATTCCAATTACGTGTGTTAAAATCGATAACTTTTATATTGATGTTTATCGATTAACATAATATAGGAATGCGTTGACTATGGCTAAAATGTTTTTAATTTTTAGATAGCTACCAAAACCTTTGTCATATAAACAGTGCGAAAAGAAAAGTATTTAAATTCATTTTGAATGAATTTCAAGGTTTAAAAAGGAAACATAAAAAAGACACATTACAATATTAATATCAATAAATAGTAATTGCTCTGATAAACTTGGTCTAGATTATAAAGATACAAAGTATTTTTGATGATTATGGTATAAAATTGAATTGCATCGTTTTATCAACACGTACAATTCTTACTTCGTTGATGACTATAGTACCTAACCCGTGCATAATTATTGCAATAATTATTTATTTATTACGTATAAGGCTACGGATGTTAGTAAATCACGTTTTTTATACTGATAATATCTCTAGGACTTAACCGAACAAATACTTAACTATATCTAACTCATTTTGTCATCCCAATACGAGTAAGCATGAAGCTATAAAAACTCAATACCTAGTAATTAAGTTAAGTGCCACCTGTTTCAGTAGAGTCAGTATCAAACCTTGTACGAAAACTTAAAATGTTTTAACAACATACCTTTATGTTGTTCAAAAACAATCCTTAACTTAACTTTCGCGAACCCCAGTGTTATTCACATCGCAAGGCAGAAACATGTAGGTATCAAAGTTGTATTTCTCAACATTATACTGCTACAAAGTAGATGCTCTAGTCATATTCAGTGGGGATTTTTATACTTATCATTAAATTGTTCTCGAGTAAAAAGAAGGTGGTTTTATGGCTGATAATTTCCGAACTATGACTGCTGAAGGTTCCAGGGTTATTACTGGGTAATTTTGCCCAGCATTACATGCCACGTACCTACGCTGAACGGGTAATACCTACCACTAACCTGTGTTAATATTACACGGACATTCTCGTGTCATGCTTTTGATTACATCTGATCGGGAATAGCTAATTTTATCAACACAACAATCAATATTACACTAAGATTTTATGAGCAGAGCGTGGCCAAAAACATTGTTCTGTACATGTGCAATTGTGGGTTATTTGACTCACTTGAATTAAGTTGTCATTTCACACACTGGCAAACACAATGACTTTTAAGTCATAGCTAGCCTTAAAAGCTCCCTATATAGATGTTACTGTAAGTGTCAATAGTCCTATCAAGCTATGATTTATTTTATATCGACTTTCATGGTAGCTATCCTAAACTCTAGTAACTACCTACTGTAAAAGAATAACCTTAGCCTATGACTTGCAGGCTAACTTGCCCAGGTGCATGGCCTCTTGAGATTCAAATATCCCGACATCTTTAATTGACTAGCTTCACGAAACTATTTAAAGTCCCCTGCTTGCAAAGCGATGATGGGTGGATACTAATAGCTGTTTGCAGCAGTTATGTGACAAATAAATGTTCGTTCTCGGGTCATGCGTGTCAGTGATGTTTTACGTGTGGTACACGGGGAATCGTAGTTCGTTGATACGAGTGCGTAAGCATTTATTGATCCGTACAAAAACAAACAAGTACATATATTACCGTCATCCTCATCCTTAACATTGTGGTCGTCTGTGTCGGAAAGCGGCGCGTCGCTCTCGTCAGTATGCGAGCGCGGCGACGCAGCGGCCGTTGCGGCGGAGGGCAGCCGCGGCGGCTGCGGCGTGCGACGCGACGCGGCCGAGCTGCGCCCGCTCGCGGAGCCTTCGCCCCGCTCGCCGCCGCGGTCGCGCTCGCTCCGCTCCGTCCGGTCGCGGTCGCCCGACTTGGACAGGTTGAGCACTGGACTGTGACCCGGTGATGAACCTAGGATAAATAAGCGTTTTTCATCATCGGTCCACAATATGCCTTTTTACTTTTTATGTTTATAGGTGATATAGGAGCAGAGGAGCCAGCAATGGTAAGTGGTCAATAACGCACATGGGCATTAGTAACACCAAAGGTAACACCGGTGTGTGGCCGGCCAAGAAGGGAGAAAAAATTAGTTAAGATGTTTTGTTTCTTATCAGAAAAATGTTTCGATTCTAAAGTTTAGGAAATACAGCCACAAAATTATTACTTCCTTTTAAGACAAAAATACGTATTACCATTATGTGAGCCTTCACGAGCCTTGTCCATTGCTATGACACGTTCAATATCCCCCCTCTCATCACGCAACCTGCAACAATAGAAAATTTGATCATAAGCATGTTTTTTAATTGTGCGATAACAACACGACATCGACATGACATCACAACGACAAATACTTTTCAAAAGCGTCGATAATACAACTATAGAATAGAAAAACGAGGCTGCGACAACAACAACAACGACTGGTGGCAATCCAGACGGTATCATGGTATCATTGACGCAAGAAGTCACACACATGACGACTGTCATGACATGAAATTTTGCCGTATAATTTATGATCAGAAATTAATTGTTAAACCTAAATATTAAGAGCACGTATGAGAGGATCTGAAATTCTAAGAATTGTTATTCGATATTTTAACGCCTATAGTATTATTATTATGGAAGTCGAGCCCGTCTATTGCGTTCCATTCAGATACCTAAGGTTGAATATTGAAAGAAAATGGGAAAGTTAATTTCTAAGAATTATCACAACGATGACGCAAATATAATAAATTAAGGCTTCAATATTTCAATAGGTATACATTAATATTGATAACAGAAAAAAGTTTTAAACATCAGACTTATTTGGTAGTAACTGCTGGAATCTGCTGATTGACGGCGCGGCTGTGAAACCTCGATGACAAAAATCCCCGGCGGGCAATTCATCTTGAGTACCTTTGAGAATTTACTTGTTCTTAATACGTTTATTTTAATTCTCTGTGCAAAGTTTCATAATAAAACGTACATCTTAAAGTTATTAGATAAGTATATGGTATTTACGTAACTAATAACAAAATTGAGTTATTGCTGAGGTCTGGAGTCTTTAAAAAATAAGAGACCCAATTGCATTATACCAATATGCATAAAGACATTACCAAATATTTTGGGTAAACGCATCCAGCAAATAAAAATTTCGGCGTTTCCTTTAAAGATTTTTTTTATATGACGCAAGTTGTTTTAGTTGTCAACCCATGGTAAGGTAACATAATTGAATAGAAAATTGATGATCAAAAACTCATAGAGGTAATTCGTAGAGGTAAAATAAATGAAACAAAGGCAAAGGAGGCAATTATTTAAATGAGAATCACATGTCAATACCTCGTTAAGTCATGAGAAATCATTAATTTCTACCTACAATCGGTCACGCAAGCACGCAAAACGAATCCTAACAAAGCTACTGACAAACAGTTTTATCATTTGAAACCATAAACCGTTCTCCCACTGAGTGGTAGAGCTACTACAAAGGCAAAAGTATAATATTGTAGGACCCCGCTGAGTTTCTTTGTTAGCGGATGAAGACGGTATATGTAATCATTTTGTACGGATCGTCTGTACCGCTACCCTAATTCCGTAACTGCTTTTTTGATTGTGAATTATTGGACTTCTGATGCTTCCGTTTCGTTCCCTTTTTATTGACAGAAATGGAATCATTTTGTCTATTGTTTGCGTATGTTTCGGTTTAAATTCGTTTCCCGTTTTAATACATACCTAATTATTGTTATTGAAAGTTTAGAAAATAGACACAAAAAAATAAATTTGGTTTTAATTACATTTCAGCCTTCTACCGTTTGATTTTAATAAATCACGAATGGAAAGTTCAAACCGATCTTCAATAATTTTCTTGTCGGAACCAATTTCGCTCATTTCAAAGGGGTTAATGCCACAATTTTTGCCCAGTAATGCCTTTTGAGCATTTGAATATAAATGACGTCTGAAAGTGAAATGTAACATACATAATAAGTGGCTGTTTTAAGCCTTCGTGGAACCCTTTGTGGATTACAGTGTACTTTGAAAATAGAGACATGGAAAAGTTGTCAGAGATAGAGAACCGATTTAGACATAGGTAAGGTATTTCTTTACCTACCCTCGCTTAGCATTAGAGAATTGTGGTGTTGCGTGATAAAAAATTAATACTATTTATTCAACCAATTATATCTATCCCAATCACATGTATTACAGATATTGTGCATTAATTTATTGCAATAGTTGCAAAAAATACCGTTGTAACTTTTCTAGCTCCTAAAAGAATGTAATTTCTAAATTGTACTTAATGGATGACGTCTTTTTTTTTAAAAAAAGACTCAAATTACAACAAGTATCAGTATCATAATCATCATCCACAAGTATTTAAAGACAGTGTACATATTGCACACCTAAATCAAAGCAATAAATTAAAAAATATTTTAAGCTCTCTATGTGATGTGTTACTCTGTACTTGAACCCTCGAAATTGAGTCGTTTCGTACTTTACTGACGAGTCACGGAGCTCCGTTTGAATTTAATATATTTTTCATTTCCGCTACCATTAACATGCAAATAATTTTATTCTTTGTATCTTTAAAATCTTTGAAACAAAATTCATCAATATTTATGTTGAACTTTTCATTTGACCTCCCTGAAAAAAATCCTTTGCCATTGTCAGTTTTAATACTGAGTTTAAATTAAAAATAAAATTTATTTAGGATTAATATTGTTATATTTAATGTAACATAATAATGTTTTATGCTTATTAATCGATAACTTCTTCTATTTTAAATTTTTTCAACAATTTTACAAAATAACAGTTTTTAAGGTAACTATTAAATATTTATTAATGTATCATAATCAATTTTATACCATGAAAATTTTAATCATTGGAAATTGGAAATATGTTATAAAAAAGAAATAAAATGTTAAAAATATCTACAATCCACTAAATTACAAATAGAAAAAAGGTATGGATAAAATAAAAACGCCTTATTTCATCTTTCGATGAAACGACACTGTTTTAATAAGACCTCTCACTGTTGAACGAATCCAAAGGAACGGATCAAAATAAATTATCTCAGTTCGATCGGACAAAAGATAAAGTCTGTATCAATACACTAATAAATTATTTCCACTTCCTGGCTCTTATTTTGACCATTATAAAATTATTAATGTGATTGATGATGATACAAAATTAACAGGATGTGATATTTTTAAAAGCGTGAATCCAAAAAAGCGTTACCTACTCATGTTTTTGTTATAGAACGCAAAGAAATAATTATTAACGATATCTTCCTTTACAAATATCGAGACAAATTAACATTCGCCCTAACGAACTGCCAGTAGCACCCGTCAGCGCTTCAGAGACAAAATAATATTATTCATTCACTTGTCACGTCGAAAATTGGCGTCGAATCGCAGCACACCCAAGAAAAAATAAAATTTACATTCCGTGATGGACAGAGTAAAACGAATTTATGGCAATCTTTCTTATTTTTTCAAATAAAAAATATCTCGACTTTGCCATAATTTGAAGAACAGGAAGTTAGACTTAATCATGACTGGGAATACAGTTCCTGTATGTCAGAAAATGCCACTGATATTTACGGAAAGCTCGGTATTACATGTATATCTCAATAATGAAGGTTAACTAAGTTAGTTAAGCATTGCCATTACAGGACGGCCACTGGCCTAAACAGATATTCCGGGGCTACGAGCGAGGACAATGCGTCGCAATCTACCACCAAAGCCAATGTACGCTGATTAGTTAATTCTGAACGTTCATATAGCCTAATACTGCAACATCGACCGTTCCGAACCGTTCTTGTATGCATAATCTGATTAGAGTAAGTATTAAACAAAGCTTTCGGTGACACTGTTGTTGCATAGTTGGTTATGCCATGTTAAACCTTCTGCGATGGATCATTTTGTAACTTGGAAATTACAATACACAATCCCCATAAACATTTTATGGATGCCTACACTAATTTACATTATGAAGAATCGATTAAGAAAATCAAATCCTCACGGAGCGTCACCGCGTAAAACATTTGCTTGACACCCAAATCAAAAATCGTTTTAGCTCACCCTCCCGAGGGGAGTTTGGGGAAGCGTCGACGCCTCAACATTTATTATTTCAGACATATCACTCACATGCAAAACAAACTCCATCCGATCCATCAAAAAGTTTCCTTTGTCCTCCCCGCCTCCTTTGCAACACAAATCGAGTGTGTAAGTACTGCCGTTTGAGGTGCTACTGATGTACATTTGGAGAAATGGGCCCGATGCACCAAATGTGGATGTAATCAATTTGTTTTGATAGATGGTTGTTTTACCGGGTGATTTGTGTGAATGACGACTAATATATAAATACATAATTATGTTCATTACACAATTTGAAACGGAAAGGTTAGATTTTAATCCTTAGATACTATTAGCACTAGGTTCGTATATGTTTGTTCATAGCTAGATTTGGGATCAGTTAATGATCCCGATTATTTATAGTTATATAATTAGTATTTCTTTTATTTAAAGTTAAATGTGGACTCGACAAAATGTATATACGATGGTACAAGTAATTTAATAAATCGTCGATACACTCATGCGGTATTTACAGTAATCAAGTTACTAGATATCCATCGCACCTCAGTTGTAACACAAAAGCCAAATAAGCTTGTTCACCCAAAAGAAATAAGCATTATAACCCCCCTCAAGCAGTCAACAAAGCTTCGAAGAAAATCGAGCGAAAAAAGGCTAAAAACACCTTAGGGGTTTACTAATCGAATAAAAAATATCAGCGGCCGATGCCAATGTATGGGGGAAGAATGGAATAAATTATAAAGAAAATACAAGCTGCAGAGGGTTTTTGTTGAAAGAAACAACCATATTCTGTAGGAGACTAGACATTATTTGTTGAATGTTATGATGGAAATAGTAATTAAATAATTATAAGTGATGATAATTCAAATAGAGTCCTTTTAAAGCATTGTAGGTACCTATTATTGTTTTGTGTTGTTTGATATCTAAACTGGTGTTTTGCAATTTTTAATTTATATAAGAGATAAATTTGTAGGTACCTACTCAAATAATATTAAATTAAATCTACATTAAAAATCATTCTTTTGCAATGATATATTTGTAAACAATAAATACGCCATTGTTCATGTCTAATTATGTTTGTAGAAACATCTTTAATAAAGGACCCTAAGAATATTGCAACATGCCAATATGATGTAGAAACAGCAACGTGATGACTTGTAAGCGACCGCACCCTCCGCATAAACGTCACAATGTCATTTGTAAAAATTGCGACTTTCCAACTTCTTCAGTTTAGGAACGTAGAATCGTTAGAGTCGAAACGATATTATTTTTCTTATTCTGTAAAGCATATACCGAAATGGACCTTAAAAATGTGTATCTATTATTTACAATTTATTAAAGTTGTGTAAGCTAATTTAGATTAATTCGCCCGGGGTAGGACCACCGCCCGCCAAGGTACTCAGTACCATTCCTACCGTCATAATAATTGTTTTTAAGAGCAATTGTGTTCCGGATAGGAAGGTTTGTGGAGCCGGTTTCACTTTTTTAGAGGCGACCATCTCAGACCTCAGGGGTAGCAACGCATCTGTGACCGAATTGGAACAAGACTCATACTAACAATAACTAATTGGACTATTACTAACATTAACTAACAGGACTAATTATCACTAACATACCCTGTCCTCGCACTTATTAACAAACTAACCAACTAATATTCTAACACCATTTACTAACTGGACTAACCATCCTAGTCCCTTTGAGTCTAGTTCTAGGTCGGTCACAGTTGTTATGGGCGGCAGGGGAAGGGTGGTACTGCATGCTCGTTTGCTATCTTAATTCCATAAAAGGGAAATTATGAACTATATTTTATTTGCTTTTGTTGACAAAAATGACTCTACGTCTTTCGAGTTTTGTTCGCGGAAATGTTTTACCAAAAAATAACCAGATCTAAAGGGACGACGGAAAGCATTGGTAGTTAGTGAGAGCTCCGCGGGGGAAACCGGAGACAGTTACTTAAATTTGAATAATATAATATGAAAAAAATTACATCACTTAATACCGCAATAAAAGTACACTAAGCGACCGGGGCATTATGCTTGCCAAATGCAAAGAGGGTCGAAATTTCGCTTATGAAACGTGAAATGAAACATAAAATGTTTGTGGAGAAAAATAAAATATGTCGTTGAGGATTTGGAGCTCATTAGAACATTAGAAGTACGTGAGAAGATTTGAGCTGTTACCTCTAAATCAACAGGGATTGGTTAAATATTTGCTTCGGTAGTTAAAACAATGAGATATTTGTGTTAATTTAAAGTATCGCAAAGAAGTATGTTTTCAACTACGGATCTGTTACTAGAAGTTAATAAGACTGTGGGAGTACATGTGACTTATTAAAGAGGGTCCTATTGAAAGCTAGATGTAGAACACAAATCCTGCAAAATAATATCGTACTGGTTCGCAGCAGATTACGGTAGCGTAACGAGATTCCGATCGGGACCGTGCGATGTTATTAGGATTTAAGCGCCAGCGCGTCGCCTGTCTCCCGGCGCGGCGCAATGTTGGATAATTATGCAAAATTGCTCCTACAATTCGTAGTCCCTGAGTTTTTAGGGACATTACCATTATCTGTAATGGGAATGCTTTTTGATACTGTTGAATTTCATTGCGAGATCTTTAGGGAAACGCGAATTATATTGCCTATTAAATCACTCGAAAGGTACAGCGACCTATGTTTTTTTGTAATAACATTGATGAAATTCGAGCCGAGCAATTGAGTGACCGCAGATTGCATAAATATGGCTTCAACGCATATGCAGCAGATAAAGCGACCACAGAAAGTTCACATGCATCGGCACATTTCCAATTCAATTCCTTGGATAATGTGACGCGACAAACCCTTCCTGATCGTCCAACGACTTGGGTATAACTCGTCTTAGAGCACTAGTTTATCTACAATGAAAGACTAAATTTGTTCAACGTCTGAGGTCGCTGGCTGGTGGCGAGCAGTCGTACGGTAATGATTGTGATCGCATTGATCGCTCGCGCTCACCACAACATGTTCCCAACGAGACGATAATGGGCCATCAGTGTTCTTTTTTGTTTTCTGCGGTGATAAATAGATTTTTATGGATTTGAACGTGGTACGGAGGATATGTGGTGGTATGGATTATATGTCGCTGTTTTACAAATACATAGACGTATATTCTGTTTGTTGATTACTTCACATTGTAACAATGATGAAATAAATGTAAGGTTCCTCTTGTTCTTCTTCTATTAATACCTATACTCAAATTTTATGAAGGTTATAACTACAATTTTTTATTGTGTTACATTTTTAAACTCATGTGAACTGTTTCCTACCTACACAATTTTTCTATATTGATGATTAATCTTCTAACTTAATCATTTCCTAAATTTATTAAGACAGTGATATAATTAGATTTCATTGAATTAAGAAATGACCGACAGTTTAAGTGTACCTAAAACCGATGGTATCTACGCACAGACACCCTACGTCCGTTTATCTACAAACAGTTGGGGCCGGGCCGCATCGATCATAGTATTGTTCACACGATTGATAACCCTAACACTGTCCAATAGATAACAGTGACTGGGTTCAATTTTAATGAACTCATTTATATTAGATTTTTTTATTCCGGAACACACTGTTGTATTAATTTCTAATTTCAAAAGTTATGATTTAAAATTTTACTGCATTGCTTTGAGAAACAAAATGTGACTATTGTTGTACATTCGCTTTGATATTGAAGCGATATCTTTCTTCTATCTTAGCGATATCTTTTTTTTATTCTTATTTTGTAATTAAAATAATTATACCTTACATAAATTATGTCTTGTTAAAGTTATAAAGTCTAAGCACACAAATTAATCCACGTTTTTATAAAAAAATAGTATTCAAATATTATTTTTAAGTATTTGTTAATGCCTACAGCAATATAAAAACAGCTACTACTTCATAGTTCATATGAATAATTTATAGCCAAATCTTGCTTATCGTTACCAAGTTTTAAATGACACACTAAATGAAAACTGAGTGAATAGTTTCAATAGTGAAAGTAATTTTATAACGTCTTCGATTGTTTGCATAGATAAAAAATCAAACTAGTTTTGACGCAATTTGTTTTTATTGAACGGAAATTATGGAACATCGACCCAATGTATCGAGACATCGATGGAGAGTTTATGACATGTTATTAAAAATCGTGTAAACAATACAACAATTAACGTAACAGAAACGAACGCATCTGCTGTTGAATTGTGGATGTATCGATACATCGGTTACGACGCTTCGTGTACAGAACGGGGAGTTTGGCAGAAAGTAAACAGAAAATATAATTTAGAAGCAATTTGCCGCGGATATGTCCGCAATCAAATTGTCTCGTTAATACCGCGCCGCTATCAAAACATTTGATTTGTGGCCCGCAGTGTAGGGTTGAATGCGGTTATTTAGTCATTCTATGCTTGACTACGTTTGATGACCCTTACTTATGTTCAATCAATTACAGAATATCGTGTTTCAGATTTGTTATAACTTCATTTACTTTAGCTCAATTTGTTACATTGTTACATTGTTACATTAGTCACATTTCATGTTTTAGTAATTACACAGAGAAGTGATGTTTAGTGAACTTTAAAAACGCTATAGGCAATTCCTAAATCACAAAGATAATGATAGTAGCTTTACAAAAACAAATGTCAGCCAGACCTCGACAAGAAACTGAGGTGTTTTTATACAAACAAGATACGTTCCCAATGCTATAGATACAGAGTTTTTGTTGAACAAAACTTATTACAGTATAAGCAAAAACAAAACAGCGAAGTGACAACGCGGTTTTGTATTTAATACTGCGACTGCGTCAGGTAAGAGTATTGGGGATTTACTACAGTTTCATTATAAGTCGCCATGATTTACGCTGAAAAGTACAAGCTTACGAGCTCAGAAATATGAAGAATCTACTATATTAAGGAAAGTATTCTGATCAGTTTTCGAAGAATATTAGTTGTAATCTGTGGCAAACATTTCATACTGAATTGGTACAAGTATCGGTTGCGATTAAACTAGTACCTATCATACAGTATATTAATATCATGTGGACACTTTATGTGTTCAGCCTCTGCAGCGTAATTTTGCCTAAGTTTTAAATCAAAATTTATAAGCTTTGTTATTTTAGGCTACCAAGAAATGCGTAAATAAGATGCTATATAAACATGAAATACAGGAAAACGTTTTATTTTTACAAAGAATAAAGCAATCAATTGATACAACAAAATAACAATCTGGGTGGTCCGCGATTGTATGAAATACTGATCATACAGTTCAGTGATAACCGACCACTGGTCTTTTTAACCAAATAAAAAACAGTTAAGTATCACAAGCACATTTGGAAACAATGTTTTCCGGCGATTTATGCACACTCACACTCGACGCGAAGTCAGCGTGTAAACAGTGGAATACTTTTTATTCGCGCTATGTAATTCCCGGGAGTTGGATTTGCATAACAAAACGGGAAAAGGTCAGGAAGCGAACGGAATGGCAAGAGCTGGGCTGGTGCCGCGTCAGCACTGTCCGGTGACGGAGTGGACGTTCCAACGCGCTACTGCACTTGCTACTGTACTTGTCGCTAACTAATTGAGATGTTTATACTGTACATTTTTATTCTTAACTAGGTGACCAATGTAGCTTGATGAGCAAATTTTAACATCACAACAATGATCTAGTGGTTCACTTTAGCACTAGCAGCACGTAAGGTAAGAAAAGGTATAAAAAATCTAATTCTGATTACTGATATTGACTGCGTTACTGTAGCTTATCGCCTTCGAATGCCAAAAGAATGTACTTAGGTATGATATAAAGCAAATGATGACTATTAATAAATTTATTCAGTAACAGTAGAGTCTCACACATAGAAAGTAAATTGAAAAGGATTCAAAAAATGTATTTTAAAAATTACATTTTCAACGGGACAAGTACTGACTACACCCACTAATTCGAGAAACATTTTGGGAGCGCGAAGGCAGCACCGAATGCTCAAGCTCAGGCGTTACGAATGCATATTCATGATTGCCTGCGCCACATGCAAATTGTGATTTACACACTGTAATGAATTCTTTTGATCTGTGGATTCACATATTTGATTTACCCCATCGATGTCAGTATTAACATGACACGTTAATTTCGTATTCATAGTTTTTCTCGTTGACGAATTACTTTTGCAATTGTGTTAATTAAGATACAATTTTGAAGTAGCGATTTATGAACGCTCAAAAGAGATATTAAGTGTTATTTATGCGATATCTTACATCAAACATTAAGTTGGACGTATAGCAGAAATATGGGAAATAATGGACCTAACGTCAAATATTTCATCAGATTCAATCATTATAAACAACATTACAACGTCAATGCGAGATTGCAAATAAACATCAATCGATACATTCTCGAGAGTATATTTTCTACATAAAAGATGCTCAGAAGAGTCCCAAGTGGAAAAAGTAATCTAAAAACTTACATAATTACTTTAGCGATTCAACTGCTCGAAAGAAATGCAGAAATGACAAGACGATGACAAATGAGCATCGTTCGCATCCAACACTGTCGGGTGGCGGACCTCATCAAATTATTCCCCACTTAAAAAATCTCCGTAAACAAAAACGCAGCAAAGAAAAAAACAGTCCAGTCGCGGGGTAAAAAATAGGTATTGGCAACATTGATTGATGTGTACTAATAGGGCACGACGAAATGAGGCCGTCACATAATTAGAGGAAAAGTGACATCTTCTGTCAATGGCAGTGTACTGTGTAGCCATCTCTGTGCAAGGTCTAGAAATAGAATGGGCTTTCGGAGAGGAAGTGATTAGTGCTGCAAACTTATTAAAAATTATTGAGTGAAGGCGGTTAATTGATTGCTAGATTAGACGGCTCGTCAAAATACCGTGGGTTCATTCATACGGAATCCTAAATTACTGAGTACATTGTCCCAAATGTTTTTCTCTTGCTACTCTATATAGCTATAAGCCATAACACCTTATTGATTTGCGTCACCTTTGACACATAAAGATATTTATTTATTTATTTATTTTAACGCTTTATTGTTTACACCATAAAATATTACATTAAAAGCACATAAGTATAAAGAATTTAAACAATGGGCGGACTTATCGCTTTGAAGCGATTTCTTCCAGACAACCCGGTATTACAGAAGGAAAAGCACATAAGGAAATGGGTAGAGGCGTTAAACAACACAAACAACACGGAAAATTAAATAAAAACAATAATAACATAACACACATCAACTTACATACCTACCAATAATGTAACAGTGACAGGACGTGAGAAATCAAGAACGGGAAGACAGAAGAAATGAATTAACAAGAACAGGAAGAGTGAAGAAAAGTAAGGAAGCTAGGGAGGGAGATAATAATAATAATAAGAGATAACTCTAAAATGACCTGCCAGATGTCGCTTAAGTTTATATGGGACCAGATGACAAGCACTACCTCTCGAATAAATTAGTTCATCCGGTACAAACTTATGAGGTAAGGGTAACACAATAAATACAGTCGAATTCGGAACCTCCAGCCTTTTTAAAGTCGGTTAAAATCGAATATATATGTAACTTCGTAATTGATGAGATTTAATTTTTGTGTGAATCTTTCCCAAATAAAGTTAAATTAGAGAAACTTATTTGTTCGCAGTGTCGGCCTTCTTCATGGAAGTGGCATGAAAATAAGGAGGGTGTAATGAATCTCACCGTGCCGGCGCGCGCTGCCGCATAAAATATTATTCGCAATTAGAATTACGTAGCACAGACTATGGAGTCACAAGTGTATTAAGGCTGAAAGTATAAATATAAATAGTTTTCCAGATAGGGCAAAATTATTTTATAGTTTTCTCTACTAACTCAACCTAAAACAAATAACAAACATACATATATGTATATCATTACGTATGATCTTATTTTTGCAAACGACCAGTCAGGCCATCTTAGGAGAAATAGCAAAGGCACCACGAGTTACTCCTCATAACTGACTCACTGTGAATTAGTGGACAGGGTAGTAACCTGCACGTGTCAGAAGTTTTTATACCGCCCGAAGGCCTACAACGCGTCTCAAATACTGTTATCAAACAACACATAGGTACAACTGTTTATTTCAATATCTTTGATATTTTATGTGAAATGAAAATGAAATTACTGTATCAATTTCCATTGTTGTATTGTGTTCTCCTCAAACCCTTATCTTATTAAAGTAACCATTTAAGAAAACATAATGACGTCAACTGGAAGCAAGACTGCCAACAACATAAAAAGTGAATCGATGAAATACGATGATGTTCACCGAAACACTCTTACAAAGCATCCCTTATCACTGTGTACATATCATTAGTAATGCAAAATAATGGGATACGGACACCTCGTGCCGTTTGCGAGCTAATGATTAATGCTGTTCGCCATTAATTCTTATTTTTGATGAGAAATTTGACTTGTGCTGTCAGGCGCCGGATCCAGATTAATAAAGGCTGACGGTGCAACTTGTGCCGTAACTCGCAACATTGTTAGACACTCCCCGGTTATACAATGCTTTGTCGATAACTTTATTTTAATACATGAATTAATTATTTGTATGTTGTGAATGTTTTTAATTATACATGGTAAATTTAACACTCATTTCGCACTACGTTTTTGCTAATTAACACGATGAATGTTTCGACACAAAGTACAGTGTAAATTAGGTACAATTTATATGCATATTAATTTACATAATAATTTGTATCGTTGTACGCAAATAAGGATACCGATAGAACGACGTGAATCTGTGAGGGTTGTCAAAGCCAACACGAAAAATAGTTCGGTACACCAACGGTACCTACTATCCGAATAGTTTGAGGCATAAAAGGGCAAAGTACAAAGAGCTACATAAAATGCCAGTACGACCGCATCGGTGACAAACTCGGGAGGTATTCCGAGGGCTGACGACTGCCGCCGTGACTCGGCACCCTTTACACAACGCCCTTTGCATATTAGCCAACTGAAAATCAAAAGTCGCTATTATTAATGACTGAGCGCCATGACAATCTAAATATCTCACGACGAAAGTTGAACACTAACCGTGCGAAATTACGCTCGGCTAATACCGATGACGTCCCGAAATAAATGTAGGTACAGACTCACCAGATGCAATCTCCAGAATCATCTTTCAAACGCGGAAGCGAGGAAAAATTATTGAAGATTCAAGGCATTCAGCATCTTTATCTTTGGGATACAAGAGTTCATTTTATGACCATTAATTTTGTCTTTTCCTCGGGTGTTTTATCACGAGACGAAGCTCTGTCGCGCGTCTCATTAATCAAAAGCATTTGTTTACAACGAAGGGAATTTGATTTGATTAAAATAATATGCAATATCCTTGATAAATATCACCCTCGGTCTCCGTTTGATCTTCGCTGAAATTAATGGTAGAGGATTCAATCACACAAATGTTACCGTCAAGATTCTTGGCGTCTTCTGCTGGGTGACACTTGGTTAGACGGTATACCTATCTTCGTAGTTACGGGGGCTGGTGGATCTGTGTCATGGTTAATTGGTTTTAACGAGTTATGGAGGTAGGTATTTTATATAAAATAAATTATTAACATATTTTGGTATTTCTTATTATTAAATAGATCGCATACACATTTTAATAATTGTGTGCCTACGTACCTTTTTAAGTAATTTTAAATTATCGACCTAGTAGGTACCTATACCACTTTGCTAAATGTGTTAATAGAAGTATTTTGTAAGAAATATTAGTAAGTAATCAAAACAATTTATTGAATTTAAAAATAATTTTGACTCTTTTTTGTCAACTGAAATCATAATAAGGCAGTATTTGTTTGCAATTTCACAGGGTTTTTCGTAAGTCGTTAGAGACGCAGTTTCTCAGTGTTTAAATAATAAGTAGGTAATTAATACATGACCTACAGCTTTTTGGCTTTTTTAATATTCCATCGCTTATTTAAAATTTTAAAAAGAAAATTTAAAAAAAGTTATGATAAAGAATGTTCGAAATGACTACTAGCGACATCTATGCAGTGACGGTTGAAGCACTTTTCAGTGCTTTTCTGTATAATTATGGGATCATTTAAATAACACTCGAATCCTTCGAACCAGAAATTTATACTCAATGGATGCTGACTAATTGAGTAACATTCCTTCACACATAGGTACAGTTGATATAAAACATGAACAACATACAGGTGAGATAAAATTTAAAAAAGATATGACAGCGTCTGCGTAAAACCACTTTTTACCATTTACTCGAAACAGTTTAAACCGGTACGTTTAAGGGTGAACAAACAGTGGTATCTTGATGCGCTGGGGGCACGGGGATGAATAACGAGCACCGTCACAGCGACGTGTGATCCGGCGCGGCCCGGCCCCGGCCGGCTTAACCCGCCGCTCGCCGATAAATCGCAGCTAATTCGATCCGAAACGGAATTAAACGGACGAATGCATAGATCCCGACGATTTGTTCGCTGCTAATTGACTCTGCGTTTGATTTACAGCGGGATCGAGCCTTCTAGGAACGGCGTTTGTGTTTGTCTGTCTCGCTGCAACGACTGATTGTTTTTTTGTGAATTTTCTTTCGTTACAGCTAAACACGTCATAAAATTGTAGCTGTTTAATGGTGAAGGTCATTCACGATTTTCTAACCCAGATGGAACTTTTGTTTCAAACAAATGTAAGTAACATAATAATAAGCGATATATCGATAATAAGATCATTATCGGTTATTTGAAGTATAACATCAATTCCACAATTGAATTTGATTACCTAAATACGCAATGGATTTCGACATAGGTGCTTTGAAGGACTAATAACGTTAGGCTGTGCCGGAGACTTGCGGTCGATATCAGAACTTCCGGTAGTCGTAATATTCGCTTTAACAGTCCAATTTGGCATAGCGTTTTTTGTGTAGATACATTACGGATAATATTTTGACATTTCTCATTTTTTATTTATATTTAAATAGTAAATAAATATTTATAGAAACTGTTTACACAGTTCCTGGACTTCAGCCAAATAATAGTCCACTAATGAGCACGGGTCTCTCCTCATTAATGAGTAGACCGGATATGCTCTAGGTCCATTCATACTCCACCACGCTGCTCTAATGCGGATTGGAGGATTGAGATTGGTCAACCTAAGTATCGGAAGTTATCAAGCAGTTCGAAGGCCTTCAACGTGGCTTAACGACTGCTTCTATCGATAAAATTGGTTAAAGATGCTTCCTTCAAACAGAGCCAGCTTGTTGTGTCTGTATATATCTTCGTGTCTCAGAAAAGATAAATTAATGATCGTAATTTATGTTATATGAACCATTGTGAAACAAAATTAGAGGTATAAGGTTAAAGCTATCTTCAAAATATTTTGTAATTTGAAATACCTTTGCCTTCCTTTCCCTCACCAAGGCGGAGCGAATTTATTAAAGCAGTTAATAGGTACTGACAAGTGCACTCGAACACAGACGGAACAAAACAAACAGTACCTACAAATTATATTAAATCAGAGATAATCCTGTCAATTAATTGGACTTAGGATTGAGAACCGGTCGTGGACGCATGCGCGAATTAAATGAACCAAGATAATGCGCCGGCAAGGAAACCCGCCACTCACTAGGCCTTTAATAATAACAATTATTTGTGCTATATATTGTGCTGCCTCAGTGATATTATTTACAGAAAGCAGAAGCAGGTTCTCAAATCGACCGTGTTTAGATATCCTTTTTGTAAAAAGCAATTTCTTGCGGTTTTATTCAATAAATGACTGTGTATTTACTTTATTTTTACTAAACTATATTGTATTGTTATTTTTTAAATATAAATAAAAATTATAATATAAAATATAACATATTGTTTGTAAAATCACTTTGGGATTACATATTTTAATTAGCGTAGCGGAGGAAGCCTTTCAATGTTTTATTGAACTCCGTATTGATTACATTTTTGGAACATAGATACGTACCTACGTGTAAACATGTAGGTAGTGGGTACGTGTACATGCGATCTTTTCATTCTCCGGTCAAATCGCCTTAGGTGTTCTCCACATAATATATATCTAAGTAGTAAACTTTAGTTCCATGCCATTCCATATCATAGATTTACATCATAATAATTATAGGTATACAAAGCTTAATAAACATTACACAACCAAAAATGTAATAATTTTAAAAAATAACTAACTAACTACCAACAACTTTAAAGAAAACCGGATTATCAGGTACCTATACTAAATGTATAAGTACGTTTTTAAACAAAGCAATTTTATTGTGTTGAAATCTAAAGCAAAATATTTTTGAATGCGAATATTTATTTCCTATTTAAAAATATATTATCTAGAGCTTCTAGGAGGCTGTTGGTATACTTCCAACATAAATAAGATCTTTCTACGTACGTAGCCTATACATATATACCTATTTTCGTTTTTCTTACTTAACAGGGATTGAAATTCAATTACTTTTTGAGTTAAAAAAGTAGATGTAGTAGCAAGTCAGAATGAACTTTTATATTCAGAAAATTACTGAGTAATTCCTTTAAAAGAGCTCTAATCCCGGGCCCGGAGCGGCGATCGCGGACTGACAGTGACACATCGGTACAAGGCCCGCTGTCCAACTGTAATTCTACCCATACTCGCTGGGCTTATGCTTTATTTTCCAAATTAAAGAAGATTCTACTAACTAAATTAAAAACCCCACATAATAGGTCAGTCGAAGAAGTAGGTACTTCTGTTTATTTACGCGTACTTTTCATACGTCTCTTAGATTTATTTATTTTATCGATTCTATTTCAACAGTAGACGTCAAATTCTATCATAAAATTGTTTTAATAATGTAAGAAGTTTATTTTGCTTTATTAACGCTGATGTCAAAATAATTCTCAAAAATTATGTTTATTCAAATCAATGACACTCGCCCACTAAAAGCCGGGTAAGCGCCATTAAAACGTTTCAGAGCAGTCAATCGGAGCACTTGAAAATGAAGTCAAAACCGCGAGTATCGTTCGTAGCAAGCCCGCCGATCAATCACCATCCATTAAACAAGAAAAGAAAAGCGCTTTCCCCCAGCCATTGGCCCTCGAATCGGCCCAATTTACATGAGAGCCGCTTTTTCCTCGCATCGAGATTAGCCCCTGAATGAGTTTGATGAATTGTTCACACCCCGCAAGCCGGGCCCGACGAGCGGTCATTTGTTAAAAATACACCCGATCCACGGATCTAATTGTCTTCTCTAATTTCACACTCCCCTGTGATATCTGCGTCCAGTTTAAATTAGGTCATTTTTTATTTTCCACAATTCCAATACTGATCCTACCTTCTCCGATGTACCGAATGAGTGGCTTAAGGAACACAAATAAAGATGAAAAATGAAGAAATAAATAATCATAAACTAACATGATTGGATTGCAACGAACCAAGCTTAGATAGAGTTAAAATCAAAAGCCATCTTTGTAAGGTAAGCATCTTACCTCTCGAGATGTTTTACGATGTCCTCGTATGCAGCTCTACAGTTCTCCCAAATACCAGATCTGTAGACAAAGAAAATAAAATAAGAAAAATGAAGAAAGAGTATAGAATATTAAAAATAAGAAAATAAAGGCAATAAGGATAACCCGTGCGAAAATGTAATTGAACATTTTTTTACAAAGCAGATCGCTGCCATGAAAAGAATCCCACTTTAATAAGAACTCATAGGAAGACAAAAACTTGCAACAAAGTGTTTTAAAAAGTATTAACAAAAGTTTTTGAATGGGAAAGGGTTTCAATGTAAAAGGAATAATAATTATGAGCACTCAATATTAAATGTTCCGTTAGATTGAACGAGGGGTCGAAGAAATTAATTATGTTTTTAAAACAATCGTTTATATTTGTGCCGTAACAACTCATGCGTGATCGTTGAAATTGTTTCTCGATTACTTTAGCACTTTGTTTTCATTAAACTTTTCTTGAACGAGGGAATACTTCTCATAATAGTCGAGTGCCGAATGAATTTATTTTACTATTGCCTTAATTAACGTTCTTATCTCCACCTTTACAATACCTTTTTTGTTTTAAAGGTTCATACCTACGTATAATTTTGAAAATGATTTGAAATTCAATGGTGGAAGCTTTTTTGTTATAATTAATTTTTCTATTATAAATAGAAGATTTTTCTGTTATCATTCGCTTAAATGGTAAATGATTCATTCAACCAGATGTTTCGCTATTTATACATCTACTACACAAATAGGTAATTTCACTTCATAGGCGTTTGAATATTGGGGTTTTAGAATCAACCAGAGATCGATCGTGTAAAAAAATTTATACCTATAGCAGAAAAGTCGTAAAGTACTTTAAAAAAACTGATGATTTAATGTTTAAATTGGCTGTTCATAATTTCTTACAGGAATCATGTATCTATTTATTAGCAATCATAGCCTTCATACTTAAGCGTTTATGACCATAAAATCTAACAAGAAACACCGTGACTGTTTAAAAGCGTACATTCTAATAAGCAATGTTAAAAATCGCACCTGTATTAACTGAACGCGTAAACTTAATAATTCTAATTCCTCAGTCTAAACTTGACACCAGAGACCTGTGCAAATAGTTCCTAAACGTTCCTACGTAGTAGTATAATACGATACCTTCAAGTTTCGCTGATAACCTACCAAGTTATTGACACGAGCAAATTAAACCAGCTATTACGAGTGTAGCGTGTGCTTACACGGTATCGAATCACAAGAGTGGCAGTAAGACAGTGGGGTAAGTGAAGTGAGCACTGTGGGTCTTCAGAGCGGAAGTGAGGGCACTCACTGTTTGTACTTTTCTTATTGGATTAACTCGCTTAGATATTTAACCTGTATCACTTCTGACCTGCTAACAGGTTTCTTTACTTGACCTGTTAATCCGTATGTTACAGTAACCGAAAGGTATATTAATTGCTTAATTTACTTGTTTTAGTTACTTTTTAAGTCTTGAGCTCATTTTGAGCAAATAAGCTTAGACCTTGATGGTAAGTGATCACCGTTGTTCAACAATGGACACCAAAACCATCGGCCTCTGATACCTATGAAAGAAAATAGAGAGTCATGTTTTATAGAATTCTAATTTATTATTAGGTATATCTATGCCGTGTGATATGAATTACGTTTGGTTAAAGATGCCGATAAAACGCAAAGGCACGTAATTATAAATATATTGGTATTTCATTTTTTTGCTGCTCTTTTGTTAATATATATTTCTCTCTTCATATTTCCATTCGACTCAAATTCTTTTATTAATCTGAAGTAACATTATCACCCATTAGAATTTAAATTGAAATTCCTATAAGAGACTACATTTAAAAGTTATTATTGTTATGTTGTCGGACCTGAAATCGCAGGCGACACGATGCCTCTCGTTTTCCACCTCATGATTAGGGCACGTCCTTAGACTACTGACCGTGACTAATCCTCCCATGCTATGTACGGCTTAACGCTACTTATTACTGTGTCACTGAAGCATCCATCTATTTTTTACATACTGCATTACTGAACTCCTTCTAAAGTCCGTTATGTAGTTGTCATTCTTGTTTTATTAACCTGTCGTTTCTTCACCGTTTAAAACATTTACCTAAAATACCAGTGTGGTAAAATCTAGTAAATGACAAGCATAAGTGTATCAGTGATATCAATATTTGTAAAGGAATTTCAATAGATTTATTAGGCTGCGACACGATTTATATATAAGTAACATACGACGATTCTATTCTATCAATGTATATTAAATCCTATTATATTAAAACCTAAAATAGTATATTAAAACCTACTCATCAATCGATTTGTTAAAAAGTCGGAATTATTATTTCAGATACAATACTTGGTTTTTACCAACTATAAGTCATAATTTAAAGTATTGTGCAGTAAAAACTTTATATAAACCATTTTATAACACAACCAATCACTTTCGTAAAGTTTGCAGGTTCAGTACAAATACTGTCTAGGAGTAGTTAGTTAGTTAGTTAGGTATTTGGGACCTTGGTGGTTTCACCGTCAAGTCGAGCGCAAACAGTAGGTAACTTTTAGGATACCTACTTATCGAACAAACACTAAATAATTGGTTACCGACTGATTATCTACTAATTATGAAACAAAAATGTGTAATTAGAAATAAAGGAGATAAATTTTAACAAAACCATGTGAAGTCCAATGCGTGGTATCCTACACATCCAGCTTTTTATTTGACCATTTTACATAATATATGACCATTTAATGAAGACGTGTAAAAGTCCGGACTGCCACCTACCTTGCAAGTGCTTCCATGTTGTGCATGGGTTGGCCCTTGATGATGGAGCCATCAGGTCGGGGCACACCATGGTGGGGCATGCCGGGGGACATGAGTGCGTGCTGGTGCATGAAACCCATGGGCCCCAAGTGCGTCGGAGGCGCGTTGTACCCATTGGCGAGGAGGGGAGACTTTTCCATGCGTGCCATTTCTGGAACAAACACGAAGGCTTGAAAATAAATAAGTAAATTAGTTCCGGAATTACATGAAAAGATTTATTGTGCTAGATATTGCTGCGTTCACATCACCTAATTAAGAAAGGCAGTATAAAAATTTTCAAATGATAAGTGATTTGACTATGACCATGATTCACGATACTGATTCTCAATATCGGAAAAACAATTCAAAATTATGAGCAACCATTTGCATTTGGAATTAAATTTCATTGGTGAAAATTCAGTGAAAACATTATAATTATTAAATTTTCAGCACAATACGTTATTTCGATATCAAAGTCGTTGTTCACCCAGCGAGCCTACTTAAAAATAATCACGTACCAACTCAGGTAAAATCCAATTAATAGATACCCAGTATTATCATTTAATTACTCGTTCCAATAATCGAATCGCCCGTAAAACGGTGTATCAACAATAATAAAATGAGCAATGAATTTCGAGACTATTGTTTTCTGGGTACCACAAACAACCCGTGTAAACATAGGGGGTGTCGGACAAATATTCTTAAAATGACCCCCTAGAAGGGTGTAGGAGGCTCAGGGTGGTCTTCGCTGTCCACGACCCCTCCTGGAGGTCACCAAACGGACCGGGGTGTCGGAAACAATTAACAAGGTGTCGAATTAAACACGAATTAACGTTCAAACCGTTAAAGGAAAATACCCTTTTCCATTGTGGAAGCGCTCTACAAAGGATTTTGGGATTGCTGAGTATTAAATATGTGTTTCTCTTTGTTACCCGATTAGGTACAGGTATGTATCGGGTACTTCTAAAGGTAACTTTCATTTTCAATGATCAAATAGGGTGTCGAATGTAAATCCAAGTATTAATGTCTGCGCACATTACATCAATTCAATTCAACTCAGATTCATCGCATAGAAATTTAATAAAATACAAGATTTATATCGCGTTACTTAGGTACGGTTGCGATTTCATCGTTTACTTGATAAACTGATTCTTGGCTTATGCGCGTGATGCGGGCAACACCGATCCTGCCAAAAATTTAACAGTACCTAATCTTAAAGAAATAAAGTTCATATTTCAATGTTTTCCTATGAGTTGAATCAGAGTCGAATCGGAATTGAGTGGATTTAATGTTTGCAAACTTTTAATTTTTTACTCGTGAATCTAGGTAAAGTTAAACTACAGCAATAAAGTGATTACATAATTGATTGCAGTACATTTTTCCCTTTTTACACCTTGATATTGGAGACAGTTTCACACAAATTGATTCAATAATTAGGTAATATGGAAAACTAATAAACAAATTTCTAATTCGTTTAATCACTCTTATTGTTAGGGGCTAGAGATCCTTTGCCCAAAGTTACAGACAAACAAACATTATGACCAATGAACCCAAAATTAATTGACTGGGCGTATTTACTTAGCTAACCGGTTGGGTTATCTTCTGAACCATACAGAGCATTAAATTTGTATTTGTTGCTGCCAGCTTTGTGTTTTATGTAGATTTACACTTCATTGTTTGTTAGTTTATATTAGTCATTAAAACAACTGAACAGTTTTGAGGCTCACGGTCGAAGGTGAGAAATGGTTTTAAGCAAATACCGTATGCTATTTTAAAGTAAACAAAGGTAGGTAAAGTATGTAATCCAAAATAAACAATCTTGATTTGTGATTAAAACGATACTGAAATCAATGCTGCTAAAGACAAATTAATCATCCAGAAGATGGTCACCATAAGTGTCAAATATAAAAGTAACAGTAATACCTGCTTAAGTTACAGCTGATGTTCAGGGTCTGATGATGAAGACGGAATTTTTTTACGGCAATAGTGCGTTTATAGTTTTTTTTGGAAATAAATTATGTTACTTTTCTCAAAAAAGTAAAGTAAGTTCATGTATAATAGTTACCTACTAACTCATACATTATATGTATCTACTAAGTTATTTCGTTTAAATACACAGACGTGTTGCGTTATATTTGTGTACGAACGAACACCATACTATTAAACTTGATGGCATAATACGACAATCAAAATCATAAACCAATTCGTAAATAATAAGGTTCTAAGTGTATAATAAAATTTACCCAAAAACCACAATTGGGTCAGCAAAACGTAACACTTTTATACAAGTCCCTCGACGCATAAAACAGAGCCCGACAACCACACCGGTCAACCGCATTCACTAATTAACTAAATACGTGTTAAATCTCGTAATAACCTGCGGTTTTACAACCCTTCCAAGCTATCTCTCTCACACGTTTTAACTTCACATCGCACCGTCTCCTTTTAAATCAGATCGCCACCTCTTTTACCTACTACTCGCTCTGCGTTGTTTTTTTAACAAAAAACATCAAAAACTTATAATACAAACCGTAATAAAATGCTCATTGATTACCATTATGTCTATTATTAACCGATTCCACTGATGGGGCATTTAACCCGGCGACAATGACGCTGGGTCATATTGACCCGAGGCAATTTTAAACTGATATATTTTATTTTTGCAACGCTAGTATGGTTCGAACGTTTGTGTAGCTGGAGATACGGCCCCCCTCTACCCGCTTTACTGGTTCGCTCAGTGCGACGCCGCGTGCATTAGGAGATACACGTGCGTCAAGTCAAAACGGGTAATTATGACCCAGCGTCATCGCTGGCGTAGTAATTTCGTGACTTAAATTTATTTGCTTATTTGTTGTCTGTTATTTGTTAAATGTAAATAAACTCTGTTTTTTTAGGTTTTTAGTGAAAATGTCATTGACAAATCACCCAGATAGAATTTTGGCGTTGTTAGAACAGTCAGATTCCGACAATGAAGACTCCCAAGGTGCTTCAGACGTCGATATTGATGACCATTTATCTGAACGCAGCAATGACAGTGAAAGTGGACAAGAAGCTAGTGATACGGGGTCAGATTCAGATAATATCGATCTTGCGACCATGCAACAAGAATTACGGCAACAAGTTTACAGAGGAAAGGATGGAACAATGTGGCAAAAAGCACCCTCACGGCCGAATGTACGTACTAGACCCGAAAATATATTATCTGAAAGGCCTGGTGTGAAGCCTGTAGCTCACGGTGCCAAGACTGAGTTAGAATGTTGGGACTTATCCATTACCCATGATATGTTGTGTAAAATCCAAACATACACAAATTTACATATACGTGATAGAGCTTCGTGTGTGGATTTGAATAAACATAAATATATGAATGAGATTCAAATATGTGATTTGAAAGCTTACATAGGGCTTTTGTATTTAGCAGGATAGCAGCTCGCAAGAGATGTCAAGTATGTCCGTCTAAAAAGGATAAGAAAACATCTCACATTTGTCATTCGTGCCGCATTTACATTTGCCCAGACCATTTGATTCCATACTGCAATAATTGCAGCAGTTCCGTGGGTCAGACTGATGACGTAGAAGACTGATTTGTTTTTGTTTTTTTATTATAAAGCTGATTTGATCTCTCTATTAGTACATAAGATTATTTATTCCTATTATTGTTAAGAATACTTTACCGAATATTCAAAATATAAACATGTTACGTTTTCAAAGTTGATTTTGCATGTGTCATTGAAAAACTTAATAAAAGTTTAATTTCTAGAACTTATTGTTATTATTTTTATTTTAATAGCTATGCAAAGAACCCTTTTTAATAAACCGTCATTAGAATTAAGCTGACTGGCAAAATTTCTTAAAAAAACTATCGATAAAATTCGGGTAAATATGACCCGGCGTCATCGTCCTCGTAATTATTTTCACCTCATTTGCGCCGGGTTAAAGAAATGAAAAGTCGATTGAGAACCGCTATTATATCGATTTTCATCGATTTATTGCTCGAATATCGACTGTCCTCGACAAATGATCGGACCAAATTACCGGCCATTATTTTGAATTAGAATCGATAGAATCGAAACCCCAATTATATCACTTATGTGTTTAAAGAAGGTTGGGATAAAAATCATCATAATCATCATAACCGCGAACTTTAAGGACCATTATTTTTTTACACACATTTAGCCCGGCCGGTCCCTTCCAGTTTTGATAGTGTCTACTGTTTCTTTAATCTCATTCTAAACCGAGAAGTATAATGATGTTTGACATTAAATGTATAAAAATTACAAATCAGCAAGGAAGAAGGTGGTTAATTAATTTAAACTTGTAAAATGTTTAGCGAACGACTGCATTCGCAACTCCAAGATAATGGAACGGACATAATAACCATTGAGTTTTATTACGGACAGATTACAAAATGACCAAACCAGTAAGGCATAAATGATTGGTCATAAAGCGAAAAGAACGAGCGCCGTGACAATGTATGAATGTAGCGTAGATATGAGTAGGTATTACTCGGAGTTGGATTATTATGACTGTGATATAAAAAAACACGTCAAAGAATTTTAGAAAGATAGATTTTTCTTACTGTAAATATATTCAGGAATGTTTACAGTTTTGAGTGGGAGTAATGGATTATCTTGCATGTTTTCAAATATTTTTTTAATGTAAACCTTACTTTGTCTTCGAATACATTCCTAGACAACTTATTAGTTACAAGGATTATAGGTACAAATTACTCGCACGGAGAGCGAAGTATGAAACATGGGAGCACATCTAAATATTCTCAAAGCGTTATTTTGTAACAATAAATATAACAAGAACACACCTAAGAGTTCGCATATAACCTACTTAAGAGTATGTAAAATATTCCCGCCTGTCTGTCATTATATCATTTTATCATTCATATATATACATGAAAGACTTAAATACCTAATACTTAATACCTAAACACGCACCGTAAACATGAACCATTAAACATGAAACACCAACCACCAGCACATGGAAACCATTTGCAATGAAACTAAAAGAACAAAAGCGTACCTTTCATAAAATAGTAAATATCTATCGTAAAAGTAGCTAAGTTTTACAACTTGAGTGTATTAAGGCAACATCGTAGGAATGGTCGATGGATCACAATTATGGACAACAGAACATAATTATGTAAGTTTCAGTAAGGATATAACATGGCAAATCATTCCCATCAACCCATCCCCATCAACCTTTACTATTAGGTATTCTTAAGTATTCATTTTCAAGAGTAGTAACATGTATATTTATGTAGGTATCTATGTACCTTTTAAAATTAAAGTTTTCTGTGATTTTATCTTTAGATATTTTGTTATTACTACAGTCTAATGACACTTTTTATTTTATTAGTATCAGAAGTAATATGCGATAATAAGTTACAATAAAACACGTAATCAAGGTTCATAGTTCGCAATATCTCATACACATTGTCTAAATCTCAAGACATCTAGCTAAGGAGAGCTAAATCCCATGGTAGAGCAAAACGAAGAACTACGAAAATGATACAAAACAAGGCGAATTAAAAGAAAATTACAGCGAACCGGCAATCGCAGCGTTTACAATAAACACATAATTGTACGGTCAGTATACCAATGGCATATGCGATTGGCCAAAATAACTGTCTGCAATTTGCAGAACAAATCGCTTCTTGTCGCTTGCATGTGCAATGTGATGTATTAAGTGCATGCTTTGGAACTTTGCTTTACTTAGTTTGGATTTTCGTGTTACAACGGTTAACCACCTGATTTTTATGGAATGTGGTGGAGAAATATTGATTTTAATTTGAAACAGAAAATAATTAGTAAAGGAGGACATAATTATATTACCTACTATTTTAAGTAAACACAAATTATTTTTAACGAATACTCTACATGTCTGTCCATGATGTCATGTCTGTACATGAAACCTAAAAAAGCTGCTTCTTACTATATCCAGAAGTTTTATATCTTTGTAATTTTAATTTAACTCATAACCCACAGACAATTTGAACTATTTAATGAAAAAACTCGTATTCCTTCCTTTGCTGCCCTAAACCCTGTCGGCGACACATAAAATCGTGTCCATATTAGAGACGTGTATAATCGCGTACACAAGTCACGCGCCAAGTACAATAAATAACAGTAATACACAATCGCCGACAAAATGCGAACGGTCAATAACTTGAGTCAACAAGATGAGGCATCACGATGTTGCCAGATGTAAAAATAGCAAATACACTTTTGTGTTACACGCCCGAATCGCAGGGAGATGGATGATTGACGCCTTTGTTATGTTTGGCAAGACATGAGAAAGGTTACTTGTTGTAATTGGATTACATTTAAAATTACAATTGTTCTAAGTATCTGCCATCAAAATGATGTGTTTACTTAAAATATAGCAATGTTCAAATAATTATGAAATATAAAAATAAAATAAGTTTCTACAAATACCTGAACTTTACCTTACCCAGGAAGTACCTATTTTTTTATAATTTCTAATATTAAAACAGGCACAGTAGTAGTACAATCGCGTACGAAAACGAAGGTAGTAGGAAAGTAGTAATAAGTAAAAATGTCATTCACAGAAGTAAAGATGTAGTGGCTTACATTGCAACACTGAGAGACTTACGTCTTCGCTATAAACTCTTTCATTTGGCTCGGACGAGCCTTATGAACAATAAAACGTTGAGGGCTGGAGATTCGGACTGTAATAAAATATTTGCCCTAACTCGCCACCTCCCTCACGAATGAAACTGAGATCAAGAATTATAGCGATTCAGACATAACGATGTAATTTAGGGTAGGTATGCGTAAAAGAATTAAAGTGAGCGTAATATTACCATTATAGCATGATTAATATTATTTCAACAATGTTACGAATATAGTCTACAATGGTGTACATGTAGAAACTCAATGATTAATTAATAATATTGCCACTGTGAAGTGTTAAATCTTTTTAAATCAAACTCAGAATGGCAATATGGACGTTTTAATGATTTACCGTAATAAATTGTTTTCAAAGTATTAATATTGCAATTTAACATCAACCATCTTGATATAGATAAAGTTAATCGTGTAAGTAGTGTAAAGCAACATAAATTCACATTTCGGACACATTACTCAAGAACGCGGAAAACCGGGATAAGTTTACGCGAAACGAGCCAATAGGAAACAAGTTTAGCGGCAATTCGGGACTATTTAGTTACCAAATAAAAGTTCTCCCTCACTGATGTGTGAAAGAGGGTCAGACTTAATTACCCGTAAATTGACCAGGATTCTGGTTCATCCCGGATGGATATATGCCAGGATTACTGTGTGTCATACACGTTATTATGTTTATGTGTTAGTTGATGAGAATCTCACTGTGCTTACTCATTTTTCTCTTGTTAAAAGTAGAAACGTTTTTGCTATAACATTTACAGTCAAAGATTTAAAATGTTTTGTTGTTTTTCTCTGTTTTGTAGCTGACTTTTAAACTTGGTTTAGACTTATTAATAAGATTCAGTAGTAAGGTAGTAACCACTTATAATCAAGTGACTCTCCTGTTCGTCTGCCACCAATAATGAATCATTTTGAAAAAGTGGAAGATTGATAGTCTTGAATATTGATTTAAATTAATTTTTAGAAAAATAATAAGCATATTTTTAAAAAGTAATAATTTTAAGTACTTTTAAAAAGTTGTGCCATAACACTTTTCTCATTTTTTATACTTTACATTGTTATGTAGATCTAAAATAGCTCTTACATAATGAGGCATTAAAGTCTTAAATAAAAGTACGACAATGAAATTAAATAGAATCCACGAAATTGCCACAATGGGCCAAACAACCCGAATTGAACTCGATCCTCGACCTAGAACTTGTTAAAAGTAACTCATCCGTAAACTTTCACAATGGAACCAGCGCCATTGTTACATAATAACTATCGAAGATACAGAAATATCGATCCATATTTTTATTAATATCGCACACAAAAGAGAGATTATCTGTCAGTGGTTTTTGATGGCAGCTGCCACCGTTCGCAGTAATGTGTTGTTCGAATAGTGATACTAATATCTTAGATTGAAGTGTACACATCCTATACTGATACTCAATAGCACAAGTTTGATATGCAGATAATAGATACTTTTATTATTTTTATCACACATTTAATTACACATCAACACCAAGGACCCAAGCACAAACATTATTTGTCACATAAAAATCTGTCCCAGCCCGGAATCAAACCCAGGACCACCGCTTTGTAGCACGGGGTCGTCATTATATTGCTAAACTTCAAGACAATTATTGTTTCCATTATCAGTTTCAATGAATTAATTCAGTTTCGTACCATTAATCATAGAGACTAAGCCAGCAATTTCAAAATTAGGTTATGCAAATGATTTTAATTGACACAATTCATTTCAACTTAAGAATTATCATGTCGGCGGAATTAACTAATAAATATAAATATATAAGTAAAGGCTTAAACACTCACACCTCGCTCCAGAATTCCGAGTCGCGGATAGCATAGACAACAAATAAAATAAATATCTCGGTTGGAAATCGAACCCTTTTCATTGAATAAAGAAATATCGTAATCGTCATATTTATCTTTGTCGTCTGACCACAACACCGTTTCCTCGATGAATTAATGTAGGGTTATTACGTGTCGTCGATCAGATGTACTCGGACGTATGAAAAAAACGTGTAATTTTAACCAACTCGATCGGTCGAAACAAAAATCGTTTTAGTATGTAAATGCTCTGGGCGAAATCAGGTCGCGTTGTCGATAACAGGTTGAAATGATGTATTGCTTAATGTCACAATGGTTCCGATGCCGGTGGCAAATAAATCAGTCGAATTAGTCAGAGGAGAGAGGAGAGGACTTCACGTATCGTCGTATTTTAACATTACAGTAATTTTAACGAAAACGAATCTACACAAATTGTGAACAATGTGAACATTATCCTCAACTAAAACCATCGTCCTATGTGCAAGTAAGGAAGATATACTAACTAGTTCAGTTAAGTTAATAAAATATGTATGTCTTGCTGATACGGCCATACTGTATGTATATTCTTGTCTACCCTTTTCGCTGCCACCTATGAACACTGTGACTGAAACAAAACAAGACTCAAATGGGGATAAGGATGGTGCGTCCGATTAGTAGATGATGTTCGAATATAACTATTTAGTATCGTGGCGGGTGGTAGTCCTTCTTCAATTTAAGTTATGGCTAAGCTGTTAGCACCTTTCAAAATATGTGTCCATCAGAGCCTTTTTAGTAATTGTAGATAAGTATAACAAACAAATACAAACTCGGCGTACTGTATTGAAAATGTATAAAAATTGTATCTCATCTCATAAATCAACAATGAATTGCGTTGCTACAATAAAAACGGCAGTTTACAACAATTAAGCATCTGAGAAATGTTGCCAACGCCGACATTCAAATGCGCCGGTATTGCTAATTAAAAGAAATTCCTTCGTTATGCTTTTACCCGTGCAAAAAACAAAATGAATGTGCCATGATGACTTCTAGGTGTGAGTAATGTCGTAAATGGCTAGGAAAACAACATTTTAATTGTAAACCTCGTTGCACACTGCAAAATAAACTATGGGAATTGCGCGGAGAACCGAGTATTCGCAACGTTGTCTATTATTATGGAATGAGTGGCGACGATAAAAATAATCTATGTTTAAATTTGTCACACGCCAAATCGTGATGAAATTGTTGTGAATTGTCACAGATTTTTTGTGTTCATGTTTGTTTTATATAAGTTCGTCAATAAGGCTTGTATTTGAAATTTTGCTTTTGTTCTGGAATGAAAAATAATATGATACAGAAGAATATCGTCATTGTTTATTGTATTTAATTTTTCTTTAATTGTTAGTGCACAACAATCATTAACTATTAAATTATTTCTTAATTAGTTTTACTGGTTATTATTAATAAGTATCTTACCTATTCGTATAGCACTTGTAATAATCTACGAAACAAATATTCATGCGTCACAAAGGCATTTGTCCCATAGCGAAGCATAATTCAGATACTTATTCGTGCTCGATTCGAATGTGCGGAATTTGAATCATTGGGGTCGATATGTGGAGCAAAGCGCGGTAGTGCCACTTGTTTTGTTATTTGCGTTCCTGGAATTATTCGCGATTGTTTCTGTACCGTGCGCTACGAAATGAATAATATAGATGCATTCGTATTTACTTAATTAAAGTTTTATGTGGGTAATCAAGTAAGGTCACATTCACATAATAAATACCTGATTAATTGCTTTTTGATAGAGGTTACCAAAGGAAGCGCTTTAGTGTTTTAATAAACTGAAGTAATTCATGCTATATTTATTTCTACAGCGCCTCTAGGACAACTAATAATATATCTATGTAAATAAAAGAAAAATATTTTTATATCTATCTATGTTTGTATGTCAGTTACTGGTTAATAAGCATTATTGCAATTTATTCAATTAAGTGCACAAAAAGATCACTCTATTACGACTTATGCAATGCAAAGAGACAGTTACGACGACAACACATATGGCATAACGAGATACGCACACATTCAAACAAGTAATATAATTTATGTATCAGATGAGCAAGAAATTGAATTATAAATAGCTTGCTGCAAAGATACATGTATGTAGGTGTAAAATTTTCATTACTGCACGCATTAACTCGTGTTACCCATATTTTTATATTTCATGAAAATATTTTAATCCTATTATTTTTATGGACGACAAACTTTAGTAATAAATTGATATTATCATCAAAATGGCGCATAATTGAATACCGATATTCCCATGTATCGGACGATAATAAGCGAGACATGACTTTGTAAAGGCGTCTATCAGCAGGTGGACAGACGCGTGCAATGCTAAATGCTTCTTTCGCTAAGGGGTCTTGTAATTTATGCAGGAACTCAACTTCCTTGAGCTTTGTTAAGACATGCCTCCCAAAAAGTTACTTATTTATGGACATTTTCACACTTACTGAATGTTGTTGCTAAAATAAACGAGTATTTCGCGTATACTTAGTCGTATGACTGCGAAATATTTTTATGGGAACTAGATACGTATCTAGATACATTTTTAATATTAAAAGTGGCGTATCAAGTTAATAATCATTAGTCTTATCATTGTTACTGTAAAGGCCACTGACTTGATCAAAGCATTAAGTGACTTCTTCTGGCTCTAAATTAAAAGTTCATTAAGTAGATAATAAATAACTGCAGATCTTAAATTGCTAAGCCCTTCCACATGTAGGCAATTTAAATAAATATAATAGGATACACCACCGTATTATACCAAAAATATATATTTCAATGACCATTTCAGGATATCTAACCGGCGATGTAATTCCAATTAATAATGCAAGTCTAAACAGCCAACGATAACACCGGAACAATGATATTTTCGAAATTAGGAAATCAGAATAGTTGATAAGTATATGGCCTAACTATAATACCTACTTACGTAATTACATTAAAAACCTGTCATATTTCTCTTTCTTGGTTTAAAGTCACTTGAGCCATAAAATAACAGTAATTTTACAGTCACAAATCGTCGAAATATCAGCTTGACAACAGAACAGAGCACCAGAACTAAAAACTGATCAGCTACCGAGAGTAGGTACCATAATATTATGTATACACTTAAGCAGTCTGTATCAACGCTCTACTGTAATACTAACGGCACATCGAGTATATCATACAATGTAATGTGGAAATCACACGTGAATTCTCTTCACCATCATTCATATAAACTTTTTTCTAGTGTTCCGCACCACTTCGGCGTTTAATTATTGTTGCCACCGCGTTGATTGTTACGATTTCCTTATAAGGCACATCGGTAATTTGTTTGATTGCCCGCAATTGCTAGTGAATGTTTTAGCCATTAAAATTGTAAACGCGGCTGTAGACAGCAAGAAATTGTTATGATTGCCAACTGGCGTTCTGTTTATCGGCCGTTTAATGTATGGACAGACGGCAAAAACAATAAGCTTTCTATTCACTGATTGAGAAAGATGAGTAAATTAATTTTTATAATTCGATAAATGGTTAATAACGTTATCTAGTAAAAAGGGTTACGCGGTAATAGCTGTGTTAGCGCGAACTTTTTTCACTTGGTGATTACGTAGCCTGCCCTATTAAAACTTAGTAAAAAGTTACCTAACAAAGCAATTGGACAATAAAACTTAACTGTAATCTAATCTAAGGATAGGTGGTTATTAATTAGAGCCTATTGTTGATTAGTTTCAATAGTTTTTATTACTATGAGTTAAGTTAAAAGCAATGTAGATTTCTTAACTCAATTCAGCCCTTCCCACAATCCATGACGTGACATTCAAATAAACAACCTGATGATTTGAGAACACACAAGAACAAAAGCGTGAATAGCGAAGAGTCGCAAATTGACTGATCCATCACATCCCCTACCCTTAACATAAACAGGCAAATCCTTACTTAATTTCAGTCGCAGAATTCAATCAGAATGTAAAGCTTTATACCCCTGCCAGTAATGTTATAATGCCTTACATTATCCCCCCGTTATAACATCAGAGTCGCAGCGACACAGTATGAAACCTTTAATTATTATCAACACATCATTTTCGTACCGGTTTCCGAAATAATAGGGTTGTCGCCGGAAAATATAATACCGTCTCTACGCTCCAAATAATTAGACGGTCGTGTTCGTTATAAAAATAAATTTGTTGCTCTGTTTCCATCAATTTAGAACAATAGGCGTTAGAATAATTTCATAGTGTCTTCACTAATAAATTTGAGTATTTTCTTAAATATCTAAATAAAACACTAATCTTCATAAATAATAATCTACCATCAATCGGACTCGTTACGCTAAACAAAACGAGCATCAACCCTTTCAAAGATCACGTGGGACGACGCGTCCCTTCCGCGATTTCATATTCCTATTTCATTCAACCTTCTAGTAGGATTATATTCTGCTTCGGATGTTTTCGTATCCTATTATTTTGCAGCGTGAAAATGTGCCACCCGCCTCCTCATTTACTCAGTAGGTAACATCGCGTTCGTTATAACACTTTGAGAATTGTCAAACGATATCTTTTAGCACTAGTAGGTACATTGTACTTATTACTATTTTTTAAACTTATCAATTTTTATTATCATTTTGATTGGTAAATGTTAATTGTTTTAGATTGTCCCTAACTGCATTTTCATTTGTTTTTTATTAATCAAATTAAGTATTTTTATGTTAAATAGCAAGCTAGTAATTTAACAACGTACCTACAATTTCTTTGTCCCTTTAATTAATTTAATTACTTTTTATTGTATAATTAGTGGCAAAGTTAGTTGTATAGAATAATTAAAAATGTAAACAAATATAAAATAATTGACAATTATTAAGTTCATTACAACGACTCCAATTCCAAGCAAAAAACAGAAATGTAACTGGGGAAATAAAACAGCACCTTTTTCACTTATGAGAGTGTTTCGAATTGCAAATTTAGGGGAAAAAAGCGAACAAACTACACTCAAAGTCAAATGCGGCAGTGTGCGATAAGCAAGTGTCGCTTATGCAAGATCACGAATGTAATTGCTCCCTTGTCTGGCACGACACTTCAAGCCAGAGAGAGAAAGGAAACATGTAACACGTGAGCGTGAACGAGACGAGAGCAAAATAATCAACAAAGGCCTAAGCGACAAAAATGATTGATTGCCAGCCGTCTTGCGCTGAGCTCTATTTAATCACTTCATTCCCTTTTCTCCGTTTGTGTTGGGATAATTTTGTATTTGTGTAATTTGTATACGAAATGAGCAGGCATACCTCCCGAGAAGCCGGGGCTTCATATCCGGCGCCTATCCGGAGCCCGCAGAAACCCGATGTTGATGTTATCATGTGTCATGATTCCGATGCTTTTGATTTATTGCGGAATTTCTACATGTTTTGGCAAAAACCTAATTATTAACAACTAATAACCTGTATCGGCATTCCTTATTATTCAAAAGAATTTAAATTAAGTATCTTAATATTATCTTCATTATATAACGCTGAAGTAGTTGAGCAATTCAAAACTTGAGCTTAGTTTAGATTTTTTATAGCCTGAAGGGTTAACGTAAAAGCAAAAGAGGCACCGGATGGTAAGTTGTCATCGTTGCCTATGGACACCAACAACACATTGCGAATTACTAGTGTTTTGCCAGCCCTAAAGAAGAACTCTTTTTACACCTTTCTTGAACGGAAATCACCAGTGCAAAGCCTACCCTAAAGGAGAACTCTTTTTACACCTTTCTTCAAGAACTCTATGTCATAGTTAACGAAGTTACCACACTACAACTACAACTCACCACTCATATGTCCGTTTTCATAGGGGGAGTAATCGCCGTTCTCGAGCCGGTGCTTCTTGAAGGGGTGTCCCGGGAACTGTGTCGCTGCTAACGAGAGGCCCACTCCAGACGCGCGCTTCGGTGGTCGACCCGGTCTGGAGCTGCGGACATAGTAGCACGTTACTGCCGTTTATGACCGTCCACTTAGCCTATAGGGGACGTTAGGGATAACCTCTAACACTGCGTTCACGATATAGCCTATGGGGGACGTTAGGGATGACCTCTACACTGCGTTCGCGAAATTCGTTTTAATTGCATTCCACACAAATGCCAACTTTCCGCCCTGTGATTAAGGTACATTACAGATTGACGGCGAGAATTAAAATAATAGCTTTAAGTTGGTTTTGCTTACAAGCTAGGTAAATTGAACTGTGAGTTAACGTAATAAGGTTATTTTTAGCGGGGTATGGTAGTTCCATATTCTCAGCAACTCGGGTATAGTCTCCTCTACTATCTGAGGCCTACACGCAATACTCCACCTCGCTGTGAGTAATTATTGTGGAAAAGCGGACTACACACACATTTGAGAACATTGTGGAGAATTTTCAGCTGTGCCGGTTTCCTCGGGATATTTTCATAGACCGAAGCAAGTGATAATTCGCAGGTAATTTTTGAAAATTAAAGGTATGTGCAGGATTCGAACCTGACGTCAATTCGGAAGTCAAAGGCTTAAACCATTTGACTATCCCCTCCTTTTAACGAAAATTGAGACAACATACTTAGTTGCATTGTATGAGATAAGGTCTTTCTTTAAATTCAATATAAACATTTGTTTAGAAACTGACCTCAGTAAATTTTATTTAAAAGCTAAATTGAACTGTGAGCACAGGTAATAAAGTTGGTTTTAGCGGGAACTGGCAATTCCAACTCGACTCAACGCGACTCAAGTATAGTTAGCGAAGTGACTGATCTTATAATTTTCAATATGCGCTGATGCAGCAATGATCTTATAATATAGGCAATGGTAACTCTTGTTTTTACAGCACATCAGCATTAAAACAGGACACTGGCTAAACAAACATACAAAGCAAAGCTACACTAAACCATGCAACCTTCGTTCGAAACATAATTATGTCTAGGTTTAGGTACTACAAACTCAACGAAAATAACTATCTATATTATACCACTACGTTTATGGTGGTTTCTAAACGAAATACGACTCAAAACTACACCACGTCTTATTATCAGGTGATTTTAAGTTAATGTGCCTAAAAGTTATTAATGATTTTAATTAAAATATAAATCCTCTTTACTCCTGGTCCTAAAGGAATAGCAAAAATTCTAAAGTTTTTGTGATAGCAATGACATTATGCTTATATTAAATTTTTAAGATACTGCACTAAATCTTGTTTACATTTTAAAGCAAAGCTGTTTGTAAAAATACACTATTGTACCCCAAAGGTAGGTATCCTATACGTTGCTCTATTACCTTCTCTATATTTCAGTGAAAGTCCCATAAAAATATCTTCAGCCGTTCTGAAGATTAGCCCGGACAAACTGACAAACATACATTTTTAAATTGTTTGTTTGTGTTTTTGTATCGTGTAAATAACTATATGCACTTGGAAAAGCACATTTATTTTGAAATCACTGATAGGTAGACCTCGTATTTTTCCTACATTGGTTTATAAACGTCACTAAATTGAAAGAAATTATTGTATAACTTTTATTTGCTGCATTTCAATTTTATATTCGTTGTTGAACGAAAAGCTTGGATATCTCTATGATATTGTATTATAAATTAATATTAATTAAAATTTATATCTATAATCAAAAAGATTTGCAAAGCTCGGTGCACTTCCTTTTCAGGATCCAAGTAATAAATCAAGTTCTCGCATGAGGGTGAGTACAGATTTATTTTTATTTATTTCACTCCCCCAAGATTTAATACCCCAAGACATTGGCCGCAGTTTCCACCATTTCACGCTTATTGTTTTCCCATCCCTGATTTATGGTCAAGTAATACAGTATTTCCTGGGAAGCAATAAACTTTGTCACCTAAATCTTTGTCGCTAAGCCATACACTAACCAAGTCCTAGTAGTGCTAGGTAATTCAGATTTATATCGTTACTCTACTAAAAATAAAACAATTAAGGTACATACAATTGCTTGTTATCACTAAATAACAAATAAAAAAATCATTCAGTATAATGTATTTACGTACACGTTAAATACATTATACTGAATGATTTTTTTATTTGTTATTTAGTGATAACAAGCACGTAACATCATTCAGTATAATGTATTTTACGTACACGTTAAATACATTATACTGAATGATTTTTTTATTTGTTATTTAGTGATAACAAGCAATTGTATGTACCTTAATTGTTTTATTTTTAAATGCCATGATTCTTGTTTTAAACAGGAAAATCAATATTTTACTCGCATTTCGTGGTGTTAGGTATGAATAGCCTTAGAATTTTACTGCAATTTAGTATCCATAATTTATATTAATGATAACTTGCACGTGCCTTAGTAGTCTCAATACACGACACTTTCGGGTACTTTTCCATTAAAATTTAAATTATTGTAATCTTCACTGAACGACGACTAATATTTCTACTTAACGCTTTTAACAAGACTTATTGAAATAATCTAAAAACAAGCAGACGAGCAAACCATGTGGTAAGTGCCCACCGCCGCCAATGGACATCATTGAATGTATGTAGGTAATAATGAAATCTTTATTAATAACTCATTACAATCGCTACATTGGAATCTTGACCCCTAAACTAGGTAAGCCTGTATCATAGGGGCCAGTGCCTTCCCTAACAGTTACAGGTATTAAATAAAGGTAAGTATCGCCGATGTATTAGTTGCTACGGATAACGGCGAAGGAAAACATCGTGTCGTGAGGAAACTTGCATGCCGGTGAGTTCGCAAAACTCAAAGGTTTGTGAAGTCTGCCAATCCGTACTTTTATCCATCGTGGTTGACTATGGCCTTAACCTTACCATTGTGAGAAGATCCCGTATTCAGTAGTAGGCCGTGATGAGTTGAGATGATGATGAAATTGTGTAAATGCTCCTTAAAAATAAGCTTACTGGGTTACCATGTGAATATAAATATGAATATAAAGTTTTAAAGGGTGGAGCCATATGCTTGTTTACTACCTTATTACCAAAAGATATCAAAATGCATAATAGCTATCATACAGCCTACATAATATAGGTACTATACAATCATTGGTATATACATTACTACAACTATTGCTACATTATAAAAACTAAAACTATAAAATAAACTACATACATATGTATATAGTATAGATACTTATTTATATGCAAACTCTATGCAAATTTAAATAATGTTTTTATATAGCGTTATTGCACATTTGGGCACGTTTTCATTGATAGTGCTTATTTCAGTAAATATACAGGTGTGAATCTCGTCAATACCAAACTGTCTATAGCATTTAAAGTTTTCTCTTAAAATAGCCAGTGATTTACAGTTTCTCCATTTAACAAGCAAGTTGTAAAAATAATCTGCACTATTTGTTCAATAGGAATTTTCGTACCCGACATTTTTTTTTGAATAGAAGCAAATCAAAAACATAAAAGGTCCTAAATAGACTTGAATTTGTGGGAATTACATTTATGATCTGAACTCAATCATATTTTGGAATTTTAGACAACTATACTTATTTGGGAATACGTGAATGTGTATTGGCCAAAAAAAAAAAAAAAAAACAAATAGCTTTTTTTCGTGGCCAAGCAGATGAATTACACTAGTGGCCACTAATCCGCAGTACATTACTAGCGAGCCACCAGAGGCGTCTGCAAGTTCGGCAATTATCGGGGGAGCGATGCTGTTATCATAGTATCGGCTTACGCAGAAACTGAGTCTCGCCTATTTATTTTTATGTCAGCAACCGTCATTATGAGACACTCCATTAGCTTGGATTGCGGTGAGACTCGTTTTCGGTTACGGTTTGGGGTTTTTGGTCTTCTATTGCAATCATTTTTTGCTTTGACCAATGTGATCGTTTGATATAAATTTCAATCTGAATGATTCCAAATAGGTATTTTTTTAGTTCAGAATGTTGTTGGCGATTATTAATATGATTATCGAAATTGTAGGATAGAAGCAGTTAATCATTTTATTATTATGGAGTTACAGATCAATCCTAATTATAATTAATATAAATACATACCTAATCAATAAAATATGAAGGCTATTAAAAAATAAGTCACTGACAAAATAAATCTTACATTGCTAAAAATCGTTCAAATGTTAAAAACTTTTCTTGCAATAAATCCCTAGGTTTCTTTAAGGTTGTCACATACAAAATAATTAATATTATATCTAGAAAAAAATATATAAGCCGAAGTTTTCTATTAATGTTCATATTGATGGATCAGAAAAACGGTTATGTACCAAATACCAATGTACCAATCCTATTGATTATTTTTTAATTTAAGTATAAATAAAAGCTTCACACACACAATTATATCAATACATTAAAATATTCCTTATTAAAAATACCTTTAAATTTACTACTTACATGTTTTAATATCAACTAATCTTACCTTAATTATTTTGACTTGATCTGGATTTAAACTTAAAATAAGCATGAAAAAGGAAGACGTCATACCGCATCGATATTTACTACAGTCTAAGAATCCCACAAACATTGTTTACCAAAACTATTTCCCTCCAAACCATAACCTAGCCGGATATTGTCTTTTTAATTAGGCGACCGCTGCATGTGATTTATTGCTCTAACATAAAATTTTCACTGAACGTAAACATTGAATATCTATGAAACGATCATAATGGACATAATTTTAGTTGGGTGCCCCATTCTATATTTCGATGGGTCCTATGTATATGGGCCAAACTAGCAATTTGGCGATTTTGGCTTTTTTGTGGGTAACGCATCTTATCGATATAATGAATCATGTGAGCTATTAAAAAAAAAAGATTTCAGCATAGAAACACGATTTTTTATTACGGTATAACGGCATATGTAACATGAATTTAAACGTATAAGTTCCTAAGTGTAGTTAGAGATTTATACGCGGGGAGTTTCCCGCGCGTTTGTTTATAGTTTGGAACAATCAGCCAATTTGACACTTATACGTTGAACGGAGCATCGGCTGCACTGTGATGAATAAAGATGAATACGAAATGTAATTGTTGTGTTTTTGGGTTACAATTTAGTTTAATAAGTAAAAATGACATCTAATTATCACGCTAAGATGTCTAGATGTCGGAATTTTGTGAATTTGGCTTTGGGAAATGAAAACAACAATTAAAACGAAGATTTTATATTATATTCTAATTAATGAATTATCAATTACTTCAATCGTTTATTGATTTAATAGATAAAAAATTAAAAAAATATATACATTATGCTAATTAGCGTAGGTAATACGCGTATAATGGCCAACATGGTATATCGGCCCTTTTAGGGTGTTTTCAAAAAAAAATAATTTTAACAAAAACTAACGTAGAAGGGCCAATGTGACATTAAAAAAAAACAGATAAATGTATATATAAAATACTACAGTGTAAATGAGGGAAATAGTTTTCTTAGCAAATAAGCAAAGATTCGGGAACTTCGGTTTTATCAATTTAAAGTTATAGTAAATTGAAACTTTGGAAGGCTCTCCTGTAAAGTTTTAATTTTACATTTTGGCCCATATACATAGGACCCATCGATTTAGTGAGTACAGTCGGGAGCATAAAACGGTAAAAAGAAACAAAAGCGCGCGCGCGACGAAATCGAATATTGAAAGTGTCGAGGGACGTAGATAAGGAGCGCGTGCCACTCCCCTGCCACCACTTAGGCCATGCCCGTAATCTGAATACCGCAAAGCTCACTCCGATAAACTGCCATTAAAAAGCGTTCGATTTATTACTCAACGATTTCCGAAACGATTTATGCTCTGTGCAAAGTTAAAAGACAAAAACTTGGCATACGCGTTCCAGTACGACAAACAGAACGCTGTGTTAACAGGAATTGAATTTAATTTATCTTATAATTAAGCTGACATAAGTAAATATTTATTATAATTTAAAATAAACATTCCTGAATTTTAACCGACTTCAAAAAAGGTGGAAGTATGTTACTTCATAATAACATTTGATAAGGTAGTAGATACCAATTTTGATGATTATTTTTATATTGTATAACCGGCGCTTGTTGTGTTTTTGACTGTGATCCGATGAGTACTTTTTGAGTTATCCAAAAAATTGCGTGATTCAGCTATGTTGACAATATTCTATTTTTGTAAAGTTACGTAGGTAGCTATTTAGGTATGACAATTTCAGATTACCCTGTTTATTTTCAAATACATACCTACAACGATGACTGTTATTCTTCTTTTACAAATGATAATAAATATACAAACCGTTTATTCTGTAGGCGCTTTTCCGATCAACCCTACCCTAGTGAAACTAACACCGCCGATAGTTTTGCTTTTTGTTATATTTGCTTGGCAATATTCATCACTCACCACCCATGTCACTGATCAAATAGCATCCACAAAGGAGTCCCCAGATATTTCTGACAGATCTACCCTTGATAGATAGTTCTACAAACACGGGCACAGTGTAAGATTGTGTACATGTAAGGAAAATTTTCATTGCATAAACAGATGAACTTATTGGATTCAGGTTTACAAAATAATATATTTAGTACTTGTGCGTTTATCGGCAGAGCTTCATTAAAGATAGATACTTATTTAGAATCTTAAACACGCAAAGCTGTTAACAACACAAACAGAACGATACGTTCTATGAATAGACTGCCGAGTCTCTGTTATTATATTAGTGTTACTATTCTTGACTTTAGTGGACGTGTTCACACTTACTACCAATTACTGACACTAAATCATAACATTCACGTGGCGTAAACATCCTTCCCTGGCCGCGCGAGAGTTTTAAATATTGTAAAGACCAAATACGAGTCGCTGACAGCATATCACGCGGCTATAACAGTCATAATCTGTTAATATATTTTTGTTCCTTTTTCTCCCGTGGCCAACTATTTACACGTTGGATTGGAACCCATATGGGAATGTTTATACGTTACATCAACCTCCTTTAGATCAGCCCTTTGTCCATAATATATCCTGTCCTTAAATCTGGCCTCATTAACAATAAGTAAATACAACGAATTCCCACCTACGCATAGCTTCTTTATGTAGTAGCTCTACAAATGTAATTCAAATTCTATCGACATGCAAGTTGACACAATTAATTTTATGGACTCCAATTTGAAATCTAGTTACAAACATTTATGTATCTAAATATTGCTACGTTTGAGTAAGAGTTAAATAAAATGCATTTTTTATCTTTGTAAATTAGAATCATCTACCATTGTTTGAAACGTCTGCTTATATTTAAATTGTAGGTAAAAATAAAATGATTGAATTATCGATTATCAAATAAAATTACTTTAAAACTTATCCTATCCTCCGAAATACCAAGAGCCGGTGCTAACGCCAAACAATGAAGCTCTGTCTTAAAAATGGCTCACGAATCGGTAGACAAGGTAAAACAAACGCACGCAATCTTATCTACGGTAAACTCAAACGCAGTAGCAGTTTGTCTTGGGTTCAGTACAAACATGATAAATGATTTCGGTTATAAAAAAGCGTTGTTCTTTTTTACTAAATGGGTTCCGGTTGAAGCGAGATGAAATCTTTCCTTGACTAGACATAACACCTATTCACCTTGAGAAGTACCTGAGAAAAAAGAGAGACTTTCGTTATTGATATAATTACTTTATCTACTTTAAAAATTAAATTCTACGCGTATAAAATTTAGAAACAAAAGTCACTCCGGCAGCCGTATAAGACCGCCACGGACTTAGCGTCATTAAAATAATGTTTTAATAAAACAGCAAAACAAAAGTTTAATTGAAGCCAAAAATTAGGGTACAAAGACAGTAACAATAAAAAGTGAAAGCAAAGCCGCGTTTAAGCATGTCGTAAAAATAAAAATTAAAAAAAAATGCTTGGGGTGGAAAAGTTTTGCGACTGTAATTTTGCCTCACAATTATATCATGTTCAGAGCCAAGATATTCACCTAATGTTACCTACCTGTCTCTAGAGTAAAAACAAAAGTTGGTATACAGAAGAGTAGGCTATATTTAAATATATTGTTTTCATTGCTTCCTACGGTAGGTAAGCATTGTGCGTCAACAATAAACAAGTTTAATTTTTATGTCTAACTATCGTTTTCTTCTCTGAAGTTAGCAGAGGTTACGTATTAGACAAAAATTCTAAGCTATTTCAATATCTCTAACACAATAACTACAATAAATAAATAAGTCCTACAATATATTTGATTAAATCGACGCGAAACAATACAGGACCGAATGCAAAAAATATTATCATTTAATATGATCAGTATCTACCCATCTAATATTGGATGATTATAACTCACATGTCTATGTATTTAGAGTACAATGAAATCATAAGTTAATAAAGCAAGTCATTTCGTCAGGTAGCTGGTACGTTTCAATTTCTTGGAGGCATTATATTTACAAAACTAATTACGTTTGTCTGATAGGGTATTAAACAACTCCCGAGCTTCACTTGATTCGTTGACAGTTAATAAAGACATTCCAAAGGTATTTAAGATCTGGGCCCACTTCATCTCCGATCTGATCGTTTCGTGATAAAGAAATGTTATTATGAATGCTTTTATCGCGCACCGAATACTCGGAACGGTAACAGTTTTATTGTTCTAATTTTATCCCAGTTGTATAACTATGCTACATATAACACTGTAACACTAAGCTAAGATGATGCACGGTGTGAAATAATAGTACCGATGTGTTTTGATTAATTGATACTTATTTAAGAACTTTCGCCTCACGTTATCTCACAATCTGATCGTATTCTTTTTTATTATTATATTGTAATTTTCTTGAACTTAAAGGTGTTGAGGTATTTAGTAGCTAGGTACGTTCATTACCGTATTTTATATTATTTTCCACAGTAGGTACATAGATACCTATTACCTACGTCTCAAAATATATTTGAAACCGCATATAAAATAATTCTACATATTTAAAATATCGTCAAGTTATGTGTTCAATACAAAATTCAATAGGCATGTGCTTTATATTTCGTTATTTTTTCTAATTTTTATTGATGTTGGCACGAACTTTGTCTGCACGCCACGAGGTTCGGATAATTGAAATGTCCAAACACCGAATTTATGTTGCTACTATGATCACTCTATTTCTTTTTTATTACCTACATACGCATTACCAAATTTCAACATTATTTATCTCTATAAATTTGTAGATTATTATCGTTTATGGCATTTTTAGGTGCAGTAGACAAATGCATGCATTTTGTTGGTCAATATCATGAAACAAATGAATAATTACCGACTTACATAACAGTGCTTCTACTAGTATACGAAAACATAATTATACAATAACTTTTGCAGATAAATTTTTAAGGTGTTCTAATTCACCATTTATTGTCCTCCAAATAACGATGTTACAAATTAGATATTCCATATATTTGGTAACATTTATAAGTAATATTTTCCTAACAACGTTGGAATCAAATCATACAATTAACAATTGTAACTGATAATAAATTGAAATGAAATATTATAACCAGAGAACAACCCCAAACATCCCTTCTAAGCAGGGGCAACATAATCAGCCCCCGAGGGACAAGCTCTTGTAATTAGCGGCTGTTCATTTCTTAATTTCAATATTTAATTACAAAGGAAACTCGACGACTGCTCTGAAGAAAGAGACGTCATCTTCAGAAAGAGGCGATCCGTTTTGTTTTATTCGTTTAGAATTAACTTCTGGTGCCGCCTTCCTTATTGTTGTTAACGCATTAAAGGTAAATAACCTTTGTCAAGGTAATTGTTCATAATAAATTGCAACACAACTGCTCTTTTTCTAACTTAATGCCTAGTATCTTGTTTTGATGGCCCTCGGTACTTTTTGCATTTCCCTATATATAAAACAATGGCTATGACGTCAAACAATGCTTAGAGAAACAGGTTCCAGGAGACATATTCATCATACTTACTATCTTTTTAGATAGTGGGACAAAAGTTAAGAAAACATCTAACTATAAACTCAAGAACGTTTTAGTTTTAACACTGTAGATTTTCTAATAACAATGCACGTACCTATTATGAAATGTTAAACCTAATTCTTTCTTTTGCGTATGTACAGAAAATGATTATCAATGTAACTTTATCTCGTTCTCCGAAGAGCCATCTTACAATTTTCCTTTGTCGTGCCCTATTGTTAGACTGGTAATAGCTCCAGACATATTAGCGTCTTATTTCATTTCTCCCGTCGTTATGAAATTCCCTTTTACTGGAAAGTATTACTCATCCCTAAACTCGTTAAGAATTTTATTAAATCAAACATCTATATATTTAGCTTTTATAAATATGTATTTAAGTGATTCGTTTAAAGCGAAATGTAGAAAAGAGTTGGGAACAGAAATAAAAAAAAATCCCTTTGTCGATGCTTTTCGCTTTGCCACTCCACATTGAATCGGTGGCGAATGTTGCGTTTGGCATGTTTTGTTCTGACTCTTTGACGGGAGTTGGTTTGGACGTGGCCATTCACGCGGACTGTATTGAAGGTCTGTTTTGTTGTGTAAAATTATACAATTTCTGGACAAATGACCGCACGGCGCGCGCCCTGTCAACCGCGTCACGCGACGCACCATTCACATTTAATAAAAAAACAACATATAATTACTTTTGAATTTTATTTAATTTAGTGACGAGTATTAACAATATAATTGTGTTTGCGTTAATTTCAAAATTTATTAGTACGTACCTACTCGTATTTTTTAAGTTCGTAAGCACCTAAGTACACAATATTATGGTTTATGAATGTTTTATAGCCTTTCACGGTAACGATAAGAGTTCAACAAAGAATGCCAGCCCAAACGATGTACCTACCTATAGTAACATTAAAAATGATTTAATTAATAAATGCACAAGAATTGTACTAAAATGTCGTTAAACCACTAAGTTAATTACGTACCTATTTTTTACTAGGGATGTAACGGAAGAATTATGTATAAAAAAAGTAATAGTCATGCAATGAATATCATCAGACAAATATTTTTTATCCTGGGCGCCATTAAATATTAACTGTACACAAATTCGCTTGGGCCTATTAAAAGTTGTATATTGGAACTGACCTTACTTTATTCAGTTTTCAAATGCTGGTCTTTTGTACTATTTAATAGTTTTCGTAGATAGTGATACGGTTCATCAGTAACAATAAAAAAGATTTGCTACCGTTCCCGCCGGCACATGTAAAAAATATGTGCTCCAAAAAAATATTACTGTCAGGTAAGCGCCACATTTCCGACTTTCCAAATTAATTTTAGCTAATTCTGGCAACGAATATTGCCTAGTCATACTTGTGTGAGCGCACATCGGCGGCTTTTAACTGTTTCCGAAAGGAAAAAATAGATGGCATATGTTTCATCGACAACCATTAAAAAGTCACTTGAAAGATGAATGCGTTTTAAGTTTTACTTTGTAAACTAGATTACAATAGTGCATTTAAAGATACAATGCAAACGAATGGATATAGCTCGTAATTATTAATATTTTGGAGTAAGTAGGAACAGGTAGGTAAGTAAGTTACACAGTGAATGTGTTTTAATCTAAATATAATACGAAACTCATTTTTTTAGTAACTGATTAAAATTTTAAATAATGTAAACAAATATGGTAAAGATTTGAAACAGAATAGAGTTCCGGATGTGTGATCGGTCGGTGTGGAAGAAAAATAAACGATATTGTTAAACAGGTTATTAGAAAAACACTGGCGCTGTCGACCATGAGTAAGGAAGTAATTTAACTTATATGGAGATCGGCTTCGATGCAGTAAGGTTCCGCACGTGATTGATATGCAACTCTATACTTAGGTTTAAAAAGTAACTTGGAATACATAAAATGTTATCGTTCTATGTAACTATGTCGAATCATAACTTCCGAAATAAAAGCCCTCCAATAAAAAGCAAAATAAGTAGCCCTCGTTTTGTGAAACACGACACTCACAAATATTAACCGCAAGCGAAATAATGAGACTCGTTTTTATAAAGCATTTTAACAGTTTTCCACGTTCATCCATGTTTAAAACAGTGACTTTTCATATTAATAAATAGAATAGAAAGAATTAAGATTATATTAAATATATAGTATACCCAAAACATATCACAAACTGATTATAATTATTACTACTTTGAAGTGACAAATACATACATCCATTGTTAAATTTTTATTGATAACACATATTGAGGCTTATTGTGATTCAGATGGGCATGAATAGTGTAGGTTAGTTTACTATGGTTTAAATATTGAGACAACCCTGGCGTATGTACTTTGCTAAACTGGAAGCAATAAACAATAAGGGTCATAAACATACAAGCGAACAATAGAACAATAGAGCGCGGCCGTCTCGAAAGTACGCGCACGACGCTTCGACCTTACGACCTACTGTCGTAAGGTCGAAAGTCGATTGCAAGGAATATACTCGAACTTTATTCTAACAACTACCGGAATATTCTGGATTAACATGAATGGTGCGTGAGTGGTATAAAAGGGGCACTCGGTCGACTGGGTGGCATTCTAGTTTCGGAAGCGAGACCGGGAAGAACAAACGATACCTACGAGCGATACCAGTGAGAAGTGAAGTGATTTCTACGGGCGATACAGTGTTCGACGGGTGTGTTTACGAATACCTACGTGCATAGTGTTTTGGTGTGTACCTACTGTGTACATAGTGTAATTGTGTATCTACGAGTAGAATAAAGTCTTTGTGGTACATTTTGGCATTTTCTCGAACCCAGTACTCCTGACACGTAACAATCCTTGAAAAAATTACTGAGAGCATTTTAATGTTAGATCATAAGTCGTACATAATTTTGTAATAAATTTTAGCATTAGCGTCATCTGTCAGACTTTGCAACTAAATAAATATACTTTTTTATTACAAAGCGAACGAAAGTAATCCATATCCATCGCCTTCTATATCAATCTATTGGGAACGTGCGCGACGGTGGCGACGCGTAGTTTTGACAACTTTTTCGGCGACTGTCAAATAATGACATGTCAACATTGTTAGTATTTTTGAAATTAAAAACCAAAATAAAGAGTAAATGGTACTTGTTGACTTTATTTGAGTTCAATTTATTGAATAGTGTATGTGTAAAATGGATATAATCATAAAAACCGGGTTCGAAAGTATTACGCAAAGCCGAAGTAGTTTCCATTTTTTGTCACGTAGTGCGCTGCGATCGTTTTTGCACACCTACCACCCGCTTTGCACATAGCGAATAGGTACATATAATTTATATAAAACTGTATCTGATCGCTGTCTGTACATGGCAAATATATGCAAATTAATTTAAATGAGGGTCCCATGGGTTTTTATGGCATTTTACTGGGAGATAGAGGAGGTTATGGAGCAACATATAGGCTACTTTATATCCCGGAGTTCTCGCGAGATATGAATTCACGCGGGAAAGACTCCTATGCACGATTGAAGTCGCGGGCAACAGCTAGTGTTAAATAAAGGTTAATTAACACTAAGATAAAAGGCGCAAATGTAGTTTAAAAATGGTACTGGTAATAAAAAGAACAGACGTAGATCGATATGTTTAAAAATACTGACTGACGAGAACTTTAAAGTAAACAGAAGTTATTCATAAATCATAAATGTAATAGTTACATTCTGACACTACGTAAGTACGTCTGAAAAATCTTTTGTTTGATCAGACTCGAACATCTGGATGTTGAACAGAAGTTCATAATAAAATATGATGAAAAAACATGTTAAGTCCTTTTGTATCGACCGCTTCTGTTTGTTCTACGCTGTGAGTGAAGTGTTTTGATACTTTTTAACATATTCAATATAGGAAAAATTTTAGTGTGTTAAATTAAACAGAGTTGATAATTACGTTTTTATGTTAACGTTAACATAACTCTTGTTTAATGTAAAATGTGTTATGTAGGTACATTATATTTAGATTTGTTTATTTTATATTTTTTTATTTTCTTTACTTGCTAAGCTTTTATTACTGGACAATGTTTTATTTAATATGATTAAATGGATAGATTTTTTATTTCAATATCAAAATTCCCTCTTATAGTACTTAATGTGAATAGATTTTTAGACACAATGCTATTATTTTGATATGTTAAAGTTATTGTCACAGTAAAACACTGCAAGCGAGCTTAAAAGTTGGGTAAATCAATATAGGAATATTTTCACGAAAATGTGCAATTACAAAAAAGTGTGAATTTGATAAAGTTTCAATTCCTAATACGCGCTACTTTATTCAAATTATCGTGACATTATAATCACTTTTAATAAGTACATGTATTTTTTTTCAATATACATTATTCCAACAAACAATCTCATTGTAAGTAGGTACTGCCTTCAGAAGTCGCTGGTGATTTACGTCCTAAATCAAACAAGTTTTCTTTATATAACTTTTGAAAAAATATGTAAGGATTGTATACCGTATTTTTTAATTATTTTCTTTTCTAATATATAGCAATAATTATAAAAAAGTACTTTTATAAAAAAGATGATGACGTCACTGTTTTTTTAATTTGATATCTATTAATAATTATATGCATTACTGAAAATAATATAATATTATAATAGTATATTTTTAAAAGTTTTAGCAGAAATTTAACAATTTTATCTAGTTATATTTTCATTAACACAAGTTTATTTAACTATCAAAACTGTTTGCCTCCACATCAATTGCAGCCGAAACGTACTCGCAGCTTCACAGTTACTAGCCGAGATTTGTTTTGATAATACATCATAAAACTATTAAATATTAGATCGCTGAGTGAGAATACCAGTGCTCTTTTCACATTTCAGTCCAATTCATAAACTATCAGCGATGAACAAAGAAAGTTTATAGCACTTTTCAATTATTCTCCTTCGCTTACTGAATATTTTTTAATTTATTTAATTTTTGACTGTTTTAAAGTATTATTTGGACCACACATGATTGAGTTGTGTTGTAATATGTGATAACCGCATGAGGCTTATAACTTAGGCCGGAATATAGCACTGATCATGGCGTAATCGGTTTGTTATTTCAGCGTTTAGATGTTTAAACCTTGTTTTGTTTTCTCGGAGGCATGTGGGAATCATAGTATTGTGTTCTACATCCGGGTTATGATGAGATCCTTCGCTTTTAATTTTAGACTGATAGTTCCTTCATCATGTTAATAGGTTGAATGCGTTAGTGTAGTTTAACTATTATATTTGTTTTGTGTACCTTTAAAAGTTAGCTATTGTAACAGTATAGTGTACAAATGATAAAAGTTACGTAAAAGCTCTACATTTATTGGCATTACCTAATATTTATATTATTAATTTACTTATACCTTACACTTGTAGGTATTAAATTATTAAGTATCGGAGATGGTTATTCGGCCAGCAGATTTGAATTGTAAACATTTTAGCCAAGAGTACCTACCTACAATAAATAATATTGGTTTACTAAATGACATTTAATATTGTTACAAATTGGGTTTACTAAAAAATGAATATGATTTTGGAGTGAGGTAAATAAATTGTCGAAGTTTTTTGTCGAAGATTTTTTATAGGTATGTAAGTGTGCAGGTAATCAATGCGATGATTGACCTGATGATAAGTGTTTTTTGCCGCCTATAGACATTTGCAATAGTAGAGCCGCCACCAATAAATTAATTGTGGTGTTTTTGTGACAGTGAGTTACTCACGGCGAGCTATAATACGCGATCGATTTTCCTACTCTTCTTCTTTGGTCGGCAACGCGTCAGCAACACATTTGGTGTTCCGATATCCGTTGGCCACAGCGGCCACATAGCGTCACAGAGTTCGTCGGCTTTATCAACTAGTTTTAAAGAAAAGTAGGTAATGTTCGAATAAGCTTCAGCGATATAAAAACTCTCAATAGCCGATATACCTAACTATTCTGTTTAAGAATTTCATCCTTCTTTAATCATTCGCAAGTGGGATAAAAATATTCAAGGCTCTACGTTCGTTTAATTCAATAGTCGAGGACATTATCTCTTCTTCTTGACATATGTCACATAACCGACTTCCGTTCCCAGCTATCCTTATCTTCAGCAAATATAACAAATTAAACTAATGCAATGTTAACACGAAAGTATGTCTTTCTTTTCACGCGCTGTAAAAGCAAATAGATACACCGGGTTTAAAAACAACTAACCGAATTTATCTCCATACTATCCTCCTTATAATATTTCAATTCCGTCAAACTGACTTGATGTCGTAACTAATCAATCAGTGCACAGCAAAACTGTACCTACTTCAAATTCTTTTCACAAAATTATACAAATGAAAATGTATATCTATTTTAAGCAATGTAACTACCTACACATAAAAATAAATTATTTGATAAAAATATTTATTATACCTACACGTGCCAATTTTTATAATAGAATTTTAAAACTTTGTTAAAATCAAATCAATCAGTTGTCTTTTTATAGTCATCATTGTCTCTTGGGAAAACCAAGTTAGTAGGTTTAATCAATTTGCTTAAAATTTTGTATGCGAACAAAAAACGTATTAAGCTGACTAGTCACGCGACGAGAGCTGTCAAAACTTAAGCTCTCACTTTACAGGGTTCCCGCTAACGGTTCTTAAATGGATCCCAGATATAATATATACTATGTCTATAATATGACCTTTTAGTTATTTTATAATTATACACATTCTGATCTTTCTTATTTTTTATTTCTTTTAAGCCATTCAACAAACTTAAATGACTGGTTCCCATTCCCATTAATTATATATACCTACCTACCGTGGAGTGACAGAATCCAAAAACGTCTTAAATAGAATAGTAGTTCATCAAAATAAAATACAATTTAACTTACAGTTATAAGCTATATAAAACTTTTTGAAATTAACAAAAAAAATTAGGTAGGTATTTCTATTTTTTACTTTCTAAGTGCTATTCCTACGATTTGGGAACCTTAAACAATCGTTATAATTTTATATTAGGTACTTTACAACACAATTACATAGAAACATTAAGATGGGATCACTACAAATACAATGCGAAATATCATACAACAGTTAATCGCTATACCTTTGAGTACCAAAACGAACTTTAATATGTCTGTTGTAAGTCCATAATTGAATCAGGCAGAAGTGCAGTAGAAATCCATTAGGTTATTGTGTACTAAATTGTGTGAGGTCAAACGAATGTGAGGCACGAGTCGCGTGCCGCGGTTGCGGTCGACCACAGCACGTGGGTCACTTAGCGCACTGCTACTCAACCTTTGCTTAAACCTGACTATATCAGAATTCGTTTTGATTGCATCCCGCACAAATGTCAACTCTCCGCCTCGTGATTAAGGTACATTGCAGATTGACGGTGAGTATTAAAAATGTCATAAGTAAATTTTGCTTACAAGTTAAATTGAACTGTGAGCACAATTTGTTTTAAGTAGGGAATGGGAATTCCATATTCTCGGCGACTTAGGTATAATTCACATACTGCGAGACATTTACATAAATATTAATGAACGCTTCTTATAATCCCAATCCTACAACTCGCACCGGCAGATAAATTTAGATAGCTATAGATAGATAAGTAAGACATACTGTGTAACAAGTGTAACTCACTATTACAGGAAATGAAACAACTTATATTAATTACAAAAGGACTTGTCTCTACGAGCGATAAAGGTTTCTTCATAGCTTTAAGGGACAAGAAATAATATCATAATAAAAGGTGTAACGGTATTCTAAGGAGGGCATAGGATATAGACTAGTTGGAAGTGCCATTTCTGGGATGCAAGGGCTCCCAGGTTTGATTCCCGGCCGGGGAGATATAGATAAAAGTAAAATATTCCTTCTCAGGACGTGGGTGTTAGTGATTTGTTATTTACGTCATCCTCGATACATGGAATTATAGAGCGGGGGCTTGAATAAGTTAGCATTCATTTGTTTATTGTTTTTTTATACTTTATTGTTTATTGTTTAGTCATACGGGAGAGAGAGAGCCTTATACCTAACAAGAGAGTGGGTGAGTGATAAGCTCTGTGACGTCATAAATAAATCTCCAATATAATATTCAATCGTAAGCATCTCAACACAATGTTCAAATTACAATGGCCTCTGCTCACCGACGCCGTTCACACTCGAAATTCAACCGTGACGCCTAAGATATAAGGATCATAATTGAATGCTTACATTTGAGTTGCTCCGTAACCGCGTTGGCGTGGAGTCGTTGTAATGTGCGCAGTCCTTAAGTCTAGTAGAAGTGGAATAGAAGTTATGTCATTTGAACGAGCGAAGACCTTAAGGGTCCGTCAAGCGATTTGGTTTTACTCTGAGGCACGTCAATAGACTTTTTACATAAAAATGCCAAAATTGCCGTGAGGTATCACTAAAAACAAACGCACTGTTTTTGTTACAATGCTTGTTTAAGCTTGTATTATCCCAGCATAATAATACCGCTAACATGCGATGAAAATATACCAATTCTAAAAGCACGCTAAACGTCTCATCAGTCATAACATCAACTGACACGTTACCGTCACGCCTGAAGTAAAACAAATATGTATTTTTATACGAAAAACAAGAATAGCGTAATGTAAATTTAATGTATCAAATCAAGAATTTTTCAACAATCTACTCAAAAACAGCTTCAAATTTGATAATGATAAGGTAGATACCTATTCGTTGTGTATTTTAACAGACTTGAAAATAGATGACATAATCTATTTGTCGTGTTTATTTTTCACTCGGCAACTTTATCCAATTTATATGGACAGATTTAGAAGATTACTTTTCTGTACGAGCTGATCAAAATGAAGGTTAATTCGGTAAGCAATGTCGAAAGCCATCGAAGTGCTGGAATCGTACTCCGCCTACGTAGGACGTAGGAGTCGTCGAAAAGAGAGTGAATAGGCTTTTATATGTTAGTATGTTCAACGTCTTAGATTTCACCGTCACTCAATATACCTTAGTAACCGAATCTAGTTTTTATTTTTCCGTTATATTCTTGGCTAAGTAACATCTGAGTAACACGTTTTAATACGGACAATGGTGAATGATGTAGATGTGGATGGTGATGAAGTGGTTGTACAACTTCTATCAGGTTACTCGTGTACTTATTTGTTGGTTATTTACGTATGCATAACCTACCAAGACCTCACTTTCGAGCCTTAACTATTACAAACAATGACAAACTACATATAGATAGATACAAAGTAATCTAAAATGTAGAGTCCTCATATATGTACTTGCCGCAGGGTACCTACTTAACTGTCAATAATCTTTCTTCAGTTAAAATAAAAAGATGCTACTGATAAAAGCAATTTTTTGTAACTATAAATAATTAAATCACCATGTTAATAATAGGTTCCTACGTTAAATAACATTATTTTAATGATGAATGAATTAATTAACATAATTCAAAATTCAATATATTTTCTATTGATTATAATAAACAAAAGTGATGTTAGTTCAATTTATATCCAATACCAATTCACACATATACCTACTTTGCACCTACATGATTATACCCATAGATTTAAACAGACTATGTTTTAAACTACAACACAGGTGGCTCTACCATTGCAAGTTTTTAATAACATGTAAAAATATGCGTTCAATAATTGGCAACATTATCGAATCAATTGTTTGAAATTGCAGTCCACAAATCAAATCACCCCTTTAATTAAACCGTCGGCACTAAGTCAACTGTTACTATAGGCAAAACTAGTTGGCCGTTACTCTATTACGCACGAAATAAAGTCACGTGTAATTAATTTACTTTTATGACTGTCCCGGCTTGTTTATTTGTGGGGCCAGAGACTAGTTACAAATTTGAGTTACGAGTTTCAATAGTTTTTAGATACGTATCTATAAATACCGGGTTAATTAATAGAGAACATTTTCGATTGTATTTGGAATTTGAATCGTCATCAGTTTAAGATTTGTTTGGTTTTTCTGGTCATCATGTTACCTACCTGCTATTTAAAAAAATGTGAACAAAGTCAGGAATAACTATATTACACGAGCACTAGAAGTTAAGGAACAGGATTTCTTATATCGTATGTCCATAAACGGCAAAAAAGACAATAACAAACACACAAACCGAGAACAGAAATTTAAACATGCGTAATATTTCACACTCGTAAGAGCAAAACCAATATGTTGTTCGATTTTTTTATATTTTGTAAAGATCAAAACTGAAAATGAACACTATAATGTATGTAATGTATAATACTATGATGTATGAAAAATTAGCTAAAGCTTGGCCTGTGTCAAGCGTAAGTGATCGATCGAAGAACCAACTTCCGCCTGGTACCTCGTGAGATAGATGAATACTAGTAGTCAAGTTAGTTTGGCTTGCACTTGCGTAAAGGGTACAATGATTTCGGCTATCGTTGCGTATAATTTCTTAACTTTGGTAAATAGTATTCTGACACTAATTGACACTGGAATCGCTCCAGGTCTTTTAATTACGTGAAGACACTTGTGTCCTCGAGTAAACAAAAAATGGATTAAGTTAACGCAGCTCTATGATAAATTATAACCGAGACTAAGACGCTTAAAACAAGACCTAGCTGTCTCCGTATTTAGCGCGAGGCCGCACTACGGTTTTTTTCCGCGGCGGTAACCGCGTAACCACGCAATTCACATACATTATCAGAAACCGCAAGTGCGGCCGCTTGTATTGCTTTCCATGAGTTACAAAATTTACGCGGTAAGAAATCGCGGCGGTTTAGCCGTAGTGCGGCCTCGGCCTTATACTTATGCGTGAAAAACTAACTAATCGAAAAGTAATCTCATATACATATGGCTCGATTTAGATGGTGTGGCTAGTTAAAAATATATAAGTCATGTAAAATCAATAAAAATGGGTAGCACTTGTATCTGGCGCGAAGGCATAAGTTACAAGCAAAGCGAGGGCAAGTAGCCAGTACTGAATAAATTCATAATTAAGGAGTTGAAGAGGGCAATAGCATGACCTACTTCATAGATCGACGATTCCATCAGGCGAGGAAAAATATGAGGTGGATTCCTATCAAGCTTTTAGCAATTCGGTCTTTCAAATTAACAGCTAGTTGTCTGCACTTCTTTGTGTTCGATCCATTCTCATTTAAATTAAAGAGAAACCCATAGTTACAATTTAAGTATAATTTAATTAAAAATCCTATGTTTTCCTTGACGCCGTAACACACAGGTATTCGTATTACGAATACACCGCTGAAACGTTTAACTAATGGACAAAGCAATTTAGGGCCCTGTTAGTAAATTAGTCTCTGGCGATTCTCTACATGAACAACCTGTGCCTAGGTTTCGAATGAAATAATAATCGAAGCAGCGCGACGTCCATTCAATTATCCCTGAAAATTGAGTCTCATTAAAATAATAAAGCAGCCAGCGGCGAAATCAAATTGAACGATAACAAAAGCTTGTGGTAATTCAAGCGACAGCGATTTTGCTCGTATGAGATAAGAGATATTCATTCGTAAAGTTGCAGGATAACTTTGAATACATTGGTTACTTAAATGGTAATATTGGAAAATTATTGGGAATTCTACCGTTTTTGTCCCTTGCGACTTCTGTATTTTAAGTCATTAAATCTTACAATGGCGTTATGTGCGTTAACTATTATAATTAAAAGAATTGTTGGTAAAAAGTAAGATTATGTTTTTGTAAAGATCATCATCTACTAGAGTCCTATATAACCATGGATCACAAAGACTTTCCTTGGTTCGCACAAACCTCCCTTGCTAATAGTGCACTTACTCAATAACGTACGCGGGTCTAGCGCCACATCGTTCTATTTTTCTCAGGGCTCGTACCATAAACTTAATTGCGGTGGTATTCTTGTAAAGTAAAGCCTGGCTAGCTACCACCTTCCTTCTAAAATCGATAAAGATGATTTTTTACTAATCTCGGTTACACTGTCAGAGAACCAGAACTAAAAAGGGATAATCCATTTTTAGTCAGACTACAGTGACCATCGTGTGATAGATCTGTAGTTTTTCGACTACCTATTTAAATTTTAGATAGTTTGGTAAGTGAATACTAGTAGCAAACGTTCTTGAGTACTGCTTTATTACTCTACTCTAGAGCTGAACCTGCAAAGGATAATAGTTATCACTCGATAACCTTTATTAAATGTGGTTATTTTCGAAAATGGGCTCGTCATCTAAGCCCTCCACCAATGTACACCGGAACAGCATCACAAACATAGCCACAAATGGCTCGAAGGCAAATCTACATTTATAACACCATAATCAATTTTATAAACAGTATTTATATCGCATTGTAATAGCTAGCTTTACATTATAACGTTTAAAGCTTCCAAAATGCTAATGAAATGAGGAACGAAAACCTACAAGTTATTTATGACCTACATATTATATCCGTGACGTATAATTATTGATAATCCTATAAAATAGAAACGCCTGTGGTAATAGGATTCGACGGATTGACGATGAATCGCACCTATACTAAATATTCTGCATATATTACCATGAACAAATTTATGTTGTTACTTGTGTTCTATGTTGCTCGAAACAAAAACCAAATGAAGGTTTCGTAACACTATAATGTCTAAGGATATTTTTCTCAAAGTTTTCGTTCCATCTGACGGTGTAAACTACAATATTGTGGTGGGTGGTAGATCTAGATATAGGATACGTGAACAGAAGCCCCTGTTTGCACAATAATAGCGGTGTGGCAGCTTCTCAATGCAACCCCAAATGCAATTGTGTACATTCGTGCGCGTATTGAGTTACAGTAATGTTATAGAAACATTTGCATTTGCATTCCCTGTCAATTTGCTAGGAAGGTAAGCGCACACTAGCAGGTTAATTTACATGGATTGTTTTCTGTCGAAATATTAAAGCTTTGGTAAGCACTTAGATTTGATTTGGCATTATGATGATGATTGAAAGAAACCCTACTTATATAATGTTACTACGTATAATGTTAGAAAACGGTAAATAAGTTCTATTTTGCTCTATGGATGACATACAGAGTTTTATAACCTTAGCTTTAACTATTGCATGTAGAGACCATAGCTTTGTCAAAAAAAAAACTTTTCTTGTCATTATCGAATTTATTCCATTTTACTTAGGCACGTAATACAACGTTATCAAACGAATATAATTTTAACTAATACAACAGAAGTCATACAACATTATGTAATGTCATTACGGGTGGATTGTTTCGGGCTGACTATTCTCCATATCCACGACTAATGTGTATAAGAACCTAAGTAATGAATATGCTTTTTTGCCTTTAATCCAAAACGCGCTCTCCCTTCGTAGAATTGTGACTCCCCTATTTGGTGACCACTCTCCACTCGCCGACACTGGCCGGCCATCCCGCAAATTGCTCTTTCCCAACAAAATTGTCAATAAAACTCATCTGATTCGCAGTTAAACAAGCGAACGACATTATTAATTTATGCTCTGTAATATGGCGCAAACGTTGGCGGTATCCCGTGTAAATTATTAATAGTGCTAGGGAAAAATTAAGCTTAAATCGAATGGGTAGTTTCGACAGCAACGCCCGTTTTATGTCTGTATGTGCAGATCAATTTGTAGGGCGATAACAGTCCACGAAATTGCCGTAATAATAATCTGCATAAATTGCTTCAACACACAGTCTACATTCAACATTGTCGCATGTTGTACCCGGTGACTATAAAAACATGACATTTACATATGCTACCTATAAAAATATGGAAACGCGACTGCTGAATCATCGTCATCATTACTAACCATTCCTGGCTCACTGTTAAAGTTGATGAGTGAGTTAAGATCATAGACTACCGCGTCTATATGTACTGATTAGCCCACACAACAACTGTTGAAAATGATTAGGTTTATTACCTAAAATGCACATGAGTTAAATCAACCGAGGTGTGTAACCAAAATTTTGGAATTCAAGATTTTGCTTAGCTCAAATTCAAACGGGCAATTTTATTAGTACTTTCAGTAATATAAGACGAGCTGCTAACGTTTTCAAAGATAATTTTAAGATGGGGTAACAGTATATTGTAAAGGTAAATATTGAAAAGCGCGAATCTCCCTCGCATCTTAATGTTATCTTAAGAGAAAGCGATTACACAAATCTGAAGAAGCTATTAATCCGGCTCGCTGCCCTCGAATGGCATCATGGTTTGTTTAATAAAATCGCGAATTTACATATCAAAACCTACAAAGGGGCATAATTGGACCCGATGACTTAGAAAACGTAGTGGGTGAAACGGGCGTGCCACCCCAACAACAAACAAAGGAATTATACCCGCCTCAAGAAACTTTTAGCAATGGAAAACGCCTTAACAAACAGTCGCGTGTGTATCTAATGAAATTCCTATGGTTGCATAACATACCCGTGAGAGCTCCGAGCGTTATTAGCGAAATTATTTCTTAGGGTAAATCTTTGAAGGCGATTGCTCTTTCGGAAAAGTTCTTAAGGAAATGGGTTGAGATCTTTTCAAGATTTCATTAGTTTGTAACTATGCGGTGTGCTAGGCGAGGCATTTAATTTATTGGGTAGGCGTAGCTGAGGGAACGAATGGGCAGCGAGCATTCGAAAATGGAACAGAATCGCCGAATCATCTCGCTTTGAGCCGAGGCCGCCGCGACACGATTCGTTAAGAGACAAATGTTTAGATTCAATTCCATCAGTTTTTTACGGTTGTAATTAGTAACGGTAAAGTTATTCCGCATTCGACCTGCAAGCATTTGGTAGCCCTTCCGAGAATTAATTTTTATTTTTATTTGAAATCTTCATACGATAGTCAAAGTGTAATAAATGTTCAAACGAATAAATTTATACGAGTAGGTAGTTAAATTCTGTGAATTTCTTAGAAATATTTTCTTATCAGTATGAGTCGTTTAATAAGTATAGTTCGAAAAGAAAAACGAATTAAAGCTAATGACGGAAATCGAATCAATCGTATTTTGATCTAGAAGTGATTGAACTAAATATTATTATTCTTAGTGGGAGAACTCATCAGTTCGGAAGCGAATCGAATAGGTTAGTGAATCGCTTTAAGATACTCATCGAAACCATTGTGGTGAGAAAGTGACGCAAAAAAGGGGCTATTTAATAGATTTTTAAATGGTATTTAAGGAAAAGGCAAAAAAGAAGTTGTTTTAATAGTTACGGCTGGTTTGGCCTTGCTAACGATTGTCACTGTTAACTTTAATTTTAATGTGTTATGAGAAAGGAATTCAAAACGATTTATGTTACAACCAAAATAGTATAGGTACTGCCGCTATCTCAAATATCGAGAAAACTTTACTTATGGTGAGATTAGGTGTATCTCAAAGCTTATAGTCCAGTTATGGAACCTGCCTGACAAGCAGAAGGGTCACGAATTCAATTCCTAACCGGGTGAAACATTTTTATGTGATAAAACTGTTGAACCTATTTGCAGTATTTGTAGGTATATTGCGCGTTGGAAATTTCGGCTTGACACATTGATTTTTCATACATTATTTAATACTAAAAGCATATGTAAATAGTGGTAGTCATATTATTCGCGATAATATCTTAAACTGACACTGAAATTCCTAAAACTTATTACTTATCACGCGTTGTAAAAGAAATATTGGCAAGCGAAACTTACGCTTAAAAAATCGCGATCTTAGCGAATATTTTAGATCGATATGATAATAGAGATGATGTCAAAGTGAATTCGCACACTTCTTCACCCATCGCGCGTCGCCGGGTCGCGCCGTCAAATGCCCCCGATCGCAGTCGTCAGTCGCCTACGTCGGTGTATCAATTGGCGCGTCGCGATGAAATATCGAATCTATTAAGTCGCGAGACTACGATGCCAACTCGTTCGCAGACTAACAAATGGCTAGAGCAGACCAAACAAAGAAAAATCGTTGATGTTGATTTCGCGAAGCTTCAAAATTTGGAATGAATTGCAACTTATCTGGGAGGAACAAAATTAAAAAAATGTTGCCTAGTCATGAACTATTATTTTTTCACAAGTTACATATGAAGAATATTTGTTAAATATTAGGTACTTTATTTCATTACTATGTATTTAATTATTTTTGTATCACTTCGTAAATAAAAAGCTAAATTTATCCGATACACTAACCAAAAACCCATCCATGGTCCATGGTTCTGCATAACTTGGTCTCAATAATCTTTGTGTTTTTTTTATTTAATATGTCGAATTTCTTACGCACTGCATTCAGTACCATGAAAAAGAAAAGTTATTGAGTTGATAGTTGTTGTTGTTTAACGTCGTAACTCCATATGCACTTATCAAATTTTGCTATACTAAGCTCTTTGTGTTTTTGAAACATGTGTAGGTAATTTACCTATTAGAAAAATACATTTTATTAAACACAAAAATATTAGTCATTATAAACATAAACTAAATAAAACTTCCCCAAATCGCATTCTACTATAGAAACTGAAGAAAAGCAAGAAGCTAATCAAAACTCACTTAATACTTAAAACATCTCTGAGACAATATAGGTACCTACTTTCTGAATTATATCTATTTCAATACATTGATATATTACATTTTTTCAAATGACTCTGATGTAAAATATGAAGCCGCTGTTAAAATATGAAAAAACAAATTGAACATGGTATATTTCAACTGTATAACTATCTGTAATTTATCAACTCTTCCATTTAAAGCCTGAAGCAGACAATTTGTACTAATTATAACGCGCGAACGACGCGAAATGGTATTATCTTTTACATGGCATCGAAGTTCCAGTAGGGAATGCCATGAAATCATTTGTTTTGTTTTCCCTTGACGTATTTAGGTATCATGCGAAGTGCATAAATGATGATTTACATGCGTAAAAGTAGTTTGCAAGTAAAATTGACATTCTTTCACGGCTAGACACTCCGGACAGATCTGTACGAAAGATAATTATCGTAGGCAACAATGTAAGACACTCAAGATTGCAGTGACGATCTTTCTTCGCGACAAAACAAAAAGCAATAAGATGTAATCAAAAGATCAAAAGAATGGGGTTCTGCGCCGATATGCACACGTGCATGGCTGTGTGTATGTGTAACCTAACACGTGATAGAACAAAAGCTGATGACAGACAGAGAAGTGTCAATATCCTTGATGGAGTGCGAGCAGCACAAGAAGCCCGTATGCCGGGCTTGCACTTCATTCATCCCACATAATAGCACTTAACTTAGTGTGTGGGAATGTTAGAAGAAATAAATTATACATTATATTTCTCGATGCCAATAAGAAACGTATTTGTGTAATTTTATTACAACAAGCAACTTTACGGAGGTTCTTAACAGATAAAGAGAAACCATCCAAAGTTAAAATCCCAAGAAACCTTTCAAATGCTATTAATGTCGATATTCCGACCCCAAAGAGTTTAAGATTCAAAATGGAATTATACATTCCCCTAAAAGTCGTAATTTGAATTAGAAGTGCAAGTTATTCTACATCGGGGCCCAATACATTCTTATTACAAAAATTAACTGACGTGAATATTTTTATGTATGTTATTTCAAAGTACGGCATAATTAATAAAAAAAAACAAAAGAAAACAGAGTTCTTAATCCTGTAAAATATTTTTCCATCGTTACGTGGGCAAAAAAAACAAACAATTTTTATGAAAACACAGAAAGAACACAATATTTTTTTGTTGTTTGGTTTTAAACATAATAAAACTTTTATTATCAATTTTTATACCTACAGTTTTGACCAATATTCCTACTCAAATTTAATATATCATGTCCATAAGAGTTACGTTTGATAACCCAAACAAGATAATTGTTGGAACCAACAAACAATTCTGAGTCGCCCTACTATGCGAAGACGTACAAATAAATTAATTTATAGAGAGCAAGACAAACTTTAAAAGCCGTAACCACCTCGCGCAAAACTTTTACATTAGCGCCGGTCGGCAAGCAATTACGATTACGTCTATCACCGTATTCTGCTGTAATTTGTTTCCATTTCCGTTCCTTCCCTATGATTTCAACCTTTTAACTGTATTTATCAAAAGTTGTTCTTACTTTTTCCAGTATGAAGCAAGAATATTACCTGTTTCTATGGCTCGCCATAACTCCTGTTTACAAAATAGCTTAGAAATATAATAACGTAAGACGTAATGAAATAAATAATGAATAAGTACATAAAATGGCGTTAAATCAAACTATATAACACAAAAATAAAGGAAGAAAATAATTTCCTTCGCATTTTATAACACGACTAGCTAGGCATTTAATTAGCAACAATGTAATTGTAAGGCCCAATAAACATTTCATTGGAACAAGCTTGTCAAATAAATCCAGTAAATATTTTAATGACTTAGTATATCGGACTAGTTTATTGCCGATATAAAATCGTCCGCGTAAAACGCGTATCAACCCTTGGAGGACAAAGTCTCTAGCTGAACTATAAAATAAATCTAGCAAGTTATCGTCTACAATAAACAGTCGCCGCGGAAGGCTATCGTCAATTCCCACGCAAAGTTGCTGTTAATAAAAGCAACAAAATTATATATTCAAGAGTTAGGAGGTGGTGGTATGGCAGTTAGGGCCTTCTACGTGGTCCGAGTTACAATGCAAATTGCCATGGAGGGGTGCGCCGATGCCCTCTAACTGTGCGACTTACAAAGATGGCCGCCGTAATGGTGAAATGAAATTATTAAGCATTGTCTTGTGGAATCGGCCGCAGTCGACACCTGAGTCTCCGGCAACGATCGCTTAGGGTGGATATCCCTCGCGAACGTTGATATGACATGTCTTCTATTCAATATTTAAAGTTCAACTGTCATTAGGTCATTACTAAAATTTAAAACATGCTAAGATATTAGTTTTCGGAAGTATGTTAGGAATTATGAAGGTTTGGAAAAAATTAAAATAGGTATTAATGAACAAACAACACATTATTCTCATAGAATTGAAAATAAAAATATAATAGATACCTTTAACAAGATCATTAAATTCGACTCAATGAAATCCAAGTTTAGCCAGAACAATGTTAAAATACAGCCGCCTACGATAGCTCCACTTATTTCTAACGTCATGACATTACTTACAACCCTCGACTGAAAGCTTTCTATTAAAATTTAAATCTACTTTGCAAAGTGTATTTTATACACGTGCTCTTGCAATTTTGATCGTTCATAAAGCTCAAAACAGCTACTATTATTACGCTTTACCTTTGCGGTATTGGGTGTTACACATCGCTCCCTTACCGTTCCTGCTAGCATTTCGACTAAGTCTCCCATGAATTTAGTATGCACGATGTTAATGTATTATAGAAGGTTTAATTACTCGTTTGCGGTTGAGGTTTGACTGTTCGTCTCTCTCCGTTCCGAATGTTCATTTATATTCCGCGTCGTACCATTATTTAGTGAAGTTAGACAGATTTAAAGTAAATTTGTTTACAAAAATAACCTTAGTGTAATTTAGGAATTAATTTAAACTAGTTCAAACACTTTAAGACACAATGCGTAAAACACAAAAAATGTGTCCATCAATCACGTCTATTATTCCGGACCGTAATGCGAAATCGATGTCCGATTTCGCGTCTTATAAAAATAAATTAATTTCAAAATTTGTTTTCGACAACAAAGGCCCGGACCCTCTGCTTATTGGCCGTCTGAAATTCCTCTTTAATCCAACGCATGCCCAGTCCGTGTTTTTAATTTCACACAAAAAACAGCTTCGAGTCGGTGATCAATCAAAACTCGCGTTCGTTCCTTTTTTCTATACTTCATTTCAGTACGTACACTTTCGCCTTTCTGTAACCGCTATAAATGTGCCTTTATTATTTTGTTTGCAAAAAGGAAATGGATACATTTTGAATTAAATTAGTTAATGGATTCGTTCACAGAATTTGATAATTACCGCGTTTCAACGTTAGTAGATACTAGACTCTGCCAATTTTATTTTCATGGAATTTGTTCTATGTGACAGTATAAATAAAACAATTGTTTTTGTTGTTTTATTTTAAAACTGTTGTTTACGCTATACGATTACACTAGAATGATAAGTACATTGCTCTATAGGTGACTTATGTTCTAATTAATTAGAAACTTAATTCAACTGAATTATTTATGCAACTTACTATAAAATACTAATCCACTCTAATTAGGAACAAACACTTCTATTCGCAATAATCCACTCTAATTAGGAGCAAACACTTTTTTGCCCGTACGTAACAACGGCATTTATAAGTAAATCACGTCACAACTCACACGATATGATTGAGTAACTGCATATCGATGACTTGTCGCGTTGATTTAGCATGAGTCTTCCGAAAGGGAAAGTTATTAATTAAAATAATAATATGAGTACATACCTAATACCTACATGTACTTACCTGCTGCCAATGCGACGATTAAACAATATCGTATTCTATGGAAGGACCGATAGCACACATTATAAACTATATGTAGTGACGGATGTTTGATAAAGAAAAAGATGACTTTATAAAAGCCCATGACCCGAGAACAAATATATCTAAGTATCTGCTTCAACAAGAAATCGAACCCGGCTTACCTTTGACCCCCTACTGGATTCTGTGCACTGATTATTCTATCTGGCTAACAACCAAGGGCGAACGATAAATTTAAATGCTATTCAAACAAAATATTGCTACTTCAAAAGTAAGTGTTGTAAGACCAATACCCATATTACATCAACTCAACTCAAACTCGACTCCGATTTAACTAATAAGAAAACATTGAAATATGAGCTTAATTTCCCGTCACTTACGGTCGAGTTTTCGGTGGGATCAAAGTACGCCTCAATCGCACATGGATAAGTTCTTTCAAGTAAATGTTACAAATTCAACGTAATAACACGATATAGAGCTCATATTTCAATGCTTCGGACGAGTGTCATCCAAGTGCGAGTTCAGTGGATATACCTAATATTTAGACCACACTGTAGCCTCAACTTATTTTCTCACTACTATGAAATTTTAAAAGGCCTAATTTTACATACGTAGTTGTTTTGTAAACTGAGTACAGGTACACTTGTATTCTGTATTTTTATTTAAGACGACGTAGGAACTTTAAGGACATTTGGAATTATATTAACATTGGAGTTTGACATACATACATACATTATTTCATATTAACATATTTTTTATTTCATTAAAATACTTGCAAATTGAGGTTACTAAGTTATTAAAATCAATAATATTCTTACCCATTTAGGTATATGTATCGTAGAAAGGTCCTAATCCTTGTACCATCTCTACTCGGGCTTCAATTCGGAATGAAGTTAAATATTACTTACTTAACATTCCCTGTAGATAGAACAAGCAGGCTTAGTATTAGTAGCTGGAGGGTTGCTGTTTAAAAGCCATCTTGAATTATTGCTTAAAGTTTAAAGACCACCCTTTATAGAATTTTGTATCTTTTCTCTAACAGTTCCTTAATTGAATGTTTTGTAGAGCCAACACAAAGAGCTAACGCAGGAGCGATTTCTTTGAATATAATTTGGATACGTGTTGAATTTTTTATAAAGCTCTATAACAGAACAGAAATCAGAACATGTGTCTCCATAATAGTATTTAAAAGGAATCAGTGAGATAAACTTATTTTTTCTCTAAAAGATAAGAAACCTTCTAGCACAGCAGTCGGCCTAAATCCTATTTGAAAAACACGCAACGGTGGTTTTTAAAGGAGAACTCTTAAAGTTTTCAACCACTCCCACACTTACACAAAAGTTTTTCTTAATGACACTAGTACTTTACTTTTTGCCCCTTTTATGCAATGGCGCCTTTGAATGCCAAGTCGAAATGTTTTGTCGTTTAATCTGGATTATATTCTTGTAGATACCATAAGTACAAAAAATTCTCGGATAAAATCTTTATGAAGTACAGAAATGTACGCATTTTTTCAATATGGAAGTGCAATCTACTAAACTTATCATAGTTTTATTTTATTGGAACTCTATATCTGCTTAAACTTTTTAAATAAGCCAAATGTGAATAAACTAAAAGTATACAATTTAACAATATTTTGTATTTGTTGACACTAAAAGAATTGTCACACTAACTTATGAACGTAATTTTAAGCTCCTAGGACAAGTTCATAATTAATTATTTTTATGACTTGGTATCAGATTTGAGTTAGTTTTCGAAAAGTTCGGTAGCGCCTGTAACATGCACTGAACAAACAAAGAAACACATTACAAAGCCATAAAGCATGCAACAAAGGGACCGACGAATACGTGTTGAAACTGATCCATCATGTCTCCTTTTAAAATTACAAAAACTCATACGATCCACACAACAGATGCTTTGGTAAAAAATCGACCCTTACCACCCAACAAAAAAACGCTGGCCATAATCTCTATTAAAATAACTGTAATTTACTAAATAACGTTTCTGTCATAAACGTTTAAATGCAAATTTGGCACCCCGATGTATTAATATGGCCGTAATTTAGACAAATTGGAACGAACCTCTTGTCAGCTAATTAATAATAAGCCAAGAGTTCTTATGCTGAACGTTGAACTTGCCTGGTAATAGGCAGGTGGTGGCATAAATGAAATCATCATTGATAGCAGATATTAACGTTTTAATATCGGTCGATATCATAATAAAAGTAAACATATTATTTGTTAAAAACAATCAATAACGCTTGTCACCGCGGGGTATAGTGGCTCTATTTTTCACTTCCAATTACAAACATCAGTATCAAAAAGCAAACATAATAACACCAATGGAGGGTCCACATATCAACATGCAAAATTCCAATTAGATTCCAAACGTACGAACGTGATAAAGCAACCGTTATTGAAGTCGCTTATCAGCGTAATTAGAAAGGAACTAAGCTGTTGTTACCATTTGCGTTTATAATGGGAACCTTCTAGTGCTGTACAGTTGTTTGATAACAGGAAAAATAAATATCTAATATCATTATTACTTAACTGACAAAGCAAAACAATATTTTAGTAGCGAACCGCTTGGTAATAGCACTTACGGAGAATTAGGAAGGATACCAAAGAAGTTCATAAACTAGCCTAGCGCCGCCGCCGTCCGCAAAGAACCCTTACCAAAATCGGGATCATGTGATAATGGAAGCAGTCGTTAAGAGAGCCATTCAAAAAATAATCTACCGCAGAATTGGCTCTTACCACTCACCGCGGATTCGTCATAAGGGAATGCGGCATCAAATATTCAATTTTAAAACAGCCGCTAAAAGCGAAACGTCATCGCCCATACAAACGCAGCTGGGACTCGACAATTTAGAAATTTTGTTACAGATGGGACACGCACTTCAGCCGCACAAGAGAGATAAAATAAGAAATTGCATTAACAAAAGTGAAAAAATTAATGAAGACGACAGAAACACCGGCTCAGCTGTCGTGAAATTGCCTCCAATGGCACTGTTTACAGGGTGCGTTGACGACGTAACGCGAAATGTCTCGGGCCTTCTGAAAATGAGTCTGTCAAGAACAAGAAAATGGCATAGAGTAGGAAAAATTTCATTAGCGCCAATCAAAATGACGAGGTCCAAAATGAAGCTCACAAGGAAAGTCGTAATCACGGACTTCAGCAGCCACCCCCTCAACATGAGGTCTTATTAAAGGAATAATATTTACAAAACGAGACGCCTCAGAAATCCCCAAATTAAGATCTCGCTGAAACCCGCCCAACTTCCACAAAGTGGAATCATTAAATTAAAAATGTAAACTTTTCTCTTAGCAAGGTAATGGGCATCCCGATGTAGATAAATAGATGGAATAGCTGCAAAAGGAGCATTTTCCTGTTCATTAAATTTTTCCTTCGCTTTTTTATTTCGACCCCTGGTGCTAATTTTGTTGGAATTCACGCCCCTCAACTCCACCCGCCAGGGCTCAATCACAGAAATTTTATATCCAGAATTAAATAAGTACCCGACCGAATTACGCACAAAATTTAATATGAGCTTATTTTTAACAGAGTATCGTTCTTAATTAATCAGATACAGCGTTATACTTATTACATGGGATTTAATCAGATTTCTTGAACGGTTTTTAAGGAAAGAATGTTTATTTCATACTGAAGTAAGGACAGCTTTTGAAGTCGTTAAAGAAGTCAATCAAGAAGCGAAATATTCTCATCAGCGGCAACTAATTCCAGAGGGTGGTTTGTGTTGGTAACTCAATTGTGTATAAGATCCGTAGCATCGCCGAAGGAAACGTAAGTAAGGTCGGTAGCAAATGCAATTATATCTACTAATATGCCGTCTGCGACCGACGCGCCCGCCTGCTACTCAAACCCTTTAACTGTTTGGGGATCATTTAAAAGTTAGTTATTACGCTGTTGCACCTGAGTTTACGTTCCAATTTCAATTTACCTAATCCTAACTGCTACAGTTTGTAGCTTAATGTTTATTATTAATAATTTTACCTACTTCGCTATAGATATCAGATATTGATAAGCATTTTGATTACAATGTAATTATTAGATTAGGTGTAACGTAAAGTATGTAAATTGTACAGATATTTTATTATTCTATGAAATTTTACGTTTTCATGTAATATTTAATGACCTTGATAATATAGTACAAATCTTGTAACTGTGAGTAAAAGAAAATCTGCTTGGCCATTTATTGCCATTTTCTTGTCTAGGCCTTTAACAGGGACATACATATTGAAGCGATTGCGTGGACTTTAGATAAGAGTTTAAAAAATTCAGTAAGATAAAAGCGTTACTTTCGTATAGTAAAGTAACTCTACATTGCTGTAAGAGCTATAACATAAACCTTATAACTTACGAACTTCTGTAAGAATGTCTCTAATTTTAATGGCTTACGATACTTGTAGTGTATCAAGTTAAATATGTTTTAAAAACAATTTACAATGTCGAGGGACCAAGCCGCAGTCACCGGCGGCGTCTCGCCACGGTATCGGATTCCCTTAAACATATTGATTGGTGCAAATAAGGAAATCGAATTATTCAATGTCCGCCCCTCATTTGTTTCCTGCTCCCCCAGACCAGAGATGAAGAAATTCTTTCTGAGTTTTCGATTACTTGTCCAATTAATTTTATAGATTCATTTGTCTTAGACGCTTTGAAATATGTTCGCGTATTGACTGAATCGACTCGGATACAAATGTGAGAGCTCCGACTGAGCTACTGCATTTGCTGTATTGCATATTTATGATGGCAATTTATTATAATGTTACTGAATTAATAAACATAACAGTTTATTTTTTATTAGGAATATTTATTTGATGTAATAAATTGAATGAGTAGGTAACTTTGATATTATGTTAAAGAAATATAGGAATAGTTTAGACGGTAATTTTAAACAATCTGAAAGTTTTGAAACATTTAAGTTTGACCTGTCTTTCTGTCTGTCTGTCGTATCTCCTGAATGAATGAACCGATTTGAGTACGGTTTTTTTAATCGAAGGCGTTGTTCATCGCGATGGTTCTTAGCTACCTATGTTGGGAAGAAATTGGTCCAGCAGTTTGAAAAGTATCAGCTCTTTTCCAAAATGATGTGAGGCATTTTTTCATAGAATTAGAATTTTCTTGTTAGATCAGAATGTTCTTGTCTAGAACATTTATAAATAAAGTAAATCTACTTGAAACCTGAGAAAAAGGAACCAGCTTTGAATTATTTTTTTACTCATGTTTGCTTTCTCAAAAAATATCCTCATAAAGACAAGGAGGTGAGACGAAATATATAAAAATGCAAGATATTTTAACAGCAATTAATATGCCTTACTCTTGGGAAATAAAAATTTTAAAATGATTCTCATACATTACAATGTGCTAAAGGTATTTCAAACCACAATAAATCAGTTACCTGTTCTAATGCGAACACCAAGTACTATCGTCTCCTCTCGACAGGGGAGCTGTAGGGCTCGTCAGGAATATAACACAGTTGGGGCATCGTGATGAGAGGGAAAGTTCACGTTCCGTTTCTCATCACGCCTCTGCGCGCAACTGGGTGAGTGCGGCGGGTGACCAAAGCAACGTACCGGCCATTCATGATGTAATTGACAGACTCCCTCACTTGACACGGAGACCACACGTTGCCACAGTCTACGTACTACTCACGCAACTACTTTTTACTGTCGTATGAGTTTTAATGGTATGAGTAGGAAGTAAGGCTACGATTTCGATTTTAATAAAAAAAATCTAAAAATGTCATTAGGTATAGGCGAAATAATAATAATTTGTTTAAGGGAGAGTATTCACGTCTATTTAAATTTTTTATATCTATAGAAACACCTTACAAAGTTTCTTTAAAAACATATCAATAATAATGTTAAAATATTATATTAACATTTGCAGTTACGACACAGTTAGAGGGACAAAGGCGGGGAAGCAAGGCATGCACAACTTTACCGATTTCCCTCTTAAACAAGGCTATTACTGGATCGCGCCACTTCATTTCACACGTGGTAATATTTAAATTTAAAGAGATTACTAAACATACTTTTAATAAAAACAAAATAACGCTTTAAGTTTCTAAGACAAAACAGTAGGCGATGGTGAATATGATCTCAATCGATTAAATCGGTCGGATACTTGAAAATTATAAGATACCAACCTACATCATGAAAACATCCAGTATCCAGTAATATGGAAAATGAAATGTTAAAATTGTTATACTTAGTCTGTGTTTGTTGCGAGCTGTAGGCTGTAGGTGAACCTTAGATATTGCCTTAAAACTGATGTACCTTTTGCTTTGTTTCTTCAAGGTACGTTGGTGTCAGGCGGAAACGATTAGGGCCATCCAAAAGAAATAATGTTTACTTAAAAATTGGTTCCATTTGTTAATTTGTAAAGAAGTAACCTAAGACGAGATGATTTATATTTCATACGTTTAAATTACATACAACAAAACAAATAGTATTAAATATAAAAGACATCTATCCTACTCAGTATACCTAAGGGTGACAAATAGTAAACGTTTCAATAAATTCCATTTTGTTACGAAAGTGTATTCTAAAATAATGCCAGCTTCGAAACCACTGGTCCGGGGGTGTCGGCACCCTTTACGAAATCATTTCCATGCCCTTTTCCGAGTGAAAATTACCCGCGGACGGTCAAAGAGTTAACGTTTTGGTGTTTATTTGTATTCAACCTTTGTTAGTTTAAAGGTGTTACAATGTTACCCACTCCTTTGTTGGTTTTCGTTTGTTTAACTGGTTATACGTAGTGTATTCAACTTTAAATAATTTTGGCTATTTTGTATTTTCTCAGACAAATACATCTGATAAGAAGTTCCAAAATTTTCCCTAAATAAAAAAAGTTAGTTTGGCTGACTCAGTTTTTGAACTCACTTTTTGAAGTCAGTTAAAAATAATTTATTTTTTATTCAATTACCTTAATATATTATATGATACTAACCGTATTGTATAATACCTAAAGCAGCTAAATTCATATTGGTTGATGAGAATTTATAAACATTCAAAATTAGGTATGCAGCGTAAATTAGCTTCATCATGAAATTAAATAGTGTAAATCGTCTCTCGCATGAAACATCTGCGTGTTTAACATAAAGTTCTATAACAAATCAAAATCTACATTTATTGTATACCAATCTACGAGTAGCTACTCAAAATATTGCAAATTTAACAATGTCCAAAAAAGTGGAACAGTTTTGTATTGACCGAGTACAACCACAGCATGGCATCATTCTTCAATGAGGTCTCACAGTGGGGAGTCCACAGTAGCATCGCCGTCTCTTTTTGTACGGCTAACGTTTTATCAAACATGTTAATGGCCGGCTTTATGAGGCCAACAAAAGAAGCGTGCCAACGGAGGCGTTAAATCCTTTACGATTTGATGATGATGATCCCGAATTTGTCATGGGATCAATTTTAGTTCTCGTTAAGAGCCATGCGTGACAAAGCTTATGCATTCTTTGATGTATAATTAGTAATCCACCAAATTCGCACATTTTTACGCTTCTTTAAGTGGCGGATAATAAAATACTTATCTACCGAAGCAACATCACATAATTATAATGTAACATTCTGTTTATAAATAAAAAATACACACACACAATCATGCTTACAAAACTAAACGTAAAAAATGCATAACATTCGTTCACTAAATGAATTAGAAACTTGTAAATTTATCTGTGAATTAATTGAGATGTCCGTTTTGTTTCAAAAGGGTAACCTGGAAGCAAAGTTACGACAACTTACATGTCACCCAAATACAGTACATAAAAAAATCACACCACCGAGACAGACATGTGCACTTTTGAAAAAAAAATAGCCAATCAAGCAACCGAAAACAAATAAGTGAAATAATGGGACAGAATGGGACCGATTACATTCTAGTTCCAATCATTTGTGAAAAATGGCATGGCATACCTTAATTAACTATTAATGGAACTTGCGAAAAAATCCATAAACAATCAAAATAACACACATTAAAAAGCAATTTTGATGGAAAATAATACTGTGCTAAGTCCTGCGTCGCGGGTGTGTCGTGTGGTCTTCCAAGCTACCCCCTTGGTCTGTGGCTATCGGCCGAGCGGCCGGGCCCATCCGAACGTAACCGAATCCGGCCGAACGAAACCGAACGCGCGAGCGACTAGCAACATACCTGTCTGGCGCTTTCATTGACAGGCACCTGAAATGAAGAAAAAAATCCGTCCAATTCGTTGAAAACTTTAAATTTCAAATAATTTTGTCTTGATAGCATAGCTTTGACACAGATAAATTTACATGCATTAATTATGTTACTTATGACACGTATAAAAATACACCGAATCGGAACGCTTTATCGCCAGGTCAACAGTTACAAAAATGTAATCCGATAGGAGCAACAAAAATTACATCTACAAAAATTAAAAGTAAACATACCATAGAAACATACCAAAAAGTACAAACAATAATGTGGCAAAAACAGTTAAAAACAACATTGCAAGATGTATTAGGACAGTTGTTAAAATATGGGGTAGCGTGGAACGGCTTGACTCCGATGATATTGTGCGTTTGCACGCGATCGGACTCGTGTTTGCATTTGCAGCCTTGCATTTCTACGCTCCATGCTCTTAATTCATAATATCGATTTTAGTATTAAAATGTGTCACACAAATTATTTATACTCTATATTGGTTCACAAATATTGGAGAAAGTTTTGGATTTAACAGTATTTTTATGTAGAGTGTGAACTAATAGAGATCAACCCTTTACACAATTTTTAGGTTGATACCACCAGAACAGTTCTACAATACCTACCTAACAAATAACCATTAACTGAGGTTTACAACTAACTCTATCATTACATTAGTGGGATTGGCAAAAATATAAAGCATATCAATAATTTGGCCGATTAATATTGAGTCATTAACGATATTGAATCCCCCATCCCAATGGACAATTTATTAGATTATTACTGGTCAAGATCACGCAAACGAAATCATAAAATGAAACGAAGCCAATTTCATTGAATCAATTTAGTCGGTTGGAAACTATATATTATATTGGGTACCTATGCTACATAAATTAGATCTGTGCAATATATGATTTATTTAGTCTACTATTTTTGAAGTTAGAAGTAGGTAAAGTTGTCCTGTTAATTGTAAAACGATATAGGAATGAACGAATTGCGGTAATAAAGACATCACAATGTTAATAGTAATTTATTTTACGGAACAAAAAGACCCAGCCGATGACTCGCTTCAATCAACATGTCAATGCAACATTCCGACAATACATTTTACTCAATGTTCAACCACCGATGACTGTTATTTTGCGATGTTTTCATACCTACATACCTATGAAATTATAAATAATCGGCACTCCGATTGCCAACTCAGACGCGTAACAAACTCAAAAGGCTCCTCATCGAAAAACCAATCTATCAATATTAGAACACAAAAAATAATGCAAGTCAGTTAATAATCCTGAATCGGCAATCGACAATGGAAATAAAGTCACAGTCATTTTTTTAATAATAGCAACTAAGTTTTTTCTTTTTATCGCTACCCTAGGTTCGTTTGACATTTGAACTGGCTGATGACTTAGCTGCCATGATTGATCGTCGCGACCCAGTAAATAAGTGCAATTTAGCGTTTATTTTCCCTTCTAATCAATGCCTGTTATTGTTAACTGCATTAATTTTATCTTTCTTTACCATCCATCTGTTTAATACTTTTTTATTAGAACGATAATTATTATTAACAATGCATAAAAGAATACCGCAAAAAATATTTCTTTAAAATATTTACGTACAAATTAGGTATTGAATGACGGTAGTAGGTAATTATTTGTCAGCCTGCAATGTCATTCAAAATCTTAGTTTTATAACCAGTTGACATTTATAGCAATTAATATTCTACTGTAGGTACCTACGTTCATAAAGTTTAAACTAATTTCTTCCGTTTCTGTTCAATTTGCTATCTAATCATGTCTAGGAATTGAGATCCTTAAATAAATAGGGATATGACTTAAATTATCGTGATAATGTTTAGAAATGAATATAAAAAGAGCGACTTTACAATTTATCATCGGACCAAGTACCTATCCGCCCAACGTAACGAATCACTAGTAAATAACAGGACCACAAACGTTTCGGTAACTTCTTTTGATGTGAGCAAACTTTTAATTTATTTTATGTTAAACACACATAAATATATTCGAAGCCGCCTTTAGACATTGTTATGATATATTTGAATATAATTTCATATTTCTATTAGCGCAGGAAATAATAACAACTTGTCGCGTTGTTGGTACGCAAGTGAACCGCGCCACTGAGTCAGTAACGAATAAATTACATTTGACAGGTCATGTTAGATTGATATGTTCTAGGCTAAACATGTAATTGAGTGTGATGCCGGGATGTGGGGGTCTACCATCCTATTTAAGCCTATGAGGCTCCGCACTATTCAAGTATGTAGGTATTGTAGGTAGGTATATATTATTTGTTTCAATATAATCCATTTGTCCCGCTAAAATAACCAGAGTGTAGGTATGCGTTTATTAACTTTAAATGATTACTTTAAAATTAAAATAAATAATTTAACATCTCCCAACTCGCACTTCATAGATTACGATATTTGCCTTCTCAGGCCGTGATCAGTTGAAATGATAAATTCAAAATTAAGATATTTTATTGATATAACTCATCAACAACAACGACAAATATAAATTTTGAAGCTTTCAATTAAACTGTGCAAATAATTATGTTCGGCCCCTCTCTTAATCAAATTGACGTAAATATAGGTAAGTGGCTGTCGGTGCTTAGTACGTTTTACCGTTATTAAATATCTTGAACTTATAATCCGATAATAATAACTGTCTGAGATCGCTTACCGATGTAAGAATAACATCGGGAAATGAAAATCATCTTCTGATTGTTTCATAATAATTAGAGTTAATATTATGATATCATCACAGCACCTACTCACAGTCCTACACTAGGTACCCACCTAAATGTTATAAGTTTGTGGTTTCTAATATTTTAATATTACCCACTGTATTAGTCGAAGGGTAGTAGACAAAACATATTATAGTAATATGAAGATATAAAAAGGTAATATTGTGCATGTCTAAATTTCTTTAGGTCTTAACTAAAATAAAAAAACGCTATCAAATACTTTAAAACAAAATGTCATTCATAACAGTCATATTTAATATAAAAGTAAAAGATTTATTTAAGAATAAAAGACTTGAGTAATGTTAACTCTTCCACGACACCTGCCCCTAAACAAACTTTTGACACGACCATTACAAACATTTTTCGAGGGAAATAATTGCACATTTATCCTCCAGAGGGCATTAATTTTCCTTCACCCGCGATTCAGCTCTGAAAACAACCCAATTAGTACATTACTTCTAACTTGTAGATCTGAGACTGCCTTAGGGCAGAGCACATCAAAAGAGAGCCTTATAAAGCGATACGGAAAATATTTATGAGCAAAATAGAATAAAACCAATTATTGAACTACTGAACTTACATATTAGACACTAAAATAAAACTACCCACCCTTAGAATCAGTTAGGACAATGAAATAAAAAATTGCTTAGTCATCAAAAAATGATAAAAGAAATTCACATACAATATATTCGGTGTATAGTTATTTTATACCTACCTACCTACGTTAAAAAGAAAATTGTATTAAAAATTTAAGAAAAATTCATACGAGTGTAATAGCAAAAGCTGCTTAGTGCTTCAAAGCTTTTTGTGTGGCACTGCCTTCTACATTCCCCTTTTATATCGGTCCTAGCGAGAAATCCCTTATTTTTCTTATTTATAACAGTCTGAAGAAATATTATAACTGAATCAGTTAAGTCCTTGCTCGCTACTTGTAATCCGAGCTTAAATTAAAATATTCGTCCAACGTTAATTAAAAGGGTTACTTTTTCTTTGCTGATTAATTGGCCCAGTGGAATTATTCACATGTTTCTAAACAATATCATTTCTTTTTCAGAATTTTAATTCAATACAACGTAGGTAAGTGCAAGTAAAGCCTATTCTGCCCTTCCTTGAAACAAATGTTATTTTAGTGGAGTGCCGTTAGACATAAAAATGGCAAAACCTCGGCATCCAGGGACTATGAATTAATCTTCATAAAAACTGTTGGACTGTATTTCAAAATGCGCAAATAGAAAAGTTAAAATAAAATTATTTACCGTTATTTTTTATTTTTTTTTATCTTTGTTAGTAAGTTTGTGACTCTATAACATCGTGTTAGATAAACCAATTTTGATAATTCTTTATTTGCTTGAAAGTTGGTGCTTTTGGTATGGTCCCATATAAATTTGAGCGACATCTGACGAGTAGTTTCGAATTAACTCGAATAATGTTTAAGGATGTTTTGTAGTGTGTGTTTATGGTTTTTTTCCTAATAACTTTTTACTGAAAGTTTAGATTTTTATAATTCTCTTTTTATTTGAAAGCTGGTACTTGCATTGTAGTGTCATATACCTAAATTTGAGCGGCATCTGACCAGTAGTTTTTGAATTATCCTTAATACTTTTTTGTATGTATGTTACCTCATATCTTACTACTAGAGAACCGCCCGCGCTTCGCTTCGGGACCCGTAGGTAACAGCCGCGTAGGTCCCGCTCCCGTAGGAATTTAGGCTAAAAAGTAGCCTACTACTCGCTCTCTTCACTCCACCCTGTCTGAGGTGTGTGGAGCCCTCGGGACAGTTAGTTCCCCTTTGGGGGGTGGGGGCGACGACTTACGAAGCCCCAGTCTCAGATTATAGAACCAAAAGGCAGATGTAGTCGTTCTAGTATAAAGTGAAGCAACCAAAGCAAATACAAAATAAAAAGCTAATACAACTTCGTGTCAGTACTACGGAAAGCGTCAAATAGCATAAACGTCGCAAGTGTCAAATTTTTTAAAATAATTTTATCAGTTATAATGCCGTCTTGCATTATTAAATTCTCTAAAAGTTGTTCGCAAAAACAAAGAAAAGAAGACGGAATATCTTTTCACAGGTAATTGTTCATTATTTTATTATTTATTTGTAATAATATTTTTTCGGTTCGCTCGGAACACAAAACCTCAACAATCATTCATTTGTACACCAGTTTAAATGAAAATCGGTTACCCTAAATTTGGGGAAATATGCATGGACTATTTGGACATTGGTCGATTTATAAATTTATATCGAAAAAAAATATTTTGAAAGTAAATAGTTTTATTTATTTAAACCTAAAAGTCAGGCAATACAGCCAATAAAATTAGCATTCTAACTGCTGAAAATGTCACGTGTGCCAATAATATGTATGATAAATATTATATAATATTTTAGTTTCTGCTTAGCCTACTAATAACTAATAACTATAATTTTTGCAGATTTCCGACAGATGCTGTAACAAGAGAAAAATGGGTTCATATTATTCGGAAAAGCAGGCAAGATATTAATTGGTTAATTAATTTTGCGTGGTTCGCTCATTACATTTTAGTGAGGATGACGTGTACCTATCTCACTAAAAAAGGACATTGGTTGATTAAAAAATCATCAAAACCGAATTTTTGTTATAATAAATAAGTATATTGATATTTTGATGTTTTTTTTTATTAAAAATATCTACCCAAAGAGACAAAAATCCATAGGTTAATTAAAACAATTAAACATATTTAAAATATTAAATTAAATAGGTATATTAAAAGAACATTTACACATAATTATTATATATTACTTTTTGATAACTAGTGATATGGCTACAACCCATTAATGTCCCACTACTGAGGGTCTCTCCTCATTATTAAGGAGGCCTAGAGCATACTCCACCACGCTGCTCCAGTGCGGATTGGTGGAGGGGTTAGTGGCCAACACATTGTCGAAAGTTTTCAAGCCGTCCGAAGGCCTCCGACACGGCTTAACGACTGCTATCTATCGATGTATCGATATCAACCGGGACCGACGGCTTTACGTGCCTTCCGAAGCTCGGAGGCGCTCAAGAAATTATTATCAGAAGAAATTAAAATCAATTATTATTATTACATACAATAAAACTTAAATTTTTTGTCTGTTTTTCTGTGCATTTGTTCCGCCTAATCTCAGGAACGGCTTAACAAATTTAGATGCAGATTTCACTGACGTATTCAAATGAGCTTGGGTTAACATTTAGTTAGAATCGGTACATAATAAGAAATCACGTCAATTTAAAGAATACCTACCATCCCTCATTTATCGATTATGGGCTTACCGAAGCGAAACAAGGGCGTTCACTAGTAATAAATAATTTGCCAATTTAATTGTGCATAATGTTTTAAGCTGAAAATATGGCGAACAATGTTTACAAAATTGCGGGAGATTATGACTTTTCACTTGGCAACCTCACACACACAAAGAATTACGTATCCATACGGTGCAATTGCTAGTTGACATTAAGGTTGTCATGCACACATAGGGAAAAAGTGGCTTCACATTATTCGTCGCTTTTCTTTGCGAATGTTCTATCTGCCTTTTGGTTCTATAATCTGAGGCCCCAGTATCAGTCAGTGCTAGGCCCGTCCCGCGCAACCAGCAAGTCGGCAAGCGGTCAGCAAGCGGTCCGGTGGACGGGTGTGGAGCGGCGCCAGGTCCTGCAGATGCGGGAACCGCGACGCGTCGACACGCCCGAACATGTTGCGTGCCAATCTCTCGATGAAGTCGTCCAGGCTCTCGACTCGAAGGTCCCTCTGGATGACGGCGTTCCTGACGTACCTCGGCGCACCAGTCAGCCGGCGGAGCGCAATCGCCTGAACCGCGCGCATCCTTTTGCGCTGCGGTTCGCTGGCGAGCGCGTACCACGCCGGTGCCGCGTACGTGAGGCGGGATCTGATGTAGGTCTTGTAGACCCCGAGCTTCAGTCCGAGAGGGAGGCTCGAGGAGAGCACTGGTTTCTGCCATCGCGCTTCTGGAATTCGCGACGGCTTTCGTAACCTGTGGCTTCATCGAAAGTCTTCCGTCGATTTTGCCCCCAGGTATTTGGCCTGTGGGGCCCATTGGATATCTTGTCCGTTAAGCTCCAGAGTAGGGTCCCGCCTGTTGAGGTATCCTCTTATGTTCACGGCCTGCGTCTTCCCGACATTCACCGACAGTCTCCACGCGGCGAGCCATTCGGGGAGGGCATCAAGCGCACGCTGCATCTTGACGATGGCGTGGGTTCTATTCAGCGACGTGGTGATGTACGCCACGTCATCGGCATACAGGGCAAGCGACGCCCCCCCTGCCGCCGGGATGTCGTCGGTGTAGCAGGCGTAGCAGACCGGGGACAGGCAACTCCCTTGCGGGACGCCGGCTGCGATCGGACGCTCGGTGGATTCGGCGTCTTCAACCACTACTCTGAAGCTTCTATTTTCGAGGAAACTGGAGATCATCTTAACGGCACTCCGGGGCGCCGACGGCTGCGAGATCTTGTAGAGAAAGCCGTCGTGCCAAACACGGTCGAACGCCTTTTCCATGTCGAGGAATACTGCACACACGCGTTCTCTCTTATTCAGAGCCGCGGTAACGGTGTGCAACACACTCGACAGTGTAGCCGTGCTGTTCAGCGGCATCAAAAAGTAGCCTTCCACTTCTGTTGGCAGCTAGGCTATTCCACCCCGGATGCTTGCAGTTCCAGTCGCCCGCGCCCACCACCGGTGTCGGCGAGTCCAGCAACTTGCAGACATCAGCCAACAGGATAGTGCCAGCGGGCGGGCGGTACACTGAACACAGCCGGAGCGGGGAGTTCTCGAGGCAGAGCTAAAGTAGCCTATTACATTTGCCTATGACTTAAGTAAATTACATGTAGTATTTGATAGCGTAATTCAGAACTTGCAAATGAATTTTGTTAACGCCATCTATTGGCAACTCCGAAAATAAATATCTAGTAACTAACAAAACATCGATCTTCCCATGGGAATGGGATGTTTTTCCGCGGTAAAAAGTAGCCTACGTCACTCTCCACCCTCCTAACTATCCCCACACACATAAACCTTACCATATAATAGCTTTGTTGCGACGTGAAAGCGTCACAAACAAACAAACAAACAAACAAACACACTTTCACATTTATAATATTAGTAAGGATAGTAAGGATGACTTAAGTAAATTACATGTAGTATTTGATAGCGTAATTCAGAACTTGCAAATGAATTTTGTTAACGCCATCTATTGGCAACTCCGAAAATAAATATCTAGTAACTAACAAAACATCGATCTTTCCATGGGAATGGGATGTTTTTCCGCGGTAAAAAGTAGCCTACGTCACTCTCCACCCTCCTAACTATCCCCACACACATAAACCTTACCATATAATAGCTTTGTTGCGACGTGAAAGCGTCACAAACAAACAAACAAACACACTTTCACATTTATAATATTAGTAAGGATAGTAAGGATAAGGATTTAGAATTCCGATTTTGATCATTCTTTTTTTAATCGAAAGCTGAGGCTTTAGGTTAGGTCCCGTAAAAATTTCATTAAAACTCCACTATTAATTTAATGTAAGCATTACATAATAGTACATTATGATATAAGTGCGCGAAGTTGGTCATTACAGTCGAGGCGGTATTGCACAGCCCGAGCCGCAAGGCGAGGGCTGGAATAGAGCCAAGACTGTAGTGAACAAAGCGCACGCGTATCATACGACGTTTTTCAACACACTTGCGAGGAAAAAAACAATTAGGTATCGACATTTTTCAGTCACAAATCAGCAAATTATAAACGAACAAATGTTTGCACAAAATGGCGCCGAGGTTTATTTTATTTTTTCGCGCGCCGTATCTTTGGTTGAATAACTATGCGCGCGCAGGCGCGCAGGTTAAGTCCAGAGGCAAAGAAAACCGCTATTCAGCCACAATATATTAAACTAAATAATTATGTATTTCTAATAGGAATTTACGGTAATTAATGATTTAAAATATTGTATTTTTTAAATGCTTTAATAGATAATTAGATGAAGTATAATCTTATCTTATCAGATTTTGACTAAGTACAACAAGTTTATTTATTTACAAAATAATAAATCTTTTGGTAACAACCTCTTTACGGATATTAAAAAAAAAGTGGAATAAGAAAAACACTAGTGCGGCAATGAAAAGTAAAACGCACTATTGTGTAATAAACCGCATTCCGGGCGTAAGACTAAAGAAAAAATAGCAACTTTACGAGCAAGTGTGTTGAAAAATATAATTATGTTTATTCCCATTTCATCTTTTTAGATGTCACTCATTTTTTTCTTTTATTATTTATTAGCAATAAACGTTATAATAACATTAGTAACTTAGGTATAACTATGTTAATCTCCAAACCAACTATAAACTTTTACCCCGAGGGAAAGACAGTAATTGTAACATAGTAGGTACCTACAAACATAATAAATTAATGTCATAATTTGAGATGTAGATGTAAAATATTGAGATATTGATTTTGTCCTTACAATATATAATGGTTACATTCTATATCGATATTCAATTAAAGCAATAAATCCGTAATACTTCTTCATAGTATAATTTATAATTTAAACGTCTATCGTTGTGTTTAAACTGACGTATGCAGAGCGTGAGTTGAAGGAACTAGACTAGGAGCTTGCAATCTAAAAACATTTCTGTATTTACTAAACGTAGAAATATTAAAATTGGATTGGATTGAATTGGAATTTTAATACAATTATGTAATGGGAATATTTTAAAATGGCTAAAATATGAATGTTATTAGGTAGCATGGACATTCACAGCAGTAACAAGAACTTTCATGAATGCAAAAATACCTACATTGCAAGTAAATAGTAAGAAATAAATTTATAATAATAGATTTTCGTAAAGTACCTAATGTCTGATGCTATTTAAAATTCAGTTGTGAACCTATAAATTGAACTAAATTTTGATTGAGATAAAATTTGTCAAGACAAGTAACTGAGTTTAATTATTTCCATCAATTCTATAACGCGTGAAGGCACTCGTAAAATATCGCAAGCTCTCGTCCTATACGAGAACATACAATAAAATGCAACGGGAGCGATTAGCTCCAGGCATCGAGTGAGTGCGTGCTCACGATTTGCAGCACATCAAAACCTTTAATACTGCACTTATAATATCGAAATGCAACAAAATACTCCGTATTCCGACTCCTGAAGGACTCACGTTCAACGGCAGGTCAGCGTTAAACGAAACTCAACTTTGAAGCAGGTAGTCTCAACTGTTTAAGGAAGATGCTTGTCTAGAACATAGAACCAGTTTGCGTTTGATTGGAAACTAAGGTAGGTACTCGAGTACGTTCCAGTAACATTGTCTTACCGTTTATTACGAATTGACTATATATTATAATCACTATAGCTAACTAAGATTTAATAGTCGGATTAAGATGTACATGAGTAGTTGAATGCAAAATAGAAGCATTGCATTGAGCTATAAAGTGTAGGAATTGCATATCATTGCCGTGGTATCTACTAGTAATATTGCGGTTATACAATACAATTTAATGTATCTACTTAATTTATTTAAACGCACTGTAATTGTTAATTACATAAGGATTTGAGAATTGCTATGTTAGATAGCTGTAATAGAATTTATTACCATTACTAGCAGAAGTATTATGCCTAGACTGCAGGGGATTTGATAGCAATAAAGAAGAGTTACATTTTCCCTTTCAATTTCGTTTATTTCCTTAAGTATAATTTTTATTACTTCCTATTTTACATAGCATAGAAATGAAATGTGTGACATCATAAACAGAACTGTAATAAATTTCCGCGGACTTTATTTTCGCGATTTTCTACAATAACGCGCCTTCTACGATGAATCGTTTTTACAATAAATATGCCCAGGGTCAAATTGACACATCAAAAATAAAACTGGATACGTAGTTTTTGTTCCAAAAACATTTAGATTTTTGACCGTTTAAATCCAAAAGAATCGTTTAGAGATTATAAAGATAAAGCCAACCAGTTTGCAGCGTATGAAAATAATACGTAACAAGACAAGGCAAATTTTCCGACCGTCACTCGGGCTGATATTGTAAACGGCCACCATAAAAGAGAATTACGTTGTTAAAACAACTGGCAACGATTTTTCTTCGGCTTGCTAGTTGCATCACGCAAACCGCGACCGTATGGGATCCACGTTGCACTGACAAGTGTTTTGATGTTTCAGTTTACCTCGCAATATTTTGCACAATTTTAATATACCTACATATTTCTGTAGTTAAGCTTTGTGGAACGCTTTTAAATAAGTATTTCGAGTAGTTTGACCGAAAATATAAATCCATACATATTTTTTTAAATAGTCCTCAAACATAATAATGATTTTTAAAATGTTACATAAATCTACAATTTGTAATCGATTTGTAAATGTATGAAACAAATACTCAGGCAGGTACCTGCTTCTAGAAGCCATGAGAAAATGTCGATCTATTCCGATCTAATACCAAAAAACTAATACCACTGGTATTAGTTTATTATCCCAGTGAATTTCTATTCCGAACGAATACCAGTCATAAACGAATCCCAAAATTATTAAAATGGTATGAAGGTATACAGTCATTAATAAAAATGGTGTGAAATGCGATTTTAAGTAATGTATATTTCAATCAAAACCAGTCTTATTAAACATGTTTAAATGTACTTAGTAACAAATAATTGCACAAATGCCTAAAGAATAACGTATATGAATAAATTGTTTAGAATAATAACACGACATCTAAGATGATAATAGCATAACGAAAATGTAATAAAACATGTTTTAGGGATGTGTATTATGAGCTTATAAATGAGCTGTCCAAATATTCTTGTATCACGTAAACAGACATCGCACTTCCGGCTAGCTTACATCATTCCGTCTGTTATTAAGATATCACGGAGGGAACACCTTGGCTACTTTACATAATTCCGGAAACCATACGTTGTGGTGTGGAACGAAACGAATATATTTTACTAGCTAGGGGCTGGAGAAATGGGAAATCGGGAAATTTACAATTTTTCGTTAATATTCATGTTGAGTTAGTGCTTGATATAGAAGGTATTTGGTGATTAGATTGTGATTCTGACCTAATGTACAGCAATAATCTAAATTAAGTACATACGTTAGTTTTTTTACGGGATGTGCAGGCTGTAAAATGCGACAAAATATATACCTAAATAGGTATACAATTAAGCTTGAGATTTCAGTTAACAAAAAAATGATTTTTTAATCATTGTTACAGTATTTCATTGCGTTATAACAACAAAAATAGTAGACAATTAAAACTAAATATTAAGAACCACTACAAAACTATAGCACCATAAAGTAAACTAGAGGCGGAGCACCAATTTTTCAATTAGTGCCGTCATTGTAATTTGATGGAATTAATCGAGCATTGTTATGAGCAACAGCTCAATCAGTGAAAATTATTAATTAGCGAACACGAGCGAAACAAGTAAGCAATTCCGTCTGAAACGAACCGAGCTACACTATCTGGTAAAAAGTTGTTGCAACGTAACGTAATGCATTCACCGTCTCCTCCACGTACAATTGTATGACTCTGAAAATCCAATGTATTACCTATATAGAAATTTAAATTTTCATATATCTTCAAACGTAATCAGTAGTTGCGTTTTTGTCTTTGCCCGTTTCTTTATTAATCCGATTGCAGCTTACCTAACCATTTTGGATGAGATTTACATCTAATATGTACCTACGTAACTTATAAACTTGAGATGACATTTATTTTATTTCTTTCTATTGCTGTTTTTTTAAAGTTCGCAATAAAAATATCTCTACATATAGAGTTCTGTTCATTTACTAGTAGTGGGTGAGTAGGTAAGTACTGTTGTTCCCCAAAGCAAACGAAGATGAGTTAACTATGTATGTTATAACAAAACTTATGTGTTTTGCTAAACGATAGGACAGAAATTCCAGGTACTTAAGTTACGTTTATTTATAGCAAAGCTAGGATTGGAAAATCGTACAATAACCAAAACAGAAAAGCGCTTTTATGTGACTGACTCTAAGCATTCCTCAAATGGTGTGTTTCAATTATTAAAGTTACGTTCCTGTACTTTATAGCAAAGCCTCAAGCCTATAACCGCAGTTTGCGCTGACTACAAATTGCCGTTGCACAAATTACAAAATGCAACCACCTTAATAAGCTCATTGAGAATAACTGAGGTCATTTTTATGTATGCTGTCTAAGAAATATTAACGGTGAGTATTGTATTTTATGTTGCACATTTTTAATGCAACTAAACCCACTTCCATGGGCAGATACGTAGTGTGTGAATCAGTAATTCTAGACAAATCTACGCATTTTATGCATATTTATTACAACTAAAGTACTTTGAACTTAACTTGTTAAACAGTTTTATATTAATGCTCGTTACAAATATAGAAAACCAATTGCGATAATTAATCATTGTCGTAAGTAAACAAATGTATATGAGCAGTTGTCTTTCGGACACACATGTAAATAGTGAAGCGAACATTAAAATAAATGAATGAAAAATGTTATTAATTCATAACTCATTTTCATATTTTTTCTTTTGCTTATAACTTAACATAATGAGGGTAAAGGCGTGTGAATTCGCCGCTAGAGGCGCTAGTGTAGAGTGAGGTCTGGCTGTCAGTGCCACAAACTTATCTGACCCGGTAACAAGAGCGCTACTGTCTTTGTCTTCGTCTGACAACAGTATAACATTTGCATTAGTTCCAATTTTGGCCACCGGGTCAGATATGTTTGTGCCACTGTCGCTTCTCACTTGTCTAAATATCACTTGTCACTGTTTGTGTATGGGTGGGCTTTGACAGCAGGACCTCACTCGCCGGTGACGCCAACTAGTGATTACAAAAACGGCGACCCTCATTGCCATCTTTATCCGATTCTAAATACGTGACATTTATTTTGTTCTTAGTTTAAATGGTTTAAACTTGATAGAACTATTGACGTCGGAAACTTGGTAAGTACCTAGGTATATTTTGTGAACCGTTTTAGATTTTCACACAAAAATAGAAAAAAATAAACTATGGGGTTCCCCATACTTAGAACTGAAACTCAAAAAAATTTTTTTCATCAAACCCATACCGTGTGGGATATCTATGAATAGGTCGTCAAAAGTGATAGTGAGGTTTGTAACATCATTTTTTTTTAACTGAATACTTTGCGCGAAAGGTACTCATAAACTGGTAACTGTGCCCCCCCCTCTCCCCCTGTAACTTCTAAAATAAGAGAATGATAAAACTAAAAAACATATATGATGTGCATGTGCATTGCCATGTAAACTTCCACCGAAAACTGGTTTGAATGACATCTAGTAAGAAGTTTTTTTAATACGCCATAAATCGTAAACCGCAACTCACCTTTCATGCAATCTACTCGAATTTTTTTTTTATATTATGTTACTTGCTGCTACGAAACCCTTCACGGGCGAGTCCGACTCGCACTTAGCCAATTTTGCATTTATTTACTAAATGTCAATTGTAAATTTTCTTTTTAAAAAGAATTATTTTGTCAACTGAAATAGTTCTTATGCTTTTGTTTAAAATATTTAAATCTTCTTTGCACAAATTAATGCATTATCCGTTTCTAATAAAGATTAAAATGTCTTGCACATATAATGTTGCACATATAATGTGATATTTCCTATGAATTTTGGTGTAATTTTTGATGACTAGGAAACTAAATGAAAACTGGTAGGTACACCACTTTCTTGGCCCACTGTACGCTCGCAAGTCACGACTCTCCTTTTTTTCATCACCGAGGTTAGCAATATTTAATTTATTTTTTGTTCGGTTTGTAAATTTAGTGATACAAATACAATATTATTGACATGACGTGCGTGTATCACACATACCATTCAAGTTCTAACATAACTTGGACTCAAGAACCTATTTACCAAAGGTCCTTGCTTCAACTCGTACAAAATGTCTCCGTTAATAGCCATGTCAATAGGGAATTTATAATGAAATATGGTATTCATAATTGCACAACTCGGGTTAAATTGATCAATTACATCCAATTCTATCCGTAGAACTATGTTTTTTGTGTCTCGGAGATTTGTTATTTATTGTTATTTGTACACCTTAACATGCAACATTGCTAGTTAGTTCGCCATACTTGATGTCAGTGTGTATTATGAATTATTCGATGTTCAATTGACACGAAGCACCGGTGGCTAGTTACGAAACGGCACAATAATTAAAACTGTTAGCGAATGAAAAAATACCTGAGAATTCAGATTGGCAGATAAAGCAACACGATTGTCTGGGATTGCATATTGAAAAAAAACATGCAACAGAGATAAGGCGTTACATGCTCCAGCGGCTTAAAGGCATCGCGAGCACCGGCTAATTGCATTTCCTACTGTGTTACTACATTGATGCATAACTGTTAGATATCGAGGTTGCTAATAAATTTGGATAACAATTATACACGTATTTGGTTTCTCACTTTCATTAGAGCTGACATGCGCCGAATATCGCTTCAGTCTAATGAGCTAATGAAATAAATTGGATGATAGCACAATCGCTTTCTTTACGTTTTGTTATTTGCTTATTAGTTCATTAGTATAAGCAATTTGTTTTTGAAGGGTTACAAACCATAAGCCCCAAGTAAGATGTGTCCGGGATTCCCTACATATAGGCAACACAAGGTTAAAAAATTAAAACATCTCCTCGGCCGGGAATCGAACCTTGCTTCGTTGACAGCGTCCAAAGTAACTTGGCTAAGGGATTGCCAATAAATTATGAATTTATAACTTTATTACCATCATTGCAATATCTCATTGTGTCTACGAGAAAAATGAACGTGTGGATAGGAATATGAAATAAAGTCTTGAGGAATCGAGACTTGTCACGTCCATAAGGGGACATTTAACATAACCTGTAATTATAAAACAACCTAAACTCATTTATCAATGCTAAAGGAATGTCTAAAACTACGTCTTGCGTGCGATAAAGCTTATCCAACCGAGCTTAACTCTCTAATATTATCTATACTGAAGTCGAATTACTGTACCCTATGTATTACCTCTGAGCCTTAATCATATTTACTTAGTAAACAACTACAACACGCAATACTTCAATCTTAACAATGTTGCGTCATATTTTTTTATAATATTTACCCCCTTCAAACACTTAAAAACAAAAATATTTCTCTCAATCAAGTGTCAGCAATTAAACATGTAAAAGTCAATACATCAATATCAACGATCGTGGAAAATAATTCATAAAAGACATCGATTTATTATACGAAATCATCGAAGCATGCAAGCTCTCTATTCTACTATTCTACAGTTTCTTTAGCTTCGGTATTAAGGCGCACTGACACTGGACTTCATTTTACATAATATGTAGAACATAATTAGTGTGTTAGCGCTGTATATTTAACATGATAGCTCACCCAGTTGTAACTGGCCGTAACAGTGTGTAAGCACGTGAGATATATGCGGTGACCATTATAAAACGAAATGGCTGTAAACCTCATTTAACGGATCACATGATGCAAATTTCGATAGCCAAAATGCAACTGCGACCGCAACCAATGACCGTTGGTTTTATGGCCACAACTCGCTACATTGTTGTTGCGAATTGCGATGCATCCACCATTAACCTTAACTATTGCTTTCTATGACAATATCATTTAGTATTTTATAATAGTCCAAATGTATTTGTCGTGGCCACATCGTAGATTTGCTCACTTCATGAATTTATCGATAATTTCATGAAATGTTCAAATGTCTATTGGCCACATATTTATTATTTCAGATATATGTCGTAAATAATAATTATCTATGTTTTTAAGAAAAAAAAACAAAATATTGTGATCATTATGACATTGCAACATTTATTTTGCAATGAATAGATCGGAATAGGTCGGAATCAGAAGCTATAAAAATTTTAGTTCAATTCGATTCCATTGCAAATTTACTTTATTATACTTACCTATAGCATTTATTAAAATATGCCGAAACTGTGGACCTTCAGAAGTTTTATGTACTCGAAGTTTACATCCCATTTTGTTGCCAAATACGATGATTTCAAAATTATTTTTATGGCACAGCATTATCGGAAATCTTGTCATATTAATAATACGGGTACAAATAGTCAGCAATCACTGTATTATCAGTTGTAATCAACAGCTCTAAAAGCGATTTCACTATGGGACGATACGGTAAGATTGTCGCACTTTACGATGTGGGTGGTAAAATGTAATAAATAGTCAGTCTTAAGATTTACTATCTTGCCGGAAGTATTCTTAATTTACTTGTATAATATGTATTAAGCGGCTCTTTGTCTTCGAGCAAACGGTTATAACAGTAAGGAGTATTCATAAATTTCATAGATTTCTCAGCTAGCGATAAACCACTCGACACACAGATTAGCCCACCAGGAGAGCAGGATGTACACAAATGATACACAGGTAATCTTCACTACGCATGTAATAAGTACACACACATTATAAAAGGTAACTTTATATAAAGAAGATAATAACAAGAATTAAGAATGAGGACCTTATTATTCACATTTATAATCACTTCGTGCACTTCGCTATAAAATTTGATGTGTTACTCACAAAACTATAAATTGTTTGAACCATGAAATTCGTTATGGCTATTTTATTTTATTTCATATTATTTAATTAATTTAAGGATAGTTCAAAAAATGTATTGGTAAAATTGTATAGCTACTGAGTAATTCCATTACTGAATATGTGATCACGAATATTAGCAGATAATTATGGCTTCAACCTACTATTGACCGAGAGTAGAGCAGGGGTAGATATACATACAATATCACTTGTACAATATCATCGTTATAACATATTAATACCTACCTGGTGATCGCGACTTCCTACATGAAAATTCAGTCAATAAATAAATGAATAAATTGTGTAGGTAGGTACTAAATACCTACTAATTTTCAGTTGTGATGGTATTAAGTTTTGAAGTAAATCAGAAGAAAATATGTTTACGCTTGTATTACCTATAGATATACCCTTTCTAGAATTTATTTTTAAATATCTTTTCATAGTGCACCTTTATGGCGAATTTCTGTATTAAGAAATTCAAGAAGTATCTATAGATCAAGGAGGCCTAGATCATATTGTATCACTAGATCGTCCAAAACCATTTCTATTAAAATATCAGTGCAACAGTTAATTTTTTATATAGTCTGTGTAATTTTAACTTATGGAATCGCATCATTGTCTGTGGTCCTTGGGAAATAAAAGTTCTAAAAATGGAAGACGTGTTTTTTTTGTTCTACAAACTAAAATAATTAAAATAGCTCGGTTGTAAGTTGTAAGGGTGATCCACGGGATTTTTAACATATAATATAACCCAATAGGTTCTGGGCCCAGATCTCGCAGACACCCATATTTACAAATAAAACAACATAAGAAGTAAAAAGCGTGGTAAAGCGCGGAAACAAAAGCCGAGCGGCGTGGTCAAGCGCCAAGACAAGAGACCCAAGGTGGATAATGGAGAGCGAATTGTGCGGAGGTGGCTACGTCCGCTTAGATGAAAACAACTGGCAAAGCTGGAAATTCCAACTAAAAGTACTACTAAAGGCGCACAATGTGTATAGTGTGGTGGATGGAACCTATCCACGTCCATCCAAACTGGAAGATATAGAAGATTGGGCTAAAAAGGACTCAAAAGCCCAAGGTATAATCGTCACACGGTTATCAGAAAAAACAATAGTACATGTGCAAACATACGAGACATCAAAAGAAATCTGGGATAAGTTGTCTACTATCTACGAATTAAAATCAGACATCTCATTACATGTACTACAACAAAAATTTTTCGAAATGAAATGTTGTGGCGAAGATATTGCGACGTATATCTCTAAAGTGGAAAATCTGGTGTCACAGATAAGACAAAGTCAGGGTGAAATGCCAGAGAATATGGTGATAACAAAAATTATAACTTCGTTACCAGACACTTATAGAAATTTTATATCTGCTTGGGACAGTGTACCCGTAGAAAAAAGGACACTAAAAGAGCTTACTGTGCGCTTAATGATTGAAGAAAAGAGAAATTGTAAAGAAACTGAAAAAAGTGAAGCATTTAAAGTATTATCCAAGAAAGAAAGAAAATGTTTCAACTGTAATAAAGTAGGCCATTTTAAAAAAGATTGCAGACTAAAGAAGAAAAATAACAATTCATCACAGTATAATGTCATTCATTGTGACATTTGTAAGAAAAATGGTCACACTAAAGAACAGTGCTGGTTCAAAAAGCAAGAAAGAAATAATCCTAAAACTAATAACTATATGGCACTACATGCTGAAACGAACCATAATAATAATAACAGTTGGTATCTTGATAGCGGAGCATCAGAGCATATGTGTAATAATAAAAGTCAATACATAACATACAATGTGATTGATAAAGACATCATTATTGGTGATGGATCATCTATAAAAGCCATTGGTGTTGGGAATATGAACCTGGAATGTTACAACGGTAAGAGATGGCAAATTGTAACTTTATATGATGTGTTACACGTACCAAACCTTAAAGTTAATTTATTCTCTGTTAGTGCTGCCTTAGACAAAGGCTATAAAATGGTATCAGACAAAGATACAAGTACCTTTCTCTCAAATGGATGTACTATTGCACTGGCGAAAAGACAAGGTAAAATGTATGAAATGGAGCTACGGAACATAGGTAATGCTATGATGGGAAAATGTAATTCTAATCTACTAGAATAGCACTCAAGGCTAGGACATCAAAATATAGAACAAGTGAAAAGTATTCTTAAGAAAACAAATATAGAATATAATGGTGGAGAAGAGCTAACTTGCTTGTCATGTCTGAAAGGACTGGACCAAGTCGACAAAAAGGAAAAACCCCATATGAACTTTGGTTATGGAGATAAGACTAAAGGATACAGAATTTATTTACCTGAAAAAGAAAATGTTATTTTAACTAGAGATGTAGTATTTATAAAGGAAGAAGAAAAGATTGAAATCGAACAGCATAAAAAATATAATATACCTATAGAACAAGAAGAAGATAAAACTCTAGAAGAAAACTCAAGTATAACACAGAATGTACAACTACAAAGTGAACAAATTACGGAAGAAATTCAACCAATACAGGAAGTCAGTAATGAAAATGTAGCTTACGAGGAAGTAGAATATCTCGCAGATGAAAATGAAAATGACATTCAAGAAACTACAGAAAGTACAGAAGTTCCAACTAATAGATTGAGAAGAAAACCTAATTGGATGGTTGATTATGAAACAGAATGGGAATCATCTGAATCTTTCTTATCTTTGTGCAATGATGAACCAATGTCATATAGAGATATAATGGAGCGTCCTGACAAATGCAAATGGGAAGAAGCTATACAAGATGAATTAAAAACACTAAGAGATCTAAATACTTGGGAAGAAGTAAATGAAGTACCGGATGGTGAGAAGGTAATAAGCAGTCGATGGGTTTTCAGAATTAAGGATAATAATGGTGAACCTAAGTATAAAGCAAGGTTAGTTGCTCGTGGCTTTGAGCAGACAAACATAGATGATCAAACTTATGCACCAGTTGCCAAGATGACTACATTCAGAACTATGATGGCGGTAAGTACACAGAAAAAACTACCTGTCTATCAGATGGATGTGACAGGAGCTTTTTTGTATGGTGACATAGATGAAACTGTATACATGAAATTACCAAATGAAAAATTATGTAAACTTAAAAAGTCAATTTATGGTCTTAAAAAGAGTCCTAGATATTGGAACAGTAAATTTCATAATTTTATGTTAAAAGAAAATTTTACACAGTCAAAGAATGATCCATGTTTGTATTTTAAGAATGAAAGTAATAACTTCATGTATTTAATAGTATTTGTGGATGATCTTCTATATTGTGGTAATAACATTGAACTTCTTAAAATGTTTAAAACAAACTTATGTAACACTTTTCAAATGAAAGACCTTGGATTGGCTTCTTATTACTTAGGTATAAATATAAAGCAGGACCTAGAAAAACAATGTACTATAATGAACCAAAAACATTATTTAGAAAAGGAGAATGGGCGGTTTCGTACCATGTATTGTAACACTTTATGATGTATGTCATTAAAAAGGTCTTAAAAAGTACTAAAACTTTTTGTATGGCAGCAAGTCTGGATCTAGTGCAGGAAAAAAGATATAGCCTATTCTATGATGCACGCTATCATGCAATTCAGCACGTTAGCGCGCTTCGTAATCGCGCATTTATGCACCGCACCGCCGCTACCTCACTCCCCTTCGCCCCGCACTCACCAGTCGATGGTCCCGCGCAGCTAAATTGTATAGCTGCGGATAGAGGTAAATAAACTTCTACCCGCAGCTATTCTCTAATTTACGAGTATAATGTGCTTTATGATTGGCTAATTAACCCTGTCACGTTGTTTCTCGATATCGTCAAGTGAGTTGTGGCTGGCTACTCAGTCGTGCACGATCATTCGTTCGTTGTGTGACTGCGCTGTGTATATCGTCGGTACAAAAGTCAACTTGCCAATCTGCAAATGTCAAAATGTTCAGGAAGGGTAGGATTTTAATAAAAAAAAAGTATGTATCGTAGTAAATCAGAGATTTATTAAAATCAATTCTAGTTAATGAATTTGTATACTATTACCACAGATACAATATTTTGCCAAAATATGGGTTGTGTAAAAAATATTGATGTCCAATGTATGTATGTCAAAACTGCCAAAATTACACTTTGGCTAGTTGACTTTTGTACCGACGATATCAGTTTTATTTAACCGTTTAAGTGGAAACCGTTGACCTACGCTTGTTTTATAGACCTCTGATTACGACCTCTATATTTTGAACTATGAATCAACATTTTGTTACAGAGAGTTTGCAGAGCATTTTGTTACCTGCTACGTTTCTAGACGATATTATTATTATTGATGAACAATAAAAAAATGGCTGGAGAATTTTTCTTTTACTTAATTTTATTTACCTTAGGTATGGTTACAGATATGTAAACGACTTAATTACGAGTAATAACACTAACAAAAAAACTTAATAAATCATATGTAACCATGAAGCAAATATAGAGAGGAGACGTTGTCTATGTAGATTTCCCTAAGAAAGACGCGTGACACTTTGCGGGGCGAGGGGGTGTTAGATCCCGCCCACCATCCACCCACTTGTTTATTTTCCATCTAATGCCCGAGATACACGAGGCTAGTTTTTCAAGCTAGGATAGCAAGCTAGTGTCAGTAAGCTAGCAAGCTAGTACTTCTGGCTTCTAGCTTCATAAAATATAACTTATAAATGAAGCTTGTTTTGTCTACACGAAGCCAGAAGTACTAGCTTGCTAGCTTACTGACACTAGCTTGCTATCCAAGCTTGAAAAACTAGCCTCGTGTATCCCGGGCATAACGGTCAATAGCAAAACTACTCGCTTCGTTGTATATCGATTTTACTATGTAGTTTCACTATCTCACACTAGATGTCAATAAATGTAGGATATAACAGGGACGGACTCAAAATATAAGAAAAGTGTCGCCATCTAATGTCGAGTAGACAGCACTTCATCCTTTTCTTTGAAAATGTAAACGTCCATAACGTTGTGCACAAGACGGGCGCCGACGGTAAACTGACTTTATTTAGGCCACGCCTACTGTGATGATGACGTCAGGACCTAGTTGAGTCACAGTGCACAGTTGCTTAGGCCGTCTCCTATCTATATTTTTTTGCTTCATGTGTGTAACACATATTTTTATTTCATTGAAACCCTAAAATAGGTCTTAATTATTACAAAACTTTTAAAACATTGGAATGCAAATAATTCTTTACCTGCATTCAGTTATTAAATATTTTTGTATGCATACCATATAACAGTCCCAGGACAACATGTTTATACAAGTCGCAACTTGTTACAAGGGTTGGTACGCACCCCATACAAAAGTGCCCATTCTCCTTTACTTCATAATTATAATAATATATGTATAATTGTAAGACTGTATGAACACCTATAGAGGAGAACTTCAATTTTGACTTATTATTGAGAGATAAGCCTGAAAATGATGTCATTGAAAAGAGATGTAGAAGTTTAATTGGGAGTCTAATATATGCTTGTACAACAAGACCTGATTTGTCTGTTTCAGTTGGTTTTCTAAGTAGATATTTACATTGTGCAAGTGAGGCTCTGTTTAAATGTTTAAAGAGAATACTACGTTATATTAAGGGCACTATTGATATGTCTTTAGTTTATAAATATGATATGTCATGTAATGTGTTGCAAGGTTACAGTGACGCAGATTGGGCTGGAGATGTTAGAGATCGTAAATCTACTACTGGATTCATTTTTTATATATTTAATTGTCCAATTTCCTGGGGTACAAAAAAAAACAGCCAAGTGTGTCACTATCATCTTGTGAAGCTGAATACTTAGCTTTAAGTTATTGTATTAGTGAGGGATGTTGGTTAAAATATTTACTTGAAGATTTTGGTTACAATGTTAATATTAATATTTTTGAGGATAACCAAAGTGTAATCAAGATAGCAAACAATAATGATAGTAACAAACGTTTAAAACATGTTGATATAAGATATCATTTTATTGTTGAAAAGGTTTCTCTTGGATTGGTAAAATTAGAGTATAATAGCTCAAATTTTAATGTTGCAGATTTGTTTACTAAAACATTAGGAAGACAGAAGTTTGTAACTCTCAGAGATTTAATTTTGTCTGTTGAATAATGTTATTGTTTAATATGAATGATAGAGAGGGTCATGTCTTTAGTTGTCATTTTTGTAATGGTAAATTAACTGTTGAGGGGGTGTATTAAAATATCAGTGCAACAGTTAATTTTTTATATAGTCTGTGTAATTTTAACTTATGGAATCGCATCATTGTCTGTGGTCCTTGGGAAATAAAAGTTCTAAAAATGGAAGACGTGTTTTTTTTGTTCTACAAACTAAAATAATTAAAATAGCTCGGTTGTAAGTTGTAAGGGTGATCCACGGGATTTTTAACCGACTTCAAAAAAGAAGGAGGTTCTCAATTCGACCGTATATATGCTTTTTTTTTATGTACGTTCAGCGATTATTTCGTCGTTTATGGGCCGATTTTGATAATTCTTTTTTTGTTGTAAAGTAGATATGTGCAGTGGGGTCCCCTGATAAGGATACCAGGATCTGATGATGGCATCTCAGAGAAATCGAGGGGAACTTTCGAAAATTGTATGGACAACTAGTGTGTTTGTTCATGTTATCATAAGTACATTAAAGCGCTACCATTTCATGAAGATCTGGAGTCGATCTGATGAAGCCGAAAGACAGTCGAGGGAACTCCTCAACGATTTACTGCAGTTATCTAGTGTTTAGGCTTGATTAATTTGTAGTGACGAGAACTTTACCCTTACATGTTGAATTGAGCGCCATCTGGCGAGTAGTTTTTGAGTTATCTCTACTTATCAAGATTGAAGGCGGTTATTTTTTTTTGTAAAAAGCAATTATTAACATATAATATAACCCAATAGTTTTCTTGGTCCGAGATTGTAATAACTGTCGAATGCTTCGTATTCCAATATGTCTTAATGTCTACTATCGAATAACAACTATCGGGCTCAACATTTTACAGCTTACCGTACAATCATCCCACTACCACACCTGAAATTGCTTACCTCGATTGCTATTTATGATTGACTAAGTCACTTAGGTAAGTCGCGCTGAGAATGCTTACGAGTACCTACATAGAATAGTAGAAACAAATACTGATTCCAATATCTTTTTTAATAATACAATTACTCATAATTACTTGTTTGAATATCCTAAATGACTTAAGTTTGAAATCCCCAGGCAATAGCAGTAAGTACCTACTCACACAAAGACGCACCAATATTATTACGCAAGCAAAGGCATTTCAATTCAATCCCGCGTTCTAGACTGTACAATGTTTACATCACAGTGCGATTACTAGAATCGCATAATGCAGTCGTATGTAGTTCCAATAGACAGAACTATTTAGTACAGTAGACAATAGAGATATCCGATTCGTAACAATGCACTTGTATAGGAATTTTAATTGGAAATATGAGCGACAGTTGCAATGTTTTGTTTTGCTATCGTTACTATGACTTCGTTGTATTATAACTAAGACACGTCATGCTTTATGTTATGACCACTAGTTTCCATACGTAGATTTCAAATGCCAATTATCTTAATCAAAGGAACTACAAAATATCGTCAACAGCAGTAGTCAGTTGTGTATTCTTTGTTGTTAGCGGCACGAGATTATAATGTTGATCGGTTCAGTTCAGTATAGTTACATGTTTTTAAGTGTTGGGAGGCAAAACAACCCATGCTATCTGAAATTAAACATGCAAAAGGAACTTTGTTCGTGAGTCTGTTACGTTGTCTCAATCTGCTGAATTGATAATGATTGTATGGAGATAGTTTGAGACAAAGAAAAGAACATATGTTTTATCTCAGAAATCATCCCCTGACCGGGTAGCATTAACAATGAGTTCAGTACTAAAAAATACTGCGTGCAGTATTAACTACATACGGACAGAAATTATTTTTGTGTGAGCCCATTTTATTTTACAATAAATAATGAACTTTTTTAAAATCACCAACGTAGAAAATAATACCTAGATAGGTACCTACGCATCACATTCTTGACCGTATCATAACTTTCCGTAATTCGTGTCCTAGTAGGTAATGTAGATAACAAAAGCGAGCAAACGAAAAGGACTCAAAGTTGAGTATATCTAATATTTTGTACTCTTATATTCTAACTGACTGAGTAACTTTAAAATTATTTAAGAAATAATTTAACCATAACAATATAGGATTGAAGTCAATTACACCCCAAAACAAAATGGACTGGAATGTCTATAAAAAATGATAGAACCAAGGGTTGGCGAATTTCTTTCCGGCTCTGTACATTTATTTAATTAATCACATTCTTACGATTGGGGGTTCGTCCGAATGTCCGAATATTTTGAGTTCTTTTAGGGAACATTATATTGGAAAATTATAATAGCTTTTCGCTAAAAATGTAGATTAACTTTAATAATGAATGTTACTATGAAGTTGTTTGTTTGCCTTACCTAGAATTGGTTACACTTATTTAGTAACTTATTAGTGTAAATTAAATTTCATTTTCTAATTTCTATTAGATTTTTTTTATTTCACATAGTGATATTCAAAGGTAACATTAGGTAAACGTATAAAAGTGTACAATATTAACCCTAATTATGTTTTAAAACTTACCATATTTTGATATTGAAATGTGCAATTTTAAGAAGGGTTCGAATTACGAGTCACTTTGTAACAATCTCACTTGTAATTACGTTAGTCTCACAAAATAGAGGGGTGCTGACGTGCGTACAGATCAAATAGAGTCGAACAATACACTAAATATGGATCATTTAATTCTTCGTCTTATATTTATAAATAATATAAATTATTAAATGGATGCATGGCCAAATTTTTAATTTTTGGGTAGTGTAAATTCAAGATCACTCTGAAATTAACTTCTACAAACCAACCAATAACTTCTTAAATAATTAATTTCAATATCGAAATTGAAATGTAGGTAACTTTCTATAGTAAAAACTTCTTGCTTACCTATTACTATACACCACGTCACTGATGTGATTTAATGTGATACAAGTAGTGGTTTTAATTCTAAGTAATCAATACATTTTAAAACGACCGGTAACTGGGGCGTCTAATAGACTCTCAGCTCTACCATCTGCCAGAATTAAAAACACACACGAAAAAAGAAAAATAAAATAAAAAATGCCAAATCATATCGCCGCTACATCTCGAATGGTTCTTTTTTATTTCAATTTTCGAGGGTTCGCTAAACGTTAGAAGCGAACTCTATTATTCGGTGCCTGTTCCGATGTGACGTAAGCACATTCGGCACTCAACAACCGTTTGTTATTAAATGTAATAATGTATATCATAACGTATTCATATCTATGATCTCAATGGATACGCCAATTCCATTATTTTGGTGCGCGATTTTATTTTCGTGTAATGCATGATGTGTGCATTTTTGATTAAGCGGCAAAAAATGTTTGGCCTTTCGGAATAAATTACAGTGAATTTTTATTATTATGAATTGAATTTATGCACTGTAAATTGTTGTAGAAAATAATTTGCCATTTACGAAGCGATAACGTTACCGAAATGAGAACAACATTTATCTATGTTAAAATTAAGAGAACTGTCAGAAAAGTATTGGTTACCAATAAAGTTCGAGTCACGCACGTGCTTACAAAATACTAGTAAAGAAATAATCTAATAAGCCCACCTACAAAAACGATTCATTATTCCTTTCTTAACATCGCATTACGTCAGTTTCTATTTACCTCAAAATGTTTCATTTGCATAATGGCTTTTTTTCCTGCCATTACTATTTACGTTAATATTCTGATTTGTTTACGCGGGGGCCGCACGCACAGAAAACATAAAGACAATCAGAGTATGGTGGCCATTTATGTAAATATGAATTCACGATACTGTGCTATTATGAAAATTGTAGATTCGACCGGGAGTGGCTCGTATTTACGTAATTCCTTGGGTGTGGTCTGTCCACAATAATTTTACGTTTCGACTTTTAATACCGAAATCATTTAAACCAGTGTCTATCTAAAAATAATTATAATCACTAAGACACATGTTATTAAACGCGCAAAATAAAGGAATCGTTTTGTTCTGCGAAGGTTATTAATATTTCGTTCGCGTTTAATCAACAAAACATCAGAAAGCAATGCTCTATTAAAGAGTCCTATAGAATTTCTCATTTCATTCGTCTTAAGTCGTCAGAAACAAAGTGCGGCCTTCGTCGGTGGTGTTATTAACGCGTCTAAATAATTACAGAGCACATCAATCAGAAGGCATATGCAGATAGAGCGTTTTGTGCGAGTCAGCGCACATTCGGCCCACTGTGCAACCCTTTCTTTGATATCTATAATGATATTTTGAACGGAATTATTAAAGAACCCGTCTAAATCAACAGGAAGAGATAAGGATTGTTGATGTGTGATTTTATAAAATTGGATCGTGAATGAATTAAAAATGTTTCTTTGCGTTTAATGAGTATTTATACCTACTCTACTTTTGATATTTAAGTAGTCATGCCCATTCATGAATGTTTAATTTCTTCAATTATTTTTTGACGTGACAACGTTACGTTTTATAAATCGATATACCCGGCTGCACGCACGAAAAACATGACGTCTATGCGTCGTTATCTGACGTCATGAGGCGTCCCATGAAGCGAGAGCGCGGAACGAGCGACAAAGAAGCACAATCGGCCTTTGTCAATGTAACTCTGACGTCTTTTTAGTTTTTATCGAAATTATTTATAACCAGCCAGGTTTGTTTTGACTTGTTTGTGACACATTGACATGACATAATATGCACAGACTAGCTAAAGATTAATGTTTCGTTATACGGTATGCAACGACTAGTCTTTTTAGTAAAATATTTAATAAAGGTTTTTAACTGCAATATAACAGTAAATAAATTATAACTAAGTATTCAAAGATAGTTTAGGATGACTATTAGTGATTATGCTACCATTCCATCAGTATTTTCTTAAGACGTTGTCACGTTCAACTATCGTCAGTAAACCGACTTTACAGACAACCAATTTTTTTACAACATCATGTTTATGTAAGGTACCTAATAAAATACAAGTGCACCCAAAATTATTGACTGTTCCAAGATTTTATTTACCTACAATTACAAACCAAACATTGATAAAAACTTACTTCGTGTTTTTCCATATAAATAATGAATAGTTAAATAGGTAATCTGTTAAAAAATACAGACTATTTTTGTTATTGGGACTATACAAGCTAACCATTATTATTACAATGAATGTAACGAATACAGAAATACTGGAAAACATTAAGCCTTCCAGCACACGCGGCATTGGGCGCCATGATCAGCACATTTCGGGTAGAACGCCACAAATGACTACAATTAAAAGAACAATGAGTAGTTTCAATTCCCCAAACCTAATTTCCTCAGTTCAATCGTGTAACTAAATAAAAATGTTACGCTCTAACATATTAATAAACTCAAACATAAAAATCCTTGACTGAGTTTTTTTACTTAACACTATTTTTTATGATATTATATGTTGCTAAGCAATTTCTTTACATTATGCATTCGTAATTAGAGATAACTTGATCAAAACGTCACATTTTATCATAACTGAAAACTATATTTTTGATGAATTTTGCGTAAGCACGACTTCAATTGAATTAATTATTCGGAAGTTACTATTACAAATATACATATTTATGATACAAAAGTTTAACTATAAACCAACACATAAAATATATAATTAACAAAAGACATCCTGTATTTGACTATGCGTAAAGCCTACGATTTTATAAATCCCTGACAGTATAAGAAAGTTTAAAATCAAAGAAATTTTATATACATTTTTATAACATCCGTCTCCCATTTGTGGTAAGTTAAATATTTTTACTGCTTTAATGAAAGTCTACTCCAAACGTAGACTGAAAACTTAGACCGCTACAAAACCCGTTTACGCTTGATTCAACTTCTTAGTTTGCTTGATTTGATAAGGCTCAGAATCTGTGATTGGAAACATCAGTAGCCCCACATTAGAATCCCCAATGTCGTGAATACCATGGACAATAAACAATACAAAAACACACTATAGAAATTAAAACTCTAACTACATATTTTCGCTTAGCTGGGAATCGAACCTTGTACACTTGCAACGGCGATCCGACATGATACCTTCATTAAAATGTCTATGTTAAATATTACAAAAAAGTATAATTTAAAATATTAAAAATAAATGGTTCTTAGTTATTTGTATAATTGTTTAAAGGACTTTTAATTAAGGTTAACTCTGTAGTCCAAAACCTTTTCATTTAGGGTGCTTTTAGTGTCATGCGGATTTGCTCACGCACGCGGGATTGCTCCGCATGCGTAGCACCCGCAAAGAACAATTTCATATACATAGAATTTACTGTAAAGCGTGAAACACGCACGCGGGATGCGGGACGCTGTGCGGGGCGTCATCCCGCAGCGGGGCATCCGCATGCGTGGCCTATCCATACAACTTCAGTACCCATTTTAGAGTCGTGCGGGGCGCATGCACCGTATTGTACTAATCGTCTACGCAACCAGCACGTCAACCCGCAGAAGACTGAAACTTAAACTGCGTATGATCCGCAGCGTGAAATTTCACGCATGCGGAGCAATCTCGCGTGCGTGACTAAATCCGCATGACTTGCAAATTTTTTTAATTTTCGAAAAAACCTTCCTAGAAAACGTATCATTATTTTATATCTTAAACATTTGTCCAAAGGAAATGATGTTACTATTTATACGAGCATTGTCTACTAACGAACACATGAACGATCTTTAAATATAATTTTATGATGGTAATAATACAAAAATACATTGATCAGCTGTCTTCATAGTCATGAAAATAATAATTAGTCTTTTGGCCCTGACAGAGTACTATGATCGCACTGGGCTATCGGGCACGCGTCAATATTTGATGGACATCTTCACCCGTCATCACTACATTATATTGTCATGACTAAGTTCCATTTTACAATTGATTCTATCAAAACTAGCGCTACAATCTCAACCTTGCCGCATAGGAAATAAAGCTTAAAATCAAATTACAAAACAGTTCGGGGATCCGCTTTTATTGGTTAGTGTTGTTGCTCTGTCTTTGAAAGCAGTCTAATTAAGTTTTTTAGACTATTGAAATTCATTGTTGATTGGCAGATGGCGCTAGCGGCAATTTAAAATAGATACATTACTTTCAATCTCCAAGCACGAGTACCGCTTGCTTGAACTGGCTTTACGTTGACCTTTGCGATATAGGTACGTTACAGGTATAGGCATATGCGTATCTTTTGTTCTTACGTTGTTGAAAAGATCAAATACCTTTATGTTTAACCTAATCATCCTTGGTCTGACTTGAGTTTCCCTAGACTCATCAACAATTGTATCTACCTACTTATACGCACTATAAACCCCGTTATTTTAATCATCCAAATTGCTCTCGTTATTCAAATAACAGCTAAACGTTACTAATCGTCAGAGCCATGTGGCGGGCACGATCTGTCGTGAGAGAAATGCTACAGCGAGGAATCATAGAGAATCCATCAACATCAGCGCAATACCGATCACAAACATGCCATCAATCATAAAACATCAGAAAGGATTAAAATCTACGTTGCACCTTCCGAAGCTCGAGTACCCTTGTTTTTCTCTAACCCGTAAATACTGAGGGGCGTAAGTATGGCCCGGGGGCGGTAAATATTATAAAGGGGGACAGGGAGTACCCCCCGCCCCTGTAGGGGGGCACTATCCCTTATCGCGAGCGTTACCCTCGCGAACGCGGCCGCTAGACTGCCAAAATGTGGGGCAAATCGATTCCTCTGTCCCATTTTTGTGCATCTGGACCACTATTGATTTTCCACTCGTGGGGCGGACAATCGATATTTTGTTTGTTGTACTTGCGGGTACTATAGTCGGCACAATCATAAGATTCCGATATGAAGGCTGTCATCACAGTGACAATAGTGAAGTACAACAAAAATCGATGCATTAAATAAACCGATTTATAAATTTAACCGATTATAAGTAATAAGACTTTCTAATCGTTTCGTTAATTAAATTCGGAACGATAATTTATAAACCGACCTCTGATTGTTTTCTTAAAATCAGGTAAAAACAGATGTAGCGTTGAGATTAACACCGAAAGGGATAATAAGACAATTTGACTAGTAAGTTAAGGTGAGGAAATTATATTAGTTATTAAAATGGAAATTTCATTAATCTAGTGAAAACGAAGAAACTATTAAACGGTTAATAATTATCCGATTTGAGTGGAAAAGGCTTAAAAACGTATGTATCGGGAATTTATAATAGCTACGAAAAATCGCAATGCTTTAGACATATTAAGGAATCTATAACTATTTGTATTTTGGGTGTGACATGGTAGCACATACTTTCGATTATAGTAATGTATCGATTATGGTCGATTCATAAATTGTTTCAAGAGGTCACATAACTATAAATCCAGCCTCCTTATAAAACATTGTAGTGACGTCTTAAATATTTGTTCAATTTTACACAATTTATGATGTAAACTGATTAAAATAAAATAAAAATATTTAAACAATTTATAAATAACACAAATAAAAAACAAGCAGGAATGGTTTACATATTTCGCCAGAATTTCTAGTATTTACATATGTAAGTACGTATAAGTAAGTAAGTACCTATCTAAATACTCGTAGTAAGTAAACAATATTACTCCAATTCGTTTAACCCGCTAGTTACTTGCGTTTAATATTACGGACTAATGCCTAATTAAAATATTTAACAAACTGTGGGCAATTTTATAACATCATGCTACGAGCAATAGAAGCGATGTACCAATAAAATATGTTGCAAAAATGGGAAGAAGTGTTTATTATCTGTAAACATAAAAACAATTTTCCAAAGTGAAGAGGAGGTGGATTCACAAGTACATTATGTACCTACTTATAAAGCTGCATTGACAATAAATATAAACTGTGTATTGTATAAGCACAGTAAATAGTGCATTGCATAATTTAACCAAAGTGACCTATCATTCACTACGAAACATCTTCACTTCATAGTATCATTACCAGCGGTTCAAATTAAAAAAATATATTTCCGTAATAAGTAAATTGAAGACGTCTATACAAGGTTAGTTTGTGTTCATACATGACAGACGTCATATCGGAATCTTATGATTGTGCCGACTATAAGTGTATGATTTGTGGTAGGGTGCAAAGATACACGTCTTTAAAGTGGGTACCTAGATCCCTAAGTTTTTTTGGTAGTTATCGCAGCTTACATTTATGGTATTGTTTTTAGAGCATAATGTGTATGTTACTCAATATACCTAGTGTATTATAGAATTTTACAAATGGGTTTATTAATAAACCAGACAATATTAATATATTTCTATAGAGTGTTGCCGTGTTAGAAAATCAAAAACCTCGTCATGTGATTATGACAAAAATATCTTCAAAATTTTAATCACTTCTTTAGTCACTCGTTATTTATGAACTCTGCAACAACAACAAATGAAAATATTGATATACCACTTAAATGCCAATCCAAGGAGCCGTAAAACCGAAACAATGTAACCTTAGCATGATAGCGATGATTATTATAAATATATCCGCTGGCCTGTCTATATGAAGTAATTTTATATGCGCCGTAAATTACTTTTAATCGGAATGAGAGCTCTGACAGCCTGCACTGCAACCATTTCGAACAACTGGCTCTACTGTGTTGCCCGCAAATATGAAGCCGACGATATAAACACCAATATTGATTCGACTAGGTAGCCATATCGATGGCTTTAAATAAACATACCGATTGTTTTATGTGTTATGAGTAGGTACCTACTTAAGATTTTTGCATTTTTCATACCGATAAAAAGATTTAAATACCTAGGTATAAAGTTAAAACCATAGAGAAGCAGAATAGCAAAGGGCTTATTTTTAACAATGACTAACGGGAACGCATTAAGTAAGACTGATGTTGAATGACCACTTTACGAGCTATTTTACTTAATAAAACTGCGGTACTTACCGAGGTAATTAAGCCTAAAGGTCTTCATAGTCAATAGGTCGTAGCATTTTTTACAGTTCCCTTGAGACAGAACTGCCAGCACACCTGCTGATTCTGGTGTCAAACAAGTTACTTGATGCAATCTTGCATCTCGCTAAAGTGGTGTTGAAGACAGGTATGTTAGCTAATGAGGCTTACTATCTCAGTCTTCAAAAGTAGGAAGTTATATATATATGACCAACTTTTCAGTTAAAGTTAAAGACATAAAAAAATAATTAGAGTGCAGGGCAGTAAGTAACGATAGTTGTGTATGTGTAAAATGGCACTCTAATTGCTTTTATTGTTGTGCGGGTACTCACAATTTATGCCGTAGAATGCAGCCGTAACCACCGTCGACAATTTATCGGCGTTGGATCATATAATGAGAACCGTAATAATTATCACAATAAAATTATCTTCATTTTTTCTTTCTTTCATCTTTCATTCATACACGATGCGTAACGTTTAAAATCATACACATTTGTATGTGATAGAGCTATTGGGCAGAACGAGGTTGTGAAGTCTATGTATGTTCCATTCACACTGTTACAAGACAAGGCTACAAATATATATGCAGACAGAAAAGCAAAGTTTTAGAAGTAGTGTGAGTAGACCTTATGACCGTGTAATTTAGAATTTTAGATTATACGAAAGGCAATATCAAACGTTAATTAAATTAACAAGAACTTTTATTGCTAACTAAGACACGGGAGCATACATAATAATAAATATAAATAATGGCCAGAACCAGAGGGTATTAAACAATTATCGTTCACACTCACACTCTAAGGTAAGTTCTTTTAACAATGTATATTCTTAGCCCTGATTATAAATAACAAAAATAATATTGAGGCTATAAAATGCAATTTACTATCTTTAAACGTGGAGCCTTCTGAGTACATTTGATACTGACCCACATGGTTTTTTAGCCGTTCGTTTTTAAATTGTTGCAAATGTTTTATTGGATTTTATTACGAACCGTATATCAGAGTTTAACGAGCCTTAGTCGAGGTTTAAGTAGCCCTTATCTCGTTCGTTGCTTTGTTGTAAACATTTTGAGTTGTTTGAGAGTAAGCGCGATCCTGCGCTTATTCAGCTCCGGTACTAGAAACAAATACCAGCCATTTCAATAAATACCGGTTAACAGATACGAACTAACGATTCTTCAAAGCTCACCGGCGCCACCATAATTACATAAAGTACACGGCTAGTATACCCCTTTGGTAATAAAGTTTTCTCTACAAGTATTTAACAAATTGCAATATTAATCACGATTGAACTAAACGAACATGCTGGTAAAATAATTAGCGTCTGTTTACTTCGACCTTTTAAAATTATTATCCATCATCATCATTTCTATGAACTCTTCTGGGATCGTGTTTCAGAATCTAAAGGGTGGGAATGAGAATATTTTATAAATACTACGAATTATAAACGTATTTTTTTATAAATAATAGAAAAGTAACTCAAAGGATTGGAGATAGGTACAATAATAATTCTATCCAAGACCATTCAAGTAGAAGACAAAATGACAAATTATCACTAAAACCATAAAAGTTTGTACAAGTATATATTGACTGTTCTACACACAATCCTTTAAAGTATATGTACACATGTTCCTATATTAAAGTTTAGATTTTACTGCAAATCGTACTAACGATGTGCATGACGACCTGAACACGGATAGCTAACAATTTGTTTGTTATATCAAGATGAGAGAATATTTATGAATGCAGATAGATAGGTGTGGGTTATAATTTAGCCTACAATTAGCAGATAAGTGTGTCTCGTTCTCACAATGGCGAGTAGAGCGAGTCACATAAAAAGTCATTCTCTTGCATTTCCTCCTTCTATTGTCTCGATACTAATCTGCATTGGATTATTAACCGCGTTCGAGTATGGTCGGAAGAAATATTTTAATGAACGGTCTTTTGTTTTAACACATACAAAGCTATAAATTTTATTATCCTTTCAGACGGTCTGTCCGCGTGTTCAGATCTCAGAGATACCGGAATTTACAAGTTTAATGTAATTGAAAAGTGAAAAGTGAAATTGAAACATTGAAGACGTCAGCGAATGAATTATTGGTTATTTATCAGTTGAAAAAAATATTCATTACGTGTATTATAATTTTGTAGGTATACCGACTTAATTTATGTTGCCTAGTTTGTTTTAGAGCTTAATTCTGGTAGTTTAGTTTAGGGCAGGTAAGAAAATGTTGATATATTAATAAAATAAGCTTTATAATAAAGTTTTAATTTACTGTATCGGGTAGAAATACGGAAACAATAATAGTAATACAGGTACTTATTAGCAATTTTCCAACAATGTTAGTCAAATTGCTCTCAGCGATACTAACCAATCACATACATATGATTCATCCTATTCATCCTATCTCATTCATCAGTATCATTCATTCATGCCCATTGCCACAAGTACACACACCTCGACAAAACGCAACGTCGCTGGTGTGAAATCAATCACCTTTCTACATTTTTCTGCACACACTACTTTCCTAAGTAGAACAATGTTCAGTATAATGTATCTATTTACCCGCGCAGTTTATACGTCTGTAACAGTTCATCTCATGATAAACGGCAATGACTCCTTCTTCTAACTATAATTAAACATGATTAGAGCTCAACACATGGTGAGCCGCAATTATAAGACGTTACAACGGCTACCGGAGCACTACGATACACGCTATGCGATAGTTTCTATCGACCATTCAATAACTAGCACGGAAGCGAACTTTAATTAACCGCTCGTTATTTATCTATCGTTAACTTTTTCCTATAATTTGATTACCTAATCGTCATCTGCGATGGAAAATCCTTTCTCCTATCATTCGGAAGAACGTAACATTTTTGCGTCACCCGCCCGGTTCCCAAAGCACCTACCTACATTTAACTTGTGGATTGTAGGCTGTAAGCACGTCGTTCCCAATCCATTCAAATCCACAGTCGTGAATGAAACGAATGGGAAAGAGACGGCCAGATGTCGGGAACCGAGTCGCGAGCGGGACGAAATTTCAATAGTACGCGAAACGGAAATAGAGGCCGAGAGGATTCCGTCTAGCCGGAGGGATTCCCTCGTGTCACTTGTGTGCGTTCGTTTTTCGAATTGCACGAATGTTGGCGTGCGTTCCAACTGTAATCTTCGTTTGTATTCGGAGGGTTCGTCGGCTGCGTGCTGTCGGCCGCATTCATTCTTTCCGTTCCGTCTGAGGCCCCGGAGAGAGCATTTCCCCAGCTACTTGTTGATCAGTTGTAATAAATTGCCTCCATGATATTCCCATTGTGGAAGAGTTTGTCGCTTTACTGCCTCGGAGGAAATTGCGTTTCCTTAAGCCACTCCAGTTTATTTGTCGCGCCATTGTTCACAGAATTATTTGCCGGTTTACTGACTGATGAATTGTTTTGTGAATTTTGTGAAATGTTTTGATTGATGAATTTGATCAAAACGATAGGTAAGTGATAGTTTATAATTAGATACAGTATACTAACAGAAGTGTAACGGGAATTGAATGCAAAATCAATGTTTTCTACCTTTCAGATTTAACTCTACGCAGTGCTGATTATTATCATTGCGCGCGATAATTAATAAATAAATCATTCGCGTAAAAACTGTTTGAATATACATTGGCACGTCTAAGTGGTATTTGCATTATTGGCAGTAGTTATACGGAAATGTAGAAAGTAAAGTGGCGTCAACGGCGCATCCATTTGGTTGAAGCGTGCACTGAACGGAACAATGACGCGAAACCGCTGTCTGGTCGACATTGAATACATGTATACCGATACATAGAGTAGTTGATCACCTAGAATTATAACATATGTAGGTAATCGAGGATAAACTTATGATGACCACTTACAATCAGATGGCCCATCGCCTACTTTTAGTTACGTACTTGACAAGGTAACAAATCTCTATGTTAGTACATACCTAACTATAATAATAATAATAATAATAATAAAGCCTTTTATTTCATATCTTTTCTTAGTACAACAAATGCAAATAATATGTATGTTAGATTTACTTATATCTATGTTAGTGTGTTGACGGTTCTTTTTTAATTCCTATGAATCCCTTCTTGGGTAAAGGCCTCCTCCATCCTTCTCCATACTTCACGATCCTTCCCTATGCTCATCCATTCTTTTCCTGCTACTTTGGAGATATCATCAGACCACCTTTTATAAGGCCTGCCAACCTTCCTTTTGCCTTCTGGCCCTTTCCATGAAGTAACCTTTAAAGTCCATCTGTTATCTGTGGCTCGTGACACATGCCCTGCCCATCGCCATTTCATTCTTAAAGCATGTTTTAATGCATCCTTTATCTTAGTCTTCTTTCTAATCTCTTTGTTTCTAATCCTGTCTGATCTTCTAATTTTTAGTATACTCCTTTCCATTGCTCTCTGACTAGCACCCAGTCTATCTTTTATTCTATTTGTGTAAGTCCATGTCTGGCATCCATATGTTAGGCTTGGAAGAAGTGAATTGTCTAGTATAATTTGTTTCAACATTATGTTGTAATTCCCTTTTAATATTTCTTTATGAGACCAGAATTTTTTCCATGTCATATTTATACGCCTTTCTGTTTCCTCTTCCTGGTTGTTATTGTTGAATGATACTTGCTTTCCTAGATACACATAGTGGTTTACATATTCTATCACGCCGTTTTGTATGATAATTGGAGTCTTGTGGCTGTTAGTTAATATTTTAGTTTTGTCACTATTCAATTCCAGACCTACTTTACAGCTTTCTCTGGCTAAACTGGTTAACATACCTTGGAGTTCCCTAGCACTTTCTGAGAATAAGACAATGTCGTCAGCGAATCTCAAATGGTTTAAATAGTCACAACCTATTTTGATGCCTTTTCCCTTCCAATTCAGTTGTTTAATTATTTGCTCTAAGACTGCGATAAACAGCTTTGGTGATAAGGGGTCACCCTGCCTGACGCCTCTTTGTATTTCTATTGCTTCACCCCGTTTTTCTAGTTTTATTCTACTAGTGCTGTTTTTGTAGATAGTTCTTAAAATATTTATGTATTTATGATCAATCTCACAAGCATTTAGAGCTGCCCAGATGAAGTTATGGCGTACACAGTCGAAAGCCTTGGTGTAATCAATGAATGCCAAGTAAAGCGGCTTGTTAAATTCTTTAAATTTTTCTATTATTTGTTCCAAGGTATGAATATGATCCATTGTTGAAAAGCCTGAGCGAAAGCCTGCTTGTTCTATTGGTTGGTGTAGGTCAATTTTTTGTGATATTCGGTTTAATAGAACAGTAGAGAAGAGCTTATAGATGCATGGCAAAAGACTAATTGGTCTATAGTTTGCTAAATCAAGAGGATTCCCTTTTTTGTATAGAAGTACAATGTCGGAGTGACACCATTCTGTTGGTACGGTTTCAGTTTCCAGGACCAAATTGAATAAAACTTTTAGTATTGGTGTTAGAATCGTAGATCCGTATTTTAGGGCTTCGTTGCTTATCCCATCTGGCCCGGGGCTCTTGTCCAATTTTAAAGATTTTATATGCATGAGTATTTCGTTTTCAGTTAATGGTTCTATTTTATTTGCACACTTCTGCTTGTCTGCTTTATCGTCCGTTGTATAACTAAACTGATAGTCATTGTTTTCCTTATATAATTCTTTGTAGAACTTGGTTGCACTTTCCAATATTTCTGTCCTTGAAGTAGTTGTTTTTGCCTTGGTTTGTAGGTTATATATCCATTTTTTGTGTGTTGTTAGTTGTTTAAAAGCTCTTTTTGAGCTTCTGTAGTTCTTTAAATTGTGTTCTATTATATTCTGCCGGTGAGATGCATAGTCTTTTCTGATGGATTTGCTAGTTTCTTTGAATGTATTGCTAAGCTCCTTTTTCTGTTCTTTGGTTTTATACCTTGTGTTTAATAAGTCTGTTCGTTTTTTTAGTAATAGCTTGGTTTTTTCACTAAGTATTTTGTTCCCTGATCTCGGTTCATATCCTATCTTTAAGCTTTGTAAAATTGCATTTTTTAACATATTATAGTAATTTTGTACATTTGTAGATTGATTTTGTAGGTTTCTTAGGGTTCCAATATGCTGCTGTAGGTTTTTATTATAGGCTTCTATTTCTGTTATTTTCCTTGGTGTTTTAGGGATGTTGCCGTAGTTCTTCCTGCTCTTCTTAGGGTATTTTAACAAAAGTGTTGCTCGCAATAATCTATGATCTGATGGAAAACTTACATTGTTCAGTACTTCTATATTAGTTATTAATTTTGGTTTATTTGTAAGGATAAAGTCAATTTCATTTTTGGTTTTATGGTCCGGGGAGAGCCATGTCCATCTTCTTTCTTGTTTTTTCTTAAAAAATGTGTTCATAAATGACAGTTTATATTCATATGCATAATTAATAAGTTGTTCACCTCTCTCGTTTCGTTCTCCATAGCCATATCTTCCCATAATTAAGTTCTCATGTTCTGTAGGTTTACCTATTTTTGCATTAAAGTCTCCAGCAACTATTAGTATGTCATCCGCAAGTGTATGAGCTTGTCTAATATCATTATAAAATGCGCTTAATTCTTGTTCAGTTGAGCTTTCAGTGGGTGCATATGTTTGGATAATGGATATTGACATATTATGAATTTGCATTTTTAGCAAGGCCACACGCTCTGAAATGCCAATGAAATTTTTTATGCTATTTTTTAATGATCTTTTAATTAAGAAGCCCACACCATATAAACCTTTTGTTTCGCCGATATAGCATAAGATGAAGTCATGGTATTCTTCTATTTGGCAGCCTAGTTTCCTTACTTCTGATAGTCCGAGTATGTCACAATCAATTTTTTCAAGGGCATGTGTAAGTTCTATGTATCTTTCTATGGATGATAGTGATCTTACATTGTAAGTACAAATTTTCAGTGTGTTTTTATTGTTTTCAATTATGTGTGTCTTGTTTTCAACTGTATTGTCGAATTCTTCCATACAAGGGAGTGGAGGGTGATGGTCTAATTCCCCACGAGGACCAGTCGGCTTGGGGAATGTTGGCAAGTTGTTGGTTGACTTATTTGGTTTTGTTATAGTTTTAGTTTTATTCCGGTGGCTGATGACTTTGTCCTATGCATTATTTGTGGCAGTCGAAGTGGACCCGAAGGATGTAAAGGAGTTACTTCTTCCTCTCATTCTATCGAATGCATTTATTCTGTTTATTTTTTGTTTTGATGTTGATGGGGTGTATTTCTGCAGCTGCCCTGTGGATTCAGGTGATGATGATGTGTCTCTCTCTTTCCGTTTGGTTGTACTGCATGTGCCTTCCTTGATAATTAGTTTGTCGTATTTTATTACAGCAAAGTTTCCTTTTTTCCTTTCTTCTAGTAATTGTATTTGTAATTGTTTCCTTCTCGCAAGCACTTCTTTGGGGAAATCTTCTGTTACATACGTATTATTAAGCAATTTCCTCCTGTTCTGCATTATCAGGTTCCTTTTCCAATAATTAACGAATGAAACTAATATAGGTCTAGGTTTTCCGCCTGCATCTTTCTTCCCCAACCGATAAATTGAGTTTATGTCATTATTATTGATATCGATGTTCAAATCCGATCTAATTGTCATTATAAACGATTCCATTAAGTTTGTTGTAGAGGTTTCATGCTCTTGTAGGCCAAAGAATATGAGGTTGTTATTCCTGTTCTTTTTTTCCAACTCTAATATTTTTATTTTCAGTTTCTCGTTTTCTGATTTTAAGTCTTCAATTTCGCAAACTAAGGGCGATAGTTTCTCATCCATTCTCGTAAGTATTTCCGTTGTTTGGTTTTGCATTTCGATTTTTATTTTATCCAGAAATGCTTGAAATTGATCATTCATTTTTATTTTATTGCTTGACAATTTGTAATAATAAAATAAGGTAGGTTATTTGACACAATTGACAGTGACACAGTTGTTAGCTGCCGATGCCACCAAAGATGTCACTGACAGAATTTAGCAATTGACACTTGTCGTTGTCAGTGTTGTCACTTGTCACTCAAAGTTCTTCTTCTCAACTTGGCCGGTTTATAGTAACCACACTTTCACGGAAAGTTTTTGTCGTAATTTAGCGTTTCTTCACAACTTTTCGTTAAGTTTATTATCTCCCGATAAACTACTACCGTTACTTTAAAGAATGTAGCACTTTTTGATACGTAAACTTATGTAATACGCGAGTTTTTGAATTATTTATGCGGACTGCAGCGATAGTACGTTATTCACTTTGACAGCGCCAACCGGAAATACCTAACTATATGTTGGGTTTATCACTGTAAGCCATAACATTCTGACAGCTGAACTCGGGTCTCCTCTCACAATATGGGCGGTAGAAGAATATGACAGGCCATAGACCTCATAGTCCACCATATCGCTGGCCAAGTGTGAATTGGCAGACTTCATACATCTTTCAGAACATTACGCAGAACTTACAGGTGATCAGGTTTGAAAATTTTAGAAACATACAGAATTTGTACCCTCCTATAGGCATTATAACGTTTAATATACCTACTTGTATGTCACAACTATTTGTAATAATTCGTTTTGTTATGAGTAAACCAGCAGATCTGAGAAGATTTCGAGAGAGGGCTCAAAATGTTTTCAAAGTTGCGTGAAATTTACAAAAGGCTTAGCATAGCAGACTGAATACCTACTATAATTATATTCCTAGTTCTTTGTCTATGGAAGTTAATTTACCTATCTATATTAAAAAAAATGGATTTACACTTTTAATCGTAACGTTGGAAATAATGTGTTATTTCCATTCAAGTTTTTCTTATTTTTCTAATAGGTAAATTACACGTGTTAATATTAATAGTTTAAGCCATTAATTACTAACATCATGCTAAACTAAATAAGTAAAAATAGCTCATCAATTTACCTCAACGTATTCTTAGTTTTGCTTGTCTATAATTGAGTGAATGAAATGCCTGACTGACTCTACAACAATCACCTTTCATTAAAATAGGTACAAAAAACTGTACATAATAAATTAGTTAAATTATACCTTGTTAACATTTTTTATCGCAAACTAATTAATTGTTGATTTTTTCTGATAGGTACTTTTATTTTCAATAAACTAAACAATTCCGTGCTTCGGAGGGCACAGGTCGTTGGCGCCGGTTATTTTTGATTAAGCAGTCGTTAAGTCATGTCGGAGGCCATCAAGCTGCAAAACCACTTCCGTCATTGGTTTGCCAACAATCAATACACTCTGAAGCAACACGTCAAATACAAGTGTGTAGAGTTTGATAGAGTCTTGTAGTCTGCATTAGATTGTTAAGAAAGTCTTTTAAGTCCCCAAATTCCTTTTGATATAATAAGTGACTAAAAAACCTTAAAATTTAATTTCCAATCAATTTTCCATTAGCTCAATACAGTAGTAGTAACTAGTTGAACTTCCTTATAAAATAACTAGTAAACTAGTAGTCGCTTCGCTTCGGGGAACCAGTCCCTTCAAAAATCTCTATAAATTTTAACAAATTATGTTATTCCAATGTCTAAGCTATATTACTGCAAAGTTTCATGAAAATCCGGTCAGTAATTTTTGCGTGAAAGAGCAACAAACACACACACACACTCACTCACTCACTCACATACATCCTTACAAACTTTCGCATTTATAATATTAGTAGGATTAGTAGGATAGGATTTTGTAAAATAGTAAACGATTTCAAAAGGCTATAAAACTGGTTTATATTCAAAAACTAAACTTACTTTGATTACAACAAACTTTTACGCAATACGTAGATACTAAATATAGTTACTGTACGAAAAAAATATCTACTAAAACAAACCGCAAAGGTACAGCATGGTGTAGCATGCTCTAGGCCTCCTCAGGTATGGCCGTTTACGTATAGTAGCCAACTAACTCGCGCTGTAGAGGAAAAGCGTCACGTGTATAAATTACAGTCTGTATCCTGTAACCGTAATCCCATAAGTAATACATTTGTTTACTAATGAATTTATTTGGCAGCACGTGTCTCAGACACTGCATTGCGGCGTCTTGGTTTAATATTTCAATGAGTACGACCGCTTGGACCCTCGCCAGTCCATTCCTACTTCGGACACCGTTCACGATATTGTTCCGCACATCTGCTAACTACACATATCTTTGTAATTTCCCTCCGGACAACGCATATTAGGTATGTGGCCGTGCGCATTACATATTACAAGCTGTAATAGGATAATACATAATATGCAACTATGTCTCTAGTGTACTAAAGTGGGCTGCTTTCAGTGAGTTGAAACGTTTTTGTTACGTTTATATATGTAGATATATGTAGATCTTTTATGTATGTAGAGTTTATATATGTAGATCTTTTCGTAATGGTATTTAACTGACAAAAACAATTCTTCTAATAATATATAAGTTCAAAAAATATATAAGGTTATGTCATATAATGTGTAACCATAATTGTATTATTTTTGTGTACCTAATACCTTAGATACTACCTAGAATTTACACGCATGATAGTGTACAATATAAAATTATGCGGGTGGAACTTGAACCTAGCTAATCGCACTTGCGTAGTAAGTACAACGAGCAATTAGTTGGCCACACACATACTGTTTAAAAACTTATGTTCGTTCGCACTCAACCACTCTTCGAGTTCGTGTAACATAATTTTTTAAACGACATAACTGATCTAATAATTTACTCAACAGAGTGAAAAATATCTATGTAATTAAAACAAATTAAACCAGTTTTAAACTGTTTTAATTAATCCGTCGGTATTCGTTTATGTTACTTATAAATGGATCTATTCGTATCTCAAGACATCTACAGACAATAGTACATTAATCCAATGTAAATTCAAGAGTTAATAGCTACAGTGTTCTAAACCAAAATCACAGACCATAACTGTACGGTTCAACTACGCTTGTGATACATCGAAGTGTTATCCAAAAGCCACCTTAAAATACTTTCAAAATATCCTTAATCCTTCAGTCAAATTCAAACGCTTGTAACAGTGTACAAAAAATGTATCCGATATTCCGTCACACCTACCGGCTCTACAAAGGTAATGAGGCAGTTATTTCAGTGCTTTGTTTATTTACAAAATATCACTCCGTTTGAAGGCGGACCATCAAAATGCGTCGTAAAGCTGAAAATTCCATAAAAAGTCGTGTTGATGACCTCCGTAATTGTACCTCGTTCTTTGTCAGTCGCAGAGACAATGGACGGAACAGTACGCTTTGAATGTATTGATTAAGAAATAAGTTCCGATTCATTAGTATAGCGCTATTGACATCTTACGCCACTAATTAAGTTTGTTAGCTGATTGTACTATTCCTAATATTAGAGAAACGTATTAAACCGTCGAACGGTTTTTAGTTTAAAAAGTCAAGCTATAATGAAGCCATGATTCTTATAATGTACAAGAATGTAAAAACTTTGTAAAAAATGTTGTTCATATAGGTATCTAAATTACAAAACACGGTCCAATATCCAACATACATATATAAGTTAAGTAAGAAGTCCAGCCAAATAAATATAAATAATAATAACTAACATTGCAAGCGTGATCATGACAGTAACCAATGAAAAAAATCCGTTCTTAAATCGTTCCACACAGTATAAAAATCCGCCCTAACGATACACGCCGACTAAACATAGCACAACCCTAAATACCAAACACCAAGACACTTGGTAAAGGTAAAAAGAGTTGTAGAAATAAGCACAGTCACAATCACAACGCGAACACCCCGTCCCGTTCGCCGTCGTAACCCGATCCCTGCTCGTTTATCTGCTGTCGAGCAATTATTGAAGCGTGAAAAGGACCGTCCACCTATTATTATATACGTTTTATAATGCGGGCGAAGCGTTCTTAAAAATATCGCGTTTCCTAGCACACGATTATACCCCATCCCATATGACGGTGCCCTAACTCGAACTAACGAAGTTAACACGCTCAAAAGTAAGGATTACCTGTGGTGAAATATGGAACCAGTCAATTTTATAAAACATGTTCGTTTTGCACTGTGAACTACCGAATTTTTTTGTTTAAACTCTCTTTACAATTTTTGTTTAATTACATTTGACCTGTTTTAGTGTTCCCCTAACCATAGTCCTTAAATTAATACGAAAAATCTCATCAGAGAATTTAAAAAAAAACATAGTGTACTTATCTATAAAAATTGTTCATACTTATTTTTCTATGATCATCATAATAATTTTATTAACGCAATCACAAAAAAGTTACTTATTACTTGCATTTATTTCCAGATTTTTTCAGAGTACCTATTTCACAATTATAAACATTTTATTAAGCAACGGCTTGACGCGGCTGGCAAAAACCAGATAAGTCCGAACGCACATGGAGGTAAGAAGTATAAAAACACGTTATTTGTAAGCGGGATTTCTTAGTGGATGAAATCACTGGAATCGTAATGGTGGAAACGTGTCAATACAGATTAGTTTGATTTGGCTTGGCCGCACGGAGACCGGCCTCCATTAATATTTAATTTTAATCTTATCTCCAGTTGCTTTACTAAGTATCTCTATAGTCTATAGCATCACAAATATTGCGATTGGTTTTTTATTTCGATACCAGGTATGATTTGTGTGTTGTATTTTGTTTGTTATTGTGTTTTTCGGAATAATTCCTATACTACGAGTAGCTTCACTATTGTAGAGCGAATTTTACTTCTCTATAGTTTAACATATTTTTTGTCTTTAAGATAAATGTAAATCATAGTTTTAAATGATAAAAAAACCTATATCTTAACACAAAGGTAAATTTTTTCAGTAAAAATATATTGGTAGGCTCAGTTGGTATAGGTACCTACCTACTACCTACTGTCTAATTGATGTGAATTGTAATATTTGAAAATAAAACGCTTTAATCAGTTCTATGAGTAATAAAATTAATTTGATAATTCTAAAAACTAATAATTCTGTTTAAACTGCGCATTCATCTTTGTTTGATAGGATTTCTTAAATGTACTTAAATAAAAATGCATAATGGTAGAATCAGCTCTTTAGTGTAATCAAAAATCAAAACCAATGGTATGGTAAAGCAATATAAGTTAAATTCAACATAAAGTTCGCTAAAAGAGCTACTTAGTAAATACATAGTAATACATAATACATAGTTACCAGCTCAATACCAGAAGTTTTTTGTTTAAACATAAATCAGAAAACTACTAACTGCCTGTTTTAGGCATAATTGTAACATTTGTTTCCGATAAGTTTTTTGCGTGTTCCTACTGTTATTAATTAAAAAATAAATTTAATCAAGAGAATTAGTTATCAAATTAGGCGGATCCGTCGACGGAGGGCGCCGCGCAGGCAGCGACGCGTGAACGCCAATAAACACTGCATCATCAACCCTGCGACGGTACATCACTATACTAACTCACTATTAACTATACTAAGCATTCATCCGCAAAATCGTAACGGAATTTTTACTCAACGTCATTGAGAGAAGTTTCGATGTGTGTCATTTAGGTAAGTAGATATTTAATGAGGGGTTAAAAGTCGTTTTGAACTGGTATTTTAACATGGAGGTAGTTCAAAATCATTTTGAACTTTGCAATATTTAACAATAACCATATTAAACTATAAATGAGGTTGCTATTAACTGCCTATAATACCTATAGGTAATCGTAACCAGAAGCACAAGTGTGGGTAACTATAATAATCTACCTACAACTACATCATCAATATAAATGAGCACTATTATTACCTACATCTAATTGCTTTTTATAAAAATTTTATAACCTGTCATTCGAAGACAAATAGCTAAAGATTGTAAAATCACACTTGGAGTAGGTAGTTAAGTCACTTTTATTACCTACAGTATTTTTATAACAATTTTAACATTATTTTGATCGCGTAAAAGCTATTCTTGGCTATCTATTTCCGTAATTTGAATAATAAGTTGTATTAAAAGCGCATGCAATCACTCAAAACAATGGAAATTTTGTAAAAAAACACCAAACTCAATCTACAAACAAAACGGTTGAAACAAAGGTTGTGTTTTGTGGATAATCGATACGACAAAATTAAATCACAGAACAGAACTAAAACAAACATGAATATAATTAAATTACTATTAAATATTATACGATTTTGATTCAAACGAAGCGTAATCTGTTTATCAAACATAACCCAAATTTAATGTTATTATGGTCCTGTGCTATTTAATCTGTTAAATGAAAATGAGCATGATGACTTGATGCCAGTATAAAACGGAATATAAAAGGGAGACTTCGAACGGTCGAAGCCCCGTTCGTTTCCTCTCAATAAACAAACATTAAATATTACCCACGCAAAGCGTCAATACGAGCGAAAAAATTAAACTTTATGTATCCCAAACGCACTGTTGCCTCGGACATTACATTTTTAAAATCGCATTCAGGGAAGGCAGCGCTATATAGGCCTACCCGCACGACCGGTGCGCGCTCCAGCAAAACGAGATTTTTTAATCTAACTTTAGCGTTTGTAAAAATTACTACTCAAATATTTACGCCTCGGCCGCTAATTAACAGAGATTTAACCCTTCCGTCGCCGAAGTACGTTTTAATATTTAACCCGGTGGAAATATTTGGCGCGTATTAAAACGTGAAAAATTAATGGCACGAGGCTCCCCGACAGAGATGCGGCTCCTGTCGCAGCCCCAGGGTTGTCTTTACGCCATTGTGCACAGATACACACGGTACTTCCGCTCACAATGCATTAAATTGGTAACGTATTGGATTTCAGCATTTTCTAATGAATAGCTAGTTTAGAAATTCCCACATTATGATTTTTTTGAAGCCTTACAAACATTCGCAATTAAAGGGTATTTTTATTCGACACACCTAAAATGTGTATTTATGACTTATGTATTTGTATACCAAGGTAAACAAAACAAAAAAGATGGTGCGTTGGTAAAAATAAACGTAAGGAACGAAACAAACTGAAAAAACAAACACTAAAAATATCACACACCACGATCACTTAATCGATCTAACATAAAAGTCGGGTAAACTAAACATCACATTCACAGATCCGCTGCAATGTCGCGGGGGAAACGTACCTTGCCGTGGTGCAGTCGCGGTAGAGCACGTCGAAGTCCTTGCACGAGAGCAGCTTGCAGCGGTTGACGCCCGGCTGGATGGCGCCCAGCCCGCGCAGGATGCGCACCTGCTCCACGTTGCACACCAGCGGCACGATGTCCAGCCGCTTCAGCTTGGTGTACACCGTGTGCAGCCCGCCCACCAGGTGTTTCAGGAACAGCTCGAACGCCTGCGGCAGACACAGCATCGTGTCCCCCTGGATGATGAACGCCGCCACCTTCTGCCCGCGGTAGTCGACCAGCTTGCACTCGTTGGCGGACGGGTCCGAGGTGGAGATGGGCGGCGGGCTGCCGTAGCGCGGCGGGCCGTGGTGGTGCGCGGCCGCCATGAGCTCGAGCGGCGAGTGGTGCATCATCTGCAGCGAGCCCAGCAGGCCGAGCCCGGGCGGCGGCAGCGGCAGCCGCGGCAGCAGCTGCGGCGGCGACAGCGCGCGCGCGGGCGACGCCGCCTTCACGCGCGGCGAGCCTCCGCTGCTGCCGCTCACCTCGCTCGCGGTCGACGCTGAGTCCACGGCGGACTCCATGCTCGTCGCTCGGTCTATGCGCGCATCACACGCCCGTCGCGCGCGGTGTGTCGCGCAACAATAAATAAAAAGGCCTCGCGGCGCGAGGGCGCGGCCGCGTGCGCGCGCCCGCCCCGGCGCCGGCGAGCTATTGGCCACCCGCCGGCGAGCCGGCGCCTCCATTGGCCGCCGGCGGCGCGCCGGGGTCTCCGCCCTTTTTTCCGTTGCGCTGCGAGCGCGCGAAGAAACGTTTCTGTTTCTTTTGGGCGCCGAGCGGAGCGGTCGCGCCGGGGGTGTATTGATAAGAATGTCACCGGCAATCAATAGGAGGCTAGATGCCGCCGCGGAAGCGTCGCGACCGACTTCCGCACTCTACATTCTACTTATAATTCCATGAGATTTGATCGCTATATTTTATTCAGCATAGATTTGTCAACTGAATGTTTATTTAAGACTCTACATATTATTTCTTGTCTCGATTTATTGATGGCCTAAGCCTTCTGGATATAGGTGAATGGGGTGGTACACCGACTCTACATCGCCGGGTGGCCGGTAGCGGTAGTAAAGCCGCGATTTGAGCTCATTCAAGGCTTGTTGTTGTTTTTAGCGAAGGTCACGGCGATGCCCACCTTAAGGTCTTTAACCTTCAAACCAACTCGCTGCCTGGAGTTTTCGTTACGACGTACAAAATAATTAAACGACGTAACTAAATATTTTAATGGGAGTTCACTCACTTATTTAATAAATTAAGGGTGGAAATCTTTAACGTCCTGTTTTAATTGTTTGAAATGGTTGAGATTTATAATATTGGAACTTTAAGTGTAATAACTAATAATTTTCTTAAAGGGATTTAATATAATTTAATTTTTAAGTACCGTATTTATAGTTTATTTCATATGGATGAAGAGACACTGAGAGATTTGAGAAGTAGAGACATGTACCTACTTATTTAAACATAATTTACCCAAAGCTGAAACGAATAAGAACTTATTTAAAGAAAAATAAAAAGTACAATCACGTAGTTAATAATAAATAATATGGTTACAATAACAGCTTGTCAAGATTGTAATAGGATTTTTTGTCTCAAAGTTGCCTAATCGTCATAATATTCTTTTATGTTCTAGGTTACCTGGAAGTTTTTTTTAATAAAAAGTTAATAAGTCATCGTGATTTGCTCTACTATCAAATAATACACAATACATTATCATAAAAAATTAAGTACTTCTCTAACACATCTGAAATAGTTTATTATCAAGACGATGGAGAAGATATTGAAAATATTTGATGGAACAAAACCGGAAGATATCCCTGTAGGTACTATAAATAACTAAACTTATTATAATTATTTACATGTAGTAAAGGTAAAGTTTAGCACCGATGTTGTCGAATGTTTCATAAACAAACACTCAGTTGGAAGTGGCGCCGCCCTGGTGGCAAATAAACACATGATAGCTAAATATATGTGAACTTACAATCTCCAAGTAAGTTACATTCCAATTTACACAAACTGTAACCTATCCTATCCTACCGGGCCTATTCTACGTGGCCCAGTAGCTGAACCACATTCTTGTGGTTAATTTTTTAATATGAATGGACAGAGACCATACAACATCAAGGGGAACGATGTTCCTCCTTACCACACTGCTTTTGCACCAAATAATGTTTTGTTACTTCATGCTTAATATGCTTATTTACCCAGTTGGTAGTGGCTCTGCCTCCGAGTGGTCCCGGGTTCGATACCCGAGGCAGTGTTAGAGACAGATAAGTTTTTGTTCTCAGGACGTACCTATGTAGAGTTATTTGTATTGGCAAGAAATCGTGACATAGGGAATCCTTGCGCAGTTTTACCTATGAGTGCATAGCGTTTTAAAAAACACATATAAAAACACAGTCCAATTAAGAACCACTTCCTTTTTTTGAAGTTGGTTAAAAATACATATCGAAGCACATACAAGCCCAACACTTACAGGACAAATGTTATAAGACAAAGGGGTTGTAAGTATGAAAACAATAGCAATGTGTAAGTGAGTACCACAATGGAATCTAACGCAAAGAGCGTCTTCGGAACCCTCGATACTCTTGTAAACTACAGCTCTATAACTGAGGTTTTGAAAGATTCTATAGAGTACAATTGAAGTAACATTGGTAGAGGGTAGTTTCACAACACCCGAATACTTTAACAGTACCTAGGTCTCTACATTTAAGGGTATTTAAGTTTAAGGGCCTACTACAATTTTATTGTTTGTTTTGTGAGTAAGCAACGAAGATTTAAAAGTTTCTTATTTTCTTTGTCTAAAGGCTATTTATTTAATTGATGTACATTCTGCAAGGGTGTTTAGAGTACCTGTGTAATACATATACTTATTATAGGAATTCAATGTTAATTGAAGTTATAAGTAGTACCGTACCGTCAATAATGTTTTCACTTAGGTAAATGTCCTTCGATGATGTTGAGCAAAACCTAATTAGTGGTGGTTAGATATTTATTCTTTGTTCTTTTTATGTTAATTTAGCATCTTATCCAAGTCTTCATAAAATAAAATGTCTTAATTTACTCTGCCAAAAATTATTTTAATAATTATTAAATTTGTTAAATTTCTTTGACACAAACATTAAAAAAACATATGTATAACATAAATACACTATTTAATCCAACGCCAGCGATTTAGCAAATTCTAGTTATAGGTGATATAGGTAGATACATGTGAAAAAATTTAAGTAAAGTACACGGTAATAAGAATAACTTAGGTACCATACAACTTATAGCTATGTTGGGTAGGTATCGTGTAAAAGTTACTTTCATATTAAAAAAAAATACCAACCTAATTCGGTTTCCATGAATAATTAACGTATGTACCTACATCTTCAACTTCTTCCCCGTAATTCCATCAATATTGAAGACAATTGCACCTGCCCCACAAGGCTATAAAAAATAAAATATAAGAAGAGATACGAGTAAATAGCCAAAGGCAATGCTATATTTTTTACTTATATGTCATTGGGCATAGGTTAAATGTGGGGCAATTACTTTTATCAATTTTTCTTTGGCGGCAATACAACGGTGACTCCTTTTGTGTTACTGATCGCCATCGGTGACACTGACCACTTACCATCAAGTGGCTTGTCTGCTCATTTGGAACTATTACTACTTAAGGGTAATCAATGAATAATTATGATAAGTTAATAATAAAAATTATAATATTCGCGATAAATAAATAAAATCGCAAGCAATGTTTTAATGGTTTTATGTTTTAATCTTTATTCAAAAAGGTTTTGTTATTTAATTATTTTTAAAGGTATTTTTATTAAACCAAAAATTCTAAATTCAAATCACAATAGTGCGTCTCTATCACTGATACACTTATGCACGTATTTTTTTAAAATTTCATAATTCTATTGAAACGAATTCTATCATTCGATTCGAACCTAAAAAGCGTCTTAGGTATATAAAAACATCTAAGAAAATCAGTAAGCTTCATGGACCTATAAAGGGGTCCATGGTAAGCTTAGAGAAAATAGCACGTGTGTAGAGACTGTAGAGCGTGCATGCGCTCTACGGTCCGGATCGTGCTATTACAATCGCTATCAATGATAAATCTCTGTGATAGCAACATGTCACTTGTAACTTCTAAGTACTTTAAACAAAGAACATTCTTATCTTTATTTACCTCAACACTAATTCATTACGCGTTTAAAAATCTGTTGCCTTCTCTGAGAGTACTTCTTGTGATTCATTGGTTAAGGCGAATGCTATAGAGAAATTATATTATAAATAATAATTTAATAGGTAATTATAGTTCTTGATTTTCCTTAAAGAAAAACATTATATTATTTTGTTTAAATCAGTTAATTTTTTCCAGGATTAATCCTTTATTCCGACCCAATTTGTTCCGTTAAAAATTATATTATGGAAAATCATATAAAATATCTACTGCGTAAATTCCACAAAGACACGCGTAGGTAAATTAGAGTAGAAAAATATAGAAACGTAAAATTATGTTTTTTTTTTAATATTAAAAAGTCCAATTACTTTAAAAAGACAGTATTTTGGATGGGGTGTCCCAGAGTCATAATTATCACACAAAGGTTACTTGCCTACATAGGTATCTAGGTCGACTTACCCAGTAATCTTAAATATTGCCTAAATATTTTTGAAGTTCCAATTTAGGTTATTTTTTGATTGGGCATTATAATATTGAAAACATTCATTTCAATTCATATTACAAAATCTTTCTGATATCTCATATCCAGGAAAACTCTACTTTCTAGACTCTACCTTTTTAAAGTTTTATGTAATTCTACAGCGATTCAAGAAATTCCCTTCTATACCTATGTAATTGTTATAATGTTAGAAAAAGATACTAATAATATATTTAGATATTAATATCAATGAAAATAAATAAATAATAAAATGTTTAACTCAAAAATATACTCAGTTTTTAAAAAGTAAAAACATAATATAAAGAATGCACTTGGCCAAACACATTTTACATACAAATATAATGTGAAGAATGACACATGTTGATTGTATAGGTATACATATACCGCTTATTCAATACATATCGGAAGTTCTGGCACTGTGCCAAAAGGTAAATCCGAAGGCATTGAATTTTCACTACACTCAAAAGTAGAAAATAACTTATGGCTAGTATTATCTAGTACCTATTGGTTTTTTTTTGTATTACTTATGTATTACTTCGCTTATGCGAACTATTGATAATTAAATAAGAAAAATGTGTTTAGTGCATCAGTCTTCCCCTTAACCTAATCTGTGCCACACATTTAAAGCGCGGAATATTTCACTCGTCAGATAATCTTCAGATCTTATTATCAACATACAAACAAAATATAAACCGCCTAATTTGTTATCTACTTTGAAATTTCGCAACATACGAATATATGGAGGAAGGGTACGACCTACTTACCATATTAGGTCACTTATTTTACGCATGTCTAGGTAGGTCTGGTAATACCTACCTATTTTTAAAGGGGAACATCTTTATTCTTAAGGGTAGCAACTAACAACACATCTGTGACTGAATTAGAACGATACTCTTACTATTTTTTTTATAGCCTGAAGGACTAACGAAAAAGCGGACGAGCCACCTGATGGTAAGTGGTCATCGTCGCCTATGGACACAAGCAACACCAGGGGAGTCACCAGTGCAACGCCGGCCCTGAAGGAGAGCTCTTTTTACATCTTTCTTGAAAAACCCCGAACTATAGTCGTTCGCCACGGATCGAAGCGATGTGGATGAAACTTCAATCTTCGGCGAGTGGTGTGATGATGGAAGGGTGACGTTGGCACCAAATCGAACAATTCCTCGGAGCACTCACCGTTGTAAAGTCGGTAGAACACACAGAGACATCCTATATCTCTCCTAAAACTTAGGTGTTCTAACATGTTGAACCTGGTGTTCGAACCTGGGTCGTTGACAACTCGAACAGCACGCTTGTACGGCGTCAAATGCATTAAGCTGGTATTGTGGCGCCCCTGCCCAGAGGTGAGAGCAGTACTCCATGTGAGGCCTGACCTGAGCTTTATAAAGCATCAGTGGATCCCTCGCATTGAAGTTTTGTTTCGCCTGGTTCAGGACGCCAAGCTTTTTGGAAGCCAATTTGGCCTTAGCTTCCAGGTGACACCGATACTGCACGTCGCTCGAAATGTCAACACCCAGAATCCCAACACTTTTATTAACGGTGAGTGCGGTACCCTGGAATTGAGGCGCCATGACAAATGGGGTTTTCTTAGCGGAAAACGCGCAGACTTGTGTCTTCGTGGGGTTGAACTCAACTAAATTGAGTCGGCCCCATTCCGAGACTTGCTCCAGAGAGTTCTCGACTTCAGACACAAGTTTGATTCTGCTATCCTCCGCTTGTCACCGAGAGGCATTTGCAGGGCCTGTATAATAGGCATCTCCCGTGCTGTTATCTGCATAGCAATGAATGCCGTTAGCACGCTCCAGCATGTCATTGATATGCAGAATGAACAGGGTAGGAGACAGCACAGACCCTTGGGGAACACCAGCGTTTATGGGTTTCATATCTGAGGAACAACCGTCGATAATGACCTTTATATGTCACTCAGACAGAAAGCTGGCTACCCAACTGCATAACCTCTCAGGGAGACCGTAAGGTGGTAACTTCGCGAGAAGAGCCCTGTGCCAGACCCGGTCGAAGGCCTTAGCGATGTCTAGGCTGACTGCCAGTGCTTCTCCATTGCTGTCTAGGGCCTGAGCCCACCGCCGGTGTGTGAGATAAACTAAAAGGTCGCCAGCTGAACGACCGTGACGGAAACCGTACTGCCAATCATTAATCAGCTAGCGATCTTCGAGATATCCTAGGAGCTGTGTATTTATTACACGCTCCATCACCTTCGCAGGTAGGGAAGTTATCGCTATAGACCTGTAGTTGGCCGGGTCACTGAGATCGCCCTTTTACAATATAATTAATAACTGGACTATTAATAGCAACTACTTACAGGACTGACTTAGGTTTGTATGTTTTTTTAATCTAAGCTGTAACATCCTCGATTATTGTCACTAAAAAACTAAGCAATTTGGTTCATCTATTAAAAAGCCAAGACGTCACAGAAAGATAAACACAAAGAAACAAAGAGTTAACTAAACTTAGGTATAACACATCTCTTTAAGTCAAGGGTTAATAGAACCACCTATTTTACATTACCCTGTAGCGATCTTCAAGAGAAGAGCATCACAAACTGGATTTTATAGACTTTTTGGACTTAAATTCTTCACTTAAGGTTATATGGGACCCCGTATACTCCCAAAATTTACAATGGCATGCCCTCTAGCGCGATATTGACATAAAATAATTTATAACAAATATGACACAGTCATATATGTAGGAACGTATATGTACCAGATGTACCTGCCTAGTTATTAAAACTGTCCTTCCCTTGCTAGCACTCAACCAAAAAATCCTAACACTCAGCAGAATCTAACAAGACATGGACAATGCCGACAGAGTGAGCTGCAGTAGTTAAATAATTTATCTTACTATAAAAACACCTCGTATACACCCTTGGGTCAAATTCAAAGACCGCCAAACATTGTTTATGACAAGGATTTACAATCTTATATATTGGACAACAGTGTGATCCTATGAAAATTGCCGGGAAAATGGCCATGAGCTGAGAGATTGTGAAGTAAAATAATAAAGTCGTATTTCTGTGTGATCGACAACGATTTACCCATTAACGACATTAACCCGTCGTTCGTGTCCCTCACAGGACCGACACGTATCAAAGTTGTGTACACAGTAACATTGGTGCTCTTAAACTTTAGCCAGGCTCTCCGGTATTTTATATATAAACAAAATTTAAAAGTTATAATATTATTTGTTTTGCTAAAAAATTAAAATACATACAATCAAAGGCGAAAATAACACTTTTTTGGACGAACGTTTTTTATTTGTTTTAAAACTTCCTTGATGAATATTCTTATATATAAGTATGTAGATGTAAGTCTGGTCAGGCGTTTCTTCTGTTCTATTCTGAATGTTAAAGGGATGTCCAAACTTTTTGCTGTTCTTGTAGTTTTTGTTTTGATCTTAATTTTACAAAAATTAGATTGTTACCATGTCTTGATGTTGCTACATCGTCTCATTGTCAGGATACCTACGCTATTTTTCAATATCGAATAATATTACAGTTAGAGTAACTTTTTATGACCGACTACCTATAGAATGATCACCACAACCCCTTTAAATTACGTTATGATATAAATGGATTCTAGTTTTTTGTGAATCACGGGAATAGTTGTCGACCTGGCGTATTTGCTCGCTAGAGATTTAGTCTTATTTCTCCTTGTTATTTCTTACACAGGCACATAGCACAATATTCAGCGTACAAACCTATTTCCCGAGTTAAATAGAGATTTCATAATCCAGCAAAAGTATCGGAAACGAATGGTTGCAGAGTCGCAATAAATCGAGCTCAACATTGGAGCGCGAGCGGCGCAACTGTGCGTCCTCGTTCAACTTTATTTTTGTATTAAACCCGTAACTTTTGCGACAGTACCTACTGTCCATATAATCGGCGCCATGAAATTTTACACAGACATACGAGCAATATTTGTAATATAACTGGTCGTTTTTATGCTCGGATGAAAACTCTAACAAATGAACCAACTCGGTCTTATATTATTCCGATTTTTTTTAATATAAATAAATAATCAAAAAATAAACAGGCATGCATCATCATTTGGTATTAGGATGCAAATTAGCAAGAGGCACATACATACGTCTCAACGACAAATTCCTTTGTTTTAATAAAACATTATCAAAAAGCTTAAATCGCTATCTTGAGATACGCAGATGATACCACTCTTTTTGCGTCTACTGAGACAGAACTTGCTGAACTTTTCCGCAGAGTACAGTACGAGAGCGAACTAGTCGGACTCACCATTAACAAGTCCAAGACGAAAGTAATGGTCATCGACAGAACTGGTCAGCTCTCCAGGACCCAAGAACTCTCAGATCTTGAATTCGTCAAGGAATTTGTATATCTAGGATCATTACTCTCTGATCAAGGAGGATGCGAGAAAGAAATCCAGAGAAGGACACAAATGGCCAAGAATGCTATGAGCAAACTTACCCGCATATGGCAAGATCGAAAGATCTCTAATGTGACCAAGATCAGACTGGTCCGTACTCTGGTATTTTCTATCTTTCTGTATGCATCGGAATCGTGGACGATTAGAGCTAAGGACAGAAAGAAAATAGACGCTTTCGAGATGTGGTGTTGGAGAAGGATGCTGCGAATACCATGGACCGCCAAGAGAACGAATAAGTCTATACTCGATCAGTTGCGAATTAAGATCAGACTCTCAACTGTATGCTACCAAAGAATACTGGGGTATTTTGGTCACATTGCCCGCCGCAAACCAGACGACCTTGACAAGTTGATGGTGGTAGGCAAAGTTGAAGGGAAACGACCTCGAGGCCGATCACCTAGCCGTTGGAGTGACCAAGTAACCGCACTCACTGGTCTCTCAATTACATCTGCCCTGAAGAAAGCCGAAGAACGTGGAGAATGGAGAAAAATATTAAGATCTTTGAAGGACTTTCATTCTGGACACGACCTTCAGTAATGAAGAATACGACAAGAAGAGAGAGAAATCGCTATCTAGGCTTTAAAATTTATTCCTGAGACACCTTAAAACAAATCCCAATTATTTTTACCAATAGGAAATTTATACAAGTGCATGTCCTACAGGAAGGTCTCAATCGTTCAAGAGCAGCTAACTAATTTACTTTTTAAATCTTATTTGGGCTCTTTGCCTCTTCTATCAAAAACCAGTCTTTAGAAGAAAATGGATCATGTTAAAGGCTTACGCAGGTAAATGCTGAGTGTGCTAGTTTTTCTTAAATATCAAATGCCATTGAAAAACATGTCTTATGGATGGGTCTCAGCAAAGGTAACCATTTATTATGTACCGAAATTTATAAAACCCTAATACAAGGTTCTGTCATTAGCAAATATACATAGATCATTAACGAGAAATAGAGAGTGTCGAGCAATTTACGCTCGCCATAATAAACAACCGAAATCTCGTTGGTGAAACAAAGGAATAATGAGCGAACAGCACTCCGAGGTGACCGCAACCAATAATCAGGTTATTGCTTTACGCTATTGCTCCTAAAGTGCAGTAAATAATATAACAACAAGCACTGTTTCGATCCCCGACCCCACAGAACCATAGCCACGTTTTATGCATTTAATAGCGAACCGAATATGAAATTTAATTTGCGAACAACGCAAAGCACCTCGTCGCCGGCATGTTCGAGCATCCAGGTATAATGTTTTAATTAATTTATATTCAGTTCTGTAGGTTTACGGCTAGGATAGATGATATAGATATTGTCTGTATCAAAACTTGTATCTATCCTTATCTGGGTATGGCATTGGCAACAAAACGAGATGAATAATTTAAATAGCTTCAGAGGTTTAAATCCTTTTAATGCGAATCATCTATAAATAAATTATCTACGTCTGTACTTACCTATCCACTTGTTAAAGAAAATCATTCAGGAATTTTAATTTGCAAATTATCAGGAAGATATTCCTATTCTTGGGATTAATAAATAACTTTTAATAGGTACATTTAACATGTAACATATCAAAAGTAATAAAATATTAGGATATTGTGCTTCAGTCCAAGTTGCTATCAATATGAATAAATGCCTCAGCTGTAGTTGCTTCCCACCCGCTAAACTGTCTGCTTAATTAACTGGTCCTATCATAAAAACCTTTAAACTCATATTGGATGCATCTTTTATTTCAACTTAATCATGTGTTAATATCATTATTAAATAATCATTATTAAATTGCAGTCACTATAATATAACTTAAGTAAGAAAAACAGCTAACCAATTAACAATTCCAGTAGCTGTCTACATTAGAGGGACTGTAAATATCACGTGAAATGTTATAAGTAGGTGCATTCTTGGTCTTTGTAGTTCTCGGTGTCTACCCATTCACACTGAAGGAGTGAATATCTGTTTAAGCGGCGTCCTGTTTACGAGGTGTGGTTCAAGCCGCGCTGCTTTTGATGTAAAAATCATCCGTCTCACCCTTCAAAGTGTCGGTGCATATTGACACAGTCAACCGGAGCAATGTGAGAATTAACTGTAGTGCTTCTTCCTATTCAACGTTTACAAACAGAATCATTAAGCCTAGCGCCGCCAAAGGATGAAAAGAGTGTTTTTAATCCGACTGTCCGTTGACTGATGTTGGTTGACGCATTTTATTGAAGGATCACTTTTACAAAAAAATTGTAAAAAAAACAAATTCAAATAGGTATTATATTTTAGTATTATAGGTAGGTAAGTAGTTGTATTGTTGTATATTGATTTACAAAATTTCTCTGACAAATAGTTTCTTATATATATAACGTATGAATAACCTTATTCGGAAAGCTACCAAGCTTTCCTGATAATCGATAAACTTATCATGAAATCATAAGAAACCTATATGGCACATGATATTTATATTGCATAAAAGTATTTACCTGTACTTAATGCCTTATTCTATTATATGCATTGTAGCTCACGGAAAGCAGGTCACCGGCTGCGAGGAGTACACGAGGTGCCGCTCCGTGTAACCTAAGATCCCAGAATAGGACTTGTCTCAGCCCTAGCCTTTGTTTCTTTTTTCAGTTTTTCTCACTTTACGCTCGGTCTGCCCTTTGATCCAGTGACTGCGTAATGTCGTGTTGGTACATTTATTTTGCACTCTTCCCTTGAACAGTTTATTTTGCATTCTCTTGGTGTTGCTAGTTTCTGCAAGGCTTTGAAGGTGTAGGTAGCCTTTTGAATTCTCAGTCGGGATGATTCGGTGATAACGCAGTGTAAATAAGCGGTACTTTTATTTGAAAACTAATGTACCATGGAAATATATGTGTTTACCCAGTTTACCTACAAATTGGGAACATTTAGAAAATTTTATGTCATTTAGTTATACCTACTTAACAATTGGTTAGATAGACATGCTCAACGATAGAACAAAGATTCAAAGTAAATAGTTACATATCAGCCCTAGTTTATTCTAATACCTTGATGTAATAAATTTAGTAATGCAATATGAGCCGCGTGAACTGTGACATAACTGATAGTGAGCGACGACACACATAATGGAATCGTGGTAAAGATGAAAAATTATTCACACTCGCGAGTATTGACTTTATACTTATTGACGGGGGCGACGCGTGATCCCGCGAAATTATGGTAGGGCTGCACATTAAATTATTATGAAACACGTTAAGTCATGAACTTTCTCACGTTCTTACAAATATAACAAAAGTTATGAAGGCTATACGTATTATCTAATTATCTACTTAATATTGTGGCATTTTTAACGCATATTACGGTGACATACTTAACTATAATAAAATGATCTATAATAGAATTTGCTACATCGAAACTAAACTCAAACTGTTGAAACTATGTGTCACTGTATTTTGCAAAAATCACACAGTGATCGTTAATGTGCCAGCACGTAAGTAATTTTGATCTTATCCAACATACCGTATTTCATTCATCTTCTACCTAGGTATTCCTTAAGTACTTATTAATTGTCATTTCCACCTTCTCAAAGGAAATAACATTAACCATTGTTTTAAATGGTAAATGATCATTACCGCTTTACCAGTCACTGTCAAAATATTAAAAATGCATTATCAAGAAGCAACCCTACTCCCGTGGACGTGTTTGGGAACCCACCGAAGTCAGATGTCAACGCGTGACGCGCTTTGAATGTGTCGCTCAGGCGCCGCGTTCTCGTAATAAATAGAATATTTTTATCGGGCACCCACACTCGCCTTCCCGCAAATATTGTGTCGAGTAATCTCACCGCACTCCCAACGCCTTTGTAAAACGTAAAGAAACGCGAGTGTGCATAAGAATGTGATCGACTGCTGCGAAAGGGTGTTATCGATTCGCGTGGATAGGTTTTATTTGACAAAATTGACATACGATCGCATACAGCAAAAGTAGACTCCCTCTTAAACAGATTAAGAAGAGATGTTGCAGGGTGTTCTGTATTAGTATAAGTATTAAATTTGTTATGTAGATTCAGCTAACTAGGGATTTAAATATTGCCATTAAATTAAGCTTATTTCATTTTTTTTTACTTTAAGGCAAAAAAGGGCACCGGTAGAGTAGAGATTGATTCGTTTCTTTAGCTCTACACGTGAGTATCCTTGACCTTCATATACAACTTTTGACAAATTTTATGAAGATGCGATAACATTATATACGCTTGCGATGTGAGCAGTGTTAGTCCCGAGAAGTAGCAATACGGCCCCGTAGCCTATAGTGACTTTGGCTGCGAAGCGAGAGGTCCCAGGTTCGATTCCCTAAAGGGCAGACATTTATGTGAAAGATGTTGTTGTTGAAGGTTAACAACTTCAAATTCGAGCATGTTATCATATGTACCCAATCCTTTAGATGCTTGCCTTTATATCCTTTAACCTATTCTTGCAACAAGGATGTCAAATCATCGCCCTACCTAGTCAAAAATTATGCCCACAAGATAAAAATATCCTTTCGCTTCACCCGGATCATTTGCGAACCAAATCCGTCTGATTTCGAAATAAACACGTTCAATCTAAAAAAAGTCAATTGTAGCTTAAGCGTTGATTGATCACGGGTTATAAAATTTCAAATCCCGTCTTTATAAATACAATGCAAATTTTCTGACAAACTTATCGGTAAAAGAAGATACTAGGAAAATATATCAATTTCATGACATACCTACTCAGCTAAATGTTCCGTTCGTAAGGCTGTAGTTTTATGGAAGAGGTCTGCAGTGTCACCGTTTAATTAATATTATTTAAATGCTTTTGAAAGCGATTTCAGCTTCATAATTTCTTCCCTTATTATATTTTGTTAATGGAAGATTAACACAAACTAGATCTAGATCTATTATCTTTGTAGACCGAATGCTAGGTTTACAAAGGGTAGCCTTAGACGTGTCTGTTCTTATATGTCCACTATATCAGGATTAAGTACCTATTTGTAATGTATTAGTCCACTTATTTTTTATGTAGTTTAAATTTAAATTTGTTTGCAACGGAAACATCTGCCGCATCTGTAATAGCTCCCATGTACTTAACAAATGCTCATTATGTAAGATGTATCAGTCACTTTTTAAATTATTTAGGAATGAAGAAACGATAAACAGTGGTCAAAGCAAGGGCTTCAGTCTGGTCTCTAATGTTCGAACTTGATGAAGCCTGTATTTGTCCTATCCAATCCAAAGCAATCTCATGCATAATGGTTGATTTTAAAGTAACAGTCTTCATATGACTGCTGCGGACTTATCAACCGTGAAATCTTGAAACGTGTTTGAGCTACCGAAACACATGCTGAAGAGCCGGTTAAACCCGGTATCCCGTTTCCTTTCTACTCGTGGCTTTCAATGTTCTGCATTTCCATGTACGGTGGATAAAGATGTCTCGTTTAAGGATTGCCAACATCTATATTTACACATTTTAAATCATTTTATCATGCAAATATTTTGCCAACGCACTTATGCATTAAGGAGAGTCGAGTTTAGCTGAGCCTCAAATGCAGTGTCATTGCTTCTGTTAAAAAACTTAAGGTTTAATAACATTTAAACATGTGTCAGTGTCTTCTAGGTGGTAGAGCCTAGAGTTCGCCCGGGGTAGTACCACCGCCCGCCAAGGTACTCAGTACCATTCCTACCGTCATAATAATTGTTTTTAAGAGCAATTGTGTTCCGGATAGGAAGGTGTGGAGCCGGTTCACTTTTTTAGAGGCGACCATCTCAGACCTCAGGGGTAGCAACGCATCTGTGACCGAATTGGAACAAGACTCACACTAATCATTACTAACTGGACAATACGAATATTAACTAACAGTACTAACTATCACTAACAGTCCCTGTCCTCACACTTATTAACAAACTAACCAACTAACATTCTAACACCATCTACTAATTGGACTAACCACCCTAGTCCCTAAATTGGGTCTTGTTCTAAGTCGGTCACAATTGCCATGGGCGGCAGCGGAAGGGTGGTGCTGCATGCTCGTTTGCTACCTTAATTCAATAAAAAATAAAAAATAAATAAAAAAAAGAGTATAATCTTTTGGAAATCATATGATAATTATCCTAAGTACCATAAAAGGATAAAGGAATCTCTCAATATACCACAAATAAGTAGGCACCAAAGGTACATAGGTAAAAATCCCATGGCTCTACACACTGCTACGCTGTAGCCATGAAAAAGGCGTACACCCAAGAAAACAAGCATTTCGTACAATTTTGATTAGACTAAAAATTTTATGTTATTTATCACATACATAACATTTTTATTGATTCCTGTTCATCATACAACTCGTTATTGATTTATCATCTACATATATTATACACATGAGCAGAATACGTCACCCTCGAGCGCCTCGTGTTTGAGTGCAACAAGCGCTCTTTAATCTAACATTATTAATTTGCACAGCAAGCCTTGATGCATTTTAGCAAAATTCAGAGTAACGTGAATACATTCGCTTCACACTTGAGTAATCTTATCTTATTAGCTACAATGGCAGCGCGTAATCTGATGCGGTATACGATGTTACGGCAAGCGCAGTCTCAGTTTCGTGGATGGTTGGTTTTAGTAACAGTATTTTTGCTAGCTTTTCATATTTCGAAAGTAAGCAAATCATATCGATATTACGACTACTATGTACTCGCTACGCAACACATTCTTACGAAGTAAAAGCCATACTAATGACTTCCGACAGCTAAGTTGGCTATGGCGTAGCAAAATTTTTGAAGTAACACGTGGGTTGTGGTTAATCACCTTAAACGTGACCTGACAAGACGTGGTTCATAGTTGTATTAAGTATTAATATTTATACCTTATGTATCTACGTATTGTTGTCGTTAATGGTACCTAGAGGCGTACTCACATCGGATTACTTGTCATTTATTGAAACCATGCAACTTCCACGCCTTAAGCACGTCAAAAATTTTGGTAATCACTGTCTGTAGGTCGGTTACTTATACGTGTCGTATTCTATCAGTGCCTTTTCTATGAAACTTATAAGACACATTCCTAATTAAGTATAGGTATCGTAGAGCATAAAATAAGTGGTAAAACAGTTTTAGCCGAGTTAAAATTCTTAAAGAAGATTTGGACTAATGTTTTATTACCTATTCCTCTCTCTTTGAAGCCGCTAACCATACAATAGATACTTGAACGATAGGTAAAGATCAATCGAAAAAAAATTCAAAGTATCCCCCGGAAATGGGCATCTACAGTGCGTAATTCGGCATAGCGATCCCGGTCACCGTCTAAAAAGTAAAAACGGGTCCCTTGCATATTTTCCTAAGAGCCATAAAGTATGACATTTATTACGGTCAGATCTGCTCCAACCACTATTGATAGGCAAATGAGAGAGTTTTTTAAAAGAAAAACGATGTCTGTTTTTTATGTGTTCTTTGGATAAGGATATTTTTTAGAACTCGCTATTTGCAACTTGTCCGTAATGGCCCCTCCGTTTGGATATCCGCACTGCTGACGTTTTTGTTAACAGCACACTATAGTTAGTAAGTTATAACTTAAAAGTTATTTTAAAACTTTCTCGCCCTAAAGTGGGAACTCTTTATATCATATTTTATTTACTATATTTTTTATTTACTATGAATAAACTCTTTATGAAAGTATATAATTAGACATATAAACTATTAACATTTAAGCCACTACACAGGTACCTAGGTACAATACTTATAACAATAAGTACCTGAACTATCAGAGCAGACGCGTAATTATCGAAAATGTTTTAAGGAGAATTGTGGAAAATAAAATTCAATTCTTATACCTATTAAAGTAGCTGACCCCGCAAACGTTGTTATGCCATATAAATTATTTCTAGGAAAATGACTATTAAAAAATAGGTGTTAGTGATAATGGGGTGAAAATTTAGGGTTGTATGTATTTTTATTATAGAAAAAAAAAACAAAAAATTTAGTCCAAAAATTAAAAAAAAATGTTAAAGGTGAACAACCCTTATCACTTAGGGGTATGAAAAATAGATAGTAGCCGATTCTCAGACCTACTGAATATGCATACATTTCATTACAATCGGTCAAGCCGTTTCGGAGGGGTATGGTAAAACTAACATTGGGACACGAAAATTTTATTAACACCATTTGTTTAACCGTTGAACCAATCGTATGAACTTAGTATGACACAAAAATAAACTTCCCATTAGCAGGTGTAATACAGGCATTAAGGCGCAATATTAGGCTATCGCTTGCCATATCACCAATAAATCAGTGAATAGGTCAAGCACAATAGTGAATGTCACCTATAATCGTATATTAAGGCCCTTATCCCTTGGAGCACCTTTGCGACAATAGAAAGGAATATATTGTCGAAAAGTGGCCACATAAAAATGACATACGGTTCGGCTGGAAAATGGCGCCACTTACCGATAAGTGTGCGTACCTACTTAGCAAAAATCGTGGCTTTTCCTCACTAAAACAAACTTTAAAACCTCTTTGTAGACTATAATATTTAGGTATCGTAAATCTTTGTCCAACGAAAAACACAATTACTTTTCATATTATATGTTTCTTAACTCGTAGGTAGGTAATTCTAACTATGTCAATAAACCCGTTAGGTATAATATCAATAAAAATGATCTTGGAACAGCTAATACGCTCCCTGACACGATGGAACTTTTGAGAAAAAACTGCAACAAGTTAGTTTCAAAAGCTCAGACGAGGTGACAGTATACCTACATTGAGAATCTATAAGCTTTTATACTCACATATTATTTAATGCTCTATCACTACATTATCACTTACAGTTAGGTACTACTTAATTAATTGAAAACAATGTTAATGTTATTATAAATCCAATAATCTCTAGATAGTGGTGAAAGTATAGGGTAAAATAGATAGGGTTATGCTATAATATATGAATCGGCTATTTTTATTTAAAATGTTTTTTTTTCTCTAGGGGTAAAATTTTGTCACACACCAGGCGGCAAATGCAAAATCGTAATAAAACTACCCGTAAGACATGTAAAGTACGCAGTCATAATATTGGAAAGTTCCAAAGTCCATCAATAAATGTGATGCCGTGTGGGGAGTTTTACGCGATCTTAAGCTTACGGCTGCTCTCTCTGCCTTGATAATAGGTACCTACATCGATATTTTAAGTTTTAAAACTTTAGGTCACAATATTCATCACCTTCGCAACAAATTACTGCCCTAGTGCTAGGTTTGGGTAATAACAGTATGATGCCATACTGTTGCCTTATTTTTGTTGATACTCGTAAGACCAAATGTAGAGTCATGAATATTATGTACCTACTGTACATTTATTAGGTATCAAATCAACAAGCAATTGAACATGCAGTGTAAAATTATGAATCTTATTGTTAGAAGTTATATCTGTCTGTAGCGTTATTTACTCTTATCTGAGCCTAAACTTAGAATATTTATAGAAGATTTAACTTTATGGTTTCATTTCTCTCTTCTTTTGTTTTCGATAGATGTACTATGTATGAATGTAAATACCAAATGAAAGAAATTTTGCTTTACCTACATAACATTATTCAGATATTCCTAATTTAATAAAGAATAGTTTTTGAAAAACATTAACATTGTACGTATTCAACTTCTTATCAGTATGTACATAATAAACAGTATCGATACATCGATCTCATACCTATGACATCACTATCGTCTGCTGGAAGAGGCGAGGCGTCAAAACGTACGGACCGCAACTATCAAAGAGAAATCTTTTCCGTGTATCAATAACGACGGCCCAGCATCCACAACACACATTGCGCGCTTTATGCGAGTTTGTGACGATATTTTATGAATGGGACAGAAAGTACGTGCTTGGGACATTTTTGTATTTTTTAAATCTTTTTGAATGAAATATATCTTCTTTATTTGGTAGATTGCGCTATAGTTTTGGTAACGGTATTCTTTTGTGAAAAGTGGCATTGTTGTTTACTCATATCCATTAGATATAGCTCAAATAGCCTTTTGTTCCCTCTTATTTCTAGGAACTGTAGGTATACGGAAGCCCATATTCATGTTTACAATTCCCTTGAGGTTGATAAGTGCGTGCAATTACATATCCCCTCAAAAATACTTTGAAGACAGGTAATAATTCCAATTTTAAAACTATTCTCCGATATAAATAGGGGCGTTATTTATAATGCTAAAGGCGATATTTTCGAATATTGACTACAAAAGGGCATCATCTCAGTGTGGCGAGGGCGTGAAATTATTTTCCTTGGCGTATGCAGATTAGAAGAGGGTTCTGAGGGAGCAGGATTAGTTCCGGTTTACTTTTTATAGGATTCCGATGATAAATGTTACCACTGGATAGACTAACGGGTGGAGCGTGTAACGTATCCAAATAAGTATTTTCCGCCATAGAGATTTGAATATATTGATGAGATATATTACTCATAATCGTATCGCTTTTCGAACTTGTACTGCATTTTGTACAAATAGGTAGGGACATATCGCTATCGTACGTCAGTCAGATCACGTCACCCGCATTTTTGTGTCGCCGTCATGAACGAAAGGTATTTTTAACGGGACTGACACACTCAACGATGATATAATTGAGATTTTGGAAGATCCATTAATATGTTTATTTCCGACTCTTCTTTTGTACCAATGACTAATTAAATAACTTTTCCTTCTGTAGGGTTTTTGAAAAAGAATGCGAAAATATTATCTCTTCTTATATATTTAGGTACTTCTATAGATAGGTAGATACCTACTTGTGCTCGTGAATCCTAACGTGTTTTATTTCTATTTGGCAACTTCTTTACCTATCTATTTATCGGATTGAGGTCGAAAATTGAACATAATTCAAATGATTCACACTGAATCAAAACGAGCCACATGTCACTTTCTATCCTTTGATAGGAAAGTAACGGTTTAGGAGGCAGACAAAAAAAGAGGAAAATCACGAAGCAGCCGGGAGGACGGACGACTGCCGATCCCAAAATATGATTTATAGATCGGACGTCATCGCCAATGCGCTTTCTATACGTCACGGACATGTCACTGCCGCGTCGCGCTGGGGAACGAAGAAAAATACGTTTCGGTGCCGAATGGAACCCGCGCCGCCGCCCCTAGGATCGCAATGACGAATATTATCTAATCGCACATCTGTTTTGAAAATAAAATACTGTACACAATTATGTTAATAGCAAAAATCCGCCTGTAGGTAGTAGGTACCTACTAGGTAATACTATAAAAATACTCAACACTGTAAGTAGGTCCATAGTATGGCTAGTATTTTAAGTTCATTGTAGTTAATTAACGATAACGAACCGCATTTCTGAGGTTTCAAGGTAAGTACCTACAAGTAACTAAATAAGTTAAAACAAACTGATCGTATGCAATCACTAACAGATGTAGGCAGGAGTTAAGTAAAAAATCACATGTACAAATAACACTGTGTTACTTCTCTCAGTGGAAAGTCGGAAAACTTACCTACAAAAATCTAAATCAATAAGAACAGCTACATAATATTATCCATTTTCTCCAATATTTCAGTTGAGCAATACTTATATCTACCAAAAAAGTAAAACCTGAACATTTATATCAAATCGAACAATAATCGCTCATATTGTCAGTTACAATACAATTTGTTTGGAAACTCGACGCGTGAGAGAAATAATAACAAATGATTCGCGCCCTAACACCGCCTGGCGTTGAAAGATCACGCCTATTGCTTCTTTGTTGATGAAAAAATACGAACTCCGATTTACACGCTACTGGCAACTATAACTATATAATAAGTATAGTTTGTATACTTAGTACAAAAACACTTACCTAGTCCTGAAATAGCAAATAATACATCCATGAAAAGGGCCTGAGCCCTATTTATGTCCCCTACTGTCTATAAAAGTGTATCTGGGCTATGTCAGTACATAGGTAACATCAACAATTGATTTCTACTCTTTACAAAAAAGAAACAACCGACTTCAAAATCGAAAAGCAGAGATAATTCAAAAACTACTCGCCAGATTGCGCTGAATTTAACCCGTTCAGGTATAGTGTTCTCGTTCGTCACTACAAATAAATCAAGCCCAAACACAAGGAAACTGCTGTAAATAGTTGAGGAGTTCCTTCGACTGTATTTCGGCTTCATCAGAGCGACTCCAGACTCCAGACGTTCACTAAAGTATAGTGCTATAATATACTTAATGAAAACATTAACAAACGCACTAGTCGCCCCTACAATTTTCGAAAGTTCCCATCAATTGCTCTGGAATGCCCTCATCGAATCCTAGTGTCCTTATCTTGGGACTATCCTTCTAATATTTATACTTTCTTACAAAAACAGAATTATCAAAATCAGCTAATAAACGACGAAAAAATTGGTGAAATGAACACAGTTAAAAAAAGCATAATAAGTATATAAGTTCCGTCGAATTGAAAAACCTTTCAAACGGCGAAAAAATTATCGAAATTCGTTCTTCTAGTATATAATTCTGAGGTATAGTAAACCCAACTTAAGACTGAAACGAAAGAGGCGCTGTCGGACGCATTTGACATTCATTTGACCAATCATTGCACACTAGTAACTGACAGATGAATGAACACAACGTACTTATGAATGACTTTTCGTTAGTTCCAATTTTTGCCATTTCAGAGTTAAGTTGGGCGGACTGTAACACACTTAAGAAAAAATCCTCTTTTTTAAACCGGTTAAAAAAGGATTCACTGACGATACTTTTTAATGTGGTGCCTTATAAATTTAGGAGACATCTGGGGAGTGGTTTTCGAGTTATCTCGTAAAAATAACGAGGTCATTGAAGCTAGGGGGTGGGAAGCCTGCTCTTGCTTCTTACATATTTGCTGGTCGCCAACACATCGGTGATGCCTTATTGATTCCAAAAGGTGTAGTAGGTATTCGGTACAGATTGTGCAATGCAGATGTGATTATAAAGTTTTTACTCAAGGATGGAATCTTAAGTAGGTACAGTCCACATAAAGTGAAGTATCTACCTAATAACTACAAGGCTGAACGACTGTAATTTGGATAACGTTCAATTAAAAAATTGCTGGCGTATTTATGAGTGCAATTAGGAGGTAACCCGTACGAAGTGAAAATATCGTAATTATTTTTCTCTGGTTTTTCGAAGCCTACTTACTTCCTAATTTCAACGTTCGTTTTATTATTTTTTTAGGCTTCATCCTGACTTGTAACCTGCCTCGACTCTGTCTTCAACACAGACTTATAAAACAACAACAACCAGACCTAACATCCTTTTCACCACTACAAAGACGTAGGTATGTAAGCAATAAGTAGTTTCATCTCTTTCTCCCCCATAACACTCTATCTCGTTTTATTTTTGTTGTTGCAACACTCACGCTCACATAGACAAAATGGGGATGAAGCACTTTCGCCATTTTGATAAGCTACAAGAAGCTCACTTTTTGTATGAAAACCATAGACAACATTAGACCATGAACAGTAGACCATGAATGTTTTGTATGGGAATTGTCAATGCGTGCAGCATATCTATGTAGTTGTAAGTGGCACGCTTTTTCCTCCTATATGTTAGGTCTGCTTATTTTATTTATAAGTCTGTGGTCTTCGAATGCTGCGGACATTACAACGAACAAATACGAAAGCATTCATCTATGGGTAAGGCCACGAAAAATTGTTCAATAACACACTAGAAACCGTAACACACAATAACATACTTGAAATAATTTAACACACTGGAAAATAGTAAAGGCTAGTGCACATATTATGTGATAATATAATAAAACTATTATATATTCGCGGCTTTGCCCGTAAGATTTTAAAATAAAATTTACAAGCTAATAAAACACAAGCAAATACTAAAAATCTTTATTAAAAACTTAATAGTTACAAAAACTTGATTCATTCATTTTTTTTTAATTTTTCCGGGTCCCCTTGTTTGAGTCTTTCTCTGTACAACTTCTGCTTTTCAGCTTGCGTCACAGGCATCTGAAAAAATGTAAATTGTACCCTTCACCGGCTTAATATTAGTAAATTACAATTTAGTTATGTACAAGCGTGACATTCACCATCATGCAAACGGTTCACTCGTTTTACCATGCAGTTGCATATTACAAGGAACCAGTAATGGACGAAAAATAAAGTAATCCTCTAAAATAAGGACATGAAATATTTTATTTGAATTCGTAACACTGTGACATAGGTATACAATAGATATCGAGCTCTCAAAGTTTAAAATTTGATTCAATTCGGTTTGTTAGATAGACAAAATAACGTGAGTATAAAGTGTTCATGTGATCGTCAATTGATACTAGCAGCTTTTCTTAAGGAATTTGTTAGTGTGGTGCGAAAAAAATTTAGTCTGTAAACTAGTATTGCTTTATTTTAATCAGAATCTGTTTTATTTCTTTTGTTAACCATGAAATTAAGATAGCAACGCACAATGTTGTTACTCCGAGAAATTGTATTTTTGAAGTTATACTTCTTTAGGCGCGTTATGGAAATTTCATGAGAGTGAAATTTTACGATGCGCGCGCATCTGTAACACCAAAAAATTAACAGTATGAAGTTAGGCGCGTGAAATTTTACGATGCGCGCGCAACAGTATGAAGTTGCCGGCTAAACACATTGCTAAACCACTCATTGGCCTTTGTCAATGTAACAGAACTTTTGACTGAGTTAACTAACTTTTACTTTATAACGGCTAAACCGATTTGGCTAATTTTAGTCTTGAAATATTCGTGGAAGTTCAGGGAAGGTTGCAGCGATGAGAAAATATGGAAAAATTGCGAGGAAAATACTAAAAATGAAAATTTTAATTTCCCATACAAATCTTACCTGTCAAATATTTGATTTTCGCCCCGTCGGTCGGTTCGGTATTTTAAGAATAATTACATGTAGATCTGGATTAAATAAGGCGTTGGAATCGACAACATGTATTCATAATAGTCGAATTATCGCGTATTTAGATTTAAAACATGCAAAATAACATAGACATATAGACATACATCATACATGAAATAAAATAATGACACTATAAATAATGACATTTGGTTGTTGTATTGCGTGCGTTCAGAAATATATTTTGTATAGTTTGCTTTACTCTTCATCATATTATGTCAAATCGCCCCGTGAGATGTCCGCCCATTATTACGTAACAATTTTTTCAACACACTTGCTCGTAAAGTTGCTATTTTTTCTTTAGTCTTACGCCCGGAATGCGGTTTATTACACACTAGTGCGTTTTACTTTTCATTGCCGCACTAGTGTTTTTCTTATTCCACTTTTTTTTTAATATCCGTAAAGAGGTTGTTACCAAAAGATTTATTATTTTGTAAATAAATAAACTTGTTGTACTTAGTCAAAATCTGATATGATAAGTCTAATTATCTATTAAAGCATTTAAAAAATATAATATTTTAAATCATTAATTACCGTAAATTCTTATTAGAAATACATAATTATTTAGTTTAATATATTGTGGCTGAATAGCGGTGTTCGGTGCCTCTGGCTGGACTTAACCTGCGCGCGCATAGTTATTGAACCGAAGATACGGCGCGCGAAAAAATAAACGTCCGCGCCATTTTGTGCAAACATTTTGTTCGTTTATAATTTGCTGATTTGTGACTGAAAAATGTCGAATGTATTTTATACCTACCTAATTGTTTTTTTCCTCGCAAGTGTGTTGAAAAAGTCGTATGATACGCGTGTGCTTTGTTCATTACAGTCTTGGCTCTATTACAGCCCTCGCCTTGCGGCTCGGGCTGTGCAATACCGCCTCGACTGTAATGACCAACTTCGCGCACTTGTATCATAATGTACTATATTATTATCACAAAATATGCAGTATTATTTTTTGTTTTGTTAATTTATATATAACTAGAGAACCGCCCGCGCTTCGCTTCGGGACCCGTAGGTAACAGCCGCGTAGGTCTCGCTCCCGTAGGAATTTAAGCTAAAAAGTAGCCTACTACTCGCTCTCTACTTCGCCTGCAGATGCGGGAACCGCGACGCGGCGACACGCCCGAACATGTTGCGTGCCAATCTCTCGATGAAGTCGTCCAGGCTCTCGACTCAAAGGTCCCACTGGATGACGGCGTTCCTGACGTACCTCGGCGCACCAGTCAGCCGGCGGAGCGCAATCGCCTGAACCGCACGCATCCTCTTGCGCTGCGGTTCGCTGGCGAGCGCGTACCACGCCGGTGCCGCGTACGTGAGGCGGGATCTGATGTAGGTCTTGTAGACCCCGAGCTTCAGTCCGAGAGGGAGGCTCGAGGAGAGCACTGGTTTCTGCCAGCGCGCTTCTGGAATTCGCGACGTTTTTCGTAACCTGTGGCTTCATCGAAAATCTTCCGTCGATTTTGCCCCCAGGTATTTGGCCTGTGGGGCCCATTGGATATCTTGTCCGTGAAGCTCCAGAGTAGGGTCCCGCCTGTTGAGGTATCCTCCTATGTTCACGGCCTGCGTCTTCCCGACATTCACCGACAGTCTCCACGCGGCGAGCCATTCGGGGAGGGCATCAAGCGCACGCTGCATCTTGACGATGGCGTGGGTTCTATTCAGCGACGTGGTGATGTACGCCACGTCATCGGCATACAGGGCAAGCGACGCCCCCCTGCCGCCGGGATGTCGTCGGTGTATCAGGCGTAGCAGACCGGGGACAGGCAACTCCCTTGCGGGACGTCGGCTGCGATCGGACGCTCGGTGGATTCGGTGTCTTCAACCACTACTCTGAAGCTTCTATTTTCGAGGAAACTGGAGAACACCTTAACGGAACTCCGGGGCGCCGACGACTGCGAGATCTTGTAGAGAAAGCCGTCGTGCCAAACGCCTTTTCCATGTCGAGGAATACTGCACACACGCGTTCTCTCTTATTCAGAGCCGCGGTAACGGTGTGCAACACCCTCGACAGTGTAGCCGTGCTGTTCAGCGGCATCAAAAAGTAGCCTTCCACTTCTGTTGGCAGCTAGGCTATTCCACCCCGGATGCTTGCAGTTCCAGTCGCCCGCGCACACCACCGGTGTCGGCGAGTCCAGCAACTTGCGGACATCAGCCAACAGGATAGTGCCAGCGGGCGAGCGGTACACTGAATACAGCCGGAGCGGGGAGTTCTCGAGGCAGAGCTAAAGTAGCCTATTACATTTGACTTAAGTAAATTACATGTAGTATTTGATAGCGTAATTCAGAACTTGCAAATGAATTTTATTAACGCCATCTATTAACAACTCCGAAAATAAATATCTAGCAACTAACAAAACATCGATCTTCCCGTGGGAATGAGATGTTTTTCCGCGGTAAAAAGTAGCCTACGTCACTCTCCACCCTCCTAACTATCCCCACACACATAAACCTTACCATATAATAGCTTTGTTGCGACGTGAAAGCGTCACAAACAAACAAACAAACACACTTTCACATTTATAATATTAGTAAGGATAAGGAAGTAAGGATGCTATTGCAATAGCTTTACCGCGGCAGTCTCCGAGTGCCACACGTCTTTTTAGTATAATTAATACTAAATATTATGAAATTATTAACGTTGAATATTTATTATTTAATGATGCCAAAGAAGTATAACTTCGTACACGCAATTTAATTTTTTTTTATATATTATTTATTGATGTTTATAACTGGTGTTCAGTACTTAGTTGAATAGTTCCAATAATAGACAAGCGTCCAAACTTAATTTTATTTTCATGTATTCAGATTATTAACTAATGTAACTGTAAATATTATTCCTTACAGTAAGCTAGTTGCAATTTATAAAAATTCGCATATGTTACATATGTACCAGTAATGGACATACGTGTCCTTTATTGGATATTTCATAGGAATCAAGTTATGGACTGTGATATAAAATGATATAGATTTTTTGTTTTAAAAATGTCTCGTAATAAAATTATACGCCTCAACAAATGGGCTGGGCTATCGAAGCAGTAAAAAGGGTTAAAATTATCCGAAGCAAATAAATTCAATATATTGTACCTAGAATAAACTTACAAAACAAAGTTACTGGTAAAAGTCCGACTGAGTCCGTATATGCTTCTTCAGGCAAAGAAAGTTTGACAAAGAAAATTTGACCTTCAGGATTAAAAATTCTAGAACCAAAACGATTTTTGAATACATTAAAGAATTAAATTAAAACCACTTTGTCTAAAACAAGCTAAAGTTGTTCAAAGATCTTTATTCCAAAGTCGTCATGAGTTGGAAAAACATTTGCCTAATAAATGGAAAGCCCTACAGTGCTAAAACGAGAACAAATAGAAGATCACGATCATTTTTGCCGCGAATTTGCAAGCTGTGGAATGAGCTTCCTTCTGAGGTATTCCCGGAGCGCTATGACATGGGGTTCTTCAAGAAAGGTGTAAAAAGAGCTCTCCTTCAGGGCCGGCGTTGCACTGGTGACTCCCCCGGTGTTGCTTGTGTCCATAGGCGACGATGACCACTTACCATCAGGAGGCTCGTCCGCTTTTTCGTCAGCCCTTCAGGCTATAAAAAAAGAGAAGTAAATGCGTGCTATGAAAAGAGAAGAAAAATACTTGAGAAACTTACATGGAGAAAAAGTGTCAAAAGAAAAAAAAATATGACTTTGATCCAATTGCAGTTCAGTTGCAGAATTGCAATTCAGAAACATTGTCTAGGGCAATTGGATCAAAGTGGAATAAAAGAATATTGAGTTTTGGAGATCTTTTTGCCAAAATCGTGTGTTAATGAAAAAAGTCACTTGGACCCTTTGATTATATACACGTCTAGATTCCGCAATTCAAACAAAATGTCACTCAAAAAACGTCCTCAGTTTTCCGACATGTGTGAGTACCGCTCGTGTACTTATTGTAAGTGCACTGTCAAGGTGTGCGTGTGTAAGGGATGCCTGCTTCAAATTGTTCACATACCTACTTTTTCCCTATGATCTTTGCAAATTAAGGTTGAACAGAATAGGTTAAAAAGTTATTGTTTTGTATTAGTCTTATATTTATTTTATTTTATTTTATGTAAATTAATAAAATTCTACAAAAAGTAGAAAAAATAATAAAGTAACTGGTATTAAAAACATGACAGGAATTGAAATTATTGTTTATTTCTATTTTATGGTGTAGCGCAGCTCAGGACATCAGGAACTCAAGGACTTGTCGAAGAATACCAAAGGAAAAACATTAGGGTAAACCTTAGAATAATATTATAATTATTCTAAGGGGTAAACTAAATAATGTATGTACTCAAAATGACAGAAAATAATAAAAAGTAAATGGGAAAAAGGAAATAATAAGTAAATAGATTTCAACATTCATCTCTTTGTGTTTGTTTTTGGAACACTTTTATTGCTAGGCCACGATGTCTGATCTCTAAATATGGTGACATCTTATTTGCAAATATTTTTCTATAATAAGTTTTAACAGGCTTTTTTGATGAAGTTGACAATAATCACCAATATTTTTAAAATAAGTAGGTATGACCGACAAACTGACTCATTATTTTAAGAGATATCAGTTCATAACCAGAGGACGATGTTGCATTGTTGCCATATCACCCACTTTTATAGTTCTTAATTACGTACTCAGAAGCCTCAGGTGCATTCGGTTTTACACTAGTAGCCGACGCCGACCAAAACATGCGAGTCGGGATAATGCTGCCTAAGGGCGCATTCAAGTAGAGAGACTGTCAGCCAGCTCCTGCTTATACAAGCTTGCTTTATGTGGAGGTTATCTCGACGGACCAGTACCGATAAGCGCTGGCAGATCAGCATCGGTAACCAGCGTTCTACATGAATGCGCCCTAAGACGGAATGCATAATAAAGTCAATTTTTTGATGAAATAAATACTGTCGTGTTTAAATAAACATAACTTAATATATTAATATAAATAAACTTTACCTAATTAGTATTAACACTGACGTTTAGATAGATTGGAAATAAGAAAGAGCAAAACATATTTATGATACGCGTATGGCAGAGCGAGATAGATAGACGAAACCAATTTTTAGACGGCATAGCGGGCTTAGCGGGCACTTGTCAAAAATTGTCCCTCAATTTTCTCAAAATACTTAATTTAGTTTTTACATTTCTGTGTGGAATAATGTCCTTTGTAGTCTTAATTAGTGATGGTTATGTGCGGTACCTGGATGTGACTCCTCTAGATATAAAAACCACCAGGAAGGCGTCGCGCTCGGCAGTGACGTTTCGTTCAAGTGATACAATTGCCGATCTTTAGTTATATAATAAATCTATGGTATTAACTTATTAGGTTAACTTTATTTACAGGATTTTATAATTTAATACTTATTTGTAATTTAAGTATCTCCCGTAAATTCGGCGAATCCCCTAGTAATAAACAGGCAACACTCGCTAATCAGAATATAACGAAATAAAAAATCATGTTTTCTTTCAACTTTGTGATTTATTTAAAAAGCTTACTTATGAAGAGTAATCTTTTTGTTATTACAAGGTTTTTCCACACAATTGCGAAACAATTTCATTGCACAAACCGGCATAATTTATGTTTTTTCGGGAGCACTTTGTCGCTAAGCAACACAAATGACACTGACCTACGTGTCAAGCAAGTCTAATGTTGGACTTTATAGGAGCCGTTCGGTAGAGCCGATTGCGGAATCTAGACCGTGTATATAATCAAAGCTTGGACCACTCTGGTTCTACCTTACACATAAAATGTTCTTAAACTGTCCATAATTGGGGTGTTTACTAGATTTTTTTTATAGCCTAAGCAGGCAAACGAGCAGACGGGTCACCTGATGGTAAGTGATCACCGTCGCCGATGGACATTGGCAACACCAGGGGCGCCACCAAAGCGTTGCCGGCCTCGAAGGAAGCGATAGACCCGCTTCTTGAAGGACCCCATGTCATAGCACTGTGGGAATACTGAGGAATGAAGTTCGTTCCACAGTTTACACGTACGCAGCAGAAAATGACGTGAAAAGCGAACTGTGGACGAACGCCAGGTATCCAGGTGGTGTTGGTGGAACCTGGCTTTATCCCGTGAAGTGCGGTGGCGAAAGTTAACCGCAGGTATTAAGTTAAACAGTTCCTCAGAACATTCCCCGTTATACAGACGGTAGAAGACACAGAGAGAGCCCACATCTCTCCGCAGTTCGAGTGGATCTAAACCGTCTGTGAGCTTGGGATCGTCGACAAGACGAACAGCTCGCCGTTGGATACGGTTAAAAGGATCCACTTGGCAAGCCGGGGCCCCAGCCCAAAGGTGGGAGCAGTACTCCATGTGAGGTCGGACTTGTGCTTTATAAAGCAACATGTTCAGGCATGAAGTACCGCTTAGCTCTGTAGAGCACCCCTAACTTCTTTGAAGCCAGTTTAGCCTTACCCGCCAAATGGTCCCGAAACTGAACATCATTCGAAATGTCGACACCTAGGATCCCAATGCTCGTAGAGATGTTAAGGGGAATGCTCTGAAACTGTGGTGCTATGACAAATGGGGTTTTTTTAGCGGTTAACGCGCAAACTTGTGTCTTCTCGGGGTTGAATTGGACTAAATTTAGTCTGCCCCATTCCGAGACCCGCTCCAGAGATGTCTCGACTTCCGACACAAGTTTTATCCTCCTCTCCTCAATCTGCACCCGAGACATATTTGCAAGGCCTGTGTACCGGGCATCACCCGTACTGTCATCAGCATAGCAATGGATATTCTCGATGTCGAGCAAATCATTGATATGCATGATGAACAGTGCGGGCGACAGCACAGAGCCTTGTGGGACGCCAGCGTTTATGGGCTTAGTGTCCGAGCAGGTACCGTCGACAACGACCCTGATGCTCCGCTCCGATAAAAAGCTGGTGACCCATTTGCATAAAGACTCGGGTACTCCATAAGAAGGCAGCTTAGACAATAATGCCTTGTGCCACACCCTGTCGAAGGCCTTCGCGACATCCAAACTTACAGCCAATGCTTCACCTTTGCTCTCAATTGCTTCCGCCCAACAATGAGTAAGGTACACAAGAAGATCACCAGCAGATCTGCCGTGGCGGAAACCGTATTGACGGTCACTGATCAACTGGTGATCCTCTAGGTACCGGAGCAATTGGGTGTTAATTATTCGCTCCATTAGTTTGGAGAACAAAGAGGTTATTGCAATTGGTCTGTAGTTAGATGGGTTTGACCTGTCGCCCTTTTTGGGAATAGGGTGGACAAGAGCTACCTTCCAAGAAGACGGCACGATGCCGGCAGAATAGGAGAGCTGGAATAGGCGCGTTAAAACCGGGGTCAACTCCGGAGCGCACGTTTTTAGCACAAGAGCAGGTATACCATCCGGCCCACTCGACTTATTGATGTCGAGGGAGAAAAGAGCTTGACGCACAGCATTTTGATTAAAACGCACGTCAGGCATCAGCTCATCACACCGCGAGCGCGAGATGGTAGGCGGTGCTTTTCCCCCGTCATCAAAAGTTGAGTTCGACGCAAAGAGTGTGCCCAGGATATCGGCTTTGTCTTTGGCGGTATGGGCCAGGGTACCGTCTGCTCCGCGCAAAGGTGGAAGGGACGATTCACAGAAGTTGCCCTGTACGGCTTTGGCTAGAGACCAAAAGGCCCGACTACCACATGGATAGCCTAGAAGTCTCTTGCCTGTTCTGTAAATGTGCTTGAACTTTGCCCTGGTGATTTGCTTTTTAGAGGACCGGGAGGCAGCATTAAATTTCTTCTTCAGCTGAGATGCATCAGCACGACGGAGATCGCGTGCCTTTACCCAATCCTGGTAAGCAGATTGCTTTAGGCCACCAGATTTAGGCTAGATAAGATATTTTTGGATTTAAATTACGCTTATAAAACTGTAAATGGTATTTTAACAATAATGATAACGTATTTTTTCCCCCAATTTTAGTACGGTCCACATTTTATTTTTGAAATGAACATTTTTTCGTGGCCTATGCCCATATAAATAAATCACGTACTTACTACAGCAGCGCACGATTTTTGCATCTTACTATTATGTCTGTTGCAGGTTGCAGTCAACGGTATATTTAATTTACCCGTAACTGAACGAATCCGACACTAACGGATGGTCCAAAATAAAATACAGATCCGTATAAACTACATCCGTATCTGTCTTCAGATACATAATTTCATAATTATTATCCTTAATATCCCTGATGTAAGCGCACGCACGAATGTATGTAAAAGTAATCCACGCTAAACGAATGGCGAAGAAGTACGTATTTATAGTCGGCGCAATCATAAGATTCCGATATGACGTCTGTCAAGTATGAACACAAACTAACCTTGTATGGACGTCTTCAACTTACTTATTACGGAAATATATTTTTTTGATTTGAACCCCTGGTAATGATACTATGAAGTGAAGATATTTCGTAGTGAATGGATAGGTCACTTTGGTTAAATTATGCAATGCACTATTTACTATTCATATACAGTATACAGTTTATATTTATTATCAATGCAGCTTTATAAGTAGGTACATAATGTACTTGTGAATCCACCTCCTCTTCGCTTTGGAAAATTGTTTTTATGTTTACAGATAATAAACACTTCTTCCCATTTTTGCAACATATTTTATTGGTACATCGCTTCTATTGCTCATAGCATGATGTTATAAAATTACCCACAGTTTGTTAAATATTTTAATTAGGCATTAGTCCGTAATATTAAACGCAAGTAACTAGCGGGTTAAACGAATTGGAGTAATATTGTTTACTTACTACGAGTATTTAGATAGGTACTTACTTACTTATACGTACTTACATAGGTAAATACTAGAAATTCTGGCGAAATATGTAAACCATCCCTGCTTGTTTTTTATTTGTGTTATTTATAAATTGTATAAATAATTTAATTTTATTTTAATCAGTTTACATCATAAATTGTGTAAAATTTAACAAATATTTAAGACGTCACTACAATGTTTTATAAGGAGGCTGGATTTATAGTTATGTGACCTCTTGAAACAATTTATGAATCGACCATAATCGATACATTACTATAATCGAAAGTATGTGCTACCATGTCACACCCAAAATACAAATAGTTATAGATTCCTTAATATATATAAAGCATTGCGATTTTTCGTAGCTATTATAAATTCCCGATACATACGTTTTTAAGCCTTTTCCATTCAAATCGGATAATTATTAACCGTTTAATAGTTTCTTCGTTTTCACTAGATTAATGAAATTTCCATTTTAATAACTAATATAATTTCCTCACCTTAACTTACTAGTCAAATTGCCTTATTATCCCTTTCGGTGTTAATCTCAACGCTACATCTGTTTTTAACTGATTTTAAGAAAACAATCAGAGATCGGTTTATAAATTATCGTTCCGAACTTAATTAACGAAACGATTAGAAAGTCTTATTACTTATAATCGTTTAATTTTATAAATCGGTTTATTTAATGCATCGATTTTTGTTGTACTTCACTATTGTCACTGTGATGACAGCCGTCATATCGGAATCTTATGATTGTGCCGACTATAGCACTTTAGTCTGTCATATTATAGTAGGGCCATTTTAATAGGCCACATTTGACAGTTCGTCAAAATTTTACAAAGTAACCTTGTAAGGGAGGCACCCCATAGTATCTAATACATTCCATACTAGATATTGTTAAACTTTTTACACTTAAAAGTAAGGAACTGACGTCGTTACAAAGTTACGTCAGTGAACTCTTTTTCTTTTTAAATATCAGGGATGGTACCGAAAGAAAATGATGAGTAGATAAGTTGAATTCGAGAAGTCGAACTAATCGTCAAAAAGTATTTTACGATTACAAAATAAAATGTATTTTAATACAAACAAAATTTATTTTATTACATTTAAGGCCAAAAAATATGTAATCATTCATTTATATAATAACGTCTGGCTCACAAGTCAGTATCTAGAAACGTGAAATGTTACAAAAAAGTCATGATTTCATTTCGCGCCATTATTTGACGCATTATTTTTGTCATTTTTTTTTAGTCGTTGTGTGAACTGTGCGCTTATTAATACTTTTTATAACAATCGCATTCAATTTACAGATGTTTGAAGTCCTTATCGATTAATTAAATTAATCGATGTTTTTCAGCAGGTTACCCTCACTATAAAGCAAAGACAAACAGTTGTCATATGTGGCCTATTAAAATGGCTCTACTTTAGTCTTCCAAATTATATCTACAAGCAACCACAAGCAACATAATAGAAATAATACTCTGTGGTATTTTCTTCACGTCACTGTCACTGTGACAGGGAATTTGACAACTTCACTCACGAATTCACGAATTTAAAAATTTTTGATTTGATTTGTCATTGTCATTTGATTGTTTCACTTTTCAGTTCAGTCAGTGTTTCTCTGCCTGAGTGACTGTCTAATTGTCTATAGCTATAGTGTTCTTCTGTGGACTGTCGTTGGCACGTCGGCTACTATTGTATAAAATAAACTAAATATAAAAACAGTTAGCTGTGTTCTACGTTTTGGTAATTTTCATAATATTCATAAGAGAATTGGTGACTTCAATCAAATAAACCGAGGAATCTGAGGTATTATTGGTATTATTTCAAGCTTGTAGAGGAAAGTAAGTCATTGGCTCTTTGTTTTATTTTCATAAAAAGCCGATTTTCGTGTCGAAGTTATAATAATGGCATAACAATTTATTTTAATGTTAGCTCCCAGGATATTCCTTTTATAAACACCAGCTTATATTATTTATGAATAGAAAATGAGATATAAAATATTTGTACTTATAATTTAAATCCAAAATCATTCAAACCACATCAAATTTATTCTGCACAATAAAAATAACCACCACTCAATTCGGTTGGTATTATGAAGTGCTTGATAAATGTTTAAAATATATGTGATATTCCTTTTTAGCTCTACAATGAGGTGGACAGTGCATCTTGAGGGAGGGCCTCGACGTGTAAATCATGCTGCAGTCTGCATTCGGGAAAAAATTTATTCCTTTGGTGGATATTGTTCTAGTGACGAATATAAAGACTGGGAACCAATCCCCGTTCATGTGTTAAACACTAACACATTGAGATGGTCACCCGTTGTCTACAAACGAAGTGATCTAATACCTTTTCAACGTTATGGACACTCGACAGTACCATATGGAGAAAAGGTAATATATTTTAGTTTAAAGTGCAATAACTTACATTAATACTATAATTTTATGCTTCAGTGTGTTTGAATATAAAGTTATTTTACTACATACTTCTTATATTGTTATATTTTTCAGGTTTATATGTGGGGCGGTAGAAATAATGCAGTTGCATGTGATACTCTGTCTTGTTTCGATACCGAAAAATTAGAGTGGTCAAACCCTAAAGTAACGGGGTCCATACCGCATGCCAAAGATGGACACTCTGCTTGTATTATTAAAAATAAAATGTATTTATTCGGAGGGTTTGAATATTTAACTGATCAGTATTCCCAAGAAGTTCATTGCTTAGATTTGGACACCATGTCTTGGTCATATTTACGTCCATCGGGTACCCCGCCTTCTCACAGAGACTTTCACACTGCAGTAGCTTATAATGATAGAATGTATATATTTGGTGGGAGGGGAGATCTTAACAGCCCATATAACTCCCATGAAGAAATATACTGTCCACAAGTATATTATTTAGACACCACTAAAAACATGTGGGTAACCTGCAAGGCAAAAGGAACATGGCCTGAAGGTCGTCGGAGCCATTCTGCTTGTAAGTAATGTAATTTTATTAGAAACTAGCTCTTACCCGCGGCTACGGCCGCATGGTCAAAGGAATATAACAATTAGTTGCTTAACCAACACCATATATACGTTTAACGCCATCTATTAACAGCTTTCGAACTAAATATCTAAAAACGTCGATTTTTCATGGGAATGAGATGTTTTATTGGGGTAAAAAGTAACATGCGTCACTCTTGGCCTTCCTAACTATCACCACACACATAAACTATACCCTATAATAGCTAGGTTTCGACGTGAAAGCGCCACAAACAAACAAACAAACTAAGTAACAAACACACTTTCACATTTATAATATTAGTATAGAAGTATAGATAGTATAGATTATTTATTTCACATAATAAATACAAATATATAACACATTGTTATTCTTTTTATATCTTTCCAGGGGTGCATGGCGATTACATGTACATTTTTGGTGGTTTTAATGGAAATATTAAAACTCATTTCAATGATATATACAGATATTCATTCACAACAAATACTTGGGAACATGTGCAAGCAAATGGAGTTGAGCCTTGCAAAAGACGGCGTCAAGCTTGTCTGTTATACAACGACAAAGTGTACATGTTTGGAGGCACAAGGTAACTTTTTTATGAACTTATGAGAAATTAAGTAGTTTTATAAATTATAAACCAAATTATACTTAGTTGGGAAAATACATAATAGATGGTATAAAAATGAGGAATAAAACAAAGCATCTTTTCATTACAAAGTAATTGCCACATTGTTGTTACTTTTTTTCTGAGTAACTCAAACAAGATATATATCAATGCACAGAATCCAAACATAGATAACTATCTTCCTATTGTATGCAGTTAAAAATAGATGTAGGTATAAATTATTATTTAAAAATCAGAAAAATCTCCATATTTCTATCAGTTAAAGCGCCTTACCATGGTCTGAACTAACTTTTTTACCTTGAAAATTGATTGGCTAAGCACTAAAAGGATATTATAAATTGATACCGGATGCCTAAACAAATACTTCTAAGGAATTTCAAAATCCAAGCTGTAAGTTACATTCTGCAGCTAAAGCAATGAGTCATATTACTGTGTTTAATAAAATAACTAAACCAAAATTCATATTACTAATAAACCCGCCCTCACTTCTCTTCGAGTAAACCAGTCTCATATATGCCACATCTGGAAATGACAAGTATATCACCACATTATGTTAAGTGAAGCATACAATACAATGCAATATTAACGTTTTTATAATTTGTCATTTTGATCTCAATTTTATAGTAAGTCTATGAACTTGTGAACTTAGCTTTATTATTCCCATTGCGTAACTGCACCTTTCTATTTTGTAACTGTCCAATGTTTTTTGTGTTGAATATTATGGTATGTTTTAATTATTTTGTAGGGTACCAGCTTAGATTATTAAGTAATTCGTAAAACATTTTGGTTAAGGATTTTTATGTAATTACATGTGAGCTTTCGAATAGTTTTACCACTATTTTATGTAAAAAAATCAAGGCTGTTTTACTTAAAAGTTACAAAGTGGATTAAAATTTAAGATTAAAAGTTTAATTAATTAGTGTTAGACACATAAATTTATGTAAAACGATAAACGTAATGTTCTTGATATCATAAATAAGGAAACTCGTGTAATAAAACACCTATGTTATTGTTAAATTTCGTTTAAAAAAGTAACAATGTGGAACATTAAACCCCACTCCCCTGTTAAAAATATACAATTATTTCCAGTAAAGTTATTTTTTATTTATTCACTAGCTTTTGCCAGCGGCTTCGCCCGCGTGAATTTCGTTTAAACTTCACCCCTTTATTTCACCCACTTAAGTGTCATAAACGTAAGAGTAGATAAAATATAGGTACCTATACTTAATCAGAAAGCTTCGAACTGCTAAGCTATCGGGAGTTACACGTGTTATTGTGAGTCAACCATAAAAGATAGACATAATTATGCTGTCGTGGAATATTTTTTATATAATTTTAAGGAGAACATTTCCGTCATACATGATTTCTGTGTAGCTTTAACCATTAAGGTTGCACACGCGACGGAAGCTTAAAAAATGGAATAACTTCTCCCGTTTCCCCAACATTTCCCTTCACTGCTCTGCTCCTATTGATTGTAGCGTGATGAAAAGTATACTATAACCAGCGCGGGAGTATGAAAAATAATTGTACCAAGTTTCGTTAAAATCCGTCGAGTAGTTTTTGTTTCTATAACGGTTATACATCAGACAGACAGACAGACAAAAATTTTACTGATTGCATTTTTGGCATCAGTATCGATCCCTAATCACCCCTGATAGTTATTTTGGAAATATATTTAATGTACAGAATTGAACTCTCTACAGATTTATTATAAGTATAGATTTTACATATTTATTAAAGTTTAAGTTATGCTGCATCCATTAAAAAGATTATCTTTAATATATTATAATGTGTATTTTTTTTCTCCATTTTGTAACCGGGACATATTTTTACGAAAACGCCCATATATTAGTGAATACCGCACCCAAATCGGTTAAGCCGTTTTTGAAATTAGCGCGATCAAAACCACAGACAAATATTTTAGTAATCTTCGTTTTGGGTTCTATTGCTTTAATAAATAGGTACCTGGTACCTGTTATTGTTTTTCCCATATATCTAAAATATACAGACAGAGCTCAGTTATAGATTTAGAGATGGTTTTGACCTCGCAACAATGCGACCTAGGTACCTACTTGTAGCAGTTCAGTACCGAGGGCGTCCGGGCTGAAACAAGGATATTAGCAATCCCGATGCAAGATTGCAATTTATAAATTCATAACATGTTGACGTGGTTATTTTTGTTGCGTAATTTTGTTTCGTTTTACCGACAAGTTAACAGAGGTCTAAATTATTTATTCAAAAATACGTCAATTGCGTTGTATCGGAATAGTTTGACACATTTCCTACGTTATAAATTACAAAATCCCTGTCCATCTGATAAAATGAGTGCGCAATGGTCAATACTTTTTATCCGATCAACAACGTGTCGTTGAGTCCTGGTCAGGCTACAATGAAAGTCTGCAACCGAGTTTTAAAATTTAATATTTTTTTTCTTAAATGCCAATTTCTATTGTCAGACTCATAAGTTTATTGGGAATGTAGGTACCTACCTATAGTAGGTATGAGAAATTATACCGACGAATAACGTGAATTTTTAAGAAATTTAATGATATTGTTGTGGTTTTCATAGTTTTAATCTACAAATTATCTACCAAAGTCCTGAATTTCGTCGTTATTTTCTTTCGGCATGCTGGAATATGAGATAACTAGAGAATCGCCCACGCTTCGCTTCGGGACCCGTAGGTAACAGACGCGTAGGTCCCGTTCCCATAGGAATATCGGCTAAAAAGTAGCCTATAATTATGATCTGGAACATCAAATATAACGTTTGCATAAATTATATGTAGTATTTGATAGCGTGATTAAAAACTTGCAAATTGCAAATGAACTAACGCCATCTATTAACAACATTCGGAACTAAATATCTAGCAACTAACAAAATATCGATCTTTCCATGGGAATGAGATGTTTTTCCGCGGTAAAAAGTTGCCTACGTCGCTCTCCACACCCCTAACTATCCCCACACACATAAACCATACCATATAATAGCCAAGTTGCGACGTGAAAGCGTCACAAACAAACAAACACACTTTCACATTTATAATATTAATAATAGTATAATATGTAGTATGGATTTTGTACCTACCTAATTATACTAATGCGCTAACAGTAGTTAGTAAAATCAAAGTTCTGAATAAAAAAGTATTAAAATTGTAAAGGTATTACACTCAAAATTTGATCCTTGTAATTGCATAATTTCCAGGTAGTAGCGGTAAATATAAATCAGTGTAAATATGCATTGTATGTAGGTATTAAGTTACAGCTAATGTAGGTCAACCAGGTACCTATGTATTTCCAATTAGAGGTCAGTCCGAGAAAACAGTCGACTGTGTTCGCCGATATGGAATATTTAATGACACTTATCATTAAAAATAAATTCTTCGCCACCTTTCCCATTGCAATGCTCGATTTTCCTCTCATAACATAAGTAAGCCATCACTTTGACAAAGTGCGGGTGGACAGAATTAATTCACTTTTGATAACAAGGAGGTTTCTTCACGTTTTCTTTCATGTGAAATTTAATCTTAATCTATAAAATCGAAAGGTCAAAAAGACCGCATAAACGGATTTGTAAAGATTAAATTTGACGGGGAGGTCATATATAGGTAGTATACGTCCGCTAAAAGGGGTTAAATATTGGTTGAGAGTTTGTTTGTAAATCGGTCGTATGTAATTCACGCGGACCAGTTGTTAATTATGCGTGCAGGATAGGAATCCAAACAAATTTTGCCCTGGCGTTTCAATCTCATAGATACCATCTACCAATTGGTAATTAAGGGGTTAAAAGTAAATAATTTAATTTTTCAGTCCTTGGTCGTGTGCGCGGCCCCTAATGCAAACTCAAGAAAATACCGAGGATGGCGAGACGGAAATATTAGTAGACAACAGTGACCTGCACGTATTAGACTATAGCCCCTCCCTAAAAATACTATGTCTCATGAGCGTGCTAAAGTACAAACTCAACACAAAATGTCTTCCCTGGAATATCCAGTAAGTTAAATTGTAACATCTGAGCTAGATACAAATAATATATTAATTACATTAAGCTCACATAACTCAGCTTTCCTAACGACGAAAATAAATCATAATACGCACATCATGTTGAAAATTAAAGGTGCGTGCAGGATTTGAACTTTAGTCCCCTGATTCGGGAGACAAACAAAACGTTCAGATCACTTGGCTATTACTTGCTCTGTAGAATGTAATAATATAAAAATATACGTACATTTATTTTACAAATTGTCGTATTTTAGGTTTTATACCGATTGTCAATATTGTTTTAAAATCCACTTAAAAAGTGTCAACATATCCGTGTCAATGATGTTTTTTGTGTTTCAGAATGGACATCGTAGTTATGACCTCACCAAACCATATTAGCAGACCAGTCAACCAGTCGGGTTGAATATACCATAGAAATTGATTTTTGTATGTTAAACTCTAATGTTCACTCGTTTATGTGAAGGTAAGATAAAATGCTGTCATCAATAACAAACCTATTTATGAATGTAGCAACTTAGCCAATTCGCACATTAAAATAAGAATTACTCTGTCTAAAGATCTTTTAAGTGTTTGTGTAAATCTATTGGCTCCATGTATGTTTATGTCTCAGGTTCAAAATTAGCAAAAATATTAATTTATACGATACGTGCGTATGCGTATTCAATTTTGATGTGAATATGAAATCATACTTGATAAACAGTGTAGACATAAAATTGATGTTAATCGCGCTCATACTATTTAATTTTAAAGAATGAAATAGCATAGGTACATTTCATAAAGATACTTGCACGTTTCTTTTAAAGTTTACTTGTTTTGAAATTTTACTTATATGTCTTGAATGTCTTTAGGTAAATTTGTATCAGACATCCGAAAAATTTACAAGTGCCTGAAGCATGAAACACTACAACATTTCTTCATAAATAAAAAGAGCGAAAAAAAATAATTTTCAAAATTATTGTATTAAATACAGTACTTATTTGTTATTACACTAAAATGTAGCGAATAGTAGAATTACAAATTCTTAAATTACAAGAAGTGAAACAGTCGCGTTGTTAGCCCAGATGTTATACTTTAATATTTTAAATACAATATTATAATAGTACCTAGTTGTTAGTTATACTTTACTTTGTATAATATACTTTGATACTCATACTTTTTTAAAATTGCGTTGATGTTTTTTAATTTGATAAAGTATAATAAAAATGGTAATATTTCGTTATAAATATCGGTGTTTTTTCAATACCCTAAATTCACTTTTGCTTGATTCAAAATGTCTTTCTAGCTATTGCTTAACTGAACTTGATAATGCCAATATTATTTGCAATTTGACTTTTGAATTAGGAATCACAAGCTACGGCAGGATAGCACGCAGAAAAACGTTAAACCGAATAATTGTATTATTCGGCCGACATCTAAGCGAGGCCTAACAAATCTACCAACAACTTTGCAAAATGTTGGAATTTACAAATGTAAAATTAATGTAGAAGTTTAAGTAAAAGCTGACTAGAAAAATAAAAACTGCGAGGTTGTCATTTATAATGACAAAAAATCGTATTGTGTGACGTTAAGTAGCCGGAAATTAAATAACTTACAGAATAAATTATTTAGTCTAAGAATACGTTATTAATTAAATTTACCTAGATGTACAAGTTATGCCGACTTTCTGCGGCGTTTTAATGAGCTTAATCATTCTAAGCTTTAGAAAATTCACTTCATTTTTATTTTTCTTGTCTAGCTTTTTAAATAATTAGTCGAAATTACTCATTAACGAGCAATATATTTCCTCCGGTTGTAATTGTCATAATCGTTATTGATTTATAATAATTTGGGTAACGGAAATTGACATATTTATTTTCCTTTTCCTTGTCTTTTTAAAATATTGCTCGCTAACGATGTAATCTTAAAAATATTGCAATAAGATTTTCTCTAGTCATATAAATGATATAGTACTAAGATACCCTTGTAAGTAGGTATATATTTTATAACTAAACAAAATTTTAATTAGTAATGGCACATCAAAACCAACAATAGGTATAATCCGTGCGCGACCAGGGAGGTAAGGAACCTTGTAAATAGGGTTGCAACGATATATCGGAAAACCGATAATATCGATAATATTCAAGCGGGCACATCGATATTTTATCGATGTTCGCGTTATAACCATACGATAATATCGATATCATATCCGAAGAAAAAAATCGATAATTCACGACCTTAGATAAATCTGTCTGGGCTTTGAACATTAGCCTTTTCTTACAATATAAACAAATGTTTTTACTTTATTTATCCTGATAATATTAATCTTTTGAGCCTGTGCTGATAGTTTTCTGGATAAAAGATTGATTGAATCCGAATTTTCGGAAGGAACGACATAAATAATTGCATTAACTAAAATTAAAATAAGACGACGCACCGTATGTGGGAGGGAGGATGTTAATGAAAGTTATAAGTACTGTATACATACATTTATCGTATTTACTAATACAGGGGTTCCCAAACTGTGCGCCGCGGCGCCCTGGTGCGCCGTAGAAAGTAAAGAGGGGCGCCGTGAGTCGTAGTCGATCCACATAATAATAATCGAGTATCTTTTATTTGGCGCTCGCATTGGTAAATACATCGTCGTAAAACCCCTTTTCGACCAAAATGACACGAAATTTTAAAATTTGTAACAATTAGGTACCTATATCTTTGGACTGTTTCTTTTACAAATTCAATAGCTAACTTGGGTAGGGCGCCGAGACAAAATACTAATCTTTAAATTGCGCCGCGAGCTGAAAAAGATTGGGAACCCCTGTACTAATACATAAGCATCTAATTCATTGCAATTGCATGAAAATAAATCTTATAAAATTTCAACAGATTTTGACTTTCCCCGTTTTTTTTTGTAAGCCCTTTTTTTATTAGTAAATCAAAATAAAAAATATACCTGAAAATACGTCAATTTACCCCCGGAGAAAATGTTCCACAGATTTTGGAAACGCTTAGTTCAAGGTTTCAAGGAACTGATAATGACGTCAACTCGTGTATACTTATAAACATGTTATTGTGTTCCAATTCATTCATTACAATTGTTAATTTACTGTAATGAACTTGACTTACTGTGTCCAGGGAATGCGACATATAACTTATGTAGGTATGTATGTAGTTACTTAATATGTACCTAATTATTCGCACTGTAATTAAATTAGGTAAGAGAATCAGTGTGTAAAGCGGCGGTCCTTACTAATTGAGTTGAAGTAAAAATAGTACATAATGTTAAATGGAAAAGAAACCACATTTGTTGGACCGTGACTAGTGATGCGCCAGCTAAAGATTATCGTTATCGAGTGATTTTGAATCCTATTTTCAGAAGTTCAAGACACAATTAATTTCGTTAGAACCACAAGGAGACTACGGTATGTGCTGCGCTGTAGCATACCATGGCACTACACCATTATCTTTATCCAGGCTAGTCAACATCTCGGAGGAGATCTACAGATTGCGAGATATACCTACGGTGATCTCGTTGAAAGTTGAAACTATGGTTTTCGTCGATTTAACGACATCAACGAGCAGAATCATCCTTCTCTCGGCAGCACCAGTACGCGGAGTCTAGGGACGGAAGATTCCTAACCATTTCCGTATTATAATCTTCTCAACTTACCATGGCCACTATTGAGCACGGGTCTCGTCTCAGAATGAGACGGTTAAGACTATAGTCGACCACACTAGTTAAGTGCGAATTGGCGGACTTAAAAAACGCAAACTCAAACGTGTCTTCGAGTTTTGCGAGGTTTCCGACATACAGGTTTCATATCTTTCCTTCCGATGTTTTCCTTCATCATTATAGCGACATTTAAATGCTTAAAATGCACGTTATTGTCGTATTATATGATTAGGAAATACAAAGACTTAATATTTACAATTTCTGTATTCAAAAGTTTACACATCCTCCTTAACAACATGTTTTTTCCGTTCTGCGACGTGCGGTACCGCGCCGGGCTTGCTGTGGGCGCGTCTGTTGGCTTCCTTGCGTTTGTTCTTCTCTCTGATGGTCTTGAGCTCCTTCTGCGCATTCATTATATGTTTGGGTACATGCCTATGTCGCGCTATCCGTTTTATCTGTGGATGACTACAAAACTTCTCCTTCAATGCTTCTGCATAGTTCAGTGCAGTCCGTTCCCTTGGTTTTAGCTGGAAAAATAAGTTAAATCAGGATTTAGTGATGGGGAAATGTTACTCTTTAAAGCTACTAAAATGTTAAATCCAAAGTGGCAATTGCTGTGATGATTTTAGTGCTTTTTTCTCGTGATTGTTCTTACTCAGATTTCAATAATATTACTTGTACTGTATTCATACTGCAATATCTGATTTAATTAATCTCACAGCATCTACAAAATCATAATGACCGTATAAAGGGATATAAATTCTCATTGCAGTTAAATACTTACAACTCCAAGCTTCTCTGATGCTTTTGCTTTCCACATTCTAATATTCATCTCATCAGACCCTGTTAAAATATACTTATTATCTAGTGACCATTTCACACAAGTCAGTCTTTGCATTCTTTTTGTATGATATACATCCCTTGAATGCCCTTTTAAACTCTCAAATATTCTAACTGTTTTATCATAGCTTCCGGCAACAAATTCTCTGCCCGTTGGTGCATAGTCAACATCAATTACAGCAGATGTATGGTCCATATGAATGTTGACTGGATGCTTCAGTTTTCTAACATCAAATGTGTACAAGCTGAAAATCACAAAATGATTAATTATTTTACTATCAAGTTGTTTTGGAAAGTTGTTTGCTTTTTGGTAACATAAGAAATAAATAACTAAAAATAAGAAATTCTGCAACAAATATTGTTCATACTTGTAGTCCTCATTAGCCACAGTGAATATGAATGCTTCCATTGGATTCCATGAGAGTGCATTGGATCTAAGCTCCATAACAACTTTTCTCAGAGGTCCAGATTCACGGCAATCATACAAGATAATACTCCTGTCACTGGCACAAGATGCAAGTAGATTGTTTTCTACCTGTAACATTAAGTTACCTGTCTATATATGTAAATACAGAATCTTATCATAATGGCATTACTGTTAAGCATTAAGCTTAACAAAGCTAAAACTTTGTTTTATTACTAGTTCTAATCTCAGAAAGGATAAATCAATTTGGGTGCGGTTTTGCACTGATATATTATAGTAAGAGCATAGATTTATTTCAAATGGTTAATAAAAAAAGTTATGTCAGTTTAAATTATCATATCAAACATTTCCGAAATGTGCTACTAAGGGACTGATTGCCTGAAACAAAGCAAGAGCAGAATTACAAGCACAAAATAAAAATAATGTTTAAAATGAGTTGCAAAGTAAATAAGTACCTGATTGAAAGCAACATGCTGTAGACTGTCAACTCCCCACTTGAAAACTTTGATAGGTTCGCTTCTTGTGTTTTCCCAGAGCTGACAATGTTCCCCACAAGTTGCAAACATTGGCTTAGACCTGTGATGAGTGACACCGGACACAACAGACATACTGAGCAAAGTATTGACAGGTTCTTCATCATCAGTAGAATTTACTTCTGATTTCCAGGTTTTAATTGTTTTGTCATCACCAACAGACAGGAATGTATCTCCAACAGGCGTGAAGCAGACTGAACGAACCCAACCTTCATGTGCAATGAAATTTCGTGTACACTTTCTTATCGCCAAGTCCCATAGACGAATTTCACCATCAAATGCTCCACTAGCTAATACTGCTAGCCTGTTTGGATGTTTAGCTAAAGTAGAGACGCCATCATGATGTCCGTCCAGATTTCCAATGAAGGGCTTGGCAAAAACTCTTTCTAATTTCACCGCATTTAAAGCTCTAACGTATTCGCGAGGCGCTTCTAATGGATGAAGATTTGGGTCGTAGTTTCTGGGTACTGTTAAAATAAATAAGATTTATAAATTTTGAATAACTCTAGCAGCTAACCGAATACCTACCATGTGAAAGTCATATACAATACTTTTGTGGATATCCCTTTTCGTAGCTCGCATGTAATCTTCAGGATTTCGACTAATTACTTTTATCTTAGGTTTTGACATGTTTGGCGCAAAATTTTCAAACACTTGTAGTACAAATAGTACAGGTAAAAATAATATTAATAAGTAATTTATTGTACGCTTTCTAACTAATTGACACAGGATTTATAAAAACGTTTATTTTTTCAATATTTCCAAGATTCAACACCAAACCAAACCAAAGCCACATGTACAGTGGTCTCGAATCTCTCGAATCTCGAACGTAAAAGTGCGAAATCGGTAGAATTGCCCACTAAAATCGGTATATTTGAACTAAAAATCGGTAGATGTCAAAAAATATACAATATTCAATCAAATTCGTCTTAATTACAAAAGATAAACTTATAGACTAATTTATATACATCAAATACACCTAATTAACCAAAAAGATAAAGATTAAAAGCTATTTAAATTCTATGTAAAATTACTAAACACATATATACAGGCTAGATAAACACAAAAATTTTTTTTGACGCTATACAACAGTTAGAAGTTAAGCCAGTACAAGATTTTATTTTCGAAAATTTATAAATTACCTACCTACTTACTGAGCATGCATCATCTACATCTAGTTAATTTTCCGCCACAAGAAAAATATACTTAACTTGACCTGTATTTATTTTCTTTTCTAATAATATTTTTTATGTACAAATGAGTGTACAGAGTAAGAAACTATGTAAAACTGTTTGATTATAATCATATTATAAATCTAATCATTAATAATTACTTATTATTACAACATAAAATAATAGATAATAAAAAAAATACATAAAAATAAATCTGTCGATCTGAAACCCTTAACTTTTTCTCAAGTCGATCTTCACAGCAAAAAGTTTGGGCACCACTGCTATACTATTGTATTATACTATACTATTGTAGTATACTATTTAATGAAATGAAATCAGAATTTCTGTTCATATTTATATGAACAAGTGTAAGTGAGTAAATTTCCAAGCGGGAAACCCCTTATAGTAGGTACAATGCAAATTTTTAGGCGGGCACGGTGACTTGGACAAAAAATAATATTTTTGTCTTTCACGTAGATTTTGTAACTGTCAATCTCGTTCTTTCAAGTGAATCTACTGGTTCTAAATCTATGGTTGAGGGATTCCCCTTTCCCATCGTAAAACATAAATGAAATGGGGTGCCAACTTAAAATTTTCGTAAAATCGGTAGAAAAGTCGGGAAAATTTACACGTATTCACTAAAATCGTGGAAAAATCGTTGCATTTCGGTAGAACAGAGCCCATTTCGGTAGAAATACCGAAAAATCGGTAGGTTCGAGACCACTGTCACATGTATTTGACGGATAATCCGTCTGACGGATCACCCACGGCAACAGCGAGACAGTGTCACAGTGACAAAGCTGACATGTAGAATATATTGTCGTGACGTGACAACAAGATTGTCACTCACAGTGACAATCTGACATGTATGTTTTGACAATTTTTCACGGTCACCATAGAATATACACCGGGCGCATTCCAGTTAAACGACGATAACGCTCAAAGCATCCCTCAAACCTTTCCGCTTGGCGATTACGTTGGTTCGTTTAGTGCGCAGTGATGATATTGTTATTGTCATGGACGATGTCATAATTTTTGATCACAACGACCTATCTGAATTTATTTTTTTATCGGAAAGAGTCGGAAAGAAGAGAGAAAACTATGTATTTGTAATGGTATGATTCCACTTAAATAGTGTGCAGGACATTTGTTCACAAACATTGCAAGTGGAAGCAAGAATAGGTTCGTGAACAATAAGCGTGTACGCATCGACGCGAGTCTACTGCATACATGTTGTGTACCTACGTGCAAAAAAATATGCCTACAGATCTGATGTAATTTGTTATTGTTGGTCCGAGTGAGTCCAACAGCGTGAACATCCTTTTTTTTGAGTCCTCCTTTTTTTTGAAGTGGGTTAAAAAATATAGGCGTCATAAAATATGGAACCAACCCGGCCTTTAAGTCAGTTATAAACAATGTTAAATAGAAGTCAGATTATTGAGAAGTTTGTGGAATTGACAGTAGAAATGTAGGTATTCACGTCAGGTCAGATCTTAAGGGCGCCTTCCAGTCAGCAAGCGATCAAAATGGCCCTTTTTCCATAGGCAATTGAACGTTTTGACTGTTTTGGTCAGATTAATGGAACGCCCGGATTGTGTTAACTGTCATTTGCAAAAGGGCTAAAAGAACAACGTCCAAAGCCATAATATTACTACCTCGTCTGTGATATTATCTTCAAAATAAAACAAGTCAAACGTCAAAGTCAAAAGGAAAAGGAAAACATTAGTCCGATTAAATTTTACACAAAAATAGGTAGGTACCTACGATCGCTATTTTTAAATTTATTTCTAATAGTGCGAGCAAAAATTGTTCATTATTATTGTGTCAATTGATTGGAGTACCTAAATAAAACGGTTCTAAACGTTTATTATCTACACGACGATTGTTATAGAATATAATTCAATACACAAAATTTAAGCTTTTATACAAAGTGTAATGCAAAACTGTTAGCGGTGTCTTGTTTATCGAAAGTGAAGAGCAAGCATAATGATGAATGCACACACCCTAAGCTAAACCATGATCGAAAGTTTAAGTACTATCATCATCTTTTCTTCGGGAACTAGATGTAAGTTTATTGCTGTTTTTTTAACATAATATGAAAGATAGCATCTTGTATATTAGTATGTAACAGTCAAACTACACAGGAAGCTTAATTTACATAAACAAAAAGCTTGGGTTTAGTATCCGGTAGCAGGGGGAGGGGGGAGAGTGGGGGTGGGGGGTAGGGGCTTCGATGCTCAGCATCGGATGCTGATTACAACGATACCACCACTCGCAGCTCTCGGCGACGCGCTAGGCTAAACTGTACATTACGGACCCACGAGTTGGAGGTTCACAATTTTTTGTTGTAAAGGTCTATTAATAAGAAGTAATTTTGCAAAAGCGCAACTTGCGCAAACTTATAGTTTTCGAGAAAAAAATTATCAAAATTTTATATTTTTTCGTCTGATCATTGTTCCTTGCAATTTGCTTGACATGCAGATTTGTGTGTGATGTGATTGTGCGCTCGAGTGTGTGTGAGTGTGCGTGCGGGTGTGTGTGTGCGGCACAATTACTCACACATACTTGCAATTACCTACTAGGTCAATAGAGTAGGATGACGAAAAAATAGCGGTAAGAATGGGGGTAGCGGGGGGACGGGGGGGCCGCAGGCCCCCCGTAAAGGGGGGGGTCGGGGGGCGAAGCCCCCCGCCATAAAAAAAATAACAAAAAGCCAACCACACTCTAGTTGGGTATAGGTTAGGTTCGACTGTAATAGAACCACGCAGAAAAAAGGGACCCCCGAAAGGGGGTCCCGTCGACATATTTTTACAACACTGCCCTAATAGGTGGGGATTAGCTAGTTTAAACTTAGGCCGTATTAGAAAACTGACCCCATGTATGTAGCTGTAGTGTACAGTGTTAATGTTAGCACTTTGATGCCTACTGCCTACTTTGATGCTTAGGTGCCTACCCCTCCCCCAACTTCAAAAATGTACAAATAGCTACCAGTTATTGTTTCCTAACCTCAAATTTCAATCTCAAATATTTCAGGAACTATGCATTTGCTCCGGTTGGGAGTTGGTGGGGGGGGAAGAGGGGAGCCCCCCTACCCCCCCACCAACTCCCAACCGTAAGTGCGTGGGTCCGTAATGTACAGTTTTACCGAACCCAATTTCAAAAAGCGAGTGGATAGGGACGGAGAAGCGGGGGGACGGGGGACTCGGGAGGTTAAGCCCCCCGCCAGTAAAAAATAACATACATCTAAACTGGTGGACAGATGGGTTAGGTTAAGGTTAGCTGTAATTATTTACGCAAAAAAAAAGGAACCCCGCAAAGCGGGGTTCCGTCGACAATAGTGACAGAGGCCTAATATGACAAACAAACTGGTGGACAGATGCATAGAAAATACATAGATGGGTTAGGTTAAGGTTAGCTGTAATTATTTACGCGGAAAAAAGGAACCACGCGAAGCGAATATGGTAGTTACCACTTTTTACTGGATGTTCTGATTTTTGTTTCTTATTTTTTTCAAAAAGCGTGTATTTATTGTGTTGTCCCAGTTAAATAATGATTTCTGACAAATATATTTTGAGTTAAATCTCTAAAATATGACTTTGAATATGTTTATTAATTTGTCTAAACTAAGCTATAACCTTGGTAATATTGGCATAATAATTCTTGTCCACAGTCTCCACAAACAAATTACATGATAAAACATTAAACCATTCCCACAGCAACTTTATTTTTATTGAAAACCAAATAAATACATATAATATGCATTTTACACATTTTACACTATACATAATATTGCTATAGAAATGTATAATTTGGTTTTAACAATTAAACAATGTTGCTTTCCTTTGAGATGATGATAATGATGTAAGGGTGTTACCAGACCAATCGATCGTACATCGATCTATGGCATCGATTGATGGTGGAATCGATTAGTCGACGTCGATCGATCGATTAATCTTAGTAAAAACTATTGAATTAACGCCCCTGTAGGCCTATTCGACGACCCTGTAGCCTAGTTGGTAGCGACCCTGCCTGCAACGCGAGGGGTCCCGGGTTCGATTCCCGGCCGGGGCAGATATTTATTTGGCAGATAAATATTTGTACTTGGGTCATGGGTGTAATTGTGATGTGTAGTATATGTGTAGTCCATGCCACCCGCGACACAGGACCTAGTAACCTACTGTGGGGGTATGAGTGTGTTAGCGTTTATTATTTATTTTATTTATTTATTATGAAGTCTTCACACACGTCACTTCACACGTTGTGAACGTGAAATGTCTGAAATTAAGAGTTCATAACAGGCCTACTGTTTAGAATTTTAGATAGATACTCGGCGAGATAGAGCAAGGATCAGTATTTGCTACGAGTAAGTATTCATTGTCCATTTGTCCATTTTTCAGTCACAAAGCATAGGATTCGTAGTTTGTAATCGTGGACGCGTTTAGTAAGGAAAAGGAGATGATATGAATAGACGAAAAAGTAAACGCTTGTTGTGGTTGTTCTCATGTATGTACATACGTCTCTTTGAATAAACGAGAGAGGAAATTGAATACTCAGTCCAAGCGAGGTATCGATAATAAGGTGTATCGAAATTTCTTTCCGGAGTCCATTTCATAAACTTATGTAATGGTGCGTACAGATTATGCAACATGTTATATAACTTCTGTTTTATAACACGTCCACACTATCTAACATTGTTGTCTAACAATGAAACATGTTACAAGACCGTACACATTAAAACAACATTGTTGTATAACAATGTTATATAACAATACAATACGTGTCATTTCTTAAAATCATTTCATTGTCATTTCTTATATGCTATACATATAACATTGTTGCAAAAACTAAAAACATGTTGTATAACTTGTTTTTGTAACACATAGCGTCCACATTTGTAAAACATGTTATTTAACTATGTTTTATAACATGTTTTGTTACATACTTACTTAGTCTGTACGCACCATTAGGTTTCAAAATATCTCATCTTACGACTTTAAGGGCCTGTTTCATCACTTCCTGATAAAGTCCCTAATAGCTATCAGGAACTTATTTGCCATATACTTAAACTACAACTTTTGGTTTCACAGGTATTGGATTGAACTATCTGGCAGATCAACTGTCTGATAAGTTATCAGCGTTTCAAGTGGCTGATAAAGTCGTTATTTGGAAGATATCACTGGTGTTAAGTGCTCATTCATACTGACTCGTGGGCCCGGTGGTAGGCGCGGTCAGGAAATATCAAACATATGGCGTAATATCCAAGTGTTCACACAGGAATCGCACGTGCGGTCTAAGTAGCGGGCAAGCTCGCGACGACGACGCGCGCGGCGCGCTCGCTGCAATATCTTATAAATAAACAATAAATAAATGTATATTATTGTGGTAAGAAATTCAAAGTACGAACGTCTAAGTAACGTATGTCGTTCGTTTTTCGTAGTAGGCCTCCTGAAATCTCGCGCAAACACCTGGCGGTCAATGTGAACACGAGCTCGCCACGTCCACCGCGCGCGCGCCCGCCACCGCGCCCGCGTGTTCAGTATTAACAAGCACTTAGTTTCTCTGAATGGATCGATATTTAAAAATTTAGCAAAGGTTACAAATCATACTATTTTCGTTTTATGTGGTCAAAATATACTTAGAAATAAGTTAACTTGAATCATTTGGAACTAGGGATTGCAATCCGGTTTTCCGGATCCGGTAATCCGGCGGATCCGACGTGGTTTGGACCTACCGGGACCTACCGGTAAGGCGAAAATAGCGCGAAAAACAGTACTTACTGTATGTAAAAGTGATTTGATTTTCCATAAATAGGTATTTTATTTTACTTTTTATGTCTATCTATCTATCAGCCTATCGAAGTCCACTGCTGGACATAGGCCTCCCCTAATTGGCGCCACTCCGACCGGTCCTGAGCTCTCTGAATCCAACGGTTTCCCGCTGTCTTCTTCAGGTCATCAGTCCACCTTGTCGGGGGGCGTCCTATGCTCTTTTTACCAAGACGTGGTCGCCATTCGAGAACCTTTCTATGATAATATATGACTGTAATACAGAACTTTTTATGTATTAAAGTGCAACCTCGATATAACAAATTAGAAAGGGAACAAATAAATATTCATTATTATCAAGTAATTCGTTAAACTGAGGTTTGTTATATTGACGCAAGGGAGGTCTAAAATTTGTAATTAAGAGGCAAAAAATTCATCTCAACATTATGTTACATCACTCATTTTTTTACAGCGAACAACTTTTGCTTATAAATGACTAGCGACCCGCCCCGGCTTCGCACGGGTGCAATAACTATATAATGGATGTTATTATACATATAAACCTTCCTCTTGAAACACTCTATCTATTAAAAAAAAAACGCATCAAAATCCGTTGCGTAGTTTTAAAGATTTAAGGGCACAAAGGGACAGAGAAAGCGACTTTGTTTTATACTATGTAGTGGTAACACATTTTTATTAAATGACTCTGTGTATTTTCTTTTTTAAAACGATTAAGTAGGAAGTAACAATTTTTCCCGAACTTTAAGCTACCTATGTCAAATTTTTTCGTCTAAGGTTTTTTTTCAACGTAGTTAATGATATTTCGCTTTTCTGCGACTGATAAGCAGCACCTTTTACGTTTCTGAGCTATTGCAACTGGAATCTTTAACAATAGTGACGAGCAGCACTTTTTACATCGTTTATTCCCACGACATCATCATTCATCAAACGACTTCGATTGTTTTACAAAAAAAAAAACTATATATATAGGTCTACAACTTTGCTCCCGCCGTTTTTTTTTTAATTTTAAAAATTATATATAAAAAAAATTGTATCTTATTTATGTTTCAAAGTATTGTCCGTCACTTTCCACTACTTTGGCCCATCTTTCAGGCAACAAACGAATCCCGCGTCGGAAAAATTCTTCATCCTTTGATAAGATCCAAGAATCGATCCATTCTTTAACTTTTTCAAAAGAATCGAAGCACTGGCCCGCCAGGCCGTGTGCCATCGACCTAAATAAATGGTAATCAGATGGAGCAACATCTGGAGAGTATGGCGGGTGAGGTAGAATTTCCCATTTCAGTGTTTCGAGGTACGTCTTGACTACTTTCGCCACGTGAGGTCGAGCATTGTCGTATTGCAAAATTACTTTTTCGTGTCTATCAGCGTATTGCGGCCGTTTTGCTTTTAATGCCCGACTCAAACGCATTAATTGCGTTCGATAAAGTACACCAGTAATTTTTTCAGAAGGTTTAAGTTTTTTCTCTGCCACCGCTATGCCGATCTTCAACAACAAAATCACCGCTTTTAAAGCGCTGGAACCACTCGCGACACGTTCTTTCACTAATAGTATCATCACCATAAGTACTTGAAATAACCCGATGAGCCTCAGCCGCCGATTTTTTCATGTTGAAATGAAAAAGTAAAATCTCCCGCAAATGACGTGAATTCGGTTTATAAGTTGACATATTTAATTCAGTGTAACTATATGACGCAAACAAAAATTAACTAATATCGATGTACAGTGCGCCCAACTTATCTCTGAAATGGCAAAAATTGGAACTAACGAAAAGACATTCATAAGTACGTTGTGGTCATTCATCTGTCAGTTACTAGTGTGCAATGATTGGTCAAATGAATGTCAAATGCGTCCGACAGCGCCTCTTTCGTTTCAGTCTTAAGTTGGGTTTACTATAAGGTTATATTTATAGATGTCAAAACTGATGGAAAACAACTGTGATTTATTTATTTGAACTATTACTGGTTACTAACGCCATCTTTTGGAAAACGGCGGGAGCAAAGTTGTAGACCCAATATTTCTTATTTTATATATTCGTAAAAAATCGTAATGTAAAGGTATATTTTACGTTGAGTCTTATGGATAATTCAAGTTGTTATATTTAGGTTGGGTATAATATGAAGGTTGCAAACTCACAATCACTGAATACTACTTATACCCTAAATAACTTTAAAGTCAATCCGGACGGATCCGGCCGGATTGAAAATGATACCGGTTTGCAATCCCTATTTGGAACCAAAAGTATTTTGATTAGTTAAGTTTTTATAATTTTTTCTCAAGAGACGATAGTTTACGGTTTACGTAGTAGTAACGAAACGCAACCAAGCGACGTTGCCGCTCCGTCGACTAATTATTTATCAGGGAGTTTGGTGGTGAAACAGAAAAAAGTTATCAGCGGTCTTTATCTGGTGGATAGTGATAACTGGTCACAAAGCTATCTCACACTTTCACTCAGGAAGTGGTGAAACAGGCCCTAAATACCGGACTGACTTTTTTACGAACTTCTCACAGGCTAGTGAAACAAACCCGTTTTTCGGTTTTGGTGCGAAATCTTGTTAATTCTCTTAGGCCGCGGCCTCGAATTTTGCGGGCAGCGGGGCGGCGGCGGCGGCGGCGCGGGCAACGCAGGCTAGTTCTCGAATCTCGCGGCGGCGCTATAGCGGCGTAGTGTTGTGTCGCTGAGATATTTGTTTCATTCGCGAACGAAATGTCTGAACAACGGAGACAACATCTTTTCGATTCAAATTTATTTCTTACACTCGTTTTATTGAGGGCAAATGAAGAAGTGAATACCTACTATAGGACAAGAAAAATAAAAGGCGAGTTTTATCGAAATTGTGAAGAACAGAGACAATGTCCCGACAAATAAATAACAAAGTAATAATTAGATTAATTATAAAAATACCTAACTCCAAAGTAATCAATATAATCTTAAAACATTTACAATTTCAGTTAAAAGAGAAAGTAAAAGTATTAAAAATTGTAAAATAACATAAAATAACAAGTCATAAACAAAGGCAAGGATATTAAAGGAAGTGAACAAGGAAGAAGATAAAGAGGATAAAGATGACAGACAAGGAGTAAAGAAGTAAATAAAGTAATATAACGTATACGAAACCTAAATAAATCGCACAACACTACAATGCGATTGCGCGGGCTGTCACCGTGTGCGTTACCCTAGCAAGAACAGCGAGAGGGATACGAACTATCAAAATAAAATATTATTATAATTATAGCTATAATTAAAATATTATTTTCACTATTAATTGCTACCTAATTACTTCCTAAAAACCTAGTAGTCTGGATTCCGTAGCTTTTAAGGATAAATAGTCATTAACAAAAACCGTTTACGAAACTCTGAACACCCTGATTTTATCATTGCAGAAGAAAAAAGTTATTCAAAACAAACTACATTCAAAATAAGTAAGAATATATATATTAAAAATCTTAAAATATATAAATTTAACAATTATACTTCTTTATCTAAAGCTCGAAATTCATGTTAGTGCAAGTATAATTTAAAGTTTAAGTGTTTTAGTATACAAACAGCGCTTCAAATATACGTCGTCACTAAGCGTCACATCGTTCACACAATATACCTAACCTGAGATTGATTTAAGTCATAGAATATACAATGCTCAGATTATAGAACCAAAAGGCAGATATAAAATTCGCAAAGAAAAGCAACGAATGATGTGAAGTCGCTTTTTCACTTTGTGTGCATGACAACCTTAATATCAACTAGCGGTGCACCGTATGGATACGTAATTCTTTTTGTGTAAGGTTGCCAAATGAAAAGTCATAATGTCCCGCAATTTTGTAAATATTGTTCGTCATATTTTCAACGCGACGTATTTTTTTTAGAATTATTAATACACACTTACGTGCTTCAAGATTGAATTTCTTTTATTATTATATATTTATTATTATAAATGCGAAAGTTTGTAAGGATGTGAGTGAGTGTGTGTGTGTGTGGGTTTGTTACTCTTGCACGCAAAAACTACTGAACGGATTTTCACGAAACTTTGCAGTAATATAGCTTAGACATTGGAATAACATAATTTGTTAAAATTTATAGAGATTTTTGAAGGGACTGGTTCCCCGAAGCGATGCGAGGGCGGGTTTACTAGTATCCCTATATACGAGTACATTGAGCGTACGGTATAGAGTACTATAGAATATCGTAGTCGATATCAAGTCTTAAATTTTAAATGGAAAGTTATCTGTGATTTTGATTATACACGGTATAAATAAAAGAACTTTTTGTGTTCGAATATACTTAGGATTATTTTTTCTAAATCTACATCAACGTTAAATATGAGCAGACCCGCCATTCTGACGCACACGACGCGAGAGCGGTCACCGCTTGACGTTGTCAACCACCGCTCGTTACCCGCTCCTACACCGCCGCCGCGCCGCGCCGCAGTTTTCGAGGGTCGGTCCATTTGACAACATGCAAAACATCTTGCGCGCCCGCGCCGCCGCCGCCGCCGCGCCGCTGCCCGCAAAATTCGAGGCCGCGGCCTAATACTTAAGAGGCATTCATCTCTTTTTTTCGTCTTTCTTCTTACCTGGCCGGCAACGCATCAAAGACGCTTTTGGTGTTTCTGATGTCCATGGGTGACCTTGTCTATTTGTATCTCCTACCTAGCCTCTTGAAAAAGCCCTTTGAAACCGTCACTTGACACTTCGCAGGTCGCTCCGAAAACGATCGCGTATGAGCGAAGGGTGTCCGGCCAAACTAGCTAGTCTGTTCGGCTATTAGATTAGTTGATCTGGTAACCCTACCTGCATGTCATTCATGGATCCTTTCGCAGCAACATTTAAGAAGTATTCAGTTTTCTTGCAGTTGGCAATTGGGCTTCGTTCATGCAGCAAACCATTTATTAATATTGCCCCGTATCGAGCTAAGTTACCAAAGGATGATAAGAGGGATCTGTTTCTACATTTCATGCATCAATGCAAGTTTATTCTGTGACCTGTTACTGGGGCTCTACTGGAGTATTATATAATTACAGTGTATTTACCACATTCGATGTCAACAGAATTATGTCAGTGTAGAATATCCGGTCATGAATATCTCCTGTGCAATACAATCCACTACCCACGATACACCAAATAACTTACCACCTATTTAATCATAAATGCAATGCGCCATACATTTTCTTGAAGATGTAAGTACGAAGTATGTAGGTATTTCCTTTATTGATTACAATTGGAGAACTCAAAGTAGGTACGCTTGAATCTGCCCTACTTTCAGCAAAATTTCTAATGTCGTCTATTTTAAAGGCATGTTGTTTGTTAAAGTTTATTTAGTGCAAGTCTCCATTAAAACTTTCTCAATATTTTCATTTTCAGAACTTTGAGTTTCGTCATGATTATTCTTAGTGCATGACTATTTCGGCTCTGTGAACCTGGCACCCGACTTTAAAAAATCGAACTTTTTTTTACTGAATATTATAGATTAGGGTTTGTAGTTGATTGTAGTAACTTTTTTTTTGTTTGTAGTAACTCCGAAAAAAAACTATTGCACCTTAAAAAAAACTCAGCACCCGACTTTGACAAATCAAAAATTTAAAAATAGGGGGTTAAAAAGGGTCGTTTGTAGTTGTTTGTAGTAAAAAAAATTTCGTTTGTAGTAAGAAAAAAAAACAATTTTTTTTTTCCCAAGTTGCGACTTTATAAAATCGAACGTTTTTTTACTGAATATTATAGATTAGGGTTTGTAGTTGATTGTAGTAACATTTTTTTTGTTTGTAGTAACTCCGAAAAAAAAATATCGCACCGTAAAAAAAACTCAGCACCCGACTTTGACAAATCAAAAATTTAAAAATTGGGGGTTAAAGAGGATCGTTTGTAGTTGTTTGTAGTAAAAAAAATTTCGTTTGTAGTAAGAAAAAAAAAACGATTTTTTTTCCCATGTTGCGAAATTGACAATTGAAGTTTTTTTTCTTATTTCTACTAGCTTATAGTAGGTTATAGTGAATAGTTTTAACGTTATTTTGTTTGTAGCTCCTCCTAAAGAAGAGCGAACGGACTTTAAATATATCCCACTACTCGAATTGATCAAACAAAACTGGTCTTACTACAAACGAAAATCTAGCTACTACAAACGAAACCGCATTACTACAAACGATAATCTAGCTACTACAAACGAAACCGCATTACTACAAACGATAATCTAGCTACTACAAACAAAACCGCATTACTACAAACGAAACCGCATTACTACAAACGATAATCTAGGTACTACAAACAAAACCGCATTACTACAAACGAAACCGCATTACTACAAACGATAATCTAGCTACTACAAACAAAACCGCATTACTACAAACGAAAATTCGGCTACTACAAACGAAACCGCATTACTACAAACGAAAATTCGGCTACTACCAATGAAACCGCATTACTACAAACGATAATTTGGCTACTACAAACGAAACCACATTACTACAAACGAAAATCTAGCTACTACAAACGAAACCGCATTACTACAAACGAAAATTCGGCTACTACAAACGAAACCGCATTACTACTAACGAAAATTCGGCTACTACAAACGAAACCGCATTACTACAAACGAAAACTCGGCTACTACAAACGAAACCGCATTACTACAAACGATAATCTAGCTACTACAAACGAAACCGCGTTACTACAAACGAAAATTCTGCTACTACAAACGAAACCGCATTACTGCAAACGAAAATTCGGCTACTACAAACGAAACCGCATTACTACAAACGAAAATTCGGCTACTACAAACGAAACCGCATTACTACAAACGAAAATTCGGCTACTACAAACGAAACCGCATTACTACAAACGATAATCTAGCTACTACAAACGAAACCGCATTACTACAAACGATAATCTAGCTACTACAAACAAAACCGCATTACTTACTACAAACATAAATTCGGCTACTACAAACGAAACCGCATTACTACAAACGATAATCTAGCTACTACAAACGAAACCGCATTACTACAAACGAAAATTCGGCTACTACAAACGAAACCGCATTACTACAAACGATAATCTAGCTACTACAAACAAAACCGCATTACTTACTACAAACATAAATTCGGCATACTACAAACGAAACCGCCTTACTACAAACGATAATCTAGCTACTACAAACGAAACCGCATTACTACAAACATAAATTCGGCTACTACAAACGAAACCGCATTACTACAAACGAAAAATTGGCTACTACAAACGAAACCGCATTACTACAAACGAAAATTCGGCTACTACAAACGAAACCGCATTACTACAAACGAAAATTCGGCTACTACCAATGAAACCGCATTACTACAAACGATTATCTAGCTACTACAAACGAAACCGCGTTACTACAAACGAAAATTCTGCTACTACAAACGAAACCGCATTACTACAAACGATAATCTAGCTACTACAAACGAAACCGCATTCGCATTCGGCTACTACCAATGAAACCGCATTACTATAAACGATAATCTAGCTACTACAAACGAAACCGCGTTACTACAAACGAAAATTCTGCTACTACAAACGAAACCGCATTACTGCAAACGAAAATTCGGCTTCGGTAGTAATGCGGTTTCGTTTGTAGTAGCTAGATTTTCGTTTGTAGTAATGCGGTTTCGTTTGTAGTAGCCAAATTATCGTTTGTAGTAATGCGGTTTCATTGGTAGTAGCCGAATTTTCGTTTGTAGTAATGCGGTTTCGTTTGTAGTAGCTAGATTATCGTTTGTAGTAATGCGGTTTCGTTTGTAGTAGCCGAATTTATGTTTGTAGTAAGTAATGCGGTTTTGTTTGTAGTAGCTAGATTATCGTTTGTAGTAATGCGGTTTCGTTTGTAGTAGCCGAATTTTCGTTTGTAGTAATGCGGTTTCGTTTGTAGTAGCCGAATTTTCGTTTGTAGTAATGCGGTTTCGTTTGTAGTAGCCGAATTTTCGTTTGCAGTAATGCGGTTTCGTTTGTAGTAGCAGAATTTTCGTTTGTAGTAACGCGGTTTCGTTTGTAGTAGCTAGATTATCGTTTGTAGTAATGCGGTTTCGTTTGTAGTAGCCGAATTTTCGTTTGCAGTAATGCGGTTTCGTTTGTAGTAGCAGAATTTTCGTTTGTAGTAACGCGGTTTCGTTTGTAGTAGCTAGATTATCGTTTGTAGTAATGCGGTTTCATTGGTAGTAGCCGAATTTTCGTTTGTAGTAATGCGGTTTCGTTTGTAGTAGCCAATTTTTCGTTTGTAGTAATGCGGTTTCGTTTGTAGTAGCCGAATTTATGTTTGTAGTAATGCGGTTTCGTTTGTAGTAGCTAGATTATCGTTTGTAGTAATGCGGTTTCGTTTGTAGTAGCCGAATTTATGTTTGTAGTAAGTAATGCGGTTTTGTTTGTAGTAGCTAGATTATCGTTTGTAGTAATGCGGTTTCGTTTGTAGTAGCCGAATTTTCGTTTGTAGTAATGCGGTTTCGTTTGTAGTAGCTAGATTATCGTTTGTAGTAATGCGGTTTCGTTTGTAGTAGCCGAATTTATGTTTGTAGTAAGTAATGCGGTTTTGTTTGTAGTAGCTAGATTATCGTTTGTAGTAATGCGGTTTCGTTTGTAGTAGCCGAATTTTCGTTTGTAGTAATGCGGTTTCGTTTGTAGTAGCCGAATTTTCGTTTGTAGTAATGCGGTTTCGTTTGTAGTAGCCGAATTTTCGTTTGCAGTAATGCGGTTTCGTTTGTAGTAGCAGAATTTTCGTTTGTAGTAATGCGGTTTCGTTTGTAGTAGCTAGATTATCGTTTGTAGTAATGCGGTTTCGTTTGTAGTAGCAGAATTTTCGTTTGTAGTAACGCGGTTTCGTTTGTAGTAGCTAGATTATCGTTTGTAGTAATGCGGTTTCGTTTGTAGTAGCCGAATTTTCGTTTGCAGTAATGCGGTTTCGTTTGTAGTAGCAGAATTTTCGTTTGTAGTAACGCGGTTTCGTTTGTAGTAGCTAGATTATCGTTTGTAGTAATGCGGTTTCATTGGTAGTAGCCGAATTTTCGTTTGTAGTAATGCGGTTTCGTTTGTAGTAGCCGAATTTTCGTTTGTAGTAATGCGGTTTCGTTTGTAGTAGCTAGATTATCGTTTGTAGTAATGCGGTTTCGTTTGTAGTAGCCGAATTTTCGTTTGCAGTAATGCGGTTTCGTTTGTAGTAGCAGAATTTTCGTTTGTAGTAACGCGGTTTCGTTTGTAGTAGCTAGATAATCGTTTGTAGTAATGCGGTTTCATTGGTAGTAGCCGAATTTTCGTTTGTAGTAATGCGGTTTCGTTTGTAGTAGCCGAATTTTCGTTTGTAGTAATGCGGTTTCGTTTGTAGTAGCCAATTTTTCGTTTGTAGTAATGCGGTTTCGTTTGTAGTAGCCGAATTTATGTTTGTAGTAATGCGGTTTCGTTTGTAGTAGCTAGATTATCGTTTGTAGTAATGCGGTTTCATTGGTAGTAGCCGAATTTTCGTTTGTAGTAATGCGGTTTCGTTTGTAGTAGCTAGATTATCGTTTGTAGTAATGCGGTTTCGTTTGTAGTAGCCGAATTTATGTTTGTAGTAAGTAATGCGGTTTTGTTTGTAGTAGCTAGATTATCGTTTGTAGTAATGCGGTTTCGTTTGTAGTAGCCGAATTTTCGTTTGTAGTAATGTGGTTTCGTTTGTAGTAGCCAAATTATCGTTTGTAGTAATGCGGTTTCATTGGTAGTAGCCGAATTTTCGTTTGTAGTAATGCGGTTTCGTTTGTAGTAGCCGAATTTATGTTTGTAGTAAGTAATGCGGTTTTGTTTGTAGTAGCTAGATTATCGTTTGTAGTAATGCGGTTTCGTTTGTAGTAGCCGAATTTTCGTTTGCAGTAATGCGGTTTCGTTTGTAGTAGCAGAATTTTCGTTTGTAGTAACGCGGTTTCGTTTGTAGTAGCTAGATTATCGTTTGTAGTAATGCGGTTTCGTTTGTAGTAGCCGAATTTTCGTTTGCAGTAATGCGGTTTCGTTTGTAGTAGCAGAATTTTCGTTTGTAGAAACGCGGTTTCGTTTGTAGTAGCTAGATTATCGTTTGTAGTAATGCGGTTTCATTGGTAGTAGCCGAATTTTCGTTTGTAGTAATGCGGTTTCGTTTGTAGTAGCCGAATTTTCGTTTGTAGTAATGCGGTTTCGTTTGTAGTAGCCAATTTTTCGTTTGTAGTAATGCGGTTTCGTTTGTAGTAGCCGAATTTATGTTTGTAGTAATGCGGTTTCGTTTGTAGTAGCTAGATTATCGTTTGTAGTAATGCGGTTTCGTTTGTAGTAGCCGAATTTATGTTTGTAGTAAGTAATGCGGTTTTGTTTGTAGTAGCTAGATTATCGTTTGTAGTAATGCGGTTTCGTTTGTAGTAGCCGAATTTTCGTTTGTAGTAATGCGGTTTCGTTTGTAGTAGCTAGATTATCGTTTGTAGTAATGCGGTTTCGTTTGTAGTAGCCGAATTTATGTTTGTAGTAAGTAATGCGGTTTTGTTTGTAGTAGCTAGATTATCGTTTGTAGTAATGCGGTTTCGTTTGTAGTAGCCGAATTTTCGTTTGTAGTAATGCGGTTTCGTTTGTAGTAGCCGAATTTTCGTTTGCAGTAATGCGGTTTCGTTTGTAGTAGCAGAATTTTCGTTTGTAGTAACGCGGTTTCGTTTGTAGTAGCTAGATTATCGTTTGTAGTAATGCGGTTTCGTTTGTAGTAGCAGAATTTTCGTTTGTAGTAACGCGGTTTCGTTTGTAGTAGCTAGATTATCGTTTGTAGTAATGCGGTTTCGTTTGTAGTAGCCCAATTTATGTTTGTAGTAAGTAATGCGGTTTTGTTTGTAGTAGCTAGATTATCGTTTGTAGTAATGCGGTTTCGTTTGTAGTAATGCGGTTTTGTTTGTAGTACCTAGATTATCGTTTGTAGTAATGCGGTTTCGTTTGTAGTAATGCGGTTTCGTTTGTAGTAATGCGGTTTTGTTTGTAGTAGCTAGATTATCGTTTGTAGTAATGCGGTTTCGTTTGTAGTAGCTAGATTATCGTTTGTAGTAATGCGGTTTTGTTTGTAGTAGCTAGATTATCGTTTGTAGTAATGCGGTTTCGTTTGTAGTAGCTAGATTATCGTTTGTAGTAATGCGGTTTCGTTTGTAGTAGCTAGATTTTCGTTTGTAGTAAGACCAGTTTTGTTTGATCAATTCGAGTAGTGGGATATATTTAAAGTCCGTTCGCTCTTCTTTAGGAGGAGCTACAAACAAAATAACGTTAAAACTATTCACTATAACCTACTATAAGCTAGTAGAAATAAGAAAAAAAAACTTCAATTGTCAATTTCGCAACATGGGAAAAAAAATCGTTTTTTTTTCTTACTACAAACGAAATTTTTTTTACTACAAACAACTACAAACGATCCTCTTTAACCCCCAATTTTTAAATTTTTGATTTGTCAAAGTCGGGTGCTGAGTTTTTTTTACGGTGCGATATTTTTTTTTCGGAGTTACTACAAACAAAAAAAATGTTACTACAATCAACTACAAACCCTAATCTATAATATTCAGTAAAAAAACGTTCGATTTTATAAAGTCGCAACTTGGGAAAAAAAAAATTGTTTTTTTTTCTTACTACAAACGAAATTTTTTTTACTACAAACAACTACAAACGACCCTTTTTAACCCCCTATTTTTAAATTTTTGATTTGTCAAAGTCGGGTGCTGAGTTTTTTTTAAGGTGCAATAGTTTTTTTTCGGAGTTACTACAAACAAAAAAAAAGTTACTACAATCAACTACAAACCCTAATCTATAATATTCAGTAAAAAAAAGTTCGATTTTTTAAAGTCGGGTGCCAGGTTCACAGAGCCGACTATTTCATCGACGGAGATATAATTTGGTTTTAGTTTCGTGACTTCCTTGATCTGCAACGAAAATAAGCTAGTTTGTAATGAGCTTGTTGTAACAGTTTTTTTTATACACAACGTGTCCCAATTTGTTTTTGTTTTTTGTATCGGTAACCTAAGAAGTACTACTATTCACCACAATTCTTAAAAATTCCAGAAAGCCTGCAGTTTTTCCACAAAAATCAAACAAACGCCAAAATTCCCTTAAAATTTTGCAAGATTTTACTTTCAGTCTACTTTCATTCATCATTATGTAAAAAAAAGTATGAACACTACTGCGGCCAGTTTTTTTAAAAGTTGGCGCATCTAACCAAGATTACAAAATGGTATTATACTCTAAGAAATGTAGCCACAAAAAAATCGTGCCATTTTTAACCAAGACCAAAATTTCTTAATAATTGTTCTCGTTCAAAGTAATCACTTGGAATTTCAAAGGGACATGACATGTTGCTTTGTTTACACTGTGCACCTTATCGTTTTCAATGAGGGTCGCCGTTTTTGTGCTCACCAGTTGGCGCCACCGGCGAGGTGAGGTCCTGCTGTCAAAGCCCGCCCATACCTCAGATTATAGAACCAAAAGGCAGATAGAACATTCGCAAAGAAAAGCGACGAATAATGTGAAGCCGCTTTTTCCCTATGTGTGCATGACAACCTTAATGTCAACTAGCAATTGCACCGTATGGATACGTAATTCTTTGTGTGTGTGAGGTTGCCAAGTGAAAAGTCATAATCTCCCGCAATTTTGTAAACATTGTTCGCCATATTTTCAGCTTAAAACATTATGCACAATTAAATTGGCAAATTATTTATTACTAGTGAACGCCCTTGTTTCGCTTCGGTAAGCCCATAATCGATAAATGAGGGATGGTATTCTTTAAATTGACGTGATTTCTTATTTGTGTACCGATTCTAACTAAATGTTAACCCAAGCTCATTTGAATACGTCAGTGAAATCTGCATCTAAATTTGTTAAGCCGTTCCTGAGATTAGGCGGAACAAATGCACAGAAAAACAGACAAAAAATTAAAGTTTTATTGTATGTAATAATAATAATTGATTTTAATTTCTTTTGATAATAATTTCTTGAGCGCCTCCGAGCTTCGGAAGGCACGTAAAGCCGTCGGTCCCGGTTGATATCGATACATCGATAGATAGCAGTCGTTAAGCCGTGTCGGAAGGCCTTCGGGCGGCTTGAAAACTTTCGACACAAAATATCAATATACTTATTTATTATAACAAAAATTCGGTTTTGATGATTTTTTAATCAACCAATGTCCTTTTTTAGTGAGATACCTAGGTACACGTCATCCTCACTAAAATGTAATGAGCGAACCACGCAAAATTAATTAACCAATTAATATCTTGCCTGCTTTTCCGAATAATTGAACCCATTTTTCTCTTGTTACAGCATCTGTCGGAAATCTGCAAAAATTATAGTTATTAGTTATTAGAAGGCTAAGCAGAAACTAAAATATTATATATAATATTTATCATACATATTATTGGCACACGTGACATTTTCTAGAATGCTAATTTTATTGGCTGTATTGCCTGACTTTTAGGTTTAAATAAATAAAACTATTTACTTTCAAAATATTTTTTTTCGATATCAATTTATAAATTGACCAATGTCCAAATAGTCCATGCATATTTCCCCAAATTTAGGATAACCGATTTTCATATAAACTGGTGTACAAATGAATGATTGTTGAGGTTTTGTGTTCCGAGCGAACCGAAAAAATATTATTACAAATAAATAATAAAATAATGAACAATTACCTGTGAAAAGATATTCCGTCTTCTTTTCTTTGTTTTTGCGAACAACTTTTAGAGAATTTAATAATGCAAGACGGCATTATAGCTGATAAAATTATTTTAAAAAATTTGACACTTGCGACGTTTATGCTATTTGACGCTTTCCGTAGTACTGACACGAGATTGTATTAGCTTTTTATTTTGTATTTGCTTTGGTAGCTTCACTTTATACTGGAACGACTACATCTGCCTTTTGGTTCTATAATCTGAGGCCCATACATAAACAGTGACAAGTGACATTCAGATAAGCGAGAAGCAATGATTAAACTTTTATTATTGGTGAGATGAGAAGTGACAGACAGACCTCACTTTCCACTAGCGCCTCTAGCGGCGAATTGACACGCGGTTACCCTCATTGACGTGGTACTCGTTCTGACGACTTTTGGCTTCGCTTTTTGCACTGGATTAATTGATCTGCAAACTATCTGACTTGGCATATCTTTGGACCGTGATTGTGTTTTGTGAATTGTAACTTTTGGTGTTTTTGGACTGTTTGGCGTTTATTATGCTGTTACCATACGCCAATAATTCACCTCATTTATGGAAAAATTCGGTGCAATGCTAACTTTGCTAGCAGATTGTATGGAGAAAGGAACTCAAACGTTCAAAGGAGATGTTTCAAATCCGGCCCACAATATGTGTACTGTACATACTCGAAAAATCAAGAAAAATTCATGGAATTTGGGAAAAATAAAGATAAATTGCTTAAATGCATACTTTTCTGGTACAAATTTTGTACTTATACCTAATTCATTTTTATCAATTTTCAACATGGCGTCTTCCCAAGTTGTCATTGATCATAGATCGCGAACTGTCTACTGTCACTTTAAATTTTTTTTTTATGGATGCAAACGAGCATGCAGCACCACCCTTCCGCTGCCGCCCATGGCACATTTTTGTGTTATACCACAAAACTAAAGCAATTTAAAGGAATTGGATGATTGAAAACTGTTTTAATTGTGTTTCTCAATTTTTGAGTATGGTGTACAAAGAGGTGGCTGGGGCTCCATACATTTTGAAACATCTTTACCCGGATTATCAGGTATTTTTGAATGTGCATTCGCCAGCCAAGGCTCTACCCTCTAATAGCTTGGTTCTTGCCTAACAAAACCGTACAACCAGCCACAATCGGAGTATAAGTCGGTACAATGCAGCGAAACAGTTCTAAATACTTACAACAGTCAACCGAATCACGGAATATAATTATACATACCTATTCTCATTTCTAATCTAAATAACTTAAACCGTACCTGCGCTGTGGACAACATTAAGATTATAGAGCTCTGGTCCAATTTGTGTTAATGTTACTTTACATTTTTTCTTGTGCAGAATTCCTTTATCAATTAAGTAGGTACCATTCTAAGTGTAGTGAAATCACTTCACTGTGGTTATTGATGAACTACAAAGACAATTGAAACGGTTAGAACGTTAAAGTGGGGCAATGATGATAAATCTATACTTGTATATATGTGTATGTAGATGGTTCTGGATTAATCACGAAAACTAGCAGACTCGAACGAAAGCTCGCCAATGAAACATCGTTTATTGTTATAAAGGTCGACGTCATCGTGTGTGGACTGATAAGGTCGCCGGTTTGTCGCTAGCTTCCGAGCGAGATTTTTATTTGTTCGTTGACCCGTCGTTCGGCTGCTGCGCTGGCGCACGTATCACGTATTGGTACGTACTTGGATATACTTCATACGGTTGCGGTACCGCCGTCTTCGGCCTCAGATGTAATCGCATATCAATTTGTGTTAACTTACTTAAATATCGTAACACGTTTTAGTATTTTAGTTATCACATCCACGTTGTACCGAGTGAATGCTTGCAAGCGCCATTAAGTCGTTATCATTGGAGTTAAAAGCTACACACTGGATTTTCGATTAGCTTCGGTATGTAACTGTATTTTTTTAATTTTTACCAATACCGTTGTTATTCTTTATTAAATAGTTACGTTGTGTTGATGATTATCAAACTAATGATGCAGATAATTTTCTCTAAAAATTTCGCGAATTTAGCTTAGCTTAGCTTAGCTAAACTAAAGTATAATCGATATGCAAACATGATTTAAAGGGCCTCGTTGATTCATACATCATATTGCCGACGACCATTAAGTCAAAAAATCAATAAAAATAATGCCGTGTTAGAATAATTAGTCGGTCTTTCTACTCTATTAATTTATTTGTTAGCATTTTTATACTTTGTATGTGAATAGACAGCCCTAAATCGTGTTGTTTTCTACGATAATGGAAAATAAATAAATTTAATGGCTCTGTCGTGTCGTGTATCGTAATAAAATTATGATTTATTTTATTTTATAGATAGACAGTTTCAAATATTATTGAAGTAAAAACATGTGGCTATCAAGTTAGTTATCATCACTAGAAAAATATTAATATATTTTATCATTTTTTAAATCGAACGCGACCGCTCGAAGATAAAATGTTATTATTTTAATAGGTAGTAGGTAGTTGGGTAAATACTACGGACTCTTTGATATGAAAGATTTTTATTTAAACATTTTATTTTATCTGAGTTTTTATCAATTCGATTGCGGATGTAAGTAGTCTACAGTAGAACCTTACTTCTAATCGGCATCTAAATTATAATAGTTACTCTAATACTTACATACTCTAACATATTATGTAGATCTACTCTTTGATCAACATCAACAACAGTTATACATAAGAATTTAGCTTTTAGAATTTATATTATTATTAGTGATTCTAAATTCTGATTCCTTAAGTAACAGCTTTTTTTTGAAATATAAAAATAATACGAAAGTTAAAACCGTTACGTATTTGTAACAATTAACATGCTACTTAAATATACCTACTTTATAGCACACGCCGGTGTCTGTGTGTTCTCTCGGGACGATATTTGCTGTCAACGCCTTGACTCTCTTGAAGGAAGAGACCTGTCCATGATGGTCAAACGCGTGTTTACATCTGCTTGTACAGGTCTCATAGCGGCAATACCGAAATTGATCGACTCTACGAGCACGTTCAAGGGGCGATTGACTATGTGCAAGAGCAGATTCCCTGTGCCGAAGTGGTGATCCTAGGCGATTTCAACGCCCATCATGTTGAATGGCTGGGATCACGTACAACGGACTACGCGGGGAAATCTGCTCACAGCTTTGTCTTGGCTAATGGCCTTGCTCAGTCAGTTGGTGTCCAGCCCGACTCGGATCCCTGACATTGACGGTCATTTTGCTTCCACTCTGGACCTCCTGCTTACCACCCACCCTCACGATTATGCATTTCCGTCGAGGCCGAAATTTAATGCTGCCTCCTGGTCCTCAAAAAAGCAAATCACCAGGGCAAAGTTCAAGCACATTTACAGAACAGGCAAGAGACTTCTAGGCTATCCATGTGGTAGTCGGGCCTTTTGGTCTCTAGCCAAAGCCATACAGGGCAACTTCTGTGAATCGTCCCTTCCACCTTTGCGTGGAGCAGACGGTACCCTGGCCCATACCGCCAAAGAGAAAGCCGATATCCTGGGCACACTCTTTGCGTCGAACTCGACTTTTGATGACGGGGGAAAGCACCGCCTACCATCTCGCGGTGTGATGAGCTAATGCCTGACGTGCGTTTTAATCAAAATGTTGTGCGTCAAGCTCTTTTTTCCTTCGACATCAATAAGTCGAGTGGGCCGGATGGTATACCTGCTCTTGTGCTAAAAACGTGCGCTCCGGAGTTGACCCCGGTTTTAACGCGCCTATTCCAGCTCTCCTATTCTGCCGGCATCGTGCCGTCTTCTTGGAAGGTAGCTCTTGTCCACCCTATTCCCAAAAAGGGCGACAGGTCAAACGCATCTAACTACAGACCAATTGCAATAACCTCTTTGTTCTCCAAACTAATGGAGCGAATAATTAACACCCAATTGCTCTGGTACCTAGAGGATCACCAGTTGATCAGTGACCGTCAATACGGTTTCCGCCACGGCAGATCTGCTGGTGATCTTCTTGTGTACCTTACTCATTGTTGGGCGGAAGCAATTGAGAGCAAAGGTGAAGCATTGGCTGTAAGTTTGGATGTCGCGAAGGCCTTCGACAGGGCGTGTCACAAGGCATTATTGTCTAAGCTGCCTTCTTATGGAGTACCCGAGTCTTTATGCAAATGGGTCGCCAGCTTTTTATCGGAGCGGAGCATCAGCGTCGTTGTCGACGGTACCTGCTCGGACACTAAGCCCATAAACGCTGGCGTCCCACAAAGGCTCTGTGCTGTCGCCCACACTGTTCATCATGCATATCAATCATTTGCTCGACATCGAGAATATCCATTGCTATGACATAATGAATGAAATGAATATCAACTGCTGATGACAGTACGGGTGATGCCCGGTACACAGGCCGTGCAAATATGTCTCGGGTGCAGATTGAGGAGAGGAGGATAAAACTTGTGTCGGAAGTCGAGACATCTCTGGAGCGGGTCTCGGAATGGGGTAGACTGAATTTAGTCCCATTCAACCCCGAGAAGACACAAGTTTGCGCGTTAACCGCTGAAAAAACCCCATTCGTCATAGCACCACAATTTCAGAACATTCCCCTTAACATCTCTACGAGCATTGGGATCCTAGGTGTCGACATTTCGAATGATGTTCAGTTTCGGGACCACTTGGTGGGTAAGGCTAAACTGGCTTCAAAGAAGTTAGGGGTAATCACAGGGTAACAGAGCTAAGCGGTATTTCATGCCTGAGCATAGGATGTTGCTTTATAAAGCACAAGTCCGACCTCACATGGAGTACTGCTCCCACCTTTGGGCTGGGGCCCCGGCTTGCCAAGTGGACCCTTTTAACCGTATCCAACGGCGAGCTATTCGTCTTGCGACGATCCCGAGCTCACAGACGGTTTAGATCCACTCGAACTGCGGAGAGATGTGGGCTCTCTCTGTGTCTTGGGGACGTTCTGAGGGAACGGGGAATGTTCTGAAGAACTGTTTAACTTAATACCTGCGGTTAACTTCCGCCACAGCACTTCACGGGATAAAGCCAGGTTCCACCAACACCACCTGGATACCTGGCGTTCGTCCACAGTTCGCTTTTCACGTCATTTTCTGCCGCGTACGTGTAAACTGTGGAACGAACTTCATCCCTCAGTATTCCCACAGTGCTATGACATGGGGTCCTTCAAGAAGCGGGTCTATCGCTTCCTTCGAGGCCGGCAACGCGTTGGAGGCGCCCCTGATGTTGCCAATGTTCATGGACGACGGTGATCACTTACCTTCAGGTGACACGTCTGCTCGTTTGCCTGCTTAGGCTATAAAAAATATATAAATTACTTTTATGGGTTCAATTACTCTTATAGTGTATAATTATGATGATGCGAGTAGGAACATTTCGTACAAACGTACTAATCATGAGATAATAATTGTAGTGAGTGAGTATAATAATTGATGCAGAACATCTACTGCTGCGCTTGCGCTGACCTCATCTGCTTGCACTTCTAACCTTTGCAGTTAAAGCTCGAAGTTTACGTAGAAGTAGAAGGTATACCTATTTTGAAATGTTCGGTTGTCAATTGAAATAATAAATCGAAGATGCTCGGTTACTTTAGTCTCAATTCAGTACTTTAGTTTAACGATATGATTTTAAACTAATATCATCGCGGACACTAAACGTTTTAAATGAAAATGGGTACTCACGATTTGAATTACATATTTTAATTTAATTTTCCGATATTTCCGTCCAGTTGCATAGATCAATGTGGAGCAACAAGTAACTAATTTTACATAAGTAGGTATATTCAACAAAACAGGAATCGTTTAGGAGGTTTTAGAACATATAAAATAAAATTAATTAGCACAATCATGCAATACTATAAATTTGGCACCTGTGATAATTATATTGTTCTTTTATAACATTTTATACAGTTTGATATAAAGTAAATAATTAGCTATAATGGATTGATGATTTTTATACATAGTACATACGTTCCTTATGGTACGGTACGGATGGAAGCTAGAACAAAAATTTTGTAAGATTCTGTCAGATGATCTATGATGCATTGCGTAAGTGGCATAGAAGATAACAATGACAACAGTTGGTGTTAAAGTTAAAGTGCCACAGCCCTCAATACCTATACCTTCATTCCAACAAAATATTCAATGACATTCACGATTTTTTTTTCATTTTAGAGCACAAATCTGCAATAATGTGGTCGAAGCCAATCGTGGCATACTTGTGTCTGATGACACTGCTGCTTACGCGTGCGGGTGCGGAGCTGTTCACGGCCATATCGGATGTGGAACCGCTGCTGGAGACCCACAAGAAGATCATAGACGACCTCGAAGATTATGTCACCAAGGAGGAAGGGCGTTTGAAACTGTTGAAGAAGTGAGTATTTAGTAAGGAGGATAGAGGTAAGGGGAACATTGTTGATCAAACTTCAGTAGGTATTTAAAACCTCTATATGACACTCTTAGGTTTTTCCGGACATTCTATATAATTCACCCCTTAGACCCTTGCCGACCTTATTTAAAAAAATTCTACGGACACGATTTGATACATAGAGACGCTTCTCCTAACCTCCATAACACCAACTTATATAAAGTTCACGATGTCTCGAAAACCCTAGATTACAAAAGAAATAGACATAGGTTACCTATGTTAGTATTACCTATGTAGATACCTCATAATTATGTTGATAATTCGCGTTTATTTATTTAAATAGAAAAACGTAAATTATTGAATGATACTATTTGTTATGGTCAATTTACGGCGTTATCATAAGTCCTTGTTTCGAAGAAAGTAGAGCAAGGTATACTGTAAGTAAGGTTATTTTAAATTATCAATTAACATACTAAATTATCGTAATTGAAATACTAAAAATTATACACCATTAGATAGATTATATTTGAGTTCTGGAAATATAATGTAGAAAATTTCAATTCTACTTACAATAATAAAATGACGCAGGTCGACAAATGTGAAGTGTGCGAAGTAATTAAAATTACTATTAGGAAATTTATACTCATGACCATTAGGAATTATACTTGGATTTCCAATTTTGCCAGTGGAGTGGACCAAACAAATAACACATCTCTATGTTTGAGTATGAAATACCACTCCGAGAATATAGAATTACCAATCCACGCTAAAAACAGATTCAGTACCTGTGCGCATAGTTCAATTTATCTTGCAAACAAAATTTCATTAGGTTGAATTCTCTCCGACAACCTTCAGTATACCTTAATCTCAGGGATGGAAAGATGGCATTTCTGTGGGCTTCAATTGAAACGAATTTAATATCGAATGCGGACGTAGTGTAGCACCTATGAACCGAGATTAAACATTCTTCTGTCATATGAATATAATATATTAAGCTCCAGCCGTGAGTAGAACCCAGCAACTTTTGCTTTACAGCCAAGGCCACAAGCAAATAGGCTACAGGCTCATCAATTGATACCATTATTTAATATTAAGTAGTCTTATATAGGTACCTATATAATATTTCTATATTGCTATAACTACTTTCAAGCAACATTTTTGAGTGAGCTAGGTAAATGTAGCTAGGATATAGTTCTAGAAATAGAAGAGAAGAGATTACTTCCGCAACTAAATTGCCGCTGTTTTTAAATCTACAAACGATATAATTATGCTAATAAAACATGTTGAGGAAATACGATACGACCTATCGAAACTACATATTATGGGATTAAGATATATCGCTGTCCCAAAGACAAACATGACAAAAATTATACACGTCGCGTCGAAGTGAATGGTGAACACGATTCACACCGTGCATATTATGTCCTTAGTACCTACCTAATGTTTGTGAATTCACGTGACTGGAATGGTGCCTCGCAACGGGTGGTCTTCAGTGATCATAACTGTTACTAAACGTTATGTCTTGCCTTTTTGTTGATAGGGGAGTAATTTTATCCAGGAAAATTCATTAAACAAAGGAGATGTTTCAAATCCGGCCCACAACAGTACCACACTACAGTACCTCGAAAAATCGAGAAAAATTCATGGAATTTGGGAAATTTTTCAGAAAAGTATGCATTTAAGCAAATGCATACTTTTCTGAAAAAAGGTACAAATTTTGTATTTATAATTCATTTTTATCAATTTTCAACATGGCGTCTTGCCAAGTTGTCATTGATCATAGATCGCGAATTGTCTACTGTCACTTTAAATGACAGAATTGTAGGTACATATGTCAAACTTCTATCAAATTAACCAACATGACGTGTGATGACAGCTTACCACCATGACAGACTTTTGTTTTTGTGTTGCAATTTTAAGTGTACATTTTTGTGTTATGTATACCACAAAACTAAAGCAATTTAAAGGAATTGGATGATTGAAAACTGTTTTAATTGTCTTTCTCCATTTTTGAGTATGGTGTACAAAGAGGTGGCCGGGGCTCCATACATTGTGAAACATCTCCTTTACACATTTCTAATATGTCAACATTTTTTTTTGTGTATTTATAGAGCTTTTAGAATAATATTAAATCCTCAACCTAACTACATCCGTCTCAGTCGAGACAACATTACAACTCACAAAATAATATCTTAATTCAGGATTGTTATCTTAAAGTCTTAAACCCTTTAACATGTGACCTTTTTAAATAATGCACTGTTGGACTTTTTTCCCTGGCAAACGTTTTTACGTGATTATAACATATTTAAAATTATCTTTAATGGTCCGTGTCCCTGCATATCTACCTCCAATATGTTCACAATCGCCGAAGCTTCGGAAATGAATATCCTTAGGAAAACAAGTGAATGAATCATGGTTTTGTGGTGTGGTGTACCTACTGTAGCTTTAAGAGACTGAATGTAATACGGAACATTGGATATTTTGCTCTTGTTATCTGGTTGGCTTCAAACCATTAATGATTTACTACTGAGCACGGGTTTCTCCTCTGTAATTGAGTGGCCCTAAAGCATATTCGATCACGCTATTCCAGTGGGAATTGGTAGGTGGCCAACTAATTTGTGTAAGATTCATCCGTAAACCGTATCACAAATCTCGGACTTGGTTTAACCAATTTTATGTTACGGTAACAACCGAGACGGATGACTAAAGGGCCCTTCGAAGAACGGAAACGCTCAAGAAAAATCTTTTTTCTAGCGGTCACAAATAGTGTGTTACATTAAATACAATATTTCCCGAATTTAAGTAACGTAAAAACCTTCAAAAAACAAAAAAAAACTTTTGCTTCGTCGATAACATTTTATATAATATACTTATTGTTTAAATTATGTTTCAGGCATTTGGATATTTACAAAGTAGAACACACTAAAGCTATGGAGGACATTCCCAACTACTTGGGAAATCCAATCAACGCTTTCACGCTTATCAAACGACTGACCACTGATTTAGATTATATAGAAGAAAGTATTAAAAAGGGCACGGGTAAGTATACTAATAGCATTACATTTCACACTTGTAGGTAAGATTCCGTGTTGTCGGTGTCATAGGCAACTCACACACGAATACACTATTAATTTTCCACTTCGTTTAGAACTGAACCCAGGAAATAGTAAACATTGTGTCAAACGGTTCCTCAAGTTACTAATGACCCTTAGCAATTAATTACAATTAAACAATCAACAAATATATTATGTGAATAGGTAATAGGAAAATATGAAAGAAACATAAACCGACTTAAAAATAACTCACGCTGTATTATACAAAAACAAACTTATTCGTGTGAATAGCAAAATGACGATCGATTATTTATAATTGATAAGTGTGAAGCGGTCAGCCAACTTTTTGGGTACCTATTGTTGAGGATATGTTATTTAAGTTATTTTGTTTCGTTTTGAGTGAAAATGATAAATTGCCTTAAACTCCTTGTGGCAGTTGGCTTGTGGTTCAGTGTGGCACAAAATATCATCGAACACCATTTTTTAGAAGTGTAATGAATGAATATTTTAGTCGAATTTGATGGTTTAAATGATTTTTTTTCCAACGCAAAATTATGAGATCTATTATTACTGAACCTCGAAAAAGCAGCCGCAAAAAGTTCCAAGGAGATTATTTTTTCTACTCATAATAACATAGAACATCTAATCTAATTAATTGGGTACGTATAAGAATTACAAAAGTTTAATGTTTTAGTAGTCGCTGCAATCCGTAGAAAATAGAAAGTTAGCTGAAGTAGGACTTTCTAAGCCGTTGCAAGTATGTCTACTGATAATTAAAATGGGGCATCGTGTTTGCAAATATTATTATCGCTTGCAATCACACCCTTCAACATGAAATGCACTAACATTTATGTACATTATATTCACTAAAACAACTTTGTAACTTTCGTTAAATATGTAGGAATCATTTATTTAGACCGTCGGTCATTAAAATACGGGTTTAATCGATCTTTGTTTAGGAACTGTCCATACTTTTAACAAAGTTAACGTTTAAAGAAAAAAATATTAGCAAAATGTGGGTACAAAATATGTACGGACCCATTTTACTAAAGTTTTTCTAGACCAATAACACAACGTTATGACGCAACATTTGCAGTTACGTAGAAATGTAAATAAAAGCGGGGACGATTTTGGTGCTGCTATAATAAGAGCGTAGAAAAGTCGTGTCTGTTTTTTTACGAAATTGACAAAACAAAATATATAGGGGGGTTAAAAAACAGTCTTCTTCTTAGTCGTTACACTCCTGGCGGAGTGGTCGCGTCGTGGTCGTGGATAGTCTTCGGTATTGGTTACTGCTTTAGGGAGTCTTCTCCATCTCATCCTATTCATGGTACTGCGTGCACATTCTGTAATGGAACAATTCAAAGATGATTTAATCAAGTCCGTCCATCTTGTGGGTGATCGGCCGCGAGAACGTTGACCTTCGACTCTTCCCTGTACCACCAACCGTTCCAATGAGTTCGTTGCGGATGACATGTCCAAATATTTTGATTATTCGCACTTGCCCAATCGACGATAATCTTTGTCTGATACGAAGCTCATTTAAAATGGAAACGAGAGTGCGGTGAGCAGTCCACTTTATCCTCAGCAAGCGCCTACAACACCACATCTCCAGGGCGTCAATTTTCTTACGACATTTTTGTGTGATTTTCCATGTTACAGCTCTTCTTTTCAAAAAAACATCTCATTAGGTGAACCTTGGTGTTTTTGGTTATGCGGCGATCTTTCCATATTTTTACCCGACTGCGTCAGAAGGAGGGTTATGTTTTTCGAGTGTATGTATGTATGTCCATTTATTTGTGCCGCCCAACAGCCCAAACGGTTGAACGGATTTCGACATATTATGAGGTATCGTTGAAATTCGTCAGAACTGTGGAAGTGTCACAGGCTATATGAATTTTCAAAATGGCGCCCGAAAATGGAAGAAAAAGAGCGGATAATCTTGAGTTTTTTGTTATCTTACAAATTTAATGAAAGACCTTTTCAAAAATATATACCTACATCATATAACGTTTAAGCACACGTTTTAACAGAAATTTTCAATAACCATCTCAAAAAGTAGAATTTTTCGGCGAAAACACTAAAAAGTCTGAAATAAAAATATTATTATAAAAACAAAAAACCCGACTGCTTACAAAAGAACTCAAAAGAAAAAAACAAGTGTCACAATATCAACATAAAATACTTCATGGTGCTGCAGGCGGGGACAAACGTAGTACTTGTGATAAATCTTTTTTTACCCGTAGGTAACAGTATCTATTGATTGTCACCGCCTGCAGCACCATGAAGTATTTTATGTTGATATTGTGACACTTGTTTTTTTCTTTGAGTTCTTTTGTAAGCAGTCGGGTTTTTTGTTTTTATAATAATATTTTTATCGTGAGCTTTTCCACGGACGAACGTGTTCCAGTACACCTTCTTCTAATTTCTTCTTCGCAACTTCCGGTATTTGTGATTGTGGACCCCAGATAGATGTAAATCTGTACAACTTCGCAATGAGCAATTTCTCGCAAGTCAGGTCTATTTTTATTCTTTTGATCCACTATCATCATCTTGGTTTTTCCACGGTTTATTGTAAGGCTGAAATCGGCACTGGTTCTTTCAAGAAGCGTAAGAAATTGTTCCATGTCTGCTTACGACGTCGTAAGGAGAGTAGTATCATCTACATATTTGAAGTTGGATATCAACCGACCTCCAATTGATACACCTTTATCCCAGTTCTCTTAAACAATCCGCATGATGTATTCTGTATAAATGTTAAATAAGGGTGGCGAGAGTACACATCCCTGTTGAACACCAATCTGAGTTTTGAAACACCCGGAAACAAAACAGTCCACGCGAACAGTAACTCTAACATCTTCGTAAAGCTTCCTTATGAGATAAACTAGGTGATGCGGTACACCCATAGTCGAAAGTACTTCCTGTCGCTTCCACCACTTAATGGTGTCAAAAGCTTTACGAAAATCTACAAAGCAAATAAATAACGAGTTATTGTACTCACGCGCTTTTTCTATAATTTACCTGAGATTATGGATTTGTTCACGTGTTCCCTTGGCTTTAACAAAACGGCTTGGTCTTGGGCAATCTTCCAACCAATGTATGCCCGTAACCTGGTGTTCAATATGTGAAGAAGGACCTTGCTTGTGTGAGATATATAATATAATATAGACCATAAGAGCACTACTATAACACTAAATAATGAAGCTTTCTCGAAAACAAAATGTAATCTTATTTCAATGTACCAAATGAAATGATTGTATAATATTGAAAATATAATATACACATATAACTTACTAGTAAACTCGCCCTCGCTCGGTTCGGGGAACCAGTCCCTTCAAAAATCTCTATAAATTTTAACAAATTATGTTATTCCGATGTCTAAGCTATATTACTGCAGTTTCATGAAAATCCGTTCAGTAGTTTTTCCGTGAAAGAGTAACAAACACACACACACACACACTCACTCACATCCTTACAAACTTTCGCATTTATAATATTAGTAGGATTTACATTATTATTTACCAAAATTAAATTATTTTTAATTTTTATTAGTCTTTATCATTAAAATAAAATATTATTATAAAAATAAAAATGTCAGCCTCTCTCACAAAATGCTACGCCTAACAAGGTACATGTGTAATAAATCTAATGTAATGTTTTGAGTCAGGGTTTAGTGGTCTCTGGTTATCTAAAAACAAGGTCTTGCAGTAGTCCTCTCACAACTTAACAATCAGTTGAATTTCTGTAACAGTGATACCAACAGAATTCTCTATTGCCCAGGAATTAGGTTTGAATTGTCTGGTCATTGTTCTTATTTTCATATGTAAGTCCCTGGTCTCGTAGTTTTCGTATTACAGAAAAGAGCAGTACGTGTCATCTACAACCTCACGCCAAGGGATTCGCTTAGACATTTGTTTAAAGAAATAAATGTATTAACTGTAATATCACAATATATTTTGGATAATATTATGTATGTAAAAAATATCATGACTGTTTTCTTTAAAAGAGTGATGTTCACAATATAAATACTAGAAATAAGGATAAACTGATTGTACCAAAATTCAGACTTAGCAAAACTGGTGGCTCTTTCATGGGTAACTGCATTAAAATTTATAATAAAGTTCCGATAAAATTGACAGAAATGCCGTACTGTTTTAAAACTCATGTCAATAGCATTCTTATGACGAAAGGTTATTCCAAACTTGATGAATATTTTAATGATAAAACAGCTTGGATGTGAGTTTCGTATTTTAACCGTAATTAGTAGTAAGTGCTATCTGTAACTGTGAGTCGGAAGAAAAACCTCCTTGGGAGTTTCTTGCGGCTTCTTCTTCCAAGACTACTCAACGTAGGGATCTGTTGAAGCAATGGCGTAGATTGACTTTCGAAAAGAGTTTGTAAAAACCTATTTCGAATAAATAAATATTTGAATTTGAATTTATCGATTACAATAGAAAATGTATGTATAGTGCGCCCCACTTATCTCTGAAATGGCAAAAATTGGAACTAATGCCGCCATGTTAAAAAGTCATTCATAAGTAGTGGTCATTCATTTGTCAGTTACTACCTGTCGAATTGCGGGCAATGATTGGTCCAATGCGTCCGACAGCGCCTCTCTTCATTTCAATTCAAGGTTAAGTTGGGTTTACTATACTGGTAACTTTATAACTCACTTTATATATCACTTGTGTCATTGATGGTATGCCAACATTTACTAGTTCGTGATAAAAATAACCTTACCTAAGTAGGTAATGTGTTTTAATATTAGAATTTACCTATTGCTTGTAGATTAAATGTTGGCTATTATAATATTCCATGCTTTATATATATTTATATTTTCTCCACATTTAATTCATTATATTTTTAATTACACATAATAGATTCCTTATTTATCTGTGAGAATACCAAGGAGGAGTACCAAAACCGAGGAGTAGGTACCAAAAATTCTGCCATATTTCCTTATTATTTATACAAAAATACTTGCGTACATTTTTACAGAATACATAAAGAACATAACAATGAATCATGAAGGCGTGAAGTATCCCACACTGGAGGATTTGACAGGCGCCGCGCAAGCGCTGACCCGCCTGCAAGATACCTACCATCTCAAGGTCACCGATCTCTCGGACGGGAAATTGAATGGAGTTATCTACAGGTAAATTTTGTACGTGACAAAACATTACTTTATTATGCACCGAACTTTTTGATGCTAAGCTACGTTTGCAATTTACGTACGAACTGCGTGTAGTTCGTAGACAGGGCATAAAGTTTGGCTCGAGTTATACCTGGTTACTTTAGATATGAATAAATTGAGCCAAATGTTCGGGATATGCTAGGCAAATGAATAATACGAATTACTACTTTACAGGACTGATGAGCCAACGTTACAGCCGTGAGTTTTACAGAGTTTTACACTTTCGATCAATTTGTATTAATTAATGGTTTTGAGACATGTGTGACATTCTAAAATAGATAATAAATTTAATTTCTTCCATTTATTATTTTTTGAAAAATTTAGCCTACTTTGAAAATAATCAGAAATTACGGAATCATTCATAACATTTAAATGATTCACAGTCAAGTCGGAGAAGCTGTTTCGTAAGTCAATTAAGTAGTTAAACGTGTACTTGTGTGCGTTACAAATGTAATAATATCTTATAATTTGGTTATGGGTGTATTGTAATATTATTACTAGTGTCATTTTAAAATAAACAATCCAGATGGCTTTGAAAAAAAATTATAAGTCGTGGTAAGCCCACGACGATGTATGATTTATCCTACGATACGATTCATTGCCCCAGTGAATTCGATGTTCCTACGTTTTCAAATTATTAAAAATATTTACTACATCATTATTTTTAATAAATTGATATCAAATTCTCAACTTTACCGACCAATATAACCTTGATTTTCAATTAAATTCGAGCAAACTTCTTACCTTAAAGACAATAAAAGCGAATTCTTATACAGTGTGTCCGGCTTCGGTCTGTACAAACTTTTAGGGCGTGTAGTATGAGTTATTTTATGAATAAAATTCTTCTTCATACTAGGTCTAAACCCGACTCCCCTCGATTTACAGCCATTTTAAAGTTTTAATAAATTTTTTTGGACCATGCACAGTAAAAGTACTATAACTTAAGAAGTTTAAATCCAATCTTCTTCAAACTTGAATTAATTTTTACTCACTGGTAGGGGCCATCGATTTAACACCTAAAATAATTCATAAACTGGCTTCTACATATTAAAATAATAAATTAAAAGTAGAATTTATGATAAAAATGACATTTTTTTGTTCCTTTCTTACCTCAACAATACCCAAAATGTCATTTTTCTACCTGATTACGCATGAAATTCGGAGCTCGGTCATAAATCACCTTAGAGAGCGCTATGTTCAAACAACGATTGCTCGGCCTCGGTTACCCATTATCTCAGAATTGAGTTTTTGGTGTCGTTGTTTAGGTAAACTTAACATCTGATAGACGAGTTAATAAAAAGTTATCATGACCGGGGCTATTTTCTGAAAAATCTTTAAAAAAGTAAAAAAACTATGTCATTTTTATCATAAATTCTACTTTTAATTTATTATTTTAATATGTAGAAGCCAGTTTATGAATTATTTTAGGTGTTAAATCGATGGCCCCTACCAGTGAGTAAAAATTAATTCAAGTTTGAAGAAGATTGGACTTAAACTTCTTAAGTTATAGTACTTTTACTGTGCATGGTCCAAAAAAATTTATTAAAACATTAAAATGGCTGTAAATCGAGAGGAGTCGGGTTAAGACCTAGTACGTAGAAGAATTTTATTCATAAAATAACTCATACTACACGCCCTATAAGTTTGTACAGACCGAAGCCGGACACCCTGTATATTATGAAACCAAACAATTTCAAGACTATTTTAGCATATTTATAAACAATTTTCAAAGTATTTGGTTTTACAAAATTATATTTTAAGCTATTGCAGCATAACATCTTTTAATTACTGCTTTCGCTGGGCGGAAATGAGTGAATATTGCACAATGTGTTCAGCTTTGGGTTTATTTTTCAGATTTTAATTGTATGTATTTAGTTAGTCCTATAAACAGAATGCCTCAAAGGGTAGGCATTGAAAGCGTTACTCTATATGTTAAGATTATTATTTGCTTGCCCACTTAGATAAGATTACCTGCTAGTTTCGTTTTCCTGAAATAGATCAATTGGCGATAATAACATCGGCTATTGTACATTGTATGTTATTGTATATGTTTGTACATTTATAGTCTTAATTAACGTGTCACAAGTACGTGTCACACTTACACACACAAATACCCACACGTTAAACATTTTTTTCACCTTATCTCATCATGGCTTAGAATTTTTCACAAAAAAACATGGTATTACCTCAGGTTAGGCTTTACCTCATAGCCCGCTCAAGCGCTCATAGCCCGGCGGCTTGCGTCGATCCTAAGCGATCGACAAAGTTAAGCAACAGCGGGCGCGGTCGGTAGTCGGATGGGTGACCGCTTGTGGCAAAATATCTTTAGCGCTTCCGTGCTTCGGAGGGCACGTAAAGCCGTCGGTCCCGGCTGTTATCGATTGATAGCAGTCGTTAAGCCATGCCGGAGGCCTTTGGGCGGCTTGAAAACTTTCGACACAGGGTTGGCCACTAATCCCTCCACCAACCCGCATTGGAGCAGCGTGGTGGAGTATGCTCTAGGCCTCCTCAGTAATGAGGAGAGACCCGTGCTCAGTAGTGGGCCATTAGTGGGTTGTAGCTTAGCTTTTAGCTTAGCTTAGGCTTTACCTCACCACAACAAATAATAAAGATGTCAGGCAATAAACTTATTTCCAATACACGAAACTGACGCACATAATTCAATTACATAATACGAATTTTTATACATTTATTAATAGTCACTCTGACTGTATTTTTTTTTTTAAATAACAATTATATTTAAATGCTAATGAAAAAGGAGTAAATTCTTAAATTAATAATAAATAATAAGTATGGTTCTATTATTGGTTTCAGCACGCCAATGTCAGCGGGCGACTGCTACGAGCTCGGCCGCGCGCTCTACAACGAGAAGGACTACAAGAACGCGCTCGCCTGGATGATGGAGGCGCTCCGCAAGTACAACGAGGAAAACGAAGCTTATGCCTTCACCGAGGGAGATATCCTGGAGTATATTAGCTTCAGCCATTACTTACTGGGTAAAATTCTAATTTTTATAATTAATAGACCTGGAAGTTGAACTCTATTAATGACATTAGACATAATTTAAGTAACAATTGTTGCGCTTTACTGTATTGTGAATTTATTGTCAAAGTTCGTTTTAGCTTTATTGTGTGTAGTTCATTAGTGTGAGTGCTTCAGTTTCTCAAGTAGTAATCATGTAAATTGATTACTTCATTCACATCAAATTGTGAGGTGAATCTGGTTTAACGACCCCGCAGTCTAAGGCCTCTGCCTCGAATTTTGCGGGCAGCTGGGCGGCAGCGGCGGCGGTGCGGGGGCGGCAAGATCTTATGCGTAAAATCAAATGGACCGACCCTCGAAAACAGCGGAGCGGCGGCGGTGTGGGAACGGTTAACGAGCGGTGCGCTAATAGTCAAGCGGTGACCGCGTGTGCTTACCCTCGCAAGAAAGTAGGTTGTAGGTTTGGTTATTATATGACCAAAGAATAAGGGCAAACTGCCATACTTAGTTTTATTTCATTTTCATTTTCAACTTTAGCATTCCAAGATGCTAAAAATAATCTAAAAAATCCACCATTAATTTCTGAGCCCAAATAAACAAGAATTTTTCGCAAGCTTACTCCAGAACCAGAGTATTTTGATATTTAATTTCTTATAAGCATAGACAAATGAAGACATGGCTGCCTGAACGCGGAAGTGTCCGACGGTTAGAAAGAGAGAAAACATTTCAAGAAACGAGAGCAAAACACAAACGTTAATTACAATAATTGAAAAACCGGCCAAATGCGAGTCGGACTCGCGTACGAAGGGTTCCGTACCATTATGTATAAAAACGCCAAAAAAATCTGGTCTGTTGTATAAAAGCCTCACTTATATATTTAATAGTTTTATTGTAGCCACATATTACGCCCAACGCCATCTCTTGGACCGAATGGTAACTAAACTTACGTCGAATGTATGGGCATCCACTTAAATATTTATTTTATTCTGTTTTTTAGTATCTGTTGTTGTAGCGGCAACAGAAATATATCATCTGTGAAAATTTCAACTGTGTAACTATTACGGTTCATGAGATACAGCCTGGTGACAGACGGACGGACGGACGGACGGACGGACAGCGAAGTCTCAGTAATAGAGTCCCGTTTTACCCTTTGGGCGTTTTTCCATTAGCCGGCCCGGCACCGGCACCGGCGTGCCGGTGAAGCAAAAATGTAGGAAAATGTATGGCTCGCTTTTCCACTTACCGGCGCCGGTGCCGGCCCGGCATTGAGTCCCACCGGCGCCGGTGCCGGCCTGGCAAAAATGCATGTGTATTGTATATGGATAGTAGCCGTGTGCGTGTGTTAGTGCGCGGGGCGATTAGGAGGGAGATAAAGAGAATTTTCAGATGGATAATTTGTATCCAACAAATAGTTAAATGTGTCCTCGGTTATAGTATGGATATCTATATAAAATACTAGAGAACCACCCGCGCTTCGCTTCGGGACCCGTAGGTAACAGCCACTTCCTCCCGCTCCCGTAGGAATCTCGGCTAAACAGTAGCCTATTAGATATAATTATGATATACCGGAACATCAGATATAACATTTGCCTATGACATAAGTAAATTACATGTAGTATTTGATAGGGTAATTCAGAACTTGCAAATGAATTTTACTAACGCCATCTATTAACAACATCTGGAACTAAATATCTAGCAACTAACAAAACATTGATCTTCCCATAGGAATGAGATGTTTTCCCGCGGAAAAAAGTAGCCGACGTCACTCTCCACCCTCCTAACTATCCCCACACACATAAATCATACCATATAATAGCCATGTTGCGACGTGAAAGAGGCACAAACAAACAAACACACTTTCACATTTATAATATTATATAGTATGGAAGTATGGATTTTAAGAATTTTCTGGGACCCATTTTCAACTTTTCAAAAGGCTATATTATGTTCATTCTAAGTATCTGACTTTAAGTATTGAATTAATCCATAATTCGACGTCTCTGCGTTAGTATTGGCGTCGTAGATATAAAAGAAACAAATAATATAGTCGACGGCTTGAAGTTACCATTGTTATATCTACGCGTTGTAATGTACTTACTATACGTGTCAACGTGCTGAAGACCATGTCAGTACTGTACCACTCACCGGGCATAAACCGGCATTGACACCGGCACAATGGAAAAACGAAGACCCGGCGCCGTGCCGTGCCGGTGCCGGGCCAGCTAAATGGAAAAACGCCCTTTGGGTACGGAACCCTAAAAACGATTCAAAAGTTGCCAGTTATTTTTATACTTATTTCTACTATGATTAAATGACATTTCATAAGGGTAAAAAAACATATTTTTAAAAATACCTAAACTTAAGCTTTCAAGCAAAATGTTAACTATTCATTAAAGATTGCCCAAACTACGTATAAAATATTAAGTAAATAAAATTACAAAATGATTACGTCTATCAAATTATATTTTCTACCAATAAAATATAAAATAATTAAATGGTAACATTTTTCACCCAATGAAAAGGATATCATTGTTATTTTTATCAAATCACTTCTTATTAATAATATTATTTAACGCTGAGTAACACGCGTAGAGACATTATTGATAAAATATGCAGAAAGATATTAAATTACTTTGGGATAAATGACGTTTTAAGACGCTACAAAAAGTAAAAATAATTTTTCGCCCTTGTTATTTAGGGAACAAATTAAAAAATATAATAATAAAAATATAAATATAATAATTATTGTCTTCGATGACATAACGTGCCACATATTGTGATAAATGATAAATCAAACAAGTTATCAATATTTATCAAGTTAGCTATATTGGCAAAAGAGAATTAAGGAGGATGGGCACAAATGTATGGAATCTGGTACCGACACCAATCGGAGTAAATGATACGTCGTTGGAAAGGTATTTTTGTGTAGATTGTGAATATACATGTCACTAGTCCTGGTTCATTGTCCGATCGCAGTAATCCTACTTGAAAGTTATATATTTTTGGTACTAGGTATAAAACAAACTTTTTGCAATAACTCAGCGAACGACTGAAAGTGAAAGTCACACATACGGTGCACATACGTATTCATATTCATATTCTTTCTTGCGTCATGCGTTACATGAGGTGTAACAAGTATAGAGTACAGAACAGCATGAACCCTGAAAGGGCGTTACAATGTAAGGATATACCTACAGCATAATATATTGTCATTGAATTAAATATTAAAATCGTACAATCAATATGAAATAGAAATAGATACGTATATTTATATGTTTATATCCTATCCTATCCTACTAATATTATAAATGCGAAAGTTTGTAAGGATGTATGTGAGTGAGTGTGTGTGTGTGTGTTTGTTGCTCTTTCACGCAAAAACTACTGAACGGATTTTCATGAAACTTTGCAGTAATATAGCTTAGACATCGGAATAACATAATTTGTTAAAATTTATAGAGATTTTTGAAGGGACTGGTTTCCCGAAGCGAAGCGAGGGCGGATTTACTAGTTGTTTATTAGATAAATCACTCATAAAGGCTGATTTACATTGATACAGTAGCTGGCGCCAGCGCCACTTGATTACGGCGCTAGATAAGCACTGTATCAGTGTAAACATGTTACAATTCAGTCCAGCATCCAGTATCCAGCAACGGATCGAAATAGACCGTCTGCCTATTTTTCGATCCAGTGACAGCCCCGCGCACGCAGCGCAGCCAGTGGCACTGGATCCGTGTTAACACTACGCGCCAGTGGTCGCCAGTGATCCAGTGCCAATGCAGAGCCGAAATCCAGTGATGCTGGCGCCAGCTACTGTATCAATGTAAATGGGCCCTAAGTGAAAAAATTGTAAACTGATTTTATTGTGCATTTATTGTAACAGATTTTTAGCTGTTAATTGAATATTAATAAGCTCAAAGGGGGATGCCCATCCCTCATAGAGAGATTGGCTCTAAATGCACAATAGAAAAATATGCTACATTGTTAGTATATGATAGTACTAGTAAATCCGCCCTCGCTTCGCTTCGGGAAACCAGTTCCGTCAAAAATCTCTATGAATTTTAACAAATTATGTTATTCCGATGTCTAAGCTATATTACTGCAAAGTTTCATGAAAATCCGTTCAGTAGTTTTTGCGTGAAAGAGTAACAAACACACACACTCACTCACTCACATACATCCTTACAAACTTTCGCATTTATAATATTAGTAGGATTAGTAGGATATTAGTAGGATGAATCGTTGTGTGAAAGATTATTACGAAACAAAGTTTGGGTGTACTGTTCGACGTACGACGTAAGTTATGCGTATACTGTTCGACTTACAATATGCGTGCAATTTTCCCCTATTTACGAAGAGTTATTCTTGATTGGGAACTCTATTTTATAGCACCGTTACGCCTTACATGCTCACTATTATATGCAAGTGCTTGTTTTATTTGGTATATATCCCGCAAGAAATATAATTATTATTGTGTCATTAGGTATACGCCAAAACAGGAAATCTGTGTTTGACATTGATCTATAAGTATCTCTATGGTGTTTGACATTCTCAGACTGACAAATTGACAAACGTCAATAGCTTTCGAAGTTACCATTACTACAAAAATCAATAATAAAATAAAATTGATCGATACAAGTCCAATTTGTATGTGTAGGATTAAATATATGTTTGGTTTTTACATATTATATAATTTCAGTCGACCATTATATATTTAAAAAATTACAAGACAAGCAAACATTTTATTATTACTGAATTTTGTCTACGATAATATTTTATCCGGCAGAATGTTTTTATGATGGCAACAACTAACAATACTATCAAAACGTCAGTAAAGACGTAAAAATATAAATATTTATTAAATCATTTCCATTACTTTTTATTGTACTGCAATGTTAGGCAAACTTCCTATATTGAGATATTATACGCACATATTATATTTTTTTAATCTTTTTTTTTCAACAAAAAATTCATTTGAGTGCGTTTTAGAGCCAATACCAGGCATCCCCCTTTATGCGAACATCTTCTAAATCGGTCGCCAAACTAACTAACTACGCCAAAGATATAATTTTTAAAATCCTAATTCAAACTAAATGTTCCGTATCTTCTGAAGGCTATATTTCAAAACGGACAATTTGTACGGGTTTGTCGCCATAGTAATTTTTCGTGCTCTTGAAATGACCTTTCAAACACTAAATTCATTTTGATTGGACATGGGTACCAAAACGCCCATCCTCCTTTGGTATATTTTGCAAGAGGCTCTTTTCGCGCCATCGTTGTCGTGCAAGTAAGTTTTTGCAATTAAAAAAAATAACAAACAAATGTAATGTTCGCATTATGCCACGGTCAAGATCAACGCCACCTCAATTTTCATGAAGTTCGTAGCGATGCCGCCCTACAAAAGCATGCGGACACTCCAGGTCGGCATTACTAACCCATTTTATTTTTTTATGTAAAATTGGAGATTTTAAGCGGGGGCCACTTTAAAATTCTTTAGTTTTTTACTCAAGGATTACGTACTGTGAATCCCAGTAAATTATGCAGGCAATTTTTTTAAATATCGACGAAAGATTCAGAACACGCCTGGTGTATTCAAGGCGTTGTCATAGAAATTCGCAACAACACGCTAGGCGTGTCGGTGGCATTGAACGTGAACGTGGAGTGCCGTAAGTCATAAAAATGGCAAAACCTCGGAATCCAGGGACTATGAATGAATCTTCATAAAAACTGAACTGGAACCGGACTGTATTTCAAAATTGTGCAATAGAAAAGTTAAAAAAATATATTTTACCCTCAGACCAATAAACTATGTATAGACGGCGCGCCGCGAACAAAAGCGTGAAGCCGGCAAAAGTGCGCCTAAAACACACATCGGAACCAATAGAATGCCCTATGTTGACAGTTTGAACTAGAACAAATTTGAACTTTATTTTTTGGAACACAAAGCTTCATTTATTTTTTATTATGTAGAACACAAAAGTCGTTTTGGTGTGAGTGCCGCCGTGTGTATTACAAGGCGAGGCGCACTTTTTGCCGGCTTCACGCCCCCGTTCACGGCGCGGAGTCTATGGTTTATTGGTCTGAGATTTTACCGATCTTTTTCTTATTTTTTTTTATCTTTGTTAGTAAGTTTGTAAACCCGTAACTTCTGACGATTTTAATGATTCTTTATTTCCTTGAAAGCGGGTGTTTTTGGTATGTTTGCTACCTCATAACTTTTAACAGACTTCAAAAAAGAAGGACGCCCTCAATTCGACCGTATGTATGCTTGTATTTTTTGTGGTTTTTCAGCGATTTTTGCGTCGTTTATGAGCCGATTTTTATAATCCTATTTTTTGTTAAAAAGTACATTATGTCAAGGGTGGTCCCCAGGGACCCCAAGATCTGATGATAGCATCCTAGAAAAATCGAGGGGAACTTTCGAAAATTTTAGGGGCGACTAGTGTGTTTCTTAATGTTTTCATTAAGTATATTAAAGCGCTATAATTTCATGAAGGTCTGCAGTCGATCTAATGAGTCCATAAGACAATCGAGCTCCTCAAGCTTAACGTTTTACGGCAGTCATCTTGTGTTTGGGCTTGATGAATTTGTACTGACGAAATTTACACCTGGATCGTTTGAATTGAGTGATATCTGGCGAGTAGTTTTTGAGCTATCTCTATTTGTCGATGTTGAAGTCTGTTATAGTTTTTGTAAAAAGCAATTATTACTGAGTGTTCTGATTTTAATGATGAATTATCCGTAATAATGTGTATTTAATAGTGGGTACGTCATAAATCAAAATCGACAAGTAGAGATAGCTTAAAACTACTCGTCAGATGTCGCTTAAATTGAACGATATTACACAACAAGTATTATCTTTCGAATAAAAGAAGAATCATCAAAATCGGAACACTCAGTAAAAAGTAAAAGTTATAATTACAAGTATTTCATACAAAATATCCGATAAATATCAAAACTGTGATATCGGATACATATCCGATATTTTGATATTTATAATAAATATCGGATATTTTCGAACCCTGGATTTAAGATTGCGAATAAAAACAAATATCTCGGCGACACAACACTACGTCGCTATAACGCTGCGCGAAATGTCCGTTGGTTTCGAGAACACGTCTGCGTTGCCCGCCCCTTTCCCGCGCCGCCGCCGATGCCGCCCCCCTGCCCGCAAGATTCGAGGCAGAGGCGTAAAAGCTATGTAGCTACGAAACGAGGGTCGATGGGTTCGATTCCCGGCCGGGGTAAAATATTCTTTTAAAAATAAATATTGTGCTCGCGTTATTAGTGTTTATGATGATTACCTTATTCATGTTTTCGGTGCACCCTGCGACAGAGAATCCTAGTATAAAGGTATAAATGTGTGTCATTTATTTATAATATAAAAAATTGTACACAGACGATACTAGGGCTGCTTTGGAATGGACGAAGCGGCTTCTTGTGATAGAACCGAAGCACCCGCGCGCTCGCGGCAATATACCTCATTACCAAAAGACAATCGCTGAAGAGGAAGAGAAATTAAAGAAGAAAAGGCGAGGTGTATGTAATTTTTATATGGAATTAAGTCACAATTCAAATTATTGGATGCCAACTGGTCCTAAAGCCCACGGATATCTATGCCGACCTCAAATATCACTATAGTCCTGTTTGAGGTTGGTTATAAAGATGTTTCTACTTTTGAGATCACAGGAAAAAATATTAAGTGGTTATATTTGACTTCTATACCCGTAAATTCATTGAGGAACATGGAGTTGCATTCATTGGTTTGATCAGTAGTGGAACTATGTATATTACTTATGATGAAATTAAACCATGGTAAATGAATAGTATTAATGGTAAACGGAACATAAAACTGGGATGGTTTAGTCAATACACAAAATCAATTTATTTGATGGATAACGTTTACAATGGTGTACAGTGGTGTAATGCAGATCAACAATGGATTATTACATTATTATTACTAAGAAGTGCCACCAATTTGTGGTCACTAATAACCACTCTAAGCATGCCTCTCCATTTAATGCAATGCAAACATTTTACAACTCCAGCTCAAATGTGGCATTCCAAATATGATCGGACTCGTGTTTTGTAGAAGGTAAATGACTGGTAGCATAAAGTAACACTATATCATTACTAGGTTACCTAGCTGCCTAGCTTAAAATTAAATTGATAAATTATAAATCTAAAAACTCATACAAATAAATATCAAGCTTATGGTAGTTTTATGTAATAAAATATTTCTAACAATATAATTTACCATAGGATATGGGTGAAGAAGAAGAAGAAATTAAAGAAAAGCCTCAAACGACAGGATCGTTACCAGAGAACGAGAGACTGCAGTACGAAGCTCTGTGTCGCGGCGAGATTGACATACCGTCCGACGTCTCTAAGAGGTACTTACTATAAATAAATATCTGTAACCATTAAAAATTTGTATGTGTTGTTTATACCTGCTATCTTAATATTGTTACGTGTCAGGAGTAATGGGTTCGAGAAAATGCCAAAACGTACCTCAAAGACTTTTATTGTAATACACGTACCTACTCGTAAACACACTCGTCGATCTTTGTATCGCCCATAGAAATCATTTCTCGCTGGTATCGCTCGTAGGTATCGCTTGTTTCTCCCGGTTTCGCTTCCGAAACTAGAATGCCACGCAGTCGACCGAGTGCCCCTTTTATAGCACTTCGTCACCATTCATGTCATTCTAGAATGTTCCGGCAGTTATTGGAATAAATTCTAGTATGTTCCTTACAATCGACTTTCGACCTTATGACTTATGTCGTAATTGAATTTGTAAACACACAAAACTATTGTGGTTTTTAGTATGTTTGAAACAAAAACTACCCTTTCACGACAGAATTATAAATTTACTAGCTGACTCAGCATACGTCGCTCTGCAACATATTGTTAAACGCACACATAGAGTTCCGTACCACCCAGCGATATTCAAGAAAGTTTAGTCTAGTTTTAGTTTTTTGTAACTTTGAATCTCCTTGTAGTGCCATCTAGTATATTGTGAGTGAACCTTTAAATATCTAGATGGAACATCGAATCCGCGAAAACGTGTCAAAAAATTGTGGCTAACTGTTAGCCACAATTTTTATATCATTACACACAGATTACGCACACATAGACAATAAATGAACGTGAAAAATATCGCCTGCACGCACACATGCTTGATAATGTTGCCTTGTTTTTTTGTTTTCATTGTAGGGCGACGCGCGCTCAATCTAGATATTTAATACATCATTGACTGTAACTTTATAAATGACAGCAAGCTTTCTTGCATCGATAAATGAACCATTGTAATAATAGATGGCGCCTGTAAGGCAATAAAAAGAGGGAATCTGAGAATGTTTTGTAAAAATACGTTTAGAAATATACATAAAAGTATAATAAATTATACTTTATTCCCGTATTGCCTTGTTTCCAGATTAAAATGCCGGTATCTGACGGAGAACCACCCGTTCTTGAGACTGGCGCCCATCAAGATGGAGCAGATGTACATCAAGCCGGACATCGTGGTGTTCCACGATGTGCTCAGCGAGGAGGAGAGCGAGCACATTAAGGCATTGGCCAAACCCAGGGTTAGTCTTGTGTGTTAATAATGTATCCGTTATCGACTCTGCTTTCGAAATTCAACCTTAACTCGTTATGTGTATTGGTCACTTTACATTGACACATACAATAAAAGTAACAGTTATTTTATTAGATGTATTAGTAAACCCAACTTAAGATTGAAACGAAAGAGGCGCTGTCGGACGCATTTGACATTCATTTGACCAATCATTGCACACTAGTAACTGACAGATGAATGACCACAACGTACTTATGAATGACTTTTCGTTAGTTTCAATTTTTGCCATTTCAGAGATAAGTTGGGCGCACTGTATTTGAAATACATGTTGTCATTCATAAAGATTATTTAGGTGTGTGCCTTATTCTGAAAAGACGGGTCAATGTTTCGAATTGAAGGTTTAAATAATGATATTGTATATTTACTCTTTCACTAAAATAACTTTAACAAACACAATTGATAACCTCTTCTTTTTGAACTAGGTTAAAAAAAGTTAAAGATGAATAAACCAGAAACATTGGTGTTCACATAGTCAAAACAATAATAATTGTCTATTACGATGACGACCCGGATGGCGCAATGGTTAAAACGTCGGATCGCTATTTTGAAGGTCCTGGGTTCGATTCTTAGAGAAGCGGAAATTTGAATGAATTTGAATATCTGTTTTCGGCCAGGGTGTGTGTTCTTGGCTAGGGTGTTGTCCATGGCACCCACGACACAGGGAATCCTAGTGTGGGGCTATGAGTGTGAAACGTATTTACTTATTGCAGTTCCGTCGCGCGACCGTCCACGACCCGAAGACAGGAGAACTAGTTCCCGCGCACTACCGGATCAGCAAGTCGTCGTGGCTGCGCGACGAGGAGTCGCCGGTGGTGGCGCGCGTGTCGCAACGCGTCGCCGACTTCACCGGCCTCAGTCTCGAGTCCGCCGAGGAGCTGCAGGTCGTCAACTACGGCATCGGTGGGCATTATGAGCCGCATTATGATTTTGCGAGGGTCAGTATTTTACATAATTTTACAGTGCTTTATAGTAAGACTAGAGAACCGCCCGCGCTTCGCTTCGGGACCCGTAGGTCACAGCCGCGTAGGTCACGCTCCCGTAGGAATTGAGGTTAAAAAGTAGCCTACTACTCGCTCTAGGGGTGTCTCTCGCGGCCCGTTAAAACGGGCCGGTCCTTGGGTTGGGCCCTAAGGCCCTTGGTTGTCCATCTGTGGTTAACCAATAGGTCAAGTCCGATGAGTGGCGGCCTTTTTACAGGCCACAGAGTCTTAAACGGGATGGGGTTTATCTTCGCGCCGCCCAGGCGATCGAGGCCCTACCGGGTGAATCCCGCTGGTTGGAAGCCCAGCAGGAGCCGATCAGCGCCGGGCGATGACTTACGAAGCCCCAGTATCAGTCAGTGCTAGGCCCGTCCCGCGCAACCAGCAAGTCGCGCAGAAAGGCCCAGCGGTCCGGTGGACGGGCGTGGAGCGGCGCCAGGTCCTGCAGATGCGGGAACCGCGACGCGTCGACACGCCCGAACATGTTGCGTGCCAATCTCTCGATGAAGTCGTCCAGACTCTCGACTCGAAGGTCCCTCTGGATGACGGCGTTCCTCACGTACCTCGGCGCACCAGTCAGCCGGCGGAGCGCAATCGCCTGAACCGCGCGCATCCTCTCGCGCTACGGTTCGCTGGCGAGCGCGTACCACGCCGGTGCCGCGTACGTGAGGCGGGATCTGATGTATCTTGTAGACCCCGAGCTTCATTCCGAGAGAGAGGCTCGAGGAGAGCACTGGTTTCTGCCATCGCGCTCCTGGAATTCGCGACGGCTTTCGTAACCTGTGGCTTCATCGAGAGTCTTCCGTCGATTTTGCCCGCAGCTATTTGGCCTGTGGGGCCCATTGGATATCTTGTCCGTGAAGCTCCAGAGTAGGGTCCCACTTGTTGAGGTATCCTATGTGCACGGCCTGCGTCTTCCCGACATTCACCGACAGTCTCCACGCGGCGAGCCATTCGGGGAGGGCATCTAGCGCACGCTGCATCTTGACGATGGCGTGGGTTCTATTCAGCGACGTGGTGGTGTACGCCACGTCATCGGCATACAGGGCAAGCGACGCCCCCCCCCTGCCGCCGGGATGTCGTCGGTGTAGCAGGCGTATCTGACCGGGAACAGGCAACTCCCTTGCGGGACGCCGGCTGCGATCGGAAGCTCGGTGGATTCGGCGTCTTCAACTACTACTCTGAAGCTTCTATTTTCGAGGAAACTGGAGATCACCTTAACGGCACGCCGGGGCGCCGACGACTGCGAGATCTTGTAGAGCAAGCCGTCGTGCCAAACACGGTCGAATGCCTATTCCATGTCGAGGAATACTGCACACACGCGTTCTCTCTTATTCAGAGCCGCGGTAACGGTGTAACAGCACCCTCGACAACTGAAGAGTCGTATTGTGTTCCGGCCGGAACCCGAATTGCTCCGGTCTGGGGGCAATATGCGGCGCTAGGTGTCCCAGCAGGAGCTTTTCGAACACCTTGGATAGGGTGGGAAGCAGAGTAATTGGCCTATAGCTCTCCGGCTTCAGCCTGTTCTTCCCCTGCTTGGGCAGCATTATGATCCTCCCCGACTTCCAGGCCTGCGGGAAGGTCCCGGTGCGAAGGATCCCGTTAAACAGGTTGCAGTTCCAGTCGCCCGCGCCCACCACCGGTGTCGGCGAGTCCAGCAACTTGCGGACATCAGCCAACAGGATAGTGCCAGCGGGCGGGTGGTACACTGAATACAGCCGGAGCGGGGAGTTCTCGAGGCAGAGCTAAAGTAGCCTATTACATTTGCCTATGACTTAAGTAAATTACATGTAGTATTTGATAGCGTGATTCAGAACTTGCAAATGAATTTTACTTACGCCATCTATGAACAACTCCGAAAATAAATATCTAGCAACTAACAAAACATCGATCTTCCCATGGGAATGGGATGTTTTTCCGCGGTAAAAAGTAGCCTACGTCACTCTCCACCCTCCTAACTATCGCCACACACATAAACCTTACCATATAATAGCTTTGTTGCGACGTGAAAGCGTCACAAACAAACAAACAAACACACTTTCACATTTATAATATTATTAAGGAATTAAGGATCACAGATTACAATAATATATTGAAAGAATTGAAAGCTTCTTATAAAGATCTTGCGCGAAACCACTACTACATGCACACGTTTGTATGCGTACTCTGTCACGTACATTGCTGGGGGCAAACCGGTTTAAACCAGTTCAGCTGGATGACGAACTTCACATTAGAGATTCACATTAGAAATCAAAAGTATGTCAACGATCTCGTTTTCACACTTCTTTAGAATAAATCGACCGGACACCCAAAAACATTGCAAAAATAGTAGATTGTATGACAAGGGAGCAAAGTAATATTTTTATGGCGAGGGCGCTTTTTTGAATCCAAAGCGAAGTGAGGGATTCTAGCGTAGCGAGCCCGAATCCCGAGCGTAGCGAGGGATTCTTTAGTAGAATCCTGAACGTAACGACTAACCCGACTTAACCAACTAAACAAACTTAACTAAATAACTCATTTTTCAAAACAAAACCATGAATTTCTAACAATCCGAACTGAATTTACAAGGAAAAGGAAAACTCATTCCCGCCCGCTAAAAGTTTCTTATAGAAAACACCAACTTTGGGCCCCTTTAAGTCCGAACCAAGTCGTCTTTTTCGAATAGGTGGGATGAAAAATTACTTTCTCGCCCCATCAATAGAAGAATAACAACATTTACTAGCATTTTTTTATTTTGATTAGTTACTTTACACATTTGCCTTTGAAACAACATTATAATCAAGTCAACACAGACGTAGATTTCAACCCACGGGTATTTTTAACACGCTTTTATTAACTTCACCTGTATGTATGTTTGTATGTAACTTTACTCCATTTTCTTTAATATCTCCGGTGCCCAAAGGTCTTCTTGCTTCAAACTTATATAGCATTTGCAACTAATTATTCCCTAACTTTCTATACCATTTTCACGAAAATCCGACCACAATTTTCCGAGAAATAGCTGTTTTTCCTCATTTTTTTCTTAATTTTATAGCTATACTTCCTTTAATATCTTCCGTGCCCCTCAACCGTTGTGCTTCAAACTCATAACTAACTTAAAGCTAACTGATCCCTAACTTCCTATACCTTTTCCACGAAAATCCATCGCGAATTTTCCGAGTTACAACTGTTTTTCCTTGATTTATACTAAATTCGTTCATTTTAAACCTACATTTCTGTTAATATCTTTTTATTTAATAGGCGTTTTTGTTAATAGGCGTTTTGCTTCAAATTCATAACGCACCTATAAACAGTTGATCCCTAATTTTCTAGACCCTTTCCATGCAAATCTATCGCGGATTTTCCTAAAAATAGGCGTTTTTCCTAACTTCTTTAATTTCCACCTTCCCTAGCCTATAACTTCACCTGTATGTTTGTATGTTTGTATGTATGTTTGTATGTAACTCTCCTTCGCATAAAGAGACTACCATAATGATATTATTACACGCTTTATATTAGCTTCACTTGTATGTTTGTATGTTTGTATATTTGTTTGTAACCGACTTCTTTGGACGCGATTTTGACCCACTTTAAATGGCCAGATTTCGTTCAAACTTTGTAGATTTATCGAGTTCCGATGACATTACACTATTTTGATAAAATTTTCAATATGCAAAATAAGATTTTAATTTTTTTACTCTCACACTACTGCCATCTATCCATTTGCTACTGCCATCTACCCATATTTACGGGCAACTAGCTGTAACTGCGTATTCAGTTTGACTGCGTACATTACGTTTTACTAGATGGCGTTGTTCTTCTGTTTATTTGAATTCTAAGTTATCACAGTAGATAGATCGATAGAGACCAAATAATAGTTTAAAATTATAAAAACAAGCTATTATAAATAAACAAAACTAAAAAGTCGAAAATAAATAATAGTTTAAAAAAACTAAAAAACACGCTTTTTATAGAATACTGAACTAAAAAAATAGAAAATAAGTTTCAATAAATTTAAATTAAGAATAGTGTTAAAAATTTCAACAAACATGAATTAATAATAGTGTAAATAAAGAAAATATTTTATTTAAAAAAAAGCGTGGGGTGCATGGTGTCATTTTGATAATATCTTAAAAAGCACCCCACGCTTTTTTTAAATAAAATATTTTCTTTATTTACACTATTATTAATTCATGTTTGTTGAAATTTTTAACACTATTCTTAATTTAAATTTATTGAAACTTATTTTCTATTTTTTTAGTTCAGTATTCTATAAAAAGCGTGTTTTTTAGTTTTTTTAAACTATTATTTTACGATTTAAGGTTACTTTTGATAAGTTTGAAACACTGTTATAGTTTGGTGGTCTTTCGGAACTGACACCCATATAAGGTATTTTCGTCGATGAAATCGATCGTAGATACCACTGCTAAACTTTTGTTATTACATGCCTGGACAAACTGTATTTTAAAACGATGAAGAGTATTATAATATTGTTATTGAAACTAAATAACACATGTTTTTTTACAGAAAACAGAGCACGCGTTTGGAAAATTTTCAGGCAATAGGATAGCAACAGTATTATTTTATGTAAGTTTTTTTGATGTTCCTATGAAATTATTTTCAATTTAGTAGATAAGTATATATTTATATATGTCGGAGATAGTAAATCCATGATGCTATTTAATCTGTGGTATGTGCGGATCGATAGCGAATCGATACTCTGTGGCGCGCGGGAACTGTAATTAGGGAAAATAATGAAAAGAAATGAATGTCGTACTTGTTATTGTAAGGATTCCTTATTAATTGTAATGCCGTGAATGTCCAAGAGTTGTTGATAAATATCGTGTGACCGCGTGTGCGAGTGGATTCGATCGTTAAAATCAATCCTACTAATATTATAAATGCGAAAGTTTGTAAGGATGTATGTGAGTGAGTGTGTGTGTGTGTTTGTTGCTCTTTCACGCAAAAACTACTGAACGGATTTTCATGAAACTTTGCAGTAATATAGCTTAGACATTGGAATAACATAATTTGTTAAAATTTATAGAGATTTTTGCAGGGACTGGTTCCCCGAAGCGAAGCGAGGGCGGATTTACTAGTATCGTAATATCGCAAAGTAAATACAGTCAATACGAAAACAAACCCAAACCGAGTATTCATATTGAGCCAAGAGATCATTGAATAAAGCAGTTGGTTATGTGATGGTGTGAGGCTCAACCCTGTGTTTTATTTGATATCCTGAGTTGACGTCCTGACGAAAGAAGCCCACAATGCATAGTTTGACCAGAATACCTACTTTGAAGGAAAGTACACATTACACAGAGTAAAATAGTATGAAATCATGCAAAAGAACAACCAGTTCGACCTTCTGACTCGTCATATATATTAAAATAAAAATAGCAATTAATTTGATTATTTAATAACCAACTTCAAAAAAAGAGGCCAGGTCCTCAATTCGACTATATTTTTTATGTCCGTTATCTCATAACTTTGTACAGGTGAACCGATTTCGGTAATTATTTTTTGTCGTCTAGTCCCATATAAAATTTGGGGACATCTGGCGAGCAGCTTTTGAGTTATCTGTCCTTGTGATTCTGGAAGTATCATTTACATAAGTATTAATGGTTATTTTTTTGTTAAAAAATATGAGTTGAGTCGCAGTAGATTTGACACCGTTTAACAGACTATCCAGTGCAATATAAAACATCAAGAGACGCTATACAAGACGTTGTAGAAAGTCTCTCAGTGTCTCAAACTGACTGCTTTATACATTTGTCAATCTGTGTGTAAAGCTCTGCACACATTACAACAACTTGAGAGCCGACAAATTCCAACGAAAGCATTTAATTATGATTTCTATGTCTTTGTAATGGTTGTGTACTCGCACTTGAAAGACGTACTACTCGCCACCGACTCCTGGCCAACTCCGAATCGACATCAAGCATAGAATCGAAATTCAACCGTAAAGATGCGATTCCTCTAGTGTGCTCCACTATTGCGGCACTGTAACGCATAGTGTACGACACAGATGTTCACGTTGGTGGACTCACTCGGACAAATTATAACAAATTATGCTCGAACATTTTATAGTTTTTCGCGCACATCAGTAGGTATACTTTTTGGGCGTATGTACACATACATGTATGAAGTGGACTCGCGTCGATGCGAAGACGCTTGTTGTGCGCGAACTCATTCTTGCTTCCGCTTGCAATAATTGTGAACAAATGTGCTGCACGCTATTTTGGTGGAATCGTACCATAACAACTAAGATATAGATCATAATCGAATCCTTTAAGTTTGTCGGTTATCAGGTTGTTACATGTGCGCAGTCCTTTAGTGTAACCTCATGATACCGGCAGATGTCGGAGGTGGCGCAGGGCGGCGCGACGGTGTTCACGGAGCTGGGGCTGAGCGTGTTCCCGGTGGCGCGCGCCGCCGCCTTCTGGCTCAACCTGCACCCGTCCGGCGAGGGCGACTTCGCCACGCGCCACGCCGCCTGCCCCGTGCTGCGCGGCTCCAAGTGGGGTATGTAACATGTATTGTATTGCAAGATTACGGTGTTCACGGAGCTGGGGCTGAGCGTGTTCCCGGTGGCGCGCGCCGCCGCCTTCTGGCTCAACCTGCACCCGTCCGGCGAGGGCGACTTCGCCACGCGCCACGCCGCCTGCCCCGTGCTGCGCGGCTCCAAGTGGGGTATGTAACATGTATTGTATTGCAAGATTACGGTTTTCACGGAGCTGGGGCTGAGCGTGTTCCCGGTGGAGCGCGCCGCCGCCTTCTGGCTCAACCTGCTCCCGTCCAGCGAGGGCGACTTCGCCGCGCGCCACGCCGCCGGCCCCGTGCTGCGCGGCTCCAAGTGGGGTATGCTAATTTGTATTGTGTTGCAAGATTCTGCTATAAAAATCAAATCTTACTTCTCCGTTGACGCGTAAATATCCAGAATAAGTTACCTAAAGCCAAAAAAGTGGGGTATGTCGGGTTCCTCGAGGGGAGGGGGAAATCTTCAAAAGATACCCGAAGGTTATGTAGGATTTGTACCTACTAAAATCCCCTCGATGGCCTCCTGGCGCAAACGGTGAGGCTCCGGGATCTCCAATGGGACACACCGGAGCCACTCCAGCGCAACGCCCATAGGGCCCACCCGGTACTTTATCCTCCTTACTTAGTTACGGCCACTTAGGCCGCCCCGAGTTCGTCTTCGAGTTCGAGCGGGATCGGCCCTCTGTCGGTCCCGCTCGGCGGTCTCCTTCTTAACCATTATGGTTTCGCAGAAGGAGACCATACTATTTCATGACGCTTTGTCCGCCAGCATAGCTGCTACTATAGCTGGCGGGAAAGGTCTTCCGATTCGTTCGACCAGGACGCGCCGCTCGGACTCCCATGCGGGGCACTCTTCGAGCGTGTGCTGTGCGTCGTCCCGGTCCCCACCGCAATGATGCAAATCGCCCGCAATCGTGTTGTTGCCTCGCGTACGATCTCCCACAGATACTCACCGAAACAGCCATGTCCGGTGAGCATCTGTGTCAGTCGGTAGGTGACGTTACCGAACTTCCTCCCCAGCCAAGCTTCGAGGCTTGGCAGGATTGCTACGACGATGCGTTGGCGCGCACCTCTTCCCTCTTCCAGGCGACTACGCCATTGAAGAAGCGCTTGTCGATGCGCCTGCCGCCTGAGCAGTTTGAGCTCTCCATCTGTCGCTCCCCCGTCCCTCTGACGAATGGAGCGAATATTGATATAAACCGTCGCATCCATGTCCGCCATTATGTCTGGAGGTGGGAAACGCGCTAGAAGAGTAACCGCCTCGTAGGAAATCGTGCGATATCCTCTTGTCACCCGGATTGCCATCCGGCGCTGGACGCCATAAAGCTTTGCTCTATTACGTCGGACGCTGGAAAGTCTGTGTGACCAAACCGGGGCCCCATAGAGAGCCATGGATCGCACAACTCCTGCGTAGAGGCGGCGAACTCCTTCCTGGGGGCCCCAATATTGGGCAGCAATCGGTGCATTGCGCCTGCTACCTTGTCTATACGGGGAACCAACTGCTCGAAGTGTTCCTCGACGCTCCAGCGGCCGTCTAGGATGAGCCCCAGATATTTAACATATTATCGGCCCACCTGGATGTTAACGTCACCCACGCGAATCAATGAACTGGGTGGTTCAACCCGCCGAGGAAGCTTATGGAACCATAGTGCCTCCGTTTTGGATGGCGCTACTTTAAGGCCCGTGCTCGTGTCTATAGGCGACGATGACCACTTACCATCAGGTGGCTCGTCTGCTTTTTTTTTAAAAAAAAGGCCCAGTTCACTGATTTTAGCAACAACACATGACACCCCAAGCTCATGTTGGGTTCCTCCTACTTGTTGTTTACACACACACATATACACACAAAACCAGTTCGGCGCGTTCCATTAAGCGACCAAAACGCCCTAAACGACACATTTCATATATAGAAAACTGAACGTTTTGAATGATAAGATCGAATTTCGGAACGCGGCCATGGTGTTGACGCTGCCGCCAGGCCACACCCACTGGACGAACCTTCAATCTGCAATCTCAGGGTTGTTGCTCCTCGAGCCTTAGCGGCCCGTTGCAACTTACAACGATAGTTTAGTTTTAATATATCTATTGAATAGTAATGTAAGTTGGCCACCGCCAATGTCGTCCAATGCGGGTTGCATTGCTACGCCCGGGTGACATTGTCATACAAGTATGCTAACAAGTATACACAGCCGAAATATGGCGTATAAAATAAAGCGGATTTAGGTCTTGGTGAGCTATAAAGCAATATTATAATTAAACTCAACTTAATATTTTATTGATGGAAAAATATGGCAACTTATCTTGTTTTTTTTTTCAAGAGAAGGACTGTTTTGATATACCAATTATAACACCCTGATAACAAAACAGATAAGTACACACAACAAATAATAATATTATTACCTGCCTTCTAGAGTTGTTAGCATCCTTAGCAACATTACAAACTTACAAATTTTTGGCATCCCTGACATTGGATCTGCAAGAATTTTATTACAATGACCAAAAAAATCAAATCTTAACGCGTTGCATTTTTAATTTACTGAGCTTTCTGAAATATTTTGCAGTATGCAACAAATGGATCCATCAAGGCGGCCAAGAGTTGATCAAGCCGTGCGACTTGGAATACCAGAAGGAGGGCATCGTGCGACAGATCCCTAAACCGGTCCCAAAGAGCTTCAGATAGAATTGGTTTAGACGGCTTTTTGATACTCTGACGCAAAAAGCTAATTAATGTTCAAATCAATGGTCTAGTATTACAGTGGTGTGGACTGAACAGTGGATAATGAATGAACTACACATTGGTCTATAAATTTGATGAAGAAAAATAAATTATCACGATCAATTTGCGTAATAAATGTATCAAAATATTATAAAGTATAAGTTAGTATTTTAATAAATTTCCAGTGACTAAATGCATTGTGATTATACATTAAGTAAATCGTAGATATAGGATAATAATATATTATAGAGTATCCTATGTACAATAGGGAATATGCATGATTTTTTTATTGTTTCTAACGTTTATTTATGTCAATATAATACCGTAAAAATATACATTCTTGATGAAAAAGTCAACACTTATATTAAACTAAATATTTAAAACTGCAATGACATAATGCTGATTTAAACGCAACCACCTTCCCGCGTCTAGCGTATCAAAGTTTTGGACTTTTTACTTTTGTGCTAAGCGGAACGCACCTTCCATAGACTCCATAGAAAGATGACGTCAAAGTTCATATATTATCTTTAATGAATGAGGACCTCACTTCCTTTTTAACAAATTTAAATTTCCCTCGTAAAGGAGATCCGCCAAATCCCATACAAAATAAACCCAGGCCCGGCGCTAAAGCAATGTATGTCAGTTTTTAGAGTAAATATAGTTAAAATATTATATAAATATTCGGTTTTGCTAAATTCACATGCTAACAAATTTTTTTTGCCCGTTGAAATTTCATAGGCGCTCTATGTAAAAAATACATTTTTAAGAGAAACGTCATTATTCATTGTACAATAACATTGTAATACTGTGATTATGGCATATAAGCATGTATATTATATTGAAATAACTTTTATTTGCAGTTTTTCATAGTCCATTATTTTTCACTTTTTCATACTTTAATCATCTTTAGTTAATTTTTTCATAGTAATTTTTTTTTCAAAATAAAAATATAACTGCAAATGAAAAATATGTAAATATAATATACATTATACATATATTAACATATATTATATGCCATAATCACTATATTAGAATGTTATTGTACAATGAATTTTGACGTTTCTCTTAAAAAAAATATTTTTTACATGGAGCGCCTATGAAACTTCGACGGGCAAAAAAATATGTTAGCATGTGAATTTAGCAAAACCGAATATATACAATATTTTTACTATATTAACTCTAAAAACTGAGATACATTTCTTTGGCGCCGGGCCTGGGTCAATTTTGGCGGATCCCCTTTACCACTTTTTATTAATTAATATTTTTGTTTTTACAGTGTTTAAACAAAAGAAGACGTTAAAAGTGTCTTCATATTAGCGACAACTACTGTAAAAAAATAATTCACTAAATTCGAATTACATGCATAATTCTCTATTGTATCATTGCTAGATGTAATTTTCCAAATAACGTAACTAAGGTACAATTTGTTAACTAACTTTTGCCACTAATGACATATCAGGCCTGCAATGAGGTTGACAAATATATTTATTTAGGCTAGATAGAGGCTGTTAACACGAATTGTGTTTATGTGAAATCAATCAGTCATTTTATTATATATATATATATAATATGATTATACAACTAAATAAATTTGTACTTACACTTATAATAAAATGACTATATATATATATATATATATATATATATATATATATATATATATATACACATTTGACGTCGACTACTGATATGATACTGATTAAAACATGTTACATACGCATTGAAAACATTAAAAATCTCACTACATTCAGTGGACGCCGCAGGTTGGTAGTTTGTAAAGACGCAAGAAGTCCTTCGCGATTTATATATATATCTTTATATATATACATATATTTATATATATACATTTATATATATATACATATTTATATATTATTTAATATACATATATATATATAAATATAATAAAAAATATATATATAATTATAATTATATCAATATAAGATGACATTATTCCTTAAATACCTTTTATGTATGTGCCATATTGATTGAGCGATCGTGGCGAATTTGACAGTAAAATAAAATCGTTTCAATCAATATCTTCTAAAGATATAAATGGATGTTTTTACTTTGATACATGTATTTCAACTATCATTCTGAAGTGAGCAAGTGGCAATTTATAATATTATAAGTAATAGTATCTAGTAAATGGTAAATATAGCTTGAATAAATCACTTACAGTAGTTTGATTCTCTATATATCACGTTATTCGCATTCATTGTAAATATTTATTGTTCATTGATGTATGTCTCTATGAACCATTTTCTGGCCAACTTGATGTCAGGATACTGTTTCACATTAATGTCATATATTCATAACATGCTATACTTAGTGCCTGACTATTTCATCGACGGAGATATAATTTAGTTGTTGTTTCGTGACTTCCTTGATCTGCAACGAAAATAAGCTAGTTTGTAATGAGCTTGTTGTAATAGTTTTTTTATCTACCTTAGTATTCGTTACATCATTACTCCACTTATTTTAAATTCGCTGTATTAGATACCTACTTCATCTGTATAGATTCTCGGATTGGAACTCGACAGCGCTTTTTTTCGGACCTGTTTTACAGAGACCGCTCTTTACCTCTGACATTATTTCAAAAATCTTGTCTGTGCTCACTTGAGGAACCTATAGATTCATCCCTAGGTTCTGCTCTTTTTAAGCCTGGTTCTTCCTAAGCACCTCATTAGCACTTCACTGTGGCGCGAAAGAGACGAATTATTTAGATGCTCGCAGCTCGTCTCGTTTACTCGAGGTGAAGGGGAGCCTTCCTCAGCTTTGTATTACTGCGCGACTACGCGTTAGCGATGATTTGCGTCGAGTAATATTCACTCCACTTTAGCACTTTGCACACTTTAGCGGCAATACACTTTCCGACTTATAATTGCGTGAATTTAGTTCACCAATGTTTGGGTAACGACTAATCAAATCACAAAAGACACGTTCGCTCGAGACCACACCACGACGACAAATGAATGATGTCTCATGTCAAACGTGATGAATAAAATATTCTAATTCTATAACAACATAGTTGTAAATCTTCTTACTATAATTCCTTATCTACATGATATTTAAATATTTACTTGTCTGTCTATCAAGAATATTATTTTTAATGTATTTATAAGTGCTAGTACCACAATAGCCTAAACTGAATAAATCTGATTCATTTTTTTTCATTTTACTTAAATAAACCTTATTTAATTAATGTTACTGTTATTTTGTTGCGTACGAAATAATATCGATAAAAACTTAGTACGTGATGCCACATCACTAGAAAATTGCACGTCAACCTGTCGCGTATCATACGGTTGCGGTCCTTGGGGTACCGCAGTCGTCGGCCTCAGACTGATGTAATTGCATATCAATTCGTGTTAACTTACATAAATATCTTTGACACGTTTCAGTCTTTCAGTTATTACATCCACGTTGTACTGAGTGAATGCTTGCAAGCGACAATAAGTCGTTATCATTGGAGTTAAAAGCTACACACTGGATTTTATTAGCTTCGGTATGTATTTAACTGTATTTTTTAATTTTTTTACCATTACTGTTGTTATTCTTTATTAAATAGTTACGTTGTGTTGATGATTTATCAAACTAATGATGCAGTTAATTTTCTCTATAAATGTCGCGAATTTAATGGGCCTCAATGATTCATAATATCATATTGCCGACGACCATTAAGATCCAAAAACCCGGTATCGCGCCGCTACATCACTCCCCCTCCACTGTTGGGAGATGTCGTCACTCTCGTGTGCCAGTGTCTTCCATCGGCCATGTGTGCCGGAACTATACGATGCGTGCGCAGTCACGGGAGGGAAACCCACAAACCTCTGCTGCGTGCTGCGGATCGCTGAACTTGAGCCGGATGAAGGAACCAAGGTGCTTATTTGAAGGCTGCTCGTGGAACCTGGTCATTATGCTCGTTACTGCTGGCTGGAACTCCATGACTCCTTGTACTTGCTGAAGGACGTCAGATACTTCGAGAGGATTACCACATCACGTTGGTCAATCACGCTGATAAATCACGTCGGCTGGATCACGTCGGCTGAATCACGTCGACATATCACGTCGACAAATCACGTCGATAAATCACGTCGGGCAATCACGTCGATAAATCACGTCGACTGAATCACGTCGGGGTCACCAGTTGTGGAGGAAAAGGGGAGATCTCCCGCCAGGCGATGTCACTGCCTGGGGACCGCGGTCCGAATGTTAACTTCGGACCATTTGTATATATAGTTAGTAACTCTTGAATCTTCGATATCGCGGTTGAGGAGACGTCTCCTGATTGGCCAGTTCAGTGTGACGCGTATGACGTAGTCTATTGTTTCACTGCACTCGTCGCTCGTGGTTGCGTGGTCAGCATTATGTGCGGCGCGCGCTCATATTACTGTAGGTATCGCGCCGCTACAACCCATTAAAATTTGAATATATTCCATGTCAAAAAATTAAATAAAGAGATCTATCTATCTATCAATAAAAATAATGTCATGTTAGAATGAGTCGGTCTTTCTACTATATTATTCGATTTATTTGCATTTTTATACTTTGTACGTGAATAGACAGCCCTAAATCGTGTTGCTTTTTACGATAATGAAAAATAAATAAATTTAACGGCTCTGTCGTGTCTGTCATGTATCATTTAAATCTTGAACGCGACCGCTCAAAGATGAAATGTTATTATTTAAATGGGCAGTAGTTAGGTACTACGGACTCTATGATATTAATGACTTTTATTTAAACATTTTATTTTTTGACCTTTTATCAATTTGATTGCGGATATAAATAGTCTACAGTAGAACCTTACTTCTACTCTTACTTAACTTAGGTACTCTACTATAACTTACTCTACTCTTCGATCAACAGTTCTACATAAGAATAAGCTTTTTGAATTCATATTATTATTAATGATAGGCATCACTAATAATAATATTATTATTATTAATAATCACATTAATGATAGGCATCACTAATAATAATATCAATTCTAAATTTTGATTCCTTTAGTACTTAACAGCTTTTTTTGAAATATAAAAATAATACGAAAATTAGAACCGTTAACTAAGGGCCGTAAGATAAAAGCAGGCTTAATGCTTAGCAGGGTTATGTGATCCTAGTTCAATTAAAATCTATGTTTTAAACTATGGCCTTAAGATCAAATGCCAAAATACTATAGATCAGCTAAACTTAGATTAATCTTTTAAACATGGCAACATTTTCTACATTTTTCCTCTTTCTGTCATAAATCTTTCACTGTCTTAGCTGTACGTTTATCATTTATGGAACTCCTTGCCGTCCCATATTCGAAAAGCGCAAAATATTAATACTTTTAAAGCACTAGTTAAAAAGCATTATACTACTTCCTAACACTGGTCCATTCTTTATGTCTGCTCCTCTATTTTCTTTTTCCACTGTCACTTCCTTTTTCTCGTGCGTTTCTTCCTATCTCTCTCATACTTCTCCTGCTTCCACTGCTGTATTAGGGATATTATGTATTCGTAAAGTTATTATTATTAATCTTTGTATCTCTGTGTCTGATGACTTTATGTACGCCCCTACTCTTTAGTGCAATATTTAATTCCTTTCTTCTACTGGGTTGCCTGGAAGAAAACGCTACTTAGCGATAAGGCCGCCGGTTATTCTTTAGTATCTGGCTGCACGATTTCCTCGACAAATTTGGCTTTATTCAATAGGTATTGATGCCCCGAATCATAATCTAATTGCTTTTTGTGCGGAAATGCATAGTTTTTTTTTATCTTAATTTAAAGTTTTTAAGGTTATGTATAAAATTTGAAGACAAATATTGAGCGTATTTGGGTGATTTTGGCTTTAACTGATAGATATTGATGGCTCCAATCATAATATAATCGCATTTTGTGCGGAAATGCGTCGTTTTATTTTAATTTTATTTTTAGTTGTTATTTTCAAAACATAACACAAATACATTTTACGTATATCACACGGCTTACCTCACGTTACTATTTTGTCGGATTCGCCCGACTAGTTTCGAACCAATTCCGAGGTTCGTCATCAGGACCGACGTCATCGCATGACCCGACCGACGACGAAAGCGGCACGAACTCAACCGACGAGACCGGCCGACCATCTATGACGAAGCGCGCACGCCGCGCCCTTGACCGCAGTCACAAGCGAGGCGAGCTCTCGTCGCCGGTGGCTCCTGATGACGAACCTCGGAATTGGTTCGAAACTAGTCGGGCGAATCCGACAAAATAGTAACGTGAGGTAAGCCGTGTGATATACGTAAAATGTATTCAAACACTTACGAATCATTCAGTACTAACATAACACAAATATTGAGCAGTTTACAGATCTACCTTCAAAGTTTAAAAATAAATCTTAAAAACGAGGGTATCCGTGATTTTTACGTTGTGCTATGTCAACTATCAATTCGTGCCGGCAATATAATAGGCTATAAAAAAAATGTCGAGGGAACCCCGCTGCGCGGGGTTCCCCTTTTTTTCTTGAATTAAACTGTCAACCTAACGAACCTAACCCAACCCGTCTATTTGAAAAGTTTCTTTTTGTTTCTTTTAAGGCGGGGGGCTTTGCCCCCCGCCACCCCCTATTCGGGGGCTTCGCCCCCGAAACCCCCCCGCCTTCCCTCCTTTTTAACGGATCTATAGCTCAATATTTGTCTTCAAATTTTATACATAACCTTAAAAACTTAAAATTAAGATTAAAAAAAAAATATGCATTTCCGCACAAAAAGCATTTAGATTATGATTCGGGGCATCAATACCTATTGATTAAAGCCAAATTTGTCCAGGAAATCGTGCAGCCGGATACTAAAGCCAACCCAGGCCGCCTATTGTTTTGTGCTTCAGGTTATCGTTATATTTCTTCATTGTATATATTTTGGTGTGTTATATACATCACCTGGTGGTTCATATGACCCGTCCATTTTTGACATGGGCCTGTAGTCTATATTTCGAAATGTTCGGTTGTCAATTTAAATAATAAATCGAAGATGCTCGGTTACTTTAGTCTCTATTCAGTACTTTAGTTTAACGATATGATTTTAACTTATATTATCGCGGACACTGAACGTTTTAATTGAAAATGGGTACTCACGATTTGAATTATACATATTTCAATTTAATTTTCCGATATTTCGGTCGTTGCATAGATCAACGTGGAGCAACAAGTAACTAATTTTACATAAGTAGGTATATTCAACAAAACAGGAATCGTAATTTAGAACATTATAAAATAAAATTAATTAGCACAATCATACAATACTAAGTAGGAATAAAAAAATTTGGCACCCGTGTGTCCTTGATAATAATATTGTTCTCAAGTGACATTTTATACAGTTTAGTATAAAATAAATAATTAGCTATAATGGATGGATGATTTTTATACGTTCTTTATGGCACGGTACGGATGGAAGCTAGAACAAAAATTTAATTTTAGCAAGATTCTGTCAGATGAGGACGATGAGATGTTAAATAATATAAGTACATCTATGATGCATTGCGTTAGTGGCAAAGAAGATAACTGTTGGTGTGAAAGTTAAAGTGTCACACCTGTGGGCCACCTGCACCTGCAAAGTGGGCCACCTGACACAGGCATTTGCATAAGCTTACTAGGTGGTCTTAGACAATTAAGGTGTTATGCTTATATATAGATAAATAAAGGTATTTTTCATTTTTTTTACAATCACAATTCCAACCGAGTAGATGACACTCACGTATTGTTTTCATTTTAGAGCACAAATCTGCAATAATGTGGTCGAAGCCAATCGTGGCATACTTGTGTCTGATGACACTGCTGCTTACGCGTGCGGGTGCGGAGCTGTTCACGGCCATATCGGATGTGGAACCGCTGCTGGAGACCCACAAGAAGATCATAGACGACCTCGAAGATTATGTCACCAAGGAGGAAGGGCGTTTGAAACTGTTGAAGAAGTGAGTATTTAGTATAGAGGATAGGGGTAAGCGGAACAGTCTAACGTGAGAATATAGTTGAAAAAGTGTCCAGTTGTTAGCTCAAATATCCTCGGTACACCGTACGACGCTAAAACTCAAAAGAGAGAAGGTATGAAATGAACTTAGCAGATGTCAACGGAATGAAGTGGGCCGAGTTAAGGAATTAAGTATTTGTGGCGAGAAAATGTGTTGATGAAACTTCAGTATTTAAAACCACTATGCCACTGTAAATTTTTCGGCACGTTCTTTAACGTTCGGTGCCCTTTAATCTCCCTTTAAACCCTCGCCTAAAGTTTTTCTACGGACACGTTGTAACAAATAGCGACAGTTCTCCTTACCTACCTACTTAGATAAAGTTCACAATGTCTCGAAGACCCTAGATTACAAAAGAAATAGTCATAGGTAAATAATATACCTATTACTTACACACCTCATAATTATGTTGATAGATAGTTCGCGTTTATTTATTTAAATAGAAAAACGTAAAAGAATAAACGACACTATTTGTTATTGATCAATATCAACGGCGTTATCAAAAGCCCTTGTTTCGAAGAAAGCAGAGCAGGGTAGGTATACTGTAAGGTTACTTTAAATTCTCAATTATCGCAGTTGAAATACTAAAAATAAGTAGGTATACACAATTAGATAGATTATCATATTTGACTTAATTTTTTATGGAGAAACTAAAAATTTTAACTACAAATATAAAAATGACGCAGCAAGAGAATTGTGAAGTGTGTGAAGTGATTAAAATTAGTATTAGGAAAAGAAACACAATATAAGTATTTATACTTGGATTTCCAGTGTTCCCGGTGGAGTAGACCAAACAAACAACACATCTCTATAGGTACTTCAGTCGCTGAGTATTTGGAATTACCAATCCACGCTAAAAACAGATTCAGTATCTGTGCGCATAGTTCAATTTAAGCGGTGACCTAGGTGAGCGACGAATAGTACGATGCGACGCGGCGCAACTGCGACGCGATGCCACACGCAACAAGTGTCCTACATGAGTAGTCTACGCGACAAGTGAGAGTCCTACGTGATTTTGGTCATTACTTCTCGAATCATCGAGAAGTACCGTACTATTTTGGTCAAAAGTTCTTATTTAAAGTACAGACTTTTAAATAAATATCGTAAGCACAGAAAGAAAACAAAAATAATATTTTTATAGGGAAATCATTTCATAGTTCGTGGTGTCGCGTCTGATCGCCCTCAAAACAAATACGCGTTACGTCGCCTGTTGTCGCAGATTATCACATAAGGACACAAGTAGGGATACCGTTGAGTTGATCGCGTTCGTCGATTTCGCAACGTCGCGTCGCGTCGTATTCGTCGCTCACGTGGGACACCGCCTTAGCTTGTAAACAAAGGAGTTGTTTCAAAATGTATGGAGCCCCGGCCACCACTTTGTACACCATACTAAAATATGGAGAATCGCAATTCAAACAGTTTTTAACTATCCAATCACTTCAAATTGGTTTAGTTTTTTGGTACAACACAAAAATATACAATTGAAATTGCAACACAAAAACAAAAATCCGTCATGGCGGTAAGCTGTCATCACATGTCACGTTGGTTGATTTGATTGAAGTTTGACATATGTACGTACATTTCTGTCATATTAAAGTGACAGTAGACAGTTCGTGATCTGTGATCAATGACAAATTGGTAAGACGCCATGTTGAAACTTGATAAAATTAAATGATAGATACAATTTTTGTACCAGAAAAGTATGCATTTAGGTAATTTATCTTTATTTTTCCCGAATTCCATGGATTTTTCTCGATTTTTCGAGGTACTGTACATATTGTGGGCCGGATTTGAAACATCTTCTTTAATTACATTTTAAATTCTCTCCGTCCGCCTGCAGTGTTCCTTAATCTCAGGGACGGAAAGATGGCATTGTGTGGGATGTAATTGAAGCGTACCTATTTCATATCGGATGCGGACGTAGTGTAGTCACAGATACAACCAATATCAAACATTCTTCTGTCATATGAATATCTGGTCCACCCGGGACCTCAGATTTCGCTTCGTAGACAGGGCCACTACCAAATAGGCTACAGGCTCATCAATTGATAGCAATAATTAATATTAGCTAAGTAGTTTTATATACCTATTATATGTACCTAATGCTTACTTTCAAGCAACGCTTTTGAGTGAGCTAGGTAGGAAAATGTAGGTAGGATAATAGTTCTACAAATAGAAGAGATTACTTCCGCAACTTAATTGCGGCTATTTTTAAATCTACAAGCGATATAATATTAAGTCATTGATGTATAAGTATCTAGATGGATAATCGAATCCGCGAAGACGTGTCAAAAAAGCTGCGCCAACTATTGGCGCTACTTTCCCGCCAATTAGTGCCGATCGCGCCGCTTTCGTGTCACTACGTATTACGCGCGCAATTTAAATAAACAAATAAGAGGGATAACATGACGAAATGTGCTATTAAACTGTGCCGGAATTATAAAGGAAGGGTAAAAAGCTCAAAAAACATCACATATCATAGGCAAGTAACCAATAAACATATTTTTAATTAAATTTCAATTTTGATTTTTATTGTAACCAAATTACGTCATTTTTTTGTCAGTGTTGCTAGTTTCTATTTTTATGCTCCCGACTTAACATCATTTTTGTGGGTATATAAATTGGTTTATGGTTACGTGTATATTATTTAGTTCATGTACTTTTATAAATCGATTAAAAAAAGGTGGTGTTTACCAATACGTTTGTGTTTATTTATAATAATATAACATAAATATTCGTATGTTTATGAGCCCATTTTAATGATTATTTTTGCATTGGGTCGAATAAACCACTTTTAAAGGTACAAGAGTAATGTGAAAAGGAGACGATCCAAAATTGTATGTAGTCTGGGCCTGGTTTTGTACCAGTGATAAAATAAGATAAAAAAGAAAAATAAACCATTTTTGACTAATCAAATCCACGAACTCATCTTTATTTCATTGCAAAAAATATTTATTAACTCCACGTGACGAAATTATTCTACATAATGGCGGGCAGCAGACCAGAGGATTCATAATTTTTGACGTATGACGTTAGCTGTCAATATGCCTTCTCTATGCTTGAATGATGCTTGAACAATGGCTCGAACTCAGAGTGAAGGACGCCATCTTGCAAGTGTTGCAAGTAGTACCTACCGAATAACTCGAAATTAATTTTATTTTAGCAATTCATTTATTGCGATTTGTGAATTTATTATATTTTTAATGAACTTTCTGTATTTTTCGGTTTTTCATGGTTTAGTGTACAAGATCAGGCCCAAAATGGACCATCTCCTTTTCTAAAATTGTAAAGTTACCGTCTCAGATTAAGGTGAAAATTTGAAGGGAGGACGGGTTCTACACTCTCATTCGTCCCCCCAAATTAAATATTGCTCTCATAAAGTACTTACTTTTTTAAAATTATTTTTCTAAATCTCTAAAAATTTTAAGGTTATGTGGTCTCATTGGTTAATGTGTAAGCGCTCGAAGTCTTAAGTGTATGTATATGTGTGTGTGGACGTGTGTGTGTGTGTGTGTGTGTGTGTGTGTGTGTGTGTGTGTGTGTGTGTGTGTGTGTGTTTTAAACTACATTATAAAAAATAAATAACTTAAGTAGATCTAATTTGATTTTTGGGCCTAATTTTGAATCGTGACATCTCCGGCGCTGCGGAAGATGCAGCCAAACAGGCAAACAGGACTAACAATAGCGAAAAAGTAGTTTCGAACTAACCTTATTATATTGGTAGCACTGTCAAACTAAGCCAAGAGTCAGTAATCCATCCGCAAATCGCGTGTTTAAAAAACACCTCAAAGAATAAAACAAGTCGACGCACTATGGATTGGTAGGTATAGGTTAGTTTGGATTGTATAATAACCAAGCGGAAAAAGGGACGCCCGAAGGGGGTCCCTTCGACATTTATTTACAACACTTCCTGCCTTAAAAGGTAGCAATTATCTAAATAATTTAGATAAGATAAAAGAAAAGAACCTTGTACAGTATTTTAGTTCCGTCATAACCTTAAAAATTTTGAAACTTAAAAGAATAATTAAAAAAAAAGTATGCACTTCTTTACAGCCATATTTGGGGGGAAAGTTGGAGGAGTCACCAACCTCTCCTCCAAAAAATTTCAGCTTAATTTGAGGTAGTCACTTTATAATTTTTGGAAACTTGATTTTTTTATAATAAAAAAAGTATGCATTTCCTAGATTCAAAAATGGTGGGGGGAAGATGTGAGCGTCAGCCCCCTCCCCCCTCAAATTTTTAGCTTAATTTGAGGTGGTAACTTAATTAAAGAAGAGCCAATTATTTACGTTACCTAGCTAATTTAATAAAAAAAATTACTTGGAAAGTTAATTACATGCATATCATTAAAAAAAACTTCAATAAATAATTCAATAAATAGTCCATTTTGGGCCTGATCTTGTACACTAAACCATGAAAAACCAAAAAATACAGAAAGTTCATTAAAAATATAATAAATTCACAAATCGCAATAAATGACTTGCTAAAATAAAATTAATTTCGAGTTATTCGGTAGGTACTACTTGCAACACTTGCAAGATGGCGTCCTTCACTCTGAGTTCGAGCCATTGTTCAAGCATATAGAAGGCATATTGACAGCTAACGTCATACGTCAAAAATTATGAATCCTCTGGTCTGCTGCCCGCCATTATGTAGAATAATTGCGTCACGTGGAGTTAATAAATAATTTTTGCACTGAAATATAGATGAGTTCGTGGATTTGATTAGTCAAAAATGGTTTATTTTTCTTTTTTATTTTATTTTATCACTGGTACAAAACCAGGCCCAGACTCCATACAATTTTGGACCGTCTCCTTTCCAACTACAAACTACGTAAAAAAATATTAATTTAATTAACTTAGCTGGTTTATTACAACATTAACATAAACAACTGTAATTAAATTAAGTAGGGTTTTTTATTTATTCATGAAAATAACCACTCCATAAATTAAGTTTAATGTGTGATTTATGGGAAAATTTTAGTAACTGGTATCATTGATCACGCAATATAGACAATAGACGAACGTGTAAAACATCGCCTGCACGCACACATGCTTGATATTGTTGCCTTGTTTTTTTTGTCTTCATTGTAGGGCGACGCTCAATCTAGGTATTTATACATCAATGTATTAAGTATGCTAATAAATCCAATCCGCACAGCGGATCAGCGTGGAACAGCGTGGTGGAGTATGCTATATATAGGCCTCCTCAATAATGAGGAGAGACCCGAGCTCAGAAGTGGGCTATTAATGGATTGTAGCCAATAAAACATATTGGGGAAATAAAACATGAACCATCGAAAATACATATAGAATGAGGGATATATTATTGTCTGGGGATAGTTTTTTGTATCCAGGACAGTTCATTACACAATTTGACACATTTCTAAAATGTCACCATTTTCTTTGGGATTTTGTCCAATTTTTGGAGTTTACTCCTTAAGAAACGATTTGAGTTATAAGGCCCGGTACGGAAATTTTATGAGGAGTAAAATCAAGTGTAACACGAAAAGTTGAGGCGTTACGTAGAAAGAGACAAACATATATATCTGTAGGATTGAACGTGTAAAAGAATGAGATGGAATACATTACACAGCGTATCTCATTCTCGGGGTCTCCTCTTTGCGCGATACTTCGTAGTCTCACTGTATAGTTTATATATTTCATATTCGAATATTAGCTTCATCGGAGACACGGTAGTGTCTGAGCCAAGTTCCATAAAAATACCGTTTTGTTTTGTTTTTTGGATTTTGTGTACTTATAGAATTTTTTAATAAAATTAAAACCTCAATTATATAAAATAGCTGGGGAGCCGAAGAGGGGAATCTGGGATTTACTCGAGCGCGGCAGATTAAGGTACAGGGGATACCTTGTACCCAGTTAAGTACCTCCACCAAATATAAGCCCCATATATAAGTTCGAATTTTTTTTGCACATTATACCTAATAATGGTAGCGAGTTTGCGTCACATCGAAATCGTCAGATTATTGAATGAGAGCTTTTTTAGGTTAGAAAATCTGACGTGCTCGATTAGATTTTTTCTCTCTCATTTTCAACCCTTACGTACGGTCACCCCCATGAAGCAAATATAGAGAGGAGTCGTTGTATGTACATTTCCCTATGAAAGATCGCGTGAGGCTTTGCGGGGCGAGGGGCATAAAGAAATGGGCGGGATCTAACAAGATCCTGCCCATTTCTTACCAAATACCTGTTTTTGTTGTTGTAAGTAGTTGTCAATAGATGGCGGTGTTTACAAAATGATTATAAAAACTAGAAAAATAATATGTGGTGGTAAAAAATTCTTTAGGAATTAATGTAGAACGAATTTCAGTACGTATGATTATCAAGATATAGTAATTGTTAGCTCTACGCACCTATGCATTTTTATTTCTCCTGATACAAAGTGTCGCCATCTAACGTCGAGTAAAAATTTATTTGGTGAGAGCCGTCAGTAGACTGACTTAAGGCCACGCCTACTGTGATGACGTCAGGACCTAGTTGAGTCACAGTGCACAGTTGCTTAGGCCGTCTCCTCTCTATATTTGCTTCATGGTCACCCCCATCAAACAAACGGTCAGATTAACATAGTACATTATTAAAAATACGTAGAATATTGATGCTATTAATATCTGAAGCGCTCGAGTATGTCCACATGGACATTATTTTTTTAAATATTTAAAAGTCTATAGCCGCTTCCCCCACCGAGGAAAAGGTATACATTATATAACATTTTTTCTTCTTATTATCTAAGCTTGCAACCCAATAAGTCTCTATGACGCTCGAGTAAATCCACATTGAGCATCGTCGGCTCCCGTACTATAATACCTGAATATTGCCTAATAAAGCACCTACCTATATCCGCCTGTGTCGTTACAACTCACAAAATAATATCTTCATTTAGGATTGTTATCTTAAACGCTTTAACATGTGACATTTTTAAATGCAGTCACTTTTGGACTTGTAGGATTTTTTACCTGCCTCACGTTTTTACGTGATTATAACATATTTAAAATTATCTGTAATTGTCCGTGTCTCTGCATATCTACCTGCAAAATGTTCACAATCGATGAAGCTTCGGAAATGAATACTTATCCTTAGCAAAACAAGGGAATGAATCATGGGTTGGTGCCATGCGCTTTGGGCCTACTGTGGCTTTAAGAGACTGAATGTAATACGGATCTTTGATATTTTGCTCTTGTTATCTGGTTGGCTTCAAACCATTAATGATTTACTACTGAGCACGGGTTTCTCCTCTATAACTGAGTGGCCCTAGAGCATATTCGATCACGCTATTCCAGTGGGGATTGGTTAAATTTTTTGTTACGGTAACAACCGGGATGGATGACTAAAGTGCCCTTGGAAGAACGGAAACGCTCAAGAAATTTCTTTTTTCTAGCGGTCACAAATAGTGTGTTACATTAAATGCAATATTTACAGAATTTAAGTAACATGAAAACCTTCAAAAAAACAAAAAAAAAATTTTCAACACACTTGCTCGTAAAGTTGCTATTTTTTCTTTAGTCTTACGCCCGGAATGCGGTTTATTACACACTAGTGCGTTTTACTTTTCATTGCCGCACTAGTGTTTTTCTTATTCCACTTTTTTTTTAATATCCGTAAAGAGGTTGTTACCAAAAGATTTGTTATTTTGTAAATAAATAAACTTGTTGTACTTAGTCAAAATCTGATAAGATAAGATTATACTTCATCTAATTATCTATTAAAGCATTTAAAAAATACAATATTGTGACAACCCTGGCGCATCGACTTCGCTACGCCGAAAACAATAAACAATAGGGGCCATAAACATGTCACGCAACAATAGAAACAATAGGAGCGCGGCTCTCTCAAAAGGACGCACGACGCTTCGACCAGTACGGCAATAGTCATACGGGCGAGAGTCGGTTGCAAGGAACGTTCTCGAACTTTATTTCGACGCGGGTCCGGACTTCGCGGGAATATTCTCGATTGCCATGAATGGTGCGTGAGTGGTATAAAAAGGGGCGATCGTTCAAGTGCGGACATTCTAGTTTCGGAAGCGAAACCAGGAAGATACCAGCGATACCTACGAGCGATACCAGTGAGAAGTGAAGTGATTTCTACGAGTGATATAGTGTTCGACGAGTGTGTTTACGAGTACCTACGTGCATAGTGTTGTGGTGTGTACTGTGTACAGTGTTGTAATTGTGTATCTACGAGTACAATAAAGTCTTTGTGGTACATTTTGGCATTTTCTCGAACCCAGTACTCCTGACACGTGACAATTGGTGACAGAAGCGGAATGCCTGTTGTACCTCAAAGTGAAGAAGGGATTCGTACGCGGCGGCAGACGGCATTGGATGCCGCGCGGATGGAGTCGCCGGGGCGTGACCGAATGGAAACGGAGACCACCGCTGGACCTTCAACTACATCAGCTGCATCAGTACCAACACCGAGTGCATTCGATATGGCCTCTTTATTAGAGGCCATACAGCGGAGCCAGCGCGAGGCGATGGAAGCCATGCAGCGGAGCCAACGCGAAGCAATAGAGAGCCAGCGCGAAGCCATGAAGAGCCTGGAAAGCAAATTGGAGAGCCAGCGCGAAGCCATGGAGGGCCAGCGCGAAGCCATACAGCGGAGCCAACGCGAAGCAATGGAGAGCCTGCGCGAAGACATGAAGAGCCAGCGCAAAACCATGGAGGCGATCGACGCAAAGCTGGATGGTTTCCAGGGAGATTTAAACGTCATGAAGGAGGACCTGGAATTGGTAAAAGTGCGTACATCCGAGCATGACCAAGCCCTCAAAAGCCATGACGCGTCAATCAACAGCCTCAGTGCGTCGATGAACTCCTACGAAACTAGGCTCGGAGATTTGGACAACAAGCTGCAGAAAATAAGGGTTTTGGGCACGGCAGCAACCAGTTCATGCTCTGGGGCCCCGAAATTTAAGGTCCCAAGTTTCGACGGCACGACCTCGTGGACAGCATTTAGGCACCAATTTGAGGTAGTTGCACGCGGGAATGGCTGGGAAAATGAGCATTCGTTGGCGGCGCTCACCCTAGCTCTACGAGGAGAGGCACTGCTGGTGCTTGAGAACCTACCCGCCGAGCGACGCACCTTGGAGTCGCTATTTAAGGCCTTGGAAGCTCGATACGGGGAAAAGCACCTCGAACACGTGTACCGCGCTCAGCTTAAAGACCGAGTACAGAAGTCGAGCGAAGGACTGCAGCAGTGGGCCACGGAGATCGAGCGCCTCGTACGCCGAGCCTACGCGTCGAGTTCCACTCCGGTCGAAGACAAAGTATTAGAGGCGTTTGTCAGCGGTATACGGGATCCCGAAGTGAGAGCAACGGTGCGCTTGGGTCATCACGCCACATTGGAAGCAGCTTTAGCGCATGCCCTTGAAGTGGAAGCGGTACGAAGCGACTACAAAAGTTGTAAGGTGCGCGAAGTGGTGACAGCGATTCAACCTCGTACTGGGCCTATCTGCTACGGATGCGGTGAACGAGGCCATATTAGGCTCAACTGCCGGACTCGGAAAACACCGAAATCGGTGTCAACGGCTACCCAAGTTGACACCCAGGAGCTGTTAAAATTAAAAGGCGTCAGCGCCACGGGACGGGCAGCGGCTGGACTTCATCGAGCCCCTACTGTTATAGTGTCACAAGCTTGTGACGGGAACAGCCTGGTAGCTACTGGTGAGATAAATGGCATACCTTGTCGATTTACGATTGACACAGGAGCATCGAGGTCCATCGTTCGACCGGAACTACTCAAGAGGACTATCATGTGGGAAAATGGACGACCATCATGCAATCTGCAGACAGCGACAGGCCAGCCAGTGACCATCCTAGGAGTTACGGAAGCAAGACTGAAACTCGGAAGTGACATTTATACGCAGTCTGTGTTGGTAGCGAATATAACTGACGACTGCATTATCGGACTGGACTTCCTACGGACACATCACTGTATAGTTGACATAGCGAAAGGAGTGTTAAGCTTCCAGGATCAAGAAGTCTTCTTGGAAGGTTCATCTTCAGGAGCAGTGTACTGTTTGAAGACAGTGAAGCTGGCACCCAGATCGGAAACCTTGGTCCAGATTAGGTTTCCAGAAGAGATGAAGCTGGATCGATGTGTCGTAGTAGAAGACTACGGGGATCATCCTAGTTGGATCACGGCAAGGACACTGCTCATGACCAAACGTGACGCCAAGTTAAAGGTCATCAATCTTAGTAGCACGCCGATATATCTCGCGAAGAATACGGTTATCGGGCGATGTGAAGCCGTGGACAGCTTGAGGAAGGTCCAAGAAAACTCAGACAAACCTCGATCAACGGATCACATGACATCTTTGCTGGAGGCGACAAGGAGGAATTTGAGCACTGAAGAATACACTCAGGCAGCAAAGTTGTTGATGGACTACAAGGACATCTTTACCAGAGGAGATAGCGACCTTGGAAGAACAAATCTTGTCACTCACCCAATAGATACCGGCAATACTTCACCGATCAAGCAAAGACCGAGACGAGTACCATTGGCAAAGGAACACGAAGTTGCAGAAATGATCAAGGACATGGTGCGCAGCAAGGTGATCGAGCCGTCAACTAGCCCTTGGTGTTCACCTGTGGTACTCGTGAAGAAGAAGGATGGCAGTACTAGATTCTGTGTCGACTACAGGATGCTTAACACCGTTACCAAGAAGGACAGCTACCCTCTGCCTCGGATTGACGACACGTTGGATATGCTTGGTGGAATGAAGTGGTTTTCGACGGTCGACCTGAAGAGTGGTTACTGGCAAGTAGAAGTCCGGCCAGAAGACAAAGAGAAGACCGCCTTTACCACCGGAACCGGAAATGGCTTGTGGCAGTTTCGCGTAATGCCTTTTGGATTATGTAACGCTCCTGCCACTTTTGAGCGTCTCATGGAGCGAGTGTTGGTGGGACTTTTGGGGGACGCTTGTCTGGTATACCTCGATGACGTCATAGTCATGGGACGAAACTTCGTGGAACACAAGCGAAATCTGGAGAAGGTATTCAGACGATTCCGTGAGTCCAACCTAAAGCTCAATCCGAAGAAATGTGACTTCTTCAAGAAGGAAGTATCATTCTTGGGACACATCATATCGGACGAAGGTGTTCGCACTGATCCAGATAAGATAAGAGCTGTTCAAGAATGGCCGACCCCAAAGAACAAGACCGATGTAAGAGCGTTCTTGGGACTATGCGCCTATTACCGTCGGTTTGTGAAGAACTTCTCCGAGATAGCCAAGCCGTTACATCGTCTCACGGAGGACAAGAGAATCTTCAGTTGGGATTCCGATTGCGAAGATGCTTTTGTTCGCTTAAAGGAACGTCTGTGCTCGGCTCCGATTCTTGGCTACCCCAGAAGAGAAGGGAGATTCACAGTAGACACGGACGCTAGCAATACTGGCATCGGGGGGGTGTTATCGCAAGAACAGGACGGCCAGCAGGTGGTCATTGCGTACTTTAGCAAGACTCTTTCGAAACCGGAAAGGAATTATTGTGTGACTCGGCGAGAATTACTAGCTGTGGTGAAGACCCTTCAGCACTTCAACAAGTATTTGCTGGGACGCGAGTTCACAATAAGGACGGACCACGCCGCTCTGAGATGGCTTCTGCAATTCAAGAACCCGGAAGGCCAGGTTGCGAGATGGATCGAACAGCTTCAAGAGTTCAACTTCGTAATAGAGCATCGCAATGGAAGAGCTCATTCGAATGCCGACGCCCTGTCACGACGCCCATGCTCCGAAGAATGTCGACATTGCATCAAGCAGGAGGCTAAAGAAGAGGTCAGGGTGATAAGGATGCAGGACCTAGACGAGTCTTGGGGAACGGAGCTAGTAAGCCAAGCTCAGAAGGAAGACAAAGACCTCAGCCTGATCATGGAATGGAAAGCCAAAGGACAGAGGCCCCTGTGGAGTGATGTGTCAGCATCGAGCGCGACGACTAAGGCATACTGGGCTCAGTGGGACAGCCTTATATTGGAGAATGGCGTGCTGTATCGGAGCTGGGAATCACTCAACGGAAAGGAAAAAACGCTGCAAATGGTTATTCCTAGGAGTAAAGTGGCTGATTTGCTGAAGCTGGTACATGATGGCACTTCCGGTGGGCACCTCGGCATCAAGAAGACCCTCGTAAAGATACGAGAACGCTTTTATTGGGTGCGATGTCGAGAGGACGTTGAAGATTGGTGCAGAAAGTGTACAGTGTGCGCTTCAGTGAAAGGGCCCCGCACTAGATCCAAAGGGAAACTACAGCTGTACAACGTCGGAGCCCCTTGGGAGAGAATCGCCATAGACCTTGCTGGGCCATTCCCTCAGACGGAAGACGGGAATAGATTCATCATAGTGGTTCAAGACTACTTCAGTAAATGGCCGGAAGCGTTTGCAACTCCGAACCAAGAGGCGAAGACCGTGGCCAAGAAACTTGTCCAGGAGGTAGTATGCCGCTTTGGTGTACCATTGGAGTTACACAGCGACCAAGGCAGGAACTTCGAGTCGACGTTATTCCAGGAGATGTGTGAACTTTTGGGAATAAATAAGACACGTACCACACCGGCGCATCCTCAATCTGACGGCATGGTGGAGAGATTCAACCAAACGTTGGAAAATCACTTGGCCAAGGTCGTCGAGGAACATCAGCGAGACTGGGATCGGTACATTCCTCTGTTCCTGATGTCATATCGGTCTGCCATACACGAGTCTACGGGATTTACACCCGCTAAAGTTAACTTCGGAAGAGAAATGCGTCTGCCATTGGATTTGCTTACCGGAACACCGCCAGATGCCCCGAAACCAACCGTTGAATACATCGCGGACTTACGGAAACAATTGGACGAGACACATGATCTTGTAAGGGAGCAATGTTTGAAGACCAGCGAAAAGATGAAAACCCGGTACGATCGCGATGCTCGGAAACATGGTTTCAAGGAGGGAGATTCTGTATGGTTGCACAATCCACTGCGGAAGAAAGGGAAGTCTCCGAAGCTACAAGCACGATGGGAAGGCCCTTACACAGTTGTCACGAGGATTAACGACGTGACCTACCGGATCAGACAGGGGGACAGAAGAAAGCCGAAGATCGTGCACGTGGACAGATTGGCACCATTTCATGGATCGAATAATGCTCGGGACGAGCATGACTAAGAGGGGGGCAATGTGACAACCCTGGCGCATCGACTTCGCTACGCCGAAAACAATAAACAATAGGGGCCATAAACATGTCACGCAACAATAGAAACAATAGGAGCGCGGCTCTCTCAAAAGGACGCACGACGCTTCGACCAGTACGGCAATAGTCATACGGGCGAGAGTCGGTTGCAAGGAACGTTCTCGAACTTTATTTCGACGCGGGTCCGGACTTCGCGGGAATATTCTCGATTGCCATGAATGGTGCGTGAGTGGTATAAAAAGGGGCGATCGTTCAAGTGCGGACATTCTAGTTTCGGAAGCGAAACCAGGAAGATACCAGCGATACCTACGAGCGATACCAGTGAGAAGTGAAGTGATTTCTACGAGTGATATAGTGTTCGACGAGTGTGTTTACGAGTACCTACGTGCATAGTGTTGTGGTGTGTACTGTGTACAGTGTTGTAATTGTGTATCTACGAGTACAATAAAGTCTTTGTGGTACATTTTGGCATTTTCTCGAACCCAGTACTCCTGACACGTAACAATATTTTAAATCATTAATTACCGTAAATTCTTATTAGAAATACATAATTATTTAGTTTAATATATTGTGGCTGAATGTTCGGTGCCTCTGGACTTAACCTGCGCGCGCATAGTTATTCAACCAAAGATACGGCGCGCGAAAAAATAAACCGCGCCATTTTGTGCAAACATTTGTTCGTTTATAATTTGCTGATTTGTGACTGAAAAATGTCGATACCTAATTGTTTTTTTCCTCGCAAGTGTGTTGAAAAACGTCGTATGATACGCGTGTGCTTTGTTCATTACAGCCTTGGCTCTATTACAGCCCTCGCCTTGCGGCTCGGGCTCAATACCGCCTCGACTGTAATGACCAACTTCGCGCACTTGTATCATAATGTACTATTGCTTCGTCAGATTCATTTTATGTAATATATTGTTTAAATTATGTTTCAGGCATTTGGATATTTACAAAGTAGAACACACCAAAGCTATGGAGGACATTCCCAACTACTTGGGAAATCCAATCAACGCTTTCACGCTTATCAAACGACTGACCACTGATTTAGATTATATAGAAGAAAGTATTAAAAAGGGCACGGGTAAGTACACTACGAGTAATAGCATTATATTACACACTTGTAGGTAAGATTCCGTGTTGTAGTTGTCATAGGCAACTCACACACAAGAATACACTATTAATTTTCCGCTTCGTCTTGAACCGAACCCAGGAAATAGTAAACATTGTGCTAAACGGGTCCCCAAGTTACTAATTACTCTCAGCAATTAATTACAATTAAACAATCAACAAATATATTGTGAACAATAGGAAAATATGAAAGAAACAAAAACCGACCGAAAAGAGACGATCGATTATTTATAATTGACTAGCTTCCGTCCGCAGGCTTCGCCCGCGTGGAATTCGGGGTGGAATTTCAAAAATCCTCTTTTAGTGCTCCCCTACACTCTCCAAGGAACATACATGCCAAATTTCAGCTTCCTCCGTTCAATAGTTTCGGCTGTGCGTTGTCAGTCAATCACTCAGTAACGCAAGAGTTTTATAGGTATATAGGTATAAGTAGATAGGTGTGAAGTGAAGCCAGCCAACTTCTTGGGTACTGTTGAGGATATGTTGTTTTGTTTCGTTTTGAGTGAGAATGATTAATTGCTCTACGTTTCCTTGTGACAATAATAGTTGGTGTAGACCGCACAGCAACACAACCAAGAACAAATATTTATCTACCATATAAATATCTGCCACAGTCGGGATTCAAATCCGGGACCCTCGCTTCTCTAACAAAGCCAAAAATAACTGGGCTACGGGTTCATCAGTACTTTTAAACATAGACGTTATGGCAAATTCAAGCAATTTGTAAACTAACTCATATATGGCCCAAATAAAGTACATAAGAGTGAAAAGTATCCAATCATTCTATTGGCAATGAATATTAAAATTAAATTGAAGTATTGTGTGATTATGTGCCATGTTATATTTCATAATTTATTTTTAATGTTTAACCGTGTAATTACTTATGTAAGTATATAGAACTTCAATTTTTAAAATGAGTCAAAGGAACGAATATTTTAGACGAATTTGATTTTTTACACGCAACGGAACTCCGAAAAAGAACCTTCAAGAAACTACAAAGGACATTTTTAAGGCTGAAAAATTATAGAGGTTTAATGTTTAAGTGGTTGCTGCAATCCATAGAAAATAGAAAGTTAGCTGAAATAGAACTTTGTAAGCCGTTGCAAGTATGTCTACTGATAATTGAAATGGGGCATCGTGTTTGCAAATATTATTAACGCTAACAATCACACCCTTTAAGCCTTTAACTTGAAATGCACTAACATTTATGTACATTACATTCACTAAATATAACTTTGTAACTTTCGTTAAGTATGTAGGAATATACATCTAATAATATATAATTAAATTAAAAATTAAAAAAACCCCCGACACAAACATTTAAAAAGTAAAAAATAATATCTTTAAAATAATACGTCGCGTTGGGGGACCGCTTCTAACTATTCATTATCTAAGTACGTAAGTACGATTTTTTTCATGAGTATCACTTGCCTACCTACTTAGTCTTAATTTTACCCAAGACTTATCATTTATCAATATTTTTTTATGTTAAAGTTAGAAGTAAATGGAGCGGTCCCCCAACGCGACGTATTATTTTAAAGATATTATTTTTTACTTTTTAAATGTTTGTGTCGGGGGTTTTTTTAATTTTTAATTTAATTTTTTATTTTATACTTTTTATAGGTAAAAACATTTTGGATTAAGTTATAAATATTCTCTTACTATTACGCTTTCATTTGAGACCCCACACGAATATATATTATTTGCATACATAAGGCTATTTTTCCCCGCTTTCACCCCCCACAACTATTAAACGGCTCAACCGATTTTCATCAAACATATTTTAAAATATGCGCCCGTAAGTTCCCTTTAATACAAAAAAAACTAAATTGAAATCGCTTCATCCGTTCGGGAGCTATGATGCCACAAAGAGACAGAATGAAAATTCTTCCCCCCTTTCAACCCCAATAACTTTTAAACGGCTCAACCGATTTTCATCAAACATATCTAAAAGCACGCGCCCGTAAGTCCCCTTTAATACAAAAAATACTAAATTGAAATCGCTTCATCCGTTCGGGAGCTACGATGCCACAGACAGACAGACAGACACACAGACACACACACACACACACACACACACACACACACACACACACACACAGACACGTCAAACTTATAACACCCCTCTTTTTGCGTCGGGGGTTAAAAATGGGCTGCCTGACTGATTCACTCATCATCGCCCTGTATATCGCCTTTGAGCTACGGAGCTGTTGCACGTAGATTAGGTACGTAACGTAGGCAAGTGATAAGAGAGGATTTTTCGAAATTCCTACGGGATAGGGAAAAAGGGTTTGTTCCTTTTTTAATTGAAAATTAACTTAACTACATAATATGTAGTTAAGTAATATGTAGTTAAGTTAAAATTAACTTAACTACATAATATGTAGTTAAGTTAATTTTCAATTAAAAAAGAAATAGTTATTAACTATAAAAACTACCTGCTTGAATTTTGGCACACAAGTAGTACAACGCGTTCTGTCAAAACTATTTTTAGGGTTTATTGATTTTCCCACGGGATATGGAATAAAGAACGGATATAGTCCCCAATATAAAGTACATTATCTCCGTAACTGCAACGAATACATTTATTTTACCAAAATGGTGTAGTCTACGCGAGCGAAGTTGCGGGCGAAAAGGTAGTAGGTAATTGTATAATGAATGAAATAGGCATGAAGATTATTTAGACAGTCGGTCATTAAAATACAGGTATAATCAGGGTATAATCGATCTTTAGGGCGCATTCGAAAAGAACGCTGGTTACCGGCGCCGATCTGCCAGTAGGTTTGGGTAAAAAATATCGATATATCAAAATATCGATATTTTTTCAGAAAAATATCTATAAAATAAAAATATATATAAAATAAAAATAAACTAATCTGACCCGGTAAGAGGGGCGCTACTGTCTTGGTCTTTGTCTGACAACAGTCAATTTTGGCAACCGGACCAGGTAAGTTTGTGGCACTGTATGTTGATTTTTTCTTGGCTACAGGTACATAAACATGTTTTTAATAATAAAACTGATGTCATAACAGCCAGATGTAATGTCAAATATTTTGGTAATTTTTATAAATAATTGCACATTGGGCAAAACATACCGAAAATCATATCGAAATATCAATATTAAATTTCTTGGGTGGTATATATCGATACATTTGGAAAATATCGATACGATAAATGTCGATATGTTTTTCCCATTTGCCCATCCCTGTCCCTATCTGCCAGCACGTATCGGTATAGTCTAAGATCCGAATCTAAATCGACATTCATCGGGTTGAAAAGAGAATCAAAATTATTTTATAATAAATTTCGAATATTAGAAAATATATTAAAAATGGGTAGACAACAAAAATCCAGGACAGAATATAAGTATTAGTTTATACCACTCTTTAGTATTAAACAAATATTTCTTAGTATTTAAAATGATTTTTTTGTGTTTAATAAATCTGATATTCATTTATTACATATTAATAAATATTTTTAAATACTAAGAATTATTTATTAAACACTAAAAAGTGGTCTCTAATAAATTATTTGTTAAATATTAACAAATATTTTTAACTATCAAAAAAAGTTTCTATCAGTGTGTTTGATTCTCTTATCAACCCGATGAATGTCGATTTAGATTCGGATCTTAGGCAATATTAACCTACGCGCGTAATTCTTTCCCTTTTACACTTGTGGGAATTCGTTAAAGCGAGAACAGGCTAGCTAGCAAGCCACCCACACAAGGGTCAGTTTCATTCGCCGTATGAACCAGTTCAAAGTTCGTGTTTACTTTATGAGATGCGATAACGTGGACGGGTTCCTCTTGTTTGGTATAACAACTTTTCGTCGAAAATCGCTTCGACTAATTTTAGTTGGAATAAAGTTATTTCACATAATTATTCATTTGATCGAATATTTGATTGCCATAATTTTATTTCTTATCATCATTTGTTTCGAATAATATTTTTTTATCGAATGTTCAAATGCGCTAATTTTAATTAAAGTAATGTAAACTAGACTAACAATGACTAGTATTCAACTAAATAGGTTAGCGAGGAGCGAAGCGACGAGCGTGTTAGATTAACAGGAACCATCGCACTAGCCGAGCGAGCGAAGCGTGTAATAGATTTAATATAAAACTATTAAAAAAATAATATAGGTTATTGATAGAAATATTGTATTTAAATTGTATCAATATATATGAAATAAATTAATAAACTAGGGAAAGTATAGTATGTGTAGGTAAAAATGCAATAAAAGCTTGTAATAACTTATATTTCAAAAACATTTTAACCATAAGTTTATCAAAGGTAATATAAGTGAAATAAAAATGCAAATATTTATGACCGAGGTTATACTTTATTTTAGATTATCTTTCTTAATACCTTTGGAAGAAACTTAATCACCATAATTATATAATGTACATAATGACACCTCATGTAAAAATAATAACTTATGTAACTGGCAGAATAACGATATAATTACATTAAAATTTGTTCTTTTCAATCTCGTTTCATTTCAACTGTAAAATAAAATAGCAATAGCAATACAATATAATAATAATATAATAATAGTTATTATTATTTAATAATTAAAACCATAACTAAATACGTAATACGTAATAAGAAAATTATAATAAAAAGAAATCTACTTAACTTGTACTGGTGGTCTGCTCCCTTCCAAAGTCAACCAAGAATTGACCAAACCACGACCAAGTCGTTGTATTTATGTCCTTCAAACTGTCAACCGACCAAGTCAGTTGATGTAATAAACGTCACAGTACAAAACTGAATATAAATTCCTAATAATATCGAAATAAAGTACAAACAAATTAGAAATTAATTTTAAAGGACCTTTTAATTATCATAACATGTATTTTCGTATTTATTTATTTCAACAGTATTATAATCGACATGTGGCAATAGGTACAACTAGCGACACAATTAGATTTTGTTAAAAAGTATTATCTGGAACCGACAGATGGCGCTCACTACAATTAGTGACACAAGTTAATGGTGTTTAAAAGAGAAATGTGTTCTATATTCGTATAATAACTTTATTACTCATTTACTTAATTCATCATCTGAATATTAACGATTTTGTTCCCATTTTAAATTGTTTTGGAAATACGTACTTGTATATAAAAATAATCTATTTCTATTGTTATTTGATTAATAATTTATCTATTAAGTGAGTCAGAAAATTCCATTTGTTTCAAATAAAATAACAGTAGTTATAATTGCAACTAAATTATTAAGATATAATTAAAAGCAATTACATTAAGAATGTGTCATATTCTATCACGTGCGTGCCGCGGCAGCGGCCGGCGAGTGCCAGAACCGACTTTAGGGCGTTTATGAACATTTCATGAAATGAACATTGTATAAAATAAATATTCGATCAAATGAACATTATGTCAATCAATATTACACAAAATGAATATTCGATCAAATGAAAATTATGTCAAACGATATTATACTTACAAACTGATTATTATCTTAAACGTTGTTCGATTTATTAAAATTATATCAAAAGTTGTTATACGAAACAAGGGTAACCCAACGTGGACACGTTCGCTCTGATTTTAAAATGGTTCGTTTGTAAAAGTTTTGTATGACAACATGGTATTTTATGGTTTTATATTGTAAATAATAGAATTAAGTTTATAATAAACCAAAGAAATCAAATAAATATACCATTTTACCATTTATTACTTCACGTGAATTGTTTTTTACTTTCTCTTAGATTGTCATTAACCTCAATAACTGCTTAATGTTATATATCTGATTACATAAATACAGTTTTATAGGAAATTTAATGGAGATTCCAAATATGTACACATTTATTAGGGAATCTTGGATAATATGGATGAAATCGGCGAAAGAATGTCACGGGGGTGAATCCGGCTGTGGTGGTTTTTTTGGTGCGCCAGCGGTTTGACATAAAAAAATTATGACACCAAAAAGTGTGCCAGTAGAGACTAAGTATTCAATAAAGTTAATATTATTGTAATAAAGGTACATCCAAACATAGCTTAGGAAAATTTGTGTTATAATATCACTCAGGTGAATCAAAAGAAAATAAAATAAATACTTAAATAAAACATTTTAATTTTTTTCTCTTGATTACATTCAGAAATTATGATTCAATTCAATTAATTGATTCCTTAAAATTTTATTTACATAACGAATATTTATTGAATATATTGAAACATAATTCCTATAAAAATAACAAAATATAAATTGAATAAATATTATGCATAATGAATGCATGTTGTTATTGTTATTTGTTACAACTCATGGTTACAACGAATAATGTTATTTGACGAGTCAGAAGGTCGAGCTGGTTGTTCTTTATCATGATTTCGTACTATTTTACTCTGTGTAATGTGTAACTTCCTTCCAAGTAGGTACTCTTGTCAAACTATGCAATGTAGGCTTCTTTCAGAGTAATAATAAAACATAAAACATTATAGCGGCCATTTTTCGATAGGAACACCAGGCAAACCATATTGTTCGTTGCCTAATTGTACATAAAAAATGATTTTAATCAAATACTCGATGCATGTAATAAATGTGTCACGGGATCTTAGTATATAGAGTTCACTGGACCAATAACACAATATTATGACGCAACATTTGCAGTTACTAAAAGCGGGGACGATTTTGGTGCTGAATATATTTAAAAAGATGTAGTAACATGATGATAATATTGCATTTCGGATGATTCTGTTAGCACACTCAAGGACACTGTAAACAATATTGTAACATTTATTAAGTATTGTTACAATATTGTTTTAATTACTCAGCTGCAGACAAAGAGTCAATACTTAAGTATTTATATTACAGAAAAGAGCAGTAGGTACTTACGTGCATTACGTAAATTATATAAATACTAGAAATAAGGCTAAACTGATTGTACCAAAATTCAGGCTTAGCAAAACTGTTGGCTCTTTCATGAGTAGCTGCATCAAAATCTATATAAGTAATAAGAGCGTAGAAAAGTCGTGTCTGCTTTTTTACGAAATTGACAAAACAAAATATAAGAAGGTTAAGAAACAGTACTAGAACACGATTCTAATAAAAAAAAATATTAAAAAAAGTTTGTTTACGTGCGCTAATCTCCGGATCAGCTGAATGGATTTTAGATAGCGGAGATTCCTGAGCAACATTTAGGCTATTTTTTATCCCGGAATTCCCACGGGATTAGGACTCACGCGGTAAAAATTCCTATGCGCGAAGTCGCGGGCTTAAATTTTTATGGAATTTTTACTCTAAGATAGCGGAGATTACTAAGCAAGATTTAGGCTATAAGGCACGGGATTAAGACTCAAGCGGTGTAAACTCCTATGCACGAAGTCGCAATGCAATGCAATGCATTGGTGAAGCTCCTAGTATTGCCAATGTCCATGGGCGACGGTGATCACTTACCATCAGGTGACCTGCCGGTTCGTTTGCCTGCTTAAGTTATAAAAAAAACTTAGCCCAGTGAGAATTACAGCTACAATCGATTACAGTTTTGGCGGAGTAATTTTCGCATCACCATTATGATAGCATACAGCAAAAGAATTATCGGAACACCAACTTTAAGTCTCATTTTATAAGCTGGGCTGGGTGACCACTCGCCGTCAGTGAATTGAGGAACTCAACTGAGTAACTGGTGGCATTGTCCTGATCAACTACATTATCAAAATAAGTATAAACGACATCATCCTCAATAATTTATCCCGAATTTATCAATATAAGTTCTTCATTTTTGGGGTCAATACCGCGTGTTCACATAACCATGAATTTTCCTTGTTTCGTATTCTCTGAATGTTCTCGTCGGTGGCAACAACTTTTCCAACTATTTCAGGTATATGTGAAGGTTTTTGTGCAAGAAGCAGGCCTTCTCCAACTTTTAGTAATGTTTTCGAAAACTAATGGGCATGTCAATTACCACCAAGCTGAGTTCTCATATTTATCGATATAATCAGAAATGCGGTTTCAGTATTGCGTTTTGCTTTAATTGGCGCATATTGATAGCTATAGACGTTATGGTTACAGCTCACCAGGAAGCGCCGCAGTACATCTTAATTTTCGAAGGTTTTTTCAAAATTTTTATTTTGGTTTGTACTTGATGTATAGATATAGATACATAGATATTTATGATCCCGTGACTTCTCTCGCTTATAGGAGATTTTCCCGCTTAAATCCCGATCCCGCTGGATTTCCGGGATAATAAGTAGCCTATGTGTTGCTCCAGAACCTTCGCTATCTTCCATTGAAAATCCCATAAAAATCTAAGCCCGCGACTTGGCGTGTAGGAGTTTTTCCCACGTGAATCCTGATCCCGTTGGAATTCCGGGATAATAAGTAGCCTATGTGTTGCTCCAGACCAGAACCTTCTCTATCTCCCAGTGAAAGTCCCATAAAAATCTAAGCCCGCTACTATACGCATAGGAGTCTTACCCGCGTGAATCGTGATACCGGGGAAATTCCGGGATAAAAAGTAGCCTATGTGTTGCTCCAGAACCTCCTCTATCTCCCAGTGAAAGTTCCATAAAAATTCAAGTCCATGACTTCGGGCATGGAAGTTTTTCCCGCATGAATCCTGATCCCGCGGGAATTCCGGGATAAAAAATAGCCTAAATATTTGTCAAGAATCTCCGCTATCTTCCAGTGAAAGTCCCATAAAAATCCGTTTAGCCGATCCGGAGTTTAGTGCGCGCAAACTATTCTATTACTGTTTCTTAACCCCCCTCAATATTTTGTTTTGTCAATTTCGTAATAAAACATACACGACTTTTCTACGCTCTTATTATATAGGTAGATTACACATAATAGATTCCTTAATTATCTGTAAGAATAGCAACGTCCGAGGAGTGCCAAAAATTCTGCGATATTCCCTTAAACATAAAATACTTGCGTTGCGTACATTTTTACAGAATACATAAAGAACATAACAATAAATCATGAAGGCGTGAAGTATCCCACACTGGAGGATTTGACAGGCGCCGCGCAAGCGCTGACCCGCCTGCAAGATACCTACCATCTCAAGGTCACCGATCTCTCGGACGGGAAATTGAATGGAGTTATCTACAGGTAAATTTTGTACGTGACAAAACATTACTTTATTATGCACCGAACTTTTTGATGCTAAGCTACGCTTGCAATTTACGTACGAACTGCGTGTAGTTCGTAGACAGGGCATAAAGTTTGGCTCGAGTTATACCTGGTTACTTTAGATAGAAATAAATTGAGCCAAATGTTCGGGATATGCTAGGCAAATGAATAATACGAATTACTACTTTACAGGACTGATGAGCCAACGTTACAGCCGTGAGTTTTACACTTTCGAACAATTTTTATTAATTAATGGTTATGAGACATGTGTGACATTTTAAAATAGAAAATAAATTACATTTCATCCATTTATTCTTTTTTGAAAAAGTTAGTTTGAAAATAATCAGAAATTATGGAATCATTCATAACATTTAAATGATTCACAGTCAAGTTGGAGAAGCTGTTTCGTAAGTAAATTAAGTAGTTAAACGTGTACTCTGTGTGCGTTACAAATGTAATAATATCTTATAATTTGGTGATGGGTGTATTGCAATGTTATTATTATTGCCATTTTAAAACAACGTTTACAAATTATTAAAAATATTTATTACATCATTACTTTTAATAAATTGCTATGAAATTCTCAACCAATATCCAATGTAACCTCGATTTTCGATTAAATTTGTTCAAAAGCTTTTTCTTCAAATTTCATACCATAAAGACAATAAAAGCGAATTCTTATATATTATGAAACCAAACAATTTCAAGACTATTTTAGCATTTATAAATAGTTTTCAAAGTATTTTGTTTTTGAAAATTATATTTTAAGCTTAACATCTTTTAATTACTGCTTTCGGTGAGCGGAAATGAGTGAATATTGCACAATGTGTTTAGCTTTGGGTTTATTTTTCAGATTTTAATTGTAAGCAGGTATTTAGTTAGTCCTTTAAACAGAATGCCTCAAAGGGTAGGCATTGAAAGCGTTACTCTATAATATATGTTAAGTTTATTATTTGCTTCCCCACTTAGATAAGATAACCTAAGTACTAGTTTCGTTTTCCTGAAATAGATCAATTGGCGATAATAACATCGGCTATTGTACATGTTATTGTATATAGTCCAAGATCCCAGAGCCGTAAGACACAACTTATTTTCTAAAGCATGTAACTTTCGGTTTACAGTAGTCTCTTGTGTACTTTTTAATACCTGAATGTTTGTGGAGCTTGCCCGGTGACACCTGCGCAGGTACCAGCGGTGAGAAAGGTGACTAAAAATCAGAGTTACTTAACTTACATTTTTATGACTGATTTTTATATATGCTTTGTAGAATATTACTCTGAAGTCATATAAAAAAATCAGACGCTTTCCATGAGCCAAAACTTTTATCAGACGCTTTAAAGCTCTAAGAAAAATAATAAATGAACTTAATTTATTTTTAAATGTCTGATTTTTTTATATCTTATTAAAATAACTATTACAATGTTATATTTAATCAGTCAGACAAATTGCAATGACCAAACATCCCCTAAACACAAAAATTACTCAACCATGAGTATGAGCGCGAGAGCACTATGCGCATGCGCTTCAGAGTAAAATATCTTAATATTTGAAAAATACTGTTTTTAATATGTTTATCTACTTGATCAAGATAGATGACAATTCCGTCAGGAAAAACTACCGTTTGTGTGTGATAGGATACATTTGTATAGATTTAACTGCGTCAGGAATCCCGAATCGAAATTCCGTTTCGGGATTCCGTTTCGGAATTCCGACTGTATTTGTGGTGGCCCTAAGAAGGGGAACCGAGTTACCATGGATGTCTCACTCGATCTAAAACGCATGTATAGTGCTCTCGCGCTCATACTCATGGTTAAGTAATTTTTGTGTTTAGGGGATGTTTGGTCATTGCAATTTGTCTGACTGATTAAATATAACATTGTAATAGTTGTTTTAATAAAATATAAAAAAATCAGACATTTAAAGATAAATTAAGTTCATTTATTATTTTTCTTGGAGCTTTAAAGCGTCTGATAAAAGTTTTGGCTCATGGAAAGCGTCTGATTTTTTTTATATGACTTCAGAGTAATATTCTACAAAGCATACTTATATAAAAATCAGTCATAAAAATTTAAGATAAGTAACTCTGATTTTAGTCACCTTTCTCACCTGGTAACTGCGCAGGTGTCACCGGGCAAGCTCCACAAACATTCAGGTATTAAAAAGTACACAAGAGACTACTGTAAACCGAAAGTTACATGCTTAAGAAAATAAGTTGTGTCTTACGGCTTTGGGATCTTACTCTAATATGTTTGTACATTTAGGCGCTTTGCCCACGGTGCAACTGTTGCAGCAACTGGCAATTTGCAATTAACTTGCAACTAGCTGTTTACATACATTTTAATTGGACTACGCACACACACACTCACACAATGTGTGTAAATAGCTAGTTGCAAGTTAATTGCAAATTGCAAGTTGCTGCAACAGTTGCACCGTGGGCAAAGCGTCTTATATAGTCTTAATTGTTTGTTGATCAATGGCATCGGTTTTGTTAAAATTTGTGTTATTAAGTTTTTAGGGTTCCATACCAAAGAGGGGAAAACGGAACCCCATTAATATGCTTCCGACGTCTGTCTGTTTGTCTATTAGTCTGACTGCTCGTGACACACGTACGTGTCACACGTACACACATAAATACCCACACGTTAAACATTTTTTTCACCTTATCTCATCATGGCTTGGAATTTTCACAAAAAACATGGTATTAAAACCCCTACAACAACAAATAGTAAAGATGTCAATCAATATAGTACAATATGATACAAAATCGAAAATCGAAATGAGTTTGTAAAAACCTACTTCGAAGAAATAAAGATTTGAATTTGAATTTACAAGTGCGCGAAGTTGGTCATTACAGTCGAGGCGGTATTGCTGTAATAGAGCCAAGACTGTAATGAACAAAGCACACGCGTATCATACGACGTTTTTCAACACACTTGCGAGGAAAAAAACAATTAGGTATCGACATTTTTCAGTCACAAATCAGCAAATTATAAACTAACAAATGTTTGCACAAAATGGCGCGGAGGTTTATTTTTTCGCGCGCCGTATCTTTGGTTGAGGCACCGAACACCGCCATTCAGCCACAATATATTAAACTAAATAATTATGTATTTCTAATAAGAATTTACGGTAATTAATGATTTAAAATATTGTATTTTTAAATGCTTTAATAGATAATTAGATGAAGTATAATCTTGTCTTATCAAATTTTGACTAAGTACAACAAGTTTATTTACGGTAAAGTAACAACCTCTTTACGGATATTAAAAAAAAAGTGGAATAAGAAAAACACTAGTGCGGCAATGAAAAGTAAAACGCACTAGTGTGTAATAAACCGTATTCCGGGCGTAAGACTAAAGAAAAAATAGCAACTTTACGAGCAAGTGTGTTGAAAAACTTATTTCCTAACTTATTTCGTACACGAAACTGACGCACATATCTAAGTCAATTACTTAATACAAATTTTTATACATTTATTAGTTACTCTGACAGTAAAACATTTTTTTTAAATAACAATTATATTTTCATCCCACCTATTCGAAAAAGACGTCTTGGTTCGGACTTAAGGGGGCCCAAAGTTGGTGTTTTCTATTTAGCGGGCGGGAATGAATTTTCCTATTACTTTTCCTCCCCGTTATTTAAATAAAGTAAATTCAGTTCGGATTGTTAGAAATTCATGTTTTGAAAAATGAGTTCTTTAGTTAGTTTAGTTGGTTTAGTCGGGTTAGTCGGGTTAGTCGGGTTAGTCGGGTTAGTCGGGTTAGTAGGGTTAGTCGGGTTAGTCGGGTTAGTCGTAGTCGAGTTAGTCGGTTTAGTAAGTTTAGTCAGTTTAGTTAGTTTAGTGACTGTGACAGTATTATTCCTGAATTTGAGGCGCCTTTTATTTTCTCATAGGGGGGGCTGAAAAGTAGAGTGTATCACTCGGGAGCAAATATTTTTGGCTCGGGCGACATATTTTGAATCCCTCGCTACGCTCGGGATTCTACTCTAGAATCCCTCACTTCGCTCTGGATTCAAAAAAGCGCCCTCGCCGTAAAAATATTACTTTGCTCCCTTGTAATACAATCTACTATTAAATGCAAGTGAAAAGGGACAAAATTCTTAAATTAATAATAAATAATAAGTATTATTGGTTTCAGCACACCAATGTCAGCGGGCGACTGCTACGAGCTCGGCCGCGCGCTCTACAACGAGAAGGACTACAAGAACGCGCTCGCCTGGATGATGGAGGCGCTCCGCAAGTACAACGAGGAAAACGAAGCTTATGCCTTCACCGAGGGAGATATCCTGGAGTATATTAGCTTCAGCCATTACTTATTGGGTAAAATTATTTTTTTATAGTTAGGGGAGTTAACCATTACCCTCCACTCGCCAACGTAACAATTCGAGTCGGTGGCGTAAGTCGCGCGGTTTTGGAGATATGCGTGCCATGTGACAGAAATCGTTAAAAGTAAGTTTTTGATGTTTTTTACGATGATAGTCATCGAAGATAGGATCGTAGTCATTTTGATTAAGGGTTTGATTTATGATCATTAAGATAAGTATGTTTCGAAAGCTCATTAACTAAGTATAGATTTATTATGTATTTCACGCGGGCGAAGCCGCGGGCGGAAGCTAGTTAGATAATAAAAATAAAAATTTATTAAAGGATTATCTCATCAGGGGCGCTGTGCGGGCGTGCAAGGCGTGCGCCGCACGCGGGTGGCACACATGAGGGAGGCGGCGTAATAGTTAATCTGTATCAGATTGATATTAAACGACGAGGGGGGGGGGGGCAGCTTACGGCTCCCCTGTATCTCATTGCTTGTTTTAAAAGTTTTAACAAACACTAAAGAGTGGGGGCGCCACTATAAAGGTTTTGCCCGGTTCGAAAAAATCGTAGTTCTGGGGCTGGTGAGTGCTTCAATTTCTCAAGTAGTAATTATCATATATAATGATTACATCATTTACCTTAAATTATGACATAATATATGAATACGGTTTAACGACCCCACAGTGTAAAAGCTATGTAGCCTATGAACAAGGGTCGGTAGGTTCGATTCCCAGCTGGGGTAAAGTATTTTTAAAAATAAATATTGTGCCCGAGTAGTGAGTGTTTTCATGTTTCATGTTTTCATTGCTCCCCGCGACTAAGAATCCTAGTATTAAGGTATGAATGTGTGTCCATTTGTTTATAATATAAAAAATTGTTCACAGGTGATGCTCGGGCTGCTTTGGAATGGACGAAGCGGCTTATTGTGATAGAACCGAAGCACCCGCGCGTTCGCGACAATATTTCACTTTTTCAAAAGACAATCGCTGAAGAAGAAGAGAAATTGAAGAAGAAAGGGGGAGATGTATGTAATTTTTATATAGAATAAGTGACAATTCAAATTATCGGATGCCAACTGGCCCTAGAGCCCACGGGTATCTATGCCGACCTCAAATATCACTACAGTTCAGTTTAAGGTCGGTTATAAATGTGTTGCTACTTTTGAAATCACGGGTACAAAAAAAATAAATGTTATAATTGACTCCTATACCTACCCGTAAATTAATTGAGGAATATAGAGTAGCGTTAATTGATTACATTAGTTACGATGAAAGTAAACCATAGTAAATAATAGTACGGGAGGCCATGATGCTGAATGTAGATTTACTCGAGCGTCATAGAGACCTATTGGGTTGCTAAGCTTAGATGATAAGAAGCAGAAGAAGAAGAAGAAAAAAACTGTCGCATGGAAATACTCGAGCGCGACTGATATTGATAGCATCAATGTCCTACGTATTTTTAATAATGTACGCATGTTAATCGGGTGATCGTACGTAAGGGTTGAACATGAAAAAAAATATTAATCGCGCGCGTCAGATTAAAATATTAATCGCGCGCGTCAGATTTTCTAAGGGGGTGTTACGTGCACCAAAAAAAGCTCTAATTCAATAATCTAATGATTTCAATGTGACCCAAACTAGCAGCCATTATTATAATGTGCAAAAAAATCGCCATTTTGAAATACTCAAGCGCGTCAGATTAAGATATACAGACCTACGAGTATATTGCTTGACCAGAAAAATAGAAAACCTGTCATGAGGGCGCTAAAGTTTCCTTTTTAGGGTTCCGTACCCAAAGGGTAAAATGGGACCCTATTACTGAGACTTCGCTGTCCGTCCGTCCGTCCGTCCGTCCGTCCGTCCGTCCGTCCGTCTGTCACCAGGCTGTATCTCATGAACCGTAATAGTTACACAGTTGAAATTTTCACAGATGATGTATTTCTGTTGCCGCTACAACAACAAATACTAAAAAACAGAATAAAATAAATATGGCTTCGACGCTATAGCGATAATCTTCCGCTCCAAGAGATGGCGTTGCTTGTGGCTAATATGTAGTTCATGCTTTTAGTTACCTGTCGGTCCAAGAGATGGCGTTGCTTGTGGCTAATATGTGGCTACTGATGTAAATGTAAATATTTAAGTAAGGCTTTCATACAAAAGGCCAGATTTTTTTGGCGTTTTATACATAATGGTACGGAACCCTTCGTGCGCGACTCCAACTCGCACTTGGCCGGTTTTTTATGGCAACAGCACAGACAACGGTAACTATAGTAACACTCATTATAGTCATTTTGACAACTATGTCGGAAATTTTCTTTAAGGAAATAAAAATTATTTTATACGAAACTAGCGACCCGCCCCGGCTTCGCACGGGTGCAATGCTGATACTAAATACACTACAGGAAAACTGAACATTGTATATAAAAACATAGCGGCCCGCTCTGGGTTCGCACGGGTATAACATACCTATATGGCCTAGTCACTCGCCCCGGCCGGCCAATACCGCCGCAAGCGCTACGTCCCGCAATTTTAAATCTGTAATATCTTCGAAAATATTCATTTAAATCTTGTGCTGTAAAGGACCATATAGATCTACATATATTAAATCAACAATGTATTTAAGCTATTTATTTGGATAAGATATGCGGTATTGGTTAAAATCGCTTCGAAAATTAGCCATTATTCGTCGTAAAAAGTTAATGCCAAAAAAATGTTATTGTGGGATATTCATAAGAGATAGACATATACCATCGCGGAGTTTTCTGTAGACCTTTTCAATGTGTACAAATAATTAGTACATTATTTTGATAAATCTCATATAGAGTTCAGCCTGCGTTTGCAATGTAAGCGGAAAAAAATTGTTGTTTTGAATTTTTACATTAGAAACCTCAAAAATAACAGTATTTCTCCACTATTAAATGGATGTTATTATACATATAAACCTTCCTCTTGAATCACTCTATCTATTAAAAAAACCGCATCAAAATTCGTTGCGTAGTTTTAAAGATTTAAGGACACAAAGGGACATAGGGAAATAGAAAGCAACTTTGTTTTATACTATGTAGTGATGTTATTTTAGCACATAGAAAACCACTTTTCTTTCACGAATATGAACAGTTTTTGTCATTTTAGCACAAAAAAGACACTCAAAGTTAAAAGACAAACATGAGACATACTGTGACATTTAAACTCACTGACAAGCAATTTACGATTGACGTTTAGAAACTAAGCGTTGCCAGTAAAATAAATTAGTTCCATGAGTTTACCGCAATATGGCGAGATTTTTTATATTTCTGGTCAACCTATATGATTCATCTTTATGTCCTAGACTTGCTGTCTCTTATTCTGACGAGTATCTAGAGGGGTTTCCCTAATCTGACAAAAAAAATTTAAATAATTGAACTTCATTAAAAGAAAAGCTCAGGAATTAGCATGCAAAAAAGTGTATGTTTTGAAGTAGAATACTTGTATTTCCATAATATAAGGGCCGTAATATCAATCATAGTTTAAACTATGCTTCAGAGTTTAGTCACGGATTATTTATTTATTTATAATTTATGTACACAAAAGAAAATAGATAAAAAGAAAGGATAACAAAATAAACGATGTACAAAGATACTGCTTATCTCTAAAGAAATTTCTTCCAGCAGACCTGCGACTGGAGAGGTGAAAGAAAGGTAGAATATCGTGCACATAAATAACTTGGCAATTTACCTATGTATAGCAACGAAGCAAAAAAAAAAATTATTTCTTAATATCAACGATAGAAAATCGATCAAGTCCAGTTTAAACTATTTAGGGCCATAAGACCAAAGCAGTCTTAAAGTATAGTTTATTCAATCTAAGTTCAATTAAAATCTATGGTTTAAGCTATGACCTTAAGATCAAATGCCAAAATACTATAGATCAGCTAAACTTACATTAATCTTTTAAACATGGCAATATTTTCTACATTAATGAATGAACTCACGTTTGAGAGAGTAGTTGGCAAAGAGGTTGGTAGTTTGTCGTTGACTTTGACGTATTTAACTGACATTTAAAAAAATAAAATATAGTTATGACATTTTATGACTGATATTTTAAGTTATCTTAGGCCCTTTTTACACAACGCTATTTGGAAGCTACAACGTTACCTTATTACCTTCCATGCAAGTTGCACGATTCCTGAATTGCAATTGAGTTTCCAAATAAGATGGCTTCCGAGCAAATATTTTACATAACGCTTTTATTCCAATAGAAATGTTACGATCCAGGTGAATTTTTTTTATAATGTATGTAATGTAATAAATGTACGCTTCATACTATGTCAGGCAGAGCATTTTAGACAAGGGCCATGTAGTTCCCTTGCTGCGATGATTGCTTTACAATGAATAGGTATATATTTCTTCCAATGTATGGGTGCACCCAAAATTTCTTTCCTTTCGCCTGTGTCTTCAAATTTTGTAATACAAGTATGTACAAAAGAATACAAGGCAATCTGTGAAACCCCATTTCATTTGAGTACCGCGGTGAGCGGAATTTATTTTCATACTTGTAGGGTAGCATTGCAGTAGGCGACCAGTGTGAAAATGGCCTTGGGTTCATCCGTAGCCCTTTGAAACTCAATACAATATCGTGGTGTTTTTTATCTACAAACTTACAATTCACAATTTAATGTCGTAGAACAACTGCAACATATTTCGGAAGCAAAATATACGACAATATACCACATGTTGGTTCAGCGTAAGAGAATAGCAATAACCATTTTGAATAAACGTCATGTCAAACGAAAGATTAATCCTTCATTGGAGGCTTAAACCGACCTTCGGGACGGTTTAACCTAATCGATACATTAAACTGGACTTCATCGATTATCTAACATTGATCTTAAGAAATAATCTGTGACAGAAGATTCAACTTCGAATCACAGTTTAAACTATGATTGATCTTACGGTACTTAAACTCTCCCGAAGGTTGATTTAAACCTGCTTGTGGGATTAAACGTTCGTTTAATTTGATGTTTCTTCAAGTAATTTTTTTAATTATTCATATTAATGTGTATTGAATTTATGGTAGTTGCCTCATAACTTTTGACTGGGTGTTCCGATTTTTATAATTCTTTTTTTATTCGGAAGCTGGTGCTTGTCTTGTGATACTGTATAAATTGGAGCGACCTCTAATGGGCAGTTTTTTTTTAATGGAATTAAGATAGCAAACGTGCATGCAGCACCACCTTCCACTGCCGCCCATGACAACTGTGACCGACCTAGAACTAGACTCAATGAGTCCCGTTCTAATTCGGTCACAGATGCGTTGCTACCCCTGAGGACTGAGATGATCGCCTCTAAAAAAGTGTAACCGGCTCCACACCTTCCTATCCGGAACACAATTGTTCTTAAAACAATTATTACACGGTAGGAATGGTACTAAGTACCGTGGCGGGCGGTGGTACTTCCCCGGGTGAGCTCTAGGCCCTACCACCTGCAAAAAACCTAGTCATAAAAGACCTAACCTTACCTAGTCATAAAAGAAAATAACAAATCATTTAAAAGTTAACTGAATAATCTTCTTAGCTACATACCATGTATCTACAGGAAAAATTCATGGAACGTTAATTTAATTAAACAATAAATGAAAAACCAAGAAGTACATAAGAAAGATTAGAAGCAGTTTTTTAGTTATTTTTAATAATGTGTGTTTATGGTCGCTATCTCATAACTTTTTACTGAGAATTTAAATTTTCATCCTTCTATCCTTTTTTTTTAATCGCAAGCTTGTCGTATGTTTTCGTATAAATTTGAGCGAAATCTGAGGGTTACTTTTTGATTTATTTCTACTTATCGATTTTGATCATTAAACTTTAATGACGAATTTTTGTTACTTCGGCTCTTATAAATCGTCAGATTATATATTTTACGTTATCCTTGAATCATTTCCTTCAAAATAAAAAAATTAGCCACGCTCGAGAATGTCAAGATGGCGTTTTTTTACAACTTTGTAGTCCTCCCCTTTCATTACGGCACTCGCAAATTGTCAGATTAGTGGAATATACACTTTTTAGCATATACTTAACTCACCCTACCTTAATCTAACGCGCTCGAGAATGTCTGATGATTAATTTTTTTTATGGAATTAAGATAGCAAACGAGCATGGAGCACCACCCCTCCGCTGCCGCCCATAATAACTGCGACCGACCTAGAACTAGACTCAAAGGGACTAGGATGGTTAGTCCAATTAGTAGATGGTGTTAGAATATTAGTTGGTTAGTTTGTTAATAAGTGTGAGGACAGGGATGGTTAGTGATAATTAGTCCTGTTAGTTAATGTTAGTAATAGTCCAGTTAGTTATTGTTAGTATGAGTCTCGTTCTAATTCGGTCACACATGCGTTGCTACCCCTGAGGACTGAGATGGTCGCCTCTAAAAAAAAGTGTAACCGGCTCCACACCTTCCTATCCGGAACACAATTGTTGTTAAAACAATTATTACACGGTAAGGATGGTACTAAGTACCGTGGCGGGCAGTGGTACTTCCCCGGGTGAGCTCTAGCCCCTTACCACCTGGAACTAATCTGATCCTTTATTCTTGACGGGCGGCCTTATATATATGGGTCTCATATTTGGTGGAGGTACTTAACTGGGTACAAGGTACCCTCTGTACCTTAATCTGCCGCGCTCGAGTAAATCCCAGAATCCCCTCTTGGGCTCCCTAGCTATAAATGGTATTGATGGTAAGTGAAAAATGTGTAATGTAAAAACTGTGATGGTTTTGTCAATTAGCAGGGCAATGGATGGATTACAACAATGGATTTAATATTACATTATTATTTTTAAGTGCCCACCAATTTGTGGTCAATTATTTTTTTGTATCAATTAATTTTCAAGCACCACAAATTTCGACGTAATATTTTGTTTAACATTATAATTTACCGTAGGATATGGGTGAAGAAGAAGAAGAAATTAAAGAAAAGCCACAAACGGCCGAACATCGGTACAAAGCTCTGTGTCGCGGCGAGTTGGACATACCGTCCGACGTCTCAGAGGTACCAACTATACCTCGCGTTTCACCTCATACCCCGAAAGCCATGTCGACCTGTCGCGTACTGTATATTTGCTTTATAATTTTAACAGTAAACTGCTACGTCCACGCGGCCGAAGTCACAGGCAAAAACTAGTTTGCTATAAGTGTTACATAGGCAAGCGAAACTAACGATTTCAAGGCCGAAACAGGCATTATGTCATAGACTCCCATAAATGTGTGTATTTGAGTTTGATTTGTTTGTTGACTCTTTTTGCCTACGATACTTAACTTTTAAGAAGTTATGACGCCAATTTACGTATTTCACAATTTGAACACCTCGTATAGTGTCTGCCTGAGACATATTTACATACATATTTATGCGAAAGAACATTTGATTTTTTCATTGTATAATCTATTTAAATTTTTTACTTCAAAATATACAGGGTGTCCCATAAGTTGTACGAAAAACTGAAATGGAAGATAGCTTGGAAAGATTTACCAGATTTAAAAAAAATCGTTTTTGTAAAAGTGTCACCGTTTTCGAGATTTTGACCCTCTGTTTGATTTTTCGTAAATCGAGCTCTCTTACCCTACTTTTATTTGCTGACTTCACAAATGAGCAGATACCTATTAAAATAAATATTTTAAAACACAGTAAAACACTGGCTACTTTAAGAGGAAACTTTAAAAGTTATTCGCATTTTATTGTCGAGGGTTGTTAATTTGAAGCTAAAGTGACTATGCTGACTCTATGTACAAATGTTTTGGGCGGACAGACTGAAGTACCTACATCAAACGATAAATTAATATAGGTAATATATTTTGAAGAAAATTGTGTACTTAACTCGTCGTGATTTTGAATGGGATAAAAGCACTATCGCTAAACTCAATCATAGTTTAGAATTGTAGACCAACTATCGGAGAGTAATAAATAAAAAAAAAACCTTTTACTTCTTGCAAACAGTGTTATACATGTCCATTTCAATAATTATTGTCTATCCAACAAATTTTTTTCTATAGGGTAAACCAGGCAATCGTGCCCCACCATACGAAGAATTCTAATAACAAACGGTATGATTTAAAACGTCTTTATTAAAGTAATTAGTCTTAACCTCTGACTCAATTTGCATAACAAAAACTATAAAAAACTTCTTAAATGCAATTAAAACACCAGTGATAAACAATTATTTAAAGTCTATGGTGGGGCACATTACACTGATACGTCCGTCATATGTGCCCCACTAAATAATCTCATATTATTTTCTTATTTACTTTTCCTTTCGGTTTATTTTTGCCATTGCACTTGTTGCATTTCTCCGAAAAGCTTAAGCAGTCTTCTTGGAAGCAGCCAGAACTGAGTTTTCTTCTTCATATGGTAGTACACTTGTCCGGCTAGCCGTATTCACTCCCATTTTTTGCCTATGACATCTTCTACAGCTTTTATCACAGTTGCTTTCATCCATTTTATTGAATCTGCAGCCTTTCCTTTCCCGTGTCCTTAAATGTGATAATTATGGATCAGTAATACTTAAAAATCACGTTATTAAATGAATACACAAATGGGGCACATTACCCGAAATAAATCAGGGCACATTAGCCAAATTATTGGGGTAATGCGCCCCACTTAACATCTACAAATTTTTATGTCTAAAACAGTACGTAATAGAAGGACAGTTAATATAGTAGAATAGTACGAAAATTCAAAGAGGTTATCTTTAAAATGAAACTTAAAAAAATCGGCCAAGTGCGAGTCGGATTCGCGCATGAAGGGTTCCGTACCATCCTACTTTCTTCTTACTAATATTATAAACGCGAAAGTTTGTAAGGATGAATGTGAGTGAGTGAGTGAGTGTGTGTGTGTGTTTGTTGCTCTTTCATGCAAAAACTACTGAATGGATTTTCATGAGACTTTGCAGTAATATAGCTAAGACATCGGAATAACATAATTTGTTAAAATTTATAGACATTTTTGAAGGGACTGGTTACCCGAAGCGAAGCGAGGGCGGATTTACTAGTTATGTATAAAAACGCCAAAAAAATGTGGTCTGTTGTGTGGGCGCCCACTTAAATATTTATTTTATTCTGTTTTTTAGTGTTTCTTGTTGTAGCGGCAACAGAAATACATCATCTGTGAAAATTTCAACTGTGTAACTATTACGGTTCATGAGATACAGCCTGGTGACAGACGGACGGACGGACAGACAAAGCTCCAATATTTGTTCCATGTCGATTGAACTCTTCGGTCTATTTCTATGTCATTACTTTTCCTATTAAATCCAACTTGTTTACCCAGGTATGTATTAATAATATTCAGTATATTTCTTAGGTTCACCTCTTACCGTAATGTAAATTTTTCTGCTGTTAGTCATCATCATCGTTTTATTATTAATAATTTTGTAACCCAACTTCATTACTAGCTGTATTTAGCGCTTCGATCATCTCGTTTAGCTGATAGGCATTTTCTGATAATAGAATTATAAATTAATTAATCAAAGTTCAAATTTGACAATGATTTAAAATAAAGATGGCGCGTAACAGAAAAATGTGACGCAAAAAATTTTTCCAACGCCGATAAAGAAGTTTCACTTCAATAATAATTAATTAATTAATTATCGTCTTCAAATCTTAGGTGGCTTAGTTTTTTTACTTTGTATATTTATGCCGGAGCTTTTCCAGTCCAATTTGCTAATAATAAATGCTAAAACTGCTTTAAATAGCTTTGGAGATAGAGGGTCTCCCTGTCTAACGCCTCATTTTATAGGAAAGCTTCTGCCAAAAGTTTCTAATTTAATTCTGCTTGTACTGTTATGGTACATATTTTTTATTATTTGGATATTTCGTTTTCTATCTCTTGGTCTTCTAGAGCTTTCCAAATACTCTCGTGAGATATCGTGTCAAACGCCTTCTGGTAATCCATGAAGGCTAAATAAAAGGGTCTATGTTGTTCTTGATATTTTTCGAGGACTAGTTCTAATGTATGTAGTTAATTGTAGAGAACCCCTTTCTAAATCCCGCTTGCTCTATCGGTTGTTTGTTTTCTAGGGTAAAGCTTGTCCTGTTATTAATGATGGATGAAAAGAACTTATAAAGGCTTGGTAGTAGGCTAATCGGTCTGTAATTGCCAATATCCTTCTGGTCACCTTTTTTATAAATTAGGATTATATTTGCCTCTGACCATTGAAACGGTGTTTCTGACTTTTCGATAATTAGGTTGAACAGAGTTGTAAGTGGCAAAGCGAAAATTTTGCTCCCTTTCTTCATGGCTTCGTTGGTAATGTTATGAGGTCCTGGGCTTTTGTCTAATTTCAGACGTCTGATAACTTCCAAACCTTCTTGTTCTTTAATTTTTTGTATTTACTTACAGCTTGCGTTGTTAATTTTCGTTACGCTATAATTACTTGATATAGGATCGTTGCTGGTACATGTAATTTGACTATATATATAACTGCTTATAGAAATCTGTGGCTATTGTTAAAATATCACTGCGCTTGTACGTTACGTTATTTTCAAAGCTATTTTCTGTAGTTCAGTATTAATCCTTATCCAAATGAATATCTTAGTTTAGGCATTTAATGCAGATCAAAGTTGCCTTTTACACTATATCAATCAGATGGATGGTTTTTGAGATATTGTCGATTGAGCAGCGTGGGCGAAACTGCGGGCGGCATATTTAAGAATATGTTGCAGAACGACGTCTGCCGGGTCAGATAGTTTAATATAATATTTACTAATTAATTTGTATAACGCCGAGAGTTCGTTTTTCATTGTTCGGGATTTATTCTTCGTTTTTTGAACAAGATTTCTTTCCAAAAGTGTTCTCGTTCGTGTAGAGAGTTTTTACAGCTATTGGAAGATGCATTAGTTTGGCGGACGTGTTGCAGACTAAGGTTTTAGGTTTAAGGTTTAAGGCCTTTACAATCTTGTCATGGTAGAGCTGCACAGTGGCAGTATTGTACAGATCATGTAGGTCGGCTAAGTGAGTATTTAAGCACTCTACATATTTGCCATAGTCTTTATCAGTTTTTAGTGAACAATTTGAGTAGCACTTAAATTTAGCTCTACATTTTTTAATTCTTCAAGTCTTAACATTAATCTAACGGGTCTATGATCTGATCTGAGAGTACGTGATAAAAAATTATTAAAATATCTGCTCATTTGTGAAGTCAGCAAATAAAAGTAGGGAAAGAAAGCTCGATTTCCGAAAAATCAAAAAAGGTAAAAATCTCGAAAACGGTGGCACTTTTACTGAAACGATTTTTTGACATCTGGTAGGGCCCTCTCCAAGCTATCTTCCGTTTCAGTTTGTCGTACAACTTATGGGACATCCTGTATGTTAAGAAATTATAACTTAGGTACTGGCCATTTGCAATAAATGAATGATAATTAAGTATGTACTTGTCAGTCAATAAAGAAATATACTTCAATCCCGTATTGCTTTGTTTTCAGATTAAGATGCCGGTATCTGACGGAGAACCACCCGTTCCTGAGACTGGCGCCCATCAAGATGGAGCAGATGTACATCAAGCCGGACATCGTGGTGTTCCACGATGTGCTCAGCGAGGAGGAAAGCGAGCACATTAAAGCATTGGCCAAACCCAGGGTAAGTAATTTTTCGCTTTAATAATGTACCCGTTATCAGTTCTGCATTGGAAATTTAACCGTAATTCCTTTGATGGTGATGATATAATGTCTAGATGGAACATCGAATCCGCGCAAACGTGTCAAAAAATTGTGGCCAACTGTTGGGCACAAAGTATTTACCCGCCAATTAGTGCCCATCGCGCCGCTTTCGTGTCACTACGCGTAATGTGCGCAATTTAAATAAACAAATAACAGGGATGACGTCATGTCATGTATGTACAATTAAACTGTGCCGGAATTATAAAGGAAGAGTAAAAAGCTCCAAAAACATCACATATCATAGGCGAGTAACCAAAAATACCTTTTTTTATTAAATTTTAGTTTTGATTTTTATTGTAACCAAATAACGTCATTTTTTGTCAGTGTTGCCAGTTTCTATTTTTATGCTCCCGACTTAACGTAGTTTTTTACGGGTATATTAATTGGTGTATGGTTACGTTTATATTATTTAGTTCAAGTACGTTTATCCATAGTTTAAAAAAGGTGGAGTTTATCAATACGTTTTTATTTATTTACAATAATATAATTAATAATCCAATGTTCGCGTTTTTTGTTTATGAGCCCATTTTAATGATTATTTTTGCATTGGGTCGAATTAACCACTTTTAAAGGTGCCAAAAGTAATGTGAAAATTGATTTTATTAAGTTTTTATTTATTGATATGGATGTAATTAATTTTACAAGTTTTTTTTTTATTAAATTAACTAGGTTACGTAAATGATTGGCTCTACTTTACTATACTTACCACCTCAGATTAAGCTAAAAATTTTTGGAGGTGAGGTTGGTTACTTCCCTAACTTTCCCCCAAATATGGCTGTAAGAAAGTGCATACTTTTTTTTAAGTATTCTTTTAAGTTTCAAAAAAATTTAAGGTAATGACTTGGTACTAAAATACTGTACAAGATTCTTTTATCTCATCTAAGTTATTTTTATTTTAATTAATATTTTGAAAACTAAGTAATTTATGAGAGCAATATTTTGGGGAAGAATGGGAGTGTAGCTGTAGAATCCGTCCTCTCCTCAAATTTTCACCTTAATCTGATATGGTAACTTTACAATTTTAGAAAACTTCAATATTTTTTCTAAAAAAAGTATGCATTTCCTCCACCCAAAAATGGTGGCGGGGAGGGTTGGGGAGTCACCCCTCTCCCCCTCTAAAATTTTCAACTAAAATTGGGGTGGTCAGTAATGGAAAGTAGAGCCAAAATAAAAGTAAAGATCTTTCATTGCAAATTTCCAACTACAAATAAAACATTAATTTTATTAACTTAGCTGATTTATTACAACATTAACACATACAACTGTAATTAAATTAAGTAGGGTTTCTTATTTATTCATGAAAATAACTACTCAATAAATTAAGTTTAGTGTGATTTATGGGAGAATTTTAATAGCTGGTATTATTGATCACGCACACATAGACGATAGACGAACGTGTAAAAGATCGCCTGCACGCGCACATACTTGATATTGTTGCCTTGTTTTTTAGGGTTCCGTTCCCAAAGGGTAAACGGGACCCTATTACTGAGACTTCGCTGTCCGTCCGTCCGTCCGTCCGTCTGTCACCAGGCTGTATCTCATGAACCGTAATAGTTACACAGTTGAAATTTTCACAGATGATGTATTTCTGTTGCCGCTACAACAACAAATACTATAAAACAGAATAAAATAAATATTTAAGTGGGCGCCCATACATTCGACGCTTTAGCGATAGTTTACTTACCTTTCGGTCCAAGAGATGGCGTTGTGGGTAATATGTGGTTACAATAAAACAATTAAATATTTAAGTTAGGCTTTCATACAACAGACCAGAATTTTTTGGCGTTTTTATACATAATGGTACGGAACCCTTCGTGCGTGAGTCCGACTCGCACTTGGCCGGTTTTTTTGTTTTCATTGTAGAGCGACGCTCAATCTAGCTAGATCATCATAAGCAAATCATCAAAGCGTAATTCATTATAGGAAGGCGTTACTTTTCATTGACACTTAAAATTTTATATCAATAAATGTATTTGTAACAAATAGTGTTATCAGCACAACTTACTTTTTGCAAAGTCTGTCTGTTTGTCTGTCTGTTTTTTTCGAAAACCAATCCCTAAGGGGCTGATGTAGGAAAAAATGAAAAAAATAATTATTCCACGCGGGCGAAGCTGCGGGCTGGTATCTAGACAACTACGAGTATAAATATGCCATATATCAGGTTCTGTACGTGCACGACAGTAAAAAATATGTAATAAAGTTCTCTCTCCAAATAATAAGAGTCAAAACAATTCATCTATTACAGTTCCGTCGCGCGACAGTCCAAGACTTTAAAACAGGAGAAACAATCCCCGCGAGCTACCGCATCAGCAAGTCGTCGTGGCTGCGTGACGAGGAGTCGCCGGTGGTGGCGCGCGTGTCGCAACGCATCGCCGACTTCACCGGCCTGAGTCTCGAGTCCGCCGAGGAGCTGCAGGTCGTCAACTACGGCATCGGCGGGCATTACGACCCACATTATGATTTTACGAGGGTTAGTGATTTACAGAAGTTAAAAGTCGGAGTATACTATGAGTCACGTTCTAATTCGGTCACAGATGCGTTGCTACTCCTGTGGACTAAGATGGTCGCCTCTAAAAAAGTGTAACCGGCTCCATACCTTCCTATCCAGAACACAATTGTTCTTAAAACAATTATTACACGGTAGGAATGGTACTAAGTACCGTGGCGGACGATGGCACTTCTCCGGGTGAGTTCTGGGCCCTTACCACCTGTAAGAAATAGCTATTTCTTCCCAATAACCTTTGGGAAGATGCCGTAGTTTTTAGTTTACAATAAGGTGGTGATGTCAAGGTCGTGCGGGTGACAGTTGTCAATATGACTCGGATAGTAATGGACACAATTTTTTTTTTGTCGATAAATATTTTAAAGAAAAATTTTAATGTGGTCTAACTTACAAGTCCTGATGTATGCTAAGTGATTTAGTTTTAATATTACCTACAAAAAATTACTGAAATATATAAAACAATGAAGAATGTTATTAAATTATTATTAAAACTAAATATAACGTTGTTTTTTTTTCACAGAAATCAGAGCACTCTTACGAAAAAATTTCATCAGGCGACGGCAACAGGATAGCAACAGTATTATTTTATGTAAGTTTCCGGGATATTCTTTGAAATTATTATATTTATTATTTATTTATTTTGAATTTATTATATATGTCGGAGATAGTAAGTAAGTAGTAATTTCATGAAATGCGACCATTTCATGATGTGAGCAAATCTACGATGTGGCTACGACATCATCACAAATTGGTACTTTGGTAGCCAGTCTTCCGCAATTTAACGATTTACCATCAGTTACTGTGCAGACTAACTGGGTAAAGAGCAAATTTTACACTTTAACGAATGGTATCAGTGAATCTGCAGATTACCTAGTTAATGTGCACATTAACTTATTATGCATTTTGACGGTAACATATACATTGCTTTAAAATAGCATTTTTCTGTAATACAAAAATTGTATCCATGTCCGCAGACTTGCCTCAAAGTAATATACCATTGGACATAATACTATGAAAGTAGGCAAAATAAACAAGATTTGCTGTTTCCACGTCAGTAAAATATTGTCGTATTTTTCTTTTAGTATAAACAGCCATACTGAGCTTACCCGCAAGAGTCGCTATATGGGTTCCCCACTGGAGTTTACAGTCCAGGGTTATTCCTAAAAATACTGCTGAACTTTCAAAGTTTAATACCTGATTGTTCAATCTAATATCCTTAATGCCGACTTTTACATTTGGCAAAACTAATTCTACACATTTTTATTTTCTAAAGACTGTGTAGAGGAGCTACTTTTATTTGTCATAACCTGTTTAAGTGTTTCTTGTTAAAACTTAATTTTTACATCTTAAACTTACATCTTAAATTATAACCAAATAATAATGGCGAAAAATTATTTTTACTTTTTGTAGCGTTTATACCAAAGTAATTAAATATTTTTTCTGCATATTTTATCAATAATGTCTGTACGCGTCTACTCAGCGTTAATAGTAGTTTATGCAACTGTCATATAATGAAGGGTATTAAAACACGAGTGTGAGTTTATGAAACGAGCGCAGCGAGTTTCATAATAGTAACCCGTGTTATATGCAGTTGCATACACTACTTTATCTTCACTAATGCAATTTAATTTGTATTTTAAAAATTATGAATTAAATTCACGCGTACGTGTATTGTCACAGTGAACTTGCCGCCATTAAAATCTAACCAATGAGAGCGCAGCTGCGCGCGCAGGGCCAATCAGGAGCGAGCGCGCGATGTTATAATGAGATTTTACGATATCGATGTGGATATTATACCATCATGTGAAATTGCTTAAATTGAGTGTTTTGTTATCTGCGCTATAACAGTAGTAATTATAAGTCAAGTATTGGAAACATAAGTAGAATGTTATAACATTAGTGTAGATAATAGTACATTATGATACAAGTGCGCGAAGTTGGTCATTACAGTCGAGGCGGAATTGAGCCCGAGCCGCAAGGCGAGGGCTGTAATAGAGCCAAGACTGTAATGAACAAAGCACACGCGTATCATACGACGTTTTTCAACACACTTGCGAGGAAAAAAACAATTAGGTATCGACATTTTTCAGTCACAAATCAGCAAATTATAAACGAACAAATGTTTGCACAAAACACAAAATGGCGCGGTTTATTTATTCGCGCGCCGTATCTTTGGTTGAATAACTATGCGCGCGCAGGTTAAGTCCAGAGACACCGAACATTCAGCCACAATATATTAAACTAAATAATTATGTATTTCTAATAAGAATTTACGGTAATTAATGATTTAAAATATTGTATTTTTTAAATGCTTTAATAGATAATTAGATGAAGTATAATCTTATCTTATCAGATTTTGACTAAGTACAACAAGTTTATTTATTTACAAAATAACAAATCTTTTGGTAACAACCTCTTTACGGATATTAAAAAAAAAGTGGAATAAGAAAAACACTAGTGCGGTAATGAAAAGTAAAACGCACTAGTGTGTAATAAACCGCATTCCGGGCGTAAGACTAAAGAAAAAATAGAAACTTTACGAGCAAGTGTGTTGAAAATAATATTATTAATAAGAAGTGAATTGATTAAAATAACAATGATATCCTTTCCATTGGGTGAAAAATGTTACCATTTAATTATTTTATATTTTAATGGTAGAAAATAAATTTTGACAGACATAATCATTTTGTAATTTTATTAACTTAATATTTTATAAAGTAAGTTGTTTTGGCAATCTTTTATGAATAATTAACATTTTGCTTGAAAGCTTAGGTTTAGGTATTTTTTTTTAATTTGTTTTCTGTACCCTTATGAAATGTCATTAATCATAGTAGAAATAAGTATAAAAAGAACTGGCAAGAATCGTTTTTCAATTGTCGTTGACGTTTGTGTTTTGCTCTCAACGTTTGTGTTTTTCTCTCAACTTTTGGAATGGTACTTAGTACCCTGGCGAGCGGTGGTACTTAATGGGGTATGGTGATAGATTGTCATGTGCAGAAAAAAATAGCTTTAATTTGAGCTATAAACGATCCAAATAACAGATGGGTGTAAACTTTCACCAGAATAGCACCTCTTTATGCCTGGCTGCCAACAGGTTGCGGCCATGTGCCTAATGGCACACCCGACTTTTCAGGACCTCTAGGTGTATATTTGACCTTGGAGTATATTTTATATAAATAACAGATGCATGTAAATTCGCCCCAGAAAGTCATTTTTCTTTCGTTAATTAAACATACTAGCGGCCATTTTTCGACAGGCACACCAGGAAAAACATATTGTTCGTTGCCTAATTGTACATAAAAAAATAATTTTAATCAAATACTCGATGGGTGAAGCAAAAGTGTTATGGGATCTTAGACCATAAAATTATAACGTTTTATTTTATATTTTACCGATATTGTATTAAGATTACAAAAATATTCGATTACAATTGCCTTGTTATTATGTCACATCACTACAAAAACAAAAAGGTGATATAACATGGATATAACCTTGAAAGAGCGCCGTTTGACGTGGTTTTACTTTTAAAAGGTATTGTTTTTATATTCATTATTTAAGTAATTGTAATAATTTTAGCCCAAGATTAATACATTTATTGTAAGTAGGCATAATTATTCCATTTAATGTTTGATTTTAATGCTATCACTCGTTAATAAGGCAATTAAAAGATATGAAAAAATTGTCAATTAATTGTACGCCAGTTGAAAGTTACATCGCCCAGTCGATCACGATCCTTCAGAAACGCATTCTTAGCGCGGCCTCACTATAGTTCGAATTTTGGGCACCGGGTCAAATAAGTTTGTGGCACTTTCACTTCTCACTTGTCTGAATGTCACTTGTCACTGTTTTTGTATGGGCGGGCTTTGACAGCAGGACCTCACTCTACAGTGGCGCCAACTGGTGAGCCCAAAAACGGCGACCCTCATTGACTGGAATATAAGATTGCTTTGAGGTGTCACTGATAAAATATGTAGGTATATTTTCTTAACAAATAATTCAAGTTCTAATTCTTCGCCTATAGGTACGATGTGTCTGGTAACCAGTGTCGGGGACTTAAGGGGGATGAAATATGATATTTTTTATTCGACTATTATCTCCATTATCCATATTATCTCCATGTTAAAATGCAGCAATTTTGTTTTCATCACACCTATTCGAAAAAGACGACTTGGTTCGGACTTACGGGGTTCCAAAGTTGCTGTTTTCTATTCAGCGGGCGGGAATGAATTTTCATACAACTTTTCCGTCCGGCTAGATATTTTCCGTCCTATTTTGAATTTAGAACATTTTAGTATTTTGCGCTAAAGAAGTCTAACTCAAATATTGTTTGAATAAAGAATGTCTGGTACGACGCGAGGGCCCCGCCAGCTGAATAATAAAAAAAGAAATCAAATTAAGATTTCGTTTTCAAATTAAAATTAAGTTTTCGTGCATTTTTACGTATTATTTTCTATTATTTTCTATTATATATTATTTTCTCATAGTGGGTGATGAAAAGTAGAGTGTATCACTCGGGTGCAAGTATATTTTTGGCTCGGGCGACGTACTTTGAATCCCTCGCTACGTTCGGGATTCTACTAAAGAATCCCTCGCTACGCTCGGGATTCTACTCTAGAATCCCTCACTTCGCTCTGGATTCAAAAAACGCCCTCGCCGAAAAAATATTACTTTGCACCCTTGTCATACAATCTACTATTTTTTAACTTCGAAGCTCGGGCGCCTGTTCTGTTTTTATTATTCCTATCGATGTAAACATCTTGGGAGGCCGAAAGATGTCTCATTTGAAAGCTAACAAAGTAGGTAATCAACTTATGATACATTTTATTTAATGATTTTAAAAACAAAATTCAACATTTTTTCATTGATTATTTCCAGTTTAGTACCTTTTACATAAAAACTAACCCATTAAACTACTTTTTTTGTTGTCTTGTCGTAAAAGAGGATATCACCTTAATAATAAATGTTACATCAAAGCCTTAAGTAAGTTACTTTAGAAGTTATGATGATTAAAATCAGGTAGTGTTTCTAACGCTAAAGTGGGAAAAGGTAAATAAAACAATGTAAATCGATTCAAACTACGCAAACGTCAATTTATCTGTACAGGCCGACTGTATAGTTAAAACTGAAGGTCTGTTTCCTGCTTAACCCGCCCTACGACCGGCAGATGTCGGAGGTGGCGCAGGGCGGCGCGACGGTGTTCACGGAGCTGGGGCTGAGCGTGTTCCCGGTGGCGCGCGCCGCCGCCTTCTGGCTCAACCTGCACCCGTCCGGCGAGGGCGACTTCGCCACGCGCCACGCCGCCTGCCCCGTGCTGCGCGGCTCCAAGTGGGGTATGTAACATGTATTGTATTGCAAGATTACGGTGTTCACGGAGCTGGGGCTGAGCGTGTTCCCGGTGGCGCGCGCCGCCGCCTTCTGGCTCAACCTGCACCCGTCCGGCGAGGGCGACTTCGCCACGCGCCACGCCGCCTGCCCCGTGCTGCGCGGCTCCAAGTGGGGTATGTAACATGTATTGTATTGCAAGATTACGGTGTTCACGGAGCTGGGGCTGAGCGTGTTCCCGGTGGCGCGCGCCGCCGCCTTCTGGCTCAACCTGCACCCGTCCGGCGAGGGCGACTTCGCCACGCGCCACGCCGCCTGCCCCGTGCTGCGCGGCTCCAAGTGGGGTATGTAACATGTAGTATTGCAAGATTACGGTGTTCACGGAGCTGGGGCTGAGCGTGTTCCCGGTGGCGCGCGCCGCCGCCTTCTGGCTCAACCTGCACCCGTCCGGCGAGGGCGACTTCGCCACGCGCCACGCCGCCTGCCCCGTGCTGCGCGGCTCCAAGTGGGGTATGTAACATGTATTGTATTGCAAGATTACGGTGTTCACGGAGCTGGGGCTGAGCGTGTTCCCGGTGGCGCGCGCCGCCGCCTTCTGGCTCAACCTGCACCCGTCCGGCGAGGGCGACTTCGCCACGCGCCACGCCGCCTGCCCCGTGCTGCGCGGCTCCAAGTGGGGTAGGGATGCCCGATTTTTTGCTTTGAATCGATTTTTTGGATCGTAATGGATCGCAACTCTATGAATCGATTCACGATCTAAATCGTATGTCATTGAATCGATCTCATTCGATTTCCGAAGATCGTATCGTATTGTTTTTAAAATAATGGAAAGCTACAAAAAATATGCTACATTCTTTATTTCAACCTGCATTATTTAATTATTTATATAATAAAAAAAGAAAAAATCTAGTCTGGATCACAAGTTCAATTAAATTTCATTTGTATTATGGATTCCAACTCTCCCCGTCAAACGTTTGATTTCAACGGCGGGGCCATGTTATTATTTTTAAATATGTAATGTGTCGCTCGCAAAATCATGTATCTAGTTTATATCCTATCAAAGTAATATCAAAGAATAAATCAACAAATTATACTCCACGAAGTGAACACTGTAGTATACATATAACATATAAACAAATATTTGTAATAAATAAAATTTAATAAACTATAAAATAAACTAAATATTAACATCTACCTTCATATTTCATTTCATACGTACCGCTTAGATTGATCGGTGTAACTCGAAACTAATCTCAAGATCTGATTGAAGGTAGGTACAGGTACATACATATAGGTAGGGTATATACATTGTTGTAGATAAAGAACAAACATTTTCGTAGATTTTTTATGTTTTACCGCCAACACTAAGGTGGTGTTGGCAAAGACACGGGCAAAGATTATGTTGTTTAGGTTGTTACAGTTTTAATGATACGATTTTTTTCATACGATCTTCTTGGCATACGATTCGATTCAGGCGAAGATCGCAACCTGTTGAATCGATTCAAAAGATCGGTAGATTGTATTGCCGTGAATCGATCTTCTAAAAGATCGATTCACTGCAATACGGATCGGGCATCTAAAGTGGGGTATGTTGCTGTTGGGGTGTTCCTTTTGTGTCTATATGTTGTAATAACTTCTTCTATGTTGTAATTTATAACTATCTTTCGATTTGAAAAGGCTTCGATGTCACAAATTCGATCAAATGATACTTCGATTTCATATGCGTTCGATGTGGTGAAGCATCAATGTAATAAACTTTCGATATGATGAAAATTCGATCTAATGATTTATTGATGTAACGTGTTCGATATCATGAACTTCGATGTAGTGGCGGCGTAACAGTAACGCGGCTGGACTTACCTAGTTGTCATCAACTGAATATTTTATTGATGAAAATGTGGTGGTAGGTCACTTTTCTTTTCAAGAGAAGGGATATTTTGCTGTCCCAATTAAAACGACCTGATAACAAAACAGATAAGTAGTACACAAGAGTAATAATATTATTAACTACCTTTTAGTGTTGTTAGCATCCTTTGCAACGTTACCAACGACCTAATCTGCGAGAATTCTATTACAATGACCAATAATCAAATATTAACGAGTTGACCAATAGGGAATATGCATGATTTTTTTTTATTGTTTTTATAGCTCATTTATGTTAATATACGAGTCATGGGAAAGTCCAAATTTATTTTAAATTAATTAATGAAAATTGCAATGACATAAAGCCGATTCAAACGCCGCCATTTTGGCGCGTTCTATGGTGACGTCATCGTTCGTCAAGTTGGAGTTGTTTATTAACAAGTGGTTATGAGCGAGGTTGAGAAAGAGTATTTTATAGTATTAAATTTACGTTTTCTAGTTTAATTTGAAAAGAGATATTATATCTGTTAACGGAAATGTGTTAAATCCGTCATTGTATACAATTCCTAGGAAATGTATACAATTCCTAAAATCGCCAGGAAATGTGTGAAATAAATTATATTGGACACATTTCCTAGGAAATTTATACATTTCCTAAATAGCAATCGGAAATGTAGTACATTAAGATTATAGATCAAGATTTTAATGGGTACGCGGGATAGATAATATGAAGATATTATATTTTACGTTATGATTTTTACCAGATTGTCTCACCGAGTGCCTTAATCAAAAATATTATTGTGTAAAACAATGAATACTCATTTCCATTACTACTCAGTCAAATTCTTCAAGGTGTAGGTAGGTCGAATTGGTTACAGAACCGAATTAGCCTACCCCTACTCCACGTAGTCTTGTATGCCCTACCCCTAGAGTTTTTTTTAGAACCCGGAGGCGCGGAGGGAGGGCAGCCCCCGCCCGCTGTAACAAAACGCAGACACCCGGGCGAGCCGGAGCGGCTGAGGCTGGTCGCCGAAGGCGACCAGCATGCCGTAGCTGCGCAGGCGAGCGTGGGTGTCTGTGCTTTGTTACGCAAGGGCGAAGGGGCTGCACCTTCCGCAGCGCCGGAGACGTCACGGTTCGAAATTATGCCCTATATTCTGCGTTTTTACGATTTGGCCAAACGTGGATAACCAAACGTAGACGATTTAACGGTCTGGACAAACTGAGTTGCCCATTTCATGAAATGCGACCATTTGAAGTTAACAAATCTACGATGTGGCCACGACATACACATTTCCTAATACGATATCGGAATTGTGTACAATTCCTAGGAAATGTGTACATTTCCTAGGAAATGTATGAATAAAATAATTTTTAAAACAATATTTTACACATTTCCTAAAGAGCTTAGGAATTGTATACATTTCCTAGGAAATGTATACAATTCCTAAGCTAAACTAGGAAACTAGATTTCATACATTTCCGGTAACATATCTACAAAAAGCACTGCATACTGTTGCGAAGATCATTTTAACGTAAGAAGAAAATAATTATTTCTACCAAATATTAATAGTTTTGGTTTAATTTGGCTTACAAAAGTACAAACCCTGAAAAGTTGTTGTAAGATTCTCGTTCAGATCTGGGATAAAAACAGATTTGATTATAAAGTATTCCCAAACACGGATTTATTTATTAACAACCATTTATTCCTAAAATGTCATATGAAGGATATAGTATAATTTGTATGTAGAAGGTAAATGGCTAAATCTTTACAGGTTATGTTAGACTTTTATGAATTACATAGAAAAACTGTACGAGAACCATGTACCTAAATTAAATATCTATCACTTCCTCACCTTGCAGCTTTGACTCCCCTGATTTCAGCTGATGTAAAATCATTATTTGAGGCGAAGCACGAACTTATCATGAAAGCATCAATTTTCGGAAGATTATCCGACTGCGCCTTTTGAAATCCACTTTCAGACATTGTTAGTCATTCAACACACCACTAACAAACAAAAATCACGCAAGAAGTATACGATAAACTCTGAAAGCAATCAAATTAACTGAAATATAAATGAAAACACTGTAGTTCTAGTATGTTTTTGACATGTCCATCGCGAAGGATGACGTCACGCCGATGTCTAACCAATAGCGTTGCGTTTCGACATTTTAAATTTGCCTCGTAAAATTTGCACTTTTTATAAATTTATTTTAGTGATTTTAAAAAGATTAAATAGAAAATAACGTGACAGATATCATTATTTTAGCGATAACGTTTGTACAAAAAATATTTACTTAAATTTGAATGACATGCATATTCCCTATTGCCTTTTTAATTTACTGAGCTTTCTGAAATATTTTGCAGTATGCAACAAATGGATCCATCAACGCGGCCAAGAGCTGATCAAGCCGTGCGACTTGGAATACCAGGAGGAGGGCATCGTGCGACAGATCCCAAATCCGGTCCCAAAGAGCTTCAGATAGAACTGGTTTTGATGGTTTTTTGATACTTTGACGCAAAAAGCTAATTAACGTTCAAATCAGTGGTCTAGTATACCTAAGGCTAGTTGACTAAATTTGAAACGTTCGTTATTCATGTACTTTAGTGTCAATTGAAGTCAAAAATTAAATTATTTTTGTTTAAATAATGAAATTGCCTTATTTATTTTGCGTTTTAAGAAAATAATTCAAATTGGCTTCAAAAAGCCGAGACTGTCATAGCGGCTTGGATGACGTCACTGAATGCAAATCGTAAGACAGATGTTATAATGCCACCAACTTATCTGTTCAGTAGAAAAAAATGGAACTAAAAAAGACAACGTCAATTTTGACATGTCATTCCGGTGTCAATAGGGGATCGGACACTTTTTCAAAAAGTGTTTAAAACGAACTATAATGGCTCTTAATAACCATAATAAATATAATTTTAATTACACAAACACTTATTAGCCCAAAATTATATTTTAATAATTGATAATTTGAATTTGCCGCGTAAACGATTCAAAAAGGTCACTTTAGAATGCGTGACGTCATGTGTGTGTAAACAATGACTTGACATTTTGACATCAACCTCGTCTGTGCTTGACATTTACATTTTACTACGATACAACAACGTCAACAACAACGCGTATGCAAAGTTATTTGTCGCATTGTGTTATTTTGTGTTTTATTCATATTATTATATTAATTCGTTTGTGATATTAATAATGGAGCGAAAAACTTATCGTTGGTGTGCAGTACCTCAATATACAAACACGTCAATCGCTACTTACGCCCGATAAAATATTTATTGATGTACCGCGTAAAGCAAATGAAAGGAAAAAATGGTTTCACCTAGCTAGACGAATGGACGATGGAATGTCGGTAACATCACCGATTTACTTTTGTGAAGATCATTTCGACGTAAGTACATAACAACAGGCAATATTATTATTTTTATTATTAGGTTAGGTTTTAGGTTATATAAGTATAAAGTTCCTAAAAAATTTCTATTTTGTTTTAGCTACCGAACGACATGGAAAATTATATGCGGTACCGTGTAATGGGCACAGTAAATAGAATAATGATAAAACCTGGATGCCTACCGTCTAAATTTAACTGTCAAGCAGACAGAAAGAGAAGTTTACCTTCAAGTAGTAAAACTTGCTTTGATGATAGTAAAAAGCAAAGATTGGCCAAAATACAACAAGCCCTAAAAGAAAGTAATTTGGAAAGTAATATGGAAGAAGAGATTGTAAAGATACCTCCAAGTAAGTCCCTACTTAAATAGATTTTTGTTTTACTTTTAACTGACCATTAATTCAAAAACCTGTATATATTTTGTTTTAGGTACAGAATGCCAAGATGTGACAGCAGATCATCAGAAAACAACGACTAACAGTCAAGATAAATGTGTACAAGCTTTTGTGAAAAGTAAATATTTACACCAAATGGCTTAGTAAATTATATACCATTTTCCTCCTAAAATTAACTTTAAATAAAACAATTTGAACATTGAACATAATTTTTTATTTTGTACTCTCATACTAGTATTTTTTTCTACCATTTCAATGTTATTTGTAGTAAAATAAGGTGATATTTTATCTAAAAACGAATCACAATCACCACCACTATATTCTAAAATATATCTGCATCTCTCCGAATCTGCACATATCCTATAGCATCAACACCATAGGATTGTCTTGCCGATCTGAAAAGACAAACAAAAACATATTAAGCTTGATTATAACTATGTGCATGAAACAAAAGTTTAGGTTAGGTTATCTTATTTCCGCTGTAAATTCACTTTCATTAAACAAAAAATATTGATTGAATGATATACTTACACAGATGTTTTTACATTTCTAAATTCGGCAGCACAAAAGTTGGGATTGGTAGCGAAGAAATTGCCGACCATCAAAATATCTACCCTTGGGAGATTTCGGTTATCATCTTTCGTATAACCTGGTTCCATTATGGTGTTATAAAGTTTCAAGATGTCTCTAAATAAGCAAACTTTACACCTTAGCTAAAAATCGCAGAAAAGAAAGGTTTCGAATATTACCGTACACAGAGGAGGTTATATGACTAAACCTATGGACTAAACTTATCGTTTTGTTTACTTAATTTCATTTTGACTTTGACTGATTGTCAGATGTCAGATTCCCTACAAATGACGTCACACCTGGTGATTGGTGTTTCAGGTATGATGGCGAACAGATAAAATATAGTGCAAAATTAAAATTTTAATTAATGGTTCAAAAATATAAATCTTTGTTAAATAAACCAAAATTACATTCCAGTATTCATTTTATTATACAAAGATTATTTCCAACTACGTTTTTGTTTTTTTTGCGATTACTGTCCGATCCCCTATTCCTTGAAGTGCGAGTGCTCTATGTGTTTTCAATTCAATTTTAATTCCAAAAAGTGATTAAAAATGTCTGATCCTCTCAGAAGTGATGCACGATTAGTTTATTTTAAAAGTTTTAGATTGTATGAGGGAAGAAAATCGCCTGCTAACTCCGAAAATAACGTTTAAAAAAGTGGCAGAACGCGTCGCAGTTGCAACAGGTTAGTGTTGCTATTGCAAGTTAATTAATAGTCCCGCTTAAATATTTCAGTTATTTTAAAATACTCACTATTTTTTTCGCTTAATCGATTAAAGTGTCACTGAATATATTTGGTATCTAATGTTTTTTTTTACTTACTTCATATAATATTATATTTTTGTTACAGGAGTTAGTGAACGATTTGATTACAAGCTAATGAGTGAAAAGAAAAATGCTCAAGAAATCGCATCTGCGCATCGTCATCATTTTCCACAGGGATTTCTCGTGTGGAACTCTGTTTTTAGTGATCTCCAATTCTCCATTTATTATGATTGATCATATAACATACTATTACAGTGTTGTGGACTGTGGATAATGAATGAACTACCTACACATTGGTCTACAAATTTGAGGAAGATGAAAAATGAAATAATATCATGATCAATTTGCCTAATAAATGTATCAAAATGTTAGTAAAAAATAGTTAGTACTTACTTACATATTTTAATAAATTTCCAGTGACTAAATGCATTGTGATTATACGTAGGTCACACTAAAAGTTTTGCATAACTTAAAAAAACAACATGTTATTACCATTGAGATACTATGTACTAAGTTTATGTTTATTGCTTTTCAAAATACTCTTCTTTGCATTTTAAACATTTTTCATGCGATCGAACCATTTTTTAAAACAGGAGGGCCACAGATCTGAAGGCATCTTATCTACGTGCTGATTGAACGCTATCACTGCCTCTTCGGAGTTGGTATAAGTGAAACCTCCCATCAAATCTTTGATTTTGGGGTAAAATACAGAAATCACAGGGTGCTAGGTAGGGGGAGTGGCGCGTTGACCGCGACCGGCGATGCACGTGTTTCGCTGATACGGAGCGTTCATTCGGTTCAGTCTATTGTTTGTTCAATACAAGTTTTTTCTAAGTGAAAGGCAAAACATCTGTTACAACGCACGTGTTGTTTATCAGTTTTATCGACGCTAACCAGGTGTCGGAGTCATGGGCTCCGACACCGGTACAGAGTCCGATTGTTCGGGACGAAACAAAAGGTCTCATGCTGCTATCTCGGCCTCCGAGCTTCCAGATTCTGGTTCAGATACTGAGACGGAAAGTAAAATAGCGGCCATCAATAATACAAGTCGCCGTGGTGGAAAACCTATAGGGAGGGGACGAGGCCAAGGCCTAGCTAAGGCTAAGGCCGAATTAAAAAAGATGGAAACTGAGGCTAAGGAAGAAGCCTACGATAGGGTCCTTCGGAGTCGCGCTTTTAGAAAGGAAGCACCTGCGCCGACTTTCCCGATGTTGGAGACAGGGGAGTCCTCTAACTCGGAAGCTGCGACCGATCCGTCCGGACTCGACGCTGAGGAGTTGCGTGCAGCGGCTGGACGTAATGCTGCCACAATTGTTGAAGTGGCCCAAAAGTCGGGTAATCTTAAGGGGCCCATCATCAAAAAGTTGAAAGACTCTGCTGCCGCGCTTCAAGAGATTGTGGATGTTTTGGCCTCTAGGACAAAAGCTGACGAAAACCGCCAACTGAGATCCGACAATAATCGTCTTCGTCGCGAGATCGAAAATCTAAAAGCGGAACTCAAGGCACACCGTCGTGAATTCACTCAAATGAAGACGGCAGCAAACAACAATCCGGTTAAAACATCACCGATGGACACCAGAACCATTGAGGAACTTAAGGGAGCGATAATTTCTTCAATCGGAGTAATGATGGATGCCCGTTTCGCGGGAATAGAAGAGCGCCTCTTGCCGGCTACCATTATCCGTCCTCCACTAGCAGCTGATAAAAGGCTGAATACACAGCCGACACCTAATGACGCAGAAGCTCAGCCTACAATGACAGTTGCGTCGGCACCAAGAAAGCCAACCAAGAGGATGAACGAGCGGATGGTATCGGCTGTCCCAGAACCTGGCATAGAAACAAATTCTTTGGAAAACCAGGAGGAAGGTTGGTCCACCGTCGTTAGTAGACACAGGAAGAAGAACACTTTAACTGCCGATGCTTCTACTTCGAAGGTAGCTGTCACTACTAAACCCCAGCGACCAGCCAAACCAAGTCTTGCCTCACCTCGGACCGCAGCCGTTATAATTACATTACAGCCGGAAGCGGCTGAGAAGGGAGTAACCTATGCCCAAGTTCTAGAACGCGCTGAGCAAAGTATTAATTTGCAAGAACTCGGAATCGGCACTGGTATGCGGATCCGTCAAGCCGCTACGGGGGCGAGGCTACTGGAGCTGCGCAAAGAACAAAACACAGAACACGCCGAACTCCTTGCAGAGAAACTGCGCACCGCACTTGAGGGCGTGGCCGATGTGATTCGACCTACAAAATGTGTTGAGTTAAAACTCACGGGGCTAGACGACTCAGTCACCCCTGTGAAAGTATCAGTTGCGGTTGCACAGGCTGGGAATTGCTCTTTAGATGCAGTAAAAGTTCGGGAGGTGAAACCCGGACCAGGGGGAATGGGCATGGCGATCGTAAGATGTCCAATTACAGCAGCTAAAGCGTTGTCCGACGCTGGAAGGGTTCTGGTGGGCTGGAGCTCAGCTAAAGTCCAAGTTTTAGAACAGCGCCCCATGCGCTGTTACAAATGCCTCGGCATCGGTCATACGAGACCTCTTTGCCCCTCTAGTGTGGACCGAAGCGGTGTTTGTTTCCGATGTGGTTATGAAGGACACAAGTTGTCTGATTGCACAGGACCACTACGCTGTGCTATTTGCGCAGACCTCGGGAGGCCTCATGGACACATAATGGGAGGGAGAGATTGTAATCCCCCACCTACAAAAGGAAATGCGACACGGATGACCCCAGCTGTCTCCAATGTAGGACGCCAACATGTGCCTGAGGAAGTGGACATGGTATCATGAATAAACGCCATTCAAACTTTCTTCAGACGAACCTAAACCATTGCGCCGGTGCCCAAGATCTTCTTCTGCAATCTATGGCGCAATGGGAAATTGACGTGGCAGTAGCTTGCGAGCCCTACTTTATCTCGCCACAGCCTAATTGGGCAGGGGACCTTAACGAAACGGTTGCTATTATAGTTAGAGGTGATACACGCCGGCAACTCAAAACATTAGAGAAAGGCCCCGGATTTGTTGTAGCAGAGTGGGGAGAATACGTTATAGTGGGCACATACTTCTCCCCAAACCGCAGCCTGCCAGAGTTTGAGACTTTCCTGGACACCGTAAAAGCTGCGATTTGCAGGCAGGTGTCGAAACCGATTATGGTCCTCGGTGACCTTAACGCTAAGTCTACAGCGTGGGGCAACCACACAGCAAATGCAAGGGGAAAGGTGGTACAAATCTGGGCCCTACTCACAGGTCTATGTCTGCTTAACAGAGGAACAGCATACACCTGCGTACGACAACGAGGAGGATCAGTGGTTGATATAACATTCGCCAGCCCTGAAGTCGCGAGCAGAATCTCGGGCTGGAGAGTAGAAGACGAGGTGGAGACTTTATCCGACCATAAATACATTCGTTTCGAGATCTCTGCCAACGCGGGGCTAACTAACTCCCCATCAAGACCTAGCTTGTTTCCACGGTGGGCGGTGAGCCGACTAGACCGTAACCTGGCTAAGGAGGCCTCCATAATACAGCGATGGGCTTCACGTGCCAGCGACCAATGTAACAATGTGGATATAATTGCGGACCGCTTTAGCAGGTCACTGACAGAGGTCTGCAATGCAGCAATGCCGAGAGCCCGGCGGCGACCCCGATTCCGTCAGGTATATTGGTGGTCGTCGGAAATCGCGGACCTCCGGGTGGAATGTAATAGGGCACGCAGGGCCTATGTCCGCAGCAGGCGTCGCATTGGTGTAAACCTTGAAGTAGAAGAGCAACTATTAAATATCTATCGCCAGAAGAAGATATTATTGCAACAAGCAATAAGTCGAGCAAAGACTCTGGCCCGTGAAGAAATGCTGGCGGGACTAAACAAGGACCCATGGGGACGTCCTTATCGGAGTGCGCGAAAAAAGCTCCGCTTGCAGACTGCCCCCCTCACAGAAACCATGCCTGTGCTCTTCACGCAGCAGGTTCTGACTGAATTGTTCCCAGATTCACCGAACCATATCCCCCCGATGATGTCTCCACCATCACCGGATGAAAGAATAGAAGGACCATATCCTGCTATCACGGAAACAGAGATGAACTTGGCCTTAAATCGACTTCGGATCAAAAATACAGCTCCGGGACCTGATGGCATACCGGGTCGAGTCGTGACTATCGCGGCTGAATACTTAGGAGAGCGTCTTCGTAAATTGTTCAACGAGTCATTACGGACCGGGCAGTTTCCAAAGAGATGGAAAGAAGGGCGCCTTTATCTTCTCCGAAAGGAGGGTCGTCCTGTAGACTCGCCATCAGCCTACAGACCAATAGTGCTTCTTGATGAGACCGGCAAACTTTTTGAGAGAATTCTCTCCTCCCGCATCACTCGACACCTGGAAATGGTGGGCCCCGGCCTATCTAATGCTCAATACGGATTTAGAGCACGCAGGTCTACCCTCGATGCCCTGAATGCTTTAAAAGCATGGTCTTCCGAAGCTATCGCAAGAGGTGACGTAACTATGGCAGTTTCACTCGATGTGGCCAACGCTTTTAACAGCCTTCCTTTTGAGACCATAAGTGAGGCACTTCGATATCATAGGGTACCGCAATACCTCAGGAAGTTACTGGAGTCATATCTTCGGGACCGGGAGATCTTATGGGAGGGCAGCGATGGGCGCCTTCGCAGACGCAATATTAGCTGTGGGGTGCCGCAGGGATCGGTTTTGGGGCCAATTTTATGGAATCTCGGTTTCGACTGGCTGCTACGTGGGCCGCTACTCCCAAGGATGAAAATACTTTGTTATGCGGACGATACCCTCATCGCAGTTCATGGGAGTTCATATGATGAAGCAGCGCGTTTAGCCACAGTCGGGACATCACTTATCGTCGAGCGAATCCATATGTTGGGCCTAAAGGTTTCCGCTAATAAAACTGAGGCTCTACTCTTCCACGGGCCACGTAGAGGTCCTCCCAGAGGTGCTGCCATTATTGTCCAGGGTGTAGCAGTTGAAATAAAAAGTAAAATGAAATATCTGGGCCTAATTTTAGATGGAAAGTGGAGTTTTAAAGCGCACTTCACACAACTCGCTCCTAAACTGGTTGCAGCCGCTGCGGCTCTAGGGAGATTGCTGCCTAATATAGGAGGTCCAGACTCCAGCTGTAGGCGATTGTATGCCGGGGTTATCAGGAGTATGGCAATGTATGGAGCACCAATTTGGGTGGATGCCCTCACTGTCGAAAACAAACGACTACTTCGAAGACCACAACGTATAATCGCAATGAGGGCAATACGAAGTTATCGCACTGTCTCATGGACAGCAGCTACTCTCCTCGCAGCTGATCCACCCTGGGAACTCCAAGCTGAAGTGCTTGCAGAAGTGTATCGACATAGAACGGCAACACTTGCCGAAGGAGAACGACCAGAAGCAGACACCACAGAACAAGTCAGAAGGCGGACAGAGGAGGCCATAATTCGCAAATGGGAAGTAGAACTTTGTTCTCCTAAAGCTGGAGTAGCAACGGTGTCGGCCATCCGCCCTCACCTCGACCGATGGATCGCGCGGCGGCATGGATCGTTAACATTTAGACTTGTTCAGGTGCTTACTGGGCACGGGTGCTTTGGGAAGTACCTGCACCAAATAGCAAGACGGGAGGCGACACCAATTTGTCACGAGTGTCATGCTCCAGTAGATACTGCAATGCATACTCTTGCAGAATGTGCTGCCTGGGGGCCCCAGCGCTATGAGCTTATGGCGATTATAGGTGGAGATCTGTCATTGCCTAATGTAGTTAGTGCAATGCTTAACAACGAGGTATGCTGGACGGCCGTGACTTCCTTTTGTGAAAAAGTGATGTCAATAAAAGAAGCTGCAGAACGCGATAGAGAGGCCGCTGCTGCTGCTGACACATTACGCAGAAGAAGAACAGGGAGAAGAAGAAGGCACTACGCGCGCCTTCTTGTGATGTCTTAAGCAACTTTAAATAAGACTGGTTTGTCGTCGGGGCGCCGCGGTAGAATGCGAAAGCGATCCCGCAACGCTCCAATATGACGATGAGGGAAATGCTGGGTTTTAGCAGGTATAATAAATAAAAAAAAAAAAAAAAAAAAAGGGTGCTAGGTAGGGGCTATTTGCGGGATGGGTAACGAGTTTACTTTTTTGGAGACTAAAAATGACTTTCATTGGTTGGCCGTGTGTGAAGAAGCGTTGTCATGATGTAGGAGAACGCGGCTTTTTGGTCGTCTTTCGCGAACTTTTTGTAACATCCTGGGTAAACAAATGGTAGAAAACTCGGCTTTAACACTCTTTTGATCTTCAAGTGGAATTGTGCAGATGGGACCCGTGGCTGAGAAGAAAACGCGATCATTTTTTTACCAACGTTTCTCGCCTGTCTCACTTTTGTTGGCTTGGTCTCATTTTTAAACACTCATTCACAAAATTGCTGTTTTTTCTCGGGTTCAAAACAATAAGTCCACATTTCGTCTCCTGTGACAATGTCATAAACAGCATTAGAATGTCCGTGGTCGTACTTCAGTAGCATCTGTGAACACCATTCCAAGCGAGCCCGCTTCTGCTCCGCTGTCAGTTCATGAGGGATCCAACGACAACGAAGTTTCCGAACTTTTAATTCTTTGTGTAAAATTTTCTGAATTTGACTCATACCAATCCCCAATGGCCCTCGAATTGTCTCATAGGTAATCCGCGGGTTTTCTTCACTTAGCCGCTTAACAGTAGCCACATTATTTTCGTTGACGGCAGTTGAAGGCCGCCCTTCACGAAATTCGTCATGTAAAGAAACTCGACCTCTCTCAAATTCAGCAAACAACAAACAAATCAATCAGTCATTTTATTATAAGTGTAATTACAAATTGTCGTTGGGGATTAATGAAATAAAGGACCAATAGAAAGGCTTATATTCGAAATCACGTGATCGTACAATCCGCCATCTTGCCAGTAGCCCTAAGACCGTCTAGGCAGTTGGTCTGCACCCCGCTGAATTTTCACCCCGCTGATGTTCCTTCTATATATCTTGTCATTAATAAAAAGTACCTGGTTGACCGAGCTTTGCTCGGTTGAAAATTATATTTAGTATGAATCGCAAGAAATACGAGGAATTCCGCCATCTATTCAGGAGTCAAATCATACAACTGTTCACTGAGCACAAAATTCATTTTACTTATGTTACGGCCAAAGGATCTCAACAGCGTGTTTCACAAAGTTGTACAGCGCCATCTAGTTTCATACTACTGAAATTTCAACACGTTACAAACAGTACCTCATAGAAGTTAACTGTGTGAGCGAATTAATTGCATTTTAAATAGGTACATACTTAATTAGATAAATTCATTGAACTTTCCTTCGTACTTTTCGCAGGCTTAGGCAGTCCCCGACTGAAATTTTTATTTGCGATAAAATGTATTGAATGTTTATGATAATTAAACAACATAAATAAATATACTTTTAGTTTAATGAGCAAGTTGTTAGGCGTACTTAAAATTTTATTGATTCTATTTACAACAATAGTAATTTCATCGATCTGACCATTATTTATTTAAAACTTTATTAAAATATATTATTAAATCGATAATAACAAAACTAACATTTATTTACAAATATTCTCGTAAATATCACAAACGCACGTTAAACTATCACTACGCGTCCTGCGAGGTCAAGCGAGATAATCGCACTGATTTTTAATTTTATTCAAACAGAAAATAGGTAGGTATAACGCAAAAATAGCGCTTCAACGTAAGAATGAATATTAAAAATATATTCGAGCGCCATCTAGTTTCATACTACTGAAACAAACAAACCGTATCTCATAGAAGTTATCCTAATGTTTCATAGATGGCGTCAGTTCAACACGTTACAAACAGTACCTCATAGAAGTTATCCTAATGTTTCATAGATGACGTCAGTATGATGTTTTTAAAATCTCTTTATCTCGGGAACCGAGCTTTTCTCGAACCTGGGACCTTGATAAATCGATTCCTTGAGCCGAAAACCCCCTAATCTGTAACTTTCATGAAAATCTTTGCAGCCGTTTCCGAGATCGTGATTATATATAAATAAATATACAAGAATTGCTCGTTTAAAGATATTAGATTACTGTTTCATAGCAATAATTAATGAATTGTGAAGTTGATCAAGGTAAGTTTAATTGTTATATCAATATTTAACAATTTTGTATTGAAGTTTCTCTTTCTCTTCTCTCTCTTCTTCTCTTAGTCTAATAAGGGCGACTTAAACGGCGGGTAAAAAGGGCCCTTGTTATACTTATGGTTTGTAATATAATATTAAGCTTTTTGTAGAATACCAACTAATTATGCAATCTCCTGCTAAAAAGCTCCGAGGGCTTTGGTCTCTGCAGCAGTTAAAGCTTGTAATGGATGTTGTTCAAGGAAGATTGATGTCATAACGTACATCAGATTTAGTTATAATTTTTGTTTTATATTATTTTTTATTTTGTTTAAAGATTTTAATAGTGTTTCGAACAAATTGTTCAAAAATATAAATATTTTATGAATTTTTGATTTAAATAACATTATTAATGTGAATTTTCGATACGTTAGTCTAATATGGCTCAATAATGTTTTTATTCGTTACTAGAGAACCGCCCTCGCTTCGCTTCGGGGCCCGTAGGTATCAGCCGCGTTGGCGGCGTAGGTCCTGCTCCCGTAGGAATCTCGGGATAAAAAGTAGCCTGTATGTTATACGGAGCCTATAACATTTGCCTATGACTTGGAGTAAATGATGTGATTCAGAACTTGCAAATGAATTTTACTAACGCCATCTATTAACAACATCCGGAACTAAATATCTAGCAACTAACTAAACATCGTTTTTCCCATGAGAATGAGATGTTTTACCACTGTAAAAAGTAGCCTACGTCACTCTCCACCCTCCTAACTATCTCCACACACATAAACCATATCATAATTATGAAAGCCATGTTGCGACGTGAAAGAGTCACAAACAAACAAACAAACACACTTTCACATTAATAATATTAGTATGGATTACGACTTGTCTAAAGTGTCATTCTTCGAACAATTATAACTGAAATTAGTGGGAAAAAGAAAATATTGTGTATTTTATCATAAAACTTAAAAAAGTTTTCGTTTTGGTACCTTATAATCCATTGACTTCCAGCGAAGTGAACGTACTATGAAATCATGGCAGCTTCGACTGCCGTTGGAAGCCAATGCTGGAAGTCAATGGATTAAACTACCTATAATGTGGCCGCGCTAACTATGCGTTCCTGACACATGTCAATTCGTCATGACTAGTGATGTACAATAAATAACATTATGCGTTGTAACAAATAACAATAACAACATGCATTCATTATGCGTAATATTTATTCAATTTATATGTTGTTATTTTTATAGGAATTATGTATCAATATATTCAATAATAATATTCGTTATGTAAATAAAATTTTAAGGAATCAATTAATTGAATTTAATCATAATTTCTGAATGTAATCAAGAGAAAAAAAATTAAAATGTTTTATTTATTTATTTTATTTTAATTTGATTCACCTGAGTGATATTATAACACAAATTTTCCTAAGCTATGTTTGGGCGTACCTTTATAATAATAATATTATTAACTTTATTGAATACTTAGTACATTATATAATATATTATAAAATTATAACGTTTTATTTTATATTTTACCGACATTGTATTAAGATTACAAAAATATTCGATTACAATTGCCTTGTTATTATGTCACATCACTACAAAAACAAAAAGTTGATATGACATGGATATAACCTTGAACGAGCGCCGTTTGACGTGGTTTTCTTTTAAAAGGTATTGTTTTTATATTTGTTATTTAAGTAATTGTAATAATTTTAGCCCAAGATTAATACAATTATTGTAAGTTGGAATAATTATTCGATTTAATGTTTGATTTTAATGTTATCATTCGTTAATAAGGCAATTAAAAGTTAAAAAATTGTCAATTAATTGTACGCCAGTTCAAAGTTACATCGCCCAGTCGAATGACAGACTTCAGGAACGCATAGTTAGCGCGGCCAGATTTTAGTTTTAATAAGGGCCACAAAGAGGGTTTTAAAAAATCTTAAATTTGGTATCAAATAATAGAGGAAACCTTAAAAAATTTACATATTCGAAAAAATTATAAACAATACCTTTACCTTATGTCTTGTTTTTTATTTATATTTTTAAAATACGTAAATTATTCAGTTATAAATAAGGTGGCTCTTGTTTGCCGCAAGTACCTCATATATAATTATATAAATTATAAGATAACATTATTCATTATTCCTTAGTAGTAAGTGCAACCTGTACTGTGAGTGGAGAAAGAGAAAAAAAAGACTCCTTGGCAGTTTCTTGCCGCTTCTTCTTCCAAGACCACTCACCGTAGGGTTTTGTTGAAGCGATGGCGTAAAGTGACTTTCGAAATGCGTTTGTAAAAACCTACTTCGAAGAAATAAATATTTGAATTTGAATCTGGTATACTTACCTACCTTTTATGTTTGTGCCATGCTGATCGAGCGACTTTTGCGAATTTGTCAGTAAAATAAAATTGTTGCCCTTCTAAAGATATAAATGAATGTTTTTTATTTCAATACATGTATTTCGACTATCAATTTGAAGTGAGCAAGTGGCAATTTATATTATTAAAAGTAATACTAGTAAATATAGCTTGCATAAAATAATACAGTAGTTTGATTCTCTCTACATCTATTGTAAATATGTAGGTATTGTTCATTGATGTATGATGTATTGTATGTATTGTTCATTGATTATGTAGAAATTTCTGGCCAACCTGATGTCAGAATACATAGGTACTGTCTCACGTTAATGTCATATTTTCATAACATGCTACATAAATAACTTATAAAATCTTCAGTGAACGAATGTATCTTTTTCATAGATTTAATTTATTCGTTAATTATTAACCTGCCGTGCTGACGAATATTATATTTTCTACTAATAGGTACTTTAGTAGAGATATAATATTTTAAGTAAGTTAAAGGCATATCCAATACACGTTTACTATCAATTGATTCCCCAACTAATGCACACAATACTTAAAAACCAAATTTTGCTTTCCTTTCAGTTTAAACAGACACAATTATCACACAGGCATTTTGCTGTTATCTGTATCTATGATGACTTGGTTTCTGCTTTATAACAATTCTACTGTAAATAAATAATTGGTTAGTAAATTGTAAAAGTACACATTTTTATAGATGAAGAATTTATGACATTTATTATTAAATATATTATTAAGTATATGTTAGTAGTATACCTTTATACCTTTTTGTATACATATCATATTGTACGTAAAGGCATGCAGGCAACTGGAATAATTAGGATTTTGTCTGATCTGATGTCTGAATATTTAAATTTTAGTTTCCTAAAGGAATTGGACGTACTGAGCAAGTTTCTAAATGTGCAGGCGATGTTTTTCACGTTCATTTATTGTCTATGTGTGCGAATCTGTGCGTAATGATATAAAAATTGTGGCTAACAGTTAGCCACAATTTTTTGACACGTTTTCACGGATTCGATGTTCCATCTAGATATTTAAAACATCAAAGGTAATCATATAGAAATTATTAATTGCACAAAATTTTAATTGCACTGTTTCCTGTATAGGTTCTACTTCACTTCGTAGAATTCGAATTATAGTTAGCATACCTACTCGTACTAAACTTATAGCTTTATATTTGTACCTAGGTGCATTTAGGCAATTTTATTTTATTTTATATAGTCACGTGCCGGCGCCTGCCAGCATTTTCAACGAGAATGTTTTGTCTGCCACGCGACTTGTCTGCGCGTGTTTGTAGATATAAATGCAGTATGTATAATATTGTATAGATACCTACGTCATGTCAATCATGGTTAAACATTTACCATTTTTGACACTTACTTACATTTTAAACTGTAAAGCCGGTAACTTAATAAAAACAAAAAGAAGGAAGATAAAAAATAAATTATATTAATTGATGTAGGGCCACTCAGACAATGACTATTAACACTTAGGTATTAGCTTTTATAGATATAACTACCTAATGAACAAACCGCCCTATGATCCCACAACTGCTGGGATGGGTCTCTTCTCAGAATGAGAAGGTTAAGGCCATAGTCCAGCACGCTGGCCAAGTGCGGATTGGCGGACTTCATACACTTCGAGTTTTGCGAACTCTTCGGCATGTAAGTTTCCTCAGGACGTTTTCCTTCTTTGTTATAGCGAGTGACATTTAATTGCTTAAAATGCACGTTAAACTGGAAAGTCAGAAGTGCGTGCCTTGGGATTTGAACCCGGACCCTCCGTGTAGGCGGCTGAGTCCTTACCTAACCACTAGGCTATCACCGCATAATACAGAAGAAACATTATCTAAACATTTGGAGAATAACAACGACAACGAAGTCTTGGTTCGTTTTGCAAAATGTTAAACGGAGAAATAAGAGCAATATAAGACAACAAAAACGTTACATATAGAATTATCGGTATACTGTACATAACATTCCTGTTGTTTGTACATTACCCTAAGGCTACGAAGATCTTCTCTTTTCGTGGGTGTTGTTACTGGTGGCGCGCAGTTAGTTTGAACATTCCAGAACAAACAAAGTAAGTACATGCATGGTGGAACTTAGCATTGCACACTACTGTGTTTGCTTTGAAACACTCATTTATCTTCTATCTTGTTTCGTCATTCTTCTGTCTTCTTGATTTTTTACATTATTTTTTATACCAGTACAGAAGGTACTTTTTTGCTGTGTAAATTATGTATGACTTAACCCTTTGATGCTTATGTTGGATTTAGAGTTGCACTTGCCGTTTATTTGTTGCAAGAAGTGAATTCGACAAATACACATACAAACTTACATATTAAATCAAATCAATTCGACCAAGACCCCGATTCGCTCGTAGGAAAGAAATGAAACATGATTATTTGTGTTCATTACGGTGGAATATTGAACATACATACCTAACATACCTTCTGTAACTGATTTGCGTGCGAATGAGGAATTTTATACATTTGGCCAAATTCGGCCCGACTGAAAATTCGAAAGCTAAGTATTTCCGTTTTAAGTCGAGGTAGAGTTGAATTGATATAATTTGCATAGATGATATAAACATTGTTGTTTTGTTATGTTATTGTTTAATAATGATATCTTTTATTTTTCTACATTTTTTTCATAGTAGGTAATTGTTCGAGCGGTATGTTTTCAGATTTCCGGCCGTTTGTGATTTCAAACGATTTCCACTTACCTTGTCAACCCTCGGTGTTGAGTTGCACAACGTTGAACGGTCTTTGTTTCAACAATGTCATCGTAATCATCGTATAGATACCGGCATCGAATCGCATCGATGCGCGATGGATTGAAGATTCAGGCCAAAGCAGGAAAGTTATCAAATTTCAGAATATTTTTGCAACGTTGAATGAGATATTTCAATGGGTAAGTACTTACTTACTTACACGATTGAATAGAGAGCCTACTCGTGTTCGCTAAGAATGTTAATTTTTTTCGTAAATATTTTTAACCGACTTCAAAAAAGAAGGAGGTTCTCAATTCGACCGTATAATATAATGCTTTTTTTTATGTTTTTTCAGCGATTTTTTCGTCGTTTATGGGCTGAATTTGATAATTCTTTTTTTGTTGTAAAGTAGATATGCGCAGTGGGGTCCTTTTAAAAGGATCACCAGGATCTGATGATGGCATCTTGGAGAAATCGAGGGCAACTTTCGAAAATTGTAGGGACGACTAGTGTGTTTGTTAATGTTTTCATAAGTACATGAAAGCGCTACAATTTCATGAAGATCTGGAGTCGATCTGATGAAGCTGAAAGACAGTCGAGGGAACTCCTCAACGATTTACTGCAGTTATCTAGTGTTTGGGCTTGATTAATTTGTAGTGACGAGAACTTTACATATACATGTTGAATTGAGCGCCATCTGGCGAGTATTTCTTGAGTTATTTCTGCTTATGAAGGTTGAAGTCGGTTATTTTTTTTGTAAAAAGCAATTATTATTCTATAGGTATATAAGTTATTAACTGCAGTGTAATTTATATTTAAAAAAAACAACAAATAACACTAATTAATTTGTATAATGTTTCAGAGCCCTAGCACACGGCGTATTTTTTAAGAGGATACATCCGAAATATGGTAGTTTTAGATCTAAGATTATTTTTAAAGCTTACTGTCCATATCTCCGATATTTAGATATAATTATGTATCTTCACTAAGTATATAATAAACAATCTCATAAGAGCAAAACCAGTAAAATGAGAAGATTCCTCGATAGAAAAAAAATTAAAGTTAGGTCCAAATAGGTAGTTATGGTTTTCAAGTTTACTACAAAAGTTTTAAACATTAGTTGATGAAAATATTTTTGAAACATACCTAGTAAAATTTACTACTTACTTACTAAGTAAATAATCAAAGCTAAGTTTTCATAAGAATGAAAAACTCAAAAACCGAAACAGTTTTAAAATAAAAAATTAAAATGCAATTGGCACTTACGTCAATAATATTAAAGTTAAAATAAAACATTGCTATCTCACTATTTACCTTTAAATGAAATCATTCCATCTCTGTTTTTGAGCTCCGCTCATTCGGTTTTCCGCGCGCCGACGACGCACGTTCACGAACGCAAGTCATCTTCGCCGTAGACGGTTATTTTTGCATTTTTGTAGATGCGAACGCGCGTTGAACGCGATACAAACGCGCATATGTATCGCGTTTGAATCGCGTTGTAAACGCGTTTGAAACTCGTTTGATAGTCGTAGAAAGAGCCAGAGATCTGCGTGTATACGCGCAGTAGCAGCGCGTTTCCTGATCGCTCCGTGTGCGGAGATTACAAGGTTGCGTTCGAATCCCGTTTGAATCGCGTATATGCGCGTCGTCGACGCATTAAAAAATACACCGTGTGCTAGGGCTCTCAGATATTCCTCATTGGCTACTCTCAATTATCTATTGATAGCAACAATTTAAATTGCATTATGTGTCTACCAATAAAGGTAGGTACATAAAATAAATCAGTTAAAATAGGTACTCTCTTCTCTTCTGTTCTAAAATGCACTCTTCTCTTTAAATAAGCCTAATAAAATTATACAAAACGCAAGATCGACTAACAACAAAAAAAATTCCCCTGTTTTAGTACCTAAATTACCCCTGAGTTTTGCAAAATGACACCTATTACTAAATGACTTTGTTTAAAATCAAAGTATAATTAAGGTAATTAAGTTAATTAAATGCACTATGATATCACTAACTTCACTTTCACATCAGCCGAGAGTTGGCAACAAACTGATGGTCGGCCGGGTGTCACCGCCAACGATGGTTGTAACTTGTAACCGGAGCCGGCATGTAAACAAGCATTGCGTGGAATCATCGGTCGTGTCGTGGTGGAGTCAACGCCGGCCGCATTGCCCATAACGACTACACATTAAGATATGACATGTTCGCTGACCACCAGGGAGAATGCTCATTTGGTCAGATTCGAATGGTACTGACGGGTTAATTGTATATAAGGATATCTTGCTTTTGTATTGACACGAGATATTAATACATTATTGAGGGGTTGAAATCGTAATGTGTTATGTAAGTAGGTACGTTTATTATAAATGAATGACGAAACGCGCTCATAGACCCTAGGATTCCTTGGTCGTAGATGCCGTAGATATGACACAAGACAAGAACACACACCCAGGCCGCGATAAATTTTAACTCAACATTTAAATTTCTGCCTAGGATTCCAGTCCAGGAACCTTGGAACGGCGATCTAGCGTTGGGCTTGGGTATAACCATTGTGGTACACTGGTATTGGGTATGGTCGTTCTTATGACTAATACCAAAATATGTTAAAAGCAGATGGTAAAAACACCGCCCGCCACGGTGAGTAGGTACTTAGCAATATTTCTCTCATACCTATAATAATTTAATTGTTTTATTTATTTATTTATTTATTCGGTAATACAACAGCGTATTCTTAACTTAATTACAATCAATGCAACAATAGAATAATTCGTAAGGCATTAATTAATTAATTTTGAACAGCAATTACTTAGGTATGATACTCGCAACCTTAGATATATTCGCACTAAAAAAAGGTGTGGAGACGATTATTCTTTTTATAGGCGACGATCTCAGTCCTCATTGGTAGCAACGCATCAGTCAGTAACCAAATTAGACTACTATTAGTAGGGGAGATGTGCTTAAGACGGCATACTCAGGTAAGATGACACACCTACTATATTGCTTTAAATATTCGCGCTTAGAGTGCAATTGTGACGTTAACGGGAGTCTACATAGATGTCGCTAGTACTCAAATTCAGTATGGCGGAATAAGAACGCGGACTGGCAAGTAGTGCTTTTGACATGTTCAACGTAAAAGGTATGGTCGTGACAATTTAAACCATAATTTTGTGTCCGTTGGGTAAAATGACATACAGGGCGTGGGTGTAAGATGGCATACTATGTCATCTTATCCGTGTAAAATAGGATAGGAACACGTACCTGTTTTCTTTTTTTATACAGAATGCCTGGCAATTACTAACTAACATCGACGCGAAAAAAAAGGCTATTGAAGTTGTAAGGGACAATCGAATGGGCTGGCTTTTAGCATCGATAAGACGACATACCCTTAAGGTGTAAGATGACATACAGTAACCAACTTATCTCTGAAATGAAGAGAGGCGCTGTCGGACGCAATTCGAGAGGTAGTAACTGACAGACGAATGACCACATTGTACTTATGAATGACTTTTTAACATGACGGCATTAGTTCCAACTTTTGCCATTTCCGAGATAAGTTGGTGGCAATGTACCATGTCATCTTATACTATACATATGTCATTTTACACATGTCAACCTAAGTGCCATTGATGTTTGTTTTTAAATGGTCTAAGATCCGAATCTAAGTCGACATTCACCGGCTTGATAATAGAATCAAACTTATTTTATAATAAATTTCGTATCTTAGAAAATATATTAAAAATGGGTTGACAACAAAAATCCTGGACAGAATATTTTTAATTATTTTTTAAAAAATAATTTTTCAAAAATATTGCATGATGAAGATAATAATAAAATTTTATACTGGACTTAAAGTATAGAACATATAGAATGTGCAGACTATTATCAAATCGAGTGAAAAGTAACTAGTATTGACATACCTGTTTATACCTGTCTACCCAGTATTTCGTCCAGGTAAATAATAGTCTACCCTACGTCTGCACATTCTCTATGTTCTATACTTTAAGTCCAGTATAAAATTTTATTATTATCTTCATCATGCAACATTTTTTTTGAAAAATATTTTTTAAAAAATAATTTAAAATACTCTGTCCAGGATTTTTGTTCTCAACCCCTTTTTAAAATATTTTCTAATATACGAAATTTATTATAAAATAAGCAATGATGCAATAAATAGGTAGATTGAGCGTCGCCCTACAATGAAGACAAAAAAAACACGGCAACAATATCAAGCATGTGTGCGTGCAGGCGATGTTTTTCACGTTCGTCTAGTGTCTATGTTGCGTGATCAATGATACCAGTTACTAAAATTTTCCCATAAATCACACATTAAACTTAATTTATGGAGTGGTTATTTTCATGAATAAATAAAAAACCCTACTTAATTTAATTACAGTTGTTTATGTTAATGTTGTAATAAACCAGCTAAGTTAATTAAATTAATATTTTTTACGCAGTTTGTAGTTGGAAAGGAGACGGTCCAAAATTGTATGGAGTCTGGGCCTGGTTTTGTACCAGTGATAAAATAAAATAAAAAAGAAAACTAAACCATTTTTGACTAATCAAATCCACGAACTCATCTATATTTCAGTGCAAAAATTATTTATTAACTCCACGTGACGCAATTATTCTACATAATGGCGGGCAGCAGACCAGAGGATTCATAATTTTTGACGTATGACGTTAGCTGTCAATATGCCTTCTCTATGCTTGAACAATGGCTCGAACTCAGAGTGAAGGACGCCATCTTGCAAGTGTTGCAAGTAGTACCTACCGAATAACTCGAAATTAATTTTATTTTAGCAAGTCATTTATTGCGATTTGTGAATTTATTATATTTTTAATGAACTTTCTGTATTTTTTGGTTTTTCATGGTTTAGTGTACAAGATCAGGCCCAAAATGGACCATCTCCTTTTCTAAAATTGTAAAGTTACCGTCTCAGATTAAGGTGAAAATTTGAAGGGAGGACGGGTTCTACACTCTCATTCGTCCCCCCAAACTAAATATTGCTCTCATAAAGTACTTACTTTTTTAAAATTATTTTTCTAAATCTCTAAAAATTTTAAGGTTATGTGGTCTCATTGGTTAATGTGTAAGCGCTCGAAGTCTTAAGTGTATGTATATGTGTGTGTGGACGTGTGTGTGTGTGTGTGTGTGTGTGTGTGTGTTTTAAACTACATTATAAAAAATAAATAACTTAAGTAGATCTAATTTGATTTTTGGGCCTAATTTTGAATCGTGACATCTCCGGCGCTGCGGAAGATGCAGCCAAACAGGCAAACAGGACTAACAATAGCGAAAAAGTAATTTGGGGGGAAAGTTGGGGGAGTCACCAACCTCTCCTCCAAAAAATTTCAGCTTAATTTGAGGTAGTCACTTTATAATTTTTGGAAACTTGATTTTTTTATAATAAAAAAAGTATGCATTTCCTAGATTTAAAAATGGTGGGGGGAAGATGTGAGCGTCAGCCCCCTCCCCCCCTCAAATTTTTAGCTTAATTTGAGGTGGTAACTTAATTAAAGAAGAGCCAATTATTTACGTTACCTATCTAATTTAATAAAAAAATTACTTGGAAAGTTAATTACATGCATATCATTAAAAAAAACTTCAATAAATAAAGGAGATGGTCCATTTTGGGCCTGATCTTGTACACTAAACCATGAAAAACCAAAAAATACAGAAAGTTCATTAAAAATATAATAAATTCACAAATCGCAATAAATGACTTGCTAAAATAAAATTAATTTCGAGTTATTCGGTAGGTACTACTTGCAACACTTGCAAGATGGCGTCCTTCACTCTGAGTTCGAGCCATTGTTCAAGCATAGAGAAGGCATATTGACAGCTAACGTCATACGTCAAAAATTATGAATCCTCTGGTCTGCTGCCCGCCATTATGTAGAATAATTTCGTCACGTGGAGTTAATAAATATTTTTTGCAATGAAATAAAGATGAGTTCGTGGATTTGATTAGTCAAAAATGGTTTATTTTTCTTTTTTATCTTATTTTATCACTGGTACAAAACCAGGCCCAGACTACATACAATTTTGGATCGTCTCCTTTTCACATTACTCTTGTACCTTTAAAAGTGGTTTATTCGACCCAATGCAAAAATAATCATTAAAATGGGCTCATAAACATACGAATATTAATGTTATATTATTATAAATAAACACAAACGTATTGGTAAACACCACCTTTCTTTAATCGATTTATAAAAGTACATGAACTAAATAATATACACGTAACCATAAACCAATTTATATACCCACAAAAATGATGTTAAGTCGGGAGCATAAAAATAGAAACTAGCAACACTGACAAAAAAATGACGTAATTTTGTTACAATAAAAATCAAAATTGAAATTTAATTAAAAATATGTTTATTGGTTACTTGCCTATGATATGTGATGTTTTTTGAGCTTTTTACCCTTCCTTTATAATTCTGGCACAGTTTAATAGCACATTTCGTCATGTTATCCCTCTTATTTGTTTATTTAAATTGCGCGCGTAATACGTAGTGACACGAAAGCGGCGCGATCGGCACTAATTGGCGGGAAAGTACTTCTGCGCCAATAGTTGGCGCAGCTTTTTTGACAGGTCTTCGCGGATTCGATTATCCATCTAGATACTTATACATCAATGAAAATAAGTTTGATTCTATTATCAAGCCGGTGAATGTCGACTTAAATTCGGATCTTCTACTAAAAGTTCATATGACGTTGATTGTTCTGAATTTTAAATAATTTTGTTGATTTTGATACCTTTTAGAATATACGCAAGATGCTGATCTCATATGACTAAAATTATTTTAAATATAATTCCCTTGAAAGAAAAAGTATGTCATCTTAAGCACAATTGCCCTATATACTTACTACTAATTAGACTACTATTAGTACCTATGTACTTATGAATCTTAGTAAAAATTTCTCACTTGGCCTTTACCAAATAACAAATCGCGGGGTAGTTCCGATAAATAATAAAACTATCCCTGTTATTTGTTGTTTTGTAAAGGCTATCACTAGCAATCACTGTCAAAGTCCTCACACAACAAATTAACGAATGTTCTGCCAGGTCATCACTTCATGATCGACAAATATGGCTGTTAAACGAGTTAAGTAGAACAACTCATATTTAACAATGCCACTGTCGCTTTGAAGGAAGGCTCTGACGTAAGTTTTTTTTATTTCTTATAAGGTAGTGCTTGACAACGATCCCACATGATGGTAAGTAACTTGTAAAGACGATGGGAATTCCGGACTCCTACATATAATATAAGTAGTATTAAATTTAACGTATTTGTTATACGATAATCTTATAAATATGTAGGTACTCCATGTTTCTATTTTAAAGTAGGAACCTACTTTGTACATTATGATGATTGTATGCAGTGGCGTAGCGTGGGTTCGTGCCGCCCAGGGCGGAGAGACAATTTGCCGCCCCTACGTAAAAAAAATTTTACTAATCCCATAAAGTGGGATACAAATCAAATAATATTTTTTTGTGTATGCCTTTTTATTTAAATATAATAGATATCATACAGCTCGCAAAAAATAAAATAAAATAATTATAATTGCTTTTTACAAAAAAATAACCGACTTCAACCTTGATAAGCAGAGATAAGTAACTCAAAAACTACTCGCCAGATGTCGCTCAATTCAACATGGAAGTGTAAAGTTCTCGTCACTACAAATTAATCAAGCCCAAACATATGATAACATGAACAAACATACTTACTAGTCGTCCATACAATTTTCGAAAGTTCCCCTCGATTTCTCTGAGATGCCATCATCAGATCCTGGTGTCCTTATCTACTTTACAACAAAAAAAGAATTATCAAAATCGGCCCATAAACGACGAAAAAATCGCTGAACGTACATTAAAAAAAAGCATATACCTATACGGTCGAATTGAGAACCTCCTTCTTTTTTGAAGTCGATTAAAAATTGTTTTGTGTATACCTTTTTATTTAAAAACTAGCTGTGCCCGCGGCTCCGCCCGCGTGGAACTCAAAACACAAAGTTTTTCCTGCGTGAATCCCGACCCCGCGAGATTTCTAAGATAAATAGTGAACTATATAGGTATTACTCCACATATAAGAGTAGTTGATTTTTACTATGTTTGAGAAAATCGATAAAAAGACTTTAAGATATAAACGTAGAGGTTTTTTATTCTAAAGTTCAAGCAATGGAGCCCATGACTTAAACCATGATATTAAAAAATATTAACTATACCTATTGATAGTTTCTCATTCGGGTGCCAAAACATAAAAACCAGACGCGGTGCTGACCCTCAAGAAAGCAATATAAAGTTGATCATGAGAAAAACAGCCGGTTCTCAAGTCAAATTCGAAATGAGTTTGTAAAAACCTACTTCGAAGAAATAAAGATTTGAATTTGAATTTGAACACCAGAAGCTTTAAGTGTCAGTCTTTGTGCTTTGTTTATTTTCGTAGCAAAGCATGTAGTCACAGGGAACTGTGTGCGTTTAAATTGAAAGGGGAATTTGTTGGGGATGAGTTGTATGCGCGGAACGAACACAGTTCAACGTCAGTTTCTGCCACGTACTGTGTAAACTGTGGCACTAATTTCATCCCTGGTTATTCCTACGGTGCTATGACATGGGGTTATTCTAGAAACGGGTCCATTCCATTGCAACGCATTGGTTAAGCCCCTAGTGTTGCCAAAGTCCATGGGCGACGGTCAGTGGCGGATTAACGTATAAGCACTACAAGCACGTGCTTGGGGCCCCTGTTCTCCAGGGGCCTCCATTCTCTGCTGGCGTTTCATTTTATACCTACATTTTATCGAGATTCACCCACAAGTCCGAGATCACAAGGCGCGGGCATTCCGGGAGTGACCCCTCATACTGTTAGTGAAAATGATAATTACGTTTTGATATTACCTGTTTTCGGTTTGTCTAAGTTGTTTACTTCATTATAAAAATTTCCACGTAAACACCACTTTAGTATTTTTATTTAGCTTCCAATATAGCAAGATCATTCCAGGATCACCGACTTCGCCGGGAGAACTGCTTTCGACTTCTCCCTGGCCTACGGTCTCACTCAGGTAGTTACTGGCTTCACCAGAGTCCCTGACGTTGAGACCCATACTGCTTCTTTACTAGACCTACTGCTGACTTCTCACCCAACGGACTACCGAATGGTGGTCGGGGCTCCTTTTGGATCTTCTGACCACTGCTTGATAAGGACAACTGTGCCCTTAACGCGGCAAGAGGTCTCTCGGCCCACTGGCACGCGTCAAGTTTGGCACTATAAGTCAGCAGACTGGGACGGACTTAGGCTTCCTGTACATGATGCCGGATACGCACCGGCGCCGCACCGGCGCCGCACCGCAGCCGCACCGGCGCCGCGTAGAAACCGTATTGTCTCCGCGTTAAATAATAAAGCAGCGATCACAATTCAGTATAGCTCTGTCAGTATAACCGTACAGACTTCACTGTCTTGATATTTCGTATCTATTCAAAAGTTAATATTAAGCAAAAAAAAAGAAAGTGTTACTGACTTATCTAATCTACAAACAGTGGCTGGAACAAATTAACAAACGTAGAAGAAGATTTTGGGTACACCCTGTTTTATCCTGTAGGGAAAACAAGGGAGAATTTCATGTTCTTTTTGAAGAATTGAGAAATTATGAAGATAAATTCTTTGAATATCTTAGAATGAGTGTAAAAGAACTTTTGATGCACTGCTGAACATTTTACGAGCTAAACTTCAACTTCAGAATACCAACATGCGTCTAAATTAATCAATAACTCATAATCGAACTCTTCCATGTTGAAATATGGTGAAATGACACACGTGTGAACAACGCTGGCGCTGTGGCGGTCCGGCGCCGACGCGGCTCCGGTGTGGCGCCGGTGCGGCGCCGGTGCGGCTCAGGAACGATTTTCATTCATGTACATAAACTTGCGGTCCGGCACCGGTCCGGTTGCGGCGTCATGTACAGGAAGCCTTAGGGAATTCCTGAGTTCGTACCCTTGGAGGCAGCTCTGCTTCGCTTCCGGGGACCCGAACGTGTGCGCTGATTCAGTAGCTGTTGTGATACGACAGGGTATGGAATGTTTCATTCCTAATTCTGTCGTATCCATCGGTGGGAAAAAGCAGCCCTGGTACAGTGGTTAATGTGCTGCGGCATCTAACCGCAAGCGGGCCGCATACCAGGCCTGGGCATCAGCGTACACTTCGAAGAACCCATCAGCCCCACCCCCAGAGCTTAAGAAAAAGCTCAACGCTGCCTCCCGGTCGGTTAAGAAGCAAATGTCCAGGGCGAAGGCCCAATTCATCGGCAGAATTGGCGAGCGACTAGTAAATCCGTTGTCCACACGGCAAAGGGGAAAGCCGAACTCCTTGGTACCCTATTTGCCACCAACTCGACTCTTGACGATAGAGGGGCCGTACCGCCTAACATCCCGCGGTATGAGAGCTCGCTGAATGAGATACTTTTTACTCAAAAGGCTGTCAGGCGAGCTCTACTGTCTCTCGACACCAAGAAGTCGAGTGGGCCGGATGGTATTCCCGCAATGGTGTTAAAGACGTGTGCTCCCGAGTTGACTCCCGTCTTAACGCGCTTATTCTCGCTATACCACCACCACTGGTATAGTACCGTCTTCGTGGAAAGTAGCCCTAGTTCATCCTATCCCCAAAAAGGGCGATCTCAGTGCTACAGGCTTATAGCGATAACTTCCCTGCTTGCGAAGGTGATGGAGCGTAAAATAAATAGACAGCTCCTAGGATATCTCGAAGATCGCCAGCTGATCAATGATCGGCAATACGGTTTCCGTCGCGGTCGTTCAGCTGGCGATCTTTTAGTTTATCTCACGCACCGGTGGGCTCAAGCCCTAGACAGCAATGGGGAAGCACTGGCAGTCAGCCTAGACATCGCTAAGGCCTTCGACCGGGTCTGGCACAGGGCTCTTCTTGCGAAGTTACCATCTTACGGTCTCCCTGAGAGGTTATGCAGTTGGGTAGCCAGCTTTCTGTCTGAGCGACATATAAAGGTCGTAGTCGACGGTTGTTGCTCAGATACCCATAAACGCTGGTGTTCCCCAAGGGTCTGTGCTGTCTCCTACCCTGTTCATTCTGCATATCAATGACATGCTGGAGCGTGCTAACGGCATTCATTGCTATGCAGATGACAGCACGGGAGATGCCTATTATACAGGCCCTGCAAATGCCTCTCGTTCACAAGTAGAGGATAGCAGAATCAAACTTGTGTCTGAAGTCGAGAACTCTCTGGAGCAAGTTTCGGAATGGGGCCGACTCAATTTATTTATTTAATAATTTTATATGTACTTTCATCCAGCAAAAGAGGGCCTACACAGCCTCTGTGCTTAGGGCCTCGGAAAGTCTTAATCCGCCACTGGCGACGGTGATCTCATACTATCAGGTGACCTGTAGGTTCGTTTGCCTGCTTAAGTTATGAAAAAAAAAACTTAGCCGAACCAATCCCAGTGAGGATTACAGCTATAATAATATTCCTTTGTAATACTTTGACTATAAGAAGGGTTCCATTACAGTTTTGGCGGAGTAAATTTCGCATCACCATTATGATAGCACAGCGAAAGAATTATCAGAACACCAACTTTAAGTCTCATTTTGTAAGCGGGGTTGGGAGACCATTCGCTGTCAGTGAATTGAGGAACTCAACTTGGTGAGGAACTCAATTGGTGGCGTTGTCCTGATCAACTACATTATCAAAATAAGTATAAGCGACTTCATCCCCAATATATTATCCCGAATTTATTATACCTACAGGTTCTTCATTTTTGGAGTCAATATCGCGTGTTCACATAACCATGAATATTCCTGGTTTTGTATTTTCTGAATGTTCTCTTTGGTGGCAACAACTATTCGAAGCATTTCAGGTATATGTGTAGGTTTTTGTGCAAGAAGAAGGCCTTCTCCAACTTTTATTAGTAATGTTTTCGAACACCAACACCACCAAGCTAAGCTCTCATACTTATCGATGTAAGTAATCGGAAATTCGGTTTCAGTAATGATTTTTGCTTTAATTGGTTATTTTAGTTTAATTGATTGCTATAATTACTTCACCACTTCCTCTGTCACCCAGTGAAAGTCCCATAAAAATTTAAGCCCGCGCCTTCGCGCATAGGAGTTTTTCTATGGTGAATCGTGATCCCGCTGTAATTCCGTGTTAATAAGTAGCCTAAGTGTTGCTCCAAAACCTTCTCTATCTCCCAGTGAAAGTCACTTCAAAATCTAAGCCCGCAACTTCGCGCATAGAAGTTTTTCCCGCGTGAATCCTATTCCCACGGGAATTCCGGGATAAAAAGGAGCCTATAATTATGTTGCTCCAGAACCACCTCTTCTCCCAATAAAAGTCCCATAAAAATTAAAGCCCGCGAATTCACGCATAGATGTTTTTTCCGCGTGAATCCTAATCCCGCGGGAATTCCGGGATAAAAAGTAGCCTGAGTATTGCTCCAGAACCTCTCCCAATGAAAGCTGCACAAAAATTTAAGCCCGTGACCTCACGCATAGGAGTTTTTTCCGCGTGAATCCTGATCCCGCGGGAATTCCGGGATAAAAAATAGCCTTAATGTTGCTCAGGAATCTCCGCTATCTTCCAGTGAAAGTCCCATAAATATCCGTTAAATAATCGTGACCGTTCGACTAAGCTAGTGTTAAATGGATAACCGCAAATGATCCAATCTGGGAACTTTAAAGATTATACTAAAGTTACATAACTGATGAGCTAATTATTTCAAAAATTCTCACAAAACTTCTTGTCTTAATCTTCTCAACTTATTAACCTTCAACTTAATTAATTACCATTAATTAATATCAGACCCCCTCTCTACAATAAAACTTAACCTCTAATCATTTATTCCACGTAAAAATTATCAAGAGTCGTATTGACGACTTATATTTTGGTTGTACCTACTACCGTTTTATAAATGTGCTTTTATAGAAAAAACGAAATGTCGAAATTAAATCCTCAGCACTTAGCAGAGAGTAGGTAAGACCCTTATGCTTGGTTGGTAGAGAAGAATTGTAGGCACGTACTTAATGGTTCTTGTTTTGATTCTCGTTCGGGAAAGCCTACCGGCAAAAATAAGTTAGTCAGATTAATGAGAACTTTATTAAGATTAGAAATCAAACGGTTGTTACAATTATCTATAGATATATGTATGTTTATTTTTCGAGAGAACGTGCAATGGTACTGTTTTTCCAATAAAGAATTTCAAGAATTACTAAACATAATGACGCCTTCGAGAAATGTGGTTGTGTTTCTTTGTTCACGCAAGCTATGTCCGGAGGCCGGTATATGGAACTATTTGTTTACACAATATCGAATTGTTCCCTCTGTATCATACAGCAAAAGAATGAGCGACATAAATGACATTAACGACATAGGTACAATACGGGATGGAAACCATGTTTGTCAGTTAAACATAGATATCTCAATAATTACCGTTACCATTCTTCCCTTGGGAATAACTCAACTGGAATTGAAGGAGATACGAATACGAGTAGGTATGTCCTTTTTCTCTTTCCATATTCATAATAACTATTACTTATTTATGGTTGTAATTTGTTATGTCAATAGTTTGAAATCTGGTAAAGAATATAGTTTGTATATTTGTATATCGATATTACCTACGTCTAAATAATTTCAACGTTATTTGTTAGAAGAGAGGTGGCAAAGGCCACTCGCTTGAAACTATTTTCCTTCAGCGACCTGTCGTGTAAACAACACGCCCAATGAATTTTTTTCGGGTCATCCCCCGTTTTTAACAACTTTTCTTTCTTGGTCAGCCAGGTGTCGGTGAGTGTCCTTTTAGTGAGTGATGTCTCTAGGCTGTGTTGACCACTACTATCTGGCTCGTATGTAGGTAAGTATTAAGTGTGTATGCTTGTATGTATTATGAAAGCTACTTATTAGGTAACGTATAGGTACATAATTATTATGAAAGCTATTAGATTAGTAAAATAAACTACGCATTTAATAATAAGTTTTGACATTAAAAACTCTTATTTAGTCTGCCAATTGATCAAGTAGAAATATCTATAAAAACAACATCTGTTTCTTTCCGACTCTTAAATCCGAAAGTAATCCATGAGGTTCTCCTAGTGCCTACCTACCTACAAGTAGGTATTGTTTTTTATTTTTAGTTCGAATCGTAAATTAGCATTGTTGCTACTTCCATTGCTATGGTAACCGTTGCCACAGTGGACGGGTAGATACAGCTATACTCTATTTGAAATGGAGCTGGAAACAATGTAAACAAACCATTTTTAGGGTTTTCACTAAGTGACATTTATGTCTGAATCAAATGCGTTGTGTTTCAACTAAACTACTGACTATAATTTTTCTAATTCCATATTTAACTATGTAGCGATCGATAAAAACTTCAAACTGCGAGAAAATACGGTAAAAATAATGTTATTAACGCTTTCGTAATTGAATAACTCATGCAGCCACAACCTTAAAAACGAAAAGCGATTTTACACCTTCTTCAAAATACCGTAATTTGTTCTAAGCCTGTTTATACCTATAATACGTTAATTTTATTGTTTGTTTAAAATTATTTTTGTGTGTTTAGCACATTAGTTTTGTTAATATTTATAGTGTAGTGGGTGTTGTGTTTTCGTAAAGTTTTTCATTAACCAAACAAAATAATTACCTTGTGATAATACGGACAAAAAGTTTGTGTTATATGGCTACTGTTTACGCACTGTTTTGGTTTTGTCCAGCTCCAATCTGAACGGAGTACCTATAGAAGTATACGAATGGTTGTTACGCATGCTCTGTCTCGTATTGATTAACGGTGACATCTTGATTTCGTCTGAGTAACTTTATACTTAATTCTAGTTAGGAGGGCTAGTTAAGTACTTGTTAATTAAATCAATCTTAAGCCTTCAACATATTAACATAAAATTATAATTTAATAAAACATCGGCATACGCGTTAAACTTTATTGTTTTTAAGACATCGAGATTCACATCAAAAATTATCATTTGGGTTCTACAGAAATTTTACGCACATAAAATATTATAATTTTCTACTTTACCGATAACATTTATATAATTAAACATCTGTAATAGAGTAAAATACTGATGAGTACATTTAACACATAGATTCAAAATACCGTACTTAAATCTAACATTTAGGGAAAATTCCACAATCCTAAATATTTATTAAAACATGTAAATAAGTAAGTATAGTTTGGATTAATAACTTATTGAAGAGATATGTAACAAAGAAAAACAAAAATATTCTGTTCCTTTCTCTGCTATACCCTGTATGTTTCTCACAACATCCAATTAACGCCATCCTCATTAACAGTGGGATAAGAAATATTAAATAGTAAGATACTCAGTAAAAGAGGGTCAAAAATACAATTCATCAAAATATCAGAGATTCCTATAGATTCTTACACATTGTTCTAAAGCGGAAATGTTATAATCAGACTCACAAGTTTGTGTCAGGAATGTGCAGAGCTTAAAGCTAAGGGCGTAGGCTACACGAGTGTTTAACACTAACATTTATTAGTTCTAAACGGGGAATCTAACATCAAGATATGATGAAACATTCAAACATTTAATAAACACATAAAACACCAAGTTTAAGATTCCGAGTAACATTCTTTCTGAGCTGACCTGATGAATATTGTGCCTTTAAAATACTTTTAATGTAATATCAATTTAACTTACAGCTAATTATTAATAATAAACGTCAAAAAACATTAAAAGAGAAACAGAGGTACTCTTTAAAGAAGCTTTGAGCACAAATTAAATTTGTGACAAAAACTTACTAGGAAGGCAAGTAAAAAAATCTCAAAAAATATTTTAAGAGATTAGGGCACATTTAACCTCTTAGTAAAAATTAAGTAACAAAAACAATTTAAGTATAATAAATTAAAAAAACAATCATGGTAGCTATGTAACTCGAGTTTAGATCTCGTAGTTACGGAATTTGGAGATGACTTCGGAGGGGGGTTCTTGGGTGCCTGTACCCCAGCGGCCCCACAGCGCAGCCCCTCCCTCGGAGGCCCGACGGGCCGCGGCGTTGCTGGGTCCCAGGCTGGAGGGGCCACTGGAGCGGCCCCCCTCATCCTCCAACATGCGATCCTTAGTTTTGGGCTTCGACCAATGCATGGATTGCTGCACGTGGTCCTTCATGCCCAGCCATTGCTTGTACCCCATGGAGATGCCGCTCTGCCTCCACTTGTCGTACAGAGCTCTCTTGGATGGATCGCAGAGAGTCTCCTTGGCCTCCTGTGGATCGTGCGTAAACGTGTTAATAATGACAATAGTTTAACTAAGAGTAGGTAGGTACACTCGCGATAGGTTTCTCATGGGCAATTTTTTTCTGTACCATGATGGTGGTCAAAAACGGAAATAAGAGTTTAGCTGCGAAAGAATGATCACAAAATATAAGTAGGTACGTACTGAGACACTCGTGAGTATCCGTATATAATATGTATCCATACTAATTATTATTTTAAAGATAAAACAGCTTGAACGTGAGTTTCATAATATACATATTAGCCGTAAGAAGTGTAGTAGCCGTAAGTGCTATCTAACCATGTAACCGTGAGCAAAAGAAGTTCCTTAGGAGTTTCTTGCCGCTTTTTCCAAGACTACTCACGGTAGAGATTTCATCAAAAGATGGCGTAGTTTGACTTTCAAAAAGTATTTTTAAAATAACCAGCTTCGCATTTCATTGAATAATTCAATATAAGAATTATTATAAAATTCTTTAAAATTAACAATTAATTAAGTGCAATTAAAACGTTAAATGTTTGCCTTTAGTAAATTAAGTAATACAATTTATATAGCTCAGCTAAAACACCAATAAAATAGGTTTAGTACACAGGTATCGTAAAACAAGGTCGTAAAACCTAGTTACGAGTAAGTACTTACGACCTGAAATAGACGGACATTTATTACCTTTATAATTAAAAAAATAATTAAAATACCTTCAATTTTTGAAACTTGGCTTCAGCATCTTTGTCACCATCATTCTTATCAGGGTGGTGCTGCAAAGCGAGGATCTTATATTCAGCAATGATTTGCTCTGCCTGTAAGTTTAAAAGGAAAACTTAAACAAAAACATCAACCTTATAGTCAGTTGTTTTAATTAATTTTGTATCTCCGGGAAATCCATTACGTGAGTCAAGTCAATTAGCACGCAATTGTCCCCAAGTTATCGCTAGCACCGTCATTCACTACTATATATTACTTGTTCACCTGCGATGTAGGTCAACTCAGCCCCTATACCTCGGAATAAGGTCAATGGGAAAATCACAGGAATCAATACATTTCAAGTTCAAAAATAAATGACGTAATGTTTATAATTAAACAATAATACTCACAGTGGAGGACTCGTCGCAGCCCAGTAAAGCGTAGTAATCGTCGTCGGGGTTCTTTTGATAATTCAATATCTCGTCGACCCCGGTCATTTTCACGACCCTCGCTCACAACACCTCGGTAGACACTGCCCGCTGCCCGCTATGGATGCTGCTGAATAAAACAGTTTACTATGTGCTGGTAATCGCGTGCCTTTGTGTGTAAAGCCTTCGTTCACGTTCATGGGCCGTAGAAAGTTGTCACTCTTAAACCAAGGACACAACGTCCAAAACAGAATACGAAACTTCATACTGTCGCTGTTAAAAGCTTGTACTGTTTATATTTATATTGACCTGTATCTATACTCACACGTCGAAGATATCACACGGACATTGAGAATAGGTGTTTATATGTTCAATACCAGTTTCATGGTAATCCAATTTTCGCACACACCTAAGCAATGGACAATGAATTTAACACAAATGTAAGTTCTGCAGGCTCTACTGCAGTACAAAGTATTACAGAATTAGTTGTATTCACCTGAGTACTATGATTTCATTGCTCCTCCTCTAGGGCCGGTGTTGTCAATTGAAGTTATTCACCAGTCAATGTAAGCTAAAGTACTAAACTTTCTTACTTTCTCACTCGCAAAGATTTTGCGTCTTACTCTGATTATACGTGAATACGTGTTATAGCAGACGCAGACAGATATGAATGAAATCACTGCGCAGCTGCGACTTGACAATCAATACAGTGTTGCACACTCACTACACTAACCTAATGAAAATAATAAAAAATAATTGTTTCTGTGCTTTTAGAAATATTTTAAATTAATAAAATTTAATGCTTTTATAATACACGTATAATTTTCAAGTACCCTGAATAACGCTGAGGAGTAACACAAAACAACAACGTAGTATAAGTATGTTACTAACATGGTAGAAAATGAAGATTTGATGTTGGCAACACTATGCATGGGTTATTGGGACGGAAAGTAGACGGAAAATACACGAAAAGAATACACGAACCCACAACCAAGTATATGAAAAATGATTGGCAAATGATTATGCGAAGTTTTTCACACATTCATGGTTATTATTAGGTTTCAAAGCTGTGATAATAAATAAGCAAAGAGTACGCGCGCATGTGAATTAAGTAGCGCAGGAAACCAACTTCACACTTATGCCGCAGAATCATTATGTTTTGAGAGCAGATAATTATAAGAAGGGAAGGAGGGCTAGTGTGTGAAAGAGTAGAATTGAAACTACGCAGTAGTTTTTGGTTGATGTTGATGCCCTTTTAAACATGGAGATCGACAAGCAGCATTTTTGTCATATCTTACTTTTTTACTTTAGAAAGGGTAAAAATGCTGCGCAAGCGAGAAAGAAATTAACCGATGTGTATGGAGAAGATGTGTTAACAGTGCGCCAGTGCCAGAATTGGTTTAAAAAATTTCGATCTGGCAATTTTGGAGTCGAAGATGCGCCACGTTCTGGTAGGCCGGTGGAAGCTGATAAGGACGCGATAAAGGCATAGGTGATGCAAACCGTCGAATAACAATACGGGAAATCGCTGAGAGGTTAAATTTATCGAACTCAACTGTTCATGACCACTTAAAAGGCCTGGGTTTAAAATCGAAGCTCGATTTATAGGTTTCCCATGTTCTCAAAGAGAAATTTGTGTCAACGCGTTGATTCGCTTCTGAAACGTCACGAAAATGATGCATTTTTGAAGCTCATCATTACTGGGGACGAAAAATGGGTTGGTTGGTTGGTATAACAATGTCAATCGCAAGAGACCATGGAGCAAAAAGTTGAACCAGATCAAAGCATTTCAAAAGCCAACATCCATCAAAAAAAGTGATGTTGTCTGTTTGGTGGGATTTTAAAGGAGTCGTTTATTTTGAGCTTTTACCTGGTAATACAACAATTAATTCGGAAGTATATTGTCATGCCCTTCAAGAGTAAAGGTCAGAATTGATCAACAAAAAAGGTGTGGTGTTCCACCAAGATAATGCGAGGCGTCATACGAGTTTGGTCACTCGCAAGAAGCTTTTACAGCCTAAATGGGATATTCTGCCACACCCACCTTGTTCTCCAGATTTCATGCCTACGGACTTTTATCGGTCATTCTCCAATTCGGCGTTCTTTGCCTAATTACCATAACCTTTTTTATTTTTCACTGAGTTGACTGGAGCACATTAAAATATGAAACAATTCAAAGATACAAATTCAATAATTAATTTGGCATGTAACAAATAATGGTAGTTTTCTAGATAATGAGACTTAAAAAAATTATGAGTATGGTAATTAGAAAGAATAATTTTTAATGCAACGGTAATTAGAAAATATCATCAAATCTATGTAAAATATGATACTGAAATGATATTAACGCACATTAATAATTTATACTGATATAATAAAAATTAAAGCAATAGAATTATCGATGTCCCATTACACAATGCAATGGATGATGGTACACCAAAGCGGCATACTACCTCCTGGACAAGTTTCTTGACCACGGTCTTCGCCTCTTGGTTCAGAGTTGCAAACAATGGCCGGAACATTTGCTGAAGTAGTCTTGAACCACGATGATGAATCTATTCCCGTCTTCAGTCTGAGGGAATGGCCCAGCGATGGCGATTCTTTCCCAAGAGGCTCCGACGTTATACAGCTGTCGTTCCCCCTGGGATCTAGTGCCGGGCCGTATCTCTTATCTTTACGAGGGTTTTCTTGATGCCGAGGAGCCCACCGGAAGTGCCATCGTGTACCTACTAGCTTCAGCAAATCAGCCACCTTACTCCTAGGAATAACCATTTGCAGGGTTTTTTTCCATTCCGTTGAGTGACTCCCAGCTCCGATAAAGCACGCCATTCTCCAATATAAGGTTGTCCCACTGAGCCCAGTATGCCTTAGTCGTTGCGCTTGAGGTTGACACGTCACTCCCCAGGGGCCCTTTGGCTTTCCATTCCATGATCAGGCTGAGATCTTTGTCTTCCTTCTGAGCTTGGCTTACTTGCTCCCTTGCACAAGAGTTGTCTAGGTCCTGCATCCTTATCACCCTAACCTCTTCTTTAATTCTTTCTTTAATGCTTGATGCAATGTCGACCTTCGGAGCATGGGCGTCGTGACAGGACGTCAGCATTCTTCGGCTTGCGCGCCGTCGGTGGCTTCGGAGGAGGTTTGGCGGTCTTCTTAGCGGCGGCAGCGGTGGCGGCGGCTTCTAGCTCCTGGCTGTTGACTTGGGTAGCCGTCGACACCAATTTCGGTTGTTTCCGAGTCCGGCAGCTCATCCTAATATAACGCATCCGTAACATATAGGCCCAGTACGAGGTTGAATCGCTGCTATGACTTCGTGCACCTTACGACCTTTATAGTCGCTTCGTACCGCTTCCACTTCAAGGGCATGCGCTAAAGCTGCTTCCTATGTTGCGTGATGACCCAAGCGCACCGTTGCTCTCACCTCGGGATCCTGTATACCGCTGACAAACACCTCTAACACTTTGTCTTCGACCGGTGTGGAGCTCGACGCATAGGCTGGGCGTACGAGGTGCTCGATGTGCTGTGGCCCATTGCTGCAGTCCTTCACTCGCCTGCCGTGACCAGTCTTTAAGCTGCGCGCGATACACGACCTCGAGGTGCTTTTCCCCGTTCGAGCTTCCAAGGCCTTAAATAGCGACTCCAAGATGCGTCGATCGGCGGCAGGTTCTCAGGCACCAGCAGTGCCTCCCCTTGAAGAGCTAGGGTGAGTGCCGCTAACGAGTGATCGTCCTCCCAGCCATTCCCACTTGCAACTACCTCGAACTGGTGCCTAAATGCTGTTCACGAGGTCGTGCCGTCGAAACTCGGGACCTTGAATTTCGGGGCCCCAGGGCATGAACTGGTTACTGCCGTGCCCAAAACCTTTATTTTTTGCAGCTTGTTCTCCAAATCCATGAGCCTAGTTTCGTGGGAGTTGATTGCCGCGTCATGGCTTTTGAGGGCTTGGTCATGCTCGGATATACGCACCTTTACCACGTTTAAGGTCCTCCTTCACGACGTTCAAATCTCCCTGGAAACCATCCAGCTTTGCATAGATTGTCCCTAGGCCCGCCGCCATGGTTTTGCGCTGGCTTTGTAGTGCGTTGTAAAGAGTATAATAGGAAACAGTTCGTAAATGTGTATTAATTTTACATACAACGGTAATTATAAACATATGGTAATTATTATACGGTAATTAGAAAACGATAGAATTTCTTAAAAATTTCGAAAACCGACACAGTATGCAAATATTAACTTATTACAACGTGTAAAGGCCAAAGTATTGTCTCAATTGCTATGATCAATTCGGGTTTAACTTAAAAAATCAAGTATTAAAATAAATAAAACGGTAATTAGAAAAGTTTTTAACCAAGGCTACGGTAATTATATACTCACGTGCTTCATTGGCGGTACACTAACGTTAGAGACGTGCGACTGTATATGGGCCATGGTACACACTGAGGAGAAGCGGCGGGTGCGGTAGTGATGTGCCAAAAATACTGTTTTAGGGATTTACACCCGAGAACACAAATGGTCACGGCAATTATAACTTTAGTGCGGACATGTGGTTACTTAATGATAATTATTTATAGACTGGTTCTATTGAATCGATATTTTGTGATGCGATACACAATGTATAATACCGTTCAACACGTTGAATGGATCAAAGTTAATCTGTACGTTATAAAAATTACAAGCAAGTTTTAACATAAAGTTGGTGTGCGGACACGCCACGGTAATTAGAGAACACAGGTTCGCTGAGTATATTTAAATTAATTTGGTCTTATCTACTTAAAACAGAAGCCAATATTTTTGTATACAGCTAGATATGGATGCTAACTAACATATAAAAAAAAATCATGTTTGAATCTGTTAATACTGTGGATTTATCAAGCCCGGACAAGTAAAACTTGCTAATCGGAGAATGGCCGTTATTTATTCCCGTCAATGCAAAGTTATTTGAACGGTGAATTTTTTAATTTAATGAAAAGGTCAAAAAGCACCTGGAGTTTTTTGCTAGCAAAGACCAAAAATTTTATGAACGTGGAAGCATGCTATTACCAGAAAGATGGCAAGATGGTTTTGGACCAGAATGGACAATGTATAATTTCATAAAAATATATTTTATTTATCTATTCATTGTAGGGATGTTACGGATGTGGAGTTTCGTATCTGGATACGGATACGGATATAGGAATAAAATTATATCGGTTTCGGATTCGGTTACGGATACCTAATTATTTCGGATTATTCGTAAGTTTCGGATAGTTTCGGTTACGGATATTACATTAAAGTAAAATAAAAAAGTATGTGCCTAATTTGATTATATTTACTATCAAGTCTAGGTTATAATTTGATACTACAATGAATAAATCAGATAGGAGAAACTGAGAATTAATGGGTCACTTGAAATTACAATGCTTTTTGTAATAAGAATTGTGATATAGTTACCGAAGTTTATCATGATGAAAAAATGTCCAAATTAAACTTGATTTTGGACGCATTTTGCCTTTTATTATAAATCAATTTAGTGCACAGTACAAAACTATTCCTTCACTTTATTAGATGAAGTACTCAATATTAACTAATAAATTGACCAGGTTGTTAATGAGGTTTAATGAAGATTCTTACATCGGGGATTGATTACCTACTTTTTATATCGTAAAAAAATAGTGATCTGACTCATTACGACTAAAAAAAAACAAACAAATATAGCAATATTTACATGGCGCGTGAGTGGTGAAACAAAAACCTATCGTAACGTGTTTTATTTAAACTCCGCCCTTATCCGAAATTATCCGAAACGTTTTTAGCGGATACGGTTACGGTTACGGATATATTTTTATTTCGGATATCCGATAGCTTCGGTTACGGTTACGGATATCCATAACATCCCTGATTCATTGTACGAAAATTGTCACAAAAAGAACGAAATTACTTTCCGAACTACTGATAATTCAAATACTTAATTAAAATCATAAAACCAATTGAATTGAATGATATGACTTTTTGTTATTTTATTGTAACTCCATGTATTTTGTTTTTATCTTATTGATTTTTTTACTTCAGTAAGCTGCACGCGAATTTATTGCTAATTTAACGCAACCTTGCGTAGCGGCCTTAACATTTTTTGTTAGCCTCTATAAATTGGAAAACTTATTTGTGCTATTCTTGATACACGGAATCCGTAAAAGGTTGATCAATAAATGGATCAGGCAACCCAGAAAATATATTATGTAGTAGTAATTTTTTCGACTTTACGATACAGAGGTAGGTAACTACTACAGTAGGAACGTGTAATGTACATACAATATTAAAGCGTACCTATCATTGAAAACTATTATATTATGTAGAGTTGAATAATAATCTAATAATTTTTAACTAATAATTAATCTAATGTTAGTAGATGCAAATTATGATTAATATTAGTATTTTATTTCTATTGACTCTACATTGTTTTGTGTACTCTCACTAACTTTTATACATTGTTTTATGTACTCTCACTAACAAGTTTATACAGAGTTTTTAGTTTTTCTTTGTCAGTTTTGTTTAATTTAGACTTATTTTGTAGTTCGTTTCGTGCTCTCATGAGCTCTAGCGCTTTCGCCGACAGAATATTGTTCTTCTGTATTTTATTAATATTACTTAAGCTTATCTTGATGTAGTGAATGATTTTATTGTAGTACTCCTCCGCATTATAGTTATTTTGTGTGTATATAAGTTCTGGTATGAAGTTGTTGAGCTTTGTAAGGTACATTTCCTGTTGCGGTAGAGTTTTAAGCTTATTGGATGTGTTAGAAAATTTACGTCTGCTTTTCTTTTTTGTTTCTAGATGGAATGTTATTATTATTATGGAATGTTATTGTTATTACGATTACTTAAAGTCATTTTTTCAGTATCGACATCTTACTCACGATCGTTTTCTACGATCTTCCACCAATCTCACCTTAAGTTTCCCTACATGTACATCTTCCTACTTTGCGAAATCTTACTCAGCTAGGGCTGTTCAACTATGGAATGCTCTGCCATTATATATTCGACGCGCTCAGACTGTGGGTACATTTAAAAGATTAATTAAATCATATTTTCTTTCTCTCTAACTTCTTAGACCACTTCACTATAATTATTTATTTTCTCTCATTCATAAATTATTATATAACTTTTTATTCAATAACTACATGACACTTTTATAATATGTATTAACAAACAGCTAGTACACCCTTACTTTTTTTTTTTTCTCTAGAACAAAGTAGTCCTCTACCCAATGGTTGCCTGGAAGAAATCGCTTCTTAAGCGATAAGGCCGCCGTTTGTACATTAATTACCTAAGACAATATGTTTGTACTATTTTTTACTGGTGTACAATAAAGAGTTTTGTTGTTGTTGTTGTTGTTAATGTTGCTCTTATTAGTCTGTGGTCTGATCCAAAGGAGAAAGATGATAGTACTTCATATTTAGAGATCATGTGGCACTTAGTGGTCATAATATAGTCTATTTCATTTTTTGTATTTCTATTCGGAGAGATCCATGTCCATCGGTTTTTAGGTTTGACTTTGAACATTGTGTTTATAATTTTTAGATTGTGTTCTTGTGCGTATTGAATTAGTCTGGTACCTCGAGTACTTCTGATACCATTGCCATACTCGCCTGTAGCAGAACGTTCGTATTTCTCGGGAATTCCGATTTGAGCATTAAAATCACCCATAGAGAATATACAAATACTCTGTAGATATGGAATCGTGAGCTTTCTCTAGGTCGTCGTAAAAACTGTCTATTTCGTCCTGCAATGAATTTTCGGTGGGTGCATACGCTTGGATAATTGCAAAGCATAGGTTTTCGAGCTTGATTTCTAGTATACACACTCTTTCAGATATTCCGGTAAATAATATGATGCTATCTTTGTGTTTCTTCTTAACTAGAAAACCTACTCCGTAAAGTCCTTTTGTTTGGCCTATGTAGTAAAAGATGTACTCGTCGTTCTCGATTATCTCTTCTCCTAGGCGACGAACTTCGCACAGACCTATTATATCATGGTTTATATCTTGTAGAGCTGTTTTGAGCTCAATAAATTTTTGATCAGAAGATAATGATCTTACGTTGAGAGTGCAAATGTAGAAATTATTTTTTGTCTCTTTATTTTTCCTTGGGGGGTTTTGGTCGAACTCTCCCGCGGTGACCGCCCGTACTGGGAGATTAAGGTTTGGAAGAGGGTCCGATGTTGATTGCTGTGCTACGCTGTGTTGAGGTGTCTTTGATTGGCCTCGAGTGCTATCTGTCTGAGCGAGTATTAGTTTGGGCTTCTGTATCAAGTAGTTCTCCATGTTTTGATGTGACATAATTTATTGAATATATTGAAACATAATTCCTATTAAACCGGTATCAAAATAATATATATTCTGTATTTATTGTCTATGTGTTGATGTATGTACTCTGCTGTTTGTGATGCTTTGTTAAGAAGAAATAAAGTTGTCTATGTCTCTCTCTCTCTCTGGAAACCTCGTTTTATTAACAGGTTATGGGCCCAGAATTTCCAAGTTTTTTAATAATTAGCCTCTTTCGTCAAGCAAAAAGTAGTAAAAACGAGTAATTACGTGTTAGTTAGTGTAGACAATATAAATTATTGGCCTAAACTAAAGTGCAAGCATGTCTACGAACTATCTCGTAAACGTTCCCAAACTGAAAGGGCGGGAAAACTACAACGAATGGGTATTTGCAGCGGAGAATTTTCTGATATTGGAAGATATGGTGCACTGCATCAAGCCAACAGCTGGGAAGATATTAGAAGCCGCAGATGATGCAAGAACCAGGGCGAAACTGATTATGACTATCGACAGTACGTTATACGTTCACATCAAAAATGCAAAAACGTCATTGGAACTGTGGAATAAATTAAAGGCGTTATTCGATGATTCCGGATTTTCGCGAAGAATTTCCCTATTACGTAATTTAATCTCAATACGCTTGGAGAATTGTACATCGATGCAGTCATACGTCACGCAAATTGTGGAAACGGGGCAAAAATTATGTGGAACGGGGTTCGACATCAGTGATGAGTGGATCGGTTGCTTGTTATTAGCGGGATTGTCAGAAAAGTTTATGCCTATGATCATGGCGATCGAGCATTCTGGCATTCAAATAACAACGGACGCCATTAGAACGAAGCTCATGGACATAGAACCGGAAGTTGGTCAAAGCAATGAAATTAGCAGTGCGTTTGCTAGTCAGAAATGGCAACATAATAAAACTAACAAGTTGTCAAAGTCTACGGCACAGAAATGTCAAACCAAGACAAATGTCAACGTCAATGGCGGTGCCGGTGCCAAAGGACATGTTATATGTTATCGGTGTAAACAACCGGGTCATTATAAAAATCAGTGTACCAACAGCAATAATACTGAAGATAATAAGAAAACAAAGCAACCTAGACACAGTAACGCATTCAGTGCGGTGTTTTTAAACGGTAATTTCAGTAAATACGACTGGTACATTGACTCTGGTGCGAGTGTTCACTTGACTGCAAACGATGATTGGATGGAAAATGTTACATATCACGAGATGAAACATATTTGTGTTGCTAATAATGAAAAATTGCAAGTAATTTGTTCGGGCGATGTGACCATTGTGACAAAAACTGAACAATGTGAATTTAAAATTCCAGTCAAAGGTGTTTTATGTGCTCCAGGATTGACTACTAACCTATTGTCAGTGAGCCAGTTAATAAAGTCCGGAAATAGTGTTCAGTTTACCAAGGATGGTTGTGAAGTATACAATCGGAATGATGAATTGGTGGCCACAGCTATATTAATCAATGGGGTATATAAATTGATTATGCCTGAGAGTGCAGTAGCTAATTTATCTGTATCTGGCTATACATGGCATCGGAGATTGGGCCATGTTAATAGTAATTATCTTAATAAGATGAAAAGTGCTGTTGAGGGAATGAAACTTAAAGAAAAAGTTGTTCTTGATAAGTCATCATGCACAATATGCTGTGAGGGAAAGCAGTGCCGTCTCCCATTTACAAGTGAAGGTTCAAGAAGCACAGAATTGTTGCAACTAATTCACACAGATATTTGTGGACCTATGGAGTGTGAATCTTTAGCGGGTTCAAGGTACTTTATACTATTCATTGATGATTTTAGTCGAATGATACATGTATATTTTATCAAGAATAAAAGTGAAGCGCTCAGATGTTTTATAGAATTTAAAGCAAAGGTTGAGAAACACACAAATAAGAAAATTAAAATATTGAGAAGTGATAACGGCTGTGAATATTGCAATAAAGAATTTGACTCATATCTTAAGAATGAAGGTATCATTCATCAAAGAAGCAATCCATACTGTCCTGAACAAAATGGTTTGTCAGAACGGAATAACCGCACAATAACAGAGAAAGCCAGGTGCTTGTTATTTGATGCGAATATGGGTAAAGAGTTCTGGGCAGAAGCAACAAATACTGCAGTTTACCTACAAAACCGCACAGTACTTCCTGCTTTAAATGACAGAACACCTTACGAAGTATGGACTGGTCGTAAACCAGATATAAGCCATTTGAGGATATTTGGTAGTAAGGTTATGGCACATATAGCTAAAGAGAAGCGTAAAAAGTGGGATAGAAAGTCGATGGAACACATACTAGTGGGATATTCTGATGACATAAAAGGATACAGGATATATAATCCTAAAACTAAATGTGTAACGACAAGCCGAGATGTCATAGTTATGGAAACTGACAAGAAAGACATTGAAGTCTCTATTCCAATCAAAGAAAAAGATAAAAATACATCTTCAGTGGGGGACGCTAATATGAATGATATGTCAACGTCAATTGAATTACCTACAGATGAAGATACATTTCAAGAAAAGATGGATAGTTCAGATGATACTTACGTTCCGAGTGATTATGATGATGCTAATAGTTCTCCTGAGCAGCTGACTAGACCTAGAAGAAACATTAAAATGCCAGAAAGGTATGGGTGGTCAAGTATGATGAATCCTGAGGAAGCATTTGACGATGCTAGTGGATTGAGTCTAGAGGTGGCTCTACAGGGAAAAGAAAAGGAACAGTGGTCAAAGGCGGTGAAAGAAGAACTTCAGTGTTTTGAAGATAATAATGCATGGGAGTTGGTTGATATGCCAAAAGGTGGTGAAACTATAGTGAAGTGTAAGTGGGTGTTGCGTAAAAAAGTGGACAGTGACAATAACATTCGTTACCGTGCTCGCTTGGTAGCCAAGGGCTATATGCAAAAGCAAAATGTGGACTATTCAGAAATCTTTTCACCGGTGGTAAGACATTCAACTTTAAGATTAATGTTTGCGTTGTCTGTTAAACTTGGATTAGATGTAACACATCTTGATGTTAAAACAGCATTTTTGAATGGGGATCTTGAGGAGACAATTTACATGCAAATTCCAGAATGTTTACCAATTTCAGAATGTAATAATAATAAGGTGCTTAAATTAAATAGAGCCATTTATGGTCTTAAGCAATCCTCAAGGGCCTGGTATAAAAAGGTTGATGAATGTCTTGTTAACAGTGGCTATAAACGCAGTAAACTAGAGCCTTGTTTGTACATTAAAAGTAAAGATAAAATGAAAACAATTGTTACATTATATGTAGATGATTTCTTTGTGTTTTCCAATGATATGATTGAGTGTGATAATTTGAAAAATATGTTAGCTAAAAGATTTAAAATAAAAGATTTAGGACAAGTCAAAGAGTGTCTAGGTATGTCTGTCAACATTGATAAAGTTAATGGTACAGTTACTCTAAGTCAAGAAAATTATGTTAATCAGTTATTAAGTAGATTCAACATGACAGAGTGTAAACCAGTTGATACACCGTTAGAGTGTAAATTAAATATTAACTTAAAAAATAATAAGTGTGATAGTCAAGTTCCTTATCAACAACTGATTGGTGGGCTAATGTATCTAGCAGTAATGACCAGACCTGACATTGCCTATTCAGTAAACTTTTTAAGTCAATTCAACAATTGCTATAATAGTGAAACTTGGGCTTATGCTAAACGTATTTTAAAATATTTAAAGAAAACAAAACATTTTGGTTTAAAATATACTAGAGATGGTAACACAAAATTAGTGGGTTTTGTTGATGCTGATTGGGGAAGCAATGTCATGGACAGAAGGTCTTATACAGGTCTATGTTTTAAGTTATCTGGTAGTGTTGTGTATTGGGAGGCAAAAAAGCAAAAAACTGTTGCGCTCTCAAGCACTGAAGCTGAGTTTATGAGTATAACTTCAGCATGTAGGGAGGCTATATATTTGTATAATTTGTTGAAAGAGATAATTAATGAGTCACATACAATTACTTTGTTTAATGACAACCAGGGTGCGCTCAAGCTGTCTTCAAGTAATAGTTTTAATAGTAGAACTAAGCATATTGATATACGCTATCATTTTTGTAAAGAGTGTGTTGAAAATAAATTTGTTAATTTGAAGTACTTGGAAACAGCTGAAATGCCTGCTGATCTGTTTACCAAAGCATTGAAAAAGGTCAAGCATTATTACTTAATGCAGTTGTTAGGTATACAAGATATTAAGTAATAATTGTTTAGTTAAATGTAAAAATTTGTTTCATATTTCATTATTTTGATAAGTGGGGGTATTAAACCGGTATCAAAATAATATATATTCTGTATTTATTGTCTATGTGTTGATGTATGTACTCTGCTGTTTGTGATGCTTTGTTAAGAAGAAATAAAGTTGTCTATGTCTCTCTCTCTCTCTGGAAACCTCGTTTTATTAACAATTCCTATAAAAATAACAACATATAAATTGAATAAATATTATGCATAATGAATGCATGTTGTTATTGTTATTTGTTACAACGCATAATGTTATTTATTGTACATCACTAGTCATAACGAATTGACATGACTGTGTCAGGAACGCATAGTTAGCGCGGCCAGATTATAGTGAAAGTAAACATTATGATTGCGTAGGCGTAGGAATATGATTGGCTGCAGTTTACATAATTGTTCTTTTGCAAGATTTTAATTACTTCGACTAGATTTTATCGACCAATTATTTTAATTTATTAATCGGTTGATTGACTACATATGTATTTTACTGACATAAAACAGCTCAAATGGAGAGAGCAGTAATAGAGTGTGAAATTTTGAAATAAAACCGAAGTCAGGGTGAGTATTAAAATCACTATTAAAAATTCTATTAATGAAATTGTTAACGTTTTTTTCTAACGAATGGTTTTAATGCAACTTACACCTATCTTGTAATTGTAAATTACATAATTTAAACAGTGTATAATACGTACGTACCTACATATACTTATAAGTAAAACACTAATGCGAGACTCAGGCCACCGGTTGTAGTTATTGTTCACTCCAAAAAAGAAACTAATACACTTAATAAAAAATAAACTAAATCTTCTTGAAACAGTTATAATTTGAACCGCAAACTCATTAATCTGCCTATCTGAAGCAACTGGTAAATAATTTCAAATGCGCACATAACCACACTACTTAACTAATGTTATTGCTTCGTAATTATTACGAAGGTTACTGGTGGAGAATGTAATAACGACCATTGAAACCGAGGGACAAAAAACATGAACGACTATTACGCCTAACGAATAATAAATAATACCTAGGGTACCTACCTATGTACTTATTGATATCCGATAATTAGGTATCTATAGTAATGAAGGATTTCTCATGAAATCCCTCATAAAAGATTTTTCATTCTTTTTAATTCTAGCCCATAATTACCTAACTAATATCTACTTTTATTGCTTAAATGATTGAATATTTTAGAATTCGCAATTAAGTAAAAACTCCTCTAATTACCTACAGTAGCCTCCTTTAATAGGATTTTCGTACGTAACCGTTATGAATAATAAAATCTGAAGTGTAGGTGTACTGTACCTAGGCCTAGGTATCTATCTAAACTCAAGGTAGGTAATTACTGTAATTAGGTAGGCACCTATTTTTTCGGTGATGTAAAACTTTTGAACTAAGAAATTAAGTTGGAATACTTCTAAATGTATCTCTTTGATCTATTATGTATCTCATTACGAACAAATAGGTGAGTAGGTATTTAATTTTAATTAGTTATCTACTCCTGGAAGAGCTTATTTAACAACTTAAATGGAAACTTTGAACACTTTGAGCTTTTTATTGTGCTTCCTTCCAATTTCACTGATATTCTATCGATATAATTTTTTGGGTTTTATTAACAAAGAAGCAAATAAACGAACTGCCACCCGGGGTCAAAAGGCCACTGAGGTCTGTGAACTTCTCTAAATGACTTAAAATAGACCGGAGCACCCGTTGTACTAGGTCTTTAAATCGTTTAAATTGCTTGATAAACATATTTTTGTGACTACAGTGAGTGAGTCAACAGCCATTTATCTTTTGCGCTGTTTTTACAAGGCTGAGCTGAATACCGTGTTACTAACGCACAGGTACCTACATACCTCCAAAATACGCAAAATCAAATCAGCAACACGTATTCACTAACTTCTCCATGAATTTCATTTTCAGGAAAAAAAATGTTTCCCTTTTCGTGTCTTTCGGCGGTAAGTTGGAACAGCATAATTCCTAATATTACAAACAGCTGAAATGCTTATTTTCAGCCCAATTTTAAGAGAAAGAATAGGTACGGTCTACTACATTAATTAGGAAGGGTTTTCTTTGAAAAATGGCCTGTACGAAGTAAACATTTTTATAAAAAGCGGAAGGGTGATAAATCTTAATTATTTTAATTGCGTCTTTTAATTTCTGAATTAAGCATAACTTCTTGTGTGGTCCAAGTATTCCTGTTTGGATTAGACACCCTTCATGATCGTGATTAGAATATGAAATTGAGAAGATTATCGCACCTACACATGGAAGATAATAAATATGATAATCAAAGTGGAGTTTCAATATTATCAATAGGACATAACACGAGTGAAGCACGTGGGATAATAAACACAGGAAGCGTAACAAAAATCACGAAGCCACGGAAATTTGTTCACTCAATATAAACATCAAGGCTGACATTGCATATTCCATGCATGCTCTAGACATTGGCGTCTCAACTCCCAACGCGCTTTTGCATCAAAAATAGCTACCGAAGACGCGCTACACGCAAGTTTACGGTGCTCACCGTCCACATCGGCTGTGTGTTTGCAGTGGAAATTAATAATGCCGATGGTCTTGCGAATGGTTTTCCGCGCGCCATTGTATTTTATATTTCTCGCTTATTGGTAATTCGAAGTTTATTGTGGTGCCGGTGCCGTTGTTATGGTTCGGTATCGGGGACATCGGCGATCGCTGTCAACGAACTAGTCGTTCGAAGATCCACCATCTTTGGCAGCGGAAGTAGCGGCGGATGTCCCGGCAATGGGTGAGTGGAGTGGCATATGAATGCTTAACAACAATGCTCGGAGCCTCGTTCCCACATTTTCTATTCGTCCCGTGTCCCACCGAAAGTTTGTTCAACCTTTAATTTTTTATCGAGATTTATATCGATACGCGCTCCGACGTCTGTTGCAGGTATCTTATTATCTGCATATACATATGTAGTTAGTAGGAGTCGGTCGATATATTATTCGGACCGCATTACCATTCATAGTCTATTAATGCCTTAGTCTTATCCTGGATACAGAGGCGTGAAGTATTTTTTAATAAAACACTTGAACTTACCTACTTCAATAAATGCGTGTACTTAATCTTTGTATCTCAAGATATCTATTTAAAGATTATTTTTTCAGTAGGTGTATAAGACATACAAACATATAGTTATGGACTTTCGACGTAAGTACTTTCCTACTTAATTTACCTATGTCATCTTAGTTCTGTTTAACTAGGTAGGTACATCGAAGGCCTACCTATTCCGTATAACATTAACCCAGTGTGTGCATGTATGGATGACATTGAAAAGAAGGTACTGTTAGTTGTGTTGTGCGTGCCTAACGTTGCTGCGGTCCCGTTCCGTTAAACAATGCGTTAATTACAACTTTATTATTCTTTGTTTATGCTGCTTGCTTCATTAAATCATAATCATCCAATTTGGTGCCCATTTTCTTATTCTTGGCTAAAGGGCGTATGCATTACAAATTTAAAGAATCAAACAGGTTTCACAGCTTTGTTACATAAATGGGATTGAAATTGTTATTATTGTGAAGACTAAAATAATTATTTATGTGATTTTAATATTACATCACTGATGATTATTGTTATGATTTAAAGCGATACTTATAACTTGTTAGTACAATTTTTATCATTGTATAGAAATTAACGTCAATGCGTACCTAAATGTAGAGTCGTAGTTAACGTAAACAATCTAGTGAATAAATATCCGTTTGTAATAAAATTATTATTTGTGCCTGTCAGAAATAACTTTAAGATGATGATTTATATCTATTCATAATTAATTTTATCAAAATAAAATTAGGTTTGATAAATAGGTAAGTAGGTAGGATAGTTAACATATAGGTACTTAAAGTTATGATCATATTCACTAAGGCTCTAGACAGACGGACCGCATTTCAACTGCAATCCAACGGCAAATTGCAGTTCAGGTGCAGTTTGAATGCAGTTGACACGACTGCAATAGTACTTACATGCAAACCAAACGCGCAGTCCGATTGCAGTTCAATTGCAGTTTGGTTTGGTTTGGTTGCGCGTTTGGTTTGCAGTTCTATTGCAGTCGTGTCAACTGCATTCAAACTGCACCTGAACTGCAATTTGCGGTTGGATTGCAGTTGAAATGCGGTCCGTCTGTCTAGAGCCTTAAGAGGAAAATGTTTTATTCTCTATAATCTACTAAATTACTTCCGGATGCTTATTTCTGTACCGTTACCTAAATTAAATTAAAAACATCCGTTGAATCATATCGATACAGTTTCCGTAAAACAAGGTACCTATACTAGCGGCACGCTATGATGGCCGGTTTGACACATTACAATAGTGATGTGGAATGTCAATTTATTCTCGAACAAAAAACAATTAAGTTTTGTTTTTGTACCTGATTAAATAGGTTTAATAAAACAAAAATGTAAATGTTTATTTAATTTATTTGAACGAACTGAATATTTGAATGAAAATGAATATACATACTTTATATGCACACAAGAAACATATGAATACAAAAGATACCAAAAAAGGTGCCACAAAAGGCCATAATTAATCAGATTCGTCCATACTACTATTTTCACTGTCGTCACTGCTATCATCACCTACATTAATAATTATATGTTCGTTTTCTATAATATTATCTATTTTCACATCTCTTTCATAATCTTCCCTTATTAATTTAACAGTTCTATTCACAAGTACATTCACCCCTTAAATGGTGCAAACTGATTTTTCTACACTTGTATACATTTTAGAAATCAATTTAATAAATAAATTTTGAGTCCTAAACCTAAAACTACATTCGATAAAATTTATGAATCTCTGCACATCACTATCGTCAATAAAGTAATACAATTATTTCCTTCAAAGTCGTTATCAATTAATACGGAACTTCATGAGCGGACAAACGTCAAACCGGCCATCATAGCGTGCCGCTAGTATAACAATAAAAATATATTGCGATATTTATAAATCTCTATCTAAGAACTGAGCATAGAAATGAGGGCAACCAGTGGTCAGTCTTATATTATACCCTGTCACGTTAATACAATATACTTACATCTACAGTGCGTGTTCGTTTGTGCATCTGGTATTTCTCGAATAATACAGGAAACTGATGATCTTCGAATTTAGAACAATGATTGAGGCTATTGTGATCCAATCCATTGTTTATCTGTTTCTGCTCGACCCGAAAACTGATATAACACTATTATTTGGTTTTAAAACAAATAATGGTGTACAGCGTCTGTATAGATTAAATGCATGAGTAATGAGCGTGTAGATTGAGTATAAAAGTAGGAACATACAGAATAGTCTACAATCTAGGTCATGCTTTGTAAGTACGGATTATTTGTAAAATATACCCACACCTAATAATTTAATAACATTGAAGAGTAATAATCATACAATAATTAATAACTGTGACTGTTGCATTGAAGTATTGACGATTTTGTAGCCTGGCCCTGCTTGCGGAGCGGAAGATCCGATTTCGATTCTCGGCTAGGACAGATATTTGTATGAGACGTAAATGTTTGTATTGTATTGATTGTTTATGACGCGTTATATTATGTAGTGTCTATGCCACACAGGGAATCCGAGCTGGGTTATGGATGTCTAATAAAATAAATAAATGTTAGGTACTACCTATCTCTGCGTGCAAGTATACGTTCCTGCTATGCAACAAAGAAAATTGCTGTGAAGAGTTTGTTCCGCCTTTCTTCTCTCCTCAAAAAATATAATAGGTTTGCAAAACGGCGGTAATTTCCAAAAATTACGTTCATAAGTAAATTTACAAAATAACATAAGTGAATAATTAATTTTGAATTTGAAAATGAATTGTTCTGTACCGCAAATAATAATAATAATAGTAACGCTAAATATCAAAGGTAGCTGTAGCGTAAACATAGAGAGCGTAAATTACTTGCAACAGACATTAATTTAGATAATAGACGACGAGGTCACAAAATCAAATTAGAAATTATTCTTTACAATTTTGTTATGAAAAATAATTTATGTTCCCACACGCGTAATATGTCTTTTGTGTTCTCATAAAGACGTTACCTTGATAAAAATAACACAAATAACTACCTAAATTAAGGATTTCTAAAAAAGTAGGTATAATAAATAATATGAAATGGTTTAGTGCCTAGTGCCTACCTCGTGTTTGTTGTAAAAGATATCAGTATCCATGAACCTATAATGGATTTACGGCGCTACAATGCTTATGTATGTACTAGCTTTTCGCCCGCAGCTTCGCTCGCGTAGACTACACCATTTTGGTAAAATAAATGTATTCGTTGCATTTCCGGAGAAAATGTACTTTATATTAATAATAATAACGCTACACACTCATAGCTCAAAATTTCAGCTCTGTAGCTCAACTTTATAGGCAGAGCGATGATGAGTGAATCAGTCAGGAAGTCACTTATTATTTATATGTATTAGATATTTCAAAAATTCTTTAATAAATGATAAAAGTTTTTAATAATTATTATGAAAAGCTAACTACTTGCCAAAGAAGACTGTATTCGTTGCAGTTACAGAGATAATGTACTTTATATTGGGAACTGTATCTTCTCTTTATTCCATATCCCGTGGGAAAATCAAGAAACCATGAACCTTGTGTGCGAAAATTCAAGTAGATAGTATTTATAGTTACGTAGTTAAGTTAATTTTCAATTAAAAAAACAAACACCTTTTTCCCTATCCCGTAGGAATTTCGAAAAATCCTCTCTTATCACTTGCCTACGTTACATACCTAATCTATGTATGTGCAAAATTTCAGCTCTGTACCTCAAATGGTATAAGGCAGGGCGATGATGAGTCAATAAGTCAGGCAGTCCATTTTTATATATTAGATAATACAGTCAACGTCCCTATTAGTGTTAACATGGTGTTAGCGTTAACACGGGGTTAGCGTTACCACGGGGTTGGCGTTAACACGGGGTTAACGTAACCACGGTGTTAGCGTTAACACGGGGTTAGCGTTAACACGTAGTTAAGGTTAACACGGAGTTAGCGTTAACACGGGGATAGCGTTAACACGGTGTTAGCCTTAAGACGGGGTTGGCGTTAACACGGGGTTAGCGTTAACACCGGGTTAGCGTTAACACGGGGTTAGCGTTAACGCGGTGTTAGCGTTAACACGGGGTTAGCGTTAACACGGAGTTAGCGTTAATACGGTGTTAGCGTTAACACGGGGTTAGCGCTAACACGGGGTTAGCGTTACCTCGGGGTTGGCGTTAACACGGGGTCAGCGTAAACACGGTGTTAGCGTTAACACGGGGTTAGCGTTAACACGGTGTTAACGTTAAAACGGGGTTAGCGTTAACACGGTGTTAGCGTTAACACGGGATAGGAATGTTTTTTATATATTCGATTTTAAGGAGTGTGACTTAAAATATACATAGACCTAAAAATATAATATATTACATTTTTATTTTTATAAATAGCGTAGGTATTTTTAGAATGATAGAAAAACCCGTCCTTAATGGGAATATTTGATGATTTTATTTCCATTTTTCAAGCGGCATTATGATTGACCGATATAGGGACTTGAGCTTTAAAACTTAGGTAGTGAATTTTGTATTTTTGAATCGCTGATGATGCGTTTTGCATTTTTACAAAAGGAGACCAACAACTTTCTTAAGGACCTTGGGCCTGGAATATAAACATGCATGAGACATCGCTTTTTACATCGAGGATATTGTTTTCACATTGTGCATATTCCATTTTTGCAGAAAATTATGGGAATAATAAAATATACTTAGTCGTCTTACGCACCGCGCACACATACTAGTATCTACTTTAGTCGTTTAGTGGTATGATATCTTTATTTTTAAATATGAAATGGATGTATTAAAATATGCAAAATTATTTGAGGGTATTGAACAAGCTGTTCGCTCCAGGCCCAAATCTGATGTTCTCCTTTGACGACCTGTCATAGTAGGCGAGGAACATTATTAATCATCTAATTAAATAAACTTATTGCTGACGTACCTACGCTTTTATTTAATTTTTGATACACATGTACTCTACCTACTTGGTTAAAGTTACGTTACCTTTATTACATTAGCATAATGAGCGTTACTTGGCCGTATGCGATACCTAAGTACGATAAGCGATCGAGAATGGTTCGTACTCGTAACAGACATGGATCGAAGTGATATTTGTATGCCTTGCACACATGCGACCAACCAATATGCTGATTATGGGTCAACATGTAAAGATGGGCATTATGTCCACCGCGTAGCCGCGGCTTAGATACAATTGGCTGCTTCCGCTTGCGTCGAATTAATTCACTGTACACGGGCTCGCTACTTACACATCCGCGATGTCTCCTCCCATGATTCGAGATTAGCTGCCATTAACATTGTCGGAGTTAAATGTAATGTGTGATAAACTCGGTTCACGTTATACCTACCTACCTACTCAGAGGTTTAATGATTACCTGATTACTGGAGTAGTCAACACGGTACAGGTAAGTATACCGGTATAATACTCTACATACCTAGGTACCTATAGATACCATAGGCAAAACCACCACCCACAGCCAGTATGTTCTGATTAACTAATTACAAAGGAAATTATTGTTTTATTCATTATATTAAAGGGAGATTTAATTAAATTATTTTATATAACAAGATTTTCTCGAGTACAAATTAATTGCTCAACATTATACCTAAATATTTCGTCTCTGCACCCTAACTCATGTCTACCTACAATGACCTACATGATACCGTGCCGCGACCTAAATGTTATAAATAAATATGTATGCCTATGTAAAACCAAGCATTGAGAGCAATGAATAATGTAATGTGTGTCAAACTGCGATGTCCTTCCAGATAACCTGTTAAATCTACGTAGGTACTGAGCATCTGTAGGCGACACGCGTAGAGCCGTAGATGTTCCTGTTTTCTCGCATATTGAGAAATGAAATCATTGTGCTGTGCTCAGGCTTAAGATTATATCTCCTTTTTTGTCTATGCTGTAATGATAGTAATCCTAAAAAATCTCAATGTTACTCAATATTAACTTGCGGTATGAAGTGGAAAAGTAGGCAACCCAAATTTTTTATATCATAAAAATCTCCTTTGCGTGAACGAAGTGGCGGGCTTAGCTCGTATGAAATAATTACCTAACTATGCAAATCAATCTCCTTTTAGCTTCCTCGATAGATGAACTTTCCAAAATAAAATTATTTTTTCAAATCTAACCTGTAGGTTCTGCGATAAGCCCGTTCAAATGAATTCTCTTCAGCTTTATAATAATTGAACAGATGATTATTATAAATGAAGTACTTACCTATCGAGTCAAAACGAAATCCTGAGCTGTGATGTTATGATATATTTGATAAATTATCCGTTCACAATTACAAGCTCCAAATATCATAAGATTTGTGTGTGTAATGTGTGATTTTAATCACTCCTGTTGCGCGTTCTCCGTACCGAAACCATCACCTCCAGATATGCAGTCACTGGGCGTAAAATAAACTCGGTGCGCATTCCGTAAATACGCAGCGGCTTTTGAACTCTACTACCTAACTACATTTAATTATAATGACAATAATGTTCATCAGACATATTGTATTAAAAACAACCTATATCAATACAGGTGTTTTATCATGATATTTAAGTACTTAGAACTAGATGGTACAAAGCAAACTTACTTACCTCTTATACAAAGCTTGTAATATACCTACCTACTTAACTATCTTAGTACTTTTACTAAGATAGTTAAGTAAGATAGTACTTAACTATCTTAGTAGAATTCTAAACTAGAGCATTTCCGTGCCCCCAGATACCTTACGCCTGTCGTCTCTTGTGCATTCTTCAGCAGGGTGCTCTAGCTAGAGTCTAGAGCGGCAGAGAATGGATTGAGTATTGGGGAAGTAGGTATGTAATTCCACAAACCCCAAAACCTTGTTTCTAGTAATAACCTGTTTTAATAATGTCGTTGTACCAGTAGCATGACTAATTAGTTAATCTGTACTAATTACGACGTTTGTTCTTTAAACAAAACATAATTTAATTTTGTTGTCTCAGACAAAACGCGTTGCGTAGCAATAGTAATTAACATTGATTAACCTCGTTCTATAATGGAACTTAGGTACGATACCTACGTACCGTAGGAACGGACGCTAAGGGGACCACTTATAGCTGGAATTGGTATAAAATGCAGTCCTTAAATTCCATTTAAGTGTGGCTACATCTGTCTGTACAGTTTGTTGTCCGTTTGTCCTTTGTCTTGAGGAACAAGAACAAGCTCTGTAGCAGCAGATGCAACATACAGTCGCCCCAACATCTGGTAAAGTTTTTTTGCTTGCGCTAACACAATCAGGGTGTTTCTAAGTTTAATGAGAAATGTCGCGTTCATGTTTCTGAAGGGTCCCTTCTGCTCTATATTACCATCTGACACGATGGTAATATTTGAGAAATGTTTTTAATTAGAAAATGAAGATTGTTTTTCGTGTTAGGGCATACCGTAAACATTATTCCTGTATTTTTAAAATTGCATATAAACTATTTGAGGAACCTGAAAGGGTAAAATGTCTGTGTCCAATTTACTAACAGTGATTAAAATAAATTTAATGTGAATTATAAATTATTTTTTACTTTGTACATAGGTACTCTTTGCGCCCAGTGCATAAACGAACCGGTACCTAGAGCCAACATCCCGATAGGGTAAAACGGTACCGCCATCGAATATGAATGAACTTCCACATCAACAATGTGCGACGTTTATTTACAAACAGTAACGGTAGCGACCAAAACGGACGCAGCACACGCCACGCTGCAGCACTCAAATTAAACCGGGCGCAGACTCCCCTGCTCATAAACGTACACGTTGATTTCTAAGCTTCGGGACGTTTCCGGCTCGCGCGTGCTACGAGCGAGAGCCAGATGCCAAAAAAGGATCAATAACCATTGGAATGTGGCTAGATAATAATATGTAACACTCTGAATCTGTTCGGTAATTTTCATCAATGTAGGTACGCTCTGAACCCATGTCTAGTAAAATTTCTAAATTATGATCTGGTGAATCGAAGAAATAATCTATTTTTTATATTACAATTACTTAACAACAGACTGGCATAAACGGACGGTTTATTTTCTACGTTAACGCGGACCTACGCTATTAGACTACCTACCTACTTGCTAATGTATTACGCTCAGCTTCACTAATCCTGCCCCCAAACAAACGAACACTGAAAGTTCAAGCTTTTCCGCCACCGCTCTCCGGTGTCAGAAAGCTTCCCTTCCCTGTGAAAGCGCACGTGTGTCGTTTCCACCTTCCACCTGCGCGCGCGCACGCCCCGGCCCGAGATAGGCCGCAGAGTCCGCCGCGCTTTCGGCGGGATGTGTCGTGTGTGACGGTATCCTGCGACGCTCAACCATGGGACCACAATTCGACTTCTGTCTACGCGCGACCAGTGAGTGGTGTTCTTTCCTGTATTTGAGAGACATATTGTTTTGATTTTTATATGCATAACAAGATTTTATATGGGTACCTCTATGTATATATTTATTAATATATCTATGTAGGTATAGTATGGTTATAGACATTCTTTTTTTGGGTACTATAATAGTACTCAATTACTCTTATGTTTTAATTGGTTCCAAAAGCGTCTCTCGCCTATTTTTTTATTTATGAACTGACACTTATTTGTACATTAAGTATAATAAACTAGCTGTTACCCGCGACTTCGTCCGCGTGGTTATGAAGATATGCATTACTATTAGGTAAGTTGTTTAACGCAATTTTTTTTATACTCCAGTCACTCGCAATGCTTAACACACTATGTAACTTTTTAAAACTACCATTAAATAAAGGACATTGCCCACTTTGTATGGGCGTTTTGGCTGAATCGTGGACAGCTACAATAATCATAATTATGCGATAGACCTAACAGATTAGAGTAATTATAACCAGAATATACAAATTATGTTGTATCCAAGTGGATATGTAATATAATTATAAACCAGGGTTTAGATTTTGCAAATAAGACACATTATTTCAGTCATTTCTCTTATTATGATGTCAAAATATATTTTTTAAGAACTGGGCACGTACGTGTATTTATGTTTTGTCGGTACTTTCCCCAGCCCAAAATCCATGATAAATGAACTCTACTGTTCCACGGCCATGCACATAATTTCCATCCGTAGCCAACGTTAATTATAATCAGGGCCCCGTATACTTACTTATAAATTTTCATACTAAGTCCAGAAAAGAGAAAATTTCATCAGATCATTTTTAATTGTAATCGAGAACATAAATGTACCTACTTATTTTCATTCGTCTAAGTCTAGAATTGAAAAATTTCCATAGAAACTTCACCCTCCCATTTCACCCTCTTAGGGGTTGATTTTCATAAAATCCCGTCTTAGTGAGCACTTAAATTGTAATCGAGAACATATGTACCTATTTTCATTCGTCTAAGTCTAGAATTGAAAAACTTCACCCTCCTATTTCACCCCCTTAGGGGTTGAAATTCATAAAATCCCGTCTTAGTGAGCACTTACATTGTAATCGAGAACATATGTACCTATTTTCATTCGTCTAAATCTAGAATTGAAAAATTTCCATACAAACTTCACCCTCCCATTTCACCCCCTTAGAGGTTGAATTTCATAAAATCCCGTCTTAGTGAGCACTTACATCCTTAAAAGAACCCGCATGCAAAATTTCACACTCCTAGCACTTGTAAGTAGTTTCTGAGATTTTGTGATGAGTGAGTGAGTGAGTCAGTGACCTTTCGCTTTTATATATAAAGATAAAATACTTTGTTTAATAGATATAAAAAACGTATTGCCAAATTGTTGGAGAGAGTACCTACTTAATATAAAGTTGTATGACTTGTATGATATTCAAACCTTGTTAGGACTTTAATTTGTCCGTAATAAGAATTTGTCGTATTACTCACTACCTGAAACTGAAGCGTGCGTATCTGCATCTTTCCCGCCTTATTATTCTTCAGACATATTTCGTTACCTTCCGAGAATTCAGACTGATTCAGAGGGCACATGTGAAGGACACCTGAGCAGATCGCTTATGTTCGGTGTACCTACATAAAATCAGCTAATTATAGATCGAAATCATCCTTTTATTTGATTGTAGGTACCTACATAAAAAAACTTGGAGGTACATAGGTAGGTATCTACTAATCGTATTATTAATAAGTAAGTACTTATTTTTATTTCCTCTACAAGCAGCTTTAAATTTAATGATACAATTATATTTCAACTTAGTCAATATTATCTACTAAAATACATTTATGTAGGAACTTAATTAATAAATCTATGATCGTATGAGTTATCACTTGCCCGTAGCATGTTAATGCCCCAGTCTCCGCACATAAATCAAATCAGTGTAAGACATTCCGTCAAGCATAAATAACTAAATTTAGATACATTAATGGTCTGGATGTTTGTCCAGCATTGTTCGCTTGTTTTTGTGCGCCACATGTCCTCAGGGTAAGGACTGCCCCTTCATCCTGCCCTCGACATTACGGGACAAATATAATCGCCACACATGCGGGCACAAAAACCATTCAAAGTATCAAAAAGCTCGAGTGTCTGACTAAATCAGTGTCAAATTTTTAGTAATATTTTGTATTAATTCGTATTTTATACATGCCAGATTTTTTACCACCTCAAAAAATTACCCTTTTTTATAGTAGGTACGAGTACCTACCTAACGGTAGATACGTAGAAAGAAAACATTTACCACAATAATAAAAAAGGACTTTCTGATATTAGTTTTAAGTTTTGAACTTATTTTTTATGTAGTACTTATAGAGCTATTTAGGATGTAATTAAATAGTGAAACCCACATTTAATATTTATGTATCTACCTTACATCGCACGTCGCGGCGCAGCTAAATATTTCAGTTACTTACACGTCTAATACCAAACCACTGTCTAAAAATACACCGTATAAGATTAAACAGACCTACATAACATGCATTTTTCCAAGTACCTAGTTCAATCTGAGTAGGTGTTTAACTAGTGTAATTACTAAATTATAAGACTATCCCATCCCATATGAGAACGGTGGCTAAGTATGGCGGAGTCGGGACGAAGATTGCTTTCAATTCGCATTTTCCGGCTCACAAAAGTAGGTTGCCGTACTCTGCCCCCAGTGGACGTAATGGAGAGCCGTTACGTTAGTCCATTGGCGTTATTGAATAATTCTCGCGTAGCGCAGTCGCACGCCACTGGCCACTGCACGACACCGCTCCTCTGAGGTCCTGTCCCCTCGCAATGATCCTCGGTACATTAGATCACTCTCATCCTGTTGATTGCTGATAAGGAGCTATTCGTAGCAATAAGATTCGAACAATTCAACACATAAGCTGCTACGACTTAAACATAATCTTTGTTTCAGATAACCCATCGTACTTCGCGTTTCCAGATAAAGATGTACCTGACAATGCTGGTTCTCTTGCCTCCGGAGCTGAACAATGCTCTCGTTCGGCTCCAGCTAGGACGTGGAGTGATGGGGTTCGGCCGCTTACTTCACCTCGCCGGAGAGAGCCCGAAAGCCCCAGAAGAAAGGAATTCAGAGCTCTCCTACGATCCCTTTCAGCTAAGGAACCGGAACAAGCTGAAAGATTCTTAAAAGGCGAACCAAGACCTGGAGATTGTGCCCCTGGCGACATGAGACACACTTTTACTGCTCCAAGGATAAAGTAAGTTATCCCAAAATTTCATAACAATAATTCAAAAACATCAAAACATTTTAAATAAATAAAAAATGTTATTTCACGACATTATTTTTTTCCGCAGCTCTATCTTACATTAATAGATCATAGAAAATTCATCGCGTTCGATTTATACCGTAAATATCATCCCATAATTTGGAAACAACAAAAGCGTAATCAGTACCAACTTCCTGTTAGGGGAGTTTTTATAGTTGCTTTAACAAGTCATTTATGCACAGGAAGGGCAAGATTAGTGCGACAGTTGTGACGCCAGAGGGCCCTAAGGAGCGCGAAGAAGTGTTCTACACGATTCCGCTTCAGGGCAGAAGACGTCACTCGGTGGGCGGATACCTGGCAACGGGAGCCGCGGGTACTGGAGAAGTTACTACAGTGCCCAGTGAAGTGCCAAAGATGCCACCGCCAAGGTTCAACCAAGTAGATGACGAATCTGTCAAAAGAAGACGACCAAGAAATTTTTCGTTTAGAGGTAAGTTGATTTTACATTACTCGAAAGTATTCTCTCAAGTTGACAACGTAAATAGCCGGTCAACGTTTACACGAGTTATAAGGACGACATTTATGCATCTCAGCGATGCGTTGCTGGAGAAGAAAGAAATAAAATATTTATTTATTTAAATTATTTAGTTACTAACTATTATTTATCTATCTTGATTTCATGATTTACAAATGTGCTAACTAGTCTTAAACTATACTGCAGTGTTATATGAAATTGATAAGAAATGCGTTTCTCCTACTGAGAACCAATTCAAATGATTTCACTTAACTATTGAGTGAGAAAGTTTTAAGAATGCACTTAGCGAACTGGCGTTTTTTACCTATACTAGTAGGTACCTATATTTTAATATTAAAGTCTTTTTTAGGGTTCCGTACCCAAAGGGTAAAACGGGACCCTATTACTGAGACTTCGCTGTCCGTCCGTCCGTCTGCCACCAGGCTGTATCTCATGAACCGTAATAGTTACACAGTTGAAATTTTCACAGATGATGTATTTCTGTTGCCGCTACAACAACAAATACTAAAAAACAGAATAAAATAAATATTTAAGTGGGCGCCCATAGTATACTTACGACGCCACAGCGATAGTTTACCTTTCGGTCCAAGAGATGGCGTTGGGCGTTATATGTGGCTACAATAAAACAAATATTTAAGTGAGGCTTTCATACAACAGACCAGATTTTTTGGCGTTTTGGCGGTACGGAACCCTGCGTGCGCGAGTCCGACTCGCACTTTGCCGATTTTCTATCTCGATCAGGAAGGGCGAAAAGTTTGATATTGTCTTGAAAGAATATATGTACGTACAGTTAAAATAAATAAATCTACTAATACTTTAACACTCAGTATCACTTACTCAATTTCAAAAGAAAGTTTAGGTAGTCATACAATCTATTATTAGGTAGATAATAATATCAGTAAGTATATCCTCGTATGGAAATGAACAATTTGATATATGACCGTAAACAATCGGGCGAAGACGTAGGGCCGATATGGAGTGACTTGGAGAGCATTGCACCCGACCTCGCAGCCCTTTCTGATAACGCGATGCATTGTCCGAAAATAAATGTGTTCCTAATAAGGAAAGCAGTTTTGATTTGAGCGGCATTTTTACTAACTTTTATCATATTAATATTATCAAAGTAGTTCCATGACGTCATTCGATTTAATTATTACGCCTTAATGCTGACTTGGGTTGAATATTATAACCACAGATCTGATGTACCTATGATTCGTTATTAGGTATACTGACTGGAGACAATAATTTTTTCATTGTTGTCAAGCAGTCTTTTTTTATTAAAAAAAACACATTCCTGGTTATCAATTGGCCAATTCCTGGTGATCAATGGGATTTTTTGACCAAATTTACTTTTACAAGTTTTTTACCTAGATAAGATTAAACGATATTTGTAGGTACATATTAGTTAATTGTCCTGTCACACTTTTATTGATAAGCTCGTTTGTTAGCTTTTGACGACATTGTCGCTTCGGCTTATCTGTGCAACACGTAAGGAATATAATCGGAACGTGTCCAGTATTTACGCGTCGTATTTGGCAATCGATAACGTCAGAGGAATATTTACACACGAACCCAAATTTGTACTAGGAGATTAGGCGTCAGTAATGGGCGATGGTGTCGCGATACTTGCGATTATGGCCGTCGCATCGTTAGGTTTTAGTATGCGAAGTGCGTGCGCGCGCGCCGCCTGACGCCAGCGCAGCCCGGCGGTCGCAGTGGCGGCGCGACGGGGCTTCGCATTCGCATCGTTGCGATCCGAGTCGGACACCTCACGCCGCGCTCGCCCTAACCGCTCTTCTCAAGCCTTGTCGTCGGTTTGGTTATTCCGCGCGCATTCTAGTGCCCCTGCAATTCAGTGCAATGTCGGACCTTTGAGCCGGGAACGAACAGTGCTGTTAGTTCGACATATTAAGACGATTTCATGGGAATAATGGCTGATACGAGTGAGTGTTTATTATAGTTAATTATATTTTATTGTGATTTTTTTATTATTTATAAATATTTTTTAAATAATAACTAGCTTTTCTTAGTTTCTTACAAATTTGTGTTAAGGGTAAATATTTTATTGTTGGCTACTATATTATAACTAAACTAGCGATCCGCCTCGGCTTCGCACGGAATCAATAACTAAGTATTTAATGGATGTTATTATACATAAAAATCTTCCTCTTGAATCACTCTATCTATTAAAAAACCGCATCAAAATTCGTTGCGTAGTTTTAAAGATTTAAGGACACAAAGGGACAGAGAAAGCGACTTTGTTTTATAGGTACTATGTAGTGATTACATTGTGCTTTACTTAAACTTACACGGATAGTAACATTCGAACTTAACGTGATTTAGTAACCGCTTAACCCAGTAATGATGTACCTACTTACGTAGGTAGTTAGGTACCTACTTCACTAACTTAAATTATTTAGCAACAGTAAATTTAAAAAAAGACAGAAACTAAGTACATAAGTGTCATATGTTTGCGATAAAGCTACTTTCTTGACTGTGTTAATGTAGATACTTAAATAATATGTCTTAATGTCTTAACTTGACTTACTTTTTATTTCAAGTTGTATATCTTATTACTTAATTTATGATTGGTGTTTTTTTAACTTAAAGGTAGTACTACCCACGTACTACTACTTAGTGTTATACCTATGGCTTCAAACCTTTAATGGCCAATAAGGGGTATGGGTCTCTAGTCTCTACCTATAACTGAAGAGGTCTAGAGATTACGCCCACAGTCTCCCCACAGTCTCTAAGAGTCTCAATTGGAAAATTAGAAAAAAGGATACATTCTTCCTTTTTTAATACAAACACTTCTTTTTTGATGTTACAGAACTGCATCACAGCGTTTCCAAATGTCCAGTTCTGTCGAAAATCAATGTCAAAGAGACAACATGTACATAGAACAACATTAGGAAACTGATTTTACTGTTGTTAGGGTGATAATGCGATGGAATTTCGTCCCTAATCGTCAAGATATAGAGGTGCATCTTTTCAAAGTCAAAACCTTTAATGTTGTGTACCCATTAGTTATGCAGTATGGCAAGACTGACAGAATAAACATGGTGTACTTTACATGCATCGGAGTGACTCCCGTAATGTGTTCGCAGTGGGAATGTAAATGCGTGACGCCTATTTTGTTCTCGACTAAACGAACAAGGATCGCTCCCATGCATTGTGCTTCTATTTAAATAATATTCTTTGTTGTTCGTATAACGCACTTTATGGCATCCGCAGATTGTGTTATCTTAGGAGATATTATTATGACGGTAGAAGAATTCTTGAGGAGTAGCTTATTGCAATTTGCAGTTTGTCTTTTAACAATTGTTTCACAATTTTGTGTACTATAAAAATAAATGGGTATTTAATATAGTTGTTTAATATTATAATGCATTTTCAGAAATCTGAGACTCGAATGAATTTTCATAAAGTCTGAAATGCAAAACTTATTATGCAGGCACTTACATAAAATCAAAATGCATTGGAATCTTTAGCGGGAGTCGTGTAAATTAATTGGACAAATAAAACTAAACTATGTAGGAAGGTGGTAGGTACTACCTGCTTACTTAAAACTAACATAGAAATTGACTAAGTAGTGGTTAGGCAGGGGCCTCACACTATTTAGTGTGGGTTATGAGCTTGAGTGTTAAGTGAAAGCCAGCACATTTGATTAATCTAATGAAAGGGCTGGATAATGAGGAAATTCCTCATACGAAGGGCTCATAAAACAATTTCGTTTAATTAACAATTTGCAAACATAGTTGCCTATTATTTTATGTGGGCACTATTTACATCTTAGGTACTTAGGTTCATTCCTATATTTAAGTATGTTTATTATTTACTTTCACTATCTTTAAAATAATAATATCCAAAGTTACAAAAGAAAAGACACAGGGAAAATTTTCAAATCCCTCTCAGATACCAAATTAAAGCAGTTTCGTTATAAATAGGTAGGTACCTACTATCGGTACTATCTACGATATTTTTTCGTTATATTTCCGATTGAATTAAATTACTTACTTAACTATTTTTTTGCCTAAAGCGACTGGTGATTGATGAAATTCTTGAAGTTTTTAAACAATTTATGACGTTGGTATTGGTACGTACCCACGCATTGATAACTGAAAGTTCATTTACCGACTCGATAGGTACCCTGACAGACAAGGATTCTTATCTAACAATGTGTGTATTTACTTAATGTGTGTATTGAAATTTGGATTTTGTTAAATTTTGGAAAGCTTGTAATGTATAAGAAATGTAAGAAAATGATTTAGCATGCCTACCGTCTTAATATATTTCACGCAACTGACAAATACGCGGTGGTACGAGTGAGTAATGTTAAAATATGGAAAAAACTGTGTTAATTGCCGAGCCAGAGCCGGATTTATGATTAAGTAGCGCGAAGCAGACAGAGGACGAAAAAGAAGAATAATACGTTTATTTTGATAACGTGAATCATGCGGACTCGATGCGTAGCGCCAGCACCGCATGGCTCCGGAATTTACCATCACGACTAAACTACAGAACATAAATGGGACGTTTAACGAAAGTTAATTATTTATTTATTCTATATTGCAAAAAAATAGCTTTTGACAACACTACGTTAAAATTTAGAATTCTAATATGATAACGCTGAAAGAAAAAAGGTAATTCACAATCGTGCTTTGATGCCAAATTACCATTCGCAATAAACACATTTTAAAAACATAAATTAACAATAGGCTACCTAATTGCAAGTAAGCGATTTCTTCTATACAATTGGCATTTGTTCTACTACAAAGATCTTAATCAAACGTGTTTCTAGGTGCTTGTTTTAAATCCTCTTTACTCCTACAGGAGGGACATGCCCATCAAAGCGTGCTTATTACTAATATTTGGCCTACGTAGGTACATGTCACTCAATATTAGCATGCTTTCACACTACTAATTTTATTTCAAAGCAAACTGAAACGCAAAATTATTATTTACAGTGTAGTTTTCATTCGGTGGTCATAGAATCGCGCATCTTTTTTAGAGAAACCTTTTTAAAAAAATAACAACCTTGTCTATGAACTACATGTCCAGACCTGTCACTTTTTTTCGCGCGGTTGCTAGAATCGGTGCAAGTTTTAAGTGTCCCATAAGGATGTGGAAATATCATAGATTTATTGTAGTGTATGCTAAATCTATGAGAAATATAGTGACACAACAATTCAAAAGTATAATAAGCAATGTATAGGGGATGAGTTGAAGTTCTATGTGATACCTACTTGGACATCGAAGGTAAGTTCAGTAACTTAACTGATAATGGACTTTCCTGTGCCTACATTTTATTTGTAGTAATAAAATATTCCTCAAGCAAACAGGTATACATTACTTGTTGACTTATTTAACAGTAAACACGTTAACATCATTTCACTCGGAGTGATCAATACGTAAATCGATCATCGTATTCATCGTAATCGATAAGCCTAAATCACATCTTCACAAGACCTTAAAATGGTATTGGCCAAAGGACTATGAAGTAACGTAAATCAACAAAAGGCCAATTTGTTTATGCTGCTGGGAGGTTCCGTGGCCGGCACGCGATGCCGAATACGAAGATCAACTTTTGTACGAGATACATTAGTTGATATATATTACAAAGTCTGACAATGTACGCGATACAGTCTTTCTTTGTACCTTCTCGATGACAAGTGCAGCCAGTTAACATTGAGCATTACGTACGCGATACGTGCTAAAACTGAAAATGCATTATGATATTTTTATTCATAAATTACTCCCCGAGTGCAGCAAAGATTATTATTATGCAGCATTACGTTCGAGAAACGATATAATGCTAAAATATTAAATACCTAGGGTATTGTTATAATTCCTATGAAATTAACCCCTGAGGTCCAGCTCAAGAGATACAAGTTCAAATCTTCATATTTCTGAAAATGGTACAAATAAGTGCAGAATTGTAACAGGCACTTGCTGAAGTTTATAATATACCTATGTGCAATAAACGAAGATGTTTCAAAAGATAGCATATTCAAGATAGCTCAAGATAGCATATTGTGATAAATTTGCAAATTTATTTTTATGTTCCAATTTGATGTAAATGATGAAATTGAGGCAATTATCTCTATAGTAAACCCAACTTAAGATTGAAACGAAAGAGGCGCTGTCGGACGCATTTGACATTCATTTGACCAATCATTGCACACTAGTAACTGACAGATGAATGACCACAACGTACTTATGAATGACTTTTCATTAGTTCCAATTTTTGCCATTTCAGAGTTAAGTTGGGCGCACTGTAAAAGGGGGAGGAACAAAGGCAAGGCCAACTAAACTGCCAAAGAGGGATTGCAATTTTAATTTTATGACACATGATGTCAGTATGTTATACCAATGTTTTTTTCTAATGAAATGAATAATATGTTAAAGTTTGTTTGAGTGAGGTTATATGCTTTATATCTATATAAAGCTATCTATATATTATGCTCTAGCATAATATACTATCAGCATTAAAAAACCAGGATTTCACTTAATGCGCAATGAAACAAACAATTTCAGGAATAATAAAAATAAAAATTGGATGAAATATCCATTATGTGAAAGGATAAAAAATGCAACAAAGCTCTTATTCCATCAAAAAGACAGGTCCATGACCAGCAGTATTAGTAACAACTAATAATACCATTAAAAATGATTTGGGAAACCAGATTCAGTCCATCATGATATACCATCTAGTTCAACGATGGTATAAGAATGACTTAGTAGCCACTCTAGCTAGTAGTAAGAGTAAAGCTAGTGCCTGAGTTGCACTGTGGCTGCCAATTAATGGCAAATCCAATTAATGACACTAGCATTGATCCCTCTTCATCATTAAGGAGCTTCGAGTAAACTCCACTTGAGTAACCAGAGCAGGTTGGTGAAGAGCTGCACAGTCATCACACAAATTTATTCACCTTCTCCAGCATTCCGAGAGAATCAAGAGAGCTCATTACAGTACAAGTGCAGTAAATAATGCTTGTATTTGCAGGTAATTTTAAATAATTAAAAAGATTGTTCATCTGTTGGTAATCATTAACAAATGATTCCAATTTACTGTAGTGGGTCCAAGCACATCACATTCCATTCAAAGTTATCAGGTTCAGTATACTGTTCCTAAAAATAATGAGTTATGAATTATTAATAATAATATAATAATAACGCTTCACACTCAAAGCCCCACACTAGGATTCCCTGTGTCGTGGGTGCCTTGGACAACACACAAGACAAAGACACACACCCAGACCGAGAGCGGAGGTTTGGACTCATCATTCAAATTGCCACCTCGCTGGGAATCGAACCCAGGACCCTCGGAACAGCGATCGGCGTGTTAACCATTGCGCCATTTGGGTCGTCAATGAATTAATGAAAATATTCTAGTTAGAAACCGAAGTCATGCTGTCACTTACAAAGAATATTTTCCATGGGTTTTTCATACAAAACTAAATGGCAAATAAAGTTAAATATTACATCTGAAGCAATTAAATGTTTATGTTACACATACTTCAAGGAATCATATTTATATACATGCCCATAGTAAGTGGGTATAGTAAATATCTCAGCTTTGAATTTCATTGCATTGTGTGTGAATTTTCAGAATTACTATATGGACTTTGCACCTAGGGTGTTTGCTTTTACCCAGTAGAGCTTTATGCAAGGAACTCAAGTATCTGTCAACTATAGATGGTTTGTTATGCACTGGTGGTACATAAAATGGATGCAAAGAGAGAATATTTCTGACTGCCTAAATTATATCATTTAATTATGAAGAAAATACAATGGTGTACAGTAAATACAAAAAATTTCTTTGATCTAATAATTTCAAGTAATAAATTCAACATCAATGTATGGTTTAAATATGGTCAACCAATTTATTTGAGCTTATGTACCATAACAAATTTTGTCCAGTATTACACATTAAAAGCATGAAACATTAAAAGTTATATGAAATATTGGACATTAATTGATTCTAATGATATCAAATCACATCCTTTTAATAGGATTGCTACAATGAACAAGAACAAACATTATTCATCAGCTGGTGTTGATCTCAGCAGATTTTGTTCCAAAGTAATGCGCTGAATCCATAAGTAACTAATGTTTTACTGCAAATGGACAATAGATTGCATAAATAAAATGGGCAGTATTCAATACTTTAAGGCCACCAGGGGGAATATAATGGTATTAATTGGACACATGGACATTGATGGTAATGTCAAGGTGGCAGTATTATAAATATATATATTATTAAATATATATACTCTTGTATGTATGTATAAGAAGAAATACATACACAATCATTGAGTGGAAACTTTCTTTTGATGCATTAAATCAAATTGAGAGGTAGTTGTAGTACATCATAAAATGATTATTTTGTTACTACATTAAATTCAATCAAGATAATTAAAATAATTTCAATCTTTTGCTTTGCTTAATATTTACAGAAAATGAAAGAAAGGGAAGCACTAGGATTTCTACTGTACCTATGGTTGACCTCTCAACCAGGGTATTCAACGCCTAAAGGGCTAGTGGTTACACAACTAACCATTTAAACCTGGCATTAAAATTATACTATCTCCTTTCAGTATGAAGCATAAGATTTGACCAGTTTTATATGGCGGCGAGAATATTTTCACAGAAAGTACTCAGATGCAGAGGTTTGGCACAATGTTCACTTAATAATGACATAGCATCAATCTCCTCAGGTATGAATAAATTTTATATCACTACTTGTAAGACGAGACTTTGCATTGTCAAGGAATTGACTACTAATATAGCATCAATCTCCTCAGGTATAAATAAACTTTATATCAATACTTGTACGACGTGATTTTACAATGTCAAGGAATTGACTATACAGCCTCAGTACCAGAAGTTTTATTCCTTGATTAATGTGATACAAATATATTGTAAAGTTTAATAGTTATATATAGTTCTTGCTGTTATAGCAAGGCTTTAATTAATATAACAGCATCACTTTCACTTCTATGGAGTGTTAAATAGGTAAGCACTGCCGGATTCAGCAGTACTTTAAAGGCATCCAGAGGATAAGGCAAGCCTTACATAAATATAAGCGGCCTGAAATTGTATTTTGCAGTTATTGTCTACCTAGTGAAAAATGTAGTAAAAAAAAAAAAAAAAAAAAAAAAGAAAAATCACATTATTAGCATTGGCTACAGCGCCAAGAGTGCAGACCATACTAGTAATTAATTTGTAAAGATGTTGATTATTTTGAATAATAAAATAATCATAATATGCAACTATCACCTTATGAAATAAAACTTGTTAAGAGGGTTATTTTAAAAATACTTTATGCATGTTGATTAAATGGTTGTATGCAAACTAACGATATACCTGGATCTTTATTTGGGTTATATTATGTAAATTATGTTAACTCGAAATTAGACTTATAAAAACATAGTCGTGTGTTTTATCTACGTATTTCATACTAAAATATTGGATGATCACGTTATGTAGGCACATGATTATCTCAAAATTAAGATACAAGATACAAATATTTCCTATTTTATTTATGATACCCATTTCGACGTAATTCTCTAAACAGCTACACTGTGTAACGCCTTTTTTTTGTAATTAGGTGAAGCCTCTAGGGGCCCTAAGTAATTAAAAAAAAAATTAAGTAAACACCGACCTGATAACCTCATATGTTGGGTCGCAATTTCCGCTAACACTGCTGCAACGCTATTATTAATTAGTTTACCCATCTCTTCGCATTCTTTTTGGCATAGTAGAAGTTCACTTACACTATTTTATCTTGTTTATATACCAGTTTTCACATATTTTTAACCTCTAAACTAGGTAAACAAACTGGTGTAATTGTCTAATCAATCTGACGTAATTGTCAAGTCAATATCTGTCAAATGACTCTGTTCAGTGACGCTGAGGGCGCTAGTGTCGGGGTTGATTGTCGCTGGCTTGGCTACTCATTCACTTGGAAAATTATTATTCCAGAATAATTGTAGAAATTTCTGTCCTAACTAATTACCTTGTAGGCGGTCCTATTTTAATTAGTTTTCATTTTTAGAAGGTCTAAGGATTTAAACCTTTCAGTGGACTAATCGAGGTTCCTCTAGGTCTATGTGAGGGTCTATGGAACTAGGTTTTAATTTTCGGACGAATGACCTTGATCTTGACAGCTGGCTCTGTGTATAGCGAGGTTAAGAAATTCGGGTGTTTATTAGGAAGAAAGTGGAAATGTTTTGGTCAAGAAAGCTGGACTTGACTGATTCCTGCTGTCTGTGTACAGTGACCATCGAGTGCGTTTTTGGTGTTATTAATCTGTACCACACTGAACCAAGGAGTGAATGTGTGAATATGTACGGGTAGTGGGGTCTTGGTTCAGCGACTGGTTTTGAACGTGAGGAACGTGGCTTCGTTCTTTCTATTTTCGGGCGGCGAGCGAAGCGGACCTCGGAGCAAGAAGTCTTGGACCTCAGATAAACGTGCTGGATACCCTGGGATTGGGTAACCGGGAATACTCTGCGGGCAACGCCGCGGGCTTTGGCTGCGAATTTCGGGGCTGTACGTGCAAATTACGTGCGAATTGCGCGTCCAGTTGGCCGCTTCAAGCGGGCTGTCGGAGATCGACCACGTAAGTAGTTGATGTCTTGTTTCGTGGCAATTTTACCTATCGGTATTTAGTGAATTCGAGGTTATGTAGTATATCGTTCCTTGCAGTTGGGATTGGCGGAACGAAATAGAAAACCGGCAAGCGGGACCTCGTTCCTCGTGCCGGCCACGTGCTTTCGTGCCTCCAGTAAGGTATGTTTCCATGCCTTCACTTCTTTCATAACCTCTCGTTTTATTATCACTCTCTCTCTTACTGTAGATTTTAAATATCACATGGGGAAATTATTGAAAACGTAGTATTTCACGTATAACCTAAGCCGTTGAACGGTTAGGTCCCCCGGCTTTGTACTTTTAACCTTTTGTTAGACAGCGGAAGAATATTAATTAATTTATTCATCCTTTTCATTGTCAAATTAACCTTAAATTATCGAAATTGAACTCAGACCTAGTAAATTCACTCCGCTCTGGGATTTATTGTGGGATTCTTAGTGAATTGATGTTGATTAGGTATTTCATTTCCTTTGTTAAGCCGGGCACCGCTCGCCATGGTTCCTTGGTGGTGGTGGAATGGTCCACGGGGACGCCGTAGACCATTCCGATCCCTTGTTGTCCCCGCCTCGGGACATCGGATCCCAATGGGCCTGTAAGATTCCTTTTCTTTTTTATTACTAAGGGAGGTGATGATTCGCTTCTTTAGTATATAGTTATTATTATATGTTAATAATTGCCCTCCGGACAGATAGCGTTGCCGTCCGCTAATAATATCTAGTTATTCCATAATGTGTAACTTCTAACTTAACTATATACTATTGTCTTTAATACATTATACCTAACGGCTACTAGGTATTGGAATATAAATGAACTTAACTATATACTATTGTCTTTAATACATTATACCTAATGGCTACTAGGTATTGGAATATAAATGAACTTAACTATATACTATTGTCTTTAATACATTATACCTAACGGCTACTAGGTATTGGAACATACATAAATGTTTAAGTTTTGCTGTTTGTGTTCTTAAATGCATAATCTTTTAAATAATTATTACCATGAACCATGAACTCCTTATTGCTATATACAAGTGTAAGCGGTGTCTGCCTAATTAGGTATTATCATTTTTAACTATAAAGTGTAACTTAGACTGGATATCCCTATTCAGCTGTGCATTAATTATTTGTAAACACTTGAGGTGACACATGTTGTTTTGTGTACGCTTCAGGAGGCGGTTCTGTACTGGTTCTGGGCGAGCTGGTTCTGTACGGGCTCTGTACTGGTTCTGTGCGGGCTGTGCACCTCCTGGTGGCTGGTGGACAGATTGGACACGGGGTTAAGCTGGCTCCTGCGGCGGCTTTGGCTGAGCAGACTTTTATTTTTCATCTTATTTAATATAAATTCTTTATTTTTGGGTGTTGGTTAAAAAGCCGAGGGCCAGTAACCGAGTGCCAAGCGCAGCCTAGAGCTACTATCCTATACCTACTCTCTTATACCTATACCTATACCTGCTATCTTATACCTATACCTATACCTACTCTCTTATACCTATACCTATACCTGCTATCTTATACCTATACCTATACCTACTCTCTTATACCTATACCTATACCTACTATCTTATACCTATACCTATACCTACTCTCTTATACCTATACCTATACCTACTATCTTATACCTATACCTATACCTACTCTCTTATACCTATACCTAAACCTACTATCCTATACCTATACCTACTATCTTATACCTAAACCTATACCTACTATCTTACACTTATACCGCACATATTGTTAAAGTCACAAGCGAGCCAATAGTCCAATCTATATCTTACCCGGGTGTACTGTAGTCCCCAAAGAAACTAAATCTTATTATTAACTTAAACATTAATCTAAGTATTAACCTAACTTTTTGTCAACCTTAATCTAAGTCTTGGTCTTTAATCTCGTCTGGAATTTTCATCTTTATCTAATACAACGTGTAACCACTATATTACACTATAGCAAAATAAACATTTTGAATAAGGCCTTATATTTTTTCTTTATTGTTACACCCAACTCGATAGGGACTTAAAAAATTTTTTTATTACAATGGCGACCGTGACAGGACGCTAAGTAGGACCTGAAATTTTTTTATTACAATGGCGACCGTGACAGGACGTCAAGTACTACCTTAAATTTTTATTATTACAATGGCGACCGTGATAGGACATTTATTGGCTTCGCGGGTGTAACCTCCGTTACTGGTCTGTTGCTCACTAGCGGATTGTTGACTTTACAATTATTGTGCTTCTTCATTTTGCTGTGCTCGGTTGCTGCCCTACGGTATTTATTTTTTTTGTTTTGTATGCTGCCATCTGAGTCTGATACTCTGGCACTTGGTGTTTAATCTTAAGTCTAAATTTATTAAGTACTATTAAGTATCATTAAGTAAGTTGCCCGGATACGATTACTGCTGATTGTTATACCTAACTGTAAAACATTATGGAAGAACGTCCTATCCGTTTTCACTTGTTGAATAAAGACGAACTGCAATACGAGGTAGCTATCCGCGATGGGGTCCCAGAGGGTACTGTAGAGCGTTTGCGAACTCAAATAAAGTCTTTAGCTAAAGAAATTCCGACTGATCAAGTAAGTTTCTTTGAGGGTGATGTAAGGCCGGAGCTTAAAACTATCGCGTCGAAGCTTACCGAACTGGAGGAAATCTGTAACTCTAAAAATTTCCTTTTAAAGAAATTATACCGTATCGAGGCGCTGGGGAACCACTTGTTCCATAGGTTGAGTAGGGTAGAGCCGGAGGAGGAAGAGGACAAGGCTTGGAAAGAGGATCTGGATAATCGCCTACTGACTGTCTTACAGCAATTGGATAGGATTATGCACACCTTCACAAGTAGTGTTGATTTTAAACCCAAGGTCGCTGACGTCGCAGAGGAGTTTGTCCACTCTGGGGGACAGATGGCGATGACGCAGCCGGTCGTGACGTGTGATCGCTCTGCTACAGTACAATCCTTAAATATTAAGTTTAACGGTAAGGGCTGTGTTCAGTCGTTTTTGGAACGGGTGGAAGAAATTTGCGCTTCACGAAATATCTCCCTTGAGAAGTTGTATAAGTCGGCTGTAGAACTTTTTGTAGATGAGGCTTTGTATTGGTATCGTAGTGTTAAGTCGGAGGTGTCCAATTGGGATCAATTAAGAGCTTTGTTGTTGGAGGAGTACTTACCCTACGACTACGAGCACCGTTTACTAAAGGAAATTCGTTCTAGGACGCAGGGTCCGGATGAATCGATAACGGTATACTTAAGCATAATGCAAAACTATTTCTCCCGACTTAGGAAACCCCTGGACGACGACGAAAAATTAAACATAATATTATACAATATTAGGCCGTTCTACTCGACACAGTTGGCGCTTTGCGAGGTGAGGACGTGGTCCGACTTAAAGTCGCGTTGCAGGTTGTTAGAAGCTGCGAAGCAGAGGGCGGAAAATTTCACCGAACCTCCTAGGAGTACGGCGAACGTAGTGGTCCCCGAGCTGGCCTATAAAGGAAAGGCGACTCGTCCGCGTTGTGATGCTGTCAATAGGGTAGAGAAGGTGGACAAGTTTTGTGTTCGTTGTAGGGTTAAGGACCATACACTAATAGAGTGTAAGGCCCCTAAGGTGAAAGTTTGCTTCCGCTGTGGTGAGAAGGGCGTAACTGCGGTGGACTGTCCTAAATGTGTCGGGCCTAAACCCACACCTACACCTGTATCTTCTGTTCGGGTACAGCAGAGTAACTCTGTTACTCGTACCTCTCCCACAGAGTGGCGTGAGTGGTGTAACCACGTCCACTCTATCTTCAATTCTAAACCTTTAGTGAAGTCTGAAGTCTGTGTTACCAGTAAGGAGTGTGAGGATGGTCGTCCTTACCTTAATGTAGAGATTTGTGGTTTAAATAGTTGTGGTCTTCTGGACTCTGGGTCGGAGATTTCGATTATAGGAGGCGCTGCTATAGACAAGTATTCTGAATTTTGTGAGGTCCAAAAGTCAGACTCTGTTTGTTCGGTGGTTACTGCCAACGGATCTACTTCCCCTGTCAAAGGATTTATTTTCTTACCTGTGATAGTAAATTCTAGGTTACGGGTTATTCAATTTTATCTTGTTCCTGATATGGAAACAAGATTAATTTTCGGAATGAATTTCTGGAAAGCTTTCCAGATCGCGCCAGACGTGTTGCGTCTGACAGCGCAGTCAGCTGTTGAGGTTGGTAGGAAACCTCAAGGAGCGGTAGCTCCACGTAAAGGAAGCACTGTCCGTTCTGACGCTCTCTACATAGAGCGCCAGAGCAAAAATAGTACGGTGCGTGAACGTCGCTCGTTATTGAACGACGTTGAAGGTTTTAAACGTAAGACGCGAGTTCCTGAAGAAAGGAGGTCGCATAGGGTTCCTAAGGGAGTCGATATGTCTACAGGTAGTCTTTTAGTTAGTAAGAATGTTTGTCGCGGGCCCACACAGTGTGCTAGCGTCAGGTCAGCTGGTTCACTGGTTACGCCTCGACGAGCTTTTAGTTGTAGTCGCTTTGTAGGTTGTAGTTGTTTTAGTAATATTTTTTCAGGCGAGCTGCTGCCGCCGTCTGAAAACTGTAAGATGTCTAGCTTAGGTACTGGCTGGAAGAAGAAATCTGGGGTAGGGAGTTCTGGTTCAATTTAATGTCTGTTATAGTGATGTTAGCGCTGGGGGGCCAGCGTGAATTTTACTCTCTTCTGTCGCAAAATTCTGGCGAGTAGGGGGGTACTGTAACGCCTTTTTTTTGTAATTAGGTGAAGCCTCTAGGGGCCCTAAGTAATTAAAAAAAAAATTAAGTAAACACCGACCTGATAACCTCATATGTTGGGTCGCAATTTCCGCTAACACTGCTGCAACGCTATTATTAATTAGTTTACCCATCTCTTCGCATTCTTTTTGGCATAGTAGAAGTTCACTTACACTATTTTATCTTGTTTATATACCAGTTTTCACATATTTTTAACCTCTAAACTAGGTAAACAAACTGGTGTAATTGTCTAATCAATCTGACGTAATTGTCAAGTCAATATCTGTCAAATGACTCTGTTCAGTGACGCTGAGGGCGCTAGTGTCGGGGTTGATTGTCGCTGGCTTGGCTACTCATTCACTTGGAAAATTATTATTCCAGAATAATTGTAGAAATTTCTGTCCTAACTAATTACCTTGTAGGCGGTCCTATTTTAATTAGTTTTCATTTTTAGAAGGTCTAAGGATTTAAACCTTTCAGTGGACTAATCGAGGTTCCTCTAGGTCTATGTGAGGGTCTATGGAACTAGGTTTTAATTTTCGGACGAATGACCTTGATCTTGACAGCTGGCTCTGTGTATAGCGAGGTTAAGAAATTCGGGTGTTTATTAGGAAGAAAGTGGAAATGTTTTGGTCAAGAAAGCTGGACTTGACTGATTCCTGCTGTCTGTGTACAGTGACCATCGAGTGCGTTTTTGGTGTTATTAATCTGTACCACACTGAACCAAGGAGTGAATGTGTGAATATGTACGGGTAGTGGGGTCTTGGTTCAGCGACTGGTTTTGAACGTGAGGAACGTGGCTTCGTTCTTTCTATTTTCGGGCGGCGAGCGAAGCGGACCTCGGAGCAAGAAGTCTTGGACCTCAGATAAACGTGCTGGATACCCTGGGATTGGGTAACCGGGAATACTCTGCGGGCAACGCCGCGGGCTTTGGCTGCGAATTTCGGGGCTGTACGTGCAAATTACGTGCGAATTGCGCGTCCAGTTGGCCGCTTCAAGCGGGCTGTCGGAGATCGACCACGTAAGTAGTTGATGTCTTGTTTCGTGGCAATTTTACCTATCGGTATTTAGTGAATTCGAGGTTATGTAGTATATCGTTCCTTGCAGTTGGGATTGGCGGAACGAAATAGAAAACCGGCAAGCGGGACCTCGTTCCTCGTGCCGGCCACGTGCTTTCGTGCCTCCAGTAAGGTATGTTTCCATGCCTTCACTTCTTTCATAACCTCTCGTTTTATTATCACTCTCTCTCTTACTGTAGATTTTAAATATCACATGGGGAAATTATTGAAAACGTAGTATTTCACGTATAACCTAAGCCGTTGAACGGTTAGGTCCCCCGGCTTTGTACTTTTAACCTTTTGTTAGACAGCGGAAGAATATTAATTAATTTATTCATCCTTTTCATTGTCAAATTAACCTTAAATTATCGAAATTGAACTCAGACCTAGTAAATTCACTCCGCTCTGGGATTTATTGTGGGATTCTTAGTGAATTGATGTTGATTAGGTATTTCATTTCCTTTGTTAAGCCGGGCACCGCTCGCCATGGTTCCTTGGTGGTGGTGGAATGGTCCACGGGGACGCCGTAGACCATTCCGATCCCTTGTTGTCCCCGCCTCGGGACATCGGATCCCAATGGGCCTGTAAGATTCCTTTTCTTTTTTATTACTAAGGGAGGTGATGATTCGCTTCTTTAGTATATAGTTATTATTATATGTTAATAATTGCCCTCCGGACAGATAGCGTTGCCGTCCGCTAATAATATCTAGTTATTCCATAATGTGTAACTTCTAACTTAACTATATACTATTGTCTTTAATACATTATACCTAACGGCTACTAGGTATTGGAATATAAATGAACTTAACTATATACTATTGTCTTTAATACATTATACCTAATGGCTACTAGGTATTGGAATATAAATGAACTTAACTATATACTATTGTCTTTAATACATTATACCTAACGGCTACTAGGTATTGGAACATACATAAATGTTTAAGTTTTGCTGTTTGTGTTCTTAAATGCATAATCTTTTAAATAATTATTACCATGAACCATGAACTCCTTATTGCTATATACAAGTGTAAGCGGTGTCTGCCTAATTAGGTATTATCATTTTTAACTATAAAGTGTAACTTAGACTGGATATCCCTATTCAGCTGTGCATTAATTATTTGTAAACACTTGAGGTGACACATGTTGTTTTGTGTACGCTTCAGGAGGCGGTTCTGTACTGGTTCTGGGCGAGCTGGTTCTGTACGGGCTCTGTACTGGTTCTGTGCGGGCTGTGCACCTCCTGGTGGCTGGTGGACAGATTGGACACGGGGTTAAGCTGGCTCCTGCGGCGGCTTTGGCTGAGCAGACTTTTATTTTTCATCTTATTTAATATAAATTCTTTATTTTTGGGTGTTGGTTAAAAAGCCGAGGGCCAGTAACCGAGTGCCAAGCGCAGCCTAGAGCTACTATCCTATACCTACTCTCTTATACCTATACCTATACCTGCTATCTTATACCTATACCTATACCTACTCTCTTATACCTATACCTATACCTGCTATCTTATACCTATACCTATACCTACTCTCTTATACCTATACCTATACCTACTATCTTATACCTATACCTATACCTACTCTCTTATACCTATACCTATACCTACTATCTTATACCTATACCTATACCTACTCTCTTATACCTATACCTATACCTACTATCCTATACCTATACCTACTATCTTATACCTAAACCTATACCTACTATCTTACACTTATACCGCACATATTGTTAAAGTCACAAGCGAGCCAATAGTCCAATCTATATCTTACCCGGGTGTACTGTAGTCCCCAAAGAAACTAAATCTTATTATTAACTTAAACATTAATCTAAGTATTAACCTAACTTTTTGTCAACCTTAATCTAAGTCTTGGTCTTTAATCTCGTCTGGAATTTTCATCTTTATCTAATACAACGTGTAACCACTATATTACACTATAGCAAAATAAACATTTTGAATAAGGCCTTATATTTTTTCTTTATTGTTACACCCAACTCGATAGGGACTTAAAAATTTTTTTTATTACAACTGTAAATAATAATTTTGCGTTTCAGTTTGCTTTGAAATAAAATTAAATAATTGGACGACTTACCTAAGGAAGTCCGATTATGATTTTATGAAAAGCAAACTGAAACGCAAAATACCCTCCCCTCCCTGCTGCTGTAAGCAGCCTTCTGCTTTACAACAACATTCCCAAGTCGAATGGGTAAAAATATCTTCTCTTCTCTTTCTCTAAAAAGTGACAGGTCTGGACATGTAGTTCATAGACAAGGTTGTTATTTTTTTAAAAAGGTTTCTCTAAAAAAGATGCGCGATTCTATGACCACCGAATGAAAACTACACTGTAAATAATAATTTTGCGTTTCAGTTTGCTTTTCATAAAATCATAATCGGACTTCCTTAGGTAAGTCGTCCAATTATTTAATTAGCGTTTATGTCAGAACCGTAATATTTAATGACCATCAGATTCCCTGTAGCTTCCTACGCAGGTTTTTTCCTTTATAATTATTTTATACAACTGATATTTACTTAACAATTAAATCTCTTTCATACACATTTTTTATAATCATGGAATGTACTAAACCAAACTCAAAGTTGATTCAATTGCGAAATGCGCTAGGAAAATTATACTTAGCTTCAAATCAGTGGGAATGATTTTAAGATATTTCACTGAGTGCTCTTTTTATATTGATCTGTAAATATTCAGGACTGTCAAAACATTATTTCATCATCAAAATCAATATTTTCAGCAATTATTTGAAAATCATTCTTTTCATCATTCTAAGGTTTAATGATAATTAAAGAAATAAGTACTTACTATATACTTATAATTAGGTGAAATATTCAATAAAGTAGGTATAAGTAATGTAGGTACAAATTAATTAAATATGTAGATAGTAAAAAAATTGTAAAGATGTTGAATAATTTTATTAAACTTCTTTCCATTAGACTGCCTAATAACGTGATTTAAATTACGAAAAGCTATATAATCGTAGTCTATCGTTTTCGCACAGTCCGAAAAAAATAAAATTTATGGATAGGGCAACTGATACGGCGAATTAAGATTTTTGTTATTACCGCGCTCACTCACATGCTCGAGAATACTTATTTGTAGATACTGAATGTGTTAAATGAAGAATGAATGTGTTAAATCTTCACATAATCATTGGCGAAGGTGCGTCCTCTACTTGTGGGTTCGCGTCTTCGCGTTTTCTCGCAAACTTGAATGAGCGGCCATATCATTGGCCGCCGGCCAATGATTTTGCTTCGCTTTGAAAACACATAGTATTTATGCAGCTTTATCGTAATTTTTATTAGGTAGAATGTTTTGTTTACCCTTGAACCGATATTGATACATCACATCACTGACAACTGCATCCTAACGTTTCTGAGACAAACGTGCACAAACTGACAGACTTCTTAAAATCATTGATATTGGATTTTCAATTGTAATTCATCAGAAATAGTATTCTCCAAACGACTTATCAAGCAAGTGTTTAGACCCAGGTAGGTAGATTAGTTACTTTTATTATAAGTAGGTACTATACGTAGGTATAGATACTTAAGTAGCAAGTCGTTTACCTAATCGTTCGATTAAGTCATAATACTTAAATGTAAATAAAAGACTAGAGAACCGCCCTCGCTTCGCTTCGGGACACGTAGGTAACAGCCGCGTAGGTCCCGCTCCCGTAGGATTCTCGAGATAAAAAGTAGCCTATATTATGTTATACTGGAACATAAGTTACGACTATAACATTTACCTATGACTTAAGTAAATTAACGATACATGTACACTGACGGACTTATAAACTGCATCAATGTTCAAGACGCCTTTGAAATCAAAATTTTAACCAAATATTTAAGCTTTTTATACAAATATAAATTGCAACCTGTAGTTTGGTTAGTTGACTTTATACCAGCGTAATATCATATCCATAAGTGTATGTTTGTATACTGGACAGGAGCATTCAATTTCTTTAACAAAATGATAAATGTAACAAAAGTTGGTTTTGAATGGTTTATTGATAAAACTTGTTTTTCTTTCTATGGAAAAAGTTGAAGCAGAGGTTTTCTTTTTTTTAATACGGCGTATTGCCTCCGTGTGCCCTTATTACAGATTATATTCGGATAGATCTGGTTAGGGTTATTAAACTGTTTTGCGGAATATTGTTCCTTTCTTGTGAAATCGCTGTTCTTAACTTTGCCACTGTTGTGGGCACAGGATTTCTAGCATATACACCTTTTTTTAAACTGCCCCAAACATGCTCAATGGGATTAAGATCTGGGCCCCAATTCTGCTAATTTATAACGCTTCAATAGTGTCTGGATTGAATTGTTTGCCACATTTTGTATTCAAAATTGAAGAGTTTGACACATTTTTGGCACATTTCGTATACAGAATTGAATAGATCGACACATTTTGGTACGTTCTGTGTACAAATTTAAATAGTTTTCGACGCTATTTCGGCACATTCCGTATATAAAATGTGGCAGACTATTCAATCGAGATACTATTGAAGCGTTATAAATTAGCAGAATTGGGGCCCTGGGCTGCGTGCTGACCAATTCATGATACACATCCCAACCTCTTCGCAATATTGTTGAACTTGTACAGCGTCGTAGGGTCAGGCATTGTCTTGCATTACAGAATTTTTTTTGCCTATCAATCCCATGTAAGGTACCACGTGGGCTTCTAAAACCTCTGTTATATAGCGTTGGGCCGTCAAACCAACTCTTCTACCGTTTTTACGAACCATGTCGACGAAGACAAGTTCCGTTCGCCCGATCATCGAAATGCCACCCCACACCATACACGAACCGCTACCAAAAGGAACTCGCTTCTCAAAGCAACCTTGAGCATATCTCTACCCTTGTCGACGATAGACTCTTCTGCGACCGTCTGTACCATTTAAACATGTTCTACTCTCATCGGTGAACAATACGGAGGCCCATTGCTCTTCAGTACAATTAAGATGTTCACGTGCAAATCTTAAACGCGCTTGTCTGTCAGCTGCAGACAGCTTTGGACCATTTGCTGAGCTAAAAGGTGTGATTAACGCTTCTTTAAACCTCCTTCTTATTGTAGGTCAACACACGTTTACTTCACGTACTTCATTCAGCTGTATTTTGATGTTTACTGACGTGAAGTAACGATTTCGTAGGGAAGTTGAAACAATGAATCGGTCGTCACGACGGTTAGTTGCTCGAGTTCTGCCGGTACCGGCTCTCCTTTTGTAAGAACCAGTCTCAACAAACCCTCGGTATACCTACTCTAGAAACTGTAGACTGGTTTAAATTTAAATTTCGGGCAATAGTTCTTTGATGCAAGCCTTCCCGCACTAATGCCACAATTTGAGCAGCTTGTTCTGACGAAGTATCCATATTTATGGCTACGAAACTTTTATTGAGTTGAAAAGACTCAAAACAATACTATTGATAACAATAATTTGCGTCCCAAACGAAAAAATAAAGAAACAGAACAAATTTCAAACTTTACTCCAGTAACATACGAATCTGAGATTAAGCATAAATTGTTTTCCCGCCTATAATTTTATCATGTACTGAAGTTCAATTCTTAAATTTAATATTTTTTTATGATTAATGGGCAGTCTTGACATTTTCATTTAGTTTAATCTAAATAGTATACTTTTATCAAGAATATGAATTTGAAAGTACTTCTGATCTTTGATGCAGTTTATGAGTCCGTCAGTGTAGTATTTGATAGCGTGATTCAGAACTTGCAAGTGAATTTTACTAACGTCATCTATTAACAGCATCCGGAACTAAATATCTAGCAACTAACAAAACATCGATCTTCCCATGGAAATGAGATGTTTTTTCGCGGTAAAAAGTAGCCTACGTCACTCTCCACCCTCCCAACTATCTCTACACACATAAATTATATCATATAATAACCATGTTGCGACGTGAAAGAGTCACAAACAAACAAACAAACACACTTTCACATTTATAATATTAGTATAGATATGGATTTATCGGCAATATGGGCAGCGGCGCGACAGCGCGAATGTTATTCCAATGCATCACATCCTGTTTTAATTACATTACAGATGTGTACCTACATGTTAACTACCTAATTATAATTGCTTTTATAACAACACATCTCGTAGGGTAATCCGAATAATATCAGAAAAAGTGCGAATTATAATAAATTCAGGCTAATTGGTTTTCTGTAAAACTATTCGAGGAAAAATTTCCATATCGCAAATAATATAATAGGTACCTACTACTACATACTGAAAATAACTACCAAACTAAGTTTGGCGCAAATAAAATAACGTGCAAAAACATTTTTTTAAATTTTCAATCTATTTAGTATAGTAGTTTGTAGTAGTAGAGTCGTTGTCACTGAATATTCGAACTATAATAATAATATAATAATTATAAGTACAAAGTTCTGTAAACTGCTATCGTGTTAGAAACTAGTAGCTAACTGAACTATACTGCTTACTATATTTACTCTACCACCAGAGGAAATGTTTCCCGGAAACTTGTTAATTAACAGACAACCAGCAAATATTGATACGAGCCGTTAACTAAATTAAAAACAAACAATACGGTATAATCTGGGTTATACAAATTAGTTGCTTAGTGGTCTATAAAAGTTTCCGTATAAGTACCGAATGACCTATTTTGCGGACGCTAAGCTTAAATATCGCTTAAACTATTCACCGGCGAATGATCAGTGAGCACTAGATCAAACAGCCACCTGAGTTCACCTGACAACCTGGAATCAGTTATTGGAATCTACTTTATTTCACTCGGCACTTCAAAGACGTCGGGCATTGAACTGAAAATTGAAGCGATGAGCGAGGAACCGCCTTGTGGCCCAAATAATTAGATACTTAAGTATCTACCATGGTAGGGTTGCTAGATGGCCGTGTGGTAATTTGGGAATGTCCACAAATTTTGAAACTTATCCCAAATTTAACACCTAAGGACCTCAAAAACCACTTATTTTTACTTACAAAAGAAGCCATTTCCTACCAAAGTTCAACATAGCAATGAACAATTTTTTGTATTCTAAAAAGACAAGTAATAAGTACGTATGAAGAAAAGCGTGTGCTTCTACATAAAAAAGTATAGGTAGATACGTAGGACTTGCAATATTTCCTTTTTAAAATATAAAATATGTATTTACAACAATAAGTTCAATAATTCTATGCCATTACCCTAATAGAATTATCTCCGGAAACGATGAGCTTACATCTGGCTACCCTACCAACCCAAAGGTGTTTAGTCTCGTCTATGGGAAGCGAGTACCTCTTCGCTATTTATGAAACAATATTACGAAACATCCAACCAAAAGGCTTCCATCAGTTTCTTCTATTACGACATGAATGTTCCGACTGAAATGGGGTTTCAGCAATCAACGTACGCAAAGCAATATTTATTATTGAAATGGCTTGCCCACTTCAGGATCTTACATTAAGATTACTGTTAATGGATTTTATTTCTAATAACGTTCAATACTTATCTCCGGTCGTCTTTAGTTTCGATCTACTAGGGTAAGTGTACCTTCTTATATCTACAATTTATTATATAATAAATTTATAGGCCAGAAAGCAAGCTCCATTTAAGTACAAAGTATTTTCATTCAGAAAATAATAGAGTTAATTATGTACCCTATTACCGAAGTTTACAAAAAATATAACCACTTAGTATATTTTGTAAAGAACGCTACAAGGCCAGCTCTTAATTTTAACATGAATCAGCAATCAGAACTGATTTTATACAACAAAATTCAATCAATATAAAGTTCGGCAAGTCCGAAAGTTCTACAAGTCCCAAACACATAACTAAGCCAGCTAAGCCTACTTTTCACTCTAAAACTTGATCAATATTCAGTTTTCCTCCACGTTACCAATGATACTGTTCTTTATCATAATATTTCTATTAATGTACCCACCCACCGCGGCTTGCGGCTTAGTTCTCGCCGCATCTAATCGGCTATAGTTATTCCGGGCGACGCTGATAGACGTTTGTCTATTTAGGAAACGGATATTACATTTAGTCGGGTCTTCATTTGGCGGTAGAGGTGGGTAAGTATAAATCCGTATGTGTTTCCGGTGCGCGCGGTGCATAGCATATTTTGTAAGCAGGCCCCGCGTATGCTCTGCGTTGGATGCAATAAAAATTTTAACAACCAACGTATGTTTAAGTCACGTGCATGAAAGGGAAGGAAGAAATGTGTTTTTAGGGCGGCTTCTTTGTTCCACATTACATGGAAATGTAACCCACATTGTTTAGAATAAGATGTTAAAATTAAACAGAACTAACTACCACGAAAATCCTGGCCCAAATTCTTATACATACTTACTAACGAATTGATCAAGTTACGATATTAATACTCGTAACACGTCTAGTTAATAAAAATCGCTAATTAGAGTGGCCATCTCCTAGTATCGATTAGAACCTAATATTTGATCGGTCACAGAAGTCATGGTTCTATGTGTAACGCGGCAACGGATGGGTGATGCTGCACGGTCGTTTGTTAGGTAACTTAAATCCTCAAGATAAAAACAGATTTACGTTATGTGTTGTTTGGTTGCCGTATATCAATATGTAGTAGCAATTTGCTTGTCTGTAATTGTATTAATTGATTTCAAGTGCCATTAGGTACAGTCTTGTGCAGAGCTCGCAGGTCAAATTACGGCAGCTGCTGCATCTCGTTTCAACGCAGATGGCCTCTCCTTGCAACGAACCTTTATTATTTTTTATATGCCTACCGTGCAGGGTTGCCGACCATTCTGATAAAAATATATGGATGCCTACATTGGTGGTGCTGTTAAAACGTTGTCTACTTTTGTACAAAAAAGTTATCTAATATTTGTATTTACGTTTTACTAATAATAAAAGTGCAATAGAATATCTACTTAGAATAAGCCCGTGGAAAAAATTAAGTTAGAAAAATATCCAGCGCTTTTTCTACAAATTAATGTGTCTTACTAGGTATCTACCAGACTTACCAATACTAAAAAATACATTATGTAAACGCGAGTAATTCATGAATGATAAAAATGAGCATAATTTATTTTTGAGGCCATTTATTAATAATAAAAAGACATGTAAATCTAAAAAAATGTATACTGAGTGAGTTGTCTACTTTGTAAGAAACTACACATCATAACAAAACTCTGGTGGACAGTTGGGCAAACAGAGCCGTCGCCATAAATAGCTGGGTCCTATAATAAAGTTTATGACGACAACACCCATGAACCACGGTCCAGCCGTTGACCCCTATGTGATATACTTTATAACGACATCGTTCATACTTTGATTATCCCTTGACAACACTTCCTTTCAGTGTAAAGTATCGTATAAGCCGAGCAGGGCGGCTGTATGGCTTGACAGTGCATCAATCACACTTGTTATCTCGTATTATCTGAAAGACTTCCTTATTAGATAACCATGTAACTCAATATGTTTGCAAGGAATTCTTATTTTTCTTTTAATAAGTAAATCATATTTAAATATGCACACATTGAGGCCTTTCCTTTTCACACATTTCGATCAACTAAGTAAAAGTTACCAAAGTTATAAAAATATTGAAGCAGTCAGGTACCGATTTATTTATTTCAAAACCTTAGATAAACACCTACAATCTTATAAGAAGGTAAACACCAACAATAGGTGACGAACATTCGAAGATTCAACATTGAACATTCGAATACCTTTCTTCCTCAACGGTTTTACTTAAATATCATTCATTCGGAATGGCCAACCTATTCACATTTCACCCTATAAATTCTTAGAACTATATCGGTATAGGTACGGGTCTTAGCTACATTGGACTGGACAACAGAAGTACCGATAAAACACATAATTTATGATAATTGTCTCGTTGTTACAGAGATGGAAGATATAGCAATAGTGTGGAGTTCAGGGTCTCCCGAAAGCGCGCTGTGGTCTGATTACCTCGTCGCGAGCTTTGACAAGATCATGTCACAGAGAGCCAGGCATCACTACAGGTAACTTACACTAATACTGTACCTACTAATCTCAACATAATAATAAAACACTACAATCCAAAGTAGAAGATATTACTAAGCTTCAGTGGGAAAATTCTCAGTAAAATTGTTCTTAAATGTAATAAAATTCAATTTTTTTTAGGGTAACACCAGTCACCGCAGAGGAGTTGGTATCTTCGGACGCACAAGAAAAACTGGACAAACTTTCAAAAGCTCAGCTACAAATATTGATTCTTTGCCCAAATCTCGCTTCAAAGATGTCGGATTTGAAGAAAGACATCAATTTTGATACCCTGATCAAAGTTGATAAGGTTTTGGTCATGTTATTGGGGGTTGAGAAAAATCATGTCATCGGTAACAATTGTGATGGTAAGTTAATTACAACAGTATGCTAAACTTACCCTATTTACATCCTTAATAGCATAACTAGAAAACTGAGATGCACTACTTCCACTTCCATCGATTTTGTCAAAGGCACAAGAAATTTTCTAAGAGCCTGAGAGCTTTTCGTAACGCCTCGAAAAAGCATCTAAAAATTTAAAAAAATTCCAGATTACCCCATGGTAGATCAATGGCAGATGATGTCAGTACGCGAAAAAGACACTTCATTCGTGGACACCTTCCTTACTGCGGCCGTGGGTATATTACGAACCAAAGACTGTAAGGACACCGCTACGGACAGAACTAGCTTCTCCATCGTCCCAAAAAAAGTCAAAATTGTAAGTAATTTTACTTTTTAATGCGACATAAGTGAATGCTTAACAATATTCCCGTGTTTGTTTGGTTATCTAAAAACCTACAGTTCATTCACGTGAACAGAAGTGTAATCGATATTCCATTAAGTACTTACCTTCCATAAATTTTAATTTCGTAATAGCGTCTTATTACAACTTAGATCATCTTTGCTCTCAATGGCTTCTTCATCTTATTGCTACAAAATATCATTGTAGTATTATGTATCATAAATGCTATTGCTGTTTCTCGGAAAAGCAGTATGTCAACGTAGAATATCAACATTAACTTAATTTATAAGAAACACAATAGGCTCTTGTAATCATTATCTTTGTGTACCCAGGGTCAGAGTCGAGTGATAGCACTTCTCAACGACCCCATTAGGGAGGAAGACAGTATAAAGATAATGGTGGACAAAAAAGGAGAGGTTATACACATACCGACTTTCAAGAAACGGAATCCTTATACGCTACAATTTGATATACCGGGTAAGAAAAAATAATCGTATATTTAGTTTTATTCGTAACCGTAACCATTAATTGCCCATTTGCTAGGCTTGATCACGCTAGCCAAGGGCGGATTGGTAGAATTCACACACCTGTTAGAACGTTAAGCAGAATAATTTTTCTCACGATATTTCTCTTCCAACGCGGAAATGATTAATTACAAATACCTACGCCAATAACTTGGAGAAAATTAGAAGTGCATGCAGAAAACGAAACCAGAGATCCCTGTTCATGAGTCTACCACTCAAATCAGACTATCAATGCTGATTTGGTTTCATCACTAAGTATGATAAGTTTATGAACCATAATTATGTAATCCAATTGAGGGTTGTTGTTGATGAATTTCATTATGAGGTAAGCGTATTTATTAAAAAATCTAATATGAATTTTGATAATTTACAGAGTCATGTTTAGAAGTGTCAATGCTAGTCTGGGTTCGAGTGAGCAAAAATGGACAGTCGCTGGGCAGGCGACAGATTAAATGTGAGAGTCGGTTGAGGGAACTCGACCAATTATTGCGAGCTTCCGACCACCCGTTAGAGTTCATGTGCCAGGTACGACAATAATAATAAAAACAACAACAATATTATCTAATGATACATATATTATAACAACAGAATTAAAAATGTCTTGTCATTTTTAAATGCACATTTAAGTTGATTTAATATTTTACAGACTTTGGGTTTTAAGACCACAAACAAAGAGCAATTAGACAGTTGGATGCTGAACGCGTTTCAGAAGAATATCCCACCGCATTTTAACCTGCTCTCATCACAGGATCAGTTCAACCCGAAGGCTGATGTATCTAGTAAGTTAAATGTTTATTTAAAATTATAAGTATTAATGATTTTTGATACCACGTTCCTGGTATTTAACATTTATCTATTTTAAAAAATTACCGTGTTCAAAATTTTTATCACCATTTTTTATTTACATCATTATCATCATTTTAACTTAAATAATTTATTTGCTTTTAATGTTAACAATAAGAGAAAAAATAAAAAAAATTAAACGTACCTAATCCCTTTACAAAAATATAATAAATGTCTTTTTCTGTCCAGTACAAAGATCTCAAACCATCTAACAGCGATCATCTATCTATCACTAACATGACCTACACACATAATTCCACAAATTACAACAACCAAACCCTCAGGTGGCGAGGAATACCCAACACTACTGCACTGGGCAGCGCGGTTCGGTCTGGAGCGAGTGTGCTGGCAGCTCCTCGAGTGCCCGGGCGGGGGCGCGGCCGTCGCGCTGCGGAACGCCCGACAACGCACGCCCGCCGACCTGGCGCGCGACCACAAACACTACCGCCTTGCGGACATGCTTGCCGATCATATGGTCAGTAAAACTCAGTAAATACCTTCATAAAGAGTGACAGACTATCTGCCAATACATAATTCTGTCCATTATACCTCAAGTCAGTTGCCTAGCACCTGATTAAACTAAAGTAGAAGTAATATCACTTTACCTGCCTACTAAATTATTCAAAGATGATTGATAAATATGTAGATCTTTCGTAAACGACCTTAAGTGATTTTAGTGAACTATAACGTTGGAATCTACTTAGGAAATTCAGAAACCATCCTATATAGTTAGGTTTTGAGGAAGGTATCAGGTAAAAACATTCAGTTTAAATAATTAGTTGGTAGAAGTGTGGTTGTAAATCTACTTTTCTCATTTCAGAAAATTAACGAGTTCTCAAATATGTATTACTACTTGAAGAATATGTCTGATAACGATAAGGAAGACAATGTAGAAGATGATAAGGAGCACGCTGAACTGAGAATAGTCGAGAACATCGATACCGTCGACTCCCCTACTCGAAAGGACGTTAAGAAATCTGAAGAGGAAACCACCGATCCGTTTAGTGAAGAGTGCACCCAGAATTTGGAAGAAAATTTCATTTCTAACGGTGATACTGGTAGGAAACATCGACCAAGTCTGAACTTGCCCCAAGTCAAGGAGCAATTTTACCAAAACGATTTCACCGCTCGTGACGACCAAGCAGACAGAATTCAACAAGCCATCGAACACGATTACTTGGTTCAACCTTCAAATATCAAAGTTGAGAGCCCCAAATTCCGACCGAACAATCTGTACGCAAACAGTTCTAGACTACTGCCGCATCAATCCGACATATTCCTGTATTCACCCACTGAAGAATCTAAAACGTTTAATATTGAAACTCCCACCAGCGACATTAGTCAAATAAACTTAAACACCAAAGACATTATACGTAGTAGCGGTAGTGTTAAGTCAGGCAAAGAAACCTTTCCTCTTACGGGACAAGAAGAATTAGCAGAAATAATAAATGACTTTAAAAATAATGTTTTTACGATATCAGAAGTCGAAAAGCTCGTTATGGAATGGAAAAATAGAAATGAAACTCAGCAGTCGCTCAAGGAAAAGCAAGAACAATTAAATAAAATGCGAGAAGAATACGACAAAATTCAACAAAAGATAAAAGATAACTTGAAAAGGCCTACACCGTTTGAACGCGTAAAGAAAATGTTTTCCAAGAACAAAACCAAACGTGAGTAAAAATTTCTGTTAGCTTGACAGCATTAAATATACAATAAGGGTCGGGCCACATTGATCGACGGCCTTTCGCATTTTGCCGATTGAAAAGGAACACACTATTACGCATTATGCCGATCGCCCGTTTACGGAGCAGTTCGCATCCGTACGGAGCTGTACGGAGGCGTACGCTTCCATACGGAACCTCACCACATTACCACAGTATATAAAATTACAGTATGTCCTGTTGACGACACAATTTTTCATCATTTTAATATTTTTAATTATAACTACCAAACTGTTACTTTCCAGTGATGGGTTCAAATCATTCAATCGTGAAAATGGTAAATGAGTTTTGAGAACATAAAGTAAAAAAAACATTTATACTAAAAATTTTAGTCATCAGACAAGTGCTTGTTTTAGAATATAGCTGCAAAAAACGCCTAATTCTGAAAGCCAGGCCTTAACAGATTAAAAAATGAATAAGAAAATTATTGCCATCGTTTTTATACAACAAAAATTATAAATTTTGAAGGTCACCATTAAAACAAAAAATATACTGTATTTTTATACTGTGGTACACCTGTTACGCCGATCACCGTTGCCGTCGGCCGTCGATCGCCTTCGTCAGCCGTCGATCGCCGTCGTCGGCCGTCGATCGCCGTCGTTGGCCGTCGATCGCCGTCGTTGCCCGTCGACGGCCGATCGCGTTTCGTGTCAGTTCGCCGCCGGAGCGCCTACGGCTCGTCGATGCGAAAGAATGCGTACGGCGTTCCATACTTTACGCTCCTTTTGTATGGAGAAACCGTCGATCGCCGTCGATCAATGTGGCCCGACCCTAAGTAGAAGAATTTTACGATTTTACAAAGTCCAATATAATTTCAGATCATACAGAAAACAACACAGGAACCGGTACAATAGAAAAACGAAATGGAAGCACTAGACCAAACAGCAGCCTAAGCGACAGTAAGTTAAATAATATTATGTACCAATTTACTTATGTTTTATACCTCTACTATTGTGTTTATAATAATTTACACTGTTCTGTATAAAATTTTCAGTGTGCATAATAAAGTATATTGTATTGTATTATATTTAGTTAACTTCAAAATTTATGATTATTTCAGAAAAAAATTAAAAATTAATTTTTATTCAGGTTCCTCATCATCGGGAAGGCTTAGTACTGTTAGCGGTGGCAGCGTCGCCGAAACTAACAGCGTTCAATCAGAATTTGACGAAAAGGCGAAATCCATTGTGAGTCATTATTAGAAATTTTTAAATTTTTCATTCATCATACATCTATGTAGATACTTACATAACCTATTACTTACCTAGTTAAGTGGGTACCTACTTAACATACATTATTGTAATTTCCAAAAAAATAATAGGGTTAACTCACGATTATTGTTCTTTTTCAGATATCTTCAAGCACGTTGACGATGAATTCAGCTTGCGACGGAGACAACAGATTAGACGATTACTTGATCCCGCCTCCGCCACGGCCGCTCAACGGCTCTCCCCAGTTCACTACATTCGGACATCCTAAACATGAGAACAGGTAAGGATAATCACACTTTTGTAACAAGTAATCAAACAAAAATTTTGTTACGTAAAAGGTTTCTACTAAAAGTTGTGGTTTTATAATTTGAACTTTATAATTTACCATGGACATAATATTTCCTCCATGATTTTACTCTCATTAAAGTACCTAATTTTGGACTACAAACCTTCGATCATTAAAACCTGCCCTGATGATCGAGGGTATAAAACCACTGGATGGTGCATGATTACTTAACCTTATGTGGTAACGTGCAAACATATAACAAATCACTGCTTATGCTAACCTGTTACTAGAGCTCACCTTGTCATAATCTCTATTTCAAAGTTACCAAAACTAACCCTTAAAATGATTATAATTCCAGAAGCCACATGGCAACGATAGTGGAGCGGGAAGCGTCGGCGTCCCGCGAGCGTTTGGACGAGGACGCGCACGAAACGCACCTGCGGCTGCGGTTCGGCCGCGACCGCCCGCACGCGCCCGCGCCGCCCGACCGCGACGCGCATTTGTACATGAATATATCCGCTTCACATTAACACAGACGATAAATTTAAAAATTTGTTTAATATGAGAGAATAGATACAAAATTCGTTCTCAATTTTGCAATGGTTACCAACATAATAAGTTATATGAATAGTGTCCCTCCGCTTCACATTAAAATGGGGACAACAAATTCAAAACTTGTTCTCAATTTTGCAATGGTTACCAACATAATAAGTTATATGAATAGCGTGTCCCTCCGCTTCACATTAAAATGGGGACAACAGGTTCAAAATTCGTTCTCAATATTCTGCAATGGTTACCATCACAATGTAATATGTGAATAGAGGACGACAGAATTTTTGAAGTCGGAATGATAATGTAATGAAGTAGGTAAAATTTGCCTGGAGGCTCTTTCTTGTCTTTACTGCACTGATGTAAAAAATAAATCACATGGATGGATTGTATGTCTAATTTTTTACTTATTGTAAATTTAAATAATATCATTAAAATATGAGTTAAAACTTGGTAAATGACACTACAATTTACCATCTATATAAGAGTTTAATTCGACATTAAAAGGAAAAAGATCGAAGAACTAAAGTAAAAATTATTGTGAAATAAAAACCAATTCAAGGTCTGCCTTTTCTGTTAAAAAAAGCAAAGGAATCGTATCATCTATTCCATTAATTGTGAAATGATCTGGCGATGATAGCGAATTTTGTGTCAATAAAGTTTATTGCATTGCATTTACAATAATGGTCGGTTGGTCTCTCGCTAACATTCTCCAATTTAAAGACTGAAAGAGAAACCCGACATCATTTCGATGTACATTTTGTATATAGAAAAATAATTAAATGATAAATAGTTATATCTATAGGGCCATATTTTTATTTATTTTTACATAAATGTAGATTTTAGGAAACGTACAAAGGATTTTGATAGAATTATTAGTCAGAATTATGGGATATAAAGATTAGGCTGCATCAACAGTAGGCAAACTGTTTGCCGCCGACTGATTTAGCTGCGTATCGGTTTAGTACGCACTTCACATATTTGAAATGGAGTGTTCACAGTTTGCTAGTTTTGCGCTCACTCTTCGCAGTTTGCAGCGTTACGCGCGCCGACTATCTCAGTGAGCGGCAGACAGTAGCAGAGCTCAGAACAGTATGCTTGAGACGTCTGCAAATTGATCTGAGTTCGCAGCTGACTCGAATTTCTTTGCGGCTCACTTAGTCGGCGGCGAACAGTTTGCCAACTGTGGACGCAGCCTTAGTTATAAATACTGAAGCATGATGAAAGTGAAACTCAATTGTAACCAAGATTTTTATTAGTACTTTGTAATAACTTCCCAAATGCATTTATATCACATGTATTTACTTGAAAATAAACGATAAAACAAAAACTATATTGTTTTACAGTCTACACTTATTGCCAACTAACATTTATCTTGCACCGTGATAATTTTATTCAGACTACAAGTACACAAATGATAGTGTATTTTTTACTAAATTACAAATATAATAAATATAAATCCAAAATTTTCCTAAACTCGAGTTTTCAATCGGACGTTTCAAAAGTAAAACCTTGATGAACCTTTACTGAATTTAGGATTGATGTTGAAGATATCCAAAGATTTTAGAAATACTTATTACTGTTTCGCACCCTGCCCTTCATAAATCTCGAGTTTAGATAAAAAAAAAATTACTTAGGTCGTTTGTTTTGATCATGGTTTTGATATACACAAAATGTATTTATTTTTTGTTAGTATTTAGACTAGTTAAGTAACAAAACTCATAACTTTAAACAGCACAATGCAAATGCAAATACCAATGCTACAAAAATCTCGTAAAATTTAACGTTAAATGTCACAAGCTATTAAATAATCAAGGATAACCATAAATAATTTTCGTTGCATTAATACATATTCAATTGCAATTAATAAAAAAACTGAATTACATAAAAATTGTATATTTTTCCGTACAATACATTATTACCATGGTATATAATAAACCTAGAGTAAAGTGAATAATTATATTTAACATAGCCCACAAATTTTACTTCAGTGAGTACCTATAACCGTGTGAATTAAGACAAAAAAAAATATTCTTAATTAAACCCTTGTAGGTACAGTTGCGATAAGATTTAAATAACAAAATGTGATATTCTCAGGAACCAATTTTACAAGAAACCCAAATAGATTTTGTAGAATACTGTCTATAGTAAAGATTATGATTATTACTTATATAATTATTATTTCTACAATATTGTTAGATATAGGTTGACTAGTATCATAAGTTAACAAAAAAATCTTATACTCAGTTATATATTTTCTGAAACAGTTTTAGGTGAGGAATGGTGCAAATTACTATATTTCATTGAATATAGAACAAAATAAACTGGTTTTTATTTGAAATTTTAACATTTCCATTAAAATGAAAATTTAAAATTGAAGTCCACTCGTGTGTTAAGGACAATAGTAAAATTTCATGAATTTTTTGAAAATTTACTATTATATAGTGTCTCTTTTAGCCAATCTTTTAGCAATATAATTATTATAATTCGGGAAGTTCACTAATAGACGTTATGATTTATGACGGAATGAGGCATTACAAGCTTACTTAGATACGAATTTCTTTCTCGAAAGTTTTGCTTTTACGTTTACATTTTTAGGATTTTTCTCAAAACACGATACTAAGTATATTATAAAAAAAATAAGGGAAATGACGTCATGAAACTTTGGCTTATATTCCTTTAATACTCAGAATTTGTCATTTGTTTTTAATATATTTTTTATTTATGTACGTAAGTAAATGATTACTCTTAAATTTTTGGTTTTAATACTGTTTATAATACAACCATTTTGTATTATCTTCATAAATGTCATCTCTTGTGAGAGTGAATAAATATTATTATTATTATTATTATAAATGTAGTGATTTTTTCATTATGTAATTCCTTTGGAATTCTCCAATAGTCTGCTCTATCGGATTGGTGGACAGCTTAGTGGCGCACACAAACGTCGTGGAAATGTTTTGCACTTATAGCTTAATGATTGCTATGTATGACAATCGAGATGTATAGGGCGGAGAGTCTAATGAACGGAACGGCTCAAGATATTCTGAGTGAGATAAATCTTTCTAAAATACTAACACAAAACAGTACATGTACTAAATCGCTTGTTTTTCACTACGATCCGAAGTATTGACTAATCAAATGCATAAAAACTATTATTTTATCAGTCCAGCCCCCTTGTTATGAACTCTTAATTCCAGACAGTTCACGTTCACAACCTGTGGGTGACAGAGACAGCGCCTTATTACCTGTGAACGTAAACTGTCTGGAATTAAGAGTTTATAATACGGCCCCAGTTAATCGAATCTCCGCGAGACCATTCGATTCAAACCAATATTTAAAATTTTCGAGCTATGTTAAGTTGAAAGTAAATTGTGCAATATTACTTTTAATAATGTAAAGTTTTCCTCATTTTTAGGTAAGTCACAACCTGCTTTGTAGTAAAATAAATAATGTAAAAGTCTTGACGACCGTACAGAACGCATTACACATTATTATGAAGTAAAGGAACATTCATATAAAATATTTTTTTTTAATTTAAAAGCAATGGAAAAATCTTCATGATTTCTCAATGACTAAAACCTTTTTTGATAGTATATCTAACTAAACAAACTCAAGAAATTATAATGCTCGCATCGTAGTCTGTTTAACAACAGGCATACACAATATAACATGAATCACATTGTACACAAGCTTATGTCTACAAATATATCCGAAAGTTATGACATGTTAAGTAGTAGTATACTTGTCTCAATTGAAACTTAGGCAGTAGTACACTTTTTTCCTTAGAGGACATATAAAATTTAAAAAATCTCCATCATACACACAATTCATTAAAACAAGTCACACGCCTCATTAAAACAAACATTAAATAAAACGATTCAAAACAATCCCATGTCCCTTATATTACCCAGTTCAAACATCGAATTTAGACGGCATAATACATTGGTAACGTATATTTTAATCCTTAAAATTACACTATTTTTCTTGCAGTTCTTAACTAGCAAGGAAACCAGTTTCCACTAATCACAACAAAATACTGTCCTAACGAAATTATCATCTTTCTTCCGAATACAAATTATACAATTAATGTCAAAAAAGCAACATTTCATAGCCCAACATCTTATTTTTCTGTTAAAAGTAACATTTCATAAAAAATCTACAATGATTAAAGGGTTTGGCACAAAGTATAAATATGTGATAATAAATAAATTACGTAACAATATTTTTTTTGGTAGGTATTTTGCACCATACAATAATTTCTTAGAAGGTGCAGTAAACCTGTAAAAGTTTCTTCATATTATGAAAAGTTATAAACCATTAGAATTGTTTGTTGGTAAAAAATCTAGAGTTGATAAAATATTTAGATGTTTTAATTATTATTACATTGCTTAAATATTGGCAAACGAGAATGTCCAGGAGTCGAATATAATTATGTGAGATAATATTGCCACCATTAAACATTACAACGTAAACGTTATAAATTCGGAACACAAAAACGGTAAAAAAGTAAAAATATTTAATAGTTCATTTTAGTACATTATGCACCACATCTAAATACATAAGACATTATTACGCATCATGCTACCTCTAAACACACGATATAGAAACAACAAACCAAAAAAAAGAGCCATTAAAACTGCCTTGCAATAAATAACACCAGGGTAACATAATAACAAAACAAGGCAGTGCTTTCCTTCAAAGGGTGTACTTATCCTTTAGTTGTAGGCACGGGTGGTCGCGCCACTATCGCCTGGTACTTCGAGCATAAACTCCAGGTTAACATAACAATGCAACAAATTATAAGGCAGTACTTTCCTTCAGAGGATGTACTTGTCCATTAGTTGTCGGCACGGGTGGTCGCGCCACTATCGCCTGGTACAGCGACCAGACGGCCAGCGGCCGCATGTAGCCGATGGAGCGGTGGTTGCCGTTCTCGTACAGGGCCTCTGGGGTCTCGAACGAGAGGCCCATCTTGACTAGCGTGTTGTATAGCCCTCCTGCTGTTACGAAGGCCTGTTCGTGCATGCCTGTAATGTACAGATTTAAGATCTTTTAGGGGTGGTAATGGCAACATACACTTTGAGCTTGCCAGTGACTAAATTACAATGAGACACTTACTAGCATCTCCTTATTGAATTAGTACAATAAAAACCAATAGGACCAACTATTCTTTAACTATTTTAAGCCGTTTTTGATATTTCGTGATGAGTGAGTGAGACCTTTCGCTTTTATATATCATAATGATGATTAATTGATAAAGTTTATATATAAAGTTCACATTCCATTGATTACGACAGTGTTGTGCTCGTACACCGTGGCTAGCGCGCGTCGTACGTGCGTTGATGCTAATACCTAACCTAACCTAACCTCACCTTCATACACCATAAGCGCGGCGACCCCGTACGTGACCCCGACCCACACCTCCTCGCTCTGCAGCGCGGAGGTGTCGAGGCGCGCGCGCTCGCCGCACACGAACCCGTTGACGGCGCCCAGCCGCCCGCCGGCCCAGCGCTGCACGTTGTGCTCGTATACTGTAGCTAGTGCACGACGTACGTTGTTACACGGGAATACTTCGTGCTGCCAGCCAGAGGAGCGGAGGTACCTGGGAGGGAACGAATTGTGCTTGAGGAAGGGTCTTTTAAGACTGGGTAATGATTCTGGTGATGAGAGTTTCATCATATATGACCGAATTGGAACGAGAGTCTTGAGTCATGTTCTAGGTTCTAGGTCGGTCAAAGGTATCATAGCCGTCAGCGGAACACTGGTGCTGCCTGCCAGTTTGCTACAATACCATAAGAAAAAACGTTATATCTACTTAATTATTAAAAAAGCAACAATATAATTACCAATGACCGGCCAATTGATCGGCCATAACAACATCGCAGTTGGCCGGGCGCGTGTCGAACTTGTAGTACGAGCCGGTCCACAGCTTCTCCTCGAACGAGTGCCGCGCCAGCTCCAGCATCTTGCCGAACTCCTTCTGCTCCTCTTCGAAGTTCAGTATGCGAGCCATCTCTTGCACCACGCTTATGGCGGCCACCCATAACCCTCCACAGTACGCACTGAAATCGTAAAAATATGTTGCTTTTAAAAAAATGAAGAATGTAAATGTATGTAAATTAAGATTATTTTCAAATATTATGACATATTTCATGTTTCATGGTACCAATCATGTTATGTTACACTACAACATGATTAAGTAATTTTTACACGAATGTGCTTTTCGAAAATATCTCAAAAGTATGCCATGAATAAAATGAAAAATGTAAGGTGTACTTATATTATACAATTCAACTCCAAACTAGTGTATGACGGTATCCAAGCGATAAACAAACTTGGGTACAATAACAAGGTCACCCTAGGATGGGTACCTGGACATAAGGGTATACGAGGAAATGAGAGGGCAGATAAATTGGCAAGGAGGGGTGCAGAGGCGCCCACCATGGGTCCTGAACCCCTGGTGGGCGTATCAAAGGCGGCAACTCGAGCTGTTCTTGGGGCTCTGGCCCTGAGACAGGGCGAGGAGCTGTGGAAGAAGGCACCCGGTATGCGCCAATCAAACACCCTCATCAATGGATACCTACTCGCGAAAATACTCAAATAAAGTGCTCAGCCTAAGCCGGACTGAGATTCGAACATGAACATGAACATGAGATTAGGCTGCTCACTGGTCATTGCAGACTTAACAAACACCTACACACAATAGGCTTAAGTAACACTGCAACATGTAGATTCTGTGGTGGGGCAGAGGAAACCTCCATCCATATCCTCTGCGAATGCATGGCAATTACCCACTGCAGGAGTGTTATATTGGGAGGGCATGTAATTACACCCGACCAAATCAAAGACCTGGACCCCAAAAACATACTACGGTTCGCCCAGACCGTAGGAGTAGGGGACCAGATCTAATTTCAATGGGATGGCCACAATAGATCAGAAATGGTCGCAATGGCCTCACGGGGATACTTGTTCCCCGTGCCCTATATCACCAAATAATAATAGTAATAATAATATATTATACAATCGTGTGCACTTACCTCGGTCCCGTCATGACCCAAGCGTCGTACGTCTGGTCGGGGAAGCCGCCGTTCTCGATGAGCCCGTCGCCGTCCTCGTCCCAGGCGGCGGCGCGGCGGAGTAACGCGACGCACGCGGGGTACATGTGCCTCAGGTAAGGCAGCGCGTCCCAGGCCGGCACGCGCGCCTCGCCCGGAGCCAGCGCCTCGCAGAAGGCCGCCTCGCCCGCGGCCGCCTCGCCCGCCTCGCCCCCGCCCGCGTCCGCCTCCCTGTACAACAGATCCAGTATCACGCCCCCCCCCTCCTGGCCGGTGGCGCGCGAGTATAGATCGTCCTCGGTGCCCGCGCGCACGTCGTCTATGAACGCCATCGAACGATACCTCTCGTCCGAGAACGGCGCGCGGTGGCCCCGCAGCAGCCGGTAGTCGCGCATCACTTGCAGGATGAACTTTAGGTTCAGGTCGCGCCACTCCGACACGTCGTGGATGTTGTACGCGTTTATGTTCGTGAACGGTATGTCCTCTGTTGCGTGAAACGAGCACGTTAGATATCAGCCAATTTGATATTAATTAATTGTAAAAGAAACTTCTTTTTGTATCTTAAAGGAGAAAATCGCGTTATACTTTTGCTATAAGGTTTTCTCATCAACGGAGTACTTAATATTATGTACATATAGATTCGGGTGCACAGATTATATAGCAAAGTTTGCTTAAAAATTAAGAAATGAAATTATCATTAATAACTTTATAAATAAGAATGATAGAAGCTTCACTTCTTACAGGTATAGCAAAAGCAGCGCACATTTTTTTTCAACTAAAATGAAATAGTCTTACCAGGATCGCCAAGGTCGTGGGGAATGGTGTCCTTGACTTTATATTTAACAGACTTCCCGTCGTACAGCGATTGTCTATACTTGGATGTCTCTAGCTCTATAGTATCTCGGTACATGTACTGTATCACCACCTAGTGAAATAAAACAAATAAAACCATAACTAATAAAATGGAAATAAAATCATAAGAAACAAAAAAGGGTTGAAATAAAATAATATCAAAATAATACAATGATTAATCAGTATTAACCAAAACCAAACAATAACAAAACTTAAACACTAAGATACATTTTAAATATATACAAAATATTAGTGTAAGTATATGCATGTTGAATAAGTTAATGTTACAGAAGCTTAACTAAGGTTTGTACAAGTATGCTGAATATTCGAAATATGACTACATTTTTTAAGGTTTATATGCTTGCACTATGCCCAATAAGAATAATAAACTGACTGTCCAATTAAATAACAACACAACAAACCAATTTCAATAACATATATTAAACTTGGCTTGACACGCTGCCATGTGTCTAGATTATATTATAGAATTCGATTATAGAAACGCACTTTTAAAGACAAGACGTTAACATTTAACATTCAAATATTTATTATACTTAAAATTAACATAATGATTGTGATGTAAGAAAATTATGTATGTCACTAAAACACAAAAATGCACAATATTCAACACGTACATAGGCATCACGTTATATAGGTTAACTTACTTGCAAATTTGGCCATAGCTGAGCTAAGGCAAAAGAAGCATAGAAATGTACGTCATACGTATTGTACATTCTATATTCATGACCCTCTAAATATCCAAATATACCGAATTCATGTCTGCAATAATAAACGTAAAATGTTAGTAATGACCAGACACCAGACACCACAGTAATTAATTGATGGAACTTCAAGTTGAGAAATACGTAATACGTTATGAAGACAAAACTGCTCTTTATTAAAGTTTAGGTACATGGAGAAAATTGCAAAGTTTAAATTTATATAAAAATGGAGTTTACAAAAAATATTTTTATGGAAATAGAATATGAAAATGCTATCTGAAAATGTTTAATATTAAAGTGATATACTACAAAACGAAGATGAATAATGAAGTATAATTTTTAATCATCATCATCATGAAATTGCTGAAATTACCTAATTTTAAAAATTACACTATATCAATACATCCTTTTCAAAGCCACAATTATATGGCATAACTCTTAACCATAATAAGTAATACAATAAACATTATCTGTATGCCATACATAATAATATATTATGTGATAGTCTATTAATTATCAGTGATTGATTGATATTTCACATTATTTTAATTATATTGCTATTAAATATATCCATAATAATAATGCTATTAATACTTGCCTGGGATCCGTATCAGGATATTCTTCACTGACGTCATACCATATCGTTCCTCCATCGGCGATGAAGTAAAGCTCATTCATTAAGGCACTTTTTAACCAGTCTGGTATGTTGCTGCAAAACATATGTTACAATTTAGTTATAATGTTTGTAACTACAGATTTTGAAAGACAATTCCGTGTTTTAATATCTAACCTGTTATTTAAAATAGGTTCTTGCCACTCCGCAAGTTGTTTCTCCCAGTTATGATAGTTCTTCAGTCCGTATGCAGCAATACTATTCGCTGCGTCATTTTCATACCCAAAATACTTTGTGTAATACCTGTAAGTGGACAATATTAATAAGTCAATGTATTGTTTTGTCTTTGTGTGTTGTTCATGGCACCCACGATACAATCTTATTGGTGCTATTTTCGAGTGCGGAATTAAAGTGTGTACTAACGCTATGAATTGAAGGGAGGGCGCGTTTACTAGTTATATAAATGAAAACAGTCCATTTACAAGATATTTAATAATTACCTCCTGTGAATTTTTTTATCTGCCTTGTATTTTATGACAGGCATATCCCAAACAAGGCAGAACTCTGTTAACGCACAGCCTCCGGGATCCAAGGATATTCCAGATGATAAGGCCACAGAATCATCTGGAAATAAAAACAATTCTAAATTCATCAGTTCATTGACAACCACATAGCCAAAGAATAATGCCCAAGAATGTATGGACCAAAAACCCGGAGACGATTAAATCCATTTATGTTTGGCAAGGTATAATAAACATACGACATTCCAAATCCAATAACTTTTTCGATAAAACAATCGCTATGTACACCTACAAAAAAAATCGTAACTAATTGACATTAGTTTTATAAATCTACGATATTAAGAGCGGTTTTACAAACGACATTGTGAAAAATTGTGCATAATTTGAGAGTAAAGTACATTATACGTATTTATCTACATTAATAATATAAAGCGGAAGAGTTTGTTTGAACGCGCTCATTTCAAGAACTACTGGTCCGATTTGAAAAATTATTTTTATATTGGATAGTCCATTTATTGAGGAAGGCTATTGGTTATACAACATTGCACTACGACCAAAAGTAGCGGAGCAAAAAGTTTCCAGAAGTTTGTTGCTCCGCTCCTTTTGCTTATAACGTGTTGTTATAAAGCCTGTAGCCTTCCTCAATAAATGTGTCATTCAAACTAAAAATTAAGTTTTAATTTGAACCAGTACTTCCTGAGATTAGCGCGTGCAAACAAAGAAAGAAACGCTTCTGCTTTATATTATTAGTTTAGATAATACAGATAGTATACATTATATATTCTCCATCTACAGGGAAGGCAAACTGTAAGGCGCTGTCTCTGCCACCCTCACGTCACCCACGCGCCAAAAGATCGTTGTAGGACTATAACTGGGGCATGATATTTATGTGACACATACATATTTGTTCTTAAGTCAGAGGTATTAGTCACGTTTTATTTTAGTTATCTATGCAATTTACGACTCTGTTAAACATAGTCACGAGTTAGGGAGTATAAAAGCAATTACTTTAAATCCAAACTACTTTTTACAACCAAAATCATATGAGTTAACTTACATTTGTATATCTTTTTTGGTTTATCCTTACGATTATTTTCAGGGTTTTCTGGATTCTGACTATCATCCGGTTTTAATGTCCCGTATTTTTTAAGGCAGTCCCAAACATAATCAGATGTTTTTGAATTCCAATAACAATACCCTTCATCTGTGTTTTCATTATTCTTAATTTTCTTGGCTATGGTGAAAGTACAAGGTATCTCTGATATTGTTTGATCTAAGGACACACCACACGTGTTTGCAACACAGTACTTCTCCAACTCCACTTTACCTTAAAGAGAAATTAATGAGCCAATTTAATGCTATCTATGAAAGTCTCACTAAATCGTAAATAAGTATTATGTATGTATAATTCATGTTCGTGCTAACATGCTATGTTGTGGTAATGATTTAGCTATGGGAAGAAAACACAAAAGCTTGGTCAGATTTTTAAGTGTAAAAGAAAATCAAGTTGGCAAAGAAAGTTGCTAGCATTTGTTACTATAGTTCAAACAAAAACTGTAAAATAATGATTCTTCTTCTTCTAATTTTTATATAGCAATACTTACTTTTTGCTGCCTTTTTCTTATTTGGAGGAGCAAGTACTTCAGTCCATGTAAAAGTAATGCTAACGTCTCGGTGTTCATTGCTGATATTCTTTGCGGAGAAGACAAACACTGCACATGGCAGGCTAGAATCCTGTAAATAGCCACTTTTAAGAACTGGGCATGTTACACCAACCAACACCCACACAACACTGACACAAGTGAAAAGAAAAACACTGAATTATGAGCTTTATGTATCGTACAAACCTTATAATTATGTGGTATCACAGGAGATATTTGACGACACACTAACTTTATTCCATATTTAGATAGGTCATATGTGGTCCATGCCCGAGGGTATAAGGCAGTGTATTCACAGTCTGCTCCATTTAAATTCCACTCCCATGAAGCAGGTGCTTTTTTTGGTTTACTGAAATTAATATAGCAGACGAATACTTCAATCCATAACATTGTGCTAATAATAAACTGTAATGATGCGAAATCCATAATATATTGTATGCTTGTATCAGCTAAATCTTACAAGAAAACTTAACACATATTTTTATGTTTTTTTAATATTATTTTATTTGGGTAAGGCCAAAAAATTTTAAAAAGGATGAATAGCAGTTAAGACATAACTTTACCTTATTAAAGTGAGGCTAAGTTACTACTACAAAATAAACATAACAAGTAATTATAAATTATAACTATGCCTTACGTGTATGTGGATAGAACAGATTGAAAAATTGTTTGGTTTTGTGCATTTCTAATATTCACAATAAATTGGCATTCTGGAACTGTCACATATTCATATATTCCTAGATACAATTGGAAACGACAGAACTCTCCCTTAAAACCCCTCCCTATTGTACCACCTCCAATGCCTCCAATAGGACAACCTGTAAAAAAAATTTGTCAAATAAAATTGCTATTTTTTTACAATTTTATATGGGCAGATAATTAAAATATAATATCATCGATACTATATAAAGTGGAAGAGTTTGTTTGTTTGTTTAAATGCGCTAATCTCATGAGCTACTGATTTGAATTGAAAACTCTTATTGTGTTGAATAGTCCCTTTATTGAGGAAGGCTACAGGCCTAGTATAGGCTATATTACATCACCCTACAGGACACCCCCTACACTCTATACATACACCCCATAGGAGCGAAGCGACAAGTTTCCCCAAGAGAAGCGAGGGTGTCTACTTAATAATATATGTTGCAGGACTATGGGACCCTATTTCAGTTTTATAGTAGACACAAGAAATAAATTATTATTAACTACAAAAGGCATCAACGATTCACAGCCAGTCTAGACAAACATGGGATATTTACTTAAGACTGGCTCCCCGACAACCAATCATAAATAAAACACATCACGGTTGATTATAAAAGCAATGTTTTACTTAGCTAGTCAGGCAGTCAAAAAATTCACAAAAAGATACAATTTTATCATACCATACATTCTTTGAGCAGAAACCATGTTTATGTAATCCATTATTGGACGTTTTTTCTGCATCTTTTTTCCAATATAATACTTAAGATATCTGTAAATAATGATTAAGATCCATAACTACTTTTTGCAGTCTCCAAAGAAAAACAATAAAAATGAATTGATATTAACCTTGCAGTAAGCGGCATAACCTCGAGGATTTGTTTCGGTCTTGGAATAATAATTTGCTTACTTTGTAGCGGAAATTCGTGGTTCAGTAAAAGTTTCAATCCATATTTTGGTGGTTCATCTAATTCCTTGGATTTGCCCCCTGACTCCATTTTATTCGAAATAGTACACTGCACTTTTGATACGTTTTTAATTGTACGAATCGTTTTCGTCTCTACTACAAGATAAGATAATATTATAAAAAATGATAATGAAATAAATAGGATTTCTGTGATAAGGTCCTAACAGCAACTATATTCTCAATCGTAGAAATTAAAATAGAAAAGAAAACACAGAGACAGAGGCTGACAATTTCTGTGAATTCTGACCATAGAGATTTTGTTACTGACTTCTGCTTCTGACTCTGACCATAGACTATTCAGCTTTTATGACTGTGCCTCCGATTGTGCTCCGATCTGGCTCCGATCCGGTTAATATATAGGTTACTACTGATTAACTCAGGCTACTTTCTGGGAGCCGCTCATAACGATCATGCCCTCAACGTTTGTATTTTGAGTTCCGTTAGGTTTTTTTTACGTCATTGTTGTATATCAATCATAATTTACGGATTTAGTCTTTGATGTAAACATTACAAATGGTGGGCTTGAAAAGATAAGGCGGGTACTTAAAATGTAGGTCATATTAGTAAGTCTAGCGATAAAGGTCAATATCTCAAGACGTGCATTAAAACTTATAAACAATTATGTTTCCCGATATAACGCTACAGTAACTATTTCATATATGCTTTATTTTTCTATTTTCTGTCACTATAAATTTGACATCACTCATATCACTCTACCGATTGTTTGTTATGATCGTAAATCATGACCAACATCATTCATCGTCGCGCAAAGAACGATCATGGTCGCGTTCCGTAATTAGCCCATAACACTCATTACGTCTCAAAAAATGTTCCAATACTGATTATAGGCATTATGGTCGTGGCATTATCACTTTCGATCACAACGACCCACCTGGATCGGTGGGGCGTTGTGGGTGCTGTCAAACGCTTAAATCCGTTCCATCACACACACTGAACGTCAAAACCTAATGGAACTCGAAAAACCGGCCAAATGCGAGTCGGACTCGCGTACGAAGGGTTCCGTACCATTATGTATAAAAACGCCAAAAAAATCTGGTCTGTTGTATAAAAGCCTCACTTAAATATTTAATTGTTGTAGCCACATATTACGCCCAACGCCATCTCTTGGGCCGAATGGTAACTAAATTTACGTCGAATGTATGGGCACTAACTTAAATATTTATTTTATTCTGTTTTTTAGTATTTGTTGTTGTAGCGGCAACAGAAATACATTATCTGTGAAAATTTCAACTGTGTAACCATTACGGTTCATGAGATACAGCCTGGTGACAGACGGACGGACGGACGGACGGACGGACGGACGGACAGCGAAGTCTCAGTAATAGGGTCCCGTTTTACCCTTTGGGTACGGAACCCTAAAAATGGGCGTTGAGGGCAAGATTTTTATGGGCTAGTTAAGGAACGCGGCCCATATATACCCCAAGTGGAATGGATTGTGGGATGTTTTGAGTGTTGTGATCACTTACTGGAACGCGGCTACAATGTGGCTGTTGTTATATTTTTGAAGCATCTGTAATAAAAAAAGCTTTAATGTCACTGTTATTTCAAAGAAACTGTCATTCCTGTTCTGTTCAGTGGTTTGCACCGGAGCGGAATCTTGATAACCGGTGAAATTCACCGGTGATTTGCCGACCTCCGGTTATTCACCGGTGATCTCCGGAGAATCGTGTTCAATGTTGTATATCTAGATATATTCGAAGGCTAGAATTAATTACATTATATTATGGTTCGCTATTCTTCATTCAAAGTATGTACGTAATTTAGATGGTTATAGTGAAATTCGGCTTTGATGGCTTCTTTAGCACCTACTTTATCTATATAATAATAAGAGCGTAGAAAAATGGTGTCTGTTTTTTTTTTAAGAAATTGACAAAACAAAATATGGAGGAGGGTTAAGAAACTGTAACAGAACATGAATCTAAAAAAAAATTGAAATTAAAAAAAAGTTTGTCTGTTTATCTGTTTGCCCGCGCTAATCTCCGGATCAGCTGAACGGATTTTTATGGGACTTTCACTGGCTAGGCTACTTATTTTTCCGGAATTCTAAGCGGGATCAGGATCACTCGGGAGAAACTCCTATGCATGAAGGCGCGGGCTTAAATTTTATGTGACCTTCACTGGGAGATAGAGGAAGTTGTGGAGCAATGTACAGGCTACTTTTTATCCCGGAATTCCCGCAGGGTCAGGATTCACGCCGAAAAATCTCATATTATGTTCATGGGACTTTCAGTGGGAGGGAGGTAACATTTGTGGTTATGGAGCATTATATATGTAGGCTACTTTTTCAAGATTTTTTACAAGATTTTTACGAGGTTTTTACAAGATCTATAGAACGGGATGTTTGTACGGCGTGGCTAAAACATAGTAAATAATCAACTACTGTTATGTGTTGAGTAATATATAGTCCAATATTTATCTTAGAAATCTCGCGGGGTCGGGATTCACGCAGGAAACACTTTGTAACACACTGAGTTTCACGCGGGCGGAGCCGCGGGTACAGCTAGTGTTCTAATAACCGAAAACTGTTCCGGAAAATAGGATGCAAAATTGTGGAAATACGGCATACCGTACCCTGTTCATACTCGCACAGGCGTAAACCCCTGAAAGATTTTGAATTCGTAACAAGCACTTTGTCCTAACATTTGTGGTTTTTTCGAATTAAAAGTTCTAAGATTATCATACAGTCCATATATGATAGGGATTATAAGATTATAAGACTTGTATTTAAGTTGAATCTGTAAGTTAAGTAACCGGAGAAAACCGGTTTTTCTCCGGTGTTTTCACCGAGTAATTTTACCGGTGAATCATCGGTGATTCTCCGGTACTCCCTGCTCCGGTGCAAACCACTCTGTTCTGTCTGGCAGTCTGGCATAAAAAATAATGCAACAATACGCAACAAGCAAACGAAAAACGACAAATAAAAGTGAAAAATTAAAGAAAACAAGATATTCTTAACTTTATTAAAGTTAGATTTAAACCATTGCATTTTCATTATACTAATGTATGTCATGTTAATAAGTGCGTAATATAAGTGTTATGGACAATGCAAGTGAAAACTCTTTCGTATAAACACTGATACAAGTTTTGTGTAAAAATGGAAATACCAGTTCAAATTGCTATACGGCTGAAGCCGCCAAGTATTGAGGACTCATTACAATGTATATTTAGCAATCCAGTAACTCAAATAGTAATAACGGAAAGTGGACAGACTTTCCATGTAAACAGAGCGTTGCCAGTGGATTGCACTCAAGCTCATCTTTTTAATTCGTTTATGATACCTCAGATTAATTGTTTTTTGGATGGATGCGATACTTCAGTTGTTGTTTTTGGACAACAGAAGTCAGGGAAAACATACACCCTCTTTGGAGCAGGTATGTATCCTACAGTCCTACACTATATTAATTTAATAAATAAATAAATACTATCTGACGTAGCAGACTTCGTCCTGCAACAAATTTTATTAAATAGACCCTTCGCTTCCCCTCGGGAAACTTGTTGGTCGACTTCTATTGATCTTAGTGAGATGTTATATAGCCTAATAGCCTTCCTCAATAAATGGACTATTCAATATAAAAATATTTTTTCAATTCGAACCTGTAGTTCCTGAGACAAAACTATAACTGATTCCTGTCTGTACATCCAGATATTTTAAACATAAATTTGTCTCTGTTTGTTCAAAATTTCTTGGATAGTGTTAAAGCTATTTGAATGGTATTAAAGTAAAATTTAAACTACTTTGATGTATTTTTGAATGCTAAGTGAGGCCGCAGACAGGCACAACATATTACTCGCAACATATATTGACAGCGTCAAAATTATTGTTATACATTTACGCGGCGACAAACGTATTGAGTATATGCACATTGGAAGCACAATTGTAGCGTCTTTGTCTTTCATTTTCGTAACGTCATTGTTGACATTTTTGAAGCACGGTGCCACATAAAACGAACGTGTTCGATCTTCAATTCTTGTAGCGCGAAAAATGCCTCGCCACCAACTGCACCTACTACAAATGTGTCCTTGATGTGCAGGTTTACATGCAAATATAGGGGGGCGATATATATGTCGCGTTTCAAATGCGGCGCTACAATTAATGTAATACAAATGTATCTCTGGTGTGCGGCCGCACTTAGTGTAACATTTAGTATAGTTTCCGAAAGCAAAGTGATGACAATTACTAGTTTTAATGCATACAGCAATTAATTTTATTTTGTAAATAAAAAGTTCAATATTTTCGACTGACTTAATTTCTCATATTTTTTCAGGCTTTGAATGCATACACAGTGAATGTGATCAAGGTATCGTTCCAAGGTTTGTTACAGAGATATTTCTTAGACTTGGACAAATGCCAGAGCGAGAATTTATATTACACATAACATGGATGCAAGTTGTGAACAACAGTATATTTGATGTTCTTGGAGCAGGTTTAGTAAGATGCTGTAATATCGAGGAAGCTTTTCAGTACTTACAATTAGGATGGAGACAAAGATGCTCTGGCAATAACCATACTGTTTTTACTGTAAGCATGGAACAGAAATGGGTAGGGACTAATGGAGTGCTTAACCACAGAATGTCGACTGCCAGCTTTTGTGATCTTGCAGCTTACCCTGAACCTGGACTATTTGCTCTTGAAAATATTATAAAAGAACTCATTGCGGGTAACCCACCAAAGCAAATAAATTATGACCAATGCATACTTACTGCCATGTTGCGTGATTCTTTTGGAGGGCGAGCATTTACTTGGGTAATAGGCTGCACAAGTACAGAACCTGATGATTATCAAGACACTTTAAAGATACTCAATTTGTGCCTGTGTTGCCGGGGAATAAAAAACTTTGTTACAGTCAATCTATTTGCAGACAATAACACCCCTGTCTATTCTGACAAAGGCGTGATGCCTACAGACAATGCATTTAATTTACAGTTTGCTACATCACAGTGGGTAAAATTAGTATCGAATGCTGAAGGTCTTTTCAATAAAATTCTACAATCTAAATCTCTATCAGAAGCTGATATGAACCAAGTTAGTGAGTGGTTGTTTTTAAAGGCAGAATGTGATGAATGTTTGAATAGTGATATGGCCACTGATAATAAAGATGTAAATACTAAACAGGGATTACCAAGAATAGCAGAAGACACTGAACCTAGTGAGCCTAGTGAATCTGATGTAGAATCGGATTCTGATGACAGTGACTCAGAGACATTGTTTCAAGACAAACTTGAAAAGTTCATGGAATATTTTAGAGAGAAGAATGATCAACTGTTTGCAGAGAGATGTGAAGAATATCTCAATCACATAGATTCTGATGATATTACAATATCTGAAACAAGTGGTTCTCAATCATTGCCTATTATGACTTCACATTCAAATTCTGGTAGAAGAAGAACAATACATCCTGGCGAGAGTTTGTCAGGTGCGCAATTGGAGCTCTTACGAAAAGTTGCAGCTAAAGCAGTTTCACCTGAATCTCAAAAAATTTTGATAGAATCTCATAAAAAAGATGTTGATCCAGAACCTAAATTAATAGAAAGAGAATTATTAAAAATGATTGATTCACCAAAAACAGCAGAAATATGTAAGAAATATAAAATGACTAAAGAAAAATACACACAAAAGCAAGTACTGGCTAGAAAATTATCTAAAGAAATAACTAGTAGTCAGACCCAACTAAAAGAGCTTATTAATTTATGCATTGCAAAACAAAGACTGATTGATGATCTCTCAAGAACAATTTATTATAGTACTCACAATAAAGTATACTCAGAAAGATTAGATTCCAGTCTTGATGACCAAGACACAATTAAAGAGATTAAAAGGCATGAAACAAATTTAAAGACATACAAAAAACAAATTGATCAAATTAAAAGACAAATAAAAAAAGATGAAAAACGTAAAAACACTTTAGATATAGAACTTCTTAAAGATAAACTTAAATTAGATGAACTTTCAGAGTCGTCAGTAGAAACAAAGGATCGCAAATCTCATTCATTGAAACATTTTACTCATAGAATAACTCAACTGGACAGCATTTTAAAGGAGAAGACTAATGATTTGGCCAATTTAGAGTTGTCAAAGGAGAAAGAGCTTCTGCTTAGAAAAGAGATTAAAAATTTGAGGAAGACAAGGGAGTGTTTACATGAACAGCGTTGTAGTTTAGGTCACAAAAGAAAAATATACAAATCTTTATCAGATTCTGAAGTAAGTTAATAAGTATTGAAGTTTAATTATAATTAAAAATGAAATAATAAAGTGTTATGAGTATGTCTAATTTATATAATTGCTTTATATTTCAACAGGAGCGCAAATTACTTGAATGTGAAGAAGCTATTGAGGCAATAGATACAGCTATAGAGTATAAAAACAATTTGATATGTGGGAAGTCACCGTCAGCATCACTATCAGATTCAGCTGATAATAAAGATACAAGAAGCCGAGGAGAGCAAATGCTGATGGCTAGACTGGACAAACTCTCCCATGATGAAATGAAGACATTGTTGTACAGATATTTTCAGAAGGTATTTTTTTTTTGGTAATAGTATGTTTATGGATGTTTTGTTTTTTTTCCTTTGGTATGTGTTCCTCAGCAATAGATTGTTTATGAGCCACAGAGAAATAATAAATCAAAAGCAGTGTCACCTATAAAAAAAGTTAGATCAGTTACAGAAACCAGCCGCAAATTCTACAGATTTGATTAATTTCTAATGATGAGAACTTTACACCTAGATGGGTTGAATTGAGCTTCATCTGGCGAGTAGTTTTTGAGTTATTTCTGCTTGTCGATGTTGAAGTCGGTTATTTTTTTATTATCCTACTAATACTTATGATAAATGCGAAAGTTTGTAAGGATGTATGTGAGTGAGTGAGTGTGTGTGTGGGGTGGGTTTGTTACTCATTCACGCAAAAACTACTGAACGGATTTTCCTGAAACTTTGCAGTAATATAGCTTAGACATAGGAATAACATAATTTGTTAAAATTTATAGAGATTTTTGAAGGGACTGGTTCCCGAAGCGAAGCGAGGGCGGATTTACTAGTTATTAAATATTTTTGTTTATATAAAAGAGTACTTCCGTGGTATAATCACAGCGGAATCAAGGGCAAGGGGAACCCTCAAATTTAATAGGTACATACCTAGGTGTTAAATTTATTATTTTTTCAGGTGGTAGACCTACGCGGCGCATGCGCAGCCATCGAAGCGGCCGCGGCGGCGGCGGCGGAGGAGGCTGCGGCGTGGCGCGCGCGCGCCGCCGCCGCCTGGCGACACGCGCAACGCTCCCGCCCATTCACACACAATCGGTTTGTGATTTGTATAGCTTGCTACTAACAGTAGTACCGTAGGGTAGTTTTCTAGTAGGCGCATTTATTCAACTCAGTTAGCTCTTTATTTATAGTAAGGGACATATTATATACAAAATATATAATGGTCTATTATTCTGTTATAATAATATTTGTAGGCTTCTTATTGGTTTTCATTTTTGTACAGCAGGTACCGAGATATGTCTACAAAAGCTTTGTTAAAGTTTCCAGGTTTACTTTGGCTTGATTTTACAAATTAAATTGCAATTGACTCTTTGGGAATAACCCCTCGCATTTTTTTTACAAAAGCAATACCAGTACAAAGCAATTCAAATGTGTTATCTTATTGACGAGTGCTATTGACCATTACAGGTGCCTAGACGGCGGGAACGCAGACAGAGTTCTCTCGCTAGGCATGACCACGGACTCTGAGACGTCCGACGATGCTATGAGGCTCGTCGACCGCATGAGGCAGCTCGCCAGATGTCCACCGGTAAATGAATTTACCTCAGACTATTATTTTAACCCGTTAATGATTTCCTACAGGAATCTTTTAATAATGGAGGCAGCGATTTTATTCCATCCTGCTGCTCCAATACAAATTGGTGGAGGGGTTAAGGGCCAATGTAGATGTATAAAAAGTTTTTATGCTGCTTTATATCCATAGCATAATGAGTGATAATGATTTGTTATGTAATGGTGACAGGGGGACCGAGACTAGTGATGCTGAACTATCGATAGTTACACTATCGATTGTTGACCTTGATAATCAGTTAGGATATCGATAGGACTATCGATAGTATTGCTAAAATCAACAGGGGGGACCGATACTAGTGATGCTGAACTATCGATAGTTACACTATCGATTGTTGACCTTGAAAATCAGTTAAGATATCGATAGGACAATTGAATAATTGAATAAGATATTGATTTTAGCAATACTATCGATAGTATTATACTATTGACATATAATAGTATCGAATCGATAGTATTATACCACCGATACTATTACAGAATACATAACTATCGATAGTCCAAAACTATCGATAGTATCGATACTATTGGCTATCAAACTTTACTATCGATAGTGTCGATACTATTGCAGATAACCAATAGTATTACCATAATTTATACTATCGATAGTATTGATTTTTTCAATACTATCGATAGTCTCACTATTGCCACACTATCGATAGACTATCGATAGTCTATCGATAGTAGCCTATCGAGCGGCATCATTAACCGAGACCCTTACGTGCCTTCTGAAGCACGGAAGTGTAAACACGTTGAAATTTAATTTCAGGCGCCAGTTATTCCGAGCCAAAATCTACGACAGCTGATGCCGGCCACCAATATACCTGCAGCTAAGGTCACTAAGGAAAAGAACAAGCTTGTAATTGTACAGCAAAATAAGAGAAACTGATATTAAATAGGATTCGTAGTTAAGTAATATCCGAAATTAAATTAAATTGGTTTTTTGCAAACTCCGACACTTACTACATCATCGATTCAACAAATCCTTAGAGGAGAGGTCTTGGAAGAAGCGGAAAAAAACTTCTAAGAAGTTTTTATACTCACAGCTGCAGATCAATATTACTATTACGTATAATATATCAAGGTCATGTCGAAACAATTTTATCTTTAAAATACCCTAATAACCAGTTTGTAAAAAGTCAAATCTATAATTATATTTCAATTAGCTTAAGTGAGGAATTAGTTTTTAAGGAAGGAATAATGAAACTCTGTGAAGTGTATGGATTGTTTTATTCATGTACAACAGGAATGTAAGATTGCTATTGACAGAAACATAATGAAATGGTTTGTACAGTAATTCTAGTGTATAATAAATATATATAATGCTATGTACCTACATCACAAAAATGGAATATAATAATTCGATGGCATAGACTGAATCAAGTAATTATTAATGTTTGCTTCATATTACTAAATAACATGACAAATACTAGTGTTTTCTGCTAAGTAGTAATGATTGTATAGTTCAAAATTAAGGCCGATTTGGATAGCTAGCACAATGTTAAAGAAAAATGGATAATAATACACTATTATAATAAATAGGTGGATTTAAACTTATACCATATTTTAAAATAATATCTTTTGCAAATATCTATGTTATTGTAACTTTGACTAAAAATTAATAGAATTGTTAAAAATAATCCCTGTACTTATTAAATTATATGCTACATAATTATTATAGTCGCAGTGTTGAGAATTATCCAAGATTAGAAATAATCCACCTACAATACACGCATTACAATATTAATACTTGGCGATTGAAAATTCGGCCCAAGCTTCTATATCTATTGTTATTCATCAATCATTACGAATCTAATCTCACTTTTGGAAGAATATCTATTGTTCTTCGTTATTACGTTAAATAATTCGGCTATCATTAAAATTCATGCATTATAGCAGCTACTTAATAAATACAACTGTTGTTACAATATTTTACAGTGTTATTTATTTCTTATTTCTTTGCACAATGATGTCATGAAATTATTCTTACAACTTTATAAACACGATTTGCTGTATTTGTCCTCGGAACAACAATAAAGTACAATACATGATTAAAAATATTTTTTTTGCAATTACAATATATACACGATAATTGAATTTATAAAGAAAAATGTACAGCATAATATATTCTAACAATATTCGACAATTCCGACATACTTGTAATGTCGTACTTAGTAGAAACAGGTTTCTCTTCACTACTTAAAATTCCATGGAATACATAAGACGCCTTCAGAAAGCACTGAATAATAGTGCGTTATATAAAGTATATTTCCGCGAAGTTTCTGGAAAATAATTCTAAACTTTAATAAAAGTTGTCCAAATAGACAAATATCATTATGACCTCAAACTTAACATTAATTAGATAGTTACCGTATTCAACTTATCAACTCTGGTGAGAAGTCGTTCACAGCAAGAAATCATTAAGCCTGGTGTAATGCTGTCGTCTTTATGTAATTCAAGTAAACCAAAGCGTTCTTTTACTTCCGAATGAAGTGCTCTTTCTACATGCTTGTTTCTGAAATATAAAAAATAAAATTCACACAATTATAATTCACGCTTGATTCAGAATAGGGTTTCGAACCTAGCAGAGGGACAGTTATGAGTTTTGATAACGATAAATAATAGTAACTATTGTCAAAAAGTTCTTATTAATTGATGTAGATGACGATTATACTTACATGCTATATTCTGTCAACAATAAAGTAGCTTCATCAAGGTGATCGGTGATGTAAGCAATCAGTTCATCGGCAGGACAAGAAGATGGTGTAATGAACTGCCCAGTGGGTGATAACATCAAAGGACCAGCTTCCCTAGAAGATTAATTAGCTTTCAATTTACAAACTCCATCAAGGATATAATCTGATATAAATTATAGTTAAACAACAAAATACAACGAAGTTTAGGCGATTTACTCTGTTTTGCAATAATTTACTGCTTTTTATTAGTATTTAGCAAATTAAGTTATATAATTTCAGTTTCGATAAGCTTACATTTTCCTTTATTTCTATTTAATTAAATTAAAAATACTTCTATTTAACATAGGTACTCTGTAATAAAATATACTTACGGTTCAACAACAATTTCATATTTGCTAAGCGATTCTGGAACTGAAGACGAAATTTTTTTTCCGCATCCATAAAAGTCTCCTATAGAAGTAATAAGTTGCCTTAGATGACTGCAATACTGAGCCGCAGAAACCTTTGGCATGAATTTTCTATAAACATACACAATGTTAAAGGAAATAATTATTAATATTATTATTGACTGATTGATTTTGTTTTAAACTAATGCAATTACCTTCTGCATATGTGTATATCCCTTAATATACTTGATAAAGCTTTTTCATAATGAGGTATTTCAGTTAAGGCACTGTCTTCTTGACTAACTTTCTTTATCAACTGAAACATTCAAACATTCATTTAGTACAAAGCAAGGCAACTATCTACAGTGCACTTATATATGTCTAGAAGTAGAACTAAAGTCACTAAAGCTTGATACACACCTAAAAAAGATCATTATGCTCACCGATAACCATTCATGTCTGACATCAATGATATTAAGAAACACATCACCATCTAAGCTTACGCCCGTAAATTGACCTAAGGCTATTGTCCGGCCTGGAAGTAAAAATAACAGTATAAATAACATAGATAAGTCCATAAATAGAATTGTATGTTTGTATTTGTACATTTACATTTGTATGTTTGTTCAGTTGTAAGGCCTCATTTACGGAGACGCGGCGCGTCGCGCGTCGCGTGTGGCGTGACGTCTCGCGGCGCGTCGGTCGTTTTATCTGTTTACGGTGCGGCGACGCGTGAAGCGGCACGCATCATCACACGCGTAAACACAAACTGTAGGAGTATTACGAGATTGTTCATAGAGACGCGGGACGGGAAGGGTGGCGATGCCCGCCGCGGCGCCCGCGACGATTTCTCAAGCGTGTAGCAAAGCACTCTGCCACTTCTTATATCAAATATTAAATTATATTAAATTATTCATAATGGAGTTTTCTTCTAAAGAAAAGTCGATCATATCATACTCCATTGCAACAGTGGCTACGTCTGTGTTGCACGATTTCCAAATAAGACTGGCAGAAAGGTTCCGCCGCGGGCATCGCTTCATTTAGAATTGCCGCTGCGTGCGCCGCCGCGATAAACGCCGCGTGAAACGTGTCGATGGCATCCGCGGGCTCGGCCGTTAAAAACGCTCCATTTCAAGCAAACGCGTGTAAAATCGCTTCTCCGAAAACGCACTCATACAACGCCATATGTTTAAATTCAGTGCGGGCCGCGCAGCCTATCGCAACACGCGACGCGCCGCGTCTCCGTAAATGAGGCCTTAGAGGAACTAGGATTGAGTCCAGCAAGTAATAGATAACAAAAAAAGACAGACAACTAGATGCTAATGAGGATTGCTGCTGGTAAATTGGTCAAGTGAGATATTATCCCTTCATTATGACTGTGAAGCCTGAAGCATGTATTTGTGTATTATATCTTATATCAATGATTGGTTTAGCATGTGATGAATGATATTGATGACATGATTAATGATGTCACTGCCAAAACGAAAAAAAAAAACAAAACAATATAACAGCTTGCCTTTTAAATTTTCCATATGTTGAGGATGCTGGGAGGCCATTGCAGCAAGGCTTTGCAGAGCTCCTCTTATGTGACTTATATTCCAGCCACTGTCGTATTTAACCTTAAATATCACGTGAATTGATTTAAACATAATTTGTTAAAATTCTAATAATCCAAGCGTTTTACATAAATAAGTATATTTTTTTCTAGTAGATTTTTTTGAAATATTTGATGACATATCAGTTTGATAATGTACCTATTTTTGCCAATGCCTTGGACAACACAAACAGCACATCATTAACATCCATGAGCACAGAAGAAAACTTGATCAGGAATTTATCCTGGGACTCCTCGCTTTGCATGTGGGACCTCTACCATCTAGGATGTGGGGTCATTTTGTAGGATACTTACATTATATTTAAAAACTTAAAAATTCACTTTGGATATTTTTATTTGAATGTGACTAATTCAACTTAACTTTTACAGATTATGTCTGAACTATTAAATTTTTTTAAGACACAACACAAAAACAATTACATCTACCACATAATAATAAGAGAATTACGTAAGACTTGTATGGAGAAATTTATTTAAAAAATATGTGAAGTTTTCAGAATTACCAACTTCTTTTATACCATAGGTACTGCAAAGGTGATCAATCAAAGATTTAACTTGGTCCCTTGTTGCTTTTGTTGACTCATATTTCTCCTTGGCAGTTTTGCTATTTTCTGATATCCATTCTCTGCAATTTTACCAAAACAATAAAAAATAAAACTTAAGTCTGTCAAAAAATAAAACGTAAGTCACAGTATTATTTTTAATAGTTACATTACCTAAATTACTTCTAGTTTATTTTCAATTTTAATCTAACTGAATGCATAAGAGATTGTCTACTAACTAATCCTAGAGCTATGGGTCTAAACTAAATAGCCCAAAACATATTCTTATAATAATATCGACGCCACCCGCGAATAATCCCGTAATGAGCTATTATATATATATATCTATTGTATAGTATCTAGAAACTATAATGAACCATGTGAATTTTTTTCAGAATTTTTCTATTGATATTTACAATGATATGAGAAATTACTTGTCTGTTCCATTAAAATGTTTTAAAAATCATTTTGAACGAATAATATTGTTTTCGATCCTTACGAAAAAAAAATTCGAAAGGATTTGTCAGTATACACTTTTACGATATTGTTCGGGTTAACAGTTTGTTACCGTAATTACGTAAGAACTAATACTGTCTGTAGTCAAAAATATAAACTTATACAAATAATATCGCAACACGATATTACTGTTGCATACTGCAAAAGAAATTTACACGAATAATATCGTAAGTGACACTACTGATAACAACTTAACCTATATTAGTATAGTAAAATGCATTTAGTTAAATTGCAACGAAGATCTTGGTGCTAATTAAATTTAATTGAAGTGACAAGATAGCAGAAAAAATCAGCTTGCATATGTGCTATAAAAAATCTCTGATACTTATTGTTTGGTAAAGTTATTAACAAAAATGCTTCTTTTATTTTTCCTGAACATTTTGATTTTATCGGTTGTCGGGGGTGGTGTCGAAATAATGTATATATTATAATAATATTTTCTTACATGATATTATGTATGCCTTTTTTTTCTTCAACTTTCCTTTTCATACGTGTTGCCTGATCAAATTCACTAGTATATTTTTCATAGGCCTTAGTAAAGTCTTGACTACTGTAAAATTAATAATCAATGTTATTATGTAACTAATCCGTAAGATAAATATAATTATAATCAAGGTAATAACTTGATAAATGGCATAAATACCAACACAATCAATCTTACAACAAACAATTTCTCCACTGAGATGTTTACAATGTAAATATATTTGAAATGTTTTCAATAATTACCCTTAGATCTGCTTTTCATCATACTTGAACTTAGGAAGTGTCAAACACAAATGAAGGAAATGACTATCTATAAAGGGTTGCTTCATACACAACAGAAGTATTTATTAAAGAAAACAATACCTGAATTCATTCTTTGTTGTACTTCTCGGTATTTTGTCAACATAATTAGTTGATAAGTCACATGCACTTAAAACTTTTACTACTGTCTCTCTTACATTTTGTCCATTTAATTGGATTTTAACATATTTAAATTCACCTGTAAAGTTCATTTTCATGTTGAATTTTATGATGTACAGCATTCTTCCATAATACTTCAGTATTGAATTAAAATAGCTTAAAAATATGAACTACATACCTTCAGGCATATTTTTTTGTCTTAAGTAAAAGGAAAGAGGCGGTAACGTTACAGTTTTACTAGATTGTTGGGCCTCTAGTAGTGCACTTAGTTGCTGAAGGGAATGCTCATTGATTTTCTATAAAATAAACAAAACTTTTTGCTGGTTAAACTGTATGAGACAAAATCAAGAACTTCATATTAAATGAAATTTAAGTATAATTATGTAATAATTCGAGTTTACATTACCCTTTGTTCTGGATATTTTCCAAATAGATCTGGGTGTACACTAAAGTAAAAAGGTCTGAGGGCAGTAGAAACTTCCGCAGAACTCAGTAATCTGCTGAGTATACCAGTGAGGCACTCGCATCTAAAAATATAGTTATAGAAATGCATTTATTATAACGAAATTGTAAAGCAGAAAGGACGTCATAGAATAACACTCACATAAGTACCTTATTTTGAGTCTGCAGTACATTGTGTTAATAATTTTGATAGGGTTACTTCTATAATGATTATGATATACCTATATTATATTTTGCGCACTACTTAATTAAGGCCAAATACATATTTGAAAATATTTTGGATGTTTGTGAGCTTTGAGAAGTTTCCAATTCTGTGTAGTATGTCACATCACATGTGTCATCTGACAAATCAATGTCTTCCTGTCAAATTAGTCAATGTCACAGTTTTGTCATATTTTTACATTTTAAAGAGCATTTGCACCGAGTGATAATAATGTATAATGCCACGTTCACAACTCAAAATAAACCACTTAATCTGGTTTGGAAACCTGCTAACACAAAATAAGTGCTAATGTCCATTGAGTTTAATAACATTGCTTATTTGAGTACAAAATTTTTCTGTTGTTATTAATTTTTGCTTAATCTTGATTTAAAATGGCGCAGAGCAACTGAGTCTAGCACCTGCTCTGCACACCTAAAGTAGGTAGGAAGTAAATTATTTATATAGTGTAAATAAAAATGTTATAAGAGAGACAAGGAAGAAATAAAAAAATAAGAAGACAATTAATAAGGCAGTTGAGAATTTGAGCGGTAGAAAGGCCTCTGCCGTTCTATATCTCATCAAGTAGGTACCTAGGTAGGTAGTTAAATGTGATTGTTGTTGTTGTACAGGGCCAATAGATCACTGCGCATTCGAGTGGAAGGATTTCCTTACTCTAATGATTTATTGGAGTGAATATTATGATGTGTTTCAGAAGGTAATTTAAGATTAACTTTTTACATCTCAACATCCATCCAGCATGTTTAAATTCTTATGTAATAAAATGACGATTAATTTGCTCTTGCGCTGATAGGCAGGTACCTACGTCCTCTGAGGAGATACCATTGTAAAAAGTGGAATTAATTAGGGGAAACAAATTATACCTAAATAAGTAAGTATTTTTTGAAATAATTTCCAGTAAGATGAAAAAAGAAACATAAGTACCTAGGTAATACCTATACCTACATCCTCGTCAATAACTTTTCAACTAATTGTCATTAAGGAAAATTAAATGGTAGAGGCACTTTGTAAACTTACTAACAAGTAGATTTTTACAATATTGTAAGTAGGTACATATAAAACAAAAGGCTGTTTTGATTATCAAGGAATATAGGTATAAATTCTAGCTAGATGTTTGTCGTCCTCCCATATCTCCCCATTGAGGTACCTACTATGTTAACAGTACATATTATCTCAATGTATCTCCCATGAATTAAGTATATGATTGAAAACTTTAGTTAATTTTCAGAAAACAATGAATATCCAAGTTTGATGGTCCCGTCTCGGGCATTATAGTTAGGAGTTGAAGATATTGGTTGGTACTGTTGTCCCGAAAAAATAATTGGTTGAGGCTCGCGCTATATGGCTAGAATCTAATAAGAAAATTAAAAACCTATTTAACTAAATCAAACGAGCTGGAATAAATGAATAAGCATAATACACACCTGACACAAATGAAATAGTAAATAGTACCTACCTAAGTAGGGACTGTAGCTATGTAGATACAGTGTACCTATGTGTATGGATTTTGTCCCCCGGTAGATGTAAAAGCAGCGTAGACCGTAATATGATGGAAAAACAAGGCAAAATGTAAAATGATGTGTGTTGGAGGTTATCGTCTTGAGTGAATAACATGTGAATAGTGGATCAGTCGAGATAAAATCTGAAGGCTGCGTGTAAGGTGGCACTGCTTGTGACGCAACGGTCGGCCGCAGACGCAGTAGCGCCGCACGCCCGCGCCCTCGTCAGCGCCCGCGACTCGACCTGCCTCATAATTGTTTCACAGACGAGTTCAATAATTAAGAGATAAATATACCAACAGTGTGGCGGCGAGCGGAGGGCGGCAGTCGAGTGGCGGCCGCGTCGCGTACCAGACACTCGTACCAGTGATGTACCCGAAGCTCGTTCGACATTTTTCTATCGGACGTCGAAGGAATCTCGCCGAACTGGTTCCCGCGCAACGCTGCGTTAGTGCGCCGCTCTGGTGAACCCTTTCGCTTGTAAATGTGCCGATATTTACATATGCGCGCTCGATCTCGCGTCGAACTTTCGATCTGCGCCTGTAGCTCAACTGGTGTGCCCCGCGAGGCCTCGGGCGCGCCCGCGCCGTCGCCGCCGCCCCAGCGCGCTCACCTCCCGCACGTCGTGCGATGATCCACGTACGTTACTTTACTTTATTTAACATTCTACATCGCCAGAACCAGCTCCAACTACTGACGAGCTATCTGACCAAAAGTGCTTTGTTAGTTTGCAATTTCCACGTTTTATCACCACTTTAATCCATTCTAAGTAATTAAGCAAGCTACATCATTTCATCTAGACTTTAAGTTCACATTACGCTGCGTATACTTATGTCAGGGTTCATGTACTTACATTTAACATAACAATGCACAAAAATAAGGCACACATTTTGCTGCTGCATAACAGCAGTATTTCCTCCAATAAGATCCGGTTTGAAGGATGTTTACGACAGAATGTGGATACACGAGGCGTTAGAAAGGATCGATAACTACCCACACGAGAAAAACAGGTAGAGTAGATAAAACCGTTAGCACCTGATACAACATAGGCCATTTAATTAAAAGTAGCTCTATGTTCCAAGCTCTCCAATACTCGCTTATAGAAGCAGATATCTGTTTACGTATTACTTTAATAAATATCTACTGGTAATAGGCTTGTTGTATCTATTATAAGTATTCCATGTACTTATATACAGCATGGTTTATTTTTTGTTGAACATAATGAAAAACGCTTTGCATTCATACCCACTTCCTAAATATAGTATTTTTCATTATAATAAATAATGTTTTTCAATAGGTTTCTAATAGTATTGGAATAGACATTATGCTAAAAATTTAAAAAAAGAATAATAAATGAAACGTACTTCCGGTATATCCGTATATTTCCAGATAAATTGAGTAGTAAAAGATGAGAGAGAAGTATTCTGCTACGAACCTCTGTCAGAAGGGTCAAGTAGCAAGTAAGACAATTATTGAGCAATAATGATCACATGTTAACATTTTTGTATGATGGGGTTTAATAATAAAACAAATATTGCTTAACTACACAATAATAGATTTCCCTCGACTGTCTTTCAGCTTCATCAGATCGACTCCAGACCTTCATGGAATTGTGGCGCTTTAATGTACTTATGAAAATACTAGACTAGCCCTTACCCGCGGCTTCGCCTGCATGGTCAAAGGAAAGTAACAATGAGTTCTAAATGACACATTTCTTGCAAGTGAATTGTACTAACGCCATATCTTAACGAAATCCGGAACTAAATATCAAACTAACTAACAAAACATCGATCTTCCCATGGGAATGAGACGTTTTAGGGCAGTACAAAGTACCCTACGTTACTCTCCACCCTCCTAACTACCTCCACACACATAAACCATTCCATATAATAGCTATATTGCGACGTGAAAGAGTAACAAACAAACACACTTTCACATTTATAATATTAGTATGGATAGGGATTAACAAACATCATCCCTACAATTTTCGAAAGTTCCCCTCGATTTCTCTGAGATGCCATCGTCAGATCCTGGTGCCCTTATCAGCGTACCTACTCCACTGCGCATATCTACTTTACAACAAAAAAAGGATTATCAAAATTGGCCCATTCACTACGAAAACATCGTTAAACAAACATATTTACGGTCGAATTGAGAACCTCCTTCTTTTTTGAAGTTACTAGAGATGTTTGGGCTTGATATTAAATTCCAACGACATGAATTCATGTCACGAATGCCATAGTACGTTCACTTCGCTGGAATCCAATGGGTTTTGTAGTGACGAGAACTTTACACCTACATGTTGAATTGAGCGCCATCTGGCGAGTAGTTTTGAGTTATCTCTGCTTATCGAGGTTGAAGTCGGTTATTTTTTTGCAAAAAGCAATATTCTTGGTATTGTTGTTATTAATTACATATTATGAAGAATATCGAAGATTAAAGCAAGTGTACCGCTCTAAGGAACAAAGTAAACGTTGTTGTAGGTATAAGTTTAGTATTTAAGGCATTAAAATTGTAGAAGGTTTAAACCAAGTTCCGTCCACGCGTTAGATGTGAATGTCCATGCGATGCAACATGATCCGAGAACCGTATTCACGTGTAGCGTTTAGCACCGCATGCGACTATTTTGGTACCTTTTAGTCCTGAACATGGAGTCATAATAGCCACAATTCATGAAACCTCCGGTATTAGATTTACGAATACATAAAAAACGCTTTTTACGAGATAACACTGGTTACAAAGCATCCATCCATCAGCCTTTCGATGTCCACTTTTGGACTTAGGCCTTCCTTAACTAGCGCCAGTCGAACCGGTCCTGAGCCTTTTGAATCCAGGGCATGACCGCCGTCTTCTTCAGGTCGTCAGTCCATCTGGTTGGGGGGCGTCCTAAGCTAATTTTTCCATCACGCGGTCTCCTTTCGAGGGCCTTTCTTCTCCAACCATTGTCGGTCCTCCGAACTATATGGACGGCCCATTACCACTTCAGCCGGCGAATTCTCTGAGCTTTGTCGGTTAACCGTGCTCGTTTAAGGATCTTATAATTTCTGATTCGATCACGCAGAGAAATACCGAGCACAGTCCTCTCCATAACCCGCTGAGCGACTCTGAACTTGTGCATCAGGCCAACAGTGAAGCACCACGTCTCGAAACCGCATGTCAACACTGGTTGACAAAGCATAGTAGGTAAATATTATAATCGTACGTTTAGCAGGGTGAATTGCGAAGGGCAGGATACCTTGTTTGCCACAATTGGAAAGAACTTCTTCCGTCTTTAATTATATTTGATTTCTATCGAAATATTTTAAAATTTCATAATTCTTACAGGTTGGTTACTTATCGGTTCTCTTCAAAAGTACCTATGTGCAATATTAGTAGTAGAGAATAGGAACATCGCAGATGAAAGAGCGTCCCATTATATTTTCATCAAGTCATCAAGATACACCATGAGTTGGAAAATATCATATTGCTGCTTGGTACCATTGTATATTGTTTTTAACAATTGTGCAAGGAAGTTTCTTTCGCTATTTCTTATCATGCATGATAAAACACTTTTCCACAATGGTCGTAGCGTGTGGAAAATCGTAAAATACTTTTTCATTCCCGATTCAGTCTTAGTTTAGTCAAACACCTGGTTAGGTTAATATTTTAGAATCAACATGTCTGTGTCTATTATTGTAGTAACATGCAAAGGACCTACCTTTCGATACCTACGTGTTTTTCTTTATCCGAATGTTCGAACATTTCTTTTATCTTCTTGTCATTATGAAAGTAGTATTATCCATTGCCCTACAAATGCAATCAACTTTGCATTAAACTATGCAAATGTTAGCACAAAATTTTATTTTAGATAAAACGATCATACTATGGTAGTTATCAATATGACATAGATTCATTGTATTATATACTAAACAGCGAGGAGAAAAAGCAAAATTCCTATTATCCAGTGTCAAACCACCTAGCTTTTTGACAGTCGGTATATAAGCAAAAGTGTGTTGTATTCAAAGTACAACAATTTATTTACATAGAACGAATTTACCAAACAGGATTGGTGACCACTGGAGCATTAAGTGTAAGAAGGCCTTCTATGTTCACGCTCTGCTGATGAAGCTAACGCCTCTTAGTCTTTTCCACTTCCACACGGCTCGCTTGTTTATTCTGTATCTGCCATTACAAATCGCGTCCAAAGGAAATCTTTATATTAATAAAGCTAGGTGAGCGAAATCTGTGGATGGAAGATATATACGAGATTTTTTTTAAGTAATATTAAGTATTGTAAGTAATAATGACTTTTAGGAGTTTTCTTCATTTGACAGTTTTATTCTTATCCCCGCTAATCTCGGCATCGGTTTGACCGATTTAGATGTTTTGTAGATACCCAGTAAGTAGGTAAACTTGATTGGTGTAATATTTTCAGCTTTTGTTTTCAATTGATTCACCAATAATAAGATATGTCAATTAATAAAACCAGGGTGATAAAATAAGATTCCAGCGCATAAGCGCTAATTATACGGGTTACAACAAGCACAATGTAGCAATCCCCTACTTTTTTAAGGTTACTTGTATGGGGATTGCCTTTGCAGTTTAACTTTATTATTATTTGTTAGATTTTTATATACCTATTATCGTTTAAGAATTAGTCTCGTCACGGACAAGCTGTCAGGCAGATAGCGGAGGCATGAGGCATCTTTGGTCACCCTTTGAGTACGAAGCCTTTAGAATCCATGGGTACCAAGTAGGGTTGACACATACTGCCTTATTATTTACTGTACAGATATATCATGGTAACCCTGTAGGGTTATAAGTAGTAATAAAGCAAGCAGTAAGTCTTCATAAGACCTTTTGTATATTGATAAGGCAAACTTTAGTATGAAATTGACACGAGTTACAAGTACAAAAGTATGAATATAAGGTGTTACATTGGACAAGGGAACAAGACACAAAATTCTGAGAGGTTTTTGACCGGCCTTATGGCTACCCTAGTAACTAAAGTGTGGGTTTCCCGAATCGAAGCGAGGTGAATTAGTAGAGTCAGTTTGTACCTATTCGGGAAATGTCGGGAAATGATTAGGTACGCTAAACTTCATGGAACCATTTTTCTCATTTTGTGTCTCATGACGTCACGAAGCAGATAATCCGTTCATCTTCTATCACACGATGTCACACTTTCTTGACTCCCTTGCTCTCCTTGATGTGTGACGTAAGTAATTTATGGATAGCTCCTTCAAAGATACTCTTCAATTACATTGGCATGTTGTAACTTGTAGTATTTAAGTGAATAAGAAGGTACATAAACAGCAAGACATGTTTACGCGATAAGTCCTCGAGTTCGAGAGTGTAGCAACAATCTTTCGCAGTGTGTGACAACCTGTAGATGTGTGTAAACCGGACTTATAGATGCGAACCACCGGTCTATATAACCATATGATTTAAATGAATGATTAATAACGTGCTATGTTTCACAAGCGAAACTGCTCGTGGAACACTACGATTTTGTTTGCCCGTTACGTAATTAGAAAACTATAACACATTATGGAAAGAACTTGGGTCAAATTTGTGCTCTAACCAATGGCTTTAACATAGTCTTAATCATATCTGCGGAATAGACATGACTGTATTCACCGTTTGTAGATCGGATTTAAAACGTCGAATACATTGAGGGGTCATGAACGCCGACAAAACAGGGCATCATCAGGGTAAGTAGACACAAACGGTTTTGTGACCGACCGTCGTAGAGTCTACTTACCCTGATGATGCCCTGTTTTGGGGCGAAACACGTGTTGGTGGTGGTATGTATGTTGGTGTATACATTCTTTGTTCGTTGCATGTTCCTATGTGGGAGGGAGGGAGGTGCTACCTGCATGAAGGTATACACCATCATACATACGAGTTTGCTCGCGGATTGTTGCAAAGTAGATTAACATATAATCTGTTTACTATAATATTTACCAATGAAACGAAATAGCGAAAAAATTTCATGAAAAGTTGAAAAGTTTTCTTCAGTTCAAGTTCAAAAAAGAACACAATTTTGGATACCTGGTTGTAGAAGTTTTGTAAGTGATAATTTATTTAGAAAAACGACTTAGATTGATTAAAGAAATCTAGACATTAGCGTCCAACGTGGCAAATAGTGTAGTGGAATTAAATTTTATTCGTGATATTATTTTTTAGTCATTCTTGTTGTTTTAGCATAACAAGTTCTTCAAGGTTAATAGACGTTATTATTGGTACAATATGGCTTGTCTTCCTCCCTATCATTCGTAAAGTACAAGTTAACATGGTCGCTGTCTCTAATATAATTTTTAAATTAATTTCTGTTATAATTATTTAAGACTTGAGAAGATTCCTTATTGTTCATTTTTCTCATAAGCACGAACTCTAAAACAAATCGTCATTGCCTTATCAAAAATATTCATCAAATATAATTTTAATAAAGAAATAACGAATTTAAATGTTGTAGGTATGTTTTCAAATCTTTCGTCGTAGCGTATACTACCATAAGTAAATATATTTGTGTAACAAAATAATATGATTAATATTAAGATCAGTGATCCTACTCTACTGACATAATGGATAGCTATAAAGAGGTATATTACTGAGTTAAATTAATATTAGCTCTGACATGATTTATTACTATTATACTGATTGCATACTTGTTACAGATGGATTGGTACAGTCGCTTAGGTTAGTTAGGTTATAATCCTGTTAGGATGTTATGTGTTATACTTAGATTTATCTAGGTACCTGAGTATGAAGTAGGTACCTCATCTTGATAAACGATAAACAATTATATCAAAACGTATCATTATAACTATCCAGCAGTTTTTATTGAAAATTTTAATGATTCATCTGTTTAATCCTACTGGAAAATATGTAGACCTAGTAGATTAATAAATCCCTAAGTAATATTCTAGAACTTAAAGTTATCATATTGGAGGAATTGTTACGATCAAAACAAACAGTGCACCTAAATTTCCAATCAATGCATAATCACTAGAAACACGGCATAGAGCTGCAAAAGTCGTTGGGCGCTATAATGGAATAGATTTGAATTGAATACTGAGATAAATTACTAGGTACCTCGTACTAGATCTTCCGGAATGCGTTCACGACCTTCAATTTGACACGCCGAGTTGACACTATCGCATTGTGATTGCCATCAGCGCATTTGTAGGCTCTGTAATCGGACCCTTTACATGCACTAAAATGCAGGCGGACCGAAGTGGACTTTACACCGTCTAGTCTGTGTAAAGGGCACGACTCATCTTTCTTACGTCTTCTTATTGGGAAGAGAAATTGTATACTAATTGGTAGAAATTCGATTACAAGAAGTCTTTGTTCAATGTAACTTAAGAGCTTTAGATCTTAGAATCTTTGTTTTATGGGAATGGGTTAATAATATACCTAACTCGTGAAATCGTACTTTATGGTATGTATTAACCACAGAAGGAAAAATGCAATCATGATTACAGATTACAAAATCTCAAGGTCCAGAAGAGAGATACTTCGAGCGTTCTTAGCAGGGGCATTTTGTGCTTACAGATGCAAATGGTGTAACTGTATTCCATAATCATAATTAGGTACATTTTGGGCAAAATGCATCAGATTAAATTTTGCCCACCTCTGGTAGAAACTATTGCTAAACTTACTATAATTCCTTTTCAAAAGGAAATTAGGTAAAACTTACAAAATTAGTTTATTAACCATAGTTTTCGTTTTAACCCAAAAACATACAACACAACACAAGATACAGAAAAATATACTGCTGCTTAACCAGTGTTTACAAATCGGACGTGGAAATAGTAGAACAACAAAGTGAAGGAAAATACTAGATTTGTTACGTTTTGTCTACACTTGACCCGTGCTCAGACAATAGTCGCTATTGTAAATGTTTTTATTAAATAGTAAAAATATAAAGGTATTCACTTGGAATGAAACGGATGTAGTAGTTACGCAGAAGAATAGTTTTGTAAATTAATAAAATACTCGTATAACTGTACCGCAGTTTACTGTGATAGAAATCATTTTATGTGTAGCAATTAGGCACCGATTAAAATATGACGTTCTCGTTATCTTAACAAACTGCAATATTTATTTTAATTACACGTAAACAATTAAATATGATACAATACAAATAATTTCTTAAACCACTATTTTATGAATTATTCTTATTTATACCTAATGTTCAGTGTAATCAGTGGTCATTCCCGCCGTTGTAGGTACTTACTGTCCCTTTCCTCATTATAAAACAGTTTACTATCGTATTCTCAACTTATCAACTACGTGTGTTATAAATAATGACACATTAACACTTGACCTATAATGTATACAAGTAGAGCGTGTAACAAAATGAACGCAAGAGCGAATAATTCTATTTGCTGTTCTCTAACATTAATTAAATTAGCCACACGAGTACGTTTTAATCGAACGCTTTAAAAATGTGTTGGTGGGTTCTTCTACGAACAAGACGGTATGAAGTACGACAATTACAAGTACTTGTACGTTATCCTGAGTTTCATTGAGCTGGCACGGGGAGACGTAATGTGCTCCGCTATTCCCGAGCGACGGTCGTTGATCTAATTGAGCATTTGAGTGGTGCGTGCGTGCTAATGGGCTAATTACGTACATGAGACGTGAATTGGTGAGTCAATGTAGCAGGACGTGGTCGTGGGTGTCAGACGGCATGGCTCCGGAGTTCTCCGACATAGTTTGTATTGTGATTTATCCGCGCAACTCCTAATTTACAAACTTGCGCGCAAATGCTAACAGTTCCCACAGACTGACATCATTTCAACAAATCATTCAGCAAAAATGCAATGTCGAGCTACTTACAGGGATCACATAGGTATTTTTCCTCTTATTTGATAATTATTTAAAACAAGGCGTCGCTTAGCATACGTAAATGTGAGTAAACAGAAGATACGTGTAAGTACCTAATATACCTACACATTAGTTTACATTAAATTCACACCTGCTCCTCATTGTCGCATAGCAATTACTTATTTTATAGCGTGCTTAATACCTTTGTATTTATCTATTAAATTCAGTGTAATTTATTAAATTCAAACAGTTTAGTTATATTTTAGTTATATTTAGTAACTATAATTATAATTAGCAGCCAAGTTTTCAGGGTGGATATAAAGGAGCGAGTGTACGTGCCCGACAGAATCGTATCCTCAAGAAAAACTGGTATAAAATTCCGAGCGACTTCTAACTTTCGCTGCCAGCACCTCGCGTATAACGGATCGCGAGAGACACGCGCCAAAAAAAGTATAAAAAGAAACAAGAACAACAGTTTGTTATTTGCGCGTAACGGCTCCGGTAGCCGGCTACACAACGATAAGCCATCTCGGAAATTTCAATTTGACGGATACAGTTTGATGATTTTTTGTGGACGTTATTCGCAATTTGTCTTACTGGATACTTACTGGGATGATTTATCAATGCTCTAACATGTTTTGAGAAGAAACTGTTTACAGTGATCTAATATGTTAAAAGAAGATTTTAATGTACTAGACTTACGTACATTATTAAAGTTACAGAGCACATCGTTAGCTGTGCACGGACTATGTAATTTACCGGTGACTTTGTAGTGTAGTATTTAATAAAAATATATCGTTAACGTTCTTTGAAATCAAGGCTTAGATACATACTATGTTTTATGTATTAATATGTTTATTTTTCTATGAATTACCATTTATGTCTCGAAACGGTAAAAACAGACAAATGTTACAGACACATCTACAGTTTTAACTAAAAGTAGAACCTATTTTCTACCTTTTTATGGGTTTATGATAGTAAAGAGCATGCAGCACCCTATCGCTGCCGCTCAGCACTCATAACAACTTTAAGCAACACAGAACAAATTTAATTCCAATTGGGAATGCGATGGTTAGTCAGTTAGCAAATGGTAAGTATTAGAACTTTAGTTGTGGACACTCTTTCTTGCGTGTGGGGCATTTACTTGCGTTGAACAAAACCGGGTAGAGAACTAAGACCAGCCCAGCTCGGCCAACTGGCCTATCGAAGGTTTAAATATACAGTCCACTACATATCCAAAACATATTCTTGGTCCATCTCGCGGATTAGTTTTCGTCAGAAACCTTGTTTTTTCAACGCCAACTCGGTCGGCGTCGGCGGCGGCCATTTTGTTATCTATCTTTGAGGTTCGGTTTTCGGGTTAAAAAATGGCTAAAGTATTCGAAAATAAATTTAAAATTAAGTACGACTGGTTTGAAAATACACTTGAATTGTTAAATGACAAAAGTATGAAATCGTCTATTCTGTTGGTGCGGTCCCGTAAAGTAGAAGATTATTATTTAAAATTAACGGAGGCATACGAACATATTTTAAACGTTTACTCTGAAGATACTGATCTCATTAGCGACTATGATAAAAAATATAAATTTGCCACTAGTATTTACGACCAGGTAATGGCATTTTCGGCGGCTTCCCCGGGCTCGGATGGTGGTACTTGTACCACCACCGAAAGTACTTCTGCACCACGTCTACCTCGCATTAATTTAACGACGTATGATGGTGACGTTTTTTCGTGGACCAGTTTCATTAGCTTGTTTTCTTCTTTGGTTTTGAGTCGAAAGGATATTTCAAAAACGGAAAAATTTCATTATTTAATTTCGCATGTAGAAAACGAACCACGGACTTTAATAAAACACCTACCTATGGTCGACGGATCTTTAGATACGGCTTTGGAAATACTTAAAAGTCGCTATGAGAATAAACGGTTGATAGCGGATTCTCATATATCACGGATTTTACACTTGCCGGTTTTAAATAAGGTCGTGGGCTTACGGTCCCAAATACTAAACCCGTTATTAGAATCCACTAGGGCTCTAAAAAATCTTGGTTTGCCTACGGACGAATGGAGCTACATATTGTTGTATATTGGTTTAACTAAATTGCCTGTAGAAATTAAAACTCGTTTCGAACAACAATACGGCGGTAATAATTCCAATTTACCTACATTTGATCAGCTGACGGAATTCCTCCAGAACGAGTGTAGGTTAATAGATACGGCTACGACGGGAGATATTATCGGCTACGGCGTAACTCGAAAGCCTACGCGGAATGTACACGTCGTAGACACATTTAACTCTAATTCAGATTTTAAAAATAATAGTAATCGGTGTTGTTATTGCAATATTTCGGGTCATTCGGTTAAAGATTGTTACAAATTTATTAAATTAACAGTAAACGATCGTAAGGATTTTATTAAGAACAACGGTTTATGCTTTAGATGTTTCGGGAAGCATGTAGCTTCATCTTGTAAACATAACCTACCATGTATACACTGCAATAACACGGGTCATAATAGATTGATTTGTACGAAGTACATTGAGCGTCCTAACTCGCCCGCTTATACTCGGTCGGATACTCGGCAAGCAATGGTTGCTACGTCACGCGATGAGTTTTCGCCCGGCTATGGAAGACGTTCTCCTATTACAACTCGACCTGTGCGCACGAGTTCTAAACAGAAAAGGAACTCGCCGGTTCGTTCGGATCGCGACAGCCACTGCCCTGCGCCACGCGCTAGGCATGAATCTGGTGAAAACAATACCTATTCACAACGTTCGGGAAGACTACGTGATCGTGATAATCGGATGCGGCCGGCCAGCCCCGCGCATTCTCGGCAGTCACAATAGCAATTAAATAGTAATGTCGTTTCCTTACCACGTTTAGCGGATAATGTAATTTTGCCTACGGTTATTATTGATATCAAATCATTGCACGGTGTATTTATAAAGGCACGGGCCTTATTAGATCTCGGTTCACAAATTACACTCATACGGAGTGATCTAGTTACGAGGTTAGGTTTGAAACGACATTACTCTCACACACCAATAGTAGGTATCGGCGGCGTGCAGAATAATAATTGTCGACATATAGTTACCTTTTATTTTAAACCGGAACATTCGGATCAACCTCTTTTATCGGTTACGGCGGCGGTTATGAAAAACCTTACAAATTATTTAACTAAAAATTTAAATTCATATAATAACAATATTTTAAAACTTAAATTAGCGGATGACGGGTTGTATCGAAGTCAAGTAGATATAATTTTCGGTTGTGACGTTCTTGGTCAAATAATTAACGGAAATAAAATTGATTTGGGTACGGGCGGGCCCTATGCCATGGGTACTATATTTAATTTCGCAATTTTTGGTCCGATGCCATCACATGACACGGATATATCGGTAAAAAATGAAAAATTTTCGGGTGTCACATTAATAGAAGCGGTTGAACGGTTTTGGCGAGCGGAGGAACCACCGTCGAAAATTAAGGATCCGGCGGATATCGAGTGCGAAAACCTTTTTGCCTCTACTACTACTCGCGGTTTGGATGGCAAGTACACGGTGCGGTTGCCTTTGATTCCGGATCACCAACGTCTCGGCGACTCCAGACAAATTGCGTTAAAAAGATTTATGTCTATTGAGCGTAGAATGCAACTACAGCCGGATTTTAAAGAAAAATATGTAGAATTTATGTCACAATATATTAGTCTCGGTCACATGAAACTTTCTGAATTTGATTTTAATTCTTCCGCGGAACATTATTTTCTTGCTCATCACGGGGTTTTTAAGAAATCGGGGGACGTTAATAAAATACGGGTGGTTTTCGATGGCAGTGTACAGACGAGTAGCGGTGTGTCTCTTAATGACTGTCTGTATTCCGGTGAACGACTACAAAATGACATTACACAAATAATAATTGCCTTTCGGTGTCCGCGTATTGTTTTTACAACGGATGTGAAAATGATGTTTCGGCAAACGTGGATACATCCGGATGATCGGAGATACCAACTTATATTTTGGAGATCCTCACCATCGGAACCCTTGTGCGTTTACGAGTTGAATACTAATACTTACGGGTTAAAGTCGAGTCCATTTGTGGCAATTCGGTGTTTGCATCAACTGGCCGACGACGAACAGGCCAATTATCCCAAAGCTAGTCGAATGTTACGTCAAAATAGTTACGTGGACGATCTCACGGGTGGCGCGGATACGTTCGGTGAGGCGCAGGAGCTAAAAAATGAGTTGATCGCACTCATGGGTACAGCGGGTTATGAGTTACGGAAGTGGTCGTCCAACGCGCCGGAACTTCTGACGGATTTACCTTCGGATTACATTGAAACACCTCGGACATTCAAACAATCAGACGGTCCGTCGTTTATTAAAGTGTTAGGCATTCAATGGAACCCTCAAACGGACAGTTTTACATACCGGATAAACATATCTAACGATACGGACGGCACGATCACACGGAGGTCTATTCTATCTATAGCGGCTCGGTTATATGACCCTCTCGGCTGGGTGTGTCCGGTTGTATTCAGAATTAAACTTTTACTTCAAAGGTTATTAACCAGTAACGGCGATTCGCGAAAAATTGAGTGGGATACACCTGCACCTGTTGATATTGTGAACGAATGGAATAACATTTTATCGGACTTACCTATTTTACAACGGTTATCTATACCTAGGTGTTTGAAAACTATCGGTTCGGGACGTTATTCACTGCACGGGTTCTGTGACGGTTCCTCTGTTGGGTATGCCGCGGCGGTGTACATTCGGTCGGACGACGGCAACGGCGATGTGTCGGTGCGGCTGCTCATGGCTAAGTCGCGCGTCGCTGGCTTGAAGACGAAGCAGACTGTCCCAAAATTGGAATTAAACAGCGCGGCGTTGCTCTGCACCCTGGTTAATCACGTGGTTGCTTCGATGCAAGACGATATAACCTTAGATAATATAATTTGTTGGTGCGATAGTACAATCGTGTTGGCATGGTTACGGACGCCACCACACCGATTGCAGGTTTTTGAAGGGAATCGGGTTTCCCAAATAAATTCTTCGGCGGTTTCTATAACATGGCGGCACGTTCCTAGCGGTATGAATTGCGCAGATGTGGCGTCCCGCGGCGCAAGCGCTTCGGAGTTGCTTGAGCATCGGTTATGGTGGGGGCCACAGTGGCTGCGCGACCCGCACAGCTGGCCTCAGGAATGCAAGGACTTACCGGTGCACGCTGATTTGCTACCTGGATTACGGGCTAAGATTTGCAACATTAATATTTCGGATTCGGATTTCAATTTATTAGATCGGTTTAGTTCGTTTGAAAAATTAGTAAACGTTACGGCATATATTTTACGGTTCATTCATTATTTAAGAAATAAAACTCGGTCGATCGGCGACCTCACGGTATCGGAACGTCGTAATGCTATTTCATATTTGATTCGGCTCATACAGGCTTCTCATTTTGCTGAAGAGATCGCGGCTATTAAATCTAAGCAACCTATTAAGTCTTCGTTACGGCGGTTAAATTTATTCATCGACAATGATAACTTGTTACGCGTAGGCGGTCGAATACGCGCTTCAGAATTGCCATATGATGCACGGCATCCTATTTTAATTCCGGGTAAAAGTCATTTTACGGAGTTGTTGGTAACTCATTACCACAAGGTATATTGCCACGTTGGGGCAAACACCTTAGCAGCGATCCTCTCGCGGTCGTATTGGATTGTGTCGGCGCGACGCATTACACGACACGTTACTTTTCGATGTGTGCAGTGCTATCGGTCCAAGGCACGGCCCACACAACCCTTCATGGCGGACCTACCTTTAGATCGCGTGCGGTGTGCGCGACCATTTGTTGGTGTCGGTACGGATTTCGCGGGACCGTTTTACATTAAATCCGGATCATATCGGAGTGCTAAAATAACCAAATGTTATCTGTGCATTTTTGTTTGCCTGGCTACTAAGGCCGTTCATTTAGAGATAGTGGCGGACCTGTCGGTTGAAGCCTTCATTGCTTGTTTCACTCGGTTTATTTCACGGCGCGGACTCCCGTCACTTATTAGGTCGGATTGCGGTACTAATTATACAGGGGCTAACAAATACTTAAAGGAGTTATACATCTTTATCCGTGACAATCAGTCAGATATTAGTAAAAGAATGACTAAGGAGAACATAACGTGGTTATTCAACGCACCATCTAGTCCGAATCACGGCGGTTTATTTGAAGCGGCGGTTAAGTCTGCTAAGACTCACGCTCGACGCGTGCTCGGTGAAGCTCGGCTCACCTTTGAGGAGCTAGCTACGTTTTTTACTAAGGTGGAAGCCGTTATGAATTCCAGGCCTCTGTGCCCCCTGAGTTCGGATCCATCCGACTTAGAAGTCCTGACTCCAGGGCATTTTCTCATCGGTCAGCCTTTAGTGGCATTACCTGAGTATCCCTATGCGGACGTCAATATAACTCGGTTATCTCGGTATCAACAAATTCAAAAATTGACACAACATTTTTGGTCTCGGTGGAAAACGGAGTATCTCCATACTCTTCAGCAACGGTATAAATGGACTTCGAAGACGGAACCTCCTAAGATAGATGACCTTGTTTTAATAAAGGAAGATAATTTCTCTCCACTTCATTGGAGACGCGGTCGGATAGTTAAATTATTGCCCGGTAAAGATGGTATCGTTCGGATAGTTGAGGTTAGGACACAAAATCGGACCCTGCTTAGGCCCATTTCTAAATTATGTAGACTACCCTTAGGAAATTAGGAACCAAGGTAGGCCTTGGTTTCGGCGGCTTGCAAAACAAGAATATGTTTTGGATATGTAGTGGACTGTATATTTAAACCTTCGATAGGCCAGTTGGCCGAGCTGGGCTGGTCTTAGTTCTCTACCCGGTTTTGTTCAACGCAAGTAAATGCCCCACACGCAAGAAAGAGTGTCCACTCACCTCGGCTTAGCTGGGCAGGCTGGAGTAGTCCTCTCCCTGGAGATCTCCTCGCTGTCCTTGCTGGTGCCGCCGGATCCGAATATGGTATTTGGAAGACCGAACCGAAAATTTGAATAATAACCGCCGTGGCCGTGGCGTCGGTAAGAACCGCTTGCGAGCGCGATAACTGTCCTTTCCCGTGTACCGCTGTGGACTGGACTGTCCGCCGGGGCGGCTCGCGGTTCGGCGGCGTGTGCGCTCCCCCCACACCCGCCCGCCGCCTCAGTTTGCAGACTACCCTCTCATTGCGACGTAAAGCAATACTTGCGTGAACAAGTTGGTTATTTCGTTAGTAGGTGTGATGACTGGGACAGGGGCTATTGGTCATAAGTCATAACAAAACAATCCAATGAATAGTTGTTAGTTGTTTTGACTGGTTCTTATTCGGTAATAGATGAACCTTGTCCTTGAGCACTGAGATGGACGCCTCTAAAAAAGTGTACGTAACGAATTTATACCTATATTTCTTATTGTAACATAATTGCTGTTCAAATGATTATTACATTGTAGAAATATTATCTACTAGAAACCGTTGTAGGTGATGGTACTCTACCATCTATAAAAAAGAACCTGTCGGATGAAAATATTGTCAAACTCAGTGTGTGAAGATGTCCTTCGTATCGTGTTAAAACGTAAAATGAACTAAACTCCGTTCGCATTAGATATACCTATATTTCTTTTCAATGGCAACCCATACAAATGACAGCTTTCCGTTCCTGTGATGACGGTTCATTGTATAGTGACCACGAGAATTTAAAATGCCTAAAGGACATTTTGACACACAGCACAACTCAATTTGTTTTTAGCAAGCGTGGCAATTAAATATCGTTGGCGACTCAAGTATATAGTAAACCCAACTTAAGACTGAAACGAAAGAGGCGCTGTCGAACGCATTTGACATTCATTTGACCAATCATTGCACACTAGTACTTGACAGATGAATGAACACAACGTACTTATGAATGACTTTTCGTTAGTTCCAATTTTTGCCATTTCAGAGATAAGTTGGGCGGACTGTAGAAGTAAAGTTGACAGTCTTATCAGTCATTCATCCCGTCGGTTAAGTCTCAGCTGTCAAGAATTTCTCGATTCTCGTTCGATAAATCTGTGTATAATAGTAAAAACATCGATCGTGAGTACCCATAGCAACAATTTGTATGACGGCATTTAACTTGACCTCGTTGCAGTGTTGTTTGGATCCCACAAGTTTGAGTTGAGCACCACTTTAATTCTTGCATTCTTGACATTTATTTATTTATTTAAACTTTTATTGCACCTTACACAAGTACAGGATACAAAAAGGCGAACTTAATGCTAAAAGCATTCTCTACCAGTTAACCTTTGGGAGTGAGAAAACATTGTAGGCGGTAGACATTATGATTGATATACTGCCTAACTATAGAACGAATTAATATTTATAAGATTCAACTTTTCTGAACACACACAAGTACTAAATCGATATTTGACAAAGAACCATAACTACGAAAATATCCTAAAACACCAACGAACTCCAATAGGAAGGACCTCGCCACAGCCGCTGCCGGCTTTAGGGATCACTACAAGCCTCCTCTGCTTTTCAGCCGCTTGTTTGGCTTGTAATTAACATAGGTAGAGTCCTATTAACATAGGTTTATGCATGCTGAGAATTACTGAATTATTTACACATGTCACTTATTCGTAATGAACTGTGACAAATATATCATGGTATGTACCTACTACTAAAAACGAATGTAAACGAGAAATGGAATTTTTATTTATCATAGTGTCAATAAACTAGAGAGAAGTTTACCTTAAGCACTGACGTAGTAAATTACGTAAAAAAACTTATTTATGTAGGTACTAAAACAAATAAACTCATCATCATTGATTTATAAAGGAGTTAAAGGACTGAAGTTCTTACAGTAAGTTGAGTGTTGTTTATGAATTGGATAATTATGTTGGTATGACGAGCGCAGAGATCCGCGTCAATTTTGACGAACACTTCGTAGTTAATTGAACTAAAATACAAAAACTGAAGTATTGTGTGAATACGGAGGTAGAAGTGAAAATATCTTCTCTACATGAATCGCCTTCTATTGCGTTGCGTGTCATTAATTTCTGGTTTATCCCATGTAATCGTGTTAGTCCTAGGTGTCAGTGTTCATAAACTCAAAATACTTACGTCTAACTACTAGGTATTTAGGTACTAAACGAGTTAGTTAGCTACATAAGGAAATTGTAAGGCGTGATTCTTTAGTGACATATTTTTTTTTATTAATAGATTACTTAAAATCTTATAAATATTGATCAACAAATATTTTATGCTATCTACGTTGGCATTTATTAAAACATTATTTGATATTTAATAAATTTTATTATTATTATTAAAAAAATATTTAATAATAAATTATTTAAAGTAACTTAAAATATATGAGGTATAAAACGACGAGGTATTTTAAGTTTACGATACCTAAAACACTTGGCAAAACTTCAAAATATGATTAAACAATTGAATTCATAATAACTGTATTGAAAATACGTGACGTCACGTATTTTAAAACAGTACATAGTGCAGTAGGTATACAAACAGGTGAATGGGAGACTCACGATGTCAAACATCTGTGACAAATGTGATAAAGATGCAGGGGAAAATCATGAAATTAATTTAACATTACATTATGGATGGCCCCTAGAGCGATTCAGTGATTTCCATGTGATGTCATTACAGAAATAAATAAGCGAAGATAGACGAACGGTTGTTCCGAGTAAAATACCCATACCACAGAGCCCATACTGTCAAGTGTCATTTATGTTGTATTATAATTGTTGTGGGTTGTGAGTTGTGGAATTAATATCAATCATAAAGTCTACCTTATATTATTAAAAAAACATTCAACAACTTATATCCAAAATGAGAATATCACTATTAACTAACTATAAATATAATTGAAATAAGTACATAATATATGTAATTGCATGCAAGGATTTGACCTCTTTCGGCTTTATAAATTAATTATTTTCCTAAAAGTTTACCTGCAGGTAATATTGTGATTATAAAATATATAGGTACTCATATACTTAGGTATCTTAAATTTTAATGTTTTAGGTATAAAAAATAATCTCATGCTCCATTGTGTAATGATGTAGAGACATTATTAATTTGTGAATTTACCAAAAATTGAATACAAGTAACTGTAACTAACAACGGGAAGCGCTTTTTAAAACAATTCTGTTCCCGTTATTTCAGTTATGTGCAAAGGAAATTCTTATCACAACGTCCTATTGTGATAATAATAGTTACTGTTTTACTTTGTTATATACATACAGAAGGAGCGTGAGAGTTACTGTAAACAAACACATTCAGGGAACTATTGAAAGGTAGCGGCTACTAACACAAAATTCGAAATTGTACTTATTACGGTTAGTTGTCGGCATATATTGTCTCGGTACAAAAGCGAGTATTAGTCATACATCCATTTTGTCAATGCGAAGATAAAGAAGTACAAAGAGGATCGTTATCTGAACCCAAACAGTTCCTTGTAATGCTTCTGCCGTTAACTTTTTCACGTTCGTCAGATAAGTGAACTGAAAAATAAACTGTTATCATTTTTCTCACCTGCGCTGACAAGATCAAGTTTGAATACACGCGTGGAGTACCTATAAAGTAAATACTAGAAAGAAAAATGTTACGCACAAATGTAGAGTCGCATACGCACACATGCGCAGACATCGTGCGCCTGCGCACGATGAGTGAGTCCGGTAACAATCGTTGAAAGTTTCGATCAGGTGTAACGAGATTTTATTTTGATTACGACGACCACGCACGTGCCAGATACTTATGGCGTGGCTTTCATTACAATAGCCAAGTGCTACTGTAATTGCATGTTGTTACTAGTAATTCGCGGACGCTTCGCTTCGGTAAACTTTCTTTATTTTAATTTTTTTTGTGGCGATTATTTTAACATAATTATTTTTATAACTGTGAGGCGGTTGAGAAATAAACATTCAAATATAACCTGAAGTAAAATATATACATACAAATAGTAAACATCGCATACAAGCTGGCAAGTTCTTTCTAAGATTAGCGAAAATAAATGCGTAACTAATAACAGTTCTAAAAATGATGGTTGTGGTCTCTATTGCGTCAATAAATATCTTCATTAATAGTTTTTTTTAATAAATAGATTCCAAGTACTTGTAAATTGATTTCATTGTATAGTGGGTTACATTTACCAGTTGCTTTACATTTTTCTGTCAATAGCGGTCAAATCAGTGAACAGCTTACGGTATGTGCCCATTAACTGAAGACATACAATGAAGACATAAATATTTGTACTCGGGTCATGGGTGTAATTGTGATGTGTTATATGTGTAGTCCATGCCACCCGCGACACAGGTACCTGGTAACCTACTGGGGGGTATGAGTGTGTTAGCGTTATTTATTTATTATTTATTTATACTAACGGCCTATTTGTCCTTCAAAAAGCTTGGCGTCCTGAACCGGGCGAAGCAGTACTTTACTGCGAAGGACCTACTGATGCTTTATACAGCTCAGGTCAGGCCTCACATGGAGCACTGTCCTCATCTCTGGGCATGGAGCTTAGTCCATTTGACGCCGTACAAAAGAGCGCAGTTCGAGTTGTCAACGACCCACCAGTCACTTACAGGTTCAAACAATTGACTCTTAGGAGAGACATAGGATGTCTCTGCGTGTTCTACCGACTACAGAACGGTGAGTGCTCCGAGGAATTGTTCGGTTTGATGTCAACTTCACCCTACCGTCATCGCACCACTCGCCGAAGATTGAAGTTTCGTTTACATCGCTTGGACTCATAGCGAACGACTACGGTCCGTTTTTCACGATCGTTTTGCGGCGAACTTACAAGCTGTGGAACGAGCTTTCTTCTGAGGTATTCCCGGAGCGCTTTGACATGGGGCTCTTAAAGAGAGATGTAAAAAGAACTCTTCTTCAGGGCCCTCATTGCACGGGGACTTTTCTATTGTTGCTGATGTCCATAGGCAACGTAACCACTTACCATCAGGTGGCTCGTCCGCTTTTACGTCAGCCGTTCAGGCTATAAAAAAAAGATTACGCGAAGGTGGTTCAGGACGACAACCTAGTTGTAAAACTAGATGTAGCCGCACTTTGGATATAAGCTGTAACATATATACTAAGCGGTTCCTTTTGGAATTTTACTGAAAAAATTGACGTAAGCACAAAAGGATTCGTCACTACATTATTTTCTATACTCTACATGCCCTTTTGTAATGAAAAACTACGCAATATCAATTTTCTGAAATAAAATAATAATAATATGCAAAATTTTATTATATATGCTTTAAAATTGAGTGGGGAAAAGTTAATAAAATAAATCAACCAATCGTTGATTTTCAGGCAGTCACTATGAAAATTGGTCTTCAGAAATGATGGAACACATTCAATGTTTTTAGTAAAATAACCCCTAAAAGGATAAACTGGAGATAAAAGTTTGTTTCAAAACAGTCAAAGTAATTCTAAATATGTGGTGACGTCACGACATTAACGAACGGCGTTCAATATTGAAAAAAACTATTGAAAAAAAAATCATTGTCATGGTTTCTAATCGTTTCACTTAGAATTTAGGGACGACGTGTTTATTAGCGCCTCTTTCCAAACGTATAATGGGTTGTGACGTCACGAGCGTTAGGGATGGACTTTGCGGCAATAATATCATGGTGGACTTATAATAATATTTGCTAAATATTCGTTTTTTTACCTTCTAACAATATTGTCGTCTATCAACGAATTACTACAAACAGCGAAAATACGAGTCTACCTAGCATTGGTATTTTATTTTTGTGTGCGGTCGAATTTGTCACGCACGTAAGTACTTACTCACGCATACCGTAAAAGTAAACAAATTGTGCTTGCATTATTCTTAAAAATATATGGATTTTGACTAATATTCGGTATCTTAGTGCCTACTATATTTAATATCATTGCACACAGACGAAAAAAACATGTGGAAAATAGTTAATACTAGTAATTCCGCCCTCGCTTCGCTTCGGGAAACCAGTCTCTCAGCTCAGTAGTCTTATTTGGTTTGGCGTAGGTTACACATTTTTAGAGGCTGCTATCTCAGTCCTCAAGAGTAGCAATCTGTGACCGACTTTCAACAAGACTCTTATTAATTGAGTCTTTTTTAGGGTAGGTCACAGCTGTTGTCATAGGTCGCAGAGGAATGGTTGTGGTAACTGCACGTATGCTATCATAATTCCGTAAAAAAAGTCTACATTCCGAAAATGATAGGCCTGATTCTTTAAAGTGACAACTTTTTTGTTTTTGAACCAATTAAAACAATACTGTTTGCCACTGAAAGCCACGCCCATATTAGATTTATGATGTTTGCAAGATTAGTGCGAAAAACATCACAGAAAAACAGACAAAAATCATTTTTCGGTTATGTTGAGTTAATTAAGACCCCCTGAATAGTTTTTCTCGTATATCTTCCACTTACAGGTAGGTATCAGTTACAGATTTATTATAGGGGGAATCCGGGAGACTTGCCCAGATGGGAGAGTTGAACCACCTTTTAAAACTCGACTTAAATTTTGCGCTAACGAAACGTCAAGACGGTCATTGATAGGGCGCGGGAGGCCAATGACAAGCACGGCGCCAATTTTAACAATGGCCGGTTTGTTTGGCTGTCAGATTCGAAAAGGTGTTTTTGTTATGGCGGGGTGAATTTTAAATTTTTTTGTAGTTTTGATATTGCGGCCGTGTTTATAGAGGTAAGTATTGTGTGATATTACTATTTTATTGCCTGATTATTATAGTTTGACGTGTGCTAAGTGTTGTTTCGATTACGTTGATTGTTTTTTCTGTGGGTAGAATTTAATGTCAAAGTAGTATATGCGGGAGAGTTGCACCATGACGGGTGCGGGAGATATGCTCAGTGGTTCATGTCTCCCATGTATAGTATTTGTATGAAGATATTTGGAGTTTTACTTTACAGATATATAAATTTTAAACTTTAATTTTAAGAAATTTAAAAACAATTCGGGAACCTTAATACAACAAGTCTTATTTATATTTTGTTTGTTTTTATGTGTAATTTTATATTTTATTGCAGACTAATTGAATGAAATATATAATTTCAATACAAACCATCCGAAAAAATACCGAAAAGAAATATATATGTTACCGTTAAACTGCATAATAAGTTAATGTGCACATTAACTAGGTAATCTGCAGATTCACTGATACGATACGTTAAAGTGTAAAAAAGGTCTTATTTGCACTTTACGGTAACATATATATCATTACAGAATTAGAAAATGCTATACGTGAGGTAAAGGACGGTGCATCTTAAAGAATAACATTGATCAAATTTTTGGTTACCAGCTGACTGAAAATAGTCCTAATTAAGGCTAATTAATGATACTAAATGATAATAAGTATATAATTGAAACAAAATGGTAAGAAATATCAAGAAAGAGTAAGAAGTTTGATTAGAGAAACGTTAAATATTTAATTTTATTAATAAAATGTTTAATAATTATGATGCCTATGGAATGCTTAAGAGTATGTCGAAGTATTGTTTATTTATCCTTATGAGAAGAGTGTGTGACTGTGTTTCGTTAGAATTTCATTTCGTTTTGTAATCTTTTGGTTAATTAACTTGTGATTTAAGCTGTAAAATGTTTTATTTTCTACCTTTAAAAAGCAGTGTTCAACTCTCCCCAGACCCCGGTTCAAGTGTCCCATAGGGTGGGGAGAGTTGAATCATATCCCATTTTTTATTAAAATGTGTATAACATATTTCAGTAATATAATATGGAAAATCTAAATACGCATAAGTAAACCTAAATAAATAAGCTATCGTTTATTATTATAATTGAATCACTAAGCCTCCTTATTTAGAAAATATGATACTTTAAAAAAAAGCGGTTCAACTCTCCCGGACTCCCCCTACCTATGTATAGATTTTACGCTATAACGCTATTTATAGAGTCTGACGCATACGCCGACTGATTTTCGGATAAGAAAAATGTTAAGTGTCATTAACATACAAATTATAAAATATCACCGCTATCGCGATGTCGTTGACGGATGACAGGAATTCGCGTGTTTCTTTCTTCACGCTTATCTTTCATATGTGTGAGGAATATAGGTAATGCAATTTCTAACAAAACAATCCAGACCTGCCAAATTAAAATTGTATATTTTATTAAATAAACGACATGTAAATAAAAACATACACAAAAATTTAAAATGATTTTCCGTTATATTGGAAAATATTTATAAGCCACGACGGCTACCTAAAAGTCTTAAATCGTTTGTAAAAGCCGTTACAAGTCGAAGCTTAATAAATATTTAGTGACATAATTATGTCTATTATTTATAGGTCATTATTTGTTTCATAAACAAAACAATCGAGAAAATTTAATGTTACGTCGAACGCTCTCAGTGCATGTCATACCTTGAGAAAATGCGCGTAGCAAGAAAATTGTTAGAGCAGAATGATGTCGTGAGGATTCAGGATAGAAAATGATTGTATTGTCTCATCGGAAACCCTTCCCCCACTCCGACCGATCGAGATGATATTTATGTGGGGCCGTATTGTCTACCTCGTGGAGACACATCCGAAATATTTTCTTTAAAGTGTGTTCAGTAGTTGTTGAGGCTGGTGCGTAACAAGTGCTTACAAGAAAATTTTTGTTCCATTTGTGTGATTGTAAACAGACTGTTATTTTTATATTTTTGTTGAGAGGCCAATGTATTGTGCAGTGCAATTTAATTTGTAACTTCTATTGAATAAATCTGGTACTAAATATGACTGGTAAGATTTATAGATTTTTTTTCTAGACTTAGTAGATACTAATATATAAAATAATATTTATTTATTTAATCGTAATTAATTGTTTGAATTTTTTTTTGTCGAATTTTCGGCCGAAACATTTTCATTAATCTTTATTATATTTCCTTTAAATGATTTTCACAAACAATACAGAAATTAAAAAAAAATTGTTGAAAAATTTACATTAAGTTTAATTTACAGTATTATTATGTTTGTTATATTATTAAAAATATTTATGTCAACATTACTTTACTAAAATCGTGCTTATTTTATCTGAAAAGTAATTTTTTTAACATAAGTAAATAAAAAATCTCAATGTGTATGTAACTTTGTCTTTTTAGGTCATTCTGAAAATTTTTCATTGATTTTCAGAATATTAATTTATAATGATAATTATGCATAAAATTACAATACCTAGATACGTTTGACACTTACCTACTGATAATTTTTTAAACGATAAAAAATACTACTTTTGAATATATGTATAATTAATATTTTTATGTTCATTAACTTAGCCATCAAAATTTAAATTTTAATCTTTAGTCATCTAGTAGATTAAGATCTCATGGCACCGACCCGCCATAACTTTTGTTGCATGCGGTAAAATTGTTATCATTTACAATTCAAAACAAAACATTTACTTCAGGACATTAGAAAAATTTCAAACGATGCTCGGTAGCAATTAAAATAACCGTGAAACGGGATTTTTGCCTTTTAGGGGATGCAATACTTACTTATAATACTTAATGCCTAATAGCAATCTCTAGCAGCCAATCTCGTGTGGCAAGAAAGTGAAATTAAGTAGAATTTGATAATAATCTTTGACATCGATCACAGGATAGCTACTGTCGTACATAGTATCTACCTATAAGTTACCGCTAATGCACTATTTCACCAAATTGCTCAAGAACAGGTAGGTACATACATAGGTATATCAGAGAATTTCAGTTGCGTATCAACCACATATTTACGTTTACGTATTTTCCACAATGCATTATAGGGGAGTGAAAGATTAAAAGTGAATCTTCTTTATTGAAAACATTTTTTGTCAGCTCTATTTTATTCCACGCGGGCTTAACTTTACCAATTTAGGTGTCTGACAGCTTGCTCTACATTTTATCAGGGAAATTAGAAAACACGTATTTAAGGATATCAATTACTATTTACAATATGTATATACTCGTAAGCTAAGAATGTAAATATGGCTCTCCCAAACAAGACTGCATCTGCTATAGACATGCGTGCGGACACACACATAAAGGTACATACATTCCGCGTCGTACGAAGATAGAGCCGAGCAGAGATTTTCGGGTTGGGTAACCCGAGGGAACTCGTTTGGGGGGTAGGAAGGGCTGATGTGGGTGTGTGTGGTGTGGGGAAGGTGTGGGGAGGCGCGGGGCGGTGCGGGGCGGGGCCGGCACGCCCGGCGACGCCGCCGCGTCTGGAGCCGTGGAGTGCGCCATTCGGGCCGCGACCGCAGCGCCGTGAGCACGTGATGCGCCCCGCCGTCCCCTACGCTCGCCGCGCGCGCTGCCGCTCCCGCGCGCACTCACGCAGTGATGTTACCGGCCCGCGCTGTTGTTATGTGCCAACGGTGCGATCGTGAACCAGTGCGGTTACATTTATTCCCGAAGCGTTGACTCTGTGCGCTCGCTCGCCGAGATATCACGGATTGCGGATTTTGTGTAACCGTCGACGTTGGATGCGTTAAAATTTCGGGTGAGTGAGAGAGCCGAGCGGTCGGGCGCCTGCGGCTGGTTTGACCGCATTATTTTCGAAATACGTACGCCGTGATCCGGTCGATCGAGCTAGAGCGATCAAAACATTGCGACTAATAACAACAGATACTCCACAGAATCTACATTACTCGTAATTGGAACAGAATGTTTTTCGAGTCGTTTACGTGATGAGAGGCAATTTTGTTGTCAACGAGTAATATTTGCGTAAACGGTAACAGTAGGTATAACGATCGTAGGTACACGATAGAGGCATGGTAGAGACGTAACTGCTGTTATGGTAGAGCCCGCGACGTCAAACACATCTCGTTGATGTCTTTTACTTAAGGCATTTGGAAAGTACTTGTAGTTGAATCTGTGGTTGATTGTGAGTGTCGATTTCGATTCGAAACGTAATGTATGTTTACCTGTCGAGTATTCCACTTTCATATAACTATCGTGGCCAATATCATACACACGATACGACCGATGTTAACACGCTTAATACATATGAAATTCTTATACAAATGGAATTCCATTTCATTACCAGTTTTTATTTAACTTGCAATGTTTATATGCATGTACATATGTATGTTTGGGTCAAATCATGTGATTGAATTCTAAAGCAGTTATTTATTAAATAAATAGGTGATGATGACTAAAATGGCACAGGGTAATATTAAAGTTTTTAATATCAACAGTAAAGTTTGAATTATAACCGTAAACATAATGCAATATAACATTTATTAACTTGGAGTATATAGGTCAAGGTGTTGCATAAGTATAACGAGTTGAGTCAACGCCTAATTTGGATCTGTCATATCATGTTCATCATTCTTAATCATCTTAAACTCGCGATACGAGATATTTATAACAACTTTTTTACAAAACAAAGCTGTTTTTATAACAAAAACTTTTTGTCCAAAAACTGTTTTACCAAAAAACTGTTTTTTTTCATGTTAACATTTCACTTTTTAGTTTTTATAAGATTAGGTAATTACAGATTTTTTTCATTTTGACCCAAAAGTTAAGTAATCACAAATCGAAAATTAGTTATCAATTATACGTAGGTATACGTCAGCCTTCTAAGCATCGGCTTTGCCCATATTTTGTAAATAATATAATATAATTTGCATTTTCCTACTAGTAGATAATCATGAATACAAATTGATAAATGAATACAAATATCACATTTACATGACACAGATGCAGCGACCAATAAACAGGAGGTATAATGGAAACCGGCCAAGCGTGTGCGGCTGGGCCGGGGTTCCGTAGCCTTGTTAAGTTTAATGCCGTTTTATTAGGCCAGTTACATTTACAAATGGTTTATGTCGCAGTTGGTACCTTATAAGGTACTTTATTTATAAGACTGACTGACAAACAAAACTAGATTTTCTTGTACCTATACCGATAGCAAGAACTTCGCTCTAATATCAAAATCTTACGTTTACCCCGTAAGTCTTCAACGTAAGCCACTTATGTTGCCAAGAAAAAGGAAGATTAGATTTAATGCAACGACTGTCTAAACTAAATACTCGTTTTTTTCTTACACACTTAATACAAAGCTATTTAAGTGACTTGCCTTGTTTTGAATTTGGTAACTTATTTTATACTTAATTTTCAATAAAAATGTTAAGACGGTACAAAACAAACGCTGAATGGTGCACTTATTATTTACTTTAAGTGAAAAATTCATTTTACTTTAAGTGAAAAGCGCATCTCAATCAGTTCGGGAAATGCGTGTACGATGGGTGAAGTTTAACAGATCAAAAAACAACTAAACAAATCCAATGGTAGGGGAGCCGACGATGCTAAATGTGTACTTACTCGAGCGTCATAGAGACCTATTGGGTTGCAAAGGTTAGATGATAAGGAGAAAAAAATGTTATATAATGTATACCTTTTCATCGGTGGGGGAAGCGGCTATAGATCTTTAAATATGTAAAAAAAAACTGCCGCATGGACATACTCGAGCGCGTCAGATATTGATACCATCAATGGCCTACGTATTTTTAATAATGTATGTATGTTAATCTGACCGTTTGCATGGTGGGGGTGATCGTACGTAAGGGTTGAAAATGAAAAAAAAAAAAATTTAATCGAGCGCGTCAGATTTTCTAAGGGGGTGTTAAGTGCACCAAAAAAAAGCTCTAATTCAATAATCTGACGATTTGGATGTGACCCAAACTCGCAGCCATTATACTAATATGCAAAAAAAAAATCGCCATTTTGAAATACTCAAGCGCGTCACATTAAGATATATATGGTTCATCTTTATGTCCTAGACTTGCTGTCTCTTAATCTGACGATTATCTAGAGGGATTTCCCTAATCTGCCAAAAAAAAATTAAATCATTGAACTTCATTTATAGAAAAGCTCAGGAAATAGCATGCTAATAAAGAAGTGTATGTTTTTAAGTAGAATACTTGTATTTACATAATATAAGGGCCTTAATATCAATCATAGTTTAAACTATGCTTCAGAGTTTAGTCACGAATTATTTCTTAAGATCAACGGTAGATAATCGATCAAGTCCAGTTTAAACTATTTAAACTCTCCCGAAGATTGGTTAAAAACCTCCTTGTGAGATTAACCTTTCGTTTAATTTGACGTTTCTTGAAGATAGTTTTTGAGTTATTCATAATAATGTGTATTGGATTTATGGTAGTTGCCTCATAACTTTTGACTGGGTGTTCCGATTTTTATAATTCTTATTTTATTCGGAAGCTGGTGCGTGTCTTGTGATACAGTATAAATTTGAGCGACCTCTAATGGGCAGTTTTTGAGTTATTTTTAATAATGTGTGTTTATGGTCGCTACCTCATAACTTTTTACTGAGAATTTAAATTTTCATCCTTTCATCCTTTTTTTTAATCGAAAGCTCGTCGTATGTTTTCGTATAAATTTGAGCGAAATCTGACCGGTACTTTTTGATTTATCTCTACTTATCGATTTTGAACATTAAACTTTAATGACGAATTTTTGTTATTTCGGCTCTTATAAATCGTCAGATTATATATTTTTCGTTATCCTTGAATCATTTCCTTCAAAATAAATAAAAAATTAGCCACGCTCGAGAATGTCAAGATGGCGTTTTTTTTTAACAACTTTGTAGCCCTCCCCTTTCATTGCGTCATTCTCAAATTGTCAGATTAGTGGAATACACACTTTTTAGCGTGTAATTAACTCACCGTACCTTAATCTGACGCGCTCGAGAATGTCTGATGATCAATTTTTTTTTACTAATCTGATCCTTTATTCTATAGGCGCGGCCTCATATATGGGGCTCATATTTGGTGGAGCTACTTAACTGGGTGCCAGGTACCTCCTGTACCTTAATCTGACGCGCTCGAGTGAATCCAAGAATCCCCTCTTGGGCTCCCCAGCTACAAGCCGATAAACAGAAAAAAATCTAGAAATTATTGTTATCTACATACAAAGTATATATTACAGCTTTTACATTAATAAATAGTCCTAATAACTGACAGTTGCAGCCTTATTGTACATACATTACATAAGTAAGTGCCTTCCAACTCGTTTGATATCACTAAGTTCTTTATTTGAAACAAATATAACAGAACCGTAATCTAGTAGTCAAGTTCACTATACTGACCTAATATTAATACGGATTGGCATAGGTACTTCATACACCTTTGAAAACATTATAGAGAACTCTTGCGTATGCAGATTTCCTCATGATGTTTTCCTTAATCGAAACAAGTGATAATTGGATTCTAATACGCGCGTCATTTAAAAAAATAAAAGGTGCGTACAAGATTCGATCCCGGGCTGTCGTCTTCAAGCTTCCAACGTTCAAATCACTTTCTATCACTGTTAGTATTTAATCTCATGATAATGACTGAATTGTTTAGCATTTTACTACTTCCTTCTGAGCTATCGGTAAGCTTACTGATTGGTGTCGTGTGTATGGATTGTAGTGATTCGTAGACTCTTCTTCCCATTAGTTGGCTATTTCAAAAAGACTCATTTGAATTCAATTGCAACGCTTTTGGAGTCATTTTCAATTTAGATTAAAAATATCAAAATAGTTTCATTTTGAGTTCCATAATTAATTCCAGAAAACATAATTATCCATAAGTCACTAAACAAATTGAAAGTAAAGGAGATTATTCGACTGTTATTTCGAACAATGGTAAAAATTGAACTTGAAACCTGTGTTTATCATGAAAAAAAACTTTAATTTTGTAGCTTTACGTCCCTGTAACTTTTACATGACATGATATGTTAGATGACATAATTATGTTAATTATGTGCATTTAAAGATTCACAATTAAATTTTTATAAATCTTATAAAATTTATAAATTTTATAGAGTCAAGTAGTGATACTACTATGTAACATAATAATAAAGTAATTATACTATCTCATCAACAAAAATGCTCTTTCTTCTTGGTTCTGATCCGTGACGATTTTGGAACACCATAATTTAATAACACATTACATAATTCATTACACATTACATATTGTCGGCTAGTCGTATAAACAAATTGATTCTTATTAGCAAACATTTCAATAAACCTATACTTAAATGATAATAAATAAGGAAACCGTTACCTAGAAACGTGTAACACTATAAAATTGAGAGGATATAAAAATATTTATCAAAGTAGGAACTTTCCCCACCGAGTGCGATTGTACTTAGGTAGGTACATTATTTTATTATGCTACAATAGACGAATGTATGCGAAGTACTACATTTTTCACATTATGCATTATTAGTTTCTTAGTATAAAACTTTAATGTCTACCAGTCTGTGTATGTAACGATAAATAATAACAATAATAAATCCGATTATCTCGAAAGGCACTGCGTCGATTTTCGTACTGTTACTCGATTATAAATTTCTAATTCAGTTATGTCTACTTACAATACGATTAGTGAGATAAAATAGTTGGTTTCTTTCTTGTTGAGCAACGTGTCAAATCAAACATTTACTTTAATTAACTCAATGAAAAGGGTTTCCCATCAAATAACGGAATTCTAAAAATTCGGAATTATTCGCTCTATCAATCAACAGGAAAATAACAACAAAAATACGCATCACTTTTCAATTTAAAACTTCTCAGTTTTTGTAAATATTTAGGCATGTTTTGCTTTTGCTATCCTTTCGAACAAATCGTGGAAATGTAAACACCTAGGCACATTTTAAACCAGAAGGTACACGACAATTAGGTAGTTACAGGTAAATTGTTAAAAATATTTAGGGTCTATTACTTACTTTTCTGTGACTCATGATATTAAGTTTTTACTGAAAATCTTTAACCTTAAGCTGTGTTTTCACACATCGTAAAATAATTGAGTGTGTCCTGATTACGTACCTACTAATTTACATACACTCTATAACTCTATATCAAAGAAAAGATTGATGTCGTTACAATTACAAAAAAAACGATGCCCATTAAAGATGTATGCTTGTTGTTTTTTATTAATCGTTGTGACAACATTAAACATGGTCATATTATGCATTTACATTGTGGCCCACATAGGCAATAATGACGTTGCATTTGTTAGAAATGGCAAGATAAACCGACGACGGCCGAGTACAGTATCGACCACTGACTACCGGTCGCGCTCGTACAATATTAACCTTTGTTGTTTAACTGGTAATTGGAATCGCAGTATTATCCTGGAAATACATGATACTGATGACTTTCAAATACTGCTTAAAATTATAATCAAGGACGTTATTTTTGTTTCTAAGATTCGCATTTTTATGTTATGTTCTTTTACACATATTTAACCATTATGTGTTAACCATATTATGTTAACGGATGGACATCGTTTATTTATGCCTATAATAGTGACGACGCGTTGCCGATTAACAGTAAACCCTTACCTCACTAACTTTACCTCAAAATAATTTTAACACGTTAATGACACTCCGGAGCTTGATATTAAATTTGTATTTTTGACTTTATTGTTATTATATATATATATTATATTAAGTTGCAAAAGAATTATGTCCTAATGTCCCTTTCTTATTATTCCAGGTGGGTCGAGGAGAATTATGCGTGGGGCGTGCGCGTGCGCGGTGGTGTGCGCGTTGGTGGCGCTGTGCGCGGGCTCGGCGCTGGACGGGACGGCGCGCGCCGCCGCCGAGCGGCAGCTGCTGGCGCTGCTGGGCCTGCCGCGCCGCCCGCCGCCGCGCGCCGCGCCGCCGCGCGTGCCCCGCGCCATGCGCATGCTCTACGACGCGCGCGGCGCGCTGCCTGCGCCCGCCGCTAACACGGCGCGCTCCTTCCGCCACACCCCCACCGCCCGCGACGACCGCTTCCCCGGCGAACACCGCTTCCGGCTCTTCTTCGACACCGCCGCGGTCCCCTCGGACGAGCGCGCCCGTGGCGCCGATGTGACGTTCCAGCGCGCCAACGGAACGAAAGGACTCCAGAGGCTGCTGCTGTACGACGTCGTCCGGCCCGGCCGACGGGGCCACTCCGAGCCCATCCTGAAGTTACTCGACTCGAAACCCCTGCGACCCGGCGACGACGTAGTCACCGCCGACGCTCTGAGTGCGGCGCGGAGGTGGCTCCGCGAGCCCAAGGACAACCACGGCCTTCTCGTGCGCGTCATCGAGGAGAGTGCGAACGGCTCGGCCGCGCGGCTCCCGCACGTCCGGGTGCGGAGACGGGCGACGGAGAGCGACGAGGAGTGGCACGCGGCCCAGCCGCTGCTGCTGCTGTACACGGAGGACGAGCGCGCGCGGGCCGCCCGCGAGCGCGGCCAGACCGTGCTGACCCGCAACAAGCGGGCGGCGCAGCGTCGCGGCCACCGCGCGCACCACCGCCGCAAGGAGGCGCGGGAGATCTGCCAGCGCCGGCCGCTCTACGTCGACTTCGCCGACGTGGGCTGGAGCGACTGGATCGTCGCTCCCCTGGGCTACGAGGCCTACTATTGCCAGGGGGACTGTCCGTTCCCCCTCGCGGACCATCTCAACGGCACGAACCATGCCATCGTCCAGACTTTAGTGAACTCAGTGAATCCCGCGGCGGTGCCTAAAGCGTGTTGTGTTCCCACGCAACTGTCTGCCATATCGATGTTGTATATGGACGAAGTGAACAATGTGGTGCTTAAAAACTATCAAGATATGATGGTGGTGGGCTGCGGCTGCCGATGACGAAGGCGAGCTCGGCCGGAGTGGACCTAGTGATAAATCGTGGACCCAGTGTACATATAGTAGTGGCCTCGAAAATTGTACATAATCTATCTGTGTATGTGTATATACTCGTGTAATTATTATTTTATTGAAACGATACTGATATAATAAAAGATTTAATGAATCAGAACTGTTTATGATTTTTATTCCCATTTTACCTCTTACTAATTACCGCACCTATTTATTTATTAATTTATATACATTCTAGTTTATGGTTTCTTAGAAAAATGTGTATGGTATAAAGTGGTATAGGATATTGGTTTTTTCTATAGATCTCACTCAAGGATGATACTTGCTGCCCTGAAAAATAAAAACAAAGTTTTAATTCATGTTAGGTGAATAAAAGCTGTCGTAAAAAAAATTCTCATTGTGCTTTTGAGTTTGAGCTGTCTCGACTGCTACAGTTAACTATAGAAGATATCATTCTACTTCTTTATCTGTTATCTATAGTAATAGTTATTTTCAGCAATAATTTATGGGGCGCTATCAAGTTGAATTGATAAAATAGACAATGAATCTTTATTTTTTTTTGTTCTGTCGTTTTAGTTAAAACAAACATCGAATTACTGTGTAATACATTGTACAACAAGAACAAGAGACACATTTAGATAGAGGAACGCGAAAAGGTACAAAAGAAGACATCCATATTTCCGACAGAATCCGGAGAATCGCATCCTGTAACGAGTGTTGGTAGGTACGTCAAATGAATCGCACACCTTTCGGTATCTATAAATTGTTATTATTAGAATCTATATTACAAGTATAAAAGCTAAAGTTGACGATATATCAAAAACTGCTTGACGGAGAAATAGTTTTTAGTTAATAGACGTGGGGTAATAGCGGATTTTGTTACCTCTACCCCTATGGGAGGTTGAAAATTTATTAGAAATTTTGCCGATTGCATAGCATAGGTTTTATATTTAAGAAAATTGCATTTGGCTTTATGTTAGGATGTATTGAAATATTTTTTCGTTACGTTTTTGGTAAAAAATATAAATAAAATATAAATATAACTTGTTACAAGAACAAACGTCCGAAAATAGAGATGACTTAAAAAGTACTCATCAGATGTCACTTAAATTGATTTGGGACCAGAAGCGAGGCACTAGCTTTCGGATTCAACAATATTATCAAAATTGGTTCACCTATTAGAAATTTGTGAGGTTGCACATATAAAAAATACAGTCAAAATTGAGAATCTTCTCTTTTTTTGAAGTCGAATAACCAACCACTAAGCGGATAAACTAAGGGCTAAAGGTTTGTTTAAAATTTCGTTAGAATAACCTAGACGTGAACCATGCTGCGGGCAACAGCTTGTAGTCACATACATAGGTCGTGAATGGCTGGGGAATATGGCGCCTTACTAAATCTATATGTATAATTATAGTACCTACTATCTACGTACATAATGAGTGATTCTTTAGCAAGCGGTAAATACACACATCAAAAGTGTCTAGGGATCAACATATATTTTTGCAATAACTTTTCTCCTGATTGATATTAATTAAAATTTTCTTTAAGGATTCATCAAATAAAGTGTTTTCGTTTGTCAAAGTAACGATAAACCAAGTCACCTTTGCATTAATAAAGAAATTTGCCATTTTCCTAATAAAGGGATTTTTGACATTTGAACCACTAACATTAAAGTTCGAAAAAAAGACTGAAATAACAGTTTTCTTTAAAATTTTATTGGGTAACTTAAACAATTAATAATCCGTGTTTCTACCGCGAACACTAACAACACAAGAACATCGGTTTGGCATACTCAAAATGAGTTCATCCAAATCACGCTGTGGAATGGCCGCCCATGTTCGTTGCAACAACAAAAAAAGGTCTTCTTGCCACTGGATACCCTCCATATTCGGCAGAGCTCTTCTCTGTAGCATATCCCATGCATGCTCAATCGGGTTCAAGTCTGGCGACTGAGCAGGCCAGGGCAGGACATTGATGTTAGCTGCGGCGAGAGTCTGTCTTACAACTCTTGCGGTGTGCGGTCGTGCATTATCATGCATTAACTGAAATAAGGGACCGATTTGCACTTGTAGAGGAACGATGACGTCTGATACAATCGTCTCAGCATAAATTTGAGCGTTGAGGTTGCCTCTGATCCAAATCAACTCAGTTCTTCCGCCGATCCAAATACCCGCCCATACCATGATGGTTCCACCACTATAAGGATGGACTTCCTGGCAGGATTTTAATCGCTGTTGGCGTCCAGGGGTTCTCCAGTGTCGTATACGTCTTGTATCCGGTCTCATACCAAAACGAGACTCATCAGAAAAGCACACGAAACGCCATTGTTCTTCTGCCCAATTTCTGTGTTCAAGAGCCCATTGATATCGAATCCTACGATTGTGCATTGCTATAGGTGGTACCCGTAGCGGTCTTCGGGAATGAAGGTTCACTTCATGCAAGCGGTTTCTGACTGTTTGGTCGCTAATTAAGTTCCCTGAAGAGTGATGAAGCCTCACGGCTAACATCATGGCGGTTATTGTTGGAGCTCTTCGAGTTAAGATTTGAATGTATCGGTCTTGTCTCCGTGTGGTGCAGCGATACCGTCCTCCATGGCGCTCAGCCACGGTACCAGTGCTTCGGTAACGTGTCCAAAGTCGACTGATAACACTCTGACTTGTATTCAGAGCTAAAGCCACAGTACGTTGCCGGGAACCAGCTTCTATCATTCCCACGGCTCTGAGCATTTCTTCCCTGCTTAAATGACGTCGCCGCTCCATAATAACGTTGGTTTTAATCAGTAGTAGGGAAACAGTAGCACTAATAATGTCTTCAATGCGTTGTATGTTTTTATAGGGAAAATATTGACAGCTGATTTTCATCTTTTACTCGAATTTGATTGACAGTTCCTGATTCAAATTATGAAATGCACCAAAAAGGATCCATATAAATTTATAAAATCATAAATTTATTACAAAGCCACATCTCAATCTCAAGAAATCCGCATAAAAATGCTTGATCCCTAGACACTTTTGATGTGTGTATCTATGTATATCTGTTGTTATAAAATAACATGTCCTTACTGACTGATTCATCATCGCCGAGCAAAAACTGTTAAAGTTACAGCCATGAAATTTGGGACGTTTTAATGAGTAGACATCCACTAAGCAAGGAATTTTGGAAATTCTACCCCTAAGTGGGTGAAATAGGGGTTGACAGTTTGAATGGAAGACCGTAATTTTTTAAGTTAGAAACATGAAACTTTATTTTTGGGCTGCTGATTAAAAATTAGTACCTAGATACGTATTTAAGCTTTCCTGGAAATTCTACCCGTTGAAAATTTGTATGGAAGACCGTCATTTTTTAACTTAAAAACATGAAGCTTTATTTTTGGGTTACTGATTAAAAATGAGTACTTATACTTATTTCAGCGTTTCTGGAAATTCTACCACTAAGGGTTCCAAATAGAGGTTGAAAGTTTGTATGGAAGTCCGGCATTTTCTAAGTTAGAAAAATGAAATTTGGCATGTATGTTCCTTGAGGAGTGTAGAGGAGCACGAAGAGAGGATTTTTGGAAATTCCATCCCGAAGGCGGTGAAAGGGCTGAAAAACGTTTATATGGCAGTTCTACACCATTGAAGTTAGTGACTTGGAAATTTAGATTTTGGTTGCTTACTGCAAATTGATGAATCCAAGTTCGGGACTTGAAAATTAACGTCCAGTGTCTTTATTAAGATAAAAAATAACCCATAAACTTTAAAATAGGTATATAGGTTTAAAATTAAATTAACATTTAGCTTTCAATATTTATACGGGACGGGAAATTTACTTAGGACATTTCCACGGGATCGTAAATGCAAATGCAAAAATGTTCATGAAAAATAAGTTCCAAGCTAAGAGCGGGTCGGACTTTCTTATTAAGGGGAAGCGGCAAATAATTAACTACATGGCCGATTTTGTTCAATGTTAAATTGAAGTGGTAATAATATTTCAGCCTGAAAAAGCGCTGTCGAGTTCAGTAAAAATACGCGATATAACCAAATTCCACGCGGGCAAAGCCGCGGGCGGAAAGCTAGTACATTTATAAAACTCAAAGGTGACTGATCTATCAATGCACAGCGCAAACTACTGGACCGATCGGGCTGAAATTTGGCATGCAGATAGCTACTATGATGTAGGCACCCGCTAAGAAAGGATTTTTTTTTAAATTCATCCCCTAAGGAGTGAAATAAGAAGGTGAAGTTTAACCGAATGCCACGCTAGGAAATCCGTGGGCGGTAGCACGCCAAAATTATTTCTATTATTATCATAAAACTAATTTTGATCACAAAAACAATAAAAACGCGATATGCATAATAAGACTTTATAGCGAGGTACTTACGTGTTACCTACTATCTGTGCTACTATGGTAGTAGTGTTTGACTTTTAAAACTTGACAAATAAAATAATAGACTACAGGCCCATGTCAAAAATGGATGGGTCATATGAACCACCAGGTGATGTATTCATCGACAGCAACCTTAGCTGGAATGCGTAAGTCACTGAAGTCTGCCGTATTGCGACTGCATCACTCACTGCTCTGAATCGGCTAAGGCACTTCCTGCCTACTGATACAAAGGCTTATCTAGTTCAAGCGCTCATTTTTCCGATCATCGACTATGGTGATGTGTGCTGTTTAGACTTAAATGAGGCTTTTTTAAACAAGCTGGATCGACTCATAAATAATGCCGTTCGCTTTGTTTTTTGTCTGCATAAATATGACCATATCTCTACTTTACGCTCAAAGCTTAAATGGCTTCCAATCCGCGAGCGACGGCGACTTCGGATGCTTTGCTCACTGTTCTCCATTCTCTTTGATCCCCTTTCGCCGGATTATTTAACATCCAAATTCCAATTTCTATGTTCTTCCCATGAACGGCCGCTTCGGTCTAGTGAGTCTTTTGCCCTCTCTATTTCGTTGCACCGGTCTGGCTTCGTTTCTCACTCCTTCACCGTCCAAGCTGCACGCGCGTGGAACTCGACCCCTGATCAAATCAGAAGACCCGGAGGCAAGCTTACCTTTAAAAATAAGTTACGTGCTCATCTGCTGGAAAGTTACAATCAAGCTACAAGTTAATCATCTATTAATCTCTCTTATATATTATGTATGTGTATTAACCAATATACCTATATATATATATAGGTGTATATAGGTATATTGTACATTATATATATATATTATTTATATTTATATATTATAATATGCATTGAATTCTCACCAGCACTCAAGTTGGACAGCTTACAAGTGACGTCATAGTGCTGAATCTTATTATTTTGTGCTCTTATATCGTCCTATATACATTACCTGGTGGTTCATATGACCCATCCATTTTTGACATGGGCCTGTAGTCTATAACACATTTGATGCAAGTCTGTAGCGTCGAATCCTGAAATATCTATTATTGAAATAAACACAATTGCCAGATAGGTATATTATTGCTTACACGTGCAATAGTACGGAAGTAACGTTTAAATTAGTTTACTAACATGCTTAAATAACTAATGTTTTCAAAATCAGCAACCATTTGTGAAATATTAACGGCATACGAAATTAATTGAAGACGAACAGTAAATCGACTTCACTATACTTGAGTCGCCGAGCATAAGGAAATGCCTCTCCCCGCCGAAACCAAACTTATTACTTTTGCTCACAATTCAGTTTAGCTTGTAAGCAAACTTTACTAAGGACATTTTAAGATCCTGCCGTTAATCTTAAATGTACCTTAATTGCATACTCGGAAAGCTGGCATTTCTGTGCCATGCAATTTTATCGTATTCCAGATCGAACGCGAATAGAAACGTAACGATACCACTACACTAGCTTCTTATTAGATTTCACAGATAAATAGTTCAACGTGACATTAAATTAGCTTAATTGTTTTACAAATAAATAATTATGTTTCTAAGAATAAAAGCCAATGTTAATTTTCAATATGAATTTTCTTTGCGCCAAAATCCCGTCCAAATCTCGGAATAAGTGGATTTGGCGTGAACTCTATGTAAGTGTAAAAAAATATATATAGGTATAGTATTGTATAACTACTCTTGTAAGTTTATAAAATCTCAGAACAAGGTTTTTGCAAAAACCCATAAATAAAACTTAAACTATATTTATAAAAGCGAAAGGTCACTCATCACGAAATGTCGAAAACTGCTTGACGTGTAACCTTGAGATGAAAGCAAGAGAGAACCTACCTACTTTGCCATTGAAACTCCTCAGAACCCGAACCCAATTGGTGCCCAATCAACCTGCTGATGAATTCAAGGTAGAAGTGTTTAAGCTCTACGACTCCCACTGTAGCTAAAGCCTTACTATACATATTACAAAGATACCAACCGGTACTGATCACATAGTTTTGAAGTAGAGAAAAGCTCGGATACCAGATGCAATGTTAAACATATCTAACCGAAACATCACTATCACGTCCCATCGTACTTTAAGTGACCCTGGTGAATATAATTTTCTTACAAAGTAGGGATCAGAAATTTCTGGGTATTATTTGTATATACCGGCATTGAACATTATGATAAAAACCTAAATAATTGTAGTATTGTAGAGACCATTATGTTTTTAAGTAATAAGTAACTAAATCAAAGATATTCGGAAATATGATATGATGTATCACACTTATAATATCTACATTATTACGTTTTTCAATGAAACTGCAAGTACTGCCTGTAAGCAATACCTATAATAAGTAAATAGGTATGTAAATATTTAGAATTAAGACACAAAAGTATCCGGATTGTTATAAATTAAAACAAAGAAAAGAAACATTTTCACCAAACCTGGATATATTATCATTTTTTAAAATGATTTAAGTAGGTTTCTGATGAAATGGATTTTCTACGATTGCGTTTTTGTATGTTTCTCTGTATCTTACAGGCTCTCTATCTTTAAGTTTCCTTTTTAGATTTTCTCGGGTAAATGTAAGATACGTAGGTAATACTTGGTTGAGTGTTTCATACAGGCTGTTATAAAGTCATTGAGTAAGAATGTCAGTGATAATATTTGAAGTAAATTCCATTTAGTGTGTCGGGTCTCCAAATTTCAAATATTTCGTCACAAGGCGGCAATATATCATGTTTTTGCCCGGGCGGCCGGCGCAGGAATGCCCGCCTGTATAATTTGGCCGGCCACCCGGCAACTGCGCGTCTGCCGTGCCCGCCGCCCTACGTCTATATTATCAGTAGATAAATTTAAGCTTTGTCTTTGCCTCGTATTTCGTCCTCTCGAGGCTTTACTTTTGTTTTTTTCGTCGTGAACGGTAACAAAAAACTGAGTAGAGGCGAACGAAGTGGGTATAATTTATTTTATAGTCGGTTCGCTCGTAACTCGGCGGTGGACGGCTGGACGCCGATTTATCCCCATCTCCGCGTAATTAACGTAAATGGATTGGCCGGAGTCGGTTTCTGTGTGTTCGTCCGCCTCGCGGCCTTCAGACCGAGCACTCCCTGCTTCACTAATACCGATTTTCATCCTCTAAACAAGATATTACGGCCGAGTCTCAGCGATCCACCTTAATCCAATTAAGCATAAATTTTTCCAAACCGCAATTCGAATAAGATACGAGAGAACGAGAATCGCTTGCGATTACGTGCGCTCGATTCCCGAGCGCGGCGACTTATCCCTGAGGGAATTATAATTGTTTTGCATTCTTGCACGGGTATAAAAACAAAAGGGCGAGGTACGGGCCCCCCGTGCTGTTGGTCCTACAGGCCAGACCAAAGTCTGACGACTCGCATTCCCTTGAGACAAAAAGCTACGAATGAATCGGAGTAGGTAGATGAGCTTTCGATACCATCTAATCGCTCACCGCTGCGCAGATACCTGATTTATCGTGGATTTTCTGTACAGAAAACAATAAAAGAAAACTTATATCTTATATCAATGTGTGTTAAAATAATCTTTGGTGTTTGTTTGTCAGTAAAAATTATATGTAAAGTTGAGAAGATACTTATGAAATAATCTTAAAGTATGTCCATTACTATACAAACTATACACAGATAAATAATTATGTACCTACCTATCACAATGTCGCTTACTACATTTTAAAATCACAAGCAAGGGGACCAGACAACTTGTTTTATTGCAAAGTTGATAAAAGAGCAAGCTTCCAAAATTACGGACCTAGACTAACAAATTACATAAACAGTTCGTGGCTTACATTAAAAAAGATCGATGAAGCGCATACGAAGTGTTTATTTATTTATTTATTTATTTATTTAACCTTTATTGACCACTATTTACAATATAACGGTACAAAAGGCGGGCTTAATGCTAATACGAAGCTAATACGAAGTGTTCTATTATCGGATAAGTTATTAAGATTGTTTATTATACTTAATGGATAATTAAGTGTCACCCGCATAATATGTGTAGCAAGCATTAGCCTGTGCGGGGACGAGGCATGTCGGCCATCGACCGCAGTCCGCGTCTCAAAATATTCCAAGCATGCACAAATTAAACTGGTTTTTTCTTTAATACTTTTGCAAAAAAATATTGAACTTAGGACAAAACAATCTTCTGTTACTGAGATCTATTAAGTAGCGTTTTAATACCCGTTAGGTTTTCGCATTGAAATACTCGTATGTCGTATGCTATTCGAATCGCATTGATGTCCTATAACAATCTTATCTCCGTAACTAGTCGCCAGCCCGACAAGTTTGTAAAGGAAGTGGTGCTAATATTAACAGTTGAAAATAAACTAAGTATTTCAAAAGTTGACTTTGCTATAACCAGTTCAATAATTCTTTTATAAACCTGTTAACGTAATAACTTAATGTTCTAAACATTAATAGGAAGATAGCGTGGCAAAGGACATAAAATTCCGAGTAATGTGGGTAATTAAAATAGCTCAGATGCATCGCTTCAGCGGTAAACGTATGCATGGAATTCTTCTGTGCGTGTTATTCTGCTCCAAGTTTTATTGCTTGATGCTTTTGAAAGCGATTTTGTTGATTGATTTAAATTACCACGAAAAATTTTATTATCTATTTAGGTAATATATACCTACCTATTTAAACTTAACAAAATACCCAATGACACTAAGTAATCGTATAATGTGACCTATAGGTACCTATCACTATTTCCAAGATTAAGATATTAATCAATTTACAGACTAAAAAGAACTATAATAGCCGTAATTTTAGTTGTAAGCTATGGAATAAATAAATGAAATAAATAAATAAAATAATAAATAAATAATCACATTATGGGGTTCCATAATTGATATTCAAAACAGGGATTGAGAAAGGCCGGAATAAATGAAAAAATTTCAATTTTATTTCGTTGTAACCAATTTATACTTAGCGATAGATAGCTTTTAAACAGCACCCGCCACAGGACTATAATGTATAGTAAAATGGCTGAGACATACCGACGTTTGGATTAAAAGTTAAAACATCCGTTTATGCCACTAAGATATTATGGAGAGTACCTAATCCTTTAGATCTAATAAACATGAAACATTAAACGATGAAATGTGGAATAAAATGAAAGCTAACACGAACCTGTATAATATGAAGCATAGCATTCCACATGCCCTCGGGGGTGGCTGTGCGCTCGTAATCAATCTCTGACGGAAAATTTTCGTTTAAACTGACCTATACTTGTCTATAGCGGAGTATAGCGCGCCGACAGCTTTCCATTGCCAGTGTACTCGTAATTTACCCGTTACCTATGTTTATTGTGCCGTTACCAACCAAACGTCATTTGAATCACGTCTATATAATTTACTTCATCATTTTATTTATCATATGCGTGGTATCGTAGGTTAGGCGTGCAAAATTCAATGTGGAATTATGAATTTGTTATTTCATAATTTATTGTTACAAAATGGTCGTTGATTAGGGAAGCATTCGACTATTCAATTCATTACTTAATTATATGTATTTTAATTTTGTGAACGAAATGTTTTTAGGAAAATTTTGAAAGTAGGCTTAACAACAACATAATTAATGTTCATACCAAACGTATTGTCGGCCGCTGACTGTGAGCGCGCGTTACGCAGTTTACTGTTTTTCCATATACCTACATATATTCAACTTTTCGTTCACACCGAACCGATCATACTTAACCTGAGTACACGTTCATATTGGGGCTGACAGTAAGCATACTCACAGTCGGCGGCGGACAATACGTTGGTGTGAAAGATGCCTAATATTTACGGATCCCAACACTGCGCACTGCGCATGCGCATGGTTTGATCCACTCTTGGTTAGTATTTCGGTTATAAAAAAGAGAAACAGCTTTTCCGGTAACGATCTCAGGTTCTGGTCAAGTTTTCTTTTTTTATGTAATAAAGGTAGCAAACGAGCAGCCAGCACCACTTTTCCGCTGCTGCTCATGACAACTGTGACGGATCAAGAACAAGCTTCATGAGTCTCGTTGTAGTTTCGTCAGAGTTTCGTTGCTACCCTTGATATCTGAGATGATCGCCTCTAAAAAATTGTACCTTTGTATCTGAAACATAATTGCTGTTAAATTAAATATTATGGCGGTAAAAATGGTAGTAAGTACCTTGTCCGGCGGTGGTAACGTACATATAAAAACGGTAAGGTAAACGTACCTACATATAAAACCATTAATCACTTAAAAGACGGTTTATGAAACTTTCATGTTTGTCCTATTCCAAACATGTATCATATTCGTAAGCAGTGTCTATTTGTCATTCCGCATAAAATCTATGCAGCCAGCAGCCAGGTCCTTAGCTTGGCTTTTAAACCAAACAGATACTTTGTACGTCCTTTCAGATTTAAGCAAATGTTTGTGCTTAATTGGGGTATAACAACACGCAAGATATTTATATTACTTTGTGCAGCGTCGTAAAATGTATAAGATGGAGCTTAGCTAGTTAAAACCTTAATTAATACTTACTCTGATTCAATGCCGGCAGTCAAGTAGGTTTATCGTAACAGGCGACGGGAGCCTGCCTGGGCGGTTTTCACCATGGTTTTCACCCTCTTGCTTGAGTCAGCAGGTTAAGGGGTTAAGTTCTGCCTCGAAGGAATACCAACTCTTATCTCTCATCTCAACTCTTATCAGTCGACAACACATCGGTGATGCCGTTCGTGTTACTGATCTCCAAACTCAATGGTAATCAGTTACCCATTGGCTGGTTAATGTTAGTCGCTTTCTGGTTGTTCACATAAATAATATAGCAAATCAATTTATATTTGCATTTAAAGTTTAACACGTAATGAGGGTCATGAGAAAGTAAATATTATTCATAAATATCTTTAATAACAATAAATAACATAATTATTAAATATGTCGTTCAGGCATCATAACGTAGCGCGTAGCGAAACGGTATTTAGTGCGTAGCGCAAGTGCTACGCTATCATTAAAACGTGAAGTACTTATTTAATTAACTTATTTGTACATTTTTACGCACCCAGTTTTCCTCTTTATATGTAGAGAAGTCTTCTATAATTCGCCATATTATACTACTAGTACTAGATAATCTAGATAACATAAAATCTAAAGCAAAACTTTAAATAGGATGTTTGGTTCCGTCGAGAAAACACGGACCTCTTTTAAGCTTATTTCACCACGCTGTTGCAGTGAGGATTTTTAGAAATAAACATTTAACTGATAACCATATTGATAGAAAACACCTAACATAATTTAGCAAAGGTGTAATAAGGCGGGCGGCAAGGCAAGGCGGATTGTTGTCATCTAATTATTCTAGCAATCACCCAAGGAAAGCAGCTTACGCTAATGACATGAGAAAAACGAGATAGTACGATGCTGTCTTCTGTCTTTCACTTCGTGACGGTTTTTTCTATGAAAGCAAAGAAATTTGCCATAAATAATCTTAATTTATATACCTACAGTCATACATAGTAAATTTAATTTGAACAATAATTGTTCATTGTTCAATAATTCAATCATCAAACGAATCAGTATTATTACATTTTTATGAATTACTCAATACAATTTAAAAATATGGCAGGTAGCAATTCATTCGATTCGATTAAAGGAATTTTTGAGAAGAGTCCCATGCACAGCAGTGGGACAATACTATGGGTTGCGATGATATTAATAATATATTGAAAGCTATGTATAAAACAAACAAATAAAATGAAATAAATGCATTAAACTAGGTCCCTCCGGTACAATACGCTGGCAACATTTCCTCGCTGTATAGCCTGTGGTATAGCAATGCAAATACGCTGAGCGAGAAAACTGTTTTTTAATTGCGGTTAATAAGTATTTCGTTTCATTATTTTATTGTACATTTAGCTATCTCCAATAAAATTTCGAAACCTTGGAGCTATTCCTATTTATGGAGCTATTCTTATTTATTGGAGCAACTTCACGGGTAAAACTCTATTAATCCGAGACTCTCCACAAGTCTAAGCGCACACTATTTGTTCCCAGAACCCCAAGGTTCACAAGGTAGTAAGGGATGGATATGTTATACACAGATGGCTATTACAAAATGTTACAACAGTGTAATTGTTGGAAGTATACCTACTTGAGTCGTGAAGAGTATGGAATTGCCAATTCTTGCTAAAAACAAAATGTATCTATCACCTGTGCTCACAGATCAATTTTATTTAACAAAAGCAAAATTTACTTTTTTTGGCTACAACCTATTAATGGCCCACTACTGAGCACGGGTCTCTCCTCATTATTGAGGAGGCCTAGAGCATACTCCACCACATGTTCCAGTGCGGATCGGTGGAGGGGTTAGTGGCCAACCCAGTGTCGAAAGTTTTCAAGCCGCCCGAAGGCCTCCGACACGGCTTAATGACTGCTATCAATCGATAACAACCGGGACCGACGGCTTTACGTGCCCTCCGAAGCACGGAAGCGCTCAAGATATTTTGCCACTAGCGGTCACCCATCCGACTACCGACCGCGCCCGCAGTTGCTTAACTTTGTCAATCACTTAGGATCGACGCAAGCCGACGGGCTATGAGCGGCTGAGCGCTTCAAATTTACTTACGGCCTTTTAAATTCACGTCGTCAATTCAAAATTAACCTTAATCACAGGGACAGAAAGGTGGCAATGGCGTGGGATGCAATTAAAACGAATTCCATATCGAACGTGGCACGACGCAGTATAGTAGTGCGCAAGCGCAAGCCGCAAGCCGTAACTCGAAGCCGCAGTCCACCGGCCGCGGCCCGTGGCTACATAACGGTGATGACATATTTAACCGGCCACCTGCTTCTCCCGGACCGAGTGCGCTTCGACAATTAATTCCACCTTTATATTTATTTTATTTTTATTTCTCTGCGGATAGCTGTGGACTGTACACTTTTTGTTTATCGCATTTCTCGATAGTATAATGAATATTCCGATTTAAATTTTATATTAACTCGGCTTGAGACTCCATTTCTTTTATATTATTGAGAATGTCGATTTTTTATTTGGTAATATAGTTTGCTAGGATCAATACAGTGTTTTAACATGACAAGTTTACCAAATTATTTAAAAATTAGATTTTATTCGTACAAATCAAGTAAATTTTACTTTAATTGGGTAAATTCTGTATTTTACACACCGATATTTTTACCCCACTGCATCGGCTACAGTGTTCAAATGATGTAAAAAAGTTATACCTAATACATTAGAAGTACCAGCCAGAATCAAATAACAAACGGAATGAATGAAAAACTTTGAAATGCACACCTATAATATTAATAATAAAGTATTACTGGTTGATGATCGCGCAACCATCCTGTTATTATTTCTGTGTACAAGCCACAGCAACACTAAAAGCCGGCAGATGCATTACCTCGACAAATTCCTACAAACTAGTATTTAAATTAGCCAGCGACTATGAGAGAATCACTTACGTGGTGTTATGTTAATTAAAATGCGCTTTCCCCCTTTCCGTCAGCGGAGATGAGGTTTCCTTTTATTCATCACTGTAATTAATTTGATAATAAACGTTTTACCTCTACAGTCATCGATTTAATGAGCTAATGGTTGGCTAATGGTCTTTAAATCTTTAGTTGTAAAATTTAATCAAACCGTTTTTGCCCTGTTTTATGACACCTAAACTTAATAATAGGTACAATATTAATTCGGTAAAGCAAAAAATTTTGTACATCCCTCTTACCGATTACCGAAGGAGTGTGAGACACTTAAATTGTGCTTAAATTTTATACGTTAGGTATATGGTAAATTAAATTTAATGTTATTTCATTGAATTAATAAATTAATATAGAATTACATACAATAGTTTAAGTCATGACGTATGCTTCGTGTACGTTAATCGTGTCAATGTGAAGTAACTCTTTGATAGAATAGGTACGGTCCTTTTCGAGCGCAGACCATACAAATTAAGTAGATGACAGTATGAAAAATAAATGTTTTCTACATTTTTGTAGTACATTATATTTTATCACATTACGTTTGTTAGATTTCCAATCTATTTATATCTAGTCATAAATCTACTGAGTTGTATTTTTAAGAAAATCGTAATTTTATTATTTATTAATTTTTGATAGGTAGATCAGAAAAAACTACACTTACACCTGTACTTAGTTCTACTGTCGACTCCCTCACAGCGGCCGAAACTAGATCTTTTGGTAATTTATTTTAATATGTTAAAGAACAACAAATTAATTATAGGGTAGTCTTATTAGAGATTGCTATTAAAAAGTACAAAAATAATAATGTTTGCTGATGTAGGCAAACGATTGTCGTAATCTGATGTGTTCAAAAAAGCATCTGAAACGTTTACAATATTACTTATTGATGAAAGTGGAATAAATTTAAAATACATTAGGATGAACATAATCATGATCGTTTATGCAGTTTTAAATAAATTAAATGCAGATGCTTAGAATTATTTTCAATGTACCTACTTTGGTAGTTTCTACTCAAAAAACTATACTTATATTGGGGACTAGGAAGGTATATTATCCATATGTTTTTAGTTTGAAGCTGAGATATTTCATCCATGGTCATATACCACCATAGTTACAGTTTCACCATGATCTCTTAGACCCTCAAAAGAAGGATTAAATAAAAGCCCGAGAGACATAAGCATAAAATGTACTTAATAAGTATACATAATGATAGTGATATACCTCATGCCTAGTTTAAGTCTTAATGAAAACATATTTTTTAAACTCAATCCCAAAAAACCTATTAGAATGTTAATAAAAACGTTTTCATAGTAAAATTTTCTGAACTAGATAACTACAAACTACTAACCACTTGACCGATAATAAGAAATATACCTATCGGTAGAAGAAAGCTGTTTATGATTGACAAGAAACTTGAAGTGTGAGGGAACTGCAATACAAGATTTGATTAAAGGTAGGCGTCAGGGGCTGTCTAGTGCAGCAATATGTGCTCCGAGGATCTTGGTGCAAAGCTTTTGTAAGAACCCTGTGAAAATGCAAGCTATAATGAAAAAATAATGAAGAAATAAGAGGAGTAATGTCACCTAAATGTAACTAAAAGATTACGAGCCATTTGTTGGTAAATAGTCACCGTTGCCTATTGACATCAACACCACCAAATGCATCACTGATGCGTTGACAGCCAAGATACAAGAAAGAATTAAACAGACATACATACCTATGTATAATGAAATAAGTAGCACGCATAATAAACTACATACCTAAGTACGTACCTATTTACAGATGAAACTCTATGTGATTTTTGTTGATCCAAAAGGGTTCCGTCAGCAAAAGAGAACCTCTACCGCGCTGGTCTAGAGGCGCAAGTGTCGCGACTCTCGTGGAGTCCGAGTAGCAATATACGCTAGACAGATTTCTGGCAACGAACTCGCGTCCTTGGCGCCGACCTTATATTACGCAATACCGGTTTCGAAAACACGCATGCACGCTCTATGTACATGTACGGTTTCATGCAGGTCTAGCTCGTATGCTGCTTTACAGCCGTTTGTAGCTCGTTTTATATTGATGGAAGTTGTTCACAAATAAAGAGAGCCAATCTAGAAGACGTCAGTAAAAGGCTAGTTCACCTTACAAAAATTTTATCTGCTCAATGACTTCGAAAATCGTATAATTTATTTTTGTAGCTACCGCTATATCCGCGTTTAAAATCGCGTAAATTGATATCATTATTTTTGAGTAGGCAACTCGATGTAGATAGAATGGGTATATTTTTTGGTAATATTTGAGTACTGGGTCAAGTATCATCAACATGGTGTTCCGTTTTTCTAACAATATGATGTACGGTATACTTAACAAACGAAGCATTAGTGAGTGGTAAATACAGTTTAATATGAAAAATATATGGCATAGCGAATATTAGACGCAAAATAAGTTATAAAATACTGTGAATCTCTTAACTAGGTAAGTAGGTACTTATAAATAAACGCTAACACACTCATACCCCCGCAGTAGGTTACCAGGTACCTGTGTCGCGGGTGGCATGGACTACACATATAACACATCACAATTACACCCATGACCCGAGTACAAATATTTAGGGTCTATATTCACACATATCAGTGAAGTCACCGTTCCGTCACAGTTCCGGCAAATCTTTCATACATTCTCGGCGTTGTCAGCACTGAGACTGCACTGACAACGCCGAGAATGTATGAAAGATTTGCCGGAACTGTGACGGAACGGTGACTTCACTGATATGTCTGAATCGACCCTTATCTGCCACATAAATATCTGCCCCGGCCGGGAATCGAACCCGGGACCCCTCGCGTCGCAGGCAGGGTCGCTACCAACTAGGCTACAGGGTCGTCCCTTATATTTTGTAAAATTTTCTAATTATCTTGTACCAATTAGGAAAACACGAATACGAATCGCATCACAAAAAAAAACGTTTTATAAAAGGTGCTCTTAAATAATGAGTAGGTACAGAGGAGTGCTCAGTAATGGGCCATTAATGGATTGTAGCCACGAGGTGCTCTATCATTTTTCACGTTTACCTCGTGAATCAGGAAAAATAACTTCAACAATGAATAATGAATAATTTTATATAATCCCGTTTAAAAAGACACATTAAATGATCAAATATGCAGAAAAAAATAGTTTTATATAAAGTGAGGAAATTACATACCGAAACTACTTTAACTGTGGTTTTTCGTCTATCACCATTGTAGGTGCTGATTTTATTTTCACCTTGCTTTGACCTTCCTCTGTGAGCTCGTAAACGGTTACTAAGTGGAGTAAAAGCGATACCACATCCACGCGTGACTTCATCTTAGCTGCGAGTCGCCGTTGAGTGAAAGTGGCAAAGCCTCTTGGTTGTCGACGGCTCGCGGGCGAAGGCCGGCCGTCCCGCACCAACCAACAGCTTAAATAATATTCTGCACCCAAATCTACTTTCTGTATCGCCTAGCTCCTCGTAACTAACCTAGCCTAACTTAATACGCATTTTGGCAAGTGTCTTTGTCGCGCGTCCTATATTTTTTTTTAATAATTTATTCCCCTAATAACACTTTATTATCTACATATAAACTGTTGTCTCTACCTAGTGGTAAAACAACACAAATTTCCGCACAGCTTTAATTTAATAATCTCTTCGAATTCTTTATTTTTAAGTTTTATAACCTTAATTTTATTACCTTCAGATGCTTCAATTGAAAAAAGAAAAACAAATTAAACAGTTCTCAGATTTTTTGGCACTTAAGGGGATATAAACCATCATAATATTTTTTCCTTTTCCAACTTGAAACAATCACATATTATAAGAGTGAGATAGTAATGTTATAGAGCTGATGGAGTTCTATCATAAACTCAGTCGGATTCGAACTCGTTATTAAAACAATCGAAGTATTCCAACCCTTGCAACCTTAACGAGATGTGTTCTCAGTAGGCTTTATCTATAACATGCAGTCGATAAATCTTTCCTCGTTTTATAAAAGATAAATTACCCTATCCATGCTAAGTAAATTGCTACTATTGCAAGTATAGCCATATTAATTAATACCAGAACGCCATTTTTGTCGATGCTGCATATGAAAAATGATCTTAATTACTCAAGACTAGTTGAGGTGAGCTACTTTATCAAAAATTATCTGTGATTAATGTTGTAGTTTTAAAAACAGTTAAAAACCAAAGTGATAAATCAATGTACGGAATAGGTATGTGGAGCACTAAAATTCTCATTAGTTACGAGTTACAGTTTAAGTGGATCAATCTGTTGAGACAATCGACATTGTAATGAAAAAATTTTAACATTAAAAAAGTAACTCAAAAAAATACCAAAACACATCAAAGAAGTTAACTTAAAGTAGGTAGTTGCCACAAAGTCATCATTAAAGAAATTGGGGTGTGTTATTATCACTAAAACATGTAACGGATTTGTGTAATAAATTTATAATACACTTATTAGTTGTAGAATCCGGATATAAATAAATCTTGTACGCTAAAGCTTCGTTCGCAATGTTCGGCCGCCTCGAGCCGGCTAGCGCAGCGGGACTGTGCTCTGCAATTACCGCCGCCGTGGCCCGCGGGGCATTCCACTGAACGTTGAGCCTAATTAGTTCAGTATGCGATGAGGCTTTGTCTAACAGTTCAGTTCACCTTGCCGGCTTTTTACGACTGACTTTTAGATGCCGATCGCTCGCATACTCGACCTTTATCAGAGGACGCGTCCCTTTTGGCACAAAAATTACTTAGTTGCGTATTCGATCCATTGCGTGATAAGTTACCACTGTGACCTATAGACACAGATCCATTGCTTTCGTGCGTTAGAATTGCTAACGTGTCGGATAACGTTAAAACGTTATCTTTAAATGTATTTAATCAAATAGATAACATTTTCTAATATCGTTAATGAGTGTGTAAGAAATACCTAATCGTGTTAAGTGTGCATAGCTGCGCACGAGCCAAGCATTGTGAGTAAATATTGCGGAGAGTTCGGAAGCCAGCGATTCGTGTGTTTACCGGCGGGCACTACGTAAACGGCTCCCTCCATCTGAACACTGTTACGTAAACATGTCGGACACATAGTGCGCAAACACCGCACACCGGCTACACTGATCGTTAAAAATAATATTTATTCTGCTACCGCAACGCTAACCGCCTTGTTGATAGATAACGTACAATAAAGTGCTTAAATGTTTTACTTTGAAAGCTTTTACTGCAATTAAAACTTCAAAGAATAATGGAATGCAATGTTTGTGGAAAAATATCTAATAGGAAAACTGCGCAATTTTATATGTTGTAGTACGTTTTATAATATCGGTACGAGTATTACTTTATTGTTTTATATGTGTACACCATAGCTTTGTAGTTAGAGTATAAAATACGCCGCGCTCCTAGTGACCAAAGAGCAATGTCGTATCAATTGATATTCTAGAAGAGACACTTCGTTATTTTCATCTACCTTTAAATTACAAAAACATAGAACTTTTCAATGTATGAAATTAAAATATTAGATTATTTCGTGGTAAGTATTTGTAGTAAGTACAAATTAGTTGCTATATTAAATTTATGTTATATTACGAATTAGAGAAGCGCCGTCATAGTACCTATATATGTTTTATAGGTTAACATAGTAGGTACAAACAAACGCTGCTCCTTTACTTATTTGTTGTACTGTATCGACTGTCGAAGGAGGACAGTTTCGAGGAATCGTTACATCCAGTAGGTACCTACGTCAGTTTTCAACTAATGCTGCACTTGTCAAAGAATGAGGTTCCATCCGCATCAATTGGATTCATGGCGGGCCTCCACAGTAGGTACGGGCCGTGTTCTTTTTTCCACGCACGTACAATTCGTGGAATGAGGAAGATGATCATTCTAAAGAATTTTCGTAGCCAATTCCAGGATTGACTGGGCTTTTACTAAGTTAGTGACATTGAATCCTGTGCCTCTATTATGAGTTGTTGTAGTAAACGTAAAGGACGTTACTATTGCAGTTAACGTTTAGAATTTGTATGAGAATTGTAGTTCAGTATCGTAACCGCTAGAGGCGCTGTACGGATTCTCATACAAATTCTAAACGATAGACGCTAGCGTGTATAGTAAACTATAGTATTAAAAACTCATAATAGAGGCACTGGTAGCTAGTAAATCGCACTCGATTTAACAGGTAAGGTTTATCGTCAAGTATCTTGTCAAGTATGTTGTATCTCACTATATGAACCAAGTAAATAGGTCTCAAATCCTTTGAACACCATAAAATAAAATGAAACAACAAGTACAATACAACTCACCGAGCACAAAGGAATGCCTAGATATAGCGTCAATCAAGTTCCCATTCCCTCAACTTTTCCATTGCAAAATACTTAGCTAATTTGTATTCACGAAAAGCATGAGAGTTGGCAGCATCCTCCGCATACTGTTAATCTATGTGCGAGGTACGGTCTGGTTTATAAATAGCCCGCGGCGAAGGCAGGTGGAGTCGCAGGCAGACGCACGGACGCCTCGCTTCCGCGAATCAGCCGAACATCGAGTTGGCTCCACGGCTCTTACCATAATAATGAACGCTCTTATGGTATGGGCCACTCGCCACTTCGACAGCTTTGATTACCTTGGCCAGTAGCTAATTACAAAACGTTCGGTTACACAAGGTACTTGATATTTTATTTATTAAGTCGATGACAAATATTGACGTTGTTTTATTTATTTATATAACTTTTTGCAAAAAATAACCGACTTCAAAATTGATGATTAGGTATAACTCGAATATTAACCGCCAGATGTCGCTTTTTCTATCTACAGGTCTGATTTTTTAATCTACAAGCACAAGCTTTCGAATAAAAAAGAGTTATCGAAATAGGTTGACCCAGGGTACACAGTTAACACACAAAAAAATTTCAAGATTTTAAGATTTGTATGAGAAACTCGGTCGATGTACATTTTTTTATAATTTCATCCTCCTCCTTATTACACGAGGTTTTATACTAGATGCGGCTACGACAATGTCGACACAACCAATTTTTAGAACCCATAGATGCATTACCTAGTTTGCAGCTTGTTTACGTTTTATATTTACGTACTCAATACAACTAGAGAAATATTCATGTCAGCCCATTTTATTTGAATACTTACGTACCTACTTGATATTTATGTACTTTTCAAACATACGTGTTGAGAATCAAATACGAACATATTGAGGTCAGCATCTTAACTTATTTGTTACAAATTCCACTATGTTACGTTTTGGCAAAGAACTGCAGTCGTGTAATACTTACTTTATCGGTGAGCGCAACAAGTTGGCAGAAAACCTAGGTTTTAGAACCTCCGGGTAAATTTTCCAGCTTAAAATTGTAAATCCACGTCCGCAGCGAGAATATTTTTTGCCGTTATCCTCGTAACGTAATACCAAAACGGCTTAACCCATCGCAGTATTTTATCGTTTTATATTACATTTATGATCTCCGACACAAAATAAAAGATGTTATACCTAATGCCGATATGTGTTGTGTAGGAGTGAGCGCTGAAAAACTCATATTTGTCTCACGCGTGGAATTCAATTTATTGAGTACAAGTGGGAGGAATGAGGTAGGTAACGTCCCGCGGCAGAGCATCGCTCTCAAGCTGACCGCACCGGTACAGGAAAACAGAGACAGATATAAATGGAATCCCGATCGCAAACGTGGCTTTATCCGGTTCGTACACATTGTTGAAGAAAAATAAACTTGACTGCCGAGGACATTTGATACCGCGACAACACTATCGGTGTACGATTTTTTCTGTTTTGTTACCTCAAAGTACAGAAGGTTGTCTAATGTACCTAAGACACGATGCTGAGTTGGAGGGTTTTTTGAGTTTCTTCTTGGGAGGGGAGTTTGATAGTTGATAGTGTTGAGTGTGCTCTGGTTGCAGGCTGGAGAAAAAGGTCGTTTGGTGAATACTTTGGATGGGAATAATGATAGGCGGCCGGTAGACTAGAGGGCGCCGCGCGATGACGCCGCGCCGCCGCGCCGCCGCGCCGCCGCGCCGCCTGCCCGGGTCGCGTTACGTATCGCACATACTGTCACACACGCTAACAACTTTTAAACTTTGATTTGATGACATATTATGATTTTTTAATGTTTTATTTCATCTTTTAGGTACTTGTATTATTCTATACTGAGGTAACTGAGGTTTGTTTTAGCGGCGACGGGTGCTCACTATTTTGTATTTTACATATTATTTCGCATCGTATCATAAAACACAACACACATTAATGTTAAAACATAAATCGTGATTACTTATTACAGTATTGTTTGATGAAATACTTAGATATATATTTTTAAAATATAAAACAAAATATACCACCGTTTTTAACCTCCGACACAAAAGGAGGCGTTAAAAGTTTAACCTGTCTGTTTATTTGTCTGTAGCACCATAGTTCCTAAATAGGGAAAAGTGGGGTATATGGGAACACTTAACTTCTAACGCCTATAAATGATAGAAAAAAGACATAGACATAAACAAATTTTATTGTAACACAAACTTTCCTTATCTATCTACTTATCACTGATAATAAAGTATCAAAAAATAAACTAATTATCCTATCCTACTATCCTACTAATATTATAAATGCGAAAGTTTGTAAGGATGTATGTGAGTGAGTGAGTGAGTGAGTGTGTGTGTGTGTGTTTGTTGCTCTTTCACGCAAAAACTACTGAACGGATTTTCATGAAACTTTGCAGTAATATAGCTTAGACATCGGAATAACATAATTTGTTAAAATTTATAGAGATTTTTGAAGGGACTGGTTTCCCGAAACGAAGCGAGGGCGGATTTACTAGTTAGAAATATAGATGAAAATCCAAAACATTGTCGTTATTTTTTACCCGAACCCCTATCGGGTAATTGACAACGACCCGTGGGGGAAATGGGAATAGATTTGGAGTGATTAGGGACGACAAAATGAAGTATCCATAATAGCCTACAGTTTTTTGGTTGGCACACATAACACACGTAACTTTTACTAATCCCACCAGCAGTAAATTTTTTATGTGACTGCTCACATTTTTCATGTCACAAATTATTGCTCTTGGGGCATTGTAAGTATATGCGGACGATGTTGAAATCTTCGCTTGCGTGATTCAGGGTTCGGTAACGTCCCCGTGTGACGTGTGTGCGATGTAGCCACAGTTGATTTCGGTATAAAGTATTTGGTAGCAGGCTGGCCTAATGTGAGCCTATAATTTTTAGCATCTTCAATTGCACGTCGAAGATCTTTGTAGTTTGTTTCAGTCTTTTGCACGTAGTTTCGAGGCATCTAAAGGAATTTCAAACGTTAAAGCATTTTTACACAACTAACTAAAGTTATTAGGAACAGAAAAGAACGTAAAGAGTAAGTTGGAACGTTCCCAATTGCCCTGCCTGCCGCTGTTCACAATTTCCCGAAATAGTCAATATAAATAAAAATAGCAGCCACCTTCAACAGTTTATTTGGTAACCTTCAAATCACATAAGGTTCGAAAACAGATAGTAATAGCAACAAAATATGATATATTTTAACTTAAAAATATTACAGTAATATCAATTTTATTCTAACGAACAATAAAAATTATAACAAATATGCAAAAAAACAATTTCGTCTCACCTTGTCAGTATGCATGCAGCACGCAGGCTTTTGATTCCCACAATTGCGTATGAGCTGTTGGGTGCTGGATGCACCTGTTGAACAATTGCAAGCCAGTATAGAGTGGGGGAAACATTACTTATCTAGCTTTTCCTAATTACCCGCCGTTCTCAATTACCCTACTTTCCCGATTCGAATGCGTTTTTTTAAAATCGAAAACCTTATTCATCGCGGTCAAGAGTTCAAAAAAGGTTCAGCAGTTTGAAAAATGATAAGGTAATTTTTTCAAACTTCTGGACCTCTTTTCCAAAATGATGTAAGCCATTGTTGTCACAAAATTGATCTTTACAGTTATGTTATTTTTTGTTATCATGTGCAATTTTTAGGATTTTTATGTTTATTTACACGAAAATGTTAACATATGTATATTAACACTTTAACATACCACCTACACTGGCTCCCATTTTATTTGGTTCTAATAATATATTCACAGTGCGTAGTTATCTGACCAGACTGTTAAATATCGCATTAATATCTATTATCGATTCTAAAGAAATAAAAGAGGAGTGTCCATATTTTAACGAATTTGATGAACTATAAATGTTTCGGTTCATATTACATCTTGAATTATTTTGTCTACCCGAGAGAACTATTGAGAGAACAGGACGATGACATTTTATCACAAGTTGAGCGATCTGTGGCATTAATTAATTTATATTGGCCATGTTCACATTAGTATCAAAGTATCAACTAACCTTGTGATCCCTGCCAGTGGCTTCGAGTTATCAGTTTGCGTCAATATTAAGGCATATTGTATTTAATGAGCGTTGTTAATGTGATTGAGACTTGATTGCATTGAATATTATAATTTAATCATATCAAATAAATCAATTTCTTCTTTGGTAAGATACCTAATTAAATTTGGTTTGTTTATTGTTACCTCAAAAGAAATTTATTTTATCATATATGTAGAGTGGATTGTTTTATGAAATTAAAGTAGTAAACGAGCATGCAGCGCTAAATTTCAGCCGCCCATGACAATTACGACGGAATTATAGCAGATGGTATTTCATTGATTTAAGACTCTTTCACATTTATCTCAAAACAACGTAACCTAACCTAACGAACAGATACAAATTAGGAGAGCGGCAGAGCAACGTTGCCGCCCGTATGTCTCGAACCTCATGTTACCGTATACGCACCACCTGCGCGCACCGACACTTGCGTCATTTACAAGTTACAACTTTAAAATAATAAAACTGGTTTCGATTGTGATCTATAAGAAGTTGGATCGACGATTAATGTCCCAGCGCACACCTGGCAGGCCGAGACCCCGTGTTGTCACGACACTCGATACCCCAACAACCTGAACCGAAGAAAATCTGTATTCAGACCATACCAATAACAATTAAGTATGAATATATTTGCAAAATTGATTTAGTTAGCAAAGTATTGTATATCAGGAATTAATTTATGATGCGAGGCTATGTAATGTTGTTAAACTACGAGTTTATGATGCAATATTATTTACGACCCTTGACGTGCAATGAAGGATACTCCTTCTCATTATCCGCTGCATAGGTGAAGAAGCGAGATCTAACAGCAAAGAGGTACAGTATCTACTTCAGTGCATATTAATAAAATAAAACCATTGAGATACTATGTACTAAAAACATACAAAGAAGTTTATTTTGTTAAAAAGCCCGAAGTTTTATAGTAATTGAACATTGATAAGAAGCTTGTAAAGTACCTGGTTGGGACGTGATTTATTGCAAGAAATAAATTTCACTATCACGACAATTTTAATTCCTCACAAATTCTTGAAATACAAATGTTGCCTTTTGTCACATTACTCAACTGCAGTTGACATTCTGTACACGTATAAAAGACTTGTGTTTTTTTTAAACAAAGACCGCGGTGCAACGACCTGCCCTTATTTGGTGAAGTCAGCATGAAGGGAACACAATGACATGATGAGGCTGCGATGAAGTTCCAATACGTGGTGCCAATTTTATACTCTGTACCTACTGTTGTTTTGACAGAAATTTTATGCATTTCTATAACCAATATTAGTATGTAATTCCTAATTACAAGTCGCAAGAACAGCTGTAATAATTCTAACTTTACGTGTAAGTATTTAGTATGAAAATGGTACTCGTGTATGGGAATGGAACTCAAGATTTCTGGAAAATATCAAAGGCTAATTTGAATGGTCTATTAGCAGAGTTGACGTGAGCTTCACAGGTGTACCGGCAACCTGTTCGCTCTCCGTATCACATTACACTAGGTTTCACATTAGGAAATTTATACGACGTCTCATATGACTACCGACGTTGTTAATTATTGTTTTATCGGCAATATAAATTATTATAATTATTAATCGATTCCTAGAATGAAGTGCAAAACAAAGTGATTCATCCGCGTGTATGTAGAGGATCGCAAGTGTGAGACTCGCGACGCCGCGGGGAGTGTTGATTAAATTAAGTGACATTTCATTTTAATTCACTGACATAAATCTCGGACATTACGAGGACCATTTGATTGCAGGTGCCGCGCCCCGGCCAAGCAGCCGCGCACCGATGTGAACCAACACATAACGCTATCGAATATTTATAAATAATATTTACCTCAGATATCCTCTTACTGATTTGCAAGTGTCCGTTAGTCATCAAGAAGGGGTAGATAAACATAAGGTCGAATCTATATTCTTATTAATGATAAAGTTATTATTGAACGAATTTCGGACAGTTGGTATATCTTGAAAAATGCTATGTAGGTATGCAGATACCAACACGTATAGGTGCAAAGGCCATGACACGCGAAAATCACTGGAAAGATTTAGGCGATAGTTACTTTGCATATTCCTGGCACTTCGCTTCACGATTCTTTATAAAGAATAATTTTAACCTCAAAAAAGGTATTGGCTCTTACCGGATAACTTATAAAAAGTGTAGTTTGTCAAATGTGAAATTATTGTGTTAAAAATAAAAATGCAATGATTTTGTAGTGCGGGTATTAAGGTATAGGTTTGTCGCAGCAAAATCAGGATGGGTTGCTAGAAAAAATGAACTTGATTAATTGTTGATTTTAACAGGAAATATGATATAGGAAATAACATAAGATGATGTAAGAAATAACTCTATATTAACGTTTATTTTGATTGGTTTGAAAACAAAGTGTAATTTTGATTAAAATTTAACTTTAATGGAATGAGTACCTATCTAAGGAGGTACTTAAACAAAGTTGTTAAAGGTTTATTCGATACACAGCCTCGTCCATATCAATATGGAATCTCTACCAGCATGTAGCTTGTAGGTCGTCACTCGTAGCGCAGTGTAGCGCTCCCCTTACGGTGCGCGATGGCGACCACAGAGTACTGCAGCCGCTGTCACTTTTACACGTCCACATCATATACTTCCATGTATATTGTATGTCACTTTACTGCGTTTGCATAAGTGAAGCAAAAGAAATATTACTTAGGCACGAAGTACGAACATGCCTGAGCTCCGTGGTGCGTTTCCATTTTGCAATTGAATCGACGCAGTGATACGCCGGCTAGCAAGTGTACCTAATTAACATAAGTATTTACGACTCCATAGTAAATCATGACATTTATGTGCGTACTTTACACATTGCAGATTAGGTATCTACGGTCTTAATGGTGGTGTAATATAAATTCAACCAGGTAAATATTCCTCGGTACCTGCATAAACACGTTTAAAGGTATTCTGCAACATTGACGCGTCCCGTAACTTTGCTTCGGCGAGTCAAATGGTGTTAAGTTAATGGTGTTTGTCAGGCGAGTGTGGTGTCTGGCCGTGTGTGGTGTGGTGTGGTGTGGTGTGTGGTATGTGGTGTGGTGTGGAGCGGCTAGGTCACGCGTGCGCAGTGCAGTAGCCGACCTTGCGGCGGCGCGGGCGGCGCAGCGGTGTCGGGTTGCGGCCACATTTCTGTCGCTCGGCGCGCGTGCGGTTCAATCCCGAGACGGAATGCCCCCATCACTTGATAGCTTGACTTAACATTTGATATACTCGAGGCCACATTTCTCGGACGCCTGCGACTCAACCAACGTATCTAACTGTTCAACATTTCACGATCGAGTCCGTATCAAGGCCGTATACATTTCACCGCAAAGAAAAAGCCCTGATGTTATGCCATGATTCATTGGTATTCAGAAGTTTATGAAGAAACTGATCTAGTATTAATATGTTCTTCGGGTAGAAGACTTTGTTTCAACGTAAACCATAAAGGATAGGTAAAGTTTAGTACTCGTACGTATACATGTACCTAATCTTTATAGCTTTGATTTTAAACAGGTTTATTCAGAAGGCAAATAAAAGTAGGTATGATGTTTTTCAAATGCATAAAAAAATCACAAATTCATGAAAACCTCAAGGCCTCATTTGTTGACCAAACATAATTATAATTTCAACACACGCGGAGCGCGGAGTAGCGATAGATATTTCCAAGTGCGAATGACACCAATCCCTATCTGACAAATGCAACTATTAATATTTATGCAACTACGTCTATTAATAACACAGGCACTGGATGTAATAACGAGGTTCATATGATATACGGTGGCGTTTGTACGACCCTCAAGACTGGCCGACCCTTCTAATTGAAACCTAAGCCCGATTAAGTTAGAACTTTAAATATTCTATTGCCTAGTAGAAGGTAGGCAACACACAAACGCTGCGCCCTCATCAATATTCTATTTAACGACTGCGTAAATTGTAAGTAAATAGATTTATTTAACCACTTAATCACTACTATAAATTCCTGAGTACATATTGCACGGATTCTTCTGGGATTAGATCAACATAATGGACCTAGCGACGAAAAATTCTATGCTAAATATCACGCTAATATTGAACTTGAAATTTGAATATGTTGGTAAGTACAGTGGGCCAAGAAAGTGGTGTACCAGTTTTCATTTAGTTTCCTAGACATCAAAAATTACATCAAAGTTTATAGTAAATATCACTGAAAGAGACGCATAATAATGACGTAAACCTAATTGTTAAGAATACGTACATCATATGTCACATTATAGGTGCAAAACATTTTAATCTTTATGTGAAACGGATAATGCATTAATTTGTGCAAAGAAGATTTAAATATTTTACCACTTTGGGAGTGCCTCTCGCGCAAAGTTCAGAAAAAAATGATGTTAGAAACCTCAATATAATTTTTGACAAACTATTCATAGAGATATCCCACACGTATGGGTTTGATGAAAAAAAATTGAGTTTCACTTGTAAGTATGGGGAACCCTTATAATGAATACCGAAATTGTTGCATCTTTTAAACTGCTGGGCTGATTTCATTGATTTTCCGATGTCAATGGTTCTATGAAGTTGAAAGTTGAAAGTTTGAACTAAGAACAAAACAAATGACACGTATTTATAATCGGATAAAGATGGCAATAAAAGTTGTCAGATCGATCTGCAAGCGAAACTAACCTTTATCACCTATGAATCTGCAAACAGCATTCAACCTTAGAGTGGTAAACCAATTCTTTGGCCGACCGTACCTGGCTACCTACATAAGATTTGTTTTAAGTAAGTATAAATATTAACATACATTGGTGTATATAAACAAATTAAAATCCAGTACATGCGCATTGCAATACAAAAGGACAATTGATAATATACCTAATAGCTGTAAGGTGCGCTTTACTTCTATTTTTAGCGCCTCGCTATTCTGGTTCGCAACCGCAAGTGATAAATAAAGCAAACTAACCTTTGCACGGGCTATAGCTCTCTAGTGGAAGCAGCAAATATTTACCTAATAATTACATCTAGTAAAATAAATTTTATCTGTAGACCGAAGATTACTTTCTTAAAGTTTAAAACATTAAAAAGACAAGGTGGACTCAAATGATCTCAAAAATCTCAAAAATCGGTTTTGCATGATAGGGTTTCGACACAGTGATAAATCCATCACCCGATACGATGGCCAGCCTAAGTCTAAACCGAGATAAGTCGTATTTTCAAGAGTCCAATACAGAGGTCTACCGATCGATCATTAAACCTTATTTGTTTTTTGACGGTGACAGGACAGTGAGCGGGTAGTGGTGGACACGTCTTCGTTATTATCTATCGGTTGCATCAGATCATTCGTCATGCTGTCACCGGCCAGGGCACTACGAAACACTCAAAGCGGCCGCGCGATAACGGTGATGGTTATTTGACTCCTCGAATCTATAAAAATTGTAATTTTGGTGCAATCTACGTAATCAAAGACGAAGAGTCTTATCAGGCATAAGAACATTTGTATGCATATTTTTTTTAATTTTTGTAATAATGAGAAAACAGAAAATCACGCTTTGCTGGATAGAGAAAGCAATAAACCCACTGTTTGCCATCACTGGCAGCATTGCTGTAAAAAATTTTTATTCGCGGTTGATCTTTGAAGGAAGGTAGGTACCTAGTTTACCACCGTGTGAAACCCCTTCTCATTATTTTTGATTCGTTGTCGACTACTTAACAGTAAATTAAATTTTAAAAAACCGTGACTAAGGAAATCTTCTGAGCTGAAGATTATTTATCAACTGCTCGAACTGATCTTCAATAGCCAAAAAAACAGTTTTATGCCAAAATGTCTTATTTCATTTTGAAAAAGAGCTGATACTCAAACTGCTGCACTGGTTTCTACCAAACATAATCAAAGACCTCCGCGAGTAAACTACTTTTCGATTAAAAACCTGCACTTTAATCGGTATATTCATATATCGTGTACACAGTCACACAGACACACAGATACGCAGTCACACAGACACACAGTCACACCGATACACTGCCACACAGACACGCAGACAGACAGCCCAAACTAACACCCCTCTCAAGGGGTTTAAAAATGCATCCGTAACTTTTGAAAGTTGTATTAGTCGCACAATTAGCGGAGCTTCCTGCACTGTTAAAAGTCGCGACATAGTCAGATACTCGGATGCCATTGAGCGCATTCGATTAGCCCGCATATTATCACTAATTCTACACCTGTACTGCTTGGCACGAGAACTGAATTTATCGGCTCCTCAATGCCAATTGAACCGTTAGCTATATTAAATGTATTTTAACCTCACATTTGAATGTCCCTCTCCAATACCTGCTTAAACACTCAGACAGTTTGTTTACTAAAATAAAATAGTATAGGCTGTCTATGGTGACATGATTTATATTTTATGTAATGCATTTGTTTTTAACAAAATTTAAAAGATAAAAATTACAATATGACAATATGATAAAAGTGAAGTTGAGGGAATATTAACCGACTTTAATTAAAGGATTTGAACGTAGTTTTTTAACCAAATTCTCAAAGTTTACAATTGCTGATCTGATTTACTGCAGTTGTATTAGTATGTTGCTAGGTCGTCTAGATACCCGTATAGTGCCACCAACTTATCTGTTCAGTAGATGGCGTCGCTAGTGCAGCGTTCAATGTTACCATTTAATAAAATTTGCCGACTGTAAAGGGAGCTCAACAACTTTGAGACCTATGATTTTTACCAGATAAAGTATGTTTCACATAAATCGATGGTAAATGATAACAGGGCCTTTGTGACGAATATGCACAAGTTGAGCTGTGGCTACGAACTAAAACTACCACGCAATGACTGCAATAATATAGGATATTATGATCATCTCAATCCATCAGGACCCACAATTAAGCACTGGTCTTCTCTCATAATGAGAAGGAGCAATAAGTCCACCATGTTGGCCAAGTGCGGATTGGCGATATTTCCTTCACCGTTATATCAAGAAACATTTAAATTCTTAAAACACACAAAACTCTGAAAAGTCAGAGGTGGGTGCCCTAGGATTCAAACACAGACTTTCCGAATAGGAGATTTAATTTTTGATCACTCGGTTATCACCGCCCTAAAATAGGATATTATAATGGCAATAAATAATTCTCGAGTCTTACTTTCATTGTCACTTTCATCGATTAAGCAAACATAACTGAGTAAGATAAAATAACTGAAATATTTAAGCGGGACTATTAATTAACTTGCAATAGCAACAGTAACCTGTTGTAGCTGCGATGGGTTCTGCCACTTTTTCAAACGGTATTTTTGGAGCTACCAGGCGTTTTTCTTCCCTCATAAAATCTAAAACCTTTAAATTTAAATAAATAAATAAAAATCGTTCATCATTTTTGAGAGGCTTAGGCATTTTTAATCACTTTTTGCAATTAAAATCGAATCGAAAACACAAAGAGCACTCACGGTTCAAAGAATTGACAGCGGAATGACATTTCAACATTGACGTTGACTTTATTTAGTTCCATTTTTTCTACTGAACAGATAAGTTGGTGGCATTATATGTACGTGCCCTCGCCTCGCTTCGACAAACTTTTCGTCATATTGACAACAAAAACAATTATTGTTAATCATAATCATCAACTTTAATTTTTTTTTTATTGAATTAAGGTAGCAAAGAGCATGCAGCACCACCCTTCCGCTGCCGCCCATGGCAATTGTGACCGACTTAGAACAAGACCCAATTTAGGAACTAGGGTGGTTAGTCCAATTAGTAGATGGTGTTAGAATGTTAGTTGGTTAGTTTGTTAATAAGTGTGAGGACATGGACTGTTAGTGATAGTTAGTCCTGTTAGTTAATATTAGTATTGTCCAGTTAGTAATGATTAGTGTGAGTCTTGTTCCAATTCGGTCACAGATGCGTTGCTACCCCTGAGGACTGAGATGGTCGCCTCTAAAAAAGTGAACCGGCTCCACACCTTCCTATCCGAAACACAATTGCTCTTAAAAACAATTATTATGACGGTAGGAATAGTAGTGAGTACCTTGGCGGGCGGTGGTACTACCCCGGGCGAACTCTAGGCTCTACCACCTAGAAGACACTGACACATGTTTAAATGTTATTAAACCTTAAGTTTTTTAACAGAAGCAAAAATAAAAATTCACAATAACCCATCAAATAAACAAATATTCAAAACTAGCTTACGCCTGCGGCTTCGCCCGCGTGGAATTCGTTTAAACTTCACCCCCTTAGGGGATGAATTTTGAAAAATCCTTTCTTAGCGGATGTCTACATCATAGTGGCTATCTGCATGCCAAATTTCAGCCCGATCCGTCCAGTGGTTTGGGCTATGCGTTGATAGATCACTATGTCAGCCAGTCACCTTTGAGTTATATTATATTTAGATGTATTTTCAGTATTTGAACTCAGACCTTCCTGTAGGGCAATATTCAAACCACTAAGCTATCACTAAATAATATGATAATATCAAAATCTGAAAAATCGTTGATGCATTGCAACGTTAAAACGTTGCAACGAAAGTAGCAACTATCGTAAATTACAAGTAGGTATGTAGGTATAATTATTATGTACCTACCTAGCACCAAAATTAATGAAGTTTTTATTAATATCTCTAACACTGTGCCCGTTGCTGCATAAAAAGGCACTGGACCTTTCATCTGTATCTACTAATACACATAATATATTATATCGATTCTTAAAAATAAAATCCCAAACAATTCGTAAAGCGACATACTAAGGACCTTAGGAGTAAAGGCTTGATTTCGATAAAATAGATTCTCGTTGGCTGCAAATTTAAATTGGTATTCGTACGCGATTAACGAAGGTGAGTTTCGCATACCGCAAGCCCCGTCCATAAAATATGATACATAACGAGCACGCTACGGCTCCTGTATTACGTGCATACACTGAACTCGCGTTGTGGAACTCGTTTTAATTGCATGCCACACGAATACCAGCTTTCCGTCCCTGCGATTGAGGCACATTGCAGATTGGCGGCGACAATTCAAAATGCCGTAAGTAAATTTTGCTTACAAGCTGAATTATACTGTGAACACGGGTAATAAATTTGTTTTAAGCGGGAAGTGGCGATTCTATTCTCCGCTACGCATGTATTGGTTTAGGACTTAGGGAATAATATTCTGGTGTAGCATCATAAAATTATAAAATATCATGCAAAATGAAATCAGACTTTATCAAAACTGTCTACAACATTAGCTACATATTCAATCTAGTACAGTAAAAAGTGGTTATCGACTTGTGGAATGAAAATTCTTTACGATAGTAGGTAAATGCTCCATTCTCTATGGAAAATTGTCAGTTGAATGGTTTGTTAATTAGTTGCATGTGGAATTTGTGACGTACCAGTTCAGTTACTAGTATAAAGACGACGACGTAAATAATAATAGATACTTATAAATGTATTTTAATAGTCTCATTAAACCACCACAATTTATTAAAGTAGAAACATATTGTCATCCTTGCACTATGTAGGTAGGTACTAACCTACATAAAACCTAACCTACATAAATGAGTAGGGACTTACAAGAATGCAAGAAATATTCCCGGCCCTTGATGATTTCCAAATATTAATATTCAAATAGTCCAAGTTAATTAAAAGTTTGAAATAAATATCTACTTACATAGTCTTTAGATTTTCCGGAAAGAAAATTTGATGGCAAGGCTGTTGTTCATCACTATGGTTCATGAAACAAGAGTGAGCTTTTAAACAGAAAGACTTAAAATATTATTTCTTCAGCTAATTTTTATTACTTCTTCTCTTTAAAGTTACTTGAGTGTAATGATGAAACTCAGTGATATTTACTTAAGTGATCTCTGTACACTGAATTACATCCAAGCCAAGCCAGAAAAAGTTGTTAGTATTATTTAAAACTCGCTCAACATGTTCATTCATCGGTTATTTCCGAGATGATACCGAATCCCAATCCAAAACATCGTTATCTGCATTCCCACTCAAATCATGGGACAATAAAATTTCGATGGCCGAAGAAAAACGGGGCATCTCGATAACCATAAATTTGGACCGAAACGGATGGGACAAATTTTTATAATGGGACTCCCCCATTTGGTTGTGTGCCGCGTTAATGACAGCCTAACAGTTTGTTTTAACATCATTATAGAAGCGTATCGGGCATTCCATCTCAGGTAGATACCTTCGCCTGCCACGATACACATGTCGGAACACCGCGCCTGCCTTGATACAAGCTTCGATACCTCTACGTCCCTTCCTCTTTTTATTACTCTTTGTTTCTATTAAAACATGTCGAACATTTCATCGATGCGAGTGGAAATTCCATGTTTAGTGATGTAATCTGAGGTGACGATTTTGGAAAATTCGCTGAGTCACCTGTTGCATCGAGTCCGCTCTCGGACAAACAGATAAACCGAAATGACGCGATAACATTGTTAGCAAAACTCGCCTTCGTTATGGGTCAGGAAGGATGCGTCCGGGCGGTCGACGCAGGCTCCCCGTCGCAATATATCCGAGGGACAGCTACACGCATTCACAATTACCTTATCTCGCTTCATGCTGGCTCCTGACATCGCGCGACAAATATTTGTGATTATCCTACAATTCTAAACAACAAAGAATAAGGAATACGTTGTATTGAAGTGATTTTGCTATTGTTGATAACTTTCAAATGTGTTTAATACGAGCTATCAGTTTTGCTACAGATTTTACTTCACATAATGTAGATAAAGTAGCATCAAAATTTTAACTTTTAAGACTGATCGTTTATGGATTGTCAGATGAACAATGAGGTCTCTTTATTCATTTTCGGTCAGTAGCTAGTTAGTGATGGCTTAGATACCTACTGCTGATGACCATGGGCAATGGGCAAGGGGGGTAGGTATAAGCAGTATAGGCAGCTCGTCTGCTTATTTTTAAGTAGTTGGGGCATATACGAGTAGAAGCAGCCCTAACAACTAGGTATGGGCTATAAAAAAGTTCAGGTTAGCTGTAAAGGACCCATAATACATATTAGAGCCGTCGTGACGTCGTGCGATCGCGTCATGAATTTTATTTAATGCCCTAACGAGTTGTATATCCTATTTATTACTCAATTTAAAATTTTGCGATATTTGACTTGACTTGGCAAAGCTCAAACCCGGGGAACTAGAAAGCTGAAATCTTTCGCACGAGTTTCTTTTAAGATGTAAACAAGTACCTACTGAGGCCAAATTATTTTTAATTTCTCGGGGATAGTTCATAAACAGGATATACAAATATTTTTAATTTAAAAATTGCTTAACTTCCATAACGTAAATTCTGTATTTTTTTATTCATGCAAGCATACCCGCGAGATTATTTTGGTCAGATATCCCCTGCGTAAAGATGAAATTAATCATAGAGTACCTACCTACTATTAAATATGGTAAAGGGAATTTTGCTTGAGAAACGGGTAATTTATTAAACACTACTACCACTACCACTAGGTACTACGGGAAATTTATTTAACAGTGACTAAAGTAATTAAAATTATTGTAATTATAACGGGGACGAATTCGCAAGTAGACTAAAGTCCTTTAAGTGAAATGGAAAAAGTTAAAACCAAAAGAAAGTGTTCTTTAGTCAGTTTTGGAGAAGGGTTCGGTTTGTGGAGAAGAAATTGACATTTGAATGGAAAAAAAGAAAAGCGGCAGCAGCGGTCGTAAGTGGCGAGTCGCGGTGAAGTGATTTAGCGCGGGTTCGCGGCCGCAGGTTCCCATGGGAAAGCGTCTGCAAATATTGACACTGCACCAACATGTTTATATGCACTTAATGCACCGCTCACCTTTTTTACATTTTATTTGCTCTGAGCGCGTCAGGCAGACGGAACGTCGGCCTCTTGTTTAACGTTTTTATCATTATTTAGCAGGTACCTGCTTCGAGCCGTATAGGTGTATTAAGTATAACTCTTAATTTGCCAATAATTCTGCATCTTTTCGTGAACTAATGCAACATAATAACAATATCAACTGATGTATCGGTTGATGTATTCACAAAGACATTTATTTATATACTTAATAATAATATGTTATTCCGCATAAGACTGGTCTTTGATTAAAACTTTGTTGTGACGACGGAGAGTCTGGAATGACTGAATAATAAATTACTTATCGTAGGTATTTGCGTAGTGTTTACTTCGTTCCACTTACACAATAACGCAGATAAAGATATGTCTGCTAACTAATGCAACGTTTTACGTCCGCTCCTATTAAAATTTTGTACTTCATGCTGCCAGTATTATCAAAGACTGTATAAGAATGTCAAATGTTAACTAGACGATTAGTTTTAGTTACTAGATTATTTAAATAAAACTTTACATCATATTATATTAATCTCTTATATAAAACGTGTTTAAGGAGATTAATATATACGTTGATATGTCATTTGTAAATATTGATAAGAATCAGGCATTATAAATATGTAAATATAAAAAAACGTTTAACTTAATTGACATTCATATTGAACAGAACAATCTGTACTTTTGCCTGTACATATTTGTTGAGGAAAATAGGTGTGACCTCAGTATTAAACTCATTTAATTAGTGCTAAGATGTATGTAGGTAAATATTAAACTTTATGTCATTTATCAAAGACAAATATCACCGGGGAAAATTATTTACATAATAAATTCCTTTAAACATTAGTTTGCACTATAGTCCGATAAGCCTGGCTGATTTCAACCCGTCAGATTACACTGCATGTCACTGATAGTTCATCGCAATTGAGGAGCCATTGATCATGGGTTACCAGCAATTTGGATGGGAAAATCTTATCACAATTACAGATTCCAATAACATCTCCAATCATGCGTACCTACTCAGAAGACCCACCGACAACGCTCTAATTAGTACATGTCATTTTCTTGAAAAGCACACGTGGGGTCTTTGTCTCCAGATGTCTATGATCATGATAACATAACATTACTATACTACGTCGCTCCAATAGCGATGCGGATTGGTGGAGATAATATTTGGCTGATACTTATCAGCTCCGTAAAAATGGTTCATACCTACTGTAGGTACTAGCTTCCGCCCTCAGGCTTCGCACGCGTGGAATTCGTATAATCTTCACCCCCCTATTTCACCCGGAATTTCCAAGAATCCATTCTTAGTGCTCCCCTACTCTCCCGTTATACGTTTGCTGCTTTTGCTTTGCGTTTTGTTATATGTCACCACTAATACTATGATGTGAAAGAGTTGTGTGTGTGTGTGCGTGCGTGTGTGTGTGTGTGTGTGTGTTATATAAAAAGGCTTTCATTATTTTATTTTAATACACCGACATTAAATAAAATGATAAGAAATTCCAAATAACCCTAGAGCCGTAACATAAAACGTACCTACTCAAAAAGCTTCCTGTAGTTACTTCTTTGTTAAATCAGAATTAAACGGGTAGGTACCTCCACATGAATGACAACATACCTACATCTAACTAATTACCAAAGAATGTGAGATATTATTAAAAATTATAGTTTGCGTTCGAATTAATGCCACTAACTGGCCTCTAACACAGTGAGACGATCGGTTATTTGCGGTCAAAATAATGGGTCAAAATTATGTGTTGTCCTTGCCGTGTCCACGTGAGAATGTGCAACATATTGCGTCACATCCCCTCTAATTATTTGTGTGGATGTGGATGCACAAATTATAGCTTTTCGATGGCGGCCACGGAACAGAGGCCTCTATTCCGATATCTACTAAGTGGGATCTTCGGAACTTTTTGTACGGATTTTGTACACTTCATTTTATAAGTTAGGACCGCGGTAAATTATAACAATAAAATGTGAAATTATATATCTATTACCTATATTACTTTTTATTTCCGTAATACTGCCAGTTGTTTTAAAGGTTACTACCGAGAATTGCTATAACTTCACTGGGTATTATTCTCAATTGTAATTTCATTTTCCCGTATGTAACAATAACATATCAGTATGATGCGGAACAAAAATGATAAATTAAATGTAAATTTTTCATAGTGCTATGTTAAATCTCTTTCAACAGGATATAAATTAATGTTAATATCTACTCAAATTAATTCATGTATTTTTCCTGTGATTAATATACCTATAAGTGAAGACGCATTTGTGTTGCTAACTAGCTCAGACCTTGAAACAAAGTTAGTGACAAGGAAAAGACAAAATGACAACTGTCTGAAAAACCGCTTCCGACTAAGAAAATCCTGTACCTAATGAGCTGATGATGATCAAAGTCCCGAACAGATCTTCATAATATAGCTACGAATTCAATTTTACGCCAATATAATTTAACTAGAGAACCGCCCGCGCTTCGCTTCGGGACCCGTAGGTAACAGCCGCGTAGATCCCGCTCCCGTAGGAATCTCGGCTAAACAGTAAGTATATAGCCTATTATATGATATACCTACTCAGTATACTCAGTACTGGAACATCAAATATAACATTTGCATATGACATAAGTAAATTACATGTAGTATTTGATAGCGTGATTCAGAACTTGCAAATGAATTTTACTAACGCCATTTATTAACAGCATCCGGAACTAAATATTTAGCAACTATCAAAACATCGATCATCCCATGGGAATGAGATGTTTTTCCGCCGTAAAAAGTAGCCTACGTCACTCTCCACCCTCCCAACTATCTCTACACACATAAACTATATCATGCGGGAGCAGCCCGACATGAACCACCTCGGACAAGACCGCAAGCCGCCGTCCGGTCGCAGATCGGCTCCTGCTGGGCTTCCCACCAGCGGGTCTCACCTGGTAGGGCCTGGTCGCCCGGGCGGCGTGAAAATCATCATGACTCCCCGGACTAGACACCCATATCTACTCCACATCACAATCTGGACAATCTTCGAGGACCCATACAGGGTCCCAACCCAACGGCCGGTCCGTTGTTACGGACCGCGGCAGACACCTCAGTCAGGGGGCCACCGGCCCCGAAACTGAATCCCCACGGCTATGTTAGCCGTGAGTGAAGACAGGACGGATTCTGATGTTGATGTTCCAGTATGCCATATTATAGGCTTAACTTTGGCCGAGATTCCTACGGGAGCGGGACCTACGCGGCTGTTACCTACGGGTCCCGAAGCGAAGCGCGGGCGGTTCTCTAGTACGCATATAAAATAGACAATAGTTTGCTTATCCTACTAATATTATAAATGCGAAAGTTTGTAAGGATGTATGTGAGTGTGTGTGTGGGTTTGTTACTCTTTCACGCAAAAATTACTGAACGGATTTTCATGAAACTTTGCAGTAATATAGTTTAGGCATCGGAATAACATAATTTGTTAAAATTTATAGAGATTTTTGAAGGGACTGGTTTCCCGAAGCGAAGCGAGGGCGGATTTACTAGTGTGAAAATATACCTAAATGTAGAAAATTCAACACTGTTTCTGTGCGGTATTCAGCCCCGGATCTTCATTTTTTTTTAGGCGGGGCAAAAACTGAAAAATGCCGCCCCGCCTAAGTACTTATGTTTATTTTCATCTTTATCATCCATATTATAATTCCAGCTATCAGATGTCCACAAATTGCTTGAAATTTGGACAAAGCCTACTTAGGCCTTCCGGAAACAATGCATCCATCATTGTTCATAGTTTCTGATAAATCTTGGATCACGCACAAAAAATTGCATTTTTTGTCTTAGAAAATAAAAGCCAAGATCTTTTAACCCTTTCGCAATTAGCCAATTTTGTACCACATAGGGTCAACTCACACCGAGACGAGACGCGACGCGACGCTGCGCGCAGTCTTTCAAAGAGCGGCTCAAAAAAGAACTTTATTTTCTACACGAAAAGATACACATTTCATTGTGAGAATTCAGAATACGTTGCTTCATGCAGCGTTGCGTCTCGTGACGCCTCGCGGCGTAGCGTGGTGCATCGCTACGCAGCCGTGCATCGTCGGTACGCGCGGCGTGCAAGAGCCGCGCTGCGCCTCCCAACGCCGCGCAACGCCGCGAGGCGCAGCCGAGGCCGCCGCCTTCCGTCCAGACTTCGTGGTGAATTGATGCGGTTCGGTCGAGTGTGCGAGTGAAAAAATGAAAATATAATGATAGACTGGGATCTTGGTATAATCTGACTTCCTGTAGAAGAGAAAGAGCACGTGGCGAATGAAGACACATTCCGCTGCGCCGCACGTCTTCTCGCTGCGTCGCGCGTGCGACGTCTCGCTGCGCAGCGAGGCGTCGTGTTGCCAACGATTTTACGATGCACCTCGCGCCATTGAGATGCGTCTCGCGGCGGCGCGCGGCGCAGCGCGAAATCACTGGCCTGGCTCAGGTTGCTCTTCGCACATCGATAAAGATGGTGAAGTTGGCACTGTAAAATCTTGATCCATTTGATCGAGTAAAGTGCCAGAAACATCCTCTAACTCAATATCAACTTCGGAAGTTGCAGCAGATACTGACGGTTACCCCTCTGCGAAGCCAATTTTTCATATTATCTGCACATTGTTTTCCCTGCAACTCCTTATATTTAGCCTTTTTCCACTCCTTATAGATTTTTTCTTGGCACACTCATAATTACAACCTGTAAACAAAAATACCTAATGATACAGAAGACCGAGGATTATAATCAGCCGCTATGTGTTGCCTTTGTGGACTATGAGAAAGCCTTCGATTCTATCGAGACCTGGGCGGTACTAAATTCTCTCCAGTGGTGCCGAATCGACTACCGGTATATCGAGGTGTTGAAGTATTTATACACATCAGCCACTATATCCGTCAGAGTACACGACACAGCAACGAACCCCATTCAGCTGCAGAGAGGTGTCAGACAAGGGGACATTATATCCCCAAAACTGTTCACCACTGCGCTGGAAGACATGTTCAAGCTGATGGAGTGGAAACGACGTGGCATTAATATCAATGGCGAATACATCACATACCTGCGGTATGCCGACGATATAGTAATTTTGGCGAGATTCATGGAAGAACTTAGTACAATGCTCGGGGACTTGAACAGCGCCTTACAACGGGTGGGTCTTAAGATGAACATGGACAAGACGAAAATCATGTCGAATGCCCATGTCACGCCCGTACCGGTCGTTGTTGATGGCGCTGCACTCGAAGTTGTAGACGAATATATTTACCTGGGACAAGTGATCCAAATGGGTAAGTCAAACTTCGAGAAAGAAGTCACTCGTAGAATGCAACTCGGATGGGCTGCGTTCGGGAAATTACGTCACATCTTGTCGTCCAAAATACCTCAGTGCCTGAAGTCGAAGATGTTCGAGCAGTGTGTGTTGCCAGTGATGACATACAGCTCCGAGACGTGGTGCTTTACGATTGGTCTAATCCACAAGCTCAAAGTCGCGCAGCGGGCTATGGTGAGAGCTATGCTTGGTATTTCTCTACGTGATCGAATCAGAAATGGGGAGATCCGCAGACGAACGAGGGTAACCAACATAGCTCAAATAATTAGCCGGCTGAAGTGGCAATGGGCCGGCCATATAGCTGGAAGGACCGATAACTGTTGGGGAAGAAAGGCCCTCGAGTGGAGGCCCTGTCTCGGAAAAAGGAGCGTAGGACGCCCCCCGACCAGGTCTGACGACCTGAAGAGGACAGCGGGCATCCGCTGGCTTCAGAAGGCGCAGGACCGGTTAGAGTGACGCAAATTAGGGGAGGGCTATGTCCAGCAGTGGACGCAAAAACGCTGATGGATGGATGGGTGGATGGATTTAGGCATATTGTTTGGCTGAACCGATTTTGATACGGTTTTCAGTATCGTGTTTATCAGACTAAGGAGAAGGATTTAGGAATATTAACCGCGTTTAACTGAACCGATTTTTACTTTTCGGCGTTAAAGTCGGTTCTATTTTGCTAAAAGTTATGAACTATGCCTACGCGCGTCGCGAATAATAAAATGTTCGTGCAGCACGTCTCACTCCACGCTCAGGGTGTCGGTCAAGTTGATATGGGCATGAAATTCCTGTGCTTGTACTATTATTTATTCCGTGGTCAAAGTTAAATAAATGAAGAGTTGTCCATTGGTCCGTGAAGTGTGAATTTGGCCGCCCCCTGAATTTGCCGCCCGGGGCATGGGCCCCGGCTTGCCCCCCCCTAGATCCGGCCCTGGCGGTATTAAAACACGAGTAAGAATTTAATACTTATTACAAAATTATAACTTTATTATTTTTCTGTTGGGATAATCAATCCTAATTTAAGATAAATCGACCTATTTCATTAATAAATCCTCGATAATATCTAAGTCTTGGTAACAGATTTGAACTTATTAACCTAGGTATCTGCGGACAGCAGTTGCCAGTTACCTTTCTTATGATACCTACCTCTAGTGAAAGGATTGATAAATGAAGTGCACCTGTACAAATCTCCGCTGCAAACCTATTTACCTCACCCGTTACTTGTTATAGGTACTTAAGTTACATGTGCTCGTATGCCTAAATGTCTACGATTAACTCACCAAATGATCGCATATAAAATATTAAAGGTATCACTAGTTAAAAATATGATAATTGCTTTTACAAAAAAAATAACCGACTTCAATCTTGATAAGTAGACTCAAAAACTACTCGCCAGATGGCGCTCAATTCAACATGTAAGTGAAAAGTTCTCGTCACTACAAATTAATCAAGCCCAAACACTAGATCACTGCAGTAAATCGTTGAGGAGTTCCCTCGACTGTCTTTCGGCTTCATCAGATCGACTCCAGATCTTCATGAAATGGTAGCGCTTTAATGTACTTATGATAACATGAACAAACACACTAGTTTTCCATACAATTTTCGAAAGTTCCCCTCGATTTCTCTGAGATGCCATCATGAGATCCTGGTATCCTTATCAGGGGACCCCACTGCGCATATCTACTTTACAACAAAAAAAGAATTATCAAAATCGGCCCATAAAGGATGAAATAATCGCTGAACGTACATAAAATTAGGTATACTACTACATGTCGAATTAAGCGCCATCTGGCGAGTAGTTTTTGAGTTATCTCTGTTTATCAAGGTTGAAGTCGGTTATTTTTTTTGTAAAAAGCAATAATCTCAAAGATAGGAAGATTTCCATAAGATACCTAAACTCTTAACAACAACAATTTATTAACGTTGTCTGGGAAAAAAATCATGATCGTAGGAGCCGGACAATTATTTTTTTCATGTTGTTAAAGAACATTCTATCATTTTACGTACGTAAGTATATCACACGGCTTACCTCACGTTACTATTTTGTCGGATTCGCCCGACTAGTTTCGAACCAATTCCGAGGTTCGTCATCAGGAGCCACCGGCGGCGACGAGAGCTCGCTTGTGACTGACAATCCGAATTGACTGACAATTGTGGCGAATCCGACAAAATAGTAACGTGAGGTAAGCCGTGTGATATACGTACGTAAAATGTATTCAAACACTCACGAATCATTCAGTACTAAAACATTCTATCATATTAACGTTAAATTCTATGAAAATCTAAGTCAAAGCTAACAACTAGGTATAACAAATTCAATTATATTCAAACATGGACTTACTTATTACTTATGGTTAAGACATCAGAATCAATTATTATTCTCCAACCAAACTTATCTTCTGAGTTATTTATCATTATGATCTCGATCACAAAAAGAGAATGTTACAGAATAACTTATTTAAAGTGTGCAGAGGATTGTAGGCTTTATTAGGAGGGAGGTAAACGTACGTCCCGCGTAAAATTGAAGCTCGATGCTTGGAGCGATTTCGATTTGGGATACATGAATGCGTGCAAAGGATTTGGACTGTTTACGACTTCGTGGGTGGTTGTAGGCGTGGCATCTTCCATCTTGCTCACACATGAGGATCCTGGCCATCGCTCTTTCACCTACGGCCGCTCCCACAGGACCTTCTTGTTAATATATTTTTTGCTCCTCACAGCTCGCTTTATGAAACGGTCAGACAGGCAAATATTTACTCACGCTTTTGAAAATCTTGTAATCACATACAGTTGTGAAAGGTACCTTCAATCACTGCTGAGTTGTTAATTGTGTTTAAGCCACGATGGTTATGGTCCATTATCATTATTCACCTGTAGTCACATAGTGATATTGTGGTAGACGTTCAATACCTAGGTAGGTACTTCATGCTGGTTTCTCTAACGCATCCTTTGGTTCTGCAAGGAAATTTCCTCAAGTGACCTTATGTTTCGGTTTAAAAAATAAGTCAAGACGACAAAATTTATAAATTAGGCTTAAAAATTGTAAGAAATATTCATGGGATTTCGCGACTTTTTAACGTAGATGGACACGCTCAAAACACGACGACTGTGTTAACCAAGATTAACAAATTCGAACATGGTCGATAATTTTACTACGTTTGGATGACATGTAGCAATTTTTTTAAGCGTTTATTTTCTTCAGATAAGAGAGATTTTGAAAAGCATGAAGTTTCTATTTGGATGGCCACAAGCGATTTCTCATTTGAGCAGAAGGATTACCTAAGTGCATCCCATAGGCCTATACATATAGATGCAAATAATGACACCATGAGACAGAGATACAGTTTTAAGGGTTCGACGTCAATAAAACGTCGTTACCTATTTGAGTTCTAGGTCTGCTAGTATGTTTTCAGTTAGGTCCTTTTCACACTACGCTATTTATTAGCTAAGCGACTCCTATGCAATCCACCTTTCGCCGACACTGACACTGGTCACTGACAGGACACGCATCGTATAGTAAACCCAACTTATGAAAGAGGCGCTGTCGGACGCATTTGAAATTCATTTGACCAATCATTACACACTAGTAGGTAACTGACAGATGAATGACCACAACGTACTTATGAATGACTTTTTAACATGGCGGCGTTAGTTCCAATTTTTGCCATTTCAGAGATAAGCTGGGCGCACTGTAGATGCATCGCCTGCATAGATTGACAAGATCCTAGGCGCTTGCAAATACCATTCCGTAAGAACGGCCTTACACCACTTCTACGGTAAGTAGGTACCTTAATGCTGCATGTACAATAATTGTACACGCTCGCCGTAGCTCGCCGAGGGCCTTCCAGATCCAAGCCAGAGTATAGGAAGGCAAGTAAACTTTTCCCTAACTATTACACGCAGCATTAGGTATAGTCCGTTTTTTTAGAATAGAGTTAACTACAAAACAAATATGGCCGACAATTGTCAAAGTCACAGTAGTCAATAAGACACTGACATTACACATGTACCTACAGTAAAACCAACTTAACCTTGAAATGAAGAGATTCGCTGTCGGAAGCATTGGACCAATCATCGAGAAGTAGTAACTGACTGATGAATGGCCACAATTTACTTATGAATGACTTTTTAACATGGCGGCGTTAGTTCCAATTTTTGCCATTTCAGAGATAAGTTGGTCGCAATTATCGAAAAAAATGTCAAACATGTCAAGTTCTTGTTGAAATGCATGTTGAAATTTTTTTTTTTTTATTCATTATTATTGTAATTTAAAATCAGTTTTTGGTGTAAAACACAGTACGATATACCGAGTAAACCGATTGAATTGTTTGTAAGTTGTTTCACGCGTGTAACATTGTGGAAATTTGATGTTTCGGAAACTCAGTGATTTGTTTTGTAGTTAACTCTCTTTTAAAAAAACGGACTGTAGGTACATGTATAATCCCTGCGCGACCAGGAACCTTGTCAAAGTAAATCGAAAATGATATTTGTCAAGTATCGTTGTGGTAGCGTTGAGAAAAAAGTGCTGAAGAAATGAAACAATTAAGTAGGTATTTACAACGTGGTTATCACCATACAACAATAATTTTATGTACCTAATGATTACCTAAGCCCCCAAAAAAATTTTCAATCAAATATCTCCTTTACTTTAGCCACAGCAATTTTTTTTTCAATATTCAAAATTTCAACACGCTGTATCTATTATTATTGTAATAGCAGAAGATTGTTGCCGCTCTTGTCAAAAGTGGTGAGTGACTTACGTTTAGATAGGCTGTTCAATTTTTTCCTGTATTTTGTGCTATTTAGTTTGTTTGAAAAAAACATTTTTGTAAATAAAATGTTAGGCGTTTTTTACTAATAATTATGTTCCTTGCATGAAGCAGGGCTCGTGGTTTCATTTATTATTGTACGGTGGTATCCACCTTGTATATACTTAATATTTTTAGCATTAATTAGATATTTATTAATTATTTTTACAATTTATTACGGGATTATAAAACAGGTTTAATATTTTACACTTTTTGCAACTTTTCAATGCCATTTATATTAATTTCATGGGAATAATAACTCATTATTACTTAATTAATTGTTAATGATCTCTTGTTTAAAATAAAACTCTATAAAAATCCACGCGTACCGGAAACGCAACTAAATAATCCAAACTTTGACGTGAGCTTGCTAACGCTACGGCTCACCGACGAGATGTGCGCTTCTTAGTTCCAAAAAGTAGTATACAACTGTGGTCGCGCACGGATTAGGTATCCATCCAACTACTATTCAATAACAAAAAAGTTTGTGTACAACAATAAGACTCATAAATTCATAAAATGCTTGACAGCTTGCGGCTTGCGTCGATCCTAAAAGATTGACCGAGTTCAGCAACAGCGGCAGAGGTAGTAAGTATGTAGGAGCGCTAGTGAAAAAAATTCTTGGGCGCTTCCGTGCTTCAGAAGAAACATACCTAAAGGCGTTGGTCCTAGCTGTTATCATTTGGTAGTCGAAGGTTGAACACTTGCGATGGCCACTAAAGTATTCATCATTCCGCACTAGAACAGCGTGAGAGATTATACTGTAGGGCTCCTGATGAGGAGGTATCCAAACTTAGTCTGTAGTGAGCCAGTAGGAGATTGATGTTTTTACATAGAAGATATTAGAAAAAAAACTAAAACTAGAGTAATTATTTAATAACGCAATAGTGCCCATAACAAGAATTTTATTTGGAACAAAGAACGCTACGGATGTAGGCTATGATATAAAATGTGTAAGATTTTTCGTGACGACGCGACGTATGCGCTCAGTCATGGGTGCGCGTTTATATTGGTCATTCAATTTTATTACTAGTTATGCCAGCGGTCAGGTTAGATACCTATGGTATAATTATGTCAGATGTTTCATAGTGTTTTTGTGTTTCAGTCTGTAGTTGTAAGTACCTATGTCTTACCTATGTTTACCTAGTTTTAAAAAAACTTTTTAACAATTGTTTGTAAACAATTTTGTTGGTTAATAATAGGTAAGTCATGATCTCGGTTGATATACCTACATCAATAATGCATTGTAATAGTGTCCTATAAGACAGTAAGAATGGCACCAGTTAAGTGTTAGTGTTAGGGCGGCCACATACAGTCGGAATTCCGAAACGGAATCCCGAATAGGGTTGCAACCTTGCAACGATATATCGGAAAACCGATAATATTATATTGTAAGAAAAAGCTAATGTTCAAAGCCCATACAGCCTTATCTAAGCCTTATCTAAGGATATGATATCGATATTATCATATCGTTATAACGCAAATATCGATAAAAATATCGATGTGTCCTCTTCGATATTATCGGTTTTCCGATATATCGTTACAACCCTATTCGGGATTCCGTTTCGGAATTCCGCATGTACCTACCTATGTGGCCGCCCTTAAAGTGCAACAATAGAATTTTTGCCGATACCGATCTAGAAGCGGGTTGACTAATTTGGATGTGGTTTTCCCTAATTCATTGCAAACTTTGGGTTAAAAATTTAAAATCCCTTTTAAGGCTCAATTGGTACAAAAATTATGTTGAACCAGTTGATTAAACATAATTATTACGTTAATCTACCTTATAGGCAATGTCTGATGATAACATAATACTTATTGTCTTTCGAGACATATTTGATAGACAATAGGTACATACATACATATATTATCTATTATCTTAACATCAATTTAATACAAAAACACTTAGGACTTAGCGTATGTAAATAAAGAAGGCCAAGAAAAAAGTACCTATGTATGTAGGAAAAATACTCCCTTTATTAAAAAGGTCAATTGATACATTAAAAAGAGTGTTTTGAAAGAGAAATTTGGTATGATAAAGAAATGCGAGACCGCAATCGCGTGCGGCAAAATTACTCCAAATGTTCACAAGCCCTCCTAATTACTTGTTCTACAATTAGACCAGAACTGAAATACAAAAAAAAACTGTTAGTTTTTACTTACCCTCCACCGTGACAGCTATTATACTTACCCGTTTCAAGGGGTAAAGGGTGACTCATACCAAATAATGCCATGAATCACCGTCAAATACACATTAACCGCTACTTTTAACGATAACTCGATAAAGTGGTAGACAAATGTCGACGACGAAACTATTGATTGTGCCGTTTGTAGCACCCGACAATTTCATAGAAGGCGCAATGAGACATCTCATCTCACGAAGATTTAAATCCCGAGTATTATGTGAAATAAATAAAACAATTCATTGTCGAAACGTAAACAATGGCTAATGGTCGGAGTGCTTCTGCACAGAATATTATTAAAGAAAAACGTCTTCTTCGAGACGCCCGCGCTGGCGCTTGCAGGACAATGGCGATTATTTATCTAACGTGCAGACAAAACAAAAACACTGCACCCCGGCATTACACCATAGTGAAAAAAATGACAGCGACACTCGGGGAAAGTTAACAAGCGCACAAAACTTGTGGCTGAAGATTTTAAGATAACACAAATACGCATTTTAAAAGCATGCAGTGTACGGTACCTTTTTGTGATATGCGTCCACATTGTGCAGTAAGCGCTTTATTTACAGTTACCTTTATAAAAATGACCCCGAACCAGCTAATCCTTATCGGTACTTCACTTGAAATATGTTACTTACATTTGTCGTGAAAAATGCTGTTTTTAGGGTTCCGTACCCAAAGGGTAAAACGGGACTCTATTACTGAGACTTCGCTGTCCGTCCGTCCGTCCGTCCCTCCGTCTGTCACCAGGCTGTATCTCATGAACCGTAATAGTTAAACAGTTGAAATTTTCACAGATGATGTATTTCTGTTGCCGCTACAACAACAAATATAAAACACTGAATAAAATAAATATTTAAGTCGAAATATGGCGTCGACGCCTAAGCGATAATTTAGTTACCTGTCGGTCCAAGAGATGGCGTTGCTTGTGGCTAATATGTGGCTACAAAAAACTAAAGTAAATATTTAAGTGAGGGTTTCATACAACAGACCAGATTTTTTTGGCGTTTTTATACATAATGGTACGAACCCTTAGTGCGCGAGTCCAACTCGCACTTGGCCGATTTTTTCTTCATGGCTCTTTGTCACTTATTAGTAAAACAATTGCTGGGAAAAAGTAAAACTGAACAAAATTACTGTTTTTGTACGGTATTTCCTGTTACTTTGTACTTATTTATTTTTATGAGTATAACAGTTGCCAATTTAAAGGTAAGTAGGTACCTTAACCGAATTCTACGTTAGACAAACAGCCGAGCTTCGCGTACAACAGCAATTTTTAATGGGCAGATTATGAAAAGTGGCTCAAAAGCTTCTATTCGACATTTATATAGGTACTAGTTACGAAAAACTAAGTAAAAGTGTTTCATAATTATCGTCGTAATTATGAGGGGTCCGTGCAGGCTACAGTCCACCTTGCCAACGGCCATACTGGCCAAGTGCAAATTGGCGGACTTCATACACCTTTGTAAACACTATAGAAGGTTAGACTTTATCACGATGCTTTTCTTCACCTTCAAAATAATAGGTTCGTGCAGGATTCGAACCCAGGCACCCCGTTCGGAAATCCGGAAAGTTTGAACGTTAAACCACTCGTAAATCACTGCTCTACATTAGTAACAGTATATGAAGTAAGTATCTCAATTCTGCCGCTCAGGGGAAATGGACTTAAGTTTACCTAGAAATACAACGTTTTATTTTTACTATCATAACCATTAACCATAACCATACCTATCAATTTTTAATTCTTTCATTATTTTCATATCTGTTGGTGAGAAAAAATGTTAAAGAAAATATGAGCCGATAGAGGGGAGATGATTAATCCTAAGACAGACCGAGGTCCAACTGTTGTAACTTAAAGAAGTTTTAACTCCTGTATCTACTTAGAAAACATTTATAGTGTGATTCAAGAATACGATGGTGATCTATGTATTCACGTTCATCACGATGTGTGGTCCACCACCTAGCAATTGCCTACTTTGAAGAACTATGCAATTATTAGATGAGTGATGACGATAAACTCAATTATGTGGTATGTAATTATTTGAATCTTCTAAAATACTAATTAAAATCTACATAATTGCAGTATCGACGGTTTTTATCGATGCGGTTAATTTGTTCAGATAAAAGTGCCGAGGGTGGTGGCGCTATGTCACTATTTTGCCTCGTATATTATGGCTTTTGTAACCAAAGTAAGCGCCACTATAAAAAAATACCGACGGAAGTAAGCTCACAAAGCGAATGCCAACGAGCAAAAACTCGACAAAAAAACTGCATTATGCGATCGAGTGGGAGGCTTCGACCGCTCTTGTAAAATTTATAACAGCTCTATTTTGTTTACCTGCTTGACTCCGCTTTATATTGTCCTGTAATTGGAGGCATTTGACGATGAGTTATTAATTTATTGACCGTAGTTTCGCTTTAGTTTTTATGGAAGTGCTAAAACGTTCGTCATCCCCGGCTTTTGTTGACAGACGCTTGTGCAACAATCTCTTTTAGTTTTATTTACAAACGAAGAAGGTATTTAGTGTTTGCTTTTAGTCTACATATTTATTGTGTTGATTAACGATCTTTTATAGGTCGCGCGTTGCACAAAGGTTGATTTAAGATTGTGAATCAAGTAATAAAATAAGCTATAGGTTGTATGGTCCGTTTTTTATTGTTTTCCCATGATTATAACATACTTTATGATTGTAAAATATTAACAAACAGTGATAAATAGATAACCAAATTTAAAACTTAGTGTGACATAACTTAGTCTGAAACCGCCCTAGGACAGAGTATACAGTTCCCAAACTTTTCCGAAATTACTTACTCGTCGATTAGACAAGCTAATTGACAGATGAAGTAAGAAGTAAGTTACAGGCTACTTTATGTGTCAGTTAGCGCTATTCAGATCTGCTGTGGAGTTACTTTCGCCGTTCCTTCTCCTAAAAATAAAAGATATGACGTGCACAAGGTTATCATATGAATAAATTAATTATATAATAATAATAATTAATAAATTAATTTCAGCTTGAAAAAAAGCCTTACGTGACGTGATTATAACGTCTTTTTCCTCCTATAGGAAATCGATGGGCTTTAAATTATCAAATTTTTTAAGCGCAATGATGGAAAGTGAGATATAATTTGGTTCCCCTTTATTACGTGTGCGCACAGTTCAATTTAGCTTGTAAGCACTTTAATGCATTTTACATTCTCGCCGCCAATATACATACAATGAACCTTAATCACGTGGGCGGAAAGTTGGCATTGGTGTGAGTTGTCATTAAAACGAATTCCATATTAACGCGAACGGAGTATAGCGACACCAATGTCAAGGTAAACGGTAGATACTCCTACTCACACAAAGACACTTCTCACATTACGCTATTTATTAGCTACGCGACTGCAACGCAATCCAAAATTCGCTGTATCTGAGACTGTTCACTGACAGGATACGCATCGTAGACGCGTCGCATTCATACATTGACAATCATAGTCGCTTGCAAATAGCGTTGTGTAAGAACTGCCTAAGGAATAGGCTTAATTGATCGATTGTTTTAATCTGTAACCATGATTAATGATTATATTTGTCGGAGACACTATTCAGGATGGTGGTATAATGCTCCGATCATCAGGTTGTAAGGTGAAAATAAAACACAGTGGGCGTTCAAACGTTAATTCTTAATGATTTAATTTAGGTTTCAGGTTACACAGTTTAACTTAATTTGATTAAAGCTTTTAGGTTATGTTAAAACGTGGTACAACTGAAATAACCTTAGAGAAACGTTATGCCGTCGGGCATAGGTACGATGCGGTATAGAATTTTGTTACAGAGTACAATTAGTTAACTTAATGCGACCGTTCGACTCGAAGTCTCGAGAAGTCCTCGCTGTTCGTAGGTGACTGCACAGGTGCCCTCTGTTGGGTTCCCCCTCTCCGATATCCCATCGAGTGACGTTTACAATTCGTACAGAGTTGCCATTTAAATTACAGTTCCGGATTTACGTTTTATTCAGAGTTTAATGATTTATTTAGTTTGATTCAAATCTAATTTTTATTTCCGACTCCGACATATTTATCTTACCCGTCTCCGGCACAACAACTCTCAGTGGTCATTGAAAATCAAGGGGACCTGGTTCGATTCCCGGAGAAAACATTTACGTTACAAACAAATATTTTTTTGGCTATTTCTGGTTGTTTAAATTGTATAATGGAGAAGTTAGATACTTATTAACAGATGCTGGTACAGTAACTTCACATAAAGTTTTAATAATCTATTAGACATTTTTTTAATTCAATTATCATGATATTTCTAACTGTAAAACATATAAATATAATATTCGGATTCTTGTTTCGCATCCGTGGTTCTTATGGACCTACTCGTACGGCTCGTACCGTACGGGAACGCGACGGGTGACTAGGCCCGAGTAAACACAGGTATCCCAGACGTGCTCCCGTTACGGTGGGCGCGTTTGATCCCTAACTAAATAATTATGATAAAAATTTATATTTTTATAATATGGGTAGGTACATAGTTACTTAAGAATTATTAACTAGGGTGGATAGAGGTCATTTTCGGCAGTTGACACATTACAAACACATCGAAATTATGTCAGAACATGGTCGAGATACCGTAGGTACTTATGTCATCTTCATACGCTGGATCTGAGATAAACTAACACTAACCATGGATCACATACTTGATTATGATACAAGTTAGACCTCTACGACATCAAAGCGATCAGCGTCGTTGTGACTTATGATGTAGAGACGGACTCCTGGTTTTTAGTTCAAAACATTGTCAAGACAGACATAGGAGTGGATTATTCAACAAGATAATAACTATATTATTTGAATTTTTCTTTGAAATGATAATCTTAAAACCGTGACTTAAGTATCAAAAAATCTATAGAAATCGTAAAACTAACCAATGACAAATCGTATGACCTAAATAGGAATACCTTCGAACTTCACAGCCGCCTATCACCAGTGTTTCTGTTGGAATTTGTGCCTTCACTAAATGATTATTCTCCTTGTTTTATTTTGGTCTGGGCTCCCAATCGAAACGTTAAAACATTATTACGACTTGTACGCGTATCGCTCCTACCTCGGCAACACGATTACGTTGTATGATTGTTTGTATTTCTCCGGTACAGTATAAGAGTGTAAGGAGAATCTACGAGTACTTCGTTATCTGTATTAAGTCAGCCAAGAATGTGTTAAGTGGGTAGTATATTAATGAATAAAATATATTTATTAGTAGATTTTCATCCGTCCCAATGTAGTACCTAAGGATAATTAACAATCAAGTTCCAATCAGAGGCATAAATTCAATATGGAAATCAATGATTTTTTAATGGAATTAAGGTTGTATTAAATACTTTGTTGTAGAGCCACCGTTTGCGGGCGTTCAAAGCGTGCACTGCACCCTATCGGCTCGTCTAAGGGGGCGGGGGCATGAGATGCACCGACGGCGCGGGGGAGTGCATCAGAGGGTCACCGTCATCCATGGACGTCATTAACGCCAAGGGCGTCACCAAAACGTTGCTGGCGTAATAGTCATCTAGTCTGCTCCATAGTTCAGCAGAGTGAACCATGGCACTAACGCCGTCAACAACTGCAAGTTGGCTTGGACTCAAAGATGAATGATGTCACCTATGTACACCCAGTAGGTACGTACATTATGGGTACAGTATTATTTTTACTGTGTCGCTGCCTTCTGACATTTCGGTTCTAATGAATATATGTGGAAAAATCGGCCAATTAAACTGAATGAAATCCAGCATTATAAGCGACAATATTAGTTTATGCAAGCCTTCTTACTGTTGAGTGAAACTGAAAACAAAAGAAGATGAACTTCTTTTGTTTTCAGTTTCACTCAAAATGTATTTGGAACTGTTTCATTTGCAATTTGCCATTCCCATTCTCATTCTCTTTTAAATTTATATTTTCGTGCTTCAAATAATTATTCACTTTTGTTGTGTTTTTTTCACCATCAATGGCGCAAGGATAACAAACTTACGATATGCCGACGACACCATCCTCCTTGCAGCAAACGAAGACGAGATGTGCTCACTTTTGGATAGAATGGAGTCAGCGAGTAGAGCACTGGGACTCTCCATAAATAGGTCTAAAACTAAGATCATGGTGATAGACCGCACAGGTAGACTGAACCTTACTGGGAAACTCAACTTAGAGACAGTCAATAACTTCGTATACCTGGGCTCTAACATCAGTGACAACGGATCCTGCGAGTCAGAAATACGAAGGCGTGTCGCAATGTCGAAGAACGCTATGTCCCAGCTTGAGAGAATCTGGAGAAATCGTAAGATCACTATAAACACAAAGAAGATGCTTGTCTCTACACTCGTGTTCTCCATTTTCTTATATGGTGCGGAAACGTGGACATTGAAAGCTGCCGACCGGAAGCGCATTGATGCATTTGAGATGTGGTGCTGGAGGAAAATGCTCAAAATCCCATGGACAGCGCATCGAACCAATAAGTCTATACTACAACAACTCCAGATAGAAAAAAGACCTCGTCTATCAAATATATGCCTCCGCCGTATCTTCGAGTTTTTCGGTCACATCGCACGCAAAACCGATAACAACCTTGAGAAACTAATTGTGACTGGAAAGGTTGACGGCAAAAGACCTAGAGGCAGAAGTCCGATGCGCTGGTCAGATCAGATCCGCACCACTCTCGACACAAAGGTTGCTGATGCTATACACATCGCACAAGACCGGGGAAGATGGAGGTCTATAATAAAGAAGAGGCTTCTCTCTAATACCCAGTGATGAGGTCACGACCCCCAGCATTGGGGAATCGATTCAAGGAGGAGGTTGTGTTTTTTTAGACTTTATTACAGTTTTTTCTTTATCTTTCTATACTTAATTATAATAAGTACATAGTAAAGAAATTTGTTTGTCTAATAACTAAGTATATAAATATGTAATCGTGATTGTATTTCTTACACACATAGATATAGGTATTATGCTAAATAAATTATGCTTACAGATAAAATGGAAATATAATGTATATTACCGGCTATTCTATAAATGCTAGGTTAAAAATTATCATAAATTTACCCAGCATTATTTTTATTATGTAAGTAGGTATGTTAAAATTTAAAAAAACCGTGATGCGTGTGAAATGTTTGTAGCATTGAGTAGTGAGTTCAAGATCTCTATGGCACCTGGTAGACGAATGTGCCATTTACATTGTAATGCTCGCGCAGACTCCAACTTGTCCGATTAGGTGGGGAATGCCGTCTGCATACTTACCGACTCGGCTTAACTGATAATACTATCTATTGTTAATTAAATAAACATCAGTGCTACGAAAAACTTTAAGGAAATAAAATTTCGTCACCAAACCCAATTCGAATAAACAGGCACTCGTTTGCAAAGTTACCACAACATACAGTCAGAACTAGTCCAGGTCAAATACGAGTAAATCCTACATCGTGATGTCCTAGGTGCGTAACAGTAAAATAACATCCGTACACACAAATGCGTGATTGATTCCGGCGCGGGGCGCGGGGCGCGGCGGGCGGGCGGGAGGGGGGTGCAGTGACCGCTGCAGCCAGCCAGGTGCGTGCGGCCATCGACACCATAAAATTAATAACCCGTCGAGCCTCCTAACCAATGCACTCTTGAGCCTCATGCGCACTTCACACATGATGCATTCGAAAACGCGCGCTTCAACTACGTTTATTCACTTCCCACCAAAAGCTTAATTACTCTACGCACCTGTCGCTGCTTTGGGGCGACCGCGACCTGTCCGACGTACTTGAATTCTAACATTCGGTCGGTAAGTTTGGGTAGGTACGCACACGTTTTACTTGGTTGTGAGTGTGACGGTAAATATTTTTTTATTGTTTTAATTTTTTTATACTAAGTATTAATATTTAGATCGGCGCCTAGTTCTTTCTATATATTTTCTGGTAGAGAATTTATTAAACATTAGATACTTATTATAACAAGACGTTATAACGAAAAGCAAAATGTATTTTCAATCTCATAATAATGCCCTTTTTTATCTCATGCGTATCCCCGCTAATTTCACTAACTACACTGACTTGGATACGATTTTAACTGATGGATGAAGGTATCGTTGTGAGAAATTAACCCAATAATTTTGTGTTGTCTTATTTCATTCGGTTCACAAATAAAAATGTACCTATGTCAATTTAAAATCCCATACCTTACACCGCTTACACGTTAGCAATAAGTCTGCCGAATCGAAGCGAGGGCGGGTTACTGGTTATTAATATAATTGCGTGGTCATCATATTTACACAAGTAGGTATTTGTGTTAAAACTGAAGTGAAAGAAAACGTGTTAGGTATAGCTACTTACAGGTATAAATGAATTAAAAATATATTAACCCTTAAATGAGGCTGTGTCATGGCAAAATAATTTAAATGGTCAATCCATCCCACCCGTGAAACCTCCCGGTATTCGCGACACGCGACGACCACGCCGGATCTTTCAACAATAGTATTCTAACTCCTTTTTTATGCTACCAACCGACAAGTCAAACCTTTATAAACACACCGCATTTGAACAATTTATCAAAAGGTATGACAAAGGAATAATAGCCATTTTAGTTCCCACAAATTAAATTATCATTGATCCTTTCAACTCGTTGTGCTTCATTCAGGGTCCAGGGTTGATGTTAAATTTGTATTTAATAGCGGCTCGAGCAGAGAGCGATCGAGATGCGCGGGGGGGGGGGGCAGGGCCGGAGGAGCGACTCCGCCGAGACGGTGAGTCTGCCTGATAAAGGAGGATTTCATCCGCTCGATTTAGCATGAAATTGGAACACAAAGTGAATAAAGCCACAAGATTGTAAACATTATGAGGTTCCTCTTTTTTATTGCGTGGATTCGGCTTATTTACGGTTTTCTTTTTATTTGGTCACTAGTGCCTGTTTCGAACTCCCTATTTATTACCTTGTTAACTCTAGTTAACGAACCGCCCGCTCGGGACCAATTCGATGCTTGCGATTCGGTTAATTGGAAGTTTATCGCTGTACCCCCGCACACGTAATTGATTCGCGCTACTCGTACGTGTTTACGAACCTATGGCTCTCCGAACAGTAAATCGAAATTAAATTGGAGAAATTCCAAAACAGATAGGTACCTATTTAGAATGTGATATTTTAAAAGCTCGTAAAGTGGAGGCGAGTGTAAATCACGAGTGCGGTGCGTTCCCACGCGGCCGTGTGGCGTTCCTTCCACCAGAATGAATGACTCACTGAACTCAAAGCTCCATTTCCACAAGTCATAGTGCAATTAATAATATACGGCATCCTGTCGAATTATCTCTCGTCGTGGCAGGGGTCCGGGCGGCTTTAATTTACCACAATGGAAGTGGGTTCTGAGAAGCGTTGGTCGGCGAGGCGGGCCGATTCTTCGACGAAAACAAACAGAAAATAATTATCATAAAGATGAAGAGCGGCCGCTCAAGCCTCGCCGCTGCTAATGGGAGCCCACCTGGCAGCCCGGCCGGCTCCCCTCACACACGCGCATACACGCTTACACATTCCATTCGATGTAAGATGTAACCCATCCAGCGTAGTCATGTTCCCACTTCCCCGCACCACACCCGCACCACACCCGCACCGACCCGCGCCCTACCCTACATTTTCAGTTTACACAAAAAGTGCTGCACATTGTAATTACAGCACTATATTCAACGTTTCAAAGACATAGTGCACTCGAAGTTTTCTTATTTTAAACGAAATAGGTAGGTACTTAAAATTTTCATACAATTAAATGCCGTCATAGTTTGAGGAAAGGAATTAATTTATTAATATTTAAAATCGAGAATAGTCCCATTTCCTCTAAGTTATTTTTTAACATTGCACCTACGTATAAAAAATCTCGTAAAAAGTTGTAGGATACTGTAGTTGGTCATCTCTTGCTTGGTTATCTCTTAATTTGAAAACACTTTTAGTCTTGCCAGGTCGGAAATCGCTACTTCGTAAGCCGCCAAGACTTCTTTCTTCTTCACTTTCATTTTATTTTTTCTTTTACTACCTATAGGTTCAACACCAGATTCATTAAAACACCTTTGTTCTAAGAGATGTCTGATCCCTTAAACTACCGAGAGCATTTCCTACATAGAGATGATAGAGATTGAAAGCTTTTGGTCAAGTACCTATTTAATCGTTCCGGGTTAACTGATCTACAATTGCGCTCTTTTTATAATTTTGTCTATCCTTTGAGTCGACTTATAGTGACTGCCTTAAATTTTCCGGATGAAACTTACCGAAAGTAGGTATTTTGGAACACCCCATGAGGTACTTTTTTCAAAACAGCAACAATACCTACGAGCCCTTTTTCTCTTACGAAAAATTTTCACAGGTGTTCCTTCTTACAATTTCACTTGTCCGCGCATTTCCTGCTTTCAAATACTACGATTGACGGAGCTTTTTTGGTCTTTTTTAACTCTTTCAATTAATCCAGGCATATTCTATTTTAAAATTACCAGCCTAAGAGCATTTTTAAAATTACATACGAATTTACTCTACTTTGTACATTTTTCCCACGCAGCAAATTTTTTTACAAGTAGGTATCTTTGGTCCTTTGAGCTTCAGATAGATATTAATAAATAAGTATACTAAAAAATTAACTAAGTGTATAGAATATACAAATCAGTTAATATTTTCAATATCGTTTGAAAATGTGTTTGTTCTAACAAAAGCAAGATTTTATTTAAAGAGTTGCTTTTGCCACGAGCTATAAATTGTTTAGAGCGAAAGGAAGAGAGCTTTGCGTTGCGAATCTGGACTTAATCAATGTTAGCTAGAATCAAGCTAAACTGTAACAGTTGCAATAAGATCGAAAATGAATAGCCTAATATGTAAATCAGTAGTGACAAAGGCTACTTGAAAGTTTAGAATGGAATTAATGTAGAGCTGCAATCAATTGTAAGTACGTAGGTACGTAGGTACTGAATATTTAATTGAAAGTGTATTTTTGTTTCTATTACTCTATGACAAATAAACTTTTCGAATCAGTTACTAGTAAAAGCACCAAAAATTAGTCCAAACGCTTTAGAACAAAATGTAGGTAGATAGGTACTCGTTACTTTTTTTACTTATACGTACTTATTACTTTTTTACTTTGAATTTAAATTGAGTTAACGAATTGGAAGCTATGTCAATCAGTTTGAAAACTTAACGGCTACTTCTTCGTGCTAGTGACTTCCTCGTGAAGAAATCGCCTTAATTTTTTTATGAAAAGAGATAATTATGCTGAAATACGAAAATAGATACTTACAAAGTTAGTAACAATTTCTTACATTAAAAATACATCGGCTAGAATTCACACGATGTTATTTACCTAGATAAACATATTGTCACACAGGTGACACTGGCAAACATAGAAGCTGAACAACGTAGCATTTATATTAAGTCCATTCGTAGCATATCACTACATAGTATAAAACAAAGTCGCTATTTTTGTCCGTCTGTTTGTCTGTTTGTCTGTATGCTTAAATCTTTAAAATTACGCAACGGATTTTGATGCGGTGTTTTGTAATAGGTAGAGTGATTCAAGAGGAACGTTTTTATGTATAATACATGCATATATTCCCACGAGAACGGGATCCACGCGGGTGAAACCGCGGGCGGGCCGCTAGTACCTAATATAGGTAGGTATGTTAGGTATATCAAAGCGTCAATATGGACGATGCTACACTTAAAATTAATTGCAGCATGCACTTATAACCAATAACATTTTATTAGTTTTTTTAGTAGTTAGATACTTAGGGCGTTTTTAGTGTCATGCGGATTTGCTCACGCACGCGGGATTGCTCCGCATGCGTAGCACCCGCAAAGAACAATTTCATATATGAATTCACTGTAAAGCGTGAAACACGCACGCGGGATGCGGGACGCTGTGCGGGGCGTCATCCCGCAGCGGGGCATCCGCATGCGTGGCCTATCCATACAACTTCAGTACCCATTTTAGAGTCGTGCGGGGCGCACGCACCGTGTTGTACTATCAAAATGAAAATTGACACAGAATGTCACATGTACTCTTGTCTTCTTGTTTCGTCGTTTGTAAAGTATGTAAGCGACACATATTCTTCTGACATTAATCATTTTTTCACACGTCTATACCGTTACGCAACCCGCAGAAGACTGAAACTTATAGTGCGTATGATCCGCAGCGTGAAATTTCACGCATGCGGAGCAATCCCGCGTGCGTGCGTGACCAAATCCGCATGACACTAAAAACGCCCTTATAGCTTATTTCATTAATGTTTGCTCGGGCACTAAAATATTTCATCGACAATTAGAGAGATAAAACATAAAATTACATTTACTACGCACCTACCATTTTTTTAAACATACGAGTTAGTATAACATGAACACTCAGGTTTTATTTGCACTTGAAATGGTTTGTTTATGTGAATTGATTTCAAGGAAGGTCGAATTTATCTGGCTCTCAGTTGCCAGCTAATACCTACTCTATTTTTATCTGTTTTGAAGTAAAAAGCGTGTGTGTTAAATTAAATATAAATTGGTTGCGGTAAGAAAGTAGTTGTTCCAGCAGTAATACCTAGAGCACGTCACTTTACTGTCCTGTCGATATCCTTGAAATTTCTAATATAAAAAACGTGTCCCATCTCTGAGTTGCTCTAAGTTATGCGAGTATTTTATTTTATCTGAAGAATGTGGGGATGTTTACGGTACTTTTTCTTTAGAAATAGGTACTTGGTATTTTATGTAGGTAAATAATGTACGTTTGATTTGTATGTGTGGGCACATCTGTATGTACACAAGATATTCAAACCCAAGTAGGTAATATTTGTATACCTTGGAGAATATTGGAGATAGACATTTGTAAAAACTAAAAAAATACCATATGTAGGTAAATTGGGATTGAAAATAATTGGTCCAATTTACCACTCTTTCCGCCATAGAACAGGAGCCTGCGATATTTTTTAAAATCTGAAATTTTCTTATATGAACCTTGTATGGAATAAATATTTCAAATATCAGGTAAAAAGGTGCATAAAATAGCACTCATTAAAACAATGTCTAAGGCGTTCGCGTATAAAAATATTCCGACACTTGTACGAGTCACTAATGCTTTTATGAATCTGCACTGGAGCAGCAGGATGGAGTAGGTACCTATGCTCTAGCCTTCTCAAGTTATGAGAAAAAGAACGTGAATTAAAGAAACAAAATTAGTGACATAATGTATGTTTCCAGACACCCCTTAAAATTGGTGTTCCTTTCTTTGCAACAAACTCTAGCTTACCATGCCATGTAGAAGTAACGACACTCACTCACATGCGCACGAACCTTTGCACATTGCACAAATTTTCACAGCTTTGACATCATCGCCACACTTGCTACATTATTTGGCCAGCAGGGGCTTGTGTTTCATGAGCACTTTGGACTCAAAAACTAATAGAGTTGAGTAGGTACATCTTGACAATAACATGCCCACCAGGTACTTCATACAAATTGTTTATGAACACAAACATAAAATGTATATTTCATCATAATAAACTGCAAACTGCTATATCTTCCTGCTAAGTTATATCAACCAAGAGCCCATTTTGATCCCATTACTTACTTAGGTAAGTATCGACGTTTTTGGAATTTACTTACTTATTTTAGACGATACGAAGTAGGTAGAGCCAGGCTCGCTACGATCTCACTTCGCGGCGATAACTTTGTCTTGTCAACAATTTAACACCGTGACGCTATCGAACTGTGAATACTCAAGATAAAACGCTCTGAGGAATTTTTGGAGGGTGACTACTTTGTTTTTCTTTTTTCAAAGCGGATGTTTCAGAGCAGTTTTTGCGAAGATTCCGACCGACCGTCGGTATCAGTCGGGTGGTCCATTAAAACTGGAACAATGGCCCACTCAGCCTCTATTGCCCACTTTATCTAAGTTTGACGCAGATTATGTGAATTCTGTCGGCGTCTTTTCCAACCTACTTATAGAGGCGAAGTCATTAGGCACAGATTTTAACACAAGCATAGAGATATTAAATTACACGCTTAAAGTATCTACGTAGATAGAAGTGATGAAGTGCTACGTGATTTACATAAAGAACAAAGGAGTTGTGGAAGCTTACATTACAATACTTGCCTACTGCATTCCGAAAGCGAGAGACATATTGTAGAAAGATGAATTTGTAGAAAACATTCCAAATTTAAGCATACCTACCTAAAATTTCTGAGAGCTTAGGTATATATGAGGCTAGGAGAATACTAACTACCTCTCTTACTTACAAATAAGATTTTCAAAGTGGTCGATTTGGCAGTTACGAGATTTTATTTTTTCAAGAACCGGTAAACGAATCAGTCCCAGTTACCCAATTAGATATACCTATAAAGCTATAAACTGAACCAAAATCTTAACTTTGGGAACGATTAACGATGAAATAATCTCAATCGACTAGCATCAGGAAAATACAAAACCTACGCATGACCAGTGAATAATGATGACAAGTAGGTATTGTATGTAAAAAATGCATAACAATATTGTTCAAATGAATAGCATTTGGAAAATAGAGCAATTTCTAGTAGCAGTGTCGAATCTCACCTTTGAACTTAAAAAAGTGTCAAAGTGCATGGATGAAGAGTAGGTAAGTGTCGTAGAAGTGTCTACGAATAGAACTTTGAAAGCAAGAAGGAGAGTATATTTCAAAATACTGCGTACCTAAAGTAGGTGTTGGTTAAGTTTTTTTTTCTCAAAAGTCATTCAGTGGCCTACGTACCCTATATTCTTTAATAATTGCAGGTCTACCAGAGCCTACAGTTCCTATGCACTTTTATACTAAACAGTACCAATACCTTACCTAGGTAGGTATATATAAAATTCTTGTACATTTTATATAGAAAAGTATTCACGATAAATAAATATATTTTAAACTATTAACTTATCTATTGATCGATGGAAATGTGTTATAAACCTTTTTAGGAGCACAAATTTAATGTAAGTGTAAGAAATGTGATTTTTATAAACATTTATTTCAGTACTAGAGAACCGCCCGCGCTTCGCTTCGGGACCCGTAGGTAACAGCCAGGTAGATCCCGCTCCCGTAGGAATCTCGGCTAAACAGTAGCCTATTATAAATGATATACTGGAACATTTGCCTATGACATAAGTAAATTACATGTAGTATTTGATTGAGCGTCATTCAGAACTTGCAAATGAATTTTACTAACGCCATCTATTAATAACACCCGGAACTAAATGTCTAGCAACTAACAAAACATCGATCTTCCCATGGGAATGAAATGTTTTTCCGCAGTAAAATGTAGCCTACGTCACTCTCCACCCTCCTAACTATCCCCACACACATAAACCATACCATATAATAGCCATGTTGCGACGTGAAAGAGTCACAAACAAACAAACAAACACACTTTCACATTTATAATATTATAAGTATATAAGTATAAGTATGGATATGGATATGGATCAGTATGGATTAGTATTAGGAACTTTAACATAATAATAAAATTATGAGATTATCATAAAACCTTTGGCAAACAACTCTGCCAAATTGTTTCAGATGAATTCAAACAGCAACATCGTTCAGTATTTACTTTTCATACAGTATGATTTAATCTTACACCGACCTACACGAAAAACACGCCGGCGTGTTTGTAAACGAGCCCGAAAAGACGGCCAGGAGCCTTGAGAAGTGCAGCTAACATGTTCCATCCTAACCCATTTCCACAAGGTAAATTAAGCTTTCATTTCACCACCATAAACTCAAACTTCAAAAGCAATTTTGTGTCGATTATTGCCGCAAGCGCGAAGTCGCGGTGTAAAAATTTTAACTTTATAACGATACTAATAAAGTTCAATTTACATTTAGGTATCCCTCGAAAGTTCAGAACCGAACACAAATCTGTTTACTCGTTAATCACGCTCGTTGTTTGAATAAACTTCTATTTCGAAGCGTTACCGTGAAGCGCTCGCGGAGATTCGCGCTAAATATTGTTTCGCCGTAAATGTGGGAGCTAACTGCGCATTGTTATTAATCTTTTACATAACAATGCTTCCTCGTGTTATATGTTATAACAAGAAATGTAGGTCTCTCGTGTATTTGCAAGGATTACATATATTATTATTGATCGCAATCTTCGCATTGCCAATACTTCAAACGAGGATAACTCAAAATCGAATTTCTCTCAAACATGAAAAACAAATATTTTTGTAACGGAGGATTTTTATGCCTGTACTATAACAACTGTGAGGAGCAATGACTGCAGGAGGTGGTGATATGAGATGTGCTGAAGCGAGGGCAGTTTCGGCATACAGTGCAGTGTTATTGAAAGGAGCGGTGCTTTTGAGCAGAGTAGTGTTTTAGTGGAGAGGAGGGGAGTGAGGAGAGGAGTCAGATCTTTCTTTTCAGGTTTTCTATTAAAATGTTACTGGCCAGCGACCTGGCCGGTACCTATTTGAAAATGGAACGACGACAGCAAAGGAAGATTTGTTATTGTCAATACTTTGATCATTATATAAATTGTAACTGAAGTTGTAACACGAGTCGTATTAATTTGCCCTTTTATATTTTACTTTACAGCTGGTGGCTTTGAAGAAACTAGTGAAAATGTTGAAAGTACGAAACGGTCGCTCGCGATGTTTTACCGACCCAAGCAACTAACATTATTTAATATTTTATCATCGTAGGTACTTATAGGTTTCATGTGATAAACAAGTTTTCAGTAAAAAGAATAATTTTGTATATTGCAAACAATGATGTTTTAAATATCTAGATTGAGCGTGGCCCTACAATGAAAACAAAAAAAACAAGGCAACATTATCAAGCATGTGTGCGTGCAGGCGATGTTTTTCGCGTTCATTTACTGTCTATGTGTGCGTAATCTGTGCGTAATGATATAAAAGTTGTGGCCAACAGTTGGCCACAACTTTTTGACACGTTTTCGCGGATTCGATGTTCCATCTAGATATTTAATACATCTTTGATTGCAAAGTATTTTCTGTGTTGCGGGCGTAACTTTTTACCTCGCTGGGAACAGGACTCTTTAAAGGCGATTCGGCATGGTGACCGTTGCACCATAATACGGTCGCAAATATTATCAATCCCCAGCGTCAATCAAACTATCATTTTGATCATAATGGTAATTTATTATGCAAATTTCTTACATTATGTATCAAAACTTATCTCTAACTAAAGTATGTAGGTAATCTATTGCAATGAGGGTAACCGCGTGTGAATTTTCCGCTAGAGGCGCTAGTGAAAAGGGAGGTCTGTCTGTCACTTTTCGCTTGTCTGAATTTCATTTGTCACTGTTTATGTATGGGCGGGCTTTGACAGCATGACCGCCGTCTGCAGTGGCGCCAACTGGTGAGCACAAAAACGGTTACCCTCATTTCTACGAATAGGTACAATACAGTTAAAACGATTCTTGTATTAAGAAATCTTGTATAGAATTATTGTAACGGTTGGGAAGGATTTCTGTGAGTTCATTCCTCGTCAGCCAATTGATTTTCGATTTACTTGAAGCCTTCCCGCTTTTGTAGTTGGCGTAGTAGAAGAATATCTGAAACGATAAAAAAATATATATTACAATGGAATTACGGCAAAAATAAGAGAGAATAACCGGAAAGGTGCTGTCTGGTCGTTTGCTGCCTTAATTCTTAAAAAAAGTATAGATAATCGTAGTTGTGTACCAATAAATTGAGATATGACTGACCACAGCATGCTGAGACTTCAACGGTCAACCCGATGGATTCCATTTAACCTTTAATGCACCACAATATATTTAAGTTTAAAATTGTATGTCTGCTTAGTACAGATACGGAAAATTGTGTTTACACAGAATCCGTTTAAAGTATTGCCAAGTTGCAGTGGTCTATGTTTTTTCTAATGATAGCTTGTTTTTAATGTGCGCATGTAAACTGTTCTGGGTAAGAGCTTTCGATTACGGTTTTTACGTAAACAACACGCTTGTACCGACTATTTGCAAAATACAAGTTGGGTACTCGGCAGTACTATCGCAGACATATGGGATAATTTACTATGCGCAGCTGTCGCCTGCAAACTTAATTATATAAATCTGTCTGGTCTGTTCTTTCCTATCATCATTTTTAAGAAATTGTTTAGCTAAATAGGTATATAATACTACAGTACTTATACAGTAGGTACTAAGCTGAGTTTTCACTTTGTAAATTCAGAACTTGTACTGAATCATAATAATATGTATCTATGTCTACCAAACCAAGTCGCAAATAATGCAACTTAAGTGCAAATTTTAATTAAAAACGGGTGTTAATAACGACATTTTTACTGATAATATAAATTTTGTATTTTTTATGATTTCTTAGTTAAAGTTTTGTTGCTTCGCCGAGGCGGTACCATAATTGGACCTTACGTGTCTTCGTTGATTTTCCATTGAGTCATAGCAAGGTAAGCATTGATTAACCGTACGGGTTACAAACGCCATTTGATTACTAGTTGTAATAATTAAGTTGATTTATTAACTCAATGACAAATGACTCATATCATTTCATAATAAGCAGCGCCATCTTCCGTACATGCCGGCACTTACATAAGTTATGGTGTAATTCTGATGGTAATATTCCGATTGACGATTATTTTTCCTACACTCAGTTATACCTACTAGTATCACTAAGGTCAAGAGCGGGTATGTCACTATTGCAATATTCACAAAAACGCCGATCACAATATCGACAAGTGTACCTTATAAAATAAGAACATTGTCAACGAAGTAGAAGCTAAAATTCAAAACTAAACACTTACTATTAGAAATAACACAAAACACTACTTGTTCCCCAGGACTATATGACAAGCCCCAACTTTCGCATACTTAAATAAAAAAATATCATCAAAATCGGTTCACCCAATAAGACTAACGAATAGTAGTCGAATCTACTTTTTTTGAAGTCGGTATAAAAAAAATCTAGGAATTTGAGCAAGTATATAGCTTTGACGGTTTGGTTTTAATGGGTGTCGTCGTCTGTAGATTCATTTAAATTTTTTTGCGCCCGAAAATAGCTTTAATACCCTCACACCTTTACACTTACAAATATCCACAAAGTGAGAACAACTATTAAATCTATGACAATATTGTATGCCCCAAGCTCGACATCAAACCAGTGACCGCTAGTTATAGGAACACTACCAAGTAACTGTAGAGTCGTCAGAATAATACAATATTGTATAAACTATCATAATTCTATCTATATCTAAATATATATATAACTGTGACTGATCGTATATCTTTGTGCACGCTAATCTCAGAAAAGGCTAAACGGATTTTTATGGGACTTTCACAAGGAGATAGAGGAGTTTGTGGTGCAACATATAGGCTACAATATTTTTATCCCGGGATTATTATATATTTATTGCGGGATTGGGATTCACGCGGGAAAAAGTGTTTATACTTATTACAAACACACTAACTTATTTACGCATAGACACACGTATACATCTAACTATGTATAAAAAATGTATGTCCGTTCGTTACTATTTAAGTATAACTACTAGGGGCTGAAACTGTTAGTGATAGTTCCATTAGTTGTTGTTAGTAATAGTCCAGTTATTACTTTATAATTATAATAACTTAGTAAATATAAGTAAGAGTCTCTCTGTCTTATTCGATCACAAATTCAAATGCAAATGTGGCTACTATTGAGGATTAACATTTAGTTTATAAAAGTTCAATCAGATCAGTTCAAGCAATCAAGTAATAAATTTAATATTAATTACGTACTTTGGCTCCGACTTTTCCGTTTATTTCCGACGGATACTTGTACTTGTAAAACCCACATGGAGCGTTAGACAGAAACTGCACCTTTAGCTCTGGCCCACATTGCTCTGAAACGATTCTCTCTGCACTCTGAAACAAACAATATAATTATTATCAATTCTTCAAACACATTTGCTTAAACTTGCGCGTTGTTGACTAAATAATGTGTATAATTTGTTAACAAAGTTTTTATTAAGATATATGATGAATATTTACCTGTATACTGCTGGCTTACCTGTCTCAGAGTCTCCCCTTCTCTCCAAAGCCCCTGAGGTAACACAGTTTTCACATCATTTCCCAGTTTCAGTTGTGTCGTGAGCACTAGGTGCCTTTGTAAACATCTGTCAGTTGTTGTCTTGTCATTTTTTTTATCGGCTTCTAAAATCAAAGTTGAACAGACTAGAATCAGTTTTTCGGAATAAGTATGCGGGATCCTCTCGAGAACTATCGCTGCCTTCAAAATCCGAGACTAGTACAGTATGCATTATCTTAGGTATACCTTCTTCCCTAGGGATATTTAACCGCGAAAATAACTCAATCTGTCTGTGGGCTGTCATGTCTAAACCACGGAACCAATTTTTATGAAATTTGGTACAGATATAATGTTAATCCTGGAAAATAACATGGATATTTTTTTATCCCGAAACTTATCCTTAAACGAGGTGAAAAGGGGAACGGGACAATTTCCGTAAAATGTCAGTTTCCTGAACTTTCCCTCTATTTTTTATTTTTGTTAAAATAAAAAAGATAGGCGACAAGGACCGTCAGTCCTTAGATCATTAGATCTTTTCGCGCAAAGGCGCGTTTGGTTTTCTTTGGCGCGCAGAGGCAGAATGTTCGATCGCTAGGGAAACAAAAACTTTAGAACGCATCCGTACTTTTCTGGGGACATAAAGCCGTCAGGCCCGTATGTTACCGTTAGTGAACATACCCATATCATGGGACTCTTTTTTTACAATATTTTGCCAAATCCCCCCCCCCCCCCCGCCCTCCCGTCTGACGCGTAGTATGTATGCAGTATGTAACCGGGGGGGTTGCCTGCCTCTAGGTATTCACGTGGTATTATAAATGCAGTATTACGCTTTGCACACAGAAATAAAAAAATATATATTCGATAGCTTCTAGCGCAAAATAAAAGCGCAAGATTTGTCTAAAGCTCTGAGTCGCTCCCTCTCTCCGCGTGAACATGCGTGGTTTTTTTGGCAGACCCCTCCCCCCTGGACGAGTCTCGTAGTATGGTGTTTATTAAAGTATTTTACCTGTTACAATGTCAGCAAACTTAAATTTTGCGAGTTCGTCAACAGCAGCATCCTCAAAGTCTTGTGCCGTAGTTTTGCTGACTGCATCGATGTCAACATCCGCAGCCTCGTTCTTCAGTATCTCTGCTTGAATTCTGTGAAAAAGTACCATTGGATAAACACAAATTGTAATGTGTATTTGTTTGAAAATAAAAGAACACTATTAAAGTTATAATTATTTTAAATATTATCTACAATATACCTACTTATGTATACTTTTATTTATATCGCCGGCGATGAATGAAAACCTTGTATAAAACGAAATGTTTTTGATGAAAAAAGTCTCCTTAATTTTTTTTAAACCTTTTTTTTAACCGACTTCAAAAAAGAAGGAGGTTCTCAATTCGACAGTATATATGCTTTTTTTTATGTTTGTTCAGCGATTTTTTCGTCGTTTATGGGCCGATTTTGATAATTATTTTTTTGTTGTAAAGTAGATATGCGCAGTGGAGTCCTTTTGAAAGGATCATCAGGATCTGATGATGGCATCTCGGAGAAATCGAGGGCAACTTTCGAAATTTGTATGGAAGACTAGTGTGTTTGTTCATGTTATCATAAATACATTAAAGCGCTACCATTTCAAGAAGGTCTGGAGTCGATCTGATGAAGCCGAAAGACAGTCGTGGGAACTTCTCAACGATTTACTGCAGTTATCTAGTGTTTGGACTTGATTAATTTGTTGTGACGAGAACTTTACACATACATGTTGAATTGAGCGCCATCTGGCGAGTAATTTTTGAGTTATCTCTACTTATCAAGGTTGAAGTCGGTTATTTATTTTGTAAAAAGCAATTATTAAATTGTCATAGAGAGTATGTACCTATTGTCAACTATCATTCAGAATGTGGGTGTGTTCAAGTATGTATAGTACGCGACAGATCGACATGGCTTCCGGGGTATGAGGTGAGACGCGGGGGAAGGGACACCCCGCACGCCGCACGTCACCCGCGCTCGCCTTAGTAATAGTAATGCGCGAGCCTATATCGACCGCGTTTATCGATTTTAATTTCACTCACATTTTTGTTTGTTGTTATGTTTTAAAATAACTACGGTAGCTTTAGATTTTATCATAGAAATCGGAGATACTAGTGACGAAGAGTCACAAAGTGCTTGTAGCGATGTTAGTATGAGCTCATTTGATATTGAGTGCGATGAATAAAATATATTTTTTTAACAACATAGTTGTAAATCTTTTTACTACCTCATTCCGTATCTACATGAAAATTATTTAAATATTATCTGTCTATCAACAATATTAATGTAGTCATAAGTGCTAGTACCACAAGAGGGTCGCCGTTTTTGTGCTCACCAGTTGGCGCCACCGGCGAGGTGAGGTCTTGCTGTCAAAGCCCGTCCATACATAAACAGTGACAAATGACATTCAGACAAGCGAAAAGTGACAGACAGACCTCACTTTTCACTAGCGCCTCTAGCGGAAAATTCACACGCGGTTACCCTCATTGCCTAAACTTGATTGATGTTACTCTTATTTTGTTGCGTGAGGAAAATATCGATATAAACTATATCGATAAAAGCCACATCACTAGAAAAAAGCCATGTCAATTTGTCGCGTACTATACGACTACGAATATTTCTTTCAACAGAGGTACAGAGTAATTAAAAAAAGCTATTACGATTTACGAGAGAAGACCTAATTACGATTTACGAGGTTCTCAGCATCGCCGACGATGTACAAATACACCTGATGTGCAGTTTGTTTTTATTTTTAAAAATACCTACCGAGTTGCGTTCATCGATCGGAGTTTTACGCTACTACTGGCGACATCTGGTAGATGGCATACCTATTAACTTTATTAAAAACATTATTTGAAGGAAAAAAATTGAAACCACAGTAAAATGGTATGGTTTCTTACGGTTTGCATAGAACCTCTGTAATTTTCTGAGTATCTTTTATATTTTTGTAAGTATTTATTGTTATTCATCAGCAACTGCTTTTAATAAGGATCAATCTCAATGTTTATAACTTTGGGGCAGTTTAGGGTCAACATAATATTTTATTATACTAATTGCATAGAAGCTCTGTAATTTTCTGAGTATCTTTTATATTTTTGTAGGTATTTATAGTTATTCATCAGCCAGTGCTTGTAATACGGATTAAGGGTTTTAGGGTCAACATATATTATTATATTAATTTTATGAAATAAATATTTTTTGTTTTGATTCCTATAAGAGAACACACCCATATTTTATAGGTGGTAGAGCCTAGAATTCGCCCGGGGTAGTACCGGCCCGCCAAGGTACTCAGTACCATTTGTTTCTACCGTCATAATAATTGTTTTTAAGAGAAATTGTGTTCCGGATAGGAAGGTGTGGAGCCGGTTCACTTTTTTAGAGGCGACCATCTCAGTCCTCAGGGGTAGCAACGCATCTGTGACCGAATTGGAACAAGACTCACACTAATCATTACTAACTGGACAATACTAATATTAACTAACAGGACTAACCTATCACTAACAGTCCCTGTCTTCACACTTATTAACAAACTAACCAACTAACATTCTAACACCATCTACTAACTGGACTAACCACCCTAGTCCCTAAATTGGGTCTTGTTCTAAGTCGGTCACAATTGCCATGGGCGGCAGCGGAAGGGTGGTGCTGCATGCTCGTTTGCTACCTTAATTCCATAAAAAAAAATATGTGACCAGTCCAGAGAAGTGAGGAGGTCTTTCAAAATACCATGCATGTTCATGCCTAATCTTAAGTTTTTATAAGATTATCGTCGACGTTATAGAAATCTTGCACTTTTTCAAGCTATCACATGTTTTTTAAGTTTCACGTATTATGGGTAGGTATGTTCCCTAAGTAGTGGATATATTAATTTATATTTTGATTGATATAAATTCCATTTAATGGGAATAGATGATTGGGATATCCATATTAACATAATATCAGCCAATCTCCAAAAATTGTACTACCTCTTCCGATCTTTGTTTATAAAAGATCAAAATATATTATAATATTACAAATTAATAAAATAGTGCTCTGCAACTTACTTGTCAGTTTCCCATCTAAGTTCATGATTAGATTTTAAACTTTTTTCAACTTCTATACTCCACAGTAAGTCCTTATATTTCTTTTGTATTTCATTCAATGGTGGTGTTACCACTGGCAATCTTTCCACACAGACACCAGCCACTATATCCCATGAGGATTTAGATCCAGCGAGGCCTATAATAAATAAAAGATCCTTAAAATAATTTCATTAAATTTCATTCCTTGATCAATAAAATAATTTCATTAAAAAAACTTTAAAGGTTATATATATAAACCTCTTAAAAATATCCTGGTGTGCTGAAGTTCTGTGTGAAGTAATTTTTTTAAAAGCATTGTTGCTTAGCCTGATCGTAAATATTTGTTGCTCTTGAGGTCGTCTGTTTTAGAAATATAAATTAACACATTAAACAAATAAGGATTGCAGCAGGATAAAATGTTATCTTCAGAATTATCTATCCACTACTGTCACTGTCACTACTACAGCTGATAATGACATGACAACTGTCATTTGTATGTCAATGTAAAAATTTGACAGCATTGACACTATTATCCGTAAGCTATCTTCCACTGTACATTCAGAACAATTACGCCCACAGGTCTGGTTTTCGCATTCCAGTAGTTTTCAGCGTTATTATTTGAGAAAACTGGGCACGGGAAACAAAACAGTGATCCCGTGAGGGCACTCCTGATCTGTTGTAGCGGACGGATTTTAGCTTTAATGTAAATATAACAAATTACCGGTTTGAAAAAATATCACCGGACCTTAATCTATTGGATAACTTCACGTGCACATTTTTTTTTTTTCAATTTGCAAAATTTTTAGAAACTACTTCATCTATGATCTTTTATTTATACACTTAAATATTATTGTCCATCGCTATTTACATATTTGAAAACCGTGCTAAAAGGAGATGTTTCAAATCCGGCCCACAATATGTACAGTACCTCGAAAAATCGAGAAAAATTCATGGAATTTGGGAAAAATAAAGATAAATTGCTTAAATGCATACTTTTTTGGTACAAATTTTGTGTTTATAATTCATTTTTATCAATTTTCAACATGGCGTCTTGCCAAGTTGTCATTGATCATAGATCGCGAACTGTCTACTGTCACTTTAAATGACAGAATTGTAGGTACATATGTCATACTTCTATCAAATTAACCAATATGACGTGTGATGACAGCTTACCGCCATTGTCTACTGTCACTTTAAATGACAGAATTGTAGGTACATATGTCAAACTTCTATCAAATTAACCAATATGACGTGTGATGACAGTTTACCGCCATGACGGACTTTTGTTTTTGTGTTGCAATTTTAAGTGTACATTTTTGTGTTGTACCACAAAACTAAAGTAATTTAAAGGAATTGGATGATTGAAAACTGTTTTAATTGTGTTTCTCCATTTTTGAGTATGGTGTACAAAGTGGTGGCCGGGGCTCCATACATTTTGAAACATCTCCTTTGACAATACCCACAACGCTTCATCGATTCAAATGGATCGTTGTGAGTAAAAATGATGACGTCATTCATGACATCACCAGTGCGCACAGAACGATCATGAGTGCCAATCAGAACGCAAAGTTAATAAATGCAATGTTTTGGGCGTTGTGATCGCTAATTAGAATACTGTGACAGCCCTGGCGTATCACCTCGCAAAACAATAAACAATAGGGGCCATAAACATGTCGAGTCAACAATAGAACAATAGCGCGCTTGCCCGTACGCACGACGCTTCGACCATTACGGCAATAGTCATACGGACGAAACTCGGTTGCAAGGAACGTTCTCGAATTTTATACGAATCGGGTCCGTCCGGAATTAGCGAGAAAGTTCTGGATTGGCGTGAATGGTGCGTGAGTGGTATAAAAAGGGGCGATCGATCAAGTGCGGACATTCTAGTTTCGGAAGCGAAACCAGGAAGATACCAGCGATACCTACGAGCGATACCAGTGAGAAGTGAAGTGATTTCTACGGGCGATACAGTGTTCGACGAGTGTGTTTACGAGCCTACGTGCATAGTGTTGTGGTGTGTACTGTGTACTGTGTACAGTGTGTAATTTGTGTATCTACGAGTTCAATAAAGTCTTTGTGGTACATTTTGGCATTTTCTCGAACCCATTACTCCTGACACGTAACAATACGATCATAGACAATAGTATTATTTTAATCTGTCGACAGTGTTGTTTTCTATAGTCTATATCAGCTTTAGATATCAGTTATTTGGTATATTCCTATCTCTATGGTTATTTGGCCTGTTCAATGTAATAATTTATTAATTATTATGTTTTACCATACCTTATACACCGAATGTAAAGAATATGGATAGGTACCCATCCCTAGTTTATATGTCTGTGATACCTCTCAATGTCGCTTTAGCACTAGATTTTTATTTATTTTTATTGACTGCATTTTTTGTAATTTTTGTGCTAGCAATACTAGAGCAACGATGTAGGGATGGGCAAATGGGGAAAAAATATCGATATTTATCGTATCGATATTTTTCAAATATATCGATATATATCACCCATGAAATATCGATATTTCGATATATCGATATTTTTTACCAATTACCAATATTTATAAAAATTGCCAAAATAATCGAAATTTTAAGGCAAATATACATCTGGCTTTTTTGACATCAGTTTTATTATTAAATAAACAGGTTTATGTACCTGTAGCCAAGAAAAAATCAACATACCAACCAAACCAACAACCAGTGTGATTGCCATAGACAAGCAGGTCATAGACTGTAATTTTTGTTTGTGTTTGAAGCAAAGAAACTAAACCCATACAACCTACTGTATACGTACTCATTTTCTAAATTTAAGAAATTGGATTGGTCAAATACATGATGTGACGCATGAGCAGACAGCAGAGGTTTGAAAATATATCGATTTTGATATCTGAAAATAAATATTGAAAATCAATATATCGCGGGAAAAAATATCGCTGATTTATATCGATATTTTTCTGAAAAAATATCGATATTTTGATATATCGATATTTTTTGCCCAAGCCTACAACGATGAACGAACGTCTTTGACATTGACGTCTTTCGCTGATTCGCTTGTTCTTTTCGGCTCTCTGTGTCACTGAAAGTAAGCAATGAATTTGTTTTTCGAAATTTAATCTGAATTTATAATAGTGATTGCTGTAATAAATTAACGTTTTATGGTTTTTTCGAGCCCTTCGTATTAATGCATTTTTGTCTCCCTTTATATTTCGTGAATTATTGTGGTAAAACAATCAAAATAAATTGTCAAAGTGGTGATAGGTTAAGTCAGTGTATTTATCTTATTTTTAGGCCTCAACATGAAGCAGATTGTTGCGAATCAAAAAGTTAAAATCCCCGATGGACTTACAGTCCATGTGAAATCCCGGCTGGTTACTGTCAAAGGGCCCAGAGGTGTTTTGAAGAGGAACTTCAAACACTTGGCGGTGGATATTCGCATGATGAACCCCCGACTGCTGAAGGTGGAGAAATGGTTCGGTTCTAAGAAGGAGCTCGCCGCAGTCCGAACTGTCTGCTCTCATGTTGAGAATATGATCAAAGGTAAAGTAATTTCTTTAAACATAGTTTTAATTAAAAAATCCAGACTGTTTTAGGTCATCTATACTTATTATTTAATGTTAAAAATGTAAATTGAAGTGGCCTAAATGCCATAATAATGGTTATATTTAGTTACCACATCAATTAGCTTATTGTTATTAATTTGTTATCACTTTTTAAAAGTTAATCAAGATGTCAACATGCGTTTAGTTAACTAGGACTACATTACTTTTTAATCCATTCAGTGTTTCTTGTTGTTTTACCCAAGATAGTGTACTAATGTTAACTGAAATAAATATAAATATCCTCATATTTTGTTCTCTGTTGTGATTGTTTTGAAAGCTGTGAATTCTGTATTAGTCCACTTGTGTAGAGCATTCATGTAGCATTTTAGATCGTAATTGATGCCACATAGTCTACTCTCAATTATTGTTTAACTCGAGAATGGTTTAGGTTTTTATGAACCTATGGATTTTAATTCAATATTTTAATGCTGTGAGTCAACAACTGAATTTAGAGCTGCACCTATCAAGTAGAATTATTGTTAACTAACTTTTGTTTTAATATTTATACCATTTTTGGCATTTAGGTGAAGCTTACTATATTATATAGCATAATTGGGTTCTGACTTTTTACTTTTATGGTGTGCACAATTTTTATTATTAGGGCTTGTCGCTGGTATAGTGGATAACCAGAAACAAGCTTTAACAATTAAGCATCCTTATGAAGTTAAATCTGAGGATGGAAGGTGTATGTGTTACAATGATATGGGAATGTATATGTATGCAAAATTAGTTAACACAGCATTGTATCATTACCATACCTCATAACTCCCATTGCTTGAGTCTCCCCTCAATGTGTGATAGCCAAAGGCAATACTCTACCAAGCAAGCTTAGATCAGATTGATGATTGACAGTCTGAACATTTATTTATTTATAATCATAACAAACACTGACATTACAGGTCTAGCCTATTGCGTTAGTGTGCTAACTACTTATAATGTAATTTATAATAAATGGTTTAATCATTATATCAATACATACAGTTACAAATAATTAAGTCCTGTCAGTCATCACATAGTCAAAATTGATAATATTGTCAAGAAATATAAACAAGTTCACATTCCAATTCCATAAATTACAATTATATAATAACAAATCAAATTAAAATTGAAATTATAATGTCACAAAATTAAAATTATAAACATTAAATAAAAATTAACAAATTATCATCATTCAACATTAAATAATTGCTTTTTACAAAAAAAAAATAACCGACTTCAATCTTGATAAGTAGAGATAACTCAAAAACTACTCGCCAGATGGCGCTCAATTCAACATATAAGTGTAAAGTTCTCGTCACTACAAATTAATCAAGCCTAAACACTAGATAACTGCAGTAAATCGTTGAGGAGTTCCCTCGACTGTCTTACGGCTTCATCAGATCGACTCCAGATCTTCATGAAATGGTAGCGCTTTAATGTACTTATGATAACATGAACAAACACACTAGTTGTCCATACAATTTTCGAAAGTTCCCCTCGATTTCTCCGAGATGCCATCATCAGATCCTGGTGTCCTTATCAGGGGACCCCACTGCGCATATCTACTTTACAACAAAAAAAGAATTATCAAAATCGGCCCATAAACGACGGAATAATCGCTGAACGTACATAAAAAAAAAAGCATATATACGGTCGAATTGAGAACCTCCTTCTTTTTTGAAGTCGGTTAAAAATAAATAAGTTCACATTGGAATTCCATAAATTACAATTATACAGTGAATCATCAAATTGAAATTAAAATTAAAATTGAAATTAAAATTATAATGGAGTACTCCAGGTGTTCAGCATTCCTTAGGATGTTTTCCTTTACCGAAACTTATGGTAATTGAATTGTAAATAGGTATATGATATTTAATAGTAAATATGCAGGATTGCTCCACCAATCCACACTGGATCAGCATGGTGGAGTATGCTCTAGGCCTCCTCAATAATGAGGAGAGACCAGTGCTCAGTATTAATGTGTCGGCCATTAATGTGTAAAAGCCATGCAGGATTGTAATCCAGGCAGGCCATTGAGGATTAAAAAAGTTAAAATAATTTGTAGTCAACATCCCAGAATCATTACAACCACTGTCAACATACAGCAAATATACAGTGGACCCTCGGTAATCCGGACCCTGCCTAATCCGGAGCCCCCTGTAATCCGACAGGCCTATTTTATTGAATATTTTTTGACGATTTTCGCCAGCTATAATGCGTGATGCGTGATACCCCCTTTCTCTATTGTGCTCGACGTGTGGGAAATGTTTTGATTTTGATTGCTTAGTATGAATTACACATGGAGCAAATATAGAGAGGAGACGGCCTAAGCAACTGTGCACTGTATCTCAACTAGGTCCTGACGTCATCACAGTGGGCGTGGCCTTAAGTCAGTCTACTGACGGCGCTCACCAAATAAATTTCTACTTGACGTTAGATGGCGACACTTTGTATCAGGGGAAATAAAAATGTATAGGTGCGTAGAGCTAACAATTATTATATCTTGATAATCATACGTACTGAAATTCGTCCTACATTAATTCCTAAAGAATTTTTACCACCAAAATATTATTTTTCTACTTTTTATAATCATTTTGTAAACAGCGCCATCTATCGACAACTACTTACAATAACAAAAACACAGGGCCGTATTTAGAATCCATCTAGTGTGAGATAGTTGAACTACGTAGTAAAGTCGATTATCCCGCCCATTTCTTTATCCCCCTCGCCCCGTAAATCGTCACGCGATCTTTCATAGAAAAATATACATACAACGTCTCCTCTCTATATTTGCTCCATGGAATTACATTAATAACATGGTACCTATATAGTGGTACGGTCTAGCGCGCGTTGGGTCTATCTGTCGGATTACCAAGTACTTTTTTGTAAAAACGTCTGGATTATGGGGGGCTCTGGGCATACTCTATAATCCGGAAAATTCGCTAGTTCGACACTGCCTTGCGTTTGTCGGATTACTGAGACTACTGTATTCAAATTCTCTGTATTAATTACCATACAGCGTGAATATATAAAAATGTATTTGTTTTCCAGGTGTCACGAAGGGCTTCCAATACAAAATGAGAGCAGTATATGCTCACTTCCCCATTAACTGTGTTACAACAGAGGGTAACACCATTATTGAAATCCGTAATTTCTTGGGAGAGAAGTACATCAGGAGGGTAAAGATGGCACCAGGTGTGACTGTTGTCAACTCACCCAAACAGAAGGATGAGCTCATCATAGAAGGAAACTCCCTGGAGGATGTGTCCAGCTCAGCAGCCCTTATTCAACAGTCCACAACTGTCAAAAACAAAGATATCAGAAAGTTCTTGGATGGTCTCTATGTTTCAGAAAAGACTACAGTTCTCATGGATGAGATATAAATAAATAAATCTAAAATTTGATTGTAAATGTTTCTTTTGATACCTTTTAATAGTAGGAAGCAGTTAAGATTTAGTACCATATTACCTAAAATATGTTAACTACAATCTAATTGAGTTCAAAAAAACCTCCCATGTGAGTGGTACATTGCACTATTTGAATAACAAATGAGGCTAAGGACACTAGGTCTCTTCTGTTAGAAAGCACAATCCGTTGTATGGAATGGTTAGCTATCACACTTGTAAAATCCGAGGTGGAATGTGTTGTTATCAATGACAACATCTAAAGGAGGATGGGCGTTTTGGTACCCATGCCCAATCAAAATGACTTTACTGTCGTTTGAAAGGTCTTTTCAAGAGTACAAAAAATTACTATGGCGACAAACCCGTATAAATTGTCCGTTTTGAAATATAGCCTTTAGAAGATACGAAATATTTAGTTCGAATTAGAATTCAAAAATCATATCTTTGGCATAGTTCGACTGATTTTGATGATTTGTTTGCACAGATTTTGAGCTTATTCAATTAACAGATAAAAATCATCATCATCATCACCATCTCAACCCATCATGGCCCACTATTGAGCACGGATCTCCTCTCAAAATAAGAAAGTTAAGGCCATAGTCCACCACGCTGGCCAAGTGCTGATTGGCGGACTTCATAGACCTCTTGAGTTTTGCGAACTCTCCGGCATTCAGGTTTCCTCACGATGTTTTCCTTCACCGTTTGTAGCAAGTAACATTTAAATGTTTAAAACGCATATAACTCGACAACATTTATAATGCCTAATGTAAATCCTAAGATGCATGAAATGAATGGTGGTAAAAGCCCGAAAAAATTGACACTATTTCGGACAATTAAGTACCTACCAACTCATGTTGGTGAATTTTACGATTGACTGGTAAGTAAGTAAATCTTAGGATTCACCGTGGTTCGAGCTTTTACAGTAACATAGGTATACGAGGACGATATACTCGTCCTCGTATATAAAATAAACGATAAAACTTATTAAGATACTTATGGGTTAGAATGGCTTTATTTAAACTGATAATTAAAAATATTTTCAAGTAAGATTACTACAATCGGACAATGAACCGGGACTAGCGCTATGGTTATTCACAATCTACACAAAAATACCTTTCCAACGATGTATCACTTACTCCGATTGGTGCCGGTACCAGATTCCATACATTTGTGCCCATCCTCCTTTATTGAGTCATTTCTGTCACCTTATTCTGGACCATTGGTTGGGATTGTATGGATAGCAAAGTTATAATATGTAGGTATTTGTAAAAGGGTTTTTGTTGGAACCATTCTACACACAATGTCAGTCCAGACTCTCCAGACAGACATTGGAAGCATCTTATTAAGGCACCTTTTTTAGCTTTTCCTACAACAAAGTAAAGTAGTCGCCCTCGCTACGCTTTGGGAAACTTGTTGCTCCGCTCCTATTGGTCGAAGCGTGATGTTATATTAAATAGCCCAGAGCTGTCCTCAATAAATAGGACTATTCGAATCGAAAGTAGGGGGTGTTAGGTTTTTTTCGTTACGGAATTTCTGCACTCAGTCTCCGCGCTCAAGGCCCGCGATAGAAGCTATGCAATAGCTTAAAATTAAATTATTAAATTTAATATATTAAAAGGACATTTACACATATTATAATATACTTTTTGATAACTAGTGATATACTTAATTAAAATCAATTATTATTATTACATATAATAAAACTTTAAATTTTTGTCTGTCTCTTTAAAGTTTTGTGCATTTGTTCCGCCTAATCTCAGGAACGGCTTCACAAATTTAGATGCAGTTTTTACTGGCGTATTCTAATGAGCTTGGGTTAACATTTTGTTTGTTTTATTTGAAGCGGTTCAGAAATGAAAAAATCACGTCAATTTAAGGAATACCATCCCTCATATTTTATCGACTACTAGCGGCCCGCCCGCGGTTTCACCCGCGTGGATCCCGTTCTCGTGGGAATATATGCATGTATTATACATAAAAACCTTCCTCTTGAATCACTCTACCTATTACAAAAAACCGCATCAAAATCCGTTGCGTAATTTTAAAGATTTAAGCATACAGACAAACAGACAGACAAAAATAGCGACTTTGTTTTATTTTATACTATGTAGTGATGGGCTTACAGGATTGGAAACAAGGGCGTTCACTAGTAATAAATAATTTGCCAATTTAATTGTGCATAATGTTTTAAGTTAGTAACATGGCGATCAATGTTTACAAAATTGCGGGAGATTATGACTTTTCATTTGGCAACCTCACACACACAAAGAATTACGTATCCATACGGTGCACCGCTAGTTGACATTAAGGTTGTCATGCACACATAGTGAAAAAGCGACTTCACATTATTCGTTGCTCAGATTATAGATTCGTTGCTTTTCTTTGCGAATGTTACATCTGCTGTGCATCTGCCTTTTGGTTCTATAATCTGAGGATGATGATGAACAATTTATGATTGTGAGAAATCCTTATCCTTACTTCCTTACTAATATTATAAATGTGAGTGTGTTTGTTTGTTTGTTCCACTTTCACGTCGCAACAAAGCTATTATATGGTAAGGTTTATGTGTGTGGGGATAGTTAGGAGGGTGGAGAGTGACGTAGGCTACTTTTTACCGCGGAAAAACATCCCATTCCCATGGGAAGATTGATGTTATGTTAGTTGCTAGATATTTATTTTCGGAGTTGTTAATAGATGGCGTTAGTAAAATTCATAATCACAATTAAGTTCTTAATCACGCTATCAAATACTACATGTAATTTACTTAAGTCATAGGCAAAGGTAATATGCTATTTTAGCTCTGCCTCGAGAACTCCCCGCTCCGGCTGTTTTCAGTGTAGCGCCCGCCCGCTGGAACTATCCTGTTGGCTGATGTCCGCAAGTTGCTGGACTCGCCGACACCGGTGGTGGGCGCGGGCGACTGGAACTGCAAGCATCCGGGGTGGAATAGCCTAGCTGCCAACAGAAGTGGAAGGCTACTTTTTGATTTTGAGTCTTGCCAAGGCCCCGTCACCTTATGGACTGGACAACCTTCGAGAAGCAACTGGAGACCACCACGCCAACTCAGCCTGTCCGCACGGATGCGGACGTTGACCAGTTACTTAGCGGTTGAGCTCACTGTCAGCGAGCAGAATGCACTGCAGGCTGCAAGCAGAGAGCAGAAGGCTCCGGGGAAACTTCCATCTCTCCCCTATCACCTCAGCAGCCTGCAGAAACGCTGGCAGGAGTCCGGGTGTCCGCAGCTGAAGAACCAGCTCAACCGGACCGCAGCCCGACTCAAGGCCGAGTTAGATGCACACGCGACTGAGAGCTGGGAGGAACAGCTGGACGAAGCGTGCGACGACTGGGTGGCACTACACCGCATATGTCGCACCTTCACGAGTACCCCAGCTCCAGTAAGACCGCTGTTGCATGAGGACGGCACGGTTAGATACCGGGCGCGGGCGAAAGATCGTGCGGAGATCTTCACCGAACACCTCGAACGCCAGTTCCGGCCGAACCCGACGGATAAGGTGGAACATGTCGCAGCAGTCGAGCAACACCTGGAAGGATACTTTGCACTGCCTATAGCTCCCGAAGAAGACCCAATCGTCATCTCTCCCGGCTTGGTGCAGCGCACCATCAGGAAGCTCCCTCCCAACAAGGCCCCCGGTGCTGACGGGATCACGAACAGAGCGCTGCGGCACCTCCCTCAGAGGAAGATCGGAGCAGCTGCGCGCCTGTTTAACGGGATCCTTCGCACCGGGACCTTCCCGCAGGCCTGGAAGTCTAGGAGGGTCATAATGCTGCCCAAGCAGGGGAAGAACAGGCTGAAGCCGGAGAGCTATAGGCCAATCACCCTGCTTCCCACCCTATCCAAGGAGTTCGAAAAGCTCCTGCTGCGACACGTAGCGCCGCATATTGCCCCCAGACCGGAGCAATTCGGGTTCCGGCCGGAACACAGTACGACTCTTCAGTTGTCGAGGGTGCTGTTACACCGTTACCGCGGCTCTGAATAAGAGAGAACGCGTGTGTGCAGTATTTCTCGACATGGAAAAGGCGTTCGACCGTGTTTGGCACGACGGCTTGCTCTACAAGATCTCGCAGTCGTCGGCGCCCCGGCGTGCCGTTAAGGTGATCTCCAGTTTCCTCGAAAATAGAAGCTTCAGAGTAGTGATTGAAGACGCCGAATCCACCGAACGTCCGATCGCAGCCGGCGTCCCACAAGGGAGTTGCCTGTCCCCGGTCTGCTACGCCTGCTACACCGACGACATCTCGGCGGCAGGGGGGCGTCGCTTGCCCTGTATGCCGATGACGTGGCGTACATCACCACGTCGCTGAATAGAACCCACGCCATTGTCAAGATGCAGCGTGCGCTTGATGCCCTCCCCGAATGGCTCGCCGCGTGGAGACTGTCGGTGAATGTCGGGAAGACGCAGGCCGTGAACATAGGAGGATACCTCAACAAGCGGGACTACTCTGGAGCTTCACGGACAAGATATCCAATGGGCCCCACAGGCCAAATAGCTGCGGGCAAAATCGACGGAAGACTCGATGAAGCCACAGGTTACGAAAGCCGTCGCGAATTCCAGGAGCGCGATGGCAGAAACCAGTGCTCTCCTCGAGCCTCCCTCTCGGACTGAAGCTCGGGGTCTACAAGACCTACATCAGATCCCGCCTCACGTACGCGGCACCGGCGTGGTACGCGCTCGCCAGCGAACCGCAGCGCAAGAGGATGCGCGCGGTTCAGGCGATTGCGCTCCGCCGGCTGACTGGTGCGCCGAGGTACGTGAGGAACGCCGTCATCCAGAGGGACCTTCGAGTCGAGAGCCTGGACGACTTCATCGAGAGATTGGCACGCAACATGTTCGGGCGTGTCGACGCGTCGCGGTTCCCGCATCTGCAGGACCTGGCGCCGCTCCACGCCCGTCCACCGGACCGCTGGGCCTTCCCGCGCGACTTGCTGGTTGCGCGGGACGGGCCTAGCACTGACTGATACTGGGGCTTCGTAAGTCATCGCCCGGCGCTGATCGGCTCCTGCTGGGCTTCCAACCAGCGGGATTCACCCGGTAGGGCCTCGATCGCCTGGGCGGCGCGAAGATGAACCCCATCCCGTTTAAAACTCTGTGGCCTGTAAAAAGGCCGCCACTCACCGGACTTGACCTATTGGTTAACCACAGATGGACAACCAAGGGCCTTAGGGCCCAACCCAAGGATCGGCCCGTTTTAACGGGACGCGCGAGACACCTCCAAAGGGGAACTAAGTGTCCCGAGGGCTCCACACACCTCAGACAGGGTGGAGTGAAGAGAGCGAGTAGTAGGCTACTTTTTAGCCTAAATTCCTACGGGAGCGGGACCTACGCGGCTGTGACCTACGGGTCCCGAAGCGAAGCGCGGGCGGTTCTCTAGTGTTTAATAAATTAAAGTGAATTTCATTCCATTCTATGTTATGCTATATTTACAAGGGTAAATAAAAAACAACAATAGGATTTTCAACGTAAATAATTTTATTCAAACTAGTCTAATGAACATCACTAACTGATAAACATTGTACATCTGCAAATATGGGGGATTCATAATTTTTAACATTAAGTAGATGTTAAGATTTATTACATATAACTTTTAATACTTTATACAAGTAACACAATTAATTCAATAAAATATCTACTTAGCACAAATAAAAAATAAATAACTAGTAAAACAAGTCATTCTTACGATTGTTAATAATTCAATGTAGTATCTTATGGAATAAATTATAAATAGATTATAACATGCCGGTTATACACATAACTACATCGAGCAACTGTCCAATTGCTAAACACATAAACAAGATTAATAATTCTTATATGCGCATTCATCTTAAAACTACAAACATTTGTGTTATATTAAATAGAAATCTAAAATATGAAATTGATTTCATTAGTTATTTACATTTTTGTTATTTTATGAGTTCACGACAAACAAAACACAACTAAGTATAAATTAAGTACGAGATATTATTTTGTGAATATCTAGCGATTCAAATGTGGATAAAATAGGTCGAATATCGCTGGTAACATATTCGCTAATAAAATTCATATAAATACTTGAATGTTAAAATTGTTGAATGTTCATTGTTTTAATTCATTTTCATTTCATTTATTTTCACAATAGTAATAGTCACACGGGATAAAAGTTGAAATAATAATTTGCACTAGCAAAATTTAATATACACAAAAATACATTTTAAGTACATTAATTATCCATTGGACTATTGCACGTATATTAAAATTGTCGTTATCAAATCATTAGGTGGGTAGTTGGGCAGGTACCCTGATACCCTATAGGTCGGTACGTGCTCGTGTCTAATGCCATATTTGCAGATGGGCATTACATTTCGTAAGAAAATAAAATTTTCAATAAATAAATGTCAAACTCTATTCGGCGAGACATTTCACACCATAACACAATATCTTACTATAAAAATTATCAACAAACAACTTTGCACCTCGCCTAAGTGATAAGGAGGATGTTGGTGTGCAGAATGTCATGAGATTCAATGGCTACGATACAAATTGCCGCTTGAGCAAATAATTCTGATTACATACGTCTTAGCCTAGCCATGCAGGACTTGCGAGAGGTGGGTTCGACTACACAGTATTAGAATAAAGTTAACAACTAGTAAATTTGTCATTACGTGGTATGTAATATCACCAGTGCGATGCGGTTCAACGCCTTTATATTTAATTAAAATCTGCGCATACAAACACTGCTGAATTATAAAGATAAATTCAGTGTACTCTAGAAACCCGATCGGTCAACAAATTAACACGAATAATATCATATTAAATTTTAATATACAATTCATTTACATAGTTTAAAGAAGCGTAATATCTGAATTTAAACGATAGTGTAAATATAATGCAATTACTCTATGTCACGCAACGTCGGGTTTACAAAGTGAAATTTTATACAATAAATAGCGCATTACTCTACAGTGTAAGCTACATCGGCGACGCTCGCTCAGTTTGTCGTCGCGCGAGTGAAAATTCATAGGTATACAATATCAAAACGAGGTACACTAACCGATCTCGGATGGGTTGCCTATCAAGCGGTGACTCATGAAACGCATCGATAAGTAACGGTAGAGTCTACAATCACACGTGTATCTATCGGGCCGCGGTCCGCCTAGCGTGCTACTTACGGGAAGGTTTAACATTTGGTAGAATTAAACGACTGATACTCGCTTTTAGAAGTATGAAATTGTTTGATACGATTGTAAAATACCACAGTTTAAGTTGTCCTCGCCTTATTTTCAGTTTGACTATCAGCGCAGTTCCACTTAAACAGGTCACTTCGAAGAGCTCTGCTAAAAGTACGTTTCAGTCGGTGTAAACTCACCAAAGGACCATCTACCATCCTTACTATAAGGGAAGTATCGGGGCCGGATCAAAGCTTATTGCTCGTGCGGGGGGCTCGACGGGGCCCCCTCACAGCGGGTCGCGGCGCGGCACCCACACGGTGGGGCCGCTCTCGGCGCTGATCACCGCTTTCACCTTCGAGTAGATCTCCTCAGGCGTATCACCGGTCACAACCGCTGAAATAATAATAATTATGTCCATTTTAATACTGTGGTAATAATTAGGGGCTATCTATAAATTGTGTCAAACGAATTGACTAATTTTTAAACCTCACAAATTAAACACTATTATTTATTCTGGCATACATGTCAGCCATGTTTTGAAGGTCGTCATGTTTTATGGCACATACCATACAGTGTTCAAAAATCAAAAAAATGGAGATCTTCAAATTGGTATCTTTTTATATAATTATAATGTCACTTAGAACTCCGTCATTAATTAACCGATATAATTTTATTTTTGGTTTGGAGGATATACTTCCTGTGGTTCCATTTCTTTTGGATCCAGTAACCGTGAAAACCTAACGGAAAATATATACGCACACATTGCACACATGGAGATGTTAAAATTAAAAATTATTGAATGGTGTACCCTACTTTGTACAGTTTGATAATATTATAATATGTATAGACTAAAATAAACTAACCTGTAAAGTATTCAGCGAATTCTTGCTCCATTTTAAGAGCGCGTTCGTACGTTTTCTTCGCTTGTTCCTCGGTCATTCTCTTAGTCATTTCCCTGGAAGTACAAATAATATTCACATGAAGTGTATGATATAAAGAAACACTAACGAATAAAAAGAAAAAATAAAATACTTACATAATAGATTCTACACTCTTTGGTTTGATAAATATGGCAATAGGAAACAGCTGAGCCACTTGTAACCTTTTTATAGCGTTTCCGCTTACGTCCAAAATGCAATGTTTGCCCTGAAAATAACAAAAAAATATTTAAGTAACATAAATGTAACACTATTTAAGTAACACTATTTAAGGCAATACTTAAAACTAGTCTAATTTCTAAAGTTTCACTTAAGACAGGTGTGCCACCGCCGGCAAGTCGAAGAATGAATCCCGGCTGTTTATTCTCTCAAGACACGTACAAAAGATATGACATTCTGTGTAAACAAAAGAGACGCCTATGTCAGCGAGTACTCGCTGGCTGTTCACACCGCAATGCGGGCGAGTACTCGCTGGCATATGCATCTCTTTTGCTTACACGAAATATCATATCTTCCGGCGCTGTCTTGGGCGAATAAGGGCGCATTCAAAAAGAACGCTGGTTACCGGCGCCGATCTGCCAGTAGGTTTGGGCCGTTTGGATAAAAAATATCGATATATCAAAATATCGATATATTTTCAGGTTTAATATTTATTTATTTAAAGCTCTGCTGTCTGCTCATGGATCGCATCATGTACCTATTTGACCAATCCGATTTCTTAAATTTAGAAAAAGAGTAGGTATGCAGTAGGCTATATGGATTTAGTTTCTTTGCTTCAAACACAAACAAAAATTACAGTCTATGGCCTACTTGTCTATGACAATGACACTGCTTGTTGGTTTGGTTGGTAAATTGCCACAAACTAATCTGACCCGGTAAGAGGGGCATAATAATTGCACATTGGGAACAAATATCGATATAACGAAATATCATATACATTTAATTTAATTTCAGATACATTTGGAAAATATCGATACGATGAAATATGTTTTTCCCATTTGCCCATCCCTGTCCCTATCTGTCAGCACTTGTCGGTATAGTCTATGATCCGAATCTAAATCGACATTCATCGGGTTGATAAGAGAATCAAAATAATTTTATAATAAATTTCGTATATTAGAAAATTTATATTAAAAATGGGTAGACAACAAAATCCTGGACAGAATATAAGTACCTATTAGTTTATACCACTCTTCAGTATTAAACAAATATTTCTTAGTATTTTAAATGATTTCTTGTGTTTAATAAATCTGATATTCATTTATTACATATTAATAAATATTTTTAAATACTAAGAAATATTTATTAACCACTAAAAAGTGGTCTCTAATAAATTATTTGTTAAATATTAACAAATATTTTTAACTATCAAAAAAGTTTCTATCAGTGTGTTTGATTTTTTATCAACCCGATGAATGTCGATTTAGATTCGGATCTTAGACTATACCGATAAGCACTGGCAGATCAGCGCCGGTAACCAGCATTCTACATGAATGCGCCCTATTGCTAGAAAACAGCTGCGCTTTACTCGCTGCTCGTTGCCGTTGGGACACCTGCCTAAACCGTGTGTGAGCTGTCAATTAATTTTTACTTAATAAGGTGCGTTGGGGTAAGATCGGTGGTGGGGTAAGACCGTTGGAATCAAATAACTCACTATTTTGGCTTTCTTTTTCAATGTTAGCCACACTGCGCGAAATGTAATTTTGTTACGCCCCACCCCGCAGTGGTCGCCAGTCGCTCCTGCAAGACGCACGTATGCTACATGCTTTTAAAGTTAACAAGGTAAATTTTCCAAAATTTTTGTCCATCCGGTCTTCCCCCTCAATTTTTTATTGAATATTGTAGCGAAAGTATAATGTATTTTATTATTATTTTGCCTGAATACTAAAATTTAAGCAGTGGTAATTAGATAGAATTAATTTATATCCGTCTAGTATCTCTGCAGGCTGAAATCCGGTGTTATCCTCCTCAGGTGAAGATCGGATAAAAATATCCGATCAGCGCCAAGTGATGAAATTTGTAGTGGTTGTCAAACTTTTATAATATATGATTAAAAACCAAGATAGATTATAATAACAAAAATCTGACTATAGAATAAGCACCGTAACTTGAAGTATTATATTAGATTAAATGCATACATCGCTAACAAAATATATAATTTAGAACATTTACAAAAAAATAACAGCTATAATTATTAAATGTATATGCTTAATAATAATAATAATTCTTAAAGCTTAATAAATCTAATTTTCTGCTAATGTACACGCTTATTATTTTAAAAACAATTCTACCAATTCATAATTTGGCTCTAGTCTCCTTGGCTTCCCTTTATCACTCTCTCATATCCATAGTTTTACTTATATTTAAACACATAAATTTGCTTGAAATTACTACTTGTATACGTCCATAAAGAAGTAAGTAGTAAGTAAAGGTCATTCACTTGTAACAATTTAACGACAATTCTATTAGAGACAAAATGTCGATAGAACCTAAACTTTGGGAACCATTAAATCGCCTAAGTTTAAAATAAGGCGTAAGATCGGACAGCCCGAACGAAAAAAAGAGCGAAAAAAAAAGTAAAAAAAAAGTAATAAAAGTTTTAAATTACTGTCCGAACTTCCCCCTTACTGACCAAATTGTGATACTCATAAAAAAATATATCGAGTTTTTCTAAGCGTATAAATAATAAAATATTGAGTGTACGAAGAGAAATGCTATTTTAAATTATGCTATGTTTATTCATCATCCGTTTGCACTATATTTCATTGACATAGCACTTACTGAACTCACAAAGGAGATCCGCCAAAGTGGTACCAGAATGTACAGTAATAAATTTTATATGAGTTTATTAGTCATCTTATTTGCTTTATTATGATAAATAAATAAGAGTTGTAGTACATCGGAAAGTATTTTTTATTTTATTTTACAATTTACTTTCCTTAAATCTTCGCTGTAATAGTTTGCGTGAAAAGGAACGTGCCCGACATAGTGAAATGAGCATAGAGATATTACACTAGAGGGCAGAAGCCAGGCTTTAGAGCGTACCTCGGATAAAAAGAGACGAAATCTTTATTCATATTCATATTCATATTCATATATTCTTTATTGCGTCATGCGTTACATGAGGTGTTACAAGTATAGACTGATACAGAACGGCATGGACCCTGAAAGGGCGTTGCAACGTAAGGATAAACAGCTTATATTATCATTGAATTAAATATTAAAATCGTACAATTAACATGAAATAGACTTTACAATTTAAAATTAAAACAAAAGTTTACACAAAATAAAATTAAAATTAAAATAAAAATAAAATTAAAATTAAATACAATTAAAGTCAAAAAAAATTAAAATTAAATAGAATTAAAATTAAAATGAAATTTGAAATCAATGTAATAAAATGAGATCAACATAATACAATAAAAGTCTTAATTTCAATTAATTATTCTTTAAAAAACAGTATAACAGAGATAATATTACTAAATTAAAATTAACATCAAAATTCAAATAAAATTAGATAAAGCTTAATAGAATTTTATGATTAGAATTAGAATTAGTATACATCAAATTAATTAACATAATAAGTCAAATCCATACACTATTATTATTAAAGCTACATGAAGTCAATAATTAAAATCAAATTTATTAATTTAAAAATTAGGAATTAAAATCTTTCAAATTATTCAATCTAGTTCCAATATTCCTGCAAGGAGTAGTAGCACTTTTTTATAAGATGTGTTTTTAATTTATTTACGAAAGCCGGTAATGATTTTTCAGATTTAATTTCTTCCGGAAGTTTATTAAATATTTTTATACTCATTGAGAGTGGTCCCGAGCCATATAGCGCCATGTTGGATTTAGGCAAAGCAAGTTTGTTCTCGTAGCGGCGTCTGCTATATCTGCTAACGTTTTGTGGTACTGTGGTTGTGAAAAGATGGTTGTGTTGCTTTACAAATTTGCTAGTTTCTAATATATACATACATGTCAAAGTTAAGATATTTTGTTGTTGAAAGTGAATTCTACAGGTTTCCCTTTGGTCAATATTTACAAGTATACGAATACACTTCTTTTGGAGAGTAAAAAGTTTGCCGCAATCTGTACTATTTCCCCACAACAATATTCCATATTGTAGCCATGCGTGGGCGTAGGCATAATAGGCAGTTTTGGCTGTTTTTTGGTCAGTAGACTTTTTAAGTTCATTGAGAGCATACGTGAATCTAGCGAGTTTGTTCGAAATAATTTGAATGTGTGCTTTCCAATTTAAGTTTGTGTCTATGTACAATCCCAGTAGCCTTACGTCTTTTACGCAGTCAATTTGTGTGTTATTTATTTGGAAGTTAATATTAAGAGGACGTTTCTGATGGGGCCTAAACTGTATTAATTTTGTTTTGCTCAAATTAACTTCTAGGTTGTGGTTGGTTAGCCAAGAGTTTACGCTGTTTAAGGCACTATGCAGTGTTTCGTTAAGATGTAGACCATCTGAGCAAGGGAAGACAAGAGATATGTCGTCGGCGAACATAACACATGGAATGTTTAAATTCTTGGGTAGGTCGTTTATATAAATGAGAAATAGAATGCATCCTAGGACTGATCCCTGCGGTATCGATTTTTTAATTTCTATTAGATTTGATTTTTCATTAGTTATGATGCAATTTTTGTAATCATAATATTCAATTTCTGTGTACTGTAGTCGGTTTGTCAAGTAAGAGGAGAACCAATCGTGTACTATTCCCCGCACTCCGATTCCATAGAGCTTATTTAGTAGAATATTGTAATTTACGCGATCATAGGCTTTACTCATATCAAGTAATACACCTACCCCATATTTTTTATCGTTTAGTATATTTAAAACTTCCTGGATATATTTAAACACAGCATAAGTGGTAGATCGGTTTTTCCTAAACCCGTTTTGACTGTCATCGAAAATGTTATGCTTTTCACAGAAGGAATAAAGACGTCTCGTCATTACTGCCTCGAAAACTTTGGAGAACGTTGGCAAAAGAGCTATCGGACGGTAGTTATTACAATCTGTCGGATCCCCTTTTTTATGAATCGGCTTGATTTTTGATATTTTTAGGTGGTCCGGAACTATTCCTTCATGAAGAGATTGATTTACCAAAAGAGTCAGGGGTGTTGTAAGCTCGTCTGCACATTTTTTTAATAATATGGGGGGTATTTCATCGTATCCAAAACTGCGCTTATTTTTTAATTGTTGTATAATTTTTCGGATTTCAGTTGGCTCGACTGGTCCGATAAAGATGGAATTTTCGGTTTGGTTAGCTACGGGTCGTCCATAAAGGTTCTTAGCACTTCCTCCAATTGATGAAAAGAAGTCATTAAAGCTATTTGCGACAAAGCATGGATTTTCAGTAGTAGAGTCGTTAGATTTTAGTGCAATATTTTTTCTAGGTTTCTTAGACAATTTATTCGTTCGTTCTTTTATTATCTGCCACATGGACTTTGTTATGTTTGCTGAGTGTTTTATTTTATTTATATAATAGATCTTTCTAGACTTCGAGATTGCCATTTTTAAAAGTTTTTCATATTTTTTATAATGACCGTGTAGGACAGGATTGTTTGTTTGTAGAGTCAGTAATTTTAATAATCGTTTGTGTTTGCAAGAGATTTTAATACCTGCGGTGAGCCACCCTTTTTTAACCCTTGGTTTTATGACTTGTTTTTTTATAGGTATACATTTATTCAGATTATTTTGCACGTGTTTATGAAAATTATCGTAGTTATCATTTACGTTATTGTTTTTGCACAGAATTTCGGCCCAATTGGTTGTTTGTAATTCTTTTTTAAAGTATGACATATTTTTTTCATTGTACTGGCGTTTATATATGCACCATCGGACTCTATCGTCTGTAGGATTTTTATGTATAGAGCAAAGGACTCCAATGTGGTCAGAGAACCCATATTCTTTCAGGATTATTTCTGTTTTGCAATTATGAGAATTGGAAAAAATTAAGTCTATGCACGAAGTGCTGGTACTAGTGACTCTAGTTGGTTTTTTTACTAATTGATGAAAATTGTAGCTGTGCATTATGTTCAGTAAAGTTTGCGTTAGGTTACTATTTTCTAAAACGTTTATATTAAAGTCGCCTCCGAGTAGGATGTTCTTTTTAGTGTTCTTGGTTGTTAATGTTTTTAGAAGATTTTCCAAGGAGCTGAAGAATGTATCCGGATTTCTGTTCTTGTTGGGCCAGTACAAGACAACTAATATTAGATTGAGGCAAGTGATTTCAATTCCACACACCTCAAATGTGAATTCAATTGACATATTTGACAGATCCTGTCGTTCCGTGTAGTTAATGCAGTCTTTAGTAAATATACATACACCACCGCCGTCGTGCACCTGTCGGCAGTAGGACGCTGCACAGTTGTAGTCTTCTAGGATTAATAGATTTTTTTTGGTGTCAGTTATCCATGTTTCTGTTAGACAGATTATTTTTAAGTTATTTTCAGCATGCAACGTAGCTTCAATTAGGTGACGTTTGTTTTTCAGGCTTCTTATATTTTGGTAGAGGATAATTGTTTTATCTTCGAAAGGTTTTGTTTCGAAAGGACTGGTCTGATGGTTTTATTTTGCGGTGTTGATGTTGCTGAGGGTCTTCGGCATTTGATGTGTTGGGGTCTGAGTGTAAATATGTTTGTGAGCTCTGGGTAGGAGTTGTTTCCGAACTTTGTGTAACCAGGGAGTGGTCCTGTTGTGATACATCTGAGGTCATGGGTTTATATTCCTTCCCTTCGATGAAAAGGGTGGAATTCCTTATTGTTGCGTGTTGGCCTTTTTTCCGAGCATTGATCATAATAGTTCTTAATTTTTTTTGTTCCATGAGAGTGTCCTTATCTAAAAGTTCGTTTATAGCTAAGCCAGTGCCTCTTAAGTTACCTTTATTTTTAAGTATGAAGCTCGTCATTTTTTTACTGAGCAATTCAATTTTTAGTGGCCTGCGGTAGCCTTTTTTACCCAGTCCATTTTATAAAGAGAAAGGTGATTACTAAATATAGAGGATAGATGGCGCTGTGCCACGGTAAACATTAGCTCCGTATTAAAACCTAATTTAAAAATCGTAACAAGTGCAAAAGTGAGTGCTCAAGTTAATAATCGTGAATATAACCTTCGAAAATCAAGTGCAAGTGTTATCCATGATAAAAGATAACTGTAAACAAAACCGTAGTCGTTTTTAAATGCTACAAACATTTTAGTGCTACGAATAGTTTTTGGATGGAAAATACAGTTTAAAACGCCTCATATCACCGAGGAACGAACATAAAACATCAATAATCCCTTGGACACAAAAGATACAAAAGTGAAATGTGCATAGAAGTGAATACGTAAAAAATTCTCCACAAAAACCGTTTACGAAAAAATTCACATTCAAAATATCATAACTCTCGATAGAAAGTAGTGACATCTAGTGTACAAGTAGGGCTTTAATTAACAACGCCATCTACAATAGTAATCAAAAACCATTACAATCAACAGCTAAGTAAGTGGTTCCATGCCAAACATGTCGAACATGGAAAAGAGTAAAGCAAATGTAGACAAGCGTCCAAACCAGATGGCGTTAGGGACCTACTCCTGCGCAGGGTGCCTACAGAAGATTAACAAGCCACAATACATGACATGTAAATTATGTAATCATAGATATGACCTTCAATGTGCGAATATTACTACCCAACAATTTGAAAGCAAAATGACTAAGCAAGAAATTACTTCATGGAATTGCCAACTATGCCGTAGCAAAATGCCTAAATCTATAAACTCAAATACCCCAATCCGAAATCACCAACAACAGAACCCTACAGGGAATAAAAATTCCCCACAGCAGCACCCGGAGCCATATGCCTGCAGTGACTTAAATAATATAACCGTCAGAAAAAATACTCCCAGGACAAACACAGACGAAACGGATTTTATATCCGACAGCCAATCGAGTATATTGGGAGACACCCTAGACATCAATAATCAAATAATTTGCCGCGACCAAGACAGAACGCCTCAAACAGAAATTATAATCAAAGAGATAGAAAAACTTCTAGATTTAAAATTAGAGCAAAATAGGTCTACCATGATTCCAGAATTAAAATTAATAATAAAATCAGAGGTACAAAATGCCCTTACCGGAATAGAAAACAAGTTGATGAAAAACATGAACACCCTGAAAACCGACCAAAATATAATGAAAATAGAAATTGATAAATTACAGAAACATATTGAAAATGTAGAGAGCGGAAAAAATATGCTACAAAAAACAATCGAAAAACTTCACAGTGAGATACAACACCTTAAAGAAATCGCATCTAAAGATCTATCAAAACCCAGCCAAAATAAGGAAAAAACCTTCATATTATATGGCGTGCAAGAATATCAACACGTATATTTAGTAATCACCTTTCTCTTTCTGGCTCATCGGGATCGGAGAAAGATAGGTAATTACTGCTATCGTTGTTTCTCTTTCTAACCGGGGGCGATTGCAATGTATGGGCAGCCGCAGGGCTCACCAACTCAAGTGTAATATCTCTATGGAAATGAGTGCAAAAAATGGATATATCGATATTTTAAAAATATCAATATTAGAGTTTGATATATTATATCGAAAAAATATCGATATTTTGATATGTCGATATTTTTTCGATAGATGTAAAAGTATAGATTCTACAGCGGCGATGGAACCTCTAATAATGTATGAGCGAGAGAAGAACCGGACTGAACGTGTCCTACAGTCCCTACAAGGCAATAATAAATGTGTGGTCTTAGGGTAGTAGGATAGTAGGGTAGTAGATTTCGATGGTCAGATCAGACAAATTCAGACAACAGAATCGGTCAACTATCGAATCGAACGTGTATTGTGTATGTACAAAATGTATGGCACGAGTGCCTTCCGATTGTCTGATCAGACTATCGGAACCGACTATCGGAGAGAAAAATCGGACGTCTTTATTGTAGCCCTTATAGTATGGATAAAACTGAAGTTTTACAGTATAGAAGCAGTATTTTATGTCGAGAGTACATAACAATACAAACATATCAGTATAGTAAACCCAACTTAAGATTGAAACGAAAGAGGCGCTGTCGGACGCATTTGACATTCATTTGACCAATCATTGCACACTAGTAACTGACAGATGAATGACCACAACGTACTTATGAATGACTTTTCATTAGTTCCAATTTTTGCCATTTCAGAGATAAGTTGGGCGCACTGTACACGCTTAGTACCTGTCATAATAATATATTGTTTTATAGAATAATTCTCTGTTTCAATCCACGGCTGATCAACATTTTCTACAATAAAATCTTCCGTATGTCTTGCAATAAACAATAAATAGTCTTAAATGAAAATAACGTAAGCTCTTATGTCAGTTTCTTGACCTGGTAACAGTGCGGTGTTGCCAGGTCAAAAAATCTTTAAACTAGTATATCTTATAAACCCCGTGTGCTAGCGAAATGAAATAAATTTCATCTTAGAACTTATAAATTAGATTAAAATCTGACAAAGTTTTATTACTGTACAATTTGGTACCAATTCCCATAGTAAAGTGGCGGGTCTCCTTTAAGTTTTTACAACATCCTTCGAACTTGTCGTAAATCCGTCCGGTATTACCCCAACGCACCTTACTTTAAAATTACGCAAGAACCTTACCTTTTCAGCGACCTCTCGCACGGAAGCGACGGAGGTGCCGTACAGGTTGTCGTTGTACTGGCCGGCCTCTATGAACAGGTGGTTCTGTATGTCGCGCTCCATCTGCTCGCGGCTCGCCACGAAGTGGTAGTCGCGACCGTCCACCTCGTAGTCGCGTCGTGGTCGTGTCGTGTCTGGAAAATGAGTTTTATTTTCCTTAGAAAAACAATGCTTTATTAGAATTTTATTCTATTCGATGGCATCTAAAGGTACGACTGTTAAAATTCGACTTGAAGAAATACTATTTGAGTTATTTTACCAAAATGAGTGAGTGTATCACCCTTCTTCATATTAATACCACACAAAAAAATGTATGCCTGAATTAATAACCAAACTTTTGAGAATACAATTTGAATTTATCTTCCATTAAAAAAAATAACTGCCATATCTCCTCATTCCCACACTCTTGACTCGGTCGTAGTTTTATGATTACAGCAAGCAGACGACGGCTCCCCGACCACCACTAACAAAATACACATAAAAAACTATTATCTGACTCACGAGGTACGCAGCTACCGAACTTGTCTGGGAACTCAGATATGAGATCGTCATTGATTCTGTCCTTGAGTGGTCCCAGGATGATCACCGGCCGGGTGTACGTTATAGTCAGCTGCTGGACTGTCTCATACGACAACACCGTTTCGTCTTGACCTGCAAACATAATATTCACACACTTAGCCCTCACGTAACCCAGCTCGTCAGAGGTGAACGCTAAGTTAGTCGTCGATACGATATCAAATACGTATTTATGGTGTCTAAGTGATTATTTCGTAACAAAACTAGTTTGCGATAAACACCTATTTGTATATAGCGTTACAATACATTCATAAAAGCCACTACGGAGTTTGATGACAGATTATAATTAGACAACAGGTGTTTAGCTCGTATGGATGTATGTTGAGATAGAGACATATGGATTCCTATTAATATTTCGACACTTTAATCACGCGGACTAGCGGCTAATTCTATTGAACCAGCTACATTACTTAAAAATAGGCTTATTTATTATATTGTAAACTAATTTAAATAATATATTTCAATAAGATACATAATTTAGGTATAATAAATCTAAAAACATTTTGATGCCTATTAAAAAATCTACCGCTAGAATAGAAACTAGATCCGGCAAAGAGATAAAAAACGTTGAAAAATTTTGTAAGGAAAATATCACTACGCAATCGCAAGCACTTTACTACTCTATTGAAAAATAAATTTAAAAGTAGACATGATTCTAAAGTATTAGTAAAATGCCTGCATTAAAAAGTATGTAAAAAATTACATGCTTATCGATTTTGACCGCAAATTAAACTAACTCAATATCGAAAACGGATCATCCATCCCGTGCGAAATTAGCGCACGAAAATAATCCTATAAGCGGACTCAAAAACCCTAAATATATTATACAAAAACTGCGTCGTCTAGGCAACAAAAGCTTACAATAAATAAACAGCACATCTAAATTGAAGCAGTAAGAAGTACTTAACTGTAAAAAATCAGCGCAGCATCGTCTATAAAACTGAGAAGCCGGTGATGTATCGCAGAGACGTGTTTAACCCGTCATGCGTGTGGCGTAGAATGCGACAATGCAATGTGTAGAGCGAAGCGCGTACGCCGCGTGCGATGCGTTACGTAAATTTCTACGACAACCAAAACGCTCAATACTTTGTACGTCAAATTGCCGAATAGGTTCAAATACAATTCGATGGATTACATAATTTTTAGAAATTCCAACTAACTTTTGTTACCACATGTAAGGGTAATCAATTAGGTACATCCAGAGAACGACAAATAAACTTAAAATTAATTTTCTTGCAATTTTGAAGAAATTTATTAGTCACATAACAAAAAAATTTAAAAATTTCTATTTTAAGAATACATTTATTATATCAACCAGAATAAAAAATAAAACAAGTAAAGCGTTGGATACGTCACGTCAGTTGATTGAACGTTTCGATAGTCGTACATAAGCACGTAACGCATTCGTGCGCAGTGCGTGCGTAGTTGCGGACTGCATGCGCGCCAAGCGGCGGCAAGTGCGACAGAGGCGGCTCTTGTTTCCTCGTGTGCTTCCAGTGGCCCCACTCTCCCCTCCACAACGACTATTAAGCCTCGAGTCTAATCGATCGAGGCGATTCCGACCTTAACTTAAGAGCGCGGGGTCTCATCGTAATTCTCAGAAATGAATCGATTGACGTGAGCTCGATGGCGAACGTTTGTGTGCGGAGAGGCTATTAATTATCGCGTTGTATGAATTAGAAAATAACAACTAAACATAAAAAAATAATGACAAATAATTGAAAAAAAATCGAGTGTTATTGAAATGAAACTACGTCTCTAATTGATGATCATAACCAGAATGCGGGAGGTAAGGTATCGGCTACGGCACTCGCAAGCTACGCCTCACTCCCAAAACTTACTCTCGTCCTCGAGATAAATTAGCGTTATCTCCTCCATCATGGGAAGTTCCACTCGGTACAAGATTTCCCCTATACGTACAAAAATTAACGTTATATACATTTTCAGAAAATCTACATCTGGCGCATAGAAACTATGCGGAAGAGGTCCATTATGGGAACGCATCAGTCAATAATCTTAATGGGGGCGATAGATGTTCTTAAACGTTCGGTTTGTAACTCGGAATTTCAGCAATATTTACTACGATTTAATGAGTAGCGCTTTTTAAATTAAACAGCAAATAAAAATGCCAGGTTGATAACTCGATGATTCGTTTAGTATTGCTTCAGTTAGGCAACTAGAAGCACGGGAGACGGGCCAGCGTCGTAAACCAATCGGTGATTCCTCTGCGACCAAACACGTACATAACTACGACACGATGGCGCCGAACCAATCAGCGATGCAGTCTCCTCTCAAACCACAGCGCTGCGCGGTCATTTATGTTATGTCACAATACATACAAACGTTTTAATTCGCTTGCCAATAATTTATCAAGATCATATATTTGAAATTGACTAAATACTATTAATATTTTAGTGATTCTAAATTTAAATACATGCAGGTCATTTGGAACAGCTTTTAATTTCGAATGACATAGTTAGAAATTACAGAATATTTTAGGCATTGTTTAATATTTTGGTAACCAACCAATTTTACCTTTATCATTTTTTTATTAGTAAAAAAGAAATTGTCACAGACGATGTGGTTAGAGAGCAGACGGTACAATCTAGCTAACAAACAATTGAGCACATCGCTTTTCCTCTGGCCGCATACATCGTATCATTTGAGAAGCAACAGTTATGTAACGCTGATACTCAGATATATAACTATACCTCTATTATTAAAAAAGCATCACCATGCTTTTCCACAGACACTACAAGCGGTAACTTACACTGATCCGGAACATTCTTAACAATATTATAATCGAGGGAAAACAATTACATAAATACGTACAATAAACATATACTATGTTTATAATGAGAAATATTATAGTTATATATACTTGTGTTGGTCATTTTTCTGATAAGTCAGATTGCACTGACTAAACTAAATGTCTCAGTAACATTAATTTATTAAAACATGTATGTCAGTTAAATTTAAGTTACCAGTATGGTAACATTAATTTATTCATAAGATGCTTGATCTTAATACTAAACTCTATTTCTATAAAAATAATCTAGCCTACAGAGAAAAAAACCCTCTTACCCATCCCTGCTGCAACGCATCAATTACAACAAAATAAATTAATTTAACTTATAATTGAACTCATTTATAAATTCTAGTCCTATTACTAATTTAAAATGTTTGGAGACTAATGCCAACATTATAATTTCATATTAATTAATGTTGAGCTACGTTTAAAAATAACTGTTATGGACTCATAACTGAAAACAGGCTAACCAGTGTGATAAATATACACCAGTGTTGTAAAAGCGTTTGTTACCAATAAAACCAATCCCAGTTTCCATAAATCACAATACACTGGAAGTTTGTCCATTCCCATATCCAATGCGAGTACAGTTAGAAAAAGCGCATAGCCCCCAATGTAAAAATGACCTTTATATTTATATTATATAGTGGTTATTGGCAGTCGTATGAAAGGAATGCGTATTACATGTCGAGACCTTATCGATCGCAGTAAAAGTCGCGGGATTCATGCTACTACAGGTATACCATAACAACTCAATGGTTCATAATATTATACCATACATTAATTTTACTATAGGTAATATTTACTACGTACACTACAATAAAATATTACTAAATTCAAATCGACTGTATCTCTCAAGTGCTTCAATACCAAAAGGTTATAACTACACTAATTAAAAAATACAAAAAAATATCTTTAACATTTTGTATGCAAGGAATTTCGTAAGTAGCATTCAAAATTCGGTACAATTAAATACAATTACGTACCATACAATCAGACCTTCGTACGAGTGTTTTCATTAGATAATTATCTTTATAATAGCCCACGATCGATAAGAAAACGTTCGATATAATGACCTACAGACGAAAACAGCGAGATAGCAGAAGTAGTAAATAATAATGGGAACACAAATAGTGCACTCACCGTCCGCATTAGTGTCCTCTTGTGTGTAACAAAGCATGAAAGCTGTAACAAAATGTGTGTATTATAGATTTGCCTGATTAATACACAATCTGCTTAAACATTGTATAGGCGGGGCGGGATTAGTACATCGGATCTTTAAAAATTAACATTAGTGACATTGTAATTCCAAAAACATGTAAAAATATATGATATTAATTCTCATAATGTTTTAACACCCCCAGAGTTAAGAGGCAATAAGCAGACAAAAGTTTTAATTGAAGGCCTTTTTTAGACATCTGCGAAAAAATAAAATACTTTCAGATTATACACGAGAAAAAAATACGATGTATTCCCCTTTTTCTTTAATTTCAATATTTGTATATGGCACACAGTTACGATCTTAAAAAGAAAAAGACAATGTCAAACAGGTTGTCCAGTAAAATTATTTAACCACAATGGCAGGATTATTCAAGAAAATATAATTTATTTAAAATTGCGTGTACTGTAATTAGGGCAAACAAGTCCTAAATTTCGGAGAGAAAAATGTTATTCCCAGTAATAACAGCCACAAGAAGGTACAACTTACTTAATTAAATTCATTGAGATTTAATGCTGGATAATTTCTCAAAATAAAAATGAATATTGTTTAATAAACATAAAATGTTTCATGTAGTCTTATTATTTGTATTCTTTAACTACATGTAATTGGCACACGAGAATAATATATTATTGGACAAACCTGCATAATATTTCACAAATATTTATCCAAATTGGCATTCTCAAGACTTATTAGTTTACATTTCAAATCTTCAGGAAGAAATAATTTTGAAAATATAATATGTGATTGTGAAGTGTATAATGTGTCGTTTGTATAAAAAGTTAAAAGTCAATATACAACAATATGTAACAACAGAATTGGAGTATGATGGTTCCCACTTGCCCCTTCAAACAGAAAGAAATGTAAAATTTTTACAACTTTTTAGCACACTATTTTGGTTTATCAAAGTTTTTAACATTACTACTACTAGCAATTATTAACAACTTGGTATTGCATGGCGATTTGGCGTTAGCACCAATTTCAATTACTGTTACAGACACCATGCGAACGGCTCATGGTTTCTATCCTACACCAAACTAGTGCAGAATGATCATTTTTGTGCCTGAGTTTGAATAGCAAGGCAGGCGACATCTGTCTGCCTGTCTGCCTGTGCGTCTTTGGTGCAATGTTTTTATTATAGTGACTAAAGTGCATTGTCCCTCGTGTGACTCGAAAACATAAACCTGCCCTCGCTTCGCTTCAATATAATAATAATTCAAATTTAAACATTTACTTAACAGACAAATTTGTGTTTATTGGACTTAAGTTGATTGTCTATTTATGATTTACTAGTAAATCCGCCCTCGCTTCGCTTCGGGAAACCAGTCCCTTTTTTTTTTTTTTTTTATAGCCTAAGCAGGCAAACGAGCAGACGGGTCACCTGATGGTCAGTGATCACCGTCGCCCATGGACATTGGCAACACCAGGGGCGCCACCAACGCGTTGCCGGCCTCGAAGGAAGCGATAGACCCGCTTCTTGAAGGTCCCCATGTCATAGCACTGTGGGAACACTGAGGGATGAAGTTCGTTCCACAGTTTACACGTACGCGGTAAAAAATGACGTGAAAATCGAACTGTGGACGAACGCCAGGTATCCAGGTGGTGTTGATGGAACCTGGCTTTATCCCGTGAAGTGAGTGAAGGAACATTCCCCGTTATACAGACGGTAGAAGACACAGAGAGAGCCCACATCTCTCCGCAGTTCGAGTGGATCTAAACCGTCTGTGAGCTTGGGATCGTCGACAAGACGAACAGCTCGCCGTTGGATACGGTTAAAAGGGTCCACTTGGCAAGCCGGGGCCCCAGCCCAAAGGTGGGAGCAGTACTCCATGTGAGGTCGGACTTGTGCTTTATAAAGCAACATCCTATGCTCGGACATGAAGTACCGCTTAGCTCTATAGAGCACCCCTAACTTCTTTGAAGCCAGTTTAGCCTTACCCACCAAGTGGTCCCGAAACTGAACATCATTCGAAATGTCGACACCTAGGATCCCAATGCTCGTAGAGATGTTAAGGTAAGTATCCCTTCAAAAATCTCTATAAATTTTAGCAATTTATGTTATTCCGATGTCTAAGCTATATTACTGCAAAGTTTCATGAAAATCCGTTCAGTAGTTATTGCATGAAAGAGTAACAAACAAACACACACACACTCACTCACATACATCCTTACAAACTTTCGCATTTATAATATTAGTAGGAGTAGGAAGTAGGATATACGTCTATCCCAGCAATTTATCTTCATAACGAATTTTTACACTAAATGTTAGATGGAGTTATTTCCTAACGAATTTTTCACATTAAATGTTAGATGGGAGTTATTATAAATAATTTTATTTAATTTACCCATATACTTATTTGATGAAATAAATTAAAACTTTACTAACATATATCAGTAAGAAATACAACAGGTGTATATCCAGAAGAAACGCACAAACAGAAAATAGACAGATATAGACTTTAATAATTATTATGGAAACTACCTAATAAATAACCCCAAGAACAATTTTTCTCACACACCTTCCATGTAGATAAATCGATCAGTTACAGTTATGTACAGATATATAAAGAGTCGTGAATAGTGCGTGTGAGTTATACGTGTTGGCCCAACAGAGAACAGAATGTGTACACTGTGGTCGCGTTAGATATGGAATTATCTTTCACCGCTAAAAGCAATTTATTACCTGTACTCAAAGTTCAAGTTTGAGTGTAACAACAAAGTTCAAGTTTGTGTGTTAATCACAGAGGCGGAAAGCGCCGGGCATTTGTGCGGGATACAATTAAAACATATTCCGTATCAAACGCGACTCAGTATAGATGGTGAGATGAAGTATAATAAAGGCGAGTACTCACGCTCTTGGTCCGAACCGTCTTCCGACTTGCCGTCCTCTCGGCTCTTCATGAACGGGAACTTTCTGCTGAACGACAGCGATTTCTTTTTCCTTTCTAAGGTCGACTGGCTCTGAAATTCATGTTTAAAAAGTAAATCACACTACAATACTACAACGCGATAGAGCTAAGACTATTTGAAGGAATTTTTTAACTTGGTCACTGAGCTTGGTACCTACTAGTTTGTTATTTTGAAGATTTTTTTGTATAACAGCTACATCTTGGTCAAATTAACAAGTTTATGAATAACTTTATTTTTGAATGGTAATGCGTATAGTTGGCTGCACTTGGCTAACAAATTAAAAGAACCCGAAAAAAACTCAATTTCAGCCAAAGATGTGACTGACGAAATACTGTTCGTTTGACATAAGTTGATTGTCTATTTACGATTTATGTGAAGTCTATATTATAGCGATTTTTAAGAATAATCCGTTTAAAAGCCAACGAACGAGTCACTTAATTTCATGAGACTATCGGTATATATCTGAGTTAGCACACACATAGCAAAATAAAAATGCAATGTAAACAGGTGTCCTCACCGTGCTTACGGGCGTCCCTTGTCCCTGGAACTTGACTTGTCGGTCTCTCGCCCGCTGCTTGCGCTCCCATCGCCGCTTCGACGGGATTATTCCTATCGCGTCCGGGTCTGTCGTGTCTAGCCGCCTGTTTAAATTCAATTTAAACAATTTTTCCCATATTTTATTTAATACTTCAAATCAAAAATTCACATTATATTTGAGGGTATTACAGCGTTAATGCCGAAACTGACTTATCGACTTCATTTTTTACAAAAATGTATAAATTTACGTTATGTATTTTTTTTGCAGTTAACTTGCTTGCGCAAGTCAACAATGCAATACCTATTATTTTATCTTCAAGAAACTCATTCAAAAAAATCTAAATTTTTCAATTAAGAAAATACGTTTAACACTGTACATAATTCAGATTATTAGGACTTTTATTTGACCCATTCAAATAAAGATTCTGATAGCATAAAAAATAGCATTTACCTGGCCTGCCACCATTCGTCGTCAGATGCATTAGTCACGTGTAAAATATCGCCATATCGGAATGGCAGTCCTCGGGAAGGCAAGCCGTCATCTTTCACCGGATCATAGTCAAATAATGCTCTGAAATTACAAAATGCCCGTTACAATCAGATGACCCAGTCACCAGTGAATTGTATTGAGTCAATTACATAAGGTCTTCGTTTGCAGACGTATAATATGGCAGCTCATGACAATTGATGACCAATTTAAAGGCTGCTAGAAATTTCTTTCAGAAACACGGACCCAAATCTTTAACTTTAAATTTAGATTGTATTATTAGGAACAAAAAAATCAAAAATTTTTATTTGAATATAGTATAGGTAGTAAACTGTGTATTAATGAAACCATTACGAACCTTACATAAAGTGATCGTTTCTGAGACGTCCTCAATAATGTGTGGTTTTGTTTCAGTTCATTGATACGCGCTTCGAATTTGTTGTACTCTTGAGGCCTGTACACTACTGTCAGCTTTACATTCTGTCCTGTTCCCTGTCAAAACATATTATACGTAAATTAGAGGTCTGGAGGTTTCATTTTAGTACCATAGACGATATATCATATCAATATCTATAAAAGGTAAATGAACAGACGAGACAATCAAAATGATGGTAAGTGATTACCGTCGCCCATTTACTACAGCTTTAAAAACGTTTCCAACGCATTGCTGACGAAGAAAAATTGATAAGTGAACCAGTTCATAAAATAACCCAAGTTGTATAAATTATGTGTTAAAAACAAGTTACCTACTGTGAATACATAATCATGGGTTTATTGAATTTTTGTAAATGGCACCTATTATATTCTATCGTGGACTATTAAGAATTTATTTACTTCAAGTTCAATTGATACGAAAATGTTTACTAGTTGATGTTTGTACTAAAGAAACTAGATTTTTTATTTATTTGTTTACGTAAACAAGTTGCTTTAACCTTGCAGACCTAACTTAATCTCTTACGTTGCACTTGGTTAGTGATTCAATACGTTATTATTCTATATTCAGCTTTGTTAACTGATTTTATATATGCTAAATATTGATATTATCAATACCCATTCAATGAGAAGGTCAACATTGTTAAACAATCATAAATACTTCAACACAGATTTGTGGTATTTACTATTTGTTGAGTGTTGAAACTGAATTCAATTTGCGTCAATTAATTATTTGAAAATCACGGAAAGTTTGTTCCACTTCTGCACTTCTTGGATTACACGAAAATTTTAACATCAAATTTATGTAAATAGGTACTTCTTTTCGTATTGCTTATGACATTTTAACGCGTATATACTTGAATGGAAAAACTTAGGTACATTCCATGATTATAATTAATAATGTACTACTATGTTAATGTAATGGAAGTAAAATTAAATATTCATTGATTCATTGTTCAATGGATGTTTATCGTAGGATGTTGTTTCAACTACTACAAACTACAAATACGAGCATTGCGATCCTGTGATAAGCACATATGATAATGGGAGATAGGTACAAATATACATGGCATTCAATAGACACACCAACATTTACATAACACGAATCACATCTGTTGAATAAATCATATTGCATGTACCATCAATTAGGTAAGCAATTGGTTGTGTAACCGTTCGAATATGCATGGCACACCATGAAATGCGCACTAACGACAATTTTATTATCACTACACATTCCATCCAAACACAGCCTTGTTGTTAAAAGTTTAATGTTTTTGGAGCAGTCAATGTATAAATATAAAACTTCCTTTACTAAGTGCCTGACTGATGGACAACGCACAGCCGAAAATTCCAAACGCAAGAAGTTGAAATTAGGTATGCATGTTCCTAGGGGAGTGTAGGAGAGCACTGAGAGAGGGTTTTCGAAATTTTACCCAAAAGGGGAAAAAGGGTATAAAGCGAAACAAAAATTCTACCTGGGCGAAGTCGTGGGAGAAAGCTCATTTCGTATTAGATATTTGTTTTATGACGCACTGAAATTTTTAAAATTTTGCTACATCTGTATGCCTACATTTCCCGCTATAACTGAAGAACGGTTTAATCGATCTGCATGTCCATTGGGTACGGTTAAAACACAATCTTGCGAATTTAACGGTGTATATTAATTTTAAATATTTTTAAAACGCACAAGGAAACGTGTAACTGCCAATGTTGTACAATACAAATTATACAATAGCGTAACTGTTAACTAACCTAACTAACCTGTTTCTTGTGAACAGTTACTGACTGTTTCTCCTAAGACTTTACACAGTCTAAAGGACTGCGCACATTACAACGACTCCACGCCAACGCGGTTACGGAGCAACTCAAATGTAAGCATTCAATTATGATCCTTATATCTTAGGCGTCACGGTTGAATTTCGAGTGTGAACGGCGTCGGTGAGCAGAGGGTGGGGAGTAGTCCACGTTTTCTAAGTGTACACTCGAAATTCAACCGTAACGCCTAAGATATAAGGATCATAATTGAATGCTTACATTTGAGTTGCTCCGTAACCGCGTTGGCGTGGAGTCGTTGTAATGTGCGAAGTCCTTAATGGTACGGGAGCCGACGATGCTAAATGTGTACTTACTCGAGCGTCATAGAGACCTATTGGGTTGCAAAGGTTAGATGATAAGGAGAAAAAAATGTTATATAATGTATACCTTTTCATCGGTGGGGGAAGCGGCTATAGATTTTTAAATATGTAAAAAAAAACTGCCGCATGGACATACTCGAGCGCGTCAGATATTGATACCATCAATGGCCTACGTATTTTTAATAATGTATGTATGTTAATCTGACCGTTTGCATGGTGGGGGTGATCGTACGTAAGGGTTGAAAATGAAAAAAAAAATTTAATCGAGCGCGTCAGATTTTCTAAGGGGGTGTTAAGTGCACCAAAAAAAAGCTCTAATTCAATAATCTGACGATTTGGATGTGACCCAAACTCGCAGCCATTATACTAATATGCAAAAAAAAATCGCCATTTTGAAATACTCAAGCGCGTCAGATTAAGATATATATGGTTCATCTTTATGTCCTAGACTTGCTGTCTCTTAATCTGACGATTATCTAGAAGGATTTCCCTAATCTGCCAAAAAAAAATTAAATCATTGAACTTAATTAATAGAAAAGCTCAGGAAATAGCATGCAAATAAAAAAGTGTATGTTTTTAAGTAGAATACTTGTATTTACATAATATAAGGGCCGTAATATCACTCATAGTTTAAACTATGCTTCAGAGTTTAGTCACGAATTATATTTTCTTAATATCAACGGTAGATAATCGATCAAGTCCAGTTTAAATTATTTAAACTCTCCCGAAGGTTGGTTAAAAACCTCCTTGTGAGATTAACCTTTCGTTTAATTTGACGTTTCTTCAAGATAGTTTTTGAGTTATTCATAATCATAATAATGTGTATTGAATTTATGGTAGTTGCCTCATAACTTTTGACTGGGTATTCCGATTTTTATAATTTTTTTTTTATTCGGAAGCTGGTGCTTGGCTTGTGATATTGTATAAATTTGAGCGACCTCTAATGGGCACTTTTTGAGTTATTTTTAATAATGTGTGTTTATGGTCGCTACGCTACCTCATAACTTTTTACTGAGAATTTAAATTTTCATCCTTTCATCCTTTTTTTAATCGAAAGCTCGTCGTATGTTTTCGTATAAATTTGAGCGAAATCTGACGGGTACTTTTTGATTTATCTCTACTTATCGATTTTGAACATTAAACTTTAATGACGAATTTTTGTTATTTCGGCTCTTATAAATCGTCAGATTATATATTTTTCGTTATCCTTGAATCATTTCCTTCAAAATAAATAAAAAATTAGCCACGCTCGAGAATGTCAAGATGGCGTTTTTTTAACAACTTTGTAGCCCTCCCCTTTCATTGCGTCATTCTCAAATTGTCAGATTAGTGGAATACACACTTAACTCACCGTACCTTAATCTGACGCGCTCGAGAATGTCTGATGATCAATTTTTTTTTACTAATCTGATCCTTTATTCTTGAGGCGCGGCCTCATATATGGGGCTCATATTTGGTGGAGCTATTTAACTGGGTGCCAGGTACCTCCTGTACCTTAATCTGACGCGCTCGAGTAAATCCAAGAATCCCCTCTTGGGCTCCACAGCTATAAAGAACTGTTTTAATAATGAAATAGTGTTAAACCTTATAATTAAAACGATGGGGGTCAGGGCACCCTTGACTATTCCACTGCTATCACCATTATCAAAAGATGTTCAATGATAAACATAATCTAATGGGCTCTATTGTAAGAGGCAATGCAATTAATTGTAACTATGTCATTAACATAGCTGAGGTTATTCAATGTCGTTTTAATTTGTTTGTGTCATATCTACTACCTACACAGTGCTACCAAATTGATAGACCACAAAAAATATTCTTGCGGTTTATTGAATGATTCATAGATAATTTTGTTGATTCATACAAATCGCACTACTAGTCATTATAGTTCTATTTTAGAAAATGTACTTACATAAAAATATACAATAAATTCGAAATGGTGACATATTAAACTTATACATTAAAGGGGATCCGCCAAAATTGACCCAGGCCCGGCGCCAAAGCAATGTATCTCAGTTTTTAGAGTAAATATAGTAAAAATATTGTATATATTCGGTCTTCCTAAGTTTTTTTTGCCCGTTGAATTTTCATAGGCGCTCTATGTAAAAAGTACATTTTTAAGAGAAACGTCATTATATTCATTGTACTATACCATTGTAATAATGTGATTATGGCATATAAGCATGTATACATTATATTTACATATTTTTCATTTTCAGTTATATTTTTATTTAGAAAAAAATTAACTATGAAAGAATTACCTAGAAGTTCGAAACTATGAAAATGTGGAAAATAATGGACTATGAAAAATTGCAAATAAAAGTTATTTCAATATAATATACATGCTTATATGCCATAATCACAGTATTACAATGGTATTGTACAATGAATAATGACGTTTCTCTTAAAATATATTTTTTACATAGAGCGCCTATGAAAATTCAATGGGCAAAAAAAATATGTTAGCATGTGAATTTAGCAAAACCGAATATATACAAGAGACCAGGTGGACTGACGACCTGAAGAAGACGGCGGGCATCCGCTGGATTCAACGGGCTCAGGACAGGGTAGAGTGGCGCCAATTAGGGGAGGCCTACGTCCAACAGTGGACATCGAAAGGCTGATGGATGGATGGATGGATGAATATATACAATATTTTTACTATATTTACTCTAAAAACTGACATACATTGCTTTAGCGCCGGGCCTGGGTTTTTTTTGTATGGGATTTGGCGGATCTCCTTTCGTATTTGTTATCTAATAAAAACATGAATTTACTTGATACCTAAACTAGCGGCACGCTATGATGGCCGGTTTGACGTTTGTCCGCTCATGAAGTTCCGTATTAATTGATAACGACTTTGAAGGAAATAATTGTATTACTTTATTGACGATAGTGATGTGCAGAGATTCATAAATTTTATCGAATGTAGTTTTAGGTTTAGGACTCAAAATTTATTTATTAAATTGATTTCTAAAATGTATACAAGTGTAGAAAAATCAGTTTGCACCATTTAAGGGGTGAATGTACTTGTGAATATGAACAATTTTCACTATGTGGACAAACCTCTGAAATCGCAAAAAAATATCAGCTGTTTCATACAAAAGGTAAAATTTTTATTTTTATATGATATATACCACAACTCGGCATTTGGTTTTCTAAATTGAAAATTTTTAAAAATGGAATCTAATACGATCGTCACATAGGATCGCTGGCTAGCACAACTACTACCTCCGGCAAACTCGCGTCAATGCTCAATGCAAAACAAAGCAGTTTCGAATTGACGTTGCTTCGAAAAGTATAAACTGTCAGTGCAATGCGATTGTGATATAGTTTTGACCTGGCTTTGGATTTCAAATATTGATACTGCATTACTGTTGACCCTTGCTCGTTAATTTGGACTCTGTTCAAGCCCTTTGTTGTGGATTTCGTCGATATGACCGAACGTACGCAGAGAACTGTTCTAAATAGTCAGACACGTGAGTTCGTAATACGCCTTCGTAACTATTTCGATCGTGAAGCTCAAAATGGAGGGCCAATTTTACCTATAACGTCAGTGGTTGAACGCGTAGCTGATGCGCTTAATATTGGACAACGAACTGTTAGACGGATAACTAAAGAAAAATATGGCGAGACTGGCACAGAAGAAAATAAACTTCACACACCAAAAAAGAGAAAACGAGCAAAACCAGTCGTAGGCATCGATAGCTTTGATGCCGATGCTATCCGAAGACATGTTTACGGCTACTATTTACAGAAGGAGTATCCAACAAGAAAAAAGTTGGTGCATTCACTGAAGGAAGCTGGATTATTCTTCGGTGGGGAAAGTTCTTTAACGAAGATTTTGAAGACCATTGGATTTCGATACAAAAAATGTAACAAACGCAAAATATTGATGGAAAGATGAAAGATTTGATATAGCGATGGCAAGGTATACTTTTTTACGGCAAGTGAAAGAAATCAAAAATTGGCAAAATGTTGTGTTCTTGGATGAAACATGGCTTAATGCTAACCATATTGTAGGCCGTTCTTGGAACGATGACACAGCAGCATCTACTTCCAAAGTTCCTGTAGGAAAAGGATCGCGACTTATAATTTGTCACGCCGGAACCATCAACGGGTTTGTCGAAGGTTCTCTCATGGCTTTTGCGTCAAAAACCACTGGAGACTATCATGAAGACATGAATGGAGAAAAGTTTACTGAATGGTTTACCTCAATGTTGTGTAGCCTCCCTGAACCATCTATTATAATTATGGACAACGCCCCATACCACTCGATGCAAATTGACAAGCCACCTGCCCAATCCCAAAAGAAAGCTGATATCGTCGCATGGCTTCGTAAAAATGGCGTAGATGCAAACATGAATATGTTAAAAGCGGAATTAGTACGTCTTTTAAAAGAAAACAAATCAACCAAGATCCGATACGTCATTGACGAAATAGCATTAGAACATGGGCACAGAGTTATACGGTTACCGCCTTACCATTGTGAGTATAATGCGATTGAGTTGGTGTGGGCTCAAATTAAGGGATATGCTGCAAGACACAATACAGAACCCCCATTTACCACAAAAAAAATGCTAAAATTATTAGAAGAAGCTTGTGAACATGTGACTAAAGGAGACTGGGAAAAGGTTGTGAATAGAACTGTTAAATTAATAAGGGAAGATTATGAAAGAGATGTGAAAATAGATAATATTATAGAAAACGAACATATAATTATTAATGTAGGTGATGATAGCAGTGACGACAATGAAAATAGTAGTATGGACGAATCTGATTAATTATGGCCTTTTGTGGCACCTTTTTTGGTATCTTTTGTATTCATATGTTTCTTGTGTGCATATAAAGTATGTATATTCATTTTCATTCAAATATTCAGTTCGTTCAAATAAATTAAATAAACATTTACATTTTTGTTTTATTAAACCTATTTAATCAGGTACAAAAACAAAACTTAATTGTTTTTTGTTCGAGAATAAATTGACATTCCACATCACTGTTGTAATGTGTCAAACCGGCCATCATAGCGTGCCGCTAGTGTAGGTACATACAGTACGCGACATGTCGACATGGCAGTCGGGGTATGAGGTGAGACGCGGGGGAAGTGACACCCCGCATACCGCACGTCACCCGCGCGCTCCTTAGAATTAATGCTGCGCGAGCCGATATCGACCGCATTTATCGATTGTAATCTCACTCACATTGTGATTGTGATGAATAAAATATTCTTATTCTATAACAAAATAGTTGTAAATCTTCTTACTAGCTCATAATATCTTATCAACATGAATTTTTTTGAAATATTTACTTGTCTGTCTATAAACAATATTAATTTTAGTGTAACTGTAGTCATAAGTGCTAGTACCACAATAGCCGAAACTGAATAAATTTGATTAATTTACATTTTACTTATAATAAACCTTCTTTTATTAATGCTACGCTTATTTTGTCGCGTGGAAAAAATATCGATATAAATCTAACCTATGTGAAGCCACATCACTTGAAAAATGCCATGTCAACCTGTCGCGTACTATACCTCCTAATATGGATTACTTAAATCCAAAGTTTAATGGCTGACCACAAACCGATGTGCTCTAAAATTAATTAAGTAAGCTATGTACCTAAAAGCTTTTCCTTGTTTAAAGTAAACACCGTCGTGTAATTAAACGTGCTCTGTTATTCGAAACCTTTAAAAACCGATTATCACAATATTGATTATTGCTAACCTTCAACGCCTTAAGAACTTTGGTATATCGCTTTACCATGGCCCCCTAGTAAGATATGATTTGAAACCATTAGAAACTAGTAATACAGTACTGGTTACTCTCAAAGCCTTACTACCCATTTGTGCGCCGCGATTATTACACCCGCATGTTGCCCCAAAAGACGAAAACCGTTAAAAACCGGTATCGTAATACCGGTTACTCACTTCCATCACCTTATAGCAATTCCATTCAACGCATTTCCAAAGCCCCCTTGTCACAGAACATCCAACTTCAAAACCGTTAAAAACCGGTATCACGAAACCGGTACTCACCTTTAACGCCTTCGCCGCCTGCTCGTGCGTCGCGTGCGTTATATCGGTATCGTTGACGGCGAGCAGCCGGTCGCCGCGGCGCAGCTCGCCCGAGCGCTCGGCCGGCCCGCCCGCCAGCAGGAACGACACGTAGATACCGTGCCCGTCCTCGCCGCCCACTATGTTGAAGCCTAGACCCTGGGGATAGAGGGTGGGTGGTGAGTACGTGTGAAAATCGCAGTGGCTAGCTAGCTTTGGTGTATTTGCTTAAGGAGTTTGCGTATCACTAAGGGTCAATTTACATTGCCGCGGAATGGAATGGAAGCGAATTTTTGCAACGAAATTCTACATAGCATAATGAACTTTATATCAATTGTGTAAGGTACAAACTAAAGACGAGCCGAAAAAGAGGGAATTCTCGAGAATGCGCGGGGATTCCCCGGAAGACGCGCGACTTCTTTTTCGGCTCGTCTTTAGTTTGTACCTTACACAATTGATATAAAGTTCATTATGCTATGTAGAATTTCGTTGCAAAAATTCGCTTCCATTCCTTTCCGCGGCAATGTAAATTGACCCTAAGGGTATACCCATGAGTATTAAAATGCACTGTAATTTCAAGTGGCCAATTAATTAACGGTGGCCAATAACACCTCAGTTTTCCCTACCTGTTTATTTTTCATTTGTAACAAGGTTTTCAGTATGTTATTTTTTACTCTGTTGGGTATTCTAAATATCATAAATATGTCAGTGTATGTGCATTCGTGGACATAGCATTAGCACAATGGATGTGCGTACGCATGCGCACTTGTTATTCACACACGTCAGAATTAATATGTCTATGGATATTAGAATACGCCCGTACATAATGTAGGAGTATCTGCTAAATTTGAATTCAAAACTTCCCTAGAATTAATAATGGAATGACATGTAGGTAATAATCTAAATTATAGAAAATAGTGTTATCCAAATATAGTATGTCCCCTCCATTCATTCAGTGGGTATGCAGAAAGTAAGTTCTATCATTGTTGAAGATCGTTTCATCATTTAATTAAACAGTACCAAAATGGAGTATTTCAGAATATTTTGCTGTAATTAATGGTCAGCAACCATACCTGAGGACCTTTCTCTAACTCCACGACTCGCGGCTCCTCATTGCTGTCCGTTACGTCCTCACGCCGTAGGGAATTCGCCGTGCTCGATGCTGAACATACAAAAAATAAGTCATTTGCAAAAAATAATTAACTTTTATTTTAACTTTGGACGGAATAAATATCAATATACATACATATTTTTTTTGCTTAAAATAACTCATTTAAATACAATATGTTATTTATCTCTTTGACAGCAATTAAAAGCAATAACTGTGTTTCATCTCATCAATAAATAGGTTAATTATTACTATCAAATTACAATTATAATCCATAATGTATTACGTGAATATTACCAATATTTTAATGTTTAGTGAAATGTGGGGAGCAAATAATAATATAAAATTTATGGTTTCCCATTTCCAGATGCCTGATCTGCTAATTTGTTTTTACTTAGGTACAAAGGGTTAATCATTATCAAATTAATTAATATAACTATAGCCAACTTACAAGCCAAATTATCATCGCTAACCACCTTTTCAAATAAATATATAATAAATTTATAAAAATTCATAATCAACATTGGTGGACTATGTATATAACAGTGGTAAAATTTACTTAAAACTCACGTGTATTAGCTCGGGAAGTCCGCGGGGACGGCTGCCCGTGCCGCGGGCCAGGTATGAGGACTAACAGCACTCGCTCGCCTGAAGCCTTCAGCGCGCTCACAGCATCCTCGTGAGTCACGTTGTCCAAGTCTACGTCGCCTTTCTGTAGCAAACATTTTGATGATACATTCCTTGTTGTAAAGTCCAATTTAATTCCATACTTTCTCACTTGCACTTCCATATTTTATTTTTCTATTTTTCAGATAAATGACTGTTCTAGGCCGTAAAGGAACTATGGACCCCTCACTTCACAGTCAGGGTCATAATGAACTAGATATGACGTTGAAGACATCTTTAAGTAGTGACTTTGTAGATTGCATTAACATTGTTTCGATTGAAGTGTTTGACAATATAACTTGTGAAATTTTTACCATCAAGTCAAAATAAGCGGAAGTGTAAATGTAGAATGTATGTAAATAATATACGGTGTGATTAAATTACTTCTACTAATACCATGCACTTCTGTAAGTGACTATTTATCCATTTATAGCAGCCTTGTTATATTCATTAAAAAAGTAAATAAAAATTACTTACAGAAGTATTTTTAACCATAAGCAGCTTATCCCCAACCCTTAGTCTGCCATCTCGATGCGCCGCACCTCCAGCCATTATTTTTGTGACGTAAATACCATTATCACCAGGTATGTGTTGGTTGCCAACACCCCCCGCTATGCTGAACCCTAGCCCCGAACCACCTTTAACCAGTTCAATTTCAACCGGCTCCTCCTTTGTAGATATAGACAAGTGGGACATATTTCGATTGTCATCAGTTACGCGACGTTTTACTTTCTGTAAAGAATATTTCATCACTTAGCAGATGTCATTGAACTTTACAAGGTAAATGCAAAGTGTGTTACATAATTCAATGCTTACCAGTTTCACAGTATTGCCAGCCTTTTTCAAAGCGTCTACAGCTTCTGCATGTGTTACATTTTCAACGGATGTGTCATTAACCTGTTTCGGAAAATAGGTCAATGTTGAAATGTCAATACTGTTTACGTTTAGTATAGTTATGTACATACAATATCCTCATTCAATTTGAAATATTTGTTCACGAAATATTAGAATTAAAATAGGACTTTTTTTGTTTCTTGCCACAGATATTGTGACAAATTGAAGGATGTCTCAATAATTTCGGTCAAGCCAAGATTTCACTTTTTTTGTTGAAGAGAAATAGTAGATTGTATTACAAGGGTGCAAAGTAATATTTTTTCGGCGAGGGCGCTTTTTTGAATTCTAGCAGAATCCTGAACGTAGCGAGGGATTCAAAGTATGTCGCCCGAGCCAAAAATATTTGCTCCCGAGTGATAAGGGGATGAAAAGTAGAGTGTACTTTTCATCCCCCCCTATGAGAAAATAAAAGGCGCCTCAAATTCAGGAATAATACTGTCACAGTCACTAAACTGACTAAACCGACTAACCCGACTAACCCGACTTACCCGACTTACCCGACTAACCCGACTAACCCGACTAACCCGACTAACCCGACTATTATTTAAATAACGGGCAGGAAAAGTTATATGAAAATTCATTCCCGCCCGCTAAATAGAAAACACCAACTTTGGATCCCCTTAAGACCGAACCAAGTCGTCTTTTTCGAATAGGTGGGATGAAAAAACATTTTCTTTACAATTTATTTTAGTCACAGTTATTCTATTACTTAATTCATTATTAAAACTATACTTGATTAAAATATATACAATAATTTCTAAATTAGATAATCAATTTAGAGTTAAAATATTTCAACCCTAAAATTTTGTGACATCATTTTGAATATGATTGTCACACATAAATCTAAATTACTATTAATCTATTATAAATGTATGACATATTACACACTTTGCCACAATTCCCATAACAATTTTTTTACACAAACTAACAGGTAACTTATTGTTTTCTTAATCATAGTAAAACAATAAGTTACCAAATTAAGTATATTAAAAGTATAAGACATGATATTCTCAAAAAACTTACTTGTAATATGGCATCATTAATTTGTAATAGACTGGCAGCAGCGGCACCTCCAGGTATGAGTTTTGTGACATATATGAGGGGGTCGTCAGCTACATGTGGGTTGTCGGAGCCTCCCGCAATGCTGAAGCCCAGGCCAGCGCCTCCTGACCGCGACAACACCACTGTCATGTAAAGGTACCCATCCTCACCCACTGTTCTCTCTGTCCCTCCACCTTCTATGCCGTTTACCTGCAACTTTTACATTAGTTCCTGTTTTTATAATGCACTGAGGTACAAATATTGTGATGGTGTATGTGTAGCACTCATGTGATACGAGTATAAATAAATAAGTTATAAAATAAAAGATAGACACAAGATGATTTAATTTGGGATATCAATTATGTGCTTTAAAGAATATAATTGATTCAATGTTATTGAATTTCAATTGATCAGTACCAACTTTTAATACAACTAAATCAGTCAGGAAGATCTCCTCTTAAAGAATCTAAATGGGAAACTATGGTAATACAAATAATTGTTATGGAGATTTCGGATGTGTTTAAATTTATATCAAAAATAAAAATTATTTAACATTTTAAATTAAAACAAATTGTGTTTTAATAATAACAAAGTAACAAATGAAATAAGTGGAATATGGGAAAGTAAATGGTTTGAATCATATAATCCTGATTACTGTGATAAAACAAAATTTTACCAACTCCATTAACAGACCAAAACATTTGTCAACATTATCAATTTGTAACATGGATGTATGCTTTTACCATTATAAAATATCTAATAGCTTTATGATAGAACTGTAAACATTGGAAAGTGATAAAAACTTAATGGATTCCTAAATTAATCAACAATTACCTGCTTCATTTCAGGTGCCGTAACGTGGGCCTGGAAAATTTATTAAAAATGTTATTGCTGTGGATGGACAATTTGCATATTTAATTCATATTTAAAGTTTCAAATAATAAGTATTTAAGTTATTTCAGGAGTCAATATAAAAAAGTGGTTTATATCACAACTTTAAATTATTAGTACAATTTACACATAATATATTTTTTCTTATAGAAATGTATTGCATTTATTAATTATAATATATGTAAACAAAGAATTTTCTAAAATTACAAAACCATTCATTACTAATGTTATATTAAAAAAAATATAGCAATTATCTACATTTAATTCCAGCCATATAAAATGTATTGTTATTTCAGGAAAATGATGTAGTGTTATTCATATGTACTAAATACATGACATTAATGGTCTGTTCTGGTAGCAAATCAGCATTATGTTGTCAGGATGTTTATTGGTTTAAAATAATGTTTTAAAAATTTAATAAATATATTTATAATACCTTAAATTGCATTGTGTTCATTAGTAGTTCTTTAAATATAAGTATGACATGATATAGTATGTTAATTGTAATAGTTTATGACATAATCTATCAAATGATAACAGATAGTATATAATGTAATCATAACTCAGGTATAAGAGGAAGTTAGATTTAGAATATAATATACATATATGTGGCTATGTATAAATAACTTCACCTTTGATTTAATTGGCTGGAAATCAATGTTATGTTGACAGACCATGACTGTAAACAATCTGCCTACTCACCGTGTCAAGATTAAATAATGAGGACACTTTCCGTAAAAATCCATTGTGTGTCTTTTTCTTGCGTCTTTCAGTCATTTTGGTAACCGAGTGTGCATAGCCTTTGGTACTGAAGGGTCCGCACTATACTATGTACACTGCATGCATTGTTAGTTACACTTTAGTGCCATTGCTCAGCACCTTACTTGACGCAGTTCAGCATGCACCATTCTATACCTAGAACCCAGTTCTAACTTGCACCAAAACAATTTATATGTGTAAGGCCAATTTCGGGAGGAATCAACGTTGCTGCGCTATTACATGTATCCCCACAACATAAGCCGATTATCATGTTAGCTCGCGTTAAAATTGCACCTTATCAGTCGACTGTCTTCGAGCCGAGCCCTTTTCGATAGTGATTTTTATTAGGATGTATGAATATGTAGTTAATTGGGTGTTACCAACTGATATTCGGTGATTGGATGGTATGAATGTCAAAGCGATGAACTTTAATTAGAATGTCCGTGTTATGTACACTATTTATCGTGCAATCTAAGACCACTGGTCTATGTTTTATAGATTAAATTCGTCAGCGAGTAACACAGCGATTTGTTACAAGCAAAACTATTACAGAAGTCGCATTAGTCTCACCTAGAATTGAAAACGCTCCCAAATTATAGAGAAATTACTAAACGTTTAAAAATAGATTAGTGTATATTATATGGCCTTACTTGCGACGAATGCGAAATAACAGCAGTGTGAATGTCAAAATTTTATGTGCAATATCATTTCACTGAATATTCATTTACGAGCAGAGCTCTTTCAGTCGATGCAGCGTTTATACGTCATTGGCACAATTGTAAAATTTAACGGCACAAATTCACACGAAGAAGACGTAACGTTATCGTACATATCGCTGAAAACTTGTACTATATTTTAGGTTATAAATAGTACTATGAGACGCGAAACACCAACCAGCCGCCATTACCGACCAATTGTTAGTTGTTGTACGGCGTTCTGTTAGCGCTCGGGCTACTATCTTTCGTAGACGTCACGTCATCAAAATGTTGAAAAAACGAAACGAAATCCTCAGTCGATCCATAAACATTTTGTTTCACGGTGTATCCAAAAGATGGCGCTACATGCCTCATTCTATCGATCAAGTCCTGTATTCAAATCATTCTCCAAAATTCAAACATTGAGTAAATTGCTAACTTGCAGCACAAAATATTTGTGCCTGCAGCTTGTAGCCATTTTCATAAAGGTATCTGAACTTCATTGAATATTATATTAATTTTATGTTTTAGAAACAATTCTCCCCAATAACTTGCATCTTTCTGTTATGGAAGTCTGGTTTTTATTGGATCATCTCTTATTTCATTCTTTTCTCCATGTCGTGTGCACAGGTCGTGTGCATATTTATTCTCTATGCTGCCCTTTCATCAAAATACGGTGAAGTCTGGCTTACAGGTGAAGGCTTAACAGATAGGTACAGTCAGTGCGCCCAACTTATAGTAAACCCAACTTAAGACTGAAACGAAACGAAAGGGGCGCTGTCGGACGCATTTGACATTCATTTGACCAATCATTGACACTAGTAACTGACAGATGAATGAACATAACGTACTTATGAATGACTATTCGTTAGTTCCAATTTTTGCCATTTCAGAGATAAGTTGGGCGGACTGTATCTCTGAAATGGCAAAAATTGGAACTAACGCCGCCATGTTAAAAAGTCATTCATAAGTATAATACATTGCTTGTGGTCATTCATCTGTCTGTCAGTTACTAGTGTAGTGTGCAATGATTGGTCAAATGAATGTCAAATGCGTCCGACAGCGCCTCTTTCATTTCAATCTTAATTTTTTAATCTTAAGTTGGGTTAAATTAAAGTTTAAAGTAGGTATATAATTATAGTAAACCCAACTTAAGATTGAAATGAAAGAGGCGCTGTCGGACGCATTTGACATTCATTTGACCAATCATTGCACACTAGTAACTGACAGATGAATGACCACAACGTACTTATGAATGACTTTTTAACATAGCGGCGTTAGTTCCAATTTTTGCCATTTCAGAGATAAGCTGGGCGCACTGTAGGTACGGTTCTTTACCGTAGGAACATATTGTACCTATAGGTATGTACCTACCATTAGCAGGGGCGCCGTAGCAGGGGGTTACGGTGCCCCTGACCATTAGGTACCTACATCGTACATATACCTACCTAACGGCTTTCTATTCATTCTAATTACGGAATTACTTATTAGGACGGTATTCTCGTTCTAAAGTTTTCATAGCAAGTAGGTTTCACAGTTTAGTACATTATCTCAATGGTTTCACATTTTTTTATTATTTGAGTACCTACTTAATTCGTAGACGTATTACAAAATGGTCTAAGTACGATCCACTCAATGAAACTCTATCTATTCTAGAATCTTGAGACTGAAGAAGTGTTTTAAAGAGGTCAGAAATAATACAATAAATCTAGACTTACCTTCCTTTCTTCCCCATCTGCACTAGGCGGCAAAATTGTAGGTGTGGTTGCCACCTAAAACATCGTAAATATCAATTAATTTGCTTTATAACTCATCGATATCATGGTGAGTAGGTATTCTATAGCTAATAATACTATGTAGTAATTTCTTTAGGTTTAAATGCAATTTAATTTATATAAATACTTATGTACGATTTTAAAGTAATTGTTTGAATACTTTAAAGAAAGCAGGTAGGTACCTTTTCAAGTATGTATTATTAAATTGTAAAAGTAACGGACCTTGTTGGAGTCAGGTGTGTCATCATTTCGGTGATCAGATTTCCTGTTATTGTCTTGTAGAAAGGCATTCGAGACTGATCTGTATTCACTCTCGTCTGTCGTAATCTGCAATGAACAATAAAACCTAATGTGATATGTGATCAAAATATTATTTAATTATGCAAAATTAATCCGTTAAGTACCTGCTCCTGATAATTAGCAGTAATAAATAATATTTCCCGCTGTTTGTATATCTACCGAGTACATACCTAATTTGATTTTAATAGGTACATGACATAACTTACTTATTTAAAATTTTACATAATTGTCTTCAACCGACGCAAAATTAATTATAAAGGTTTCAAGTTTTACCAGAGTCCTGACCGTTAGGGCCTAACGTCATATCTATTGGGCTCTTAATAAGGGAAATTTGTCAGTAGACTGGCCAACAGCTATATAAGTCCAGCTGCTGGTCAAAATAACTTACAACCTTAATTTATATCCTCCATAACTTACAGCTATAAGGTAACAATCATTACCTAAGTATAGTTGCATGATTCGTGTAAACTTTTCTTGGTCAGAAATGATTAATGATTTATATCTGACATTCAGCACTGAAAAGCTAATGATTTAGTATTATAAATAGGTATTTGAGTTGTATTAGAAAAGTATAAGTAACATCCAAAAAAATGTAGAACTTTGAACGCATGTAACCTAACTCTACATAGGTATAAGTACTTAGGTACTACTTTTTAAAATCAATAGTACGAAAAGTACCACGTAGGAACATCGTTCGTACATAGTATAGGTAGGTAACTAGGTACACTGATTTTATTGACGACGGCTTGTTGACAACCAAGATATTACGTTAAGGTGTGAATGCTTACTTCACGCTTCACGCTATCAGCTTCCCACTTGTTAGCTATGCGAATGGTCTCCACAGTCTTCTGTTGGATCGACTTCGTGTCATCGAGCAGCGTTAATTCGTAGAACTCTTGTATATCTGAAATATGTGTAGATATTTTTAATATTAGCTTTCAAGTCAAGAAATTTCTAAACAAATATTGTGTTACACGAGTCTGAAACATGTTTGGGTAACAGGACTTTCATAATAAAGTGTAGTTCCTTTGAGTATATTCACATTGTGTTAACCTAAATCTACCTGACCGTAGCGTAGGTAGGCATCTATACCATAAGGTCTAAGTGTTATTAAATTCAAAATTTATAGGTCGCATACATAATTAATATATTTATAGCCATGAGTAGGTACTGGTAGGTACGTTAAATGTATGACAATACAGACAATACATGTATGACAATAAACTTATTATGACATTCCTAACTATGCGTGATTCGAAACGCATTTAGTGTTAATTTCGTTTAATTTTCTGTTTGATTTAACAGAAATAATAGTTAGAAACGATAAAATGTTTTTACACGGTTATTGCGTGAGTCGTTCTGTGTACGATCGATATTGTAAAGAACGAAGCGAGCGGGCAGCGACCGCGGGCGGATGACCTACAACCTGCCTGAAATGACCACTTTACGAAAACTGAAAGAAGTAGGTGAGAACTGGAGACCTACTTGATACGAAGATTAAAAGGTTACAAATATTAATGACTAGCGAACCGTAATAATTTAATAGTTCAATAGGAACAGCAGCTACAAATAGGTATTTTGCTTTGCATCTAGGTATACAAGCGTTTTCGTTTTTCAAACCATACTTAAATTATTATAGATAGGTACAGTGCAATACATACAACAATTTAGTTTAGTAACTAATCCTATCAGAATCGAAGAGTTTACCAGATTGCATGGCTCGGTGAACTTAAGAGATCTTAAGAGTAACCTGAAGCCTAACCGATTTTAAGCCTCTTATAAAACTGCATCTCATCAAAAATGCAAGTCAAGCAACACAGTTCTTTCATCGCCACCGCGAAATTATGAGATCTTGCAATATAGTCAAGTCACATATTTTAGTTACCTAATATTATCTATTAAAATACTTACTAATTACATATTTCAGAAAAATCGTCACCTACATTTGGAAAAATATTTCCTCAGTAGGTTGGTTACCTCAGTACTTCACTAAGGTTAGTGAGGGTTCTTTAAATTAACTTGTAGTAGGTATGTAACTTTTTTAGAACCAATTGAAATAAACAGTACCTAGGTAAGTATTACTTAAGATGGGGAGACATTGTGCATATTTAGGTATAATGAAGATACTCTTATGTAGATAGATAGGTACTTGTACCTTATTTGCAACTAAGCAGCATGTAAAGACGTTTTGACGCCGTCCACGAACTCATCACATATTCACGACATAACTGGACTGTTACCCTAGTTGCTACTCCAATATTAGCACAAAACATAAAGTAAATTTCTATGTAGACCGCAATGGACCTAAAATAATACCCGAGGTATTAACCGTATTTACCACGTATTTACCCAATTGAATAACAGAATATCTTATCTGACCGAGTTCTACCGACCCCTGCTCGGGTCTTGTTTATATTTAGGGTTTAGCTTACTGTTCTTTTAAGAAATAGCGAACAAAGGCGTGCGTGTAGTATTATTTATGGGTAGTTATCGATTTTACTGGATTAACATACTAAAAATAACTAGGTAGCCAGTCTTCCCTATTATTTTGCTCTAGAGAGTCATCTACTTAACATTTTTAGCATAATATTACCTAGGCTTTATAAGAAGGCTATTAAGGCTCTCATTATATGTACTGTTACCGTTAAAATGCATAATAAGTTAATGTGCACATTAACTAGGTAATCTGCAGATACACTGATACGATACGTTAAAGTGTAAAAAAAGGTCTTATTTGCACTTTACCCAGTTAGTCTGCACAGTAACGGATGGTACATCGTTAAATTGCGGAAGACTGGCTACCTGAGTACCAATTTGTGTTGGTGTCGTGGCCACATCGTAGATTTGCTCACATCATGAAATGATCGATCTGACCGATCGATCGAGATTTGGTCGAATCTTAAAAACGCGGAAAATAGGGCATAACTTCGAACCGTGACGTCTCCGGCGCTGCGGAAGGTGCAGCCCCTTCGCCCTTGCGTAACAAAGCACAGACACCCACGCTCGCCTGCGCAGCTTCGGCTTGCTTGTCGCCTTCGGCGACCAGCCTCAGCCGCTCCGGCTCGCCCGGGTTCTGCGTTTTGTTACAGCGGGCGGGGGCTGCCCTCCCTCCGCGCCTCCGGGTTCTAAAAAACACTAGGGGTAGGGCATACAAGACTACGTGGAGTAGGGGTAGGCTAATTCGGTTCTGTAACAAATTCGACCTTCCTACACCTTGAAGAATTTTACTGAGTAGTAATGGAAATGAGTATTCATTGTTTTATATCCAAAATCAACTCAATTTGTATGTTTCCGATCAATGTTACTCGTTTTTAACAATTGACGTTCAAACAAGAACCTATTTTATAGACTTTACCGTATGCATGGTCGTTAGTCTGCTAGGAAGTCTGCAGATTAACTAGTTAATGTAGGAACTCAATTATAGTTTTTCCACTTTAACTGACTCAGCCAGCTAATCTGCAGAATACCTACCTCGTTAATCTGCACTCTATCTGATTTACGCAAATTAACGGTAACATGTACATATAATTTTGGTTAGTTCACAAATGTGTCTGAATTTGAATTTATGAGTATTATTTGGCACTGGCAGTACTAGGTAGTAGGTTAAGTATATAAATATCAACGAGGTTTGTATAATACCTGTTATACCGACTTTGTTGTAACTGGCTTTTGAAGCAATTAATAAACTGTCTATCAAGCCGAAACAGCAAACGTAGCTACTGACCCGTGTTCGGTATTGGATGGTATTGATTAAAACGCGGGCCTACAGTTGGCGTTCCACGAGTGCAGGTATTCAAGTGTTTGAAGATTGTTCAGTTGGAGTTATGTAAAATGTCAAAACTGGTTCAATAGTCGCGAATTATGTCAGCAACATCACCAGCGCTGGTATACCCGGTGACCCGTATCTTCAGATCTGGGTCAAACGAACCATCCTATGAATTGCAGTAGAAACTTTGTGTACACCTGTATTCAGTTCAAATAATAACTTAATCGCCGTGAAATGTGCGATTTCGATAATAATATTAAGTATCTATGTTTGTAACTACTTATATTATTTCTAGTGATTTTTTGATATTCAGATATTGATGTGAACACAAATGATTGTTGTGAACACACTTAAATCGTATTGCGTGCACGCAGCAATGCGAATTAAATTTTCAATATTTTCATTTTTCATTGCTTACATTCTTATGCTCACAATGAGTAGGTATAGGTACTGTACCTTATAATAACGTACTTATTTTCGGCTTAGTCGCCATCTCGCACGACAAAATCTCGCACGATCGTGCGACTTGGCACCTTTCTAATTTACCTAATAATTCAGTCATCAATTCGCACGACCATAAAAATATGAGTTAAATTTGTACAGTCAACTACAAAAATCCTTTTTAAAAACGTTTAATGTTTTATGTTGGACTTCAAAATATAACGAAATGTTATTATATCATAATTTTAGATATATTTCACAAATCAAATCTCAAAAATATAAAAGCATGTTAACCCAAATAATAATCAGTCAAAAGTAATAATAAAATATAATTATTCTCAAAAGCACATGGCTTGTTTCAGTATTTTTAACCAGCTTTCCTTTACATATACTGCGTTTGGAGCATCTCCAACCAAATACAGGAACCTTTATTTTTTATTTGTAAATTACATTATATTTATGGCCCGTTCGAAAAAGTACTGGCTTTCCTCATTGTGTTGTCTTCACATCACTTTCAGAATTATTTGGACCAAATTGTGATTCAGCTCCTAAAAAATTGTTATGATTGAAACCGGGTTTTTCAATAAAATCGTAGGCAAAGCAAACCATTTTTTTATAAATTTTGCATATATTATTACTTATAGTCATAAAAAATCTTAAAATAATTTATAATATTTCATTTGTCTCATAGTTTATTCCAATGCCAGTCAATATAGGATGAAACAAGATGGCGGCTACAAAAGTCATATTTTTATTTTAATCCTGCTCTATTAGGACAGTTCTAAAATAAAACCAGTATAAATAAAATGTAAAGGTACTTCATATAATGATAATTATTTACTTTAGTTTGACTAATTAATATGAAAATAGACAGATGAGAAAAATTAGGCACTTGTTTTTGACATTTTATATTTCATTAAGACATACTAACACTACGAAATTAAATTATTTAATTTATTTAAACTTACCTCCAACGTACACAAAAAACAATAAAAACACCCACATTTTAATAAAATAATTAATTCATGTTGCAGCTAAATATGCGCGGGCACAGTAACGTTTAAGGGAAGACTGACTAACGTCACCATGCGGGACTATTTCGATGGAGATAAAGGGTTAGATAAAAAGAAAGAGATAGCGCTATCCTTTTTTGAGTATGAATGAACCTGCTTAGCTCGTGTAGAAGAGCGCTGTTCTCACGGCCAAAAATATTTTTTTTGTATTTTTATGTGTATACTTATATGCATTTTATGTGTATAGATATATAGATATATATATATCGGATATAAAGCAAACAATAATTAGTCAGTAGCTTTATTTTAAGATTTAATATAAGGTCGTTTTATTGGTCTTTTAAAAAAAATAGTTTAAATATTTTTTACCTGACTGTACTTTGTACGAGCGTGCGAGTTGATGATTGAATTATTAGGTAAATTCGAAAGGTGCCAAGTCGCACGATCGTGCGAAATTTTGTCGTGCGAGATGGTGACTAAGCCTTATTTTCGAACTCTCACAAGAAAAATTGTTCAAATATTTCAGTTCCTATTGAATGTTAAACTACACGAACAATAATTTTTAACGTAACGCTTAACGTTTGGTCGTGAAAAAAGTAAACAACTTCAGTTCAAAGACTGTAGACATTTATATAACCAACATTTTATTTGAATACAACAATGCTCACTGTTTGCGATGCGATGCGCCGAGACGAGACAAAAAGAACATTTTCTCGTCTTGGAGTATAATCCCACGCTTAGTGCTTTTTCCGGAACCGTTGCATTTAATTTCTTATACTTATTTGTAGGCACATACTCATATCACAAAACACTCGACATTTTACGGTTAACGCCTATTTGTGATTTTGTTTACAAAATTTACCACCTGAACAAATAGGTATTGTTTGTTTATCTAATTACCAACTACAGCCGTAAGGGGCCGTCCATTAATCACGTGATGTTTTTTTGGCATTTTTTTACCCCCCCTCCCCCTTGGTGATACATGGTGAGATTTAAGGCTACCCCCCCTCCCCCTGCCCTTATCACGTGTATTTTTTCGTACCTCAAAAGAATCATTTTTTTAATATAATTATTAAAACTAGCTTTTGCCCGCGGCTTCGCCCGCGTGGATTTCGTTTATATCGCGAACCGGGGAAATGGGGAAGGGGGTACGTCATCAACTATCTTCCTGGGAAAATTCATCGAAATCATTCATGCGGTGTAGATTTTTCATACAAACTTTCATCCCTTATTTCAACCCTTTAGGGGTTGATTTTTGAAAAAAAAGTAGCCTATGGGTGACTGTGTGACGCTTTCATTCCGAATTTCATCCAAATTGGACCAGTGGTTTAGCCGTGAAAACGTCACAGACAGATAGACAGACAGATTTTCGCATTTATAATATTGGTATGGATACTGGTATAAAGTATTAAGTATCAGCAAATTATAATAGAAAATTAATATTCCAGTATATGAATTTTCTACAGGGTGGCAAAAAAGTCATAGATCAAACGCAACGACCGGTTAGCTGGGACCATTCGCTGCAAAAAACTGTTCTACAGGTGGTCTCTATCATCAACCCTTGAAAAGTTATAACTGATTTTGTATTTTTTAAGGAAATGAACTTTTTCAATGTAAATGTTACTACAATTCGATAAATTCACATCCTGTATCATTTTTGTTTATTTAATATGATGCAATTGAGTAGTCTGTTCATAAGACAAAGCTTTGTATCGCTGTGTATGTCTTGAGTTGGAAAAAATAACACGTTTTAATAATCTTTATTTTCCTTCGTCGTAACTTTTCTTTTACATTGCAAGCTGAGTCCGGCGCCAGCGGACGGTTGCCTGGCAACGGTAAATCAAAGGTCACACCACACTACAAGCCGTTTTCGATTTTGTACGCGTTTGACGAAGAAATAAATATAATATGTAACGCCGCTTTTCCGTTGAGTATCTCGCGCTTGCCGAAAAAATAAATACACGTGATATATTACTTTACCCCCCCTCCCCCCTTGTGATTTTTCGTGACTTTTTATGGAGCCCCTCCCCCCCCTTTCAAGCCTCACGTGATTAATGGACGGCCCCTAACCAAAGGTAGCCGCACTTATTTAAATCAGTAGCTTAGTAAGTAGACCTATTCCATTGAGATACCTACTATGTACTTACTAGAAAAAAGATTAAAAATAAATGTTCGGGTTTTCGTGCGTTAATAAAGAACCCTTGTAAATAGTTCTTCACATTATGTAGGTACCTCATGTCTTCCGTGCCGAGGAATCGATCGTTTAGACTCCGATGTAAGTATTATAATGTATGACATACTTACATTGTATTTTACACGAAACTACATTTCATATACGAGCTATGGTATAATTATGAATGAAAACCGAATAATTATGAAAATGTCCAGTTCAGGTTTTTAGAAGGCGGCATGGCCTTGGCATTATTGTTCCGGGAAAGGGTCGTGCCTCTGCCAAGACGGAAGACACTTTTCCTCAAACTAAATTAGGGTATGTTTAGTTCCTATAGTATAAATGCTTAGTAACAGATACGCACGCATCGCATCAGACACGCATAAGTAGACGTACATACACCTACTGAGTGTTTCTTACACTGTAACAAATAGGTACCTATCCTACTCATAGTAAACGAAATGAGATAATTGTAAAACGAAGCATTTTTAGATACTCAGAGAAAATAAGTTTTTATCAATAATACTTACATAGGTACCTAATCCATGAGAAAATTTCACAGTTTTCAAAGATTTTTTTTAAATATTGACAGCTTACAAAACTTGTAAGATAATTATGCTTTTATCGATTTTTGTACAAGATATATTAACACGATGAGTGCGAAACGAGGCTTAAAACACCTCGTCCGTGTCTCGACGTTATAGCGGTAAGAAAAAACTTAAACTTCTCTGTCGTGCGGGAGGCATAACTTCCATCTGGTTCAGTGTAGGAAAAAGATAACTATATATCTGAGATGTGCTATTAATTCCTAGTTCTATGGTATATCCACCTTAATACCGGGTTTCTTAGACCTCGTGCCGCACTGAACTAATAAAATTCTAACGCTGTGCGGAACGAGGTTGCAAACGCCTCGTACCTCCGCGCACCTCGTACCGCACCCTACGCTAGCTTCATGCGGTTAGTGTTGTGCAACGCATTCGAAGCTTTTACAGAGAACGACTTGGATGTGGATACAGGTAATCTTCAAACATCCTAACTACTTGTTATATCGTTAATAGAAACGTGAATGTGACTTGTTGAGTAACTTTCTTCAAATAGGTTGTTAATCATGATAAATTATGGTATGTTTGTTTATTGAGTTAACTAGCGGACCCGGCAAACGGTGTTTTGCTCATCAAAATTTAATGCTTTTGCCCAATTGTACTCGACTCTTCAGTACTCTAACCAACTTTACCCAACTCTTCTCTATTCTAATCTAACCAACTTTACTCAAGTCTACCCACCATTTCCTTACTCTTAAATTAATCTACTAAGCTCGACCCTACTTTTCAGAACCCACTGCAAACAAAGTAGGTACATCATCTCGAAAAGGGATCAAAGAAGAGGAGATGTGTAGGATGTTACGAAAAACTCCGCACCTAACAAGTCGTGAGGCAGACAAAAAAGTAAAGAAAATTGTCACAGAATGCACTGGTTGCAAAAAATATTATTGTTTGAGCTGTTTCAATGAGAAACACCCATAAATTTTAAAAATAAAATACCAATATATAAAATCGATATTTATTTTCCCATCACTAAATAATATGAAAAACTGCCATTTTTCAGTGCGGTACGAGGTACATCAGATCCCACGTTTTATTTTACCTATAGAATCTAAACTAACTTATGTAACCACGGGCGGCGGCAGATTTAGGTTCATCAATTCATTGTTAATAATAATCGCGACAAAAACCGTACAATTTGTTTTATTTGGCGCCAAAAAAAGGATTTTTGTCTCCTACGGGCGGTGGGGTTTAATATGCCTCGTGCCGCCACAATGTCTGGTTTAGGACGAGGTTTAAAACGCCTCGTAACGCAGTAATGGAAAGTACAGAAAAATCTGTGCCGCAGGGAATGTGTTAATATTGTACCTATCTAGGTATCTACTGTAGGCTTTTGAATTAAACTTAATGATATTTTTGTGTAGGTACCTACTCAAAAAATACTTTGTAACATCGTTAACTCTCACACAGAATCTTTTGCTTATTCAGGATTAAGTATTACCTGTAACAAACAGTGTCTTTTTTACACTGCTGAAAAAAATAACTATTTATCGTATCTTTCCACGCGATTTAGCTTTCCGTAAAGAAAGACGACCTTCTGACGAGCAGATAAACTTTGTCGCCCAAACTCACTAAAGACAAAGCTCTTATTAAATTTCTTTTAAGAAGATTACAATTCGCGACAACAGCGTTTGGGGGTTTAAAGTTTCATACTGTTTTCCTGAAACGTCTTATCGTTGGGCTGGATATATTTTTATTCGTTCAGTGTCCCAAAATATTGTAAGATTTTGATCCTATTTAATTTTTTAAGAAAAAGAAACCTAAGTAGCAGGGCAGGCAGTGGTCTTTACTAGATGGTTTATGAAATAATTGTTACTTTTTTCCCTTATTTTTTAAGGTTGAATTTTTTAAGCATGACTTGAAGGACTATATAGGTAAATGTAGCTATCTTAAAAATAACCTCGTATAGAATTCTTCCAAACATCCAAATATCGCTGTAACAGGCAATGATTAGAAGTGATTGAGGATTTGTATTTGCCGTTTATGAAGTACCTACTACCATCTGCCCGCGGCTTTGCTTGCGTGGAATTCGTTTTTTTAATTATTTTCATTCCCAATTTTTGCCCTTAGTGGTTGGTATTAAAAAAAGTAACCCATGCGTGACCCTGGGTCTTCAACTCTATTTATCCCGAATTTCATCCAAATCGGGCCGGTAGCGGTGGTTCAGTCTTGAAAGCGTCACAGGCAGGCAGACAGATAAACAGGCAGACTATTGCATTTATAATATAAGCATGAATAATATTTATTTATTGTATTCAAAGTTTAATTATATCCAGTTATAGTATTTCATAAATAAAACTTATGCCAATGCGTTATACTAATAGGTAGGTAGGTAGGTAGGTACCTTGAGACGGCAATTTGTCACCACTCATTTAGGTAAGCGCCTATCCACAAACAAACATTCTAACGAAAAAATGAAGTCCCTTTTCAATAAGCTCTATCACCTAAACTCGCTAATTACTTTATTTTTAAAAGTATAGTAGTTTTCTAAACAATACAATCAAAGCCGAACTTTTGTTTTGTTGTCCGCATAGCTAAATATAATTTATCACGGTAGTAGTGTCGTGGTCAAGTAGAGATTCAAGAGCATCGGTGACGTATCTAATAGGACGGTCACGCGCGTTTAGAGTATTTATAGCGTACAGCAAGATGAACTGAATCCCTTTAACCGTTCAACTACCGGTTCCGTTCATAGGTATATTATATTAGTTTACTCACACAATCTTGCTTTAGACTGAAATTTTCTTGTAAATCTTCAGTGACGAAATTAAAAATTCTTAGAGTTTAAATTCATTTCGCTAGGCTGAAAGCGGTTTCTTGAGGGTTGCTACCTTTCTCTTGAAACGGTATAATGAGGCTCTTTTTAGAATCTTGTTAGGAGACACGATGATAGGTACAGATTGTGTTTAACGTTATTAAGATATTCTTTCCTGATTTAATCTCAAGTTTTTGATAATTAATTTTTTTACTTGTTATAAAATACCTCCTTATTATGCCTATCTCGGCAGCGGAGAGTAGGTACAGCACAGCAAGAAAATAGGGTTGCTAATTGTCTGCACAAGGTTTTTATTTGCAGTTGAATGTAAAACATACAAGTGTTTACACCTCAATTTTCCCGGACCCGAACATACCTTAATCCAATAGGTAACCTTAGCTTGGTATACCTAACCTTAGATTGGTCCGCTTCTTACATCCGCTCCTTTGCGAGATTCCAATGAATAGGTATAGGCTACCGTAAAAGACGAAAACTAAACAAAGTTTAAAGACATTAAACGCAGTTAAATTGTCAATACCTACCTATGTCCCGACGAACCCGACTAACCCGACTATTATTTAACGGGCAGGAAAAGTTATATGAAAATTCATTCCCGCCCGCTATTTAAATAACGGGCAGGAATAGTAGATTGTATTACAAGGGTGCAAAGCTGCAAAGTAATATTTTTTCGGCGAGGGCGCTTTTTTGAATCCAGAGCGAAGTGAGGGATTCTAGAGTAGAACCCGAGCGTAGCGAGGGATTCTTTAGTAGAATCCTGAACGTAGCGAGGGATTCAAAGTATGTCGCCCGAGCCAAAAATATTTGCTCCCGAGTGATACACTCTACTTTTCATCCCCCCCTATGAGAAAATAAAAGGCGCCTCAAATTCAGGAATGATACTGTCACAGTCACTAAACTGACTAAACCGACTAACCCGACTAACCCGACTAACCCGACTAACCCGACTAACCCGACTAACCCGACTAACCCGACTAACCCGACTAACCCGACTAACCCGACTAACCCGACTAACCCGACTAACCCGACTAACCCGACTAACCCGATTTGAGGCGCCTTTTATTTTCTCATAGGGGGGATGAAAAGTAGAGTGTATCACTCGGGAGCAAGTATATTTTTGGTTTTTGGCTCGGGCGACGTACTTTGAATCCCTCGCTACGTTCGGGATTCTACTAAAGAATCCCTCGCTACGCTCGGGATTCTACTCTAGAATCCCTCACTTCGCTCTGGATTCAAAAAACGCCCTCGCCGAAAAAATATTACTTTGCACCCTTGTCATACAATCTACTATTTTTGGCCATAGGTAACAGTAAGTATCTACAGTCAGCGTCATATAGTACGTAGCAGTCATGATTACCAAATACTTGGAAACATTCATTATGACCATTAAGAACGGCTCAACCAAAGCGATCAAATTGTTCAGACCATCTACCGTGTACAAATATATCGGAGCACTCACAACACCGAATACTTGATAACACCCAAGTCGGCATTAATACCGTGACAACCACAACGCCACTGGTTGCCTAACAGCCAAAGTGTTCAAAAGTATGAAGCAACCAAAGTATTCAAAAATATGTAGCACCCAAGTAGCCAAAATTATAGCAACACATAATAAAAATGGACTTTAAATGACATGCGATAAAGTTCATTGTGCATCATTTCTTCCGATAAGTAAATTGATTAATTCAATGTCAAGTGCAAGTCATGTATGTCAAATGAAGTGGTGCTTCAATGCTTGCTTTGATATATTTAATACAAAAGCCATCACATCCATAGAGATATTACAATAGAGTGGGTGAGCCATAAACATACATTGCAATCGCCCCCGGTTAGAAAGAGAAACAACGATAACGGTAATTATTATTAATATCGGTATTAATTATCTCTCTCCAATCCCGATGATCCAGAAAGAGAAAGGTGATTACTAAAGATTTCGTCTCTTTTTATCCAAAAGACGCTCTGAAGCCTGGCTTCTGCCCTCTATTGTAATATCTCTATGATCACATCGGATACAGTTATGCATCAATAGATATTATTTCAAACTTGCCTTAGTATTAAACTTGACATTGATTTGAATTATAGATATTGACATACAATGATAGATAATAGAACGACATGCCAATAACATTAGGTTTAGTTTATTGTAGTTTATTTTTGTAATGTTCCATATTTTTGAACGCTTTGAATGCTTGGATACCATTGACGAGATGACTGTAATTATGTTTATGGTGTTATGACTGACCCGCTGTATATGACATTTTAAACGTCTCGGCCATTTGAGCGACTATATTGTTGTCAACAATAAGGAAACTTTGCTTGTACCGATATTATCGACTTTTTGGTTGCGTCTATTTATTTGAATACCCTGATTGTCTCTAACTATTTGACGCTGACTGTACCATGGTATCTACCTATTGTTTGTCCCCGCCTGCAGCACCAAGTTTTTTATGTAGATACTAGAGAACCGCCCGCGCTTCGCTTCGGGACCCGTAGGTAACAGCCGCGTAGGTCTCGCTCCCGTAGGAATTTAGGCTAAAAAGTAGCCTACTACTCGCTCTCTTCACTCCACCCTGTCTGAGGTGTGTGGAGCCCTCGGGACAGTTAGTTCCCCTTTGGGGGTGTCTCTCGCGGCCCGTTAAAACGGGCCGGTCCTTGGGTTGGGCCCTAAGGCCCTTGGTTGTCCATCTGTGGTTAACCAATAGGTCAAGTCCGGTGAGTGGTGGCCTTTTTACAGGCCACAGAGTCTTAAACGGGATGGGGTTCATCTTCGCGCCGCCCAGGCGATCGAGGCCCTACCGGGTGAATCCCGCTGGTGGGAAGCCCAGCAGGAGCCGATCAGCGCCGGGCGACGACTTACGAAGCCCCAGTATCAGTCAGTGCTAGCCCCGTCCCGCGCAACCAGCAAGACGCGCGGGAAGGCCCAGCGGTCCGGTGGACGGGTGTGGAGCGGCGCCAGGTCCTGCAGATGCGCGAACCGCGACGCGTCGACACGCCCGAACATGTTGCGTGCCAATCTCTCGATGAAGTCGTCCAGGCTCTCGACTCGAAGGTCCCTCTGGATGACGGCGTTCCTGACGTACCTCGGCGCACCAGTCAGCCGGCGCCTGAACCGCGCGCATCCTCTTGCGCTGATGTTCCCTTGCGGGACGCCGGCTGCGATCGGACGCTCGGTGGATTCGGCGTCTTCAACCACTACTCTGAAGCTTCTATTTTCGAGGAAACTGGAGATCACCTTAACGGCACTCCAGGGCGCCGACGACTGCGAGATCTTGTAGAGAAAGCCGTCGTGCCAAACACGGTCGAACACCTTTTCCATGTCGAGGAATACTGCACACACACGTTCTCTCTTATTCAGAGCCGCGGTAACGGTGTGCAACACCCTCGACAGTGTAGCCGTGCTCAGCGGCATCAAAAAGTAGCCTTCCACTTCTATTGGCAGCTAGGCTATTCCACCCCGGATGCTTGCAGTTCCAGTCGCCCGCGCCCACCACCGGTGTCGGCGAGTCCAGCAACTTGCGGACATCAGCCAACAGGATAGTGCAAGCTGGCGGGCGGTACACTGAATACAGCCGGAGCGGGGAGTTCTCGAGGCAGAGCTAAAGTAGCCTATTACATTTGCCTATGACTTAAGTAAATTACATGTAGTATTTGATAGCGTAATTCAGAACTTGCAAATGAATTTTAATAACGCCATCTATTAACAACTCCGAAAATAAATTTCTAGCAACTAACAAAACATCGATCTTCCCATGGGAATGGGATGTTTTTCCGCGGTAAAACGTAGCCTACGTCACTCTCCACCCTCCTAACTATCCCCACACACATAAACCTTACCATATAATAGCTTTGTTGCGACGTGAAAGCGTCACAAACAAACAAACAAACAAACAAACAAACAAACAAACAAACAAACAAACACACTTTCACATTTATAATATTATATATATATTAGTAAGGATTATGATACTTGTTTTTTACTTTTCAGTTATTTTTTTAAGCAGTCGAGTTTTTTGCTTTTTTTAATAATACTTACTTACTTAATATTTTTATTTCAGACTTTTTCGTGTTTTCGCCGAAAAATTCTATTTTTTGGTAAAAATTAAAAAAAAACTCAAAGATTATCCCCTCTTTTTCTTCCACTTTCGGGCGCCATTTTGAAAATTCATAAATAGCCTATGTCGCTATCACAGTTCTAACGAGTTCAACGATACCTCATTTATGTCGAAATCCGTTCAACCATTTGGGCTGTGGGGCCCGACAAAGAAATGGACATACATATAAACATACATATATACATACTGATACATACACTCGAAAAAACATAACCCTCCTTCTGAGTTCTGACGCAGTCGGGTAACACGCCCATTCACCGTCCTAAGACGAATTAGGTATTATATCTACTCGAGGTGAGCTAGGTATTGCTAAAAGTCCATAGTTTTTGAAGAATCCATTCGTCTTTTACTTTATTTTTAGCAAATGGCCTAATACCCTATTGTTTAGATTCTGAAATAAGTACATCAAAAGCTAAAGTTTACGACAAATTCACTACCGTCCTCGCCTTCAATTAGCAATTATTACGCTAAGCGTTCACAGGTTTATAATTTGTAAGATCAAAATTCCAAGGCGGAATTATATATGTACCTACCTACCTAATTAATAATTTGTTCGTTGGTAGGTAAAATTGTAAAATAATTAGGTAAGGTAGAACCAGAGTGGTCCAAGTGACAATTTTAAGTTTTCGAGAAAACGAGGGAAACGCGTTTGTACTTATTGTAGCGAAACTAATAACTTTTAACTTGTAATTCTTTATTGAAATTACAGCTAACAAGTTAGATTAAAGTAATAAGATATGTTTAATCACAATCATTTGTATTTAGTATAACAAATTGATGGTTTTTCACAAAAAAATGCACACAGACCACTCTGGCACAAACAAAAATTTAAAAATTCTTGCACATGGACCACTCTGGCACAAACAAAAATTAAAAACTCTAACAAATTTATCTATATGTCCGTAATCTACTTATGTTTGTGCACGCTAATCTCAGAAACGGCTGAACAGATTTTTATGGAACTTTCACTTGGAGATAGATGAGGTTGTGGAGAATCATATTAGCTACTCTTTATCCCGGAATTCGGGATTCCCGCAGGAAAAACTATTATTCTCAAACTGAAGTCGCGGTTTCAGATTTTTATGGGACTTTCGTTGGAGAATAGAGAAGGTTGTGGAGCAACACATAAGTAGGCTACTCTTTATTCGGAATACTCGCCACATCGGGATTCATGCGGGAAAAAATACTGTTATCGAATGAAGTTGCGGACTTTCACTGGGAGATGGAGGAGGTTGTGGAGCAACATGGAGGCTACTCTTTATCCCGGAATTTTGTGACATACTGAGTTTCACGCGGGCGAAACCTCGGGCACAGCGGCACAGCTAGTATATTAATATGATTCAGAACTAACTTTTTACAAAAAAAATAACCGACTTCAAAGTCAAGATAACTCAAAAACCACCGGCCAGATGTCGCTCCAATGTATAAGGTACCATAATTATTATGACAAGCACTACTTTTACTTTACCTTCGAACAAAAAAGAATCTAGTGAAAATTCCATAACGAACCGTTCAGCCGTTTCTGAGATCAGCAAGCACAAACATACTACAAACAAATAGAAATGTTAAAAAAAAACTTATTCACCGATCCTTTTTTTATTATTTTTTATCTTTTTTGGTAAGTTTGTGACCCCATAACTTCGTGTTGGGTAAACCGATATTGATGATTCTTTATATCCTTGAAAGATGGTGCTTGTGGTATGGTCCCATATAAATTTGAGCGACATCTGACGAGTAGTTTCGAATTAACTTGAATAATGTGTAAGGATGTTTTGTACTGTGTACTTATGTTTTTTTCCTGATAACTTTTTACTGAGTGTTTAGATTTTTATGATTCTCTTTTTATTTGAAAGCTGGTACAGTGCAAGTGGTTCAATGCAAGTATCATTGTAGTCTCATATGAATTTGAGCGGCATCGGACCAGTAGTTTTTGAGTTACTCTTAATAATGTGTATTTAATTTATGATCGTTACCTCATAATTTGTCACTAGATGCTTCGATTTTGATAATTCCATTTTTTATTCGAAAGCTACTTACCTACTTGACGTGTGGTCATATATAATTTTCAGCGACATCTGACGAGTAGTTTTTGAGTTATCTATACTTCTCGATTTTGAAGTCGGTTATTTTTTTGTAAAAAGTTATTGTATTATTTGAAAGCTGGTACTTGTCGGTGGTCCCGTGTAAATTTGAACAACAACTGACGATTGGTTTTTGAATTATCCTTAATGTGTATTTATGTTTGTTATCTCATAACTTTCTACTGGGTATCCCAATTTTGACGATTCTTTTTTTACTTGAAAGCTAAGTGTATGTAACTCAAAAACAACTTGTAAGATGTCACTGAAATTTATATGAGACCCCACGTCAAGGACCTACTTGCTTTTGAATAAAAAAATAATTTAAAAAGTCGAAGCACCCAGTGTTAAGATATGAGGTAACGACCATAAATTAATTACACATTATTAAGAGTAACTCAAAAACTACTGGTTTGATGTAAATCAAATTTAATTTAACGGAACCACACGACAAGCCCAGGCTTTCAATTAAAATAAGAATCGTCAAAATTGGAATACCCAGTACAAAGCTATGAGATAACAAACATAAATACACATTAAGGATAAATCAAAAACTACTCGTCAGTTGCTATTCAAATTTATACGGGACCACCGACAAGTACCAGCTTTCAAATAATACAATAACTTTTTACAAAAAATAACCGACTTCAAAATCGAGAAGTATAGATAACTCAAAAACTACTCGTCAGATGTCGCTGAAAATTATATGTATATGACCACACGTCAAGTAGGTACTAGCTTTCGAATAAAAAAAGGAAATATCAAAATCGAAGCATCTAGTGACAAGTTATGAGGTAGCGATCATAAATTAAATACACATTATTAAGAGTAACTCAAAAACTTTATGTAGAGGTTATCTCAACGGACCAGCGCTGGGAGATCAGCGCCGGTAACCAGCTTTCTACTTGAATGCGCCCTTACATTGCACTTTGATCAAATAGTCTTTTCACAAAATTAGAACCATAATCATCCAAGTACAGATTTGTCACTTGGACCAGTCTGGCACACTAAGATTTTCCAAATTCCATTAAGTCCAAAGTGAGAGGTTGCGTTTTTTCCTAGACAATGTTTCTGAATGACAATTGAATCAAAGTGGAATAAAAGAATATTGAATTTTGGAGATGTTTTTGCCAAAATCGGTTTTTTTTCAAAAATGTCACTTGGACCACTCTGGTTCTACCTTACACAATTATACATTACTAAATTTAAAATTTTATAATGTTTCGTTAAGATGTTAATGCACCAACTTATGATGTTTCGTTTGCTATATTTTACAGCTAAATTAATAATGTGCATAATTTAAAAAGTTATATTAAATGTAGCTAAGAAAAATCTTTTTTAAACGAGTAATACTTTTTGAAATTGAATTTAGGTACTTGATTATCAATTTAACAATACAGTAATTTCATAGTTAAAGATCTAATGCATTGGCAAAGATTCAAGTTGATATGACACTCGAATAGATTAACCAAATTGTATCAGAATTTCAGAATATCCTATCGCCCGCTTGAATTATAGGTATTTGTATCCGTATATTACGTAATGTATGGAAGTCAATTTTAAATTTAACCATGGACTGTTTATATTAATTAACTCATCATCATCATCAAAAACCATAACTGACCCACTGCTAGGCATGGGTTTCTTCTCAGAATGAGAAGGTTAAGGCCATAGTGGCCAAGTGTGGGTTGGCGTTGGCGGACTTCACACACCTTAGAGTCATGCGAATTCTCCGGCATACAGGTTTCCTCATGATTTTTTCATTCTCCGTTATAGCAAATGACATTTAAATGCTTGAAACGCACATAACTCCAAAAACTCAGTGCGTGCTCTGGGATTCGAACGCGAACCCCCAGAGTAGGAGGCCGAATTATTAACCACAAGGCTATCACCGCTTGCTATTATTATAGAACTATTATTGATTTGAAATTGAATTTACCTACCACACTGAAGAGATTTTTTTGTTACTCTTATAGGTAGTGTGTCTTAATTATACAAAGAATGCACAAAATGGATTTCGATGTTGATCATGACATTTTTTATGTTTGTTCGTTCTATGTAGAACGCTAAATTCGTGCATTAAATCGACTAACAGAAGCGGTTATTAAAACGACTTACATTTTAAATTCTTTCGTTTTAAAAGATTCATGTACTGTATCCGGATTTTGTTACCTGTCATACGGAATTAATGTTCGTGTTAACACGAGCGAAGCGGTACTTAGGGCGTTACTTAGGTTTCAGTTTATCAAAAGGGGTAACAAACGTGTACTTTAGAATCTTTAATACGTAGGTAGGTAGGTACTTACATAAGTGTCTACGTAAATAATGTTATGAAGTCTATTTCTTTATAGAAAAATATGTTTATGTCCGTTTATATTTTTATCGTTAAAATCATTCTTTTACTTCAGTTATTTCAAGTCCCACGCAATTAAAATATTACGTAAAATTGTATTGTACTCGTATCATTTGATAGTGAAATTAATAGTCTAGAAACCTTGATCAAAGATTTATAATGAATTCTCTTGGCGTATCGGTGAAGCTTTTTTGGGGATTTGGCAAGAAGAAGGCTTCAATAAAATAAGTTCTTAATCGCAACGATGTCGATGTCATCTTTCTCGGCGGGGAAATTGAACGGCTTTCGTAGGGTTATTCTCAGAGTACTCCGTTCTTTTGTTCTCAAAAAATTTGAATCTCTAACATTGATTCTCTCATTGAGTCTTTCTAGATACATTCGGTACCAGTTCCAGACGGGTGTTTCATAATTATAACCACAGTCTAATAAATATACATTTATATTATATGCTTTACTTACACTGTCCTAAACCAATGTGATATTTTCAGAGATTTGTGAAACATAACTTTCTATATAGAATATACCTATACATATCTATATAACCAACACAATATAAGATTTTATAACGCACTCGTTTACTTACTAGAAGTTGCAAAAAGTACATAAGGTAGGTACCTACCTAATGATAACATGTTCAGCTACAAGTCTTATTTTCTAATACTTACGCACATATATTTCCAACCGAATTCAAAAAGGGAAAAGGTTTTCAAATCGACTGTAGATACCTACTTTTAATGTTTGTTACCTAAAATTTTGTAGGTCCTGGGTGAACCGATTTTGATTGATAATACTTATTTTTTTTATTCGAAAGGTAGAGAGAGCTTGTCGCTTGGTCCCAATTAAATTTGAGCAATATACTTAACTAGCGAACCGCCCTCGCTTCGCTTCGGGACCCGTAAGTATCAACCGCGTAGGTCCCGCTCCCGTAGGAATTTCGGGAAGATAATAAACTATCACCAAAATTAATTGAGGTTAAATTAAATTAAACTTAGGAATAAAGCTTACGACAAAATAATAGCAAAGTAGCAAAGGATCACAGCAAGATTAATTCAGATTAAACTTGGAAACGCGGCAAATTTGATTACCATAAAAACGGTTCTAGTGTGTTAATCTTAAAAGATAGACATATACTGTCGTGGACATTTTTTTAGATCATTTCAAGAGGAATAATTCTTTCCTACATATATTTTTGGTATCTTGAATCGTTTTCGCAACGCATGCAACGAAAGCCCTCGAGAATGAATAATTTTCCCCGTTTTTTCCACATTTTCCATTATTTCTTCGCTCCTAATTGTTGCAGCGTGATGTTATATAGCCTATAGCCTTCCTCGATAAAAGGTCTATTCAACACAAAAAAAAAATTTTCAATTCGAACCAGTAGTTCCTGAGATTTGCGCGTTCAACCAAACAAACAAACAAACAAACAAACTCTTCAGCTTTATAATATTAGTATAGATATGGCGGGTAGTTTTTAAGTTATCTGAACTTGCCGATGTTGGCGTTGGTAATTTTTTTTGTAGAAAGTAAGAAGATTTGAAAATGCTGTGTGTAAGATTCAAACCCACTCCTCCTGTTCGAGACCAACCAGCCAGTGACCAGACCAGTCAGCTTTTATTTCTTGTATAGGTATAACATTTACAATATTACGCAATTATTAAATTTACCTAAATTAATATTCATGATTTGATGACAAGAGCTTAATGACATAGCTCGCGTAACTAAGTGGTGGAAGTGGAATGCGATAGTAATAGGTAATAACGATCGAACTTGGACTGACGAACCGTCGAGGAAGTAAATATCTTAAATTGTAAATAAGCCTTAGTTAATGGAGATTGATGAATGGTTCAGTCAGTCAGGTTGACTTTGGAGTCGCTAGAGGTCGTAGATCTTTTACCGTGATCTGTAGGTTGATCACCAGTTGAAATGGTAGTAGGTAATCTGTACCTAGATAGGTATAGGCATAGGATTAACCTGCAATAGATTTATGAATATTATAATTATTCTTCCAATCCCTCTCATCTTAGGTACCTAGTTCTTATAGCTCCCTTAATTCTTATTAGATATGCGCAGTGGGGTACCTACGCTGATAAGGACACCAGGATGGCATCTCAGAGAAATCGAGGGGAACTTTCGAAAATTGTAGGGACGACTAGTGTGTTTCTTAATGTTTTCATAAGTACATTAAAGCGCTACAATTTCATGAAGGTCCGGAGTCGATCTGATGAAGCCGAAAGACAGTCGAGGGAACTCCTCAACGATTTACTGCAGTTATCTAGTGTTTGGTGTTGATTAATTTTTAGTGACGAGAACTTTACAACTACGTGTATTGTTTTGAATTGAGCGCCATCTGGCGAGTAGTTTTTGAATTAACTCTGCTTATCGAGGTTGAAGTCGGTTATTTTTTTTGTAAAAAGCAATTACAAAAATTACACTTATAATTAAAATAAAAGCTCTTAAATAAAATTAAATAAAGTAGGTAGATACGTTTTTTCTATAAACAGCTATGAATTAAGTTATTGATATTTTGATTAAGTTACGCAAAGAGATATTGCAGATATCGACTTAGAAACCGTGGTCCAAATTCTAGTACCTAGATTAAATTCTTAAACAAAGTTCCATAAATATAAGACTCTCTTTCATTGTGAACCCTATCGTTATTTGTGCATAATATGAGATTTATTTTGTTCTGAATTAGAACGATACTCGATAGCTAGACTATTCATGTAGGTACTAACAATAACTGCCTAAATAACACGAGTGACCATCACTAACAGTCCCTGTCCTAACATTTATTAACTATCTAAAGAACTAATATTCTAAGTGTTCTAACACCATCTACTTATTGGAATAACCACCCCAGGCCTTAAATTGAGTCTTGAACTAAGAAGGTCGGTCACATTGGTCATGTGCGGCGGCGGAAGGGTGGTACTGTATGCTCGTTTGCTACTTTAACTTCATAAAAAAGTTTCTAGCTAGCGATTTTTTGGCTTCCTATTCGGATATCGCATATTTTGTTTTGTTTACTAATTCTTACCGCGGTTACTTACATGCACGCTAATGCATCTAGAATTGTACGAATTGTTACAGCTTTGAAAACCTCGATTGTGTCAAAAACTTCGCACAATCATCAGCAATTGTCTTTAACTTGTGGGTTCGCGTATTCACGCGAATGAGAGTTAGAGCGGAATACGTTAAAAATCTTACCAAGAAGAGCCTGAAAAAGTCGTGATTTGAATATCCTGATGACCCTCTCGATTGCGAGGCGCAGCTGTCGATCCTGAGGCTTCACCAGTTTGCTGTGGTAGTCTTCCAGCAATTCTAATGCTCGATGCGCTTCTGCAAACAAATGTTTAGATCTTTGAAATAAGTATACCGTTATATACAATGCTTTCTCGCTTAATAAACATTCAGGCGTCTAGTTTTATCGACAATAAAGTTATAGGGGGAGGGGGGTAAAAAATGGCCTGAACTGCTTCGAGAAAAGGATGGTACGTACGTGCCGTTTTTTTGCTCGACTTGGCGGGAGCACTGTCGTGCCCCCGGTCTGTGTTATGTAAGTACACTGTACAGTGTACCTAGTGTATGTATTAAACAATGATTTATTAATATGTTAGTCAGCAATTTGAGATATGAGGTAGAACATGTTGTCCTATCCTAAAACATCTTGACGGAACGCACGAAGAAACAACAGTTTACAAATTATTGTTTTACAAATAACTACGCGAATTTACATAAGTATTATAATTACGAGTATATGTTATGTTTGCAATACATGAGACTGGAAATTGGACATACGATACATATTATCATGGGCAATAAAGTTGCATCATGATATTTTACTCAAGGCTAAAGAATTTATGCAAAATACTTCACTGTAACAGTTTTTTACTTTTTATCGTTTTTTAAATAATATGATCAGATATTTATGTTATTTATCTTCTATACCAGTTCATTATAGGTGTAAGGGATTCCATCTACCTAGTATTGAGTCTAAGCCAACATGTCTTGCTTCAGGTCTCTCCTGTTGAAGGTCTCTATGTATTTATAGTGTGTTAAAAGTCTCAACAGTTTTCGTGCATGGTCGTTCTCTAATGGAATCCCTATCATTGTTCTTGTAAATTAAGTTTTGTTTTTTAATATTATTAAATTGTTTTGTTTATAGACAAAAAGCGCGTTTACCGTTTCGGTTTTGGTCCGCAACGTATCTGTGACTCTTTTGCTGGCTTATATGCAGCTACGGCAGGGACTTCTTATAATAAAGTAGGCAAGATAAATAAAAAGAACCTACTTATTCTTACTTTCTATGAAACATTTTAACTCTACATGACTCTACCTTCGTGTAAAACTAAGTATAATATTTTTGGATATTAAGTTCATAATTTATTATATATACTTATATTCATAATTTTTTTTCATAATATATTTAAAGTGACTAATTTGTCGGCGATTACAATTCATGTATGTTATTTGATTATATTAAAATATTTCTTTATAGCTTGAAACTAAACTAATTAGGTTCATTGACCTCAAGTTAGTGCAGTAAGATACATTTTTTAGAGTATCAATGTGTAAAATCCAATTAGTGTTTAATATAGGTGCTAACATCCATCTGAGATCTTTTGTTCGTATTGGTGCAAAATAATATGTATAGTAAGTAAGTGAGTTTTGGCGCAAATACTCAATAGTAAGGCACATATTCATGTTTTATTTCGTAAAATATTAGACATAGTAGATTCGTTTCCTAAGAACCAACCAATTTAGCAATGACACAAACATTATTATGACGTATAAAAACATTGAATGGTAGCGTGTGTTAAAACTCAGTTCACGAGTGATTAGCCCCCAGCGACCAGCTGGGTTACAACAGAAGGGTGTCTGCACCCGCTTTCGTGCGACCCCAGCCATGGGGTCGGCATGTTATGCTCTTACTACATTACACAATATTGGTCCCATACCTTGCTTACGAACTGGCATCACGGTACCGCCCCCTACCGTAATTTTATAACACTAATAAAATATTTGCGAAACAAAATAAAAAATGTTTCACAGCAACAACGAGTCGATAGTCTTCATTTCACATTTAAAATCGCAATGGAGTACATTTTTGAACGGCACATAATTATGGTAGCACAACAAAAACATTCAATTGTAACTCCACGCACTAGGTGATATGCGGTACTGATACCTCTTACGAGGGCAGTCAGTAGACTGTAGACTGCTGTGCGCATTGGGATTGGTCGATTTTCACTATGACGTCAGAGGGTGGATAGCATAGACAAAAGGTCTGCAGGGGTAGAACGTGGAAATACGAGGGTGGCGAGCGCTACGAATTTTATTTTCATGTTTCGGTGTTTCCATCTTTATGAATTGCTTCCCAAGTAACAAAATGTGGTCTTGTAGTGGTTCCGGGGCCAAGTCTATAACAGGCTAGTAAACGTTTATAACCACGGAAAAGGGCCCATTTTATACGCGTACTTTTGCTAATAAAACACTCATAGTATATTTGGCGAGCACCACTTAGACCAATAATATACTCATATTTGGACTACGCAGAACTATCTGCTCCCGCGAAGCCAGCTATAAGCATCTAATAGAACCAGGTAGGCGTGTAACATACTCCGCGCATCTATTACTAGCTACTTCAAACATGTCTGAATTGTTGTTGTGTTGTTCGATTATGGAGGAAAATAAAATAATAAAAAATAAGTTCATCTATTTTATATTATATATTATGTATTAACAAGTATTTCGCACGTAATATTATAAGTGCATACATGTTTGCACGGCAAACGCGTAAGTATTTTCGGTGAAGTATATAGTGTTTTACATCTCAATTTTTGTTCGCCTTTTGAACACAGCATATTTACTAAGTTGTGTTTAAAAATAATATTAATCCTAACGGCATTGTCGCGCCATATTGTGACGCATTAGGGTTCCACATACAAATGTGTTCTTATATGGACTTCACTAAGATATCTATAGACACTAATAGTTTTACAAGAAACCTTTATACAGAAATGAAGACTATAACAGCATTCGAGAGTCCACAATAATACCAAGTACACTTACTCCTAAAAGAAACCACTGTAGAACTTATTTACTTATAATTGGCACATAAAGTTGACTTATACACCCCTATAAGGTCTAGTAACAAATGCAAACGGTTCTAAGTGTATTTAGTTCTGTAAATTACTATTACTGGCGTATGACACTAATAGCGGATTTATAATTACTTCTTGTAGCCGATTATAAGTGTTACATACTGGAGCAAGTTTTCTCAAGTGTATTTACACCTATGCAACACTTTTATAGTTAATCTTAGCCTTTACTGCGCCTATAATTTTGTTCTATACACGACTATAAATCAACTTATAAGAATAGATGTACTAAAAAACCAAAAGAACTCTGTGTAACCCGTTATAAGCTTGGTAGTAAATCCTGGAACCACTAAGAGAGACGTACTAGTGCTGTGAGCCTGTATACAGGAGAACTTTGTTACTTGGGTTGTTAGTTACTAAACCAAAACTTATATAATATTCAAAGCATCGTTTGCTGAAGTGTTTAAATATATCCGGGGCACAGTTTATTGATCCCTGTCAATTCTTGGATAGGTATGTAAACTGTGAGACTCACTCGCATACAGATCGCTACTGGTCAAATCTTCTCGAGTGGCCATGTGCAATGTGCAATATCATTTTCGTACCTACAGTTAAGTGGATCTACCTATTGTAAGACCAAGAAAACTGCTTAAAATAATGAACGGTATGCCGATGTTATCTTCTAACTAAATTTAAGGAGCGAGAAGAAAGCCATCATTGTGCAATGCATACCTAGATATACGGTTTGTATTCAATTATTCATATAGCCTAAGGAAAATGTGTATAGATCTACCTACTTGATAATCATGGCAATGAGGACAGTAGATACCCCATAGTACCCAAAGGCTTGACAGGGACAAAATTATTTTCAAAGGAGGATGGGCACAAATGTATGGAATCTGGTACCTACCGGCACCAATCGGAGTAAATGATACGTCGTTGGAAAGTAATTTTTGTGTAGATTGTGAATATACATGTCGCTAGTCCTGATTCATTGTCCGATCGCAGTAATCCTACTTGAAAATTATATATTTTTGGTACTACGTATACAACAAACTTTTTGCAATAACTCAACGAACGACTGAAAGTGAAAGTCATACATACGTGTGTTTATATGCTTATATTGTTTATTAGATAAATCCTTACTATCCTTATCCTTACTAATCCTTATCCTTACTAATATTATAAATGTGAAAGTGTGTTTGTTTGTTTGTTTGTGACGCTTTCACGTCGCAACAAAGCTATTATATGGTAAGGTTTATGTGTGTGGGGATAGTTAGGAGGGTGGAGAGTGACGTAGGCTACTTTTTACCGCGGAAACACATCCCATTCCCATGGGAAGATCGATGTTTTGTTAGTTGCTAGATATTTATTTTCTGAGTTGTTAATAGATGGCGTTAATAAAATTCATTTGCAAGTTCTGAATTACGCTATCAAATACTACATGTAATTTACTTAAGTCATAGGCAAATGTAATAGGCTACTTTAGCTCTGCCTCGAGAACTCCCCGCTCCGGCTGTATTCAGTGTACCGCCCGCCCGCTGGCACTATCCTGTTGGCTGATGTCCGCAAGTTGCTGGACTCGCCGACACCGGTGGTGGGCGCGGGCGACTGGAACATTTTGGAACATTCTGGACATAGCGGTGTACCAAGGCCTCCATTGCCAGCCACGATTGGAGACGCTACAGGAATGTTCCTCTCCTGTTAGTCCTGGTGAAGGAGCCCAGCAGAGTCTTGCCAAGGCCCCGTCGCCTTATGGCCTGGACAACCTTCGAGAAACAACTGTAGATCACCACGCCAACTCAGCCTATCCGCACGGATGCGGACGTCGACCAGTTAGCGGTCGAGCTCACTGTCCGCGAGCAAAATGCACTGCAGGCTGCAAGCAGAGAGCAGAAGGCTCCGGGGAAACTTCCACCTCTCCCCTATCACCTCAGCAGCCTGCAGAAACGCTGGTAGGAGTCCGGGTGTCCGCAGCTGAAGAACCAGCTCAACCGGACCGCAGCCCGACTCAAGGCCGAGTTAGATGCACACGCGACTGAGAGCTGGGAGGAACAGCTGGACGAAGCGTGCGACGACTGGGCGGCACTACACCGCATATGTCATCTCTCCCGGCTTGGTGCTGCGCACCATCAAGAAGCTCCCTCCCGGTGCTGACGGGATCACGAACTGAGCGCTGCGGCACTTCCCTCAGAGGACGATCGGAGCAGCCGCGCGCCTGTTTAACGGGATCCTTCGCACCGGGACCTTCCCGCAGGCCTGGAAGTCGGGGAGGGTCATAATGCTGCCCAAACAGGGGAAAAACAGGCTGAAGCCGGAGAGCTATAGGCCAATCACCCTGCTACCCACCCTATCCAAGGTGTTCGAAAAGCTCCTGCTGCGACACCTAGCGCCGCATATTGCCCCCAGACCGGAGCAATTCGGGTTCCGGCCGGAACACAGTACGACTCTTCAGTTGTCGAGGGTGTTGCACACCGTTACCGCGGCTCTGAATAAGAGAGAACGCGTGTGTGCTGTATTCCTCGACATGGAAAAGGCGTTCAACCGTGTTTGGCACGACGGCTTTCTCTACAAGATCTCGCAGTCGTCGGCGCCCCGGCGTGCCGTTAAGGTGATCTTCAGTTTCCTCGAAAATAGAAGCTTCAGAGTAGTGGTTGAAGACGCCGAATCCACCGAGCGTCCGATCACAGCCGGCGTCCCGCAAGGGAGTTGCCTGACCCCGGTCTGCTACGCCTGCTACACCGACGACATCCCGGCGGCAGGGGGGGCGTCGCTTGCCCTGTATGCCGATGACGTGGCGTACGTCACCACGTCGCTGAATAGAACCCACGCCATCGTCAAGATGCAGCGTGCGCTTGATGCCCTCCCCGAATGGCTCGCCGCGTGGAGACTGTCGGTGAATGTCGGGAAGACGCAGGCCGTGAACATAGGAGGATACCTCAACAAGCGGGATCCTACTCTGGAGCTTCACGGACAAGATATCCAATGGGCCCCACAGGCCAAATACCTGGGGGCAAAATTGACGGAAGACTCTCGATGAAGCAACAGGTTACGAAAGCCGTCGCGAATTCCAGAAGCGCGATGGCAGAATCCAGTGCTCTCCTCGAGCCTCCCTCTCGGCCTGAAGCTCGGGGTCTACAAGACCTACATCAGATCCCGCCTCACGTACGCGGCACCGGCGTGGAACGTGCTCGCCAGCGAACCGCAGCGCAAGAGGATGCGCGCGGTTCAGGCGATTGCGCTCCGCCGGCTGACTGGTGCACCGAGGTACGTCAGGAACGCCGTCATCCAGTGGGACCTTCGAGTCGAGAGCCTGGACGACTTCATCGAGAGATTGGCACGCAACATGTTCGGGTGTGTCAACGCGTCGCGGTTCCCGCATCTGCAGGACCTGGCACCGCTCCACACCCGTCCACCGGACCGCTGGGCCTTCCCGCGCGACTTGCTGGTTGCGCGGGACGGGCCTAGCACTGACTGATACTGGGGCTTCGTAAGTCGTCGCCCGGCGCTGATCGGCTCCTGCTGGGCTTCCCACCAGCGGGATTCACCCGGTAGGGCCTCGATCGCCTGGGCGGCGCGAAGATGAACCCCATCCCGTTTAAGACTCTGTGGCCTGTAAAAAGGCCACCACTCACCGGACTTCACCTATTGGTTAGCCACAGATGGACAAGACCACAGATGGACCAGATGGACAGCCTTAGGGCCCAACCCAAGGACCGGCCCGTTTTAACGGGCCGCGAGAAACACCCCCAAAGGGGAACTAACTGTCCCGAGGGCTCCACACACCTCAGACAGGGTGGAGTGAAGAGAGCGAGTAGTAGGCTACTTTTTAGCCTAAATTCCTACGGGAGCGGGACCTACGCGGCTGTTACCTACGGGTCCCGAAGCGAAGCGCGGGCGGTTCTCTAGTATTATAAATGTGAAAGTGTGTTTGTTTGTTTGTTTGTTTGTTTGTTTGTTTGTGACTCTTTCACGTCGCAACATGGCTATTATATGGTATGGTTTATGTGTGTAGGGATAGTTAGGAGGGTGTAGAGTGACGTAGGCTACTTTTTACCGCGGAAAAACATCTCATTCCCATGGGAAGATCGATGTTTTGTTAGTTGCTAGATATTTATTTCCGGAGTTGTTAATAGATGGCGTTAGGAAAATTCACTTGCAAGTTTTGAATCACGCTATCAAATACTATAATATATATGTTACTAGCTACCCGCCCCAGCTTCGCACGGGTGCAAGTTAGATTTACCATAGCAGCGCCATCTATTGATTACTTACTCACCCCAGTCGAAAGGTACCTATCGACATCTGTTACATATAATTGTGACTGTCATATAATAACACTCTTAATTTAGTTCTCTTGTGTGGCGCTAGTTGTCTGTTCATCTGTGAATAAGACTGCCATATCAAATTGTCATGTCAAACAATAAGAGACAATTAATTAGCAATAAATTAAAATTGCGACTATAATTTGAGATTTAAAGTATCCTATCTTTCAAGTTGGATCGAACTACACCATGGTGTGCGAATTTTATTATAATCGGTTAAGTGGTTTAGGAGTCCATTGCGAACCAACATTGTGACACGAGATTTATATATATTAAGATTTACTTAAGTCATAGGCAAATGTTACAGGCTACTTTTTAGCAGAGATTCCTACGGGAGTGGGACCTACGCAGCTGTTACCTACGGGTACCGAAGCGAAGCACGGGCGTTTCTCTAGTCACTCATAAAGGCTGATTTACATTGATACAGTTGCTGTCGCCAGCGCCACTTGATTCCGGCGCTAGATAAGCCCCTGTAAGACACTGTATCAGTGTAAACATGTTAGAATTCAGCCCTGCATCCAGTATCCAGCACTGGGTCGAAATAGACCGTCTGCCTATTTTTCTATCCCGTGACAGCCCCGCGCACGCCGCGCAGCCAGTGGCAATGGATCCGTGTTAACACTATGCGTCGGTGATCGCCAGTGATCGCCAGTGATTCAGTGCCAGTGCCAATGCAGAGCCGGAGTCCAGTGATGCTGGCGCCAGCTACTGTATCAATGTAAATCGGCCCTAACTGAAAAAAATGTGAACTGATTTTATTATGTATTTATTGTTACAGATTTTTATCTGTTAATTGAATATTAATAAGCTCAAAATCTGTCCAAACATCTCCACCATCGGTCGAACTACGCCAAAGATATGATTTTTAAAATCCTAATTCGAACTAAATATACCGTATTATCTTCTGAAGGCTTTATTTCAAAACGGACAATTGATACGGGTTTGTCGCCATAGTAATTTTTTGTACTCTTGAAAAGACCTCTCAAATGAGACTAAAATCATTTTGATTGGACATGGGTACCAAAACGCCCATCCTCCTTTGCATGTAGTTTCAAAACATGTTAACTAGTAGGTAGGTATAAGGTGTGTATTTCTTGACAAAAGGTGCGTGTTACTTCGCGTAGATAGAATATATTAGGTATAATACCTACAGGTAGTGCTGAACGCTGAAAAAATTGATTCGCTTACGTCGATACTGAGACTGAAAAAGTTGGCTATGAAACATGGTCATGGTGGATTTAACAATGAACGTGGTCTGTAGCTAGCCAGGTGAGACAATGACATGTGGGTACCGTCACAGTTAAACGGGGAGATAAAGAAAAAGCCTACTTGCCTTGGCTTGGCTATCTACATACTTCTTAATGCATCGGAAGTTTAAAAAAAACGTAGTTTGAGTTAATGTAAGTACCTAAATAGGTATATATAAGTATTCGAATAAGAAGTTACGCACATTACGAGTATCTACAGGTTATCGGTCGACTATGTTTGAAATTATACTTAGGTTACCTAAGTACTAATTTAGGTATTTACATTTTTAGTTTTTTAGAAAGCTTTTTTAATTATTTATTTTTTTCTTATTACGTACCTACAGTTTATTATATCAACGGTGAAGTAAAAGTCGAACGGAAATCCGAAAGTTCGGATTATGTCTGATGGACAGATCTCAAAGTTGGTAACTTTACTTATCTTTTTCTTCATAATATACCTATTAACGAAAGATCATTGACTTATCACGAAATACGAAAAATGCTTGATGTATTAATTACCCGACTGCGTCAGAACAAGGGTTAGGTATGTTTTTCGAGTGTATGTATGTATGTATGTATGTTTGTATGTATGTCCATTTATTTGTCGGGCCCCACAGCCCAAACGGTTGAACGGATTTCGACAAATGAGGTATCGTTGAATTCGTCAGAACTGTGTTAGGTAGTCTCTTAGGCTATATGAATTTTCAAAATGGCGCCCGAAAGTGGAAGAAAAAGAGGGGATAATCTTGAGTTTTTTCTTATCTTAGCAATATGGATATCAAAAATGAAAGATCGTGAAAAGACCTTATACTACTATACCTTATATACCTACTATACATACATATATACTATGTATACTGTTACCTACGGGTAAAAAAGATTTATCACAAGTAGTTACTACGTTTGTCGCCGCATGCGGCAGCATGAAGTATTTTTATGTTGATATTGTGACACTTGTTTTTTTCTTTTGAGCTCTTTTGTAAGCAGTCGGATTTTTTGTTTTCATACTACATCCTACGTTAGCAGACGTTCGTTAAGAAAGGATTTTGCCGCTTCCCAATCCAAAGATGTAAAATTGGGTTTGAGTTTGTTTGAAATTTCAGGAGACCCAACAAAAATTGGTATTCCATATTTTGGTTGCAAACAATTGGATCGCCTGTTTTAACGTTTGAAATAAATCAACCCTTAGGGTACTTTCGGCTGAAAGTTTGTTTAAAAACCTGTAAAAATTACTTCTACAGAGCGCAGCGCGCAGGCAATAATGTTATGTTTCAGATGCAATTAGTAAAAGTCTAAATAAAAGTTTCCCTAATGCTTTTTCTACGGCTTTTTTATATGGAAGGTATAGAGGAGAAGTTATGGAGGATCTACAATTTTATTTTTATACTTCTTTGTATATTGCACAATAAAGAATATTCATTGATTGATAGGTTTCCCTGTGTCGTGAGTTCCATGTTCCCTATATACAAAGTTACTCTATGGTTCCATGCTTGACAGTCTTGACACACAAAATAGGAACACACACCGCGCCCGAAAATATAAATTTTAAAATCATCGTTCACTTATTTAAAGCCTATACAAAACCTGTTCACCGTTGAAACGAGATGAGACCATACGTCGCATATACCTAATGGCTAAAATAAAACTAGTTTGACGATAAATTGGTATGGTAGAAGGTTGGTACCTACCTACCTACTAGATACGACTGCAACCAACGTTATGTCACGTACACATATATTCTACGTAATGCCGCCTCTACACATAGGCCAGCGCATTCGCCAACGCGCTGGCGCATGGCGGTGCGCTTGCCAACGTGCTTGTGAGTTAATCCACAAATTGGAAGGTCGTTCAGTATGCTTTGGTTCGGGCCAATGTGCGGACGGATTCAAAAAATGGATGTTGAGTTGGTAACAGCTGCAGCTGTATATTTATTCACAGCTTATAATTACTACGTAAATGTGTACAAGAAAAGGGTGATAAAAAAAATGGCATTTTTATTTTTATGGTACTTATTTTTTGGATCCCATAGGCAATTTTCACTCTGATAGAGGTCAATAAATTTAAAAGTTTCCTCATTACTTATATTATACGCCATTTTGTTAGGTTAGGTGTTAATACGCCGCAAGAACAAAATATGCACTCTTGATCGCTGCTCCGGGCAAACTGATCGCGCGGCCAATGTGTGGATGGTGCGCCAAGCTTGCGACAAGTGGTCTTTGACGTTACCGACACCGCGCGGCAAGCTCGCAAGCGCGCCGGCCAACGTTCAAATGCTTACCGCCAATGCGCCAACGCCCGTTCTACACATTAGACCAGTGGCTGGGCCAGCGCACTTGCCAACGTGTTGGCCTATGTGTAGAGGCGGCATAAGAGAAAGTTATTCAAATATGTCATGAGTAGGTAGTTTGTTACCATTACTGATTGAGCTAAATTTACCTATAAATGTACTCTAATCGAAATACATAATAATTATATACATGTCATCATGACATTATAACTTGCATTTATGCAAGTTTTTTCTGCTTCGACTAAGAGTTAAGTATGTAAGTACTTATATGATTATTGAGTGAAATTAATTTTATAATCATCTGATTCATGCTAATTTCCAACAGTCTAAGCACATTGTCGGCTTCAGGTCGGCTTTATATGTGTAGAAGTGTAAGGGCCTGTTTCACTACTTCCTGATAAAGTCCCTAATACCCTATCAGGAACTTATTTGCCATAAACTACAACTTTTGGTTTCACAGGTATTGGATAGAACTATTTGGCAGATATCTGATAAGTGGCTGATAAAGACGTCATTTTTGAGATATCACTGGCGGTTAGTTTCTCTGAATGAATTGATATTCAAAAATGTAGCAAATGTTACAATTCTGAATTGCATTGCATTGACATAATATTAGAAAAATGAACATGTTTATCAATACATCGATCGTCATTAACATCATTTATTTCAATTTCATTTAACATTATTATTATTATTATTATTTAGGTGTCTGGGCGTAGGGAACAAGTATCCCTACGAGGCCACTGCGACCATCTCTGATCTATTGTAGCCATCCCAGTTTTAGTTAGATCTGGTCCCCCAGGCCTACAGTCTTAATAAACCGTAGTACGTTTCCGGGGTCCATCTCTTTAATCAGGTCAGGTTTGATTATGTGACCTCCAAGTATATGACTTCTGTAGTGGGTAATTGCTACGCAATCGCAGAGGATATGTATGGGTGTTTCCTCCGCCCCACCGCAGAACCTGCATGTTGCATTGTCACTTAAGCCTATGTTGTATAGGTGTCGGTTGAGTCTGCAATGACCAGTCATCATTTAACATTAACGTTTCATTAACATTTAACGTACCTAATGCGCGTCCGCACGCTTGGCTATTGGCTTGATTTTGGGAATAAAACGTTTCCATCCACACGCTTGCGAGTGGGTTAGTATGTTTTGAAGAGGCAAGCATGACTGATGTGATGAACACTGAGCTTATATCGGCCATAACATTTAGCTTTACCTACATGTTATTTTTATTATAAAAATAAGAAAACATACAGAAAAAACCATACCATATTTACTATTATGTATAAAAACGCCAAAAAATCTGGTCTGTTGTATGAAAGCCTCACTTAAATATTTAATTGTTTTATTGTAGCCACATACTCATATTACGGACAACGCCATCTCTTGGACGAAAAGGTAACTATACTATCGCTGAGGCATCAAAAGTATGGGCGCCCACTTAAATATTTATTTTATTCTGTTTTTTAGTATTTGTTGTTGTAGCGCCAACAGAAATACATCATCTGTGAAAATTTCAACTGTGTAACTATTACGGTTTATGAGATACAGCCTGGTGACAGACGGACGGACGGACGGACGAACGGACAGCGAAGTCTCAGTAATAGGGTCCCGTTTTACCCTTTTGGTACGGAACCCTAAAAACGGCAAAGAAGGTGGTGGATATTTAAAATTTCTATAAATTATTTTCTTCATTGATTCTTCATTTGACGATTCATTCATTTTACAAGTGTAATTAGTGTGTAGATGGGTCGCAATCGCTTGTCGCAAATTCCCTTTAACCTTTATATTTGTGCCAAAAAACCGACACGCGATCTAAACGGCTATAGTAAAACCATGGACCTATAAAGATTATAGGTCCATGAGTAAAACCAACTTATCTTTGAAACGAAGAGAGGCGCTGTCGGACGCATTGGATCAATCATCGAGAGGTAGTAACTAGTAACTGACTGATGAATGACAACAAAGTAGGTACTATAAATGACTTTTTAACGTGGCGGCATTATAGGTAAACAAACCAACTACAGTGCGCCCAACTTATCTCTGAAATGGCAAAAATTGGAAATTGGAACCATAGAACAATATTCGCTATGTGCAAAGCGGGTGGCAGGTGTACAAAAACGATCGCAGGCCGCAGCGCACAACGTGACAAAAAATGGAAACTATTGCGGCTGTGTGTAATACTTTCGAACGCGGTTTTTATGATTATATCCATTGTACACATACACTATTCAATAAATTGCACTCAAATAAAGTCAACAAGTATCATTTACTGTTTATTTTGGTTTTTAATTGCAAAAATACTAACAATGTTTACTTGTCATATTTGACAGTAGCCGAAAAAGTTGCGCGTTGCCACCGTCGTGCACGTTCCCAATACTCCTAACGCCGCCATGTTAAAAAGTCATTCATAAGTACGTTGTGGTCATTCATCTATCAGTCAGGGTAGAAAAAAAATGTGTAAGTTTTTCATATGTATGATCATATTTATTGTTGTTAAGGATGGGCAAAGACATTAAAATATTGAAGGCTAAGGATATTATGGAATTTCATGCCCATTTTTTGTGTAATTTTTATGCACGTTTTCACAATCATATTATTTTTGAAGTTGGTAACACTTGTTGTATCTATAGGTTAATTTTTTGTAACGGTAATTATGTACGGACTTATTTTTCAATGTGCTTTAGGGTGTACTTAATAAACATTAAAATGTTTATATAATTATAATTATTTTTCATGCTATAATCTTATAATTCAGAGACAATATTTCCTATATCTTAAAATAGTCTGTTTTACCTACCTCGTCTGTGGTTTTAGCAGTATTCTTATCATATTCTTATCTATGTCTATGCCATAGAGATAGGAATATGGTCTATGCCTGTAAAGACGTCGTAGATATTTTTTAGAGCTGATGACAAAGTAGACAAGTAGATAGTTCAAATTAGATTTTTAGTATAAAAGTGTGTGCTTCAAAATGCCTCTCTTTGGCAAAAAGGATTTCGGAAGGAAATCCAAAAAAGACAGTAGAGATTCTGAGAAACAACCATCCATCGAAGACAAGTATGTCGTTAAAGATTTATTGGGTACAGGAGCCTTCTCTGAGGTACGTCTGATTGAAAGTAAAGAGAATGGGCAGCTGTTTGCTTGTAAAATTATCGATAAGAAAGCGTTGAAGGGAAAAGAAGACTCTTTGGAGAATGAAATTAGAGTGTTGAAAAGATTTAGCGAGCAAGCCAGAGGAGAGGGCGCGGAGAAAAAAATGTTTTCTCATCCTAATATTGTCCAGCTGTTGGAGACATATGAAGACAAGAATAAAGTGTATCTGGTGATGGAACTCGTGACCGGAGGCGAGTTGTTCGACAGGATCGTCGAAAAGGGATCTTACACGGAGAAAGATGCGTCCGTTCTGATCAGACAGGTGTTAGAAGCGGTAGATTACATGCACTCTCAGGGAGTAGTGCATAGAGATTTGAAACCCGAAAACCTTCTCTACTATAGTGCTGACGAGGACAGCAAAATTATGATAAGTGATTTTGGATTGTCTAAGATTGAAGATTCAGGTATAATGGCTACAGCGTGTGGAACTCCTGGGTATGTTGCCCCTGAAGTGTTGGCTCAGAAGCCGTACGGCAAGGCTGTTGACGTCTGGAGCATAGGAGTCATATCATACATCCTGCTGTGTGGATACCCACCGTTTTATGATGAGAATGATGCAAACCTGTTTGCTCAAATTCTCAAAGGTGACTTTGAATTTGATTCACCATACTGGGATGATATTAGCGATTCTGCTAAGGACTTCATTCGGCATTTAATGTGTGTTGATGTGGATAAGAGATATACATGCAAGTAAGTATACTTTATTCGTTTAGTCAATTTAATTTATCATTGCTTTATTTATTTTAATTATGTATGTTAAATCCTGTACAGTAAATTTTTCCTTTGTTAGAAATATGTGTATGTGCCGGATATTAAGAATTTTTCCTAAACATAAGCTGTTTGTTGTGCTCATTTCAAAACCGGTTTATTTCCTCATTCAAGATATAATATTTCACATCATTATATTATCTACTTGACCTTTTAAGTCAATAAAGCAAAATTGCCTAGTTCAGATTGAGAAAGAAAATAATTAATTTAAATTTTATAGTGTTTGCTGTTAAACTCCAATGTGGGTATACACAATATAGAGACTTCGCCATTCCCAGTTGCAATTATTGGGTCCCATATACCTGAAGAAAAAACAAGCTATAGAGAGAAATTCCTCCTTTGTCTTGCCTGTTTTCTAGTTTCTTGTTAGATCAAGGTGAAATTTGGTAGATGACATTACAGAAATTGGTGGCCTTATATGGATGTAAACTGTATTACATAAACTTGGAATCTCAGAATAAATTAAAACAAAGGAGAATGCGCAATTTTCATAGAAAATTACCCCAGCTCCGGCGCAAACGTAACCTATCTCAGAATTTTATACATTGGATGTGTACAAAATATAAATGTATTTGATCTCCCTAATCAGTGGCTAACATAGAAAAAAATTGCTTTGATAATTCATTCAGGCATGATTTTATACTAAACTATCGTTACAAAAAAAAACAAATCTCAAGTAAAAATGCAAAGTAATATCTAAAATAATCACTTTTATTTTAATTCTTTCATAACATATACATATATATTGTATAATTCTGAGACGCAGGGTCGGAGCGCAATAAAAGAGTATGTATGTACGTGCATTCACGGGCGTCGTACACTGGAAGTTGCGCCCATGTCATTAGTATTTTATATTATCTTGGCTGGGTCCGAAACAACGTTCAAGAATTTGAACATCCTTAGATACCGTTTTGATAGACTTAGAATTATAAGAGAATATAGACATTACTTTATGATACTGTGTTTATTAATTTTACCCTCACCACCCACCCAAATGTATATATTACAGAAAGTAATAATATGTGCCATTTGTAGGCACACATTCTTGTCTAAATAAAATATGAATAATAATATACACATACAAAATATATAAATATAATAATATTTTCTATTTGTGTAGTTTACTAAAATTCGTGCCTGAAACAATAATGTTTAGCCACAGATTAGGGAGATCACAAGTATTTATTTTAAGTACCCATTAAATATACAAAATTATGAGATAGTTACTTTTTGCGCCGGAGCTGGGGCAATTTTGCGCATTCTCCTTTATTATTCAAAGAAGCTTACTACATATTTTACAATAAAATTCATCCCCACATTTTTCTCATTTGGTCTGTTCACAATGAACTCAAATTATACTGAATGGATTTCATTGATTGTCTATGTTTTGTGCAAATTCGTTGAATTGTGGTGATAGTTGTTGATTATGGTGATAATATGAATAGTTTTAAGCCTTTTAAGATAAAAAATAATGTTCACTTCCACTACCTCTAAATAGGATAGTCTATTATAATAACATGCTAAGTGTAAATATCTAAAGTAAACTTAATGTTCCTAAATAGACTTGATAAAAGTAATAATTTTGAGTACATATACAACTTATTACATCATACTATGCATTTGAGCATTATTTATTACACATAACTTATAATATAACTTATAATACATATTAATAGGCTATTTACCAAGCATTGCCTTAATTAATGATGTGATTGAGATAACTATCATTAGCAGATGTGTTATTCCATTCTTTCTATTGTGTGGCTTGATTTATTTTTCTTACATCGTTGAAATCCTAAAACTAATGGTTTTTAATTAAATATTTCATATAATATTAATAAAAATTGTTTATTCTTTAGTGACACACTTTTAGTTAATGTGGGAATACTTAATATTAAGACAATGTATTGTGTATGAAGCCAAATGCACAAATAATGACTTTGTTGTTCTCTTAATGATTTAAAAGTTTTCATGGACATAATAATCAAGTTATATGCTCATTTTGAATTTTTTGTTTACCATTGAATCCTACGAACAACATAATTCTTCTTAGAAAAAAAATTAAACTATGAACACTTTCCCACTTATATCCCCATAATTATGAGAATTTCTTGGGTAAAAAGATGTGTGTAAAATAAATAACACATCACAAATCAACAACAAATATTTATCTGTCACATAATGTGTTAGCCCTAGCCAAGAAACAAACTCAGGAACAAATACAGTAAGCTAGTTTGCTAAGTACCATAAGTGCCTGGGGTCCTAGAATAATAAAATTAATTTGTATTATACTTAACTTATAATCCAGTTTGAGTAGAACCAAATAGTTCCTTAATAGGTAAAAATTAATGGAAATTTTTACAGACAAGCTTTGGCTCATCCTTGGATTTCTGGGAATGCTGCAAGCAACAAGAACATTCATGGCACTGTATCTGAGCAACTCAAGAAGAACTTTGCCAAGTCCCGCTGGAAACAAGCTTACCATGCCACCACTGTCATCCGACAAATGCAGAAAATGGCCCTCAGTAGCAGCAGCTCAAGTCGCAACGCCAATGCCCAGCCCAAGCAATAGCTGGATTTCGCCAGGATGCCCTGACAACTCTATTCCATCAGCTTCATGGTACTTAAAACAATTCCTTAACCGCTTAAGTCTACGTGTGAGTCTCGGCTCCTGATGTGTTGGTGCGGCGCTTACTTATTAAATTGGTTGACAAGGGCATTATTAATTGAAATTGATTGCTATAGCGTTTGCTAACAGTGCCTGAGATTTGTGTCATCTCTAAATTTGTAACATCATCGTTTATATAATAGTGCCATCGTTGAAGTACATAACATGAAGCAGTCTAAAAGTTTTATTGAATGAGTATAAGAAATAAGTATCAACGAATTGTTTATTGAATTGGGCTAGTCACAATACTTATCGCAAAAAAATCAAAACTTAATGACACATTATAATCATGTTGCATTTTGGTATTTAATGATATGTAGATTTCTATGGTTAACTGTTACTCCTAGTCTTCATTATTCCTTTATCTTGTCTGCTTAAATAGCGTTTCCTACTATACTTGGAATCTCAGGCTTATCACAGGATAATTATATTATTATGGTTGATATATCTACATAATATTATGATGTTATATAACATTGTATAAATTGTATCATAATTAGAAAACTAAATCAAATGTGATTTAAAGTACCCCAAACTTATAAGTTATATTATCACTTTTCTCTTAACAAAATGCATTGTTAGGTATATTGTCTTAAAAGTTCTGTATGCTCTAATTAACATTGATGTAGATGGTGATAATCACTTTTCATAATATTAGGGTCTGTTGCATAATTGTTATATATAATATATTAACATGACGAATAATATAATATTTAGTGCGAAGGGTTAATTATAATCATTATGACAATTTATACTAGCATTTAATTGTATGTGGGTTATTGTTGCGGTTACACAGAACTGTCCATGGATTTTGGTAATGTTTGGGATATTGGAGTTATTTTATAAAACAATATTTTTGCATGCTTTTGACATTATTTTGGTTAGAAATGATTACATGTATTGCCCATGACAAAATAGTCTAAAAATTCCCTTTATTCTGTCAATAATACCTCAATCTTTTATTATTTGTATTTCCTCTGAACGTGACAGTTCCAAAAGTATAAGATTAGCAGGTTTATGGTGAATAATCATTGTTATACTCATGTTTCAGTTTCGCTTAATTTTTTATTACATTATTTTTTATAACATTATTATAATATGAAACATTGCCTCACTATCTCCCTTTAACTAGTCTGTTTTGATTTTAGCCGATCTCATTATGGTTTGTTAAAACATTGTAGTTTCATTTGAAACTATTGTTACATTTTTGACTAATGAAATGAGTGTCTGGTAAGTATGATTATAAGCTTATAGGAATCATACTTTTTTGGTGCATTATGAAAAATATGCGCGTCAAGTTGTATAATTATGTAATTGATTTTGATTTCAAAATTAATGTAATGTGGAGAGCAATTAGTATTACTGCATTTTTGTACCTGCATTGATGAAAATAATTATTTCTTTGCAAAGCAAAATATTTTTTTTTTTCACCATTCTACTTATCATTCTACTTCTCCACTTTGCTATATATTATTTAATTGTATTTAATAATGATATCATTTAGTTATGGTTAGATTATAATAATAACTAATTTATTATATTTACACCAAAGAAGTGTAACTTCTATAAGATTCCCAAGTACTCTGGCTTGACATTAAGGTTCAAAAGAAAGATGTTTTCACTTTTGATTATTCTCTGAGTAGAGGGATGGAGAAGAATCATTATAGCTGGTTCATATTAGGCTACATGTATGTAATTGTTTTGCATTACTTGCAGTTGTTAGAGCTACTATGTCTATAATGGGCGACTGCATTGACCATAATAAGATTCTGTAATGTGAATGTGCATATTTTCCATGACCTATTTATTCCCCTTATAGTGGTTTTTAAATATATTACTCCATATTCTAGGGTAAGTTGTAGGTCTTAATGCTTAATCTTTTATATAATGTAGTGTTAACAAAACAAGCATGCATTTGTGCACTGTCTTTAAACATTTTACGTGAATACTCCAATATCTTTCTTATTTAATTTAGGTATTATTCCATGATGTGGAGAATAATTTTATGCAATATGTATTTATATGTAACAAGTTGTTATAGTCTTTCAAGTTGGAAACAAATAACTTACAAATTTTAAAATTCTGCTTATTATTTTGTAGGAACTGTTGACATACTTAATTATGTATTTTAACTATTCTGAGATAAACTCGTAGTATCAGTAGCGGAATATTAGGTATATATGCCTACTATATATGGAGGACTATGATCTAAAAACTAAGTGCATTTTAATGGACTTTACTTCCTCTCTAGTAGTATTGTTAAAAGTTATAATCACTTCGTCCACAAAAGTAATGATTTGCTTAGGACTTAAGGATTGAAAGTCTACTTATATAAATGTATCTCGAATGAATGATTTTGTTTTCGTATGTATTCAAGCATAATAAGATGTTATTTATAAGAAAATTAACACACTATTTCTCGACAAGCTAAGTTTAGTATGTAATAGGTACAAAATCAAGAATTTACGTACTTACTAATAGTCTTTTACAGATCTGAAATATTTCAAAGAATTTTAATGAAATCCTATCTATTTTATGTATATTTCAATAAATACACATTAATTAAGCTGTATTACCTCTCCTAATGATATCTTGTCTTTAAAATAAATTGTTTATTGTTAAGTGTTTCAAAACACTAGTGTATATCCTCAATATGTTTAATGAGTATAAAAGTATAATGCAACAAAATATTTACATTCAAATTGTTTCAGGAGTTATACTGAAACTTGTTTTGTTCGAGTGAAATAATTAAAATTAAAATATTATCATTCTATTCATACACTATTCTGTTTTAAATATTTTATAGACTTGATACATAATTATGAGGTAATTAACCTTTAGACTGTAATCTATAATAATCTTTTATTATAATATCACATAAATTATAAGAATTTTACATTCCTACTACCTATTAGACACACCTATATTTATAATCGTCACTTAAACGTAACATTCCATTGGTCAGTATTGGATTCAATATTTTTACATAAATTTTGAAAATCAATTTAGGTAGGTACATTTACCTACACAATCAATAACACGGATTTGATTATACTATTTAGTCTATAACTCAAAATAGAATATTGGTTACTTGATATCACAATTTCCTGTTTGGAATTTTAGCTGCCATTTAGTGTTCATAATGAGGAATCACCAAATTATATAAAGCTTTTGGAGTTTTCTTGTGGTTCCAAAGTGAATGAGGGTTAATACTAGTAAGTGCCCTGATACATTATATTAATAGAACACCTTCGTTAGCGGTGCGGATATAAAAATAAATCAGAAAAAGATATTCGTCACCACATAATTGCTGTCGTCAGAAATAATTAAACGTTCCAATGTTATTGTAAAAATATAAGACCTTGTTGTAATTCCTGATAAGAATGCGACGTTAATATCAGGGCACTTTACAAAATAAATTGTTTATTCATTGTGTATTATGTATAAAAAGATACAATATCAGTTATTTCGCATAATGTTGTACACAAAAATAAAAGTGCTAGCCATATTATTATATCAAAAACAAGTCTTATACATTATATTAAATTTCTTTATACATATTTCTTATTCCTCACATAAATTTAATCCCTATTTAGTTTCTCACTTTATGTGCTGTATTATGTAAGTAAGTTACATTTATTGTTACTTTTAATATAAAAAATTTGAAAATAACTGATAAATATTAATTTTAAAATAATTTTCAATAGCACATGAACATAGTTATAAGTAAAATATTTATGAAATATTTAATAAAACATTGTCCCTTCTTCTTTTGGTGATATAATGAGATCTTATCTCTTATGCGTCTGGCTAGCACTTTAATTAATTTAATTGGATACAGAACGAGTCATACTGTGTTCAATAATACCATACTGTATGACTGATGTGTTAAATGAATTTATATGTTTGCCATAATATTATTCTGGTCATAATAAAATATACCTACTTATTACCTACTTAATTATATTAAAATGAAAATGGAACAAGAAATGTTTAAAATTTAAACCCGACTACGACTACATTATAAATAATACGACTACTACATAACACATTTGAAATGTGCTAGTTAAATTTCTTATATTTGAAACCCTATATGGCATCTTTAATTTTGTTTATTATTTAAGATTGGCTTCTAAAGGCCACATTGAATTTAGGACGTCACATAGCCTATAACCAGCGGACTATCAAGACGCTTGTAACAAGTAAGGTATAATTTTTGTCGAATTTTGAAGTTTTGCGGAAATAGATGAACATAATAATCGACGTCGGAAATCGATCTTGTCGTATCTCGAAAACATGCAAATATCATGACTTTAATTCGAGATACGAAGCGTTGCGTTATACATAAATATACTGGATAAAATTTAACCCTCTATTCACCGTAGTCGGGTCCTTAACCGTTGCAGTAGTATATCCATAGAACTGAATACTTCATTGTAAATTGTAATTGTTGCACTGTCGTCCGCTCCTGTCCATGGTAGTTTGTCCCAAATGTTTCCGAACTTTTAGGCCCATCATTTGGTATGTTGATAGTATAATGGTTGGATACAAAGTGATAAAATGCATTGTTAAAAGGCTGTGAAGGGTGGACGGGCTGAATATGTGCAACACGTAAATTTTGGTAAACGTGTTCTCTTTAACATAATAAAATTGACTTTAGAATGAATACAATTTACATGATATTCTATTGTCAGAAATATATATTTTACTACTCCTCGTTTTGTGTAATGTAAACATATTTTATGTATTTCCAGAGTTTGGATTGTAATGTTTATGTTAAGATATAGATTATACTTATTATTATCTAACCATGCTATATCTGCGGTTAAAGGTTATTGACGTAGAGATAATATTGAATGCCAAGACAATCTCTTTAAAGTATGTATACTTTAGTAATTTACTTACTATTATTAGTTATAAATGTATTTGGATATAATATTATTATGGACTTTATCTAAACTATCTACATACCTATTTTCAGTCAAACTTGATAATCCTTAAGATTACTGGACATGTGTTTAATTATGTCGTGAACTGCAGTAGATTTTTATTTGTAATTGATATTTCTGTTCTAAATTAACGAAATGACGGAATCAGTCTTAATACGTCCATAATATCTTATGAATTCTTCATTACCCAGATTATTTTTATAATTTTAATTATGGAATAATTGATAATATTAGTATCAACTGTCTCGCGTTTATGAGTGGATTTAAGCCTAAAAGCTTTGTGATTGATATAATTTAATTATGTTTTATCATAATATATATCATCAGTGTTTAACAAAACAAATTGTGTAGCAAGAATACCTTCTTGAATTTGTATTATCGTTTTTTGAAGAAAAAGAAAACCTTTTTCGGATTTAAATTATAATTTTAGATTGCTGTAACATTAAAAATTGTTTAGTGTAAGTACCTACAGACGGATGAAGCTTGCTTATCACTGGCAGTAGTGCATATTCTATGCGGAGGATGAAAATATGGCATAATAGTATGCAAATTAAATTGATATTACAGTAATGATCATCGCAAGTACAAAGCTGCATACAGTATCTGCAGCCTTTAAAATGTGTGGAACATTTCTCGAGGTGCTTCGATAGATTTGGGAACGTAGAGGTTGACGTGACAAAGATGGTAGGAAAAAAAACCATATCGCACCGCAACTTGAAGATAAGAAGATATACAGTCACTAGGCGCTGGCATGATATATTAAAGTAAAAGTAAACCGATAGGAGCTTTGTAATTGGCGGATTGCAAAACTGCGCCGAAATGATCTCGCCGAGAACGCTCTACCTTTCGTGGAAAGCGCTCGCGGGGACATTTCCGGGCTTTTAGATAAAAATGTAATCTGTAATCATCTGCAGCCTACCTACATATAGATCACTACTGTCGCTGATGGTTGGATTCCTTGCCGTGATGTATCGCCAGTGGCCGCAGGCGCTATGCCACTAATACTTTTCTGTCTATGCTAAAACTGAACTGGAATGTCAAGATATTGTAAATTGATTGTTGATGGTTAACTTCAAATATGTACTTTATGTATTTTAGGCTGTCTGGTAGCAATGTTTTTCAAATCTAATGCAAAGGCCTCAATTTTAACTATATAAAATACCTTGAAATACTGAGTATATTTTCTAGTATTTACAACAGCAGCATACATTTAAAGTGGGCTTAAATGACGTTGACGTTCACGCCTAACTAATATACCGTTATTTATTTTTCACTGTGCCAAATCATATCAAGATTGAGTGATACGTGTTTTAACTTAAAGTTCTTATTGTAAGAGGTTATAGAATAAGGACATTGTCTTCATATTGATTATAACGCCGTACGTACATAGCAGTGCTTTGTGCTTCACAAGTTCCTCAGCGAATAATATTTCCTTCTTGTACTTGTAGCGTACTGGTAGTTGATATGATTTTCTAAATATAAAATGGTTTTGTAATATTTTATTGTATAACTTATAGCACAACAGTTTAAGGGCTATATGTGAAATTAAACGCGAGTAGTTTCTTCTCTATTTAGATTTGGTTGTGAGGTTTTATTTTCATTCAAAAATTATATCAATAGTAACAACAATAATGACACTGAGAAATTCTATTTTATAATAATTTGTGAATTGAGATCTGATTGCTACTATCTAGCGATCTTGTGATTTAGATTTTATACTTCTTGTTCAAAACAATCAAAATTATAGTAGATACTAGACGTTAGCTCTATTTTCAATGTCATTGTAAATAAAAAGCTAACTTGTTGCAATAAATCTCTTTTATTACCTATTCCACTTTCGTTACATAACATTCAAATACATTAGATACATATTATATTATATTACAGTAAATTATAATACCAATGCCATAGGAATGTTTAATGGATATCTTCTCCCAAGAGAGATAGTTGCTTCAGAAACTGTGAAGCATTTGGCAGAGTCGTAGCGCCGTAAATTATCTTCCGCGATATTCCACTCGTAGCCTGTTGCTGTAATTAAAACCAATAAATAAAATCAGTGGATTTTGATGCAAGAGATGTGGACATTACAAGTTATATTTTTCCTTTCAAAATAAAAATATTCACATTCAAATATTAAATTTATTTCTTCGAAGTAGGTTTTTTACAAACTCTTTTCGAAAGTCAAACTACGCCATCGCTTCAACAAATCCCTACGGTGAGTAGTCTTGGAAGAAGAAACTCCCAATGAGCTTCTTAGCCTACTCACAGTTACAGATTTTATCATTAAAATATTCATCAAGTTTGTAATAACCTTTCGTCATAAGTTTTAAATAATTAAGGCTCTTCCCACACAACGCTAACGTAACGGAACTTAATTTAAAATTATAATGCAGTTACCCATGAAAGAGCCACCAGTTTTGCTATTTATAACGTAACAGCAAAAGTAACAGGTATTTATAAGCAGATTTATATTAAACACAGTAAACGATCATTAACCTGCTAAAGATCATTCGTTTCGATATTATTTTAACCGATTAACATCATTGTTTACATATTTTTTGAGGTTATGGTGTTTACGTAGCAAATACATAGCTATAGGTATAAATATTAGTACTATCTACCGTAAACAATTTTGATCCTTTTGTATTTTTCGTTGCTTGTTATATTCATAGTGTCTGTTTATATTTAAGATATTCTCGGTTTTAGGTGTATCTGAAAGTACAGTTCGGCGCATAGTGGACCAAGGCATGAAAAGTGGTAGTAAATTTGTAACGCCTGGAAAACATAGGAAAGGAAGACCTAAAAAAGTAATTGATGATTTCGATTTATGTGCCATTCGCCAAAAGGTACAATTTTTTTATACAGTAAAAAAAGAAGTACCTACACTGAGAAAACTGTTGGCAGTTTTAAAGGAAGATATTAATTTTGATGGCAGCCATGAATTATTAAGACAAATTCTTATTTCTATCGGTTTCAAATATAAAAAATGTCAAACAAATAGACTTGCTCTCATAGAGAAGCCAGCAATAGCTTCAAAGAGAGGGAATATTATCTCCGACAAATTCTTGAAAACAGAGCATTGCCAGAAGAACTTCAGAAAAACATAATATATCTGGATGAGAGTTATATTCACGAGTCATATAAAGTAACAAAATGTTGGCAGGCTCTCAATATAACTGGTGTCAAACAAGAGATATCAAAAGGAAAGAGATGGATAATTGTGCATGCCGGTAGTGAGAAAGGTTTTGTGCCGAATGCACTTTTAATATTTTCTGGTAAAAATAAACAGGAAGATTACCATTCCGAGATGAATGCACACAATTTTACTAAATGGGTAACCGAAAAGTTACTGCCCAATATTAAAGAACCATCAATAATTGTGATGGATAATGCACCATATCATTCAATTGTAACAAATAAGGTATCTTAAGAAACTATATTTTTCTATATTTTCATTTTATAAGTATTCATGACTGAAAAAATTGTAATTCAATTGATTTACTTTATTGCAGGCTCCTACAAGTGCTACAAGAGTGGAAGAGATTAAATTGTGGTTATTAGAAAATAATATTCCATTTGATCCAACATTACGGAAACCATCATTATTGATGTTAGTAAAAAAACATAAACCTGAACCGTCGTATTACGTAGATGAACTCTTAGGAGAGCATGGTCATACAGTAATGAGACTACCTCCTTATCATTACGATCTTAACCCGATTGAATTGATTTGGGCAATAGTAAAAAAACGCATTGCCCAAAAAAATGTCGGTCATCAAGATATAGCAAAGTTGGCAGAAGAAGCATTTCAATCAGTAACCGTACAGGACTGGAAAAATTGTGTTGACCACGTTATTAAGATTGAAAATGAATATTATGCTCGAGGAGGAACTCTCTATAATGATATAGACGATTTTGTCATCCCGCTGGGCGAAGATAGTTCAAGTGAATCTGAAGATGAAGAAATGAACCAATCTCACTACTCGGAGGTTATCTCGGAGGGTGAGGACAGTTCTAGTGTTTCTGAAGGTGCTGAAACAGAACAACCTCATTGTTCAGAAACAAATTTTTCAGGAGTTGAATACCTGGATTTTGATTCGGATACAAACTAATTAATAAAAATTCTTTAATCTTAATAAATTTTGTTTTTTTTTTTAATTTATTCTGTTGATTCATTTAAGTATATTTAAAAGCTGCTTTTCGTAAGAGAATATTTCTTTTTAACATATCTTTTTATTTTGTTAGGTTTAATTCTCATTGAAATCCAAAATAAGCATGTGAATATTTTGTAATGTAGGTTATTTCTACCACTGTTTTGGAAAGGTCATGAAAATGTAATGAGAGGGTGAATTATTTATTATCATTAAATTAATGAAAAAATGACAATAATTAATGTAACTTCATGGTAATATAACTTGTGACGCACATGAGAGCATGCACTTTTAAATGTAAAACATTTATGAAGAAACAAATAAGAATAATCAAAATCTTATGTGCTAGTGGTCATCTGTCCAATAATATTATTTTGTGAATAAAAAAAAATCAAGTATCAACACTATTTAATCCAACTACATAAGACATAGAGCCGTGTCATGGTGATGCCATGTAAACTATAGTGGCGCCCTCCTTTTTTTTCATGACTTTCTTGACAAACTGTATGTGCCAGCAAAGTCGTGGAGGCCATTTACCCAATATGCTATTCCATACATAACCCTATGCTGTATATTATATAAAACAATAAAAAAAATATAATTTTTAATTATAAACCTGTGTTTTCTATCAAAATTACTTCTTGCGTGATTTTTGGGACACCCTATATGTAAACATTATAACTAATAACACAAAAAACATTTCCACCAACCACCTCATACAATGTCATTATGGTATAAACTGGCTGGCTTCGACGCATCAATGGCCAACTACTTAATTATACTCCGACTTTTAATTCGATTCAGTAAAATAACATTTCCAGTGTTAGCGCTTTTCATTCTCACAAAAATAGTGATGTAGCCTGGACGCAAATTATTCGATTCGATAAAAATATTAATCGGATTATAATCGTTTCGCAAATCGCTAAAATACTGTATGAAGTAATTACAAGATCAATAAATACACATAAAAAAAATATTTTTATCAATTTTCCCCTACATTTTTAATTGTTAGGTGCTTTTAGTGCATGTATGTACTAAAAGCATGCATACCCCGATGTTTAATATTTCTCGTTTACTATATAATTTTAAATGAATAACTTTTCCGTATTGTTCTCTGATTTTTAATTACATTTTATTAAGACACAAAATAATAGACTTATGGAGAAAAGAAAAATCGAATACTTAATCAAAACATCGTTCGTTAATCGTGTGAGTAATCACTATGATTGAAAAGCTGGCAACATTATTTGGAAAGGTGACATTAGCATACGTCATTTTACTGAATCGAATTTAAAAGTCAGAGAATGTAAGGGAGAACTCTGAAGTGCGCATTTCCTCACGATATTAACTTTTCCCCCTACATGTGTGCGCAGACCCCCAGTAATGAACATTAAACACAACTAACACATACCTTAGCGAAATCCAGCAGGTTATGATACTCGATGTAGTTCCCGCCGCCGACGACGAACACGACGGCGTCGGAGGGCGGCGCGGCGCGCCCGCGGGCGCGGCCGTCGCGCGCGCCGCGCGGGTCCAGCCACGTCAGCTCGCCGCCCTCGCCGCTCAGCGCCGCTTCCACCGCGCGGCTTACTGGCAGTTTCTGTGTATAAGCAAAACAATTGATGAATAACTTTGTAAGGAAAAATAACCGACTGCAAAATCGATATAACTCCAAGACGCTCAATTTTATAAAGGACCACACGACAAGCACTACCATTCGTGAGTAATTCGTTTGTAATCCAAAAGAGATATTTAAATCCGTGAGGTACACCCGCCATTCTGACACTCACTACCATTCGAACATAAGAAGATTAATCAAAATCGGAACACCCAATCAGAAGTTATGAGGTATATAATAAGCATAAATTGGCATTATTGAGAATAACTCAATAACTGACCGGCAGATGTCGCTCGAATTTTAATGGGACCAGACAGCAGTCATTTAATGACTGCTGCTTACGAATGACGAAAGAATTATCGAAATCAGCAGCCTTACTCCCGACGCTTTCGAGTTCTAAATCAATCGAGTTTGTTTCGATTTTGTTTGAATTCGTACTCTTGAAAGTCTACGCTAGCGCACAATCGAGCGGTGGTTCAAATTGGAACTAAAAATCCGTTAGAATCGAGTTGAAATCGAAAAAGGTTTACTCCCGACGCTTTCGAACGGCTTTCAATCACTTCAATCGAGGAGCAAGATCGAAATTAAACGTCAAATTTAACGATAACTAAAAAGGTCCCGAGTTACGATCGAGTTCAGTGTTTCATATTAAATTTGGTTTGTTTTATCATCTTAATTGACCAATTATGGCTCGCCTCGCATTATTTTTTAATGTTTTGGAAGCAGCGCACCGTATGGACATTCAAGAAAGGAGAAACATTCAAAGGATGCGTCGATACAACTCTCGGGCACTCGTAATGGATGCTGAAGAATTTCAAAGGAACTACCGTTTGTCCAAAGAGTTATTCGACCTCTTAGTAGATGACCTTTCTCCTATAATGAAGAGACCCACGCGACAAAGTGATACTTCGATAAAATGCAAGGTTAGTTCCCGCATTAAGTATGTACTGATGAAATTATAATAACAATGAATGAATTAATGTACCATAACACTGCGTATCTATATTTTTCAGATTTTGATAGCGGGAGCTACCAAAGGATAGTGGGCAGAGCATGTGGTACAACAATGTCTCAGCAGTCTGTGTCCAGATGTATAAGGGATGTAGTTAATGCCTACCCATTGGATTCCAGCGAAGTGAACGTACTATGGCATTCGTGACATGAATTCATGTCGTTGGAATTTAATGAATTAAACCACAACAGTATTTTAGCAAAGTATATAAGGTTTCCACAATCACTAGAAGAAATAAACATCATAACTGAACTTGGAACGCAGATAAGTAGCCCTTGTATAGTAAGAAATTATGTTATGTAACATTGAAAATATTAAATAAAGATTTAAAGATTTAAAAGATTTATTTATCAACCAAAAACAGATTTACAATTGTAATGTTCATAAACAGCAGCAATAGAAAAATACAATTTATGTATTACTTTAATTTTAAAATATTTAATGAACTAATGAATTAATTTAATGAAACTATTATTTTTATTAACAACAATCTAAAAGCTTAAATAAACACCTTATAAATTTAAATATTATTGTAAAACAATTCTTTCAATTAACCAAAATCCCTTAAATAACTAATACAACACAATACAAATTTAATCCTCTTTATTGTACACCATAAAAATTCACAGAAATATAAAATAGTCATGTAAAAGTACAACAGGCGGTCTTATCACTAATTAGCGATCCCTTCCAGACAACCTTTAAATATTGTTAAGCTAAACACAGCTACAGGGTAGGGGTGCGCAAATAAATTAATTAGAAGAACTAAATAGATATTAAACAAACTTAATTTATGATTCTCTTATGGCATCTGCTATCTTCTCTACCTCAGAAGTACAAGCATGACTGAAATTATTGATGGCATCAATAATACCCTGCCGACCTGCTGCATTGGCTAATTCAGCTTCCACTCTTTTCTCTTCAATTCTTATAAGGCGTTCCTGCTCAGTCTGCAGATGGGTCGTTCTGGCCATCCACCGCCTGCGTCAAGCTGTTGTTGGAGCTACAACAATATAATATTAAACTGAGATAGTTACATAAATAGAGCAATATTTACTTATGATCCATAAACATTTTAATCATTCGGCATAGTTAGAATTGTCAAATGTGATAATTACAGAGGTGCCCCATAATACTGAGGTCCCTTGCTACTAGATCATGGTGTAATTATGTAAGTTAAATTATGGATTACATGACTTCTTTTATACTTTTCAATTTACTGTATTAGGTACTGAGTTATTTTATATTAATTAATATTTAAATGTTAAATTAATAACAGGAACACTTACTTGAAGGAAGAGGTGGTTGACTACTTGATGGTGGCTGGGTAGGCAGGGCCTCTTGGGAGGTGGAAGGAGTGGGTACCATGTGAATTTGGTATATCACCTCTTCTTGTGTTTCCCCACCCTGTCGTTCTTGGGACAGTAAAACATCAATTTCTCCTTCCTATTGATAAAAGAAATAACTATAGTCACAGTATTATCAACAGAATATCTAATAAACAAATATGAAAACAAAAAGCTTACTGGTATATTCCATGGAACACTGAATTTCTTGTGGCCTTCTGCAAAGCTGGGTCCTCCCATCAGGCTTAACAACCTCTCATCCTGAAAAACATCGAAGTGTCTAGTCGTCCGCTAAACGGATGAATAAATTAAACTTATTCGTCCGATAGTCGGACGACTAAATTTAATTTATTCGTCCGATTATCGGACGACCTTATTCATCCGCTTAGCGGACGACTAGCCACCGCCGAAAAACATTAATGATATTATGATGATATACGCGTGGACCGAAATTGTTTGAAAGCAAAGTTCGATAAAGTACTTACCTTAAAGATGCCTTAAAGTAAAACACTAAAAACTTAGACTTATTGAAACTATGTTTTAATTTGCAACTTTTGAACTTATATATATATAATGGATATTTATAAGTGGCTACAGCGCAAAATAAAGTTCCAAAACAATGGATCTTCGACGAAATATTATTCAAGTGGTTCATAAATCTTCCCATAGAACTTAGCGTTTTTTTGAAATTTGACGCCGAACTTACACTGACATGACACTGACTTAATCAGAAGCACAGAATATTTAGTAGCAAATCTCACGATACAGATAAAATTCAAGCAATTAAAAGTGATTTTCACAATCGAAAATACAATTTATACTAATTTCGGCATTAAGATGAATGTACGTAAACAATAAATACAGGGATTTTTGAAAAAAATGTGTTAAACTAAGTACGTTTAACCACGTTTAACGTCATCTATAAATCAACATCTATGTACTTCTCGCACTTGACTGTGACGTCAGCTACCGGATACGCTTAACGACGCTGATAACGTTCGATCGAAACTCGATCTCGTTATTCGATTCGATTTGGTTCGGGAGTACGCCTTCATGATCGAGTACGAATCGAATTCGAGTTCGAATCAGAAACAAAATCAAATTCGAATCGGTTTCAAGAGTAAGGCTGCTGTTCACCTAACGTATGGAGTTCAACATACATAAGAAAAAAACAGACTATTGAGAACCTTCTCCTATTTTTGAAGTTGGATTAAAAAATAATGCTTACACCCTCGAGCACCAGATTTCCTTGTATCGTTAATGCCATGGGCAATAAACAGAGAAAATACACTCAGACCAAGAACAGATACTTGGGTTGGGTATATAAAGTGGAAATCGAACCTTTGGACATGAGTTCGATATGGCAATATTTGTGCCGTATGAACAAGCTTAAGTATAATTATTACTAGTTACAACAGGTCAACTGCTATAAGCTTGATCTTCCTAAGGATTTGCGGGGCGCTTTCGAAACCCTTGTATACAGTCTCTTCAAAGAGTTCTAATCACTATGCTGAGCACTGCCTGTCAGTCAGTGTGGTTCTATTAATTAAAACCATCTTTGTTGATGTGAATTTTTAAGTATTTTTCACTTACATGTTTTTTCACAACCAAATTTTTAACGCCTTCCATGACAAACGAAGATCCTTGGGAGACCAGCTTTGAGAACATTGAAACTGTTCTTGTTCCGCCGCCTTCATACTGACTCGTAACTAGTTTCGAAAAGCCTCTGCAACATAAATAAAATTAAAACTATTAGATTAAAAAGGTTTAAAAGCTTATCTGTATTTTTTAAATCTGTACTTTTGCCTTATCATTTGATCGGTGAAGTCTGTTATAACGTATAACCCTAAGAAATATAAGTATAATATAATAATATTTCGCATAGTCAACATTCGCCGCGTCCCAACATCTCGGCCAAATATCTAAACAAAGCTTATGGACAGAAACAGTCTCAACCCAAATGGAATATACACAGAAAGCTGCTTGAATAATTAACTAAGTTTTACTTTGATAGAAAGAGAACTTTCAAAATGACTTACTTCCATCGTTTCATATAGGCCATAGGTTGGATATCGCAGTTAGCAGCCAACAACGCCGCTTCAAATTTTTTGTATTCATCTTCAGGTAATTGTGACGTGCAGAGATAGTATATTATAAACAGTCTCATCTTGTCCTCCTCAGTGCCAGCACTTGTATCTGTTATGAGATCTAATACGGCCTTGCTCTCCACATGACTGCTTTTACTCATGATTTTCTCTTCTAGCTCGAAAAATGAGTCCAATCTTCTCGATTTTATTGCGTTAAGAATAGCTGTAATTAATCATAATAATCTATTATAAGTAACCAATATTTTTAATGGTATGAAGGCTTTATAGCAACGTTTATTGTTCTAGAGGCATATCGAAAATAATTTTCACAGTTCAAGTATGTGTTTGGTATTGTTTCAAATTGAACATGGAGTGGTTTACCCTAGTTTTTATCATGTCAATATTAATAATTCAATAACATTTGTCTGTCGTTGTTCTAATTAGCTTAATTTTTATGGCAACAGTTGGTGAATTAGATAGGTTACGTTAATTTTTTTCCTAATTTACACATCACTAAACAAGTTAATTTGCTAATTATGTAAACTCTGCAACTGTAATCCTCAAAAAAATCACGTTTATCAAGAATGTAAAGTTTTTGACTATGCAAAGCATACAATACAATTACAGTTTCAATCATTATTAATAGGAGTAGTGACACTTTCAGCGACTAGGATAGTTTAGAACCGATCAGAATGGTACCGAATAATTACCATTAATAATGTGAAGTAATTGTTTAAGCACCAATCATGTTCCGGTTGCTTGAAGTTTTGTAGGTCACACTTTATCATAATGGTTACACTTTTTTTCAAAGGCCATCTTTGACTATGGTGGTTTCAGAAAAGTGTGCAATGATCTTAATATTATTATTATGTACTTGTACCAACCAGTAGCTATTGTAGTATGCATGTCAATGAGTCGCTTTTTCTCCATGAGCTGTGGTAGTGAGTTGACTGCACTAGTTAGTCTCTGGGTATTGTCATTCACCATACTTAGTGCTACGTCACTATCAGCGTCCAATCCCATAGAACTTTTTAATTTCTTGACCTCTGCTTCTGAACTCCTGCAAATGAGAAAATGAGTAGTGGTAACATTGATTATTATTTTTCATCGATTTCGTTTTCGGCTTGCGTCGACCGTAAATAATCAACCGAACTTCCTTGAAGTTGCATCTTTGATTACAACATTAATAGGAGGAAGAACGGGTTGATACATAATATATTAATTCTATAACTGTTGTATTTCTGTATATGAAGGATATATGAGAAAAACTATTACAGAGGGTTACAGCAAAGAACACAAAACAATATTTGTTTACTGTTTGTCTGTGATGTTGTTTGCGCCAGTCTTAGAAACGGCTTAATTGATTTGAATGCGATTTTCACGAAATTTAGGAATAGCGTTTGATTTATTTCTATCAGTTCATAAATAAAAAAGTGATGGTAGTTTAACCAATTTCCGAATGTTTCCGACTTGTAATTGATTTGCCGAAGTGAAGTGATGTTAAAATTGATTGCATAGTCAGATACAAAGTTTGTCTTTTAATGTATTAAAAACAACTGCAAACAATTACTATTTACATACTTTACACTCATAATAATGTTCTTAATTCACATGTAGGTCCACAAAGTTATGGGTAAATTACCTATATTTATCTAAGTCTTCTTGTATAGCTTCTGCTACCGTGGGGAAAGGGCTACTCTTATGCTCATTCCATAACGGATCCTTTGAATCAAGGTCACATATTCGAGTTTTCACTTTCTGACCGGGTACTGCTGAGGCTGAACTCTCAGGCACTAGAGCCCTGGAAATAATGCAAAATGTATGTTATTTATGTTTTTTAGTTTCAATTGCGTATAATAAAGAGCTGACAATATTATTAACTGACTTAATTAAATTTATTCTGGGGCAAAATTTATTAAATGGACACATTATTTAATAGTACTTAAATAATGTACAGTTTGCATACTGTAACATATGCATATTTGCACAATATAATATATTGTATATGGTTATTTAACTAACTTTAAAAGACAAAAGAAGAGATTGTTTGGTTTGTTAGCTATGTTCAGTGATTTCTTCATCATTTTTAGACCTATGTGTTTCATATAATCTCTAATATTACTTTTCCATATTGTATTTTTTTTAATTATTCAAACAAAGGAACTATATGCAATAAAATGTTATTCAAGAACCTGTTCAATGATAGATCCAGTACATCATGTGCCAAAGCCTGATAAGTCCAGGTGTGGTGTAGAGGTGTTGCCATATCCATATTTCTATCTAGCAATATTAACATGGGCCTTGTAAAGCTGAAAGTACCCCCTTGCCCAGTGTTGCCATGGAAAAGATTATTCCTTGCATCCCAAAGGTTTTCACGGAGTTTCTTGTCCAGCTTTGTTGCCACCATTTCTGCTGCATTACCTTTGCTGCTCCGAATGATTGGCACATTACCTGTAATTTTGTGAACCATATAATTAACTGCTGGACTGATTGTCTGTTGTCTGTTGTAACAATGCACTGGTTCATTTGTTTTAACAAGTGGATAGTCTTGCTTTGCTTTGGGAGAAATGTTCTTGACATTTAAAATTTACAAATATTAAATATTTTTCGATTTTTGCAACATTTTCATTGATGCTCTGAAACTCATCTCTGCCAATTTATAAATGCTTAAATTTGGTCTTGTTTGAATAGTTTTAGACATATTTTGTATATGGAATGTGTGAAAATTGTGTTAAACAGGTCAATTAAGCCACAACTTAAGTATTTATAAATTAGCAGAATAGGACCATGCACATATTGGTTGTGTCATGATATTATATAGCCTTTCTCAATGAATGGACTAACCAACACAAAAATATTTCAATTCACATCAGTTGTTCCTTAGATTAGTATCCAAACCAAACTCGTGAGCTTTATAATATTAGTATATATACCAATTTTTTACTTACCTAAAGTAACAAATACAGAAAATAAGCTTTCAACAATATCATCCATAATGGATTCCATTTCTGTATCTTTGGTGTCCCCTTTATTGATTGCTGTAAAGAATTGATAACATTTCATAAAATTGAAAGCAATTTTTTTAATTTAAAAATATAGCAAAAAATAACGCTTGATTTTATGATGGCCACCTTATTCATCAAACAATTAATTCATTGGATTTCAGTTTAAGGATAATACTCACCATAGTAAGATAGAGAGTCAGATTGCTGATGTTTCATAATAAATAAGTCATCTTCAAGGCATATGAAATTTAAGTATTGATCAAATATTTTGTTTATATTGGCTACAGAGTTGGACTGCAGTGCAGAGGCAGCCAAATCCTCTAACTTCTGCCTTGTGATAGGGTTTATAAAGTTCAAATGATATTGGTCATAGATCCCATTTTCTAGATCTTGGGCAATACGACCCAAATTTTCTTCTGTTGGTGCACAAAAGTATACAGCCGGCACCTCTGGTATCTGATCTCTGTCAGAATGTAGCTGGCTGGAGAAAAGAGGATTCTTTATTATTAATATCAATACTCAAGCATCTCTTACTTTCATGTTCCAGTTAAGAATATGATTAACATTATCTTCATTATATTCAACTTGTAACAGAACATTACTTATACTTACACGTGCAATGTAACTCCAAGATCTCTTAATTCCTTTACAGATATTAATGGAGAAATGATATCTTGACCAGCTCTATCGTAAATCAGCACTTTCCATGATGGTTCCGTTGCCAATTCTTTTGTGAGTGGATTATTCAAATTGAGCATCTGTTTAAGAGCATCTGTAACGAATAATTAAATGAAATATTGCTGAAATATAAGTTAATTTGAAAGTATACTTAGAGTAAACGATCCTTACTAAGTTGTCGTTCACGTAAAGTCGTCATTTTGGTATATAAAAATCAATGCCATCAATATTCTTCTATCCCGAAATATACTTTAAATTACACTTATAATAATTATAATACAGTATTGTAATAAACTTTCCAGTTAATTGGTTATTCTTGTACGTTTTCGTGTATATTTTATTTTGACATGTCAAATTAAATGTCATTTTATTTTCGACACGTCGGTACAACAGTGTTGCCAGATGAAATTGCCTTATAAAATAAAAGGTATGGTAAAAGCTTTGGGTAAAAGTAAATCAGAGGATAAAAGTATTGCTAACTAAAAGTACCTATTACCCTTCGGCCTCTTGTAGACACACGTTTTTTCGGCGTAAAAATCTACGGTTAATTCGCCGTGTGTAGGCGCGGTTGTCAGTGTTGTATGGATTACTATGAGAGCTTGTTGACAGTCGCGGCTGCGTTACGGCACGGCGCCGCCGCCGTATGCACCGCGCGTCCCCCTCGGCATGACGCGTCTACGCACGGCGTGATTTTCATCAGTGTTGTATGGCAGTCCATAGAACAATATACTAATGGCAGTCTTCGTGAGTGTGTCGACGAAGCCGGAAGTTGTCACGTTTTAGTGACCGGCTACCTACTGTTTTAACCGACTTCTGTCTATTTATTTTTTATTTATTTATACACTTTATTGTCTGTATACCAGAATACATGGGTACATAAAACAATGTTACAAATAAAATACAACACAAAAGGCGGCCTTATCGCTATATAGCGATTTCTTCCAGGCAACCTAAGATTTAGGAAAGAAATACATAAACAAATAGAAGGGATAGAGGTATACAGTACCTATACATACCAAAAAAGAATAGGAAATCAACTAAAACTTAAACATACTATTATGAGCTGTGAAAGACAAGTTACATAAATGAGAAAGAAATAGATGCAACTAGTAGTTAAGGTAATGATTTTTGATTAATTTCTGTCTTAGTAAAATGAACGTAAATATCTAACGGATATTGTTAATTACATTAGTTCATGAAAGATCTCAAGTGAGCGGCACCTGGCCGTTGTCTCGACCGTTAGCTTTGCCGTGCCATGAACATGCTAGCACGTTTTTTTTACGGCACGACAAACACGCCGTACGGTCAAGAAAACGTGCCATGTACAAGAGGCCTTTGGCTCCACCTGCGCCTTAACGCGTTAATTAGTGTTCTAAATTTGAAATTACGCAGATGTAGCCAGTAGTAGGGTTAGCGCGCTAATTGTATACGGCATTTAATTACTAATGGCATTAAACGTTAACCGCTAATTAATCGGGTGTCGGTTTTTTCGACACATCAAAGAGTTTTTAGTGGCGAATTTAGTGCCTTTAATAGATAGATAGAGCCAGACGACACGATATGGTAGAACAAGGATGTACGCCTATTATGTTTTAGGCGGGAACGGGACAGCGCGAAATTCGAAAATTGAATGATTGAATACGCAGATGTAGTCAAGCGTCCTTATAGGTACTCCGACTTTTAATTCGATTCAGTAAAATGACATTTCCAGTGTTACCGTTTTTTATTATCACAAAAATAGTGATGTAACCGGGACGCAAATTATTCGGTTTGATGAAAATATTAATCGGATTATAATCGTTTCGCATAATTGAGCAAATCGCTAAAATACTGTATGAAGTTATTACAGGATCAATGACTACATATAAAAATACGATTGATATAAATAATCCCCTTGATTTTTAATTGTTAAGCGTTTTTAGTGCATGTATGTACTAAAAGCATGCATGCACCGGTGTTTATTATTTTTCGTTTACTATATAATTTTAACCTTTCCGTATTGTTTTCTCAATTTGAATTATATTTTATTAGCATACATTATAATAGACATGTTGAGAAAAAAATAATCGAATAATCAAAACATCGATCGTTAATCGTGTGAGTAATCACTATTTTTGAAAATCTGGCAACATCATTTCGAAAAGTGACATTAGGATACGTCATTTTACTGAATCGAATTAAAAATTTATTTTCCTATGTTACATAGACAGAAAACTCGTTTTACGCAAAAACAAACCAAATTTCGTCAAACAACCGTGAAATAACGTTATTTATAACGATACTGCTCAAATCGTGAAATGGAACGCACGCACAAGACATGCTGCAACACCACGCAACACTCAAATGCGTTTAGTTAATTTCAAGCTTCAACATCGTGGTGGAAGACAAACTTAAATAAGTTTAAATTAATCGTGTTTACAAATGAAAACATATTTAACTAAATGCGTTTAAACTTATTTTAAATAAGGTTTGGTAAAAGCCGCCCTTAATATCGGTCCATAATCTTAGTAACACAACATTATTATTACGGGTCATTTTGATTATAAGCTTACATAAATGAGAGGAACTTAAGAGTTGCGTAGAAGTTCATACGGTATAAATTAAAATAAGACCCATTTATGACCTATTTACTATACATAAAATAAGTAGCCAAAGTAAGTAGCGCTGATAGCCAAGTGGTTAAGAATTCGGCCTCCTATTCGGAAGGTCCAGATTCGAATCCTGCATTATATGTATAGGGTAATGCATGGGTATGCATATAGTGTTTATGGTAAGCAGGGGGAATGACGCTCATTGGGTTATGGCGCTCACCCCTCTAACTCTGTCAAAATGGAATGTAGAAACATGCCACTTCGCGGGAAGCGCGAGGGGAGGGGGCGTCTAACAGTCAACATTGCAAACAGACAGACAGCTCGCGTACTGTGAACAGGAATGCATGCAGAAAGGCATGCACCTCTGACTTTTCGGAGTTATACGTACGTTTTAAGCATTTAAATGTCATTTTTCATCACACCTATTCGAAAAAGACGACTTGGTTCGGACTTACGGGGTTCCAAAGTTGCTGTTTTCTATTCAGCGGGCGGGAATGAATTTTCATACAACTTTTCCTGCCGGCTAGATCTTTTCCGTCCTATTTTGAATTTAGAACATTTTAGTATTTTGCGCTAAAGAAATCGAACGCAAATATTGTTTGAATAAAGAATGTCTGGTACGACGCGAGGACCCCGCCAGCTGAATAATAAAAAAAGAAATCAAATTAAGATTTCGTTTTCAAATTAAAATTAAGTTTTCGTGCATTTTTACGTATTATTTTCTATTATTTTCTATTATTTTCTATTATTTTCTATTATATATATATATATATATTATTTTCTCATAGTGGGTGATGAAAAGTAGAGTGTATCACTCGGGTGCAAGTATATTTTTGGCTTGGGCGACGTACTTTGAATCGCTCGCTACGTTCGGGATTCTACTAAAGAATCCCTCGCTACGCTCGGGATTCTACTCTAGAATCCCTCACTTCGCTCTGGATTCAAAAAACGCCCTCGCCGAAAAAATATTACTTTGCACCCTTGTCATACAATCTACTATTCTACAAATAGTGAAGAAAAATATCGTGAGGAAAACTGCATGCCGGAGAGTTTGCAAAAAACTCAAAGGTGTGTGAAGTCCGCCAATCCGCACTTGGCCAGCGTGGTGGACTATGGCCTTAAACTTCTCATTCTGAGAAGAGTCCCGTGCTCAATAGTGGGCCATGATGGGTTGAGATGATGATGATATAATTGCCTATTGACTCTTATGTTTATGGCCTATGTTTCTAATGCAGTGTCACAACTCAACTCACATCTCATGCTATTGTTTCTATTTTAAATAAAACAAAAGAAAATACCCATTTTACATCATCTTTTACGAGTAGGTACCTAGTATTTGTTTAGTTACATGCTGCCAAGTTGCAATTTCAGTTTGTTGCATGTTGCTAATAAAGCTAATTTCAATAAACTTTTGTTCTAAAATGTTGCTTCGGTGCCTAGAAGGAGCATGCGCTTCGTCTGTATGTAGGTATATATGTTTTGTGACATAGTATGTAATTAAGTAAGTAGATATTTAATTTTTTTTTGGAAATAATACAACAGTAAAAATAGAACTTCGTATTCGTATTATTTGATACTCTTGTAGATCACTTATCGCTTGGTGACTCTATCGATCTATGAGGTTCGATATCCGACTGAAACACCTACTTATTGTGGTCTATATTAATTTTGCTTTTGGTCTATGTTACCTACTTGTGGTTAATTATTAATTTATTAGTAGCTAGCTTAGAATCGCTCATAGCCCGGCAGCTTGCGTTGATCCTAAGTGCTTTAAATAAGTTACTCTATGCCTAAGTGATCGACAAAGTTAAGCAACTGCGGGTGTGGTCGGTAGTTGGATGGTTGGCCGCTAGTGGCAAAATTTCTTGAGCGCCTCCGTGCTTCGGTGGGCACGCAAAGCCATTTTAATAAAGCAAAGTTCATTCTGTTTAAGAACTTTTACCCAACAGCTGTGGAAGCCCATAACTCAATAAAATAATTTACGATAATTAATCTTCACTTTTGTAATGCTAATGTAATAACCAATAATAATAAATAACCAATAAATAACTAATAACCAATAGGCGAGAAGAATCTAGGGAACATTAAGGTATCTAGCAGTCTTTTCTAGGTCGACCACAGTTGTCAATAGCGGCACCGGATAGGTGGTGCGGTATGCTTGTTGCTGCCTTACCTAATTCTATTAAAAATACCCAGGTAAATCCTACCTAATCCGGATGATCTGTATAACTACGTTGCAGTACAATGTAGACACCTTACTGGCTACGTCGACGGTGACCTACCACGAATTACAAATGAAAATGTTTTTTATGCAAATATTGTGCAAATGTTGTTTATAGATTTTCAAATAAAATAAACATTAATATAATTATTAAAATATCACCTACTTAACCCTCTACCGCATATGGCACCAAATATGGTATCATGACTTTGCAATTTTTTTTTCTCCCTAATCAAGTGTCGCAAATACGTTGTTACCTAATTAAATACATAGAGATATTATCTAGCTTTGATGAAAATTAATTGGTTTGCCTAAAATTAGATAACATTTAAATGTGTGCTTATTTTTATGTGAGTGGTCGATGTATGTCTCTTGAGGTGGACAAAACTCAATTTCAAGAAAGAAAAACTCATATAATTATTCAATTATCTCGTTTGATAAAAATATATTCATAATTAACATAACCTACACTAAGTTTATCAATAATAAATTTTCCAGTTTTAAACCGTTTTGCATTGTTTTCACGCAATTTTCCCCTGACACCAGATATGGTTTCGTATGCATTGAGACAATTTTCTGTTTGGACAAATATGGTTTAATATGAAATTATTCAAAATTTTACACTGATTATAAAATACACGATTTGACTATTTTTTATATTAAAACTGCTATATACTTGTTCTTTTGTTTCTGTATAACATAGTTTTTAATACCTTTTTGACTAAATAAACCTTCGTCACCTCTATGGTGAATTTTATGGTAAATATAGAATATCCCCTTTCTACAAGGAACAATTTTTGTAGATGAAAATCTGGCAATGATTGTGCCAATTTGAAGATATTCAGTTATGCCAAATACAAATGATGACAGTGCAGAGTACACAATATTACGCCTAGATACACTTAACAAGAATAAAAAGTCAATATACCCTCAATTTAGTAAATAAGTCTTCACATGAAAAACGCATACCGCACATGATTTAGCTGTATTTGTCCAAATTTGCTGGAGAAGTTTAATTACCACGAGCTAGAATCACTTTCTGATTCCTTTCGACTTCATTTTAGACAATTACACTTTTTCAATTATTCTGTAACTATTTATTTTATTACTTTCTTATTGGTCTCAATGCATACGGAGACATTTATATGACCGAGTGATTTTGAACGTGAATGCATAAGAAACCATATATTATGTGGTTTTGAAAATAAAAATCTAAACTAAATGACTTAGAATTTTTATTTTTCGACATATATTATATATTAGTAAATAAATAATGAGTTTTACATAGTTAAATATTTTTTATTCATCTCTTTCATAATTCATGCAGTAGAGGGTTAAGATGTTTAGAGCCTTGAAATAATACCAGTAAGTAAGTATTAGGGTGCTTTTCCACCAGAGATGTGCTATGCAATGCTACGTTGCTAAGGATGCGTTTGAGATCTACCAATCACATACATTGGCCCGCCTAGCAACCGCCTGAGGGCTGAATGTGATTAGTGGATGGCAAACACATCCTTAGCAACGTAGCGTTGCACATCTCTGGTGGAAAAGCACCCTTAAGCCATTGAGGTACTACTTTAGTACATCGTAGTATCTGAATGCCTTAAGCTCGAATTCGACTTAGTCGAAGAAGTGGTAGCAACTGTCTCCGATTTTGAGGTTGCATAATTATTGAACTCCAGTGTTGATCTCGTAGCATCGCTAATTAGCAATTTCAATCGGCATTTTTAAATACTTAGGTATTGTTGTAGAACAAAAATTGTAAATATTAAACAAACGAGCGCTTCGCATATCAAGTTTTCGCCTGCAGTTACGATTCCGAGAATGAAACCCCTACTGTGTTTGTATGCGTTAGGTTAGGTTAGTATACATTTAAACAAGCTCATAAAATATGTGTATTAGTAGAAGTAGGAGACGCTTTGGCGGGAATAGGAAAGCCCAACACGGTAAAATTAAAACAGGTCCTAATTTGGAACCAGGACTTATTTGAGCTGTACCTACAGGGTGCGATTTCCTTTTTCTTTCTAATTTTTATTCCTTTTTGTACAGAAAAAATCCCAGCCCGGAAAATTATTGCGTCGATCCTAAGTGATCGAAAAAGTTAAGCAACTGCGGTCGCGGTCGGTATTTGACTGGGCACGTCGGTCGGTTGTTATCGACATAATAGCAGTCGTTAATCCATGGCGGAGGCCTTTGGGCACCATGAAAACTTCCGATACTGGGTTGGTCACTAACTGCTCCACCAATCCGCACTGGAGCAACTTGGTGTTGTATGCTCTAAGCCTCCTCAATAATGCTGTGCTCAGTAGTGGGCCACTAATGCGGTGCAATCAGCCTGCAAAAAAAATACTTTCGATCGCTTCCCCTAAGCGATTCGGGCCCTCAATGTACCTACTGAAGTGTCCGTTTGACAATTGCTAGGTCACTATCTGAGGATTATAGATGTAAAGATTTTGGAAAATGATCCTAAGTTAGTTAAAAACCGCTTGGTTTACTGTTTTTTCTTCTTTGTAGCGTTCCTGGTGTTGTTGATAAATATCATGGCTGCACGGGATATTGCGGTAATTTTTTTCTGTAATTCTATTTCATGAACAACGCAATCGAAAGCCTTCGAGAGATCACATAACATTTTACCGCATCGCGTCCAAATTTGATAATTATTATACGTAGGCATGTGGTAGGTTTTGATTTTTGATATAGAATGATCCAGACCTTTCACTTTTTTATGCTTTCTGACATTGCACAGTAAGTACTTGCGTGTCCTTAAGGTTATAGCTTTCAAACCTTAAGTTTTATACTTCAACATTATAGAAATTACCTAATAAAAAACAGCGTGGTAAGATAGATATCACTACCAGATAACTTTCTTAATACAAGTTGTGATCATATAACCGACTTGATAGCAGCAAGAGTTGAAATGACCCCTGATCGTGGATAGCGTGATTTAATAAAGTTTAGTAGAAACGCCTATATATGGCTTGACTCCGACATGACCTTTCTAGCTATTGGGTGATGAATCAGAAAGTTAGATTCTCCTGTCTAAGCAGATAGCATTGGAAATTAAGTGTTCGTTTAGAAGGAGAAAGCCGGCTGCAAAGTGTAGACAGGTTGGTAGACGTTGGCTTTGGTGGAGGGTCTGTGAGTTCGACACCTCGGACTTGGCAGTGCGTGCGCGATGGTGAAAGGAACAATATCGCCATTCGGTAGAGTGAACGGCGCGCGGGCCGCCATGACGGGATATGCGCGAATAATAATTTTTTGTGCCATATTAGTGAACGGTTAGTTAAAAATGTATTATGTGTCCCAATTTTTTTGCAGCTGCTTCTTAATAATAAAATGTTATTTATGTTAAGTAACAAAATCGAAGCGCACTATTTTGCGAGTAATTCGTCATATTATGCAAGTGTTTCGATGTAGGTAACATTTGAGAAGTTGTTTTCTTCGGTTTGGTGGTATTCACGACGTAACTATTGCAGTTGTTACCGTCCACGAGACTAAGACAAAATGATAGTGCAATTTTTGCAAAGCTAATTTAGGACCTTCGCAAAAAATTCCGATCGATTAAAACTTTGTGATGTCATAATAATTATATTCTCTTCCGGTATTCACAAAACATAGTCACTCATGCTTTCGATACATTAAATATTGTTTTAGAAAGTTTCAATATGCACTGTAACCATATACGGTCATACTTAATTACGATTCGTAAAGCACGTCCTTTCTTTCACTTGACATTGAGACGTGATCGACTTAAGCATATTTTAAGGAGGATATTGACATTAAATTGATTTACTTGAAATCCTTACTTTACCACCTTCGGTTTAAGGATACTTTTTCATGTCTCTTATATGGCGGGTACTGCATTCCGTGGACTCCTAATTTACCGAACATGACTACATGCGTGGTTCTACCTTCAGGTCAAACGCGAAAGCTTCATAAGAGTTCGAAGTGGCAATAGTACCTTGTAAACCTGTATCTGGGTCGAATATTTATTTTAAGACTCGGGTAAACTTGTGACGAATGTGTTTCCTAATCGTTTTGGGAATGAAATGTGCGGTTTGCTCCGGCTAAGTACATAGCCTGAGTTTCCGTTTATTTAACTTTGAACGAGACAGGTTTCGAGAACTCAATGTTTTTAAACGTGTACCAATTTGTTTTAACAAAATAGTTAAGTAACCTCTTCAACCTCGTATCTGCAACTTATCAAGTTTTTGTGGCCCTCAGCTCAGCACCACTCGTGCTGCGAATGTACAAACGTCGACAAATATGTTAAACAATGACAAACGAGATTCAATTGTGTATTTTTCTGTCACTGAGAAAAACAAAGCCTTAGTAGTTTCTAACAATGTTGAGTTAATAAAGAGAATTAAGGATGCTTGCCGATAAAAACTTTTATTTGATTGATAATAAATACCTAAGGCACACTTATACACACTTTTAAGTACCTATCTGAGGTACACGGGTTGGAATCTTTGGATAACTTCAATCTTCAATCAACTTACATAATTATAAACAACATTTCAAAGACATTTCTCTTCTCAATAAGAATCTCCTGATCACATTGCATTATCTATAATTAGATCAATATGAAGATGTAACAAAAGTTAGGTTCGTTGTACTGCTCAAGATTACGTCGCCTTTTATTATCCGGTGGGGCTTTAGAATTATTAGACTTATATGAGTGGTAGTGTAGTTTACTAATACACAACTGAACACTGAAGGACGAAAGTGAAGAAAACTGGTATTCTCTTTAAACGGCTCTATGCTAGATTTCCTGAATAGAGCGAATGATAAATTGTATAAAAATGTAGAATGCTTTTTAAAATGTACTGAGTGAAGAGAAATAATAATAGATATAGAAGATATCGCATTGATCTATCTAATCATATAATTAACAAAGTCAGAAGTAATGTGTTAAATAATAATTAAGTGGGCAGAGATAGATTACATTGGATTTAGTCGTAACATAATCGCAGTGTAGGAACATGAGTAGGTAGGTAACTAATAAAGACATAAACCTTATTGAACGAGTAATTAATACTTACATAATAATTACTATAATTAAACTGGTAATAATTTCATAATGATCGATTTCAATTGGATTTTAATGGAAAGGGACGAATACCTTTTGTTGTTGCCACACGAATAACGATTTTTAATTTACTGACTGGCCTTAGATTTTGTTTTGAAAGATTATTTTTAGATGTTTGTCATCAATAATATACAATTGTTCGATAGCAAAAATTATGAAGGATGTGAGGAATACCTAGTTATACCTATACCTAGGCACACACAAGTATTTATATCTCATATGCCTACGTAGTTATATATTTCAACGATTAATTACAATTTAAGTATAAATATTTGCACAAATACCTATTTTATTTCGTTTGAAAAATACTAAAGGTAATTAATAGCTATTTAAGAATGCCTCGCTGCGTAGTATCCTATTTAAATCGAGTATTTTAATGACCCAAATATTTTCCTTATTCGTAACGTTAAAGAGTAGCGTCGTTAAATTTTATGTTTTGGAGGACATCGAAGTGTAGGTATTTGTGTAGGAGCGTGCTAGGAATGTTAAGTGTTTTGGAACGAATAAAACTCATGGCTACTACTGCAGAGGTTTTACTGGTATGTTGTCAGAAAACAGTAATTTAGGCGTAGACAAACTTACAAGACTATAATCGTTAAAGGTAATCCATAAAATTAAGTATAATCTCTGTGTAAACTTGTTGATCTAAGAAATAACAAATGTACCTAATGCATGGATTATCATGCAAAAGGGGCCGGTGGAAACCCACCGGATCATTGACATATACATATTTTTTTTAATATATGTCAATGATCTTCCTCTAGATGGAATTGGGGTATCGGACTTATAATTCTACGCCTCCATCTTCACGCCATTCACTGTAGTGTTATGTCATAATAAGATTCCGTAGTTTGATGTTGTTGTGGGGTCAGCTGCAGATACTCGTATTTCTCATGACAGAGATTTTCAAAGAAATAAATTGATATATTAGCAGGTTAATAGCATTATGAAATCACAGCTAAATAAATACTCATGGGCTTTAAATAGCTCTGCTTTTCAAACGATGAACTTAAAATAAAATATTATTTGTCTTTCAGTATACTCTCAAAAGGACAAAGATACTGCCGAGGATTTTGTGTGCCCAGAAGGAACTCAGGGCAACGGAAATTTCGCAGATCCAGCAACATGCAGAAGGTTTTATCAAGTAAGTTGATTTAAAACATTAGTCTACTTCGTTTAAAAATTATTATTCATTTTGCAACAGGCAAATCTTATTCAATTGCTTTTGATTTGAATTAGGTTGTATATTAAACCCGGCAATCAGCTTTGATTTACAAGTTTAATGAGGTCTCAAAAGGTTATTTATGAATTTATTTTATTCACATTTTATTGCAAAGCTTAGTGACAATCTGTGCTACCTTAGTCGATAGCGAGCAGTAGCGATTAGACCAATAAATTCCGAGATTATGAATGGTTTTTATAATCCGTTTATTCGCTATTTCAATAATTTTATATACAATAATATACTAAAGATGATTTCCAGTTTCGCTTTCTTCGGTTGAGCAGATACTAACTTTAGAATCAATATTCCACCGCATAGTAGCGAATTTCTCCATTACCCCTTCAGTGTCCATGCATCGCTACTTTGAAACACCTTACCCATGGAGTTGAGGAAGGCATCCACATATTTTAGTTTTAAGAAACGACTCCGAAAATATTTTCTAAATTCGACCCTTAGGTATTTCATATAGGTATTTTTTGTAATCAATATCTTTTTCCTTCGTACTTATTTCGCTTTTCACAGTTCAAACACCTACCGTTTGACTTTTCAACACCGACTCAGGGCTGACTGGTAGAGAATGTCATCAGACATTAAGTTTTTGCCCTTGTATACCCTAGTATCAGGTGTTACTAAATAAATAGAGAAATTCATATTTTGTTTTGTATTTAGCTACACACTGCCATTATAATATATTCTTACCTCGCTCACTCATATGCGCGCGAACCTTTGTAAATTGCACGGCTTTGACATCTATTAATCACATTTGACATATACCTATTCATCACGAATGTGTCAAAAAGTTCGCATACCTAATCATTTGCGATGGTCCGTCCTATACCTGTGGGTATTCGCGCGAAACAATACTACATAATAATAATACAAATTATATTATTAAATATGATTTGTGTTATAGCGCGGTGGTTTGTGCATAGGTATGTGTTCTGCTCAATAATGAGGATAGCCCCGTTCTCAGTCAGTATAGGTATAGACCATTAATGGGTTAAAGCCAGAAAAGTGATGATTTACAGTCATAAATAACATCAAAATTACTACGATATATCTACATACTTAGGAATTAAATTCAGGAATTTCTAGGTAGCTGTTAGAAACTAAATTTAATTATTGACATGAATATTATGCAATAATATTATAATTATTCAAATGGCAATATAATTATATTTTATTTAGATTCAGGCTAGTAGACTAGTGTCAGGTAGGACCTTGGCTGAGTTCTGGGCTTATTTTTCAAGACTCAGTTTCTCTTTGAGTGAGTAAGTACCTAGTATTTTCCGAGCTCAATAAATTTATAACAGATTTTTTTTCATACCATTGTCTACGATATTACTTTTTCAATTGATTATAATAGGCAATTCTTTTTATAAACCATTTACGGCTGACATTTTTGTACGTATCTGGTCAAACTGGTTCTCAATAGGCCAGCGAAACTGGATTGGCGGTGTCAATACTTTTATTTCTAGTGCGGTTTTAACGCAACGTGGAACTTATTAAATAATATTAGGCAACAAATCGCTATGAGGAAATGCATTCTTCTTCGTTGTTAGATGTTGTTTGACAGTGATTATTCATTTATAAGTGTATATTATGGTATATAATTATACTCATACAGGTTCTTCGATTGCATGCAAACTCTACATAGGTACCTACTCTACATAATAATGTCATAAAACAAAGAACAATAATAAGGTGAATGAAGCATGATATAAAATATATAAAATAACTAGAGAACCGCCCGCGCTTCGCTTCGGGACCCGTAGGTAACAGCCGCGTAGGTCTCGCTCCCGTAGGAATTTAGGCTAAAAAGTAGCCTACTACTCGCTCTCTTCACTCCACCCTGTCTGAGGTGTGTGGAGCCCTCGGGACAGTTAGTTCCCCTTTGGGGGTGTCTCTCGCGGCCCATTAAAACGGGCCGGTCCTTGGGTTGGGCCCTAAGGCCCTTGGTTGTCCATCTATGGTTAACCAATAGGTCAAGTCCGGTGAGTGGTGGCCTTTTTACAGGCCACAGAGTCTTAAACGGGATGGGGTTCATCTTCGCGCCGCCCAGGCGATCGAGGCCCTACCGGGTGAATCCCGCTGGTGGGAAGCCCAGCAGGAGCCGATCAGCGCCGGGCGACGACTTACGAAGCCCCAGTATCAGTCAGTGCTAGCCCCGTCCCGCGCAACCAGCACGTCCGGTGGACGGGTGTGGAGCGGCACCAGGTCCTGCAGATGCGGGAACCGCGACGCGTCGACACGCCCGAACATGTTGCGTGCCAATCTCTCGATGAAGTCGTCCAGGCTCTCGACTCAAAGGTCCCTCTGGATGACGGCGTTCCTGACGTACCTCGGCGCACCAGTCAGCCGGCGGAGCGCAATCGCCTGAACCGCACGCATTCTCTTGCGCTGCGGTTCGCTGGCGAGCGCGTACCACGCCGGTGCCGCGTACGTGAGGCGGGATCTGATGTAGGTCTTGTAGACCCCGAGCTTCAGTCCGAGAGGGAGGCTCGAGGAGAGCACTGGTTTCTGCCATCGCGCTTCTGGAATTCGCGACGGCTTTCGTTACCTGTGGCTTCATCGAAAGTCTTCCGTCGATTTTGCCCCCAGGTATTTGGCCTGTGGGGCCCATTGGATATCTAGTCCGTGAAGCTCCAGAGTAGGGTCCCGCCTGTTGAGGTATCCTCCTATGTTCACGGCCTGCGTCTTCCCGACATTCACCGACAGTCTCCACGCGGCGAGCCATTCGGGGAGGGCATCAAGCGCACGCTGCATCTTGACGATGGCGTGGGTTCTATTCAGCGACGTGGTGATGTACGCCACGTCATCGGCATACAGGGCAAGCGACGCCCCCCTGCCGCCGGGATGTCGTCGGTGTATCAGGCGTAGCAGACCGGGGACAGGCAACTCTCTTGCGGGACGCCGGCTGCGATCGGACGCTCGGTGGATTCGGCGTCTTCAACCACTACTCTGAAGCTTCTATTTTCGAGGAAACGGCACTCCGGGGCGCCGAAGACTGCGAGATCTTGTAGAGAAAGCCGTCGTGCCAAACACGGTAGAACGCCTTTTCCATGTCGAGGAATACTGCACACACGCGTTCTCTCTTATTCAGAGCCGCGGTAACGGTGTGCAACACCCTCGACAGTGCTGTTCAGCGGCATCAAGAAGTAGCCTTCCACTTCTGTTGGCAGCTAGGCTATTCCACCCCGGATGCTTGCAGTTCCAGTCGCCCGCGCCCACCACACCACCGGTGTCGGCGAGTCCAGCAACTTGCGGACATCAGCCAACAGGATAGTGCCAGCGGGCGGGCGGTACACTGAATACAGCCGGAGCGGGGAGTTCTCGAGGCAGAGCTAAAGTAGCCTATTACATTTGACTTAAGTAAATTACATGTAGTATTTGATAGCGTAATTCAGAACTTGCAAATGAATTTTATTAACGCCATCTATTAACAACTCCGAAAATAAACATCTAGCAACTAACAAAACATCGATCTTCCCATGGGAATGGGATGTTTTTCCGCGGTAAAAGTAGCCTACGTCACTCTCCACCCTCCTAACTATCCCCACACACATAAACCTTACCATATAATAGCTTTGTTGCGACGTGAAAGCGTCACAAACAAACAAACAAACAAACAAACAAACAAACACACTTTCACATTTATAATATTAGTAAGGATACTTAAATAAATAAATTCACACAACACCTCATACATTGACCTGACCCGAGGTAAGTAGCTAAGCACTTGTGTTACGGATGTCAGGCAACACAGGAAGCACAAATATAATACTTAAATACTTTAGTACATAGTATCTCAATGCTTAAATACATTATATTACACCCAGACATAGAACAAACACAAATGTTCATCACACAAATGTTTGTCCTGAGCGGGAATCGAACCCACGACTATTGGCATGCATGATAGGGTCATTACCAATTGCGCCATCGAGCCCGTCATATACACACATCAAAAGTGTCTAGGGATCAAGCATTTTTATGCGGATTTCTTGAGATTGAGATGCGTTTCGTGTGCTTTTCTGATGAGTCTCGTTTTGGTATGAGACCGGATACAAGACGTATACGACATTGGAGAACCCCTGGACGCCAACAGCGATTAAAATCCTGCCAGGAAGTCCATCCTTATAGTGGTGGAACCATCATGGTATGGGCGGGTATTTGGATCGGCGGAAGAACTGAGTTGATTTGGATCAGAGGCAACCTCAACGCTCAAATTTATGCTGAGACGATTGTATCAGACGTCATCGTTCCTCTACAAGTGCAAATCGGTCCCTTATTTCAGTTAATGCATGATAATGCACGACCGCACACCGCAAGAGTTGTAAGACAGACTCTCGCCGCAGCTAACATCAATGTCCTGCCCTGGCCTGCTCAGTCGCCAGACTTGAACCCGATTGAGCATGCATGGGATATGCTACAGAGAAGAGCTCTGCCGAATATGGAGGGTATCCAGTGGCAAGAAGACCTTTTTTTGTTGTTGCAACGAACATGGGCGGCCATTCCACAGCGTGATTTGGATGAACTCATTTTGAGTATGCCAAACCGATGTTCTTGTGTTGTTAGTGTTCGCGGTAGAAACACGGATTATTAATTGTTTAAGTTACCCAATAAAATTTTAAAGAAAACTGTTATTTCAGTCTTTTTTCGAACTTTAATGTTAGTGGTTCAAATGTCAAAAATCCCTTTATTAGGAAAATGGCAAATTTCTTTATTAATGCAAAGGTGACTTGGTTTATCGTTACTGTGACAAACGAAAACACTTTATTTGATGAATCCTTAAAGAAAATTTTAATTAATATCAATCAGGAGAAAAGTTATTGCAAAAATATATGTTGATCCCTAGACACTTTTGATGTGTGTATATTACGATATACTTACAATATAAGGGCAATAAGGTACCTACTATAATGCAGTTCGTGGACAAACTTTTTTTACAAATCTGTTCTATTTTGCGTTTCGTACATTTTGCGCCGAAGCGTTTATTTATTCCTAAAATCTTTATTCAAAGATATTTTTATTTATAAAATAAAATAAAGGCAACTAAATTTGAATCAATGTAGTTATTCCTAAATTTGAACCCATATAATATTTCAATTTAAGCTCCTCGACTGAATTGTATTGCGGTTATATAAGACCATTTATATACGAGAACTGTACGCGGCTACGAGGGAAGTCTTCTGTTATGCTGATATCATGACCGCTAGGGGTCTTATTGTTCCTGTATTAATATAATATAATGTAATGCATTTTGTACACTTGTATAGTCCTATTACAATGTTGCTCTAGTTTATAGACAATAACGTAAATGGAATGTAATGAATGTTTGGTTGTATGTTTGAAGAAGTTAAATGTTTGTCTATCTGTACGTTCCATCCCAATAATCTTATGATTTAGTTACTAGACCAATCGATCGATTGGTTTCGTAGAAACTGTCGATCTAACCCATTCCACCATCGGTCGATGCCGTGGACCGACGATCGATCGATTGGTCTGGTAACACCCTAACAATCTTTAACATTTAATGAATCATCACTATCAGCGATCACAATATCCTATTTAGCATGCTCGAATAAATTATGCAACACGATGGTTACGTGATGCACTTCCGACAAGTGTAAGCCATTACGGCACAAATAAGCATTACATAGGTAGGTACTTAAAATATTTACCATAATGCAAATTACGGCAGAGTTTTCATTAGAAACGGGCTTATTAACTGGTCTTTACGCTTACGAGCTAATTGAGTCATGAAATGAAATTTACTTAATACTTACATTAAAAAGACATTTGTAGATTATAAACAAGTGAGAGGAAGTAGTATTTTCATAGAATAACGCGAAGTTCGTTTACATTGTATAGTTTTGTGGCTGCTTCATTGTAATGCTTGCAGCGTTAAATGCAATATGTATGCTAAATAAACGTATTGATTACGCATATTAACTACATACGAGTAGTCTCGGCCTAGATTATTCCTGTCTCACGGCCAGGGTTTGTTTTGACCCCTACCTTGAAAATGCATAGATTCTGGTATTCGGTAAACGATAGTGATCTAGCCTTCCTACCGACCTTCCTTTTTGAATAGACACGGAAATGCTAGGGTTCACGAATGTACTCGTAGGTACAGATTGGGTACAGATTTTGCATGTTGTATCTATTGGATACAAAATGTTTGGATATAATGTTTTTGGGATAAATTTATTCATTATGTTTTATTGTACCTACCAACCTGTTGTGTGGGTTTAAGTATAAATGCATCTTGCAGTTACTTTGTGGTTGAGAGAAACTACAGGTTAAATTAAATTGTATTATATTACTTGGTCCGGCAGTTGCTGTGGTGGTTACCTACTTAGGTAGATATCTAAATTTAAATTATGTAGGGACTAGAATACCTCTTCCAGGCATATTTCGGATATAATGTAGAGAATTGAATATCCTACTCCCTACTAATATTATAAATGCGAAAGTTTGTAAGGATGTGAGTGAGTGTATGTGTGGGTTTGTTACTCTTTCAAGCAAAAACTACTAAACGGATTTCATGAAACTTTGCAGTAATAGAGCTTAAACATCGGAATAACATAATTTGTTAAAATGTATAGAGATTTTTGAAGGGACTGGTTCTCCGAAGCGAAGCGAGCGAGGGCGGATTTACTAGTTTATACATTATAATTGCAAGGTATAACCATCTCTCTGCTGGTTTTGAGTCTCCACTCTGGGTGTAAGGGTTAAACGTAGTCCACGATAGCCAAATGCGGATTGGTTGACTTCATACATGTTTGAGAACATTATGTAGATCTCTCAAGTGTGCAGTTTGACGAACGATTTTTTTTCTTCACCGAAGCAAGTGATAATTATTTCCTAATACGCATTTAGTTAAAAAATTAATGATTCAAATCAAGATCCTCGATTTTTCAGTCCCAAGTTAAAACCTCTTGGCTATTACTGCTTGCACTTGATAATACAAACTCTCTTTCTCGGCATGTGAGTTGCTTAATATGGTATTTATATGGTGTGTGAAATTTTACCTACGCCATAGTAGGTACGTTTCGAGTAGAGGTCTTGGCTTTAATGAATTTCTCTTTATTTTCAGTGCGTCGACGGCTACCCATACTTGAACCGGTGTCCCTCCGGACTATACTTCGATGATATCAGCAAGTATTGTACATTCAAAGCAGAAGCTCGGTGCGGACCTATTGCTACAAGTATGTATTTTGTAATTAGGTACATATTGCTTATATAGAGTTTATAGACGTAGGTAAAAGTACACATTGCACTTTTATAAAATGTACCTAGCTATACCTAGTATATTTCATCCAATGTTAATTCATTCATGACAGTTATTATCTTAATCGGAAAACAGTCCATTTGTATATTTAGCTAGTTGGTTTATTGAAAAATAATCTACTTGTAATTTTTATACTTACATTGTTTCAAAATATAGTTGAAAATATCTAACTAGTTCCCTATGATAAAAAGAAATAATTTAAAGGGCTTGGAATATGGGTTAATTTGTAGAGCTGTATTCGATCTATGTAAATAAAATAAAAAAAATCATTTTAGGGCATTTATAGATTTATAGAGTCTGATGGTTACAAGCTATGTGACGTCAAACTAAGTTTAACATGCTTTCGAGGAGATAAAACAAGTCATAAAACAACACGGTTTTGATCTTGTAGGAAATCTAAGCCGCTATTACGATTTATTGCAGCGCCCGCACCGATAACAGAAGCGCCTCTAGATCTCGCGACTAAATGCGACCCCGCTGAATGTCAGCTGCCGTATTGCTTCTGCTCCAAAGATGGCACTCTTATTCCAGGAGGCCTTGACCCGGAAGACGTAAGTACTAGGCTTATTTAGCTTCCTTACCTAAATTAAGTTTTCCTTTTGTTATACAATGTTATCGACATCGTAATCGTAGATAATTTACAAACGTAGGTAAGTAGTTAGTTACTCATATCGGGTTTCGGTAATTTTTGTTCTTATTCGATACCGATATGGTTAAACCATGTATGTTTGAATATCGGTACATATTAAATACAAAAATCTTGATTAGGGTACCAACCCACAAGTTACAATTAAAACTCCTAGACGAATTTAAATACTAATCATTTGAAAAAAGGAAAAAATAAATAAACAAGATGTTGGTAAGTAGATAGGCAAACGAGCAATTTGACCCAGTTGATGGTAGGTAATTGGTCAGCATCGTTATTGCCAGCAAAAGAGATGAGGAATATTGTTTTTGGTTTTGCGTACATGTTGGTTTAAAAGACTCCATCTACCATGGCTTTAAGCCAACCTCCCTTGCACGATGCACTTTGCGAAATAAAAGACTATGGCGCCCAAAACTAGGTTCTCCGTGTCAGAGGCCGCTGGGCTCTACCATTCGGAATAATCCTTACGGTATTTAATGAATTACTTACTCATGCATGGCGCTGTGGTGTTTAAAAGTCTAGTTAGCATCCTTCCTACCATCCTAAAAACAAATTCGTACAAAAATGACTGGCTTCTTATAGTATGTTGGTGCATCAAAACTGTTTCAGACGCCGCAAATGATCATGTTGACCTTTGATGGTGCTGTAAATTTGAATAACTTCGACCTGTACAAGAAGGTTTTCAACGGAAAACTTAAAAATCCCAACGGCTGCCCGATTCGCGGAACCTTCTTTTTATCGCACGAATATAGGTAAGTTCAATATTTTTTCACATAAATCTAAAAACTATTAATTATTTGTCAGCGTATACCTAAATATTAGTAACCAATTTGAATAATAATTACCAAATGCCACAGTTAACATGCAACAACTTGGGTAGGTAGATATTGTTTTACTTTAAATATTCGAAAAAATATAAACCTAGCTGGACCCTTGTAGTTTATTTTTAAGTAGACCGGTATTTTGATATTTCCTTATGTTTATTTAAAAATTTGTAATAAAATGTCCTTGAAAATAAATTATATAGGTAGGTAGGTAGTTGTTGTGAATGAATCTCATTTTATATAACCAGTATTAACATCTAATAACTTTGACTTTCATTTGAATTGTTTGAACGAAACTATTAGGAATTGACCTTATTCTCAATTTTACTGAACATACGATGGGGTTCTGGTTACGAACTTTAGAGGTCTCTGAACTTTATACCAAACAGTTTTATCCCAAAAGTATTTAATTACCACGACTTGACGTGTTCGGGCTGGGGGCTAGGATTTCTGCCGTTGCTCTTCTTTCTGTATTGGCCGAAACAGCTTCGGTGTTGTACACGGGCGACGGTGACCACTGTAATCAATCCAAATCTTATCTTTAACTCATGGATTTATTCAGTAATTTACATTAATTGACGATAATTATTTAACGTTTGAACTTGGGTTAATGAAATTTTTAAATATACACACAAACAAGATCTGCAACTTTTAAAATCATTCGCCTAATAATACCAAGGAGTGGTTATAACGTCCTTGAATAATTCCCACTAGACCTTTGACATCTTCCATTAAAAAACTTAACGCAGATTAATCGATTAAAATATTGATTACCTAAAATGAAACTGAATTTAGCCTATGGGTTGAGATAATTCTTAGAACTATTTTAGTGCAGTTTGATTGCAAATCACACGTCGGATCTTTGTTAATGTATTCCTTTCGTACATAAATATGCAGTTATATATTAATTCATTGAAACCATACTTAATACATTACAAACCAAACACATAAGAGGTCACAGAAAGGAGCTATCTAGATTTGGCATTAGAAATCTAGAGAGCAAATTGATAATTTACTAGCAAGATTTAGCAGCTTTCTAGGGTGCAAACTTGCGACTGTTCGTAGGTACGTGTAGGTTTTTCGCTTCTGCTACGAGAATATAATCACTGAGTTAGAAAAATTCCATCAGGATTGGTAATCAATATTTTTTCGCTTCTTCTTTGCAAAGTTATACAAGTGGAGAGAGAAGGTGTACAAAACAAATTGTAGACAGCGAGTATCTCTGTTCTGAACAGCTACTGACCTAAATTGCATTCTTGCAATGCAATAATGGAAGTCTGCCGTTGAACGAAACAAAGGTACGCGTCAAATCTGATTGTTACAAGTACAGAATACGTACGTATTATGAAACGAATAATTAAAAACAGCAGAAAAATGCTTCGTATGTACTGAAAAGAGTTTCATATTTTTCAGCAAGCCGACTTTATGATTTCAACATTATCCTTACTGAAGATGGTATTAGCACCACGATTCGTATATTAGACTTTCCACCATTTTCGTCACATTATATTTTTACAATGAAGGACTTGTGTACCTTGCGTACGTGAAACAAAAAAATTGAGACATTCATTCAACTGTGTGTTTGTCCTTTTTTGATGTCAAGAAGAGTTACCAAGTTTGATTTTTGGCATGGAGAAAGTTAAGGGATGGAGAGTGAAATAGACTATGGTTTTCCAAAAAAATATGGTAATTTCCACGGGAAAATATATTTGACCCAAATATTACTATAGATGGCGTTCTAAAATCTCGCGTTCAAAACTCTAAGGGGCATTTTTTGCAAATTGAAATAAATTATTTGTGAGTTTTTAATGTTTAATTATCGTACTCATTCTATAATTTATATAACTGTAGCTTAAATGAAATTATTTCGTATTTAATTATTGAAATTATTAAATAAATAAATAAATAAATGAAAAACAGACTGTAAAAGGTCAAAAACAAAACGAGAGAAAGTTGTTAAACAGTACTATTTACTTTTCATTAAAATCAGTTGTTTAGATTTGCTTCTAGACAATAAATGCTTCTATTTTTGACCGACTTTAAAAAAGGATGTGCTTTTCAATTCGACTGAATGTTTCTTTGTATGGATGTAACCTCATAAATTTTCACTTGGAAAACTGAGTTTGATGCTTCCTTTTATATTCGAAAGCTGGTGCTTTTCCCGTCGCATTGAGTGACATCAGACGATTCTTTTTAGAGTTATCCCAAATTATGCGTAGTTACTTGACTTTAACGTTATTCGTTGTCGACGTTCTCATTTTATCATTTGTCGATATCGAAGCCTGGTTTTTTTATGTGAACATTAGGTACCTATACTTGATTATTTTTATTTATATTGTTTTGAAAGAAAGGGAAGTACCTATTGGATTCCCTTTGGATTCCTTATTCCAGTTAGTAGCTGTCCTAGCACTATAAACAAAATTAGTTCTGAACAATATTGTAGTTTGTAACATAAACAACAGTAGAACTATTGATTATGTTATCAAGCATTTAGGTAACTGTTAATCTACTGTAATGCAAAACACAAGCTGAAGTACGTTTAGTAAAATAGAATGATATAAATATTATTCCGCACAGGCAGTATTAATTAAGTAATGATATAAATTATAAGCTAATAAATGATTAAACCGATATTAATTGCACTTTAGTAATTGTATCCATTATTTATTACAACCGATTAACGATAATGCATCTGATATAACTGTGATGAAGGTAACGTGTAACGTGATCCACAAAGCTAGCTTTACGGCCACTCTGTAATTAATTGGCCGTGTCGTGCTGTTATATATGAAACGAATTAATTTATAAAAGAGTGATGTTATAATTTGACTCGATTGTCAGATATGATATGGGTTTGCTGACGAGATAGAAATAATCGTATAAAATAATGATTGCCGTCATCGTCGTACTTACTTATAAAAAAGTAAAAGGTATAAAACAGGGTTCTTTTAATTGAATTAACTTTTTTATTTATCCACGAAAAGTAAAGTTAAGACTTATTATGTACTATAAACTTATAACAACCCTGTAAAAATAGTATCTGTATGAGTTGGCTGTTTTTGAGCTGACAAAATATTAAATTTATAAAATAATACTGAAATTATATAAATCGTAGCGAATTAATATAATCGTATTGAAATACGAGAATCGAAGACTACGGGGATGAATTGTATTTTGAACTGGTAATCATGCAAATGGGCTTTGTTTCAGCAATTACGTGATGGTTCAATCGCTCGCCCATGACGGTCATGAGGTAAATATTCTGTTTATTTTAACTTAATAATATTATTGGTTGCAACCTTTCACATCATGTAGGTAATGCGCTTATTGTAAATATCCTGATTTTTTATAATAATAAATAACTCAAAAATTTTGTAACTTATACCTTTATTTTGATCAGTTGTATGAATTGATCTTGCTACGCAAATGGTTTAAAGATATCGGTGTAGGTAAGTTACGGAAATTAAGCGTAATTATATAACAATGTGCAAAATTTTTATCGAAAGTGCTTGCACTTTCACGCAATTACTATTTTAATATTACAACTAAAGACCATGGAGTTATTAAAATCAGGCGGCATTGAAGTCCCGCAGTTAGCTAATGAGTAAATCAAATAAAAAGTCGTGAGTTCCAATACAGTTAAAAAGTTAAGTGTTCGTAATAATTAAAAGAAAACAGGCAACATGAAGTTAAAATCAATAATTCTTTAAGTTATTTTAACAAGTAGATAGGTACCTAATTTCAAATAAATTACATAATTATTATGTTCATTTGTTTATTGTAAGAAAAAGCTTGAGTATAATCCCGTCTTATGGTAAGCCGGTGATGTGATATAGTGTAGGTATATATACCTGTTATTGTAGTTTTAGTCCTTCATCTCAATACAGAACTTTTATTTATTTATTTATTTATTTATTTAAACTTTAATGTACCGGGAATGTTGTGGTACAAAAGGCGGACTTAATGCTAAAAGCATTCTCTGCCAGTCAACCTTTGGACTAAGCAGACTTTTGGACTAAGTTACCCAAGATCACCCGTGTTTTTATTTTTGTCTTAGCCCGTCTATCATATCTAATGGAAAAAGTTGAAATTTAGTAGCTGATGTTGGAGACTCAATGACGGATGTAACTCGTAAATAAACTGACTATTAAACATGGAAATATGTTAAAAAGCCTTTTGTTATAATGTAATATGAATGTAACATCAGCGTGGTGAAGCGCGCTCTAGGACTCCTTTATTTAGTTAGATATTATGAAAGAAACCCGTTTAAAAAATTTCCTTTTATGACATAACTTTAAACAATCATGAATACCTAGCCTCAACCTGAATTTATTATTAAGTAGGTACACGTTGTTTGTAAAATTCCATTATTTTATGGTATTACACGAAGAATGACAAAGGGATTGTAAATTATGCTTGATAATTATGTTATGTTTGACCCTTCAGATCGCAACGGGGACAGTGTCCCAACAACAAGGATTGCAAGACAAGGGGTACGAAGAGTGGGCGGGCGAGATGATTGGTATGCGAGAAATTTTGCGACGATTCTCCAACGTCTCTCGAACAGAAATTGTCGGAGCTCGCGCCCCCTTCCTCAAACCTGGCAGAAACACCCAATTTAAGGTAAATTCATAAACAAAGTTACGTCACTTCTAGTAAAGTCCCTTATTCTATCAGATTAATATCTATTCCGACTCGTAATCGTACTCTTGTTGTTCACAAAAAGGCAGGTTGAGTATTAGCAACTCTCTGACGACCCTAATGGCGCAATGGTTAAAACGCCGGATTGTTGTTCCATGAGACTTGGGTTCGATTCCCACTGAGGCGAAAATTTGATTGATGAGTTTCCTTTCTCGGTTTGAATGTGTGTCCTTGTCTTGTATGTCCATGGCATCCACAACACAGGGAATCCTAGTATGAGGCTATGAGTGTGTAGCAATATTTAGGTATTTTATTAGTTATTGTGTGACACAGTCAGTAATCAATGATGTAGTTATTGACAATCACGCATACGAGCCAAATTGAACCATGAGCACACGTAACAAAATTGTTTTAGCGGGATGTGTCAATTCCATGTGAATCAAGTACAGTCGGATGATTTTGTTTTACTTTCTCTAAAATTTTTGAACGAAAAATCGATCAAACCGCTCCAGGCGAATTTTCACGACAAATCCCCATAGAAATTCGGGTCGCAGCTTAATGGCATAAACTTACGATTGATATCAGTCTACGATAAAATAATCGTCCTTGTACATTACGAAGAGGTGTGTGGACTTTCGGAGATTCCTTTGAAATATCCTAACGACCGGCAATTACGCTTTATTATTAGATAGCTAGGTTATGAACATTTCACGAGTCACGAAGAAGCTGAGAAAGATATTTGTAAGCGAAATCAAAGTTCCGTAATGATTCGCACCGAGGAGTTCGTAATTGCGCACGGTCTGATCCTTCACAGGAACACGCTATTTACGAGAAAGTTCTGAGGTACTACCTTCATTATGTTTATTCGAGAAGTTTGATTAAGTATTTTCACAGAACAACACTCGTATCTAAGGGCTTGCATTGATTTATAGTGTGCAGCTTAAAAATAGTTTCCTTGAATTGATAATCTCTAAAAAACTTAAATTATAAATAAAAAATAAATTGCTATTATGCATAGTACTCATCGTATACTTATCTAATGGTTTCTGAACAAAAAGTATTAGTAAGTATGTTGGTATTGTTGATCGAAGATATTTTATGATTTTTACCATTCTTCTTACTCTTAAAAGTGCCTACTTGAAAATGTAAAATATATTGTACCTACCTATTTTTGCAGGTATTAGAAGACTTCGGTTACATATATGACAGCTCCGTAGGCGTGCCTCCCTTACCGATTCCTATCTGGCCTTACACATTGGACTACAAGATTCCTCACGAGTGCAAATCTGGTACTTGCCCTACCAAATCATTCCCAGGTAAGTTTACAAGATATGTAAAATATTTTTTAACTAGCTTTTGCCCGCGGCTTCGCCCGCGTGGAATTCGTTTATATCGCGAACCGGGGAAGTGGGGAAGAAGGTCTTGGGAAAATTCATCGAAATTGGCCAGGCGGTTTAGATTTTTCACACAAACTTTCATCCCCTATTTCAAGCCTTTAGGGGTTGATTTTTGAAAAAAAAGTAGCCTATGTGTGACTCTGGGTCTTCAACTATTTTCATTCCGAATTTCATCCAAATCGGACCGGTGGTTTTGCCGTGAAAACGTCACAGACAGACAGACAGACAGACTTTCGCATTTATAATATTAGTATGGATTCCTAGTAGCTGAACCCGCTACTTCGTACGCGCAGGAGTTTATTCCGCGTAACTCCAGATCCCGCGGGATTTCCGGGAAGACAGACTTGTTAGTTTTATATTTATTTATATTAATGTTTGTTTAGAAGCTATTTATACCCCATACGCGAAGAAGGTTTTCCCGCGTAAATTCCGATCCCGCGGGATTTCTGGGATAAAAAATATCCTATATGTTAATCTAAGTTGCCCTCTATGTGTGTGCCAAATTTCATGAAAATCGGTTCAGTAGTTTTTGCGTGAAGGAGTAACAAACAAACAAACAAACAAATACACAAACTTTCACATTTATAATATTAGTAGGATTTATTTTATTTCTTGAAGATTCAAAACATTAATTTAAGACTAATTAGATTAAATTAACATTACAATAATTTAAGACTTCAAAACATTAGTTTAAGACATCAAAACATTAATTTAAGACTAATTAGATTAAATTAAGACAAATTACTTTTAGGTTTGTTAGTTAGGTTTAAAAATTTAATTATTATTTGCAACACGAAATATCGGCAATTTTTTGTGACATTTAATTAATTATAAGTAGGTTTGTTTCTGTCCAAGAAATTCTTTATTTCTTAATTTATTCATTTATCAGTAAATCGCAAAAAGAGTTCACGGAGTTTTCATTCAAATTGTTAGTGACATAATTAACAACGTTTTTGCGTTTGGCTCTATCACTTTTTGCACTATGTTCGCCGCCGACAGGACGCTGAAGTGCGCGGTATTCCTGTGAGTCCAGTGAGTGACGGATCATGTTGAAGGCTTGGAATACTTGGCCCTTATTGCCCCGGCAAATTTTGCATAAATGGAATTTGTGGCTATGCTATGAACGTGTTTACTATCCCGTGTTATAGATTGGGCCGGGACTAGCAAAGTTTGACATTGTATTGGTACAGGTAGATACTAACATTTGACATTGTATTGGTACACGTAGGTAATAATTAGATACTTAATTTAATAATTGAAGTTTAAGGAAATTAGGGAGCGTCTAAAAATATTCGTGTATTTTATATGCCAGTAAAAACCACGATTTTTTAATAATTCGGCTGCAAGCCATTAATGGTCCATTACACACATGGAGGAGGCCCAGAGCATGAGTAGCAAGCTCTTCGACCATGTTAATTGTGTAATGACTATCGATCAATACTGATGGTACCACTTAATGATATTTTAAGTTGATTAGTAAAAGCTTTAAAAGAAAATTGTATGCGAATTTTATTTTATTTAAGTATACTTACCACTAGTCATTTTACAAGTTTACGGTAGTACCTACATATCGAACGTCATATCGCTTTCTAAGACCCTGGAAAGGATATTAACTTGGCTTCAAAATAATATTATTTTATCGTCTAATGTTGGCATATTATGCCGCAGACAGCTTAGAATGTTCATTTTTTGAATTTTCTCAGTATTTTGGCAACATTATGCCCTAGAATGCAAATGTGTCTACCAATTCGGATAACTGTAGATCCACTAAATTCCCTTTGCGCCAAAACGTTGCCCCTGGAAACAGATATCATAATAATGGCATTGAATGTTTAGTTTTAAAACGAATAAAATCAAATTATTTACGTAAAATAACAAGAAAGTATCAAAGAATCATCAAAACATTATCCTTTGTTTTGTTTTCGTCTTTTTTAAATTTCGACCGCCAACGCAACTAAGTTTAACGATTGATTTAATCCGTCTGTGTGAACTGAGATTTTGTGAGTGACCTTGTGATGGAAGAAAATCTGTTGAGCTGTTTGAATATCATCAGTCCTTTCCAAGTTGTTGAAGGAATACGAGCAATATTAATTGAACGTGATCGGTTTAAAATGTAGAGTTCTTTGTCTTTAACGATTAAACAAAAACATGGTATTTAATCATGACCTGATGCTGCAGCATCGTCTGAAATCAACAACAACGCCTGGCTAATTTACAACAAGTTTTATCTCGTTGAATTGAAAAAGTCTTAATGAATAGAATATTTTTTTTAGAAATTGTCGGTTATATTTGTTACTTTATCTACTTGTGTTTGATTCAGGTCTTTGGGAAGTTCCGTTCAACGCTCACTACGTGGCTACGTTCGAAGGAGGACACTGCCCATACTTGGACCAATGCGTCCTCCACAACCATGATTCTGATGATGTAAGAGACATTATTTATTCAAAAACATTGGAGAAAAATCCTAAAAAATCTGCTGAAATATCTGATAATATTTTAGGTCACTTAGTTTTAAATTACTCGTATTCAAAGGTTTTATGACTACTGATCATATCCGAGACCAATGAATGTATCTTCTAATAGCCAGTATGCTAGGGGAAAAGAGGCAATTCGCACACCGATCGAATCCTCCTGATCGCGATCAGGAGGATTATAATGATTTAAATAAAAAGGTGGGAATGCTGAAAACCTGGATGCATATGGTAAAGGAGTTGTTAGGGTGTCGCTTATTAGTGAAGGACTTTGACTTGCTATAGACTTCGAAAGTCCGATAGATAGATAAATCCACAAATCAATATAGACCTACCTACGTACCTACCTACACATTATAGGTACAACTGTTATCCTTTGGAGACGCTAAACCGAAACATGATACCTATAAATAAATTTACGAAAAGTACCTACTTAGGCACTTTAGACAGACTTCAAAGTCCACCAAAATAAAATATCTATTCTTGTCAGGGTTAGAGAAAGGTTTTAATCATAAAAAGTAATTACGCAGTATCCAATCCCACTTCTGTAATAAAAGGGTTACTTTTATTTTTGGGATATTCAAATTTGTATAACGATAGGGTTTTATTCTTTCTAGCCTTTCCCCTTTTCAATTTTAATGGTGTGTTTGCGGAGTCAAGGGCTTCGTTCATTTTTGAGTTTTCTTCTCTTGACGCACCCAATTTGACCTCAGTGTACTGTATGTCACATAGACGCTTCTGTGTTTTGACGAAGCAGTGATGCAAACTTAGTTGCGCAGATACTTATATGTATATTAATATTACAAAGAAGAAAGTTTTGTATCATTATTACAAACTAGAGAACCGCCCGCGCTTCGCTTCGGGACCCGTAGGTAACAGCCACGTAGGTCCCGCTCCCGTAGGAATCTCGGCTAAACAGTAGCCTATTATAAATGATATACTGGAACACCAGATATAACATTTGCCTCTGACATAAGTAAATTACATGTAGTATTTGATAGCGTCATTCAGAACTTGCAAATTAATTTTACTAACGCCATCTATTAACAACATCCGGAACTAAATATCTAGCAACTAACAAAACATCGATCTTCCCATGGGAATGAGATGTTTTTCCGCAGTAAAAAGTAGTCTACGTCACTCTCCACCCTCCTAACTATCCCCACACACATAAACCATACCATATAATAGCCATGTTGCGACGTGAAAGAGTCACAAACAAACAAACACACTTTTACATTTATAATATAGTATAGTATGGAAGTATGGATAAACTGAAAAACCGTGGGTCGGATTCTAAAAATTCTTCCAATATTAAAATGCTACATTTTCTCTAAGTAACGTAGGCCGTATTTATAATCGTGTTTACCTTGTTTACTTGCTTAAAGTCAGGGATGCAAGTCGCTATAATATGACATATTCGGACAATACATAACCAGTTCGAGTACCGTTGGATCTGCACCACATTATGTGACAGGTAAATGTTTGTTCTCAACTCATAGGTGTTTGTGATAGTGTTTATGTTGTCCATGCCACCTGCGGCATACGAAATCCTCGTGGATTTGACTATGTGTGAACTAGTAAAGCTGTTTGTTAACTGGTAGAGATGCCTTCACTTCGATTCGGGAAGCCTGTTCCTTGGGACTGAAACTCGTAGTGTTGCTCATGATTATTTAAAGTGGCGTTTTGTTTGTTATTCATAAACTTACAAAAATAAAAATGTGACTCTATATTTTTACTGAAGTTTAACACTTATTATTTTTGGGCAAGTAACTGTACGATTAGTATTTAAACTCCGAATAAATGATTAAACTCCGATTCCAAAATTTATCTCTATTTCAAACATAGTTGAAGAGCAGTAATTAGTAAATTGACAATTGGAATCACGGAATATTGGGAAAAGGTTTTTGACCTAGTTCAGTATTGGAAAAGCAGGTTATCGTTATGATCGCCACAAGTCTCTTGTTACGGCAACGCAATTATCGTTCATTATCTTGTTTATACAAGAAGTTTAAATAAGTCGATAATTCTGAATTGAAATGCTGTCCAATATGATGCCAGTTAATTTTTGTATCTGCAGTTAAAAATTCATATAGTAAAAATTTAAAATATTCCCTACCACAAATTCAAATACAAGTGAAACGGCAATGTCATCTGTATTGTTGTGTTCAGGTATTGGAGTGGCTGCAAGAAGACTTCAGCCGCTATTACGACCAGAACCGCGCGCCCTACATGATGCCCTTCCACACCAACTGGTTCCAGATCAAGGAGCTGGAGCGAGGACTTCACAAATTCTTACAGTGGGCCTCCAACTTGTATGTATATCCAAGAGTCCTCTGTAAATCCATGTTATGACATACATGTTCCTGTTGCCTTATTTTATATTTTGTTTTGACTTTAGAAGCCTCAGCGCAGTGTTTTGATACAAGAAGAACTTTTATAAATAGTAAGATACACTATGGGTTTTAATTTAATTTTACGTTATTATTACTTACTGTTAAACCTTACAAAAGCAGGAAGTGACAATTCATTACAATGGATGTAAAATGGCACAACCAACGCACACACTAAATATCAGCAAACTAGGTTTCTGAAACATAAGCAGCACAAACTAATTTATTCATGATTTGGCTGTGTATGTGCAAATTACATATACTATCGTTGCTCGTTCAAAATTGTTTGATAATAACCTTACGAATAGCTTCGGCCAAATTTGGTTTAACAGGCCAGTTGCTGGGCAATCTAAAATGATTTATTAGATTCAGCGCTAATACCGACGTAGTGCAGCGCGTTATCAGTTTATTCACGTTGTCTTTGTTTTATTTCCGCATTCAGTGACTTGAGATAGTGATGGAAAGACAAGGCACCGATAGCCCTTAGGACCTTTAAGGACCCTAGGGGCCTTTAGGGACCCGTAGCCTAGTTGGTAGTGACTTTTGACGGAAAGACAGATAATTTTTATTCCATAATCATAATATTTTAAGAGGTGATCTATTTCCAGGAAATGACTTCACAGATAAGGTTTTATTGCGACTCGAAACCGAACGGAGTATTTATTAAAAAGGTCATGATTATCGAGACCGTATTTTTCATGAAAAGTTAAATGCGTAATTTTACATGCGAAGTATTAAATTGGTCCACATATATTTTATGACGTTGTAATGCAATTTTCGCCGTTAATTATCACTTTTTGAAGTGCAATGCCCGTAAATTCCAGAGTGTAGGTTAATTTTAAGCTTCGGTTAAATTGTGTCGTTTTATCTTCTGTTGGGATGTAACTTCGAATTTTATGATATTTTCAGCTCGCTCAAAATCGTGAATTATTTGTAATTTGTACCTAAACTTCCAAGGGTGGCAACTGGCAACACTACCTGAATAAACAGGAATTGTTCCAAAGTTGAATTTTGATGGGCTAGGTTTTTGGCCATTTGTGACGTATTGAGCTTCATCTCGTCATTACTGTTTTTGGATTGATCCTTGCGAGGAGTGACATTATAAAATTCTTTAATGATGATCTATATGGCACAATAACTGTCTATTCCAGACTGTCGTTCAAAGGATCCCAGGTTCGATACCCAGCAAGGAAAGAATAACGAGTAGGTATAAATTTCTGTTCTCGGCCTGGGTATTTTGCCCTAAAATAGTTTTTCATAACACCTACGATACACTGAATGATAGTATTGAAGCTATGAATGATAAGTGTTATTTATTTATTTAATGAAAAGTTTTATATACTTAGCTATATAGCTGCCTAGATTGTTAGTATGGTAGTAAAGAAGACAACAAACTACTTTAAGTAAGAGGACTTTAGATAAGTTAGCCGTTTCATTAAAACTTATAGTAGAAGCAGCAATTTTAATATATTCAAATTAGACTTCACAGACTCTGCCTAATTAAAACGTCGCCTGTAATATTATCAAGACGATTAATTACTTTTTTATATTTAGTGATCAAGATGCTTGTATAGAATATGTAAAAATAGGTCTTCCCTCATTATCACTACCTACATAGTTTAAAACAAAGTCACTCTCAGCCTCTGTCTGTAGTCTTTTAAACCACGCAACGGATTTTGATGCGGTTTTCACCATTAGGTACTTCTCAAGAAAGCCTACACCTATAGTTTGGTACAATCTTATGTAATTTGCTATGTAGATTCCCCAGTAACCACCAAGCCACTAGTTCTATTATAATTAAAAGAACGTTGACGATGCGGATTAAAAGTAACTCCTCACTTTTGTGCTGTAAATCGTTCACTATTTGCTATTGCTAGTAAATATTTGTTTGTATCTTAGCAGTGGTCTGTATGTTTGCTGATGATCATTTGAGGCAATAAAATAGCTCCAGGGCTATTACTAATCGCATTAGCACTTTTCATTCTTTGCACTTGTACACGAGAGTAGGTACCTACAAGCTTGTATTATTGCAATGTAACTAAGTAGGTAAGTAATGAATGGCCCATTGATACTGAATGATGAAGATTAAAATAAATGTTGCCTTATAATTAAAGAACAAATTGAAATGTTGGAGATACCGACAATGTTCTATTAAAACAGGTTTAATTATGTTCTTGTATCTTAGTATACTAAACTATTACTAAATAATCATAAAAAGCGACTTGCATTTGCATTTTCACTACATCAATCCGATGAGTGCTGTAAGTCAGAACACACGACTATATTTACTATGTGCTGACATTCCGAAAAACCTCGTATGTCGTGGAAATACAATTTACGTCATCTATCTCGACTCGACGTAACCAAACACGATGTTCATCTAAAAGCCGCGCGTTCAATTCCAGACCGGACGTGTGGTTTGTCACGGTGACGCAAGCTCTGACGTGGATGACGGACCCGCGGGCGACTAAGGCCCTGAACAATTACGAAGCGTGGCGATGTGACAAGAAGGACTTACCGGAAGCGCCGTGCAACCTACCCAACAAGTGCGCCCTGTCTTTCAAACATCCTGACACTAATTTCACCGACACGCGCTATATGGAGACTTGCAGCGAATGTCCTAATCAGTAAGTTGATTTTGTAGTACATTAATATTATGCACTTAGAAAATTAGTTAGGTTTACACAACATTAGCCAACTACGGATTGGCAGCTCTCACGGATTTTAAGAAAATGATAGAGAATTCTTAGGATAACTAAAAGCAAATTATCAATAAAAAAACTCATAATACGAGTACGTACTCGTACATACATATTTGCTTATGAAATTAAACTATTCATAAACATACAGTTTTCTATTACTTGCAATTAGTTCTTGAAAAAGCTCTTTAGAAAGAGGAAATAGGGTGCGATACGACGTGTAATTTCATCATTCAATGTTATTATAAATTCTAATGTTTTATTGCAATTTTTGCGATAGCGTGGTCTTTTGATTATGATCAAAAGCACCATGTTTTTTATTAGTCAAATAATTCTACAAGTAAATAATTTGTGCATAATAAAAAAAAAGATATCTAATGTTCCGGTTCCGGTCTCTATGATTTAGTTTATTTCATTTTTATAGGATTTTTGCTTTGCGACTGTAGTGATTAAGTACTTGACCTTATTTTGTACTATTCTCAGAGGTGATGCGAGCCCTACAATCAGGACAGTAGGTCACGATAATACCTAATCTCGCAGGTCTCCACCTTAGTGGTTACCTGAAATACCCACATTAGTAACACACTTGTAACTTTGAATGTAAACTGAGAGGTAATTGGCCACTTGAAATTACGATGCTTTAGAAAAATATAATAATATGACAAATAGATAATATTACGAGTACTTATGTGTAGATTCGGAAATTTCCCTATTTGCAACTTCTCAACTACCAAGCATTTTGTTTTCTTCTCTATTAATTTACAGATATTCATTTTAAGAAGAACTTTCGTTAACGCGTATTTTTTAATTTAATACAGATACCCGTGGTTGGGAGACTCTGGTGGCACAGGCATACCAGGCAAGGATAACTACATTCCAGACAACCTAAGGAAGAAGTAGTCCTTTTAATAACAATAATTATCACATCATAATTTATTCAGAATCATTAAATTTTATACCATTGCCATATTTTTATACAAGTTAATGCACCTAAGCTCAATGATTTTTAGTTTAATGGAACAATGTTTTTCGTACAGTAACAAATCATTGTCTCTGGTTTGTTGAGTTCTGAATAAATTACATATATGTTTTTTGTATATAATGTAATTATATATTACTTCGCGTAGCAGTGACTAGTCATTGCGGTTTAAAGGTGACATTTTTAGTTACAATCTAAGATTTATTTAGCTACGAAGACTTAAGTTTATGGTTATGGCGAATTAAAAATAAGATCATAATTATAACTATGTATTAATATTGACCTTTCGTTTTAACAAGAAAATATTTATTAAGATTATTGTGAATTTATTCAATATGCTTATACGAAACTGCGTGTGTTTCAACTGGAGTAAAAAATTAAGGTTAAGACATTCTAGTTTTTGTAAATTTTATTTTCTTATTTTTTTTAATGAATTCTGCCATGACAAACTATTTTTGTTCTACTCGTAGATATATTTTTGATATATGTACTTTATTACAAGTTTTGAAATACTCATAAGTACCTACACTTGTCCGAGAGGAGCGAGTTCATTTGCACTGGATTCGTAGTAATAAAGTACAATAATAATTATAATTATAACTCCATAAAATTTTGAATGTTGGTGCTTATTGTTGACCAATAAATAAAAATCGTAAACAGTTAAATGTATTTTTATTTACGCCTGGAGAAAACAGCCTTTTAAAACTCTACATACTCGTACATATACTCTACATAGGTTCATAGATGTCATTGGAGTTGAAATGTTAAATTTCCTTCAGGTAAGTTACATAACATGCTACAAAGTATAGGTTATCTTAATTATACTAAGATCCTGTGACACTTTTGTTTCATGCATCGAGTATTTGATTTAAATCATTTTTTTATGTACAATTAGGCAACGAACAATATGGTTTGCCTGGTGTGTCTATCGAAAAATGGCCGCTAGTATGTTTAATTAACGAAAATAAAATGAGTTTCTGGGGAGAACTTACATGCATCTGTTATTTATATAAAATAATAGCTGTGCCCGCGGCTTCGCCCGCGTGGAACTCAGTGTGTCACAAAGTTTTTCCCGTGTGAATTGTGATCCCGCAGGATGTCCGGAATAAAAAATAGCCTATATGACGCTCCGCAACCTCCTCTACCTCCCAGTGAAAATCCCATAAAAATCTGAGCCTGCGACTTCATTCGCGAATAGGAGCTTTTTTTTTTCCTTTATTTCGATATGCCAACAGCAATACACACAATTTTACATTATAACACTTAAAAATACAGAAATGTTAGTATGTACGCCAATAACAGGCATGCACAGCATTCATAATAAAAAATATCAGCCGACATGTTGCTGCAGATTATCTTAACATAAACCTAATCTTATCTTAACTTATACCTAATAATAATGATAGTAATGCTTATTAATTATGAATTAAAAATATAATGTTATACAAGACGATATGCTGCTTTTAACTTTTTTGAGACCAAGACAAGTGTCACTAAAGATATCCACATCTTTGGTCATACCATTTGCCCGATTATAGTCCGATATAGGAGCTTTGCCCGCGTGAATCCCAATCCCGCGGGAATTTCGGGATAAAAATATATGTTGCTCCGTAACCTCCTCTATCTCCCACTCATAGTCCCATACCTAAAATTCTAAGCCCGCAACTTCGCACGTAGGAGTTTTACCCGTGTAAATCCTGATCCCGCGGGAATTCCGGGATAAAATGTAGTCTATAGGTATGTTGGTCCACAATTTCCTCTATCTCCCAGTGAAAGTTCCATAAAAATATAAGCCCGCGATTTGGCGCATAAGAGTTTTTCCCGCGTGAATCCTGATCCTGAAAAAGTAGCCTATTTGTTGCTTCAAAACCTCCTAAATCTCTCAGTGAAAGGCCCATAAAAATCCGTTCAGCCGATCCGGAGATAAGCGTGTACAAAGAGACAAACTTTTTTTATAACCTTTCAACCCCTATTTTACCCATTTAGGGGATGATTTTTAAAAAAGTTTGATACAGGTTTTTCATTATTTTTTATAATAATTCTAAACACCAATTTTCATAACACCTGGTTTACAATTGACGGACTTTCATACAAACTTTGAACCCCTATTAGACCCCCTTAGGGGTGGAATATCAAAAAATCCGTTCTTAGCGGATCCCTTCTAACTATAAACAACTTCCCTGCCAAATTTCATCTTAATACGTTCAGCGGTTTCTGAGATTTCGTAATGAGTGAGTCAGTGACCTTTCGCTTTTATATATATAGATACTCCAAGCTTAAGATATACACCTAGAGGTCCTAAAAAGTCGGGTGTGCCATTAGGCACATGGCTGCAACCTGTTGGCAGCCAGGCATAAAGAGGTGCTATTCTGGTGAAAGTTTAAATCCATCTGTTATTTGCATTTAAATTAAAGCTATTTTTTTTTCAGTACATGATAAACTAGGTATGCAAAAAGTAGGTATATTATGCAAAAATGGCCGAAACTTAGGTGTGCCAGCAGTTAAAGTCTGTTGTAAAACTAATATTTATACAGGTTGTGGCGTAATGTATGGATAATACGGTACCTACGTGTAGAGGGCATAATAATGCCGGTTCAGATAAATACATGTTATGTTCAGTGTTGTTTATTTATTTATTTATTTATTTAAGCTTCTTTGCACCATACAATGTATACGAGCAAAAGGCGGACTTAATGCTAAAAGCATTCTCTGCCAGTCAACCTTTGGGCAGTGGGAAAACAACGAAGGCGGCAAAAGAATATATATACACGTACATAAACATATATATGTTATTATACATATCATAAATAAACATACATGTAATTAAAATAATATCATACATAAACTTAAATATACCTAATAAATATATATAAAATATATATATAATATAAGTAAATATGTATACAAATACATATTATGACAAATTAGTTTATCTGATTGAAAAAGATACATAAGTAAAATATGGTTATATTTTACTTAATAAACATGTTGATGAAGTAAGAAAAATTAAGTTCTATCCCATTTACCAGGTTATTACTATGAAATTCAATAAAAAAAATATTTATTTAAATCGGGGTTGGGTATCACGTACTTAGGGCTTCTTTAGAAACCTCGATTCTTTTGACAACATCAAATTTTATACATCCTTATTTAAAGTTGTTAAAACATTAGGTACTTTTCTTTACTGTGAACTAATGCTTACGAATGCCTACGACGAGGTAAGATTAAACTTTTTAAATATTTATTGTTAAGTAGAGTACTGTCTATTATTTTCTACTTACTATCTCTCTGACAACTTGCATAGCGAATATGATAATGCAAAGGAAAGCAGGTAACTACAAAGGATTTTATCTCTAAAGAAGATTACAACAGTCTCGAGCAAACGACAAGTTTTCCGCACAAAGAACACGGACAAGACTGCATAAAATAAAATCCTTACTAATATTATAAATGTGAAAGTGTGTTTGTTTGTTTGTTTGTGACGCTTTCACGTCGCAACAAAGCTATTATATGGTAAGGTTTATGTGTGTGGGGCTGGTGTGGGGATAGTTAGGAGGGTGGAGAGTGACGTAGGCTACTTTTTACCGCGGAAAAACATCCCATTCCCATGGGAAGATCGATGTTTTGTTAGTTGCTAGATATTTATTTTCGGAGTTGTTAATAGATGGCGTTAATAAAATTCATTTGCAAGTTCTGAATTACGCTATCACATACATTATTACTACATGTAATTTACTTAAGTCAAATGTAATAGTCTACTTTAGCTCTGCCTCGAGAACTCCCCGCTCCGGCTGTATTCAGTGTACCGCCCGCCCGCTGGCACTATCCTGTTGGCTGATGTCCGCAAGTTGCTGGACTCGCCGACACCGGTGGTGGGCGCGGGCGACTGGAACTGCAAGCATCCGGGGTGGAATAGCCTAGCTGCCAACAGAAGTGGAAGGCTACTTTTTGATGCCGCTGAACAGCACGGCTACACTGTCGAGGGTGTTGCACACCGTTACCGTGGCTCTGAATAAGAGAGAACGCGTGTGTGCAGTATTCCTCGACATGGAAAAGGCGTTCGACCGTGTTTGGCACGACGGCTTTCTCTACAAGATCTCGCAGTCGTCGGCGCCCCGGAGTGCCGTTAAGGTGATCTCCAGTTTCCTCGAAAATAGAAGCTTCAGAGTAGTGGTTGAAGACGCCGAATCCACCGAGCGTCCGATCGCAGCCGGCGTCCCGCAAGGGAGTTGCCTGTCCCCGGTCTGCTACGCCTGATACACCGACGACATCCCGGCGGCAGGGGGGACGTCGCTTGCCCTGTATGCCGATGACGTGGCGTACATCACCACGTCGCTGAATAGAACCCACGCCATCGTCAAGATGCAGCGTGCGCTTGATGCCCTCCCCGAATGGCTCGCCGCGTGGAGACTGTCGGTGAATGTCTGGAAGACGCAGGCCGTGAACATAGGAGCTAGGATACCTCAACAGGCGGGACCCTACTCTGGAGCTTCACGGACAAGATATCCAATGGGCCCCACAGGCCAAATACCTGGGGGCAAAATCGACGGAAGACTTTCGATGAAGCCACAGGTTACGAAAGCCGTCGCGAATTCCAGAAGCGCGATGGCAGAAACCAGTGCTCTCCTCGAGCCTCCCTCTCGGACTGAAGCTCGGGGTCTACAAGACCTGCATCAGATCCCGCCTCACGTACGCGGCACCGGCGTGGTACGCGCTCGCCAGCGAACCGCAGCGCAAGAGGATGCGCGCGGTTCAGGCGATTGCGCTCCGCCGGCTGACTGGTGCGCCGAGGTACGTCAGGAACGCCGTCATCCAGAGGGACCTTCGAGTCGAGAGCCTGGACGACTTCATCGAGAGATTGGCACGCAACATGTTCGGGCGAGTCGACGCGTCGCGGTTCCCGCATCTGCAGGACCTGGTGCCGCTCCACACCCGTCCACCGGACCGCTGGGCCTTGCTGCCTTGCCTTGCTGGTTGCGCGGGACGGGGCTAGCACTGACTGATACTGGGGCTTCGTAAGTCGTCGCTCGGCGCTGATCGGCTCCTGCTGGGCTTCCCACCAGCGGGATTCACCCGGTAGGGCCTCGATCGCCTGGGCGGCGCGAAGATGAACCCCATCCCGTTTAAGACTCTGTGGCCTGTAAAAAGGCCACCACTCACCGGACTTGACCTATTGGTTAGCCACAGATGGACAACCAAGGGCCTTAGGGCCCAACCCAAGGACCGGGAGACACCCCCAAAGGGGAACTAACTGTCCCGAGGGCTCCACACACCTCAGACAGGGTGGAGTGAGGAGAGCGAGTAGTAGGCTACTTTTTAGCCTAAATTCCTACGGGAGCGAGACCTACGCGGCTGTTACCTACGGGTCCCGAAGCGAAGCGCGGGCGGTTCTCTAGTATTAAAATATTTATGATCCATAAACCTACCCTGTCCTGTACTTTTGTATATTTATGTACACAGAATCGGTGTTAGGTGTGTTTTGCAGTGATTTACATTTACCTCGATATCTGTTAGATGGCGCTGTATTCAATTTACTAAAAAATAAAATGTAAATGTTTGCGGTTATTACTGAGAAAAGTAGGTATGGAAAATTCAAATTAAGTGAATTATTTCAAGACTTTGAAAATGAAGTAAACAAGGTTTTTTACAAATTAAACTGCGTTATAGGTACAACCCATGTTCATTCACATTTCTTTTTTAAAATACACTACTCTTCTTTTGAAAATTTTGTCCGTGAATAAAAATGATGCGACATAATTATGACAAAAACGAGAATGATCGATTGTGCTCAAATGCCAATGCCATACCATGCCATTACCATATTTAAATAATCAGTTGGAACAAGATGACCACTTATTTTGATAATTACGTTAAGGGTCGGGCCACATTGATCGACGGCGATCGACGGTTTGTCCATACAAAAAGAGCGTAAAGTATGGAAAGCCGTACGCGTCCTTTCGCATCGACGAGCCGAACGCGCCGTCGACGGCGATCGACGGCGATCGACGGCGATCGACGGCTGACGCTGACGGCTGACGGCTGTGAGCTGTACGGAGGCGTTCGCTTCCGTACGGCATAATGCGTAATAGTGTGTTCCTTTTCAATCGGCAAAATGCGAAAGGCCGTCGATCAATGTGGCCCGACCCTTAATGAAATGGATTTCAAATTAGCATTTGGATCAAATAAGCAGGCCCTCGTCAAACATGAATGGAATATTTTGCACAATTGTTTTATATAACCGAGCGGCAGTTTGCGTCTCAGATCCGACGTCGGAGATTTAATTTGAGATTGCGCCGGAATTATGGCTGCTAGGAATTTTCTCCATATTCGCGTGCATTAGCTGCTGTTACTGGCAGTTTTTGTTATGTACTACATATAAGGCACTGTACCACCTCGTTCCACGGCTGCTTACCCCCCTATCTTTGCTTGAAATCATCCTTTGCCATGATAGAATTATTTTAGACGATGTTGAGCGCTTAAGCAGTTTTAACGCTAATAGCTTAATATGAAATCAAATCAGTATACTCATTGTCACTCATCTCACATTAGTTAACAATTAGAAAGTAACATCATCTCGCTAAAAAATAATGAGCTTTATCTCTACAAAAATAGCCAATCTGAAATAATTATACCTAATCTTTTTTATCGGGCGTTTAGAAATAGGTAATAAATACTCTGTACAGTTGAATCTTTTCCAATTTATTGTTTTAATTTAATTACTAGTAAACTCCAATACTGAAACCAAAGCAGGCTAAAATATTTCAAGAGTGAGTTTAGAATGCGGATGGCAGCCAGCGAGTCAGAAGAAGAATGGTAGCTATCCAACGCCTGTCTATTTTATTTTACAAAGGTTAATTAAGTTCTATTTTTAAATTCTACACAGTTTTGTTGTTTTTAGTTTGATTGGCTTGTTGCTGCAGCTCGATGAAATAACACAAAATAATTTAATAATATCAAACTAAACGACGAGTAAATTCAATAAGCATAATATTAAGCAATACCAAAACAAATATCTATAACACAATCAGGCACGTGGAAGGCTGCTAGTGCCTAATAAGGTCCAACCTCAAAGGGTATTTCCACCGAGTGGCGCATACACTCGTAACAGTCCCCGAAGTATGCAAGGGAGCTCCATAAAATATAATAAGACTATTACTCGCATGATGAAAACGGGTCAACGCGTAACGTTACGTACAACCTACTTATACTGATATGGTTCTAAACACGTTTATGTCTTCGCTTCTTGTTCGTTAATTTCATACGAGCAAGTTTAAGGTATTAATGTTAGTAAGCCATAACTTAGGTTAACAATCACTGGCCGAGTATTACGGTCGCTTCATTACTGCGTTTGATAACCGTATAAAGGGTAAGGGGAGACACGAGGAAAATAAAATTATATCTCCCTGTTACATAACTATAGTTTACGTATTCGGGGTCAGTATCACAAATATAATATGGAGGGATGTCGCAAATATCTTATCGGATTGACTATTAAGTGGCTGCAATAACAAGTTAATCAGAAATTATCCGAACAAGTCCGCTCATTATTTTCTCTTATCAACGAACGTACAAAGATAAAAGCTCCGACTTATTCTTACAGATGACATTTTTATGTCGCCAGAATAGGGAAATAACGAAGTCATAAATGAGACTTGGACGATAAACAAACTGTAGCCTTCGAGATAAGTCGGTACTGTACGAAGTATTAGGACGACGACGGGAACCGAATAACAGCTTTGCACAGCTAATAGGTGGGTATGTGAGTGACTTGGGATGTTATGTGGACCTATTTGGATCCAATCGAAAGTCACAGAGTACAGTCGTCAATTTCCCCCCGCCAATTTACGTAATTTCAGTAGGGGTACAAAAATGGCACCCGCACAAGTCGAATACGCCTGGTATGCTTGCGACGCGATCGTGTTTAATGGGTTTTTCCCGTTGGATCCCATTCCCGTTCTCACCCGTCCCACTAGACCCCGAAAACGATTAATTTGATTTATAGTTTTTTATTACTTTTGCCTTCTTTTTTCAACGTGTACAGTTGATAGAAAAAGTGCTTTAAAGTAACATGTCGTGTCGTTACTGTAAATGATGCTTGATTTTTGTTCTACCCACATACACCACGATTCGATTGATCAGCCACTGGTTATTGTCGATACGAATATAGCCATATTTTCCTCTACGTCATTACTGTGAGCGTGACACTGCTTCATACATTTCTTATCATAAAAATCAATGTTGCAATTTTAAAAGCCGTTTCCAATCTTATCTAACCAATAGATCTCAAGTAGTTAAAGTGGGTGAAATTCAAAGTAAGGCACTACCTGTTATATGTGGAGTTCCGCAAGGGTCCATTTTGGGTCCATTACTCTTCCTTGTATACATAAACAACATCCAGGAGCTTGACTTATATGGGCATCTGACCTTATACGCTGACGACACATGTTTATTTTATTTCGGCTCATCCATACAGACGCTTATCAATCAGGCTCAAAGAGATTTAAATATTCTATCCATCTGGTTCCAACAAAATTTACTAACTATAAATATAATAATTTTTAGACCCAAAAATAAGCTGATACCTCCACACAAACCTCTTACAGTTAATAACATACCAATACAGGAAAAGAGTAACGAAAAGTATTTAGGATTAAGAATTGACAATAAGTTGACTTGGAACAATCAAATTGAACATAATATATTATAAGAATCAAATTAATGTCTGTTTCTGGTTCTATTAGAAATTTAGTAGGATGCATTCCGCGAAATTTACGTTACACTATTTACAACACTCTTGTCAAACCACACCTTATGTACCTTATTGAACTCTGGGGAAGTGCTACCAAAACTAGACTAGCTAACCTGCAAGTAGCTCAAAATAAAGTCGTAAAAATACTCTTCCAATATCCTTTTCGAACATCCACCTCAAAAATCTATAGTGAAACAAAAATCATGACCATACAACAGTTATACATTTACCACTCATGTCTTTTAATCCGAAAAATTATTGACAAAAAAATTCATTCCAGTATCACTTTCACAAAAGCAAAACACCTTAGTCAACGAAGAACGAGAAGAGCCAGCTTTCTTGTCCTACCTAAAACTAGAACGTCCTATGGTAGAAAAACGTTGACATATGAAGGAGCGCAGCTTTATAATAAAATACCTGCACACATTAAAAATGTACACTCATTTAACTCATTCAAAATACAATTAGCAGAGCACGTTTTAAAAAATTATACAAAATAAATGAATGAGTTAATTGAGTACTAATACATAAAATGACGAACATAACGAATTAAAATTCTGTTCTTATTTTTAATGTTCTCATGTAAGTGACTAATGTAAGTCTTTATGAGAATAAATATCTATAAACCTAACCTAAAAGCCGTTTATCTTGACAGACAGGTTAATGCTAAGCCGTAGCTGATAAATCTATTTTAAAATTAAAATGTAGCAAAAGTAAGGGATGGTCTATATTCACTCAAACACTAATTAAACATGAATCTATATAGAACAGTGGAATTGGTTAATAAGTTATTCACAGAAGACGCTAGTTTGGAATGGATTTTGTGTTTTTTTTATTCCTATTAAAATTGAAGATGAAAGTTTTATTTGGAAATAAATTCTCAAAACAGCTAGTTTTCAATGACAATGTTTTATAAGTTTTGGAATTATTTGGACATCAGATCTGGGTTAGCTAACCCTCGACTCAGTGCCGGATTTAAGCATAGGCAACATAGGCAGTTGCCTATGGGCCGGCACCACACCACAAAAACATTAAATTAAATCGATAGAGGCTCAGTAGAGCGAGAGAGAAAAAAATACTGAGTTTTGTTACAAATAGACGAAAATCTTTTCTTATATTTAAATAAATTTTGTTACCCAACTTATACAGTTGCTCTATTTTTTACCTTAACAGGGGCGCCGTCAGGCGTGCGAACCCGATTTGCACCCCCCCCCCCCTGGTTGAATACGAATCTCATATACAGATTCATGATTATGTCGCTCCGCCGGGGTCCATTTGCCCTGAATTTGCCGCCCCCCCCCCCAAACTTTCAACAGTTAACCACAAACTATTTGAGGGCCTCCACCACACGCTCTGCCTATGGGCCGCCGAGATAAATCTAAAGCTAAATCCGGCGCTGCCTCGACTAATACCTTAGGTGGTACATACCAATGGTGTGATCTGTTTTTTTGCTTCTGGTACTCTGTTGGCCCAAAGCTATGTTAACTAACCCCCTGTGGCTGTCGGAGATCTTATTGTATCTTTCTATTTTATCAGGAAAGGGTACCTAACATTTCTAATTGATGTGGGTAGTCGTCCAGTTTGTATGGGTTACATTTTTCTGGTACTAATATTAAAATTGTGTGGTCTTCCGGTAGATCCTGTGAACTCGATCAGTGAGGTTTTTCCAATGACGGTAAGATACTCCTACCTTGCAGGTATCTAGTACGTACGTTTAATGGGTTGAAGCCGACGGCTTAAAAACTTTTTCTGCCGAAATCCTTTTATTTATGTAGAAAAAATAAATGTTTCACACATACTTTCTAGGTTAATACCTACTTTAAGCCAATAAAATATTTTTTGAAATTTAACACAACTTTGCCTTCTGTTTTCCTCGTAATAATGTTTTTTTTATGTAGGTAAATAGCTGCCAAATGATTATAGGGATCGTGTGACGTGGTAAGTGGGCACCGTCGACCACGAACATGAGCACCATTAAAGTCATCACTACAAAGACACACCAGGATACGTTACTGGGTCTTACGGTCTAAGCCAGAACAAAGATAATCTGGAGCAGAGCAAGCAAAGGGCAGGAAGGTAGGAACTTTATATAAAGATAAAGAGAACCGGTAATCTTAATCAAGCAAGGAGGAAATATTTTATCTCCTCTTCTGACATCTTGGTCTAGCTCAGTATATAGGTCAGTACTGTATTCTGCTACAATAGAGCCCAAAAATACTTATTGTATCTTTCCTTTCAATTATTATAAATAATTATCAATAATTAATTCCAAGTCCTCATTACTTTCAGCTAATTAATAAGCTTGTTAAGGTCACCGAAAGACGGGCAACGTTATGAAGATAATTAGACGTTTCTTTTTTGGTATTAAATTCTTAAAGTACTCCATCACAAGAAAGCAATAATCTTTTACTTTGTCAGTGTTTTATGTGAAACAAATGGAATAAGAATTTAATTAACCATCGTGTAATTTTTGTATGAAATGAAATAAGCCCTAGCGAACATCATTCTTATTAATTGTGCTCCCAGCAGGCTACCTCCAGGACAAAGGCCGTGTTTCCCAGTTAATTTCCCGATTCCCCCGCTTCGTTTAAAACTATACCAACTTTCTATTCATTTCTGCATGTTTTGACTTTTAGTAGATTTAATTGTCGGGAGTCCTGAATAGATTCGTACCTTTTACGTTGCATTCAAAATGCAAGTTCCGTTTAGATTATGTATGGAAAGTTTTAAATAGGTAAGTACCTATAGATTTAGCACAAAGTCATTCAGGAGGAAATTAGGATTAGGCAATTAAAGGAATCTTTTGGCTATTTATATTCTGAAATAACAGAACAGAAACATTCAAAAGATCTTAGGTTCTAATAATTCAGAACATAAATAGGTATTTATGTTATTTCAGAACATAATTAGCCAATAGATTTGTAGTAATAATATTCTACATTCCAATAGATTATTCCAAAAATAAGTAATATATAAACAAAACTTATCTTGCTTAATTATACCTACACCATTTCAACGGACTGTTGTTTTACCATGCGACATGAGTTTTGCTGCTTTCAACTTTCAAGGTTTCAACATCAAGCGCAAATACAAGGTAAGTGCTGTAAATTGTTGAGGAGTTCTATCGATTTTCTTTCAGCTTCATCATATCGACTCCAGATCTTCAATAAATTTAGATCTTTAATATACTCAAAAAAATAACAAACGCACTAGACGCGCCTACAATTTTCGAAAGTTTCCCTCGATTTCTTTGGGATGCCATCATCAGATCCTGGTGTCATTATCATAGAACCACCCTTCGAATATCTACTTTCGAACAAAAAAAGAATTATCAAAATCTGCTAAACGACGAAAAAATTGGTGAAGACACATAAAGCATAATATACGGTCGAATTGAGAAAATCCTTTATTTTTGAAATCGGTTTAAAATAAAAAAATATTACGTAACGGTTACTTCTAAGATGATTTATAATATTAAGATGACTTATTATACCTAATTTAAAAGATTGTAAAAATTCTCCCCTAGATCTACAAAATAAGCTACTCGTGAAATTTAAGTGTATTAAATCTAGAATAAAATTCAATGTTACGACGTGAAGAGAATTTATTTATTTATTCACTTTATTGTTTGTAAACCAAAGTATATATGCATAAAACAATACAACGCGATCTCTTCCAGGCAACTTCATTTACTATGATCATTATATTATTAACTAGTAAACCCGCCCTCGCTTCGTTTCGGGGAACCAGTCCCTTCAAAAAGCTCTATAAATTTTAATAAATTATGTTATTCCGATGTCTACGCTATATTACTGCAAAGTTTCATGAAAATCCATTCAGTAGTTTTTGTGTGAAAGAGCAACAAACAACATCATTACAAACTTTCGCATTTATAATATTAGTAGGATAGGATTTTTATAAAATCGATTTGACCGCAACACCGATAGGTAACAAGTACTTGTAGCAAAAAATCCCGATATTTTCTACACATATGGCGCCACATTATTGTGTGGTTGCTCTGAACCAAGTTATACAAGTTCGATGATTCCCCATTTTCATACATTTATTGATTTTTTAAAGTGTCGGGACATAAAAATAATGATAATTTTCGCTACGCCTAATGATCATAATGAGGAAGCGACTGCTCTGAAGACCCGTTTTTAATTTTATTATTATCTGTTCTGTGATAACTATCTTTACTAATTTTTAAGTTATCCCTGATTAAGTTTACCTATAAATAGGGGGTATTCATTCAAACCAAATGGGGAAGATCGGTTAAGGAATCCTTATTTTTATATTTCGTATTCTCAAACTCGTTAGCATTGAGCATCTCGGAAATAGGAATTTGGCGGAGATTCGTATTTCTGCCGAGACAAATAACATGTACCATCGATAAGAGGTTGTCGTCGACTCCTCTGTCTACGCAAACGAATCGTCTTGCGGACAATCTCATCTTCTATTTATCTTTTATTGGACAGTGCAAAATGAAACTATTGCTCATAAAACATTTATCTTATACCATTATTTGATTAACATTTACTGAACAACCTGAGGTGCTTCCACTTCTTAATTATATGTTTACTTAGTAAAACTGCCAGGATAGCTTATCTTGTCCGAGGTCTAGAACTAACCCATTGTTCCAAGTTTGAAAGTTGTATATTTTGTAAGCGTTGTAGGAAACTTCGCAGGTATGATTCAGGTTTTGACATGTTTCAGAGTAATGTCCACACTGAGTATCAAAATAAAATTCTAGCGATAAATAAAAATAATAATAGGCCTAGGTAGGTGGAAAACGAAAATTCAAGCCATTAAATGCGTGACTGACGCGTTGCCGAGTGGAATGACGGTCCATGGACGTTGATATTTCTTTAGACTTTAGCTTTTGTAACTCCGTTGTGGCATCCGAAGCAATATAGGGTTCTATTCTATGGCAATCGATCGCCAATTTTAATGTGAGTCACGTTTGAACTAAAAGCCACTTTATTCAGGTGGTAATGATAGGTATTGTGTTATGCTGGAGAATAAAACGAACGACCTTGTTGTGTTTTATCCACGTAGGCATCGTGACTGCGGCGGCGTAATTGTCGCGGGTTCACTGTGTGCCGCAATATGAATTTGTACTCTTTTGTTCACAGTTTTTAATTCCACCGGTAAAATGTATTGTTCGGGGAACAAAAGTCTGTGGTGTCATTGTTGTTGGCCAAAGTTCATTTAAATTCCGTGCCCGTGAGAGGGAACAGTAGCAAATATGAATTCCTTTAGTCCTATTGTCAAACTGGTCTTGCTCGCTATGCTATAAAGCTTTTCAAAGCCACATTGTATTATATCTCTGTGCCGGTTCTGTTTAAACTCAGCAACTATATTATAATTAATGTTACAAAGTATCTTAACAATAAAGGCACACCCGATGTCCCTTTCTATGAATGGTACTTTCCTTGTGAGCAAGTTGTTTGTGGAGGACGTTAGCTAATTACGAGGATACGTTGCCCTTTAGCTATAGTATACCCGCCTCAGTTTGCTTCGAGAAATATAGTAGGTAACGCTTAATTTTCAACAGGTGTAACTTACGAAACTTGATATTCATCAGTCATTAGCATATCCTAAAGATCATTGCTTATAGACTAACCGTAATTATTCATAGATAGCACCCGCGACACATGGAATCATAATGTGGGGCTATGAGTTATTTATTTAATATTGTCTTTCTGTTAAGCCTGACTACTGACTGGATAATTACCACCCTATTGCATGAGTCAATCGACTAGTATATAGGAGATTGAGTGCTAATACTTCCTTTCCTTTCTTAGTCAGCAACGCACCATAAAAACTGGTGTCTGTATGACGTATTTTCTTTCTTTCTTCTTTCTTGCTCTGTAATGGACTGGTAGTGATGACCCCGTTGCCCAGTTAGTAGCAACCCTGACAGCGAAGTAAGAGGTTCTGGGTTCTATTCTCAGCCGGGGCGGGTATTTATGTGACAGATAGTATTCTGAAATGCTGAAAGAAATAGGTATAGAAATAGTAATTGATTTGAGAATTAGCGTGCTCTGTTTTACGAATTGCTTTTCGGAATTGGGAATCAGAATAATTAAAAAAAAATAACATACTTACTTATATCAATGGTAATAAGTATGTTAATGCCCTATTCATTAAATATTATACGCTATACGTTGTAGGTACTTTACACATTCACGCGTGATGGCATAATATCCTTTTTAGGCTGTCGAAACCAGTGTTTATATCTGTCACAGTACACTCCTACTCTGTTAACTGTAATTAATTTGAGGCTTACTTCCCATTGACGTCATTATATGATTAATGTTTTATTTTGTCGCCCAATACGGGGCGCAATGATTACCATACAGGACCGCCGGCCGCCGTTCGAAGAGTCCTGGATTCCCAGTGAAGCGAATATTTGCATGATACTTTTAAATTTCTCTGCTGTTAAATTTCGGTACGGAAGCCTACTGTAGGGCTACGAGTATAATATAGCGTCATTTATTCTTTATTCACTCGTAATTGTAATTCATTAAGCATCCAATTTTTTCTCTTCTTTTTCACGTAAAATTTGATGATGATGTCAAATGTTATACTATATAGCATGTGGTCATTTCTTTCTTTTGAAGAGGTTATAAAGTAGGTATTACATTCACGTATTCAACTATTAATATATGATTGATAGATACTGATGTGTATGTGTAACCTATCGGGTTGTTGTATTACATGTAACTCGTATATTATATTCCTACATTGTGCCTTCCGTCAATCATCTCTGCATATCAATTGGTTGGGATACAAGGGTATTCCAACTTGGTCTTTACAAGACACATTAATTGTCGTAGACTTTGAAGAGGGATGTGTTGTTTATTGAGGGTTGGTTGAGTCGAGTAATTGATTTAGGTTGTTATAACATATACATAACTGATATCAATATTCTAAGAAATATTTCATATCAGTTACCTATTCTCACATTATTTCCTCATATTATTACCTATTTATCTACTTTTTGTGATACATTTATTATTAGTTCAAAGCCTTAACTTTATGTTAGTTGTAGAAGAAAAATAATGTAATTTATGTTGACAAATATAATACTTTTAGTTTTTAAGTTCGTTATATTTTCAAAATTTATTATGGATTATATCAAAAGCACGCTCTGCCATTTTGTGTATTTTTCCTATCTTCATAACTTCCCATCCTAAGATTATGGCCATTTTGTGTGTTTTTCTATCTTCATAACTTCTTTCCCTAAGATAATAAGTATTAAGTAGTTTTTATTTTAAGAACCCAATAAATTCTCCACTTTTGTATGTCCTTGTTCTGATGAAAAATAAAGAGTACCTATAATTATTATGATTATAACATAGATGTAATAAACCTAGATCTGTTAAATTACCGTAATACCTTACACGTATTTGTAGAATAAAGTAGGTATAGTGCGAGGTAAAGACGTAAAACGAAGAAAATAATAGATCAATCGTTAAGATATTTTTTGACTTTATGCACTACGCATTGACGTTACGTTATAAGCAATAAAAGTCTATGGATTGAAGAAGCAAAATTTGCTTTGAAATTTTTTCTTATAAAATTTTTATTAACTTTTTACATGTATTGCAGAGATGAAATACGGCGGACGACAGATTAGATTAGGTGACATTCAGTTTTTGTAAAAATAACCCGGGTGTCGGCGCTCGCTACATAAACAAGCTTATCTTTTCTGGCTTAAAGCGGACTAATGCTTACATAGTCAATGGTATAAATCTACACCATTCAATAGGCCCAGAAAGATTTGAAAGAACTAACCTGTTTTATGTTAAGAGGATATTCACATAAATCCTCTTAGGATTATTTCTGTGCCATATTTCCGTATTTTTGTCGTACTACCGTTAATACTAATCTGAGAGCGGTTGAGTTAATCCCCTGTATAAATACTTTATTAGGATTCTGTTACTATTATGTTTATTCGGTTCTCTTTTGTCATTGTGATTGTGTGAGTGACATCCAACATGTAGGTGATGTAGGCCTGATACTGGTAAATGAGGGCGGTTTAAGATCAAGTTCAATATGAAGGTCTGATGTAGTTTGACAATCACATACCAATGTGTTTATGACATTTGCGTGTTTCCTTATCTCACTATTATTAACGTACCTACTTAATATGTCACGGACCATTTAACTTTCACCCGTTGTTATATACTGCTGAGTCGTTTCCGCAGTATTTGAAGACTGACTTGACCAAAAGAAGTGTGTTTGCAGCAAATACTCTACTCTGCAAACTTTGAAATTAATAAATGTAAGAAGGAAATTTTATGAATAAACACAGCGACCATCTTGATTCATGTAATTATTATTAGAGCCAATTTTCATCATTTCTTCTAAATGGCGGGTTGCGAGGGTGAAGCAATTTTGTCAGAAGCCCACAAAAGTTTGAAAAAGGAAAATTACACAATTTGCTAATGGGCACACTGCGGATAATAATTCGTAGGGCAATTTTAGTAGGTACTACCAAATGGAGGTTATTAAACGAAATTGAAATTAATATTTAATCTTTGATCAAAAATGTTTGCCTTACTTTCAATTAGGTACTTCGACGAATTTTTACTGAATAACTTTGTAGCACAATTATTGTTTTTTGGAATTAATGTTAATTATAAAGTTCAACTGAACATAAATTAAGGACTTCTGTTTGTGAAAGTATATTTATATAGATGTTAATGTAAAAAACTATGAAAAATAACGATATACATACCTATAATAATACAAAAGTGTACAGGTACACACCTACTATAAAAGTGCTGACTAAGCAGCAGTATCTTTATACACAACAAAGAATACTGCTGCTTAGTCAGTCTGTAAAGACATATCACTTCGGGAATGATAGAAACGTCATACAGAAATCCGCACAGTAAATCGAGAGATGGAGCGGTAACTGGTAGCAGTATTAAAAAATACCGCGAACTTTTCAGTCGACCACAGCATACAAAAAGTTTCACATGGAATTAAATGCAAAAAGGATGAGTTTGTTAATACAAAGCTTGCGTCCAGGTGAGTCCAATCTCGTCCGGAATCGGATTACCGGCTGTGGTTGTGGGCCTGCAGAGGTCAGTTCAACTCGTATAAATGCGCGATTTGGCGGGAAATTTACAACTTTTTCTCGGTTCTCGGCTCTCGGATGGAGGCAGTAAACTCGGAAGCAATCTCGCCACACCAGCTACCGAGTTATTTCGCAGAATATTGCGGGGCGCGTGACTAATAAAATGACAAATAGACGTCCCAGGACCGTTGGGGACGCGCTGAAATGAGCGTAGCGAGTTTTGCTCTGAATAGTAGTTGTTTACCTGTTTGTCTTCATATTGCACATACCTATATCTGAAATGTAATTTTACGCTACGTTTAACTGCTGTTTCATAGAATCAGGAACTTTTATAGCAATATTACCAAAGCTAAGCTGAGATAATTATGTACCTACAATGTTTTCCATATTTTTGCAATTAAAATAATACGAGTTCCAGTGTTTCAGTAATAATAAACGGGATTAATTAATTTAATTTTCAAATTATTTGTATTTTTTTGAGCCTTTACTTATACATTCTATATTAACAAAGGGGGAATATCAAGAATTTTATTTGCTTTAAAAAATGAAAATACAAAGTATCACAGGAAATCAAAAAGTCTGCAGCGAGTGGAAATTTTCGCTAGCTCAGCAAAAAAGACGAAGCAAGCTGGCGGGACAAAACGCGAGGGCAAATTACACCGACCGAATTGGTCTGCCATGTACACCGTATATGTAGGTACAGCGAAATGAAGGTGTAACTGACCCCGATGAAGAGTAAACTTTAAACGTATCTACTCAACAAGTTCTATAACTCCCTTAAATCTCCTTTATCAATGGGCGTAAAGTTACAAAAGAGCTTGTTCTGAAACAATTCAGTCAAGAAAAGTTTTAAAGGATTTCAAAAAACTTTTTTTTATTGGTTTTATATAAATCTAAGGAATGATAATGTAAAAATATGTATTAGAATTAAGTATGAAAAAATTGGCACACGTTAACTAATCTTCTATGTTATTAACAGAGAAGTTAAATGATAAATTCGTGAGCCAAAGATAAACAAATATTAATATTTTTAAGGTTTTAATCAAATTACGATAAATCTGCTTATTTTTACTTTTTCTTTATTGGGTCGGATAGTAGCTCAGGAATTTTCCACAGCCATATTAAGTAAGAGGGATTTTCCTTTCAAAGTTGTAGGTATGGTGATGCACACGTGACATCGCATGTGAAAGACGTCCCGCCGTCGACAGCTTCTACAATTTTTATGAATTTTATAAAACATTCTTGAACAATGTTTCTTTATGGTATAACATTACATGAACGTTGCAGGGCAAAATGTGAAGGAAGACTTAGTTCATATTGCGTTGACAATTTTAATACTGTTTATTTAATAATTATTGTGAAATGGTATTCATTTATATTTACTCGTAAATGTCAGAGTCTGATTAACGAGCAGACCTTTAGAGATGGACAGAGCTGTCCATAGACTCGCGTAAACCGAAAAATATCATCAACTCTGACGGGTTATTTCTGGCTTGTCCATACTACTAGCATAGTATTTTAAAAACATTTCTCGACTAAGTCTACAGCGAGGGTGTTTAGACGCCACACTGTACCTAGATGTAGATAAACGTTTATGATTTTTTCATTAATATGTTACATAAAAATATACCAGAGCTAAGATTCAATTTACTATATTTAGTGTATACCTACCTACTAATAATATATTGCACGGCATTTATTGACGTTTGTACCGTACTCTTTTATTTGTGTACAAATCTGCGACAATGACGCGACCAAATGTCTACGGTTTTGGTAGAAGTGAATGAAAATACCTAGATGACACTATCTATCACTTCTACATACGGTTGCATCAAAGGTATATTTCGTAGTTGCGAAAATATAGCGTGAAATTTCGCAACAAAAATATTCGCAACTGCCTCATTTCGTCGTGTTGCTGTTCCAAGTGTGAACTGACTCTAACAGTTCCGTTTTTCATCCAATATACGGAACTCTAAAGATATACTCGCTCACCAAAGTACCTACTGCGATGGATGTGGATGAAACATGAAAAGCGCAATTTTCCTCCGCTCTGAAAATTGTATGGGAGCTTGTACTAAATGACATAATTTGTAATACAAATGGATTTCATCAAAACATCAAGTTGCAAGAAAATGTTGCCAATGTAAGAAGACAAATAGCAATCAGAAACAAGCAAGCATCGTTTCGATTGTGAGTATAAAGTAAGGTAATTACAGAAATATTTGGCTTCAAACCATTAATGACCCACTATTGAGTACGGGTCTCTCCTTTTCACTGAAGAGGTCTAGAGCATACTCCGCCCACGCTGCTCCAGTGTATATTAGTGGAGAGATCAATTGCCAATCTAAGTATCGAAAATTTTTGTGACGTCTGAAGGCCTGAGACATGGCTTAGCAATTGATAACCCACGGTAGCCCTCTAAAACACGGTAGTGCTCAGATTTTTTCACGAGGGTCAATTATTATTCAACTGCCTAGCGCAACCGCGGATGCTGATGTGGTAGGTAGGTAATGCTATTGTGATCATACTAATGTTAAAAAACTTATTTCTTCAATCAAATACTACAACTAAGACCCAATGACATATGAATAATGACTGGTAGAGAATGCCATTAGGCATTAAGTCCGCCCATTGTAATACCTTGTCATAGGTTGTCAATAAAGTGTGAAATAAAGAATTAATAAATGTGATATCATGGAGCACCAATTAGGTACTACCTAAGTGGAATTAGAAACGATGTGTACTGTGAATCGGCTTCCTATTTTAAACTGCCCTTTGCTTGCTTATTCTTCTATTTAATTGACTGTAGTACAAGGAACTCTATGTTTTTTAAGTTCAAGTAATCCCTGGCCATTTTTCATCATGATTTAGTCCCGTGGAGATAGTAAAGTAAATAAAGTTATAGGCAGGTATTTTGAGATTTCATGAAATGTTAAAGTGATATTCAGTTTATTTCTACCTCAATGAATTCAACTTCATCAAGCACCAGACAAAACTAAATAACAATATTTTGGTGTGAGTATAATAATGAAACCTTTGAAGTATTATTTATTTAATAAAACGAACTAATAATAAACAGCTGTTTTGTCTTCATTAAGCATTGCCATAAATAATTGAGAAAAAATACTATCAACTAGTCTTCCCGGCTAGATTTAATAAACATTTGCGAAAATTTCTATAATAAGTTTAGTGAAGTGAATACGGAACAGAGCCAAACGGGTACGGTATTACGAATTTAATCTCGCAGAAATGTGTGTGGTATCGTAGGAATTGCTGCAACAAAGCTTCTGTTTACGACGATCGTCTACAGCCATAGAGGAAAAAATTCAAAGCAATCGACAATACTACATGTGTTTTACATTCAACCCGGATAAAAGAACCGTTCTTGTATCTTTCACTGATGTATTACACCCCATGTAGGAGACAGCACCGAAAATCGAATTTAGTATGAACTTGTATTGGTTAACGCAATTCGATTTTGGAATAGACACATCAAATCATCATCAAGTCATCATCGTCTATTCGAGATTTGATAATGTTTCCCGCTTACTTCCTAGTATGTAACAAAACACATTCTTTGAAAATCTCCATAGTTTTAACATGAATCTCCAATAAAAAATAAATAAGATTTTATGGAAAAGTACTTCAGTGAGTCCAAGGAAATGATCTATTTCCTGTAGATTAAATAAGAGTAAGGAAATTTTATTACATTATAGTTAGGGTTATTTTACTTGCCTCATGTAGTCTACTCGCGGTGAGATATTTTATTCTGAGATATTGAAATTTAATTAAAACTTGTAAAATTTCTGATAATATCCAGTTCTAAAGTAAATTAACTTATGCTTTTTAATTCCCAATTTGTTAAATAATTTCAGCGCAGTTGTTCCAATGCTGGAACGCTTGTTACTTTAGGGTTTACAGATTCCTTTTTAACAAAACAGCATTGCATAAAATATTATTATGATTTTATAAATACCTATAATTTAAGAAAACTCGATAGATGAAAATTGTATTGTAGAGCTGTAAATTCTTGATTTTATATTACGAAAGTTTCGTCGTTCGTAAATGGTCATTAAATATCATAAGTATTCGACGGATTACGACTGTTCACAAATAGCGTGAGCTCTGACATGAGAAGTTCAAAATACGGACTGAGTTTCGGAACAATATTGTTATGTATTTTGTTTAATATGTTGCTGTTGTTAGAACGGAGTTCCATTTGGTCTTTATTATAAAGTACCTAGTGACTTGCCCACGCATCGCCTCGGGGCAGGGTATATTTTATTAACAACTTAAATGTAACGTTTACTTATTTTTCTATTTTTATCCTTTTAGTAGAGAACCGCCCGCGCTTCGCTTCGGGACCCGTAGGTAACAGCCGCGTAGGTCCCGCTCCCGTAGGAATCTCGGCCAAAGATAAGCCTATAATATGACATACTGGAACATCAGCATCACAATCCGTCCTGTCTTCACTCACGGCTAACATAGCCGTGGGGATTCAGTTTCGGGGCCGGTGGCCCCCTGACTGAGGTGTCTACCGCGGTCCGTAACAACGGACCGGTCATTGGGTTGGGACCCTGTATGGGTCCTCGAAGATTGTCCAGATGGTGATGTGGAGTATGGGTGTCTAGTCCGGGTCATGATGATTTTCACGCCGCGCCCGGGCGATCAGGCCCTACCAGGTGAGACCCGCTGGTGGGAAGCCCGGCAGGAGCCGATCTGCGACCGGACGGCGGCTTGCGGTCTTGTCCGAGGTGGTTCATGTCGGGCTGCTCCCGCGCAGTAGGTCGCGCGGGAGTGCCAACGGTCCGGGGGGCGGGCGTGGAGCGGCGCCAGGTTCCGCAGGTGCAGAAACCGCGCCGAGTCCGCGTGCGCAACATCCGTTGCGCTAGGTCCTCCACGTGGGCGTCCAGGCTCTCAACTCTGAGGTCCCGCTGGATGGTGGCGTTCCTCACGCACCACGGTGTCCCTGCCAGCCGGTGCAGCGTCTTCGATTGAACCACGCGTAGACGCCTGTATTGTGGTTCACTCGGGAGCGCGTGCCAGGCTGGGACCGCGTACGTGAGTCTGGGGCGGATGTAGGTCTTCCAGATGGTGGTTTGACCCTCAACGGGAAACTCGAGGAGAACGCTGGACGTAGCGCTACAGCTGCTGCCTTGGCGTGATTTACGACGTTGGTCACGTGGGGCTTCATAGTCAGGGAACAGTCCAGGGTTACCCCATGGTACTTGGCCTGTCTTGTCCAGGCAATGTCTTGGTTGAGGAGCTTTAGAGTGGGGTCGCGCATCATGGTTCCTCCGAATTGGATGGCCTGCGTCTTCCCTACGTTGATCGCCATCCTCCACTCGTGTAGCCACTTGGGGAGGGCGTCGAGGCATCTTTGCATTTTAACGGCGGCGTGACCTGACTTAATCGAGGTGGTACGCCGCATCGTCCGCATAGAGGGCGAGCATGGTGCCCCCCCTCCGCTGGAATATCGTTCGTGTAGCACGAGTAGAGGGTAGGCGAGAGGCAGCTTCCTCAACATCAGATATAACATTTGCCTATGATTTAAGTAAATTACATCTACTATTTGATAGCGTGATTCAGAACTTGCAAATGAATTTTACTAACGGCATCTATTAACAACATCCGGAACTAAATATCTAGCAACTAACAAAACATCGATATTCCCATAGGAATGAGATGTTTTTCCACGGGAAAAAGTAGCCTACGTCACTCTCCACCCTCCTAACTATCCCCATACACATAAACCATACCATATAATAGCCATGTTGCGACGTGAAAGAGTCACAAACAAACAAACAAACAAACAAACACACTTTCACATTTATAATATTAGTAAGGATTTTTTGTTTGCTTCCCGATTGAAATAAAACAAACTACACAAACAGTGCTTCGACCTAATTTCTTCACAACAATGCGTTTGTCAAATTCTATGCGAGCGACGTATTACTCTTTATTTACGCGTTGATTTTAACAAAATTAAATGAATTGTCGCGAATTTCACTGAAGTATTTTTTTTAAAGCTTTGTATTATATTTTACAGCATTTTATTTGTTTATTCTTTATTGTAACCTTAACATTAAGAATTACAATATGCGGACTTAATGCCTAGTGGTATTCTCTACCGGTTGTGAATACGATAGTTAGATAGTTTTCATTTAGATAAAAATATTTCTAAAAATGGAATGTTAAGCGTTCATTTTCATTTTTATGGCAGCGGATGCCTCGCAGCTTTAAGTAATCCAGAACTATAGGAAAGTTCTATCGCACGGTGACTACCTGCGAAATCTGGAAAGCAGTTGAGTGGATGGATTTGCACTGTTTGCTTTTGCATCACAAAGCATAACGAAAATCTTAGTTTCTGTCTAAGAAAAATAACGAACGTATTTTCGTTTAAAAAGTCACACGTTTAAAATCAGGGTGTAATTTACGTGCAAACCCTACAAATTAATTTGATACTTAGATACCAATGTATACTGTTCATAAACCATCTGATATGCGTTTTTATCTTTCGGACTGAAAAGTGTAACTAATTCCAGTGTTAATATTTTTGTATTCATACATTTTACCATGTTTCATAGTTATTAAGTAGATTCAGCGTTGTATCCCAATTAGGTATGTATACTGAACTAATACTGAAAGAGTGGTTCGGGCAGTCACTAATTACGGAATCGCGGCTCGAGAGCATTGTACGGTAGCACTGACAATGGCTTTACGACAAGGGGAATAAATTTTAGCAATTCATTTGGTTTTGTTGGAGCTTTGTAACTGGAGCGATTCGTAGTATGAATTGCGGTTTGTTTTGCCTTATTTACTTAATTTGTAACACCTTACAAAAAGGTATAAAAGGGCAAAACTTAATGCCTGAGGGCATTCTCTGCCAGTCAGCCCTGGATGGATGTGGAAAAGGCAGATGGCTTACCATTATTCCTACGCATGGCACCTACTTTTTTGAACCAGTTTTTTAATAGCCACATTCGGAAATTGTTAAGCGTTTTATTACCTATTCAAACTGATGTTTTTAAAATACGAGAATGAACCAACAGAAATGAATAACTACTAATATTTTAAGTAGGTAAATCTTACAACCGTACAAATCGTTACCGTGCCGAATATACTCAAATTGGTTAAGCCGTTTCTGTGATTAGCAAGAACAACATCAAAGACAAACCAACTTACAGACAAAAATTCTTAAATTCATAAAAATACCGAACAGTTTTATTTGTCAATTTAATTGCAGAGTTTTATATAAGTAACTAGATTTACAAAAAATACAAGAGGTTCTTCACTTCGACACGACAAATTGAATTATAATTTACCACGATTCCGTTAGTAATTTTGAATTGCATGGACTGAGACTTGAGCTTGAGACGCTGCTTAAACAAATTTATACCTTTGGTTAAGCATGATGTTTATGCATTTCTTCCATTATTCATGCTGTTTTAAATTGTTTCAGTCCCATTGTCTTTGAAACAAGACAGCTTGAGAGCGAGACTAGTCAACGAGCGTGAGAATGGGTTTATAAATAATCGTTTTAATTAATTTGTTTGAATGTTAAAGGATAATGAACAAGTTTAACAATATCGAAGTCAACATCTCAAAACATGGTTTCATTACTCCCATCCGTCGAGAGTTTCACTCCATATGTCCAGAACCCATCATCTGATCTTCACCACAGTAAAGATGTTAACGTCGCGATATTGTCTTCATTGTTTCGCAGGGAGCGCCTCTAGTAGAGGAGGTTTGTTTGAACTCGGATATGTTGTTCGGATTATTCGACTGAGAAGTACATACAGTGCCAACCCTAGTTGACCGCACTAGTGCGATATTGCCTTTCAGTGCTCTTTGTTCGCAATTTTCCCTTTACGTGTATTTTGGTTTCAGTGGCGGCCGTAACATTTCAAAGGTGCCGCTTCTCCCAAAAAAAAACACTGTCATCCTACCGCGCAATAGGGAGGTCAATGGTGGCGCCCCTGCCATCTACCTATGCTGCGTTCGCGTTCGATTTGGAATTCGGTCTAATTGCAACCCACACAAATGTCAGCTTTGGTCTCTGTGATTAAGGTTCATTTTTGCTCAAAAGTGAATTTAACTGAGAGTACAGATAATAAATTTGTTTTTAGTGGGGAGTGGCAATTCTACATGCTCGGGGACTTAAGTTTATAATGCCACCAACTTATCTGTTCAGTAGAAAAAAATGGAACTAAAAAAAGACAACGTCAATTTTGAAATTTTATGTCCGCTGTCAAGTCTTTGAAGTGCGTGTGCTCTATGTGTTTTAATTCGATTTTAATTGCAAAAAGTGATTAAAAATGCCCGAGCCTCTTAGAAGTGATGCAACATTAGTTATTTTTAAAGTTTTAGATTGTACGAGGGAAGAAAATCGCCTGCTAACTCCGAATATAACGTTTTCATCACACCTATTCGAAAAAGACGACTTGGTTCGGACTTACGGGGTTCCAAAGTTGCTGTTTTCTATTCAGCGGGCGGGAATGAATTTTCATACAACTTTTCCGTCCGGCTAGATCTTTTCCGTCCTATTTTGAATTTAGAACATTTTAGTATTTTGCGCTAAAGAAGTCGAACGCAAATATTGTTTGAATAAAGAATGTCTGGTACGACGCGAGGGCCCCGCCAGCTGAATAATAAAAAAAGAAATCAAATTAAGATTTCGTTTTCAAATTAAAATTAAGTTTTCGTGCATTTTTACGTATTATTTTCTATTATATATATATATATGTCGGAGATAGGATACTTGTTTGATGCTATTTTATCTGTGGTAGACGAGGTGGTCGATGGTAAATTGATACTCTGTGGCGCGCGGGAGAATTGTCATTAATGGAGAAATATGAAAAGAAATTAATGTCGCGTGCGATCGGAATATTGTTCTTGTAAAAAGTCCTTATTAATTTTAATGCCGTGAATCTCTAATAATAATAAATAAAGTGTATCCGCGAGTGCGAGTGGTTCGATCAATAAATCAATATCGTAATATCGCAAAGCAAATCCAATCAATACCAAAGTAAACCCAAACCGAATATTCATAGTGAGCCGTACATGAGCATTGAATAAAATAGCTGGTGGTGTGTTGTTGCGTGGCTCTGAACTCTTGTTTTATTTGACATCCTGACAAGTGCCCCCGTCATCAGAATTTGGGATAAAAGAACTCAGTCCACGTTTTCAGAACATTTTAGGTTATTTCAGGTTTCTAGATTGTGAGGCGTTGATGGAAAGTGAAGAGATGTGATCACCATGCCATAGTAAAACTAACTAACTAGATTTTGAAATAAAATGGCAAGTATCGTTATGAAGGATTTTTGAGTGAGTCGGCGAGTATTGGTATGACATTTTAATTTCATTACATCTGGTAACAGAATTTCATTGCTTAAATTTTATTTCTCACTTTATGCGAGACAATAAAGGGCCGCGTGGCCTACTCGATTTGACAAACAAATGAAGTTTGTCTCAGTGCGAATCTAGTGAATTTCTAGTGGGCCACGACTTCGGTCTTCGAAAATCGAGTTGGCCACGCCCGCTGAGGGCGCATTCTGTTTAGCAAAATTAGACTTTATGCACATAGCATTATGAGTTATGAAAGTGAAAATCACATTATTGACCAGCGGGTTAATGATGAAATTCAATAGAACATTATAACCCGGCTAAAGCCAAGAGGTATAATGTCTTGCTTTCGGTAAGGTTTACATGACATATAATTCGGCATTGTCGAGCATGTAGTGTGAAAATTTTATTTTTTGTGTAAAGTATTTTGTGTGTGTGTGTGTAATAGTTTGTTTTATAATCGTGAGTGAAAAAAAATCCGGTAATAAAATCAATTGAGACAGATACGTAATTAAAACGAATTGATACTCATTGTAATCTTATCCCTGATAAAGAGAAGTTGCTTTAATTATGAACGTTTGTATCATCGGAAGACATTATTAACTTGCGTTCACTTTGTTGAAATTTTATGTGGGTAGATTTGGGGTTAGGATTAGTAAAAAGCCACAGGCCACGAATAAGATGCATGCTTTGTTTTCTGATGCCAATGGCGCAATGGTTAACACGCCGATCGCTGTTCCGAGGGTCCTGGGTTCGATTCCCGGCGAGGCGGCAATTTGAATGATGAGTTTAAATTTTCGTTCCCGGTCTGGGTAAGGGCGAGGTGGCCATATAAAGGCGAGGTGGCCATATAAGGGCGAGGTGGCCATATAAGGGCGAGGTGGCCATATAAAGGCGAGGTGGCCGTATAGGGGCGAGGTGGCCGTATAGGGGCGAGGTGGCCGTATAGGGGCGAGGTGGCCGTATAGGGGCGAGGTGGCCGTATAGGGGCGAGGTGGCCGTATAGGGGCGAGGTGGCCGTATAGGGGCGAGGTGGCCGTATAGGGGCGAGGTGGCCGTATAGGGGCGAGGTGGCCATATAAGGCGAGGTGTCTGTATAAAAGCGAGGTGGCCAATGTAACACCGTTCAAAATAATTAGCGGCAGTGTCTCCGATACTGGTCAGGTAGCTGGTCAATAACAAAGGTACTCTTTTAGTTGATTTGGTTTTTTGTAATTTGGTGCACCTCTTATCGCTGAAGAGGATTAATTGAAAAAAATAAACACACACAAAATACATAGTTTGCCTTATTGGTACTCAACTTGAAGAAGAATATAGCGAGTATATAGCATTAGAGTTATATAACGAATTTCGCTTGCGCTTTGAAAAAAAAACAATAGCAGTTTGTGGAAGTTCAGTGAAATTTTTAATTAAAGTAGCAGTTGGATACAATCAGTTCCCTAATTATTTTATTTACAAGTACAGCACACTTCGATTGGTTTTAATTTACCTTGTGAAACCAATGTGTTTTGAAGTTATCTCACAACTGGCGATGCAATGTGCATCGATTCCTGGTTTTCCAGTTAAGTTTTGAAGATGCATAGGACATTTCTTTGGCGATCGGGAACAAAGGCAGCACAGGCTGGTTACACGCATGTTATCTGGAACCGCATCGACAGCTGCATGCTTGCACTCGCGCGCTCTATGGAGTTCATTCGTGTGACATTGAAGGAGGAAGCTCTGGCAAACCATAATTCTTCGCACCTCTTCTGAGGGTTACTGCCTCGGATCGGACGCAACGTAACAGGTGATCTGTATCAACGTATCAGGTTGTTCAGTATGTTTTGTGATAGCTTGAAGAAGTAGTAAATTAAAACTTTTCTTTTCGAGACGTACTTAGTTCATTTAATAAGATTCTCTATCTTTGAGAGATTTAGTTTTCGGTCAACTTATCGAACGGAACTTTTAAAATTGCATTTGAACGGTTTTGTTACTTTGAAAAATGTATAGTCCTTATATGAACACTGGAGATAGGTGTTCTCTGCTTTACTGGAGGGTGCCAATAGACAGTTTTGCATCAGGATGGACCTTGCAATGCAGATCAAAGCTATGTATACGGTTTGAATTTTATTTCTGGACAGAAGTACTGATTGTACTTGAGTACCGATCGATAAGTCAATTTATTTGAGAAATGATAACTTTTTAAGAAAAGTAGCTTTTATGAGAAATGTAGAGTTTGTTTTGAATTAATCTTTGGTGACCAGTTAATTTATTTTGAGCACAAGCTATTATGTTTTGAGCTGACGAAAATTAAAAGTTATGATAATTTGATATAGGAGATATTCTTTAACCAGTATGTTTGACATTGTTTATTACCTGGTAGAGTTTAATGGTGGCTTTTGATAACCGTGACATTGCGATGGTTAGTGCCTGAAGGTCAATTTGTTAAATCTGATGTGACGATCAGTAATGAGGAAGTTTAGGTCAGGAAGGGCCGAGCGTGGAGAGATACTCGCGTATGTATTTGGTTGTTACAGGTAATCTTCAATGCCTTAAACGTGTTGCCGATGGTAGAGCGTGCTTGAGGATGGATCACGGGAAGATGCTGAACGCATACGGTTTTATGACGATGACGTATCGAGTAAAAGTTAAAACTAATCGCGCAAATAATGAATTGGTAATTTTGTCCTAAACAAGTGTTATGTTATGGAGTTTCTTCCGCTTGCTTCTTCTCCATAGCGAAGACACTTAGCGAAGCAGCGGTAAAAACGGTAGTTAGGGTTAAAAAATGCAAACAAAGTTTTTGAAATCCACTCGCAGTAACAGCAGTAGTCATTTTTGATGTTAAAGATTTTGAGTTTTGTTTTGGTTTAAAGTAATTGAAAATTGTGGATCGAGCAATTGAGATGGTGATAATAACGGAATGGAGCATCACCCAGGGACGGGTGACATGTCAGCGATGGCCGTGTCGGAGATAGGATACTTGTTTGATGCTATTTTATCTGTGGTAGACGAGGTGGTCGATGGTAAATTGATACTCTGTGGCGCGCGGGAGAATTGTCATTAATGGAGAAATATGAAAAGAAATTAATGTCGCGTGCGATCGGAATATTGTTCTTGTAAAAAGTCCTTATTAATTTTAATGCCGTGAATCTCTAATAATAATAAATAAAGTGTATCCGCGAGTGCGAGTGGTTCGATCAATAAATCAATATCGTAATATCGCAAAGCAAATCCAATCAATACCAAAGTAAACCCAAACCGAATATTCATAGTGAGCCGTACATGAGCATTGAATAAAATAGCTGGTGGTGTGTTGTTGCGTGGCTCTGAACTCTTGTTTTATTTGACATCCTGACAAGTGCCCCCGTCATATATATTATTTTCTCATAGTGTGTGATGAAAAGTAGAGTGTATCACTCGGGTGCAACGTATATTTTTGGCTCGGGCGACGTACTTTGAATCCCTCGCTACGTTCGGGATTCTACTAAAGAATCCCTCGCTACGCTCGGGATTCTACTCTAGAATCCCTCACTTCGCTCTGGATTCAAAAAACGCCCTCGCCGAAAAAATATTACTTTGCACCCTTGTCATACAATCTACTATTGAATATGTGGCAGAATACATCGCAGTTACAACATGTTAGTGTTGCTATTGCTAGTTAATTAATTGTCCGATAAAATTCAAATAAATATTTCAGTTATTTTATTTTCCTCACTTATGTTTGCTTAATCAATTAAAGTGTCACTGAATTTATTAGGTATCGAATTTTTTTATACTTCATATAATTATATCTTTATTACAGTTATATTATAATTATATCTTTGTTACAGGAGTTAGTGAACAATTTGTTTACAAGCTAATGAGTGAAAAAAGCTGAAGAAATTTCTCTGGCGCATCACCATCATTTTCCACAGGGATTTCTTGTGTTGAACCCCTCAAACTTAGAAATCACGATGACAATTATTTTAATAAAATATATAAAAATATAAATAATTATAGTCAATAACAATGGATTTTTTATTTCTCTTGTCCTGAAATTTTAATTTTTATATGAAAAAGTAAAATTTGACTGTGTTGGCCTACGTAATTCTTTTATTTTTGGAGGTTTCCGTTTTTTAAGTTATGTGCGTTTTAAGCATTTAAATGTCACTTGATATAACGATAAAGGAAAACATTGCCAAACCGCACTTGTTCAGCATGGTGAACTTAAAGCATGCATGCAATGTAAGCATGGTCTTAACCTTCTCAATATGAGAGGAGACCTATGCTTAATAGTGGGCCCTGATGGATTGAGATAATGTTAACATCCTATGTTACTGCTGTCATTGCATGGTAGTTTAAGTTAGTAGCCACAGCCCAAGTTGTGTATCTATATTCGTCGGAAAGGCTTTGTCATCATTTACCATCGAATTATGTGCAACATCTGGTAAAAATCATAGGGGTCAAAGTTGTTGAGCTCCCTTGACAGTCGCCAAATTTTATTTTATGGTAACATTGACGCTGCACTAGCGACATCCGTTTACTGAACAGATAAGTTGGTGGCACTATAGAACAATCGCTTCTCTCGTTCTGACCCACGGTGAGCTCTGCATATCGAGTTAACTTGGGTAGCGGTGTCCACTTCATGTTTCATGATAATATAGAATTGATTATTCTTTGATGTGTTACCTACTGTAAAGTAACCATATTCCTGTGTAAATGTTTAAATTTTGCAATATTATTTGATTTGTAATATATATACCCGACAGTATTTCATTGAACAACAGACAAACACGCTTAATATATTTGTTGGATTAATTAACAATTTGTGATACTTGCGGAGCAGTCGGTGCTAATGAGTTGCGGACGAAGCGAGAGCAACATTGCACTGAGAAGTTTTCCAATCTAACTTCACACTACATGAAGAATTGGATGGCCACATTGCTTGCACACTGTATTTACATTATAGTTGCGGTTAATTTCAACACCTAAATGGTATATTAAATTTCGGCTCGGATTTTGCGTTCGAGGTGGTCTAAATGAAGTTACTTGATATGTATTAACACGTAGCTTTTAGGCCGCGGTTTCAATTGCATCCATTGAAGAAATATAATATTGCAGTTTATCCCCTTTTTTAAACGTACTCTTAATTTCCAAAAAACCTCTCTTAGAACCTTATATTCCCCAAGGAACATAGTACATACCAAATTTCTGCTGCGTTCAGCCGTTTCGGTCATGCGTTATTTGTCAGTCAGTCGCTCATTACTGGATGATTTTAATATAAATGTCGTGGCCATATCGTAGATTTGCTCACATCATGAAATGATCGACCATATCATGAAATGGTCGCATTTCATGAAATGATCAACTCAGTTTGGCCAGATCGTAAAATCGTCTACGTTTCACGATTTGGTCATCAACGTTTGGCCGGATCGTAAAAAGGCGGAATATAGGGCATAATTTCGAACCGTGACGTCTCCGGCGCTGCGGAAGGTGCAGCCCCTTCGCCCTTGCGTAACAAAGCACAGACACCCACTGCGTTTTGTTACAGCGGGCGGGGGCCGCCCTCCCTCTGCGCCTCCGGATTCTAAAAAACACTAGGGGTAGGGCATACAAGACTACGTGGAGTGGGTAGGCTAATTCGGTTCTGTAACCAATTTGACCTACCTACACCTTGAAGAATTTGACTGAGTAGTAATGGAAATGAGTATTAATTGTTTTATATCCAAAATCAACTCAATTTTTATGCTTCCGTTCAATGTTACTCGTTTTTAACAATTGACGTGAATTGTACTTATTCTGCAATTAAAAATTTTTGTTGCTACTCTTTTACTCTACGCCGAATTGACAAGAGAAACAACATTTACGCCAACAGCCGCCATCTTTACACATAAACAAAGAGCTTGCAGTGCCTCTACCGGTAATTAAAGTAACTACTTTACGATATGATCAAAATAATCTTGACCATTTCATGAAAAAGCCGCGCGTTTAGTTGCCCATATCGAGAAACGATTTCTTATCATTGATCTGCTCAAACCACATCATGATGTGGCCAATAGACAGTTGACAATATCATGAAATGCGACCATTTCATAATATTGTTGATCATTTCATGATGTGAGCAAATCTACGTTGTGGCAACAACATATGTAAATATATTGATTGTAGAGGGTATTTGTAAGGTAGAACATCCTCCTTTTCCTTCGCTTCTTTCTTTTGGCTTGGATAGTTCGAGATTTTAAACATTATAGTAGGTGCTGTATATTTTTGCTAAAACTTGATAGGTAATCTATAATTTCAATGTAAGTCGATACAATTAGTCATAAAACGTTAATAAAAACTTTCTGAAATAAGTAAAATTCAGACATTCCTTTGGTCGTGCATAAAATAAATTGTAAGTAGTGTAGTAAATACTTACTAATGTAGTACGTGCAAACCACTCAGCAACACAACACTGCACGCAAGTTTTCCAATCTAACTTACAAGTGTATTAAGTTTTAACAGTTTCATGCTCGCCTCGCAGATGGATCTACATGTTTTTTGGATCTCTACTTAGTTGCTTTGCTCTTTACATAGCTAGTTTCAATAATATGACGTAGATGTCACTAACACACCGTAAGTGAGGCATTAATCTATATTTTTATTGAGTTTTATCTATTACTGGGATTTTAATGAAGTGGAACAAAGTATAAAGTAATTATATTTTTTATGGAATTAAGGTAGCAATTGAGTATGCAGCACCATCCTTCTCTGGCTGCCGATCATTATTATATTTGTTTTTTGCAATGAACCCTATGACAATATTATGTGACATGTTACATTTCATAAAACATGATTAAAATTAAGAAATTTCAAGAAAATACTTTTATATAATAAATAAATATTCATTACACTGTATTTAACGTTTACATTTGACAATAACCATAATTAATAATGCTGCTTTTGATGCGTCTATAATATTAAATATGCATGTGTTTCACTGTGTCTTGGAACAAATTACTTGTTGACTCGGTTGACTGAGAACAATAGGCAAAGCGATCCAATCTTCAGACAGGAGTAAAAAGCATCTGTTATTGACTTGTATAGAATTGTAGCGTTATTTGTGCTTACCGGTCTTTGTAGATAACAATGCATGACTACGACCCAAGAAAAAGTTTTACCACAATATTGCAATAAGAAGAAGTGGAGACTATTCATCCAATTTTGACAACATTCACATAGCTTGAATTGAATAATGTAAAAATTGTTATTCATGACCAGTGAGGTGTCTAGTGTCTAGTAACTATATTTCTTAACGTAGTAGAGATTAAAGGACGTTATTCAGCATGTCAACCCTGCGAGCGAAATGTTCTGTATAAATAATCTCGAATAAAGCCTTCACACAAAATGGTCGACGCGAGAGGGGGGAAGGAGATTTATCCTCTCGAATCTAATCTTGCGGATGGCGAAAAGAGCAGTTTTTATATAAAAAAATGTCTCAATTCTCGCGTTCCACTCGCTAGACAAACACATTGAAACAATGTGTACAGAAACTCATTTAGAGGTGAATTAAAGTGCCCGCAGCAGGTACGGATAGAACACATGTTTCCAACGTGCTGATATATCTGTTTATTATTTTGTTGGCAAGCTGATATGTAAAAAAATTCTACAATACCGGGGCACCTTATACTATGAACTGTTAGTATATTAATTATACTTACCATTATTGCGGTTTCGATGTTACTAGGAAACTCAGTCATTTTGTTCATTCATCAGTCGGTATTCTTATGAGTGACATCATTTTACTATTTTTGAAATTTTTGTCTGTTTGCCCGTCCCGCTATAATTCAAGAATGGCTTAACCTATCATAATAAAAATTTGTATGCAGTGAAAACACGTAGTTGCGCAAATAGTAGGTTATTTATGTTAATTTAAAAAATATTTTTTAATTCCTTAGTTAGGATAGAATAAAAGTTTGCCTCACAAAGATTAGTTTACTCTACGGACTGAAAGTTTCAATGAAATTGACACATAGAAATTGATTTCCTTTTTATTTACTAGACTAAGTTATTTGTAGCCTCAGCATGGATTTTATAACAATTTATAAAACGATAAATACCCAACTCCTTCATATAACACTTCAAGAGGCAAGCGTTCATAAAATTACTGTTCCATTTTAAAAAGACCCATGAATGAAAGGAAACTAAGCTACATAGAATATTAAGTAAAGCATTGGTCACAAGGCAGCCGTTCAAAGAACTCAGTCGTATGAAGAGCCAATTCCTTGCTGCGTGAGAGAAGTGGTTAGCGCAGAATGGGGAAATACTGTACTGTTTCACCGTTGCAAGGCTCTGCTTAGTATTTATTTATATGTAAGAGTGTAGCATTTTCTTTCTCTTTATTTCCTTATTTTTCAGTTCTAGAACTTACATGGGTTACCTATATTATGTGCCCACTTTTATTTTGACAAGACACAACTAACTTTTTACACAAAATAAACGAATTCAAAATCGATAAGAAGGAGCTAAACAAAAAGACCAGATGTTGCTCTAATTTTAATGACTACAAGCACCAGCTTTTGGATAAAAAAAGAGTTATTAAAATCGGCTCACCCAGTACAAAATTATGAGCTAACAGACAGACAAAAAATAAAATAAATACACTTGAAGTGAGAACCTCCTTCTTTTTTGAAGTTGGCTGAAAAGAAAATGTATTTACATTATTAAAATATTATAAACTAATTACAAACTTGGACGAATTACATTGTCCATGTCATAAATATCAAAAACATTCTATGGAGAAAATATTTCCTGTCGTTGTGAACGTACTCGTAGCAATTAAACTGACTTCTAAACTTCTACACAACTTGTTTCTTCTCATCTTCAAAACATAATACCTTCGTCAAAATAATGTAGTTAACGTATAATATTTAAGGTGTTATAAATATTTTTGTCATACAATGAAATATTATGCCGAATACATAGCATCTAATTTAAAATAGGTAGCATGGTATCTGGAGAGCAATTACTCAACTTTATCATGGACATGTTCCTACTATGGCAATAAACATTGATTTATACGCCTCCGCGCATAGTTATTGTGAAACAATGATTACTAAAATTGATAAACAAAATATTAAATTCGTGTTTTTAAATTTATGGCTGGTAACATCGGAGCTCGGTTATCTGCGATTGTTTATCAATTATTTATTATAATATGAATGTTACCAATGATAAATTAAGTGATAAAAATGTAGGTCGCGTTGGGGGAACGCTCCTAACTATTCATTATCTCCGTTTTCTTTTCATAAGTATATGTGATACTTATGAAAAGCCCACCTATTTAGTTTTTTACCGAGGACTTTCGGTTATGAGGTTACATTAATTACTATTCTTAATTAAATTGTTAAGGTTGGAGCGGTCCCCCAACGCGACGTATTTTTTTTAGAATTATCAATACACACTTACGTGCTTCAAGATTGAGTTTCTTTTATTGTTTTTTACTTTTTAAATGTAATTTCTTGTGTCGGGGGTTTTTTTATTTTTAATTAAATTTTTTATTTTATACTTTTTATACGTATGAACATTCTCGATTAAGTCATAAATATTCTCTTACTGTGCGCTTTCATTTCAGACCCCACACGAGTATATTTGCATACATACGGCTATTCTTCCCCGCTTTCACCCCCTACAACTTTTAAACGGCTCAACCGATTTTCATCAAACATATTTTAAAACATGCGCCCGTAAGTTCCCTTTAATACAAAAAAAAAACTAAATTGAAATCGCTTCATCCGTTCGGGAGCTATGATGCCATAAAGAGACAGAGTGAAAATTCTTCCCCACTTTCAACCCCAACAACTTTTAAACGGCTCAACCGATTTTCATCAAACATATCTAAAAAGTAAAAACATGCGCCCGTAAGTTCCCTTTAATACAAAAAAAAAACTAAATTGAAATCGTTTCATCCGTTCGGGAGCTATGATGCCATACAGGGAGACAGACAGACATACACACAGACACACACACACACACACACACACACACACACACACACACAGACACGTCAAACTTATAACACCCCTCTTTTTGCGTCGGGGGTTAAAAATTGTTGTTACACACGTTGTGATAAAAGGCGAAGAAAAAATTACAGAATGATAATAATGGAGTACTGATGATTTTCAGTAGTGATTAAGTAGACCTGCATGAAGCTAGTTTGTTAAGTCTGAAACTTTGTACAGGTTTTTGATACTTCATATATTATGCTTTAAAGGCATAAAATAGAAGGAAGGGACGCAGGCGGTAAAGGTTTGTGTTTCCATGAAAACTTCACCAACCCGCATTGGAGCAGCGTGGTGGAGTATGCTCTAGGCCTCCTCAGTAATGAGGAGAGACCCGTGCTCAGTAGTGGGCCATTAGTGGGTTGTAGCATTCCATGAAAAGTTGCGAAGTGCGTGTATTGTGTAACCTACAATATTCTTCTAATGCAATAATTTCTATTTCCCGCGTAAAGTAGAAATAAAAATAGACTTCAAAGCTTTAAAACCTATGCATGCCAATGCAGCTGCAATATAAGTTACACCTGTCAAATAAATAAGGTACTACCTTTTGGAGTCATTAAAAATCATGGAAAACTAACAGACATATTTATTCTTTGCTTTACGACATTTTCCTTCTTTAAAAAATGAGGTGGAAGGTAAGTTTGGCAACATGATGGTTCTACAGTAATGGAATTAAAATTTCGTAGTGGACAACATTTGCCGCCCTAATATACCATGTTTCTTAATAAATTAGGCGAGTAGGTATTTGTTCTGTCGGTAAATTAACTACATTATAGTATTACGTGTAGCGAACCTTTCCTTGGTGATAGAGACGATTAATTCGTTGAGCCGAGAGTAGTTCAGTACAGAAGGTCTCGAGTTATTTGGTCACGTAACCAACCATCCGAAGTCGCTCCTTTCTCGTAGTTTCTAATCTGCTATCAAGCTTACTTTTTTATTACTCGGTAACTAGCAAACAAAGCCAGAGGAAAATTGGTTTATTGTACGTGTTTGGAATGCTAGAACACGGCTATAGTTTCACGTAATACGGGTTTATTTTAGAAACAGTAACTCCCCGTGTGGCTACCTTTCCTTCGTGAATAATACTCATTTTTATTAACAAAAGCGAAGCGTACTATTGTTTTCTAATTTTACTCAGGTTTATTGAATTTGCAGTAAACCATTCAAAACTAACGAACGGTAGATAATAAAGTTTATCACACTGAAATGGAATTTGTATAAAAAATAACATTAAAAATCGTACTTCATTAGCACACTTTTCATTCTGATAAGCAGATAGAATGCATTTTAGGGTTAAACATAGTATAATAAAATGCGCAGTATTGTTTTAAGCTTGTTAGTTTTTAACTTACTTGGCAATTTGTATTCTTTTTAATATGATAGAGAGGAATAGAGAGACAAATATTATAAAGATATAAATATCCAGGAACATTTATATAAAATACAATTTAACCACTAAAATGTAAGTATTTAAATAAAATTTATGTATGATATGCATTTATAACTACATATGTGTCAGTAGATACTATAATAATTAACAAACGCGTTATGGTGGTGAATCTTTGTATTGTTTAAAGAGAAATTTGGACTGGCGCGCAAGTCAAAAATAAAAAATAAAGAGTAAAGCTATGATGAATCCTTTTTTAAGACACTTGATGAGCACTTGAAAAGTTTCAGCTAACTTTTTTAGTGAAATATACCGAGAAGTTCTTAAGTGAATTTAATTCGTCGACTCATAAAAATAATTTGCGTGTTATTCAAACTTGATGAATATCGAGAAAGTTTCTTAAAATATGTTTCTAAACGGTAACAACATACAAGAATGAAAACAAGTTGTTAAAGAATCAAGTGAAGCAAAATGATATAATGCTCCTACTCATATTATTATGTAAAAAAAATCTTAAGTATTTGTAGAAATAGGCTCAACGGAGGAGTAAATTGCCACCATTTAACAATTAGCCATTTGAAATTTTGATACTACGACAGTTACGCTACCTCTGATACGTATACAGGATCTCGTAATTATGTATTCATATTAATTCATTTTCCGTAGATATTATAAAGTCTTGAAATTTTATGTGGCATTTTTAACTGTGGCCAATAACATCTAAGTTTCCCTGGAGTTTTAAAAGCTATTTATTTCAAAATATAAGAAAAACTGTGACTAGTCACAACAAGGTCTAGTTTAACTTACTCCCTAGCTATGAGCGTAGTTAACCAACTACTGATTTCCAATTCGGATTTTCGAGATAGATCTGAATACTCTTTAAGTTTTCCTTAGTACCCTACATTCAGAAAGAATTGGGTGTAAGTCATACATGCAAGATGTTTTAAATGGAACTATTCACCGAAACTATGCACTCAAGAAGCAGTCTGCGTCAGTCTTGCCTATGGATTTGCTGTTGAATAGGGAATTGATTTCAACCAGATGCTTCTTCATTGCTTCGGTAAATGCACAATCCCGTTGCTGCATAGATACGTATACTGCAAACTGTTTCCCGAAGCGAAATAGGGTTGCTAGTATATTACTAGAATTGAATACAATGGCTATGAAATCCGCGCATCGAAATTCAATTTTCAGTTACAGTACAGCGTTTGTAAAGGTGACTCTGTAAATTTTTTCGCGCTTTGATTTTCATTGTTAGGTATACGTATACCTACATCACTATTGTAAAAATTAGTTAATGAACCGTAACAATAACTCTAGTAATTTTTTGTACTAGTACTTTAGTACATAGTATCTCAATGTACTAGTGTTGAAATTTTTACTCAGGTAGGTACATACTTCTTTTTGGTTTTAAGGAGGTTTATTTTAAGCGTTTGTTTTTATTAACTAGGTACTAATCTATGCATTTAAATAAAATTTAAATGTATGTCTGTGATTTCAAAATTACTGTGTTGTTATCCCGGATTTCCCGCGGAATCGGAATTTATGCGTGAATATCTTTCACGCGTCCAAAGTCGTCGGAAGGCAATCATTTTGTTTATATTGAAACACACAAATTACTTTTAATTAACGTTCATTCAGGGATTTCGTCATATGAAAAATATACAAGATCGCGTTGAAAATATATACCTACAATATACATATAGAAAATAAGACTCTATAATGATAGCGTCTAATTATCTTTTTAGGTGGTTTGCTTGTGATTTAACCTAATTTATTAATGGCTCTAGGGAACTTAGTAGTAGAAACTTGAAAATATCTTTAACACCAAGAGGCGCACTGTTCAAGGTCAATGTCAAATACTGGGCTCTCCGATCGATCCCCTTCTTCAACGAGTACCTTTGGGACTTATGATAAGACTCAATTATTCATGACAATACGCCAAAATATAAGTATCTTAAACGTAGTATTATATTAATAACAAAATTTTCCATTTTAATCTTTATTTTCGCAAGGGAAGCACTGAAAATTGTGGAATCGAATCACGATTGCGAACGTGAGAAAGTAATCAAAATTTATTATTCTTTTCTTCAATTCGAGGGACACGAGAAGTTATTTTAAAAATCTTATTTTTATTCAGCTAAACCGACTATTTTATTTATTTCCTAACAAATTTTAACCACATTGAAGTAATCCGATCCCGTCTTAATAATTCGGAGTTTTGTAACGATTTGAAAAAAAAAACATACATTTGTGTGATTGCTTCAACTTTTTTTTTTACTCCCATTTCTTAATTTTTTTCTTAAAACTTGGGAGAATACTGTAGACTATAGCGTATTGTTGCAGAGTGTTGTGTATTTTATTAATACTAATAGTAGTCTTAATTACTTTTGTGTAACTGAATAATAAATGTATTTGCTTTAGTTTACTTTACTTAAACGATACATTAGTTGAAAAAGTAATCTATAATTATATACATCTCAAATATTTCACATCTATGTACATTTGTAAGCATTGCAAATTCATATTTAATTGTATTTTATTGGGCAAAAACATTGGGAACTAGTTTTTTTTTCTAATTGATTTCAATTCTCTTGTAAATCGTTTCATTATTAGGTATATAATGATTATGTGATCAAAACTAATCTTTTTTATATTTTTCCACATCATTTATCTTATTTCGTAGTTTTGAAAACGCTCGACGATAAATACAAGTTTCAACGGAACGATACATTCAATCAGAGAATGTTGCCGGCAAGGGCAGTTGGTAGATACTTTTAATGCCACAACTGAATACTATATTCAGACTCCGTTTCGACCGCCGCGCTCTCAGGCTAGCAATAAACTTCCCGGGGAAATATTTTCACATCGTTGTGGAAGTTAAAATGAAAGTAACTACACCCCGTAGAGCAATACCAGACCTCTACAGTGACGACGAATAATACGGAATATTTCGACGAGCTACATAATTTTATTCATGAGCCCGACACGCCCGATTGCATATCAAACGTTTCCATAACAGTATTCGCAAGAAACGTAGCGTCAAGCTTCGGAGTTGCGAAATGCAATTATTATAGTCGGAGACGCAATCAACATTCTGACTAAATTAAACTTCCCGTCGGAATGTATAGACAAAACAACACTCGTATCAGCTGATCGCACCATTACTCGCTGTATAATTTGAATGTATAACACTTCGGTGGCAACGTTGTCAGTCAATTGCTTGCCAAGATTGTAGCAAATGGTTCCCGTAAAATAACGTCGGAGAATAGTTTGTATTAAAATACGACAATGTAGTTTTTTGTTTTCTTTGCTTATCCGACTTAAACTTTTAAAAAGTTTTTTTTTATGTTTTACCTCACTAATTTCTACTGGGTGAACCGATTTTGATAATTCTTTTTTCATTCGAAAGCTAGTACCTACTTCACGCCAAGTCTCATATTTTGAGTGACATCTGACGGGTAGTTTTTCAGGTCATTCTTATAATGCATGTTTAACTTAAGGTCATTACTTCAAAACTTTTGACCGGGGGTTCCGATTTTTATACTTGCAAGAATAATTATAAAGTGTCAAAAACAAAAGTGTCAAATGATATCAAATAGTATCCTGATGCACTTTTCTTCTTCAAAACATTAAGAGTAAGCTTAAAATGATCGAGAGAAAAGTGATATATAGTGGTTTACATTAGTTAAGTCTGGCGCGAAAATATCGAGGCCATTAGAAGTACCTATTCAACTGAAGTAATCTTTAACCAAGTGCAGAATACTGTATCCGGTCATGTTTAGTTCAATACAATTTTACTGTAACATGACGACACTATAGCAGTTTAACTCAACTAGGTAGTTTTTGCTCGTGGCTTTGCCCACGCGCTGAAAGACGCTATTATCCCAAAGGAATGTTTTATGGAGATATCTATCCTATCTAATAGGTCCTAAATAATCACCGAACCAAATTCACACGAATATTATAAATGCAAAAGTCTGTTTGTCTATCTGTTACGCTTTCGCGGATAAACCACAGGTCCAATTTGAATGGATTTCGGAATGGAAATAGTAGAAGACCCAGAGTCGCAACAGACTACGCAAAAATCAATACCTAGTCTTGAAATAGGGTATGAAAGTTTATATATGTATGAAAAATCTAAACAGCAGCATAAATTTCGTTGAATTTTCACAGGAAGATAGATAACAAGGTCACACATAGGCTACCTATTTTTAATTGAAAAATCAACTACTGAAGGGATGAAATAGGGAAAATATCTAAGTTTTCGAAATGAAGCAAGGGCATTCACTTTAGTTTCATCTACATAGTTTTCGTTTAATTAGGCAGCCGGTTTCATGTGAAAAGGTAAGAGACAGATGCGCAGACATGCGATGTAAATTTTTGGTTTTTGTTGATGGTATTATTTACCAATGCAATAGATTATAAAAAAAAAACTTTTCAAACTGTTTTCCGCTCATCTGTGTATTTTAGACGCGTCACAATAAAAAATAATAAGGTATGCCGAAAATATCACTTGTAGGTACCTAAACTAATTGTTAAAATTCTTTTGTTTGTTGGTACCATTTTTACCACTAGGAATAAAATACCCGAGCGAAGAAGGGCGGACTGAATTGTCTTTCAATAAAATCATAAAACATTCCCGAAAGCGGAACGTCAAAATGATCTCACAAATTCCAAAATCAAACGGCTCCTTTACCGCGATTTGCAGCAAGTTTGTAATAATTTACTTAGCGCACGAAATCCCTAATTTATTGGAACACTGGAACAAGGGAAGAGTTCGATTGGTACAATAAATTTCAAATTTCATTATTTGAAGAGGAAGTCGCGAGTTGCCAATGGCAATTGGGTTTTCCGATCACGTCTCCATACTATTGGCGAGGATATTCGAGCCACCTGTGCCCGTACTCTATGAGGCTTTAAACACGCCTCTGCTCTCTCGATAAACCGACTGTGAAATATTCGCGGTGTACGCCCGAAGCCACATTTCCTTATGAATGATACATGCCATGCCGTTCTCCTCGTTTTCTACCACGTCGCGATCATACTACGTACTTGTAGTTATTGCATAATTCGTAAATTCTGCGGCGGAATGCGCCTCGGTTCCAGTTCGGTTTGCTATTTATATACAACGTACTTACCTATTCAAAGCTCACCTTCACACTATATATTTCGAAGTGTTGCAATACAGAGCAACTTAACTGCGAGTGTGCGCTTTGTAAGGTTAAGCAGTTTGAGGATGGTAGGTGCAAAGTGCTGAGTTTTCGATTGGCGAGCCATAAATATTGTAACACCACACACTGGAGGCATTCCCACTGAGCCTGAGTTACGTAGAATGTTTGTATAAATTCAGTTCACGTTTCTCTTTAAAAGCGTTGTAGGTACCTACCCATAAATTAACATAAAACACTCTATTTTCACTACACTATACAATATCTTAAGTAGTAACAGCAAATGTCGTAGACTGGAAGCTACGGTAAATTTCAGCCAAACAATGCAGCCGTTTATGATAGCAATAAATTTTATACGTACATAGATGAACATTGACCTATGAGGGGATGCCTAGACCGTAAAAAGTTGGCGATGGCGGAGTGTGGTCGTGACCGTATCTCAAATTAAATCTCACCAACAAATCTTCGCGGGATGAGCTGCGCAAGCCACTACCATTGTTACGGTGAGTTGCGTCAACTTCACACTTTTTATTTATATTTTACATCGTATTTATAAAATATTCTCGTTTATTTTGCTGTTGTTGTACGTTGCCACGCTTTGTATTGGCTTTGTTTTCTTTGTGAATGGTTGCTTATAAATCATATCAGTTTGTTTTCAATGAACATACGGGTTCTCTTTGAACTCATCGGTTTTTCATGATACTAACGTATGACGGTAATTAAATTGTATGTGTTGTATTAATTATATTTTTGTATAAAGCTACAGCATTGTCGTTACAATCTCTAGGTTAGAATAAGTTTAGTTAGAATAATTACTGAATAGGTAAATAACGTGACAAGATAAGAATCAAGTTAAAATTACCCACTGAATATTTTCTTTTGTAATTTAGATTAAAAGGTTTAAGGTTTTGTTATAATATTATTATTTTCTTATTTTATCGTTTACAAAAAATACAGATACGTTTTGTTTCGTTTGAGTTAGAACCTATCTGAAGTCGAAGACTATAATGTTCCGTGAAAACAAATAAAACGTTCGCGAAAAGAGCGATCGTGTACGTATTTAAACCGAGAAGATATTTGTGCTACTCCTTTAGTTAAACGAGCACGTCTACTTGAACAAAGCCTGAACAAAAATAATGTTGCCGCGTGAAAAATCGCGTCCCATGGTACGGGCGAGAGCTCATCTCTTGGCGGAGTCGCGGACGTAGCGACTCGCAATTTGTTACCGTACAGCCTTAAAAATCCGCATTTTATTGTTCCGCCTCTCATTTTTACTCAAACGGTGCCCCTTCAGGGGTCGCATTCAGCTCTGAGCAAAGTTATTATGAAAAAAACCGCGCTGTCATTTCTATTCCACTAAGAAGTAACACATTGCTCTCTTGGGAGTAGACGGTACTTATTTTTATTATACGAATTTCGTTATTTGTAATTACGGAAATTGAAATTCCATTAGCGTTATTGCTTCGATGCTATTTTTTCAGCCATGAAAATATTTGTTTACTTTAGCATACGAAGCGTGTCTAAAATACTTTCTACTATCGAAATCGAAAATACTATCTATACTCTACGGATCCTACTATCCTACTTCCTACTAATATCCTACTAATATTATAAATGCGAAAGTTTGTAAGGATGTATGTGAGTGAGTGAGTGAGTGTGTGTGTGTGTTTGTTGCTCTTTCACGCAAAAACTACTGAACGGATTTTCATGAAACTTTGCAGTAATGTAGCTTAGACATTGGAATAACATAATTTGTTAAAATTTATAGAGATTTTTGAAGGGACTGGTTCCCCGAAGCGAAGCGAGGGCGGATTTACTAGTGGGTTTATATACAAAAATAGATAAATAGTTAACATAACAAGCGATTTATAAATTTATGAAAAATAATAAAAAACCGGGTTTACTTAGAGCACAATAGGTGAAGATACACGTGTGGCCGAGAATGAAATCGTTTGAAAGGGTAGGTGTAAATTCGAGTGAATCGCACCTCGCTGACACATAAAGTGATATAAATAGTGGGTACCGGCGTTGCGTGCCCCACTGCCGCCGTGAACTAAAAGAAGGTAGGGTAACTGTCACTGTTGATTCCCGACTCCATTTTATTTAATACAACATAAATAAAGAAAATGATTCAACCGAAGCTAGGCAGCCTAGAATTGGAAACAAATGATGTTTTTCGATGGGTCTTAAAGTAAAGATATCGGTAGGAAATTTCTTCGTTATAACGAACACTAAGTATACTTAGTGGCCTATTCTGATTAATAGGTTAGCACTTACAGAAAATATAATAAATTGTTACGATATTTTATGTTAAATATTAAATATTAGTACCTATGTTTGGATTCCAGATCTCTGGTTATTAATATCATATTCATTCATAAAATGACCATTAGGTGTTTTGTCTTAATTGCATTTTTTTTGTAAAAAAATAATATTAAAGACCTTTAATGATAATATTCACTAACTTTTTACAAAAAATATAACTCCAAAACTTATACGGGATTAGACGTCAAGTAACAGCTTTCGAATAAAAAAGAATTTATTATAAAAATCGATTCAAAGCTATGAACCTCCTTTTTTGAAGTCGGTTAAAAAAGACCATAATTATGAGAGGGACAGTAACATAAGAAAATTTCACAAGCGTTGTTGTGTTTCAAGGATAACCCTAAACATTGCAGCTGCTCTTTGCATTCACGATAATTTAGCTTATTGCCTAGTTAATTTGTCGTTATACCTATACTTACCTAGGTAAGGCTGCGTTCAAGGAGCTCGATAAAAAAATCTTATAATTATGCAATGTTATGTAGTGTTACATTAAGTTTATTTACTATGTTATTACCAGCGAGCAGAAAAAGGTTATTACACTCTTACTTTTCACTGTTAGGTAGGTACTTTTAGTGTTGTAGTTCATAGCAAAATAATATCTTTCTGCTCCATTAAATCCAAAAAAATTAACTCAAGAATAATTGAAAAAGGCATACTTTTTTGGACCCAAAAGAGTAATTTTCTTTATGATCCATAAATATATTGTATTTTAACGTATTATTAAAAGTATTAATAGCAACGTCAATGCTTTCATTAAAAATTGCCCGAATTTCTGATATTTGTGATATTTCTTGACATTTTCCTACGAGTTCTTCAAAGTGATACATGTTATTTCCGATATAATATCCCCGACCGAGGTTCACATGTATCTAAGGTCAAAAATGAGGCGTTTATAGAACAGGTTATATGTTAGTATCGAAAAATAAAGCTGTAATATTTTTAACATAGAAATAGCTCTAAAGTTCAATTTATTCTTCGTATGGTATGAAGTATGTACTATAACAGAAAGCAATTCAGAACGAACAAATACTCAAGCAGCTTTATTCGTTTGTAAAGGCCATCATAGGCAGTATTCGAAAACGAAGCGAGTAAGAAAATCTGAGCCGATTGATTTACAAACACCGCACAGTACTCCAAAACATAAATTGCAGACGCAGTTCCAGTCGACAAAGTGAAATAGGAGGACTAGTAAATTTGTAACATGCCAAACTGGCTATCGAAAAAAAATTACGACAAACCCCAGTGCCAGTAAAGAAAACATGCAGGATAATGGTAATGGGGAGCATTTTGAGATGCTCTGTCTTATAAATAATTAATACTGACCTAAATATGATCTATCGCTCTCTGTGCATGAAAGATATATATGAGGAATACTATTAATTACAGGAGGTCTTTACTAACGCATTAAAACCTAAAATAATTGTCTGTTTGCCTGTGGATTTGTTTGCTGGCGCAAACATCATCATGATAGGTATACACAACGACGTAGTAATGTTGACGAACGGATCTATGCGCGCATGAATCGAGAATTATTCTTGAGTCATCGAGTTTTTTTCCCGACTCGACTAAAGAGAAATTTCTTGAGAATTCTCGAGCAGAAACCATAGACCCCTCATACGAGTATATATTTATCTAAATTATAATCCATGTACATTTTACATAAAACGAAATATCTATCATCATTATACATTTGTAATTGAAGTGACAGCCCAAGGAGGTTGTATTTTAAACAAATGAAAGACTGTAGTAAAGCGAAGAATGATTATGTGAAAACGTTACTTTTAGTTGATTAAAAACCACATAAACGCCTGTTTGTAAGGCGGGCATTGGTCGGATCCCATTCAATTCGGTCTTGTCGACTACATTAAACTGATTGCAGCAATTAGCGAATGGTGTAATTCTCGTTTTTCAACCGTCCCCCCGTCACCCCTCAACTTGGAGCCCGTTTAGCCCCTTCAGGAAATTACTTGAGCCCGTAGGTCGCGGAGACTTTTCTGGGATTTAATAAAATTGAAGAAGTCGAATGAAATTGTTTTGGATTTCCTGTTTTGATCACTTTAGCTGTCAGTATTAACATCGATTGTGACCTTAATTAAAGTAAGTGGATTGGAAATCGTACTTATATTGGAATTGATAGGATTTTCGGTGGACGTTATGTCAATCTAATTACCTACTTTACGTTGTCTGTTATACTTATATTCAATTCACGTACGATAAATCAATATTTCAGTAGATTTTATTGGACTCTAGTCAATAACTTCTCAGTGGTTTTAATACAAACAGAATTCTTAATTTTAATTTTAGTTCCACAAACAAAAATTAAGTCACCTTAATAAGAAAGGTAAGCCACTTTAACGAAATAAAGTTTACGCACAAAATCCTCTATGTAACGAGGAATAGTTTTACTTCGAATTATTGCTGTCACGTCATATCAGCGCTCCGTCACAAGATGTCTCATATTTTATGAATATTTTCATAACTCTTATAGTAATTAATTGGAACAGAAATAGAAACAGTGACAGCGAGAAAGTGTCCTTATTTGTCGTTTGTCGAATAACTACACTTTTTTATTATTACCTGCTTCACTTAGCCGTAAGTAATAATGGAAAGTACCTGAGTGCAATCTGTAACTGTAAGTAGGAAGGAGGAGGGAGGTTCTTGACCTTTCATCTTAGGGTAATGTAATAATATCTATTATGACTTAAAGTTAAGGTTAAGTAAAATATATCAGTGAATAAAATAATTTGTGTTAATTAATTTCCGTTTCTTTTTTGGGGACTATTCATAGTAGAAGTTATAGGATTGAAGTAAAAACCAACTACGAAAAATATTATGCTTTGATTATATAGACCGTGTACATCAAAGATAATATTATGTTGTAGTATTGAAACTGAAACACAAAAACATACGGCGAAGTACAATCGCGATTGAAGAACGAAAACAAGCAAGAATATGTTTTTGCATTCGCGACATATTACCATTTGCAACAATTTATATGTATAAGACAATAAAATTGTATTACATTGTACATGTAAACTCTGGGTGGTAAAGTAATATATATAAAAGAACTGAAATATCAATGTACCCGCTAATCACCGCCAAAAAATACAACTTGCACACATGCTAAAAATAGAACGTAAACAAAGAAACACTCAGCAACAGCAAAATAACATGCAGAGTGGGCTAAATAAGGCCTATCCCACTTCTGATCTTAGAAATAAGACCAGAAGTTATTTTTTTTTAAACAAATTTATTATTTACTATCCTAACAAAATAATTCACAAAAATAAATTTACTCTGAAACTAATAATTCTAACAAACCAAAAATTAAACAGAAACTAAAAATGTAAACCTCTGAAACAATTATTATGAACAAGAAAATATTAAAAATCTAATGGACAGAGTGACGTCGTAAAGATGTTGACCCGTTGACAGCCGAACAGCAAAGAGAGCGCTCCGGTGCCGTCGCTGCCATTTTATGTCATTTCCCCTTCGTTTTATGTACTTCTACCCTCCATCTTCTACAATATATTACTGCAGCGTCTTTAGAACAATGGAGGCTATGTCGTAGTTTTGTCAAGCGCACATAAACGTAGCAATAAATGACACGGCAGTGACCGTCCTTGTGGTCTTGAATATCGTGTATTCTAGAGCATAAAGGCAGACGATGCGAAATAGAGACTGGATATTGTCTGCTAAATGTGTCAATGTCGTCCCAGAATCAATGAAACTGTTAAGTCAAGGCCTAGCAATAGATTTTGATGAGATACAGAATAATTTTCAAGTTGGTGCTCATACCGCTATTCTATCTGTACATCACTCACCGAAGAATTTTCATTCATATAAATTAGACTTATGGAGAATGTTTCGATTCTCACGGTTAGTTTTGCCACGTACATGCAAATTTTGTAATTTTCTTTCTTCTCCATATTTCGGTATTTCCATAACGCTATGACATGGGGTTCATCTTGGCTTCCACCATCCATCGTCGTCATTACACTTCAAAGGCAAACGAAAGACTTTCTTCGCGATACTTAAAACACAAAAGTGTTTTAGAATTGGGTAGGTATTGAAGCTCTATTTAGGTGTTCGAGCCTTAGCTTGAACCACATTTGAGATTACCTTCCAATATTCGTCATTAAAATAGGCTATCTCACTCTCACAATGCATCAAAATATAGTGTTGTCTCTGTCTATGCCTTCTCCCCCCTCCTCACAAGTTTGTGATGCAGCGGCCGGTGGCCATTTTGCTTCAGTACGCTTTCAATATTCGTCGGGGCAACACGTAAACCGTACAAGCAAGTACTTACTCTAAAACTTGCCTCACATTCCATTCGACGCTCATAAGCTCAGCGACGATATTATTCCCGCTCGGCGCCTGTCGGCCCAGCGACGATATTATTCCCGCTCGGCGCCTGTCGGCCCAGCGACGATATTATTCCCGCTCGGCGCCTGTCGGCCCAGCGACGAAGCGTGACGCGTCGGCTCGTTGAGACCGCGCACCACACTGCTCGAGACGACGCGATGGCTCAAATGGAGCAGCGTCGTCTCGATTGAGGCGACACGTCGTCTCGATTGAGGCGGCACGTCGTCTCGATTGGGGCGACACGTCGTCTCGATTGAGGCGACACGTCGTCTCGATTGGGGCGGCACGTAGTCTCGATTGAGGCGACACGTCGTCTCGAATGAAACGACGGCTCAAATGAGGCGACCATTCAGATGAGACGACATGGTCTCTAATGAGGCAACTTGTCGTTTAGGGTAAAGCGAGCACATAATGTATATATTGCTCTGATTTCAATAAAGTTAAGCAGCCACTTGTTTACTTGCAGAAAATGGCCGAATTATTTAATTACCTTGGGTGAACTGGCCTTGGAGACGTATCAAACTGATACAGGAGCATTCTCGGTAATCGTTGCTGCTGTCGACCAACAGTTTCCGAACGGTTGGCACGAATGGAACAACTACACCTTTCAAGAGTTGTTTGGGAGTTGTGGGGATCAGATATCCCCTTCCGTAGAAGAAAAGCTAAGATTCGCCATCCCTATTGTGGATATGGCTCGTGCCTTCAACCTATCAGCATCATCGTTGTCGAAGTGCCAATACAGAGCTCACTCATATATGCCCCCCACAGCGTAATGGGAAAAATACATGCACCATCTTACAATATATTCAGGGACACGGTGTCCAGACTCAAATCAAAATTAAAAAGACGCTTGGATGCCTCCTCCGAGCTAGGAAGTGACGACCCACGGTCAAAAACTGATGAAGCATCAAAAGCAATCCGCTCATGCTCAATTCGAGAAGCAGACCAGGGCAGTAATGAGCACCTATTAGCTACTATCATTAGCCAACATATGGCCCTGTTTCATAAAATGATTAATATGCAATCGGAACAGAATGAAAATGGTAAGTTGTTGCTGCAAGAAAAATCAACGACAAGACATAGATGGATCCTTTGAATCCCTCCCAGATAGCACTGGGGATGATGTAGGAATTGCCCCTCGGTACGTTCACGAGAAGTTGAACTTAGGGACACAATGCATGCATCATGCTGAAGCATGTGATAGTGAACCTACTCTCGATTTCACCCCGAAGACCACAGGTCAGGAATCGAAGGTGGCTTTTGCGACTCAGAGTGGCGCAACATCCTTATGTTACGGCATACCTTTATGCCAATAACACAAAAACAATTTCAGGCTACTCCTGCCTTCTGTGCTCTAAATCCGAATTACCTCCTCGCGGGTATTACCCCAGAGTGGAAATCTGCCGCTGACCTCGAACGATTTGACCATACTTTAAGAGCGATCACAAATGGGTTAATTTAATTTAACAATGTATGGTTTTTCAACAACTGTTAGATAGTTTACCTAAATGAAAGGGAAAGTAGGGCAGGACTTCGTTACAGCAGACTCAAAATTTAGGAAGACTTCAGACTCTTTACTGCAATATGTTTGTAGTCGGAGGACAGAAGTAGTATAGAACCGCAGAGATCTTTTTACATGAAGGGAATTATCTTTTTACATGAAATAACCCCTTCGGAGACTCATCTCTTTGAAGAGAAAGCTTTCATCGAGGTAGTTCAGGAACAGGGGGAATTCATAATTTTTCTTTCCTGACAAAAGGAAACAAAATAAATCTTCTAGATACGGAACAACATCTAGAAATAAATTTCAGCGCAAATCAAACCCGCATAATAACCAGGGATCTACAAGAAGAATTGATTCCCAAAATAAAGGAAAGGGTGGAATGGCACCCCACTCAAAGCACAAAGCAATCGAACCCTACATACCAACCAGGCAAATTCAAAAAAAAGGGGGGGGAGGCACACACAAGTGACTCCATCCGAGCGGGATACCTCGCATTTCACACAAGCCAATGGAGGGAGGCACCCGAAAGTATATTAAAAATTATAAAAGGCTACAGAATCCCCTTTCGGACAACCCCAACTGTAAAGCAGTTTACGAGGAGAAACAGACTCAGGCTTTAAACGAAACATTCCCACGAAATGACCACGGCAAAACTAGATTGCAACGCCTTACAAAAATCCGTTCATCAAACGGGTTTTTTGGTCAACAATGATCTTGAGGAAGAAATCCAACAGGGAGAATCGCACTATATTCAATCTCAAGAATTTAAACAATTATGTTCATGCTCCGTCTTTTCGTCTTATAAATCAGTTTCAAATACCTCTACATCTAGAGAGGGGAGATTATATGATGTAGATAGATACCTCGCAGGCATATTTTCATATCCCCATACATCAGAGTCATTGCCGGTTCTTGTCCCTCGCGTATCAAGGAACCGTTTACGAAATTACTTGCCTCCCATTTGGTCCGGCAAGCAGTCCGGCCGCGTTTGCCAAGGTAACGAACTGGGTTGCGCAACGACTAAGGCTAGAACACTTGCGAGTCCTATTATTTTTTGAGGATTTCCTAACAATTCACCTAGACCCCCTAATCCTGGAAAGTCAAAGCAAGTTTGCAATGACATACTTAGAGGATTTAGGATGGCATCCCAATCGAAAGAGATCGTCTCTAACCACATCAACCAGATTGGAGCACCTGGGGATCATTTGGGACACAGTAGAAAATACCAAGAGCCTGTGTGATGCCAACGGTTCTCAAATAATGCACATCATATCGAAGCTTCTGCGGTTGAAACAATGGAGTTGGCGGACGTCCAAAATAATACTGGGTAAGCTAAGCTTTGCATTACTGACGGTACCGTTGGGCAGGCTTCAGTGCCGAGCACTTCAGAGAGCCTCAAATCGGTTACCAGTCAAGATCCCTTACAAGAAGTTTCCCTTACGGGACTCAGCGCAAAAGGACTTATTATGGTGGATGGAAAATATTCAGAAATGTATGCCAATTCATTTCGAAGATCCCTCGATCTTCATCACAACGGACGCAGCCGATCTAGGTTGGGGAGCCATAGCGAAGCGTTATTTATGGCGAAAATGGTCAACGACTCAGAGGGAATGGTACAGCGACATCAAAGAATTATGAACGGTGCTAGAAGTGCTTCGGAGACTGAATCTCGAACTGACATTGAAAACCGTTGTTCTCCAATCGGACAATCGCACGAGCGTAGCTTTCATCAACAAGCGAGGGGAACGAGATCGTTAAAATTGCTGCGAGCGGCACGACAAATCCTCTTATACTGCGAACACCAACAATGTCACCTCATTGCGCGACATATTCCGGGTGTATACAATGGAATAGCGGACGGCCTGTCGAGGAACAAATCCTTACCAGAATGGCATCTCAAGGAAAATGCCTTATCCATGCTTTTCCAGAAGTTTCGGACGCCGGAAATATATTTGTTTGCGTCGAGGCGATCAGCTGTGGCAGCTTATGTGAGCGAGAATGTCGAAGACACAGACGGTTGTTTCAACGACGCGTTCAGCAGGAAGTGGAAGTACAAGTTAGCATGGACATTCCTACCTCCGGCATTAATACGTCGTGTGTTACAGCACCTCCAATCGGACAAAGGATTATATATTCTCATCGCTCCAATTTGGGAGAACGCTTTCTGCAAACCAGAATTCCGCCGCAGGGCAATGGGTTCCCCTCTGCTTATCCCGAACATCCACAAGAATTAGATCGATCTACAAACAAACCGAGCAACCCCACAGGCAGAGCACCTTAAATTGAGGGCCAGGATGGTTCGAGCTGGTCACATCAAGTAAAAGGATGGACTGAATCAGAAATTGCTTTATTAATCATCTTGGAGAAAATCATCGTTAAAAAGTTACAAACCAGTATGGAGAAAGTGGTATACTTGGGACATAAATAAAAATATCGCGACACACAATCCAAACCCATAAGATTTAGCAAGGTACCTTTGCTACCTTCATGATGAAGTCAAGTAAGCTCGTCGTCTGGTCGTGGCAAAATTTGGAGGAGGTTTCGCCATACACCCTCCTACTAAAAACAATTGTCTTAGAAAATGGAGGACTTAATAAACTTTTTAGTATCGTATAGCTTCAACGAAAAGAATCTCTTTGCAGTCTCCAGACATGCTAGCGTTCTACTGTTGTTGTTACTGGGAGAAGGGTCCACGACATCACCCTATTATTCCTAGAAAGAGGACCATTTGAAGATGGGAACGAAGAATTACTATTTTGGTCAAACTCCGGTTCCAAAACAAATTCAATCTCCTATAGACAGTCTGGCTGTCTAGATGACTATTGAAAAATGGATGCAAGGACAACAACAATAGATTTGACATAGTTTTTGGATGAGGATATACATATCAATTTCTCATAAACGTCGAGCGTCAAAGGGTATTAGCAGCATATTTATTACCACACGCGGAACAGCCGAACCTGCCTCACGAACGGTTTTTGCGGGTCGGATCAGAACTTTATTTAAAGAGGCTCAAATCTGTGCTTCCGCGGGAAGTTTCCGTGCTGCCGTGACGACACATGCCTGGACTAGCAACCGGTTTACGGGGAATTGGCAGTCAAAGAACACCTTCTTTAAACATAACTTTCCGCAATGTTCCAAGACCTAACGTGCATGCTCTCTCTCTGGATCCTTCACTGCTACATAAATTAATCTTGGTAAGCATAAGGCGATGTGTTTGATTAATCATCTAATTACTATGGAATCATTGTCTTACTACGTAGTCTTTAATTAATTAAATACTTAATTAAACTCCTTCATACTATTCTGCCAAAATAATGTACTCGTATTGATTGCATACTTGTCATTATTATTACAATAAGTAGCTAAAAACATTATAATATATGCCTTGGAATTTTAATCTCCCTATGTCTCTAATACATCTGTATAATACATATACATGTATAATACATCATACAGCTGCGGCTGAAACCTAAATATCCGTTTTATACCCTTCGGGGGAAAAACGGTTCTATTATGTACGTCGATATATTGACCAGTTGCATGAATTTTGGTCATGGCTGTACACTAGCTTCAATGCGGTTGATCGAATTATCTGGGCACAAAACGCAACATATCGTCATTGTAGATTAGATGTAGGAAAAGTAATGAGGAAATTAATTAGGCAGACAATATGATAAAACTACAAAATCTCAAGTAAATGATAATTCAAACAATATACTCCTTTAAATTAACATTACATGTGTTACTTAGATAACCACAACGTCGGTATTAGCCTTTACCTAGAATATCGAGGTAAGGCAAATAAAGCATCTTAATATTTGCCTTACCTTGATATTACAGTTGGCTTATTCGCAAGTAGGTCTTTGCTCTGGTTTAGCTTGCTAAACTACTTAACTTAGATACAGTGAATTAATATACCCAACTTGTCTTCTCTGTCTGTGTAGGTGCTCTTGGAGAATTTCTAAGGTAAGACGCCAAGATCGAGAAACTAGGCAACGTTTACACTGGAACCTGATGTTCATTCGCGTTAATTAAATTTGGAAGTGATCTTCAAGCTGACCCAATTCTTGAACTCTAATGCACTTCGTGATTAAAAGTTTGGGTGCGATACTATATTTTGTCTTTTGTTAATACGTAAGTAGCTAATCAAGAAAAAGGTAGTGAAAGAAAAATTGGCAATAGTTTTATTATAACAGTGGGAACGAAAGCAAGTGACCGAGTTGATAGGGCTAGTCTAATATATTTAATCGGTAGATACTTGATTGGTAGCCCGGTCTTTTGAGCTTTTGACTCTTGAACGCGAGACTGGGAACGCATCCTGCATGCACCTTACCTACTATACTTTTCATTTTCTAGCTTCCATTTGTCATAAGATACTTCATGATTTTGGAATACATACGTATTGGTATACTCGTATACCTATGTATTAGAATTTTATTATCACTTGATTCGGTAAATAAAACATCGCGTACCAATCAACATAGCTATTTAATAATGTTCAATAATGTGTGAAAATCAATTACTTAATATTGGCCAGCATTAGCCTTTACTCCATATGAGAAAATTTTAAACCTGTTGTGTTAGTTTGATTGTTATAGTTTTTATTGATGAAAAGCTTTCTGAGATGCGACAACTGCACTTGCGAGTTCTGATGCAGAATAACGCTACTAATTGGATTTCAGTTTGGAAAGGTTTTGGGGCTATCAACAACACACGAGTCAATACATCAGTGACCTAGTAACCTAGCTTATTGAGAACTTTATACAACTACGTCTATATTGCGGCCACATGAAAATCAATTATTAATATAAAATATTGCGACCTCTTTCACTAACAATGCGAGTGAGTACAATCATAAGCTCTCATGGGAGTTCAATGCTACTTTTTAATCTTAGCGGTATAAGTAGGTCGTACTGCATTCAATAAACTGGGGAGATAGCAGTTTCACACTGTTGTGTATTGCAGGCAATATGTGGGAATAAAACGCCTGCATGGAACGAGATCATTGACATTCTACGAGCTTGTACATTGTCGGGGATGTCGGCTGCCACGCATGTTCACTTGTCTTTCAATATAAAAGTGTGTTGTGGTAAATGCTTTTTCAAGCTACAGTGTTCATTGTACGTGTAATCTATTTATGTTGTACTGAAAAACTTACGAGATCAAAACATTTTAGCTTAGAAAAATTATTCAGAGTACCTACTCGTATTTGAAAATAGAATAGCAAATAATAATCATGACAACACGGCCTTTTTCTTAACATCACAAAAATAGATTATTTTTTTGACTGAGTCGACCCGCCATTCTGACACTCACAATAACTTATTCATTATTACTTTTTGAATGATTATAAATAAATTGTTTATCTACAATTCCACTTGAGGAAGTGGCGATGTAGTCTTGCACACCCACTAAAACAATATTTTCTCTATGGTCTCTAGATATGCCTATAAACGATAGCGAAAAACATTTTCGGTTTTCCTTTAAACAATCATACATCTAATACGCTTATGAAACTATCAAAAAGTGCTCTATAGTAACTGAAGTTAATAAACCCAAACTAAAACCCTCGTTCGTAAAGGCTTTTGGCCAGCAAAAGTAACTTTAACGGACTGCTGGTTCATGGTATAAGCTGAGCATCAACTTATACGTCAGTTCAAATGTTGACAGAGGAATGGCTGGATAAAAGTTTGTATGCGGGTATGCTCTAGTATTTAAACGTTCGTGTATAAAATTCGATAGAACATTATTATTATTAGCATTCTATAGTAAGTTCATTATGTAAATGGGTGCCAAGTGCTTAAGTAACCCAAGTAGATAGATATTAGTCTAGATACATAGATGTCTATTGCCTTTAAGAGGTATAATTTATACATGTATCAGGCGTGATATACCTACCTCTTATTGTTGATTACATCTCTATCGAGGATCATAATCAAATAGGTATGTATTGAATGAATATTCCAACTAAGTTAGTCAAATATGAAACGCAATATAGTTTGACGACAAACACATACTCCAAGTTATCTCCAAAGACGTATGTTTGCATAATAACAAATAAAACACCTGTAAAAGAAAGGAAAATATCCTTGGCATTTACACAGGTATCTATTCTGACATCCGCTTTATTCCGGGGATGAAGTTACGAAGAAATAGACGTAATAAAATATACATTTTATGACATCATGGGGAAAATTGCTACATAAACCGCAATTATTTCTGAGCAAGGCCATCACAACAATATACAAGAATAACGTGCTAAGTTGCGTGATATTTGGGTTTAGTACGAGATCATCGTGCGTACCGCTCGTTGGATAGGATTTTAGGGTGGTCTGATCATATTATACATACAATGTATGACGGTAGTCGTGAGCTTATTTCGAACATTAGGTGACACCTGCACTCGAGCTGCAATTTTTTATTAATTTTATTTATTGTTAATGAGGCCAAATAATTAATAACACTTATTAACTCAGAGCGATAACAGTGTACCTATAATAAAAAGTAATCACCAAATAACTGTTAAAATTTAGAATCAACTAAAAAATAAAATGAATGCCGAAAGTTATAAAATCCTTACTTCCTTATCCTTATCCTTAGTAATATTATAAATGTGAAAGTGGGTTTGTTTGTGACTCTTTCACGTCGCAACATGGCTATTATATGACATGGTTTATGTGTGTGGGGATAGTTAGGAGGGTGGAGAGTGACGTAGGCTACTTTTTACCGCGGAAAAACATCTCATTCCCATGGGAAGATCGATGTTTTGTTAGTTGCTAGATATTTAGTTCCGGAGTTGTTAATAGATGGCCTTAGTAAAATTCATTTGCAAGTTCTGAATCACGCTATTAAAATATTAATACTACATGTAATTTACTTTTTAGCTGAGATTCCTACGGGAGCGGGACCTACGCGGCTTTTACCTACGGGTCCCGAAGCGAAGCGCGGGCGGTTCTCTAGTCCTACTAATATTATAAATGCGAAAGTTTGTAAGGATGTATGTGAGTGAGTGTGTGTGTTTGTTGCTCTTTCACACAAAAACTACTGAACGGATTTTCATGAAACTTTCCAGTAATATAGCTTGGACATTGGAATAACATAATTTGTTAAAATTTATAGAGATTTTTGAAGGGACTGGTTCCCCGAAGCGAAGCGAGGGCGAATTTACTAGTTAGTTATTAAAAAAGAAAAAAAAATTGTAGTAACAATTAATTAAACTGTAAAATAAGAGAATCAGTAAAAATGACACAGAAATTAATATTAAAAATGAATTGTCGTCTTAAGACTGATATATAATTAATTAATTTTTATAAAACCAATCACTGTAATATAGGTACCTAAGAATATCAAATAAAATACATAAACTAAAAAAAACTAAGTATTCTTTACGTGAAACTTCATAACCAAAGCAAACTTCCCAGCATCACACCGGCATCGTCTCGGGACAAGCTCATGGATCAAGGAGTTTCCAAGTTGGTAAGTGAGCGCCCACCATATTTATGTCATCCTTCCGCAGGGGCCATGCTAATCTTCTCTGTATCGTTCCAATTTTAGTATAATAGTAAGTTCCCATATTTATATCGCGAACACCCTCGATACAAAAGTGTACATTTTGTCCGTTGACTGACTCTAGTATGGATCAAAGTACTCTTGCTCGCTACTACACATTTTAACTGGCTACAGCAAAAGTAGTAAAATGTTTAATTCTATACCTTCTGTACTCATGTTTGTATGGTTGCCTGATCTCTCTCTAAAGTAGGTAAGCACTTGTCGTAAGGGGTATCAACTAAATAGCATAATTAGTACATTTCAAATACTTACATTACTTTTGCTTAATTAGCACATTTCAGTAACGTTCATCTCGAAGGCTTACATCATACATATATTATGTAGGTAGGTGATTTGTGTTCGACGGAGTTGAGAAACTTCGTTCGCCATCATTAGTTCGACGGGTGAATGCTATTCCCAAAGTTTGTGATACGTTTTGTATCATTCATTATGTTCATTTGAATAAAACCTATCTTAGTACAGTCTTGTTAACGTGGCTTAGATATTTAATTAAATCCTTCTGCGAGGGTGACACAAACATTTTCAATGATATTTGTTATGTTATACAAAGTGCCTGAACTTTTATCTTAATGTAAAATGTTAAGAAGTGAGTGAACTAGAGGAAATCGATACACGAAGTTAAATTTAGGACGTCAGTAAAATAGAACCGAGTATTCAATTACATAAATACTTACATCGGCACATACCTATGGGTATATTTTTGAGGGTATTATCGTCTATTGCGTCATAATTATGAAAGTAGTTCGAGGGTGACCATAAAAAAAGAAGATGAAAAGCCTGTCATTGTTTTTCTTTGATAAAAATATATTATCAGTTTTCATTTACTGGCACAGTTCGTTTTAATTTGAAATGCAAGACATTGTTTTATCTCTTGGAAATAAAAATGGCGGCTTTGTTTGCGTTGTCGTTTTTCAGGTAACGGTAAGTATAGTCGAATAATCCTGTTGTACTTAAATATCGCATCTCGGGCTATTGTTCGTTTCAACAATGGCTTGGAGAACTGGTAGCTGGTGAAAGAAACAATGGGATACAAATTTATAATGCATTCTGGAAATGAATCGCGCCTCGCTCGCCTTCTTGGGGCTGAGCTGAATGGAAACAAATAACAAAATACCCTCGTGAGATGAACAGGAATCTATATAATATTTTTCTATTTTTATTATATCATGGATAATCACAGAATATTGCTTTATCTACTCTGAATATTTCCGAATATAGTCAACTGCTTCATTCCGTTGCATATTGGTACAAATATTGAACTATACCTAATGATATATTATTATTAATTATAGATTGCAAATTTCATCAGTCATGAATAACGTGTTTTTGACACGTTTGGGAAACTAGACCGGGGTTTAGAAAATAACTGTACATTCAAAATACTTAACACACAGAATTACATAATATTTTATAATATTACTAGCGAACCGCCCTCGCTTCGCTTCGGGACCCGTAAGTATCAACCGCGTAGGTCCCGCTCCCGTAGGAATTTCGGGAAGATAATAAACTATCCCCAAAATTAATTGAGGTTAAATTAAATTAAACTTAGAAATAAAGCTTAAGACAAAATAATAGCAAAGTAGCAAAGGATCACAGCAAGATTAATTCAGATTAAACTTGGAAACGCGGCAAATTTGATTACCATAAAAACGGTTCTAGTGTGTTAATCTTAAAAGATAGACATATACTGTCGTGGACATTTTTTTAGATTATTTCAAGAGGAATAATTCTTTCATACATATATTTTTGGTATCTTGAATCTTTTTCGCAACGCATGCAACGAAAGCCCTCGAGAATGAATAATTTTCCCCGTTTTTTTCACATTTTCCATTATTTCTTCGCTCCTAATTGTTGCAGCGTGATGTTATATAGCCTATAGCCTTCCTCGATAAAAGGTCTATTCAACACAAAAAAAATTTTTCAATTCGAACCAGTAGTTCCTGAGATTAGCGCGTTCAACCAAACAAACAAACAAACAAACAAACAAACAAACAAACTCTTCAGCTTTATAATATTAGTATAGATTAGTAAGGTTAGAAAATTCACTGCAACAGTGATGGTGACAATAATGCCCTTTTAATGTAACGTGTTATCCCTCTTACTTCCTGAGAATCATGAAAATTATGCCCAATGGGATTATTAACCGCTAAAACTCCCTCGTTGTCTATTTGGCGCATAAGGGGAGGTTTTGGAATCTCCTAAGAACACGCCGGTATCTCTCATTTGCAATAAATGTCCCTTCGCACCTTCGTTACGCTCTGTTACTATTATTGTTTGTATTAAAACCGGAATAAGTTATTAATTAAATAAAAGGATCACTGTATCACTGTACAACAGACTCAATACGTAACCGCTTATGCTCCTTATTTCAAATAGGTTAAAGAGGTAAAGTTTTTGTAAGTAATAAATACCTACAACAAAATGTATGTCTCATTAATCTGTTTCTCTAAATGTGTGATTCTTAGGCTATCCTCTGAACACACAACATTTATTACCAATCTAGTTTCACTTTAACGATTCCCTATTACATTCATTTTAATTACAACATCAAAATACAAATGCATTAATTTAGCTACAATTGCACATCGGGGCGATATTAACGCAGCGTCATGAATAACGCGCGCCGCGGCTCGATCCGTCGCAAATGGGCAATACATCTGGCTTAGTGGCGCGGATGCCCTACTAATAATATGACGATTGCTCTCTGTGCCCGAATTGTACAACAAAATACAACGTTACACCTACGTATTGACCGTTACGATAAAGGCAGTATATTTTCTGAATTGCACGAAATTCGTTCGCGTTTGAGTGTAGCCCGTATTTATACCAGGAATGAACAGGCTGGATAATATCTGCATACATAGTATTTGTTATTTTTTTATGTTCTTAATGAAAATTTCCATTTCATTACTATTACTAACTTTGACGATCCTGTAGCCTTAGTTGGTAGCGACCCTGCCTGCGACGCGAGGGGTCCCTTGTTCGATTCCCGGCCGGGGCAGATATTTATGTGGCAGATAAATATTTGTACTCGGGTCATGGGTGTAATTGTAATGTGTTATATATATGTAGTCCATGCCTAGATACTAACTTATTGTTGACTGAGATTTTGGAACGTATGATTTTCCGATCGGAATAAGCAAAGAACTTATTTTTTTGGTAATCATGATTTCCTATACTCTATCGCAAACCAGGTTGGTGGCATTTTGGTTGTATTGGAGCGACCTAGGATACTGCCCCGAAGCTATGCCGACATAGCACGGTGTCATAAGAAATGATATTGCTTGGGAAGGTCATTGCTCGGGTGTCTCGCTACCATCCTCATGCTAGAGTCAGCCGCCAAACAAGTTTTTTTTGTGAAAGCCTCTTCAAACTCTACTTGAAGACTTTCAAATTATAGGGCATATCTCTGTTCTGGCCGATGTCTTGAGAGCCAGTGCTCTAATTTTCCTTCCTCTTCTAACTTCTAGGCTGCCTTTCTTAACATTTACCACCGAGTGTCTCCTGAGCTAGTTTGTCGGTTAGATTACTTAAAAATTTAATCGTGTGTACAAATTCCAGCCTAGTCAAGTAATTGTCGTTGATAGAAAAATGCTCTCGAAGTTATCGAGATGACCAAAGTGACCACATCCAGAACGGAATTTGTAACCGACTATTTCCGACATATGCATTCCGAATAAAAAAAAAATAAGGAATAGATATATTCATCCAATTTTAATGGAATTTTAACACCAATATCCAAATATAATTATTACCAAAATGTTTCGTTACGACTAGTTAATATCCAGTATTGGCGAATATTGCAATGTAAATACAATTTGTAAGTAATCATCGCATGGAAGCCATTAACGCTATTAAAGCATGGATTATGTCATTAATCTGGCTTAATATTAATTGTATCATCTACGCCTGGCCACGTTATAATCGAACGTTGTAGGAAAGCTGAAATGTCTACCTAAGCTTGGCTATCGTAGGCTTGTATAACGCGATGAAGGCTCGATGGTTTAGTGTAAGTGGATTATAATAATACACGGTTACTAGATACAAGCTTATCATTTCCGGGACAATTCTATTAGGTTATTAATTAATCGCTATAATAAATGTATAAAAATAAATAGGTAAAACTACACTTTGATCACGTATTTGTTATTTTTTTATGTTCTTAATGAAAATTTCCATTTCATTACTATTACTAACTTTGACGATCCTGTAGCCTTAGTTGGTAGCGACCCTGCCTGCGACGCGAGGGGTCCCTTGTTCGATTCCCGGCCGGGGCAGATATTTATGTGGCAGATAAATATTTGTACTCGGGTCATGGGTGTAATTGTAATGTGTTATATATATGTAGTCCATGCCACCCGCGACACAGGTACCTAGTAACCTACTGCGGGGTTACGAGTGTGTTAGCGTTTTTTTTTATTTATTTTAATTAAGTGTAGTGAAGAATTTATCTTACTGTATTTTTGAGAGCAAAATAACGAATTAATTATGATCTATTTAAAATGAATAATAAGTAGATATATAATATTAGATAGGCTACAAAAAGGAAAGAGGATTTGAGGATGGAGGTTATGATAATTATACTTTACGTCTTTCATTTGATTTTTCTGGAGCATCAATTATTAATATTGAAATTAAGAAGTAAAAAAAAATGTTTTTAGAAAATATGGACCATGTGGGACACTGAGCTGCAGGTACTATATCCAATCATTAACAAACAACTATGCAGACTCTGACAAATGTATAAAGTATCGTAACACCATTCCTAAAATACGACCGCAGTTATGCTTAGAGAAATAGTATGGGCATAATATAACGAGGCCTACTTTCAAAATATCTTAAAAATATTTTGGTAAATTTTATTTGGCTCAGCACAGACACTGCACCTAGAGCTGAGGTTTATATTACATATAATATACTAAGTTGAAGTGTCTCGTTATACGGCGTCGAGCACGCCACCGCCGTCGGAGTCCGGAACTAACAGCCTTCGAGGCTGTAAACGTCTCGAACGCCTGACTTTTGGTGATTTACTTCAATTTTATGTGTCGTATCTACTGGGATTTATATTAAATTTATTTTATGGCCATTTTACAACCCTAAAACATGTCGCGGACCCCATTCGTCTTATCTCGCAACACAAATATACCCGTAAACGTTTATTATTTTTGATAGTGGCTTTTATCGCCTCGAGGAGATGCTATAATGTTACAAACAAACATCTACTTATTTAAAATAATTTTTTACTGTATTTTTTTATTATGTATGTTTCACATACTTTAAAAAAATTGTATTTATAAAGCGAATAGGTATAATGACTGTGATTAAAAACACTAAAATCATATAGGGGTAAGTGGGGTACCTATAATATGGGAACACTTAATTTCTAACGCCTATAAATGATAGAAATAAAAATATTATTATAAAAACAAAAAACCCGACTGCTTACAAAAGAACTCAAAAGAAAAAAACAAGTGTCACAATATCAACATAAAATACTTCATGCTGCCGCATGCGGTGACAAACGTAGTACTTGTGATAAATCTTTTTTTTCCCGTTGGTAACAGTATTGTTTGTCCCCGCCTGCAGCACCATGAAGTATTTTATGTTGATAATGTGACACTTGTTTTTTCTTATGAGTTCTTTTGTAAGCAGTCAAGTTTTTTGTTTTTATAATAATATTTTTATTTCACACTTTTTAGTGGGTTCGCCGAAAAATTCTACTTTTTGGTGGTTGGTTTTTGACAATTTGTGTTAAAACGTGTGCCTAAACGTTACATGGCATATATATATTTGAAAAGGTCTTTTCACGATCTTTCATTTGATACCCATATTGCTAAGATAAGAAAAAAACTCAAGATTATCCCCTCTTTTTCTTCCACTTTTGGGCACCATTTTGAAAATTCATATAACCTGTGACACTTCCACAGTTCTGACGAATTCAACGATACCTCATATGTCGAAATCCGTTCAACCGTTTGGGCTGTGGGGCCTCACAAATAAATGGACATACATACAAACATACATACATACACTCGAAAAACATAACCCTCCTTCTGACGCAGTCGGGTAAAAAGACATAAACACAATCAACTTTTACAGTAACACAAACTTTGGTTATCTATCTACTTATCACTGATAATAAAGTATCAAAAAATAAATTAATTACCTATTAGAAATATATATGAAAATCCAAAACATTGCCGTTCCGTTTTACCCGAACCCCTAAGGGGTAATTGAGAACGACCCGTTGGGGGAAATGGGAATAGATTTTGAGTGGGACGGAGTAGGGACGACAAAATGATACTTTTTTGGTTGGCACAAATAACACACGTAACTTTTACTAATCCCGCCAGCAGTACATTTTTTATGTGACTGCTCACATTTTTCATGTCACAAATTAATGCTCTTGGTGCATTGTATGTATGTATATGCGGGCGATGTAGAAATCTTCGTTAGCGTGATTCAGGTTTCGGTAATGACCCCGTGTGACGTGTTTGCGATGTCGCCACAGTTGATTTCGGTATTAAGTATTTGATAGCAGGCTGGCCTAATGTGAGCCTATCATTTTTGGTATCTAAAATTGCACGCCGAAGATCTTTGTAGTTTGTTTCAGTCTTTGGCATGTAGTTTCGAGGCATCTAAAAGAATTTCAAACGTTAAAGCATTTTTACACAACTAACTTAAGGTATTAATGGTAGTAAAGAACGTAAAGAGTAAATTGGAATGTTCCCAAGTACCCGACTGCCATTGTTTACTATTCCCCGAAATAGTGTAAATACAAAATAGCCGCCACCTTTAACAGTTTATTTGGTAACCTTCAAATCACCTAAGCTTCGAAAACAGATAGTACGTACATAATAGCAACAAAATATGATATATTTTAACTTAAAAATATTACAGTTACAGTAATATCAATTCTAACGAACAATAAAAATTATAACAAATATGCAAAAAAAGAAGTTCAACTCACCTTGACAGGACGCATGCGGGTTTTGATTCCCACTATTGCGTACGGGTTGTTGGGTGCTGGAAGCACCAGTTGAACAATTGCAAGCCAGTATAGAGTGGGGGAAACATTACTTATCTAGCTATTCCTAATTACCCGCCGTTCTCAATTACCCCTTTCCCCTACCTACTTTCCCCTAACCATATAATGAAACTTACCTAAATAAAGGGTTACAAAACAAGTATTTATTGTATTATTTTTAGCGAGATTAATAATTATTCATATTATTATTGCATATTGCACGTTTACTTTTATTTTTTTATTATTCTGTATACATTATATCTCAAATAGGTACTTATTTAATTATTTATCAACAAAAGCATTACTTACACCTGAAATAATGTGGTCATATTGTTTTGTTCGTTGTATTTGTATCTAATACTCGTAGTAGTGGTGTTTTTTATAAATATTGTTAGCGTTTCATTTGGTGATCAATGAAGTGTTATTGTACACATAGTAGGTATTTAATTTTATTCCCATTGCATACCGTCACTAATTTTATAACGAGTCACTGAGGCTTTGCAGGTGTTGGTGTTAGCTTACCTCAGGGGACCGTCTGATGTGGATGTTGATAATTAAAAAAACAAAAATGCATTTGAATTCCACGTGTAGGAATAATGAACTTTTTATCAACTTTAAACTTTTTACTGAACTAATTTTGATAATTATTATTTATTAACCGACTTCAAAAAATAAGGAGGTTCTCAATTCGACCGTATATATGCTTTTTCGAAAACTAGTGCTTCACCTCTGGTCCCATATAAAAGCGACATCGGATGGATTGTTTTAATTATGCTTAATAATAGATACGTCATAAACTCATGATCGTTACCTCATTCAATCAAGTTTGCCGATTTTTATGATTCTATTTTATTCAAAAGCTGGTGCTTGACGTGTGGTCCTATCTAAATTTGAGCAATATATGACATGTATTTTTTGAGTTATCTCTTGTTGTCGATTTGAATAAGTTTTTTTAAAAGTTTTTGTAATAATGTTATTAGAATTTCGTACAACCTGTAAATAAGTGATCGTCTTCTGTCTGTCCACATTTCTGTCTACTGAACAATTAACAGGTAGAGTCTGGTGGTTTTGTGTGAGAGTGAAAGATAATAATTAGAAACGGTAATGATTCTACAATAGTGCGTTTTATCGGATGTACCTACCGAAGCCGAAGCCGGAGATATAATACTTTATTGAAAGCCCAGACACGTAGAACTAATTTATTTTTAGGTTCCGCTATTGAAAATTTTATCATAAAGTAATTTCATTCTTCCTTCGTAAAATTCATGATTATCTGGCATTAAATTGGTCCTTTTAATATAGTATTCCCGTCGGAATTTGTCACTGTGAAAAGTCTCAGCGGAAGATCGGTAATAAGCAGGTCACTTGTTATTTTCTTGTTAGGTAAGGAGGTTGGTGCAGAATTTCGCATAATCATTTGCGAAGATCGTAACTACATAAATGTACTAGTTGATTCGCGTATTTGTATGTAAGTGGCCGGTCTAGATAGGGAGTAGGTACACATGTAGATGGCGCATGTATCGCTCTAATTATTTCGGTAATAAGTATATTTTATATTGTTAATTATTATTTTAGGTATAATAACGCAACTACCAATGAAATTGGTTTAATCGAAGTACCTATTCCATATTTAACTAAAAATTAATAAACACCTATTCCCCAGAAACAGAGGCGGATTAAGAGTTGAGAATGTCCTACCTACATAAATACCTCTCGTGGTGGGTGTATCTTTTGTATAGTTTGTGGGAATTGAGTTCAGGGAATCTTAGTGTGGACCTATGAGTTATTGGCGACCCTTTTTATTTTGTCAGTTGCAAAGTAATAAATATTTTAGATATTAATTTATTTCCGCGCAAGTAGGGCCTCGTGTTAGGTAGGTCGTGCCTCGTTATAGCCTCGGGCCTAATTTACTTAATGGATAGACCGCCACTGCACAGCACAGGACGACACTCCTTCACACAAACCACACTCAAGTCTCCTTATGGTTAAGACCTGACAAATAATTGCCACCAGTGGTCATCATAAACTGTAGGTAAACATTCCCAAAATCCCAACGAAATGTAAATTAAACGTACCTAATGGCTTTAGAATAATAGGTAAGGTTCACTTAAGTTTAGTCTGAGTAAAACAGGCGTAATTTACCTCCTAACAATAGCGACCTCGCGTTCCATTATTGTTTCTTTGGTCTATTATGTGGGAGTAGTGAAGTGGGAGAGAGGAGGCGTAATACTGTCCGTGACGGCTGGGTACTAGACCGTTGGGTTTTAATCCCGGTGCCTATTCACCGGGAACAAAGTATATTTTAAATAGGACAGGTTCTCTTGTATTTCTCCAATCAGTTCTATAGAACTTATTTGAATTGAACATAAAATATTTCTATAAATATAGTAAAACAGCTCGATCGTTTTACGTAATTACATTTAATTTTTTTTAATTGGAAACATGATTGCCAATTTGGTAATGTGCTCAACATGACTTTTAATAATTTTAAAATAAAAAAAAAATTTGAAACTTTTCAATCTCTAAGTATCTATGTTATCATCCGTTGTTGGTTTTCGAACAAATAGGTACCCTTTTTTCGGTTTATATAACAATTTTTGTCTGGATTACCAAAACACTTTACTCAAATCATATACCAACGCGAGAATATTTGAATCTGTTCAATGTGATTAGCGTCAGCAGCTGAGGCTGATTGCTTTCCGAACAGGAGGAGTACAACGTATTACTTTGGTTTCAATATACGAGAAGTACCTACCCAAAATGGTTCTATTTGCCGATTATCTACAACAAGAAACGAAGGAACGTAAATGTTCTCGATTACTTTCTGCGATTGAATACAGATCGAAATTTCTATTAAGCTCAAAATATGCTTACCGCAGTAGATACTATTTGCTGAGTCGCGAATGGTATTGATAACACAAATAAGAAATCACCAGTATTCACCACTTGAGAACAAATCTTTATCAGTCCCACAATTGACTGTCGACGATTGCGAACTGAAACCGGGACTTTTAGATTAGCAAGTAGTAACACTACCAATGTAACTAGGTATGTGATCTCCTGTCGTATATATGTATAGGTCTAATATTTTAATTCTCGGGTTGATGTAAAAATGATAATTTTAACAGCAAATAATTATATATAATTAACTAATTATATGTTTAATCCGAGCAAGATGATTAAGATGGATCTGGAGGTAAATCGATGGGTTGCCACCGTCGAAAGCAGGCAAATGCTAGTAGTAAACGTTCAGGTAAGTGCATAGGAAGGCGACGAGTGTATCAAACAAAATATTTAAAAAAGCTTGAACACTCGGCTGGAACGAAGTTTTATTGTTTTATTGCATTTTGACAACTGGTGCATACTGGTTATTGCATGTAATTGATCAATTAATTGATTGACCAATAAGCATAGGTCGTGACGGAAAAAACTTACACAATTTTTCTTCTAGCCTTCATCAGTACCGTGGGATAAGGAACTTCGCTCCCATTACGTTACAGTATTTTGTTAATCATTTCCTTTAAATATTAGTCTTTACTTTGTCCCAGCATCTCTAAGTTTGTAACAAGAAGATGCAGAGCGGATTGTAGACGATTTCCATGAATGACAACAACATGGAAACTTCAGTTATCAAGGAGCAATGCTTCAAAGGGAGGTGGGTATTACAGCTGGTTAAATAGTTTCTTGGAACTCCCGTCAGTGAGAAATTAGTTAGTACATTAATACTTTCCATACAAAGCGAAGCAGAGCTTCCGAAGGCTTTGATTTCGAGTCTATAATGATCTGTAAATGATTTAAAATCAAGTTGATACTGAGTTTTATGCTTATTTTTTTAGACTACAAATTTCCTACTACAAACCTAATACTTACAACTACGTGAAGCTCGTGGTCTGTATCATATTCACGACTACTGCGGTGGCGCAAAAGTCTTGACAGGATGACGAAGTGCATTAATTCGAGCCTATATACCTACCTAACGTTTTGATTTAAATTTACTATCTATCGGATGCCTACTGTGTAATGAGAGGAATAATAATATCTACATACTGGTTGCCATATCACCTCTTTCGTTTTCAAACTTGGCTGATTAATTGTAATTAAAGTTGGAATTCAAAATGAATTATGTCACAGTTAAAACAATGTTCAATTAATTAATCGTATAAAATAAAGTAGGTATATTAATAATCCTTGGTCAGTGTATAAGACTCCTCCCCGCCATAATTATCTTCTCTATAAACTAACTAACGCTTACTCACTCATACCCCCGCAGTAGGTTATTACTTGTGTAGCGGGTGGCATGGACTACACATATAACACATTACAATTACACCCATGACCCGAGTACAAATATTTATCTGTCACATAAATATCTGCCCCGGCCGGGAATCGAACCCGGGACCCTTCGCGTCGCAGGCAGGGTCGCTACCAACTAGGCCAATAATTATTCTCCTGTTCTCTCTTCACTTCAATTTAACTCACATTTTCATTTCGTCTTCCTTGTGCTTATTTATTTTAGTGCATAATCGCTCTACTGCATAAACTACCGTTATTTATAAGTATTGTAAAACCGTATGTGATTCTTTATTTGTTTGGTTCACTAACGGTACGGGTAGCGAGTACTCTCAGGGTAGAAGGAATTCAAGATGTTACCACAAAGCGGTCACTCGAAGTTTGCAGCGCTAAGTATTACTCGACTTGAGGAAAGGATTTGTGTTGGATTATCAATGGTCTGGATTTCGTGGTACATTTTTACTTTGCAAATATCTTTTGGCTACCATTTTAAAAGGCGTATACGTTTTATGTACTGTATTTTAAAGTAAACATTCTTAAAAGCGCCTTTACCAGGATATAAATTAAATTTGTTTGGTGTTTTACGTCTATGAACATATTATAGTGTCCATCACACTGAGCATCGAGAAACCTTTAAATATTTTGCGATCAATGTAGTTTCTTCATGCATGACCAACGTTAAGATAAAATTGGGGTATAATCTGGGGGAAAGTAGTCGGCGAACTTCCACAAGATGATCCCACCATAGGACTACTTTGCTCCTTAAAATCAGGCGGAATCGTAGTCAAGCTAACTAATACAGGATAAAAAACATCTATCGAGGTTGTTCGAACACTGGACAAAAAAGTATATTGTGCTGCGTAGATACGTTGAGTAAGGACTTTATGGCGGGAGCGCGATGAAGAAGTATTTGGAAATGTCTTCTGAATTTTGGTGCATCCTGGGCAAGGATATAGAGCCAGGTTCTTAATGTCGAAGGTTGGTGGATTCTATACCACCCAATTAAATCGCAATAATACTTGTGCATGTGATGGGTTGTCTATCCGACTCCCGTGGGTAGCACTGTCGCAGTGTCGAAAACTTTTCTATAAATTAATTTACTGAAGTGAAATGAGTCTGTATTATTATTTAATAAACCTCTAAAGTTGTATTGTATTAATTAGTTACTTGATTTTCAAATTGTTATTAGAATTCTATTGACTAAAAACATAATGACTGGCATAATAGAAACTTGAAGCGGTTGTATCAGCTAGACAAAGGGCTGAGTTTGAGGTGTTATCGTGAAAGTTATTATTGGATAAATTTCAAGGCAATAGGGTATTAAATCCTCGTAACCATTTCAGACTTTTATTATTACAAAACTTTGAGTAGCGGACCTCTCAGTTTCATAGCACTAGAGCACAAAGTCATATAAAATGCACTTGGACTTTTATAAAATTAGCAAAAGTTCAACGTTAAGCTATAACCGACTTTATTATTAATATTTAACTTTATTCGGCGTACTGTTAAATGTTTGGGAGAGCGGGAATAAAATTAATATTTGTGCAAAAAAATTGCAACATTCGCTCTACGTTATAAACGAATGTGATAAACGTAGGTAATAATAACGAGTGATGAACCACAATGAACATTCGGTGAAACAATGTACCTAGTGTACAACTAAAACACAATGTTTACCATGCAACATTTGCTTTTATATGTTTTAGACTATTAATCGCACACTATTATGTATACTCATAAACACAGGTCTCTACTCATAACTGAGTATGACCACGGTGCTCCAGTGTGGATTGGTGGAAGGGTTAGTTCCTTTTAGAAATATCAAAAATGTCAATGCCACTTATAGGCTACTATTTTATGTTTACAACCGGGACCGATGGTATTACAAGCCGGAAGCGCTTAACAAATTTTTAGAACTAGTGGTCACTCATCCAACTACCGACCGCGCCCTCTGTTGCGTCGCACATTTACTACTTTCTAGAAAATAACTAGAAATACCAAACCCTCTTCCTTTGCTTTAATAACTCATATATCGATTCTTGCAGACAGGTTGCCTGCTGGCTGTAATATTTTGGTAGACAAACATAAACTTGAAATTTTCCTTCTCATCACATCTTTCCTCTCCTCTCCACTTAAGCAGCATTCCTCTTTGTTGTACCTCTCCACTCCACACCTCGCTTCACCAGCTCATCAAATCTCACCACATCTCGTATCACCACCTCCTGCATATCCTATTCCACGTAGCTGTTTAAATAGAGGTACCTACTATTCCTCCGGTACATACTTTATACAATACAACAGAAATATTTGATATGTGAATTCATCTATTTTGGCAAGTTTTTAAACTAAACCGAACGAAATGTCCGAAACCGTTACTTTTAATGTCAGTTGTTATTATTTACAACTTTGAATAGGTACTACAATATTCATAGTGCATGCAAAGTATCAAGTATAGCAAAGCGATTGTTTCGTATTTAGAAAAGGGGTTCAATATAACAATTTCCTATTCTATTTAGAATACTTAATTGTGAACCGGCCCTTGCTTAATTTCGGAAAATTTATTGTTTAGGTTTATGAATATCAAGTATAATTATTGTTAAAATCTCAGGTTTAATTGGCGTTAAAAGACCTGACTCAGTTAAATTATAGCTAAACTATAGATCAAAATTGATGGTGTAGATGCTTGTTTGTAACGATCCGAAATTTTATCCGTTTTATCCTACATAGATACAGTGTGTGTTTTTTATTTCGTATAAGGTATTGCTCGACAACGTTGGTGGTGATTCAGCATAATTGTTTTATTAACTGAAGAAAACATGCCTTTTAGCAGCTTTTTAGATGGAAAAGTTAATCAGGAAATATTTATGTACTTAGCAAACTATGTTAGTAATTGATTTAATATTGAATTTGATTCAGACTCTATTGGGTGTTCGATTTGGTTTGTTCTACCAGTATGAGTTACGAGCGCTGAAGTTTAACAATTTAATATTAAATTTCTGAAAGGTGTATGTATCCATTACGCTCCAAGTTACATTAATAAATACACTAAATATTAACTCGTAATATCATACCTTCACGCTATAGAACTACCTAATAGTTATTTATTTAATTTTAAGTTTTTATTTAATTTAATAATATACATAGAGTCCTGGTCTGGCTTCGCATGTGGAGAGCATAACAGAATAATATGTATGTGAAAATATAGAGACTATATCACAATATAATTGTTTCTGGTACCTATAGGGGTTAGGCTGCTAGCAGCAGAAGGTCTTCATCAGGAAATTCTCTTTTTATTGTCATATACCGCCACTGAGATACTATGTCATAGTACCTACATAATATAACGCATGAAAATTTGTTTTATCACGAACAGACAAACAAATGCAGCGGGCACTTTGTTTAGTTGTTAAAGCGATGTTAGTTATGCCGCAATTGTCACAATTTCCATATTTGAATGAAATTATAGCCTTTTAATAACTTAACACGATGTAATAATCCATGACAGTGTCACTCATCATGAATGAATAAATGGCAGGTAATTTATTCGTTCTCCGCCTGTTTTGTCGCCAGTTGAGCCTGACAGATGACAACATCGTTTTGTTGGTACACAACAACAGACAAATATGGAAGCATCACGCTCTCATAAACGGGCTCAAACACTAATCCTCTAACAAATTACCACATTTCTGTCCGTAAAGAGGATAACCTAATATTAAAAACGTTTGCCGAGCTCGATAAATATTTGTTAATTGCTAGTTTTAATTTGCTATTTTTTGGATGTGATTCTCATTTGTGAATATGTTGTAGCAGCAACTGGCATAGCAAAAGCTACGACGTGTACCTAATTATTATTGTTGTATTTGTAATATTTATCTACAAAATTAAACTTTTTCTATGCCTTACATACTATAATATTATGGCAACTGAGTTCGGCCGATAAAACGATTTTTTTTATTTTACTTTTATTTAAAAGACAAATCAGTTGTTTCGAAAATGAATTCGGAAAGAAATGCGAAAGAAAAAATATTGTTTAATGAAAAAGCATCGATATTTTGTCTTATGTTGTTTAAAAGCAAAAACAAGATTATTCGATTAACATCCAACGACCAACAAACGAATAAATAAAGCGAAATTTTAAAGTACTATGCGTTATATTAATTAAGGAATAGATTTATAAGAACAAGATGTTACTAGGAATTTTAAGTCGTACCTTTATTTTAATTTACCAAGTAAGACAATATAAATTTAGATTATTTGTAAGTAAAAGGCAATTTTGATGTAGACCAGTGATAATTAGCAAATTAATCGGTAGGCCTTTATTAACAAAGCAATTGTTGTTGGGGGCTTAATTTCAAAAACCAACAATGGAAAATAAAAATGAACTGGAGTGCTGCGTCCTCTCGCCCTAATGAATGAGGAGTAATTTCAGTTGAAATAAAAGAGAGCACAATATAATACTCAATTTAAAAACAGTGCAATGAGAAAATTGCCGCACCATCCAATTTATAGACAATGGGGAAAAACTGTCGACATCGCTATTCCCATACTGACGATAACAAAACTGCTGTACTATTTATTTGGTAATTTCCAATAGCCGTTAAACCAATATTTCTGGATATCCGCTATAACGGAGATAACAATTTTGTATTACTATTACTACCGGGTTTTAGTACAATCGTTCTCAAGAATTCACGTTGGAGAACAATAGTTGGTTTGTATCGGAATTTTTGTATCGAAATAAAAATAACTTAATGGCACGTAGTTTTTCCTGACACGACGGCTTTTATTTGCTTGAAAACTGATTTTAATTTATATTTAACCTTTAAATGCATACCTAAACGTATTTCGGTATTTCTATGCGCGTGGGCCGTAGGTATGTACTCAGTTCTAGAACCACAGGGGCAAAGCTTCTGACACGGGGGGAGGGGGTAAAGCTAGATTTTTAAAAGGTAGACCAAGTGAAGGTATTTCATTCGAGTTCCTAAGGACTACGATCGATGCCTGATCCAAGGATGGTTTCGGCCATGTGGATGTCGGAGAGATAGCAATGAGTAGGTCCCGACTATTCTTTTTGGCTGGCAACGTGCTAGTAATGCAGCAGCGGTGGTGTGGTGGTGTGAGTAGCCTCGTCTGCGATCGCCAACTGTATGCATTCGGAACTTGTAGGTGAAGGTATTCAAGGTGAAGAAAACTTCAATAGCGCGTTTCACATTTGTCGTGACGTCACAGTGTGACATAAGTCTACATAATATACAGTAAACTACATAATATACAGTAATTAGTGGCAAATGCATGTTTTAATCACAGTAAATTAAGCTTAAGTCGATTAGAGTTTGCAAGTAGCTAAATTTTAATAATTTATATTGTACCCTAACATTGCTTTTGGAACGGCCTCGCAGATAATTCCAAAATTTCATGAGCATTCCGAACGTTGAACAGTCGGTTATTTCAAGTAGGTACGTTAGATAGTCATTAGGCGTTGTTGGAGCCTTCGGGCAGGCGGAAAGCTTTAGTTACTCGAGGCAACAACTAACTATTGTCCGGCCAACCTCTGGTTTAACCTGTGTCTGGAATATTTTGTTTCTTAACATAGAAAGTAGATGTTACAAAAATCACTACTTACTATAAAAATTGAAATATAATAGACGAGTATAGTGTGCTTATGAATAGCGCTGAACCAGAATGTAACTACATTACCTATGTTGCATTAGAATTACCTATGTTGCAGGTGATATAGACACACAATAAAATGAGATATCAAAAGTCCGCGTCCCGGAAAACATTATTTTTTATGATAAATTACAGGCTATGTCAAACACGCAATAGGCTGCAAATGTAAAGTATACCAGTTTTGTATGAAATTTAAATAAAACCTTAAATTACATTCCATCCATGGCTGACTCTAAATGAAATTCTGCTTGTGATGCAACTTATAAGTAATGGACCAGGCTATTGTATTAGGTCGCTATTATTGGATGACGCTGAGCTAGGTATAATCAACATAAACCTGATGGAGTCTAGAACGTGTGTATTGGTATATTTGTCAAGAGTATGGTGTAATTACAACACACACCAAATTTTTATTACTAGCTCCGATACTTTTTCAACCATCCGTGAAATGCTTTCAACGTTTCAGAACGTTCCAAAGTTCATTCTCAATTTCTTAAATCACATCCGTGATGTTAAAGAAGATAGCAATCATCAAACTGTCAGTAGCACTTCTCATTTACTGATTACCACCACAGAATAAAGATCCCGAAGTCTTTTCCAATTTCGTTTTCCTTTATAAAGCGAATTTCATCTCGTATTGTTCCACTTTAATAAAAATAGGAAAGAGAACTTTTATTTGTGTAAAAGCCCTTAGAAGAGCAGCCGGGTCAACTGCGAGCCCTCCAAACGAGAGGCTTGTTACCAGACTTGACAGCAATTAGTTTTCACATTTTCTGACTAACAATTAGTCATTCTGGACACAGAGGACTGAGATCGAAATAAAAAGGAAATAATAGGTCTTTAGCGAGATTCTGATTACGTAGCGGTTGCTTTGAAGTGAAAAACATAGATGTATAAATAGTATTGACTTATATAAATTCGTTTTAATTAAAACGTACATTTTATATCGTGAATTAATTTGCAATACGTCTATTGTAATATCTTTAGCAATGTTTGTCTTTTTTCTGAAATAGGTAAGTGAAAATAAACGTACACAACAAGTGATAAATAGACAATCTTAGTTGAAACTGAAATATTATCAAAACATGTGCTTTCTTTTTTAAATTATCCCTCTCGATAGTAGAATTTAAGTAAAAACAAACTGTTTATCAAGTCTGTTTTTCCTATATATACCTAATTTACAGACAAAAAAGTTGCGAGGATCCTGCTAATTAAACCGTAAGGCCGCGGCCTCGAATTTTGCGGGCAGCGGGGCGGCGGCGGCGGCGGCGCGGGCAACGCAGGCTAGTTCTGGAAACTCGCGGCGGCGCTATAGCGGCGTAGTGTTGTCGCTGAGATATTTGTTTTATTCGCGAACGAAATGTCTGAACAACGGAGACAACATCTTTTCGATTCAAATTTATTTCTTACACTCGTTTTATTGTGGGCAAATGAAGAAGTGAATACCTACTATAGGACAAGAAAAATAAAAGGCGAGTTTTATCGAAATTGTGAAGAACAGAGACAATGTCCCAACAAATAAATAACAAAGTAATAATTAGATTAATTATCAAAATACCTAACTCCAAAGTAATCAATATAATCTTAAAACATTTACAATTTCAGTTAAAATAGAAAGTAAAAGTATTAAAAATTGTAAAATAACATAAAAGAACAAGTCATAAAGAAAGGCAAGGATATTAAAGGAAGTGAACAAGGAAGAAGATAAAGAGGATAAAGATGACAGACAAGGAGTAAAGAAGCAAATAAAATAAATATTACGTATACGACACCTAAATAAATTGCACAACACTACAATGCGATTGCGCGGGCTGTCACCGTGTGCGTTACCCTAGCAAGAACAGCGAGAGGGATATGAACTATCAAAATAAAATATTATTATAATTATAGCTATAATTAAAATATTATTTTCACTATTAATTGCTACCTAATTGCTTCCTAAAAACCTAGTAGTCTGGATTCCGTAGCTTTTAAGGATAAATAGTCATGAACACCCACTATTTTATCATTGCAGAAGAAAAAAGTTATTCAAAACAAACTACATTCAAAATAAGTAAGAATATATATATTAAAAATCTTGAAAAATATAAATTTAACAATTATACTTCTTTATCTAAAGCTCGAAATTCATGTTAGTGCAAGTATAATTTAAAGTTTAAGTGTTTTAGTATACAAACAGCGCTTCAAATATACGTCGTCACTAAGCGTCACATCGTTCACACAATATAACCTGAGACTGATTTAAGTCATAGAATATACAATGCTCAGATTATAGAACCAAAAGGCAGATATAAAATTCGCAAAGAAAAGCAACGAATGATGTGAAGTCGCTTTTTCACTTTGTGTGCATGACAACCTTAATATCAACTAGCGGTGCACCGTATGGATACGTAATTCTTTTTGTGTAAGGTTGCCAAATGAAAAGTCATAATGTCCCGCAATTATGTAAATATTGTTCGTCATATTTTCAACGCGACGTATTTTTTTATAATTATCAATACACACTTACGTGCTTCAAGATTGAGTTTCTTTTATTATTTTTACTTTTTAAATGTAATTTCTTGTGTCGGGGGTTTTTTAAATTTTTAATTAAATTTTTTATTTTATACTTTTTATAGGTAAGAATATTCTCGATTAATTCATAAATATTCTCTTACTGTGCGCTTTCATTTCAGACCCCACACGAGTATATTTGCATACAAACGGCTATTCTTCCCCACTTTCACCCCCCACAACTTTTAAACGGCTCAACTGATTTTCATCAAACATATTTTAAAGCTAAAGCACATAAATGACAGACATTAATTTCTGTATTGTGCCCACATTTGGGATTTCAATGTTATAATTTTATTCTATAATATAATCCGATATAAATCCTACTTCCTACTATCCTATCTAACCTATCCTACTAACTATACAATAATTATTATAAATACGAAAGTTTGTAAGGATGTGAGTGAGTATGTGTGTGTGGGTTTGTTACTCTTGCACGCAAACACTACTGAACGGATTTTCACGAAACTTTGCAGTAATATAGCTTAGACATTGGAATAACATAATTTGTTAAAATTTATAGAGATTTTTGAAGGGACTGGTTCCCCGAAGCGAAGCGAGGGCGGGTTTACTAGTATCCCTATATACGAGTACATTGAGCGTACGGTATAGAGTACTATAGAGTATCGTAGTCGATATCAAGTCTTAAATTTTAAATGGAAAGTTATTTGTGATTTTGAATTATACACGGTATAAATAAAAGAACTTTTTGTGTTCGAATATACTTAGGATTTTTTTTTCTAAATCTACATCAACGTTAATGAGCAGACCCGCCATTCTGACGCACACGACGCGAGAGCGGTCACCGCTTGACGTTGTCAACCACCGCTCGTTACCCGCTCCTACACCGCCGCCGCGCCGCAGTTTTCGAGGGTCGGTCCATTTGATAACATGCAAAACATCTTGCGCGCCCGCGCCGCCGCCGCCGCCGCGCCGCTGCCCGCAAGATTCGAGGCCGCGGCCTAAATAGTCATCAATTCCGTCGTAGTACCTACATAACTATCTACAATACCGTTTAACATATTAAAAATGTATTAAGTAGGTATCATAATTTATGTTTTTATGAATGCATGAAGAAATTGCTTTATAATCAAAGAGTTGTAAATCTTAAACGGCTTTAAATTTGTGAAATGCTTATCAATGTCTGTAGCTGAACATAAAATAACATTATTAGATATAGTGTAACAAAAAACTATCTAAAGTTTTACTCATTTCCGCATTCACCCACAATTGACCGGCAAAATACTGATAAGGTTTCCCGTTATTTCCTTGTAAGTAAATAAATAAAACCAATATGACAGTTCCATAATAAATATAGCAGTAGTGGAAGTCATGTTGGAGCGTTCAGAAACGTTTAATTTGGACAGAATGATTGGCTCAGGTCCAACCAGGCACTGCCGACAGACCTTCGACGACGATATCAGATGCTCGCGGTACATGCTATTTTTCTCCGCAAGAATACAAATGTCTTGCCAAATTGTCTTCCATCGAAGTAGTCCAATTTAGAAAGCAATTTCCCAACCAATTCGTTTTGTAAGCGGATCAAGAGGCCAACGTTAAATATCGCTATTAAATCGCTTCCATTGAAAACGAATTGGGGTTTTCACTGCATGATTTATTCAAATGGCGCGCGCGGTAACGATAGGATTATAAAAACATAACTTTTTATCAAACCTGAAGTTGAGTGCCTTTTCGCCCAATATTAAAATAAATTGGAAAAAGGTATCAATGTATTTTTGGCGACCTCTTATTATCTTATCTTTAAGTTCAGGCCAACCACTTTTCTTGGTGTATTCTGCTGATACATCACCTCAGAAATCCTGTCACTTTTGTCTCCCGTTTTTTTTTATTTGAGTGATATTTACTGCGTAGCAATAAACAATAATGCGTATTTAATTGACTTAGATTATGTTGAATGCTGACCCGTCTAGAAGGACCAAAATGTTAAATGTGGTCCGTCTCTTAACGGATCAACTGTGAGTGGACTGTATATTTGTGGGTGTACAAGACTGTGTGAATAAACGTAACTTGACGTGTGACGGGTGTATTGTATAAACTAGCTGTATACTCACCGATGGCTCCTCGAACATTGGTTAGGAATGGATTATCTGATGCTGCGCAGACTTACACAGAGCCCGCTTCCCACCTTCTTGATAGTAGCTCCTATAATTTTGCCCGTGCAACCCGATGCTGGTGCGATCAGTCTTATACCGAAGTTTGATAAGCAACACGAGAATTTAATCCTTGTGGATTCGATGAATGTAACTATAGGCTCCTGCCCGATAGACTGGCTCGCCACGATAAATTCGATAAATACGACAAAACGATAAACTTGGATTAACAAATTGGCGCGCAACCTGCTAACGCCGCGAAAATGAGAGAACGACTGTGTGTGTATAGACAACGAAAAGCATAGACAATTTTAATAGTTTATCTAAACCATCAACAACAAACATAAATATACAAAAGTGAACAATTACGTTGACTCTGTTCTTAATTTATTATTTTTCAATGTTGAAATATTTCGATGCTGAAAGTAAGTTATAAGTCTAATAGGTATGTATTATTTCTTTCTTATGTTGTGGGAATCTATACGACCGAGCTTAATTGGTTTCATATGATTGAGTATGTTTTCATATTAAAAAATAAAAATGAAAAATGGTAGAAGCATTGGCGAGATACTTTACTACTGCTTTATTCACCATGCCACCACTTGTTACACCATAATTACCGAAATCTCCAAGTGTCTCGCTGTTCGGCTTGGATGTCTTGACACAAATGTGAGTGGTCAGGCAAAACCTACTTTACCACGCTGGCCAAGACGAATTAGCATTTTCACTCCGTTTATGATGATGATAATGATATGATGGTGGTCTCCTAATGACAACTTGAAAACGTATTACAGGGTTTTGAAGTCGAGCTATTAGTAATAGTGATCAACACTGAAAGAAGTTTGAAAAAAAAAAACGCAATAACAAGTAAAATTGCTGCAATGATACACAAATAGAAAAATATATTTTGTCCGTGTTCAAATAAGCTTCATTCATTACGTATGCAAGCCAAAGTAAGTAAAAAGTCAAACAAACAAACCTCGCAATTGCTTAACCCAAAGAAATAAAATGAAACTGCAAATAGAATGAAACTTTGCACAGCCATCAAAGGTACGAGTAACACACGCTTCCGCAGCAACATTTTCTTTTAATCCGAATAATTGCGCTTCGTTCATAATCGTAGCGCAAATTGTCATCGAGTTGGCAGACTCGCGTAGATGCTATCTCTACGAGAAACATAAAGGAGAGGTTATCTCGCCCCGAGGTAAACCTCGAGATCCTTTTGTACGGAAACTATTGGATATTACATATGCTACCTTACTACGAATGTATAAGAGCATAGAGTTCTGTGATTTTTGTAGTTGACATAGTTATTTAAAAGGCCAAGAACGATTGAAGCAAATGAATGACCGTTAACTATGAAAAATCATACGTCGTTTTCTGTCTTGTGAAGGTCGCATGGAGCCGGGCCTAGCTGTTATTATTATAGTAGTGTCATCATCATCATCTCAATCGATCATGGCCATTCATGGCTGGAGCAAGGGTCTCTTCTTCAGCGTATGTAAAAAGTTTTAATGCCTACATTAGTGACAGATGTTTCTATAAATTCACCCCTCCGAGGAAATTTGTTACAACTAGCGTACTTGTGGAAATATGATCAAAATATGTCATAGCTTAAAACTAAGATCATTCAATAAAGTAATATTTTTGCCTTTATATAAATACTAGTAAATCCGCCCTCGCTTCGCTTCGGGAAACCAGTCCCTTCAAAAATCTCTATAAATTTTAACAAATTATGTTATTCCCATGTCTAAGCAATATTACTGCAAAGTTTCATGAAAATCCGTTCAGTAGTTTTTGCGTGAAAGAACAACAAACCCACACACACACACTCACTCACATACATCCTTACAAACTTTCGCATTTATAATATTAGTAGGATAGTAGGAAGTAGGATAGGAAGTAGGATAGGAAGTAGGATATTAGTAGGATTCTTCGTTCATACTTTTCCACATAGTAAAGCAATAAACTACTGAGTGTTTTTTTCTGTTCAACACTGGTAAGCCGGGATTGGTTTCTTTTCTATAATAGTTTTCACTATCTACTTCTCTCGTATTTACTCCAATGTTATATTATTACGTTTAGAAGAAGCAAACATCATAATCTTATTTTTTATGAAATATTGAATAGTAGGTATATGTATTAAGCAATTGCTTGATTGTTATTGGAATCTCTTACCTTGACTTGTTGTTAAGTATGGGAAATGTTCGGGACTGTGCAATAGAGCGACCAAAGTTTTGACATGATTAAAACTTCCCTGCGATAGTTATCGCCTCGTTGGGGAATTGACCCCCGAGCCACACATTCATTTACCCTGTCCAATCCTATTGGACATTTGATAAAAGGGACTTAATTAAAACTTTGTGTAACAATACTGTTGACTAGATGACAAATGTATGTTGTTCTGAATTAAGCGAAGCCAAAATCACTTTACCTACTGAACTTGGGTTAGGTTAAATAAGTAGAAGCTTAAATTAGGAGTATTATGAACTGTATTTACGTCTAAGAATAATTAGATGGACCTACTTATGGAAGTAGCTTATGTCTTAAGCATTATGGTAGTAATAATGTGGGAAGCTTGTACCACAGAGAAGAGGTTGAATGAAATAGTCTAAAAACTGTAGGTATGCTAGAATAACTATAATTGGTCTGTCTGAAATACCAAACAATCTACATAATTATAGTGGAGTAGTAGTATTAGAAAAAACAAAAATCGCACAAATACTGAAATACCAAAATTACAATTCATATCAGAAATGAATTCAACAAATAATTTCAAGTGAAAGTTGATTAAAAGATACAAAACTTAATTAAGAGTGAAAGTCGATTAAGTCATACAATACGTTTCCCTAATGCCAATGACTTAGAAATGTTCGTCGCGAATATCCTCGAACACTTCGAGAAGCTCTCAAGTGATAAAACTCCAAATTGTCTTCTACATAATCGTGTTAAGCTAGTTCCACACGTGCGGAGTTGTTGTCGACATCGAAGACTGTAAATATACTTTGCGCGATCGAAGTTTGATTCGATATCCGAGCGAGCGGTGAGGTAGCCATCGCACGTTGCCAAAGCAAACTCGCGCGACGTGAGGTACATACACTCCAAGATCTTGCTAACTCGCCGAGGGACATATTGCTCACGTATTTTTAACCGACTGATTTTGTTATCTACCAGTCGTGTTTAATTTTTTGGCAGCTCACAAATGTTCACTACTAAAGTTAAATTTAATGGTGAGAATGATCGCAGGTTGCACTAGGAATATTTTTGTATTGTATTGCCTAGGGGTGGAATAAAGTGAGAAAGACCTAGTTGTTTTTATGTCCATCATTAGCAATTTATGCACCATAATTATGGACATCTTACGGACATAGGACTTATGGACATCTTACATAGGACAAGCTTCAAAAACATGTTGTCGACCAGATTCACTTTTTACAACAAAAGAAATAAGTGATTTCAACAAAGACAAACAGAGATAACTCAAAAACTACTAGCCAGGTTACGCTTTATTCAAACCATCTAGGACTCTAGGTGTAAAGTTCTCGTCAATGCAAATTAATGAAGCCCAATCACAAGGTAACTGCTGGAAATTGCTGAGGAGTTCCCTCGACTGTCTTTTGGCTTCATCGTCAGATCGTCTATAGACCTTCTTTAAATTGTATAGCTTTAAAGCACTTAAAAACACTGAAAACATTAACAAACACACTGGTCGCCCATATAATTTTCGAAAGTTCGTCTCAATTTCCCTGGGACGCTATCCTAGTGTTCTTATTATGGTACTTACCCTTGGAATATCTTATTTCCATTAAAAAAATTATTATCAAAATCGGCTCATAAACGACGAAGAAATTCGCGAACATACCTACATAAAAGAGCATACCGATATACGGTCGAATCGAGAACCTCCTTTTTTTGCAGTCAGTTAAATAAGCGGCTTTGATACCACTCATTACCATGCTTGCGCAGCTTCTGCTCTATTATCTGTGAACCAGCACATTCTTTTTTCTTTTTCTGAATTTTTCTTAGGAGCAGCCTAAAGACTTCTAATATTTACCACGTAATTGATTATTTTTATGTAATTAAATAAATAATCATTACGGTACTGATCACATTAATGACTTCACAATCAAATTAATGACTTCGTTCGAGTTTTTATTTTAGATAGTTACCTGTTTTGTAGCTCTTTAGTTATAATCCAGGATACTACTTTTCATCGGTCAGATAGGAGATAGGAGATTGTATGAAAAAATTTTGGTTCCAGTGTTTTTTGTGGAATTAAATAAAATACCTATCTTAATTCTATCGAGTATAAAGTACCTTTATAATTGGCGTGAAATAGGACAGTAATTCTATGTAAGATTTAAGTACAGCTATGCACATAGATCAAATAAGGGTTTCCTGTTTTCTACTCTGACGTACCTAAATAAAAAAATACTAGCTGTACTAAATCTACACGAACGTAGAGCCACAAGTAAAATGTAGGATTCTTTCTAGACCCGTCATTAGCACTGGGCTCGTTAAGCAAAGTGATTTTAGTTAGTTAACCTTTTAAATGAAATAATTAAATAGGTACTCCGAAATTCTTGTGTTACGTTACGCTCCTACACTAAATATATTCGAAATCTGTTTTTTTGGCCCACAACGCATCCGTTGTCGGGATTTCATTTTATGGATCAGACGACCGGAATAACTCGGGTAATGTTGATGATAATATAATATTACATTTAATGTCGTGAATAGAATCAGAACAGTAAGCAAGTAGATTTATAATTATTTTGTATATACGCGAACCTACAAGTGTAGGCGGACCTTCACAAATGATAATGCGAATTATTTGACACGTTCGTGGTATTCACAGCTGTCAAGGCTTCGATAATTCGTAATTCGTAAAATATGCAAACTTTCGAACGCACGTGAGCGAGCACGGTAAGAAAATACATAATGTATAAAGTTTTGATTACGTTACGGAGCATTTGAAATTTCAGTTTCACAATAAGAAACCGAAGTTTAACAAGTACTTGAATGAAAATGTCGTGCTGATGAAATGGTTACACATATATTATGATATCTACACACTTTATTTCAACAGCTACTTGAATTTTAGGTTGAGTAAATTACATTTCGCTTCAGTCCTTCACACTATCTTGTAGTTACTTAAGTAACGTTTTTGATAAATTGAATATTTTGAAATTTACATTTAATTTAAATTATCTATAGGCACCACATAATAGAGTATTTTTACACAAAGCTTCGATACTTTATACCATCGAAGCTATTTGATCCGATATGGACTACGCTAGCCGTTATGCCTGCGGCAGTTAGGTCAATTGAGGTGGTCATTAAAGGATATCGTTTGGCATCATTCCAATCAAATCTATCATCGGACGCTTCGTTAAACACCTACACTTGGCTCTAAATTGGTGCTAGAGCTTCAAATGTTTAAATCCGCTTTTCGAAATATTGCTATTTTTATTCGTAAACAGATTTACCCGATCAAAAGTCACGTTTACCAGTATTTCTTATATTTTGAAAAATTGCACACATCAGTCTTGCTTAAATTTAACCACATGACTAACACCACCTTTTGAATATACAGTAAAAAGACATACACAGTAAATAAAATTGGCCAAGTGCGAGTCGGATTCGTTTATGAAGGGTTCCTTAGCAGCAAGTAACAAATACTATAAAAATATTACACTTATATTCGAGTTGATTAAATGAAAGGTAAATTGCGGTTTACGACTTATGACGTATTAAAAAAAAAACTACTTAATAGATCTCGTTCAAACTAATTTTCGGTGAAAGTTTATATGGTAATGCACGTCATATATTTTTTTAGTTTTATCATTCTCCTATTTTAGTAGTTACAGGGGGGGGGGGGGACACATTTTACCACTTTGGAAGTGCCTCTCGCGCAAACTATTCAGTTTTGAAAAAGTGATATTAGAAACTTCAATATCATTTTTGAAGACCTATCCATAGATAGGTAGTATGGGTACCCCATTTGATTTGAGGAAAAAAAAATTTAGTTACATTTCAAAATTTTTTTTTCTATTTTTGTGTAAAAATCTTAAAGCGGTTCACAGAATACATCACCTTACCAAGTTTCAACAATATAGCTCTTATAGTTTCGGAGATAAGTGGCTGTGACATACGGATGGACAGACAGACTGACAGACATGACGAATCTATAAGGGTTCCGTTTTTTGCCATTTGGCTACAGATCCCTAAAAATGAGGTAAAACACAATTAAAATCAGCTAAATAGAGAACCTCCTCTTTTTTTTTAATTCGGGTATTTTTTTTATTTTTATACGGAAAACAACTTCAAGTAATTATGACTTTTCTGATATTACGAAATTAAGATAGAACCAGATAAAGTCACTGAAACTGGTTATAGACAATTTTTAAGTAACTAATTGTTACTTTTATGTTGCGCAAACCTTTTGTAAGTGTATATTTAATCAGTGGCATTTTCCATCGCAATAAACAAACAAACAAAAAAGTATTCGTAAACAAAAACCTTAAACAAAATTCTATTTTTAACGTAAGATAAAACTTCGAGCTTTCATTACAATTAATTAGCTGCTACCATTTCACCTCTACGACTGGAAAAAGGTCGTTCCCAAAAACTTAAGTGGCTAATTTCTGCACGTTTCTGTAATTGGTTAACTCTATCATTGGAAAAAAAACTTTTGAAAAGTTAGGAGTTCTTTAGGAAATCTACTAATTTAATAAAAACAAAAGGGTGTAAAGTTTCAAGTATTCTCAAAGGCAAAGAAACAACCATGATTGAATAAACGCGGTCTGATAAACCAATCCAATAATTCACCCCACAAATATGATCAGTATTTTAAAACGTGTAGCGGATGGGTAACCATCTGCTACACGTTTTAACTTAAGTATCGTCGTGTTCATCACATTTCTATGTAAATTAAATCAATGTCTATATAAAGGGCGATGGCGAACTCCTGATTGCATGTTCCACACGCAATTCGGCAATAAACTTGCAACTACGGAACTAAAATTTCAACGCAACTTTATTTTTATCGAAGGAAGTCGTTAGACGCTATCTGAACCACCTAGCGCGTATTAACATACATAATTATAGGTAGTTTAACAATTGGAGCTTTGCCAACTCGATCCAAGTTGTACCACTATTACAGTTTTTAGGTTTCAGCGCTACGGAAAACAATTTCGCAGTATTTCGTTGTCACTAACTCTATCTTTGCGTTATGAATGATACGGATCGTTTTGACCTGTCGGCCTATAAAATAGCACAACTGATGTCGTGCTTATCGCGTCCTATTTGTTTTATTTTTTTGCCTCGACTTTATTTAACATTTTCATGCGCATTTTTTGCTGTGGTAGACTATTATTTGATAACTATGAGTTCTCGTTTAGTCAGATATAATATTTTAATCACTCTGATACTAAGACTAAATTAGGATAGGTAATGCATGCTGGAACCTTCATCTCCCCTTGCTTCACGTCGGGAAACCTTACCCCTTACACCCTATAATTTGCTAACTTTACTATCTATAATTAATGCAACAGCATTTTTTATGATGTTATGTATGTATTATTGAACTAAGAAGTAAGAAGTCGGAAAATATTATGGAGATCGGCAAAATAAATAATATTGATAAATAGTAATAATATGTATAATAAACTATTATTGTTATCTAAAGATTGAATTTAATTCGGAGAAATACTGTCGTATTTGTTTGAGGTTTCTATCAATTTACTACAAGAACTATTTATGAGATAATACCACAGTAGGTGGACTATTTTTCTGACACATAAGGTTCTACAGAATGAAACAATGAGACTGTATATTTCCCTTTACTGTCAAGTACAAGGGCAGTGTAGCTGACACTTCGATTTAGTACCTACCGACCCTTGGTTTGATAAAAGTCCTTTCACTGGTTCACCGCGTATTTAAGTATAAGGACTGAATACTAGCATTGTTTATTTGAAATTCTTTCAAAACACGTGGAAGGTTGCCTTTGTTAAACAATTTACAAGATTCATAGGATTCCATAAAGCAATAAATACTGTATCGTATATTATACCCTCTTCAGTGAGACGATAGAAATTCTTTGTTTGATGTTTTTGACATCGTGTCTGTAATGTGAAGGTTATTTTATTATTTACAATCCGCAATGTGTTTCCCAATTCACATTTGACTAGCTTGTTCTACGGCCTGTATGCTTAAAAAGAGTATTCAAAGTCTAAAGTCCAGAGGTGGAATATACATTGTCATATTGATGAGGAGAACGGTCATCACTTTTACCATGCTACAAGGATATTGAAGATTCATCAATTTTATATTTTTATGTAATGATCATCTAAGTATTAGGATCAGTATTTTGAATAGGGATTATTGTTTAAGTTAAAAAAAAGTAAGGCAACAAACCGGAACTCAACAATTGAAAGGCCATAAATATTCGATTCGAACTGGCGGGATCTCACGTCAACTGACTTGGATATTTTCATATTCGTCATGTCATACTTAATAATTTTATTGTTGTGTCAAAATAAGTTATTAATACTGTTGTGTTATTTTATAATCAAGTTTTGCTTAAGTAAAAGAAACTATTATGGTATAATGTATAATTGAAATAATTTGAGACCTCTTTAATAATTTTATTGATCCAGCATCTGGTTAAGATGTGTAACTACGTGTACTTACTTAGTACCATTCCTACCGTGTAATAATTGTTTTAAACTGTTGAACTCCAACGACATCTATGCATGTCGAGAATGCATAGTACCGCTTATATACCTGGAATCCAAAGGGTTAAGAACAATACATTGTGCTCCGGATAGGAAGGTGTGGAGCCGGTTACACTTTTTTAGAGGCGACCATCTCAGTCCTCAGGGGTAGCAACGCACCCGTGACCGAATTAGAACGAGACTCAGACTAATAATAACTAACTGGACTATTACTAACATTAACTAACAGTACTAATTATCTGTGTGCTGTATCGTCCCTGTCCTCACACTTATTAACAAACTAACCAACTAATATTCTACACCATCTACTAACTGGAGTAACCATCCTAGTCCCTTTGAGTCTAGTTCTAGGTCGGTCACAGTTGTTATGGGCGGCAGCGGAAGGGTGGTGCTGCATGCTCGTTTGCTATCTTAATTCCATAAAAAAATAAGTTCTCATCTATTACGAGAAGGTATATGAACTTTACATACCTTAATATCATAGATATAATTTAAACCCGGGTTTAGTTTTCAAAAAGTTACAAACACCAGTTTGTAATTAAATTTATCAACATAGTTTAAGGATATAACTAGTGATTCAGTAGCAAGTTTAGATTATTTTCCATACTTAAATGGTCATTGTTCTTTTCAGGACTTTTTAAATTTTTCATGGATAAGTCACCTTAGTAGACGTCCGCTAAGAACAGATATTGTTTTACTCTATCCCTAAGGGGGTAAAACGGAGAGTGTACGTTTGTTTGAAAATCAGTCAAAAGTGCTTCCAAGCAGGCCAAGCCACGGGCAGTAGCTAGTAATAAATATGACCGATAGATTGATTGGAAGTAATAACGCTTGACAAATATATCTACAAAACATGAAATTTTTCAGTGCAAGAAATGACATCGTTTGATTTTGCAACGTAAAAAGAAATGGAGGATGGAGTCCAGACAGGAAAGTAAATTCAGCAATTCATGGGTGAAACAGCCTATGGCGGCAAATGAAGACGTCGTCGAGGTGACATTTTCCGGGCGTTGAAACAAAATGACCGTTCAGCGCCGTTCGGCGGTATGGTATTGCGGTCCCCAGTTTCGTCCCCATAGACTGTATGTTAGGATTTTTATTTCGGTTTTCGAGTGCCGACATTTGGTTAACTTAAATTTTAGTTTTTATTATTTAGTAGCCACGTGTTGTATTTGCTAAAAATACTATGTTAACCATGTTGTTAATAGATCTGATGTTGGTAAAATTTTGAGATTTTACCTAATACTTTTCTAACTAATGCATTCGACTGATTACCATTTGATGAATGTTTGCGAATATATTTTAACAGAGAGACCACCTATTAGAGGGTTAAATGAAGTCTTATTTTATTGTAATTTGGGCAAGGACAACATTTTTTGAAATTTTTTCACTACAGAACGTACGACCTGTATTGCACAATGATGAAATAAGTTTAAAAAAATGGCGACGAGCTAGACCGATTTTATAAATGCTTAAAACCATTAAGAATGTTCGATAGCTATGCCTTCGAACTGTTAAAGTTTTCAATAATTCAGAATTGTGTGTTATGTAATTCCTTAGTGAAAACCAACAATTTGTTGATCAGAAAGAAAGCCACTCAGTAAAGAGTCGATCAACGTCGTGTTTCTTTTGGCCTAACGAAGTCGACGCTAACGAATCCTTTGTATCTCATATCCTGTTGTATTCTGAGGCCGGCACACCAACAGTCAAATATAATCGGAACTCGTTTTCTTTATCACTAGTTCTCTAGGAAATGAATTGAAATAATATATCAACCAAACGTAATATTATTTTATTTATATGGCTCACTGCTAGTACCTTTATAAATGGCGTGTTCCGATCTCTAAAAACTTAAAATAACGACTGCGAATAGTATCTATTTAGGTATTAACAAATTAATTAATAATGTAAGTAAGTACCTATTTTATAGTTATATCAATATTAAAACGCTTTTGTCTACCTAACTTGTAATTGAACCGAAGTCAATGAGGGTAACCGCGTGTGAATTTTCCGCTAGAGGCGCTAGTGAAAAGGGAGGTCTGTCTGTCACTTTTCGCTTGTCTGAATTTCATTTGTCACTGTTTATGTATGGGCGGGCTTTGACAGCATGACCGCACTCTGCAGTGGCGCCAACTGGTGAGCACAAAAACGGTTACCCTCATTGAAGTCATTCATTCGTAGGCATACGTACACTAGGCACATATACACTAGGATTACTTAGATTACTTTATAGTAATACACAACCAGACCGAGAACAGAAAGGAGATGTTTCAAATCCGGCCCACAATATGTACAGTACCTCGAAAAATCGAGAAAAATCCATGGAATTCGGGAAAAATAAAGATAAATTACCTAAATGCATACTTTTCTGGTACAAAAATTGTATTTATCATTTAATTTTATCAAGTTTCAACATGGCGTCTTACCAATTTGTCATTGATCATAGATCACGAACTGTCTACTGTCACTTTAAAATGACAGAAATGTAGGTACAGTGTGCCCAACTTATCTCTGAAATGGCAAAAATTGGAACTAACGAAAAGTCATTCATAAGTACGTTGTGGTCATTCATCTGTCAGTTACAAGTGTGCAATGATTGGTCAAATGAATGTCAAATGCGTCCGACAGCGCCTCTTTCGTTTCAATCTTAAGTTGGGTTTACTATACATATGTCAAACTTCAATCAAATCAACCAACGTGACATGTGATGACAGCTTACCGCCATGACGGATTTTTGTTTTTGTGTTGCAATTTCAATTGTATATATTTGTGTTTTACCAAAAAACTAAACCAATTTGAAGTGATTGGATAGTTAAAAACTGTTTGAATTGCGATTCTCTATATTTTAGTATGGTGTACAAAGAGGTGGCCGGGGCTCCATACATTTTGAAACAACTCCTTTAAACAAATTAATATACTTTCTGCCTTGTTGGCTCTCCGAGAGCACAGCGCGGTATATAGAGAGAGCTCATTTTGAAATATAATAAGTGATATATGTATGTTACGTATTTCACGATGAGATAAGGTTCACAAAGATGCAATTTGTAAACGAACGAAAGTTACTGAAATAGCTCTCAGAGTTAGCCGGCTGAAGTGGCAAAGGGCAGGCTACATCATTCGAAGGACGGACAATCGATGGGTCAGAAAAGTCTTCCAATGGCTATCACACTTCGTTAGAAGTAGGTATTTAAGGAAGCTCTCTTAGTGGACTGAGATGCTTTGATGAAAACAGCCCCGTTGTATTGCTGCTGTGTTCATCAAAGAATTCATCAAAGCACCTGGTATAATCCACCTGTCGAAGTATAGATGAAACTTGGTAAGTCTGGTAGATATAATCCAGCACACTACGACTGACAGTCCAGTAAATACCAACAGATAGTATGCTACACAGATCCTCAGTGGTTGATGATGTTTCAAGGGGAACGTAGATTAAAGTTTGTCTACGTGTTAAATGTTTTATTTCAGTTATACGAGCGTAGGTACCGTGCGGCGTGAGCTTGGTTTGCGATACACGTTCTATTTGCTCCTCGTCCTGTTAGGTTTCCAATACATTTGACGCGTACCGGATCGGGACTACCTACGTGTACGCGTTAGTAATGCATACCGTTATTTCTCTCTTCTATATTTTATTAGCGAATGAACGGTGCAATTAAATATTTAAGCAAGATATAGAAAACTGTTTCAAAATATAGCATTAGTACCTACTAAACATGTTTCTGACATATTTGAGTACATTTCGGATTGATTTTTTGCTTCACAATTTATAGGTTACGCCTTGGTACACACACACAAAAAGAATAAGGGTAGGGTAAGATTAGGTATGTAATACTAAAATAATTTCAATTTACATTTATAAATAAGATCATTTTCAAAATTTCTACCAAAACGCTACTATATCATGCTTGTTGTCATTCACAACAAAGGGTATTGAAACTGATCGTCTGACAATGTCTGTCACTGATAGTTTAGCGTACTTTAGTATAATGCCACCATAGAGATAGGAATATACCTACTTTAGATAGAGACGTCCTAATCCTTAACCTCATATGAAATTAGCTGGTTGGTGTGTAGCAGGCCGGCCATTTGTTATTCACCCTTACAAATGACATCTTATGTCAAACAAATAGTAAAAAACCCATATATTAAAAAAGGCATTGATACGAGGTGTTGTGGTGTCCTTTAAAGATAGAAAAACACATTTAAACACAATGAAGTGCTGTATACTACAATGCGGAGCCCGGAAAAACAAATTACACCCAAGATTAACTTTATATAAGTTAGTACCTATCAGTTTTCGTATTTTGTTGAATATCTGAATGAAATTGATATATGTTTTTGCTGCATGAAGATCTGTGCGAGGGTTACGTAGGCCTGTTAATGTTTTGTTGGGTTTTACATCATTATTTTATATATTTGAGTAGCCGGTTTGTTTACATTTCAATGACACTTAGGGTAGAAAGTGTTAAAATATCGATATATCGATAATTTAAAATGACGCTGAAGAAAGTTGAAATAATTGTTTTTATTCAATAGATTACCTTCAAATAAATCATTACGAAAGAAGTGGCTAAAAATAATTGGGCCAGAAAACATAAATCCTGGCCTTAACTATTTGTATGTGTGCTCATTACATTTTATTGAAGCAAGTTTCAACAGAACGCTTAATGTGGTAAGGTTACACGACGACGCTGTTCCTTCTATTTTGGTGAGCTTTTCTTACTTTTTATAGAACAAGAGAGTCTTACACAAGTTTAAAATTAGGTCTGTATGTTATTTAATTGAACTAAGTTAATAGAGTAGAAGAACCCTAAACTGAGGGGAAGTTGGCCACCGCGGCACCGTTCAGTAATTATTGAACACTTGAAATTTCAATGTTTTTAGTAAGGAATTTAAATTAATATGACAGTATAAAAAAAACTAGAGCCATTGTCAAAGAACACCCCTTGTCATAGCTCAGTCAGGTGATCTTGGTATTGTCTTACAGCGATCTTTTGGCGTATGGGTGACAGAGACAGTGCCTTACCTGTAAGGCAAAAGCCAAAACATCCACCAACGCCAAAAGATCCTTGTACGACTGTATCTTTATGTGACATAATTCTAGGTATCAGTTGTTAAGCTTATAATATATGTATATTAGCGATAGCGATAGCGATTTATTGATTTTCATGTTTTGTACCAATTCATAAATTATTATTTAAAATTCATTATAAAGTTATCGCTTAAATATTATGATTTTTTTATGTATGAGATAGATTGTTTTAGGATTATATTTTTTTTCTAGTTGACTTACCTACTTATTTACTACACTTAATAATGTTTTAAAAGACCTTACTAAAATAAATTGTCACAGATTCCTGCCAAAACCAATGTATCTCATTTTCCAATGCCACAATCAACACGTTTTATGGAAGTGGAACTGTTACAGGACAGTCAAAATCAAGATGCACAAATTGTGGATGTACGTACTGTTTTTGTACTGGAGTAGATTTTCTGTAATGTCTTAAATTCTTTTTAATATACTCAAGCACCTGACTTACATCTGCCTACCTCGAATGGTTATGTTACCTTCTCACACTGACCCGACTTCAAACATATCGGTAAGGTGCCAATCGATGTGCATGCTTGTACACTTATGTTGCAATTCATTGGAAACTGCTTTCTTGTTTTGGAAGTTCAGTATAATCACTTGTTTATAAATTAATTATGGAAATGTTACAGCTATCAGACATAACTAACATTTCCAATTTGCCAATGCCACAATCAACACGTTTTATGGAAGTGGAACTGTTACATGATAGTCAAAATCAAGATGCACAAATTGTGGTTGTACGTACTGTTTTTGTACTCTAGTAGATTTTCTGTAATGTTTTAAATTCTTTTTAACCGACTTCAAAAAAGAAGGAAGTTTTCAATTCGACCGTATACTTATATGTATGTTTTGTCTATGTTGTATTTCGTCGTTTATGAGCCCGATTTTGATCATTCTTTTTTTATTTGCATTTGGATATTCCAAGGGTGGTACCATGATAAGGACACCAGGATCCAATGATGGCATCTTAGGAAAATCGAGGGGAACTTTCGAAAGTTGTAGGGGTGACTAATTACTCATGGGGGTGACAATTTAATGAAAGTCTGGAGTCGATCCTATGAAGCCAAAAGATAGTCGAAGGAACTCCTCAACTATTTACAGCAATTACTATATGTTTGGGGTTGATTAATTTGTAGCAACGGGAACTTTATCTAGATGGGTTGAATTGAGCCTTTTGGTGAGTAGATTTTGAGTTATCTCTGTTTCTCGATGTTGAAGTCTTTTTATAATTATTTCTCTGTTATCCTATCTGCCCAAAGCTTCTCTTGAAGAATTCGCTAGTTAGCGATACGATCGCTTTTTGTGCCCAATTAATAAATATGCTGTAATACTTTTATTTGAATTTTTGTAATTATGCTGTACATTATAGGTATAGCCTTAAACAAATAAATTAAAATTTGTGTACATAGACACATGTTTTTTATTTACATTTCGGTCCCATTTCCACAATATTAATACACTAAGGGTTATAACACAATCATGGGTGATCGGATGAAAATTGTCAGTCATATCACACAGCAGTACTATCTTCACCCTTACCTTTTATTGAATAAACTCTAAAATTAAATTCAGCGTAGTGCTACATATGACTTATTTATTTATGTAAGTATCTATCGCGATTTTTCTGGATTCAGCGGGTACATTCAGAATCAGTAAAAGTGGCATTATTTAGGAGTAGGCGGACTGGTTAATGGAAGGATGGATTTTTAATATTGGATATAAAACTTAACATAACTTCAAGCCTGTATTTGGACCTAGTTAGGTATATACAATACAGCCAAATAGAGATATGAGTATTTTACTGTCGATGGTTAAACTTCGGTTATGGAACTCTATTTTGATAATTTTACATTATGCATATAATAAATAAAGGCCTTAACTACCTAAATTTCCTAACTGGAACAAGACAAATAGTTTGGCGGCTGTGTTAAGCAAGAGGGTGGTACCTAATTAACTGGCAGAGTTTAAAATACTATCGCTGAGATCGTCTAAAAAGGGGGATCAGTCATTGTGTCCTCGTTTGTTGTTCAGCAGATCATCATGATAGCTGGTTTTTACAAAATATTTTTGGTTGACATGACATGACAAGTTCATCGCAGTAGGTATCAAAATTAATATTAATATCGCTGAGAAGACGAACGACATGTATTATTGCTGTTATATCGTTAGTCATTAAACTAAATATCGATAGTGTTTCCGTCCACGTAGTGCGCACAACACTAGTAGAATCGGCCATACTTTATTCACTAAAATTTTGACAGGCATTGACAGGCTCGCTATTTTTGCTTTAGTGTCTAATCCATAGTCCTTATAGATCAATGAATGCCACCAACTTATCTGTTCAGTAGAAAAAAATGGAACTAAAAAAAGACAACGTCAATTTTGAAATTTTATGTCCGCTGTCAAGTCTTTGAAGTGCGTGTGCTCTATGTGTTTTAATTCGATTTTAATTGCAAAAAGTGATTAAAAATGCCCTATCAGCATACCAAATTTCATCTAACTAAATGCATTATCCGTTTTTGCGTGATTTACAGGTGGTAGAGCCTAGAGTTCGCCCGGGGTAGTACCACCGCCCGCCAAGGTACTCAGTACCATTCCTACCGTCATAATAATTGTTTTTAAGAGCAATTGTGTTCCGGATAGGAAGGTGTGGAGCCGGTTCACTTTTTTAGAGGCGACCATCTCAGACCTCAGGGGTAGCAACGCATCTGTGACCGAATTGGAACAAGACTCACACTAATCATTACTAACTGGACAATACTAATATTAACTAACAGGACTAACTATCACTAACAGTCCCTGTCCTCACACTTATTAACAAACTAACCAACTAATATTCTAACACCATCTACTAACTGGACTAACCACCCTAGTCCCTAAATTGGGTCTTGTTCTAAGTCGGTCACATTTGCCATGGGCGGCAGCGGAAGGGTGGTGCTGCATGCTCGTTTGCTACCTTAATTCCATAAAAAAAAAAAAAAAAAAAAAAAAAAACTCGATCCAAGTTGTACCACTATTACAGTTTTTAGGTTTCAGCGCTACGGAAAACAATTTCGCAGTATTTCGTTGTCACTAACTCTATCTTTGCGTTATGAATGATACGGATCGTTTTGACCTGTCGGCCTATAAAATAGCACAACTGATGTCGTGCTTATCGCGTCCTATTTGTTTTATTTTTTTGCCTCGACTTTATTTAACATTTTCATGCGCATTTTTTGCTGTGGTAGACTATTATTTGATAACTATGAGTTCTCGTTTAGTCAGATATAACATTTTAATCACTCTGATACTAAGACTAAATTAGGATAGGTAATGCATGCTGGAACCTTCATCTCCCCTTGCTTCACGTCGGGAAACCTTACCCCTTACACCATATAATTTGCTAACTTTACTATCTATAATTAATGCAACAGCATTTTTTATGATGTTATGTATGTATTATTGAACTAAGAAGTAAGAAGTCGGAAAATATTATGGAGATCGGCAAAATGAATAATATTGATAAATAGTAATAATATGTATAATAAACTATTATTGTTATCTAAAGATTGAAGTTACAAACACCAGTTTGTAATTAAATTTATCAACATAGTTTAAGGATATAACTAGTGATTCAGTAGCAAGTTTAGATTATTTTCCATACTTAAATGGTCATTGTTCTTTTCAGGACTTTTTAAATTTTTCATGGATAAGTCACCTTAGTAGACGTCCGCTAAGAACAGATATTGTTTTACTCTATCCCTAAGGGGGTAAAACGGAGAGTGTACGTTTGTTTGAAAATCAGTCAAAAGTGCTTCCAAGCAGGCCAAGCCACGGGCAGTAGCTAGTAATAAATATGACCGATAGATTGATTGGAAGTAATAACGCTTGACAAATATATCTACAAAACATGAAATTTTTCAGTGCAAGAAATGACATCGTTTGATTTTGCAACGTAAAAAGAAATGGAGGATGGAGTCCAGACAGGAAAGTAAATTCAGCAATTCATGGGTGGAACAGCCTATGGCGGCAAATGAAGACGTCGTCGAGGTGACATTTTCCGGGCGTTGAAACAAAATGACCGTTCAGCGCCGTTCGGCGGTATGGTATTGCGGTCCCCAGTTTCGTCCCCATAGACTGTATGTTAGGATTTTTATTTCGGTTTTCGAGTGCCGACATTTGGTTAACTTAAATTTTAGTTTTTATTATTTAGTAGCCACGTGTTGTAGGTATTTGCTAAAAATACTATGTTAACCATGTTGTTAATAGATCTGATGTTGGTAAAATTTTGAGATTTTACCTAATACTTTTCTAACTAATGCATTCGACTGATTACCATTTGATGAATGTTTGCGAATATATTTTAACAGAGAGACCACCTATTAGAGGGTTAAATGAAGTCTTATTTTATTGTAATTTGGGCAAGGACAACATTTTTTGAAATTTTTTCACTACAGAACGTACGACCTGTATTGCACAATGATGAAATAAGTTTAAAAAAATGGCGACGAGCTAGACCGATTTTATAAATGCTTAAAACCATTAAGAATGTTCGATAGCTATGCCTTCGAACTGTTAAAGTCTTCAATAATTCAGAATTGTGTGTTATGTAATTCCTTAGTGAAAACCAACAATTTGTTGATCAGAAAGAAAGCCACTCAGTAAAGAGTCGATCAACGTCGTGTTTCTTTTGGCCCAACGAAGTCGACGCTAACGAATCCTTTGTATCTCATATCCTGTTGTATTCTGAGGCCGGCACACCAACAGTCAAATATAATCGGAACTCGTTTTCTTTATCACTAGTTCTCTAGGAAATGAATTGAAATAATATATCAACCAAACGTAATATTATTTTATTTATATGGCTCAGCTAGTACCTTTATAAATGGCGTGTTCCGATCTCTAAAAACTTAAAATAACGACTGCGAATAGTATCTATTTAGGTATTAACAAATTAATTAATAATGTAAATAAGTACCTATTTTATAGTTATATCAATATTAAAACGCTTTTGGCTACCTAACTTGTAATTGAACCGAAGTCAATTGAAGTCATTCATTCGTAGGCATACGTACACTAGGCACATATACACTAGGATTACTTTATAGTAATACACAACCAGACCGAGAACAGAAAGGAGATGTTTCAAATCCGGCCCACAATATGTACAGTACCTCGAAAAATCGAGAAAAATCCATGGAATTCGGGGGAAATAAAGATAAATTACCTAAATGCATACTTTTCTGGTACAAAAATTGTATTTATCATTTAATTTTATCAAGTTTCAACATGGCGTCTTACCAATTTGTCATTGATCATAGATCACGAACTGTCTACTGTCACTTTAATATGACAGAAATGTAGGACGGAGTTTTGTTTTTGTGTTGCAATTTCAATTGTATATATTTGTGTTTTACCAAAAAACTAAACCAATTTGAAGTGATTGGATAGTTAAAAACTGTTTGAATTGCGATTCTCTATATTTTAGTATGGTGTACAAAGAGGTGGCCGGGGCTCCATACATTTTGAAACAACTCCTTTAAACAAATTAATATACTTTCTGCCTTGTTGGGACTCTCCGAGAGCACAGCGCGGTATATAGAGAGAGCTCATTTTGAAATATAATAAGTGATATATGTTACGTATTTCACGATGAGATAAGGTTCACAAAGATGCAATTTGTAAACGAACGAAAGTTACTGAAATAGCTCTCAGAGTTAGCCGGCTGAAGTGGCAAAGGGCAGGCTACATCATTCGAAGGACGGACAATCGATGGGTCAGAAAAGTCTTCCAATGGCTATCACACTTCGTTAGAAGTAGGTATTTAAGGAAGCTCTCTTAGTGGACTGAGATGCTTTGATGAAAACAGCCCCGTTGTATTGCTGCTGTGTTCATCAAAGAATTCATCAAAGCACCTGGTATAATCCACCTGTCGAAGTATAGATGAAACTTGGTAAGTCTGATAGATATAATCCAGCACACTACGACTGACAGTCCAGTAAATACCAACAGATAGTATGCTACACAGATCCTCAGTGGTTGATGATGTTTCAAGGGGAACGTAGATTAAAGTTTGTCTACGTGTTAAATGTTTTATTTCAGTTATACGAGCGTAGGTACCGTGCGGCGTGAGCTTGGTTTGCGATACACGTTCTATTTGCTCCTCGTCCTGTTAGGTTTCCAATACATTTGACGCGTACCGGATCGGGACTACCTACGTGTACGCGTTAGTAATGCATACCGTTATTTCTCTCTTCTATATTTTATTGGCGAATGAACGGTGCAATTAAATATTTAAGCAAGATATAGAAAACCGTTTCAAAATATAGCATTGGTACCTTTTTTTTTTTTTTTTTGTTGACGAGGGGGAAACCTTCAAAAGGTACCCGGTGCCGTGGGAGCGACACAGGGTGATGTGGGATTTTTACCCACTAAAACCCCCCCGGTGGCCTTCCTCAGCGCTTGTGGAGAACTCCGGGATCTCCAAAAGGAACACAACCGGAGTCCTCCAAGCGCGGCGCCCTTATATTCGGGCTCTTCCCGCGAGGGACTAAGGCCCCATCGCTTGCCAGCGCCTTACAACGGTATGCGGCCACACATACCGTCGTCCTTCCCGGGGTTGCTGATGGACGGTTCGAGCTCCCACTCTGGCCGCCCACAACCCCGAAAGTCCCCTTTTAGTCGCCTCTTACGACAGGCAGGGGATACCGAAGCTCGTATTCTGGTTCCGAGCTACAGAGACATAGCATTGGTACCTACTAAACATGACTGACATATTTGAGTACATTTCGGATTGATTTTTTGCTTCACAATTTATAGGTTACGCCTTGGTACACACACACACAAAAAGAATAAGGGTAGGGTAAGATTAGGTATGTAATACTAAAATAATTTCAATTTACATTTATAAATAAGATCATTTTCAAAATTTCTACCAAAACGCTACTATATCATGAACTGCTTGTTGTCATTCGCAACAAAGGGTATTGACTGTTCGTCTGACAATGTCTGTCACTGATAGTTTAGCGTACTTTAGTACATAGTATCTCAATGGTTTAGCGGTTCATGGCGTCATGGGCTTTGATGGCTATTTGAGGTCACATGATAGTGAGCATTATTTTTTAATAAATTGATTTTATTTAAGTAATGTATTATGGTAAAATAGGTTGAAATTAGCTGAACTGTTCAAATTATAATTAAAATATCGTCAATACCGTATCTGAAATTGCATATCAACATCCCTATTAACTAAGAAAGTTTTTACAAAAATAAATGAAAATTATTATTATTATTTTGAACTTTATGTCTGATTTCAAAGCTATTAAAGTGAACCGTCTTGGGCCATATTATTATATAGAATAGCCGGCCAAGAAGATAGAAGATAGGTATCTTTATGTAATTTTGGTAGAGATGGTTTATTCACTCTTCATCTTACTGAAGATGGTAAGATAGTAAGTAGAGTGGACAGACCGATGACTCTTTGTGCACGTTTTCGTAAACAGAACCGACGTCAGTACGAATATGGGAGCTATTCTAAACATTCCGTTTAATCCCCGTCACCCGAGATATATCGCACGGAAACATGGTATGCAAGGCGTGTTCTATTTATTTCACGTACACGTTTCCAATTCATCAACCGCATACCGACCAAAGTCATTGAATGACTATTGGAAAACTACTCGTAGTTCACCGTAGTGGAATTAGAATTTATTTTGTTGAATTAATAGCTTTTGTCGGTTACAATGAATTTTGAAATAAAGCATTGAATGATTGATCACCCTCAAGATGTTTGACAAAGGTTTCCCAAGGGGCAATTACATTCAATACATACAATTCAAAAATGCTTATTGTTTTAAATTTATAATTATATAAGTAATTATATAATTATTAAATAATTCTATACGTTTAATAAACCTGTAACTGGTCGCTGACTGCACATGGAAGATATATGAAATAAAACTATTACATAACACAATAGAACCCAAAACAATGACTTTATTAGAATTTTAGTCTCTTTGTCTATGGAATATTGCAGATTCGCAGCGGAAATTTAAAGCACAAAGTACCGTAAGTAAATTTTACTTACAAGCTAAACCGAGCTGTGATCTTAGATAATAAAGTTAATTTTAGCACGATATAGTAATTCAATATTGCCGGGGACTCAAATATAGGAACACTTCTTGTGTTTTAATAAAAATACTCTAATGCGTAGATAAGGTACCTACGAGCAGATAAGGTGAAGCTTTACACCGTGATATTCAAAAGTAGAAGGTAATTATTTTTATTTCACAATAACTTTCCGAATGCGATGACTCACAATCTTGCGCCATAGTAGCGTTAAACGTTTAACGCAACTATCTCCGAATTCTACAGAAGTTTTCTGAAGATACATGGGCATGGCAAATAAACTGTATTCACTGACCCAGAAACTTGTGACAGGCGTTGTTGAGTAATAACTGAACAACAGAGACCGACTGGTTCAGTACTAGAAGTACAGAAATGATTGTAACAAATTGCTTTTGCGGTAATAATCTAGTGATCGGTTCTTGTTGATGTTATCTAGATTCATGTTATTGGTTTCTCAAACACAAATATTATGAGTCTGTTTGTAATCCTTTTACCGGTTCTTCGTATTCAAATGTCAAAAACGTACGTAATTTTTAGTTCACGAAAATATAAACTGTTATGTGTGTCTATGATCTCTTCTGCGTGTCTCTCAAGATAAGTTTGGACGTTAAAAAATGGCATCGAACACAAGAGGGTCGAAACCTACACCCAGTCACCCACCATAGTAGTTTCTTCAGGACAACTAATATGGTTACTAGGAATTAACCAATTTTAAAAGTAAAAAAAAAAACATCCAACAAACTTACGCAATGAGAGTTGCACTTTTCACTTTGAATTTACGGCCTGTTCCTGTCATTGTGAATGATTTTGTCAGGATTTTGGGCGTTGTGGATATGCCGAAACATCTATCGACTACATTCTGCATAACTCCTGCCTCTCATACGTTATGTGAGCAAGGTATGCAAGGCGTGTTCCAATTGCTTCAGAAGCTGTTTGATTTCTAATGTATCTCTATCTTGCTGTACTCTACCAAGAATTCTGTATATAGCTGTAGTCTAAAGTAAACGTACCTGTGGATTTTTTTTTAGCAGAAAGGAAGATTAATATAATACAATGGCGGATTTTCATACTTAAACTTACCTAAAGCAGCACCAGCGCAGGTAGTAATAAAGTGAGGTGATGTAAGGCAAGGTTAGAGAAAAGAGGTTAGAAAATAAGACGAGATGAGATGAGGTGAAAAAAGAAGCAAAAATTATTTTTACTTGAGTCGCCAAGAGTATGGAATTGCCACTCCCCGCTAAAAACAAAATTAGGTGTGCTCAAAGTTAAATTTACTTAAGGAATTTTAAATTCTGGTCGTCAATATAAAATGAACCTTAATCATAGGGGCAGAAAGCTGCCATTTGTGTGCGTTTCCATTAAAACAATTTCCATATCGAACGCGAACGAAGTAAAATTCGGGTTACATTTCAGAAGTCGATCGCCATGAAAATAATATTGAGTAAATTTTTTATATTGCCTGCTAAAATCAGATTTGCAAAAAAATATTATAAAGTGGGTACTAATTGAGTTCGGAAGTTAAACATTGAAGAAATTTGTGATTTACTTTGATGTAGAAGTAGCTTTGCTGGAGAAGTAAATATTATAATTAATTTGTTTGAAATTTGAAAATTTTAATTTCATTACCTTTGGCCTCTTTTGGCCTTTCGGGCCTGTCTGCTTTTATGTTAGGTTTTGAAGCAACAATAAATTTACATATATAAAATAGATACCTACCTAAAAGTAACAAGCTCACAATTTTTTCCTCTGTAAGTTAACAAACAAAATGATTTGCTTCGTCGCAAGCCTGACAGAGATTTATTTGCCCATTTTGGGTTCGGATGGCTCATCTCGGCTTCGTACTGCACGCTCCACACAAATTGAAAATCAATGAACCTTGGAATTCAATTTAATATGAAAATCTATTCTAACTTCTAATACAACCGCCATAGGCAAATAAGACGTCGACCGATGCTATAAAATCTCTTTGTACTATAGTTATTCAACGAAAAATTTTCTTCCAAGTTGACATTGTCGATATTAAAACAATTTCCGTTGTTTTGATTCACTTAATACATTTATGAAGCAATTTACTTTGGCAAATGGTTTAGAGATAACAGGTTTACAGCATCTATATTTTCATTTCATTATTCGCTAGCTTTACCAGCCGACCTTACTCAGATACACAAAATATTATTTCCGTTGGATTTCCATAATTCTGAAATTTGTTGAGACAGGAAACAATGCATAGTTGAAGTAAACATCAGTAACTTACATAGACACCAAATGCCATTAAATTTCTGAAATATTTTGGTTTTTTGAATTCTGGTAATTGGCATAACCAACCTACCCAAAACGTTGCTGCCTAAACGATTTATGTAAAGCATTACATGTAGTCACTTTGCCGTTAACCGTTAAGGAGTGCTCTTGTTTGGAGCCAATGCTGAGCGATCTATTTGCAAATTCGCACAGAGGTCATGTCCGATGACACGCGTGAATTTGTAAACTTCTTGAAGTAGGTGAAAGTTAAGCTGAAATTTTTCGTTAGTATTCATGTATACAGCTAAAACAAATGCAGTTCAAACTAATGAAAAACATAAATCCGACTTTTGAAGAAGGATGAAAGCCAGGCTGGTAAGAACCACCGCTAATACTGAGGTAAAGCCTCATGTGGCATCGAGTCAAGCAACCTCAAAATGAGGGCCTTTCCATAATATATTATCAGAGGTGCCCTTGAAATCAATATGAAGGAACTCTGTGGGGTTTAAGCAAACCCGCAGCTATAGCATCAATCACTTTTATATTGTTAAAAATCTTTATTAAAATCTAATTAGTTTTTATAAATCATATTTCATAACCTTTTCTAAACACAAAATTATAACAAAGTTTGTAACCAAAATTAAGTAGGCATTTCATATACGCTCGTTTCAAAGCATAAATTCTGACAGTCACTCGCGGCATACTTGATCAATCTTGGAATATTCACGTAAGCCTTTACAATTTCCTGTACACAAACTGTTAGAGGAATTGAAAAGTTTTGCATTGAAAACTTTTCTCATATAACACGTACGAGATATTATATTGCGGCTACACTACGCTCGAGAGTTTGAACTTATGTTGACGATCAATCGTGATTAATCAGGAACTTGCCTCACTTGATTATATGGGCGTTATTGCTTCAAACAGTTGTGAATTTTGGGTGAATAACTTTGGCAACCTTATATTGCAGTTGGGTTTTAAGCGATAACACGCTTTTTTTTGACCTAGTGTTATCGTGGTAAGTGATATTCGTTTTAGAGTGTTTATTTACGGAAAACAATTTCAGTAACAATTAATATCAGAAGATTCATTTTTACAATCAGAATATTGAAATCAACTACAATTTTGTTTTTTAATTATAAATCATTCACATACTCATTATAAAGCTGTGTTCGGGTAGGATGGTTATATTTTCCAAATTAAACATCACAAAACCATTTTTATCTGTGATATTAACATATTTCTCATTTGGTATTCAAACCCAGAACAGGTCAATTCAAGCTCTATTTTAAAAAGTGAAATTAACTTGAAACCTAATATATTATAATTAGAAAATTGAAGCCTTGTTCTGCTTTTCAGTAATAAAAATAACACAAAATATATTTTATTTTTATTTATTAATGTAAATTTATATGCCTTATTTATGTAGAAGTTTGAAAGAATTTTTTGCGTCGTGGCAAGCAATGACAAAAAATATTATTTTGAAATTTAATTCAAAGACAGGTTTTACAAAGACTTTGAAAGTCAAACTAAACTTGTTTGTTGGTTGTATTTGTTAATTTATTGTAAGTTAATGAATATTTAGAATCGTAATTAAGGATTCATTGGATCTAAAACTAAGAAGTTATTTGTATTTTCATCTAATTACTTTTTAACCTTGAACTTAGTACTAGCTTCTCCATAAATGTGGAGTGCTGTGATATTTTATTATTTATAGTTTATTGCTTAAACACAATCCCGACTTATGTTAAGTGGTGATGGAGTCTTGGATGGTAAAGTAAAACTTTGTAAAAGCCTATTCATTTTTCATTTAAAGACACCAACCTTATGACCTAGTGGGAACACCAAAGCAGCTTATTCCACTTATTACCTTTTTAACCTTCTCCCTTGCCTTCACAATCACGTTACCTTTACACTTCTCTCACCTTTATGTTCAATCTCACCTCCACATTTAACTGCACCTTGACTCCTCACTCTTACTGTTACCGTACTATAACTTTAAAGTTATACCCCAACAAAATTTTGTATCTGCGTACTTTACTTTGTTGTTCCTGTATTAAAATCTTCAGCTGTGAAAATAAGAACATAAGAAGCTTAGAATAATAAGACAGTACACAACTTGCTGTTTATGTTAACGTATTATGCATTTCCGTGACGAGTTATTTTGTGCTATTTACTGCAAATCTGGTAATTTGATTTAGTCATTTCAATGAAAGTGCAACAGTTTCGCATACCTTAGATTATTGTGATTTGATTGATTAATAATAATATGCCCAGAGAAGTTTATTTTGTGTGTCTTGTTCTGCTTGATAAATATCTAACCGTTTTTTAAAACTGCAATAGAAATAAAATACAAATGTTTCGTCGAAGTTACTAAATGATAAAATGATTTTGAATTTGAATATCTCAACTTTAAGAACGTTGCGGAGAACTCGTAGCTGCGCAGATTTATTCACGTTATTCCATTGCTGAAACATGCTAAACTTACCGTGCAGGTTTCAAACTCTGTCACACAAAAAAATGTTTGTATTTAATATAATTTTATAAGTTGAAACAGCTTTTTGGTTACCTTTAGAACCGCTGTTCACAATGATATTTGGAGATGGAACTCTTTAACAAAAATAACTATTTCAGTGAGTGTTAGTAATGGATATTTATTTTTATGTCGTTTTATAATGCAGACTACTATATTTATTAGACATTGAAATCTTAATTACTTGCATTTTTTAAGGTTAGTAGTGTACGGAGTCTCCATAGAGTTTTGCAAAACCCTATAGAAGCGCACTTTGAGTAGTTACGGCTGTCTACACTGACCAACGTCCATGACACTGACAGAATTCTTAGCTCTCGTGAGCGATGGGCGTGACGTAAGAGATTTGACTGCGCTATCTTGAAGACTGTGGATATTATAGGAATAGCAGTAAACAATCCATCGTACAGTTATATTTATGCACGTGTTGTCGTTTTAAGTTTAACAGATGCAAGTAGTTTCCAGTTTGAGCCTTGTGTTGACGATTATGTGACTATATTTGTAAATAGAGAATGAGCTAGGAGTTACAAAGAACCTAAAAAAAATTATGAGGCTGTGCTATTCTTTTTTACTATCGAGACTATGTTGGTCATGTTTTCATTTTATTACTAGTCGATGTTAAAATACTTTTTTAAAGTGATGTAATTATTCCGAGACGATTATCTAACATCTACCTATCTCTATCGTGGTAAATAACAGTCCCTAATTAAGCAGACAGGCTATTTCCTACTAAAGTCTCAGATGACAAGTGCACTAGGTTTTTTACAATGATGTATAAATATCTAGATGGATAATCGAATCCGCAAAAACGTGTCAAAAAAGCGCAGCCAACTGTTGGCCGCGACTTTTATATCATTACGCACAGATTACGCACACATAGACAATAAATGAACGCGAAAAACATCGCCTGCACGCACACATGCTTGATATTGTTGCCTCGTTTTTTTTTGTTTTCATTGTAGGGCGACGCTCAATCTACCTATTTATAACATCATTGGTTTTTTACTAAGTTTACTGTCGACATTCAAGCAGATATATGTGTGATTTCATACTGCGATCACCGTCGACAGTCGAGTCAGGTCAGGTAATGTAAGTGGTCTGCAATATCACGGGCACTTCATAAGCGTTCCCGATCAAGAAAGAACCAGTAAATCGACCCTTCGTAACGGTTCTCTAACCTTCGCAATTTACATTTGCAGATATTTATGTCGCACTGCAGGAAATGGCATCATTCCCCGCAACACGAGAGGCCTGTGGAAAATAATGAAAGATTTTGTCTTTGTTTCATTTTCCATTCCAGTTTAAAGTTATAACAATCATAATTCTTTAAGCGATAATTTTTACTTTAAATGAACCTCGACTGCATCGAATTTTTGGCATTTTTGGCGTTTAAACGATTGGGTATCTCGATTCGGATTTGGCTTATTATCAAAGTACTCCGAAAATAATTCTCAAAAAATAAGAGCTCCTCCGCGAAAAAAAATAAGAATAAATTATTTAAAAACCGACTCGCACTTTACTCCGGGGCAATTCAAATTCATTCTCAAAATACTCCGTCCCTTAATTTGTGAAAAATAAATAACCCATACATCCATTCTCAAACTACTCCGAATGTTTACGAACGGTACAGTCAGAAGCAAGTGCCTTTGGCAAGCTTTAGAAATAAAAGTGGAAAATCTAAATAAAATCCAGTTGTTTTGATTCTTTATGTCTTATATTAGTGTAACATGTATGTCTGAATCAGTCTGAATTAAGAGTAAACAAAAATCAACAACGAAACATTAAAAATCAACCTCAAAATATCATCATCATCATCATCATTTCAACCTATCATGGCCCACTATTGAGCATTGGTCTCTTCTCAGAATGAGAAGGTTAAGGCCATAGTCCACCACGCTGGCCAAGTGCGGATTGGCGGACTTCACACGCCTTTGAGTTTCATTATTATATATATTATTATATGTTATAGTAGGTACTCATTATTTTTAATACCCAATGCTGACCCAATGCAGAAAGTGGGTGTGATAAGTTGGACCTGTCTATCTGTGTGTCTGTGTGCGAGTATATATGTGTGTTTGTGTGTCTGTCTCTGGCAACGTAGCTCCTGAACGAATGAGATTTGAGTTTAGTTTTTTATAATCGAAAAACAATTTACTTGCGGTGGTTTTTAGCTATATTTGGTAGAAATCGGTCCTATAGTTTAAAGAGTATCAGCTCTTTTCCAAAATGATGTAAGACAATTTTTGGCATAAAATTGAATTACGTCAATAATTCATTTGATCTAAGTATAAGCTCTTAAAGATCTGATCAGGTGTTTCATGACCATCAATTCTTTAGAGGAATTCTTAGACTGGGCTTTTTAAAATTGATGTTTCCAGTTATTATTTATATTCCAAAGCTAGTTAGTGCTTGTTATTTAGTTCCATATTTTGGCTCATTCCCGCTAGTTCAACTGATAAGTACCTACAACGTTTTTTGTATAAATCTGAAACCAATTCATTAAACGGTAGCAATTAGATCACATAGGTACCGTAAATCCATTGATGTAGATATTTATCATTCAACATGGCTATGACATAATACTACTAATAATACATATTACAGACTCAAATTACACTCTGTATCGCTGATGTAGCTGTCATCGAATGATTAGTGGAGTGGTGAGGATGTGGCAAAGCATTAATTAAACGTCATAATTATCGTTTTGTTGGAGGTATACAGTCGTCGTTCTCTTGAGTCTTGTCACGCCCATTTGATACTCAAGGCATGAACTGTGAGGCAATTAGACTCCTATAATTGCTATGTTAATTACAGGCAGTGTTCATGTTACTTTCTCATCTTGTTATTCCGACCGTTTCGCTGGAAAGTAAACATAAATTCGTTCGCTTCAAACTAAAGACTAATTAATAAGTAGGTATGAGGAAGATAACAGGGCTACTACGGCTTGGCTGCAAATAGTTTCAACAGCACCTATTGAAACACGAAACGGCACGGGACTCGCAAAACGAATGGAACAAAATTAAAGAATAACATTTGTGTTCACATCAGCACATGTTTACTCGAAAATTGATTTCGGAATGAAACAATCAGAGTAGCGTCAATAAACCAAAATGTTATGTTTTATCGAGTTCGTTAGTCGCCATGCGATATTTGCAACAATAAAACATGCGTTGCAGAATAATAATAAAAATTTTCACAAAGTTAAAATTTTCTGTATATTTATTCGAGCGATATAAATCGCCATTGTTGTTGGTACCCACAAAATTATTCGCGTTTAAGTGGTTCGTGTGTTGACGCATTATTTATTACCTATACTTGATTGACTTTTGCTTCTTGCTGTTATAAGAAATAGATAAGAAGATTATTAAGAGTTATCCATGCTTAGGGCAAGTCTTGTCTGTCAACGTGGCCAAATAATGGCAAAATTTAGCAAAGAAGAGGTCTCACTTAATTTTTGGTCGCTATCCCGTTTCGTTCCATTTAGTCAAAAAGATTGGGCTTGGAAATAATTTAGCAACATGCACCACCATCCTTCCGTTGCCGCAAATCGAATTAGCATTTAGATGGTCATTTAGCAAATTGTGATAGAACGTTAGTTGGTGGTTTGTAATTAGTTTTTATATATCTAGATAGTAATTGTCCAGTTAGTTGTTAGTGGACTCATTCTTGAAGACTAAGGGTGGCCATTGACGATACGTCCGTTTGGAATGCTTCCAAATGGAAGACATCCATATGGAAGTACCTCCAAAGGAAATATTTGAAATTTTGGAAGCCGTTGACGATACGTCCATTTGGAATGCTTCTAAATGTATGGAGGCACTTCGAAATGGAAGTCTTCTATTCGGAGGTACTCCAAATGGACGCATCGTCAATGGCTACCTAGATATTCGTCTCTAAAAAAGTGTAACATATATTTTTGTCAAGGTTTGGTACAGCTGCAGCTTATTAAAAGCGTATTTTGCAAGGGAATATCACTATCACACAAGATTAAGTTGAACGTGAACAGTATTGTGTGTCATGATTCATAGCACGCAGCTTAAGTGTACAAGCTCCACTATGCACTATAAATCAGGGAGCGAGATTGCACATTCTCTCCGCTTAATGTTACCTGCGGTGTTGTGTTGGTTTAATTATGTTTTAATAAAAGTAGAAACCCATGTAGGTAGTTTGGACAGAATGGGTAGGTTGGCATATTAGGTACGTAGCTAGTGTTGGTAGGTTATCGAATTTCGATTCTTATAAAAAGCTTTTAAATGTTTTTTTTAAGTCTTATACAAGTAATAAATAAAATTTAATCAAGAAAGTATTTTGCATTAGGTATATTATTATACAAGTAAAAACGCACTCGCTTCGCTTCGGGAAACTAGTTCCTGACTAGCCATATTTGGAAACTGTTAGGTGTGAATTTTTTAACGTGACATAATTGTTTTGTTTATGAACCAATTGAAATAAAACAAACCACACTCAAACAGGTAAAAGCGTTTCTTAAAATAGCGCAATGGAACAACAGTTTTATGTGACCTCCGAATCACGGAAGCGCTCGAGAAAATTTGCCACTAGCGGTCGCCCATCCAATTACTGACCACGCCCGCAGTTACTTAACTTTTTCGATCAGTTAGGATCGACGCAAAGCTAATTGAAGTATAAATACAAAGAATTAAATTTAGTCGCAACGCCATTCATCACTGAGGAGTTCCATTGACTGGAGCCAATTCTGAGCGTGCTGTTTGGTCATGTATTGTATTGTCATCTACCCATGGCCTGTACGGAAATTTTCAAGTTACCTAATCAGTCTTCTTGAAGTCGGTGAAAATTAGCCTGAATACTTCCGTTACATACGTACCTAGTGTAAGGAACTCCTTTTGGACAATCACTAATTATGTCAACAAGAAGGAGTAACAGGCCGTTTACTTATAAAAGGATATTAAAAATACAACTGTCAGACGAAGACATAAAGAGAACACGAATATTTTACTATGGGGAAAAGATGTATGTTTGAATGATTAAATAAACAAGTTAAACAGTAAATAATTGTTTTCTGGGCTCCCTTTTACTAGGTACTTACAGGGCAAGCTTATAAAAGATAACAGGGTTAATTTACACTAGTTCAAGTGTTAAGTTCAACCTTAACGATTCTCCTAAAACCTCATTTTTATTTATTTAGGTAAAAAAGAACCATTACTAAGGTATCTCATCATTCATCATTAAGGTATTCATCAAAAACATATTTTAATGTTATGATAATTTAATTGTTACCTCAGACAACGAATCTCTAACCCATTATTATTATAGTAATAAATTCAAACTCTTACAACTTCGGCCTTACAAAATTTAATCTGGATGAAAAGAGGTTAGGTATCGTTCATAATAATAAAGGAGCGAAGTTAGGGAGGGGCAGGGAGTAGCTGATCAGTAATATTGCTTAATTACGTTCTCGAACCTTCGGCCGTATTTCAAAGTAACTTATTATTAAAAGAGATTATCCTACTTCCTACTAATATTATAAATGCGAAAGTTTGTAAGGATGTATGTGTGTGTGTGTGTGTTTGTTGCTCTTTCACGCAAAAACTACTGAAAGGATTTTCATGAAACTTTGCAGTAATATAGCTTAGACATCGGAATAACATAATTTGTTAAAATTTATAGATATTTTTGAAGGGACTGGTTTCCCGAAGCGAAGCGAGGGCGGATTTACTAGTATAAATATAACGAGTTCTTACCCATTTGTAGGCGTCATCAGGAATTATACCTATACGTTGCTCAAGTAGCGGAATATTTGCGCCTCATATTTTTATTTATCTATCCAATCTATGGAAACAAATTAAATGTCTGCGATTTCAACATAAATTTTGAAAATGTTTTCAGTTTCTATACGATTCTTTTTTGTATTTTTTTGTATCGTGATTCCAACGGGGTCGCAATTTAACAGGGAAAAACCCTTACACGAACGTAGCCATTGGCACAGCCATGAATGAATAGGAATTTATGCTTGATTAGTCCTTCTTTCACTCCGTAACTGAGCAACCGACGGGAATATTTGGGGACGTAATGAATTTTAATGTACTTAAATTAATAAGTTACTACTTATAGGTGACATTATTGACCTGATATTGATATAAAGTACCTGGTTGACCGAGCTTTGCTCGGTTGAAAATTATATTTAGTATGAATCGCAAGAAATACGAGGAATTCCGCCATCTATTCAGGAGTCAAATCATACAACTGTTCACTGAGCACAAAATTCATTTTACTTATGTTACGGCCAAAGGATCTCAACAGCGTGTTTCACAAAGTTGTACAGCGCCATCTAGTTTCATACTACTGAAATTTCAACACGTTACAAACAGTACCTCATAGAAGTTAACTGTGTGAGCGAATTAATTGCATTTTAAATAGGTACATACTTAATTAGATAAATTCATTGAACTTTCCTTCGTACTTTTCGCAGGCTTAGGCAGTCCCCGACTGAAATTTTTATTTGCGATAAAATGTATTGAATGTTTATGATAATTAAACAACATAAATAAATATACTTTTAGTTTAATGAGCAAGTTGTTAGGCGTACTTAAAATTTTATTGATTCTATTTACAACAATAGTAATTTCATCGATCTGACCATTATTTATTTAAAACTTTATTAAAATATATTATTAAATCGATAATAACAAAACTAACATTTATTTACAAATATTCTCGTAAATATCACAAACGCACGTTAAACTATCACTACGCGTCCTGCGAGGTCAAGCGAGATAATCGCACTGATTTTTAATTTTATTCAAACAGAAAATAGGTAGGTATAACGCAAAAATAGCGCTTCAACGTAAGAATGAATATTAATATTAGTATTAGCCGAACAAAAATATATTCGAGCGCCATCTAGTTTCATACTACTGAAACAAACAAACCGTATCTCATAGAAGTTATCCTAATGTTTCATAGATGGCGTCAGTTCAACACGTTACAAACAGTACCTCATAGAAGTTATCCTAATGTTTCATAGATGACGTCAGTATGATGTTTTTAAAATCTCTTTATCTCGGGAACCGAGCTTTTCTCGAACCTGGGACCTTGATAAATCGATTCCTTGAGCCGAAAACCCCCTAATCTGTAACTTTCATGAAAATCTTTGCAGCCGTTTCCGAGATCGTGATTATCCATACTAATATTATAAATGCGAAAGTCTGTCTGTCTGTCTGTCTGTCTGTCTGTGACGTTATCACGGCTAAACCACCGGTCCGATTTGTATGAAATTCGGAATGAAAATAGTTGAAGACCCAGAGTCACATATAGGCTACTTTTTTTTCAAAAATCAAATCAGTTCCCGCGGGATATAAGATTTACTGTCGACACGAAAGAGAGAGAAGATCTGATTAGACGTTTGACAATAGAGAAGTACAAAATGACGTCTTCCATCTAATACTTAGGCCGGATCTTCACTACACTGCCGGTCGGTTTGTTCGCAGTCCGGTATCGGTGTGGCAAAATCTTATCATTTTCACATACAATCTGTCTTCGGTTCAGTCACGTTGTAGAATCTATTGCAGAGATTTAAAAAACATAAATGAGCCCTTAGTTCGGCCTTATATTGTTTTAATTCTATTTGTCTAAAAAAAATGAAAAACTACATAGCGATGCCTCGCTTTCGCTTACTGTAATTGTTTATTCCGTCTCTGTCATACCACATATACCGGGCGTCATTATAACAGAGTACGTAATGTTAAAGTAATAGTGAAAATAACCAATATATCCAGATTTACATTATCAAATATGATTCTATTTTACTTACTTATTTGTATGGAAAATTAATCTTTAAAGCAACAACTTTTTTCATCACATTTTAAGTTGGCAATAAGAGCCGAGACGGGAGAGATATCGAATGCCGGATATTAGGGATTCTACTGTAAAATGAAGAGATTTTGACTAAAATTTAATGTAGGTATCATACAATTCACGAGAAACGCTAATAAAAATTTGTACGGATTTTTTTTTCATATTTCGTAATAATTCTCAGTCTGCAAGTAACTGTGTTATGTAAATAATTTTATTAATAAACACTATCAAGACATATCATTAATGAGTATATTAGAGGAAGTTTGAAAGTAGCTGATATAACTGAAAAGTTGAAAGGAGGATGGTTGGCGTGGTATGGACATGTGATGAGGCGAGAGGAAACGCATGTGACGAGAAGAGTTCTTGATATGAATGTGGATGGATGGAGGACACGAGGATGGCCAAAGAAAAGATGGATGGACTGTGTGAAAGGTGATATGAAAGATTAGGGAGTTAGTGTAGAAGTGACGGCTAATGGGCAAGAATGGAAGAGAAGAACATATGCACCGACTCCAAATAAAATTGGGATACGGGTAGGAAGATGATGATGATCAAGATATATCATTACAAATTAGATTCTTTCTTTCGTTGCCGGGGAGTGATGAACCGGAACATGACTCGGAACGATAGTATGAATGCCCTCATACTCATAGTTTCTAAATATAAGTACCTATACTTTACCGTACCGACATCGGACCGAGAACTGTGACCTGCTCTAGGTATAGTGGGAATCGGGCCTAACCGAGCAACAAAGATTTTCATGAAATTTAGTCTACAGGCATTGAGATACTATGTACTAAAGGCGGTTTTGGAGGCGAAAAATCGATCTAGCCAGGTTTCGTTTTTAGAAAATATTATTTTATCGATGTTTTTGATGTGATATTTGTACAATGAGAATGACAACAAAATAAAGAATTACAATGACAATGGTGTTATTTTCGTTACTAAGGAAACTGATATTAGGGTTGACTTTACAGTCCTACAACGATCTTTTGGCGCGTGGATGACGTGTGGGTGACAGAGACAGCACCTTATAGGGAAGGCAAACTGTAAGGCGCTGTTTCTGTCACTCTAACATCAGCCACGCGCCAAAAGATCGTTGTAGGACTATACAATATCTTACAAATGTACAAATGTAGGGCTTACTCCCCTACATCATAATAGGTTTCCAGCAATGAGGATGAGTGGGAATATTTTACATATTTCGTAACTCAGACCAATAAACTATAGATGGAACGCTGTGAACAAAAGAGTGAAGCCGACAAAAGTCAGCCGAAAGCTCACATCGAAACCAATTGAATGCCCTATGTTGACAGTTTGAACGCAACAAATTTAAACTTTATTTTTTAGAACACAAAGCTTCATTCATATTTTATTATTTAGAACACAAAAGTTGTTTTGGTGTGAGTGCCGCCGTGTGTATTACAAGGCTAGGCTGACTTTTTGCTGGCTTCACTCTTTTGTTCCCGGCGTTCCGTTTATGGTTTACCTATTGGTTTGAGTTTAGTAATAATTCCCACTCCGTAATGAGCAGTGGGTATTAAGTAAACAATTATTCCATTTCATTTATTTGTTAAACAATTTTCATATTCTTCTTCTATTAAGTCTAAATGGATTTCAAATATATGTACCTATACTTCTTAAAGATGGTGAAGGTTTGATGACGGGTTCTGAAAACATAGAGTGGAACTTCTTAATAAATTGGAGTGGTTAAGGATACTGGTGGTTGGTAATATAAGCATAGTAAAACCAGTCCATATTTGACCATTTTAGGGTCTGACGATGTGTTTCAAGTTATCAGTTTTTCGGAATGAGGTGTATTCTACCAATCAATCCCATTAATTTGATACCCATTCTGCGGTTGTTATGAAGTCCTAATGTGTAACCCGCCATTTTGTATCGGCGCCCATCTTGAATTTAGGTACAATCATAAAAAATGTATTATCCATACTAATATTAAAAATGCGAAAGTCTGTCTGTCTGTCTGTATGACTGTGACGTTTGTACGGCTAAACCACCGGTCCGATTTGGATGAAATTCAGAATGAAAATAGTTGAAGACACAGAGTCATACGTAGGTTACGTTTTTTTTTAAAAAAATCAACCCGTAAAGGCTTGAAATAGGGGATGAAAGTTTGTATTAAAATTCTCTTTCGCGATATAAATGAATTCCACGCGGGCGAAGCCGCGGGCAGAAGCTAGTATAGGTAGCTATAAATAAATAAATAAATATACAAGAATTGCTCGTTTAAAGATATTAGATAAAGTTATTGATATTATCATAATTATTTAACAATTTTACTTGGTAAGTAAATATTTACTTACATTTTGTTGCTTTTTGTCTAACTGACTAACATTCTTTTTTATTCAAATGTACATCATAACGATGTAAGAGTATGTACCAGATACGAGAGCTTTGCCTAAAAGCTTTTTAAAAGCTTTGGTTTCATAGGGTTTAAATGTAGGTACATAGATGCAGAAGATTATGTTTTCACGAAATTAAATTTTCTTTTCGCTTAAGACACAATATTTAGTTTTAAATACAAAGCAAAAATCTTGTTTATTGTTTAGTTTTAATTCTAAAAGCTTTTGAGGACAGCGAGAGAGGAGGATAAGGTTAATTAGGCGTCGTTTGTTCTTATTCCGTACCTAATACAGAAATGTTAGGAGCGCTAACTTGAGAAAATACTATGATTGTACAAAAAATCTTCATTTATTTTGTAGGTACTAAGTAAGAAATTTTATTTTCTGAATTATTTTGTAATGACATAAGGTATCTCTTTATTATTTATGATTCTTTTGTTTACGAATCAAAATAGATACTGTGACTTCACTTTTACGATGACAGTTCAATTTAAATGTACAACTTTTATACATTGAATTAATAATACAAGTGATAGTGCACCTATCTTGGCGTCGCTTCGATAGACCTATGCTATGAACTAGTTGGAATCACCCCTTTATCCACATCAAAATAGTTTATATTTATTTATTTTAGTTATCAGCTATAACTACAATAAAAATCATGTCAGCTATAACTACAATAAATTTTTGATGTTCTACGAGTATTAGACAACTCGGAAACACTTCCAACTTCGGAAATCATTAAATAACATATTGTCTCAAGAGAACTTAATGAATTATTTACCAAAAAATGTTTTTTTGTCGTGAACACTTTTGTTCGTCACTTGAGATATTTATCCCCACCGTAGGTAAATATAATAAGGTTTGAAATTTCCGTGCTCGCACGTGAGAATTCACGAATTCATTACTGTACGTCGTGTAATAAAGCTTGTAAGCGGACCGCCTGGTTACATCGGGATTGAATTACCTTTAATTTGGGTGAAATATTTAGAATACATGAACAAACGACCAAAAAAAATTATATAAAGTTTTCACGAAGCCTTAATAAAACAGGCGAGCGCAGCGAGTGTTACGCGCCTGTCAAACTGTGTGCGCTGTCTTGTTATGAATTTGACGTCTTGCCTTATTGTTCTGCTTTATTCTGTTTTTAAACCACTGATATAGAGCAGAAGTTTTGATGAAAAATATGGTTTCTTCATCAAAACTTCTTTTCTATTTTTCCTAATCAGATTTCATAACATTACATTTCCAATGCTAGAGCTCATATCCGCGGCTTCGCTCGCGTGGTCCATAGTAAATGACAATTAAAACACGAGAACTCTATTAAAAATGGTAAGAATGTGATGTAAACAGTGTTTTATAGTACACGTTTGTAATAAAACATAATGATTCATGTTTGTATCTCTGTCGCGAAACTATACCTTAGAGAATCACGAGAAACAAAATTCCGGCACGCGTTACACTGCATTCGGGAAAGTAATCCGCGAAGAAATACGGATGCTACCTACTGGTTCCACATTTGTAACTGGGAAATCTCCATTTTTCTTTGACTAGCAGTCGTTTCAAAAGCCACTGACTCCCTTGCGAGTCGTCTGGAGTCGACACTCATAAAAATTCGCCGCGCGGAAGTTTCGCTCTAACGTGACACATTATGCCGAAAGCGAGGATTCGTTATAATATTATTTAAAGGACAGATTTAAGGCAATCTAAGGATCGGTCTATAACATATTTCAAAGAGCAAGTGATAGTCTGATTTATAAGAATAGGGTAGGCGAGGCACATTTTACCTATTGGCAGTTTTATCGCCTTATTATTTTACTACTTCCATATGTTACCTTAGTAGCTTATAGCCAAGTTTATGTTGCTTTAAAATTACGCGAGTTTATTTTATACCATAAAAACTAGTACTATTAGAAATTATTAAAATATCTTTTTCTATAGGCGATAAACCCATTTAACATCAATGTTAATTTGAAAATAAAATTGCAACTTTGTTATTATTTAGACAAAAAATATTTTATGGTATTAAAAATAAATACTTTTCAGCACATTCTAGAGAGCATTCAAAGAAATACCAGGTTTAAACTATGAATTAACCTTACAAAGGTGAACCGCGTAGTTTTCTCCAGAAATAATCATCTGTAGATTTTTCTCAAAGCTCGCAAAAGTGTTAAAGTTTGCCTTCGCTTCCTTAATTTATTTCAGTGCAGCGCAAGTGCGCGCACTTTTTCCAATTCCATTTTCCGGCTAAAATAAAGACAACTGGACTAGTGTCTTGGAAATTTTCTCACTCACTCGCCAAATTTTAATGAGGCGTCGTTTCGATTTCCTTACTCAATGTGAGAAAGCAAATTAAAACGAATTTATTATCCGTGTTTCGTATAACATTCAACTGTAAAGATTTATAACAGTAAAATAAATATGTATAGGAAAAATACTCCAATGATATAAATCTTGCGATTCGTTTCAGTGTAATTTAAGATCAAAAGTAAACACTGTTTATTGTTACGTTTTGGTAATAAATAAGCATTAATTTTGCGCTAAATACTGCTAACGCTGTCTTAACCTCTATAAATTTTGTTCTTAAATTTATAATAATATTACATTATTTAATACAGTATAATGTAATTATGAATGGGTTAATGGCAGCCACTGATAATGTATCTCAAATAATTTATATTTTAATTGGTTTTTAATCTTAACCCTTCTACATCACTAGGAAATCAAAAAAGTTTGAGTTTAATGAGCATAATACTTACAATGTGTGACGACAAAAAAAGACTTCAATATCGACAAGATATAAATTAAGAACCAACGTGATCAAACTCAATTAAATACACGTTATTAAGGATAACCCAAAAACTACTCGTCAGAAAATCATAAATATCATCATAATCATAATATGATCATAAATAGAACCATAGTAGAAGCACCAGCTTTCGAACATAAAAAGAATCATCAAAATCGGGTCTCACCGTAAAAATTAGGGTGATTCCTCGTATAAGGTAACACACATACAAAAAAAAACATACAGTCAAATTGAAAACCTTCCTTTTAAACCCAGTTAAAAATATGCTCGCAGTAAGAGTGTTTGAGTATGATAAAATTGATTTCAATTTAAAGGCTTTATCAATTTACCATTGTAAGGCCATTGAAAAAGGTGTAAACTAGCTCTTGCAATACAGGGGTCCTCTCCATCCATTGCAGTCCTATCCATCTTGAACCCGAGTCAAACACTTCTTCATGGTGTGCTAAACAACGGGCAAGGACGATACCTCCTGTAGAAGAAACTCTATTTACCTCAATATCTGTCAAGTAATGATTGTGGACGGGGCTTAATTCTCTTTACCTGTATATTTCGCAACTATGTACTTGCTTCCTAGAATAATATAGATATATACTATGTAATGTGTTTGTGATGTCGATGTTGGTATGGATGTCTGATTACCATCAGGTAACAGTCAATTACACAAACCGTAATCAGCAATACAAACTACAGCCATGATTTTCTCAATTCATTGATTTTGATAATTAATTTGATACGTACACGACCTAAAATAAATTTAAATGTTCACTGCATGCGGTATTCCAATTTCGAAGAGATTGATGGTAATTGATCCGTAGAAATAAAATTAAACCTGTGTTATTCATTTCGGTGGACTAATTAGAATGTCGACGTTGGTTACATAGATCCCTTGCCACAAAACAAATAAGCGGTCAGTATTTGGTTACATATTAATACAATTTGCATAATAGTTACATGGGGGAATATTTGATTGTAACTTGCAAATATAATGCGATATTTTCATAGTCCTTCTATTGGCAATGAAACAGTAGTTTCGTGAGTTAAAGGTACCTAAAGTAACAGAATATACGAATACAATCTAGTAACCAGAGATTTGTTTTTAGCTGCTGTAAACGCCGATCTTATGGGATATAATAAATAAATTGATATATCGTAACAATAAAATATTAATATTTAATGTACAAACACCCTCGTTGCGGTATTTAAATAATTACAGGTAATAAAAAAACCGTGTTTAAATTGAACACGGCTTTTTCTCTCTATTCAGAAATTATCAGACTCTGTTTGGTGATTAAAGTATTGTCTTTTAATATCAATGCCCGTAGGGATTCTGTACGAGCGTAGGATTGATTATATCGTTTACACATAACAATGGCTTCAATGGAAAATATTTTCAGACTTATTTATAGTAAAAATATAATAATTTTGTATTTTTACAGTCTGAAGGCTTACAAAAAGGCAGACAGGCTACATGAGAGGAACTAGTCATCATAGTAACAAGTTTTCATTGCAACGCTTAAACTGCATAAGTATCTTTCCAATATTGGTTTTGTATTTTTTGACGAATTCCATGTCCATTTGCATGTAAGCGAAAAAATGTGATAAAAATGAAACTATGGAGATTTATCAGAATGCGAATTGTTTGGATCAAACTTAATTCTTGATTGGACGAGTGGCACGATATTGGAAAGATAGTGTAAAAACTAATTCAAACAGTGCCACAGAACAATTTTCAAGGTATTAAACCAAACAATTTAGTCTTATTTCGACTTTCACTTGCAACTGAGAGGGATTAGTAGGACCTGTGTAGACGACATTCACCATACTGTCATCCGGATAGCAATTAATGCCTCTGGCTAGATATATTGTCAAGTCATTTATATGCACAATGAACAATGTAGGAGATAGGAAATACCCTTGGGGAACGCCACAATTAATAGGTTTCATATGTAAACTGCAACAGTCGACTACGACCTTAACACGTTCACTGCGTCTGCTCAAAAATAAAACTTACTGCCCATGCGTTACGAGTCATAATCTTGCCGTATCAGTATTGCCTGCTGTGCGTTACGGCTTGTATTTTGCTGTACCAGGACCTGACTTTGAAGGCTCTTACAGACATGGAAACCCATGTTTTACTTTAAAAAAATAAACGAATCGATAGATTGTATATCTATTGACACATGGCTAACGTCGCCAGGGTGTCGACCTGATATTTTAGAAGTTATGCATAATTTTGAAAATCAACGATTTCACGGCAATATACATGCCGTGCCGCATGTAGATCGATAGACCGAATTTAAAACTAGTGTTGGGAAACATTTGTAAGATAGTTGAAGATTGTTATTTTACTAACATTTATTAAAGTCATGCAAAATTAAACAAAAATATAAGTAATTAGGAACATAAGCATTAAAATTATTTGAGACCAAATGTATCAGATCAATTTTTTATCGTATAGTTATGATTTAATTGTGAAAAAATTGCAAAATAGGTTGAAAACTGCTATTTTATTATCATTGATTTGTCATGCAAAATTAAATATATGTAGCAACAAGAAACATAATCATTGCAATTTGAGATCAAAGATATGGGATCAATTCTTAATCGTCTGGTTAAGTTTTGATTGGGAAAAAATGTAAAATAGGTAAAGACTATTATTTTAATAACATTTATACCTCACCACCTTCCGTCTTAATTACTTTATTTATATCAAGTTTCTTACGAGAACGCTTCATATTAATTTTCGAGCGCTGATAAAGCGCAATCCAGTGTCGATACGTGCAAACGATGATCCTTGCGCACATCACTACGGCACACTGAAGCTGCGCGCGAGTTCCCTACAGTGCGGTACGGCGTCTAAGTTACGGCAACATACATGCCGCATCGCACCATAGATAAATAATTAAGTTCTGGTGCGTTACGGCACCATTATATGCCGTACTTATTTTTTCGAAAAATGGAATACATTTGAAGAAAGAAACTTGGATATATATTTATCTGTTTTCTGCGTGCACGGGAACATATAAAACCCACCCCCGCACCGGGCGTAAGACACAGACAATTGACCGCCGCACAGTTCGGAAGTCAAATACGGCAAAACTCTGCCCGTAACGCAGCGAACGTGTTAATATGTCGCTCAAACAGAGATCTGACTACAAAATCATACAACCTCCTGAATTTCGTGACTAGTGTGTTGACCGTTCGACCTAACTCCTTCGCAAACAGGGAAGATCGCTGTAGGTCTGTAATTAGCCGGGTCACTGAGATTGCCCCTTTTAGGGATGAGATGAACGAGAGCGACTTTTCGTTACGATTTTAATTTCACTACGAACCTCAAAAACATTGTGGATGTTTATTATATATGTTTAGTTTTTGTTCATATTTTTACATAAAAAATAAATTAAAGTGGTTATCAGTAATTTCAAAATGACTGTACTGTGATAAACTGTGTGTGACTGTAACTGTATAAAAATCTGTTGTTTCGTTTGTTCAAACTAACCTCTCCAACGGCTGAATCAATTTTTTGGAATTTCCCGGAAACTAACATATAGGCTTCTTGTTATTCCAAAATTCCCATTAACTGGGGATTAACTTGGAAAAATCTTCTACGTGAACGAGTCACGCGTATAGCCACACATTAGATAACATAGATGTTAAGCTCCATACAAAATGCGCAAAAACAACTCACACATAGACACCGTTCACATACACGAAAAATCGGAACATATCGGATCGGCAGCAATTTGATATTCAAAATATACAAATAAGATAGTTTTCCTGAAAAATGGATAAGGAATGGAGTTATTATAATTGTTATCTTAGTGGTTGTTTTTATTCGACATTAAATTACAAATTATAATTTTTAGACATCTAGTTGCTACAGAAAGGTACAATAAGTCGTTATTTGCTTGTAATTCAATAAAAAATATATTATTACAGATAACCTGAATTATTTATTTATTTAATCTTTATGCACTATACAAATGTACAGATACAAAGGCGGACTTAATGCTAAAAGCATTCTCTCCCAGTCAACCTTTAGGAAGTACGAACACAACGAAAAGGCGGCATAAATATCTATAGCTATATACTGAAAATAGGTATTGAAACAAAAGAGCAAAAACCAAAAACATAACAAAATAATATAAAATATTCACAATAAATATATATATTGATATTATACATGTATAATATATATATAAGAAGATAATATAAATATACTAAATAAATAAAAACCTATATAATTTACAATGATAATATTATCATTGTAAATTAATTGTATAATTAATATGACTAACGGTTACTAAATTACATTACATTTTAATGATTCTAAACGTTATACCTTTATTTTTATTTTCCCATTTAATCCATACCAATAACTTAAATAACAAAATCCAATCCACGACCTTTGCGAAGTCGTTAACCCTAAGGCTAACGCACACATGCATAACCAAAATCGAGTACATACATGAACTTAACTTCTGCACTATCCTTATTTTGTGTTATAGCTCTACTATTATAATTATAGTGAGATATAGCGAAGTGTACATGTTGAGATGCTTAATGAAATAAGTAACGTAGTGCTTCAAGAAGACCGATGAATTCATGATAAGCAAGTTAGAATACGGAACTAGCCTGGTTAGCCAGTAACCGCAAGCTACAGGGTACAGAACATTCGTCTGCCTTCCGAAGCTCTGAGCATGTAGTGCTTTTAGTAAGCAAGTTGTGTAAAGTGACATTTACACGTTGGGCATGTATGGTAATGTCTTAAAACTTGGTTCCTTATTTACTTGTTTTTTAAGTTTTTATAACGTGTTATTCATTTGTATCACATCGGAATATTAACCGAACTTTAATTTATGTGTATCTACTAACAATTGAAAGTTAAAATTAATGCTCGATAGTTTCGTAATAATTATTTCATTTAAAGCAAACAGGAAAAGCTGGATCATCGTCAGTTCCAATTCAAAGAATTCCGTAGTCCTTTTTTAATATACAATTAATTCTAAAATATAAAACGAGGTTTTATTACTCCGCACAAAAACTTTAAATATAGCACTCTCCATAACCCGCTGAATTTTGCTTACTTCAGCTAAGTGAAATTACATTTAGCCTTGTTAATACATAAATATTGTAATGCTTTTCAGATCAGCCTCTTGTTGGTTGGTGTGAGAGTAGCAGCAAAATTTGGTGCTCGTCCAAATCTTTATACTGAATGTACTCTGAGCGTAAATGAAAATGAACAGCTTTTGCAATCTATTATAAACTGTGGTTGCGTACACAATTGACGCGGCCAGCTGGAACTTATATTACAACAAGGTCATAAATAAAATTTAAAATAATTTATCTACTTGCCTCCTTTCTTTACACCAGGAAACGGTAATTGTGCAGAATCAAAATTGTACAAGTGGAAACCGCAGAACAATAAACAGAGTGTCTGCTGACATCCACAATTTTCAATTAATAAATGTATATTTTTTATTTATTTTTACGCTGGTAAAGTTATATCTCTAACCCCATAGATTTAGTATACACTGTTAGATAATAAATCTATGTCCAGTAAAATGGCAAAATTACTTCCGGGAACGCAGGCAACTTATTCTAGATGTTCGCGGTGTAGTATAATAAGAAAGGAAGGTTAAACAAATGGTAAACTATTAATAAAGTAAAATATTAATAATTTGTATGTATTGTATGCATATAATTATTTGTATTATAATATTTAGTATTATTCTCAATTTGGAAATTATTTCTTTTTCTGTTAATGATTAGCACCTACCATCGTTATCTCCACATCCACCCAGGGTTGACTGGTGGACAATGCCATTAGGCATTAAGTTGTACCCTATGTTTCTCTGTTTAGAGGTGACATAAATGTTAAATAAATAAATAAATAAATAAACTCAGAAAATGTCAAACATGTATTTCTTTCTTGGTGGTTACAATAAACAAGGTAAAATAATAATCTAAAAGATAGAAAATCTAGTAAAGAAGAAATTGGATGGAGGAGGCCCGAAACCCCGCGGGTACGCAGAGCGTAGGAGAGCGCACTACCAGCGCGCAGGAAGGCGATAGTGCAGGCATGCTACCAACGGGAAGGACAGGGAAGACGCTGGAGGTGCGCTACCTAGCGCACTGAACGGTGAAGGTGCTGGTGATGAGCGCCCACCAGAACACGCGGGCGAGTGGAGGCACAGCTCGGCCCCGAGCGTTCCGCGAAGTAACCGAGGTGATAGCGTGCGCCTAGGTGACCAAAGATCATTCACACCAGAAAGCTGATGTTCGTTTTCTGCACTCTGAGTAGCATGGCAGACGCCTTGCGGTTCTCTTAATAGAGACCAATGCCACGCATTATGATTAATGGGTTAAAGCTGCAAGTGATAAATCAGTTTTACGCAAAACGTTTTAGATATAATATTTTACGTATAAAAACGAAAGCGATCCCTAAAAGTGATAGCCTGCGAACACGACTACATAAACGCGGATAGCGACCGTATTGATACTTAACCGCGCATAATATTTGGCATTTTCACCAAATTTGCGTCATCATTTTGTGCCAAATGCCGATTCGATTCCCCTCGTAGAGGCGAAGGTCTATTTCCATTTTGAAATGTTGGCCAAAAGCTGAGGATTCAAATGTGCTGCCGGAATATTTGAATATTTTAACATCAATGAACTGTCACTGAAATAGACAGTGAATTCCATGCTAGCCGCAGAAAAGATAAACGTCATGTGTGAATTTTAAATCAATCTTAAGCAATGGTCTGCGAAGTATTTTATCGTACAGCGTGTAGAGACATCTAGGGGAGACGCTCATATGGAAATGTAATTGATAAAGGCAACAGTTTTATTCATTAAAAATAGCAAGCGGACACTGAATTTTAACACAAATATATGCTGTTAAAAATACATTATTTTCATTTTTGTAACTGTAAAAGCTTTACTTCTTTCTGAGCAACTCAGTTGGTCCCTTGGATTCCCCGAGGTCACTGATATGACCGGGGACGGCTAGTACAACGTCGTTGCACGTTCCCAAATTCTCTCGATCCTAGTTAACTATCTTCTACTTCAGAAAGACGATTCCGAAGAATAATTCAGCCAGTCCGTGCCAATGTAAGTACATTACTATAAATACTATTATACTAAGATCCCATAACACTTTTGCTTCAGGCATCGAGTATTTGTTTAAAAACATTTTTTTAGCATAGCATAGCTTTAATTTGATCTATAAATGAAGAAAATACGTCAAGAAGTATAAATTTCACAAATATAAATATAAGTTTTACAACAGACTTCTGGCACACCTAAGTTGCGGCCATTTTTGCGTAGGCACACTAGTTTATCATGTACAGAAAAAATAGCTTTAATTTGAGCTATAAATGATGCAAATATCAGATGGGTGTAAACTTTCACCAGAATAGCACCTCTTTATGCCTGGCTGCCAACAGGTTGCTGCCATGTGCCTAATGGCATACCCAACTTTTCAGGACCTCTAGGTGTATATCTTGACCTTGGAGTATATTTTATATAAATAACAGATGCATGTAAGTTCTCCCCAGAAAGTCATTTTTCTTTCGTTAATTAAACATACAAGCGGCCATTTTTCGATAGGCACACCAGGCAAACCATATTGTTCGTTGCCTAATTGTACATAAAAAAATGATTTTAATCAAATACTCGATGCATGAAGCAAAAGTGTTATGGGATCTTAGACCATATCTTATAATAATTTTAGTGCCAGAACACAGAAGTTTTCTATTGACAATCGTACTTAGGCACATGAATTAAACACATTCAAATAATTGTATGTACTTAATTTAAAGATGAATTAATGAACAAAATTTACACAAATGACATTTTCAACACACTTGCTCGTAAAGTTGCTATTTTTTCTTTAGTCTTACGCCCGGAATGCGGTTTATTACACACTAGTGCGTTTTACTTTTCATTGCCGCACTAGTGTTTTTCTTATTCCACTTTTTTTTAATATCCGTAAAGAGGTTGTTACTAAAAGATTTATTATTTTGTAAATAAATAAACTTGTTGTACTTAGTCAAAATCTGATAAGATTATACGAGTACTTCATCTAATTATCTATTAAAGCATTTAAAAAATACAATATTTTAAATTATTAATTACCGTAAATTCTTATTAGAAATACATAATTATTTAGTTTAATATATTGTGGCTGAATGGCGGTGTTCGGTGTCTCTGGACTTAACCTGCGCGCGCATAGTTATTCAACCAAAGATACGGCGCGCGAAAAAATAAACCTCCGCGCTATTTGTGCAAACATTTGTTCGTTTATAATTTGCTGATTTGTGACTGAAAAATGTCGATACCTAATTGTTTTTTTCCTCGCAAGTGTGTCGAAAAACGTCGTATGATACGCGTGTGCTTTGTTCATTACAGTCTTGGCTCTATTACAGCCCTCGCCTTGCGGCTCGGGCTGTGCAATACCGCCTCGACTGTAATGACCAACTTCGCGCACTTATTGTATCATAATGTACTATTTTACTTCTCATTTAAAAAAAAACAGAAATAATTAATTACCAACATGAAGCAAGTTTTAATTATATCACGAAAAGAACAAAAGAAAAACACTTACTTTGATTTAAACAAGCAAATACATTTTAATTTCCATTTGCAATAAGATAGTAGTGCGGCGGCTGGCGCAGTGGTTGTATTGCAGCATTAATGTGCTGCGGTTTGGATTCGGTCCACATGGAGAGGCACGGAACACAGTGGAGAGGTCACCATAAAAGTGGTCGAGAAGCATCGGTGTTCTCTGCAAATTGTTTTTAGCAGTAGTAAGTTTGTACGGACTCGAAACGTTTGGAAAAGGAAATTCTGAATATTTTATTCATTGTGACCGGTTTTCTATGTTACAATTGAGTAGGACGTTTTAATGGACGTGTTCCGTGTTGGCAAAATTTTCCTCAAATGTGTGGTTATGTTATACGATCCGAAGTAACATTTTGCAAAGCATATTACTGTTCTATTATTATATTTACATTTCTATGTTTTATAAGTATATGAAAATATGCGTTTGTTTTCTTTTGTTTTAGTGAATAGTTCATTATCACTTATCTTCAAGTGGGTTTACTGTCAAGTATTAACTTAAGAATTTTACTGTTTTATTGAAAAAGATTCTTACATGAAAAAGGTGAAATAAAAAAGAGTAGGTACCTTAACATACTTTAAGATTATCTGTTCAAATTCACATTCTTAGAATAGAAAAAGAAATCAAATTTTCTCAATTCCGTCAAATATTATAAAGCATGACTTCAGCTATGGCTACGAATCTGCCTACGGCTATGCCTACAGGTATGCCTACGGCTGTGCCTACGGCTGTGCCGCTGTACCGGCGCTGTACCGCTGCGCTGTGCTATGACTATTGACTATTGTGGTTTTGGCTTTTATTGACGTCTCCCTTCCATCGTCTGGCTGGAACCGCTATCTGACTCTGGCTGGACGGAATCGCCAATGTGGCGGCCTTCGCCTTGGCTTTTGGTTTAGAATAAGGAGCTACGATGGTGGTAACGTGTACAAAGAACACCAAAAGGCGGCAGCGTGGAGGTTAACATAACGTCCGTTACAATATATTAGATTATTTAAGGTTGACTTACCTAAATAATGTTACCGAGGCATTGTATTAAATATCTACAACTAAATCCGATTCAGACAAAAATTTGACCGTTAATAAATGTTATATAATATATGTAGGTATTTCAATTATTTAATATGAGTATAATGAATGATGTGTGTATTAGCACAACCAGTTTTTGAGCACAAAAATAATTTTCAAAATCGCTACACTCAGTAAGAACTTATTAGGTACATATATATTATAATAATTAACTTTTAAGAACAAAAAATATTGACTTCAACACTGACACACAAAAAAATGTAAGCGGCTCCTAACTCCTTTTTTGAAGTCGAACTATCACTTTAAGATTTGATATAGAATGCTATTTAATTTAACTCAAGATTTATTAGGAGTGTAAAAAGGAATTAAATCCGGAATGGTGTAGTACGTGGCATTTCCGTTACTGCGGCTACCCTCTGTGGCATGCACATAGCTCGGATACTACGAACACTCAGGATTTCTTTTTATATGAGTTACGATGCCCTGAGTTATTTTTATGTTCTTAAACTCTGTAAAACTCTGTATCGATTATACAGACCAATTTTCTTTACAAAAAAGCTATGCTATTAATTCGGCAGCATAATAAAATGTACAATTTAATGGATTACAAGAATCTCCCATTGAAATAAAATAAAAACCCTGTCTCCAAGAAATTAAAGAAGTTTCTAAAGTTGTAAAAATAAAGGACTTGAAAGTAAATACAGAACTTGAACTAAAATTAAAGTGAAATAAAGTAAATAGGTATTAAATTATATTATATTAAATTTTTATCCTAAATACTCATATTTATTTTTACCATATTTTCGTAACATCAGTGGGTACAGACAATTTGATAGATAAGGAGGTTTGGCGTTTTTCCATTAGCCGGCCCGGCACCGGCACCGGCGCCGGTGTCGGAGCCGTGCCGGTGCCAGAGAAGCAAAACTGAAAATGTATGGCTCGCTTTTTCACTTACCGACGCCTGCGCGGGCCCGGCATTGAGTCCTGCCGGCGCCGGTGCCGGTGCCGGGGTAGCAAGCTTCCCCACTCGGTGCCAGCCCGGCAAAAGTGCATGTGTATTATATACCTATGAATTGTAGCCGTGTGCGTGTGTAAGTGCGCGGGGCGATTAGGAGCGAGATAAAGAGAATTTTCAGATGGATAATTTGTATCCAACAAATAGTTACAAGCCTGAAACTCTTAGACATTCATCCCTATACATACGTCATCTTACAGAAAGCCGTTATACTTAATACGTGTAGAATAGTTAGGAAATTTCTATCCACTGACACAACCACAACGGCTCCCGTGCTTGGCTAAGACCCGCATGGAAGCTAGAATTTACCCTTTCGAGGAGACACAAAAAGTGTATAAAAACAGATAATAATAATAATAATAATAATAATACACAAAAAGTGTATAAAAACAGATAATAATAATAATAATAATAATAATAATAATAATAAGCCCCCTAAAGTCCAACAGTACGTCCGAATCGACCACCAGATTCACGTGGGGGGCGGACACGTGATGAGAAATTACTGGCACGGCTAACACGGTACTGGCGACCCATTCAATATGGAGACGAGATCGAAGAGTAAACGTTTAGGGCCGCTTCCCGGGGGCTATCGCCGGGGCACACCTGGAGCTGACGCTGGGTGTTTCAGCATGCGAACCGTCAGCGGAGAGGAGTTGAATAGGCGGGCTCCCTCCGGGTCTCCCGAATATACTACAGCCAACCAAACCGATAGTAACAGTAATTCAAATTCACCCATTTCAATACAGAATCCTTATAGTCCATCTACAGCTTCTTACATTCCATCACCGGTGTCTTTCGCGGATGATATCTCACGCGTAGCACCAACCCCAACCTTAAGTGTTGCTCAGGAAGGGAATACCTTTTTACCTGCGTCCACCAAGGCTGGGAAACCAAGAGTGCGCATGAGCTGGAGTAAAGAAGTGAATATTTTTATCATGCGCACTTATTATTATGTAACAAAATTAGAGACAGACATGACAATGTACAGAAAACAACTATTTGAACTTTTTTCACGAAAGTACCCCGAAATTAAAGTAACAGAACAGCGAATATCAGACCAGAGAAGAACAATAATTAGAAACAAACTACTGCCCATTAGTACATTAAACCAAATAAAAGAAGAAGTAAGAATAGAATTACAAGAAAAAACAGACTTAGTAGACGATCTACCTGACGATATGCCACAAACACTACAACAGACAAACACAGAAACACCGCACACACTCACCCAAACGTCACAGAGCTGTACCCAAACTGAATGTGAAACGGTAGTAATAGAAAATGATATAGATATTTTAGTAGAAAGCGAACCTCTAACACATGTTCAAAAATTAAATGATAGGTTAAAAACTATTTTAATACAATATTCTGGAATGGACCCAACTGTTCGCCCAAAACTCCCCAAGTTAAAATATAGTAACCAATTAAATCAGATAGTTCACGTATTTAACACTAATATCTTACCACAATATGTCTCAAATGATACAAAGCTTGTAGATGTACACACACTTATATATTGCACGGCTATCGTTACAGCTGAAGAGTTAAACTACAAAATTACTGAGCACATAGATATCATAGGATCTAAACATAATTATAAGCCCCCTTGGCAACAGAGATTAGAAAAAGATATAGAAAAGCTTAGAGCAGATTGTGGAAGACTAACACAGTATATAAATAATAACAGATCCAATAAAGTAGTTAAAAAAGTACAAGAAATATTTAAAAGAAAAATCACACACACGAGACATGAAAACAACAATAGTAAACCTGAAGAATTTTTAGACACTCTCAAACAAAAGCTAGCTCTTAAAGTACATAGGCTTAGAAGATATAAGAAGGCACAACAGCGAAAAAACGATAATATTTTGTTCAATAAAAATGAAAAAGGGTTTTACAGAAATTTACTGAAACAAACTTGCAAACCTACAACAGAAAACTTAGAACTTCCAACAGCGGTACAGCTAGAAGAATTTTGGGCAAAGATTTGGGAAGAAAGAGCAGAACATAATGATAAGGCTTATTGGATAACTCAGGAAGAAAATAGGTGGAATACAATAGAAGAAATGGAATTTATTGAGATTACAGAGACCGACATCACAGGTGTTACGGCTAAACTTCATAACTGGAAAGCACCTGGCGTCGACAAAATACACAACTTTTGGTATAAGAAATTAACTTCATTACATAAACCGATTGCAAAAAATCTAACAGACATTATTTTAGGAAGACAGAACATACCAGAATTTATAGCAACAGGTATAACTTACATGCTACCAAAAACTTCACATTCAGTAGAACCATCCAAATATAGACCAATCACTTGCCTACCCACCATATATAAGATTCTCACATCAACAATAGCTAGAAAAGTTAATGCACATATCGAAGGTAATCAAATTATGGCAGAAGAGCAGAAAGGGTGCAGGCGAGGTCATATGGGCTGCAAGGAACAATTAATTATAGATTCCACTATTCACAAACATGCCATCACAAAAAATAGAAACTTGCATTGTACATTCATAGATTACCAAAAAGCTTTCGATAGCGTTCCACACTCCTGGTTAATTCATGTTTTACAAATTTACAAGATCAACCCAAAGATAATAAATTTTATGCGTAACGTTATGACTCACTGGAAAACATCATTACAGTTAAATTATAAAATTAAAACGATAACAACGCGACAGTTAACAATTAGGAAAGGTATCTTTCAAGGAGATTCCTTCAGTCCCTTATGGTTTTGTCTTGCATTAAATCCCCTTTCAAACTTACTACATGATTGCCATGCTGGTTATAATCTTAAATCCACAACAGAAAATACCACCATCTCGCATCTTATCTATATGGATGATATAAAACTTTATTCACAAACTCAGAAACAAATGGAGCAATTAATTGACACAACTAGAGAATTCAGTAAAGACATAAATATGGAGTTTGGTCTGGATAAGTGTAAGATGTTGCATATAATAAAAGGTAAGGTCCGGCCTGGAGACTACGAGATAGACGATAATATGACGATAAGAGCAATGGAACCATCAGATCTATATAAATATTTAGGATACAATCAACTAAAAGGTCTAAAGCATACAGAAATAAAGCAAACACTGACTATAGAATACAAATCAAGAATGAACGCTATATGTAATTCACAACTATCAGGAAAAAATCTCATAAAAGCATTAAACACTTATGCTATCCCAATACTTACCTACTCATTTGGAGTTATAAAATGGACACGTACAGACATAGAAAACATAGAACGGATAACACGCACTACACTTACCAGACATAACTATTTACATCCAAAATCTGCCGTAGAAAGACTGACCATCAAAAGATATAATGGCGGAAGAGGCTTGATTGACGTGAACCATCTATGGCAGAAACAAATTGAGAATATTAAATCATTCTTTTTTAATAAGTCCCTTACTAGTAATATACACAGAGCCATATGCCAAAACGACCACAATTTTACCCCTTTAAACCTTAGTGAAAAAAATATTCCTGATTGTACTAACAACAGAGACCCACAGTCGCAAAAAATAGAAAACTGGAAAAAGAAAACCCTTCATGGTCGACACCCTCATGATCTACAACAGATGCATATAGACCCAGTAGCATCTAATAAGTGGCTAACACTAGGCAGTTTGTTCCCCGAAACTGAGGGTTTCATAATGGCTATACAGGACCAAATAGTAAACACTAAGAACTACAGGAGATATATTATTAAAGACTCATCCATAAAAGACGATAAATGCCGCAAATGTCACACACAACCGGAAACAATTCAACATATTACAGGAGGATGCACAACACTTACACAGACAGACTACACTTACAGACACAATCAAATAGTTAATATTGTTCACCAGAAATTAGCACTTAAACATAATCTTATACAAAAGACAGATACACCATACTATAAATACTCCCCCGCCACTATATTAGAAAACGCTACACATAAATTGTACTATGATCGTGCTATTCTTACAGATCGGACCATCCATTACAACAGACCTGACATTACTTTGCAAGATAAAACTAATAAAATTACTTACTTAATAGATATAGCAGTCCCTAATACCCATAATATACAGAAAACTATAAGTGAAAAAATAAATAAATATTTGGATCTCAAAGAAGAAATAGCCAGAATATGGAAGCAGAATAAAGTATATGTAGTTCCAATAGTTCTATCTACTACTGGTGTGATACCCAAGCATATTCTCCATAGCCTTAAACTGATTGACTTGAAAGAAACTCTCTACATCACACTTCAAAAAGCTGCCATTTTAAACACTTGCAGAATTGTCAGGAAATTCTTACAAATAGACGCCGATGAAATAGACACGAATACAACATAAATTAGTTTTATTCATACTTTCTTCATTTACTTGGCTCTGGCCCGTAAATGTAGAAAAATACCAGCCTTAGAGCTGAGAAAAAAAAAAGAAAATCCAAATAATAATAATATGCACGCAATAAAATGCACTATATGTGTCAACGTGCTGAAGACCATGTCAGTACTGTACTACTCACCGGGCATAAACCGGCTTCGACACCGGCACAATGGAAAAACGAAGACCCGGTGCCGGTGCCGTGCCGGTGCCGTGCCGGTGCCGTGCCGGTGCCGTGCCGGTGCCGGGCCGGTGCCGGGCCGGTGCCGGGCCGGCTAATGGAAAAACGCCCGTTATCTTTAGAATTCTGTTTTCATATACGTCTTTGCCACTTAGTACTAACCAACGTAACGAGCTGTTGCAAAGGCGTCGTGTTTTTGAAATGGTCGCCAGAATATTGTTCATGTAAATTGTAAGGCAATAGAGAACATAAGGAGCTCTACAGAAAGACAGCATAAAAGGGTACCTAGTGAGATTGCTTGAATTATTACCAACCATTACATATTGACGTAATTATTTTGTTCTATTTTGAATTCTAATAAAGCCTATAAAGGACAGATTTTTTATGAAATCGGTCAAATGTGAGTCTGACTCGCACACGTAGGGTTCCGTAACACTACTGATAATAACTCTAATTATATGGCCAGCAACGAGATCGAAAGCAGTAATCCCTCCTTTTTTATAAGTATGTTATAAGTTATTTAGCAATTTAGGCTTTAAAATATTTTTTGTGACAACGGCCGCAGTAATACACACTATTGTCATTAGCATAATATGATCCAAAGCTAATTTCTTCAAACAAAAGTGATGCAAGTTACTCGTGTTAAGTTGAAAATGAGTCACCACATAATTAATTTCAACGCATTTGTATGTACCTCCTAAATATTATTTCATTGGTAGAATATAGTTTCTGTTTAGCAAAACTTTGTAGTTCTCATAGCAAAACTTGAAGTTCCAGAATATTGTAATTAAATTATATTAACCCCTCGACAACAATGTGATTCACTTTGCCGTATTTTATTAGGATACCGAGCCGTAGGGTACGTGAATGATAAATATTGCCCTAACCCACGTTAATGTGCCTCTGTTGGGCACTAGTCTTTACCAAAGTTGAAGTAGCTTTGAAATTGTACGTATTTTTCTTATAAAACGAATATTTGGACTGTTATTGGTACGAAGTTCCTTAACGCACGGTATGAATGGAAGCTAGAAAAATAAAAATGTAAGATTTTTGTGTGATGGATATGATACGAGCCGGTGGTACATCGAGAACTACGCCAAATTTTCGACACCCAAATATATTTGTCGTCTAATAGCTTACTGTATAACAAGCATTATTCATAAAATGGCTGCTGCCACCTAATGGAGCTCCATAAAAGTTTAAAAGCGCACTGGTTGCCCGCGGAGAGTCATCTTCTGTTAGGCTGGTCACTCACATTCTCGCTAATATGCAAACTCTCAAGTGTTGGACCATCTTCGCCAATATTGTTCTGCGAAGTTTTTGACATTCGTGGTTTTCTAAGCTATGAAAGCTATGACGGTTTTTGGGCGCACATCCAAGCGCCAACCACGTACCTTCGCGTTGTCTTCCACACATTTGTACAAACATTCGTAAAATGTAAAAACGTTCGCGTGCATGTGAAGGACCGCGGTTAGTTTAGAAGATGACGCCGACAAAAATATTTGATGTAGAAGAAAAGCGACGTGTTGGAAAGGCTCATGTTATTTTAAGGCCTGGAATGGTTCAGTCCAATAACTTTTATTGTTATTATATTAGGCATTTTAAATTATCCCATTCAATGTGCAATGTACCTTAATCACAGTGATGGAAAGCTGGCATTTGTGTGGGATACAGTTAAAACGAATTCATATATATATTATGTACCATATATTATATCATAATTTGGCTTGACTGTATTCCACTATTTATTATTATGCCAGAAATATAGTTTTAACTATTTAATAATATCGTCAACGGCCACTGAAGGAATTATATTGCTTTATCATATACATACGTAGCAGTCGCATGGGCTATGAGTGTGCTATACCAGGGAATAAAACATAAATATACGTGATCTTTAAACAATGCCCGGGTTTTCATTGCTTACAATAATTCAGTACCTTATATTAATCAGGATTCCGATTACAGAAAATTGTGAAAACTTTATTTTATACATTAAATTAATGAAAATACAATGTTGTTAGTTTCGTTTCATTTGAATTAGGGTTTGTTACTGCTTTCGTTGTTGTTATCACCGCAACGCATAACTGATCCACTGCTGGACACGGGTCTCTTCTAAGACTGAAAAGGTTAAGGTTAATGCTGGCCAAGTGCGAATGGGCGGATTTCACACACTTATGAGTTTTTTCGCGAACCTTCCAGTATGCAGGTTTCTTCACGATGTTTTCCTTCACCGTTAGAGCGAGTGACAATTAAATGCTTAAAACGCCCACAAGCTAAATCCGAAAGTAAGAGGGGAGTGATCTGGGATTCGAACCCGCACTCTCCGAGAGGAGGATGATTTCTTAACCACTAGGCTATCACCGCCCATCATGTTATACCAGGGCAGGCATATACCAGGAGCAATTTCTGCTAATTTATATATTTTTCCCCTCTGATCGATCGATGTGGATATTTATAATGTCATCGATTCGATCTTATTTATAGTTAAACTTTTAATCCGATTGTCATCAGTAATACGAAAGGTATTTTTTTATATTTTTAATTTACACACTTAGAGTGTCGCCATCGACAAAGGAAAAAATGAAAATAGAAAATACTCGTATTAATAGATAATCTTGCGGGAACAGATAAACATAGAGAAATCGTAACCCTCTCTTGAACTTAGCCATAGTCGAGTAAAAATATAATTATGCACACACACACAACTACATATACCCCTGAATTATTTGTATAAATCACACACACACACACACACACACACTAGTTAGTACTATCTTAACTATCTAATAAATGCCTGGCCAGTTATCGAACCTTGCCCGATAAAAAATCCCTGTGAATTGATTCAATGTTTCGTCAACTAAATTTATTTCTAGCAGTGTCATAAATAAATTTTCTTTATACTGCGCTATTGTAGATTCACGTTCTATTATTCAAAGTTATAGTTTCTACGTCTCTAGTTGGAACTTTGTGTGAATTGTTAAATTCCATTCCTGTAAAGCTATTCTGTTCCTCGGGCGTCCCTACTTCGTAACTAGAAATTAATAATGTAGGTACGTCTAGAGACTTTGTGTATATAGCCAGCTTATTAGTGTCAAGAGGTGACACGCTAAGTAAGCATCCAACTCACCATAATATACCTAGGCAAGTATTAAGTTATACATCCTTTACAGAATAATTGGCATGTATAGCATAGTTTTCTGATTGATACCTATATAAAAATATTATTAAATCGAAACAAATATCTGATAACCCGACAAACGTGTATACTAGCCACCTGATGATTAGAGCCAGAGCAGCCAGCCAGGCAAGTTGGACTCATCGTGATCTACATTTAAATATTCATGATAGAATATAATTAACAATTAAAAAAATTGGGTTTTTGTAGCAGGGGAGATTTTTTAAAGAAAAACAATCACCTGCTTAATTAATGATCAACAAATCCTATTTTCATGTTGGGCTTGAAAGAGGCTTCAATACAAGAATCCCACTAATTAATTATGGGCGAAAGTTTGACGTTATGAAGTAATTAAGAACAGTTCAAATATAAAGCGACACAGGTGCTAATAATGAATGTTATCATACTTACGAGTATATGATAAATATCATAAATCATGGTAAGTAATATAAAATGCACATCAAACATATTCCACGAATTAATATCTACCGTTGAATACCTACTTATTAAGTTGAAAACTTTATAAGTTGATTTAATGCCATTTTATAGAAAACTTATATTCTGAAAAGATAACATCTTTGATCAACAATACCAACTAAATAATGGCTCACCTACAAAACCAAAGCTAAAAACCGATCGTATATAAAATTCCATCTAAATAGTTTTATTTATTTATTATCATACTAAGACAAAAGTTTTACTGTCAATTACAACCACGTTACCTAGCAATAAAATCACAAATATTTGAACATTAACATAAAATTACGATCATTCGCCACTAAATAAAATACGAGCTGATATTATATGAAGCGGGATCTTATTTTTGTAGACGGTTTATTAGCACTAAGTTGATATCTAGTTATAATTCTCGATCGAAGGATTATACGCATAGTATGTTAGAGTGCCTATATTTTTCATTCCTTAAAACTATTTTATTCAAGAAAACCGCTCGTCGTGTTTCTCTGTTCGGCCTAATGGTCAGCTGGTAGAGAATGCACCTTGCATTAAGCTCGCCATTTTGTACCGTAATATTTGTTTATTGTGGTCAATAAAGTTCTAAATAAATAAATACGTATAATGTTCCATTTTCACCTGTAGATTATACATCATTATTATCATATCGCGCGATAGATGCGTGAAGGTTTGTCTTTAGCGCTTTTGTGCTTCGGAGGACATGTAAATAATCGGGTCTGATTGGTAACTTTAGGTAGTTGTCGCAGGCCTCTTAAAAAATCGACACTTGGGTTGGTCACTAACCTCACCACCAATAAACACTGGTATGACAAAAAACCCGTGTTTCGTCATGGGTTGAAGTCATGTGGTATAAATCCTAACAAATTCCAATTTGTATTTTAAAAGTCTATTAAAATAATCCTTTCGCTTCTAACGTATTTGCACAGTCCCTGAGTTTCCAGCGGTACTTTGAATTATTCAGTCACACTGCAAAGTGTTTGCGGGTCAGAATATGACTCTATAGGGAGCTCTTCATAAAAACTAACTGTCTTAATAAGAAAGTATGAGTTCCATAACTATTACATAAATTTCAAAAAATATATGCGTAATGTTGTGACCATACATCGTATTTAGTTTAGAAAGAAAGAAACTTTCTTGTGGATTTGGTAACACTTTTTTAGAGCTATCATCTTAGCCCTATAGAATAGCAAAGTCATGTGACCAAATAAGACCGAGACTCTTCCGAGTTAGTAAAGTCTTCGTAGTTAGTAAATTGACGATTTTACGCCACATCCCATTAGTAACAACTACAATTAACAAAACTAACTACGAGTATATCTAACAAATACTGCCCACCTACACACACATATCTACCTACTAATCAACTGACCAAGTAACATTCTTAATAATAATCAACTAGGCTAATCATCCTTATCTGAGCCTTGTCACGGTCACGGGCGGCAGCGGTATAGTGCTGCTTGCTTGTTTGTTATTTTATGTCCATAAAAAGTGGGTTCTTATCTCTTATCGCCTTTTTTAAAGATTCTACATTTTACAGTTGAATAATGAGTAAAATATGTTATAGGCGTTCGTGTTAGACAGTTCATAAGCTCATTATAAGGATTAAGCTTAAAGCCGTGCGTCATGTCCGCTGATATTAATTAAAATTAAATATTGCTGTTGATTTCACAACATTACAACTTTATTTGCAATACCGTACCTACATATTTTTCACGTCTGTCATTTAGGTAATGGTAGACTGATAGCAATCGAAAGACATTTTGCTAATAACTTACTTTTGCTAGGGATGCGTTCCGTTAAGCGACCAAAAGGCTCATAAAGACACTTTTCTGTAGAAAATTAAACGTTTTGAGTCGCCTAATGGAACGCACCGTCAGAAATGGTATATTATAAGGCCTTTTAAACAACTTGAAAACTATTACTACTCCCAAAAAGGATTCATAAACCACTTATCTTGCTTTTTACTTCTCTTTTTGTTTGTTCATAGTATTCAAGTCACCGGTTTCCTATCAAGAGTTCACGTGGCGTAGTAGCACGTAACTATTATTCATTTTCATTTATAAAAAGGAAACATCCATAATATTCTGCAAAATACCAAAATAAATAAAGTAGTAGAATTTAAATTCACGATACAAATTAAGCCTTCTTTTTTTGAAGTCGGTGAAAGATATTGTGTTTAATTAAATAATACAACTAACAAATGAAGATATTTGAGAAACAATAATAAAATTATTTGGGGTTTTTCATATGCAAAAGATCATATTATGATTTAATAAAGGTTACTTAATTTTTTTGTGTTTCTTTTTGGATAGCTACATTTGCATTTGCTAATCTTAGTGTAGCTGAACCGATTTTTCTAGGTAACTTATTTACCTAAAGCGTAATGTGGGTACATTTTAAAAATAAAGTTTAAGTTACAGCTTCAGATATTCATCAAAGACAGCAATTTAATACAAAATCTAATAAATTAACCTAAAAGAACATTAAGTATTCCTAATGATATTATAATAATGTCCAAAAAAGTTTTGATCCACTGAAAACGTCGTCAGCCTAGAAAGGCGGGATTTACCTAAGTAACACAGAGCTTTAATACAAAATTGGATTTCGAGGTCCATTAATTTTCAATTTGCGTGATTGCAATTTTCGAGGTTTGCTCCTTCCAAGTCGACTGGAACTACGATCCTCCGCAAAATAAGAACAAGGCTTGAAGATGAGATTGAAATGAATGTTAAATCCCGTCCTATATAAAAATATAGCCAGACACATTCGTTTGTAGGACTTATTTAAAAAAGAATGGTTGCAGTCTCATTATATTAGTTAGGTATACAGAGTGAATACGGAAATGAAGATTTAAATAAAGCAGTGCACTAATTACATAACAAAGGCACAGATAAAAATATTAAAAGCCAATATCGTTTCATATTAATGCTGTTTACTGATTTAACTAATTACAGCATTCATTTATTAAACAGAATTAATAATTGACTACTGTTAAATGATAAGTTATAAATATTAAACTTCGTTTCATCCGTATATGCGAGCATATCCGACTAATTGAAATACATACGAGTAGCTTAAATATGTATTTACAAAAATCCTTTTGAAGTTCCTTTTAAAAGTGAGTATTGCAATTTGTATTAGCATATCAAATTATTACTGTACCCAAGATACGTTAGCCATTTTTTAATTTATTAGGAAGTGTAGATTGACCAAGTCCGTATTGTGGAATCTTGCCGCACGACTTTTATCCAAACAATTTTTAATCCGAGTACTGGATCCCTAAATTTTATCTAGGATTTTTTTAGATTAAGGTAGCAAAAGAGCATGCAGTACCTACCACCCTTCCGCTGCCGCTCATGATAACTGTGACCGATTTTGAACAAGTCTCAAATTAAATTGAAACTAGGATGGATAAACGAGTTAATAGAATATGTTAGAATAATTGTTGATTAATTTGTTACTAAGTCTCAGGACTAGCGCTGGGATTAGTGAAAGTTAGTTCTCTATAGGTAAGTCGTTGTTAGTAAAAGTCCATTAAGTAATTGATGTAACAGTATCGTTCTCATTCGTTAATAGAAGTTTCACGATCTTAGAGTACCTACTGAGGAGATGGTCGTATTAAAAAAAATTAACTGTACTTCTCCCTAAACCCACGTCACGCGGATTTTTCAATGCAGACAGAGGTGTATGTTATGTCATAGAAAGATCTAATAATTAGCCACTTCATAATATACACACTGTACACATTTGGAACATTCACACGATTTTGCAAAAGATAAAGTTTGATGCCCCTTTTTTTCGTGCGATTTTTTCCGCAAGTGCGTGTGTGTAGTTTCATTAAATTTCCATATTAGTTCATCCTTCCATCACACGGAAATATTCAGTAGTAAGGGCATCGCTTTACACCATATCAGAAAATCGTGTAACGTACTCATATAATAAATTCTGTATCTTTGTCTTTGTTAGCTTTATGTACGCCGCTACCCCTAAGTATTTTCTGTAGTTCCTATATTTTGGTGGGTTGCCTGGAAAAAATCGCTATTTAGCGATAAGGCCGCCCATTGTTGTGTGCTGTTTGTTATGCTTTTTTGTTTCTTTGTTTTTTATTCCCGGTGTACAAAGAGTATCTATCTATCCATCTATAAATTTATACCACCCCACTAAACTGCCTCCGGCAATCTCGCGCTGCTCAATGCAAGGCAAAGCAGTTTCAATTTGACGTGGCTTTGGAAAAAATCATTTGTGAGTATGTAGCGATATTGATATTGTTTCGATTAGAATTTCCATTATGGTTACCTACTTGCTATAATAATAATTTCAACCTTCCACGTCATCATTGACGAGTGATGATTTTACATTAGGTTGCTAAGTTTTATATTTTTAGTAGAATAAAATACCTGTTTCTAAAATTGGTTTCAACGCAACAACGCACACTTTTCATGTGTTTAATTAATTTAATACAAAAAAATCTCAAATATTAAGAAATTAAATATTTAATCTTAGAATGGACAATAGGCATAACTTTCGATTCGATCAGCCTTAAGAGTTTCTAGTAGTAATAGAATTACGAGTAGAACTTTTAGCTAGAGTATAAAGAAAATGGATTGAACACAGTACAAAAGTATATACGGACAAACAACGACTAAGAGACAGTGATGAATTGCAGTAGAAGTTCAATATGTTTCACGCTAAATTAATTTCGTTTAATTTGGGAATTGGAGAATTTATGACTTTTTTATTTCGTGTTAGACTGCAGTGTCGATGTACTTATATTCCAAGCCATTTGTTGGGAGGACGCTTTAACGGCGTAAAAACGTGACAAGAAAACAGAAATGTCACATTAAGCTTGCTTTATGTCCGCCAATGTTCCATTTTGTTCTGTGTACAGATTAAAAGATAATACATAAGTATTTTATGACCATAGAATAAAGATAAAAGTAGAAGTGGCTACGTATTTATGTTGTACCTACCGACCTACCCAAATTATTTATTAACGTCATACATAGGTATCGTTCTTCAGACATCTACGATAATGTTGTTTGTAGTAACTTCGGGTAATATGGCACACCATAAGCCTTTTTGGGATTAAAATACGAAATTTTTGAGATCAATTAATCTTTATCGCTTAAATCAGTCCTTTGAACATAATAGTAATCGACAGTTATAAACTTATAGTTATTAACTTCAAAACATAACGTACATAACCTGTTTTATTGTTACTTGAATAATGTTATAAATTATACTTTGTAGGACAATATGGCCTACGCCCATTGTTTCTTTTTCAAAAAGTCTTGTAATTTCGTTTTTGTATGGCAATGAAGTAAGCAATATTATGCAGCCTATCTGCGTTTAGTAGCTTTCCTAGGTGCTATTTCTGGTATCGGAGAAATTTAAAAAGTTAGGATCTCTTAAAGTCGATGGTTGTGGTAACCTGGTAATGGAAACTAAAGCTTGTCCAAAGCATACAGGTGTTTTATTCTCGCCTCTTGAAGCGGAGCTATCATCAGTAGCTATCCCATCACTCATTACACGTGCATTATGGCTGATGTTATATCACCAGTATAACAGTAGGTACAATATGACACGGTAGGCCATATTGGCCAACTGCGTAGTGAGCCATAATGGCCGTTGGGGACATTAGTGACGAATAAAATTCTAACTTAAAAACTAGTAAACTATGCGCTTAAAAACATTACTTCGTCACTAATTGATAGTTTACTTACAAAACTGTGTACTAGCAATATAAAAACAATGATTATCCTTGCCGCCATTTCGTAGTGTTCACACTGTCCGAAGGTTGACTGGGAGAGAATGCTTCTAGCATTAAGTCCGCCTTTGTTACTGTACTTGTGTATGGTGCATAAAGCTTAAATAAATAAATAAATTATTTAAAGAACAAGAATGAGTGAAACTTACTAAAAAATAACATCAGATTCGATCATTTTCGATCATCGTATACACCGCACATATGCGTACTCGCCACAACACAAAGATCGACTGAGGGGGTTAAGGGAAGGGGCGCGGACAATATGGCGAATATGTACGCCTCAGGTGTTGATTGGTTTCGAAAAAAATAATACTGGCCATATTGGCCGACTAGGCCATAATACCCGAAATTACTCTATTTATTTACTAAATTACAAGTAGGTAATATCAGTATATTATCCAACTCACAGATCCAACTATATCAGCCCGCTTCGCTTCAGAAATGATTGCCGTACCTACTTCAGAACTACTCGTACCTTAAGTAATAGCTTATATTTTTTGAATAGGCATAAAACATTTGTTTAGCTAGGTACTTAACTTATTTTATGATTACAGAAATAACCTTCCATCCTTGTTTTAATTAAAAAGGTATTAGAACATTGCAGTTGGTTTATAAAAACAGCCAAAATATTAATTAAAATAATTATGTCTTCCATTTAAATTTACCTATACCTCTCATTTCGCAAAAATGGATGCGTCATTTTCGTGAATAAAACGCATTCCAGTAATTCAAAATAAACCCGCAATGTAAGTAAAAACATGCTGAGTGTCATTATTTAAATACTCGGTGATTTTCCTATGACGATTTTTCGAAATTTATATTAAATAATACTAGCTGTGCCCTCGTTTCCAAATAGGAGTTTTTAACGCGTGAATCCTGATGCCGAGGGAATTCCGGGATAAAAAGTAGACTGTATGTTCCACAACTTCACAGCTTCACACTCCACAACTTCGATAATCTCCCAATGAAAATCCTATAAAAATCTAAGTCCACGACTTTGCACATAGAAGTTCATCCCGTGTAAAACCTGACCTCGGCCTCGCGGGGATTCCGGGATAAAAAGAAATCTATATGTTGCTAGAAAACTTACTCTATCTCCCAGTGAAAGTCCCATAAAAATCTAAAAATCTTGGCGCGTAGGAGTTTTCCCACGTGAATCCTGATCCCGCGGGAATTCCGGGATAAAAGTAGTCTCTACGTTGCTTCAGAACCTCCTCTATCTACCAGTGAAAGTCCCATAAAAATCTAAGCCCGCGACTTGGCACATAGGAGTTTTTCCAGGGTGAATCATGACCCCGCGGGAAGTTCGGAACAAAAAGTAGCCTATATGTTGCTCCAGAACCTCCTCTATTTCCCAATAAAAGTCCCATAAAAAATTAAGCCCGCCACTTCGGGCACAGGAGTTTTTCCCGCGTGAATCCTGATCCTGCCGGAATTCCGGGATAAAAAGTAGTCTATGCATTGCTCCATAACCTCGGTTTCGTAACAATTTAATATTATATATAAATTACGGTTTCTTAACACCCCCCCCCCCCCCAATATTTTGTATTGTCAATTTAGTAAAAAAGCAGACACGACTTTTCTACGCTCTTATTATATAGATTATTGATTTATTGATTTATTTTTATGTTACTTTGAAGACGTACAGTCACAGTTTAATTTATCAAATTAGATTAAAATAATATTGAAACGTTTTATTCGATTAGTATTTACTGAAATTATTATTATCTCCTTATTATTTATTATAATTACGACCTAATCAAGTAACAGTAATCGCGGTCGGTAGTTCGTTCGGGTTGTTATTCAATAACCTGAAAATGAAATGGAGTAACGAATAACATGAATTTGCCAAGCCAAAGCTTAATTTACCTACGAAGGTACCTACTTGTACAATACTTTATTCCAGAATATACAGCTTTACTTTCCCACACTAACTTCTCTATTTATACACGAATATACACTTTATAGGTACACGGTTTTACCTTAACACGAAAATGATGGATCACATAAATACAGGAAAAATAAGGAGTGGGTAAGGGGCTTGCTCACGTCAAATTATGGATACTCCAGTGAGGTGTGAAAATGTGACTTCTGGAACGATAAGATTTGATACAATACATTATATTCAAAGGAGAATAATAATTATGGTGATCTGTTGGTGAACACTCGGGAATCCCTTGTTTCCTATATTCATTTGTTGGAGCATTGACGGCTTCCACTTCTGGTCTTCCTTTATGCAGCCGAGCGGAATGGACTCGCTAGATATAATTATATTCTTCGGACAGAAAGTGTTTAATAACGAGGAAATCTATTCATTGGAGACATCCATAGACCTTTAAATTTCCAATGTTAAATGTAGGCGTCCCCTAACCGACGCCATTCTGACCGGTGTTGAGTCCTCTGAATCCAGAGGATGCCTGCTCTCTCCTTCAAGACTTCGAACTGTGCCGAGCCTATTGCCATTTCAACCGGTTAATTGCCCGGGTAATTGAGAAATACCAGCATGTCCCTCACCATAGTAGCCCAGTACATAATGTACTATCGACCAAATTGATTCGTATCCCACTTTCAGCTTATTTTCTTACAGCATATCAAGTGCAATTAAGTCGAAATTCGTCTAAAGATTCGTTGCCTTGGAAACAAACCTCTTTTTATTCTACATCACATTGTCAATACATAACTTATTTTACAACTAGCTTTTGCCCGCGGTTTCGCCCGCGTGAAATTCGTTTATATCGCGAACCGGGGAAGGGGGTATGTCATCAATTATCGTCCTGGGAAAATTCATCGAAATCATTCATGCGGTGTACATTTTTCATACAAACTTTCATCCCCTATTTCAACCCTTAAGGGGTTGATTTTTGAAAATAAAGTAGCCTATATGTGACGGGGTCTTCAACTATTTTCATTCCGAATTTCATCCAAATCAGAAATCAAATTTAGCCGTGAAAATGTCACAGACATACAGACAGACTTTCGCATTTATAATATTAGTATGGATACGTCTGTTTATCGAGATTTGAATACTTTGACATATAGAATACTTTAAAATCTTTTAAATGCCTCGGCTTTGTTTTGAGGAACTGTAAAGAATTCAAGTGCGCAAAAACAAAGATCATGTTATATAACTCCTTGGTCCGTAGTGGTTTGGAGTACTGTAGTGTAGTCTGGAATCCCTTTTACGACGTATACATCAAGAGACTTGAAAGCGTGCAACGACGTTTTCTGTGGCAACTTACATTCTCATGTAACTTGGGCAAAACCCTTACGAGTTACTCTGAGAGACTAAACTACTTCAATATGATGTCGCTATCTAATCGAAGACGTTTGCTGGACCTACTATTCCTCTATAAGCTTGCGAATGGTCTAATCGATTCTCCTGAACTTTTAACTGCACTCAACTTCTCCGCTCCATCTAAATTGCCTAGGGCATCTAGGTTCAACACATTTAGGGAAATAACCTTTAAATCTAACCTAGGTATGAACGCTCCTCTTAATAGAATTGTGAGAAATTATAATTGTATTGCGAAGTTGAATGACAAAATCGATCTCTTCGACAACAACATCCGCCGGTTTAAGAGGAATATTACAGAATATCTCTCTTCAAGTCCATGTGTTAAGTAATTATTAAGCTATTATTTTTATTTAAATTAATTTGTTTTAATTTTAGTTTTATGTTTTGATTATTTTATTATGGTATTAATTTTATTTGTATGTAGTATTATTTTTGACTAATGTTCGAATCAATTCTATTCAATTTAATTTTTATCAATGATTTCTTTTTAACACTTTTTATTATTGACATTGTAACATCATTTTGAATTGCTGATTTAATTTGTAATGGTAGTAGGTATTGTAATTTATAATTTGTTTTAGTTTTTCACTCGCTTCCTGTGCATGCAGTCTACACCTTTAATTATAATGACACTTGTCTTGTTCTAATGCTGTCCTCTGCTCAAGCTGTAATCGGTGTACATTATGTTGGTGTTCAAATAAATAAAATAAAAAAAAATAAAATAAAATATATACACATTACACACATTGTCTGTCCATCATGAAGTAAATATATTCTAATCTGCAAAAACGATTTCTGATAATATATAATATTATTAAAAAGTGAAAGTAACTTTGTCCGTCTATTGGCTTTTCACGCTTAAACTGCTGAATCTGCTAAAACGGCCGAATGCTGAATTTGTAATTGCAAAAAAATACATTACATTACAGAACATTGAATGGAGATAGTTTGAGATTCTGGAAAAGACTAAGGAAATTTTTTCTCGAAAATCATCCCTTAACAGGATGAAGTGGGTAGTAGAAGGGATATAACACTCATCACAGTTGTTCTTATCAGATTGTGATAAATTTTTTGTCCATGGGATACTTTATTCCTCTTAATAAATTCCCATGGAATAATATTAACGGTATTTTGTTGTTGCTTGTCTCAAACGCGAAAGCCGCGGGAAAAACAACTATTAATACAAAAACAAAAATAATATCTTTAAGATAAATAGTAATTCATTACACTTTGACACTTGACAGGAGCGACGTTTGACGGAGTGAGCTTAATATTAAAAACGTCATATGTGCAACAGACACGCTCGAAAAGAAAACGAATTTGACATCCTCATAAGTTCAAACGAACTGTCGACGAAGTGGGGTACGAATCAATTTTGCTCATAGTACATTTTTGTTTAAAATAGTATTTAAAATAGTCCCTGTGCAAACATTTATTTTCCGATTAGATTCATCTTAGTATCAAATTGTGCAGTAGAGAATTTTATCCACCTTTTGTACGAGTACACATACAACATTAAATAACATAATATAGTCTATATCAAAGGGACCTCTACGTGTTGAATCTGTGTCCGCACGCAAGCCTTCCGAATGACCGGGTACATTTACATCTAGAACCCGTGAAGCTGCAAAGATATATAATAAGAATAGGAAGCCTTTTATTTCCGTAAGGAATACTTATACCATAGGTACTATAGATTTATACAGTACTAAAGTTTATCATAAAAAAACGGCACGGTTATGACAATTCCATTCTACAAAGAATACACCTTTAAATATGAGTATGAGAAAATTACTTAGAAACATGAACGGCTTTAGCGCGGGCGCGATATTAAAGAAAAATGTTATTGTCATTGCCAAAACAAATTTCATTCTTCCTTTTCCTTTCGAGTTAGCTTGGGGGTAGGTAATACGTGCGGGCACAAAAACATTTATATGGCAATTACAATAGCTATTACTTTGTTTTCGTATTGTCACTCTGTATTTGTGTTGTAATAGGGAAAGAGCGTGACTCGCATAGGTACGACACATTTGTAGAAACGTAGGCACCGGCTCATTCTGCAAAGGCTCGGTTTGTTATCTCATATTAAACAACAAATTAGTAGGCGGACAAACAAAATGTTACTAAATGTTTACATTATACAAAGCTGTGCACGGGACCGTAAGGATGTAGAAATGTGGGGATGCTGGGAACAAAATGATGATATGTATTGTAAGTAAATGTAATGATTATTATGTATAATTATGTTATTAATAAAGTAGGTGTTATAATATGAATTAGGACGCCTTCGGGGACTGATGAAAACTTTTTGATGAGATGACTGGTGTCTGTGTTGTAATAATTCGGTTCGGACAGGATTGGTGGCGTTTTAATCTCTTGGTTCTCTAATGGCCCACTGACCCACTGGCCATTAGGCGACCAAGACCACGACAATTAGTGATTGACTGAGTACGGTTCCATCTTCATACTTGAGAAGACCAAGATCATTCACCGTTCCGTTGCCGCGTTGCTTTCGCGTAGATTGCTGGAGGTCCTAATCTGGATTAAATAAACCACTCTTTACCAAAATGGGTGATTTCTTAGGTTAAGAGAAATTTTGAAATATAGGGTAAGGTTGCCTGATTGGACCACTTATTTATTTATATTATTTATTTATTTATATCTTATTGTAATACCTACTAATCTAGGTTTACAAAGGGCGGACTTAATGCCTATAGGCATTCTCTCCCAGTCAACCCTGGGTGACGGTGAGAATATGTGGCAGGTGTTAACAATAAATAACACATTAAATAAATACTACATAAAAAACACTTAACTTTGGATGGGCCGTAACAGAAGAAATATTGCGATAAAGAGATTAGTGACTTATGATTTTAGTAAGTCTTATACAATATTACTTTACTGTACAATTTTTGATTTTTGGAAAAGAGCATAAATAAATAAAAAAGAAAAAACAGGTTAAGCAATGGTTGCTTTATTTGGACCAGTGTTTCTTTGATTGGACCAGTCAGTTGCTATCATTGGACTTAGGAAATTTTCTGTAGTGGTCCATTTAACGCACCCATGGGAGTTAAAGCAAATAAAATACGAAATAATAATCGTCAGTCTTATGCTTTATTTACTTAACGCCTTTTTTATATGGGCAACGTTAAAAAGATATTTTATTATGAAACTTAAACTAATTTTAGCCTCAAACAAAATTTATTATTTATGAGATCAATCAGCGACATAATGGACAAAAATTTCTCTTTATCCCTTTTAATTTTAAAGTCAAACAAATAAAACAAATAAGCTTTTGCTTGATAAAAGTATAGAGTATAGAACATGTTTTATACATATATCTATTTATTTTTTATGAGATCAATCAGTGATATGATGGGCAAAACTATCCCTTTTAAATTTACCAGTAATTTTAAACTCTAAAGCTTGTAATGCCAGTTTAATACTTTCTTCATTCCATGCATAATATTCGCCACGTTTCGCCAAGCTGAAATAGAAAAATAACCGATGAAAATTTCTTTTTAAAAAGTTGCTATGATTGGACCAGTTCAATGAAAGATCCTCGCACTGGTCCAATGATGGCAATTTGCTGCTCAAATATAAAAATATATATAAAAAACAAACCGTTACTTTTCAAATCGGTATTTTTTTTATTCCCATTATAAATGTCAAGTGTAGTCTGTGTTTGCAAAATACAATAATCAAAGATATTATACTTAAAATACAATGTATATTTGGCGCGAAAATCGAATTTAATATTATTCCGTGAATAATAATAAAATTAAATTGTCTTTCAAAATGTATTCATTCAATTGTAAAAACCCGATAAGCGATAACAGCTCTTGTCATCTAAAATTGATTTTCCATTTGTTTTGCTGTTCAAATGTTTTATCCTCTCTGAGAGGAAAAACTGGATCTTTCTTTTGAAAGGTTTCTATACAGTTTTCCTCTAATTCAATACTTGTGCTAATTCGTTTTGTAGCGTCAAACGAATCACGACGGTGCGCTATTACCTAAGCGTATTCTCGTAGTGTTTACGAAGTATGTCCATAAACGAGTTTATATTTCCCGTATGTACGTTTCATTTACATTCTACTCGAACTATTTCGGGAGATGTGAACTCTCGTATTGTAGATGAAATCTTGCATAAGTAATAACAGTTAGGTACACTATAGAAGGGATGCAGAAGAATATAGAAATAGTCTCCTTTAATCGTTAAAATTTAACACAAACAACAACTATATTTTGTTAATAGTAGAAACGAATGAAATGATTGTAGTTAATTATTTTTTGGATTGCTTAATTTTACTTATCATCAGTATTTTAAGATGTTAGCTTAACTCAAATAAAATGATTTTTAGACCCATTACCTTATACGTACCTACTATATTAAAAAGCTCAAGAGTTTGTTTATTTGTTTGAACGGGAAAATATGAGGAAATACTAGATCGATTTGAACAGTTATTTGTTTCGTGTTGGGTTTTGATATTTAAACCTCATGCGTTAAATTATTCTCGTAAGTATTTATTATTAACTGTTACAATTTTATTTGTTTTTTAAACAATTTTTATCTTTAATTACCGAAGTTTAAACCCTATCTGTTCACTCCGACCAAAGTTAAGTTACGAAAAGTGAGTTATGATCGAGTGGTTAGCAATTTGAAATTTTATAATATTTGAAAACAGTAGAGAGTAGATTTTTAAGTGGTAAAATTTTGTTGCAATACAAAGTAAATTATACGTTTTTAATTATGTTATAATTAAACCTGTAAACAATTTGTAGGTAGGTATCTATATATTTATATGACAATAGAGTAACACAGAGAACGGCTTTTCTATTTGCTTAAGAGATTTAACATGCAAATAAGAACAAAAACTCTTAATATGAAACTATGACATTAAATCTCAATATGACTGCGAGGTAGAATAAACAAAAAGGCCGGATAGTAAAAGTTCGATATGCTATAAATTTGTTGAAATAAAAAACTAAAATGTGAAATGCCCGGCTTGTACAGCCGGCGGAACATGGCGGTCGCCCGAGGATTTGGCAACCGATACACGGTTGTGCACTTAGCGCGCCGCCTGTGGCTGCCCGTACCATAGCCGTCCTTATGTGTTGGGTACGGACCTTTGTTCATTATATACTTTATAGAACGTACTAAGCTTTATTGATTTTTGGGTTGTTTCGGTAACTGACACTCGTGTTACAATCCATATGTAGTTTTTTTATTATAAAGCTAGGAAAATATTGATGTTTTCTCAACGTTAAATGTGTAGTTCTGTGTTTGTTGTCTACACGTAATTTTGAAAGGCCTAAATAGTAATAAAGTAGTATAAGATAACATAAAGCGGAAAAATACAACGGAAAATTTAAGTTTACAAAAATCTAAGTTGAAAGCGCCCCTCATATTTCGTTTTGATTTTCATTGAATTGTTATAGGGTTTTATCAATACTGCATTGCTGTAATTTATTTTATCAAGAAGTTATGCTCACAAAAATAATGATTATATGGTTAATTAATATATCTACCTATTTTTGTCCCATTTTTTTGCGTTGTGAGTGTAGGAAACTATTAAAACTTTGGAATCATAAGTAAAAAGTTTTGAAAAAATTAGGAATAAAGACAAAATTTTTTGAAGAAATACCTTAAAAATTTAAATGTTTCTTAACGTCAGTTTTTAATATTTTAAGTAATATTTTTTATCGACAAAATTCCGTCTCGTTTTCCTCATTTTTAAATGTGCACTTAATTTTCCGTCACATTTTGAGTCTCCACAACCCACGTGTACCCATGTAAACTTTAGGTTTCTGTACAAACTTATTCTCAATATAAACTTAAACTATGCCAAATAACTATCACTATAGCATGCGTGCGTTTAGAAAAAGTAAAAGCTTATCTTAATGTACTAAGTAATACATATATAAAAAATAGATGTACATTCGAGTAACAAACCACGCTCTCGTTGCTTATTAATATTGCTGGTTCATCTTTGAGTTCAATTTTATTCATAATCAAAGCTTTTACAAAACTTCTATTTTATTTTTGTATCGGGCCCTAATAACTTAATGGATTTATTATACATCATAAATCGATCTCTTAATTAAAAACGGCAACTTAAAAGAGCCTCATTGAAAAGTGTCTAGATATCCTGTATTATATCGAAAGTAGGTGCTTTCAATATCAATGGTCGAAGCTCGCTTTCATAGTATAAAATACCGGAGGCAATGATCCTATTAATATTGAAAGTGGTTCATTAGCACGCCCTTTAATACTTCATGCCTTTCCCAAGTTTCAAGTTACTAACAAAACCATTCAAAACGGTTCTATAAATCATTTTTCACTTTAATGTATTAATGTTACTTATGTATTAAGCTAGCCAATTTACATAATATGTATGTATCAAGTGAAAATTTTTAACATTATTGAGATTTTCTTTATGCATACCATTTTACTAACAAGTTTTAAGTAGGAAATAGCATCAAGCTTACAACTTCATGTTGTAAGCTTGAAGTAATGTTTGTTTTATTTCAACAGATTTACTACTAAAAAATTAAATTAAAAATTTAAAAAACCCCCGACACAAACATTTAAAAAGTAAAAAATAATATCTCTAAAAATAATACGTCGCGTTGGGGGACCGCTCCTAACTACTCATTATCTACGATTTTTTTCATAAGTATCACATGCCTACCTACTTAGTCCTTTACCCAAGACTTATCATATTTTATCAATATTTTATCAATATTTTTTTGTGTTAAAGTTAGAAGTAAATGGAGCGGTCCCCCAACGCGACGTATTATTTTTAGAGATATTATTTTTTACTTTTTAAATGTTTGTGTCGGGGGTTTTTTAAATTTTTAATTTAATTTTTATTTTATACTTTTTATAGGTAAGAATATTCTCGATTAAGTCATAAATATTCTCTTACTGTGCCCTTTCATTTGAGACCCCACACGAGTATACTTGCATACATTCGGCTATTCTTCCCCGCTTTTACCCCCCATAACTTTTAAACGGCTCAACCGATTTTCATAAAACATATTTTAAAATATGCGCCCGTAAGTTCCCTTTAATACAAAAAAAACTAAATTGAAATCGCTTCATCCGTTTGGGAGCTATGATGCCACAAAGAGACAGAATGAAAATTCTTCCCCCCTTTCAGCCCCAATAACTTTTAAACGGCTCAACCGATTTTCATCAAACATATCTAAAAATACGCGCCCGTAAGTCCCCTTTAATACAAAGAAAACTAAATTGAAATCGCTTCATCCGTTCGGGAGCTATGATGCCACAAAGAGACAGAATGAAAATTCTTCCCCCCTTTCAGCCCCAATAACTTTTAAACGGCTCAACCGATTTTCATCAAACATATCTAAAAACACGCGCCCGTAAGTCCCCTTTAATACAAAGAAAACTAAATTGAAATCGCTTCATCCGTTCGGGAGCTATGATGCCACAGACAGACAGACAGACACACAGACACACACACACACACAGACACGTCAAACTTATAACACCCCTCTTTTTGCGTCGGGGGTTAAAAAGACCTACTAATGTGGATTAAAAAATTATCTAACAAAAAATTACTGAAAAATATCATCAAATCCATCTGTTTCAAATTTTTGGAGCATGTTTTTATTTGACGTTATCTGTAAAATCGGAATTCGGGGCCTACTGCGACGGGTGAGAATGGAAATAGGAGCCAACGGGAAAACCCCGTAGAAATTACGTTGAATTGCTTGATGTTGATACGCTCATAGCCCCGCGGCGGCTTGCGTGAAGCGCTCACAGCCCGGCGGCTTGCGTCGATCCTAAGCGATCGACAAAGTTAAGCAACAGCGGGCGCGGTCGGAAGTCGGATGGGTGATCGCTAGTGGCAAAATTTCTTGAGCGCTTCCGTGCTTGGGAGGGCACGTAAAGCCGTCGGTCCCGGTTGTTATCGATTGATAGCAGTCGATAAGTCATCTCGGAGGCCTTCGGGCGGCTTGAAAACTTTCGACACTGGGTTGGCCACTAACCCCTCCACCAATCCGCATTGGAGCAGCGTGGTGGAGTATGCTCTAGGCCTCTTCACTAATGAGGAGAGACCCGTGCTCAGTAGTGGGCCATTAGTGGGTTGTAGCTTAGCTTTTTTTAGCTTGATGTTGTTGATGTGTATTGCATCGTTTGAGCTATGTACATTTTGAATTTATGCATGAAATAAAAAAAAATTCGACCCTAAACGCTCTTTTTACTTACCATACATTATACCTATAATCATGAACGTAGTATCCGTTAATATAATAATAAAATCAGTTCCCTGGTCACTGTCGAAAAATCACAAAATTTTAAGTAATTTTTCTTACTACTTTACCGACTCACATCACTCATTTAATCAGTATTGAAACGACTGTAAAAATAAATATAGGTACCTAGATGGGTGAATTTTTATCTGCAAAACCAAAGAACCAAAATTTGAAAATTTGTGAAGTAGAATTTTCTGATGTCTTCGAACGCCATTGTAAAAATTTGAAAACATCGTATTATGCGAATTTGTAAAGCTGTTTTTCCAGTAAAACGTCCAAACCAGAATGGTTTTGAATTTTTGTGTAGGTTGTTCGTGTGGAAATATTGTGGTTCATCACGTTACCAACTAACCACATTTCAGTGAAAAATATTTAAAAAAAGGTATTCCATGCGGATTAAAACTGCGTTAAAAAATTATTACGTGTCATAATTATGACTCGAACTATATGAAATTAATGTAATTTATAATATTATACGTACTACTTTTACAGATGTAGGGTACTGTACTTAGCCTTGAGTGTATTACAAGGTAGCCATGGGAGCCCAGAAAATGTAGAAAGTGGTGTAATAAAATATTTTAAATCTTGGTAATTTAAACTGACCCTGAAAATACAGCTAGGTATATGTTCGTAGGTTTTTAGGGGTGGAAACCTGGAAAGTTACGTGACTTTTTGTAATTACTCCCAAAATATTAAGTTTTGAGAAAAGTGTCGGAGCAAAATTTATTGTAGCGTACGAAATTTTAAGATAGATACTATAATGTACTAAGCCTTGAGTGTACCACGTGGAATTCATTATTAAGCCATCAAGCCATCACCCATAGCCATGGTAGCCCATAAAGTTAAAAAAGTTTTGTAGTTAAAATGAATTTTTTAAGACTTGGTGATCTAAACAACCTTGAAAGTATTTACACCTAGGTAACTGTTAGTAGATTTTAGAGGTTGGAACTTGGTAAGTTACCTGGCTTTTTGTAGTTACGAAATTCTAAAAATATGTGTTTTCGAAGATACGATACATAGTCTAAGCAACATTGATGCTTATGAAATTTTATATTATAAGTAGAGAAAACAATACGATAAAAATATGCGATTGATTTATGGCATTGTTCGTTGTATCGAAAGACTAGTATTACCTCAAACACATGAACGTTAACATAACTGCCTCACCTGACAGCTAACTTACCTTTCTGACAGTTGGTACATTATTGGCGGCAATTAATAAAATTGATTGACCAATATAAGCACGTGATAGAATATACACATTCTTAATGTAATTGCTTTTAATTATATCTTAATAATTTAGTTGCAGTTATAACTACTGTTATTTTATTTGAAACAAATGGATTTTTCTGACTCACTTAATAGATAAAGTATTAATCAAATAACAATAGAAATAGATTATTTTTATATACAAGTACGTATTTCCAAAACAATTTAAAATGGGAACAAAATCGTTAATATTCAGATGATGAATTATGTAAAAGAGTAATAAAGTTATACGAATATACAACACATTTCTCTTTTAAACACCATTAACTTGTGTCACTAATTGTAGTGAGCGCCATCTGTCGGTTCCAGATAATACTTTTTAACAAAATCTAACTGTGTCGCTAGTTGTACCTATTGCCACATGTCGATTATAATACTGTTATAATAAATAAATAAGAAAATACATGTTATGATAATTAAAAGGTCCTTTAAAATTAATTTCTAATTTGTTTGTACTTTATTACGATATTATTAGGAATTTATATTCAGTTTTGTACTGTGACGTTTATTACATCAACTGACTTGGTCGGTTGACAGTTTGAAGGACATAAATACAACAACTTGGTCGTGGTTTGGTGAATTCTTGGTTGACTTTGGAAGGGAGCAGACCACCAGTACAAGTTAAGTAGATTTCTTTTTATTATAATTTTCTTATTACGTATTACGTATTTAGTTATGGTTTTAATTATTAAATAATAATAACTATTATTATTATTATATTGTATTGCTATTGCTATTTTATTTTACAGTTGAAATGAAACGAGATTGAAAAGAACTAATTTTAATGTAATTATATCGTTATTCTGCCAGTTACATAAGTTATTATTTTTACATGAGGTGTCATTATGTACATTATATAATTATGGTGATTAAGTTTCTTCCAAAGGTATTAAGAAAGAAAATCTAAAATAAAGTATAACCTTGGTCATAAATATTTGCATTTTCATTTCACTTATATTACCTTTGATAAACTTATGGTTAAAATGTTTTCGAAATATAAGTTATTACAAGCTTTTATTGCATTTTTACCTACACATACTATACTTTCTCTAGTTTATTAATTTATTTCATATATATTGATACAATTTAAATACAATATTTCTATCAATAACCTATATTATTTTTTAATAGATTTATGACCAGTACAAGTAGATTTCTTTTTATTATAATTTTCTTATTACGTATTACGTATTTAGTTATGGTTTTAATTATTAAATAATAATAACTATTATTATTATTATATTGTATTGCTATTGCTATTTTATTTTACAGTTGAAATGAAACGAGATTGAAAAGAACTAATTTTAATGTAATTATATCGTTATTCTGCCAGTTACATAAGTTATTATTTTTACATGAGGTGTCATTATGTACATTATATAATTATGGTGATTAAGTTTCTTCCAAAGGTATTAAGAAAGAAAATCTAAAATAAAGTATAACCTTGGTCATAAATATTTGCATTTTCATTTCACTTATATTACCTTTGATAAACTTATGGTTAAAATGTTTTCGAAATATAAGTTATTACAAGCTTTTATTGCATTTTTACCTACACATACTATACTTTCTCTAGTTTATTAATTTATTTCATATATATTGATACAATTTAAATACAATATTTCTATCAATAACCTATATTATTTTTTAATAGATTTATGACCAGTACAAGTTAAGTAGATTTCTTTTTATTATAATTTTCTTATTACGTATTACGTATTTAGTTATGGTTTTAATTATTAAATAATAATAACTATTATTATTATTATATTGTATTGCTATTGCTATTTTATTTTACAGTTGAAATGAAACGAGATTGAAAAGAACTAATTTTAATGTAATTATATCGTTATTCTGCCAGTTACATAAGTTATTATTTTTACATGAGGTGTCATTATGTACATTATATAATTATGGTGATTAAGTTTCTTCCAAAGGTATTAAGAAAGAAAATCTAAAATAAAGTATAACCTTGGTCATAAATATTTGCATTTTCATTTCACTTATATTACCTTTGATAAACTTATGGTTAAAATGTTTTCGAAATATAAGTTATTACAAGCTTTTATTGCATTTTTACCTACACATACTATACTTTCTCTAGTTTATTAATTTATTTCATATATATTGATACAATTTAAATACAATATTTCTATCAATAACCTATATTATTTTTTAATAGTTTTATATTAAATCTATTATCAGAAGTGGGATACGCTTCCTGCACGGTCACTAATGTCTTTTTTTTTGTGAGTTTCAGAATGGATATCTCTGCTGTACAAGACCTGCTCACAGCTATCAAGGATGCCGTTTCCGGTACGCGAAGCCTTAACGTCGCGTTGCCAGTCTTCGATCCTGCCACGAGTGACCTCGGTGCCCAGTCGTGGTGCAATAATATTGAAACCCTCTCTAAGGAATTTGGGTGGAGTAGCATTGCGACGGTCACCAAAGCTGGTAAGGCCTTTAAAGGCTCCGCTTTATTATGGTTTGAGACGTAGGATCCGGCAGACGGTCGTTCCTGGGAAAACCTTCGATTAGAACTGCTTTATATCCAGAGAGAAAATCAGGCTACTTCGTAATACAAAGATTTCATTCACGGAATTAAAGTTGATTGAACTAGTTTGTGGTAGTATAACTGATATCAATGTAAAAATGGCCTCTTTTAACAGCAATGTTATTAACACATTATCAAAGAAAGTAATTCTCCCTTTGCTAGCCCTATGATCTTGGTTAAAAGAAAAATGGAAGTAATAGGATGTGCATTGATTATAGAGCATTAAACAAATTGATTGAAAAAGACAGATACCCCCTCCCCTTGATTGAAGATCAAATAGATAAACTAGGAAATTCGAAATTCTACATATCTATTGATATGAAGAATGGCTTTTACCAGATCCCTGTTTCCAGTGATTCTACCAAGTATAGTGCTTTTGTGACTCCGGATGGGCATTATGAGTTTCTCAAAATGCCTTTTGGTACTTGCAATGGTCCTTCAGTTTTCCAAAGGGCAATCACAAAGGCAGTATTTGAAATTTTTGCTGGTTTACATTGATAACATTTTAATTCCAATAATAAGAGAAACGGTTACTATATTCGGAAGACCATCACTAGTCATTACAGATCCCGCTACAAAATTTAGTTCGAACCAAATCCGACGTCTTTTAGAGAACTTAATATTGAACACCATATAGCTACTGGTACACCCCGAAGTAATAGGCAAATGGAGCGTTACGTATCTAAAGTAATCTATATGCTTAGCACTATATGTAATGATCAGTCAGAATGGTCGAGCAAACTGCCCAAGGTACAATTATCCATAAATACTATAGTACAAAAATCAACTCGGTTTTCTCCTTTACGTTTACTAATTGGTGTATGTAGAAGCAAACGTAGGTACCTCTGGTACAAGCTAGCTTAAATGAAATAAACGTGAAATAGCAAAGCAGCGCTTACAACAATTCAGTAAGACGTAATAATAAGAATTTTAATATAGGTGATTTAGTATTTTTCAGTCAGGATCATAGACGGACTCTGAAGGGTCGTGGCAATATAAGGAATATTGTTATAGCTAAAGAAAAGTTACGATTTTGGCCTGGAGAATGGATTGATAATAACATTGCTGCTGAACATACATGTAAGTTTTATTTTTTGATCAATTTTATATGTATATACATAATTACTATTACTATTGATATTTGTAAATTAGTAAAATATATGTAGGAGCGAGACCAAAGTCCTACGCTGATCTAGTAACGCCACCTATGAGTAATCGATGGAACTAGTTTTAGGAACCTACCGCCATCTATGAATGATGGCCGGAGCTACTTCTGGAAACGAAACAGTTATTGTTTGGGCATGGTTGGTATGGAGTGGGGGTAGAGATGGCGTCGTAGAGAACCATAGCTGTCATGATCATTCTGAATTGAGCGCTTAGACCGAGCGGACGTGTCGAACCCACTGCCATACCAAACTTGCCGCGTTTCCAAGTTAAATTTGAATTAATCGTGCTGATCCTTTGCCACTTTGCTATTATTTTGTCGTCAGCTTTATTTCTAAGTTTAATTTAATGTAATCTAAATTAATTTTGGTGATAACTGTATTGAAGTGTTGGAATAGACGTTTAAACTCAGTGTACAGACTATTATTTCTTATCCCCAGTCACGTATAACCCAAAGTATAACAACCGCTCTGACCCTGGCTCCGAGATCAGAAGCTGGGATAAAGAACTCTGTCCACGTTTTCAGGTGATATCATGAGGCGTGGATGCAAGTGAAAGTGCAAAGTGCAGTGAAATGATGTGACTAGATTTTCAATAAAACGGCAAGTATCGATATGAAGGATTTTCAAGTAAGACGGCGAGTATTGGTATGGTATAATTTTTTTATTTCATTACATCTGTGGTGACAAAATTTCGCAGCTTAAATTTTAATTCTTGCGTAAACTAGATAGTGTGTGTGTCAAATAGTTTGTTAAACAATCATGAGTGATTAATACAGTCGTAGATTTTCCGTCATTATCGTTTATGTCAGCACCGGTAGTAATATTATTTTCTTTGTTTTCTTTCCCTGAAAAAAAATATCATTCAGTGGTTACCTTGGTCAAAGCCAAAGTTGCAAGTCTTTGATTTTACTGTAATTTAACCGAAGTGTCATACATACTTCGGAAGACGCTAGTAACTTGCGTTCAATTTGTTCAAAATTTAATGAAGGTAGATTTGGGGTTAAATTACTAGGACACCCGAGGGCCAAGTACCACTTCAAGTGTTGTTATAAGAAGTGAATTTGAGTTGAGTAGTGGCAATAATATTTCTCGTTCTAGTATGGTGCAAGGTGTAATCTGATTAAGTTGTTACATTATTTCTGATTAGCGAACAGTAATTGGTGTCATTACTCAGCTGCTAAACATATCGCTTAGTTGAGGTGATGTGTCCCTTGCATTATTCAATGAAGTCTATAAGTATCGTTGCTTGATGGAGGTGACTCTAGTTGCTGTCGATCGATATAGATGATAGCAACGACACTTTTCGCTGATTAACGTCTGTAATATTACTTGCTACTACTACGATACTGTTCACTAATGAGTGAGATGTTTTCATAATATTGGTGCGCGGTTGCTTAAGCATTATTTAAGCGTTTCGATATTTGATGTTGAACTAGGATTCGTTCTTTGTTCCTATTGTTAAAGATCATGGGGATAGATTAGATTTTGTAGCCTGGTCGAAAAAGAAAAATACGCGTTTGATCTCTGGAATTTTGTTACGTATTCCGTGTAGGTACATTTTCAATTGATAACGTGATAAGGTGTTACAGTGCAGTGTCCTTTACCACAAGTGTTGTTTTCTTTTGTCACATGCGTTGAATTCTTAAAATTATTTCTTGATTACTTTTTATTGGTATGCAGTGACTGACAGCAGTGATACTGAAAGTACTGGTCAGGTAGCGGGTGAATAACGAAAGTATTCTTTTAATTATCTTGGTGTTTAGTGATTTGGTGCGCCGCTTTTAGTTGAAAAGAATTAATTAAAAAAAAAACCCGTTATAGCTTATTTGGTTGTCGTTTTAAAAGTGAAATACACCTAATTGTTTTGTTTCCTATTCTAAATACGCGGGTAAGTTACTGTTACGTTTAAATATTGAGAAAGGGGTTACCTAATGATTTAAATATTGTCTTCAGAGGTATTTTAGACGAATTTATTGAATTCTTACCCGATTCAGATTCTACCCACTATATTTTTGAAATAAATAAAGTCGATTTTTGCTGCATTTAGGAAGCGATTCTAGGTTTTAAGAAGCTGGAGACCAAGACCTTGTCTGGTACCTGTCTGGAACCAAGGGTGACATCACCTAGTTGTGGTAACATGAAACGAGGTAAAAGTGAAACGGCGTTTTTGGTATGACAAACTTTTATTTTATGACATCCGGTGTGTTGGAGTTTCATAACTTCAATTTTATTTCGTGCGTTGTGAAAATACAACCTTCTGTTGTCTTGTAATTAGTGATCGATAAAATAATAGTTGGATACAGTCGGTTCCCTAATTATTATTTTTTTAACAAGTGCAGCAAACTTTGATTGGATTTAATTTACCTCGTGAAACCAATGAGTTTTTAACGTTATTCGTGTTCTGTGTTCCAGCTTGGTTTTCGAAGATGGCACGGGTTGTTTCTGTGGCGATCGGGAGCAAGAGCAGCACACGAAGGTTGTACTCGTGTTAATTGGAACTGCATTGATGGCTGTGTGCGTGCGCTGGCGCTGGCTTCGTGGTGTGATGATGAAGCATCATCGGTTATTGCCGCGGAACGGGCACAACGTTACAGGTGATCTGTTTTGTTTAACTGGTTTTCTTATGGCTTATAGTAAAAGTGAATTAAACTCTTCCATTTTTGAGACATTACTGGATATTAGGCGATCCCTGTATTTTTCTTGGTTAAATTAATTGGGTATTTGAGAAACATTAATGATGTTGCTTATTGATCTGAATAATTAGGAGGAACGGTTAAGAGAGAATAATTAAGAGAAAGAATCTTCTCAATATAATGTCTTCGGAAAAAGATTTAAGTGGATTAGTTTTTTATAGAATTACTTTGTTATTGAATCACCCAATTCAAAACCGTTCAATTTAATAATTGGGTAATCTGTTCACTATTACCGGTTATAATGGTTTAATTAGTTTTTGAGTTGATGGTGGGTGGGATATCAGAATGAAACAAAATTATTAATAACTAGCGACCCACCCCGGCTTTGCATAGTACTATCGAATCGCTATCGTCACCTTTCAATTAATTAAAACAAAACCTTAATGAATTATACGCCATAACCATGCGGAATCCTACTTCGATTGGTGGGAATCATTTGAAAGTTTGTTCAGTAGTTTAAAGACTAGTTTTCATCCATCCATCCATCCATCAATCAGCCTTTCGAGGTCCACTGTTGGGCGTAGGCCTCTCCTAACTGGCGCCACCCTAACCGGTCCTGAGCTCTCTGAATCCAGCGGATGCCCACCGCCTTCTTCAGGTCATCAGTCCACCTGGTCTAGACTAGTTTTAAAGTTATTAAAATGGAAAGTTATAATTCTTTTTATTTGTGTGTATTGGTACTAGTATCAAACACCTATGTGGCAAACCTGTTCAAACGCCTGCGTGGCACACCTGATCAACAGCCTGAGTAGCATACAACCTATGTGGCAAATAAATTCTGAAGTCTTATGTTGTATCCCCTATCCTCATAGCAGACAAAGTAATAAGGCCCTCATGGCATGTTTCTTCAGATATCCGTGTGTCAATATTAATACACTTTAAATCAATCAATTCAAATTCAAATTCAAATTGGAATAAGCCCCTGTACTGATGCAGATTAATTTTGTAAGAAGTGCTTCTGTTTATCAGGAAGGGCTGAGCGTAGAAAGATACTCGCGTGTGTGTTTGATTGTTACAGGTAATCTTCAATGACGAATGCGGATTGGTGCCGGTAGAGCGTGCTTGCAGATGAAGATGCTGTACGGATTAATCTGCGATAGCGATAGCGTAGTCATAGTGTAAAAGTTAAAACAAACACAAATTATTAATTTGTAATTTTGCTCCTCTAAACTAGTGTTGTAATGTTAGAAACTTGAAAAATTAGAAACTTGTTGAGTAAAAGAAATTTAAAGTAAATTGTAGTAGGGGTCACTAACCAACTTGAGACTGACACATTTTATCAACATTGACGAATTTGACACTGACTGACCTGTGTGGCCCTGATTGACCTGTGTGGCCCTGATTGACCTGTGTGGCCCTGACTGACCTGTGTGGCCCTGACTGACCTGTGTGGCCCTGACTGACCTGTGTGGCCCTGACTGACCTGTGTGGCCCTGACTGACCTGTGTGGCCCTGACTTGCCTGTGTGGCCCTAACTGACACCAGCTAACTAGCCTGTGTGGCAAAGCCTAGCCTGTGTGGCAATGACTAGCTGACTAGCCTGTGTGGCAATGACTATCCTGCGACGCAAAGACTAGCCTGTGTGGCAATGACTCTCCTGTGACACAAAGACTAGCCTGTGTGGCAATGACTCTCCTGTGACGCAATGACTATCCTGTGACGCAATGACTATCCTGTGACGCAATGACTATCCTGTGACGCAATGTTTCGCCCGTATGGCAATGATTCGCCTGTGTGGCAATAACTATTCTGTGTGACCATTACTATTCTGTGTGACCATTACTATTCCGTTTGACCATAACTATTGTGTGACCTTAATTAAAAGGTAGTCTCATTAGTAACGAAAAACTTTTGCTGAATAAAAGAAACTTTAGAGCTTTGTTGTAACTTAATTAAAAAGGAATCACACGAGGACGTGTGCACGTCAGATTGGCCGTGTAGGAGCGAGACCAAAGTCCTACGCTGATCTAGTAACGCCACCTATGAGTAATCGATGGAACTAGTTTTAGGAACCTACCGCCATCTATGAATGATGGCCGGAGCTACTTCTGGAAACGAAACAGTTATTGTTTGGGCATGGTTGGTATGGAGTGGGGGTAGAGATGGCGTCGTAGAGAACCATAGCTGTCATGATCATTCTGAATTGAGCGCTTAGACCGAGCGGACGTGTCGAACCCACTGCCATACCAAACTTGCCGCGTTTCCAAGTTAAATTTGAATTAATCGTGCTGATCCTTTGCCACTTTGCTATTATTTTGTCGTCAGCTTTATTTCTAAGTTTAATTTAATGTAATCTAAATTAATTTTGGTGATAACTGTATTGAAGTGTTGGAATAGACGTTTAAACTCAGTGTACAGACTATTATTTCTTATCCCCAGTCACGTATAACCCAAAGTATAACAACCGCTCTGACCCTGGCTCCGAGATATATATTTACTACATGGAAATATACCAATATGAAATTGCAGTAATCATTTGTATCATAATAAATTTGACATGATTGGAAACTTTTGCTTATATACTATTATTAGCATAGGTACCTTATTTCAGTATTTCTCTGAGCAAGTACATATGCAATAAATATATTATATATATATAAATAAATTATTATCCGCTGGAGAGCCTTCTACTTGGTGACAAGTTATCTCACTGACAGCGGGTGAATGTGACTGGCATGTCTATGTAGTGGTCCGCTGTATTATCCACTATTTGGTGTCAAGTTATCTCGCCGGCAGCGGGCGAATGTGACTGGCATGTCTATGTAGTGGTCCGCTGTATTATCCACTATTTGGTGTCAAGTTATCTCGCCGGCAGCGGGCGAATGTGACTGGCATGTCTATGTAGTGGTCCGCTGTATTATCCACTATTTGGTGTCAAGTTATCTCGCCGGCAGCGGGCGAATGTGACTGGCATGTCTATGTAGTGGTCCGCTGTATTATCCACTATTTGGTGTCAAGTTATCTCGCCGGCAGCGGGCGAATGTGACTGGCATGTCTATGTAGTGGTCCGCTGTATTATCCACTATTTGGTGTCAAGTTATCTCGCCGGCAGCGGGCGAATGTGACTGACATGTCTATGTAGTGGGTTACATTTTTTTTATTTATTTTTTATTTAATCTTATAATAATTAGTACAACCTTAACCAATTACACTAATTATAATATTAAATATTGACATAAGGTATCTCAAATTCACAGGTACATAATAATTATAATTAACAATAATAAAAAATCATTACACTAATTAAAATAGATTATTGCAAATAGTTTAAAATTGATCAAAAATAAATTAAACTGCATATTTTATGAATGTCAGTGGTAAATAAAAAAAAATCATATTTCATATTATATATTTGATATTTGAGTCTGCTGTATTATCCACTATTTTTTGTCAATTATCTCACGAGCAGCGGGTAAATGTGATTGACATTTCTATGTAATGGGTAGATAATTAGTTATTTATATAAGTACTTCGGGGACGAAGTACAGTCAGTATGGCCGTGATAGAATATACACATTCTTAATGTAATTGCTTTTAATTATATCTTAATAATTTAGTTGCAGTTATAACTACTGTTATTTTATTTGAAACAAATGGATTTTTCTGACTCACTTAATAGATAAAGTATTAATCAAATAACAATAGAAATAGATTATTTTTATATACAAGTACGTATTTCCAAAACAATTTAAAATGGGAACAAAATCGTTAATATTCAGATGATGAATTATGTAAAAGAGTAATAAAGTTATACGAATATACAACACATTTCTCTTTTAAACACCATTAACTTGTGTCACTAATTGTAGTGAGCGCCATCTGTCGGTTCCAGATAATACTTTTTAACAAAATCTAACTGTGTCGCTAGTTGTACCTATTGCCACATGTCGATTATAATACTGTTATAATAAATAAATAAGAAAATACATGTTATGATAATTAAAAGGTCCTTTAAAATTAATTTCTAATTTGTTTGTACTTTATTACGATATTATTAGGAATTTATATTCAGTTTTGTACTGTGACGTTTATTACATCAACTGACTTGGTCGGTTGACAGTTTGAAGGACATAAATACAACGACTTGGTCGTGGTTTGGTGAATTCTTGGTTGACTTTGGAAGGGAGCAGACCACCAGTACAAGTTAAGTAGATTTCTTTTTATTATAATTTTCTTATTACGTATTACGTATTTAGTTATGGTTTTAATTATTAAATAATAATAACTATTATTATTATTATATTGTATTGCTATTGCTATTTTATTTTACAGTTGAAATGAAACGAGATTGAAAAGAACTAATTTTAATGTAATTATATCGTTATTCTGCCAGTTACATAAGTTATTATTTTTACATGAGGTGTCATTATGTACATTATATAATTATGGTGATTAAGTTTCTTCCAAAGGTATTAAGAAAGAAAATCTAAAATAAAGTATAACCTTGGTCATAAATATTTGCATTTTCATTTCACTTATATTACCTTTGATAAACTTATGGTTAAAATGTTTTCGAAATATAAGTTATTACAAGCTTTTATTGCATTTTTACCTACACATACTATACTTTCTCTAGTTTATTAATTTATTTCATATATATTGATACAATTTGAATACAATATTTCTATCAATAACCTATATTATTTTTTAATAGTTTTATATTAAATCTATTACACGCATCATAATACTGGGCTCAGCTAATAGTATGCTCATAATTTCCATCACGCAAAAATCTTACATTTTTCATTATAACGTCCATCCGTACCGTGAAATAAGGAATTTCGTCCCAAAAAAAGTTGGTGACTGAATACCGTTACAAATTTCAACGAATTTAAGTTCCAATAAATTGATCATTTAATTCCTCACTCAGTTAAATTCAGTCCGTTATATGCCAAGTAAACCGAGTATAACAGGCGCACTATATGGGTTCCGTTTTTCATCACGCTTACGGAGCCTAAAAATACAATAAATATTTCACGGTGTCAGCCTCAGCGTTGATAAGTATCAGCTGTTGTTTATCAGTTACCACATTCCTGTGCCTTTTTGTAATTCCAACACGTCGGATACGCACCGTGTTTCTGCTTTGTACCTACACGGCTCCTGTTATTTGAATATGTATGAGTCACGCACCGCACAGAGTTCGTGCCACTCGCCTATATGAAAATGTGATGTTCCGATAAATTGTCAAAAAGGGTAGATCGAAATTGGAAAATGGACGCCGGATCGTGGGCGTAAAATAAAATGAAATACTTAAGTAGGTGGCGTCGTTATAAGTGTTTGTGTTTGAGCTTTAATCTATAATGTGTAGAATATTTATAAAAGTACCTGGTTGACCGAGCTTTGCTCGGTTGAAAATTATATTTAGTATGAATCGCAAGAAATACGAGGAATTCCGCCATCTATTCAGGAGTCAAATCATACAACTGTTCACTGAGCACAAAATTCATTTTACTTATGTTACGGCCAAAGGATCTCAACAGCGTGTTTCACAAAGTTGTACAGCGCCATCTAGTTCAACACGTTACAAACAGTACCTCTTAAACTATCACTACGCGTCCTGCGAGGTCAAGCGAGATAATCGCACTGATTTTTAATTTTATTCAAACAGAAAATAGGTAGGTATAACCGTATAACGCAAAAATAGCGCTTCAACGTAAGAATGCGAACAAAAATATATTCGAGCGCCATCTAGTTTCATACTACTAAAACAAACAAACCATATCTCATAGAAGTTATCCTAATGTTTCATAGATGGCGTCAGTATGATGTTTTTAAAATCTCTAAAATTAAAATTTTAATTAAAATTTTTAAAAGCTTTTCTCGAACCTGGGACCTTGATAAATCGATTCCTTGAGCCGAAAACCCCCTAATCTGTAACTTTCATGAAAATCTTTGCAGCCGTTTCCGAGATCGTGATTATATATATAGGTATAAATAAATAAATAAATAAATAAATATACAAGAATTGCTCGTTTAAAGATATTAGATATGTAGATGATGTTATTATTAATTATACAAACGGGTGCAATGTTATTATTAATTATACAAACGGGTGCAAGTAATGTCATCCTTGGGCACCATCTTTTCAATTTTCAGTTACTACTATATTTCAGGGTCTACTTAAAAGTATTTTTGACTGATTTTCACACATACTTTCATTCTAAATTTACCTTCTTAGATTTACCAAAAATGTTGAAACATGTGTTTCGTTATTTCTAATCATTATCATGTAGATTCCGCTAAGAAAACCCCATTCGTCAAAGCGCCTCAATTCCAGGGTACCGCGCTCACCGTTAGTGAAAGTGTTGGGATTCTGGGTGTTGACATTTCGAGCGACGCCGACGTGCAGTATCGGTGTCATCTGGAAGCTAAGGCCAAACTGGCCTCCAAAAAGCTTGGCGTCCTGAACCGGGCGAAGCAGTACTTCACTGCGAGGGACCTTCTGATGCTTTATAAAGCTCAGGTCAGGCCTCACATGGAGTTACTGTTCTCACCTTTGGGCAGGGGCGCCACAATACCAGCTTAATCCATTTGACGCCGTGCAAAAGCGCGCAGTTCGAGTTGTCAACGACCCACGAGTCACTAACAGGCTAGAAAACCTAGGTTTCAGGAGAGACATGGGATCTCTCTGCGTGTTCTACAGACTTTACAACGGTGAGTGCTCCGAGGAATTGTTCGATTTGGTGCCAACTTCATCCTTCCATCATCGCACCACTCGCCAAAGATTGAAGTATCATCCACATCGCTTGGATTCGTGGCGGACGAGAACGGTCCGTTTTTCACGGTCGTTTCTACCACGAACTTGCAAGCTGTGGAATGAGCTTCCCTCTGAGGTATTCCCGGAGCGCTTTGACATGGGGTTCTTCAAGAAAGGTGTAAAAAGAGCTCTCCTTCAGGGCCGGCGTTCCACTGGTGACTCCCCTGGTGTTGCTCGTGTCCATAGGCGACGATGACCACTTACCATCAGGTGGCTCGTCTGCTTTTGCGTCAGCCCTTCAGGCTATAAAAAAAGAAAAATGTTCATAATATTCACTTTAAAACCCACGAAACGTCATAAAAAATTTCCAACTCCTATTATACAATACTAGAGAACCGCCCGCGCTTCGCTTCGGGACCCGTAGGAAACAGCCACGTAGGTCCCGCTCACGTAGGAATCTCTGCTAAAAAGTAGCCTATAGGTAATATGATGTACCTACTGGAACATCAGATATAACATTTGCCTATGACATAAGTAAATTACTTGATTCAGAATTTGCAAATGAATTTTACTAACGCCATCTATTAACAACATCCGGAATTAAATACTAGATATTTAAAGTAACAAAAAATCGATCATCCCATGGGAATGAGATGTTTTTCCGCGGTAAAAAGTAGCCTACGTCACTCTCCACCCTCCTAACTATCCCCACACACAAACCATACCATTATAATAGTCTTGTTACGACGTGAAAGAGCCACAAACAAACACACTTTCACATTTATAATATTAGTATGGATGACAGTTGCCGTTCTTACGGACATATACTTACCATAAACTACCTCAACTAACGGCCTGCAAAATCTCAGCTTTATAGGTACATCAAGTGACAAGTGATTTTTGATACTTCGGAACGAGTAAGTGACCTTTCGCTTTTATAAGAGTATGTATATACGAGCGTATATTTATGTAAGATAATACTTCATAACCCATTGGTAAGACGCATTGATAAAATAACCCATTGGCGATGCCGTCGGTGTTACTGTATACAAGGGCCACGATGTTTTAAATGATCAATTACGTGCAGACAGCCAACGACATTAAGTCATTATAAGTTTCACTATACTTAACATCACTGCAGACAGATGGTTTATTGAGTGTTTATTTTATTACAGTCCCGTATACACATTAAATATTCAAAGTTTTAATTACCTCTCTAACTGAATCTAGACTGTAAATCAACAATACCCGTTAATCTTCATCTCCACCTGGTCAAGCTAGACCTGTACTCAATTTATCGTTGTATCTTCAATTCAAATACCTTCTTTAATCCAGTAATATTAAACTACCCGTGATTAATTGAATTCTACAAGGAAATTTATTACTCAGCTTCAATTTAGGCAAATACGATTTACTAACGACAATAAATTACTCAGTAACAGGGAACGATAGCCAAGTCGTTCGTAATTTAGCTAGCCACCGTTTTGTTTTTCATTCGCGTGAACATTATAGGTGTGTGTTTATAATCATCGTGTGAAGCTTTCGATGAAAATATAATTTTAAAGAAAGCACAGATATGTTCTTAAATATTTAATAACTAGTGATTGTCTTCGCTTTGCTTCAAAAAATCTATCTCTTAATACCCAAGGACATATATTTGAAACTGTTTATTAAGATTTTATCATTTTGTCTTTAACCAAGTACAAACTACGAGGAGGGTCTCAATCGACTGTATTGTTTTTTATGCCCGTTACCTCATAACTTTTTACTGCGTTTACTGATTTTGTTGATTCTATTTATATTTGAAAGATGATGCCTGTTGTGTAGACCTATGTAAACTTCAGCGTTACTTATCTGAGGAGGAATTTTTGAGATCCCTAATAAAATGCATACTTACTTTTTTAATTTCAACTACTTTTATGATATTTTTTTTGTTACTTGTTCATGTTGAATTCGGTTTTTTTGTTTATTAATGTTATTTATGAATATTTTGTAACAAGTGAAGCATTGAATAGCACGGATAGTTGGATGGTGTGAACGCTGAACTCCTGAACGCTGCGGTCCGGGTTCAAACTTATCGAAATTATCGAAAATAATGCGCGTATTAGAATTTAATTGTAACTTGCTTCGGTGAAGGAAGACGACGTAAGGAAACCTTAACACTTAAGAGTTCCTCATAATCCTCAAAGGTGTGTGAAGTCCGTGTACTGTAATCGAGATCGAGAAGCTGTGACTGTGAAAATGCCGTCATATTGAAATTCTTAGTATTAACATTACCACAAACACCAATTCTTGGACCATCTTGGGCGTGAATCAGGATCTACTCTCAAAGCTCAAAGAAACTATGTTTGTTCGATAGAGCTCAGCGGTTCACACCAAAGTACAGAAAGCACCTTAATAAAGCGAAAGCCCGACCGCCTTTCACCTTTAGACTTGATCACCGAGTAAGTGGACCTTTTCAAGAGAATTAAATTTAGAGGAGTAATTCGCTACCTTCAACACTGGTAATGTCTTGAGGAAATGAATTTTCAGAGTGAGGAATGTTTTAAATAAAGTTTGCTTAAAAGTATATTATTCTTAATTTTTTTAACTTCTCGCAAAAAAAAGTTTTATTTTTAAAGCAGAGTAGCACCGGGTTCACTACGATTTCTGAGATCCTAGATAGATAGGTATTTTATTTATTGCTGAAATGGTGTGGGTCCTGTGTGTAAACGTCTCTTAACTGTTGAACTTATATTTTCTGGACATTTGAACGGATCTGGCCTTGTTTAATTATTTTTAAATATTCCAAAAAAAACTCGACATCATTTGGCAAAATTACACTTTTTAACTTGTTAGGTATTATAATGAAAACGGTCATTTTAATTGCAGTTCTAATTAGAGAAAAGACCTCTTTGATAGTTTCTTGGTGAAATAACACTGCATCGGCTGCAAACAAAGGGGAATGAATAACTGGCAAAGTAAGCAATTTCGTGGGCACCTCAATTGCAAAAGTTTATGCTAATATGCTTAAACAATTTGCGTTGGAACTCTTTGCTGTCTAATTGGATGCAAAAAGTAATACTTTCCAATAAATACAATTTATAGTGCCATGAGGGTTGATGGTTTTTGTTTAAGGAGGTAATTCAATTATTTTTTTAAATGTACAGTGTATAAAAACAATGTAATTTTAAATAATGCGTTGCAAAGTGTGAGAAAAATGTAGAGTTCTGCTCACTTATTAAGCCTACCTAATAGACTAGGGTAGAAGCCTTTAAAAATAAATAAAAAGTGAAAAAAATAGTAGTAGGATGAAACCCATTAGAAAAGGAGGGGAATATTATAAAAATGAAAGGAAAAATAATTTACGGGCGATCTGAGGTCGGGAAGGGGATGGGGGTGAGGTTTTAAGGGTAAAAAACGGTTTTTCTCGATTTCCGGCAAAACTAAAAGTCCTATCGAAAAAAGTCAAATGGCAAAGTTGTAGGTAATAGAAAGATCTAAAACTTTTGTATTTACACTTTTTTCACATAAACTCAAAATTTATGTGAAAAATTCAAAAAACCAAGTTTTTGGTTTTTTATTGTTATCTTTTACAAAAATTGTTTTTTTTTTAACGAAATTTGATGAAAACTTACCTTGTTATGTCCCAAATACGCTGTTATTTATTTGATTTAAAATATTTATTTTTTCACCTTATATTGAATTAATATCGAAAAAACACCCTAATTTTCAATCGAAAAATCACCCGTCAAAATATCAGCTTTTTTCAAAAAGTTGGTATGTTTTCTGTTCGTTGAAATGTCTACTTTCCGATGGTGAAAAAAAATATATATTATGTTACTATAGTAAATCTTCTCAGAAAATGCAAAAAATCGGAAAAACTCGAATTCGATTTTTTTTTAATTATTATAAATAATTTCTTCTAAAAAATGTGATTTGTTTCAATTAAAAAGTTGATTTATTTAATGCTAATTACATTTATGTCATAGAAAATCTCATTATATATAAATATAAATGTAAATCGTACAATTAAATGTAGATACTTTATTCTGATTACGTTATTCATTACAATATTTTTAACACATTAATCTTATGATTCATAAATACCTTATCTTCAATTCTAATCACTTATTCGTTAGTTTTTGTCTTTTTGATGGCATTTCTTCATCGCTAGATTCGTCAAACATCTCCGATTCTAGTAGATCTTCGAAATCTTCATGACTACCTTCTTCCTCTCCAACATTATTTCCAGACTGCGTTGGTTCTTCATACACAATTTCTTCTGAATCATTAACTTCTTCGTAGGTTTCTTCTTCAATATTGGAGCAATTTTCAGAACCATGACAGTTTGTTGAACATAAATTTGTGCATTTTAAACCATGTTTTCAGCAACCAAAAAAGCCCGGCAAAAGCCGGAAATCGAGAAAAACCGTTTTTTACCCTTAAAACCTCACCCCCACCCCCTTCCCGACCTCAGATCGCCCGTAAATTATTTTTCCTTTCATTTTTATAATATTCCCCTCCTTTTCTAATGGGTTTCATCCTACTACTATTTTTTTTTGTTTTAAAAATTATCGACTCTGGTCTATAAGTGTCACAGTTCTATTTCCTAATTCGTTATTATAATAATCATCAAGCGGTCTTTGTACAATGATTTTAGTAATATGCATTTTAAAAACCTGCCCCACAACACCTTATTTTATGAGAGAAATGAGAAAAATACCCTATGCATTTAAACTTGTGTAATTTAAACTTGTGTATTTAAACAACATAAACATTCTATATTATATAATGTATCAAATATATTTCACACCAAAGTTAGAACAAACTAAGTATGTAGCAGGGAGGACAGGTGCGCGGAGTCAATCCTCTTTCGTTCTACGTGAAGCTTTTCGACCCCACTAAACCCCTTTTAAGTAACATGACTTTTAACTTTGTGACCCATCTTTGCTTTAAAGAGTCTGAGGTTATCAGATTTAAGTTCTCTACTGAAGAGTCGATCTTTATGCCGAGCTTAAAGTATCTAAGTAGTTAAGTTTGTTATGAACAATGGCTGTGTGTACCTACGCCTAAATATTTTTATATTTATGTTATTATTGTGTATGTGTATGTTACCTACTTCTGAAAATCATTTTGTCGAAATTGTGTTAGGTCATTTGAGTTTGAAACTGTTGCGGAGCATATAACGTAGGCGATTGATTTCAATATATGGATGATGATTTTTGTTTTATCAACGACAAATAGGTACACATTCTTCATATTTGTAGATTCTGACGAACGACTGAAATTTTAGCCAGCTTCCATACGTAGGTACATCCAATGTGATGGCATCTTAGGTCTGTCTAGTAAAAAGTGGAGGCCAGATTAGAGGATACTAATGGATTAGGTACAACTATTATTTGGAATTCATGTCCCCAAGGAAAATTCGAACCAGATCGCTTTCTTTGAAAAGCAATTGCGGAATACTACTAATAAGATTTCTTGCGGAGAATATTTTGAGGGAGGGTCAAACTTTTGTAAAGATGTCTCAGGTTTAATATTATTACAGGGAACAATAGATCCTTAGAGTGTCGGAAATTTAATTCACCGTCACGTCCTCACTAATTATATTTAATTTTGTTTGCCCCAATTTATTGTTCAGTGAGTTTAATGTCTTCAGCATCGTTAATTTTATAGTGCTTTATTAATATAGGTAAGTAATGCATTTGAATTATAATATTTTAATTAAATTTTACGAGTATTTAATTACTACACACATTAAAATTTAATGTGATTGCTTAAACATAAATTTCATTAAAGTTTGTAATAAAAAGTAAAAACACGGATCCAGCCTGAATTGGGTTTGGGGTAAATGTGTTTGTGAATGTGGATAATTTCGGTAGGAACAATTCCCGTGTACATGTTTGAATACTTACAATTATAGGTACTTACTTGCTTGTTTTGTCAAACCTCTATTTTCAATAAATATTATGGCATATAAATTTATGCTAAATATACACGAAATATAGATTAAGTGGAAGTGTGATACGTCAAAATTATTACTGAAACCGGTGTCGCCAAACGCACACAAACAAACGGTGGTCATTTACTCCCATTTTGCTCCACAAATAGTGAAGAGTAGTTTTAATTGGTCGCATATATGTAAAGCTTAAATACCCTAAATTGTACAAACTTTAATGCAAAAACACATCTTGACTCTGAGCAATAGAGTTGGCTTTTCTATAAAGAAAGTAACGTATTTGCGACATTTTGTATTGACCAAGGTGGCAAGTGATATTTGTGAAAAATATAATTTGATCTTTATTTGTAAGCAGTAAGGTTAAATTTTCAATGATTTGCCAACCATAATTCCCGTTATCGTTTAGTGATTTGACACAAGCGTGATTTTATCGATAAATTGGTTGGACCTATTTTAAATGCAATTTAAAATGTTAGAGGATTCGCGATATTGATCCGACTGATTTTCATAATTTATTATTTGTTTATTTTATCATTTTACCTAATAATATCAATACGACAGTCAGCTATACAAGAATTCGTAATTAAATTTTTATTGGAATAAAATTGGTTATGCGTACGTTCAAATGTTAATGTGAACATAATTCCCTTATGTAGAGCCAGGTAGACTCGGGTAACGAACATTTTTTACAAAGAATATAATAGGTATATTATTTATCTCTCAGAAGAATAATATTAAACAGCATTTAAAAAAGGCAGTATTTCATTTATAATCCTCAATAATGAGGAAAGACCCGTGCTCAGTAGTGGGCCATTAATGGGTTGTAGCAAATATTTACTTATTAATAATTACTTCATTTCTGTGCAAGTGTAAAAAGTATAATGTAGTGAAAAACAGCATAATACTATTTTTAACAGTTTGGTGAGGAACCTAAGATAAGGCTGATTAGATATCTACTACATAACTATGGGTAGGGACTGAGGAAAGTAATTTTTAATGAACATTATTTTACCAGCCATGTGGTCATAGAATACTTTGGTAGCAGGTTAGGTTAGGTTCATAGGTATGTGAAATAAACTACAAATATTTTTAATTAGTACCTTTATTATTGAGTCCCAGTCATCATGTCTCAAATAAATACAACTACTAAATAAAAAAAATAACAATTATCAAATTCGGGTTAAGAGCAAAATAATTCAATAAAATGAGAATATTTTTATTCATCTCTTGTGTTTTATTAACAAAAAAAAGTTTTTTCATCTTTCGATTTTATTAACAAAAAAGATACACAAAAAAGTTTTATATTTACGACTAGCTGACTCGCGCGAACTCGCGCGTATCGCCAACAATATAGCATAAGACTTAATATACAATGTGTTTTTTTTACACTTGATCAAACGAAGTGTGCGGATACTAGACAAAAAATTACCGACAAAAACATTTTTTTAAATTTTTTTTATACACTTTCTCGAAAATAAGAGCAATTTAATTTTTTTTTATTAAAAATCTTTCTTTTTGAATTTCTTTGTCTGGGAACGGTGTATTTTCGTCAAAGTAGTCTCTTTTGAAAGCTAAAAAGTGTACCTACCTAAGAAAATAAAGTGAATAACAATATCGAACATAAGCTTCGAGAAAAAAAATAAACTATTTGAAATAATAGAAATAAAACTTGATTTTTATTGATTTTTGACCTCTAACTTTAAAATGAGGTCGTTAACATAGTCGTTTTTGCACATTTTATTAAAGTTCATGATCTAAGGAACAAATTCTCTAAAGTAACTATTTTCTATCTCTATCTATTTTCGTTGTTATGATATTCACCGTCAAACTAAGGTCTCTTTGATCTCCATTATCATGGCATTTATTATTTAAGTTTAATCCTTTTATTCATGTGCATATGTATGCCGATTAGACTTAGAAATTATGAAATAAAACAACTATTTGAATGACTTCTATTGTTAATTTTTTTAATTTAATTAATTTATTCAATTTATTTGGAGATCAAAGAGACCCTAGTTTGCCGGTGAATATCATAACAACGAAAATAGATAGAGCAATAGTTACTTTAGAGAATTTGTTCCTTAGATCATGAACTTTAATAAAATGTGCAAAAACGACTATGTTAACGACCTCATTTTAAAGTTAGAGGTCAAAAATCAATAAAAATCAAGTTTTATGTCTATTATTTCAAATAGTTTATTTTTTTTCTCGAAGCTTATGTTCGATATTGTTATTCACTTTATTTTCTTAGGTAGGTACACTTTTTAGCTTTCAAAAGAGACTACTTTGACGAAAATACACCGTTCCCAGACAAAGAAATTCAAAAAGAAAGATTTTTAATAAAAAAAAATTAAATTGCTCTTATTTTCGAGAAAGTGTATAAAAAAAAATAAAAAAAATGTTTTTGTCGGTAATTTTTTGTCTAGTATCCGCACACTTCGTTTGATCAAGTGTAAAAAAAACACATTGTATATCTTGTATGTTACTTTTAAATTTTGTAAACTACACCCCTATAATTCACTCCGTTGAGAGTTGGGATTCTAAAAATCTTTTCAGGCTCACATACGTCATGAAAGGAATCGCTGTTCCAAATTGGTGGTACGAAGGTCGCGCAGGTCAGCTTGTGTAAAATAAACGTAGCCTAAGTTACTCCTTATTACATCAGCTACCTGTATGATTATGTGATTATTATTATATATTATTATTATGTAATATTATTATATTATTTATGATTATATTATGATTATGTATTTTGCTTATTACAAAGTTAATTACCCCTTGGTTCTCGGTGAAGGAAAAAGATCGTGAGGAAACCTACACACCTGAGAATTCTCTCTAATGTCCTCAAAGGTGTGTGAAGTCTACTAATCCGCACTTGGCCAGCGTGGTAGACTATGGCCTACATCCCAATGGACTATATAGGTTGTGCCTTGCTTTTTTGCGCCAATTGCTTGTACACGAAGCCACGCTAAGTAGCTTTATTTGAAAATTACTTACAGTTATTTATATACTCTTCTCGAGTCTGAACTGAAGAACTAGTGAAGAACTAGACTCAAAGGGACTAGGAAAAAAAATACTCGCCAGATGGCGCTCAAGTCAACATGTATGTGTTGTGTAAAGAAAAATAAAAAAAAGCATATATACGGTCGTCACTACAAATTAATCAAGCCCAAAGACTAGATAACTGCAGTAAATTGTTGAGGAGTTCCCTCGACTGTCTTTCAGCTTCATCAGATCGACTCCAGACCTTCATGAAATTGTAGCGCTTTCATGTAGTTATGAAAACATTAACAAACACACTAGTCGTCCCTACAATTTTCGAAAGTTGCCCTCGATTTCTCCAAGATGCCATCATCAGATCCTGGTGATCCTTTTAAAAGGACCCCACTGCGTATATCTACTTTACAACAAAAAAAGAATTATCAAAATCGGCCCATAAACGACGACAAAATCGCTGAACAAACATAAAAAAAAGCATATATACGGTCGAATTGCGAACCTCCTTCTTTTTTGAAGTCGGTTAATGATCACATTTGTTTGCATATGTAGTAACGCGACGGCATTACTTGTTATATTATATATCGCAACGTCAGGCGTTTCTGAGTTTGCAAATAGGTGTTATTATTTATAGGTGTTATTTATTATTATTTAACTTAATTTATTATATTGTTTATTCATTAACACGCCCCTGTTTGTTAGCGCATAACATATCTTTATTTATATCATTTATCTAAGCAGGTTAAAATTTTAAAGATGTTACATTACAATTGCTCACTATTGTAATAATAACTAATAAAATGTCGATGTCGATAAACTTTTTTCGCATCACCTACGGAGACGTGAATACCTCTAGAGGTGAATGAACCAACATGTAGATGACACGTGTAAGCTAAGCTAAGCTAAAGCAAGCTTTATTGCCCATTCCTTATGGTTGATTTCAGATTAAAATATCTATTGGGTTTTAAGTAATTGAAATTAAATTACGATAATAAGATTTATTGCAAAAACTTCACTTACCGGTGATATGAAACACCTCCATTCTTAACATTTCTTGTTTTACTATTATTTTTACACTGCAAAACGGAACAACAAGGCATAATTTCTTTGAAACACCGTAAAACAAATAGTGACACGAGACGTCCGTTCTTGAACCGGATGACAGCGACGACTAAAGGCAAGTTTGCGACACAACACAAACTAGTGACACGCGGGCCACGCCTACATCGCACTTCCACTATATGTATATTTCGTGTAAATATACCACGTAAAACCGAAAAATTTTCGTCGTCCCAAATGCAAAAGAGACCGAATCTTCACTGATAAAATAGATTTTCGAACTTTACAAGAACTTGCCTTAGGGACCTCGGCTAGGTAATAAATAAGCTTGGTTATGTAATAAATAAGGCCACCACTAAAATTCTGCCAATATCCCGGCGAGGGGCGAGAATATAAGCAATAAGAGACAGCCGCGTAAGTCCCACTTAAGCCCTTTGGTCGGCGCACGCATTCACCCGCATTACTTCTAATTGTGATTTAATGGCCTTCCCTAGATCCGTTTAACCTTAAAAATAGGACGGTTTGTTGAGAAATAACGGGGCTAACTTTTACCTCATACTTTACGTGCTAATCCAACTCTACAAACAATTTTCTAGTAGGTATATGCAGCATTTTTTTGAGGATTCTATTATTTACTAAATATTCATACATTTTATGAACAGTTCTGATACCACCCATATTTGCAAATAGTCCCCGCCTAGAATTGTTCTCGTGATATGGAAAAACTACTTCTCGAATAGTGCCAGTTAAGAGCTCGGGTTAAAGCGAGAGTAAGACCAAGATGATGATTTTAGACCGCGGTAAAAACAAATTCCCCATAGTCACACCGAACTAAGGTGTAAAGTATGTTATTACAATCATCAGCAATGTCACGACTCACGCCACGCCGTGTTATCCCAATTCGATTATAACATGGTTGGTGCCAAATTAATTAATTTGTTTAATATTACTGTTTCGTTATGTGTTAATCAAATAACTTGATCATGTTAATGAGTATAGCACATGGAATATTTGTCCAGAAATAGATTGTTTGTTGCATCATTTATAGGACTTTTTCTGGATATACAGGAGAAAAGGAGTTGGAGAAAGATCTCTTTGAGGTATTCTGGTATTAGTTGTCATTGCAAATTATGTGTATTGCACGCTCTTATAAATTTAAGGCACAATAATACACTAACAATCCTTCAGAACACACTCAAGTATTACTTTAATTCGTCGACTGTGACGATCCCGAAAATAAAATAAAAGATTTACAGAGAATAAAATACAAGAGTACTAAAATTTAAGCTCTAGAAAACATCTCGAAAGATAATGACGAACAGAGTGCGAAAGTGGGGAAAGCAGTAAAAACACAGGGTGGAATAATTATGACGACTGTTGAAAGTATTTGGGCGGGAGGTAAATTCGCGTATGCGCTCGATCTTACTAATTATTCCCGTATTATTACACCACGAGGGGAAAATTAATGTTAATGTAACATAAGCATGTCTGTATAATTTGTTTTTATTACGTATTTTCTTTGGTTCATTAAAAATATAAGCCATAGATATTATAAATAATTATGTATCTATAACTTATATATTGTTTACATTCGTTTTTCAATGTCGTAAAAATCTTCAATCAACACGATCGCGGTTTCGCCCGTGTTGAAGTCGGTATGCGACAAAATACCGATAGAAATTATCCCAAGCGAATACAACATAGACAAGTAAGGTAAAGTATGTAATGTTCATGTAAAAAAAACTTAGCTAAGTCCATCTGTTGTTATAGAACAAAGAGTTTGGATTTACTGACACCGTCTTGTGATTATAACATTAACGAATTTCCATAAAAACTCTCATCCCCTATTTCAACCTCTTCAATCCTTTTATTCGCATTAATAGACAGCCTTTATACTTTACTACTACTAATTACCACATTACTGCGAATATATTTATATATAGCTATTAAACAATACTTAGATGACCTTCCTATAAGTCACAAATCCTTGTACCATATTCAATTGAAATTAGACCACTTGTGTAGTTAGCCTTACAGCAGAAATACAGAGTTACTTTCGCATTTATATTATAAGTAAAGATGTTTTTCCTCATCTGCATTTATTTGATACAAGAGAGTGTATTGGAATACTACGGTTAATACATAATGTAGCAGTTTACACTGGTGTACTCATATTATTAGGTACGTGGTGGCGAGGGATGTTCTCCGTACTGACTACGGAGATACATAACATAAAATATTGAACAACCAACAAATAACCCTTAAATAAAATTTGTTAATCTCTACATAGCGTTATACATCCGATTGGCATCGATTGCTAGGAATAAAATAACGTTAAACTGATCGAGTCAAAAAATAAATTACCTAATTCATTTAAATATACAGGAAAAAAAACATACAAAATGATTTATTAGGTAAGTTCACGAAAACATACAAAACGATTTGGATTATGATGAATCAGTGCGCGAGTTTTGTCTTCAGGGTTTGATATCGTCAAAATTAGTTTTTTTTAAATAAATGTTTCATATTAGGATATGGAATATGTTTATATATAGTATATTTTAGCAAACAGTTTTGTTGTATGTTATTTTATTTATTGCATTATACCCCACAACAGCTGTGAAATTCTCTTTTCATCGTTGTAGCAAACAGGATTACACAAAGTCTACACACAATGTAGGTAACAAAGCCCAGTGACTTCCAACAGGAGGGACCTGACGACATAGCCTGTCCTTTCTTATTAAGCTTGATGTGCCAGAAAGCAGGGATATAAACACTAGGATGAATGTCATATACACTCCTTTATTTATCATGTGTTCAGATCATCAGAGTATCCGAAACATCCTATACAAGTGAGGAGTGGTATATTGACATTTATTTTTTACTATAAGTCCTGCCTTCGCTTCTCTTTATGCCAAGTGGTAGGTGTTCGCACCTGATACTGTAGTTGTTCGTATTAAAAACTTTGTTAGGTGTAAAATTTCCATGACCATGACAAGCAATAACCGGCAAACAGATCCTTCGATCCATTAATCTTGAATATTCTCTCATGACAAAATGATCTAGGCTGCATGATTGGATCATGATTAATACAGATATTTATCGAAACGGATACGTTGTTGGCACATCACTATGACGTTATATCTACGTACATTATTAGGCTTGTTAGAGGTATGCGCACTTTACCGGTCTTGCCTCTCAAATGCCATAATATCAGCATATCTGTGAAGTAACACAAAGGAATGTATTCTTGCTGCTTTGAGAGAACCTCGACCGACGAAAATTCGATTCTGGCTCCAAATATAAGCTTGTATATTATAATGACAGACAAAATATGACAAAGGGAAAAGATATTTTGTATCTCGTTTAGAAACACAAAAATTAGCTGTGACGTGGGCAGAGAAATAAACAAAAGGTCTCTTTCCAAGAATACTCTAGTTAATAATATCCACGTTGGGTTTAGATGCTTCTGTTGTAAAACTCGGTTCGAATCTTCTTGGCTCGAAATTTTTTAGTTTTAAAATTTTATTTCTTTTCACTCTAGGTTCCGAAGTACCCACTCGTTATTTGTGAGGGAAGAAACATTTGCAAAACCGTAATATTTGCAAAATTCAATGTTAACTTCGCAATACTTTCATGTTAATTTAACATAAATGAATGTTTGTTAAATTAATTTAATTAACTAATCAATGGAACCATGGAATGGACTAAGGGACTTTGATGATGAGGGTTAATGAATTTTAAATATGTATGTATATAAAATAAAAATATTATTTTAAAGTACATGTTGACTAATACATCATTTTAGGTAGGTAGGTATATAATAATCGCTGTGTTTATTGTGTGGACGTGTAAAACCTGTAAAAATAAATTTAATTTTCCATGTTAGCGTCTCATGTAAACTTTTGCATTGTTGTTAATTTGAACGTAAATTAATGTTTAGGATAAAATTCAATAACTAATTAATAGATTTTGGTAAGAGCGTTAATGATTTTTTCACTTTATTTATTTTATTTTTATTTTATTTTATTTTTTATCACAAAATCCACAGCTCTTAGTCTAATACGTTACAAATCTTATGCTATAAGGTCTTACAGCCAATTAATGGATTTACATTTTATACACTAAACTTAAACTTAATAAGAACGGCGTCACCAAGATTGTTTATATTGGTAGATTTGATCTAGTGTCTAATATAAATGCGTGTGTGTGTGTGTGTGTGTGTGTGTGTACGTGTGTGTTTGTGTGTGTGTGTGCGTGTGTGTGCGTGTGTGTGATGAAATTATTAAATAATAATAATAATAGGTATTAATTTTTCTTTTATTTTACTTATTTATTTATTTATTTTTGTTTTATGCTATACTTTATACTAGATATAAGTTTGGGCAATTGCTTTATATATATCTGTTTTGAATTTTCTTTTGCAGGAATGAAATATATCGATTGCATTGAAATTTTTATTATAATTGATTTGCAATCGGGTAACTAATGAGTTATGAGCATAATTACTTTTTGCCTTTGTTTCTGCAAATAATTTTGTAGTAGCGTGTCTAGTACGCTTATTTGGAACATAAAACCGTAATATTTTTGAGACTAAGTCAGGGCAGTCTAAGTAATTGTTACAGATACCATGTAAAAAACACATATCAATTAATCCACGTCTGCCTTGAAGTGGCATCAGTTTGTGGTAAGAGCAAGAATCTTCATAATTAGCAAAGCTACGAGAACATCTATAGTTTAAGTGTTTTATGAACTTACTTTGTATGGTCTCTAACTTTTGGATGTAGGTTATGTAATGGGGATTCCAAATGGGGCAACAGTATTCCAGAACACTTCGGACGTAAGAGTAGTATAATATTTTTAAGCAACCTATATCAGAGAAAGGCCGACTTACTCTTAAGATAAAACCAAGGTTTTTAAAAGCTTTGTTTATAATTGCTTCTATGTGATCGTGGAAAGTTAATTTTGAGTCCATCAGCACTCCTAGATCTCTTATAGTGTTAACTTTGTTTAGTTCAACGTTACGGATTTTGTAGTTATTGTTAATAGGGTGATTTTTACGTGTGAATGTAACAAGAAAACATTTGCTTAGATTAATACCAATTCTGTTATTTGTATAATATCGACTGAGTCTGTCTAAATCGTCTTGTAACATCATGCAATCTGTTATATTATTGATCTTCATATAAATTTTTGTATCATCAGCGTACATGAGTAGACTTGCGTTTTTAATGCAGCTGGTTATGTCGTATAAATAAGCGGCATAGAGAAGAGGAGCAAGAATAGAACCCTGGGGTACTCCAGAGGATACATTTATAAAATTTGATCGAGCGCCTCCCACTACAACGGCCTGAGAACGCTTACTAAGGTATGACTCCATCCATCTTAGTAGGTTTCCCCGTATACCTAATTCATACAGCTTCTGTAAAAGTATGATGTGATCCACACGGTCAAAGGCTTTTTCAAAGTCCGTGTAGATCACATCAACTTGAGATCCACCATCCATACCCTTTGACACTTGATCAATAAAAACGCCCAAATTTGTAACTGTGGATCGGCCCTGTATGAATCCGTGCTGTTCTGTTGGAATAGACATAGCGATGATGGGATATACGTGATTGTAAACCACCTTTTCGCAGAGCTTACTCAAAACATTCAGAATCGAGATTGGTCTATAGTTTTCTATGGATGATTTTAAACCTTTCTTGTGGACGGGTACAACATGTGCTTCTTTCCAAACACAGGGAAAATGACCATCTTGAAACAATCTATTGAATATGGAAGTGATTGGTTTACACAAGGATTCAGCACATTTTACAAAAAATATCGGTGGAATCTTATCACTACCGGCTACTACTTTGAGTCTAATGACAAATTATGAAAAATAAAATTAATGTTTGTTTTAAAATACACTTTAACTAATACATAATTAGGTATTTAATATACGTATCGTGTTTATCGGGACGCGTACAACCTGTAATAATAAATTTACTTTTCCATGTAAGCGTGTTTCGTTTCAGGGAAGAATCCAATTACGATAACGTTATGTCCCGCATGAAAGTGTCGCATTTATGGTAAAATATTAATGTATTTCAATTTGGGAAGGCTGCTACAGACCTCCATAAATATCAGTAGCGCTGGGACCTAGTGGGGACGTAAATACTTCGACTTAAATTGAATGTTATTATCTGGGAACATTTACAATTTCTTTGATGTCAAGTCGGAACGCCAAAACGATTCGGCGGCGGTAATGTTATTTCAGTTAGATACTACACGTATTAAGTATTTTGACATTCGAGTAGATTCTTTTAAAAATTCAATAAAATCGTAACTTGGGGAGGAAATGTTTGAATTAAGGATACCAAGGTTTATTGGCAATTGCAATCGAATACTCATACCAATAACATATTCATGGATACCAAAATTATTTATTAAAACCGTACAAAAATAAATTTTATCTGTGAATATAAATAAAAACTGAAAAGTCTAAAATGTTTCCATAAGGCTTATTGAATAAAATAAAAAGTAAAGAATACTGTGCTGTTGACGAGTTCCCTTGTGTGATAACAATACCTACTGTGTGTAATATCCGCCCATACTTTCAAATATTGCGAGTTAAATGAATGGTTGCAAAAATCACTGCATTTCTACGATATCTATATTATTTTGTCAAGTTATCTAGCCACAAATTTTTATATGAAAATTTCATGCATCTGGGATTGCTGACAGAAGCAGTATTGCTGCTTGCTTGAGTCCTATTACCGTCTCCGCTTCGTATCGGAATAAGCTACAGAAGGAATACTTCGCAATGTCATGACTTGAAAGAAGAGCTTTAGGAAGACCATAAGTAGTATTGTGTCAAACTATTAGGTATCTTTTTCAAACAATCATAATATTTATATATACCTATCATAACTAACCCACTGTAAGGATATACTGACCACGTAAGGAGTACCGGCCCCAGTCAATTATGCTGATCGAGTGTGGACTGGTACCTTTTTTTTTTTTTTTTTTTTTTTTTTTGACGAGGGGGAAACCTTCAAAAGGTACCCGGTGCCGTGGGAGCGACACAGGGTGATGTGGGATTTTTACCCACTAAAACCCCCCCGGTGGCCTTCCTCAGCGCTTGTGGAGAACTCCGGGATCTCCAAAAGGAACACAACCGGAGTCCTCCAAGCGCGGCGCCCATATTATATTCGGGCTCTTCCCGCGAGGGACTAAGGCCCCATCGCTTGCCAGCGCCTTACAACGGTATGCGGCCACACATACCGTCGTCCTTCCCGGGGTTGCTGATGGACGGTTCGAGCTCCCACTCTAGCCGCCCGCAACCCCGAAAGTCCCCTTTTAGTCGCCTCTTACGACAGGCAGGGGATACCGAAGCTCGTATTCTGGTCCCGAGCTACAGGGACACCGGTGGCGCTATGTGCGCCCACCGCGGCGCCGTGCACGGCGCGTCCGTCTCCGGGCCGGGTCTGCGCGTTCTCTGGCCCGTTCGGCTTCCTCCTTTTCGGTCATAACACGGTCGCAGAACGCGACCATGCTGTCCCAGGCTTCGCCTGAACGGACCATCGCTGCGACGACGACGTCCGGGGAGAGGTCCGGCCCAACTTTTTGCACCAGGATCCGCCGCTCGGTCTGCCACGCTGGACAGTGCTCGAGCGTGTGCTGCGCGGAATCCTGGGCATCTCCACAATGGTGACACTGCGGTGTCGCCTCCCTTCGAATTCGGTTCAGGTACTCACCGAAGCAGCCATGTCCGGTGAGCACCTGGGTCAGCCTGTAGGTGACGCGTCCCTTCCTCTTCAGCCATGCACCGAAGCTGGGCAGTATTGCACTTACAACGCGTTGGCGTATGCCCCGCGGCTCCTGCAGTCGAGTACCTACTCACAGATGTATCCATAGTAGGTATGGTACGATTTTTCACATTTTAACGGTTTTTTTAAAGCGAAGGTATCACACACAGCACAGCGCTTTGAGCCATAAATTTAATGGCGTAAATATCGGCGATGACGTTTTGGATGGATGCTGACACGTGATGTTTGCGATGAAAGTTTATGGGATTTTTCACAAACAGTATTTTCGTAGATTGTGTTTATACTGGACCTTCCTATACGTAGACGTAGCTCAATAATCCATCATCTGCAGTAACATTGATGCATCTATACATATACATAGGTATGCAGGAGAATTCCACTTAACTTCAAAGTATTTCTTAGATAGTTGTACTTATTAATTGAAGATTTGACTCTCATCAGCTTGAAAACAAAAATCAATCATGCATCACGCGAGTATAACTATAAATACGAATCTGTAGTTCCTATATTCGTAACACAATTCAAATAATTTTGTTCAAGAAACAAGGGATGTTTAAAGGGGTGCACAAACAGCATTTGGCAACAACTCCATATTAAGATTGGTTTTCCAAGGCGTCTAGGATGTTGTGTCGAGCTGCGTAACACTAGAAACGCTTTAAGAAGAACTTAAAGATAGATTTATAGTTCCAAACACTCTAAACAAATGCAATACTGGCGACTCGAAGCTTTCCCATCAACAACACAAGTTTGTAGTAGCCGACTTTGGTCATTTAAATGCTTGGTTTGATAAACTGCAGGCCAAAATTGGTTCGTAGATATTGGAGTTGTGTGGATATACTGAATATAAATATTAAGTCAATAAATTCACTCACTTATTTGACATAATTTTAAATATAACATGCATAACACCCTTATTTATTTTAATGACTTTTACATATGTTATTATAATTAGATTAAAAATAAGTCAAGAAATCAAAATTAATAAGAAAAAACTTGGTAACACTTAGAAATAGTCCTTTTTGAAGAGACATTTAATGGACACAATATAAATTAATAATGTACCTATAATATAAAAAATATATATAGCAAGAATATTGAATATTATAAAATGTTTTAATGTCAATTAAGTCTTATAAAGTTGAGCCCATATAAATATTCCAGAATTGGAGTTTGAAGTTCCTTCAATTAATACCAATCACTTAAGAATCAATTTTAGAACTTTCAAGAATATGACTACAAGATTATAAATAAGCATTGAAAGTATCGATTTGTATTGAAATGTGAAAATAAAAATAACAACTTTAAGCACCCCTAATATAATTTACTTTGCCGAAAATCTATACTTTTCACCTTTACTACTATACTAAGTGTATTTTGATATTATACGATATAATACAATTTTATAATTTGCTTTTATTTTATAGAAAACGTCGTAGCAAATACTTTGCCTACAAGAACTCTTATTTATGACTTGAACTGATGTCACGAACCATTGAATAATACGCGCAACCTGTCAAAGTCTATTGGCTTTGTTTATTCTTTTGTCGATTTTTTGTCGACGATAGCGTCCGACAGATACTACAGTCACTGACAGTAATCCGGTTCATGACGTAATGCGCTTTGATAGTCGCGTAGACAAAGTTGTTTGAGGTCACACGGTAATAAGCAATAATCAAATCGTTTAAGTTTAAATTTCAGAGATTATTCGGTTAAATAATAATTCAGGTACCTATATAAAATTAAAATTGGTGTCAAACTTTGATAGTCAAGGAAATTTAAATATGAATAATACGAAGAAAAAAAAAGTATTTCTTCAACTTACAGGTTTCAATAAAAGAGTATTATCACATTGGCTTATCCACACTTTTTCTTAAGCGGCTTCCTCAAACCATATCGGTACAATAACACTGTGTCGTTTAAATTGAATTGAAAAATGATTTATGCCAACAATCTCTGCCGATATCTCGTTTCTTTACACAGTCGAACGCTCCAAACAAAAATAATAAATAAATTGTTCGTGAGAAAATTGATCGAGGATTTTATTTATGAGCAAAGTGTTGCGAGGAACTTTTATGATATTTTAGTGTGTATTTCGATCATTATACTTAAGAGGCCTTAGATTAGTAACTTTAATATAGAATAATTTTTCCAATATTATGTTGAAGTCTCATTTCATATTTTTATAATTCTGCTCGCGATATCAACACTCCTGTAGGTACTCGTAAAAGCTGCTGGAAAGTTACAATCTAGCGACAAGTTAATCATCATCTATTATACCTATAATATGTCTCGTATATATTGTGTATGTATATATAATTATAATGAATGTATATGTATATGTATATAATATATGTAGTATAATATTTATTTATATATTATATTTATTAGTGTCTGTATTCATATTTATAGTATATATGTATACTTATTTATAATTTATAATACCTACGTCAGATATAACCGCTCTTCGTGTGTCTCTGTTTGGCCCAATGGTTAGCTGGTAGAGAATGCAGTTTAGCATTAAGCTCGCCATTTGCACTGTAATTTTTTATTGTGGTCAATAAAGTTTCAATAAATAAATAAATAATAAATTGGTAGTGAACCTGTATGCTAATTTTATACAGGTGGTAGAGCCTAGAGTTCGCCCGGGGTAGTACCACCGACCGCCAAGGTACTCAGTACCATTCCTACCGTCATAATAATTGTTTTTAAGAGCAATTGTGTTCCGGATAGGAAGGTTTGTGGAGCCGGTTTCACTTTTTTAGAGGGGACCATCTCAGACCTCAGGGGTAGCAACGCATCTGTGACCGAATTGGAACAAGACTCATACTAACAATAACTAACTGGACTATTACTAACATTAACTAACAGGACTAATTATCACTAACATACCCTGTCCTCGCACTTATTAACAAACTAACCAACTAATATTCTAACACCATCTACTAACTGGACTAACCATCCTAGTCCCTTTGAGTCTAGTTCTAGGTCGGTCACAGTTGTTATGGGCGGCAGGGGAATGGTGGTACTGCATGCTCGTTTGCTATCTTAATTCCATAAAAAAAAGAAGCAAGGAATCCAGGTTCGATTTTCTGCACAGACAAATGTTTTTTTCGGGTCATGGATTTTTAGTCATGTGTAATGTAACGTGTTGTCCATTATGACCAATGTCCATACTATCGATGATAATGTCCATAACACAATCCACAATCTTTCAGTCCACAATCTTTTACCACACTGTTTTATCCGATGATAAAATAAATTCAATCATAAATCATAAAATCATAAATTTCAATTTCATCACATAAACTTTGTTTAGTTTCATTATGGTTCATTGACAAACAAAACAGGAGGTTCTTTGGATGCAAGAGCTCCGTCCATCCCTGAGCTTATGCCATTCATGTTCATGGTACAATTTGCCGTTAACCAAAGATCTTTTTCTCGATAGGCGATTCACTTTTCATAATTTCCAGTAATCAGTCTAGTAAAAACTGGTTCGGTTTCATAACGTTTCAATAGAGAATAGCAAATGAGTACACGGTTCGTTAGGTTTATTTCAGTGAACCCGTGTGACACCCGATTATCCAACTTTCTTTTGTACCCAGACTTTCTCAAATGAGTCAACTGTTTTGTGATAAATTCTCCAGTTCCTGAACTATGTCATATTTACTACTAATGTGCACATTTTGTTTCACCGTTTCAAAAATGGCTTTCACTTTATGCGTCAAGAACGACAGGAAGCTGAATCTTTGATCATTGGAACTAAACAGAAAACACGTTTCAACTTTGATCCAGGTTTGTACTATTACTGACACAGCATTAAAAGTTTGTGCTTTGTGATACATATTTTTTTGTAATAAAACGTAAAGTGGTCACAATTTTTGTACATATTTTGGTATGTCATTTATTTATGTTATAGAGGATGTTATTTTTTGTACTTTAATATGACGGCGCAATGACGAGCGACGGCACTCTTAGTTTTGATTCTCAAATAATTAATTGATAGTCGATTATACCTGTCAACTGATAACTTTGACAGGTGACGTAACACCGGACACTGGGACGGCGGCCATGACAAAAAGGCAGTTGACATTGAGCGGTCACGGGAGAAAGAGGTTGCGCACGCGCCCCACGTGTTCAGGTGGAACGTCGATTGTAAAATCGTAGTGTATCAGTGATTCTTCAGTGTTGTAATTGATTATAGTCCTTAGTGTAATTGTGATATTTGTGATTAGTAAAGGAGTACCTTCCGGATTGACACTGTGTTTTTATTATAACGAGTGATCTCCTCGCCCGACTACCCACGTAAAATATGGATGCTTCGCAGGGAAACCGGGATGTGCCATTATCAGAAGTGGGATATCGAGGGCTTAGTACTGAGGAGACGAATAATGATACCGCTGGCCCATCGAGAACAGAGGCCGAAGCGCCAAATTTATTAACCAACATGGAGGCGCTTTTGTTACGGTTACTAGCAGCGACTCAGAACACGACGACGAATAATTCTACACCACATCTCGTCCAGTTTGATCCAGATGAGGCTGATGCAGACATCACTGGCTGGTGTAACATAACTGAAATTATCGTAAACAGCCGGAAATTGGCTGGGCCTGATTTATTGCTCGCTTTAACACATGCTCTCAAAGGTCGGGCCGCCAAATGCTTGACCAAACTGAACTTCGCTGATTTAACTTGGCCGCACGTGAAAGAGATCTTGCTAGCCAGATTTGGGCGCTCGATGCTTATGCAGGATTATTTTGATGAAATAATAAAGTTCCAAATAGAGAATCGCGAAACCGCGACCGAAGCTGCGATGAGGCTGTGGAATCTCATTGAACGGGTGCCGAAATTTGATGTAAGTGAAGACGTCATCACTGGACTGGCAATTTCCGTGTTATCGCAAAAAGATTCACTAATACGCAGGGAATTAAATTCGCACGTCATATCTACAAGGGCCCAGCTTTGTCGAATACTTGGCGGTATTTCGCTTAAGAGACGCCATGAAGAAGTCAGTCCGCTCGAGTGTGATATTAAGCGCCCTCGTTTGATAGACAATAAATTTGCCGGGAGCTGTCGCTTTTGCGGGAATCGCGGCCACAAGATGGAAGAGTGTCGCAAGCGTCGTGACAGCATGAAGTCGTTGGAAAAAGAAAGAGAGAGAATTGTGACCTGTTTTACCTGCGGGAAAGCGGGACACGTAAGCAGCAACTGCTCTGAAAGGAAGTCTGCAGCGGAGCCGGCCACGCGCAAGGACGTCCATGTCTGCATGCGGCGCACAGCGAGAGGTACTCTGTCGACGTCATCTGGTGAGATGTTTTTATTCCTTTTCGATAGCGGATCGGCCTGCTCCTTGGTAAAAAATAGCTGCGCCGAGAAACTTATTGGTACCGAATGCACTGACACTGTTTATTTAACGGGAATAGGCGGAGAAGATGTTAAATGCACAAAACAAATTCTTTGTCCAGTTACTATCCAAGATATACCATTTTCTATTACATTTCACGTTGTACCTGATGACGCCATTTCGGAAGCAATTATTATAGGGAGGGATGTTCTCGAGCAGAGTGTTCGTGTCGAAATTACTAGTAATAATTTAACTTTCGTCAGACAGAAAGAGACCAACACCTGTCAAATAACTAATAATTTAGACTTTAACAATATAGACACAGATTTAGTAGGAGCGGAAAAACTCGCCTTAATTAAAGTTCTGCAAAAGTATAGTGATTTTTTTATTAACGGCATCCCTACTAGGCGGGTTACGACAGGTAGTCTAAAGATTGATTTAATCGATGCCCATAAAACGGTACAGCGCCGCCCGTATCGGTTGTCTCCCACAGAAAAAGAAATTGTTAAAGATAAAGTCCAATCTCTTTTAGAAGCAGGCGTCATACGCGAAAGTTCTTCTCCATTTGCGAGCCCGATTCTGTTAGTTAATAAAAAAGATGGTACACTGAGGATGCGCGTCGACTATAGGGAGCTGAATGCTAATACTCGTCCTGAGCATTACCCCCTTCCTAGGATAGACGAACAGGTAGACAGGTTAAGTGGTGCTCATTACTTTTCTTCCTTAGACATGGCGTCCGGGTATCATCAAATTACAGTGGAACCAGACTCGGTAGAACGAACGGCCTTTGTAACGCCGGACGGACAATATGAATATCTAGCAATGCCGTTCGGCTTGAGAAACGCGGCTTCCATATACCAGCGCTGTATCAATAAGGCGCTGAAATCCCTCCGTGACACCATAGCCCTCGCATACATGGATGATGTATTATGTTTTTCTTCCAATGTAACTGAAGGGCTGTACCGCTTAGATGCTGTGCTTGAAGCATTGTCGGGAGCGGGTTTCTCATTTAATATTAAGAAATGTAAGTTCTTAAAAAAAGAGGTCGATTACCTCGGGTATGTTATTCGAGCCGGCGAAGTAAGACCAAACCCACATAAGATTCGAGCTCTTGTGGATGCGCCAGCTCCAACCACTGCTAGTCAAGTCAGGCAATTTCTCGGTTTGGCTTCATACTTTAGAAGGTTCATCCCTAATTTTGCAACACTAGCCGGACCGCTATACCCGCTCACAAAATTAAAGGGTCCTATCACGTGGTCTGACAAACACAACGAAGTTCATAAAAAATTGATCGGTATTTTGACCTCGGAACCCGTTTTAATTATCTTCAACCCTGAAGTTCCGATTGAACTCCATACTGACGCAAGTTCAGAGGGTTATGGGGCCATTTTAATCCAAAGGGATAATAATATACCCCGTGTTGTAGCCTATTTTAGCCGCCGCACCACCGATACCGAGTCCAGATATCATTCTTATGAACTGGAGACGTTAGCGGTGGTGCGTGCTGTCGAGAACTTTCGTCACTATCTGTATGGTCAGCGATTCACAGTTTTCACCGACTGTAACTCCCTGAAAGCGTCTAAGGCAAAAGTTGACCTCTCCCCCCGTGTCCATCGATGGTGGGCATACCTGCAAGCCCATGATTTCGACATAGTATATAAAGAAGGGCGCAGCATGGAGCACGCTGACTATTTGTCAAGAAATCCGATTTCTTCTTCATGTGAGAGTAAGTCTTCTAATGTCGAGTCGCTAAAAGACGAAGTAGAACCTTCAGTATCGCGTAGAGTTGTAAATTTTGTAGAGCTTCATGATAGCTGGCTTCAAGTTGAGCAGAAAAGAGACCCCGAGATTGTAGACCTTATAACCAAACATACTAATGATGAACTACCCGAGGCCACGTCTCACACGTATGACGTTCGGGACGGCATTCTGTATAGGAAAGTTGAGCGTAATAAAATCACTTCGTGGTTACCTATCGTTCCTCGATCTCTGATTTGGACCCTTATTAACCATGTTCACTGCGAAATCCAACATCTAGGGTACGAAAAGACACTTGACAAAATTTATGAACAGTATTGGTTTCCGCAGATGGCGAAGAACGTTCGAAAGTTTGTCAATTCTTGTATAGTATGCACGGCGTCAAAGGGCCCATCAGGTCCTCAGCAGCTACGTCTGCATCCCATCCCTAAAATTTCAGTACCTTGGCACACTGTCCACATAGACCTAACAGGGAAACTGAGCGGTAAAAGCGACCGCAAGGAATATGCGTCAGTTATAATAGATGGGTTCACAAAATACGTTCTATTGGAGTACACCCAGTCCTTGGATGCTGCCTGTGCGGTAAGAGCCTTAAAAAAGGCTGTCTCCTTATTTGGCGCACCTAAAAGAGTTATAGCTGATCAAGGGCGATGTTATATTAGCTCGAACTTTAGAGATTTCTGTAAGGAGTACAACATTGAACTGCACCTAATAGCCACCGGGTCTTCTAGAGCTAACGGATAAGTCGAACGCGTTATGCGCACCCTAAAAAGTCTGCTTACCATCATTGAAAATGACACGAACAAAGTATGGCGTGACGAACTTAGCAATGTTCAGTTAGCATTAAATAGCACACGGTCTCGAGTTACTGGATTCACCCCTACCGAATTAATGTTCGGTATTCGCGCACAATCGTTAGGATTAGGTAGGATAGCACCCAATGAAAACTCACCAGAACGCGCTAATCTAGACGTTATTCGAGATAACGCAGCTAGGCGAATTCAAGAGGCGGCTGCAGCCGAAGCTCAGCGTTTTGATAGCGGTAGGGCGCGAGTTAGACCTTTTTCAACTGGAGATTACGTTTTCATAAAATGTAGTGAACGAAATCAAACAAAGTTGGCTAGAAAATTCCGTGGCCCCTTTATAATAACTAAAGTGCTCGATAATGATAGGTACGAAATAAAATCTATCGGAGGAGGTAATCGCGTCCTTAAATACTCACATGAAAACCTGCGTTTAGTGCCGAGGGGTTTTGAGGGATTAACAGAGATCGCGACAAGTATGCTTGATAATGAGGAGGCCGAGACGGCGGTCGAGGGGGAACACACTAACCATACCTCGCCAGTTGACAGCGACAGTGATACTATCTCAATTTCAAGTGAAGGCACTGTTACTGCCGGCTCTGAAACTTTGACCGCCGGCTCTGACACTCTCTTAGCTGTTTCTGAAAGGGAGAGTCACATAAATGAAAGTGAGTTATTAGAGAAATAGTCACTTTATTCGTTCTTGTTACATCATTGAAAATACTGCTAAATAGAACTTTCAGTTGTAAAATCACATAACTCTCATTGCCTTAACCTCGTCGTGTTGCGGAGTAGGGCTGGTCGAAGAGGCCTTGTATGCCTGGTCCACGTCCTGTAATAGTGTAGGGCTGGTCGAAGGGGCTTTATACGCCCGGTCCACGCCATGTAGTTGTGTTTGGCTGGTCGAAAGGGCCTTGCACGCCCGGTCCACGCCCTGTATGGCTGGTCGAAAGGGCTTCGCGCCCGGTCCACGCCCGGTTTTGGTGGTCGAAAGGGCCTTGCACGCCCGGTCCACAGTGTACTAATGACTAGCTTCAAGCCTATTCCTGGGTACTCTTTATATGTAACAGTGTAATAGGAAAGGGATATCGCACTATATGTCAGGAATGGTCGAGCGAGTACAAATGACTTTGTCTTTCAGGTGACCCACGGGACGACGAAACACAAGAGTGACGCACGAGGACGTGCGACAGTCAGGGTTGGCCGTGACGGCGCAATGACGAGCGACGGCACTCTTAGTTTTGATTCTCAAATAATTAATTGATAGTCGATTATACCTGTCAACTGATAACTTTGACAGGTGACGTAACACCGGACACTGGGACGGCGGCCATGACAAAAAGGCAGTTGACATTGAGCGGTCACGGGAGAAAGAGGTTGCGCACGCGCCCCACGTGTTCAGGTGGAACGTCGATTGTAAAATCGTAGTGTATCAGTGATTCTTCAGTGTTGTAATTGATTATAGTCCTTAGTGTAATTGTGATATTTGTGATTAGTAAAGGAGTACCTTCCGGATTGACACTGTGTTTTTATTATAACGAGTGATCTCCTCGCCCGACTACCCACGTAAAATATGGATGCTTCGCAGGGAAACCGGGATGTGCCATTAAATATATTACCATAAAAACAGTACCTACCTAAACAGAAAAAGTTTACTCACAAACAAAGTAATCTTATACATATATTTATACGTGAAGCAAAAACTTTGAACCCCTTTTTATGAAAATTACGCGTACGAAAAAGTATGAAATTGTATGCATTGGCACAATTATAGTGTATACGTAGGAGCAGTACAGAACGCTAATATTTTTCAATAATAATGCTTAATTAATTTATTTGTAGCGACGAGAACTGTACACCTAGTTGGGTTGAACTAAGCGCTATCAGGCGAGTAGTTTTTGAGTTATCTCTGCCTGTTGTATAATTTGGTTATTTTTTTAAAGAAAGAATTATTAGTTAACTATCTGTGTCTTAATTTGCTTGAAAATTTGTCATGTATTTAAATCCCCAACAAACGAGTACACGAGACACCTGGAAGTAAGTGACCACCTCTTTACATTCTTTCACCGTTACTTGTTCTCCATTTTAAAGTAACTTTGATAAACGATACAAAAATAAAAAAGAGAAAAATATGCATGTCAACCCTGAATAGATAAGGGCCCTACCACCAATAGACTACAGGCCCACGTCAAAAATGGATGGGTCATACGAACCACCAAGTCATGTATATAGAAGAAAAAGTACGGCTTCGGTTCCAAAACATTAGGTATCTAGCACTCAAAAGTACTAATAAAAATAATGCCGTCAAAAAGTTATTGTTCATTTGAATGTATATTAATAATTACCTTAATTTCATGGTATATCCTTACTTCCTTATCCTTACTAATATTATAAATGTGAAAGTGTGTTTGTTTGTTTGTTTGTTTGTTTGTTTGTGACGCTTTCACGTCGCAACAAAGCTATTATATGGTAAGGTTTATGTGTGTGGAGATAGTTAGGAGGGTGGAGAGTGACGTAGGCTACTTTTTACCGCGGAAAAACATCCCATTCCCATGGGAAGATCGATGTTTTGTTAGTTGCTAGATATTTATTATTTTATATATATTTATTATTTATTTAGAAAGTTCTGAATTACGCTATCAAATACTACATGTAATTTACTTAAGTCATAGGCAAATGTGACTTAAATGTGAAATAGGCTACTTTAGCTCTGCCTCGAGAACTCCCCGCTCCGGCTGTATTCAGTGTACCGCCCGCCCGCTGGCACTATATCCTGTTGACTGATGTCCGCAAGTTGCTCAGCCAACAGGATAGTGCCAGCGGACCAGAGGGACCTTTGAGTCGAGAGCCTGGACGACTTCATCGAGAGATTGGCACGCAACATGTTCGGGCGTGTCGACGCGTCGCGGTTCCCACATCTGCAGGACCTGGCGTCGCTCCACACCCGTCCACCGGACCGCTGGGCCTTCCCGCGCGACTTGCTGGTTGCGCGGGACGGGCCTAGCACTGACTGATACTGGGGCTTCGTAAGTCGTCGCCCGGCGCTGATCGGCTCCTGCTGGGCTTCCCACCAGCGGGATTCACCCGGTAGGGCCTCGATCGCCTGGGCGGCGCGAAGATGAACCCCATCCCGTTTAAGACTCTGTGGCCTGTAAAAAGGCCACCACTCACCGGACTTCACCTATTGGTTAGCCACAGATGGACAAGACCACAGATGGACCAGATGGACAGCCTTAGGGCCCAACCCAAGGACCGGCCCGTTTTAACGGGCCGCGAGAAACACCCCCAAAGGGGAACTAACTGTCCCGAGGGCTCCACACACCTCAGACAGGGTGGAGTGAAGAGAGCGAGTAGTAGGCTACTTTTTAGCCTAAATTCCTACGGGAGCGGGACCTACGCGGCTGTTACCTACGGGTCCCGAAGCGAAGCGCGGGCGGTTCTCTAGTTTGATTTCTAAAGCTGTAAAAGCATTTGACTCTGTACGGCAACTTTTTTTTTAACATGTTATTGTAAAATGCAATTGTTATTATAGTATTGCCGTTTAAAAGAAACTGTTCTAAAAAAAAATATAGAGAAATACAAAAACTGAAATTTGTTAAATTATTGCAGAAGTTTAAATATTCATAGATTTATAGAATACTAGCTACCCGCCCCGGCTTCGCACGGGTGCAAGTTAGATTTACCATAGCAGCGCCATCTATTGATTACTTACTCAACCCAGTCGAAAGGTATCGACATCTGTTACATATAATTGTGACTGTCAAATAATAACACTCTTAATTTAGTTCTCTTGTGTGGCGCTAGGTGTCTGTTCATCTGTGAATAAGACTGCCATGTCAATCTGTCAAATAATAAGAGACAAATAATTAGAAATAAATTAAAATTGCGACTATAATTTGAGATTTAAAGTATCCTATCTCTCAAGTTGGATCGAACTGCACATGGTGTGCGAATTTTATTATAATCGGTTAAGTGGTTTAGGAGTCCATCGCGGACCAACATTGTGACACGAGATTTATATATATTAAGATAGCAATTTCCTACGTTTTTCCCTTGTTCTAAATAGTATTAAGATAGATAAATTAGGAAAAAATGATGCCGTACATTTTAATGCAGACCATATATTTTTCATACATTTCGTTCTATGGATTTTTCCTTGAGTTTTTTTCCCTACAAACCTTTGGACCAACGAAAATTTACGGCATGTAAAAAAATATTATCTATGCATAAAATACTTTCAAAATAATCTATCGATGGTGAAAATGCCGTACAAAATCATATGACCAAAATGTACTCCCTCTACCTGCACTTTTGAATTCTCACCAGCACTCAGTTGGACAGCTTACAAGTGACGGCATAGTGCTGAATCTTATTATTTTGTGCTCTTATATCGTCCTTTAAACATCACCTGGTGGTTCGTGTGACCCATCCATTTTTGACATGGGCCTGTAGTCTACAAGTGATATTTACTTTTGAAGTGAAACTTCTTTATCGGCGTTGGAAAAAAATTTTCGTCACATTTTTCGGTTACGCTTTGACATGGCTTTGACGCGTTACGCTTTTGACGCGTTACGCGCCATGTTAAGATTATGTTGATTACTTTGGAGGTAGATATTTTGGTAATGTATCCAATTATTACTTTGTTATTGACTTCTGGGACTATTTATAAATTTTAAATGTTACCTTTTTTAATGTTTCCTGTATTCCTTCTTTATTTTTATTGATAAATTTCTGTAACTTTAAATACTTTGTTTACTTTGATGACATTATTTGTCAATGTAACTCTGACGTCTCTTTAGTTTTGCTTTTTATCGAAATTATTTATAACCAGCCAGGTTTGTTTTGACTTGTTTGTGGCACATTTAATGACATAATATGCACAGACCAGCTAAAGATTAATGTTTCGTTATACGGTATGCAACGACTAGTCTTTTTGGTAAAATATTTAATAAAGGTTTTTAACTGCAATATAACAGTAAATAAATTATAACTAAGTATTCAAAGATAGTTTAGGATGACTATTATAGTGATTTTTCCGGTGGAGTAGGGATAGCATATCGCTTAAGTGGAGCTACTCCCACCACCAGACTTTACCGTTCAGAAATACATGTGCAGTCTCCTCACCTCACAGATGAAAACAGAGTGGGAGAAATGCATAATTAGCGATTGATGCACTGAGTTGCGAACAATGACGATGATGAACAATACAATACAATTAAATTTATTTATAATTATAACAATATATTTATATTATGATATTATTATATATATTGCCGTAAAGAAGTTTCACTTCATACGTGTGTACACTAGTACACGCACACATTTTTTCCTAATAATAACTTCTTCAAGTTGATTTAAATTTTTAAGCAAAATTTACCTAAGGTGTTTAGATTTCTTGCCTTCAATCAACAATTAACTTTAATCAAAGGAGCGGAAAGCTGATATTTGTGAAGGCTGCCTTTTAAACGCATTCCATTTCGAACCCGAACAAAGTATTATAATGATAAGTGTGTAATTATCAAACCCTAATCATTTATCAGCTATTCACATTAAAATGTTTAATTTTTTATCATAATTTTATTATACTATCATCTACAATTATGTGTAACTCAGTTATACGGAGAAGGTACATACAAAAATAATAATACAAAATACAATCAATTAATTATACACTCCAATGAACAAGTCTCATTAATAAATGAGTGATTGCGATACGGCACAACTTTTTTTCATCTTCAATTTAAAATAGGTTTCGTTCGATACAAAACTCATTAGCGCTTGGAAATCAAAGAATCAAGGGGACGATATAATATCTTTTGCATCGCTAAAGTCGTCTCAACCATAAGTTTTACTGCAATTTTATTGAAGTTGTGAGTTTTAATAAAGAAACTATGGCGATACCTTTTTATAGATATCTAGTTATTTTAATGAGTGAAATCCTTTTGGAAGACTTGTTATTAATTTGCAATTTTTTAAAGGTACTCAGTACCATTCCTACCGTCATAATAATTGTTTTAAGAGCAATTGGGTTCCGGATAGGAAGGTGTGGAGCCGGTTCACTTTTTTAGAGGCGACCATCTGTCCTCAGGGGGGCTTAGTCGCCATCTCGCACGACAAAATTTCGCACGATCGTGTGACTTGGCACCTTTCGAATTTACCTAATAATTCAGTCACCAACTCGCACGCTCGTACAAAGTACAGTCAGGTAAAAAATATTTAAACTATTTTTTAAAAAGACTTCAATAAAACGACCTTATATTAAATCTTAAAATAAAGCTACTGACTAATTATATCCGAAATATATGTATATCTATACACATAAAATGCATATAAGTATACATATAAAAATACAATAAAAAATTTTTGGCTGTGAGAACAGCGCTCTTCTACACTACCGAGCTAAGCAGGTTCATTCATACTCAAAAAAGGATAGCGCTATCTCTTTCTTTTTATCTAACCCTTTATCTCCATCGAAATAGTCCCGCATGGTGACGTCAGTCAGTCTTCTCTTAAACGTTACTGTGCCCGCGCATATTTAGCTGCGACATAAATTAATTCTTTTATTAAAATGAGTGTTTTTATATGTTTTTTTGTATACGCTGAAGGTAAGTTTATTTAACTTAATTTCATAGTGTTAGTATGTCTTAATGAAATATAAAATGTCGAAAAGAAGTGCCTAATTTTTCTCATCTGCCTATTTTCATATTAATTAGTCAAAGTAAAGTAAATAATTATCATTATAAATGAAGTACCTTTACATTTTATTTATATTGATATAATGATTGGTGACAGTTTGGACATTAAAAGGCGACAAATCATAAAATGTATAGAAAAATTAGTACATTTACACAGCAGTACTAAATGCAAGTTTATCATATGTGCTTTTCCATACTCCAATAGCCTAAACAAAAAACAAAATGAGCACATACATAGATTAAACTTATTACTGTACAATTTGACAACTCATCATAGCGATGCCATCTTTTATTTTGACACTAATAAATTTATAAAATCATTTAGATTGACAGGGGATACTATGTATCTGCCAATAAAATATAAAAGACATGTCGCTACCTTGCTAGCTTATAATATAAATGATACATTTACCTGTGGGGTAACTCAGTCTATTGACACATTTATTGATTGTGGTATAAGTACCACCATTTGTATAGCTGACTCATGTACTAATACAAGTACAGTTAATAATAATTTAAACTAGACATACAGACAACGGATATGCCTCACAATATGAATATTGTACATCAAAATATACAGGGTATATCCGGCAAAGAATTAGAACTTGAATTATTTGTTAAGAAATTTAATATACATATTTTATGTATCAGTGAGCATTGGCTGTCGAGCTCCCAAACTAGTTTTAAGTTATGTAATTATAATTTGTCAAGTGCGTTCTGTAGAGGGACTGCAATTCGCGGTGGATCACTTATATTAGTTCACAAAGATATATCATGTAAAAATCGAAAAGATATAGTAAGTCTTTCCGTTGAACGCACTATTGAACTGGCCTGTGTGGAACTGGAGCGATATATAATAGTCTGTGTATACCGGCCCCCATCCAGTGACTTTAACTATTTTGAAGATTCGCTAGAGGATGTACTTAAGCGATTGTGCACATCAAAAAAAGAATTAATAGTATGCGGTGATTTTAATGTTGATATTTTAAATCAAACTTCATCGACTGTTAGGTTGTTAGATTTATTCAAGTGTTTTAATTTAATACCACTTTTTCATAAACCAACTAGAATAACTGCGACATCAGCTACCTGTCTCGACAATATTTTCTGCAATTGTCCAATTTTAGAAAGAGAAATTTTTAGCAGTTTAAGTTCCGACCACTGTGGACAAAGAATTTCTGTTTTACATCAGATTATTAAAAGTAAGAAATTGATTAAATGTAGACCTATAACTAAAAATAAATTGTTAACTTTTAGAGACAGAATGTCATCAAAGATTGCTAATTCGCTTGCTTTTACTAAAAAAGACCCATCGAATCACTATAACATTTTGTTCAAACATGTCAATGAGGAATTTAATAAAATCTTTAAATATAAGTCTATTCAGATAAATAAAGAAAGTAAATTTAGCGATTGGGCTACTAAGGGCATTTTCAAAAGTAGAAACAAGTTATACGACTTATATGATGAAAAACAATATAACCATAGTGCGGCTTTCTTGGAACATGTGAGAACTTATTCTAAAATATTTAAAGCCGTTTGCAAACATGCAAAGTCGCTATACATTAAAGACAAAATTTTAAACTCGGATAACAAAATTAAAGCTACTTGGGATGTTATTACTTATGAAACCGGTACTAAGAAAGCACGGGACCACAATCTAGAACTAATTATTAACGAAAACAAAATAACCTCAAATAACGAAGTAGCAAACGCTTTTGAAGATTACTTTCGTAATATACCAATCACACTTACGAACTCTTTACAATCTTCTCCGGCAACAGCATATACTCTTTTAGAAGGGCTCGTTAGTAAGTCTAGTGTTGTGTTCGAATTTAAGCATACTACGACAGCAGAGATAATTAAAACATTCCAGTCTTTAAAAAATAAAAAAACAGGTGATTTATGGGGGTTATCTGTGAAAGTGATAAACAATATCATAGATGTTGTAGCCCCTCACCTAGCAGTAATTTTTAATAATTGTGTAGATCTGGGTACTTTTCCCGATCTGATGAAATGTAGCAAAATTATACCTCTTTTTAAGTCCGGAGATAAAACAGACGTTAATAACTACAGACCAGTTGCAATTTTACCAACATTCAGCAAGGTCTTTGAAAAAATTATGTTGAATCAAATGATCACTCATTTCTCTGTCAACAACCTACTTCATAATGAGCAGTATGGGTTTATTAAAGGTCGTAGTACAATCGATGCGGGTGCTAGGCTCTTAAAACATATTTTTGAAGCCTGGGAAGCATCTCAGAATGCTATAGGTATATTTTGTGATCTTTCGAAGGCGTTTGATTGTGTACAACATGAAACATTACTTTTGAAACTGGGTCATTATGGCCTAAAAAATAAGGCACTTAATCTAATATCATCTTACTTAAATCATAGAATTCAAAGTGTCTGTATAAACGGAGCTAAATCATCAGGCTCACCAGTTACGATTGGTGTCCCTCAGGGCTCAATTTTAGGTCCATTTCTTTTTTTAGTTTATATAAACGATCTCCCATTCCATGTTAGTAATTATGCTAATGTTGTACTGTTTGCAGATGATACATCTCTAATATTTAAAACTAATAGAGATAAAATAAATTTTGACGATGTGAACAGTACTCTTGCCCATATTTCATACTGGTTTTCCATTAATAACTTAGTTCTTAACGCCAATAAAACTAAATGTGTAGAATTTGTTTTGCCTAATGTAAAAGTCGGCATTAAGGACATTAGATTGAATAATGAGCTATTAAACTTTGAAAGTTCAGCAGTATTTTTAGGAATAACCCTAGACTGTAAACTCCAGTGGGGAATCCATATAGCGACACTTGCGGGTAAGCTCAGTAAGGCTGTTTATGCTATAAGAAAAATACGACAATTTACAGACGTGGAAACAGCAAAGCTTGTTTATTTTGCCTACTTTCATAGTATTATGTCCTATGGTATATTACTTTGGGGTAAGTCTGCGGACATCGATACAGTTTTTGTATTACAGAAACGTGCTATTAGAGCAATATATAAACTAAAATCACGTGAATCACTGCGTGACAAATTTAAAGAAATAGATGTACTAACCGTAGCTTCCCAATACATATACACCAATTTAATTTTTATTAAGAAAAATTTAGGTCTTTACAAACAAAAAAGCGATATTACCAATCGGCAAACACGAAATATGCACCATTTAGTAACTTCCCCGTACCGCCTGCGTAAGGTACAGCGGTCTTTTGTGGGGCTCGGTGTACGCTTTTATAATAAATTGCCAAAGTCCATTACTGATTTGCCCATACAAATATTTAAGAAACATGTTAAAACGCGACTTATACAAAAAGGGTATTACACAGTCGATGAATATTTAAATGACAAGGATGCTTGGAAGTAGCCATCCGCGACCAGTTCCGCTCCTGTTAGTACGTATAAAACTGTAGGTAGATGTAAGTGATCTTTTAAAAGATGCCGAGGAGTTTTTTTTTCGCCATTTTTTTTCTCCTCCATTACAAAAGAATATAAGGCACCTTTGCAAAAATGGCGGTAGAATCAAATAATGACATTCACAAGCGTATTTGTAAATACCTACGTGAAATAAACGAGTTTGAGTTTGAGTTTGAGTTTGAATTAGTTTTATTTTAGAACTGTCCTAATAGAGCAGGATTAAAATAAAAATATGGCTTTTGTAGCCGCCATCTTGTTTTATCCTATATTGACTGGCATTGGAATAAACTATGAGACAAATGAAATATTATAAATTATTTTAAGATTTTTTATGACTATAAGTAATAATATATGCAAAATTTATAAAAAAATGGTTTGCTTTGCCTACGATTTTATTGAAAAAACCGGTTTCAATCGTAACAATTTTTTTAGGAGCTGAATCACAATTTGGTCCAAATAATTCTGAAAGTGATGTGAAGACAATTACTTCACAATGAGGAAACTTTTTCGAACGGGCCATAAATATATGTAATTTACAAAGAAAAAAATAAAGGTTCCTGTATTTGGATGGAGATGCTCCAAACGCAGTATATGTAAAGGAAAGCTGGTTAAAAATACTGCAACAAGCCATGTGCTTTTGAGAATAATTATATTTTATTAATATTTTTGACTTTGATTATTATTTGGGTTAACATGCTTTTATATTTTTGAGATGTTGATTTGTGCAATCTAAAATTATGATATAATAACATTTCGTTATATTTTAAAGTCCAACCATAAAACATTAAACGTTTTTAAAAAGGATTTTTGTAGTTGACTGTACCAATGTACCTCATATTTTTATGGTCGTGCGAGTTGATGACTGAATTATTAGGTAAATTCGAAAGGTGCCAAGTCGCACGATCGTGCGAGATTTTGTCGTGCGAGATGGCGACTAAGCCCTCAGGGGTAGCAACGCATCTGTGACCGAATTGGAACAAGACTCACACTAATCACAATAAAATTGTTTGAATTTGAATTTGAAAAAAAAAAATGAATCATTACTAACTGGACAATACTAATATTAACTAACAGGACTAACCTATCCCTAACAGTCCCTGTCCTCACACTTATTAACAAACTAACCAACTAACATTCTAACACCATCTACTAACTGGACTAACTACCCTAGTCCCTAAATTGGGTCTTGTTCTATGTCGGTCACAATTGCCATGGGCGGCAGCGGAAGGGTGGTGCTGCATGCTCGTTTGCTACCTTAATTCCATAAAAAAAATCCGCTATGACCTGACAGTGTATCAGATTATAAACTTTTTTTATTAAAAACAATCCTAAGCCTTAAATAAATTATTGTATACCTAGTTAATGTACGCGAATAACAATATACGCATGCATGTGTAATAAATTTTGTACAAAAGTAGGTAATGCTTGTTTATATTGTAAAAGAAATCTCTTCCAGCAGAACTGGGAATGGAATGGGGTAAGAGAAGCATTTAGCTTGCACATTGTCATTTTAATATTTCGAATACCCTATAACTTATTGCCCTATTGCTCGTTTGCTACCTTAATTCCATAAAAAAACATAATTACACATAGATACTATACCTATCTAAAATAAATATACCTACATGTATTCCATTAGACTCAACAGATTTCTAATTTCAGAAAGTTTCACAAAAACAGCGCATTTTTTTATTGCAATTGTATTGTCATTAAGTTACAGTTAGGTTCGTTCTTTGAAATTTGATTTTCGTTTGTACCTACTTTCATATAAGTTTTACTTAAATATTAGTGCTTGTTCATACTGAACACGCGGGCGCGGTGGACGTGGCGATCTCGTGTTCACATTCAATTGGCCGCCAGGTGTTTGCGCGAGAGTCAGGAGGCTTACTACGAAAAACGAACGCTGACATACCTTACGTCGACGTTCATTGGTTGGTCGACGATTTTGGTTTCGTTTTTCGTAGTAAGCCTCCAGTAGATATTGCCGCGAGCGCGCCGCGCGTGTCGTCGCTAGCTTTCCCGCTACTTAAACCGCACGTGCGTTTCCTATGTGAACACTTAGATATTACGCCATATGTTTGATATTTCGTGACCGCGCCCGCCACCGCGCCCGCGAGTCAGTATGAATGAGCACTTAGTTATAGGGTAATGCATCATCTCAAATCTCAATGGGTTTCAAAGTTATGGACAGGTAAACTGAATTAATATAGTGATTGAGTACTTGAGAATATGTTATGCTAACTTAAAATAATAAATAGGTGTAAATAAAAAAAAATTAATACGGGACATTTATGGTTATATTGTGTTAAATACTTTCTGAACTATCTTTTCTTTCTGATATTTTCTTATGGAATTAATTTTCTACTGCCACGCATGACGACTGTTACCGACACAGAACAAGATAATAATAGGAACTAGGGTGTGTTGGAGTGGTGATGATGCTCGACACTGTTATGGTTTGTGTTCAAATCTAGCACAATAAACCTTAAACACAATCTCCGTTACTTTTTTAATAATGGAAATATTATGCGAAATACTCATCGTTGTCTGGTGAAAAAAACTTTACCTGAATTTTTTAGCACAGCACGTAGGTACAAAAAATAAAAATAAACATAGATTGTAAGTTTATTTCATTTTAAATAAAAATATTTTTTACTTGGATTCAACATTTTATTTCAGATTACTAAAGGTGTGAAGTGTATAATACTCCTTGAGTGCAATTTTTAGAAGGAGCGGGTAATGACTTTGTAAGATGTTTATCAAAACTGTTAGTGGGTAGTGAAGCATAAAACTAAATGCGTTCACCGCAAAAAGGTCATAAAATAAAAAGCAACATTAATACAGTAGCTACTACTGTTGTACGTAGCTACCTATTTTTGTTGGCGAAGAACGAGTACCCCTTGGAATTTTATTTCAACCCTTAAGACAGAAATTCCCAAAAGAAAGAGGAAAGAACAATAAGGCAGAGTGTTCGGCCTTTCCCTTTTATCTTTAATAGATATTGTAATGAGCGGACTTCACAAATATTCCTTTATGGCTGTCCAAGTGACGTTGATGAAGAAAGACCGATCATTTTACTTTTGTATAAAATTTCAGGGGTAAGATAAACGTAGTAATGTTATTTCTCATTTTTATTTAAGGTGAAAGTTTTGTTCTAAAACCAAATTTAATTTAACCGCATGTCCCTCAGTTGACGCAACGCCTACGTCGGCGATTCTTGGTTTTCTATGTTTATTTATTTATTTATTTATAAGGCTCTCCAACAACATTTCACAATTTATCTCTTAAATTATAGCGCATAGATACATTTTGGTACAGTGTGAACATGTCACTTACAGGAGTGCACAACATTCATAATAATTATTACTGCTATAATTATATGTTACTGCTATGATTAGAAATTTATTATTATTATATATTTTGCAAACAAGGTCACAATTCCCAGTAAACCGCTGTTTTTTTGCTAAAATGTTGAAATTCGCCACACGTACGTTATCATTTATTATAATAATGTGTGCTTAAATTTTTACACGGTTAAAGTTATTTTGCTCCTAGTTTCTGTTTTCATGCATGAATGTCTATTGTATTTTTGTATAGAAATAATACGATGAAACGAATAAAACGTAAAAAAAAACAAGATAACTAAAGACTGTATGATTGTTAGTATGTTAGGCAATAATAATATATGTATGTTGCATATTACAATAATACTCACATTTGTAATAATTTATTATGTAGCTTCTAGCCCTGAGCAAGAGAATACAATCTTCTACGAGTAATCCATTACCGCTATCAATTATCCAGGTGGGATTTGTTTATGACAATCTGACGCACGTATATTATTATGGTTCGCGGCAATTTACATTCATTTTAAGTATTTCTACCCGCCTCAATAAGTACTTTTATAACTTTTATAATATTATGTAATCAATAAAAAGTTTTATTTGCAAAGCTACACCTGTTGCATGGTAAGGAAAAAAATGAAATTTGGTACCGAAAATCTTTATACAATTATTGTAGATAATAGGCAGATTTGTAGAGCTACCAACATATATTATGCCGTAAATAATTGGTATACTCATCATCATCATCATCACGTTCAGTCTAGCGGAGACTGCGTCCTTCACTGCCCTTCTGTTGGATGTCTATTAGCTTGAAGATTAGAGATGATTAGTGATTTACCAATAAAATGTTCAAGCGATGTGCAACGTGTAACAGGATTACTTGGCTAATTGGTAATAGTATCTACGTATAAACTAATTCCTACGCCAGTGAAAGGATAAGCCTAGATATAATAATTCGTCATCTAGCTCCATGCGGGTAACGATAAATAGGTATATGGCTTAACATGAAGAAATCACAGAGAAATAGCGCTTTTTATATTGTGTTGATTCATTAATTTTGAGTTTGTGAGTAAAGTTAACACCCACATATTTAAGAGGGATACTCGTGTTTTTGCAAGCTCCTATAATTACGAGTATGTGGTTACTAGAGAACCACCCGCGCTTCGCTTCGGGACCCGTAGGTAACAGCCGCGTAGGGCCCGCTCCCGTAGGAATCTCGGCCAAAGATAAGCCTATAATATGACAACTGGAACATCAACATCAGAATCCGTCCTGTCTTCACTCACGGCTAACATATCCGTGGGGATTCAGTTTCGGGGCCGGTGGCCCCCTGACTGAGGTCCGCCGCGGTCCGTAACAACGGACCGGTCGTTGGGTTGGGACCCTGTATGGGTCCTCGAAGATTGTCCAGATGGTGATGTGGAGTATGGGTGTCTAGTCCGGGAAGTCATGATGATTCACACGCCGCCCGGGCGATCAGGCCCTACCAGGTGAGACCCGCTGGTGGGAAGCCCAGCAGGAGCCGATCTGCGACCGGACGGCGGCTTGCGGTCTTATCCGAGGTGGTTCATGTCGGGCTGCTCCCGCGCAGTAGATCGCGCGGGAGTGCCCAACGGTCCGGGGGGCGGGCGTGGAGCGGCGCCAGGTTCCGCAGGTGCAGAAACCGCGCCGCGTCCGCGCGCGCAAACATCCGTTGCGCTAGGTCCTCCACGTGGGCGTCCAGGCTCTCAACTCTGAGGTCCCACTGGATGGTGGCGTTCCTCATGCACCACGGCGCCCCTGCCAGCCGGCGCAGCGTCTTCGATTGAACCACGCGTAGACGCCTGCATTGTGGTTCACTCGGGAGCGCGTACCAGGCTGGGGCCGCGTACGTGAGTCTGGGGCGCATGTAGGTCTTCCAGATGGTGGTTTGACCCTCAACCGGAGAGTCGAGGAGAGCGCTGGACGTAGCGCTACCGCTGCTGCCTTGGCGTGATTTACGACGTTGGTCACGTGGGGCTTCATAGTCAGGGAACAGTCCAGGGTTACCCCATGGTACTTGGTCTTGTCCAGGCAATGTGTTGGTTGATGAGCTTTAGAGTGGGGTCGCGCATCGTGGTTCCTCCGAATTGGATGGCCTGCGTCTTCCCTACGTTGATCGCCATCCTCCACTCGTGTAGCCACTTGGGTAGGGCGTCGAGGCATCTTTGCATTTTAACGGCGGCGTGACCTTACTTAATAGAGGTGGTCAGGTACGCCGCGTCGTCCGCGTAGAGGGCGAGCAGGGCGCCCCCCTCCGCTGGAATATTGTTCGTGTAGCACGAGTAGAGGGTAGGCGAGAGGCAGCTTCCTCAACATCAGATATAACATTTGCCTATGATTTACGTAAATTACATCTACTATTTGATAGCGTGATTCAGAAGTTGCAAATGAATTTTACTAACAAAACATCGATCTTCCCATAGGAATGAGATGTTTTTCCGCGGTAAAAAGTAGCTTACGTCACTCTCCACCCTCCTAACTATCCCCATACACATAAACCATACCATATAATATCCATGTTGCGACGTGAAAGAGTCACAAACAAACAAACAAACAAACAAACAAACAAACAAACAAACAAACAAACAAACACACTTTCACATTTATAATATTAGTAAGGATGTTGTAAATATGCACTGAGGAGATGCTTTGTACAATATCACCGATTGAATGAAGTCTCAAAGTTTTAGGGCTGAAATAGTGATCACTGCAGTCACAACCCTGGTCCAGGGCATTTAAAAGAAATGATTCTATTGCCTTAATACATAAACACATACACATCTCTTCATTAGAATCTGCTATGTATAGGATGGAATGGATTGCCACAAATGACACTTACCAAATAATCATCTGGCGCGAACAAAAAATAATTTATAAGTCACATTGCATGCAATGGCTACGAGTTGAGAGTTGAGACCCCATCCATGGTCGGTCATTCGTGCAAAATCGTTGCCATAAATTAAAAATCATAATCTACGTAACATTTTTGGTAGTAAGGCACGGGAAAAAATGCTGCCTCCTGTCTGCGAAATTGCCTGCTTCATAAAGGCGACCTGTTCCTGATCTTTTAACAAAGTTTTAATAACGTTTTCAATTTTGGTGTAGTTTAGTGTGAAAGTTTCCAAACAAGATTTGTCTCACATGCCGGTGGCTGAACTCAAACACAAACTACGCACATACCTACTACTTAAAAATTTCAAACGACATATTTACTGAGTACGTTTAGCGACAACTTTTATTTTTTTAAAGGTGTCCTACATTTTTTATGAAACCTCAATACGCTGTATCTATCCTTGAATCCAAACCTAATGCTGAAGCTCATTGTGCCATTCACTCTCCTAACCGATATAACCGGTATAATTGCAACCCACAGAAATGCCAACGTTACGTCCCTTTAATTAAGATTCATTGTAGATTGACGGCGAGAATTTGCTTCGAAGCTAAGTTGAACTGTGAGAACACGTAATAAATTTGTTTTTAGCGGGAAGTGGCAGTTCCATATTCTTGGCAACTGAAGAGTAATCAGTTACCTTCTCAAATTTATCGATTTATTCCTTGTTTCGATTGCTAGTTATGAAGCGTTTTTCTATGGCCTGGCAAAGGTCGAGTGACATCCCTCGTTTTTTAATGTAATGATGAGGTCATGGCCTAAGAGCCCTAACACACGGCGTATTTTTTACGCGCTCACGTCGCGCGTTCGACGCGATACAAACGCACCTATGACGCGCCTTCGAAACTCGTTTGATTGTCGTACAAAGGCCCCGAAGGTCTCCTAGCCCTTTGTACGGCCATCAAACGAGTTTAGAACGCGCACATACGGGCGTCTGTATCGCGTTGAACGCGCGTCGCCAGCGCGTTAAATATACGCCGTGGCTAGAGCTCTTAGTCGGACACACCGGCCAAGTGCAATTGGCAGTCTTCACAACCCTTGAGTTTTGCGAACACTCCTTCCTGCATGCACGTTTCCTCATGAAGGGGGGTTATTAAAACATTGAAGCCTACTTTTCGTTGATTGTTACACTCCAGTAGATACGTTGATCGCGTAGTAATACGAGTATGAGCGATAGGGAATCGATATGCTTCGAAAATATTTAGCAAGCATAGTACAAACATCGTTTGATAGACATGGGGTTCCGACAGGGGCTGACAGGGTGACAATGTAAAGGGCTGGTACTCTCATCCGTTTTACTTATTCCAATATCAGATGAGCGTTCGAAAGCATTCGTAAATCGATAATGTTAAAACGCTTTTCTGTAAACAACGAGTTTTACAATGATGTCACAATAAAAAACCAATAACACACAGAGAATAAAATGCAAATCTCTTTAGTGGTCCAATTTCAGTTACTGCCAGTACGCGTCACATAAATTCGTAATTTGCATATCATCAATTTGTATTAAGAGTAACAATATTGTTTTGTATTACACTAATAACACAGCCTCGGTTCGTTTTCGTAAACGTGCATGTTAATATATTTTGTGAAAATAAAAATAAAAACTTCAAAAACGACAAGTAATAAAGTAAGAACATCATCAGCGTAATCGAAGTAAATTAATTACGCATTATAAGGTATACTTTAAAATAGGAGATGTGGTTCTGAAAAATTATGTTAACCTTTATAATACGTGTAGCAGCAGCCATCTTGTATTAACAATGATAGGTACAAAATGTACTGAGTTAAATTCTATTGTCATCAGTACTCAATTCCCTACCAAATATCAGACTTATCTGTCAATAATTATTGCTTTTTACAAAAAAAAAATAACCGACTTCAACCTCGATAAGCAGAGATAACTCAAAAACTACTCGCCAGATGGCGCTTAATTCAACATGTAGGTTGTAGGTGGAAAGTTCTCGTCACTACAAATTAATCAAGCCCAAACACTAGATAACTACAGTAATTCGTTGAGGAGATCCCTTGACTGTATTTCGGCTTCATCAGGTCGACTCCAGACCTTCATGAAATTGTAGCGCTTTCATGTACTTATGAAAACATTAACAAACACACTAGTCGTCCGTACAATTTTCGAAAGTTGCCCTCGATTTCTCCGAGATGCCATCATCAGATCCTGGTAATCCTCTTAAAAGGACCCCACTGCGCATATCTACTTTACAACAAAAAAAGAATTATCAAAATCGGCCCTTAAACGACGACAAAATCGCTGAACAAACATAAAAAAAAAACATGTATACGGTCGAATTGAGAATCTCCTTTTTTGCCGTCGGTTAAAAAAACGGGGTCAAAGATCCAAACGAACAAAAAAATAAACAGTTCAAGCTTTATAAAACTTCTTTTTTAGAAAAAAAATTGTGGCCTCCATTCCCCCATCTCATTACACTTTTCATAAAATATTGGATGTAAGGGTGATAATTATAGACTCGTAAAGGTTTATTATGATTACAAACATAGATACGATCGTAGATTATTAGGTAGGTAAAGTACCTACCGTGAATGTCGTCAAGTAATTATGTAGCATTGCACCCATTTATTATACACAGTACATGAGCAGAGGCTTTGATAGTGCCCTAATTAGGTGACTTACTCTGATCTTCCACTCGAGCGCTTACATTGTTTACACACAAGCCGTTAAATTTATTAATTAGGTGATTATTATTAGTTTATTAATTATATTAGGACTTGTAAATTTTTCAAGAGCAAAAGGACGAATTTAACGACAATTATATTTATTATGTCGAAATTGTAATTATAATTGTTATTATTTGCTTTAAGTTTTCTATCAAATAACATGACATGAAAGATTAACTGAGCTTTAATAAATTTATCTACCTAATATAAGAATAAGACTTATCTAATTAGAGGTATCCCTATCTTCCTAGTAGAACAGTCACTTTTTTACCCATAAAAAGATGCTATACTTTACAGCGCTAAAATAAAATTATTCTATAAATTTTTCAACATACTATACACTTAGCCTGGTTATGACGGCGGCGTAACATTTTCGGTCCGCATGCATAATTAAATAAAGCCGGTCAAAATAAGCAATTTGGGCGGCGAAGGCACTGCTTTCTGGGATCGTTAACTTTTAATGCAGTAAATTTACTGTTTTATTGTGAGGTCAACTTGGAAGCTTAACGGAATATTACTTCGAGGGTGATGAAGTCGATGATTTTTATTAAACTTCATACATTTTAATTTCGCTGGCTCTTTATAAAATTTCCCTTTGGTAGGTATACCTACCTACGTGTAGACTTCCTCGTGTATGTATGCTTATGTTGTGTATGATACATATATTATATATGTGGTTTATTGAATACTTAATATACCTATTGAATGTTAATCTTAAAATATATATAATATATATATATTATATATATATATATATAGTACCAAAAGAAACAGATCAGTAGATAAGTTGAATTCGAGAAGTCGAACTAATCGTCAAAAAGTATTTCACGATTACAAAATAAAATATATTTTAATGGGAACAGAATTCATTTTCTTACATTTTAGGCCAAAAAATATGTAGGTAATCATTCATTATAACGTCTGGCTCAAAAGTCAGTATCCAGAAACGTAAAATGTTACAAAAATGTCATGAATGTCATGATTTCATTTCGCGCCATTATTAGACGCATTATTTTTGTCGTTTTTTTAGACATTGTTTGAACTGTGCGGTCATTACAATAGTTTTTATAACAATCACATTAAATTTACAGATGTTTGAAGTCCTTATCGATTAATCAAATTAATCGATGTTTTTCAGCAGGTTCCCTCACTATAAAGCAATAACAAACAGTTGTCAAATGTGGCCTATTAAAATGGCCCTACTTTAGAGGCTTCATCCGCATATTCTTTTCAGATTAACCCTTTTTTGACCTTTTAGAAGGGGAATTCCCAAAAATCCTTCCTTAGTGCTACTCTGCACTCCCCAAGGAACATACAAAATTTATCTTCTTGCAGTCAGTAGGTCTGGGTGTTGTCTATCAGTAATGGAAGAGATTTATGTATATTGATTAAATGAAGTGTGTGCATTCATTAGTATTTAGGTGAACTTTACGATGAATTTTACCTTTTCAAAAACGAACAAACTTAAGGTGAGGAATATCGAATCATTAAAGTTGATAAGTGTAGACCATTCCCAAAGCACTTCCACAAAACTTTAGTAAAAAAATGCCATATTTAAGTGTATACCTTAATGAATAAATGATTCGGAATTTAAATAAATTATAAACTTCATTTGGTTATGTAAATATAAATTCCTTATATCCAGATAATATGAATATCAAGTGTCTAGCTAGATGATAAAGCTAAAGTGATATTAACGCTAAATCGCAAATGAAAATCCGTTTACGAGGAAACCGGTCCACGCTGTTATTTACGCTTCAAAGCTGACAAAGCTTCTATCTTGAATAATTAACGCAACAAAGTGACTGAGGCTTGTCCTTCAGTAGGTACCGACAGAATTCCGAGAACCTATCTATTAAGATTTAGGAAACGTTTTAAATACCTCGTTATGTTGTGAACTCTTTTCTATTATAATTATGAAAATATAAACATAAAACTGTATGTAGATGCAATAAATGAATGACTTTGTTCCGTATATCTACGTGTATTTGTGGAACTTCAGGTATTTTAGGTAAAATTGACAACATAAATAATATTGTAACGGAGGATTTTTACGCCTGTGCTATAACAACTGTGAGGCGCAATGACTGCAGGAGGTGGTGATATGAGATGTGCAGAAGCGAGGACAGTTTTGGCATACTGGTGAGCAGTTTAGTAGAGTGGAGAGGAGTGAGGAGATGAGAGGAGTCAGATTTCTTTCTCTTCTTTCTTTCATTCTATTAAAATGTTACTGGCCAGCGACCTGGCCGGTACTTATTTGAAAATGGAACGACGACAGCAAAGGAAGATTTGTTGTTGTCAAATAATACTTTCATCATTCAATAAATTGTATCCGAAGTTGTAACACGATTCGTATTATTTTGCCCTTTTATAATACATATAGTAGATTCTGTCTGGAGCACAAGGCACTCAGGATTTGATTTTTCACAATAGAATTAATTATCTTGTTTATTATGTTTAAATAATATTTGTTAATAGTTCGTGAGTGTTTGTGAAATACTAATAGTATTTGTTTATATAAATAGCTAACAAGTGTGGTTTAGAAACATGCGTGTAATTTTTTTATGTATTAAGTACATATTCGTATCATCGATGTAGTTAGGTAGTTCATGACAACTATTTATGACATGTCTCCATACTTTATTCTTGTTTCTTAACCATTTTAGTTTTTTACTTAATATAATAAAAGGTGATTTAAATAAAACAGTAAAACAGATGGAGGATTCCGGATTTGATTTAAAATATAAGATCTTGTCAATGCGTCGCTCGTAAGTAAACGCCCTATACCTATAATATGCATTACCTATTTAATAGGTTCCGTACACGAGGCAACGCTTCTTCGATGCATGTCTTGTCAACTCTTGTCATTGAACGGTGTCATTGTTGGCGTACTGTGGATTGCTTCGGAGTCAGGTAGGTAAATAATAATATAATATTATAAAATAATATTATCTCCTAAATTAATAAAACGATATGAAGCAAAAACGTTATCGTAGAGTATGAATAATTGCCTAAAGATTTTTTAAATATCTGACTGAAAGTAATGAATTCCCCTTAACCATAATTATACAACCTTGAATACCCAAAGAGGTATGAATAATGAATAAAATTAAATTTACCGGATATCGATACGGAGGGCGAACTAAAAGTGTTGACTTAATGCCTGGTAGTATCACGTTTTCCCCTACATTTACTTGATTCGTGTCAGTTCAGCCCCGCGATAATTATTCAATAAAAGCTATCATTTGTCAACGCTGTCCAAATGTCACCAAGTAGACATTGTGATGACTAATGCTATAATGTTCCACCCATTTGCGTCGAAATCCCTTATTGCCCACTTTTTACCTGGTGTCGACTAACCATTATTCACTTTATTGTGTTATCGTTCCCGGGTTCGTGTCGTTCGTGACTTTTGTTCGAGTAATGTTTGTTATTAGGCTAAGATTTGTTTTGTTGCCGGATTCGTTTACATATTGTACCTACTCACTGATACTAAATTACGGTCGTTAGCCTTCCTAAGATAATTGAGGGATTGATTACAGATATACATCTATACAGTTGAAAATGTCGATCTAATTTCATAAACCATTAATAAAAAGAATATTAATAGTGTTCTGAATATCGTTCTGATCGTTCACATGTAATGTATGACGTATAACTCAATTTAGATCACATGTGACTGAAAAGTCATCGCGCTGGCCGCTTTGATATAAATAATTTAGAGGCACCTCGTCGTATTTATATTGTCGGTACGAATTAATGAAACAGATAGTAAGAAGAGTATCAAATGTGGTGTATCTACCGGTTCAGTTTACATTATTAATGTAAATACTCCTGGTTTAGTAAACGTTATTAAGAATTTTATGAGGTATATAAGCAGACGATACTTGTTTGATATATGTAGGTACCTACAGTAGTAAAGATAATGGACAAATTAGTCGAACCCTCAGAAGTATTTTCATAATTTAATGAAATTTTGATAAACTATAATTAAACAAAGTACAACATTGTCATAAAAATGAGAGACCTTTATAGACGTGGAAAAACCCTGAATTCAACATCGAAAATGAATGAAATCAGAACATCATCAACGCAGTCAAATTGCAGTAACTCAGAAAGTACTCATCAGACTTTCATCGAATTTATGTGGTAGATACCACAGCGACAAGCCTTCAAATATAAAAAGAATTATAAAAGTTTGTTCACCTAGTAACACTTACTTACCTTGTGGGTAATATATATTTTCCAGTTTATCTAAACCACATAAAAAACTTTTTAATAAAATCCCACAAATATTAACAGGTAATATTAAAGAAAAAATTACCTATTACTCTAGGTAACTGACCTGCCAACTATTGAAACAAAGACTTATTAATATACTTTCTACCTGAAATGAGGAACTGATTTTGGCGTCGGACACCAAAATGAATAATTCCATCTCTCCGTATCGAGAGTCGTGAAAACTTCACATGTGAAACATTAGGTATCGAAAGCACGGCTTAAATGTTTGCTAATTAAAATTTACATACTTAGACTCATTTGACATTATTAAAATTTTCAAAATGAACCCCCATATGGAAAAATAGAGGGATTAGATTTGTTTTTTTCTTACCTTTGCAATATGGGTGTTAAATGTAAGATTATGAATATACCAACGTTATTGGACGCAGTTGGGTTTTTTTGATTTTTAATAGGTAATTAGTTATTGTTGACACCGTTGAAATGAAACATAAATGTAAAATCAAATTAAATTTGAATTTAAATTAAAGTTTGTATAATCAAGACTAATGCAATATAATATCAGTAGCAAAATAGATATTTGTCTAATTGTATCTGATACCGTTGACTAGTTTGTGTTTCTCTCACTAACAGCTATTCTGTTTATTTAGCGAGCTTTAGTAGGCAAGCAATTGCGAGTTCTCTGAGCGAGACAGGCAGCACTAATTTCAAATATATATCTACACGTCGTCAGCTACAAGACGTCTACAAAGCTTCTGTTGATAGATACATGTTTGTACAAACTTGAGACGGTTCCATAAAGCACTGCAATGTTGTAAAATAAAGTATCGATAATATAATACATATTACTTGAACGTGGTTATATTTTAAATAAAGTTTAAATCGTCGATAAGCCTTCGCTGCTTGTATTCCGTTATACCTATTGTAATACGAGTACATAATCAATTTAACGTCCATATTTATGATTATAATGGTGCGTACAGATTATGCAACATGTTATATAACTTCTGTTTTATAACACGTCCACACTATCTAACATTGTTGTCTAACAATGAAACATGTTACAAGACCGTACACATTAAAACAACATTGTTGTATAACAATGTTTTATAACAAGGCACAAGTAGGTAACTCGTGCGCAAAAGTTATATAATATTGTTGCAAAAACTAATTACATGTTGTATAACTTGTTTTTGTAACACATAGCGTCCACATTTGTAAAACATGTTATTTAACTATGTTTTATAACATGTTTTGTTACATAGTCTGTACGCACCATAACGTGCGCGTTGAAGACAAGAGTAAATAGATAGTGCACATCCCCAATTACAATTTTAGTCAATTATTAACTTATAATACGTAAAAATCATACAGATGGAGCTAATACAAAGCTAGTGTAAAACGCAGTGATACTCAATATCTGCAGTTAATTTACTTTGCATATTGCTGTAAATGGTGAATCTCTCTCCTCGGTCAATCCCATTTATATGTATGACTCGATTGTGCAGCGGTTTCCTAAAGCTCAACCTGTTGCCGTTGCGTGGATTCGAAAACTTTATTTATTTTTCCAAATAGGACACCTTTCCTATTGATGGCTTAAACAAAATGAATGAGGCTTAACATTTTGTTATTTGTTATGCCGTTTTTTTTTCAGAAATCATTCACATTAACAGTCCGTTCAACTGCTATAGGACACGTTGATGTCCCGTTCAATTAAAATGTGTCTTTAAATCATCTGTGAAAGGTTTTTTTATGTTAACGAGTCTTACCACAAAACAGTTAAGTTGCCTTTTATAAACAGGTGGGATCGTAGACAAACACAAACCTATATTATGTATAATGTAAATAACACAATATTGCATGCGCATCTTAAAATAGTACTTTAGAAATTCTTAACTTACTATCAAAATACTAAAAATTGTTTTTTCCATCTATTTTCTATATTTTCGATCCATTTTCTAAGATACTACAACGGTTTGATCAAAAGTCTTTAACAGTCGTATCCAGTGTATAAGACGGATAATAAAATTTGCAGTGATTCTCTAACAAACTACTTTTCTCAGTAAATTTGAAAACATGAGGAAAATAGAGACATTTTTCTCTGCTTCAAGTTAGGAACTAACCGAAACTCTCGAACTAAATTTCTTCTTCGGGGCGACAAACACAGAACACACAGCAATAAACTCGGAACAATAAAACGCTTCCACGATACGTCTTTTTGTACATAATATATTATGTGGGTGGAATATTCCGGTAAATATTACATGGATTTTGTCAATGGTACTTAGGTATTTATTACAAACTGGTTTTTATCCAGGGTTTTACCTGCGTGAGACGATTGTTACACTAAGTAAGTATAAAACATTGCCACAAAAAACAAAACATTGTCAACAAGAATAGTTTTTGGATTATATGAGAAATTCAGTTTCAAGTTTTTAATCTAGTAGATACAGATGTTAATAATCAAGTTTATTTGGAGACCAGCTGTGCCCTAGACTTCTTACGCTTTGGAGTATTTTGTATGTAGGTAAATCATGATCCCGCGGGATTTTCGGGACAAAAAGTAGTAACATATATTATGTTGTTTTATAACCTCATGTAAGTTTTAGTGAAAATATCATAGAAATCGGTTCAGTTGCTCCGGAAATTAGTTCGAACAAACGGAAAGAACTTTACTGGAAAACCCATAGTTATTTTGATATCACTGACAGACACTTCAATTTCATTTAGTAGGTAATGCCCATATATGTATAGGTCTGATAAAAAATGTGGTACGCCTTTGAAGTTTTTTTCATTTGATTTATCTCGTTCTTGGCTTTGTTATATGCTGAACTAGGTAGTTCAGCAAGTATACGTAGGTACGTATACTTAGGGTGCGGTTCCACTGAGGCGGAGCGGAGCGGAGCAGTGCGCGATTCCCCAATCACATGGCTTGAAATCCCAGCTCATTGCGCCTCGTGCGGATTTCAAGCCATGTGATTGGTGAATCGCGCACTGCTCCGCTCCGCTCCGCCTCAGTGGAACCGCACCCTTAACGTATAGGCTGTGCGTTCACAGGGTCAATGCGAAGGTAACCCTTTGATTGGATGGAACAGTCGAACTTCGACCGCAGAGCGGGTTCCCTAATATTATTTAATCCGTGGTAAAGGTGAGCGGTTGTAAATTGAAAGATTATATATTATTCGAATACGACTATTTCAGATTACCTATATTTATCTGTCTAGGTATAACCCAAATTAACTTATTTTATGTAAATGTTTTCATAACAAAAAATTTCTAACAATATTGTTTTAACTGTCATTGTATCGTAAACTATGGAATCAATAAACGGCTGACGTATGTCACTTCAAACTTTCTCCATTCTTCACCAAGCGCTGCGTATTATTTTGGCCTTGAGATGAACTTTTTCAAAGGATGTAGCAAAGTGGTAAAGTCGAGATGAAACGCTTTCAGACGGTCTCGAAGAAGCGGCAAAGATGAATGGCTTTCAATATGAAATTGAATTCCGCGGTTCATTGCTTTTCAATTTGTTGGAGGGAGCGTTCCTCGGCGTTTACTCCCGATACCTCTCGAAGTGCTAGTGCATGTTTTATACAATATAATATCCTGTTCCCTGAGTGTTGGTGTCGTGTCAAAATGTAACTATTGACTTGAACGTGATCTTCATTCAGTTTCCCTTAGGCGGTATTCGAAGTTTACAAACATAATGGGAATAAATAAAGTAAAATATAGGTATGTACCTACACAAAATTTTGGAGATCTGAATAAAGGCTTCATGATATTTATTCGGTCCGGTTAGTCCTGAAGCCACTGACTATAATAGTGCACCTAAAATGAGTTATTCTCTTAGTCCCCCGTTCACGCACGCACTCGTCGCAGAGAACCCCGATTTCGATAAATTTGGTAATCATTTTTGTAATTCTGAACCACTTCCTACATTGACTAAGTGCGGTACCTATTTATAGTTCATTATAATTAATAACATTAAAAAGATGATCACACTTATATACCTACTAGGTACATAATATGTGTAGGTACCTACTGTAGAATGATGTTATAGGAATTTCACTTAATAATAAGTTGTGGCGACATTGCACAGGATGTAACAAAATTAAATTACTGCAAACCTGAATCACGCCACTGACTTTTTTTTCGACGCTTCTTTGTAATACACATGTACAATATGTACATTACGGTCATTCACGAGGCATGATCTAAAAAAATATAAATAAAATAAAATACGGACTTCTTAAAGGAATGAATGAATTGTAAAATTAGTATTTCATGTGGCAAGACCAACTTCAAAACCACAAAGTATTAAGTTCTTTGTGAGAATTGCAAAAATAATAGCATTAACTGGTAGACGTACCTAACTGATACCACACGTGGGTATTTAAAGTTAGCTGGAGTATAAAATATTAAAAAGTTTTTTTTTCAATCAAACAACACTTCTTATTTTAGATAAAGTAATAAAAAATATAACGAAACGTGCTTAATATCTATCAATTTATTTGTGTTGTACTTAGGGCATTATGTCAGTAAATATGTAAGTATGGTTCGCTGATGGATCTCGGATATTAATACGAGCCCTTGTAAAACAGCTCCGTACCTATAGATAAATCGAGCAAAGAGAATATTACTTAATAATTAGAAGTATGTTTACAACATAAAATCACATATTGAAAGAACTTACCTTATGTTTTATTAGATCGCGGTACTGGAGTAATCGGGAGTACATCGTTTACATTTAAAATGTTCATTGTCGACAATGTAAGTTTCTAATCATATCATTTAAATATTTTCTACATTTTTGCGCAAGCCAAAGTTTTATAACAATAATTCATCATATATTTTCACGACTTGAAAGACAATTACCGCGGCGAGTATTGAATAAAAGGGAGAAGGATCGAGATATAAAGTTGTTTGTAGCAGCTGTCGTCCTGCGGACAGTTGTAATGGTAATGCGATTCAACGGTTATGGCGCCGGCGAGCTCCGTCGAGAATGTTCGTAATAATGAAACGTTTAACGATTCTCGCTCGGAATTAGTTCAGGACCCCATGTGTTCAATACTGCGAATTGCTAAAGAAAAGACTTTTAATACTTACGGTACGCTACTTAGTTAACATTTACGTAATGAAATTTTATCCGTGCGGCCGATTATAATTTTTTAAAGGCAATAACTATTCCCTGAGAGTAGCAATGCATCGGTGACTGAATCAGAACACGCCTCTTACTAACAATTACTGATTAGTTTATTTATAATAACAATTTACAGGACTAACTATCACAGTGGCAGCGGAAGGGTGGTGTCAGCCATGGTCTATTGAAGATTCTACTATGTTCCGCCTTAGAATTTAAAGGTGGATTGCACGATAGAGACGGTTATATTTAGCGTAAAAATTAACTGTAACTTTGACGATAACGAAGGTATGTAGCATTTTTTTGTGTAACATCAAGTTGCTTTCGGTAAATGTTAATTAAAGTTAATTAATAGAGTTGCCAGTGTAATATTCCATTTTTATGGGGACTTCGTTTTTCGTTGGGGTATTAGATACGGAGTTATCTAGTGTTAAATTATATGACGTCATTATAACCGTGTTTTGATATGGTTAAAGTTAAATGATGCAACCCACCCTAAATTTCAGTCTGTTGTGTCTGTATATTATCTTGTCTATTTGTTGTTGTAGATGTCTGTCGATGACGTTAACTGCTTACAATCAGGCGGCTCGTCTTATAGTAAAACCAACTTGACCTTGAAATGAAGAGAGGCGCTGTCGGACGCATTGGACCAATCATTGAGAGATAGTAACTGACAGATGAATGACCACAACGCGCGTACTTATGAATGACTTTTTAACATAGCGGCATTAGTTCCAATTGTCGCCATTTCAGAGATAATTTGCACGAACTATACCATTTATCTTGTCGTCCAAAATACCTCAGTGCCTGAAGTCGAAGGTTTTCGAGCAATGTGTGTTGCCAGTGATGACATACGGCTCCGAGACGTGGTGCTTCACTATTGGTCTCATGCACAAGCTCAGAGTCGCTCAGCGGGCTATGGAGAGGGCTATGCTCGGTATTTCTCTTCGTGATCGAATCTGAAATGATGAGATCCGTAGACGAACACGGTTAACCGACATAGCCCAAAGAATTAGCCGGCTGAAGTGGCAATGGGCCGGCCATATAGTTCGGAGGACCGACAACCGTTGGGGAAGAAAGGTCCTCGAATGGAGACCGCGTCTTGGAAGAAGGAACATAGGGCGCCCCCCGACCAGATGGACTGACGACCTGAAGAAGACGGCGGGCATCCGCTGGATTCAACGGGCTCAGGACCGGTTAGAGTGGCGCCAATTAGGGGAGGCCTACGTCCAACAGTGGACATCGAAAGGCTGATGAATGGATGGATAGATGGATACCATTTATCGACTATTTTCTTTAAAAAAATTAAATGAACGTGTTGTTTTATTATATTATATAATAAAAATAAAAATAACTGACTTCATATTATTATGCGTATCTAGAGATCTACATTAAACTATATTAGTAATTAATTTAACTTTCTAAATATAAACAAAAACACGTGCATACTTTTATAATATACGCAGGTATAGAAAACCTTGGATTTCTACAGTAAAAATATTAAGATCTTTAAGAGTAATTGTTTTATAAGAAAATAAAGACTAGGGAATAAAGTGCCTAAGTAATATTAAAATGTAAAATGAATGTGGCAAAGTTGGAGGAAAGATTAGAAATAATTCCGCAAAGGGAAATGCGGGCGTCTTAAATATTTGAAAATATAAAAACTTTGACAGTTGTCGACGCAACGGTCTCTGAGTCAGATTTGCGATTCTACCATTTATGTTCAACATTATTATATACTTGCTGACCCAGCAGAAGTTGTCCTGTGATTTATATTTCGTATACCTAGGTAGGTAGATACTTCAGGTTCTAAACGGCGTATTAGGATTAAGCATTAAAATCATTTAGAAGCAGGTAATAAATGTACATATTATAATTAACTAATTATAACAGACTCAATGCGGAGGACCTACAATAACAAATAGGGCACAGAGATCTGCCGGGCATGTCTATCTAGTGATAACCACAGTCGCCCATGGACATCGGTAACAGTAAGGGTATCACAAACACACTGCCGGCCACCAAAGAAGCGATGGACCCGATTTCTAGCTGTACCTACCTCATGTCACAGCACTGTAAGAATACCGAGAGTTAGTTCCACAATTTACAAGTACGTGAAAAGTACCTACATACGAGTGCGTACAGAAAATTACGTTTAAACCGAACTAAGGACGAACGCCAGGTATCCAGGGGGTGTTGGTAGAACCTGGCACTGGCACCCTGTAATGTGTGGTGGTAAAAGTAGGTAATTTGCACGTATTTAACCAAACAGTTTCTTTGAACATGATGATGATGATGACGATGATTCAGAACATCATTTGCATTCCTTTAATTCCGATTACCTATCCATAAAGCACTATGTAACAAGCTCTAGCTATCATGCAGCTCACATAAAATAAAGTCTAGATACATCTTGTGTGTAATTACCTGAAAATTACAGTTTACGTTCACTCTCTCTTCATGCGTCTAATTAGTACGACAACTCGAAACTAGGTGATAAATAGGTACGCTGAGGCACTGAAATGCGCAAAGCACTCTCTAAAGTTAAGATGGGAGAAAGAAAATTTTGCTACAGGCGTGAATTTAACACGTTGACGAGTTGACGACGAAAATGTTAAGTACATTATTTACTTGGCAGATCATGCTAGCAGCATATAGCAGCTAATAGGCAATTTGATAAAGTTAGGTATTTATCATAACCTATAATATGATTTTATACTTATTGTACACTCTTGTCTACAAAGACAGCATTTTGAGGTTTTAATTAAGACTTAAAAAGAATGTCTCGATTTCCTAAGTTACTCAGAGGAATTTTTAAGTGATCCAAAATCCAAAGGTAGGTATGCCAAACTCATACTCACAAATCTAAACTGTTTGTACATATTTTATTTACGAGACTAGTTCCTAGATAGGGATGTTGCGGTTTGTGCGATACTCCAACGGCAATATTATTACACCGTTACCTGAAAATCTGTAGTGTGAAATTACATGAGATAAAATCCACTGCGGATACAAGCAGTGAGATAGGCTTGCGCTGAAAATTTAATGTAACGACCCAAAGTGTTTCCTAGGAAAATCCTCACCCGAGCCTTGATTTCGGTTTTATGTACTTTCTAAACGAGGAGTGTTCATTTAGCTGAATTAGTAAATATGTTTATAGAATTAGACCGTTCCCTATGTCTAGGAAAGTCTGCTTAATATTTAAGAGGAAAGTTTAGTAGTAGTAAGAAAAAATAATTTTAGCTATAGAATAAAATCTGAATTTAGCTATAATATTTCTGATATTAGAAAGCAAAAATATAGTTCTTTTCAGCTAATACTAAGTATTATTTGGATTTTTATCTATTATTTAATCTGTTATTAATAATTATTATATATTATATAGACCGCGCGGATAAAAATACTTAAAATAAAATAATTATATTTTTATAGACGTATGTAGGTATATTTTGTTAAATCGTTTTAGCTGGATAATAACATTATCAATAATATTATTATCTATCTAGTTGAGTTGATATACCGTACCTATTTTAAAATTGAGTTGAGTAGAAATAAGATACGAACAAAGTTTTGTGTTATTATAAATTTTGGTTCTAAACTTCATAAAAGCCGCTTGTTACCTTGTATCCTGAAACTCATTAACAGAGTTAAATTTATACCTATTTCTATTTAACAAATAAAAATACTAACAGCCAGTAGGTTTTCCAACTGTAAATCGTTAACATAGTAAACGGTAAGAGAATAGACTTTAGAAACTTTACGGATAAATTTCGCGAGCATTCGTCTAAAACTTTTCAAGCACGGGCCGAGTACCCCGGGTAGACATTTATATCTACGAATTTAGAGTGTAATTTGGCTACGTAAAGGTACCTTGAGTTATATAAAATCCTTGCTTTTATTGTTGTTGTTTATTTGAGACTAGTACCTTCAGTCGAAAATTTTTTTTTGTCGCATTTTTTTAAATTGACATACCTACCTTGTTTTATGTTTACTACTTAAGTTAATGCCTTAGATGCGTCAGGCATTAGCTTAAAAAAGCAAGTCAATGCCAGCTATGAAAGAAGGAAAAAAGAGAGAACTAAAATGCTGATTTCGAAGCAAAAGGCTAGAGGGTAGGCCAACCGACATATCGGCAAATATACCGCTTGAGCTTGAAGGCCTCCAACATGATTTTACGACTGCTATGTAAAAATCACCGGTATCGACGGCTTACGGCCGTTTTTGATAGATAGAATATTGGGAAAGTAGGTAATGATATTGCGGCAACTCCAATACCTACATGCCAACATATCCCAGTAGATAAGTTTTTGTTATCCATGAACTTAATAAAAGGTGATGCGAAATGGACGTTTAATTGCCATGGACTCCATTAGGTACCAATGTTGTGGACTATTGTAACTCATAATTTTTTAATTAAAAACAGACATCTAAAGGTCACTTAACATCATCAATATATTGTGACTTTTTCTTCAAATGCGATCGCATGATAAGCGTCAGCTTTCGATTGATAAATAATTGTCAAAATCGGTTCATAAGTAACAAAGAAATCGCAGATACCTACATACATAAATATACCTAAATATGAAAAATACACCTAAGTGTCGAACATAGATCCTCCTCTATTTGCATTTCTTAATATGTAGTTCATTAGATCTGATGTGAGCACAAAGGTACAGGTACTTTAATAAGTTTCTGTAATGAAAACTAGAGTTACCAAATCCAGTGGCTTGACACAGTTGAGTCGTCAGCGGAGACATAATGGCGACTGGTGAAACTACGAAGAAACTTCGCGCATTCGTCTCTAACTTTGTGACACCCGACGTCGGCGTGAGAAAACACATGCTCAGGTGTATAACTAGTACGGGATTACAGGTTAGTAAATTTACTGTTAATATAATTGGATAGATTTAATTAAATTTGTGAACTTAATTTATTAATATTAATTCATACTTCATTTAATATATGATGTATTATCTATTTATAGGTACCATAGATATTATAGTCATACCTAAACGCGACCATACCTCCGCACAAGGATTCTCTGTGTCGCGTTCGCTGGTAGCACAGACAAACAAATATCACATCACCCCATCATCCACACTCATTACTTGAAAACATTATTATGAGTCACATAAATATTTACCTATCCCATCCATCCATACATGAGTCGCCTCGAATTTGGAATTGCCACTTCTTGCTAAAAGAATTATAACGTGTGTTCACAGTTCAATTTAGCTTGTAAGATAAATTTACTTAAGGCATTTTAAATTCTCGCCGTCAATCTACAATAGGTACCTAAACAGTAGGAGCAGAATCTGGCATTTGTATGGATTGTCATTTAAATGAATTCCATATCGAACGCGAACGGGGTTTAAGCTAAGGGGCCGTGATTTTTTTGCTTCTGCTTACATTTAGAAAATGATTATAAAAGTCCGACTTTCGTCACGAGTAGGTTCTGAAATCTGTACCTGTTTCCTATAATTCAAACGTACCCAAAATCTCATGTCAGTTTTATGAAAAACTTTCAAGTAATCATGGGGTAGTACTTTTATTATGAAACGAAAGATAATCTTAAAATTTATCAGCAATAGGGTTTAAAATTATTTTCCAGCGATTAAAATTGACTAATATCCCTGTATTTAATCAGTAAAACAACACCTATCTCACGCCTGAACAGTTTCTAAATAGCATCAGTCATTCTTGATCTAAATTGTGAAATGGATCTTTACTCAGCCGTGTTGATGGAGTTTGGATGAGATGCAAAATTGAACTTGTTAATAAGTTAATACATAAAGTTATAGTTTCAACAATCAAAGTTACTGTAAATCTGAATCCGAAACTGCAGTTGCTTGACACAATAAAGGTGTGGGATGGAACAAAATCGAGACAGGCAACTGCGGATAAACTTTGTGCATTCGTTTGCAACTTTGCGACACCTGAACTCCAGCTTGCAGTATAATATACAACATCAGGTAGAGTGCTTTAAAAATGTTTTTCAACATGATATATCACGCTACTCAATCTGCGTTAATTTTAATTTTGTCGACAACATGCATAATTCTGTGAGAGAAACATACTGCTCTGTAAACTAAGGATAATAACGTGTTACCTACGTAGTACAAAAAACAAACACTATTATATTTCTTAGAGACCATCTTAGTTTTCCAGGGTAGTGACAAATAGTTGACCGAGGTAGAAGAAGACCCTTAGGCACTAATAAGCACTAACTGGAGTTACTAACAACAACTAATAGAACTAACGTTCCCTGCTATGTCCTGTCTAACAACCCTTGTTTACTAAACTAATCATTCACGTCCCGATTTGAGTCTTGAACTATGTCAGTTACCTACAGATGTTAAAGGTGGCAAAGGTAAGATGGTTCTGCATACTCGTTTGTTACCGTAATTCCATAAAAATTCATTCACTTAGAAAGTATATATTGTTATGTTAAACTTTATACAATCGCATAATAACTAAGTAAATTAATATCAGTACACAAGTACCTACATTGCGAGGTTTCTGTGAAAATTAAAAATCATAGAATGACTGGGGGCAAAAAAGTTCACTTTTGCACTGTTACAAATGCTGGAATCTGAGCCCACTAATGAGCACCTGGCTTTTCTCATTATTGAGGAGGCCTAGAGCATACTCCATTACTTGCTCCAGTGCGGATTAATGGAGGGGATAGTGGCTTACCAAGTATCGGAAGTTTTCAAGTTGCCCAAGGGATTTCCGACATGTCTTAACGGCTGCTATCTATCGATAACAATTGGGACCAACGTTTTTAATTTTCATTTTAATTTAATTTTTTACATTATGTACAGGTAAATGCTCTCTGTCGGTAGGTCAGTTTTATAAGTAGGTACTAATGTGGTTATTAAAAGAATCTGTTGGTTTGGTAAATCATTCGCCTGTCTATCTATCCCTTTGGGAAGCCATTGACCACATTAAGATAATATTATTTGGCATGTTCGTAGCTTATATTTGGGATATTCTTTATACCTACCTTTCTTCATATCATATTATACATAAAAATGATTTCTCAGGGGACAACAGATAAAAGTTAGGTATATACTGTTTTCTGAAGGTAGTTTGTATCTACTACTAATTGATACAATTATCACAGTAAGTGTAAGTACCTAAGTTGTTTCTAAATTTTCGAAAACTGTTCCATAAAAAAATGACTGTCCCATTTATGTCAGGAATGTTATCATTCCATTTATAAACGTGAAAAGTTTGTAACGAACCAGATAAAATAACGTCAGACTCGGCCTTTTCCGACACAATGTTTATTTGACAAAGTTTTTTTTAACTGAATCGTATGGATTTCGTCATGTAAATACAACAGACTGATTGGTAGACTCGTATATGAAGAAGACTAGCGAGTTCAGGCTTGTAGTTAATAGTCAGTGTAGGTAAATGCAAAAAACATTCAAAGACTCGAGCCCTTTGCAGCGTTTCGTACCTACTGACACTCAATATTCACTCGGTGAAGTCAAAAAACCGGCTATATAGGGGTCATATGCTTTAAGCTTACAAAATGAGGTAAACATTACTTTTACAAGCGTAAGTCTTGAAATGAGCAGGATTGTCTTGGATGCACGCGTTTAAAGCGAAGTGAAGCGAAGTAGACTTTCTATTTCTAAACATTACTTCATTACAATTTGCATTAATTGAAGCAAAGGAGAAATAACTGATACTGCGACATAAGTGCGTAGTAGATTGATTAATTTCTACATTAGGTATTATAAAAATAACAGAGACTCACTATACTCGTATTATAGGTACTTACCGATGACCCAACGGGTTATCAACAATATTATACCTTGTTTAGGCGTATAATACAAAAGTTACATCTCTATGAAATCGAATAAGTCAATCGGCCTCCCGAAGGTATCGTATTTATTACCGTGACAAAGTCCCAAGGGCGCGAGTAAATTAATGTGGAAAAGTGAGCGCAGCGTTCGGCGACGCCACGCAATTAGTGTCGCAATTCGCAATCAAGATCGCCGCGATAATCCTGTAAGTATATTCCCATGGCATCCGTGCTGTGTCACAGTCTCACAGTCTACGCTCTTTCGATCGCTATATCATGGGCAATATCTGATATTGCTTTCTGTTGTGACACAGGTTACAATAAAGAACCAAAACTCTGAATCTTTTATTTCATGCAGGTAATTAACAATATGTGCACAGAAACGAACAGGGGAGGAAAGGATTTGGTCCAATTACAGATTGCCAGACCATCAATTTGAAAATTGTTTGATATGGAAAAAGAGATAGGGTAGACACCATTTTTATTATATGTATACCTTAAACAATATCCCGCCCTTTTATAACGGTCAGCTCTGGGACTATTAGTGAATACGAAGATGATTATTTATGTTGTTTTGTAAAGATGTCCGTACGTCGGTAGACGTTAATTGCACTACACGCACTGCACTGCGTCGCGTTATCTATTGCATTACGATTCCAACGATCAGACATTTTTGTTATTGTAAACAGTTCAAACATCTCGGTGTGTATAATGTATACGTGCAACCGTTGTAAAGCAGATTTTAGGGATGGTGTTCAATGTTCCCTGTGTCACAAGTACTTCGATTTCCCCTGTGCCGGAATAACCGAGGGTGGGTACCGAAAACTTGGTGATAGAAAAGCTACGTGGAAGTGTACCAGTTGCAAAAATGCAAACTCTGTGAGTCCTGCTGCTGGCCGTTCCACCCCTTCAACACCTAGTGATCTCGATGGAATTCGTCTTGAGTTGCGTTTACTCTCAGAACAAATGTCATCGTTACCTAAATTGTTGGATACTGTAAAGAATATTCAAGCGGATCTAGCGGATCTGAAATCGATGAAAAATGAGTTTTTATCAGTTAAGGACTCGTTAAATCATGTCCACACATCAGTCGATGCATTAACAGTTAAATTATCAGAGATGGATCGTGAAATTCAAATTCTGCATAAAACCAAGGAAGACGTGGCCACTCTGGAAGGGCGACTGTCAACGCTGGAAGCTGCTATAAATGAAGGCGAACAACGATCACGTCTAAATAATGTAGAAATCAAGGGAGTCCCATTATCAAGCACAGAGAATTTATATACAATTATAAGTAAGATTTCCGCAAAGATTAACTTCAATATTAGCAACGATAACATCAATTATATTTCCAGAGTCCCATCACGCAATAATAATAACAACAAAAACATCATTTTGTCGCTGCACAATAGATATTTGCGAGACAACTTCGTTGCTGCGGCGCGTAAGTGTACCTTCACTCCAACCGATATAGGCCTGAGCGGTTCGAACAGAATCTACATCAATGACCACTTAACGATTCAAAATAAAAGTTTATTAAATAAAGCAAAGGTCCTAGCTAAAGAACAAAATTTTGCGTACGTCTGGGTGAGAAACTGCAAAATCTTAGTGAGAAAAAACACGACATCACCGATATATGTAATAAAAACGGACGCAGATCTACGAAAAATTGTTTAAAAAGATCTATTTATGTGGATGCATATCGTTCGTTATACGCGAGAAATATTAACGGGTACTTATTCCTCGTGACGTCAAGCTGTGGTGCCGCTCAACGTATGACTGGAGTGAATTGTGTATGTGTTACCTATGCACTTTTCTTTTGTTTCTATTCTCAACTTTATTCATTTATTTTTAGAGTGCCAATTAGTGTACAGAATTTTAGTAGTAAGTGTTGTAATTCCATGTTCTACAACTTGTTTACAACGATTATTCCATTCTTAGGGCTCATTCCCACGGCATACGTCTTTGACGATTCGTCAAAAAACACGATACGTCTTGACGAATGGACGTTCACATTGAATACGGAATCGTGTTTTTTCACGATTCGTCAAAATATCGCATTGAAGTTCACATTTATTTCGTGATTTAGCTCAGTTCAGATTGGTTCAGAAACATTCACGATTCGTGATTTCTAAAAGACGTATCCGTCATAATCATAAAACATTCACGATTCGTGATTTCTAAAAGACGTATCCGTATTCGTCTTTTTTCACGATTCGTCAAGCGTGTGAACATGAGTATTTAAAAAGCATTGCCGCCGTCAAAAAAAATAACGAATCGTGAAAAAAGACGATTCGTGAAAAAAGACGATTCGTCCTCGTGTGAATGAGCCGTTAGTTCATATGGCGATAATATTAAGTCAAAACATTTACTTGTCGATTAATTTTCTAGTTTGTTGTGTTTCTAGACTCAATAATATTATTGATAGTTACTCTTTATTTTCTATGTATTGCGGAAAAATAGCACTCTTATTAAATAATATAATTCAATGTTATACGAGTAAATTATACAGTTATGTTGTTTGTACTGCATTGCTCGCGCGGATGTGTTGTGTATTATTAGTGGCATTAATCAATTATACGAGTATGTATCACAACCTTATACCTCAACTCCATGTACTATTTTTAATCAACTTACTCAGTGCATATCCTGTTTCTAAGTTCCTTATTAATAAAAATGTATAATATATATTATCAGAATGTCCGTGGGCTGCGGACTAAGGTATCAAGCTTTAATAGAAATATAATTTTGAATAATTATGATATTATATGTTTAACGGAAACATGGCTCAACAATGACTTCGCTGATAGTGAATTATTTGACGACCGCTACGTAGTTTGGAGACGAGATCGTAATTATAATTTAACTAATCAGAGTCTGGGTGGAGGGGTCCTCATAGCTGTCCGGCGTGATCTTGTGGTTAGCGAGCGCAGCGATTGGTTGTCATCGGCTGAAGATATTTGGGTAACATTAACTCTTAGGCACACTACTCATAACAATTATTGCAAACTACACATTTGTGTTGTTTACATATGCAACCAAAATCTTGGTAATTCTTTAAGGGAACAATTAATTAGTTTTTATAATAAATTAAACGACATTGTATTAAGTAACCTATCCGACGCTTTCTTAATTTTGGGAGATTTTAATCTGCCTAATCTTATATGGCAGCCAGCCGATAATGGACAATCGTTTTATCCTACAAACATACAGGGCCCTATTCAGTATGAATTCTTTGATGTTATTAATTTATGTTCCTTATTACAATACAATAATCAGCTTAATGCTAATAACAGACTTCTTGATTTAATTTTCTGTAACGATCAAATTCTATTATCTAAATGTTTTGACCCACTTGTCCCTGAAGACCCTCATCATGTAGCGTTGTGTATTTCAACCAATTTCATTAGCCAGCCCGTTTTGCCAGTTCAAGCTAGAACTAAGTTTCAGTACCACCTTGCTGACTATAATTTAATAATACAAAAACTCGACAGCATAGACTGGTCTAGCTGTCTCAGTGCGGGGACAGTGGAACAAGCTGTAGCACTTTTTTACCATAAATTAGACACAGTTCGTAGCATACATGTTCCTCGCAAAAATGTAAAATCTAACTTTAACTATCCCCCTTGGTACAAGACCCCTCTTATTAAAATGTTAAAAGAGAAATCTAAATATCATAGTAAATACAAAAAATACGGTAATACATCAGATCTTGACTCTTTCATAATGTTACGTGAACGTGCAAAGTCACTTGAAGAATCTTTATATGATGCCTACATTTTAAATATAGAAAATAGCATTGGTAAATCTCCTAAAGCATTCTGGAACTTCACTAAAAATAAAAAATCGTCTAATTCATATCCTTCTGTTATGAAACTGGGGCAAATGTCGTCAGGTGAAGGTGTGGTAATCTGCGACATGTTCAATCAATTTTTTAAATCTAACTTTCTTCACAACTCGGATACAACTAATGCAAGTTCAAGCAATCACTCAGATATGTATGCCGACGATACCACGGTTGATATTAACTTCGTTGAGATTTGTGAAACGGAAGTATCTAGACTTCTGAAGAATATTGACTTATCTAAATCTGCTGGGCCTGACGGTGTTCCAGCTATCTTTATAGTCCGCTGTGCTGATTCTCTGTCTACACCACTGACTATTCTATACCGTCGTTCCCTAAAAGAAGGTGTGATGCCAGCTATATGGAAAAGTGCATTTATTACGCCAATCCATAAGAAGGGACCGAAGGATGATATACAAAACTACCGCCCCATTTCTAAGCTCTGTTTATTTGCTAAGATTTTTGAAAAAATTATCTACAACCAAGTGTATGCCTGCCTTCGTCACTCTTTTAGTACAGATCAACATGGTTTTCTCAAAAACAGGTCTACCGTAACTAATCTTATTGTTTGCTCTGATTTATTAACCCACTATATGTCCAAGCAACTACAGGTAGATATAGTATATACCGATTATAGCAAAGCGTTTGACAGGATTGACCATCTAATTCTGCTTAACAAACTGTATAAAATGGGTATAAGAGGAGACTTATATAGATGGTTTGCATCTTACATTGAAAATCGGAGCCAGACCGTTGTTTTGAATGGTTATCGATCGTCAGCGATTTATATACCATCAGGTGTACCACAGGGGTCATTATTAGGGCCCTTGCTTTTCCTTATCTTCATCAATGACATTAGCTCATGCTTTGAATTTTCTAAAATCATTCTTTTCGCTGACGACATGAAAATCTTATGCCCTGTATCGGATTTAAGTAGTTGTCTCAATCTACAGCAAGATCTTTATAAATTAGAAACATATTGTTATACCAACAAACTAAATTTGAATGTGTCTAAATGTTTTATTTGTTCTTTTACGCGTAAATCTATACCTATCATATATAACTATAAACTTAGCAACACTTTAATTTGTAGAACGAATTGTGTCAGAGATCTTGGAGTACTTTTTGACCATAAATTGTTATTCGACACTCATGTCAGCGAAGTCATTGTCAAGGCAACCAAATCCCTAGGTTTTATATTAAGACTTTCTACCGATTTTAAAAACATCAAAACCTTCAAAATTTTGTGCTGTGCCTTTGTCCGCAGTCTGCTAGAATATGCCTCCGAAGTTTGGAATCCAATGTATAATATATATATTGATAGGATCGAACGCATACAAAAACGATTTTTGCGCTATCTTCAATTTAAAAGTAGATTATACATACCTAATTACATACTTAGGTGCAAGAAATTTCATATTCTCCCACTTTATAAACGGAGACAGATTGCAGACCTTTCTCTCCTCTTTAAAATAGCAAATGGTGATATTGACTGTCCCGAATTATTAAATAAAATAGGCCTTCTTACACATTCATCAAACATGCGTAAACCTGCCCTACTCTCAGTTCCTATAGCCAAACTTAATTACCGACGAAATAGTTTCATAATACGTTCTTGTAGATCATTTAATTCATTAGCACGTGATGTTGACATTGACTTGTATCACACCAGCATCCCACAGTTAAAGCGTCTGCTCACTAATCACTTTTTTTCATCGTAATGCATTGTTTTATGCCTTTTTTTGTTATGTGTTCTGTATCTATAATTTCCTACCGACTCACAAATTATTTTACTCTGTACCATATCTAAATGTGAGAACTTGTAAATGGCTAAAAAATGTTGTTTTAATTTAAGCTATGAAACTATGTAATATAGCTGTAAGTTTTCCTATGAAATAAAAATAAAATAAAATAAAATAAAATAAAGATATGTTGTGCAAATGAAAGAAGACGTAAAACTCTCAGAGTAACATTTTAAAAAATTTATTTATTTACTTGCACATTAGTGAAATAAAAATCCCCATTTAAGTGGATTCTTACTTAAGTATAAGAGATAAAATTCATATCAGAGCTTAAGAAAGGCACAATACGATGTTGGTTTTTAATAAAATTGTATGTAGCATTTTCCTAAACAGCTTCATAATATTATGCATGCAGATGGACATTTCAAGAATATTATGGCGGCGTAAGGCAACACGTACAACGAATACATTTCGTCTTAGAATCCCAAAACTGGAGGAGAGTTCTGTGCCAATTTTCCGACTTATGTTACTGACATCCTTAAACCATGACTTGAATTTATTCAGTATCAAAATTCTGCATCTAAAATAAAATTTTGGTTTAAATCTCACTTGCTGTCAATGCGCCCTCCTTTCAATTCAGGAAATCTGCTTATTGGCCATCCACACTTGAAAATTGTAAGTTTTGATTATTTTTATTAATAAAATCATACTAAATAAATCGAAAAACGCTTACACGATACATTAGCGAAAACTGCGACCTTTGATTGAGCCATTTATGAGACCGGCGCGCCGGAAGACAAACAAGCAGAAAAAAATATAACGTTGTTATAGGTCTTACTGGGTTAATAAATTGCCGGAAAAATATATTTCTTATATATCTTCCATATACAGACATACGTAAATCAGTTATATTTTTACTTACCAAATAATAACAAAAGGGGTTATCCCCTTTGCTCTAGTGCTTAAAAGTGTGTATCAGGTTACGACAGTGAATAATTATCATCACAACTCATAACTGCCCCGTTGTTGGACTTGGGTCTTCTCTCACATTGGGATTTAGGCACACCTGTTACACGTGAGGTGTTCTGATAACTTGATTGATGCAAACGCGCGTTTGAATTACCTATTACGTATTTATGGTCTTTTGGTTCTTAAAGCATACTGTTAAAAATGCTGAGTGTGCTAGAATAAAATAGTAATCCATCACGCTAGCCAAATAGATGATTGAACAATTTTTTACAAAGTGTTAAAATTAACTTCATTGAGTCTCAAAACATTAATAAATAACCTTCGAAGTTACTTTTTGTAATAAGACGAACAAATGAAATTAATGAAGCTTCGTGACTAGTGTTAGTGACAGTTTCATACCTTTCTACAATACATTAAGTTATCACTTTGAATTATTTTAAGTCCCTTATTATAAAGATTAAATAATTATATTTAGGTACTTTAATGTAGTAAAATTAACTGTAATTTGTATAAAATAACGAATATTTACCTATCTTATAGCTCCAGCCACATATAGTACCCAAACGTATTTCACTTATCAATAATACCTCTAGGCAAAAGAAAATACAGTTGCCTTAAGAATTTTGCGGAGAGGAAATGTGTGTTTCCCATGATTTATATCCCAAATAGAGGCGCGAGGTGGCCGGCTATGAACCCGGCTGGCCGGTGGCGATAAGCCGAAGCCTTCCTATATCCACTAAGAAAGAAAATAAACAAGCTGCTCTCCCATCTTATATTCCACCAATAATCGCGGACCGCTAGAATAACATTGATTATACCATAACTTTTACGTAATACTGACTGTGTTTTATGGACACGAAAATATTGGTTTAACTGCCTATAAAGGCTAGCTTAATAAAGAGAAAGAGGATTGTAATTAAACGGCATTGATGAAGTAGCCTCACAAGAAACGAAGTGAGCGTTACGGCTTCAGGGGTTAGTAACTATTAAATTGTTATGGCTCATTATGGCTATATTCTCTCATACAATTGGACAGAATGATAGTATTTTGTAAACGCGCATTCGTATGCATACAAGGATTTCTTTTGCAATGAAATGGATGCAAGTTATACTTATATACGAACGTTTTGTTTGTATAAAATCAGGTTTAATTTAAAGTTTATATTTTTAAATGTAGTTTTCAAGCTGAAGTAATAAGATAACTACCTAAGTATATGCTTTTATTTGATTTGGCCATTAAAGTGAAGTGCTTACTTCTTTTGGGTTTACCTAACACGTTTTTAGACATATGAGACAAATTCTTTATACATTATTTTATTTATTGCTATAGGTAAAATATGACATTATGTGTTAATACCAGTGACTTAACCGATACCAGGATAATATATCGGTAGTTGCTGGTAAACCTCAATCGAAAGACTCCATATGCATTGGATTTCTAAATAACTTTCCTATAGAGGGCTCCATTCACCGGCCTTTTCATGTCCACTAATCAAAGTAGTAATTATGTATAAGTCATTCTAATTTGCGACGCCCTGACCAGAGCTGCGCCTTACCTAATCACTATTACCTACTACCATATACCTACTCTTAATTTTCTGCAGAAGGTATGTAAACAAAAAAGATTCCTCATGAGAAATCTACACGTACCTAGTAAAATACTATATAAATAAATCTAGTCCTGCCATTTTACATTATTTTTATCATTTATCGATTTGTAATATAACGAAACGTGTTATTATTACAGCACAATCAACTTACCCACACCCATTTAGTTTTATGCCTCAGCGCTGCAATATTTATCCTGCAAGCTTCACATTACTTTGACAATTTATACTTGTAAGTTGAAAATGAAACTTGACCATTTTGCCTGAAAGCTTTGCTTTTACAAAACATTACTGAGCATAAAGTGAACTTTATGTACACCTTCTATGGTGAAATTTTTCTCTTTTACCAGATAGGAACCAGGTTCAATGTGTTAAAATTAGTATTACTAGAATAATACACGCAAAAAGGCTTTAAATTCCGTAAAACAGTTTTAGTTCAAGCTTCTCTTTAATCACGTTCTAAATTATGTATAACATAAATTAAAGGACACTAAAAATTAAAACAAGCTTCAAGTACAATAATCTAAAAAGTTACATAATATTTTCGTCTAAAATCTTTGAAGTTTGTTATATAATTATGAAACTTCATATAATAATGCTACTTAAAAAGTTATTATTAGCATTATACGAGTAATTGTATAAACTTCACGGCTCAAGGAGCGGCAATGTTAAGATAAGAAAACGAACCTTATTTACAATTGATATTGTGTATATTACAATTAATATTGTGTGCAGTTTCATTATGTGGGTAATACCTATACCTAAATTAAAATTTTATGATAATTATTTTGTAGGGATGTGAATGTCAAGCAAAATATGAAGCAAAATATTGAGCTAAGTAAATTACTTCTAATATAAATTATATTAAAACCAATGACACTAAGTAGCAATTTAGAAATTGCTTTCTTGGCATGATAGGTACTATAAAGTACTATCGGTAAGATAGTTTTAATCTTCCTAAAAAGGTTATCGCTCGCGTTCTAGACATACCTATAATATAACCCATAATTGTGCTTTTAGTCGCGGAAAACGGTAAGTTATGATCAAAATTAAAGGTTTTTTTATGTGAAAAGTCAACAAATGAATTAAAAATCGTCCTGAACATAAGTCTACCACTATCCGTGGACATTAAAGGAATCATCGATGCCTCGAGAGCATTGAAAGTAAAAACAAGAAAATAAAATCGGAAGCTTCACAATCGGTGGAATTAGTTTGGTTTGGTCGGTTGAAAGTAGTTTTGAGTATGTTGGTAGGTAATACTTTTGTGAGAGAAATTTTGATTAAATTGGTTATTATCCATTTCATATAGAAAACGACCTTAATTTGTAGTTAGTATTCCAACATTTTTGTGTTTATAGCCTAATCTACATAAAAGTTTATTCATATAAGTGAATTTTTAGAGCAAGAATATAAACGTGGAGGTACAAACGTTATTCGTACAAATTTTCTGCAAAATATCAGTGAAATCTCGGTGAAAATATTCACGGAAAAATTTCAAAAGATTTATAATGGCCACCGGATCCTCGGTGTGTCTATGGTAAATGGCGAGACTACTCCCTAACAAATTGAAAATCAATGAACCGCGGAATTCAATTTGATATTGAAAGCCATCTCTCACGTTGCCTAGTAAGACGTGGCGTCAGAGAGCACTTGTCGATATCTCTCTCTTTGACTCCGTTTCACACATAAAGCTCAATATTCGTTGAAAAGGCATTCACATTTAATGTGCTATATGAACTCTGTAAAATTGGATAAGGTTCTCGAGAAGCAGGGAAAAATTAATCGATTTGGCAGACGGCATTTGCTCTTACTCATATTCCGTATCCACTATCCACATAAAACTCGTGTGTATGTTGTCCGTTTTTCTTTTAAAATAGCGATTTGACTGCATGGACAAATGTGTTTAATAACTGGGTAATAATTATGATCACTTAGTTATTAGTAACAGAGGAACCTATGCAGACACTTTATATTTTTGGAAAAATTAAATGAACCTGGATAATATTTATTCATTTTTAAATTTAATAATGACTTGCAATAATAATCTAATCGCAATTCGCAATTGTCTGTTTGTTTAATATCTATTTCAAATTGTACCTATACTTTGATGGTAGCGGACATTAATATTCCTTTAGGGTGTCCACTACATAATATTACACTTTAAATTTGTACCTTTAAACAGAACACTATTCCCATTGAATTTTCCCATTTTATTCATAACAATTTTTTATTAACATATAATTATATTAATGTAGAAATATTTCTAGCAGCTATCGGAAGTCTCGTAGAATTTCTGGACTGCACTAGAGCAATGCCCGCTGCTACTTTTGCAATAAGGGCGCATTCAAGTAGAACGCTGGTTACCGGCGCCGATCTGTCAGCGCTTATCGGCGCAGGTCGTCGGCGCAGGTAGTCTCTATACTTTGTGCCGAACCAGCGCCGATAAGCGCCGATAAGCGCCGACAAGTTCCGACCTGAGGTTAGGGCGCATTCATGTAGAACGCTGGTTACCGGCGCTGATCTGCCAGCGCTTATCGGTATAGTCTAAGATCCGAATCTAAATCGACATTCATCGGGTTGATAAGAGAATCAAACACACTAATAGAAACTTTTTTGATAGTTAAAAATATTTGTTAATATTTAACAAATAATTTATTAGAGACCACTTTTTAGTGCTTAATAAATATTTCTTAGTATTTAAAAAGATTTATTAATATGTAATAAATGAATGATTTATTAAACACAAAAAAATCATTTTAAATACTAAGAAATATTTGTTTAATACTAAAGAGTGGTATAAACTAATACTTAATATTCTGTCCAGGATTTTTGTTGTCTACCCATTTTTAATATATTTTCTAATACATACGAAATTTATTATTTTATAATTTTGATTCTCTTATCAACCCGATGAATGTCGATTTAGATTCGGATCTTAGACTATACCGATACGTGCTGACAGATAGGGACAGGGATGGGCAAATGGGAAAAACATATCGACATTTATCGTATCGATATTTTCCAAATGTATCGATATATACCACCCAAGAAATTTAATATTGATATTTCGATATATCGGTATGTTTTGCCCAATGTGCAATTATTTATAAAAATTGCCAAAATATTCGAAATTTTAAAGTACCTCAATACACATCTGGCTGTTATGACATCAGTTTTATTATTAAAAAACATGTTTATGTACCTGTAGCCAAGAAAAAATCAACATACAGTGCCACAAACTTATCTGGTCCGGTTGCCAAAATTGCAACTAATGCAAATGTTATACTGTTTTCAGACAAAGACCAAGACAGTAGCGCCCCTCTTACCGAGTCAGATTAGTTTATTTTTATTTTATATATATTTTTATTTTATAGATATTTTTCTGAAAAAATATCGATATTTTGATATATCGATATTTTTTACCCAAACCTACTGGCAGATCGGCGCCGGTAACCAGCGTTCTTTTCGAATGCGCCCTTATGTCAACGGACCAGTACCGATAAGCGCTAGCAGATCGGCCGGTAACAAGCGTTCTACTTGAATACGCCCTAAGATATTATGCGAGCTTTTTAGGTTCCGTCGCGTCGCTTGCTTGCGTCCTGCCTTCACTTTAATTTAGCTCTACCTTATATCACATGTCTTTTCATGCTACGAAGCTTTTTGCCAGCTCAACTGAAATTCTAAAGTTTGACTGGCTTAACGTTTTATTAAAATATACCTAATCTTTTAATATGAAGGCTTTTCGAAATAACCTTAGGAACTCAAAGTCGATTTTTTATTTTTTTATAGTTTCATAACAAACTGTGGCTCATTTTAACTCATTAAGATGTTAACAGAAATCATTTAACATTACAAATGAAGCTTCAGTAGGTATTCTGCGAAACTGTTAAGTTTGCGGTTGCCGATAAGGTTTATGATAGACTTGGTTGCTAACTTGCCGTGTAATTAAATGTAATTCTTCGACTACACTCTAAGTTAACACCGACTTCTCACGCGAAGAAATAAAGTTTTTTTATTTATTTATGGACACTCGGCGCATTAATTTGGTGTAGTTAAGAATTTAGAGTTATTACATGTCTGTTACCATTTCTGTACATTATGAAAATTTATTGTCTGTTGTAGGGCGAAACGGGGCAACCGACGTTAATATTTTAATACATAAAACTAAAATTCGAAGGAAATGTTATTAAGGTCGGAAAAAATGTTTTCTTTAAATTTTCTTATCGTAGGTACTTATCTAAAAGTTTTATCGAAATAGATTGAATACAATCGTTTCTGCCGTATAAAATATATCTCTTTGTATTCCTAAAGACGCATATAAAATTTTGGACATACAACACCAAGAAGTTCGAGGCAGAGTAGAATAAAACTGAGGAATATCGCCTTTTGTGCACTACTCATATTAATAATTACTTATAGCATAAACTTCTTATTTATTACTATGGTGTACAATAAAGTGTAATAAATAAATAAATAAATAAATAAATAAATAAATAAATAAATAAATAAATAAATAAATAAATAAATAAATAAATAAATAAATAAATAAATAAATAAATAAATAAATAAATAAATAAATAAATAAATAAATAAATAAATAAATAAATAAATAAATAAATAAATAAATAAATAAATAAATAAATAAATAAATAAATAAATAAATAAATAAATAAATAAATAAATAAATAAATAAATAAATAAATAAATAAATAAATAAATAAATAAATAAATAAATAAATAAATAAATAAATAAATAAATAAATAAATAAATAAATAAATAAATAAATAAATAAATAAATAAATAAATAAATAAATAAATAAATAAATAAATAAATAAATAAATAAATAAATAAATAAATAAATAAATAAATAAATAAATAAATAAATAAATAAATAAATAAATAAATAAATAAATAAATAAATAAATAAGGAATCCTACTAATATTATAAATGCGAAAGTTTGTAAGGATGTATGTGAGTGAGTGAGTGAGTGAGTGTGTGTGTGTGTTTGTTGCTCTTTCACGCAAAAACTACTGAACGGATTTTCATGAAACTTTGCAGTAATATAGCTTAGACATCGGAATAACATAATTTGTTAAAATTTATTGAGATTTTTGAAGGGACTGGTTTCCCGAAACGAAGCGAGGGCGGATTTACTAGTAAAAAATACAGGTAAATTGAGTTCCTCTAATGTGTCTCATTTCTGGCCAAATATCCCAAATGAATACGGAGTACAGTGGCAACCGTGATTACTTACATTCACAAATCATACTGACATCACCGTTATTGCAACAAGTTCCTTGAGTAATGTTGGCATTAGTAGGTATGATACCTATTCTACCGGAACGTCCCTTGATGTAATGTATTCATTTTTCACTCGGATTTCGGCAACTATGCCTTATTTGCTCTTTTCTTCTTTTTCGAAAATAATAAATCTTTATTACATAGTTAATACATATGTCTATGATTTTCTGAAAATGTGACAAGTTCTGTAATAATTGATGAAGACAATATCGTTAATACTTTTAGCTAGATTAATTCTAAAAGTTCTTATTATGAATGGTATAGGAACCGCCTCCGCTTTGCGTCGGTAAATTCATTAGTTAATGCCGTGGGTTTACTCGCGTGGGAGTCGGATAACGGCAAAATGTCGTTAAAAATATCCTAAGGAAACGTATTAAGCATAAAGAAAGCTTTGTCTCAGATCAGGTCCTGATCTTCCTGTGTGCCTGTGTCCACTGTTGGACGTACCTATACCAAGTAAATCGGATAATTTTAATACTCATATTAATTTTAGTCTCCATTTTACCCTTTTAGTCATGTAAATAGACGATAAACTAGCAGACGAGCCACCTGATGGTAAGTGGTCGTCGTCGCTCGTAGACATCATCAGTAAGAATAATTAAAGAACAATCGATTTGATTCTATAAAGAGGAGAGGAAAGCCCTTCAGTCTTAACAGTAACATGGTCATTTTGCAGCTGACTCAAGCAGAGGGTTGCAAGCGATTGAGGGTTGTTTGAGTCATCCGCGAAACAACTCGTGTTTTTAGTGGGACCTTCAGAAATTCCTATTTTTACCATGCTTATTATGTAACGGTAACTTTCAATCTAACTACCAATTTCAAGACGTCAGGTTTACTCGAAAATTTGCACAGTAGGTACTTACCTACACCTACAGTAACTCAATTTATTGCTTTACATTTATAATTCACGTAGTTATGTGTTTTTGAACTAAAGAGTCTGTATTAGAAATAAAAAAGAGTACTACTACCACTAGTAAAAGTAAAGTAAGATGAAGTGAAGTGGATTCCCTTCGAAACACGAAATTGCTCAAGAGTATTTTGCCACTGGCGGTCAGCCATCCACCTACCAACCGCACCCGCAGTTACTTTGTCAATCACTTAGGATCTCCGACTATGAGCGGTTCAATTATTATGAAGCTTCAAATGCTCGAAACATTAAATCACTTAATTTACCAATAATATTCACTTGGTAAATTCTATATTTAATAAAACGATAAAATGGATTTTATTGCCACTGGTTTTAATATATATTATCTGAGTTAGTGACCTCAAACCCATATCGTCGTCCACGCGACATCGTAAGCCGCTTTATGCTAGATTAGTTCCGAAGCTACGCCGTATAACTTGATCATAGTCCATACTTAATTTAGAAATTTAATCTCCTGGGTATTAGTAATATTAAATATGTGGTTTGCTTACTAAACAATGTAAGCTTAACAATTTTACTCATTAAAACCTTTATTTACTTTATAAGCTTCGTAACATAATTTTTGTGTAGAATGTATTTGAAGAAATACCTATACCTAAATGTATTTGAAGTTTAAATTTTGCTTTCAACAACTTGTGGTGTTATTCAAATAACGAATAAAAGGATGATGATCTTATTACGAGTATGTGTTATTACGAATACATTGAATCATAATATCGCTGGCCCCGGGCAATATAGCGGTAAACGTCGGTTACGCCCTTTTTACTTTTATTTGATTTTTGGCTTCTCTGAGTATCAATCTATGTCACTCTTATTTTGTTCAAAATTTTAAATTAATATTTCTTAATAATAACTGACAATAACAGTTTTATTGCATGGAAAATTTTCTTACGACTAGAAACGTATTATTGCATTACTTGTTTACTTCAGAAGCTAAACACAAACAATCAATAAACTGTAAATATTTAATACGAAGTAATCACAAGAGATTTTATTCTGTACAAGCTAGTACGTACCCGGAAATTCATAGTAACCCTAGCGCCGTACTAGGTCTTGCGCGAAACCACTAGGTACTACATGCACATGGTGGTAATCGGCTGGGCTGGTGCGCTCGAGATCTAAAGCGGAAAATACGTCGTGTTATATTCTTACAGTCCTGACTCTCAGTGGTCGATGTGTTTATAAAGTCATTAACGATGTTGCAATTGAAACAATATTGTCTATACATATTTTGTATTATACATTATACTAACAACGTACGAAGTTCGATTTCAAAACCTCACACGTCAGTTTCATACAATACAAACGAAACTTAAACGAAACGACTGACGTGTGATGTTTATAATTCGGTTGTTCGTAGTTCGGATATCGTAGTAGCCTCCTGATTTAGATGACTAAATTTAGGAAGGTGTAATAAGCCTATAAGTACCAACCTAATATTTAATTAACATGTGGTAACTGTACGACTATCAATAAATTCATATTTATTTACTTACTTTACCTTATAGTAAGAGCATTTTTATTGTATTTAGGTACTACATAAAGCTACATAGGTACTACATAAAGTTACATTTACTTTAAGTTTATACCATAACTTGTAAGAAATAAATATCCGTCCATGTAAAGTCGGGACGAGCCGCTTGTTATTTATTTATACCTATAATGAAACTGTGACCTAATTTTTCGATATAACTAACTTACTTCGACAATTATATTTTATGATATCTGAGACAAACTGTTGCTGTAGATAAGTATTTTATAACAATACATTTCATGATAATGTTTTGTTTGTTTACTCTAATTTAAGAGAAGGATTAACTAACAGGAAGACATTTATTACTATATATTTATTAAACTTCACCCCCCTATTTCACACCCTTCTCAATCTTCAATTTTATTTTGTATGCTAGTATAATATTACCCGCTCTCAGTATTAGAAATCAATGATCACTTCAATGAAAGAAAACATCTTGAGAAAACCTTTAGACTTAAGAGTTCTCTGTAATGTTCCCAAAGATTTGTGAATTCTACCGATTCGCAGTTGGCCTACTTGGGGGAACACTATGGCCTATTACTTGCACATCGTGAGAAGAGATTCAATTCAATGATGACTGAGAATTGACATCTTGGCAAGCAAGAACATGAGACGACGATCATGTAGCTCCAGCCTTCTGTTGTAGCACATTGCAACTCTGACCAACCTAGAACAAGACTCAAACCAGGCCTAGTAATAACTAACGATAAATAATAATGGTTGCTCATTTCTAATTTGGTCAGACGGTGAAGGCCCAACGACGAAAAAGCTAGTAAGCAGAATTTTCTCTCTCCCTTAATTAAATTTAACATCTTTCCACAATCGGAATGATTTATTTCCATATAGGAAGTTATTCCATATAGGAAGAAATTTTGTTACTGCAATAAATTATTTAAACCCCATTAAATGATGTACACCAGAAGGTGCTTAATTTAACTTCGCTGCGGGAATGATACGCGTCATTGCGTAAGTAAGGCAGCAGATAACTCATGCTTGAAAAAATCTTTAGACACAATTTTTTTTGCTTACCGATTTAAATATATTATAATAAAAAAACATTAAACGTATCCAAATTTAACTGGTTTTTACAAAAGTGTACAATCACGTAGACAAACAGACTAATCGAAAAACATACAAATATTCCCAAAATCATTGATATTTTGAAATCAATCGATTTAATAACCTCGAATTAATTTAATTTTAATCGACATAAAATCGGAGAAACTTCTCAATTCGAATATTCGAGTATTTTATCTGATGCTGACACTTGTTGTGTGGTCCTGTTTAAATTTAAGCAAGTAGTTTTGAATTATGTCTTCTTGACGAAGTGGTTTTTTTTTGTAAAAAGTTTTTTTACCTAAATATTTTGATTATATAAATAGGTACTTTCAGTTTTATCATAATATACCTATGTTTATAACAGTTATCAAGACTTAATTCATTCAATGTTACTATGTGGTCATGTACTACGAGTTTTACTGTATTTGCCTTAATTGAAAATACGTTATTACGTCTGTCTGTGGTTTCCGCAACGGGAAAACCCTTTGAACTTTGAGGCGAACATTTTAAATACAACACACATTTTAGTTTGATCTATTTACCCTAAAGTTATTTAATTTAGAGTCTGTAATATGTTTAAATTACATCCAGCATTTTTAAAACGTAGGAATATTCCTTGAATAACAATGGAAATATTCAAAGTGTTAATTATCCCTCGCAGCATGCCTTAATTAGGGCCATTTCAACAAAGCTTTAAACAAATAAAAGCTCTATACAAAAGGTAAACTTAAGGATAATTAAAGGAGAGAACGTCGTAAACGTAACTTGTTTACCAAAACGAAAAGCTCCTTAGCTATAGATCGGAAACAAATTCGCTAGCATAAATATTTACAAAGGATTGGCAAGAATTTTACGGCCACAATATGTGCTTAGGGAAAAAATAACGAAAAGTACATAAATTTTAAATTCTGTTTTGGCAATGACATTTATATTTGCATAAAACTATTGCAAGAAGATTTTTATTTTATTTTCTATAAAGAATATTTTAAAATTTTAAATTCTGTTTTGGCAATGACATTTATATTTGCATAAAACCATTGCAAGAAGATTTTTATTTTATTTTCTATAAAGAATATTTTAAAATATACCTACTTAAACATGCATTATTCTCTTCCTTTATCATGCAGAATTTTACATGTTAATATGTAAAATCAATCATCAAGCTAAGAGACATCCTGGCAGTGAAAGACATTTAAACAAACGTAATTTAAGTAGCGACTTGTATGTTACTCACACCATAAGATATATTTTTTTATTTAAGAAGGGAAGTAGGTACCTACGCAAGCCTAATTACTAAAGAACGTTACCAACATGTTACTAACGTCGAACCTAGCAATGACAGACAAGGGGGACTTGAAACTTGATATGGTCTAAGATCCCGTAACACTTTTATTACATGCATCGAGTATTTGATTGAAATCATTTTTCATGTACAATTAGGCAACGAACAATATGGTTTGCCTGGTGTGCCTATCGAATAATTATTGCTTTTTACAAAAAAAAAATAACCGACTTCAACCTCGATAAGCAGAGATAACTCAAAAACTACTCGCCAGATGGCGCTTAATTCAACATGTAGGTTGTAGGTGTAAAGTTCTCGTCACTAGAAATTAATCAAGCCTACTAGCCACTAGATAACTACATTAAATCGTTGAGGAGTTCCCTTGACTGTCTTTCGGCTTCATCAAATCGACTCCAGACCTTCATGAAATTGTAGCGCTTTCATGTACTTATGAAAACATTAACAAACACACTAGTCGCCCCTACAATTTTCGAAAGTTGCCCTCGATTTCGGTTTAAAAATGATTTTAACCAAATACTCGATGCATGTAATAAAAGTGTCACGGGATCTTAGTAAATAGTTTTCTATAGTAGGGCCATTTTAATAGGTCACATTTGACAACTGTTTTTTTTATAGCCTGAAGGGCTGACGTAAAAGCAGACGAGCCACCTGATGGTAAGTGGTCATCGTCGCCTATCGACACGAGCAACACCAGGGGTATCACCAGTGCAACGCCGGCCCTGAAGGAGAACTCTTTTTACACCTTTCTTGAAGAGCCCCATGTCAAAGCGCTCTGGGAATACCTCAGAAGGAAGCTCATTCCACAGCTTGCAAGTTCGCGGCATAAACGATCGAGAAAAACGGACCGTAGTTGTTCGCCACGAATCCAAGCGATGCGGATGAAACTTCAATCTTCGGCGAGTGGTGCGATGATGAAAGGGGGAAGTTGGCACCAAATCGAATAATTCCTCGGAGCACTCACCGTTGTAAAGTCGGTAGAACACGCAGAGACATCCAATGTCTCTCCTAAGACTCAGGTGTTCTAACCTGTTAGTGATTCGTGGGTTGTTGACAACTCGGACTGCGCGCTTTTGTATGGCGTCAAATGGGTTAAGTTGGTATTGTGGCGCCCCTGCCCACAGGTGAGAACAGTACTCCATGTAAGGCCTGACTTGAGCTTTATAAAGCATCAGAAGGTCCCTCGCAGTGAAGTACTTTCTTGTTTCTTTTTGTACCGTCCCTAATGGTTAAAAAGAAAAAGAGTTCACTGAGATAGCTTTGTAACGACGTCAGTTCTTTACCTTTAAGTGTAAAAAGTTTAACAATATTTACATAGTAGGAAATATTAAATAATATGGGGTGCCTCCCTTACAAGGTTACTTACTAAAATTTTGACGAACTGTCAAATGTGACCTATTAAAATGGCCCTACTATAGTCAGCTGAGGGCAGTTAAAATTATGAGTTTCTTTTGTTTTGGATATCAGCAACAATAGGCTTCACCGATACGTAGGCTTCATCGATACGTAACCAATCAAGGAATAAAATAGAAGAAAGGTTTGTTCTAAATTTGAAATTATTATTATGATATTTAACTACTTGAATTATTACTTGTTAAGTTGCCAGAAAATTAAGACCCATTATGAAAATACTCAAATTTAGGCAAATAAATGATTTGATTTGAATTGATTTGGTTGATTTTATCGTGCTTTTCACTCCTTAATTTTAATCTACATTCATTACTTATGTTATTGCGTAGATTAATTTTCAATACCCGGCCTTAGTAGCTACTAAAATATTGTTCTACACTAAGTCTTGTCGCAATAATGGCGTCATCTGAAATTATTAATTTAGTTATCGACGAGGATACACCTCCATTTTCTCGGCAAGGGATAAAGCAAATTGAATTACATGGTCGGAGATTGGTCCCTATCAAGCGAAAGTTATAGGTACTTACAGTGATATCGAATGCGTATGAGAATAACATTACCTATCGACACCAAAATTCAAGATACCACTGACTAAATGTATGTCTTTAAAAGGTTTATACTAAATATTAAGGACAATGTTACTTACGTAGGTACACTAAGAGATAATTATTACACTTATGTAGTAATTATGAAGAAAATTAAATTTTAAATTAGGTAGGTACATAAAACCAGATACTCAAATACTAGATCTTGTAATTTGTTGCCAATACATTTTGGAGAGTGTGCGCAGGAACTGTTCGGTTTAATTCCCCCATCCCCGTTCCTCCATCGAACAACTCGACGTACGGCGAGCATCCACCCTTACGTCGTAGACGTCCCGCAGATACGAACGACAAGATTTGCGTCGTCATTCGTTATTCGTACTGCCAAGGACTGGAATAGCTTGCCTCCGTCGGTGTTTCCGCCTGTGTATGATGTGGGAGTCTTCAAGAGGAGAGTGAATAGGCTTCTATAAGTTAGTGCGTACACCATCTTGGACTTCATCGCCACTTACCATCAGGTGGGATCGTTGTCAAGCATTAACTTATTTTAAGTAAAAAAAAAAAAAAAAAATCGTATTATAATATTTTAAATTATCATCAATATCACAAAACTTTTTCGTTATTCTATAACAAACTCTTTCATTAGGTACAGCCTGACGAACAACGCACAGCTGAAACTGCTGAATTCAATAAACTAAAATTTGGCACGCATGTTCCTTGGGTAATGTTCCTACATTACACAACGAATGGATTTTTGGAATTTCATCTCTTAAGGGATAGAAAGGGCAATAAATTAAAACAATAATTACCTATACGCGGACGAAGCCGTGGGAGGAGGAAAGCTAGTTATGCTAGTTTATAGCTGCTTTAGCTTCTATTGGTCCTATGAAGACCCTAAATATCTCTTATTTACGGACATTAATCAGTATCATTTTTAAATAATATACAAGTAGGTATAACCTTAATATTTCTGCTATCAATAAAGCTAGTCTAGTAATGGTTATTTTAAGTAAAGTTCTGAATATGCTCCGAACAAAAGGGACAAAAACCACACACACCGCTAAGTACTTTCAATTTATTTCCTGCTCCAAAACACTCGTCGCAGTCATAAATCATACTAGCATACGTAAACTTGAGTAAAATAAACATCGTGCGAACTAATTAGTGTGCAAAATTCATGTGGGACCAAACAGGGTAGGAGTAATATGGGCGAAGTACAGTTTGATGTTGTGCGCACAAAATTAGGCAAGTTTAGGGCCAAAGTCGACCTCGGCCGTAACAAGTTAATTTAAACTGCCCCAGTAATTTGCACTGAACCGTGACACTAATTCAATTACTTTCAAGGTATGCGAACAACGCGTTAAAACGAATGTGTTCAAAAACTTTGCACACAATTGGTATCTTCATTGCTTCAGTATTTGGTTAACCAAGTTTAGTTCAGCACGAGCGGTTATCCAGCTGTTACCTCGTTGAATCTGTTTCCGTATCTGATGAACTATTTGCTATATTATCCCGTGCCTATGTCTTCCCATCACTATTACAGAGTAACTTAGTATTTTTAAACGTTGAATATTAACACAATTAGACCAACAAATTAATTGCACCACGTTAAATAATTATGTGCTTGAATATCAGTGATACTATTATTTAATTGCGTCGAAATTTTAACCAACTTCAAAAAAGAAGGAGGTTTCTAATTAAACCATGTAGGTACATGCTTTTTTATCTGGTTTCGTGGATTGTTTCGTCGTTTAGGAGCCAATTTTGATAATTCTTTTTTTGTTGGAAAATAAATATTCCAAGGATTCCGATGATGGCATTTCAGAGAAATCGAGGGGAACTTGCGAAAATTGTAGGAGCGACTAGTGGTTTGTTGATGTTTTCATTAAGTGTATCAAATTCAAATGTGTGTATTATGATGATAATGGTAATTTTGGGGTAGATAATTCCGTTAGAATTCTTCTTAATAGGTTGAAAGCTAGGTTAATTTATTATTTTATTTATCTTTAGAACCGCAACTTATCCTTGCGCATTACAAAATCTTTCTGAATTTTCAATGAGCGGTCGCCAGTTTCCTTCAGAAATTCTCTAATTACTATGCAATCTGTTTAATCCACTAGATTTCCGCTCCAATTCATATGCGTCTTTTTCATATTAAGGCTTCGTTCAAAAGGACGATTTAATTTAAAATTTTCCCACACTAAAAAGGTTATTTTGAAAATTACTCAATATGTTAAAGGGCTTGTACCTAATACGTTTTGATAATAGGTAACTAAAGATTTACCTATTGGAATATTCAATTCGAGTCAAATCGGATATACAAATGATAAGGATGCCAGGAAATAACATCGTCACATTCAGTTTCGCGTAAGTTACACAAATATTATGTAACTATCATGCATTGTGTTGAATATTCCGACGATGCATTTATGGATTTATTAAATTAAAGCAGCAAACGCGCATGTACCACTACCTTACTATTGTAAATAAGTGTGAGGACTTGGATAGGGAGTCTTAGTGATAGCTAGTCCTATTATTTTTTGTTAATAATATTATGTACTCAATGCATATGCCAACGTTGTTAAATAATTTAAAACGTTAAATTCGACTGTTATTTGCAGTTCCTTGTTATACCTATGTGAAAACACGTATGATAATTATTTTAAACATTTATGTAGTAAGTATGTGTTTGTACAAGAACCGGAAATATTTGCCGATAAAATTAAATATTTTTTTTATAAATGTTAGGAATAAGAAATCGTATTTCTCGGTCGTCCAGATGAATTGAGCCTAAAAGTGCACTCGACGTTAAAAATATTTATTACTCTCTTCTTCTGTCTCTTTGAAATTAAATTCAAAAGCACTTTATCAGTTTATAATTAATTTTCAACGAATGTGACTCCTTTTAAACGTTATCTACCCAAATAAATTTTTTGTAGGTATGAATACGTATGTACGTTCTTTCATTAACCGACTTCAAAAAAGCAGGTTCTCAGTTTGACCTGTACTATGTATGTTACCTGTTGTATGTATATTTGTGCACGATTATCTCGCGTTTGGTTGAACCGATTTTGATGCGGTTTTGAGCATAGTATTTATAAGACTTAGGAAAAGATTTTAGGCATATTGCTTGGCTGAACCGATTTTGATACGGTTTTCAGCATCGTGTTTATGAGGCTTAGGATAAGGATTTAGGAATATTAACCGCGTTTAACTGAACCGATTTTTACTTTTCAGCGTTAAAGTCGGTTCTATTTTGTTAAAAGTTATTTGCACAAATATTATAGTTTGGTAAAGTACAAATATTACCATACAATAATATTACTTAACAATAATACAAAAACTAATATTAATGCAAATGAGCAATACCTACTTTTTAGAATAAAGTGAGGGTTGAGTTGTTGCTTTTTGTATTAATATTACAAGTGGAAGAACATTGATCGAAGTTTGTTGCTTTCAGTGGAGCTATTGATAACCGCAGACTTCATCAGAGGATTATAGAACAACAACTTCTTTGACTGAACATTAATAACCGCATACCTATGTATACTTGGTTTATTACAGTAGTTTTTGGGCTAATATCTACCTACCTAATGAAAAAGTAACTAACTGTTATCATGATGTGTTTTTAAAATGGCTCAAGGAAACCGAACAATAAGAAAAAAAGTGCGCGAGAAAAAAGATTAAAAATAGATAGAAATTACCATTACATAATATAATCAAAATTTCTTGGCTACAACATTGAAAAATTAAAAATTCTTTCATGGACCCGAAAAATATCGCTACCGTTATACTTACAGTATACCTATAATATTATATTCTTGTCCTAGTAGAATCCTAAAATTACCATTAACTTAATTGATATGTCGAAGGACCAAGCAACGGTATAACCGTTAAATCAATAAGATGATGAGAGAATTATAATGAGACAAAATCTGATAAAAGATATTCAACAACTTCTCTGTGTGCTAACTTTTCTGCTTAAATTATAATCTATCTGAAGCTCCTTCAAACTTCAATCTTTGTTGAATGTTGAAAAAAAAGAACCTATTTTTCATAAATTTTTAATTTAGCCCAATCTTTGCTTTACTTTATCGCTATTCGGAAATCTTTTCTAATTTAAGAACAAGAAAGATCCCATTGTACATTTTAATCGTTGCCTGAAAGATTTTCTTTACAAGAATGCCCATTGAATGGTACAAAAATCGCTTTATACATTTTCAATTTTCACGCCCGTATTTCCATTTCACGGAAGTATTTCCGAGTCCTTTTAATTGAATTTTTTCACTTTGACAGGTATTGATCGTCCTGGGTTTCAATAGGTAGGTCCTGTTTTATTTCTCAAATAGGCGGATAATAAATGACTATGAGAGCCTTTAAAGCCTTTCGAAGTCTATAAATCACTGTAAAATCAAGGTTCCTACTTGGAAGTATCAAAATTAGAAGGATAACTAAATCCCTTTGAGAAACTTATTTTAAATCCTGCAGAAGCATTTCTTAAATATTATGATACAAAACTCTTTAGGTGTTGTACAATATCAACAACTATATTCTATATGTACCTATCTATAATTTACATAATATCAACAATTGGGTCGAAATATCTCCCTACAAAATAAATATTGTTAGTACCTACCCGTATCAAATATCTTCTTCTTCGTCGTTTCCTCATGACTGAGGGTCGTGGTCATCGTAAGTGATTTTCTCCACTAAAGTCCTCCAGGCTTTTCTGTTTTGGGAAAGTTGCATGGATGCGTGAATGGTGGATTTACACGCTTGTTTAATAGTATCGGTCCAACGGGTCAGTGATCGCCCTCTACTCCTCTTTCCTTCCACGCAGCCAACCACTATCAATTTTTCAAGATTGTCTGGTTCACGCCGGACCACGTGGCCGAAGTACTTGAGAACCCTACGCATGCATATAGTAGAGAGACGGGTTCGGATCTTGAGTTCCTTCAGAATAGATACATTGGTGCGATGGGCTGTCCATGAGATACCCAACATTTTACGCCAACACCACATCTCAAATGCATCTATCCTGTTCCGTACGCGAGACTTCAGTGTCCAGGTTTCGGAAGCATAAAGAAAGATAGAGAAGACAAGGGTATGCATAAGCCTTATTTTGACTTTTAGGCTGATTCCTCTGTTCTTCCATATCTTTTCCAACCGTTTTACTGCTGCCTTTGACATCTGCGCTCTGCGGATGACCTCTGGTTCACAATCCCCATCACTGGAAATCATAGAGCCGAGATACACAAACTGATCAACCGTATCAAGATCTTGTAGTTCGAAAGTTCTTTGCAATGTGTTAGCTCGGTCTACAAACATCAGCTTAGTCTTGCTTCGGTTTATCCGCAACCCGTATTCTGCGCTTGTGATCTCTACTCTTTGCAGAAGCTCGGTAAGTTCCTTTTCATTGGCGCCTATTATGGTGGTGTCGTCTGCAAATCGTAGGTTGTTTATTAGATGACCGCCTACACGGATACCCCCTTTCCAATCATCCAAAGCTCTGCGCATTATGTGTTCACCAATTAGGTTAAACAGTTGCGGTGACAGAATGCACCGCTGTCTGACTCCACGTTCTGTCCTAAATGGTTGCGATTCTGTCTTATCAACTAGGATCTTTGAATGACCTTCTAGGTAAAGATTCTGGACAAGAAAGGTTAGATGATCAGGTATTCCCATCTCTTTCATGACTTGAAACATCTTTTTCCAATTGATACAGTCAAAAGCTTTGGCATAGTCAATGAAGCAAAGAGCCATCGGTACATTAAACTCTCTACTTTTCTCGATAAGCTGTCTCATGTTCAATATCTGTTCCCGTATCAAATATAGATTGTTACTTAAGATACATAAGAAAAAACTACGTTTTCTAACATCGGCTTTCATTTTAATAACAACAGTAAACTTAGAGCTCAAATTGTCATGTCATGAGAATCATTCTCTCCCTTTAGCATAATTCAGACAGTTTTTCAAGCATTTCATTACCATGTCAATGCTCTATAAAGAACGAGTCTACTTGTTCTACTGAAAACAGCTGTATCCACATGTTATAAGTAGTTAAGTTAAGCCATCAAAGACACGTACTGCCGGTACGCTAAGTTTTTAGTAGTCGAGGCTGAACCTTTGACTAAGTTTCTAGTAGGTACGTATGAGTTGCACTGATCATAAGTTAGAAAAGTTGGAAGGAAAAGCTTCCGTTTGCTATTATTTTTAAAGTAGGAACAATAAAATTGAAAAGTTAGACTATACGAGTGAAGACTTTGCATACATGAAATGTTTCATATATAGGTTGATATTCTATGCGGATATCGTCCGAAGCTTGGCTTGCTCACAGCTCATGCATAAGATAATAAAATCGATTTCTTGGAGCTTATGATCCCAAACCTACAGTTATATAGCTTTGTTTGTAGTAGCATACTTCGATTCCCGGTCGGGGCAGCTATGCATGTGACCGATTAGTAATCAATTTTACCTACCAGAAATCCATGCCTATGAGTACACGCATATGAAACACAAAGCAATGTACTTAAATTTTCGGGTTACGGGAAAATTTTTGTTGTTCTATTAAGATTTTTTTTATAAAGATATAAATTTATTGTAACGAAAATCCCATTATAACCTTTATATTAACGTTCATCAAAGAATATCTATTCTTCATCTGTTTTCCGGCCGTGAAAAACCGTTTTCAAATAAAAAGCGATGAATAAAATACTTTTTGTCAGTCATTTCCTCATGATGCTCGAGTAAATTTAAATACACATATTATAACTACTGTAATCTATAATAAATACGCGAAACAAAAACCTTTCACCTTTGCGTGGACTGAGAAGTATGAAATTAGGCACATTTAGGTATACTATGTAGTTAGGTTATGTGTAGGAGAAGTGCAGAAAACTTATATTTTTCAATAATAGTGCTTATGGAGTACATTAAATCAATAAATAACATTAGGTACACACACATTAGTTACTCTATCTCTATTCACACTACCATACACGACGTATACATTTGTAACCAAGTAACAATATACCTAACCATAGTCGCCGTTTGACAGAATGAATCACGGCCGAATAACGACCCCAGATCAGGCTAGTTCTAATAAAAGTAATTATACTTATATTTCCACAGCGAACCTTATTTTTCCATTAAACAGAAAAATATACCGTCGCCTATTTATTTATGGTGTGTTAATTGAATAGGGTAAGTCCGGGGTAGATGGCCATACGGGAGAGTTGGCCAATCGAAAAAAAACATGGAATCCTTCACTTAATGTAGCTAGTAAGAGCTTAATTCGCTTTGCGTCGTGCTTAAGAGCTAAGATATAACAAAAATTTTACCGAAAAAAAATCAAAAAGTAAGGAAAAACCACGTTTATTGTTTTGTGTAGTGCAAATATTTCTTAGATGGTTCATGTTTTACATGAGTATGATGTGAGTTTCTTAGAATAATGGTGATTTTTGTTTTTGTTGATAAGTATACCAATGATGCTTTATTCTAACCTCAAAATTACTAGAGTTTTGTTCTGACTTGTTTGCATTTTATACATGGTCATCTCTCCCGGAAGAAAAGGAGAGATGGCCAATTGTAGTCGGTATGTGATGGCCATATAGCTAACATATACTCACGGCGTATAATGTCTGTGCGTGCTATCGCTATTCAGTATCAAATACCTAGATAAACCTTAAAGAGAACAATAAAGAAGAATAATTACAAAAAAGGGCCCATGGGGCAAATATCATTATTTGGAAAAGAAAATTACAAGAAATTGGTTGCTCATATCCATTCAATGCAAGCTAAACATTTGTAAATGAGCAAATAGAGGTAAGAACACTTTTGATTTTGGAAGAATATAAAATAAATGGTAGATGACATAAAGCAGAGAAAAGAATGAAGAAGAAGAAAACAATAAAAGTCTAAAAAGAAGAAATGGAAAAAAGAATGAAGTAAAGAAAAGGTGTATTAAGTCTGTCTGATAGTAGTGACGGAGTGCGATTAATGTTGATGAAGGTGAGGAATATGAAAACGATGATAAAAGGAAAAATATTGTCGCGGGTGTGATGAAAATTATTATACAACAATTCAGGTATTCAATTGAATTTAATGCAACATATTGTGCATTTTCATTTCATGAAAATTGTATTGAAATGTATTGATATGTGCCCGTGAAAATATCGCCAATTGAAAAAGAGGCTTATTAAGCATAGACTAACACCAAACCTATTTTAAAGCTAGTTATAAGTAATGGCCCTTAACCTCTAATACTATGGCCATCACACCCAGACACCTCGGGTGAGATGGAAAATTGCGATTTTTTTTAAATGAATATTTTAAGGTCATCTCATTAGAATTTGTTAATTTTGAGTTCAAAAACTTAAAGCTAAATCTTCAAAGTTTAATTGCAAATAAAATTTTATATCGTAATCTGTAAGGTTTTTTTATAACAACGCTTTAAAAAAACTATGGCCAACTACCCCGGACTTACCCTAATTATGTCCGTGCTTATCACAATAAAGAAAATAAAAGAGAATTGTTTGCGTGATTTTTGGGACACCGTTAGAAGTAGTTCAACAGTCAAAATTCAAATTGAACTTAAAGTTTTTTATCTCTTTTCTCAATTCGACCATAATATGCTTTTTCATTCGTGTTCAGGGATTTTTTCGTCGTTTATGACCCGATTTCGATGATTTTCTTTGTTGAGTTGAAAAGTAGATATGATAGCATCCTAGAGAAATCGAGGGGAACTTTCGAAAATTGTAGGGGGGACTAAAGTGTTTGAACATGTTTTTATTAAGAATATTTAAGCAATAAAATTTAATTAAGGCCTAGAATTGATCTAATGAATCCGAAAGACGAGAAAGAAAGACTGGCGAGTAGTTTTTGAGTTATTTATGTTTGTCGATGTTGAAGTCGGTTTTTTTGTAAAAAGCAATTTTTTAGCTTACCATCAATTCTCAAAGTTGTTTTTCCATCTTTTTCTAGGCATCTACTTGTGACATAAAATAACCTGTGAAAAATTCCATGCACGTTACCTTATTCTAGCTCAAAGCTGCGTTAAAACAAACGGACACTGAACGTGAAACGTTGGCAGTGGTCAATGCATTTGACGTTTATTCGAACGCTGTCGTGAAGTGGTTCGTTTAATTACTTTATGGAACCTGCACTACGTCTAAAGAAAACAAAAGCAAGTTGTGTAGCCTTAGGGTTCTGGCTTGCAGTTTAAACGTGTACACGCAGTCTAATCAACGTACATAACTTAACTACGCTTCTCTGGTACAGTTTGCGTCGTCAACTTCTCTATTTCATGCTTTACTAGTTAGGTAAAATGGTATTAGGGATATAATATTTGTGTTGTTGTATTTAATTACGTAGATAAATGTAAATGTATCGCAATATACGGATATTATAAAAATTACTTCTTTAAAGAATCTCTTTTGTTATTTATTAGGTTGCGAAATCCAACTTCTCGTTTTATTACTTGTCGATCATAAAGTCATTTATTTTAATTTTTAAACATTTTATTCTTTTAACACTAGTTTATCCGTATCGATTGCGGCCATTTACCATCAGACTTTTCCCATCAAGTTCTTTTTTTTATTAATTATGTGTAGGTTCATTTTAGAATAGTTACATACTCACATCGCATTGAAAATATCCAAAGATCTTTCACCAGACATCTGGCCTTCCATTCCTCAGGTTTCTTCCACCGTGCTTCTTATGACACTCGTCTAAAGCACTTTAATCTGATGTCACTAAAGAACCGTCGTGCATTACTTAATATCATATTCCTCAAAAAACTGATTTCTGTATATATAGATTGTAACCATTTATTACAAGATCCCTTATAAGATGTAAGATCCCTTACCATTACCCTAGGCATCCGATAACCGAAATCTTCTATATTCCACCAAGCCGAACTAACCTTCTCAAATATTCCCCTTTACCTAGAGTTTGTTTGCATTATAACGAAATATGTAAAAAAGTCGCTGATATCGATATTTTTCACGACACGTACCCAAAGTTTAAACAAAAACTATGTTCATATTTTCTTAAATGTAATTTGTAAATTCCTATATCACTGCAATTATTAAAAATTTATCTAAGCAACGCACATCTAATAGTAGTGTGTGAATGTTGTACACTCCTGTAACTGGCATGTATACCAGTTCCTTATTCCAATATTATCTATTCTAATATTGTTTCTGTGAATGTTCTGTGTGTAATGCTGTTGGGGTGTTATAAAAAAAAATACAATATTACCTGATGGTAAGTGGTTTCGTGGTATTGGGTGGTAATGCGCAATAATTTGGTAGAGGCTCATTAATTTTTATAAGAGTTACTAAATTCAAGTTTATTTGGGAAAGGAATATAAACTCAATGTTTAACAGAAACAAAGAAGTATAATGACTGCAGAAAAAACAATAAAGTTGTATTTGGTTCAACTCAGGTGCTCTACCATCCCAGAGGACTTAATTAAGCGCGTTAAGTGCCTCTTGAGCCTTTCAGTGCAACTCTTAACCAGATAATAACAGAGAGATAATGTCTATTTGAACGAGATTATTAAAGGGAATTAAAAAAATGTACCTATGTCATATTTTTTTCTGATTATCTTCCGTGAACAGACGGAAATTTGTAACGGATTAATTAAAATTTAAATAATGTGGTTTTATAGGATATTTTATTCTTATTATACCTAATACCATACAACTTATATAACTTCTGAATATTACCTTTTAAAAATATAAAGCGGATTTGTTGTAAAGTTGATTCCAGCGATACATATTTAATAGATGTTCAACCGGCATTCGAGCCGCGTTCGGATTTGGCAAATGACAGACAAATTGGCGGCCTGTGAACGTGACGTATGGCGGCTACACCTACTAGCCGTTGTTACACCACAGATAAAGTTAACACATAGTAGTTAGCTGTTTTTGCATAGGTTTTTTGTGTTACTTGAAGAAGTTTAAACGTATAGAATAGGTAGAGACGTCTTATTACGCATTTTACTTTATATAGGTATTTTATCCTGTTATAGGTATTCGTATTAGTTCCGCAATATAGCAGAGAAGCATTTGTTAGTTCTGGGGACAAGACTCCAAAACTCCTAATAGTAGAATTTCTGTATAGGTTTGATTTTCTCATTCTTTATATTTTTATGTTAATAGCCAAGCATCATCAGTCAAGAAAGAAACAGAAAAAAAGAAAGTACTGACTTTCAAGTTCCGAACAAGCAAAAGGGTTCGCACACCGTATGGTACCGTTAAAGTTAATGTTTGCTATCCGCGACCAATTTACTACATTAACAATCAGGACCAAAGCTACACTGTCCTTTCCAAAGAATGAAAAGACTCGGGAAATTTTGCCATAAGCTGTAAGTTATTCAATTGCCCACACCTGAATTTTCTGAATTCAGTCTATCACTTGCTAATTTTACTATCTGTCGAACTATGTTGACTTTTTAGTAACATTTTAGTTAACTTCACTTTAGTTTTTTTATTTAATAGTCATCAGTTAAAAAAATGTATTATAAAATGGCGCAGCAACCTTAACTATTTTTGATATCCTATGAATACAGTAAACCTACGGTCCATTGCGTTATTGTGGTTGTACTGTGATTGTGGAGCGTGCATTGCGTTTGATCGGCAACGCGGTTAAATCATCGTATTGTAACAGTATTTCACATTTTTCCTTTAAATAAAGAATCAGACAAATGCTTTGAGTTTTTTTTGTGTCAACATCAGTACTATCTGTACATTAACTTCGTTAGCAATTGTGAAGTATTGTGTATGTACTGTATTTATCTGTACAGACCTTTAGCTAATTTTACCATAGTAAAAGTTGCGCCCAATTATATAATATCCTCCCTATCTCTACCTCCCTATATATCATATCCTTTCCATTTGTACTTCTGTATCCACCACCTGAAAGGTTGCCTGGAAGAGATCGCTAACATAACGTACGTAATTTTGTTGCGCACTTCTAAAATACGTTAATACTGAACTTGACATTAAAATACAAATTAAAAGTTTAATAAATTGTTTCATGTTTATTTATGAAGAAGTTTACATAATGTTTACCAATTATGCTAAGTAAGTATAGACACCAGGGGGTTTGTAAAAATCTTCCTTGCCGGCTTTCTGAAGTACTTATTATACCAAATAGGTAACAAATTTATAAAGTTAGCTAATTAGGCGGGCGCTTGGCCGAAGTTTCACGTTTACCTCGAAACATTACGAAGTTTATGCTCCTGATTTGAAAGCACGGTAATCACTACTGGGTTTTAATAAGATTAAACTTACGTAAAAATAGTAATTTTCAATCATTTTCTACCTCGTCAATTCAATAAATAATTAAATAAAACGTTAGCTACTTGTTAGATTAATGTTAACCCCTAACTTGTGTCGTAATCCTGTGTTGACTTTTAACCAAATTTTTAATGCCTAACGATACCTAAATGTAAATTCGACCACAAGAGGATGTGTTGGACATACAATCATATATATGCATGACATTTTAGTTTCGTTTTTTCGTCTTTATCGGTTAACGGAATAGGTATTCCACTAGTGAATAAATAATAAGCACTTGCCTTTTGCCAGTTATTTTATGCCTCAAAACGTCAATCATGATTGTTCCGAGTTTATTCAGGCATGTTTTTGCATGGAACACACAAAGTACCTAATGGACAGTCTGACATGCGAGCGAATTGATAAGGGTCACATTTGATATGTAACTTAACCTAAAACGAAATTCCACTTTACTTTTAACATTCTCGCAAAAATTGTTGTTAAATTCTTCCAGGTTTTTGGCACGTTACATAATAAATATTAAATTATACACGAATAATACACGATACTTTAAAAATATTTAAAAAATATCTTCATACATAGGTATTGTGTAATAAATGTTAAGACTTTCGTATAGGTATATCTAAGTAAATACTCTAGTATTATTTTAACACCGACCGCAAAATGAACAGTTTCTTTTTGCATTATCTTTATATTGTTAATGTACGTTTCAAGTAACTCCTTAAATTTTATTAAAAATATAATATAATCTTAGCAACCCAGCGAAGATTTGCGAATATTTGAACTTAAACCGAGATATGAAGTTTAAGATAATTTACCTCACAATGTTTGAAATTTATGAGGATTTAAAAAATTAAGACATCCATACTAATATTATAAATGCGAAAGTCTGTCTGTCTGTCTGTCTGTGACGTTTTCACGGCTAAACCACCGGTCCGATTTGGATGAATTTCCTAATCAAAATAGTTAAAGACCCAGAGTCACACATAGGCTACTTTTTTTTCAAAAATCAACCCCTAAGGCTTGAAATAGGGGATGAAAGTTTGTATGAAAAATCTACGCCGCATGAACGATTTAGGTGAATTATCCCAGAAAGATAGTTGATGACGTACCCCCTCCCCCACTTCCTCCGTTCGCGATATAAAAGAATTCCACGCGGGCGAAGCCGCGCGAAATGCTAGTCTAGAATATTATAATATGAAGTTCTTACAGACTAAATTTTTTGTAGGACATATTTACAGGAAAGGGATCCAGCTCAGCATAATGCTAGCTGTCCGAGAACAGCTAGCGCTGATCTTCCGCTGGTCCCATACTGTGACAACATGATTGTCCAAGCAGCAAGTAGTGTTCCAAGGATATTTAAAAAATAAAATAAAAATATTTAATCTACGGTTTCACCACTTCTATGCACTGATCTATTTTATATAGTCTATGGTTCTGAATGTCTAATGTTATGAGGTAACGACCATAAATTAAATACACATTATTAAGAGTAACTCAAAAACTACTCGTCTGACTTAACTGAAATTTTTACGGGACCTCACCTAAAGCCACAGCTTTTGATAAAAAAAGAATGATCAAAATCGGACCTCTAAATAGTAAAATATGAGGTAACATACATACAAAAAAATTATTGAGGATAATTCGGAAACTACTGGTCAGATGCCGTTCTAGTTTATATGAGACTACAATGCAAGTACCAGCTTTCAAATAAAAAAAGAATCATAAAAATCTACACTCAGTAAAAAGTTATTAGGAAAAAACCATAAACACACACAGCTAAACATCCTTACACATTATTCAAGTTAATTCAAAACTACTCGTCAGATGTCGCTCAAATTTATATGGGACCATACCAAGAGCACCAACTGTCAAGAAAATAAAGAATCATCAAAATCGGTTTGCCTAACACGAAGTTATGGGGTCACAAACTTACCAACAAAGATAAAAAAAAAATAAAAAAAAGATCGGTGAACTATTTTTTTTTAACTTTTCTATTTGTGCATTTTGAAATACAGTCCAACAATTTTTATAAAAATTCATTCATAGTCCCTGGATTCCGAGGTTTTGCCATTTTTATGTCTAACGGCACTCCACTATAATATTAGGCATATTATATAATAACAATACTAAAATACATCAATGTATGTTCCGAAATGAATACACGAAGTTATAAAATCCAAATCCATACAAACGGCAATGCGGATCAGTAATATGGAACACTAAATTTGAAGTAATATGAAGTTATTGCTCATTCATTCATTCATTCGGTGCGTTTTAGTATTTATTTACAGGGTGAAATTCGATTCAACATAGGTTCACAATTCAAATTTTTTTAACATTGTCTATCAACATAAACGCCATACATTTATAGCCCCACGCTAGAATTTCCTGTGTCGTGGGAGCCGTGGACAACACACAAGACAAAGACACGCAGACCAAGAACGGAAATTTAAACGTATCATTCCACCGTTAAAGATTACGGCATTTGGGTCACCAATATAATAATTATTCTGTAAGGATATCTTTGACATCTCAATCTCGAGCTGAATCCGCGGTGAGATTTTGATTTTGTCATAATTTGCATACAGCGAAATGACATAGCTGAGTGAGCTTCGATACCAAATTTTTTTCTTACAGAATAGCCTTGCTGATCGCTGTTCGAACATGGATGATACAAGGAAACCTATTACCGGAGGTCTTCCTACGCAATAGAACCCAAGACAATCATAAGAATTTTTATATGTGGTTTTGATTTCTATAGTTTTATTCGTGTTAATTTTAGATACAAATGGCCTAAATGATTTGGGTGTGGTTTTCACAAATACTTACCTATAAGTATTGTGATAAAGTTCACTTAACATAGTAATAAGTGTTTGTTTAATTTCAATCAGTTCATAAACAAAAAAAATATTATCGGCAAAAGCAATCACGCTTGACAATTTCCGAATGTGGCAACTAAGGCACTTGTTTTCCGGACCGAAGCGAGGGCTGGTTGACTAGTTGAAAATATCCGTGAACATTTATTTACAAGAAATTTTCTATTATTTCATAAAGTAAATATATTTGCATTGGAATCACTGAATATCAATACGATGGAAGTAAAATAATATGCGAAATAACAACGTAAGTTTTAACTCAATACAGAAAATATTGGGATAAAAAGTTTATACTTACGTACAATATTAAAATAGTTTATATTTAATTTCCACCAAGTTGCGAGCTGCTTAAAGTTTCAAGTTGTTTCAATCATCTGGAAGGTGCTTTAAAATTCGTAGTTGTTTGGTACAAAAAGTTTTTATAACTTGTTATTTAGACACAACAAAAAAGCGATACGTACACACACAATGAAAAAATATGCCTAAAAAAAGTGGTTTCTTTTCTACTACTATTCTCGGCTTTTAAATGTTTCTAATAATCTTGGTTCAAAATTGAAATTATATCAGGTTAGGGTTTTAATTCTGATTCTGATTTTGGGCACGGATCTCTAATATGATACTGCCATCATAACTGTGGAGTGTGCAATTACATCATTAATTATAACAAACATGAAATGTCAAGCTTTATTTTGATTATATTATGCTTAATATTCCGTCCATAGGTAAATGTTATTGTATCTAAATTAGAATTCATTAAAATCAACATAAATTATAAAGCTAGCAAAATATTTATCATCAAATTCCCTTTTCAGTGGTAGATATGTGGTTATTGGTTTAACCCGATAATGCCGTTAAAGCAATACGAAAACATTTTTGGTTTAACCCGATAATGCCAGTGTACATGTACATATTTTTACACCGTCCGTTTATACTTGCGGCTAGTACACAGTACACCGTATTCCGTCGAGTCAGCGTGACAAGCGCGCGCGCGGGGACACGTCACGTACGGTGCGTCAATTTATCAGCTATCAGCCGATACAGGCCCATGTATCAACGCAGGGACACTGTCGGATTTTCACATCGTCATGATATAGCTGATACGAACCTTTTCTGACCTTTTTGGTTTAGGATAAAAACTAAGTTACTTATCATCAATTGGTATTTAGTAAGTATATAAAATCCTTATATACTCGTAACTTTTATTTATACCTACCATTAATTGATAAACTCTCGTTTCTTATTTCTTACCTAATGTTTACTTTTAAATGAGAGTTGATAATGAGTACCTAATAGAAAATTGAAATACGCTACGACCATACTATTCAACCGATAAATGAGATTTTACGCATAAACTTTTAGAATTAGTAGGTGCCACGTTTATCACGTCTATAAAAGTAATAGTTTCACATTTATAATATTTAAGAGGTTTTAGATAACGAAGCCATTTAAGAAGATTTGTTATTTTTGCCTAATATGTAAACTAGCTTCAAAAATATTTTGAGTTGGAGCCATCTGATAGGATATCGTAAAACTTAGTATAAAAATATTCAAATGAAGGGATTATTAAAGTGTTCGTTATACCGATAAAAATCTTCCGATAATACTTCGCAGGTAGTGCCACTGCTAACTTAGCTGACAGGTCCATTAATTGTTACCTATACTTAAAATTCTATATCGTCAAAGGTAAACATTCGTTGTTGGGCTGGCGTAAAATATTCAAGAGCAATACTTAAAATACATGAATACAATAACGGCCGTAATGGAAATTTTTTCCCCCTTTTTTGCAGAACGCTAGATATGTCAGAGCCTTGAGGTGATACCCCAGAAGGAAATTCTTTCCACTTTCGGATGGATGTGGCAACAAGGCAACAATCAAAAAAAAAATTCCATGAGCCCAATTGTTGTGGATTAAGTGTCGTGGAAACTTACATCTTTAAGAGTGGTGTAATAATGGATTACTTATTATATAATTTGAAGTAGCTTAAACGGCCGGTGTTCAAACCACAAAGCTAAAAAGGTATCTTATTTCAACATGAACCATCGTAGGTACCTACTAGAAATAAAATAATATTTATTTCAAGTTCATGATATCCACTCAGAACAAAGAAGAAATAATATAAGAGAAACAATTCAGAATCGTCGAAATGAGGTTATATCAACTATCAAATTAATGTCCAATATAGTGGCAACCTGAATCAGCATGATTCGTGATCGCGGGAAGCGTCACGTACGAGCCCCGTCAATTTACTCGTATCAGCCATCGGGTTGTACAGGTACAATATTGTACAGGTTCAATATGGTACAAGTTGTATTACTATAATATGCAGGTATTAATTAAATATTTATTTCAGATCATGGCTATACGGGATAGATTATATTATCGCATGCTTAATATGCATGCATATCTATAGACCATCTAGATATAAAAAAAATGATCAAAAGATTTAAAGTATTTTTACGCTTTTTTTCTTATGAAGTTTTCACATAATCTTATAATATCAGTACAATTGTACCGCCGTCTCTTAATTTTTGTGAAAAATCCTACACATTAGAATTTTTAATGAACTTATTATTTCCCTCTTGGGGTTGAAATTTTTGTTCAAATTTATATTGAACCCACCCAAAGTTGTACGCCATTAAAAAAATTAAGATCGTTTTACTGTTGGTGAAGATATCGCGTAACATTTCTGCCTTTTTACTTTTTTAATTATTTAAAGTCGGCCATTGCGTAGCTGTATAACCCTTTCCCTTTTCTAAACTTGGTTAAAAATGCAAAATTTGGAGTGTCGTTGCTTGTCTGGGTTTTTCACATACTTATTTTTATAAAGTCGTAACACGTACAGGAGACATTTTACTCACGCATAGTATACGAACTGCTGAAGTCTACGTACAAGAATGGAAAATAACATCACGGCAGATGAATAATCACATCGACATACACAAATAACTATCTACCATCAAGATTAAACCTAAATAGAACAGACAACAAGACTTCAAAGCGGAGGCACTGGGTGCCACAACCTTGCCTTACGTTTAGCAGACCTATTACCACTAGCACTTAAGATCGGAATCTATACCAGGATAGATAAAACGCTAACACACTTTCGCACTAGGATTTCCTATTTCGCGGTATGGAAGGCACAAATGCATCTCAAATACGTACGACTAATCTAAAATATTTATTTGACATGAAACACCTATTTTTGTTTTATATAAATATTTGCCCCGGCCGGGAATCGCAACCAGGGGCCTTAGTTTCGCAAGCAAAGCCTCTACTAAACAGGCTACCAGCTCGTGATACAACCTTTTACTTATTGAAGGAATGTCGGTAACAGTTACAATACAAAAATTGTACCTGCGCTCCTATATTTTTGCGCAGCAGCTTTGTTCAAAAATTAATTGAATAATTTACTGAGCAATCCATCAGAGAGCAGTAACGTCAAGCGCGACATTTATTCGAACAACAGTGAGTTGAACAACAAACGGGCAATAGGACAGATTTCCCGCGAGGCCACTGTATTACGACTTTCCATGGCGGAATGAACATGCGGACGCACAACGAATTGCAAATTATAAAATACGTTATGGCGTTATTATATTCGTATCTAAAATTTTATTAATGTTTTTTTATCAAAGTATAAAACAAATATCTTTTAATGTTTACTTTTAATAAAAATAACTAGATAAAAAAGTAAGAAAACAATCAGTCGTGTTATTGTTAAGTAGCAATTTCTTCCAGACAATCTACGTAGGGGAAAGATATGAGGACAAAGATTTTTGGTACAAAAATTTTTACCCTTTAATTTAATAAAAAGTATTAAATAAGGAATGTCTGTTAATAACGTTTTATTGTTTTTGCCAAAAATTTTCTACAACCGTTGCTACCGTACGTTCGAGGAACCAGTCCCTTCAAAAATCTCTATTAATTTTAACAAATTATGTTATTCCGATGTCTAAGCTATATTACAGCAAAGTTTCATGAAAATCCGTTCTGTAGTTTTTACGCGAAAAGTAACAAACCCACACACACACTCACTCACTCACTCACATACATCCTTACAAACTTTCGCATTTATAATATTAGTAGGAAGTAGGATGCATCATTAATAAAAGTTGTATTTGAATAAAATCAAAGAAGGTCCCCGTGACTCATTTGCTAATAATTCCACAAACTTTTTTCTCTTAAGCATAATTATTTATCTATACAAAATAATAAACTTCAAAGCGATAATATTGGAATTGAAATTTCAAAAATCAGAGTACCCAAACACATTTTTAATTTGTGGATAAAATGAAAATACGGCTAATGTATCAACAATGCCTTGGCTTCCAATATCTTTTCTCGACCCATTAAAGAATTGTATGGATGTGTAAACAAGCCCGGTGAGGCCTTTATTACCACCCGATAAGTTAAAAGTCTCTGTTTTGCATGGCTTCGTAAATACGGCCCATAAACACCGGCATTTACATTATTTGCTGACAGTAAATGTCAAATGGAAAGTGCAACGCCAATTCGATGGGGTAGTTAGACCGTACTGCGACGATTATTTTTAATGTTTTTTGAATTTAAATCGTTATAATGTTTGCTGTACTTGATGTTTTTAAATAAATGATGATTTCAAGAAGCACTTTCATGTAAAATAATGCTTTAAAGTACGCACTGAAATAATTGGACTTATTGAACTGTTTTGTATTTTTATAGTGGTGGTTTTTTTTTTCTCTCTCTTTATTTTTGACTATGTCACCCTCATAAGTTAACTCTAAATTACAATGATACTTAAATTACATTATACTACCACATTTTATATTACTTGATACACTGCTTATATAATTTGATCAGTATTTTGGCCTCTTCGGATAAAGGAGAGGCCAAAATACTGTTACAGGTTCCTACATTTTTATTCCCAAACAAATTGGTATTATGTCTAAGCTCTTCGTTCCGGACACATTCCATCAACACATGGATAACATCCTCCTGGGTATTACACTCCGGGCAGTTCGGTGAATCCGAAATGCGCATTAGGAACTTAAACTTATTTGACGGTATATTTCCAGAACGAAGCCGTAATAGTGTTGTAGTATCCCTACTGGTATGTGGTTGGTCAAACCATGGGAAACGGAGTGGTTGGTGTTGAATCGTTTTATACCAGATACCTTTTGTAAGCGATCTCTCATCGAAATACTCGCGCCATAAATCCCTACAATCCATTTTGGCCTCACCCAATAGCTCACTGTGCACTGGCAAACACTCATATCTAATGCCATCGGTAATAGCTTCTCTGGCCGCTTGGTCGGCCTTCTCATTTCCTGTTATCCCTACATGCGAAGGTATCCATTGAATTATCACCTGTTTGTTTAAAGAATTTAATTTACAGATAGCTTTCAGGATTGTGTAGGCTATCGGAAGCCCTCGTATTATCGAGGGCAACCGAGCCAAATGTAACAGGGCACTTTTGGAGTCTGACAGAATAACATATTTGTCACCTTCTAAAGTTGTCTCGTATGATAATGCTTCCGATATAGCGATAAGCTCACAGTGCATTATAGATATATTGGCAGTGATATTAAATTTCAAGCTAGTATCAATCTGAGGGTCATAGAAGGCAGCTCCAAATGCCATTTTGTCCTTTGATCCATCTGTATAAATCCTATAATAATTATTGTATTTACAATTTATATATGTATAGCAATTTCTACGCAAAGTTACAGAATTTACTTTTCTTACTGAAATTACAAGGTCATCGACCATTTCACGAATATTTTTGTGTATGTCATAGCTGCTAATCCAACTGTTAAGGTAGAACATGGGAAGCTTAGATTCTGAATATAACGAGCGTCTACAAAATTTTCTATGGATTTCTATTAATAGGGGTAATTTCTTCCTGATCCAGTACTCTTCTAGACAAAATATGCTCAATTCGTCTAAGACATTAATAGTTACATTATTATGAATAGACCTAGATCTTAGCCAGAACTTACAAGCAAGGTATCTTCGGCGAACGAATAGAGGCTGCAGACACAATTCACTCTCCATAACATGGATTGGACAAGACTTTAAAAATCCACCAACCACTCTCATTGCCTGGTTTTGTATCTTATCCAACTTATACAAATTACTTCTAATACTATTATCAAATAAAATGCTACCATAATCTAATCTGCTTCGAATAAGAGCTATGTAAAGACGACGTAAATGTTTATGATGAATACCCCAATTAGACCCAGCCAAAACTTTTAAAATATTTAAGAATTTATATGTTTATATGTTTTTTATCTATAAATTATTTGGCTCAACGCTGACATTCTTCTTTCAAAATCCGATAAAACCTTTCTGTATCAGATGCGCAATACAAAAGGAGCCAAACGACGAATCTTGTGCTAAATGTCAGCTGTTGCAAAATAATCGAAAACCTGCGCATATTCAAATTCGGAGTATATTCCTCTTTCGGTTATACGGCATGTGCTGTCTCTTTGTAAGCGTTCTGTTTCACGCGAACTTTTTTATGGAACTCCAAAAAGAGTCAGTTCTCTTTCGATGCCCAACGGTTTTGTTTGCGCACCAATAACAACGAAATCGTTGCCGTGGCACCGATTGGAGTTGGGAGTTTTTCAGATTTTTTGCCCACATAAAATTCCAGGAATGGAACAGCGAAAGAATTTTTAAAAGGTGTACAATTACGCCTGACTAACGAGGCTCGGAAATATTTCACATTGGTAATTCTGAGTATTTGTACAAAAAAACATTTTGTGATTTGTACTTTGGAGAGTATTTTGGAAGCGCGCATAGCACGATAGGTTATGTTCATTGAAATTGCTTGAAGAATTGCAGACGCGGTTGCTAATTGAATAGATGGTAGCTAAGGTCACAATTTCTTGAGTATTTGTACGCTACAGAAGGCATTTTATAGCACCATTTCTATTTTAAACAGCATCAATCAATATCTGGATCGTCATAATCGTCATCTTCAAGACGGTATAAGAACTTCTGACCATGGGTTGCCCACAAATACATTAAATCCGCTTTAAAACTATCGAGGAGTTCGTTTTAAGCCATCAAAATATCGAGAGGACCCGTGCCATACTATAAGCCGTTGAGCTGAAATCGGTGAATCATTTTGATTCAAAAGCTTTCGATGAACTTGTCACTGACATACGTCGATGTAAGTGGTTCGAACAAGAGATTCTATAATACGCTCAAGTCTTCCGTTTATAGCGGACTCGAGGAATGGCTGTTCTAGTAAAAGTTTTGTGGTTGCGACAAGAAGAAAAGTGGCGACATTAATCTGATCTCCGCAGCTAATAGCTCTCGAATGCGGAGGTCGGCGGTGCACCGTATAAGGGATAGTTCTAGCAGAAACTGGTCTCTCGCATCGCAGTATAATACACAACTTTTTTGAAGTTACTTCTTATGGCGCATTTGAGGTTCTAAATAAGAGAGTATTTTTATCATGGGACTGATATACTTTTGGAAGATAGTTATTTAAGCAGTTATGTACCTACCTACATACCTAATATAAACATGTGTGAGAATGTGAAAGAATTTCAACATGATAAATTTGAAAGGTTTTTTTTCTAAATATCGTGTTGGAGTACTTAAGTAAGTACAGCCGGAAACTATTTTGATAAGTTTTACCTTATATCTATTCATATTTACAATTAATTTAGGTAGAAACGTAGAAAGTCAAACGAGTCTAAATTAAATAATGATGGTTGAAATAGGATCTACATAAAGGACCAAAAATATCAAGTCCCTATAATATTCATCAACTAATTTAATTCACTGCTCTTAAGCTCTGATGTAAGACACAGAGAACCCTAAAATAGTCACACTAATCTTATATCTGCAACAAATAGTCCCCGAAAGTGAAGGACAAGGGTAATGCACCGTGAGAGGAATACTTCAAGCGGAAACTGAGCGGTCAGCGCAACATTCACGTTTATACTACTTGGTACCGCCCATTTCGAAGGGTCTCAGAACATTGTACAAAATAAAAAGCTTTTGTGAGCTAGTAGCAAATGGTGTTATTAATCTTATTAGTTACATAACGTAAATAAAACATAGCTGACTAACATTTCAAGCACCATTTTGTTATTGAGTATAAAATGAATAATGCCCGATAGAATTTTTTAACGGCGTTATCAGAATCTTGAAAAAATCTATCTTCCCAATTTATATTGCTCAGTTTAGATACGCTACATTACAAAGAATATTTATGAAAATTTTCATGCTTCTAGGCGAAGACGGAGAGATGTATGTTAGTCAGGCAATATTGAGAATTTTATTGAGAAACTAGATACTTACGAGTAGGTATATGAAGACATCAGACTTTCAAATTCGTTTTGACGATCACAATTTCCTTGATAAAAGGTGATTTACATTGTAACAGCTGCAATAAAATATATTTGTTATTGGCAATTTATTATCCTGGTTATATCCTCATTTAAAAAGAAACAGAAACTAGAGAAATGGTGCCTTTAGCCTTGAACTCCTCAGCAAGCTCTTCTAAGCAACGAATGAAGGCAATGCGCCGTGTGAAGAATAACTCGAGCGTAAACTCAGCGCTCACAGCGCACAGACTCGTGTGTACAAGCTAATACCTAATTCAAGCTCTTTTTGTGAATAAAAATTTAACGTGAATATTAAACGGTACAAAGGGTTTGGCTTAAAAACTTTTGATTTGTTTTTATTTTATTTGTTTCATACTTTTGTAGGTGTAATGACACCTAATGAATGCATTACGACGACTATAAATAATAATTGCCTCAAACTTATTTCGTGCTAATTAGAAGGGGAAATGAGAGTGGTAAATCATTACCTTCTATATATCTCTACGCAGGAATAAAGAGAGAGGTCACCCCACTCATCATGAAATCTCGAAAACCGCTTACCGTTGACTTATAAAGATGAAGTTTAGCACGGGGGTAGTTTGTAGTTGGTAGACATCCGCTTTGAACGGATTTTGTCATACTACATCCCTAAGAGGGTCAAATAGGGGTTGAAAGTTTGTATGAAAGTCCGTCAATTGTATAGCGCGTGTTATGAAAATTGGTCTTTGGGATTTTGGTAACAAATAATGAAAACCTGTGTTAACGTTTTTGAAAATCAACCCCTAGGAGGGTAAAAAGGGAGTTAATTTACTCAATTAAACACCGCTTGTTATTAGGCGTAAAAAGTAATACGTACAGAAGGTTACAAACACAAAAAACTATAATTATGATCATTTAAAAGAATCTAGCAACACAAAATGATTTTTTTATTATTTTTTGCTTCTGATTTATATTTTAAATTTAACACTATTATTCTACGACGATACATAAAGCTATTCCGGAGCCCGACAGCAAACTCTCGAACGCGGTGGATGAGGGTAATGCAGCGTGTGAGGAATCTGTCGAGCGAAAACTGAGCGGTCACGGTGTCATACCTACTGACTTTTGATTCACTTACGAGCAAATTCAGCAAAAATTTCCTATACAATTTTAAATTGTTTAAATCCCATGAGGTTCATTTTTAAAATTGCATTTTTTGTAACCAAGTTCTTTAACGTGGCTTGCGGTGATGTTAAATTGTAGAAATCGTCTATTTATTTATTTATTTTTATTCTTTATTGCAACCTTAGATAAAAGGAATACAAAGGGCGGACTTAATGCCAAGAGGCATTCTCTACCAGTCAACCCTGTCTACTTATTATTTAAAGAATATCCCAATAGGATAAGAGGCACTGTGAGCATTAACGATAACGGCAAAACTTCATCAAATTTTTCATGATTCTAGTTTCCTTTGCTCATGATGGAACTTGCTGACAAATATACCTATTTTATTTATTTATTTATGTTGCCTGAAGGGAAGATGGTCCACGTTATGTAAAAGTGGTTACTATCAAAGATTTGCAGCATAAGAAAAACCATCAATGCTTTGTTAACCGTAAACCACCCTAGTTCCTAAATTGGGTCTTGTTCTAAGTCGGTCACAATTGCCATGGGCGGCAGCGGAAGGGTGGTGCTGCATGCTCGTCTCGTTTGCTACCTTAATTCAATACAAAAAAAAATTATATCGTTCCTGAAGAACCCCACATAATTCCAAAGCTTACCTATATACGAAGGAAAATAACTAAAAAACGTACTGTGGACGTCACAAATTCAGCCGATGGTCTTTTTGTCGGCATTTACAATTAGTAAAGTTTCTCTTTACAGAGATGGCTGGGTTTTAAAACCATTAAATTTTATATTTAACGGAGCTTCTTCGTAGCTCGTAACGTCTTTTGTATGTATAAAATATTTTGTTTTTATTTCTGACGACTGATCTGCTGATCAGTTATATCGGCAGTAACATGACTATACTTAATGTACTTAACCGTAGCATTAAATCCACGGTGACCATTTAGCAGATTGAATAGCAATGCTATTTTTATTTGTTAATTGACTACTATCATAAAAATGTTAAATAAACGTTGTCACATAATTATATTAAACTTCTTTTCTTCATTGGGTCAAGTTTGTTCACCGTGTTTGAATGAACTGTCACTTAAACAGCGAAAGTATGAATCAGTTAGATATAACTGAAGTAAATGTATAGCTTTGTCGATATTTTAAAAACATCATAAGTAGGTGGTAATATTGGTTTTCGATGGTGAACGCATACCATATTTTTTATGATCGAAGGGCGATAACTCGCCCGGAAATTGATTTTGAAATTTATTACCTATTCCGGAAGAGCGAAGATCGAAAATATGAATTATGGATTAATGTAATTAAATTCGAACCACGAAATTATGGGCGGAAATTACGTAAAAGTGTTGAACCAATTATAAATCAGAATAATAAATTCATAGGCACGAGTCTGACGGAGTTTTTAATAACTTTGTATTAGCATTGATTTCTTAGATTACCTACTCTTAGTAAACTAAATAAAAAAGTGTCATAATATCTACATTTTCATCTTTTTCCTAGACAACATGTAGGTACATATTGTACCTACCGTGCTTATACTATACTCGTAATTACACAGAAGTACCAGTCAAAAGAAGAATAGTTAGAAAATTTACATAACCAGTTAGGTACCACAATAACAGAAACCTGTTTAACAAAGATTTATTCTTTAGAACTTAACTTATTACACGTAAAAATTAATTAATAGTCTCTTAGGAAGCAAAGTATACTTTGGTCCCTCCCTAATTTCGCTCAGTACAAAAATTATTACATTATGGGGCCTGAAAATAATTTCATTCATTTGTGACCGTTACACTGACCGCAGAAAATGCGTATTTGACACATCCATTATTGCTTCTAGTTTTAAATTGGATCGGATTGGTGCAATTGATTAGAACCGGGTTAGATTGCGTTACGTGCGAGTAATTGCTCGGGCTCCAACGACCGGAACGCTGCAGACCTCACTATTCTGTTTTACAACAATAATATAATTATTGAGCAAAGTTGCATAATATTTAATTAAATTGTTAATCGTTAAATGTTTGCTAAGTAGCTTGACATCTTCATCGAATCGGCTTATATTATGTGAGTTATGATCCGCATTTATTTTGACGATAAAAGAAATATGCGTGTGTGTTGTGGAATACTCGGTTGGAACCTTACGAATACCTGGCTTGGCACCCTATTGACTGAAATTAATAAAATTAATTGACTAATTAACGCGTATTTATGACTTGGCTCAGCTAGTAGATTCTCATTTACATTTCCATTTCCGTCACGCAAAAATCTTACACTTTTCATTTTCTCTGATATCTTCCATCCGTACAATAAGGAATTTCGTGCCAAAAAACATGGCAACACTGCAAGACCGCAAGAGCTATGTTATATAATGGTGTTTATGCTATTAACTGCTAAGCTACTTAATGTAAATGAAGGCCCATTAACTGTTATTACGGACTTCAATGCTTATGCTACTAATTACTGCGCTACTAACAAGCAGTGATAGCCGAGTGGTTTCAACATTGGGCTCCCTGAATCAAACACAATTCTCAAAATATGTGAGTATTTAAAGAGGTACTTAACAAATCCTTAAATAGAAGTTCCCCATTCCATTCGCGCCATTCAAGGTATCCGTATAGACGGATGCAATCACTCGTCGACACCTTATCGTCAGCTAGTTAAGCGTTTCGCTGATTGCTGGATTGAGTTATAAATCTCCTGCGGCACGCGATCCTCTTTTCAACACGAGCATAGGGCGAAACAAGAAGTGGTTTATCTATTGTGTAATTTTTATTCATACGGGAAATAAACGAGTACGATCTATTTAATGTTTATTGGTTGCTATTACACAGGTATATTCTTAACATTAACTAGATTTAGGTGAAATACTTACTCACTTTGCTTAGTTTTGGTATTAATAAAATAGTTCTTGGTTATTTTAATTTTTAACCCCTTTTTTCTTTCGTCATTAGTGAATAGATGTTGGAATATATCCTAGAGATAGACGACTATCGACGAACTTTATTTTTATTGAGGATTAAGATGGATGGAGCCCTTAACACCTTTAAGTTTCCTATTAATTATAAAAGTGCCACTCGCCTTCACTATATTTTGTCATGTTAAAGCATTTTGCTTACCAAGAGCTTGCTGATCGCTGCATTAAGATATCTATAAGCTTAGTTACAAGAAAAGGGTGCGGGGGAAATCCTAAGATATATAGTATCATAATTCTTGACATAGGATACTGGTCATTGCTCATTGGCTCTTATGTATCCCCCCATTTGAGGTTATATCTCACTGTAATGCCTATTTACCTAAAGGTACGAAAAAATTTCTTGCAGCTTCACGCTACTGTAAGGCGGTGTCCTATAGGACTCCTACGTGAGCGATGAATACGACGCGACGCGAAGTTGCGATTCTGACGTACGCGATCCAATCAACGGTCACCCTACTTGCGTCCTATGTGACAGTCTGTCATTGTCGCGTGTCACGTAGCATCGCGTCGTGTTGCGTAGGGTCGCGTCGTATTCGTCGCTCACGTAGGACACCCCGTTAGAGATTCAATGCTGATGAATGGTTTTTTATGAAATTTGCTCTGAATAATATTTTTATTAATATTTTAAAAGATACTAGATAGTAATACAGAAGCGAAAGGTTGAATAAATTTAGGTTGGTAGAGACCTGCTAAGAACGGATTTTGTCATTTTAGACCTACAAGGGAGTAAAATAGGGGTTGAGTATGTTTGAAAATCATTCAAAACTAACTACTATTTGGGCCAAGCCGCAGGAACCAGCTAGTTACAGACATATGAATTCAAAGTCTCCATTGTTTTTTTTAGAATATGGGTACTAAAGGATCGTTTGCGAAACGAAGCGAGGGTGGGTTTAATAGTTCCATAATTATAAGGCAAAGGATGATTAAGAATGTATTGGGTTACAACGGTTAATGCTGGCTTCAATTGTTAATTCTGAAACTCGATATCCACCCTTTCGACCGAAATGTTAGGGCTTCTTTGTGACAGAAATAGTCTAATGGGGCTTCCTTCTCAATTAAGTTGTAAATTGATTCGTTGACGCAGAAATTGATTTTTAATCAGAAATAATAAATGCACACACACTCATGCAACTGCGCTAGGATTCCATGGGTGGCGTGAATGGGATATCAATAATACCCATGTCTCATTAAAAATATTTATCTATCCCATAATATGTCTGCCTCGACCGGGAATCGAATCCGTAACCTTTCGCTTTTCAAACAGGGCCACTACCAACTGGACTGCGGCCCGTCTATATGAATTTGCTGATGGAATAAACGTTGTCAACATAAAATAATTTTATTGACTGTTTATTAATACACTGGCTTCCGCCCTCGGATTCGCACGCATGGATTTCGTTAATAAAACTTTACCTCCATTACTTTTTTATTTGTTAACCGAGTAAAACGAAAAAAAAGCACTTAATGTTACGTGAAGCTCAAGACATAATCCTGAAAACTGCATTCAAAGCAGATAAACCGTTTCTGAGATAAGCAAACAAACAGACACAATGAAAAACATTGATTTGGATTCACTTGCTTAGATACGTATAAAGGACCTCCATTATGAATTTTTAATGTTAACTGTCATGTACATAGAGCGATCAGCTACACTTTTATTATATTACTAGCTGTTGCCCGCGGCTCCGCCCGCGTGGAACTCAGTGTGTCACAAAGTTTTTCTTTCGTGAATCCCGACCCCGCGAGAATTCTAAGATAAATAGTGGCATATAATATATATTGCTCCACACAAATTAAGAACAGTTGATTTTTTAGTCACACCGCACAAAACCCGTTATGTACCAGGTAGGTATAAAAATACTTTAAGATATAAACGTCAAGTTTTTTAATTCCAAACTTTAGGCATAAGTTTAGGCAGTTTTTCATTCGGGTGCCAAGACATAAAGACCAGAAGCGATCAGACCTCGAGAAAACAACTTAAAGGTCTTGAGAAATAGAGCCGGTTCGATTCCCGATATGTAGATATCCCGATATATAGATATTAATGAGCCCGTTCACTTACTTCACACGTTACTTCATTCGTTCATGTGAGTTTTTCCCGCGTAAATCTCGATCCCGCGGGAGGTGTGGAACAAACAGTAGCTTATATAATGCTCCATAACCTACTCTACGTCCCTCTGAAATCCCATAAACATCTAAACACACGACCTCGTTCCCGGGGATGAGTTGTTACCGCGTGAATCCTGAACCTCGTGAATCCTGATCCCGCGGGAATTCCGGGATAAAACGTAGCCTATAACATATAGGCACACAACTTCCTCTATCTCCAAGTGAAAGTCCCATAAAAATGTTAGCTCGCGACTTGGCGCATAGGAGATTTTCCCGTGTGAATCATGATCCCACGGGAAGTCCGGAAGAAAAAGTAGCCTAATACATTGCTCCAGAACCTCCTCTACCTCGCAATAAAAGTAGCATAAAAATTTAAGCCCGCGCGTTCGCACATAGGAGTTTTTCCCGCGTGAATCCTGATCCCGCCGGAATTCCGGGATAATAAGTAGCCTATGTGTTGATTTAGAACCTCTTCTATCTCCTAATGAAAGTCCCATAAAATCTAAGCCCGCAACTTCACGCATAAGAGTTTTTCCCGCGTGAATCCTGATCCCGCTGGAATTTTGATATAATAAGTAGCCTATGTGTTGTTCCAGAACCTCCTCTATTTCTTAGTGAAAGTCGCATGAAAATTTAAACCCGCGCTTTTGCGCATAGGAGTTTTTCCTGCGTGAATCCTGATCCTGCGGGAATTCCGGGATAAAAAGTAACCTATATATTATGTTACTTCACAACTTCCTCCATCTCCCAATAAAAGTCCCATAAAAATCTAAGCTCGCGACGCGACGTGGCGCATTGGAGTTTTTCCCACGTGAATCCTGATCCCGCGATAATTCCGGGATAAAAAGTAGCCTATATGTTGCTCCAGAACTTCCTCTATCTCCCAGTGAAAGTCCCATAAAAATCTAAGGTCGCGACGTCGCGCGTAGTAGTGTTTCCCGCGTGAATCCTGATCCCGCTGGAATTCCGGGATAATAAGTAGCCTATGTGTTGCTCCAGAACTTTCTCTATCCCCAGTGAAAGTCCCATAAAAATCTACGCCCGCGACTTCGCGTATTGGAGTTTTTTCCGCATGAATCCTGATCCCGCGGGAATCCCGGGATAAAAAATAGCCTAAATGTTGCTCAGGAATCTCCGCTATCTTTTAGTGAAAGTCCCACAAAAATCCGTTCAGCCGATCCGGAGATTAGCGCGCGCAAACAGACAAACAGACAAACTTTTTTTTAATTTTCAAAAAAAATTTTAGATTTATGTTCTGGTACGGTTTCTTAACCCCCCTATATATTTTGTTTTGTCAATTTCGTAAAAAAGCAGACACGACTTTTCTACGCTCTTATTATCTTAATATATATAAATCTCGTGTTACAATGTTGGTCCGCGATGGACTCCTAAACCACTTAACCGATTATAATAAAATTCACACACCATGTGCAGTTCGATCCAACTTGAGAGATAGGATACTTTAAATCTCAAATTATAGTCGCAATTTTAATTTATTTCTAATTATTTGTCTCTTATTATTTGACAGTATGACAATTGACATGGCAGCCTTATTCACAGATGAACAGACACCTAGCGCCACACAAGAGAACTAAATTAAGAGTGTTATTATTTGACAGTCACAATTATATGTAACAGATGTCGATACCTTTCGACTGGGTTGAGTAAGTAATCAATAGATGGCGCTGCTATGGTAAATCTAACTTGTACCCGTGCGAAGCCGGGGCGGGTAGCTAGTATTATTATATATGTAGATTATATAGATTATAATATTATGTACCTAAAAATATGTAGTTGATTTGTGATAAAAATTTACCTACAGCTACTGAGCTGCTGGGCACTGGTACTGTTTTTGATCTACATGTCTTTCAGTGCCAATTTAAAATTTTTGTATAGTTTGAGTTGTCAATTGATATTTTTGGGCAGATATTTCTTTTAGGTACAGCCTATTTTTAGGAGTAAAATTTCAATATTTTTTAATTCATATCGCGAAGATTCAGGAATACCTATTTTAATAAAAAAAATATTTTACAAGACATTTTATACTCCCTTAATTTTTATATACATAGGTACGTTCGTCCAATTCGATATAGATCTTATCATAATTGTTACAATATCTAATTATACTTCTTTAATTTTAAGAACATTAATTGTAATAAAGTGTATTCCACAAATCATTTATATCTTCGTAACTAAAGTTGTTGCTTCTGTACCAATAATCGGGGTTCTTGAGTGACAGAGTTATGAAGCGGAAACATAGCTTCAAACGTTGAGCTTAATGTTTGGCGAGATTTATTACTCAAGTTATAGTCCTTGGAAATCAGGAGAACTTTGAAAACAACTTCAATAAGAACAAAGAAAATTTTAATACAAACCTCATCGTAGATAATAATATTGGTAAATATTTTTCGTATAGATACAATACACTGACCGAAATGCTATTTAACTTTTGTTAATTAAGATACCGCTTCAGATCCCATGAGATCTCTAGAACCACCGTTATTGGCCTTAATATAAATTAAATTGCCTTAATTATTGCGATAAGATCATTGATGTTCTATTCTAAAATATCTCCTCAGATATTTATACTTTAACTCAGATTCGTTTTTATCTTCTGTAATTTTTATTTATATGTATGTAGATTCTTTATGTATACAGAATATAATTTAAACAGGTAACATAAGGTAAAGAAAGTACAAATGTATCTAATGCTTATTTTTATGAAATCTCTTCCAGCAGACCTGAGACTGAAGATTGATATTCTAAACTTTTCTATAATTTTATGTAAGTAATTTATGTAATGGTTAATTTATATATGGTATTTATTTATGGTATGTAGGAATGCTTATGCAGTAGGTACCTATAATAAAAAAACTGTTATGACATCCGAACAGATATCTGAATTTAAGACACGAATAACGAACGTGCCTTTACTATCAAATGGGTCTTTAATTGGTTTCAATAAGCACCGTATAACGACAGCACTGTATTTAAGTGAAGACTTGTAAGATAGACTGCTTGAAACGTGCCTTCCGAAGGACAGACTTAACTCTAAAGAAGTTGCCTCTAGGGATCATCCATCCACGTCCCGACCACGCTCGTTGAGGTTTAAAAATTTCTTCAGATCGTCACAAGCTATGAGTGCGTCAGTCTAGACCTCTAGACAGATATATTATAAACATATCTATATGCAATACAAGACTTTAGATTTATAAGCTCCGTCCAAATAAATAACGTCAATCTATCAATATAATATTACATTAATTATACGTTACGTACACTAGCTTTATTTTATATTTGGGATCGGTTACTATTAGCACGACAAAATGTCAGCGTAGGTAAATACACCATCAAGCTCTACCTACACTTATTTATCTGCAATTCACATATTTTTCATAGGGCTAAATATTTGTCCGCGCATCATGACAAAACTACTAGGATAAAATTTGATGTAGTTTTCATAGATGTATAACTGAAGAACTGGCTTAAAAATGTGCATATTTCGCCAAGTCGTTATAAGATATCGTCTCGATCTCTTGAGAGTCGTTTTATGAACGTCTGGCGGGTTACCTGGTTCTTTGTAACAAAATCGTCTAAAACTTCACAAAATTGCTGTAGGTACGTGAAAAAGTATTAACTACCATTGTACACAAATGTTTTTCTGTTCTATAAACATCAATAAATATCGGAAAACTGTTTAGTAAAAATTGGTTCATACAGCCGTGTCCAACTAAAAGAATCAATACGCACGTACTGTAAACTGATAGTTAGCACAAGCGTTTGGCAATAACGTTTGAATGGCTTTATTTGGCTCCTATGTGTGTAATATGTGTCATAAAGATACTATGGCTTTGTGTGAGTAAATAAGTGCCCATTGACTTTTACCACAACCACACCACATCGAAGCTACAAAATGCCAATGGTAGTGCGATGGCTGTGATGTGGTTGGCATAGTTAGCGATTGACGGGCCCTAATAATTTAATCAGTAGGTTGGGATAAAATTTAAACATACCTACTCGTACTTGTAATTAAATAATAAATCATCAATACATTATTACGTATGATGAAAATAATGTAGGAAAACTATAGGTTAGTGTAAGATTAGCAAGGAGGCTTCCAAGAACTGATCAATGAATGGTATTAATATGATTGCGCCACACGGGACACATAGATATCTACTAACTCATATATTATGAGCTGAAACCCAAAGTTCGCAAACGATTTTAAATATGTACTCATCATTAATATCATATACAAATATGTAATCATCATTACGTAAAATTATCTTTACAAGCATTCTCTAACAGCCAAAACAAGCTAAATGCAGAACTGTAACTAAATAAACATAATATTAGTTCCAACAAAGCCTAAAATGTAAACATCTAATCACATTATATTATCCGTAAGCAGCTAAAAAGGTTTTGTCTGAGTTAATCAGCTCATAAATAAAGCCGCAACAACGTCTCCGTATTAAAAGGTATTATAATTTACGTAAGTTGTATGCCCTAGAGATAACATCATTTTTGTTGAAAATGTGTACTTAAAACATTTTGGAAACATTACAACAATAGAATATAAAAAATGTATTATAAAACTTGATATTATTGATTAACGAGCCAAATACTCTTGTAGATCAGATATCGCTTGGTCACTCTCTTCCTTAAACCAATTAATTGGATTCGATTTGCGGCGTTATTTTAGTAACGTGATGGTAAAAGTTTCTTAAGCGTTTTCGTGCCTCGAAGGGTACGTAAATCCCCATTGCTTTCTTAGATAGCAGTCGTTAAACTATGTGGAAAGCCTTCGGGCGATTGAAATTCTTCTGATACTATGAGCTGATCACTAAGTCCTCCAATACTACTCTTGAGCAGCGTGGTAGAGTATGCTCTACACCTCCTCAATGATGCGGAGATCCGTGCTCAGTAGTGAGCCATTAGTGGATTGAAGCCAATCATAAATATAAATGTCTATTACTTACACGTGCAAGGGATTGTAGTTTAGTCCTCATCTCCATTGTGTCCAAAACCACCCCTAAGAATAAATTCTAAAGAAGGACTGTAATTTTATTTCATAGTAATCCTTTTTTAAATTTATTAGTGCAAAAGTTCATGTGGGGGTTAAATAATTTGTTTCTCTCAGGATAAAAGCTTTAGGAAGTATCAAGATTTAACCCGTATGCAAAACATACAAGATACTATCTGCGCTTTTACATTCATTTACGTTATATTCAAAATCGCCTAAGGGTCTCAGCAAACAAGATTTCTATCCCATTCAATATCAAGAGATAGAAATCGTTTCTCCGAGCTACTGTATAACACTCATATTATCTGGTCACCTAATCCTGAGCTCAGTATCAAAATGTTAATTTAATTCCACGAGTAAACTAGTTATATATTCGATATTCATCCCAAGTTATAAACAGGGAGTGTATTGTTTGAAATTATCACATGATTTTATTATTTCTCGTATGTTGCCGCAAATGTTACCGCAAAGTAGGTGTGAGTAGAACTGATTAAATTAAACTAGTTTAGCGTGGGAAATACAATATGGAATACGTTTGTATTCACAACAATAACCAGGACTTGTGGGTTTTCAACAGTAAATCAGCAATGAATCGAATCTATTAGGTATCAAGGCGTGACTTCGATCCATTACGTAAGTTACCCATTTGCATGACATGCGTCACTTTTTGTGATAAGGTGGAGAAGATGACTAAAGGTACTCTAATATCGATTTTTGATCGATTATGAGAATCTTTAAAACATTACTGAACAATAATGACTAATGTTACCATGCTAGATCGCCGTTCAAAAGGTCGATTCCCAAAAAGGTGGGAATTTGAATAAAGTGTTTAAATTACGGTTCTTGGCTTGTTTTGATTTGAATACTACTTGGATTCAACATAAAAATATTTTTTCACTTGAAACCAGTATTTCCTGCTATTAGCATGTACAAACAAACAAAGAAACTCTTCCGCCTTATATAGGGTGTTTCAACAAGAACTTTATTTTTCAATTGCAACAAACACCGACAACATGATAGTTTTGACATTTAGTTTTTCGACGTATTCTTAGCAGATGCATTGGCAATTGTTACAATGAATTCAATTTCGCTCGGAATTCCCATTAAAATAATAAAAATCCACTATGAAAATGGTGGTTCTGATAGAGTTACATTTCACAACACAGTATATAATAGATTTATCTACATAAAAAAACCTCTATTTTTCAGGTTCTGCTTAACTTCTATAATTCCCGGTTACTATTATAAAAATATACATTTGTACTCCGGTAATAGGATAACCTAGAAGCCGTATGACTGAAACAAAAGATTTTTTATATAGGTACAGACCTACTGAAGACTGGCTAAAAAGCAAAAAGTCAATATTATGGGAAGTGATCATCACCATCTGTTAACAAGAGTAATACGGAGTGTCGCATATGCAACATCGGCCCTGAATAAGAACTTAATTTGTACCTTTTTTATGATTTATATTAAACTAAAAGTCTTGGTGTGTGAGTTTACAGTTTGAGTGTTTAATTGAAAGTAATTTGGTAATTTGTGATACTTTAAGCCTCTCAATATTTGAAATGAAACTACAAATAATGAGAGCTACTGATTAAATTGTAGGTACGTAGGTATCACACATAGACTACAGGCCCATGTCAAAAATGGATGGGTCATATGAACCACCAGGTGATGTATATAGGACGATATAAGAGCACAAAATAATAAGATTCAGCACTATGACGCCACTTGTAAGCTGTCCAACTGAGTGCTGGTGAGAATTCAAATGTTTAACCCTCGAATTTTTCCCCTTGTCGCATGATTTTTGTACGGCGTTGCGGAATAATGGATAAGAAGCTGTATTGAAACAGTATGAAACTGATGCCGTACAGAATCAAATGACCAAATTTACCCTGGAATTGTCAAAAAATCAAAAAAATTACCGACTTTGTGGCGCACCATTTTTTACGGGACTGCGCGCTTTCTTATTATTTTTCATGGATCTATCGATGGTGAAAATACCGTACAAAAATCATGCGATAAGGGGAAAAAATCGAGGGTTAAACTTTTGAATTCTCACCAGCACTCAGTTGGACAGCTTACAAGTGGCGTCATAGTGCTGAATCTTATTATTTTGTGCTCTTATATCGTCCTATATACATCACCTGGTGGTTCATATGACCCATCCATTTTTGACATGGGCCTGTAGTCTAACAATACAAACATTCTATCTGTCATTGCGATTGTCGAATATCATGAAATTGACAATGAATTTCGAGGTATTGAGTGCCTACGAGTGCGTTCCTATGGAGTTCGGCAAAATTGTCATGTTCGTTCATTATTAAATTTGGTGGATTGTGGATCGTAATTGGAATACAAAACGAAGAGTGGAGAACTCAAGAATTTTTATTCAATTACATTTGTAAAATTTATTTGGGACGTATGCAATGACGTCCTCGCAGAGTAAAATGTACATAATTGTAAACTGACGTATTATCATTTATAAATAATAGTATTTAAGGGCTTATTTAATTGAAACAAGCACTAAATATGTACTATCTTAAACTAAGTTTCTGAATAAACAATGAAAACATACAAACCTGAAAACAGTTTAAAATAAAAATATAGGTATCTACTGTTTTTATAGGATTGCATGCATCCTACCTACATACCGAAGTATAACTTAATTAAGCTTCTAAATTATTTTACTGACCAAAAATAATGATAAATACTGATCATATCTTATTATCCTATTCAGGGCAATATGGAATTTTGGTATTACATCAGTAATGTTATTATTTTTATTTAAATAATAATTTGAAAAATATTTTTAATGTCTATCCTTTAAACTTGAAACACATTTAGTGAATAAAATGTAACAAATACTAAATTTCATGAAATGCTTTACAAAGAAGTATGTTCTCGTACTATATAAATAATAATTTATTTGTATTCCTACTTATTTAAATACTGCGTTCCTATAATAGATTATTTAAGTTAAATAATAAATATTAGCCTACGTTTTTCTCTTAACTGACCTTAGCGCAATTTTATGTTTAGTCTTATACTGGCATAGTAATTTGTACCAGAGTAATTTAGCGGAGATAATTGACATTAATGGGTGAATAACGCTGCCATAAAACCTATTCAACGGGCAATGGCGAAATAATAGGGGTAAGGGTGGCTGCACATCTATGTATTACTATGTACTCGGGAGTTCGTATTATTGTTTGAATAAATAATTATGTAAATGTCTGAGTATTTAAACAACAAAGTTTGAGGAGTTGTAAAACTAATTTTTATGCTATAAATTACGACCCATTTTAACCAAAAGAAGAGGAGGTTGGCGACAGATTTGTATAATTCCTTTCATAGAACAGTTAAAAATAATAAGTGCTTTGCGTTTGGCCCCATATAAATTTGATCGACAGTAGGTAGTTCTTTAGTTATTCTTAATACTTTATCGTGCATTTCATTGGCTTTATGATCGATTGTTACCATGAATGACCCCTGCTTCACAATCATGAAGACTGGGATAGGAAACGTCATTGACAGTTAGCCCTCTGGTAGTCCTTGTAATTTGACTCCTCCTTGGTCACAGATAAATTGCACTCTTAAGAACTTCAATAAAGCGGATGCAAAATCTTATATTGTCGAAATAAATTAACACTTAACCCTCTAAATGCAGAATGGGCGTCAGGCCGCATTGCATTTAAAGGGGATTGATATTCCGCTATGGCCAACGCATCCACAATCTAGATGGATGGAGAGTTCGCCGGCGTCGCGCCATGTTCATAAAGTGCGCGTATATTACCCTGTTGTAGAGGTTGGCAACAGTTTTGAAGCCATTGTAAAGCTCAAGTCCAGGAATCGTCATTAACTATTTTAATGCCTAGATCAATCCTCGTTCAAATATTTATACATGTTATTGATTTATATCGGTTCATAGGATGTATTTGAGAAAAAAATGTATGAAGGGTTTTTAGAGGTCCTATAGAAGGTAATTTTTGTCCGTCTATGCGTTGCACACTGCACAAAACCCACCGAATGAATTCCTTAAAGGTGGTTTGTAGCTTAGGTTGTTAGCTGTAGGTTTGTAGCCCATATTATCATTATAAAACGGTATAAAGTAAGATTTAGTTATCCGCGTAATTTTACAAATATATGTAATTTTATAAATATATGTAGTAGGCTATCGTTACTTATTTGGTTTTGCCCAAATTGAGTTACATGTTATCAGTTAGCTTTCAACAATTTAAAATATTCATACCAAAATATACCTATAGCATAATAACTGTTGCCTACTTTTTACTGGTTTTTAAACAAACTCTCAACTCTTATTTTGCCCGCTTAGGTAAGGAATATAACAAAAGCCGTTCCTGGCGAACGTCTTTTAACTATAAACAACCTAACTGCCAAATGTCTTATATATACGTGACACCATTTTCGATATTTCGTGATGAGTGAGAGATATAGATTCTCAAAATATATTCAACTTTCAAAGCACAAAAAAGCTATAACAAAAAATACTACATGCGAAGTCAAATGAACCGACGATCAAAGGTTACACGCCCCCGAACAACTCCATAGGGAAAAAACTGTTGTTACGTACGCGAATACGTATCTGTATCAAACATTATACATAGCTATTATTGCATATAAAAGTGAAATATTGCAACTGCATTGAGCGTGCGAAAATGCCCAGCTATTGGGCGATGAAAAATAGATAGCGGAAAAAATACATTTTTAATCCAGTTCTGTTTTTTTAATTAAACCATGCATAATTTTGACATGGCTGCATAATATTTTATTCGACTCGGCTTTCACCACGACACATCGTGTCACAATAGGGCTAAACTTCAATATTTTTTATCTGATAACCAATTGTATCACTAATTATTCGAAAATACACAAATTTAACCTAATTGGTTGATGGTAATTTATGAAGGGTTGACGTTTGAAACAAATGATACCTGCTTCGGTAAAAAAATCATTGTGTTCGTACATACGTTGAAGACGCTCCTTGGACATATTTACATTCAAACTTCCAATATAGTAATTTATGAAAAACCATTCGAACTGCTTGAAATGGCCACCGGTGGCTTAGACTGTGGCCCTTTTGCGTAGACCCTTCCTTTTTGTCCTTTGTCTTAAATGAAGCGTGTGTGAGGCCTTGCTTGGGCTTGGGCTTGTAAATTTAAGATTTCCCTGAAATCTGATATCTTTGTAACATTGAAAGTGCTACGGTCGTGTCAGTTTCCGCAATATAGATACTTTAAACTGGTCTTAGAGAGATTAAAAACAATATCTTAATATTGTTTCGTCTAATTAAAGAAATGCTCTTTAGCAAGCGAGTTGTGTAACGTCAGTATCTCCTATAAAAATAAAAAAATTACATACCTATTTTAAAGTTAAAGTAAGTAAACGAGTTCCTTATTTAGTGTTCTTTAATCTGCAGTAAATTGGAGCAAATAAAGCGGAGATAAGTCAATTTGCTTCACACATTTTAACATAAAGGTATCGGCGGGAACGTCCAATAAGCGTTGTGGTCGTTTAAACCTTTATCAGCTCGCGCAGGTAATGATAGAGGCGAGCATATACCCAGCGCATCGACCGGCGTATGCCGGTAATTGCTATATGCCTTCACAGACAAGAGAATTGCTCGTATTCTTGTCTACACTCTGAGTAAATTTTAGTGAGAGGAAAATAGATTACGTATCGTACTAAGAAAATATGTGACAGCACGAGGAGATAGTAAATGACTTTAATAAAAAAGTTGTGCTAATTTGTCTACTCTGAAATCCATACGAAAATAAAAGAATCCGATATCTATGGGTATACTTTTACAACCTAACTCGTATGTTTTAAAATTTGAGAAGATTAAAAGAGGGTAAATCTGTGACCATACTTCAAATAGGTCAAGAAAACAAGTTAATCGATCCATTAGCTGAGTAAACTTTTATTTAGTTTTCAGTAAACTTTTAAACTTAGAATTATCTAAGCTCTAGTTAAAATTTACAAAAATATTGTTTCGTACGCAGAAATTACCTACCTATATATATACAATAAATATTACATAAGTAGATATATAAGTATATTTATCATAGGTGCCTACCATACAATCTAAATCTATTTTTCTTGTTTAATTTATAATTTACGGATTACCGTGAGTGAAATTTTTAAAAATTAAAAAATCAAAAGTCAAACATCTATACCTGTTGTATAAAATATGATATAGGTACAAATATTAAGTACACGCTCTTTGAATTTAATTCATATTGCATACTAAAACGAAATCAGTGTGATCATAAATAAAGAATCATTTGTATGTTCAACAATGCAGAAATAAGTAACCGAAGTTAATTGAAGCACCGTTATAACTGTATTAATTCAGCGCTTTGCGAAAAATATTACAAGGCTTCAGACCTCAACAATACTTATAGCCAAAGTTAAGAACGAGGATCTCCGAAACAAATAGGGGTACCGCGATAAGACACTCAGTTTATATTCAAGTACTTTCATTGTTACAGAACAAAGGATTCTGTATTGTCTGAAAATGTGTTTTGTGTAAAATGGCTAACAAGTTCGCAAACTCAAAGGGACTCCTATTGGAAGTAATAAGAGTCGTATCATTTGATTTGTAACTCGCTGCAATAAAGCATAAGCACGGTAAGAAAACATATTGTGTTAGGGACCATTCAGATATATAACGCATTATTATGGAATAACGCTGTGGGTAGCGGTATCCCCATTGTTCACACCTCAGCCAATGTCTATGGGTAGCGAAATTGGTTTATCTTGTGTAGTTTAGACAATAGAAGGTATCCATGAGTCAGTCGAGTATACCGCAGAACTCTAAGGCCGTTCGCACACAACGCAAATTGAGAGCGCCTAGGATCTTGTCCATGAGTCGCTAGTGAGTCGACGCCCTATATATTTACCAAGTTCTGCACACGAGGCGACTCATCTAAGATCCGTGTTCTGTCAGTGCAGTGTCAGTGTCCACGAACTGTGGATTGCGTCGCATTCGCGTAGTTAATAAATAGCATAGTGTGAGAAGGTCCTTGAGACATCTGGCAAATAAAATAATTTTTGTCTCCGTGGTTGATTTGATTAACACATTACGGACGTAAAAATATAAAATTTGTAACGTATGAAGATTTACATCTTAGTAGCAAGGACCAATTATCCCACATTTTATCTGCACATTTATCTACATAAGTACGTCAGCTGACGCTTTATGTTGAATAACAATCCTCGTAGCTTCATCCAATATCTTTTCCAAGGCCCCTTCAAATTAGCGTCACATAAACTGCTCCTTATCCAAACGAATTCAACTCCTTATTTAATTTTCTTCCTCCTGTTTTCTTCAGGCCATTAGTACTTACACTTTATCAAGTATGTGATGGTGGCGACTAACATCCAAGACATGGTCGCCGTTTGAGAAGTTCTCTTCGTCATTCAAAGGATACCTAACCTATGGTATAAATTTGAATAAATAAAATCCAATTGTTTATCACTGAAAATCCATTAATAAATACAGTTCAAATGAAAAAGATTTCTAACATCTAACGCTTGCAACCCTATTTTTGAATCGTTATTGACTACTGTTTAACCTATATTAGAAACGCGTTTTTTTCTGTACTTTGCAACCCTTTTGACACGTCCTACTCAGTGTTGACGTAAACTTGCCTGCACTCTGCAAATATTTGAGGTATTCCCCTCTTGAGCTCGCACCGAGTCCGTGTTTGTGATGTTATCGGATATGCGTGAATGTCATTTAAATGCCACAGTAAACACTTGACATCAGAATGAATTAGGATATAAACAAGTATTTTTGTACCATATTGAAATTCAAGAAATTAATTTAAGCTTGGTTATTTTGTAAATATTAGCAGGTATGTGTTTTTACGGCTATTGGGATAAATAACAACAATATAAAATAAGTTTAAGATTTGTAATATAAACAAGTGTTAAAATTAGAAAAACAAATAATAAATGTAACAAAACAAAACACAATTAACCTACTTTCGTGCTTACGAGCAAAGTACCCCACAACCAATAAAACCTACGAATAAACTACCTTACACTCAATAAAAACCCATTTCATTTATATACTCGTACACATCTATCTTATATAGAAGTTCTTTCATCGGAAGGAAAGAGTCTTTCGATTTTATTTACGCTTATAATTCCAGTAAACAAACAGTACTTTCGAATATATAATTTTTCTCTTTAAACACGTTTCTCGTGTAAAATGTAAGTAAAGATGTTTTCAACACACTTGCTCGTAAAGTTGCTATTTTTTCTTTAGTCTTACGCCCGGAATGCGGTTTATTACACAATAGTGCGTTTTACTTTTCATTGCCGCACTAGTGTTTTTCTTATTCCACTTTTTTTTTAATATCCGTAAAGAGGTTGTTACCAAAAGATTTATTATTTTGTAAATAAATAAACTTGTTGTACTTAGTCAAAATCTGATAAGATAAGATTATACTTCATCTAATTATCTATTAAAGCATTTAAAAAATACAATATTTTAAATCATTAATTACCGTAAATTCCTATTAGAAATACATAATTATTTAGTTTAATATATTGTGGCTGAATAGCGGTTTTCTTTGCCTCTGGACTTAACCTGCGCGCCTGCGCGCGCATAGTTATTCAACCAAAGATACGGCGCGCGAAAAAATAAAATAAACCTCGGCGCCATTTTGTGCAAACATTTGTTCGTTAATAATTTGCTGATTTGTGACTGAAAAATGTCGATACCTAATTGTTTTTTTCCTCGCAAGTGTGTTAAAAAACGTCGTATGATACGCGTGCGCTTTGTTCACTACAGTCTTGGCTCTATTCCAGCCCTCGCCTTGCGGCTCGGGCTGTGCAATACCGCCTCGACTGTAATGACCAACTTCGCGCACTTATATCATAATGTACTATTTCTGCGCCACTAGATTAACCGTAAACGTTGTCTCAAAGCAGAATATTAGGTTTCAGGTAAAACTCATAAAATTTATAAGATCCTCTTGTTTTCGTGTTCAGCCCCGCGGCAATGTTTATACGCCATATTAAACTACATACGCTCTTCAAGACGATATACTAGCTTTCCGGTGGGTACCTACTCATTTATTACAAGTTTGCATAAAACATGTATAAGTTATCATTCAATTAGTGAATAGCGAAAAGTAACCCCGACTTAATGTATAATTTATTAACAAGTATAATAATAAACTTCAAAAAAATAGTTTAGACATAAAGTTTATCTAATTATATTTTCAAAAAACGAGGTTAATTGAGAATTTTCGCCCATCGCACACTGGAAAAATTAAAGTTTTGCTTTCGCACTGCCTTTGGGTACGTTTTTTATATTATTTTTCACACCTTTAATAAGTTAAGTGATATTAGGCCACTTTTGTATCTTTATCGTGTTTCTTTGAATTTTGAATCTCTTTTTTTCGAATTCATCCACGTCCTTTTTATTTTTAGTTACATTTGATCCTTTGGTTACATAATAACTGTACTTGTATCAAAATTATTATAGAATTAAATCCACAGATCAAACTATTCTTAATCAAAACGAATGACGAAGCAAATTATTTGTAGAATAGAAAAGAATAGCTTGCATCGTCCATATACTCGTATACTTCAATGTGATTGCACTTAAAATATTTCAACACAACGGAAAGGAGCCGTATTGGAATCATGATGAGAGGTTAATGTGACATAATGATTATTATTTGTGTGGGTGATAAATATTTATTCGCGGTTCTGGAGTATTTATAGAATTAATTGTATTTGTTCCTGCCATTTACACAGAAATCCAACGTTATGAGTTTGTTAATGCTAAAATAGAAGCTTATAATATTTGGTAATAAAATGCCGTTATAACTTTACAAAGACTTATTTGAACGAATACCTATTATGCGCTTTTATGCTAGCATTATGTGCAATAAGCTAGTTCAAATTCACTTGTTTAATGGTATAAAATAAAAGCATTGTATTGTAGTGTTCACTAGTAAAGTCATTACATTTAATGAACACTAAAACCAAATTTGAAGGTTTTGTTTTCCTCCCATGATACCGTCTGGCATTAACTTTATTGACTTCTTCATATTGGAATTTCAAGTACAAATACTGATTTTCATAGCAAGTGTTCAATGACTCGTACGAACGCAAAGCTATGTAGGTATCCCTTTACTGCTTATAGCCAATCTAATAAGGCCCGTGTAATAACGCTAGATTGATCGGTATCAAAACAGATGCCACTCATATCTCGTTTTCCTCGTATTTATTCAATATCATTTCATAGATGACGCAATAATAATATATTATGGCTATACTTATTCTGCTTAGGAGACCAAATCCGTAAATCATTAGATTCGCGGAATTTCAACTTTTATGTAGGTAATTTGTATTGTTGATAGTTCAACGACACGTATTTTTTCCTGAATCGACTTGGATCTATTTTAATACCAACAGGCATTAAGAGTATTAGGGTCGATTCAGACATATCAGTGAAGTCTCAGTTCCGACACAGTACCGGCAAATTTTTCATACATTCTCGGCATTTTCAACACTGACACTGAGAAGTGTCAGTGCTGTTAGTATGAAAAATTTGCCGGTACTGTGACGGAACGGTGACTTCACTGATATGTGTGAATCGTCCGTAATAGCACTGACACTGAGAAGTGTCAGTGCTGACAATGCCGAGAATGTATGAAAAATTTGCCGGTACTGTGTCGGAACTGAGACTTCACTGATATGTCTGAATCGACCCTTAAGGTGCTACAACTGAAATATGTAAAACCGAACGAGCGGAGCTCAAAAACAGAGATGGAATGATTTCATTTATAGGCAAATAGTGAGATAGGAATGTTCTATTTTTAGCTTTAATATTATTGACGTAAGTGCCAATTGCATTTTAATTTTTTATTTGAAAACTGTTTCGGTTTTTGAGTTTTTCATTCTTATGAAAACTTAGCTTTGATTATTTACTATGTTTTAAAAATAATTTCATCAACTAATTATTAAAAGTTTTGTAGTAAACTTGAAAACCATAACTATTTGGACCTAACTTTAAAAAAAATCTATCGAGAAAACTTCTCATTTCACTGGTTTTGCTCTTATGAGATTCTTTATTATACAGAGAAGATACATATATCTAAATAACGGAGATATAGACAGTAAGCTTTAAAAATAATCTTAGATCTAAAACTACCATATTTCGGATTTAGCCCCTTAAGTGGTTATGGTATCTTTAGTAACTTTATGTCTCAGTAAGTTATGCAGATGTTCTCTTGTATATAATAAGTACGAATTGAGGATATAAGTTGTCAGCTTTTGCTTGGCGGAGTTCTGACTTATAACATAAGCACATACCTATATAATATTGATGTACCATTTCTCAAAAGATTATCTTTTGAAAAATATGAGCTCGAACTCAATAACATTACAAGATTTATATTCTATCCACAAGGTTATTTGTAAAAGGTTACTATACCCAATTGACCCTCAGACTGTGGGTGAATTTTTAATGCGTTCCTAGATTTTACGAGCACACATTGCTAACCAAATAACCATTGATTGCTATTTATGTTCTCATCCGAAAAACTTAGGGTTTAGGGAGAATAAATTACATTCTTAGTGTAGTCAGATGGGTTCGGGAACTGAGTTATTGGAGAACCTTTTCTACATGTTTTAATCTCAATTTATTTTATTACTTACCTACAAAGCTAAAACGAACATATAATTTAAACCAACTATTTAGTTTGAAAGGGGCGCAGCTAACTCTACAACGATTTGATACAATGCGATATTATTTTTTTTCATCGTGAATAACATTATGTACCTTAAAATACGTTTAATTACGAGTATTAATTACGAAAAAAATCCAAATGCGAGAGTTAACCACTAAAAACTGACACCTATAGTACATTTATACCGTATGATTGAAATTTCAAGTGGCCAATTATTTAACGGTAACCAATTACTCCTCAGTTTCGCCTTACAAAGATAAGAAAAAAAAATCCCAATCCAATTTAACAAGTGCGAGTCGGACTCGCGCTCGAAGGGTTCCGTATTATGTATAAAAACGCCAAAAAAATCTGGTCTGTATGGTCGCTTTCCCAAAGGCCACTTTGACCATTGTTTTATTGTAGCCACATATAAGCCATAACGCCATCTCTTGGATCAAAAGGTAACTAGACTATGGGCGCCCACTTAAATATTCATTTTATTCTGTTTTTTGGTATTTTTTTGTTGTAGCGGCAACAGAAATACATCATCTGTAAAAATTTCAACTGTATAACTATTACGGTTCATGAGATACAGCCTGGTGCCAGACGGACAGACGGACGGACAGCGAAGTCTTAGTAATAGGGTCCCGTTTTACCCTTTCACTATTACAATTCTGACGAATTCAACTGTCACAATATTTTTAAATCCGTCCAGTCGTTTGAGCTGAAGGGCGTGCCGCATTGGATACGTACAAACATTATACATAGGTACGCTCGAAAAATATTGCCCTCCTTCTGACGCACTCGGGCAATAACCCGTGCCAAATTACAGCCTTTTATTAATTGCATACCTACTAAGAATCTCTGTCTAAGCCGAGTCAGACAGACGAATAGGCGATGGAACTATAAAGGTGCCTTACTAACTACTTAACCCTAATTAAAGTGAGCCATATGACTTCTGTTAAGTGAATGAAGTTTATATTAAAAATCAGCTTAACTTTTTGTCCTTATGACCGCAGTAAGTAGTTTACTCCTGCTAAAATGACAGCTTAATGTGACCTTCTAGAATTATAATGAAAAAAGTGTAGTTTGCTATAAGTAGGTTCGGATGAATAATATAGTATATACGATATCTATAATATTCATCCGAATTAGGTCACTTCTAAATTCCACCACTCTGACCGGTCCTGAGCCTTCTGAATCCAACCTGTGATCTTTCGGTTGTCCATTTGGTCAAGGGGCGGCTCATCTTTCATTTTTCAAAACCACGTCTCTATTCAAGAACCTTTCTTTCCCAACGATTATCGGTCCTTCGAACTTTGTGGCCAGCTCATTGTCACTTCGGCAAGCTAGTTCTCTGAGCTTTGTCGGTTGCACTCGTTCATACGCGGATTCCAATTCGCTGAACCGATTCAGATTAAATATATTTAGTAAAGAAGTAATTTAAGACCCTAGAAATGGCATTTTTCATCCCAGAAATGGTCCTTTAAAGACGGCAATAGGGGTCCTGGAAGTTTTTTATGGGGTATCAATCATTTGTGAAGTGCCTAGTGGGTATAAAACCCATCACAATAATTATATCTACTTATTTGGTTTCGATAAAGTTTGGTACATAAATAGACCGTGGATTAAGGCATACGACACTTGTAGCACGTTCTCGTGGGATAAATATAACAGTATTTTGTCGCTGGCGGAGTCATACACAAAGACTAGTGTATGATGGATTAATAATTTAACGAACAGATCGATACGTTACGAAGTCTAAAAATATTTTTTACTTGGAACCTCGCAGTACCGTTCGCAGTACCGTTCGCCCATTATTCTCAATAAAAATTGAATGAAGACCAAAACGTATTAGAAAAATAACCTTTTGTATGTTACCTAATCCTAACCATTGAAAAATGGAAAAGTGATGAAACCGCCCGCATGAAGTCGAGTAATGTAAAGAAGTTATTGGCCCGGCAGTGAAATATGGCGGCAATTCTCGAGCCACGGTAGGTAGTCGAATTCACAGTCAATCCTTCTGTTTGTCAATCAAACTCACGGCGGATCCAATGAAATTGAAAATACTATTTGCCAATATCGAAGGCATTCTTTAAACGCCATTGGATCTATCTAAATTGTCTGTAAAAGAGGTATTTCTTACGTTGACATATTTGAGTTAAAGGATTGTTTTAGCCGATTTAAAAATGAATTTATATAGGACGATGCACATTTACTATAAAATACGTTAATGCAATACGCATTTTTGTCCACTTGCATCAATCCGTCAAATTCAAAATTATTTATTTCAGTTTAGAAATATTTTTTTTATTGTACGATCTAAAAAGTTTTGGTTTCATTGATTTCTTCCTTTTAATACTTAGTGTAATTTTGGACATTTAAGTATGTTACAAAATTCGAGGCTGCATTGTGCATGATTTTGTTGCAGTTGTTGATGACCTGTTAGTTACGTTGAAATGAATCCTTAACCAAAAATAAGTAGACTGCTTGAACACTTGGATCTTATCAACAAGGTTAGAGAACCTCCAACTGTTAACCAAACGTAACAATCAAATGGAACTCGAATTTACGGTCGATAGATGGCTCTGTTATGTAAACTACCAATTTCCTCGGAACCGTTTTGAACCGTACAAGTCTATCTAGGTAGCTTTGCTCCCCATCGATGCTATTATTGTACGTATTCAACCAAGATTGCTCCACCGATGCAAGCCAATAATTACAGGCCTAGAACATATTCTCTCAGGTCAGTGGCTAAGTAACGCAGCTGTTTACAACTTTGCATGGGATTAGTGGAGACTAGAAGCTAATGCGGAACTTATTATAATGATAACTTAATATTTATTTAGTTCTATAGGTACTCCATTTGCGTTCGTCTTAATGGCTATCCACACAAATGCTTTCCTCATCTGTTAAGGTTTATTGTAGCTTGGCGGCGAGAATTTATAACGCCTTAAGTAAATCTAATAATGTTAAAAATCATGTTGTTTGTAGTGGGGAGTGGCAATTGAATAACTTTTTTTCCTCATTCGTGTATTTTTTTCTCATTAATGTATTTTTTTCTTACGAAATAAGCAATATTATTGTGATTCGAATCATAATCATAACGCTGCCACATCGCCGTCGTTTGCTTATTTATAACTCTCGTGTATCACTTCCTTACTATAACTTGTTTACCTACTATTTTTCAACGAATTTATCTATCACTAGCTGACCCGGCAATCGTTTTTGCCAAAAAATGTTAAGGGTGTTACCCTTATCACTTAGGGGTATGAAAAATAGATAGTAGCCGAGGTCTCAGACCTACTGAATATTATGCATAGGTATAAAATTTGGTAAAAATCGGTAAAGCCGTTTTGGAGGAGTAAGGTTACTAACATTGTGCCACGAGAATTTTAGGTATAATATATAAGATTTTTATCTTAGGTAATTGTAGGTATAGTAACAGTCTTATTGTTTTTAGATTTTTCGTAGTAGGTAGGTACATCGTATCAGACAGTAAAAAACCTAATCAATATTCCTACTGCATTATGCTTAGGTATCTATTTCATAAAAGTAAACATGGTACCTTTCTACAATTGAATCTTTAATCAACATCGTTAGGTAAAGTTTGGTTATTGATATGGCTTCTACTCATAAATGGCCCACTACCGGAACCCTTATAACTGAAAAGACTTAGAGTATACTCCACCACGTTGCTTTTGATGAAAAAATAGCGTAACTTTGTTCGAGCCAGTTTTATTAAAAAGCAATTCCACGCACTTGGGATAAATTCACAAATCCTAATTGATCGACATTACCGTTCGACAATCATATTACAAGAGTAGCAAAAAGGTACAGAAGTTCCCTTAGCAACTATAATACGAGTATTTTACTGTGCTCCAGAATCAATTCTGCAAAATGATAATTTTATTCATAGAGTTCCCGCTAGAATCGTATCGCTTACTTTGTCCGTGATTTGGTTTAGAAATATTTTATGAAACAGCCTTACCAGCCCTGAGTTTGCATGCACATGCTACTAATGTGTTCCTTAAGCGTCCATATGTTCCGTTTTGCTCGAGTACTTAAAGCCGTTGCTGCTTTGAACGTCTCTAAATACCTGACGTTTAATGGCTTTATGCAAATGGATAGGTTTATCATAATGAGGTCCAAATATGAAATAAGAGAAAATCGAAAAATATGAATATTAACTACTGAATGACTGATCAATGTTTTAAGTAAAAATTGTTCTTTCCAAATCGACATTCTTAAATAAACAGCAGTTTGAATTTAGGGCGAGGCCGCACTACGGTTTTTTTCTGCAGAGTAACCGCGTAACCGCACGAAACGCATACATTGTCAGTCGCGAGATTAACCGCTAGTGCGGCCACTTGTATTGTTTTCCTTGATTCACAAAATTACGCGGCCTCGGCCTTAAAAACAAAAAAACTTATTCGCCGAGGCCGCATTACAGTTTTTTACCGCAGCGGTAACGCGTAACCGCGCAAAACGCATACCTACACCACACCTATACCATCAGAAATCGCAAGTGCGGCCGCTTGTAATGCTTTCCCTGATTCACAAAAAATTATGCGGTAATGTACAAAATTCTTAAATTACTTTTTGTAACTAAGTAATATTCCCGATCATGAGGAAAAAATTGTAATTTAATTTGGACCTTGAAACTTGCTAGTTAAGTAAGGTATTTGGTACGACTTTGAAATATTGCAGCCATTACCTCCGCAAACAACAAGTGTCATCAGTAAAAGATGGTAAAAGTGTGACTTCGTCGCGAATGTAAAGCAGTTAGGTACTCATACATACAACAAAGTAGGTAACAGAAGTAAGAAATGTGCTCGGGGCACATGGCCATGAGTAATGGCACTCGTTTCTCTTCGCCTCCTTATGAACTCTAGTATATCCATGTCGAACAAAATTTCACTTGTTCTCCTTTTCTTAATAGAAAGTTGGGATTCAGACGAAAATGTTTTATGATGAAACGTTTTATGAGAACCGTTTGTTTCGATATGCCATTTAGACTACGACTGTGTATGGTTTATGGAACCCTTATTCGTGGCTTACGTACCTACCAATAGTTTATCTTAACGAATACATTTCGACTTTCATTCATATTTTATTGTATCTTTATTCAATGGTAATTTTACACTATATTGTAAATCTAGCTTACTTACTTTGTTATGCAATACGAGTAAAAATGTATCTAATATTAATAGTCCTCTCTACATAAAAAATAATTACCTAGGTATAATGAAAGGTGTAATCTTTTACTAATATCGCGCGTATCAGGCTTGAACATCACAAAAACACAAATAAGGCATCACCGACCCACAAGTAGATCTTCTGTAACACAAAATGTCCACCCGACTGCGACATTGAATATTTTTTTAGTCTTAAGGTGCGTTAAAAAGGCGCGGTGTAGCACGAGCCGAGCCGTATAGGGTGGTTGTATAGTCAAGCTTACCACCAGCGCGGTTGGCCCGCGCCGATGAATGTCACTACAAAATATACGTTATGTGACATACGGCACGCGCGGTTCGTCGGCGCGGGCGCGGGTCTCTTTTCACTATAAAACGGTACAAGAGACTTGTAGCTCGTGACCCGCGCGTCGGTCAACCGCGCTGGCGGTAAGCTTGGCTATGCAATCACCCACACGCATACGAGAGTTGAGTCGATGACGGCGTGCGCGCCTTTTATCAATGCCAAAAAATCTCGTCAGTAAATGGCTCTTGCAAAGTAAGTATCTTGAACCGACCTACACCAGGGTGTCGGGACAACTCGGGGAGTGAAGTTGGATCAGCCCAGCACACGGCGTCTAAACAGATCATTAGAGTAACGATGTTAGACGTTGGAATATCTTAAGAATATTCCGGGAATAGAAAACGGGTGTTTCACAAGCTAAAACTACAAACTGTGCTACGTCATTAGGTATTATTTCGGTTTAAAAAATAATGACTTCAAATAAAAAGTACTGTCTCAAGTGGTACGTACGATAGTTCAGTTATACACCCAACTATGTGATCTGTGTTTAAACTTAAATTTCGAACTTACGCTTCAGTAAACTAGGCAAACAGCGTTTGCAGTACTAACGTATTTGGCCAATCAATTATGTTAAATCGAATTATTCTATCAAAATAGAAGATACTAGTCAAGTTTGCATTTGCGAAACTGCTTACTATTAAATTACTGAACTCTATCAGCAGCTTCGCTCGTCTATTATTGCGTTGGTTACATAATATGTAGTTGATGGTGTTGTGTGTTTAGATAAATTTTATCTTGGTGTGAAAAGGTTTTCTTACGATTCCAAACTCTATGGTGCCTGATCAAGAAGCAGTATAAGAGTTTAAGTAAACCTCAACTAAAGGCTGATCAAAGGTGTAGGTAAGTAAACTAAAGTATCCCGATGATACATTTTTGCCTCCAAGCCTTTTCGTGTTTCTAAGTAGGTACGTACACGGCATAATAATTAGTTGCATCTGTACTTTACAAATATTATTGCTTGCATATTACGATAATGTAATCAACAATGAACAGGAAATGAATATTCGAATATGTAGGCAGCATCAACAGTATCCTTTACCTAATGAAAGTCATTGACGCGAAATAGATTCCTAAATGTGAATATAGTCGTATAGTCTATACAGAGAATACAGTCATATAGTCGTCGTGCTTGTAGGACTATATACGTATATGACAACTGGAGCATAGGTTTTTCCTCAGTTAAGGAGACCAACTTCAGTCGCCGAGAATAAGCAATGCCGCTCCCCGCTGAAAACAAAATAACTTGTGCTCACAGTTTAATTCAGCCTGTAAGCAAAATTTAGTTCCGGCATTTTAAATTCGCGCCGTCAATCTGAAATTTACCTTAATCACTGAAAGGTAAGACCTACTGTCCACGTAAGCTGCAGGTCATACGCACGCTATCGTCAATTGCCTATTGCTTGCATCTTGCTTAGGAATAATCAAATCTGTGTCCACGGAGCGGCAACGTTGCGTCCGCCGGTTGTCTTGCGCCGCCTTCCTTCATTTTGTAGGTTGCATGCATTCGTCATGCATTCGTCATTTGACGCGTCCGTGTCGTCCGTCCGTGACAGTAGCCCTAAGGTTGGCATTTGTCTAGGATGCAATTAAAACGAATTTCATATCGAACGCGAACGCAATTAAGAGCGTATCAAACCCTTGTCTTTCCAATACTGAATTGGTAAAGGTTTAGCTGGCCAGAGCCTTGTGTCAAATTTTATCGACTACTACATAACAACAATATCTCGTCAACTCGTTTATTGGATACAAAGACCAACAATATTTACGTACCACTTCCTACATGACTGAATTTGTCATTGTTTTCAAAATTAAACCTGTTAGAAGATTATAATATTTTCTTAATAAGGATGTATAACCATTCCTGAAGGATTAGACAAATAGCTACATTTGTAAGCGTCGTCGTTGCTAACCACACCCTTCTGCACGGAATACAAAATGGCTGAATTTGCAAGTGTGATCTTACCGGGTGAACTATGCACAATCGACCAATTTCAGCCCGTCTGTCTGTTTTAATTTTGAATATCCTTGATATCAAAAAAGAAATGTTAAAAAAAGTTTAGACCACTAATTTTATAATAGAATTTTTGACAATTCATTCAATATGCAAACAGATTCTAATAATATCTTAGGATCTCTAAGGTGTGCAAGTTTCCCTACGATACTTAAATTACCTACTTTATCAGCAGTACGACGACGTAAATTTATATAACGCATTTATTTTTGGAAATTAGAGGTGCATGCAGGATTCGAATCTAGACCCTCAAAGAATCCTACGTTCAAAACACTGCTATCAATACTTAATACTCTCATAACAACACTACCTTTATAACATAAAACACTACATAATTCATAATATTTCAAATGATATGTCTATCTTGAACATTTCTTTATTATCCTTTGATTATTCTCTGCTGATATAAGCTAATACCAGTCTACTTATTAAACCAGTTAACCGACCCGTTAGCTTTTAAAAGCAACCATTTGGAAAAAAATAAGGGTAAAAGGATCACGAGGCACGCACTCAGAGCGCAACTTGGAGAAAATTAAAACAATTACGAATGATGTTAAGGGGGGCTTCCATTAACCGTTCCGACCGGCTACAGATAATGCTGGCAACGTGGGGTTATTGTTCGGAGCAACAATGGCGGCACTTACGAGATCGCTCTTATCGCGTCAACCACCTCGTTTGTACCGACATGACGGAGACCAGTACACCTGCATTGCCGAGATATATTCGTGCACGTATCTAAAACAAGGCGTCGTAGCATAGCCAACTTGCGGTAAGGCTGATGACGTATAAAAATGTATCTGCTAAAAATGGGGAAGAATATTATCTGATTTGTAGTTTCATATTTCTATTTCTAGTTTGCCGATTTGAATGATGAAAATTTCGTAGTGTTCACAGTGTCCGAAGGTTGAATCGGGAGAATAATTTTAGCATTAAATCCGCCCGCGTGTTAAATAAATAAACCGTATACGTTTTCGTTCAGTGACTTCATGGGATACCCTGAATCTGTCGTTAAGTAACCCGTCATTGGAGATAATGTTATTAATTTGTTCTGTGAATATTGTCATGGAAAAATGAGAATTCTTGTAATTAATTAAAGACCAATCAAACAATTACTGATGCTAATCGATAAATAAATCAAGTGTTATCGGATATACGAGTATTTATTATCGGATCGAAATAAGGCACCAGGCCACTGGTTTATTTAATTAACTTCAAATCTTAAATATAAATAAGTATTATAGTAGTCCCGCCAATCAACCACTGAATGATATATCTATAACTATAACTCATGTTTGAAAGAAAACCTACCATACTATTTTAAGAAGGATAAAAAATATTCCATCCAATCCATACAAACTAGAACCAGCACCAGTCGTTTCATTTCTAAGCCACTAAACCAACGAGTCTGTTAATGGTGGAATAAATCCCACCAGCATTACAATATTATTTAAATAATAAGTAGATATTAAAATTTATATATTTTTTTTTATTTTTAGGTATGCAATAGGTATATGAAGAGTTTAGGTATTAAATATTATTAAAATCTTAATCGGTATTATAACAAAGATTCAGTCTTTAAAAAATCTTTAAACATCAACAAACAAATCAACGTATCCTTGTTTTCATTACGCTGTCAAAATAACCCTCCTAATTAAAGAAAACTATTTATTTCACTCTTTATTAAAAAACTATAAATAACAACGGTTGGACTTAATGCCTATTAGCAGATCACAAGTGTGGCTCCAATACATAGGTCGTTTAATATAATAAAGAAACACACACAGCACAACAAAATCTAATGTCGAATTCGGCTTCCAAAACACTTCCTAAAAGCTTAATTTTAAACCAATCAACCATCACCGCAGCGGCAAAATATTTAATAAAAATAAATGTGTCAAAATGTCAAGTAGATAGAGTACTTGGGTGATACACGGGCCAGGGTTTGTCCATTAGGCTGATTACGACCACAATGTTCACCCTCTGGGGCTTAGGGCGACCTTCCAACGCAAACGATGAATAGATACCAACCTATTCAATCTTCACTATTGAAATATTTCGTTTGGTACCGTACAAACTACTTTTAATAAACTTACTTCGTTTTAAATACAAATTAATTAGATAAAAAACTAGGCAAGTACTTTATTTTACGTAAAACGAATTGAGAACAGCTTAGTAATTAATTGAACATTTTTAATGATTAAGATACTTAGTTTGAAAAAGGTGCTTTGTTTTGAGCTTTACTTACTATAATAAAAGGTAAATGATCGCAAATGTTAAAAAAACCTTGTTTATTACCATTTGCTGTCATAACATAAAATATTTTATAGCACAGCGTGACTTAAACCCGCACTTAAGTCACAGTTTTCCGTGGCGTAAGTAGTTCATTTTTACATGGCAAATGACGCCAACTTCACGCCGTTCAAAAATGAATTATTGAGAATTGCGAAGGTAGAAATTAATAAATATATAACATGAGGGTACATACTTTATGACATTGAGTGACGCAAACCCGCACCACAGATTAGAAAATAGCCACCATGTATGCCTGCACTTATAATTATCTAAACTGTGCTTTACTCATGTTTATCTTTACTGCTTTTTAAACTAATTCAGTTGAAGTATGTTTTGTGTATTGTAAGTAGAAACCTATGTGTCAAATTGTTAGTGAAAACTTTTACTTTATCATATTTTTAATGGGAACTATGATTGAGCAAACAAATAAACTACTTACATAACATAGTATGGGTAAGTACCTACACATAAAGGGTAAAGGACACTGTTTGGTAAAATCAGCGAAAAAATATTTCATAATTAGTTATCTTATCTTCTCAAATTGTTGGTTCAGTATACTAAATTAGTGCTTAATACGGGTCATGCAAGAATTTACATAGGTTAGAGATTCTCCTAAATACAGTTTTATGTTGTAGAAAACTTGAATATAAACATTAACAACTTCGTAATAATTCCTTTCAGGAGGCTTTGTCGTTGTTTTTTTATCTGTTTCTTCATGTTTCGAATACTTTGTATTTCTCTTTCGCACAATAAAATTACATTATCATCATCGCAACTCAAAAATCTTTACGAAATTAAAGCATTAAATTATAACTTTTATTTATTATAATTACAATTAAGCGGGTTTATGTCACTCGTGCTATAAAATAATATACGATACTTGTTCGTAAAGTTGCATTTTTGAACGGCGTATATCGCACTCGCTTCGCTCGTGCGCTAACTTCATGCCGTTCAAAAATGGGCAACTTTACGCACCATATCGTAATGTACTATTTTTCTAAATAAATAGTGGAAGAATAGGCCCCAGAGGGCGTGTCTTCCGCTGTGACGTCAGAGTCGCGTGATGGTACGAGCAGGAGAGGAGAGTAAGCTGGCAACCAGGGTCACCAGTCGGCAGTTGAGACCATTCAATCGGACAGACGTTCATTAGCACAGTCTTATTACACATCAATTTATTTCTATAATATATATAATTGCGTTAATTTTGTAATCATTAAAATAAACTTTTTGTTGAAGTCACTTTATAAGCAAATAATATATAATCTAAACCCCTTAGTTTATAGCAATTGAAAATATCTCTTTACTATGATTTAGGGAATACAACCCTGTGATTGACCAACATACATGGACGCCTAATAAGTGTGAGTAAAAATCCTCATATCCCTACGTCATGTCAATTAAAAGTCCCGTCTGCTAATCTTTGTTGGAAAAATGACAGTTTTAAAACTCAATAAGTTTCCAAACAAAGCTTGGATGGATTTATAAGTTAATGAATATAAAAGGATCAAAATGTCACATGAATGGAGTTCTTCAGTAATAGGTCAGGGGGCCATTAGACTGATTACGCATACAATGTTAGTTCTCCGGGGCTTACAGCTAACTTCTTCCGCATACGTTGAATAGAGGGGACCTACCTATTCAATCTCTATTCAGATTATAAAGGGGAAATATTTTAGAATGATTTCGTTTTTACAGCAGTGTGACAAAGACAATTATTATAAATTCTTTATCAATGTAAGATTTTGTTATAGTATAGATTATGAACAGTTTATTAAACTATAAATTTATCTTGACTGAATGATTATTGGTTTTTCCTCCGGATAAGACAAAAAAGATTCCAATTTTCGAAAAAATTACCTTATTACCATTCCTAACTTTAAGTTTTATGTCTGTACTTGGTTTCATTTGACGAAACTGGTTGAGAATATCATGAAGTATATTTGGTTTATGGCACCGATGTGGTATCTGCTACGAGAAATGAAAGAGGAAAGAATGAAATTGCTGACTCTCAAACACCCACCCGGGACTTTACAAGTGGTTTGGTAGCTGAATCAAGCAAGAGGGTGGTCGTTAGTCAGCCGGGCTTCAAACCTACCACCAAGCACTTTAAGGTGGTAAGAGCCTAGAGCGTACCCAGGGAATTACAACCAGCCGCCACGGTACTTAGTACCATTTCTACCGTCATAATAATTGCTTTAACCGTAATTGTGTTCCGGATAGAAAGGTGTGGAAACGGTTTCACTTTTTTAGAGGCGAGCATGTCAGTCCTCAAGGATAGCAGCGCATCTGTGACCAAATTAGAATAAAAATCGCTCGCTGCCATCAAAATAGAGCTAGTTTTTGGAGCCATCCTATCACAACCAAGCTAACTTGACTTTTTTTTTGAAAATTACATAAACAAAGTTACTCTTTATTCGCGGGATTCCTGAGGTTCATTTGGGTTCTATTGAAGACACCAAGACATAGTTAGCTTTGACTGCGAAATATTTACGCGCATTCTATCTATATTACTCAACGTGACGTCACATAATAAGTCTGATGGCTGTTTCTTCACGCAATGAATACTAATGAAATGTAGGTAATAAAGAGTAAACATTGATTATACATGTACGTATGTCATATAGGTATTATGTTTGTAGAAGATTTATAACTTCTAAGTCTATCTACATTCAGAGTACATAATTGGTACTTAGTACCTAGATAGTAGTTCGTCAGGGAGGTAAATATGTTAAAAGCACTTAAATTTTACTAAAGAATAGCATTCATTTAATACACCCCAAAATGTCACACAAAAGAGTAACATATTTTTGTATATCTTTACTTATTACTCTATACATACACATATTTATTCCAAAGCCAAGGTACAGGAACGGATGGAAAAGACGGAGATATCTAATTTCTTACCTCGTGAAACATTGTTCTTACTAATGCAACTCTCATTCAGCTAAAAGCAGTCTATACAGTTAGTAACATGCGCTGAATGGACAGTTGTATACTTTTGATCACTTAATTTGGTTCATGTAACAAAAGATCGGGACTTTTTTCCGTAAGGAGTCTTCTAAGAACCCATTGTCTTTTATTACTCTACTCACTTATCCTGGATTTAGTATCCTAACTTACAGTTATCACAAGCTTTTCTCTCCCAATTTCTTAAACTTCGAGTGACACGTGGAAAATTTGTAACGTTGTTTTTACGTTCTTTGAAGTCGCAGATTAAATTTTACCAGAACCTCTAATATTTTTTCTTAAACTAGCTGAGTCCTTTGTCCTGAGTATTGCTGGTAATTGTGTTACACCTGCTGCTGGTGGTGATCAGTTCTGCTTCTAGTGCTGTTTAATGTTACCCGCAGGTCTTTTCGTAGTGACGAGTCTCATGTTTAATTACCGGTATTTTCTGCCTGCTGTAATTCATTTATATACCTATACCTATATTTAGCCATTCCACACGATAAACAACCTTTTTGTCTAACAATTTTATCCATGTTTAACTACATTTTTCATTGTGACAACTAAGCTAAGCACTAGTTTATACGATTAATGGCCTCACATTGGTTTTTAGAATGATTTCTGAAGCCCAATGTGAGGACATTGACAATACACATTTTTTTCACGTTGCGCGTTGTTTGTAATCACGTGCGCGTTGTTTAGAAAATGTTAAATTATTTTATTGTTGACGTGTTCTTTCCATTGGTTGAAAATGATAATTAACTTACAAACTCAGCTTCAGACTGTGCAAATTGGATAGGTAAATTATACCTTTACGCAGAGCTTTAAGTTTTGTATGATTTACGATGTTTACTCGGCAATCGGAGTTTATAATAATAACGTGTGTAGGTTTAGAAAAGGCGTAAGTGTTTTGGTACTGAAAAATTACAAAATAAGTACATGGTTTTGCTTACAATGTTAAGGAGGTTTGTATCATCATCATAGGTATACACTCACATACATACATTCATAATTAAGATCCTACTACCATTTTCGTATACTTACATTATTTTTAGCAAACTGAGGCTTTTATTTCAAAGCCGTCACTCATTTTACTCCACCTTTACCTTTTCAAATAATTATGGCGAGAATCATTTTTAATTTTATTAATTTAGATATAAAATTAAAAGGTTATCAATATAAGCATATACTTTAAAATTTTTCAAGCATAAATACTTATCCTAAATGAAGATAACTTTTTATTTAATTTATAGGGTAAAACCCGGATGGTCGCGCCACTTTTGCTTAAAGCTCTGTAATTTAAAAAATATAAATTTAAATGTTGAATTCAGAGTGTATATCGATGCATTAGTTATTAATCTTCTATAGAAGCCGGTTTCATTGTAAATAGTATTAGTTTTGAATAAATCATATTTTACTAGACCTTTCAAAAAAGGGATAAGTACTTTCCTCTTGTGACGGATAGTAGCCTAACGTCAAAAATGCTTGAGGGGATACTTGCCTCAGGATTTTTCAAATAGAAACAAACTTGTATTAATTTAAGTAATGCGTCTTAACTATTTCCTACAACCTTGTATGACGTAGTTATAATAAAAGTTAAATAAAAATTATAAAATTGCCCTAAAAATAGACTACAAATCGGTAGGTACCTTGTTGTTCTATAAATAAAAAAACTCATTGTTTATTTTAAGGATTTATATCGGGTGTTCTAAAAAATAATGTTAAGCGGAAGCACAATGACATAGCACCCCTAGAGGAACCCGATTAACCCCCAATGTTATTGAAAGTTATAAATTTTCCACTTAAAAATTCAAAAAAAAAACTTGGTCACCCCAAATAGTAATCAACATTGGTATAAGCATCGATAAATTTAAGTAGATCTTAAGTATTAAATTTTTACTACGATCATTTCGTAAGGGCAACTATCCACAAAAAAAATAGGGCAACTATGTCCTTTATGGTGAATGAATGAATGAATGAATATTTTTATTTGCTAAAATTGTGGTAACAAGAGATCTTACTGTTGTTAAAGTACAACGCTCACAATTTACAATAGAGATGGCGTGCAAATTTTAGATAACAATGTCAATTTATATTTTAATACTCATTTTAATATGTACATAGATGTCAGCTATTAATTTGAATCATTTAGTTATTATTATTTGTACAATATGTCATGCAAGATAAATGCGGTATGGATGGTGCGGATACTTGCCCTTCCTATTTGTGGAATAAATAAAAACTATTTAACAATAAAGGGTTATAAACAATGAAATTTCAATACAAACGCATGTGAAGAAAGAAAACAATTTTTAAAATCTCAATTAGTTATAAAAAGATTTGACTGAGATTACTCACTAATATGAGTTAAACGCTCGTAAAAGCTTAGCAGCGGAAGATATTTGCTCACAGACAAAATACGTGTGCCTATTAAATTTCAAAGCTTATGTGGCATTGAGGCCTGTTTGGGGAGTACTTTTGAATATAATCAACCGGCAAATCTTTCAACAAGTGCATCATAGTGCATTCAAAACTGAGGCAAGTATCCGATCGAGGTGACTATCCGGGTTTTACCCTAAAAGCAAAACAGTAATTTAATTTTCCAACAAACGACGTTGTAATAACCTGTGTACCTAATTTGTAAATGAAAAATACCTATTCATTGCCTGTCCTTAATTTATATATTCGCAAGACTAATTACACCTAATCACACACGATGAGTACATACGCCCGTGAATCGCTCGTCAACATCGTTAGGGATTTGATGGGCACTCAAATTAATTTCTAACGGAGGTATTTTGAGTGTGTTTTAAGGGTAATTCTGTATAGTGAGCACTAAAGTTAGTAATACCTAACTCATTATTTATTACTTAAACTTAATTAACAATGGCTTAACTATACTATTGCTGCTGTTTACGAACATTACAATATTGTAAATCTGTTTTTGGTTGAAGTTTGTTTGTTTGTTCTTCCTTCACGTCAAAACGGATTAACTGATCGATATGACTTTCGATATTGAGATTATTGAATAACTGGACATAAGACAAGATACTTCTTTCAGAAAATATTGACTTTCCACGGGAAAATACCTCTTAATTAAATTAAAATATATCGGGCGCAATATCGGTATAGATAATGTGTTATTCTGAATAGAAAATAAATCTTTGTAAACATAGAGAAGAACTTTCCCGTAGCGAAGCGAGTTTGAGTTTACTAGTAAGTAACTAAGTAAATAAATACGTCACTGCTAAAATAAAGACTTGTAAGAATAAGGTTGATAAGATAAAATAAAACGTAAAATTGATTAATTAATTTTAAGTTTTTATTTAGGCTTAGGTAACGAGAATTTAATTTGTTGGTTTAATATTTTTTATTTTAATTTAATAAATTCCCTGCAGAATATACAAACCTATTTTGCGTACTAACTTGAGCAGGACTGGCCATTAATATATTCATCGACACTACAATACGACATCCTATAAGCCGTGTTTACCATGTTTCTCTTAAGGTGTTACTTCACCGCGAGCATTCGCGCGTAATTTACTTAACATTCACCGCGAATATTCGCACGTAATGTAACATTAATTTATAGATTCTTATAATGTAACATTTAGCATAGAATTAAATGTTTGTCAACGCGAATGCTCGTCAACCTGGGAGGTAGTATTGTAATGGAATGCTCAAAGTCGAATATTTAATGTTACATTACGCGCGAATGCTCGCGGTGAGGGAGCACCTTTATAATAATACTAGAGAACCGCCCGCGCTTCGCTTCGGGACCCGTAGGTAACAGCCGCGTAGGACTCGCTCCCGTAGCAATCTCGTCTAACAATAGCCTATTATATGATATACTGGAACATCTGATATAACATTTATATATGACATAAGTAAATTTTACACGTAGTATTTGATAGCGTGATTAAGAACTTGCAAATGAATTTTACTAACGCCATCTATTAACAACATCCGGAACTAAATATCTATCAACTAACAAAACATCTATCTTCCCATAGGAATGAGATGTTTTTCCGCGGTAAAAAGTAGCCTACGTCGCTCTCCACCCTCCTAACTATCCCCACACACATAAACCATACCATAATAATAGCCATGTTGCGACGTGAAAGAGCCACAAACAAACAAACAAACACACTTTCACATTTATAATATCAGTATGGATGGATATTGAAATACCTAAATCTAACGCCGATTAGATATCCAGCACATTTTGCTTGGAGAAACTTATTTCCTACCGCGGCCACACACGTGCGCACGAACGTTTGTACATTGTACTAATGTTTGCTTGAATCTGTATTTCTATCTACGCAACTCCTGCAGTATTCACTGACAGGACACGCATCGTACGTTGCCTCGTGAGCGGATTTTTTTAAATATACAGGGCGTCGACTCACTAGCGACCCATGGATAAGCAAAAAGCGTTGTGTGAGAACGGCTTTAGCTTTGACAGCTTGAAAAATCATGAATATGTCAAAATCTTCGCATCAGCATTTGCAAAGGTCATCCTACATTTACAGTTTAGCATATTTGCGCAAATGTGAGTCACCGGCCCTAAACTTACCGATAAAAGTTCCAGCACTCAAAACAATTGCTTCTTTTCTTTTCAGAAATTTTACAAACATGCATAATTTATTTCCAATAACAACAAACTAATTCGTTTATTGCAATGATCATAAAAAAGTAAAATCTTCATATTATAAAAAGCTCTTAGCAACTGTTCTTTCCCAGTAGGTAAGTACTAACTTTTATCTTCAACTCATTCTTTCGACAAAGATTGAAACTTCAATTCTTACAAATTCTACTAAAACATTGGAACGTTTGAGTTAAACCATAGCTACTAGGTACTAGTAATGTAGTAATTTTTCGTTTACTCAATTATCTATTGATGAACATAATACCTAATCATTAATCATTCAATCAGAATATAATTATTTAATAATAACTTATGTTACCCTCAATAAAGTTTTCTAATAAAATAAATGGATAGCTTTGTAAGATTACCCGCAAAATTCATAATTACAAACTACTTTACAGCACAAAATTGGCGTTATAAATCTCATAAGCTAAGTAACCTAAGTTAAAGTTTTGCTGGACTCTTGCCGCTCTCAAGACTTCGTTAAAGGGCTGTACCTACTTAACGTAATAAATATGTAAAAGTCATTAAAACTCAATCTCCGCTAGCGCTCTCTGGGAGTGACATTAACCGTGACCTCATAACTGGTTCCTCGTATGTAGAAAAGTGTAATAAGCATAAAAAACTATCCTAAATCTTATGTGGGCTTCATCAATCATGTGAGGCGACAGGGGCGAAGGCTTGTCGACCCTAATCGAACCACAAATGTATACGCACTTGTATAACTTAGTGTGATAGGTGGTTTATAAAATGTGAAATATGAATACAGATATCATCTTGGTTATTATTGTTGTAATACTGTGGCTATTGACTGAGTATAGACTTCTCATGGCAAAGGAGGGAGGAGGCCTACAGGTATACTCCACCACGCTGCTCCAATGCGATCCAAGTATCGGAAGTTTTTCATGCCGCCCAAAGGCCACCGTCGCGTCGCCGCGTCGCGTCGTAGCTTATTAACAGATCGTATCGTTTATCCATAACAATAGGGACCAACCGCTTCACGTATTCTCCAAAGTACTGCAGCGCTCATGAAGTATGTGCTTTTATCGGTCACTTAGCCAACTACTGACCGCTCTCGTAGTGATTTAGGTAACCTTGTTGATCACTTAGGATCGACGCAAGCACGCCGGACTAGGAGCGCTTCAAATAATTATAACAATAATAAAATTATATACGTATGATACAATACCGTTGGTTTATGTATACCTAGTAGACGCGTTATCTACACTTCGATATGCACGCACTTATGTAATATTTTATAACCGCCAACAATTGACAGATATTGAGCATAAATAACATTACCTAAGCTTAATTAATTTATGTATGATGATTACAGCTTAATGAATATCTAGGCATTATAATTATGATCAGTCGACTTGACCACTTGAAAAAAATTTCATCAACGTTAACTACCTATCAAAATATCGAGTTTTCCAACAATAAAGGAAATTTTGTGCCTTTCTTCGTAGTTTAATTGCTCCATTTATAATCGCAACAAGATAACTACTTCAACTATTTAACTTTGAAGTTTCAGAAGAAAAGTTCCCAACTTTTATTTGCGGTAGACAATTAACTCTCTAGCGTTTGTGTGGCATACGTGCGAACTGTGAAACCTCTTTGACACAAGGTTTCCTAAAAAGGCGTGAAAAGAGTAATTTAAGTCTGGCAACTACTGTACTTTTGATGTTCAAGCCGGAAAGATTTGTTGGGTTTAAACTCAAGAACAGTTCTTGTTAACGCGAGTCTTATGTTTCCAAAAGGCATCAATTTCCAGTTATACTCTGCTGATCTCAAAATAGTTTAATACGAATTTAAAGCGTTAGACTTAAAGTTAGGTATTACGTAATCATGAATGATTTTGTATTGTAATATATGGCCTCTTGTATTTTCTGTGATCAAGTTGCTATGTAATCTATTCGTTTGTTGGCTAATTACATTAATGATAGTAGCTATATTTTGCTTATAGAGCATTCCGTTTAGTGATTGGTCTTAAAAATGTTTAATACAAAAAATAAATGATACCATACATGTCTAAGACTCTATCTAGATGAAAATAAAATTGTCTAAGAGATTTATAGCTCTATCTCTAAGCTCGCGCCTCGCAGGTATCTTGTCTGGATGAAACATAGCACAATTTCTTTTACAGTCTTCAGATAATAAACGAACACTATTTTTTGCAAAATTGTATGTCGTTCCGAGTTGTTTTCAACAAGGATGTCAATAGACAAGGATGACTGTAGCTTTATTTTAAATGCCAAGATTCGTATCGATTTTTATGTATGCTCGTGTGTTTAATTAATTTGTGGCTTTATAATCTTAACATTGTAATAAATAAATAATCTATACGTATAATAAGTAAATAATATATACTCAGATTACTAATTGAGGTAAATCTTTAGATAACAGATTTTTGTAGGTCAGACGAGAAAACTAACAGTTAATGATTTTTCTTAGAAACTTACGAGTATATAGTAGCAGAATGTATTACAATAGGTCATACTGAACACTAATTTTAATTTCGAGAAATGGATAGCTGTACGTTTCTGCAAAATAGAAGTGAAATATTGGGTTAGATCTAACTGGTAAAACCGATCCTTAGAAGAGAACCTAAATTGAATTAAAAGGAAATTTAAGATATCGAACATCATAGTTTCGTTTCCTACTACCAATAAACGTAAACACCGTTTCTGTAAGAAGCAGAAGCAGTGTAAGGATTATTCGATAATAAATTCTACCTACAAGATTAGAGCGGAGTACATTCACCGGACGTTGCTTCTAGTTAGGTACACTTAGTATATGGCAGGAATAAAACGAGTTAATAAAAGAAGGGAACTCGCAAAGGTAGTGTTAAAAAGAAAACTTATTCACTAAATTGGTCGACATTGTGCGCAGCGCGGATGCGGTCCCCCGCCGCGGCTTGTCACTGCTAATTTGCAGACAATTGTTCATCCCGGAATATAGATACTTGTCGCACCGCCAAATGTAACCTCCGCGAACGATAACATTCGAAACGATTTCATATGGATTGACCTGCCTGAAAATAGTTTGATAATAGACAAAAAATATCAGTTTTTTCATTTAGGAAATCTACTCACTCTATCAGAAACAAGCTTTTAATAAAAGAGTGCCTAGCCAAGGTACTTAGATGGAAAATCTTAGTCAATCAAAGAGTTTTTGATAAATAAAAATAAAGATTAGGTAGGTACTAGAGAGTAATGGTACTAGACATTGCTTTAGTAACAAGACTTCAGTACGATAACTTTTACCACATTCATACGATTGTTACCTATAAAAGGTCATGAATCAATTCCCTATCTAACAATTTAACTATAACCAGCAACAGAAATTTCACTATCCAAATAATATATTATGACTAATGAAAAATGGACTCAAAAAAAGAGGCCTTTTAGAGCAAAGCAAAATTTTTTGCTTACTTTTTAAAACGTAAAGTAGAATAATCTTTAAGCTGATCATTGGGTGACACGCGTACAAAATAATGAAATAAGAGTAAAAAAAGTAGCCGGAAGTCTATATAACTCACTAATTGGGCTCACAGTTTTGTATTCTTTTTTGAATTTCTACAAGTCTATGAGAGTTCGTTAAAAGTTTTTTTTCGTGTGCTTTGATATTAAGTTAATATTCAATTCAGACCATCAATTAGAATTTTTATATTTGCACCATCTTTTACTGCGTGAACAAACTCTTAGTTAATCTAAGTGATAATCTAAGTAGTAGGTACTCATAGTGTAATTTTAGTGCATTTTTTAGCTCGGTTGAAAAATATTGGATACTACCGACATCGATGGATGATACATGCATTATTTTAACATTTTATGTTATCTTATTTTATTCCACTCGTCCTTTATTATTTTTTCTTTTTTTTATAGTCTAAGCAGGCAAACGAGCAGACGGGTCACCTGATGGTAAGTGATCACCGTCGCCCATGGACATTGGCAACACCAGGGGCGCCACCAACGCTTTGCCGGCCTCGAAGGAAGCGATAGACCCGCTTCTTGAAGAACCCCGTCATAGCACTGTGGGAATACTGAGGGATGAAGTTTTAACATTACTTTTTGCCTCTTTTCACCAGACCCTTAACACCAGTTTTTACGGAAACATTCAACTGAAATAGGTATAAATAAGAATCCCTCATTAACAACTCACAAAAATACAATTATGTAGAATTACACTGTTCTCATTACAAAATAACTTATAAGTACGTATTAATTTTATTAAAATTAAGGTCTGCAAAAGCCTTGTAACCGTCGAAGCTGCCAAACTTGTTAAATGTAAATCACGTTATTATGCGAAGACGCAAACTGTAGTCACACTGTTGGTTGCGTGTGTAGCGGAAAATTTACGATTCAATAAGATAAGGGACTTCGCAACTAATTCGTTTGTTTTTCACCTACGCTATATTGACTTACCCTTTACTTTGTTAAAAGTGATATGTAGTTGGATAAACAAGAAAAGCAGTATAGTTCTTAAAGTACACAAAAGAAAATAGTTTTTTCTTTAAAACAATCGGCCTAATTTCTAATTTTTTATTTGTGCACTTCAAGGAGATCTCGTGCGGTAAATTTATTTCAAATATAAGTATTGAAAATTCAAGTAATTTCTTTGTAATTTTTTTTTATTCATTTTAAGCGTCACTATTTCGACTTGAAATATGTTACAAATTTTGAAAAGTGTGTAATTAGTGAAAATTAGTTGATAGTTAATGATAGAAGCACGAAAGCACAAGAGCACAGTTTTTGGTAATTTCCCACCCGGCCGTCATTAAAACTCAATTTTTTAAAGTTTGTAAGATATGGCTTTTCATTTCATAGTAATTTTCAGTGCTTCAGAAATGTTTTAGTCCACTTTTAATATCACTAAATGGCTTTTGACATTAAAAATATTTTGCTCCATTACTTTAATTTGTTATTGAATTGGTTTCATTAAATAAAAAGTACGTGTTATTAATTAACACTATTTAAGTTAAGTTATAAAATCCTATACCTAATTCTAAAATCGTAAAACACCATAATCGAGTTCTAAAGATGTCGAAATCAAAAGCTAACCTCTTCAAACAATTATCACAAAGTGTTGTGCGATGAAACTGATCGCGTGCTTCAGGAGATAGCAGTTTGGAGTAATTACAATTGTTGCGAGTGCCGACAATCATTTAACAGCACCTTATCTAAGTTCTGCTATAGAGCCGTAAATCGCGAGCTACTTTCTGACACGCAACCGGTTAAATGATATTTCACGAGTGGAGATTAATTAAAAAATCAAACTTAGTTAGAAAGAAGATATTTCGTTTGAACTTAATAACATTGATTTATTTTTCTTTGTTTAGATTAATTAAATTCGCATAAAACTAGTCACTTATATGTAAGCTGATTGTTTATGTAATAACAGTAGATTGTTTATGTAACACACGTGTGCATACCATGCACGAACACTTGAATCAACCATTTATTTTCTTAACGATAAATAAAATAATAATTAACATTTTATTTTAATCTATACTAACTAATATCTATACTTATATTTATATAAAGCGGAAGAGTTTGTTTGTTTGTTCGTTTGAACGCGCAAATCTCAGGAACTACTGGTCCGATTTTTAAAAAATATTTTTGATTTGAATAGTCCATTCATTGAGGAAGACTATAATTAATAGTCTATATAACATCGCGCTACGACAAAAAGGAGCGGAGCAATAAGTTTCCCAAAGCGAAGCGAAGACGTCCACTTAATAATATTGTTGCAGGACGACGTCTACCGGGTCAACTAGTTAAATATACATGAGTGTCTTGGAACACTCGGTTGGAACTTGGAACAAAGTTAAATTGGTCAATTTTATGTTTGACACCTCGTCATTCTTATTACTTTCCGTGCTACTTTATTGATCCTCATTATAATATGTCTTGCCCTGATATCTGATACCTATACCTAACCTAAAAGCTGGCCCAAATGCGCATGCGTGTTACAGTAAATATCTTACACAATGTTTGTTCTAACCTCTATACCAAACTCTGTAAATAACTTCGTTCGAAAGAACAAGTACCTAGATATAAGCCATGAGTAAACAATAAAAAAATGTGCAATAATTATAACCAACAAAACTAACCGACTTTAAAAAAGGAGAAGGTTCTCAATGCAGAATCAATCAAGAATCAAGAATTTTGTAGATTGTATTTTGAGCGACATCTGAAGACTTGTCGATGTTAAAGTAATTTTTTTAAGTTGGTTACTGTGCCCGTAGACCTAATTATTATTATTGGTTACACATCTTACAATTGTTTCAAGATAAAAAAATAATAGATATTAGGTACCTACGTATTATCAGGTATAAGTGAATGTATTATAGGTTTGAATGTAGGTTATAGGTTTGCATGAACTTTTGTTTTGTTTTACGCTTACCATACAAACCTGATGGAATGGAATCAGGAAATCGTTTTGACGTCTACCTTGTCAATATTGAATATTGATGCGAGCTAGGTACGTCTACAATGAAATTGATTTGGTTATCTAACAACCATTTTGATCCCGTGTGACTAGATTTATCATAAATGAATGTATAACACAGCTGTGGTAAGCAGAAATGTTCAAGTCCATTGCCTCCTGAACGATGTGCATAATAACTCGTAGATTAGAAATTGTATTGATGTAAATAAAAAAGAAAGTTGTGAACTTGACCATTATGGGCTCAAATGTATCATAATTTATGACCCTTTTAGGAATATGGTAGCTAATACCGACTAATAAAAACTTTAACCTAGGTATAACTACCGTACCCTATTCTTCTTTGTAGGTACTTTGTCGTTGGTGTGGTTGTGTAAGTGTTTTGGTTCAAAATAACTACGATACGTTTTCATTAAACCTATTTCAAAAAAGTGACAATTTAAAAAAAATAAACAAATCGGGGTCTTCAATTTGTGTCTGAGTAATGTACCTCGTAAAGACCTCGAACAAAAAAAACAGGCCAATGATTTATTACTCCATAATTTTAAGTTACTTCTTTGGAGTCGGTAAAAAAATCGACATGTAGGTATCATTTACAATCATTGTCTAAAATGAAAGTATGACTTAAGCTTGAACATTTACTATAACATTACAAGTTAATTATAATTTTAACGCAATGAGGGTAACCGTTTTTGTGCTCACCAGTTGGCGCCACTGCAGACGGCGGTCATGCTGTCAAAGCCCGCCCATACATAAACATTCGAGTAATCCGAGTAAATCCCAGGCTATCATCATAGGAAGCTCGCGTATGATTGCCAAAATTACCTGGTCCCATCTGCCCGTAGTTTCGCTTGACAGTGTGACCATCCCTTATTCTACCAAGGTTAAGAACCTGGGAATTTACATGGACCAACATCTCTCCTGGGTACCGCAGCTCACTGAAGTAAGCAGAAAACTGTTTACTGCAGTGAGTTCACTCAGGAGGCTTAAAAATGTCCTTCCCATCCCAACTAAAATTTCGCTTTCTCAATCACTACTTCTACCTATCCTTGACTACGCCGATGTGTGCTATCTCGATATCACTGAGGAGCAACTTAACAAACTTGAGCGCCTACAAAATTTATGTATACGGTTTATTTTTGGACTTCGAAAATACGACCACATTTCTGAATTTCGCACTAAACTCAAGTGGCTCCCAATCCGCTTTCGCCGCAATGCTCACATTCTCACTCTTCTCTACAATATCTTATTTGATCCAAAATATCCCCCGTACCTTAAACAAAACTTTAAATTTGTCTACTCAACCCACGAGAAATCACTCCGCTCCTCTAAAAACCTCATCCTTAGCACTCCTTCACACTCCACATCCTTCTATCAAAATTCCTTCTCAGTCACTGCTGTCCACCTATGGAACTCCCTCCCTCCACCAATCCGTCTTGCTGCCACTTTAAACTCCTTCAAAAAACTACTTATAGATCACTATCTGCAACTCTGTCAGTAGGACTCTTCTGACTTCCTTCAACCCTTCTCACTTTTCGCTATCGCTATATCTATCGCTATATCGCTCGTTGATTAGTTATAAATCTTTTTAGTTCAGTACACCCTGCCCCCTATTACTATACTCACTGTCTTTTACTTCTTACCCTAAGGTTGTCTGGAAGAAATCGCTTTTTAGCGATAAGACCGCCTTTTGTATCACATTTTGTACAAATGTCTTATTCTGTTGTTTTTGTTGCTATGGTGTACAATAAAGTGTATTATTATTATTATTATTATAAACATTGACAAGTGACACTTGTCTGAATACTATTCAGTGAATAGACAAGAGAGAAGTGACAGGCAGACCACCCTCTACACTAGCGGCCTCTAGCGGCGAATCCACACGCGGTTACCCTCATTAAACGAGCCTACGCTTGTATCGAAATTCAACTTCAAAGTACAGAGGAGCCAATCGACTATAATTACGAAATTTATTCGTATCCAAAGGAGACGATGTGGAACTTTGTTACTACTTTCGTAATTGCTTCAAAAGTTTGCAAGTGGGTCCCCCCCCCCCCCACTGGCGGGCGGGGCTGGCGAGTGCTGGTTTACTTAAAATAACGAAACTTATGAAACGCAAACTGAATTTATAAATAGGTCAGTATTAGGTACATTTTGTTAAAATATATACATATTCTAAAGTAAATAGTTGGGAAACGAGCGAATGTGCCTACAGATGGCAAATGGTCGCCCATACAGTTACATCAAGAGCACCCCGATGCGATGTCGACCAAGAAAGAAGGAAGAAGAATTTAATAAATAGTTTTGTTCGTAGGTATCTATGTATATTTATAGACAAGCTAAACGGTATTAGACGAATTATGTCTTATATATTTCGACTGCACTATTTATTATTCAATTTATATTTTGTTAAGAAATCTATTATAAGTAGCCCTTACAATCGTTAACCAGGTTATTGTCAAGTGAATGCATAATTATATCCACTTAGTAGTAAATTTTTATTTTCAAATATTCATTTACACATAGGAGATTTACAGGGATAAGATACTTACAGTTATTCGATAAATTGACGATTATTTGAACACTCACGATTCTAGAGTAGATTACCACATGACACAGAAATACTTATAATATTATCAAATATAACATATTTATTAGGTACTTTCCTCGTAACAACAAGATTAGAGAACACTTAAGAATTTGATTTTATATTTAAAAAAATACACATTTTTAATTATCCGTCTAATATTATTAGAAGCAACGTAATGTCCATTTACATAAATCCATCAATTTCCTCCTTGAAAATAGTTGAATTGTTAAGTAGGGAAAATAAAATATTGTTATTGTTTTTAATTTAACCACCCGAAGTTAATAAAGACAATGTCGATACCTCACGGCGCCGGCGCTCTGTCTGTGACAGTTATCGATATTAATGAATATTGGATTATATGTAGTTGTTCAAAATACACTCAATTAATTTTTATTTGACACTCTGTTTTTGTTCGTCTTTAAATCCTACTTCCTACTAATATAATAAATGCGAAAGTTTGTAAGGATGTATGTGAGTGAGTGTGTGTGTGTGTGTGTGTGTTTGTTGCTCTTTCACGCAAAAACTACTGAACGGATTTTCATGAAACTTTGCAGTAATATTGCTTAGACATGGGAATAACATAATTTGTTAAAATTTATAGAGATTTTTGAAGTGACTGGTTTCACGAAGCGAAGCGAGGGATTTACATCCTTACAAACTTTCGCATTTATAATATTAGTAGGATATTAGTAGGATGTTTGATAAAATAACTGACCATGAATATACAATACAATTACTTAAAATTATTTCGGAAAATCTCACGGTGCTCCCATACACTCCCCAAGCAATCTACATGCCAAAGGAGACCAGCAAATTTTTTAAGGACCTTGGGCCTGGAATATGAACATGCATGAGACATCGCTTTTTAGGTCGAGGATATTGTTCCACATTGTGCATATTCCGTTTTTGCGGAAAATTATGGGAATAATGAAATACCTTTAGTCGTCTTACGCAACGCGCACACATGGTATCTTGAAATTATAATTTTTAATGATTATGATGTAACTAGATTTTTAAATATGAAATGGATGTTTTAAAATATGCAAGATTATTTGAGGATATTGAATAAGCTGTTCGCTACAGGCCTAAATCTGATGTTCTCCTTTCAGCTTCTTGAGTTCAGTTGTTCCGGCTGCGCGTTGTCACTAATTAACGGAATAATTTTATAATTAAAATTACACTTCACTTCTTATTACTTACACTTAATCATAGCATACATATAACATACAGTTTTGATCATGACAATTTAGGCAAAACAGCAAACAATTACGAGCTGTGTTTGCTGTGTAAGCAGAGAAAATATATGCAATTACCGCTGGTCCCCACCGTCGGCTTTATTTCCAGGAAATCGAATTCAATTCCACCTCGCAGCTGAAATAGCATTCATTGAAAATTAAATTTCAAGACGAAAACCGTACCCGTTATAATGAGTTACCACAACACTGTGTATTGAAATATTATGTACTTAAAAAACAAGTAACAGTTATGTACCTAAATGAATCAAGCTTCAGTCTACTTGTAGTTAACAGTGACATAAGTGGGAATCAAGAAATTTTCTGTATTTAGGAATATATGTACGATAAATGGTATTCATTAATTGTTATCGAACAATTATTAAAAAAAAAATATTAATTTTAGTAGATCAAGTTTTCTGAGAAATATATAAATACTTAAAGCTACACCCTTATGTCATCGGTACTATGATCGGTACGGTGATATGAATAACACACAAGATAAGAATTCAAATCCAGATCGAGAAAATAAATATCATTCATTCATCATTCATTAACTTCATATTTCACATCATTTTTAACTGGTGGTAAGGGCCTAGAGCTCACCCGGGGAAGTGCCACCGCCCGCCACTGTACTTAGTACCATTCCTACCGTGTAATAATTATTTTAAGAACAATAATTGTGGTCCGGATAGGAAGGTGTGGAGCCGGTTACACTTTTTTAGAGGCGACCATCTCAGTCCTCAGGGGTAGCAACGCATATGTGACCGAATTAGGACGAGACTCATAGTAACAATAACTAACTGGACTATTACTAACATTACTATCAGGACTAATTATCACTAACAGTCTCTGTACTCACACTTATTACAAATTAACCAACTAATATTCTAACACCATCTGCTAACTAGACTAACCATCCTAGTCCCTTTGAGTCTAGTTCTAGGTCGGTCACAGTTGTTATGGGTGGCAGCGGAAGAGTGGTGCTGCATGCTCGTTTGCTATCTTAATTACATTAAAAAAAATTAGGCTGTTTTCACGACTAATTATAGAAAAGAACTGCCCCCCTAGACAAATGGCAAACGCTTCGAATCTATTCTATATCGACAATCGTTTGCGCCTTAGCAATATCGTTCTTCGGTTGGTAGCCAAATGGCCTACGAGATATCGAACGCTTATTCTATTCGATCGCTACGAAAAATAACAAATATAGTTATGGTTTCGTTCGTAAACGTCATACAAGTGCAATGCCACAAACTTATCTGACCCGTTAAGGGAGGCGCTACTGTCTTTGTCTTTGTCTGACAACAGTATAACATTTGCATTAGTTCCAATTTTGTCCACCGGGTCCGATAAGTTTGTGGCACTGTACCAGTCAGTGGTTTGGTGTTCTGAAGTGTGCTGGCGCTAAATTCGAACTTGAAGCAAATTGAGTGAGTCAGTATACGAAGTTTTTTTCCATAATTGGTAAGCAGAAATAATATACAATTAATCTACTTGTATAGGTTCTTAGGGCGCATTCATGTAGAATGCTGGTTACCGGCGCTGATCTACCAGCGCTTATCGGTATAGTCTAAGATCCGAATCTAAATCGACATTCATCGGGTTGATAAAAAAATCAAACACACTGATAGAAACTTTTTTGATAGTTAAAAATATTTGTTAATATTTAACAAATAATTTATTAGAGACCACTTTTTAGTGGTTAATAAATATTTCTTAGTATTTAAAAATATTTATTAATATGTAATAAATGAATATCAGATTTATTAAACACAAGAAATCATTTAAAATACTAAGAAATATTTGTTTAATACTGAAGAGTGGTATAAACTAATAGGTACTTATATTCTGTCCAGGATTTTGTTGTCTACCCATTTTTAATATAAATTTTCTAATATACGAAATTTATTATAAAATTATTTTGATTCTCTTATCAACCCGATGAATGTCGATTTAGATTCGGATCATAGACTATACCGACAAGTGCTGACAGATAGGGATAGGGATGGGCAAATGGGAAAAACATATTTCATCGTATCGATATTTTCCAAATGTATCTGAAATTAAATTAAATGTATATGATATTTCGTTATATCGATATTTGTTCCCAATATGCAATTATTATGCCCCTCTTACCGGGTCAGATTAGTTTGTGGCAATTTACCAACCAAACCAACAAGCAGTGTCATTGTCATAGACAAGTAGGCCATAGACTGTAATTTTTGTTTGTGTTTGAAGCAAAGAAACTAAATCCATATAGCCTACTGCATACCTACTCTTTTTCTAAATTTAAGAAATCGGATTGGTCAAATAGGTACATGATGCGATCCATGAGCAGACAGCAGAGCTTTAAATAAATAAATATTAAACCTGAAAATATATCGATATTTTGATATATCGATATTTTTTATCCAAACGGCCCAAACCTACTGGCAGATCGGCGCCGGTAACCAGCGTTCTTTTTGAATGCGCCCTTACTCCTACTATTTCAACACGTACCTAATGTTTTTTAAAAATATTCAAGAGTTGAAATTTTTAGGTATGTACATACCTACTATAAATACCTACTTTTTAAAATTGTGGGAAATTGAAAAATTTAAGTAAGATTATTTTTCTTGTTTTAATCATGGAACCGAGGTTACGAGTTAGTCCAGAACAATTCTCGCTTCTTTTAGATTTTATGGAAAGGTATAAATTATTAATTTAAAAAACACATTCCTTCAATTGTAATCGAAATCATTAAATATACGCCATTTTGTAGCGTTATCTACAAGAGTTTGGCGTTCGCTTAGTTTCGCACGCTTTCAGTCGAACTTAATGTCAAAACTGCCGTTTGGCTACGAATTTGACACGACTAAACGTACTATTCAGACGTTTCGTTACATCGAATAGATAACGATGACATTTGGCTACCAATTTTCATTTCTATGCGTCAGATCGAAATATTTAGCGTAAGCTTACGTCATTCCCATACATTCAGTATTCTATTCTACTAACGTTTGTGCCACTTGTCTAGGCCCCCTGGGTTCATTTGATAAAAAAGATCTAGTCGGCATAGTGGAAAATAAAAGAAGAGGTGTAGAAATGCAATATTAGTATTTATAAACTGACCCTATATGAGCAGAGATATTAAAACCACTAACTATTGTGCCCGGCCTATTTCGGTGAATGTTAGAGTTAGAATGTATCTATTATAATTATTGATTTTAGTAATGAAAACATACCTATAGATATAGTATTTACCTACATGACATACAGTTATTATCAAAACGGTAATTTCATCGTAGTAATCTATACGATCATCATGATAGAATTCTATATTGTTTTTAAATTCAGCAAAATGTTTCGAACTAGGTACAAAAGTAATATGACTTGCCTACAATATTTTATTTTACATTTAATTCGCACTTCGCAAGCAGTTCTTACCTTATCGGGAGGAAGTTTTCAAAAGCACCATTCTATGTTGAGTTTCGGGCTTTGAGGAATTTTTAAACCCGTTTACATATACACATCCGGCGCTTATGAGGTGGATGCCTTCTGAATCTCAAAGGAACCCTTCGTTATTATTATACCTAGTGTTTTTTCTGATTACGGCATTTGATAAGCTATGGTAGGTTAAATAGAAGAATGTGATAAAAAAAACGGTGATGATTAAATTAACAGACTTCTGAATATAAGATATGAGTAATTATTAATACGCCACTCTTGTGGACGGAACAGAATATTGATATTCAATTTAAATTACTGCATCTCTGTTATGTAGATACCTTAATTTTTTTTTTCATTTTTTAGTTTTAGAACTAAAAGTTACTGTAAAAACGAACATAATATGAAACCAGGAGCAAAAAATATAACACATGTATTTTACAGTACCTAGCTAAATAAATGATTACTAATAAAAATATACATAAAGTTAATATGTAAGCGAGTGAAATATAAAAGATATTTTCACTATCGAGGAAGGAAATAGGTATACCACACATAGACCACATTCGACTGTGGGTTACTAAAGGCAACCCATTTGAATAGAGCTTGAATGAAAAATGAGTTGAAAAATAGCTTTCCGCCTAAATCAGACTGTATTAGAATGAGGAAAGTCTACAACATTGGACTTTAATAGAATTGTGCTTGTGACGAATTGATTTCTTACGAAGATTGATATTTGCTTAACTTCGTTATGAATTGAATTTTTAGTGCCGCGTAGTATCTTTCGCCAACTGGGTTCTTTATTCTTATCTATCGTGTGGTATTAAGTATAGAAATACATCAAAATTTGTAAATGTCTAGACACTTTCATATTGTAATAATTTATTTTATTTTTGAATTTTAAACCTGTTTTCAGCATGGTCTAGACGTCTTCAGTTATATTTGTTTTAGAGGACATACATAGATCCTAGATCTAAATGAGTGCATATCATGTTTATATACCTATACAACTAATAAACAAAATTAGTGTAATTATAATATCTACTGATTAATTGCATGATGATCACCGAGCATTCCAAAACCACTTATACGAGTACTTAATTTAATACTTTGCTCAACCTTAACAGTTTTAGTGTTGTCTTAGTTTAGATCTACGTGTACGATATGTACCTACTACAACTACATCCTTTTTTAGGGAACAGATCCGTTTCCTGGAATAAAAAGTATTCTAGAAAAGGATCCATAAAGTTGTAGAATGTAAGTCCGTTTATTGCAATAATGTATCTGCAAATTCAGTTTATCATCAACAGTTCGATGATGACGTTGTTGTTACGGATGTTCATGGAAAACGTTGATACCTTAGTATCTAATCCAAATCCAAGTCAATATATAGAATATATAATTTTCTAAATCCATTTAAGATGTAAATCCTAAATGGATTTAGAATTATGTAAATAATGTCTGTTGGAACCAGATTTTCATTTATAAAATATATTATTTCAAGATGGCATATTGGACGTACGTGAATGAATTCCTTATGGAATCCCAAGCGAACTAACTTTTTGTGTCAGTATATAATGAGCTCAGGGCCTTGGTAGTCACCGCGGAACACTACAAGTTAGAAAGGATAAATGAAGGTCGTAATACAAAATATTGTACTTATTTATTTATCGAAATAAAACCATGACATCCTGTTTAATTAACGGATTATTATCTTTTAACTATCAATGGTCTCGTATCCACATGATGAGGGAGTACGGTTGAGTTCATAATCCTTTACCAAATTTAATAAATTTTATTTACCTTAAATACCGTTTCTCAGATCCGTAATTAATTATTATTACAGGGTTTTAATACAAGTTAAGAACTCATTAAAAAGTCTGCAATAAATAAGACATGTCTAACTTTGAAACGCTTACCATTAAAGTAGAATACAACCGATTCTAATTACCGTTGTTTATGGTAATTCAGTTAACGAATACATAAAGCTAATTGAACAATGAGAAATCGACAAAATTTGCTATTCGACACAGTGGATAGTATAGCTTTACAGCCACACGTTAATAACTGTTGGAAATGTTGATATATATCATTAATTAAGCACTTAGTGCCTTATTTATAACACCGCCATTTTCAGTATTTGGCTAACATTCAAATAAATAATGGTATTATCTATCGTATCGTGTACTGTTCTCGATTACCTACGGGTTGTGCGTTCTTTATGCACGAATAACTTATTCAGGTATAATTATAATAATTTTAGTAATGATAATTTTATAAGGGGTTCTATATTACTCGTAAAATAAATGTCATGCAATGTCAAAAAATTTAATACTGCCATCTAGCAGGGGAATCAGTAGGTATTATTTTTCTATGTTTCTCATTGTACTCACCAGTCAAATTCAGTTTGACTGTTGTGCCTTTTTTATTTTTACAGGTAAGAAGAAACCTGTGTATTTTTTACTTAGGTATGCCCACGTTAATGTAGGTAGGTAGATATATAAATAGATACCAACGTTACGTACTTACGGCACCTAACGGTTTTTAATTGTTCATGTAATTTCACAGAAAGGTCAAAAATATTTAATTACATCATCATAAAACAAAGTAAATACAAAATAATAATATTAAACTACCTACTCGTGTTTGTAATTACGAGTTCTATTGAAACAGAACTGGAAACTACATAATATAAATGTACAAGCGCTGACTAAATATTTCACGTTAATGAACTAAGTTTCAATTGTTATTTTGGCTACCTAGAGGATATATTTGAAAGTTATGTATAATCTAGTCAGGAGTTCATAGAATGACCAACTACAAGTTAGTGGTAAAATTCACAGCTGAAATCACTAAATTTCTGGCTCATTTTCATTCATTTGGTGCAAAACGTGTCCTCAGCACATCGTGTCAAAATTAATTTGTTGACTTCATCTCACGAGAGATATTCTACAATAGGCACGGCACACTGTACGTTTGTGAAAATTCTATTTATTGTAAACTAGTTTTTTCAAACGGCATTGCCCGTGTGAGAGACAAAGACATTCAAAACGTTTGTAGAAAACGCAGAGAAAATTAAACTCGCCATTGCGCGGAATTGTACATTTATTATATTTGTTTGGGTCCCCGCAAACTGGCCACAGCCACCAGCGGGGCTTATTCTCAAAGTACTCCGAAAATATTTCTCAGTCTCCTCCGCGAAAAAAAAATAAGTATAAATTATTTAAAAATCGACTCGCACTTTACTCCGAGGCAATTCAAATTCATTCTCAAAATACTCAGTCCCTTAATTTGTGAAAAATAAATAACCCATACATCCACTGTCAAACTACTCGGAACGTTTACGAACGGTACTTACTATCAGAAGCAAGTGTCTTTGGCAAGTTTTAGCAAGTGGAAAATCTAAATAAAATCCAGTCATTTTGATTCTATATGTCTTATATTAGTATAATAATAACATGTAAGTTTGAATCAGTCTGAATTAAGAGTAAACAAAAATCAACAATGAAACATTAAAAATCAACCTCAAAATATCATCATCATCATTTCAACCTATCATGGCCCACTATTGAGCACGGGTCTCTTCTCAGAATGAGAAGGTTAAGGCCATAGTATACCACGCTGGCCAAGTGCATATTGGCGGACTTCACACGCCTCTGAGTTTTGCGAACTGTCTGGCATGCAGGTTTACTCACGATGTTTTCCTTCACCGTTTGTAGCAAGTGACATTTAAATGCTTAAAACACACATAACTCCGAAAAGTCAGAGGTGCGTGCCTGGGATTCGAACCCGGACCTTCCGAATACGAAGGCCGAGATTTTTATCACTAGGCTATTATTTTTATCACTAACAATAATGACTAATAATGAAATGACTGTATATTTAGGTAAACACCCATAGAAAATAAAAAAATAATTTAATCGTGCTGAGATGTATTTATTTTTCATCTGTCTGTACTTTTAACGCGCGGAGGAGGCTGAGAATTGACGAAAATTATCGTCGGAGGACATTGAGAATAAACGTAACACCTTGCGGAGGAGGATGAGAATTAAAAAAAGGTATTTAATTTTATTAAAAAAAATTCGGAGTATTTTGAGAATCAATGTTAGAGATTCTTATCTTTTCAGAACAAAAAATGGAGTACTCTGAGAATAACCCCCCGCGACTATGTCGCTGTGAAGCTTCTTTTTAGAAGCGCGTTCGGGCCGACAGCCATCGCCATCGCGGAAACCCTTAAGATCAATTTGGTTGAAGGACTATTCAACCGGATCTTAGATGTACCGGTAAAAATCAAAAATGTAAGTTAGGTATATTGAGGGTACCAACACTTAATTATCTATTATCAGAAGTAGACTAGATTATGGCTCCTTTTTATATGATAATAGCTGCAAGTCAAATTTGGCCAAATTAGACAAAATCCAGAATCAGGCTATGAGAAACTTAGGTGGTTTTATCAGGATCACTCCCATTCATGTAATGGAGAGTGAACTCAATTTATGTCCGCTTCATGTAAGAAGAAATTACTTAGCTGGAAAATTCTGGTTTAAAATTAGATCAAACGAAAATAGTACCTCTGTAAATTTAATTTATAAACTAGTCAATTTAAGTCAGAGTAGATACTGGCAGAATAAGAAAAAAGTGTTGCTGACTACAATTCACAACAAGTATGGGTCTCTTCCATTTCATTCGAAACCCCAGCTGGATATGTTTTCTTTACAACGATGGGTAACTAATAGATATTGATGTGTCTAAATCTATAAAATACGAGGTAGATGATGTCTACAAGGCTAAAAATCATTACAATAAAATCACACTGAAAAATAAATGCATAAAATATATAAACAACAATTATCCGAATTCACACAAAATTTTCACGGATGGTTCAAAAGATGACTACGGAATTGGCGCTGCTTTTATAGACATGACTTTAAATATATCTGCAAAATTCAAAATTAACGTTAATATATCTATAATGGAAGTAGAACTGTTAGCTATTTATGAAGCATTATCTTACATAGATACAATGGAGTATAACAATGTAGTTATTCTTTCCGATTCCAAGAGCTCGCTTCAACACCTGGCTCGGTGTACCTCGATATTTCGAGGGCTACCTGTAGCTTACGCGATATTAAAACTTCTATTAAAGCTACAAGAAAATAATAAAACAATTTATTTACAGTGGATACCATCTCACATTGGACTAGTTGGTAATGAAACGGCAGACATTTTGGCTAAACAAGCAATATCTGATGGTATAGAGATAGATTTTTCACCATCTTTTCAAAATTATTTACCTGCTTTCAAACAGGACTGTCATAACCTTTGGAAGGAATATTTCGATGTTAGGTCTAGAGAGAAAGGCATATGGTACCGCACGATCCAGCCTCATCCTGCCAAGTACCCATGGATTGATAACGTAGTATTAAGCAAACGTGAGACCGTAATAGCTCTTCGTCTCAGGTCAGGACACATTCCATGCAATCATTTCTTTTATTTGATGCGTAAGATCTCCTCTCCAAATTGTGTAGTGTGTAAGACTGTGGAAGATACATATCATGTGTTAGTAGAATGTGCTCGGTATTCAGCGGCGAGGGAAAGTTTACAGTTAAATTTATATGAAATTGGCCAGTGTAATACTATTCTAGCAGCTCCCTTATCCGGTGCTGCTAGAAAAGTATATAAGTTATTTATGAAAAGATAACAGTAATATGTATGTGAAGTATTTTATGTTGCTGTTACCAGGGCGTCATAATCGCTTTAGCGACAAAGCCCTTTCAAATAATTAAAAAAAAAAATAAGCATTATATATCCCTTTCATTTAGGGGTTTCCAGGATAAAAATATCCATATATCCAAGAGACAGACGAACAAACAGAAAATGGTCACTTTTTTATATTATTCTAATACTAGGGATATTAAATTCACTCTTTTACAACCAAAGTACCTATGTGGCTTTCTGGATGGACTTTGGGGTGCAATCGGTGTAAAAAAGTATAAAAATAATATAGGTACGAGGTATATCAGCTAGTGTCTTTTGGATACGGAACTCTAAAAAAACGAATATAATTACCCAAAAGGCCTTCTCTGCCTTTTCGAAGGCTGTTAAATTGCTGTCTTAACTCTTAACTGATAAACGGTGTCTTATCTTTGCTGAGAGAAAAAATCGAGTCAATCGTTTTATTTCAATTACTTTCATACTTTCACGGCTCGGTTTACTTAGGTCTTCCACCCTCACGCTTAACTGGGAGATTTCAATCCACAGTTTGTCTTTGAACGTGATTTGAATCTCATCTTAAAGCATTCAACCCAATCCGAGCGTTGACTTACATGGAGGAATAAAAGGATTCAAAAAAACAAAATGCATTGAATGCATCTAAACTTTCCATTTTTTATGTTAATGTACAAAATCAAAGGCTATTCGATGGGTAATTGTTCCCACTTCCCAAATATATTATTTAAGTACCTACTCTTAAAATTACTATTTTATTTACCTGCCCTTTCTTCGCTTCGGGAAAAGTCGATAGTTTTTTTGCTTTGACACGATTCTTTAAAACATTAAGTTTTTTATTGATACTGATAATTATTTAAAAAATACGTATATTTTTTACATTAAGCTTTTAAAAATACGTCAGTTACATACTCCAAATCCAATTCAGTTTAGTTGTTTCGGAGATTAGAGGGAACGCACTGACAAGCAGATGAAAATTCTTAAAATCATTGCTTTTGACGACCCGAATGGCGCAATGGTTACACGCCTGATCGCTGCTCCGAGGGTCCTGGATTCGGTTCCCAGCGAGGCTGCAACTTGAATGATGAGTTTAAATTTCAGTTCTCGGTCTGGGCGTGTGTCCTTGTCTTGTGTGTCCTTGTCTTGTCTTGTCTTGTGTGTGGGCGTCCAAGGCACCCACGTCACAGGGAATCCTAGTGTGGGTCTTTGAGTGCGTAGCGTTATTATTATTGTTATTATTGCTGTAATAAAATGCTGGCCAATAGTGAAAATTTTACTACAATTCCTCCATCTGGACGCTATCCTGAAAGGAAATGTTTCGTTGATGATCATGATCCAGTATATTTAACCAAAAACAATAGGTACGAGTATAATAAATGTTTTCATGGAAACAAATAATTGCATATAGATGCGACGAAACATTTAACTAAATAAACAAAGGCATAAAGGCATAAGGCATTAATTAAATAAACAAACTATTGTATAATATTTCGTATAGGTAGGTACATCGAACTGTTGTAAAAGTGGATGAACACTTCTGTGTCGTTTTATTTCAGTTTAGGTAGTATAACATAATAATATTTACAAGGGTTGCCGCACAGGGATGCTAAAAGAATATTTGAGTTATAATTGTGGTCGTTCTGAAATCCACACAAAGTCCAACTTTCTCGTGCATTTTGTAACAAAGTTGCAATGTTAAACAAGTCCAACAATTAAAATTTTGCAGGGTCGGGAGCTAAATTATGCACGATGAAGGAGATTAATATTAATGAACTGTGACACGCCTCTGGGTGAAACTTGCTCCAATATACCTACTGTCTCGTTTTTCTTGTAGAAGTATAATGTCCTTATAATGTTTAACTATCACACACCTATTATACCTATTATAAACTGAGTAATTTATACACCTAATAGTTAAGAATTCAAAAATGCGATAAGTATAGGTAAAATATAATTTATTGTTCACTAAGTTATCATTTCGATTACTCATATGACTACAGTATATATTATTATGTAATTCTAATATTATACTAGCGCGAATAATGTATTGCAGAACTTAACTTACACTGAGTTAGATCGCACGCATGGGCTCACTCTGTTTACTAAATTATTACTTCGAAATTATGTATATTATAAAGAACGAAAACAAGTGCCACCTAATGGTTGTGACGAAGTATTACCACGTTCGACATTCCCAGCGCGTAGATATACTTAATAATTTTAAAATAATTTTGGCTTCGTATAAAAGACTAGCTGACCCGGCAGACATCGTCCTGCAACATATTTTATTATTAAATACATGCCCTCGCTTCGCTTCGGAAAACTAGTCCGAAATTGATTACTAAGAATCACATTCATTGGTATTTCATCGAAGTATACACCTGTATAAATAAATATTTTACGTACCTATCTAATTACCTACCTGCATGTATTTTAACTTAGGTGAATTAAGTTCCTTAAACCTCATTTGTTGTTAATCAGGGTGCATCACTAATAAGAGGTGTTTACTTAATTAATTCTGATCAATCAAGCAACTCTCATTTAGTGGAACAAAGAAAACTAGTATTTTTAGAGCATTCTTATAACAAGAATTTTATTATCGAAAATTAAATTCTATGTAAAATACGAAAAGTCTAGAATAGTCTGGTGATTTAAATTTTGCAGGTCGGGAGCTGAAATATGCATGAACAGTACAGCAACAGTAGACTCGTAGCGGTTAATATTTATAAACTGTGGCAAGATGTTGTGCTAATCCTGTTGAAGTTTCCGTCTGTATCGTGCAAAACGATTCTAAACTATTTGTGGTTAATATTTACCCAATATTGTATTTTGGTAATACATAGCTAGTTTGTTACAAAATTTTTAGGTTTCCTCAATTATTTGATACCAAATTTAACATTTTTTAATACCTTCTTTGTGGCCCTTATTAAAACTAGGTAGTTTAATAAGGGCCGCATCAAAACGAACACCTTTTTTCAGTTTTATGATAACAAACGCAATATTTTTTTCCACTTACTCCAGTTATAATTTTTTTAAGAAAGACACCTTGGACACGTCATAATCATGAATAAAAATATTATTAAGCCATATTAGACTAACGTGTCAAAAATTTGCATTAATAATATTAATTAAATCGAATACTCATAAAATATTAATATTTATGAACAATTTCTTCGACACACTATTAAAATCTTTAAAAAAATATAAAAAATTAGTTTAAAAAATTATGCCATAAATTTGGTGGCCCTTATTAACCTAATAAGATCTGATGTACGTTGTGACATCAATATTCCTTGAACAGCATTTGCATTAGCTGCTGCAGAGACCAAAGCCCTCGGAGTTTTTTAGCAGGAGGTTCCATAATTAGTAGGTATTCTGAAAAAAGCTTAATATTATATGACAAACCATAAGTACAACAAGGGCCCTTTTTACCCGCCGTGTAAGTGGCCCTTATTAGACTAAGAGACAGATTTTTTAAATTTCTATATAAATTGTTAAATACCTATTGATATAATAATTAAACTTACCTTGATTAATGTTCACAATTCATTCATTATAACTATGACACAGCAATTTTTATTAACGACAAGATCTATTTCGTACAATTTTTTTTTGTAGAAGGATTTTTATAACAGCGTGGCGCAAACCAACCTAAACGATCTTGGGGCTACTGGCAAGATGGCGGATGGTGCGATCACGTGATCTCGAATATAAGCCTTCGTGTTGGTCATTTAAATGTGTGCGTAAGCATGATCTAATAGACTTATTAAAACTGAGTTTCTGCTGTAGTGGCCCTAGTTAAATCCCGGCTCTACTTACCCTCAGGTACCTTATTACACTTTGTTTATTTTTCGCACAAAATGTACCTTGAATTTTCATTCTTTTCTTACTATGTACTTCAGATACTTAGAAAAATATCATAAATATTGTATTATATACCTATCCGAAATTATGTTGGAAATCCATTCATTTTTGCATTAATTAAAGGTATCGGTGTGGCGTAATTCGGTTCGATTCCGGCGAGTCGGAAATTTGAACTGTATTCTTGATCTGGATTAAAATCTTGTCTTGCGTGTTGTTCATGGCTCCATTATGATTCTTTGTGTGTGGGTATGAGTGTATAACAATGTGGTATACGAAAATCTCGAAACACCGTAGGCATCATTGTGTGGCCGTGTTGTGGGCCAGCACCCGGTTGATATTACTGGGTCCCCGCTTAACCCTTTCGATTCCAGGTATATAAGCGGTACTATGCATTCTCGACATGCATAGATGTCGTTGGAATCCAACAGTTTAAAGTATACAGTTCAAAGTTGATTCAAGAAGAAAAACAGAAATTGTTAAGCCAAGTACAGAATCCAAACAAGATGGAAACAATAACAATAACAAAAAATAAAAGCTTGAATTGCTTATCTTACAAACTATGAAAGTTGATTTGCGTAACTTTCAATACTTATTCGAATTGAATTTAGCCACTATGAAATTGCTCAATAATGAGTTAATCTCATAACCGAGGAGACCTTGAGTGTACTCTATCACGCAGGTACAATGCAAATTGGTGGAGTATACTATACTTTTTACCCGACTGCGTCAGAAGGAGGGTTATGTTTTTCGAGTGTATGTATCCATTTGGATTATTTGGACCGCCCCACAGCCCAAACGGTTGAACGGATTTCGACATATGAGATATTGTTGAATTCGTCAGAACGGTGAAAGTGTCATAGGCTATATGAACTTTCAAAATGGCGCCCGAAAGTGGAAGAAAAAGAGGGGATAATCTTGAGTTTTTTTGTTATCTTAGCAATATGGGTATCAAATGAAAGATCGTGAAAAGACGTTTTCAAAAATATATATCATATATAACGTTAAGGCACACGTTTTAACACAAATTGTCAAAAACCATCCTAATTACAAAAAAAACCGACTTCAACCTTGATAAGTAGAGATAACTCAAAAATTACTCGCCAGATGGCGCTCAATTCAACATGTATGTGTAAAGTTCTCGTTACAACAAATTAATCAAGTCCAAACACTAGATAACTGCAGTAAATCGTTGAGGAGTTCCCACGACTGTCTTTCGGCTTCATCAGATCGACTCCAGACCTTCTTGAAATGGTAGCGCTTTAATGTATTTATAATAACATGAACAAACACACTATTCTTCCATACAATTTTCGAAAGTTGCCCTCGATTTCTCCGAGATACCATCATCAGATCCTGATGATCCTTTCAAAAGGACCCCACTGCGCATATCTACTCTACAACAAAAAAAGAATTATCAAAATCGGCCCATAAACGACGAAAAAATCGCTGAACAAACATAAAAAAAGCATATATACGGTCGAATTGAGAACCTCCTTCTTTTTTGAAGTCGGTTAAATTAAAAAGTAGAATTTTTCGGTGAAAACACTAAAAAGTCTGAAATAAAAATATTATTCTAAAAACAAAAAACCCGACTGCTTACAAAAGAACTCAAAAGAAAAAAACAAGTGTCACAATATCAACATAAAATACTTCATGATGCTGCAGGCGGGGACAAACAATACTATTACCTACGGGTAAAAAAAGATTTATCAAGTACTACGTTTGTCCCCGCCTGCAGCACCATGAAGTATTTTATGTTGATATTGTGACACTTGTTTTTTTCTTTTGAGTTCTTTTGTAAGCAGTCGGGTTTTTTGTTTTTATAATAATATTTTTATTATTTACCACTATTATCATTGTATCTCCTAAACTTTATTTCATGAAATTTACAAGAAACTCATACGTCCAAAAAACAGAGGAGATTCAAGTAAACATAGTCAAAATCAGAATCCAAAACATTTGTTCTCCACTGATATTTCATAGCTTTGTGGTTGTGCTATTTGATATTTCATAGCACAGAGGTGTACATAATCAACGTTTCTAATCTGTGGACGGAAGGCGCAGTTGCCTCCATTGTGTGGCTTGCACTGACCTCGGAATTTCGTACTATTGTATTGCGTAAGGTTGAATTCGTATTGTGTAGTTATTTTATCATATAAAAATGTGCAACATACTAAGCTTTTGTTAGCTTTGTGCCTGATTACACTTACGGTTTGTGTGTTGTTATTTATACCTTTTATTTACACCTGAAAGAAGTGGATAATCAGAGCAGGTGAGTTTCTGCTCACTGCTACTGGACTAGAAATTGCCTGAACTGCAATGATAGGCAAAACTATCATTGGTTCAACTTGTTTTAACGGTTCAATATTTTCAATTTTTTAATATGGTTTGAGTACAACGCCATTACAAACTCACACTTCACACTAAATAATAGCCATTCAATTATTACACTCACTACAAGGGCATTATGTACTGTTATGTACAACATAATTATGTATTATCGACAATGATTAACCGGGTCAACATACTCATTAACAATAGCACAATAGCGTCAAGTCGGCCTTTGCTTTCAGATTAACGGCAGGTAACAATATAGGACTCTGTATCGACCATCAAGCGACAATCATGTCATTTATAAGTCATTCTCTATTCAATCGACTTATACAGTTAGTTTGCAAAAAGCCAAGACATAGGTAAGACAATTTCCAGATTAAAAGGCCACAACTGAAAAAACTAATTTTGTTTGCCGGATCAAGTATCGCATCCAGAAATCATTCCTCAGTAAAAAAGTTACTACCAACTGGGCTATTTTACCTCATTTTATGATTTGAGTACTTTTTCTTGAGATATACAAGATTTTATGAAATTATTATTGAAGCTACATGAACGCACTCTATGGGCCTTCCCATCATTCACCATCTGGTGAAAACGAAGTAGATATCCAAAAAATGAGAAACACAATGACATAGGAGTTAGTCCTATGGAATACCTAGTCTTCAGATATGTTTAAAAAAGGCAAGCTCAGATATTCGAACACAATTTTTATTGTTAAGTTTTTAAATTCAAATGCCTGAATATGTAAAGGAACTATTGTGACGTGTTTGCCTCATTTAAAATATAAATTAACACAAATTATGCGACACTTGTTATTTTCAAAAGTAAGGTTACAGCAAGTTTGAATAAAATTAATGAGAGAAAGACTTATTCGATGTTTACAATTATATTTCTGAAGTTACGTTTAATTGATAGCTCTTCACCTGTAGCTGGTATCTCATTATTTCAAGCTTTTTAGGTCGCTTTGATAAAAAATTGTTTGAAATGTACATGCGGGTACTTCTATTTTACATTAACAGGATTTGTTTTACTATATCCATGATTCAATATTTATTTTGCGAATGTTGCTTGTTATTTCGTCAACACAGTCATGTTCATTTTGAATCTAAGTTCTACCATAATAATATTTCGGTTATTTTATTTATAGGTTTTGGAGGAGAATAGGACGACGAGAACAGCTGTATATAAGGAACGGAACTCATGCACACTTACTTGGTGTTCCTGGTGGGGACCTCGTCGGGCACGTGGCTGATGAAGATGTAGTCCGATCACTTCTAATTATCACTTATCACAGTCTAGGCGAAGAAAATGGAATGTTTATCACAATATGCGTTTGATCAACGGAGAAAACATTTAAAGAAAACAGATTTGCGATATAAGGGATGCGCGCGCGGTGCAAGGTTGACACAAAATCAACGCTCTAATTTTCAAATTGTGACTAATTACGATGGGGGCCGATTCGGGTTACCCTTGTTTCGTATAACAACTTTTGATATAATTTTAATAAATCGAACAACGTTTAAGATAATAATCAGTTTGTATAATATCGTTTGACATAATTTTCATTTGATCGAATATTCATTTTGTGTAATATTCATTGACATAATGTTCATTTGATCGAATATTTATTTTATACAATGTTCATTTCATGAAATGTTCAGGTGGTTATAAACGCCCTAAAGTCCGTTCTGGCACTCGCCGGCCGCTGCCGCGGCACGCTCGCTTCGCTCGCTCGGCTCGTGCGATGGTTCCTGTTAACCTAACACGCTCGTCGCTTCGCTCCTCGCTAACCTATCCTATTTAGTTGAATAGTTATTATACCAAAGAATACATTCTAAATTAAGTAGGTGAAGGAACAATTTCAACAATAATTTTTCACTTACCTAAATATGAAAGGAAACCAATAATTGCTGAATCGAATATACAACACGATCTTTCGACTAAATCATTAATATTAGTCTATGTAGTTTACATTACTTTAATTAAAATTAGCGCATTTGAACATTCGATAAAAAGATATTATTCGAAACAAATGATGATAAGAAATAAAATTATGGCAATCAAATATTCGATCAAATGAATAATTATGTGAAATGACTTTATTCCAACTAAAATTAGTCGAAGCGATTTTCGACGAAAAGTTGTTATACCAAACAAGAGGCACCCGGCCGATTCGCTATCTCTTGCGTGCGAATGAGAGAAAAGGAGACGGATATATTATAGGGAACAGAGTACGCCTACGCTTTCAGGTGCGATCCGTTTTACGTGATTTCAGTTTTTGAAAATAACCACAGATCAGAAAATAGTTACCTACTACGTAAACCTAACGATAATATCAAAAAGAAGGCTTCCAGTTAGATTTATACGATTGATTTTAGGAGAATGTGGTACTCGTACCAAGCTACAATGTGTTCGAGTTCTATACATAATGGAAATCGTTTTAATTGCATCTCACATAAATGCCCGCTTTCTGCCTCTGTGATTAAGGTATAGTCCTACAAGCATCTTTTGGCCCGTGGGTGACAGAGACATTGCCTGTAAGGCATAAGGCATACTGTAAGGCGCTGCCTCTGTCACCCACACGCCAAAAGATCCTTGTACGACTGTACATTGCAGATTGACGGCGAGAACTTAAAAAAACCGTAAGTAAGTTTTGTTTACAACCTAAAATTTGTGAGCACAGATAAACAAATGTTCTTATCGGGAAGCGCCTACTTCATATTCTCGGCCTCTCAGTTATTGTTATAACTGAGAGGCCGATCTTATTAAAAGTGTATTATGTCATCAGATAACATTAAGGCCAATAATTAAGTCGTAGAAGACAAAATAAAACAGCATCAAAACGCAGTAGGAAGCAGAATCTAAAGAAATGCCATCGGGGTGGGCGCGAAGCATGGAAAATAATGTCTTGAAGGGAAATTATTATAAAGCTTAGGGGACGCCTCTACAAAAGAAAGTCTCGAGTGTGTCGCCTAAGTGCCGTTTTTCCAACTTATTGGTCGCGTCTTTTCCTTTTAAGAGTGTCTTGGAAATGGGAACCGCAAAATAGTTACCGTAATGTCGATGTTAGTCATGTAATATTATTTTTGTCATGGAATACTTTTAGTATAGAATCTAGTGAACAAATCTATATCATTTTAGAACCTATTTATATAAATGACGCCCCTAATGGCACAATTGGTTTACATGCCAGATCGTTGTTCCAAGGGTCCTGGGTTCGATTCGAGTAAGTTGAATGATGAGTTTCCGTTCTCGGTCTGGGTGGGTCCTTGTCTTAAGTGTTGTCCATGTCACCCAGGATGCAGGTTATTCTAGTGTGGGGCGTTATTTAAATTTAACCTTTATCAATTAGCACTTATTAAAATTTCCCCTTAAGCAAGAAGGTTAATTATTTTCATTCTTTCATTATTTTATTTATTCGTTTTACCAATTCGAGAAATAGAACATATCTGCCAATGGCCAGTAAACGGATATTGTTGCTTATTGGTATCCAAAAATACCGTTATATTTTTTAAACGGTTTGACCCTTTCATTATTATCATTTATTTATTTTATCAATTCTTAAAATAGACCATACGCCTACCTGCCTACGGCCAATAAGTGGAATTTGATGCTTATTGAAGGCTACGGATACTATTCTATTTTTAAAAGTGTTTCTGACTGTAGGTACGTTTTCAAAAATGCAGTTACACAATTTGCCTATTGCTGACGGTATATTGGTGCCTGACGGCTTAACCTATTTGCACATTTTTCATACTGGGAACTATACTCCATTCTCGTACATTCGTGGCTTGAATTCGTATGCCTACTTGGCCAGTGTGCCAAACGATTGTTTGTTAAATTTTATTGTTTATACTCATGTTTATACTTTATACATCCTGTGTACTTAATGCTTATGAGTTAGTTAAGGGCTTCAAAGAAGTAAAAAGCATTGTTCTAAAGATTTTATAATGTAAATTTCACACATCTATGCGACCCGATTTCGATTCTTTATTACCTAACTAATACACATCCAGGCGTCAGCCTGCTAATTTATATCGTGTGTGAATATTTTCACCTATTTCTTATATAAAATGCATATTCTATCACGATAAAATTGAAGCATTTATAAATTAGCATAATTGCGGCCCTTAAATTATTACTACCTTACCTTACCTCATTATTATATTAACCGACCTTACCTTATAGTTATACCTATTAAACCAGTTAATGAGCAGTAGGTATTACTTTGAGCAGCTTAGAATATTAATATTTAATTTTAAAAGTTTAACATCAAGTTCTAAAATTTCTGTAGGAAGTACGGATTACCTACCTACTTCGCATGTATTAATTTCTAGTGAACGCAATCGTTTCGCATTGCAAATCCTAATTTTTCCCCTATTTTTGCCCTTTAGGAAAATATACCTAGGTAGCTAATGTTTGACTATTCATCGAAATTGGTCAAGTGGTTTAGATTTTTTATACAAACTATCATTCCCTATTTCAGCCCTTTAGATTCTACCGTTTAGATAAATACATATTTCACTAGGTATTAAATCTAAAATGACATAGACAATTGTTTAGTTCATATCACCTGTCTTTCAGTAGTAAAACGTCTATAACTGGTCTCATTATTCCAGAGAATTATTATCTTCTCCATTGAGATTACAGGTCTTCGACCCCAGAGGGAGCGACTATAAATGAGCGAGGGGACTGAAACATAGGATAAATGCTACATTTGGATTCCTATGCCAGCTTTCACAGTTAGTTGACTACATAAATGTTACATAGGTACGTCTTTAATTTTCACTTATTTGGGTACCTACTAAAAATTAAATAGGTATGACTCGAAGAATCCTATCGACTCACTTCAATGTGTTAATCGGTAGCGACGCATTATTTATGGAATTTAAATGTATGGCATGCCACTTATAATAAAATAAACGATCGGTTATTAAAAAATTGTCATTTGTTTTTAATTTATCGGTGTTTTATTACTGTTTTCAAGGAATTTGCCTTCTGAATCGTTAATAAATATACGTTTAATGAGTATTAGGGTCCTAAATATTCGGTGACTCCGTTCGCTACGCTATCCATATTTGACGAACGTGATGGAAAATTCCATTTTCCTCATTAAGCCGGGGAGCTAAATATCATTTTGACATCAAATAGCTTCAAATATCTAAGTTTACTGAGTAATTTAATCATCATTTCGATTAACTATTTTACCAGAATAATTTAAATAATATAATTATATATAATAATATAATACATATAATAATATATAATAAATATAATAATATATAATATAATATATATAATTATATTTATTATATAATAATATAATATAATAATAAAGCGCTCATAGCCCGGTGACTTGCGTCTATTCTAAATGATCGACAAAGTTTAGATACCTAATTGCGGGCGCGGTCGGTAGTTGGATGGGTCATCGCTAGTGGTAAAATTTCTTGAGCGCTTCCGTGCTTCGGAGGGCACGTAAAGCCGTCGGTCCCGGTTATTATCGATAGATAGCAGTCGTTAAGCCATGTCGGAAGGCCTTCGGGCGGCTTGAAAACTTCCGATACTGGGTTGGCCACTAACCCTAGAGGGGTTATCCGCACTGGAGCAACGATGTGGAGTATGCTCCAGGCCTCCTCAATAATGAGGAGAGACCCATGCTTAGTAGTGGGCCATTAATGGGTTATAGCTAGATAAAAAATGTTTTGATAATAAAACAACAAATAAAATATCGAAGCTTTTATTTACAAAATTATTAACATATAATATCACTTTGGGAATCTGCAGTTTTACTTGCATAACACCATAAATATACATAACTAGTATAAAAACAATGATGATTACAATTCCTCGATAAAGTTTTCTTAAGTCTACAGATACAAAGATTATAATTATAATCAGGTATAATAGAGATCATGAGAAAATCAGGTAGTTTATTGTATAATGAAATGTACGATATACTGTTAGATAAAGTCACAGAGTATGATATTAACTAAGTACTGAGTATGTAGTTGTATGTAAGTAGGTATATAAATAAATCGATAATATGACGTGTTCTAGCTATTCGTTATACGGTTTATATATTATTTTTAAGTCTGTTTTATTGAATTTAATTTTTTAAGTGTAGGTATATAAAATAATAAGTTTTTTTACTTATTATTATACACACTTATATTATATAGGTACACTTAAAAAATTAAATTCAAATTGGCAGTTTATCTTGAAGTAAGATTAATTTAAGCCACTGTTTTTTGAGATTGACATTAAATTTTCAAGTAGAATATTTAGGAATGTAAGATGCGAAAAACCATTTGATCCTACATGTCTAATCATATAATAAAACATAGAAAGGATGTGAATTTTTGAGAGAACCAATGATAACGTAATCCCTTTAAGATAATAAAATAGGTATTATTACTGTAACTACCGTTTCGGCTTGATAAAATCAACAGTGACTGAAAGACGTCGGCTTATTTCAAGTGACGCTTTCCCAGCAGGAAAAAGTCGCTATTTGTCGTAACAAGTGACTTGGACGCGGCTTTACGCGATTCAGTTGACGGGCAAAATAATGAGACGCGTCATTTGGTACAAGGCTCAGAGAGGAAAACTTACTTCAAGAAAAACATTTCATTTCAAAACGAGAACTACTCGCTGTATGTTATTCAGACAAAAATATAGAGAAAATTCAGAAAGTCAGCACACAAATCAGACAAGCAATTTTTGTTAATTTCAGTTATTTGTAGTAGCGTGTTCATTTAATTGAAGGAATAATAAATACTGTAACTGTTTCAAATATCGCTGTCGACCTTTTTCATAATATGTTAGAACGTTCCAAGAATTATTAATTACATTTACCTTTGAGTGGATAATTCCCTGAACTTCGTTTTCAATGTAACAGAACATACAGCTAACATAGCTTAGAGAAAAATCATATCATTTGGCAATTATCTATTACTACAAAGCGTAAATTACATTTATTGTCACAGGTGTGAGAAGAAAATGACAAAAATAGATATTTAAGAGAGTTACGATACATTAATAAAATTGGCAATACTAAAACTGCCAATTCAATTTTTATTTACAAGATTTCATTATATTACAAAATATATAACACGTACCTAGTAACAATTAGTAAACATGAAATAGATATGTTTCACAATTCATAAATAAATAAACGCAAAAAGTCATAATAATGCTTATAATATACGATTAGCTGAACGTATATCTCTATAAATATATCTAGATACATAAAAATATATGTAAATAAAATGTAAATTTTCAAATTATGAAAAAATATTAAAACTATGTAGGTAAATTTACAATTTCACTAACCAAAATTTAGGATTATTATATTTGTAGTAGTTACAGCGTAGTTGATTATTCGAATTAAATATATGTTGCCTGCGTATTAGGTAAAGCAGTATAGTGATGTGAATAGGTTTTTCTAGGGGCGTCACCAACGCGTCGCCGGCCCCGAGGAAGCGCTGGACCCGCTTCTTGAAGGCATGTCAAAGCAGTGTGGGAATACCGAGGAATGAAGTTTGTTCCGCAGTTTACACGTAAGTGGCAGTAAGATGAAGTGAAAACCGAAATGTGGACGAACGCCAGGTAAGTATCCAGTGGTTGTTGGTGCGACCTGGCTCTACCCCGTAATTTCTGGTGACTGAAGTTATCCGCAGGTATCAACGAATGTTAGTATTATTGATATATTGAATAAAATAAATGTTAGTACTATCTGTGAAAAGATGCATATCTGAGGCTAACTTGAATAAAAACAATAAAAATGTCGTTTAACCTTTAAAAACATAAAATAAAATGAAAAGTCTCGTTTCTAATTTTACTAGGCCTTACGGAGAAGTTGCCACTAGCCTTCTGCTTAATTATTTCATTAACAAACAATTATGAAACTATCGCTCGATGAAACACATTAACAACAAGATATAGAACTTTACACAAAGTTAATTAAACTGCTGGAAACAACTTTTCTTAAACTTTAAGAAGGTACCTAACTGTATCATTTAATGCGTACAAAACTTTATTCTACATATTTACAAATTTACTTAAAATTATCTTCAGCGTTGTTAAGACCCTTAAGTGATGATTTAAATTAGGACCAAAGATTCATTATCATTCATATCCATCCAGTTTTCTAAATGATATAATGTAAGATAAGTAGGTTCTACTACTAGTATACTTACGAACATCGATTAAAGATACTAAAATAATTTATAACGGTAGTCAAACATTACATTTCTGGTTTGATCAATGACATTATTGCCCCTATTGTTGAGAAATTCCCATTTTTCTGACAATAATACGAATGACATAAAATTAATATATTATAGTCAAATTATTCCCAATTGAAAATATCTCTTCATAGTTCTAGGGTCGATTAGAACGACATTTCTAAAGTTCACTATGGAAGCACTGTATACATACGTTGTCGGTTATTTCCTAAGGGATGACTATATATTAATCACATTATAATTGCTCAGGTCATGATATTCGGCGTTTTAAAATGTAACTTAAATTAAATTTTTTATTCACTCTAGTAAAATCAAAATATTGGTTGGAACGTTCTAAATCTACTGTAGTGATTTAGGTAAATAAATCGTAAGAGAAAATATTTGTTACACGTAAAATACAAATCCACAATTATTTTTGGACTGAATGCTTTCAGCAAACCAATCTGCTAGATTTGCCTGTATCAATTAGCATTTTTCTATGGCTGGTAGTATGAAAATTCATACATATGGATTTTGCTTTTCGCATCAATTCGCAATTCGAATTGCTGGATTTAAATCTCATGTTAGTATGCGCATGAGTGCGCAAGTATAATAAGGTATTATATCAATACGTTAGTCATTGTGGAAATCCCCTCATCAACAAAATGTTGAAAATGTTGCAATGTTACAAAAAAACATTACCTACATTTAATAGCACAATAGGCAGACCTTTCTGCTTTTGTTTTTAATTAAAAAAAAAATTACATTACAATGGTGTCGTTTGGTATAAAAAATAAAACACGAACTTTCAATTGAAAATGCGTGGAATTTAGAGATTTAATTAAATATAGGTAAGACCTAGAATATAGACCTCGATAACATTGAAAAAAATGAATATTAAAATCATAAAATAATAAATTGGTTTAGCAATTATTTTACTTACATTTTAATTTCAATGGTTTTTCCCATTAATCATCGTATTTAGCAATAAATATTTTGCTGTAGATATTGAAAAAAAACAATATTACTGCATAAACCTTACATAGGTATAGATATAATATACATATATAGTTCAAACCATTGCAAACTAGAATTGAAAATATAATTTTAACTTATGAAGTAAAATGCAAAATTAAATCTTGCTCAAATTAGACTACTTCTATTGAGATAATAAAATAGTGATAAAAAATAATGTTAAAAAATGGAACCCGAAATTGTCTCCAATCCATTTCTCTCCAGTCCATTTTAGTGAAATACTAGTAGGTATTAGATTTCAAAATATTACCTCAAATATCGCCTACTTAATAAAAAAACAAATCCTTCGTCTTAAGCGTTACACAGTTGGTGATGTCTTACCCCATAAACAAATAATTTAACTTTTATCTTGAATACGTGTTTATTCTAGAACCATGACGTTATTTTTGCGCTGAAGTTCAATCGCTTTGTAAAGACCTCTTTAATCGTTCATAAAGCGTGAACCAAAAATTGTTGGCAATCAAAAGCAATATAGAATATTACAAGAAATATAATTTTATAGTTATACTAAAGGAACTAAAAGACAAAAATGTTAATAAGCGTTTGTGTTGCACTATACTTAATTAATTAATGCAATTAAAAATATTGTAAATAAATTATAATTTAAATAATTGTCGATGTACTTGAAGTTGGCTTAATTATTATACTACGTTATATCTTGAGTTTCACTCATACTTTTTATAGAAGTAATAGGTAAGTACATAATTTTTGTCATCAGAATAGTTCTACGACAAATTTATTATGAGTAGATAATAATTAAATAAATATGTTTAATTTATTTCACCGTTTTATATTTGAGTTAGGTATTCATTTTGAGCTTCTTCTTCATGGTGAATAATTTCCTAAGTTAGAAATGAAAATTGTGAAAAAGTGTTTAGAAATGGTTATTTATTTAGGTTGATTTTCATGTGCATTTTAAGATTTTTGAGTAAATATTAACCTGGTCTGTTTCAGATCTAATGTTTTTAGCGCTAGATTTTAGTTTCAAAATTAAATTACAAAATTTAAGTATATACATTATTTTAGCCGATTAACATATTTACATGAGCGATTAACGTTTACAAGTACTTTACAAATAGATTTTATTTACAAGTTTGAAAGTAGGAACAGATTTCAAACATCATGGTTTGGCCGAGCCATGCGATGTGATTACAAACCTTCGAAATTTTTCTTTTTTCTCGACAATATTTTGTGTGAGTTTTGTTTTGTATAATACTAATACTAATAGTATTTGTAGGATACTTATATAAAATTGAGAGATGGCTTCAATACTACAACGGATATTTGCCTTATGTATCTGATATTATTATTCCTCTGGTTTGAAGCTTGGTTTTACCTATAACGTAAATAATATTGTTACAATGACATAGCTTTTAATTACCTGCATACAACTAACATAAATTATAAAGGCTTCAATTAATTAATTTGTAAGTGATAATTGGCTTAATTTCTCTAATATTATATAAATAATATTTTGTCTATCGATAAGTGATACCAAATTGACTGGCCGTGTTAATTGAGCTATAATGTACGGTATTCGCAACGAATGAATAAATCAATTCTGTGAGGCCCATCAGCATAATGTACAGAAATGCCCCCTCAACAACGCTCAACCTTTTCTCGAAGGGCGCACACGGGGGCCTTTCTTGGCCCACATATAGTTATTATTGAAATCATTAATCACGATTACATTTTGCCAAAATCTAATTAGACCGGAATATTTGATTGTTGTAATTTCAAAATTTCACTTAAAAGTTCACCTAACTACTTAAATTTGCTTCGCATTGAGCCTATACTTAACTCTTGAATTACCCACGAGCGTAAATAAAAAGGCTTTCCTGGTTCGTGAAAGTAATTGCACTCACACACCAGTCGTCAGCGGTTAACAGTGACAAAATTAAAATGTTCCTTTTGTCATAAATCCCACGAGAGCGTTCAATCTCGTACCTTACAAAGAATATGCTTATCTGCTATGTTGCAGGTACAAATTTCTATGAATATACATAGATAAACCCGGAATTTATATACAATCGTTAGCTATCGTTGATCAGCTATACGTAACAATACATGTGTACAAATATTATTAATGCTATACCTATGTTTTGGCAATTGACATCCTCTATTGATCTGTATGTTCACTGTGTAGCAAAACACCTTTTAAGGTATTATTTAAATCTTATGGAAGTAGCTATTTCGTACGCTGTGTTTTCATCAGTGATCGTACTCTCTTTAAATTAGTGACGGTGATTTCGTCATTTGGTTTTAACTGCAACGCCTTTCTATAAGATGTAGCTGCTGCTAAGTACTTCCCGTTTAGATGTAAAATTGCACCCAAGTTTGAATGGAGTTCTGGATCCTGTAAATTAAAATGCATTCATAATGATTTATGGCTCGTTTAAGGCTTTGAATCCGCTTTGATTCAGACCTAGTTATACTAAATAGTTATACTAAATAGTTAAGTAACCGGTTCCTTATGTTGGAAATCGTTGAACCTTGGAAGCAATAAAGCATCTTGATCGCAACCCATTATTGTCCCGTTACTGGACATATATGGGTCTTTTCTCTGAATGAGAAGGTTAAGACCATAGTCCACCAATGGCCAAGTGAGGATTAGCGGACTTTATACATCTTTGATTTTCGCGAACTTTCCGGTATGCAGGTTTCCTCGCGAGAGAGAGACGTTTGAAAGCTTAAAACGCACATGCTCCAAAAGTCAGAACTGCGTGCCTTAGGATTTGAACCCGGGCACACTGAGTACGAGGCTGAATTCTTAACCACTAGATTATCACTGCTTCATAACTATTAACGATTAATGACCTAAAGCAACCGAGTTAAAAAAAAGTATTCAGTGTCATAGTGTACTTATTCGTAGTAACTGTGAAAGAACGTCACAGAAATAAATGCGGAATTAATGCTAAACCTTTTTAGTACCATTTAACTTCCCAGGAATTATAAAACATTTCTGCTTTTGCTACTGTGTCCACTTTGTGACATCATTATAATTACGTGGTTTTTGACTTCGTAGCAAAAACAGTCTTGCCCTGTATAAACTGTCAACAGCAGAATAAATCATGATTATATAAAGACCTACCTACATAACTAAAGCTATGTTTTCCATAAATCCGTTACCTGTGGATTTAGTTCGACAGCACGCGCGTACCACCTCTCAGCTGAGCGACAGTGCTTCGCGTCTCGAAGCGCTCTCGCAGCCGAAGCAGCGCGTCTGCTGTCGTTGGGAGCCAGCCTCGCCGCAGTCACTAACTGCTCGGCTGACTCTCGTAAGCGACGCTGCGATCTTAAGAACATTCCTGTTTCAAACAAAAATAAAAGTATCAAAGACTGGCTGTTGCCCGCAGCTTTGCCCGCATAGACATACTTTAAACTGATTTTCAAACAAACTATAATCCCATTAGTTAAAGCCCTCAAGGGTGCTATATGGCTAAATCCGTTCATAGTGGATGTCTACTATAAACTACCTCCCTGCCAATATTCACAATGCCATATTTTGCCATTCATTTGCCAACCTTGAGGATAGAGACGTTCGCCTAAATTAACTAAAAAAAAACTCTAACTAAACTACATGAAATTTGTTCAAAAGGATCCGTAATTAAAACAAATCTTTTTGTAAAACTGTAAGCATTTGTGTAATTGTAGAGCTGAGATTAAAAATTCTCACCAAACTGATCTCGAACAGACGGGTCATTAGGCGCTAATGTTACTGCCTTTTTAAACCACATCTCCGCCTCCACAGCTCTGCTCGCCTGCAACAAACAGTACACATAGAAAAGGCCATACATTATGCACAGTCACGTGTAACAGTAATGTTTTTATAATTACATTTCTAGCGAGAATCTTTGCTAGAGATATGTGCGTTTCGACGTGATTCGGTGCTGCAGTGAGCGCTGACAGAATGCTGTTTTCCGCTTGCGGCCATTGTTGGAGTTGCATGTAGATTTCCCCCGCCATTGATAGTACATTCTGAAACAAATTTCCATATTGTTATAACTGTTATTAAATAAATGTATCCCATATCATCATCAGCATGTGTAATAGATATGGGACGTTCGCGTCAGTTAACTCAATTTTTAAGGGATAACTCAATAACAAAGTAAGTTAGATGGAAAGGAGGATCCCGAAAACGCTAGTATTGAATCTAATTTATTCAACTTACGAATGATATTAATGCGCCGAATATTGATCATTGTCGTCCATACGTACCTTCATAATACCCAAATACTGTCAGAATTAAAGTTACGTCGATAAAAAAATAACATTTTACTTGAACTACTAAAATTGATACATTTATGTATTCTATAGCCCATAATAAAGGAAAGCAACCTGTATCAGAAATTAAGTGTAATAATGTGGGCTTGATCGAAAGATAACAGCTACCAATTAGGTACACAAGCACATTTGAATATTTTATGTTCAATAACTTCAACAAGCATAGGTACCTACTGTACAAGTTGGCTGTGTAACTAGCGTTATAAGTTCTTTGTAACTTTGCAAGTTCAGAAATTCTATTGACACTAATCTTACCTACCAAATTGTGACGTAAAATCATCATAGATACTGAAATTAGCGCACAGTTTAACATTCCTATTGTGTATGGGATATGGCTAGAAGCAACATAGTAAAGGAAAATAATTAAATGTGAAGAATTCCATTATACATTAATTAAAATTTTTGAAAATGAAGATTACTGTACACAAAATACTAAGCGTTGGTAATATTCAAAAAATAAACTCACATGCCGCGTCCAACCGACAATAGGCGTATTTGCGCTGGGTAGTATTTGTAGCGCCTCCTTGTACGCTGAAAGCGCTTTATGCCAGTGACTACGCTGAGAGTGCAGCGCTGCAAGCTGAACGAGCGCGGACACTCTTGCAGCGTCGTGCTCCCGTCGGTCCCGAACCTTCCTTCCTTCGGCCCGGGAGCCAGCGCGAAGAGCGCTTGCTGCTTCCGCTAATCTCCCATCCGCCATTAGGGATGTGCCCAAATTCACGTAGGCCACTAAAACAAACAACGTTTTTTTAACTAAAGAGCTTTGTGTTAGGTTATGGACATTTCTGTAGAGATGCAGAACGGTAAAATAATTTGATCATCTTAAAGTACGTGGCATGGACAACACAAATAATACATCACTTTTACCGTGACCAGAGAACCCTCTACCCCAGCCAGGAATCGAACCCGGAAATCCTCGTCTCATACACCTCCTCTACACAATATCCTCAACAATATCCTCGTCTGACAAACATCCTTCCTAAGATTTTCATTAGTAAGGTGATTAAATTATAAAATTTGTTACAGAACAATATCTGCGCTGCTAATCTAACATTCATAATCATAATATCGAGCCAAAGCCAAATTCTAAATAGATACTTTAATAAGTACAATGAGACATTTCATTAATTAAATAATATTACTTTTAACACTGCAGCAAAATCCATTCATTTATCAAACAATAATGTTTGCTATGCATTTAATTTTCATGTTTCCGACGCGACGGTGGCGTAAACATCATTGCAAATGGAGATTATATCAATATTTAATGGAGGAGGATTACCAAGGCACGTTAGGTAATGGACATTATTGTGGAGATGCTGAAAGGTAATTGGTGTACAGTACACAATGTATTAAAAAGATTATTATATTAAAACACTTAAATGGTTAAATATAGTGGTAATTCAAAGCATGGCCAAGTAAGTGAGCTACAAAGTTTAGCAACTGCGGGCGTGATCGATAATAATTGGATGAGTGTTCGCTAGTGGCAAAATTTCTTGAGCGCTTCCGATCTTTGGACGGCATGTTAGGCCATGGGTCCCGGTTATTATAAATAGCAGTCATTAAGCCGGGTTTTTCCCGTTGGCTCCCATTCCCATTCTCACCCGTACCACTAGACCCCGAATTCCGATTTTACAGATGGTCTAAGATCCGAATCTAAGTCGACTTTCACCGGCTTGATAATAGAATCAAACTTATTTTATAATAAATTTCGTATCTTAGAAAATATATTAAAAATGGGTTGACAACAAAAATCCTGGACAAAATATTTTTTATTATTTTTTAAAAAATAAATTTTCAAAAATATTGCATGATAAAGATAATAATAAAATTTTATACTGGACTTAAAGTATAGAACATATAGAATGTGCAGACTATTATCAAATCGAGTGAAAAGTAACTAGTATTGACATACCTGTTTATACCTGTCTACCCAGTAGTTCGTCCAGGTAAATAATAGTCTACCCTACGTCTGCACATTCTATATGTTCTATACTTTAAGTCCAGTATAAAATTTTATTATTATCTTCATCATGCAACATTTTTTATGAAAAATATTTTTTTAAAAAATAATAAAAAATATTCTGTCCAGGATTTTTGTTGTCAATCCATTTTTAATATATTTTCTAATATACGAAATTTATTATAAAATAAGTTTGATTCTATTATCAAGCCGGTGAAAGTCGACTTAGATTCGGATCTTCTACTAAGATAACGTCAAATAAAAGTAAACATTGCTTAAAAGTACAGTTATCAGAAAAAGTCTTAACGTAAAAACTTAACCACGACGGACGAATAACTTGAATTGCCGTTCTAAGTATGTTGGGTTTGGCCTGGTTCTTGGTCTGGGTGTTATAATGCCCATGGAACCTACGAGACGGAATCCTAGAGAATGAGGCTACTTGTGCGTCATTATTTACTAAAAGGATCGGGAGTAAAATATAAGTAGTTAACAACAATAAAGGTAATTTACTTTAATAAACAAGTAAGTAGTAGAAAAACATGTAATAATCTGCCAATGTCTTATTTTCATAAACATACATTTGCTAAATTAACGGGAGTGAAAAGAATGAACTTTAATAAAAAATATTTATAAAAGCATAATAAAATAATCTTTCAAGTGCAAAATCAGACTTATTTGAAATACCTACTTAATAATTTGCTGAATTAACGAAAATGAAAGTAACTAAGTCACAGACAAACAGACAAATATTCTAAAAAATCATTGTTTTAGGTTCTCTTGCGATAATAAACACTCCCAGTAAAAAAATCTCATATACCTATCTTCTAAGTACAGACAGCGAACAGCTACAGATTTATTATTAGTATTGATGTTTTTTTTCTCGGGAACTACGAGTTTAAGTGACATTGTGGATAACATTTTACTAATTTTTGCTTACAAACGTTGGGGGCCCCTGTAACCCGCGGGCCCCGTTTCTTTGATACAGATGAAATGGCAGTAGCTATACCCCTGCAAAATTCATTATCATACTTTAAAGCACTTTTTCTATCGACTGTACACGTTGAAAAAAGAAGGTAAAAGTAATAACAAACTATAAATCATGTTAATCGTTTTCGGGGTCTAGTGAAGTGAGTGAATGGGAATGGGAGCCAACGGGAAAAATTACTGAAAAATTAGCATTGGAGCAGCGTGTTATATACACCCTAGGCTTCCTCAATGACGAGCAGAGACCTATGCCTAGTCGGCCATTAATGGATTGAAGCCATACAGTGTAAATCTAATACCTATGCTGCAGATCAGATATTTCAACGCCTTCTATGGAGAATCTCCGGAACTAAATTTGGAAACGTCAAACTGAGCATGCGTCGTGTGGGGCGAGAGTTGACATTTTGGAGAGGGAGACCTACAATGGGCACTTTGGATTGCGCTCTGAGACCGAGCAGACATGACGAACTCGCTGCCATCTCGAACTTGCCGTGTTTCCAAGTTTAATCTGAACTAATCTTGCTGCTGGTTTATTATTTTGTTGTAAAGTTAATTATTTTGTCGTAAAGTTAATTTAATTATTTGAATAGATTCTTATACTCAGAGTACCTATGTATACAGGCTATTATTTCTGATCGCCAGCCATGTTAAACCCTCGGTATAACGACCGCTCTGACCCAGGCTTCGAGATGTATTAAATAATATTTGGATCTTTGGATATGGATATGGATCTTTCAACTTATTAAGTATATTTTTTTCCAATAAGAACTTTAAAAAAAACTTGTTCTCGCTTTGCTTCGAGAAGCTCGTTCCATACGTTTGTAAATAGCCGGCATCCATATCCATTTTGAATCAATTAAAATAAATATGTTACCTCATCCTCATCTCATATGACATTATATCAATGAAGTCTGCACCCTAATTGGTTACAATAACTTCTTATAATAATAACTTCTTATAATAACAGAAACAAAAATAAAGACAGATACTTAATCAATTTAATAAGAAAATATTTATTGCATTATTCAATAAGAAATATAATAATTCTACTCAACTTTCATACGGTATTTATTTAGGATGAGATTCATTATAATGAAAAGATATTTAGGTACTTGCACATTTATGTTAATCCGACATATACATTATTGCGCTTCGGCGCAAAATGTACAAAACGCAAAATGAACACAACTCGCAAAATGTACAAATCGCAAAATATACCTACACAATGCGCAAAATGTACAAATCGCAAAATGTATAACAAACATTAGGGCTGAGTTCACACGGAATTAACCTACACTAACTAACCTTTGTGTTAGTTTTTTTAGCGTACAGTCACGATGTTACCACTAATTCTACGTTTCTGAAGCATTTCTGATGATTCCTTAACGGCGCATCGACCGTGAACGCAATTCATCTACTACCTATCTACTATTGTTCTTCTTCTATAGAAATAAAATTGAAGTGTCTGTTTTTTATTTCAAAACTAGCTGAACCGGCAGATGTCGCCCTGCATTTATATTATTAAGTAGACGCCCTCGCTTCGGAAGCTTGTTGCTCCGCTCCTATTGGTCGGAGCGTGATGCTATATAGTCTATAGCCTTCCTCAGTAAATGGACTATTCAACACATTTTTTTTTGTTTGAACCAGTAGTTCCTGAGATCAGCGCGTTCAAACAAACAAACTGTTCCCCTTAATATTATTAGTATAGAACTATAGATAAAGGTGTTTCTACCATCAGACTCTGGTTAAAATCTAACACCAAAGTACATACTCGCCAACGGTATGCGGTACCCACATTTATTGAAAATCACTGGAAAAGCAGTTTCCTATGCGCAGCTTACTAATAAATTATACTTAGCTTAATAATAAATAATACTTAGCAGAAATATAAATTTGTTAGATAGCTTTGCTCAAAAATTTTTTGTCTTTTTATACCTGATCGTTGTGAACATGGGTTTTGTTGCACATTTTGCGAGTTATGTTCATTTTGCGTTTTGTACATTTTGCGCCGAAACGCATTATTGTTTACTGAGATAGTTTTACCAACTGGACTACAAGATATGCACAGCACTGCAATCAATCTCCGTTAATTAATAAACTTTCTAACCGATAGTGAAATGAAGTAAAAAGTAGAAGGTAAAATACATAATTAAAATATGCAAAATATTTTATCGTGTTATATCATTAATTAATTTTTCATGACGCGTCATAAAGAATGATAACTATTCCTCGAGAATGATCGATGTGTTTGTCTTAATACATTAAAGTATTTAGAATATTCAACAACTTCCTTTAGACATAAATATGGAAACACAATTAATCAATATCAATCTTTCACAGCCTCAAAGGAACCATAAACAAAAAAATCCATTATAATTTTTAATACTTACAAGCCATAGAAGGTCTAAAGAAAATCGCTCTTTCAAAACTTTTGATGGCTTCTCCATAGCGCCTTTGATTTTGGTGTAAAATTCCCCTGAAACAAGCAAGTTTTTGTATTGAAGTGGCTCACTTATAATAACAAGAAGGCCCAATTAATTACCTCTTGACAAAAACATAAATCTTTTGACCAAATATACATATTTTCATTCGAGATTACCATCTTCAGGGGTAGCAACGCATCAATGACCGAATAAGAACAAGACTCTTATTAACAACTACAAACTGGACTTTTACTAGTAACTACTAACAGGACAAACTATGGCAAACAGTCCCTGGCCCAGACCCTTTACTTACTATAAAACTAACCAAATGATGTTCAGCGCCATTTTGCTTATTATGAGCTAACCATATTGAGTCTTGTTCTAGGTCGATCACAGTTATCATGGGCGGCAGCGGAATTTTGGAGCTGCATGCTCAAACGAGCTAACTTAATGCCTTAAAAAATACGTTCACGGAACATCACATAATTATACAGCCGTAGTGGGGCAGTCTAGTATAGGACTCAAATCACACGCTGGCAGGGTGCGTGATTGTAGCTTGAAAGCCCGTAATTTCGTTCTTTGATGATGGCAATTGATGATGGTGATTACTTACCATCACCCGGCTCGTTGGCAAATAGGTATAGCTGATAGACGGGCTTATAAGCGCAAATATTATGTTGTTTTAAGCAAAATTCTTGTTACTGTTCAATAGGTATCCAAATGTAACAAATACATATTATAAAAGATACAAAGTTATTTATTGTCAGCCATAATTCGAACCTGGATTCCAAAACTCCAGTAACAGAGGAACAATTAAATTCACTAAAGAACAGCATTGGAGGATGGGCGTTTTGGTACCCATGTCCAATCAAAATGACTTTACTATCGTTTGAAAGGTCTTTTCAAGAGTACAAAAAATTACTATGGCGACAAACCCGTACAAATTGTCCGTTTTGAAATAAAGCCTTTAGAAGTTACGAAATATTTAGTTCGAATTAGAATTTCAAACATCATATCTTTGGCATAGTTCGACTGATTTTGATGATTTTTGCACAGATTTTAAGCTTAATCAATCCATACTAATATTATAAATGTGAAAGTCTGTCTGTCTGTCTGTCTGTCTGTCTGTCTGTGACGTTTTCACGGCTAAACCACCGGTGCGATTTGGATGAAATTCGGAATGAAAATAGTTGAAGACCCAGAGTCACTTAGAGGCTACTTTTTTTTTCAAAAATCAACCCCTAAATGCTTGAAATGGGGATGAAAGTTTGTTTGAAAAATCTAAACCGCCTGACCGATTTCGATGAATTTTCTCAGGAAGATAGTTGATGACGTACCTTCTTCCCCACTTCCCCGGTTCGCGATATAAACGAATTCCACGCGGGCGAAGCCGCGGGCAAAAGCTAGTTAAGAAATAAAAATCATCATCATCATCACCATCTCAACCCATCATGGCCCACTATTGAGCACGGATCTCCTCTCAGAATGAGAAGGTCAAGGCCATAGTCCACCACGCTGGCCAAGTGCGGATTGGCGGACTTCACACTCCTCTGAGTTTTGCGAACTTTCAGGCATGCAGGTTTCCTCACGATGTTTTCCTTCACCATTTGTAGCAAGTGACATTTAAATGCTTAAAACGCACATAATTCGACAACATTTACAATGCCTAAATGTAAATCCTAAGATTCATCAAATGTATGGTGGTAAAAGCCCGAAAAAATTGTCACTTTATTGTTATTTCGGACAATTACCAACTCGTGTTGATGAATCTTACGATTGTCTGGTAAATCTTAGAATTGACCGGTAAATCTTGGGATTCACCGTGGTTCGGGCTTTTACAGTAACATATACGAGTATAATATAGAATAAACGATAAAACTTATTTCGAATGGCTTTATTTATACTGATAAACATTTTTCAAGTAAGATTACTACGATTGGACAGTGAACCGGGACTAGCGCCATGGTTATTCACAATCTACACAAAAATACCTTTCCAACGATGTATCACTTACTCCGATTGGTGCCGGTACCAGATTCCATACATTTGTGCCCATCCTCCTTTGAAATTTCTAAAACCTTTCATTAATTCAAAGTTCTATTGACTTTATATAAAGAAGCATGTTCAATACCGTCTTAGAAACACAAACTAATTTTGGCCAGTTAGAAAATAGGTTTACTAGTTTCACTTAGTTATGCGTATCAACCACGCCATTTGATCCCCAGTTCCCAAACTATGAACATAAATTCAGCAGTCCCAATATCCCCAGGAATATAATAGCCTTCAAATGTTAGTTGATGCCTAAGCATTTATTAATTTTCGAACGGTTTTATTGGGTCCTTCAAAATGCCAAAATGTTCTTTATCTACAGAATGTTCTTCAGAATGTTCAAGAAATTCCAATACAATTTTAATATCTCTTATTACATGGGCACAAAGTTATCAATTTTGACATGTCAATCATCAGTATAAATATAATTCATAATATTGAGTTTATTTTGAACCATGTTTTTCAGATATTGTATTTTATAGAATATCGTATGCGTTTATTTTGGCTTCAACTCAATTATGAATTATGACCTACTAGGTACGTGGTACAGTTTTCTCCCTATAACTAAGGAAATTTAGGGAATACTCCACCACGTTGCTCCAATGATTTGACGACCCGAATGGCGCAATGCTTAACACGCCGGATCGCTGTTCCGAGGGTCCTGGGTTCGATTCCCAGCGAGGCGGCGGCGGCGATTTGAATGGTGAATTTGAATTTCCGTTCTCGGTCTGGGTGTGTGTCCTTGTCTTGTGTGTTGTCCAAGGCACCCACGACACAGGGAATCCTAGTGTGGGGCTTTGAGTGTGTAGCGTTATTTATTTATTTAAAAAAATGGATAGGTTGCAGTGGAGGATACGGTGTGTTCACATGAGATCTTGGAGTCTTTCCGTAGGTTAGCTGTCAAGGATATTTTGGTGGCTATGATTATTTTATGAGTGAAAGTTGGAAACTTATTTAGTATATCTCTAAAAAGGGTCAAGTTTAAGTCGAGGATCCTCAGTTATTCATCACTTACTCATCTTATTGACCTTGAGCATTATTAAAGATTAACTATGAGTACTAAACCATCCTCGCTTCGCTAAAATAAACGTTTGCCTTAGTAATTACATGCACATGAAATATAAAATATAATTTATTTCAGTATACATTACAATAAACAATTACATCGGAATCATTTCCAGCGTTGATATTTTACTTTTACCAGTTTTACCATCTTACACTCCCATGAGGTGGGATTGTATTCAAGCATTTGCTTATAAATAATTAGTAAAAAAACCATTTCTCCGTTGAACTTAGATGAAAAGTGGTAACTAGCCACGCATTTCTAATACCTATCTAATTTTATCTTTTTAATATCTAACCTTCTCAGCTAGCTTTTACTGTTCTCATAAAACCGCAAAATGATTTGATTGATTGACGACCCGGATGGCGCAATGGTTAACACGCCGGATCGCTGTTCCGAGGGTCCTGGGTTCGATTCCCAGCGAGGCGGCAATTTGAATGATGAATTTAAATTTCCGTTCTCGGTCTGGGTGTATGTCCTTGTCTTGTGTGTTGTCCAAGGCACCCACGACACAGGGAATCCTAGTGTGGGGCTTTGAGTGTGAAGCGTTATTATTATTTAATATTTTAGTTGCTGCATATACCTAAACATACAAATATATGGGATCCTCACATTCCATCATGTCGCTTGCCTGCTCGTTTGGTAGCTATTTACACAAAAAATCTTAAGACTGAAACGTATATTACAAAATGTAATACAATTACACAAATTGTTCACAAGTCATAGAGCAATGAGCAGCGAAATCGTCAAAAGAAAAATAAATAGGTATACCAAAACATTCCTTATTCCATCAAAGGCTCGAGTACTGTAATAGAAAACACTTTTAGCATAGTTAATCAGAATAAACAAATGCCCTCATTAGCATTACTGAGCTGTATGAAATACCCTTCTGACCCAAAACCGTAACCATAAATTTGATAGTGAGCAATTTTCCCTTTACAAATCCTCGACCCAATCTTTAATTACTTTCCAGCTTCTATTTGCCCGTCGCATGAATAATTTGATCATTGTTTGACCCCCGATAAGGTTTGTTATCAAGTCACGTTCTATGTGTGATGATATTAAAACCGATACCGTGTAGGTGGTTTAATTTATGGACGAGGAGCCCATTCCGTCCACGCGTAATTGCAATTTGTACATATAATAATATAAATACAAATCACTTTAATTAAAAATGTTGATTAATAAAATAAATTGATTTGTCACGAAATCTTGAAATTACGTTCCAATTTTGTTATCAAAGATATCTCCAGTGCGGCTCAAACGTTTGAAGCATTTTGCGGCATTCTGCGCCGTTTTAATCTAGTTCGCTGTTATTTTATATTTATCATAAAAAAATCCCACAATAAATTTCATAATATAGATTATACCATTGCAACCTCTTGACATAATATTTGTGTTCTGCGTTAAAGCCCGCGTCGGAGAAGAAAAGTATCTAATAAAATGAAAATCATTTTTCATTCGCCATTCAAGTGCATTCGAGGAACCAACATAACGTGCTAACAAGCACCTATTCTCAGAGAAGGGCTATTGTTAGTGACTTCAAAGTTGAGACTACAAGTTACGAACCATCTTGCTCCCTCATCATAAAAAGACTAGTTGCACAATTACGTTGAAATAGCGTGCGATATTGTGGCATGAATAATGCAGTGCACTGCACAGGCGGGCTAGCTGTGGACTAATGAGAACGACCTTACTCGCCTCCAATAACTTGTTAGTAGATGAAACCTGAATAACTGACAGTTCTCCGTAATGTTCACAGATGTGTAATGCCTGTAATAATTACCTCAGCTTGCCTCAGTGCTAGCTCGATGCGATTTAAACTTCTTTCGCATTACCCAACTTGAATAGTAGGCTTTAGTGTTGTCCGTTACGAAAACTAGCTAAAAGCGCTACTATTCCGATTCAAGCGAGTTTCCCATAAAATATTAAATTTTGTCTTCAAAAATAGAATAGTATATTTCAGAATAAACAACAAAATATTCATTACCCTATTGTTGTAAATACTAGTATAAAACAAACAAAAACTGTAAAAAAGGCCTTCCTGATCCATATTTGAGGGTAAAGTAAAAATCAAACAAGCCTTGTTAAACTCTAAACTTACTTCACTATAATATTTATACCTGTCAGTGAAGTCCGCATTCATGTTTTTTAACATTTACAGGACACAGAAACAAAAATCATTACAATGTAAAAATAACTTATTACATACTATGTACAACGTTATTAAATACTTCCAATAACATGTTTTCTCAAATACCTGGCATGTGCTTAAATCGATCATTTACAGTTATATCATAAATGTACCATAGTTGATAATATTACAACTCCAGACTGATATTAACGTAGCATGACATGAATAATGTAAGGTACGAGTAATTTATCTGATGAGGACGACCTGCGAGTATCTCGGTCGAGCTCTCTTACTGCAAGTAATTTTATTTTTACTCGTAATTAAAATAATGATGTTTGCCATTAAAATTCCAAATGCATTTATGCGTCATCGAATTTACCCCCTTAACCTTAATGTAATTTGGATATGTTAAACTGATTCATATAAAACGATTATGATGTTTTAAGTATTAATCGTTAATTTATTATGCTATAATTATTATCAATAATACAGACATAACTTACGCTGTTGGATATTACTCGGCAATCATAATTATGAAGAATGCGTGTTTTCCTACAATTATTAATTTTTAATAACCTCATCGTATAATGAAAAATGTAACTGAGCGGTATCGTTACACGAGAAAATTTATTATAGACGAAATTAATGCAAAAGAACCCAAAACAACATTTAATTTTATGAAATTTCGAGTGTAGGTACCAAGGGACTGATATCCCGACGCGAATCAACAGCTGGTTTACTAGAATAGAATACTAGAAATGTTATTAAGATTAAGTCAGTCCCACAATTTAAGAAGATATGAAACTAAGGGGAGGAGAGAAACTGGTAGAGAGAGATCTTCATACGTGAAGAAGTATTAAGCTTATTCCATAGCACCGAAACGTGCAAAATAATTTACCTACTAATAGCGGTCATTCACATACCTACCACGCCCACGGTCACTTAATTCGTTCAATCAATTAATATAAGTCTCCGGGGTATGGGTGCTTCAATAAAAATTACATAATTCGAATTAAGTTCAAACTTTCCAGTCTTAGACCGGCAGTGTTTTCAGAATTAAAATAATCTTTGTATAGAGTTATAGACAGACTAGAGTTATAGACAGACACGTTTCTAGATGGTTTCTATTGAATATAGTAGGTACCTACTTGATTGTAAATGGCCACGTTATAGCATTAATGATGAAGTACTACGGGCGACATCTGTGATCGGCGTTTCAAAGTACTTCTGAGCACTCATCTGAGCTGAACGCATAGCAACATACATACATATTATTCTTGGAAATTTTCATAACCCTGTATATCGATTATCAGGTCTTCAGAGGTGTATTTTTAATCTACATCGAACAAAGTTAGATATTCGATTTTAACAAAAGCCGAGAAACGAAAAGTTGAACCACCTGATGATTAGTGACCATTGTCGCCCATGGAATTCAGCAACACCACAGACATCACTGATATTTTGCTGGAGAAGAAAGAAGAAAATCCAAAATTCAAAATGCTCAGTGACAATTTTCTTATACAACCATCAATAGCTGATACCATTAATTATCTATTAAATCTTTATAAATTTAACTTTAGACCTTAATTTCTTAATTAGGTAAGTAATTAATAACTTAATATTAGGTACTAGATAATTTTATTTTTGCAGTATCCTTTACGTTTATACAAAAACGCATGCTCTCACACTTCCACCGTTTTCCACTGCTACTGATGATAAGAGTAGGTATATAATTTGTTGTGTTACGCGTAAAAATATTATATGAAAAATCGTAGCTAGGTCTGGCAATTTTCTGCCATGAATAATACTGGCTGCAGTGAGCCAAAGACGGTCTGCCACACATAAATAAGCACCTCACCTAGTTCTTCCGCCATCTTGCTGCTGAACTCGTTTCATTACATAAAATGTTAATTTGTAGTCCCGCCAAGTTTGTCGAGGCAATAATTTAATTAATAATTGAACAGCTAAGACGTTGAATTTTAAATTATTGTTTGCGACTAACGTAATAGATGGGACAGCAAGTTTGCAAGTTAATAGGAATCTATAAAATCGATGTTGCCAATATAGTAACCTTAATGAAACACATTTTAATGCCATAAAGATCATTCTTAATTACGAATACAATTCAGAGATCTTATTAGAGTACATTAATACTTAGGATTTTATACGAAGAGAAAGAAATAGCACTTGTCGTAGTCAAATAACTTTATACTAGAATTTTCTGTGTCGTGGGTGTCATAGACAATATTGGACCACACATAAGACGAAAAACTCATCATTTAAATGTCCGCCTCGCTGGGAATCGAGCCCAGGATCCTTGGAACAGCGATCCGGCATGTTAATCATTGCGCCATTAGGGTCATCAAAAATAACTTCTCTACACATTTAAAATTGTATATGTACCTAAGGAAACAGAAAGACATATAACAAAAAAAACTGTTTCGTAGTTTTATGTAAATCGATTTCTTTACTTTATATTTACTTTACTTTAAATATAAGTAATAAAAATCATTGCTCGATGCTTGAATATGTACAATTGTTATATCATAAATGTGGCTGTAGTACTGAACCACATACCTCCTATATCTCTATTCTTCATATCAAATATAACTGACCAGACTCAACAAATATCTTCGTAGACATAGATTGTATCTTTGCTTTGAAGTCTTCGTGTTTCGTCTGACAGGTTGTATAACGTCACGCGAATTGAACTAACGTGTCTATACTCGACTTGGAACATGATTGCTATGATAAAATAAATATAATATTATTACTCGCTCAAAGGAGGATGGGCGTTTTGGTACCCATGTCCAATCAAAATGACTTTACTGTCGTTTGATAGGTCTTTTCAAGAGTACAAAAAATTACTATGGCGACAAACCCGTATAAATTGTCCGTTTTGAAATATAGCCTTAAACCGCCGCACTCAGAGTCGTGTAATGGTTACTTAACTCTTCCTTAGTATAGATTTAAAAAGTTCACTCTCACAGTCAGTTAACGGAGCGTTAGTGTCCCTTAATGATCATTAAATTTAAGTAGAGTCGAACCCTTACCTAACTATGTAATGATTGATTTTGACATTTGCGTTTTGAGGTTATTGTGTTAATTTTATCAGTGAATTAATGAGAATCAGTTGCATTGTGTTTAAATATTCAAAAATGTCTGATATGAGTTACTTTAAGTTTGTGGAATATGCTAGAAGGTTAGAGAAGTGGGACAGAGGAGGTATTTATGCGATTATTCAGACCAATTACAAATAATAATTATTGCTTTTTACAAAAAATAACAAACTTCGACCTTGATAAGCAGAGATAACTCAAAAACTACTCGCCAGATGACGCTCAATTCAACATGTATCTAAGTGTAAAGTTCTCGTCACTACAAATTAATCAAGCCCAAACATTAGATAACTGCAGTAAATCGTTGAGGAGTTCCCTCGTCTGTCTTTTGGCTTCATCAGATCGACTCCATGAAATGGTAGCGCTTAAATGTACTTATGATAACATGAACAAACACACTAGTCGTTCATACAATTTTCGAAAGTTCCCCTCGATTTCTCTGAGATGCCATCATCAGATCCTGGTGTCCTTATCAGCGGACCCTACTGCGCATATCTACTTTACAACAAAAAAAGAAATATCAAAATCAGCCCATAAACGACGAAAAAATCGCTGAACACGCATAAAAAAGCATATAAAGGTCTGTTCAAAAAATAACGCGACTTTTATGTTTTTTCGAAAATTATTTATTTTTTCATCAATCTTTATTTTTTGTCCTTTAAAGTAATCCCCGTTAGATATTATACACTTGTGCCAACGTTACTTTTACTCCTCGAAACACTTTTTTCAACACACTTGCTCGTAAAGTTGCTATTTTTTCTTTAGTCTTACGCCCGGAATGCGGTTTATTACACAGTAGTGCGTTTTACTTTTCATTGCCGCACTAGTGTTTTTCTTATTCCACTTTTTTTTTAATATCCGTAAAGAGGTTGTTACCAAAAGATTTATTATTTTGTAAATAAATATACTTGTTGTACTTAGTCAAAATCTGATAAGATAAGATTATACTTCATCTAATTATCTATTATAGCATTTAAAAAATACAATATTTTAAATCATTAATTACCGTAAATTCCTATTAGAAATACATAATTATTTAGTTTAATATATTGTGGCTGAATAGCGGTGCTCTTTGCCTCTGGACTTAACCTGCGCGCCTGCGCGCGCATAGTTATTCAACCAAAGATACGGCGCGCGAAAAAATAAAATAAACCTCGGCGCCATTTTGTGCAAACATTTGTTCGTTTATAACTTTATAATTTGCTGATTTGTGACTGAAAAATGTCGATACCTAATTGTTTTTTTCCTCGCAAGTGTGTTGAAAAACGTCGTATGATACGCGTGCGCTTTGTTCACTACAGTCTTGGCTCTATTACAGCCCTCGCCTAGCGGCTCGGGCTGTGCAATACCGCCTCGACTGTAATGACCAACTTCGCGCACTTACATCATAATGTACTATAAAAGTCGTTTTTTGTGATCTAGTTCAGCTCCTCCTGCGATGCCGTCTTTATCTCGTCAAAGGTAGCGTAGAGTCGTCTTTATATGGGCCTTTTCAGTTTCGAGAACAAGAAAGAGTCACAAGGAACCAATCTGGAAAATACGGTGGCTGTCGTATCATTAGAGTGGTTATTTTGGCTAAAAATCACGCACAAGTAACGATGTGTGAGTAGGCCCGTTATCGTGATGCAAAAACCAATTTTTGTTCTTCCAAAAAGCCGGGCGGATTGCTTCGCGGTAATTGCGCATAACTTGCAGATAATATTCCTTATTGACAGTTCTACCCTTTGACAAGAACTCATGATGCACCACGTACCTACTGCAATCCATACTATTTTCTTCGTTTTCATTAATGCTTTCGTCTGTTCTTGACATGCTCGGGCGTCCGACACGTTGTTCGTTATTCACATCTTGGCCCTCTCAGAACATTTTGTATCACCGATATAAACGTTGCTTGAGTCCAAGGTAGCTTATCCATAAGCTATAGTCAATATTCAAAATGCGTCCGCGCGTTTTATTTCGTTTTTAACACAAAATTTAATAAAGATTCTTTGATCCATTAAACAAGAAATGAAATACAAACAAACCTTGGAATTATTATTTACTATTATGACATTGACATTTGACAATGACAACAAGTCTAATTGACAGCAGTAAGTGTTCCCATAGAAAAAAAAGTATAAATCGTTCTATTTTTGTTCAATTAAATAGCTATTTCCCATTGTATTTTAGTAAAAACTAACAGTAAAAGAACTAACTTTCAATCATATTCCAATTAATAATGAGTTTACAGTTTAATACATATTTTTTCGTTGTGAAATACCAATTATTTTTAAGCGTGGCTACACCAATGCTTTATCGAATTGCAATCGATACGGATGCACCGCCCTACGGTTACTTAAATCTATCATTAGCAAATGAACCCTTAAATATTGTTTCTGGGATGAACTGATAATTAACAGATTTAATGGCAATTAGTTAAGTAATCATTAGGTCTAATTTAATGAACCTTTCTGAGTGCGGCAATTAGAAGACGAAATATTTAGTTCGAATTAGAATTTAAGAAATCATATCTTTGGCATAGTTCGACTGATTTTCATTATGTTTGCACAGATTTTGAGCTTATTCAATTAACAAATAAAAATCATCATCATCATCACCATTTCAATCCATCATGGCCCACTATTGAGCACGGATGACTACTGAGAGGAGTCTCAGAATAAGAAGGTTAGGGCCATACGCCACCACGCTGGCCAAGTGCGGATTGGCGGACTTCACACACCTCTGAGTTTTGCGATCTCTCCGGCATGCAGGCTTCCTCACGATGTTTTCCTTAACCGTTTATAGCAAGTGCCATTTAATTGCTTAAAACGCACATAATTCGACAACATTTACAATGCCTAAACGTAAATCCTAAGATTCATCAAATAAATGGTAGTAAAAAAAATATCAACTCGTGTTGGTGAATCTTACGATTGACTGGTAAATCTTAAAATTGACCGGTAAATCTTAAGAGTCACCGTGGTTCGGGCTTTTACATTAACTTATACGAATATACGTATAGAATAAACGATAAAACTTATTTCGAATGGCTTTATTAATACTGATAATTAAAAATATTTTCAAGTAAGATTGCTACGATCGGACAATGAACCGGGACAAGCGCTATGGTTATTCACAATCTACACAAAAATACCTATCCAATGATGTATCACTTACTCTGATTGGTGCGGGTACCAGATTCCATACATTTGTGCCCATCCTCCTTTCCTGTATTGGACATGTGTTTTTATAGCCCGAGGAGGCAAACGAGCAAGCGGTTTACCAAACGGTAAGTGATCACATTGCGTAATATTATGTTTAACGTAGTACCTAATATATACCTATCAATTAAAAATCGATTAGAATCATTCGTAATACCCATTGTTACTTTGTATTCAATCCATTAAGGGCCCACTACCATGAAGCAAATTAGCTTCATGCCCACTACTGAGCAAGTCTCCCATCGCGGAGGCCTAGATCATACTCCACCACGCTACTCCAATGCGGAATGGCGGCGATTGATTATAAGTTTATAATAAAAAATTTATCATAAATGCAAATATTATAATACAAAATAGTTTATAGAATGTTAAAACAAAACTAGTTGTGGCTACGGCGTAGCAATATTGTAGCATGAATAATGCAGAGTACGGAGCGCTGGGTCTCCGCGTACCAATGAGAGCTCGCTGTACCAACTTGTTACTAATTCTTTTCTAATTATACCTTTACTTTGTACACTTTGTAAAAAGGTTAGCCTTGTCATTTATTAAAATGTTCTGTGTTCACAAATTGCTTGTTTACGACAACGGAAATAGAATTTACATTAAGTGTGTCATTTATAAATTTGTGAAAAATATTATACAATATCTAATTATAGCGCTTATGAATAGAATTGCCTATGTCATGGGCGCCATGGACAACACAAACACACCCAGACCATGAATAGAAATTTAAACTTATCGTTCAAATTTTCATCTCTCTGGGAAACTGGTGATAATCGCAACGATTCGATTAATTTTGATCGAAAGTCATAATCTGACCAAGGATGGATTTAAAAGTATTAATTTTTTTTCTTAAGCATTGCTTTGGATCCAATGCGAATGGGAATAGAAACCATAACGTATGTGATATGGTTTTATGTTACTTTTATTTACTTTTTAACATTAAAGTAAAATATAATAATTTTTAATTATAAACCGTTCATCACGTCATGTTAGTAAGTTTTAAATAAAATGACTATAGTCAGGAATTAAAATAATTGTTGAATAAATACATAAAACAACTAAACAATGTTAAAATAAAATATTTTCACACGCAAATGGACGTTTAAATTCATCATAGAAAGCGTTATTAAGTAATTGCTCGCCGTATTACCTTTCACCACGCGATAAGTTAATAGTAACAACGTAAGTAAGCTTTTAATATTGCTCTACGCGTATCATTCGAATCTCCTTACCATATTAAGTTATATCAACACTAAGTAATTTGTTCGGAATTCTTTAACGAGCCAATTTTACATATGACCCTACCCAGTTCCGGAGAGGGTTAGCCCCCCCCCCTTCCCCTCTCCGGAATTGCAATAAAATCTGTAACATGGGTAATCCATGACCTTGATTTGAACGTGTTCTTACGCTCTACTTCAATTCTGAAAAATAGTTTCTGTGGGATCATTAAAATGATACAATGTCGTAGTACTCGTTGTCAGCTACTCACGCGTACGAAGCCGAGGTAAAAACTAGTTTTTAATATGAACGTTAACTGTCTCGTTCCGTTTTAATGGTCCATACACATAATAATAGTTGGTTGTGTGTCCCTACAACAGATTTAAGGAGCAGCAGTCGAGTACGTGTGTTTTCATCTAACGGTTCTTTACACCCCTCCTATTTGAGGCCTAAAGTAGCTTAGCACTTCGGTATAAAGGATGTACTTACTACCACGTAGTAAGATGTACTTAACACTACACACTACTTGTATCCGTGCATTGTGCGCGACTTCACGTATGGCCTATAACGAACTAAACTTGTCATAATCTACAATTATATTCAAGCACTAACCTACGACAAAAAACAAGCTTTTGTAACTCCTACTTTTACTTCGTATTTCATGTTTTCAAGTAAAATTCTAAGTCATAATCTGGTTACAATTTAATCATTGTGTAAACTAAAAGTTCCTTTGCTACTTTTAAAACAATTAAAATGAAAAAAATATATATTAAGTCCATAATGTCACATTTACGTTCTATTTCGCTTGCGTTATATTTGAGGTAGCAAAGACGGTAATAAGTCCTTTGTGCTTTAAAATTTCAAGCCGATTAAGTACCTAGTTAAGGTATTAAGGAATACAAAATACTAGTACTTATAAATAAAATTATGCATGCGAAAGTAACTCTACTTTGTGTTTTTATTCACTTTTATTTCACTTTTAATTTTTAACCGTAAATGAAATTCTATATTATAGAAAACTTGAGACCTTAGAAAGGACAAAGGATAATTTTTATCTTAGAAATACTTTGCCTTGGTTTAATTTTAATGGCTTTGGCATTTTCTGACTTCAGGGAGGCGAATCATCGACAAACAACTAGTTTATAAAATATTAAATTTCGCACTAATTTTCTTTGTACATAAACACACGGTTTTGTTAACTCGAATATTGACCACATTATAATATAATGAACAACTTTTGTTTACGAGATATTATCAAGAGTTAAATTAATGCCTGTATTATTTAAAATTAAAACGCTCGAAAGCATTTTCGTGTTTACGCCTTTTGTATTTAAAGCTATTAAGTTAATAGTGGGCCACAATACTTCAAATACCTCCGCTAACGACGGACGAGGCTTTCAAATTATTTCTATAATTATACTATAGTGGGTTCTGAAATAGAGTTGATAAAGAGCGCTAAGAACAGACATAATTAACTAAAAAAGTAATTGGAGATGGAATTTGACAATTTATTATAGGTACAATTATATATTTTAGTCAAAAGAAGATTCTGGACGAATAATAAAACTGTGAGCTCTTTGAACATTGGATATGTTTTGAAAGTTCAATAAAGATAGAACTTGTTATAGGCCCCAAAACAGTTAAAAATTAGAACGGAAATTCTATAAAAAAGTCAGGTATTCCGAAGCAAAGAGAGAGTGGTTTACTGGGACATTAAGATATTTGAGTCAATTGCTGTTTAATGATTAACCGCACTTCGTAACACATTTATTATCTTGAAACGTAACCCTTTAAATAAAACTAAATACGAAAAGACACACAATTGATTATTTACACGCTTAATTAACGCCAGACCCTTAAATAACTTTATGAACTTTAACACAGACGCGAGTCAACTCTGCCGTGTAATCATTGTCGTTCATAAAGGACTTTGCTAAGTCTGCGAAATCTCTTTATGTAGGTATACATGTAGACTAAGTTTTAAAGATGATTAAGACTTGGGAAATAGACAGGTAGGTCTGATTTTTAAAAGTTCTTGCTTCAAAACCAGGCTTCCCACGGCTTAGGTACTAATTGTTATCTAACAAAGGCTTCACTTATTAATGGTGCACTTCAAGGCACAGATGTTTCTAACAGATGAGGCTTAAAGCATACTCCATCGTACTTCATACTTCAATAAAGAGTGGTGGAGTGGTCAGTGGATAGCTTTGAAGCCCGAAGTTCAACAATTTATGAGATAAATGGCTAGAAATAGCTTGCGCCTAGGAATGTGCACGAAAACGTTCATGAAATTTTGCGAATAACGGTCCCCCATTCAGTTCCGACCACATCCGGTTTTGCTTTGCCTCATCGAATGTATCAACACTCGCTATTGGTCTTCGAGTGTTACAATTTTTTTTTCAGTGTTGGGCTATGAGTGACTCTTACCTACTTAAAAACTCTTTGTGTTTGTGATACAAAAACGAAACAATTGTTACAAAATAAATAGCTGCGACACGACTCATTCGTGCTCATTCGTGGATTATTATTATTAATAAAAGATAGAAAAAGGCATCCAATATTAACGATGCATAAGATACCTAGTTTTCTATTTATTAGTCGTCATAAAAATAGATTTTCTATTTTTCATTAAAAAATGAAAGTTAAGTTTTAAATCCAAAGCAGAATGTGATATTAACGATGCAGTGCTTAGGGGCTGACAGCACTTTTGAAGTCAAGGGTTATCATGTGCTCTTATGGAATACATAAATATTCTCACGTTTCGCTCGTAGGTACGTATGTACCTACGAGCGAAACGTTTAGTGTATACTAAAGCACACTTTGGTTTTTTAGTTTTATTTAAAATTAATACTCTTATACCGTAATACGCTTAAGAGATGGTTTCTCATTTGCGAGGGCCTGAAATTCACCATCCTGGTGGTATATGGATTATGACCCTATTATTACCAAAAGATAAATAATAAAAAATTAAATATTTAGGTACGTACATAATAAAATTCAAGAATTTTTATGATTCAAAGTCCTTAATACTTTGTGACATTTAGTTTCGGAAGCAATCAGTAAAGTGCCAAATTTTAATACCTCCAATATAAACAGATCTTTCATATTTTCTTACATTGTTATAAATTGTTTACGATTTAGGATCTTGATATCCTAATACATAATGATCTGCTTGAAAGGTGCAAAAACTGGTTCTGGATTCTATTGTAATTTAATATGGTGGGAAATACCGATACTGGGTAACTGACAGACAACGCACAGCCGAAACTACTTTAAAAGAAATTTAGCCCCCCCCCCCCCCCGCCCCTTTAAAGGATAAACAGGTTTTAACTGGATACATAAGTTCCATATAGGATACTAGTAAATCCGCCCTCGCTTCGCTTCGGGAAACCAGTCCCTTCAAAAATCTCTATAAATTTTATGAAATTATGTTATTCCGATATCTAAGCTATATTACTGCAAAGTTTCATGAAAATCCGTTCAGTAGTTTTTGCGTGAAAGAGCAACAAACACACACACACACATACATCCTTACAAACTTTCGCATTTATAATATTAGTAGGATTGGCGATCCGCCAAGCACTGAAATAATATTTGATTTTCAATTTAAAACACTTTTCAATACACTGCTTGATTGACCAAGTAGCCCGTAGGTATTGGTAAAGTTCCAAACAAAATTTTAAGACAGTGAACTGTCACTAGTATCTTAGTAGGTACGCTGGAACTATGTTTCCAATAGATGCTGAATTTTTACTTAGTGCGTGCACCATGTGGCATAATTTTATTATTTTTGTTTCATTACGTAAACAGCTCTTAATAATGTGAGTGGGTCAATATAGAAACGGAATTCCTTTACTGTGCTATAGATTTATATTCTTAGCGACAATCTGCTAGCAAACGCCATCATACGAGTTTGCTCGCGAATAGTTGTAACCTCAGACCAATAAGCTATACTTACACGAAGTTGGAACCGGAAACAAAAGTGTGAAGCCGGCAAAAGTAAGCCGAAACTACACATCGAAACCAATAGAATGCCCTATGTTGACAGTTTGAACTGCAAATTTAAACTTTATTTTTGGAACACAAAGCTTCATTAATTTTTTATTATTTAGAACACAAAACTTCGTATTGGTGTGAGTGCCGCCGTGTGTATACAAGGCTAGGCTTACTTTTAGCTGGCTTCACTCTTTTGTTCCCGGCGCTCCGTCTTAACATATTTTTTATAAAATTAGCCATTGATTGGTAACATTTGAACTTATCAAAATAAAAATAGGAAAAAGAAATAAGTAAAATACTAAATCTCAAGCCGTCAGCCAAAATTCACAAGTAGCAGGCGACTGACTGAAGCATGAAGGTCAAAAAACACTGGTCTCTAGCTAGTCTGACTTCACTCCACCACCAAGCATAGAGAATCTTCGGGATTGAACTGGATAGTAGACACTCCAGTAACCTTTGAAAAGAGGGACCGAGGGTCGTAACCTCGACCTTTGTTCAGCAGCATACACCGCGAGAAGATGAGGTCGACTCAAAGACGAATGGAGCCTCTTTCATTTTTTTTGACGACCCAAATGGTGCAATGGTTAACACGCCGGATCGCTGTTCCGAGGGTCCTGGGTTCGATTCCCAGCGAGGCGACGATTTGAATGATGAATTTGAATTTCCGTTCTCGGTCTGGGTGTGTGTCTTGTGTGTTGTCCAAGGCACCCACAACACAGGGATTCCTAGTGTGGGGCTTTGAGTGTGTAGCGTTATTTATTATTATATTATTATTTTATTATGAAAAAAATCTATTGTGTTATGGTTAAAATTATGTTGAGCAGAGGCTGAATGAATTATTTGATCTATCTATTGTTTTACATTAAAAAATCCTAATACGTTATGAAAAGGGCAGCTTTTTAAGTAAAGTTTTTAAAGTAAGTTTTTGTTCGAGGCTCGGTCCGCAGGAGTAAAACCATAGAATAATGTTAAAATGAACTCAAGGACACCTAATATCGTAGAATCGGTATAAAATCTCTCCCTCCTCTCTTATGTCCTTTACAGAACCTTAAACCTATCTCCATACCAAACATCAAAATCAAATAAAATAAGAGTGGAAAGGTGGCAGACAAAGAGACAAAGTACAGCATTTTATATTATTCCTTTAATTAATTTATGGCGCTCATAACCTAGCGGCTTGATTAAATTCTAAGTCATCGACAGAATTAAGCAACAGCGGTCGTAGTCAGTATTTGTATGGGTTACCATTAATGGCAAAAATATCTTGAGCATTTCCGTTCTTCGAGGGCACGTAAAGAAGCCGATTTGGATTGTTGTCGTCAAATAGCAGTAGTTAAAATATGGAGGAGGTCTTTGGGCGGCATGACAACATACAATGGGTTACCACTAACCCATCCACCTATCCACAATGAAGCATCGCATCGTGGTGGATTAAAGCCCTCAATGAGAAAGAGAGTCCCGTGTTAAGTAATAGGCCTATGAGGGGTTGAATACAATGAAACACTTCTTTTGTGAAAACCAAACGCGTTATTATGCTTATAAACTAACTGTTGAAGGAACAGCCTTGTAAATAGTTATATGAATGTATACTATCATGAATGTATATTATTAATGATGATGACAAAATTATCGTCTGATGTAGTACATTCGAGCAACAATAGAAACGTAGTCCGGATGAATAGAAAGTAATTTATGCAGCAAAAGCTCACGAACAGGCTAGGGTAACCATAAATAATGCCAAAGAGTCCCTCATATTTTACGAATTAGGAAATACTCCATTCTTATTTATAACAGTTCTTTTTATACCTTAGCATAAGCGTACCTTATTATTGTAAATAAATGAACATTTTAATGTTCATGCTGTCAAAGAAAAACATTTAATGAATTAAAAACGAAATTGTTTATTAATAAAAAATACTAATATTACACGTTCTCTATCACATTGTAAACGTAAAAGCAAGCAGTTGATCATAGTAGGTTGTCTTATGTTAAATGAAAACTTAATTGCACATCTACAACACAATGTTTGTATCTATGTGTGCAGCAAAGTCTGGGATAAAAATAAACTCGCTTTTGTACCAAGTCTCCGATGTAAACTAAAAAACTTTCAAACATTTTCTTGGAGTTTTGGCTCAGACAACGGAAAGTTGTAGCATATTTAAGCATGTCCCGATATATCATAAGTTAAATTTGGTAACAGGGCTTAACAGGCGCGGATGCTTCGTCGAGCGAAGCTTAGTCACGCGATACCGACATTCTGCGACCCAGTCGAGGTGACAAATCGTAAATTAAATTAATGTTTACTACCACACTCAAATTTATAACTAACACATTAACACAATGGCTAACTGTAGATTATTTAGAACTTAACCTTTCTTACAAACAAATTTCGTGGCAGTTTTACGGCCGTTGTCCTAAGTTTATTATTCAAACTAGCACAGCCTCGAGTTTCTGGGTAATTTTAAGATAAACTAAAGCTAGGTCATATAATTTACCTTCTTTCGAAACAGCTGCCTACTCTAGGTAATTCTGTGTTTTGTTGTAAATATTGTGTTAAAGTAATGGATATAATTTAAATTTTTTAACCGACTTCAAAAAAGAAGGAGGTTCTCAATTCGATCGTATATATATGCTTTTTTTATGTACGTTCAGCGATTTTTTCGTCGTTTATGGGCCGATTTTGATAATTCTTTTTTTGTTGTAAAGTAGGTATGCGCAGTGGGGTTCCCTGATAAGGACACCAGGATCTGATGATGGCATCTCAGAGAAATCAAGGAGAACTTTCGAAAATTGTATGGACGACTAGTGTGTGTTCATGAAGGTCTGGAATCGATCTGATGAAGCCGAAAGATAGTTGAGGGAACTCCTCAACGATTTACTGCAGTTATCTAGTGTTTGGGCTTGATTAATTTGTAGTGACGAGAACTTTACACTTCCATGTTGAGTTAAGCGCCATCTGGCGAGTAGTTTTTGAGTTATCTCTGCTTATCAAGGTTGAAGTCGGTTATTTTTTTTGTAAAAAGCAACTATGCTTCTTATAGCCTAGTGGTTAAGAATTCAGCCTCATAATCTAAGGACCCAGGGTTCAAATACCAGGGCCTCTGAATTTTCGGAATTATGTGCGTTTTAAGAATTTAAATGTCACTTGCTGCAAACGGTGAAGGAAAATATCGTGAGGAAACCTGCATTGCATACCGGAGAGTTCGCAAAACTCAAAGGTGTGTGAAGTCCGCCAATCCGCACTTTGCCAGCGTGGTGGACTATGGCCTTAAACTTCTCACTGTGAGAAGAGACCCGTGCTCAATAGTTGACCAAGATGGGTTGAGATGATGATGATGATAATTTTGCTTTGGAATGTTTTTTGTTAGCAAGATAAATATTTTAAACATAATGCTTTTTTAAATATGATTTTTATTTCTGTATTCATTCCATAGCCGACGTGGTACTTCAGGGCATGGAAAGTTTCATTCCTAACTCTGTGGTACCCGTTGGTGGGAAAACCCAAGCCTGGTTTGACAGAAATTGCTCTAAGGCTGGTGGCCTGAAGCAATCTGCTTACCAGGATTGGGTAAAGGCACGCGACCTCCGTCGTGCTGATATATCTCAGCTGAAGAAGATATTTAATGCTGCCTCCCAGTCCTCAAAAAAGCAAATCACCAGGGCAAAGTTCAAGCACATTTACAGAACAGGCAAGAGACTTCTAGGCTATCCATGTGGTAGTCGGGCCTTTTGGTCTCTAGCCAAAGCCATACAGGGCAACTTCTGTGAATCGTCCCTTCCACCTTTGCGCGGAGCAGACGGTACCCTGGCCCATACCGCCAAAGAGAAAGCCGATATCCTGGGCACACTATTTGCGTCGAACTCGACTTTTGATGACGGGGGGAAAGCACCGCCTACCATCTCGCGGTGTGATGAGCTGATGCCTGACGTGCGTTTTAATCAAAATGCTGTGCGTCAAGCTCTTTTCTCTCTCGACATCAATAAGTCGAGTGGGCCGGATGGTATACCTGCTCTCGTGCTAAAAACGTGCGCTCCGGAGTTGACCCCGGTTTTAACGCGCCTATTCCAGCTCTCCTATTCTGCCGGCATCGTGCCGTCTTCTTGGAAGGTAGCTCTTGTCCACCCTATTCCCAAAAAGGGCGACAGGTCAAACCCATCTAACTACAGACCAATTGCAATAACCTCTTTGTTCTCCAAACTAATGGAGCGAATTATCAACACCCAATTGCTCCGGTACCTAGAGGATCACCAGTTGATCAGTGACCGTCAATACGGTTTTCGCCACGGCAGATCTGCTGGTGATCTTCTTGTGTACCTTACTCATTGTTGGGCGGAAGCAATTGAGAGCAAAGGTGAAGCATTGGCTGTAAGTTTGGATGTCGCGAAGGCCTTCGACAGGGTGTGGCACAAGGCATTATTGTCTAAGCTGCCTTCTTATGGAGTACCCGAGTCTTTATGCAAATGGGTCGCCAGCTTTTTATCGGAGCGGAGAATTAGGGTCGTTGTCGACGGTACCTGCTCGGACACTAAGCCCATAAACGCTGGCGTCCCACAAGGCTCTGTGCTGTCGCCCACACTGTTCATCATGCATATCAATGATTTGCTCGACATCGAGAATATCCATTGCTATGCTGATGACAGTACGGGTGATGCCCGGTACACAGGCCGTGCAAATATGTCTCGGGTGCAGATTGAGGAGAGGAGGATAAAACTTGTGTCGGAAGTCGCGACATCTCTGGAGCGGGTCTCGGAATGGGGCAGACTGAATTTAGTTCAATTCAATTGGGATCCTAGGTGTCGACATTTCGAATGATGTTCAGTTTCGGGACCACTTGGCGGGTAAGGCTAAACTGGCTTCAAAGAAGTTAGGGGTGCTCTACAGAGCTAAGCGGTACTTCATGCCTGAGCATAGGATGTTGCTTTATAAAGCACAAGTCCGACCTCACATGGAGTACTGCTCCCACCTTTGGGCTGGGGCCCCGGCTTGCCAAGTGGACCCTTTTAACCGTATCCAACGGCGAGCTATTCGTCTTGTCGGCGGTCCCAAGTTCACAGACGGTTTAAATCCACTCGAAATGCGGAGAGATGTGTTCTCTCTCTGTGTCTTCTACCTTCTGTATAACGGGGAATGTTCTGAGAAACTGTTTAACTTAATACCTGCGGTTAACTTTCGCCACCGCACTTCACGGGATAAAGCCAGGTTCCACCAACACCACCTGGATACCTGGCATTCGTCCACAGTTCGCTTTTCACGTCTTTTTCTGCCGCGTACGTGTAAACTGTGGAACGAACTTCATCCCTCAGTATTCCCACAGTGCTATGAAATGGGGTCCTTCAAGAAGCGGGTCTATCGCTTCCTTCGAGGCCGGCAACGCGTTGGTGGCGCCCCTGGTGTTGCCAATGTCCATGGGCGACGGTGATCACTTACCATCAGGTGACCCGTCTGCTCGTTTGCCTGCTTAGGCTATAAAAAAAAATCCAAGTAAAATATTAAACAGTATTTAAATCGGGTAAATTAGCGTAGGTAAATATGTTTTTATTTCATAAATTGGGGCAACACAAAAACAAAAGCAGACCAAAAATTTACAATACTTTGCCGGTCTTTGTTTCCTGAAATATCATCAACACATTCCATCCATCCTTGTTACAGACCTCGTTAAATAGGAGTATAATTTTGTATATTGTGTGTTGAATACATCAAATGTTATATTATTGCATTTTGTACAAACTACCACCAAGTATAATCCCAGTGGTACCCACAGTATGGCCGTGAGGTTTTTTACCTGTCTAGACACCTTCTAAAATGAAACCTCGAATTTCCAGTAGTGTTTCAATTGCAATGCAGAACAACCAATTACCAACATAAAAAACTTTTTGAGCTGCGCTCATCAACAATGCTTCGGTATAAAAATAAGCGGCAATTTAGTATTAGGCCATGCGTATTTTTACCAGCGTTTGATATTAAAAAATTCCGACTGAGATTAAAAATGGTATCACAAATTGGATACAGATGATACTTCTAAATCACAACTGTCTGTTCAATGAACACATCTAATCGAAGTGGATCAGTCATTCGATATTAATTTATTGTATAAACTTGGACAAAATATTAAGATTTTCGTACTTTTAACTAGCTGTTGCCTATCCCAGGGAAGTACTTTTGACTTATTTTTACACTACATATAACTTTAACCTCGGGTTGATTTAAAACGTTATACCTAATGGCTTTTTACTATTTCCAGGTGTTCTAAATATACTAATTCTAAACACCAATTTTCATAGTGTCCGCTTTGAAATTAACAATATTTTGAACAAACTCTCAACCCCAATTATGTATACCTTTTGAAGGATGAAATATGACAAAATTCGCTTTTTACGAACACCTACTAACTACAAACTATCACCCTGACAAACATTTTTAAACGTAAAGAACTTTTAGATATTTCGTGATGAGTAACTGCGTATAAAAAGTACCTACCTACACAGAAAAAAAGGTTTGTGGATATTAAAATTACAATATAAGATATGGAAAATTTGCGCAACGAATCTGAAATACTTAATTATCAATGTGAATAGCGCCCTTGTGTGTGTAAACCCGGATACAATTTTTAATATTCAAGCCTTCACAAGAACCTCTGTTTACAGCGCGCATATTTTGTGAAAAGCGATACGTTTTTACAGTATCGGGGTTCGGGCAGAATATTTTTGCTCTTTTAAACATTTTTATACCACTATGCGGAAATTTCAATAGAAGCGTAACAAATTAAACATTTTTATACACTTGCAATGTTTTCGTAAAATTCTTGATATTAAAATAATTTTTATTTAAAGCTTGACGGGGAACGATGATATGAGTGTATTTTTTCGCGTATGCATATTTTTAATAATTATTACCTTCCTAAAAAGGACTTAATAACTAGTTAGCAGATATATACGTTTTATTATAAATACCATAAAACAAACTAAGTAATTGACGAAGCTCGGAGACAATACCTATTGGCACAGTGTAATTTGCTAGTAGTATGAACTAGTAGTAATATCAATACAAATATGAAAGTTTCACATACATTTATAAGCATACTTATGTATTTCCTGTATTTCGGATGGTCATAACGTAGGTAGGTGAGGTAAATGTCTACTCCAAGCGAGATTCATCATACCCAAAACCCCTAAATTAGGTACTACCAACTAGGGTAGGCTCTAATTTGCATAAGTAATGTTAATATCCTACCATCCAACAGTCAAAGAACCTTTTCTTTAAGTCTATATGGAGCCAGGATTAAACTATGTTTAAGTCAAATTTTATCTAAAAATCCCTAGCCCTTCACGTCTCTTATAATTTACTTTATGAGTAGGTACATGCATTGAAAACAAAAGCTCTTTTTTAAAATAATTATGTTTATTAAGACTCCTGAATTGGCCTGAAGTCGTGATGAAAATGGTTAGGAAAATGTTAAGGTTAACTTCAGTTCTCAATCTGTTTATCACATTTATATAAAGTCCGTCATATCTATCTATCTTATAATGGTCATATCTATATACCTACAATGTACAACTGACTTCAACTTTCCACCCACTACAGGATCGTCTAAAAGTGTCATAACCTTACCATAATACGAGTATTAGATTCGTTGTTATAACAAAAACAACTTTTCAACCAAAATATTTATCGAAAAACTACCTCGCAACTGTTGTCAGGACCGGCGAGATGTAACACATGCGTAATACGAATAGTTTAGGTACGAGTACGAGAAGCTAACAGGAGTTTAATCTACGCTGGGTATCTGCCGCTGAAGCGCTATGTAGCTGGTATGTTGCTTTATTTTGTAGAACGTAATATTTTATATTAAAATCAAATTAGGTAAATTGTTACAATTATCACAAATGACCAATGAGTTACAAACACTAGTGAATCTAAAGTAACGTAATAAGGATTAATTTTGTTTTCAACGTGTAAAGAACATAAATTACAAACTTATTACAATACAATTACAAAGTTAGTAGATATATTCACATATAACTTGGCCATAACAGCTCGTAAGTTTGCACTTGCTAAACACTTAATGCTTACAGCAATTTTCGACGACACGTGCGAACGTGATCAAGTGATTCAGTTGCCGCCAAAATTGGAATAATGAAACGTGCGAAAAACGTAGTATTCGTATATAAACGGGGTAAGTAATATTATTACTGTACATTGCAATTTGTCAATGTCTAGCCATAGTACTCGTAGTAGGCACTTATAACTTGGCAATACCAGCCGCCAAGTTCACACTTCGTAAGCGATGTAAGCACACCTCCTTACACGAATAAATCCTTACGTAAACGTTCAAGTGATTTCTTGTCGCAGAATTGGAATAATCTAATCTTTGAGTAAAATCGCGTCTTAATATCTTTTTGCTTTCTTTGCTGTAATCCCGTGTGTATTTATAAATCTTTGTTTGGCTGACGTTTCGCAATGAATAACTGTGACGTAATGCGTACAGTGAATTGTAAGATAAATTTAGATTATTATTTTCTTTGTTACTGTGGTGTCTTCGATATCACACTTAGTCGGTTTCCGTCAGAGACGTGTGACAACCTCCTGCCTCGCGGTCTCAGTACGAACTGCTGTCAGAACCGAGTTAGCACGTGGCACCCACTAGCGCCATGACACTGACATCTGACATGACATGCACGTCATGATTACCGGAAACATCACTGTAGACGTCACACCTCTTTCCTTTTATTAAATTCGTTAACGTTAACTAAATTAATTTACCCTCAAAGTATTATCGTACTGTTTGAAATTAACAACATAAATTACACAATAAATTTTAACATGACCAAGTATTAAATTAATAAATGAACGTAAGTCGTCATTAGAAATTATGTTTAACAATTTTTCCTTTTCCTCCTTAATAACCTATTCCCCCTTTTTTATGTAACTCGCACTTTCTCGTGTGAGACTTTTAATTAGGTTACAACAAAGTTCTAATTTTATTTTATATTTAATTTGAACAACAAGTTTTTCAGATTACTTTAAATTTCTTTAATTGAACGCCAAGTTTTGTTTTAATTCTTTTTCTTCTTCTTTTTTTTTTAAATGGAGAAGAAGCCGGCAGAACAAACTCCATAACATTGCAACACTTGTTTAGAGCAAAATTACCGAATTTATTATTAACGCGAGTTTGTTTTAACTTTTTTAACGCAATACGTCATCGTACAATCGTCGTAAACTGGATGACTCGATCAGCTGTGGTGTCGGAATTTACCTGTAACAAAAAACACAACGAAAGTATCTCTTAATGGTCGACCCATTCTGACTTATAAAGTCAAGAACATTTAATGCAATAGAATATCCACTTAACTTTTATTTTATCTGATTACCATGTCAATATCGTCAATTCTTATTATTCACTCCTAACTACATTCATCATTCTAGAGCAAATTACAAGGTCACCAAAACATAATTGTGTGTGTTTTTTTTTTTAGCCAAATTTAACCAAATTAGAATATAAGGGATTCATTATATGTATTAATTGCCGGGGCCACGCATCGCGGTCATTCAAAGCAAATCACAAAATGACTCGATGAACTGTACACAGATTTTACAAAATTCCAGTCTAAACTCCCGAGTAAGGCATCTAGTGTCCCGGCTTTCCAGCCGATCAGCAATCGCATTGCTCACTTCCAGTGCCTGGATCCTCTGATCCGGAAATTCAAAGGTGCGTGACCTGGGATTCGAACCCGGACCCTCCGAATAGGAGGCGGAGTTCTTAACCACTTTCTACCACAAATTAATTTTGAACATAGTCATTAACCTTATCCACATCGATCCTGACCGATGCGTGACCAACTGGCATTTCCTTAGTCTGTCTAGTAATTATTACCCATGACGAAAGTATTTTTAAAACTCAAATTGGTATTTTAGAATTGTCAAAGGACTCTCCGACCAAGTTATACGACACAGCTTTTAATTTAAAGTTGCTCAAAACAGAATAGCTTGTATTCAACATAAATCAACTGGTAATTATCTTTAAACTATCTTAGCTCTTTTCAAAACAAGTTTTAACTCATCGAACGATACTCAAGCATAGTCCAGTACTTTCCTCAAAATAGCATTAAACCCGCATATAGCTGTTATCACCATCTTATGCATTGTCCATCCCAATGCGACTGTACATTGGCACCCACCAATTACAGCACTCAACACATCTCTAGTGTTCTTACAAGGTCTGTGTATTTGCAAAGAAGCAATACCGTTCATGTACTATTTCATAAGTTCCGTTCGATAAGTTGACTGAAAATTTAAATTTCTCAGCAATGAAGAAATCTTTGAAATTGAATGAACATTACGTCTCGAAAACAAATTTTAATTCATTTTTCCTTTAAGCTATCAGAAAACATATGACGATACAGATCACCTGTTAAGTTGCGTCCGATCCGAGGCAGTAACCCCCGGCAGAGGTGCGAGTAACTATGGTTTGCCAAAGCTTCGTCATTGGTGGAGGAACAATTGCACTCCAGGACGCCCACGAGTGCACGCACGCTGCCGTCGATTCGGTTCCAGATAACACGTGCGCTGCGTTTGTTCCCAGTCGCCACAGGAATGACCTGTGTATCTTCGCAACTTAACAGAACAGAAATCGCTGTACGCTGCATCGCCATCTGTGAGATAACTTCAAAACTTAAAGCTTTCACAAGGTAAATTAAAGGCAATCGAAGTGTGCTGCACTTGTTAATAGAAAAGAGTTAGGCCTTTCTCACACAACGGCATTTGTAAGCGACTAAGATGTTGTCAAAGTAAAGTGGCGACGCGTCTACGATGCGTGTCCTGTCAGCGAACAATGTCAGATACAACGAATTTTGGATTGTGTTGCAGTCGCGTAGCTAATAAACAGCGCAGTGTGAGAGGGCCCTGTGGAACAATATTTACCCTTTAGATTCCAGCGAAGTGAACGTACTATGAAATCATGACATGAATTCATGTCGTTGGGGATTAATGAAATATCCAACTGTTACTTTAATTTATAGTCTCATTGAGGCATCACAAATTATGTTCTTCTTTCAGTAAAATCTTTCGTCAATGATCACTAATTACAAAACACAACAAAAGGTTATGTTTCCACAAGGAACGAAATAAAACTGACGTCATAAAGCTCCAACATATTAGATGTAACAAATTACGGTTATACCGAAAACGCCGTTTTACTTTTACCTCCTTTCATGTTGCTACAGATAGGTGATGTCATCATGGGTTCCAAACTGATACCAGACGAGGTCATGGTATGAGAATAGCTTTCTATGTATATGACTGTATAACATCCGACCATGGAACACAGTATAAAAGTGAGGTAAATACAGTTCTCGCTAGTCGTGCCAATAAAATTATTCTAAATTGATTGTAATTTTGTGACCCGATTATTCAAATACCTTTCGGTAAATTACTTAATTATTATTGCACGATGTGAATTTCAACAACTTATGCGCCACGAACGCCTATTACCTACCCCTTTTTTTGAGTCATGTACTGGATAATGAGTTCAAGTTAAATAAGTTACGTACCGTTGGAAAACACGAATACTGGTTCCGAACCACTTTTCTTACTTATATGGAAAGAGACTGTACAATTTACAAATTGCTAATATGTATTATAATTATGTCAAATAACACTGTTTGTCGCAAAATAACTTTAGTGCGAATGCACGTATGTACGAATTTATTTTAAATGTCATGATATTATATCCACTTTCATTGAATAGCAACGCATCACAAAGCTGAGACTATGCTTATTACTATCTGCCTGTTATTGTACTGTATACAAGGCTCCACGACATAATTTAGAGACAAATTGATTTTGACGCTATTTAATTGAATATTCCATTTATTGTCATTACAACCTTCATAATTGTTTTATAAATAAAGAGCTTGGTCATGCGTTTCGTATTTTAGCCATGAGTATTAATTTAGTAAGTTCAATCTGTAAATGTGACTAGGAAAAAGAAGCTCCTTCGAAAAGTGTTTGTGAGCCTTCCTTCGAATAAATATCTTATTCATTTGAATAATATCTTTGTTGTTATTTCGTACCTATCCATCTAATTTAGGACTAAAGTTACGTAGGTACCAAATCGTTCAACACTCAAAATTTGACAAAAATAGTTAATTCTTTTTCCATTTACCATTTTAAATCATACATAAGCATTTGCACACATTATAGTACTTACCACATAAATAAACGTACTTGTATACTGAAATGAAGTCTTTCAATAATTAGTGCCTACCAAAGATAGATAACATGTATGCTTAGAATATTTTATTATAAAATATTTCCCATTACTATGGCAACATAATGTAATTGAATGTGATTGAATTGTAATAATCATCACAGCAAGTCAACTACTTTTACAACCAATAATAAGTAACTGAAATTAGTCATAATTATGATAACAAAACTTTCCGTTTAAAGGCTATTCGATGTTAACTCTTAACGGAAGTAATTAAGTAAATAATATACCATAAGCAAAACCATCCGAATACATACTACATCTGAATAGTAAATACAGTATTTTAGCCTTTGAACTCCAGTTTAAATAAGGGTTCTGGTATATAATATAAAGGTAAGTATTCAACATGGCGCTTCATTCGTAACAGTATAGGGGTACCACACAATAAAATGTATGTGCTGGTACCACAATGCTTGTTATAATTATATGATATATTTACAGTTTTTTATTACGTACATTTTAACAGCAGTCTCTAACCGGATCGTTAGAGTTCGACCTACGGTTGTTAGTTAAACTTTGCTGATGGCACATTATTCACCCAATTGTGAGTCCCTGACTCGAATTGTGAGTCCCTGACTCGTTTATACCATTTGGTTTATAAGTCATTTGACTTATTTTCCAAGGCCCTTGACAAATTTTACCCATTGGTAATATTGTAAGTCTTTGACTTATTTTCTATGCCCTCGGCCAATTATTTCCATACCCTTGGCAAATTTTGCCCCTTTGGAAATTTCCTTTGATAATTATCTTTGACTTATTTTCTATGCCCCATGGCAAATTATTTCCATACCCCTGGCAAATTATGCCCCTTTGGAAATTTCCTTTGATAATTATCATTGATTTATTTTGTATGCCCTTGGCAACTTTTACTTACCCTTTGGTAATTCCTTAAGATGACACTTAACCAGTGTGCTGAACAACACGGCACTGTAATACACAGTGAACGACACAAATATTCACCTTTGTCACCTATTCGGGCAAACAATAACAAGTTGTGCGCAAACGTTTTAAAATTGTTAACGCACATGTATTTACGTTACCTTTGCGCGCGTACACATGCATGCAGTGTTCTCGCGTCGATGCGAAACAGGATTCAGAGCTCTTCTCAGTGGACATGTTCGTACACAAGTGTGCCACACTGTGTGTTTACAAAAGTTAGGCACAGCCTTACCGGTGGAGACAGGAGCTAACCGCGATACCAGCTTAGTACCCGCAACACTGGAGTTTTGCACGAAATGTTTGTTTGCAAATGTGCTACACACTATTTTGGTGGAATAGTACCATACATGCTCCAATTACACCGGTCCGTACATCGGTACTAACTTATATCTGGACTTGGTATTTAAGAAGTATTAACAATACAATACAAATACTCTTCATTGTTCACCAGTTTTGACAAAAATAAGCTCGATATAATATCAAGAAAACAATCGGCGGTCTTATTGCTATTTAATTGGCGGAAAACTGCTTTTGTTAAGAATCAGGATTAATAAAATATGAGATTATTATAAATATAACTTAATATTCACGAATATCATAGTATAATTAATACCATCTAGGTATCTACGATTATTTGTAGTTTATAGGACTAAATATTGCGTTTATCTAAGCAACAATAATTTGCCTCCAAAGCTTAGGAAAGATATGTGATAACATAAGAAAAATAGTATGTAAATTTATACCGAAAACATAATTTTATAATTTTATATTTGTAGGGTAATTATGTTATTGTGATTCTAAGTTTTAATCAAGACTCAGGAGTTAACCAATTAGCAGACTTTTATTGCCCGAAAGACCTTGTAAGCACCGATTGTGTACACTTTTATTGTTTCTTAATTTTATTCTTGGCACAGCAGCACGTTAAATACAACAACATTTGTGAAGAATGAGAGAATATTTGATGGCATTTCCACTGCAAACTATGTACTTGCATTTTTCCAAATAGTTGAAGTAAAATAGTTAAAGGTGGCTACTTACATGGTTTAAATTTAGTTTTAAAGGTACCTTGTCGTTCGAGTGGGTTCGTCTACCCCCCCTTTTCCTTTTGATGTTTACGTGTTCCAATATATTACACCACGAATTGGGGCCCGTCGCCATGTGTGGTGTCTTCGATATCACACTTAGTCGGTTTCCGTCAGAGACGTGTGACAACCTCCTGCCTCGCGGTCTCAGTACGAACTGCTGTCAGAACCGAGTTAGCACGTGGCACCCACTAGCGCCATGACACTGACATCTGACATGACATGCACGTCATGATTACCGGAAACATCACTGTAGACGTCACAGTTACTTTAATCATAGTCTCCTTTGAGATACATGTTTCAACAATAACTCTGGATAGGACGATATTTCCTTACGAGATCAGGTTTTTATATTTATTTGTTTGGAGCAACAAAGTACAAGTTTTGTGTATACCGAGCTCACTCACGTTCCAAAACCATGTCTAAGGCGTCGGGCACACGGCACTGCGCACCGCCGCGGTAGGCGGTGAAGCGGTTGTCAAGTTGTATTGGGGTCTATGAAATCCGTTGATGCCTAACACACGTACACCGACTGACCGCGCGGTCGAGCGGTGCTCTCACCGCCACCGCCCCTCCGCGCTGACGTCCGCGCGGAGGGGCGGCGCCTAACACACGAGCCACCGCATCACCGCGCGGACCATCGTTGGTGCAGGGCGTTTGCAATTGAATGAAGTCGGTCAAAAATGGATTTCGATGTCGAAAAGTTTATTTCGGAGATTGAAAATCGCAATGCTATCTGGGACATGAAAAGCCCACAATATAGTGATAGACTCCTTAAAATGAAGCAATGGGAAGAGATTGTTAAAGAAAAAATGTGTGCGTGTACTAGTGTACACACGTATGAAGTGAAACTTCTTAAATATTTTACCAAAAAGACTAGTCGTTGCATACCGTATAACGAAACATTAATCTTTAGCTAGTCTGTGCATATTATGTCATGTCAATGTCAAGCGAATATTTTGTTTTGATTGTATTCTAATAAGATTGTAAACTTACAAATAGATAAAAATCACAATCTTATTAGAATCGTAAAAAGAAAATGTAGGTTTTTTCTAATAAGATTGTGAATAGATAGAGGTCTGTGGTTGTCTTAGTTTTGTTATTTTAAACACAATTGTATGGTGTTTGTTTTGTTCGTGTTTATTTCAATGAAACTACCACTTTAGTAATTTTGCTGCGAAATACTTTTTCTAAATAAAAAAGTACTACTTCGTCTGAACCAACCGTAAGAGGGGCAAAATAAATAATATAATAAAAATAAAAATACACTTAAAAACTAAATACAAACATTACGCCGTTTATTGTCCAATAGTCGCCGTCTTGAGTTCAATAATAAGATCCCAAAATTAGGTACCGTTATAGTGCCACAAACAAGTCAAAACATACCTGGCTGGTTATAAATAATTTGGATAAAAAACAAACTAAAGAAACATCAGAGTTACATTGACAAATAATGTCATCAAAGTAAACAATCAAAAGAAATCGTATTTAAAGTTACAGAAATGTATCAATAAAAATAAAGAAGGAATACAGGAAACATTAAAAAAGGTAACATTTAAAATTTATAAATAGTCCCAGAAGTCAATAACAAAGTAATAATTGGATACATTACCAAAATATCTACCTCCAAAGTAATCAACATAATCTTGACATGGCGCGTAACGCGTCAAAAGCGTAACGCGTCAAAGCGTAACGCGTCAAAGCGTAACGCGTCAAAGCGTAACCGAAAAATGTGACGAAAATTATTTTCCAACGCCGATAAAGAAGTTTCACTTAAAAAAAAAGAACTTGGTAAGTTAAAAAAATCACAAGAAGCTTTTCTTCCGGGGAAATACAAGGACGCATGTTCGTATTTACTCCAGAAATTAATTTTGATATCTTTGCTAACAAATAATCAAATGAATGAGTGGACATTCGCGTATAATTATAAAATTTATCTTCATGTTGTCTCAAACTTTTATAGAACAACATGAATGCCCCATTAATAGTTCTGCTTCGTAAAAATGGATGAACCCAATATCTTCTTTTTTTTTCTTTCTACGCCATAAAAGCCAGATTGCTGCCACCACTTCTGCATCCATTCTTGCGAGTGTCTGTGATCAAACTGGTCAAAACCGCGTTAAACCCATCCGCGCGGACAGGCGCGTAAACCGCCTTACCGCGCGGACCACCGCCACCGCCTCGAAATCCGCTTTACCGCCACCGCCTACCGCGGCGGTGCGCGGTGCCGTATGCCCGACGCCTAAAGTCGTGTAAATAGATTTACAAAGTAATAAAATTAAATGATTAATTTCGATACTCTTCTATTTTCGAACTAAGGAAAGGAACGTAGTCAATTCTACTAATGTTTGTAACTCTTTCACGTAAAAACTACTGAATGGATTTTAATGAAACTTTACAATAATATAGCTTGTACATCAGAATAACACATAACCATAGGAAATACACATTTTATCCCGAGTATCTTACTGGAGCGCGACCTACGCGGCTGATACCTACGGGTCCCGAAGCGAAGCGGGGGCGGTTCATTCTTGTTAATATAATATGATTTTTTTTCTTTGTGAATATTTATGTAATAAGAAAATATCTAAAAATCATTTATTACAACTATTGCTTATACCTAGTTTATTTCAAAAATAATCTTTCATGAATAATCAGGCGAACATTTAAATTTAATAAAATATTTGACTTTAGTATACAAGTATAAATAGATATAGATTTGTATGGGTTCGACATCACAATTCAGTCCGTGTTTATTCTGTAGGGGACGTCTGTCCTTCGGGCTATTAGTCAAATTAAGCCATCTGTCTGCCCATGTTGCTATCTCGTCGTTACAGCTGCTACGTTTAACATTTTCCGAGACCTAAAAGTTTGAAGTACTTACATCACATCAACACTTAGATATACGGTCTTGTGTAATATTGTGTTGGTGGGCAGATTTGAAGCTAACGTGATATTAATGATAACTTTGCTTTGTATCGCATCATCGAATTAAATCGCATTAATACTTACTTTATTTATTGGAATTTAGCACCATATAAATCCATTTATAAGAGAATGAAAACAAAATACCTGACGTAGACAGCATAATGTATCTTATTACATTCTTAATACAACCTAGTGGTTTTCCACTATGTTATATGAATTTCAACAATAAAATGGTATTTGTGCGATACATGTACTTACATTCATCAGGAAAATCAGGAAAAGTCGAAAACTGTTGACATAATGGAATTTGGCACAGAGATAGTTTTTAACAAACGTTTTTTTTTCATATTTCAACCCCAAAGCGGATAAATTATTAGATCAAATTGTGTATAAAAATCAGTTAAATATCTCAATGCGGGCGAAGCCTCGGGCAACAGCTAATGATTGTGCACCTAGATAATATATATTCGTCTAAATGTAGCATAAAAAATTACCATAGTACTTAAATAGTAGGTAAATTTAGATTTGTATAACGGAGTTAACGTGCTTTTTAGACATTCGATTATCCTTTTAGCATCGCCGGCACGTAGCCTTAATTAGAAATGGCGACTCAATCCTACTATCCTACTCATATTATAAATGCGAAAGTTTGTAAGGATGTATGTGAGTGAGTGAGTGTGTGTGTGTGTGTGTGTGTTTGTCTCTCTCACACTCTTTGTCACTCTTTCACGCAAAAAGTACTGAACGGATTTTCATGAAACTGCAGTAATATAGCTTAGACATCGGAAAACATAATTTGTTAAAATTTATAGAGATTTTAGAAGGGACTGGTTTCCCGAAGCGAAGCGAGGGCGGATTTACTAGTTTAATATAATGGACATTAATCACTTACCATTCTAACTGTACTTAGCGGTTAACAATAATTATATTTATTGTTCATACCGATATTAAATTACGTATATTCCTTTTATATAAAATAAATATCTTGAGTATCCGCTGCACGAAAAATGTTTAATGTCTACTTTGATAAAAGTTATTTTTTATTATAACCAAATTTTAAATTTTATTTTGATCAGATAATCCATTTGTTTCAAAAGTAAAGTTACGATGATAAACATTGTATCAATCAAATCAATATTATCTACTATCAGAATTTATTTTTGTTGAATATAGAAAAAAAATATGTGAAAACTAAACCAGTGCAAATTAGATGGAAGCACAGCTTTTTCTGCTGTTAAAATATAATTTAATTAAGGGTAGTGTCAAAAGGTGTAGCTTCTTTGTTAGGTCGTTTATTACTTTCAACATAGTTATTCTTGTCCATTCTCCGTTCCATTCTTGTTTGATGTGTAATATCCATTACACATTAAATTTTCCACTGGGTTTGTGTAACTTAAAGTTTAACCACCTAAAAATAAGCTTTTGTCGTTGTCACCTCCGTTGTATTCATAGATAGGTAGGTATAGGACGTATTTGAATAAGCAACATAAAATCAAAAATCATTGTGTTGCCCTTCATAAGTCTCTACTCCATTTCTTTTTTAATATGAGAAATACATATATCTTCAATTTCCATCGTTCGAGGTACATTAAAAATGTTACGATCTACAATATAAATTTGAACGACTTTGAAGTCAATACAAAATACCCATTATTAAGGATTTTATTCTTGACGAGGGAGAGGCTGGCGTAATAAAATCGGATTATATAAACACAATGAGAAGCCATGAGTTCAGATTCAAATAATACGTCGGTTAAAACATGCTGTGTCATCGAAAATTTAAGCATGTACGCGTAAGGCTTTTGTTACTAACCTAATTGAAGACGAACAATTACAGCTGAAAAACATAATACATACGAACGCAGATACGTGCGTTATGAATAAGTCTTACTAAAATTAGAACAATGATGATAATGGAAGAAGAGAATGTTTTTACTAGAGGTCTAATTAATTTTGACTTTACGTCAGCAAATTACGCTCAAGGGATCTCTCTCTTGATTGTGGAGCTTGATTAATTTATGATGAGCTTTGTGTCGTCTCATATAATTCGTGTTCGTGACATTTAGCTACGTACCGTCGTTTATTTCTATAGCTTTATCTTGGTAATTTTAATAGTGCTAGCATACAAAATGTAGGCATCTATATATTCGGTATGGATTAGATTCTTTGAATAAATACTGGCTCTCACGAACACAACGAGTGGTTTGACACCTAACCTTTTTTATGGAATGGGAGAGAAAATGGATGTAATATTCTAAACCGCCCTACTACGACCGACTATCTAAAAAAAACTATAGTTTTGGTTGTCTTTTTATGTTATTTATTTACTATTTTCAAAGAAGAATGTATTAAATAGAGTACAGCACATAATATTATATTATATCAGCCCAGGTTGTATCAATTGTAAATGGTCGAGCGTGTCAAGTTACTTTGGACACAATCCGTATTTGGATCAGTGATTGCTAGTTTCTAAGTGCGAAGTGCCTTGTACGCGTGTTTCGACTTATATTAACTTTTATATTGTACGGCCGTGTTCTACTTAAGGGGGCATTGTCGAGGCCCAGATTTTTTAAAATCTATTATTCCTTAGCAGAATTTATATATCGTCGTCGTGGTGATTAGGTATTACGACGACGATATATAAAACTATGTACCTAGTTTTTCACTAATCCTCCAAAAATAGAAGGTCTTGTGTGGTCAAGTACGTCTTCAATTATAAGCCTTGGGATGTTGACACTATTTTTGTAATTTCATATAAATCTATGTTTAATCGATTTTTGGTAACATTTTAATACCTTGTATTCTATAATTTCTGCTCATTTAATCATAACATATTAAAAACAATGAATTCAAAATGTTTTAAATAATGCTCATAACCATGTGACCTAAAACAACTATCAAAACGCATGACGTCATTAACCGAAAAACTGTCAGTAACAAATATTGTCACACGATTAATTATTATTCGCGAATCACAATAATATCGGGTTTTTACGTCAACCTAAGTCATGTGACAAATACTTAGTAGCGATTTGGCGAGTTATTATTATTTTTTATCATTTCTTTTAGTAAATTGATATGTTTTCATTATTTTTATTTTTATCCGTGATTAAATAAGCACAATCTATAAAATATAAGCTTAATGTAAAAAATTACAACAACCCAATTACATTAAAGTGCTGCAGTGGGTCGAAGTGTCAAAGACGCTGGCATTGCTATGATTCAAATCATAAGCCAATTAATTCCGCCCGGCCACGCCTATGCTTGTTGACTCTATTCAGCACGTTATATCCGAAATCGATTGACATGTCATCCAACATACGAAGGTTATAAATTGTTCAAATTGACAACCCAGGTAAATGCACTAGATATTTGATGGTAAAATATTTTTTACATTTTATTTTTTCTGTGACTGACGGAGAACTCGTAAAAATATTTTACCTGTAGTTAACACGTATGCGTAGGATCATTGAGTGTGACTACGTAGCGCACTGAAGAAGCGTGTTTTGTTTATTTTATGGAATTAAGGTACTCCTATTCCCTAAATTGTGTCTCGTTCCGAGGCGTTCCCAGTTGTCATAGGCGACAGAAGACGACAGAAGGAAAAAAGAGAATCTCTGCATCAGATGTAATCGTAATCTGTATTCATAATTACATTGCTGCGTTCACCAGCTATGATTTGACTCATGCCCTGTAGTGGGGAATCAACGAGTAGAAGCCAACATAATATTATATCTGAACTTACAGAATGTGCACCGAATCCGCCCCAGAGCTTTGGAAGTCGCGATTTATTAATGCAATTTATTACTCGTTTCAGTAATTACTATGTTACGTATAGATCGACGTTAATTTGTGAAACTGCATGGAAACCAAACGCTCAGGGCAGAAGGGAGAGCGCGATTAATTCAAGAACTCGAAGCCTCTGACTGAATTAATGGCACATGCAGATGGCTTGTGCCTATTGATTGTCCCAGCTCGCTGCGAACACCCAACGCATTGTTGTGACATGTTGTGTATAATTGTTATGGAAATACGTTATTACTCCAGTGTTACTGTTGAGCTTCATGGTTTTTAATTTAGCACGTTGCTTTGTGTTACCTGCGCACAGTGGTTATTTGTCTTTTTCTAAGCTCAATCTATACAATAATAAATCCGTAACAGATCGATTCCTGTACGTGGAAGATATATGAAAAAAAAAAACAGGTTTGGTGTTTATCAACACAGCTGAATCCAAAACAATATTTTTTAAAACGTTGGAGTTTTGTCTATATTATTGTAATCGCTAATCACAGAAGCGACTCAACCGATTTGGGTGCCGCGATTCTTGCGTTTGGTTTTTGTGCGAGGGTGCGGTTGTGTATTTTGACAAGCTTCGGTGCATAATTTAAAAAGGCTATGTCAATTTAAAGAATCACGCCTGAAATGTCCTAATGTGGTAAAGGACTGATTTTCCGAAGCAAAGCGAGGGCAGTTTTATAATTTTTTAAAAATATGTTAAATTATAACGAAAGAAGTTAATGAACAGGACAGGAAAATCGCTCTTTTTTGACATTTGACACGTCTTGATGACACTACTATAATAAAGCCTACAGTTGACGTAACCAATCAAATTAAGTCACATGATTAGTTCTTGCCCTGAACTTAAGGTATAGAATAAAATTATAATATTTTTTATACATATGAAATTAATGAGATTAAAAATGTTGTACCTAATACATGTCCCCACTTTACATTTTATTCATTTCAAACTTGGCGCGATATGAAATGAGGACACTTTTTGTGTAAGGCTCTAAATTTGATGATTCAAAAGAAAAAAGATGTAAAATCTTTTCGGTCTGTAAATACCATTGCATTTCCGGGTTAAGAATTGTATTGCTATTGGTAGTTGTAATAATTTTATTTTATTTATTATAGGTATGAAAACCGGTACTACAGGGTGTCCCGTTATGAATGGATAATACGGAACCTACGTGTACGGGCATCATGCCGGTTCAGATGAATAAATATTATGTTCAGCAAAAGTCCTTCCGTTTCCGAGATATTCGACATTTTCAACATTTTCAAAATTGTTCCACCCTTCGCCATTCTTTTTGGCGCCAGGACTATAAATGAAGACATTTTTTGAATCTGTTTTTTGTATCGTACTCCTGGATAGATGTGCTATCGAATATCATCAATTATTTTATATCAAAATCACAGATTCTTTTTAAATTAAGATTTAACACCAATTTAACGTTTTTTCATATTCCATTCCTGGCTTTTACTCTGCCGTGGTTCAAAAAAAATGTAAGGTGGCTTGAATGCCAAATTAAAAAAAAACTAGCCCATTTCACCCAGATTCCGAAATGGTATGTTACAGGGTATGGTTCACCTTTAGATTTTAAATTATTTCCTTTTAAAATAAGGTAGACCCCATTTTTATGTTATTACAAATTAATTCCAAAATTTGGTTTGTTACCTTAATCAGTTTTAAAACCATCCAAATTCACTTGACTGTCCCTTATTTGCCAAGAGAGTTAAATTTGTACCCTAATTTAAGAGATTTAAGCCAAAAATACTTCACTACCTACTGAATACGTAAATCCCTTAAAATGTTAGTTTCAGTAACCAAATAAAACAATCAAATGATAATTTCCATTGATAAGTATTTTTACCGACTTCAAAAAGGAGGTTTTCAATTTGTATCATGTGTTTTTTCCTATGTGTGTTACCTCAGAACTTCGAACTGGGTGAACCGATGTCGATAATTCTTTCGCCATTCGAAAGGTAGAGACTGCTGTCTGGTCCCATAAAGGTACCTAGTACCTATCATTTAGTCGGTTATAAATTTGAGCGCCACCTGGCGAGTGGTTTTTGTGTTATATCGATTTTGAAGTCGGTATTTTTTTTTGTTAAAAGTTAGTTATTTCGAATAAGTTTTCAAAGAGGCTATTTGCTCTCTTTAATCTGGTGGTACCAGACTAACCAGATTTAGTCTTATTCTAGTGGTATCAGGCTTAAAAATTATTTTATTTACCAATAATGGTGAATCAAGAGAATTTGGATGGTTTTGAAGCTAATTAAGGTAACAAACCAAAGGAGAATGGGCGGTTTCGTACCAAGTATTGTAACACTTTATGATGTATGTCATTAAAAAGGTCTTAAAAAGTACTAAAACTTTTTGTATGGCAGCAAGTCTGGATCTAGTGCAGGAAAAAAGATATAGCCTATTCTATGATGCGCGCTATCATGCAATTCAGCACGTTCGCGCGCTTCGTAATCGCGCATTTATGCACCGCACCGCCGCTACCTCACTCCCCTTCGCCCCGCACTCACCAGTCTATGGTCCCGCGCAGCTAAATTGTATAGCTGCGGGTAGAGGTAAATAAACTTCTACCCGCAGCTATTGTCTAATACGAGTATAATGTGCTTTATGATTGGCTAATTAACCCTGTCACGTTGTTTCTCGATATCATCAAGTGAGTTGTGGCTGGCTACTCAGTCGTGCACAATCGTTCGTTCGTTGTGTGACTGCGCTGTGTATAATATATCAGTTTTATTTAACCGTTTAAGTGGAAACCGTTGACCTACGCTTGTTTTATGGACCTCTGATTACGACCTCTATATTTTGAACTATGAATCAACATTGTGTGACTTGTGGACGCTCTTTGATTCGACAGCGAGTGAGACACGAATTGTCAAGAGAGGTGTTAGATGCAAGACCGAGTTTCGCTTGAAACAGCAAGAGAAGCAATAAGTAATTATTATTGCTCCTGTTTGACAGGAAAACGAACGGTGGGAACCTGCGCTCATTTAATGAGCATTATTTGGTATCTCGGTTGGGCAAGACACCAGCAGAGCATTTTGTTACCTGCTACGTTTCTAGACGATATTATTATTGATGAACAATAAAAAAATGGCCGGAGAATTTTTCTTTTACTTAATTTTATTTACCTTAGGTATGGTTACAGATATGTAAACGACTTATATACGAGTAATAACACTAACAAAAAAACTTAATAAATCATGTGTAACCATGAAGCAAATATAGAGAGGAGACGTTGTATGTAGATTTCCCTAAGAAAGAACGCGTGACACTTTGCGGGGCGAGGGGGTGTTAGATCCCGCCCACCATCCGCCCACTTGTTTATTTTCCATCTAATGCCCGAGATACACGAGGCTAGTTTTTCAAGCTAGGATAGCAAGCTAGTGTCAGTAAGCTAGCAAGCTAGTACTTCTGGCTTCTAGCTTCATAAAATATAACTTATAAATGAAGCTAGTTTTGTCTACACGAAGCCAGAAGTACTAGCTTGCTAGCTTACTGACACTAGCTTGCTATCCAAGCTTGAAAAACTAGCCTCGTGTATCCCGGGCATAACGGTCAATAGCAAAACTACTCGCTTCGTTGTATATCGATTTTACTATGTAGTTTCACTATCTCACACTAGATGTCAATAAATGTAGGATATAACAGGGACGGACTCAAAATATAAGAAAAGTGTCGCCATCTAATGTCGAGTAGACAGCACTTCATCCTTTTCTTTGAAAATGTAAACGTCCATAACGTTGTGCACAAGTCAGACGCCGACGGTAAACTGACTTTAGGCCACGCCTACTGTGATGATGACGTCAGGACCTAGTTGAGTCACAGTGCACAGTTGCTTAGGCCGTCTCCTATCTATATTTTTTTGCTTCATGTGTGTAACACATATTTTTATTTCATTGAAACCCTAAAATAGGGCTTAATTATTACAAAACTTTTAAAACATTGGAATGCAAATAATTCTTTACCTGCATTCAGTTATTAAATATTTTTGTATGCATACCATATAACAGTCCCAGGACAACATGTTTATACAAGTCGCAACTTGTTACAAGGGTTGGTACGCACCCCATACAAAAGTGCCCATTCTCCTTTTGGAATTAACTTGTAATATCATAAAAATGGGGTCGACCTCGTTTTAAAAGGAAATAATTTAAAATCGATAGGTGGACCATACCCTGTAAGGGCGCATTCATGTAGAACGCTGGTTACCGGCGCTGATCTGCCAGCGCTTATCGGTATAGTCTAAGATCCGAATCTAAATCGACATTCATCGGGTTGATAAGAGAATCAAACACACTAATAGAAACTTTTTTTGATAGTTAAAAATATTTGTTAATATTTAACAAATAATTTATTAGAGACCACTTTTTAGTGCTTAATAAATATTTCTTAGTATTTAAAAAGGTTTATTAATATGTAATAAATGAATATCAGATTTATTAAACACAAAAAAATCATTTTAAATACTAAGAAATATTTGTTTAATACTAAAGAGTGGTATAAACTAATACTTAATATTCTGTCCAGGATTTTTGTTGTCTACCCATTTTTAATATATTTTCTAATATATACGAAATTTATTATTTTATAATTTTGATTCTCTTTTCAACCCGATGAATGTCGATTTAGATTCGGATCTTAGACTATACCGATACGTGCTGACAGATAGGGACAGGGATGGGCAAATGGGAAAAACATATCGACATTTATCGTATCGATATTTTCCAAATGTATCGATATATACCACCCAAGAAATTTAATATTGATATTTCGATATATCGGTATGTTTTGCCCAATGTGCAATTATTTATAAAAATTGCCAAAATATTCGAAATTTTAAAGTACCTAAATACACATCTGGCTATTATGACATCAGTTTTATTATTAAAAAACATGTTTATGTACCTGTAGCCAAGAAAAAATCAACATACAGTGCCACAAACTTATCTGGTCCGGTTGCCAAAATTGCAACTAATGGAAATGTTATACTGTTGTCAGACAAAGACCAAGACAGTAGCGCCCCTCTTACCGGGTCAGATTAGTTTTTTATTTTATATATATTTTTATTTTATAGATATTTTTCTGAAAAAATATCGATATTTTCATATATCGATATTTTTTACCCAAACCTACTGGCAGATCGGCGCCGGTAACCAGCGTTCTTTTCGAATGCGCCCTAACATACCATTTCGGAATCTGGGTGAAATGCGCTAGTTTTTTTTTTAATTTGGCATTCAAGCCACCATACCTTTTTTTTAACCAGGGCAGAGTAAAAGCCAAGAATGAAATATGAAAAAACGTTAAATTGGTGTTAAATCTTAATTTAAAAAGAATCTGTGCTTTTGTTATAAAAATAATTAATGACATTCGATAGCACATCTATCCAGGAGTACTATACAAAAAACAGATACAAAAAATGTCTTCATTTATAGTCCTGGTGCCAAAAAGAATGGCGAAGGGTGGAACAATTTTGAAAATGTTGAAAATGTCGAATATCTCGGAAACGGAAGGACTTTTACTGAACATAATATTTATTCATCTGAACCGGTATGATGCCCTCTACACGTAGGTTCCGTATTATCCATTCGTTACGGGACACCCTGTATATAGATATAATAATTATATATTAATTCGCTTTAATTACAAACCAGACAAATGCATGATTTCCGCCCCTGTGTTTAAGTTATGTTCATAGCGGGCAAGTTGTAGTTCTTATTATTACCTACAACATTGCCATATAACTTTTTTCATGGGACGTGTAGTTTTTCCGAAAATTGCGATAAACCAATTTTTACCTTTAAACCCCCCCCCCCCTCAACCCCCCGAAATTACTTTTCCCCCCACCCGTAAACTATTTTTCCTTGTATTTATGGTATATCCTCTGCCTTTTCCAATGGGTTTCATCCTGTTACTATTTTTTTTCGTTTCAAAACCTAAATGCACTGGGCTACAGTGGTCTAAACTTGCTTCAGAATCACTTTATTTTTAAACTATGTTGATAAAATTGATTACAGTCACGTAAATATTTTTTAAATATAAACCCGGGTTCAAATTATATTTACGATATTTATAATTACGACCTATTACGGTTTTATGGTTTCCATATATATTTACAATACGATATAAGATAAGAATCTTAAATTATTTTCAAAGGTAAACAATGTCCCAAGTTGAGACAAATAAAAACGTTCTTCAATATCGATGTCAATATTAAAGTAGGTACACGGTCAGGTATTTTATCACGTTCCTTCTATTGCTTTCTGAATATCCCTAATAGGAGCGAAATCTTTTGCCTTTTCGGTCCCTCGAGAAATATACTACGCATATTATTTCCCCTGCTAAGAACAAACTTACAACCCTTTCAATGTATTATTAAAACTTTTGTTATCTGAATAAGAATAATATTAGCTTTTAAGGTTTAACATTTTACTTAACAAAACATGTTACAAATTTATTTCTTTTGATTCAATTTAAGTATATGAATTCATTACGCATAACAAACATTTATTATTATGAGATGAGATTACGCAAAGAGAAATGTTATATTTTAAGTTGTCTCAAACTTTTCTCATCGCAATAGTAAGTTGATTAGTTTTTACATGTACCTATATTTTTCAAGTACCTACCTAATAAAAGCACAATCACAATCGGTACCAAAATTTGGTAACAGTTTCAAACCAATAAGAGTAAAATTTTGAAACGCCTATTGGTAACTGTAATTGTTGGTAATTAGTTTCATATTGTGTAAAAAGCTTCCAGGTTGTTCTGAATAATTGTAGGTCAATTTCTTTGTGTATTCAATACCTAATAATAATATTTTTTAAAGTATTCTAATTGATACAGAAAAAATAAATATAATGGCATAATAGTAGATACCTCGTATATATAGTAAGGTGATACTATAATTATTATCTAACATACTTACAAATTGTAGTGAACATCCGCCATATTTGGTCTGAATTTTAAAGCTTTTTCAAAAGCCATTTCAGCTTCTGCGAGTCTTCCCTGGGTAGTGAGGACACTGCCGAGGTTGCCGTAAGCTGGAATAAAAATATAAAGGTTAAGAGTATAAGTCTTTCTCTGTGTTGCTCTCTCATAGGTCTTAATGTTTTGTATTGCGTGATATTTTTGTATAAAATATATTACTGAAGACTTGCAGTCATTATTTTCTAACTTGTTTATGAGAAAGAGAGTGAAAATTGTTTATTCGAAGTAGGTTTTTTACAAACACTATTCGAAAGTCAAATTACAAACCCTCACAGTGGGTGGTCTTGGAAGAAGAAGAGGCAAGAAAATTCGTAACAAGAATTTGAAAGAAACAACCTAAATGTATTCAAGTTTCCAGAATAATTTGAGTGTATCGTTAAATAAGTAGATTTAAAATATGTATGACGATATGTGAATGAAGAGATAGAAAGAAATCAGGAATCCGTTTTATTGTTTCCTTTTTATATCTGCCCGGTTTTGTTTAATTTAATACTTCAACGTTCAACGTAAACCCACGAATAATTGGGCTTCGTTCTTGACATGACATATAAATGGTTTGAAAAGTAATTTAAGATTAACATAAATTACCAAGTAATCTAAATAATTAATAAATTAAATTATATTATTAAAGAACACCACAATACTAAAATTTCGTAATGTCAGCACTTGGCGCTCGGATACTCCATCACCTCACTACGAGTAGGTATCTTTCTTTATTTAATCGTTCTTTCTCAAATGACATGTTAATTATTTATTCATCATTTCATAATAAGGATAGTAACGTAGTACCTAATTATACAGGGTGTCCCGTAAGTTGTACGACAAACTGAAATGGAAGATAGCTTGGAGAGAGACCTATCAGATTTCAAATAATCGTTTTAGTAAAAGTGTCACCGTTTTCGAGATTTTGACCTTTGTTTGATTTTTCAGAAATCGAGCTCTTTCACCCTAATTTTACTTGCTGATTACACAAATGAGCACATAATATACTTATTTTAATAAATTTTATTTTCACGTACTCTCAGATAGTTGGTCTACCATCCCAAGCTATGATGATTGAGTTCAAATTAACAACACGTATGTTTACGTACTTTACTGGGTCTCCACTAGCGGGCGAAGATTCGTATCGTGTTGGCGCGAGAAAAACATTGTGAAATTGAAGTGAAATTTCGATAACGCAAAACAATAAAACTACGCTTTTCAGACTACACACGGGACTCTTATATAAACAACATAAAGTCTCAACAGCGTGATTCATAATCTCCTTGTAGTGTCATCTAGCGTATTGTGATTAAACTGTAACTTTACAAATAATGACAGATAGCTTTCTTGTATCGATAAATCAACCATTGTAATAATAGATGGCGCTGTAAGGTGATAAAAAAAACCTGAGAATGTTTTGTTAAAAATACGTTTATAATACACATAAAAGTATGTATAATAAATTATCTACCTAAACCTGTCTAAAGAATCACTCTTTCTATTGTTGAAAACCGTGTAAAAATCTGTTTCGTAGTTTTCGAGTTTATCGCGTCCAGACAGACAGACAGAAAGACAGAACACAGGACTTCTTTTTATTATGTAGTGATAATAGTAATAACTGTGCTCTCATGTACCTATGATATAAACATGCCCGATATAAACTTGAATAAATACGAAAATAATTAGGTTAGGTTAGGTTAATTAGGTTTATCATGACGTCTCTTTGAAGTGTGTAGGTATGTAAGTTTATAATGTTATGTCGGTTAAATGCCTGGATTCACTGAAGTATTCCATTTCACGATGAAGCTACAAAACGTTTCTAAGAAACACTGTCATGCACTTATCAACTCCGTGTCATAGCCATATTACGTCACGTCACGTTACATTTGTCGACTTTATCATATCAATTTGATAAGCACAACGCTCTTTTGTATTCTTTGATAAAATTTTAAGAAGGCTTAATATAATTTAATTTGTACCTTGAGCCTTGAGGCATTAAGATTGCGTTTCATATAAAATTCAGGGAGGCAAGAATAGGCGCACGATATGAGTTCTATATACTAAAATTATTCTCGCACGAAGCTTACTAATAATATAGCTTAGGTACTTAGGTACTAATGACGAAAGGTCCGTTAAGTCAGAAGTAACCGGGTTCTATACCACCCATTCAAATCCCAATGGTACATGTGTGGTGGTAGAAAATTTAGTCATATTTAATTAGCTTAACTGGGTAGCTAAGGAAAGTAAGTATTTCTAAAATTTAAAGTGAGTTCTCCGCTATATAATTATATTCCTTTAGCATCGCTTCGGTGATGCCTTTTTTGTCACAGATGTCTAGTCAGTCGATTCGTTTTTCAAGTGTTTACATAAAAAGCCACACGGATATGCTATTATTGTTATTTATTTTATCTTACCGAAATTAATATAATCATTTAATGCTATGAGAATAAAACAATACTATGAGAATTTCGTTCACTAGATTTATTGAAGACCATATTTTGTCATGAACTCTTGAACAATGTTAATAATATTCGCAATGAGTTTGGATAAACATGTGCCTACATGTATGAGTTAAAATAACAATATATTATATCTGTTGATATTTTCTAATGGACTAAAAATAATTTCACTTTACTTTGAATGTTTAATTTCTGTGTAATAAATCACCTAATAATCACAATCATTATATTATTATTATTCTTTAAAATGTTACAAAACTCATCGCAAGGAAATGTAGTAGAAATCAAACTCATAAATTATTCTGGAGCAATAACACACAGACGGAAAGAATACTGCAATGCAAGACTGCTGTAAAATCTAACAGGATATTTCAAAGCTTCATAAAAGGAAACATTTTTGCGATAAAATTTTCATATAATTCTGTAAAAATCTACCAGGATATCAAAAATATTTTGACGTCTGAGAGCAAGAAATAAAGTGTTCTAGAAAGTACTTGTATTAATCCATCGCCAGCACTTAAATTTTTATACTTTTCTTGCAATAAAATCTCGGTTTCCGCGCTAAACACGATACTAAAACAGAGTTGTATAAATATACGTATTTGTGACTCACAGATCTGTTTTATTTATAAGTATTATTAAAGTAAAATTGTATACTTACTGTAAATAACAAACTTGTAGGTTCCTATATACAGTAAGCTTATTTTCAAATACCTAAGGGATAAAAGTTTTATACGAAAGTTTGGTAACTGCTGAATCAGGGTAGGGGTCAATTTATTCTAGTAAAATGAATATTATATAACACAACATATATTTCCTTACTCCTTAACGATTTCTAAGTCAAATTATAATCTTTCAGCAAACATTGAAGTGTTATTAATTTAAAAACAGATCAATTAAAAACATCTTTTTAGTGTTTTAGGTACCAGCGGTTTTTTGGGTAACAAGAATATATAATACTAATAATATATTATTTACTACTTTTGCCCGCGGTTCGTCCGCCTGAGGGACAAACAACGTCAAAGTACGTGTAGGGAATGCGGAGAAAATTAAACACGCTATTATGCGTAAGGATCGAATGGTAGATTGACAATGCCGGTTTTTAATTATTTATATAAATTATTCTTTATTTTAATCAAAATCGAAGCTTGAAGGACTAACACTACAAAAATAATACATCCTTTTCACTCCCCTTTTATAATTCGGCATAAAAAATAATATAACTATACAGTACCTACTCTATATCTGTGTCTACGGATTTCATCATTTCTGATTCGATCACGTAGATAAATTCATAGTACTTACTTGAGTAAGATTTTGAAATTACGTCTTTCTCCTTATTACAGTTTAATATAAGGCTGAACTGACACATAATTCAAGACTTCTAACAATTTAAATACATAAATTTACTATATAAAGGAACTTAATCGAAATCTGTTACGGGTTATTGAATTATTAGGTAAGTGTAATTTTGAAAATAAAACCTATACCTACATAATATTATTATGGAAAGAGTAACGGTAAAAATAGGATAGCATTGATATGTACAATCTGGCGATCTCTTTACTATCCTCATATTTATATCTTAAGCTAAAATGAGAAATTTTCGTTGACCAAAAATATTTGAAACCAAATAACCAATCTGTATATAGGTACTCGTATAAAACTCTTGCGTTACTGAGTGATTGACTGACAGACAACGCACAGCCGAAACTACTGAACGGAAGAAGCTGACGAAATTTGGCATGTATGTTGCATAGGGAGTGTAGGGGAGCACTAAGAGAGGATTTTTGGAAATTCCACCCCGAATTGGGTAAAATAGGGAGGTGAAGTTTAAACGAATTACACGCGGGCGAAGCCTGCGGGCGGAAGCTCGTATATTATAAAAGATCACCGATGTGTAATAGGTATCTTCTATAAGCGACGATTCAACAGATATTTCTAAAGGTAACTATGAGAAAGCTATAAGCCCTATAAATCATCCACTATACCTATTTATATTGCTTTACATAATATACGCCCTCTTAGCTGTTCTGTGTAGAGTAGATTCTATCTGAAGGCGTTTATCGACTCGATCTATGCGACAGTGCGAGCGAAACTCCATGAGATTAACGATATTATCTCAGTCAAGCTTGTCGCCAAAACGTGACATACGTGACAAAGTTTACCTAAATGAGACCACGGGCGTAAAGAAAGTGACAAGCTTGAATTAATTGTTTTATACGGCGTGGAATTGTTGTGATACTGGAAAGTTTTTTTTATACAATTACAATATATATTAAAAAACTTTATAATATAATTAATAGTAAATTCGTTAAAGAACCAGAGAAACTTAACATTAAAAAATAGAAAATGTTAGAAGGAATTAGAGTCAACATAAAATTTTAACTGCAAGGTCGTGCCACCCTACTTTTATCTTAGGCTCTATGATGATAACCTGCTCAGGTGGCTCAGAAAACGAGATAAAATGGAGTATTGTATTCACGAGGTCATCTGTGGATTGACCATTCAAGATAATGGAGGGAACACGATATTATCAAAATACGATTTATTGGGAAGGGACTCTAACTGCCTCCTTATTACTTAGGTATACGGTGCAAAAACATGGACCATAACCGACGGATAGTCAGCTTATATACTGACACATCAGAGTTATGATAGACCAGAGTCAGAGTTACTAGAGACCATTTTGCGGATGTTGTGGACCCAACGGTGCACAAATTATCTTTATCCTTCATGTACTCCGCTTCAAGACCCACCCATCGTTACAGGAATAATGCTACAGTATTTGTATTACTTTCTAAACGCCTGGTTGTGCAGGGAACAGCTCTATTGACAAATCAAAGACCCTGACCATCACGACCCTCACTATTTTACTCGAAATTGTATCAACTGACCGACTTCAAAAAACCGGCCAAGTGCGAGTCGGACTCGCGCACGAAAGGTTCCGTACCATTATGTATAAAAACGCCAAAAAAATCTGGCCTGTTGTATGAAAGCCTCACTTAAATATTTAATTGTTTTATTGTAGCCACATATTACGCACAACGCCATCTCTTGGACCGAAAGGTAACTAAAGCATTGCTGAAGCGTCGATAGTATGGGCGCCCACTTAAATATTTATTTTATTCTGTTTTTTAGTATTTTTTGTTGTAGCGGCAACAGAAATACATCATCTATGAAAATTTCAACTGTGTAACTATCACGGTTCATGAGTATACTGTATTACGGTACAGCCTGGTGACAGACGGACGGACGGACGGACAGCGAAGTCTCAGTAATAGGGTCCCGTTTTACCCTTTGGGTACGGAACCCTAAAAAGAAGGAGGTTCTCAATTCGAACGTATTTTTTGTGTGTTATCTCATGACTTTGCACTGGGTGAACCTTTATTTAACATCTAAAAGCTGGTACTAGTATATATTTCGAGCGACATCTGACGGGTAATTCTTGAGCCATTGCTACCTATCGATTTTGAAGTCAGTTATTTTTTGTAATCAGTTAATTATTTACCTACAAGCACTTTCAGAAATCGCTACTTTTTACGTTATATTGTTATCGTATGAAATAAGAAATAAGTATTTTATATCCAGCCTATTGTATTGTATTAACCTACACTTCCACGGAGTGTAAATGATGCGTTAGAAGTAAATACACATTATTCAAACTTGAAATATACCATCGGAATTGGAAGCACTGCCAAGTACCTACTGAGGGAACAATTTTATTCCTTCGGTTTATTACTTTTTACTGCACTTATACTTACCTTTTGGATTGCAAGTGCGGCCCCGTCTTAACAAATTTTATATTTAGCCAAGCTTTGACCAGTTAGTGCTGTCGCGACGTCTCAAGTATTTATTATAATAGCGTACCTTTGTTGGAATAAGAGGCTATTGTAATCGTTTGAAACCATGGTAAAATGAGCAGTCTGATCTTGACAGCAGTAAGATAGCATTTGAAATTTCATGATACGCGGTGGTGATCCTAAATGGAACTTAGGTTTCGATTGTCATTATACAAATTGTAATAATGTCACACTTTTAATGAAATTGTATTCTCACGTGCAATTCCAAATACATGGGGACCACTAAAAGTTTTGTACTTCTAGCTAATTGAAGAAAACCCGCGGATTACCTATGAGCCAATTCGAGGGCTATTGGGGATTGGTACGAGCCAAATTCAGAAAATTTTACACAAAGAATTAACGCGTGGAATGGTGCTCACAGATGCTACTGAAGTAAGACCACGGACAATCTAATGCTGTTTATGACATTGTCGCAGGAGACAAAACGTGGATTTATTGTTTTGAACCCGAGAAAAAACAGCAATCTTGTGAATGAGTGTTTGAAAATAAGAACAGGCCAACAAAAGTGAGGCAGGCGAGAAATGTTTGTAAAAAAATGATCGCGTTTTTCTTCTCAGCCACGGGTCCCATCTGCACAATTCCACTTGAAGATCAAAAGAGTGTTAACGCCGAGTGGTATTCTACCATTTGTTTACCCAGGGTGTTACAAAAAGTTCGCAAAAGACGACCAAAAAGTCGACACATACCTACGGCCAACCAATCAAAGTCATTTTTAGTCTCCAAAAAGTAAACTCGTTCCCCATCCTGCACATAGCCCCGACCTAGCACCCTGTGATTTCTGTATTTTCCTCAAAATCAAAGATTTGATGAGAGGTTTCACTTTTACCAACTCCCAAGAGGCAGTGATAGCGTTCAATCAGCACGTAGATACATTCCTTCAGATCTGTGGCCCTCCTGTTTTAAAAAATGGTTCGATCGCATGAAAAAGTGTTTAAAATGCAAAGAAGAGTATTTTGAAAAGCAATAAACATAATATTTAGGTAACAACATGTTGTTTTTTTAAGTTATGCAAAACGTTTAGTATGACCTACGTATATTGTAATTCTGTGCTGAAAATTCGTGGCAAGACGCGTTAATGGTACAACACTTTATTGATTTTTAACTTATCGTATACGGTATTTGACAAAGGATGTATTTTAGGATTGCAGTGGAATAAGTTGTTAGCAAGTGGAATAAGTTAAGCAACAGCGGGCGCGGTCGGTAGTCGGATGGGTGACCGCAAAATTTCTTGAGCGCTTCCGTGCTTCGGAGGGCACGTAAAGCCGTCGGTCCCGGTTGTAATCGATAGATAGCAGTCGTTAAGCCGAGTCGGAGACCTTTGGGCGGCTTGAAAACATTTCGACACTGGGTTGGCCACTAACCCCTCCACCAATCCGCACTGGAGCAGCATGGTGGAGTATGCTCTAGGCTTCCTCAATAATGAGGAGAGAAGTGGGCCATTAATGGGTTGTAGCCAAGTTTTTAGCATTGCTTCATTGCAGTAATGCCTTATTACATACACCAATGAATATTACTTTAAACAATATTGACTTATAACGTGTAAATAGAGCAAACCCATCTCGTATCCGCATGTCTGTTAGTTTATTTGCGCCCATCAAAAGAGTCGAATAGGCAAATATTGACTGTTCCAACTATTTTCTTCCAACAGAAATCGGCAGGGCCGTCTTTATCGCTTAATATAAATTCATATTAAAATCTATTGCTCGTTTATATAACCCTAATAAACTCATAATATTAAACATTATTTATTGTTTCAATTTCAGATATGGCGAAACCGATTTAACTGCAGCTTTAGTTATATTAACTTTGGGGTAACAGAGTTTGTCATATTTCAACAAGTCAATATGATTCCCGATCCGAAGTAAGCGGTAAGCAATTTTCACACACTCATAATCACGCATTAGGATCCGATGTCCGATGGGAAATACACTTAAACAAACAAGACTACACAAACACCAAATACTTACCAGAGACAAACATTTGTCTATCACGTAAATGTCTGACCCGGAAACCCTTCTCCACCGCTACAGATTGGTCGTTAAAATGACTGCGTCCAAATTCAATGAAGAAACAATAATTTTTATCTTGTTTCCAGTACCGGTTCAAGCTATAATCACGTTCTAATCAGGATAAATAAGGGTTAAGCGCTAAGTTGTAAAGGAAGGCTGCTCTCAGTTCCAGCGCGATGTAATCAGTGAAGCGCCGCTTATCAACTCGATCTCTTAAAGCAGTGGCTCGGGTCAAATAATTTTCAACTCGTAAATGACATCGATTCTGGAAAACTGATATGTTAAAATAATAGAGGATTTTTAATATTATGTTGTGTTCTTTAAAATTACTAGCGACAATTTAAGTCGACGTGAAAATTGCTAAATTGTTATTGGAAATCGAAATAGACAAGAAATAGTTTTCGATTAGATTTGATGTTATTTTCAAATGAAAGTAAAGTGATAATAAAAGACCTTTTTTGCTTTAACAGTGGAAGTTTATAAAATTCTGAAAATAGCTAATTTTATGGTGGCTCTGTTTCCCGACAAAATCAGTATTTAATTAACGTGTAGTCTCTTTATTGGTTCATGACATGTAGTCATTGGGCAAAGGAGATGTTTTAAAATGTATGTAAAATGTACGTTTAAAATTTAGTATGTAAACTGGGTAAGAGCCTCAGGCCTCAAAAAATCATATAATATGTTTACAAACCAAAATGTTTGCCAATCTCTGTACACACCTTTATCTTTTATTTGATTTTAAAAAGACTATGACCCAACGTGAAAATTTCTTAAGATTGTATTGTTAGGTATATAATCTTAAGAAATTTTCAGGCCGGCAATAATTATAATTATGGTCGCTAACCACCTAACAAATTTCCTTTCCCAGAACGCATCTTTTCATAAGTCAACATCAAAGCATTATCTTTGAAGAGGAATCACTTTGCTGCCCCGTGATAATTCCTCGTTGATAAAATAACGAAATTAAGGAACGATTCAAAGGGCTGTCTTCAAAAGCCCTAACAGTTATGAAAATGGCTCGTTTTTAAATATTAAGTAGTATCAATTAATAGCTACCGATTTCTACATAAGTAGTCACTTACAAGTCTGTGTGAATGTTGTAAATTATTGTGCGAAGACGATATCTCTGTTTTGCATTCCGTAGACCTAACTCCTTAGCAGTCCCTTCAATCGGTTAAATCCACGCTAATCTCAATGAAGTTGGAGGTCAATAGCTTAACTATCAATTCGAATGGTGTATTTGATAAAGTTTGCTTCTAACTGATTAGATCTAAATAATCCCTGTTCTGCAAATCGTAAAGGGGGAAAGCATGTGATTGGCTTGTTTCGAATGACCGTCGCAACAAATTGGATTCACTGAAGTTAACACAAGGCAAAAGAATCCTATCTTTCATCGTTTTCAACGAAAATATTTTCTTTATCACACTTAGAATACTGCTTCGAATTATTGTTGTATTAGTAGAGACAGCAAAGAAATTAATGCCCCGTTTGTGGACCTGACTCTTAGGGACTACCCCTCTTCAATTAAAACGAACTGCCAATAATTTGGATGAGGGAAATCGAGATAAATAAAAATAAAGACACTGAAGTGTAAATGAGATCCTGATGATCGGCTTTATGTTGTAAATAATGTAAGTACCTAAGTAATCTATTTATTTTCTGAATATTAAATATTATACTTATATTAAATGTGTACTACAAAAAAGGGAAATAATAAAGGGATGTTATCTTTTTATACTGTATGTTTATTAAAAACTAAATATATTTCGTATTCCCCATACAAAGTCACTTCATTTAACACACAGTGTGACATGGGCATTTAACAAAAGTTCATTAACCCCCAATCATACTTTACAACCCCGATATAAACAGAGCGTTATTAAAGCGCTACCATTTCAAGAAGGTCTGGAGTCGATCTGATGAAGCCGAAAGACAGTCGTGGGAACTCCTCAACGATTTACTGCAGTTATCTAGTGTTTGGACTTGATTAATTTGTTGTGACGAGAACTTTACACATACATGTTGAATTGAGCGCCATCTGGCGAGTAATTTTTGAGTTATCTCTACTTATCAAGGTTGAAGTCGGTTATTTTTTTTGTAAAAAGCAATTATAACGTATTGTTCTTACAATGCCTGTTAAATACCTAGATTTGAAGAAATGAGATGGAAGATAAACACAGATTCTAAAAAGTTGGAGTGCTTCTTTTCATTAGATGAATATCCCATATATCCCGCTAAAAATAAAATGACATTAACACCTACATGCCTACAAGGTCGCCCTTTACAGCGGATGTTCCGGAAACATAATTAACACGTCACAGAAAACTAGCTCTCGATAAAAACTATTCTCGTGAAATTCGACAAGAGGATTGAATTCATGTGCCTATCGATATAAGACTAGAAAGGTGGAGTCACATCATACTGAATAAAATGAACGTAATACCTACACATGCCATCCTCCTTATTTATAAATTATCCTATTCAAGAAGTAAAAAACTAACCTTTTGACTGTATCGACAAATGGTAAACCTAATGCAAAAAATGCATTTTGTTGTGCTGAACGAATAATTTGCTTTATCTATTTAATATTTCAATATAATTCATGTTTTAGTAAAAGTTTGGATAATAATTATTGAAACTTTGTTACCTAATAGTTTGTGAGAGCCTTGCATTTTTCAGACAAATTTTAGATAACCATGCACATTTAGTTTCGCAGCCGCGTTTATAGAATAAATTTGGACTTTACAGCTTTTATTTATAAACTAGCTTTTGCCCGCGGCTTCGCTCGCGTTAAGAAGTATTATTATTCATTAGGTATAGTTTTTGCGGCGGCCACTCATCATCGGGTTTAAGTAACTCAGTGAAAACACAACGATCGCGCGTTTTAGAATACTACTAACGACATCTATTGTCAAGATTTAGAACTAAAAATTATTTTGTTCGTTTTAATTTATTCGTTCCATTAGGTACTGATAGGTTCAAACTAATACATTTACATCCTCCATCATCCCTTATTTTATCCCAAGGAGGGTTGAATTTATCAAAATCGTCTAAGCGGACGTCTTTATCATAGTAGCTGCAATCTTTAATTACAGTTAAATCAGTCGAAAATCACAAACTTTCATCCCTTATTTTATCCCCTTAGGGGTTGAATTGATCAAAATCCTTTCTTAGCGGATGTCTAGGTCATAACATCTACCTGCATGCCAAGTTTCAGTTCGATCCGTCCAGTGGTTTGGGCTGTACGTTCAGTTCAATCAGTCGAAAATCATAAACTTTCATCCCCTATTTTATCCCCTTGGGGGTAGAATTGATCAAAATCCTTTCTTAGCGGTTGTCTACGTCATAATATCTACCTGCATGCCAAATTTCAGCCCGATCCGTTCAGTGGTTTGGGCTGTGCGTTGATAGATCACTATATGTCAGTCAGTCAGTCAGTCAGTCACCTTTGAGTTTTATATATATAGACAGAGTATTGAAAAGTAATACACAAAGAGAAAAAAGCGAAAGAAAACAATGATGAAATCCAGTTACTGTTTTAAAAACACATTCTATTAATCTCCTTCTAAGAATCAATCATTAGTAAAAAAAGGAAAGTATTGACCTAAAACATCTAGGCCCCCCCCTCCTCACGCATGAATTTTGCCAAGATTTATTTAATAGTACCCTTCAAATTAACTTAACCGGATTTATTGGTCTAATTAGATCCACTGCGCCGTATGTTAACTAATTTAAATAACTACATGAAAGTAATTCATTAAGCATAAGTTTATCGCTACATGAATAAAACGGAGAAGTTATAAATGTTTCAGTGAAAAACGAGAAATGCTTCCTGCAAACAATACTGTAAAGATTTTATGCGATAAGATGCAGAAAGGAAAATGTATGTTTCCATAAATTTATATTTTATATACCAAAAACTGTTTACTAATGTACGTGATAATATTACATTCAGAGAATTAAAGTAACATATTTCCACACACCATAATAAAAATAAAAAATCCCCTGCGATGTTGCCTCCATTGTTTTATTATCTACCCACTCAATTGCTAAGGACAAAACCAACAAACTAAATTTGGATGATGAGTGAGCGTTTAAGTGTTTTACGTCATAGTGGAGAAATTAAATTGGTATACACATCTAAATACCTATAATATGTATTATAGGTAATCCACCTTATTGATTACTAATTATTATTAATGATTAAATTGCAAAAGATCAAGATTAAATCAAATATTCCTTTCTCTAAATTAAGATGGCCGTCACTAGACTTAACATCAGGCTAAATAAATTATCAATGACATTTACTCCTCAAATCTCAACAAATACATAGTATTGTGAAAGTCTTACATGCCTAAACCACTGAACCTTTTTACTGTTTGGTACTAGGAATCGATCTCTTGTTGATTTGACCGTTGGAAAGAACTTTATGCTACCTTTTATCGCGAAAAAGGGAGTTGAAATAAGGGATGCAAGGTGTTGTAAAAATTAGCGCTGAGCGTCGAGCGTCGAGCGCCGAGTCGGCGCTATTGAGCGTTCCAGGCTCGAGCGTTGAACGCTCGAGCGCTTAAGACTCGCGAGCGTTGAAAACTCGGGGCCTCGCGCTCGAGTCGCGTGCTCGAGCGTCCGAGCGTTATCATTTTTACAGGGGGTAAATTAATAATTATTTAACGAGAGGGCATTCTTTACTTATTGTGACGCGTAACATGCCTATACACTTGATCACGGCATAACACAAAACAAATTATTTTTATGGGTGTATAATAGTTTCATCTATAATTTATCATTCAGTATTTTGTTTATAACATCGTTCATAATGTCGATATAAGCGTATATAATACTAAACGGCGGCTGATTCAGTTGATGAGAATATACCTAAATATAAAAAAATATCACCATTTTTGTTTTGTTCAGTCATTACATAAATAAATAAATTATCAATAAATAAGGTTCATAAAAATAGAACTATGTGTGTGTATTACAAATAAAATAAATGTATACATATAAAATATAATCCCAGAAAGGCGAAATAGTAATAAGTAGTTACTAATAAACTTATTTGTTTTTCGCATACTTTGTAAAGACTCGCGCTCGAACGCGAGTCGAGCGTCGAGTCGAGCGCTATAAGCTCAAGCCAGCGCTCGAGCGTTGTCGAAACGGCTCGAGTCCCGACTCGAGCGTTGCCAAGCTGCTCGAGCGTCGACTCGAGCACTTCTGAAGTGCTCGAGCGTCGACTCGAGCGTTATAGCGCCGACTCGAGCGTTTTCTATGGAAGTTCGCCATTGTCACAGTCAAACAATTAACTTTGTATTTAGAACGGACATGGGATAGTTTCATCCCGAAAAAACATAGACTTGAGATAATTTTAACGGTGCTTTTTTGTCTTTCGTATGGTTAATGCCGCGGGCAGAAACTAGTTCATCACAAAATGATTTGGAATCTTAAAAAGTAATCCCTGAAAATTTTTTATCAAACAAATCCTAAACAAACACTAAGTTAAAGTAAAAGGGAAGTGCCAGCACAAAATTAATATGATTAATAAAAAGTTCTGCGTTTATTAAAGAGATAAAGAGATTGAGATGAAAGTGAAAACTCGCAGAAAAAATATATTTCATTGGTTATAAACTAAACATTTGCTCTTTCTCGTGCCGAGCAATCATACAACGGTCGTGTTCTTGTCGAAATAATTAATTAATTTTATAAGGGAGATTAAAATTGAAGGGGCCGCTAATTTTCAAAGCACTAATGGCGAAATCTACAGTATTTCGCCATTGGTGCGTTGAATAATTCACTAAATAATTAATAAAACTGAATCGAGATTTTAATCAGCTATTTTCGGCTTTAATCGGTTTAGGTACTTGTAGATACATATGTTTCTCTTGAATCACGAATCTGTGGGATGGGTAAGAATTATGGATAAATATGAATGCAAAAACGCAAATTTTAACCCCTAAGGGTCAAATCACACCGAGACGAGACGCGACGCGACGCTGCGCGCAGTCTTTCAAAGAGCGGCTCAAAATAGAACTTTATTTTCTACACGAAAAGATACACATTTCATTGCTTAGCAACGTATTCTTAGCAATGTTGCTTAGCAACGTATTCTGAATTCTCACAATGAAATGTGTATCTTTTCGTGTAGAAAATAAAGTTCTATTTTGAGCCGCTCTTTGAAAGACTGCGCGCAGCGTCGCGTCGCGTCTCGTCTCGGTGTGAGTTGACCCTAAGTATAATTTGCGCTCATGTTTATTGATCTCTTTACAGTTTATGCTCTAGCAAGCAATTTGTGACCGGTTATATAATGCCTGACCGCTAATACCACCTAACTAGGTAAGGAAAATGAGAGACATTCGAGAAACGGTCAATTTACAAAGCGGACCCCTGTTATTGAAAAAGGTCATGTAATTTATTAAGCCCTGTAATTAACGAGTCCAAATTCTCTTTTCTCTTTTCCTGACTTTTATTTTAAAATATAATCTCCAGTCGCTTACAATTGAGCTCACGTCATCGCAATTGTTTTCAATTGGTGTTCCGATACAGTTATACCAGAAACCTTGCATTTTGGCGCAAATCTTTGTTTACGACACCCTGTATTGTTCATCCCTGTTCTGAGATATAAAAAAGGGTTATAACTCAGTGTTTGAGACTATGAACATTTTTATGAAGGCATGTTACGGTCTTCTTGTAGAAAACTTCAAAGGATGAAAGAATATTTTGCAAAAAATATAGCAAAAAAACTTTGTAACTCTAGCTACGTGGAAAAAACAAACGAAGTTAATGGGGAAGTTTTTAAAGAGCGAGTTCTTTTTGCGACAAACCAATGTTAGTTGTATTTACATCGAATAGTTTTCGATAAAGTGTCATATTTCCCGTGAAATATTGTCTTTCTGGTGAGGGGAAGCATATTTCGTTATCTCGTCTTTGAATGAAATATAACGTCGATTTCTTTCAACTTTGTTATACTTATTGATTTATCACACTATTATCCCATCCTTAACTTATTAATTACTATTCCACTATTTATGTTATTTTATTTATATTAGTACCTACACTAACACATTCCATAACAACACAGACTGTTTATTTTAAAACAACCTGAAGTAATTCGAGAGACCTTACTGAGATTTGATGATTATGCTTCTTAAAGAAAGTAGACCAAAATTTAGGTCACGTTCCTATTTATTTTATCTTATTGATAAAAAGCCATATTTTTTTTTTGGATTTCAGCCCTCTTTCAATATTCAGTTTGACCAGAGTATCTAGTCTTTTAATAAGAGAGCATCTGTAATTTATACAGGATGATTCCAAAAACTGTCTCAATATTTAAAGCCCGCCACGGTACTTAGTACCATTACTACCGTGTAATAATTGTTTTAAGAACAATTGTAGTCTGGATTGGAAGGTGTGGAGCCGGTTACACTTTTTTAGAGGCGACCATCTCTGTCCTAAGTGGTAGCAACACATCTGTCACCGAATTAGAATGAGACTCATACTAACAATAACTAATTGGACTTTTACTAACATTAACTAACAGGTCCCTGTCCTCACACTTATTAACAAACTAACCAACTAATATTCTAACACCATCTACTAACTGGACTAACCATCCTAGTCCCTTTGAGTCTAGTTCTAAGTCGGTCACAGTTGTTATGGGTGGCAGCGGAAGGGTGGTGCTGCATGCTTATTTGCTGTCTTAATTCCATAAAAAAATAGGTACACCTTCAGAGAAGACAACTGAGTCATACAAACGTAAAATTTTACGTTAATAGTACGACTCAGTTTAGTATGACTCAGTTGTCTTCTCTGAAGGTGTTGTTTAAATATTGAGACAGTTTTTGGAATCACCCGGTATACACTTACCAATAGGTATGAAAATCTATATTTTAATTCGTTATTAATTACATAACTGTATTTATTTCTTGTTCGAAAGGTAGTGTTTGTCGTGTAGTCCCTTGTAAATTGGAGCAACATTTCTAGTGACTGGTTTTTGTGTTATCTTGACTTTGAAGTCGGTTATTCTTTTGTAAAAAGTTATTTCTATATGTGAGTCTGTAATATGGTCCAGTATTAGTTCGTCCAGAAATCGTCGGAAATGGAATCCGACGCTTTAATACAAAAATATTTATAAATGAAATAGAGAAACGTCTTGCGATATGGGAAATGACAATACAAAAATAAAGCGCGCGTTGTACACGCGTTGAGCGCTTGTTATGAGAACTAACCTTATGGTTTGTACCTGGATTAGGTAAAGCTTGGACGTTCGAAGGGTTTCAATAATAATAATTTCATAGTACTTTCTTCTATCTTGGATATTATAAACTATATTGTGTAGTAATTTAATTATAGCAATTATTCATCGTCCGTACCCAGAATAATTATGTTACGTCGAAGTTACGCGTCATGTTTCATTAAAGGCAGCAAGTCGTTCACTAATATCGACGACATCACGTTATTGATAGTTGGGAAGTAGCTCCCAAATTACAAATATACGCGTACGTTTCACATTGATTTTGTTACTAATAGCAACTGCCCTCCCTTCACTTCGTGATTCCGGTCCGCAAAAAAACTAGCCCTCTTAAAAATTTCATTATATTTTTATTGAGATTTACCATTGCTTTTGGCAATTCTTGGACAGATTTTTTAAATGATTCGGAGCTTATGACAAAGAAAAGGTATCCCAAGGTTCCAACTGTTAATAATAAGAGTCATACCTTATCTATTGAAACCTATGATTAATAAACAGATAAATAGATCTAACGAATAAAATAAAATTACAGAAAGAGATTGTCTATTTGTTTAGCAGACTATTGACGTGGTTAGTACCATAATTAAGAAGTTGCATGTGTTTGACTGCATTATGGGGAAAGGAAAAAGAATATCACGAATAAGTTAAAAAAATATTTAAAATTTGTTTTCCTTTTAGGTCCCAAATACCTAAAATGAAAAACCGAAAAATGGTGAAAATCATTCATATCGTTTTTGTCGTATTTGAACTCGCCAAAAACGATAAAAACATCCGAAAGGTTTTTGAAATGTTTGTTCGTGCAATGTTCCAGAAAAAATATGATCAATCAAGTTTTTATGAAATATTCGTACTTACATACATATGTATATGTTCTTTTGCAACCTATATAGGGCATTTTGATTATTTACTAACCCTTAAAATCTGATTTTTTTTATTTTAGAGTCTGAAGTATCTACCTATTAATATTATTCGTTATAAATCACCATTGATTGCACTGTGAACGCATTATGGTGTTACAAAAGGTTAGAGAAGCACTGGTAAAAGGAAGCAATCGTAAGAACTCGATACGATCGAGTTAAACAACTGTCGACACCATCGGTAGTTGCAAACAGTAAGAGACACAATTTCATGAGCGCTTCCGTGAATTGAAACGCACAAGAAGTCGCCATCTTAATTTGTAAATAACAACAAAGAAGTAGATGAGCCTCCATATTTTAAGTGGTTACCGTCGCCCATGGGCATCGGTACCCAAAGCTGTCACCGATGTGTTGCCGGAGCAAAAAGAAATGAGAGACAAGAAGAATGGGCATTATTTCTTGTTTGAAATCGATTACAATAGGTACTCATTTTGCATGCGCGTCTCATTCATATCGCGAGTATTTTTCCTTTATTCAAATTCTCGATGTAACGAACTATCTGAACCGTAGTCTAACCATATGTATAATAATAGTACGTGCAAAAGCCAAACAGAAACTTAATATTAACCGTACGAAGTGAGGTACGATAAAACGAAAACCATTGCCGCCAACTTTTCTCTTTGCACAAAGTTTGTAATGTGAATAGAGGCTCGAGCGGTTTCTCTAGGGACACACCGTACATACATGTTTAATGGCATCCTAGTGAGGTCAAGAGTCCGACTGCGAGTGAAGTAGTGAATACATTACAAGCACTCGTACCTACTCAGTGGATTCGCGTGACAGCCTCTTACCGAGTTTGAGGAACTAACGTCCCGTGGACAGATAGTTTGTAGCTGTCTCTCAAATTAATTGCGATTCAGTTTAGAACCGTAACCGTAGACAGAGAACAAACTTTTGTGAAAGGTTTGCTATTTGTGTTCCAAATATCATAGGTATATAATTATTATTTACTCTCATGGAGCTATATTCAAATAGCATTGAATAGCCATTAAGCTGCTATATATGTCAATTTTTAGGGTTCCGTACCCAAGGGGTAAAACGGGACCCTATTACTGAGACTTCGCTGTCCGTCCGTCCGTCCGTCCGTCTGTCACCAGGCTGTATCTCATGAACCGTAATAGTTACACAGTTGAAATTTTCACAGATGATGTATTTCTGTTGCCGCTACAACAACAAATACTAAAAAACAGAATAAAATAAATATTTAAGTGGGCGCCCATACAATCGACGCATCAGCGATAGTTACCTTTCGGTCCAAGAGATGGCGTTGTGGGTAATATGTGTCTACAATAAAACAATTAAATATTTAAGTGAGGCTTTCAGACAAATTTTTTTGGCGTTTTTATACATAATGGTACGGAACCCTTCGTGCGCGAGTCCGACTCGCACTTAGCCGGTTTTTATTAAATTTATAAGAGTCTGTTAATCATAAAACATAATTTGATGCTATGACTTACCTTTAGGAGGATTAATATGAAGTGCGCTTCTAAACAGGCTCTCTTCATCGTGCCAGTCTATATTTCTTCTTAAGGTACGACCACTCATGGCCGTCAGGTACATAAGCAAAGTAACAATAAAAAATTTGTGCTGTTTTTCACTTTTGTGCCATATTCTTGACAAAGTTCCAGCACCCAACCCGAGAAGTAAACAAAACCCCACACTAGGTATATATAACACACGTTCAGCTACCACAAACCCAACGTAGAACAGTAAATTGGTAGCAGGCACGAACGGGAGCACCATAAATGCCGTAAATGTTATGATCGCAACTTGGGGACTACGGTATTCATACTTTGGAGGCGCATGTGTCCTAGATTTACTATGTGCCGCTGGGCATACGCAAGCGGAATGGTGTAACATCGTATTGTTATTGTTCATTGCACGGCAGATACCTGTGTGCTCTTCAGTAAGTAAATGTTTACATCCACTGCACGGACACAAACTTCTCTTCGAAGAAGCATTCTCTTTGAAAGGTATTATACCTTTTCTTTCACTACAATCTTGTCCTCTATTGTAATGCTTGCAATTATTATTCCATTTCTGTTTGATCTTGCCATTTTGTTTTTTGTAATACTTCACTTTCTTGTCTTGGCGTTTGTTCAGTTCATTTTTTAGAGCTCTCAACATCACTTTTGAGAGGGCTGCGTAGAAAATGAATGAGGAGAAATTTCGAATGTCGAATAATGTAGTAATACGTGGGATAGAATCCATGGACCAGTCGAAACTTAAGTGAAAAGGGTACAAAAGGAGAAAAAAGTTGAACACGGGGAGATAAGTAAAGGTGTAAATCCTTGTAAATAAGGAAGGGTCCCGGGATGTCGGATTGTCGGCCGCAGCAAATCCCGATGGAGTTCCAGCGAGTCGTAACCTCCAATATAGCAGGACGAAGCCTCCGGTGCTTAATGCGCAGATACTCCGCCATCGATACTGTAACAAAGAAAATATAATATTAGCTTAATTAATAGCGTTAACAACAAAAATTTTCTTTACTGTTAGATTAAATCCAACTACCCTTCAATTACTCACAAATTACTGAAGTGAATTTGAAGCGAAAAATACATAATATAAAACGTCTTTATCTTCAAATTGATTTTCCACAAAGGAAATGGCGTGAGTAATTATTTGGTGCCTACGTTAAGCCACACTGACTTTAATAGCGTTTTGAGCTATGAATTGTATGGCATTGCAATCATTTAAGCTAGATGATGATTACACTGAAGTTAACCATTATTAAGTTTTGGGGTTAAATGGAACGTCATCGCCGTAATAATATGCTATTAACCAAGTAAACTAACAGAAGTTCAAGCCACCACTAACTTCAATAACATTAAGAATCTCAGTTTAAATAGTTATATTGTAATAACAGAGACTATATTATCATAGAAACTGTTTTTGTAAGTAATAAAATTATTTATTACAAAAAACTTAACGAATTCTTTAAATGAAGTACTTGATACATCATAAATGGCCATAATAATCCATGCCATCATTGTCATCATTGCAATCGATAACTATCACACAGTTAAGCACGTTTCTCCTCCTGCAATGTAAGCAACTCCACGCCACGCCATGGCTAAGTGTGAATCAGTGGAATTCACACACCCTTGTGAACATTATGGATGACTGTCCATTTTCCAGGTTTCTTCACGATATTTTCCTTTACCCAAGCGAGAGATAATTAAACACCAATAAAAAAAATTAGAGGTCACAATTTGAGAACGAGCTCCTTGATACTTACAGATAAATCTTACATTCAAACCACTTTGGTTACATAGTTCAGATTCAACTAAGTCGAAATATCGGTATGAATAAAAATTAAATAATTCCCATAATAATTAAAATGTTTCGTGTCCGGGATGATAAAAGTTTAAAATGATGAGTTCCTTTAATTTGAGGTTTTAGCACCAATTTAAATGTTCATGTCTAATAGTTTTCAAGCATTAAAACTAATGTTTTAGTGTCGGCACTTTGCGAGAACTTCGTGCCTCGAGTTTGATTGATCACCACTCAGAAAGAATTCGTTAATATCTGTCAAGAATTTACCACAACTTTCAGAGTATGGTAATTTTTTGCAACAGTTTCGTCAAATTATAAATAATGTGTCCTGAGGGCGATAATACTCAAATTGCTTTTTTTAAATTTGGAATTCACGGATACTTTAACATGAAGTTTAATTAGACTGTTATTTTTAACATAATTCTTTAAATAATATAATTTTAAATGATAGGTACTTAGTTAATACAGCTCTCCCAACTGATATTTAAAAATTATATTCGAAATACGCTGAAAGACCTACATAGCGACCAAGAAACGGAGATGGCTGGTTCGAATCATAGTGTAGGTACGCACCTCTGACTTCACGAAGTTATAGATAGATATATATTAACTTTTAATTGTTTGTACACCGGGACTAAAAAACAAAGAAACAAAAAAGCATAACAAAAACACAAAACAATAGACGGCCTTGTCCCTACATAGCGATTTCTTCCAGGCAACTCACCAAAATATAGGAATTACAAAAAATATTTAGGGGTAGCGGTGTACATAAAGTTAGCAAAGACAAAGAAACAAAACTTATTGAATACTAGTAAATCCGCCCTCGCTTCGCTTCGGGGAACCAGTACCTTAAAAAATTTCTATAAATTTTAACAAATTATGTTATTCCGATGTCTAAGCTATATTACTGCAAAGTTTCATGAAAATCCGTTCAGTAGTTTTTGCGTGAAAGAATAACAAACCCACACACACACACTCACTCACTCACTTACATACATCCTTACAAACTTTCGCATTTATAATATTAGTAGGATACACATAAAAACACAAATAGTTATGTGCGTTTTAAGAATTTAACTGTCACTAGCTATAACGGTGAAGGAAAACATCGTGAAGAACCTGCATGCCGGAGAGTTCGCAATAGTCACAAGTGTCTGAAGTTCGCCAATCCGCATTTGGTCAGCGTGGTGCACTATGGCTTTAATCTTCTAATTCTGAGAAGAGATCCGCGCCCAGCAATGGGACAGCTATTAGAGTTGCAATGATGATGATGATTTATAGCTACCAAAAACAGAACAAAGCCCTCATCATTTGAAATACGATTACTAAATGGCATCTTGAATGGTAATTATAGTAAAGAAGTATTTATTTATGATTTCAGATAGTTTGATGGCTTGAAGATATTAGAAATCGAAGTTGATTAGTCAAAGAGTTAACTTTTAATTGATATTTTAGCCAGAAGGTTAAATAAAGTTCATTGAATATTCTATGATTATAAGATGTTGTTACAAAGTTTTATGACTTATAAAAGTATTCATAAACGAAAATAATATCTAATAATCTTGGAATAATAACATTAAAATAAAAAGTGCGCATAGCAGAATTATTGACCTACTAATCATTAAATTCATCCTGTCTTTAAAATAAGTATCTCCTGATAAAAATTTATGTTGTATTGCTTATTTTATACTACTGGCTAAGTGGCACACACGAGTAGTTCTAAGAATAATATGTCCATTAGTGCTACGATATTGATAGTAAAAAACAACAGTTACACTTTATCCGACACTCGTGATTGTTTTTACAACAATCACGAGTATTCTAAAAATATTTTACACCCGGTTGAGTAAATAAGTTACTGTAGAAATACAAAAACAAAATTACACAAAGCACTGTCTATAATAAGTCAATTCGTATTATGCTACGGCTACACCTGCGTTTTAATGCGTTAATAAACGCGCTAATTAATGTGGTAAATTAAGAAGAAAATTGACTTTGCAAAATTGTTAATTGCCCTTATTTTCATACATTAGGAATTTATGTTCAATAAAGCCTTAGTAACAAGTTTCTATTACAACAATTATCAATTTATCTTTGTTATAAAAATTAATTGCAAATCCCTCATAAGCGCAAACTCGAAAACGACTGGGCCGATTTAGATATTTTTTTAGTTGGGATCGATATAATATCGTCCTCATATATTAGAGATATCGAAATGCCGCAATAGTAAAAATATTCTACCTGATGAGAATTTACTAAAATGACACACAAAAATAAGATTCGATGTAACCCAGGTAGGATTCAACGCCACTACCAGGATCACTAAGATTCCCGAAGCGAAGCGAGGGCAGGTCAACTAGTTTTACATAAATTTCTAATTAAATGAAAACAAACATAATTGACAATTCTGACAAGTTTAATTTCTACCTAAGTTATTCACCAATTTAGCGCATTAATTATCGCGTTAAAACGCAGATGTAGCAGTAGCATTAGAAACAGAATAAATTCCAACTAACCTCGATGTAATAGACGTGCTCGTAACACAGGACAACTCAAATCCCCCACAGGGGTTTCAATCACCTACACCAATCTAACACGAAGTAGATTGTAGGTAAAACACTGCGCGATTCTCTAGAGAACCCCCCTTCAGTTGCTTACCTTTAATTTGTAGCTGTCGTTGTTAATAACTACAATGAACGTAAATACAATAACTACAATGAACGTTAATGTAATGAACTATATTGATAAAACTAATAGAACCTTATTGGTGGATTTGCCTTAGGTATGTACCTACCTAGATTTAAAGGAAGTTTGACTTATAATACATAAGTGATTGCTTCAAATACTATAGGTATATTTTCGGTATTATTAAAGTAATTTTAAATGCATCAACTCACAATTTTTAATACCTATAATGATATGTATATTTCTATCTTCGATCACAAGCTTAAGTTGTAAGCGTGATGTATGAATAATTCCTGTTATTAAAATTACATTTTGTTTCGCATAATACTGAAGCTTCATTGTTAGGAAAAAAATACATTTTGAGTATAAGAATTTAATTATCACTTGTTAAGGAGTCCATAATATTCGGGATCGTATGTGAAGTCCACCAATCTGCACTTGGCCAGTGTTGGTACACGTCTCACATATTCCTCACATGGTAAAAGGATAATTGCTTTTTACAAAAAAAATAACCGACTTCAATCTTGATAAGTAGAGATAACTCAAAAACTACTCGCCAGATGGCGCTCAATTCAACATGTAAGTGTAAAGTTCTCGTCACTACAAATTAATGAAGCCCAAACACTAGATAACTGCAGTAAATCGTTGCGGAGTTCCCTCGACTGTCTTTCGGCTTCATCAGATCGACTCCAGATCTTTATGAAATGGTAGCGCTTTAATGTACTTATGATAACATGAACAAACACACTAGTTGTCCATACAATTTTCGAAAGTTCCCCTCGATTTCTCTGAGATGCCATCATCAGATCCTGGTTTCCTTATCAGGGGACCCCACTGCGCATATCTACTTTACAACAAAAAAAGAATTATCAAAATCGGCCCATAAACGACGAAATAATCGCTGAACGTACATAAAAAAAGCATATATACGGTCGAATTGAGAACCTCCTTCTTTTTTGAAGTCGGTTAAAAACCGAGCCCGGCAGAGAGACAGTAATAAGTTGCGATGATAATGACGATGGTCAAGATTAAGAAACATTGCCTACATAATTTTCTTGTTAATATTATGATTCCATCTTCGACGAGACTGTGATCTTCAAGTTGGTTTACATACTTAAGGGTTATGTAAAACACCCTACATTATTATTATGCCGGTGACAACCCAACCTTTCCCTAGCGCCATTCATTTGAAAACGGCGAGTATTTTAATCTATTAAAGGCGATATTATTATGAGAGTTCAGTTATTTATTGCCGTAGGGGTAAAATCGACACGAGTAGGAGTACCTACTCACTGCCGGCTTGTTAGTTGTGGGAAACCCAGTAAAAAGATTTATGGAGGTAAAGCCGCGTCCCCTTTCTGACCTGGCCCAAGGGACGCCTTGCGTGGAACTAACGATGCCATGTAGAATTGCCAGGCCAATTTACACCACAAGTTAGAGAAATCTCGGAAAATTTGAGGGTTTTGTTTATTTATCCAGTGGGGTAATATAAGGTAATACATATAAGATAGTCTGAAACAAGCTGTGGACAGACAAACAAATGACCGTACAAATGGACAGACATGCAGAGAGACATGGTGATAATTGCTTTTTACAAAAAAAAAATAACCGACTTCAATCTTGATAAGTAGAGATAACTCAAAAACTACTCGCCAGATGGCGCTCAATTAAACATGTACGTGTAAAGTTCTCGTCACTACAAATTAATCAAGCCCAAACACTAGATAACTGCAGTAAATCGTTGAGGAGTTCCCTCGACTGTCTTTCGGCTTCATCAGATCGACTCCAGACCTTCTTGAAATGGTAGCGCTTTAATGTACTTATGATAACATGAACAAACACACTAGTTGTCCATACAATTTTCGAAAGTTGCCCTCGATTTCTCCGAGATGCCATCATCAGATCCTGGTGATCCTTTTAAAAGGACCCCACTGCGCATATCTACTTTACAACAAAAAAAGAATTATCAAAATCGGCCCATAAACGACGAAAAAATCGCTGAACAAACATAAAAAAGCATATATACGGTCGAATTGAGAACCTCCTTCTTTTTTGAAGTCGGTTAAAAATATACCTAAGGGTTCCTTTGGCCACAGAATCCTAAAACAAAATAGAATTATACAAGTCAGCTCCAAGATAAAATAGTAAGGAGTACCTACCTAATCAAACTTCTTGCGATAGTTTCTTGCTGACAAAGTTTCAAGATACGAGACAGCTCTCGAAAAACAAACATTTGTAAGTATCTTGTGAATGTTCGCTTTAAATTTAGCTTCCTCGTTGCAAATTACAACTAGTGTCAAACCTAAAATGACTCTGTTTTTGTTCCCTACTCTGTCTAATCGAACTACCATTAGTTTGTGGAACGGGAACCGAACCCTAATGAATTAACTTAATCTAAGGCGTGTAGCCAACCTAATCTAGTGTGTAGCTGGCCTAATTTAGAGCGGATAGCTGCCTCCACATCTCTATAATAGTAATAGTTTACTCTCGAATTTGGAGACTATAACTTTTAATTTATTTTCATCGTGGCCTGCTATAACATTTTACTATTGAAAGGCTTAGGCGGCCCCTAGACCTACAATAACATTGTACAATACTTTTATTGTACAATAAGATTGAAAGGCGCTCTGAATCCAAACGAGCAATTATATTGCACAATAATACGAACTGCACAATGTTTTCGTGTTCAGTCGGAGAATAGTATTGATCCCGTGTGCACCGTGCGGCAACATTCCGAACAAGATTTAGCTGCAGCTTTAGTGTTGTTGCTTGTGGCTAAACGTAAACGGAAACGAACACGTCGCTGGTCGAAAGATTGGTACAAGAAAAGGCAGAAATATACTCACGAAAATCTTTTAAAAGACTTGATGTTAACTGAGGAAGCAGACTTCAAAAATTTTGTACGACTGAACTCTGAACAGTTTCAAAAGCTACTAGGATAGGTCACGCTATTGATTGAGAAAAAAATACAAACATGAGGGAAGCAATACCACCTTTTCACAGACTGAAAAATATTGCGCAATACTGACCCTACACGATGCAATAGAAAAATATGGTGCAATAAAAATTAAACTCGCTCAAACTTTCGGCCAATAATTGCGCAATCCTCAATATTAACCCTAAACGGTCAATTATATTGCACAATTTGCAATATTGCGCAATATAATTGACCGTTTAGAGGCCGCCTTAGTGTGAACATTGGTTCAATAGTCTCATAGAGAAACTTGGCATTTCAATAACGCACAAATACCAGGATGTCAGAAGTTTTAAGACCTTTCAAAAATTTCAATTTATACCAATGTAGCACAATTGACTACCAAAGTAAACCCAGAAAAATATCATCGTCTTCAAAAAATATCCCTTTTCACTTAAAATGTACCTACTTCGACGCCCTTACATTTTACAAGGGCACACTAAAAGTTTTGCACTTCTAGCTAATCGAAGCTATTTGAATTTCGAATGTTATATTTTTTAAAATGTTGCAACCTTCTTGGTAATAAAAAAAAATTGGCGAGAAATCATTTGTAATTTTTTTTATCACACATCAAAGTTCTACGTATGCAACTAAAATGGAATTAAGTGGTAAAGATTTTAGAGCGATGATTTTTCATGATTTTAAAACTTCTCTCTCCGCGCAAGACTGTCTGACTCGTCTTCAAAATGCTTTTGGGAGAGAAGCACTTTGTTTGAGCACCGTGAGGCGATGGTTTGCTGAATTTGAGAGAGGTCGGGTTTCTACACATGACGATTTTCGTGAAGGGCGGCCTTCAACAGCCATCAACGAAAATAATGTGGCTACTGTTAAGCGGCTAATTGAAGAAAACCCGCGGATTACCTATGCGACAATTCGAGGGCTATTGGGGATTGGTATGGCCAAATTAAGAAAATTTTACACAAAGAATTAAAAGTTCGGAAACTTTGTTGTCGTTGGATCCCTCATGAACTGACAGCGGAGCAGAAGCGGGCTCGCGTGGAATGGTGCTCACAGATGCTACTGAAGTACGACCACGGACATTCTGCTGTTTGTAAAATTGTCACAGAAGACGAAACGTGGATTTATTGTTTTGAACCCGAGAAAAAACAGCAATCTTGTGAATGGGTGTTTGAAAATGAGAACAGGCCAACAAAAGTGAGGCAGGCGAGAAACGTTGGTAAAAAATGATCGCTTTTTTCTTCTGAGCAACAGGTCCCATCTGCACAATTCCACTTGAAGATCAAAAGAGTGGTAACGCCGAGTGGTATTCTACCATTTTTTTACCCAGGACCCAGGATGTTACAACAAGTTCGCGAAAGACGACCAAAAAGCCGCGTTCTCCTACATCATGACAACGCTTCTTCACACACGGCCAACCAATCAAATTCATTTTAGTCTCCAAAAAGCAAATTCGTTATCCATCCTGCACATAGCCCCGACCTAACACTCTGTGATTTCTGTATTTTCCCCAAAATCAAAGATTTGATGAGAGGTTTCACTTTTACCAACTCCCAAGGGGCAGTGATAGCATTCAATCAACACGTAGATAACATGATTTCAAATCTGTGGCCCTCCTGTTTTAAAAAATGGTTCGATCGCATGAAAAAATGTTTAAAATGCAAAAGAAGAGTATTTTTAAAAGCAATAAACATAATATGTAGGTAATAACATGTTGTTTTTTTAATTTATGCGAAACTTTTAGTGTGACCTACGTATACCTTTATGGGCTACCTGCCCAATTAAATTTCCGGTCTATATAATAATTATTAAAACTGAACAAAGAATCAATGGATTCTTTGAAGACATTTTGAAGTACCTTATCAGTATTGATTTCTTTCCAATAACAGATTTTCTGTCTATAGATATTGTAAAAGGAGTGTCACTTTGTTGGTCGAAATCTAGGAGTTTATAATGGTGAGTTTAGGTATCTATTACCGATTATAATTATTGTTTGATATGCATTACCATCAGAAGTGCCATACTTAATTTTAAAAGCTATGTTAAAGACCTGCCAACTCTTCACCAAGACGTTCTTATATCAAAGTTCACTTGAGGCGACATATATATGTAAGGTATAGAGGGTAACTATAGCATGAACACTACCGACATTATTACCGTTTAGGATTCATTTTTCATCACGTGACGTTGCAATTCAAAATCCCCTCATTATTGTGCCGGTCGAGTTACGTAATGCTGCACTCGTCGCGTGTTTGCTGATGAGCTTCACTCAATCCATGCGGTACCCACTTTAAAAGGTTTTGGCTCCAATTTTGAGGCAAATGAATTCAGATTGTTCTTTCACTTTCACCGATAGCTGCTACGTGGTTTATGGTTATTTCGATTCCACAATCATTTTCAATTCATCGTTATCGATTTGTGTTTTTCGTTTGTGATGTTTGTGTTTTAAATATAACTTTTCAGAACGAAAACGTTGTTATTACAGATCTTCGTTTGTAATAATATCTGTATTAATATACCCAATGTTTGTTTTTCTCAAATTGAAATATAACGTGATATTTTAATATTACCATAATCACTAACAGAACCATGTCCCGCATTTGAAAACATTGAAATCGTTAATGAAATAAATAAGTAAATAAGAGTATTATAATTAAATATAATAATAAAATAAATAAGAGTATTATAATTAAAGTACTTTATGTTATTGTAGATATGTCAGCTTTATATATGTAGATGAATCGTGGACTGTGTACCGACGACACATTCGAATGTTAGACCGTTTCCACCTCAGATTCCTTCGCAAAATATTAAACATCCGATGGTCTGACTGTGTACGAAACACCGAAGTGTTGCGAAGAGCCCAAGTAGGTGGCGTTGAGGCACATCTAATGCGACAACAGCTTCGGTGGTGCAGTCACGTCTCACGAATGCAAGAGGAGCGAGTGGCGAAGCGCATCTTCTACTCGGAACTTGAGGAGGGCAAGCGTAAGCAGGGCGGACAACTCCTGAGATACAAAGATGTGCTAAAGCGGCACATGAAAAGATGCCGCATTAAACCCTCGCAGTGGGAACGGCAAGCGACAAAACGGCCGGAGTGGAGGCATTTAGTGAAAACTAGAGTCTCCGATTTTGAAGAACTGCGGCGCTATGAGCTAGATGCCAAGCGCGATGAATTGAAAGCCCGACCACCTGCGGCAAACATTATAATTATATACATGGTGTGCTCACATGTCCGCAATGCTTGAGGACATTTGTAAATAAGATCGGCTATGCAAGCCATATGCGTGCACACCAAGGACAACAACAACGGAGCAAGAAGTAGTCGCCGTGACCGAAATCGGTCGGGAGTACATCATCATATGTAGATGATATACCTACTTAGGGTAATCAATTATTTCGTGGGCGCGGCTTAAGTGTTAAGCCCTGGACCCACTTACATATATATTTCATTATGTACGTCCAATATGTCCATGGCATACATGTCACTTGAATTTATTGTATCATATGTTTTATACTTAATGTCTGAACTTAAAATAATATTAAAAATTAACGATAAGACACGATTTTAGGCAATCATAGAACAACTGGAATAAATCGTTCGAGGGCAGCTCTCTTGACCCGTATTTTGTTCAAACACTCAAATTTCCCCAATCAAAATTTTGTTCGCGGCAAGTTTGTATTCATACTCACAGAATAAATTTTAAATGTGTTGACATCCATTTGTATGGTTTTAAAATATTTGTTGCCTTTGAATTAAGTGAATTATAAAGTAAATCAGAACCATCATAATTTACCTGAAAAAGTTTGAGTAACTGGAGAGATTATCTATATCTAGTATAATCTCTATTTCTCTTAAATTGATTATATAGATGTAAAGTAACTAAAAGTAATTCATTTTTATATTGGTTGTTCATATGAAAAATAGTCCACTACATTAAGCAATACGGAATTTTGGCTCAACAACGAAAATAAATCTGTAACCTAATATAACAACTGCCTATTCAGCTAACTATGCCTTGAAGACAAAACGAAAACTAGTAGGTAAATGAAATAAGCGAGCATTGGGCTAAACGTCAGCAGGGCGCTTATCTTGATAATTTACTGACCGACAGACATTACCATCCACACCTCCGAAATGCCTGCTCATTTGCCGGTCTCTGAAAAAATCCACAGCTCTAAGCACTAACGAATTGTCATTTATACTATGGTCGCGTTCGATATTCAATTGGCAATACCCGGTAAAAACAAATTTGTTACTTGAAACTCACAGTTCAATTTAACTTGTAAGAAAAATTTACTGGAATTTTAAATTTTCGCTGTCATTTTGAAATGCACCTTAATCATCGGGGCAGTTGACATCAGTAAAGCATGTAAAGAACTAATTACTTAGTACTTCTTACTTCCCTACAGACTGGACCAACATATTATAGTATAGCTGTTGTTAACGGAAATGTGTTAAATCCGTCATTGTATACAATTCCTAGGAAATGTATTCAATTCCTAAAATCGCCCGGAAATGTGTGAAATAAATTATATTGGACACATTTCCTAGGAAATCTATACATTTCCTAAATAGTAATCAGAAATGTAAAACATTTAAGATTTTAATGGGTACGCGGGATAGATAATACGAAGATATTATATTTTACGGTATGATTGTTACCAGATTGTCTCACCGAGTGCCTTAATAAAAAATATTATTTTGTAAAACAATTAATACTCATTTCCATTATTACTCAGTCAAATTCTTCAAGGTGTAGGTAGGTCGAATTGGTTACAGAACCGAATTAGCCTACCCCTACTCCACGTAGTCTTGTATGCCCTACCCCAAGAGTGTTTTTTAGAACCCGGAGGCGCGGAGGGAAGGCAGCCCCCGCCCGCTGTAACAAAACGCAGACACCCGGTCGAACCGGAGCGGCTGAGGCTGGTCGCCGAAGGCGACCAGCAAGCCGAAGCTGCGCAGGCGAGCGTGGGTGTCTGTGCTTTGTTACGCAAGGGCGAAGGGGCTGCACCTTCCGCAGCGCCGGAGACGTCACGGTTCGAAATTATGCCCTATATTCTGCGTTTTTACGATTTGGCCAAACGTGGATGACGAAATCGTGAAACGTAGACGATTTAACGGTCTGGCCAAACTGAGTTGCCCATTTCATGAAATGCGACCATTTGAAGTGAACAAGTCTACGATAGGGCCACGACAATACATATATACATTTCCTAATACGATATCGGAATTGTATACAATACAATATGTATGTATTTAATATTTTTAAACCAATATTTTATACATTTCCTAAATAGCTTAGGAATTGTATAAAGTTCCTAGATTTCATACATTTCCGGTAACATAGTTAAGATATTCTTCATTAGAAACGTACAAAGTTTATAAACTTGTGGTGTAGCGTAGACAACACGTCCACCCACGTCTTTTATTTCGTATTTAATTTCACAGGTATAAAGCTTTTAGGAACAAAATGCCTGGAAAATAAAATGTCGCCGCTGAGATACTTTGCCATGAACCCATAAAGTGACAGTACCGAGGGGTCCATTAACTTTAATACCATCATAAGTATATGACAAAATCTGTGCAACAGGGAAAAGCTTTTTAATTTTTGGCAAGTTCGCAAATAATTTTTTTACTACAGTTTTACATTACTTAATCTATGAGCAGTGTTTTTTTTTTATTAAATTGCCAAAGTTGTATAGACCAGATTTACTGTAAAGTCAGTTAATTCAGATTTGCTTCCTCTCGACATTGGAGACGATTTTCTTTGTTAAAAGTAATTCAAAACCATTTCTTGTAAGGAATTGCACAAGCGGGTCTTCACGTTTAATAAATTATAGACTGAACTCCTACGTACTAGTTTACGTTGCCACGTATAAAGATTTGCTGTTCTTCGTTGTGTATGAAGAGTTATTTAATGTAAGCTCTACCGGGGTTCTGTAGTTTAATATCCACTTAAGAGAACCAACATAATATTTAGTTACTTCATATAATCTGGATTCTGGATGTAAGATGTAAACGATGTTCATCCCACTTTTTATAATTTATCTAAATTGTATTCAAAGAAAACTCGTGTAATTAATTCATTATTATGATTCAATTTGTTTATTACAACATAATATTGTAAAGTGATCAAAATAGGTATACCGACTTGGTACGTTAGCATTTTAAAATATACAACATAACGTGTGATTCTAGTGTACCTAATCGAGCTATAATGATGTGTTAGACATTCTATAAAGTAATTTATTGATTTATTCACATAATAAAGCAAAGATTCAAGTCTTATTTATTCATTCATATTGGATTTCAGCTATCACGCTTAAGGCGCTACAACCGAAATATGGTAGTTTTAGATCTAAAATTATTTTTAAAGCTTACTGTCTATATCTCCGATATTTAGATATATGTATCTTCACTATATAATAAAGAATCTCATAAGAGCAAAAACAGTAAAATGTGAAGTTTTCTCGATAGAAAAAAATCGTAAAGTTAGGTCCAAATAGTTTTGGTTTTCAAGTTTACTACGAAAGTTTTAACAATTAGTTGATGATAATATTTTTAAAACATAGTAAACAATGAAAGCTAAGTTTTCATAAGAATGGAAATCTCAAAAACCGAAACAGTTTTGAAAGAAAAAAATAATATGCAATTGGCACTTACGTCAATGACATTTAGCGCGCTTAGAACGCTCCCCTCACTCCTCTGGGTAGACTCAACGTGAACGCACGCTCGTTTTGTTAAAATAAGGTGGTAAATTTTCGTAATCGAATTGTTTCTCTCGTATGTATAAAAATTATATTATGGGGTCTAATGTTACTGTTTTACTACTGTATTCAATTAAATATATTTAAATAACATCAATATTGTAAATACGACCATTTAAAACAGTTAATTCGTAAATTTTGTGCCACTATTGAATCAAGTTTGAATTTCGCGGCCAACGTAACATAGAAAGACTCTGCAAAACATGGAATGCTCACCTGGTCTATAAATACCCAAAAGCCTGCCTGCGTAAAACTAACTCATTAAATTATAATATTAATAATATAAAATAAATATTATAATAAACTTGTAAATAATAAACATTTATATTTATATTATATACTTATAATACTAATATTATAAAAATAATACAATACATTTTATGAAGATCCGAATAGTGCAATTTTTAACACGCTGGATCGCCGTTCTAAGGGTCCTGGGTTGGATTCCCAGCGAAGCAGCACATAAAATGACGATTTTAGATTTCTGTTCTCAGTCTGGGTGTTTGTATTCTTGTCTAGTGTGTCGTTCATAGCAGCCAGGCACACAAGCAACCTTAGGTGTAGTTATTATATTATTTTATCATTCATATTTTATAATGAACCTCGCGTAATAATGGTGAAATAATTCTAATTTAATATATAATTATTAAAGTATAATATAATCTAATGCATACTTATTCATCTAATAAAATGTAGGTATAAATAAACATATTTTGTATTTATAGTCCTTTTGCGAAGAATACGGAATTCGTTTAAATGGCAACCCACACAAATGCAAGCTTTTTGCCCCTGTGATTAAGGTTAATTGTAGATTGACGATGACACTTTAAAATGCCCTCAGTTCAGTGCGAGCTATAGGTACCTACTCCGTTCGCGTTCGATCTGAAATTCGTTATAATTGCATGGCACACGAATGTCAGCCTTCCACCCATGCGATTAAGATACATTTAAGATTGACGGCGGAATCGAAAAATGCGCTTAGTAAATTTTGCTCACAAGCTAAATTAAACTCTAAACACAGGTAATAAATGTGGTTTTAGCGGGGAATGGCAATTCCATATGCTCGGCGACTCGAATATAAACTGTAAGCACACGTAATAAGTTCGTAATAATTCGTAATAAAAGGTTCTATTTGCTTTTTTATTGATTTCTGGTAGGTAGCTAACGAGCAGGCTAGCCAATTTCCGCTGCCGCCCATGACAACTGTGACTTTATCTATACCTACTATCTACACTACTAGTTTGTAATTACTAAAGACCGGATTATATGCAACATAAAAAGCTTGAAATATGCATGCAAATATGCATGAAAAATGCTTGAAATATGCACGAAAACTGACAGAATATGCAACATTAAATGACTATTTTTTTTTGTTTTGTAAATATTATTCCTTTGGATGTAAGTTTATTGTTAGTAAATACATACTTGTTTTAAGTTTTACTTTATTAAGTATGTACTTATCTTTATAATTTATTGTTTTTTAATAAAATAAAAACTAATAAGTTTTAGATTTTTTATTTGTAATAAAATCAGCATGCATTTAGTAAACTATCCATGATAGACGATAATCGATACAGTAACATGTTACATTATTTAATATTTTTGTAAACATTAACAATCAAGTATTGTTCTAAATGTTCAGTGGTAAGGTTATTTCTTCGATCATTCAAAATATTTTTATAGGTTGAAAATGATCGCTCCACATCTACTGAGGTAACTGGGCAGAATTTGAACTTGGCTTGGGTGCTATGTAAGCGCTTATATTTTCTGGCAAATTTTCCCCCGGCCCATTAATAAAACTATCAATTTCACACAGATGTTCAAAGCCTGGATTATTGTTCAAAAGGGTTTCAAACTTTTCTTTAAGTTTGCGGCTGCTGAGTGCGCTGCGCTCGAAAAATAAGTACTGTAAATTATAGCGATAATATGCATTATGCATCATCACTAGATCTTAGGAAAAATATGCTATTAGCGCTGAAAATGGCTTAAATATGCAAATGCATATGCAAATATGCAAATGCATATTATCAGGTCTCTAGTAATTACCGAAAAAATAATTCCACTATATCTACTGGTGACACTCAACAAGTCTACGTGAAAAAAAATTAAAACGAAAGACGTAAAATTATCCCTCAAAAACAGCAAATTTTGATCAAAGAAAAACACGAATTCGTTTCAATCATAACTATAAAATTCTCGTGAACAAAATACGATAACGATTTCATTCATACAACTACCTCAAGGTCTACACAGTCTTGGTCCTTGATTTAAAATCGAATTCTGCGATGGTAACATACCTACCTAATTTATCTTCGTGCGTAATGTTTACAAAAGTAAAATCGATGTAAAACCTATGACCTAAAACTACTAGACGGGAGTTCTGATAGAATTTGCTAATGATAATTTTATTATTTGCCACAATATGTAACATACTGGGACCACAGAAGACATAAAATGAAACGCTGCTCATATCATAGTCAGCTAACAGCAAATGTATAAGTTTTGTACAGACAAACAAGATCGACAGCAAATGTATTAAAAAGATTATACCTACCAATATTTAATTATCATACCTACGCCAACGTCACATAAAGTAAATACTGAATTAAGGATTTGTCCATAATAATCTTGAGTATTAGAAATAAAAGAAAACACGTGCATGACTGCACTCCTAAAAAATAATATTGAAATAGGTAATTTTACATTGTCTACAATATCAAAATTGTTTGGTCGCGTTTAAGCTGCACTATAGCTCCTCGCTTTGCCGCCATCTTAGAAAAAGCCACGGCCGGCGCGCACGCCGCCATCAATGATGTTTTAAATATCTAGATTGAGCGTCGCCCTACAATGAAAACAAAAAAAAAACAAGGCAACATTATCAAGCATGTTGCGTGCAGGCGATGTTTTTCGCGTTCATTTATTGTCTATGTGTGCGTAATCTGTGCGTAATGTTATAAAAGTTGTGGCCAACAGTTGGCCACAACTTTTTGACACGTTTTCGCGGATTCGATGTTCCATCTAGATATTTAATACATCTTTGGCCGCCATATTCGCCCGGCCCTCTCGCCCCTTTCCTTGTCATAAGGCTGCGAGGAATGGGATGAAGGTAGGTATGAACAATGTAACTATGACATAAAATACTCGTAACAAAGTATCAAATTCAGTAGGTAGTGGTTGCTTATTAGGTATTTATTATTCGACACAGATTAATAGTCACTTAGAATTGAAACGATTTGGCTTATTTATGTACGAGCCGCCGTAAATTTGCAGTAAGTAGGTACTTCATACTACGATGTATTGGACATCAATAAACTTTTACCTACAAATAGTTTGGAACTGCAACCGTTAATTAATTAAAATCGATTAAACCTTATTTCCTATCTAAATTGCTTAATTGTTGACATAAGAAATCGATATTCTAATTCGATGTATTAGTTATTTGCGATTCTCGTTAACGTAAGTAAGATCACATACTTATTTATTGAGATATTTTAAATCGAACCAAAGTAACAGACAGGTACAGATTTGAAAAAAATAATTGATTCTTCGACAAAATTAAAAAGCTGTAGAATTGTGGGTCTAAGATTATGGAGCTTAGACTAGCCGAGCCCTTAGCTGTCGGCGGCGTCCTTTGATGTCGCACGCGCTAGGCGAAATTCAAAAAATTATAACATAGTTGCATTGCATTGCAACTTATAGCCGAGTTGAATTTTTTTTCCGATACAATACATTGACGATAATATCTATTCATCGACCAACTGATCCACAGTAGCTTTGACGATATAAGTATACTGATATAAGTATAATAATAAGTGTTCATGTACTTCATGTAAACCTAAGAAATATGTACTAAATAAATGCTTATTATATTATGCTTTGACGACCCTGTAGCCTAGTTGGTAGCGACCCTGCCTGCGACGCGAGGGGTCCCGGGTTCGATTCCCGGCCGGGGCAGATATTTATGTGGCAGATAAATATTTGTACTCGGGTCATGGGTGTAATTGTAATGTGTTATATTATGTGTAGTCCATGCCACCCGCGACACAGGTACCTAGTAACCTACTGCGGGGGTATGAGTGTGTTAGCGTTGATTTTATTATTATTATTATTTATATCGATACTCATCGAAGTTAAAAACTGTGTTAAAACGATGTATCTCTAACATTATGTAACAATTAATCCATTAATTCACATCAAATAAATCTAATATCTACATTATCTACTCCAAGGACCTATCCGTTCCACGCGCAATCGGCGCAATGAACTTTTAGTTCCATTTTGTGCCACCGCGATTTTATTTTGGTGGCGCGCACAAAAGACGACGACGCCGATTTCGGTTTTACATATTACGGTTGTAGCGCCTTAAACTAATAGACCTAAAGCTGACCGTCATAAAAGGTGGGGATAATACATAAAAAATAGGAGCGAGCGGAGCTATGCTGAAACATGTTGCAAAAATGGTAAAATATTTAAGTTTTCCGACACGAAGTGACGGCTTCACTAGTTAAGTTTTATTACATATATGTAATTGGATTACCCCATGTGATTTTGTGGTAAAATTATTATTATCATGTTGAGATTTATTGGGGCTAAACCTATATTTATTATATACCTATATTGTTATTGTGGCTAAATCTATTTGCACCTAACCATGGACTGTGGATAAATTTACCACAATAATAATTATTACCGTTCATTAAGTTTAAATTATGGTTTATATTTTAGGTATTTTAGTGTTTATGATAAATTATGCAGTTCATTTATTAGTTAGTGCTAATTTTAAATAATTAGTAATTGAAATGGGCCTTCATATAATAGCCATATAAAAACTCTGGCAACACAAGAAGCTCGAACAACCTACATACGTACCTAATACACATTCAACTTTAATGTTTTTCTAATTAAACAAAGTTAATAGCTAAAATATCCTTACTATTATCACATAAATATAAGTTATTCACTGCAAAATACTTTAACCAAAGGATTTAACCAGTTTAAACTACAGTACTTACCTACTATAAGGAACTTTGCTTACGCCAAGGCGAGCCAGGTAAGCGCTTTAATTCGAATCACGTGCTAGGACCGGCAAACAATATTACTAAGGGAGAATCTGCCCCTAACTTTCCTAGTTACAAAATACTCATTATAACTTATTAAAGAATGTTAACTCTAACGATTTAAAATTATTTAAGACCCAATTCCGAAGTTATGCCACAGGTTATGCTCAAGCAGCCATCTGGTTTTATTTATCGTAAATAAGGCACAACAGGTTAGTTCAATGATTGCTTTATTTGTGTAGGTAATCTTAAATCTATGTAATTATAGCCTATCTTTATAAGCGTCTTTAAAGATATAAGTTTTTTTAGTTTAGTTTAGTTTTAGTAGTTAAATTTCCGATACACGAGTAGACAAACCACGTGATGTTTAATGCATCAAATTTTATTAAACTTGATATTTTGAGCACTGGCCTTATACATCCCTGAAAAAAAACATCACGCTTTCGCGTAGGCCAAAACCAGACAAATTGAAGTAGTTTATTGGGTAAATATTATATTAATGTTTGTAATTTTTCTGTTCACTAGTATGTCACTGCACTCCTCTGTACGGTTATCTTTATTATTTGTGAGCGTTTGAATATAATATCTCTGAATAGTAAAGATTAAAAAACTAGCACTATTGTTGAAGTTTACTAAAAACTAAGCCGAAGTAGGTATTAGTGACAAAGATGTACTCGCATTGCCATAGAAAAAGTCATTGTATTTGATGAGCATTTCTTAACGGATATAAAAATTTAAGATTTTTCGGTTAGAATATAAATATGTTTCAACGTCTGCTTGCTCAGCTAGTATCTAACATTATATCTATTATGAGCTAGTAACATAACATTTTAGAGGCAAAGTGATAGTAAGACAGGGAGGTAAAGATCTTTAACTAGTTATGAATTTTTAGTTAGTTTTTTCTTTTTTTTAAAAAAAACTCCAAAAAGACTACCTCGGAACCAAGTCCTAGTGTTCTTTAACAAGATACCCCACGAACAAAGACTTAAACTCTATGTATGTATAATACTCCATTCTTACAATTCAATTATGTTAAAAGTTTCCGGATTCAGCCGGGACTAAATTTTGAATCCCGAACTTTTTGGTGTTGTTCACGACAGTATTAACAGTGTTACGAAAAGTTCATAGCCCTAGGGTATATTCCCAACTGACGCGCCTGTGCGCGTAAATCAAGTAAAAATGTAAATTGGTACGTGACAAATACTCACAATCTGTACTAAAAGGAGAATAATAAATTAATGTTTAATTAGAATCACATGCTAGATATTAAACATTTTGTTTTATTTCATAAACTGAAAAACAAGCAAATGAGCCAACTGTTAACATCAAAGGCATCTCCAATGCGTTACCATCCAATAAAGAAGGAAGAAGAAAAGAGAAAGAGGGAAGAAGGTGCTGACTTATACTTCCATCTGGAATAAGAGAGATAATTGGGCGACTGTCTTGTAAGCAAGTAAATGCAAGTAGATATTAGCTAATTAACCGAGCGTTACGAAAAATATTAGCAGTAATTTATGAATTAGGTACCTTCTTCTTAATATAATTCTTACGCAAAGCCCTACCTTCTATTAAGTAGGGGCTGACTTCTTACGCCTCCTATGACATAAGGTCTGTCGGCATGCGGTTGGGGTCAGTATTTTAGACGGTACCAATATCCTACATCTAACTAGCCAATATGGCTATTTACATAAAAAGCCACACAGGCCCTACACCCTCTGAAAAATAAATTATCTTGCACTACAAAAATCTGTAAATATCGCGCATTTATTAACTCGTATAACGTTACTTAAAACACTGAGCAGATTATTGGCTTAAAATCTCATAAGAATTCAGATCTAAATTATCCACAATTCGAATACAATGAGGTGTGACTAAATAATTTCGCGCTTTGAATCGGATCAGTGAACCACATCGGAATATTTAACGATCCTTAACCCACACGCTCAACTTCGGCGTGAATATGTCGTGAAGGATTACCTTTGTTTGTTCCTAACAAAGTACAAAGCGTACAACCTATTGACTTTCTCTGTGACTGTAAATAATCGGTTCGCTTTTATTTACTGAATGGACCCCACAAAGGTGTGCAATAAGGAAAAGTCCGACTGGTTTTTAGCAGACAATCGTAGCACACAATCCACGGAGTCACAATGCAAAAAAATGTAAAGAAACATAAATGAATAAATAGCACAAATATAATTAAATAGAACGGTAATAAACGGCAATTTTTTTTTGAGAAAATAAACGACGGTTGAAATATAATTGAAAAAGGATAAAATAATTAAAAATAATAAAATAATTAAAAAAAAATAAAGAAAATCCGTTGGCGGTTGCCATTAACTATTATACCATTAATTGCCGTGAACTACTTTCGTAGTTTTATATTTATGTAGTTACGTTAATTACTTGGAGATTGTTGATTGCTATAGTTATTTTTATTTATGTTGAAATTTAGAATGGTGATGGCAGCCCCCGACGGATTTCCTTTGATTTTGCAATAAGAATAAAATAAGAACATTAAAAACACTTCAGAATGTAAGGATTACGTCCATCAAGACCACATTTTTTCAGTCGATAGGTTTTGAGATGAGCAACTAAACAACATCAAAATGTAGACTGTAAGTCATTCATTTTTTGAGATATTCCCTATTGAAAACACCCGTGAATTTTTTATGAGTGCAGTAACTTATTTTCACGTCAAATTTTATACTTTGTGATATTATATAAGTACATTAATGAAGTAAAAGAATCTCTTTACGCGTACATATATGTACAAAAGCCAGCTAGCAACTGTTCATGAGAAATTAATGGGCACTGGCGGTCAGCCTTCCAAGGGTATCGTTCGACCTCCCTAATCTTGCTTGATTATGACACGCTATACGTTATAAACTGTTTATAGATTATCCTATTACTTAGATTAGACAATAACGCTTCAACTAGTACATTATCTCATTATGTTGTAAATACGTACATATATGGCACAAAGCATATTAACAATTATATTATATTTAGGCGGCTTAGATGTTTGCCATTACACTGTACCTACCTGTACAGTGTACTTTGCTCAGAATGCGTAGTCGACAATTTAATTAGTCTCTATTGACATAAAAATATTTCACCTATATAATCACGTATCAGTTTCCTAAATCCAGTAGTTAACTAAACTTTCAAGGTGATACTAATATTAATACGCACGAAAGATACGGACAAATTAATGCCACTAAGGGTTCTGATTTTTAATTATAATGTAATTTATTCTTAACAAGTTTTATTCTGCAGTTTCGCCTACGTAAAAAACCCATATCGACAAAATAACCGTTAATCAAGGCTTAATATTATCAGATATAAAATTTCCTACGTCCCAGTAAAGATAATTTTTTAATTGATTTAAGGTAGCAAACGAGCAAGTAGCACAGTTCTACCGCTGCCGCTCATGAAAACTGTGACCGACCTAGAATAAGACCTGACTTAGGGATATTTATATACCTTCCGCTCCTGTTTTCACTTCATTAAGGAATGATCTCAGCTTCAAGAAATATCCTGTATTTTCTCAGGTTTCAAACTAAATCCCCACAAAATTTCATCTTATTCGATTCAGCGGGTTAAGTGTGAAAAGCCGACAGACAGACACAGTTACTTTTGCATTATAATATTAGTATGGATTAAAATTAGGCAGCTCTGAGGCCTGAGCTGAATTCAATTATCATTATTATCAGGCCTACCAGAACCCTCTTAAAGGTCAAACTGTATACATTAGGTGACAAAGATAACTGAAAAACAAACTCGCATATTCACACAAGAATTTTTATTACATTGAGCTGTAAACGATACCAGGAGACTCATCGGATTAGTCAGTCCCCTTCGCAATGGTCCCCTTTTATAAAATTACGGGAAGTTGCATTGAAATAATTTGATCAACGCAGGAAGAATCGAGAGCTCATCGTACGATACGTGCGATGTAAAGAAGGATGTCCAATTTTGACCTGATCATGTATTATAGTGTTACGTGTCAGGAGTACTGGGTTCGAGAAAATGCCAAAATGTACCACAAAGACTTTATTTTACTCGTAGATACACAATTACACACTGTACACAGTACACGCCACAACACTATGCACGTAGGTACTCGTAAACACACTCGTCGAACACTGTATCGCTCGTAGAAATCACTTCACTTCTCACTGGTATCGCTCGTAGGTATCACTGGTATCTTCCTGGTTTCGCTTCCGAAACTAGAATGCCGAGTGCTCCTTTTATACCACTCACGCACCATTCATGCCATTTCTAGAATAGTCCCGCTAAGTCCGGACCCGCTTCGAATAAAGTTCGAGTATGTTCCTTGCAACCGACTTTCGCCCGTATGACTATTGCGTAAGGTCGAAGCGTCGTGCTTACTTTCGAGACGGCTATTGTTCTATTGTTCGCCTGGCATGTTTATGGCCCCTATTGTTTATTGTTTAGCGAGGCAGATACGCCAGGGCTGTCACAATAGAAATGAAAAAAATCTTAAAATTCAGCATAACATATTTGCACATTAAACACGCTTATTACTAAATTAAAAGAAACGCAGGAAATAAAATTATTTGATTATTTCTACATTACTTTGTCTAGTAAAAGTTAAAAGAATTACATGTTTTGAACGCATCTCAACTCAATCAATCCATTCATGCAACAGTGCCACAAACTTATCTGACCCGGTAAGGGGGGCGCTATATACTGTCTTGGTCTTTGTCTGACAACAGTATAACATTTGAATTAGTTCCAATTTTGGCCACTGGACCAGATAAGTTTGTGGCATTAAATATGAATGAACACAGAATTCTTTGTTTTATCTTGTGATTTTTTTTCTCGAATAAAGTTGTTTTTTACACCAATTTTTCAACGTACAAAAAGACATCTGCACTACTTATTTAAAATTCGACAAAGTACAAACGGACATATATACCATTTGTGCCTTGTCCTTGTGTCCTTGTGTGCGTCGCGCAATGCGGCGGGTCAGCTGTCCTTACGAAAATAACTTGGGAAGTCTCGAGGCTCTTCAGCAAGAAAAAATGTCTGATGATGACTGCTTGCAATTGGAATAATAAAATAATTGAAAATTGAATCCGGAAGTGACATTCAACCAAGCCACAAATGTAAAAAATATTTATACTTTTTTTTTCTATTTTTGTTGGTATTTTTGTTACACCATAACTTCGTGTTGGGTAAACCGATTTTGATAATTCTTTATTTCTTTGAAAGCTGGTGCTTTGGGTGTAGTCCCATACAGATTTGAGCGACATCTGATCTGTCAGGATGTTTAGTAGTGTGTATTTATGGTTTTTTCCTAATAACTTTTTATTGAGTGTTCAGATTTTTATGATTCTCTTTTTACTTGAAAACTGGTATTTGCATTGTAGTCTCATATAAGTTTGAGCTGCATCTGACCAACAGTTTTTGAATTATCCTTAATAATTTTTATGTTTGTATGTTACCTCATATCTTACTACTTAAAGTTCCGATTTTGATCATTCTTCTTTTAATCGAAAGCTGGGGCCTTAGGTTTTGTCCCGTAAAAGTTTGAGTTCCGTCAGAATATTAGTTTTTGATTTTCTTATGATATGGAGGTAGAAATAGGTAGTAAGGGAAAATATCGAAGAGTAACTATGTATAACGATTCGTAGTTATTTTCTCTGAAACTATACTTTTTGTTACTTTATATTACAAATATAATTATTAAAAAGAATCACAAAACTTTTTTTTTTATAAGACACCCTAAAACTCAAAATAGTTTAGGTATATCTACAATTATCCAATAGCTTCAACTTAAGAATGCCGAAGTAATGTGAGACAACTGCAGTATTTTAATGACAATCATAATTATATTTGTTGTTTTGATGAAATATGTTATTTATGACCAATAACAATAAAAATCAATCATTAAATTAATAAAATAGTTAAAGAATAAATAATTATCGGGTCCCAAGTAGAAACGAATATATGGCAGTTGACTCAATTTGCTTGTTTTCTTGATCGAAGTAGAAAAAGACATCTAGCGTATTTTTAAAAATAAAAGAATTATTGGTAATTTACCTATACCAAATAATAGTTAATGTTGTAATAATTAACTATTCCAGAATAATTGATGAAGATATCTTTGTAATTTTAGAAGTTATACAATTTTTGCACTAAAAACGCTCTCCTGAAAACTAACGTTTTTGTAGATGACCGTTTGTTCTTTGCTGCCGTCGATAATATCCTATTAAAAAGTATGAATAGACACTTTCTTACCTGTTAAAGAACCAACGCTAGAAAAAAGAAATTAACAAAGGATTTACGAAACATAAATCATTTTACTAAACAGAAACAGCTAGCGGAAGTTGCATGCAATTCATACAAAAGAGCACTACACAACAAATTAAGCCGCCATGTTTGAAAGGATCTGAATAATAAAATTCTTTTCTAGATCAGTATTTTTATGCATTAAGTGTCTTCTGGGTCGGATGCGCAAAATATTTTTAAAGTTAGCATCCAGTTTCTGAAAGTTGGTTTAATTGTGAATAACACGCGGTAGCGTGACACCAAGTTCCATAATTTACTTTTTACTGGCGAACGATATGTAACCCGGCGTTAATATGATTATGTAAACAAGTTCTTTTTATATCGAGCAAGCAAACTATTAAGTTAGCATAACATAATTACGTACACTTGCAAGTAACCTCAATCTGTTTATATAAAAGCGAAAGGTCGCTCAGTCATCACGAAATATCGAAAAGCGATTTACTTAAACATAAACATGTTAGAGTTAGACAGACAGATAGTTTATTTAAGTAGACGTGCACTAAGAATGGATTTTATCATATTATTCAACCTCTAGAGGGTAGTTGACGTAAGTAAAGCTTGAAAGGTATTGGAGCAAAAGCGACTAATTTTAATAGCTAATTAAAATTTAAATAGCATTTAAATTTGTCATTATCAAAACTATTATTTCATGACGTAGTTCCAAAACTACGTTAATAAAATGCCGCAATAAAGTACTAATTCTAAAAACGTTACTGACAGCAAAATGTTTGTTTCATTTAACATTTTAAATTCTAGTATGCAAATTCACGTTTCTACGTTAAAGCGATTATCACAAGCTCCTTATTCGACATGGCGTGTTTTCACCCTCTTTAAGGCGGCTTCAAGCTGATTATTTTAAATAACACACTGTAATTATTTTCCAGCTGAATAGGTATTCCGAAAAATATTAAGTCTAATCTAGATAAGTACACATAATCGCACTAACAATAGTATTAACGGTGCTTTTGGGAAATAATTATGTACCTACCTATACAATACTGCTGACGTTCTGATAAGAAAAACTTTGACTTGACAAATCCTACAGGGTTTAGTTAACTTTACTAGTGTCAGAGTGCATGAATGAATATTAAATCATTTTGACATGACTTATACTACTTATTAGGTAAATCATGTTGTTGGCGACCTGAATGGCGCAATGTTTAACACGCCGGATCGTTATTCCTGGGTTCGATTCCCAGCGAGGCGGAAGTTCGAATGATAAGATTAAATTTCTGTTCTCGGTGGATGAGTGTCCTTGTATTGAGTGTTGTCCATGGCACCCACCACACATATGAATGTGTCTTATTCAGAGGGTACTTAAAAGTCTTTCTTCAAGAAAAGTGACAAAGAAGACAAAGGTATTAACACTTTTTAACCCCCGACCAAAAAGGAGAAGTGTTATAAGTTTGATCTGTCTGTCTGTGTGTCTATCGAAGGCATCGCAGGGGTCGAGGTTTTTGTAACTTGAAACTTACAGTTATTTTTGTAAAATTCAATATTCAATATGATTTTCTGTAAAAATTTACGACTATATAGGTTACATAACATTTTCAAAATGAACACGGCCTAGATTTTAGATATTAAACTTTAAACCTATATAACTAGCGTACTTAAAACACACACCATGATATGATCACTCTTAATATTTAAAACCGTCGTATAACCTTCACCCCATAATTTCCGTCAGTAACATTGTGATACAAGATAGATGCAGTGCGAAATCGGATACCAGTTTGCCAAGAAAATTATACCGAGGGCGGCGCAAAAAGGCGTAAGAGCTATTTCCTGGGATTTGATTTATATATATCATTGGAATCGGAGAAAAACTTTCACGAAATAAGCTTGAATTCATTCAAATCAGAAGAACTATCACGCAAAAAGGAAAGGGTGTTATTACTATACTAGTGAACCGCCCTCGCTTCGCTTCGGGACCCGTAAGTATCAACCGCGTAGGTCCCGCTCCCGTAGGAATTTCGGGAAGATAATAAACTATCACCAAAATTAATTGAGGTTAAATTAAATTAAACTTACAAATAAAGCTTACGACAAAATAATAGCAAAGTAGCAAAGGATCACAGCAAGATTAATTCAGATTAAACTTGGAAACGCGGCAAGTTTGGTATGGCAGTGGGTTCGACCAAATTTGATTACCATAAAAACGGTTCTAGTGTGTTAATCTTAAAAGATAGATATATACTGTCGTGGACATTTTTTTAGATCATTTCAAGAGGAATAATTCTTTCATACATATATTTTTGGTATCTTGAATCGTTTTCGCAACGCATGCAACGAAAGCCCTCGAGAATGAATAATTTTCCCCGTTTTTTCCACATTTTCCATTATTTCTTCGCTCCTAATTGTTGCAGCGTGATGTTATATAGCCTATAGCCTTCCTCGATAAAAGGTCTATTCAACACAAAAAAAAATTCAATTCGAACCAGTAGTTCCTGAGATTAGCGCGTTCAACCAAACAAACAAACAAACTCTTCAGCTTTATAATATTAGTATAGATTTCGAACACCTAGACTTGTTGTGTGTTAATGACTTTTTCTATGTGGTTGTAATAAAGTTGTAAAACTATAAATCATATTTAAGTGTCTAACTGTAACTAGTTAGCAGTTATCATCAGGTGATATGAATACTCATTTATTACACAAAGAAGTTACACCTATAAATCTAGCTGGACTAATAAAACTCTAGGCTTTTACTCCTTTCGGGGTTGTGGGCGGCCAGAGTGGGAGCTCGAACCGTCCATCAGCAACCCCGGGAAGGACGACGGCCGCATACCGTTGTAAGGCGCAAGCGTGGGGCCTTTAGTCCCTCGCGGGAAGAGCCCGAAAACAAGGGCGCCGCGCTTGGAGGACTCCGGTTGTGTTCCTTTCGGAGATCCCGGAGTTCTCCACAAGCGCTGAGGAAGGCCACCGGGGGGGTTTTAGTGGGTAAAAATCCCACATAACCCTGTGTCGCTCTCACGGCACCGGGTACCTTTGGAATGTTTCCCCCTCGTCAACAGAAAAAAAAGGCTTTTACTCCACATATCATTTGTAGACTCAGCAAAACATGTGGCTCGGGTTGAAGTATTAAAACGCATAGTAAAATTCTAATACAATTGACAAAATGTCATATTGAAAATTTAAAGCTCATACTTACGGACGATTCACACATATCAGTGAAGTCACCGTTCTGTCACAGTACCGGCAAATCTTTCATACATTCTCGGCATTGTCAGTGCAGTGTCAGTGCGGAACGGTGACTTCACTGATATGTGTTAATCCGGCGTTATGATGATCATATTAAAGATAAAACTGCTTGGTCTTGCCTTGAATGTCGTTTCTTCTTCTCGGCAGGGATATGTTAAAGCGATAGCGTAGTTTTATTTTTTTCCACCAACTTTCATATTAAAATAAATATCTAATGCCAACATAGCTTTGAAATAGTAGATTGTATGACAAGGGTGCAAAGTAATAAACGTACCAGAACGTAGCGAGGGATTCAAAGTACGTCGCCCGAGCCAAAAATATACTTGCACCCGAGTGATCCACTCTACTTTTCATCACCCACTATGAGAAAATAATATATATATAATAGAAAATAATAGAAAATAATAGAAAATAATAGGTACGTAAAAATGCACGAAAACTTAATTTTAATTTGAAAACGAAATCTTCATTTGATTTCTTTTTTTATTATTCAGCTGGCCGGGCCCTCGCGTCGTACCAGACATTCTTTATTCAAACAATATTTGCGTTCGATTTCTTTAGCGCAAAATACTAAAATGTTCTAAATTCAAAATAGGAAGGAAAAGATCTAGTCGGGCAGGAAAGTTGTATGAAAATTCATTCCCGCCCGCTGAATAGAAAACAGCAACTTTGGAACCCCGTAAGTCCGAACCAAGTCGTCTTTTTCGAATAGGTGTGATGAAAATAGCAGATTGTATGACAAGGGTGCAAAGTAATATTTTTTCGGCGAGGGCGTTTTTTGAATCCAGAGCGAAGTGAGGGATTCTAGAGTAGAATCCCGAGCGTAGCGAGGGATTCTTTAGTAGAATCCCGAACGTAGCGAGGGATTCAAAGTACGTCGCCCGAGCCAAAAATATACTTGCACCCGAGTGATACACTCTACTTTTCATCACCCACTATGAGAAAATAATATATATATATATATATATATAATAGAAAATAATAGAAAATAATACGTAAAAATGCACGAAAACTTAATTTTAATTTGAAAACGAAATCTTAATTTGATTTCTTTTTTTATTATTCAGCTGGCGGGGCCCTCGCGTCGTACCAGACATTCTTTATTCAAACAATATTTGCGTTCGATTTCTTTAGCGCAAAATACTAAAATGTTCTAAATTCAAAATAGGACGGAAAAGGTCTAGCCGGCAGGAAAAGTTGTATGAAAATTCATTCCCGCCCGCTGAATAGAAAACAGCAACTTTGGAACCCCTTATGTCCGAACCATGGAGCAAATATAGAGAGGAGACGCCCTAAGCAACTGTGCACTGTAACTCAACTAGGTCCTGACGTCATCATAGTGGGCGTGGCCTTAAGTCAGTCTACTGACGGCGCTCACCAAATAAATTTCTACTTGACGTTAGATGGCGACACTTTGTATCAGGGGAAATAAAAATGCATAGGTGCGTAGAGCTAACAATTATTATATCTTGATAATCATACGTACTGAAATTCGTCCTACATTAATTCCTAAAGAATTTTTACCACCAAAATATTATTTTTCTACTTTTTATAATCATTTTGTAAACAGCGCCATCTATCGACAACTACTTACAACAACAAAAACACGGCCGTATTTAAAATCCATCTAGTGTGAGATAGTTGAACTACGTAGTAAAGTCGATTATCCCGCCCATTTCTTTATCCCCCTCGCCCCGCAAATCGTCACGCGATCTTTCATAGAAAAATGTACATACAACGTCTCCTCTCTATATTTGCTCCATGGTCCGAACCAAGTCGTCTTTTTCGAATAGGTGTGATGAAAATAATATTCCCAACCATAACGATAAAGAAAGGAAATTTCATACGAAAAGCTTATCACTGCTTACCTTAAATAAACAAACATCGTAAAATAATGTAGGTCAAGCATTCGGAGAATATTCAGAATTATTTCATGAATTAAGCGAATCACGTACCTTGAACTTTCGTGTAAAAATGTCATAAAAAGATTACGGAACTTACGAGTAATAGCATGAAAATAAGGTATTTTTAATTTCACAAGTCTCAAATTCCCTTTCGGTTGTTACAAAAGTAAAGTCGTTATGTTTTTATATCCGTGCACGGCGCTATTAAATGGAGGCTTATAATTTTGGTCGGAATGTATATCTATATGTGTAGACTTGGTTCATCTGCTTTCTCATAACTTCTAAAATTCTTCTCATAATCACAAATGAGGTATTTTCGAAAGCGTCTTGATCTTTTGCCTTCTGCCAGATAAAGGTTAGGTTTATGACGTCATTTATTATATGACGTCTCCTTTGCCATTTTGGACATTATTCCTGAATTTGATTCTTTATTGACAGTAAGTTCTACTTAAATTTAATAATGCTGCCACTATTACCTATACTCTCTTTCCAACATAAAACGGCCTCGTTGTTTTATTTTCAGTGCGATAGTTAGCTATGTAAAACATGCACATTTCCATTATGATTAATAGGTATCTAAGGTGATAAAGACTTGATGAAAGCGATTTATTACCATTGTCTCGTTACTTCCTTGGCCAACAGGAAAAGGTGGATGGCTCGACAAGTATGGACAAAGACCCTTTCACCCCATGAAACCCCTTCCACCCCAAAAACTGCTCTATAAAAAGTTTTTCCTACTTATTAGGGACGAAGTTATATCGTTATTGTACCTCATTATAGTATCAGAGATGTGAAAGCGCAGTTCATGTTGGCACATCGTAAAAATAAATGGAGGAGTTATGGTAATCTGAGTAGAAATGACAAGTATCACTGGAGTGTCATGTCACCGAACGATTTTCAAAACGAGAAGCGAGAAACGATATTTGTAAAGGAATAATGTTCAATTTGTCCCACTTATTAATGTATTATTAAATATTTTACAATTTTACACAAATGATAAGACTTCAAACTAAACAGGCAGAATTCGCGGCGCTGATGATAAAAATAATATTTATAATATTCTTATTCATATAATTCCTACACGAAATCCTACCACTTATCTACCACGTACAATTCCTCCGCCTTATACTCTGGTCTACCGGAATGGCATAAGGATCAGTATTCTTGTCCAATAAAATAAAATCATAATAAATGAGGTTGAAAATTAGCGGTCTCTATTCACAATATGCTTATTGCCCATGTATGTTTAATCTTCAATGCCCAATTAAGACTTGTTAATTGTTTTATATTGATAATAAACATACGTGAATAATATTGTATTCATAGTTGTAATATTTACTTGACGGCGATGAAACCAACACCTACGTCGGTGTACGAGTAAGTATCGATATTAACCGCAGATTTCTTGAGGTGGAAATATTCGAATTTGCAGTCGTAAATCGGTAGTTCTTTTTAGATCGCTCGTCGTTGAATCTACTTATCGCAGCTTTGTTTTGAAAATAAATACATATATGTCTTGTTTTATAAAACAGCGTAACTTACGAAGGCTTCTACGAAACTTAAAATGTGTTAAATTACCTTTATGATTTCTTCACCCTCATGTTTAGGTCTAATATAAAAAGTACCTATATCCTGAAACCCAATTTCGTAGAATTATAAAGGGAGTTAAGGTTCCCTTTAAATTAGAACTACTCCTCACATTATTACAGGAGACCCTATTACAGCAGTAGGACCGTTAAAGCTTGCATGATGACTTATCGTTCTATACGGAGTGTTATAAGCATTAATAATAATGATTCTCAAAATCACGAGATTAATATGCTTTAAAAATTGCCTTTCACGTCAAACGCTTTACTGTTCCAATTTTATCGTCCACTAACTGAAGTAATTTAGAAGAGACCAGCTTATGCAAATAATAATCAACTTTGGAAAAATTAACCAATCTGGTCGGCGCCAGACGTGAGGTGTCAGCATTACATTCAATGATAATAAAACCCAAGTTTAAATTATTCTCAGAAAATGAATTCTTTTACAAAATTAGCAGACTTGGCAAAATCCTACTAATATTATAAATGCGACAGTTTGTAAGGATGTATGTGAGTGAGTGAGTGAGTGTGTGTGTGGGTTTGTTACTCTTTCACGCAAAAACTACTGAAAGGAGTTTCATGAAACTTTGCAGTAATATAGCTTAGACATCGGCATAACATATTTGTAGAAATTTTTGAAGGGACTGGTTTACCGAAGCGAAGCGAGGGCGGATTTACTAGTCAGTTATGTTTAGGTCAGGGTATCTTTAAAAACAGTTAAAGTAACGTTTCAGTGGAAAAACTTATGTGTATGTATATTTATAATTTAAAAATTAATAGTCCATTAATTTTATAAACGGATTCTTAAATTATTACGAGTATAAAGTTTAAGAATGGTTCTTTGTTTCGATTTTCAATTTAAAATTCATACCACGGGAAAGGAGAACACGTTTCACTTGCCAATAAATATTCAACCTCATCTATGTAGTAATCAATTAATTTATTTTTAATTTTGAGAGCGGTTTAGTAAGAATTATCTTCCTACAAATTAATTTTGTAATAATATACAATGTATATAGCAGCGGTTCTAATATAAGTAACTTATCAGAAATCCTTAAAACAGCTCCCACCCTCCGAAACGGTGCGTAAAATATTTGTAATGTGTTATTAGAGAGTACAAACTTGTAAGTATGATTAAGCATATTTTGCTATAAGACATGTCAAAATGCCTACATACGGCTACAGTCATTGGTACTACTCAGTAATATCAAATAATTACTGAACTTCTACCACGAATCTTATAAAAGAACTTACCGACCAGTCTTAAGATAAAATCAATAGAGAGCATCCAAGAATATTTTAACTAAGTCCCGTTTGGTTTGGAACGCTTTACAAACAACTTTCGTCTGTGGCTTTTATCTTCTAGATATCCTATTTATTATTATTTTCCATTATGGAAGTCTTTTTAGAGGCAATGCCTTTTCATGCACCTTTGAAGTTTCACTGTTAATTTTAATAGACTGCTCTTACCACTGATTGGTAATTAAAATACGTCTTCATTAGCAATAACAATTAGATATAGGTTGGTACATACTTTACGAAACTTCAAAGTATATTTTAATCGACTTCTAAAAAGGAAGAGGTTCGTAATTATGACACCCGACGACCAACGAGGGTGGTCTACCCCCCGACCTGGTGGTCTAACGACCTGAAAAAGACAGCGGACATCCGCTGGCAGAAAGCGCTGGACCGGTCAGGATGGCGCAAACTAGGGGAGGCCCATGTCCAGCAGTGGATGCAGAAAAGTTGATGGATTCATGGATACCTCATAACTTCGTACTTTCGTGCTTTCTTACATTCGAAAGCAAGTGATTGCCGTCTGGTCCCATTTAAAGTTGAGTGACCTTCGAAGGGAAGTTTTTAAGTTATCTCTGCTGATCGATTTTGAAGTCGGTAACATATCACAAACAACTAGGTAGGTATATACTAACATGAATATCACTGACAGTCCCCATACCAGTCTTCATACCTATTAACGAAATAAAGTATGTAGATATAATGTATAGTGACTAAGCTAAGTGACTAACCATTGAAGTCCCATTTCCCATTCCAGTTAATATGGTATGAATCATAAAAACTGTCACCTGAAGTTCTAGCCTGAGAGACGCATATTTTAAAAATACTTAATATTATAGTACATATATATCAAGACTTGCCACACCGGAAAAGCATGTTGACCTACTTGTTCGAGGCTGGACCCGTGATGCGAACAAAACCGTTTTATAGGAAGTTCATAGCGGACAATGAAAATATTTCCTCAACCTTTTCTTCGCTTATCTTTCTTGTATTAATTTAACAAAGGATGTGAACCTGAAATGAAGATACCATAAGTAATTTAATTCCAAAATTTTCCGCTGAAGGGCTATCAATAAATTACGTCGTTGATTTCATGATTTTTATCCAAATCATTTTCAGATTTATGACCCCTCTCCCTCATAACATTATAATTTTGAGTTTCTGTTAAAGTTTAAATTTAGACTTAATATTTAAGATTTATATAGGTATGTGACGTCACAAAGCTTACGCTCAAGTCACATAATGCCACACATTGTTCATCCCTGTTGTCATTGTACGCGGGACATTAAATAGTTAAATATTAAATATTTTGTAACACAATTTAACATGTACTAGACCATTTCACGAAACTTACAACATTGAAGTTTTATAGGACTTACCAAAGAAACTTTAAAACGAACGATGTAAATATTTCTAATTATTCGTCCTCGGCAAAAATTACTACTGTTTGTAGAATTTAACAGGTAACGCGCACGTTTCCTCGTAATCTATTTGAGAAATCTTTTCAATAACTCTTTCTACAGAAAGAGAGCGTTGGTAACATTGCCAAGAGGGTTTTTTCCATTTATAACTAGGTACCATTTTATATGATTCCATTTGGCATGGAGTTATGAAACGCATTGCAATAATAAGTATTAGTATGACAATAATTACAAAAAAGTTCCGGGGAGTTTATTTTACCTAGTATCGTCGTAGTATCAGTTCAGACTGTAAAGGACTCCAGCCTTCCAAATTAAAACCAAGCCTAACTATGCTGCTGGTATCTGCTGAAGAACAAATGAGACTATGATGACTCCTACTGTTCAGAGATCTACTTGGTCTACTGTTCAGAGATCATTACATTTTGTATGTATATTATCTAATCATATTGATGCTCCCCGCTAAAACAAAATAACATGCTCACAGCTCAATTTAGCTTAAAAGCAAAATCTACTTACGGCATTTTCGATTCTCGCTGTTAATCTGAAATGTATCTTAATCAAAGGGGCGAAAAGCTGGCATTTGTTTTGGGTGCACTTAAAACGGATTTTCGTATCAAAAACGACCGTAGCCCGTAATGTAGTCTAATGCCGGCGATGTTAAAGTGTACATACATACTTTACATTAACATCGCCGGCATTAGACTAACCCGGTATAACCCGGTATAACTGGTATAACCCGCATTAAAATCAAACATGTGTAAAATATTTTTCCTATCTAAAATTTTCTAATTCATTAAAATTAAATCAATAACTTTGGAGTTACTCTATTTCGTTTTATATAAAATTTATAATTGTTTTTATTTTATTATTTATTTCACTTTAACGATGCTCATCTACAGGAACAAATAAATCCCACAAAAGTCCTTAATTAAACCGGATTTATGAATGTCTTATTATAATCGTAATAATAGTTTGTTGTTACCATTTCATTGAATACGTAAATGTAATTTATGATATCAAGAGAAGTCACTAAAGCAATAACGCAAGTTAAAGCATACATAATAGTTTAACTTGGTATCCATATTTAATCCAATTATTCATTGTCATTCCATAATAATCAAATTAAACTAGTGTTGCCTAAAGTGCGAATTATTAAGCAAATTTTGAACACAAATATTCAGCATTCTCTTAAGCGTTCATCAGCTGCTTTAAGACAAATCGCAATTCGGAGCATTCGAAACGAACACTACAATTATGAAAATTTCAATCACTTGAAATATTTTTCGTAAACTTTGGTAAGTACAGTAGCTATACTATCAATTTAATTAATACAAATAGTGGTATTAGAAATATACCTATATTTAAACTATATATTGAGGTTAAAGACAGGTTTAAACAAATTTTAAAATATTAAATTACTCAGTCACTAGTCTCGAACACGAACGAAACAAATATGTAATTTTCGAGAACTCACGTACAATTAATACGTCCACATCGTATCTTTTAACGTACATAAATGTTTCAAAAACGTGATCTATTGTTTGATTAGGAATGTTTGATTGAGGAGCTCTATTATTAGGATATCTGTCTAGTTAATTAAACAACTACGCAACTATGCAACACTACGAAAGCACTCAACTGGTTAAAAAAACCACACATGCAATGCAAAACTTATATTGTGTGTTAAAACGTATATCAGTTTAAATATCGGCACAACAACATGGAATAAAATCAATATTAAAGTGACGTTTACCTAAAGTTCATTAAGTCGTCCCTTTCATTCAATTTAATGTAATTTCTAAGTATTTTTATGGAATTAAGGTAGCAAATATGAATCACAGCGTCTTACCGCTGCCGATCATGACAACTATGACGGACATAGTCTAATTAGCAAATGGTGTTAGAGTATTAATTGTTAGTAGACTTACGCTTAATACTATTAATATATCAGGTGACCCTACCTACATCGTTGATGCCTTAAGTAAAATAATGTTTTTTGGTTTGAAAACCATGGACACTGCTTCCAGTATTATATTTTTGAATGCGCGAATCCGACGCTCTATTGCAAACACAATCCTTCCGTTACCCGAATCGAAGTGATCACGGGTTGTAGCGTTACAAAAAAACATGAAATAAATAATACGAGATTTACGCAGTAACTACAGAGTTTGGCACTGAAAATGCTTCATGGACTAAACATTCACCGAATGTATTTTTTCGTGTTAGTTTACCTGTTAAAAATGAAAAGAAGCCATCTGTATTTCTGTTGTAGGCATTACCTACTTCGGAAAAAAGGGGTTTGGAAACGAAAAGTACAGGTTTCATCTGAAATATATTCTGAGCTCTAAAATTTTGCATCATAAAATAATCTCATAATATTGGTTCATCATAGGATCATATAATACATGACAGTACAATACAATACATACAAATCAACCTTGCGCGTGTAAAATATATTCTCAAATATATCCTCTAGGTATTTGACTCATATTTTCTATGTTAAACCATTATGAAATGTTCGACTAGATACAACTTTATACGTTAAAGTTTAATTAAAACAAACGCATTTGATTCCTTTGTATGCACTGCCCATGTTTTGCAGTATTTGTATAGCCGAATGTTAAAATTGTATTTGTGCACCAATAAACATTGACTGTGACAAATCCAGTGAACCACATTATTTGACCATCGATTTGAATTCTGCTGCTTTCGTGCACTGGACCATATGCCACTATTGTATTAAAAAAAAAGTAAACGCTCTTGTACCTACCCCGCCCCCGTCCTAAAAGTTTTTCTACTAATTGTTAATAAAATAATTTATTTTTTACTAATTGAAGCTTTTCGCGAGAGTCATGGTGGTGGTGGTAGTTAAGAATTCAGCCATGCGGAGAGTCCACGGTCGAATCTCAAGCCACGCACTTCGGACTTTTCGGACTTATCTGCATTTTAAGCATTTAAATGTCCTTCACTATAACGGTATATGAAAACATCGTTAGGAAACCTGCATGCCGTAAAGTTTGCGAACGTCAAAAGGTATGTGAAATCCTCTCCACCCGTGACCAGCGTGGTGGACTATGGGTTTATCGTTCTCAGTCTAAGAAGAGACCCAGCTGTTTACGATAATAGTTTATCATAAATTTAAGCTTATATTTTATATTCAACTTTAACCTTCTCCGTCCATATGTATTAAACATATAAGTGTCCAATGCATAAAGGAAACTGATATGACAATCAAGCATTATAGAGACGTACAACAAGTAACAAAATAACTAGCGTAAACGAAAATGCTATGAAAAAACAATGCTTATACGCGTGAACTGGTAATATTAGAAATACAATTTATTAAGCCTAGGTAAGTTAAATGGGGAAGGATGTTATAGGAATAATGACACTATTCAGTATTAATTTGCTTGAAATTCCGTTTTAATAGATTATTATAGAGGTAGTGAGTGTACTGTTGAGTTTAATAATTATTTATGTAGGCGTTCATTCCAAAGTGGTTTCAATATAATCGTTAATATTTTTTCAACACACTTGCTCGTAAAGTTGCTATTTTTTCTTTAGTCTTACGCCCGGAATGCGGTTTATTACACACTAGTGCGTTTTACTTTTCATTGCCGCACTAGTGTTTTTCTTATTCCACTTTTTTTTTAATATCCGTAAAGAGGTTGTTACCAAAAGATTTATTATTTTGTAAATAAATAAACTTGTTGTACTTAGTCAAAATCTGATAAGATAAGTCTAATTATCTATTAAAGCATTTAAAAAATACAATATTTTAAATCATTAATTACCGTAAATTCTTATTAGAAATACATAATTATTTAGTTTAATATATTCTGGCTGAATAGCGGTGTTCGGTGCCTCTGGACTTAACCTGCGCGCGCATAGTTATTGAACCAAAGATACGGCGCGCGAAAAAATAAACGTCCGCGCCATTTTGTGCAAACATTTTGTTCGTTTATAATTTGCTGATTTGTGACTGAAAAATGTCGAATGTATTTTATACCTACCTAATTGTTTTTTTCCTCGCAAGTGTGTTGAAAAACGTCGTATGATACGCGTGTGCTTTGTTCATTACAGTCGAGGCGGTATTGCACAGCCCGAGCCGCAAGGCGAGGACTGTAATAGAGCCAAGACTGTCCAACTTCGCGCACTTGTATCATAATGTACTATTTCAATCCGGCCCACTCCCGATTTCTTAACTTTACGTATAATTTTATTTTTTACTTATAAATTTTTTATGTTGACACCTGATGGTAAGTGGTCACCGTCGCTCATGGAGATATCCATGAGCGACGGTGACCACGCCATAACATGACGTGACCATACCATGCTGATAAGCAACATTACAGGCATCACCAATGGGTTGCCAGACAAAAAATAACGAAGACGGAAGAATCAAGACCACAGCTGTTCCAGCTGATGCAGGATAGAACAGCTTGAACTTAAAGATGGATGGAGCCCCTTACTCCACAAAAACGTTATAAAACAATTATTGAATACTTATTTATTAGTATTAATAATTCAACTGATTTCCAACTCCAAATGAATATTTTAGAGTTCCGTATTAAGGCGACAAACGGAACCCCGTTTATGTACACTGAATATCGGTGTGTCTGTTTATTACAGGGCTCGATCTCTTTAACAAAAATAGGTAGTTTTCTTTTCAAATTGAGCCCAGTTACAGAAAAGTGATATAATTTTGCTGTTTACATTTCAAACGTGATTTTACGTAGATATCTACTGTTTTGACCATATACACAAAGATCTGGCTACGACTATGTTAATGTGCAACGTTCACTAAGCTGATAAATATATTTCTATATGTAATTTAAAGCACGTCTCCATTGACCTATCTTGCTGTTTCCGTAATCCACCGCAAGATATCCCGCCAATGCTTTCTGGTTTGAGCTTTCGAATCTGTTGACTATTTATAGATATACCTATTCAAGATTAATCTTATACATTTTTAACAGAAGTTCGTGAACTAAGAAAATATATTATTGACTTTAATACTTTTAACATGTGCCTCGTGGTTAGAAAATTACAAAATTCCATTATAAAACTAAGAGTTTACAGAAAAGAGTAAAAACTTATTTTTATGACGCATGTTTTATAATCGAAATCGGACAGCTATATTATTATTTTACTGGAGAGGTAAATGCGTAAAAGCATAAAATACCTACAGGCTACAAGGCCCCGAAAGCGAAATAAAATAAAACAAGGAATCCAGGTCACAATCCGACACTTTAAGGGTGCGGTTCCACTGAGGCGGAGCGGAGCGGAGCAGTGCGCGAATCACATGGCTTGAAATTCGCACGAGGCGCAATGAGCTGGGATTTCAAGCCATGTGATTGGTGAATCGCGCACTGCTCCGCTCCGCTCCGCCTCAGTGGAACCGCACCCTAAAGGTCGTTGTGATGTACGTGTTTTGCTACTGTACTCAAACTCCGGAAATAAAATATAACAATACAACAGAGCAAGAACGTATTCTGGTCTATCGGTTTGATCTTGATAAAATAGGCAACACTGCCTAGACGATGCATCTTTTTGCAGGGTTGACACAATCATCGGTGAAATAATTTTAAGTGAAATAAATAATCCTATTAATATTATAAATGTGAAAGTTTGTGTATTTGTTTGTTTGTTTGTTTGTTACTCCTTCACGCAAAAACTACTGAACCGATTTTCATGAAATTTGGCACACACATAGAGGGCAACTTAGATTAACATATAGGATATTTTTTATCCCAGAAATCCCGCGGGATCGGAATTTACGCGGGAAAACCTTCTTCACGTATGGGGTATAAATAGCTTTGTTACTCCTTCACGCAAAAACTACTGAACCGATTTTCATGAAATTTGGCACACACATAGAGGGCAACTTAGATTAACATATAGGATATTTTTTATCCCAGAAATCCCGCGGGATCGGAATTTACGCGGGAAAACCTTCTTCACGTATGGGGTATAAATAGCTTCTAAACAAACATTAATATAAAACTAACAAACATTAATATAAAACTAACAAGTCTGTCTTCCCGGAAATCCCGCGGGATCTGGAGTTACGCGGAATAAACTCCTGCGCGTACGAAGTAGCGGGCACACGCATAGAGGGCAACTTAGATTAACATATAGGATATTTTTTATCCCAGAAATCCCGCGGGATCGGAATTTACGCGGGAAAACCTTCTTCGCGTATGGGGTATAAATAGCTTCTAAACAAACATTAATATAAAACTAACAAACATTAATATAAAACTAACAAGTCTGTCTTCCCGGAAATCCCGCGGGATCTGGAGTTACGCGGAATAAACTCCTGCGCGTACGAAGTAGCGGGCACACACAAAGAGGGCAACTTAGATTAACATATAGGATATTTTCAGAAATCCCGCGGGATCGGAATTTACGCGGGAAAACCTTCTTCGCGTATGGGGTATAAATAGCTTCTAAACAAACATTAATATAAAACTAACAAGTCTGTCTTCCTGGAAATCCCGCGGGATCTGAAGTTACGCGGAATAAACTCCTGCGCGTACGAAGTAGCGGGCACACACATAGTATTATAAATGCGAAAGTCTGTCTGTGACGTTTTCACGACTAAACCACCAGTCCGATTTGGATGAAATTCGGAATGAAAATATTTGAAGACCCAGAGTCACACATAGGCTAATTTTTTTTAAAAAATCAACCCCTAAAGGCTTGAAATAGGGGATGAAAGTTTGTATGAAAACAACGATTTTGATGAATTTTCCCAGGAAGATAGTTGATGACGTACTTTCTCCCCCACTTCCCCGGTTCGCGATATAAACGAATTCCACGCGGGCGAAGCCGCGGGCAAAAGCTAGTGGTTCTTTTAATAATGCTTCAATGCAAGATAACGGGGCGCCTTCCATACTGCAAACACTTTCTCCGTTTTTAACTCTACCAAGGTAAACAGACAACGAATGTAACGTCGTTACTTTCGCCCGTGAATTAAATAGTAGTAAAGTTACCGATGTGTTGCAAACTATAAAGAACTAGGAAAACTCAAAATATTACTGGTTTTTCAGAAATGTGACCGAAGCACATAAACATTTTATGGTTTACTTAAGGAGTTTAATAGGTAGGCTCGTAATAAATACCCTACCACCCCTTATTTGTATCATACATTGGGATTAAACTGGGTGGTACTAAGCTTAACGATCCCTGAGAGGGTAAGACTGTCCACCATAACTGCGTCTTATGGTGTAACTGTTACTTATGGTGCACTAATAAATGTAATGTGTCACATTTGAGATATTGAAATATCAGTCAACAAAATATACTAAATAAATTAACTTTAATCAGGTATGAACTTGAAACCCATCCGGGTTCGCATTGGAAAACTTGATTCTTTAGTGAAAAAGAAGTAACTCTCCAAAAGTTTCATTTTTCAAACGTTTTACGACTTATTTATATTGATTTTGAGTTAGTTAAATATCTACAAAGTTATGCTTGCAATAGTTGCGTTTAATTAGTTAGTATGAGAAGTTTTCTCGATAGGAAAAAAAATTAAAGTTAGGTCCAAATAGTTATGGTTTTCAAGTTTACTACAAAAGTTTTAGTAATTATTTGATGAAATTATTTTTAAACCATAGTAAATAATCAAAGCTAAATTTTCATAAGAATGAAAAACTCAAAAACCGAAACAGTTTTCAAATAAAAAATTAAAATGCAATTGGCACTTACGTCAATAATATTAAAGCTAAAAATAGAACATTGCTATCTCACTATTTGCCTATAAATGAAATCATTCCATCTCTGTTTTTGAGCTCCGCTCGTTCGGTTTTACATTTTCAGTTGTTGCCCCTTAAGCAGCGGTTCCTAAAAATTTAAAGCTACAAATACTTTATTCTGTTATTTATTATGTTCTGATTACCTAAATTAAATGATGAAGAGAAAAATACCTATTTAAAATGAAAGTACAAACCTTTTAGTTTATATTTTTAAAGAAATTTCTTAGAAAAAGGAAACTCTACTCCTCCAACAAGAGACGTACTTTGCGTAGGTATACCCCTATATACCTCCGAGATAAAACGTAATTTCTACTTCATAATACGTAAATATAGCTACTTAGTTGTTGTGCTAAAGATCAGTGACCTTCTTATTGGGTTCCTTTGCTCCAATAGTATCCTTTGACCAATAGTAGCTCTCTGCTATATGCTATGCATTCTCCTCATCATTGAGAAAGTCTAGAGCTTATTTCACAACGTTGGTCCAGTGTTTATAAGTGAAGAGGTTTGTTACGAATCCAAGTATTAGAAGTTGTTATGCCACCCGAAGCTTCATAGTTTGGCGCAATATGGGGTATCTTTGGTGTCCTAGGAAATCCCCGACTAAGTTTCTTTTTTATTGATATGGATATAGTCTATAAGCATGTTAATTATCTTGTGTGACATATTTACTGAACCATCAATAAGCGTACATCTACAACCAACCTCATAATAAAACTTCACAGCTCTATTTGAGATCGGCGCGTTTTGAATCTAAAGACTTACTTATTGAACCATTTCATTTGTAAACGTCGCTGGTTCAGACACCCTTTTTGAATAATAATAATTTTCACCCATGAAATTAAGCCCTTACAATACAATTCTATTACCAAAGTTATCCACAGTCACTCAAGTACTTTCATCCTTATAAAAAGTTGAACAACACAAAGTTATAACATAATAACGGATTTCCTGTAACACCGCAACTTGGTGCGTATTCTCCGGGTGTAAAGGTGTTTAATGCTACGTATGAACATTATAATAAAAGACCTAAGCGCTATTGCGCGCCTTCTCTGTTCCGTGTTTCAGCAATTCCGACTAAAATACGAGGTCATTGTTGGTGGCACCGTCGGCGTTGGAGCATAGGGGTGGGGCCTGAGGGGGGCGGCACCAGCCTCTACTCGAGAGAGGAACAGCTAACCTATTATACTATGCAAGAGAGAAATAGGACGCTTGTGTCTAGTTCTGTTTAAGTAATTGTGTTTCATCTCCTAACATGATTCTTTTTAGTTTCTCAGTTAAATTACTCGTACCTATGTTATGAAGGAACTCGAAACTCATAAACGCTCTAGTGTCAAACATAAATGTCGCGCAGAGAACACTCCTGAGAATTTCGAATAATAATGTCACCCGCAGTCGCATTGGGATAATTACTCCGCTCTGTTATTCATATTTCGATTTCCTTTTCTCATCAATTCCTGAACAACGGTGACCGTGATTTTGCCTACATTTCCTCGCAAATACGACAGAATGTATGGCAACATGAAATATGAAATTCAGTCACGTAGCATTGTAATGTTGTTTTTAAAATATTCATAATAACGTTCCTTTTGTGTCCGCACTGGTTATGGCGGCAGTAATCACGGAAAAGATAGTATCGTATCAAAACTTTTAATGCGCTACATAAATTGCAGAGCGTAAAAAACAAAATAAAACTTTGTATGGAACTTAAATGGCGTGCATTGGGAATATTTTTTGTGAAATTGTTTTCGCGTGATAGTATAGTAAAAATATTATAAGCAGTTTTGAATACGTGGTATTGGGTGGCAATTGTTTTTGATTCTTTTTAGGGTTCCGTACCCAAAGGGTAAAACGGGACCCTATTACTGAGACTTCGCTTTCCGTCCGTCCGTCCGTCCGTCCGTCCGTCTGTCACGACTCTCATCTCGGTATCTCATGAACCGTAATAGTTACAAAGTTGAAATTTTCACTGATGATGTATTTCTGTTGCCGCTACAACAACAAATACTAAAAAACTGAATAAAATAAATATTTAAGTGGGTGCCCATACTGCGACGACGCTTCCGACGCTTTTAGTTACTTTTCGGTCCAAGAGATGGCTTTGCTTGTGGCTAATATGTGGCTACAAAAACTAAAGTAAATATTTAAGTGAGGTTTTCATACAACAGACCAGATTATTTTGGCGTTTTTATACATAATGGTACGGAACCCTTCGTGCGCGAATCCAACTCGCACTTGGCCGGTTTTTTTATTGTTAATTGTGAACTTCGTGTACCCAATGTCAGTAATTAGACGGTAACTTTAAAAGGGTAATTTTAATAACAAGGGAAACTGGGCTCAATCCACAGAAATAAGATGTAGGTACACCTGTATAATACAAAATACTGTATAGATGTAGACACAGATGTACAATGTACATTTACACCCACTACATGATTATAAATATTTATTATCGTATACATAGTTGTAAAAGAACTAGGCTACATAGTGGTAAAAGAATTGAATCGATATACTGAACCATCTAGAAATAAGCGTCTATTTAAAGCATATCAGGTTATTACCCCCGCGGGACTTGTAAGCCATGTCAGACGAATAGTTTTTGATTAGGTATTTCTTTAGAAAAATATCGATATATTTTCAACAATTTCTATTGAAGATCATTAGCAATAATGGAAGATTCTTATTTCAAATAGATATTAATAATATCAAGTTCAGTTCTAAGTTATATTGAAATTTTTATCCTTGATAGGTTTTTATGTAGACACTCGCACCCTATAGATTTCTGCTCATTTTTAATGTTTCTACTTATAGAGAAGTCAGTTGTTGTTTTATATACTAGAAACTCGGAAGTACATGCATGAGTTCAACCTCTGTGCTTTCCGTGTTTTGTGGTTTTGTTGAAAACTTCTCTAATTGTGAGTGGAAGCCTTGTAATCGATTTGGTTGTTTTAGATTAAGACCATAGTAAGGCGAACAAAAACGACAAACTGGCTTAGGAGTTGTGCAAATAATTCTTTAAACATAAAAATCAATAGGAACTTCGAAATAACACATAATACACATAATTCAATTCTATAATAAATTCAATTCATTAATAGATTCAAATAATAAATATTGCATTACAGAAGAAAAAGGAACGCACTCCGCTTAATTAATCAAAAACGTCATACTCACAGCTATTGCGACGTTTATTACTTTTCAAAATGTCTGAAACTTGGTAACAGTATTTGCTTTTGCTGAAATCTTACTCGTTCGCCCATTTCATCTGTCAGCGCATACTTAACTTTACGACACAATTACTCAAAGTGCGGACTTTTTCTGAAAATAACATTTTGAATAACTGTGGTTGTTAAATTTTTTAATTAAATTGAATACATTAGCAAGTTTTGTAGTACAATATTGTCGCAAGTCCTCCACGCTGGCTACGCGTAGATTGGCAGACCTGCCACACTTTTGAGATAATTGTGAACATGTGCAGGTTATGATAATAAATGTAATACGCACATAATTTTTAAATTAGATGTGTGTACAGGATTCATTCCAAGGTAGGTAGGTACGTACTCCTTTTACAGATTTTTTTTAACTAATTGGATATTACCACTTTTAAAATAATTGCTTATTAAATTCAGTAATAAATCGTATTACGTACTGTGTACATACTCACATGTATTGAACCGAAATACCAGGACCAGGACAGATTTAGATGATACTTAGCGTATTTTAACCGTGAATGTTTAACTTAGAATATTTGATTCTGACAAATAAATATGTTTCCAAAAACAATAGTTTTGATATAGCCAAAGCGCTTAACAACAAGTAAGTTTTTCTAATTCATATTCTACATATAAGTATAAATATTATAAAACTGTTACTGATCGCATGTTTGTGCACGCTAATCTCAGAAATGGCAGAACGGATTTTTATGGGACTTTCACTGGAAGATAGAGGAGGCTGTGGAGCAGCAACAAATAGGCTACTTTTTATCCCGGAGCTCTCGCGGGATGGGGATTCACGCGGGAAAAACTCCTATGCGCGAACGAAGTCGCGGGCACGGGGCAAAACTAGTTGAAATATAAGAGACGACAGCTGAAACGAAAAAAACGAGCAAGTATGATATTTATTAAAAGTCTGCTAAAAATTAATAACCAGTAGGTACGTCCCGTACCTATCTCGGTTGTAAGTGCTATTTGTTAGGTGCAAGTTTTTCAATGCGAGGGTTACAGCCTGCATTTATTAATGCCACGGAATAACGGGGCCTTACATTACGCGAACTCAGAAAATATTGTGTTTATAAAAATACATCCTACTCATACATTAATAATTACGTCCATCAATTATTATGAGGTAATTAATATTATACAATATTGGAAGGTCATTAATGGTGTTACTAACAGTTGAGAGTAGCTGAGGCTGGCTATCACAAATACTTATAGTCTTTGCTTAAATCCTCATACCTATGTAGGTACTAACAAAGAACGAACCATCTGCTTACTGAACTAATCATCCTAGTTCCATCTTGAGTCTTGTTTTAGGTCAGTCACAGTTGTCATGGATGGCAGCGGAAGAGTGATGCAGCAGACGTTTACTGCTTTCACTATATTTAAAAAAAATCCATGAATTCTAGGCAACGAGGAATATTTTAAACAACGCCTCACAGCTTGTTGGAATCAGCTATCTAGCTTGACCATTTTATCCAAACAACTTAAGTTTGGGCAGAATACTTGCGAATCAGTATTTATTCTTCTACTCTTAACCGACTTCAAAAAAGAAGGTTCTCAATTCGACCGTATACATTATAATTCTGTTTTTGTTTGAAAGTCCAATAATATATTTAAGACACCAGGTTCTAATCATCATAGAGAAAGCAAGGGTAACTTTCGAAAATTGTAGGAGCAAATAATGCGTTTGTTAATGTTTACATTATGTATTTTAAAGGACTACAATTTAATGTAAGTCTGGAATTGATCTAATAATGGAGCCTAGAGACAGTCGAGGGAACTCCTCAACAACTTCCAGCAGTTACCTTGTGTTTGGGCTTGATTACGAGAACCATACACCTGGATGGGTTGATTTGAGGGCCATCTGCAGAGTAGTTTTTGAATTATCCTGGTTAGTCAATGTTAAAGTCGGTTATTTCTTTTTTATAAGATTTTGGTGTTACTGTGCGTAGTCGTCAGTGATCACTTACCTGCAGATAGCCTGTCTACTCGTTTGTCAACTTTTTACATAAAATAAAATATGTTATAGGTATACAAATGGAATCTCCGTAGAATAAGAATCAATGGACACCAAGTCGCATTCAATATTGTTTAATTATTTAATTAACAGTATAAACGTGGCCAAGGCATTCCTACATAATCTCAATTAGAATTACGGGTAATTGAAATAAGGTACAAAATTACTAAGAATGATCGTTTAATTTACCAGATACGTTGACCCTAATATCCTTCTTAGCAAAATAAAAAGGTTGAGTATGCCGTTGACAGTTGTATTAGCCACCGGTTAACCGGACAAATAAATGTTGTATGATTTATTGAATATCCTTCTAATAGGGTACCATTGTTTTACTTACTGAACATGTCAATAATATTAAAGAGCCTTAGATATCTTAGTCCCTCAAATAAATTCAATACAGTAAATTGAAGACCTTGAAGAGTAAAAGCCTGCCTGTCGGCTTCTTGTTCGATAAATGAAAGACAGCAAAAAATAAAATATGTTATGAAAGCTTCTCTTTCATATTAAAAAGTATCGACCATTATCATTTTCTTTGCAGACATTCTATGGAATAAGTTGCTACATAAATGGACAATTCGCAAAGGGATTACATTTGAAGAGACGAAAATGACCCCGGCAAGAACGCTCTACCTTTTTTCGAAAGGTACTCTTCCAAGAGAAATATTAATCTGTATAACTCTTAATACATTAACCATCTCTGGTAATAATCCCAAAAAGAAGAGGCACAGGAACCTGGGCTCTAATTTTCCTCAATACATTTTGACTCGACGATGGCGCAATGATGGTAGTTATTTGGGCAGGATACCCTGTCCTACATGTGTTTCGTGGAATATAAAACGAGACAAATACGTCAGAGCATCACAATGTCGGATGTCCAATTTATACGAGGAACAGTTGCCAGACATGAAACATCTGTTTCGTCCATCCTGGAATACTATGGGTATTATAAATTGGCAATTTTCTAAGTGTGTCAAACAAAACACTTTAATAAAGACAAACTACTTAAAGAGCAGCATTTTAGTATAATGATAAAAACCGGGAAGTTTAAAATTAATATCAGAATTAGAAGAAGTTAAATAAATTAAATACTTACATGAAAGTATTTCAAGAAAAGTTTCCCAAATAAAATTGGGAAGTAGGCAGAAAGATAATGCTATCTTCTTCTTGATCCACTTTGTAATAATGTTATAAATGTATTTAATAAAAACGATTTTTTTGGCCGATGCCAAGTGCGAGTTAGACTCGTGCACCAAGAGTTCCGAAATTTAAGGTTTTTGGAATTTTTCTTTCACATGTGCTATCATACATTGCTTCATACCAAATTTCAAGATCTTAGGTGGACTGGAAGTACCCTTCAGGTTATGATTCCCTTGCGAGTAGTTGCGAGTTTTATAATTTTGCGGGATAAACGGCTGTATGTTTCGATTTCGTTGTGTAAAAATCAAACTTCTAAGTTTATTTTTACACAGCTCAAAAAGACAATAGAATTGACTATTTGATATAAATTTCAGCTTGATACCTCCTCCACGCGTTGCTGAGAAAAGGGGTCTTGATAGACGGATGGACGGACAACAAAGTGATCCTATAAGGGTTCAGTTTTTTCCTTTCGAGGTATGGAATCCTAAAAATTAATATGTACTTGCAACATTTTTAAATAATACGCCAACTACGAGTATAGTTCAATAATTACGTCATGAATTGATAAGACCAATGAAATTCATACGAAAACTTAACGCTCGTATATACGGAGATAAAGTCTATATACAGCTAAAAATACATCTTAGATCCTCGTATAAAACCACAAGATATGATGACACGGGTCATCAACAAATCAAAGGTCTAGGAGCAAATTGAGGGTCAGTCGTACTGTAGATAGTAAAGAATCTATACAGAGCCCTCTCTACGGCTATCGGATTACGATTTGGTTCGGGTCAAGCGTGCTTTCGTAGTCATTGATGTGATTCCCACAATTTAGCTGTCATAATATCTGTGATGAAGATAGCTACAAAACTCATCATGGATTGCGTTAAGAAAATTTACACCTTTAAGGACCTTGGTTTCATTAAGGCACTTCTCACACAACGCTATTTATCAGCTACGCGACTGCAACGCAATCCAAAATTTGTATGTATCTGACACTTTTCACTGACAGGAGTTTCATCGTAGATGCGTCTCCTGTCAGTTGCAGTCGCGTAGCTCATAAATAGCGTTGTGTGAGAAGTGCCTTAGATTTTCGATCTTAGAAATTTCCAGTAGTTTTTTTAAATTATTATTACATGAAATCCAAAAAACGATGACCCATGCTGCCTGATGGCCTTCAATAACGGACATCAGTAACATAGACATCATTGATGAGTTGTAGCTCGAGGAAGAGGAAAAAAGAAAATAATAAAAATGGTTTTGATGGTAACAATTATTGTACAAATATTTTTCTGAGTACTGGATTAAGAGTTAGTATCGTGGAACAAGACAGCTTCTCAAAATTAAAAAAACGAATTCAGGGAGAAAGAAAGGTAAGAGAAAAAGATGAAAAAAAATTAGTATTTTGAGAAACGCCCACAAAGTCATCGACAGCGGGTTAAGGGACTAATAATGCTTAATTATGTATTATGAAATTAAATGTTTACATAATATTATAGGAAATGTGTAGGAGTAATGTCTATAACTCAACCCTTTACCGGTTCCCTACAGGGCATTGGTCTCTCCGCATAATAATTCAGGAGGCATGAGGCAGATGACTCGTAATGCAGATTGAAATAAGCAAAGTATTATAATTGACTACCTATTCCAAGATATTTAGTAAATAATTGCAGCAAAATTATTTAATTATTATTCTAATAACCTTACATCTATTCATATAAAAATATAGACAACGATAAGCTTTTGAAATCTTTAAGGTCAAATACACCTAACTCAATTAACCAGCCCAACGCACAATAGACTCCAAAATATAAATAACAATGCGGCCACATTTTAACCAATTTCTCAGAAATAGCAGCAATCTATAGACCATTACATTTTACAAAAGAGTTCACCTTCGCTTTTATTCTCATTCAGTAGGTACATCACCGGTGTCGGGGTATATTAAATTACTGAACTCGATTCCATTCCACGTATTTCAATGGCTCGGAACAAAAGACTTCTTAGTAACTCCGTCACCTTCCTTTAATATGAAGTTTATGAAACGGAATAATATTGATAGGAATATTATATAGATATAGTACATAAATTATATGTAGGTATTATTTAATAGTAGATTGTATAACGAGGGAGCAAAGTAATATTTTTACGGCGAGGGCGCTTTTTTCAAAGTATGTCGCCCGAGCCAAAAATATTTGCTCCCGAGTGATACACTCTACTTTTCATCCCCCCTATGAAAAAATAAAAGGCGCATTCAGGAATAAAATTCAGGAATAATACTGTCACATTCACTAAACTAACTAAACTGACAAAACCGACTAACCCGTCTAACCCGACTTACCCGACTAACCCGACTAACCCGACTAACCCGACTAAACCAACTAAACTAATTAAACTAACTAAAGAACTCATTTTTCAAAACAAAACCATGAATTTCTAACAATCCGAACTGAATTTACTTTTCCTCTCCGTTATTTAAATAACGGGAAGGAAAAGTTATATGAAAATTCATTCCCGCCCGCTAAATAGAAAACACCAACTTTGGATCCCCTTAAGACCGAACCAAGTCGTCTTTTTCGAATAGGTGGGATGAAAATATATTTATTTACTTAAAATAATATTGTAAAGAAGTTTATTTGGTTGTCTGATTGTCTGTGTCTTTTAAAGGTGTCTTCACTGGAAGACAGAAGGAGTTAACTCCTTCCCGCGGGATCCCGCGGGATCAGGTTATAAGTGAAAAAAAAAACTCTTACGCAGTTGCGAGCACAGCTAGTAGGTGCATAATATAATTACTAAGTAGCTATAGAATTCAATCAAAAGTTTCTAGAATCGCAAAAGAAATAATAAATCATTGAAAAGATGACTGACGAAATGAAATGGGTGAAATGAAATATTATTAGAAGTTGATTCTTACAAACACTTTTCGATTTTATGGATTAAGAGATAAAAAACTACAGTCTTGTTTATAGAGGGTAGATAGCTAAAGCAATTATTTGGATTTAAGCTCCCTCAACCCCGAACAAGATTCTTCGAATAAAATATCAGCGTCGTTCCATGTAGCTTTTTGCCACTTTTTAGTATAACAAAAGATTATTTTAACCTTTTTTTGGGTGTCTGTAGTAGTTACTTATAGAATATGTAGGTATTATTCTTTACCTAACAAATATTTAACCCGCCGTTGGTGTCCTATATGTCTGTGAGACCGGGTTTTTAGAAAAACACAAATATTTTTTACACCGTTCATCGAATTGCATTGGGTTTTCGAGTAGCTGCCTTATTGCACGCCCCCTACCACCAGTCTACACCACGACAACGACGAGGGCCCACTTCACTGAATTTTGGTGAAAACCCGGTCTGTGAGACCGGCGTCACCAACGAAGTAAGTCAAATGGTTATTCTATATTTTTTATTTTATTTATTTATGCAGGTCTGTGATTGTTATTTATTGTGTAATTGTACGATTTTATGATAAGTAAGCATTTAGCCTAATGTTATCGATATTTTCGCGTTGGTTAACACATTGTAAGCTTTGTTTCAGTATGTCCTTACGAAAATGACCTGCGACGCCTCGAGGCTCTTCAGCAAGAAAAAATGTCTGATGAGGACAGCTTGCAAGTGTAATTGGAAAGTGGATCCGGAAGTGATATTAAACCAAGCCACAAATTTAAAAAATATTTATGCCTTGAGCATCTGATACGAAGTTTTTTGGCTGTTGACGATGTCTAATTTTGCAATTATATATTTTTTTTTTATTGTCTAGAAATTATACCATTTATGTTTCTTTATTTCATGTTTCCAATGTCATAAGACTGACTAAGGTTGATTTTGTTATATATGTCAAATATTGTTGCCATATTTGTTAGCCAAAAAATATTTGGTAAAATGTCACATAATTTTACTGCATCCAAAGATATCGGTCTAATACTAATAAAATAGATCTGATTCATGTTTATTCATATATTTTATTGAAAAGAGATGTCTTATTATTGTACCCTTACCAATTAAAAGTAATATAAACAATACATTTTTGAAAAACACGTAGTTAAAAAACCCGGTCTGTGAGACCGGGGTCACCAACGGTGTAAGTCAAATTCACGTCACCAATGGCGGGTTAAAAACAATTAATTCTTTATATATTTTTTCAAATACTATTTCCTACTTCACTTAAATCTCGTAAAAACGAAGGAGATAGAGCAATGAAACCGCCCAAAATTGTACATTGGTAGGTAGGCATTTTTATACAAAATAAGCAAGTGTTGCTTATTTTGTATAAAAATAACATGCATTGTGTAAAAATGTATGAAATTATCTAAAGGACATTTAAACCTTCGTCAAAATCCATTGCGTAGTTTAAAAGATCTTACTGTACACACTGGAAAACCGATTTTGTTGTATACTTTGTAAAGATTGTAGAATGGAAGAGTAGTAAATCTGTTAACATTGCACAGAACATAAACCTTCTCTATAAATTTTACAACTTTTATATAATAAAACTCTTTGTCCTGACTGATCGTTCATCACTCTACTGAAGTTAAAAGCTTTAAATTCTGACAGTAGGTAGGTACCTTTCATGACGGAGAAGTTCGTTATGTTTTTGACTTTGTATGATTTCCCGTAATTTTTAACATAAGTTCGTGAGAAATTAATTGATGAACATTTATGTTTATTGGATTTTTTCAACTTAATTGACGTAGTTTTTTTCGAACTTAGTTTCTATATCTTTTTTACCATAAATATTCTTTGAATTGTGGTTTTAAATAAAATAACTTATACCCTTCATACGTAGGTACCTACGTACCCGTACTACGTGCCTTCTTCATACATACATACACAGTCAACGATTAACCAATGCATATAACATACAACAAACTAATTCCAAAAACTCGCGCATTGTCCTTCAAATTATTGGCACGTTGAATATACCACGGCAATGTTAACTTTTATTAATAGTTATTCAATTATAATGTAAATAATAATCTGAATACTTATAATAATTCCATAATTATTTGCACTTATTATTAAAACAATAAATAATTGTACAAGAAATCGTAAAATAGTAGTTCTATGGCAGGCGCCTCTGTCCAATGAAATAACAAATAAAATAAGACAGCTAGTCTACGTGTTTCTGCTGACTGGAACAAAGCAAAGGAAATACCTTCCCTGTCAACAGTTGCACACCAGCGCACATGTACGAGTAATATCTCCTGTGACCTCGTTTAGCGATGCTTTATTAATATGAGACGCAGGACTCACAGCGGATCGTGAATAGATATCTCGTTTTGCCGGGTATATATAAATGTTTTCTTACACAAGCATACGATTTCAATGTAGGTAACTGCTACAGCCTATTGACAACTGAAATAAGATGTATCAATTTATCTTTCAAGGCTATATCTGGGGGCACGGTCGTGCCCCCGCCAAGACGAACTAAGTGAAGCACTAGGGCACTATTTATACCTACTTTTTCTCGAAATGCTTCGTTTTTGTACCCTCATAACTTTGGTTCCCGATATACTACACACACTAGACAGTTCAAATTCTGTAAATGTTCAAATGTCTGTGTGTGTAGGTATGTAAAGTTTTTGCTTGTTGAGTTTGGACATGTAGAGTTAAAAGCTTGAAAGTTGCCTCGTCTGGTCTATATGTAAAACTACGCCTACTAAAATTTTCTTCAAAAATACATTATGTAATAAATAAATTGATCGTAAACCTACATAGTATTAAGCTTTATTGAATGAAAATGAAACGTTGACTTCCAGCGAAGTGAACGTACTATGAAATCATGACAGCTTCGACTGCCGTTGGAAGCCAATGGGAACGAAGTTCAAAGTAATCTGAAGAATCTAATAAATTAAAACAAGGAAAGAAAGTGGATTTATTACAAATAATTGCACCTAAACATTCACGAAAATTAAAATAAAACTTAAATGAAAGACACAACTTTGAATAGGCAACAATTATCAAGAAATTTTCAATTTACTTGATTTGAGTCGTTGGAAATATGGAAGTAGTACCTACCTACATCCCACTTAAAACAAAATGTATTACCTGTGTTCACAGTTTAATTTAGATTGTAAGTAAAATTTACTTACGGCATTTTAAATTCTCATCATTACTATCTGCAATGTATTTTAATCACAGGGGCGGAAAGCTGGGATTTGTGTGGGATGCAATTAAAACAAATTCAATATCGAACGTGACCGCAGTATAGCTGTCCGAGGGCAGATAGCACTGATCTTCCGCTATGTCTATGTCGTTAAAGTGGAAAAAAGTAAATACATTACAGTTCCAATAAACAAATCGTGTATAAAAAATATAAAAATTAATTATAGACCAGAATCTTTTTCCAAGTACTTGAGAAAATTCAATATCCCTGGCTATAGGTATAAATTATAAATTCAACTCCATACTTTTCATATACATCCATAGCAATTTACAGTTAGGTTTAGAAGTGCCAATAACCCTTGTAGAAAAATAATTTTATCACGACGAGTTATTCTTTCGCTTGAACGCAAAATTTAATATGGAACGTGTAGTTCAGTTCATTCGTTTGCGAGATAGACAAGGCAATACAGTCGTAAAACTATAAAGGATGATGAATAAATTTCTTATCTTGTTTTCTTTGAGAAAAACGTAGTTTTACCGCGGTAAGTACGTGTTTATTCTATATATAATAAATAAAATTACGTTCATAACATCAATTAGTTTTTGAATTGAAACATATATCTATACTCAATGCTGCAAAGTTTGAAGGTCTAAAATATTATGTAAAATATATAAACCCTTAGGTAAAATATGTCCACGCGTGGCAGTCACGCCTTGGCAACTAATATACCAGGGTAATTACGAACAGGTGAAATAACCTGAAGCCAAATTCAGAATACGTTGAAACGTGTTATGTTAGGTAGGTACTTAAGTTTTTATTAGACATAATTATACTGTGACCTTAATAATATTTTAGAACAAATAACTTCGTACAATTAGGATCGAACTTCACTTACAAGTAAGTTCGTTTAACCGTGTAATAATATTCTAGTAGTATCAGCTGAACTCGCACACAATTAAAAGCGTTTGCAGCAAATTAAAACAACACACGATATACGGAAAATTCTTAAATTCTTCCTACTTGTAAGTGGCGAATTATGCTTATTTTAAAACGGAGCGTTTTATTTCGCATTCTGCTGAAACATGAAAATACTGGAAACTGCACGACACTCAACTTTAATGAATTAAGATTTAAGCTTTACAAATTTATTATGTACCTACCTGAAGTCATTAATTTGAAACATGAGAGCGGTAATATTAAATGGAAGTAAGCAAATATGACGAGGGGTTTAAAAGTTACTATGGGTTTACAGAATAAATTAAACTGCGTTTTAAGCACTGTGACTTAATAGGTCCTTAGTAATCCCGAGCAAAATAATAAAACGCGTTAATATTATGATTTTTAAACTTATCTAAAGCCAATGAGGGTCGCCGTTTTTGTACTCACCAGTTGGCGTCACGTATAGATGTAGCATACACTGATAGTTATATAATAAAGCTATGGCGTCACCGGCGAGTGAGGTCCTCCTGTCAAAGCCCACCCATACATAAACAGTGACAAGTGATATTCAGACAAGTGAGAAGTGACAGTGCCACAAACTTATCTGACCCGGTGGCCAAAATTGGAACTAATGCAAATGTTATACTGTTGTCAGACAAAGACAAAGACAGTAGCGCCCTTCTTACCGGGTCAGATAAGTTTGTGGCACTGACAGCCAGACCTCACTCTACACTAGCGCCTCTAGCGGCGAATTCACACGCCTTTACCCTCATTAAGGTAAAGACATAACAGGAAGGTGAGAAGGTACAGTTTATGTGTAGACGAAAAAACATTTACCCGACTGCGTCAGAAGGAGGGTTATGTTTTTCGAGTGTATGTATGTATGTTTGTATGTATGTCCATTTATTTGTGTGGCCCCACAGCCCAAACGGTTCAACGAATTTCTACATATGAGGTATCGTTGAATTCGTCAGAACTGTGGAAGTGTCACAGGCTATATGAATTTTCAAAATGGCGCCCGAAAGTGGAAGAAAAAGAGGGGATAATCTTGAATTTTTTTCTTATCTTAGCAATATGGGTATCAAATGAAAGATCGTGAAAAGCTTTTTTATAAAAGGTACTGCAGGCGGGGACAAATAATACTGTTACCTACGGGTAAAAAAAGATTTATCGCAAATAGATACTACGTTTGTCATCGCATGCGGCAGCATGAAGTATTTTATGTTGATATTGTGACACTTGTTTTTTCTTTTGAGTTCTTTTGTAAGCAGTCGGGTTTTTTGTTTTTATAATTTTAATCTTTTTTTCTGTATACTATATCTGTATTTTTGTATCACGCAAAAACTACTGAATAAATTTTGATGTGGTTTTAGAAGTTTCATTGCTAGAGGTCTATCTTATACACGTGTGTATGTTTTATCCTAATACGCCTCTTAAACCCTGAGGTATAAATAAATAATATACCTACGTATACGTTGCAGGACCATCCCTGCTAAGTTAGCTAATTATTTCTTATCATGGTAAACACGTCCTTTGATGTATGTATGCCTGACATTTTATTTGAGAAAGCTTCAATAAAAATAGTTTCTATAAAACTTGTATGTTTGCGAAACAAAATATAATTTAGTTGATATAAACCTTCCATGTTACAAACTGTGCTATTAATTGTCCAAATTCAGCGTAATCGAATCCGCTGAAAGGCTGCTGTTTTACTGAAAATTACGACCCTGCAGCCCAATAATTATTTATTGGTAACCCTGCCTACAAAGCGAGGGATTCAATTCCCGGTCGATGTGGATATGTATGTAATAGATAAATGTGAATATAAATATAAAAGCCTTCCGTTACAGAGTGCCTGAGTGATTGAGTGACTAACAGACACAGCATAGCCGAAACTACGGAACGGACGAAGTTGCAATTTGGCATGTTGGTTGTACCGTAACGAGTGTAAGGGATAAAGAGAGATTTTTTGGAAATTCTCCTCAAAAGGGATAAAGAGCGGGATAAACTAACAAAAATCTACGTGGACGAAATCGTGCGGGAAAGTTAGTGTCGTTGAAAATGATATCTTATTTGTAATTTTGTATTGTCCATGCCATCCGCGACACAGGGACTTCTACATAGTAAGGGGATATGAGCGTGAGCGTTTATTTTTTACGAGCACACCGCCCTCGCTTCGCGTCGGGAAACCTATTCCTCACGTTTACACATAATATTTGTACACAAATACACAATGCGTCCGTAACGCCATCTGCAGATTTTTTGATTAAAACCTATTTTCTCGTGGAAATAAAACATTTATCAGTGAAAACCTTTACCACTTTCTAGCCCAGCAATTCCGGCATCTATTTCCGATTGCAGCTTCGTCAGCCTGAGGTATAGGTCGCGTCATGTAAAAAAAACGCTAGCGGTCAAGCTGCGCATTAGGCGATTCATCATCTTTCTCTCTCTTTGGTGGTTTGGTCTCTTTAGTTTGTTTTTAATGTACCAATAAAGAATTAAATATACGAAACCATGAGCAATAGACAAATAAAACTTATAGTACTTTCGTGCGCGAGTGTATTCATGCACAAACATACTCCCTCCACTTTCTTCCAGCGTTCTTTTTACATGACGCGACCTATACTAACAACGATAAAAACCATAAATATGATCCCATAGGAACGTATCACAACGAATAAAATATACTAGGTATGTCCCAGTCCAAGTGAAGGTCTACCATGTGCCAAATATAATACAAATCTGATAAGCATAATTGTGATGAGCTTTATATCACTTCCACTTCCCTTTTCACTCCCTTAAGGGCTCATTTCAAGGGAAAAAAAATTTTCTTCTCCTGGTCTTAAAGTATCTCATACAATTGAGCTGATTTAGTGTGAAAAGCAAACAGACAGAGAGGCTGAGTGCGGATTAATTACGCAAAATAACAACAGAAACAATATAATAATAACTCACGAACAAAAATCTACGGAGTAAACGTAGGTATACTACGTAACTAACTGTTGGACAAAACTCACCTTTGTTTTATCGATGAAAATGTTATCGGTGAGCGGGCTGTACAGTAATTCAATTGTTGTTCCAACAGCTGACATCGGTACCCTCTCCCGCTGTCTAGCCAAGATCACACCACAATGTTAGATAATAACACATTTTCTAGCGTAATACACGATCATAGAATTTCACACTCTATAATAAAGGCTCTTGCTGCAACCCATTAATGGCCCACTGAATACTGAGCATGGGTCGCCTCATTATTAAGGAGGCCTAGAACATACTCCACCAATACAATTATTTATTATATTACTCTTAGTTAGCTTATTACAAAAAATAACCGACTACAACTTCGACAAATTCTAATTTGCAATTTCCATCACATGTATATAAAATATAAATATCGTTCCGATATAAATACCGTCTGATCGATTTTTAATTCAGCTAGGTAGCAACGGAACTTTGTTTAAGAATTTACTTATATTTATGAAGATAATATATATATTTATATATATAGTAGATTATTTATTACTGACCTAAGTATAATTTGTTATATTTTGTCAATTTATGATTTTTTTTGTTCATGGTTATGACGCCAAAATATGTACATTGTTATACAGTAATGACCACGAGCAAACTAAAAAAATACACCTACTTACTTTCCGTCCAGTTGATTCAAATCGACCCTTATATCATTTGTAACACTTAAAAGATAATACGTATCAATAAATAAGGTGGAACATTTCATTTTATCATTCTTGATGTTGAACGTCGTTGCTTGGGTGCGAGCGGCATTATCAACGGAGCGTATCGCTTGCTCACTACACAGGTGCTGAACGAAAAGGACCGACTTTCTTCCACCCCGAACTTAAGGTACTATTCACAACTTGATTCGACGTCGTTTCTATCGATTTTAGATTAAGGAACTTCGAACGCCTGTAAAAACATTCTATCATAAATTTACCCATTTTTATTTAGATAGGACAAAGATTTTTTCCCGCTAGCAACGGCTAAGAAATTTTTTGAACAAGGATTTCATTTTCCAGTCGATGTATTTTAGGAAAAATGCGAATAAAAATAGCATTCTATATTTTTATGAAGCATGAAATGGACGTGCGATTACTTTAAAATTGATCCATGTAAGCTATTGACTTTACAACGAGCCTTTCATTTTTTAGTTGGCTCTGTGAAAAACCATTGTCGAGAGTCGGATCCGAAGAGTACGCGGCTCACTTTTACATATTTGATAGTGTATTTCGAGCGTACCTACCTACATCCAATTAATCGTGCCACTAAAACAACAGACACGATAAAATACACTCACTTGTTCGATTGGAGTACTTTGTTACGGATAAGAGGCTATTGTAAAGTATTGTATAACAAAGATGTAAAACTGAACCTTTTGGCACCAAAATGACATTCTCATTGCCCACAAACCCGTTTAAGGTTCCAATTTTATTGTCAGAATGAACATGTTTATAGTTGACTTCAGTTAGAATTGAAATGGCATTTGAAGTCACTTTTATGTATGCTGTAACAACAGTGGATTACATTATTACTCGCTGTTTTAATAACGTAATAATACTTGCATATCTACTTCGGAACTTAGGTAAATTATGCAAAAAATCTATTAGGGATTCCGTTTATATATTCTTAAATCAAAATCATATATGCTTTATAAATTGCTAAATACTAAAACAGTTATAAATGCTTAAAGCCCTATAAAATGTTATTTATTATAATAATATTAATATTCTATATTAAATCCTGTTAACTTTTAAATTTCAGAGTATAACAGAGTCAATCTGATTAATCCCTAAATTATGGGATTTTGTATGCTAAATAACTTTACTCGTTCAAACATCACACATACCAATATTAAAAATCTGTTTGTATATTAGTTAAAGACATTACTTTGATACCAATAATACGTTCCCTGGGAATATACAGTATTTTATCATTAGCGCAGACTAATATCAGATCAGATAATTATATTACTGAATATCCAACAGGAATATTCGTTCACGTAAATATAAATAAATATGGAAACTAATGTTGGCGAGATGCAATAAATCTCCAAGTGTAAAGTTCCGCGAAATGAAACAAGAAGCTGCAAAAGTTCCGCTTTTTATTAGGGATCGATTGTCTACCAGTGTATTGGCCTCCGCTAGAGGTCAGAGCTTGAAACAAATCGGAGGAGGTTCCTACCTCGTATATTTTAAAAACATTTTGTACAATTCATCTAGGTCAGAATAATGAAAGACTTAAATTCTGCTATGAAATTAGGTACTTTAAGTTAATAACTTCAAAAAGAGACATGGTTTTAAAAAGCAACAACCAATTCTTTTATACCAACTTGTACTATTACAACTTGCTCTCTCTCATCACTCGGTAAACAAATGCTTCAATATTTATTTGATGGGATTCGTTAAAGTTGACTTTGTTTGTTTATGATAAGTTAGAAATAACACATGATAACCTGTTTATACATAATTACTTAGTTTAAAAATCAGCGAAAACGGCGTCCAAAATGGTTAAGACATTACTAAGATTAGCTGAAACAAACTTAACAATAAACACAACAATTTTATAAATCGAAGACTTACAATCTAAAAATATCGATTAGCTACAATATTCTAAACAAAAACAACAAAGCTGGAAAGATATAAAATTAAAAAGTCTATATTTACAAACATTTATACGATAGGATAAACGTTTAAGAAAATATCCAGAACAGCTATGAAATAGCAAAAATAAATGGAGCAAAATGTAGCATTGAAGGGGAACAATGTGCGTTCTAAATGCAAAATGGGATTACAAAAAACACGCCAAGAGCGAGACCGTTTAAAGCAACTTTACGACGTGAGCAACCGGAGGCTTGTTGTTGGGTAGATTTTTTATTACCTCGCTTTTTAGCATCTATACCCATAAATAGAATTGAATTGCCTGTCTATCTTTAAGATTGAGACGAATATAATATAAAGGGTAAGTTATATTATTCAGGTAAAAATTAAACGAGATTAAGAAAAAAAAGAGTAAAAAGAATAAATAAACTGAGCACGTTACATTTCATATAAAAAATATTTTCAGAAGATTTTGATTAAATGATTTAAGATTTTGAATCTTAAAATAAATAAACATTTACATGACACTTTTTCATAAAGTACTAAGTGAAGTGAAGGATACTTACAGTGGTGAGGCATCGTTTGATGGTACTTATACTAAATGTTACTAATATTATAATTTTAAAGAATTTGTTTGTTTTTTGCAAGTGCAAATTTCAGGAACTCCTACTGGTTCGAATTGAAAAAAAATATATTGTAAAGGCGAGTCCATTACTCGAGGAAGAGGAATATCATAATGCTACCACGTATAGAAACGGAGAATCATTGAAAAAATTCGACAATGAAAACGTAAACGAACAAGTCTCCCGAAGCAAAGTTACTTTATAAAGGCAAATTAAGTGTCCCATTTCATACTTCCCATGTCGGGCCAGGGTAGTCAAATTACCAGATTAACCTCTTGTCAGTACCTCACGATCACCTCGAATCTTCACCTGAATCTTCAAGAACTACAAGTTCAAGGAGTTATTCGATTCCATTTTCACTACCTACATCATGGGATATCATCATACCTTTTTACGCACTACGAATTATGAACTTTAATATAAAATGTAATAACATAATTATTGCTTTTTACAAAAAAAAAATAACCGACTTCAATCTTGATACGTAGAGATAACTCAAAAACTACTCGCCAGATGGCGCTCAATTCAACATGTAAGTGTAAAGTTCTCGTCACTACAAATTAATCAAGCCCAAACACTAGATAACTGCAGTAAATCGTTGAGGAGTTCCCTCGACTGTCTTTCGGCTTCATCAGATCGACTCCAGATTTTCATGAGATGGTAGCGCTTTAATGTACTTATGATAACATGAACAAACACACTAGTTGTCCATACAATTTTCGAAAGTTCCCCTCGATTTCTCTGAGATGCCATCATCAGATCCTGGTGTCCTTATCAGGGGACCCCACTGCGCATATCTACTTTACAACAAAAAAAGAATTATCAAAATCGGCCCATAAACGTCGAAATAATCGCTGAACGTACATAAAAAAAAAGCATATATACGGTCGAATTGAGAACCTCCTTCTTTTTTGAAGTCTTTTAATAAATAGGCCCGCATTACACATAGCATAAACATCACAAATATCCATGGACCGAAGGTAAATATTTAGCTTCTATTACATTAAGTATGCTTTCAGAAATTTGAATCTAGATCCACTATTTCGGCAGCGATAAAATTATAGCTAGATACTGTATCAAAATGATCCTATCCTAAAATAATGGACTTTGCGTCCAACTGATTAGTCCGGATAGGACATTTGTCACACGCACCCTTATCAACTTGTGAACTTGCTTGCGAAAGCCGGCTTTCATATTTTGGAAAATCAAAGTGTTTCAATTACATTGCTGAACGGTCAGTTATCACTGCTTTACCGCTTCTATCTTACTCAGCAATATCTCGAAGATTCCGCTAGTTTTACAATTATCCTTCATGACTTATGAGGACCAATTACTATATAGCCCATCGTCTTCTAGTTTGTTGGCTGTTGTTATAAAAACCACTAGCGACCATATTTCCTTAACCCGGCGACAATGACGCTGGGTCATATTGACCCGAGGCAATTTTAAACTGATATATTTTATTTTTGCAACGCTAGTATGGTTCGAACGTTTGTGTAGCTGGAGATACGGCCCCCCTCTACCCGCTTTACTGGTTCGCTCAGTGCGACGCCGCGTGCGTTGGGAGATACAGGTGCGTCAAGTCTAAACGGGTAATTATGACCCAGCGTCATCGCTGGCGTAGTAATTTCGTGACTTAAATTTATTTGCTTATTTGTTGTCTGTTATTTGTTAAATGTAAATAAACTCTGTTTTTTAGGTTTTTAGTGAAAATGTCATTGACAAATCACCCAGATAGAATTTTGGCGTTGTTAGAACAGTCTGATTCCGACAATGAAGACTCCCAAGGTGCTTCAGACGTCGATATTGATGACCATTTATCTGAACGCAGCAATGACAGTGAAAGTGGACAAGAAGCTAGTGATACGGGGTCAGATTCAGATAATATCGATCTTGCGACCATGCAACAAGAATTACGGCAACAAGTTTACAGAGGAAAGGATGGAACAATGTGGCAAAAAGCACCCTCACGGCCGAATGTACGTACTAGACCCGAAAATATATTATCTGAAAGGCCTGATGTGAAGCCTGTAGCTCACGGTGCCAAGACTGAGTTAGAATGTTGGGACTTATTCATTACCCATGATATGTTGTGTAAAATCCAAACATACACAAATTTACATATACGTGATAGAGCTTCGTGTGTGGATTTGAATAAACATAAATATATGAATGACATTCAAATATGTGATTTGAAAGCTTACATAGGGCTTTTGTATTTAGCAGGATAGCAGCTCGCAAGAGATGTCAAGTATGTCCGTCTAAAAAGGATAAGAAAACATCTCACATTTGTCACTCGTGCCGCATTTACATTTGCCCAGACCATTTGATTCCATACTGCAATAATTGCAGCAGTTCCGTGGGTCAGACTGATGACGTAGAAGACTGATTTGTTTTTGTTTTTATATTATAACTAGCGGACCGCCCGCGGTTTCACCCGCGTGGATCCCGTTCTCGTGGGAATATATGCATGTATTATACGTAAAAACCTTCCTCTTGAATCACTCTACCTATTACAAAAAACCGCATCAAAATCCGTTGCGTAATTTTAAAGATTTAAGCATACAGATAAACAGACAAACAGACAAACAAACAGACGGACAAAAATTGCGACTTTGTTTTATACTATGTAGTGAAGCTGATTTGATCTCTCTATTAGTACATACGATTATTGATTCCTATTATTGTTAAGAATACTTTACCGAATATTCAAAATATAAACATGTTACGTTTTCAAAGTTGATTTTGCATGTGTCATTGAAAAACTTAATAAAAGTTTAATTTCTAGAACTTATTGTTATTATTTTTATTTTAATACCTAAGCAAAGAACCCTTTTTAATAAACCGTCATTAGAATTAAGCTGACTGGCAAAATTTCTTAAAAAAACTATCGATAAAATTCGGGTAAATATGACCCGGCGTCATCGTTCTCGTAATTATTGTCACCTCATTTGCGCCGGGTTAAAATGGGATAATGGAGCATAAATTCGTTTATATTCAACTAGTGCCAAAAACTCGCAGTTACTTCACATCCGTCGTTTATTCGCAGAACAACGTAAGCATTTTACGATTATAATTTCAACAGCACTAGTTATAAAGTGTGATTGAAATAAACTACGTACCTTCCTTTATTTTTAATAATTATTCAATTAATTTCATAACCGGTAAATATATAATTTACCGGTTATGAAATTCATTATACGGAGAAAATAATTCAATTATACGGAGAAAATATTTTTATAACACTAATGGTACGGGAGCCGACGATGCTAAATGTGTACTTACTCGAGCGTCATAGAGACCTATTGGGTTGCAAAGGTTAGATGATAAGGAGAAAAAAATGTTATATAATGTATACCTTTTCATCGGTGGGGGAAGCGGCTATAGATCTTTAAATATGTAAAAAAAACTGCCGCATGGACATACTCGAGCATACTCTTAATCTGACGCGCTCGAGTAAATCCAAGAATCCCCTCTTGGGCTGCTATAATTGTATAACCCGGCTGTCGGACCTTATTGCAAAGCCAATAGCCTTGTAAATGGCTTGATTAAGCACAATTCACTTGTTGTTGTAAGTGGTCATTGCCGTCCTTTGGTAATACATCCAAGGCATTAGACTAAGAAAACAGAAAAAAGAAAGGAGGAGCCGGCTCTCAAGCTCCTAGTTAGAAAACGACAAGTCTCCATTACCTGACTCAAATAAGAAGATTGTAGCCGGACTTCACTCGTATAATCAAGCAGGGGTATGTCATGTCGCCTTCTACGACACCCTTATTTGCCAGCTTGGGGTCATGAGGGTCAGTATTCAGTGCCGCAGTTCTCATCCTCTCTCACTTTGTTTCTCTTTGTTCCTTATGTGAAATAAGAACTTAACGTACGATTAATACAAGATATTGGATAATTTTTACTGTCTATAAGTATAATTCAAACAATTTTGGAATAAATATGTTCATTATAAATTTTAGTTCCACGAAACACATGGTAATTTACGTTATCATAGTACCTAAGATTACACGCTGTCATAAATATTTATATGAGGTAACTTTATCTATGTTTTTATGACTAAATATATTCATACCGTATACGAGCTACTGAAATATGAACTATATTAAATCACGTCTCCATAATCCTTTGATGGAACAAAGCTGGAATAATAACGTGCTTCCTACTTTAATATTAACGCAAATATAAAGCAGTTGCGTGATAAACTTGCAAAAATCGATTTCCAAACGACTTCTCAAAGAAGATAAGATACTAAAAGGGGGAATAAAATTATTTTCATTGTACTAATGGACAAAATAAAGTCGGTTGCGTAGAACGGGGGAACAAGAAAAGTTTATACCCTACTTTCACAGTACTTTGTTCTGGACTGCCATAAATTTACCGGTAGCTTCTTGTATTGACAAGTTCGTGCGGATCTGAACAGGATTCACCTGTCGATTTCGTTTGTGAATTTACTGTGGACCAACGGTGTTCGCTGTTCAATCCTTTCTGGTCGTATCCTGAGTTAACTAAAGTCTAACAAAGAAGTCTTGTTCCACAGCGTTTCGTAAGAGAGATCAAATGAAAGTTGCAGTGGAAACAATGGATAGCAAGGCTGTCAGAAGCTTCTAACTTCCTCATACAGCGTGAAACAAAATCCTTCACTGATTCGATAATGTCTAATTAATGATTCATGACGACATTTTTGAGATTTAATAAGTAAAATTATGATGAGTTTTTCATTTTTATGATGAGTTTCACATTTTCACCGCCTTAAAAGGATTATTTCCGAGATAATAGTTATTCTACGTCTTGGTATAAAAGTTAATCTAAATAAATTCAGCGGATTTAGTGTGGAAAGGTAACAAACAGACAGGTTATTTTCGCATTTTTAATCAAGTATTAATATTAATAATCAAGTATGGATAAAGTTAATATTAAATTTCCCCAAACGAAGTGAGGTCATATTACCAGAAGATTACATAATACATACACAGAAGATTTTCGTGATATGCTCATTCTTTTTTCACTTAATTACAACCGGTCATTACAAAATTGTTTATAACTAAATCTATTAGAAAAAACATCACAGTTTTCTTTACTTGGCGAAGTCACTTCCATGCCGCCAAAGGGGACAACCAGGGACGTTTTACATAAAAGGTTTATTTATGCAAGTTAATAAAATATACTTTTTACTATGTATGTTGCAGATGCGGAGATAGCAACTATGGCGACAAGCACTCTGAAGAAATGTCTGTTACCATCTCCATTCAGGCGATAGAGCCATTATGATAGACTTACTTTTCTAAGTAATGTACGACCCAATATACTTAACCAAAAAACATATGATAATTCTTTATTAACTTTCAATCAAGTAGAACAATAGTATTTAACATTTGTGTAGGCGCTGCGCCGTGGTAAAAACCCAAATTAGAAATAAACCTTTGCGTTTCGAAATATGATTCAGCACCTAATTTTGTGGTATTGCCACGTCAACATTTCACTGCGTATCTAAACCAATTTAAGGGTGACAAAAGAGATTCCTTATATGTGGCGGTAGGTACACAGTCATTAAGGGATTTTGCAACAAACGCTTACGAGCTAGTGGTCTGTGAATAAAAGACGAACTGTCAATAATAATAATTAGCAAGACAGAGCTCTGAAACACCGAAGAAAAAGAAAAACCGAAAACTAGATAAGAACTACACGTGTACATAAAGTTGCTATTAATATGTCTGTGGGTTGACCCTTTTATGGCTAATCGGTTACAAGTGACACATTGTCCTTGTAATGGAAGCCTCCAACCTCTGCGTATAAATACTTAGTAGAATTCTACCATACAGAGTAAACAGAGCAGACTAATTGAACTTTTCTGCAATAGATCGAACTTGATCGCAGTGACCTCATAAACGTAACCTATGACATACTTGTATAGAGAACACAAGCTGAGCCTGCGTCTTCGTTCGCGCATAGGAAATTTTCCCGCTTAAATCCCAATTCCGGCATAAAAAGTAGCCTATATTATGTATGTTGCTCCACAACCTGCTCAATCTCCCAGTGAAAGTCGCATAAAAATCTGTTTAGCCGTTCCGGAACTTAGCCTAGAAAAACAGACAGATGTACAGACGGACGAAATTTTTAAAATCGTTTTTTTGTGTTTTATTTTGAAATCACAAAAAAAAATAACTTTTAAATGTACTTATGTATATAGAAAACATTAATAATAACAGCTCAAGTGTGATTTGAAATTGCAAACGTCGAATTCAACGTGGATGATAAGATAAATGTTAAACTTCTAAAAAAGTTTTCCATTCTGCTTGAGTACACGTTGAAACAAACAGATATTTTCGCCGTGTAAAGCAAACAACGCTGTGGTCAGCACTTTCGATCACAAGGCGTGAGTTCGAATTCCACAAACTCGAACTTGCTTTTAATTTAGTTTATTCGGATTTTTATTATTTTATTTATTTATTTATTTATTTAGAACTTTATTGACCACAATAAACAAATATTACGGTACAAAATGGCGAGCTTAATGCTAGGTGCATTCTCTACCAGCTAACCATTAGGCCAAACAGAGAAACACGACGAGCGGTTTGAATAAAATAGATTTAAGAAATGAAAAATATAGGTACTTATCAGCAAAGTAGGTATACACAAGAGTATGTAAAAAAATATAATATATATTAATATCAAAAGATATAACATACATACATATATATATATATATGACGGAGGTAGGTAGTAAACCTATGATACTGGTTTGATGCGATTAATCTGTACGCGATGATTAATAGTCAATCGGATAGATGTCAATAGAATTGGAAAATAATAAAATAAGGAAATGAATGTCTACCGGTGTGATATCTTGTAAAAGCTCCTTCTATGTTGAAATGCCGTGAATATCCAATATCTAATAGTAAATAACGTGTGAACCGCGTGTGCGAGTGGATCGATCGATAAATCAATATCGTAATGCCGTGAAGTATATCAAACATGTCATGATACCAAAGTAAACCCTAAACCGATTATAAATGCTGAGAGCCTAACAGATATCATTGAATAAAGCAGTTGTTCACGTATGATTGGCTCATAATCCTGTGTTTCATTTGATATCCTGAGCTCACGTCCTGACATATGAAAGAAGCCCACATTGCTTATTTAGTCAAGAATACCTATCTGGAATGTAAATAGTACGAATGAACGCCCACTCTACTACTGGACCCGATTTATATATATATATTATACGTATTCATTACAGGTTATATTATATATATATATTATTTATTATATATATATATGTATATTAGTATATATATATATACATATATACTTATTAATAAATACATATATAACTTTATAAATATATATAAAATAAATAATATATATATATATAATATAACCTGTAATGAATACGAACAATGTCAGACATATAGAAAGGGTTAAATATCAGCAACTTTCTGACAGGTGTGTCATAAGCTTCTTTTTGAAGATAGACCTGCTAGCTGGTCTTCTCAGTTGTGCGGGGAGGGCATTCCATCGCCGAGCTGCTTGGACCGCAAAGGAGTTGGAGATGAAACCAGATCGATGAAGCGGGATAGAGAGGAGATTAGAATCAGTCGACCGAAGCTGACGATCATGAGAGGAAGACAAAAATTGAAATCTGGATTTCAAATAATCGGGAGTGCGAGGATCAAAAAGAATAGTAGAGAGGGTAGAAAGTAATCTAATGTGCCGTCGCTCCCGGATATGAAGCCATTTAAGCTTATGAGGATATGAGGAAACATGATCAAACTTGCGGAGGCAGAAGACAAAGCGTACGGCACTGTTTATGAGACGATCCGGCTTGGCTAGAAGAGTCTCACTGATATCAACACAGCACACATCACCATAATCGATGATCGGGAAAAATGAGTGCTTGTACGAGACATATTTTAGTCTTAATAGGCAAGAAATTCTTCAAGCTTCAATTCTTCAAGCGATTTTATTCAAATATGAATAAATAAAATTATTTTGTTTTAAGGAGATACAGCTGGGTGACATGAAATTGTGTGACAGCGAAGGCATATTAATAGGTTTCCATTTGTCAACTTTAGTTACGGAACTCTAAAAAGCGTACTATTTTTGTGGTTCGGTATAGTGATAAAATTTTAAATCTAAATCGGAAATGATGGAGCAACTGACCAAATGCGTCAACGTTCAGCCGCGAAATCAGATCAGTCTCTCCTTCTAAAAACTTTCCTGGATAAATATTCTATACATTACTATACTACATACTTTATGCACTACTACAACAGCTTCGAACCGATTGCGCTGACGGCATTGTTTTCTACAATTTGCACTACGTTCAGTGTAGTGTGTAGTGGCCTCATTGTTTTAGCACAGTGTACAAAAGATTCTTAGCCATTCATGCGTCTTTTTCTTAGATTTATTATAGTGTTACATTTAATGAATCGACCTACAAAATTGGCGACATGATCTGATGGTTCAATTCCATTCCAATCAATCTACGTCACCCACACTATATCAAGCTTTACCTACCCAATTTGTCTGCTCGGGGGCTGAATGATTTGTGTAAAGTAGTAAATCGTAAGAAAGTCCGGAGACGCCATTATGTTCTGGTAGTTGTTGGTAGGTATAGGTCATAATAATATTTTCTAGAAACGAACGAATCGCTTCGGTTTTACGTTTATACGTTACGGTCGATCGGTTTTTACGATTGAATTCTCTTTTATTTTCGAAGAATGGTTTTAATTATTTGAAAACGAGGGACGTCGATTTATTGGATGGCAACATGTAACACCTTTATATAGTTACGAACCAGGTGGACCTACATACCTAGTTATTGTAAGCACACTAAGCAGATTTTTTCATACTAAAATTATTTATCAAAACATAAACGATTAAGTATAATTGTGTAAGCATAAGTGTTATGAACTACAGTCTACACTTACACGTTGCCCTTTAAACATTTAACAATGTGAAGACTAACCAACAAATAAGTTAACGTCGATCAAGATGAATAAATAACCTTTGTATTCACTTTCATCAATGAACGAAGAGAGTCGAACGATGATTATTAAGTCGTGAACTATAATGGTGGAATAAGAAACGTTTCTTAGGAAAAGTCTCCCAAGTCTGGAAATTAATGAGTAATATTTTAGATAAGTAGTCAAGATAGGGTCAAATCAAGTCACAAAAACCAATAACTTTCCTCTCATTTCTTGCTCAGCTGGCAAAGCATTGGTGAGGCTTTTGGTATTACTGGAGTCCATGAACATGACTGTGACTTTGAAAACTTCCTACAGCACATATTGTTAAATTATTCTACGCGTTAACACTAAACCTTACGCCCATAGTGAAGTAAAACCATGTTTCCCATAAAATTCCAAATTAACGTTTACCTTTCCGTACAAAGTCATTTCGATGTCTTGATTTGGTCCGGAATATTTGAATGGAATAAAAAGTTGTGTGTCGAAAGGCCGATGCCGTACAACATCGAGGAAGGACGTTTATTGAACGTAGTGTCTCTACGATGCTCGTTTCCGTTCTTTTGTGATTGCTCACGCCAGTTTCTCCCAGTCTTCTGAATAAAAGCGTACGTGAGCGTACAACTGTACAAAGTATTAAGGTGTTTTTGTGGTACTTATCTCTGGAAATGACTGCGCTCATTTGCGCAGTATTACCTACATCTACAAATAAAGCAAGCTTTTCACGCAGCTTAAGTTAGATCAGAGATCTTTCAAAACAGGACAGATAAATGATCAGAAAACAATCGACTTAAAAACTTATCTAATCCGGGAAAGATAAAAACAATTAGGTAGTTCAACTAATAATTATAATTTCAAAATGGTGAATACTTTTTGAAGTAGTCTAAACGATAAATTGTAAGCAGTAAGCAGCTACTGTATGTTGTGTTAAATGAAGTGAAATGGAGCTTCAGATGTTTTATTGATTAGACATTACATTAACGAAAACAAACGCCATTAATTCAATTAAACAACCGTGAGAAGCAACATAAATTCTGTGTAATAATGACACTATCGCAATGGTAATATAAAATAATCGTGATACCCAAGGGCCAAGGGTTGCACTTATACAATATGAGTCTCGGATATTTGTCAGAGTATCTCATTTCCTGGCGATTTGAGTCAATCGTGTCGTGAGTGATCAATAGAATGAAGGAAGGCCGTTAGGTGCAAATCTTAAGCACTACCGGGCTTGAAAGGGCACATTAACCCGTCGATTCTAACGGTTATCGTTACATTATAGGAGCCGTCAAGCCAGGTAAAGGGCTTCGGGACGCTATTACATAAACATCAGTGATACTTGGAGTTAGCTTAATAACTAAGAAGCTCTTTATTAATGGACCAGCGTCATTTTGGCATCACGAACCCGACAATGAAAAGCAAAAGCACCGGTATAGAATATCCCAGGGTAAGCATAAGCGTTTAAGTAATGGATGCCGAGGGGGTTTTAGTGAAAAAACAAAATCATAACATAACCTGCAGCCTTCACTAGAGACAGGTAAGGTCAGGTTTTGAAGTTTTCCCCGTAAACAAAAGCTACAATACCAAATAACGTACCGGTTATTGGGTAGCTAACGATCTGAAGCCAAAGTCGATCTCTTTACCATACCATTCTGAATTTAATATATCTTCGCGAAAATTTAAATATTTATTCCGAATAAATATTTCCATTATTCTCGTGGAAACTTGCGCAACACATTGAAAGTTAGATCGATAAACGAATTTAAATTCATAAAGCTGATCCCACCATCATCGATCATTTAGAACCGCGGTGACAATGCCTTGCTTTTACCACGTTATGATCGATGGCCGTGCTGAAATCTAAATAATCGTCCAACAAACGAAGATTATGTTGAGGCAATCGTCTTATGTACTGTTAATTATGAAAGGTTTTTGTCGTCAAGCGACTTAATTAAGATAAGATCGATTTTAAGGGTTAAGGATCAACGGATCCGTTTTATTTCGACTCCACTTTCAGTCCGTTCAATCGTCTATGACATGGCCGTATCTAGATAATTATACAAAAAATAAAAAGTTCGGCAGGTGCCTATGTCATGCAAGAACACAAACAAAAGTAATTTGTCTTCGGTGCTATTTACACGGTGTGACGGAGCCTTTATTTTGCATGGCGCCTTGTACTTGAGCAGTAAATAAAATACGTATGAAAATTAATTGAAACCCACATGTTCATCTATCAATTGATCTAAAGTACAATTTTAGAACTTTATAATATAAAGAAGACTAGGTCGGCACCTAATCCTTTTTATGAACGAATAGGTATCTCAAACAAACGGAGAATTGGAGCTATTTTAAATTTGAGTACTACGTATGTTTGCTATTATCATTTCATAATGTAATTATAACTAAACTAAAACATCAATTTTCGCGTATCTCACGACGACGAACAAATAGACGAGTCGTCATTTATTGCTACATTTTGTAATAAAAATATCGCTTCAATAAGTAATTGAGATAATCAAAGCGTAGTGCTTTTACACATTTCGCCGCTTCTAATATGGAACCAATTCTAGCGCTTCATAAAGATGAAAATACGACATAAAAGTCAATAAATCTGGTCAATAGCCATTATACGACGTTGTTAGGGTGAGAAAATATGAAAGTGGTGGGGAGACTTCACAGCTCTTTGATTTAGGAGCCACTATCGCACAATGGTAATCAAATGGAAGAGGCCGTAAAAATATGTCTCCGTCTACTTTAATTGACTTAAGTTAGGTATCGCTCACTAGTGTTAATGTTAGCGCGTAATATATACGGAGTCATCTGAAAGTCAACCAATTAACCGTCCCACAATATTATAACTGAGAAAGAAATTCAAGGCCAAAGACGATCGCTTAACAATTTACTGTTGCTAAAAACATTTTCGTATCTTACATAGTAAGCTTTAAAATAAATTTAATACCTAAAACAACCAAAAAATCAACATAATAATAAAAACATATACCACATACAATGTAAACTTTACACTTATTGCTGTAAGTTTCACATTTGAATAGACGAATTTATCTTCAATCCTAGCCAAGAAAGCATCACGCATAAACATAAATCGAGATAACGCAACGGAAGAAGAAAATAACCATCTGGAACACTCCTCCAAAAGTTGCATACTCCAAACAACAACACATATGACTGTAGTACATTTACTCGGTATTCCGTTTTGGGCGAGCACAAAGGAAGTTCTCGGAAGTAGTGACGTTCAGGCGACATAAATTGTGAACGTAGTATAACGAAACGAGAACCAAACGTTATTATTTGTGTACGTCGTTAGATCTACTGAGAATATACCTAGTTGTTTGACAGAGATACGGGGATATAGTAGATAAGTTACCTGACGAAGGTAGGTATGAAGTAAATATCTCCGAGTAAAACTTAAGAAAATATCGTTTTTAATCTTAAACCGACAAATTAACAGATAGCTATCTGATGGTAAATGATCATCACATCTAATATTTAATACACAACATCATAATCAAGAAAGACATCGAGTACGATATTAATACCTTCCATTGCCTTAAATAATACCAATAAACGTTATTAAATCGTAATACATGCTTTAGCTGTTAAAAACCATGTAAGTACATAATTATGTCGAATGACGTATGAAATACTCATTCAAACCATGAACAAAACTCTTTAACCGATAATAAGTGAGCATGATCATATTCATTTAAATATAACGTCAGATGTATCAGTTCATAATTTCAATTTTGACACACAAGTCTGTTTTGAGGTGCTCGATGTTATTTACCGATATAAGGTACGATGAAGATACGATATGGAAGAACATTATTATCCACTTTGTAATAAGCGACAGCTGCATAGGATAAATATTGGACATCTTACACCAAAAGAACTACAGCTATGTATGAGTCGTTCATAAATGTATTGCTATTCTCTAGAACTGGCATGAAACGCCTTATTTCTGTCGCTCTAACAGGCTTCTTACTAACAACGTCACGAGAAAACTATTAGTTATTGTCTTCTTGGACGAGTAGTAGAAACCTTAGTATTTATAGTAGGAATAAACCTTAAACACAATCTGTGCTTTGGTTAACAAAAATTAATCATATAGGTAGCTTCTGTTATCAAAATTGAGATCATAAGATATTATTTTATTTTTGATTCGTCTCTCTATTTACATGAGGATAACATTGAACTACGTTTAGGAACTTTTGCACCTTATACCACATGTCTGTCTGTTCTTAGTGTATTTTCATCAACGAAAATGTTCTTGCAAGGTAACAGATAAAAAATAATAGGTATACCGAGAGATTCTATGAAAGGTTACTAATTACTGATTTCACAGGATTAAGATTAAAATAACTATTGTAATAAATGAACTACTTTCTATATCATAGAACTAAGATAAATCAATAAAATCAGATAAACATGAGAGTTATTGTAATGCCAGACTTATGTAAGTAGCCACTCATCAAGTTACTAGTTTATCAGTAAGCATTTTAAATGTTTCCTGTATCTATACCTAAAGCTTTTCTGGATGCCATGTTATTATGAATTATTATTCTACGTAATCTGTTCCAGCAGTTTTATATCCACCGGTTACAGAGGACATTGGCGGCGGCCGGCAGCTGGCAGCCATCCGAACGTAACTATACATAACAGACTAACGTAATAGAAAATACCATTATTCTTTCCTCAAGACAAGGAGGCGTTCGAGCGATGTTATTTACAACCAGATTTGTTTGTCTTCCCTTGGCCAGCGTTGAATACAATCTGTGGAAATTGTTTAATCTTTGAGCTTTTGCTTCGCCATCATTTTGAGGTTGGTATCTTTTTAACCATCACTTTTAAATAGTTTGAAATCACGATTAGGTATATGGTGGTGTATCCGAATAGTAGGTATACGCATAATGTAGGTACTACAATTTTATATTAGTTATCTGACTTCAACATTATTTGTATAGCCAAGCTTTGATCTAATTATATAAAAGGATATAACTTCTTTATTTCTTTTGTCATTTTAAAAGGAAATACACGTAAATAGAAAGAATGGGACTGTACCTACGTAATGTCTCATTTCAAGTTAACAAAATATACACCAAATATATTTTGTTCATAATTTATTTTTCCCTTTGTTAAGAATTAAGCTAATAAAAGATTTATTCGTGTATACAGGTTTACGAACGGTTTAAGCGTATAAAATATTGTAATACGTCAAACATGTTTCCAATATTCGAAAACATGCAATAAAATTAAAATGTTATTTCCGAATGAATGAATTACGAATAGTAGGTATAATGAAATAAGGAATTCGACGAATATAAAAGAAATGCTTGAGTGTATTCGATTTAGAGACTTCGATTAATTTGAAGGTGGTGTCTTTAACGGTTATAAAAAAGAACCAATACTTATTCCGGAATTCAATTTATTTGCTAAAATGAGAAAAAAATCTATAAGTGAGATATTTCATGAGCAGATGCCCATTTCGGTGGTTCACAGCAATCTTGGGACATTCAAATTGATGGTAAGGGTACGTTTCACCATTAGAGGGGGTCTTATTAATTCCCCTTTCGACAGGCCGACCGAGAAGGCCATAAATTCACCTCAACCAAAGGGATGACCAATTTCAGAACATTTACGAGCCACAAATTACGCGACCGCTGAAATATACTAGGCTCGGGACGCCGAGGAACTGAGGGCAAGTGAAACGAGAAAAAGTCCGAATGTTAATTTAATATGGAGAGCCACTGAAAATCGTTCCAGTGCTCAAGATCGGAGAAATATTGGTCGCTATCTCCACAAACGTCCTGATACTAATTTTATGCAGGGTTGGTAAATGAGCCGAGGGCTTGCAACCAATCTATATTCATTTGGGTAAATGTGCAAATTGCTTCGCCTGTTGAAAAACCATATTATCATGATAATTAAATGCGTAAGATGGTCCCATTAACATTAAATAAAATACTCCTTCATTGAGTCATTTCATTTCCATGAATGCCTTCTTGGCATATTCCTCTAAGCTGGTCAAATATAAAAAGGAAATTTTTTACGCATTTAGAGATATACTTTTTCTAATAACAATGTAGTCGAAACTTATGGCAAGTAACAATACCTAAAGTTTTATTCAGCATAAATTAACTCATACTCAAAGGGGGTAACAATTTCGAAAAATGTTCACGAATTTTTTCACAGAATGAGAAGTTAATGCACTAGTCCACCACGCTGGGCAAGTGCGGTTTGACAGACTTCAGGCACATTTAAGTTTTGTGAACTCTCAGGCATGCAGGTGACTTCACGATGTTTTTCTCTACAATGGTAGACTATAGCGAGTGAAATAAAATTTAAATGCTTAAATCGCACATAACACCAAAGAGTGAAAAGAACGTGCTGTGACATTCCAATGCAGACCCTGCGAGTAGGAGGCCGGATTCTAAACTCTAGGCTATCACCACTTATACCGCCGTTATCATCAATTCTGTGCAACAGAACTATTGACAAAAGACATAGCCATTGTGGTGTAATAATATATATAAGCCGGTAAAAAGAGAAAACAACACGTAGACAATTTGTGTTTAACGATTGTTTTATTGTCCCCGTCAATATATCCGAGCCAGTTCGGCATCGCCGTGCTGCTAACTGTTTTATCACTTTATTGCATGAAATCGCATAAACTCACGAGGCCTCCAATAAAACTCTGCTATGGTGACATTCTCTGTATTTTCGGAGCGGAGTTAAACTTAAGAATAGTTACAGTAAGAAACCGTTAACACGTTACCAAGTTTGGATAAGCGTGAATTGCCTCATGACGCAACACTATAAATATTCGTACTTTTATTCTTCCATTATTATATTTGGCACGATAAATTTTATGTTATTTTTATTGTATCGACGCTACTAAGCTTTGAAAAAAGTAACATCATATTTTTAATGCATATTAGGTCAACTCTACAGGGGTTAAATAAAACATATGAAATATTATTATAATCATAAAACCCAAATAAAAAATAATTTAATAAAATCTAAGCAAGTAAAATAATTTTGCGCGAAAGTTTCAAGAGTGAATAACTTATTGTTACACAAATCACTATCACTACCTAATTGTGATAGTCCTTCTAACTACGTTACAACAAAGATTTTATGCAGCCTTAAAAGTTAGGTATATAGTAATGATTTTCTAAAAATTATAATAAAAAAAAAATACTTCCTATAAAATATTACCCGCATTTTCATTGTATCGTCGGCCGGTATTTTATTTATAGGCTCAATGTTTTGCCTACTTTGCATGAATAAAGCAAAAACCATTTACTTTACAGATTTGCACTGGTTTAATAGCAATGAATAATTCAAAAATTTGGTTGGATGGAATCATAATATTATTCGGAAGCCAATTAATCCTAAGATAACGTTCCGTCCATATCTAGTTGGTATCCAGTTGATATTGAAAGAAAACATTGTTTAACGAGGGATAAATTAATTATGAACTGTGAATTGGAAGCTGTTTTGTTTTACCCTAACTGAACCTTTCCAGAGGAAAATAGCAGCTCGGAAAAATTTAAAAATGTTCAAAACATGAAATTCAATAGGATGTTTAATTAACTAATTCCTTTGTATGGATCACAAAACAACATGAGTAGAATTTTCTGTGCGCATGGGAATCCTAAATACGCATGTTTACACTCAACCCATGGACAAATAATTTTACGTCATATTAATCGCTGTCCCAGCTGATAATCAAACTCGGAAATCCTTGCTGCGCAGGCAAGGTCAATATCAACTAATTTGCTATCGTTAATTTTTTTTTTTATTAAAAGCCTCAAAAATACGAGTATTAACAATTAATTATACATACCCTTTCATTAGAACACATTTAGCGCTAGCAATTGTCCTAGTGAGCCTAAAAAGGCCGAAGTTAGTGTTTTTTCGATGATGTCAAATTATCTTTTACCATTATCTTATTTATTTTATCTCTATTACGTCCGTAACCTTATTTTGTTACAAATTCATCGTTATAATATCCGTTCATGACAAAAAAACCTATAAAATCTATATAATGTTATGAAACGATATCTAATTAAAGGTGTATTTTTCCAAGTGCAATCATGCCTAGGTACCTCTGCAATTTGGTTTCAAATATCAGCGCCATTAGCAAGTTGAAATCGACTGCGAAGACTGTTAAATTGTTAGCCAGTCACATAGAGACTGGCCTAATTACGATAACACGCAATTTGTGGTAAGCCGAGATCACTCTAATGTTATTAATATACAAATGCTATTGTATTTTTATACAATATTCATGAGGTCCTTTCTTTTAACTTTTATTTCGGGGATCTTAAAAGAATTATTAACTGACATAAAAAGGAGGAGTTTCTCAATTCGTCTGTATTTTTGTTACCTAATATTTTTTAGAAAGCTAGTGCTTGTCGTGTAGTCTTGTTGAAACTTGATTACCGTGTGAGAACTGAGAGTATTTCTTGAGTTATTTCTGCTTGTCGCTATTGAAATCTGTTTACCTATTTAAGAAAATTATTTTTTAAATTTCATGTAAGTAATCAACTACTTTTAGTTACTTTCGTATGTAATGAGTTTTATTTCAGTAGTTTCACAAATCAAAGATATAATATTTTTTATTACTTACGCCACTTTAAAGAGTCCCATCGAAGCATTTTTCAAGGGTTCAAAGACAAGTTTCACTAAGAAAGGGAGAGCGGTTACTAGTGTGATACCAGGAACAAATGTTCAGACACTCAAACGTTAATGTTTCAACCGCGTAGAACCGAAATCCGTTCTTATAATAGAAGGTACTCCTAACGGGGCTACAAGGCTGTCAAATAATGTCGGGGTTGTTAATACGAGATAAAGTTTCAGTACAAAGCCTTTGCCAAATTGAAAACGGCAGAAAGTCCCACAATATCGCACATGGCTACGCGTTGCTGAAAATTAGATATAATTAGTTCGCCGCGCAAAACGTTGTAGGCCATCCCTGCCTCAGGGCTTTTTAATAATGATTCTTTCATTACCTTCGTCTTCCAACGAGTGGCGAAATACAGATAAATTGAGCAAAAACACGGCGTTAAACTTTAGCTAACCGATGCAAGTAATGTTTTACTTAGTGAACTAAATGTGCTCGTGGGAGCCTTAATACATTATTTCGATTGTATGAACATTTAATAAATATGAGCCCAGAGAATACTTGACCCAACAAACATATACAGTGATACATAAAACTAAGAGACCAATGCATGTTAATCCTACTAATATTATAAATGCGAAAGTTTGTAAGGATGTATGTGTGTGTGTGTGTGTGTGTGTTTGTTGCTCTTTCACGCAATAACTACTGAACGGATTTTCATGAAACTTTGCAGTAATATAGCTTAGGCATCGGAATAACATAATTTGTTAAAATTTATAAAGATTTTTGAAGGGACTGGTTCCCCGAAGCGAAGCGAGGGCGGATTTACTAGTTGGAATATATTTGAGAAAAACTATTATAAGGGGAAATTATTGTTTTAGTCAGTTTGTTAAGTTGTCAGATTCCTATAAAACTTGGCACATGGTTAGTTTATGACCTGGACTGAATAGTCTACGATACTTTATTCCTGATGTTAAGTTTCTTAGGGATCACTTTAATGCGGTATCGTTGTTGTCTGTCTCTCATGCGGGCAAAGCCGCGGGCAAAAACTAATGTATAATAGATACGAGTATGTATAAAACTTTTCACACACATAGCCCCTAAAAATTCAATGTGGATGTCACAGACAACACACAAAGATAAAGACCCAGATTAAGACTAGGAAAAACTCATCATTTAAATTTCCACCTTGCTGAAAATCGAAACAAGGATCATTTAAACGGCAGTCGAGCATGATGACATTGCGCCATGCAGGACATACCAAATCATGACATTACGAAACCAGTGTTTAAAATAACATGTACCTACACAATTAAGATTATGAAAATTGGCAACTGAATTGAGTGAATTCGAGAATTTCTTACAGCATATTGAATCGGTAGCATTCGCAGCCTCTCTAGAGGGTAATCTGTGATGTTATTGGAAAAACTTTGTGCTCATATACGAGCTGTCTAAAACACTTGGCTGTCTTAAAACTGAGATAACAAATTTTATATAAACGTATATGTTAAATGTTGATATAACTGTTTTATTATATCAAAGCATGTAGAATACCTTATTGTAAGAAAACTTTCATTAGGTGACTTAAATACCTACTAGTTTTAAATAATTAAGTACATTCAGTACCATTCCTACCGTCATAATAATTGTTTTTAAGAGCAATTGTGTTCCGGATAGGAAGGTTTGTGGAGCCGGTTTCACTTTTTTAGAGGCGACCATCTCAGACCTCAGGGGTAGCAACGCATCTGTGACCGAATTGGAACAAGACTCATACTAACAATAACTAATTGGACTATTACTAACATTAACTAACAGGACTAATTATCACTAACAGTCCCTGTCCTCACACTTATTAACAAACTAACCAACTAATATTCTAACACCATCTACTAACTGAACTAACCATCCTAGTCCCTTTGAGTCTAGTTCTAGGTCGGTCACAGTTGTTATGGGCGGCAGGGGAAGGGTGGTACTGCATGCTCGTTTGCTATCTTAATTCTATAAAAAAAAAAAAAAAAAACCTAAAACCCATTACAGTAGGTATCTACTTCAGAGATAGAGAAAAATCGTGAAGGTTTAGCTTCAACTTATTAATATCTCAGTACTGAGCACGGGTCCCATCATAGTGGAGGCCTAGAACATGCCTACTCGACCAGGCTACTTCAGTGAGGATCGGTGAAGAATTTAGTAGCCAACCCAAGTATCGGAAGTTTTTATGCCGCCTGGAGGCCTCCGACCGAGATTCAATTATAAGTTCTCAAACCCGGGATCCCTCACTTCGCAGACTAGGTTGGGCAAACTATTAGTTATAATTAGTAGTTATAATAATTATGTATTCATGTATCTCTAATATTTTTTATTAAGTAACTAGTTGATGATGCAAGGTCAAACATAGCCTACTGTTTTTTTCAAAAATCAACCCCTAATGGGCTGAAATGGGTGGCAAAAAAAAACGAATTCCGCACTGGCCAAGCCGCGGGCAAATAGCTAGTACCTACAATATATAAATAAATCGATAAGTAAAATATAGTCAATGCTAGCACAATTTTACCTAGCCTATTTATAAACAACAACTCAATCACATTATGCCCCATTGTTATTTCTATGCGTGGATGTGTTCGCTTTGTTTGTCTAGGTTTAACATAAGTGAATCATACGCTCTCACGATAACTTTCCTCGGTTTGCGTTCAATATTATCATGAACCGTGAGATACGGCTTATTTATTAACATAATATTAGAGCTCTACTCCGAATAATAATGGCCCACTATTGCGCTTCACTCAACTTTGAATAGTTTACGAGTATAATTTGCTTGGCAGACCTTTGTTTGAATCCAAATTCATTTATTCACATGAATATCACTGACACTTTCTTATACATATTTTTTCTTCTATTGGGTTCAACCCATTAAAGGCTTAGTACTCGTATATAGGACACCAATCTCTTCGCAATAGGGCTCTTCTCTAATGGATACTACATCGGCTTATTCTCAAAGTACTCCGAAAATAATTCTCAGTTTCCTCCGCGAAAAAAAAATAAGAATAAATTATTTAAAAATTGACTCGCACTTTACTCCAAGGCAATTCAAATTCATTCTCAAAATACTCCATCCCTTAATTTGTGAAAAATAAATAACCCATACATCCATTCTCAAACTACTCCGAACATTTACGAACGGTACAGTCAGAAGCAAGTGTCTTTGGCAAGCTTTAGCAAGTGGAAAATCTAAATAAGTCCAGTAATTTTGATTCTTTATGTCTTATATTAGTATAATTTAACATGTATATCTGAATCAGTCAAAGATTAAGAGTAAACAAAAATCAACAAGGAAACATTAAAAATCAACCTCAAAATATCATCATCATAATTTCAACCTATCATGGCCCACTATTGAGCACGGGTCTCTTCTCAAAATGAGAAGATTAAGGCCATAGTCCACCACGCTGGCCAAGTGCAGATTGGCGGACTTTACACGCTTTTGAGTTTTGCGAACTACCTGGCATGCAGGTTTTCTCACAATGTTTTCCTTCACTGTTTGTAGCAAGTGACATTTAAATGTTTAAAACGCACATAACTCCAAAAAGTCAGAGGTGCGCGCCTGGGATTCGAACCCGGACCCTCCGAATAGGAAGGCCGAGATCTTTATCGCTAGGCTAACACCGCTACATTTTTACAACTATAATGAAAATGCTTGTATATTTAGGTAAACGCCCATAGAAAATAATAAAATAATTTAATCCTGCTGAGATGTATTTATTTTTTATTTGACTGTACTTTTAACGGGCGGAGGAGAATGAGAATTGACGAAAATTATCGTCGGAGGATATTGAGAATAAACGTCACACCTTGCAGAGGAGGATGAGAATTAAAAAAAGGTATTTAATTTTATTAACAATTTTTCGGAGTATTTTGAAAATCTCTAACATGGATTCTTATTTTTTTAGAACAAAAGAACGGAGTATTCTGAGATAGGGCTCCAATTAATGAAGTAATCTGATTAAATTAAGTGTTAAATTGTTTCTCATTGTATGTGCTTTTGCGTACATTTTGTTGAATGGTAAAGGTGTGAAACAATAAAGTATTAAAATAAAATAAAATAAATAAAAGTTTTATATTTCCACAAAGGAGATGTTCTTTTTGGGCGGGGCCTTTGTACATTCCAGGATAAAAAGAAAAATATACCTACTGATTCACAGAAAAATATCAAAAAAATATTAAATGAGCTGTTCTCTGCAGAGAAATTATTTTCAATAAAATATTTTTACACACGACAACATTTTCGGTTCCATGGCTCCGAAATAGAGAATTGTCAAAATAAATATAAACTTGTATGTTGTCTGTGATTAGTTATCTGTACTTCTGTACTACAGAATGATGAGCTTAGAAGTTTACAATGACATTAATTTTTTCGACATTCCGAGATTTCCGAGATGCATCAGTGTTATAGTGATCAAGTGCATAATTTTATCTACCTACCTACGGCTTTGTTTTTTGAACTCCTGAATTTCGCAATACTTGTTTACCCGGCTTTCGTTTTATGGACTTGGATTTTGCTTGTGATTGGAATGCTGGGATGATGATGCTGTGTGCACGTAATGACCATATGGTATGGGTTGGGCTCGGTATCAGACAAATATTGAGGCACCGGCTTAAGTCCTGGATGGCATATTGTTAAGAGAAGATGATTGAAATTAAAAAAATGAGAATAAATAAAATGCTATTTTTATTTACTTCTGTCATATCTAAAATATTTAAATACAGAAATTGGAACTGCGTTGGGTTATAATCTCTGATAAGACTTCATTTATGCCACGTTCATACTTATTTAAATATGCATTGGCATATTTATGTAGGTTGAATTTTCAATAAGATGCTCATTTGCCTTCTGCTGATATTGTTTCGGTCATTTCTGCAAATAATTTTTATTTTATCATTCTTCTATACCTTGTACCCATACAGCACTCGCCTTCATTAAGTTATACCTTTCTGTTACTTAATATTGTAAAAGGTTCCTACTTTATGTTTACATCTCAGACATTGCGATTTTGTTCGGGTAGAAGATAGACCCAACAAACCGAATCCAAAAAGATCGTCGAGCTTATTTATAATCTTATATTTGACTATGCATTTGACATTAGACTATATCAAGATTATCGACGTCATCAGCAATCGATTTGTCCACCATACTGTCTGAGTGTTACAATATATTATCCATAAATTGAATTATTGTCGCCAAACTAAGATGAAATCTAGAATTTGGATGATATGGAAAGCTTTCAAATAATATGAGCTACTTCCTACTGAATGTACAGTGTACCCGCCCATAATTATGTACATGCCATACATTTCTGAAACATCTCCTTTACTTTAATAGCTAAAACCTGACGTCAAAAGTCACTTTTACAACTCCCGACTGCATTCAATGTACTGAAAGCACTCTATATTGTAAAAAATATATCCATTATCCTTATATCGACTAGGTATAATGCTATATGAAAACAAGAAACCATTTGTTCATTTACAGCCGGCTCAGAAAACTCCGCGATTAGTCATCTCATCAAACTTTCTAACCACGACTTCAAAACAATCAAGACGTTCAAGGGATACGAATTGGATTAGGAGAATTGAGTTACAAGTTAGTGTTTAGTGGATAAGATTGACACAGATTTTTCTGCTCGTATCGATCGCTTAATTATATATAGGTAGAACTAAAATAAAAAGGTTACACGAAAGTAATATAATATGTATCTTACTACCTCTAGATATCTCACAGAATATAAAGCAATATCCATTTTATCCGGCCGCTTTCAAGCTTTCAAGCTTGAAGCAAAACCCCTTCAATCCCGAAGTCTCAGGAATATATGATCTTTCATAACTTTACGAGGCCAATGCCTATATAATAAAATACTAAGTATCCTTCCAATATGAATGATAATCAAAAAAGTATCAAAAATATCTTACCTTAGAATACGGCTCTTCTTGTCGAATGTCCTTCAGAAAGTCGTAAAGTATACAAAGAGGCACGACCATAATGGCCGGCTCTTTGCATAAAGTTGCAACGGTAGCAAATAGAACTGTCCCCGCTAATGTAATCCATTGTAAAAGTTCACCGGCATCCTCACCAGCTCTGTTGTGGCACTGACACTTACTAGATTTCACTGTCCCGGATTCCACTTCACAAACATTCAAAATTTTCAATGGTCCAGCTTTACCGGCCTTTAATAGCCTACGAAAGTTTAACACTATTTGTTGCACGAGTCCATGGCAACTCAATCGAAAAATTTGATCGTTGCCCTGTAATTGGCTGCGCAAGATGTTGCTTTTGACGACATGTCGACATTGCCTTTTTTGGCTCTCGCCTCGTAGTCGAATGTGTTCGGAGTATAGTAAAAAACTTAGGAGGAAAAAGTTGCACGCTGCTAAATCAGCCCGTCCAACGACTCCGGCGACCGCTTCCGTGTGGATAGGATGAGCGGCGAAGCTTAAACCCGACACTAACGATCCGACCGTTTTACAATTACTTGGCAGTAGGCGTCTTGCCGTCATCACTACCAATATAGTGGCTATACAGTGAAATATAACATTCAGAAAGTGATAACTCCATGGCTTGAAACTACTGAAGGCGTAGTTTAATCTATACGTAGCGACGCACAATGGCCTATACGATCCGTGCGAACCGGGGTCTGTAAGCGGTGTTCCCCAGAAATCGTTTTCGAATAACGCCTTTATCGTTGTGTGCCCGATGACGTCCGGGTTGGAGAGAATCGCCCGTCTGAAAAACAAAATCACAACGTTAGCTCACGCTATTGCAATTTGCACGAAACGATTGGAAAAAGTCATTTGACCGCGTTTTCGTCGCCGTAGAAATGTATTAATAGAGTAGGGTAAGAAAACTGAGAGAGAATTCGGCGTGTCAGGGTCCATATTTTTTAAGCCTAAAATAAATCATCCTATATTATTATGGGTTTATGGCCAGTACTACAGATTGCCATTTCTACAGATTCCCAGTTCTACAGATTTCCATTTCTTTTCCCAAAACACTGAACAACGTACTACTGTTGTACTATACTGTATTGCACTGTACTGCAGTACTGTACTGTTGTTGTTGTTGTCGTACCGTACTGAACAACGAATGAGGTAATATCGAGTAATCTGCTTTTATTTTAAAAGCTTTGGGCTTTGTATGGAATAAACCTACAAACATGTATATCTACATGTATGGTGTACCAAAATGTATTAAGATTCCCAAAATAAATATCGTAACTTGGGAAGCTGTCACACTTATTCTAGACTATTATATTAAATGTTAAAACATAAACACACGTTGCAAGTAACTCGGTTGCAATGTTCCCAGATAAATAAGTTACTTTTCCGCTTCTCTGTAATAGTGTCCGCGACAGAGTGCAGTGGTATCAACTACGTTTATTATTTTGTTTAATAGTTTGTAAAATAACTGTAAATTGAAAATTTTAAACCCCCGGGCACATGCAGTATACACAGCGAATGAAGTAGATTAAAATCATATTACAATTTCATTAATGTCAATTAGCTTTCCTCCATCGATAATTGTTCACTGCACGCCATCTAGATTTCAGATGTTTGATCATTTAGATCTGGTTTTGGAAAAGAGCTGATTTTCATCGAGCTGGTGAACGATTTGTACCAAACAATGCTAAACCTGCGCAACAAAATGGGCTTTCGCATGAAAAAAACCGCATTGAAATTGTGTGGTTTGTCTGCTCGTTTGTTAGCTATTGAAAAAAAATCTCTTTGTGTATATGTTTGTGTATATGTACAATATAATGCTTGCTTTATGTATTTTATTAAGAAAAGAAGCCGAAGTCAAAGGAATGTTAAACTTTAAAATTTTCAAGCCAAACTCCTGATTGAAATAGGCAAGGTTTAATCCTTCATTAAAAAATTAATTCCTAATTCCTAAATATTGGAGTGCCGTAAGACATAAAAATGGCAAAACCTCGGAATCCAGGGACTATGAATGAATCTTCATAAAAACTGTTGGAACGTATTTCAAAATGCACAAATAGAAAAGTTAAAAAATAATAATTTACAGACTTTTTTTTATTTTTTTATCTTTGTTGTAAGTTTGTGAAAAAAAATAAAAATTATTATTATTGTTATTAAAAGATGATTATTATTTTTTAACTTTTCTATTTGTGCATTTATAGTCCCTGGATTCCGAGGTTTAAAGCTTACGGCACCACTTAAATGTAGTAGGTATTTTAAATATAGGTAAATGCTACGTTTTCCTTAATTTATGTTTATAAAAGATGAAGTAAATTGAGATTATAATAATTAAATGATACAATAACGTATCATAAAATCAACGTTTACTGCCATTTATAAAACCTACATTTAAATACTAACGTACGACCACATATATCTAATAAAAAACAGTTTTCTGTATATTATATTCAAATAACCCAAAATCGAATTGAAGCAAACTTGTTTACTAATAAAAGTCGTTGAAATTATTTTCATATAGATTCATTACCTTTCGTGATAGGGATGGAAATATGACGAGCTTACAAAAAACGAACGCCTACGTTCGCGTATACTTTTCATTAGCCTTGATTAAAAAAGTTTCGTTTGGAAGACCCATACCTAGTATAATTTGCGTAATATGAAACCTCGCTTCCAATAAACATTGCAGTAGGTACAAAATGTGGTAGGTACTCAGTAACGATATTATATTATGTAAAATGGGAGAAAACAGGTCGTAAAGTGGAACAGTATAATTTTGCTAATTGTCCTATTTTTCATTTAGCTGCTTCTTTTAAATTGTAATTAACTTATCATCAAACAACCAGAATTTCAGTAATGGCAAGTAAGTGCAACTTGTCTTGTAAAAACATGACACATAGTTGTAGTTGTAATATCTTAGTAATCAGTAATGAAATTATATTTACGATGTCTGAATATAAAGTATTACCTCCTGTCACTTCATAACAATTTCAACATAACTTCACTAGTGTAGTGAAAAACTTCAACATCTTTTGGCCGATGACTGACGTGAGGGTGACAGAGACAGCACCTTACAGTGTGCCTTCCCTAAAATCCCTAAAAGGCGCTGTCTCTGTCACCCTCACGTCAGTCATCGGCCAAAAGATCCATGAATAGGTATAAAAATGTCATTTATAGTAAACCCAACTTAAGACTGAAACGAAAGAGGCGCTGTCGGACGCATTTGACATTCATTTGACCAATCATTGCACACTAGTAATTGACAGATGAATGACCACAACGTACTTATGAATGACTTTTCGTTAGTTCCAATTTTTGCCATTTCAGAGATAAGTTGGGCGCACTGTATACGAAACTCTTATAAAACCTCGATAGGTATTTTTAAATCGCATTCAAAATTAACCAGACTTTTTCATCCACGTTTACTTTACAACAATTTACATTAAGAGGGCTTTAAAAGGTGAATTTCACCTCTGGTCCATTTGTAATAAAATAAAAATTTCCCAGCTACGAAAATATATTTCGCATTTACATTTTCTCGCAGTGTTTTACTTACGAGTAGGTCTAGGAAAATAAGAGTACATACCTCCGTGATTATCATCATGGCCCAAAAATCATGAAAATTAGAACTTCTTTTAGAATACAAGAGCTCATCTACTTTACATTACATTTATCTATATGTTAAGCGTGTGTTGACAAACACCCATTGAAAAATGTACCATATATTTTGTACTGCCCCGTAACTCTACTTTACGCCAGGCTGTTGTAATGCACCGCCTAATCTTTTTATCTTCCGATTGACCAAAACATAATCTTAACAATTTTGAGATAAAATATTACCATCACAAATAGCATTGGTCAACATCAGTAGCTTTTAAGAAAATTTCAAAGGAATAAAATATTTATTACTAGGAAACTACCCTCACTTGGCTTCGAGAAACCTTTCTTTACTTTTAGATCTAATCTCGAACTGGTAACTAGAACTAGTAACTTGTTCCTTTGATTGAGAACCAGTTAGCTGGAACTTCAATTTAAACAAATAGCAACAATCTTTTTTGCGTTCACTGCAAACATACAAGCATAATCCGAATGTTACTTAAAAGCAATATTGAAATCAGACAAAGCGTTACAAGATTTTGAAGTTATTCATTCATTGGCTGTTAGGTAATTCCCGTCGGCGCAATTCCTTCTAAGCCTTCGATCGTCTGTTCTTCAATCAACATGCATACCCAATTCCTTTCACCTGTGATATTGATCGGTACCCATTATTTGTTTGTAGGGAAATATTCAATTATTCTGCTTTGTTCTAGTAACCAAGACACACGTGAGAATCAGTTTCCTATTACGTTCACACGTGTATACCTCATATTCCTAGGGCTGTTAAATTGGAAGGATTATATAATAATGTTTTGAGTTATGGCCGCAGGGAGACCAATTTTATAGTAAAGATATCCGTGTCTTATACAGTGTATCCGATGACACATTTTAAAGATCATCTTTGCCCTGAAGAGTAGCAACATTTTTGTGGCCGAATTAGGACGAGACTCTGACAAAAAATTACTTAAAGAACTAAACAACCAATAACTGACAGGGCTGACTATCACTAAGAGTCCCTGCCCCAATCATACCTACTAACAAACTAAACGACTAAAGTTCTAGAACCGTCATTCAAACTAACCTAACCTACCCTAACCGTCCAAGTCCTCATTTCAGTCTTGTTTTCTGTCTGTCATTCCTAGTTTTCATGGGTCACAGCGGAAGGGTGGTGCTAGTTTGCTACCTTAATTCCACAAAAAACGTAAAGCGCCCTCGTTTCGGTTCGATAAACCTAGGTTTTGTTACGTGCGTCCAAAACTGTTTAATTTTTATCCCCCAGCACTTGAGTATCTTCACCATGACTGTTACTTATTTCAGGAATTATATTACCATCAGTTACCATCAGGTACCTACATAACATCTTAAGTCTCCTATGCGGTTTCCGCCTGATGCCGGAAACGTCAACACGGAATTACTTAATATTCAAGGAAAATTTCCTGTTAGAATTATAGGAAGCCCATGATTTGAACTCCTATTAAAAATAAATCTTTATTCTTTATACAAACAAACAGTCGACATATTTTAAAGTATTTCAAATATGTGGATTTGCCAATTTTTACATAAAGATCATTTTTGGCAATTAAGCCAACACAATATCAACATGTTTTTTAAATCAGCATTATGCCTTAAAAAGAAATTAAGACAGCGCTTTGTTTTCTTCAGGTAATAGCTTTAATAAACACGTTTTTGCTTCTTTTTTGAGACCAAAATCAAAAACAAAACACCAAAACCAAACGCTCAAATACAAGAAATTCTACGGAAATAAGCTTGAACCTTTAACTCAAATAGACGTTTACCAACATGAAACTTAATTTTCTAGGTAGTAAAGATGAAATTTTCGCATTCGACAGTATTCCCGAAGAATAGATGCTGGTAGCAAAGTTACGATTGAGTTCTGACCATTATTACTTTGTGATCAATTACTTAGTTTCCCCTAGTGGCTTCAAAGACTAATTTATTTACGTAACTTATTACAGTAATACTATTTCAGTACTATATAAATAGGAGGACCTCAAGTGACATGTCGTTGGCCTCACGTATTTAGGCTGAGTAATGACTGTACTCCTCAGCATTTCATGAATTTTATAGATAGGTACAGATAAAAATAAACTCTACTACTCATTCCAACACGTAACTGCTCTCTCCTCTCAAAGTATGAGGTACAATCCACCGTGCTGGCCAAATGCGGATCGACAGACTTATTATCATAGACCTTCAAACTTAATAAACACCATAAATGTTTCTAAGATTACAGCCAATCATTGGCAAGCTTCTAGCAAACGCAAAAACAAGTGCAAAAGTGTGTGAAAAACCCAAACAATAGGCTGATATTCCAAACACGAAACGAACATTCACAATATTGTTCGACGGGCTTAATCCCAGCCCAGAAATGCACCGATCAATGGCATATTGCTATTGTGTTCTACATAATCTACCATTACGACTGATAGATTACCTTTATGTTGTTTCAAGACATTCAAATGGCCCTTTACGTACCTTACTAGTCTTTGCCCGCGTCTTCGTTCGTACACAGGAGTTTTTCACGCGCGAATCCCGATCCCGCGGGAACTCCGGGATAAAAAGTAGCATAGGCTGCTAAAAAGTATAGATGTTGCTCCACAGTCTCCTCTATCTCCCAGTAAATTAACTAAAATATAGGTGAACAAATAAAAAAGTTTTCTTTACAATACGAAAGCTACTATTTCTAACATTTTCAAGACCTTAATTCACTGTCCTTACAACAGCATATTCCTAAATATCAAGCCTTGATAAGGCTTTTAATTTTTATGTGTGTAATTGTATTTGTGTATTTATTTATACAGAATGTCAATACCTACAGATTTCAATGCATGTTTTAACGCTACATAAAGAAACTCAATTTTATTGATCATACGTATAAGAAACAAACCGAGCGAGATATCTAAACGAACCGATACTTTGGCAACTCAGCAATTCTAGCGCTCGATAATCAGACTCGGATATATCGCTGTTTTCTCGAACGCTTAGCCCTTGCCCAGCTCTATCTCTTTCTTAAGGGCACCTCAATACCATCTAAATAATGGGAAACATTTAAATGTTCGTTTGAAATTGATTCCTTCGAATAAACACAGGGTAAATGTTCAGTACATTCAAAAATAACATGTTAATGTTAATAACATGTAGTACATACAGTACTATTAGTAATTAGGTTATTCATTAGAGAAAAGAGATGTTTCAGAAATGTATGGCGCCTAGGCGGGTACACTGTAGGTACATTCAATAGGAAGTAACTCATATTATTTGAAAGCGTTCCATATCATCCAAATTCTTGATTTTACCTTAGTTTGGCGACAATAATTCAATTTATGGATAATATATTGTAACACTGAGACAGTATGGTGGACAAATCGACTGCTGATGACGTTGATAAACTTGATTTATTCTAATGTCATATTAGGCGTGTCAACATATTGTGTCAATGTCCAATGCATGATAAAATATAAAATATAAGCCCGACGATCTTTTTGGATTTGGTTTGTTGGATCTGTCTTTTATTATTAACATTATTAAGCGTATCTTATCTAATTAAACGGTGCAATCCGTCGCTTCGAATAATCCGAACAAAATCGTGACGATAGAAATCTCCAAGAGCTATACTGCTAATGTATAGCAGTCGATTTAATGTCACGATATTCACGTTTGCATGGGTTTTTGTTGAGATCTCAGACTCCGATATATAATGTAATATTCGATCGTCAACGATATCGACATAGGTAACGATCGGTCTGAATCGACGCTGAAAGCAGTTTGGAAACGCCAACTACTAAAACGCGCATATTACTTTATGCCAATGAATACTTAAATAAGTATGAACCTAAAGTGAAGCTGGATAATTAGACAACCATTGAACAAGTTTACGCAAACATTTTAAATTCGACGCATAAAATAAATGTGGCAAATTTACCTAAAAAGTATTCGAGAATCAAGAAACTATGCAAATCAAGAGAATACGTACCTAAAGTTGCTTTTGGTTTGACCTTACAGTGTTCAAATAAAGACCATTAAGTATATCTAGAATTGCCTTATTTTTGATTTGCTATGATTCGTCCCTTATGGAACTACATATTATGTCCGTTTCTATAAATATTTTTATTATTTCATCTTAGATTTCGAGTAGATATATCAGTGAAATAAATGATTGAATAATATATTTTTATAGGACAAAACCGTGCTTACTATGCGAAGAGGGAAAACCATCTCTAACATTCACCCATTGTTTTGCAAATTGTGAATAAAATGCCTTTCCTTTCACTTATTTACATAAAAAGTTTTCGAAGTATTTTTTATAAGTGACCTTTAAAATATTCGAGGACTTAGGAACTTAGTATGGAAATTATTTTTCATCACCCCTATTCGAAAAAGACGACTTGGTTCGGACATAAGGGGTTCCAAAGTTGCTGTTTTCTATTCAGCGGGCCGGAATGAATTTTCATACAAATTTTCCTGCCGGCTAGATCTTTTCCGTCCTATTTTGAATTTAGAACATTTTAGTATTTTGCGCTAAAGAAATCGAACACAAATATTGTTTGAATAAAGAATGTCTGGTTCGACGCGAGGGCCCCGCCAGCTGAATAATAAAAAAAGAAATCAAATTAAGATCGCTCGAACTATTTCCCGCGTTTTCGTGCATTTTTACGTATTGTTAGAAATTTTGTTTTGTTTTGAAAAAATGAGTTCTTCCAACGATAGTGAAAGTATCCTCCTGATAGTATAAAAACTGAAGCGAGTAATGTGATGAATAGTTTATTACCTGCGAAATCCCGGGAAAAATATTTGAAAGCCTATGATAATTTTTTGGAATGGAGAAATGCAAGAGGCGCCAAGAATTTTTCAGAAACTGTGTTTTTGGCGTACTTCCAGAACTTAGCCAAAACTAAAAAACCTTCCACCCTTTGGAGTATCTACTCAATGCTTAAATCAACAGTCAGTTCTAATAACGATATAAAACTGGACACATATTCGAAATTTATAGCATATCTGAAGAGGATGTCTGATGGATTTAAACCTAAAAAATCCAAAGTGTTCACAGTCAAAAATGTGGAGACTTTTCTTAATGAGGCACCCGACGAAATCTTTCTTGCCGTAAAAGTAAGTAACTATGTATATGGTGGAGTGGACTATTATAGTAAAATATAGCCATAGTGTTTTAAATAGCTGAATAATAAAAAAAGAAATCAAATTAAGATTTCGTTTTCAAATTAAAATTAAGTTTTCGTGCATTTTTACTATATTATTTTCTCATAGTGGGTGATGAAAAGTAGAGTGTATCACTCGGGTGCAAGTATATTTTTGGCTCGGGCGACGTATTTTGAATCCCTCGCTACGTTCGGGATTCTACTAAAGAATCCCTCGCTACGCTCGGGATTCTACTCTAGAATCCCTCACTTCGCTCTGGATTCAAAAAACGCCCTCGCCGAAAAAATATTACTTTGCACCCTTGTCATACAATCTACTATTATGTAATTAGTTATGTATGTACTATGATTTTATTAATTAGTAAGAGTTACGAATACTCGTGCTTCGGAGGGCACGTAAAGCCGTCGGTCCCGGTTGTTATCGATTGATAGCAGTCGTTAAGCCATGTCGGAGGCCTTCGGGCGGCTTGAAAACTTTCGACACTGGGTTGGCCACTAACCCCTCCACCAACCCGCATTGGAGCAGCGTGGTGGAGTATGCTCTCGGCCTCCTCAGTAATGAGGAGAGACCCGTGCTCAGTAGTGGGCCATTAGTGGGTTGTAGCTTAAGCTTTTTTTACAAATACTCGAAAATATATCCACTTAGGTATAATATTGTTGTGAGTAGTAAAACAAACGACCTGCCATGCCTTCTACGTCACAACCATCAATAATGTCCCATAGCTGGGATAAGGTGTTTTCTCACTTAGGCATCGTTCACACCAACGTATTGTCAGCCGCCGATGCTTACTGTCAGCTCCAATATGAACGTGTACTCAGTTGGCGTATGATCGGTTCGGTGTGAACGAGAAGTTGAATATAGGTATATGGAAAAACAATAAACTGCGTAACGCGCGCCCACAGTCAGCGACCGACAATACGTTTGGTATGAACAATCCCTTATAAATAACTACTTAGGTACACCCTCGTGTTTCATATGAAAGACCAATACTGCCCTTTAAAGTAGGATTTATTGGCTTAGTATTATTAACTCAAAATAAATGCACAAATTAACTACACTCAAAGACTGGCGTACAGTTTAGTTTAATTGGTAACTTGTTTAATGTGCCTTCTAATGCACGAAACACTCTTGAAATTTACCATAAGCGTGCACTCGTTTCTCCCGTCCATTCAACCCCCGAGGACGCCCGACTAGGTATAATCGTGAAATACTTCTCTCACGAAGTAATAAGAAACGAAAATACTAAGACCGCCTTTTACGTCTTGCTATTACGCTGAAATAGACTTTACAGCACATCGATCTGACAGTTTAGTACGTGTCGGGTGAAGTTATTATTATTTATGTGGATTCATAGTACCATTTAAATAGAATAGGTCGTAAACGAAATGTGTAATAAACAGACAAAGGTGCGCAGTGCGAAGTGAGAGTTAGGAGTAAAAAATATGTCACAGCTTTTCAACCGTATCTACGGAATACAAGCACTGAAAGATTGAACATTATGACGCGTACAGTGCCATTTCAATTACCAGTAGTGTATCAGAGCGATACGATCCAACCATTTGGTGCAAGCACAAAGGTTTTTTATCGACAAAAGATAGAAAATAAGCTTGTAGCACAAATTTCTCTTGCGTTGCCACCGACATGTAAGACCGACAAGGAACGAAACGAATGTTAGTTTGATTAGTTCTGTAGTATATATAAGAACCCCAGTCCTTGTAATTATATACTACGTATAAGGATGTTAGTGATGTCATCTCACTTGATATCATATTAATTTTTTCTCTGCATTTCATATAGGGGAGTTAACACATCGATAAATTTAATTTACGACGCCGTACCTTAGGTGCTAGTTTCCTTGACTACCGAGCAAATGGCCCGGATTTCCGGCCAGGGCGGGCAGCTGTTTCACAGATAATTCGTTAATGTTTGTTCTCGAATCGTGGTGTCTTGTAGAGTTTTGTTTCATTGGTCTTTTCACCTGCTACCAGTAGGTACGTAGAGATTTGGTAGATGTGAGTGTGTGTGTTAAACATATTCACAGCTAAAACATGGTGACAGAATCAGAGTATTAAAGAGTCGTATATGTATAAGTAACTTATTGGCCAGTGGTTATAATAAAATTTAAGGTCACTCAAAAAAGACCAATGTAATTTTTTTTACATAAACAATTTCACAAGATAAACGCCTTGGCAAAGTATTAAACATATCGTGAATCCCCAGATCTGAAACCTAGATACAAATGCGGGTTGTCGTATGAAATTCCTGGATAGTTTCAATAAAAACTATTTCCATCGTCGGACCAGTGCCGAAACTTAAATTGAGATAAAGTTGGAGCGGAACTCTTTGCAGTGAAAGTTGGGGCAGCTGCGGCGCTCAGTCGTCACGTAAGCCCTCAATTACGAAACACTGAAGTGGTTTGCAGCGAGCCAAGAGCAGAACAAAGTTCGTCGATTCTATCATCATTATCGTCCGTAACATTTCCAAGAAGGAGAATTTATTATTGCGAAAATACGGAGGATTTACTCCCCACATCCGATAACAGGGCACGTGATGCTTCTACTTGGTAGATTTATCTTTATATGGAATATAACTAGACCAATAATCGAACAGGAGAAACGAAGATTGTTTCATAATGTTCACGGAAAAATTCATGGCGATAAGTTGATCTCGTAAAAATTTGTCGTTGAAAAAGTAAATTATAGAACTTTTCACTGTAATTCGAAACTTTTGGATACTTTTATAGCCGTTGTCAAATAGGTATTTACGTTTTATAAGGTACCAATCAGGACCAGCTATTGTTAGCTTAGGTATTTAACAGATTCCACTAAATATTTGAAAGAGCATTTAAATCTTTTTACGAATACCGCTACGAATTCATGTTAACGAGTAAAATTTTTGTGACGTAACTCCTTCAATTTATATTAGACCATATGTAATAGTCTTTAGCATAAATAAAGATATTAGAATTCTTACTCAGCGAAGTCTATTTGAAAGATATTTGGAAAAATAAAACTATTGGGAACATAGTGTAATTCAATAATTCCATACCTTAAGGTTTTCTGTCCGTTTGTCTGTTCGTCTGTTTAATTCTGCGTATGAGATTATAGCAATATAATATATAGAACTTAGGGTAACATTTATTTCTATCGGTTCACGAGAAAAATACCTACGCGTGAGCGTGACATATACCAATTTGATTTTCCCCAAAGCCATGGCAATTACTTCTATTAAAAATGAGTAACAAAAAACTCATACTAATTTAAAATTTCATGAGAGATAAGCCACTAAAGTAAGTACTAATAAGTTCTGACTAACATGACGTATTCCAATGGAAGTTTGCTTCATGCTCGTAATAGAATGGCCGGTACAATTAGCCATAGTGGTTCTGTAACGATACTAATGATAAATACAAAACAAAGCATAAACTACAAACGATGGTTCAATGACCTGGGCACTAGAGACTGCTCTCATAAATCATTAGGGTCAGCTCAGACCGAGACGCGACGCGACGCAACGATACTGGAAGAGGCCAGTGATTTCGCGCTGCGCCGCGCGTCGCCGCGAGACGCATCTCAATGGCGCGAGGTGTATCGTAAAAGTAGGCATCTTGCACGCCGCACGTACCGACGATGCACGGCTGCGTAGCGATGCACCGCGCTACGCCGCGAGGCGTCACGAGACGCAGCGCTGCATGAAGCAACGTATTCTGAATTGTCACAATGAAATGTGTATCTTTTCGTGTAGAAAATAAAGTTCTATTTTGAGCCGCTCTTTGAAAGACTGCGCGCAGCGTCGCGTCGCGTCTCGTCTCGGTGTGAGTTGACCCTTACGTTCAAAGTCACTTCACATTGACATCGTGAATGTTTTTTGTAATAAATATTCCTATCTATTAATTACTTTGATAAATGTATATATATTAATACATTTAGATTTTACTATTTTTTATACGTAAAATACCTACCCCTGTTTATTATGTGCATTATTAAGTTAACAAGTATTTCTCATAAAGCCACATACAACTCTCGTTTAAGTCACTTTGGCATGATCTCGCTTCATAATCGCCGACTATTACTAGATATTAGTTTCCTTAAAAAAATTATTTCTGGAGATATGACTTGCAATGAGCTGGTAAATCAATTAAAAATTTAAATTCCTTATAGCTACCCAAGACACCCAATTACTAAATTATTATACGTCCCAACAAGCAAAACTAACGTCCTCAAACATTCACCACTGTTGCGAATGTGTTCTGAGCACAACCGACTCTCTGCGTTGATCAAAGATTTGGATATCTTTTATGTCAAAGTCAAAGTCAAACAAACTGTTTATTTCATCTAGGAATTTACAAATTCACTTATAGAACGTCAATTTTTTGATTCTATGACTCAGGCTTGTGCCTGAAAAATAAAATTACTACACATTTTTCTCCATATAAATAGCCATATTACTGCTTACCTATTGTATTTTCAACTTTTTCACTTTTTTGTTCTGTAACTTTTTTTTTTGTTAACATGTCTATCATTGAGAATGTTGTACGCACCTGTAATTGGCATGCATACATCTATAAGATAAGTGTAAGATTATAATAATGTGTTGTTTGTAATGCTGTTGGTGTGTCAATAAATAAATAAATAAACAAGGTTTTGAGGTATTTAAGTGTTAGCCTGTATACACATACATCGGGCCACTACTTTTTAAAATGCGAATTTCAATATTATGTCTTAATTGACCAAATTATAAAATTGTAAACACTTGAAAAAGGTATAATTAAGACTTAAATGCAATTTTGTTACATAAAAATTACAACATTATTATAAAGTACTTTTGATATTTCACTTTTTGATATTATCAACGAAAATAAAAGCAAAATCTCTGATATCGTCAGAATCAGATAATCTCATAGAGACAAAAAAGATTTCTCTTTTCCGCATGTATGAAAACATCGAATGGAACTGAAAGAACGCCGTATCTAGGACAGTCTAAATTGACAAATAAAACCATCGTACAAGGAAAGATTTAATGTGGATTACATCGGCTGATCTGCGTGGAGAGCTCCATATGCGCCGTTCATGTAGGAAAACGATGGTTTTAAAGTGAACATTCTTACTTTACGATCACTGCTATAAATTCTTATACTACAACATTGTACTACTACGCTTTGTAAACACCAATTTCGTCGAGATATAAACAAAGATATAAACAACGTGAATTTCTTCTTCTTGTTTAATACGACGATACGGCAACCGCTGCCTATCACTCTTTGGCAAAGGGAGATTTACCGCCAGGTGAGACGACATGCCTGGAGGGCGGCCGAGGCCCCAAGTGATCGTCCCTGTCTTCACTCATGGTAATTACCGTGGGGATTCAGCCTCGGGGCCTGTGACCCCCTGACTGAGGTCTCTACCGCGGTCCGTGACAACGGACCGATCAATGGGTTTGGACCCGGGTTTGGGGTCCTCGCGGGTGAAGGTGAAGGTGGTGGTGAAGGCCCAAGTGAAAGTACTCGAGGCGAGATATATATGCCGGCGATGTAGAAATCTTCGATAGCGCGTTTCAGGCTTCGGTGACGTCACAGTGTGACGTATGTGCGGTATCGCCACAACTAGTTCTATTCCCGATCGGGGCAAACTATCAATATTTATCCATCATCTGTTCGGCAAACTCATATTTATGAGACGGATAAATATTAGTGATGTGTTAATTGTTTTCATGTAATTATAATTTGGGTGACTTCAAACCAAGAGTGAATAGGTTTTTTTCTAAGTTACCACGCTCTACCATCTTATGACTACTTAGCCACTTAACATCAGGGTCGCGTGTCTTCTCTGAGTCCCACAAGGGACTCGAGGAATCGTTGAGGCTATGTGCTCCCTTACGAGGTTGCTCTTGCGGCCCGTTAAGACGGGCCGGTCCTTGGGATGGGGGCCTTGGAGTTATCAAGTGCAACTTACGATAAAAAAATGTGTTGTGTATGTCAAGTGCCAGAAATATAATCCTATTAAGGCAATATATGATTGTATGCGTAAATTAACAATTTATATTATTTTGTGTAATTTTATCCTCAAATAATATTTTATAAATGGCCAAAAAATTTTACCGAACTGTGTCATCATAGTATTGCATCGTGTTTCGAAATGTAATTGAATGAGATTTAAAATACCAAGATCACGTCTTTCAGGAGCTACGACTTGCGCAGAGTGAACCCAGGAGACCATTTCAAATACTTGAAAATGGGATAAACAAATTATTGCAAGACCTCTGAAAACATTTATACAAGTGTATTTGGGTCAGTTGATAGAGAAAAAATAGTTTTCCAGGTGAAAATTTTAGCAGTCATTTCACATTTTGTGCTTTGCATTGGAGAATCCTTAGATTTCGCTTTTATCAAACCATATTTAAGTTAACAAGTATATTTTTTTATAATTTCGCAAGTTTTTAAAGCTGATAGCTACTCGTTTTGTGTTTAATATGAAAAAAAATCGAATAAAATATTTGTAGTACTTAATTGCGTTATTTAACTATAAACTCCTACGAATCGTGCGAACAAGCCCTAACGGTGATCACATATTTATTTGAGAGGTTTAGCTGTACGTTCACTTCCATAAAATATACTCTCACTACAAAATATTACTTTACAAAACCATCCTTATTACAAGCCTATTCATGACGTAGGAAAACAAACTACGTCAATTATACTTCTGTCCAATAGTTGAAGCTTATGAATGTTATGGCGTATTTTTTAAAATATCGTGACAAAGTCGTATCGTATGAAATAAAGAACACTCCGCAATACTCTATACTGTCTCTTTTAAGCGGCTTTCCTTGGGCGTGGCAGCGGAATTAGTGTTTTAATACCGCAAGTATGGATAGCTGCAAGTATGAATGTTTTGTGCTTGGTTTTTGTTTACTTCCGCTGTTAATTTTTTGTCGCAGGATTTCGCAGGCTTTGCACGTTTGTATATTCTAAAAGGGAGTTTTAAGCCTTTCGCTTTATCTGTGTAAATACATACAATTTCTAACGTGCGATGGTGAAATAGTTTTATGGTTTTTAATTTAGTTCGATCTATTGATAAGTTTGTAAATATGAACTTTGCATGTGTATTGATTTTCAAATTTAGATGAAGAAAACATCCTATGATACGATTAACCCTTTCAGGACCATAAGATATCCAAAACTATTTATGAGTGTGCGACTATTTTTTTTACTTGTTTTGGACGTAAATTAACGATATATTCCCGTAAAAACGTAACAAGACATACAGTTTTTCTGATATTTTATGGTAAATATTTTTCCCTGTGGGCCATAAAGGTAACCAATATATTATATAGGTTTATTTTATAAGTCTTTTAGTTATTGCTTTCGAACATAAAAAAATGAATAATAATTATAAGAAATTATAAATAATTTTAACTAAGGTATTCTGCGCAACAATATATATATTTTATATGCGTCGCTTACATAATATATCTTTTCATTTTCTCAGCTTTTGCATATTCAGAGCTGGCTAGTTGCATTTGTTGCCGATGCGCCGGTTTTCGGAGGAGACTAGAGATGGCCTTGATGGCTGTCTACAGGTATAATAATTTTTTTAGAGCTCGTGCTAAGTGTTGGTGATACTCTAAGAGTCTAGACTGCTCAAAAGTAACCTTTCCATGCGGTGCGCTTCATGCAACTGTGCGTATACTAAATACGCGTTATTCATGGCTATATCGACAATAATATATGTATAAAAAATAGCCGGAAGTAATATTTTCTTTTGGCTTTGCTATCAATCTCATGATTTGCAGTGGTCCGTGAGGGTCACACCACCTACATAAACTTATATTCATAATACTATACTAATCGGTTCCGGACAGTTTATGTTTATTTTTTGAGTTATGCGCCTTGAATATCCTATCCGATTACACTGAAACAGTATCTGCCATAAAAACAACAGTGGTCCAATTTTATACATTTTGACCAATGAACTCATGGTCCTCTTCATCTAATTCAGGTTATCTTCTCCATTACTATTATCTGCCTCATGGCAACTGGACTATTTCTTTACCTCGAAGAAATTTTCTGAAGGTTTTAGCCGTTTCCGAAAAATATATAAAAGTAAATGTAAATAAAATGCAAGAAAACAATAAATTATGAACGCGACTACATATTACACTAATACTACAAAAACAAACCTTTATGGACCACAGGGAAAAATATTTACCCTAACATGAATCGGTATTTTTAGGTATTTATGCTTATTATCTGCAGTTCAATTCATTATAACATTAAACTGAACTTACCAAAAAACATAAAAACGTGCAAGAAAATACAGTAATTTTATTTACACAAGTCCAAAAACCTAAAAATGATACCAAGTTCAGCCCCCGAATGTTTTAGTGTTAGCGCAAAGGAAATTTGATAGTTATTTTCTTTCTACGTGCTCAAGAACGCTTTTACTGTATTGAACATACCTTCTATTATGACATTCATTAAAAAAAACATATAGATTAAGTTATATTTAACTGTAGATTACGAATTTTAAAAAAGGGAAAAATATTTCCCTTGGTCCTGAAAGGGTTAATTAAAAATTAAGATAACTAGAACAGATTCAGGAATTCCTCACAGTTCATTAAATCCTTACTAATATTATAAATGTGAAAGTGTGTTTGTTTGTTTGTTTGTTTGTTTGTTTGTTTGTTTGTTTGTTTGTTTGTGACGCTTTCACGTCGAAACAAAGCTATTATATGGTAAGGTTTATGTGTGTGGGGATAGTTAGGAGGGTGGAGAGTGACGTAGGCTACTTTTTACCGCGGAAAAACATCCCATTCCCATGGGAAGATCGATGTTTTGTTAGTTGCTAGATATTTATTTTCGGAGTTGTTAATAGATGGCGGTAATAAAATTCATTTGCAAGTTCTGAATTACGCTATCAAATACTACATGTAATTTACTTAAGTCATAGGCAAATGTAATAGTCTACTTTAGCTCTGCCTCGAGAACTCCCCGCTCCGGCTGTATTCAGTGTACCGCCCGCCCGCTGGCACTATCCTGTTGACTGATGTCCGCAAGTTGCTCAGCCAACAGGATAGTGCCAGCGGACCAGAGGGACCTTCGGGTCGAGAGCCTGGACGACTTCATCGAGAGATTGGCACGCAACATGTTCGGGCGTGTCGACGCGTCGCGGTTCCCGCATCTGCAGGACCTGGCGCCGCTCCACACCCGTCCACCGGACCGCTGGGCCTTCCCGCGCGACTTGCTGGTTGCGCGGGACGGGCCTAGCACTGACTGATACTGGTGCTTCGTAAGTCGTCGCCCGGCGCTGATCGGTTCCTGCTGGGCTTCCCACCAGCAGGATTCACCCGGTAGGGCCTCGATCGCCTGGGCGGCGCGAAGATGAACCCCATCCCGTTTAAGACTCTGTGGCCTGTAAAAAGGCCACCACTCACCGGACTTGACCTATTGGTTAACCACAAATGGACAACCAAGGGCCTTAGGGCCCAGCCCAAGAACCGGCCCGTTTTAACGAGCCGCGAGAGACACCCCCAAAGGGGAACTAACTGTCCCGAGGGCTCCACACACCTCAGACAGGGTGGAGTGAAGAGAGCGAGTAGTAGGCTACTTTTTAGCCTAAATTCCTACGGGAGCGGGACCTACGCGGCTGTTACCTATGGGTCCCGAAGCGAAGCGCGGGCGGTTCTCTAGTAAATAAATAACGCTAAACACTCATAACCCCACACTAGGATTCCCTGAGTCTTGGGTGCCATGGACAACACACAACACAAAAAAACACACCCAGGCAACAAAACTTTATTTTGTTAGTTATTTGATAGCAAATAAGAAGATAGGTACTATGATTCAACTATTGTTTGAGAGGTAGTGTAAAATATTAAAAGAGCTTTAAATTACAATAAGCAAGCAAAGCAAGTAAGTATTTACCTGATTGCGTCAGTATACCTACGTTACCTACATGTGTATTTTATTGTCCTTTATAAGAAATATATGCAAGAAATCTCAAAATTTATTCTTAACTGACTTCAAAACAAAAGAGGTTATTTACAATTCGCGATGAACTAAGAGTAGATGTTACTAAAGAGTTAAATAATACTTATTACACAAAATATTAACCAAAAATGTAAACTTTTTGATACAGAAGTCCATTTGATAGTCTCTTTCACCGACGTACAGCTTTTGTGAATAAATTATGAGGTTTCACAATCTCCATATAAAGTTTTTCTTCAATAAAAGCGATGTTGAGGCTTATGAAAGAAATATACTCTTGCTATTGAAGAAAAAATTTAGAAATAATGGAAAATTATTTGTAATCAGATTCTGACTAAAAACCCAATTTTGTTTGTTTTCGACATAAAATCCGTCAATCAACAAATAGGTATTTTCTTTAATTTATTTAGGTAATTGTAATATGCGGTGTAAGTAATTGTAATTGCCGATATTTCGACCCAGTTGCATGGATCGTGGTCACGGCTGAACCTAAAGTAAGTATTTCTGCTGTTGTACGTCTAGCATGTATCGATATTATTTTATTCCACTAATTTAGAGGACACGTATAGATAGAAACCGCAACACAACGTTTATTTAGTGATTACTCAGCAGTACATTCAAGTACATTGATCGATTCGTGCGGAGAGGTCGGGTTTGACAGAGCTCACGACGGTAAATTAGGTACGATCCCAGTTAGTTCCAAGTTGAAATTCACTTAATAAATAACGCTATATTTTTACTTTCATAAATAAATAACTATACACACTCATAGCCTCAAACTAGGATTCTATGTCAACTATGTCAGGAATGTCATGCACACAGCACATTGCAAAACATACACAAGAACGTACACCCAGACCGAGAATTGAATTTTCACCGTACAATAGAAATGTGTGCATCGCTAAGGAGTCGAACCCAAGACCCTTGGAACGGCGGGTCCGACATGATATCTATTTTGCGACATACGAACGTCATGTTTATGCCACCATCGCATGCGATTCGTCGTACAAAGCCGTTGTGGAAGAGTTCGGGTAGCAAAAAATAGAGATTCCGTCCCTCGACGACTCGTTTTGAACTCGACAGAACGTGTTCGCCATTTCCTCAGGGAACGGGTTAGAATGAGCCAAACACACGAACCACAGACGTCTACGAGGGCGGCGGGTTTACTTTGTAAACAAAAAAAATTAAACCATACAACTCGTTATACACATATACGTAATGTCTTTGATTAATTGCGATAAAATTTAAAAAAATAAAACTTATTTCACGAGTTGATTTAAGGTAAATTTTTTATGTTACAGTGAATATTCTAATATTAAAAACTTGACGGAATATGAAGGAAGAATAGTTAATATACCCTTAGACGTCAGAATCAGCATGACTAGTCGAATTGTAATGCGTAAACTCTATATGTCCGATAGTTGTTCAGCAAAGTCATGTAACACACGAACCTACCGACCCATCTTACGTTAACGGTGTAACTACTACGCCGAAATGTTAATATGAAGTTTTATTGTTGTACTTATGCTTAATAACAATATATTTTCTACCTTTCTTTTGTAAGTTCTAAGTACCTATACAAATCTATCTAAGTGTTCTCGTTATTGTAATAAACCTAGTCAAGTTTAGATCACATAATTTCGGTTATGGAGGGGTATTTTTATGTACCTTATATTTATTATCACCCGTGGATATTTTAATATAAAGAATTGTCGTAAAGGAATATCTGTAAATACCTAAAAATTTTAAAAATTTCTGTTATCAGAAAAAAATTAATCGGCAATGTAATTTATGCATTTTTATTTTAATAATAAGAAACTGTTTTTTTTACATGTGAATCATCTAAAAAACCTGTATTTCATTTAATTTTATTATTATGTCCCAACTTTTTTCCTTAATTTACCACAAGTTTATTTATACTACACGACACATTAAGCACATTAAACAGTACACAATTACATCTACAAAATTATATAAAGGTATGACTTAAAGACTAAACCACAGTTTACGAAGAAGCGAATACGCTACCATTACCATACGTTTGATGTATGGAATTCTGTCCCATACGGATCTTGAAGGATTTAATTTAAATTCCTACGAGCTCATCTAAATTCACATCACATATTATATTACATTATCTATCATCGCTATAAGGAATCTCATCTTTCACGTTATATAACTAATATAAAAGCAGGCTAACTATACCCAGCTAAATATGTTAAAGTTAAGTTTTCCTTGTTGTCGCAAACACCAGTTCAACCAATTTTAAAGGATTATTTTGTTAGCTGTAGTTTAGGCTTTCGTTTATGTTGGACATCAGATCTTCCACAGAACAAGGTTAAAAAAATTCTGTATACCTGTCTTGTACCTTGTAAAAGGTATTTTAGATACGTATTCTTCAAGTTTATTTGTGTGGCACGCATCATGTAGAATTATGTCCTGCCTACAATAAAATCTTTGGAGACAACGCCAGATATTGATTTCTAGAAAAAAAAATATTTTTAATCTTTATAAACCTTGTGTTCTCGCTGTGATCGAAAACAAATAAATAATCAACTAAAATTAAATTTTTGTTAGGGTTCTTGGTAAAGAACTACCGATGAGAAATCAATATATTATTCTAACTTGTTATCTATGTTTTGTTTCACAGTCATTAGGTAGATTCTTTTCATCAGCACTGTTAAGTAATGAAATCAGACATTTAATTAACCACAAAGGTATAACATATTTGTAGATAACGGTAAGCAAGGGTGACGAATTAAATAATAGCGTAATATCGACATGCCAAAGGAGACCAGCAACTTTCTTAATCTTAATCGCTTTTTAGATCGAGGATATTGTTATCACATTGTGCATATATTCCGTTTTTGCGGAAAATGATGGGAATAATTAAATATAGTCGTCTTACGCACCGCGCACACCTATGTAGTATCTACTTTAGTCGTTTAATATTTTAATGATATGATGTAACCATAGACATACATACATAGACCGGCCTTGCACGTTCGAATGTGCGTCAAGTTGGAACAATCCAATTTTGAATCGAATCGGTTTGTGCGTGAAGTTGGCGCGATGGAATTTTGTTACTATATTTGAAAACGAACAGATTACATAGTGATATCTCGCTTCCGCGTTTCGAAGTTTTAGTCGTGCTGTCTTTGTTACTCTTACATATGTCACGCGCCATTTTACTAAAGTTATTATTTTAGAAATAGTGAAGTTAATTTACAATTCAATGTTTACATAATGAAATGTGATTCCTTTGGACTTTATTTGTGTTTCTTGAATTGTTAGAATATTTTTGAAGGCACAGGAAGCCATATTTTCTACATTTGCGGACGTAATTACTGAAATCAATTTTGCGTAAGGAAGATGTGTACCTCGCTGCTGTCTACAACAGACTGACTTGAGCAATCACTCAATCACACAACCTAATGTTGACCACTCGTCGTGCGCCTTTTGTATGTTACGGGCGCATCTTTACTTTCTACATCCATGGATGTAACTAGATTTTTAAATACGAAATGGATGTATTAAAATATGCAAGATTATTTGAGGGTATTGAACAAGCTGTTCGCTCCAGGCCCAAATCTGATGTTCTCCTTTCGTCACTATCTAAAAACGTTTGATTTGTTTCACAAAAAGCATCAAAAGCGGTAGGCATAACTGCTATATTTTTTAAGTTACCTGTCATCATACACGAAGCCGGCGTCAAGCGTGTTGTAGTAGAGTAGGAACGCTAAAGCCGCACTCGTCGCCGACACCCAGCGATCCATCGTGACGGGCTGGCTACATCAGCGTTGATTCGCCCACACCTGCAACCAAAATTGCCTTTCAAAATTTTTAAACGATTTATAGCCTCTATCGCGACCTTACGCGCTTTTGGATATACCAGAGGAATAGTGGTTATCGCGAATTTGCCGGTTTCTTTGTAAAACCATAAATAAGTTTTGTAGTAAATAAAGATGTACCTGTTCTTATAACGTGTTGTAATATAATCTAAGACTGATCACTCACATTCGCGTGACTATGCGAAAATGCGAACCCACAAGTTTATTCAAACCTTTGCAATAAATTATGCAAAGAATTTCCACATTTATGATTTCCATACATGGTTGTCAAAGCTATGACAGTTTTCGGTTGCACAGCAAAACACGAACCTTTAACGTAATCTTCCACACATTCTTGGAAACATTTCTGTTTCATTTCGTTGCTGCTACCTACTAGTTAAAATATTATTAGAAAAACCGCCATACATGAGTAAAACCACATACATTAATTAAACACCTATGGATTTTTCCCAGTAATATAGTTGCATTTTGACAACAACAAGGTATTTTGTTACGAAAGACATATCTCAACGTCCAGTTGGTATCAATTATAAAAACAATCAATGAAATATTAATCCATAGTCCAAACCACATTCATTCACTCGTGGTGGCTGGACAAATATACCGTTATTTAAATCGCCACTGAAACAGTATGATTAATTCTTGATTTTTAAATTCGATACACTTTGTTGTGTATTCATTGTAGGTATCGGTATTCGTTACATCAACAGAATTTGATTCATAACAGTATCTTTGAATTACTAAAAGTAATACTCAATTAACGTCTAGACAAATCGAATGATGTATTCAATATTTATTTTGGAACGGAAATCGACTTACATGATATTATATTTGATTTGAGGTAGGTAAATATTGTATCTACCTAATATGTTTCCCATGAATCAATTCTACACGTTTCATATAAGTGATTTAATACATTTGACAAATTTTATCATTAATCAAATTAACTTTGAATTTTGTGTTGTTTTACTCTAGATTCAAAATGAACTGTATTAAATCGAGATTTTAAAGTAACCATTCTCGCTGGGAACATTTTTCACGGTGTTGTCTGTCGCACATCTCCGGCCGTTGGGAAGCCGAACAAAAGTTATCACGTTAACCAGATTTATAGCGGAACTGTAAAAGTTCACTGACGCTAGGTTTAACAAAATAATGAGGTTTAATTTCGAACACATTTTAAATGTAAGCTACGTGACCAGGTGAATGGATGTGAAGAGCGCTTTGTTTAAAATTCAAGGTGCGTAGTTTCATTCGATGAATTTTAAATTAAACTGTTGCAACTTTTGCATTGGCTATTTAAACTGTTATTAATATATTAGGTCTTCGTATTTTTAACCCCCGACGCAAAAAGAGGGGTGTTATAAGTTTGACGTGTCTGTGTGTCTGTCTGTGTCTGTGTGTCTGTCTGTGTCTGTCTGTGTCTGTCTGTGTCTGTGTGTCTGTCTGTCTGTGGCATCATAGCTCCTGAACGGTTGAAGCGATTTCAATTTAGTTTTCTTTGTATTAAAGGGGACTTACGGGCGCGTGTTTTTAGATGTGTTTGATGAAAATCGGTTGAGCCGTTTACAAGTTGTTGGGGTTGAAAGTGGGGAAGAATTTTCACTCGGTCTCTTTGTGGCATCATAGCTCCCGAACGGAGGAAGCGATTTTAATTTTTTTTTTTTATTAAAGGGAACTTACGGGCGCATGTTTTAAAATATGTTTGCATCGATTTCTGGTTTTCCAGTTAAGTTTTGAAGATGCACAGGACATTACTTTGGCGATCGGGAACAAAGGCAGCACAGGCTGGTTACACGCATGTTATCTGGAACCGCATCGACAGCTGCGTGCTTGCACTCGCGCGCTCTATGGAGTTCATTCGTGTGACATTGAAGGAGGAAGCTCTGGCAAACCATAATTCTTCGCGCCTCTTCTGAGGGTTTCTGCCTCGAATCGGACGCAACGTAACAGGTGATCTGTATCAACGTATCAGGTTGTTCAGACTATTTTGTGATAGCTTGAAGAAGTAGTAAATTAAAACTTTTCTTTTCGAGACGTAGTTCATTTAATAAGATTCTCTATCTTTGAGAGATATAGTTTTCGGTCAACTTATCGAACGGAACCTTTGAAATTGTATTTGAACGGTTTTGTTATTTTGAAAAATGTATAGTCCTTATATGAACACTGGAGATAGGTGTTCTCTGCTTTATTGGAGGGTGCCAATAGACAGTTTGCATCAGGATGGACGTTGCAATGCAAATCAGAGCTATGTATACGGTTTGAATTTTATTTCTGGACAGAAGTACTGATTGTACTTGAGTACCGTTCGATAAGTCAATTTATTTGAGAAATGATAACTTTTTAAGAAAAGTAGCTTTTATGAGAAATGTAGAGTTTGTTTTGGATTAATCTTTGGTGACCAGTTAATTTATTTTGAGCACAAGCTATTATGTTTTGAGCTGACGAAAATTAAAAGTTATGATAATTTGATATAAGAGATATTGTTTAACCAGTATGTTTGACATTGTTTATTACCTGGTAGAGTTTAATGGTGGCTTTTGATAACCGTGACATTGCGATGGTTAGTGCCTGAAGGTCAATTTGTTAAATCTGATGTGACGATCAGTAATGAGGAAGTTTAGGTCAGGAAGGGCCGAGCGTGGAGAGATACCTACTCGCGTATGTATTTGGTTGTTACAGGTAATCTTCAATGCCTTATACGTGTTGCCGATGGTAGAGCGTGCTTGAGGATGGATCACGGGAAGATGCTGAACGCATACGGTTTTATGACGATGACATATCGAGTAAAGGTTAAAACTAATCGCGCAAATAATGAATTGATAATTTTGTCCTAAACAAGTGTTATGTTATGGAGTTTCTTCCGCTTGCTTCTTCTCCATAGCGAAGACACTTAGCGAAGCAGCGGTAAAAACGGTAGTTAGGGTTAAAAAATGCAAACAAAGTTTTTGAAATCCACTCGCAGTAACAGCAGTAGTCATTTTTGATGTTAAAGATTTTGAGTTTTGTTTTGGTTTGAAGTAATTGAAAATTGTGGATCGAGCAATTGAGATGGTGATAATAACGGAATGGAGCATCACCCAGGGACGGGTGACATGTCAGCGATGGCCGTGTCGGAGTTAGGATACTTGTTTGATGCTATTTTATCTGTGGTAGACGAGGTGGTCGATGGTGAATTGATACTCTGTGGCGCGCGGGAGAATTGTCATTAATGGAGAAATAGAAAAAATAAAATGAATGTCGCATGCGATCGGAATATTGTTCTTGTTAAAAGTTCCTTATTAATTTTAATGCCGTGAATCTCTAATGTTGAAAAGAAAGTGTATCCGCGAGTGCGAGTGGTTCGATCGATAAATCAATATCGTAATATCGCAAAGCAAATCCAATCAATACCAAAGCAAACCTAAACCGAATATTCATAATGAGCCGTACATGAGCATTGAATAAAGTAGCTGGTGGTGTGTTGTTGTTGGCTCTGAACTCTTGTTTTATTTGACATCCTGACAAGTGCCCCCGTCATATATCTAATATCTTTAAACGAGCAATTCTTGTATATTTATTTATTTATATATAATCACGATCTCGGAAACGGCTGCAAAGATTTTCATGAAAGTTACAGATTAGGGGGTTTTCGGCTCAAGGAATCGATTTATCAAGGTCCCAGGTTCGAGAAAAGCTCGGTTCCCGAGATAAAGAGATTTTAAAAACATCATACTGACGTCATCTATGAAACATTAGGATAACTTCTATGAGGTACTGTTTGTAACGTGTTGAACTGACGCCATCTATGAAACATTAGGATAACTTCTATGAGATACGGTTTGTTTGTTTCAGTAGTATGAAACTAGATGGCGCTCGAATATATTTTTGTTCGGCTAATACTAATATTAATATTCATTCTTACGTTGAAGCGCTATTTTTGCGTTATACCTACCTATTTTCTGTTTGAATAAAATTAAAAATCAGTGCGATTATCTCGCTTGACCTCGCAGGACGCGTAGTGATAGTTTAACGTGCGTTTGTGATATTTACGAGAATATTTGTAAATAAAATATGTTAGTTTTGTTATTATCGATTTAATAATATATTTTAATAAAGTTTTAAATAAATAATGGTCAGATCGATGAAATTACTATTGTTGTAAATAGAATCAATAAAATTTTAAGTACGCCTAACAACTTGCTCATTAAACTAAAAGTATATTTATTTATGTTGTTTAATTATCATAAACATTCAATACATTTTATCGCAAATAAAAATTTCAGTCGGGGACTGCCTAAGCCTGCGAAAAGTACGAAGGAAAGTTCAATGAATTTATCTAATTAAGTATGTACCTATTTAAAATGCAATTAATTCGCTCACACAGTTAACTTCTATGAGGTACTGTTTGTAACGTGTTGAAATTTCAGTAGTATGAAACTAGATGGCGCTGTACAACTTTGTGAAACACGCTGTTGAGATCCTTTGGCCGTAACATAAGTAAAATGAATTTTGTGCTCAGTGAACAGTTGTATGATTTGACTCCTGAATAGATGGCGGAATTCCTCGTATTTCTTGCGATTCATACTAAATATAATTTTCAACCGAGCAAAGCTCGGTCAACCAGGTACTATATATACTATATACGAAACACTGATACGTTTTAATAATTACGGTAGCCTGCTTCATACGAAATGTGAAGCCTGTAATTATATAGCAATCGAAAAACGATATTCATTTAAAGTTATGAGTTGCCTGTAGGTATATGCACTTCAAATAATGCTGATAATAGATTTTAACTCCAAAGGCCGTGGCAGGTTAAGGGAACATCTTGTGCCTTAATAGCTTTATTTTAATTTTTAATTTATATTATTTTTATTTTTAATTTATATTATAACCGCATCTCAGAAAAATCAGTAAAATCTGCTAAAAACGTGGGGATAAAAATAATTTGGGCTCAAATGAAACCCTTCTCATATTAAGTTTACAAAACCGTTTGAGTTATTCAATATCCTAAAGCTGCATCCTATTTTGGACAAATGTTTGTTGAACCGTTATTGAGTTTTAAAACAAATAGCTGAATCGAACAAAGTAAAACCAATACGTGCGTAAATAAAGCTAAGTTGAGATCGGCCGGAACGCGGCAGGTGGAGCCTCCAAAATGAAATAACTTTGCAATAGTAGATTTATTAAAAAACACGGCGGGCTTTGTTCATCCTATATTATTTATGCTATTCATTATACTACCAGATTTAATAAAAAGTTACCTCTGTATCTTGTAATTGTAAGTATGAGCTAGGTATCTACAATTATTTATCGTATTAATCTTCAAGTAAGCCTATATTTGGTTATACGTTTGTACGACTTCACGTAATCACTTGAACAGTCGACTCTTTTATTACCTTTCATCTTCTTTAGAAGACAAATTTGCAAGACAACTTACAAGCGAAATTGTAAATTGAAGTAGGTAGTCATATTATGAACTTTCTTCCTTTCTCCTCTATCGTAAGATATCGATGTTATAGGGTATCATGGGTTTGACTGATGTCGAGAAAGATAAAAGGTCACAACTTAGATACCATCAGGTAGCCTCTATGCTCATTTGGTACATAGATAAAGAAATAAATAAAAAATAATAAAATAAATAACACAACACACTCATAGCCTCACACTAGGATTCCCTGTGTCGTGGGTGCCATGGACAACACAGAAGACAAGGACACACACCCAGACCGAGAACGGAAATTTAAACTCATCATTCAAATTGCCGCCTCGCTGGGAATTAAACCCAGGACCCTCGGAATAGCGATCTGGCGTGTTAACCATTGCGCCATCCAGGTCGTCAATTCCTCAAAAATCCCACAAAAAGTAATTGTAATCCTCCTAGGCATATTATGAAGCGTAGTTCTGCTAAAATAATCCATTCAGACATAGACTAAATCGTACCTAATGAATAAAACGCATTGAGCATTATTGGTCCGACAATATCGCATAGCACAATCACTCCTAAGCATATTATTGAATACAATGCAAATTAATTTGGTACTAGCAAGCTAAGAGTTCATTAGCTAAAAACATATTATCTCGAAGCAGTAGCAGAACAACAAACAAACTCGCAATCACCGCTACGCCGTAGTCGCAAGAAGAAATCGCCAACGAGATTGTTTTGTGAAGAAGCTAATCCGAACAAACGAGTAATATCTCCGTTTCATTTGTTATGGCAGAATGAACCAATCGCCCAAGGTAAATAAAGCGGAGTTTGTGGAGCGAAAATAGACAAAGAATCAGATACAGGTAAATAATCCCGCATGACTTGGGCAGAGGAAGCATTTTCACTATTATCTCCAAGGCTAGCTTCGTAAAAGCGACCCGAGCAAAAATAGACATATTTACTTAAGGTGAGATACGGCAAGGTCTGGATAGTTCTTATAATTTCTACAGAAAAATCTTGCTCTGGTAATGGAAAACGAAGAGGTTCGGTAATATGTGCGCGGGGATTATTGAAGTATTAATATTATTGCTTATCTTTGGGTAATATCATATTTAGCGATCTTTATTTAGATATCTGATATATTGAGACTTATCTATGTAGAGGGTTTTTTTAAAAATACAATATTTATAAAAACCCAGCATTTTAACTGAAAATAGAAAATAATTATAGATACATTTCGGAATGCTAATTACCACGCCCGATCGATGTATTCGATAAATTGAAAACGCTTTACCCCAGTTAGCCGTGACCCCTTCTGCGTGGCACTGACTCTCGAGTTCGATTTCCGACCAGAGGAGACATTTTTTATGGAACTGGGGCAGCAAACGAGCAGGCACCATCACCATTCCGCTGTTGCCCAACTACGATGCAACTACGACGGGCTTAGAACGAGATTCATAAGGAAATTCCTAGTTCCTGGTAGTCTACTTCATAATAGTCAGTAATAGAAAAACCCTATCGGTTTTTCCACGCGTCCTGCGTTACAGTAGGTACGTCCTAGTGCACTAGTGTGTGTGAACAATTATGTATTTAATGTTATTAATACAGCTGAGAACTATCTGAGTGTGATAAATGAAGCAGAAAATCTAAGTCTTACAAAGCAGTAATGCATAAGTGACCAACCTCAAATAGTAAATACCTAAAAGGTAGCTCATTCGATTATGGTACGCAACCATAATAATTATACCCTTTACAAACCCTTTGCCTCCCGAAGCGGAACGAGGCAGGGTCGCTAGTTGAACTTATTAAAAAGTAAGAACAAAGACAAATAGCCACTCCAAATTTTAATATACCTACTGTGAAGCCAGTGAAAAGCTTAATTTCATTTGTGCTATCGTCAACTCGGCAAAATGTCACGGAAGCGGAAGTTAACCGCGAGTTCCTGTTCGTTTGATATCGCAGAGTGTAAATAAAAAGCGAAAATAAAAGTTGCTTATCTTTCCCATTTCTGATCTTTGACGGCACGAGTCTTTCACCGGCGACTTCCGCTCAAAGCAAACAAACTGCAAGCACGTGCCTTGTGTACGATCGCTTTACCGTCGGATGTATTATCCAATTCTCTTTCCGATGCATACACTGGTAAACGTTGGGAGTCAGCAAACTGACTATAATTTAATTTATTAAACAGTTCGATACATAAGCTACTGTAAAGCTACTTAAGCAATTTCGTGGCATTGTAGTTCGTGCTATCTTTCAATAATGTACGTATCTGTGACTGAGATGAGAATAGATAAGTAAAGGTTTTAAGAAAAAAAAATCAAAAATGTTCTGTAATTTGATAGTACACGAAACCATCATAAAACCGAATGGTAGAAATTGTTATCGAAAAATATAAGCTAGCTTTGCTAAGTTTGTAATAAGAATATATCTAGACTTTTTAAGGTGGTCACATTTGGGTACCTACATTGCAAGAATGTTTACACGAATATGAGGAAGAATACGCGAAGGTGTACGCGCTTTGATGTGCGACTGTAAACCGTCACAGCTGTCAAAAGGTTAACAAAACCACGTTGTGTCAAAAACTTGGCATAATCAATTGCGAAAGTCGTCCTAAACTTGCTAGTTCCCATATTCGCGTATTCATTGAAACAGTTCACCAAAGACAAAACATTCGTATATCTGGCGGATTAGTCATTGATGTAGCTGTTTCCGAGTTTTCGAGGGCACATAAAGTCATTTATCACAGTTGTTTTCTCTTTTTTTTATTAATAATAAGTTACTGTTTGACAATAATCCCACCCAGGGTTGCCAGGAGGCCGGGATATCCGGAATTGTCCCGGAATTTTGCAACTTGTCCCGTGTTTCGAAATTACACTTTTTTGACCCGGATTCCAAAAACCTATTTTTGTTTAGTTATTTTTATCAGAATGTTCAGTGTATTCGTTTTTAATAAGTAGATGAATGAGCAGTAAATGTGAAATTAACATCAAGATATTTTATTTATATACCTACTTATTACTATGGCTCACATAATTTAATGAATTTATAAACATATCTGGCAACCCTGATCTCATCTGATGATAAGTGGTGTTGGAGTCTGGATGATGATGAAGGATGGTTAAGCGCACTTACTTAGTAAGAGTCATTTAGGTTTGCACGCAACAGCATTATAGTCCAGCGGGAACGCCGATCAATAATAATAACTGTCAGATAATATTTATCTACTATCTGGGATGAATTCTTCCTTTTCAGCTTTAATGCCTTTCCTTAGTATAAATATAATAGGTATGTCCTATTTAATCGTGCAACTTGAATAAACAACATGTGACAGGGTTACTCTAGAAGCTTTTGCCGACACTCAAGTGGTTTTATCGTTAACCCTGCCTGCGACTTAATTGTATACTTAGGTATACTATACATACAAGCTTTTAAGCGTGGATTTTCCCGCGTGAAAAACCAGCAACGTCAAAATACCTGTAGGAGATCCAGGGTAATTTAAACGCACCATTTGTGGGAAAAGATCGAAGAAGAATCTACTTTCCTTTAGGCTCGTCTTTATTTTAAAATCAAACACAAGTATTTGTTAAGTGAAGGGTAACAATTTGAAAGTTTTATATCCCATTCATATATTATGTTCTTTCATAAGGTCCACTCTGCTTCTGTACCAAGTTTATTAAAATCGGTTTATTGGTTTAGGCATGAAACCATCACACACAGACAAACAGAAAAAACAGAATAACTTTTTATCGCTTCAGACGACGGTTCAGAGCAAATTCATGGACGTGTCGGTGGCCAACCTAAAAACCAGAAGTTTTTATGCCGCATATTAAACAACTATCTAATAGATCAATAACGTAGCAACCGAAACATGTTAACGTTCAAGAACCTTTTGCGGTCACCCATCTACCTGTCTACCTACTATAGGTATATCTACCCACTACTCATGAAAAACATACCGTACTTACTAAATATTTCACTCAATATCGATACTGTTTATTCCTTACGGGAAGAATTTTCGTTTTTATTGTCTTAGTTACGAAACATAAATTCAAAGTTGTCCAATTAAATTTATTTTATCTCCCCATTTTACTTCCATATGGGATAAATATTCAAATAAAATCATAGTACTCCCTTACATTATTGAGAAGGCCCTGTGCAAACTTGATGTGTCTAGATCCCCTGAGTCAAGTTGTACGATATCTGTCAGTCAGTCACCTTTAGCGTTTTATTTATCGTTCATACATATATGCAAAAGCTATAATTTGACGTCTCAATGTACGTTGTAAAGTTGAAGAACTTACAAGTATTCTAAGACCTTATAAAATAAGCTTTATTATTAGAACTAATCTTGTACCTATAAGGATTTTTTTAATGTAAGGTTTATTATTTTTTTTAATAATACTTCAACATAATTTGTCACAATCCCTCAATTACAGGAATTTCTCAATTAATTTACCAATACCACGACGCGACGTTGTTGTAAGTACCCACTCGTTTAAGTTGAGGTGTCTAATGTCAAAGCAATAAGTAATCATTTTGTGGAAAATTAATCAAATACCTCATGGTAGGTAACCTTCGTTTCCGTTACCAATATTTGCGTTACGCGTAATTATTATGTTTCGAGTAATTCTGGGTGAGATGATTAATCATACATTGAAATCACAATTCTCGCATGTGCACACAACATCGCAAGTCTTTCACACAAGATTAACGCTCAATTCTTAGGTAAACGCCATTTCAAAGGCTATAAATTTCCCTCCGCGGCTCGTTACACTCGCGAGAACGCAGAAATTTATCGGAAATTAGTACGAGAAACTCCACCGACGTGCGTAACGATAGGAGTTATAGACGCGGTGAGCAAATTCATAGAATCACCGCCTCTTTTTAGGGTTATGTCCTACGAATGAAAAGACGAAGTGGGTAAACTAATGAGATGATTCGCTTAACATAGCATGGCGCCTAATTAAAATGAATAGGTACCCAAATTATTTTTAGGAGTAATTTGAAAATAATAAAGAAGCGATTTACTATGACATGTGTAGGTATTGTTTTTCATTATTTTAAGTAGGTATGCGATTCTTGTTTTTAATGTCCCCGCAACGCCGTGACTTTTAAACTGTTCAACTGATTTTAACATATCTAAAAACACTCGCACATACATACGCCACCTTTTATAAAAAAAACTAAATCAAAATCGCTTCTTCCATTCGAGAGCTATGATGCCATAGACAGACAGACATACACGACAAACTATAACACCCCTCTTTTTACGTCGGGTGTTAAAAATCCGTATAATGCTATTCTCGTCACGAATCAAGAATTTTTTAAATAAAAAATACATACGGCTTTATTTACATTTTTTGTTTTTGAAAACATCGTTTCTCATTCTCGCTTCATTGCAGAAACTACTGTCCCAATAAAACAATGGAATTTATAACGCAAATACATTGTACGTATATACATGAAATGAAATGTCTCGACTGGACGGCAGGTACCGTATTAGAAATACGGGACTGACTATCCTGCGCGATTCTTTTCGCACATGACCATTTTTTGCGACTAAAACCATTACAGACAATTTATTACATTACTAAATTAAATTGGATCGAACATTCACCGTTTTCAGTTACAAATACGGGTTAGCCAATTGAATTTCTCAGCGAATCATACCATTTCAGTATCGAAATAAAATCGTATATCAATACCATGTCGAAATACATTTCAAAGGTTGTGCACTCAATAGAAAGTGTGTACCTTTATTTCACCACAACGTATATTTCGATTCGTCGTGAGTGAAATATATGTAAGTGCAGTGTTTCGTTGAATGAGTGTAATGTGCATAACAGAGTATTTTACAACATTTTTTCAGTTGCATGAAGATGAAAAGAAAAGGATTCTTTGTAGCGCACTGTATTTTTAGTTATTTTATTTTAGTTTTATAAAATTATAAAAAAAAACTTGTGTAAAATTCTTAATTACTTAATACCTTTTTATTATGGTGCGTACAGATTATGTAACATGTTATATAACTTCTGTTTTATAACACGTCCACACTATCTAACATTGTTGTCTAACAAGGAAACATGTAACAAGACATTAAAATAACATTGTTGTATTACAGTGTTTTATAACAATTCAATGCGTGTCATTTCTTAAAATATAGCATATAACATTGTTGCAAAAACTAATAACATGTTATATAACTTGTTTTTGTAACACATATCGTTCACATTAAAAAAACATGTTATTTAACTATGTTCTATAACATGTTTTGTTAAATAGTCTGTACGCACCATTCATAACGTAATGTTGTTGCGCCTCTACTATAGAAACAAAGTAAGTAAGTAAGTTCTTTTTGCTATTGAAAGCTCTAAACGTTTTTGAACCTCGGCTAATAACTTTGAATAACAAATGCTCTTTAAGTTTACCTTTCATGTTTAATATTATGTAGTTAGCACTATTTGTATTAGTTGAAATAACTATGGCACATAATTTAACACACGTTGAGGATCTAATTTCATCAGGAAAGGGACTGAACATTTTGTAATTTTTATCTTAGTAACTGACAAACGATCGAATTTCATTTAGTAGTTTCGTGATTCCCGGAGAAACATAGTAGACGAAATTTTTAAAAATAATATTTTTGGCTTCTATTAGCCTTATGAAGCCCATCATACATTAAAAAATGTTAAAGGAGAACATCAGATTTGGGCCTGTAGCGAACAGCTTGTTCAATACCCTCAAATGATCTTACATATTTTAATACATCCATTTCATATTTAAAAATCTAGTTACATCATATCATTAAAACATTATAATTTTAAGCCTATACTATGTGTGCGCGGTGCGTAAGACGTCTATATTTCATTATTCCCACCATATTCCGCAAAAACGGAATATGCACAATGTGGTAACAATATCCTCGATCTAAAAAGCGATGTCTCATGCATGTTCATATTCCAGGCCCAAGGTCCTTAATAAAGTTGCTGGTCTCCTTTTTGAACCTATTTTTAGCCTGTTAAATTTTTAAACCTATTATATCTACATATTTATAATATTCAAAATGCAAAATTAGACCCCAGCTTCGATAATATATATTGATATAAACTGGGATCTAATCTTGCTTATTTATAAACGCTTCGATTTCGATACGTCGGTATAGTATGACACAATGACATGACATGTGTTCATAATTCCGGCACGACACATCGAAGCATTTGTAAATTAGCCAGATTCGGATCTACTAATAACTAATACGAGTAAGTGCACCGACATCGATTTTAGACAACCCATTTGGAATATATTTATTGACTTATTTAATTGGATATAGAATACTTTTCAACCATTAACCAGCTTGCTGAAGATCGTTGTAGGCTTAGACCAATAAACTATAGACTGAACGCCGGGAACAAAAGAGTGAAGCCAGCAAAAAGTCAGCCTAGCCTTGTAATACACACGGCGGCACTCAACACCAAAACGACTTTTGTGTTCTAAATAATAAAAAATGAATGAAGCTTGTGTTCCAAAAAATAATAAATATTGGTTTCGATGTGTGCTTTCGGCTGACTTCTGCCGGCTTCACTCTTTTGTTCACGGCGCTTCGTGTATTGTTTATTGGTCTGAGGTTGTAGGTATAGGTAGTGGGATCTTAGACCATTATTGATGCACGAACAGCAACGACATTCAATTGTGCGGTGGAGAATATCCTTACTTATTTGAGGTTGGATGGAGTCCTTCAATTTTTTTCTTTCATATTCATGTAGAAAGATAAAAATATCTTTATTTGCGATATCATATTTATCTTTATATGTAACAATAAAAACCCTTCGACATAGTTTAATAGAGATTTTGAATAGAACATCTGGTGGCGACGCGACGTAGAGAATACATATTTGTGATGAAAGCAATAAAGGGGCTTTAGGTGCTTGAATATCTTTTGTCAGATGTTATAGCTTGACAGTTTACGGTTTTGGTATGAGAAGTTGAGTGGACCTTGTTCGATAAAAATTTAATTTCCGGTAGCCCGTGTGCCGTTTTTATTTTCCTCGTAAATGATCTGTAATCATAGCAGGAAGAAAAAGAAAACAGAATAAATTACTCTCGCAGGTATCATTTTAATTAGCTCGCTGCCGTGAATACCTACATTTTAATTGTTAAATGGAAAAACAATAGGTACAGGTGCCGCTCATTATTGGACTCCGATTATTTAACGAAAAAAAAACTTGTGCAATCTCTCCCATATAATCTTCTCACAATTTTTTTTATGGAATTAAGATAGCAAACGAGCATGCAACACCACCCTTCCGCTGCCGCCCATAACAACTGTGACCCACGTAGAACTAGACTCAAAGGGACTAGGATGGTTAGTCCAGTTAGTAGATGGTGTTAGAATATTAGTTGGTTAGTTTGTTAATCAGTGTGAGGACAGGGACTGTTAGTGATAATTAGTCCTGTTAGTTAATGTTAATAACAGTCCAGTTAGTTATTGTTAGTATGAGTCTCGTTCTAATTCGGTCACAGATGCGTTGCTACCCCTGAGGACTGAGATGGTCGCCTCTAAGAAAGTGTAACCGGCTCCACACCTTCCTATTGAATGAATGCCGGTCTTACATACAGTGCCACAAACTTATTTGACCCGGTAAGGATGGCGCTACTGTCTTGGTATTTTTCTGACAAAAGTATAACATTTGCATTAGTTCCAATTTTGGCCACCTGGTCACATAAGTTTGTGGCATTGTTGCATTGTACCAATTTACCATTATTACGTGATCAAAATGTCTGACAGCGTTTTTCCGGAAATAAAAAAAGAATTAATATTTTATTTTATTTTATTTTAAGGAGTGAAAGCATGTTTATTTTGCCGAAATATATTTTTTGTTGCTTTTTATTAGGAAAATCAAGTTTATTTTTCACTACCGAAAGTACCCTATTGTTTATATTCGTTTTATGAACCGAAGTAGTTTTAAACGTTCTCAATTCAAATGTATTTTTTATGAACCGATTTTGACGGTTCTTTTTATATTCGAAAGCTGATATTTGACGTCTGGTTCCATTATAAATTTAAGTGACATCTGACGAGTAGTAGGTTTTGAGTCTATTTAATTGACTAAGCTATAATGTTCTCATTTATTTCACATGTCGATGTTGCTTAACGTCATAGTTTTTATCTTGCTCGTCTTGCGAGGTCTGCTCCTCAGAAAAGACCCAGAGTTGGTATAAAGCCCCTTCCCCCTTGTGGAGCCCTTTTGTGGAGGCCCCTTTGTGGAGGAACAAAACCCAGGTATTACGTCAACGAAGAGATTACACACACAAACAGCCGGAAGGTTTATTATTAAATCTTCTTTCTTAACAATATTTTTGTGAAAACCAATCCCATGTTTTTCGATTTTTGCCTATCAAATTTCAACGTGTCCATCCTGTACTTTCGGAGAAATTTGGGTATGACAGATGGATAGACCGATAGAAGGGCTGAGGATATTAGAAAGCTATTAAAAAGACTTTTCTTTCATCAGATATACCGAGATTAAAAAGGGTTGGCAACGTTCGCATGTTAAAACAACCACTCAAACTATTTTCGTTGTTAGAGACATTTATCATACCGTCTTGAACATTTCCATCTTGTTATCGACTTGACCGAATGGGCTTTCCTATTTATTAAGTTAAGTTGTCAATAGAGACGGTTCATACTTCCGTTATAAACCATTATAATTTGGCTTTAAGGCCGATGCCGCGATGCTAAATCTCGTGCGTAAGGTGTTTCTCGTAAAAACACTCAAACCCATACAAACAGTGTGTGTTTGTGAGTTTTATGCATAAATGTATAAATAAGCGTGTCTGTCACGGACTCAATCCATAAAATAGGTCAAAATATGTAAATTACATTGCTTTAAAATGTGTACGATGACGTGAAGATTCGTGACGTAAAGCCATCTATAGCATTTTTTATCATTAAATAGGTATATAAGTCACTAGCTGTAGCGCCCGCGGCTTTAATGTTACCCTCTTCGGGGTGGAATAGGTAGGTATGACAAAATTCCTTCTTCGCGGACGTCTACTAGCTATAAACTTCCAGTACACAGTACATTACTCTGCCAGTTTAAATCCTTCCACGTCCTTTAAGACGTCCAGCGGTTTTGGATATTTTGTAATGAGTCAGTGAACTTTCACTATTATAAATATATCTATTAAGATTCAGCTTTTGCGACGCTCCTGACGCTTATACAGGCCATAATCGTTATAAAAATAAAAATGAGCAAATCTTGTTGGTAGTGTAGTGTAGGATGGGTTATGACCACTGCTAAATTTAACCAACCACCTGTATAATTAAGTAATAAAACTTTTTTGAACAAACGTTCAATATAAAGTCTCGCGAAAATTTTTTTTTTTTTATAAAAGAAATATTCTCACAAACAAACCGATTAAGTACAAGTCGGTCCTGCACACGTAGGGTTCCGTACAACCGAGCGATATTAACTTTTTTATTTGTTTTAATCGAGACTTTAATCACACATGAAATTTGAGAAAACTTCAAGTACCTACTATATTCCTATACTATATTCCTCTAACGATTTCTGAGACAAAAACAACTTAAGCATGTTTGTCTGCTTTTTTGTTACAACAGTCAGAGCAACACGTATTCTGTGAACATTTTTAGATGTCTATTTATTTCCGATCAAGAGTTAGAGCCCTGTTACTGACGGATAGTGGAAGCATCAAGCATATTAATTTCTAAATTTAAATTCGTACTTTTCGCCTTTGAGTACGGAACGAAAAAAATGCACTCACCAAAAAAAAAATCACATTAGCATTCGCTGTGTCCCAAGTGGCATAGACACAAAAATGACAAATCACAAACACATATCATCTGATTACATACATCTGTCCGGCCGGGAATCGAACCCGGAACCCCTCAATTACAAGCCGGATCATCAGAATTGCCAACTTCCCTCCTTACCATTTCAACTGATACTTTCCTCACGCAATAACAACAATCTCGGAGAGTCGAATTTCCTGCTCGTTAACTACCTTATTTACTCGAGCATAAAGAGGCTAAGTACAAAGTTTATTTTTAAATCTGCCAACGAGTATCTATATAATATAACATTTTCAAGAATATTTCTACCTGTCATTTTATATCCATTAGAAACTACTTTTTAGCCGGCTTTCGAGTCACACCTAATAATGTGCAATTAAAAGATTTCGACTAATGATTTATTCTCAATTTATTACTTGTCGATGATGAAGTCTTATTTTTGTTTAAGTTATCCTTTACATGTTGGCAAACATATTGATGACTCTCTGATAGTAATTTTTTGATATTAATTAGTACACGCTGCCCATGGATATTCATAACATGAAGCGATACTGGGGGATTGCCAGAGTGCCTTGAAAATGTGAACCATGTTCACATTCTCATCAAGGTTTTAGCTGAAATATACAAAGCAATATTTTATTACGGTGTGTTGATAAGGCATGCAAAAAAACGTAACAGAGCTATAATGATCAGAAATATTATCCGGAGCCGGTAAGAGTTTATGGTGTGAGGGTTAAATGAACGAAAACACATACTTTGCATTTTTAATATTATTCAACACGTGTTAAGTCGATTAATTTTTTTTGTTAAATACATGGCCAATAACAATTAATGATCAGTTCTGTTACTGACCACCGGCTGAAAATACATAATATGTCTTTTGCTATAGAAAATCATGAAAGGACGAAATATAAATATAAAATAAAGTACTACAAAAATTCAACATATTAATAAAAGTGTAATAAAACAAATATAATAATTACAAATCTACAAAATAAATTGTACAAATAAACTCAGAATTTTTCTGAAACAGATCGCTTTACAGCGATAACGTTAACTTTAGTACGTTTACATTTAAAAAAATGTTATCGTGATTTTTACAAATACACAATAAAAAAATATTTTAATGGTCTACATTTCTTTTACCTAAAGGTAACTGCTTTGTAAATATTTAACAAACAAAAAGGCTGCGTCGCGCATGTTGCTATAAACCCGTCAGAACGCCGCCACGTGCGATTGTCAGCAGTTTCGATCGTAAATAATACGATACCCTAAAATTGGAGAAAAGCTCGCGTACGGAATGGCATCTAAAGGAAATTTGTTGGCGATAAAAAATATAGGCAATAACGTCATTAGTATGCGATCTATCGTCACGCGTCTACACGTGCCGATCATTAAATAAAATGATCCATATCATTGGACCCGTAACCCTGCTATGACCCACCGGATAGGGTGATAAGTACAATCTAAAATTTCCATAAGGTTATATTAATATTGGCACCTTTACTTGGCAGATGTTACAGTATTCGTAACCTGCCGTAGCGGTATTGACATAATTCGCTACGACCGCCTACGAGATTGCTACGAACGTAGCATATGTGTAATTCTTCAATGATACAAATTGTATTGAAATGCGATTGTTTGTATTGTTATGTTCTATCGTTGTTTACGAAATTTTCCATAAATTTTGAAATCTCGTAGAATTTTTCAGGGAATTTATAATATAATGCCCCCTAAATATAAAATTTTGTTAGTAATAAAAATACTGCGGTTAACCCCGCTACCATTATTGACACATCGTTTTACTTCGTTTCCTGTAAAACTGATTTTATATTCATTAATTCGAAGGAATCGTCAAAGCATTAAAAATCTGATTGAAATCACACCGCATTTTGTAAACAAACTTTTCCTACCACGCCTTAATCGTATTATTAATGATAAATATACCATTATGATTACGGTAACAGAAACCACATAAAGGTAAACAACATATTTTGTTACTACTTCATGCTGAAAAAAAAAACAACAACAAACATTTAATACAACCTAAATAAAAATAAAACTACATTATAATTTATATATTGATATTATTTAGAAATTTACCTTTCAACCCACAATTCCTCCTTTGTTCTTCATTTAGTTCTATTCATTTTTATCACTAAATGAGTGTTCAGTGATTATAAGAAAAATAAATGTAGGATAAGCAATCAGTTTATAAAATCATTAACAAAGTTGTTTAGAACACAATTCCCAATGATGTATCACATTTGAGTGTAAACGTTTGAGGCCGGCCTATCCGTACGATCACTACAAAGGACAGCGTGAACATCGGTCCACGGGAGCCATGTCGAGTGGTCGAGGCGGCCACAGTTAACCGACTGACGTTGGTGTACGACATATCTGCATTTAAGAAGCCGCTATCGTTATGCGACTAATCGATTGGTCGGAGCGAGTAGAACTGTCTGCTGTCCCGCTCCCAACCTTCTCCCTCTCGTGCCGCGCATGCGCGGTCCCGCCTTCTTCTTTTAAAATTGGCGGTAAGTAAATAAACTCACATGAACAGTTTATCAAAGAATATGAAGTTGTGGTTTAAAAATGAATCGTGATACAACTATTGAAACTATACTTTTTGTTCATGTTTGGGACCATAATGGGTACAGGGAAATTAATTGATACGTTTCGAAATTATGATGTTGATATGGAAAACGATGTAAGAAAAAGAGGTCTCTGTCTTAGAATCTCCCTGCAAGGGACTACGAAACGTCACTTGTTGCGCGGCGACTTTGTTCCGGTGTTGAAAAGCCACGCACGCCATTGCACGCTATATCCATTTGTTATTTAACTGGTAATTAAAATGATTGCACAACAGTTCCGCGCACTTTGTTAATCTTTTATTAACATGTCGTTTAAAATTGATACGTCCGCAAACTTTATTGTTGAAGCATAGTGTTGTAGATACCAATATATTTTAAAACTGGTATAGTGAAGTTGTTATTTATTTCCTCATTAGTAAACTCGCTCTCTCTAAAAATAATAATAATAATTCTACAAGGCTATGTTTCTTCATAAGATAGATCTACGCGTTATTTTCAAACTGATAAGTTCTATGTGTAACTATTTATAGACAAGAATGTAAAATAGAAAACAACTTTGTTTAATATTATTGCTTTAATTGATATGCTGACAATAGTTTTTACATAGATATATTATTATGTTTTCCATGTTATGTCAAATAAGTAACAATTTATAATATAGGCATGGTCTTTATGTAATTAAATGCAAATCATTACAGAATACAGGTTTTATTATAAAAAATGAGACATGCAGGTTACTCAAATTGCTCAATTCAAATCGGCAAACAAATAATTACTGTCTCGTGTCGGAAATATGCCTACGACATACTTTAACGACTACTATCTAACTGAAGTGTGCTAATATGGTAAGAATGACCTCCACTAAAAGCTAGCTAGCTAATATGATTTTATCTATCTATCGGTCTATCACTCACAAGAGGTACAAGTTATGAACACGTCATTATTCGATTATCTGTACTCTGTTGTATAAAGCAAAAAAATTGGTTGTCTGTAAAGTCGGTTTATTGACGATAGTTGAACGTGACAACGTCTTAAGAAAATACTGATGGAATGGTAGCATAATCACTAATAGTCATCCTAAACTATCTTTGAATACTTAGTTATAATTTATTTACTGTTATATTGCAGTTAAAAACCTTTATTAAATATTTTACCAAAAAGACTAGTCGTTGCATACCGTATAACGAAACATTAATCTTTAGCTAGTCTGTGTATATTATGTCATGTCAATGTGCCACAAACAAGTCAAAACAAACCTGGCTGGTTATAAATAATTTCGATAAAAAGCAAAACTAAAGAGACGTCAGAGTTACATTGACAAAGGCCGATTTTGCTTCTTTGTCGCTCGTTCCGCGTTCTCGCTTGCACACGGTAACGCCGCATGACGTCAGATAACGCCGCATGACGTCAGATAACGCCGCATAAACGTCATGTTTTTCGTGCGTGCAACCGGCTATATCGAATTATAAGACGTTGTCACGTCAAAAAATATCAAATATCGAATATTTTTAATATCCGCCACGTTAATATATATTAAAGCGAAAGGATACGAAAATCAGAAACCCCTTGTCATAATAAAAATGAAATTAGGCAGGAAAGGGATTTTTAGTCAGAAAATGTCAGGTAAGAATGGATTTTTGCTATATTCCACTATAACGATTTTATAAATACGGCCCGAGAGTTTGTTTGCAATTTCTTAGATTTTAAACCAGACATAACGCAAATGGGTGTTTAGGATTAGAATAATAAACACCTATTTCACCTATAAACCCTTAAGTTACCTACCCCCTGATGGAAGAAAATTCGTTTGAAACTTATTCAAAACTACCTACATCCGGCCAATCCTGATATTCAACGTGTGACTGATATCCTCTTAACGTCCGATAATTCGGCTTCTTGTCAACTTAGTTATATCCAAATGTCGTATCTATAATATTTCTAGCTGTTTTTTGTTTAATAGAGGACTAGAACAATAAATTTAAAAATGAAATGGTTTGGCAACTTCTTGTTATCACATTGTTTTCCTAATATTATTATTTGATTAACTCAGAAATAAAAGTGTCACATCAAATGACAATACGTTTTTATATGACGCGACGCAAAAATATTCATCTATTGTAATAAATACGAAGTTTCGTACTTCCCTAACAGTCCAAGTGGAAGAGATTATCAGATTTCTATACACAAAGCGACAACTGTATCAATACTACATTCGGCGGTTCGTAGAGCCGTGAATATTTTCAATCGATTGACTACATGTGCATAATCTAGCAATTTCATTGTGCATAATCGATCATCGTTGTATCCGTCGTGCAATGCCACAAATGCTTGATCTAATGACATCACTACCACATAATATAGGTATACCTACAAGGATCTTTTGGCGTGTGGCTGACGTGAGGGTGACAGAGATAGCGATTACAGTTTGCCTTCCCTGTAAGACGCTGTCTCTGTCACCCACACGTCATCCACGCGCCAAAAGATCGTTGTAGGACTTTAGACACTTTATTTTTACATAACAATACTGGAAACTAAGAACAGATTGTATTCGGTCTCAAAGCTATTCGACTAGTTCCTGTCGACTAGTCCCTGTCGACTAGTCGAATATCATACCTATACCCTTTCGAAAAAAAACTTCTAAGTAATACAATGCAAAACATGCATAAAAACAATATCTGGGTGTCCAAATGTATAACAAACCATTTCACAGGATTTGAAATACATATATTTATTTCCATAAATCTCAAGTACATACAAGCATTATTATGTTACAAATATTTAAATGCAATAATGGCTATCATGCTGGAGCGCCATTTAGAAAGCCCTGGGTTCGAGGCGCGGCCGAACAGTCTTGGTCCATGTATGTTGTCCACGGTACCTAAATCACAAGGAAACTTAGAAAATATTAGCTGTAGTATGAACCTATGTAGCACAATTAAAAGAAACTACCCCCCTCCCCCCAAATTAAATCAGGGTTCTTGTTAATTAACACACTTTAATTAATGAAAGCAGACGTCATATAGTAGCAGCGCAATTATGTAACGTACATACGTTGAATAGTAATGCAACTTCATTTCGGTGTACCTATTGAAAATTCTTAAGGTAATAAATGAATATAATATTGCTACGGCAAACAAGAACTTTGCGAGGAAATTTACTAGTACGTAAGTCTTGGCAATTTTCAAAGACCTCAATGAGCTCAGTATCTGAAGACCATTTCCATTGAATCAAAAGGGCCCTGGTTTAATTTCCGGTCAAACTACCCTGTGTGTGTGTGTCTGTGTGTCTGTGTGTCTGTGTATCTGTGTGTCTGTGTGTCTGTCTTTCTGTCTGTGGCATCATAGCTCCCGAACGGATGAAGCGATTTCAATTAATTAGAATAGCCGTATGTATGCAAATATATTCGTGTGGGGTCTCAAATGAAAGCGTACAGTAAGAGAATATTTATAACTTAATCCAAAATGTTTTTACCTATAAAAAGTATAAAATAAAAAATTAAATTAAAAATTAAAAAATTGAATGATGCCACAGACAGACAGACAGACACACAGACACACAGATACACAGACACACACACACACACACACACACACACACACACACACAGACACGTCAAACTTATAACACCCCTCGTTTTGCGTCGGGGGTTAAAAATTAAAAAAAAAACCCAACACAAACATTTAAAAGTAAAAAATAATATCTTTAAAAATAATACGCCGCGTTGGGGGACCGCTCCATTTACTTCTAACTTTAACACAAAACATCTTGATAAATGATAAGTTTTGGGTAAAAGACTAAGTAGGTAAGCAAGTGATACTTATGAAAAAAATCGTACTTAAAAAATGAATAGTTAGAAGTGGTCCCCCAACGCGACGTATTATTTTTAAAGATATTATTTTTTACTTTTTAAATGTTTGTGTCGGGGGTCTTTTAATTTTTAATTTAATTTTTTACACAGTACTTAAAACCATATCATGCCGCGGAGGCCAACAATACAGACACATTTAATTAGAAACGGAACTATCGCTCCATATATTAACTCGTGACATACGTACAATAAGAATGAAAATTCATTTGAAATCGAAAACTTTCAAATGGTAGAATTGAACGAATTTTGAATGTAATAATTGTTAGGCACTCAATAGTAAAGCCAGTTATACACAAAGTTGACGTGTTATTAACACTTTTAACGCAAATTTTTAATTAAATGCATATCAAATTTAAATAACTGTTTTATATAAGAATGTACCTACCCTCAAGCAAATTTTGAGGATTGCTGATTCAGCAATCCTCAAAATTTTATGGTCGTGCTTACCATAAAAACACATTAGAATCAAATATAAAAACAATAGTAAATATGTTAACTCGGTAGGATAAAATGATAATTCTAATTAAGCTTCTAAATCAGTCATATTCGTACTAACTATGAACAAGGCAAGCGAAATAAAAGTTTATCAAAGCATTTGTAGGAAAAAATCTACCAACTTCAAATAAGACAATTGAACAACAAATATTAACTATTCCTCGTAATATGTAACTTTATTATTTACGACAAACCTACGGCCTTCTTAAAAATAAACCAAAATTTATACTTGTTAAAACACAAATAACATATTAATGAAGCAAAAACATATTTGAGTCTGGCGACTCTGTATACTCTTATTAAATATCTTCTGTAGAGGGCTTCACAAAATATTTTATTAACTATGGAATATCCAATACATTGTTGTGCTGAACATACAAAGTTTAATTTTATTTAATGATGTGCTTATTTAAGGGTTATTTATCAATAATAAATTTGGTTATTTTGAACAGAGTTCACTATTGGCTTGCAACTCTTTTGTTATAATTATTATTCAATTTGATTACCGGAACGAAATTGAAAGACAATATCAAATTATTATGATGATATATTATGGTTATTATAACAATATGATATTGTTTCACATGTACTATGTTTTTATCACTGAAACACTTATGCATGTATGTATTTTTCTATTCTATCGCTACACACTTACTTACAATTTATACCTACCTTATATTTATGGTGTCCTAGTAGAGATGCTTGTATACCTACAGTAAGTTTTATAGATGACGTATTCAATAATGTTTATACATATTTTTAACATTTTTATAAACAATAGAAATGTTAATAAGAACCATGAGATCGGACTTCGTAAAAAATATTTTTAATCAGATGTCGTTAACAATTTTGGTCTGTGTGTGACGTCACGGTCGGTACATCTACCGGCGAGCTCTTAACATTTAGCTGGGAGCTGTATCAAACGACGCGGAAATTCCCACTTACTCTCTGATTGCCACACTACGGGGGTTAATGACATTGTTGATTCGGTAGGCCGAATACATTTTATTTTAGCGCGCTTACGGTTTACCACTTTTGTGCATTTACAAAATCAGAATAATTTCTAGATATTTTTGTTGCAATGTATCAGGTATAGTGTCAGGTAAATAAAGATACCTACGAAAAATGTATGATAACAGGTTAATTTCATCTGGTGCTGTATGGCAAAATAATATAATAATGATGAGATATTATATACGGATTGCAATTACATAATGGAGGCACCGATATTTCCTCAGGAAAGGCGTTCGCAGGATATTTCAGTTCCTGCAGATGTAATTTTATTGTAATTTGAAATCATGATTTTGTTCATAATATATCTGGTCATATTAAATTACTGAAGTACCTAATAAGCATGTGTGAATAATTCTGTAAGGTTTTACTACATTTTATTTTTTCATAATAAATTTTACCATACCTAATAATGATTTTAAAAATTATAATCTGTCGTGTCCTCTGCATAGTTGTTTTCGCTTATCTCAATAACAGCTCATGCGATTTTCATTATAGTAGTGCCTATTTATGTTTGCATGCATTAGACTAATGCAATAATATACAAATAGGCACTACTTAAATTAAAATCCCATTGCAATCACTTAATTAAATTATAATTTAGTATCTTAAAATATCATCATTCCAATCGTATCTTTTCCCTGGACTCGGTCACCATAGAAGGGGGTAAAAGATTTCCAACTCTGGTCAAGTGTAAATTAGAAGATTTTATTCACCATCGATTTGTATTTATATTTTGTAAAACATTTGTAGCTATTTCTTTCAGTCTTCCAATTCTATCTTTTAATCTATACCTAAAGAAATGAATATGAAAAGAAACATTAAAAGGCGACTTGATAAAATATTATATCCTTTAAGCAGCTAAACGAAAAGTAAATAACAAATTTTAACGTAAGAAACATTTCCAAGAGATTTATTTTTCTTACATTGAATAGAATTTATATTTTTTACTTTTTGTCTTTACTGACTGAATTTATACGTAGATTCAGGCAAAATTGCTGAACTCGTAGGACTATGATATAGTTTAGTAGAATCTATACGTTACAGATTTATAATGGTAAATGTTATATTTCATTTAACAATTTATAAAAGTTAAAATAACTTAAAGGTAATTACTGTGTTTTATGCTTAAGCATTTTTTGCATAATTTGTAATTAATGCTGTTATGGCTACAACCCATTAATGGCCCACTACTGAGCTCGGTTCTCTCCTCATTATTGAGGAGGCAGATATAAGGCGGTGCTGTAAACCATGGGGTATTTTGTCTGTGGCCAATCCTGATCGTAGTTCTTTACTTATTCATGTGGTATATTGTCACACTAAACTTGTCATGAGATTGTATTATCAACGGAACTAAACCTATATGCAAAATTTAACTCCGTACATAGTTTTAATTTAGTTTTCAAGATTTGATCTAAAAGTACATACACTAATGGCTCATTTACATGATGCCATTTTCTTGCACATGCAAGAGCAATAATTAAATGCAATTTAGAACGTGCAATAATCGCCATTCAACAATTGTACTGAACTTTCTACACACAGATTATTGTATGCGATTATTGCATGCAAGTTTTGTTGTCTCAATATTTCTCGCCTCTGAAGACTAGGTATGATCAAAGCATCTTCACGTGCTGCACACATATGAGGTTGCAAATGCAGGACAATTGAATTAAATTCAAAAATCGCATAAGAAAATGTGCTGTTTACAACAAGGCAAATCTTGAAACGCAAGTTGTCAAGAAGATCAATAATTTTATGAGTGATTTAGATGATCTAAGTAGTATATTGCTTCAATTTTATTGTGTGCAACAGGCAAGAAACATGTATCATGTAAATGAGCCCTTACACATACATTGCTACAGTACGCGACAGGTCGAGATGGCAATCGGGGTATGAAGTGAGACGCGGGGGAATTGACACCCCGCATAGTGCACATCACCTGCGCGCTCCTTAGTATTAGTACTGCACGAGCCTAAGTCGACGAGCTCACTCACATTGTTGTTTGTTGTTGTGTTTTAAAATGACTTAGGTAGCTTCCTCCTCACGTGTTAAAACTGAAAACAATAATTAAAATAATTCACTACAACTTGCTAGAAAAGAAATAGAAAATTGTGACATTGAACAAAAACACAATAATTATAAATATCCTGTCAATCATATTGGATAATCTTCTTACTAGCTCATTAATTACCTACATGAAAATTATTTAAATATTTACTTGTCCGTCTATCAACAATATTAATTTTAGTGTAGTCATAAGTGGTAGCACCACAATAGCCTAAACTGAATAAATCTGATTCATTTTACATATAATAAACCTAATTTAATTATGTTACTCTTATTTTGTTGCGTGGAAAAAAATATCGATATTAACCTAGTACGTGATGCCACATCACTAGAAAATTGCCATCTCAACCTGTCGTGTACTACGAGTATAGTAACATTTACTAGATATACATAGCTTTACGTATCTATCAAATAATTTGTCACGTATATAAAAAATCTGTAACTACAACAACTAAACAAAAGCTTTAAAATCCAAAAATCTATTTAACGAATGCAAGCGAAATAACACAAAAAACAACTCAGAATATTCTACAAGCTTATTTTCAAATTTGATCAAGAGAATACTCGGAGCACGTTCAGTCGTTCACACTAAACGAAAATTAGAGAAATGCGGGAAAGAATGAACATTTGCACGGTTGGTCTAAACGCGGGCTTAGATTCAATTACGTTTAGCCAAAGCGGCTGGTCAATAAACAGAGAAGTTGTTGATGAGACAGATTAGCGATTGCAATTTACAATTGAATTATACTAGCCGCTACTAATTGTGGTGACTCGACATAAATTTAGTGGAATTTCCAACTATAAGCTACGTAAGTAAGTAAACACACAAACAATAAAGCATCTAAACAAGACCAGTTATCCGCAAATGATTGTTTACTGTGCGTAAAGTGAAGTAGACTCAGATACACCGTTCGATGTAAGTACTATTGGCGCTCACTCATATTCGAGCGAATAAGCGAACCCGCAAATGTAGGACGGGCATTCACAAATGCCTAGGTATACGAAGTTTTTGACATTTTCGTAGTATTAATAGACAAGAAAGGTTTGACAATTCGTGCAATGTACAAAGGTTCGCGCAAATGTGAATGAGCGGCCTAACAAACCAGATTTCGGGACAAATGAGAAAACATCACGATGTTTTCTGTGGTTTATTTGTTTATTAAGGATGGATGGATATCCACCGCACGGGAAAACAATATCGATTACTGACCCATATTTAAATAATCAAATTACGTGCTTATCATATAATAAAATAATTATTTCTTACTTCGGTGAACAAACACACCGTGCGGAAACTGGCAAGTTCTCCATAATGTGCTCAAAAGAGTGCGAAGACTTCCAATCCGAAATTAGCTATGGTGACTGAACAATGACCATGGACCTTAAATGGATATGTATTTTATGTGTCCTCTTGTCAATTTTCATATTTCTTTTTACAATACAATACAATACAATAACTATTGTACACCAAGAAAAAGGACAATAACAACAACATAAAACATAAAACTTTTTAATGATAAGAATAAAAAAAGTAATTAAAAAATTAAACCAACTTCGAAGCGGAATTAACACACCTATTTAATTATGAACGAACAAAAAAACTCAAAAAATAATCAACATAATTTGAAGAAATTTTTAGTAGTCTTTAGTCTAACATATCCAAAAACTGTATAATTCTGAAAAATACACATCGAACTGAAGTTCTTTTTTGAAGTCGGTTAAAAAATAGAAACGCTATCAATGTTTTAATATTAGACTTGATTAAATTTAAATTATTACGTTTGTTTTTCCTTCTAAATGATCTATTCCTGGTGTGTCTGAGCGCCATCCAAAACTACTTAAGCTGACAGCAGTTGTCAACCAGATGCTTTAACTTGATTAATAGACGATTTAGGAGTTGGTGATTAATACAGAAACGCTGATTCAAACTACTATCATTATTATATAGGGGTATTATTATTGTTATATATGTATATTAAGGCAAATATTTGTATTTGTTGGGCTGGATACATACTATGTATGAGGTAAAAAACAAATAATCTCGCACTAATCTATGAGTACCTACGTACCTACGAATTATAATTACGTAATAATACTGTCCATTTTAACACCGACCCCCGAGGCTTAGTTAATAGTGGAAGTAAGCTGCATGTAGCCTGCAAACCGAAGAGTCCCTGATTCGATTCCGTGCCGGAGTAGACATTTCTGTGACAGTTAAAAGTTGTTGTTTTTCATACCATCTACTATCTACTATAAGCGGAATTTATTTATCATTTATAAAAATAAATATAAATGTAAAAGTAAGAGTTTGTTTTCTTTCTATAATATACCAACCTAATTTAATTAAGCTCCAAATTAAATAAACATTGCTGGAATCAGCCAAATATGTCGGCAACGAATTGTATGACAACATATTAAACACCTGTATGAACCATATTTTTGCAATAAATAATTTTCATTTTTTCATTTTGTTGTTAAAGCGGAGTGGAGATAGTTGAAGAGGTAGAAATTAACAAAGACTTCTTATTCGCAGGAATATATCTCATTTCCACGGCGAACCCGTTTTAATCAATACTTAATTATTGTTTCACGTAAAGAATAAGTTTCAGGAAACGAAGCGAAAGCGGGTTCGTTAGTATTATATAACAATATTATATTTTGAACAGAAATGTTTCGAAATATAATATTCGTGTGAAACAAATCATCGTGTTGTTAAGTCGATTCATCGTTTTACGAGTATATAGGTATAAATGGAAAGACTCTATATGCATATTCAATATTGTCCGAATGATGGACAATCATAAATGCAAATAAAATCACTTAGGACACAATCATTATTATCGTGGTTTTTCTTCACTATAACATATTATAAAAAAGTCATATAGCCTCAAATACATTTTTATGAAAAAAAAAATTCGTGGTCGTCTAAAGCCCCGCTTCTGACCAGCCAGGTCTGCACTACTGTGTTGGGGTATGATAGGAGAGCTATGTGACAAGTTTTCAACTTGCCTCAAATACCTACCCAAAATTGGTGCGAGCTCTTGGACCAAAAGGCTGGTGCTTTTAGTCTAGTCTTATATAAAGAGTGACACTAGGTATACGGATATTTTTTTGTGTTAGGTATGTCTACTTATCGATTTTGAAATCGGTTATTTTCCTGTCAAAAGATAATTAATATAAATTTTTATAATTCATAGACTGGTAATTAATGCAAAAACTAGTGGTTTGAACTCACAGTGGTCTTCATAATTGGGGGAGATTTTCTGAGGATTACCTTCACTACATTGCACCAGTATGGACTGCTAAAGTGATTAGTGGCCAACGCAAGTGTTAAGTGAAAGTTCTTATGCTCACTCGAAGACCTCCAATGTAATTTCACGCTTGCCGTCTAACGTAAATTACTCCTAGCGACGACTCAACATGAAATTAGATAAATAAAGTTTTTGATGATCTAATGAGAGATGATGATCTAATGATGAGAATGAGTTATAGAAGAAAATATTCTTCTATTTATTTAACACATGTTTAGTTATATTGGAATCTTATAATCAAAAATACCTTGCAAGTAAGGATTTAAAAATTAAGTGAGCATTGAGCACGGTTGTTGTCAAGAAAACAAGTATTACAATTAAGCCTGAATCTCTGGTCTTCTTTGGTAATAATACCTATAATATATCATTGTTTAAATAATGGATATGATTTTACAATTTCGTCAACTTCCCTTTTGTTATCTCCTATGTTTTATTTAATTACCTACCTCATATCTTTTTCTATTTTATAAACCGCTGTAAACTAAGTATGGTATTTAATAATCATTACATTATACAGGAAAACACTCCACGTAGGTAAATGTTTTGAATTTTAATTTGCACTCGATTACCCTAAACATACTTCGGTTTGTTACACCACATGGTTATGTAAATAAAATGAATACGTCGTCTGAAATATGCTTTCAGCAATCTGTGAACATACAAAGTCCACACGCGTCGACTTTATGACGAAGCAACTAGCATAAGTTAGTCGCGTACTTCCTTTCTGTCGGGAAATGTGTGCGGAGTTATTTATAATGACTTTTCCGTTTTTCTTTATGCGCGCCATTTCATTTTTCAGTTTCTCCTTTGTCTGACAACGACCAAATTGGAGCGTTTCTCTCCACATTTATGTTCCAATTACAATAATAACCAATTTATTTGCATATACTAAACGTTTCCATAAAGGTTATTGGACCACATAGCTATAAAATATTTTCCAAAATATATATATATATAGACAACTCAAAAACTACTCGCCAGATGGCGCTCAGTTCAAACCACCTAGATTCTAGGTGTAAAGTTCGCGTCACTACAAATTAATCAACCCCAAACACAAGCTGTAAATCGTTGAGAAGTTCCTTCGACTGTCTTTCGGCTTCATTGGATCGACTCGAGACCTTCATTAAATTATAGTGATTTTATATGCCTAATAAATGAAAGCTTTAACAAACGCACCAGTCACCCCTACAAATTTCGAACGTTCTCCTCCATTTCTCTGTGAAGCCCATCATCGGGTATTGGTATCCTTATCGTGAAACCGCCCTTGGAATACCTATCACTTTCCAACAAAAAAATAATTCTCAAAATGTGCTCATTAACGACGAAATAATCCCTGAACACATACAAAAAGCATATACACGGTTGAATTGAGAACCTCCTTCTTTTTGAAGTCGTTTAAAAACTGATAAATTAATGATTTTGACTTTGACTTTAAGCTTTTAAACTGTCGTTTACATCACCTACATTATAACTTGTGTACAAAACATTCTTGTAGATATAATCTTAATACGTATTTGCCTTCAAACTTTAAATTCTGAAACAGTTTACGATGTCATCAGTGTAACTATTTATTAGGACACGGTGAAGTGTTCCTCTATCCCTCTGTACGACACTACACCACTTTGCAAGGGCTTTGTAAATCTACCTTTAGCCTACATACCTTTCTGACAAAGATTGACCAAAAGGTTTAGTACCAAGTATCTCTCATTTGTAATCACGTCACTTTCGGACCAAAATAACGTAAAAAATTACAGTGTTTTCAATAAAAACTCTTTATGCTTTGCTTCATTCATTTATTCTACCGTGATAAACTGGAACTGTGAGTATGTTCAAGTCAAGACTGAATAGGCTCCTTAGTTCCATCGTCGCTAACTATCAAGTGAGATTGTAGTCAGTCAAGTCCATGGTCACGCGTTAAATTATAATACGTACAAAAAAAGACGCGTGGCACTCGGAGACTGCCGCGGTAAAGCTATTGCATAGCATTATATATAAATTATCAAAACAAAAAATAATACTGCATTTGTTATAATAATAAAATTGTTATGTCATAATGGGCGGACATCTCATGGGGCGATTTGACATATTAATATGATGAAGAGTAAAGTAAACTATACAATAGTAGATTGTATGACAAGGGTGCAAAGTAATATTTTTTCGGCGAGGGCGTTTTTTGAATCCAGAGCGAAGTGAGGGATTCTAGAGTAGAATCCCGAGCGTGGCGAGGGATTCTTTAGTAGAATCTCGAACGTAGCGAGGGATTCAAAGTACGTCGCCCGAGCCAAAAATATACTTGCACCCGAGTGATACACTCTACTTTTCATCACCCACTATGAGAAAATAATATATATATATATTATATATATATAAAATAATACGTAAAAATGCACGAAAACTTAATTTTAATTTGAAAACGAAATCTTAATTTGATTTCTTTTTTTATTATTCAGATGGCGGGGCCCTCGCGTCGTACCAGACATTCTTTATTCAAACAATATTTGCGTTCGACTTCTTTAGCGCAAAATACTAAAATGTTCTAAATTCAAAATAGGACGGAAAAGATCTAGCCGGACGGAAAAGTTGTATGAAAATTCATTCCCGCCCGCTGAATAGAAAACAGCAACTTTGGAACCCCGTAAGTCCGAACCAAGTCGTCTTTTTCGAATAGGTGTGATGAAAAATATATTTCTGAACGCACGCAATACAACAACCAAATGTCATTATAGTGTCATTATTTTATGTCATGTATGTCTATATGTCTATGTTATTTTGCATGTTTTAAATCTAAATACGCGATAATTCGACTATTATGAATACATGTTGTCGATTCCAACGCCTTATTTAATCCATATCTACGTGTAATTATTCTTAAAATACCGAACCGACGGGGCGAAAATCAAATGTTTGACAGGTAAGATTTGTATGGGAAATAAAAATTTTCATTTTTAGTATTTTCCTCGCAATTTCTCCATATTTTCTCATCGCTGCAACCTTCCCTGAACTTCCACGAATATTTCAAGACTAAAATTAGCCAAATCGGTTTAGCCGTTATAAAGTAAAAGTTACGTTAACTCAGTTAAAAGTTCTGGTACCTATTTATCGATAGATGTCACGAGTAGGGGGGTGTTAGGTTTTTTTTCGTTACGGAATTTCTGCATTCGGTCTCCGCGCTCAAGGCCCGCGATAGAAGCTTAAAAATATAAGCTGTTATGGGTGGTTAATGGACTGTAATCTATACTCACCTGAGCAAAGCGCTGGTTGACGTCGCCTTATCCCAAGGTTCTTTAGGAGAAGCTTCAGGCGAGTGGAGATCCTTAGGTGCGATTTCCCGAATTCTTCGTGGTTGGTGCGGACACTGGATATTAGTTTGCACGTAACTGGGCACTTTAGACCGTTTAGACGTTAGCGTTATTTTGGATATTTTTGTGGAGTCGTTGCGTACTCGACGGCAGACATTTCTCGACTACATGTGCCGCGTTTGTTGGCGAACAGCGCCCTCTGGGCAGTCAGAGCAAGAAAACAGTCCAACTTGGTAGATAATTAGTGTAGATTAAATAAAGATTCTTTATAGATGGTACATTCTGAATATGATTAAGAATAGTACGGAACATAAGCAATCATCTGGGGTGGCAAGAGCTTAAAGTTTACCTGAAAAAGTACCTACCTACTACTAGTAAAGAAAATACCGAGAAAGTATTACTAGTATTACTAGTATTACTAGTAATACTACAGCTATAATAATTGTTTTAACAGCAATTGTGTTCCAGACACAAAAGTGTGAAGCAGATTACATTGTTTTAGAGGTGACCATTTAAGTCTTCAAGGGTAATACTGCATCTGTGACCGAACTGGAACGAGACTTACACTAATAATTACTAACTGGACTGTTACGAACATCAACAAACATGACTAACTATCACTAACAGTCCCTGTCCTCACATTTACGTATTAACTATAAAATAACTTATTAACAAACTAATTCTAACACCATCTGTAAACTGGACCAACCATTCTAGTCTTTAAATTGTGTTTTATTCTAGGTCAATCACAGTTGTCAAGGGCGGCATCGGAAGGGTGGTGCTGCATGCTCGTTTGCAACCTTAATTCCATAAAAAGGAACATTGGCTAGAGGCGCAAATTAGATCGATGATCAATGGTTTCGAAGTTCCGTGAGTCAATGTTTTGAAGTGAACGAAGTATTCGACCTAGATACTACAATATTACCTGGCTGGTACTTAACTGGCAAGCGCTATCTTTAGATAACAGTTGTAAAGTTTTATTGGTAGTTTTCAGGCGCTCTCAACTTTGAACAATAGCCTTTTATCCGTCTCTTATCTATTGTACAAATAACTACCTAGTATTAATATTGCTTCCAAGCACGTGTGATCTGGGACTAAATTCCGTATTAAATTCTTTATTAGGTATCACACTAAAACCGGGCAAATCGCTCTGTTCCATTTTTTCCACTCTAAGCAACGCATAATCCCTCGCAATAAATCGTATTGCGAGGGATTATCATCGGCATCGGCACCATCATGACCACTATCCAATGACAAAAATACAATACGAAAACAAAGTTTAGTACCCAAATCAAACTTAACGAAAACAAATGTTCACTTGATAACAGTCAAGCGAGCCACGCGGAAAACCAGGAATACTAATGTGTAGGCAGGTATGAGTGTGTGACAATTACATACAATTATTTGAAACTAGTAAATTCGCCCTCGCTCCGTAATTTATTCCTTACGTGTACAAATAGTTACATACACAGTCATCCAAAACAATTTAACCAAGTTTGTTGTTTATTTGTGAACCGATTGAAACTCATAAAGATTGTAAAATACAGCCTGTTTACCTATCTACCTGAATAGTATAATGTATAATACGAAAACTATCTGTCAATAGGTTGAATATTATGAGACAGCGTATATTGATAATCGAGGAAACAATATAATTGGATGAAAAAATTCACTTAAATGCTGGCATTACGCTGTTTTATTCCAAAACAAAATATTATCACAGATATTATTCATAGCAGTCAACTATCCTTGAACGTGAACAAAGCAATGCGACACTAAACACGAATCTACACGAAGTAAAAGTTTTATAAAAGTCAATAACATAAATTAATTAAAGTACGTAGACGCAATAAACACACCAGAACAATATTGGTGAAGGGGAACAAGCGAGAGGAAAGCGGAGGGCACTAATGAAATGTAGCGAGGGAGTTGTGGCTAAATGTAGCGAAACAAACGCACACTGCTACAGTCCCAGCAAAACACCAGCAAAAACAAAGATCCCGAACGAGATCTGTCTTAACTGAGAATAAGTTACGTTTCTTTTTACGTTCAATATTTTTTGAACAAAGCAATAACATCCGCCGTCACTATCTACAGAACCCATCTGTTTCGTTTTCTGCATAACGTTTTGTAGAAAGGTGTTGGGTGGAACTATTTATTTTTTATATCTTATCAAATACTGGTTGGTATATCTTTTTTGTCTGTTCAGTTTACTATGATGTAACTACGCTTTATTCCAGATAAACTTATACTATGTATTGACCAGATAGATATAACAACAGATTTCTAACCCATTTTAGCTCTACTTCTGTACATGGAAGATATTGAGAAAATCAATTAAGGAGGCAATCAGCAATAGATTCCATAATTATATATTTTTTTAATTTTAACTAACGCTTGTTTGTTGTTTTTGCGGCTTTCACATATATACCTACCTATTTATAAAATTTTCATTTATTGCATACAAAAAATAAAGATGTGCAAATAATTGCACGAATATAAAAACCATTATATATTATTACCTGTATCGTAGGTACATCCTTTTCCAAAGAGGAAAAAAGAAAATAACATGAAATAAAATGTACCTACAGTTGCTATTGCTTCTAGATACACAAGAACCACTTACTAATACTCGAATCTCTTATTACCTCAGATTAATGCCTTTTACTGCTACATTAGAACATTTTGCATTAAAATCATCCGTAAAGACTAACCGTAATCAAGGTATACTTATCACATTTCACTCTTGAAAGATCTCTTAAGGGGCACAAATTTTAATCAAACTTCAAAAGGAGATTCGCTGGAAACCTACTCTTGAATAATAAATAGTACCAAGTATAACCGTTTTATCTAGGACTAATTTTGCCTTCCCTGAATTATCGGATAGATGGTTAAACCTTTCAAGAGTATTTATATCGACGTCTGTACGTAGGTAAATATCTACTGATAGGATTCCCATAAGTAATACGACGAACAGAAATGAAAGATACTTAGCTTGAAGACGAAAGTATCATATGAAAAAATTCTTACGCCCTACATTCCAAAGGACTGAACGGAGATATATGTATATAAAAAAAATCCAAATAAGTATAGAAAAAAGAGGGGATAGATTTGTTTTTTCTTTCCTTAGCAATATGGGTAGGTAGGTCCTATCATAATTATTAATGATCGTGAAAAGACCATTTCAAAAACAAATATGTCATTATAAGGTTTCTAGTAGGTAGTTATTTGTCGCCGAGGGTTTTTTGTTTTATTAAAAAAACAAAAAACCCTCGTACTCGTATCGTACAGTAGCTTTAGCTAAAATACAGTAAAATTAAAAACAAGGTACGTCGATGCTCGCCCTTCCACTGCCGCCCATGACAACTGTAACCGACCTTCGAGTAGAACAAGACTCAATTTGGTAACAAATGTCAACTTTCTGGCCATGTGATTAAGGTTCATTGTTGATTGACGACGAAAATTAAAAATGCCTTAAGTAAATTTTGCTCACAAGCTATATTGAACTGTGAGTACATGTGATAAAGTCGTTTCTACCGAGGAGTGACGATTCCATATCCTTAGCGACTCAAGTATTATAATATAAAATCAAACGAACTTCTTGAAGTGAAGTTCGATCATTAGGTATTATATGAATTGCTTCATTCGAAGATAATTATTAATGCGTGATGCAAAACTTTGTACCCCTTTTAAAGAGAATTACGTAGGCGGAGAAGTATGAAATTTGGAACAGTTAATGTTTATGTGAAGAACGAGTGCTGATAATTATATTAAATTACCATGCTTTTGACAACTTAACACGACGTGACGACGTTTAAAGTGTCAATGGAAAGTAACTATTTGACGTAATCAATTGCAGTCGAACATTATTTCAGTTCGTCAAAGGTTAATCTTAATATAGGGTGTTTCAACAAGAACTTTGTTTTTCAATTGCAACAAACACCGACAATTTGGGTCGACAGGCTCGATACAGAATGTGCTTGACGAGTTAAAAGAATGTGATTCTTAGTAGCGGTCTCAGAAGGACTATTAAGTTGTCCGAAAATATCACGAATTTTATGAAATGCAACTCTATCAGAATTAGACATTTTCATAGTGGATTTTGATTATTTTATTGGGAATTCGAGCGAAATTTAATTCATTGTAACAATTGTCAATGCATCTACTAAGAATAAGTCGAAAAACTAAATGTCAAAAATAGTTTAGCATGATAGCATGCTGTCGGTGTTTGTTGCAATTGAAAAACAAAGTTCTTGTTGAAAAACCCTATATGTATAAATAAAACTCTTGCGTTACTGGTGACTGACAGACAACGCACAGCCGAAACCACTGAACGGAAGAAGCTGAAATTTGGCATGTATGTTCCTTGGGGAGTGTAGGGGAGCACTAAAAGAGGATTTTTAGAAATTCCACCCCGAAGGGGGTGAAATAGGGGATTGAAGTTTACACGATTTCCACGCGGGCGAAGCTTGCGGGCGGAAGCTAGTAACCTTATAATAAATATTATGAACTTAACATTTCACTACCACTTCTCTGTGTAAACTTTTGTAACTGTTCTCTGTGTAACAATTCCCAGACACAAGTAATTAATAAGTATTCTTCGAAGGTTCTCTCTTTACGTATTATTAGGTATAGATTAAGTCAAGGAACCTGAAATTGATTAAACTGAAACCTCAAACAAACCAAAAAATTATAGGTACGAGTATTATTTGTTCAACTGTGACTAACTCTGTCAGACGACCCAATATTATAATTTGTTTGGTAAATTATAAATAGACAGTTCCATAGTATAATTAAAATTTAGATTCAACTCGGTGCTGGGATTTCATTCAAATATAAATTCGTACAGAAAGCTCTATATAATTACATCATATGTTTTACGTAACTGTGCTTTGTTTGATAGCTGCGGCCACAGATATTAACTAGAAGACAAATCTGGAATAGACATGTTATGGTTTATTACACTAAACAAATGTGGTGTAAGACATTATTTAATTTTGTATTTTAATAAAAATAAACTTATTCCTTTGAAGTTTTGAAGAAGTTACGTTTAAATAGAAACGGCCAATAGGTACTTTGCAAAGTACACAAAATCCTGCATACCAAAGAGTAAATGATAGTATTCTGCATACCGTAGTATACGAACATAGAGTCGGTTACGGTTTATCGATGACCTTCAGGTAGTTTTTACAACCATGGCGGCAAGACGCGTCATAAAAAAGAAAACCTATCATACTTTGTGTAGCAAATAAAAAAAACATCAAATTTTGTTGGTGTGCAGTGCTGTGCACATCAAATTGAGGATTTTTTAAGAAATCATCGTGGGAAGGGGAGAACTTACATACCCGGTTGGATGTTTTAATATTATTTAGTGACAAGCGGTATCTATTGTACTCTGCATCTGTGGTCGGGACGTATTCGGCGAGGGATTGTGCACACTTGCTCCACTCAAAGTTTTCATTGTTACATCTTAACTTATGCAATATAGCGTCTACTTCTTTAATACTTTTCACGCCGCTCGATTACGTTTAACGGCGCAATTCGGATGAATTTTCTTATTTACTGTGAGACGAGGAAAAGCTGGCGAAACGAAATTCCTAGTCGGAGCGATTTCACACTAGACATGCTTGATTGAACAAGTTTAGTGCTTTATTACACTCTGTATTAGCTCCAATCAATTTTATTACGTCACTGGATCGGGGTTGTTTTATTTACTCGATTTCGAGTCCAATTTAAGGGTGGATCATCTACCCTATTTATTTTATCTGCGTCAGTTATTAAAGGTTTCCTTAACGTTTACACATTGAGGATCAATGCTTTACGTCATTAATGTTAGTCATCTGAGCCGGTTTGGAAGTGGTTTTCAATAGCTACCAATAACTACGTATTGTACTCGTAGTATTCAATACCTACGTATGTATTGTAATAGGTTTTAATGGCATCCTCCCGGTCATGAGTACCGTGATAAAACATACTCTAGGCTTCCTCATTTGTGTAAGTAGAAATTTGTGCTCAGTATTTTAAATGAATGAATTTGAATATTGAAATATATCTCCTGTAAATGCTGTTAATTCGAATCCTTGTATCGATCGACGTTTAAACTACAAATAAATCTTTTTGTTAAAGATATCATTTAAGTCTTTATTTTATTTATATAGGTTAATATTTCGGGTTCTTTAGGTTATAATAATACTTCCCAAGTTCAAGCAACACTGTATTATTTACTTTATCATAATAAAAGTTCAGTTCTTTAATTAAACTGAAGAACTCGCCAACAATTAACTCATTAATTTATAAATGCAATTAACGGTACATAAATATAATTAAATATCCAAACTATTTAATTATAAAGAATGTGGAACAACTACGTCAATTACGAAAATAAGAAATGAGAAAATAATGCCTTTAAATCACAAAGAACGTAGAAAACAAAGAAAAGTTGGAATTCAAAAGAAAAGTGGGATTAACACGTTCGCTGCGTTACGAGATCTATCAGATCTCTTACAGGTTTTCGGAACTGTGCGTCGACTAAAATCGTGTTCTTTCACTCCGTGCGGGAGGCTCTAACTTGTAAAGTTCTTTAAGTATGAGAAAGACAAATATACATATTTGCTTCCTACTTAATGGTGAATTCCAGGACATAAAAAAAAGAATAAGAGATGGTTTAGGTCCCTAACGCACAGTATTATAATTATTTTAATTCCTTGCGTTACGAGGCATGTTGATACTCGTAAAATCGTAAGCCTCGTAGACGCAAGAGAGGGAAGGTGGGCGGCGCGGGCGCTGCGTGACTCGATTTAGTGTTGTCCTAGTATCGATGTGAGAGGTCGCGCGCATGTTTCGCAAATAACGTTACGTGTTTGTATTTGATAATATATTTACGTGGTTATATACGTGTTTGTATTGATATTGTATTTGCTACTTCTTGCTACTTCTGTGTCGGAAGTGATTTTATTTTCATTATCTAATATTTCATAGCTGAAATCGCGAGACTCGGCGTTACTTGTCTCACTGCTGATAATCCTCCAAGTAGCTTGTATTTTATTTTCTGAATTAACAATTTTATCCTTTATGTACATTGACTTCGCCTAAATACAAACGAGTTTAAAAATGTTGGCATCATTTTTTACGTGGTTTTGGAAGCTTGGAGAAAAATTATATTGTCTTTCGCCATAGAAAATACCTACAGTAGCCCAATCACTGAATTTACAATTCTTGTTTTTATTTATGTACCTACACTTAAATATTCGATTAAATTCGTCGTTGATATTTTTATGTAATTTATTATAAAGATTAATAGGATCATTATGTTCAATAGTAGCCGGTTTAGTCATTTTAGAGTAAATGTTATCTTTAAAAATTGACAATTTATGTTTTGTTATAGGCCTACATTTAATTAAATGCTTTTTGTTTGCGACCATAGTTTATAAATAAACTTTAATAAAACTTTTTCAATCGACAACTGAGATATTATTTTATTCCCATCACTATTTACTACACATATTGAACTATCTTCGGTTGCGGTACGAGATACAATCGATACCTAATTTTATTTTATTATTTGTAGTTTATTCGTATGTCATAACTGCGTCCGCAGCTAGCAAAATATACAACAATAGGTTATTTTTGACCCATAAAAATTTCAAAAATATATCATTGGTTTTTTGGAAGATATAAATTATTTTCAAAACTGTATTTTTAGGAGACTGATTAGGTCTCTAACGCACCACAGGCCAGATTAGTTAGGAGATCTTTTAGGTCTCCAAAGCTACTAGCGGAAAGTTCTTTGAAAATGAAGACGCAGCGAACGTGTTAATATTTAGCTGTAAACCGTGTTTTATGTACGTACAAACCACACAACACAGAAATAAGATTAGAGTTTTCTAAACTAGCATTAAATATTCGTACAACGTCCTTAATTCCAATCTTGTAATAAATAGGATTACGTCATTCCAGCTTTAACATAGATGAGCTAATGGTACGCAGCGCCGTCGAAAACATGTTTGTGAACAATCCGAAAAACATAAGCAATGGTTACGTAATTATATTATTATCCTTCTCCCTCGCGAAGAAGTTATCGTTCGATAAGGCACTTCACACACTACGGACTACGCTATTTATTAGCTACGTGACTGCAACGCAATCCAAAATTCGCCGTATCTGACACTTCTCACTGACAGGAGACGCATGTAGACGCGTCGCTTTCATACATTGACAAGATCCGAGTCTCTTGCAAGTAGCGTTGTATGAGAAGTGCTTAAGATTTATTTTTCTGCAATAAGGCTCCGTTCGCATTCGATATGGAATTCATTCTAATGACATGGCAATAAAAATATGTTTAATGTTAATATGCACATGAGAAAACGAATTCATAGCTGGTGATGACCATCGCCCATAAACAGCATTAATACAAAAGGCATTAGGGAAACGATATCGGTCAAGAAAGAAGGAAGGAGCAAGGAAGCCCTGGCCAAAGCCCCCAGCCGTAACACCTAAAGTCGTATGGAAACTGGCTTAAGCAAGATGGCCGTAGATGGCTAGTAAAAAAACATCAGTCTATTTATCCTATTGAAAATTGAAAATAGTATTAATAAGCTAACTTTTAAGTAGATTATGTACAAAATTAGATTAAAAAATAAGAACATAAAGGATATAATAAGACTGTCAGTCCCTTAACTCGTCAACACAAAAATAAAAGACTATTTTATAAATAGAAAACTGTTTACTTTTTTTTCGTACAAATGAAATATTATTAGGTTTATTTTAATTCTAAACAACGTTATTTGGTACCATCCCTTGATACCGTACCTTTATTACAAATATGAAGCATCCTACGCTGTTAATATATTACGTACTTATATCTATTTACTCGAATAAAATTTACTGCTTTTGTAACAAAGCTCGTATAGTACCGGCCTGTCATAGATTTTATGTGGGGTCGCCCCAAAAGGCCTTATCGTTTAAATTTTAAGCGTTTGTGTCATGGAAGGGCACAATACATCCCTGATGGTGTACAATAAAGCCTGAAAAGCCTTTGTCCAGCGCCCGACACACATTTATGGCTCGTTATTAATGACGACGATATTGACGCTCCTATGTATATCGATCTAATATCAATAACCTACGGCAAAAAGCCCCATCGACGATGCGACGTAATTTAATTTCAGCCTAAACTAGGAGTGGTCATTTCATTAGATTACACGTATAACGTATGCGATCGCTATTGCTATTACAAATATTTTATTTCTTAGAACGAAATTGCATTAGTGTTCCCTTTTTTCATTTCTGACCTGTAATCCTACTTCCTACTAATAATTATTATAAATGCGAAAGTTTGTAAGGATATGTATGTGAGTGAGTGAGTGAGTGTGTGTGTGTGTGGGTTTGTTGCTCTTTCACGCAAAAACTACCGAACGGATTTTCATGAAACTTTGCAGTAATATAGCTTAGACATCGGAATAACATAATTTGTTAAAATTTATAGAGATTTTTGAAGGGTCTGGTTCCCCGAAGCGAAGCGAGGGCGGATTTACTAGTAGTGACATATTTGAATTTGTTTCCAAGTAAATAATGATATTGTGCCGAATAAAAACTGTTGCTGTTAACTACTGTTAAAATTGTAACAGTTAACTGTTTACCTACTTGTTATGTGACCTTGAATAATGACTTAAGGTCATTTACTTATTATGTCTATTGTTTATACCCATGGCATTCCTAATTAGTTTTTTAAACTACAGCTTGTTAAAATGCACTAGTACAAACTCATTTGCGAATGCCATGGGTATAAAAATTTAATTCCTATTTGTTTTATTTAAATTGGGTCATAAGTAAAAATAAAGGATCCCATTAACAATTTGTACGAGTGTGTTAACTTCAAGAATAATTTCCTCCAATTTAAATGAGGATAGGGAACTGGTTTAAAATAAAAGTATCTAAAAAATAAACTATTAAAGAATGAACAGTCCGCTTATTATTTTATTTATTTCTTTTATTTATATGCAGTTTCAATTGGCGGCCAAATGTCGCCATTGATTTTAGATGTTAATCCTATAGATATTTTCCTAGCCTAGATACTCGTTTATTTAGCTTAAATAAAAACTGATTTACCTTTCTCTACTCACTAACCATACGGAATAGAAACTCAAATTCAGTAAATAGGTCGAACCACTCAGAGCATATTGTGCGTGGCAGAGTCCTAATAACAATAATTATTATTAATGATAGAAAGCTTACATGAAAATAGGTTACGGAAAAAACGTACATTTTTAATAGTAGTAAAAATACGGACGAGCTATTTTGTATACATGTTGACATCCATATTTGTGGTGAAGAGGTGAATGACCCAAGAATAAATAGAGATACTCAGATAATAAACAATATTACTCACTCATAGCCCAATAGGTATTAGGCATGCCAGCTGCATAGACATAGACAAAATACATCTTAAGACGACAGACAAGACCGAAAATGGAATATAAAACCTATCGTTCAAATCGAACCCAGGACTCTTCGATTCTTGATCTACCATGGAAACCATTGCACAATACTCGTCCTCACGGTGAGAGATTCTAGCTTTTGCGAATGCCAGTCAGTTAAAAATGCTCTATTCTCAACGCAATAGTAGAATATATGTATAAAAAAAATAAAGAAAGCATTTATTTTATCACTCATTTATTGTACAACATTTTATCGTTGATGTTGCGATTAGGCGTAAAAACAATACAGTTGGTATTGTCATTAATCATCAATTGATCAACACGAGCCAATAAGTGAGAAAGTTACCTAGTATATTATGTGTTTTGATCTTGATTCACTATAACGCGTAGAAAATCCAGAAATTAAAGTTTTGAAGATTAAAAACACTACTTATTAAAACTAACTAATCTCACTAGACGTATTTAAGAAAGGATAGTCCCAAGAAAAGGACGTAAAGATCAGTAATCATTAAAACAAAATTACTAGTGGGAAATATTCTCATAATCTTATTAGTCAGCATAATAAGGCTTTGTAACTAAACGCTCGTGTAGGACCCTCATAAGCCCACTTAGTTCGTTGAGGGCAATCGTGCTCTAGGGGATTTCTTGACATCGATCGTATAATGAAGTAGGTGCTGGTCGCAAAGCAAACCAGATAGTATTAAAATGAAAAAAATTATATCTGACATAATAACAATAAACAGCGGTTCTATAACAAAAATTTCTAAAAAAAACTAACTGCAGTCAGTAAAAAATAAGTTGTACAAAAAGCTTCTATCAGAATATATCAGAAAATTCGAGTTTGAATAACGATTCTTAATTAATATAACATACTCGTATATGGAAATTCTAAATGAATTAATTGTTTTGCTAAATAAACAGGGCGCAAAAGGGCGAGAGTTTGGCTTAATATGCTCCAAGATTTATGAAATCTGCCAACCCGTTGTCGGCCAGCCAACTATGGTTTTAAGCCCACTCATTCTTTGAGGATCTGAGCTCAGCTGCAGTTAAGGGTCGTGATGAATGATCAATGAACAAAAAAGACTAGCTTGTGAAATAAAACTAGATTCGTGAAATATAGGCAAAACACGCATTACGTCAAGAAGTGCCGAATCTATAGATCTAGAGGTTTTAACAAATATTTATTGCCATTCGTATTATATTTTGCCTTCTCTTGTAGCTCATGGTACAATAACTATACCTACTACACAGTCATCTGGATTTATACATACCTACGTTAGTTCACGTCGCTCACAAAAATTAAAGGTTAAAGAAATTTAAAAATTTTTGTGTTCACAGCCAGGTGATCAGGACTAACCACCTTAAATAGGCAGGCACCACGTTAGTATATGCTAAATCACCAATGTATATGGGCACCACCGTCTATGGATGTCATTAATTGTTGAGACAAAGCATCATTAATGAGTTGCTAATGAAAAAGAAGCGAGGAAGCCGATTAACTTTTAATATAGGTACCACCAGGATTTAATATGGTGGGTACAAGAACCCAATGAACTCAAACAGAAGGGTAATAACTCAGTAGCCTCATCTTTTGATAAGCAGGAAGGTGAGCCACGCAGTAAAGGTTGGCTGAAGGTTGTTATAAACGGAGCCTTACACCTACCTCAATGAAAATCTAAGTTAAAATACGTAGAAATCTTTTTGTGTAATGCTATTATATCCGCTGATAAATGCACGACTTCCGTTGGATTTGTAAATTTTTCATACATGCACATTATTGATGATAGAACAAAAAATATTCGGAAATTTACTCGCCTCCTAAAAAATATATGAGCAGTGGTGTAAATTCAGCATCCGGGCATTATGCCAACTCTATTCGCATTGCAGAAAGATGAAGTACCTATCTATAAAAATTTGTATTACAACTCGTGGTGTATGAGGTGTTAGTTGTATTTTTAAAGTAACTTTCATAGAATAAAAATATTAAATACAAATTATATTTGCTGAGGATTAGATTTAAATTAGTATATTGATAGTTTTGAGTGTATCTATAGGTATCTCGTAATAAGAGCGTAGAAAAGTCGTGTCTGTTTTTTTACGAAATTAACAAAACAAAATATTATAGGGGGATTAAGAAACAGTACCAGAATATAAATATTTTTTTTTTATTAAAAACAGTTTGTCTGTTCTAATGTTGTCTAATCTCCGGATCGGCTTAACGGATTTTTATGGGACTTTCACTGGATGAAAGCGGAGATTCCTGAGCAACATTTAGGCTACTTTTTATCCCGAAATTCCCGCCGGATCAGGATTCACGCGAGAAAAACTCCTTTGCGCGAAGTCGCGGGCTATATGCGAATTTCACTAGGAGATAGAGGGGTTTCTGGAGCAACACATAGGCTACTTATTATCCCGGAATTCCGGCAGGATCAGGATTCATGCGGGAATAGCTCCAATGCGCGAAGTTGCGGGCTTAGATTTTTATGGGACTTTCACTGGAAGATTAATGTTGTGGAGCAACATATAGGCTACTTTTTATCTCGGAATTCCCGCGGGGTCAGGATTAACGCGGAAAAAACTCCTATACGCCAAGTCGCGAACTTAGGTTTTTATGGGACTTTCAATGGGAGATACAAGAAGTTGTGAAGTAATATACTGTTTAACCCGGAATACCCGCGGGATCAGGATTCACGCGGGAAAAACTCATACGCGGAAACGATGTCGTAGGTTCAAATGTTTATGGGACTTTCAGCGGGAGTTAGAGGACGTTATGGAGCATTATATACCTAAGCTACTTTTTGTTCTGGACTTCCCGTGGGATCGAAATTTATACGGAGAAAACTCCTATGAGCTAATGGAGTCGCGGGCTCATTAATATCTATATTTTTATCTTAGAATTCTCGCGGGGTCGGGATTCACGCTGGAAAACATTGTGACACACCGAGCCCCATGCGGGCGGATCCGTGGGCATAGCTAGTTTAAAAATAAGTTACAAATTCGCGGTTTAAAGTACGAATTCAATCACACAACTCTTTTAGCATAAACTAGTTAACAAGTCCATATTTACATATTTCTTGTTAATTACAACAAATTACCAACTGTAATATTAGAGACTTTATTTCAAAAGTAATGTTTACGGTCACAATTGAATAGATATACGTAAGAGTATACGTACAATATTAATTATAAATGAACGACTAAAAGTGTATTTATTAGAAACCTTTATTTTGGTTATTTCCATCTGACAACAAATAGTGCTATAATTACGAGAAACGTTACAATTTACTTTTCACAATAGAACTTGTAATATATAAACGACATTGATGAAAGGGGCAGACCCGTTTAAATTGTTATGGCAGGTTTCCATGAATAACGGATATATACGATGTATTCCTATAAAGTTACATTATTTAGGACAGTATTAAACGTGGTTTCATGTACATATTATAATGATACTAGCGGACCCGGCAAAAGGTGTTTCGCCAAAAAAATGTTAAGGGTGAACAAGCCTTATCACTTAGGGGTATAAAAAATTGATAGTAGCCGATTCTCAGACCTACAATTACAATGCCCTAAAATTTGGTAAAAATCAGTAAAGCCGTTTCGGAGGAGTAAGGTAACTAACATTGTGACATATAGATTACTTTGTACAAAAAATCATGTGTCTGTCACCTATACTTTTCAATGTTTAAATGTAGAGGTAGACAATTAGAGAAACAATCAGACAATCATGACAAAATTACCTTATTAGTTATTAGTTCCCTTTTTATCAATTGGCTTCTAACCCCCAAAGCTTTAATTGTAATTATGCTAACGTCTCTGAATTGTATTTTTCCAGTTGTTTACCATATTTGTGTCGAAACATTAAACAAAAAGAAAAAGCCAGGCAATCAGACGTTATAAATTACATCGAGGAGACAGTCCTGGAATACAACCTTTAAATACGCTTCGGCAAGCTGTTTAATATTGACAAAAATATACATGTCGGAGACGGAAATAAAATTAGATTAAAATCAAACTAAATAAATCATTAAACTTTGAATAAAACGTAAATCCGGAAACTGTAATTTAAATGGAAACTCTATGCGAATTGTAAACGTCACTCGATGGGATATCGGAGAGGGGGAACCCAACAGAGGGCACCTGTGTAGTCGACTACGAGCAGCGGGGACTTCTCGAGCAGACGTCGAGCTGAACGGTCGCATTAAGTTAACTAGTGTACTCTGTAATAAAATTCTATACTGCATCGTACCTATGCCCGACGACATAACGTTTCTCTAAGTGTATTTCAGTTGTACCACGTTTTAACGTAACCTAAAAGCTTTAATCAAATTAAGTTAAACTGTGTAACCTGAAACCTAATTTAAATCATGAAGAAAAGTATTGAACGCCCACTGTGTTTTCCACTGTGTTACCACCATCCTGACGAGTGTCTCCGACATACAAATTAGGGAGATTTGGCTCAATTAGTAAAAACACATTTGAAAAGTTACTTCACAGATTAATCCCAGTGGCGCGGTTAGTGACATGTCTACTAACTTGAATGATTAAAAGATTTTTAACAACGACGTTCAAAAATATTTTAAGTAGGCTAGTAATCACGCCCTCGCTTCTCTTCAGTAACCTATCCCTTAATACCTATGCTCGAAAATTGTTAAGCGTGACTACTTTACTCCTACTTTTTGTTCATCAACCGATTAAAATTAAACTGTATTATCTGTAGCAATTGTCATTGATTTGGCAGCTATAAAATATCATCTGTACTGTCATTGGTGCTGCTCCCTCTCTCTCTCTCGTATAGTTAGACCAAGCCACCATTTTTCTGTAAGATACCTAAGACGTGTGTAAAATAATAATTACAAGAAAAAATATATTAGTGCCCTAAATCAAAAATAAGTGTTATTATTTCAACTACATCCTCGACTATTACATAAACAAAACCTAATAGTAAGGTAAAGCTCATCGCGAATTGTTACAGATTTATAACATCATATTATTACGAAAAAAATTATGTTATGTAGGTTCTACAAGTAGTACATATAGGAGGTAGGAAAGTCAATCCCCCGCTTCGTTATGTTAGACATGGCCAATGTCGTTAAATCCACTTGGATGATGCTTTTAATTATTGATGTCATAGGTGACGAGGATCACTTACCATCCACAGCCTGAATACTCGATTTACGGTTATTTATGTAATATTGAATGTATTTATCACTTATTTAATAAATACATGCTTACTTAAACAAAAGTATTATAATACTGGCATGAATTTGCAAACTTCATAACTTTCATATTTCATTAATACCGCAAGTCTGCACACAAATCCCTTTAGTGCATCCAAAAATAGACACATCGCAAATTCTCTCAGAGATTATGCAAAATTTGTACCAATTTAAATTTTATTGAATTTCAATTGAACTGTCCTGACTTTATTATTCAGATCCATATTTTTTCAATTCTCGAGTTAAATAAAGTTGAATAGTTTCAAATGGCAAATAAAAATATTTTTATGGAAAAACTGAAAAAGATGTGAACTTCATCGCTGTCAAACTTGAGGTACGTCCTTACCTTGTCGTGGTGGCAGGGCTTAGGAGCCAGTGCCCAGTGCCTGCATGGTAAAGCCAAGAGACTCCCAAATGGGGGAGCGGAGAGCCAGTTTGGCCTCCGCTCATGTAGGGGTGGGGGGAGCCGGCGACGGCCTAGCTGCCAGCAGGTGGCGTGGTCCTCCACGTGTCCCTCTGATTGCAGAGAGCACTGTGGATGGATCATGGGGGCTTTATGCCCCCGCGGTGGAGGCGATTACGCCTTGAGGATGAAAACCTCGTTAAAAAATTTAGGAGGAAGACAACCTCGTTAAAAAATTACGGAGGGGGCGGAACGCTCATTTTATTGAGAGCCCCGTGCTGAGGCAGCCGCCAAGGCAGCGGCCGCCGCGCCAGGACCGTGGAGCGAGAGTAACACACAGTCCCGGCACTATGCGGCAGCGTTGGCACCTTCAGGTTTTAGTGGGTAGGTCACCGCCCTCCTTACGGCAGTGAGAGTCCCACATAACCGTTCGTTTCCTGCGGAGCGGACGGTATGGGTGACTGCATTTCCTGAAGTAAAAAAAAATAACGTAACGTTACAAGTACATTTAAGTATAAGTTATTTCTAAATCGGTCACCGTGCGTTGCTACCGTTGTGCACTAAGATGGTCGCCTTTAAAAAGTGTAACCAGTTCCACAGCTTCCTAACCGAAATGCAATTGCTGTTAAAACCATTATTACTTCACGATAGAAATGGTACCCGATAATTGATAAAACGGTAAATGATACCTGAATAGCCAAGAATATAGGATTACCACTCGCCGTTAAAAATGAATTTATTACCTGTACTGTGAGTTCAAATTTGCTGGTAAGCAAAATTTATTTAAGGCATTTCAAATTCTCCCTGTCAATCTGCAATATACCTCTTAATCACAGGGGTGGAAAACTCTTTGTATGTATTGTGATGTGTTTGTATGTGATAATTAGTACGAACTCCATATCGGAGGCAAACAAAGTATAGATAACGTGGCCTTGACCCGGGCGAATTCTAGGATATATTAGGTACTTTCCTGCGCTCTGAGCCCGTTTTTAGGAAATATTTTCTATTTACCCTGATTTTATTTTATTTTGGTTTCATCAGTTCATGCCTGTGAACTTGAATGAGCTTTGTGTCTTCTCAATACTGCAAGTCCCGTAGGATATGGTTCAATTTAGAATTGTAATTGGAGGGCAATGGAATGCCCCTGATGGCTTGCAGCGGTGATATATTAAATTATACCTCAATGCATTCCTTGTTTAGTTTTTAATCACAATTATCATGAGCCGATACATTACAAATACCTACATACAAAGAAAAAATATAAATAAATAAATAATGCCACAAAGTCATAGCCTCACACTTAAGTTCTCAGTGATTAGGGCGCCATGGTCAGTCAACACACAAAGATGAGGGCACTTCAAAGTCATTTAAATTTCTGCTTCCCAGGAATTGAACCCAGGACCCTACGTACAGCATTCCAGTATGATTACCATTGCGCCACGCACAAATATATAATTTTCTTATTATGATTTTTTCCAATAGCTGTAAGTCAAATAAATCATAAAATTTTAAATTTTAAACCCTCGACATTGAAAAACCTAAAAAAAGTTAACTTATTCATTGGGTTGGATTGGATTGAGATGTTGGGTATCCTGCTGAGTCCTGACATAACTGTACGTTAAGTCTGGTAGTAGATAATGTTATAAAATTTGCGATTTCGGATTGATTTTTTCTACAAGAATATATCTTAAATTTAATCCCTTTTAGGAAATTTAAATAATTTTACTACATACTCCCGCACACTACCTATGTGAAGAGCCCATGAAGTGTGTACAAAGTTTCGTGTTTCTAGGTCCCACGGTTCGGTCTGTGTGAGGGTTTTATGAACTCGATAATAACGTTTCCTGGACTTTCAGCAAATTTTTAAAGTTAGCTAACTAATTAATCCTTTCAACGCGGACGTTTAATCCAAAATAACAGGTAGACAGAAGCAAAAGGGCAACTCGAATTTAATCTTCGTTAGTTCCAGGTTCAGCTTCCAATTATTTAATCTCGATATCTTTTAGAAGGTATCTAGAACTGGATTTGCATTTCAATTTGCAGCCGAAAACATTTAAAATACCTACGTATTATTAAGTTCCGGAAAAGAAATTTATTTCCATTGTTAAAAAGTAATATTTTAGCAGTATAGTACTTATTCCAACTGTCCAACATTGTATATTTATAAGCAATTTATTAGACATGCCCGCGGGCTAGTCCGTGTAGTGAATTCTCCACTTTACAGTGTACACATGACTACTATAGATTTTAAACTTTTAAGAGTGCATAGCAAAGTTATAAATGCGAAATTTCCCTTAGTTCTAAAAACTATACCATAAATCATGCTAAAGTAACCGCAACCGATTCAAATCTGGTACCTATACTAGAATAACCACAATAAAAAATGTGCGTCTAAAATCATGGAATGTAATATATAACAAGGTATATGTGGTCTTCGACTCGGCCCCCAAGGTTAATTCAAGCAGGAAAGGTAAGTAAATGATTTACAGGAAATATTACCGACTTTGAAGCTCCGTCCCTAACTAACAACAGGATATTCTGTTTAGAAACGTGTTCAGGGAAAGCAACCGTATTTCCAGAATTCCAGCAAACTGTCTGCGAAATCGTAACTCAGATAACTTCGTTTTCTACAAAACTTTTTCGACTTCAAGTGTTGTAAAGGTAAAATTATTTGAAAATTTAAATGAAAATCTGATGCGAAAAATTTTGTAACGTCGCTGAATTTGACTGAGTTGTTTTGACTTCCTAATTTTTGTAATGTAATATTATTTGGGGTGTACAAAGTTCATCCGTGCTATATAGTCCAAGACACCTTTCCATGGACGCGTTGCAGTCGAATGACGGATTAGGTTCCAACTCTGGATTGAAAGGTTTAGAAGGTTCCAGCTAGTTATATCTAAACGGTTGAGATTTCTGATATGGTTAATAATCACTTTAATACGTTTTGTGTAAAACGTATTATATTTTTGTATAAGTATATAGAATTAAAGTACCTTATAATAATTATATTTTAAAGAAATATAGACAGAAAAACAATATTACCAAGTAATTTTATTTAGTTATTTATTTTACATCATTTAGAGTTATTTTCCTATAGGTATGTTAACGAACAACCACTACAAAAAGAGGGCATAACGGGTTTCACTAATCCCCAGTACAACCCTTCTTTGGTGCAAGACAGACACATTAGACGAGCGCGTATTATTATACTCGTAGGTGTTGGCATCGCGAAAAAATTGGAAGAACGCGACAACAACCATCTGATACCGAAAATGATATTTGTTCCAATACTGACGGATTAAAGATATAGCTCCTTTCAAGGTCAAAAAAGTAGCACTGCAAAGCCATAATATATCGTCTTACTTTTAGGGAGTCTTATCATTTGAAGGACAAACAAACTTGTTATAAATGAGAATTCATAGCTCTGAAACCATGTTTAGTGTCTGTTACCTACGTGAATTTCAAACTGAACACTTACTAAGCGCTGAAGATTAGGTACTTTTGCCACATACTAGTAGCGCAGCTACTGGACTGTGACAACTTGCCTTGGATAAATAAATTGTTCTTTAATAATAGTCCAAGATCCCAGGGCCGCCAGACGTCACGTATTTTCTGACGAAGGAAATGTGGACGATTGAGTAGTGTTAGTATGTACTAAGAACGCATGCCTACCTGCTAGCTTGCTCAGACGGCCAATTTTCAGGTATCAGGTAATAAAGGTACATAAAAACATTACTTACCTCACGTAAATTCTCAAAGCTGATTTTTACGTATATTTTAGGCAATATCCTTAAAAATAAGTCGCCAATACTCCCAGACACTTTCCGTCGGCCGTATTGCTTTGCAGACGCTTTAAAGCTCCCAAATGTATTAGAGTCTCCAACGCCTGACACATTTTAATTGCACCAATTACACCAATCACGCATTGCGTGAGATGCGTAAAGCAAATTGGTGCAATTAAAATGCGTCAGGCGTTGGAGACTCTAATACATTTGGGAGCTTTAAAGCGTCTGCAAAGCAAAACGGCCGACGGAAAGTGTCTGGGAGTATTGGCGACTTATTTTTAAGGATATTGCCTAAAATATACGTAAAAATCAGCTTTGAGAATTTACGTGAGGTAAGTAATGTTTTTATGTACCTTTATTACCTGATACCTGAAAATTGGCCGTCTGAGCAAGCTAGCAGGTAGGCATGCGTTCTTAGTACATACTAACACTACTCAATCGTCCACATTTCCTTCGTCAGAAAATACGTGACGTCTGGCGGCCCTGGGATCTTGCTCTATAAATACAATATAATTTTATTGTTCTTTGGTGCCAGGACCACTCGTGTGACCCCACTACACATCCGTATATATACAGCCTTCGATACAAAAATTCAAGATATATTGTTATCTATAATTTAGAAGACATTGGACGATAGTAAGGCAAAATGTTACCTTAGCGTGCCTGTATGTTTGTTTATTTATTAGGAACAGGTTGTAGATATGTCTATCGCTTATTGAACTTTTATGAAAGCGCCTACTGGAGCATTTGGCAAACTTTGATTAAGTTTGGGTATCGAGCTTATGTTGACTACTTATATGTACATAGACGTAACAAAAGTATTCAGCAAACAGCCGAGAATTGATACACCATTGTTTAAAGCACCCAAGTTTCCCCATCTTTTCTTAGAACTTGCATAGTAAAGTAGAATAGGTAAAATTGGAAGAAATAAGAATTTTTGTCAAATAAAATGTTTTTATACATCATTTTACACTCAAAGGTCTAACAACATGATTACTGCATTACCTGTTTTTTCGTCACAACCACAATAAAACATCAAACTAATAATAAAACATCAAATTAATAAATTGATCAAAAACAGCTAACTAAACATTCACACATCACCGTAGACTTCAATATATTGCCATTCACAAACATAATTTAGACATCACTATTACTCAGTACCTACTAACTCTCTCTTGCAATATCTGCTTAGTATCTAACCTGGAAAGGGTCAGCACAGTAGACAAGATCAGCAAAAACTGGCCCATAAAAGGCTACACGTGAAAATGACCTAACATTTTTAGATCAAAATGCAAATACTACTGAAAATAAAAATAGGTGTGAAATTGGTTTGTCAATTTTATTATGAATATTTTTTATTCAAATTTATTCGATGGCATCACAGGATGGTATCTGCCTCTATTTTTTCTCGCTTCTATTTATAAATTTAATTTGTCATTCGTCAATGGATCATATATACCTACAAATTAGGTTGCGAAATAATTCTTGGTACATTTTATGTCAATGACGACTACTAATTGGCCACCGTCTTTGGACATCAGTAAACCAAGGCATGACTGACATGTTGTCGGAAAGAAAGGAAACTGGCTTTCAAATCCCAGAACCGAACATCATTTAACGACTCGAGTAACAGCGTGGTAGGTAGGTACCCGTACTTAAGCCCTACCACCAAGTCTTTTTCGGTTTTAAACTCGGACAGACTCTTAAGAGTAACTTGTGACCTCTGAAAAGAAGAACCGCTTCTTCCTTCGCTTCGCTTCGCTCCGCTTCGCCGTTATTTCGGCCCTAACCTCAGCAAGATCCTTGGATTCAAAAATGGAAAGTAATCCTTCCTTTTTTTATAATTCGTGCTTAACCACAATATACTTACTGTCGCGAGATTAAACTTCCGCTTATAAACACAGTTGTCATGCAGTTCATCGTAATGATTTCAAAATAATTTCTTGATTCGCAAATTTCAAGAGGAGCTGAATCTATACCTGCCATAAGTAATTCGTACGGTAAATTCAAATTATAAAGAGTATAAAGAGAAAATCACTAACAATAGTTACGTACGTACGTAGTGTTCGTATATCTAAAGAAATTTAAATGTATTAGAAACAGGTGCGCCAGTCTTGGTGCAGAAATATTTCATAATTACACCAGTCTACAGGATAACTAAGGCAGTGAAGATTACAAAGAACAATTTGCACGTCCACAGGGTCTCCCTTGCGGAAAGCAAAAAGATGATTTCTTATACTTTACTGTCATCATTCATAATTACCCGCCCCTTATTACTTTAAGTTACTCAGCGAAATGATAATGGTTGTCGTTATTTGGAATTCATTTGGTTTATTATTTTAACATTGACTATGAAACGTTTAACTAAAAACGAAACCACCTAATTTGGAAGTAGTTTATAAAAACCATACTTAATAATATTACATTACATTATGTACCTATATAAAATTGATGGGTCTGTTTGTGATTTCAAAATAACGATGATTTCCAGTGCCCTGTACCTAGGTTTTCACATGACAGTATTATTATCTTCTATATCTATACTTATAATAAATCTGTAGAGAGGTCAATTCTGTACATTAAATATATTTCCAAAATAACTATCAGGGGGTGATTAGGGATCGATACTGATGCCAAAAATGCAATCAGTAAAATTTTTGTCTGTCTGTCTGATGTATAACCGTTATAGAAACAAAAACTACTCGACGGATTTTAACGAAACTTGGTACAATTATTTTTCATACTCCCGCGCTGGTTATAGTATACTTTTCATCACGCTACAATCAATAGGAGCAGAGCAGTGAAGGGAAATGTTGGGGAAACGGGAGAAGTTACTCCATTTTTTAAGCTTCCGTCGCGTGTGCAACCTTAATGGTTAAAGCTACACAGAAATCATGTATGACGGAAATGTTCTCCTTAAAATTATATAAAAAATATTCCACGACAGCATATGTATATACGCAAAAAGAGGGGTGTTATAAGTTTGACGTGTCTGTGTGTGTGTGTGTCTGTGTGTCTGTCTGTCTGTCTGTGGCATCGTAGCTCCCGAACGGATGAAGCGATTTCAATTTAGTATTTTTTGTATTAAAGGGGACTTACGGGCGCGTGTTTTTAGATATGTTTGATGAAAATCGGTTGAGCCGTTTAAAAGTTATTGGGGTTGAAAGGGGGGAAGAATTTTCATTCTGTCTCTTTGTGGCATCATAGCTCCCGAACGGATGAAGCGATTTCAATTTAGTTTTTTTTGTATTAAAGGGAACTTACGGGCGCATATTTTAAAATATGTTTGATGAAAATCGGTTGAGCCGTTTAATAGTTGTGGGGGGTGAAAGCGGGGAAAAATAGCCTTATGTATGCAAATAATATATATTCGTGTGGGGTCTCAAATGAAAGCGTAATAGTAAGAGAATATTTATAACTTAATCCAAAATGTTTTTACCTATAAAAAGTATAAAATAAAAAATTAAATTAAAAATTAAAAAAACCCCCGACACAAACATTTAAAAAGTAAAAAATAATATCTTTAAAATAATACGTCGCGTTGGGGGACCGCTCCATTTACTTCTAACTTTAACATAAAAAAATATTGATAAATGATAAGTCTTGGGTAAAATTAAGACTAAGTAGGTAGGCAAGTGATACTCATGAAAAAAATCGTACTTACGTACTTAGATAATGAATAGTTAGAAGCGGTCCCCCAACGCGACGTATTATTTTAAAGATATTATTTTTTACTTTTTAAATGTTTGTGTCGGGGGTTTTTTTAATTTTTAATTTAATTTTTTATCTACTCTTACGTTTATGACACTTAAGTGGGTGAAATAAAGGGGTGAAGTTTAAACGAAATTCACGCGGGCGAAGCCGCTGGCAAAAGCTAGTTATTATTATAAAACAATTATTAATTATCTGTTTGTCTGTCTGTTCGTTCAGGCGGATCTCCGAAACGGCTGTACGGATTTTTATGGGACTTTCACTGGAAGATAGAAGAGGTTGTGGTTTAAAAAATAGGCTATATTTTACCCTGAAATTCCAGGAGGATCGATAAACAGCGTGAGTACACGGGAAAAACTCCTATAGATACATGCAATTGTTGGGTGAACTCAGCCATCTTAGTGTGGAACATCATAAAATAGTGCAGTTTTGTGAGAGAATTTATATTAGGAAATGAAGCTTAGAGCATAAAAATCATAAATATTCACTGTCTTAATATTTTTAATACAAAATTTACAAAAAAACTAAGTAAAACAAAAAAAGTCATTGTACCGTAAGATTAAAACTAGTTTGCACAAATTGTCTTTTACCTTAAAGTAAGTACCTACACTACAAAAAATTTGCTGATCCAATAAATAACAATAATCAGAAACGAAAAAGATTACACGGTGAATGAAATATTTTTACACATTTTTATTTATAAATGACTGCGACCCGTAGATACTTTTGAAGATAAAGTCATTTGTTAGTCAGATGGGATGTTTAGTGACTGCGATGATGTAAGTTAAGAGCAGCTAATTATAATTATAATTAGCTGCTCTTAACTTAATTATAATTATAATTAGCACGCAGTAATCAGCTGCACTGTGACCTGAGCATCATCATGGCACAAAGGGCAGCTAAAGATCAAGAAGTTTGATACTTATTAAAACAGGAAAATGGAATTGGAAAGAGCGGTTAATGAGTTAAATTACGATGTTTTTAATTAGATCGGATAACGTTAAAAACTCCAATTAAAGAGAATTTTCTGCCGGCCGTTTTTCAAGATTTTTATATAAAAAAATACACGATGTAACAAAACTCTTGCTACTCGACTATTTTCCGTCAATAATACTCGGGTCTTCTCAAACAATGAGTAGGATTAAGATCCTAGGCAACCACGCTGGTCAAGTGTGGATTGACAGACGTCACAAACCTTTCACAACACAACGGAAACCCATGTGCGCGAGTTTTTCATATCGCGAAAATCGCGAAAATCAGTGCACCCAGTAAAAAGTAAGAGGTTTTTATTACACATAAAAATCTAGCCGACTTATGAACTTCCTCCTTTTTTGAATTCTATTAAAAATGAATTTCTATCATGCACATAAAATGTAGATATATATTCAGAATTTATATTCTACTATTACAGTAGATAAGTTTTATAAACATAAAAATTGATTTAACGTGGGCTGTATATTCTCAATTACCTACACGAACCCTTCACGCTTAACCACCTTTAAAATAGAGACCATTAACTTCGAGGCTTTAATAAGATTGGGTACTTAGGGAAATTACCATGTCTTATCTACCGTGTATTCCAACAACATGTTAAAAGTAATCACTTAGGGCTGGCAAATTTATAGTAGGGAAAATTCGGATGCACCTAAAATCTCAGAAACGTCAACCCATTTGACTGCGAAAGTTGCAAGTAACGTACGTTCCATCTCCTAAGTAACGAGATGGAGAGAAAGAAAATCAAACAAAGATGAATAAATTGGAGGAACCACTTGGAAGTTTGAGTGTTGTTGCAATATACAGTGTGGGGAAACTCCACTCCAGCTGTAACTATTTTGTTCAGAAACTTGATGCAATATTATTATATGAACTTGTGTTTTTGAGAAGTAGGTATATCATAATAAGGGCAGGGTTAAGACTCCCCATAATTCAGAGAGTCTGCAGCATACTTCACCACGCTGGTCTAGAGTGGATTGTACGTTCTAGTTTGGCTTCTAGCTAGACAAACAAAACGTTGAAAGTTCAAAACTCAGCCGACATGGTTTAACGACTCTCGGTACTTAACGATCGGCCGATAATAAAGATCTATCTTACGATTACAACTGAGATTGACAGCTTTACAAGCCCACCAATGAATAGAAAAACTTCAAAAGTTGTCACTAGTGGTCACCGAAACGCCTTCTGACCACGCCAGGAGTAGTTGCTTAACGTCAACGCAAACCACGGTAGGTACTATCAGCGCTTCGTAATACAAATATAATAAAGGTACGTACACACACCCAACACAGTTACACACATACGCTAACTGAATTAATAAGTGAATTTTGTAGTAAGATAGGTTATAAGTATCCTTTTTAGTCCTCAAGGGTAGCAAGTAGCAACACGTCTATGACCGAATGATAACAAGACTGATTAACAATTATCAACTGGATTATTACCAAGAAAAATTAACAGGACTAACTAATAAACAGTCTCTGTCCTATTTCTTTTACGTACCAATGAAATGACCAACTAGCATTCTTAATAAAACCCTCCTTCACAGTAACCGCCGTCCGTCTTTGGAATTCCCTTCCCTTAGATATTCGCCGCTCCCAGTCCCTCGACACCTTCAAGAAAAAGGTCAAACTCTTCTATCTTGAGAAGCAGTGCCCATCCTAACTGAGATTTGGTATACCAGTTATGTTGACATGAACCTACTTATTTCATAATTTTCTTTGTTTATGAAGTCTCTTATAATATGTATGTTTCTAATATTTCCTGTCAGAATGTATGTTATTTCTTACTGTTTGTCGTGCACCCTTCCTCTTTCTTACTTTTTATTGTGTCCTCTGCCCAAAGGTTGTCTGGAAGAGATCGCTCCATAGCGATAAGACCGCCTTTTGTACTACTACTCAAAATTTTTTTTTTTATAATTGTAAATGTTACCTTTTAGTGTGTGCAATAAAGAGTATTCTATTCTATTCTATTCTATTCTCTGCTAACTTGGCTAACTACCATTATATTTTCCATTAAGTCTTGTTCTGAGTTGGTCAGAATTTTCATTTCCCTAATAAAAGTCTAGATAACCATAATAGTCATCCTATACTGACTTTTACTTATTTTGCTTACCTACGACTTAACTTTTCTAAACGTAATATTTTCTTTGTAATTTTCCATACATTAAACACTTCTATACGCAATTTATTCTTGATCGTTTGGCGGTTTATATATCTACTAGGTACGTTAGAGTTATTCATCTCAACAGCAGGTGTAAGACATTCAAAGTTATAGACACGCCAGAAGGCTGAAATATAATGCTCAAATAAGCACAAATACAAGCAAGTCCCAACAAAAGCAACTTTCAATACTTCCAATATTATTCTCGTCGAGCTACGAAATAAATTTACGACTTTACTTATTTGTTTCGGCGCACAGCAAATGTAAACCCAAAATATCATTACGGGAAAATGAGTTTAGCTGCTGAGATTATTACCGGCTTCGTTCTCACTTAGACCTATAAACATTGAATTAGGTATTTACTAATCTTTGTAGGTATTAGACACTGTGTGAGATGTAAGTGTATTATCTACTTAATAAAACATCATACTAGTAGGCTCCATGCTAGTAGGTACATACATAAATAGGCATGTAATAATATTATGTTGACGTGTTAGGTATTTATTTTATTTTATATCTGGATACGCAGTCTGGATTAGTAAAATTTCTTGTTTATCATCAAAGCTCATCAAGTGTTACAACATTTATTACAGCATTAATTCTTGAACGTTTAACAAAAACTTTGTGATGTAATCTTGAAATTAAAATATGCCTGACGGAGCGCTAAGAAATTGCGTTTAACGCATATTTTATTACTTTCACTAAATTAGAATGACTTGCGTTTTATGAAAAAGTTACTTACATCATGATACCTGGTTCAATCATGTAAGCGAGAGAATTAATAGGTATGTGATTTTATTTTTAGTAGATTTAACATGTGGATATAACAGATAACTATTTTTCACTTTAGTGTATTTTTTCTCTGCGCTATTATTGGATTAAAGTTGGATTATTATTGGATTTCTCTCTTATTCGAATTTTATACCATTTATTGCCGTAAAATTTTACATCTAATGTTACTGAATAAAGGTACGTACAGAAATACCTACTTGTAATTGGTTTAGTGGACCATTATTCTACTTTTTCGCTAATTGTCTCACAGCTGAGCTCGGATCTTCTCTCACAACATGAGGAATGCATACAGTTAAGAGCCGCAGACGTTCACGATACTGGCCAAGTGAGGATTAGCTGACTTCACACACATTCGAGAACATGATAAAAGAGCAGAGATTTCCTTACGATATTTTGTAACATCGTAGAAAATGATAACTAAATTGTAGCACAGCAGTGGATCAGTTATGGTTCGTAGTGAAAATAATGATAATCTGTAAGTTAATAGGTATAGCCTGTAGGAATTTTATTTATCTATTTTTTGCTATCTAATTTTGTATCTTTTGTTATATTGACAAACGTGATCATTTACCTGTAACGCCATCTAATGTTGAGTTCAGTTATTAATTCTAATGTTGAAATATCATAATGGTAAGGTAGATATAATGTACCTAAATGAATCAAATCAGATAGATTTCTAGTTAATTCGATGTGGTGTACCATGCTATTGAAAACTGATAAATTGATGCTGAAATTGGAGTGCGTCTATGTAATTATAATCCACCCGCAATGCACGTTTGAAGAGCAAGGACGTACAATCAGCCCAGATTATCTGAGCTTACCCTGGAAATCGAGCACTTACATGAGAGAACCTAGTTTCGCAGATAACTTACATGGAATACCTCCCTGCATAATTTAACAGATCAATAAAAGTAGAAATTAATTAATGGTTTTATGTTAAAAGCCGACAAAAGAGTACAAAAGCCACCTACTTGATGATGCATTGTCCAATACGGACATAATGTAACATAAAGTCATCACCACCTCGTTATTGGCCTTAAAAAAGATAGAAGAAAGAAAGTAGAACTGCCCCCAAGTTCGCAGCCGCAATACAACAAGGTGATTAGCGGCTGCCTCAAGTGAAAAAGCGTTAGAATATAGCCAGCCAGGCTTTCATCACCAAGCAGGGACAATCTTCTGCCCTGTGCAACTACAGCCCTGTGTACCACCAAAACACTATCAGCAATAGATTACCCTAATAGGGCCAAAAACTGTAAAATTGTATACTGTAACGAGTTGCTTTTTCGAAATAAACTTCTTTATCGCACGGTACTCTCTCTCTGCCAATCCGCATTGGAGCAGCGTGGTGGAGTATGCTCTAGGCCTCCTCAACAATGAGGAGAGACCCGTTCTCTGTAGTGGGCCATTAATGGGATGTAGCCATCGCACGATACGGATGGAGGCTATAAGAAAAAATGTATAAGGTTTTTATTATAAATTTATAACATAATTTGGACTAAGTTGTATAACAGCTTAACAGCGTGTTTTAGATTTTGAAAAAAACAAAAGAACTCGCACACTCAATCACTAGTGTCCCGACATAATGAAGCCAGATACTTTAAATAACCATTACTTTTTTATACGAAAAAAAAATCTCGCTAGAATAGAAGTCTGGATAAAGATGATCCGATCAGAAGTGTCGACGAGCAGGTAGATAAAGGCAGAGTTTAACAAAGTCCATCTGATTTGATTGAGTAACGTTCGCAATTCAATTTAGCTGCGTGTGCACGTTGGTTATAGTGCCAAGCTAAACAAAATCTACGCTTTATTCAAAGGTTGAATGCACTCGACTTTCCACCATTTAATATAATTGTTAGACATGGCGGGATCGAAATTGTAAGCTTCTATATTTCGTAACCTTCTTTCAGTTTAGTTCTATATTATGACATAAAGTGTTTAAACTGCGTTAAAATACAAAAAAAAAACACTAAATATAAAATAAAGTACCCTTACTACAGCAAATTAGTGGACATTAAGTATTATGTATTTACAAAAAACGTAATTATTAGTTTCACTGTCTATATAATACACTTAAAATATTATATCACATTTTGTATATTAATATCTGTATCTAGACCTCCTACTGCGCCGCCAATAAACCAATAAACTATAGTTACCTACTCCTAAACCATGGACATTCCATGGCTAAACCAATAATATTCTGTAAATATAAGCTTAATTGTTCGTCGTTGAAACATGTATTAAGTAGAGCAATAAGCATAAAGTTATTGAAAAACGCGACAAAGAATCTGCTTGTTAATCAGCAAAAGCGTGAAAACAAGGAGAATCATAAAACAAGTCATAAAATATGATTCATGCAGGTCCATTACGTACGGTGTATATTTTACGAGTCGTAACTTTTATTTTGTAACAATAAGTAGTTACTATACAGATGGGAGGTGTTCGTGTGTTAGAAATACATTAAGAAAAATATTACCTATATCTCTTAGATCTGAAAGAAATAGTTTGAAGTGTTCTGTATATATATAAATCAGACTATTTCTATCTATTTATACAAAGCTTAAATGTACTGATTAATTCTAAACACAATTTCAATGAACGTGGATCGATTTAAAACGGCTTTAATTAATTATTAATTTTGCCCGATCTATAGTGATTTGAAACATTAAGTATACATACGTTTCTATATTCTGTTAAGCTTAATAGTAAATCTAAGAACTTCATATATCAGATGTGATGTGACGATCCAGGTCCTTCTAAGGACCGACGTTTACTGGACTAGCGTATTTTTATGATGCTAAAATTACATTTAAAAATTAAATTAAATTAAATTAAATTAAATTAAATAAGCTGTTTCCGCCCGGGATCGAACCGGGGCCTTGTGCGTGTTAGGATCAAATCACACCGAGACGAGACGCGACGCGACGCTGCGCGCAGTCTTTCAAAGAGCGGCTCAAAATAGAACTTTATTTTCTACACGAAAAGATACACATTTCATTGTGAGAATTCAGAATACGTTGCTTCATGCAGCGCTGCGTCTCGTGACGCCTCGCGGCGTAGCGCGGTGCATCGCTACGCAGCTGCCGTGCATCGTTGGTACGCGCGGCGTGCAAGATTGCCTACTTTTCCGATGCACCTCGCGGCATTGAGATGCGTCTCGCGGCGACGCGCGGCGCAGCGCGAAATCACTGGCCTCTTCCAGTATCGTTGCGTCGCGTCGCGTCTCGGTGTAAGCTGACCCTTAAACACATGCGATAGCCGCTACACCACGGAAACTACATTCTGAAAGAGGAAAATTCCTGTAACATGATATAAGTACATTAATGAAAATACAGAACTTTGGTTTGGATAACCGTCAGTCCAACAAATGATGCTATAGTGCTCGGACGCTAGGCTGAGGACCACCTAGTTTTATCCCTAATAGCACCTATACTCAATGTTAGGTTTATGGCTACAGCCCATTAATGACCCACTATAATCACTGTTATCTATCGATAACAACCGGGACCGACGACTTTACGTGCACTCCGAGGCACGGAAGCGCTCAAGAAATTTTTGCCACCAGCGGCCACCCATTCAACTACCGACCACGCTCACAGTTGCTTATCTTTATCGATCACTAAGAATCGACGCAAGCAACTGGGATTTGAGCGCTACCATACATTTATATGCCTTCAAAATAAATCGAAAATTAAACGTATTTCGGTTGTGGTATTAGAAAGTAAGCTAGTCAGTTAGCTGATCCCTTCTTACAGCTGCCTAGTAGTTTGGTTGTTAATGTGTCGGCAACGCCTTAAATATTACGAAATAAATAAAGGAGTTTACTGCGTTCTCTATACTCTTTTGCTACACTTTTAATAAACAAAAGGGTTATTGTACTGAAGCAAACCAGGGCGATTACAACATGAAAAGGCATATACCACGACGATGATACGTGGCACACTGACTCGTTTGTGGAATACTAACAAAGGGTTGATGAAGTCAATTAGGCATCGAAAACGCCACATTTAGACATAGGGCGGGGCTATTTGTCATTAATCTGGGGAAACGAGGTGACACGAACATGGGCGCGGTGGGAACAATTAGTGTGTCTATTACGAAACGTTTGCAAGCGAATTGTTGACTGTGAAACTACGTTCATTAATAACACAATTGATTTTTTTACGGATTCAAGGTAGCAAACGAGCAGACAGCACCATCCTTCCGCTCCGCCCATGAAAACTGAGACCAATCTGGAAGAGATCCTTATAGTTACATTTAACGAATACACTATTTCTTTCCTGTAGTTGTCAATGATCCATAATAAAATTGAAAAAGATAATAAGTAAAGTGAGTAAGATAATAAGCGCAAAATATTAATAAATTTAAAGCGTTGGTTAAAGATTATTATCTCGAATCTTAACCCTGGTCCATTCTTAGCTGTCCAATCCTATTTCTTCTCTTTTTTCCTCCTCCTCAACCTCTTTTCCTCTTCTATGCTTCCTCCTTTTGCTTTTGTCTGTCTTGCACTACTGTTGTAAAGGTATGTTTAAATGTATATTTGATAAGTTTTAATTGTTTTTCTTCTTTGTTAACTTTATGTACGCCGATACCCCTAAATGTTATCTGTATTTCCTAGCTTTTGGTGGGTTGCCTGGAAGAAATCGCTATGTAGCGATAAGGCCGCCTATTGTTTTGTGCTTTTGTAATATATATATTTTTTTCTTTGTTTTATAATCCTGGTGTACAAACAATAAAGAGTTTATCTATCTATCTATCTAAGTAAATATAAAACATACCTAACTTAAGTAAATACAATAAATTCATGAAAATAAAGTTAATTAAAGTTAAATTAAGTTTTTATCAAATGACCCAAAATAAAACGAATAAGAATAATACAATCTCACTACTAACTAACTAACTAACTCCGTTGACTCAGCGACCCAAAGTGGGTCTTGGCCTCCGACACGAGAGATCGCCATTTGACACGATCCCCGGATTTCTCTTGCCAGTTATTGACTTTAAGTTCCCGGAGATCCGCCTCGACTCCATCAATCCAGCGATATCTTGGGCGACCGACAGGACGTCGCCCTGATGGTCGGCCCAGATATGCCCTTTTCACCCCGCGATCTTCTCCCATTCTTTCGACATGGCCGAGCCAGCGGAGTCTGTGTGCCTTTACCTCTCCGATGATATTGGGTTGGGCTACGAGTTGTTCTACTTCGGCATTTCTTCGGATTCGCCAACCTCCGTCGGGTCCTTGCACGGGGCCCAAGATTTTGCGTAGGACCTTCCTTTCAGTGATAAGAAGTTTATTTTCTTCTTTTTGTGTCAGTGTCCAGGCCTCGCACCCGTACATCAGTATAGGTCTTATGACCGTATTATATATTCTTATTTTGGTGTTTCTGCTGAGAAGCCTGGACACTAAAACCTTGTGCAGACCCGCACTGCAGCGCAAAGTGTTTTGTACTCGAATGGCAATCTCCTCTTCCCTACTGTTAGTATCTGTTATTGTACAGCCTAGGTATTTGAATTTCGAGACTCCTTTGAATATGATATCTCCTACACGAAGGTCGTTTCGGGTCACGTGGGGATTTCGATATCTTTTCATGTGGAGATATTCTGTTTTCTCGTGGCTAATACTCAGACCCACCTTCCGAGCTTCAGTTTCAAGGACTTTTGCCGATTCTTGCACTTCATCGCTGGATTTTCCGAGCAAAGCCAGGTCATCCGCATATCCTATCACCTTGTGCTTTCCATTCAACTGTACCCCTCCGTCTAAAGCTAACACTGATCGGAGGACATGCTCAAGTACTAGATTAAAAAGCATAGGCGACAGGGCATCTCCTTGTTTAAGTCCAGTGACTACCGCAAACTCTTCCGTGAAGTCTTTCTGAACTCGGACCTTCATTCTACTATCTTTAGTAGCCACTTCTATCATATCCACTAATTTCTTTGGGATTTGAAAATTTCTTAGGATTGTATATAGGGCGTCTCGGTCAATACTGTCATATGCCTTGGTAAAATCCACAAAAAGGGAGTGAATACTTTGGGCGTATTCCCACTTCTTTTCCATAAGTTGCTTCAAGAGGAAGATCTGGTCTATAGTGCTACGATTTGGCCGGAACCCACACTGATAATCGCTCAGAATTTTTTCCGCGTAAGGTTCCAGTCTCTCGAGCAGCACATATGACAGAACTTTGTAAGCAGTCGGTAGTAAAGCTATTCCCCGATAGTTGGTGCATTTTCTCTTGGAGCCCTTCTTGTGGATTGGGCAGATGACCCCTACATTCCACTGGCTTGGCTGTTGTTCTGCCTCCCATATTTTGAGTAATAATTCGTAAATTTTGGATTGTATTGCTCCACCACCGAATTTCCACACTTCTGAGGGTAAGCCATCAATCCCCGGAGCTTTATTATTTTTGAGTCTCATTATAGCTTTTCGGACCTCGGTGAATGTTAGGGGTTCCACCTCTGTAATATTATCCTCTGTAGTGTGTGGAACCGGCTTTTCGAGGCGAGGACAGTTTAGAAGTTTCTGGAAATAGTCATGCCACAGCGTCTTAATTTCTTCGCTAGCCGTAACCAGATTTCCATCACTGTCTTCTAGAGCCAGTGTCCTAGGTTGGTAGCCTTTTCTGAGTGAGCGGACTTCTTGATAAAACTTTCTTGACTCGTTAGATCGTATGAGTGTCTCCATATCCTGCACCATGGTATTAAGGTATTGCCGCTTTGCTCCTCTGATTACTCTTTTTGCACTAATCCTAATTTCCTTATATTTCTCCTCCCAGCGTGGATCTTGTTCAGATAAGATTTTATATTTCCTTCTTTCTTGGATGATATTTTCGCAGTCTTGATTCCACCATTTCTTCCTTTTCCGCTTCTTTTTCTTTCCGAATATTCTAAGAGCTACTTCTCTTACTGTACTACTAATTTTATTCCAACTTTCATCTACGTTATCTTCCAGAGGTAAATCTTTAAATCTATTATTAATCTCTACTTGAAATCTTTGTCTAAATTCTTTATCCTTAAACAATCTCACTACTACGTGATTAAAAGCATGAAAGACATCTCAAATCAATTTTTAAAATGCCGTCTCCTCTAATGTCAGCCCCATTGAATAAAAAAAATAAAAACAAAGAATCTCCTATTTAAAGGACGAGAAATATTCTTCAGCCCGCATTTTCAACTTGTCATCAGAATAGTAGATTGTATGACAAGGGTGCAAAGTAAGTTCTTTAGTAGAATCCCGAACGTAGCGAGGGATTCAAAGTACGTCGCCCGAGCCAAAAATATACTTGCACCCGAGTGATACACTCTACTTTTCATCACCCACTATGAGAAAATAATATATATATAATAGAAAATAATAGAAAATAATACGTAAAAATGCACGAAAACTTAATTTTAATTTGAAAACGAAATCTTAATTTGATTTCTTTTTTTATTATTCAGCTGGCGGGGCCCTCGCGTCGTACCAGACATTCTTTATTCAAACAATATTTGAGTTCGACTTCTTTAGCGCAAAATACTAAAATGTTCTAAATTCAAAATAGGACGGAAAAGATCTAGCCGGACGGAAAAGTTGTATGAAAATTCATTCCGGCCCGCTGAATAGAAAACAGCAACTTTGGAACCCCGTAAGCCCGAACCAAGTCGTCTTTTTCGAATAGGTGTGATGAAAAAATAAATGAATGACCGCGTGGCGCGCAACTGTGGCAATTTTATACAATTTGTGAATTTCATTTCTGAGCTTGCCGCAGTCTAATCAAACCTAAACAAAAAGATTCTGAATACAAATAAAGATGATTCGGTTTTAACATAAAAGGTATTCGCTGACTTTAATCTATACATTAACTTTTTATTTTCTTTGAATAAACGTATCTATTGAATATGTTTTTTTATAAACCAGTCATAACTAACATATTTTTACGCTCTGTCTTTATAATACTCATCCCAAATAAAATGTTCAGTTTAAAACTTTTTCACAGTTTCACCAATAGATACACATAACTAGGTACTTAATTTAATTGTGTTATCAATGTACTTGTATTCAGTAGATACGTATATTGAATTCTATTCTACGTAATCCTCCTGATATTGAGTAGTGTAAAGCGAATGTAGTTGTAACCAAACTAAAATAGAACTACAATTCGGGCGTCCACACAATATGTATTCAGTAACAATACATGAGGACTGAACTAGAGCGCCCCAATTGTGAGCGTCGTTACACCCGATATATTTCTTGAGAAAGCAAGACTATTTGTGGCGACTTGCTTCTCAAGAACACACTTGATTTGACACACACAATTTGGTCATCGAACCACTCATTTAGTATAAGAAAATAATTGAAAAATTAAAAACACCTTTGTTGTAAAAAAATGTAGTCACTATATCGTTGACCGTGGAGGAGTTACCTTGTCTATAACCAATTCTGAGCCTACTGTTTGGTCATGTTTATCATAAAATCGCATGGTCATCAGCCTCTGTGTAAATATTCAAGTTAATCAGACTTCTTGAAACTGGAGAAAATTAGCCTGAAATTTTCCGTCACATACATACGTACATACAGGTGAAGCTAATTGTTGGGGCGTGACAATTCATTCCGGACACGGGAGTCCGGTGGTTCAAAAGGTGGTGAGAGGTGGGAAAAGCTGACAGTAAATTGATTTTATTTATATCAAAAGGGGAATCCACCAACCTTAGTCCCGATGCGTGGCGTCTACCGGAATGGCGCCGAGATGGTCTGCTTCTTTATTCTGTGCACACCAGTCAACTGCCTCCAACTTCTCCATAGCCTCACGTATATAAATGCGGCGGATAAGTCTTTAGTGAGTTGCCTGCTCTAAATTCAGTAAAAACACATAGGAATTGCAGCCACGCCGAAGGGCTCACACCGACCGGGATGACTCGTGAAAACAGCACAAGCACTACTACTGCGCGCGCGCCATCGGCGTTGCTCGCGCATGAATTACGAGAAAAAGGAGGGTAGAATCATTCAAATCATTGTTCTACAAAGAAACTGTACCAAAATAGTTTCTTCAACTTTACGATGTTTTTAACAATATTTGGCACTTTTATGAATAAATCTAAGTAAACAGCCTACTTCATTTATCTTGAGTCCAAGGTTCCCCCCAAGAGTAAAAGTAATGCACGCTACTGTAGAACTCGTGGAGATTGTGAGATCCCCATTTCCACTCTTGCGTACTAGAAGATTGTTTTAACCATCAACCACCCCTAATCAACATTGATATGTTTCATGCATTTCGATCGCAGTGCCAGAAATCAGTGTCATAAATAATCTCGTCCTGCAATTCGTTGGTGACTGCTTAATTATTACAGATTTCCTTAGGCAACGGAAATCATGGACAACAAACTTGGTTGTTGGCTGTTTGTCAGCTATTCTCATAAAAACCAATGAGAGCTCAACACACCTACCTATCTGGCAACATTTATTAAGAATGATTTTTAATGTAGCATGATTTTGTTTAAAAAATCAGTAGTTCTAAGCTTTAGATACTTACAATCTCAGATTACAATATAATAATTTACATAATATTATTCTCATTATTCATTCTTTACTTTAAACCTTGAGCTTTTCTTATTGTAAAGGAACAAAAGGCAATGTTAATGATAAAAGCATTTCCAGTTAATCAAGCTTAGGTATAATATATTCATTACAAGATTACTATAATCCAATATTACCTTTTAGTTATAATAATATTAAAGTTTCCCATCTCTGCTTCTGTTTTCAAACAAGGTTTACCTTTTAGCCTGCTTTTATATTCAAAGCTGAACATTGATGGATGTTTATGGTTCATTTACATTTAAAATCTATATTAAATACTTTGATGTTTTAAATATCTAGATTGAGCGTCAACCTACAATGAAAACAAAAAAAACAAGGCAACATTATCAAGCATGTGTGCGTGCAGGCGATGTTTTACACGTTCATCTATTGTGTGCGCAATGTGTGCGTAATGATAGAAAAATTGTGGCTAACAGTTAGCCACAATTTTTTGACACGTTTTCGCGGATTCGATGTTCCATCTAGATATTTAAAACATCAAAGATTAAATAAAAATAATAAAATTAAATAGTATAATATTTGTAGATGGTATTTATATTTAATACCATCGTGTATATTTTATTGTTGAATGTAAATAAAATTTGGATCTCATAAAATACCTATCATATACCTATGTATGTTAAGATAAATTGAAGTAAACAAGACAATCAGTGGCAACAAAGTTCGTTTCGTTATATCTTATAGAGATAGGCACAATGACACAAGTTAAGAACTTTGCATAGTTATAAATTAATGTAAGTTGACATAAAGGACATACCTTTATGTTAGAAGTCAACAATATGTTCTCTCTAATGTAATGCTACCCTGGTACTTAAAAGTTGACAACATTATTACTGCTTCATGATGTGCTGATATAAAACCAAATAAAAATATCTCTATTCAATTACTACATTATTAAAAGTTAAAAGTTGAATTGGGTTTGGAACATGGTTTGGAACCATAATAAGTACTTTATTGTTTTACGGGGTTCATACTTGATAGTACTTGATTAAGATAAATCGATGAAGATAATACCAAATGATCTATCTAAATCCGAGCATGCACCATTTCCCAAATGGTGAACTAAATTCTTGAAATAGATACCTATCCAACACTACAACATCGTCCAGTTGAACTCTATGGCTGTGTAATGCGAATTCAATTAGTCAAACTAGATCGAAAATTAGTGTTGAGGGCATAGGTACGTAGTGCTATGGCACTCGTATTTGTCACGGCCCAAACGACAAACGTGTGAAGAATACGTTGACATTTTGCACAATATAACGTGACCGTTTAATGAAATGTTTTTATTGGTAGAAATGTTTGGAAAACCAAGAGTTTCAGGTTCGATTTGGTAATCGCAACGACGCAACCCGCCACTTTCAGGATCTGTCTCAATTTGGGAAGTAAGGACAGAGGAATGTCCCGGTCAAGTGCGGTAAGGGGGCGCTATGGAGAACTTAGGTTTCCTCAAGATGTTCATTCAATGAAGCGAGCAATTATACTAGGGATGCACGTGCTTTTGAAAATCGATGTAGCTTTATGCAGGGTTTGAACACAGATCCCTCATAGCACAAATCAGCCTTTACCACTCATGATCAAAGCTATACATGAAACACGATAAACTTACCTACGTTGTTCCTTTTTCTTCTAATTATTTCAAGGCTGGCGGCGGATTGGTCTGTCTCGTTTATCGGCTATTTACTTAAAACGCCATAAAATATCTCGACCTATTAATTAAAATGAATTGTCAATTTCACTCATTATCTACAAAGAACCGTAGAGTGATGAGCAAGGACTCTTGATATTACGGAGATCATAAAATTTTTCTCTAAAGAGAGGATTAATTTGCCATTTGAAAAAAAAAAGATTTTAATAAGTGCAACGTAACAAATTGTAAGATATTTCCCTCAGGATTTGCCTTATTCATTAGCTGGCTGATGCTTCGCGACATTTTATTAAAACTCTCTTTAACCTACATTTTAGGGTTCCAGTAAAAAATAGCTCACGGGTACACTCGTGTCTGTTTATCTGCATGTCATATGCGACTTTTCTGAGAGTCATATACAAACAATAAAATAGTTGGCAAGTTTACTACAACAGGGCCAATTGATCAGATTAACAAAAAGAGTTAAACTTTGTCTTCGATTTTCTTTGATAATTTCAATAATAGGCATCGACAATACTAAATAATCATCGTATTTGATAATTTATACTTAAGTTACAATTAATTCATTTAGTTTCATTATTTTATTATGTGTTAAAACTTAATTATTCTTTTCCCTTTGTCAGTTTTTTTCTATTGGTGTACAGGTGGGTAAAATAGCCGCGTCAGTTTCGCCATCACTCGGGAATATAAAGTATTGCCTACCACCGCCCTACCATCGGAACAGATTAAGTTTATGCATAAAAATTAAACTCTCCTTAACCTCAATCCAAGCAAACCCAAAGCAATTTATTAAAAGTTCTTATTTAATCTCGCAAGTTATAATTTGTGCGGAAAAATCTACGTAAACTTGAAGATAAAAGAAACAAAACAGCGGAAAGCTTTTTCAGACTGTTATCAAAGGCCATTATCTTTTGACCTGAAAACCGGAATTATATTTTGTTTCTTCTTATAAGAAGTAAATAAGTTAGTGAAAGCGGAGACGTAATTTAAAAGTTACCGCGAAGAGAGCCTTTCCATGCAAGAATGATTTACAAAATTTCAACCGTCCCTTAAATAATATTCAAATAAAATTACTTATGAATGACGAATTCAAAGAGCAATATTAAAACCATAAAGCATTTGTAATTTCATTATCTGGGAGTAACTTTATTTTCCATCTTCTTTAATTTGTTACATATTATTTTGAGATTTCACGCGTGAAAGTTTTATAACGATATCTAACGAAGCCTCATCGACATTAAATAACATTAATGATATTAACATTGCCTATTATATATTATATATTGTATATTCGTATTATTTGCATGACAACAAAATTAAAAACGAGCTTACATTTCTGTAGATCCATTTGCTTAATGGAACTATAAGGCACCAGGGACTTCGCGCACCAACTTTCATCATACTAAAAGCAACATACAGAAAATGCCCTTAGATTAATAAAGTTCATATTCACTCGCTCGCCAGGTATTAACCAAACCTGTTTACCTACTGCTCACCGTTTGAATGAAAAGCTGCGACTCAGGCCCATTAAATTTCACGGGATGAAATCAAATTCAACCCTATAATCTTTCATTAAAACGGAAGTCTTTTCACGTGCGCATTCCGCGTTAACGAAGATGTAGCAAGGTGCAAAATACTAATGTGATTAAATTTTCTTTGAAAGGTTTTGTGATGCAACTGCAAAGTTTGAATACGAACTGACTACGTATCTGCTTGCAAATCTAGTTTCAGGGGACGAGAATTTCGTAACAGTAGAAAAATAATTACTTAGCGTTGACATTTGCAAATGAAAATGTTTTTAGTGACCTGAAATATGAAGAAATAGCATACGGTATTTCGATCCAGTAAATGTGATGTCAATCGCTAATGGATTTGAAAGAAATCGACATTGAAAATGTTGACCTTAAGTGGGAATCATATTAACGCTTTTTAGGATTCCGTACCGTGAAAAAAAGAAACGGAACCCTTAAAAGATCACTTTTCTGTCTTTCTATAAGGCTTCGCAAGGTATTCAAAACCTGTAAGGCACTTCGCGTTGACTTAAGACTAACTAACAGGACTAACTATCAATGTGTTCCTGTCCTAATCTACACACTTACCCTTTAACACTAGCAACAAATACTCGTAGAATATTTACATAACTAGAATATACTTGTTGTGCTTGAATAATACTTGACTGGGTTTTGGTTTTGGAGGAATCAGCCTAAAAGTTAAAATAAGGCTTATGCATACCCTTGTCTTCTCTATCTTTCTTTATGCTTCCGAAACCTGGACATTGAAGTCTCGCGTACGGAACAGGATAGATGCAATTGAGATGTGGTGTTGGCGTAAAATGTTGGGAATTTCATGGACAGCCCATCGCACCAATGTATCTATTCTGAAGGAACTCAAGATTGGAACTCATCTTTCTACTATATGCATGCGTAGGGTTCTCAAGTACTTCGGCCACGTGGTCCGGCGTGAACCAGACAATCTTGAAAAATTGATAGTGGTCGGCTGCGTGGAAGGAAAGAGGAGTAGAGGGCGATCACCCACCCGTTGGACCGATGCTATTAAACAAGCGTGTAAATCCACCATTCACGCATCCACGCAACTTTCCCAAAACAGAAAAGCCAGGAGGACTTTAGTAGAGAAAATCACTTATGATGACCACGACCCTCAGTCATGAGGAAACGACGAAGAAGAAGGGTTTTTTAACTCTTCTGAAGTTTTGAAACTACCTAACACTATGAAATAACGTCATGATGTAGGTATATTTGTAAACCGTGGAATGGGGCTTTAATTATATTACTGCATACCCCTATCATTTCGCAATACGAACGTGACTCCCAACGTGGGAAACGAGCAAAAGAGAATTTGCATCAAATTACTGCATAACAAGTCCTAAATTAAACTTTTTTTTTATTGAATTAAGATAGCAAACGAGCATGCAGCACCACCTTCCGCTGCCGCCCATGAAAACTGTGACCGACCCAGAACTAGACTCAATGAGTCTCGTTCTAATTCGGTCACAGATGCGTTGCTACCCCTCAGGACTGAGATGGTCGCCTCTAAAAAAGTGTAACCGGTTCCACACCTTCCTATCCGGAACACAAATTGTTCTTAAAACAATTATTACACGGTAGGAATGGTACTAAGTACCGTGGCGGGCGGTGGTACTTCCCCGGGTGAGCTCTAGGCCCTACCACCTGTGTAAAACAGTTACGTAATTTGTCAGTAACGTGTATTATTATTTTCAGGAAACGATCAGAGCTCAAACTTTCTCATTTCCAGATCTAAGTGAATCTGCACTGTTACGAACTGAGATATAGTTTAGGTCTTTAGTACATAATATCTCAATGGTTTAGGTATAAAATTATTTTTTTGTAACATTTATTATGACTTGTGCAATTGGCTCCAACCAACCTCCCTTGAGTCACCTGAGCTATGGTGCTGGGTGGTACCCAGTTTAATTCGACGCCGGTGTTAAACAATATCGTTTTGACTCTCATACATTTTTTAAAGCTGTTCATTTAATTTTAACTGTAGACTACGGCTTGTTTTCCAACCTAACCCCAAATCTGACTTCGTTCTGACTCCGACCTCGACTCTAACCCGACTCCGTTTCCGACCTGTATATATATCTCAGTTACTGTCACTGTCGTTTCATCGTCTTTCAAATAATAACGATTCAAAAGAAGCTTCACTTTGAAAATTCTACGGTTATTATAGCACATATCAAAACTAAGTCGCAACAATCTATTATACCTACACATATCATGAAAACATTTACTTGCAGAAAACAAACACTATATCCTATTCACTCTGATTTATTAAAGCAAGTTGTTTTTAGACTCCAGTCGAAACCTGAACGCTGCTAGCGATCCAGAACAGGTAAGACATATTAAGCAAATAATATAAATTGAATCGAACGCGGTGCCAACATTAACAGACAACCGAAGGTTTGGTGCGCATCGTAGTGCAGTACTTAGAAAGGCAAATAGAAGCGAGCGGAGCAGCGTGAAATTAGACAGCGACATGGCCCACATGCCCGGCTCGGCGGAACAAGGCGACGGGACGCTAATAGCAATAGACGATGCCCACAGATTACACACAGTGCATTGCAAATTCTCTTTATACTTAGGTAGACTGATCCCAACTTAGCACGAGTATTCGGTATTTCCTGCCTTGCACAGTTTTTGTTTTTGCGGGCCTAGAACTTTATGTTAAGTAAGCATTGTAAGTGTGAATTATAAACAGTTATAAATGGTATCGTGCCGTCGCTTGATTCAATTGTGTCCGACTCAGAACATACTCAATTCGGGACTAAAATTGTTAGACGACAGCAAACAAGCAAACAGTGTTTAACCATTAGTTAGATAATTCGGTAGTAGGTTTGAGACCTGGGTTAGGGACTGTAAGGAATAGTTTATCCAGTCAGTTGTTGTTAGTAATATTCCAATTAGCAATTTTATCATTGAAGATGACTAAAATGTTCGCCTCCAAAAAGCATGACCAGATCTATAACACATTGTACTCCCACCAAAAACTGGAATTAGTTGTTAGAAATTTTTAAATTAGAAGCATAATAAATTACAAAAAATACAACTACAAAAAAATGTAAAATACGAGTATAACTATACCTATTATAACCAATTAATGCTTAAGTTGACCCTTCATTTTTCAGTTTAAATTCAAGTAACGTCATTTTTATCGTTTCAGCTCAATATTTGTCTTTCAGATTTTTGTGCTTTTATTAACTTCTGTCAGTTTTCCGAATATCTCCATTTTATTGACTAGTCCTTAATGTTACGCGCACGAGTATGTAAATGTTACATTGTGTGGCAATCACTCAGAATAAACCACGGTAACAATGTTGAGATAAAAATATTCGTACTAAAGGTAACAAAAGTGAACAGAATAGCGTGAAATTAAACAGGTTCTATGTCAAAGGCTGTTAGTGCTATAGCGAGAATGCAAAACGGGAGTCGATTACCCATCAGCACATGAGCACGTGTGATGTAGTTTACATACAATAGAGATGGCCAAATTGTAATTATGATTACAGACATGGGCGTACCCGACTGCTTATACGGGGTGGGGGTAAGGGGTGCTGGATTCCTTACCCAGGGGGCTTACAATTGTTGAAAAGGTCGAACCAGAAATAATACGGTCACCTAGATTAGTTTTTTGTCAGTAATATCTACTTTGATGCGACGTGAGTGCAGTTTTTTTATCTTTAATAAAATTGAAATTTATAACGTAGCTACCGTATTACTTATGTTTATAGGCTACGATGAACACTTCCTATCATGTAGCCCGGCTGCTCATCTGCTAATTATATTTAGAAAAACTTACCGCATGTAGGTACATTGTTAGCCAAGGAAAATACACCGTAAAGTACCTTTTCATCACACCTATTCGAAAAAGACGACTTGGTTTGCCTTTAAGTGCGCCCAAAGTTGGTGTTTTCTATTAGAAACTTTAAATGGGAGGTAATGAGTTTTTCGTCCTCTTTATTTAAACATGTGCGCCGCAATTATCTTTTCCGCGCACTTTTTGAATTAAGGGCGCCGCCGCAAAATTATCTTTTAAGCGCACTTTTTGAATTCGGTTCGGATTGTTAGAAATTCATGGTTTTATTTTGAAAAATGAGTTCTTTAAATGACTGTGAAAGTATAATTCCTGAATTTGAGGCGACTTTTATTTTCTCATAGGGGGGGATTAAAAGTAGAGTGTAATCACTCGGGAGCAAATATTTTTGGCTCGGGCGGCGTACTTTGAATCCCTCGCTTCGTTCAGGATTCTACTAAAGAATCCCTCACTACGCTCGAGATTCTACTCTAGAATCGGCAAACAACGGTACCTAGTAATAAAATTACTGCCGTTGTTTACTTTTCGTTCAAAATTTATTTTAACATTAGATAGTAAACAAAACCTAGCCCGTACCGATAAACCCGAGCAAAGGCACATTCGAAAATTGTTAGACGTCATTCTTTAAACTGAATTACCTTTTTTAATTATAAACCTATTCAAATAAAATATAAGCCACAGGCAACAAAAAAGGCTTCAAATGATAGAACTTCCAAATACAGACACCGATCAGTTACCGATTTATTAGGTATCCCGTAACATGTATGGGTATGGGATATGGATCAAATGAAAATGGAAACGATTTCAATACTTTTTCACGACTAAAACAACTGCATAAAAATATGGGCTTCCAAAGCAGCGTTAGACTGCTTGGTATTTTTTAAACAAAATATAATGTGTTCTAATGAAGAAAAGCAACTCTTCTATATTTGCGCTTAAGACGCCAATAAGCTTGGCAAGAACTACGTTTGCTTTTGTTAATCATAAATTGCGCTTAGTAAACAGTTTCACTGGCTAATTATGTTTAAGTAAAATTGCAAAGGAAACAAAAATATGTAATGACTGAGACTTTCTTGTTGAAGTTAAATGTTATGGAAAGAAAAACAGCAAATAATTTGAACTGAAGTACTTCACTTATTTTAAACAGATGGCAAATAAATGGCACAATATAGTCAGGTTATTGAAATTTAAATTTCAAATCTCGCAATTGCTGCTATTTTATAATTTATACTAGCTTTCCGCCCGCGGCTTTGCCCGCGTACGGAAATTATGCGGACTTATTTTACAAAAAAATATTTCTCAGGCTGAAATTTTATTACGTAACTTCATTGAACAAAATCGCTTGGAAGTTATTTTTCATGAATTTACATTTTACGATCCCGTAGAAATGTCCTGAGGAAATTAAACCTATATATTTTTAAAGTTTAGGTAGTGAATTTGAAAAAATATTGAAGCACGTATTTTTTAATCTTAACAATGAGACTGGACATTAATTTGCAAGTCCCTAACTTGGAAACTACCGAAAATACCACACAAATTTTCACCCCGTATTTTTAGGGGTTGGAGGGTAAATTCGAAAAACAATTTGACTTTTTATTTACAACAAAGAGTAAAAAAAGCTAAAGTTTAATGTTTACCTATTTTCAGCTTTCTATCTTGAAAATTTTATTAAGTCCCGTACAATCTATCACCCCCCTTTTGAAGGGGTTGAGGGTAAATGTTCAAAAAATCTGATAAGGGATCGTAAAATGCAAATTCATGAAAAATAACTTCCAAGCGATTTTGTTCAATGAAGTTGTAATAAAATTTCAGCCTGAAAAATATTTTTTTGTAAAATACTTAAGTCCAAAGAAAAAGCGCTGTCGAGTTCAGTAAAAATACGCGATATAACTAAATTCCACGTGGGCAAAGCCGCGGGTGGAAAGCTAGTAGAGAAAAAAAGAACAAAAATTTTGTCCAAGAATAAAAAAAATGTTAAGGGTGAACAACCCTTACCACTTAGGGGTATGAAAAATAGATAGTAGCCGATTCTCAAACCTACTAAATATGCATTATAAACATTACCTACAATCGGTCAAGCCGTTTCGGAGGTGTATGGTAACTAACATTGTGACACGAGAATTTTATATATAAGATTATATTTGTATGATCTTGATCAACGACAAAGACCCTGAATAGTACCATCGCACGCGACTTATAGGTACAATTTTGCGACTTCTAAAATTGTACTTGTACAATTGCTGCCGTATTTGAATAGTAATTGTGTACCGGATAGAAAGATGTGGAGCTGGTTACACTTTTATACAGACGATCATCTTAGTCTTCAAGGGTAGCAACGCATCTGAAACGGAGAACGAGACTCTTACGAAGCAATTATTAACTGGACTATTAGATGCTAACAATATTAGCTAACAGGACTAACTATCACTAAGAGTCCCTATCCAAGTCCAACCATTAAAGTTCTTATACGATCAGTTCTACTAACTGGACTTACCATCCTAGTCCCTGTTAGAATTTAGATCGGTCATAATTGTCGTCGACGACAGTGGAAGGGTGGCGTCGCCGTCGCTTGCCTGTTCCTAATAATTCCATAAAAAGTAAATTATTGGTGTGAAATACAAATATTTTGTATTCTACTCGTTGTAGTTAAAACTCCTTTGATATATTTGTCTGGTTTTACGCGAAAACCAACGAACAAACGAATTCCTATACAACTTATATCAACTTTTATTTCAGTTATAGGATACTTTCTATACCGGAAAATGGAAAGGTTCCCGCGGGATATGAGTAAAAGTTATCTTAGAAATTACGTTAAGAGGTTTTGTTAAAAAGTTTTAGGTACTTTCTCGAGAGAAACAAATGTAAGTATTACAAAGTCAAGGAATCGTCAAATTTAATGATGGAAAGGAATTTAAATACAATTGGCCGCTGTTACATTTAGTCTAATATAGTATTTATCTAACATAATAATTACAAATATTCCGCAATCAAACTGATCATTCTATCTTGTCTGATCCATTAGCGCACTAAAGGAAGTAATAATGATAGCGAGATAGACTTACTCGTATGAGCTATGTAGATGTATGGCGATACTCGTAAACTGACGTGAAACAAATTGAGAGCGACGTGTGTTGACGAAAAGCGACAAGACGACAATAGAACATTTGCTTGAATTACGGGAATATTACGATGTGAGACATATTTTGTTGTGTCCGAATTAGTGATAACATCAGAAACAAATTTAATTACAATAACAATGAATGAAAAATAACAAAAAGAAACGCCTTAGCTGTAATATGAAATTCTTTAGATCGAATCCATTTATGGCTCTGTACCTACTGAACACTGCTCTTACCAGCGGAGAGACTTAAATCATACTCCACCACGCTGCTCCAGTGCAGATTGGTGGAGAGGTCAGTTCTTAGTACACCCAAAGGCCTATAACATGATGTAACGATTGCAATCAGTTTTATGGCACTAGCGATCATCCATGGCTCTACTGACTGCATCCGCTTTTGGGTCCATACGACCCGCCAGGCTACGAACGCTTCATCAGAATAATATTGGTTTAAACGCTCTTCTTTTTCCCCGAGGGTGCTATAGATGTCCGTTAGTGGTCCGTCAAATTAATTTTTAAAAATGTCATTTTCAGGTTTATTCTTAAGTGAAGAAAGTATGTGCGAACGTGGATGGTGAGGCCAGAACTATGGCCTTCAGTGTCGTGTACAAATCAAAACGGATTCCTATAAAATATTTTTCACACATACTTACGTACCTACTACTGCTCTAGGACTCCGAAAGAATTTGGATGAACAATAAACAATTAATTAAAAAAACAAAAAACTTTTTCAAAGCCTGAACAATGTCAAGTTTTCCAGACATTTGCGGTGGCATTGTTTTTCATTACTAGAGCGTGAACAAATGGACCGACTTATTTGTTAAATGGCGGAATTTCAGCATTGTAATTCTGAAAATACGAATATACTCGTAGTTGTTTACACCGAATATATGAAAGCAGTTAAAAAATACAACAAATTATTATGCAAAAAGCTTTTAGCTTCGAATCCTACACCGCCTCTAGCATTCCACAGTTATTTATACAGTCCTACATATTTTAAACAAGCTAGGCCTGCTACTACGGGTACATAAAAGTCGTGAATGTATTTTTTAAGTATATACCTACTACTGTGAGTTCTGTAAATATTACTAAGTAGTAGGTACATGCTGTATGTATTTTTGCACGCAGTAGCACAGATATTGCCTGCTTTACTTGCAAATTGTGGGCACTGCTATACTGCGGTCAAGCTAAGAAACACTTACCTATCGAGATAATGATTCTTAGTACCAACCACAAATTTGTACTTAATTCGACTTCGGACGATAAATTAATGAATGAATGAGTAAATAATTAATGATAATTTTTGTCGTCCATCCTGTAGTACTGAATGAGCATTTCAAAAATATTGAAGCCTGTTTACGAAATACGTCTCTTAAGTTATAATTATTCTAGTTGCGTGTAAGCTAAGTGCATAAAATTGGTTGCGTGATAATCTCCCTAAAGGGAAAATTTTTGACAATTTTTATAACTCACGTTACAAAAAGATTATAATAGAGGTGTCTTAAAATGTAATTCACCATTTCGTGCAGTTTACTCGCCTGCGAGCTATTTGAAGAAAGAAGTAAAACGAGACATAATAAGTACCATAATCTACATAATATTTCGCGTTGCTTCTGGCGCAAGACAGTGCATATTTAATGTTGACATAGAATGACTAAGATAACACAAAGTTGAGATGATCTCAGCCAACCTGAGAGCATACTTTGTAATCTTGAGACAAAGGCATACCTGTCTACCTACTTCACGGCTCATGAGTCGTGTTTCATGAAACTATTGGAATACTACACTGAAATTGTGAAAAAAAATGTTAGGTAACTGTTATTGTTTGAAACAAATATAACGCTTTAAATTGTACGTATTGGTTATACTTTTAATGGTTCAATGCTGTCACACATCTCTGTGAACACTTCATATTTTAAGTGAATATGAGTATCTAGTAATGGATCCAATATTTACTCGATGGGTTTGCTAGTGAGTATTCCAGACTTCCATCTCCGACTTCGAGTTCTAACGTCAGCTCGATGGACGGTGCCATAATCATTATTCCACCACATGGGATTCCTTTCTAAGTCATTTAGGGACGGTAAAAATTACGTAGAAATATTCCATTTCATACAGGTGTAGCTAGTAAAAAAGAATTAAACAGCAATATTTATAGCTTTGCTATCAATTACGATACTAATTTCAAGTCGTTAATTACTTACCTTCGCAACAATTATGCGAAGATTCTTGGAAAGTTCTCTAATCCTTTTTGCGTGGGCGTTAGTTACACCCACTATGCCGCCAATATGTAGTAGACCGTAATGATCCTTATAAAGCGATTAACGTAATAACGTCGTAACGATTTACGAATATTGACAACCGAGTAGGTAGGTACCTTTCACTACAAAAACTAATCGGTTAGATTTATTGACTGATTACTTAGGATATTATTGACTTTGTTCGCAATAGAGAATGGCAAAATGTAATTATCGTTATGGACTACGATTACACATGGGGACATAAATGTCCCCGATTTTTAAAGAACTGTAGCAAACATCATTGTGTCTCTTTTTTGTCCCTTCTGTAAGTGGTAATGATTAATAACAATTATTCGACGAATTTATTACTCACCGAAGATATAGAGTTGCCACTCCCTGCTACAAACAATCCTCTCTCTCAACAATGCTCTCAGTACAATTTAGCTAGTAAGCAAAATTTACTTTACGCATTTTATATTCTCTCCGTCAATCTACAATGAAATTAATCACAGGCATGGAAAGCTGATATTTGTGAGGGTTGCCATTAGGTAAAACAAATTCAAACAAAGCAAAACAATAAGGGATGCAGAAGATTAATTAATAATGAAATAATGACTAGAATAACGTTAGCCTGAGTAACTGATATAAACAAAAATATTACCGAAAATATAGACTTCATATGAACAATTTAGCCTAGAAAAACCACAAGTATACTAGTCATAAACACAGATCTGAATATTACTTTTGTGTATTCCACTCAAGTTGCCTGGTATTTTCGAAGATGTTTACAATTCTGCACAACACATGCGACGCAGGATTTAAAGCTGTACTCCTATGTCGTGGACGCGAAAGAATTATTTTTAGCATAACATAAAAAAACGAAGAACTTTTACATACTGTATTATGACATCACGTACCAGCCATCATTTCAGCCATATTGTAGGCAAGAAGCGAGATATTCTTATGTTGTTGTTGTATCTTTTGAATCGTAAATAACAAATGCGAGTAGCAAACTTTGCGACGACATCCTGTTTATATCGAGATTTTCATACTTTGCTTACTCATGCCTAAGTGCCTACTCACCTCTGTTCATAACACTGCGATGGATGTACACGAAGAGGAAAAACTTTAATCATTTACTATGAATAATAGCATTATCTGTAGAAAAATAATAATTACTAGTTGGGAAGCTGAAAACGCCTTTTATCAGTGTACTAAGAAGCAAAAAATAAACGAGCCGGTTAGGTATCTATATTTACTCGTCAGAGCAATACAGTAAGCCGCCTTCACTTCGCTTCGGTAAACCTAGACCTAAAAGTAACTAAGATTACATGGACCTAAAATATTATACTCATTTATTTATTTTTTATTACAACATAAATTATGTTTATCTCCTTTGATTATTTATTTATTCACTGAAACAAGCAGATGATTACCGTTTATATAATTTTATATTTTTCAGGAACACTGTAATAAATCGGATTAATTTTATTCAAACTACCTATTTATTCCTTTTTACCTACTCGCAGTTACAAATTGCACTTACTACTACTTATAGCTATAAAAATAATCATCCACTTTTTAATAACCCTTCGTCACAGAATGGTTATGACATGAATTTTTATAGTTTGTCAGAGAATCATATATAATATTATATGATTTTAATATTTATACATTTACCCATGATCGATGCACCAGTTTCGCTGAATCTGAATTCTGATATTTTTTACGATCAGTTTAGCCTTATGTTTTCCTAGTGTTAATCTTGTGAACATCTTCTTCTTTAAAAAATCATTTTAACGCACGGGACATTATCCTAAATATATTATGGTGCTGTGTTAAATATAAAGATAATAATATTGAATATTATTTGCACAAATTGTGTCATAATATTAATAAGTAACCTTTTCCTAGAACCCTCATAATAATATTCAACAGTTAGGTATACCGTACTAGGAAAACATTATAAAACCTACAAATATGGGCTGTTTCCCCGTGGTCCTACTATTTTATCCTAATATTGTCGTATAAATTATATCTATTTTGCTGTTACCGCGTAATTTTCGGACAATGGACCATACGAATAGATTAAAGATAACAAAAAAAATGTTTTGTCATTTAATTAGGTATAAAACGCGTCATCTACATTCATAACATTAATTTAGGTTTACAATATGAGAGCATTGCAAAAACCTTTTACGGTTTGTCCGCAACGCCTAGTTAGTCTAACTTAGTTACTTACATGTTTATATTCTACATAAATATAAATTAAGTACAGATAACTCGCTCTTATGATCACCTCGCTGTCATCCGTGCGATTACCGACCGGTTTTGTAGACATACCTAAGTGCGAACGAGATGCAAAACTAGAAATGAAAGACGAGTGTTCTTCCTAATAACAAAATATACAGGTTGATGCGTTAACTGTGATTGTATCATATTTAAAGAATCAAGTTGTACTAATTTATTTTTGTTTATTATATAATATGTTTAAGTCGTTATTATTATTTCAATTTTTTTTTATTCGTAATAATATTATATCTATTTTTATTTTTATAAAATACTTAAGAATTTTGAAGTTTAGCATAGAAATATATTTTGCACAGTTTTAAAATAATAGTTTGTAAGAAATTAGTAGGCATATCGTTAATAAAGGTGGGTATTAGATATTTCTATATATGGGTATTAGATATATATAATGTTATATATCTTTAACCGATCAATGTCTGTCTGTCTGTACGAGTACTTGTTTCATGTAAATACGGCTTAACCAAGTTTGATGCAGTTCTGACTAATATATTTTGATAAGATTCGTCGATCGCAAATTCGGAGAACTGAAACTGATGTACTTATGTCAAAATAAACTTCACCACAACATTATTGGAATGTATATAAGTTATGTACATTACGTAATAACTACATACATATAGGTATACGTAGTTAGAAGTTACAAGTAGCCGAAACTTGAGGCTTAGCATGACACTTACGGGTTCCACTCGAGTGGCCCCTAGCCCTGGCAGGTTACTTTTACTGAAGTATGTTATGCCTCTTGACTATCATACCGTGCTTGAAACTCAAGGGCCAATTTACTAGCTCTTCAGAATCACACCTGAATGAATTACGTCGATGTTATTATACCAATTTTTAGCCGTTTCGATGTCGATGTTATGAAAATACTACCAAATAGATTCCTGAGTTTCGTAACATTTGGTACACTTTTTTAAATTCTGTAGCATGTTATGCTTAATTTAGATGTGTACCAACACATTTTATTCCATGTAGAATTATAGATATTCTGGATTTTAACTACTTTTCCTTTGAATCGATGGAATAATAAATTGGCTGGAAGATAGTTTATAGTTAGTAGACATCAGCTTAGATTGGATTTTGTCATATCTCGCTCTTGAGGGGGCAAAGTAAGGGTTGAAAGTTTGAAAGGACAACGACCATTGAAGTATAGGACAATGGTTTAAACTTGCTTCAGAATCGCTTTTTTAACTATGTTGATAAAATTGATATTCATATTCTCGTAAATATTTTTTAAACATAAACCCGGGTTAAAATTTCATTTATGATAATACAGAATATGATAATTAAAGTTCATAATGCCTCCTCGTAATAAATCACAACTTCACTTAATATACTCGTAATTACTACGATTTTACATCTAAATCAGATGCTGGATCAATAAAACCATTAAAGAGGTCCCAAATTATATCATTATTTTCCTTTACACGATAATTCGGACAAGCGGTGGACAGCAGCTAGTGACTTATAAATTCATTGAAATTTTAAATGACAAATATATCAAAATAAATATTCGGATATATTATTATATTTCAAATCAGAAAAATAAACATATGTTTCTATGTTAAATACTTACAATTTAATATTCCTAACTCTATTTTCTCTGATTACTTTGCGTACGGCGAGGTTCGATTCCGATCACGTACATATCCGTACGCACCATTAACTTATGTATTTTATTATTTGCTACAAAATATGGGTTGATATTGTATTCAGTAAGTATAATTTATAAATCCATGTTCCCAATTTTGTGCAGACTAATAAGTACTACGTAATTGTTATTATTAACAATAGAATAAGTTAGTATTCGAAGCTGAATTCTCAGTACCTTTTACTGCAGATATTGAATATTATATACCAAATGTGATTAATTCCTTCATTCATATCCGTAATGAATTCCCTTGAACTTAATGTTGTATTGATAAAATACATATGTAATATATTTTTTTATTTGATTTTAATTTTTTGGAATTGATGGTAGGTATAATTTTAGAGAATCATTTGGATTTTCACATCCCGACTCCTCAACAGCCGAAAGCAATGTAAAAGCCCATGACCTAATCTCGAATAAGCCTCCGAAGTATTAAAGTTCCACTTTAATATAAGTTCAACAATGCGGCCCATGGCTCAGATGTAACAATGCCCAAGTTTCGCTCCTAAGACATGGTTTTATCAGACCCTTTATTGTCGGGTTTATACAACTTGGCAGTTATTACGAGCTTGTAACTAAATTTTAATGAAACGCATGCAAATATAATTAGGTTTACATGGTTTACTTTAGAGTTACCAGTTATATGAACAACTAGCTTCCGTCCGCGGCTTCGCCCGAGTGGAATTCGTTTAAAGTTTTTCCTTATTTCACCCCCTTCGGGATGTAATTTCCAAAAATCCTCTCTTAGTGCTCCCCTACACTCCCCAAGGAACACACATGCCAAATTTGAGCTTCTTCCATTCAGTAGTTTCGTCTGTGCGTTGTCTGTCAATCAATCAGTGACGCAAGAGTTTTATATATGTTAACGGAAATGTGTTAAATCCGTCATTGTATACAATTCCTAGGCAATGTATACAATGCCTAAAATCGCCAGGCAATGTGTGAAATTAATTATATTGGACACATTTCCTAGGAAATTTATACATTTCCTAAACAGCAATCGGAAATGTAGTACATTAAGATTATAGATCAAGATTTTAATGGGTACGCGGGATAGATAATATGAAGATATTTTATTTTACGTTATGATTTTTACCAGATTGTCTCACCGAGTGCCTTAATCAAAAATATTATTGTGTAAAACAATGAATACTCATTTCCATTACTACTCAGTCAAATTCTTCAAGGTGTAGGTAGGTCGAATTGGTTACAGAACCGAATTAGCCTACCCCTACTCCACGTAGTCTTGTATGCCCTACCCCTAGAGTTTTTTTTAGAACCCGGAGGCGCGGAGGGAGGGCAGCCCCCGCCCGCTGTAACAAAACGCAGACACCCGGGCGAGCCGGAGCGGCTGAGGCTGGTCGCCGAAGGCGACCAGCAAGCCGAAGCTGCGCAGGCGAGCGTGGGTGTCTGTGCTTTGTTACGCAAGGGCGAAGGGGCTGCACCTTCCGCAGCGCCGGAGACGTCACGGTTCGAAATTATGCCCTATATTCTGCGTTTTTACGATTTGGCCAAACGTGGATAACCAAACGTAGACGATTTAACGGTCTGGACAAACTGAGTTGCCCATTTCATGAAATGCGACCATTTGAAGTTAACAAATCTACGATGTGGTCACGACATACACATTTCCTAATACGATATCGGAATTGTATACAATTCCTAGGAAATGTGTACATTTCCTAGGAAATGTATGAATTAAATAATTTTTAAAACAATATTTTACACATTGCCTAAAGAGCTTAGGAATTGTATACATTTCCTAGGAAATGTATACAATTCCTAGATTTCATACATTTCCGGTAACATATACATATATAATTATGTAGATTGTACAGTAAGTACATACCATGACCCAAAATTATGGAGGCTTCTTATATACATCTTATATGTACATCTTATATGTATGGCTTCTATGTACATTCTTATTAGTGATATTCTTGGCATCACATAGAAATCTAATAATGTATCCCCTATTCCATCTTTATTTCCTCTTTAAGCAGTGTCGGACCTCAGTTTTCCAGTGGCCTTTATTTCAGTCCTCGTTTTATTTTTAGCCGTTTCTATAACCTTAAACTGGTAGATCAAGCCAAAATTCGTAGGAATGTACCTTCTAATGCGACGAGATGAAGTTAGTCACAACATTTTTGAAATAAACCACAATCATTTATTTAATAACCTACCTTTGAGATTTGTACATTCATGATTAAAATCAATTACAATTAAAATTACCCACAGAACATTTTTTATGATAAATTTCAACAATAGGTTTATAAAGTTTAGGGGACCTTTTTCAAAGTGGTCTATATACCTACTACGTAAGTTTCTTAATAACTGCTATGTTTAAATAGGAATAATTTATTATAATAATGCAGTAGGTATTTATAATTAGACAACTAATGTAACCATAACGTATTTTATCAATGAAGAAATGAAATATTTTTATGTTGTATTTTATATTTTACTTCATCAAAATTACATGATTATTAATTTATAATATATTCAATCTAATAAATAAATGTGTAAAATCCAATATATCAATGATATCAAGATGCATCATAGGTGCAATTTCCAAATATGGTATGGTGTTAGATGAGTTATGTATTAAAATTTACTTTTGTTAGCAATTTTATACAGTAGAGACCATTAGCGAGCTCATTATAAACCCTATTTGCAGGGTTATTGCTATGAACTTTAATCTAATTATAGTGAAGCTCAGCGAGCTCATATCGAGACCGTATCAAATTATAGAAGCACAATTTGTGTCTCATTACAAAGTAACTCACTACGACAATACCCAAATTTTATTACATTAACTTAGGTAGATATCACCTAAATTATTTAAGTGATACCACAACGTGATAATATACCTATGTATGTTAAATAGTGTACCATTAAGATTAAGTGAAACCTCCTTAAGTTGCTTTGGGATTAAATTCCGGAGAAAATTGGTATCTTTTATATTTGTCATATTAACCTCTGACTTACTCCAGAAACTCTACATTTTACATTTATATTTAGGCACAGCAAAAAACTGTCATAAGCTATGTCTTTAACAAAGTTAAAAAAGTAAAGTTTTTTAACTTAAGTTACTTTTTTTAAGTTAAACCGTTAAAATAATTCCCGTAAATAAAAACCAGAATCAGAGGGCATTTGAATAGTCATCGAATGCGAGCACCCTGAGTACAACTTAATGGTATTGAGCTCAATTGTCCGATTCCTAGGATCAACGCAACTATTGACTATCGCCTATTAAATTACAGAACTATAGACAGAACAGAAATGCACAAAACAATGGTATTTCGAAATAGAATATGGGCTATTTAACTGGCATTTTAAAACGGATAGATTCGATTCGGATAGATTCGTCGGACGTAGGTATTCGATGTGCATAAAAATCTTCAACAAACTCCCAAAAGAGATCCAATCTGATAACTTTCACAAATAAGCTAAAAACACATCTCCAAACAAAATGTTATTATACGCTGAAAGATTATTTTGACTAATATAATTTTTTTTTTTATTGAATTAAGGTAGCAAACGAGCATGCAGCACCACCCTTCCGCTGCCGCCCATGGCAATTGTGACCGACTTAGAACAAGACCCAATTTAGGGACTAGGGTGGTTAGTCCAATCAATAGATGGTGTTAGCATGTTAGTTGGTTAGTTTGTTAATAAGTGTGAGGACAGGGACTGTTAGTGATAGTTAGTCCTGTTAGTTAATATTAGTATTGCCCACTTAGTAATGATTAGTGTGAGTCTTGTTCCATTTCGGTCACAGATGCGTTGCTACCCCAGAGGACTGAGATGGTCGCCTTTAAAAAAGTGAACCGGCTCCACACCTTCCTATCCGGAACACAATTGCTCTTAAAAACAATTATTATGACGGTAGGAATGGTATTGAGTACCTTTGGCGGGCGGTGGTACTACCCACGGAACACAGGTACTACCCCGGGCCCCGGGCGAACTCTAGGCTCTACTATTAATATACACTGTAGGATTATTTTGAATAATGTAATAATTTTATTAATTTTAATTTTCAATTTTGACAATTTTATAATTATTATTTTAATTTTTAAATATTTAATCTAAATATAATGTATGTGACGAAATTTTTAAATAATTGGCATATTGTTTAAATTAATTAATTTATAATTGAAATGTTAATGCTATTTATAATAATTATATAATGTATGACATTGCAACGCCCTTACAGGGTCTCATGCTGGGCTACTAGTTTTAAGAACATCAAATGTAGTATGACGCATGATGCAATAAAGAATGATTATGATTATGATACAATTCAGAAAATGTGCAAATAAGTATATAAGCTTCTTTCATGAAATTAACATAACACTTGTCACGTCTAGCAATTATTGTAAGTCAGCGAAACATCATGTGTTGCTCAAGAAACTGTGTAACAAGAATTTGGTTGAATTTGCGGCTTTGCTTTCGCGCCTCGTTGCGTTTTGCGACCGGCTTACTCGCGAATATTTGTTGCGCGAACTGAGAAAAGTTTTACAGAAGTTCACAGTACATAGGTATGACGAGGAGGCATAAAATTCAAAGAGTGATAAATATCTTTTGCGCATTCTTTACACTGAATCTTAGCCCCGATTAACGCCGGAATGTAGCCCGCATTGAGAAAGCACCTTAGACAGACAACCATCTTGAATATCCTACGTGCGGATTACATCCTTTGAGCTTCATCGTGCGAACATAGCACACGGATGATCCGTTCTCCACATACCGTTTTGGCTCTTAAGCCTATATGACTTCCAAATGGCCTTTTGGCTATTAAACCTACACAAGCGAAGGAGTTAAGACCGTAAAAAAGTACTTAGCTAGGTAATCAAAGTGAAGAAGTAAGCAATCGGTAGGTGTTTTCAAATGTAAATACATATACTTATTGTCAATTGCGATGATTTACATAAACTTCGTCAGCTTCGTGACGACTCATTCATGACAGATAATACTAAAATAATAATAATTACTTAAAGCTTTACATGTGAAACTACTACTATAAAAAAAAAGATGTGGTGTCGTGGGACACCAGGTAGGAACGAATTTCCTTCGGCTAATGTAGAATCGACACAATTTGCAAAAACAAATCGTGCTCAATTTTAAACTTCGTTCCAATAATGTTAGTGCACAGCAACAAATGCCCCGGTAGCTGCACTGCTTACGCTTACGCTTGGCGTCGAGTGAAAAAGGTCCTATGTGATGCGGATTTCGAACACGCTTACGCGTCTTGATCAAACCTTTGCAATGTTTAATAATTTGCAGTAATGCGGGTGATTTCTTATTACACAGCACTTAGTACTTCGGTTTTTAGGTCTAGAAACTCTAGAATCAACGTTTCACGCAAAAGCTATTACACTTCCTTATTTCACGATGTTTGTATTTCACTTTTATCAATACGACTGTCGCGCCTGCGCATGTCTCATTTAACGGTTTTATTCCACGCATTTTTTCTTACGGTTTTACTATCACTTTTTTTTCAATTCGGTCGCGCAGCAAAATCCCTATCTCCTCCAAGCCTGCCGTAAGGAACTTCGTTCCAACATATTACAGCATAACAATAATGTATTTCTTATTAAACGTATAATTTATTGTGAAGAATAACCGATCTTTCCTCTGCAAACAACCTCAGTAACGCAAAAAGATCATCATTATTAATTAATTCATGGTGATTTTAAAACGGATAACGATTCAATCGCCAATTCTTGTACAAATGGAGTTCAAGCAACTTAGGAATTAAAATTACAGATTACAAAATTACGTGCATGAGAACTAATTATAATGTACCCACAATGTACCTAACTAAATGAAGATTAAGTTACACAGTTTATGCGTACGCGAGCAGCATAAGCTAATAAGATTTACGCTTGTCGAATTGGTGGTGATTTGCTTGTTACCGAACAATTAAGCGTACATAACAATAAATTGATAAGGTAATTTTGACGAAAATGGACATTTTGTAATTATCGACCTTAAGTTAGAGTTAGACATTAAATCATACTGTACACTAAGGTACAGCCTTAACCGTTTCAGTCAGCAGATTAGAAATAGATTAAGAGAAAACAATTTTAACTACTGAAACTAAGTTTAGCAATATTGGAATTAATAGAAGATTCATCGCATAATAGTAACTGCTTAAGCAGTACTCTATTAGCTACTAAGGGCGCTTTTAGTGTCATGCGGATTTGCTCACGCACGCGGGATTGCTCCGCATGCGTAGCACCCGCAAAGAACAATTTCATATAATATATGAAATTATGAATTTACTGTAAAGCGTGAAATACGCACGCAGGACGCGGGACGCTGTGCGGGGCGTCATCCCGCAGCGGGGCATCCGCATGCGTGATCGTCCTAGTGTTGCCACCTTAGCCCTTTTGGGGCCAGATCTAGCCCTTTCTATGGTTTGATTTCTCCAAATTTTAAATTTAGCCCTAAAAGGGCAATCTAGCCCTTTTCCGAAATCCTCCCTTACCTACTATTTTCAAAGAGTTGATATGTAAAATTCAAAAATAAATCGCAACAAGAGGTAAAGAATTAGCCAATTACATTATTCAGCATATTTTTAGCTTTGTTTGTGGTAACCTAACTATTACTTTAATTAGCGGGGAACACCCCAAACTTGTACAATCTGCTATGCTAGTATAAACCGAGTAATTTGAAAATGCAATCATGATTTGTTCTTAACAGTTTAAATTGTAATTAATTGTAGTATTTTTATTTTTTGTTAAATGACCGTTATTATGATTTGATTGTTAAATTACGACAACGACTAGAAGTTTTATCTTGTGTAATCATTGAAAGATTTTGATTTAAAAGATGTGCTGAGGAGTTTGTTTCGCCTTTCTGCTACTCTTATAAAGAAAAATAGCACCGTTGGAAACGGCGGTAGACTCAAAAAATGACATTTATTAGTGTATTGAAAAATACCCACATAACAAAGGCGAAACAAACAAATTGCATTTCATAAAAATGTCTAACTTTTTTAGCCCCATTCTAGCCCCATTTTTAAATACCCAATTTATTAAATCTAGCCCTTTTTGGGTGCCCGCTTAGCCCGTTTTAAAAAATCAAGGTGGCAACACTGGATCGTCCCTACAACTTCAGTGCCCATTTTAGAGTCGTGCGGGGCGCACGCACCGTATTGTACTAATCGTCTACGCAACCCCCACGTCAACCCGCAGAAGACTGAAACTTAAACTGCGTATGATCCGCAGCGTGAAATTTCACGCATGCAGAGCAATTACGCGTGCGTGAGCAAATCCGCATGACACTAAAAGCGCCCTAAGACTAAGTTTATCCTTGACACTGCACCCAAGGTTGAAATAATGTTTTAATATAGATACAGAAGTGCCTTGATACTTACGATTTTGGAAATATCTGCTTTGTAACACATTTATGTATAAACTAGCTTTTGCCCGCGGCTTCGCCCGCGTAGAATTTGTTTATATCACGAACCGGGGAAGTGGGGAAGGGGTACGTCCTCAAATAACTTCCTGGGAAAATTCATCGAAATCGTTCATGTGGTGTAGATTTTTCATACAAACTTTTAGGGGTTGAGTTTTGAAAAAAAGTATTTATTCCGAATTTCATCCATATCGGGCCGGTGGTTTAGTCGTGAAAGCGTCACAGACAGACAGACAGACATTCGCATTTATAATTATTTATATATGTTACCGGGTAAAGTAGGGTAGGGTAGGATAGGGTAAAGTAATCGGTCCAGCAATTAGAAGAAAATCAGGTCTTTTCCAAAATAATGCAAGACATTCCGCATTTCATTTATAATATGTATATGTTACCGGAAATGTATGAAATCTAGGAATTGTATACATTTCCTAGGAAATGTATACAATTCCTAAGCTCTTTAGGAAACGTGTAAAATATTGTTTTAAAAATTATTTAATTCATACATTTCCTAGGAAATGTACACATTTCCTAGGAATTGTATACAATTCCGATATCGTATTAGGAAATGTGTATGTCGTGGCCACATCGTAGATTTGTTAACTTCAAATGGTCGCATTTCATGAAATGGGTAACTCAGTTTGTCCAGACCGTTAAATCGTCTACGTTTGGTTATCCACGTTTGGCCAAATCGTAAAAACGCAGAATATAGGGCATAATTTCGAACCGTGACGTCTCCGGCGCTGCGGAAGGTGCAGCCCCTTCGCCCTTGCGTAACAAAGCACAGACACCCACGCTCGCCTGCGCAGCTTCGGCTTGCTGGTCGCCTTCGGCGACCAGCCTCAGCCGCTCCGGCTCGCCCGGGTGTCTGCGTTTTGTTACAGCGGGCGGGGGCTGCCCTCCCTCCGCGCCTCCGGGTTCTAAAAAAAACTCTAGGGGTAGGGCATACAAGACTACGTGGAGTAGGGGTAGGCTAATTCGGTTCTGTAACCAATTCGACCTACCTACACCTTGAAGAATTTGACTGAGTAGTAATGGAAATGAGTATTCATTGTTTTACACAATAATATTTTTGATTAAGGCACTCCGTGAGACAATCTGGTAAAAATCATAACGTAAAATATAATATCTTCATATTATCTATCCCGCGTACCCATTAAAATCTTGATCTATAATCTTAATGTACTACATTTCCGATTGCTATTTAGGAAATGTATAAACTTCCTAGGAAATGTGTCCAATATAATTTATTTCACACATTTCCTGGCGATTTTAGGAATTGTATACATTTCCTAGGAAATGTATACAATGACGGATTTAACACATTTCCGTTAACATATATAATTTTATTATAGTTCACTCACAATAAGTGTACCTACTAGATTGGGCTAAACAAAACGTCGGGGTGTTAAATTACAGTTTAAATATTTATTATATCGGTCACTTAAACGACTCAATTACATAATATTAAGGACAAGGTTTCAAAACAAGTCCTCGATAGCAATTTATTGATTTTAGCACTACAGGACCAAAATTGCTGTAGAAGCTCTTCAAAACCACTTAACCTCCCGTCTTGAACTACGTAGAGACAGATTATCCCATAAGAGTATTGTGCTTCATTGTGTGCAGTTCAATAGTAGGTATTAGCCACAGGTTATCCTTAAAGATGGCATACATTGATAGATATGTTTTAATAGTAAATCCGCCCTCGCTTCGCTTCGGGAAACCAGTCCGTTCAAAAATCTCTATAAATTTTCACAAATTATGTTATTCCGATGTCTAAGCTATATTACTGCAAAGTTTCATGAAAATTAGTTTGGTAGTTTTTGCGTGAAAGAGTAACAAACCCACACACACACTCACTCACTCACATACATCCTTACAAACTTTCGCATTTATAATATTAGTAGGATAGGATAGGAAGTAGGATGTAATAAAGTCGAGTGTTTGTGTATAACAATTTTTTATTAAATTAAGGAAGCAAACGAGGATGCAGTACCACCCTTCTGAGGCCGCCCATGACAACTGTAACCGAACAATACTCAAATACGGACTAAAATCTTTAGTCTGGTTGGTTAGTTTGTTAATGGGCCGGGGCCAGGGCCTGTTCGTCAGTAGGTACAAGTATCGTTCTAATTCGGTCACAGATGTGCTGCTAGCTGCTACTCTTGAAGACTGGTATCTAAAAAATGTAGTAATAAGTAATAATATATTGATAGATGTTTTTGTAATAAAGTGGTAAGTGTGGTAAGTAAGTGTGGTAATAAAGTCGATATTGTATATTATTGGTTAATCGAACTATCAATGTTGAATTATAGTTCATATTGTCGTTCTGTTCACAGCGAAATCTTGATTTTTTTTACATTTTATAAGTTAACGCTTGACTAAAATCCCGCCTGATGGAAAGCAGCGATGTAGTCGTAAGTGGTAAAGCACTATATTGCATGACAAACAATCGCTCGCAACTTTGATATGATAGATATTTCAGAAGCATCTTATTAAAGTAACGGAAACACAGTCACCTTTGTTTCCATTGCTGTAGGTAGGTGAAACCAGTCGGGAGTCGAACCTAGGAACCTTCACTTCGCAGGATCCGGGGTTCGATTTATATTTATGCGACAAATAGGTAGATATTATTTTGTTCTCGGGTTGTGGAGGTTAGTGATTTTTTCCTTTCACCTGCGATGCGATAGACAAAAACTTAGTAAAAAGATTTGAGTATTTTAGCGTTTATTTATTTGTTGCGTACCTACAATTATAAAAAACACATATTGCAAAAAAATACCATCTACCTTCTCTTGTAACCACTATCCACATAGTCTATACATAACGCTATGTTTTCAGCACTTTTGTAGCCGCTAAATGGGCCTTTTAAGTGGCCTTAATGCCCAGAACGTCATAACAGGCTACTTTACAGAGCACTCAGATGAAATCTCGGGACTAACTAAATGTCGCACGTCGAAAAGTTGTCACGCTCTGTCTCGCAGAGAGAAAAGCTAAAAAGTTACTGGACTTCTCATTGATGTAAAATTTTAAGGGCTATTTTTAGAAGAAATAAAAATTAAGTGATGCTTTAAAATCTTTAGTAACCGTCAGAACAGATCATAAAATCCGTCTTAGTTTTGTTTACTTAACAATGCACTCTTACTTCATGTCTCTTTCTCTTACAGTTGCTACACAATTTATCAGGCGTTTTATATTTTTTTTATTCAATCTGTTCATAAAATCCCCATGTAAGTACCTAAATGCCAGAAATTATGATTATCTAGTGAGATAATAAGAGATTGTTCTATACTTAGTAGCGATGTATGCATGCTGCTTTATACGATGGGGATAGTGAAACAATGAGCTCTTAGTTTAACAAAAGAGATTCCATTGTGAGTTGATCAACACACTTCCACGTTACGAAGTCAGAACTTAGTTTTAAGGATCACTCGTAATCCGTCTTCGATTTTCTTCTTGAAATATAATCCTTGTTTAACAATTAATGGTAACCAATTACTAATTTCTTTAAATTGTAGAAATATATTAATATCCTATCCAAAATTTTATGTACGAATACTACATAGTAACTGATATGAAATAATATATTGAGCATTCCAAACAATCTTATATTTTAAGATAACCCTAAAAAATTGTTCGTAAAATTATTTGCCAAAAAATATAATTTACTAGCTACCCGCCCCGGCTTCGCACGGGTGCAAGTTAGATTTACCATAGCAGCGCCATCTATTGATTACTTACTCAACCCAGTCGAAAGGTATCGACATCTGTTACATATAATTGTGACTGTCAAATAATAACACTCTTAATTTAGTTCTCTTGTGTGGCGCTAGGTGTCTGTTCATCTGTGAATAAGGCTGCCATGTCAATTGTCATACTGTCAAATAATAAGAGACAAATAATTAGAAATAAATTAAAATTGCGACTATAATTTGGTATTTAAAGTATCCTATCTCTCAAGTTGGATCGAACTGCACATGGTGTGCGAATTTTATTATAATCGGTTAAGTGGTTTAGGAGTCCATCGCGGACCAACATTGTGACACGAGATTTATATATATTAAGATAAAACTCATCGCCGAAAACACTCATCGTGTCGCCATGCCAGCTTGGCTTCGCGAGAACGTATCATTTTTTAATTCTCTCCACCCTGCCTCCTTGGTTTATAATTATGAGATACCCATATCTCATACAGAATAATATAATGTACCTACTTATTATAACATTACTTCCTTCATTTTGAATTTGGTACTAAATTTTACAAGGTGATGTAATGATCATCGTCTATGATAATTCAAAAAATCAAAACCAAACTGAAAATTATGGAGAATTTCATTAGTTATATTTACCCAACAACGACATTGGAAAGTAAGACCAACTGTCTCAATATGGCTGTTATAGCTATATAGAATCAAAACATAGAGTCCATTTCAGTGATATAAATATTATTTTGTAAAGTATAAAATCTTTGATATTCTCACAAAGAGGAGGTGTGCTGGATAAGTGAAAGACTACAATCGACATGAAGAAGCCCACGGGGGGCGCAATACACGGCGGACACCAATTTCAATTCCAAGATTAGTGAGACGAACTACTCGTACTTGTGTCGTCAAAGAAAGCACTTTAATACATTGGTCATTTTATTTAGTAAGCTCTTTAAACAACTACCTACTAAAAACAATTTTTTAAGAAAGGGATAATAAACTATATTAATTGAAACAGTGATTTATTATTTCCTAATTTTTTGTAAATCGAAAAATATAAATAATTACTAGATATCTACTTATTTCATTATTAAAGGATAACTCTGAGCGCTGAGAAACAATTCAATTCATATACCGATTAATACTAGATTGATTCCATCCCCACTAGCTATTCCATATTCAATAACGCGAGGGAAAATTCCATCAGTTTTATTTCATTTACGAAACCTCTATCCTCTTACGGCACTTAAAATTCAGAATTAATGTTGTAGTATCATGCGATGTTTCACGTTTCATACTTAGTTTAATTAAATGTAATGTTTATAATGTTAATTACATTACATCAGACTAGACGTGCTGTCTAAGCTGGCCAATTTTCGAGCTTTAGTTAATTTAAGTTTTGATACCCACCATCCACCCTCTCTTATGCCCGTTATGTTATCTGTGACAACGTTGGAAACTCCGCTATTTAGGTGATACTTTATCTCACTTTGCAAAAGTTTCGTCAGCCAACAAGATTAAATGCAAAGTTTAAATTAATTCTAGGCTCCTTGAGGATATACTCTTCCAGATAAAGCGAGGCTATCAAGTCATGTCTTTGTTGTGATTAATATTTAAATATTCATGTCTACATTCGCCCGGGAATAATGTTGAATATTGAGCGTGTTCGAATGTTATTACGCCAACGGATTGAAATACCTCTGAATCCTTTATCAGCGCGCCACAGCCGCCTTCGATTCGGAAACATTTTCGTATCCGTAGTACGCGACGCATAGCTGCGAACTGTCGTATTTTTGTCCGTTTACAGCGAAGTAGTTACGATCTTACTCTTGGTTATGAAAAACGTAATTATAAATAGAAACGCCTCCTAAGGTTTTTCTGTTTATTTGTTACGCTACTTAGTTAGATAACCAACAAAGATTAAAAACTGTAGGTAGTAGTTATACAAATACATAACTGCTTTTAAAAATTTTTGTCCGTTTTCATTCATTTTCGTTCCATTTCATGCATTCATTTAATTCCATGCTTTAATTTCCGCTCCAAGATTTCTAAACTCTTGCGAACAAAATTAAAGTCTTGTTCTATAAAAACAGTCAGTTAAAAAGCGAAATCATCGTTTCGTTCATACCTGGTAACGCTGACTCTGTAAACAGTAAACATCATATTTTAACGTTGAATATTTTTTGTGTGTAAAAGTAAATCAGCAAGATTAACAATAATAAAACTCTATCTAAGCTCAGTTTCTTCTCAGTTCTAAGTTTTATTCCATGCAATCTCCACAAACATTGTTAACGATCTGTTAATCCGAACAATATATTTTAGGTTTTAATAGTTTTATATTGAGTTATTCCGGTCTGATCCACACAAACAGATCCACTATAGGTATTTTTTCCGGTCAGATCCTTTGTAATTTGACCATGCCGGACCGATCCATTTCCTGTTTATAATAGGTAAGTACAGTCAAACAAAAAACAGTTCTCTGTTATGATATCTTTCCGCAGATTTAGCATAATATACCTACTGCCGTTTGAGAAGGTACTTAGGTATACATATGCATGCTTCAAAGAAATTAAGATGTAACATTGGTGATTACCACTAATTCACCTGAGTAGTTACCTATATCCGTTGATGGTTGAACTAGTGGGATTTTTTTCCCAGAACTGGGTTCTCAGTTCTAATTAGGTAGGTAACAGTTTTTAGACGTTTTTCTAATTATCGGATTGTCAGTTTGTCTGTGCGTTAACAGCGCCGTCACAAACTTCAGAAAGCTAAATATAACTACAATATAAATTCCATACCCAAATAATAGTTTTTCGTAAATATTATGTAGGTACCATGTACAAAAAAATATTTTTTATTTAAGTTTTATTATAAACATAATATGGAAGTACATTATGTACATATCGAACGCTGCTTAATAAATAAATTATTCATTATTGTTATTATCCTATTGTCATTATGTATCTATATATATTTGCAGTCGACAACGCGTCTGTTATTTCTACGACTTTAGGTTTAATAAGGTCCCTGAGTGACGGAGACCACTAACTTGCCGTCAGACAGCTCGTCTGTTTGTTTGATATACAAAAATATATTATACCACAATACTCCTCTTTTAATTACTCGTATTTTATGACTTAGCTAGCACTTAGGTTTAATACCTACTCATAAAGTAAAAAGAAAAATAATCTTCCATTTGGATTATTACAAAAAGCTTAATTCATTTTACTTTTCATGGTGAGCCGAGTTTAAATATGAACCTAATTATTTCATTCTTTACTAAAAGGCCTCAGAAAGGAACGAACCTTTTAATTTCGAATTTAGCTTCGTCGGGAAACTGCACCAACAGAGACAAAATAAAAAAGGCCCTGAATAGTGTGTACTGTGTACTTGCCGCTAATTGAACACTGTAATGGGTGAATAAATTTGTTTGGACAATAAAGACGGTTAAAACTGAACTATGTCCTATTGTTGGGGTTCAAATTGCTAATTTGACCGCGGAGATTTAATTATGCATGCCACCCTGTAGAGTGGGGGTCATAAAGAGGGTGTCACAGGCAGGCTTGTTTATAATGTAGCGAGCAACGCGCAGACCCGTCCCGCTTTCGCCAACTATTCTCTTTTTATTACACCAAACTTTTGCGGTTTATGTACACGTTGAGCGAATGTGCCTGCGAGTAGTTATTGTTTTGAGTACCTACAAGTAGTATAATTATAACCCCCAAGTTAATTATTCATCCGTCCCTCAACACTGGTGCTATAGCCTATTTCTGCCGGGAATAGTCAAAGTTTAGGGCAGTTCTATTAATTCTTAAACAGTTTAGGGTGTACCGCGGTATAATAAAGTGTAGGTTTATGTCCCTGGGCTGTTAATGACTGTTAACTTAACATTAATAACATGTAAGATTAATTTCGCATACGTGATGATATCAGAGTTTGGGTGTAATGTTGAAATAGGTACCTATAATGAAGTAGGTAAATTGTCCTTGGTAAGCTGAAGGAAATTTCTGGAAGATTGTTCGAGTAAAGGATGATGTTCATTCGCTGCGTGCAACATCAACATGCTAGATTACAGTTGGCTCGGCTATAGCCGTTGTGCTTATGACGTCATGGTTCTACGACTTGTGAATTATTACTGCTGTACAGATGTGCCCGCAGCTTCACATATTTAGGTTTATCTCTGAAATTGTTATAAAGTGCTCGCTTCAAACACTTATATTGATAAGATGCATGTCTTCTACATTGCCTATTGCTTAAATTATATGAAATTTGCTTAAATTTAATTTCTACACCTAGTATCACCTAATAGCGTAAGACCGAAAATTAAATAAGAACCTCTCTTGATATAGGTAGGTACCTACTCATTAACATTATAGGTATTGTGCAAAATATTTTCAATAGGTACTCAGAACGTTTCCTATTCATATTTTACTTGAATAAAAAGTAGGTATGATATGAATGAATAATAAATTCTTTAGATAATTCTAGAGTACCATAGTTTCTTTCAAATGTTATTGTAGATATACACGAGACTGCATTTGCAGAGATCTCATTTGCAGAGAGCTATTATGCCAGAGTAATATGAAATGTTACTTTCCTGCCTACTTGTATTTTCTTTTCTATTCACTAGGATCTTCATTGGGTGTTTAAAATTATTTATAACTTAGAATTAATAAATAGCCCATCATTTGCGCAGGCACGTATTATACTAACGTATACCTTACAATTTTCATCATGATTTGCCAGAATGCCAGACAGAATACTTCGTATACTTTTAACAGAGTGGTCGTGGTCTAATGTTGATGGCGGTGGTGGCGGGTTCTAATGAAGGCATTGCAACAACATGGGATTACTGAACATACAATCTACTATCAGATCAGAGGTCTGTTTATTCTGTAGATACATTGATAATACTACCATCAAAATAATACAATTAGTGGTGCTTAAATTTAATTTATTCAAGGCCGTTTTAATAATATGTAGTTCGTCTTTAGCATGTCTTATATTTATGTTTGGGTATTTCAAAGTTCTTTTGAACCAAAATATTTCTTTATAATACGTATAATATCTTTAACGAAAACCCATATAACTTTACATTCCGGTTTTCATTTCACTCCTGAAAGAGTTTGAATTTCTATATTTATACATTTTGTTTTGAGTGAGTGCAAACAAACTCCACTATTTCAGTATTTTAGTATAATATTCTCGTCTGCATTTAAGCCGACGACAATGTTAGTCAGAAGAATTTTAATATTTGCTGCTACGTCATGTCTCATGTATGAAAAAAGCTTCTGCACATAATTAATAGGGGTTAAAGCTTAGGTAGCGGACAGTGACTTTGGAATTTCTCATTTCGTACATACCTACACCTTGTGCCCAAAGTAGTAAAATCTCCGTCATGCAGTGTAAAATAAGGACGGTGGTACTTGCATGTACAGTAATTAAGTTACAAGGAAAAATTTACTGACTTTGCAGTTAATAAATTAAAATTAGATTGTTTCGTTATTAAAAACATTCATTTTTCTAATAATTAATAATTTTCCTCCGCTTTCGCATAGTAGGTAACTGCCAACAGATTTTTCATGTCAACATAAATTATCATGAATAATATGACTGTATGACACAATGAACATACATAATTATACCTATATAATTAAAAAAATAACTTACTTTATAAATATGCAGTAGATGCATAAATCTTTTAATTATGGAAGAGGTGACAGCGATCATGCAGCACAACCCTTCCGTTTCCGCCCATGGCAACAGAGACCTGCCCAGAAGTTAGAAGTTGTTTGTTATTTTATGTATCTAATAGTAACGTTAGTACACGGTATGACTCAAAGACGATAAAAATATATGAACCTAGTAAACTTCAGTAAAATATGTCTAGTCAGAAAGGACATAAATTTTTATACAGTAGGTACATAAATAAACTCTCATATTAATTGTAAAATTATGTATTTTTATGCATATCTACAAATCGTTTATCCAAATAAAATGAATGCGTTGCTCATGGTCATTGGAATTCTAATATGAAGCGCTTTGCATTATTCGTTCAATATCGCACGAATCACAATGAGGTGTTAGGAACTAATGTTTATTCATTGAATTTCAACATAACACTCACGTTAGCGTCATGCTCATTTTACGATGTCACTTAATGCTTAGGTATCATTTGCAAGAATGCAAACTTTGAAGCAAGGAAAGATTATGTGTAAAATAAGTAATTCATTATGTAATTATAAAATAGGTAAGTTCATAGGGAAATTCCAAACTCCGTGTGAGGTAAGCTACTTAATTGATTGTAAATATTAAATTTATTGTTTACGATGATTGCCGAGGTTTGGTCTATTAAATCAACATTATACCTACTTAATAATGATTTTAAATTTGTATCTTCCACAATGTACCTACCAAAAAAATGCACCGGATACTCACCCTTCAAACGTTTGAATTGTTTAACTTGAGAAAAGCTAAGATATTAGTAAAAGGTGTCTGTCCGAAATACAGACACTGTGGGTTGGAGTGAAAGAGAAAGAGCCTGCCTTCCGCTGCCGTACACGTAAAAGAAAAGGAAGCCAGACAGACTGGTAAAAGTGAGAGAGTAGGAGCCTGCCTTCCGCTGCCGTATGCGTCATAGAAAGGGAAGCCAGATAGACTGGCGTCGTAACGCGTTACGTAACGTTATCTCTTTAAAAAAATTGCTTACTCAACGTGTTATCTCTTAAACGATAACTTCTCGGTTTTTCTTCTTCCTCAACATCCCAGACCAAGAAGTACCTACTTATTCAAAACTGCAATACAGATTTTATAAATATGTGTAACGGAGGATTTTTATGCCTGCGCTATACCAACTGTGAGGAGCAATGACTGAAGGAGGTGGTGATATGAGATGTGCTGAAGCGAGGGCAGTTTTGGCATACTGGTGTTGCCAGATGTGGAGTGGAGAGGTGCTATTGAGAGGAGCGGTGCTTTTGAGCAGAGTAGTGTTTAGTGGACTTGAGAGAAGAGGAGAGGAGTCAGATTTCTTTTTCAGGTTTTCTATTAAAATGTTACTGGCCAGCGACCTGGCCGGTACCTAGGTATTTGAAAATGGAACGACGACAGCAAAGGAAGATTTGTTGTTGTCAATACTTTCATCATTCAATAAATTGTAACTGAAGTTGTAACACGAGTCGTATTATTTTGCCCTTTTATATATTATGTATCTTGCGTAACGGAAACCAACCTATAAATAAAGCAGACCTAAGTATTAAGTTCATCATGTTCATTGCTCGAAGATGCGACGATGCGTAGAAGTATCCCGGCTTTGATGATTAATTTAGAAGGCGTTTCAGACTAGGTGTCCCATATTATTGAAATATCTGACACGTGATTGAAATGAAAAATTGTAACAAGACGTTCACGAGCATTAAATTATGATACAAAAGCCCTAACAGATAGGAATAGAGAAAAGGTGCATGACTGCTCTTTTAAAAAAGTAAAGCTACGAAAAAACCATTTAGAATGAGACAAAATTCTGTCGCTTGGGCTATTGGGCATAGAATTTCTGACTGTAACAGATTCTATTATATTTTCTATATACTAATCTTTCCTAGGTTATTCTTTTAAATTCACTAAGACTTTTTAACAATTAAATCGGACAAGAACCTTCATAAAATGTCCAATTTGATCAAAGGAATGAAATAAATGAAATGTGTGTAAAAATCTTAAAGCGGTACATAAAATACATTTAGGTACCTACCAAGATTAAACCATTATTGTTCTTATAGTTTCGGAGAAAAGTGGCTGTGACATACGGACAGACAGACAGACATGACGAATCTATAAGGGTTCCTTTTTTGCCATTTGGCTATGGAACCCTAAAAATGAGAGAAAAAATGTTCGAAGTGTCTTCATAGAGCCTATGGAAAACGAAAATATTATTTTTATAATTTTTGTCTGAATGTTTTTCCGGGTTAATGAAAACTTCTTCAATGTAATGTGCTTTTCACAGCCATGTTTCTTGAAGTTTAATTAATATAAATAACTAATTTAAATAATATATGTTATAGGACAACGCCCGCTCGTGTAGTTAGATTAGATAGTAATACTCGAAAAACATTCTATTTTCTACTTACCAACGCTGGCTCTTATTTAAATAAACCAAACATACAGTAGTACTCTATACGAAAATGTGGTACAAGGAATTAAGCATTGGTTACTAATGTGCGACGTTACTTCCTCGTTCCAAATAAACAGCGTAATAAATTAAATTCCACTTCAGTTAAATTACTTCTATTTATACCTACTTAGCTTAGCATTTTGGTAACAGCAGCATCTATTTTTTTATGTTGCAATTCTATTTTTAAAATCCATACTTACATTATAAAGTCTGTCTGTCTCTCTGTGACACTTTCACAGTTAAATTACCGGCCCGATTCGGATGGAATTTACAATAAAAATAGTTGAAGACCCATCATTCATTGTCAATGTCGATCTGTATGCCTGTTCAACTAACGAGAAGAAATAAAGACCTCCCTCCTCTCTCAGATATACGATATACGGATACCGATATACGGATATTATATGGATTGCCGAAGATATAAATAGTTACCCTTATACGAGTATGTACATGGTCAGTTGAGGTGGTACAACTATCACAAAACATCGAGCTGTAAGCTCTTCTCATATAATTTTTTAAAACTGCTATAAATTATAGTACTCTAAAAGGTGTTATAACTGGTATAATAAGTTATAACGACGCACACAATGTCAGCAACAACCCTCAAGCCACTTATCATACAGCCACTACATTTTGTTCTTTACAGGAAAATATTCCCGTATCTCTGCACCACGCATTGTACATTTTGCCCCACACGGCGCTTTTACCCAATTCATTTACATTATAATTGGTTTTAGCCGACTACGACGCAGCCAAAAAGAGGGTTATGATTTCAACACATTAAATTTGTATTTTCATCTATTCCCGCAGTACTAAACTACATAATGTCTTAATGAGTTCGACAAATGAACTCTGGTTGTCCGGAAGTTACCTATAACTTCGGGAAAAGTAGGTACAGACTACAGTCCATGTTCCCAGATTCAATCGCAAAAATATTTGACAAGTTGCCTTGAAAGATATTTCAAATTTCACTCATATGAAGAGACTGAAAGGACCTATCATTCCTATTCTGTATTTTTATGAGCACCTTTACGTCTATCTCGTCACCCATATTTACCTATAAACTCTTTATTACGGTATTTAACTAACACGCAAACTTTCTGCCCATAAATATATATGTAGATAATTATGTAGTAACCATATATTTATCTTAAAAATTTTAGCATTGTAATATAACGTATACCTCCCTACTCTATTATTACCTATTATTCATCAAAATACCGTTGTCAACTCGCTTCTAGAATCAGGCCTTACTCTTTCCTGTTAATTATTTATCTACGTGTAGAAAACATAAGATGAAAATCTATGCAGCGATTAGAACTTGTGGCGTTTAAACTTTCAGACACTATTTTACACTGTGTTGCATGTTGATTAACATATTATAGTACTCGTAGTTTCATTTAGCTAGGTAACTTAGAGTTTATAAATTGCTGTTAATATAACCGCGCTATACAGGTTTATAATCCAAAATGTTAGCACCAAAACATTCACTCCAAATTTAATCATTCCACACCACAAAATCTAACAGAATTTTGCTAAGTCATTAATTTGTTGACAGTAAAATATAAAATGAGTGAAATTCTGATTGTACTGGTCTCTACATTTGTATCCTATTAACTTCTAATAATCTACTACAACTTAAGGTGCCTATATTAGGATCAGGGAATTTAAATATTATAATTTATAACCATGAACCAATTAAGAGGATTATAACGGATCAATTTTATATTTCTACTAAAATCAACAAAGAGAAGCAGGGTTACCAGGAGTTTGAAAGATGACTTGTGGTGGGGTTAGGTGTGGTGATGGGAGGGGAGGCGAGACGAGGTAAGCGAGGAGAGAGGAAGTGAGTTAGATGCTAGGCAAGAGTAGATGAGGACGGTGTCTTCGAAATTTACTGACCACTAACCAACAACATGTTCCTGGCTAGCAGGCCCTTCAAGAATAGACAGATTAATACAATCAATGTTGTCAAAAATGGCTTGAAAAACGGTATGCAAGTATTTTATTTCCCTTTGTTATATATTTTTAATGAACACGTTAATTTTCGATTCTTTGTTTACTTTTTATCGTAAACAGCGATGTTATGATATAATCATTATTTTTAATGGAGTATTAAAGAAGCAATGGAGTATCGACGAAACAAGATCGTAATATATAACAAATACCTGAGATAATAATAGTATAGCTATTACCTACTCACTTTCCGTCAAAAGCAACTACTGCGGCATGCCGCCATGCCGCTAAATAATTACGAGGAATTTTCCTTAAAACTCTGGGTATTGTGCTTTGTATACGTACGTTTTCTACGTTATTCACGGCGTAATAGAGAGCTAAAACTGCATTAAGCTTTATTCATAAAAATACGGAATATTTTATGTCCCTACCTATATTATGAACGAATGAGTAAAAGGGTTGCTAATCTTAAGTACATAGCCACTGAAGGAAAACATTTTATACTAAAACAACTATTTAATCAATGAGCAATTGAAGTATTTATAAAAAAACAGCCTGTTCTGTTGCCTGGTGCTGCCCTGGTCGGATGTTTAACGTCCATGCCACTTGGCTATCATTGCTAATTTTGTGATAATATGACCAATAGAATATATTATCTTACGCTAAATGTGTGGTTGTCAACTACTTGCTGGATTTATTTTGCTAACTAAGCGCGACTAAGTCCATATAGTCAACTGATATTCTCAACATAATTCAGTTACCTATATAAAACACGAATCACAGCAACAATGGCGACAGCTACGCCGAATTAGCGTCGCATGCCAAGAAATGTCAGGACAAGGAACGGCGTCATTTAATAACAATATAATATAGTGCCGACCGCAGAATTCATGCCTATTTTAGTGCTGTTGAACTGAAATGTGTAATGCTTTTGAGGCATAAATAAATTAATTTTAATTAAGTTTACATACTCAGAGCCCCACACTTATACAAGTTGACACAGAGAGATTCTCTGTGTCACGGCTGCCACAGTCAACTTAGAGACAAGAACACACCTAAACCAAAAACGGAATTCAAAACGCTTTCGCAGGAAATCGCAACCCAGGAATCGGGCCCTTCGAGCAAAACCATTGCGCTGTACAATTGCTAGAATACACAATTAAATTTAAATCAGGGCTTCTACTAAGAAATGACACAATATAGACAAATGAAATTCCTCGTAAATTCGCTTGGAAATAACTAGCACTGAAAATGTTTTGTTTATGCTGTTCTGTTCTCTGCTTAATTCATTGTTCATGTGAGAGTCTGCTACTTCCTGTCTATGTATTTTATCGTGAAACAAGACAAGCTCATACTCGTATAACCAACTTGTACCTACCGTCGTAAATGACAAACTATCTACCGGTTCATGATAAGGTTTTAAACCGTACTGTATAATGCAAGGAATTTACTAACAAGAAAAGAAACCCTGGGGGATTTTTTTTAAATCGGTTGTAATGAAACAGATCTAGAGACAACATTGGATAGTAGGTACATAATTATCTCTAGCTCTACAAAAATTATTTAGTAAGATATATAAAATAAGATATTTTAAAATACAGAATTTATTATTAACGGTTTTTACACCTCGAAGGGCGGACGTACGAACCGACGAGCCGCAAGATGGTAAATGGTCATCGTCGCCTATGGACAAAAGCAACACCGGGGAAGTTACCAATCCAACGGCCGACCTGAAAGGGAACTCTTTTTACACCTTGCTTGAAGTACCTACCGCATGTCAGATTTACCTCCTTAAAATATATCTCATCTATATTGAACATGGCAGAACTCACAAGAACAATATTATAAACTTTCTTCTATAATTAAGTATTTTTTATTTTTTTTATAGCCTGAAGGGCTGACGGAAAAGCGGACGAGACACCTGATGGTAAGTGGTCATCGTCGCCTATGGACACAAGCAACACCAGGGGAGTCACCAGTGCAACGCCGGCCCTGAAGGAGAGCTCAGTAGGTAGTATTTTCGCATAGTCAGTTCCAAATATTTCAGATTTGGTTTGAAAAAGCAACATTTTGTGTGCAACATTTCAGCACAACTAAAGCCCAATCCCACAAAATGCCCCTACCCATTTACATGGAAATGAAATGCATATTCCAGTCACTGGCATTCACACAACCTTTCATAGCGTGCATTATTTGTGTTAACAATGTAAAATATGAGCTGTGACTAGAACGTCGTATTAACATCGCATGCCAAGAAATGTCACCAAGTTATTTAATGTTCACCAGAAAATTGGGCTTTGTTGAGATCAATCTCGTAATATTATAAAAGGGCAAAATAATAAGACTCGTTTTACAACTTCAGTTATAAAAAATTTATTGAATGATCAAAGTATTGACAACAATTACAAATCTTCCTTTGCTGTCGTCGTTCCATTTTCAAATAGGCACCGACCAGGTCGCTGGCCAGTAACATTTTAATAGAAAACCTGAAAAAGAAATCTGACTCCTCTCCTCTCAAGTCCACTAAAACACTACTCTGCTCAAAAGCACCGCTCGTCTCAATAGCACCTCTCCACTCCACATCTGGCAACACCAGTATGCCAAAACTGCCCTCGTTTCAGCACATCTCATATCGCCACCTCCTGCAGTCATTGCTCCTCACAGTTGTTATAGCACAGGCATAAAAATCCTCCCTTACAATATAATGTGGATGAAAGCAGTTTTTGTAAAACTACTTTGTAGATGGATCGTATTAGCATGGCCTAGAATAGAAGATTCCGGCATACCAGGCTATCATAAGAGAATCTGTAAGCCTATTAATCGAGTACTTACTCGTATTAGTGCTCAATCTGCTGTCAATGTGCTCGCTAACTGGCGTCTTTTGAAAATGGCAATGATGTTTTTCTGAATTTGTTTCACTTAAGTAGTCTCTATTAGTCTTATTAAAATAATCAATGATCATTTGCACTAAACCATACTACGAATTATTTTAGAACGAACAATACCTACTTTTCATGTCATTTTGTCGCACCTGAAATTTCTTTAAAGTCGATAACCCTAAAATAATTAAGTCAGGAAAAAAAATCAATAATTCCCGCTATCACCGCCTTTCTATTGTGTAACTGTATACGGAGGACCCTGTATATATTTCGCTCGGTTATATACAATTGTGTAATGTGTTATTTTAAATTAACTGTAATAATATAAGCAAAATGGTGAACACCGCACCTAAAGCAGCTTACAGTCACCTGGAGCACTCACGCCGCTCCGTAAACAACATTTTAAGCTTATAATGAGAAATAGGTAATGCTTTTCGCTCCCTTATTTTGTTTTATCAATAATGTTATTTTTTGTTTGCTTGTTGGGTAGGTTTTTGTTGTTTCAAGCATTAAGTAGGTAATGGTTCGAGAATTATTTATTTGTCATGAGTTGTTTACGTGTCCAGGTACTTATTTTAAAATTCACATATATGCCAGTAACTATGTTACAAGTTTTTTTCGACTTGATGAATATTCTACACAATTGTTACAGGATAGCGGTATATTTGTTGATTACATAAACACCAGAGATGTAAATGCGTTCCTGTAATTCTCTGCAAAAGCATATTAGTAGAAAAAACCTTCGCTAGCAATTTGAAGAGGGAATATTCGGCTTAATCGTCATCTCGCCCGACAAAAACTCGCCCGATCGGGCAACTTGGCACCTTTCGAATTTACCTAATATTCTGGCCCGAGACGGCAACAATGGGTTGGCGAGAACACTGTCTCAACCAGATCACATAAGAGGAGATCAGAGAGCTGATGAAGAGATGACCATTACATTTTGCATACTCAAATAAAGACACGGAAGTCCATATATATTTTACGTTACCCATAAGGTTATATATGATCCAGTGTTCAAGTGCCTTCAACCCAGAACAAGGCTCTGATAGTAAGGTAGGTAGGTAGGAATAATAAGCCAAATTAGCAAGGGCTGATTCTTCAGATCACAATATTAGTTAATCCTGTTCGCTACTGTTAGAAATTGTTACTATGATCTTCTTATTCGGTCACAGATATATCGCTAACGCTAACCCTGAACTAAAATAGTCGCCTCTAAAAAAGTCTAATGTCAATACCATGCCTTCTGGCTGCTTTATCCGTTAGCTTAACTGATTTCATATTATGAGGAATAAGCCAACCTTCCATTAAGCCATCAGCCTGTGTACAAACTTCCGGTATAAGCCGCTTATGCTACATTATATCGTATCAATGAGAAACAAGCTAATCATACGGAATACATTTGCTGTATTGCAAGGCATACACATCCAACTACACTAAGCATTAATGTGCAAACATATTATTCCGTTCGATATCGCAACTGGTAACAGTCGTGAACACGATAAACGCGATCACGTTAATCGTGTGTTAACGCATTGATTGAGCGTTTCGGTCAGCTAATATCCTAATCTGAGAATACTGCTGACAATAATTTGTTTTTCCGTTATTCGTACCAGAAAAACAATATTACTGAAACAAAAACCGTAAGTAACAGCTAACAAAGAAAAATAACTTATGTATGACGTACTGTATTTGCTTTTACGGAAAATCGACACATTTTGTGATCATTGAATAAGACAGAATCTCTTTGCCTCTTCGATGTCTAATAAATTTTCTCGCATAGGTTTTCCCGTCTGAGTATAATGTGGATGTCTTTAAGTCAATATTAAATATGCTTTCTCTTAGTTGAGTAAGTGGTTGTATCCCATCTGGCCAGGTGACTATTAAATAATTAATTTGGTTTACGATAAGACTGAATGTTAAGGCAATGAGTATTACAATAATACAAGACAGAGTATAAATATCTAAAGGACGAAATATATATAAGCCGTTACTAAGTTATGTTGAACCAGTTTGAAGTCATTTTCTGTTTTATAGCCTTTGGAGATGTATTAAAGAGATCGATATCGGGGGAGACATTTAGTTGGTTAATATGATTTGCAGACCGGATAAAGAATGAATTTTTCCTGTAATTGGTTAAGAAGGCGGGGATATGAAGGTGTACGTGCGGTCGTCTTACAGATCTGGAAGGAACATTCAGAGTAATTTTCGCTAGGAGATCAGGAGAATCTATTTGATTCTGCAGAATTTTAATTAATGACGTGACATCACCTATTTTACGTCGTTCATTCAGCGGTAATAGATGATGCCTCTTACACCTTAAACTATAACTGTTATCGTATATGTTAAACTTATAAATCAAACTGCTTAGTATACAATAATCAGTTTTTATTGTGAATGACGCGTATCAACTTGTATCCTAAAACTCAACCTGAAATAGACTTCTTACAAATAGATCTTTTTGAATTTGAACATAATAACCATATTTTTATAATAAAGCAGGTACTTGCGGCAAACAAGAGCCACCTTATTTTAACACTGAATATTTTACGTATTTTGAAAATGTGAATAAAAAACAGGACATAAGGTAATTAGTATTTCACAAATTACGAGGCGTATCCTCTTTACTCACCTTACCGGGGACGATGGCACTTGATTTGTGTCATTTGGTCCGGTAAACATATCACCGGGCCAGTTAAAACTATTTTTTCCCATGTGGCCCGGCGCCGGGCCAATTCACCGGGCCAGATGGGATACAACCGAGTAAGTGAGGAGGCTTTACAACCCAAAACCTACACGGTGACCATTAGTTATATAGAAGTCCAACTTACGATGAGTAAAAAAGTGGTCTATTGGATTCATCTTTGCACTACTTAATTCTTTGAAACAAACTTCAGTATTGGACACAAAAACTATTACTTAAATAAACTTACACTATTATTATAATAGCTTTGTTATTAGCCAAAGCTGATCAGTGTGTACTTTCGTTGTACTGTTTTTTATATTAATTTAATTCGCCTATACATATAAATTTTAATATTTATACATTTCGATGAATTTTCAAATCCTCATAGCTTAGATTTCAATATCACTATGTAGAGAGACTATGTAAGTTTCCAACAGTGAAAGTGGTATACGGCGGTTTTCATATTGATACAGAATAAAGTAATTTTAACATCTCTTTAAATGTTGTATTGCTTGTTTTGATTATTCACAATAACTTGAATAGTTAATCAAAGAAAGAATAGGTCAGCGTCACTAATTTTTTTATTGTTCTCCAAAACTTTTAACTTACCTAGCTAGCTTTGTTACCTATAAGTATTAATTTCAATTATTAGACGAAAAAGCAAAAAAACTTTTAATAGCGTTTTTTATAATAAAAAAGTATTAAATTTTTGTTATAAAAAGTATTAATTTTAAAGTAACCAATTTGGATTCAATGTAAGCAAGAGGCACACGTCTACTTGTTTGTACCTAAACTGTATTGGGCGAGAGGTCGCCGAGGCCGGTTCTAACAAGTTAATTTAAACTTCTAACGCTTATCCGACTTAGGTTTACGGGGCTTAATAATACTTTGTAAGTAAAATTCGAATTCATTATGAGAGCCCTACGCATTCGCGTGAGGTGTTCTCAGTCAGGTGTAACGATTTCCCTGGGCGTAATGAAAAATATTCTCCACCATTCACAGTCCAGTCACAGAGCAAATATATTATCTGTATATGGCGTGAACAAAGAACAAAATACGTCAATTTAATCTCAATAGGTATTGTGAAACAGATGTAGGGATTTTAATTTTAATTTGATTACTTTCGAAATTCCGTCTGAGATTATTTTGTACGTGCAATGTGGATTTCACTAAGATTTTACAGATTCAGGCACGTCGTCTTGAATTACAAGCTTTGAATTTAGTAGGTCGAAGCAGGGTATTATGGCGCGGAGAAGGCACTAGTGAAAGTTAATTCTCCACTACCGTTCTTTATCCAGGCTCCTACTTCGGAATCTGCGCATGAGGTCAAGCACGTTTCAAGTAACAAAGAAGCTTCAGTTTAAATACAGCCACGTGAAAGTGTCTTCTCGACTTTTCCTTTATTTACACCATTTTCCTGAAATATTTGACTGACTACTCGTAGGTATCGTGATACAAGAGACAGTTTGAACGCTAAATATTTCCGAGTTATTTGAATATGAACTCCTGTTACAAAAGTCCAAATTTATAAACTTTTTGAGGCACAATTTTTTTATCTTTCAAACGTGTTTTGTTAGGTGATTATAGTACAGAATAATATATTTACTTTGTAAAACAACATTATTAGATTATATTATTATTCAATATACTAACTTATGAATAAAGAGTAGCATCACATTAACTAAAATATCACGTTCTCTTACGAGGAAAATTAAAGCCAAGGACGGCATCAAAATTCTTATTTAAAAGTAAGGTGAGAGAAAATTGGGGCTGTCCTCCCGTAATACCGTATGCTTGTGATTCGGGACCTAATAATAAATTCCTTTGTGCAAAAGGAACAAAAATTAAAATTCCTTTCATGTCCCTGGGCTTTCTTCGACGTAGTTTTGTCATTTTGTTTGGAAGGATCTCGTGTTACATACGCAAACCCCTCGAGCAAGAAATTCTACTTGCAACTTTATTTAAAGCAAGACTGTTAATAAAACTCCTTGAACTTGTACATTTGCATTCGTACGAGTCTGAAAAGTTATAATTAATCTTCCTCAAGTATCAAACATTTTTCTTGAGCAGATAGGAAATTTTGCTGAAAACGTGCTTACAAAGTTGGTAATATCGCAATCCATGGCTATTTTCTACTGGGTTTGAGTCTTTTATCATATTAAAAGTTCTTAAGGCCATATCCCTCAACGCTGATCAAATACAGTTTAGTTTTAGTACCTACCTATGTTTCCTCATGAGGTTATCATACACCGAATTAAGTGAATATTCAAATACACACCTTGTCCATGCAAAATCAAATTTCCACATGAAAACAACTATTTTGTGCATGTTTTTAGTTGTTACACTAGGAAACCGCGAAATAGTACCTATCAGTGAAACAGAAAATGTTCCGTTATGTAGATGATGATGGTATTAAACAAAATATGACACTGTCCGTAGATGATTTATGAAAAAACATATTTACTTTAAACATAAGATATGACGAACTTAAATTACATAATTATGAGTATATTACGGAGAACGTGTTCAATTAGTACAGCGTTGACGTCGCCATTGAAGATATACCTATAAAAGAAAATGAATAAACAAAAACTAGTGCGACGACGTAGCGCCGTAGCGCTGCTCAAAGCCCGAGGGTCACGCTGTCAGTCGAGCGGACGATAAATTACGTTAATTGTCAACGATTTATTGGATAGGTGACGTCTGTGAGGACAGCCGGGGGAGAAATCGTGCTCGAACTCGCCACTCCTAATACAGACGTAGGTGTATCAAAGGCTCCCATTGTTCTGCTACTATTTTGAGAATGTGTGATGTGCGGACCGTTTGCAAATTAACTTCATTATAGTCCTGGCTTGAGGCCATTAATTAAAACTTGATGTTTTGATTAAAAATATTTCCCATCGACCATCATCTTTTCGTTAATTATGTTTACAACTATATGTACTTATTTATAAAACATAAGGTACTTACACATATAAAAAATATGATGATTTTATCATCAGATCCTAACTTGGTGGCACTGGGACCAAATCGGTAGTAGGCTTTTACAATAAAAAAATAAAAATCGATTAATGAATGACGATGAAATCGGAATAAATCTTTTTACGAAAAAAAAACCTTCAAAACCGAAACGTAAAAACTCAAAAAACACTTGCAAGTTGTCGCTCACATTTATGTCAGACATCACTTTTCGAATAAAAAGAATTATCAAAATTGGTTTACCCAGTACAAAGGTAGGTAACATAAAAATACATAAATACAATCTCCTCATTTTTTTAGAGACGGTTAAAATGCGTGTGCATCTGGACTGAGGGCCCACTTTTTTTTTCTTGGCGTAGCGAATTGAAATTGATAAGGAAATTAGTTAAAATTAGTTAAAACTAGCAAACATCATTGCAACAAACGAAATTTTGTAGGGTAACCATGATTCCAGAATAGGAAAATAACTAACTCAGTTTTGTAAAAAATCTAATTACACTTCTGTGCTGTTATTTCTTAACCTTTACATTTTCAATATCAGCATTAGGAATTCCATACGACAGAACTCGTAACTAGCTGTTATTGGACAGTTACAAGGGACACAGGTATCGCTTATACGCACGCCCAAATAGGGTTTAAAACTATGTATGGGCGCATTCAAGTAGAACGCTGGTTACGGGCGCCGATCTGCCAGCGCTTTTCGGTACTGCTGATCCGTTGACATAACCTTAGGGCGCATTCAAGTAGAACGCTGGTTACCGGCGCCGATCTGCCAGCGCTTATCGGTACTGGTCCGTTGACTTAACCTCGGTCGTGTGACAGGTCGGAACTTGTCGGCTCTTATCGGCGCTTATCGGCGCTGGTTCGGCACAAAGTATAGAGACTACCTGCGCCGACTACCTGCGCGGATAAGCGCCGATAAGCGCTGGCAGATCGGCGCCGGTAACCAGCGTTCTACTTGAATGCGCCCTTAGGTCGGAACTTGTCGGCGCTTATCGGCGCTGGTTCGGCACAAAGTATAGAGACTACCTGCGCCGACGACCTGCGCCGATAAGCGCCGATAAGCGCTGGCAGATCAGCGCCGGTAACCAGCGTTCTACTTGAATGCGGCCCATACATAGTTTTAAACCCTATTTGGGCGTGTATAAATAATTATGACATTTGATTGTATGTAAACAGTCATTAATAACCAATATTCATTTAATTTCGTCAAAGACGTTATAAAGGAAGAAATTTAAATAAGGGTTTTAGTAAAATGTAATAATTGTTTTAAGAACAATAATTGTGTTCCGGATAGGAAGGTGTGGAGCCGGTTACACTTTTTTAGAGGCGACCATCTTAGTCCTCAGGGGTAGCTACGCATCTGTGACCGAATTAGAACGAGACTCATTGAGTCTAGTTCTGGGTCGGTCACAGTTGTCATGGGCGGCAGCGGAAGGTGGTGCTGCATGCTCGTTTGCTATCTTAATTCCATAAAAAAAAAAGTTTAACGCGGTTAATATTCCTAAATCCTTCTCCTAAGTCTGATAAACACGATGCCGAAAACCGTATCAAAATCGGTTCAGCCAAACAACATGCCTAAAACCTTCTCCTAAGTCTGAAAAATACTATGCTGAAAAGCGCATCAAAATCGGTTCAACTTTTTTGAAGTCGGTTAAAAAAGCGATACCTGTGTCCCTTGTAACTGTCCAATAACAGCTAGTTACGAGTTCTGTCGTATGGAATTATGCCTAATGCTGATATTGAAAATATAAAGGTTAAGAAATAACAGCACAGAATTGTAATTAGATTTTTTACAAAACTGAGTTAGTTATTTTCCTATTCTGGAATCATGGTTACCCTACAAAATTTCTTCCTATTAAAAATGTAAAGTTAATTTTCTCATAAAATATGGCATTTTGAAGAAAAACCCGTATGTAGAATTTTAGTTAAAAATTTGTTAAAACTTTTCAGCTCATTTATTTCAAAGTAAGAGGTTGCACCTAGTCGATAAAGCCAAAAATATTGGGCCCTCAGATCAGACGTTTTCCGAAAATTCGAATCCGTTTTACGATTCAGCCGTTACTTTTTTTCACTATTTGTTTTTTTTACTAATTCATAGGGATGTTATCTAGGCGGTGTTCAAGGAAAATTTGTGTATTTCTTCTTTTAAACCTATGTTTCGCCTGGGCCCTCAGTTCATAAACGTCTGGATTGAGGGCCCAAGTAAAACGTGTGATAGATCTGTAATGTTAGGTATTCTCTAGTCAGTTGAGAATGACATAAATCGTTTTAAGAAATTCTTAACTAAATTCAGGAGTAAAAATTATTGACACAGAGGTAGTACTTTCTGAGATTTACACCATGCCACTTTCTGTAGGCATCTGAACTGAGGGCCCAAAACATTTGCCCATAACATCTTTAATTTACGTTTAAGAAATTTATGAGTGTTTGCTTTGTTTTAACTAATTTTAACTAATTCCCTTATCAAATTCAATTCGCTACGCCAAGAAAAAAAAAGTGGGCCCTCAGTCCAGATGCACACTAAAATGCCGTCTATCGAACATAGACAATATTCCTTTTTGAAGTGTGTTAGAAACTATTAGTAGGTAGATATTCGATGCAACAACGTTGGATTGGCGAGATATCACTGAGAATGTATCCATACATTTAATAATGTTTTCGTTATTTCTGGTTATGACAACGGTTCCACGATTTAAAATTAGGTGCAGAAGTTTATCGACCAACAGAACTGTTAATTGAATTCTATAGTCTATAGACGCAACAGCATACGCGGGTCATCAATGCTACATAGATATGCAAATTAAACGTAAATATAAACTAGCGCCCATCGTCAGTTCAGTTAACGACGTTGTCTATCAGGCGGACATAAATTACGTTGCCTAATTATATTATCAACAATTTACTGGGCAGGTGACGTCCGTGGGGACGGGACAGTTGACGGCACGAATTAAATTTCCTTTCTATATTTGTAGGTAGGTACAGAAATTACATAAGTTTGGCCCACTTATTCTGCCCGATGCTTTGATCAAATTGTGAAACCACCCGGACACTGTTTGATTAGTTTCATCCCTATTTCTGAAAATCGAGTTTGGATTAGTACATCTCTACGTTTTGAAGCTATGCTGACTATTCTCACGGTGATGTTTGTAGGAACGAAAAAGTAAGTAGTTAAAATGTTTATTTCTTTCAGATACCTTCCAACTTCCAACTACTAGGTAGGTATATCGAACACTTCGTCTCAAAAAACTGCATAGAGTGCCGTAAAGCGCTTCAAAATCGATTACTTCTCCACTCGGGAAGTACAGTTGACAATAAACTTTGAAAAAACTTTCTCTTCAACATAACTTCTGAAATTCACCACATACCTATTAATTAAGCGGTTGTCTTGGTTAGCCTGCAGGGTCAGCCAATTTTTTATAGAATTCCACAACTAACAAAGAAGCAGACTAGTCACCCAATATTAAGTAGTTATCTACGTCATTGGACATCAGTAAGAGTAACAAGAAAGTATAAACATCAGTATCACAGACGAGTTATCGGTCAAGAAAGAAAACAAAAGTAATAAATGAAGTACCGATTCAAAAGTCCTCAACCGGGATACGATGAGTCACTTCAATCCAATGACTTTCTTCTCCATCGGTTATCGGCGACTAGCAAGTGGCCAAGTAGATACTAGTATGACCAGTAGGAATCTCTTGTATGCAGGCATTGTTATAACTTGTGAATAACGAATATTAGGTATTACTTAAATCAATAGTCCAATTAATAAAATATTGGTGTTCTCGATCTGCCACTGGCTCGCTCCACCAATGACACGGGTAAGCAAATAATTTAAGTAGGTAACATTTACATGGTGGCACCTGATGGATATTTGTGGTAGGCACACGTTATAGAAATATCTTTAGCGAAATTTCATACTACCCACAAACACTTGTAGTAAATTAAAGCATAATAAATAAATTAATTAATAAGTAAATTAAAGCATTAATATATAGTAGGTAATGAATTAGGTAAATCTGAATATTAAAGGCTGATTTACATTGATACAGTAGCTGCCGCCAGCACCACTGGATTCTGACGTTGTATCAGTGTAAATATGTTACAGTCTAGTAGGTACAACAACCAGTATCCAACGCAGGATCGAAATATTATAGACCGGCCGCCTTTTTTTCGCCACCACCTACCGCACTCCGCGCAGGCCTTGTCGTTGGCACTGGATCCGTATAAACACTACGCGCCAGTGACCGCGATCCAGTGCCAGTGCAGAGCCGGAATCCAGTGATGCTGGCGCCATCTGCCGTATCAAAGTACATAATATCGGACACATAAGGACATGGTTAAATAAGGTAAAGATAGCTGTGGTACTACGTACTACCATACGCATTATCATACCATACGTACACCTATTTTGATATTAATAAAAAAGCAAGTTTTTGCTACGAACTCACCAGACATCAAAGTAACAAATCACAAAATATACGTACTGTGTTTTTCTTACTTTTCTGATATTGTACCTACTTTATGATTTTTGTAATGTAGGCATACTAGATTTTTTGAAAAGCGATAGCATCTCTATAACGAGGTAAAGCTTAGCTTGGGATAAAGCGCGATCAGTGGTCAGTCTCGCCACAAGGGGATTGAGTCTGCTAATTTGTAAATGCTTCAATTTGTAGCATCGAAATATTTTGCACTTTTTTGACATATTTTGTATACGTACGTAATGCGTCAAACTATCCAAACACGACATAATTGAAGCAGTTATACTTATAAACTATAAGCAGGCTTGAGCCTCAAGTGGAAAGAAGCGCTAATAATGGTGGTCCTAGACGAAGAGTTGACTTTGGTCAGCTTACGTAAGGTAAAACCATCGGCCAATATCTTAAACTCACCAAAAAAAAATATTTGAAGCCACAAGTAGCCTAGGAATATAGACAATGTATTTTCAAGATTTTCCTATCGTAGCATTTTTCATATGCAAATTTCAATTTTCAAACAGAAACAAATTATGGCGAGATACGGACTAGCTTGTGTATGAAGTTCATTTACCCGCTATGTATACAATCCGTAAATAGCAACTCGTGTTTGAATTTAACAGCAATATTTGATTTTAATTTAGCAAAACCGTTAGGCTGAATGCACTAGGCACTTATATCAATATACACAATGTTTAAACTACTTAATTAAATGTTGGAAAAGAATTGCAATTATAAACTGGCCAAACGTGTGTAAAATGGATGTATTTAGCGAATAGGTAATTATAAAATCTATACATTCATATTTTTACATTTATTAACTGTTTTTAGGGTTCCATACCCAAAGGGTAAAACGGGACCCTATTAGTGAGACTTCGCTGTCCGTCCGTCCGTCCGTCCGTCTGTCACCAGGCTGTATCTCATGAACCGTAATAGTTACACAGTTGAAATTTTCACAGATTATGTATTTCTGTTGCCACTACAACAACAAATACTAAAAAACAGAATAAAATATTAAGTGGGCGCCCTTTCGTTTCGACGCCTCGGCGATAGTTTAGTTACCTTTCGGTCCAAGAGACGGAGTTGTGGCTAATAATTGGCTACAAAAAACAAATATTTAAGTGAGGCTTTCATACAACAGACCAGATTTTTTTGCGTTTTTATACATAATGGTACGGAACCCTTCGTGCGCGAGTCCGACTCGCACTTGGCCGGTTTTTAAAATACGTGTAGGTATCTAAGATAACTATGGCCTCCCCGTGTTAGTTACTTGTTCTAATCGTTTATAGGAAGGTATATAACGCATACGATCTTGCTCGAATTAACATTTAGAACTAGGTACGCAAAGTCATCACTAGATGCAAATAAAGGAGATTGACCAAACACCTCGGAAATTGTCTTCAACCTAAGACATTTCCATTTCAATGTAAAATGAAGTCTGTCTATTAGATATCTACAGCTACGGTCACTATGACACTCCGGAATATATCCAAATAGTTGCAAACAATATCAAATTAAACTGAATCAAAACTTAAGGCATTAATATGAACAAGTGATTGAAATTTATAATCAAACTAGCTGACCCGGCGAAAGCTGTCCTGCAATATATATTACACGTAAATTACTTATAAGTCAGATTCTAAGCAGCCTATTAAAATGAAACATGTACATAACTATATTTCTATTCCATTTTTTTAAGAAAGACCACCAACAATACAACTGCGAACACCACATCTCATTTAGTAGTTTTTTGCGTAATGTCGATGTCGGGACCATGAAGCAAGTCGGGACAAACATACAGACAGACAAAAAATTTAAAAATTGTAGGTAATTTGGCTTCTTTGGGCCCTATGAAGACCCTCTGTAGATATTTTTTCTCAAATATCTCCTACTAGCTATCCACCCGCGGCTTCCTCTACGTGAAATTCCTTTTTTTTTCATTTTCATCCCCTATCAGTCCGTGGGACTACTGGGAATAATTCTGTTTATTAGGTGTTGGTTTTTGAAAAAATAGCTGCTTATATTTTGACCTTACGTCATCTCCCTGAGACACCGAGTAAATTGGACAAGCGGTTTAGATTTTTGATACAAACTCAAACTCTCATCCCATCGTTTCAAGCCGTCTGCGCCGTCAGTTTGTTTTAAAAAAAGCAGCCTATTTGTAACCACTATTTTATTCCATCATCCAAATCGGGCCGGTGGTGTTGTCATGAAAACGGCGCAGTGCAGACAGACAGACGGACAGACTTTTGGATTTACAATAGTTATTAGTAGTGATGTACAGACATAACCTTGTTTTATTATTATGATGTAATGATGTAATTATGGTTTAAGATCTTTGATATGATGTAATTTATGATAAGATTACAATTATCTAGTGCCGACATACCAATTAGTCTAGTAATTTTCGTAAAATACAATGATTATGTAGAGATTGTAGAGCCTAAATATCGTGAAATATTTTTCTTGTCTTATTTTTATCTGTTCAAGAAAAACAGAGCCGTTAACCTGGTATCTATTGAACTTCTTCAAATCTGTTAAAGTCTATTGTAAAAAGGTGGGAGTAAAATGCAATAAATCTACTGTAATCTTACCCGTCTAGTCGCTGTGCTGAGCAGAGGTTTAATAGCTTGTTTGTAAGATTTTCACGTAAAAGCCACTAGCCAGATTGAAATGAAACTTTCGCAACTTGTTCAAGTATACGAAAATTATAGTTTTGAAGTATCTAAACCTTATAAGTCTGGGAAGTTGCGACGCATTTTGTGTACAAAATAAAATATACTATTTATTAATTGGTAAATTTAATTATATATTTCACCCGTAGTCAGTAACTGTGTGAAGGTGAATCAAATCAAAACAATTAGTTACAGCAACTTGAAATATGGTCTTTTTATTTGATGACTCTAAAATTTTAGCAAATACTTAATATTTATGAGTACCTAATATTTAATATTTTTTAAAATATTATATGCCTAAGCCAAAAAGGACGCTAAAACCTAATAGAATTTTATGAGTAGACATAATATTACATATCAGCATGTATTCAGCCGCGTGGTTCATAAACAACAGTATCAAATATTCATTCTTCAAAGAAAAAGTATCTCACTTGTTTCATGCAAGGGTCGAAGTAATCATCGTGTGGAAGATCTAAAGCTGACAGCGCTGCTCCGAAGTAATGCCTTGTGAAATGAAGAGCATCATGGGGGCGTAAGAGAAGTAAGGTTTGCAGATAATCACGGATTATGGCTGTTAGCTCCCCGTTCTCACTTACGTATCTTGCACCTTCAGATGACCGAGCACTCTATAAGAAAAATAAACACTTGCAATTTTTTGTACAACTTTTTTTGTCAGAAATCTCAAATTGTTAGGTAGGTACTGTAGTGTCAGTAATTTTGTACTTAACAAAACAAGTTTACACGCTTAAACAAATCCTGTTACGAACGGCGAACGTTTCAACGTTTGACGTTGAAGCTTGCATACTCGTTCCCTATACCTAATACCATAACAAAAATTGAATAGCAGTGGTTTAATCTATATCAAACAAAGGAAAAGGTGCTTAATTCGACGGTTTTTTTAATGTATGTTACCTAATAAATTTTTACTGACTAAAACATTTATATTTGTAAGGTGCTGCTTGTAGTCCCATATAAATTTGAGCAACATCTGACGGGTAGCATTTGAGTTATCTCGAGTTATCGATTTTGTAGTGGGTAATTTTTTATTTAAATTTAAATTATTTATGTTCATAGCCGGCTATCAAGCCACCTCGTGGATATCGCAAGACCAAAGTCATTATACCGTTCTTATTAAATGAAGGCAAAAATAATTAAGAAAAAAAGAACATAATATGTTATCTACTGGGTCTCAAGCCAGCAGCAAGACTCGGCAACTCGTTTTGCAGCTAAACGACATGAAAGGTTCAAAAGTGACCTTACATGTATTGTGACAATCACCGTCACCAAGCACGGAGAATAACATGGAACTTAAACTTATTCATGTATAGGTATGTAAATAAACCATGTTGGGGGAAATATGTACAGAATTTCTCTTTCCGCTGAAACAATTCCATGTCATGCATTTCATTCCGACAATATTTTACGATAAAGTGAGTACAATCTTACCTTGAAATCTAAATAATCAGACATTAATTGTAAGTCGCTTCGCCATTTCTCACGCAATGGCTCGTGCTGTTCTATTTCATCCTTTTCAGGAATGATCCGCAGAAGAGGGTTAAGATGAATTATGTAGCTATTGTCCATCCACTCATGGCTGACCATATAACCTGTACATAGAAAGTTCAATAAATTTAATATAAAAGACGTAAAATATATATTTATTTTGTACGCTGATATCTCGACTTATGTCAGTTATAGATTGTGGTCACGCTTTAAGCTACATTATAGATCTATACGTAGTAAAATATGGTAGGTAAAGTCCACCATGAGAGTATTTAAAAGTCATGAACAACACTAGATACGAATATTACTTATCAGACACGCCTGCAAAAACATAATAATTTAAAGCAAAAATAGTGCAATAAGTAAGTAACGGTTAAGAGCATGACTACTTATATATTATTATTGTGCCTAGAGTTTCTCATGGAATCTACTAATGAAAGGAAAAAATACAGCAGAGAATAAAAGCGTAGATATAAAATTCGCAGATGACAATAATTACTGCAAAGCATTCACAGTGTTTAATTAAAATACACAAGTATTTTAGCTGCATACCTCTGAGAGTAAGAACCGTCAATGTTTGATGAATAAATCCGGAAGGTTCCACAATATGTCGCTCAACTTTTACGACAAACAGCGGCTTTCCATTTACAATGGCCTGGCTCACACCAAGACAAACCTGCAAATGCGACGCGAATAAAAGACACCGGTAGGTAATTACGTTTTTCGTAAACCAGTTGTAAGTTGTAACCGTAAGGGCTCATTCCCACGGCATACGTCTTTGACGATTCGTCAAAAAACACGATACGTCTTGACGGATGGACGTTCACATTGAATACGGAATCGTGTTTTTTCACGATTCGTCAAAATATCCGCATTGAAGTTCACATTTATTTCGTGATTTAGCTCAGTTCAGATTGGTTCAGAAACATTCACGATTCGTGATTTCTAAAAGACGTATCCGTCATAATCATAAAACATTCACGATTCGTGATTTCTAAAAGACGTATCCGTATTCGTCTTTTTTCACGATTCGTCAAGCGTGTGAACACGAGTATTTAAAAAGCATTGCCGCCGTCAAAAAAAAATAACGAATCGTGAAAAAAGACGATTCGTGAAAAAAGACGATTCGTCCTCGTGTGAATGAGCCGTAAGCTGTGCTTTGATATGGAAGACCTCTGTATTAGAAATTAATAAAATTTCAAATGTACCTTTTGGCAATCGATTTAATGTAAGTATGTTTGAAGAAATAACATTTGTCTTACGTAAATACTTTCACAGATAGTTCCATCCATAAGAACAGTGTCGGTCTTAACGTTGCCCCTGTATCTGGAGAGCCCAAAATATCGCAAAAGGACGACATTGGCACCTTCCAGTAAAAAATTATGGGCGGCTTCAAAAGAATGGTAAAATCGCTTTGCGAAATGACGCTCTCCACAAATTCGAGTAACTTTATTGTAATAGCCGCTTTCACAGATTGTCATGTAACTGCGTTGCTCCTTAGTAATGTTCTTCTTCGAAATGTGTCTGAAATAAATTCATCGACGTCAAAGTCTCAATTCATTTACAATATCAAGAATAAGGGCCAGTTGTATACGCGTTATTGGTATCCAAAACCTGCTGGTATCAATAAAACTCACTCAGTCCTGTTTTCTTCTAAAGTGTGGAGATGAGAGTCCAATATGCTCACAAGCTTCGATCCAGTCTTGGCTCCTTCTTTAGAAGAGTGCGACACAACTTGAACAAGAAACTTATTTTTGTCTTCACCAAGCGTATCCACGCTTATACTTATGCCTGCGTGTACAAAATCTCATTAAACAGTGAATTACATAATGTTTGACTAAAACAATTGAAGACTTATAAATACCTCCTACTGCGCTGCAACAGTCTAATGAAGGTCTTCGAACTTTTTTTTGATATTCGGGAGCCTTTACCGTATGAATTGCACACGTTTCTTGTTCTTCGGGCTCTTCATAAAGTCCTAAAATTTTTAACTTCTCTATCTCTTGTTGTTTGTAAGATATTTTATCATGTCTTCCATAAGCGTAATCAAAATATGTGTGTCGAGGATCTACATCACGACACCACCGATACCCATGTTTTCCAGCTCTTACTCTTTTGAGCTTTTTATCTTTTTGCTTTCGAGTACATGTACATGTTATAGTATGTAGTGGTTGTGGTTGTTTATTTTTATCTAAACATTCGCAAAACTCTTCTTCCTTTTTCGGTGCAGTATCACAAATGCATGGTGGCTCACAATCACAAATTTTAGAACATTTACAATTTTCTAGATCTCCACAAGTACATAAATCTGTTTTAGGGAAACATTGACAATCATTGGGAGTTTTTGCAAAACACGTGCATTCTTTTTCAGCAGGGCAGCTACAAACAGATTTATTATCGTCTTCTTTACAAACTGGTTCTTGGCCATCTATCTCCTCACATATGCACGTTCTTTGTACACCACATACGCATGCATCCTGTCTACATATACATTCTTCACCTTTTCGACAGGGACATATCTGTTTAGGTTCGGGTTCCTGACAGGTGCAAGGTGGACGGACTTCAGGTTTTTGCTCTTCAGCCACAGATTGCTCACCTAATCCTTCACTTTTAACATCTTCAATAAATTTAGGCTTGCATTCGCAAGTACATACAGGACATGGAAATTTTCCTGGATGGCAGATGCATGGTTTATTAACTTGAGCGCAAGTGCATAATGGACGAGGCTTACAATCAGGAAGACACATACAAACATTATCTGGTTTACAAGTGCAATACGGCCGGGGATTATCTTCGTTGCAAATACAAATGTTTTCTACATTTAGACATTTACACTCCTGAACAGTTTTAGCACCACAATGGCATGGTAACTTTGTAAAACAATCACATTTGCCTTGTTTGTCTTTCTTACAATCACATACATCTGGAATTTTGGCAGCAGGATTGATTTGAGGGATACCGTCTACTAAAATGACGCTGGCTGTAATGTCTTCATTTTGTTTTGACTTGCTACAATCAGGGAAGAAAAAGAAATGGAAATTATTTTCCTCTTCTTCGTCGTCAGGTTTATGTGGAATCTCTTCTTCGCCTGATTTAATCACAACGACAGTTTCCTCTCTGTGGTTTTCTGTTTTATCACTTTCTGTACTCTCTGCACAAGACCATTCTGATTCTGAAGATTCCTCGCCTATATCTCCTGTCTTGTGACAACAACTGATAATTAAAGTTTCACTAAAACATATTTCCTTCTTCACTCGTTCATCTATCGGACAATAATTTATTTGCAAATAAAATATTTATATTGTGACAGCCCTGGCGTATCACCTCGCAAAACAATAAACAATAGGGGCCATAAACATGTCGAGTCAACAATAGAACAATAGCGCGCTTGCCCGTACGCACGACGCTTCGACCATTACGGCAATAGTCATACGGGCGAAACTCGGTTGCAAGGAACGTTCTCGAATTTTATACAAATCGGGTCCGTCCGGAATTAGCGAGAAAGTTCTGGATTGGCGTGAATGGTGCGTGAGTGGTATAAAAAGGGGCGATCGATCAAGTGCGGATATTCTAGTTTCGGAAGCGGAACCAGGAAGATACCAGCGATACCTACGAGCGATACCAGTGAGAAGTTAAGTGATTTCTACGAGTGATACAGTGTTCGTCGAGTGTGTTTACGAGTACCTACGTGCATAGTGTTGTGGTGTGTACTGTGTACAGTGTGTAATTGTGTTTCTACGAGTTCAATAAAGTCTTTGTGGTACATTTTGGCATTTTCTCGAACCCATTACTCCTGACACGTAACAATTGGTGACAGAAGCGGAATGCCTGTAGTACCGCAAAGTGAAGACGGGATTCGCACGCGACGGCAAACGGCATTGGATGCCGCACGGATGGAGTCGCCTGGGCGTGACCGCACGGAAACGGAGACCACCGCTGAACGTACGACTACATCAGCTGCATCAGCGACGACATCGGGCGCATTTGATATGGCCTCCTTATTAACCGTCTTACAACGCCTGGAAAGTAAACTGGAGAGCAAACTGGAAAGCCAGCACGAAGCCATACAGCGGAGCCAACGCGAAGCAATGGAGAGCCTGCGCGAAGACATGAGGAGCCAGCGCAAAACCATGGAGGCAATCGACGCAAAGCTGGATGGTTTCCAGGGAGATTTGAACGTCGTGAAGGAGGACCTAGAAATGGTAAAAGTGCGTACATCCGAGCACGACCAAACCCTCAAAAGCCATGACGCGTCAATCAACAGCCTCAGTGCGTCAGTGAACTCCCACGAAACTAGGCTCGTGGATTTGGACAACAAGCTGCAAAAAATAAAAATTATGAGCACGGCAGCAACCAGTTCATCTCCTGGGGCCCCGAAATTTAAGGTTCCAAGTTTCGACGGCACGACCTCGTGGACAGCGTTCAGGCACCAGTTCGAGGTAGTTGCAAATGGGAATGGCTGGGAAGACGAGCACTCGTTGGCGGCACTTACCTTAGCTCTTCGAGGGGAGGCACTGCTGGTCCTTGAGAACCTGCCCGCCGAGCGACGCACCTTGGAGTCGCTATTTAAGGCATTGGAAGCTCGATACGGGGAGAAGCACCTTGAGCATGTATATCGTGCGCAGCTCAAAGACCGGTCACAGAGGTCGAGCGAAGGACTGCAACAATGGGCTACGGAGATCGAGCGCCTCGTACGCCGAGCCTATGCGTCGAGTTCCACACCCGTCGAAGACAAAGTATTAGAGGCCTTCGTCAGCGGTATAAGGGATCCCGAAGTGAGAGCAACGGTGCGCTTGGGTCATCACGCAACCTTGGAAGCAGCTTTAGCGCACGCCCTTGAAGTAGAAGCGGTACGAAGTGACTATAAAGGTTATAAGGTGCGCGAAGTGGTCGCAGCGATTCAACCTCGTACTGGGCCTATCTGCTACGGATGCGGTGAACGAGGCCATATAAGGATTAACTGCCGGACTCGGAAGCAACCGAAATCGGTGTCGACCGCTACCCAAGTCGACACCCAGGAGCCGTTAAACTAAGAGGCGCCAGCGCCGTGGGGCGGGCACTGGCTGGACTTCGTCGAGCCCCTACTGTATTGGTATCACAAGCTTGTGACGGGAACAGCCTCGTAACTACTGGAGAAATAAATGGCATACCCTGTCGCGCATTATCGGACTGGACTTTCTACGGACACATCACTGTATAGTTGATATAGCCAGAGGAGTGTTAAGCTTCAAGGATCAAGAAGTCTTTTTGGACGGTTCATGTTCAGGAGCAGTGTACTGTTTGAGGACAGTGAAGCTGGCACCCAGATCGGAAACCTTGGTCAAGGTTAGATTTCCCGAAAAGGTACAGATGGATCGATGTGTCGTAGTGGAAGACTATGGAGATCACCCCAGTTGGATCACGGCAAGGACACTGCTCATGACCAGACGTGACGCTAAGTTAAAGGTCATCAATCTTAGTAGCACGCCGATATATCTCGCGAAGAATACGGTTATCGGGCGATGTGAAGCCGTGGACAGCTTGAGGAAGGTCCAAGAATACTCGGACAAACCTGGATCAACGGATCACATGACATCTTTGCTGGAGGCGACAAGGAGGAATTTGAGCTCCGAAGAATATAGTCAGGCAGCAAAGTTGTTAACCCTTTCAGGACCATAAGATATCCAAAACTATTTATGAGTGTGCGACTATTTTTTTTAGTTGTTTTGGACGTAAATTAACGATATATTCTTGTAAAAACGTAACAAGACATACAGTTTTTCTGATATTTTATGGTAAATATTTTTCCCTGTGGGCCATAAAGGTAACCAATATATTATATAGGTTTATTTTATAAGTCTTTTAGCTATTGCTTTTTAACATAAAAAATGAATAATAATTATAAGAAATTATAAATAATTTTAACTAAGGTATTCTGCGCAACAATATATATATTTTATATGCGTCGCTTACATAATATATCTTTTCATTTTCTCTGCTTTTGCATATTCAGAGCTGGCTAGTTGCATTTGTTGCCGATGCGCCGGTTTTCGGAGGAGACTAGAGATGGCCTTGATGGCTGTCTACAGGTATAATAATTTTTTTAGAGCTCGTGCTAAGTGTTGGTAATACTCTAAGAGTCTAGACTGCTCAAAAGTAACCTTTCCATGCGGTGCGCTTCATGCAACTGTGCGTATACTAAATACGCGTTATTCATGGCTATATCGACAATAATATATGTATAAAAAATAGCCGGAAGTAATATTTTCTTTTGGCTTTGCTATCAATCTCATGATTTGCAGTGGTCCGTGAGGGTCATACCACCTACATAAACTTATATTCATAATACCATATAATCGGTGCCGGACAGTTTATGTTTATTTTTTGAGTTATGCGTCTTGAATGTCCTGATCCGATTACACTGGAACAGTATCTGCCATAAAAACAACAGTGGTCCAATTTTATACATTTTGACCAATGAACTGATGGTCCTCTTCATCTAATTCAGGTTATCTTCTCCATTACTATTATCTGCCTCATGGCAACTGGACTATTTCTTTACCTCGAAGAATTTTTCTGAAGGTTTTAGCCGTTTCCGAAAAATATATAAAAGTAAATGTAAATAAAATGCAAGAAAACAATAAATTATGAGCGCGACTACATATTACACTAATACTACAAAAACAAACCTTTATGGACCACAGGGAAAAATATTTACCCTAAGATGAATCGGTATTTTTAGGTATTTATGCTTATTATCTGCAGTTCAATTCATTATAACATTAAACTGAACTTACCAAAAAACATAAAAACACGCAAGAAAATACAGTAATTTTATTTACACAAGTCCAAAAACTTAAAAATGATACCAAGTTCAGCCCTCGAATGTTTTAGTGTTAGCGCAAAGGAAATTTGATAGTTATTTTCTTTCTACGTGCTCAAGAACGCTTTTACTATATTGAGCATACCTTCTATTATGACATTCATTAAAAAAACATATAGATTAAGTTATATTTAACTGTAGATTACGAATTTTAAAAAAGGGAAAAATATTTCCCTTGGTCCTGAAAGGGTTAATGGACTACAAGGACATCTTTACCAGAGGAGATAGCGACCTTGGAAGAACAAACCTTGTCACTCACCCAATAGATACCGGCAATACTTCACCGATCAAGCAAAGACCGAGACGAGTACCATTGGCAAAGGAACACGAAGTTGCAGAAATGATCGAGGACATGGTGCGCAGCAAGGTGATCGAGCCGTCAACTAGCCCTTGGTGTTCACCTGTGGTACTCGTGAAGAAGAAGGATGGCAGTACTAGATTCTATGTCGACTACAGGATGCTTAACACCGTTACCAAGAAGGACAGCTACCCTCTGCCTCGGATTGACGACACGTTGGATATGCTTGGTGGCATGAATTGGTTTTCGACGGTCGACCTGAAGAGTGGTTACTGGCAAGTAGAAGTCCGGCCAGAAGACAAGGAGAAGACCGCCTTTACCACCGGAACCGGAAATGGCTTGTGGCAGTTTCGCGTAATGCCTTTTGGATTATGTAACGCTCCTGCCACTTTTGAGCGTCTCATGGAGCGAGTATTGGTGGGACTTTTGGGGGACGCTTGTCTGGTATACCTCGATGACGTCATAGTCATGGGACGAAACTTCGTGGAACACAAGCGAAATCTGGAGAAGGTATTCAGACGATTCCGTGAGTCCAACCTAAAGCTCAATCCGAAGAAATGTGACTTCTTCAAGAAGGAAGTATCATTTTTGGGACACATCATATCGGACGAAGGTGTTCGAACTGATCCAGACAAGATAAGAGCTGTTCAAGAATGGCCGACACCAAAGAACAAGACCGATGTAAGAGCGTTCTTGGGGTTATGTGCCTATTACCGTCGGTTTGTGAAGAACTTCTCAGAGATAGCCAAGCCATTACACCGTCTCACGGAGGACAAGAGAACCTTCAGTTGGGATTCCGATTGCGAAGATGCGTTTGTTCGCTTAAAGGAACGTCTGTGCTCGGCTCCGATTCTTGGCTATCCCAGAAGGGAAGGGAGATTCACAGTAGACACGGACGCTAGCAATACCGGCATCGGAGGGGTATTATCGCAAGAACAGGATGGCCAGCAGGTGGTCATTGCATACTTCAGCAAGACCCTGTCGAAACCTGAAAGGAACTATTGCGTGACTCGGCGTGAATTACTGGCTGTGGTGAAGACCCTTCAGCACTTCAGCAAATATTTGCTGGGACGCGAGTTCACAATAAGAACGGACCACGCCGCTCTTAGGTGGCTGCTGCAATTCAAGAACCCGGAAGGCCAGGTTGCGAGGTGGATCGAACAGCTTCAAGAGTTTAACTTCGTGATAGAGCATCGTAACGGAAGAGCTCATTCGAATGCCGACGCCCTATCACGACGCCCATGCTCCGAAGAATGTCGACATTGCATCAAGCATGAGGCTAAAGAAGAGGTCAGGGTAATAAGGATGCAGGACCTAGACGAGTCTTGGGGAACGGAGCAAGTAAGCCAAGCTCAGAAGGAAGACAAAGACCTCAGCTTGATCATGGAATGGAAAGCCAAAGGACAGAGGCCCCTGTGGAATGAAGTGTCAGCATCAAGCGCGACGACTAAGGCATACTGGGCTCAGTGGGACAGCCTTGTATTAGAGAATGGCGTGCTTTACCGAAGCTGGGAATCACTCAACGGAAAGGAAAGAACCCTGCAAATGGTTATTCCCAGGAGTAAAGTGGCTGATTTGCTGAAGCTCGTACATGATGGCACTTCTGGTGGGCATCTCGGCATCAAGAAGACTCTCGTAAAGATACGAGAACGATTTTATTGGGTGCGGTGTCGAGAGGACGTTGAAGATTGGTGCAGGAAGTGTACCGTGTGCGCTTCAGTGAAAGGGCCCCGCACTAGAACCAAGGGAAAACTGCAGCTGTATAACGTCGGAGCCCCTTGGGAAAGAATCGCCATAGACGTTGCTGGCCCATTCCCTCAGTCTGAAGACGGGAATAGATTCATCATCGTGGTTCAAGACTACTTCAGCAAATGGCCGGAAGCGTTTGCAACTCCGAACCAAGAGGCGAAGACCGTGGCCAAGAAACTTGTCGAGGAGGTAGTATGCCGCTTTGGTGTACCATTGGAGTTACACAGCGACCAAGGCAGGAACTTCGAGTCGACGTTATTCCAGGAGATGTGTGAACTTTTGGGAATAAATAAGACACGTACCACACCGGCGCATCCTCAATCTGACGGCATGGTGGAGAGATTCAACCAAACGTTGGAAAATCACTTGGCCAAGGTCGTCGAGGAACATCAGCGAGACTGGGATCGGTACATTCCTCTGTTCCTGATGTCATATCGGTCTGCCATACACGAGTCTACGGGATTTACACCGGCTAAAGTTAACTTCGGAAGAGAAATGCGTCTGCCGATGGATTTGCTTACCGGAACACCGCCAGATGCCCCGAAACCAACCGTTGAATACATCGCGGACTTACGGGAACAATTGGACGAGACACATGATCTTGTAAGGGAGCAATGTTTGAAGACCAGCGAAAAGATGAAAACCCGGTACGATCGCGATGCTCGGAAACATGGTTTCAAGGAGGGAGATTCTGTATGGTTGCACAATCCACTGCGGAGGAAAGGGAAGTCTCCGAAGCTACAAGCACGATGGGAAGGCCCTTACACAGTTGTCACGAAGATTAACGACGTGACCTACCGGATCAGACAGGGGGACAGAAGAAAGCCGAAGATCGTGCACGTGGACAGATTGGCACCATTTCATGGATCGAATAATGCTCGGGACGAGCATGACTAAGAGGGGGGCAATGTGACAGCCCTGGCGTATCACCTCGCAAAACAATAAACAATAGGGGCCATAAACATGTCGAGTCAACAATAGAACAATAGCGCGCTTGCCCGTACGCACGACGCTTCGACCATTACGGCAATAGTCATACGGGCGAAACTCGGTTGCAAGGAACGTTCTCGAATTTTATACAAATCGGGTCCGTCCGGAATTAGCGAGAAAGTTCTGGATTGGCGTGAATGGTGCGTGAGTGGTATAAAAAGGGGCGATCGATCAAGTGCGGATATTCTAGTTTCGGAAGCGGAACCAGGAAGATACCAGCGATACCTACGAGCGATACCAGTGAGAAGTTAAGTGATTTCTACGAGTGATACAGTGTTCGTCGAGTGTGTTTACGAGTACCTACGTGCATAGTGTTGTGGTGTGTACTGTGTACAGTGTGTAATTGTGTTTCTACGAGTTCAATAAAGTCTTTGTGGTACATTTTGGCATTTTCTCGAACCCATTACTCCTGACACGTAACAATATAATAGTTACCTACTCCTGTTTGTATCATGTTCTTGTTTTTTATTGTTATTCTTGTTGTGCAAGTCAGACTCATACTTACCTTAGGTATATGAACATGCATCGATCTAATAATACTCAATCTATTTAATACTTATAACATTGAGATACTATGTACTAAAGACTTATAATCGATCTAATGATCTAATAATGCAGAATGTCATACAACATTTTGAGGTTGTAGTTTTATTCTCCTACGTACCAGAAGCATTGTTGATGACTTTGTCCAGTGATGAAATAAAAATACGTTAGGGCGTAACCAGCGTTCTACTTGAATACGCCCTTAGGCAGGTGTCCGACCGCCGGCGAGTAGCTATGGTCTACCTATTTACTCGCCCAAGAAAGGGACTTAAATATGACATTTCGAGTAAACAAAAGACATGCAAGCGAGTACTCGTCCGCGATGTGAACAGTCAGCTAGTACTCGCAGACTTGTCTTTACTGGGAAATATATTATACGGAATTCACTCGCAGACTCGCCAGTGGTGAGACATTAGTGTAATTCTTTGATGATCTAATAATTACGGAATTATTATGGAACATCGAATCCGCTCAAACGTGTCAAAAATTTGTTGCTGTCAGGCGCTTTGCCCACGGAGCAACTCAAGTTACGGCAACTATGAACTTTTTAAAAGTTTCCTGTAAAAGTTGATAGTTGCTACAACATTTACGGTTGCGGCAATTTTATAGCAATTTGTGAGCAACTTGATTGATTGATTTGCGATTGACAGTTGCCGAAACGGGCAACTTTAAAAACCAGTATAATATATTTTAACAGTTGCTAGTTGCGGCAACTGAAAACTGTTGACGATTGCCGCAACTCGAAACTCAAATTGCTGTGTGTGCGCAGTCCAATTGAAATGTATGTAAACAGCTAGTTGCCAGTTAGTTGCCAGTTGCCAGTTGCTGCAATAGTTGCTCCGTGGGCAAAGAGCCTCCACAATTTTTATATTATCATTGTATTATTGATCACGCACACATAGACCAAAGCCTCAATAGACGAACGTGTAAAACATCGCCTGCACGCAGACATGCTTGATATTGTTGCCTTGTTTTTTTTTGTTTTCATTGTAGGGCGACGCTCAATCTAGACATTAGATCATCAAAGATGTAATTTAAACCTTACACTGGCACCTTAAGTACATGACATTAACTCTTATTAATTATTTTGTACTTACCAATATCGAATGGGAATTGTTTAGATAAATCTATAAGCGATATATGCGAATCCATCGACATTATTCGAATTGGAATGTTTTTGTAAATTTTGTAAAATATTTTGTCAAAAGTCAAAATTACTTCATTTTGATGTATCATAGAAAGAGGTGCACATATACAGTGCGCCCAACTTATCTCTGAAATGGCAAAAATTGGAACTAACGAAAAGTCATTCATAAGTATAGTATGTAAGTATTTTTTTTTATACGTTGTGGTCATTCATCTGTCAGTTACTAGTGTGCAATGGTTGGTCAAATGAATGTCAAATGTAAGTATATTCCTATCTCTATGGTCAAATGCGTCCGACAGCGCCTCTTTCGTTTCAATCTTAAGTTGGGTTTACTATAAGGTGCACATTGGGTGCACATCACGAAACACAGAGACCATGGTGCACATAAACACCCATAGATTTATTTATCATCAGCTCCGGTATGGAATTAAATTAAAGTAAATACTATTTTGCGTTTAGGAAAATTGTTTAAACCTGCAGGCATTTGTGGTTTTGTGGGAAGAAAATATGAATTAATTCCCGGCTTCACGCTTCAAAATGTTTGTTCGTGCAACTGGATTTCTTTTGCTGTATTCTTCAATATTATCTATGTCACTTTTATAGTCTTTTTAAGTTTACGTTAAACCATAAATGTGTCGTGTCGTGATAGGTGTCAAATAAAGCGAACGAACGAGTCCTGAATTTTATAAATTAAATAATACGTTGTGGTCATTCATCTGTCAGTTACTAGTGTGCAATGATTGGTCAAATGAATGTCAAATGTAAGTATATTCCTATCTCTATGGTCAAATGCGTCCGACAGCGCCTCTTTCGTTTCAATCTTAAGTTGGGTTTACTATAAGGTGCACATTGGGTGCACATCACGAAACACAGAGACCATGGTGCACATAAACACCCATAGATTTATTTATCATCAGCTCCGGTATGGAATTAAATTAAAGTAAATACTATTTTGCGTTTAGGAAAATTGTTTAAACCTGCAGGCATTTGTGGTTTTGTGGGAAGAAAATATGAATTAATTCCCGGCTTCACGCTTCAAAATGTTTGTTCGTGCAACTGGATTTCTTTTGCTGTATTCTTCAATATTATCTATGTCACTTTTATAGTCTTTTTAAGTTTACGTTAAACCATAAATGTGTCGTGTCGTGATAGGTGTCAAATAAAGCGAACGAACGAGTCGAGTTGACAGTGACAGATGATGTGGCTTAACTTCTCCTGAATTTTATAAATTAAATAATACGTTGTGGTCATTCATCTGTCAGTTACTAGTGTGCAATGATTGGTCAAATGAATGTCAAATGTAAGTATATTCCTATCTCTATGGTCAAATGCGTCCGACAGCGCCTCTTTAGTTTCAATCTTAAGTTGGGTTTACTATAAGGTGCACATTGGGTGCACATCACGAAACACAGAGACCATGGTGCACATAAACACCCATAGATTTATTTATCATCAGCTCCGGTATGGAATTAAATTAAAGTAAATACTATTTTGCGTTTAGGAAAATTGTTTAAACCTGCAGGCATTTGTGGTTTTGTGGGAAGAAAATATGAATTAATTCCCGGCTTCACGCTTCAAAATGTTTGTTCGTGCAACTGGATTTCTTTTGCTGTATTCTTCAATATTATCTATGTCACTTTTATAGTCTTTTTAAGTTTACGTTAAACCATAAATGTGTCGTGTCGTGATAGGTGTCAAATAAAGCGAACGAACGAGTCGAGTTGACAGTGACAGATGATGTGGCTTAACTTCTCCTGAATTTTATAAATTAAATAATTGGACAATAAATTGTTAAAATGCAAAATGATTGTGTTAAAATTTTTACTTATTAATTTATTCATATCATTGTATCAATGTAGAGTACCCGATAAGGTTTATTGTGTTAACCAAGAATGTAGCGGTGAGTTACAATCACGAACACTCAATCTGTTTCATAAATCAACTGAAATAATAATACTAAATACAATATGTTTTTTTAATTTCTAGATCCGATATCTACAGCTAAGACTCTTATAAGTTATAGAAGTGCTGACCCGGATTTAATTTCATTTCCTGCCAACTCGGATGCGATAATTTATATGAAATCAGCTGGTACCAACTCTGATTTATGGTATGCTGAAATAAACGGTGTATCTGGATTCGTAAATGTTAAGTTTTTAAGAGAGAATAAGATATTAGAAAAGAATCCTCAATTTATTATAACATATGAAGGGAAAAAATACCAAGAAGTTCAACCTGACAAAGTGCAACAAGCTCATGAAGTATTTGAAGGCACAACCATATTTACTACGGAGTCTTCCATGCCTCCATTACAAGATAGTTCACCCATAGCTCCCACAACTGAACCGCCTAAAGCTTCTACACCTTCATTGGTAGAAACACAAAATTCCACCCAGAATTTGAATGACAATAATTTCCAAAATGTCCCTGAGAATATAAACAGCAATGAAAATTTAATAAGCCAGAATAGCAATGAACATCAAGCACCAACCAATACTGAAGTAACTATACCAGTAAGTCAAGAAGAGACTGTAAATTCAAATATAGAGACTGATTTTTCTATGCTTGCAAGCACTACAACAGAAAAACCTGTACAAGATTTTGAAAATAGTGCTTCAAGTGAGCAGCTAATAAATGTAGATAATGTTGTGGCTAATGTTATAGATAATAATAATAATAATAATCCAAGGCTGTCAGAATCTATAAATCCTGAATCTATTCCTTTACCTGAACCACTTATATCTAATAATGTGGAAAATGTTGTATCTGGAAGTACTTTTGAAGTTCCAGAGAAAGTTGATTTACAACAAACCTTTCAGAATCATGAAGCAATAGAGAGTAAAGAATTAAATACTTCTGTACCGTCTGAACCCGTTAATAATGTAGAAAATAATGTACCACCTATGGTTGAAAATAACAGTGGCAAAGCCTTACCCAGTATACCTAACATGCAATTACCACAAGTGCCTGAACCAGCTGTACCAATTCAAAATAATGTAAATTATGGAGATAACAACAATTTGCAAAATGGCATACCAAATTATGACCAGATAGTACCACAGAAGTTTGATACAATTCCACCTTCCTATATAAACACTCAAACTGTTCCTAGTACTGAAAATTCTGTAATTGACAATTCGCAAACACTACCCACGTCTACAGAAACAATATACTACCCAACTTCAACCGAAAATATACCAACCTCAGCAAATGTGTATAATACAGAATCTCCGGCTCCAGCAGAAACATTTACAAATACTCCAGCTGTTGTAGAAACATTTACAATTACTCCAGCTTCTGCACAAACAGATACAAATTCTCCTGCTTCTATAGAAACAGTTACAAATTCTCCAGCTTCTGCAGAAACAGACACAAATTCTGCAGCATCTGCTGAAAAATTTGCAGATTCTACAGCTTCTGCAGAGTCATTTATAGGCTATACACCTTCTGCAGAAACATTCTCCGATCCTGCTTCACCAGAAATAAATTCAGGTCTTCCAGGACTATTTCCGCTTACTCAAGCTCAAGAAACTTCAACAGAAGCCAATATTCAACTTACTGACTCATCTGAAAGTAATGAAGATCTCTCTACAACTGAATCATACATCTCGTCTACAACAGAATCTCCTGTGAATGTGGCTGATAGTAGAAGTGACGAAAGTATTAATGAAGAGAGTACTGGAGATGGTATTCTATCAAACATTTATTCTACGCTGGCAGATATATGGCCCTCTTCCACAGAGGTTCCTCCACCAGAATCTATATTTAACACAGACTATATGCAGGTGGATTCCAGTAAAGATACTGCATCCAATGAACCTGGGGATGAAACGCCTGATGAGGGCTTTTCATTTATGGCATATGTTATTGCTACTTATAAATCTATCATGGGCTCTCGAGAGGAATCCAGAGCACTTTTTGCTACTCCAGGTGAGTGACAGTTTTTTATTGTATTGTGCACATGTTTTGCTTTTCATATACCTCTTTCAAAACTCAAATGTCAGCAGGATTCAAACCCTGACAATAGACATATGTATAAATCACTAAAGATACACATATATTATAATAATGATTGCTAACACACTCATATCCCCATACTAAACTAGTGATGAGTCATAGGTGTTAGTGAAAGTTGTGTACATATATAAACAATCAATACTCTGCCCCATCAATGTTTCTCCTGGCCAGGAATGTAAACTAGAACCTCTCACTTCACAGGCAGAGCCACTTCCAATTAGGGGTTATACATTGCTAGTAATAAGATCCAATATTGTGTTTCTAAATATAACGGATTGTGAAGTACCATAATTCACCTGCAAATCCTCCACTCAATCATCTTAATAATACCACTGTTATCTCACTATTTATATTATCTGTGTCTCCATTCCAATCTCACAACCTTTATCCAAGTATGATTGTGAAATATATTCGTTTTCATGCACTATCTCGTTTGATACTCGTATTGCTAAAGAATAAGTTGACTAAATTCAAGTCAAAAGATAGTGGAATAATACTGAAGGAAAATTTATTGAATTTAAAGAACTTACTTATTAATTTATTTCTTTAGGTATAACAAATTAAGCAACCAAAATTTTTCAAGTATTCATGATGAATAATATAATTTCAGGTGAAACTTGCTACACCAATGAATATTGTGATGGAGAAAATACTGATAATAAAAATCGCCTGCTAACTTTCCTCGTAACTACAGCCAGTTCTGTGCTACTTTTTACTCTGGGATATTATTACATAGACAATAGACGCCAGGACAGTAGGCTTATAGGTACAATTAATAGTTTGCAGAGAGATTTATTATTCAGTACAAAGGTAAGTTATTGATCTAATAAAAACATTCAGCTTTAATATTTCATAACTTTTGTATTGAGATATTAATAACTAAAAATTGATATGCATATTTGTATTCAAATTTGTATAATAACATAACTGTGTCTGTATAGTTTTGTTTTAGTTGTTTTAGTAAATGTACTATAATTTCCGTGTCTATATTTCCGTGTCTATAACAAACTAATACTATGTTTTCAGGAATGTGAAATTCTTAAAGAGGAACTGACAACCACTAAAACTAAACTGGCTGGCATCGAAGACAGTTCATTTGGAATGGACGACATGGTGGTGTCACTAAAGGAGGAGATAAAAGAATTAAAAGCGCAAAATGAGCGGTTATTGAATTCTTTAGATGACAATGAAAAGTTGCTTAGAGTATCGGAGAACACGGCTAGTGAACTACAGAATACTTTGAGTGATGTCGAAAATACTCTCAGTGAGCTCTTAGCAGAGAGAGCCAATACTGAAGAGCAAATAGCTGAATTGAATGGTAACTTATGTATACATGCTTGTTATTTTTTTACTTAGGCAAATGATTCTTGAATTATAGATTATTATTTATTTATAAATTAATACCAAATACACAATACCTATGAATCTTCCCTACTCATTGTTATTGTTAACCAATACCAATACTGTTATAAACATATGGTTTCTGTAGTTATAAGAGTAAAAAATAGTTCAGTATTGTTTAAAATAATTTAATATAATGTACTAAAAAATTAATCAATAATTCTGTCGTCTAGTTCCAAAACCCGCTAAAACACTTTTAACAAAATGTTCAGGAAACAAAAAATAAATGTATACTTCAAATAGTTGTAACTTATAGGAAACCAATCATTTTAAAACCCTTATTAGACGTTTACAAATACATAAACAACTAAATATAATTCAAAACAGCTATAATGATGAATCAGTAACTAAAAATGTTTTTGTTTTAGAGGGTTTTGTTGTGAACTTTTGGTTATGGAGGGATTTGAAATGAACCTTATTTATTTTGGCAGGTTTTGATATGGATAAAATTTGTCATGAGGATGGTTTTATTCCACATGTGGTAACGTTGATAAATTTAAGTTTCATTGAAATTTGAATATGTGGGATTTTTATCTATCAACAATTTTGGTATAATAATATTATTTTCTTATCGTAGTGGAGTGCCGTAACCTTTAAACCTCGGAATCCAGTGACTATAAATAAATCTTCGTAAAAACTGTCGGATTGTATTTCAAAATGCACAAATAGAAAAGTTAAAAAAAATTAATTTACCGAACTTTTTTTTATTTTTTTATCTCTGTTGGTAAGTTTGTGACCCCATAACTTCGTATTGGATAAACCGATTTTGATGATTCTTTATTTCCTCGAAAGCTGGAGCTTTAGGTTAGGTCCCATAAAAATCCGGTCCGTCACAGTCCGTCAGACGAGTAGTTTATGAGATATGAGGTAACATACATACATAAAAATTATTAAGGATAATTCAAAAACTACTAGTCAGATGCCGCCTAAACTTATATGAGACCACAATGCAAGTACCAGCTTTCAAATAAAAAGAGAATCATAAAAATCTAAACACTCAGTAAAAAGTAAAAAAGTTAAAAACACATACGTGTGTATTTATGTATACAAAACATCCTTACACATTATTTAAGCTAATTCGAAACTATTTGTCAGATATTGCTCAAATTTATATGGGACTATACCAAAAGTACCAGCTTTCAAGGAAATACAGAATCATCAAAATCGGTTTTCCCAACACAAAGTAATGGGGTCACAAACTTACCAACAAAGATAAAAAAATAAAAAAAAGATCGGTAAATTATTTTTTTTAACTTTTCTATTTTATTTCTATTTGCACATTTTGAAATTCAGTCCAACAGTTTTTATGAAGATTAATTCATAGTCCCTGGATTCAGAGGTTTGGCAATGTTATAAAATAATTTTCAGTATATTTTCACAGTATAAACAAAAAATCTTCAAACCACTCAATTTATACCTAATATTGTGAAATATTGAATTAAAATCGGGATTTGAAAAACCCCAAAACCATTAAAATCCACGTAGCCATATTATGAAGTACGAAAAAAAATCAATCACTGCAACATTTTGCATAACACTTTCAAACGCCATACAGAAGTAGGTTTTTGTCCGATTTGTACGTAGCATTTTGCTTCCTTCATCGTGCGTCTCGACTTTGTTATATTGCATAACTTTTTTCGGGTATCTTTAGTATCACACTTTTGAATATATTGCAATAAATCACCTATTTTTAATTACTTTAAATGATAAAAAACCATGACTACCCTTCGACCATTTACCAAAACCCGCCATACTGTTTGAGCTGTCACGTGACTCGAATGCCGTGCCGTGATTGGTTCGTTCGTTTTTAGCGGATATTGAAACGAATCAATGCTATTTTAGCGGAGTTTGCAACGAATGTCTATTTTGAAATCCGTTTTTTGAAAGGTTTAAGCAAGTTTTACTGTGAACTGTTTTGTTTATTTAGATAACAAGTACATGAGAATTATTTTGCAACCATTAGCTTAATTTTTATAGAATTCCATTTTAGCGGGTTTTGAAACTAGACGCCTCAATTATTATAATCAATGAATATAAATTTAAAAATGTAAAAGTGAATGGTATAAATAGAAGACATTTTTATTTTATTTATTTTTTGTTTTCAGGGAAGGTTGAAGCTTTCGAAGAGGAGTTGATTTCGGTCAGCAGAGAGAGAGATAATTTCCAACTGAAGTATGTGTCAGCGGAATCTGCTCTGGAGGAAGCCAAAAAGCATAAGAAACAGTTGGATGACGTAACTCAAAAACTGAGCGAAGCCCATAATACTATTGAATTACAGAAACACGAAATTGCTGCTCTCAAGGTCAGATATAATAATGGCTAACTAAAATAATACTTAACAGTTTTCTGCTAGACACGGCTTACAATTGAATAAAATAAGTAAAACGTAATAATGCATGACGTTATCAAAGGCACATGTCCCACCGCCGGCGAGTCGACGTATACAAAAGAAATACAACAAGTACTCGCTGACTGTTCACACCGCCGGCCAGTAGTCGCTCGCATATTATGCATCTCATTTGTTTACAAGGAATGTCATATCTCTGTACGTTTCTTGAGCGCGAAAATAGCCGATAGCTGCTCGCTACGCTCCCGCGGTGGGACACCTGCCTAACACCCACAACCCAAGAATAAACATTTATCTGTAATATAAATGTTTGCACCGGAAGGGAATGGAACCCTGTGCGTCATCGAGCGCCCCTGCCACCTATTGTATGGGGCTGTTAATAAGAACCAATATAAAGTCTGTCTTAAAGAAAATAATCATGCAATCTCAATTATGTATTATGCAAATGTTACAATTGTATGCAAATTACACATCCATAATAACATAACTGTTTGTCAATAACTACATTGTACATATGTAGAACACTTTCATATTTTACTAATCATAAATAAATAATCAATCATTTTGTTACTTTTCAGGATGTTGTGAAGGAATTAAAAAGTGGAGCACCATCAAATGTGGATGTTAACTCTTTGATTGACCACACTGAAATCAAGGCAAAACTATCCAAAGCAACACAAGAGAAAGACACATATATGAGCAAATATGAGGTAAGAAATTATGTATTTTTTCCTATTTCCTTTCATACTTTCCTTACTAATTTGACATGTATCAACAGTATCAACAGTGATACTGTTGATAAGATTGCTTACTATTTACTATGACTCTCACTAAAAACATCCCTAAATAATCAGTTATAAAAGAGGAGTAAAAATGGAGGCACTCTTAAATTGATTGACTTTAAGGTAGATCCAAAATGATGAACTTTCCATTGTGGGTCAATGGATCATCAATCAAAGATGCTTTTTTACACACTTGTTTTTAGAGTTTGCAAAACTCAAAGTTGTGTGAAGTTTACTACTTCACACTTGGCCAGTGTGGTGGATAATGCTCTTATCTGCTCTTTATGAGACGAGACCCATGCCATGATGGGTTATGAATATGATGATGAAGATTATATTAGTTAAAGTTATGGAATAAAATTAAGCAATGAATGTTACTTGAATAATGATTGATGTTCTAATGTCATTTGACTTGTTTGTTGAATTTGGTTTTTATTTTTCTAAGCAAGTAATTTTGTCTTATGTTTAACCTCCAGTTGGAGCATAAGGAAAGGGTCAGGCTAACAGAGGAACTCGCAGTCACCCAAGAGTCACTACAAACTACTACCCAGCAAGCGACAGAGGCACTCACAAGGCTAGAAGTCCTCGGGAAATATTTCCAACAAAGAGAAAGCGAGCTTATGAAGTAAATTTTTATCATTTCTATTCAAACTCTATTTCAAGCAAGGCACAATTTCTTAGCCAAAACGAAGGTGATGCAAAAACACAAAACAAAAAAGTTAATTTATTGACCGACTTCAAAAAAGGAGGTTCTCAGTTTGACCTGTATGTATGTATATTTGTGCGAGATTATCTCGCGTTTGGTTGAACCGATTTTGATGCGGTTTTCAGCATAGTATTTTTCAGACTTAGGAGAAGGTTTTAGGCATATTGTCTGGCTGAACCGATTTTGATAAGGTTTTCAGCATCGTATTTATCAGACTTAGGAGAAGGATTTAGGAATACTAACCGCGTAACGCGCTAATTGTATGCGGCATTACTAATGGCATTAAACGTTAAAGCGCTAAATCGAGTGTCGGTTTTTTCGACACATCAAAGAGTTTTTAGCGCCGAATTTAGTGCCCTAAAGATAGAGCGAGACAACACGATATGGTAGAACAAGGATGTACGCCTACTATATTTTGGGCGGGAACGGGACACCGCGAAATTCGAAAATCGGATTATTGAATACGCAGATGTAGCCAAGCGTTCTTAGTGCGTTAAGCTACGCGTAGTTCGACATTAACACTAACATGAACGCATACACAGATGGAGCCGTAGCAATAGAAACACATAAATTTTAGTACTTAAAAGTAATAATAAAATAAATCTTTATTCGAAACTTTTTTCAGGGAAATCAGTACCAAAGAATCACTGTGGCTCAGTAAGCAGGGCGAATCAGCAAGTACCGTGGAAAAGATGGAAGTGTTGCAACAAGAAGCACAGAGATACAAGTAAGTGTCAAGTTTATTCATCAATTCACAATTTTCAACACGCACACTACACATGATATCATACTGAAATGTTTTTGTTTCATTTAACATTTAACTATTTTGCTTTGTCACATGATTCAAAGTAATTGAAATCAAATCAAATCAAAGTAATTGAATCATGTGACGTAATCAGAGATAAGCAAAATGTAATCATGCTTACAGATTACAATTTCTTCTAGTGAATTTTTTCCAAAATATAATCAGCATTATGGGTTATGATTCCATCTAGAGACACGGAAATCGGCTCGTTATGAAATGAACACTGTAACTTGAAGCTAACTTCGTTTTTATACCGAAGGTCATTTTAGGGTTTCTAGTAAAAATTACAATGTGTTAATTATGAGAACATTTCGTCCATCTTTGTACGTAATTAATCGGCTCCCATTCCCAGAGAGAAGTGCGACGCGCTAACCCTAGAGCTGGCGGAGGCGGAGTCGGCGCGTCGTACTGTGGTGAGCGAGGCGGAGGCGCGCGCGCACGCCGCGTGGCTGGAGGCGCGGCGGGTGCGGCGCGACGCCGACGCCGCTAGGGACGAGGCGGCGGCGTTACGACGGAAGCTTGCGTCGATGCAGGCGGACGGGGCTATGTCGCCGCTTAGACGTGAGTACCCGGCTTCGAGGTCTATATCACTTGTATCTGCAACGCCCTAACAGAGTTGGCGGAGACGGAATCGGCGCGTCGTACTGTGGTGAGCGAGGCGGAGGCGCGCAGCGTGACGCCGACGCCGCCAGAGACGAGGCGGCGGCGTTACGACGGAAGCTTGCGTTGTTGCAGGCGGATGGGGCTGTCTCGCCGCTCCGTCGTGAGTACTCAGCTTTTAGGTCTATACCACTTGTATCGAGGGCTAGTATAAGGTTTAACAGGATTGAAATCCTACGTATTTTCTCGGTCGGGTGTGACACACAATGAGTCAGACCAACACATGAAATTATGCCTATAAAATTGAAGGAGGTTCTCAATTTGTATATATGTTTTCAACACACTTGCTCGTAAAGTTGCTATTTTTTCTTTAGTCTTACGCCCGGAATGCGGTTTATTACACACTAGTGCGTTTTACTTTTCATTGCCGCACTAGTGTTTTTCTTATTCCACTTTTTTTTTAATATCCGTAAAGAGGTTGTTACCAAAAGATAAATTTATTATTTTGTAAATAAATAAACTTGTTGTAGTCAAAATCTGATAAGATAAGATTATACTTCATCTAATTATCTATTAAAGCATTTAAAAAATACAATATTTTAAATCATTAATTACCGTAAATACTTATTAGAAATACATAATTTTATTTAGTTTAATATATTGTGGCTGAATGGCGGTGTTCTTTGCCTCTGGACTTAACCTGCGCGCGCATAGTTATTCAACCAAAGATACGGCGCGCGAAAAAATAAACCTCCGCGCCATTTTGTGCAAACATTTGTTCGTTTATAATTTGCTGATTTTGCGCGCGCATAGTTATTCAACCAAAGATACGGCGCGCGAAAAAATAAACCTCCGCGCCATTTTGTGCAAACATTTGTTCGTTTATAATTTGCTGATTTTATACCTAACTAATTGTTTTTTCCTCGCAAGTGTGTTGAAAAACGTCGTATGATACGCGTGTGCTTTGTTCATTACAGTCTTGGCTCTATTACAGCCCTCGCCTTGCGGCTCGGGCTGTGCAATACCGCCTCGACTGTAATGACCAACTTCGCGCACTTGTATCATAATGTACTATTTTTTCTTATGAGTTACCTCCGAACTTCGTATTGGGTGAACCAATTTCGATAATTCTTTCGAAATTCGGAAGCAAATTTCTACCGTCTGGTCCCATAAGAATTTGAGTGACATCTGACGGTCAGTTTTGGAGTTATTCTCCATAATGTTAATTTCATGTGTGTTCCGATTTTGATGATTCTTTTTTGTTCGAAAGGTAGTACCTGTCCTGTAGTCCCTTATTTTGAGCGATATCTGGCGAGTGGTTTTTGAGTTATCTCGACTTTGAATTCTGTTATTTTTTATAAAAAGTATAATATTATCTCTGATCGTGGTTCCCATAGAAGTGGCGTCACCGCTGGAGGCGGAGGGCGCGCTGCCGCCGATGCTGCCGCTGTCGCTGCTGCCGCCGCCCATCCTGCCGCCGCTGCCGCGCCCGCCGCCGCTCGGCCGGCTGCCCTCGCCGCACCCGCCCAGGTACGTACATACCGTTAGGTACGATTCAGACCAACCCGCTCGCATCGGGCCGCATCGGAACGGAGCCGTACGCGTGCCGCGGAAGCCGAACGTATACCGTGGCATCAGCCGAACGCGTCCGCTGCCGCGGTATGCGTACGGCTGCCGCGGTAGCCGTACGCGTGCTGAAGCAGCCGACAACGTCCGCTGGAATCGCTAGTCGCTAGTGAATTCGCTAGTTGCTGCACCGTAATCTCCGTTCGTATTCCACGACGCACGGCCTACCGACTCAGAACGGAAACGACGGCAGCCGATTGGGTGCCGACGGCGCCGTTCGGAGTCGGTCGGGGCCGGTCGGCCGTCGCGACAGCCGAATGTATTCCGTCCGCGATACGTCGCGACGTGTCGCGGGATGCCGACAGAAAAAACTATGCGTTGCATGCACATCTAGAACACTTGGGACACTAATATCTCAATAATATATCTTGATTCCTACATCACGTGTCGTTAATCACAAGCAGGTACAGCGAGCGGCGTTACTCGCCCGAGTCGCGCTACTCGCCCGAGTCGCGGTACTCGCCGGAGTCGCGGTACTCGCCCGAGCCGCGCTACTCGCCCGAGCCCGGGTACCCGCGCGCCTCCCCGCCGTACCCGCCCGCGCGCCGCGAGCGGTACTCGCCGCGGTCGAGACGGCGGTCGCGAGACAGGTATTAATGGTTTTGATTGTGACATTTTCGTCTGTGTAGTTTTTGAACAACGCTGATAGAAGTTTTTTTATTTATTTTTTAATTATGCATGATGTTATTAAATTTAATGTGAACGTATATGGCCAAAGTTAAAGATCTAGTACATTAAACAAGTGGACTTAAATTCTACTCTAGTTCCAGACGTAACAAAACATTGGAAGTATAGTATGTTCATTACTGTTGAATTACAATCATTAACCTCAAAACGCGATAGATGTACACTTACGGTACGTTGCTTGCGACTAATTCTCATCCTACCGAAAAAATTCAATCGTAAAGTAAACGCTATAAAGAATCATTTTTAAAGCCTATATTTCGAACAATGATTTAAATATCTAGATTGAGCGTCGCCCTACAATGAAAACAAAAAAAAACAAGGCAACATTATCAAGCATGTGTGCGTGTAGGCGATGTTTTTCGCGTTCATTTATTGTCTATGTGTGCGTAATCTGTGCGTAATGATATAAAATTGGCTGCCAACTGTTGGCGGCAAATTTTTGACATGTTTTCGGGGATTCGATGTTCCATCTAGATATTTAATACATCTTTGATTTCGAACTAAGTGGTAGGACCACTTAGTTATATTTCAAACTAAGTAGTAGGACCACTTAGTTTGAAATATAGTTAATGACTAATTGATATTAATGTGGGTGGACCTATAACCATGGAATCGCGATGACGCCACCATTTTGCAAACCAACTGCCGACGGAAGCAGTATAGATTTTAAAAACTAGTCATCTATGTGGGAGGGAGGGAAATGCTAATGCATTGGGGGATTGCATGGGATTGCATAAGGGAATTGCATGAAAGTGTACACCATTATACATACGAATTTGCTCGCGAATTGTTGCAAAGAAGATGAATCTCTAATCAGTAATAATGGAGTTCCGCAAAGTAACGCCTAATTCAATGAGGGTAAAAGCGTGTGAATTCGCCGCTAGAGGCGCTAGTGGAGAGTGAGGTCTGTCTGTCAGTGCCACAAACTTATCTGACCCGGTAAGAGGGGCGCTACTGTCTTTGTCTGACAACAGTTTAATATTTGCATTAGTTCCAATTTTGGCCACCGGGTCAGTTAAGTTTGTGGCACCGTCACTTCTCAATTGTCTGAATGTCACTTGTCACTGTTTATAGTCCTACAACGATCTTTTGGCACATGACTGATGTGAGGGTGACAGAGACAGCGCCTTATAGGGAAGGTAAATTGTGAGACGCTGTCTCTGTCACCCTCACATCAGTCATGTGCCAAAAGATCGTTGTAGGACTGTATGTATGGGCGGGCTTTGACAGCTGGACCTCACTCGACAGTGGCGCCAACTAGTGAGCATAAAAACGGCGACCGTCATTAACGAACTTGACATCTGATGTCGGGCAGGTATAGCGAGGGGCGCGGATCGCGCGCGCGCGCGGCCGACACGGAGACGGAGTACAACTCGGACAGCCCGTCGCGCCGCCCGCCACGACGCTCGCGATACGCGCGCGCTAACTCCGGTACGTATGAGAACGATGTACGGTAACACTCTGAACTTAGTGAGTGAGTGAGCGACAAAGTACATTCTAATGCAGCATGCTAATGCAGTGACAAAGTACAGTATGCGTATACGTAACACTCTAAACTTAGTGACTGACTGAGTGACAAAGTACAGTCGAAACTACTGAACGCACGTTCCTTTGAGAGTGTGGTTGTGCAAATAAGAGAGGATTTTAGGGCGATTGATAGAAAGGGGATATAATGAAAAAAAAGTTAATTGCTGATTGACAGCGAGAAATTGAAAATTTGAAATGCCTTAGGTAAAATTTGCTTACAAGCTAAGTTAAACTATGAGCACACGTAATAAAGTTGGGTGTAGTGGGGAGTGGCAATACTCGACGACTTAAGTATACAACATTTGTATTCAGAGCAACATAAAATTAACAATATAAATTATTTTTCAGGTCGTAGCTCCGTATCGACGTGCTCTTCAGAATCAGAGACCGAACGGAAATGAGAGTAACGAAATTATTCGTTTTAGAAATTTAATTTAAATGATCTTGAATGAGGCCAAACATTTTTTTCTTGAGGGTAGTAAAGAATCATGTATTAATATTTAATTACACAATGTTAATACCTACTGGGTAGGTATATAAATAAATGGTATTAATGAATTACACCATTTTATACTTCTTAAATTCGCTTATCCCAATGTGACTAATTCAGAATATATTGTAAGCTAATCCTTGAAGTGGGTTCCGAGCAGTGGCGGCTGGTGGGTCGTCAAACTAGTGGTGCACTTTACTGATTAATGAAGGCCTTGGTGGTCCGGCCACTTTTTACAAACTTTATTTTCAAAAGCTTTGTTATTGTCTTTAATATAGTCTATATTTACGCTCATTTTCACTCAGAAACACTGTCTCACTTAGTAAAAAACAAATCAAAACAATTAAATACTAATTATTACGGACGTAAATAATAAATAAACGCGTCACGAGAGGTCAATTTAATATGGCTGGCCGTTCCCGCGCCGGCCCCGGCGACGAATTTCGTCAAATCAAACCTCGGGCGCTCTCGGTAATCTTCGGATTATCCGTGCGCCGCACGGGATCAGGCTAAATGCTCCGTACATTTTCTATAAACTATCTTTTGTCTCACGCGCCAGGCGTGTTTTCTCGTATCACATAGAAATTGTACCAGCAGTTCCGTGCGCTCGCCGATGCGCACGAGAACTTTTCTTTATAGCGAAAGTAAATCTTAATACTTTAGCAAAGAGTTTAAAATTGTTTCGTCATTATTTTAAACGAGATAAAATAATAATTAGTTTATTTTTAATAGATTAGATAAAATAATAATATATTTTTATAAATAAAATAATAATAGTTTTTAATGTTTTTATTATTTATTCAAATGTGGTGGTTCAGCGCACGAGTGCACTCAAGGGACAGCCGCCACTGGTTCCGAGACTAACTTGGGCAATGCAAGAGCCAAAAGTTATCTTATTGTAAACAAGAGTTATGTCTCTGTAAGTTGTAAGTAGTATTTGCGTCATATTATAGCATCGCCATATAGCTTCAATAAAAATTAGGCATCGACCGCACTGGGAACTCAGTTAAGGGTATTTGTTAATTGTTCGATAGCAATCGTTTATTAATATCTAACTCCTTTGGATGACGAACTTCAAAGTTATGGGTTTAGGAATTTATTCCTTAACCAACCAGTCTCTGTAAAAATTACGCCACAGACGAAGCTCGAAAAAAATTATATAGAGTAATACAATTTCACAACTCAAGCATCTTAGAATTTTGTCCTAAAAATTTCCATCACATTATCTGCTCCAATAATTATTTTGTCATTCCCGATGAATATTGCGACATCGAAGGGTCGACTATTTGACATTGCGAATAGATAATTCGGAGTAAATAATAATATCACTGTTATCGACAAATAAAACAATTTTGTTATTGTAATAATATTTACTTAATATTGAGAGTAAGGGCGATTACGTGAGTTTCCTGTTATCTTGCGTTGTGTCATATCTGTCATCTTATGGTAATAATTGTAACAAAATTAAATAATACGTAACAGAACGAGTATACCAAGATAATGAACAAATAAACGCTGCAGCTTAGCTGCTATATTGCTCCTATTGCATACTATAGCATAGCTTAGGCAAATGCCAGCTTTCTGGTACTGTGATTAAGGTTCATTGTAGATTGGTGGCGAAAATTTAAAATACCTTGAGTAAATTTGCTTACAAGCTAAATTGAACAGTGAGCACAGGTAATAAATTTGTTTTAGCTGGGAGTGGCAATTCCATGTTATACTGGGCAACTCGGGTATAGACTCCTTATTTTTTTAAGTTGTCGTGTCTCAAATCATCAAATACGCGCAGAATTCATATTAATAACGCCATCTAAAGCAGCAGTTCTTAAAATACTTAATGCTTAACCCTTCCATAAACTTCACTACGTTATTAGTAAAAAAAACTTTAAACTACCTATATGAAAAAAATCTGAAGAGTGAGCACGTGACACGTACAATGCCTCAATATTTCTGGGAAGTAAGTACATGTAAATTCTACTATTGTTTTTTAGCGGAATCTCTAAAAAGTATTTCGCGGCATCAGGATTTCCTAAAGTGGGTGAAAAAAGAATTATATGTAGAGAAAAAGTGTTCAACTTATGCGTGCAAGTCGGTGGACTCCTTTGATATATAGAACTCCCAACGATTTCAGCAATACGGCAAGTATGACTTACCCTCGGCCATTTTATTGTAGGTACTATTTGAGACGTTTTCAAGTTTGTATTATGAATACATGAACTTTCAGTAAAATGCGCTTTAGTTCGAAGTTTTTACTTTCGTGACATGGTCACATAATTCCATCTCAGTTTCAATTTTATATGTGGTTATACTGTACCTGAATTTATTGATTTATCGACTCTAATATGTTTGATTTAGAAATGTTACTATTTATTTTCTTACTAACAATTCTCTGTAGCACGTTTTTCTGGTAATCGTACTTGCCCTTGCAATAAATAACATTTTTATTTTTATATGTATGAAAGATGCGTTTGGCTTCGGCAATTATAAATGGCAATAACATCGATATGGTATAAATAATTTTTTTAATTAATAATTGTTAGAAATAAACAATATTGTCGAGTATTGACTTAGATGAAACATCTAGTTAATAAATATTATATAATGTCCATGGAAACAATGCATGGGATCAATTCCAATTGATAAAGTTGACCTCAATCAAGAGGTTACAATAAAACTTTGTTAGAATATCCTGTTAAGTATTACTTATTTACTGCCATTTTACGTCGACGCTAGTCATAATAAATCTAATCTCTTTTAGAATACCTACCTAGTTATTCATCTACTAAGTTCAGTCCAAATCGTAAGTAAAAATTCTATTATATCTTTCGCATTTAAAGTCATTTGGGAGATCCACTATTGTAAAAAATAACTAGTAATAATTAATATTTACTTAAAATATGTATATCCTATGTATCTTGTTATATTTGTATGGTAAAAATAAGTTTTAGTTTCTGTCCATTGTTTTTTATAACGCAATAAACTCTGATTACTAACATTAAGTTTAATTAGTATAGAAAGTTATGTTAAATCTATCTTAATATAAAATGAGGTTTGTGACTAGCTTCTAATATGAGCAACGTTCATTGATTTGAAAGCTTCTTATACAAAGATAATTATGTCTCACTTATATGCTTAAACTATTAAAATATTTTATGGTATCTGACTTTTTCGTAAATAAAAATGTACTTCGAACTTCTTTCATTTCGAGTTATAATTAGCGTCGTAAAATGGCCTTGTATTACTTACAATTATCACAATAAACAACGAGCAATAAAACTGAATTGTACTTATAAATACATACACGGTCTGTTAATAAGCTTGGTTCATTCACATTTATTTATTAAAATATAACACAAACATTATTGTTCACTTATTAGACGGTTATTGTATTATAATAATGTTAGGTACGATTTGAAATAAATAATTTTTATTCTAATTGATTTCTTTTATTTTATTAATTAATCCTTATTGTAGTTATATGCACAAGGATGGATAGATGGAAGGAGGAATACTTCCTTCTATTTGGATACTTACATATTTCTACGATAAGTTGGTACTATTGCTTACCTACTATAATAATAATGTTAGCGACGATTGTCATAAAAAATGTGTATCTAGTACGATTACAAAAATAGGTTTTTTTTATTTTTTAGATAGACAAATAATCAAACTAAATGGTCTCTGGCAATATGTAACTTGAATTTTTCAGGATACTTTACGTAATATATTTTTACTACATATTTTAATGTTTAACAGAAGGCACTCCCCATTGGAAAGACTGAGTTATTTTTATAGGTACCGATAAAGAAATTCTAAAGGTGGGTTCCCACGGCCCGTGTTATTACAGGCCAGGCCGGATCACGCCACGCCAGTGGATGCCTGTGCAGGCCTGTTGCGTCTCGTGCCGAGCCATTCGACGTCAGGCGACCACAGGCCTCATCGGATGCGACTGTTCCCACGGCCTGTAGGCCTGCCCAGGCGCGATCTGGCCTGCGAAAAGACAGGCCGTGGGAACCCGGCTTAAGAATGGGTTTATCTCCCCTTAAGGTGATTATCTTAAGTTATCCTTGCAGTCAAAATCGTCGTGAAATCAGTAAATTTAGAAAGGGAATTTTGATTATGTGTAAGTAAAACATTAATTAACTCTTTACTTATAAATATTTTTATTGCATGCTCAACAAAAACCTACCTACGACTAGTAGGTACAAATCTCTCGAATTATAAATTATAATCAAGGTTCTACATTCCACGGCACGTAGCTTCCAGGCTCGGGAGTAGATAGCTGAAAAAGATAATTTAAAAAGTATAAAAACGTGTGCCAGCCTTACATGCGATTATAGCCAATAAACAGTCATTTAAGAGGAAGTTTTATTTTATAATAGGTACGTTCGATAATGTTGAGTTAATTTTAGGTCACTACGATTGTCATACCAATTATTAGTAGGTACTTTTTTGTAAACGAGGTTGCTTTATATCTTTTGCAATATACCTACCCTTTCTCTATTCATACAACAAAACGAAAAAATATGCATCGAGTAGGAACTTATGCAATATTTCCATGAGTAGGTAGTATCAGAAATGGGAAAACTGTACTTAATCATGATTAAACAATGTACATCTGAGGGATCGGAATACCCCCGCGAACGCTCTACGAGAACAGGTAAGTAGCTAGGGCGTTCTCGTTCATAATGCAATCTCAAGTTATATGCAACTTAAATTTTAAAATCTGTACCTTTTTAGTGATTTGATCTTCACACGCCATACGTATCCTGGCAGCAGTGGCCGGCGCATCGAGACGGAAGTTCAGAGACACGCCCGCGTCCGCTCTCGCTGCCCGAATGGCTTCTTTGATAGCAAAGAACACCGAACTTGCCAAAAACAAAGGAGGCTCCCCCACGGCCTGCAATCAACAACATTAGTAGGTAAGCTTCTTCGATATTACAAAGTTTCGTAATTGTAGGCAGGAAAAAACCGTGGCTTAGGGATGTTTATTTATGTCGACACTCCTATTTTGGTATAGCTATAATAAATTGATAAACTATCTTCTACTGATAACAGCTGCAGCAATGCGTTATGCGGCATAAATAGTGCACTATAAGTGATACAAATGCGCAACCTACTTTGTCTTAATTATCTCAATGAAATACTCGTTGTTCAAAAAGTTATCTACATACCTTCGAGGAATATACTGCTCGTGGATTCGGAGCACCTTTTAGCAAAGATACATTAAACTCTTGTGGGATATCTCCAAATCCAGGTATTTTGTAAGCTCCTGGCCCACGAGAATACAAGGTTCCAGTTGGAGAATAAATCATTTCTTCCATTGTAAATAATCCATATCCTTGAATAAAAGCTCCTTCGATTTGCCCGATATCTATGGCTGGATTTATACTGTCTCCTAAATCCATTACTATATCTGTTCTTATAACTTGATGATCGCCACTCAGACAATCGATTTCTACCTCTGTACATCCCACACCATAAGTGTAGTAATTGAATGCCATTCCTGAATTTGTTTTAAAGTCATAGCCAATATCTGGTGTCCTATAAAATCCTGTGGCAGATAAACTCACTCTAGCTACATACGCAGCCGATACCCAATCCTCCCATTTACCGTTAGGGTTTTTGTCTTTAAATGGCTGAAGTCGTTTCATTATTTTCTGACATGCTTCCAGTACAGCCATTCCATTGAGGTCTGAACCGGCACTTGCTGCCGTAGCAGAAGTATTAGGTACTTTATCAGTTGCCGTTTCGCTTACATGAATTTTCGAAATGTCTATCCCAAGAACTCGCGATGCTACTTGTACCATTTTTGTATGTAGACCTTGACCCATCTCAGTACCACCATGAGATAAAAGGACTGATCCGTCGACATACACTATTAGTAAAGCGCCCGATTGATTCAATAATTTTTCTGTGAAAGCTATGCCGAACATGGTCGGAACGATCGCTATACCCCGCTTCCTCCAACGATGTTGCCTGAAATAAAGAAACAAAGTTATTCGTAGGTAGGTACGCATCAAATATTCATTGCATTTTGAGTTGAGTATGTACTTCTACATTTCTCTTATTTATTGGTAGGTTATATCACAGTAGGGATAAAAAACTTTGAATAAAATTAGCATCTACTTAAAATTCAACCTTTATAAATGACTAGTAAATCCGCCCTCGCTTCGCTTCGGGGAACCAGTCCCTTCAAAAATCTCTATAAATTTTAACAAATTATGTTATTCCAATGTCTAAGCTATATTACTGCAAAGTTTCATGAAAATCCCTTCAGTAGTTTTTGCGTGAAAGAGCAACAAACACACACACACACTCACTCACTCACTCACATACATCCTTACAAACTTTCGCATTTATAATATTAATAGGAAGTAGGATAGTAGGATAGGATGTACGTAAATAACAAAAAAAAAACATACTTATTAAAAAGTTTTATGCTTGAACTTCTTTCCGCTAAATTACTTTTCTGTACACATTCATCCCAACATCTCTGAAGCGTGCAGTTAGTAAGAACTTGTCCATAATGAGTTACTGTATTTTCTGTGAACAAATTCAGTTTACATATTTCTATAGGATCCTTCCCCAACTTACAGGACAGGTCTCTTATCATATTTTCAGCTCCAAACATTCCCTGAGGTCCTCCAAAGCCTCTAAAGGCAGTGTTTGAGGGTAAATTGGTTTTACATACATGACCAGTCACTTCAACATTGGGAATGTGGTAGGCATTTTCGAAATGAAACATAGCTCTCTCCATTACCTGTAAAATTAAATTAGTTACTCATTGAAGCAAAGAACCTCAGAAGTAGGTAAATATTTGGGTAATTAATTTAGTAGCTAAGCTTTACTTACTGGCCCCGAGAGATCTATGGAGTATCCGCCATTATTGTATAGATTCACTTTTGCTGCCATTATTTTTCCTTCTTTCGTAGCTGCCACCTTATAATTCATTAAAAACGGATGCCTGGTTCCTGTCATCATCATATCTTCATCCCGGTCTAACATACATCGAACTGGTCTTTGCAATCTATGAGCAGCCAAAGCCACCGGCAATGATATCAAAATTCCACGAGATTCTTTCCCACCAAAACCTCCTCCGAGACGCTTAACTCGCGCTACGATTCTATTTATTGGTATGTGCAATATGTGACTGACCAATTTCTGAAATAAGTTTAAGTACATTAGAATTAAATAAACTTTCGTTCTGAAAACTTTTTTTAAGCCTGTCATATTAACTACACAACTTAAAAACTATAATATACGAGTATACGTTTATTAAGTGTGGTAAAGATGGTAATAACACAAATACCATAATATTAACAGTGTTTGGGATTATACTTACAGCTATTTCTGAAGGATGTTGAGAAGAACAAAATATTTCCAATTCATCGTCTTCTTTCTTTGGAATTGCAAATGATGCATGTGTTTCTAAATAAAAGTGTTCTTGACCTCCAATTCTGTATTCTCCTTCTATAATTATATTATTACTATCTTCAAATGCTGTTTTTACATCCCCTCTTTTTATCGTTTTTGGATACTGCTTGTAAAAAGAGTTGTGTTTGATTGCATCTTCAATGGTTACTATGACAGGCTGTAATTCCTCATATTCTACTTTCACACTACGAGCTGCTGCTTGGGCAGTTGCTTGGTCTTGCGCTACTATTACTCCTATTGTTTGTCCTTGACTAATGACTTTCTCGCTGGCAAATAATTCTTCATCGTGGAAAATTGGCCCAATCAGATTTTGTTCTGGTGTGAGATCTTTGGCTGAAAAGAATGCTTCAACTCCTGGGAGTTGTAGGGCTTTTTGTGGATCAATAGATAATATTTTAGCATGTGCTTTTGTGCTTAAAACAAAAGCTAAATACAGTTCACCTTCTGCAAATGGCATATCATCGCAATATATTGCTTCACCCGTCGCTTGTTTATATGCGGATCTGTGAGTAATTGGTCTACCGACGGAGTCACTTTTTAATTGTTTGTCTCCAATCAAATCAAAGTATTGAGAACTTTTTGGCATAGATCCATGAAATTGCTCTGCTCCACTAATGTTGTACTGTTGCACAAGATCCTCATGTAGGTAATCTTTTGACATATCCTTACTAATTGCTAAATAAGCTTTGAAGAATAAACTCATAGTCAAAGCTCGTCTGAATTGAATGTTACCACCCGGCGCTGAAGGATCTAAGGGTAAATCATTCATCAAGTTTGTGTAAGTTTTCTCTAACATCTCTTCATCCCATTTTGTTCCTTCTAATAATTTACTAGCTTTTGTGGCTATTTTTGTGACGGGGGCCATACCGCCAAAAGCCAGTACTATATGTTTTATAACATTTGTATTATTATTGAATTCAACATTTATTGCAGCAGTGACAATGGAAATATCGTCTTCTCGGCGTTTGGCCTGTTTATAAGCCTTTATATATTGATATTTTCTCGAATAAGGTATTTCTATTGACACCAGAATTTCATCTAGTCTAACAACGTTTTTTCGATAACCAGTAAAGAAAGTTTCATCCATGAACACAAAACGATGACCTCCTTCCTTGCTAAGGAGATTAAGTTTTACCTTTAACGACATCAGAATTGGACTTAAATCTGAGATGGGACTTCCTGTCATTATATTTCCACCCAATGCTGCTACATTTCTTATTTGTTTTCCCGCAAACCAATTAAACATATCTATTATAGTTGTTAAGGCTCGCGTTTTGTATTTCGGAAGAATATTGATGTATTTTCTAAAAGTGTTTTCCATATCCGTTAGTGTTACTGCTGCGCCCACAACTAAACCAGTTTCATTTTCAGTAATACAATTTAATTCTGGTACACAATTGGGCATAACAATTACAGGATAAATACAATGTTTAAATTTTATCTCTACACCGACCTCTGTATTTCCGACGACAATTTTTGCATTAGGATGCAGATTTTTTAATTCTAACATGGCATCTAGATCTGTAGGTCTATGCCAAACTGTCCTTTTACCACGAAATATTAGGAATTGATCATCATATTTAGAGGACAATTTTAATTCAGGTGGAAATATCGGCTCTTGTGTTGCGTCATATGGCAAAAAGGAGGACTTATCGAAAATATGCTCTGTTTCACTTTGATTCTCATTGTTATCCTTCTTTAATTTGCAACAATCCTTTCCCATAGCGCACCCAATACTGCCTCCGTTGGAGCCATTTATATTTCCATTTTTGACATCATTTGTGACGCGTTGTGACTCCCAGTCTTCAATAAATGTTTTATAACCCTCTATGATAGCTCGATAACCGGTGCATCGGCATAAGTTCCCTTGAAAGGCAACTTCCAAATCATCATATTTTATTTTCGGGCAACTTCTAATTAAACTGTACATAGACATAACGATGCCTGGAGTGCAAAAGCCACACTGAGATCCGTGTGCTTTGGCAATCCTTTCTTGGACTGGATGTAGCCTTGTTTTAGTTGATCCGATGCCTTCAACGGTAGTGACTGCTAACCCATGCATTGCGCAGACGGGTGCCAGACAAGCGTTCACTGCTAGATGACTGTAAAATTGAATTAAGGAATATTTGTCTTTGAATCAATCTTGAATCAATTGTTTACATTTGTAAACGTAAAGAATGAGTTTAAGGTTGTATAGAACTTAGTAAATAAATTGATCATACAAATCATCATCATAGATCTAGCTCATTCTCATAAATATCAAATAATTTCGATCGATACCTCGGTATAGAAAAAATTATACCTTTATGAAAAGAAAAAAGGTTGTCTGTGTAACGGTTGGATCGGTTTTAATAGGACTCTCACTGGAAAATGGTAAGGTTACATTTAGAACATACTTATGCCTAATATGTAACTTCATAATGCTTCCACGCGAACAAACTCTCAGACACACCTACAGACAAAGTTTCAAAGGATACACTACTTTATTTTCTTTCCTATTGTATTTTGAGACCATGACGGTGCAAGCGCCGCACCCGCCCTCCGCGCAGCCTAGCTTCGTCCCGGTGAGGCGCAGCTTCTTGCGGAGATACCACAACAACGTCCATTCTGGGTCTGGAGACGGTTCTATCACCTACAATATCAAATATAAAAAAGATGAAGTCAAAGTTATGGCTAGGCTAACTCCGTTGTCATGATATGATTATTTTGACTGTAGGTATTCTAGCAGAAAATCCGCCCTAGCTTCGCTTTGGAATACTTATACCTTTACACACCTAAGTGCTTGCCTGTTAGACGTGGATTACGAATCTGACATAAGTTATTTTATTTTTATTAATGATCTATGATAATGTGCAAAACCTCTGTGATGTGTGGTGTGTCTGATGATAATGTGCAGACCGCACCCTAATCGGAATCGAAAGCGGTTAGTTTAACATGATTAACGCATTTTTATTTTACGTAGGTAGGTGTCAATGTGACCCTGCGTTCAACCAATGTCAGCGTTGATCATCAACGGTCGAACAGTAAGTCGAGCTTTAGTGTTTCATAATTAAACATTGAGATACTCTGACGACACAATGAATTAATAAGGTTACGTCTAGAAGCGACTATCAATAATGGACTTTAATCTATCTATATGACTAAAATAACCAGAAGCAAGGGTCAACACATATACGTCATAATATCTTGTCGTCCTCCGAGTTAAGTATGTACCTAGTAACAATAAGGACTAGATATTATAATATGTTTTTGTGAAAATATTTTTCACGTCCAGCTGTTTCTTACAGTTTTAAACTATTCGTGTAACTGGGTCGAAATAGATACCTATCGGCACAAAACAAATCAAAATCGTGAGTACCAGCTGAAAATATTGAATCCGCAATAACAGTGTACCTACCAAATAAAAACCTTAATATTATGTTATTTAGGTACGTTATCAACTTTAGTTTGGCAGTCATTTTAATATTTTAATTTACTTAACCATTTACTGGACCAGATGAGATACCAGTTGAAGTGTGGAAGATATTACAAGAGGATGGATGGAAGTGGTTGGTTTTATTCTTCAATAAATTGTTGCGGGAGGAGACTATCCCGGATGAATGGTGCAACAGCTTGCTGGTGCCCATCTTTAAAAATAAGGGTGATCTGCTAGATTGCAATAATTATAGAGGAATAAAACTAATATCACCTACGATGAAAGTGTGGGAAAAAGTGATAGAAAGACGAATAAGAGAGGAGTGTGAAATTTTACAAAACCAGTTCGGTTTTATGCCTGGTCGAGGAACAACGGATGCCATATTTGCGGTTCGCTTGTTATGCGAGAAATACAGGGAGGCTAACAAAAACTTGCACATGGTGTTCGTTGACCTCGAAAAGGCATACGACCGGATACCTCGTGTTTTGTTGTGGTGGGCCCTTAAGGAGAAAGGAATAGCAGGGAAGTACCTGCAGTTGATCCGAGCGATGTACCGTCAATGTAGCACTAAAGTGAGGTCTGCGGCGTGTACGACTGCTAGTTTCGATGTCACGGTGGGGCTGCACCAGGGATCAGCGCTGAGCCCGTATCTCTTTACGTTGATCATTGACGCCTTAACATGGGACATCCAAGAGGAAGCTCCTTGGTGCATGCTGTTTGCCGATGACATCGTAGGTACTAGTAGCCGATGATGCCCCCGGGCTTCAGAGCAGATTGGAAAAATGGCGACAGAGACTAGAGAGTGTTGGCCTAAAAGTGAGCAGAACCAAAACTGAACACATGTTTTGCGACTTTGGTGGTCTCTCTGGTCTTGAGCCTATAGTTATTATTCTCGATGGTATGACTTTACCAGTCTGGTCTGATTTCCGGTACCTGGGGTCACTTGTGCAGAAGGAGGGGGACATTGACCAGGAGGTTACACATCGGATCAACGCAGGTTGGATGTAATGGCGGCAGGGCACAGGTACGATTTGTGACCCACAGATGCCCCTCAAATTGAAGGGGAAAATTTACAAATCTGTTATAAGACCTGCCGTAATGTATGGATCGGAATGCTGGGCTACAAAGAAGACGGATGAAAGACGATTGCATGTTGCGGAGATGAAAATGTTGGGGTGGATGTGTGGAGTAACGAGAATGGATAAAGTAAGGAATGAGTATGTTAGAGGAAGTCTGAAAATAGCACCAATAACAGATAAATTGAAAGGGGGCCGAATGTCGTGGTATGGGCATGTGATGAGGCGAGAGGAAACACATGTGACAAGAAGAATGATGGATATGAATGTGAATGGACGAAGAGGAAGAGGACGACCAAAGAAAAGATGGATGGATTGTGTGAAAGAGGACATGAACGATAAAGGAGTGAGCGTGAAAGTGACGGCTAATAGGGAAGAATGGAAGAGAAAAACATATTGTGCCGACCCCAAATAAAATTGGGAAATGGGCAGGAGGATGCTGACACTAGATTTAAGATTCTTTTTCTAAAATTATTTCTGTCATAGGCTCATAGGTATATGAAACTTACCTGAAATGAACTTAATATTTTACATCCTTTGAACTTCAGAAGTTTTTCTAAGAGTCCCTAAATCCTTATCCATATTTCAAGTTTTCATGCATAGTTAGACCAAGTCTGAAGTTTCCCATATCACAGCCATTAGGATACTATATGTATTAAGTACCTCAATGATCACAGCCCATACCTACTACTTCTTAAGTGCGCGGCCAATGATTTTTATACACCGAATGTCAAAGTTCTTAGTAACTTGATGTAGTAGGTAGATACCAGGTATTCCAGGCCGTTTTCTATGTGAAGTAAATTTCACTTTCTCAATCTTAGCAGTTTAGTTTAGACATTTGTACAAAATGTGATACAAAAGGCGGTCTTATCGCTAAAAAGCGATTTCTTCCAGACAACCTTAGGGTAAGCAGTAAAAGACAGTGAGTATAGTTAATAGGGGGCAGGGTGTACCGAACTAAAAAGATTTATAACTAATCAAGATTAAGATGACATAAAATTAACAGTGGATAATAATAATGGAAAATTAAATAATCGTGTTTGAATAGTAAATAAATGGCAGCATGAGGTAACTGAGCGATAGCGAAAAGTAAGAAGGGTTGAAGGAAGTCAGAAGAGTCCTACTGACAGAGTTGTAAACATTGATTTTAATTGCTTGTTACCACGTTAAGTACTTATTTGTTTTCTGTATTTGAAATTTTTGCGCGCACCCCCTTTGACAACCTCCTGCCTTTATAAATAAAGGCACATACTTACTACCAACCCAGTTTGCCTTGCCTTAGGGATAATTCGCCACTGAGTTACATTCAAAATACACAAACAATATGTAGGTAATGCGGAATGTTTAATTTTCAGCGTTCCTTTATAAATAAAGCAGATAAAAAAAACTTCTTTTTTATTTGCGTGCGGACATTTTTAACCCTATTTTCTGTAACAACGTAGAACTATCGAAAATAAACGAGGACAATATAGTTTACGACTAACGTTGTTCATAAACCAAGAAATAGTACATTATGATACAAGTGCGCGAAGTTGGTCATTACAGTCGAGGCGGTATTGCACAGCCCGAGCCGCAAGGCGAGGGCTGTAATAGAGCCAAGACTGTAATGAACAAAGCACACGCGTATCATACGACGTTTTTCAACACACTTGCGAGGAAAAAAACAATTAGGTATCGACATTTTTCAGTCACAAATCAGCAAATTATAAACGAACAAATGTTTGCACAAAATGGCGCGGAGGTTTATTTTTTTGCGCGCCGTATCTTTGGTTGAATAACTATACGCGCGCAGGCGCGCAGGTTAAGTCCAGAGACAAAGAACACCGCCATTCAGCCACAATATATTAAACTAAATAATTATGTATTTCTAATAGGAATTTACGGTAATTAATGATTTAAAATATTGTATTTTTTAAATGCTTTAATAGATAATTAGATGAAGTATAATCTTATCTTATCAGATTTTGACTAAGTACAACAAGTTTATTTATTTACAAAATAATAAATCTTTCGGTAACAACCTCTTTACGGATATTAAAAAAAAAAAGTGGAATAAGAAAAACACTAGTGCGGCAATGAAAAGTAAAACGCACTAGTGTGTAATAAACCGCATTCCGGGCGTAAGACTAAAGAAAAAATAGCAACTTTACGAGCAAGTGTGTTGAAAACACGTTTTTAAAACTGGATCGATAAATAAACTCACACTCCTGGAAGGTCATTTTCTGTTTAGCATAGAAAACATGTTAGGATTATTGTTTGATCACGACTTATTCAAATATTAGGTATGTAGGTATGTACCTACGTACCTACTTACTACAAAACAAACACAATAGGTAATATGATATTTCAACAAGTGATTAGTATGAAAATGTAATGAATAAAATTATAAGACTCATTCCGTTTGAATTCGATCTGGAATTCGTTATAATTGCTTAACACACAAATGCCAGCGTTCCGATAATGCGCTTATTAAGATTGACGGCGTTATCTAAAAACTAAAAATGTCCTCAGTTAATTTTTCTGACAAGCTAAATTGAATTATGAGCACAGGTAATAAGTTTGGTTTTGGCGGAGAGTGGCAATTCCATAAATTATGTTCGACGACTTAGCTAAAACTGATATAATATTATATTTCCTATCGCGTCGCTTACTTATAACATTTTCATAACTGTATACTTGTAGTAGATACTACTCTGAACCTATTATAGCTAACAATGCAACTATCCACTTATAGGACGTCGCTGTGGTTTCCCGCTAATTCCAGAAGACTAATTTGGGATACTCCGCGCAAGGGGTTCGTTGACCTATCTTTAAACTCCCCTACAGCTGCTGCTGTTCTCAATAGATCCATAATAAATAAATAGATAGTTAACAAGTAGGAATCTAAACCTTTCTATGAGTCCCTCTCGGAAACTGCAGGAGGGATTCTTTAAATTGTCATGTATATTTTTTATTTATAAACAGATTGAAATAGAAGAAACAGCTTACCCTAATACCCTACAAATAATCCACGCCACTCATCACTTATCCATATTGCAATAGCCTGTTTGGAACGGGGTTCAGTAACGTAGGTTTTGTGGTTAACAATAATAATAATCTTTGATTATGGAGGTTCTGTTGAGGTTTTCCTTATCTCATTCAGGGATAAATTGTTATCGTTGTCGATGATTTTTTTAGTTTCCGGGATGCTCGGTCTCTGTCCTTACAATAGCATGTCTTCTGAATCGAGTTCGGGATAGGTTCTGACTCCCTCCCCTCTCCAACAGTTATAATTTGTACTTGATAATTTTGCATACTTTTTTCATTGCGTGTGGAATTCTACAGAATTCTAGTAGGTGTTTGGTTACTTACTCCACTTTAAGCAAATAAAGCTCAAGTTTCAATGACGAAGAATAAAAATTGTTTACGCAAGTAAAAAAGAGCAGCGGTGCATCGATTTGCGCGGCAGATTTAATTCGGTATACTTAGATACTTATTCTACATTTTGATTTGTTGACGGTAGGCGATAAACATATATGAACTAAAAATTAATTCACGGTGCCCTTATTACTATGTAAAATTCAAAATGCTCGATAACATTTTGCACTGAAAATTCTAAGAACGCCGCTGTTTTTTCTGCGTATATTGATTGGCCCTAACCTATCAGATTTCCGTGAAAAATACTTAATAGGTATCTCACATAGAAATTTAAGGGACTAGGTACACGCAGCAATCAGAAAAAGCATTCGTTGACTCTTCAATATTGTGGACAAATACCTACGTATTGTTCATGGTAAATAACCAAAACACTGAAGCTAATTTTGTCTGAGCACTGCAGGTGTGGTATACGCAGCAACCGTCCCGTACCGAATAATCATTTCACGGTTGTCAGGTACTCAACTAGGTAAATAAATCATATCAACAAGCTCAAGTACCGTCGTAGTATCGTAAAACCTGAGCGCAAATGTCTTATCAGTTGTACTATCTCTTCTAATACCTATTATGCGAAAGTAAATCTGTACCACTGATTTAGGTGAAATGTGATATGGATGTTTTGGGACATAACACATAAGGTATTTTATCTCAATATTACATTCGTTACGTTACGTTATGTTGGGATTATTTTACTTAACGATAGATATCTTGCCGTTATGGTAATACGAGTAATGTCGCCTCTACACGTTAGCCAACATGTTGGCGAAGGTTATGGCCAATAGGTAATGGCCATCGTGTAGAGGGGGTGTTTGTGATTACTTTGGTAGGTATTGGGCCGTTGGCCCACAACTCGGCGCAAGATCCGTGAGGTGTCGGTTTTTCAACGCGGATCAAAGGGTTGTGGCGTGATTGTGGCACAGTTATCGGCGCAGCAGGGTTGGATTTCGTAGTATAATTATGCTATTTGTACCATTATTTTATGATGTGTAGTATGTAGTATCGTAAGGTCATTATACTACGCGAAAATACCATAATTTTACCAAAGAGGGTCCTTTTATTTTTTTGTTAATAATTATCCTACAGTATCAGATTTTTAATTTTTTGTAACAAATATTATGGCAATACCAAACCAAGCAATGGCGGTGATTCCCCACTGGGGAATCCCATCTTGCTAATGCTAAAGACGAAATTCCAATCGACGAATTATGTGAGAGTGACGTCCAATTGCCTCAATTTGACTGAGTCGAGTTCTGTTAATTTGTAAGTAGAGTCTGGCTATCCAAAGCTGAACCAAGCAAAGCGCGTTATATTTTAAAAATAAACATATATAACACAGAATATACCAGGAAAAAGGTTTGATGCTTTTTAAAATTTATAAAAAGCAAAATACAATCGGAAGTAGGAACTAATTAATAAGCATGATATTGGCAATGAGGAAAGAGTGTATGAAAATCATTTTAGTAAATCACCCCGACAAAAAATACGATTGGTACTAGTCAAAAAAGATAATTTTTGAATTTTTGACTTTATCCATCTTCAAAAAGGATCAAAGTGTCTAAGCTAAGAAGCCATGTTGATGTTGATTGTTGACATTTTGTCACAGTGTGGCCGCTACAAAAAACATTGGCTTTGGTTAACCAAACTCTACCCAAGTAGGTATAATAAATCATTTGTAATTATCAAAAGATTTCTATTAAATCCCAGACAAAAACACAAAAGAAGAAACGTAGTATAAATTTTGGAAAAGTAGTATAATTTTAATTTCCATAGACAATAATTTTCTGAAGCTCTGAATCCAACCCTGCGGCGCAGCGTCCACACGTTGGCCACGATTTCAGTTAGAAACGAGCGCCCACGCTGAGCGCACGCACTTTATTCACACGTCGATATCTAAATTATGTCTACAATATGGCCACTATGAGTAATATAGATGTATAATAATGTGTATTATAATGAAATAAATGTGTATAATAATTTTTATAAACATTTTTATTGTATTGTATGCTGAGAATAATTAAACCGCAGCAGCCGTTAGAACCTCAATATTCATTTTAAGAAAATATTAATATCATCCGCACATTGGCCCGAACCGACGCAGACTGATCGACCTTCCAACGTGTGGACGCCGTCACAATCTCTTGGCAATCATCTTCGCCACAACATTGGCCAACATGTTGGCTATCGTGTAGAGGCGCCATCGAAGTCACGAGCAAAAACTAGTAGTTATGTTAATATTCTACGTTGAGCGTAGTCTTGGGCAAAGCTCTGGATCAAGGGATATGATCATTGTCTTGTTTATTACAGTTGTAAGTATACTTGAAAGATAGATACATCTTTCAAGAATTGAAATTAAACCGTAAGCATCACGATCATAATTGAATGCTTTCGTTTAAGTTGGTCCGCTGTCGGGGCGTTATACCTAAAGTGCGCAGTCAGTAATTCTCACGGTACGATACCTACTTAAACAATCTTCTTTAACTCTCCGTTGCCGGCAAGTACTTAAATGACTCACGAACGGGATCCTTCTTACGACTTACTAATTTGCTTAAGCATTTTCAAGTGTATAAAAAATGAGAGAAGCCAATGATCTCTATTCTCTCAATATGGTAAGGATACGAGAGTAACATCTGTTACACATCAGTTTAATATTCAGTCCATAGGAGTAGCGCCATAATACCTAGAGTAGATTATTAAGAAAATTCAACATAAAAAATAACTCATTCAAAATACCTATTGAGCTTAGAATTCGCTAATTAAAATGCAACTAACAACAAATTAGTTAAATGTTAGGTACATGTTCTACAAAAAGTCAAATTTCTATAGTTTTCTTATATTTTAGTTAAGCCTTAATCTCAATTTTATGAAATAAATAATCCGTACTAATATCCGTACTTCCGTACTATAATATTATAAATGTGAAAGTGTGTTTGTTTGTTTGTGACGCTTTCACGTATATATATATGGCTTTCACGTATGTATATATATACGTATATGGTATGGTTTATGTGTGTGGGGATAGTTAGGGGTGTGGACAGCGACGTAAGCTAAGCTTTTTACCGCGGAAAAACATCTCATTCCCATGGGAAGATCGATATTTTGTTAGTTGCTAGATATTTAGTTCCGAATGTTGTTAATAGATGGCGTTAGTTCATTTGCAATTTGCAAGTTTTTAATCACGCTATCTAATACTACATATAATTTACTTAAGCCATACGCAAACGTTATATTTGATGTTCCAGATCATAATTATAGGCTAATTTTTAGCCGAGATTCCTACGGGAACGGGACCTACGCGTCTGTTACCTACGCCTACGGGTCCCGAAGCGAAGCGCGGGCGGTTCTCTAGTTATTATATTTTGTTGAAGAGAAAGTAATTTTTCTGGAAACAAAGTTGGTCCCAAAACGTTTCCGTTATTCAGACAGTACTTAAGTTCTGTCTAAAACCAGTTTCAAAACGAAAGGGTCAATGAATTTATTATTCTGATTTTTTTATCGCCTGACTGGCCTAAGGTGCATAAATAATACTTATTAAATTTAAAAACATTAATCATAATATTATTGTAACAGATCAATCGATTTATAAATGCAATCTGGGTCGTTTTGTCGATTTGTCTGTGTTTATACGCTTGTCCATCAATTTCATTAATGGCTTGACAGACTTAGATGTGGTTTTCACTGCCTTACTTATCCATTGTTGTAACTTCAGTTACTGTTGTTTATTTTAATTTTTATTTAAAAATGAAAACATGTGCCGAGGAACTAACTTCTCAAAAGAAAGTTCTTTCACCATTTCTTCTAAATATTAAAGCTACTTTGCGAAATGTTTGTAGGTTACGTTGTATGTAAATGCAAAAAAAAAGGATTTTCGTAAGAGTATTGTAAAATTATCATTATCCACACGGTTAAATTATTTCAAATTTTAATTGAAGATCGGGGTAACATTTAGGTACTTATTATTCGTAATTTAAAAAATATTCCAATTAATTCGTAATTTAAAAAGTTTATACATATTCGAATGTACAAAATTAAATATCCCGAAGCGAAGTGAAGTACCTAAGTAGCTAATAAATGTAGCTATTAATGCAATAAAATTATTATAAATTATTCGCATACTTAGTAAAAAATAATTCATTATAATTATTATTAATTTTAAATTATCAACAAGATATTTCTGTGTTTCATAATATTTTAAAATCATTTCATTAGTTAGGCAGGACAGCATGTTATCAATATTGATCGTTAAAAGAGCAGTAGGTAACCACACGTGTTCCTTTTGTCGTATAGCCTATCTATACTTTGAAAGGATATAAAAAAGTTGCTGACCCCTGCCGACCTTTGCGATGCCTATATCTTCGTATTCTTCGTAAAAATTCGTATGTCATTAACAAGACGAGTCGACCAAAATCTGGAACTTTAAAACAAGGTCCACGATCGTCATGCGTTCGATTTTTTAATTTATTATTTACCTAACGTTTCAAACAATCTTAAGTTTTAATACCTAGACATGCGAATGATTTATTATCATTCGTCGTAAAAGGTAGCAATCAAATATGACCTCCTTGTTAATTTTTACTTAACATTTTATAATTATATAGAATTAACTTCAAACTACATAGAAAATAACATACCTTAATAACGTACGTAATTAAAATAGCATATTTCTGCATTAAAATTAATCTATTGCATCACAGAAGTACAGCTGTGGTAGAACTACCTGCGAAATAATTATATTTTACTTTTTAAGAAATAATAAACATGAAAACATACCTTTTTCCCGTTAACATAGAAAACCAACTCCGAGCACACATTGCCATCGTCTTCGTCTCTATTCAATAGCCCCATACCAACCAGCTGTATTTTCCTTTACTTGTACAAAGACCTGTTACAAACATAACACTTTCGTCTGTCTTGCACAGACGCTCCTATATTACTGATCACTGGAGTGATGTGAGGAGTAGGTATAACGCGATAACTTCTGACAACTGCGTCAGCGCATTTAATCACATAAAGTATGTCGCCATATATAAGATGTATGTATCCACTTTATCAATTGGTTATCTCCCACTTCTTTTCTCAACGACCATATTATAACGTAATTACCCGGCGACTTACGCCAATTTAGCTGTGTTACGTAGAAAACACTATGAAATCTTAAAAGTAGTAGGTAGAAAAAAATTAGTTTAATAGATTTAAAGGAAAGATGAGTAAATTTTGCCACCTAAACTGACGAGCTTTAATAAAATTACCTACGTCTAAATTTTACGCCCGAAATACACGAAGCTACTTTTTGAAGTAAGCTAGCAAGAAAGTTATTAACTTTGGCTAGTAAACTTGTGAGAAGGTTAATAAGCCAGCGTCTTAGCCAGGATAATTATTCTGCTAGCTTGCTATCCTAGTTTGAAAACTTTCCTCGTGTATCTCGGGCATTATGTATATCTAACAATGTCCAATTTAAACTATATAGGTACCTATCTATCTTCATATAAAAAAGTCACCAACTACCTACCTGAAAACGACTATTTTGAACCGATTAAAAAAATGAAGAGGTTCTCAATTAAATGCGTATATTTTTTATGTTAGAAACGCTTAAGTTTTTAAACAATACACCAATTTTTTTAATGGATAGTGTAACTATACTAACTCCGAAGTTAGATTCATATAAAGAGCGACACGCCCATTGAGATACTATGTATGTACTAAAAAGGACCAGGGCCCGATTTAGGGGGGGGCAACCCGGGCAATTGCCCGGAGCGGCGAAATTGAGGGGCGGCAAAATTGGGGGCGCGCGGCGCGTCGGCGGCAAAAATTTGAAAGATGGTTAAACAAAAAAAAACCCACCCCTACACAAAAGTTGTTAGAGCATAATTTATTACTATTGACATGACTAAAATTTCACATCATATTTTAGTAGATTACAAAAATAAAACGCGGTCACACTGCGTCCTTCAATCTGTGCGTGTTTTGTGTTTTGCACGATGGTGCACACAGCACGATTGGGCATGACGGCCGTATGCGTTTGCGCGGACGGACAGCAAGATGGATGGTGCACAGTGTGCGTACAGGCCTTTAGTTTCGTGGGGTTTGGGGTTTCAAAGATACAAATACATTACTTTCACTCGCGCTACGCTAGTCAGTTGCAGTTTCTTTATTCCTCTGTTGTTTTCTATTCTATTAATTGAATTTAACGCGATCAATTTCGAAATCGCGAGAAAAAAATCAGCTGTTCCATACATTTTGGTCGACCAGATAGTCATTTTACTATGGAACAGCTGATTTAATTAGCTGATTTGATTTAAGTATACTTGTTCCCGCATATGAGTTTTTCCCGTGTGAATCCTGATCCTGCGGAAATTCCACGATAAAACGTAGCCTGTACATTGCTCCACAACTTCCTCTATCTCTAAGTGTAAGTCCCATAAAAATCTAAGCTCGCGACTTGGCGCGTAGGAGTTTTTCCCACGTTAACTCTGATCCTACGGGAATTCCGGGATAAAAAGTAGCCTATATGGTGCTCCAGAACCTCCTCTATCTCCCAGTGAAAGTCCCATAAAAGTTTAACCCCCGCCTTCGTGCATAGGAGATTTCCCCGCGTAAATCCTGGATCCCGCCGGAATTTCGGGATAATTAAGTAACCTATGTGTTGCTTCAGAACCTCCTCTAACTCCCAGTGAAAGTCCCATAAAAATCTAAGCCCGCAACTTCGCGCATAGGAGTTTTTCCCGCGTAAATCCCGATCTCGCGAGAAGTCAGGAACAAAAGTAGCCTATATGATGCTCCATAGCCTCCTCTACCTTCCACTGAAAGTGATATAAATATCTGCACCCGCGACCTCGTTCCCGCACTTGAGTTTTTCGCGTGTTAATCCTGATCGCGAAAATTCCGGGGATAAAAAGTAGCTTAAATAGATAAAATGTACCTAACATTGCTCCACAACTTCCTCTATCTCCCAGTGAAAGTCCCGTAAAAATGTAAGCCCGCAACTTCGCGTATAGGAGTTTTTTCCGCGTGAATCCCGATCCCGCGGGAATTCCGGTTTAAAAGTAGCCAATGTGTTGCTCCAGAACCTTCTCTATCTCCCAGTGAAAGTCCATCAAAAATCTGAGCCCGCAACTACGTTCGCGAAACTTTTCTCGCGTGAATCCCGATTCCGCGGGAATTGCGGGATAAAAATATATGTTGCTCCATAACCTCCTCTATCTCACAGTGATAGTCCCATAAAATTCTAAGCCCGCAACTTCGCGCGTTGGAGTATTTCACGCGGGAATTCCGGGATAAAAAGTAGCCTATATAATGGTCCACAATCTCCTCTATCTCCCAGTGAAAGTCCCGTAATAATCCGTAGAGTTAAAATTATTCATCTTTATACATCAAGCTGTTTTCGATTAAGTAAATAATATATAAATAATATAAATCGGGTCCAGTAGTAGAGTGGGCGTTCATTCGTGCTATTTACATTCCAGATAGGTATTCTTGACTATATAAGCAATGTGGGCTTCTTTCATATGTCAGGACGTGAGCTCAGGATATCAAATGAAACACAGGGTTACTTCTAGCCAAACACACCAACAACTCCGTTTATTGAATCAAACAGTTTGGCTCAGTAAATACGTTATTAGATCATTTAGATTTGGTTTGATATTTTGACATCTTGGATTTACTTCACGATAGATATTGGTGTTATCGATTATCCACTCGCACACGCGGTTCACACGTTATTTACTATTAGATATTCACGGCATTTCAACATAGAAGGAGCTTTTACAAGATATTACACCGCTAGTCTTACTTTATTATTTTCCAATTCTATTGACAGCTATCCGATTGACTATTAATCATCGCGTACAGATTAATCGCATCAAACCAGTATCATAGGTTTACTACCTACCTCCGTCACGGCCATCGCTGACTCATCACCCGTCCTCGGGTGATACTCCGCCCCGTTAATATTACCATCTCAATTACTCGACCCGCAATTTTCAATTAGTTCAACCCAAAACAAAACTCAAAATCTTTCAAAAATGACTACTGCTGCTACTGCTGCGAGTGGATTTCAAAAACTTTGTTTGCATTTTTTAACCCTGACTACCGTAAACTACCACTCGCTTCGCTAGTGTCGCTATGGAGAAGAAGCGAGTGAGAAGAAACTCCATAACATAACAACACTTATTTAGAACAAAATTACCAATTCATTATTTGCGCGATTTGTTTTAACGTTTACTCGGTAAGACGTCACCGTATAACATCGCATCATCGCGTCATCCCCAAAAAACCGTATTCGTTTCAGCATTTTCCCGTGATCCATCCTCACGCACGCTCTACCAGCGGCAACACGTATGAGGCATTGAAGATTACCTGAAACAACCAAACACATACGCGAGTATTTCTCCACGCTCGGTCCTTCCTGACCTACTAAATAATCAACGTGCAACGTTACGGCTGTCCTACATCCACACACGACCTCATGTGTTTCAACTTCTGCATCAGTATGGGTATAACACGCAGGCATTCGTGTTCAGTTATGCCACAGAGGCGTTTGAACAGCTAAGCCCCGAAAACGTCTTTAAAAAGGTAACACATGGTTCCTAAATAGATATGCCACACGGACCTCTCAAAGATTTGACACTCAGGCCTATCAACAGAATTGCCACAGAGGCCTGTCAATAGATTTGCCACACAGTCCTATCAATAGAATTACCATACGGGCATACCAATTTAGGATTTTCTACACAGACTTTCCAACTTCATTAAAGGTCCTCAATTACCCAATGAATAAAACAAAACAGAAATCACCTGATATCCAGAAGCGTAGTATAACAACACTTAAAGCAGTGCAATTCCAAGTACAACTCTCTCTGAATGGATTTGTGTTAAGTATTGTTGCAGATTCCTTTTTCCTCACATAGAATGCTCATAAACAAAAATTATTGTATTCCACAATATTCAAAACTTGCTTTAACCAATTTATCTTAAACTCTCACTCCCTTGGTATCTCAAGTTAGCAGAGATCTTCTTTGTGGTACTTATTTTGAACTGTATGACATGTCATGTTTGTGTGACACAGAATTCTTAGGTTGTCATTTCTTTTCTCAAAACACACTTTCAAAATTATGGTTTATTACGTGTAATTTCCTCTTTTAAATTTCAATCGCTTTTTATCAAAATATTTCTCATTCAATGTTTCGTAAACATAAGCCTCATTTCCATGGACCAGTAATGACAATTAATGAACGGACATGACAGACGGCAATCTTAGCCTTATCCACAAAAATTTTTTTTCAGGATTCTTTATCCCACTATCTGAAATCGGGTCCAGTAGTAGAGTGGGCGTTCATTCGTGCTATTTACATTCCAGATAGGTATTCTTGACTATATAAGCAATGTGGGCTTCTTTCATATGTCAGGACGTGAGCTCAGGATATCAAATGAAACACAGGGTTACTTCTAGCCAAACACACCAACAACTCCGTTTATTGAATCAAACAGTTTGGCTCAGTAAATACGTTATTAGATCATTTAGATTTGGTTTGATATTTTGACATCTTGGATTTACTTCACGATAGATATTGGTGTTATCGATTATCCACTCGCACACGCGGTTCACACGTTATTTACTATTAGATATTCACGGCATTTCAACATAGAAGGAGCTTTTACAAGATATTACACCGCTAGTCTTACTTTATTATTTTCCAATTCTATTGACAGCTATCCGATTGACTATTAATCATCGCGTACAGATTAATCGCATCAAACCAGTATCATAGGTTTACTACCTACCTCCGTCATATATATAAATAATAACCTTTCAACCCTTATTTTACCTATTTAGGGGTTGATTTTTAAAAACTTTGATACTTATGGGTTTTTCATTATTGCTTTTTATAATTCTAAATACCAATTTTCATAATATCTGGTCTACAATTGACGGATTTGCATACAAACTTTGAACCCCTATTAGACCCCCTTAGGAGTGGAATATCAAAAAATCCGTTCTTAGCGGATACCTTCTAACTATAAACTACCTCCCTGATAAATTTCATCTTAATAATATGTTCAGCGGTTTCTGAGATTTCGCGATGAGTGAGTCAGTGACCTTTCGCTTATAGACAATGTGTTATTTTACACTTGATCAAAAAATGTACGGATACTAGATAAAAAATTATCGTTAAAAAATGGGAAGATTTTTTTTTATGTCAGCTATTTCGAAAATAGAGGCACCTTAATATTTTTTTTAGGAAAATTCTCATCTTTCGGTTTAAATTTTTTTCTCCCATAGAAAACGGTGTATATTTTTCAGAGTGGTCTTATTTGAAAGCTAAAAAGTGTAACTTGTCAAAAAAATAAAAAAAACACCTACGATTTCAAGCACGAAATTAGGTAAAAAAAAATTAAGTCAATATTTTTTTTTGTAATAAAATTAAGGTTATTTTAAATTTTTATCTGCAACTTCAAAACTAGCACAATGAGATAACTTTTTAGCATGTTTTATTAAACTACATGACTAACTCTTCAAGTTCGTCATTATAACATGGGTTCTATTTCTTTTCGTTTTTAAAATAATCAGCATCAAACAGTACGCAGTGTTCAATTACGTGCAACTGTTTGTATGGATGAGAATGGTGGTCTATTTGTAAATTTAATAAATTAAATCATTTTACTTTCCTAATGCTTTTTTTTTTTGTTTCACTCCATAACTTTAATTTGTTATACTCCATAATTTATGTCAATTAAATCATTATTAGATCACTTTTGACTTTCATATTGTCATCATATTTATTTAAACAGTAATTATTTAATAACGAAAAGAGATAGAACCCATATTATTTTGGAGAACTTGTAGAGTTAATCATGTAGTTTAATAAAAGATCCTAAAAAAGTTATCTCAATGTGCTAGTTTTGGAGTAGCAGATCAAAAATTAAAAATAAACCTAATATTATTACAAAAAAAATCTTCTTAATTTTTTTTAACAAATTTCGTGCTTGAAATCGTAGGTATTTCTTATTTTTTTGGCAAGTTATACTTTGTAACTTTCAAATGAGACCACTCTGAAAAATTTACAAACATCGTTTACTTTATGAGAAAAAAAATTAAAACCGAAACATGAGAATTTTCCTAAAACAAATATTAAGGTGCCTCTATTTTCGAAATAGCTGACATAAAAAAATCTCCATTTTTTATCGATATTTTTTCATCTAGTATCCGTACATTTTTTATCAAGTGTCAAATTAACATAATTATTGTATAGATAAATATCTTAAAACACAACTTATTTTGTTTCAATAATATAGGTACGGAAAATTTGTATTTTATAAGTTAAAATTACACCATCTATGGAATAACGTAAGGGCGGCAAATATTGTTTTGCCCGGAGCGGCGAAACAGCTGGATCGGGCCCTGAAAAGGACACGCCACGCGGCGCGTTAGGTATGTATTCGCTCGATTTTGAAGTCGGTTATTTTTACTAACTAAAAAGCCCAATATCATTTCTCTGGAATTCAACATTATTTTACCGTCCTATGGGTGGAATTTCTACTGGTGTTTAAAATTTTCCACGGTGGGTGTATACAGGGGACTGATAACATGTTTTGATACTTCGTGTTCAAGCAAATAATTAAAAAAAATACATAATATACTAAGAAAAACACATACCTACTTCTCCTGGTATCTAATCGAAATTAACCAGGGGGCACGGTAGTGCCACTGCCAAGACAGGCGGCCCTACCTACCTTTTCTCAAAACATCTGATCGTATTTTCAGAGAGATCCAATTCACAAAATAATTTATAATTGTTACCAAAATTAAAAATACCATAACTTTAATTCGCTACTTACTTAATAAATGTCGGAATTTATCTCTAAACTAAAAATTCCCAGGGTCTTCAGTGATACTTAGTAAAAAGCTTACCTTTGATTTATGCTAGCGAATATTTGTATAAGTAGAAACAAAAGAAAATAATTAATTATTTTGAAGACCAAAAACCCGACTGCGACAAATAACTGAAATAACTACTAAAAACTTTATGATGTAAGTATAATAACATTATATTTAAAATGATCTTTCACGATCCTTCATTTGATATCCATATTGCTAAGGTAAGAAAATAACAACAAATCTATCTCCACTTTTTTTTTGCATTTCCAGGCACCATTTTGAAAATTCATGTAGCCTATGCGTGGACGTACTAGGTATATATATGTGTTACCGGAAATGTATGAAATCTAGGAATTGTATACATTTCCTAGGAAATGTATACAATTCCTAAGCTCTTTAGGAAATGTGTAAAATATTGTTTTAAAAATTATCTAATTCACACATTTCCTAGGAAATGTACACATTTCCTAGGAATTGTATACAATTCCGATATCGTATTAGGAAATGTGTATGTCGTGGCCACATCGTAGATTTGTTAACTTCAAATGGTCGCATTTCATGAAATGGGCAACTCAAGTTTGTCCAGACCGTTAAATCGTCTACGTTTAGTTATCCACGTTTGGCCAAATCGTAAAAACGCAGAATATAGGGCATAATTTCGAACCGTGACGTCTCCGGCGCTGCGGAAGGTGCAGCCCCTTCGCCCTTGCGTAACAAAGCACAGACACCCACGCTCGCCTGCGCAGCTTCGGCTTGCTGGTCGCCTTCGGCGACCAGCCTCAGCCGCTCCGGCTCGCCCGGGTGTCTACGTTTTGTTACAGCGGGCGGGGGCTGCCCTCCCTCCGCGCCTCCGGGTTCTAAAAAAAACTCTAGGGGTAGGGCATACAAGACTACGTGGAATAGGGGTAGGCTAATTCGGTTCTGTAACCAATTCGACCTACCTACACCTTGAAGAATTTGACTGAGGAGTAATGGAAATGAGTATTAATTGTTTTACACAATAATATTTTTGATTAAGGCACTCGGTGAGACAATCTGGTAAAAATCATAACGTAAAATATAATATCTTCATATTATCTATCCCGCGTACCCATTAAAATCTTGATCTATAATCTTAATGTACTACATTTCCGATTGCTATTTAGGAAATGTATAAATTTCCTAGGAAATGTGTCCAATATAATTTATTTCACACATTTCCTGGCGATTTTAGGAATTGTATACATTTCCTAGGAATTGTATACAATGACGGATTTAACACATTTCCGTTAACATATGTACTAAACTACCAGTTTGACAAACTCAATGACAAGCAGGGCGTGCCAAAGAAATGGACATTCAACATAGTTAGGTACATACGCTTGAAAAACATGACCCTCCTTGTGATGTAAATGTAAATTTGAAATAAACTTTCATAACCAATAAAATGTCTATAATGTATTACTATTTACTAAAAACAATTAACAAAAAATATTTTTAACTTATGAAAAGGTTCAGGATTTTGTAAAAAAATAAAGGTGTATATTATTATTGAAATATAATTAAACAATAACATTTATAGTTCAGTAGGTATCATAATAACATACTTAAAATCATTTGACTGCAGCTTACATTATAAGATTTAATTATTTCCGGTACAAATAACTAATCACGACACGATGTTCCACGGCAACCCATTCTTCTTTATTGTTGGTTTAACCTAACAACAAAAGCACATTATTACAAAAAAAATATTACTGGCTATGAACTTGTGTTACCTTAAATATAAGAACTTAAGTAAAAAAGACGTGTGGCACTCGGAGACTGCCGCGGTAAAGCTATTGCATAGCATTATATATAAATTAACAAAACAAAAAATAATACTGCATTTGTGATAATAATAAAATTGTTACGTCATAATGGGCGGACATCTCACGGGGCGATTTGACATAATATGATGAAGAGTAAAGCAAACTATACAAAATATATTTCTGAACGCACGCAATACAACAACCAAATGTCATTATAGTGTCATTATTTTATGTCATGTATGTCTATATGTCTATGTTATTTTGCATGTTTTAAATCTAAATACGCGATAATTCGACTATTATGAATACATGTTGTCGATTCCAACGCCTTATTTAATCCAGATCTACATGTAATTATTCTTAAAATACCGAACCGATGGGGCGAAAATCAAATGTTTGACAGGTAAGATTTGTATGGGAAATTAAAATTTTCATTTTTAGTATTTTCCTCGCAATTTTTCCATATTTTCTCATCGCTGCAACCTTCCCTGAACTTCCACGAATATTTCAAGACTAAAATTAGCCAAATCGGTTTAGCCGTTATAAAGTAAAAGTTAGTTAACTCCGTTAAAAGTTCTGGTATTTATCGATAGATGTCACGAGTAGGGGGTGTTAGGTTTTTTTCGTTACGGAATTTCTGCATTCGGTCTCCGCGCTCAAGGCCCGCGATAGAAGCTATGCAATAGCTTAAAAACTTCAGTTACTTATGAAAAATTAAGATTCTTTTTAAGAAGCAAAGTACGGTTTGATTTCGTTAAATTAGCGTAACAAGCAAATACTGAGAATCATTGTCAATATTAATTTTAATATTAGAACACTTTGGATTTACTTATTTTTTCTGGGAATATTGAACTATCGTATAGCCCACTTATTAATAAAACAGTGTTTGTTCTCAGGATCTTGGGTTTCGTATTAATGCTGTATTTGTGCCAACTGCGACACAATGAATCCTATGCAGGATATGGGTATGTATAAGTTGAATAAGTTCGTTAATTTATTATTATTGAAATCAAAAATGTCTGACAAGTCCTTAATTTCCTCAAGAATGCCGTCATAAATATAAATACCTCCTTCGTAATATGGTCCTCGCAAGCCATCCTAATACGAGCACAAGTTGCTGGAACATCTAACACGAACTCAGTAGGTACTCCTGCGTCCACACGAGCAGATTTAATAGCTTCCTTTATAGCGAAAAATACTGATGCCGCTAAAAAAAGCGGAGGTTCACCCACAGCCTAGAATTAAAATTTAATATTCCTAATTTTGTATTAAAATATATGAAGACGAATGTCAATTATGATGAAAATAATAATTCCAATAAGAAATTTGAAATCTCAATTACCTTAGAGGAATATACTGCACGAGGATTTGGTGCTCCTTTTAGAAGCGAGACATTGAACTCCTTGGGAATATCAGAAAACCCTGGGATTTTATAAGTGCCAGGACCCCGAGAAAGCACTTCACCTTGCGGCGAAAACAACATCTCTTCTAAAGTATAAAAACCATATCCTTGCATAAAAGCTCCTTCGATTTGGCCAATGTCTATAGCCGGATTTAAACTGTCACCAACATCCATTACGATGTCCGTTTTAATAACTTGATGGTCCCCAGTTAAGCAGTCAATGATAACTTCTGAGCATGCAACACCGTAAGTAAAATATTCAAATAAGTTTCCTGTGTTGGTTTCTGCATTGTATTGTATTTTCGGTGCAGCATAAAACCCGGTTGCAGATAGGCTTACCCGATCTAAATATGCCGCTAACACCCAGTCTTCCCATGAGCCATCTGGTTTACTTTCTTTGTACGGTTTCAATCTCTCATTCAATATATCACATGCGTTAATAACAGCCATTCCATATATATCTGAACTAATGCTTGCCGCTGTGGGGGAACTATTAGGTACTTTATCCGTGGCCATTTCGCTCATATGAATTTTGCTAATATCAATATCCAAAGCCTTTGATGCAACTTGAATCATTTTAGTAAAAAGTCCTTGCCCCATTTCTATTCCACCAATCGATAGCAGAACTGAGCCATCAGTGTAAATTAGTAAAAGTGCGCCTGCTTGCATTAGTACGTCTACTTGGAAAGAAATGCCGTATTTAGTTGGTACTAATGCAATGCCTTTTTTCTTCCAGCGATTGCACCTGAAAACAGTAGCGTATGTCATAATTAATTCATTCAAACATAAATTGCTATATTCGTATATATTTATTTTTATTTTATTTTATATTTAAACCTATCCACTCACTAGTTAATAATTTAAATACTTACAATTAATTAAATTGGAATTGCACGATAAATACCTAAATTTAATTAATGATGATTATTATCAGACCGTTTTATTGCTGTTTTTATTCTTTTTAAAGCACTTCACAAAAGAAACTTCAATACCACCTTATGTGCTTTAATGACTTCTCATGAATATTTGATGAGTTATTAATGGTGTAATTAACAATAATTGCTTTTTACAAAAAAAATAACCGACTTCAACCTTGATAAGCAGAGATAACTCAAAAACTACTCGCCAGATGGCGCTCAATTCAACATGTAAGTGTAAAGTTCTCGTCACTACAAATTAATCAAGCCCAAACACTAGATAACTGCAGTAAATGGTTGAGGAGTTCCCTCGACTGTCTTTCGGCTTCATCAGATCGACTCCAGACCTTCATGAAATGGTAGCACTTTAATGTACTTATGATAACATGAACAAACACACTAGTTGTCCATACAATTTTCGAAATTTCCCCTCGATTTCTCTAAGATGCCATCATCAGATCCTGGTGTCCTTATCAGGGGACCCCACTGCGCATATCTACTTTACAACAAAAAATTTTTTATCAAAATCGGCCCATAAACGACGAAAAAATCGCTGAACGTACATAAAAAAAAGCATATATACGGTCGAATTGAGAACCTCCTTCTTTTTTGAAGTCGGTTAAAAACATCCTGTACGTCAATTGTACACATTGTCAGTTGTACACGAAAAAAGTAATACTTACTTATTGAATTCCTCAACTGTTTTCTTTCTTTCCCAATAATTGCACATATCAATACATTCATTCCAACATCGTTGTAAGGTGCAATAAGTAAGAGTTTGGTTATAATGAGTTAATTGTCCTTCTCGATAAAGGTTGATACTCGCGATCTCTTCATACTGTTTACCCAATACTTCTGCTATTTTTCTCATCATTATCTCTGTTATTAACATTGCTTTAGGCGCACCAAATCCTCTGAACGCCGTATTGGATGGCATATTTGTTTTACAGAGGTAACCATTCACTTCTACATTGGGAATAAAGTAACAGTTGTCGACGTGAGCTACTGCTCTTTCCATCATCTGAAAAAAGAAACATTACTGTTGAAGGAAAAACCTTTATTTGAAATGTCTCTAAATCATGTTGTTTTTTAACTCACAGCACAAGATATATCCATAGAGTAACCTGCGTTGCTATAAATTTCAAACACTGCGCCAGTTACTTTTCCATCATTGTTAAAAGCAGCTTTGTATTTTATTAAACAAGGATGTCTATAACCTGTTACTTGCATGTCTTCGTCTCTATCAAAAACTGCCCGAATAGGCTTTTTAAGTTTATAAGTAGCGATTGCAACAGGTACCGCCAGAATTGACGCTCTACATTCCTTTCCGCCAAAACCACCTCCAATTCTTTTAACTTTAGCTATTACTTTGTGTCTAGGAATATGCAAAGCCTCTGCGGCTATTTGCTGCAAAAAAGAAACGTGTAGGTACTTATTAGATACATATTTTTTAATACATATTTTTTTAATTAATGAGGTAAAGAAAAAAATGTAATACAACCTACAAACTTAACATTTCACTATGAATAATTTAAATTAAACTGAACTTACAGCAACTTCAGCAGGGTGTTGTGATGTACTTATAATTTCTAATTCGTCTTCTTTTGAAATAGCAAATGCTGATATTGTTTCTAAATAGAAATGTTCCTGAGCTCCAGTCCTTATGTAACCCTCGGTAACATGATCTGCACTAGAGAATGCTTGATTGACATCTCCCTTCACAAGTTTCCTTGGATTTTCGTTAAAAAAAGATTTTTGTTTAATTGCATCCTCAATGGTAACTATTACAGGATTCAATTTTTCGTAAGTTACAGTTACTAGCTCTTTAGCTTTTCTAGCAATACTCTCTGATTTGGCAATTATTGCACCAATAACACAAGCTCTGCTGGTCACTACATTCTTAGAAAAGATTTCCTCATCCTTAAGTATTGGTCCCATTTTGTTGCAATTGTCTGGTAAATCAGAAGCTGACAAAAATGCCTCTACGCCTGGTAATAACAAAGCTTTACTTGGATCGACAGTCACAATCTTTGCATGTGGCTCTGTACTAAATACTAAGGATAAAAATAATTCTCCTTCTACTGTCGGAACATCGTCACAATAGATGGCTTCACCAGTAGCTTGTTTCAATGCTGACACGTGTGGTATTGGTAAGCCGATCGAATCATAAATACTCTTGTTATTATGTTTAACTTCAAAATATTGAGAGCTTTTTGGTTCTATTTTTGGTAAATCAGACGATGCACATAATTCGTTCACTTTTAGTACATTATCATTAATAGCTGTTATTTGTAATACATAATGATGAAATTTGAAGTATAAACTCAAGCTAAGCGATTTTCTATAATCAGGCAAACCACCTGGTGAAGATATATCTAACTCCAATTCTTCAGAAAGAGACTTTAAGAGCAATTCCAGAGTACCTTCATCCCATATACGCCCTTTTAATAGCTCAGATGACTTTTTTGCGCATATAGTTATGGGTGCCATACCACCAAAACATAGTTTAGCATCTTCCACCACATTCGATTTTTCTTTAAATCTAACGTTGAAAGCAGCTGTAACTATAGATATATCGTCATCTCGCCGTCTTGCTTGTTTATACGCTTTAAAGTACTGATTTTTTTCAGTAAACGGAACTTCGATAGCTACGACAATTTCATCATTTCTGAGTGAAACCTTTCGGTATCCTTCAAAAAAATTACTGTCTATGATTACTTGTCGTTTTCCACCTTTATAACTAGCTACTGTAAGTTTTGCTGAACATGCCATTAGAATCGGATTCAAATCGGAAATGGGACTTGCTGTAACTATATTTCCTGCTAAAGAAGCCACGTTTCGAACTTGAGTACCAGCAAACCAGTGAAGCATATTTTCAATCTCCAAAAATATTTGCCCTTTCTTATTACCATCCTGTAATTGTTCACGCAAGAAATTACGTAAATCTGAAAGAGACACAGCAGCGCCTATTTTGATTCCAGTATCCGTTACCCCCATTATGTTCATCTCTTTAATTAGGGATGGGGAAAGTAATATTGGGTATATTCTTTTTTTAAATTTAATCTCAACACCAATTTCAGTGTTACCTACGATCACCTTACTCTCTTGAAATTCAGATTTTAATAATAATAATTCATTAAGAGTTTTGGGTCGAACCCAAGTAATATTTTCTCCTTTATAAATAGTAGAACTATTTCTATATTGTTGGTTTAAAATTAATTCCGGTGGGAAAATTGGTTCTTGCGAAGGACAATATGGCTGAAACTGTGATTTTACAAATAATATTCCATTACTTTTACTATCTTCTTTTATAAATTTACAACAATCATCGCCCATCACGCACGCATCCTGGCCCTTATTACCACTTCCAGTCCATGCGTCAATAAACGTCTTAAATCCTTCAATAATTGGCCTATAACCAGTACATCTACAAAGATTTCCCTGTAAGGCTGTTTCGATATCACCATAGTCGATTTGGTATTTATTTCTAAGCAGGGCATACATTGACATAACGATTCCTGGCGTGCAGAAACCACATTGAGATCCGTGGGCTTTAGCTATTCTTTCCTGAACTGGATGTAATTTTTTCTGTGCGGATCCAATTCCTTCTACTGTAGTTACTGCCAACCCATGCATTGCACATACAGGGATTAAACATGCGTTTACTGCTATATGTCTGATACATTTTGATATAAGATTATTAACAATAAATAATAAATGGATAGCTATAAGTCTTACTAGATTTAAACTCGTTCCCATTTATCAGTTACTAGTGGACACGGCAGACGTCCTCCTGCAACATATACCTACTTATTATTAAGTAGACGCCGTCGCTACGCTATTGGAGACTTGTTGCTCCGCTCCTTTTGGTCGTAATGTAGCCTTCCTCTGTAAATGGACTCTTCAAAACAAAAATATTTTTTCAAATCGGACCAGTAGTTCTTAAGATTAGCGCGCTAAAACAAACAAAAAACTCTTCCGCTATAAATTATTAGTATAGAAGTATAGATAAATAATAAGTTCAGGTGGTATATTTAGGTACTATTGTTGTATTATATATGCAATAAGTAATGTAACTGATTCAAGTTATCGACGGAAGGTTACGACTACGGCCATGGTCAAGTGTCAGCCAAAATGTTCAAGAGCCCACGTTCGGACACTAATGATTTTATGATTAACATGAACTTCCTTCCCGTTAAAATTATAAATTGAACATTGGTAGGTAATATTGCGTAACTATTGCGTAAGTACCGATTAAACTTTTCTTTAATTGACTTCAATACTAGGTGAGTACTTACCTACCTATTTACCAACCAAAATTCTCTTACCACTATAATTGCAAGAAAGCTTATATTAGGTAGGTACTTAATAACAAAAAAAATTGATGTACATAATCTGAAAAAACCGGTAATTACATTTAGTAGGTTACTAGCGATCGGCACTGGGTACGCCGCTTCGAACTGATAGTAGATAAAGCATAATGATTCTACTTAGTTCTAGAAAAATATAGCCTGTTCAACTCAAGAAATAATGTACGAACCATTCTTCTTTATAATATTCCTCTTCTATATCTTATTAAAAATAAGAACAAGAGTAGAATATTTTCAAACATACTTCTAAAAGGATACTTTATGCCATCATCTTCGCCGAGGTAAGAGGAAACCATGACAGTGCACGCTCCACAGCCACCTTCTCCGCAACCGTACTTGGTACCTGTCAAGTGGAGTTTCTTCCGCAAGTACCATAGTAACGTCCATTCTGGGTCAGGGCTTGGTTCTATCACCTGAAAATTATTAGTCTTAATAGATTTATCAATATTATCCGCAATTATTGTTGATGAACCGTGTAGATCAAAAAGTTGCGTTGTTGTTAATGGCAATAAGAAAGATTGTTGTTAATTATTATATTTGCCTATTTCTTAGGAGATTGTTAAACATTGGGTTACTTAAGCAGTGATAATCAATTACCTTGATTAGTTTGAACTTTGGAAACATTGGGTACTTAAGTTGCTTTGGACTGGACATTTTAAAACGTTTGTAGATAACATTGAAATTAAAGTAGGTACATAATTCCCTAACATAATATTATCCAGCGCACATGCACAAATCAATGCACAGCAAACAAATGCCTACCAATACAATACCTAATAAATTATAATCAAAAGGTTATCAATTAAAATCATTAAAATAGGTATCTTAGCTACATTGTATATAGTCAATTATTATATCTATTTATTATTTATTTAACTTAATAATTTGCTATAATGTTATGTTTAATAATTTTTATAATTTATTATTTACTGTGTGAGAAGGACATAAATGTTATTTATTTAATTCCCAGATATCATACCTAAAGAACAGGGCTACACACTCGTGAAGACCGACACAAATAACTTGTCGACACAAATAAGACCTGTAGGACGCAAACATTTTGCATTGCAATAACCATACTTCCATACTTATATTATAAATGCGAAAGTCTGTCTGTCTGTCTGTCTGTGACGTTTTCACGGCTAAACCACCGGTGCGATTTGGATGAAATTCGGAATGAAAATAGTTGAAGACCCAGAGTCACATATAGGCTACTTTTTTTTCAAAAATCAACCCCTAAAGGCTTGAAATAGGGGATGAAAGTTTGTATGAAAAATGTAAACCGCCTGACCGATTTCGATGAATTTTCCCAGGAAGATAGTTGATGACGTACCATCTTCCGCACTTCCCCGGTTCGCGATATAAACGAATTCCACGCGGGCGAAGCCGCGGGCAAAAGCTAGTTATACTATATAGGTACCTACACGACACCAAGGCGTAAGGAATCAGCCGTTTTACCTACTTGTCCGCGTTTTTCGTTTCAGACTACTTATGACCTAATGTTTTGAAACAATGCCCCAGTTCGGATTACTTCGGATAGAAAACAAAATACAAATAATTTATATTATGATTGATATTTTACTTTTATGTCGAAATTTACAAGTGCAGATTCGAACTCGGATCCCTGTCCGTGTGCATTCAAAAAATCTTTACTTTGTTGGTCACATATATTTTATCATGATTTTATACAAAGCTACTATTTCTTGAAACTTAACATACCACCTACCTACCCATGAATATATTTGTAATGCTCAACAAAATAACTAATATTGCAAATAAGTATGAAACATAAATAACTTACCTTTTTACCATTGACAAAAAATACTAATTCAGTATCTACGACACTAGATATCAATCGTCGAATTTTTTCCATGGTTCTCCTAGGTTGATAGATGTTAAATAAATAACTTAATTGAGTTTATAATTAATAAACGCATATCAAATCACTTGTGTTACCGCGGCGAATGTCGCCAGTTAACTAGAACAAAGTAGTTCAAGTTTATTAGCCTGACATGACACCAGTCGCTTCGAGGCAGGCGTGTGCTGTGCGAAAATACTTCATAAATGCTGAACGGTAGGTATGCACGAGCATTCATACATACGCTAAGGACTTCGAAAGGTAAAGTAAGTAGGTATACATCAGAATTTGCGGTTTACCACTTCGCATTTTCAACACACGCAACTTTTACTTTTACTATTTTTCATCCCATCTATTCGAAAAGGACGACTTGGTTCGCCTTTAAGTGCGCCCAAAGTGGTGTTTTCTATAAGAAACTTTTAGCGGGCGGGAATGATTTTTTCGTCCTTTTTATTTAAATAAGTGCGCCGCAATTATCTTTTCTGCGCACTTTTTGAATTCAGTTGAGATTGTTAGAAATTCATGTTTTTATTTTGAAAAATGAGTTCTTAAGTGACTGTGACAGTAGGTACCTACCTACAAATAATTCCTGAATTTGAGGCGCCTTTTATTTCATCATAGGGGGATGGGGATGAAAAGCAGAGTGTATCATATCACTCGGGAGCAAATATTTTTGGTTCGGGCGACGTACTTTGAATCCCTCGCTACGCTTAGGATTCAAGGCCAAATGCAATCGACTCTCGACCTAAGACTGTTGTCATAAGGTCGAAACGTCGTGGCGCGTAGTGTCGAGACGGCCGCGTCCTATTGTTCTTTTCTTGACATGTTTATGGCCCTGTTATTTATTGCTTCCGGGCTTCCGGGTTAGCGAAGTAGCTATCTACACCAATGGCCTACACCAGGGTTGTCACAGTAACCAGTACACATAATTTGAAGTAACTGCGCGGCGCGCCGGCGCCGGCGCGGGCGTTGCGATTTATGATACGCTGTCGGCTGTTGCGTTCGGCATCGTAGCCAATCCGCATTCGCCGTGCGCAGACGCGTAATACTTACAATCAGCCACCATAAAGTCAGCCAGCAGCCACAACTTACAACGTAATAGCGTATGATCGGTTCGGTTTGGACGAGAAGTTGAACATTATGTATATGGAAAAACAATAAACTGCGTAACGCGCGCTCACAGTCAGCGACCGACAATACGTTTGGTATGAACAATGCCTAATTTTTTTCATAAGGACGTACCGTTTCGTAGGACAGGTAAAGCCTTCGGTCCCACTTGTTATAGTTAGATTCGTGCATAGGAATTTTTCCCGGGAGCTCCGAGATAAAAGGTAGTCTATATGTTAAGTACTCCACAACCTCCTCGTTCTCACAGTGAAAGTCCTATAAAAATCCGTTCCGCCGTTTCTGAGATTAGTGTGCACAAACATACGATCAGTTACAGTTTTATTATAATATATAGATAGATAGATAAGTAGATCAGTCATTATGCCATTACCGAAACAAACGTGTGTTAGAGTTGAGCACCCTGCGCCAGGCGAATTGTCGACCTGAAGAAGACTATGGACTTCCACTGGATTCAGAAGGCTCAAAACCGTTTAGAGTTCGGAAGTTAGAGGAGGCACATGTTCAACAGATACACACAAAAACTGATGGATGAGAGAAGGCCATTATTAATCTGAGGAATACTTATTATTAATAATTATTGGTACAGTCAGTAAAGAAAAAAATCATTAAATATTCACATGATTTATATCTTAACAAAAACTAGCATGTAGAAAGCAACTATTTACTAAAGCAAGTTTTTACTATTACATTTTCATAACACCTAAACAAATTCTAATATGTTACATTACATTATTGTACAAAACAAATAAGCTTTCACGATGAATCAATTCAGGCAGACTTCAACACGCCTCTCTCCTCCAATTCCTTTTCAACAGCAGTACCTTCATATCTAATCTTGTCCTTCAGTGACTCTTGTAACAATTGAGCATCAAACTTTTGCCGGGACCACTGCACCCGACAATATGACCAATAAGCCAATGTTGATATACTAAATGCGCCAACTCCTATATGCTGGGAAAGCATTGGCTTAGAAGTTTTTAGGAATGCTGCCAGACCAACACCAATTCCTGTACTTATTCCATACAAAAAGCTTTCCCGGAAACAAGGAATTTTTGATACGTCACGGCCAAATATAACTAGACCCTGAAACAAAAATTCTTAATCATGACCCAATACCAATTGGACTTGATTTTTATGAAAAAAATCATAATAATTTAAGGAAATATGGTATAGGTCCCTACACACAGCCAAAAGAATACCACACCATTACTTTTTAGAGTTTATAAGTACCAAGAAAAAACTGAACTGACTTTTATCTGAAATGACATTTCAAAATTTAATTCATATAGCTCAGAGCTAGGCAGGCAAGCAATGAACCTTAATGCCCGGTTCACATTATTCCAGTAGCACTCCAGTCCAGCGCTGGAATGCTACTGGAATAATGTGAACCGGGCTGAACCTGCACTGGAATGTACCATTCCAGTGATCAATCCAGTCCAGTCGAATGGAATGGCGGTCTATTTTTCATTCCAGCGCGCCCATTCCAGCGCCACTGGAATAGTGTGAACGGCTAATCCAGTGCTGGATTACACGTTAAACAGTGAATACGAATTGTTGTTTTTTTGGGATAGGTAATAGGTGGTGACTAATTCCTAATAATGAAGTTAACTGAAAACCAAACTCTTCAGTTTGTTTCTTTGTACAGAGAACATGTATGTTTGTAGGACATCACTTCGGAATTTTATAGACACAAAGACATGCGCCAATCCGCCCTGCAAAATATTTGTGAGGGTATGCAAATAGAAGGTTCTTCTCAAATATCAGAAATCAGCTACTTCTTCTAACAGTAATAATTGAACAGTTTTAAAACAATTTTCAAACTCCTTTCTTGAAAGCATTGTCACTGTAGTGTTACCAATCTACAGCTTTTGAACGACTGGAATAAATGTGAACGATATGATCCAGTCCAGCACTGGACTGGATTACCCGCTGGATTACTGGACTGGAATAAATGTGAACCGGGCATTACTATTGCAATGCACTAGCTCCACGGCAAACACTGGATAACACTTACAACCATTAGCAGGTTATAAAGCCAAGAGTGCTCGGATAAAACAGTTGAAAAAATTTTTTTACATTTATTTTATCATTAGTATCTTTCTTTACCTTTTTGTCATCTTCGTCATCTTCTAACATACCCTTCACAACTGTATCCATTTTGATAGGAAAGCAGTGTATTTATATAAAATGAAAAGCTACACAATTTTGAATAGGTACTTATATGAAATTATTACAATTTATTGCTTTTACATTAAAAAAATTGTTGCTTCAAACTCAGATTTTTATTTGTCGTTTTATTTAAATATTAATTAAGTCGCACTTATCGGTATATACACAGTACCAATCCAATACTACAAAATATAAATAACCAAATCTACCTAATCTTAATCTATCAACTTGTCATTGTCACCTGGCACTTGACAGCTGACATTTCCAACTTCAAACTGACACACACCAACAAAACACAGTCACAATAATCGAACTAATCGTCAAAAAGTATTTCACGATTACAAAATAAAATATATTTTAATGGGAACAGAATTAATTTTCTAACATTTTAGGCCAAAAAATATGTAATCATTCATTTAAATATATAACGTCTGGCTAAAAAGCCAGTACCGTAAAACGGGGTGAATAGAAATCGTGGGGTGAATAGAAACAGATCCGGGCATTTGTTTCTGTTATCTGTATTTGGTCTATAGTCTGCTTATGTAAGTTTATTTCTAGTTTTTATTAAACAGCAACATTTTTACTTTAATCTGGCAACCGTAAAATTTATGTCAAGTTGGAGGATATCACGAAAAAGGCGGTAAAAGTAGACGTCTGCGTACTCGTGATTTTTGACCGTCTAAAAACTTTTTCAAAACTTAAAGTTCTTCAGTGATATCCCCTTGTCAATTTGCATAATTGGATAGTTAAGTTTCTCATCTTTTATTGACACAAAGGAAAGTATCAATTTCAGTCATTTTGTTCTTATTTGTTAGTTAGAACAAGACACTGGTAATTTTTCCTCAATTCGAGGTGAATAGATACGAGCGGGGGGTGATTAGATACGTCTTTAGGGTCAATAGACACGTAGAAAGGGGTGAATAGAAATGACCGAGAGGTTAATAGACACGAAAGAGGGGTTAATAGAAATATTATTTTCAAGGTTGTCAATCGAGTATTATTTCATTAGCTTTACTTTTAAAAAATGTTAACTAAATTCTGTTTCAAATTAAATTTAGATTTTTTACAAGCTGGATCCTTGTGGGAAAAGGCATAAAAAGTATTCCAAAGAAAAATAGTACTCATTCGTACTTACAATAAAAGTTCATTTTGACATCCCTAGCATTTCTCTATTCACCCCTCTGTCGTTTCTTTTGACCCCAATTTCCAGATCAATAGAAAACGCCTACTTTTTCCTATTTTGTAAAAAAGTTTAAAGTTTTTGTATATTTTAGGCATTAATATTCGGTAAATTACAACGCGACTCACATTTTCACAAAGATTTAATAACACCTTGCATACAAAATATACAAGAAAATCAGTGTAGAAATTGAAAATTGTATCTATTCACCCCGTTTTACGGTATTCAGAAACGTGAAATGTTACAAAAAAGTCATGATTTCATTTTGCGCCATTATTAGACGAATTACCTACCTATTTTTGTGGTTTTTTTAGTTATTGTTTGAACTGTGCGGTCATTAAAAAAGTTTTTATAACAATCACATTCAATTTACAGATGTTTGAGGTCCTTATCGATTAATTAAATTAATCGATGTTTTTCAGCAGGTTACCCTCACTATGAAGCAAAGACACAAACAGTTGTCAAATGTGGCCTATTAAAATCATAGAGATATTAAAATTAAAATACTAGAGTGGGTGAGCCATACGGCTGCCCATACATTGCAATCGCCCCCGGTTCGAAAGAGAAACAACGATAACGGTAATTACCTATCTCTCTCCGATCCCGATCAGCCAGAAAGAGAAAGGTGATTACTAAAGATTCCGTCTCTTTTTATCCTAGGTACGCTCTGAAGCCTCGCCAGAAAGAGAAAGGTGATTTCTAAAGATTTCGTCTCTTTTTATCCGAGGTACGCTCTGAAGCCTGGCTTCTGCCCTCTAGTGTAATATCTCTATGATTAAAATGGCCCTACCTCAGAGGGCCCTACTTTAAAAAAAGACAACGTCAATTTTGAAATTTCATTCCGCTGTCAATTCTTTGAATGAGGGTCGCCGTTTTTGTGCTCACCAGTTGGCGCCACCGTCGAGGTGAGGTCTTGCTGTCAAAGCCCCGCCCATACCTACATGTATAAACAGTGACAATAATGAAATTCAGACAAGCGAAAAGTGACAGACAGACCTCCCTTTTCACTAGCGCCTCTAGCGGAAAATTCACACGCGGTTACCCTCATTGCGAGTGCTCTATTCTCCGACTTTTAATTCGATGCAGTAAAATGACATTTCCAGTGTTACCGTTTTTTATTATCACAAAAATAGTGATGTAACCTGGACACAAATTATTCGATTTGATGAAAATATTAATCGGATTATAATCGTTTCGCATAATTTAGCAAACTGCTAAAATAATGTATGAAGTTATTACAGGATCAATAACTACACATAAAAATACGAATGATATCATAATCTCCTAGATTTTTAATTATTAAGCGCTTTTAGTGCATGTTATGTACTAAAAGCATGCATGCACCGGTGTTTATTATTTTAATAACCTTTCGGTATTGTTTTCTGAATTTGAATTATATTTTATTAACATACATTATAATAGACATATTGAGAAAAGAATAATCGAATAATCAAAACATCGTTCGTTAATCGTGTAAGTTTTCACTATTATTGAAAATCTGGCAACATTATTTCAAAAAGTGACATTAGCAAATGTCATTTTACTGCATCGAATTAAAAGTCGGAGTTTATGTGTTCTCAATTCGATTTTAATTGCAAACAGTGATTAAAAATGCCTGAGCCTCTCTGAAGTGATGCATGATTAGTTATTTTAAAAGTTTTAGACTGTATGAGGGAAGAAAATTGCCTGCTAACTCCGAAAATAACGTTTGAAAAAGTGGCAGAACGCGTCGCAGCTGGAACAGGTTAGTGTTGCTATTGTAAGTGAATTAATAGTCCCGCTTAAATATTTCAGTTATTTTAATATACTCAGTTATATTTGCTTCATCGATTAAAGTGTCTCTGAATATAATTTGGTATCTAATGTTTTTTTTATACTTCATATAATATTATATCTTTGTTACAGGAGTTACTGTTAGTGAACGATTTGATTACATGCTAATGAGTGAAAAGAAAAATGCTGAAGAAATCTCTCGGGTGCATCGTTATCATTTTCGACAGGGATTTCTCGTGTGGAACCCCTCAAACTTAGGGATCACGATGACAATTATTTTTATAGAATATAAAAAATTATAGTCATAACAATGGATTTTTTATTTCTCTTGTCATGAAAGGAGATGTTTCAGAAATGTATGGCGCCTGGGCGGGTACACTGTACATTCAATAGGAAGTAGCTCATATTATTTGAAAGCGTTCCATATCATCCAAATTCTTGATTTCACCTTAGTTTGACGACAATAATTCAATTTATGGATAATATATTGTAACACTGAGACAGTATGGTGGACAAATCGACTGCTGATGACGTTGATAAACTTGATTTATTCTAATGTCATATTAGGCGTGTCAACATGTGTCAATGTCCAATGCATGATAAAATATAAAATATAAGCCCGACGATCTTTTTGGATTTGGTTTGTTGGATCTGTCTTTTATTATTAACATTATTAAGCGTATCTTATCTAATTAAACGGTGCAATCCGTCGCTTCGATTAATCCGAACAAAATCGTGACGATAGATCTCCAAGAGCTATACTGCTAATGTATAGCAGTCGATTTAATGTCACGATATTCACGTTTGCGTGGGTTTTTGTTGAGATCTCAGTCTCCGATATATAATGTAATATTCGATCGTCAACGATATCGACATAGGTAACGATCGGTCTGAATCGACGCTGAAAGCAGTTTGGAAACGCCAACTACTAAAACGCGCATATTACTTTATGCCAATGAATAGGTACTTAAATAAGTATGAACCTAAAGTGAAGCTGGATAATTGTATGGCAGTTGCAATTTCTGTATTTAAATATTTTAGATACGACAGAAGTAAATAAAAAACAGCATTTTATTTATTCATATTTTATTTTTTCATTTCAACCATCTTCTATTAATAATATGCCATCCAGGACTGAAGCCGGTGCCTCAATATTTGTCTGTCTTATAATGAGACGATCTACAAACCTTAAAAATTAATGCGCAAAAGCTATTGAACGGAAACAACAAAAAACCAAATCACAAGCAAAATCGAGGTCCATAAAACGAAAGCCGGGTAAACAAGTACTGCGAGATCCAGGAGTCCAAAAAACAAAGCCGTAGGTAGATATTCACTTGATCACTATAAATAGCACTAATGTTGTTCACTTCAAAGAAACACTCGGAATGTCGAAAAAAGTCACTGGCATTCTAAACTTCAGAGCTCAATAACTAATCACAGACAACAGACACGTTTATATTTATTTTTATTTTGATAGTTCTCTATTTCGGAGTCATGGAACCGCCAATGTTGTTGTGCGTAAAAATATTTTATTGAAAATAATTTCTCTGCAGAGAACGGCTAATCTAATAAATTTTTTGATATTTTTCTGTGAATCAGTATATTTTTCTCTTTTTGTGGTGAAATGTACAAAGTCGCCGCCCAAAATGAAACATCTCCTTTTAATTGTTATATGAAAAAGTAAAATTTTAGTTGTTAGCGTACGTAATTCTTTTATTTTTGGATGTTTACGAATTTTTTTTAAATAGACAAATACATTTGAGAATTATTCATTGCCATTATATTATCCTATTTTTGGGCGGTGATAGCCAATTGATTAAAAATTCGGCCTCCCATTCCGAGGGTCCGTGTTTGAGTCCCAGGGCTCGTACCTCTAACTTTTCGGAGTTATGTGCGTTATAAGCATTTAAATGTTACTTGCTATAACGGTAAAGGAAAACATTGCCAATCTGCAATTGGCCAGCATGGTGAACTATGGCCTTAACCTTCTTATTATGAGAGGAGACCTATGCCTAATAGTGGGCCCTGATGGATTGAGATAATGATAACATCCTAAGTATGTTATTGCAGTCATTGCATGGTAATTTAAGTTAGTACCCACAGCCCAAGTTGTGTATCTGTTAACGGAAATGTGTTAAATCCGTCATTGTAGTTTCGTAGGAATTCGTAGGAAATGTATACAATTCCTAAAATCGCCCGGAAATGTGTGAAATAAATTATATTGGACACATTTCCTAGGAAATGTATACATTTCCTAAATAGCAATCGGAAATGTAAAACATTTAAGATTTTAATGGGTACGCGGGATAGATAATATGAAGATATTATCTATCCCGCGAGTGCCTTAATCAAAAATATTATTGTGTAAAACAATAAATACTCATTTGCATTACTACTCAGTCAAATTCTTCAAGGTGTAGGTAGGTCGAATTGGTTACAGAACCGAATTAGCCTACCCCTACTCCACGTAGTCTTGTATGCCCTACCCCTAGAGTTTTTTTAGAACCCGGAGTCGCGGAGGGAGGGCAGCCCCCGCCCGCTGTAACAAAACGCAGACACCCGGGCGAGCCGGAGCGGCTGAGGCTGGTCGCCGAAGGCGACCAGCAAGCCGAAGCTGCGCAGGCGAGCGTGGGTGTCTGTGCTTTGTTACGCAAGGGCGAAGGGGCTGCACCTTCCGCAGCGCCGGAGACGTCACGGTTCGAAATTATGCCCTATATTCTGCGTTTTTACGATTTGGCCAAACGTGGATGACCAAACGTAGACGATTTAACGGTCTGGACAAACTGAGTTGCCCATTTCATGAAATGCGACCATTTGAAGTTAACAAATCTACGATGTGGCCACGATATACACATTTCCTAATACGATATCGGAATTGTATACAATTCCTAGGAAATGTGTACATTTCCTAGGAAATGTATGAATTAAATAATTTTTAAAACAATATTTTACACATTTCCTAAAGAGCTTAGGAATTGTATACATTTCCTAGGAAATGTATACAATTCCTAGATTTCATACATTTCCGGTATCATATCTATATTCGTCGGAAAGGCTTTGTCATCATGTACCATCGAATTATGTGCAACATCTGGTAATCATAGGTCTCAAAGTTCTTGAGCTCCCTTTACAGTCGACAAATTTTATTATATGGTAACAGCTAACATTGAACGCTGCACTTGCGACGCCGTCTACGTTGGTGGCACTATAACTCTATATAGGAGTATATTGTTCTATGCACTATAAATACCTTTTTGTGAGGTTACATTTGTTGAGTTATTTTGCACTATGATATTAGTAAATGTTTCACACATAGCAGTTTTATTACTACCCTAGTTATCAGTATTATGAAAATTTTCAACTGAAAACTTATACTTCGTTTATTTTCTATCACAGACCTTTATAGATTTAGGCCTGTTTCACCATATTTTCCTGATAATTTGACACAAATCACTGGCGTTTAGTTTCTCAGAATGGATCGATATTCAAAAATCGGCCAAGTGCGAGTCGGACTCGCGCACGAAGGGTTCCTAGCATTATGTATAAAAACGCCAAAAAAATCTGGTCTGTTGTATGAAAGCCTCACTTAAATATTAAATTGTTTTATTGTAGCCACATCTTACGCATAACGCCATCTCTTGGACCGAAACGTAACTAAATTATCTACTAGATACTAAAATTACTTAAAACCACTTAATTATTTATTTTACTCTGTTTTTTAGTATTTGTTGTTGTAGCGGCAGCAAAAATACATCATCTGTGAAAATTTCAACTGTGTAACTATTACGGTTCATGAGATACAGCCTGGTGACCGACGGACGGACGGACGGACAGCGAAGTCTCAGTAATAGGGTCCCGTTTTACCCTTTGGGTACGGAACCCTAAAAATGAAGAAAAGGTTACAAATCTTACAATTTTCGTTTTATATGGTCAAAATATACTTGCAAACTTGCAAATGTAAAGTTAATTTGAATTATTTAGAAGCAAAAGTATTTGATTAGTAAAGTTTTTATATTTCTTATCAAGTGAAGATAGTTTTATGTACTTACCTAGTAACGAAACGCAAAGAAATAGGGTCGATTCAGACATATCAGTGAAGTCACCGTTCCGTCACAGTTCCGGCAAATCTTTCATACTAATAGCACTGACACTTCTCAGTGCTTTCTCAGTGCTGACAATGCGCTGCCCTAGTGCTTGAATGGCCAATCGACCAATTTTGTCAAAATCGTTTTTTTATTTCAAACTATAGCAATTTTGATTACGCACCTTACAATATATATTTTTTATTATTATTATTGACCTAACTTCTATTATTTAGCAAAAATAAAATATCCAATCTCCCATACCAAATTTGTTTTTAGTACTTGAGTGGTGTATCTCCTTATTTTGCTCAAATGAACGCATCCAAATATTAGTTTACGTGCTTGTTTGTCCAATCTCCATCGATTAACCAATCACGGCGAAGCATTCCGAAATCAATGACGCCATTTTGATTTGTTATTGTTTCTTTAGTTTTAGAGTTAGGAGCATAATTATAGCATTAAATTGTTTAAACACAGTTATATCCCAAGATATGTGTTTCAAAATGTCAGAAAGGACCAGGACAAATTATACTGAAATAAGTGAAGTGGATTTTGATAGGTATGTTGAGTTTTTATCGTTTTTCTCTTGTTTTAATCTGTTTATATTTATTGTATTTACTTGTGTGTTGTACACAGGATGATTATAATATGATTTACGTGTATGTAATATGATTTATTATTTATGATATTATTTATATTTTAATATACGTGTGTGTAATATGATTTATCGGTGAGACTGTTGTGTGTGAAGTAATAATAAAAGCTAGAACTTGGGAGTACGTCGGAGTGTTGGGAGTCGGGGGCACATCGAAGGCCCGTCTTAGTTATTTTGGGGGTAGTCTGTGATCGCGAGGTATGCCGATGTTAACCAGAGGGGATGGGGGGAAGGGTGAGCAGCAGTATAATAATAATAATAACAGTTTCAACAAGGGTCCCCTGGGGCAGTTCGGTGTTTCAACGAGGGACCCCTGGGAGACCTTTCGACGTTTCAACACGGTATCACTTGGGCTCTTTGAGGGTTCAATGAGTAGCCCCTGGGAGGCCGTTGGAGGTTTAAATGTGGAGCATCTGTGGGTCCTTCGGAGTTTTACCGGGGCTCTTTGGGTGCTCAGGTAAACTCGGGGGTGATATCGAGAATGACCTTAATTATTATTATTATATTAGCGCTCATAGCCCGGCGGCTTGGATCGATCCTAAGCGATCGACAAAGTTAAGCAACAGCGGGCGCGGTTGGTAGTCGGATGGGTGACCGCTAGTGGCAAAAATTTCTTGAGCGCTTCCGTGCTTCGGAGGGCACGTAAAGCCGTCGGTCTCAGTTATTATCCTCATATCATAAATTAATTGAATCCGTCGAAAATATTATATATATACATACGTGATACATACATAAATATAACATACATATACCTGGTGTCCGTGCGTTTTTATGCGTTTAGTTAATTTGTTTACTCTTTTTTTTTACTTTTTAACATAAATGCGCCAGCATTAAAATAATACTAATTCGCTAGTTAATTAGTAGAAAAGTTTAGTTTTCAATTTAGGTTGGGTCCCTGCGTTCTATTTGTTGTTCGATTATATGGATATTTTATGTTTTGTACTTGTAAGGTAATAAATTCTTTGATTCAAATAATAAATTCTTTTATTCCTATGTGTTTTTTATTTATCTACTTGCAAGTATACACATTACTCTAGATCTTACTAGAATTCTTCTTATAACCCCCCCCCCCCCTCCTCTACCCCTACAAAAGCTTAAAAAACGAAATAGGACTTTATTTCGTTGTAAACATTTTTATTCAGTTTATAAGACAACATGAAAGGTCTTAGGGCCGCGGGACTCCGGGCCCCCACGACCTGTAGTTATTATTTATACAATTTTATACACGATTTTATAGTATAAAATATAGCCTAGCCTAGATTCATGACACTAAACCAAGTCTTGTCGGAGTCAAGTCTTGTATTCATATTTGTATCAAGTCATGTAGGTACAGAAAAATGTTGTATAAAATTGAACATGCTGTATTGCACCAATGCGCAATGATGGTAGTTTGGACAAATAAGCACTAAACTTGCATGTTATTTTTAGGGCTCTATCTCCATGTCACTGTGCTCAATCTCCATGAACATAATTTTGTTAGAGACGTTTTGGCCAACCTCCAGTAATAAAATGAAAAATAGCCATTAAATTATTATTATTTTAAATTACTATTTTAATATAGACGTAAAGAAATGATTCATGTATCTAATTCATAAAAGGTTTTAGTAAAATTTTTAATATTTACCTTTACTAATTAAAAAAAACGTCTCCTGTAAAATTTTATAAATGGTCGATTGGCCATTCAAGCACTAGGGCAGCGAATGCCGAAAATGTATGAAAAATTTGCCGGTACTGTGTCGGAACTGAGACTTCACTGATATGTCTGAATCGACCCATAAGCGACTTTAGCGCTCCGCCTCCGTCAACTCAAAACCATGGACTTAACTCAAAAGTCAAAACAGTATAACAGAAAAAGTTATCAGCTCCCTTTATCACATCACATCCCTCCCTGTTTCACAGGCCCTATGGGGCATTACATTGACCCATAGGGCCTGTTTCACCACTTCCGGATAAAGTGTAAGATAGCTAACTGTCAGTTAACACTATTCACCAGATAAAGGGAGCTGATAACTTTTTGCTTCAAGAATATTATGCCCAAAATAATAGTTTGTCACAGTTTGCTTCAATCTATGTAATGTTAAGAGGCTGAAAAGATGTTATCTAGAGCGACCTATATAAAATCGTTATCTCCGCAAAGAAAAAACTCCTGGAATGTCATCTGTCATTTTGACATTCAAGTGTCTAATTTTTCAGGACAGGAACAATTGATTAGGTACTAGAAAACCAAGTAGGTACACCTACTTCATAAGTCCATTCAAGTATTTGTTACATTCTGAAGATTTAAAGTTTTCGATTGATTTATTTAACAAGTGTGTGTATAATATAATATTTAATTATACTGAAAATGATAAGTTATCGCAGTATGTTAAATACAAATTGTTAAAGTACCTACATTGTGTACTTGTGTAGTATATTTTTGTGGATTCGTGTTCGGGGTTATCGAGTGCCAGATTGAAGAATACGATAATAATTATTATCTTCTGCAGTGTTTTATGACAGGTTAGTATGAGATTTAACTACTTATATAAATTCTTTACTACTTAGTTTGTAATATTTGAAATACAGTGTAAAAACACGTTGTATACTAAAAAGTATTTTATTATAATGTCGTGTGTTTTAGAACCGGATCAATATACAACCAAAAAATAACGATAAAGAGCTCATGAGTTTGTCGCAAAAATTAATCAAATATTTAAACGGCTTTTGAATTTACTGATAAAATATATTTTGAACGTAAAATGCTTAGGTACTACATTAAATATAAAAAAGTAAAAGTTAGAAAATCATTAAATATGTATTGGGTATGTTTTGAAAAAACTTAATAATAAAATGCTGTAGTAGTCGATAAAACATCAGTGGTGGCCTTAGTAAATTTACCTTCATAAAAAGCCTTGTAGCAAAGTAACAATGAATGTTTAATTGAATCGATCAGTGTAATAATTAAGTTTAACTAAAATTTATTTATTTATTTAAACTTTATTGACCACAGCATATAAATATATAATCAAGGTGCAAACGGCGAGTTTAATGCAAGTTGTTTTCTCTACCAGCTAACCATTAGGCTAAACAGAGAAACACAAATAGCGGCTTTAAACTAGATGTAGCACATAAGTATGTATTTAATAAATCTCCATACATACCTACTTACATAAAATATACATAAATAAAAAATTGTGTGATTTAATAAAATATTTTTTATTGGCATACACAATATGTAACATACAGTTTACATTATGTACACATTATTCAGTTGTGTGAGGAGACGCCCAATCCAAGCAATTGGACTTTGATGACGGCATTGTCATAGTTAAATTATTATTCTATCATTAAGACACTTTTTTTTACATTGAAACAAACTTATCAAAATGTTGTATTGCCATGGCAGAATTAAGATGAATGTGTGATTTTTCGTAAGAAATCATTCAGTCAAATATGTCTAGCAAGATTTGAATCTTAGTTGCACACTCTCAGCAGTTATATATTCCACATATGAGATCAAGACAGATATATATGTAATTATAACCCTGTTTTAATTATTATCTGTGAATTGAACTTGGGTGCCATTCTCTAAGATGACAACCACAGATAATTATTGCAGCCAAACCCATTAGTGTTTTGTTAATATTAGTATGAGAATTCAGTCAGTAATTTTTAGATTACTAATTACATAAACATTATATTAAGTATATAGGTAGGTTTCAAGTCTGATCATAAAATCATAAATTAATGTGTGATATATATATGTATATTACAGTCATTATACTCATTTGCAGTGTAGGTAAGATCAGGTCATGTCAATATTAACTCAAAAATTATCTTTAAAAATCCACCATTAAAACAACACATGCAACTGAAAAAGAATAATTAGGGTTTTCTGTTTTAATTAACGCAGGAAAGGGAACCCCCCAGATTGAGTTTCCTTCGACATGTGTGTCACAATCACATTATTATGATATACAGCTGTATGTGATAAGTTAAAGTATTTGAAACTATGTAATGTTTTTAAATTTAACTCGAAAATGGTGCTGTCGTTAATCTGTGTTGAGAGTAGAATTGCTATAATCTGCACCTTCTTAATCTTCTCCCCTGAAGCCAAAAACTAAAACTCTCATGTCTTAAGGTCTTAACTTATGGAATATGTAAGCTAATGAAACAAATATTCTGCTAAAAAAAGATGACTTATTTATACTTTTTTCAAAGCCAAAAATCAGCAATCAAGAAAAGAATAATGTATGTTGCATCAATATGTTTATATTAAATCCATACATACCTTGAAAGAACTAATTTCATCTTGAATTAAAGAGAAAGCAAGGATGCTTCGCTGTGATTCATAAGTTCATAACATATGAATCATGTCTGAGATGTGGGTGCAAGCCATAATTATCTACAAAACAAAGAAGGCTAGACTAACAGTCTTTAATAATAATGCTTTACAATTTTATTACAGAAATTTGATCATATTTACATCTCAATAATATGTCTGTCTGTGTTAAATATTGTCTTATTTTATAAAGTTAATCTTAAGCATTATTGAACTAAAGTGTACAAATACTAGTTGCTACAAATACAAGCATCTGGCGCCGCCTCCACTGGCTAGCGTGAAGGCTATGCCGCCAAGTAACTGTTAACCTTCATCCGCCTTTGCTACTTGTATTGTAATTGCATTAATGATCATTGATTCGCGAATTCCTTACAAATACGTATTCTTCAATCTTTGCGCCTCACTACTCATTGTTCACTGTAAAGGCGATTTATAGCAGTTTTTTTGTGGAATGTTGCCAAATGCCGCCTGTTATTGGCAAACGGCCGCTAACAGACGTCATTTGCAAACTCGTATTTGACTATAATTTACATTTGAAGTCTTACCAATTTTGAGCGCGTTTATAATTAGATCCGAGACCAGTTTGAAGTCTTGATTTTTTTAACTTCGACCATTCTTCAATGTCCGAAAGCGTTAGCATGTAATAATTAAATAATGGGTAGGTAGATTAGATATAATATGTTAAAAAACCTTGGAACGTGATAATAGATGGTGCCCAATAAAGCTATCATATTAAGTATCATTAAGCTATACTTAATTACCTTAATGATACTTAAATTTAACTAATCCTTACGTAATTTTTATTATTTGTAAGTTCCACATAATTTAAATCCTGCACACAAAGCCTGCACATCGTGTATCACACTAAACGGGGTATTTCCGATAGCGTAAGGAAATATTTTTTCTTTGTCAAGATTAAAATTGTTTAGGCGGGACCCTGAAGTCTTAGAATGCTGAGGCATGCAAAATATTTTAATGCCTCGGGCATTATCCAGGCCTAAGCTAGGAGGGTTTGAAAATAAAAAGATTTATTTTGTGAAAAGGGGTAGGTAGTCACTGCGATTTTGGCAAGTGCATTTTCGTCCCCCCAGGTGTGCAGGTGTAAAATACTCGTAATGTCAAAAAATCTTGTGGCACTACTTTCGACACACCCAATTTATTATTGAAGATGATGATGACTAGAAATGAAATGAAATGATTTATTTCGAACTTGGTTTTTACAAACACTTTTTAGAAAACCCGCCCTCGCTTCCTTTCGGGCTAGCAGTCCCTTAGCACTATCTACAGTAAGTTGCCACTTTCGGATAATTTTAAGCACGATTCTTTAAATAACTTCTTATGAGCCCATTGATATAAATTATAATAAAATAAATAATTCTTTGAATCGGAAGACGTGTCAACTATGGAAAAATCAAGCACTACATTTTGCACTTATAAATTAACATGTAGATTTTTATCCCCACTTAACTTCATAGATCCTATTTTGGGAAGAACCGCTATCTCGGGTATATCGATATTGTTTTAAGGCCTTAAAATTTTACTACATTTATGAGAACAGCAGATGTAATGTATCTAAAAGCACTTACGCGCATCACACTTGTTTGCTCCTCATACTGCCATGTTATCTTCTATTTGTTGTAGATAAACAACATTAATGTGACCGCGTACAGACTACATACTTTCATGTATCTTTAGACGTGTTTATTAGGTACAATTAAACACCTCATATTATTATTTTAACAGCCTGACTGCATAAAAAGTAACGTATTCAATTATATTTATCATAAATTGTTAAATAAACGTTAAAAATGTAAAATTATACGCTACTACACTACTTAGTAATAGCATACGGCCATACATGAATTGCCTGTCTTGTACAAAGACCTGACGTACAAAGACAAGAATACGCACTCAGACTGAGCACAAATTTTTTAACTCATCATTCAAATCGCTTCGCTGAGAATCATTTCTAAGATTCTTCGAACACCAGTCTGGCATGGTAAGCTTTGCGCTTTGTAAGGGTCGTATAAATAAGACCTAAAATGCCTAAACTTGACCTTCTCATTACTCCCCAGCACCCATAAACTTTTCAAATGATTTCTTATTAGAAATCTACACATTACTCCCCAGCACCCATAAACTTTTCAAACGATTTCTTATTAGAAATCTACACTGAACATAATATTTATTTTATAATCTGAACTTAATTCGTTCAATAAAATCATTCAGGCTTGTACGACCGCACACTTTCGTGTAGCTAACTTAGGAAAATTTGGAAAAAATAATATGTCATAAAATAATTTCTATGTTCACTTTCTACTTACACTGATTCCATCGTCTGTTAGTCATCCGGAATCGGATTAGTTATCGACCTGATCAAGTGAGAACAATATTGATAAGAGTTTTGAAAAGCGTTTTCATTTATAGTCTATTGTTTAAGTTCTTAATTATTTTGGCATTGGCAGACGATAACTTATTAAAATATTGCCCTACTTCAATTTATTGCGTACAAGAATTACCATTTTTAATTGATTATTACTATTAAGAGAAGGTTTCGATCCCAGGTGGTGGCTAACATTGACTTATTTTCTAAAAAGTCCAAGTAATTGGCTTCTACTAAGTTAACAGTCATTAAACATTTGTCTAATGACTGCCGCATGTCAGTAGACATTTTCGGCATTTACCATCAGATGAGTTTGTTGTTTAATATTAATCACAATAATTATTATCTGAATTTTCAGGCCCGATTTGAACTTGCAAAAACCGCATTGCACTAACATATTTTGGTTCTGAAAATAAACCTGAGACCAAAATTATTCAGGTCTGGTCTTTAGAGTAGTTGAAGTGTGTCGTAACAAAAGGTTTGAGAATGTAGTTGTAACACTTGCAATCAACGCAACACAATCTTTGCCTTCCTGGAATACGAGCCCAGTGATCACTATTCCAATTTAGAAATCACTGCAATCCTACTAATATTATAAATGCGAAAGTTTGTAAGGATGTATGTGAGTGAGTGAGTGAGTGTGTGTGTGTGTTTGTTGCTCTTTCACGCAAAAACTACTGAACGGATCTTCATGAAACTTTGCAGTAGGTACCTAATATAGATTAGACATTGGAATAACATAATTTGTTAAAATTTATAGAGATTTTTGAAGGGACTGGTTCCCCGAAGCGAAGCGAGGGCGGATTTACTAGTATTTGCATAATTGCATATTTAGAAATCACTGTAGCATAATTGGTATCGATGACGTTTGTGATTATTATGAATAAGAAAAAGAAGTATATTTTTTACATACAAAATACATATCATGAGTACCCGTATCATAGTCAAATTTTTAAAATCCGCGATGAGTTAAGTTTAAAATTAAAGATTGTACCTTACGAGTACCTACATATTTTAATAAATTTGCTAAGTTGTTAATCTGGCAAATCAAATCTGTATTGATAGCATTGATTTAGAAATATCGCACAATAGTTTCATCCGTTCCGCATTTGGTCTCGGCGAAAACGTTAATTGCAAATTGCAATTTTAATTAATTATAAACGCTCGCCGTTGATAAATTTTCATTTTCAATTGAGAACAGCGATAAACATTTTACAATGCGTAGTGATAAAAACTTTTGCGTCATTTTGATCAAAAATGAGAGATAGATTTAGATCGATTGAACACCATTGCTTGTGAAGCTAGCAAATAGTAGATTGTATTACAAGGGTGCAAAGTAATATTTTTTCGGCGAGGGCGCTTTTTTGAATCCAGAGCGAAGTGAGGGATTCTTTAGTAGAATCCTGAACGTAGCGAGGGATTCAAAGTATGTCGCCCGAGCCAAAAATATTTGCTCCCGAGTGATACACTCTACTTTTCATCCCCCCCTATGAGAAAATAAAAGGCGCCTCAAATTCAGGAATAATACTGTCACAGTCACTAAACTAACTAAACTGACTAAACCGACTAAACCGACTAACCCGACTAACCCGACTAACCCGACTAAACCAACTAAACTAATTAAACTAACTAAAGAACTCATTTTTCAAAACAAAACCATGAATTTCTAACAATCCGAACTAAGCTATTTAAAGCTAGCCCTTTATTTAAATAACGGGCAGGAAAAGTTATTATGAAAATTCATTCCCGCCCGCTAAATTGAAAACACCAACTTTGGGTCCCCTTAAGACCGAACCAAGTTGTCTTTTTCGAATAGGTGGGATGAAAAAGTATTTAACCTTCAATAGTTATATCTAAGGTGTCGAAACGTTCAACTCGAGTTGTTCCGTGTGAATCAGAGTGTGCTGGTAATTCACAAGCTCGCACGCCTGAAATAGTCAGTCAGTGCAGTATAGTAATTAGTGCCGTGTACATGCTTTTTCTTACATCTTGGAACTTGGCAGCCGGCTCTCTTGAATTATTCTAGATCTCGTGAATGTGTATATAAGTACTAACAAGTGATACGCTGCAGTGTTTAGAATCGTTCAGGGCACTTTTTGGTGTTGTAAAGCAAAATAAACGGATGTTGGAGACTTTCAGCTGAGTTACTGAGTGTATAGTATGCGCAAGTTATGACGTCGATTTGATCAAATGTGAGTATATGTTATGTTACTAATTTAGCAGTAGCCATCTGTTTCATATTTATTGATAACGCGTTCTCCATGCTAAACGTACACTCTCCAGGCTTCACCTTGCTAGGGAAAATCATATCTTATAAGCGTGAAGTATGTTTACATTCGATACTACTTATTAATATTTACTATAGATTTACTACTTATTTTAACACTGACTACATAGCTACCTACCAGGTTACTAGGGTATTAGTTATTATTATTTTAACAGTCGTTGAATTTGAGATAGTGGAATAATGTGTCGATGAACAGGTAGGTAGGTATTATAGAAATTAATAACTTTAGATTTCTTGAGTACCCATATTATTTCCATTTTATTTTATTTTTCATCTTATCCATAAAATAAATTAAAAACAAAGATTTTCTTAAATGTTTATTTTATGAGATCAAAACCACTGTGACATAACGATTAACGACACAGTTACAGTCCGCCCAACTTAACTCTGAAATGGCAAAAATTGGAACTAACGAAAAGTCATTCATAAGTACGTTGTGTTCATTCATCTGTCAGTTACTAGTGTGCAATGATTGGTCAAATGAATGTCAAATGCGTCCGACAGCGCCTCTTTCGTTTCAGTCTTAAGTTGGGTTTACTATATTGACATTTGACAGTTATTATATACCATAAATTGGCTATATTGATAAATAAAATAGAATTTCTTAAATGTAGGTATAAAGAAACAAACTTTCGTAAGCTAGACATTGATAAATGATCCCTTTTACTAGGTGTTAATAATGCAACCATTTTTACGGTCGTAAACAATGGAAACACGATGAGCGCCATTGTTCTAACTTTCACGAGGACACAACTTACATTTGTTAGATGTCGACACAAGATTTATAATAATTATTAATAAGTGGCTCTTAGCCGCTCTTAACATAATACTTATATGACTGCCCTCAACAAGGGTTGAACGTTGAATGGGTACACAGGCTTTGTGGACTTTCCTCTTTAATTACCTATTTACTTTTTTATTATTCTCTTTAATATTTATTCACTTGATAATAAAATGATGTTACCTTCCAGTTTTTGAGATAGGTTATTTTCCTACTTTCGTCATAAAATGGATTGACTTGTTTTATTATATACCCATATATTGATAGATACCTACTACTCGTATTATACATATGTCGTGGCCATATCGTAGATTTGCTCACATCATGAAATGATCGACCATATCATGAAATGGTCGCATTTCATGAAATGGTCAATTCAGTTTGGCCAGATCGTAAAATCGTCTACGTTTCACGATATGGTCATCAACGTTTGGCCGGATCGTAAAAACGCGGAATATAGGGCATAATTTCGAACCGTGACGTCTCCGGCGCTGCGGAAGGTGCAGCCCCTTCGCCCTTGCGTAACAAAGCACAGACACCCACGCTCGCCTGCGCAGCTTCGGCTTGCTGGTCGCCTTCGGCGACCAGCCTCAGCCGCTCCGACTCGCCCGGGTGTCTGCGTTTTGTTACAGCGGGCGGGGGCTGCACTCCCTCCGCGCCTCCGGGTACTAAAAAACACTCTAGGGGTAGGGCATACAAGACTACGTGGAGTAGGGGTAGGCTAATTCGGTTCTGTAACCAATTCGACCTACTTACACCTTGAAGAATTTGACTGAGTAGTAATGGAAATGAGTATTCTTTGTTTTATATCCAAAATCAACTCAATTTTCATGCTTTCGTTCAATGTTAATCGTTTTTAACAATTGACGTGAATTGTATTCTGCAATTAGCAATTTTTGTTGCTACTCTTTTACTCTAGGCCGAATTGACAAGAGAAACAACATTTACGCCAACGACCGCCATCTTTACACATAAACAAAACGCTTGCAGCGCCTCTACCGGTAATTAATGTAACTACTTTACGATATGATCAAAATAATCTTGACCATTTCATGAAAAAGCCGCGCGTTTAGTTGCCCATATCGAGAAACGATTTCTTATCATTGATCTACTCAGACCACATCATGATGTGGCCAATAGACAGTTGACCATATCATGAAATGCGACCATTTCATGATACGGTCGATCATTTCATGATGTGAGCAAATCTACGATGTGGCCACGACACATACATGGAATTAATTACCTAAAATGTATTGTGCCGCATAAAACCGAGTACCTACCTATTTATAACCTTTTATAATAACATTACATTCCTATTGAAAAAACGTATTTTTAATATATTTTAAAGTCATATCCTTTTATTTTATTCTGAGTAATTACAAGCAGTTGCTATAAACGCATGAAAATATTTAAAAATATCTGACCTTTTGAAGTTGCACAAACATATTAAGGTTCCTACGTTAAATCCGGAAAAAACCAAAATACAAAAAAATATAATATATTATGTTGACCTTGCAAAATGCAAGTAAATTTAAATACGGATAATAACCCGGTCAATTAAGCCCAAAAATAGGGGTAACCTTGCATTAATTCCCAGAAAGCTGAAAATTTGCATAGATGTTAGGGACAACATTGTTATGAAATTGTGAAAAGTCCCCATCGATCCCATGTCTGCAAAAAATTTTATTCAAGGTCAAAGGTTGTAAAATGGTTTTTTTTTAATTTTTCAGCGAAACGGTTAGTTTTATGAAAAAATATGTTAGACAAAAATTGTAGATCATGCAATTATCTACAAAAATTGTCCTTACACATTTTTTCATAACACTTACCATTTTTGAGAAAAAACAATTACTCGAGTGACAAATTCCGTTATACTTGGTTATAAACATATTTTATTCATCATCATCGTCATTAATTATTTCTTCTTCTTCCCCTCTATCTTCTTCTCTCTCTCTCCATTTTCTTCTTCTTCCTCATCTTCTTGAGTTGACGTAAATTGTACTAACAGCGATACATCAGTTGTTTCGTCGTTGATGTGAAAATCTTTTTCTGTTGGAGATTCAACATTCAACAACATTCAACATTCAACTGAAAAATTAAAATAAAAACATTTTTGCAATCTTTGACCTTGAATAAAAAAATTTGCAGACATGGGATCGATGGGGACTTTTCACAATTTCATAACAATGGTGTCCCTAACATCTATACAAATTTTTAGCTTTCTGGGAATTGTTGCAAGGGTCAATGTCTAAATTGACTGGATTATACGAGCCCCGATCCTCGATGCAAAATAGTTCGTCTAGTATGAAAAATAAGATAATATGAAATAATGTGTAGTGTATTTGGGTAAAGTAATCAAGAAAGTTAAGAAGAAAGTTAACCACAATTTGAGTAACATTCTAAACTTTATTTTAACATATCTCAAAATCTTTCAAGACCTTACATAACATAAATAATAAAAAAAATATACTGAAGCACATGTCGCAAAAGTGCGTCTATCATTGGCTCTCACGCAAAATAGTTCGTCTACCACTTGGTTGTGTCGCCTTTGCTTTCAATTACAGCTTTAATGCGAAGAGACATAGTCGCAACCAACGCTGCACACTCGTCGGTGGTAACTGAGTCCCACACAGCTAAGAGTTTAGCCTTCAAGTCGCTCTTCGATCTTGATGGATTTTTGCGAAGGACTTTCTTCATTTTCCACCATAGAGTCTCAATCGGCGATAAGTCCGGGCTGTTAGATGGCCATTCGATGGTTGGGATGCTCCTTGACAGTAGCCATGTCTTTGTTGTCCTTGCAGTATGGCAGGAAGCACCGTCTTATTGAAAAATGAAAGAATCTCGATGTTTGAGTGACGGAATGGAGGGCAGTAGACTTTCTTCCAAAATAGTTTGATATCTTGTTGCATTGATGAAACCATCCACAAACTGCATCCCACCAACACCTTGTGCAGACATGCAGCCCCATATCATAAGAGACGCTGGAAACTTAACTTTTCGTTTAATGCAATCAGTATGAAATGCTTTATGTTTATTTCGAAACACTTTTTTTCTTTCATCGCCGATTTTGACTTCAAATTTGGACTTATCACTCCATATGATACTACCCCACTGATCAGAAGTCCAATTTAAGTGATCACGAGCAAACTTCAATCTCTTTTTCTTTTGTAAGGCAGTCAATAGTGGTTTCTCCTTAGCTGTGTAAAATCCGTAGCCCATTCTTTTCAACACTCTTGCAGGTATCAACTGAGACATCTTTGCTATATCTCTCCATTGCACCGTGAGTTCTTCGGCTCGAGCTCGACGATTTTTTTTGATAATTTTGTTTACGATTCTGTTTTCTGCTTCACTGGTGATACGGGTCGGTTAGTTTTCTTCAAGCAAGATGTATTTCCATTATTTTTATAGTGCTGAATGTTAGATTGCACTGTAGATCTAGGCAGCGTCAAGTCTTTCGAGATTTGGTAACTTGATTTGCCCGCCTCAATCCCACAAACTATTCGCTTTCGAAGTTCTTCATCCACTGGTTTGCCACGACACATTTTTCTTGAAAACTGAAGAAATTAACCGAATTTTTCAGAATTTATAGTATCCCACTTGTCAGAATGACGCATAATCACTTTTCCAAACTTAAATTTCTAAAAATAAATTTAAAAAATAGGGAAAAATGTATTTAACTCAATGATAGACGAACTCTTTTGCATCGATTAACAACTAGATGAACTATTTTGCTTACCATTTGCTCGACTTAAAAGTAGAATATCTCTTAATTTAAAAGGCTGAAATAGTTTATTGCTTCAACATTAAATAGTGCATAACTACCCGATCATGATATGGTAGAATAGTTTTTCTGTTTACGTAACTGGACTGGACAAAAATAATTAAGTTAGAACTCTACGTTTTTCGTACTAGACTAGACGAACTATTTTGCATTGGGGCTCGTAATAGCGGTGTGATTTAAGCGCCTTGGTAACAAACAGCAAACAGGTTATAAAATTTGACTGTTATCTTTAAACGTGACATTTGTATAATCAAAAACATGACATGTTAGTTTCAATATCTAAGACTTATTTAAAATGATGTGCATTGCCTTATCTTAAAGTGACATTCACTCAGTTAAATTACTTTACTCAGTAAATATGTCAAAATTACGCACTGTTTTACCTCCATTTTACATTTTCAAATGACATCAGTCTCGATACTTGTCCCTCACAATATCTGCTACTATGTCCTTTGGTAACATGGTGGCGTTCGCCGTTTTTAACAATGCTGCCTTAGTGCTTCGTCCCGGTCTTCTGCTGAAGTACATGTAGACGTTGTAGACCAATTGTTTGGTGTCTGCTGGTAATTCCACCCGAGAATCTTCTACGGTTTCAGTGCCCCTTCCGCTACTGTAAAGTCTTCTCCAACTAAACATTGTCCATGCAGTCATAGCTTTGTCACCGTATTGCCCGTAGTGCGCCGTTTTGATCTGTTACCCTGGTACTTGAGATAATTTATTATTTTTATGCAAAAACAGGAGCAGTCTACTGGACTGTGATTAATCACTTGCACAATTAAAACACGATTCACAATCTTCCGATCGTTCAGAGAGAGTGAGAGTACTTAGATTGGATTCACCGATCGCGTCTATTCTATGATAATATTCCTATTATTAGTTGAGATATCCGATCATTCGGAAAGGTAGACAGCTACTGGTATTAGCAGGGCCTGAAGCGCTAGATCGTCAAACTGGTCACACGTTCGTGACATCCGCTTTATTCGGGACGTGATCAAAATGTTTCGGACATCGTTCAATACGCGGCAAGCAATCTAGGAACGAAAATTAAGTATGCAAGATGTCATATCGTTTTAATACTCTTGCCATACACAGAATTGAAGCCGTTACAAAAATTAACTGCACATACAAATCTGTAGCCTCATAGGTGACACCGTTGTTTTTGCTATTGTTGAAATTGCTTTTGCAATCTATAAAGGCACCGTTAACTAAATTCACGAGCTCAATAATGTCATAGAATTAAATTACGAATCTAAATTAAAAATAGGCATATTCGAAAGGAGACACATACCTATCTACATACATACAAATAATACTTGTTTGAGAAGCTTACAAGGTTATGACTTTACAGTAATCTAAGCAAAATATTTAAGATGTGTTATTTATTATGTTTGAGACCATTATCAAGTTTTGACTTAACCGTATTAGTTCATTGCTAACAAGTGAATAGTAAGCCGATGTTAATTAAAAGTACCTATGTATTAATCTTAATATCATAATATCATAATCTTAATATCATAGTACCATAATATCAGTGCGGGCTATCTAGCCCGCACTGATATTATGGTACGCAGAAGAATCTGTACCAGTTACAATGGACTATCTGGCCGGCACACGTCGGCCTGCATCATAATTTCATAATACCCATCTGAATCTCGCTTCGCTTCGGGAAACTTGTTGCTCCTCTCTTATTTGTAGTAGCGTGATGTTATATAGCCTCTTCAACACAAGAATTTTCGAACCAGTACTTCTTGGTTCTTGAGATTAACGCGCCGAAACAAACAAACTTCCGCTTTATATTATTAGTAAGTGGTTTGCGCCCATGATTTTTAGGGTTCCGTACCCAACGGGTAAAACGGGACCCTATTACTGAGACTTCGCTGTCCGTCCGTCCGTCTGTCACCAGGCTGTATCTCATGAACCGTAATAGTTACACAGTTGAAATTTTCACAGATGATGTATTTCTGTTGCCGCTACAACAACAAATACTAAAACACTGAATAAAATAAATATTTAAGTCGAAATATTGCTTCGACGCTTCAGCGATAAATTAGTTACCTTTCGGTCCAAGAGATGGCGTTGCTTGTGGTTACAAAAAACTAAAGTAAATATTTAAGTGAGGCTTTCATACAAGAGACCAGATTTTTTTGGCGTTTTTATACATAATGGTACGGAACCCTTCGTGCGCGAGTCCAACTCGCACTTGGCCGATTTTTTTTTGATTCAGAGTGGCGCAACGCAAATACGTCCGTGGTCGGCGGTTGCGAAGAGATGGGTCGATAGAGGATGCGCAGGCGTAGTGATCTTGAGCGATTGTTCCGGCTTATTACTGTTCACCAACAATGTCTTATCCTTGGGTTTATTCTGACCCGATTTACTGCGAATTATTCAGAAAAATAATAGACAACCGAAATTATTCTTTTAAAGACCGTTCTATATTTAAAATCTGGATATCACATTTTATCAGCTATCAACAATGTGCTAAAAAGTAAATAAACTTACTTAGCTATGTACCATTTTTTTTTTGACGAGGGGGAAACCTTCAAAAGGTACCCGGTGCCGTGGGAGCGACACAGGGTAATGTGGGATTTTTACCCACTAAAACCCCCCCGGTGCCCTACCTCAGCACTTGTGGAGAACTCCGGGATCTCCGTAAGGAACACAACCGGAGACTAGCTAGAAAGTATGACCAATTCTAGTATACAAAGCCTTTTAAAACGATTGTGTCTTGCGCTGAATTTACAACAGACAGTGCTCACATGAGACAATTTTAACTGATTTATTATGCTACAGAATTCACGTCACGTACTTTCTTTACGTTACAATGAAGTCATAAATAAACTTTCTATTTAAGTCTGTCAAATCGCTCATAGCCCGGCGGCTCGCTCATAGCCCGGCGGCTTGCGTCGATCCTAAGCGATCGACAAAGTTAAGCAACAGCGGGCGCGGTCGATAGTCGGATGGGTGACCGCTAGTGGCAAAATTTCTTGAGCGCTTTCGTGCTTCGGAGGGCACGTAAAGCCGTCGGTCCCGGTTGTTATCGATTGATAGCAGTCGTTAAGCCGTGTCGGAGGCCTTCGGGCGGCTTGAAAACATTCGACAATGGGTTGGCCACTAACCCGTCCACCAATCCGCATTGGAGCAGCGTGGTGGAGTATGCTCTAGGCCTCCTCAATAAAGACCCGTACTCAGTAGTGGGCCATTAATAGGTTGTAAGCCTGTCAAATATGGTTTATAGTAAAAATAATGCATAGTCTATTTTTAAGACTTAAGACTGAGTCCAAAAAAATGAAAAAAATAATTTCCTTATATTCTCATAACGAATGAAATCTAACGATCCTCATTCATAAACCCACCGTATCAATCGATTGGAAAGGCTAAAGAGGCAAGATAATGATCGCGTGCTGTCAAGCTTATTGGATGAACCAAGTGCACGATTTTGGAGCTTAAGCTTACTGGCACGTGTTCAAAATGTTTGTTAGTTAGTCGATGTTTTATCATCGCATGCCACATGGGTTATCTAGTGTTAACTGTCACTATCCACGAAAAAACTACACTTGTTGCCACGTATTGACCTATTACAACTTCTCACCAAAACCGAGCGTTGACTGGCATGAGAATGCCTTGAGGCTTAAGGCATTTAGTCCGCCTTTTGTAACTACCTAGTTGAAAGTTATGCAATAAAATAAAGCGTAAATAAATAAATAAAATACCTACCCAGAAGCAACAAAACGTTGGTTATTGATTTATAAGAAAATATTGGTTTAAAAAATGGCTGAGCTTGCTTATAGAGTTCGCTCGGGGTAAAACCTACCACCGCCCGCTACAGAATCTCATACCATTTCTACTTCTACCATAAATCATAATTAAGTATTGTCCAGTTCCACTAATTATCACTAACAACCCCTGCCCCAGTCTTCATACATACCTACTAACGAATAGACCAACTAACATTTTTAACAAAATCTGCATAACAAAAGCTGCAACGAACTCGTTTGCTATTTTAAATCCTTAAAAAATGTTCTCGAGAGTAAGCTACACGACACCGCATTGACAAATCGTGCACACTAGGTTAGCTGAGGCAAAGGTCATTGGGCGTTTTTGACCCAGTCGCATTCAGTAATAAAATAGGGTTTATTTTAAAAGGTTTAGGATTAGCATTTCACGCAATGTTTTTATTTTGATCCAAATCCATTAGGGAAAAAAAGTTATGTGCTTCTACGCACATGTATATTTTTCATAATTATTGATTTTTAATTCAAATGTTTTAATTAAAATGGGACCACACGGCAATAATTAGCTTTCGAATGTCGAAAGAATTATTGAAATCGGTTTATGAGGCAACAAACATAAGAAGAAAAAAAAAGCATAGAGACGAATTGAGAACTTCTCCTTTTTTTGAAGTCGTTTGAAAATCTGTTAAATAAAAAGTGTTTACTTCTCATTGAACAACAAATAACATTAATAAACAACATTTTACATTACACTTAAAAGCAAATCTTCCTTTGCTAATAAAACAGCTCTCCCATGCTTTTGAGCAATGCGACTCATTTCATTGGGTAGTATTCATGGCCCTAACAAACTCTGACTAGTTTCATTACTGAACGCTGGTGGGTCACCGGTCCGAACTAAATGCCTTTATGTGAAAATGCATAGCTTTATTCACAGACGACACAGTTTGCTGAACAAATGTGCGATATCGTCCACATTGTGCGCGGACCACACGGTGCCTGTCGTAGCGGAAACGCAATTAACGACAGTTTTAAGCCTCTACCTCAATACTACCAGAATAAATTCAAATACATTCATGTTGTTATAATAAGTTATTTTAGAGTTCTGTATACAAAGGATGACAAATGGAGTCCAATCAAAGAGCTATCAGCCGAAGAGCTTCATCTTTTGTATACTAAAATAAGTAGAAACCTGAAATGGTCACAGATTACATGTTACTGTAACCACATCAAATACTAAAGATAAAAAGTACTTAAAAATTAAAGGTGGACTTAACAAGAATTTTAACTCTTTCCATCCCTAGATGTCGCTAGTAATGACATAACGCTGCTATCAAGAAGCGTATGCCAACAGTTCTTTTCCCTATAAAACTGTCTTCTGCCTGCGGCATCGCCTGCGTAGTATGGAAAATGTCGGTGCAATGCTAACTCTGTTAGCAGATTGTATGGAGAAAGCACAATCACAGTCCAAAGATATTCCAAGTCAGTAGTTTGCAGATCAATTAATCCAGTCCAAAAAGCGAAGCCAAAAGTCGTTAGAACGAAAGCCACGTCAATTGAAAACGACAAGGTGCATAGTAAACAAAGTATCATGTCATGTCCCTTTGAAATTCCAAGTGATTACTTTGAAAGAGAACAATTTAAAAAATTGGTTTAAAAAAAATGGTATGTTTATTGTGGCCACATTTCTTAAGAGTATAATACCATTTTATAATCTTGGTTAGATGCGTCAACTTTAAAAAAACTGGCCGTAGTAGGTTCATACTATTCTTTTACACAAAGATGAGTGAAAGTAGACTGAAAGTAAAAATCTTGTAAAATTGTAAAGAAATTTTGGTGTTTGATTGAATTTTGTGTAAAAACTGCAGGCTTTCTGGGATTTTTAAGAATTGTGGTGAATAGTAGTACTTCTTAAGTGGTCGATACAAAAAACAAATATGAAATATTTAAAAAAACTGAGGTCATGGTAGTTCAAAATAACACAAAGGGTGTAAATTTTCGAGTTTTTTTTATGAAAACAAAAAGCGCTTTATTTTTTTTTTTCTTATTTTCCTGGAGTAGGCATGAGCTAGTCCACCCTCCAGTTACCGCTTATCGTTGAATTTTGGGACACGTTGTATAGTACTGCCGCGCTAATGATAAGAGCAGCAAGTCGGAATTTCAGAAACCGAGAAAATCGCGTTTGAAGTTTTCGATTCAACTTTTACTGACTACTCTTTTAGCTTGTAAGTTTTTTTAGGTCCGATTTTTTCAATATGTAGCTTAAACGGAGTTCTTTCATGATACATAGTTAATAATTCCTATTTATCTATTATAATATATTTAAAAGATGAAAACTCCTATTATATCTAGTACGATTTAAATATTTTTGTACTGATTGCTTAGAATAACCGCAGTAAGTACCATAGTTGCTGCTTTAATGCTAAGTATTCCATACATACGATATCTATATTTTGTATGAAATTACGTTTCACTTTGGAGCCAAAAAATAATAGGATGTTAGCTAAATAGCATTAACAATTATATATCATAAAAAAGACCATATACTGAAGAATCTCTACATACCTTTAAATGTAGTAAATTACCTATAGGTTTTTTTTTACAAGACTCTGAAAGTATGTAATTACCGTTAATTTACAAAGCACTTTTGTTTTTTGGTTTTTGTAAATAACTCACTTTATTTATACCTAAATATAATTATTTCATTATTTTTGTTTGATATAAAGTGTAAATAATTGAGTCAATGAGTATTTGTACTTGTTGAAATGGCAGCGATGAGTAATACCTAAATAAAAGAATGTTTAATTACTTCAACCAAAGCTTTAATCCTCCAAAACTTTGTATTAACATAATAACAGAAATAATACTTTCTTACTATATTTTAAACAATTATACTTAGAGTCAATAAATCAATAAATCAATTTATTAAAAACTAGCGGCCCGCCCGCGGTTTCACCCGCGTGGATCCCGTTCGCGTGGGAATATATGCATGTATTATACATAAAAACCTTCCTCTTGAATCACTATTATCCTATTACAAAAAACCGCATCAAAATCCGTTGCGTAATTTTAAAGATATAAGCATACAGACAAACAGACGGACAAAAATAGCGACTTTGTTTTATACTATGTAGTGATTACTTTAAAACTAAATTATGTGAACACAATTATTTGAGATCAAAAACACACTATTAATAAATCACAAAATAGTTATCTTAAGTTATCTTAAGTTAAACTTTAATCCTTCAAAACTTTGTATTAACATAATAACAGAAATAATACTTTCTTACTATATTTTAAACAATTATACTTAGAGTCAATAAATCAATAAATCAATTTATTAAAAATTACTTTAAAAAACTAAATTATAGCCACTGCTTATATACTTAGAGATAAGGTAAATCAGCTTGCAAAGCATGCTTGACATAAAAGCAGCAAGTGTGATTACTGCTGACATTCTAAGTCTCCAATAGTTCAAAGTTTTTGATTATGCTCATTTAAACAACAGTATGTTGACTTACTGTTTTTATTATTTGCAAAATAGAGTAAAGATTTTGTAGGTATACTAATTACCGGGGGGTAAGTATATTTCCTGCTTATAATCTAAGCAAAATAAACAATTTTTATGACTTACTGCTGTTAAGCTTAATGATAGCTTAATGATATTTTTAGGTTCCAGTGAGCATAGAAAAACGGGAGTAAGACCAGTTAATAGAGAATTACGTGGCGATCCAGGATATGTAATTAACTCATTTTTGAAAAAAACCGACTTGCTGCTCTTATCATTAGCGCGGCAGAGTAGGTATAAGTATATGTCGGAGATAGTAAACTGTTTGATGCTATTTAGTCTGTGGTATGCGTGGATCGATACCTAGTGAATCGATACACTGTGGCGCGCGGTGGGGCGCTGTCATTAGAGAAAAATGATGGAATATTGATATCGCGCCGGTATCTTGTTATTGTAAAGATTCCTTCTTAATTGTAATACCGTGAATCTCGAAAGTTGTGGATTAATAATGTGTGACCGCGAGTGCGAGTGGATTCGATCGATAAATCAATATCGTAATATCGCAAAGTAAATCCAATCAATACCAAAGCAAACCAAACCGAGTATTCATATTGAGCCAAGAGATCATTGAATAAAGCAGTTGGTTACGGGATGGCTCAATCCTGTGTTTCATTTGATATCCTGAGTTGAAGTCCTGACGAAAGAAGCCCACATTGCGTAGTTTGACAAGAGTACCTACTTGGAAGGAAGTTACACATTACACAGAGTAAAATAGTACGAAATCATGATAAAGAACAACCAGCTCGAGCTTCTGACACGTCATCAGAAGTGAGATAAAGAATCCTGAAGAACTAGATGTTAATAAGTCATGAATGACAATTAGTAGGTTCATGGAAACATAACCTAAGTTTACGAAACATTGGCGAGAAATATTTCGATGATAAACGATATGAAATCATTCAAGGCAATTATGAGTAACGACCCATGCTGGTAAACGTGTGTTCTAAGAGAATAAATGACAATCCAAGAAGTCTGTGTCATATTGTGAAGTTATCAAATCTAGACCCTAGATGCATAAGGGCGGATGTGTAGATCCGACAAAAAGTTTTTATTGTTCCACAAAGAAAAGCTCTTCTTCCTCTTTCTATACAACTAACAATGGACTATTTGAAAAGTGGTATGCAATTGTTGTTGTGTGGATGCTATATGAGGCCAAAGGATCTTCATCATGGGCCTGCATTGCTGACCTGCAAGGGTGCTCGCTGCCGAAGGGTGCCGCTGGATGTCAGGTGATCTGTATTGTTGTTGTTTTCTTAAATAGTCATTTTAAGGTCATAAGTGACCTTTGGTTGTTGATAATAGTTTGTTGCCAGAACACTGGTTATGACAGAATATTTAACAAAAAGAATATCTCAATAATTAAAGTCTCCGGGACAACAAATTAATTGAATTAAAGTTTTTAAAAGTTTGTTAATAACACATGATAGAATTACAACTAAAAGTACTTCATTAGTTATTACTAGAGTTATCTAATGGTTTTTAAGGTAAAAGACCCATTAATGGAACATAAAAGAATTTTTGTGTTATTAAACAAAGTAGTGAATTTCCCTTAATTTAATAATGAGATGAATCTGTTTACTATTACTTTGTTGAATGGTGATAGTGTTCCCTATCAGTTTACAAGTTATTTGTAGTATTGATTTTGAGATAATAACAAAATCTAAGTTAATCTTAATCTAATGAGAATTAGGTATGTCAGAATGATACTAAATTATCAATATTGAGTTCTAAGTATTAAAATGAGAAATTTATTATTTGTTTTGATTATCATCAAAGTAGTTTTTAAAGTAATAAGTTACTAGGTATGAAAATTTAACTACCTGTGGTATTATCTCATGAGTTTTTCATGATATATTTTGCAGATTTAAGTTACAGTGAGACGGCCACAGAATAAATTTCTTAGTTAATACAATTTGCAAAAAAAAATAGATTGCAGTAGTCATGATATGGGCTAGGCAGTTATTTGGACTCCTTGATAATGACTAATTGAAACAGATTTGAGAGAAACTTCATGTAATAAGTCTTCAGTAGAAATTGACTCCGTATTAAGTATTCACTTTTGAATTCTTGATTAATGGCTTTAATGACTGGTTTACTTTTATGCACTGGATAATTGATGTCAGTTGACAGTATAGACAGCATTATAGTGACATGGTAGTCAACTAATAGGACTTCTTTATTTTTTTTAGAGTTTTATTAAATTTCAGTCAACTTGTCGAACGGAACTTTTGAAATTGTATTGGAACGGTTTTGTTACTTTGAAAAATGCATAGCCCTTATATGAGCACTGGAGAGAAGTGTTCTGTACTGTTGTTGGTGGGTGCCAATGAACGGTTTTGCATGAGAGCTATGTATGTATACGGGTTGTTATTTTTGGGAGAAGTACATGATTGTACTTGAGTATCGTTCGATGAGTCGACTTTTTGAGAAAAGTAACTTCAATGAGAAAAGTAAAGTTTGTTTTGGATTAATCTTTGGTGACCAGTTAATTTAGTTTGAGTACAAGCTTTGAATGTTTTGAGCTAATTTAAATTAAAAGCTATGAGGTTAAGTCATGAGAAAGTCCACTAGTTAATTTGATATGGGAGATATTGTTTAACCAGTATGTTTGTTTGACATTATCATTGTTCATAACCTGGTACGGTTTAATGGTGGTTTTTGATAACCATGACATTGCGATGAAAGTGCCTGAAGGTCAAGTTGATGAATTTGAAGTGACAATCAGTAATGAGGAAGTTTAGGCCCATCTGGACTAGTTTTGGTCAACACGTTGCTTGGTGTTGTGCTCGACATAGGCACAGCTTGTAGTGTGTACGCTCGATTTAGGCGTTGAAGCGATGTGCTCGACATAGGCACAGCTCGTGGTGTATACGCTCGATTTAGGCGTTAAAGCGATGTGCTCGACATAGGTACAGCTTGTGGTGTATACGCTCGATTTAGGCGTTGAAGCGATGTGCTCGACATAGGCACAGCTTGTGGTGTATACGCTCGATTTAGGCGTTGAAGGTATGCTCGACATAGGCACAGGTTCTGATGTCCACGCTCGATTTAGGCGTTGGAGACATGTGCTCGACATAGGCACAGGTTTGACGTCCGTGCTCGACATAGGCACAGGTTTGACGTCCGTGCTCGACATAGGCACCGGTTTGACGTCCGTGCTCGACATAGGCACAGGTTTGACGTCCGTGCTCGACATAGGCACCGGTTTGACGTCCGTGCTCGACATAGGCACAGGTTTGACGTCCGTGCTCGACATAGGCACAGGTTTGACGTCCGTGCTCGACATAGGCACAGGTTTGACGTCCGTGCTCGACATAGGCACCGGTTTGACGTCCGTGCTCGACATAGGCACAGGTTTGACGTCCACGCTCGACATAGGCGTTAATAACAGAGTGTACCAAGCAAAGTGATGACGTTTGAGACTTGAAAAGTTACCTCATGATGATGTTGAGTTAATGACCTTCAGCCATTTGAGTTCATGGGTGAACTGACAATTTGTGTAATACTGGTTGGATTAAAGCTGTAAAGTGGTGTAAATACTGGTTTGACGATATCTCATTGTTTTGGAATACTGGTTAGTCACATGAGATGGACATGTTGACAGGGTTGGAAACTAACTACGAACCAAGTCGGACAGAGACGAGATTTTTAGGAATGCGATTAGTGTTGTAGCGGTACGCTAAACAACCCCTTTTAGCTACGTTAAATTATCTACACCTATCTACCATATCGCAGAAGGCGAAGACCTACCTACATAGAAATTAATTATTAACCTACCCCGGCAACCGGATACTGCAAGCTGCATATTATATTTTTATTCTGAACTAAATAGGATTTGACGCCCGTTCAGAAACCAAGAAGCAGCCGCAATATCATATCAGCGCCGTACAGTCTTCACTCGCAGCATGCAAGTACATCCGTCTTCGTTTGCTTGATCTTCACGCCGCCGTAGTCGCTTCTTCTGCCGCTGTCCCGGAGCTGTGTTCCACGTCGCCGCTGCCCGCCGAATGAGGTCTGCGCCGGCCGTCGCGCCTTTTATATGCTTCGTCAACCACGGATTTCAACATGGCAGCCACAATGGACGCACGTCGTTGTACGAAGTTCAACAAAATTAGAGCGAAGAAGAAATATATATTTTTGTCTCTTTTATAGATAAATACGTTGCCGAAATTATTAATTTGTATTGAGTTAAATGTGATTGGTAGAAATTTAGATATTTTTATTGGCTAAACAAATAATGATATTTTTATTGGTTAATGCTTAGCGTAAGCTGGTGTATAAATATAGGCAGGGTTTGTCAATAAAGCATTCATATTCATATATCCGATACTACCTAGTACCTACAGCAGTAACAAGAACCAGTCGTTTTATTTATCCGCCACTAGACCACTCGGATTTGTTAATGGTGGACCTCTCACCACCATTACAGTGGTGACCCCGACGCTGAAGAACCGTCTAATTTCTGCGTACGAAGAATCCGACAGTCGCCAGCTACAGAAACTACTATCAGAGATAGAACTTGGAGAACAGAAGCCTTCTCAACTCCTACGCAGAATGCGTACTTTGGCGCGAGACAAAGTTCCAGATTCGACGCTACGACTGATGTGGGTAAACCACCTACCCTCACATGTTCGATCGGTACTAGCAGTGAGCGAAACATTCAGCACGCAGACGAAGCTCGACGAATTGGCACTCCTGGCGGACAAGATGATCGAAAACAGCAGCAGCTCACACGTATCGATGATCGAAGGCACTTCAACCAAGGCCAATGATACCCAGCTTCTTCTCGAAGAAGTTCGGCGGTTATCATTAGAAGTCGCCGCGCTCAAAGCCATTCAACCCTGTTACCAGCAACAGTTCAATCAGCGCAATCAGAAGCATCGAAGATCACCTTTTCGACGTGACCGTTCCTTCAACCGCAGCCGTTCAAGCTCAAGAGCAAGATCTCCCTACTGCTACTATCATCGACGTTTTGGTTCTGAAGCAAGAAAATGCACAACGCCGTGTACATTCAAGAACGAAAATATTATGAAGTCGGAAAACTAAATAATACGCTCGATGCGACGGGATCCGGCGTAACAGAAAAGTCCTACCGTCTTTTTGTCACCGATAAAAAAAGCAAGACTACCTTCCTTATCGACACCGGAGCGAATATCTCAGTCTTACCGCCGAGACAAGGACAGAAGATGAAGCCACTGGAATTTCAACTTTACGCCGCAAACAACACGGTGATTCCAACCTACGGAGAAAAATCAATGGAACTAGATTTAAACTTACGAAGACCGTTCAAGTGGAGATTTATCGTCGCTAAAGTCAGTAAACCTATCATCGGTGCTGATTTTTTGCAACATCATCAGTTGATCGTCGACATCAAGAATAGAAGATTAATCGACGGGAAAACAAATCTTGCATCTCAGTCTTTCGTTCAAGCAACAAATCTACCCACAATAAGAAGCATAGACGTTCAACAATCTTATCACAAGATCCTTGAAGATTATCCTGGAATCACAAGACTAACTTCAATGAAATTAACACCGAAGCACGACGTGGAACATTTTATTGAAACAACCGGACCACCGCTTCACTGCCGTGCACGTCCAATCGCACCGCACAGATACGAGCAAGTTCGGAAGGAATTCGAAAACATGATTGAGCAAGGAATATGCCGTCCAAGCAAAAGCCCTTGGTCATCACCACTTCATGTCGTACCGAAGAAGAACGGAGAATTACGAGTATGTGGAGACTACAGAAGACTGAATTCAATTACTACTCCCAACCGCTATCCAATACCGCGAGTCAAGGACTTCACTCATCAACTGTCGAACAAGACTATATTCTCCACTATCGATCTCAACCGAGCTTACCAACAAATCAAAGTACGCGATGAAGATATTCAAAAGACTGCAATAATTACTCCAATGGGATTATTCGAATTTCCAAGAATGACTCCAGGACTGAAGAACGCTGGTCAAACATTTCAAAGATTCATTCACGAAGTACTTCATGGACTCGACTTCGTTTTCGCATTCATTGATGATCTACTGATTGCAAGTCCTGACGAAGAAACGCACGGAAAACATTTACGAACCGTTCTACAACGATTAGAAGATAATGGAATCACAATCAACCCTTCAAAATGCATATTTGGGCAACAAGAAGTTCAATTTCTTGGTTTCAATGTCAGCAAGGAAGGAATCAAACCGCCTGCTGAAAAAGTCAGAGCAATAATCGATTATGCGAAACCAAAGACAATCGAAGAACTAAGAAGATTTCTTGGGATGATAAATTTCTACAGAGACCATATACCTAAAGCATCTGAAATCCAAGCACCTCTTCACGCCTATCTACACAACACGAAGAAAAAAGACAAAACAGCATACCATCCTCAAGGAAATGGCATAGTCGAACGCTGGCACAGGACGCTAAAGACCGCAATCAAAACTCGTCTATCTCAACATTCAAAGTGGATTGATGAGCTACCTACTGTGTTATTGGGTCTACGAGCAACACCGCGCGCTGACACTAGCCTTAGCGCCGCTCAGCTTACCTACGGTCACAGCCTAAGACTACCGTGTGACTTCTTCACTTCGACTTCAAGCAATCAAGATATGAATTATGATTTCGTAACGCAACTTCAAGAAACAATCAACACAGCCTTACATTCGCATCCCATATCGTCTCACAGGAATAACAAACCGGTTTTCATACATCAAGATTTAAAAACATGCAAGCAAGTCTTTGTAAGAAACGACGCTGTAAAGAAACAATTCCAACCTACCTACGATGGACCGTATAATGTGTTAGAGCGAGATAGCAAGACTTTTAAACTACAAATACCAGGAAGGAAATCTACTGTTATATCAATCGACCGACTGAAGCCTGCCTATATCATCAATGAGGATACTTCAGAGCACTTACCACCAGTATCATCATCATCATCATCACATCAACCACCAGCGAGGAAGTTTGAAAACGTACCATCAACATCAACATCGATCAATAATAGCATCAAACCAATATTGAAGACTACAAGACATGGACGAGCCGTCAAGCCTCCGGTTCGCTTTCGCTAGGGGGAGAGTGTATGTAGCGGTACGCTAAACAACCCCTTTTAGCTACGTTAAATTATCTACACCTATCTACCATATCGCAGAAGGCGAAGACCTACCTACATAGAAATTAATTATTAACCTACCCCGGCAACCGGATACTGCAAGCTGCATATTATATTTTTATTCTGAACTAAATAGGATTTGACGCCCGTTCAGAAACCAAGAAGCAGCCGCAATATCATATCAGCGCCGTACAGTCTTCACTCGCAGCATGCAAGTACATCCGTCTTCGTTTGCTTGATCTTCACGCCGCCGTAGTCGCTTCTTCTGCCGCTGTCCCGGAGCTGTGTTCCACGTCGCCGCTGCCCGCCGAATGAGGTCTGCGCCGGCCGTCGCGCCTTTTATATGCTTCGTCAACCACGGATTTCAACATGGCAGCCACAATGGACGCACGTCGTTGTACGAAGTTCAACAAAATTAGAGCGAAGAAGAAATATATATTTTTGTCTCTTTTATAGATAAATACGTTGCCGAAATTATTAATTTGTATTGAGTTAAATGTGATTGGTAGAAATTTAGATATTTTTATTGGCTAAACAAATAATGATATTTTTATTGGTTAATGCTTAGCGTAAGCTGGTGTATAAATATAGGCAGGGTTTGTCAATAAAGCATTCATATTCATATATCCGATACTACCTAGTACCTACAGCAGTAACAAGAACCAGTCGTTTTATTTATCCGCCACTAGACCACTCGGATTTGTTAATGGTGGACCTCTCACCACCATTACAGTGTTTTTGGAAATTGACATTGATGAAGTTAGATAAAGACGAAATTCGGAATTTTTGAGAATGACTTTATGGTAGGTCAGGAAGGGCCGAGCGTGAAGAGATACTCGCGTGTGTATTTGGTTGTTACAGGTAATCCTCAAAGCCTAATACATGTTGCCGCTGGTAGAGCGTGCTTGAGGATGGATCACGGGAAGATGCTGAAACGAATACGGTTTTATAGCGGTGACGTACCGATTAGAGTTATACGGTGACGACGTACCGAGTAAAAATTAAAACAAATCCCGCAAATAATGAATTGGTAATTTTGTTCTAAACAAGTGTTATGTTATGGAGTTTGTTCCGCTTGCTTCTTCTCCATAGCGAAGACACTTAGGAAGCAGTGGTAAAAACGGTAGTCAGGGTTAAAAAATGCCACAAAGTTTTTGAAATCCACTCGCAGCAGTAGCAGCAGTAGTCATTTTTGATGTTAAAGATTTTGAGTTTTGTTTTGGTTTGAAGTAATTGAAAATTGCGGATCGAGCAATTGTGATGGCGATAATAACGCAATGGAGCATCACCCAGAGACGGGTGACATGTCAGCGATGGCCGTGTCGGAGATAGTAAACTGTTTGATGCTATTTAATCTGTGGTATGCGCGGATCGATACCTAGTGAATCGATACACTGTGGCGCGCGGTGGGGCGCTGTCATTAGAGAAAAATGATGGAATATTGATATCGCGCCGGTATCTTGTTATTGTAAAGATTCCTTCTTAATTGTAATACCGTGAATCTCGAAAGTTGTGGATTAATAATGTGTGACCGCGAGTGCGAGTGGATTCGATCGATAAATCAATATCGTAATATCGCAAAGTAAATCCAATCAATACCAAAGCAAACCAAACCGAGTATTCATATTGAGCCAAGAGATCATTGAATAAAGCAGTTGGTTACGGGATGGCTCAATCCTGTGTTTCATTTGATATCCTGAGTTGAAGTCCTGACGAAAGAAGCCCACATTGCGTAGTTTGACAAGAGTACCTACTTGGAAGGAAGTTACACATTACACAGAGTAAAATAGTACGAAATCATGATAAAGAACAACCAGCTCGAGCTTCTGACACGTCATATATAAGTAGTACTAATGTTAAATATAAAGATATTGACGGCTTTGTTTCATAATTTATTATAATCATCGTACAAAACATCAATAAATTACTCCAGTGAAGCGAATGGATAAGGCTTATGATATGGCTGATAGCAATCTTCACTTAACGTGTAATAATATTCATCTGAGACTTATAAAAATGCGCATAATGATGACTGGATTGAAAGACATTTCAAAAATAGTGTAAATTTAATCGCATATGAATTTCTCCCTTTTATATGTGCCTTGTCATTCAAATGTTGTCTTAAACAGTCAGTTGATTTCTGTACTCAGAAGTGGGTTGTCGATCATAATGTATTAAATTTACTTTGAAGGTCATTTTCATTTAAATTTTCCTTATTGTGCTCGTACGACTAGAAAATAATAATATTACAATTTACATTCATTTGTCTTGTTCACTTTAAAGTGGAATTCAATCGCTATACCTACACCTACGTATTGGTCAATATGCAATAAAGGATTTCAAAGTTACTTAATTATTCACGGATAGATACTAACGTTATATATTTTTTTCATACATCGTGGTCACGGCCAAACTAGGGTGGTATTCAGCTTTTACCAAAGTACCTAATAAACTGTATTCGATTCCTTTACTCATATCCTGTTCGGTTTTTGAAAACCACAACATTACCAATGTAGTTTGATTATATAAAAGGTTATTAACCCCCGACGCAAAAAGAGGGGTGTTATAAGTTTGACGTGTCTGTGTGTGTGTGTGTCTGTGTGTCTGTCTGTCTGTCTGTGGCATCATAGCTCCCGAACGGATGAAGCGATTTCAATTTAGTTTTCTTTGTATTAAAGGGGACTTACGGGCGCGTGTTTTTAGATATGTTTGATGAAAATCGGTTGAGCCGTTTAAAAGTTATTGGGGCTGAAAGGGGAGAAGAATTTTCATTCTGTCTCTTTGTGGCATCATAGCTCCCGAACGGATGAAGCGATTTCAATTTAGTTTTCTTTGTATTAAAGGGGACTTACGGGCGCGTATTTTTAGATATGTTTGATGAGAATCGGTTGAGCCGTTTAAAAGTTATTGGGGCTGAAAGGGGGGAAGAATTTTCATTCTGTCTCTTTGTGGCATCATAGCTCCCAAACGGATGAAGCGATTTCAATTTAGTTTTTTTTGTATTAAAGGGAACTTTTGGGCGCATATTTTAAAATATGTTTTATGAAAATCGGTTGAGCCGTTTAAAAGTTATGGGGGGTAAAAGCGGGGAAGAATAGCCGAATGTATGCAAATATACTCGTGTGGGGTCTCAAATGAAAGGGCACAGTAAGAGAATATTTATGACTTAATCGAGAATATTCTTACCTATAAAAAGCATAAAATAAAAATTAAATTAAAAATTAAAAAAACCCCCGACACAAACATTTAAAAAGTAAAAAATAATATCTCTAAAAATAATACGTTGCGTTGGGGGACCGCTCCATTTACTTCTAACTTTAACACAAAAAAAATATTGATAAAATATGATAAGTCTTGGGTAAATAGGCATGTGATACTTATGAAAAAAATCGTAGATAATGAGTAGTTAGGAGCGGTCCCCCAACGCGACGTATTATTTTTAGAGATATTATTTTTTACTTTTTAAATGTTTGTGTCGGGGGTTTTTTTAATTTTTAATTTAATTTTTATTTTGAATGTTATTCATACAAAATCTATTGGTATTGCCTCTCTCCGCTAAAAACAAAATTATTAGTTGTGCTCACAATCCAATTTAGCTTGTAAACAAAATAAATTTAAGGCATTTAAAATTATCGCCGCCAATCTACAATGATCCTAAATCACAAAGGCGGAAAACTGGCATTTGTGTGTATTGACATTTAAAAGAATTACATATCGATCGCGACCGGAGTATTTAATATGCTCAGTCGGGTGGCCGTAACGCCATCTAACGTAAGAACATAAAAACATGTTTAAATCCATAATTATGGCTTTTTAAATATTTATTATAAGCAATTATTTTGATGTTAATATGACTAAATTTGACCCAAACAAATAAATTGGGCAAGCTAAATAAAACCGTTTAAAAATAATGATATTGAAATCTTGGTCTAGATGTCAAATGTAGTTAAGCTCCTTAAAGCTTAATTTGCGAGATAAAAATATATTTCGGCAAATATTCAAACATTTAAAACATTTAGGTTCACAAATTTTGGAAAGACAAATACAATTGCATAAAAAATTTCTTTATAACGAGCAATGTCAGACGGTGGCACGGATACGAACTACAATGTTGAGTCATGAACTTGATATACGCATGAATTTTAAATCCCCGCTAGATTCCCCAAATGTTAATGAGTGAGATGTGCTATAAATTATAATTTTAAAGTATAGGATGACAATAAAAATTGTCAAAAACGAAGTAACCTCAGTTGTAGTAAGAAAAACAAAGGTCTTCAGGACATTAAAAATGAGCATTGCATTGAGGTCTGCTACCCGTATATATTGAGGATCTTTTTTTGGATTATTTACTACGGGCCTAGGAAAATTCTATCTCTAGCATTAAAATGAAAAAAGTAAGCGACAGATGCATTCAGTATTTTTGTCTGCCACGAGATTTACAATATCGGACAAAGAACAAATATTATTTTCTATTCTATATCTGTAAATAAATTTCATGTCTTTGATATATTATGTTAATCTTACAATACTTCGCTTGAGTGTATAGCATCTTAAGCATCACTAAATTGTCTTTGTATAAAATCATGGATTGGAAGTATAATTTTTGAAAACTGGTTTGGTGCTATTTTTAAGATTAGGTACATTTAATCCAAACTTTAGCATTCTAGTTTCGCGTAGGTATAATTTGGTATTTCATGCCCAACTTGTATTACAAATCCGAACATTCGTTTGCGTTCTAACCTTGTCGTGGTCCATGACTAAATTTTTTGCTGGTGAATCATAAGCCACTGTTTGAAGTTTGAACCCGTGAACTGTGCTGATATTAAATAACGGTAGTTCAATGAATAGGTTTGCGTTGATGTCGGAAATTGCACCAGTGTAGACGTTCACAAAGCCTGCAATTTTATGGTCGGTAACAGCGTGACAAAGTCATTCTCAAAGTTCTACGATTGTTTTGGATTCAGTTTTTTATTAAAATCTGTATTAATTGAATTTTAAAATGTAATTTTGAGAATTGTGTTGTTAAGGTACCGTAATTTAATACCATTTCTGATCCTGGCAGTCTCTATTATTTAACCTCGATAAATCTTTTCAATGTAATTAGTAAGTTATCGATGATTCGTTACTTTAAGAATCCGTTATTTTTCTTCTTCATTCTTATGCCATGACCTCGTTTGATATATTACCTACTTTCAGTATTAGGTAAATCCTCTTTTCCAGAAATTTGATCTTCATCAAATTTGAAAATAAAAAAGTAAAAGTTTATTTAGGACGGATATGGATTCATTAAGAACTCCCGGACAACTAAATTCATGTAATGTGTAATGATTCTGAGCTACGAACGGTGAAATAATGCTGCGCTTGCGAGCAGATTCTTTTTTATATACCTATAAAATACATAGTTGGATTAACGAGTGCCAGAAACTGAAATTGAGCATTAACTGTTGAACTCCAACGACATCTATGCATGTCGAGAATGCATAGTACCGCTTATATACCTGGAATCCAAAGGGTTAAACTTTATCTATGTTCTAAATTATTCAGCAGACATCATTAAAAAGTCATAGCGTCGTTTAATAAGTTTTTATACTACACGTTGATAACTACATAGTTCATTCAATACCGAATTCATTTCGTAGAATGTTGGCGATATATCTTCAGTAGCTAAATTTAAATACAGTTCGCATTTGTACTGTGTAGCCAACAATACAATTGTCTCACTGGAGGTGTGTCTGCATTGGCGTCATACATGCAATACGAGCATTCAGAACTACAGCGCCACTGTAAGTAAACCGAAAATAGGTTGAGGTCTTCAGACAACCTCCATTAAAATGATGACATTGGTTCATTGACATTTGTAACAGTTTTTATTAGATCGTATTAAATTACTATCAGTAGAACACAACAATCCACTACGTACCTATGTAACATAAAACGTAATTACATCTCTGGTGTATAATCTCTAGAATATTCATGAAATCATTAGTGTTCTCGTAACAGAAACGTGCTCTGATTGGGATTAAGGATTGGAATTTGTGATGCAGGTGAGTCAATGCTGACTCAGTTAGGAACAAAAAAGTATAACCTATGTATGTTGAACGTATAGAACAGCGTGCAGCGACTGCATTTTTGTCTTTCATTTTAAACCTTAGACCCGTAGCCCGTAGTCCGTAATGCATGTAGTAAATCTCCGAATTAACTTTAAATGTTGAATATACCTACATTGAAGTAAGTGGCATCTGTGAGACGGCCGTATTTCATATAATCCCTGCGATCACCACCTGCGTCCGTCCCACTCGCACGCGCCACAACAGCTGTTGCGTGGGCGCATGTTTCGTAGTGTGCCTGTGGAGTGTGGAATTTAGTGTCAAGCGATATGCTCTCGGTTGTGAATCTTCAATGATTCATCTGTTTGAGAGATCGTTTTGATTTCTATTCTTTTCAATACAACTTTGTTTAATTGCTCTGATGGAGCTTTAATGTTTTCTTTATTTTCACTATCTGTTTTGTTGTCTGCACTAATACCTTTTTCATTGATAGTATTAAGGATGTCGACATTTAATTCGGGTAGATTAATATTCCTAATTATTGCTAAATTGAGTCAAGTCTTTGACGGTAGGATGGAGTTAATCACTCAAACAGCAAGTAACAAAATTGGCTAGACACCTGAGGCAAGTATTTGATTAGATGGAATCATCGAACTTAGGAACTTGCATTAAAAACTGGTGTCTATAGAATGATCTCACCGGCCGTCAATCTTGACAATGCAAAGGACCGGTCGGCCGCGGGGTGGGGCAGAGACGGGGACTCCACACCACTCCACACTCCACGCCGCAGGGTTTCTGCGATTCACGCACGTCGTTATGCCGTAGCCGTATGAACGAAACGAACCGCAGTCAGTCAGGCCAGTCAGTACGACTGTAAAGTAGTCGACCGCAACACGCGCGGCGCGCGCGCGCATTTACTCAATAAACTTCCTTACTAAATAATAACCTTAAATCTAGTCAAAATCAAGCTCCATCACTCAAGTTATTCAGTGTTTGTGATAATTACCTAAAGGTGGATTAGTTTTGTAATCGTTACACGCTACGGTCCAAAGAACAATGCTGTGGGAAAAAATAACGTTCAGCTGGCATCGGCAGTCGTTCCCAGCTACCTACTTACCCCCCTCGCCGCGCGAACCGGGTGCCGGGTTCAATGCGCCTCTCTGCGTTTATTCATCGTTTGTGGGAAAAGTTGACCCCCGTTTTAAAAATTATTGTTAACGAATTCACACGATTTCGTATTAGTGACTACCGCATCTCATACGAAAGGACCACAAGTGCTGTGTGATCTAGAATTGTGTTACAATACCAATTATTTAATTACTCAAAAGGTTACATGTGTAGTGTCTAAAATGATGACCCGTTCAATTAGTGGCAGTAAGCCGTTTAGTTTTTATAGGTAACACGTGAAGGTTGCGACATTCCGTAGAGCAATATTGTTTATTTTAAGCTTTGTAATGTTTGTAGAGCTTCAACTTCTTCTAAATTATTATCTTGTTTCTTTACGAATGTATTTGTCAAAGAGGACTCGGTTATAATATGGGGCAACAAGTGTCGTACGCGTGAACGTGAGCTGTGAAATAACCGTTGGAATTACATTTCAAAGTTTCCTGGGATTTCGCAAACAAGAGTATGTTTTCAAGTGAAGTGTACTGAATGAGTGAAGTGAGAGAATTGTTTACACAATAAGATTCATAAATCGAAATCATGGGGAATCAAGGGTCGTCACCACATGAGCCTTTGGATCGAGCTCAAGTGCAAAATGCTGACCTCAAAATGGTTAGTAATTTTTTTTATTCAAATTCTGCTAACATTGAATTCCATAATCGGTTGCTGATCAAATACGGACTAACCATTGTTTTATTTAATTCTTAGGCCGGCCACATACATGCGGAATTCCGAAACGGAATCCCGAAAAGGAATTTCGATTCGGGATTCCTGACGCAGTGAAATCTATACAAATGTATGGCGCTGTCACACACAAACGGTAGTTTTTCCTGACGGAATTGTCTATGATTCGGAATTCCGAATCATAGACATTCCATTCGGAATTCCGGACGCAACGGCTCCATACATTTAGTACGAGACGCCACACACATTCGGAAATTTCCGTACGGAATGACAGTCAAGGACCAGTGTTACCAACTCTATAAAATATTTATGCCTAAACCAATGTCAAAACTCCTTAAAATTGCCTCAAATATTTAGAAATCTCCCTAAAAATTACATTTAACAAAATTTATATAAATTAAGTAATGTGCAGTAATATTTAATAATACTCTTATTTATTATATTATTTCAGTTTACTCAGTGTCAGAATTTTTAAGATCATACATGAACTGAAAAGACTAGGATGGGATGCTTATAATAATATAATGACACCACAAATTAGATAATACAGATGTCAAGCTTCATACAAAGTGTCCAAAAACAACGCACACATAGAGACAAGGTTCAAATACACCAAAAATCGGAACACATCGGACCACTCGGACCGCTGTTGTTATTTCCAGCATTATGACATTTACAATACACAAATAAGATACTTTTCCTAAAAAATGGATAAGAAACGGAGTTATTATAATTATTATCTTAGAGTTTTTTTATTCGACGTTAAATTGCACATTATAATTTTTTTGACATCCTGTTGCTATAGAGAGGTACAATAAGTCCTTACGTGCTTGTAATTCAATGATTCGTTACTTATTACAAGTCAACGTAGAATGTAGGAAGTTCTTTGTACGTTTAAAGTGTATACCTTCAAATTGTACCCTATTGTTATTTTATTTCAAGTAAGTACCTAATAAAGATAAAAAAATCGTTATTTAGTAGAAAAAAATTTAAATAAATAGATTAAAACGAGATCCCTGCGGTGCAATAACCAATTTAAATGATCATATTAACATTATTACATATTACCGAAACTGCCGCAAAAACGCACTGAGTTTAGTTGCAAATATAGTTAGAAATTTAGTTCACTATAATTTTGTTTCCCGTTTAATCCATACCAATAATTTAAATAACAAAAACCAATCCAAGACCATACCGGAATCGTTAACCCAAACGCTAACGCACACGTACATAACCTAAATCGAGGTACATACATGAGTTTAAATTCTGTACTAATATCTTTATTTTGTGGTTCAAGTGACTCAGTTGCTAATCTATAGTTATATACCAAGTCTATGGTCGACAGTAAAAATAAAAATGTACTTACTCTGTGGTCTACATGCGCCGTTGTCTATGTCATTCCGAACGGAAAAACCACGTATGTGTGTGGTGCATTTACGCAGTTCCAAATCGAAATTTCGTTTCGGGATTCCGTTTCGGAATTCCGACTGTATGTGGCGGCCCTTAAACCTTAGGCAGCTTTGTATGCATGACTTGTGCTGGCTATTAGATATTCATAAATGCTACACGCGTCATAGTGATTCAAGTGTTCTCGTAACTCCTGCATCGTTTTACTGAAGAAGTCGTTATCGTACATATCTTATTTAAATTTTTCCTCAAAATCAAACGATTGCGCGCTATGTGGAAATTCCGTCACGGAGTCAACGGTCTTGTCTCATGGTTGTATTGCATCAATTAGATTTTTTAGTGAACTTTATGAAACACAGATTTAGAAATCCCTATCATCACTTTCAACACAAAAGCGTGACTTCTGCTTATTTTTTTTTGCAATTGCCTTGTGCACAGCAAAGAAATATAATGTCCATTGTCTGTTTCTGCTGCCTGCAGCACAAAAAGTTGTCGAGACACGTTTACGCACTGTGTAACGTTTTTCCTGCAATGTTAAAATGAAGATGTGTGTGTGTAGTGAGCAGTCATAGACGAATCTTTATTGTCTTCATGATTCTTGATTAAGTTATCATTTTAATAACCATGTTTTGTAGTTTATTAACACAAATTGTAGCTAGGTACTCGTTTGTTGTTTCTTACATCCTCTCTTTCTGTCATTCCTCATAGTATGTCACACGAATCATCAAAGTTTATTATGTAAATAGTCTGATGTTTAGGATTTTGTTTCTAACCTTAACACCCAATTAAACTTGCTTTTACTTTGCCAATGTTCTGTAACTCTGACTCTTAAGAATAAGTATTTAAAAAGCTCCCTCTATCTAATTTAGCTTGACTATTATACAGGTGCCAGGTACAGCCTAATCAAATAACAATACTTCATTTTATTATATTTTGTTATTATCTGTCTAGTCATAGAGTTTGTCGTGGAAACAAAACTATGAACATCAAATACATAAATAGATACGTGATACTGAAATTATTTCTCATTCATGCTGGGTCACTTGTGCTTAATTCCTAAAAAGGTTAATATAAATTCTTGTAGATAAGTAATGAATGTGATAATGACCAAGTAAACAAGTAGAACAAATTAATTACAAAAATCGATAGTCTTTACTTTGTAAATGAAGTTATTGTAGCATAATAATTGATTTTTATTAATGTAATTAGGTTAAAAGCTATCACTGTAATCTGTTGACGTTTGTAGAAAATACTGGATATAAAAGAATAAAATCTACACATTTGGGCACTTATATTGCATCCGCATCTTTTGGCCTGTTGTAGGCCTAATTTCCTCTCCTAGTTTTTGTGGCATTTCACTTCCAGGTGTTTCCTCTAACATAATATGGTAGCGATGCTATGGTTAATACGTAAGATTTCTCAAGTTCATAATCGAAAATCTATAAGCAATGCACCTGCCTTTGTTTCCCCTCTCTATGACTTAATTATCTTTAATAATATTAATGAAGTATATTAGACATGTTTCGACATAACTATTAGTTTGGTGATTACGCTGGTTTAAATAGGTAAAACGAACCCCACGTACTTAAAGACGTCGCGTTCTTAGAATTAGTTACCGGAGTAGTTTAACACTTGATCAAGCCGATAATCCCTTTGGAGACGTAACGTATCTACATATTACACATCGATCGGCGTAACCTTAGCTTAAACAGTTTTATGTTTATCTAGAAAACTGTTTTTACCTTAATACGGCCGAGGGTTGTGTTTGACTAGTATGTTTGGATGTTTATCTGTTCCCTCATAACTTCTAAACTAGTTATCATGATGTGACGAATGAGGTATGATTGGAAGCATCTTGAGCGTCCCTAGGTTGTAGCTGTGACGTCACAATAAACTGATTAAGTATGTCATGAAACCCATTTAGTTACGAATAAATAAAATCATGCCGTGTTGTGTCCCAGATTAAAGAGTTTCATTATCGCATTTTAAAAAACTATGCGTTGTTAGCTGTTGCTAACGGCTTATTACCTACTAGATTTTTGAAACATAATCTCTGTCGCAAAATATCTAACTTAAATGCCTAATGTGTAGTATGATACTTCAAAATGAAGAATGATGTTGCAGTATCTTTTAAGACGCTCCCTCACCAGGAACATTCGCGTGTAATGTAACGTTACAGATTCCAGCATTACATCAGTGAAGGAGGAGAGCCGAGCATTACAATGCGCACCTTGCAATGATATACAATGTGTAATATCTTGATACAACTTGTAACATCAATGCGCTTTTTTATTAGAATGCTCGCAAATTCAAATCTACGAGTATACTAAATGTTACCGCCAATGCTCCCGGTGAGGGAGCATCTTTAAAATGAAATCTGATGCGACTCTACCACGCAGTGGTTTCATGTCATGCATGTACGCGAAGCCTCTCATAATAAGGGGATGAGTAACGAGGAATTATAATGCACGGATGCCTCCTGCATAAGGGATAAGACAAGCACTTTCATGCCAACTGCTATGATGCCATCTGTTTCGTTTATGACAAATTGGCGAACCCGGCTTGCACGAGTAAAATGATGGGAGAAAAAATGCTCAGAAGTTTTTTTTTTGGACTTAGGCCTTTTTTTCAACAATATCATCGTTTTCTGGCTCACTCGATAATTTTTGTCATGATTTGGATAAATTAGTTCCACTTATCAAAATATATTGTATGAATTGGTCTTTGTTGGTAACATTCATTATTAATTCGTGAGTTAGATCTATACCTAATGTAATTAATTTTAATATAAGCGAAATACACGCAGAGAGAATAAATATGATTTTGTGATGAAATTGCGCTAAATCTACGCTGTTGAGTATTACCTATATAGTATTAAAATTTACTAACTGAAGTAAATTAATAACGTCCTTTGCTAAATACACGATTTTCATTACACATTAGGATTAATAGATATGAATGATTAAAAATGTTTGTGATCGTTTGATTAGGGATTCTGTTTGGTCCGTAAAACGTAGAGTGGCAGTGGCAGCCTCATACCTATGTCATGCACCAGATCTCGCAAGTTTATGTACACAGTGTCATTGCGTTAATATACATACAGTGAAGCAATACTTGTGTACTAGACTGTACAATATAAGCCGTAAGACTGTCAAGCAACCGAAAAAATCCTATGCACGAAGTCGTGGGCTTAGATTTTCATGGGACTTTCACTGAGAGATAGAGGAAGTTGTGGGGCAACATTTAGTTTACTTTTTATTCCGGAATTCCCGCGGGATCAGGATTCACTAGAATTCAACTTATTGGGATGCAACATTATAGCGATTCAACTTAACGGGAATTCAGTATTCAGAAATTCGAACAAAATGAGAATTCAACTAAACGGGATTCAACTTAATGGGATTCAACATATTGTGATTCAACATTCAGAAATTTCAACTTAATAAAAGTTCAACTTTCTGTACCTGAAGGCATAAATTAATAGACTTGGGACTCGGGTAGGTACATAATTTTAACCACCAAAATAAGACATATATATTGTGATTATGGTAATCAGTTTATTAAAATTAAAAGTTTACATATTTGCTGTTACATCAGTGAGTAAAATACCTATATATTAACACTCTTATAAAAAAGAGTAGGTGTGGGGGTTTTCCTTTTGTCCTTCTTCGTTTTCAATAAAGGAGTAGGTAATATTGATATAAGATCTAATAATAATGCCTTTTTGATTTGCTGTAACATTTTTGTATTTTTTACTAAGTAGGTAATGATTATTTTTCAACAAACTTGCTCGTAAAGTTGCTATTTTTTCTTTAGTCTTACGCCCGGAATGCGGTTTATTACACACTAATGCGTTTTACTTTTCATTGCCGCACTAGTGTTTTTCTTATTCCACTTTTTTTTAATATCCGTAAAGAGGTTGTTACTAAAAGATTTATTATTTTGTAAATAAATAAACTTGTTGTAGTCAAAATCTGATAAGATAAGATTATACTTCATCTAATTATCTATTAAAGCATTTAAAAAATACAATATTTTAAATCATTAATTACCGTAAATTCTTATTAGAAATACATAATTATTTAGTTTAATATATTGTGGCTGAATAGCGGTGTTCGGTGCCTCTGGACTTAACCTGCGCGCGCATAGTTATTCAACCAAAGATACGGCGCGCGAAAAAATAAACCTCTGCGCCATTTTGTGCAAACATTAATATTGTTCGTTTATAATTTGCTGATTTGTGACTGAAAAATGTATTTTATACATACCTAATTGTTTTTTTCCTCGCAAGTGTGTTGAAAAACGTCGTATGATACGCGTGTGCTTTGTTCATTACAGTCTTGGCTCTATTACAGCTCTCGCCTTGCGGCTCGGGCTGTGCAATACCGCCTCGACTGTAATGACCAACTTCGCGCACTTGTATCATAATGTACTATTACCAACAAATGTTTCGATGCCGATTGTATGTCTTTTATTTGTTAAAAATGTGCCAGAACCACATTTTTAATTTTATTCTAATCCAAAATATTTATACGTGACATAGTAGATTGTTATGTTAATTGCGATATTATTTGCATTTCACGCTCCTCATGTCTCCTCTTTATGTACCTACAGTACCTTTCGTAACAATGGAATGATAATGAGTAATGCCATTAGCCCACTCCGAGTTCTGACTGATTGACATTTGCTGGTATGCCCTGCTTTTTGCTGTTCCAAATCACAGTTCTATCTATTATCTTCTTTTTGTGTTAAAATACTTGAAATTCCATTCTTTACATTTAAGTTCTATCGAATATGTAGGAACATATTATAATATATATACTCGTAGTCATATAGTTATTCTAGGTTTATTTTTAAAATGAATTTAACAAAATCTTTAGAAAGTCGAATTTTACTTTTGACTGATTTCCAAACAATCTCTAAGCCCCTATTTTACCACTTTAGACATGAAATATGACAAAATCCTTTCCTAGCAATCTACTAACTATAAATTACCTCCCTCCTTAATTTAATATTTATACGTCAAGCAGTTTCGGACATTTTGTGATGAAGTGAGCGACCTTTCGCTACATTGCAACATGGACTACCTAAATATAATTATGAGGTCTTCTTGAAGCCGGCCGCGGCCGTTGCTCTTTTTTTGTAAGCAAAGTTCTTGTTTCATTTGCCGGTAATCGTAGAAGGGTCAATTTAAATCGGTGAAACATTCTTATTTTTATCAAAAGACTGATAGAGATTTTAGGGTCAGGGAACTTAGGGTACGTACAATATGAACTTATCTTATGAACAATATCTTAAATATAACGCTCTCTCAGAGTTTGCGTCCGGAACTTGACTTTGTAATGAAATTTTTAGCATAACGATTCAAATCTTATTGGAGTACCTAATTATTGTTATTGTTTTAATCAGAATGACATTGAAATTTAAAACACATGGTTTTAAAAAGGCACATGTAAGTAGGTCATGTATCAAACCTTTGCACCTTATAATAAAAAAGTCAGTTACCATGTGTTGGAGAAAATGGCTAGAATATTTTATGCGCAACGCAACAGATTTACGTCGTATGTTATCTTGGGAATGAAATTAAGTTTGTACGAATTTTCACATTTTTGACACACAAACGTTAGGTGCATTATTAATTTCTTATTCATCCTACCGGTGTATAGTCCGTTTTTTTAGAATAGAGTTAACTACAAAACAAATATGGCCGATAATTGTCTAAGTCACAGTAGTCAATAAGACACTGACATTACACATGTACAGTAAAACCAACTTAACCTTGAAATGAAGAGTGGCGCTGTCGGACGCATTTGACCAATCATTGCACGCTAGTTAACTGACAGATGAATGGCCACAACGTACTTATGAATGACTTTTTAACATGGCGGCGTTAGTTCCAATTTTTGCCATTGCAGAGATAAGTTGGTGGCAATTATCGAAAAAAATGTCAAACATGTCATGTTCTTGTTGAAATGCATGTTGAATTGAAATGATTCATCTATGAAAAGTGAAGTTGATGGATTTGCACAATGTATGAAAGGAGAACTGCCATGGCCTATAGAAAATTTACCCAGGCCCGACAGTAATGAAAAGTACCTGAGTTTTTTTGTTATATTACATATAACAAAAATATAGTAACAGTATTTTAAATAACAGTGGCTAACAACTATTTATAGCTATGTGACTTTACTCAGGCGAAATATTTGAAAACCATTTATTTTTCACTTAATAGCAATTGTATCCATTTAGAATGACCCAAAGTTAACAAAAATAGGAAATACAGACAGTCACTTTAGGTCATCTGGATAATCCAATCATTATTTTATTTTACACGTTTCTTGTGCAAATAAATATCAAATATTTCTTTTTAGTATGAAAAAATTCAAAAGTTTAAAGTGAAATATTTTGTTGTTAGCCACTTATTTCGAATATAACAATAATAGATATTTGTTACACTCAACATAACAAAAAAACTGATATTTTTCTTTCATGTCGGGTCTGGGTCAAAAATGGCAGTTCTCCTTTATTCATTACTAGCTTTTGCCAGCGGCTTCGCCCGCGTGAATTTCGTTTAAACTTCACCCCTTTATTTCACCCACTTAAGTGTCATAAACGTAAGAGTAGATAAAATATAGGTATACTTAATCAGAAAGCTTCGAACTGCTAAGCTATTGGGAGTTACACGTGTTATTGTGAGTCAACCATAAAAGATAGACATAATAATATGCTGTCGTGGAATATTTTTTATATAATTTTAAGGAGAACATTTCCGTCATACATGATTTCTGTGTAGCTTTAACCATTAAGGTTGCACACGCGACGGAAGCTTAAAAAATGGAGTAACTTCTCCCGTTTCCCCAACATTTCCCTTCACTGCTCTGCTCCTATTGATTGTAGCGTGATGAAAAGTATACTATAACCAGCGCGGGAGTATGAAAAATAATTGTACCAAGTTTCGTTAAAATCCGTCGAGTAGTTTTTGTTTCTATAACGGTTATACATCAGACAGACAGACAGACAAAAATTTTACTGATTGCATTTTTGGCATCAGTATCGATCCCTAATCACCCACTGATAGTTATTTTGGAAATATATTTAATGTACAGAATTGACCTCTCTACAGATTTATTATAAGTATAGATTATTGTAATTTAAAATCAGTTTTTGGTGTAAAACACAGGGCGATATACCGAGTGAACCGATTGAATTGTTTGTAAGTTGTTTCACGCGTGTAACATTGTGGAAATTTGATGTTTCGGAAACTCAGTGATTTGTTTTGTAGTTAACTCTCTTCTAAAAAAACGGACTGTATATGTCGCAGCCCACTGGTTGAATTAGCCATTCAATTGGACGCCTAGGCATTTAATTGACTAAACTAAAGCGATTAAACCGATTTTTATTCTAAACGTCGGACTAGGGGTTACCCTTGTTTCGTAAACAACTTTTGATATAATTTTAATAAATCGAACAACGTTTAAGATAATAATCAGTTTGTATAATATCGTTTGACATAATTTTCATTTGATCGAATATTCATTTTGTGTAATATTGATTGACATAATGTTCATTTGATCGAATATTATTTTATACAATGTTCGTTTCATGAAATGTTCAGGTTATAAACGCCCTAAAGTCGGTTCTGGCACTCGCCGGCCTCTGCCGCGGCACGCTCGCTTAGTCGCTTCGCTCGCTCGGCTCGTGCGATGGTTCCTGTTAACCTAACACGCTCGTCGCTTCGCTCCTCGCTAACCTAATTACTTTAATTAAAATTAGCTTATTTGAACATTCGATAAAAAGATATTATTCGAAACAAATGATGATAAGAAATAAAATTATGGCAATCAAATATTCGATCAAATGAATAATTATGTGAAATGACTTTATTCCAACTAAAATTATTCGAAGCGATTTTGGACGAAAAGTTGTTATACCAAACAAGAGGCACCCGTCGGACTAGTACCTACATGCGTATGACTATGTTCAATGCTCATTTGTGAAAAATATTTTTCAAACATAAAAATGACGGGGTTTTTCCCGTTGGCTCCCATTCCCGTTTTCACCCGTCCCACTAGACCCCGAAAACGATTAATTTGATTTATAGTTTGTTAAGTACTTTTGCCTTCTTTTTTCAACGTGTACAGTCGATAGGAAAAGTGCTTTAAAGTATAATAATGCTTTAACAGGGGCGTAGCTACCGTCGTATCAGCCATATCGATGATACGAAGTCATCGGGCTACAGGGGCCACCAACGTGTGCTAGCAAAAATTTGTAAAATGATATCCACAATGTAACTTAAACTCGTAGTTCCCGGAAAAAAAACATCAATACTAATAATAAATCTGTAGCTGGTCGCTGAGATTTTTTTACAAGGGGATTTTTTTACGTCTTTATTAACGCATGACAACCTAAAACAACAATTTTGTAGCATTTTTGTCTGTGACTTAATTACTTTTATTATGGTTAATTTAGCAAATTAGTAAGAAGGTAGGTATATGAAAATAAGGCTAATTTTGCGTTTTAATATTTTTTTATACCACTTATTTGTTCATTATATTTAATTACGTTTATTGTTAACTACTTATATGTCACTCCCGATCCTTTTAGTAAATAACGACACACAAATAGCCTCATTCTCTGGGATTCCGTCTCGTTGGGTCCATGGGCATTATAACACCCAGATCAAACCCAGGGTACCTACTTAGTAGGGCAATTCAAGTTAGTAGTCCGGCATGGTTAAATTTTTACTTTAAGACTTTTTCTGATAACTATACTTTTAAGCAATGTTTAATTTTTTTCGACGTTATCTGTCAAATCGGAATTCGGGGTATAGTGGGATGGGTGAGAATGGGAATGGGAGCCAACGGGAAAAACCCAAATGACGATATCATAAGCGTACTCACACGCTCACACCTCACACAACAGACAATAGATGAGATGACACCAGGTGGATTACATTTCATTGAGTGTTATCGCGTGAAATAAATTATCATGCGTATTCTTAGTTATAGTCACTTCCTTTCTTTTTAAGAATACCTGCACTGCGCAAGTGATAACTATCTTGATTATTAAGATGCTAATTTTGGCTTAAATATGTTATACCTAAAAGCGACGTTAATTAGCGTTATTATTCACTTTTTGATAATTATTGTAATGACACATCCATTCAAATTCAAACTGTTGTAATTATATTGTCAATATGTTTTTGTCTATTTCGATTTGTTAGCGATAATATTACTTAACTTTAACTATAAACCTTTAACTATAATAAAAGTAATTCTACGTTTAAAATTTCGTCGATTCCATTTTGATTATAAAAACAATTAAAAATAAGCTTTTTGCGTAACCAACTCTAAGTAGTTGTAAAAAATAGAAATGTAAAAAATGACATATTTTTGCATTTAATGGCATTCAAGAAATATTATGAAAATTAATTATTTTATTTTCAACAAAACAAAAATATATCCCCAAAGAATATATGTATCTACAAATGTGCAAAAATTTCTTAAAATTCGGAATCCTGAGCAAGCAGATTCAGACTTGACCGGTTTTAAGGTTTGTACGCACGCGTTTTACTGTAGGTGTACACCTGCGGCACATGAATAGTAAAGTCAGTGCCTGCGGTTTGGGCATCTTTTATATTTATCGTTTATAACCCTGACATTGCCGTCTTACATTTACGACATTAAATTTACCGCAATAGACGTAAAATAAATTCGTTGTAACTCCGTAATGTTACATCCAATCAACCTCATCACACGTGGTTACGATGTCACGATATGATGTAAAACTCACCTCAGTGTCGTGTCGTGTTACATCTGGATCGAAGTAGACCAAGCGTGCTATGTGACATCATATTTTTAACATAACATCATCTTGTTTTTAGGGTTGCGTAGGTACCTACTTCCGATGAAAAAATAGTTTTTTTATCATCCTCATCCGAGTGAATCCTTACGCACATATAACCATCTGTTTCATCCGTTTTACTTTGCATTTTGTACACAGATGTACGGGTTGTTCAGGTTTTGGTGACGTGACGAACTTCCCTAATTATTTTTAATCCCTAATTAACCTTTGAATGGCAGTGGGGATAAGGAAACTTTTGTAACGTGCATATTATTTATGTTTTATAACTTAGAGCTTAACAATAAACTGAGATAAATTCATCGTTTCATTCATCATTCTCCCTCATCCAAGCACCTATCACTGAATTTGAAAGTAATGGAATAACAAGAAATACATATTTATCCAAAAATAATTTCGTTAAACTTTTGTCTTCTACTAAAATTTCAGTCACAATGTGTAACACTTAGGTACACGAATAATCTAAATGCCAGAAAAATATTTTCTTGTCATATATGTAAATTTAAATGTCTGCCTGGGGGCTTGTACACGAAATTTCTCACGTAGGTAGGATTGTGTTAGACAAAGAAATAAGGGATAATACTCGTTTGCTCGAAGTTATTAAAAAAAAACTTAACAAAATAAGGTATAGATAAACGATTTTCCTTTGAACTATTAACTTATTCTTTTAATGGGCTGTTAAAAATTAACAACAATAACATTTTTTGCCCTCTTGTTTCTACAAGATCCGCCTTAAACAAAAATAGCATGTGTTATTAATTTGACAAAATAAATAATGTACTTGTCGACTGATCAAACCATGAGTAATGCAGTTATAAATATTTTACGCTAAAACAGCACCCTAATGAGCGCCAGAGTAGACACTCATTACGCGAAACTACATAATATGTTACGTAATGAAAATGTACGTCATCATTCAAAAATAGATGATATTACTTCCTCGGTTTATTCCCCAGAGCCAAATGTGCTTTCGGGTCGACGCCCACTGAAAGACATAATTATAACAGTAATCCATTTATGATATATGAGTCCAGAGGTACTATGTACGAGTAGTGTGTACTCATGTCGTATTGACATTTCAATGACAAGATAATTCATAATCAGCATTTTATAGTTTAGAATAATCCTCTGTCTTAAAGATGGATTGCTCGCTGGTCACATTCGGTCTGTTTGTTGGCGTTTGCTTTTAAGTAAAATTGTTCTGTACTAAACATATCCTATCTACAGCAATGAAAATAGGTCAAGCCAAAACGTTTCAAATATTAGAACATGGAAATAAATAAGTAGTAAAATATTTTTCTAATTGAAAACTTTAGATAATTGAGTAAGCTTTTGTTGTTAATATTTCATTTAAATACAAAATTAAAGTTGTTTTATCTTGGTGCAGTTTTTTTCGTTTTTACTTCACAATTCACATTATTATTCTTACAAAAATGTTGACATCCTTATACTCTTATTCCGTAGTATGTCAAACGCCGTGTAGGCGTCTTGTCGCGTCACTCGGTTCTCATAAGCACGCTAAAGGACTTCGCACATTACAACGACTCCACGCCAACGCGGTTACGGAGCAACTCAAATGTAAGCATTCAATTATGATCCTTATATCTTAGGCGTTACGGTTGAATTTCGAGTGTACACTTAGAAAACGTGGACTACTCCCCACCCTCTGCTCACCGACGCCGTTCACACTCGAAATTCAACCGTGACGCCTAAGATATAAGGATCATAATTGAATGCTTACATTTGAGTTGCTCCGTAACCGCGTTGGCGTGGAGTCGTTGTAATGTGCGCAGTCCTTAACTCTATTTGCTTTCGAGTTAACGATCTTTTCTCATAGCACACACTACACTTTCTTTGCAGAATTTTATTAGCTTGTCGGAAGCTTCCAGTGCTTGTGAATGTTGTTATTTTTGTGTCCGGACATCCGTAAAACGACACTTCTGAGGTGCGATTTCACTTAAAATTCATGGAAAAAGAATAAGCGTTATAAAAATTTAGGCCCTTTACTTTTACATTTCTTGAACTACGAAATCTAAAAATTTGAAAAGAAAACCATTGAAATTTTCATAACTAAAATTTGCTCTTTTTATTTCCCATAGGTATCTTCTATTTACTATTACTTATCGTTTTAATTTTTTTAGTAAGATTCCTTAAACGCCTCTTGATCCTATTCATTCATAGAAGTTATAAATACTAATATTAAATAATGATGTCAAATTTCCTTTGGATATTTGTACCTATAGGTACTCAAGGAAAATTCCGACACGCTTCTAAGTACGTACATAGGTACTTCTGATATTGGCTACCTCAGTCAGTCTTTGGCGCTTGCCGGGAAATGATTACAATATGGTCACTCTACGATAACAATGGCTGGAGGATTAATGGCTTCTATTAAGTTTATTTGTCAAGTTTTATTATTGACTTGTGAAACCCCGAGACCAGATTCAGGCCACTGCATGAAGCTCTTGACCTCGTTAATGGTATTTAAACTGTTTGCTATTGCTGCTAATTAATTAATATCAGCCATCGAAGGGTATTGAATAAATTGTAAATCCGGTAATACTTCCATGGACATTTATGTTGTACTCATCTATGTCTAATAATGTGATCATGTAAAACGTTTTGGTGTACAATAAAGAGGATTTTGTTGTTGTTGTTGTTGTTGTTGTTATGTCGTAACCATGTGCTTATAGTTAAAGAAACTAACTTAATTTATTCAGTTCTCATGATTGTTTTATTGACATAACCAATTAGGTAGATACTATACTCATAGTACATAATATCTCAATGACTATACTAGTGTTTTTTCGTAGAAAATTATTTAAATTTTTGTCCAGGATTCAAAGTAGGTAAAGAAGCCATACAACTTTAGTACATACATGTAGTAATGCTGAAATTCTGTGTCTTGTCACGTAATTCCATATTATTTTGTAGGTCAAGTGTCAGTAACGATGCGCGAAGGTTATTTTGCAAATAAAAGGAATACTTACACTACATGACCCTAGTCGTAATGTATCGAACGCTGATCGAACGTGGGAAAATAACCCATAACGAGATTGCACGAACTCTTACAATATTACGATAGGGAATAAAACTACACTAGCGGCACGCTATGATGGCCGGTTTGACACATTACAACAGTGATGTGCGTACGTTCGGTCATATCGACGAAATCCACAACAAAGGGCTTGAACAGAGTCCAAATTAACGAGCAAGGGTCAACAGTAATGCAGTATCAATATTTGAAATCCAAAGCCAGGTCAAAACTATATCACAATCGCATTGCACTGACAGTTTATACTTTTCGAAGCAACGTCAATTCGAAACTGCTTTGTTTTGCATTGAGCATTGACGCGAGTTTGCCGGAGGTAGGTAGTTGTGCTAGCCAGCGATCCTATGTGACGATCGTATTAGATTCCATTTTTAAAAATTTTCAATTTAGAAAACCAAATGCCGAGTTGTTGTATATATCATATAAAAATAAAAATTTTACCTTTTGTATGAAACAGCTGATATTTTTTTGCGATTTCAGAGGTTTGTCCACATAGTGAAAATTGTTCATATTCACAAGTACATTCACCCCTTAAATGGTGCAAACTGATTTTTCTACACTTGTATACATTTTAGAAATCAATTTAATAAATAAATTTTGAGTCCTAAACCTAAAACTACATTCGATAAAATTTATGAATCTCTGCACATCACTATCGTCAATAAAGTAATACAATTATTTCCTTCAAAGTCGTTATCAATTAATACGGAACTTCATGAGCGGACAAACGTCAAACCGGCCATCATAGCGTGCCGCTAGTTTAGGGACAAAAATAAAATTTAAGGAAGGAAACAGGAAAAAAGAAAGTATTGTAAAGTATTCGTGGTGTAATTTAGATTCCATCACATTTTAGACAGACGTGACGTTTCACTTTTACGTCTGGGGAGCTATCTTTTTGCAGGCAGGCATCCATCAACTTTAGACAGTCAACTTATGCAATTTATTTACTTGTTGGCCGGCACCTCATTGGTTAGTTACATTTTGTTATGAGATGGTTCCTACATTCGTCTTGACTTCGTCGTTGACTTAAAAAAACGATTACGAAATGATCTTCACGACGAGTCAACACCATCATCATCATTATTGAGCACGGGTCTCTTCTCAGAATGAGAAGGTTAAGGCCATAGTCCACCACGCTGGCCAAGTGCGGATTGGCGGACTTCACACACCTTTAAGTTTGGTGAACTCTCCGGTATGCAGGTTTCCTCACGATGTTTTCCTTCACCGTTTATAGTATGTGACATTTAAATGCTTAAACACCAAACTCAATAGAAACCGTTCGCGTTCCAGAAGTCATCGGTCCGCAGCTCGTTGAGGCGGGCGCGGGCGGGGGCTGCGCTGTCGCCTCCGCGCGCCGGCATGGAGCGCCTGAGACGCTCGTTCCGCGAGTCGTTCCGACGGCGCAAGGGCTCGCCACCCGAGTCCGCGCGCCCGCACCAATGGCACGCGGACGAGGCGGCCGTCCGCGCCGGCACTTGCACCTTCCCGGTCAAGTACCTCGGCTGCGTCGAGGTGTTCGAGTCTCGGGGGATGCAGGTCTGCGAGGAGGCGATTAAAGTGTTGCGGGTGAGTTGCGGTTTTTGTTGGTGTTATGCTGTGGTCTTTTGAAGGTCTGGATGTAGGTGACGGAGGTACAAACGTACAAAGTAATAGAAAAATACTTTACATCATTGTCGTTGTTCATCAGAATGCACCAACATCCGAAATATTATAACAATGAAAGATAAACATTTACTCCCCAAAAATTTTATTCTTTGAATTAAATTTCAACCTGATATTTGGTGATGCTGTCAAATTTTTTTTAAGTATCTATTATCTAATTATTTCCAGAACTCTAGACGTAGACCAGTTCGCGCAGTGTTACACGTTAGCGGGGATGGATTGCGCGTGGTGGAAGAGGAAACCAAGGGGCTGATAGTGGACCAGACCATCGAGAAGGTCTCCTTCTGCGCACCCGACAGAAACCACGAGCGTGGCTTTAGGTAAATATTCTATTTTTACACACACACACTCTAAAAGGATGCCTTGCGTTGCCAGGGATACTTACTAACGAACCATAAGACAAACAAGCTATTCAAACCATTCTTATCTTTGTAAATTACCCGTATATATTTACCCCAAATTACCGTAAAGATAAACCGAGAGTAGTCTCTTTAACGTAACACAACTGAATGTATCTGTTTATTACTCGAAAACCTTCAACCCATTAGTGTCGGCCCACCACCGCAAAAGAGCTCTTAAGTATCTAACATATTGCTTCATCGGTATTTGTGAGTTAATGATCAAATAGAATGTCATTCATTCGGAGCCCGTCTGAACACGAAATATTACAAACTTAAGACTGACCTTTTATGACCTTCGGAAAAGGAAGCTTTTAAGAGTTTTCGTTAAACGGGTTTTAGCAATGAATCTCTAAAAATTTACGTAATTACTGGCGAAAACTCCGTTTTATTTGTTCTGTATGAAAGGTCAGACTTCTTTACCTTTACATGAACAACAGAATCGATTTTGTATAGAATGCTAACGTCTACTTTTAGAATGCACATGTATTATTCAGAGTTTATAGTTGCCAGACGCAATTTACAGTCGACTGAAAAGCAATAACAGAATTTTATTAGAAAGTATCATTCCAATGTTTTTCTGTGTTCAGTATAGGTCTAGACTTGATAAGACCTCTTACAATTATTATTTTCATAAAACATTTTAAAGACTTTTATATTTATAGTATTTTTATAGTCCAGTAAAATTGAAAAGACTAATCGCTTAATGGACCACAAACAAAAGGTAGGCTGGATAAAGAGAGATTATAAAAGAGAACGGACGAAAAAAGTGCTATTTTAAACGTTATTCATTCATAATCTATCTACAAGTAACCTCTTTTAATGGGTTCATGCCCAGTAAATTGTATTATTTTTTTCCTGTGTAACGCTTGAAAAGTATTATAAGTTTACGGCAAAAGGGATCACTGCGCTTGACGGGTGGGTGAAGCCTCAATAATTCACGCAAGGCTGCTACGGCGATATCTTAAGCGCTGTTAAAAATACATTAGTGTGTAAGTTACAGTTCCAACAACTTTATGTGCTTATAACACTAGAACTATATATCAATCATATTCAGACTTATGTACTAACATTAACATGATTGATTGCCTTAAGTCATTTAAATGGATTAAATAGATGAACAATTTCAAAAACAAAATGTGCGTATTTTAGTGCTAAGTGATTTGTAAACGAAAACTAATTTTATTCATTGTGCCTTAAACCGTGGAGGAGTTCCCTAGTCTGAATTCAGGCCTGAGCGCAGTATCAGATCATCCTTGTTATAAAATTGCATTGTCATCGAATCTAAAGCAATGTGTTAGTTTCTAGTCCGTAGAGTAATAGAAAGTAGTTCTAATTATTCATCTTGCAGAAGTTGACCCGAACATACATAGTACAAAAACTACACACGTTAAATAGGCAAAAGCTTTTGATGAGAATAGTACCTAAAGGTTTTAATTACTCTAAAATCAAAAATTGGTTCTCTCACACTGGTTTTGTTAATCCAAGCCATATTTTTGCAATTAATTCTGATATGCAATGAATTTGGTTGTAGAGTCCCCTTTATTACTTTCGCCTCTTTTCCTTTTTGGCTGGCAATGCATCGGGGATGTGTTTGGTGTTCCTAACTATTAAGCGACAGTTTATTGATTAAGCGACTGTGGTATTTACCATCAGATGGCTCGTCTGATTGTAGATCACCAATTTACATGTAAAAGCCGGGGCCGGAGGTAACATTTGAAATCGAACAATAGCAAAAAAGGCTCTCAGCGGATATTATCACGTTCATTATTTATTTACAATCCGACCGAAACCCACCGAGCACAATAAAACTGCTTGTTTACGTTTTATCACGTTTGCTCTAAATACGTGATGATTTTGCTATTTACTGAACATGTCATCGCGTTGTTAATTCATTAAACATAATATGTAAGAATAACGTAAACATATTATAATAAATTATATTTACGTTATTCTTTAAATATTTTATGGCGTTGGATAATATAATGGCAAACGAACTTGCAATTCCCTAGTTATAAGTGAATAGTTTCGTATTTTTAGTACGGATATTATTGTAATACGATCTATTCGATCGGTGGTTTTATGAAAAACATTTTAAAGAAAGCAGAATAGACAAACGATAATCTCACAAAAACTAGGCGTAATCTGGCAGGGTCTTCTTATCGCCTACGTAAGGTGCAATATATTTTTATGGTGCACGGGATATATGTTTGTACAATAATGTGACGTAATGTGTATAGTAATGTGTGTGATGTCTTTTGAAAAATTCAAGCGTCGTGTGAAAGTAAAGCATGCAGGTATAGTATGTTAAGGTACTATACTACAGTATGATAAGGACGTTTGGAATCAATGTCGCACCCAGTTCCGCGTAGATTACAATTAAGTAGGTATTTTTTATTAAAAAATTCTTCTCGATTGTATTAGAATTACAAATCACAGTTGAAAAACAAGCGGTCATAAATGAATATGGGAGTGGGAGCGGACAGTGACAATAAAGTAAATTCTTAAAATGTTACGTCCACGTGTAGGCAAAGAAATCTGTAATACATACATTACAATTTCATGTGGTGAATTTTACCCAAATTGAAATCATGATCGCAATCCGGATTATTTAAGTATATCTGGAAGAGCTTAAATGCCGTGGCCAATGAAAGCTATAACTACTGGGGGCACTTCCGGAGCTTCAGATGTAATCAATATTACAATCCGCCTACGTGTAATAGTAATAGGGCATTGGACAGTTATCACAAAAACATAGTTAAAAATAATATTTGAAAAATAAAATGATTACTGGGATCGGGATGTAATTTATCGAAGATGTATAATTTTAAATCATCGAATCATACATGAAACACCAATCATTGAGTGACGCCATTAGGAGGTAACCTGTCAAGTCGTTTTTAGGGTTCCGTACCCAAAGGGTAAAACGGGACCCTATTACTGAGACTTCGCTGTCCGTCCGTCCGTCCGTCCGTCCGTCCGTCCGTCCGTCTGTCACCAGGCTGTATCTCATGAACCGTAATAGTTACACAGTTGAAATTTTCACAGATGATGTATTTCTATTGCCGCTACAACAACAAATACTAAAAAACAGAATAAAATAAATATTTAAGTGGGTGCCCATACATTCGACGTAAGTTTAGTTACCTTTCGGTCCAAGAGATGGCGTTGTGCGTAATATGTGGCTACAATAAAACAATTAAATATTTAAGTGAGGCTTTTATACAACAGACCAGATTATTTTGGCGTTTTTATACATAATGGTACGGAACCCTTCGTGCGCGAGTCCGACTCGCACTTGGCCGGTTTTTCGTTTCATTACTCTTTTCAGAAATAATCTTTATCGTAAAAAATCCTTGTATTGTGCTATTGTTTAGGTACCATAATGACGATAACCTCCTTAGTCACATATTGGATTGTTTACGCCGTATTTTAAATTATCTATACTTCATCAAAATATATTTTTTGGTATATAAATAAAACTGTATAATTAAAACGATATTTTCAAGATTATTTACAGCCATTTAAAACACTTTTTAGAAAATAACCCGATCCGATTAACATTTATCTGTGTTCCTTCCAGCTACATCTGCCGCGACGGCACGACGCGTCGCTGGATGTGCCACGGGTTCCTCGCGGCGCGCGACAGCGGCGAGCGTTTGTCGCACGCGGTGGGCTGCGCGTTCGCCGCGTGTCTCGAGCGCAAACAACGCCGCGATAAAGAGTGCGCCGTGTCCATGAGCATCGACGCCGCGAGCCATGCGTTCACGCGGCAGGGGTCGTTCCGCAAATCTGGTTAGTGGTGTTTTGTAACTGACGGGCGGGTAGTTGAGTCATTGATGGTAGTCTGCTTGCGTTCACGCGGCAGGGGTCGTTCCGCAAGTCTGGTTAGTGGTTTGTTAAATGACGGACGAGAGGATAATCCGCGTTCGCGGCGTGTCTTGAGCGCAAACAACGCCGCGAGAAGGAGTGCGCCGTGCCTATGAGCATCGACGCTGCGAGTCATGCGTTCACGCGGCGGGGGTCGTTCCGCAAGTCTGGTTAGTGGTTTGTTAAATGACGGACGAGAGGATAATCCGCGTTCGCGGCGTGTCTTGAGCGCAAACAACGCCGCGAGAAGGAGTGCGCCGTGTCTATGAGCATCGACGCTGCGAGTCATACGTTCACGCGGCAGGGGTCGTTCCGTAAGTCTGGTTAGTGGTTTATTAAATGACGGACGAGAGGATGAGTCCGCGTTCGCGGCATGTCTCGAGCGCAAACAGCGCCGCGATAAACAGTGCGCCGTGTCCATGAGCATCGACGCTGCGAGCCATGCGTTCACGCGGCAGGGGTCGTTCAGTCGTTCCGCAAATCTGGTAAGTGGTTTGTTACATGACGGACGAGTGGATGAGTCCGCTTTCGCGGCGTGTCTCGAGCGTAAACAACGCCGCGATAAAGAGTGCGCCATGTCCATCAGCATCGATGTTGCGAGTCATGCCTTCACGCGGCAGGGCTCGTTCCGCAAGTCTGGTTAGTGGTTTGTTACATAACGGACGAGAGGATGAGTCCGCGTTCGCGGCATGTCTCGAGCGTAAACAACGCCGCGACAAGAATTGCGCCGTGTCCATGAGCATCGACGCTGCGAGTCATGCCTTCACGCGGCAGGGGTCGTTCCGCAAATCTGGTTAGTGGTGTTTTGTATTTGACGGGCGGGTAGTTGAGTCATTTGATGGTAGTCTGCTTGCGTTCACGCGGCAGGAGTCGTTCCGCAAGTCTGGTGAGTGGTTGTTACATGACGGACGAGTGGATGAGTCCGCGTTCGCGACGTGTTTCGAACGTAAACAACGCCGCGACAAAGAGTGCGCCGTGTCCATGAGCATCGACGCTGCGAGTCATGCGTTCACGCGGCAGGGTCGTTTCGCAAGTCGGTTAGTGGTTTGTTAGGCGGACGAGTGGATGAGGCGTTTGATGGTATTCACTGTCGGAATTTCGAAGCAGATTTTTAAAACGTACATCAACCACTCGAATGTCTAGGTAGACATTCGAGGTCCAGGGAGACCTCCCCCTCCTGACTCATAACTTCGTTACGTTCATGAAGGATGTTTGTAAGGCAGAAAAAAAAGAAGAAAGTAATGTCTTTCAAGCCTCCAGCCAAAATACGACAGACCGTTTGGTGGCCGCCTCAAAAAAAGCAAACCAGCCAGCCTTCACGGAATTATAGCTAAGCTACAACCCACTAATGGCCCACTACTGAGCACGGGTCTCTCCTCATTACTGAGGAGGCCTAGAGCATACTCCACCACGCTGCTCCAATGCGGGTTGGTGGAGGGGTTAGTGGCCAACCCAGTCTCGAAAGTTTTCAAGCCGCCCAAAGGCCTCCGACATGGCTTAACGACTGCTATCAATCGATAACATCCGGGACCGACGGTTTTACGTGCCCTCCGAAGCACGGAAGCGCTCAAGAAATTTTTGCCACTAGCGGTCACCCATCCGACTATCGACCGCGCCCGCTGTTGCTTAACTTTGTCGATCGCTTAGGATCGACGCAAGCCGCCGGGCTATGAGCGCTTCATACGCATGCGCTTCACGGAATTATACATGGTGTTATTTCGTATTCCTTTGTTTAATGACGTTAAAACATTGAAGTACTTAAGCTTTGGTTTCCTAGGAAAGGACACAAGTAGACGGCCGTCTTGACGGTGATGACATGTGGAAAGTTCCACGGCCGTTTTAACACACCGTCAGTCATTTTAATAATTAATAATTCATCAGAATTTAATATTTCTCCACTTTCACGCCACCAATTCTGTTTTAGTTGACTTTTTTCTTTACTTTTTATTTTTTTGACGTTGTTCCGAAAAAAAACCACAAATAAATATTAAAAATAGCTTCACCGCTATCAATAAAACGTTGACCAAACCATCGGTGTCGACAAGACGGCCGTCATGCAAATGGCGGTACTGCTTTTTGACGTTACGGTGTCAGTTACCGCTCTCCAGGAAACCGCGCCATTTCATTTACATAGACAACGTTCTAGTGACGTCATTCACCGCTGTATTACGGCCGCTACATGACGGCACCGCTTTCCTAGGAAACCAAAGCTTTACGCCTTTCTGCTAAAAAATATCTCAAGTCTGGATCATATCTGCAGTAACGTATTAGTAGTAAGGGCGATGGGGAGGGTTATGACAAATATGTCGAAACTAACAATTGATGTTATTATTTCTCCAGGCATAATATCCCGGCGCGCGTCGGAAGCGGACACGCCGTGTGTCCCGGCGCCGCCGGCGGCGCACCCGCGCGCTCACAACCCGTTCGCGGTGGAGCGCCCGCACGCCGCGCCGCACCTGCTCGAGCGCCAGGGCTCCTTCCGCGGCTTCTCGCATCTTAACAACAGGTGGGGTGGCGTCGGTGGTTCTATCATATCATCATCTTGGCACTATTGAGTTCGGGTCTTTTATCACTGTTGTTCCGTATAAGTAAACCCACTCGAATAATCGCAGGTAAATCACTTGAAGAACGCTTGAAGCTCGAATGAATCTCAGTCGACACAACTCTCATTTTTTAACACTTCCTCCACCAGACATGAACCCAGAATGTTCGAGGAACCTTGTCTCTGGAATGTTTTAGCATAACACAGGGAATGGTACATTCGACCCTTGACCTTATGACCCATGTTATAAAGTTGAAACTTCATGGCGAGTATTGCAGACGGTCGCGTTAAGATCACGCCTTTTGACAAGAGATAGTCTGCGTTGCTTACGATTGCCGCTAGGGTTTTCACAATATGTTAGTACTAGAGAACCGCCCTCGCTTTGCTTCGGGACCCGTGCTATCAGCCGAGTAGGTCCCGTGCCCGTAGGAATCACTGGATAAATAGTAGCCTACGTGTTATTCTGGAACATAAGCAATAAAACTGCCAATTTGATGAAAATTCGTCTAGTAATTTTTTCGTGAAAGAGTAACAAACAATTCTCCCAAACTTTCGCATTTCTAATAGTAGGATAGGATAGATAACAAAGCAGCTAAACCTAACCACGGATATCCCCATTGCAGTTCTCCGTTCAAGCGGCAGATGTCGCTGCGCATCAGCGAGCTGCCGTCCAACCTGGAGCGGCAGCGGCTCGGCCTGCAGTCGCCGCCCGCGCTGCCCGCCATCCCCGCGGCGCCCGCGCCCGCGCCCGCGCCCGCTGTACCCGCCATGCCGGCCGCGCCCGCTGTGCCCGCCGCGCCCGCTGCGCCCGCGTCGCAGACTAATGAGGTAATGACGTGTAAAATATTCTCCTCTTAAGGGTGTTTCCAGACCGTCGACCGAACGGCGATCGACGATCAATCGATTGGTCTGGTAACACCTTAAAAAGATATAAACTTTGGAAGTGACAGTAGACTCAAAAGAATGATATGTATGATGATGTATGATGCAGTATGCATATGCATATTTGCATAACATACATTAGTTACATTTAGTGTCGGCGTTGACATGGCACAGAAATATTCTCGTAAAATATTAAGTAAAGGTGCTACGAAATAACATAAAAAATATTTTTAGTAACAAAAAACCTTTGCGGTACCGTGCTTCTAGTAGACACTAGTTAGGTGTTTTGCCCAACCGACATGAAAATATTTTTTAAACAGAAAACTCCATTGAATCCACAGAACCTGGCTCTGATCCGTCCTTTCGGCGAGCCGGTGGCGATGGAGAACGGTGGGGCGGAGGGCGGGGAGGGCGGGGAGGGCGAGGACCCGGTGGCGGCGATGTGCCAGCAGCTGTCGCTGGGGCTACGCGCGCTGGCGGAGGAGCCCGTGCCCGCGGCCGCGCCCGGCGCTCTGCCCCACCCCGACGCGTGGCTCGGCCGGGTGGCGCGCGCGCCCCCGCTCAGCACCCGCGCCGCCTCCTTCGCCGGCAACACCGTCACCACCAACCCCTTCCTCACGCCGGCTCCGCTCTAAGTGTGGTGCGACCCTAATTGCTCCCCATTCCAGTCGACGCGCGTACGACCTTTGTCAGGGTTGGAAAGGTTTGGTCATTTTACATTTATTCTGACAATCGTGTCCATTGGAACGAGGGAGCCCGAATATACGTAGGTGATGACGTCGCTCTAATTATTCAGAGTTAGAGTAAGGTTTAGAGGAGAAACCTTGTGGTATGGGATAATCCCAATGGAGTTCCCTTGTTTATCTACATCGATCTTGCCCCAGCGCAGTCCTTGAAGTCATGGTCGAGATTATGTCGTATGAGAGAACAATTTGATGACGCGGGTTTCATCGATTTAATTAAAGCTTAATCCTTAAGCTGATTAGTTCGTAACGAGAAACGATTGAAGGTATTCGATTAAATTCAATTGGATCAATGCAGTAGACCGATGTGGTAATTGATTCGGTAAATTGTCCGCTTGTTATTGGCAACTTAAGTGTCGCCTTGCGTCGGCTTCCTGCGGCGTGCGACGTGTACAATGAATGTGTGTCGTTGGATTTGATCCTCTTTAATCGGTAATATTCACTTTAAAAGTTCGCTAATTGCCTTAGATGCACATAATTGTAGGCGCGTCGAAATTAATGAATCAATACAAATGTGTAATTTCGTTGATGTGAAACCTTTTCCCGTATTTTTCGCCTTGCCCAAAGAGTACGGATTCGACTAGAAAACAACACTGAATAAGTAGGTATGATTGAAGCCTCAAAATAAGTTATAATTGAACAATCCCTCGTCCAACACTTAATGCAAATGTACCTGAAAATCTATGAATGCCTCAATATGAAACAGATTCTAGTAAACATTATACCTTGTCTTGTTAATGTTTTTTTAAATAATTTTGACGAATCGTCGGACGCAAATGAGACGTGTTGCCAAATGATAGTTCCTTAATGTTTCATGGCACGATAACGACGATCCTTTCGCGTCGAGTTCCTCTTAACAAAAACGCTCTAAGACCTTATACAGGCGAAATGTGTATAAATGACTTTTCAAAACTTGTACTTAAATGAACGATTTCTTAAAAATAATAAATTATGGTATTGTCATATTATGTTATTTTCTATGTTTTGATGTAAAACTGATAAGTCCAGAAAAATATTGGTGCTTAAATCTTTTAGGAGATCAGATATTATCATCAACGCGGTTTTATGGGTAAAAAAATTATTCTAAAAGTGATCATAAAATAAATAAATTTATCGTACTACCCTTATTTTAATAACATTACTTTTTTTCTAAACTTTTATGTTTGTTACTATTTTTCAAACCTCTGTATCACATTTTCCGACTGGAATAAATATTTTTCTTTTTCATTGTCACGTAATTTAATACGGGTTACGTAACATATGAAGGGCCACTCAATTTTAAATTTGCTGCAATTTGTTTCAATAATACGATTTATATGTAATTTACATATAACTAGCGGACCGCCCGCGGTTTCACCCGCGTGGATCCCGTTCTCGTGGGAATATATGCATGTATTATACATAAAAACCTTCCTCTTGAATCACTCTACCTATTACAAAAAACCGCATCAAAATCCGTTGCGTAATTTTAAAGATTTAAGCATACAGACAAACAGACAAACAAACAGACGGACAAAAATAGCGACTTTGTTTTATACTATGTAGTGATTAGTATTTTTACTGCCATATGACTAAATTTGATAATGTCAAAAGCAATTTTTATGATAGTTCAAGTTTAGTTTTAAAAAGCAGGTGTTTGCTTTTAAATATAACTGAAGTATGACTACCTACTAGAACATATCACACAGTTGACTGCAATAATGAGAGTGAAAGTAATAGAGTTAATAGACTAATTTTATAGATGTTTGTATGTTAAGGACAGACGAACAGTTTGATTTGCTACATAAACGGCGTAAGTACGCTGACCATCTACAATATTAAGTTACGTACACTTCGATTTTGAATAATTTTTCTGTGATCAATTGTATTTTATGTAAGAATTATTCTGGATTTTGATACATTATAATAATGTTTTATTTCCTAATTCAGTTATTATCCCGTTACGGAGGATTCTGTAACAACCGGGATTTAAATAACACAAGAGTAACGAACAAATTTAATTAGTAAATTGTATCTTAATTAATTAAATGTACTTAATCTTCCTCAAATCGCACTGTGCTTTTGCGCTGCACGTTAGTGTTCTGTATGATACGTAAGTTAAGACTTATCCCATGTTCGAAACGTCCATGGACAGTATTAAATATCTCTGCGCGCATCGTGTCTTTACAGCGCTATCAAAATTATATATTAACGTACAATGCACTATTTACATTTTATCTACGTACATGTAATATAGGGTTTTGGATATATTTTTCCTTTTTGTATATAATTGTAAATTTGTAGGAACACTGTTTATTGAATAGTTTTGTTTATGGTTTTTAATATAGTATTCTGGAGATGAACACACATTCTGAAGTCACCGTGACAGTGTGTTGTTTTGTACTTAAATTGTTAAACAAGAATCTTAAGTTGGACGTTGTTTTTGTTATAATTAATTGTAATCGCACATTTATTTTATATCCAATATAAAGTTTCGTCTCCTTAGTAAAAATTACTTATTTCTGACTTGTTTTATAAAAAAATCTTTTTTAAAGATACGTTTTGTACTCTTATTCAATGCACAATATTCTTGCACAACAAATGTTGCGTCCTTTACATTCCAGATTATCTCAGATATTGTGTCCAATGAGCAATTGTTACAATGGTTAAATTTAACCGCCAAGTACTTGCATGAATTTTCCCTTTATTTGTACTTATATCTAAATATAACAGTAGGGTACTTAATCGCTTGTTAATATTCAATTATCTGCATTAAGTCTGCCTTAATCGTTATTATCCTAAATGTTTATGAATGTGCTTAGTTACATTTGTATTGTATATTGTATTTCCTTCCTTGGAGTTTGGCGTTACATACTTGATAATTAAACAGATATCCATAGATGTCTACAGTAATGTATGTAGTTTTATGGGTAAATCTCCATACAATTGAATACTGTTTTAATTTTGTCATAAAATTCAAGAATAATAATTTGTCTGGATTTCTCAGCTGATGGATGTGAAATCTTATTTAAATGATTCGTCTTAATTTGTAACTATTTATGTAGTTTTGGGTCAGATTTTCAATCTATTATTATAACATGTAAAATACCTATATACAGTAAAAGAATATAGTGATAGAGATATAATATCTCCAAATCCTTTTAATTGTTTCTGTTAAACACAAGCAACACGACGCCAAATTCTAAGAAAATCATCCTTTTTGCCATAGACTACAGGCCCATGTCGAAAATGGATGGGTCATATGAACCACCAGGTGATGTATATAGGACGATATAAGAGCACAAAATAATAAGATTCAGCACTATGACGCTACTTGTAAGCTGTCCAACTGAGTGCTGGTGAGAATTCAAAAGTTTAACCCTCGATTTTCCCCTTGTCGCATGATTTTTGTACGGCGTTGAGGAATAATGGATTAGAAGTTGTATTGAAACAGTATGAAACTGATGCCGTACAGAATCAAATGTCCAAATTTACCCTGGAATTGTCAAAAAATCAAAAAAAATTACCGACTTTGTGGCGCACCATTTTTTACGGGATTGCGCGCTTCCTTATTATTTTTCATGGATCTATCGATGGTGAAAATGCCGTACAAAAATCATGCGACAAGGGGAAAAAATCGAGGGTTAAACTTTTGAATTCTCACCAGCACTCAGTTGGACAGCTTACAAGTAGCGTCATAGTGCTAAATCTTATTATTTTGTGCTCTTATATCGTCCTATATACATCACCTGGTGGTTCATATGACCCATCCATTTTCGACATGGGCCTGTAGTCTACCACCCTAATGCTGTTACGACAAAATAATATCTATGTAGGTCTCAAGTAGGTATGAGAGATAAAAATTCAATTATGTCGATTTGATGGTCCATATTTATCAGAATTAGTAGTATTATAATGTATTGTGGTAATAGATGAAAGAAATTATAAAATTTATACATTAATATTCTTCTATATTATAACCTGCACTTAAATCTAAGCACGTTCAGATGTTTGTATTGGCTGTTAGTTACATGTATAATCAAATATCCTATTACATACTGTTAAGATAACTTTACCGAAGAAGTACTTATTCTATATAATATATTTTTGTGTACAATTGCTTATAACGAAAATATTGTATAATCTGACAAATTGTACTTAATAGCGACATGTTGTTTCGAAATTAATTGTTGAGTGTTATTTTGTATATTCTACAATGATTTATTTTTTGGCTAAATTATAAAAAAGCATGTAAATATCAGGGCATATATGTAGATATTTTAGATGACAAGAGTTCAAATATTATGGAAAATATTATGTTTAGTTGAAAAGTTGTCTTTTTATTTATTCCTTAGTCTTAACTGCAACTTTCGAATTCACTTACTTTCGACAATCTTTCTCACGTACACACCCGTCGCAGTACACATACAAAGGCATACTTGTGTAGGAATAAGTTTTACGAAGAATTTTGCAATAAAACAAAGAAGTTGGTTTGCTGCACCACTTTATTAATAATTTATACATGAATATATTAATCAACGCCATAAATTTCAGTGCCTACAAACTACCTAAACAACGTAAATATTGTCTGTAAATTATTCTATACAGTTCAGGTGACAGAGAAACATTCACTTACATTAGCACAGTAATTTAACTCTAATCTACGAGACCAAAATATTATCAGTCGTAACAAAGCTGTTTTGTCGACATGTGCTACTTGAATACAATTTTAACACATTGCCATAATTACTGAGAATATTCTCTACTCTGCTAAGAATTTTACAATTATATAAAATTATTTTCCAATACTATAATACTATATTCTGTTATACAAGGTGGATACAACAATTAATGAAACCACGAGCCCTGCTTCATGCAAGGAACATATTACATTTAGTAAAAAACGCCTAACATCTTATTTACAAAAATGTTTTTTAAACAAACTAAATAGCACAAAATACAGGAGAAAATAGAACAGCCTATAGAAACGTCAGTCACTCACTTTTGACAAGAGCGGCAACAATCTTCTGCTATTGCAATAAATAATAGATACAGCATGTTGAAATTGTAAATTTTGAGAAAAAAATTGCTGTGGCTAAAGTAAAGGAGGTATTTGATTGAAATTTTTTTGGGGGGTTAGGTAATCATTAGGTACATATTAGTACATTACGATACGGTGCGTAAAGTTGGCCATTTTTGAATTTATACATTAATATTCTTCTATATTATAACCTGCACTTAAATCTAAGCACGTTCAGATGTTTGTATTGGCTGTTAGTTACATGTATAATCAAATATCCTATTACATACTGTTAAGATAACTTTACCGAAGAAGTACTTATTCTATATAATATATTTTTGTGTACAATTGCTTATAACGAAAATATTGTATAATCTGACAAATTGTACTTAATAGCGACATGTTGTTTCGAAATTAATTGTTGAGTGTTATTTTGTATATTCTACAATGATTTATTTTTTGGCTAAATTATAAAAAAGCATGTAAATATCAGGGCATATATGTAGATATTTTAGATGACAAGAGTTCAAATATTATGGAAAATATTATGTTTAGTTGAAAAGTTGTCTTTTTATTTATTCCTTAGTCTTAACTGCAACTTTCGAATTCACTTACTTTCGACAATCTTTCTCACGTACACACCCGTCGCAGTACACATACAAAGGCATACTTGTGTAGGAATAAGTTTTACGAAGAATTTTGCAATAAAACAAAGAAGTTGGTTTGCTGCACCACTTTATTAATAATTTATACATGAATATATTAATCAACGCCATAAATTTCAGTGCCTACAAACTACCTAAACAACGTAAATATTGTCTGTAAATTATTCTATACAGTTCAGGTGACAGAGAAACATTCACTTACATTAGCACAGTAATTTAACTCTAATCTACGAGACCAAAATATTATCAGTCGTAACAAAGCGTTTTGTCGACATGTGCTACTTGAATACAATTTTAACACATTGCCATAATTACTGAGAATATTCTCTACTCTGCTAAGAATTTTACAATTATATAAAATTATTTTCCAATACTATATTCTGTTATACAAGGTGGATACAACAATTAATGAAACCACGAGCCCTGCTTCATGCAAGGAACATATTACATTTAGTAAAAAACGCCTAACATCTTATTTACAAAAATGTTTTTTAAACAAACTAAATAGCACAAAATACAGGAGAAAATAGAACAGCCTATAGAAACGTCAGTCACTCACTTTTGACAAGAGCGGCAACAATCTTCTGCTATTGCAATAAATAATAGATACAGCATGTTGAAATTGTAAATTTTGAGAAAAAAATTGCTGTGGCTAAAGTAAAGGAGGTATTTGATTGAAATTTTTTTGGGGGGTTAGGTAATCATTAGGTACATATTAGTACATTACGATACGGTGCGTAAAGTTGGCCATTTTTGAACGGCGTGAAGTTAGCGCACGAGCGAAGCGAGTGCGATATACGCCGTTCAAAAATGCAACTTTACGAACGAGTATCATATATTATTTTATAGCACGAGTGACATAAACCCGCATAATTGTAGTTACAATAGATAATAGTTATGTCATGATTTTCTAATTTAATTTATTAATTTTGATAAAAGTATCTGATTTTGTATGAAAGGAGGTATTGACATATGAGTAACTGGCAGGTTAGCAAGAAAAGAAGAAAAAGATGACATTGGGTAATGGCATGAATGTAAATTATTATAGCGATTGTAATGTTGGGAACACAGGTTGGGAAATAATAAATGTGTAATATGATTAAAGTATAAACAGGTTATTTTCATTATAGTTTTATGATTTAATACTTTAATTTCATATAGATAACATATCTTTTTAAGTTGTTACAGAGTTAAAACACTTTTTAAGTTGCGATGATGTTATTGTTGTTTTATGGTGCAAAAGAGAATTATAAAGTGTAACATGAAGAGTCAGATAAAAAAATACGAAAGGAATTATCACGAATTTATTAATATTTAAATTTAAAGTTTTCTACAAGTTCACACAAAATTAGCAGTAAGCGCTAAGTTGGCAACACAGCAATCAGGTGTCAGTGACGTTTCGCTAGTGTCAAATATGGCGACTGCGATTTGTCTCTCAGAACAATTACAATTTAACATAACTGGACAATAAGAATTTTGCAGATATATGTTGTCGACTCAAAATCTTTGTTTTTTTATGTTTTATTATTCAGGTAAGAACTGCACGAAATTATGAATATAGATTAATTTTTGCATGGTGTGAAGTTAGCGTCATTTGCCATGTAATAAGGAGCTACTTACGCCACAGCTAACCGTGGCATAAGTGCGGGTTTAAGTCACGCTGTGCTATAAAATTTAATTTATTGTTGTATGGTGGTAACCACGTTGTATAATGGCCATTGTGATCTGAGAAGAAAAAATGCATTTGAAAAATAGCAAAACATTTTGAAACTTGTACCCTGTAGGTGGAGAAAAATTATACTTTTTAGGGTTGAATTAATTTAACTGTTAGTACTAATACACAAAGGGTTATTATTACCACTATGTCTATAATTTAACAAAACCATAATTATTATTTCATATAATTACTTAGCGTGTTTAATACATTGAATTTAGTGTAATACATTTCAAAATACATCATTTTTATTTTATGAACACAGCAAAACTGCAAAAAATATTTTTGTACTTTACCTATATATATAGCCGCGACTAGGAATGGTGCCTAAAATGCAAAGAGTCCTGTATGCTAACCAATATTTCTTTATCTCTTTCATACTACATAAAATGCATTCCCTATCACTTTTAACGCGAGTAAAAATCACAATTATAAACATATAATATGACTAGCTCTATTTTAATGTCTTTGTAGCTTTAACAGATAAACAATAAAACAGTTGTCCTGCACTATAAACTTATCTCAAGCTTTACCGATCATAAATTATATCACATTTAAACTTCATAATAAATAAAAGAATTCATTAATTTGATACATATAGTTGATCACAAATAAAACCTTATATTCTATACATTAAACAATCAATAAGCCAGGATACACAGTAAAATCTAAAGCTATATACTGAGATATCTACAATAACATTAAAAACAGTAAAAATCTTAATGTATTAATACTGATTTAGTAAAAAATCATAAATTGATTCAATAAATATCATTACAAAAATTATAATGACCATTATTATGTCTCTGGCACATCTGGCACAAACAATTAACGAATTGACAATACAAACTAACACTGAATGACTTGCGAATGATTGAATACATATTAATTTTATTACTAATTGGATTACTCACTTTGTAGTTACTAGTTTTTTCATCTGTCCTTTACACCATCTGTTGTTTGTTTTATTTTGTTTGGTTTAATTTCATTCATTGTTAAATTGTAAGCGCAGTGTGACAAAAAAGTAATAAGTATGCGTATTTTAAAGTTAATAACGAAACTCCTTACAACTTAAACATCAACATTAAAAAAAAAAAAAAAAAGTAAATAATAAATGATAAAAAGTAAGTGTTTGAATGACACCGTTTAGAAAAAAACATGTCTTAATGAATTTGTTACACGAATTTTATAATTTTTATTAACTTGTGTTACCGAATACACTAAGAACTATTTTTTACTTACAAAGCTGTTATAAAATGCCAATCCCTAAACAGTTTTTATTCATTTGGTAATAAAGAATATTTTGCAACTTTATGACTTCATAATTTTCAAGTTTTAGGAAACTCACATGCGTTTATCTTTTCAATCAATTTGAACATATTTATATTTCACATTTCGTATTAGTAGAGGCTTATTAATGATTTACGAAAAAAACTATTTTCTTGAGTCGGTCGCTTGTACCACCACTAATTCTCCCTGGAGTAGCGGGTATAGTGGACCTTACTCCAGACTTACTTTACAGTCCATGGTCTTGTCATAGGCTAGCAATGTAGCAATAAAAGTTTATTAAATATTTCTTAAAAATAAATATCAAAACCTGCTTTACATCTGAACATAATATATATGAGAGTCATGTAATAGTAGATTTTACACCAAGGGGATAAAGCACTGTTTTATGTCACGGGCGCTATATTGAATCCTGAACGTAACGAAGGACTCCAAATTTAACTCCCGAGCGCAGCGAGGGTGTTATAAGTTAATTGCCGAGCAAAGCGAGGGAATTAAGATTGAGTCCTGAGTGCAGTGAGGGATTCAAGCGCCCAAGAAAAAAACAGTTTTATTCCGGTGGTGTATACTCTACTTTTCTCACTTTATGCGAGACAATAAAAAACCAGGCTTAGTAGATAGTCGAAGTTCGTCTCAGTGCGAATCTAGTGGGCTTCGGTCTTCGAAAATCGAGTTGGCCGCGCCCGCTGAGGGCACATTTTGTTTAGCGAAATTAGACTTTATGCACATAGCAATAAGAGTTATGAAAGTGAAAATCACATTATTGACCAGCGGGTTATAATGAAATTCAATAGAACATTATAACCCGGCCAAATCACAGGGTATTATTAAAGCCAAGCCTTTATGTATTATGTATTCGAGAGTTCTTATAAACGGAGTAATCTAATAATTTAATATTTGGATAAATGATTCGTAATATATGCGTTTTATCATTTCCATAGTTGTCATTTTAAAAAGAAAATATAAACCAAACAATCAATCTATCGTAAATAACTTCAAGTATAAATCACGCAATTTAAATTATTATTTTGCTTACATCCATTACACATCAATACATAACTTATACATATAATATCAATATCTGGCAACATTAAATAATTGAATTAAATTGTTCCAGGATATTATAAATTATATTTATTTGTTGTTTTTTTTATATAATATAAATATTCCTAATAATTTAATTAATGGCTCTATAGAGCTGCCAAGGGACAGGTTTTATAGTACCTAACGAAAACATGTTTATTTTTTGTTTCCGTTAGAACTAATGCATAGTACAATAATACCACCGATGGTCTTACTTCAGAGGATTTATCGCAAATGTGTATTTTTATATCATTAAACATTTTATAATACTCAGCGCACTTTAACAGCGGTACGTTTCAGAATTGACATCTCATAATAGAGGCACTGTGCCTCTATTATGAGTTGTTGTAGTAAACGTCAAACTGTTACTATTGCAGTTAACGTTTAGAATTTGTATGAGAATCCGTACAGCGCCTCTAGCGGTTACGATCGAATAATCTAATACTGTAGTTACATTATGAGCTATTATGAGTTTTGGAAATGAAACTACAGCGGGTATCGTAAAGACGTGAGACGGTACAGTTTCCGTTACGTTATGTTGGCATCCATGAGTAATACCTCTCTCATTCTTTTATTATGATGTCAACAAGGATAGAACGAGACCCTGGCCAGCGAGCCAACATTTGTGAAATTAAAAAAACAAGTCTATGGATGCTCTATAACCCGACTAAATTAGGAAATGTGAAAGAAGAGTGGAATTAATGGCGGTTTGGTACCTTTTCAATTTAATTACATTAGCGTTCTGCGTCAGTCGCATTCAGTGTCAAACTGTGGTGTCAAAGTGTTGCTAACTTTGATGTTTTAAATATCTAGATGGGACATCGAATCCGCGAAAACGTGTCAAAAAATTGTGGCTAACTGTTAGCCACAATTTTTATATTTTTAGCAACTAGAAGTGAACGCAAAATAAAAATCACATTTAACAATTAATTACACGCAAATTTAAATGACAGGATATTTAGTTTAACCATTCAAACGAGCAGTGGTTCCCCTTGCCAAGTGAACTCGACGTGAATTGCCCGCAGACTGAGCTCGCCAACGCTTATATAGACTTCATAGCTTCATACTGACAGGAAATACGTCACTCTTCTCCTAACAATATCATTACGCACACATTACGCACACATAGACAATAGACGAACGGGTAAAACATCGTCTGCACGCACACATGCTTGATAATGTTGCCTTGTTTTTTTTTGTTTTCATTGTAGGGCGACGCTCAATCTAGACATTTAAAACATCAAAGGTTGCTAAATATTTTGTTGATCTCGCAAGTTCAAAATTTCATTATTTTCATCTCTGCGTTCGGTTGCGTGAATCATTTGCCAAGCAAAATAGTGCCTAGCCATGATTTTGTTTAAATATACAGCAATATTTAATGACATTTAATTTCGATAGTGACTTTTCACCTTAGAAAATAGCGTGAGTGCCGTAACTACTACGGGTAACGTAATTTACTATAGCATCTGTCAAATTTGTGACTCGTAATACCAAATTGTAAGTAAAACATGACCGCAAGTACTGTATTTAATAGAGTTATGCGCATTTACTATTAAAGCAGCGTTTTCACGATAGCATCAATAGTAACGTCCTTTGCGTTTACTACAACAACTCATAATAGGGGTTCTGTTAGCGTAGCGTATACATCAAGCAAATATTTTTAAGAGTTATCAGATGACGCGTATACGTCTTCTCGTTGACGCATATCGCTTGATAGATGCTATTCTAGAAATTTCACTAATAAAATGCTAGTGACTACCGCTGAAGTCATATTAGTAGCACGTAATTCCTAGTATTGTTATAGCCTAACTCATAGCTAAGCTAATGGAGATAAATCATATAGGGAGGATATATTCCCAGATTGCGTCGCAAGAAAATGCGTTCCAAGCAACGTTACAGTCTCTTTACAATGAGGTGTATTCCATAAATCATCGAGGTTACAATATGGAGCGGCAAGAAATAATAACTGACACATTGAAATCTTATCTCGTCTTTACACAGAAATACTTCATAACTTTCGCTTACTAGTCAAGAATGTCGTATTTTGAGAGAAATACTAACAAAATACTTTGGAGCCATGAAATTATCGATTACTGACATCTGTAACTTAATTTACGGAACCTTGACAAGTAATGAAGTAACGCTCTACCCTATAACAAACATACCTTCCATCATCGTCGAAGTTAGACCCGTATAATTTCCTTATTCCCCGTGGTAGGTATATCGCGCGCGGTCTAGGAGGCGGTCCGTATAGAGTCGTGGCAGCGCTGGCAGACGCGCACGGGGCGCAGCGCGCGCAGGCGGCGCACGGGCGCCTCGTACCGCGAGCAGCGGCCGCAGAACACCGCGCCGCACTCGCGGCAGTGGTGCCGTCGCTCCAGCGCCGTAAAGCGCACCTGAAACCGTGTTATTGTTTAAATGGAAGTGGCCATATGGATTGGGCGTCGAGGGTGCTAGGTATAGGTATATTCATATTAAGTCGGACAAAAAAAGACTTCAACATCGACAACTAATAAAAAGAGTACCTGATCAAATAATATGTTCTCTTTTTATTGCCATGACATAATCAAAGTACAAATTATTAGAGATAACTCAAAAACCACTCGTCAAATGTCACACAAATGGGACCACACAACAAAGTCAAAAGTTATGAGGTAACAAGAAATATACAGCCGAACGGAGAACTTTCTCTTTTTTGAAGACGGTCAAAATTTTATGTACGTCCTATACATTTCCTAGGTTTATCACTAACCGTGGGCGGAAATGAAAATATAAATTAAATTAAATGACTGACTTACTTGACATTGCGTACAATAGGGCGCGGTGTCGTCACGAATCCAGTGATCGGCCGGGCCGCCCTTAGCGCCCGACGAGCTCGACATATCCGGTGCCGACCAACGGAATATCTGAACAAAAGCATAACATTCAAAAAGTCCGCAACCGAAAAGACGATACATTTCATAGTGAATAAATAGGTAGATTACACGAAGACGAATCGTTTTTAAAATAGCCATGTTCACAAGCTTCACGTGAAAATGGACGGATACAGATGTCTTTTAGAAATCAATCACGAATTTTCAAGGACGTATCTTGTGAATGCAGCGCAAAGCTAAGAAAGAACACGTGTCCTCACCCGTCCCCTAGCGTCCCCCACAGCGAGCCCGCGGCCGGAGCGCGCGGCGGCGGCGGCGGTGACGGCGGCGGGGCACGCGTTGTCGCGCCGCTCGAACGCCGTGTGCATCGTCAGCTTGCCGCGCAGCACCAGCCGTCGGCGCCAGCGAATCGTCCACTCTGCCCACAACGTACGACACGTTAGGGGAAACTTAGGTGTTTGTCACTTGAAATTTCAATGCTTCATAATAATACGAATTAATATGACGACTAGTTATTTATGTGTCTACAGTCTGTTTTTTTTCGCTACGGACTACTACCTACCTACTTAGATACTCGGCCAAATATTCGGTTCATAATGACAAATGAACGACTAAAAGGCAATCGCACGTATAAATACAAACGAAAAGTCTTGAAACCAAACACAAGCCAATACTCATTTATGAACAGCAAATATGTACGAATAACTGTTGACATGCTCGTATTCACACTTTTTTAATTCTTCTCATCAAGTGTCTAAACCTAAACGCAGTATTATGTGAAGTTCTTATTTGATAATCAAACTGACGAATGAATTTGTTTGCCTCTATCGCTGTGAAACGCAGTGCAAGAACATCACATACGCAGCGCAACAGCACATAGACCTTAGTGAGTGTACATCATAGTATCAGAACATCACCAACCATTCAAGAGAACATAACCCACCTGGCGGGGCCTCCTTCGGCGGCGACCGTGTAGCGGGCGGCGGGGGCGGAGTCTCGGGCGCGGGCTCCGCGTCGTTGGCCGACAGCATCACGAACGAGTCCGTGAGGCTCGTGTCCGACTTGCTGGTGCGCAGACCGCCCTCTACTATATCTACGGTAGTAGTACCGATCTCCAACGACCCTGACTCGCTCGATTCGCCGATGCTTCCGCCGCCTGGGGATAATGTGTGAGTAGTAAGAAATTTTAATTATTTCTGTAGATTTTTTTAGTTACTTGTCGGCAATGCTTCGGTGATTGCGTTTAATGGTGACTATTTACCATAAGGTGGCTCGTATATCAGTTTTTAATAAAAAATCTACTTGTGATCCATGTACCGGTACTGAATATCAGTTATGTAAAAATATGTACAATACCCGGCAACAAATAATGCACATCGGTATTCAGAAAAAGATAATCGGTTAGTATCAGCTTTGTAGAGCGTTGTTTCTCTCGTACATTGCATTAATATTGCAATATCTATTAAGAGCTGATACAACACCCTTAGTAATAATAAGTACTTATAATTTAAAGTAAAAAAAAAAATTAAACGCTACACACTCATAGCCCCACACTAGGATTCCGTGTTGTGGGTGCCATGGACAACACACAAGACAAGAACATACACCCAGACTGAGAACGGAAATTTAAACTCATCATTCAATTTGCCGCCTCGCTGGGAATCGAACCCAGGACCCTCGTGACAACAATCCGGCGTGTTTACCTTTGCGCTATTTGGGTCGGCATAATAATAAAACATGTTTAAATTGTATAATATGTGCTCTTGTTTTAAAGAAATAAATAAAAATTAATATAAAATCTCATTATCCTCCATCTCACAATCTGTGCTATCATCACTGTCATTATCACCCGTATTTAAAATAAAGTCGGTTTACTGACGATAGTTGAACGTGACAACGTCTTAAGAAAATACTGATGGAATGATTGACAAATAATATCATCAAAGTAAACAAACGTCATGAAATCGTATTTAAAGTTACAGAAATTTATCAATAAAAATAAAGAAGGAATACAGGAAACATTTATAAAAAGGTAACATTTAAAATTTATAAATAGTCCCAGAAGTCAATAACAAAGTAATAATTGGATACATTACCAAAATATCTACCTCCAAAGTAATCAAGCTGCCGAACGCAAAGGCCGATTGTGCTTTTTATGTCTGTCTCTCTCGCTCTTAGGCGGGCTAACCATGCCCGAGTGGAAGAGACGCGTGCCTCTCACTCGCTCTCATTGTGAGCGCATAACGTGAGCGGAGCGTAACGCAGTTTCTTGAAGTGTCACCCGGCAAACCAATTTATAAGACGTTGTCACGTCAAAAGCCTATCTGTATAGTCATCAAAATTGCGTTGGTATTTTCTATATTCGTCCTCACATTTCACTGCATGATTGCAAACTTTTTTCCATTCGTCAGGTCCAATCATGTTGACTTTTTCAGTCAACAAATTTTTTACTGCTATTAAATTCATGTCCACGTTTTTAGAGGCTACATAGCCTTTGAGTTGCGACCATATGTTTTCAATCGGGTTAAAATCAGGGTGATACGGTGGTAATCGCAACACAGTGTGGCCATGTTGTGCCAGTAGTTTGTAGTGTGTAGCTAAGCCCTTATATAAGTTAGGATGTTAAGCATATTAAAGGAGTCATAATAAAGTCAGCATTCAAGCAACACGTCTATTATTTAACAACCTACATAGCACATCTCTACATGGCGACCCTGCCTGGCCGGTGCGCGTGCGGCAATCCCACGTCGCATGCGCACCGGGGGGCAAAGAAATTTGAAAAAAAATATGCAGAAAAAAAAATTAAAGAAGATTAAAATAGAAGAAAAATATTATGAAGAAAAATAAAAAGAAGACACCAGATAAAGAACATGAAGAAGATAGAAAAAATAACAAAAGGAAAAGACTGAAAAAATCATTATGATTTCATCATAATTTTTTTACAAGAAAATGACCAATAATACACGGACGGACGGAAGTACAACACTTTGGATATGACTTGAGAAATAAAGCTACGAAATCAAAGACGTTCAAGAACGAGTCAACTTAAATGGAACAGAAGGAAGGATTTTTCATTGCCATCATCAAGGATCGCAACAGTCAGGATCAAGGATCAACAAGGCGCGACGTCCCGTTTCCAGTTTTAGTTAAAATTTGACGAGAAGTTAGATTCAGTGATCGTGCGTGTGAAGTTTTAGTGAAGTGAATAGTGAATAAATCGGTACGTAATATAGCAACGGTTAGGTTTCGTAAATTATTTTCGTATCTTTTTGGAATAATATGGTTTTTTTTTTCATTTACGTATGTATACCATAACGTAAATTAACATAAAGTTAATTTGTAAAATAAAGTTCAATGTTTAAACAAAAAAAATCTTATCGCATCGTAGTATTTCAAAAGTATTTTTTTTTGTTGTAAAAATAGTTTATATTATGTTACATTTAGGTATGGTATCTTCATTGTAATTTGTTGTACATTCAAGTTAGATTTCATCATAACTTAAGCGAACTCTAATTTCGTTTACGCTTAAAATGCTTCACCAAAGGAATGGAATGTTTGTCACCAAGGAATCGGATTGCGATGATGCACACGAAGTTTCTTATTGCATTCATGTTGGGTAGCAATGTTCTCTAAGCTAAGTTTTTGATCAATTAGTAGACTTGTTAAAATTTTAAAAGAAATGTGTATGATATAATTATGGGATGTTGTTTTCATAAATAGGTAGATGTCTGATAGAGCATGCAAGGATTTTGGAAAGAATGGATTTAAAGATTTTTGTTTGGATTTCTTCTATAAGTTAGTATTTTTGGTAATGATCGGATTGATCCCCGAGAGTTAAGAAAATATCTAACATAATAATAATAATAATAATAATAATACTCTTTATTGTACACCAAAGCAAAATGACACATAAAAATAAGACATTTGTACAAAATGTGATACAAAAGGCGGCCTTATCGCTAAAAAGCGATTTCTTCCAGACAACCTTAGGGTAAGAAGTAAAAGACAGTAATGTCGCCTCTACACGTTAGCCAACATGTTGGCGAAGGTTATGGCCAATAGGTAATGGCCATCGTGTAGAGGGGGTGTTTGTGATTACTTTGGTAGGTATTGGGCCGTTGGCCCACAACTTGGCGCAAGATCCGTGAGGTGTCGGTTTTTCAACGCGGATCAAAGGGTTGTGGCGTGATTGTGGCACAGTTATCGGCGCAGCGTCCACACGTTGGCCACGATTTCAGTTAGAAACGAGCGCCCACGCTGAGCGCACGCACTTTATTCACACGTCGATATCTAAATTATGTCTACAATATGGCAACTATGAGTAATATAGATGTATAATAATGTGTATTATAATGAAATAAATGTGTATAATAATTTTTATACACATTTTTATTGTATTGTATGCTGAGAATAATTAAACCGCAGCAGCCGTTAGAACCTCAATATTCATTTTAAGAAAATATTAATATCGTCCGCACATTGGCCCGAACCGACGCAGACTGATCGACCTTCCAACGTGTGGACGCCGTCACAATCTCTTGGCAATCATCTTCGCCACAACATTGGCCAACATGTTGGCTATCGTGTAGAGGCGCCATAAGACTGACATATTGACGAAATAATATTGAGTGTTGGTATAGTTTTATTTATTTGGATTTGGATGTTAGTTGAACGTTTATATTTTATGAGGTGAATAAATGATTGTGATTTTATTATCTTTATCATGCAGTACGCGAGACGTCTGTATGAAAGAGTGGATAATATGAGTAGATATGAAAAGAAAGAAAGAAAGAAACAAAGAAATAATGATATTGTGTTAAGATACACTAAATGTTGTTAAGTAACCATTATCTTGATCGTGTTGTACGCGAGCCGTCTATGCGAAAGATATATGTGTGAAAAAGCAATTAATGATGATAAGAAAGAAGTGATGAAATAATAATATTTTTGAGAAAAGTGTATCCAATAAATGCACTAATGTGATGAGTAAAAAAGTTGAATGATTATAATAATGATAATGTGAAATGAAATAAATTATGGAATTATTTGAGTTATGAAAGAATATAACATTGATTTTATGAAGTGAAATAAATTTACTGGATTTACAAATGGCCATACATGTATTGACTTAAAAACTATCGGACAAGACAATTTAACCTGGATGTGACAGTTATAATATAAGAGTAGTTGTAATAGGTACGTACTTATGTAGTTATTAAGAATTATTACCTATAATATATTAGGTAAGTATATTTGAACTGTTATGTTATTCATAATTGTATTTTTTAATATTATTTTACCTAGTATTTTTTTATGACTTTTCAAATTAATTTTACTGTCTTTAAAATTAAAGAACTTAGCACACATTATACCTGCCGGAAGTAATAACTAGAAAATAAAATTAAACTGGTAAATTTAATTTTCTTTTAAATAGCCCCCGGAGGTGTAGTGTGTAGCTAAGCCCTTATATAAGTTAGGATGTTAAGCATATTAAAGGAGTCATAATAAAGTCAGCATTCAAGCAACACGTCTATTATTTAACAACCTACATAGCACATCTCTACAAGTTTATCTACAGAAAACTCTGTAAGTTTCTCTTTATAACGACATACAATATTATAAATTTGTGGTTTAGTTAATGTATGATCAATTGTAATTCCATGTCTGCATAGCCAGGTTATCATTTGCTGTTTTACTGTATTCGAATTTGGCGGTCTTTCAACAAATTTATTATGATAAGGGGCGTTGTCAATAACTAAAACAGATTTATTGGGTATATTTTGTAATTGGTTAACTAACCATTTTTCATAATTTTCATTATTCATTTCTTTATGGTAGTAGCCTGTATTGTCCTTAGATTTATAAATTAAAAATGCCCCAGGTACAAAACCTTTTTCGTTGCCAGCATGAACCATTATCAGACGTTGGCCTTTTGAAATAGGATTTTTCAGACCTCTTTTCGTATCATCACTCCAGATTTTGCTTTTAGTGTGTGACGTATGTATGTATATATGACTCGTCTGTGTAGATTATATTTTTACCTTCATTACGAAATTTTTGAATTTTATCTAGATATTCGATCCTTTTAAGTTGCACATCGTGCTTTTCCATCAAAAGCTTTCGATTGTCTTCCATTTTAGTAAATCGAAATCCTATATCATAAAGTATTTTTGGTAGTTTTTTCAGATCCATTGTAATTTATAGCTTCGGATAATTTCGCTTTTAATGCTTTAACTGTAGGTAGTTGGTGAAATCGTAAGTGAAAATCGTACACCATTCTTCGAACAACGTCATAATCGAAATCATCCATGTCTAAACAGTGTTGCTTTTTTGGTCTACCTTTTTTCGGAGTGTTGAACTGAAATGATGTAGATGGTTTCTCAGTACCAGTTTCATTTAATATATTGTTCAAAGTTCTCCTTGAAATTCCAGTGGCATTTGCAACTCGCTCTTGAACCTTCATAAAATAACTTGTTTTCTCATTCTCCTCTGTGTATTTAAATATCTTTGCTCCGTTTTTAAAATATTTATAAACGTTATAAATAATTTCACGTGACTGACTTGTTATAGGGTTCCCTCTTTTTATTTGAGATGTCATTACTTTACCTATTGGATATACCTACGTGTGAATCAAAAATAAATATTGATATATTTAATATATATAAATAAATATACATATATTTTAATTTTGATAATAATAAAGATGTTCTGTTGGAGGTATTAATAACTCTTTATATTTATTTATGAGTGAACGCGACCGTCTTCTACCGAATTCGAAAGAAAAGTGACAAGACATCGGTAAGGACTGTGTAGTAAGGACAACGCTATACAAAGCCGATGCTAACCGATTATCTCTTTCTGAATACCGATGTGCATTCTTTGTTGCCGGGTACTGTAAATCTGTCTCTAAAATCCAATCTGTATATTGAAAATGAAGTTACAAAATTATTTAAAACCCAATGTACATAAGATCGTATAAAAATAAAACATTAAAAAATCTGTTAAAAATAACATACTTTTCCTAAACAATGGATTGGCTTTGGACTTCCGCCTCAAAACCACATTTCCTTGCTTCTGCAGCTTGCTTCTATGCGTGACCGCCTCACTGTCTACCTCGGCCGCTTTCTCGTTATCATAGTCCTCTCTGGTTTCCTCACACGAGTCTACATCATGCTCCTTCCTCTCCTCATAATCAGCCCCTTCCTCGTTGTCACTACACGTGTCTTTCTCTTCGTGACGCCGCGCGCACTCCTTGGCGCTAGTTGTCTCACATGCGTCAGAGAGAGAGCTTTCAGAACCTGATTTTGTTAGGTGTCCTGCAAAGTAATTGTAGTTCATTATACATAGTGTATCCAATTAAAACAATCCAAAATTTATGTATTAAATGTTTCAGTTAGTCCGGAATCATTTAATTAACATTCAATATTGAACAACCTACCCTCATTTTCGTTTTCTTGTGACAGACTCATCTGTTTAACCAACTCTTCTACTCTTTTTATAGCTGCCTGTCGTTTATCTGGCTCATCTTCAGCCTTTTCTACATCAGCTGCCTCCTCAGTCTCGGGCTTGGCGTCAGATTGTGCCTGCTCTTTAGTATCGGGAGATTGACTTTTCTCTTTGTCAATACTACTAGATGTGGGTTGTATCTCTACGCTGCCAGTGTTGTTATCTATTGACTGGTCCTCTTCTATTGTTTCTGCTACGTAGTCAATTGACCACATCTGAAGAATAGAAAAAGTTTCAAAATAAAATGCATGGTATGGCATGATGAAAGTTGAATGAAGGATTTTTTTAGTTCAAGGTATTCTTTTAGTTCTAGCTATTCTATCAATATTGGATAGTAATGTACGTATAATTTAGGCATCTTATGAATCTGTTGTCATCATTGTTTATAACATTTATTGTATCTAAAATGAAATTGAATTGCATAGTAAGAAAGAATAAAATGAAGAGCACTAAGATGAACATTAAAAGAACTCCATTGATGGATTGAGGTTTCGAAGTCCATTCAATTTCATCACAATATGAAGGTCTAAAAATATTCACTTATTTAATAATTGGAGTCAAATAACCTGCTTATTACATATAAGTAACTAATTCGTACATATCAACTAACCCTGACAACGCCATCCGACGAGCCGGTGATAATAACGTTGAGCGGGTCCCACTCGCGCGCCTGGCTGAACGCGACGCACAGCAGCTGCGGCGCGCGGTCGCCCCCCGCCGCCGCGCCCGCGCCGCCCGCCGACCCCGAGCCCAGCAGCGTGCCGTTGATCGACCACACGTGCACCCACGACCCGCTGCACGTCGCTATGTCGCCCTGGTAACGCAACGTTGGTAGTTAGTGATAAAGATAGAAGAAGAATGAACATGAGATAGCACGAAAAAGTACGGACCCGCTGCATGTACAGTAGAACCAAAGTGATAATGCGCATAGCGATCTTCGCCATTGTTCGGCATCGGTCGTATTTCCGAAGCGTTGGGAGATGATATCTATATAGAGTGGAAAGTACATTTACTTCATGCATAATTTAATATATATTTTTTTTGTGGTAAAAGAGATAAATTAATATTGATTTATCAGTAACGAGATTTCACGCATGACCCACATAGGAAAGCGACGACGACGATTTAACGATGGAAAAAAGAAGGTTTAAATGAAAAGAAGATTTAGGTATAAGTATTAGGAAAAAAAAGTTTTATTTAATCAGAATCGTATAACTGAACATAGGTTAATATTTAATCAGAATCAGGGAGATTCTCTATTCCTGACATCATAGAGTCATCGGAATTTTCATCAAGGTCTCCAATTTCACTTATATCACTGCTATCTCCTGTGTAAATAATCATTTCATCTGAATAACTATCGATTCTTGACTCATATTTCCTATACTCATCTTCGCATTTAAGGGCATGATCACGAACTTTTTTCCATTCTTCCGAACCTATATTGTTGATTTTTTCTAAAATAGCTTCTTTAACTGACGTAACGTTCATTGCAATATTTCTTTTGGCAACGTGTTGTTTTATTTGCGCCCAAATGTTTTCGATGGGGTTGAAATCTGGATGATGAAGGGTGTGTAATATCAGCTCTATATAATATTCTCTATATATGACAACTGACTGACGTTCAACTCACCGGCGGCGCCCGTCGACCGCCGCCGACCGTTCGAACTTGTTATCGATTGATATTGACTCCTATTTCTATCGCACAAGATGCTAAATGCAAGAGCATTGGTTAGGGCTCTTACGATTCAATAATTCGGTTGTTTCCGGAAACGCGACCACTGGCGAAGATTTGTATGCGCATTATCACTTTGGTTCTACTGTAGCTATGTCGCCCTGGTAACACGACATTGTTGGTGAGTGATACGAAAGAAGAATAAACATGAAATAGCACGAAAAAGTACGATTGCCCCAGGACCCGCTGCATGTTGCTATGTCGCCCTGGTAACGCAACGTTGGTAGTTACATGACAACATGAGACAACAACATGAGATAGCACGAGAAAATACGATTGTATGTGGCACCAGAATAATTTGTGAAGAAAAAACTTCTATTAAAGAACTTTTGTTGTCATAGAAAAAACCGGCACGCAATGCGAGACAGTAGGTAGCATTCTGTCTCTTTTATATATCATTGGCGTAAGCTGCTCATTTTCTTGCTTGAGTGCGATAAATGACCATGACGTCACCATTTTTCTGTCCATAATGTACCCAAAAAGATCAATCAAACAAACAACAAAGAATTAAACCACCACCTACCGTGAGATCATCAATAGCGAGCGCAGACACGGGCGGCAGCGGCGTCGCGTGCGGCGGTAGTAACTGGCGGACGAACGCGCCGCGCTCTACGTCCCACACGATGGCCTGGCCGTCGCGCCCACCGCTCACCACCAGGTGGTAGGCCGGGCTGGCCGCCAGACAGGTGACCGCTTCCTCGTGCCCGTATAGACAGGTCTTGACGGTGAGACGTCGGCGACGCGCGCAGTACTGCCATACTGTTACCACCTGGGGAAGTTGGGGCGTCAATAGGCAAAACTATCTTATGTCATTAAATGCATGTAAAGTGCTATCGTCACTTATGACAATTCAGCTTTGTTTTTGGTATGAAACATTTGATACATGAAGAAAAACAGAGAAACAGAAAAACGTAGTTTGCCGAAAGCTTAAGCAATAACTTATAAAAATTACAAAAAAAAACTTTAGAAGGCTTTTCCGAAGATCCTTTATTATAGTGTCAGTGAAAATTAAAAATAAATACTAGGCATTTTTTTAAATTAAAAATTATACAGGGACCACAGGTTTGTCAGGTCAGTACACCTTAACTGTTGGTGACCGGAATTAACTATGGATTTGGCTACAATAGATTTAATCCAGCCTCAGAAGCCTTTGAGAACTTAACCCTTGAACAAAAAATCGTAACACTTACCGTACTAGTCCCAGCGGTGACGATCGTCTTAGCCGAGAGACACACGCACGTGACGATCTCGCCGCACGCCTGTGCCACCGCTTCCGATACGAACACAGTTTTATCGTTATCGTAGTTGCCAATCCGAAGCGAATGGTCGGCGAAGCCCCACGCTACGTACTTGTTGTACGCCGGTGGCATCAGAATTTTATTCTGTTCTACTGCCAGGATTGCTTTATCTGTGTAAAGTATCTGTCCTACTGGGCCTTTCACCTCTGTAAAAATATGTTACATCAATAACTTTTAATGTCCATCGAAAGTACTACTAACAGAAACCTAATATCTATCACAAATTGTATGGAATAAAGTTGTATGTTATCATGGTAAACTGATATGTCAAAGAGGTAAATATCTGTGTAAACTTATATTATTTTCTATTTTCTGTATGATTTAAAGTAAGGTCAATACAACGTTTATTTATGTTACCTTCAACTGATTTAACTTTGAGCTTTTATTATATTACAAAACATTTTAAAATTGCTAATAAGTCATACCTTTTACAGGTTGTAAAGAAGGCCTCAGATTCTCCAAATTATGAAAAAATAATTTCTCCGGTGGTGTAGCACCTTGAGACGGAATAATACTGTTCGGGTCCAAGATGGTTGAGCTCCGTTGCGACATTTTCTTGCTTGGATGCGCTTTCTTGAACAATTGTTTTGGTATCTGACCAAAGTTGTTAATAAATCCAATCGTGGCAGTTTTCTTCAACGGATCATCAATACTGAAAGAGAAAAAATGGTAACATATTTCTTCTTATTCGGTGTTGTGTTAGGTACTAAAACTACTAAGTGCTTGTTCACATAGAACACGCGGGCGCGGTGCCGGGTGCGGGCGCGGTAGACGTGGCGAGCTCGTGTTGACATTATCCGCCAGGCGTTTGCGCGAGAGTTCAGCTGCGTCGCGACTGAATCGCGCGGTCCGCCACTAGTTCGATGTGAACACACACAACCATTTCACGCGTTTGATATTGCCACGAGCGCGCCCAGAATTCTCTAGGTGCCTTTAACATCCCCACAACACACCAATCACCAACGACCCATCCATACTCACATGTAAATATCGACGTTCCCCTCATAGAACAGATGGTGGAAGACGTTGCAGGCGTCCAGCGCGGGCTGGCCCTGCTGCTTGTAGCCGAACACGAGGTCGATCCAGTGGTGCGGGTGGTGCGACACGTAGCATTCCCCACAACACACCAATCACCAACAACCCATCCATACTCACTTGTAAATATCGACGTTCCCCTCATAGAACAGATGGTGGAAGACGTTGCAGGCGTCCAGCGCGGGCTGGCCCTGCTGCTTGTAGCCGAACACGAGGTCGATCCAGTGGTGCGGGTGGTGCGACACGTAGCATTCCCCACAACACACCAATCACCAACAACCCATCCATACTCACTTGTAAATATCGACGTTCCCCTCATAGAACAGATGGTGGAAGACGTTGCAAGCGTCCAGCGCGGGCTGGCCCTGCTGCTTGTAGCCGAACACGAGGTCGATCCAGTGGTGCGGGTGGTGCGACACGTAGCATTCCCCACAACACACCAATCACCAACGACCCATCCATACTCACTTGTAAATATCGACGTTCCCCTCATAGAACAGATGGTGGAAGACGTTGCAGGCGTCCAGCGCGGGCTGGCCCTGCTGCTTGTAGCCGAACACGAGGTCGATCCAGTGGTGCGGGTGGTGCGACACGTAGCATTCCCCACAACACACCAATCACCAACGACCCATCCATACTCACTTGTAAATATCGACGTTCCCCTCATAGAACAGATGGTGGAAGACGTTGCAGGCGTCCAGCGCGGGCTGGCCCTGCTGCTTGTAGCCGAACACGAGGTCGATCCAGTGGTGCGGGTGGTGCGACACGTAGCATTCCCCACAACACACCAATCACCAACGACCCATCCATACTCACTTGTAAATATCGACGTTCCCCTCATAGAACAGATGGTGGAAGACGTTGCAGGGGTCCAGCGCGGGCTGGCCCTGCTGCTTGTAGCCGAACACGAGGTCGATCCAGTGGTGCGGGTGGTGCGACACGTAGCATTGCGTAGCATTCCCCACAACACACCAATCACCAACGACCCATCCATACTCACTTGTAAATATCGACGTTCCCCTCATAGAACAGATGGTGGAAGACGTTGCAGGCGTCCAGCGCGGGCTGGCCCTGCTGCTTGTAGCCGAACACGAGGTCGATCCAGTGGTGCGGGTGGTGCGACACGTAGCATTCCCCACAACACACCAATCACCAACGACCCATCCATACTCACTTGTAAATATCGACGTTCCCCTCATAGAACAGATGGTGGAAGACGTTGCAGGCGTCCAGCGCGGGCTGGCCCTGCTGCTTGTAGCCGAACACGAGGTCGATCCAGTGGTGCGGGTGGTGCGACACGTAGCATTCCCCACAACACACCAATCACCAACGACCCATCCATACTCACTTGTAAATATCGACGTTCCCCTCATAGAACAGATGGTGGAAGACGTTGCAGGCGTCCAGCGCGGGCTGGCCCTGCTGCTTGTAGCCGAACACGAGGTCGATCCAGTGGTGCGGGTGGTGCGACACGTAGCATTCCCCACAACACACCAATCACCAACGACCCATCCATACTCACTTGTAAATATCGACGTTCCCCTCATAGAACAGATGGTGGAAGACGTTGCAGGCGTCCAGCGCGGGCTGGCCCTGCTGCTTGTAGCCGAACACGAGGTCGATCCAGTGGTGCAGGCGGTGCGACACGTAGCATTCCCCACAACACACCAATCACCAACGACCCATCTATACTCACTTGTAAATATCGACGTTCCCCTCGTAGAACAGATGGTGGAAGACGTTACAGGCGTCCAGCGCGGGTTGGCCCTGCTGCTTGTAGCCGAACACGAGGTCGATCCAGTGGTGCAGGCGGTGCGACACGTAGTCGCACTCGAGCGCTGCGCGGTGCGCGCGGATGAACTCGCGCGGGTCGCCCTTCGCCCACGGCGGGAGGACCACGTCGCCCAGCGCTACGCCTGATTGCTTGCAGCCTGAGGGTTGTGCGATATCGTTTATTACCCATGACGGAACGAATACGGTGTATGCCATATGCGTGTGGGGTGAGAGGATGTTTATGTGTGCAATGTTACCATATATCTCCAAAACCACTGTTCCGATTTTAATGCGGTTTCAGTGATGGGTTTTGATTTGATTAGTGCATGTTCATAGATAGGTGTTAAGGTAACATTTGATTGTACAAAACCGAAACTAATAGTCCGTTTTTCAGTTTATCCTCTTTCAATGATATCTGTCATAGACTTTTTCAAAATTATAACTGATTGAAATTAAATAAAATGCTATTATTTAATTAAAGCTTACAAAGTTATAAAAATCCTACTGCCTATTTTTCATGAAATAATGATATAATCAAACCAACTTACCTAAATCAAAATTGTTGGAATTCTCTAGAAACTCCGGTAAGTAGAAAAATTCCGGGATCAATTCTTTAACATCGGCCATGTTATGACGTGACGCTGAATTCCACGCTTCTTTTATTGAATGGAACATTCTAAAAAACATTACATAAAATTAATTTCTCTACTTACACATTTAGCGGAAACTTACATAGTTAGAAAACTAAATACTTTGTAAACACATACCTATCAGCGAGATCAAAATGGCCTCCTTGCAACCTAAGAAAGTGTTGCGTGAAGGGCTCCATTCTAACGAGGTAGGAACACACGATCATCGCGGACGAATAATGCGTTCCGTAGTGATAGGGCGGCGTTTCTCCGTGAGGGTCGTCCCATTCCTTCAACCAATACATTAGCTTTTGTAAATCTAAACTAATATTATAAAGAGGTAATATTTTTTTGTTTGTTTGTTTGTTTGTATGTATTGAATAGGCTCAATAACTACTGGACCGATTTCAAAAATTCTTTCACCATTATGAATGTACATCTTTCCGAAGTAACATAGGCTATATTTTATTTTGAAAAAAATTAGGGATCCTTGCGAAAACTTCAATAACATAAACCACCGTCGATAAAAATCACTATTGAAATACCTTAAATCGCGTGCGCTGCAATGACTATTGATGATGGAGCAAAATAATGTACTACGATTTTGTAGACCACATTATTATCTACAGAAAAGTCCGCGGTAGGGTATATCTAAGTATTATAGTTGCGCCAATATAAAGACTTTTATAGTTTAACAAACTATTTAAATCGGCAACGAAAATAAGATGTCGATATTCATACCATGGTATTTATACTTATCTAAATAACTTACTTTTTATTTATCAGTAGTTCAATACTTTTACATTGCTGTTTAAATTATTTTAATCGGACACTCCATTCAAAAGATATAGCGAGTTTAAAAATTTGGGTAAATTTGCTTAAAAATAACTAAGCGCTTCGCCGCATCGCGTCGCGATGTTGATTGAGCGTAGTAGCTTATATTCCAGTATAACATGTAGGCTACTTTTTATCCCGAGATTCTTACGGGAGCGGGACCTATGCGGCTGTTTACTACGGGTCCCGAAGCGACGCGAGGGCGGTTCTCTAGTGCCTTATATTTTAATAAACTTTTATTTATAAAATGCATATTACTAGCTTAGCTAGCTTTTTTAGCTTAGGTCTATATTGCATACTAAGACAAATATACTCGTAGACCAACAAATAAGTTAAACGTGACCGTATATATCTTTACCTTATATCTCTTCCTAAACTGTTCAAGTCTATCGGGGCTCTGTGCGCCCATGGGTTTGGTGAGGTCCCGGAAGGTGGCGGGATCGTTAAGGTCCAGCTCCATGGAGTCGTAGTCGGCCAGGATCCACGGGAACACGGGATACTGCATCAGGTCGTTGTACGACCGTCCCGCCAGTGTGTTCAAGTGCATCAGGTATTGGAAGTTTGAGATTTCACCGCGCTGTAATAAACATAAATTGATTTAACATAGGGTATACATTTGTGTGGATGATAAAAAGTTCCGTTCACATTACATGAAAAGTTGGATTTTTTTTTGCTTTGGATAATAATATAATCAAGTGCATATTTTACATCATCAAACTTAAACACTAAACTTATTTACAGACTGTTTAAGCGCTTTATAGAATAAAACAAATAACGGTAATTAAAGTCATTTCTAATTCGCAAAACAATTTTTCAATTTATGAGGCTTTATATTTCGATACAATACATTAAGTTTCCGATTGTGGCACATCGATATCGGCTATCGTCACATCGTCGCAACCCTAGCGCTAATGTATCATTCATCATTAGTCGTTACCAGCCATCGATGCGTAACAGAGGTGTCCCCGATGAGCGAGGCGAGCAACCCGGCGGGCTGCTCCACGGGCACGCCGCGCCGCTGCCCCGCCACCGAGCCCGCCGCGCTGTCCGCCATACCCGTGCCCACCGCCGTGAACCGCGCGTACACCTGCGGTACACGGGTTCATGGGTCATGTATGGCTGGATACACTCGGAGGAATGGCATTGAAATATGGACTTTATGACTTGCAGATTACGGTCGAATTTCCCTTAAGTTTGTGTATGTGTTAAGATTGAATTTTCGGCAAGATTGGAATTGCATATAGGCATTGCCTTGCCCACCGCCGTGAACCGCGCGTACGCGTGTACTACACCGGTCTCATGTATCATATTGTATGTTTGAATATACTCGGATAGCATTGGAATATGAACTTTATGTTTTGTAGGATCAATTAAACATAGGTATACGGCGCTTCCATCGCGCAGAAAGCCCTTTACAGCTAATATGATGCGTCGCCGGTTGCAAACATTGCGAACGATGCAGCGCGCCCAGCTCCCGCCGCGACAACGTCAGCGAGTGCGTCGACCCCTAAGCGCGACTACGCTGCCATCGCCGCCGCCGGTGCTAACATCAAACCCGCTACGTCGCAGGCCAAGCAGACCAAAAGGGGACGGCAGAACCATGATGGAGCAATTCATCGTGATCAGCCACAGCCAGGTCCAGTAAAAGACTAGGGTGATGAGGAGGGCTTCGTCAAGGTCGAGAGGAAGAGGAGGAAGCCCCTACGTCGGAACCAGTGCGGTACCGCACCTACAGGACCGAACCACACGCTGCGGCCGGCTGTGCCGGCAACGTTGCTATACGTGTCCCGGCTGCATCTCCACGAAGGTTGAAGACGCGTGGAGTACATCAGATTGAAGACCACCTTCAGAGTGAGGGTCGAGCGGTTGGAGTCTCGCCATGATGTAAGTTTCAACTCTTTCGTGGTGAGATTGCCAACCGATCAGCTGTCGACCGTCATGAAAGAAGAGTTCTGGGCCGAAAGGTGTGGTATTCCGGCGTTTCCGAGGCCGGCTACCGGACTCCGCGCGATACACGACGCCGTCTAATCGTGTAGCATAGTATTATTATTGTTTATGTATAGTATTTGTAAGTAGTTTGTAAGTTTTTTTATACATTATATAGTATCATTGTATTTTTGTTTATTAACCTGTATGTATTAGTTTGTTATATTTTTATGTGTGTATTTTACTATGGGCCTTAGTTGCCTGATAATAAAGTTATTTGAATTTGAATTTGAATGTTGAAAATTCAAACTATTTAAACCACTTGAAATTTCAAACAGATATCTAAAAACTCTCAACTAAGCAATTAACTCTATCGGTAAAAAATATTCTCACCTTATTCCTCACTTTTCTAGGGAACGCTAGCAAGTAATTTCTTCCATCGCTTGAAAATACTTCTAGCGCAATTGGTTGCAACAAATACCTTCTTTTGTGGACTTCCCTGAAAACATAAAGTTTATAAGTTACACCTAAAATGTTTGTGCTTTTTCAAATTTATTATAATATTATAATATAAGTAACAATATATCGCACACCTAGATCTAAAGAGAGTTAACTCAAAAATCTGTGTTTTTGAGTTATGCTCACCATTTGATTTCCTATACGGATACCTATCTGCCAATAAAACAGATTTAAAAATAAGTGCAAAACTCAACGCTAGATGGTACCTAGAGTCCCTTTTGTTGAACGAGCGAGCTAGCTCCTCCCGCGCCTAAACGGGAACAACACCAATTGCAATCAAAATTACAAGCAGAGTGCACGTGCCCTCAGTAATAAGTTTGGAGTTATTTTGAGTTATGCCTGTTTTATTGAAATTTGAAGCAGTATTATTTTGAATTGTTACCTTTTAGACGGTTCGTGCTAATTAAATGGATACAACATTTTGAGTTAATTCATCAACACAGGCTCAACTCAAATTAGTATAAAAAATATGCAGGCATTGAAAAGCAAAAGGGAATTAATTCAACAAATTCCGATTTTTAGGCTTAAAACGTTTACAAAACACTAAATTACTACTTATTGTTGTGTAATTATTGTTGTGTACAAATAAAGCAAACCATAAAAACAAAATGCTCCTTTAGTGCACCAGGACACAGAAAACAGTTTTTCATGTTTTATGAAAAAAGTGCTTTTTTGAATTAATACCTCTTTAGATCTAGGTGTGCGATATTATAATTATAACAATACCTTATATCCTCATACAGGAATTTAGAACACTGTCGTTGATTGCTCTTCTGGATAGCTTGGCTTGGTAAAATGGGATCGTAGTCGTCAGGACAGCTGTCTAGATCTCGAATCTCCCTATTCTTGAGGAGCGTGAACCCATCAATGATGTAGCAATGCTCCCGCCCGAACAGTAGTAAACCCTCTGTCGTGTCCAGACCTTGTATTCGAGCGCAGCGGAACATGTGGGATATCTGGAACAGAGATCAAATTAAATATCCTAGAGTAACTAATAACATACTTATGAGTCTATTACAATAAAAAAAACCACAATGACCATAAAAAAGAAAAAAATAGTTATCACTACATAGTATAAAACAAAGTCGCTTTCTCTGTCCCTATGTCCCTTTGTGTCCTTAAATCTTTAAACTACGCAACGGATTTTGATGCGGTTTTTTTAATAGATAGAGTGATTCAAGAGGAAGGTTTATATGTATAATAACATCCATTAAATACTGGAGAAATACTGTTATTTTTGAGGTTTCTAATGTGATATCGTTAATTATCAATTTTTTTCCGCTTACATTGCAAACGCAGACTGAACCCTACGAGATGTATCAAAATAATGTACTAATTATTTGTACACATTGAAAAGGTCTATAGAAAACTCCGCGATGGTATTATGTCTATCTCTTATGGATATCCCACAATAACATTTTTTGTCATTTACTTTTTACGACAAATAATGGCTAATTTTCGAAGCGATTTTAACCAATACAGTATTAATCCTTATCCAATTAAATAGCTTAAATACATTGTTGATTTAATATAGATATATATGGTCCTTTACAGCACAAGATTTAAATGAATATTTTCGAAGATATTACAGATTTAAAATTGCGGGACGTAGCGAAGTAAATAAGTAATGTAGGTATGAATTTAGATATTCCAAAGATAGCAGGAAATCTTCATGGTATAGGGAAAGGGGAATTGTTTTACTCCAAATATAACGCGTGCGGGCCACGGGCAGTAATGAATAAATCAAAACTACTGGATCGATTTTAATCATTTTTTCAGTGAGTGACATAGGCTATATATATGTTATACCCGTGCGAAGCCAGAGCGGGCCGCTATGTTTTTATATACAACGTTCACAGTTTTTCTGTAGTGTATTTAGTATCAGCATTGCACCCGTGCGAAGCCGGGGCGGGTCGCTAGTCTATGGTATATGAATGAGTAAATACTTAAATATACTCTGACTTTTAATTCGATTCAGTAAAATGACATTTCCAGTGTTACCGCTTTTCATTATCACAAAAATAGTGATGTAACCTGGCCGCAAATTATTAGATTCGATAAAAATATTAATCGGATTATAATCGTTTCGTAAATCGCTAAAATACTGTATGAAGTTATTACAGGATCCGTAACTAAACAAGGAAATTAATAATTATAATTTTTTCAAAAGATTTTTGATTTTTAAGCGCTTTCAGTGCATATATGAACAAAACTAAACAAAAAAAACTAAACTAAAAGCACCGGTGTTTAATATTTTTGTTTACTGTATAATTTTAAATTAATAACCTTTCCGTATTGTTCTCTGATTTTTAATTATATTTTATTAACACACATCATCGATTCGATAAAATCGAATCGTCAAAACATCGTGTGAGTAATCACTATTATTGAAAAGCTGGCAACATTATTTCGAAAAGTGACATTAGCGTACGTCAATTAACTGTCGTCAATAAAAGTCGGAGTATAGTCCATAATTATAAAAAAAAACTGTATTGCGATTAGAACAAGAAATTAGGCATTGGTATTTTGATTTTCATGGGACTCAATTAAGTAAACTACAAACCTTTTCATGATGTTCTAGCAGCCTCAGTAAGGTTTGATTATCTGGTGGAGGAGGTTGAGGTTCATCTTCTTCCTCGTTATCGGGACCATCTTCATTTGCTGAAATAGTACATTACGATACGGTGCGTAAAGTTGGTCATTTTTGAACGGCGTGAAGTTAGCGCACGAGCGAAGCGAGTGCGATATACGCCGTTCAAAAATGACCAACTTTACGAACGAGTATCGTATAATATTTTATAGCACGAGTGACATAAACCCGCATAATTGTAGTTACAATAGATAATAGTTACTTATGTCATGATTTTCTAATTTAATTTATTAATTTTGATAAAAGTATCTGATTTTGTATGAAAGGAGGTATTGACATATGAGTAACTGGCAGGTTAGCAAGAAAAGAAGAAAAAGATGACATTGGGTAATGGCATGAATGTAAATTATTATAGCGATTGAAATGTTGGGAACACAGGTTGGGAAATAATAAATGTGTAATATGATTAAAGTATAAACAGGTTATTTTCATTATAGTTTTATTTATTTATTTATTTACTATAATTAAAACGGTAAAAACCAGTAAATATGATTAAACCAGTAGTTATGATTTAATACTTTAATTTCATATAGATAACATATCTTTTTAAGTTGTTACAGAGTTAAAACACTTTTTAAGTTGCGATGATGTTATTGTTGTTTTATGGTGCAAAAGAGAATTATAAAGTGTAACATGAAGAGTCATATAAAAAAAGTACGAAAGGAATTATCACGAATTTATTAATATTTAAATTTAAAGTTTTCTACAAGTTCACACAAAATTAGCAGTAAGCGCTAAGTTGGCAACACAGCAATCAGGTGTCAGTGACGTTTCGCTAGTGTCAAATATAGCGACTGCGATTTGTCTCTCAGAACAATTACAATTTAACATAACTGGACAATAAGAATTTTGCAGATATATGTTGTCGACTCAAAATCTTTGTTTTTTTTATGTTTTATTATTCAGGTAAGAACTGCACGAAATTATGAATATAGATTCATTTTTGCATGGTGTGAAGTTAGCGTCTTATGCAATGAAAAAATGGGGTATTTAAGTCACAGCTAAGTGTGGCGTAAATGCGGGTTTAAGTCACGCTGTGCTATAAAATATGTTTTGAGTTTAATGCACTCTTCTTGTATCTGTTTTGTGTCTTCTTCATATTTGAGTGTGTATCAAATCTGTTAAGATTGAAGACATGATATAAATAAAATACATGCATCAATCTGACTATGCACTAAACGTTGATAGAGAAATATAGTATTATTATTGAAATAGTTGTTCAATCAACATCAGACAAATGTCATGGAGACTAACATACCTTCAGTGGAGTTATTGGTGCCACGACTGACCACACCACTGCTGACGAGATCGGACGGCGAACCTTCTTCATTTGTGACTTCCAATGAAGCATCTTTAGTGCTAAAATTAAAATGAAAGAGTTCTATAATAGAAGAAAACCTAATATACTATTAAATGAGATTTTCATTCTTTACTCTTTCTTTCTTCTTAGCCGACAAGGCATCAGTGATAGCTTTGTTGTTACTTATGTTTATGGTTAACGGTGACCATCTGACCGTAAGCTAGCTATTTACATTTTAAAAATCGTCACCACTACGACTTCATTAAAAAATTGATAATATAATTATTCAAACACTATCATCTCATTATTAACAAATTATTTTTCAAACACTATTCTATTTTTTCCGACACACGTATAAGTTCATAAGCCAAAGATACCTAGTAACATCTTCCTCGATCGCCTGCACGTCAGCAGTGTCGAGCCCGTCGGTCTCGCCGAGCCCGCAGCCGGGCGTGCGCCACTGCTGGTACACGCGGTAGTACTCCGCGCTGTCGCGGCTCTGCGCCACCTTGTACTTCAGTTGTCTCTATTAAATTTTATTTGATTGAATATAATATCAATTACCTATATTGAGCAGTAAGGAAAAGTTATACATAAATATACATATTAATAGACTTTATACATATACATTTCTTTATTTAAATCTACTGACACTCTTCACCAGTGCAAGGCTTAATTTTGATCGAAAACGTCGTCGTCAACATTTAGCCGTGTGCCTTCAAGTTTAATTAAACTAATTAAAATGTTCAGGGTGTTTCTAATATTTAATGTTTGCGTTTTGGAATATGTAATTTAGTTACTACTATCGTAACTACGGTGACCACTGCCACATCGAAGCAAACGCAATCCAGCTAGATTATATAAAACATCAATATATCAAGACCATGTATAAACTCACATTCTCCGACCGATGCACCTCCGGTCGGTACGGGTAGTGTATATAGAACTCGTGGTTGCGTCGCAGCTGCTTGCGCATGCGGCAGGGGCCCTCGGTGCAGTGCAGGGCCCACTTGTCGAGCGGCGAGGCGCGCGGCGGGCCCCACAGGCCGCGCTCGCGGGTCAGCTCGCGCCACGCCGCCGCCCACTCCGCCTGCACGTAGCGCGTCGTGTGCGCGAGCGTGTTCGCCGCGCTCACTAGCTCCGCGCACCATGCTTGTCTGTTAGTGTATCGTTCAGATTAATATCTTGTTTGCAAGTATTGTTGAAGGGAATGTGTCTGTTTTGTATTTCATTATTTTTTTCTATGTTAAAATGGTTTAATATTTTAAGTTTACACATTTTATTTTAAGAATTGATTAAAGGTCACATGTTTTGGCTCAGAAACATGTCAATGACCGTGACAGAATGTCGTAAAATCATAAATTCCGAGTTGTTACTACAGTAGTTGCGGTATAATATGCTACCTAGCATTGTATTTAGATTGTTTTTATAGAACTTTCACTGATCTAGCTGTAACATATTATTGTACCATTACATAAAAATTCATTACACTATCTGTTCAATACTTGCTTACCTGACTAGTTGTACATGATCCTGCATGTAAGCGAGGGCGTGGTCTTTCGGTAGATGAGACCGCTGCTTTGCGGAATCCTCTTTCTTCACCTTAGTCCTAGACGCCAGCCGCGTCAGACCACCCGTCACCTTCTGAATCTTCGACTGGATTTGATTGTGTAGCTCCCAAGGCACTCGATATATTGCCTGCGTAAAATATGCACTCAAAATGTAAAATTTTTGTGAGCTGCTTTAAATGTCATCTTCCTATATTCGAATCTTAATTAAATGAAATACTATTAATTATTCCTATGTACTAAGATTGACGCTAAGCATTACAAGAATTAATTTAACATTAATGGTAGTATTGGAAAAGACATTTAATTAGATTTTTGTAAACTTACACACAAAAACTTAAATTATTTGGAATTATCGTATACTTTGAGGATTTATTCAAAAGTATTTTTAATATAAAATCTTTCCAGCAGTAACTGAAGTCTCTATAAACACGGCAGTAAATCGAAGCTCTAAAAAAATCTACAACACAGCAACAAACTTTCCTCTCAGTATCGATATAATTGATCCACAGCTTGTGCGCGCTCTCGTTGAGCTGTTCTCTAACCGCGGTGAGGTCGGGCGCGCGCGCGTTGCCCACTGGCAGCACCAGCGTTATCTTGAACACCTCTTCAATGGCGGGGTTACTACTAAAAGTCTTATTAAATCTATAATCACAGCAACAAACCTTCCTCTCAGTATGGATATAATTGATCCACAGCTTGTGCGCGCTCTCGTTGAGCTGTTCTCTAACCGCGGTGAGGTCGGGCGCGCGCGCGTTGCCCACCGGCAGCACCAGCGTTATCTTGAACACCTCTTCAATGGCGGGGTTACTACTAAAAGTCTTAAAAAAATCTATAATCACAGCAACAAACCTTCCTCTCAGTATCGATGTAATTGATCCACAGCTTGTGCGCGCTCTCGTTGAGCTGTTCTCTAACCGCGGTGAGGTCGGGCGCGCGCGCGTTGCCCACCGGCAGCACTAGCGTTATCTTGAACACCTCTTCGATGGCGGGCTTCTTACACGCATATAACTCTTCCCAGACACGGCGGGCCGCACCAGCCATTAGGTTACGACCTACGGTTAAATGTTATCCTATGTTAAGAAATGATTTTTTTTTACCGACTTCATAAATGAGGTTATTATTTTTATGTACGTCCAGCGATTTCATCGTCATTCGAAAATTAATTAGTTTTTTTTTAGTTTTTAAATGATTCATAATAATGCGTATTTAATTGATTTAAATTAAGGTGATATTATTATTTTTTACTTCTCAATGTAAAATAAACAATTTTTGTAGTAATTCTTAATTGGACTATTAGTACTACATTTTTAGCAGTAAAAATCAACAGATATTATAATCCAAATAGGCTGTCAAACTTGTTTCACGAAATATGTGCAATGCATACCTTGATGTGTAGTAAGTTTATCATCCCGAGACTCCAGATCGCCGCTAGGATTGACGTGCCATGTAGTGCGCATGTGCGAGTCCAGGGCAATCTTCATATTTGCGCTCAATTGTAACAGACAGTACGTAAGACATCCAATGAATTCGAGTTCGTGATTTCCAGCTCCGAATATTAATAATCTAGAAAAAAAACCGAAACAAGTTGTCATATTTTCTTTTATATTCAAGCAAAAACATTTTTCCAAATACGAATGATCTTTACTCTATAAGGTAAGAACCTAAATCAACTCGCGAATAAACTTAATTCGTTCATTCGTTCAAGGCTGAGACACAAGTATGCGGAGTTTTATGTGATTACTTTTCTTACCTATTAGTTGTTAATTTGTGTAAAGCTTCAAGCACGGACATTTGGTCGGCTATGGAATCCGTAGAGCGAGACAGCAAAAACAATATCGTTCTATTTAAGCAGTGGTGGAGTCCCTCCAGTGATATTACTGAAGACTTTTTCTTCGCTTGTGTTACTAACTTCACGATGAAATCAAAAACCTGTGTAATGTAATGTTACATTACATTAGATTTATTATTTGGTATTATTAGATTATTTGGTTACAAAATTTCAAAATTAAACGAACAACAAGGTTTGTTGATAAAGAAATAGCTATAACTTTATTTAGTCTAAAACTGGTCAATAGAATATTTACCTCATGAGGATCTCTTGATAACTGGCCTTGCCATAGCTTGTCTACCAGTCGAGCGGCCAAATAACACACGTTAGATATATTGGACTCTGTGCAAAATAACTCTGTGTTCAGCAGATTTTCCATCAGAGTGGTCAATACTTCCGTTTGATATTCCACTTGTTGTTGACTTGTTGAATTCGCAGGCGACGCGTCTAGAACGAGATCTATTACCTAAAAACAAGCACAAAGATACTTAAAATCGTCCTCGTACAAATTAACAAAATGTTAGTAACATACGAAATGCTATGAATGTTATCTATTACGATTAAAAAGTGACGACTTCATACCACAGCCACAATATTCACAGAAAGCTAGACAATGTTCGACTTCCATGAAAATACGGCTTGAATTTCATAAAATAAAAATAGTAACAAGATACATAGCACAGTTTAGGTGGAAGGAAGGACATGTATACTATAATGCTCCCAAAAGTTAGTTTTTGTTAATTCATAACTACATATATACGCCTTTAATGTAAGAAAATACATACAAGTCTTGGTTATGGAAGTTGATTATTTTCACAGAGTTAGCCAGGAAAAGTGAATATAGGAATATATATTATGAAGTGTTAGTAGTTAGTGTCAAGTGTAGTAAGTTTTAAGTTAGTTATTATTTAATTTGGTTATTGATTGTCTAACGGAATATATTTTGATGCATGAGAGATTATCTCTTATTTCTTTACGGTGTTTATTGATATGAAATCTTAATAAATAAATAAAATAATGTTATACCATGGACTTAATGGCAAATTAGAGTTGTCAAGATATATTTTTATAGTTATATAAATTTACCAAGAACTTCTATATTATTATTAAGTTAAATCAACATAATATTATGAATATTCCGATTGACAACTATGAATAGTGTTAGTATAATATATTTGTTTTTTATAATTAAATTCCGCATAGTTACGCAATAAAAGTATGATCGTGGCGGAGCTGAGCAGGGGCTACATGGCGTACAAAATAGTGACGGGGGCACAGTGTCTGAAGCGGGGGGTCCGTTCTAAAACCAACGCATAAAACTGCTTTTTAGTATGTTGTATCATTGTACCATCCGTTTTGTACCTACATCTTAAAGTACCAAAACATTTTAATACATACTTCTGGATTTATAAGTTTCTGTTGTCAAAGGTGTACAAAGTGAATTGCAATGAATTTGTATAATATGCGTCGTTCGGACGTAGTTAGTCATTGCAAACATATGCTGATTGCTTAGGCAATGAAGGTTAGAATACACAATTTACGGAACAACAATAATTTTGACAACACGGCTCTACAATAACAGAAAAATATATTAGTATAAACACTTTCAAAGCCAGCTATCGAAATGATAGCTTTATTTCAATAAATCTGATATTAATATTTATAACATGCTTTTTAGTTTCATATACGATACACATATATTATAAGGAACATCACTTCGATCAATAAAATCAATAAGAACCCAATTGTTATTTTTTTGTAACTTTGCATAGGTGTAAGGAATATAATTCAAATAAGAAGTGATATAGGCATAGACAACATAGAACTCACCGGCGCGGCCTTAGCAGTAACACTGAGCGGAAGCGAGTCCAGCACGATGACTCGCAGGAAGTCCATGACGCCCTGCCGCACCGGATGCTGCGTCAGCGCCGCCGCGTTGCCCACTATCACTATCTCCTTCTCGGAGCCCGGCGTAGACGCGCCTGAGCTCTCGCCGCTCTCGCATATTGCTGAAAACAATGTATGAATTAGATAACCTAAAGTGAACCTAAGAAATAAGTGATACATGTTGGGTTCATTGTTGACTTGTCAATTAAATACAAATTCACATATATACAGATGTTATTTATGTTCCATGTACGTTTGAGGCAGTGTTGCTTGCACAGTTGCACAGTGACACGTGACAGAATTGCGGCTTTACCAATAAAATGTGTATCTGTGTAAGTATCTCTTTACAAAAGCTAGGCTTAAGTAATATATAAATTTTATGCACTTTCTTAAATAATTGTATTAAATCTCTGGGGAATGAAAGCGGTGAATCGTGGTTTTCAGTAACTTACGCATAGTGATATCATCCGAGGGGTTCGGTGGAAACAGTGTGGACGCCAGCGCCGTAAGTACATCCGCAGTCATCATGAGAGTTACGAAGTCGGGAAGAGTGTTGTACAAAGAAAACAACACCTAGAACAAACAATATAAGATGTTAAATCAAGTTCATTTGTACCATACTGCCAATGTATATTAAACAAAACACTTCCAAAAATATTATATATTGGACTTCATTGCTACTTAAGATATGAAGAATTTTTTTTTCAAAACGCTCATTGACCAGCGGTTTGTGATGCTTCTAGTGATTGATTGAACCATACCCTACAATAGTCCACTAAGCCCATTATTCTATGTAAAACTAAACACCAACCTGTATAATAGCAACGGGGTGTTCACTAAGCCACTCAGGCAGCGCGGCGGGCTCAGTGTGCACCAACGCTCGCACCGCTCCCAGTAGTATGACCACCGCCTCGGGACACAGTGTAATCCTCGCGGCCACAGCGGCTGACGACTGGCGGGAGGGAGCGGTATTGCCCCATGCCGCGCCCCACGCCGCCGCCCACACCCGCTCTACTGATACAACTTTGTCCGAGCCGATGTGCCGCATCGGTTGACCGAGGGTAAGTCCGAATAACAGGTAGTACAGCTCTGGTATTTGCAGGTGGAAGAGGGAGAGCCTGCAAAGATTGTATATAACGTTAACAACTGCCATCAAATACTTCGTATTCTCCGAAGTCAGAAGCACTTGCGAGCATCAGTTGAATTTATCATGAGGTTAAGCGCCTTTGGAAAGCACAGTGTATTAAAATCAAATCAGTAAATAGGTGTTTTAGTAGAGAAATTCCGAAAAAAATACAGTCTGATGCCATATTCTTTATAGCAATGCCATAGATTATCGTTTATATGTATTTTCTTTGAATCTGTAATTGGCGACTCAGTGAAGGACGTACACCGTAGTCAATAAAACGTTAACATGGACCTTAATTGTGATGAAATTAAAATTTACTCAAAATGCCCACTATAAGCGAGCATGAACTTTTACTCATAGTTGAGGACACTTAAAGCACCGTAAAAGCATATTACAACCACACAAACACACCAAAGACGTCTCAACATACCAGGCGAGCATCGCAAACCCGGTCGCGTAGAGCTTACCCTAAATAAAACAGTCACATAACATTGACAACGTACCAGGCGAGCAGCGCGAACCCGGACGCGTAGATCTTACCCTAAATAAAACAGTCACATAACATTGGCAACGTACCAGGCGAGCAGCGCGAACCCGGACGCGTAGATCTTACCCTAAATAAAACAGTCACATAACAATGGCGACGTTCCAGGCGAGCATCGCAAACCCGGTCGCGTAGAGCTTACCCTAAATAAAACAGTCACATAACATCCCAACGTACCAGGCGAGCAGCGCGAACCCGGACGCGTAGATCTTACCCTAAATAAAACAAAACAGTCACACAACAACCTCAACGTACCAGGCGAGCAGCGCGAACCCGGACGCGTAGAGCTTACCCTAAATAAAACAGTCACATAACATCCCAACGTACCAGGCGAGCAGCGCGAACCCGAACGCGTAGATCTTACCCTAAATAAAACAAAACAGTCACACAACAACCTCAACGTACCAGGCGAGCAGCGCGAACCCGGACGCGTAGATCTTACTCTAAATAAAACAAAACAGTCATAAAACAACCCCAACGTACCAGGCGAGCAGCGCGAACCCGGGCGCGTACAGCAGCGGCGCGTGCAGGTGCGCGTGCGGGTGCACCGCGGCCGGCAGCAGCACGCCCGCCTGTTGCGCGCCCGCCGCCTCCGTGTGCCGCAGCCAACCGCCCGTGCCCGCGCCCTCGCGGAACCTGACGCAAGTTCAAATATACGGCTGTCAGTGATGCGATTCGATGCTTCGATATTCAAAATTTAACTGTGATTTCTTGTATACCGATAGCAAGAACTTCGTTATACCACCAAAATCATTGGGCGTTTTTCCATTAGCGCCGGTGCCGGCGCCGAGCCGGTGCCGGAGAAGCAAAACTGTATGAAAATGTATGGCTCGCTTTTCCACTTACCGGCGCCGGCGCCGGCCCGGCAATGAGTCCCGCCGGCGCCGTCGCCGGCTGGTTGTCAAAAGAGAGTAGAAGGGCAGTGCCGAGCGTGTGTTGTATGCGCAGCACTGGCTGACATGCCTAAAAATCCAAAAGCGCCAGGAAGTATCCTTCTTCTTAATTTTCAGATACAAATTCTCCAACAAATAGTTAAATGTTTCTTTGGTCATGCGAAAATAGTTGAAGAAATTTCTGGGGTCCCTTTTCAACTTTTCAAATAGGGTATAATATGCTCCTTCTAAATATCTGACTTTCAATATTGGATGAATCCAGAATTCGACGTTTCTGTGTCGGTACTGGCGTCGTAGATATAAAAGATATAACAAATATAGTCGACGGCTTGAAGATACCATTGTTATATTTGTCTACGCGTTGTACTTTGCGTGTTGTCGTGCTGAAGTCCGTGTCAGTACTGTACCACTCACCGGCCATAAGCCGGCATCGACACCGGCGCAGTGGAAAAACGAAGACCCGGCGCCGGTGCTGTGCCGGCGCCGGGCCGGTGCCGGACCGGCTAATGGAAAAACGCCCTTTGTATACCGCGTAAGTCATCAACATAAGTTACAAATTATGTTGTAAAAAAAATTGAACTGTGAGGGCAGATAATAAAGTTGTTTGTACTGGTGGTGGTTGTGGTACTCCGGCATACAAGCTGAAGTGACGAGAAGCAAGTTTTTTTAATAAAATCGGAACTGTATAAAATGAAATACCTTTGCATAATAGCAGACTGCTGTCCTTGTCCGGAACAAAGAATAACGAGTATCCTAAAGGCCCACAGGACGGTTGTAGAATGTACATTCTCCTGCATGAAGCTGAGCAACCAATCCATGCCCAACACGCGGGATATCTCCTCACACACAATCGTGTTCACTAAATTCCTGGCAGTGAATAGGAGCCCATGAAGAACACTCAAGCATTTATTCCGCAGAATTATATGTTCACCGTCACATTCCTTCTCGGTATCAGTCTCTCTTAAAATAATTCCCTTCTCCGTTTGAGAAGGGAGAGGCAGAGTGTATGCCATAAATTGTCCTAAACACAGCAAATCGCTGGGTCGAGGCTGTCCGCCCAGGAGAGCAGCAAGTAACTGGACTAAAACATTCCTTGTGCTGATGACTTTCACGTCGTTAACTATGTACAGTAGTTTGGGCACCAGTTGCAATTCTCTCATTGTGCGTAAATTGTGCGTGCGATGCGCCGTTTCAGTAGCTAGTTCTAATAAGTGTTCTAAAAGAGATTTTATAAGACCCCCTGGGGCTCCTAGCCAGACCTCTAACTCGCAAATTAGATCCTGTAAGGGACAAGTATCAATTAACACTACATGTCCTCCTTCATCATTAAATATGTGTAAATGGGTATGTATTATAATAATAAAAGTATTTAGTAAATTCTATAAACGTACCTGAAAGGCTGTTAAATTTGGTATTGAAGACGTCTCTTTTTGACTATCAACAGTGCCTACTAGACCAAAAATGAGATGTAGGATGTGAGAGTTAAGTAGCTGTTTCTTTCTCTTTAACAGCATTGCCAAAGTTTGGTAACCTTTCCGTCGGTCCATTTCCGCCTGCGCCGCCTTGTTCGACCGAACCACACACACCAGAGCTTTGACTCCGGCATACAAGCATTCAACGTCTTGTGCCATTGCTATAAGTCCTAATAATACTGAGCATCCGCCAACCGTGTCAATCTGCGAAGATTGTTCAAGAGTAAGAATCGAAAAAACAATGACATCCCATTAATTCCATTCAATACAAAATTGTACATACCATAATAGCCGCGGGTTTAGGACAAAATACTCGGACTCCCAGATATCCCACGACAGTCCCGCCCAAACACCGCGCAGGTCCCATCAGATGACCAGCAGAGTTATGCAAAATCCTTATAGGCGTTGCATTTTCGTGAGACGACATGCCAAGCTGCTTCGCAATAGCCTTATTATCATTCTTACTGTACACTTTACGTATCTTTGCTAACGTCAGTTGGGACATGGCTCGGGCGTTGATACCGAACACCACTTTTTCTTCAGCTACGAGGGGCCCTAACGGGTCTTGGTTTGACCCGGTCAGGACAGGAGCTTGTAATGTTCCCACATAGTGTGGGCCAAGCTGATATATCACTGATACTGCTTGAGCTGGCAATACCTGAAAGAGCACGGGTGTCTAAATTCGAATTATTGTAATACAGTCCACTTTAAAAGAGAGTTAGTGAAAAATAAACATTGTCAATCCAACACGTCTTTCATTTATGTCAGTCAGAGAAAACTAATTTTATTAAATTAGAAACAAACATTTTGAACAACCTCATCTAATATCAAGATAAGCCAATCTAATGCAAGTTATTCAATAATTAATTCTAATTTTTTAATTGAATTGAATTCAAAAATTGTTTCTACTTAATTCAACTTTAAGAAAAACCAATATGGCTCAATTGTTACAAAAAAAAGATTTCCTGTGTTGTGGACGCCATGGTCAACACACAAAGGCAAGACCCATACCGATACCGATAATGGAAAAAGCTCATTAAAATTTCTGCTTTGCTGGGTACCAAATCCAGGACCATTCGAAAGACTGGTCCTAGATTCCACCGAAAGTTAATTGCGACATACCTATTAAGGAGAAAACAAAAAAGTAATCAATAACAAGTCGGAAGCAGAAAATAAATAACAATACAAACATCCTCGAGCAAGAGCGCGGGCCCCTGTCGCCAGAGCAGGCGCGAGTAGCGGCGCCACTGCGGCGGCGTGCCCAGCACGCAGTACACGCTCGACGCGCCCGACAGCGTCGCCGCGCCGCCGCCCGGGTTCGCGCTCACGTAGTGCAGCTTGCCCGAGTGCATGTGCTGACCTAAGGCATATTTCATTTTTTTTGAATGATTAAAGTAAGTATGCTATAGACCTCCTCAATAATAAGGACAAAACCCGTTGATATACGATAGATGCGTTAAATTAATACAACGCAATATAAGATTTTTAATTTATGACATCGCGGACACTAAATATTTTAACTGTAACAGGTACTCACGATATTAACGTGACTATCCATACAATTGGGTCGAAATATCGATATACAGGGTGTCCGGCTTCGGTCTGTACAAACTTATAGGGCATGTAGTACGAGTTATTTTATGAATAAAATTCTTCTACATACTAGGTCTAAACCCGACTCCCCTCGATCGATTTAACAGCTAAAATAATTCAAGAACTGGCTTCTACATATTAAAATAATAAATTAAATGTAGAATCTATAATATAAAAATAAGTTGGGTTTTCCTTCCTGACGCTATAACTCCAGAACGCACGAACCGATTTCCACGGTTTTGCATTCGTTGGAAAGGTCTCGGGCTCCGTGAGGTTTGTAGCAAACAAAATTCAGGGAAAATTTCAACAGAAAAGGAGGAAAACAGGGAAAATCGTTTTTCACCTACAGCGCCATCTCTGATACATATCATGTACTACAAACCAAAATTTTATTCCTTTTCAAATATAAAACAAAAAAAATTCTTCAATCCCCAAACGAAATGTTACAAAAAACGAAGCCATCTTGTGGCGAAACGGAGTTCGCCGAGTTTGCTAGTTTATGATAAAAATAAAACTCAAAGGTGACTGACTGACTGACTGACTGACTGACTGACTTATATAGTGATCTATCAACGCACAGCCCAAACCACTGAACGGATCGGGCTGAAATTTGGCATGCAGGTAGATATTATGACGTAGACAACCGCTAAGAAAGGATTTTGATCAATTCTACCCCCAAGGGGATAAAATAGGGGATGAAAGTTTATGATTTTCGACTGATTGAACTGAACGTACAGCCCAAACCACTGGACGGATCGAGCTGAAACTTGGCATGCAGGTAGATGTTATGACGTAGACATCCGCTAAGAAAGGATTTTGATCAATTCAACCCCTAAGGGGATAAAATAAGGGATGAAAGTTTGTGATTTTCGACTGATTGAACTGAACGCACAGCCCAAACCACTGGATGGATCGGGCTGAAATTTGGCATGTAGGTTGATGTTATAACGTAGGCGTCCGCTTTTGATCAATTAACCCCCTTTCGACTGATTTAACTGAAATTAAAGATTGGAGCTACTATGATAAAGACGTCCGCTTAGACGATTTTGATAAATTCAACCCCCCTTGGGATAAAATATGGGATGATGGAGGATGTAAATGTATTAGTTTGAAGTGCTTTGAACCTATCAGTACCTAATGGAACGAAACGGGGGTGAAAAATTGAATGGGACTTAATACAATTTTCAAAATAGAAAGCTGAAAATTGGTAAACATAGCTACTCTTCATTTTAAATAAAAAATACACTATTAAGTTTTTGTCGAAAGTACCCTCCAACCAGTAAAAAACCGGGTGAAATTTGTTTGGTATTTTTAGTACTTTCTGAGTTAGAGCACATTCGAAAAGAACGCTGGTTACCGGCGCCGATCTGCCAGTAGGTTTGGGTAAAAAATATCGACATATCAAAATATCGATATTTTTTCAGAAAAATATCTATAAAATAAAAATATATATAAAATAAAAATAAACTAATCTGACCCTGTAAGAGGGGCGCTACTGTCTTGGTCTTTATCTGACAACAGTATAACATTCGCATTAGTTGCAATTTTGGCAACCGGACCAGATAAGTTTGTGGCACTGTATGTTAATTTTTTCTTGGCTACAGGTACATAAACATGTTTTTTAATAATAAAACTGATGTCATAACAGCCAGATGTGTATTTAGCTACTTTAAAATTTCGAATATTTTGGCAATTTTTATAAATAATTGCACATTGGGCAAAACATACCGATATATCGAAATATCAATATTAAATTTCTTGGGTGGTATATATCGATACATTTGGAAAATATCGATACGATAAATGTCGATATGTTTTTCCCATTTGCCCATCCCTGTCCCTATCTGTCAGCACGTATCGGTATAGTCTAAGATCCGAATCTAAATCGACATTCATCGGGTTGAAAAGAGAATCAAAATTATAAAATAATAAATTTCGTATATATTAGAAAATATATTAAAAATGGGTAGACAACAAAAATCCGGGACAGAATATTAAGTATTAGTTTATACCACTCTTTAGTATTAAACAAATATTTCTTAGTATTTAAAATGATTTTTTTGTGTTTAATAAATCTGATATTCATTTATTACATATTAATAAACCTTTTTAAATACTAAGAAATATTTATTAAGCACTAAAAAGTGGTCTCTAATAAATTATTTGTTAAATATTAACAAATATTTTTAACTATCAAAAAAAGTTTCTATTAGTGTGTTTGATTCTCTTATCAACCCGATGAATGTCGATTTAGATTCGGATCTTTGACTATACCGATAAGCGCTGGCAGATCAGCGCATGGAGCAAATATAGTGCTCCATGGATCAGCGCCGGTAACCAGCGTTCTACATGAATGCGCCCTTAGGGACAATAATGTCCAATGAGTAATGTCCAGTCTTTTTGTTAAGCAATATTTTTTAAAATCACCCCTAAACTTCAAAATATATGGGGTTAAAATTAAATAGAGATTTAACCCTCCACATATTTATACGGGATGTGAAATTTGATTAGGACATTTCCACGGGATCGTGAAGTGCAAATTCATGAAAAATAACTTTCCCTGATTAAGTTATGCTAAAGATGTTTAACTGAAGTTGTTACTAAAATTTCAGCCTGAAAAAATAGTATTTGTAAATAAGTCCAAAGAAAAAGCGCTCTCGAGTTCAGTAAAAATGCGCGATATAACCAAATTTCACGCGGGCAAAGCCGCGGGCGGAAAGCTAGTTTATGATAAAAATGACATAGTTTTATTAATTTTTTTAAGATTTTTCAGAAAATAGCCCCGGGCATGATTACTTTTTATTAACTCGTCTATCAGATGTTAAGTTTACCTAAACAACGACACCAAAAACGCAATTCTAAGACAACGGGTAACCGAGAAATCGTTGTTTGAACACAGCGCTCTCTGAGGTGATTTATGACTAAGCTCCGAATTTCATGCGGAATCAGGTAGAAAAATGACATTTTGGATATTGTTGAGGTGAGAAAGGGACAAAATAGTAAATTTGGGGAATAATGTAACTATTTGTTCGAAGGGGGGGGGGGGGGGGGGGGGGGGGGTAACAATTTTTATGAGTGAAATAAATCAAAATTTAAATTAAACCTTGTTTGCTATTTATCTCTTTTATTACTTTATTCCCCAAAATTACTATTTTGTCCCTTTCTTACCTCAACAATACCCAAAATGTCATGGCCAAATGTGATGGCCCCTACCAGTGAGTAAAAACTAGTTTTGAAGAAGATTGGACCTAAAATTTTTAAGTTATTTATAGTACTTTTACTGTGCATGGTCCAAAAAATTTATTAAAAAATTAAAATGGCTGTAGATCGAGGGGAGTCGGGTTTAGACCTAGTATGTAGAAGAATTTTATTCATAAAATAACTCATACTATACTATACGCCCTATAAGTTTGTACAGACCGAAGCCGGACACCCTGTATATAATAAATATCGTGAATACCCGTTACGGTTTTAATGTAATACAACACAAGTTGCACTTTTAGATTCGTTCCATTGATAGTACTGAAACTGTGGGTTTGACGGATAATAACCGAACGTATTACGTAGAAAGAGATAGCTATATGAAAAGAACGCCAATTACCAATGTTTTAGTGTCCCTCTTTTCCCACGCCAGCGACATAATATTTATTTGTTTTTTTTTTACATTTTATTTACTGTGTATATTAAACAAAAACCACAACATAAGACACACGCTACAGCTGACACAGCAACTACACACCATCGAGATAGAGCGAGAACGAGGAGTTCTTGAGCACAGCGCGGTTGAAGACGAGCGCGAGGTGGTGCCACTGGCCCTCGTGCTGCAGGTCGGGGCACCACACGCGCGCGCCGCACTCGCCCGACCCCTCCGGCTCCCACTCGCCCACGTCTGCCGAGTAATGAGATGCTCGTATTATACATGTTTTACGGAGTTAGATTGGAAAAGGAACGGGCATGCGTTACTTGTACACATGTACACGTACAATACTACAATTATTTTTTGCTTGACATATAAAAGTATTGAAAATATAAAATAAATAAAATAATCCTTTTTCTTCCCCTTGTATGCATGTATAATATATAATCTTAATATTTTGATTTTGCGAATAAAACTTTTTGAATATTTTTGCAACATTAAATAAAAAAGTAAAACTTAACACATTCACCAAAGAATATTTCAAACCAAACAAACTCACTATGCGGAACCAGCGTCTCCTGCGTGGACACGATGATAGCCTTGTCGCGGGCGGACAGCACGACCGTGAGGCACACGAGGTGTTCGTCGCGGCTGTTGTTGATGTTGCGTACGAGCGTCAGCAGGCGGACGCAGTGCGGGTCCGTGCGCGGGTCCGAGTACTTCTCCACGCAGATCCAAGTGGAATATGTCAGGCCTGTCTGCGGCGGGAACACTCGATCGCCTGGTAAATGTAACGTAACTTAATGTTAGTGTTTATTATTATTCATTTTTTTGTTGGGTGTATCTTTATGTAACACTACCTTCCGCCCGCGGCTTCGCCCGCGTTGAATTCGTTTAAATTTCACCCCTTTTGGGGATGAATTTTGAAAAATCCTTTCTTAGCGGATGCCTACGTCATAACATCTACCTGCATGCTAAATTTCAGTCCGATCCGTCCAGTGGTTTGGGCTGTGCCTTTGAGTCACCTTTGAGTTATGTATATTTAGATTTATTATGTAACATTAACGAGGCATAAAGTATTTTATTATAATAAATGTAGAGGCACACACCTGATCCAATACCCCCTAACGTGGCGGTATCCTGCGTGCCGAGTGCGTTGAGATTGGCCGACTGCGGCGCAATACTCGGCAAGTACAGACAACCGAAACCTTCCGCAGACATGTCAAATTCCACAAATGGCGGCAACGTGCACGAATTCTGGGATCTAAATATCAAAACACTTTTTATTAATTTAAATATGTTCTCAGTTTATATTAGATAAATAAACTTAACTTTTATTATACGCAAAATTAGAGACCTTATGAACACGTACCGGTAATCTCTCGGAGTTGTCATTGATACCAAGGTCTTGATTCTGGTCAGTGGTACTGGTCCACCGGGTTTACACACTTGCCCCGGTTCGGGCGCTAAACAGTTCAAAGGATTTCCCATCCGCAAAAACTCCCTGAAAAGAAAAAGGTAGTAGTCGTAACACAGCATTAGTAATTTTAAACTTAACATTTACCATTTCTTCAACTTAACATTACATTAACATTTACCATTTAAGTAAACTTGTATAGAATGGCTTTTATGGTACAAAATAGTCGCGTGTAATTAATAAAATTTTATTTCACAATAAATAATATAATTATTATGCTTTTAGTGGAATGAATAACTCAAATATCATATCTCTAAGATTCACGACCTGAAAACAAACATTTGAGTGTCGCATAAATATTTTCCATGGTTGGGAGTCGAACCCGTAACTCTTCGCTTCGTAGGCACTACACTGTGGTCTCGTTCGATACGGAATTAGTTTTAATTGCATCCCACACCAATTTCAGCTTTCCTCCGCTGTAAGGTGCAGATTGACGTCAAAAATATAAAATGACGTAAGTAAATTTTTGTTTACAAGCTAAATTGAACTGTAAATACAGGTTATAAAGTTGTTTAGATACGTTTCGAACAGTGTACCTAAGGTCGGCCGGCCGCAGCGAGTGCGCGGCGAGCCGCTCAAGCATGTACATGGCGGGCGCGTGCAGCGGGTGCCGCTCCGCGCGCAGCGCCGCGCCGCACACGCGCAGCGCCGCGCCCGCCAGCCCCGCCGCGCACATCACTTGCTGGTTGCGCTCGCTGAGACATAACGTCATTATGACTATTTATATGCTATTTACGTAGTTTGACTTCCAAAAAGCAATTAATATTGTGTCCATTATAGTAAAAATTTGTATCCATTATAGTAAAAATGGTTAGTGTTCGCGATGATAAAAGTTTAAAATCTTATGTTTTGAAAAGTGTTTGTAAAAACCTACCTCGAAGAAACTTCAATTTCAATACCTATTTTAATCTATCGTTAAGTAGCATAGCGAAAAAGCTTAATGATGTATGAGACTTTTGAATAATGGCTGATAATTGGAATAATAATAAAGCTAGACCCTCCAATTGTAAGAAGTCCGATCGCCTGTTTGAAAAATATAGGAATAAAACAGGATCGTGCAGTTGAAATCGTAAAATATTTATCTATATGTGGCTTAAAACTCTTAAAAGTGCATCTATCAGCTCGTCCATTATTATTTTGTCTACTGGATACAGCTGAAAATTGATGTAAAAACCGCCACTCACGTCCGAACCAAACTCTTGAGCACGTGCGCGAGGTAATCCCGCAGCGCGCGCGCATGCCCCTCGTGTTCGGACGGGCGCGGCAGGCCGGGCAGTAGCCGCGCCAGCACGATCACCACGCCCGCGTGCACGATCCACGCCTCGCCCGCGGTACTGCCCACGGAGAGATTCAGGGGCGCTGTGCGGCCCGCTGGTTTTGACTGGAACACGTCATATTGATGGGCTGTGGTACAAGCTAAAATAGTTTATACCTTTCTATAGTGGGAAACTATTTTGTAGAACTATGTGGTAGAAGTATGTTTAATTTTTTAATATTTAATTAATCACATTAATTATTGTGAAAATTAACACAACAACTTGAAATAGTGAAGTTAAACACATATTGATAGTATTTTCTTCTAGTAGGTAAAAACAATGTCATGCATTTATTTAAATAAAACAGCCATTTCTGATTTTGTATTATCTATTCCGCGATAAACTTAGCTTAAAATAAAACCACATAATAAGCGCTTCTAAGTAAGGAGACTATGATTTATGAGAGGAATTCTAATCTTATTATTATTTTTAATGATTATGTTTCATTCTGTACCTATTAAGTAGTTATAATGTTTACCTCATTTATAGCAGAACTTTGCCTTGTTAGACTAGGAGATTTCACATTGAGAGAACCGCAGAATGACGGCTTGTCGAACGAATCGAGGGCGACGTCATATAGTAGTCTCAGCACTATGCAAGCGTGGACAAATACAACTGGTACATTTTCAGGTAAGCTGCAATTAAAAGTCTATTGAAATCTTGTCTCTAAAACATTAATTGTCTTACAAAATACAAAAAAAAGCGTAAACTCCCTTACGTCATTTCCAAAATATTGCCAGTAAAGAGATCATGAAAAACTTCATACAGCTCCGGATCACCATTTTCTGTATCATTTTGCAATTCCAAATCGTCTGTGAAACAACCCAATAACCGAATAGTCTCACATAGAGTTGTCATACAAATCTGTGAATAGAAAATATTATTTATATCTTGAACAAAAAAATGTTATCAAAATCATTTGTTATTACGCTTTACCTCGTGGTGAAAAAATTTGGCATTGGCGGGTTCAAATCTCATGGCTGTACTGATCGTATAGAAGACAATGTGGAGTAGTTGAAGCATGTCCCGGTCCAACAGTTCGTCTCCCTTAAGTTTTCCTTCCAGTGAAACGAGAACACTAGTCACGTACACAAAACCGCTGACCTGTAAAATTTTAACACTCATACTCAACCCCCCGACTAGAGTCATAGACAACATAAAATCATGAACAAAAAAAAATATCAATAATATCCACGACCCGAAAGCTAAAATATACGCTGAATTAGAACTGATCCTGGGACTTCTCTGTTTGCGGATAAGATTACTGCACTACAAATAGAAAATGAATCGGATGTTTTGAGTTTTACCATATTATTTTGAACCACAAGTCTATGATACTATACACAATTAAATCTTCGAAAAATTTTTTTGTGGGTTAAGAGACATCTCAAAATTGACCGTGTGCACACTGCATATAAACTCACTAGTAAATCCGCCCTCGCTTCGCTTCGGGGAACCAGTCCCTTGAAAAATCTCTATACATTTTAACAAATTATGTTATTCCAATGTCTAAGCTATATTACTGCAAAGTTTCATGAAAATCCGTTCAGTAGTTTTTGCGTGAAAGAGCAACAAACACACACACACACACTCACTCACTTACTTACTCACTCACTCACATACATCCTTACAAACTTTCGCATTTATAATATTAGTAGGATACCTTCCGGAATATAGTCCGAGTGCGATGCGAGTCCCGTAAACAAGCGAGCAACGCCTTGAGTATGTGCAATTTTAACTGTAACGCATCATTGGGCGCGGCGTGCATGCCGCATAATAACGCCGACATGTCCTCCTCGCCCGAACCGCTCACTATCAGCTCCCGGACCACACCTGGGGAACATATTATTATATTGGTTAGTTATCTGCTACTGGACATAGTATTGTTACGTGTCAGGAGTACTGGGTTCGAGAAAATGCCAAAATGTACCACAAAGTCTTTATTGTACTCGTAGATCCACAAATTAGGTACACTATGTACACAGTAGCAAAACACTCTGCACGTAGGTACTCGTAAGCACACTCGTCGAACACTGCATCGATCGTAGAAATCACTTCACTTCTCACTGGTATCGCTCGTAGGTATCGCTGGTATCTTCCTGGTTTCGCTTCCGAAACTAGAATGCCACCCGTCGACCAAGTGCCCCATTTTATACCACTCACGCACCATTCATGCCAATCCAGAATGTTCCCGCAATTTTTGGAATAACGGTCTAGTATATTCCTTGCAATCGACTTTCAACCTTAAGACTATTGCTGTAAGGTCGAAGCGTCGTGCGTACTTTCGAGACGGCAGCGCGCGCTATTGTTCTTATTGTTTGCTCGACATGTTTATGGCCCCTATTGTTTATTGTTTCCGGTGTAGCGAAGCAGATGCGCCAGGGTTGTCACAGTATTATTTATTGATGAGGAACGTCGCGGTGGACTTTCGAAAGGGTTACGTTAAGCTTTTACCGCTTATGAGGTAATGCGACTCTAAGAAATGAAAAAAAGGCTTCAATTGTATTGAAATAAAGTTTAAAATAAATAAATAAATATAATTGATACATTTTAAAAATATGCGTTACAAATTAATAAAGATAAAGAGTAGAGAAATCACCATTGAATGCTAATTTATTACCTATACCTACAACAGCAGACTCGTTAGCAATGTGATAACACAAAGGTTAATTAATGAAATATAAATTACAGATGTCAATCACTACATTAATTAACTAAGATCAACCTTTTAAACTCACGATTATTCTTACCTAAAGCTTTACTTCGACAAGACTCGTGTACAACCATTCCATGAACGCATTTTGCTCCGCCACAATCTCTGAACACATTGCAATTATTTGTGTTGCCATTCAGCAAAGCTGTGAGTCCCTCCATAACTAAGGAACCCAATTCCTCTTCCTCGGCATCTGAATTAGGATCTTTTATTAAAGAGTCATGTTTGGAAGATTGTCTTTTTCTCCTTTCAGGAGCCTTTGGAGACTCGGTAGCAGCAGCTTCACTACTCTGTTTCATTTTTTCTTCTTCAATTTGTTTGTCTTTCAGAAATGCCGCATACCGCGAGAGACATGTCACAAATACCTCTAACATACCGACCTCCCGGTACACATCTTTAAATATGACATTGTGTCTGTAAAAATACAAATAAACATGAAAAGAGATGTAAATATCTTACAAACATAATGCCTGTACTATAGTAGTGTTGTTATACTCACTTTAGAATATTTAATAAGGTCTTTATACATAATATGCTGCAACTTTTCGATCTATTCGCTTTCAAAAGTAATGAAAGAGAGATCAATTCTTTACACGGCACAAAATTCAATTGAAATACGATGAACTCTAATAATTCAAAGAACTTCTCTTGAATTTCCGCATTTTTTGTATGTATTCGTTCCGAAAACTGGCTCAAGGTATTCTGGTTTTCCAAGATGAAGTAATTGGCGTTATCCGCGTGGTAAACACTCGATATAGCGTCTAAGATGGTACAGCAGAGAGCCGGGGAGTTGGATTTCATGAACACAGATTGCAGAACCTATAAACAAATATTTTTATTAATAACATCATTGTTCAAATTAATTCAATATAATTTATTATTTTTTAAGTACCCATGGCCCGGCAGCTTGCGTGACCACTACTCAATTTTTTCATTTTGACCAATTTTTCAGTTTTTCCGTGCTGCGAAGGGCACAAAAACCGTCATCGTTCGTCGATTGTTATTTTCATGTAGCAACTGTCACGCTCTGTTCAAGTTTTTAGGTCGTCATTGAATTCCAGCGAAGTGAACGTACTATGGCATTCGTGACATGCATTCATGTCGTTGGAATCCAACAGTTTAAAACTTTCTACTCTTGCATTGGCTACTAACCTCTCCAAGAATGCAATTTGGAACAGCATAGCGAAGTGTGGTCTATGTCTTTCAACTACGAGACTCATGCCCTGGGAAATTCATCATTATCTCAATTCATCATAGCCCATTATCGAGCACGGGTCTCTTCTCAATGAACAGAAACCAACCTGGAACGCCTGCACATTCCTGACAGCCTGTCCCGGCGTGGTGGGCTGCGGCAGCACGAACCCCTGCAGCTGGAACAGCTCGGTGTTGGCGCGCGTGGGCCGCAGCTCGCTGAACCCGCACGCGCACAGGGACGACACCATCAGCACCAGATTGCGGAGCGCCGCGCGCGCCTCCGTCCCGCTCACACGCTCCTCCTCCAATCTGAGTCGCGTTACACGTTACGGTTTGCAGTCGTTTAAAGTTATAGTTCTTAACTAACGTTTTGGAGTACAGTGCTTTGTTTGTACAAGAGTGGGACAAAAGTAGAATGAGATGGCAAAGCTTTTGACAGCAAGTTACATAAGCATAATATGCTGGAGATTTTTGGTTCTGAATTGTTGTAAAAATAAGTAAGAATAGTAGCTTAATAAACATAAATAATGAATGAGAAATCTAGATGGTAAATTATAATATTATATGTACAAGGAAACCTTTAACATAAATTATGAATACTGTTATTAAAGTGGAAAAGATAACACATATGATCGGAACTTGTATCATAATTATTAGAGATCTAGGCCAGTGCGAAATGTGCATGTAAACAACAACTAGGATATTTAACTACAATAACCTTCACATTACATGCAATACCAATACTACGAACAAGCTAAAGTGTATGTACAAGCTACCTCGTCACCATACCTTTACTTTTTGGTTCTTATTATAAGCAAATTAAAAAAAGCAGCAGAAGTAGAAAACTCTTTATGAAAGAAACATAAAACTGTACAGTTGTTACAATTTAAGAAACATTGTTAATCAGCTGTAACAATAAAATAACATGTATTTGTTAGTAATTGTTAGTTTACAACAATAAAGTTATGCTTACCCTGATGTCAAATAATCGGGTACATCTTGTCTCTCATGTCTGTGATAATAACAAAGTCAAAATTGTAAGGTACCCTAGGGAAAAACAATCAAAAATAAAGTGAATCGAGGCAAAAAAATGTGATAAAGGCTCAACTGTTAAAAATATCAACTTCTAACATGCTCATGCTCTCTAATTATATTCACTATACAAATCAAACATAGTAATAAAATGTACATACTTCAAGAGGAACTCCGATAAATACAGGTAGCCTTGACAAGATCTAAAGTCATCTAATAATAATTGACTGACTTCACTGGAGTCCTTCAGAAAACAAAAGACTGCCACAAACATCTCAACCACCTGTGAGGGTAACAATAAAACTTTATCAATATCATAATTATCAATTCCAAAAACCAATACTAAAGAACCATAAAATTCAATGTACCTCTAAAGGTGTCAATTCTGGTATTTTTTGCATATTTTCAATGCAAAGCCCAACGCATCCTTTATCTGAAATAGAAAATTGTTATTACATTTTGCTTTTTAATTTCTAATAGCATAGCTTGAAGCGAATATCTCTAATATACCTATATAATATTATATGAATTAAACATGCTAATGAACTGATGTCCTTGTATGAAATGAGCAGTTTGCTCAGTAAGTGTTAATTCATGTATATTGCTGTTACATGACATGTTATGTACACAATACTTACTATGTATGTATTGTACAACAGACTGTGTCAAGCCATGTCGGGAGAGAGTCATCAGTACTTCTGCTGCAGACTTCCTCCACATAATATTGTATGGCGCACACCACGATGTGATGGCAGAGAAAAGTAAACTTAAGTCATCCTTTCGGGCTAGCTCTTCACAGGGGAACGGGTGGCTACATAACCTTACAAGGACCTGCAAATGAATGAAATGTAAGGGCTCATTCACACGAGGACGATTCGTTTTTTTTCACGAATCGTCTTTTTTCACGATTCGTTATTTTTTTTGACGGCAGCAATGCTTTTTAAATACTCATGTTCACACGCTTGACGAATCGTGAAAATAGACGAATACGGATACGTCTTTTAGAAATCACGAATCGTGAATGTTTTATGATTATGACGGATCCGCGCACCGTTTAGTATGGGAATGGTAAGTAAGTAAGTGGGAATAGTAAGTTCAATGGGAAATTTTGACGAATCGTGAAAAAACACGATTCCGTATTCAATGTGAACGTCCATCCGTCAAGACGTATCGTGTTTTTTGCCGAATCGTCAAAGACGTATTCCGTGGGAATGCACCCTTATGCTCCTTTAAATATAATTATAAGAATATTTTAGCAAAATTGTTAGCAATAAGGCGTAAACAGTTGATTCTACTAATGATTTTTGATGAAATCTATCAGTAAAATCATTTTGCTTAGATAAAAGCACATAAATCTATATTGGGGCAGACATAAGCTACACATTTCAAAATTTATAATATAATACCTTTAAGTTTTATGTCATACTGACAAGTTGTATTGACTAACACTTTAGCACATAATTATTTGGCATCAAATTCTAAGCTGTTTACTTATTATATTTTAGAACTGAAGCTAAATACCTGAACAAATATTTTTTGTAATAGTATTCGCCTCTCTCGAGGAGTGAAATCACTGTTATCATCCTGAACATCTGCTTCTGATTCAGGTATCTCAGGGAGGTCGAAAAAGAGATACAGACACTTTACCAATGTTGATGGAATAGCAGCTGTTGTCATGACCTATAGGGAATTGAAATGTATAACTATTTTAAATTATATTTGATGACATACAATACAATATTTAATGACACAGAAGTAACAAAAAATAAAGACAACTGCTGAGCTATGAACAAACAGTTATTAATTGATTTTAAGCATTCTTAATCAAACAACCCATATAAAATAAGAATTTTATATAATTAATACTACTTGCTACACTCTTGACTAATAATCTTGAGTAATTTATCTTGATCTGTAATTTTTTTTACCTCACTCTCAAAGTCGCACACTTGAATATCCTGCCATGGTTGCCATGGACAACATACAAAGACTTTACACATTACATTTATCTTATAATGAGAATCAAAATTTAAACATTTCAAATGGGGTGGTTTTTTCATTTGAATTCAAGTTCAGAACCCATGGAAGGGCAGTCCAATATGGTAACCTTATTTACCATATGGCGACAACCCATACGGTAAATAAGGTTTAAATCACTTAAAAGAGAATGTTGAAGGATACCTGTATCAGTGACTGATCTCCTGCTGCCAGTAAATTTAAAGTAGATAGCAGCATCCATCCATTACTAGATTCCTCTGAATTTTCAATCTCTAAGAATTTTGCTATAGCACAACTAGCTGCCTCAGTGCTTTGGTTGCTTGCTCGTTTCCTTATTTCTGATACCATGAGCTTTGATACTTGTTGACAAAATGACAATATGTCCCAGAACTTCTCATTCATATCACTTGAAGGGCTAGTGCCAAATACCTAGTGGCAATCATTTATTTAATATTAGTAGTAATAATAGACTTCAACATAAAAGCACAACACACACACGTCAAGTTAGGTTGAGGTAGGAATATAAAAAATATTTATTTTGTGTTTTAAAAATTTGTACGTTTTGTCGAAGAGATTTATGGTATTTTAAATTACAAATTAATGTAAGATAACTTAAATTTTGGCCAAAGTATGTGATTTTTGGTTATACTATGAAAAAAATCTGCTAAAATGGTTAATAAAGAAACATAAATAAGGGACTACAATGTTGTTTTGAGAATAGTATTGGAATATTTCCAACAGTAATAGCATTCCAATTGGAATCTTTCATACCAAATCCCTGGAATTGGAAAAAACACAAAAATTGGCAGTACTTATATTCCATCATAAACAAAATATACCATCAAGATATTTTACCTTACAAAACAGTGGTAACATGTTGTAGAGCTTGTCATCTTTTTCGGCGTCGGTTAATGGTTGTGGCGGATGCGTATATTCAGCAAACAGCTTCTTGAGGTGCATCAACCCTAGTTGGACGTGGGAAGAGGAACTGGAGGCTTCCGCTGAGTCCGAAGACGCCGACGAGGAGGCTCCACGCAATTTGCGCATCAAATTCATTATGTTAGAGCATCTAATCACACTGACATTAAAACCATATTTATGTAATTAAAAAAATGCAATCACCAACTATTTTAAACGTTACATTGTCCTAATTTTTCATTGTAATACTACATTTTCTTCACGGCTGTGAGTGATATTTGTTTTTATATATTTATAGACTGCGTAAGGTTTACATACTGCAGTTAAAATACTGTAAAATATTAAAATTACAATTAAATTAAATAGTAATCGGTATCATTATTATTTTTAACACTGCACAAATCAATTAATTTTTAATTTATTGTATTGAATGTATTGTACGCCCACGAACGAAACGAATAAGCAGAAGCAGAGCACAGAACAATTTTTGAAGATACAGAGTTACAGAGTAGACTCAGTAGACAGTGTAGCTGTAGCCACAAGACAAAGACAGGTACAGGTTGTAGAGTAGACAGTAGTCACAGTGCATAGTCTAAAAATGTCTATGGATGGTTATTTTGTTGTTGTTGATAGTCTGTGGTGTGTCTGTGAAATGGACAAATAGTCCATAAAATAGTAAACCTAACATAAGATTCACGGAATACCATTGATCTATAAAAGTAGGTATATTCCTATCTCTATGCGGAATACAGACACATAAGATTGAAACGAAAGAGGCGCTGTCGGACGCATTTGACATTCATTTGACCAATCATTGCACACTAGTAGTAACTGACAGATTATATGAATGACTTTTCGTTAGTTCCAATTTTTGCCATTTCAGATATAAGTTGGGCGCACCTATAGTAAACCCAACTTAAGACTGAAACGAAAGAGGCGCTGTCGGACGCATTTGACATTCATTTGACCAATCATTGCACACTAGTAACTGACAGATGAATGACCACAACGTACTTATGAATGACTTTTCGTTAGTTCCAATTTTTGCCATTTCAGAGATAAGTTGGGCGCACTGTAAGTATATTCCTATCTCTATGGGGCGCACTGATAGATTGATGATTTGATGATTTTTGTAGATCAATGAACTACAGTCTGTTTTTTTCGCCGCGGACTAAATTGACACATGCAAATGTCAATTTTCGAAATACCATACCAGCATTTTAATAGTAGTGTAGTACTACGATCATAGAGATATTACACTAGAGGGCAGAAGCCAGGCTTCAGAGCTTACCTCGGATAAAAAGAGACGAAATCTTTAGTAATCACCTTTCTCTTTCTGGCGAGGCTCCAGAGCTTACCTAGGATAAAAAGAGACGAAATCTTTAGTAATCACCTTTCTCTTTCTGGCTCATCGGAATCAGAGAGAGATAGGTAATTACCGTTATCGTTGTTTCTCTTTCTAACCGGGGCAGAGCGGTCTTCCATGCGAATGCGTTTGCCATCCATTGCGAAGGGGGCTTCGGGTCTCAAGGAATCCCCTTTTTACCCGGGCTTGAACTCGTTCGGCCATTGCCTCCCGGTGAGCTAATGGGCCCCGCTGTTGAGCAGGGTACCGTATCATATCCCGTAATCCGAGCTAGTGTCGCAGTCAGTCGCTCCCCCGGTGGTCGGGGGACTCGCCTGGCTCTAAGAGTTCCCGCGGAAGCGGGAGGCCTTCAGGTGGACGAGCGTGGAGGGGTGTGATACCCCTCAGCGACTCATGTGGCCCGTTGTCGGCTCGGTCGAACATCGACTTCGCCAACCGGGCCACAAATTCTGCTATTGATGGTACTTTGAGGTCGCGCGCCACCACGTCGTTTCTGACGTAGCGTCCCGCTCCCACGACAGCCCTCAGAGCCAGGTTCTGCTGCTGTTGCAAGCGCTTGCGCTGCCACCTGCTGGTCAATGCGTACCATGCCGGCGCCGCATAAGTCATCCGTGTCGAACGTAGGCGTAGTACACCATCCGTTTAGCAGAAATTGGTATCCGGGATGCCAACACCGGTCGGAGTATAGCACGTGCGGCTCGGGCCTGCTGGACCATTAGGTCACAGTGTTGGCTCATCCGCAGCGTGCTATCGATGGTGCATCCCAGATACTTAACGGTAAGTTGCCACTCCAACGTCCGACCTCGGAGGTTAAGCGGCGGCGGCAGTTTGCGTGCTTTGGTGAACATGATGGGGACCGTCTTACCGACATTGACGGCTATCCTCCACCTGTCCAACCAGTCTGGCAATAAGTCCAGCAGGCGTTGCATACGGCTGACAGCCAGCTCGGCTTTACGGGATGACAAAAAGTAGGCACTGTCGTCCGCAAAAAGTGCAAGCACCGCATCGCGCTCCCACTCTTGAAGGTGATCCTTCATGGGTGGGGATGTCGTTAGAGTACAGCCGACAGCGCGTACAGTGCTGGCGAGAGGCAGCTACCCTGTGGTACACCCGCACATATCACGTTCTCAACCGCTACTACGAAAGACCGCCCATCTAAAAATGACGCTACTAGTCTAACCAGCATAGCCGGCACAGGTGTACACTAGAGTGGGTGAGCCATACGGCTGCCTATACATTGCAATCGCCCCCGGTTAGAAAGAGAAACAACGATAACGGTAATTACCTATCTCTCTCCGATCCCGATGAGCCAGAAAGAGAAAGGTGATTACTAAAGATTTCGTCTCTTTTTATCCTAGGTACTCTCTGAAGTTTCGCCAGAAAGAGAAAGGTGATTACTAAAGACTTCGTCTCTTTTTATCCGAGGTACGCTCTGAAGCCTGGCTTCTGCCCTCTACTGTAATATCTCTATGGATATGGAGTAATATAGTGTTCTGTGTATTACACGCTGATAGGCATGATAGGGTACTCTGTATTATGAATGAGTGAGCAGTGTTGCCAGATTAGGCGAATTATCTTTATTTAGGTTACCTCAGGGAGTCCAATGGCGACCAAAAAAATTGGTTGCCTGTAAAGTCGGTATACGGGCGAAAGTTTTACGTGACAACGACTTTGAGTGGTAAAATAATTTTAATGTGAATATTCATTCGTATAGTAGGAAGAAGGATGAAATAATAGTAACAATTTAAAACATTTATTTATACAAAGAATTATATTTAAAACATTGTAACACCATCCGCCATCTAGCGCTGCTAACCGTTAGACCATTAACCATTAGTCACAACTAAGTGAGGTAACAAACGAGATTACTCTACTTCTCCAGAGATGGCGCTGTACCATTTTCTGAAACACGCCAACGTGTGTACGCCGTAGCTACCATAAGTAATGTTAAGGAGGAAGGGACGCGTGCCTTTCACTTTTTATGTCTGTCTCTCTCGCTCTTAGGCGGACTAACCATGCCCGAGTCAGTGGCGATTCCTGGTGTTTATAATTGGGGTGGCTCCAGCTTTTGTTATTATAGGGTGTAGTGTTAAGTGCGCATAACCGGAAAACCATTTCTTCAGACATAATCTAACAAACTTGCAGTCTTTCATTAAGGAACCTACTTTGAAATCGCAAATAATTGCTTTTTACAAAAAAATAACCGACTTCAATCTTGATAAGTAGAGATAACTCAAAAACTACTCGCCAGATGGCGCTCAATTCAACATGTAAGTGTAAAGTTCTCGTCGCTACAAATTAATCAAGCCCAAACACTAGATAACTGCAGTAAATCGTTGAGGAGTTCCCTCGACTGTCTTTCGGCTTCATCAGATCGACTCCAGATCTTCATGAAATAGTAGCGCTTTAATGTACTTATGGTAACATGAACAAACACACTAGTTGCCCATACAATTTTCAAAAGTTCCCCTCGATTTCCCTGAGATGCCATCATCAGATCCTGGTGTCCTTATCACCGGACCCCACTGCGGATATCTACTTTAGAATAAAAAAAGAATTATCAAAATCGGTCTATAAACGACGAAATAATCGCTGAACGTACATAAAAAAAGCATATATATACGGTCGAATTGAGAACCTCCTTCTTTTTTGAATTCGGTTAAAAAGAAATTTCATACAATTTGACATTTTTATTTTTGTATGAAATAGCTGATGTTTTTTCGCGATTTTAGGGTTGGTCCCATAGTGAAAGTCCATTTTCCACTATCAAACGGCAAACGATCTCGTCGTGAAAGGTCTTTCTAAAAGTTCTTGTATCACAGATTTTATTGAATCACTCATAATTTCATGTTATTTCATTATAAACTAATTACCTACTAAATAAAAAGTAAATTAAATCAATAGAAAGATAGAAACCGTAATCACAAATCAACACTATCACGAAAAACATGCGAAAACTCGTTAGGTAATGCGCCATTCCCAGCGCCAGACCCGCGTTTCAAACTCAGTGATACGCTGATACCACAGTATAATTTTACTATGGTGATACTAAGCGATCGAAGATGCGCGGGCGGCCGCGGGCCAACGACTTTGTATGGACTATGCATGCGCTAGCAGAAGCGCATGCCTCGGCCGCGCTCGGCGCCGACCGAACGCGAAGACAATCGCCGCGAGTCGCGTTCGTGATAGAAGACCACAGCGCTCGTAAAATGTAATTATTGTACTTACACTAAATAATTAGGTTGTAAATTTTTTACATTTTATTTAATGCTTAAAAATTATGGTATGGCGGCGCCATACGCGCCAACTTAGAGAAATCGCCACTGGCCCGAGTGGAAGGGACGCGTGCCTCTCACTCGCTCTCATTGTAAGCGCATAACGTGAGCGGAGCTACTAACGCAGTTTCTTGAAGTGCCACCCGGCAAACCAATTTATAAGACGTTATCACGTCAAAATCCAAACATCTAGGTACCGGCAGCCATTTAGGCTACCTACAAAAAAGAAAGGGGCGATTTAGGTTACTGACGAATTTAAGAAACATAACTCTGACACGTCGCGTTGTAATCATAAAAATATGTAAAATGTGATTTGAGATTACTATACGATGTAAATAGAAAAAAAAAACTATTTATTTTTTCTACTAAACTATTTATGTTTTGCGAACCGATTTACAAACCCCCCCCCCCCCCCCCCCCTCTTCACTTGATTGAATGAAGAGATTATGCTACTCGGTAGCACGGTTCCCAACTTAGGGGTTTTCCCCCCAGATTTAGGGGGTAAATAAGTGAGATAGGATTTTTTTAGGGGTCTTAAATTTTTAGGGGTATTTTTAGGGATTTTTTTGACTCTTTAATATTTTTAAATTGATAATTACCGAACTAGTTTTAATATTTATTTCTTGACCTAGCGACTCATAGCGACATCTAGTACGTAATTCTACAACCACTCACTCCGTGGTGACTGGCGGCAATACTGGCGCCACTGGCGGTCATTTTATTGTCTGTGCATAATTATGGCGGTTGTCAATCGGTTGTTGTTGTGAAGTTTTTTTTTTAACTTGAACGTATCTTTGACATTTAGCTTACGTCAGATAGGATACCGCGCTAAAAATTTCGATTTTGGTTTGTACTGTGTGTCGACAAGAAATTTGTTAATGATGTCTAAGGAAAATAAATATAATAAAAAAACGTACAGTCAGAAGTACACGAAGATTTGGGAAACAGATCCAGATCTAAAAGGTAAATAGATTTCATTGCATTTTTGTAATTTATAATATAAATGATCAAGACAAACAATTCAGTTCAATATTTATGATTTTTTTTTACAATAGTATCATCGGCGTCATCTAACTACGACGGCAGTACTCGTTCTTCACAGTGTTGCCAACTATAATTTTGAAATTCCGTTAAACCTGTGGGTAAATTCCGTCAAAAATCCGTCAAATTTTTTTTGTGTCCGTCAAAAAAATCCGTTAAATAAAAAATACGTTTTATAAATGCGAAAGTTTGTAAGGATGTATGTGTATATGTGTTTGTTACACTTTCACGCAAAAACTATTGAACGGATTTTCATGAAACTTTGCAGTAAAATAGCTTAGACCTCGGAATAACGTAATAAGTTAAAATTTATAGATTTTTTTATCATTTGGTCATACTACAATTATAACTGTAAAGTCGAAACCAGTCAAAACAAAATCCACCTTCTGAGAGCTATCTTCTACTAAGTGGCTGGCTCCCTGAAGCGAAACGAGAGCGGGTTTACTAGTCAATATATAAAAAAAAGTTTTAAAGAAACAATCCCAATCGTCATCAGACACAGAAAACATAAAAATAACTTTATAACAAAAAATCACAATCATCATCATCGCTTCCAGTTGATGTTATTATACTCGCTATGGGAGCAGCTGTTAAGGTGGATGGCTGATTTTTAATTTTATGTTTAGCATTGATCCTAGCATAGCAATAAGAGGTAAATCAAAAGTAACATGTCTTGCCATTTCTTTTTAATGCAGAACGAATATTGAAAATTGCGTTGATCATTTTTTCATTCATTTTATTTCTCAATTTTGATTTTACTCCATTTAATACACTAAAAACTCTTTCTACCTCCGCGTTTGAACAAGGTAGCAATATCATTTAAAAGAAAAATCACACTATAAGTGTTAGAATGGATTAATGTTTGTTGCACCTTCAGATTTCTTACCTCTGACCAAAATTCTACAGTTCGTTACTAGAACACTAGAACTAAATACTTGATTTTTTTTCAACTATTTTTCCCGTCAAAAAATCCGTTAACCGTTAAAATATATTTTCTCCCGTTAATACCTGACCCTAATCCGTTAAATCTAACGGAAAATCCGTTAAGTTGGCAACACTGGTTCTTCAATAAAATTTAATAAAGGTATTTTTATTTAGGTATATAATAGGTATTGTTGGAGTGGATGAGTTGGTCAGTGGTGTTGGTGTTGTTTGATATGTTTTTGTTTTTTTCAAAATTTCAAGTTTGGACATAATGCATACACAGATAATGTTTATAAAAATTGATTGTTTTTTTAAACCATTTATGTTCTGGCTGAGTTGGCTTTTTGAGAAATTGATTGAAAGATGTTGGTGTTACCATGATTAAATGTTTCCCTATTTTTTCACCAAAATCAAAGCATGTTGTGATTATACTTCCTAACTAACTATACATACACCATCATGTGTCATTAAATTCATAAGTACCTGGTTGACCGAGCTTTGCTCGGTTGAAAATTATATTTAGTATGAATCGCATACTGATAAAATATGAATAATGTTCTTCGATCTTTCCGACATAATATGAGTTTAAAAAGAATTGCGTGTACTTATGTACGCACGTAAGAAGTTATACTTCTTTGGCATCATTAATAATAAATATTCAACGTTAATAATTTTGACAGCTGTCATCCGAAATGTAGGTCTCAACCAGACCTACAACTTTCCCAAAGACACCAGTGCTCCAGGAGCAGCCGTTGCCGGGATATCTCCGTTCGAAGTTTGACAGCTGTCATTGGAAATGTAGGTCTTGACGAGACCTACAACTTTCCCAAAGACACCAGTGCTCCAGGAGCAGCCGTTGCCGGGATATCTCGGTTCGAAGTTTGACAGCTGTCATTGGAAATGTAGGTCTTGACGAGACCTACAACTTTCCCAAAGACACCAGTGCTCCAGGAGCAGCCGTTGCCGGGATATCTCGGTTCGAAGTTTGACAGCTGTCATTGGAAATGTAGGTCTTGACGAGACCTACAACTTTCCCAAAGACACCAGTGCTCCAGGAGCAGCCGTTGCCGGGATATCTCGGTTCGAAGTTTGACAGCTGTCATTGGAAATGTAGATCTTGACGAGACCTACAACTTTCCCAAAGACACCAGTGCTCCAGGAGCAGCCGTTGCCGGGATATCTCGGTTCGAAGTTTGACAGCTGTCATTGGAAATGTAGGTCTTGACGAGACCTACAACTTTCCCAAATCGAAATGATACATTAAAAAATATCGATATTTCTTGGGTGATATATATCGATACATTTGAAAAATATCGATACGATAAATATCCATTTGCCCACATAGAGATTACAGCGCCATCTAGTTTCATACTACTGAAATTTCAACACGTTACAAACAGTACCTCATAGAAGTTATCCTAATGTTTCATAGATGGCGTCAGTATGATGTTTACAAACAGTACCTCAAAGAAGTTATCCTAATGTTTCATATATGGCGTCAGTATGATGTTTTTAAAATCTCTTTATCTCGGGAACCGAGCTTTTCTCGAACCTGGGACCTTGATAAATCGATTCCTTGAGCCGAAAACCCCCTAATCTGTAACTTTCATGAAAATCTTTGCAGCCGTTTCCGAGATCGTGATTATAAATAAATAAATATACAAGAATTGCTCGTTTAAAGATATTAGATTCAATCAAGTTATTTACAATTTATGTTTTTATTGCAGATTGGCTTGCACCAGATGTTACGAATGAGACATTGGCGACCTGTAAATATTGCCGTGTTGTGTTAAAAGCCCACAAAAAAGACTTGATTAGTCACGCTAAAACTCAAAAACATAAAAAAGCCACAGCATGGGAAAAATCAGCAAAAGCATATAAATCTATTTCTGAAGTATATAAACCAGTCTTGTCAGAAAGCACGAAAATTGCCGAGTTGAAAATCGCTGCCTTTATCGCCGAGCACTGTTCCTTGTTAACTGTAGATCATTTGATTAATATACTCCCTCAATTAGATCCTTCATCAGATGCGCTAAAAAGCCTAAAAATTCATCGAACTAAGTGTTCAATGCTAATAAAAAATGTACTTGGTCCATCGATGCTCGAAGCTTTGGTTGAAGATATTGGAGATTTTCCGTACTCCATTATAATAGATGAAAGTACTGATCTTTCGACACAAAAAGTGTTATGCATTATGATTTGCTTTCTTTCACACAAGGCAAAGCAAGTTGTTACAACTTTTTACCGAATAATACTGATAACAGAATGTGATGCAAAAAGTGTGCATGAAGCAATTGTCAATCAACTTAAAGAGGATGGCATAAAAATTGAAAATATGATCGGAATCGGCGTTGATGGAGCAAACGTTATGGTCGGTAAGCATAACTCGGTGACTGCTATTTTAAAAAGAGAACTGCCTGATTTAATTGTTGTCAAATGTGTTTGCCACTCCTTGCATTTATGCGCGGAAAAGGCGGCTGAATCATTACCACGCCAATTAGAATTTCTTGTAAGAGAAACCCATAACTGGTTTTCATACAGCCCTAAACGTTTGGACTATTACAGAACATTATATGAAACCATGAATAATAACTCTGATCCGAAAAAAATCCAAGGACTTAGTGGAACTCGCTGGCTCGCTCGTTATCAAGCTATTAACACAATATTGGAGCAGTGGGAGGAGTTGAAGCTGCTTTTTTCTATTGCAAAATCTGATGACAAATGTTACATGGCGGAACAGCTTTATGATATCATGCGGAGGCTGCCTTTTAAAGCTTTATTGATTTTTCTACACAATGAATTAAAACATGTGACGCAATTAAACTTACTTTTTCAAAGTAGCAATGTTGAACCTATCAAATTGTTTGAGGATTTGTTTTTGTTATACAAAAATTTGCTAAGACGACTTGTTGTACCTTCACAGTTGGAAAAATTGGTGGACTCTGAACTGATAGAATTTAATTTCCGGGAACATCTGATGCATACAGCATCAATGTATTTTGGTTTTGACTTTCATACCATATCACAACAACTTGAAGAAAAGGATCTGTTGGATGTCAGGGAACGATGCAAGAACTTTTTATGTTCTCTGGCCGAGCAGATTCAGAAAAGGCTTCCGGATAATTTATCACTGTTGAAAACGGTTGCTGATTTGCACCCAAGGGTTGCTACATCTCAAGTCAAACCCGATATAAAACCAACATTGAACCACATTCAGCGAACTCATATATATGGAAAGAAAAATGACATCGAGTCTGAGTGGCACCAATTAAGTAATAAAACATGGACGAATACCTCTTCTTCAGCAGATTTTTATTTTGAAGTTTATAATGATTGTGACGCAGCTGGCTGTAAACGTTTTGAAAATATTTCAAAATTCGGATTAGCATTTGCCACTGTTCCAATTTCAAACGCGAGTGTCGAACGAGCATTCTCTGTCTATAATGTCGTTAAAAATAAGTTGCGGAATAGACTATCTATTAAAATGTTGCAAAGCATCATGATGGTCCGATTTACATTAAATCGAAATGGTGGATCTTGTACAACATTTAATCCATCCAATAAAATGTTAAATTTATTCAATGTCAACATGTATGATTTTAAAAACGCTGAATCTTCAGATGAAGACGAAATATTTTATGTATTAAATAACTTGTAATAAAAAGACTTTTGAAACATATTACAGCATATTATTTCTAAATCATTATGAATTTATATTTGTATATTTTTTTTAGGGGGACAACTGAATAATTTAGGCGTTTTTAGGGGTTTTTGACACAAACTTTAGGGATAAATATTTTTGAGAGTTGGTAACACTGCTCGGTAGCAAAATTGAGCGAATTGAGTTCGCTGGTGTTTGGCAACCCTGTGTGTGAGTGATCGAGAAGTCGAGAATTCTCAATTCTCATCTGTGATTGTGACATTTGAGGAAATCAAATCAGGAAATTCGAGAATCAAGAATTGAGAAGTTTCTACTGATTGTATAAAACTAATTTTGCTGTATTACAAAATATTGGTGGTTACTTGTATTGCTTTTACGATCAAGTCGAAATTATAAGGAGAAGCCAAAAATGCTGGAAAATAAGAACTTAGTCCAATGTTATAATCGAGGTTGCGGTCAGCTTTTTGATCCCAATGCTAATGATGAAGGTATGTTGGTATTTTCGAGATTGTTCTAGATAATATGGACAAATAGGACTTATTTTAACTGATTTCAATATAAGAAAATAAATAGCCACATTGTTTATTATCTGGTTTTCCAATTGGTCAACCAAACCAAAGCCTTGATAACATCGGCAACGATCTGACTGCAATGTTGTTTTTGTCTTGTGCTGCTTTTAAAAAAAGGGAAACATACTTATTATTTCCTACTATAGTACTAAACAAATCACGCCTCTTAATTATTTTTTTATTACAACAGATAAATGCTGTCACCATCCAGGATTGCCAGTGTTTCATGATGCCTACAAAGGATGGTCATGCTGCAATAAGAAAAGCGTGGATTTTACAGAGTTTCTTAATATTAAAGGTTGCACCATTTCAAAACATTCAAATGTGGTATGTATTATGTCCCTCGCTCTCTCTATTGAAAACTACTGCTAATTATTCAATCTACAGAGCTATAGGACTGGTGCCTGCTGTAATGGGATTCAAGATAAAAATATAAGCCAATGTTTCCACTTTAAATCCATTACAGCATTTTTGTGCATTTCAAGAGTGTACTAAAGATTGTATAAATTTAGGTTTTGAAATGCAAAAAATACGTCCACTCATGAAACGTCACTAAGGTTACAATGTTTGTTTGATAAAATTGTTAGTATTGAATACTATTTCAGGCGGATTGTCAATTCAGAGTGGTTATTGCCCTTAAACAGTTAGTGATACAATGTCATTTGTGTCCTGAAATTTTTCATATTTCTGTGTTAAATACAAATCTTGAATACCAGTTACAGACATGTTGCCTAATATTAGGCAGAAAATGCATCACTGATGTCTTTCGTTATACCAATGAATATCATCGCCATGGATATGACAACCACTTGACTAACATATTTGCTACCATTTATTTCTCTGCTCTATGTTGGATATTTACATGAAAAAATTTTAAATATTCCAGAAACCGCCAGAACCAGAAAAGCAAGCATTGGACAAGGAATTAGAGAAGAAGGATGTAATAGAAGTGAGAGCTCCTGTGACTGGACCTCAGCTCCCTAGGCCTCCCTTTGAGTCACCTCTCACTGTTCTAGAGGCTCGTATAGCTGACTCTCTGAAGGAAATTGTTCAGAAATCTGCAAATGTATCCACTAAAGCGGATGATAGGTACTATTGTTACTTTATGGTCATGTCTATGTTGATGACACTTATGCAATATAGGAAAAATTTAACACTTTTGAATAAACAAATGTCATAAGAATTGGCAGGCATAATTGACTCTGTTGGTTGTGACCTAGTGAGCTAGTGACCCTATTGGGTAATGTTGGCAAGTGTCCAACTTTATCAAAATAAGTTTGTATTTTTATGATTGTGTTTGGTCTAATATTTTACATTATGTTTACTGCAGAGATCCGACCACAATTAAGTTTTTGGAGAAAGATTTTTTATACAGTACAAATAAGAATAGGCTTATTTTAATTTATGATTCATTAAAATTAACTTCTTAAATGTTTGTGAGGCATCAAGTAAATATGTATGAAGTGATAACTAATCATTCATTATTATATTACAGTGTCATACAAATTGGAACATCTTGCAAAAATGGAGGGTGTAATGCAAGTTATGAAGGCCCAGAGACAAACAACACAATATGCACATATCATCCTGGATGTCCAATATTTCATGAAGGGCTTAAGTTCTGGTCTTGCTGCCAGAAGAGAACTACAGATTTTAATAATTTCCTCAACCAACCTGGTTGCACAACTGGTACACACAAATGGATCAAAGAAGTAAGTGTTATATATGTTTTGTTTTAGTTTAAATTAGCTGCTTGTATAATTACTTAAACTTCATTCGTTGTCCGTATAGGCTAATCTTATAGGAATAGGCTAGTCCATAAAGGAATATTCCAGTGAATAACTTTTGTTATCAGTGGAAAAATAGATGTTACTGTTAGTACAATAATTTCACCAAGATTTGGAGAGTTAAAACGATAGTACCTTCAAATATACTGGTATTCTTTTTTCGAATAAGTCACATTTAAATAAATCAGCCATAAATAATCCCTAAGTTTCAAGCAGTACTTTCATAGTACTCATACTAGAAAATTACTATACAATGTTACTATAGTTTAAAACGATGAAACTTTACAACTAGTAATTATCTGGCAGGTCTTTTTAGAAGATAAATAAAAATAGTAATATTGTCTAACAAGTATCATTTTAATAGAAATTGTTGTATTTTATCAGGGTTCCCCTGCAGGAACTGTGAAGTGTCGTTGGGACTGGCATCAAACACCTGACTATGTAATAGTTAGTGTGTATGCTAAAAAGTATGATCCTCTAAGGAGCTACGTCAAGCTGAATCCCATTCGTCTTAACACAAAATTAATCTTTCAAGAAGAAAATGATGCCAGTTTCGAGCTGGATCTCGAACTTAGAGGCGTAAGTAAAATATATAAAGTCTGGAATTATCTAAAGGCAATGGTCACAGCTTTGACAGCTTGTGACGCGAATGTGTGTGACATGAATGTGTCAGAAAATTCGCATGATAATTTACGAATGTCGTCCTACACTTGGGTCGCGCAATCGTTCGCACGAGGCGTATTCGCGCGAATAAGAGTTCCCGGCGCAAGAGCAAACATGTGACAGTTAAATTGAGTTGTTTAAGATCTCATTTCTCAATTTCAATGTTTAGCATTAAATTTAAAACTTAAAAACATGTTTATCGTATTTCAGGTAATAGATGTAAGCAAAAGTAGTGCATCTATGTTAGGAACGAAAGTTGAAATAAAACTAAAAAAAGCAGAGCCTGGAGCTTGGAGCAAATTGGATTTCCCTAGAGTTGAGGCAAAGAAAGAGGAGCCACTTCCGCCGATGGTGGTGGCTGCTGAGGAAGACGACTCCGTAGATCTGTCCACTGTTGAAGCCATATATTCGATGGGCCAGGTTAATGTGTCTGAATAAAACTTTATTAGTTCCTACAAGCTATAATTTCTTTTAATATTTTTGTATTGAATTGAAGTTCGTACAACTTAAATATGTATAATAATATATTTTATGTGTAATGAATTGAACAAATCCTATAATAAAGTTGCTTTGGATTTGACGTACATTCGTGTGTTACCTTCTTTATCTACATTATGGTACTAACATTTTCGTTGTACTACGATTCTTAACCGATTCAATGCGGCGGTCTTTTGGACAAACTTTTACGCCTGGCGGCGAACAAATGTTTCATGGCACCACTGTGGTGTCTAACGCCAGGGATTTTGGTGGCACCACTAAGGTGCCCTCCGCCATGAATTGTAACTTATCGTTTCTTTTCCTGTTATCACGTGTTTTATGTTTAGTCGACAGCCGAAACCCAACATAAACAGTTCAACTTTTCGATTAGTGTGTATAAAAGTGACTATCCACGTGTAATAACGGAAATGGAAGGTAAGTGTCTCATTTCTGTCAGGTGTTGTACACATTTTGTGATTTTTTGATGAATTGATTGTTTTGTGTTACTGTTTGATTTGAGATTGAAAGATGAACATTAAGAGGCATGCAGAGTGCTTGATAGTTCTTTTCTGTTCTATAAAATTAAAATTCATGATAGGTTGTTTATAAAATATGAAAATACTCTGATTACGAGATTTATTCATAAAAAGATAAACACAAAAGTCCGAATAGCTAGTTTTTACTGGCTTACTCTTAACGAAAAGTACTATTAAAGAAATACAACTATAAGTAATTAGGTATTTGGGCTTGTAAAGTATCGAGACTTTTAGAACGTGAAGCTTATGACTGATTTTCTATATTTAATACATATCGTTTTGTTCTAGAGTTACCCAGAAAAAGAAAATATATTTCAGAATCACAACTTGAAACACAATGCCCCGACGACGACGAGTTTGGCAAACAGATTTATTTTGAACAACATTCCCAGTCTTATGATGTCTTTGAACCTAGTCAAGAAACTGATGATGAAATAATGGTGGCGCTACTGTCTTGCTATTTTTCTGACAACAGTATAACATTTGCATTAGTTCCAATTTTGGCCACCGGGTCAGATAAGTTTGTGGCACTGTACAATTTACCATTATTACGTCATCAAAATGGCTGACAAGTTCTAACAGCGTTTTTTCGGAAATAAAAAAGAATTAATATTTTCTTTTATTTTAAGGCTCGAAAGTGTGTTTATTTTGCCGAAATATATTTTTTGTTGCTTTTTATTAGGAAAATCAAGTTTATTTTTCACTACCGAAAGTACCCTATTGATAGGCTCTTTCAAGTATAGTTTTTGTTGCACATAGTTTTAAAATATTTATTGTTTATATTTTCATGTCGAACGTTAGAAAAGCTCGCACGCATGTTTTATGACTGACTTTGACCGTAACAGGCAACAATAAAACACGTAAAAAGTCATATCATCACATTTTTACTAAAATTTAAAAAATTCCGATAGTCTGATAATTGTCACAGATTCTTTACTATTTTATAGAAGTCACATGATTACTAAACTTTACTAAGCTATTGGGCCAAAAAAATGCAAAACAACATAATTATTTTATTTTGAAAATGTTTTCAATCCCTGAAGTGTGCGAAATCTCGCTAAATCCTGAAACTGACACCCTAGGAAGGACCTGCGTGACAAATAACGACACTTTTGTTAAGAGAACACCTTCGATGAATGCCAATTTATTGGAGTTTTATGTGTTTAAAATTTGGCACCTCTCGGGTGCCACCCGCCATACACAAAAGAAATCCATGGCACCACTGTGGTGCCATCCGCACGGAATCGGTTAAGTTTTTTCTAAGTTTAATTTCACCACAAGAACATTTTTCGCTACATCACACCATTTTTGTGATATTGCCAGAAACCCTAAAATTAACACCTTTTTCTTTCTCCCCACACCCCGTCACACCTTGACGTCAGGACTTTTAGTATTGTTTTCACCCTAAGAACCCTGAATACGTTTCTGAAGAAATAGCTTGTAGTAAATATATACTTGTTGTAATAATATTAAAGTATCTAATTTATCACATTGAGATATTATGTACTAAAGTACTAGAGAAGACACCGCAAAGAAATTTTATTCGCCAGTCAGTTGCGGTGAATGCACCTCAACTCTCTCATTCGCTTGCCAGCTCGCATGCGCGTAAAACGTCTGAGACCTGTCAGTGAATCTTTAAAACTAGCGTGAACAATGCCCAATTGTGTATTACGTAATTGCCGCAATAACTCCAGGAACTCAAATAAATGTATAGGAGTAACTTTTCATCGGTTAGTAACCATATTTCACTATTTTCAAATAAATACGAAAAATTATTTAACGTCTGCCATATTGTGTCCTTCTCATAGACTAACAACGTCCAGTAGTGATAGTAGGTACAATTTGTTGACATCACATTAAACACAATATTATCAGTTTTACACGCTGACATTCATGTCTCTGTAATGTTTTAATTCTTAAAAGACTATACTTTGTCCGCGGTTCCGTCTGCCTAGCATAATCATAATCTATATTTTTCACCCCATAGTTCAAAACTAAATGACAAATTTTACCATCTTAGAAGCGAATATCTCACAAAATATTAAGACTGTAGTTACTACTCCATTCACAGTACACGTTCTGTCTAATACCAAACAAAATAAAAAAGAGTGGATCAAAAAAAGCACTGTCAAGTTCAGTAAAAATGCGCGATATAACCAAATTCCACGCGGAAAAAGCCACGGACGAAAAACAGCTAGTACTGTATAAAGGACTGAGGATAACATTTTAATTTCGTGTTTTACTATACATAAATACTTCTTTTTTGTTTTGTTTATTTATAATTAAAACATTTGTTTTTGTTTATTTATTAAAAATTTATAAAAATATATTTTGTTTTAATTAATTCTTGTATCCTCTCTTGTAAATGAGCCCTTTTTCAATTCGTTATTATTATTATAGGTTATTATTGTGTATCTCCAAAATTAGTTTGACGAGTCCTAAATAATTATTGTTATTGCAAAAAATGTTTTTTTTTTGTATACGAATAGACGGTCTATACCACGGAACACAGAGACATACCAGTGGAAATGGTACAAGTGTTGATTAGTATGGGAACCGTCCTAGCCATCCTACACAAGTAAATCCATAATCGTATTGTTTACACAACTAAGAAACTTACATTTTCATTGGTAACTACATGTCAACTACGAATGGTCTGAGAAACCCACTGTTTATAGTTGACAATGCACCTTAAAATTTTGGTATTAGGTCTTATTTTTCCATGTCTTATTTAGTGACCATATACCGTTAACAATTAAGATCATAATGCTTTTCAAGTTTTTCTATCCACATCTAGATGGCAGTGTACTACGTGTAAAGTAATTATATACTTAATTTTATTGCTGATAAGGTTGAACTTGAAATTGCAAACTGTGGCAATACATGTCAACGTGTCAACGTGTCATTAAATAATTTCGTCTTTTGAACACTAGATGTCGTGACAAGAATCTATAATAAAGACCTTAAGGGTATAAGTAGTAAGTTATATTTTTGGTTAGCAACATCATCCTGCATTGGTTTAGGCTTAGAGATGTGCGTGGTGCTTTTTCCGCGTTATCGAAAATTATCGATATTGATATCGAACCTTGTACACTACAAGGCGTAGACCCGAAATGTTACTTAAAACGTGCTCAAATTTTTGAAAGCTTGTATCGCAGACATTGTAAGGCGAAGACGTGACCTATTTTTATCAAGTATAGCTAACTAAACTAAGTCACGGAATAATACTGCGCATGTTTTACCGTCAAAATAAGATATACTTTTGTATGTCGGTAAATGAAATTTCAATATCACTCAACGTACCTTAGTTACAAAAACAATGCCGATGTGAATTGGAATGCATTTCAACCTTAACTTTATACAAATAAGCAAAATTTATTTTCGTGGAATAATATTTCCTGGCTTCTAAGTGTTAAGTAAGAGTGGCCGCGGTCGGTAGTTAGTGGCTATAGCTAGTGGCGAAAACTTCTTAAGCGCTTTCGTGCTTAGGAGAGCACGTAAAGCCATCGGTCCTGGTAGTTATTTTAAGCCATGTTGGCTTGGCCTTTAACCCCTCGACAACAATCCGCACTGGAGCAGCGTAGTGGAATATGCTCTAGGCCTCCTCAAGGGAGACCCGTGCTCAGTAGGGGTCCATTACTGGGTTGAAACCGTATTTCCTAGGCATGCTGTGCTACCAGTCGCGCAGATGCGCTTATATTCCTCGTCAGGATCCTAAATTACGTACCAATGATTGAAATAAAAAACATGTATAATAATAATTAAATATTACTTCTATATTCAGTATTCTATACATTAATAATATACAATAACTTAATTATTCAAATTCAAATTACATATTTAAATATTTCTTCGAAGTAGGTTTTTACAAACACTTTTAACAATATAAAATTCACTATAAAGTGTTTTCTAAATGAGTCAGTCATATTATATTATTTTTAAAACGTACTGCAAGTTAATTGTCTATACCTAATAAAATATGAAAATTATATTTACGTGTCCAAAAAACGTTACCTACTGTTTCGCTTTCAATGTTGGTCGGAGTTGCCTGTCTTTTTGAAGAACCAGGACTTTCCATCGGATTTTGTATCTTAAATAAATATAAAAATTAAATAATATAAAATTCACTATAAAGTCTATTCTAAATAAGTCAGTCATATTATATTATTTTAAAACGTATCGCAAGCTAATTGTCTGCATCCCATAAAATATGTAAATGATAACCTGATCAAAAAATCTAACAATTTTTAATGTTGGGATAGCTGTAGTTCTAAGATATCTATTCCCCTTTTTAGAAATTATGAATTCTTCTTGTAAAAAATGTTCTGAGCATATGGTACTAGATTTGATTGGGAACCAATTGACCCGCCCAGTAGCATTAAGCCAGTCTTCTTTTCTCTATGCGTCTTTAGGAAATCTAAAAAGATGTGTACCTAAACCAAAATAAATATAATATTACAAATAATTTATTATTCATAAAAATAATTATATTGACCAAGTTGACTGTTACAGATTGCCAACTGGCATTAACTATTTATATGTATTAACTATAAATTTGAATTATTGTGTTAGGTTATTTGAAAACATATTTTGTCTATAAATAGCCATTTTAACCCTCATCAGTCGGGTCTTGGTCGTATGATATTACATCGTAAATAAAATTACAAAATACCGATATCGATAAATTTGTACCCCCATCCCTACGATCCCTACGATCGAGTAGCAAAGAATGTTCGAGAAATATAGTAATAGCATTTAAAACATAAAACGAACCTTATTACTAAGTGACTAGAGTAGCTTTTCAATCATAAATTATTTATTTTCTTTTAATTTTGCTTTGAATTTGAATTATTACAAAATAAATTTACAACTATGCTTATATGTGGTATGAAACACCGCCGTTAGATAATTTTTTTGATCTGCTATCATTCTTACACTCCAAAATAGCACAGTAAGGCATTATTACTACAATTTAAGCAAATGTCAATTTACGAAATGCACAACCGACGCAGCTCAGTGACAGATAAGCTATGACGGCAAGTACGCGGAGCTCCGCATACTGTTAGTCGCTGTGCCACGCCTACTTCACACTTCCCGTGTCTCTGTGTTCCGTGGTCTATACTAATGTTTATCCATGCATTTAGTAAAAAGTGATTATTTCAATGTTATAAATAGACACCCCAAATTTTAATTAGTTACTTGTTTAGACTTTTTGTAAAATAAAGAAATTTATTGATGTTTGTACTTAATAAATGTAGAACGTGTACACTTTACAGTAGAACTGAGTTTTGGGGGATAAAATATTCACAATAATACTTAATTTTAATTTTTTGTTTCATTCAAACTGATGAACCAGATAGGTAAAAAACATGTAAAACCCCCACACTGACCGTTCTGTGTCATATATGTCATAATCTATATTCCGTCGTCATAGTGACCGAGTAATGAATGAAACGACCTACAGTCCTACAAGCATCTTTTGGCGCGTGCGTGACAGAGACAGCGTCATACAGGTAAGGTAAACTGTAAGGCGCTGTCTTTGTCACCCACGCGCCAAAAGATCCTTGTAGGACTATTATGTATCTTATTAAGCGTATTAAGCGCTGCGGTTTAAAATGATAGATTAGACTGAATGATTTTTTGTAGCGCTGCAGCGACGGATAGATTTAAACCGAAAAAAGGAACATGACTTTTGTTTGACGTAGCTTCTCTAGTTTACATAGTAACTCAATGATTTATCACAATCAATTTATGGCTAGCCGCACACACGCAATATTATTGTCAATATTAAGAGTATTTTCAATAATATTGCGCGTGTTCGGATTGTATTGTCATATTGTTCAATATTATTGCGGATTTCCAGAAATTTTGAAATAATATTTTCAATATCAGGGGGAGGCAGGGTATTGTCAATATTATTGTGTGTTTGCGAATGGTATTGCAATATTTTAGTTGATCGGGAGCTTTCAACGAGGGCGTACATGAGATTTAAAAAAAAAATGGAATATGAAGACAGCTTCGATAGTGTTCCTCCCTGATAAAGAAAAGAAAAGAACTTTGGAATACATCGTCAAATGATTATCGTGATAAAATGAAAAGGAATATTGCACTAGACAAGTTATTCGTCATTTATAAAAAGATTTTTAACCGACTTCTAAAAAGAAGGAGGTTCTCAATTCGACCGTATATATGCTTTTTTATGTTTGTTCAGCGATTTTTTCGTCGTTTATGGGCCGATTTTGATGATTCTTTTTTGTTGTAAAGTAGATATGCGCAGTGGGGTCCTTTTAAAATGATGGCATCTCGGAGAAATCGAGGGCAACTTTCGAAAATTGTAGGGACGACTAGTGTGTTTGTTAATGTTTTCATAAGTACATGAAAGCGCTACAATTTCATAAAGGTCTGGAGTCGATCTGATGAAGCTGAAAGACAGTGAAGAGAACTCCTCAACGATTTACTGTAGTTATCTAGTGTTTGGGCTTGATTATTTTGTAGTGACGAGAACTTTACACCTACATGTTGAATTAAGTGTCATCTGGCGAGTAGTTTTTGAGTTATCTCTGCTTATCGAGGTTGAAGTCGGTTATTTTTTTGTAAAAAGCAATAATTATATTTTATAAATTCTTTTCGCATCCAGTCTTTAATCCATCGTTTCTTTTTCGATTGGTTTTTGTTTTCTAGCAAAGATAGTATGTTAAACAAGAAAGCAGCTTTTTTCTTTCTGTCCATTTCACAAAACACTTCCGCGCAGTTCGAGGATCTATACAGGATTGAACCAGTTGTTGTTAGTTTATATTGGCAATAATATTTTGCAGTATGCGGGACCTTATATTGATAATTATTATTGACAATTTTAGTTTGCCAATAGTATTGCGTGTGTGCGGCTAGCCTATCACTCCACAATAACACCACATGTGATACCGGTCGGGATTGTAATTGAAACCACCATACAGTCAATAATATCACTGTAATTAACAGATGGATGAATTTTTATTATACAATGCATTTTGAATATTATTAATTATTGAACAACACTTGGGATTACACAATATAATAGATAGTAATACTATATTCTATATTTATAAATAATAAATTCTAACAATTAAATTTACAATTCCATAATTTTTGATAGCATCTTGACTAGAATATACTGTTATTTTTATGTGATAATTTAATAAATAATTAGCTCATTGATCAAAAAGCAGACGCTCTGCTTGATATGTATGTACATGACTAGCGGCCATTCTCAAAATTCTATCCATCCATCCATCCATAATGCTTTAGTAAGTTGCTTAGCAACTGTCAAAAGGTCACAATATAGTGTACCATACATAACCAATGGCTTTCGGATGGATATTGTTGAAAACGGCCATACATTGATTACTCTACCTCACATTGCTTTAGACTAGACAACATTTAATAACAATTAACTTTATACCGACTAGATTAGATGCATTTTAGAATCTATTCATCTAAGACTATTTACAATAAGGTTCTCGGTCTCACGGGGAGTTACAGTGGTCGGTAGCGGTAGGCTGGAAGGCCGGGATGGGCGCTGGTTGCATCCGGTACATGTCGTGGAGCAGCGTGGCAACCGACACGTCGCCCACTGTGTCGCGGAATAGCAGTAGCTCGATGGAGCGGGCTCGGACCGCCCGCAATGATGGCAGAAGCAGGAGTAGACGGCCAAACCTGACAATAATACGTGAAAATGCAATCAGCATCGACGCCTCGTCCTATAACACAATGCTAGGTAGGGTCTTCCTACAGTGTGGCGCGTGCTGCTTTGTGTATCTACCCTATTACATCATTCCAATTTTATACCTTGCTTCGATGAACATTGTTGGTAAGAAACCTAAAAGATGAAGTGTTGGTGTTCGAGTTAGCTCTAATGGTGCGTACAGACTATATAACAAAACATGTTATAAAACATAGTTAAATAACATGTTTTTTTAATGTGGACGATATGTGTTACAAAAACAAGTTATATAACATCATCCTCCTGCCCATTTCCCAACTCTATTTGGGGCCTGCGCAATATGTATTTCTCTTCCATTCTTCCCTATTAGCCGTCACTTCCACGCTTACTTCCTTATCTTTCATATCGTCTCTCACACAATCCATCCATCTTTTCTTAGGACGTCCTCGACCTCTTCGTCCATCCACATTCATATCAATCACTCTTCTCGTCACATGCGTTTCCTCTCGCCTCATCACATGCCCAAACCACGACAGTCGTCCTCCTTTCAACTTTTCTGTTATTTGTGCTACTTTCAGGCTTCCTCTAATATACTCGTTAAAAACAAGTTATATAACATGTTAGATATTAGTTTTTGCAACAATGTTATATGCTATATTTTAAGAAATGACATGACATGAATTGAACATTGAATTGTTTTAAAACACTGTTATACAACATACTTACAACAATGTTAGATAGTGTGGACGTGTTATAAAACAGAAGTTATATAACATGTTACATAATCTGTACCGCTAGGAGTAATAGTGTTCTGTGATCTGTACGCACCCTAAGGCTAAAGCTTTGGTTTCCTAGGAAAGCGGTGCCGTCATATAGCGGCCGTAATATTACGGACGCAAACAGACTGCCGTCTTTACGGTGATGACATGTGGAAAGTTCCACGGCCGGTTTAACACACCGTCAGTAATTTTTTTTCAATAAACGTCAAATGAAAAGTATCCAAGATAGAAAAAGGACGACCTTGATTTAGCTTTATAGAGTGGCCGCGCTAACTATGCGTTCCTGACGCATGTCAATTTGTCATGACTAGTGATGTACAATAAATAACATTATGCGTTGTAACAAATAACAATAACAACATGCATTCATTATGCATAATATTTATTCAATTTATATGTTGTTATTTTTATAGGAATTATGTTTCAATATATTCAATAATAATATTCGATATGTAAATAAAATTTTAAGGAATCAATTAATTGAATTTAATCATAATTTCTGAATGTAATCAAGAGAAAAAAATTAAAATGTTTTATTTATTTATTTTATTTTCATTTCATTCACCTGAGTGATATTATAACACAAATTTTCCTAAGCTATGTTTGGGCGTACCTTTATTATAATAATATTATTATTGAATACTTGGTACATTATATAATATATTATAAAATTATAACGTTTTATTTTATATTTTACCGACATGCCCATTGAATTCCAGCGAAGTGAACGTACTATGGCATTCGTGACATGCATTCATGTCGTTGGAATCCAACAGTTTAAGATTACAAAAATATTCGATTACAATTGCCTTGTTATTATGTCACATCACTACTAAAACACCTATATAACCTTGAACGAGCGCCGTTTGACGTGGTTTTCTTTTAAAAGGTATTGTTTTTATATTTGTTATTTAAGTAATTGTAATAATTTTAGCCCAAGATTAATACAATTATTGTAAGTTGGCATAATTATTCGATTTAATGTTTGATTTTAATGTTATCACTCGTTAATAAGGCAATTAAAAGATAATAAAAAATTGTCAATTAATTGTACGCCAGTTCAAAGTTACATCGCCCAGTCGAATGACAGACTTCAGGAACGCATAGTTAGCGCGGCCAGATTATAGTAATTTACTTGGAGGATGAACTATCATCAGAAGACTTTTTCTATAATCTTTACTTTTTATATTATTATATATTGCTTCGTGGTTACGAACGAAATCTATTAAAATTTCGACGTCCTCGCTGCTCCAAGAGTTGGAACTCATTTTTTACGTTGTTCCGAAAAAAAAACACAAATACCTACGTATTAAAAATAGCTTCACCGCTATCAATAAAACGTTGACCAAACCATCGGACACCGACAAGACGGCCGTCATGCAAATGGCGGTACCGCTTTTTGACTATACGGTGTCAGTTACTGCTCTCCAGGAAACCGCGCCATTTCGTTTACATAGACAACGTTCTAGTGACGTCATTCACCGCTGTATTACGGCCGGTATATGACGGCACCGCTTTCCTAGGAAACCAAAGCTTAAGCGTCCACAGATCGGTATCGTAATTCGTACGCATCTGACGCATCGTAGTATTCTTTTGTATAGAAAATCATACAAGTGCGTCCACTGATCCGCATTGTACGGATCGTACTTTCTATACAAAGAATGCGATGCGATGCGTCCGATGCGTACGATACCGATCTGTGGACGCTTAGTAAATGTTTTAAGTTGGGGAGCTTTGTAGGTAAACATAAAAAGGAAATGATTACCTAAGTAAGTATTTATCCATTTCCTGACGAAATAAGTCTGTAGAGACACATTATAAAGATAACACTTTAAGATCTTTATTAAAGTTTCATACTATCAATCTCAGGATCTAATATCCATTCACGACAACAATAACGCCTTATGGCTGGTTTTCACAGTGCAAGCTGCTGCCTAGCCAGTAGACAGCTACTCGGCTTAACCGATTCATGGCCCGTGACGCACCTAGCGCGTCATGAAGAAACCTTCAGGGAGGCCCATGATGCGATAAGCGCGTCATCAGAAAATTATCGAAATACATATTTTTATTCAATTTAAACAAAAAATCCTTATATTTTATATAAAAATGAACACATTAGAGAAGGTAATAACTGTGGCCACTAGATTTTTTTGGAAAATTAAATTGTCAGGAGTCGACAACCATACGGCATAATTGTAATTCTATAATTTATTAATTCATACACTAAAATATAAAAAATGTCCAATGTAAGTATCATTTACACAACTCTTTTATGGAAATGTTTATTTTGATTCAAAATGCAATATAATCATTATGGGAAAGTTAGAAAATATAACACATACGAAGATCTGTTCTTAGGACCATGTCATCGATTTTCAAATCAATATAAGGTACATTAAAAGATTTTTGTAAGTCGCTTAGCACAGTCGGGAATCGAACCTACCAAATCTATAAAATTAATCGTTTATATGTCACCAATCAACAGATTTGATATAAAAAATGAAGATTTTTTGATTTGCGATTAAATACTACCCAAAGGTTTACAATTCCCGGTGGAAATATTAAACTTATCTTCCATCTCCTATAAAACACGTAGACAATCATTTTAAAAGACACATAACGAATTAATTAAAACAAAACACACAGTAATCGGTCTCGACTTGTATTATTATACTTGAAACTGCTTGAAATAGCTTAATAACATTACCGGGGGCCAACGACGCGCTAGACGCGTCATCACTTAGCAGGGCCAATGACGCGCCTGGCGCGTCATTTAATTTTGTATGGGGCCGGGGCGTAAAGGCTCTAGAAATGAAGGTGGCAAGGAATCGGTTATCTTCTCATACGCCAGTAGCTCGGCTCGCCTTGGCTGTCTACACAACACCAGCAGCTGCTGGCCAGTCTTGCGAGTTGCCGCGATGTCGAGTGAACGTGTTTTAATAAAAAAAACCCGGGATCTGCTCATGACTGTCCCGCTCGCACTGGCGAGCTATTGCCGAACGTGTCTAAACGATGCGAGCGACGGCCGAGCTGCTGTCATGTGCGAGTTGCTGGCGGACGAGCAGGCGAGTGGAAATAAAAAATGTTGAAGTAACTCGGATGCGAGCTACTGTCCAACTCGCACGTGCGAGGTGCCTACTCGTAAGTGACGTCCAAACAGTGCGAGTTACTGCAGTGCAGTTACTTGGTAGGCTGACTCGTATGCGAGCTCGCACTGTGTAAACTAGCCAGTGCTACGGCGATCAAGTGAGAGACTTTTGTAACCACTTAATTTAATGTACTTAGTTACCTACCCACCTACGCAATTGGACTTCTTGTCCTACTTGAAGTCTAAGGAAGATTAAAGAAATTGCTTACCTAACATGCAAATGATAGAAACTTGGTACTTAAGTGCTAACAATGACAGGTAACTAATGTGTACCTACCTAATCACATAAAAGAAATGTTATATTAATTTGCAAAAAAATATTTACCTTGTTGGCTGTCGCGTGTATCGTGTTCGGACGTAGTCTGCTAAAATACATTGCGCCTGATCCTGTAGCATTTCCACCGGTTGGGTTTCACTGAGTCCTGGGGTATCTGTTGGTTATACAAGTACATAAGTATATTTAGATACAAGTGAGATTTATTGCGTGTATGTATCAAAATTAACATATCTACTTACTCTTACTATATACCAAAATCTTTGTTAACATTAGTTTGTTAGGTACATTAGATATCTACCTATCTATCTAATACCGTAACGCAGATACATGCAAAAACGGAAGATTATGTTTCGGAAATGTCTACATAGCGGACATTTGCGGTCCCACATTCGAATTCCAAAAGCTGTAGGTATAGGTACCTACCTACGTATTGTTCTAGGGTTGTGATCCTTTGCGGTGTTTATGTCTTATATCCATACAATTCAAGACAAAAATATTAGTTGGGCACCTACCCACCCATAATACATATTGTTACCAAGGTACCTTTTTGTGACGTTCGTGTTAATAATGCAACGATAACATCGGTATTAATTTTGTTACATGTTACAATTTTGTTATACTTAACTTTACCTACTTTCAAAAAATCAGTGCACGACGTATGGCAACATTAGGTAGGTAGGTACGATGTTTCTAGCTAGGTAGGTACCCTACTACCTGATTTATCTAATTTTGTGTGACAAACTTTTATATTTGCGTTCTTAGTAGGTATAGGTATAAGTAGGAAGTGCCTACCATTATTACCCATAGGTAAGACCAAAGGATATACTATACATATTATACCTTTATACAGGTCCCTACCTAATTTTAGCAAAGTCAATAGAAAAGAAGAAATGAAAATTCGGTGTATTTTTAGGCAGCTACACACCTGGCGAAAACAGAACGATTGCTTTCATACACCCGCACTCACTCCCGTCGGGTGATATCTGGCGAAATCGGCATAGGATTTCCTGCAAAATAGAACAATCTGGTTTTGAATAATAATTACTTGTAGGTATGAAACTTGTTATCTATAAGGGCGCTTTCATTTTAGACGTTTCGCGTCGGACCGCTACAGTACCGAATTCCCATCGTCGAACGTTTGCGATACCGACCCCGCAGCAGTGCTGCCGCACCGTGACGGTACTTTGTATAAAAACCGTCGGCTGTTCGTGCGCCGTACGACAAGCGTACCGCTTCGGCATTGCAGCCGTCCAACACGAAACGCATAAATTGAAAGCGCCCTTATTATGTAGGTAAGGCTGCCTAGAACAGCTTCATGAATACCTAATGAGGTAATACCGCCTGTGAAAATTAGGTAGGTATTATCAGGTAGGTATTACGAGTATTAGGGAGGTATATTAGGTAGGTACTACAATCATAGGATAGCTAGATTAACTAGCGAATTCGTATGTGAAGATTTCGCAGTTTCTCAATCGGTGATCCTCGCGGCCACATGCGCGTGGAATAAAAAAATGGTACCTATCTACCTAAGGGCAGAATTACCTACTACATTTTTACCTGTAACGCGTTAAGTTCCAAATCAGCCAAGGGATCCGGCGGGAGTCTCGTCCTGGCGACAGGCGCGGCGAGGAGCGGGGCCAGGTCCCACGGCGCCGACCACTGCGCCAGGTGCAGCAGGAAGAGGTCCTTCCACGCGGCCCGCAGTAGCACTAGCTGGTCCGATGGAGCCAGCGCTTGGAATGGGGCCAGACACCGCACCCAACGCACGGCCATGAACAAGAGGCGAGCGCTTGTTTCCTAGGAAAAAAGTTAACAAATACTGAGCCGACTTGACTAGGTTTTGGAATTAAAAACCACTGACGATAAGGAATGTTGTTGCTCCTAACTACTGCGTAATTTATGTAGTACAGTCAATCGGGGTAACTTTGATTCTTTAGGGTAACTTTGACAGTCGGCTCCCAAAATAGTTTTTTATTTTTTACGTGAAAAGCATTTAGCGCATAAAAATTTATTACATTTTATGTACATAATGAACGGCGTTAACGTAATCTTAAATAAAAAGTGGTTTTCAAACAAAGCTAATATAAAAAACTTTCTTTCAAAAACATTCGTGTTTTTTTCCGACGTAAAACTTTTTAGATATTTCTCAAAACTTTAATGCTATCAAGGTGTGTTATAATATAATACAATCTTTTACATGTCTACTTTCGATACATAAACAATTTTTATTAATTTTCAATTGCATCTTCGTTAAAATTACAAATAATACCGGTAAGTCAGATTTTGAACAAATTCTGGGTAACTTTGACAGTATCAATGTATGTACCTATCCCTTAGAAGATGTATCCTGACTTTTGCGATTTACCAATTTTAGTGTTAGTCAAACATCCCAGGGTCCTCAGGACTTGAAAAATTGCAGCCATTTTGTTTTTTCAACCTCGAAGCTCGGGCGCCTGTACTGTTTTAATTATTGCTATCGATGATTGCTATCGATGTAGACGTCCTAGGAAGCCGAAATATGTCTCATTTCAAAGCTAACAATGTAGGTAATCAATTAATGATAAGTTTTATTTAATATCTTTTTCATAGAAGACCAAAAACGGATTTAAAAAACAAAATTCAGTATTTTTTCATTGAATTTTCTTAGTTTAGTGCCTTTTACATGAAAACTAACCCGTCAAACTACTTTTTTTGTTGTCTTATCATAAAACAGGCTATCACCTTATTAATTAATGTTACATCAAAGTTATAAGTAAGGTAGTTTAGAAGATTTTTTGATAAATATCATCGGTGTCATAGTTACCCATAGGTATAGGGGTGGTAACTTTGACACACAACAAAATTGCAATTTTTTTATATATTTTGTCATTTTTAAAGACTTTTTATAATTTGACAATATGAAAACCAGCCCGAGAGCACTGATTAAATCATAACTTTTATCTTATAAGCGAAATAGCAAGAGTTTTTAAAGAAAATACATCGATGATGTATCAAAGTTACCCCGATTGACTGTACCTGTAAGAAACTCTAAATAGCCACGCCACACATACGAAATTATACTTACTTAATAGGCAAGATGTAGGTATAGGTTATGTAGCTACCTACACATCTTCTAGGGTGGGTGCGATGTATAAGGCTATTTATGTTTATAAAACAAAGCAGATTTACTTTAGTTAACAAATGGTATTTTAAGTATTTTTCCTCTCCTAATAATCAAGTAGCGGGTCGTTGTTTTTAGAGATCCATACCTATTTACGACAAGAGTCAATGATGCGTTACAGACTAAGCAGGATGAGGTTAGGTAATTTGTCTAATCCTAACGGGTGTTCAGTAACCATCACATATTATTCTCCTAAAAAAGCAAAGTTTACTACACTTTTACAAATAAGTTAGCAGTCCAAAACAATAAACAATAGTGAACTTGCAACCTTGCTAGAAACATTACACTAAGTAGGTAGGTATACCTACTTACATCTACTGAGAACTTAGCTTCTTGCTACGTTTACCTACTGTTACAAGCAGAACACAGAAACACGTGTAGGCGTGTAACAACATAGTCATGCGTTGCGAGTAATGGGCGGAGTAAGTCAAGTCAAGGCGAAAAGTCACCCCTCGGCTACCCAATCGCGAGTCCGCGCCCGCCCTACAGTCAAAAAGACACCTACTAATGTCAACGCACACCCCTCAAAAGTTTGACTTTTGTTGTTAGATGTTTTACGTGGTTTTACTTCGGCGTACAAAAACTTTTGTGTTAGTTACCCTTAAACTCGGATATAACAATAAATACCTAAGTAGTTTTTACATAAAACTACTTAGGTTTTAGGAGTGTTGGGACCCATTTTTCTAAAAGGAGATTCATCTACCTTCCTATAATTCGTAAGTACACAATACGATCATATTTAATCAAAGTACCTACAGTTACCTACTTACAAATAATACCTAACTTATTTTTTTGTGAAAAATAAGGGAGCTTTACTTTTTTGAAAATGTAGAGTTTACAAAACGATACACTTACTTGCAGAAGTTCCCACGTGGGCGCAAGCGGAGCCCCAAACGCATTAGACGGGGGCCGCAGTAAAGTAGGGTCGCCTTGCAGTTGCAATTGCTTGGCGCTCCACATAAGTTCCTAAAACAATGCAGCTTTATTGACCTACCTATCTACCAGAAAAAAGAAATAATTAAGTGAAATCTAAAAGTCTTTCATATTGGCTTTAAAATTAAAACTAATGGCCCTCATTGAAACTTTAAATTATTCACTCCCTTCAATCTTCTCTGACTTTTCTTACCTTTACCTCTAACTTCTTATTAAACGAACTGATTTTAATCATTCTTTTTATATTCGAAAGCTCACTCGTCGTGTAGTCCCATATAAATCTAAGCGACATCAGGCGAGTAGTTTTTGAGTTATCTGTGCTTGTCGATGTTGAAGTCAGTTTTTTTGTAGAAAGTTAGTTATCCAACATAAATTACTTCTTCTACTGTAACCGCCCAGTTTATTTGTTTAACTCCTATACTATAGGTACTTCGCGACTAACCTGGCACTTATCACTGGACATGAGCATGTGCAGCAGGCCGGGCGGCGGCGGCGGGAGGAAGGTGTCGGTGATGAGCGGCAGCGGGCTGACGGCTCCCTGGCCGCCCGCGCCGCTGGACCCAGCCGAGGATGTGGCGCTCAGCGGCGCTGTCTCTGATATACTCGTCATGCTGAACTGTTAATAGAAAAATATATCTTAAATACAAAGATCTAATAATAACTATTGGATTCAAATCAGCACTCGAAAAATGTTCCCATCGAAAGAGCGCTCAATTCGAAATTTGCGCGAATACAACTTTAAGGTGTCAGGGCTTAAACTACACTAACGTATTTTTATTTCATCACAAAAAACTGTAAGCTCAAAATACATAGAGCACTTATAAATAGGCATAGAATAAATTAAAGACAGAAATTCTTTACATTGTTCTTCTTTACCTTCCTCTTATTAAGCAAAGATGGAACCTATGTGCCTAAAATATAGTTACAATACAAATATTTTAAAAAAGTCAGGCTGATTGGGAGTATACTGAAGTTGGGAGAATGTTAATGCATAAAAAGAAATGCCGAAAAAGTATTTAATTAAGGGGTTCGAGATTTCCATAAGAATGCAAACATTTAACAACGATATATTTTACCCTCCTAATTACAGGCGGAGTGACAATCGAACGAAAGGCATTTTAAATCGTAGACAAGGATGGCAACAATGAGAAAATAACAATTACCCAGTTTAACTAAATGCTGTTAATAATTGCTGCTCTTGAAAATCAATTAGTTAAGCTTTTGCATAATATAGAGTGAATTGTTTTTTTTTCTGAAATTAAAATATGAGAAAAAGGGATATCTTACCTGAAAGTTGAATGGTTGAGATAAGGTGGTATACGGCGAAGCTGGAGACAGCTTTAGGGGGTGAGGTTTGTGGGCGTGCGCGAGCGGCGGCGGCGGCAGGGAGCCCAGCGCGCCCGCGTGCAGCTTTGGCTTACGAGGTCCTCGCTCATGTTGCACCGCTGTAGGCATTAACAGGTATATTAGTCCAAATCTATTTTTTATCAAATCTAATTATACGACCGGTAAATACCGACGTTATTATTTGCGTTGTCTAAACAATTGCATCCACGCATTGCATTTTGTTGCTCTTTTATTTAGAGCTGACAAGTGTACACCACCACCTTCGCTTCATTCACTGTTAGAGAATGGCAACAGGCATTTGGTCAACTTTATAAAACTTGGGCTTAAGATGTTTACTGCATTGTCTCTATATTCATTCTCGCCATGTAAAGCATTGGCGAGGCCTTTGTTATTTTCATAGATGTCAGTGAACCATCAGGTGGTTCATGTATTCATTTAATGGCTATTCATATAAAAATATATTTGAACCACGCAGCAAAGCTAAGCGTAGACGAGCCACCTGATGGTATCTATGTAGTCACCATTGCAAATTCACTTATTAAAAATACCAAATGCCTTACTCATCAATATTTACCACCAAAATACCGTGGCTGTCTTTTTCCATCGAACTTAGTTTCCAAAAACAATGTTCACTTAAGTAGTAAATACACCGAATGACATATAGGTACTCCCGAAAATATATATGTATCAAAGTTAAATAAGTGTTAATTACAGAAACATTCCAAAAAGAACGCCGTCCAGCATATGCTGTTTTAAGTAGTCTACCGAAAAAGGTTAATTTTTATTTCGCAGTTGGAAAGCTTCCCCCAGAGCGTAGCTTCACGTTGAACATCGGATTATAGAGCCGTGAACCGCTTATTGCTACCGATCCTCAGTAAGCTGGGATCAACTCATCGGGGCTGTAACTTGCATTCAATGAATATGCTGTTCATATACCTACATGACGTGATAATATGATAATGATTCAGTTAGCTTTGACGTACGAGGAGACATCGTAGACTGGCGTAGACCTTTCGTAGCGGTTGACTGTGTATCACTAAAATATTAGGTATTTATTGATGTTTCTGTTATAGCAGCAACTAGTACAGTAGTAATTTATTAATTTTCAAAATGATGTTAATGACTCTACTTATCTCGAGGTCAAGGCAACTCATACTCAATACTCATGAGCTGAGACAATGGCGCCAGGCCCTTCCTTTGGAGGTCACAAGGGGGTTACGATAACAACCAGGACTGACGGCATTATGGGCCCTTAGAAGCACAGGAACGTCAAAGAAATATTATCTAATAAAATTCACCCTTTCAATTATATCGACCTTGCCATTATTATTTGACGCGGTGGTTCGCAACCGTCGGGTTATGCATATAAAAGCTCAATGTATGTAAGTAAGTAATATTTCTATTTATGGTATGGTTATGATTTGTGATGACCATGTAGTATTAATTCGTATTTGAAGCACGTATCTACTTGTTAAGGAGTTGAAAAAGTGACCGTAATTACCTACCTAAATGAAAGCTTTTGTAGAGATGAGTCATCTGGTTTGTTTGTTATCGTTAGATAGCAATCGATAAGCTATGTAAGAGACCTACGGGCTTAAAACCATCTAACTCTTGTGTTAGTGATTAATCCGTCATCCGAACTGCACTGGAATTGCTTGGTGGAGAAAACAGTCTTGGCATGTAGTGGACTTGCAGTATCATTTGCATATCGTATCATTTCAGACTTCAGCAGGTTCGTGTATCGGTTGAGAGTTGAGAGGTATCGAAATTGGATGTCGAAATGTTCGCTTATGTTTACTTTCGCTCTATCAGATACATACAGTCCTACGTCCTACATAACTTATACTGGGTTTCTGGAATATTTTCTCAAAATATTCCTTAAACTCAAATTTGGTCAATCACAAAGTACTTTTGCCGTTTCATAATAACTATTGCATACTTAAAGTGTTAAGTTGCATTTCTAAATCTAAATTTATAGAACACTTGTGCGGAGGCCACGAAACGGTCAAGCCATGCTGTTTGCCCAGGATGTGGGATTGTAGAGTTACCGTTTGTAGAGTGGAACTTGGCAAGATAGACATTTGGTCTTGTTGAAATCTGATATTTAAAAAACTATTTCACTATTATTGGTGGGATTTACTACCTACCTTTTCCGTTTATCTAGGAATCAAAACTCGAATTTCAACTGAAAACTTGAATCTGAATTTAAATACTTAGATAACTGCAATTTAAACATTGAAACCCTGAGTCGTATTCTCCTAAATTAACAAATAGTTTAATTGCGTACCTAATGTTTGAATCATTTGAGGCGTTTAGTAAGTACCTATACAAAATGTGTTAATACTATTCTGACATGAACAAATTTCGCATTTAGAGACTCTTTCAGAGACTTTTAGAGGCGCGAGCCCTAGATATTTTATCACTTGATACAATATCCTCAACTAGAGCGAAAACAAAAAGTAAAGCTTCGGCAGCATAGTGGTGATGTGCAGGGCTGTAATGACGTCACGCAATCAGCTTACCGAGGCGATGCATGGGAATGCGGCCATTGTGCCCGCACATGTCGCCCGCACACGCCCGTTCCCGCGCCCGCGAACCGAGGCTTAGCGACGTGAATAGCGCCGGACGGTGCGTTAGCAGCTTAAATGCAGCACTAAAGGGGTAAGGCTCTGAACCTAGCGAATATTTAGTTAATTATTTAGATTGTTCGCTCGTTAAGTATCCGCTCGTGGACTCGTAGAGCGTGTCTAAAATATAATAAGGTTGGGTATTTTGTATTATTTTCTCTTCTATTAATTTAATTTGCACATGTTTTCAGGTAGCGAAGTTGATTGCTTGAATGGTCCTGAAATAAAAGATGTTTGTCTCAAGTTAATCAATTAATTTTGGCGAATATACTCGTACTCGTAAGTTACTATGTACCCTCCTAAGGTTATCATTTAAAATTGTAAAGGACCGAAAGATAAAAGCTAAATATTATAAAATTATCAGACTCTTAAAAAGTAGTTTCTTTAATAAGAAATTCTTTAATAAGTCTTTAATAAGAAATTGTTTCAGATAGATTCGAAGTAATAGGTCAACTTTTTTGAGATGGCATTGTATATACCATATACTTCTCAAATGTCTCACGAGAACAGTTTAATTTTTATTATAAGTACCTATAGACTAGTAAACCCACCTTTGCCTTGTCTCGGGAAGCTTATTCCTTATACCTAATATATAAATAAAAAATACCAACGTACTACCATAATTAAATTAATATCTCAGGTAATAAACGACGTATTACATTAGTAATTACTAATTACGTGATGAGCCTATTAATACTTCTTAAACAAAAAACATTAATGATTTACTATTTACCAAAAGCTTTTAACAATTTCTACTGTAGTAGGATGGTTTCTATAAACAGCTTTTAAGATACCTACACACTGTGTGCTTTTTATACATATAAATAAAATGGGCCCTAAGTCTCCCTGCGTATCAAATAAAATCAATTGAAGCATGATGTTAACCTTTTGTTTATGGGGCGCGTGTAATCCCAAATAGAACACGTGCTTTTTTCTCGGCCTCGCTTCTGCCCTTAGGATCCTACCGTTGTTCAAAAAATTACATTATTACTAGTATACGTAGAGTCCGTTTCGTCATGCAATCTGAAACCGAAGGGGCGATCAAGCCAAGGGGTTTAGTTCCAGTATAACGCGGATAAGCGAGATTTTAATTACATGTAGGTGAAATGAAAAAAGTTTTAGTTGTGTTGACCGCATGGCTCAGTTGCTTAGTTTTGGTCATCTTGAATTTTTTAAAAAGCTCCAATTATCAACTGTCATAATATTTAACTTAGAATAAGTATAAATCAGTATTGCATGCTTAATTCATATTTTGTGTTAGTCGTTATTTCTAATTTATTAATTGCTCATAGAGCTCTTGTTACTTTGGCTGTGTTTGTGATGGTTTGCACCTTTCGTTGTATGTGTCTATAAAATACTATACCTTCAGATAAAAATTATAAAGTAACTACTTACTACCTACCTGTGGTACTACTGCATATCAAAATGATAAATGTGTAAAGTGACCAATTAATATCTACATTAATTTGATTACGACTTTACGAAATAACTTCATAGTAAACGGAATGTTGTTCTTAGATTGGGTTTGAGCTCTCCGCGTCGGAAGAGTTTTAGACTGCCTAGACGACAAGTTTTGGAAAAAAAGGTTACCGTTTATAGTTCCCTCGCTGTGTTTTTATGTGTAATGGATAGGTATTGTAAAGCCATATATGAACAACTTTTGCAAGGAAAGTGAGTTTTAAAATACATTATGTTGAGCAATAGGCTTTTTGAGCACTTGTAATATTTAATATACATAGGTAGGTACTGAGAAATTTAGTCCTTCAAGTGATACAAAAATCGCATATTCAAAAAGCTGCTTCAAATGCGCTCTGTGAATCACATTTGAAGCGTTTAAAAGGGAGATTTAACTTCAAACATCGATCTGCTTGGAACCCCGGTCTCGCTATAACGAATTGAAAGCAAACAAACGGTATTTTTCCAAGCTACCTATAGCTTTTACAAAAACCATGGTCACCTGTTAAATTTTGCCCCCAGCAGTCCCAGCATAGGCATGTTTACACTGACCGTTCCAATTGGTTAATGCAAAAAAGGTGAATGTCATGACATTTTGTTTTGTGAAGTTTAATATCTACATTCTTTTAGGTCTATGCGTTCCAAATCAACTAAAACTAGCCTTGCACGGCGAAGAAATATATACATCTTTACAGATATTTGGCGATGGATTTAATCTAAGTTTGCAAAACGCCATACGTTAGATGAAATTGTATGTAGAGTTAAATATTTTTTATATTGTAATTTATTGTTGGATAATAATTGTTATACAAAACATTGTTATCTATCCTACAATTTTATTAGGTATGGTAGATATACCTTACCTAGTACAGTAGTAATTATACATCGAACGAATATATTATGTCATTATAGGTTTTAAACCTATTAAATACATATACAAAAGAAATTGTTACACTCTTGCTCTTGTCAGCCGATCCTCATAATAAGGTTGCTTAACTATCGAAAACATTTAATGTCATCGATGTAGAGTTATATACCTACTTTCGAAGTGTTTGATGTAAAATATGATAACAGTCGGACCGGGATCGGGTGGTAAGCCGGCGGCGGTAGCTTCACGAGTGGGGTGTGATCAATAGCCTTCATAATCCTGCCGCTCACTGCCTGGCCGGAGAGGATTCACAAAGCTGAGTCTGAAGACTATCACAAAGGTTATTGACCGTATGTACACCAGCATAGTGGGTTTATGTTCAACTATCTATAGATACATACTAGATATAGATATAGAGAGCTAATTTCGTGAGTTATATCTTTAAATCTAATCTTAAAACTCTAGAACCACAGCGCTGAAAAATTTCTTCACCATTTGAAAGGTACGTAATTCCGAATTGTAATAGGCTAGGTATATCATGTGTAGAGTACATAATAATACATCAATTAGCATCAGTATCAACTCGTCACCAAGGCGAATTTAAGCATCTTAGGAACTTCTAAGGCGTTCACTGTGTGAACAATTAAAGATAGGTAGCTACATGAAAATAATAAATGTTGACATTATTCCTCATAAAAAGTCCTAAAAATTAGTCACCAAAGTTTACCATATTCATTACATAACGTAAATTTTTTGTATTTTATATTCTGGCCGTGTACAGAAGTGTTAAGGTAAGCGTTACTGAATTCCTAAGATCCAAGTAGTTAATAGGTACATCGTTTTGGAGCAAACAAGACCTAGCGAGAAGGTAGCCAGAGACGAGACGAGGCGAGGGTTTTGATTAATGACGCAATAATCCAGCGCTCGCTGGCAGCCCCGGGAGGTTCACGAAGCCGAATTGGTAGCCGGTCAGAAGGTTTATTGACCAAATAGACACAAGGCACGCCGACTTGTAGTCACTCGGTGCCTTTGTTCGGTAGTTTAGTACCTTGAAGAATCATTTCTGTTCTACCTAAACTAAGTTCCTATACTCGATACCATAGAATTCTATGATACATTCTAAGTTATTCTCTTTGGAGTGATGGTGCAAAAAATTACAATCGCAATCGTAATCACAATCAAATTCTCTACAATAAAGATGTTTTAGTTCAATGCAAAATATGCTTGACAAACCATCTTGTTTCCAAAATTATGTAACGGTAAGTACCTACCTCATATTTATGAACATAGAAACGCTCAGATACCATTATGTAGGCAATTTTAAAGACTATAGTCATAGAAGTAAAAAACGATTTATTAAAAAAAATCTCACCCTTTATAACCTTAGCAATCTTATTACGTACCTAATCACACAGAAAAGTTCCTCATTGTTCAGTTAAGACGTCGGAATCGTAATTCAAAGAGCATGACTTGGAAAACATCGATGACTGTTACCATAAAAGGTGGAACTCGCTTTTATGCCTTACAACGTAACTTCGATAATAATACTATTTTGCCACTCATGCTATGCATTATATACGTGTTTTCAATGTTACGATTTACTATAGGTATAGAAAAGGAACTAAATTTAACTTCAATCTGTTAAAGACCTATCATATTCTAGCTACATAATTATGTGATAACTTTAAAAAATATGATATTCCTCGTTCGCAGACAGTATCGAGTACCTAGTCAATCTCATACTGGTTTATAAAAGTAATTCTCGTTAAATTGCTCAAAAATAAGGTACTCAAAAATAACCTACTTTAAATACTCAATTAACCTTCCGACCGATTGTTTTCCAGGTTGATAAAATCGATGAGAGTTTGCTATGTTTATATTATTACGGTTCCACAGATGCGCATCAAAATCATCGCGTGGAAAATATCCGGTGAGAGAACGACCCCACGTCCCGACATTCGTTCCGACGTTAATTCCAGCCGCATTTGTTCCATTACATTTCCGACACAAAGTAGATACGCGTTTGCCGAATTGACTAGGTGGATGCGACCAGGCGAACCTAGAACGAGGGGGATGAGGCGAGCCGAGCACCTGAGAGGAACAGGGAGCGACGATCAAAAGTGAGAAAGATGTATTCAGAAGTGAAATAGTCTGCTGGCTGAGCACATCATCATTAACGAGCCAGAGAGGGCGGAGGGCAGCGAAGAGGCAGAGGGGGTCGCGTCAGGTGGGCGAGCTCCCACGACACGTCTCACCTGCGGGCGAAATTACTCCTTACCGCTATCGGCGCCAAAGATCACATTTCTTTAAAACTCCTAAGCCAGGACTACAGACCACGGAAAATATTTTCGAGTGCACGGACATAAATATGAAAAATCCCCAGGTTTTTCATACACCTTCCGTCCTGTAAACCGAAGCTCGCAAGCATTAAATCGACTATGGAGGTTTTAGAAACACCGATTTAAGTAGGTACTTGCAATGAACTTATAAAGTTATGTCTAAATGTAAGTAGCTACCTCTGAAACAAGCGAAATTAGAGCTAAGGTTTTTATTAGTTACCTACTTCGTCACTGTTTTAGGTAATGTCATTATAAGTATTTAACCAAGGATAAACACTTACAAAGTTTAAGTAAAAGACAAAGTGACGACCTATTAAATTTGCGAAAAGTGCCGCGAACATCTGAATTTCATTTCTTCAAAAAGTTGACGCGATAACCAGCAGCGGTTTCTGAACGGGGGTTGTTCACGAACTGAAACTGAAGTTGGGAGTGCAGTGCTTTATTCCCTCACTATAAATAACTTTGTTCTGTATAACATCGCCGAGTTTGCCAACTAACTTCTGATATTGATGCCACCTAACGGATCTTAACGACCCGCTGTACAGCTTAAACTTATCTCTGTGGCTGATAATGAAAGCGGTATTTGTAAGAGTAGGTACACCTTCTATGGATGTTAATAAATACTTATTTGATGCATCACTGCAGTGTCTATCATAAAGGTGACCTGAGGGATCCTATCCTATACAATAAATTCGTATTTATTATTTATCATAACTTTAATTTCTTACACACGTAATCTTCCCCTAGGTAATCGACCTCTCAACTTGATAGCCTGAATACAAATTACAGACCTACGTCTGTCCTTATTGGGAATCGAACGTCAGACTCGTCATTTGAAAAAGTTTTGCATATTCAGTGTTATTTTAGTTATAATGATAATTTCGGAATTAGCTTGATAACCAGTTAAAACAATTTGCCCTTCCCTGTCCCGATTGATTAAGTGTGATGTAGGTAATTAAAATCAATCCGAACGGTGAGCCAGCTGTATCAAAAATTAATGAGATATAATTTCACAGCCGACATTAAAGTGAAATTAAATGTGTGAGGTTCTCTGTCGAGGGGAAGGGTCACATCATTCATGTCCAGAAATACACAATATTTACGATATTTGAGAGGACACCGGCAAAGCGTTGAATAAATCACATAATCGGATCGAAACGAAACCATATCGCTTTTATTCTTGCCCCCGTTTGAGTGATATAGAGTACAATGTCGAGACAGTACAGTGTCCTCATTGTAGACATATTTATAGACGTTTTTGTTAAAGGCTAAAAATATTTAACTAAAATTAAAAACTGAACTTTTCAGATTGAGAAGGAACATGCATTCAAGGTTGTAATCGACTCTACTAAATAATTTTACTTCTATGTTTCTGTAATTAAGTATAAATTGTTAATGTAAGTAAATGTTAATTTAACACTAAGAAATAAAACTGGTTTACGTTTATTCTTGAAGGTTTTCGTTGAAAACGTATATAACACTTGATATAGAAGAGAGTAAACTTATTTAACTTAACAACTACACCTTTTCCAACCTTCGATTCCTCCAAACTCCTAAGAATCCAAACAATATTTACCCAATATAAAACTAAGTGCTAAACACTTATAAAATAATGAACTAATTTAAGTGTAATTATGGTTCCGCAAGCGTTACTAATTTCCCTATAAAGGTACAATAGTGCACCCTCGTTCGCTCCCCTCGCGCCATGGTCAGGAGAGCAATAGGTGTTGAACACGTGTTGATGATCCTAAACACAACTCAGGAGCTGCGATCTATTCAATTCTCCACGGTGCGTTGGGCGTGACACGCAATGGCGGTTTTGCGTTGATGAGCAATAAAATTTTCTAGGGGATCCCATAATCGCTCCATAAATACGCTATGGACAAATGTTTCTTTTTATGATTGTGTTTTATTAAATCCACTCGACGTAAGTTAGGAAAAAATATCTTTCATTTCATTTTGGTGGTGACCAATTATATTTTGAAGATTGGATAAATTAGAGGTTAATGCGTTTAATGTGTAAAAGAATGGGTGAATGCATCACGAATAACAACAATGACTTTAACGATGCGTTATGCTAAAATGGGTTTAAAATTTCAGAAAGGGTTCCTAATAAGGTAGCAGTAAATAATGTTTGACAATTAATATTGTATTGTGGTAGAGCCACGACTCTCGAAATCACGTCAGAACACGTAAATATTTACTTCTGTTCTCCCATAAATTTAACTCTAGTAAGTTACGGCTCTAAAACCTCATGCCCAAAAACTTTTTTGATTTATTTGAACCTTGTAAATTGTTACCTGATACTATCTATTTAAGTCTTGGAAAATACATTACTTCATATTAATCAACCGTTATTCCTACAAAACATGAACGATAAAATGGATAGGCACGTTGATTCATTACAATTTGAATTTTCTTTTTAACAAAACGACAAAAAGGTGAGCCGCCGTCGAATCCGAATATTGCGCTCAAACCGTTAAATTAAAAATAAATATTGTGAAACGTCAGTATGTTACCGTTGGGCGGTGGAAAATACTGTCCTTTTTTTAAAACGTCGGAATGGCCGATGTCGATTCACAAGGGCGATATGGGGTAAGGTGAATCTTTTTGTGAAGTGGAGAGAATTAATTTAACCCGCTGCGGGGTAACACGACGTGGCGTAATTGAAAAGTTTGCCCCTTGTAGGTCGACGACTGCTGCTACGCGCAACCTCCGCGTCGTCGTCGTTCGCGTCTCGTAGGTACGCATCTTTGAAACTCTGTTTTTTAATTACTTATTATAATTTATAGCATTCGGTTACACTTTTTAGAGGTTGACATAAAATAAGGAAGTTAAGAGATAGTATTAAAATTAGTTAAGAGTTTAACTTACTCTTCAAGGTTAGCAACACATCTGTGACACATCTGTTAGAACAATAAGTACTTCCTCTTACTAACAAATAGTTACAGGATTATCACTAACAGACGCTGGGGTCTGGGTCTGAAAATTATTTACGAACTAACGTTTAAAACAGTTTACTAACTGACTAATAATTCTTAGTAGGTACATGTCATGGGCGGCAGCGGAAGGGTAGTGCTGCATGCTCGTTTAGTATCAAAGTAAAACTTATAACCACGCAGGTTCGTAATAAATATTGTGAATTTAAGTACTTTTTTATGGAATTAAAATAGCAAACACATAGGCAACATCACCTTCCGCTGTCGCCCATGACAACTGTGACCGACCCAGAAAAACTTTGCTACCCTTGAGGACTGAGATGGTCGCTTCTAAAAAAAGTGTAACATGCTCCACGCCTTTCTATCCGGAACACGAGTGCTATTAAAGCAATTATTAGATACGGCGGTAGAAATGGTACTAAGTACCGAGGCGGGTGGTGGTACTTCCCCGGGTGACTTCTAGGTTCTTCTTACCATCTATTAAAAAAGCATAAGTAGCAAAATTTCATTTCATGAGGTCCATTGTATTACGAGTATAAAGAAGGTGTACTTGTACTCGTACATGAGATAGCCGTAGACCCTACGGCGAGGCGTGGGGAAACCCAGTGTTAAATCAAAAAGACATGGGACAATGAAGTTTCAAGGGATGTTTATTTCATTTGCGGTTTTACGACAATAGTTTTAGAATGTTGAATATTGCAACGGTAAATATGTATAGAACTGTTGAAATGACGATGAATCAAGATAGCAATATTGATCCGATACAGCTTAAATTCCGGTTAATCCTCAAAGGTTTAGGAGAAAGGTGGCATATTGAATTTACCTTCTCGAGGTGTACCTACTTATACATATTTTGCTTTTATATTTGCTGTTCAAAGTATTTTTAAAAAGTATTTGTTACATAAGTATTTTGGTTTATATTTTTAAGAGTTCCAGTAATTTTCAAACAAACCTTAAATAGAGACAAGGAAATGTGGCGGAACCATTAGGTATATGTACGGAATCAAAGTAAAGAAAGGAATCCATGACGTCACATGTTATACACATATTTAACGTTCCATAATTTTTTACTATAATGTGATAAACATAATTATGTATGTACATTTAAAAAACCAAATCTTACTATAGAGAGGTTTTCGTTATGCGCAAGGGAAATTTTTTTTAAGTTCTTCTACTGGTTCGACTAAACGTTGGAAGAGTTAAAAAGTATTCTTACTGCCAACAATTCATTTCTAATACTGAAAAAGCGACTGATTAACTTCGATAAAGTAGGAAAGAACATTTGAGGAAAAGCTTTTTGATAAAGACCCTTTAACTTTCTTCACGAATATTAAGAAGTGTGAACAATTTCGAGCAAGCCTAGCCCGCTCGACGCATCATCGATTTTTAATTAATTTTATAAAGTTAAATTGGGGATTACGTTCATTTTGATCGTGCCAAAGGCAAACGTACCAACCGAAAAGATTATTTTCAATGTGCCTAAATAAATTTTACAGTCAATACAGGACGAAGATTACAGTTTTGATTAAAACAATGAGCCTTATTTCAAACAGTAGAAGCACATTACTGGGACATATACCTTCCCAGTTATGTGCTACTAGTAACATTAATTCATAAAAATTGTAGTAAGTGTAGATCGGCAATTGTATCACTTGGACGAAACCAAAAATGTTTCGCCCGCTGTCAATGTCACCGCCGAGCGCGACGGCTTCCTGGTGTTTTTTTTATATCTAGAGGAGTCACATCCAGGTACCGCACAAGTAACCATCACTAATTAAGACTACAAAGGACGTTATTCCACACAGAAATGTAAAAACTAAATTAAGTATTTTGAGAAAATTGAGGAACAATTTTTGACAAGTGCCCGCTAAGCCCGCTATGCCGTCTAAAAATTGGTTTCGTCTACCTATCTCGCTCTGCCATACGTGTATCATAAATATGTTTTGCTCTTTCGCATTTCCAATCTATCTAAACGTCAGTGTATGCTACATCTATGAGTAACACATAGTCTTCATGGTGGCATAACAGGCGCGGCAACGACCAGTATGGCGCATGGGGCAATGGTGACTATACTGGATTGACATTCTGAGGGTGTTAGGTTCGATTCCCAACGAGGCAGATATTTATGTTTAAATGTTGACAACTTTTTCTGATCACGGTTTGGATGTGTTCCCCTGTCTTTTTGTAGTCCATGGCACCCACAATAAAAAGATTATAGTTATAAAGAATATAGTGCAGATTCTATACTTTAAATACTTTTGTCCATTTTAAATGAAAAAAATGAAATTTAATAAATCTAAAATAGCATTTGCAAATTAAATGGAACATACCCGATATGTACATAAGAAATTTTTATTTTATTTTATTTTATTTATTTTCGGACTACCAACAGAAAGTACACAACATAAGTTAATAATAACTGTTACATGTGTGCCTTTCTACTTATAGGCAATCACGACTTACAAGAATAACTTAAGCCTATTTACAATTGAATAAACAATATATTTTATAATGCTGGCCAGGAATAAAGAGAGGATCAAGAAAAAAATGTGGTAAATATGTACAACCATGAAGGAAGACAGCAGAAATAAATAAGTGGGTTACATTAGCGGGGAATAAAATGAGGTCTATACCCAGCGCTGTAAAATTACTCGTCTATGCGAGGCAAAGACGAAAAATGTGTTTAGCAGCCTTTTTGTATCCCAAATGCCGACAATCAAACCAAATTGATCATATGATTGTAAATGGTCATCGTCAAACCTGCCATCGACATCAATAACACAAAGTCATCGCCGATGCGGATCCAGCTATAATAGGAAAGAAGGAATAGGAAGAAAAGAAAGTATTTGTAGTTAACTAGGTACATACCCAGAATGCCATACGAGTGTCTCTTGGTAGCTAACTTAAACTAGCCAGCCGGCCTTTAGAGCTACTATCAAGCAGGGTTCGGCTTTCGTCGCCTCTTAAGATATCCTAGTCTACCATTATGGAATTGAGATTAGAATAATGGGGCGGCCCATTACAATTTATCTATGTTTGTTCCAATGTGGTGATCTGGAGATCAAACGAGTGAGCCAACTTTGACGATTATTATATCAATCGATTGGCATTATCTTTTATGTAAAGCTGAAGGCATAACAGTAGACTGATAATCACAATCAATATTATGGTGAAAAATAGAAGCTACAATACGAAAACTTCAAGTTGACGTCCTATGTACATTTTTGGTTTATATCAAATTACCATTTAGGATTCACAACATGTTAAAGTTGTTAACAATTTGTAATTAGGTTTTTAGTTTAACCATAGATGAAGAATTCCGTCCATGCTTGTCGTATCCGTTGTATGTCTTGCTAGTTCTAAAGTTAGGTTATATTTACTGAAGAGCGTTGACCAAGTACAAGTCCCGTGTTTGTTGACTCTCGAAGAGGCGACATAGTTGGTGGGAGCCTTCTTGTTTACCCTTCAATATTGGAGTTAGCTAATTGGCTCCTCGTCCTACGTAACGTAGGTATGTCTACAACAAATTTTGTCCAGTGCATTATACATAAATCTCTTGTGTTTTCGGGTTCAGTAAACTTCTCATAACTTTGCAACATCTTCAGGGGTTACCTAACTAAATGGCAGTTTCACACTTCCCTTTAATTTACCCATTTTAACTATTTCCTACGATTAAATATTAAATATCTAGCTTTGAAACGAAATAAAGCTTGCAATTTAATTTGAAAAATTTGTGACATAATATGACTTTTTATCATCCTATCGATTTTTGTTTCCTTATTACATTGAATTCACATCAGCTACCGAATCACCACAAAATCACACAACCCTTTTCACAGCGTGAAGGAATACACCCTTGAACACGGAGAACTGAGATTACAAAAAAACAGGTACTTAATAACAAACACAACGCATGGAAAATTAGAAATTGATTTGACCCCAGGACCCTTGTGCCAGAGGATAATGGTCAAACCACAAGGCAATCATGCTTCATAGCAGTAGGTATCATCATCATCATCTCAACCCATCATGGCCCACTATTGAGCACGGGTCTCTTCTCAGAATGAGAAGGTTAAGGCCATAGGTCCACCACGCTGGCCAAGTGCGGATTGGCGGACTTCATACACCTTTGAGTTTTGCGAACTCCCCGGCATGCAGGTTTCCTCACGATGTTTTCCTTCACCGTTTGGAGCAAGTGCTTAAAACGCACATAACCCCGAAAAGTCAGAGGGGCGTGCCCTGGGATTCGAACCCGGACCCTCCGAATAGGAGGCGGAGTTCTAAACAACTAGGCTATCACCGCTACTTAGCAGTAGGTAGGTATAATAAAAAATATGATTTTACATTAATACTACCTACCTATACCTATTGAAGAAATAAGAAAATAAAACTAGAATTTAAACAACACTAAAATGACTCGCTTTTTAATGTCGTTCAAAATGTGGGAACTGGGATCAGATGTGAAGCGCCACCTTTCGAATATAAAAGAATTATCAAAATCGGTTTTCCCAGTGCAAAATAATGAGGTGACACAAGAAAAAAAAAGTCAAGTTAAGAATCTTTATTTGAAATCGTTTAATACAGCGAATAACAATTCATTTGAACATTTTTTATCAATCACAGTATAATAATCAATGAAATTGTAAAATCTACGTTCCTGAATATTTAATCGGTGGGAACGCGGCACGCTCCCCCGGTTGTGAAACCCTGAGACTCTATCTTTGTTGACTAATGGAATTAATCTATTATTCTACCGTTGCGGCTGGTAAGCGACCTAGTCGAAGTGAAATTGGACGAATTATATATGAATCGAGTTTCAATCTCCCGGCTTTCAGTTCAGGCCGTAATTACCTACTCCCTATCTTCATAGTAAGCTATAGGTACGTCAGATCTGTATTGTATTGTGAAAAATTTGGTGCGTACAAAATACGGATTTTGAGTTTGTAGTAATCTAGATATATTATTATTAATTCTACGCACTCACAGTCCCCTATCTAGTATTTCCTGAGTCGTAGATGCAGTTGTCAACACACAAGAAATTGGAACACAACTCAAGAATAGTAATTTGATTTTACTAGTCTTTCAGCTAGGAATCAAACGCAGGACCTTTCGAATGGCGATCCCGCATGGTAGTTAACTATTACGTCACACGAGTCGATAACGTACGTGAGTGGAAGTAGAAACCTGGTAGAAACAATTTTTTGATAATTTAATTTATGTAGGTCTTCATATCAGTAAGTCCAAGGCTGGGAAATCTCATTTGAATTTGAAAGTAGCACAATTCTGACTCAACCCTATATAAGCACATGACCCAGAATCCGAGTTGCTCCTAAGTCTAATTAAGTAAAATTCGCTAAATAATTGAATATTCATAAAGTCCCATGTCGGTGCAAGTTGGGTGCTACCTCTCGTCATGTGAGAAAGCCCAGAGTATTATGAAGAGCTGTGTGTGTGTGTGTTACTGCAGGGTTGTCAATTGATAATTTAGTTAAAGCTTTTAATTTGTTTCGATGTTAACATAATGATTTGTTTTGATTTATTGAATTTCCTAACTAATAATATACCTACTAATAATACCAATAATAAGAGATTTAAAAAAAAGATTTAAGTATACTTTGTTACGAATATTTTTTATTCCATACAAAAACTGAGCGACATTTGAAGGGTAGCTTTTGAGTTATTCCTACTTAATGATTTTGAAGTCGGTTATTATTTTAAAGTTAGGTAGTTGTGGCTAAACTTCGATGTCTCTGTTCTCTTTGTAAATTTAGTCTACAGCGCTATCTTCCAGTTATTAACTATAGATCTTAGGGATCATATTTACATCATCATTGCAATCAATGAAATTGAATCAATAAACTATTTGGATCATCTAAACAACTCACAAAATTCTTTATCTTCTTGACCACTTGCCTTTCAAGTTTAGCTTTGGTGTAAACACACCAAGCACATACCATTTTTCTTGCGATTCACAGAAATCCACCAGTTTAGATGTTCAGTGACATGTACATGGTCAGCCAAATTTGTACATATAGGACAGTGTGTATGTTAGTGTGTGTGTGTGTCTGAGTAGACTGGAGTTTAGTAATAGCAACCCTGCGACAAAGCCACAGCCGTCCTAAACGAACGCGAGAGTCGCGGTCGCGGTCGCACAGGTGCGGGCCCTGAATTTAGTATCACTTTATGGCGCGTCCGGATTACCTTCACTTGTTTACGCTCGTGCCTAATTATGCCGCCTCACGTAACAACATTTACAGGCTTCACCGTACACCGCATATTAAAATATTGTTAACATTAAATTTACGTACATTTTACAATAAATAATTTATATTCTCAAATTGTTACAGTCGGAATTGAATTAAATAATATGCATGTAAAGGATGCAATTGTTAACTACGATGCAAAGGCTGCTTTGTATACATTGTACTTATAAAATTTTATATACCCAAACTTAATTCAGGTTATCGAAGTTGTCCAGCGTATAGATAGGTACGTACCTATTTTAAATAGGTAGGTAAGTGCATACATATACACATAATATCTACTCCATACACACCTACATATTATACACATTTCGAACATGAACAATAGGAGCTAGGAGCACGGCATCTCTCCAGACATGATCTAGCCGGGCGAGATTTTGCTGTGCTAAAACTATATCGGTATTTGGTAGAGACGCTACTCACTAAACGTGGAGTCCGGGGTCGATTCCCGGCCGGGGCAGATTTATGAGACAGTTAAATGTTTTTTTTCGCGTCATGGTTGTATGTGTTAGGGATGTCTTACTTGTGTTGGCAATACCACCCGCGAAACTGGGAAGCCTAGTACTGAGGTACGAATGTTTTACCGTTTTCCGTAACTTTTAATAATTTAGTAATTAATGTCATAAAATTTTATAAGATAACAAATCGATCCTACAAATAGAATCAAATCGAAATGAGAGTAAACAATTCACGAGAAAAGTAGTAGGTACAGGATTAGATATCGAATTCTGCGAGCGTGGCTTTTCTTTTCAGGATAGATATTTACATTTTTCTACGTAGATCTCGCTGGAAAGTTTGGGCACCATTTTGTGCTGGCTGGATTACCTTCGTGTGTTTGTGTTTACCGCGCCTAATTATACGCCCTCACGGCAGTTCTCGCCGCAGACTTGCCGTGTTGATAACGTAACTTTAATGGGATGCATACCTACTTACTACGCAAATAAGCGTTTACATTTCATTACTGAGAAAGAAAACAAATGCAGTCCGTCTGTCTAATCCCCAGGTTTTAGCAGCTAGCCCATGCATTACGAGTAGATATCACACTATAGATTCTTGATATGGTGTACAATAAAATAAAGCTCATTACAATTTAAAAACACTGTATCACGATTGAAGAGGCCAGGAGGAGGGAAGCATCATATTACCTATACTCTACGAGAGAGTATAGTACCTACCTTATATTCCGGGTTTCTATATAAAAATGTAGAGATATTTTTATAGATAAGGTTGAACGATTTTCTTCCTTTACAATAAATAATTGAAAGTAGTTCTACAAGTCGCCTGCAACATTACCTACTAAAGTAGAGTTGAGCATCATTCATGTACTTGTGCAAGTCTCTAAAAATAAAGATCGATTACTATGTGTAGATTGTCCTTTACTAGGAGGATAATAAATAAAATGATAAAGGCCGTCAGCACACAACAATATTGTGTAGTTGTATTGTGAAAATCGAGATAACGTAATGACAGATAGCATCGAGAATTGCGGTGAAAATTGAACTGGCCGCGGGCATACGGTAGTTTTATTTTACTCAATATTTCAGTGAACGAGCCGTGGACAATACAACCTGCTGTGAATTTGATGGATATACACAAAGCAATCAAACTGTATACAGAAAACTATCCTCTGGCTCTGAATAGTTCTGCCTTTGTTACGCGCAAATGTCCGACAGAATTTTGTCCTCTGAAATTCATGATACTGTCGAAACGCAGAACAAATATTTTTAGAACCACCACTGATTCAAAAAAGTGTTTTACTTGTTAGGGTTATTGTCGAAATAATAGGTATATCCGTGTATCGTGAAAATCGCTGTAAATTCGATAAGAAAAATCTACCAATTCTTAAGAAATCTTAAGTACACTTATATCAAAGGCTTGTAAGGGAATATAAACGGTATTATTATATTTTCTATTGAACAAAACTTTTTGTTTGTAATAATGATCAGTTATTTCTTTCATGGGGGTCCAAAAAACAAAGAAACGCTTCTAGAAAAGATAGAGCCGCACGTTTCGTGTGGCTCGTCTTGGCAGGGGAACTCCCGTACCCCCAGATCACTGTCACTATTAAAGATATAATATGTTACTAATACACTAATACCTAAAACGAACGTGAGATTCACTTTACGCTATTGTCGAAGAGTTTCCATGACAGGCGCCATCGACTTTAGTTCTAGTTTAGTAGTAGTTTCTACTTCATTCTTAGGCACTTCTCACACAACGCTATTCATGAGATACGCTACTGCAACGCTACCCAAAATTAGTATGTATTTGACACTATGTACCGACAGGACGATGCGTCTTCTGTCAGTTAAAAGTTAGCGTAATGTGAGAAGTGCCTTAGACGACACTCGACACACTAAGAAGTGTTAATAATTTACTAGAATCTCCCATACACTTCATCGAGCTATGGTAATAGGTAGGCTTTAGACATCGATCTTAGACTCACCATCTTTATTCATGTTGGCCTGAAAGCACTTGGCGAGCCTGCAGGCGCGGCACTGGTTGCGGTGCGTCTTGTCCACGGGACACCGCCCCTTCATCTCGCCCCCCGCCTTGCATGTGTACACGCGGTTCCTATGGATCGATCGCTTGAAGAACCCCGAACAACCTGGATACAATAAGAAAGTTTCAAAGTTCGGAGTAATAACGTACGCAAGGCAGCGCTTACGCTAGACTAGAAGTGCTAACGTAAAATTTATTAAACCGTAAAAAAATCACATTTATGGGTCAATTTCAACAGGTCCATAAAAATTCTCATATCCGTGGACTTTTTTATCCTAAAGATTTTTAAAGAAAATTTTGGCGTTTTTTATTGTTCTTGATAATATATGTATCCTTGCTTAATATCTAGCCGATAACTTAAAAAACTAACGAGATATCAAGACTTAAAATTTCGTTCCATGGTGATGAAACATGCGTGCACGGCAATGAAAAAAGGATCCACGGTAATGAAATAACTGTGCCACGGGAGTGAACACATCCACGGAAATAAAAATCCATTTTAAATATAATACTCATATTATATTTACATACAATACAATTCATATGAACCTGTCTCCGATAGGGAAAGGCATACCCTGACTGTTTCTCTTCATCTGATCCTATACCTAAATTTCTCCCATATCATACCAAAAACAATGGATTGGTTTCACCCAGACTTTGTGTATGGGAGTACCTAAGATTAAAATAGATATTACAAAAGAAGAATGGGAGTAGAATAAGGAAAGAAAAACTGTAGTGCTGAGGTCTTTAAGTAGTGTTGCGAGTGTAACTCAACAATCTTTATTTACTTATTCTACTCTCATTCATTTTTTATAATACCTCCTTGCACAAATTTCATTCTCATACAAGTGGTGGAATCAAGATTTTATGAACAGCAGTTTTGATTCCTTTTAGACAAATTCTTGCTGCTCATTACAAAATAAAGGGCCTCATACACTTGATTCTCAATTTTTAATATACTCCTAATATTCTTCTCGTATTGGCTTCTGGTTGGTTCCCTAACTACATCCACTGTGATTATGTCTTAATATCATAAATTATGTGAAACTAAATGACTATTTGTCTTAATTAATACCTCTTGATTAAGCATTCGATAGAATGCCATTTCTGTTATGTTTATTTGTGAAGTGTTTATTACTTCGAATAACTAATAGATTTTTTGTTACTTTATATTTAAACCTTGGTTCTCATCGCCATGCTTTCATTTCCGTGGTTTCCGTGTCAAAATTTGATATGGAAATGAAAAAAAGACACGGCAATGAAAAATAATTTCATTCACTTGAGTTTCATTGCTTGTGTTTCATTTCTATGGTTTATGTTTTCATCGCCGTGCACAGTGTGTTTTTGACTCTCAAAATCAGACATTCCCTTTTTACCCGACTGCGTCAGAAGGAGGGCAATGTCTTTTAAATTGTATGTATGAACGTGTTGTATGTGTGTATAAATGTTGTTTGTATAAATGTTTGCATCATTATAATATATTAACTATAGATTCAGTTGATCGATCTATGGATAAAAATATTAATCTTTTATGACACGTAAATGTACAAATCAAATATCTATGTCTTTCTTATAGTAATACAATTACTAAATAACAAAAATTTGTATTAATTACCTAAATAAGTATTAATTTTATTCATATCGAGAGTCCGCTACTTCGTATGCGTAGGAGATTTTCCTGCGCAAAATTCACTACACCTACTTACCTATTAGTGAAAATCGCTCCCAAATTGGTTAATTCGTTCTTAAGAGAAGCGCGTACAAAACCAAGAGAGAAACCTCCATAAAGCCGTCCAGCTATGTTTTTCTCATACATAATCTTCCATGTACAGACCGCTGATCCTACTTCCTTCCTTCCTACTATCCTACTTCCTACTAATATTATAAATGCGAAAGTTTGTAAGGATGTATGTGAGTGAGTGAGTGTGTGTGTGGGTTTGTTACTCTTTCACGCAAAACTACTGAACGGATTTTCATAAAACTTTGCAGTAACATAGCTTAGAAATCAGAATAACATAATTTGTTAAAATTTATAGAGATTTTTGAAAGGACTGGTTCCCCGAAGCGAAGCGAGGGCGGATTTACTAGTTTTATATATGCATAGACATAGATGGTTGATTGAATTTACTTCTTTGAACAATATTGTAGCATTGCATATAAATAGTGCAGCAATTTACCATCGCAGCTGTAGATGCCGTAGTGTTTTCCCGAGCTCCTGTCTCCGCACACGTTGCAGGGGATGTCGAGCAGGCGATCCCCTAAAAATAACAAAATACATGTTATTATCAAAGAAAAACACGAGGCGATTGACTAATTGCTTTCTCTCCTTTCTTTTGAAAATAGCCCTTTTGTACTATTTTAATGTTTACAATCTCGGTGTAGGTATTGAGTATGTTTTACAAATTGTAATAAGTAAGTAACTGCTAATAGCCTTAATGGTAGAGACCCTTCCTGTGAAGCAAGGTGTTACGAGTTCGATTCCCGGTAAGAGGATTTATTTATGTGATAGGTACTTGTTTGGTCTCGAAGCTGGAGATACCGAAGTGATATGTTATTTGCGGTGTCTATGCCACCTACGACACGGACTTATTAATATAAATGTTATTGCGGGGGTCGGTATTTAGGTACCTAAGGCACTTCTCACACAACGCTATTTATGAGTTACGCGACTGCAACGCAATCCAAATTTCTTATGTATCTGACACTTTTCATTGACACGAGTCGCATCGTAGACGCGTCACTGTCAGTGAAAAGTGTCAGATACATACGAATTTTGGATTGCGTTGCAGTCCTCGCAACTCTGTACTGTAATGTTTGTATTGTATGCCACTGTTTTCTTCTCTTAACATATTATTATATGATTTAATTATAACCAGCTTCCACCCGCGGCTTCGCTCGCGTTGAATTCGTTTATATCTCGTATCGAGGAAAGGTACATGCCAAATTTCAGCTTCTTGCATTCAGTAATTTCGGGTGTGCTTTGTTTTTACGTTTTCATCCCCTATTTCAGCCCCTTAGGGGTTGATTTTTAAAAAAAGATGCCTACACCTATATGTGCCTCATGTCTTCAACTATTTTCATTCCAAATTTTATTAAAATCAGGCCGGTGGATTAGCCGTGAAAGCGTCATAGAGAGTCTGACAGACAGATATTCACATTAATAATATTAGTACGGATTATTTTGACAATCTGTTTTATAATATGTATTATGTATTTTAGTCTCCTACGTTTTTGAATATTAAAGTTTTTATGCGAATAGATCCTTTGTGGTAAGTATAAAATGTTTATTAATTGACATTTCTAAACACCCACCAAAGAACTCTCCCTTGCCCAAAATGGATTAGTCAGATTACACCAATCTCGCTAATAACGTTGATGTTTTTGTTGCGTTTACAGAAACCTTCCCCTACAGCCCCTTTTCCTTGATGCTTCCAATAGAATTATGTTCCACCGAACCGAACATTTTTGATTTATAAAATTTACTTAGCAAAATTCTTTTGAAATATAATTACAAGTATTGGTGTAAGAAATTGTGAATGTAAGTGTAATCGTAGTTTTGAAAATATCATATTCTTAAAGAGCGATGTAAGAAATATTGAATCTAGTAGCTAAGCATGCTATAATTATAATAAAGTTTCCATTAGCAACCCCGCCCGTACATCGATTCGAGAAGCTTTTATAATTATCTGTTTTATTCAAATGCCCATATTGGATTATATTCCATTCAAGGTTGTCAGTCAGTAAGGCCAAAACGTATTGCTTAAAGTCATACTTATCTTAGATTGTTTAGTTACAAGCTATCTTAGAGCGAACATCTTAAAACATATTGTTACTCGACGGTGTAACGGGCCGCCTTCGTAATGCCGAGAATCCTTTTCAAGAAGATCTCTTTTCTTTTTTCGCTGAAATGGACTTAGACGACTTTACTGATCGTCTTTCAAGCCTCCAAGGAAAGCCGCGAAGTGTCGTAATTATCCCCTTTTTGGAATACATTCAAAAGGATTTTATGCGGGAAGAATTTATGGTGTTGGAAATAAAAACAATGGAGGGAAACTAGCGTGATTACCTACTTCGTAAATGCGATTAAAGACCATGTTATTCAGTGGAAATGAATTTAACTTTTAGTAACGAGATCATAGGTACAAATTGTTAATTTAATTAATTCCAGCTATTGATATTTGGTATTAAACGTTAATGTTGAATTGTTATGTAAAACTATAACATTAAATCAATAATTAACAATGGACTTATGAGATCCTATTGTGAGGCGAGTTTATATATAGTAGGTATAAGATTCTGCGTTGAAAAAAGACAATTTGAGGATAATATAGATGCTTATACATGTACTACTGTAATTAGCAGCTGCTGTAAGTAACAATCTAACAGGACAGGTAAGCGAAATTCGTCCCAGTATACCTACATGTTTATAAAGCAAATATGGGCAGACACGGGTAATTGGTAGCTGCTAATGATCAAAGAGATGATTTACGTATCGTGACAAAGAAACTTCGATCCTGAGCGGGGGTGTGTGTGTATCGGTGCGTAACGGTGTGCACCGAACTCTACGTAATGCCCGACAAATACGATAGTCGTGTGAAACGCCACATTTACTAATTCACCTCAATATAGCTATCGCTAATCCTTCGTATTGGTGTAATAACCAATCTATTTTGTTTAACGCTTAGCTGATTTAAATTATGATTAGCTGTACATAGGTGGGTACTGACAGAATTGGTATTTAGTTACTTATTGTTGAATTATATTAGTCTACCTAGGTGCCTACTGGGGCTCCTTTAGTATATTTAAAATGGGTTTTGTTCAGTCTTTTACGTGGCTTAACGTAAAGGTATAGAGTATTACCTATCCACCTTTAAGTTATCATTAAAATTTGCAAAAATTGCAAACGTTTGTTGCTCGTAGTCCTAATAGTTGGAATAATATATCCTTTTAAAATATCGACTGCACAAGAGGATTCATGCTAAACGCTGAATCATGCCTGATCATATTAGATCATGGCTGATCATACATACCTTTTGCCCGTGCTCAGATGCGACATATTTTTTAATTTGGAGCCAGTAAACGAGGAGATTGCCACCGACTGCCATCTGATCAATACCACCAAAGGCAGAGCCCAAAGAGAGAGGATATAAAGAAAAAACTAACTCAAATGCCTAGCTGCAACATGACAAGTCTTTTATCGGTAGAAAAAAATGGGAAAACTTACAGCTAAGAACAATTAATACTTAATTATGAGGTAGAAAGCCAATTACAAGTTTCCAGAAATAGTTACCTAATTTAATAAATCTACTGGTAGTTAATAATAACTTACAATTATATTAAACTTTTGTAATCCGTATAGAGCTTTAGTTACTATTACAGATTTGTATATAGTATATAATATACTGTTTTTCAAAATCATAGAGCTTGGTAGAGACTTAATAACACCTGCACACTAGAGAGTTCTGCATAATGTTGTCAAAAGGTGTGTAAAGTATGTCAATACTTAAGTCCATTGTCAATACTCTCACTCACTATTGTGATTCAGAACGAGTCAGTTTTATGCTTACCACATACATTATAGTATAATTTATTTTTATCAACTGATTGTAGTCATAATAGGTATTTATTGTGTCATGAATAAATGAAATGTGTCTGTAAATTATACATGATACATCCCCTATATACAGGCATGTACATATTTTTGATTTCAAAATATTCTTCCTTATACATATCCAATATGATTATTTTATGTAATCTCTGAGGAAAATATTCGGTAAAGGGTTATACGACAAAATTAAATACTTCACGAACTTACCTGTACGTGAAGTTTTATCTAAACAATACAAAGTGTTTTGTTCGAAGAGTACCTATTAAACTTTACAGTGGACCCGGCAGACGTAGTCTTGCAACATAACAATTATAATTATTGGAACGAAGTTCCTTACGGCAGGCTTGGAGGAGATAGGGATTTTGCTGCGCGACCGAACTGAAAAAAAATGTGATAGTAAAACCGTAAGAAAATATGCGTGGAATAAAAGCGTTATATTGTGCGCAGGCGCGACAGCAATAAGGAAGTGTAATAGCTTTTGCGTGAAACGTTGATTCTAGACCTTAAAACCGAAGTACTAAGTGCTGTGTAATAAGAAATCACCCGCATTACTGCAAATTATTAAAAATTGCAAACGTTTGATCAAGACGCGTAAGCGTGTTCGAAATCCGCATCACATACGACCTTTTTCACTCGACGCCAAGCGTAAGCGGGCGTACCAGGGCATTTATTGCTGTGGATTTTGGACTCCGAATATTATTTTATTTCCTTGAGACAGTTAAGGGGCATCTGTTACTGTGCACTAACATTATTATTTTACGTAATTTATTATTTCCTAAAATACTGAATTTCTTAAATACTTTCCTATACCTACTTAAATAAAAACTAATCAGCAAAATTTAAGAGAAAAATCAAAAAAACCTACATAAAATTGAGCACTATTTTTTTTGCAAATTGTGTCGATTCTACATTAGCCGAAGGAACTTCGTTCCTACCTGGTGTCCCACGACACCACATCTTTTTTATATATCTAGATATCTATTGCAATCGTACAAGTGGCACATAGCTAGGGAGCCCAATAGGGGATTCTGGGAATTACTCCAGCACGGCAGATTAAGGTACAGGGGGTACCTTGTACCCAGTTAAGTACCTCCACCAAATATAAGCCCCATATACATATAAGGCCGCGCCTCAAGAATAAATGATCAGATTTGTAAAAAAAAATGATCATCAGACATTCTCGAGCGCGTCAGATTAAGGTAGGGTGAGTTAATTACATGCTAAAAAGTGTAAGTATATATTCCACTAATCTGACAATTTGAGAGTGACGTAATGAAAGGGGAGGGCTACAAAGTTGTAAAAAAACGCCATCTTGACATTTTCGAGCGTGACAATTTTTTTTATTTATTTTGAAGGAAATGATTCAAGGATAACGAAAAATATATAATTAGACGATTTATAAGAGCCGAAGTAACAAAAATTGGTCATTAAAGTTTAATGTTCAAAATCGATAAGTAGAGACAAATCAAAAAGTACCCGTCAGATTTCGTTCAAATTTGTACGAAAACATACGACGAGCTTTCAATTTAAAAAAAGGATAGAAGGATGAAAATTTAAATTCTCAGTAAAAATGTATAAGGTAGTGACCATAAACAAACATTATTAAAAATAACTCAAAAACTGCCCATTAGAGGTCGCTCAAATTTATACAGTATCACAAGACAAGCACCAGCTTCCGAATTAAAAAAGAATTATAAAAATCGGAACACCCAGTCAAAAGTTATGAGGCAACTACCATAAATTCGATACACATTACATAATATTATGAATAACTCAAAGAAACATCAAATTAAACGAAAGTTTAATCCCACAAGGAGATTAAAACCAACCTTCGGGAGAGTTTAAACAGTTTAAACTGGACTTGATCGGTTATCTACCGTTGATCTTAAGAAATAATCCGTGACTAAACTCTGAAGCATAGTTTAAACTATGATTGATATTACGGCCTTTATATTATGTAAATACAAGTTTAGTATTCTACTTAAAAACATACATTTTTTTATTTGCATGCTATTTCCTGAGTTTTTCTATTAACGAAGTTCAATGATTTAATTTTTTTGTCAAATTAGGGAAATCCCTCTAGATAATCGTCAGATTAAGAGACAGCAAGTCTAGGAAATAAAGATGAACCATATATATCTTAATCTGACAAAATGGCGATTTCTTGCACATTATAATAATGGCTGCGAGTTTGGGTCACATCGAAATCGTCAGATTATTGAATTAGAGCTTTTTTTGATGCGCTTAACACCCCCTTAGAAAATCTGACGCGCTCGATAAAATTTTTCTTTTTCATTTTCAACCCTTACGTACGATCACCCCCATCATGGTTAGATTAACATACACGCGTACATTATTAAAAATACGTAGGACATTGATGCTATCAATATCTGACGCGCTCGGGTATGTCCATGCGACAGTTTTTTTTACATATTTAAAGATCTATAGCCGCTTCCCCCACCGATGAAAAAAATGTTATACATCATATAACATTTTTTTCTTCTTATCATCTAAGCTTTGCAACCCAATAGGTCACTATGGCGCTCGAGTTAATCCACATTCAGCATCATGGCCTCCCGTACTACAGACACATTTTTTGTGCTTTGTTAATTCCACATAAAGTCTTGCGAGTAAGGTTGAATTTATTTAAGTAACAATTTTAATCGAAAAAAAAAGAAAAAGGTAAAAGGAGCATAGGACGCCCCCCGAAAAGGTGGACTGATGACCTGAAGAAGACAGCGGGAAAACGTTGGATTCAGAGGGCTCAGGACCGGTCGGAGTGGCGCCAATTAGGGGAGGCCTATGTCCAGCAGTGGACTTCGATATGCTGATAGATAGATAGATAGATAGATTTAATCGAAATAAATAATTGCTATAGTGTATAGTTTTGTATAATATATGTTACCGTTAATTTGCGTAAATCAGATAGAGTCCAGATTAACGAGGTATTCTGCAGAATATCTGGCCGAGTCAGATAAAGTGGAAAAAAATAATTGAGTTCCTACATTAACTAGTTAATCTGCAGACTTCCTAGTTAATCTGCAAACTGACGACCATGCATAGGTACGGTAAAGTCTATAAAATAGGTTCTTGTTTGAACGTCAATTGTTAAAATCGAGTAACATTGAACGGAAACATAAAAATTGAGGTGATTTTGAATCTAAAACAATGAATACTCATTTCCATTACTACTCAGTCAAAGTCTTCAAGGTGTAGGTAGGTCGAATTGGTTACAGAACCGAATTAGTCTACCCCTACTCCACGTAGTCTTGTATGCCCTACCCCTAGAGTGTTTTTTAGAACCCGGAGGCGCGGAGGGAGGGCAGCCCCCGCCCGCTGTAACAAAACGCAGACACCCGGGCGAGCCGGAGCGGCTGAGGCTGGTCGCCGGAGGCGACCAACAAGCCGAAGCTGCGCAGGCGAGCGTGGGTGTCTGTGCTATGTTAGGCAAGGGCGAAGGGGCTGCACCTTCCGCAGCGCCGGAGACGTCACGGTTCGAAGTTATGCCCTATTTTCCGCGTTTTTACGATTCGACCAAATCTCGATCGATCGGCCAGGTCGATCATTTCATAATGTGAGCAAATCTACGATGTGGCCACGACATCAACACAAATTGGTACTCAGGTAGCCAGTCTTCCGCAATTTAACGATGTACCATCCGTTACTGTGCAGACTAACTGGGTAAAGTGCAAATAAGACCTTTTTTACACTTTAACGTATCATATCAGTGAATCTGCAGATTACCTAGTTAATGTGCACATTCACTTACTATGCATTTTAACGGTAACATATACACCAGCACATGACGTATTTTAAAACGTGCTGACGACGCGCAGGCAACACACGTATACAAACGAGATTTGAACGCAACCTTGTAACCTCGGCACACTGAGTGATCAGGAAACGCGCGGCTACTGCGCGTATACGCGCAGATCTCTGGAAGCTTACCTACTATGCAAAACGCACGTAATGAGGGTCGCCGTTTTTGTGCTCACCAGTTGGCGCCACCGGCGAGGTGAGGTCCTGCTGTCAAAGCCCGCCCATACATAAACAAGTGACATTCAGACAAGCGAGAAGCAATGATTAAACTTTTATCATTGGTGAGAAGTGACAGACAGACCTCACTTTCCACTAGCGCCTCTAGCGGCGAATTCACACGCGGTTACCCTCATTGACGGATGACGGATCGCACGGACGTCAATCCTTTTATAGGAAACTAGAGAATCGCCCGCGCTTCACTTCGGGACCCGTCGGTAACAGCCGCGTAGGTCCCGCTCCCGTAGGAATCTCAGCTAAAATGTAGCCTATAATATTTGCCTATGACTTAAGTAAATTACATGTAGTATTTTATAGCGTGATTTAAAACTTGCAAATGAATTTTACTAACGCCATCTATTAACAACTCCGGAACTAAATATCTGGCAACTAACAAAACATCGATCTTCCCATGAGAATGAGATGTTTTTCCGCGGTAAAAAGTAGCCTACGTCACTCTACACCCTCCTAACTATCCCCACACACATAAACCATTCCATATAATAGCCATGTTACGACATAAAAGAGCCACAAACCAACAAACACACTTTCACATTTATAATATTAGTAAGGATATTTCTCCCGTAGATGCAATGGACACCTACCTACTTTGCTCACATCAGCAGCATTCTCCAACAGAAAAATGTGTTCATTATTCGAGATACAATCACTTTTGTGGTACGAAATTCAAAGTACAGTACGCGACAGGTACTTCGGTGTATGAGGTGGAATTCGGGGTATGAGGTGAGACACGGGGTAAGGGACACCCCGCTTACCGCACGTCACCCGCGCGCCCCTTAGTATTAGTAATGTACGAGCCCATATCGACCGCGTTTATCGATTTTAATCTCACTCACATTGTGATTTTGATGAATATAATATTCTTATTCTATAACAACATAGTTGTAAATATTCTTACTAGCTTATATTTAAATATTTACTTGTCTTTCTATCAACAATATTAATTTTAGTGTAGTCATAAGTGCTAGTACCACAATAGCCGAAACTGAATCTGATTAATTTACATTTTACTTATAATAAACCTTATTTAATTAATGCTACTCCTATTTTGTTGCGTGGAAAAAATATCAATATAAACCTAACCTATGTATGTGATGGATGCGACATCACTTGAAAAATGCCATGTAAACCTGTCGCGTACTATACGAACATCGACGTAACGTATGTCAACGTCAACGTTCGTTTTTCATAGTAAGTCTCCCTTTGTACGGCCATCAAACGAGTTTCGAACGCGTTTCATACGCGTATTTGTATCGCGTTCAACGCGCGTTCGCTTCTACAAAAACGCAAAAATAAGGGTCTACGGCGCAGACGACTTGCGTTCGCGAACGCGCGTCCTCTGCGCGTTTTAAAATACGCCGTGTGCTGAGGCTTTAAGTCACGAATTTAATGGTAAAATTGCACTAACGTATTTTTAACCCTCGACAGAAAAAGAAGAGTGTTTAAGTTTGACCTGTCTGTCTGTGTGACTGTGTATCTGTGTGTCTGTCTCGTGGCATCTTAGCTTTCATACGGATTCACCGATTTCAATTCGTTTTTTTCATTCGAAAGCCCGTTTTCTTGCGGTGATTTTAGCAATGTTTGGTAGAAAATTTAATGAATCTGATCGACAACGAGCACTCTGACAAGAGTACGACGACTGAAAAGAAGAAGAATAACCAAACATTCAAATTTTACTGTAATAGACCGTGGAATAGGCCTACCGGGGAAACCACATTAAAAAAACGCGCTAGGTACACTACCTCATAGGTGGTGTAGAAACGTGTACATATTATAGACAATACAGCGAGCGTAAGAAAATTTTATAATTGTTTTTTCTCAAAAATGGTTAGTGTTATGAAAAAATGTGTAAAATGTGTATTATGAAAAAATTGCATGATCTACAATTTTTGTCTTACATATTTTTTTACAAAACTAACCGTTTCGCTGAAAAATTCAAAAACCCCATTTTTGCAACCTTTCACCCTGAATAAAATTTTTTACAGACATGGGATCGATGGGGACTTTTCACAATTTCATAACTATGGTGTCCCTAACATCTATGCAAATTTTCAGCTTTCTGGGAATTTTTGCAAGGGTCAATGTCTAAATAGACTGGCTTACTAGGCTGCATAGAGTATGACGGTAAAAATTAGGAAATAATTTAATAAATAAAAAAGTACTTTATTCATTACCTATGCATTGAAATCGGAATAATTAAAATTATAGAGTTCATTAACCATATAAACAATAATAAAATTTAAAATAAGTTAAATAAAACTAAATTATGCAATTCTATCCGATTCTGCGATTGAAATATGAGAAAATACATTTCATGGTACATTCAAGATACATAATTCGCATTCAAGTTAACCAGTTTGATACTGAGGTTATAAATTTGTACCAGAATTAATGAATACCGTCGGGATGAAACTGTAGCGCTCAGAACGGACTCCTCCAGCAAAAGCTACCTGGTGTCATAGCCTCCCCGAAAGTAAAAGTTGGTTCGAACTCAAGATGGATAAGAAATATGGTGAAACAACTAATGTTATATAATTAATTTATATACTGGTATCTACTATGTGACCTGATCTCTACATGGCTCTATATAGGTCTATATAGGTACTACTGGAATACAAAAGATTTACGTTACCAATTACAGGAATGATGTGTATCAGAACAGAAGTAGGAAAATATTTACTGTCTTGTGCTAGTGCCATAAGTCTGTTTATTTTAATCGAATTCAATATAAAAAATTAAATTAAAAATTGAAAAAACCCCCGACACAAACCTTTAAAAAGTAAAAAATAATATCTTTTAAAATAATACGTCACGTTGGGGAACCGCTCCTAATTACTATTCATTATCTACGATTTTTTTTATAAGTATCACATGCCTACCTACTTAGTCTTTTACCCAAGACTATTTATTTATCAATATTTTTTGTTTTAAAGTAAGAAGTAAAGTAAAGCGGTCCCCCAACGCGACGTATTATTTTAAAAGATATTATTTTTTACTTTTTAAAGGTTTGTGTCGGGGGTTTTTTAAATTTTTAATTTAATTTTTTATTTTATACTTTTTATAGGTAATAACATTCTGGATTAAGTTATAAATATTCTCTTACTGTACGTATATATGTATTTACCCCACACGAATATATGTATTTGCATACATACGGCTATTCTTCCCCGCTTTCACCCCCCACAACTATTAAACGGCTCAATCGATTTTCATCAAATATATATTAAAATTCCCTTTAATAAAAAAAAACTAAATTGAAATCGCTTCATCCGTTCAGGAGGTATGATGCCACAGACAGACAGACAGACACACAGACACACATACACACACAGACACGTCAAACTTATAACACCCCTCTTTATGCGTCGGGGGTTAAAAAGGAGAAGGTTCTTAACTCTAATTTTGTATATTTTGGATGTGTGTTGGCTCATTTTGTACAAGATGCACCGATTTTGATAATTATTCTTATATACGAAAGGTAGTACTTGTTGTCTGGTCGCATATTAGGTTATCTACATTTTAACGACATCAACGAGGTAAGCTTTGAGTTATTTCTTAATAATGTGTACCTATTTAATTTATGGTAGGTAGTTGCCTCATAAGTTTTAATGACCGTTCCGAATTTCTTCATTCTTGATTATTTTTTATTCGAAAGCTGTTTGTCGTTTAGTTGACTACGAGTATTATTTCTGCCTATATAAATTTAAGCGACATCTGACGGCTAGGTTTTAAGCTATCATATCAGTACCTACTTGTCGAATGTGAAGTATGTTATTTTTTGAAAAAGGTTAGTAATGGTTTTTGCTGGCAAATAATAAAATTTAACGCATTTGTCGAATCACCTTGTTTCCATCTTAATAATGTTATCTATCAAATGTCAAATAGATTTGCAGTTTCAATCTAAAATCATCCTCTATACTCGAATAAGGGCGCCTTAACTAACGAAGTTTTGGGTTCGTCCCTAAGTTACATTTGTAAGGACTGGGGTAATGTTTTGTCTCAATGATTTCCCTTTAGATCTGTTTGTGTGTTCACTCAAACTATAAGTAGGGGAAGAATTATGTAGATGTAGGTGAAAACGTACTCTAAACATACAGAAGTTCTTAATACATGCTTATTAGGTACTCAACCAATCCGCACTGGAGCAGCATTGTGGAGCTTACTCTAGGCTCCCTCAGTTACTTATAAAGAGAGATTCGTGTTAAATAGTGGGCCATAACAGATTTAAACTAGAGAATATTAAGTCATCAACACATATATTTATAGCCAAGTCGTTTGAAGTAGTTACGCGTCTATAAATGTTTGAAAATGATGTGCGTATTAGAAAATAGTTATCACTTACTTCGATGAAGGAAAACATCGTGAGAAAACCTGCAAGCTGGGGAGTTCGCGATTGTCAAAGGTGTGTGAAGTCTACCAATCCGCACTTGGCCACCGTGGGGGACTATGGCCTTAAAGTTCCCATGCTAAGAAGAGACTCGTGCTCAGTTACTGGGCCATGAAGGGTTCAGATAATGATGCAGACTATTAAAACACAAGCAGTCACCTACATTTGTTCACTGGGGATATTATAGATATGCGACGGCGGCGAAATAGCCAATACCATAGATTTATTATATAACTAAAGATCGGCAATTGTATCACTTGGACGAAACCAAAAATGAATCGCCCGCTGTCAATGTCACCGCCGAGCGCGACGCCTTCCTGGTGGTTTTTATATCTAGAGGATCACATCCAGGTATCGCACAAGTAACCATCACTAATTAAGACTACAAAGGACGTTATTCCACACAGAAATGTAAAAACTAAATTAAGTATTTTGAGAAAATTGAGGAACAATTTTTGTATCATATGTTTTGCTCTTTCGCATTTCCAATCTATCTAAACGTCAGTGTATATGCTACATCTATGGCCAATACCTACTTTTTACCCAAAAAGTGGGACTTGAAGAGGTCACGGGTTGAAGAATCAGAATTCATGAAGATGCAGAACTCTATAACAGTGAAAGTATTATGAGCTTGTGAGACTTGGCAACCTATTTTATGTAATAAATGTCCGAGGCATAGGTATACTTTTTTATTCGTTTGTATGTAGGTAGATACATAGATACCTACTTGCATCATAGTTCATTTAATTTTTAAATAATGCAATTGCTTCGATAATGTAGGTACTTACTTAGTTATTTTTTCTTAACATCCATATTAAATTTTTTTTATTGAAAATTTTTAAAATAAGTATTTATTATACCCAATCAAATAAAGTTTGTAGTTATAAAAACACCAGTAGAAAAACTCTTATTAGGTATCACATTGTGTAAAACTATTTGACTTGTAGTTTTTAGGCCTCCATAAAATAAACTGACCTGTACCCATTCTACGGAACGTGGCGGCCGGCGCCCGCTGTTTCTCCCAAAAGGCAGACAGCTCGACTGTTGACCACTGACCTTCGAAAACTAAACTTTACCACCACTTGGCTTCTTCACATAATAAATTAATCGTCGAAAATTCAACTCAGTCTTATCACCACTAGTAAGATTCTACGATAATTTCAAAATTATCCGCGGCGGTCAATATTTTCGAAAATATAATTGACTTTTTCTACGTGACTTCACCACCCTGTCGCGGCTTTCGACAGACTGGTCTGATAATTGTGATCTTTGAAGCCGCTGCGGAGATCGCGAGTCACATCATCCCCTGATTACAACGAGTTCCACCCCCTGAGTGGAACGAATATACCGGGAACGGGGTGGTGCGAGCGAGACGGGCGTGATCCCATCTTGTGTCCCGGTCCACAGGCTACATTGTCACGGCATCGGTGGCGGCGAATCTGACCGTATTACAGACAAACATAATGGGCGTGCTGAGCTATAATGCGAATTGTTACCGCGATATTTTCACCTTCGTCCAAAGGCAATATTAATGTAAAATATACGTAAATAATGTTTTTAACATAGCCAATATATTACTTGATTAAACTGATATTTACTGAAACTTTTGTTTTTTTTTATATAAGCAACGAAAAATTTAAGTGAAAAATTACAGCAATTTCTGAACAATTATTTTCCGAACCATTTAGTTGCGAGATGACAGAAAATAAAATTTACACTCGTTCAGAAAACCTTTCTTAGCTTTTCAATAATAACTTTCTTTAAGCTATAATGATTCGGAAAAAATGTCCAATAATTCTGGAGTCGCACTATCAACTCGGTAAACATTAAAATGTCAAGATGAGGGTGTGAGAGAGGGGGCTTTAATTGGCTGGGCGGCGTCGGTAGCCAATGAGCTTGCAGGTTTTAGACGGGAGGCGGCGCTCAGAGCTTTCGAGTTGAAATGGAGCTACGAAGCGAACTCGCCACGTGCGAGACACTTGGAACATATTCCCACTATCTTTGTGGAGCGGCCACAGAATACGTGAAGCTGAAGTAATATTTTATCAACATGATTCAATTTGACGTCCACATTTTCTACTGAATGCCATGAGCGCTTTACGTTATTGTTTATTATCCGTCGAAGTTCTTAGATTATTTGACGTACCCAGAATATATTTTATATAATAGTAGTTAATAGTAGGTATCTATTACGTTTTATTGTTTATCATAGCAAGAACATTAAAAATAAGACGTTTATAAATCAGAGTGTTATCACTAAAAACCATGGATCTATAAGGACTATATTCCTATCTCTATGCTAAAAACGATTTCTTATAGACAACGTAGAGTAGGAAGGTAAGAGAAAAGAGTAAAATAATTGGAAAAACAGTCCAAAAGACGGGTAGTTCTAACTTGAACTAAATTTAGGTACTTACGTAGGTACCTACCTTCCTATTAAATTAAAACGAATATAGCAGTGAGTAAAATGGTTTCGGAAACTGGGAAATAAGAATGCCTGGGAACTGGCTTTGACTAGGATTTAGGTTTGTGCAGCCAGGAAGACGAAGAGAAGATAGTTTGGATTCCAGAGATTATCTATGTACCTAAGCTTACATAAATAATTATCTACCTACTTTGTATTTACCTACTTTGTATTTTATAAAAAAAATACTTATTCGAAAAAATAATAAAGAAAACCTTTACCATAAGTCCTGTTTTTTATTCATATTTTCAAAATACGTAAAATATTCAGTTTTAAAATAAGGTGGCTCTTGTTTGCCGCAAGTAGGTAGACTGGGTACGGTTGAAACGATTTGGCTTTAATTGTTCGTAATTTTGTTGTTTATAAAAAGAACGATGATGATGACATATTAAATTGAAGAGTGGATCTTTACCTACAATAGGGCTATACTATTTAGTTCTGGTGGGTGCTTTTTTTAGAGATATTTAGATTTTAAAATAAATTCCGATGTGTTTCTACCGTCCCCATGCGAGGGGCGGTTGAAACAGTGACTAGGGTCAGTTGAAACGCACGCGAAATATACAAAAAATATATAGCAACGTGCTTTATTTAGCATTAGTTATAATTGTATTATGGTGCGTACAGACTATGTAACAAAACATGTAATAAAACATAGTTAAATAACATGTTTTACAAATGTGGACGCTATGTGTTACAAAAACAAGATATACAACATGTTAAAATTAGTTTGTGGAACAATATTAGGTATATAACTTTTGCGCACGAGTTACCTACTTGTGCCTTGTTATAAAACATTGTTATATAACAATGTTGTTTTAATGTGTACGGTCTTGTAACATGTTTCATTGTTAGACAACAATGTTAGATAGTGTGGACGTGTTATAAAACAGAAGTTAAATAACATGTTGCATAATCTGTACGCACCATTATAATAATCATGGCATCGTATGTATACTTTATTTATTTAATAGTCCTACAGTATACGTAACCAGGCTTTGACGAATAATTTGTTGATAGTGCATAGTTTTATCTCCAACTTTTACCTCCGTATATGCATATTTGTCTCAATAAACTCAATCTGTCCTATGAAAGTCTTTACTATGCGAATCGGCATCGAGAAAACAAAACAAAATTATATGTTTTTTTTTACCTGTACCCAAATATATTGCTTCAACCGTCCCCAACTCGAATTTTGGTAAAAGAAAGTTTATAGTAATGGTAGTAGTAATAACTTATTAAAACTAGTCATCATTCCGTATTCTAAACTTCACCTAAATCATAAATGAACACTCAATATTTATAGATTAACATAATAATAGCTTGAAACTCAAAAGAAAGATACTTACTTTTGGGTACTAAAATACAATAGGCCTATTTATAAAAATATACAGCACCCGGTGACCAATGTAACACTTTGATTTAGGTTTGGATTTGTCACCTGCTTCTTTTTTCCCTTGTACCCTTACCTGTCGGCACAACCATTCGCGAGATATTCGACTTGTTTCAACCGCCCTGTGTTTTAACCGTACCCAGTTTACCTACTTTATTATAAAAATATGGTTAATATGTTCAAATTCAAAAAGATCTATTTGCAAGAAGTCTAGGTAGTTCAGGTTGAGTTTTATGATACAAGTTGATACGCGTCATTCACATTAAAAACTGATTATATTGTATACTAAGCAGTTTAATTTATAAGTTTAATCCCATTCATAGATGCAATGCATGTATTTAGTATTTCACAAATTACGAGGCGTATCCTCTTTACTCACCTTACCGGGGCCGATGGCATTTGATTTGTGTCATTTGGCCCGGTAAACATATCACCGGGCCAGTTAAAACTATTTTTTCCCATGTGGCCCGGTGCCGGGCCAAGTCACCGGGCCAGATGGGATACAACCAATTTTTTTACGAGATTTTTCATACTCCTACTCGATGTTTTTTTTTCTTGGAATATTTATAGGTATCTTTCACTCGTAACAAAATACTCTACATACCTTCCTACCTACCTACCTAGTTCCGTATCAAGGTTCTTGAAAGAAAAATTAGGTACCAAATATTTTCATAAAATAGTATTCTTAAATTAAAAATTATTAGGCACTGTACTAAAAAATGTCGGTAGGTAATATCTAACGTATGAAATTTATATAGAGAAGGAGTGCAGTTAAGTAATATTTATATACAGAAATATATTTAAATAAGTTCAGTACGTCAATTAATAAAATAATAGCGAGCTTATTAATAAAATAATAGGGAGCTGGAACATAATAAGTAGAATTTATCAACTATAGGATTGATACGACGATTCCATACTCATAAATTACGAAGAGTAGCTGTGGTGTAGAGAACTATGAAAGTTTCGATGTGATATACCTACTTAACCTACCTTATTCTATCCTTACCTTAACAGAATGAATTACGGTCGAATTCAAGCGCAAAACGAGACAAATTCAGCCCTTTAATCGGCATTTAACGTGTTTTTATAATGTCGCCTCTACACGTTGGCCAACATATTGGCGAATGTTATGGCCAATACGTAATGGCCATCGTGTAGAGCGGGGGTTTGTGATTATTTTGGTAGGTATTGGACCATTGGCCCACAAATTGGGGCAAGATCCGTGTGGTGTCGGTTTTTCAACGCAGATCAAAGGGTTGTGGCGTGATTGTGGCATAGTTATGGGCGCAGCGTCCACACGTTGGCCACGCGTTCAGTGAGCAACGAGCGCCCACGCTGAGCACACGCACTTTATTCACGCGTGGATTTCTAAATTATATCTACGATATGGCAATTATGAGTAATGAAGAAACTTTTCGCTACATAGAGCTCTATAAAGCCGAAAACTGTTTGTGGAACCCAAAAAATAAAGATCATAAAAATAAAAACATCGTTTAAACATTCTTTTTATAACTCTTTTTTATACACATTTGTGTAGTAGCGGTATGCTGAGGATAAATAAACCGCAGCAGCCGTTAGAACCTTTATATCCATTTTGTAAAAATATTAATATCGTCCACACATTGGCCCGAACCGACGCAAACTGATCATCCTTCCAACGTGTGGACGCCATCACAATCTCTTGGCAAACATCTTTGCCACAACATTCGCCAATATGTTGGCCAACGTGTAGAGGCGCCTTAACGGATAATGGATAACGGAATAACGGATTATAGTAAGTAGTAATATTTTCTCTTTGATTATAAACAATTATTTCATATGCTGTTTTACTATGTAGATAATACACATAATTATTATTATATATATTAATACGCTAAGGTTAAGATGTTTGCCTCCCTTTTTCGAAAAAACACACTACCGGCATCAACAATTGAAAAATTTATTGTTGCTTTTGTTTTTGCAAAATAATTAATTATTACATTAAGAAACAATCATGGAAACAATACAGCAATGCTGCCATCTAACGGCTTTTATTTAGAAACAACGTCAACATGATTGACGGTTGGTAAGTTTCAAATCAACTCACAATATATATAATACTTTTCGTATAGTGGCGCTTAAGCTCAACGTAGTGCGAATTATTCGCACGGGTTTTGCTTGTTTAAAATATTATATTTAAACTTAAGACACTGCCCTAGAAAAGGCGAACTTCAAAAAACTATTGATAGTACTGACGCCAATGGGTATGAAATATTTATTTTATTTTGAGCTACAAATTAAAATTATCCAATGAAAGTATTCCCTTTAAATAGTTTCAACGCTGTGTCAAACGAAAAAAATGCGTGAGAATACTACACTTCACTATCGTTCGTCGCGCGCCAAATATTATTATAACTTAAATTTAATTTTAAAATAATTTTTAAATCTATGCTCATGATTGTTCGTTTTGAAAGGAAAACATATGCACGGGATGTTACGAGTGGGGCGCGCGACGATAAGCACTTGAATACTTCAAATAAGTGCGCGTGACCGGTCCGTTGTTAGCTAAAGTCCCTGTAAGCTCTATTTGACTAACGAATGGGACTTGTGATGAGTGTTTAATAAGTTCATCAGCTATTTGAATCATTCTGATATCGATATATTAAATAAGTGATTTATGCGAAGAAAATAGTTTGTATTTGGTACTGCTTTTAAAAATATACCTACCCACATAGGAGAGAACGATTTTTGCATTGCAAATTAAAAGCGGAAGATGTGACGGAAGATGACTAATAATGTATTCTGACCGTATACATATTTCTAAATACCTACGGTCTACCCACTGTTATAATCCTGACATATTGAATTTTAAAGTCGTGTTTATTATTTACGGTCAATAAAAGTCGGCAAGCACGATACCCATATTCATTAATACGCTTATCAATATATTTCTTTATATTGTAGTTCAAAAACAATTGAAGTTTTCAGTAACGATGTGTAAAAGACCCATGACATCTTAGACAAATGTTTGCATCCCTCTATCAAATTAGAATACTCAATGTACACAATGGCCCATCCATATCAGCGTAGATTAGAGTGAGTAGGTGCTTTAGGGCTGCTCTTAGCTGTGTGATGGCAACACCTGCAGTGAAGTGACAAATGAGCACTACGGGCAAAAATCGCGACGCGCACCGCGCTCGCCTGAATTAATTCGTCTCGCGGTGTCTCTTAAAGCGTCATCGCTGGTTCAAGATCTAATAAATGTACAGAAATGAATTAGAAATATACGTAGTACAAATATTGAATTCCTAAAAGCACTAATAATAATAATTGTTTTTAGCAGCGATATTTTTTACTACCTATTAAAATTAGTACCTAGAAAATTCTTATGTGTAATGTAATACTTTTGTTTTTTTAATGAAAATAGGTAAATAATAAAACAAACAGGTATGTTTATTGTGCAATAATTTAAAGTTAGTAAAATGGTTCAGATGTTAACCAATTAGGTACTAATAGAAATTCACATCATTTGTAGCAATAACAATGCTACAGTTCAGGTAGGCATACCTATCAACGAACTCAGTCGCATACTTAATTGTCATTAAGACAATCAACAAATTCAGGAAGATAATAACTCGTTCCACCAATAATAAACACATTTAATTTACCTATGAAGTCTATAAATAATAAATTTTTCAATTACGTAGGTCTTAATTGAAATAATTTATTTTTGTTACGCATACACCGCAGTAATTGAATAACGAGTAGGTTGTATAAATGAAATATGTATTTTGGGTCGTTTTCCAAATGTCACCAATACCATGTCTAGTATAATTAGCATTGCTCCTGTCTACACATTGCTACGGCGTAGCGCCATCGTAGCAGGCACTTAGCTGGTAGCCTGCGGCACTCTGATTTATGTCCCAGCGACATCGAGTCGTGACAATTTATTTCAATTAACGCGGTACGCCCTCTAGCGGTCCACTGTGCACCGTAAGATTTATATTAAAATATCACGGGCTTTATATTCACTTCATATGAATACCAAGATCATTCGTCAAAGGGAAAGGAGATAATTAATTCATAAATATATGTCTTGTGACAAAACTTCTTGTCCAGTTTAAGATCCAAAATACGTAACACGTTAGTATTAATAAACTTTGCAATTGCAGATACTCTGTTAGGTACATCTTTAAAAGTTTGTTATTGTATACTAATGTACCTACCTACTTATTTTAGTTTCTGAATTATAAACCTAGTGATTTTGTTCAAATAATTTTAAATCAACTACACAATCGAATAGTGCGTTTTGAAATGAGAATGGTACTTGAACTCAACACGAGCGCAACGCTCTACTAATCTATTATCTTAGCGCAGCACGCGCGTTATTTTTTTTACCACCCAAACTAAACGGTTTACTCAACGAAGCCCGATTATTCCGGGGAATTCATTTGTTCCTAAAAGCGTGACTATTCTCGAATCCGGCGACGCTCAGCAAACAGTCGGCACCGGTCGCGAAAAAGTCCTTTTAAAAATGTTGCGGCACGTACGGGAAGAAAGGCATCCATTACGCGAAGTGGCGAGTGTTGATTCAGCGATTTCAACAGAGCGAAAATTGTTTTTGTCATATGCGGGCAGTCTCGTAATTACACCCTAAATGAGGGGAATGTTGACTGGCAACAAAAATTGTTCCGTTAAAAACAAAATATACTTTTTGCTGTTCGTATTTTACCGGCCTGAGGAGATCAAAGAATTAATAAATCGATTTGATATTTTTTTTCTTCAATTCGTATTTCCATTTTACTTTTTGTATAATATATCTTTAGGACAAAATATATAGTAAACGGTCGTATTTTGTGATAATTTAAAGCCAAGGAAGCATTGACTACTTAGGTACCATTAAATCCTTCAACAGCCCGTTCTGAAAAGTTTAGGCTACGAATTCCCCGATCCTATGTTAAATCGCAGACTCGTATGTTACTGTAGGTAACTAAAATGAAATACTATGTGCGTAATTGGTAACTTTTAATTAATTGGTAATTCACAAGAAATTTACTTAGAACTTAGACTATCATTATCAGCGAAGTTCTTGATGAATACAAAGTCAAAGTACCTACGTATATATAAAGTAATCGGAGCAATTACCTATGTTAAAATTCGTAAATCATTAATAAAGAAACATACAGAAAGTAAGCTTAATTTTATCATATTTAAAAAAACAACAAATAAGTATTAATTACAGTTTTGTGATCTTACTGTCTGTAACTAATTTATACAGTTCAAATACTACAACCTACGGCCTATCTATACGTATTATGTTTAATATATTTATAATAATAAATACATAACAATGTTATGTAATAGTTTATTTATTTCTTCTCTCGTCAGTTGCCTTTTGAGACGTCTGGCAAATTGCCCAAAGTCTCTATCATGGCTGCATAGATTTCGATCCCTTCCAGAAACACTTTTGTATTTAAGTGTTCGTTATTGGCGTGTAAAAGAGGTGTAGTGCGGACTTTGGGCGCGAATCCCAACGCTGGGATCCCCATTTCACGTAGGACCAGCATGTCGGAGGTAGCGGGTAATACAATTGGCTTCAGCGTTATGCCTCTGGAAAAATATGGTTTTGTTTACTAAATCATCATTGCAACACAGTAATGTCCCATAACCCATAACTTCTGGGCTCGGGACTCCACCCACCATACGAGAAGTGTAGGTTACAGTCCACCACGCTGGCTATGTGCGGATTGGTAGACTCCACATGCCTTTGAGAGCATTATGACGTAATTTTAAATGTGCTAGTTTCCTCACGATGATTTCCGTCACCGAAACAAATTATAATACATTACTAATATGCGCATAAAAAATCTTAACGAAAATTTATAAGTTATAATAATAATTATGTGCCTCCTTAATGATGACGAGAGACTCGTGCTCAGTAGTGTGCCATTGGGTTGCAGCCAAGTACAAATGAAGGCACATAACTAAGGTAAGAGTCATTAAGTAAAACATGAATGATTAAAAACTCACAGATCCTTAGCGATCTGAAGCATGGCTTCCCAGTAGGGATTTCCCTTTAGGGGAGTAGCTGGGGACGATACGTCGCGGCGTATAAATTCTAACAATGTGTCATTCCCTGCTGCCGCCCGCCAGGATTCCACCTAGAATAACAAAATACCATGTAATGCTAACACCATCTGCTTATTAGACTAACCATCGTAATCCTTAAATTGATTTTTGTTATAGTCTAGAGTTCGCCCGGGGAAGTACCACCGCCCGCCAAGGTACTCAGTACCATTCCTACCGTCATAATAATTGTTTTTAAGAGCAATTGTGTTCCGGATAGGAAGGTTTGTGGAGCCGGTTTCACTTTTTTAGAGGCGACCATCTCAGACCTCAGGGGTAGCAACGCATCTGTGACCGAATTGGAACAAGACTCATACTAACAATAACTAACTGGACTATTACTAACATTAACTAACAGGACTAATTATCACTAACATACCCTGTCCTCGCACTTATTAACAAACTAACCAACTAATATTCTAACACCATCTACTAACTGGACTAACCATCCTAGTCCCTTTGAGTCTTGTTCTAGGTCGGTCACAGTTGTTATGGGCGGCAGGGGAAGGGTGGTACTGCATGCTCGTTTGCTATCTTAATTCCATAAAAAAAAAAAAAAAGGACGATCACAGTTGTTATGGGTGGCAGCGGGAAGTTGGTGCTGCATGCTCCTTTGCTAACTTAATTCCATAAAAAAATGTGTGACATAAGTAAATAACGTCCGTGATATATTATGCAGCCGATGCTGATTTTAAATGTGTTTCAATTGACTTTAACAGCTCAAACAGCAATTTAATGAAAACAGTTAATAACAGTGAAACCAGCTTTTAAATTCTATCTAGTACAACTATTTCAATGGGTACTAAGTCATAGTTTTTCTAAAATTTCAAAAAACATCATTAAAAAAGCAAAACGCTAATGGTAAACCATTAGGACTCTGGAAACAAAATCTGATGCAAGACTCCCAAGAAAAACATCCTACTTATAGTTATTTTGTACGAAACGGTTACTCACATCGTCATACCATCTAGTTTCATGTACCTACTTAAATATCGATATGTTTGCAATGCTTACCATAGCTTGAACGTCGCCTACATCTGCATCGACTGCTAGTCTCATGTCCACGACCATACTTACTTCTGAAGGTATTATATTAGGAATTGACCCGCCCTGCAAATAGTTTACAATGTAGAAATATGATTTCCAACAGTTTAACATACTTTAACTTATCGTGTAGAATTTTATAATACCTACGTAATAAAGATAATTTGTATTGAATTGAACATTTTGTCAATGAATCATTTTGTAGTAAGTGTAGTAACTAACTTGAATTAATCTTATTATCGGTAACCTAATAATCCCGTTAGTAGCTCCATGTCGAATCTCATTCACACGACCCATCGCGGCATCGCCATCGGTGCGTAATAATCATCGCATCTCATAAGGCGCTTTGCACATGGAGTAAATATTGCAGCAACTGGCAACTTGCTGCCAACTAACTGTTTACATACTTTCAATTGGACTGCGCACACAAAGCAACTCTAGTTTCGAGTTCCGGTAATCTTCAACAGTTTTCAGTTGCTGCAATCGATGACTAGTTTAATTCCTAATTGCCGCTGCCGCCTAATTGCTGTTAAATATTACCTATACCGGTTTTTAAAATTGCCGGTTTCCGCAACTGTCAATCGCAACGCGTCGGACGATCTCACACCCTCCCTCCCTATCCCTGTGCCCGGAAATGCGTAGATTGAGCAACTCGGCTTTAAAAGTAGCTCAAAAATTGCCATAAAATTGCGACAACCGTAAACGTTATAGCAACTATCAACTTTTTACAGAAAAGTTTTAAAATGTTGATAGTTAATAGTGGCTCCATGTGCAAAGCGCCTAACTCCTCACACATTGACAGCAGCATAGAAGATAGCCCAGCATAGAGCCCAGCTGTGTTTACGCCCAGTTATGGGATTGTGATGGTGTAGTATTTATTTAATGACAATATTTATATGTAACATTTTTATATATTTACTTACTGAAATCATATTAATGTTGATACTTGAATAGTTCCCAAAATTTAATGGATCCTGTGATTTTCTTATTTCATTTTGTTCTTCACGAAACTTCATTATTATGTTAAAGAGTTTGTATATCTGTAAACCGACACAATGCAAATTATATATAACATTACCCAATACGATTTTATTAAGAGACTAAACCGGGTCAGATATTTATGCAGGTATAGGTTGACCAGAAATATAAAAAAACCTCGCCATATTGCGGTAAACTCATGGAACTAATTTGTTTTACTGGTAACGCTTAGTTTCTTAACGTCAATCGTAAATTACTTGTCAGTGGGTTTGAATGTCACAGTTTGTCTCATGTTTGTCTTTTTACTTTGAGTGTCTTTCTTATGCTAAAATGACAAAATCTGTTCATATTCGTGAAAGAAAAGTGGCTTTCTATGTGCTAAAATAACATTTCGTGTAAAATAACATTTATTTCCTTAAATAACATTTCGGACATAGTTGTCAAAATGACATTAATAACATGAGCGTTACTATAGTTACTGTTGTCAGTTGCTTGTTAGTGCTGTTGCCATATAAAAGGAAACTTTAGCGCCCTCATGACAGGTTTTCTATTTTTCTGGTCAAGCAATACTTAAGTACCTACTTTATAATAGTTATGACAATAACTAAAATAGGAGCTATATCCAAAAAGGCGTTGGTGTGTCCCATGTCCCGTTGTTGTGAAAAATAAATATTAAAAAAAACTTGTGTATGTTGTAAAATATTTCAAATTAAAAAAGTCAACAACTTATCGAGTTTTGTGGTCAGAAACAAATAGAAATATTCTAACAAGTGTATTTAGAACTTGTAGGGCGCCTTGGCTTAGGCTGTTAGCTCTACAAGTATCTTTATATAAATAAATAAATAAATAGAAATAATTACCTTCTCCATGGCAGTACTATTAGTCATTCCACTGCCGTGCCCACCTTCCCCAAATACAGTGAACTTCATTTCTAAAAAAACAGTAAAACCGTTAGAAGAAATGGATTTAAAGTTTGAAAAAACGTATCTTTGAATACTTTTCATTTTATTATCCAATATAATAAATAACCAATAATCTGGATGGTAAGTGGTCGCACATAGACATCCATACTCAATGAAGACCAACCAAGAAGAAAGGGGTAAGAAAAAATACTAACTCTTAAGCTCTCAACTCTGTAAAAGGTCTTAACAACAATCTGGACTTTAGCCCTACCACCACTCAGGGTTCGGCTTCTGTCAACTTTTACAACTTACAATTGATTGTTAAATCCTCACACTAGTTAAAAAGCTAATCAACTAATGTTGTAACACCATCTGCTAACTGGACTAACCACCCTAGTCCCAATTTGAGTCTTGACCTTAATCAGTGTCGTGCGCAGCAGCGGATGGGTGGTGCTGGTGCTCAATGCTACTTTGCTACTTTAATTCCACAAAAAAATATCAACTTTAAAAAATTAAAACCTTTTAGATGACATCGCTATTTAGTACTTTCCCAACATCTTAAATGACATACATAAATATATTAATACTAACTGTCTTACAAATAAATATTTTTTTATCCTACCTATTCGAAAAAGACGATTTGGTTCGCCTTTAAGTGCGCCCAAAGTTGGTGTTTTCTATAAGAAACTTTTAGCGGGTGGGAATCAGTTTTTCGTTCTCTTTATTTAAATAAGTGCGCCGCAATTATCTTTTCCGCGCACTTTTTGAATTCAGTTCGGATTGTTAGAAATTCTTTTTTTTATGGAATTAAGGTAGCAAACGAGCATGCAGCACCACCCTTCCGCTGCCGCCCATGGCAATTGTGACCGACTTAGAACAAGACCCAATTTAGAAATTTTGAAAAATGAGTTCTTTAAGTGACTGTGACAGTAGGTATAATAGGGTACTTTCGGTAGGATGAAAAGTAGAGTGTATCACTCGGTAGCAAATATTTTTGGCTCGGGCGACGTACTTTGAATCCCTCGCTACGTTCAGGATTCTACTCTAGAATCCCTCACTTCGCTCTGGATTCAAAAAAGCGCCCTCGCCATATAAATATTACTTTACTCCCTTGTTATACAATCTACTATTTGAAGTCTGTTTACATGAGTTTTATTTTATTGTTATTCACTTTCGAAGTGAAGTAAACGTATACTTACGCCAAGCTCGCCTATCTTGGTATGTTACCAAAAAATCATTATTATCAGACGTCAGCCCTTCATCCAATACGAATCCTACATTAAAGAACTCTAAGCTTCTATCTTTAATAAACGCCCTGATACCCTGGAATCCACCAGTTTCTTCGTCTGAAAACATTACACAATAGCGGTCACTATTTAAACGTTTAAATATAATACGTAATATTAATACGTAATATTAATACGTAATAGTACTTACTTTGTCTTTTTCTTACCTTTGACTTCATAGAATGGTATGACAATGACAAATAATTATTTATTTTATACTATGATCTTTAATGTTGTTTACACTTGTTATGCATTTGCTATACCTCATGTTTTATTTATTGCCCGTTTTACAATATGAATGGTTCTAACGTAGGCAGGTAAAATAAATTAATAACGCTACACACTCACTGTGTCGTGGGGCCATGCATGACACACGAGACAGCGAAGTATTGTAATTAGAACTAACCTAAGTGTAACTTTTAACATAATTTTTTAGACCATTACAATTACAGTACGATTATAAAATGATATTTTACTAAAGTACCTGGCATAACAGTAACCTTTATGGTTCGCTCCAGTGTAACATTCCTTTGTCTAAGTCTTCGTATGGCCTCAATATACTGAATAGTGACGCTTTTCGTATCCTGTGTCCCTCGGCCATATAAGTTGCAATTTTCGTCTATATGGGCAGAAAATGGTGGATGCGTCCAAAATTTCTGTAGTCATAAAGTTTGATAATTGTTGAGTATTAGGTACACTAGTTTCAAATAAAATGTTTCTTGTCTATTGAAGCGCTTGCGGTGGCTAAGTACAACGGGTGTGGTCAGTGTAGACCTGGATGGATTACCGGGGTGCCGCCGGAAGCGGGCGTTCAAGGCAAGCAGGGAGGCAGGCAGCTTCCAGGGAGGCGACAAATAGATCACGGAGAGGCGGCATGACATAATGCATTATTTCAATAAAAGTAAACAAATATCAGTTTGCATTGATTTAGTTGTAAACAAATTGGACGTATAGAAATATGTCGTGTACAAAATTAAATATAACTTTAGTTTTGCGATGACTGATAAAATGTAAGTAATGTTTTGTAGAGATTGGTCACAATTGTTTATAATCATAGTTATAAAAAACATAAACTTATTGATACAAGTACATTAACCTCAGTTTTATTAGTCGATATACGAGGAAACGTGCCACCTGATAGCAAATGGTCACCGTTACTCACGGACATCATTAACTGATACCAAAGGTACTGGTAAACAAAACAGAAGAGACAAGAAAGTACCCAGGTCCACAATTGACGGCTGATGGCTGAGTCAAGCAAGAGATGAGTAATTAGCCTGTCATGCTTCACGAAAAGTAATAAAATAAATAATAATAAAGATACTTATAGCCTACTAGGATTTCTAGAGTCGTGGACGTCATGAACAACATACAAGACAAGGAGACACACATATCGAGAATAGAACTTTAAACTCATTTTCAAATAAGTACTACTTTGCTGGAATCGCACCCAGAACCTCTTGCACGGCATTCTGGCAAGCTGACCATGGCGCCATAGGGGTCATCAAAAATGGCTCAATTAATGATGCAAGTCTTAGATTTATTAAAGAATCACGCCAACTTACTTCTTCCGCCGGGACCACGTCTGCATGTGAGTTGAGCATTATACTTGGTAGTGACTCGTTTTTGCCAAACCATGACATCACACCTACCGGTTTGTCGTCAGGATAATATATAAAAAAACCCAAACCCATATTGACAGCTTGTCGCTCCAAAAATCTCATTGCGTCATCTGGAAATTATTCACCAGAATTAATGTGTCTACCTCATATTTTATTTTGATATTAATTGTTTGCTATACCGCCCCATTACAGTAGTAAAGTAATATATTACATACATAGTGCGAAAACGTTCTATTTATTTATTTAAAAAATGCACACATAGATACCTACAGTTTCGTGGTTTACATAATGTTAATTGTAGTAAAGATGTAGTAAGGATGTACAAAGGTAGGTACTGCTTAGCTTTTATGAAATTTCTTCCAGCAGACCAGAGACTGGAGAGTGGCAGCTTTAAATGGTAGAAAGACCGTGTACACAAAAATATATTAAAATACTAAAATGGGGTTTATTTTTAAGGATTGGCATTTCACGCAATGTTTTTATTTTGATCCAAATGCATGGGGGAAAAAAGTTATGCGCTTCTATGCAAATGTATATCTATATCACAATATAAATAAAAATGAATTGCTGTTCGTTACAGTCGGAAAAACTCAATAACGGCTAAACCGATTTGGCTAATTTTAGTCTTGAAATATTCGTGGAAGTTCAGGGAAGGTTGCAGCGATGAGAAAATATAAAAAAATTGCGAGGAAAATACTAAAAATGAAAATTTTAATTTCCCATACAAATCTTACCTGTCAAACATTTGATGTTCGCCCCGTCGGTTCAGTATTTTTAGGATAAATACATGTAGATCTAAATTAAATAAGGGGTTGGAATCGACAACATATATCCATAATTGTCGAATTATCGCGTATTTAAGATTTAAAACATGCAAAATAACATAGACATATTGACATACATGACACAAAATAATGACACAACAACGTCATTTGGTTGTTGTGTCGGGTGCGTTCAGAAATTAAAGTTCGCTCTTTATCAAAATCAAAGTCAAATCGCCCCGTGAGGTACGTGAGGTATTACATTATGACGTTACAGTTTTCTGTTATCGAACTGGTTCCTTTTTTATTAGTTTTAAGCTTATAAAATTGTCAAACCCTCAAAAAATCCGAAAAAAATATTCCTCAAAAAATATTTTAACGATTATATTAGAAAATCACATTGAAATGAAAAACAAAATACAGCCACAAGAGCAATAACGAAACGAAGACTCATCAAATAGGTTAAAAACTTATAGCACTCTTTACACTTCTTTTTCAAAATAGATCTTTCCACGGGACGCAGCAATACATTGGAGGGAGCTGAAGATAACTCCATATGTGTCTGTTTTAATTAATGATCTTTAAAATAACCATTATTTTTGCTTATACACATTTTTTTGAGTTGTTATTTAGCTCTGACCCATCCCAAACAAAAAAACAAACATCCCAAACATCATTGATAACCACAAATATTACGAATGGTTGAGTGAGCGAGTAATCTTCAGCTAAGGCAGCTAAGAATAAAGATGTGGATGAACTTCATAATTCAAAATGAAATCATTGGTACCCTTGCATTGGCATCATTGCTATCATTCAAATCAATCTATAGTGTAACCAATGAAATTGAAGCCACCAACTATTTAACTATTTTTTTAAATTCACTGGATGAGCCTGGCTTACCACCGCATAATTAGGTAAAGGTTGTGACTAAAGGTTGGCTCGGTAGTCATCGGTTCGAAACCTAAACCAACCAAAATTATGCAATGGAACGCGTTTGGTGATAAGGAAACTGATGATCAATGTGATCCATGCAACGATTCTAAAAGGAAAATTCAAAGGTGAGGAAGTTCTCATTCCGAGGATACCGATGATCCCAACCGATATGCCGTTTGAGTTTAAACGGCTTCAGTTTCCAATTTGACTTGCATTCGCTATGACGATTAACAAATCACAAGGCCAATCCTTGAATTTTTATGGTCTGAATCTAGAAAATGCATGTTTTTCTCATGGCCAATTATATGTGGTCTGTTCACGGGTCGGAAAACCACATGCTTCATTTGTATTTGCACCTAATAACAAGACGAAAAATGTCATGTAATAACAAGTCAAATAACAAGACGAAAAGTGTCGGTGCTTTACTGAAGAGTGCAGTGAAAGCCATGCACGGAAATTAAATATGCATGTCATTAGAATACCCGATTTCATTTCAACTTATATCTTATTTACTTTCTCCTCTGTTATAATGGAGGAATTTTATGCCTTTACTAAAACAAGGGTGAGGAGCAAGTTCAGCAGGAGGTGGTGTTAAGAGATCTGCAGAAGCGAGGTAATTAGGACGAAACTGAACGCTTTTTCCATTAAAAATTAAAAGGAAGATTTCAAATAGTCATAATAATATGACATAATGTGTCAGAACAATTTATATACGTGGATGTCCGAGCAACATTGCGGTAGAAGAATCATTTATTGGTTCATGGGTGGAATATGGATTAACAATGTTATGAAATGGTTATGAAGAATCAAGACGAATATTAATAACGGCGCTCGAGACTGATTCACCAAAGATGATGTGTCATTATTACAATAGAGATTTCATGATACGGAAGAAAATGTTAAAAAGTTCTGATAAAGTTATATTTCTTGATGTGGAAAGCACTATAAATTGGAATGACACATGTGGATTTTCGGGAAAAAGTATCAGTAGTTATCATTTTTATTTCAGCTTAAAAAGGGTGATGTATGCCATACCACATCATTATAGCCCGGTGATTGGCGTTGACTTTCTTGAATAATGAATTCTTGAATTTCAGGCCAACTTTAAGAGCCCGTTTAGACAGACCGGCTCGGAGAGGAGAGTAGATTTTTATCGCGATGGAATCCAAAGTTTTGAATATTTGTATTAAGGTTTATTTTTGTATATGCACTTATTTTGTCATTGGGAATGCCTGAACGCTTTTAGTGTGAAATAATGAGAGGAGCCGACTGGCTCCGATTGCGTGCTCTTACTCGCTCTTTCTCGGTCTATGTGAAAGAGTTGGCGGCTCCGCACCGGCAAATTCCAAGTGCATGCGATCCGGTCTGTGTGAAAAGAAAAATACGAGCCGATACTCTCCGAGCCGGTCAATATGAACGGACCCTAATGGAGGAGTTTTATGCCTCTTCTACAACAATTGTGAGGAGCAAGATCAGGTGGTGATATGAGATGCGGCGAGGCGAACTCAGATTTGGGGTGCTGGTGAGCCAAAATATAGAGCGGTGCTTTAGTGGACAGCAGTGGAGAGATGTGAAAGATCGACGTCAAGGGTCAACATAACTTTGAAAGGAGCAATTCTTCAAGAACTACAGCAAGTACATTATCAACGTCATGCATTGGTATACAAATTCAAGACTGCTTCAGAGCGCATGCCTAATGATGGCTACAATGTGACCAGAGCGGATAATCGACCAGCTGAAACACACGAATACACTTTTATCTCTGCAACAATATAATTAAGAAGTTGCAATTAATTTTAAAATAATAGGGTTTGATGTTGTCAATATATTCATTGAATAAAACGGATCAAACACATAATAAAAGTATTTTATTTTGCCCTTTTTCCTATATGTTATTAAGGATTGTGACATTATCAATTTGCATTAATTTTTTAAATTGTAAACCTGCTCTGCCATTGACTGCTTGGCGGAATAAAGTTCGCCGGGTCATCTAGTAATATTATAAAATGAAAATTTTTATGGAAAGTTTAAACCGCTTAACCGATTTCAATCATTAAAATCAGGAAAATGGTTGATGACGCAAGGCCAAACATATGTAGGTTAACCATATTTTTAAACCAATCCCTAAGAAACTGAAATAAAGGATAAAAATGAAAAGTTTAATCCCGTTTCATGATATATACCGATTCAGCGCTGGCGATGCTGCGGGCAAAAGCTAGTATACCTACTATAAATTCGTAGGATATCGTTGTCGAAATTTTTCAAAAAAGTATTTTGTCTCAAAAACTTGTTTCATACCCGTTACTTTAAGATTTCTTAATGAATCAATGTTGTACTCGTTCCATACTTTATTTATACTTAGTAAGTGAAAACACCGCTTTTCGAAAATTATAATTGTGATGTTTTCAACAATCTTTAGATTTGTAAGCTCTACATTTATTCTACTGAGGAAGTGCTAAATCTATTTATATTTATAATGTCGACTGCTTTTAGAGAACTGCATGCAAATATCGAAAAATTTCTGGGATGCTGAGTTAACCGACTTCCAGATTTTTCACCAAGTTCTGGAGTTAAATACCTACTAGTACTACTACTACTTTCTTAATATACTTATACCCTCTACTTTACATCAATACGTTAAGCTTAGGTATGCCAATGATATATAAACATACATAGGTACATACCTACATATTTTAATATACTCAGATGCATTCATAGAAAGAAAAAGAAAAAAACAAAAAAAACCTACTCAAGAAAAAGTACCCTCGTTCTGACGCAATTCGGAAAAAAACAGAAAAAGTATTTTGAGTAAATATACAAAACGGTAACTTACATAAACGGTTTTCACTAGTGGTATCAATTTTCACGTACTCTTGAAAAAACTTAACTGCTGCATCATTTTCACAGCACTTTGTATCACATTTTATAGCGCAACTTGATTTACTATAATACACTAATATAATATAGAAAACGTTTAGAATTTTAGATTTATGCATGACTTCTCGTATGTGTTTAATTTTAGCGGACTATGTCTTTACAAATGTAGCTTATGATATTTCATAAAAATTTTATACTAAGTATAGGTATATTGTAACTACAAAGGTTAGCGCGTCCGTTGACACGACCTATTAAAGAGCCAATGTGAGAATTTAAAAGGTTTAAACACGTTCTTGACACATTAATTACTAATTGCTGTGATTCGTGTCCGCCCTTAGCATTATTTGTTTCTCAGTAATTACTGATTATAAGCACTCTTATCAATGTAGTACAATTGAGAGTGAAATGAGATCAACGGTCACATAATAACTAACATCGTATCTCATCTTCAACGTGTTTGGCTACATGTTTCTATGTAGGTACCTACTATGCAGTTAGCGCAGATATACACAACATAAATTAATTAATTATTAATCAACTCACTATATCCACAATCCACAACCTGATAATAAATATTAAATTGCCATATAAATATCTGCACCAGCTGGGGATCGCATCTGGGACCCCTCATTTCGCAGACAAGGTCTGGTTACTACCAAGAAAGCTATAGAATCAACTTATGTACCAGTGTGAAACGGTTACCATTGCATTGACCCCAGTAACTACATTTTTGGATTCCTCAATTCAAGTTACCCACATAGCAATAGGTAATAAGCCCTTCGTCAATCGTCATTAGGTACCTACGTACCTAATAAGAAATAGCAAGTAAGGAACCTTAGGCTCAACTTGGCCTAAAGATTTCATTACTTTTTAGAGATAAACAAGCAGCTCTATCGAGACTTGTCTATTTTTTTTCAGTATGTTTTTGGATGGATTTCACTTCTTTTTGCAGAAAACAGGAGCGCCGTAGGCTGTGTGGGCGCCCGTGTGCAAAACCGCTCTACCCCCCCCCCCCTCCCCCTTCCCCACCTCATCGTTCAATACAAATGTCACACAGATTTACTTTTATGACGCCTTATGATTTATGATTTACGGCTACCCGCTAACGGCGCACGCCTTGCACGCCCGCTTACGGCGTCTCTGACAGAAAGCTGACGTGGACTGATTAACTTATATACCTACTAGATTTCTTATTAGGCTTGATTGATCGATACCGCCAATAGTTTGACAGTGCTCTTCCGATATCTCATCAGGATCAGATCCCAGTACCAGTTCTATTTTGAGGATCATGAGACAGTCAGTCAGTCAGTCAGTGTCGACTTGAAATTATTATAGCTTACTAGATGACGATAGTTTCAGCGTTCTAATCCTAGCCAGAGGCTCTCAAATAGGAGCCAGAAAATCCTGCGAAATGGTGAAGTGATGAAAAAAAATTGAAATCAAGAAGTCAAAATTTTTATTCACGTAATTTATTAGCATTGTGTCTTACAAGATATACCTACTAGTAAGTAGCGCCTTCTTAATTTAAATAATCAAGCATGAATTATGTAAATGTCTTCCACCGTTTTAACATTATATTAAGATAAATATTATACAATATATTGTAATTATCTACTTACATAGGCTTGTTTGTATTATCTGTGGTATTTGTATTATCTTTCAACATAATTACCTACTTAGTTTATTTGTGTTATTAAGTACATGTTGTTATGCAGTATTACTATGTCAAGAACCTAATTCATCGCGGATTGTACCTACTTACTATGTTACTTATTATGTCACGATATTATGTATTTTGTATGCCAATATAATACCCAATTGAAAGGCTCTTCACAATATATCAATATCAAAATAATCATCGTGAATACGTCTCGAATAACAATAAAGGAATATCTACTTAAGTTTTTTTAAAATAATTCAATAACACGATGAATCGTCAGTCAAGTCGCCCAAATTTTTAATCATGTCAGCATAAACTGAGATGCCTTCCAGAAATATGTCTACATTGATGTACTCGTCGTTAGAGTGTACCAGATTTGGCGTGCGGAACCTGGGCGCGAACCCCAGCGCTGGGATCCCCAGGTTGCGCAGTACCAACATGTCGGACGTGGCTGGAATTACGATGGCCTTCATGGGTTTACCACTGGAAAAAATATATTAATTTACACCCACAACGTTCTTTCTGAATGCTGTTGTTTATATAACAAGTAACTTTGTACAAAAACATTATCGATTTCGACATTGATAAGTATTGATAACTCAAAAACTGGTCGCCAGATGTCGGTGCAATGTATACTAGATCAGACGACAAGCACTAACTTTCAAATAAAAGAATAATTATCAAAATTGGCGTCCTAGTACAAAGTTATGAGTTAAGAGTGTTATGAGTTTATGACACATAAAAAGTACAGTCGAATTGTCAACTTTCTCCTTTTTATAAGTTGGTCTAAAAATTAGATTGGATTTATACTTAAATATCTACTCACTAACTAAAGTACCTACTGAAGTAATCACTATCAAAAACTCACATTTTTTCCGCAGTCTGTAGCATGACTTCCCAGTAAGGATTATGTCTGAGGGAAGTCGGCGTGGCCAAAACATCACGGCGTAGAAATTCTAACAGTGTGCTGTTCCCTGCTTCTCTGCGCCAGGATTCAACCTTCAATATTGTAATTACTGCATCAGGATTACATCAGTTTATTACAGTAAATATATAGCTTCTAGTCTTCGTCCTCTATGAGCGACGTATGAGCCATAGTCGAGGAACGAAAACCACAAGAAAATGCGGCAGTAGTACCTATCGATAGGTGAGTAAACAAAAATATATTTTTAAAGCATTCTACTACAGCAAAAATAAATTATTTCACCTATAATAATTCTACCAGAGAAGGAATATTTTTTCAAAAATACTAGAAAGAAGGAAAGAAGAAAGAAAGAGAATTTATTCACGTAAATACACCCACACAAATACAAAATAAAACAAAAGAGAAAAATAAAAAGTAAAACTAAACTAAACATAATAAAAACAACATACCTACCTAAAAAACAATACATAGCTACCAAAACAAAACCAAATAAAAAACAATAATAAACAACAATTAAACTAAATTTTGTGTAGGACATATTTACAGGAAAGGGATCCAGCTCAGCATAATGCTAGCTGTCCGAGAACAGCTAGCGCTGATCTTCCGCTGGTCCCATACTGTGACCAGCGGTCCCATACTGGGACTTATCCAAGGAAGTTACCATAGCTTGAACGTCGTCTACATCTGCATCGAGCGCCAATCTCATATCTACCACGCAACTCACTTTGGTAGGCACTACATTATTTGCGTATCCACCCTGTGAATAATTGGTGAAAATATAATTAATTGCATTGATTTTACTAATTACTTGTTTCCTATTAAGTAGTAGGTAATGGAAATGGAAACTAACACTCTATTATTTAAGCTTAAGAAGGTAACGTAAATTGACATAATAAAGAAAGCAAAACAAATGGATAACGTCCACTATAGGTACTCCGTTTGAATTCGATCTGGAATTCGTAATTATTGCATGAAACACAAATGCCAGCGTTCCGCCAATGCGATTAAGGTAAGTACATTTAAGATTGTCGGCGTTATCTAAAAATGTCCTTAGTAAGTTTTTCTGACAAGCTAAATTGAACTGTGAGCACAGGTATTAAGTATAATAAGTTTGGTTTTGGTGGAGAGTGGCAATTCCATATGCTCGACGACTCAACTATATATATATACCATATATACCAACCATACCAACTCCGTTAGCGTTCGATATGGAATACGTTTTAATGGTAACCCACGAAAATGGCAGCTTTCTGACCCTGAGATTAAGGTTCATTTTAGACTGATGGCGAGAATTTAAAATGCATTTGAAATAAATACTTATTTACTTTATCTAAGTTTGTATGTAGGTATGTACTAAGACTACTAAGCCTACTTAATCTAAATTACCATTAGATAAAGTTGTAAATAAGTGATGCCATACATTCATTCTGCTAATGTTAATATTGGTATAATTTCCAACATCCAAAGGGTCCGACTGTTTCATTAATTCATTTTGTTCTTCACGAAACTTCGTTATAATACCAAGAAGTTTGTACATCTGAAAATTGGTATGAAAATCATTTTACATTATCCATTATCCATTATATTAATAATTTCCAAATATCCTGTTACGTGTTTTGTTCAGCAGGTACGTAAATTAATCAGATATACCATGTAATAACTTCAACAACAAAATCCTCTTTAATGTGCTCACAAAACAATAACGTTTTGATAATTTTGTAACAACAGATTGCAACAGGCGAGCTGAGTGAAAATTGACTAGTGACTCACGCTAATATAATTTGGAAATTAACAAAAAAGTACAGATAACTCAAAATTATCCGGTCATATGTCACTCAAATACATATGGGAATACCCTATCCAATAAGAAATCAATTATCAAAATTGGTCCTCTTTGTTAAAAGTTATACGCGATTCAAAATAAAAAAATTACATGTCGTGAGAATCCCTCCTTTTTTGACGGTTAAAAAATTCATCAATAATCACCTTCTCCATTGCACTACTGTTGGGCAGTCCACTACCATGTCCAGCTTCACCAAACACGGTGAACTTCATTTCTAAACAAATAAAAAATCATAATAGGTAATATGTTTTAATTGCATCCAACACCAATGCCACTTTGACTTTGATTAAAGTTAATTTGCAGATTGATCGCGAAAATTTAAAACGCTGTAAGTAACTTTTGTTTTCAATCTAAACTGAATTGTGTAGGTACAGTACTGGAGAGTGGCAATGGTAAAGGCAGGGTAGACTGGGTACGGTTGAAACGATTTGGCTTTAATTGTTCGTAATATTTTTGTTTATCAACAGAACGATGATGATGACATGTTAAATTGAAGAGTGGATCATTATCTACAAAAGGGCAATAGTATTTAGTTCTGGCGGGTGATATTTTTAGAGATATTAACCATTGAAAATAAATTCCGATTTGTTTCTACCGTCCCCATGTCAGGGGCGATTGAAACAGTGACTGGGGTCAGTTAAAACGCACACGAAATATACATAAAAATATATTGAAACTTGCTATATTTCCCATTAGTTCTAATTGTTTAATAATCGTATGACAATATTAATCGGTCTTCAATGTTTTAATAGCCCTATAATATACGTAATCAGTCTTCGACGAGTCGACGAGTAATTTGTTGACAGTGTATAGTTTATCTCTAACTTTTACCTCCGCATACGCGTATTTGTCTCAAGATAACTCAATCTGCCATCTAAAAGTCTTTATTATGCGAACTCGGCATCGAGTAAACAAGACAAAATTATACGGTTTTTTTTCACCTGTAGGTACACACACGTATTGTTTCAACCGTCCCCAACTAGAATTTTGGTAAAAGAAAGTTTATAGTAATGGTAATATTAATAACTTATTAAAACTAGTCATCATTCCGTATTCTATAAACTCCACATAAATCATAAATGAACACTCAATATTTACTCTTGAACAGATTAACATAATAATAGCATAAAACTTGAGAGAAAAATACTTTCTTTTAATACAATATACCTATTTATAAAAATACATAGCACCCGGTGACCAAAGTAACACTTAGATTCGGGTTTGGACCTGTTACCTGCTTCTTTTTCCCCTTGAACCCATTACTGCAGGCCCAACCATTAGCGAGATATTCGACTTGTTTCAACCGTCCTGTGTTTCAACCGTACCCAGTCTACCCTACTTACTAAAATTCAATCAAGAAAAATGTTAAAGTACCTAATATCTTTAATTTTTTTAAGTATTTAATTTAGTTCATCACATTAACAGCTAAACAATACATTAAGTAACAACAATACTTATTTACTTACGCCAAGGCCGCTTGTCTTGATATGATACATAAAATACATCATCGATACTAGTTGCTCCTTCGTCTAATGCGAATCCTATGTTCAAATCTTTAAATTCCTTGGTTTTAACAAATGCTTTGATACCCTGGTACCCACCAGTTTCTTCGTCTAAAATGATTGAACAAATGATTTAACTGTATGACAGTAATTAATTAATTATTATTATTGATATTTTTGAAATTATTTTGATCATGATCTTTATATAATCTTAATCTAAGTAGGTACTTATCTTATTATAATAAAAATTTAACATAGGTTTTTTTGATGTTTGAGAAAAATTGTTTGAAGGGTTTTCATAGGATCAATAGAAGCCAGAAATATTTTTTTCGAATTTTTGTCTGTCTGTAGGTATGTTTGTCTGGGCATTGCGCAGAAACTACTGAATGAAATTTGATGCGGTTTTCACAGTTATATTACTGGAGCTCTAACTAAAAAAATGGCGTATGATTCATCATAATACGCGGTCTAGAACCTGAGATATAAACAACATACGTTTGTTACAAAACAACGTCTGCTGGGCCAGCTAGTTTTATATAAAAATGCGAGATTCATACCTGGCATTACAGTAACATGGAAGGTACGCTGCAGCTTTACGTTTATTTTTTTAAGTCTCCGTATGGCTTCAATGTACTGAATCGTTGGGCTCTTATTATCCTGTGTCCCGCGAGCGTGAATATTGCAATTTTCGTCAATATGAGCCGAGAACGGTGGATACGGCCAATATTTCTGCAATTAATAACTTTGTTTAAAACGAAATTTAAGATGTTTTTTTAGATCTTTATACCAAAAATTACCCGTCAGATGTCGTTCAAATGTATCTATGGGTCTAGACGTACAGACCTACGCGCGAACTTTCGTTTTTTACAAAAATTATTAGGTATCAAAATCTGTTCATCCAGTGCAGTTAGGAACGAACATACAGTTGAATTAAGAACCTCCTCTTTTTTAAGTCAGTCATAAAATTACATAAATATCTTACTTCCTCAGCAGGAACCACATCTACGTGAGAATTGAGCATGATACTTGGTAGTGAGCTGTTTGTGCCAAACCATGACATTACAACTATCGGTTTTCCAGCTGGGTAATACACTGAAAAAGGCAAGCCGAGCTCTGCGGCTTGTTGTTCCAAAAATTGTACGGCTGGCCCTGAAAATATTTCACTGGTTAATAGTATTTTGATCGATTTTTAGTATCTAAGTATTTACCAGTTAACACCGTCTTGTTATTAAACCTATAGGTATCCTATTCTATGCGAGAAGGTGTACATAGACATGTGTACATGATAAAATGCGAACCCGTTCAGGGGCGCCGTAACCGGGCGTGCAAGGCGTGTGGCGCACGCGGGCGGCACCCTGGGGGGGGGCGGCAAATTCAGGGCAAATGGCCCCCGGCGGAGCGATATAATCATGAATCTGTATATGAGATTCGTATTCAACCAGGGGGGGGGTGCAAATCGGATTCGCACGCGGGCGCCGACACACCTTACGGCGCCCCTGAACCCGTTGAAGTTTTAAAAACGGTGTAGAAAAACAGTTCGTAAAAGTCAAAGGTGTGTGAAGTCTGCCTATCCGCGCTTGATCAGCGTGGTGGAGCTAAGAAGAGACAGGTGCTCAGTATGGCTAGTGAGCCATAAAACTCATGATGGGTTAAAATGATAATAATGACTGCCACGGCCACGGGTCACGATATAGGTAATTGAGGCAAAACAAATAAATAAGCATATTTTTTTATGGAATTAAGATGGCAAACGAGCATGCAGCACCACCCTTCCGCTGCCGCCCATAAAAAACTGTCACCGACGTAGAGTACGAGGCGGCTACTCTTCTAGCGCGTTTCCCACCTCTAGACGTAATGGCGGACATGGATGCGACGGTTTATACCAATATTCGCTCCATTCGTCAGAGGGACGGGGGAGCGACAGATGGGGAGCTCAAACTGCTCAGGCGGCAGGCGCATCGGCAAGCGCTTCTTCAATGGCGTAGTCGCCTGGAAGAGGGAAGAGGTGCACGCCAACGCATCGTCGGTGCAATCCTGCCAAGCCTCGAAGCTTGGCTGGGGAGGAAGTTTGGTAACGTCACCTACCGACTGACACAGATGCTCACCGGACATGGCTGTTTCGGTGAGTATCTGTGGCGGATCGGACGCGAGGCAACAACACGATGCCATCATTGCGGTGGGGACCGGGACGACGCACAGCACACGCTCGAAGAGTGCCCCGCATGGGAGTCCGAGCGGCGCGTCCTGGTCGAACGAATCGGGAGAGACCTTTCTCCGCCAGCTATAGTAGCAGCTATGCTGGCGGACAAAGCGTCATGGAAGAGTATGGTCTCCTTCTGCGAAACCGTAATGGTTAAGAAGGAGACCGCCGAGCGGGACCGACAGAGGGCCGATCCCGCTCGAACTCGAAGAACGAGACAAACTCGGGGTGGCCTAAGTGGCCGTACCACATAAAGCACGGGGTGGGCCCTATGGGCGTTGCGCTGGAGTGGCTCCGGTGTGTTCCATTGGAGATCCCGGAGCCTCACCGTTTGCGCCAGGAGGCCATCGAGGGGGTTTTAGTAGGTACAAATCCTACATAACCTCCGGGTATCTTTTGAAGATTTCCCCCTCGTAAAAAAAAAAAAGGATGGTTAGTCCAGTTAGTAGATGGTGTAGAATATTAGTTGGTTAGTTTAGTTAATAAGTGTGAGGACAGGGACTGTTAGTGATAATATTAGTCCTATTACCTACTTAATGTTAGTACCTAATAGTCCAGTTAGTTAGGTATTGTTAGTTTGAGTTTCGTTCTAATTTGGTCACAGATGCGTTGCTATCCCTGAGGACTGAGATGGTCGCCTCTAAAAAAAGTGTAACCGGCTCCACACCTTCCTATCCGGAATACAATTGTTCTTAAAACAATTAAGTATTACACGGTAGGAATGGTACTAAGTATACCTAATTATCTATACTATAATAAAACTGTAGGACCACGTGTTCTGTACATTGAATATTTTTGTGAAATTTCGACTAAGGGGCACTTACAAATCGAGATAGAACTCAAAAATATATTTTTTTTATTTATTGTCTGTCTGTCTGTCTGTCTGTCTGACCGATCATCACGCGTAAACCACTGGACAGATTTCATTGAAACTTAGTAAAGTTATTACCTATATACTGGTGTCTATTATAGGCTACTTTTTTTGTCGAATAATATTAAGGTTCCCTAGGGATAGGTGACTAAAGTTTGTATGGAAATTTTTTATAACGTCCGATTTACTTCAAATTTGCAACAAAGGGTTATCACTTAAATTAATAGAATACGTGTTTCTCAGTTTTTCCATATTTTGTAAGGAAAAGAAAAAAAACAAATGAATGCGGAAATTTGTAATTTTTTAAGGTAACTTTCTGACTAAACTGAAAATGATTTTAACCCCATGTTTAAAAATTATTATAGTTAAATAAGTAATTTTCAATGTAAAATCAGTAGGTATTTAAAATATTGCCAGCAAAGGGTGCAAAATGGGGATAAAGTTGGTACAATTAGAGGTGCAGTGTTTATTCGAGTTGACTTAAGTTTTGTCATTTTTGTTGCGGGCTTAGATTTTTGTGAGACTTTCACTGAGAGATAGAGAAGGTTACTTATTATCCCGGAATTCCGTGGAATGCTTATTCATGTGGGAAAAACTCATATTTGGGAACGAGGTCGCGGGTTCAGATGTTTATGGGACTTTCAGTGGAAGGTAGAGGAGGTTATGGAGCATTATGCTAATTTTTGTTCCGGACTTCCCGCGGGATCCACTCAACTGCTCTGTAGAAGTTGTCAAAAAATTCATTAAACATTTTCACGCGCCAAAAATACTCGCACACACAATGCGAATTCTGTGGCATCCTACTAATATTATAAACGTGAAAATTTGTATGTTTGGTCCTCAATCACGCAAAAACGGATCAATGGATTTGTTACCTACACGGATAGTTTATAACCCAGAATAACACATAGGACACTTTTTATCCCGGAAATCCCGCGGGATCCAATTTTATGCGGAAAAAACTTCTACGAGAATGGGTATAGCTTCATAACAAACATATTAATATAAAAGTAACAAGTCTGTCTTTCCGAAAATCCCGCGGGATCGGCAGTTTATCCTAAAATTCTTACGGGAGCAGGACCTACGCGGCTGATACTTACGGGTCCCGAAGCGAAGCGAGGGCGGTTCGCTAGTCTTTACTAAAAACAGGCTTATTAATACCTACATAGAAAAATATAACCAATACAAAAATCATAACTTACATAAATTTTTCCCATCAGTAGTGTCGATTCTCAAGAATTCCCGAAGACTTTTCACAGCTGGATCGTTTTCACGGCATTTTGTTTCATATGTTCGGGCCTTTGAAAAAGGAAACAAATAAATTAATACAATTACAGAAAAATAAACGCATAATAAAAAGTAATTATTATTCCGACAGAACATGTTTCGCAATTCTATCGAAAGCTATAGGTATCTGAATAGTACTCAATAGACATAACAAAATTCTGTATTAACTAAGAATGTAGGTATCACAAATTAACACGTTGTTTGGTATTGAATTACAGTGAAGTTCATGAAAAAACAAGCGATAACGGAAGAAACTCGTTTTGCCGTATTATTCCCTACTAGCTTTTGCCCGCGGCTTCGCCCGCGTGGAATTCGTTTTGTATCGCGAACCGGGGAATGGGGTATGTCATCAACTATCTTCCTGGGAAAATTCATCGAAATCGGTCAGGCGGTTTATATTTTTCATACAAACTATCAGTCATTTGAAAAAAAGTAGCCTATGTGTGACTGGGTCTTCAACTATTTTCATTCCGAAATTCATCCAAATCGGACCGGTGGTTTAGACGTGAAAACGTCACAGACATACAGACTTTCGCATTTATAATATTAGTATGGATATTCGTCATATCCGGAAGGTGAAGCGGAAGGGTAGAACTAAGTAGGTATTATATGGATTAAGTATCTACATAATATTGCTAATTTAATAGATACTTTAATTGCTTTATACATCGAAACTATCGCTCGTTAAAGTTGTTTCAATTTATTTGTAACTGACACATTCACTGATCATAAAAATTCTAAGGACTTTTTTAGTTTTATTTAAACTATTTACTTATGTATTTTATTAAAAATATGCCTGATGCCCAAATCTAGGTGGAAGATATACAATGTGCCTGGTCACCAATGTCGGAGACTTAAGGGGGATGAAATATGGTATTTTTAATCGACAAATCACTATTCAAAATTTACAAAAAATGGACGCTGTTTTGCCCATTCACAGACAATTCGAACTGCTTCCAAATTGCGTGTCGCACGTTTTTGCCATTGACAGTCGGCAGCGGATGACGTTCATTTGGATTGGATATGTCGTGGCCATATCGTACTTAGATTTGCTCACATCATGAAATGATCGACCATATCATGAAATGGTCGTATTTCATGAAATGGTCAACTCAGTTTGGCCAGATCGTAAAATCGCCTACGTTTCACGATTTGGTCATCAACGTTTGGCCGGATCGTAAAAACGCGGAATATAGGGCATATTTTCGAACCGTGACGTCTCCGGCGCTGCGGAAGGTGCAGCCCCTTCGCCCTTGCGTAACAAAGAACAGACACCCACGCTCGCCTGCGCAGCTTCGGCTTGCTGGTCGCCTTCGGCGACCAGCCTCAGCTCAGCCGCTCCGGCTCGCCCGGGTGTCTGCGTTTTGTTACAGCGGGTGGGGGCTGCCCTCCCTCCGCGCCTCCGGGTTCTAAAAAAAACTCTAGGGGTAGGGCATACAAGACTACGTGGAGTAGGGGTAGGCTAATTCGGTTCTGTAACCAATTCGACCTACCTACACCTTGAAGAATTTGACTGAGTAGTAATGGAAATGAGTATTCATTGTTTTATATCCAAAATCAACTCAATTTTTATGCTTCCATTCAATGTTAGATACTCGTTTTTAACAATTGACGTGAATTGTTCGCAATTTTTGTTACTACTCTTTTACTCTAGGCCGTCTAGGCCGAATTGGCAAGAGAAACAACATTTACGCCAACGGCCGCCATCTTTACACATAAACAAAGCGCTTGCAGCGCCTCTACCGGTAATTAATGTAACTACTTTACGATATGATCAAAATAATCTTGACCATTTCATGAAAAAGCCGCGCGTTTAGTTGCCCATATCGAGAAACGATTTCTTATCATTGATCTGCTCAAACCACATCATGATGTGGCCAATAGACAGTTGACCATATCATGAAATGCGACCATTTCATGATATGGTCGATAATTTCATGATGTGAGCAAATCTACGATGTGGCCACGACAGATACATGGATTTCAATCCGTTTGGAAATCCAAAACTGGAAGGCGTCCATTTGATCGGCATACGTTTATCACATTCACGAAAGCATTTTGGAAGACGTCCACTCCATTTGATTGATGGACGTATCGTCAATGTCTACCTTAATAAAAACTATTAGGTTTTGCTCAAATCAATTATTTTTAGTATTTAGTATGTTTTCTTATTGTTTTGTTTTCTACGGCTTAAGGGATTTGGGTATGATTTTCACTAATAAAGAACAATAATTAAAGACAGTAATACTTAGGTAAAGAATCACCTCCACGAGTCAGCTATGCTTAAGTATGATCTGGTACCCCCGCGCTTAATTGTTGGCCATTGCGTTCAGTGGTTAAGTGTGGTTAAAGCCACACAGCTCGCACATTATATCTACGTAGGTACCTACATTATATTATAATTATATAAAACTCTTCCCTTATTAAGTGACTGACTGACTGACAGGCATCTCTCAGCAGAAATTGCCGAACGCAAATGTTTACCTGTTAGGTATATTCCTTGTGTACGGGAGGACCAAGAGAGGATTTTGGAAATTCCCCATCTATGGCGATAAAAAATGGGACAAACTGAAATATTTCATTTCTTCAAGGGAATTCAAGTGAAACTTTGTGTATTTTTGGAAACTATCCGCCTTCCCCCTTAAGAGCAAGTCAAAACCACGATTTGTTAACTGCAATATTAGCTAAGTTTGTCGCAGACATAATACACATAGACACTGTGCGACATAAGTTTATGTCGCACAGTGTGTCTGCGACAAACTTTTGTACCTATCCATGGTAACTAAATTTAAGAATAGCTTAGATATCCATATCAATATGCAAATATAGATAAAAATATGTGAATTAACAAAATTGTTATTTGCTTTGTGCGCCTAAAATTATCACTGTCGATATTACACCGCTTTGTATTATTACTTTTTAATGGCAATTAATTCCATTCGTTGAATCTTACAAGGTTTGAATGGGCTGACATTCTGAGACTACCTGGAGTGTGATATTCACACGCTCCATGATGCCCTCTCTTTCATACTATTTGGTTTTTGCGTTAAGGAACTATTGGCAACGACTCGGAGTGAACGCTCATTCACGAAGTTTTTCGTCAGCCTAATAAAGCAAGGGGATGAGCCACACGAAGAAAGCTTCAGGGCAAATCTCTCAAATTTATGTGAAACCAGAACAAGACCTTTCGAATCCAAAAAAAAAATTAAAATCCACTAAATCACGCACAAAAATATAGTCGAATTGAGATCCTCCTTATTTATTGAAGTTAGATAGGTATACCTACTGTAAGTACCTACAAATTAAGTAGTTATGTTTAAACAATCACGCCTGCCAATTAGCGAAGTACCTACCTACCTATCATGGGCACCATCAGGACTTTTTTCAGGGGAATTGAGATGTTTCTACCGCTGGCTTTTATAAGATTGCCTTGCCAGTGAAAGGAGGATGGGTACAAATGTATGGAATCTGGTACCGGCACCAATCGGAGTAAATGATACATCGTTAGATAGGTATTTTTGTGTAGATTGTGAATAAACATGGTGCTAGTCCTGGTACTAATACTCCGTATCTTCTAAAGGCTATATTTCAAAACGGTCTATTCGTACGGGTACGAAACACAGGTTTCGTTAGAATTTCATTTCATTTTGTAATCTTTTGGTTAATAAACTTGTGATTTACTTAAGCTGTAAAATGTTTTTATTTTCTACCTTTAAAAAGCAGTGTTCAACTCTCCCCAGACCCCGGTTCAAATGTCCCATAGGGTGGGGAGAGTTGAATCATATCCCATTTTTCAATTCAAGCGTTCAATTCAAGCGTTCAATTCAAGCGTTCAATACGATTAAACGGCGACAAAACTTATCCATGGTTTATAGCCGAATGTGCTTAAGCTGAAAAGCTCAAACACTCGGCGTATCTTCCCTGGATTGATGCTTGACACCGCAAAGCTCCGGATATCAGATCCGAGAAGAAAGTCTTTAACCTGTCCGCCAAGACCTGCAAGAAGGCATTACAGAAAGCTACTAACAATCACATTAGACATATCCGCGCAAAACTCTCGGCCTGATCCTCTGGCAATAGAGATTTTTGGTCATTGCTAAAAAGGTCGAAGCTAATTTCTGTAAACATACGCTGCCTCTATAGGTAAAACCAGATGGCCTCCTTGCCATTTATTTTTCTTCTTAAGTTTTCTTACTGCTTACTTTTGCCATTTCAATATCTGTAAGTATATTCGTTTTAGTATTATAGTAGTGATAATCGAAATTTCTATTCAGTTAATACTAGCAGCCCGTCCCGGCTTCGCACGAGTCAACATTTATTATTTATAGCGTATATTAATCGGTGATAATGTAGCATTCAAATGATGAAAGAATTTTTAAAATCGGTCCAGTACTTTTTGAGCCAATTCGTTACAAACATAATCACATACAAATCTTTCCTCTCTGTCGCTTTCTCTGTCCCTATGTTCCTTTGTATGCTTAAATCTTTAAAACTACGCAACGGATTTTGATGCGGTTTATTTTAATAGATAGAGTGATTCAAGAGGAAAGTTTATATGTATAATAACAATCCATTAAATATTGGAGAAATACTGTTATTTTTGAGGTTTCTAATGTGATGTCGTTAATTATCAATTTTTTTCCGCTTACATTGCAAACGCAGGCCCTACGAGATTTATCAAAATAATAAAAATAATAAAAAAAATAATAAAATAAAATAAAGGTCTACAGAAAACTCCGCGATGGTATATGTCTATCTCTTATGGATATCCCACAATAACATTTTTTGTCATTTACTTTTTACGACAAATATTAATGGCTAATTTTCGAAGCGATTTTAACCAATACAGCATTAATCCTTATCCAATTAAATAGCTTAAATACATTGTTGATTTAATATAGATCTATATGGTCCTTTACAGCACAAGATTTAAATGAATATTTTCAAAGATATTACAGATTTAAAATTGCGGGACGTAGCGAAGTAAATAAGTAATGTATCGGGAAGGGGGTTCCATCAACAAACGTAAAAATGCTTGAAACTAAAATTCTTATAAAACTGAGTGGATTTCAATGAATTCAGAATATCAAAACAAAACCAAAATACTTAACTGAACTGAAAACTTAGTTCTAGTCGACGACAAATATGATACACCTACTTAGTTCTAGCCGGCTACACCTAGCTGTAGCCGGCTAGAACTAAGTAGGTGTAGCTCCGCACTTCGGGTATTAGCCGTAACTATAATAAAAATATAATGATAATATTATGACGATTGTGATGATGGATAGACAATAGGATAGATACCTGATATGAAACAAAAATTAATCCATGTGTACTTTTATCACTACCCCCAATTTAAAAACTGATGGTAAATGAAGTTAATGACACCGAGGGTAGTCATCTATTGCAATATTTTTATTTATAGCCACGTAATTACAGAAGCATTTATTTTAAAACAAATAACTACAATATTTAGACATTTTAGACCCCATGAGTGTTGTGTTAAAAAATAAAATAAACATTAAAACCAATCGCTTACCGTGAAACTTATAGGACGGTAAAGACGAAAATTCCGTGACAAACAGTCTTTTTGACGACAAAATAAAGTTTTTTCCTTTAACGCCAATGCGCTTCCACCGGCAAGTCTCTTGGCCGACCGAATGGTGCACAAACGTGAATTACTAGGAGTCACTGAATTAGTGGTTACACACTTAGATATTTTATCAGTTAAATTTTTGCTGAAGGTAAGGACCAAAATCCCGTGACAAAGTTTGTTTGTTTTTTTTGACTCAACTAATGTTTGTATTTGTGAAAATTTATGTAATTTTTCCTCATAATGTATGTACCTAATTTTACCAAGTTTCTAAAATATCAACTTCACCAAGATATTGGCAGTGGAAGTTAAAAACATGTGATTGGGACACTGAAGGTAGTGACATTTTGCCTTGTTTTTGTTTTTTTCTTTATTAATTTAAATAATTCCGGCTTTATTGTCATGTGTAAATTCTAGCTCAAAATCGAATGCTTCGTTTAACGTAAAAAAATTATGTAATATGTTCATACTTTTTTTCTACAACCCCGGACACCCGATTTGCACAAACTCATAGAATCACCTGGTGTCTGTAGATAGGTATGTATAATAAGTATGTGCAGTTAAAAGTTTTTTTCAATTCGTCATCAGTCGCTGAAATCACGAAAACTTTTTCAAGAAACCGTCGAGATTTCCACGATATTATGAGATTTCGTGACATAAGTAAGTTATTTGTTTTCATATCAATTTATCAGAAATTTTCAGGCACGGCTGGCACTATCAATCTACTTTTTAGCGACATTGTAGGCATGTGAACTATTCTAACTTTTACAAGCATTTAGCTTGAAATGTTTGTACGTGAATGAGTCAAAATCTCCAACTAAATTAAAACTAAGTACCGCTTACTCTACGTTGGTACTTGAAACTTTACAATTCTCACATTACACGCAAACTACAGTTTTATTATAATAAGCTAAAGAAGATAAAAATTTTAAAAATAGGTGCATAATATCTCGTTCAAAGCATGTTGCTATTATTATATTTAATTAGGTATTATGGATAAAATTAAAGAACCTTAAAATGACAATATATTTAATCTATGATGATTAATTAACATTATTTGCTTTTAGAATTCGAGGCATCTGAATCGCAATCAAGCGATGTGAATCCGGATGAGTTTGTCGGCCAATCATCTTCGGCGCTCTTGCGTCTTTCCTTCTCCTTGTAGCCCACTACTTCGTCTAAGGCGGAGTAAACTGCGTTTTTCTCGATCTTTGACAGTATCTTTTTGTCATGGAATGAGTGAGTGTGTAGACAAGCTCTGAAATAATAGAGATGTTGACTGTTATTGTAATATCACACAGAATATTTAACCAATTAATGTTAATATTTAAACAAATAGTATTTTTTCATCATAATTAATTAAATGAGTCGATTTTAAAATGTTATAAATAATGCTCAATATCATGTGACCTCAAACGACTTTGAAGCGCATGACGTCATGAACCGCTAAACTGTCAGTGACAGTTTATGCTAAATGGGAAAGGTTTCAATTCTTGTTCCGTATTTACCAAGGCGTAATCGAAATTTGTTAATTACACAAATAGTGCAAAGCATGCAAACAAGCCTATCCTATCGTTTTGTGGTACTGTAAACTACTTTGGGTACCCATATTAAATTTAGTTGTAATTGCAGATCGTAAAGTCTCTCAAATAATCTCAATTATCTCCTAAAGAAATTTTCATTATTTAGGTAGGTATTTAATTTAGACTCATTACCCCCTACACATCGCAAACTTTGTGCTTTGTATTTTTCGACATAAGGAGGGTATTGTATAACCGTATCCAATTATCGTATTACCTGCTTATAACAATGTTTCCTTTAGTGACGAGTGTGGCCGGACATTTGTTATTGCGGTAGTCGATACATCGCCATCGCTTCACACCCGCCTGATGCGCCGTCGATTGTAGGTTGTACATATAACGATTCAGAATAACCTGGAGCGAGCCTCGTATAGACACCGTGAACTGGAGATTATTTGATGATACTGAAAAACGCATAAAATACAACTATCAATTTTTGCCTTGCACATGATTATTGATGTATTAAAAATGTGCTTAATTTATTCGTATCTGTTTTCCTTCAAAATTAAACAGAAAAAATGTCGTAATGATAAATCGATTAATATAATAGACCAGCGCGGCGGCTTGTGGCGATCCTTAGGATAGGATCCTTAGTCGATAGTTGGATGGGTAAACAGATAGCTTGTTATCGATAGATAGGAGTCCTTGAGCCTTGGTGTGGCCACTAACCCCTTTACCAATACTCAATGGAGAAATGTGGTTGAATAAGCTCTAAGCCTCTTCAATGATGAGGAGAGATCCGTGCTAAGTAGTATAAAATTAATAGGTTACAACAAATCAAAACAAAGGCAAAGTCGTCGACGTACAAATTACATATCTTGAGTATTAAATTTCCGGCCGCGGCAGATATTTTATACGACAGACAAATGTTTGGTTTCGAGTGGTATGTATTGTCTATGCCATGCGCTATACAGGGAATCATTCATTCAAGGAACAATTCATTCGAGCCCGACAACCGTTGGAATGGAACCGTGTACCTAGCCTCATACAATCTAACATACCTAAGGGGTAACCTATTTTTAGGAAGCATTACTAAACTCTACTAACCCTTTTCTTGTGTTTCCATTTGTTGTGACGTATTTGTTTCCGTTATCCTATTATTGCCATTTTCTTTAGCTGAAAATAAACAAAAATAGTTATTTTTGTCAAATTACTTACATTAATTATGATAATAATTAAGAAAATAAATATTTTTACATGAGTTTATCTTCGTTTTTGTACATCTTTTACATTTATTCGTAAAACTCAATAAATCACCGAAAATAGGGAAAATGTATTTTTTTAATGCCCTGTAAAAGGAATGCCGAAAGCTAGTGCCTTATTATTCTGTGCCTCGATATTCGGTTCAGCATACATTTGTTATGTAATTACAGTAATGTTATCAAAGCGGATCAATAAGTACGACGTTGTATGAACGTAACGCTAGTATAAATATATTTAGCTGGAGCAAACTTCACATAAGTATTTTATGTTACTATACCCTTATCGAACATTGTTTCATTCGACGCCATAGTTGATATCTGATAGTTGTCGTGGTCATCATCGGAAGCAGTGTCCGCAGATACGTCCATTGCTGACTCCGTATACGATTGGTAGTCGTCTTTCCCAGCTGTATCGCCTTCCTCTTTCATACTTCTAGAAAAGAAATAAAATCAAGTCTTTATTGTGGCCATAGATTATAATTGGTACAGAAGTAAAATTTCTGAGCTCTATGTTGTGTCTTGAAAGCATACAATGATTATTAAAAACAAAAATAATTAAATTATGTTAAAATCCACTATTGCATTAATACATTTAATAAAATTTAAAATATAAATGTTTTATATGTATGATTTAACTAGCTTTTGCCCGCGGCTTCGCCCGCGTGGAATTCGTTTATATCGCGAACCGGGGAAGTGGGGAAGAAGATACGTCATCAACTATCTTCCTGGGAAAATTCATCGAAATCAGTCAGGCGGTTTAGATTTTTCATACAAACTTTCATCCCCTATTTCAAGCATTTAGGGGTTGATTTTTGAAAAAAAAGTAGCCTATATGTGACTCTGGGTCTTCAACTATGTTCATTCCGAATTTCATCCAAATCGCACCGGTGGTTTAGCCGTGAAAACGTCACAGACAGACAGACAGACAGACAGACAGACTTTCGCATTTATAATATTAGTATGGATAATCAAACATGAACTTACATAATACTTGTGACTTGTGGTTCCGTTGTAACTGATATTTTTCGTGCGGCGATCGGTAAATCATACTGCGAATTACAATAAACATTCATTACTGGTATAAAAACAACAAACAAGCTTCCACCTTCCACTGCTACTCATAACAACTGCCACTGATACAGAACAAGACTCAAATCAGGACTATTTTGGTTGTCAGAGGGTACAGAACATTAGTTAACCTATGATGCGAGCCAATAAAAAAAGCATCAAATGGTTCCTAGGATACTTCAGCTAAATTAGTTTTACAGATTGATAGAAACAAAAAGCGATTAGCAAACTTTAAGTCTTTTACTTTGTTACAAAAGAACAGCTTTACAAGTCACTTGTAGTTTCCTGTTTTCCATTGTGAATTTCATTCTAAGTATAATTGTTACAATTTAAATTTTGTGAATTTATTCCAATAATTTATTTTTGAATTTACTCTATACTCACTACTAAGTACCTACTCACGTCCAACTAACTCCCGCTGAAGTAAGTTTTAACTCATCCAACATAATTATCACAATAAATAAAATTAAGTAGTTACTATTAAAACAATATGTTTAATGTTACAACATGTTGGTTAAATAATAATTGAAATAGTATTAAAAAACAAATAAGAAACTGTGGTGTACTCCAAAAATTACTACACTTATTAAACTAAATACTTACACTTGTCTGTACTGAGTTAATGTCTACTGGGATTCCTCTTTTTAATTTTGCGTTAGTCAATGTTGCGCTATCTGCCGATGGAAACACTTTCATGTTTGCATAATAATTATTGCTCTGAAATAAAACAAATTAATTATTAATAAAGCACTTACATACAAAGGATATTTTGGGGCATAAGCCTAGACAATAAGCACAATTACTGTGCTATGTCAACTGAATTATTTTATTACTAACTAGCTTTTGCCAGCGGCTTCGCCCGTGTGAAACTCTTTTAAACTTCACTCCTCTATTTCACCCACTCCTCAAGGAACATACATGCCAAATTTCAACTTCTTCTATTCAGTAGTTTTGGCTATGCGTTGTCTGTCAGTCACTCAGTAATGCAAGAGTTTTATACAACTTGAACAATCAAGAAATTTTGGACTTGTTTAAAAATGGTACAAATTTTTTTGTGGCTACATTTCTTAGAGTATAATACCGTTTTGTAATCTTGGTTAGATGCGCCAACTTTTAAAAAAACTGGCCGCAGTGGTGTTCATACTTTTTTTACACAATGATGAGTCAAAGTAGACTGAAAGTAAAAATCTTGCAAAATTTTAAGGGAATTATGGTGTTTGTTTGAGTTTTGTGGAAAAACTGCAGGCTTTCTGGGATTTTTAAGAATCGTGGTGAATAGGTTACTTCTTAGGTTGCCGATACAAAAAACCAGCCAAGTGCGAGTTGGACTCGCGCACGAAGGGTTCCGTACCATTATGTATAAAACGCCAAAAAAATCTGGCCTTTTGTATGAAAACCTCACTTAAATATTTACTTGAGTTTTTTGTAACCACATATTAGCCACAAGCAACGCCATCTCTTGGACCGACTGGTAACTAAAAGCATGAACTACATATTAGCCACAAGCAACGCCATCTCTTGGAGCGAAAGGTAACTAATTTATCGCCGGAGCGTCGAAGCCATATTACGACTTAAATATTTATTTTATTCAGTGTTTTAGTATTTGTTGTTGTAGCGGCAACAGAAATACATCATCTGTGAAAATTTCAACTGTGTAACTATTACAGTTCATGAGATACAGCCTGGTGACAGACGGACGGACGGACGGACAGCGAAGTCTCAGCAATAGGGTCCCGTTTTACCCGTTGGGTACGGAACCCTAAAAATCTGAAATATTTGAAAAACTTTGGTCGTGGTAGCTCGAAATAGCTGGATTTTTTTTCTTATTTTTCCTGAAGTAGTCATGAGCAAGTCCACCTTCCAGTGCCCGCTTATCGTTGAATTTTGGGACACATTGTATATTTATAAATAGATTTACATTTGGAATTCTAAACTAGATAAAATTATGTAATGAATATTTACCACACTTTCAAGTCCTCTGATGTGAAGAGCTTTAGCCGCTTCCATAAATGATTGCAGATTTTTTGCTGGAACTATAACTTCCCCAGTGTAAACATATTCCAATAACAGTCCAAGGGTTGCATGTGGAACATTCTGAAAATACGAGTATATGTAATCCATGCCAAACTATGGATATACAGTGGAGGTTTCCGCATAGGATAAAAATAATAGGTTGTTCGGAAAGTCATTTAGTTTTTTAATATGAAAATGAAAGCCAACTTTATTTATTTATTTACTTATTTAAACTCCTTTGCACCATACAACATATACGAGCAAAAGGCGGACTTAATGCTAAAAGCAACTTTCGTATGAATAAAAATATTTCAGTAAATTCTACATAAGCTATCCTGGTTCAGCATCATTTACCGTCTTTCTGGTAGAATGCCATCTTTCTGGTGCCATCTTTTTCATCTTTACTGACAAAAAATTGATACAGATCATTTTTGACCTCTTCACTTCAAGTAAAGATTTAACCGTCCAAAAAAATTTGCAGCAAATGGAACAAATGATAATCCGAAAGCACCGGTTCTGGAGAATATGTTGGAAGTGGCATTATATCCACATCAGTTCATCCAAAATAAAAATTGTGACTTAAACATCATTTTTAATTTTTCCATACTAAAAAGTATGTAGTGACGAAAACACTGCTTATTGCTTGCCATACTTAAAAGGAAACCAACCAAAAACCACTTCATAGATTCAATTGAGCTTTTTCACACACAAGCCTTGCTTTATTGGCTCTCAAAATATTTAAAGGTTATGCAGTTTAAGAGTGAAGTTTCGTTCAAGAATCACAATTAACTCTGTCCGGAAAAACGAAATTACTTTCCGAACAACCCAATTTAAAGTCATACAATACACATACACTCTAGATTTGTTGTTGGCCATACAATAATACTTACATTGAGAAATATGACTGGATGTTGAGTGGGCACGGAGTTTATGAGCTCTTTCAAATATGGGCTAGCTAAAGCTATTAAAACTTGGTGCACTTTAACCAAGTGACCATCCGCTGCCAAAGTCATATCAACAAACTCTCCATTCTAAAAATAAATAATAAAATACAATATAATATATTCTTCAAATTATTGGCGGCTAATAATAGGCTTATTAACTGTTCGTACCTGTTGGAGAGAACTAAATCCACCACAAATACTTGATTTATAGGAATCCCAGGTTAGGGAATATTGGTTTGGAACCATTTTTACTGAATAGCATTTAAAATTTGAGGGAGTTAGAAAACAAGTTTTTATACAGCCACAATATATTTCGATAAGTTTAACGTTTGAGAAATTTCCGAAGTTAGAATATTAATGCTTTTTAAATCAGCAAAAACTGTACTCCAATTTCAATTCCACAGTTCAATTCATAACACAATGACATTGACACTGACAGACGTTCGCTTTTATGCAAACTTTTTTCCGCGTTCCGTAACTAGCCCATAACGCCCGTATTTTGAGTTCCATTAGGTTTTGACGTTCAGAGTCTTGGACCCTAATGGATCCATAGAGTTAGTACAATAGAGTGGGTGAGCCATACGGCTGCCCATACATTGCAATCGCCCCCGGTTAGAAAGAGAAACAACGATAAGAGTAATTACCTATCACTCTCTGATCCCGAGGGTCAGAAAGAGAAAGGTGATTACTAAAGTGATTTCGTCTCTTTTTATCCGAGGTACGCTCTGAAGCCTGGCTTCTGCACTCTATTGTACTAACTCTATGAATGGATCGGATTTGAAAAATTTGACAGCGCCCACAAATTGCTCGAAATTACTGACGCAATAAATTACATTGATCTATAAGTACTATGGATTAGACACTAAAGCAAAAACAGCGAGCCTGACAATGCCTGTCAAAATTTTAGTGAAAGAAAACATGGCTGCTTCTACTAATGTTGTGCGCACTACGTGTACGGAAACAGTATCGATAGTTTAATGACTTACGTTACAACAGCAAAAATACATGTCGTTCGTCTTTTTTAAATTTCTTTAAAAACTGACTCTGAATTTTGGATGTAACAATTTGGGTTTTGTAGGAATGTCTTTAGGCAGAATTAAAAATTAAATTGTTACAAACACAATAACTTCTGCTGTGTAATAATCTCTCTAAACAAAATGGCTGCCATTTTATCATGAAAGGGATAAGAGGAAATTTGGATAGTGATTTGTCGACAAAAAATACCATATTTTATCACCCTTAAGTCTCCGACACCGGTGACCAGACACATTGTATATTAATGATAAACAAACTTTTAATTCGTTCTTACTTATCATGACTACACAAAGGTATTCGTGCGATTCGCACTTGACCATATTTTTATCGATACTAAATAAACATATTTCACGTCACTACTGTAATGTTTGACACGAGATGACATGTATTTGAGCGGTAGAGAAAATGGCCGGCCTGCCACACTTTTGCCAGCTAATTTTATATGACGTTTAGGATTAGGGCGTCTCTATCTACGTATATTCCTATCTCTATGATAAATTATGTCATAACCGCGTAAAGGAACACCAAATGCCACGACCATAATGTCCATAATCAGTAATGGAACGCTTTTTTGGACGTTTTGAGTGTTATGGGCTAGTTACGGAACGCGGCCTTTATGCGTGCACCATAGAGATTGCACAGATCACATATAGAGACAGAGGCGCTCATCTCTTTGCTTACCTATCTCATAGACATATTATACTCTATGGTTTGTCTGTCTGACGTGGTCTGACACATAGAGATATTACACTCATAGAGATATTATCATAGAGATATTACACTAGAGGGCAGAAACCAGGCTTCAGAGCGTACCTCGGATAAAAAGAGACGAAATCTTTAGTAATCACCTTTCTCTTTCTGGCGAGGCTTCAGAGCGTACCTAGGATAAAAAGAGACGAAATCTTTAGTAATCACCTTTCTCTTTCTGGCTCATCGGGATCGGAGAGAGATAGGTAATTACCGTTATCGTTGTTTCTCTTTCTAACCGGGGGCGATTGCAATGTATGGGCAGCCGTATGGCCCCCGGTTAGAAAGAGAAACAACGATAACGGTAATTACCTATCTCTCTCCGATCCCGATGAGCCAGAAAGAGAAAGGTGATTACTAAAGATTTCGTCTCTTTTTATCCTAGGTACGCTCTGAAGCCTCGCCAGAAAGAGAAAGGTGATTACTAAAGATTTCGTCTCTATTTATCCGAGGTACGCTCTGAAGCCTGGCTTCTGCCCTCTAGTGTAATATCTCTATGGTCTGACAGCAAATCACAGACAAGTTATTTTTTTCATAAAGTGAAACATTGATCTATAGTATATTCCTATCTCTATGAAGTGAAACATAAAATTATTATAATCTTTACCTATCTTCTTTATTAAAGTCTATGGTCTGACCGCGCTAAGAATGCGTCTAATTTTTTTCTCTTGATTACATTCAGAAATTATGATTCAATTCAATTAATTGATTCCTTAAAATTTTATTTACATAACGAATATTTATTGAATAATATATTGAAACATAATTCCTATAAAAATAACAACATATAAATTGAATAAATATTATGCATAATGAATGCATGTTGTTATTGTTATTTGTTACAACGCATAATGTTATTTATTGTACATCACTAGTCATGACGAATTGACATCTTGGGTATTATATTTCACTAAACTAGCGGCACGCTATGATTAGAAGTGTTCGTTATATTAGATAGCTGATAAAATAATCAAATATTTATTTATAATCTTTCAACCGGTTATTTATTATAGCTGGCAAGCGTTATAAGTTATAACGTTGAGCGATTATTAGCCATAGCCACGTTCACAACGACATCGCACGATTCAATTCAAATCACGAATGTTCTATGCGAGAGCGAAACAGAAATACTCGAACGAAAGAGAACGGAACAACCGAACATCCGTAATAATATTTTTGTCACCTACCAAATTATGCTTTAAAATGACCGCATAAGAACTATATTCAGTTACATGTCCAGTACTGATTTAACGAATATATTTTTTGTTCGGCTATATATTCATTCTAACGTTGAAGCGCTATTTTTGCGTTATATTTTCTGTTTGAATAAAATTAAAAATCAGTGCGATTATCTCGCTTGACCTCGTAGGACGCGTATTGATAGTTTACCGTGTGTTTGTGATATTTACGAGAATATTTGTAAATAAATGTTAGTTTTATTATTATTGCTTTAATAATATATTTTAATTAAAGTTTTAAATAAATAATGGTCAGATCGATGAAATTACTATTGTAGTAAATAGAATCAATAAAATTTTAAGTTCACCTAACAACTTGCTCATTAAACTAAAAGTATATATTTATGTTGTTGAATTATCATAAACATTCAATACATTTTATCGCAAATAAAAATTTCAGTCGGGGACTGCCTAAGCCTGCAAAAAGTACGAAGGAAAGTTCAATGAATTTATTTAATTAAGTACCTATGTACCTATTTAAAATGCAATTAATTCGCTCACACAGTAGTAATGTGCTGAAAATGAGTAAATTTTTTTTAATGTGTCCTTAAATAACAAGCACACAATAAAATAATTTGTTATCTGTCGCCAAAGACGTCTCTTTATTAGGCGTCCTCTACAACGATTACCTAAATCAAAACGCGTCGTTCTACGAAGCGAACTAATATATTATTATAGCGTAAAAAATAATAGGCGTTATAAAAGTAGCGTAACGTTATATCGCGTTTTCAATATATAGCCGTTGCGAACACCTGTAGCTATGATGGCCGGTTTGACGTTTGTCCGCTCATGAAGTTCCGTATTAATTGATAACGACTTTGAAGGAAATAATTGTATTACTTTATTGACGATAGTGATGTGCAGAGATTCATAAATTTTATCGAATGTAGTTTTAGGTTTAGGACTCAAAATTTATTTATTAAATTGATTTCTAAAATGTATACAAGTGTAGAAAAATCAGTTTGCACCATTTAAGGGGTGAATGTACTTGTGAATATGAACAATTTTCACTATGTGGACAAACCTCTGAAATCGCAAAAAAATATCAGCTGTTTCATACAAAAGGTAAAATTTTTATTTTTATATGATATATACCACAACTCGGCATTTGGTTTTCTAAATTGAAAATTTTTAAAAATGGAATCTAATACGATCGTCACATAGGATCGCTGGCTAGCACAACTACTACCTCCGGCAAACTCGCGTCAATGCTCAATGCAAAACAAAGCAGTTTCGAATTGACGTTGCTTCGAAAAGTATAAACTGTCAGTGCAATGCGATTGTGATATAGTTTTGACCTGGCTTTGGACACTTTGGATTTCAAATATTGATACTGCATTACTGTTGACCCTTGCTCGTTAATTTGGACTCTGTTCAAGCCCTTTGTTGTGGATTTCGTCGATATGACCGAACGTACGCAGAGAACTGTTCTAAATAGTCAGACACGTGAGTTCGTAATACGCCTTCGTAACTATTTCGATCGTGAAGCTCAAAACGGAGGGCCAATTTTACCTATAACGTCAGTGGTTGAACGCGTAGCTGATACGCTTAATATTGGACAACGAACTGTTAGACGGATAACTAAAGAAAAATATGGCGAGACTGGCACAGAAGAAAATAAACTTCACACACCAAAAAAGAGAAAACGAGCAAAACCAGTCGTAGGCATCGATAGCTTTGATGCCGATGCTATCCGAAGACATGTTTACGGCTACTATTTACAGAAGGAGTATCCAACAAGAAAAAAGTTGGTGCATTCACTGAAGGAAGCTGGATTATTCTTCGGTGGGGAAAGTTCTTTAACGAAGATTTTGAAGACCATTGGATTTCGATACAAAAAATGTAACAAACGCAAAATATTGATGGAAAGATTTGATATAGCGATGGCAAGGTATACTTTTTTACGGCAAGTGAAAGAAATCAAAAATTGGCAAAATGTTGTGTTCTTGGATGAAACATGGCTTAATGCTAACCATACTGTAGGCCGTTCTTGGAACGATGACACAGCAGCATCTACTTCCAAAGTTCCTGTAGGAAAAGGATCGCGACTTATAATTTGTCACGCCGGAACCATCAACGGGTTTGTCGAAGGTTCTCTCATGGCTTTTGCGTCAAAAACCACTGGAGACTATCATGAAGACATGAATGGAGAAAAGTTTACTGAATGGTTTACCTCAATGTTGTGTAGCCTCCCTGAACCATCTATTATAATTATGGACAACGCCCCATACCACTCGATGCAAATTGACAAGCCACCTGCCCAATCCCAAAAGAAAGCTGATATCGTCGCATGGCTTCGTAAAAATGGCGTAGATGCAAACATGAATATGTTAAAAGCGGAATTAGTACGTCTTTTAAAAGAAAACAAACCAACCAAGATCCGATACGTCATTGACGAAATAGCATTAGAACATGGGCACAGAGTTATACGGTTACCGCCTTACCATTGTGAGTATAATGCGATTGAGTTGGTGTGGGCTCAAATTAAGGGATATGCTGCAAGACACAATACAGAACCCCCATTTACCACAAAAAAAATGCTAAAATTATTAGAAGAAGCTTGTGAACATGTGACTAAAGGAGACTGGGAAAAGGTTGTGAATAGAACTGTTAAATTAATAAGGGAAGATTATGAAAGAGATGTGAAAATAGATAATATTATAGAAAACGAACATATAATTATTAATGTAGGTGATGATAGCAGTGACGACAGTGAAAATAGTAGTATGGACGAATCTGATTAATTATGGCCTTTTGTGGCACCTTTTTTGGTATCTTTTGTATTCATATGTTTCTTGTGTGCATATAAAGTATGTATATTCATTTTCATTCAAATATTCAGTTCGTTCAAATAAATTAAATAAACATTTACATTTTTGTTTTATTAAACCTATTTAATCAGGTACAAAAACAAAACTTAATTGTTTTTTGTTCGAGAATAAATTGACATTCCACATCACTGTTGTAATGTGTCAAACCGGCCATCATAGCGTGCCGCTAGTGTAATTATATGTTCCTTGCATGTATGTGTCAGGAACGCATTCTTAGCGCGGCCAGATTTATAATAAATAGTAATTATTGTATAAAATTTCAAATAATGATATTATATAACTAGATATGATCCTATTACTGTTCTCTTTAAGAAAGATTAATAATTATGATCATTATAGCCTTAAATATCTTCCAAGATGTCGCTGGATCGCTGTTCCAATCATAGAGATATTACACTAGAGGGCAGAAGCCAGGCTTCAGAGCGTACCTCGAATAAAAATTAAATACTACATGTAATTTACTTTTTAGCTGAGATTCCTACGGGAGCGGGACCTACGCGGCTTTTACCTACGGGACCCGAAGCGAAGCGCGGGCGGTTCTCTAGTTGTGAATAAAACGATTTTGAATTTTGTCAATATAATTTATTAAAATCAGTCATAAAAAATGTTAATTATCCATTTTTTTCCTTTTGTTTCTTTCATTTTGCATTTTAATTAACAAATTTAAATTGGTATATATCAAGTTTTTATTCATTTTTTTCCTTATTTTTTCATCATGATATGTATGGCAATGTTCAAACTTCCTGTAAAACAAACAGTGATTTCGCATTACCTATTACATGCAGTAATATCCTCAGATTTGTTTATGAATATTGTCATAATATTGTAAGTTTGTCAGTTTAAAGCAAGTTTCATTTAATTTCAATAAAATTTAAATTTTATTTATTACAACATAATCAATAACCCACAATGTACAAGGCATCATAAGCATAAGGGTTGTAAATAATGTTATAGTGTTAAAAACTGTGCACATACAACAACTCTGTAGCCAACAAACTTAAATGAAATGATTTGATTATGATCTTTATTTCTTAGTCATTACGGTTGAATTTCGATTTTATGCTTGGTGTCGGTTCGGAGTTGGTCAGGAGTGGGAGTTTATCGGTTACAGAGTTGTTAATGTATGCAGTAATTTAGACTCCTTCCATCTTTTTATTGATTCTTAGCAAACCTCCCCTGACTGTACAGGTGAAGTTATTGCGCCAAGCCCCTCCTTTTTAGGTTACTGGACTCTCTACTAGGTACTGATTTTAACGATTAACATGATAGTAGGGTATTTAACCTGCCTGGCTCATTATAAATCAAGTGACCATGTTCATTTTTAGGGTCATGATTTGAAATTGTATTGAAAGGCATTGTTAGTAGTCTAAATACCCACAATACATTTGGCATACCTTGTGACCATAACTTCACCATCAGTGTCGATAAATGCAGGGCAATGTCTATTTCGGTACTCTATACACCTCCAACGACGTTTGCGGCCTCCGTGGGATTGATGGTGACAGTAATACATATATCGGTTTAATATCAATTGTAAAGAATCTCTATTAGACATTGTATATTGTGGAGTTATGGCTGAGAAAAAAAACAAAACCCAAAAATTAAATTGAGTTAAAGCCATCCAAAGTATTAATACAAGAGATGTATTTTTGTTAATTTTACTACCAACAAATATTTATTGTTTCATACTATTATAATATTTATACATATTCCTACCTTCTGGTTGCAAAGAATCAGGGAGTAAAGGTGCAGATCCTATTTGCTTATTATACTCATCTCGAAATGAACCAAAATTATCATTGTTGTCACTACTAGAAGTAATTATCCCAGATGAATTGGAAGCCCCTTGAATTTCTTCTATTGTACTGGAATCTGGTGGTTTCTTTTGTAGCGGTTGTATCTCTAACTTGTATTGGTATCCATCTGCAGTTGTATATAACCTGCTATCCCTTAAAAATCAAGGAACAGAACTTTAAAAATCAACAAGGCTTATATCTTACGTCACTTAAAATGTCAAATATATATAATGGTACCTAAATTATTTTATATTAAAATTATTTTATACAATAATTATGGTGACAAAATTATTTTGCTTTTTTTAATGCACAATGTGGCTCCAAAAGATATCAATTATCCCAATTTGGTTACACAAATATGTAGAAGTAGGCGCACCTATCCAATCATTCCATTTATTCATCAATCCATTTAATGATGTAACATATTTCATACCGATTATAAAAGTATATTGTGTATTATAACAAATTAATTTTATACCTATTCTCCAACATTTCATCATCAAGGATTATTTCTGAGTCCTTCTGGATGTTGCAAATTGATGATGTATGTTGTATACCAATGTTCTCCAAATTAAAATTTAATTGATTTGCTGAAACTGTTGTTTTCAATAGTTCGATATTTGTTAATGCCTGCTGAGTTGCATTAACACTCTCAATTAATATTTCATTATCCGTTACCATGTCATCAACCGGAGTTTGAGGTTCTGGTATTGTATTATCCACGTAAGATTGTTCATTAATATTATTTTTCTTATGCTTTTTTGTGTCAACCTAGTGGAAAGAAACATTATGTTAATAAATTCATCAGATTGAAGTTGAGAATAAGTTAAATATAAGGTGACAATTATTTTTCAAATTGTAACAAAGATTTACCTACTTTGTTAAAACTATAGCCCACCACTCAAACAGTTCTTAGTTTTAATGAAAATACAAATTAACATTCTCCTTATTATAATAATATTATTATTCGTTTTGACTTCAACCCAAAATGACATACTTCTGAACATATGCCTTTGCTTATCATTGAGATGATCTTGAGCTTGCTCCATGACTAATGCAAGCCACCAGGCTACGAGAATTTATAATAAATATTGATTATGTATTAGCAAATTATATTACATTCTGGGAACACTGGGAATTCCTTGAATATTATTAGAATTATTCAGCTCACCTTTGGAATTGGCATGCCAAAGAGTCCAGATAATCTCAATTCTTTGGCCACTCTCATAAATTCTTTTATTTTATCAACATCTACAGACACTTCCCCTGTATATACATATGTCAGAATGTAATTCAATATGTCATGACTTATATTCTGAAATGAAAAAGACTATCATGAATTATTCTTAAAAAAATGAAAAATGAGCAGAAGGATTACTTTCATCCAAAGGATTTTGAGGTCTATCAATAAAGAATATGCATCCTTTTGTGTCTCAATTATTTTTAATCTTAATATTATACTATAAAAGTTTATTTTCCAAAATAAACTTTTATTTTTTCAATCACACACATATTATCCATTTCGGATGTAGGTTTTACTGATGCAAGGTTTACATTTATTTCAGTCATTGAGAACATTATGGAAAAAATGTTTTCTCACAATGTTATCCTTCACCAAAGTACTAGCCGACCAAAATAATTAGGCGCATGACAGTTAAGACGTCATTGGAACTAGGGATGGGAATACGTAGTACATTCTGCAGTAGTACCAAAAGTACCATGGTGGTTTAATGGAGGTACAATGCTACGTAATATAGTACTTTAGCTTATTTATTATAGGACTTTCATGTGTTTAATATATTAACAGAAAAGGAATACCCTTTATTAGATATTAAGACAGTAATATAATATAAGTATTACAATATATCACTTGACGATTATGATTCTTTAAAAGACATATAACAGTTTACTTCCCGATCCTCTTGAAAAATAAAACTCTTATTTTAGCTTGCTATTTTTATTTTTTATTTAACAAGTAGGTATTTTACTCAGAATCAATGTCAAACTCTTCGATCCCTGACATTGCGTCATAATCAGAATGGGATGTAACGTCTGATTGTGAGCCCGCGTGAACGAAGTTCACATCAGCCTAGTCAAAATGATCATAATGTACACGACTGTGCCTCACTAGGGGACGCGCGGGGCTAGAGCGGGGTGGGGGGCCCGCGTAACTGCTTATCTGTCATGCGCCTAATTATTGTGGTCAGGTAATATGTGACATATTAATTCTAATATGACGGTTTTACAAAACAATAAAACCGATATTATGTGCCGAAAAGGAAAACACGATACGTTGATTGAAGAAGCAGTTGTATACTTATCTGTGGCCGCTGGATAGTCTGTGCTTGCATGAAGGAGTTCTCCTTTGGTTTAACTTTTTCACTTAGCAGGCACCCAGATAGTAGAACGCGGATTTTTTAAAAGTTTCCGCTGTCTTTTGTTTTCATAGTCTTCACCAGGAAGAACTTCCTGCAACGTATCGTGTTTTCCTTTTCGGCACATAATATCGGTTTTATTGTTTTGTAAAACCGTCATATTATATGCCTCCAGAAAACACGATACGTTGATTGAAGACGTGTTTGTTATCTGCTGGTGCTAATGTAGACACAACGCTATGATTACAGAAGAAAAGGTTAATTATTACCTTACCTTACATAATGTAATAAAATCGTGATAAGAAATCTCATTCACGTTTTGAAAGTAAAATAAAAACCTGAAAATTCAGTATAATTAAGTAGTTCTCATTAATAGTATCAGTTTACAATAAACTTAAAACTAAAATTATTTTTCTGCTTGCTATTGTTGGAGCATACTTATATAATATGTATAGTATTTCTTGATTTCCTAACCAAGAACCACCTATAGAGTAAGAATAATCTCTCGACAACTTTACTGTATGACAATAGTAATACGAGAGTTTATACATATGATTTCCAATTGCCCTTAGGAAGTATTTTATCAGTTACCTTTTGAACGTATTATTATTATTATTATTTTCTATTAACTGGTTATCTAACCAACCCAGTGAAACCACTGATGATCTGTAGCTTCATACTGCTGAATGAATGACATTATCTTGTAAGAATAAACAGTATTTATATAGTTTGCTATGGCAGTACGAGAACCTCGCAAGCAGCAATTTCCTCCTGATCTGGGAGGAGGCGGAAGCAAATCGGATCTCCGAGGCAGATTTAAGGTGTTCACCAACTGTAGTCACACCATTCAAGGAGGCACTTGTCTCTCCATCCCTCTATCCGTACCTGGTTACCCCTATGTTGCTAGGTAAGATATCGTAACCAAGATGCAAAATCTATTTAATTCGTTAAGTTCCGACTTTCTCTACTAAAGAAAGAAAGGCACTGGCATATATTATCGTGTACTGAAAGCATCAATGCAGAATGGCAATCATGTAGACATAATAATTATGTTTATTTTAAATTCAGAATCGAATGATAGAATAGGGGAAAAAATTGTTGGCCAGTATCGGAAAAACCAAAATGTTGCATTTAGCAACAACTTACAATACAAAACAGTAAAATTATTAAAAAATATCTTTAAGCAAGACTATTGCTGACTTTCGAGCTATTTTGTAAACAGATATATGAGGTACTTAGATTGGATAAAAGCGTTCGCAAAATTATATATATCCCTTATTAGTGAGGATTGTATGAAACATTGTATCATTATTGTCATTATGTTTATTACTATGTATTACCAGTTTGCGTCATTTGCTTTATATATGTGATAAAGGGCGATATACGCTCCATATTTTATTGATCCACAAACAGATATTAAATAGGTCCAGGGGACCGAATGTTATATCCATAGGGCTGGCTGCTAAAAAAAATTAGCAATGGCTACGGCTCAATGGTCGTTGGTAACGCCAACCATGCCCAATTTCCACCTATTAATAATAGAAGTGGCATCACGACATTTTGGAATTTATCTCCGAATGGTTGCACATGTCAAATCAAATAAGTGTTATAGTAAGTTGTTAGGTTACATCTTAATGTCTTTAAAATTATTTTTTCTGAGTACTTCAGATTTCCAACATAACTCTGGAGAGTTGATCAGGTAAGGGTTTACCCCAGTTAAGCGTGTCCTTGGTCGGCTGAGCGCATCTCTGAATTTCTCTGACGGATCTCTGCTGTCTCTCGCAACCGTCCAACCGTTCGCAATTTTGAATACGTCCGTAGTGATTTGGGGCCAGAAATTCCATTCTGTTGGATACCCCATTATTCTGTCCGCTATTAAGGTGCATCTCCTTGGGAGGTAATATGCCCATAGAACATAGTTGAATCAGTCAATGACATTTAGCAATCGTAATGACCAAACCAGTAACTCCAAATACTTTGTGCTCCCTCCTTTTTATAAAATTAGGGACCAATTTATTGAATTTTATAAAACTAAAACAGTAGTCTTTTAGTATGTTTCAGATCCAAATGATGGCTACTAGGACTGTCGAAATATCCTTGTTAATTTTTTAAGATTTTGTTTCAAATCCAATCTTTATAATTATTGTTGCTAGTGCCATCATTATAGTAAAAAAGGGGTCATATCCCTGACACTAGAATTACATCTAGTTGTGCCCCCCAACCGGCATATATTGTTATAAAAGATTGTGTGACAGTTTTAAACTATGTAATATGTGGCTCTGCGCCACATCACCGAACCTGTAGAGGTGTACACGGTGGACCGGTTGAGGGATGGGCTGGGATGGTGGAAATACGTTCCAAACGTACGTAAATAACATCTTATACTATGTCGACAACCTTCTCATTGGTATTTTAGAATTGACAAGATGTAGTATATTAACTAACAAATTGTGTAACTGGCGAAAACATCATGTAGGTATTGTAATAAACTGTTCAGTTTGTTCATCCCTTTTGTTGGTACTTTATGCTATTATTTGCTAACAAATCTCTGATTATAGTTAGACTTTCACTTCCGCCAATTGACTTCCCAGCCCATATGGTCCAAGAGCCTCACAGTTTCCGCAACTTGAGAACTTAACTTGGACGGGTCCCAATGGACCACTGGAATGTCGTCTGGGATAGACCGCAGAACCCGACATTCCTTCACATGCAAGGTCTCCGCGACCTCACATTTTCCCATTAAAGGTCTCCGCGACCCGAATGCAGTTTAAGTACTTGCAAGGTCTCCATGACCCAATAGTTTCACTTGCAAGGTCTCCGCGACCCAACGTTTTTACATTAAAGGTCTCCGCGACCCAAATGTTTACTTGCAAGTTCGTCGCGACATCGCGACTCAAAATTTTTACATGCAAGGTCTCTGTGACCCAACCTGTTCCTTACGGGTGAGGAGCTATCCGCAGGAGTATATTGTTCTATGGGAGCTATAGCCAAACCGTTTTGTAGAGATGTTATCTCAAGCCAATACTTGTAAACGTAAGGAAATCTTATATGCATTTGTCACAGGGATATGGGAATATGCCTTCAGAATATCTATTCAGGTTGAAAATTTGTTAGAAATGTTCCATTCTCACGATCTTAGTCTTCGCAGGTCAAACTTGAAAGCATAGAAGTTACATCATACTTCTTTCACAGTCTACATAATTACACCCAACAGCTTGTAATTATGACATGCTATTGTTATATTTCATGGATCACTGGAGGTACTTATGTGGAGAATTTTTTCTATCACTACCTTTCCGGCAGGTATCCTCAAAGGAGGTAAGGTCAATTGCAAAATTGCGGACATTATCAAGTAGGTGGCATCAAGATGGTAGCCCACCAGCGATGCCTGTATAGTACCTTGAATAATTATTCCTACTTGTTAAACCGAGAGGTAGGTAATTATGACAAGAAACTTTTTATTTTTTTACTTCTATGATTGTATTTTTTTTTACAGTTTTCTTTTTTAAAATACAGAAAAGTCCCACGATTGATTGCATAAATGGAATAAATGATGTCCGAGCCGATCAATCAAATTAAAGTTTCTTAGTGAGTAAGACACGAGAACATTACCTGTGTCATAATTAGTATCATAATTTTTCAAACATAATTAGTGATATATTTGTACTGATTAATCAGCCATTTAATCATTAAATAATTGTAACTTTCCTTCAAAATATTTGTAGGTATCTTGGAAACAAACTTACTATAATATAAGGTTTCAGAATGATAAAAATACACCATCCTGAGCCTCAATTTAAAAATGCTTTATAAGTAAGTTAATTTCCTCTGTTGAAGCAATGCATTTCCAAGAGACAACACTATTCCATGTTTATCTTTTAATCTCAGAAAACCAGACAGTTGAAATATTTGACTACTTATTTACTTTTTTATAAGTACCAAGTATATATACTCAAATCGGTAGAATCAAAAAACAACCTTCACAAGTGTATTTTTAATAGCCAAGTGAATAAAATATATTGATTTTGATATACTTGTAATTACAATATACCTATATAGTTGTATAAATGTCAAAACTTTGAGAAAGCTTGATAGCTTGATAAATTTTAAATTGTCAAAATCTATCACACAAAATCACCAATAAGGCGTGATTTATTAATGTAAGAGGTGTAAAAAAATTTCAACTGGTCTTTCATTTTCTATGATTTTAACTGACATTTACTAGATGCCGTTATTATAAATGTTATTATCCAGGATCAGGTACTTACAATCAATGATTGATGCATACTTTTGTAAAATATAATAGTAAGTATTCGAAAGACACTGACCTGGTAAGGCATTGATACTACCTTTTATCCTGATTCGTGTTTTACTTAGCTCTTTTTTCATATTCCAATATAATAATTGAGTTGTCCTCTTCACGATTCCTTTTCGGCGTAGTCGAATTGTTACGGCAGTCTTAGTTAATATTATCACAGACATTTAGTGCGGGATTAATATTAAAACTTTGTTAAATTTATTGAGCAACGTTATTTAAATGTAATAACGACTAAACATCAAAAAAAATTTAACGATTTGGTCTAAATATTTTAGTGTTCGACCGCTCTTGTCGGGAGTACACAACGCTATGAAAACAAAAGACAGCGGAAACTTTTAAAAAATCCGCGTTCTATCTGGGTGCCTGCTAAGTGAAAAAGTTAAACCAAAGGAGAACTCCTTCATGCAAGCACAGACTATCCAGCGGCCACAGATAAGTATACAACTGCTTCTTCAATCAACGTATCGTGTTTTCTGGAGGCATATAATACATATATTATTAGTTTCCACACAATAATATTTAAAAAATTAATTAGATACTTACACTAAGAAAAAATATTGGATGTTCAGTAGGAGATGATTGTAATATTGACTTGATATAAGGGCTGGCTAAGGCAAATATGTTTTTATGCACTTTGACCATGTATCCGTCTGCTGCTAGCGTCATATCAACAAACTCCTCATTCTGGAATTGGTTAATATTAATTTAAAAGTACCAAATTATACGCAAATTAAAAAATCAGGAAAAATATTTTTGCAATAAGTGAAAATATTAATTCCTTTGCACTTCAACGTTATCCGATTTTTTTCGCATATTCGAATACCTATTAGAAAGTCACGTCACTTCAATAACTAAATAAGTAATAAATAAAAAAAAAATACTGTAGATAGAGGTACCTGTTGAAGATTTGTAAAACCATCACGAACATTATTTCTATATGAATCCCAACTTAGCTGGTATTGTGTCGTAGTCATGGTGTCCTATATAATATTCACAGACGTTAAAATTAAATCTTCTGTAAGTTCCTAAATATTGATGTCCATAAATGAAAAACTTAAAAAAAATTCAAGAAAGTTATGGTTAAGAGTCAAGTCTCAAGTCAAAGTCAAATGTGAAGTCACAGTGGTTTGCACCGGAGCAGTGAGTACCGGAGAATCACCGGTGATTCACCGGTAAAAGTATTCGGTGAAAACACCGGAGAAAAACCGGTTTTCTCCGGTTACTTAACTTACAGATTCAACTTAAATACAAGTCTTATAATCTTATAATCCCTATCATATATTATGGACTGTATGATAATCTTACAACTTTAAATTTGAATAAACAACAAATGTAGGACAAATGCTTGTTACGAATTCAAAATCTTTCAGGGGTTTACGCCTGTGCGAGTATGAACAGGGTATACGGTATGCCGTATTTCCACAATTTTGCATCCTATTTTCCGGAACAGTTTTCGGTTATTAGAAAACTAGCTGTGCCCGCGGCTCCGCCCGGGTGCAGTGTGTTACAAAGTTTTTCCTGCGTGAATCCCGACCCCGCGAGATTTCTAAGATAAATAGTAGACTATATATTACTCAACACATAACAGTAGTTGATTTTTTACTATGTTTTAGCCACGCCGTACAAAAATCCCGTTCTATAGATCTTGTAAAAACCTCGTAAAAAATCTTGTAAAAAATCTTGAAAAAAAGTAGCCTATATAATGCTCCATAACCTCCTCTAACTCCCACTGAAAGTCCCATGAGCATATGAGATTTTTCCGCGTGAATCCTGATCCTGCGGGAATTCCGGGATAAAAAGTAGCCTGTACATTGTGCATTGCCTGTACAAATTTAAGCCCGCGCCTTCATGCATAGGAGTTTCTCCCGAGTGATCCTGATCCTGCTTAGAATTCCGGAAAAATAAGTAGACTATAAGTTGCTCCAAAATCTTCTCTATTTCTCACCGAAAGTCCCATAAAAATCCGTTCAGCTGATTCGGAGATTAGCGCGGGCAAACAGATAAACAGACAAACTTTTTTTTAATTTCAAAATTTTATTTTAGATTCATGTTCTGTTACAGTTTATTAACCGTCCTCCATATTTTGTTTTGTCAATTTCTTAAAAAAAAATAGACAGATTTTTCTACGCTCTTATTATATATAGATAAAGTAGGTGCTAAAGAAGCCGTCAAAGCCGAATTTCACTATAACCATCTAAATTACATACTTTGAATGAAGAATAGCGAACCATAATATTATGTAATTAATTCTAGCCTTCGAATATATCTAGATACAACATTGAACACGATTCTCCGGAGATCTCCGGTGAATAACCGGAGGTCGGCAAATCACCGGTGAATTTCACCGGTTATCAAGATTCCGCTCCGGTGCAAACCACTTGAATCATGATCATGAATGTGTCATTTGAAATGTCAAATAACTCGATGGCCGCGTTCCGTGACTATACCTACCTAATCCAATGATTAAAGAAAAAAAGCTTCTTTACTTTACTTCTTTTATCTATGCTATAATCTGGCCGCGCTAACTATGCGTTCCTGACACATGTCAATTCGTCATGACTAGTGATGTACAATAAATAACATTATGCGTTGTAACAAATAACAATAACAACATGCATTAATTATGCATAATAATATTTATTAAATTTATATATTGTTATTTTTATAGGAATTATGTTTCAATATATTCAATAAATATTCGTTATGTAAATAAAATTTTAAGGAATCAATTAATTGAATTGAATCATAATTTCTGAATGTAATGAAGAGAAAAAAATTAAAATGTTTTATTTATTTATTTTATTTTCATTTGATTCACCTGAGTGATATTATAACACAAATTTTCCTAAGCTATGTTTAGGTGTACCTTTATTACAATAATATTAACTTTATTGAATACTTAGTACATTATTTATATAATATATTATAAAATTATAACATTTTATTTTATATTTTACCGACATTGTATTAAGATTACAAAAATATTTGATTACAATTGCCTTGTTATTTTGTCACATCACTACAAAAACAAAAAGTTGATATAACATGGATATAACCTTGAAAGAGCGCAGTTTGACGTGGTTTTCTTTTAAAAGGACGTATTGTTTTTATATTTGTTATTTAAGTAATTGTAATAATTTTAGCCCAAGATTAATACATTTATTGTAAGTTGGCATAATTATTCGATTTAATGTTTGATTTTAATGTTATCACTCGTTAATAAGGCAATTAAAAGATATAAAAAAATTGTCAATTAATTGTACGCCAGTTCAAAGTTACATCGCCCAGTCGATCGCGATCCTTCAGAGACGCATTCTTAGCGCGGCCAGACCATAGCCCATTAGTGTGAAAAGTGAAAAACAGCGTCCCTGGTCGTGATTGTTCTATGCGTTTAGTGGAACGCAGCAGATGTTAATTTGTCACTGACACTTGTCTCACAATTTGACATTGAATAAATTTGAATTGAATTGTAAACATCAGATATTTGTTAATTTGTTTGTCTGACGTGTTTGGATAGGTAACGTTAACAGTCTGTACCTAACTGGTTTAATAAATAAATTATAAATTTGGTTTTGTTCCCAAATTAAAAGTTGGCTAGGCTTCTGTGTGTTTCAGTTTATTTTAATTTATCAATTAACAGATATTACAAAAAGTGTAACGTGTTATTCTGAGCGGTGTATCGTGAAATTTTGTTATCAGTGTTTAATATTATCTATTTAATTAAATCAATACAAAAATGTTTACTCAATTAAAGTCAATTAAGCCTATTGCAGCTGTATGTCGGAATCATCCATGTATAAAACAATTAAGAAGGTAAAAATTTGTTAAAAGACTATAGACACAGTTCTATAAATATTGATTTTAATCTCTTCTGTTTTTACAGATATAGTGAAAAAAAGGCACAAAATTACGACATAGTAGTAATAGGAGGCGGTATTGTCGGTTCAGCTTCTGCTAGAGAATTAATTTTACGCCATCCAGACTTGAAAATTGCATTGGTTGAAAAAGAAAATCGATTTGCTTACCATCAGAGTGGTAATAACAGTGGAGTTATCCATGCTGGAATATATTATAAACCCGGTTCTCTCAAGGCAAAGTTATGTGTAGAGGGACTCAATTTGTCTTACAAATATTTGGATGAAAAGAAAATAAAATATTCAAAATGTGGAAAACTCATTGTAGCGACTAATAGATCTGAAGTGCCACGGTTGTTAGATTTATATGATCGTGGGATAAAAAATGGTGTGAAAGACATAAAGCTTTTGGATGCCACAGAAATGAGGGAAATAGAGCCTCATTGTAAAGGTATACAGGCTTTGTGGTCCCCTCATACAGGTATAGTAGATTGGGGAGAAGTAACAAGATCTTATGTTCAGGATTTTGAAAAGTGTGGTGGAGATACTTATCTTAACTTTGAGGTGGCAAAGTTCGTAGATGTTGATGACGCAGAGTATCCTGTTATGATAACGAATAACAAGAATCTTAGCATTAAGGCCAAATATGTCCTTACTTGTTGTGGTCTCCAATCAGATACGGTGGCAGTATTAACAGGCTGCCCAGAAGAACCAAGAATAATTCCATTCAGAGGAGAATATTTATATTTAGTTCCAAACAAAAGTAGTATTACAAAGGCTAATATTTATCCTGTGCCCGACCCACGATTCCCATTCCTCGGTGTCCACTTAACACCAAGAATTGATGGACGTGTTATTGTTGGACCAAATGCTATACTAGCATTTTGTAAAGAAGGCTATAAGTAAGTTATAAGAACAGTTTTATCTTACTATTTGTTTCCTTGTTTTTTGGTGTTATGTTGTTATATTTTTATTGCAGATGGAGTGATTTTAATATGAAGGAATTGAAGGAAACAATATCATTTTCTGGATTCCGGAAAATGGCATTTAAATATGCTGGTTTTGGTCTGAAGGAAATGGCACGGTCGGTCTTTATTCCACTTCAAGTGATGCAAGTACAGAAATACATTCAGGATATCACAAGTAGTGATGTGGAAAGAGGTCCAGCGGGGGTCAGGGCACAAGCAATGGCAAAAGATGGTAAATTTTTCCTTATTTTTATATACTTGGTTGATTTCAATATATTATATGGTATGGACTTCATAATGTATTAAAATGTTAAAAGACATTAAAAACAGTAAACCGTTACATTGCATACCAGTATTTGTTTACAATAGCAGTAATTAAACATTGTGTAATAATGTGCATTAATGGTTTGGCTAATTAGTCAATTTTAATGTTTAAGGTACACTCATTGAAGATTTTGTGTTTGATTCCAAACCTGGCTCTGGTGCAATTGGAAGTAGAGTATTACATTGTCGTAATGCACCATCTCCTGGCGCTACATCTTCTCTAGCTATAGCTAAAATGATAGCTGATAAGATGAAAAATGAATTTAAACTGTAAGGGACTAGCAATAGCTATTATACGAATATTTGTTATCACTTGTTCTTAAACTGAAGTAAAGGATTGTTGTACACATTTATTTTAATATGAACATTTAGCAATGTGCCATCCAGCTAGTAAAAAGATTGTACAGAATGGTTAAATAAATCACTGATAAAATTACAGAAATTGTAACTATGCAATTATGCATAGCAGGATCTTACAAAAAAAAATGCACCGTAACATGTTTAGTACATGCTTTAAAAATCGAATGTGTTTTATCTTTAGCTTTTATTACAGACTTTATTTTTTTACAGTTATTTTTTGTACATATATAAAAGACTAATATTTATTTTATATATTATGATATAATACTTATACAGAGATTGAAGTCTAATTTTGATAATTATTGTGTTACATAGTTTGAAGTACCTATAATTGGTTTGAGTTAACCTAAGTCAGTACCTACTGTAAAATAATGATGGCAGGTCCATATTTGGAGGTAGGAAAGTACAATTTGTACAATCATACTGGAAAATGTGCTAACCACATAAGTCATGTTTATTACTATAATTGCAATATGTAGTGCAATGTAACTAACTATAGGTTTAAAGTTATCCCTATTGTAGTGGAATATATAAATTTATTATTAGTTGACTACAGACACTTCTTACATTGTTTGCAAGAAGGCACTGCTTGTGTATAGTATCAAATAATCACTTACATTTAGCTTTTAAGATTTTTTATGTATTTTTTAATGGAAGATTTTTTGCAAAGTTTTTATTCAATGTTACAATATCAATTAAATAAATTTTACAAATAAGAATAAACTTGTTTTTTAATTTCACATGTTTTTATTGTATTATTGCATTCATGTTACATAGTATTGGATTTTTTAACATTTGTTCATATCTATGTTGTTAAATATTAGTATGGAATTTGCGCTATTAAGTGATGATTAATTTCAACTATTTTATTTCTGTCATTTGTGCTTGAATCAACTTTTATGTCATCCCTTTTATTTCCTCCTGCACCAAAAATATATTCCTGTTTGAAATTTTCCGTCATTCAACTACAACCCCTATTTTTGTTAAATAGACAAATTGTACTTTGAGATCATACACAGTTGTCATGTGAAACATCATGTTGCTTATAACAACAATATACTCTGCAAACCCAAACATTGAGTAAACTGAAAATGAAACAGAATAATTAAGGTTTCATAAAAGAAATTGCACAAGGCCATCTTTGGCTTCAAGGGTAGCAACAAATTTGTGAGCAAAGGGAAATAAGACACCCAATAACGATTTCTTACAACAAGTAATAAAACTAACTAACATCACTTCCTACCCATATACTAAAAAGTAGATTTAAATAATATTATTTATAACCCCCTTTGTTAACCCAACTAACCATCCAGTTCTGATTGGTTCTGGGCCAGTCACAGTTATCATCAATTGCAGCAGAAAGGGGGTTATGCATACTCTTTGGTATCTGAAATCCATAAAATATTATAGCCTACTATGCCTGTAGAAACTGATAATTATATTTATTTAATTATTTAATCATATTTATTTAATTTAATACTTTGTTAAGTTGATCAAACATTGGGTATGCATTAAAAATCAAAAAAACCTTACCATAGGGTTCACACAATCTATTGTGCCTTAGGAAGAAATATGCAGCAAATGCAAAAGAGGTGACATTTGTTATAAATGCTCTCCATTTTAATTTAACTGAATAACTTTCTAACTGTGTTGCAGTTGTTCTTCGTCTATATTTTGTTAACATCAAACATGTGAAGAACATATAAAATATTGAAGTCCCAACAAAGGTTTTGAAGCATACTTCATGGTAAGCTGAAAGATCATTTATATATTATTAACAACCCTATTACAATAATGCAGTAATTAAACACTAAAACTGTTACACACATTAAAACAATTAGCTATTATATATTTCAATAGTACTAAAAACTCAATGAGTAAAGCCATACACCATGAAATGTGTCTAATATAAGGCATAATAATAATTAATGTTAATATTAAAGTTTCAAATGACAGTGAACACATTATGTAATCAGCTAGTCATACCTCTGCATTATGGCGATGCATTCTGATGCAATGCAGTGATTTTCACAGTAAGAACTCCAAAAAGTAAAGACGTACCTCATAATGAAGAAAAATTAATTGGAGTATATATAAAGAAATATGATATTCATGTTTAGTAAGCAATTAATATTTCTTTGCTTATTGAAGGCAACAGTGAATAAAGTTATGAAATTAGGTGTTTACTGCCATAGACTATTGTCACTTACCACCAGGTGCAATTTTGCTGATGTTAGGTAAGCATTGATTTTGAATACAAAAGTGTTTGTGCAAAAATAAGTATTAGCTTCCTAGGTGAATCGACCACAAACCTAACCACTAAATGCACAAGAACTTTGAGCATTACACTTCAAATCATTGTAGGAAGCATAAATGCAATAACTAGTTTGGAATGAAGTTCCTTATTTTCTAATGGGTTGAAACCAACTACACTTGAGGCATATGAAAATGTTAACTATACTTATCATAGCTTTACACAACAACCCATCCCATAATCAACAAAGAACATATACTCATGAGGTCTCTATACTTACGATAGTTAAGGGATGAAGTCCAATGCGTTACCCCCAATAAAGCTAAGTTTTCTATTATATTTAAGATAACTGTCATTTTAACTATTAGAATACAGTCTTGTCTAATGGCATTACTATAATACTGCCACCGTAAAAATACTATAAAAAACCTGAATGGTGCATGGACGTATATCGCTGAACTCCATAATGCCCTCTGAGGCTCATAATTACCTATAGAAGCTGATATTGATGGAAAAATGTTTGGCACATTACAATGTGTATTATTTGCACTATCAAAATCTTTTAACATAGTTAATAGAACACAAATTATAAAAGCGAATAGCGGTAAAGAAACTGTAAATATGCATAACTTTGTAACTGGCACTCTAAACAAATACTTTCTGTCAGACGCATTATGTAAAGGTAGATACATTTATTTCACAGAACTTGGAACTGAAGCATAAATTATGACTATAGTTTCTTAGAGTAATGTAATGAACTTTGTAGCTGTACTGCATTCAAGTGAATTCAGAATTCATTACCCAACAAAATTACAAAACAAAAGTCAAAGTGCATTGATGCAGCACAGCTGTTTATCAATTCAAATGACAGCTTCTGTCGCCTGTCATTGTCAATCAATATCTTTATTTGTCTATGGTAGTACAGACTAAAGCAACGATCTAGACACTACAGATTAGATAATACAGATGTTAAGCTTCATACAAAGTGCGCTAAACCAACGCACACAGACACAGTTCACATACACCAAGAATCGGAACATATCCACAAAATAACGCTAGGTTCACATTATTGTGTCGGGGTGTGTCGTGGCGCGCCAGAAGGCAATCGCTTACGTACATTTACTATGACTAGATTCACATTAGTAGGTTGTGTTGTGTTGTGGCGCGTTGTGTCGCAGTCAAATCGCTCGACGCTCGATTGCGACAGAGAGGTGGTGGGGGATCTGTCGCGCCACACTAGTGTGAACGTGATCAATTATGTCATTATGACGCCTTATTGCGAGCGGGCACTAATTTTTAATAGCGGCGGCGGGAATAATATTTTTGTTTATTATTTAAAATGTCAGATGAACTTATTGAATTAGTACGACAATTCAAAGTGTGCATCTTTTTGATATCCTTTTCAATAAAATTGTGTAATTGCTCAAACTGTATTTTAGTAAATCTGAAATATCGCTGGAATCTTTCATCATCACTTTTTAATTCTTGAACAAGACAATGAAATGCACCTCTAGTCTCCCTGGTTCTATTTAAAGGATGAACCCAATATTATCTCCTATCGCTGACAGAGTCAGACGATTCCATTTTATACACGTGTTCAATCCACAACTCCTGAAATACGAATGATCTAAAAATGCGTCATATTGCAACACAACACACCACATTAGTATGAATACTCTGCGACACAACAGACGGCACCACAACACACCCCGACACAATAATGTGAACCTAGCTTAAGGATAATACAGAAGTTAAGCTCATGTATGTACCTCGATTTAGGTTATGCATGTGTGCGTAAGCCTTAGGGTTAACGACTCCGCAATGGTCTTGGATTGGATCTAGTTATTTAATTTATTGATATGGATTAAACGGGGAAAAAATCAAAGTGTATGATTAGAATCATTAAAATTTAATGTAAGTACTTTAGTAACCATTATTCATACATTTGTAATAACATTGTAAACTAAGATCACGGGAGTCCTTAGATGACAAATTCATCATTATTCAGGTTATCTGTAGTCTATATATATAAAAGCGAAAGGTCACTGACTCACTCACTCACTCATCACAAAATCTCAGAAACCGCTGAACATATTGAGATGAAATTTGGCAGGGTAGTAGTTTATAGTTAGAAGGTATCCGCTAAGAACGGATTTTTTTATATTCCACCCCTAAGGGGGTCTAATAGGGGTTCAAAGTTTGTATGAAAGTCCGTCAATTGTAAACCAGGTGTTATGAAAATTGGTTTTTAGAATTATGAAAAAAAATAATGAAAACCCTGTTTATCAAAGTTTTTTAAAAAATCATCCCTAAATGGGTAAAATAGGGGTTGAAAAGTTATAAAAAAAGTTTGTCTCTTTGTACACGCTTATCTCCGGATCGGCTGAACGGATTTTAATGGAACTTTTACTGAGAGATTCGGAAGGTTTTGAAGCAACATATAGGCTACTTTTTATCCAGAAATTCCCGCGGGATCAGGATTTACGCGGGAAAAACTCTTATGCGCCAAATCGCGGGCTTATATTTTTATGGGACTTTCACTGGGAGATAGAGGAGATTGTGGACCAACATACTTATAGGCTACTTTTTATCCCGCAATTCCCGCGGGATCAGGATACACGCGGGAAAAACACCTTCGCGCCAAGTCGCGGGCTTAGATTTTTTTATTTATGGGACTATCACTGGGAGATAAAGGAGGTTATGGAGCAACATATATTTTTATCCCAGAATTCCCGCGGGATCGACGTTCACGCGGGAAAAGCTCCTATTCGCGAATGAACTCGCGAGCTCAAATGGGGCTTTTACTGGGAGGTAGTGGAAGTTGTGGAATGTTATATATAAGCCACTATTTATCCTAGAATTCTCGCGGGATCGGGATTCACGCAGGAAAAACTTTGTGACATACTGAGTTCCACGCGGGCGGAAAGCTAGTACTTAATATAATTTTTATACGAAATGATAGTACTTAAGTGCAATCGTTTTGATTGCACGTACTTGTGGAGAGAAGGGACTTGAAGCGGTAAGTACTCTATATAAAAATAAAAGTGTTCAGTTTTGCGTATAATGAATATTAACTCATTTAACTAACTTATCATTTATTTCAATTTATTTGGATTTTATAATGTTTTTGTATCTCTACTAGGTACTTGAAACAAAATAATAATCCTAATATATATATTAATATATAAATTAATTATTTTATTTAATATATAGTCGGACGAATAAATTTTTAGTCGTCCGACTATCGGACGACTACATGTTATTTTATTCATCCGTTTAGCGGACGACTAGACACTTCGAATATAAAAAACTTTCTTTCAGAAACGTGCGTAACTATTCGTGTTTTTTCCGACGTAAAACTTTTTAGATATTTCTCAAAACTTTAATGCTATCAAGGTGTGTTATAATTTAATACAATCTTTTACATGTCTACTTTCGATATATAAACAATTTTTATTAATTTTCAATTGCATCTTCGTTAAAATTACAAATAATACCGGTAAGTAAGTCAGATTTTGAACAAATTCTGGGTAACTTTGACAGTATCAATGTATGTACCTATCCCTTAGATGTATCCTGACTTACCAATTTACCAATTTTAGTGTTAGTCAAACATCCCAGGGCCCCCGGGACATCTTTATTTTCCCAGAAATAAAATGAAAAAATTGCAGCCATGTTGTTTTTTCAACCTCGAATCTCGGGCGCCTGTACTGTTTTAATCATTGCTATCGATGTAGACGTCCTAGGAAGCCGAAATATGTCTCATTTCAAAGCTAACAATGTAGGTAATCAATTGATGATACATTTTATTTAATATGTTTTTCATAGAAGACCAAAAAAGGATTTAAAAAACAAAATTCAATATTTTTTCATTGAATTTTCTTAGTTTAGTGCCTTTTACATGAAAACTAACCCGTCAAACTTAACTTTTTTAATTGTCTTATCATAAAACAGGCGATCACCTTATTAATAAATGTTACATCAACGTTATAAATAAGGTAGTTTAGAAGATTTTTTGATAAATATCATCGGTGTCAAAGTTACCCATGTAGGGGTGGTAACTTTGACACACAACAAAATTGTTTTTTTTTTATATATTTTGTCATTTTTAAAGACTTTTTATAATTTGACAATATGAAAACCAGCCCGAGAGAGAGCACTGATTAAATCATAACTTTTATCTCATAAGCGAAATAGCAAGAGTTTTTAAAGAAAATACAGCGATGATGTATCAAAGTTACCCCGATTGACTGTACGACACTTGCACAATCGTGGCTATCGTATGATTTTGTCAAAGATGTTTTAAATAAATATCGATTTTGTGAATGTGTTCACGCCATGAAGGTTTACGCTAACAGCTATTGGGTACCTAATATTAGAACTGGAATGTAGGTACAAGCAAATTTTAAATTGTATGAATACGCTTAGGAGGACAATATTATGATTTGTTTTAGCTTTTTAATAAGTAGTTGCGTTGCGTAATAATAAGTAGTTGCGTTCGTTAATTGGATGGTTAGCGTCAAAAACATCTTGAGCTTGAGCGAATTCGTACTTGGAGGTCTCGTTAAACCGTAGGTTGCGGTTTTTATCGTTACTTAGCAATCTTTAGGCCATTTCGGAGGCATTCGGACGGTATTAAAAAAATCGGACGCTGGGGTTAACCACTAATCTCTTCCACCTATCCACCCTAAAGCACGTGGTGTATTGCGCTCTAGTTCTCCTTAATTATGAGAGACGTGTGCCTAATAGAGGGTCATTAATGGATTGCAGCTAGGCACTAGTAAAAATAATCAGTGTGACTTTACCCACCATGTTTTCTATTGATAAAACAAGTGCTTAACTACCGACAGAGACGAACATGGCTATTCTCTAAGGCAACAGAATATAGAATTGTTAAATCGATATGGCATTTAACAATGTAACAAAGCTAGCATGGCTACTAAAATGGTTGAAAACATAATTTGTCTTTAAAATGATACGAACGCTGGAAAAGGCACTTCATGACATCAAATATTCGGATAATATAAAATTAAAATTATTATGTTTTGACGAACATAAAAAAGATAAAACCATGGTGAGTAACACTTTTGTTATTAAAATATTTTCCATTAGGTACGATGTTGGTGTTCAAGAAACTTTTTTGTATATTTCTAATAATTGTACCTACTCATTATAAGTAGATATGTATATATAACGAAATTCAGTAGCTACTTGGGTAAAGTAGGTACAGTAGAACCAAATTGATAATGCGCATAGCGATCTTCGCCATTGTTCGGCATCGGTCGTATTTCCGAAGCGTTGGGAGATGATATCTATATAGAGTGGAAAATACATTTACTTCATGCATAATTTAATATATATTTTTTTTGTGGTAAAAGAGATAAATTAATATTGATTTATCAGTAACGAGATTTCACGCATGACCCACATAGGAAAGCGACGACGACGATTTAACGATGGAAAAAAGAAGGTTTAAATGAAAAGAAGATTTAGGTATAAGTATTAGGAAAAAAAAGTTTTATTTAATCAGAATCGTATAACAGAACATAGGTTAATATTTAATCAGAATCAGGGAGATTCTCTATTCCTGACATCATAGAGTCATCGGAATTTTCATCAAGGTCTCCAATTTCACTTATATCACTGCTATCTCCTGTGTAAATAATCATTTCATCTGAATAACTATCGATTCTTGACTCATATTTCCTATACTCATCTTCGCATTTAAGGGCATGATCACGAACTTTTTTCCATTCTTCCGAACCTATATTGTTGATTTTTTCTAAAATAGCTTCTTTAACTGACGTAACGTTCATTGCAATATTTCTTTTGGCAACGTGTTGTTTTATTTGCGCCCAAATGTTTTCGATGGGGTTGAAATCTGGATGATATGGTGGCAATCGTACAATTTTATGCCCATGCTCCTCCATTATACGGTCAATGGCAAATTCTGTGTATTGTTCTTTGTGTCTTTTTATAATTTCGTACAATTCAGGTTTGAGTTTATTTGGGTCATGAGGAACATTGTGTTGTTGTAACCACGCAATCATTTGTGGTTTGGGTGTATTTGAGTTTGGTGGTTTTACAGACAGCTTATTATGATATGGGGCGTTATCAATTACCAACACACTATTAGGAGGCAAGTTGGGAATCAACTGATTGCGTAGCCAAGTTTGATAACGTTCGGCGTTTATTTCTTTATGATAGTCACCTTCTGAGTCGACACATTTATGTAACATTAAAGCCCCTGAGACGAAGCCTTTTTCATTGCCTGCATGTACAATAATAATTCGCTCTCCTTTAGAAATGGGTTGTTTAATACCTTTTTTGCTGCTGTCTTGCCAAGTTTTACCTTTAGTATGCGATGTATGCACGTATGACTCGTCCATAAATACTATGTTTCTACCAGCATTTCTCAGCTGTTGTATTTCTCGGAGATATTTGATCCTTTTTAAACGTATATCTGGCTTTTCCATAAGTAACCGTCGGTTGGTATCAGTTTTCAGAAACCTAAACCCCATGTCTTTCAAGATGAGCCTTAAAGTCTCTACACAGCCTTTGAAATTAATAGCTTCGATTAACTTTATTCTCAAATTATTTACAGTTGGGAGTTCTTTGAGCGTCAACTGAAAATTGTATATCATATTTCGAATTACACAATAGTCGAAATCATCAAGTCCCATCCGAAACCTACTTTTAGGTTTTCCTTTTTTCGGTGTGGAAAATTTCATTGATTGATTTTGCCTTTTTTCGTTCAATATATTAGTCAAAGTTCAGCGTGAAATTCCTGTAGATTTTGTCACACGCTCCTGAACTTTTTTAAAATAACCGTCATGGTCGTTTTTGAATACATTAGCTTCATTTAAGAAAGAAAGGTACACATTAAATACCATTTGCCGTGCTTGTGAGTTAAGCGGCTTCCCACGTTTAAATTTGAATTTTATTAAAATGACGAGTTAAAAATATATTATATGTACCCTGTATGTATGTATGTTTAAACTTACCTCTGAAAACAAAACCAAGGAGGGTGTGTGATATCAGCTCTATATATTCTCTATATATGACAACTGACTGACGTTCAACTCACCGGCGGCGCCCGTCGACCGCCGCCGACCGTTCGAACTTGTTATCGATTGATATTGACTCCTATTTCTATCGCACAAGATGCTAAATGCAAGAGCATTGGTTAGGGCTCTTACGATTCAATAATTCGGTTGTTTCCGGAAACGCGACCACTGGCGAAGATTTGTATGCGCATTATCAATTTGGTTCTACTGTACCTAACTTAGACATCTCGGCTGAATCTTTGAACTACCTGAATGACATTTTTTTACATCAACGAGTATAATACCCATTTACAACTTCTTGGCCGACTAAATGAAGAATAAAAATTGTGAGTAAGTATGTAAATTACGTTTTTAGGCGAAACCTCAAGATAAAAACAAAAAAATAGACGATACCTTGCTATTGATTCAAAATGATGCTATATTAAAACAAGAACTGAAACTTATCTCCCGCGATGATTCAGTCGATGTATCTTATCTAAGAATTGAAAATGATAATGATTTTGTACTCAAAACAAAAGAAAAAACAAATAAAGCAATATCAAATACAAATTACTTGAAAACAAGATCCTCCAATATTTCCTTAGTTAACGAAATAAATAAGAGTGAGAAAAAACATGATATTGTTCACGAAATGTTTGACATCAAATGCACCCAAAAGCCAAATGAAGAAATAACAAACGAAGAAAAAGAAAAAATTGAAGATGATGCAAACCATAAAACATTGGTAAACGATCTGTGTAATATTCAAGATCTAGAAATTATTTCTAAACCTTCAAAAAGCGCTACAATTACTAATGACCTAAAAAATGATCTGCAGTCGCTTTTAATATTGATGGCATTATCCACTACCTGTAGTGGCAGTGACAATTCAAACCATATATTACAAGATCATCAAAGTATTGATAACAACAATTACAAAAAAGTAATAAAAAATTCTCACCACCACATATCTAAGGTGGTCACTTTTAATGCTGATCAAGAAATATCAGATTTATTAAAAGTAGAAGCTTTACAAATAACGACACATGATAACACGAGTATTTTAAGGAAATACGCACATAAATGGATTGAATACGTAAAAAGACAAAAAGAAAAGAAAAGTCACTGTCAAAGATTAGCAAATATTAACAAATTTCTTAACAAACTTGAAAAAAGAAAACGCTCTGTGAACGTGAACAATGAACCTGCAAACAAGGCCAAATTACAAGCTCGTGATTATAGTACATATCAACATAGGTAAGACTTCGTGATTTTCATCTACTAAAAAGCATATTTAAATGAGTAGATACTACTGTACGACAGAGGGTGTAAAAATTGAGGCAAGCTGGAACCAATTTTTGTTTAGGTCTTTTTTCACTTTTTTCAATGACCTATTCCGAAAATGTATCCATACCTACATAGTACGTAAGTACATATTATAACTTCCAGTACTCATTAAAGTCATTACTAACTTACATAAATTCATCACTAACAGTCCCTGTCCCTACACTTAAACAAAATAACCAACTAATATTCTAACACCATCTACTAACTGGACTAACCATCCTAGTCCCTTTGAGTCTAGTTCTAGGTCGGTCACAGTTGTTATGGGCGGCAGCGGAAGGGTGGTGCTGCATGCTCGTTTGCTATTTTAATTCCATAAAAAAAAAGTTAAAAAAATGTTTTTAGGTATAAAATACAGAAACACATAATTGCTCTTCAGAAAGCCAAGTTAGAGCAACAAAACAGATTAATAGAAGAGCTCAAATACAACAAAATAGTAGAAGCTTCCCGGCAGTCTCTGGACAATATGAAAGAAGACATTAAGCAGACCCATTACGATATTGACAAACATTTGAAGCCAAAAATTAAGTGTTTAACAAATGAGTTAAAAATACCAGAAATTGAAGGTAAACAAAACTTTCTAAAATACATACTAATATTTACGTGAAATGGTATTCACATTTTTGGTATTTACATTTTGCAGAAAATTCTTTAATACTTCATTGCTTGAAAGTACCACAATTTCTTCAAAGAATGGAGGCCAGGGCTCGTGAAAGAGAAGAAAAACATGCGATAATACGCGAACGGCGTAAGCAAATGGAAGAAGAACGCATTAGACTAAGGCAACAGGTTAGTACAATTAAAATTAGAATTCGATTAAAAGACAAAGCGTGTTTTAAAATAAATAAATTTAACTATCTATGTACTTAAACAATTTAGGCAGAAATAGCAAAAGCTGAAATGGACAAGGAAGAAAAACAGCAGAGAATCAAAGAATTACGTGAGAAACGAAAAAGAGAAAAAATTGAAAATATAAGAAAAAAGCAACACGCGGAAAGGTTACGAGCACTAATAGTTATGGCAGACTTACATTACGAAAAAAGTCTAACAGCTAAATATGGAATACGACCCTTGAAACTTTTAGTTAAACTGAAACGAGATAATACGGAGAAAGCAAGAGCGCATTATGAATTTCAATTGAAAAAAAACGTATTTTTGAATTGGATGTGGCACACCGAAGACATGTGGTATGAGAGAAATTATAAAACTGAGGACTTTTACAGAAAGAAATTACTGAGAAAATCATTCAATTGTTTCAAAGAGGTACTGAAGTTTTAATTTTAAAAAGTGCTTTAACAACCTTGCTACTCTACTCATTCAAATTTTTATAACTTTTTTTCAGAACCACAACGAATACTTGATAAAACTACAAGTGGCTAAAGATTATTACGATTTATATGTTACAAGAATTGTGTTTAAAGAATTTCAAAACGGTATACTTATGTTGAAGAAAGAATTTGATAAGAAATGGAACAATGCAATTATTTACTACAACAGGTACGTACCTAGCACCTACAGATTAGGTATACAGATTGAACAAAGAATTGTTTGAAGTAGGGAAATTGAAATATCACTCTTTATAATACTTTTAATTAATACTAGGGACCCGCTCTGCGCTCTTTGCTTGATGGTGATTCACTGTGTATAAGGGATATTTCACATTGGTTGGCATTATACTCGTAGTATGTCTATCTATAACATAATCTCGGAAAGTCATGTCACGTGATATTAAACGGTGACGGATGTTATTTTGCATATATTTACAGGTGTTTTTTTAGTTATAAATTTAACGTATTTCTTATTTAAACTATGTATTTCTTAGGGCGACTTTTACCAAACGGTTAAACATGTTTAAAATTTTATTTAAGCACAAAATTCTGTTTACCTACACAAGTTGTCTTGCACCACAAGTTAAACATGATTATCGATCTGTCAAATTTAAACAGCCAAAAATCGCTGTCTGCTAAACGTATTTAGCAGTTGAATTTGAGGTTAGATTTTGGTCGTGAATAATTTTCGAAGAATTTGAGTGTGAAGAATTTGTTTGAGTTTCTTTTTGATGAGATTGATGATGACGACGAAGAAATTGTCAACTATATAAACAGGCCTCGAGATGTTTGGGTTATTGAGGCAAGATCAAATTTATCTAAGTATGTGAACGAAAACAACACGTGAACAATATAAGTAAACTGATCTCGAATCGCAAACAAAGCCATGCGCCGGCCGGCCGCGTCTGACACAAGTTGACATTGACAGAAAACTCGTTTTACTCAAAAAAGCAAACCAAATTTCGTCTAACAACCATGAAATAACGTTATTTGTAACGATACTGCTTAAATCGAGAAATGGAACGCACAAGACATAATGCAGCAACACTCTAAAATGCGTTTAGTTAATTTCAAACTTCAACATCGTGGTGCAAGACAAACTTAAATAAGTTTAAATTAATCGTATTTACAAATGAAAACATATTTAACTAAATGCGTTTAAACTTATTTTAAATAAGGTTTGGTAAAAGCCGCCCTTAGTTACGTTAGTGGTAGATAACTCAATGAGAAATAATGATTTTTGAACCGAATGTATTTCTAATGCATATTATGTACCCACAAATACGAGAATTCTGCACTCATTTTCCACAAGTATGAATTAGTTATTTATTATTGTGTTGTTTCAGTAACCTCCTATTTAAAACTTTAACTTGTTGGAGGACGTTGCCAGCTTTGAATGCTTTGAAGAGGGAACAAGATGCTAGGAAACTGCGATGGCGAGAGAAAGTTTTACAAGTGGTGCCAGATTATGTACCACCAGAAGAGTGACGAATTTGTAGCTCAGTTGGTGACCTCGCATGCGGAGGGAAAAGTTCCGGGTGAGGTACTCGGCTGATGTGAACATAGCTATGAGTGGCTGCGCAGATGTCGATTTTAAGGCCAAAATGGTTGGTAGGAGGCGGGGAGTGCGGGCGGTAGGATAGTTAGCTAATACTCTCTCGGAAAACGAAGTTCACATCAGCCGAGATACAATGAACTTACTATATGTGAAAGATGCATATTATTACTGGTTTTGCGTTACTTGTGAATGCTCTATTCGCGACGCAACACAGGGAAAATCTAGTGGGTAGCGTTCGAGGGAACCTTCATGTAATATACGATAAGAAACAAAGGTAAATTTAGATAAGAGTGGTGAGTGTTTTAGCGTATTTGTGAAATTGTGTATATTGATTGCTTAAAAATGTAATGAAAGGAAAACTGTATTACATAATACATATTTAAATTTAGTTTACACTACACCACATAACTTTGTTCTATTTGTTGTGAAATAATGTAACAAAAGTAGTATAACATTTTTTTTTTGTTTTGTAGCAAGGACAATTGAAACACAATTTATGACATTACTAAATATATATTTAGATAATTCATAAAATCTTTACTGGCGTAAAAAAACGTTCACGATAATATTGAGAGCTAAATTATAGAATTATTTTTTTTACCTACCTATCTACAAACATATTTTTGCACATAATATTAATATAGCATAGCTTTAATACTATTTAGTCACCGTAATTCTTAAGATATGGATAGTTTAATATTCAACTAATACTACAAGTTTTTTTTTAGGTACTTATTATATTATAACTAAACTGTTGTAGGCCTGTTAAGATATACCGGTATTGCCGTCCGGTATTGTTCCTCCTAGCCGAAGAACGCGGGAAAAAGGTAATCGTGCACATTTCCGCGTCTTACATAATAGATGCATTGGATGCCTACTATATTTGTCTACAATTGTTAAGTTTCGCTACCCATAGCGGGAACACTGGGAATACCACTTACCGACTCGAATATCGTTAACCACCTTATTAGTGGATACAGCTACCCACAGCAATAGCAGATACCGCGTATGTCTCAATAGCTCCTATCATGGCCAATTTAATGTGATTAAATGCTACTGAAAATAGTCAATAACATAGATGCTTATAACTAAATTAATTTACAATAAATAAATAAATAAACTTAACGCCATTTTTCTATTCCCTACCTTACTACAAATAGTCTTTCAATATTGCCACAATAGTAGCTATTTCTTCCTATAGAATACCTAATTTATGATTAATGTCATTTTCAAACGTTGGCCGTATTCAATAGTTTTCTTAAGTGGAGTCCTGGAAAAAAATGATTATAATTTTAATAAACAAGTAAAAACATATTTTATTTCTTCACAAAACCCGTATTACATTTTATACCTACTCCGACTTTTAATTCTATTCCTAAATTGACGTAAGCTAATGTCACTTTTCGAAATAATGTTGCCAGCTTTTTAATAATAGTGATTACTCACACGATTAACGAACGATGTTTTGATTATTCGATTTTTCTTTTCTCAATGTGTCTATTATAATGTGTTTTAATGAAATATAATAAAAAATCAGAGAACAATACGGAAAGGTTATTTAGTTAAAATTATATATTAAACGAAATATATTAAACTCCTGTACATGCATGCTTTTAGTACATACATGCACTAAAAGCACTTTACAATAAAATTAAAAATGTAGGGGGAAATTTATAACAATTATTTTTTTATGTGTAGTTATTGATCCTGTAATAACTTCATGCAGTATTTTAGCGATTTGCTAAATTATGCGAAACGATTATATTATAATGGTGCGTATAGACTATGTAACAAAACATGTTATAAAACATAGTTAAATAACATGTTTTACAAATGTGGACGCTACGTGTTACAAAAACAAGTTATACAACATGTTATTAGTTTGTGCAACAATATTATATAACTTTTGCGCACGAGTTACCTACTTGTGCCTTGTTATAAAACATTGTTATACAACAATGTTGTTTTAATGTGTACGGTCTTGTAACATGTTTCATTGTTAGACAACAATGTTAGATAGTGTGGACGTGTTATAAAACAGAAGTTATACATAACATGTTGCATAATCTGTACGCACCATAATGCGATTAATATTTTTATAAAATCGAATCATTTGCGTCCAGGTTACAACACTATTTTTGTGATAATAAAAAACGGTAACACTGGAAATGTCATTTTAGGAATCGAAATAAAAGTCTGGAGTATAGGTTTTTTAATACCTACTTACCAGTATATTTTGGAATGTAGAAAATAATTTGGGATATAAATACCACTACAATAACTAGTAGATATCCCAATCCATATACACAAGCGACAAAGCACAGAGCAGAACTGAAAAATAAAAATATTTTTTAAAATACAAAGTGCAAGTAATTTTGTAGATTTCATTTATCAATAAATTTGTCAGACAGATTACATTGAACATCTAGCTCTATGAGTACATGGCAAAGGGGTTTGCAGGTCTGAAGGGTCACTTTTTGGCTTGGACTTGGTATTCAGTTGGTAGTGCATTGGTAACAGTCTTAATTTTTACCCGACTGCGTCAGAAGGAGGGTTATGTTTTTCGAGTGTATGTATGTATGTCCATTTATTTGTGCCGCCCCACAGCCCAAACAGTTGAACGGATTTCGACATATGAGGTATCGTTGAATTCGTTAGAACTGTGGAAGTGTCACAGGCTATATGAATTTTCAAAATGGCGCCCGAAAGTGGAAGAAAAAGAGGGGATAACCTTGAGTTTTTTTGTTATCTTAGCAATATGGGTATCAAATGAAAGATCGTGATGTACCATATAACGTGTAGGCACACGTTTTAACACAAATTGACAAAAACCATCCCAAAAAGGAGAATTTTTCGATGAAAAACACTAAAAAGTCTGAAATAAAAATATTATTAAGTATAAAAACAAAAAACCCGACTGCTTACAAAAGAACTCAAAAGAAAAAATCAAGTGTCACAATCCATACTAATATTATAAATGTGAAAGTGTGTTTGTTTGTTTGTTTGTGACTCTTTCACGTCAAAACATGGCTATTATATGGTGTGGTTTATGTGTGTGGGGATAGTTAGGAGGGTGGAGAGTGACGTAGGCTACTTTTTACCGCGGAAAAACGTCTCATTCTCATGGGAAGATCGATGTTTTGTTAGGTGCTAGATATTTAGTTCCGGCTGTTGCTAATAGATGGCGTTAGTAAAATTCATTTGCAAGTTCTGAATCACGCTATCAAATACTACATGTAATTTACTTATGTCATAGGCAAATAATCTGATGTTCCAGTATAATATATCATTTTTAGTGTCGGACGGGGCGCACGCACCATATTGTACTAATCATCAACGCAACCCGTTACGCAACCCGCGGAAGACTGAAACTTAAACTGCGTATGATCCGCAGCGTGAAATTTCACGCATCCGGGCCAATCCCGCGTGCGTGAGCAAATCCGCATGACACTAAAAGCGCCCTAATAGGCTACTGTATAGGTGTTTAGCCGAGATTCCTACGGGAGCGGGCGAGCGGGACCTACGCGACTGTTACCTATGGGTCCCGAAGCGAAGCGCGGGCGGTTCTCTAGTATCAACATAAAATACTCCATGGTGCTGCAGGCGGGGACAAACAATACTGTTTCTTACCTACGTGTAGAAAAAGATTTATCAGAAGTAGGTATACTACGTTTGTTCCCGCCTGCAGCACCATGAAATGATGAAGCAGTCGGGTTTTTTGTTTTTATAATAATATTTTTATATTATCAATCAATTGCGACTATTGACGACATATTGTGCTTATGTGAAAGAAAAGGTTTCTAATCAAACATTGTCGTAAGTAACCTAAGTCAAGGTCATTGTTCAGTTTTGTTGTTTATTTCACATTATTTTGTAGGTCGTACGTAGGTACTTGTATTTTATTTTGGGTTCTTTTTTAAGCATATGCCACATTGCTTAGTTTCTGGTGCTGAAAAACCATGTGTGTGTTCATTCATAAGCATAGATTGGAATATTTAATGTAATTTTTGACATTGTTTTTGACATCATCATAATGTGGATAATGCCAATCAATTAGTCCCAATAATCAATTGCGACTATTGACGACATATTGTGCTTATGTGAAAGAAAAGGTTTCTAATCAAACATTGTCGTAAAGTAACCTAAGTCAAGGTCATTGTTCAGTTTTGTTGTTTATTTCACATTATTTTGTAGGTTGTACGTACTTGTATTTTATTTTGGGTTCTTTTTTAAGCATATGCCACATTGCTTAGTTTCTGGTGCTGAAAAACCATGTGTGTGTTCATTCATAAGCATAGATTGGAATATTTAATGTAATTTTTGACATTGTTTTTGACATCATCATAATGTGGTTAATGCCAATCAATTAGTCCCAATAAGTGTTTACAAAAAAATAGTCACATATTATTGGAAACATTTTATTGTATAATGAAGTAAAAAATATGTTTATGTAATAAAAACAGTTTACCCAAACTTATAAAAATTGAGATTAATACCAAATAAATTTAAATTTGATGAAACATGTTAAATTTATATGGAGGGCTGATGATATGAATGTTGAAAAACATTGGTTGAAAGCAAGAAGCACTTCTATTTTTTTTAAATAAATAGTTTATGGTTTGAAAATATAGAAAAAATAATTTTCATTTATTTTCATTGCATAGAAGCCCCTGAAAGTTTATAATACAAGGATAACAATGGTTGGTAAAATATATGTTCCCCCAAGGCTTATCCATATTAGTAGGTATAATATTTGAGGACATTGATCTGAAATTGCACTACCTATTCCAATTCCAATTCTGTGGCTATCATACTAACAGACCACATCATTTATTGTATGTGATGTCTTCACATAATTCTACATTTTATTAACAAATGGTGCATGTAATATCAACAAAGTATCATACTTACTGAAACTCATAATAAACACCATCACAGTCTTCTGGCAGAAGTATTGTTCCATACAGAATAAAAGGCTGACAAATAGTCGTTAGACCCAAGTTGGTTCCAAATACTAGTGTTACAAATGCAAATATTTGGCCAGCAAGGAAATATATGTAATTTGGTCTTAAAACACAGCAATTCCACCTGCAAATTTTATAAAATTTATTGATTAAAAGGAATTGAAAATTACACTCATTTTATACCAGGAAATTGATACCAAATAATGTATATGCTCATAGCTTCACAACCAGATACACCCTTATATTATGTTCCATGTATAAAACTAAAAAGCAAGAAGAAATTCCAAGAACAACAATAGAAATTTAAACTCATCTGTAACTGTCACTCAACGTAAATTACATAAATAAATTTACCCACCATATTGAGTGGAAGAACCGTTCATTGACTTCAATCTGACAAATCTGACAGTAATGTGAATCAGATGTTAATACTGGGCTAGAAATAATGAGATTATCTTATAAATTTTTGAAGTCTTCACATTTTAAAATTAAAAAGCTATTATCATGTTTATAGTCCGAGCAAACTTACTTTACATAAAAGTTATTTTCACCTGTATTCTTTCCCTCTTGATGATCCTCTGGCTAATTCAAAATCAGCCACAGCTTTCATTTTATAAAAAAAATAACAAGTGCTCAGTAGTAGCAGCAGGAACACAAAGTTTTCAAGTTGGGTGATTTCAAGCAGCCTCAATATCCCAAGTTCAAAAACTAAGAACATACATATTCCTGAGGATATGGTCCAAGAAAAGAAGAATGGTGACCTGTCAACATAATAATAAATTATTAATTATACATAACTGTACTAAAATTATACAATATTTAATGTGTGTTATAGGAATTATTTTTATAAGTGTCATTTAAAAGAACAATGTAATAAATGCCCATTAAAAATTATAAAGTTGTGTATGGTATTTGTAAATATTCTATAATATAGCATCAATATGGAATTAGTTACTTACGGAATAAATTTATGATGTTACTGTTAACATAATCCATAAGATAATCCTATAAATAGGTAATTGTCATCAATTACCTATTTAAGTATAGGATTATCTTATCAATAGCAAAGTTGGAGCTTTTCAATTTTACAACATTAGATTTGGGCATAGTTTGCTTTTCTTATGGAGTTTTTTTACAACAGTAGGCAATCAAGTTAACTATAGAAAAATACATAAAACATTATAAATTGTTATTTCTCACCAACTCAAGCAGTTGTATTAGTACAGTTTCTACCTGTTTTTTTGCCGGGGCCGCGACTGCACATATAGGGCAGCCATACCGATGAAAACCATGATTATTATAGTGACTAATTGTGACATCGTAGCAATAATCATTAAAATTGGTAAGAGTATGAACGGCAAAACAGCGTCCATGTCCACTTTCTTTCCATTCGATTTACTTGTTCCATATGGCAAAACATCTTGCATTGATAAGGTTGACGTCACCATTTCTTCAATAAATACAATATAGGTACATATAAGTAAATTTATTAGCACAGGACAGATTTTTAAACTTAAAAGTATATAAAAATTACCTATTGTATGTAAATTTTTTGGCATTTCTGACTTTGACGTATAACTTTTTTATTAGTGTAGTGTAGTGGCACAAGTAGGGCCATTTTAATAGGCCACATTTGACAACTGTTTGTCTTTGCTTCATAGTGAGATAACCTGCTGAAAAACATCGATTAAATTGAATAAATCGATAAGGACTTCAAACATCTGTAAATTGAATGCGATTGTTATAAAAAGTATAAATAAGCGAACAGTTCACACAACGACTAAAAAAAATTACAAAAATAATGAGTCAAATAATGGCGCGAAATGAAATCATGACTTTTTTGTAACATTTCACGTTTCTAGATACTGACTTTTGAGCCAGACGTTATTATATAAATGAATGATTACATATTTTTTGGCCTAAAATGTAATAAAATTAATTTTGTTTGTATTAAAATACATTTTATTTTGTAATCGTGAAATACTTTTTGACGATTAGTTCGACTTCTCGAATTCAACTTATCTACTCATCTGTTTCTTTCGGTACCATCCCTGATATTTAAAAAGAAAAAGAGTTCACTGACGTAACTTTGTAACGACATCAGTTCCTTACTTTTAAGTGTAAAAAGTTTAACAACATCTAGTATGGAATGTATTAGATACTATGGGGTGCCTCCCTTACAAGGTTACTTTGGAAAATTTTGACGAACTGTCAAATGTGGCCTATTAAAATGGCCCAATACGGCTGCCCATACATTGCAATCGCCCGGATCGCCCCCGGTTAGAAAGAAAAACAACGATAACGGTAATTATAGGTTGACCAGAAATATAAAAAACCTCGCCATATTGCGGTAAACTCATGGAACTAATTTGTTTTACTGGCAACGCTTAGTTTCTAAACGTTAATCGTAAATTACTTGTCAGTGGGTTTGAATGTCACAGTTTGTCTCATGTTTGTTTTTTTACGTTAGTGTCTTTTTGTGCTAAAATGACAAAAACTGTTCATATTAGTGAAAGAAAAGTGGCTTTCTATGTGCTAAAATAACATTTCGTGTAAAATAACATTTATTTCCTTAAATAACATTTCGGACATAGTTGTCAAAATGACATTATAATAACATGAGCGTTACTATATGGTTACTATAGTTACTGTTGTCAGTTGGTTGTCAGTGCTGTTGCCATATAAAAGGAAACTTTAGCGCCCTCATGACAGGTTTTCTATTTTTCTGGTCAAGCAATACCTATCTCTCTCCGATCCCGAGGAGCCAGAAAGAGAAAGGTGATTACTAAAGATCTCGTCTCTTTTTATCCGAGGTACCTACGCTCTGAAGCCTGGCTTCTGCCCTCTATACTCGGATTTTTAATTAGATTCCAGATTTGACATAAGCTAATGTCACTTTTCAAAATTATGTTGCCAGCTTTTCAATAATAGTGATTACTCACACGATTACGAACGATGTTTTGATTATTCGATTTTTCTTTACTCGATATGTCTATTATAATGTGTTTTAATAAAATATAATAAAAATCAGAGAACAATACGGAAAGGTTATTTATTCAAAATTATATAGTAAACGAAAAATATTAAACACCGGCACATAATATATGCTTTTATACTCTGAATTATAATTCGATTCCTCATTGGACATTAGCTACTGTCATTTTGTAAAATAATGATACCACGTCACATAACCTGCTATTAGGTTAATTATGAACTACAAATTAGATAATACACAGATATTAAGCTTCATACACAATTATTAATTAATTTCACACACAATTATTAAAGAAAACTCTCATATCCTCAATTAATCGTCATAACTAAATTATGCGTTCAGAAATATTTAATTTCGTGATATACTTAGTTTCTGTTAAAGTAGTAGTTGTTTAGATGCTACTATATATAAACGAGAGGAATCGAGTCGGAAATATTCCATTTCCGTATCGAATAATTTCGGCAACGTCACTATTTAGTAGTTGTCATAACGTTGCAACACTGAAATTGTCAAATCTGGAATCTAATTAAAAATCCGAGTATAGTGTAATATCTCTATGCAATTGTTACTAATTTGTGTAACAAGTATCGAAAGGCAAATCTTACCGTATATACAGTCAATCGGGGTAACTTTGATACATCATCGCTGTATTTTCTTTAAAAACTCTTGCTATTTCACTTATGAGATAAAAGTTATGAGTTAATTAGTGCTCTCGGGCTAGTTTTCATATTGTCAAACAATGATGTTTTAAATATCTAGATTGAGCGTCGCCCTACAATGAAAACAAAAAAAACAAGGCAACATTATCAAACATGTGTGCGTGTAGGCGATGTTTTTCGCGTTCATTTATTGTCTATGTGTGCGTAATCTGTGCGTAGGTATTGATATAAAAGTTGTGGCCAACAGTTGGCCACAACTTTTTGACACGTTTTCGCGGATTCGATGTTCCATCAAATGTCAAATTATAAAAAGTCTTTAAAAATGACAAAATATACAAAAAAATTGCAATTTTGTTGTGTGTCAAAGTTACCACCCCTATTATATGGGTAACTTTGACACCGATGATATTTATCGACGAAATCTAAACTTTAAAACATGTGAGAGCATTAGGGCGCATTCATGTAGAACGCTGGTTACCGGCGCTGATCTGCCAGCGCTTATCGGTATAGTCTAAGATCCGAATCTAAATCGACATTCATCGGGTTGATAAAAAAATCAAACACACTGATAGAAACTTTTTTGATAGTTAAAAATATTTGTTAATATTTAACAAATAATTTATTAGAGACCACTTTTTAGTGCTTAATAAATATTTCTTAGTATTTAAAAAGATTTATTAATATGTAATAAATGAATATCAGATTTATTAAACACAAAAAATCATTTAAAATACTAAGAAATATTTGTTTCATACTAAAGAGTGGTATAAACTAATACCTACTTATATTCTGTCCAGGATTTTTGTTGTCTACCCATTTTTAATATAAATTTTCTAATATACGAAATTTATTATAAAATTATTTTGATTCTCTTATCAACCCGATGAATGTCGATTTAGATTCGGATCATAGACTATACCGATAAGTGCTGACAGATAGAGACAGGGATGGGCAAATGGGAAAAACATATTTCATCGTATCGATATTTTCCAAATGTATCTGAAATTAAATTTAATGTATATGATATTTCGATATATCGATATTTTTTCCCAATATGCAATTATTATGCCCCTCTTACCGGGTCAGATTAGTTTGTGGCACTTTACCAACCAAACCAACAAGCAGTGTCATTGTCATAGACAAGTAGGTCATAGACTGTAATTTTTGTTTTTGTTTGAAGCAAAGAAACTAAACCCATATAGCCTACTGCATACCTACTCTTTTTCTAAATTTAAGAAATCGGATTGGTCAAATAGGTACATGATGCGATCCATGAGCAGACAGCAGAGCTTTAAATAAATAAATATTAAATCTGAAAAAATATCGATATTTTGATATATCGATATTTTTTACCCAAACGGCCCAAACCTACTGGCAGATCGGCGCCGTTATGTAACCAGCGTTCTTTTTGAATGCGCCCTTTCATTAACATCGTGATTAACATTAATTCATGTTTTTAACAAATGTCAAATGCAACAGGGTCATAAACCAATCAATAAAACTATAAAATTACGGTTTTATCTTAATTTTAAACTCATTTTAATTTCAATTCGAATTACTATGTTAAGCTCATCAGAATTAACAGTGTCACATAAAACTACATACGATTATATACTACAAGATTCCATACATTTAATTTCTGGGAAAATACAGAAGTTCTGGGCCCTTGGATGTTTGACTAACACGAAAATTGGTAAATCGCATACAAAGTCAGAGTACATTGACACTGTCAAAGTTACCTACCCAGAATTTGTTCAAAATCTGACTTACCTTATTTGTAATTTTAACGAAGATGCAATTGAAAATTAGTAAAAATTGTTTATGACTGTATTAGATGTTTATGTATTAGATGTAGATATGTAAAAGATTGTATTATATTATAACACACCTTGATAGCATTAAAGTTTTGAGAGATATCTAAAAAGTTTTACGTCGGAAAAAAACACGAAAAGTTTCGCACGTTTTTGAAAGAAAGTTTTTTATAAAGCTTTGTTTGAAAACCATTTTTTATTTAAGATTACGTTAATGACGTTCATTAAGTACATAAAATGTAATAAATAAATTTTATGCGCCAAATGCTTTTCACGTAAAAAATAAAAAACTATTTTGGGAACGGACTGTCAAAGTTACCCTAAAGAATCAAAGTTACCCCGATTGACTGTACCTACTTTGATATTAAATAATCAGCCATTTTTACCATTATTTGCCTTTCATTATCTTATTTCATAGGTATAGTCATCCTGTCAAATATAGGTATTATTAAGTAGACACGCCCTTGCTTCACTTCGGGAAAATTATTGCTTCGCTCCAATTGCTCGTAGTTAGGTGTTTATATTTATACCCTTGTTATACCTATAGCCCTATAGCCTAAGTATAGCCCTTTGATGTTTTAAATATCTAGATGGAACATCGAATCCGCGCAAACGTGTCAAAAAATTGTGGCTAACCTAACTGTTAGCCACAATTTTTATATCTTTACGCACACATTATGCACACATAGACAATAGACGAACGTGTTAAACATCGCCTGCTCGCACACATGCTTGATAATGTTGCCTTGTTTTTTTTGTTTTCATTGTAGGGCGACGCTCAATCTAGACGTTTAAAACTTCAAAGCTATAACCTATCAATAAATGGACAACATTAAAAAAAAACAGTTTTAATTAGTAAGTAGCCACCCGCCCTCTAGATAAGGCTGTTCCTCCTGGATCTTGGTTAAAGAGTTTTTCCGGTTGCTGTACAATTTCAAAGTCTCCCTCGAGAATGCGATTTGCCTCTCCCCCTGTATAAAGGCCGCCCCTAGATCAGAAACTGGGTTCAGATCATTAGCTGGGCACACCCATATGTACATACTGAGTAGTGGTGTAGTGGTTTTATAGTGATTGTGAAAATTTAAAGATGAAGAGGAGGAAGGAACGTCAACTTTGCATATAAGTAGGTAAGTAGGTAGGTATTTCATTAGTTTTTCTTCGTTACCTCTTAGCTAGTGATTGAGAAGTTGGACTCCCGATCAGACTGGTTTGGATTCGAATTCTGTATAATTCTGTATAAGTAATTGTCATCTTATAGGGTAGGTACATAGAAAAATATTGTGCGGCATCTGAGAATTTCCACTACTTTTTTTGGAACTTGTTATTTCTGTTCTCATTTTGCAAACATGTTAGACATAGATATTTATGTTTTTAGTGGAATATCAGTATTTATTGTCAAATTAAAAGTATATGGAACAATGTTATTATTACAGAACATGATTTTTAAGTGATGTTTTCCATGGCTTCAACCCATCTCACTACTGAGCTTGAGCCTGGCCCGGCGCCGGGCCAAGTCACCGGGCCAGATGGGATACAACCATTATCGAGGAGGAGTAATAACAAACTACGTTAACAATGTTTACATACTTTTTAATTCGTGTGGTAATCGTGAGTGACGTCAGTGTCTCCACTTATTTAGGTAAATTATTTTACATTTGTATCAAATTAACCCACCAGTTTGAGTCTTTTTTAAAGTCACAATTGCCAGCGGCTTCGCCCGCGTGAATTTCGTTTAAACTTCACCCCTTTATTTCACCCACTTAAGTGTCATAAACGTAAGAGTAGATAAAATATAGGTATACTTAATCAGAAAGCTTCGAACTTCGGACAGACAGACAGACAGACAGACAGACAGACAGACAAAAATTTTACTGATTGCATTTTTGGCATCAGTATCGATCCCTAACCACCCCCTGATAGTTATTTTGGAAATATATTTAATGTACAGAATTGACCTCTCTACAGATTTATTATAAGTATAGAGAAGATAATTTTAATTTATGTTAATGTTTTATGTTTATAAATTAGTATGATATTTACAAACAGTTTCTCTTTTGTCAAAAGAACCATTTTTCAACAATTATTAAGTACTTGAAAGATTTTACTATTTTTTTATTTTCTGGAATAATCCGCCCTACCTCTCCTTTCGAATTACTTGGATCGGTAGCAGATAGGTAGTTTTACTTAGCAATCTATAGGTACAGAGTCACAAATTATTGAATGTTTTGAAACAAAATATACTTGTAATGTAACGTTGCACCTTCGTGACTTGTTATACTCGGTTGTCTACATTTTATATTTGAGATTTGAGAATGTGATTTTAGTTTCGCAATTGCAATTGATACGTCTGGCTTTGCTTATTGCCTTAACAATTAACCGGCATCAAGTGTGGCCTCGCACAAACAGTTCGTGTCGTGTAGTATCGTACTTCTCTGTATTCTGTATCAGGTTGGGGGCCGAGTCGCTGGTCGGCCATCCGACACACATTCGTATATATATAATTATGTATATATGTATTATGCTCGTTAGTCAACAACAGTTTGCGCGCGCACGCGTATCGTAACGCTGTATTTTTTACCTTATCCGCCGGTACCGACAAACCCAACCCAGTATTGATCGGGCCTCTGTGGCGAAACGGTGTCTCGAAAATGTAATGCGAATTTTCCGCGGTCGACCAGTGCTGGGTAACCATATTTATGTTCAAGAAAAGGATTTGCAACGACCCAGACATGGAGAAGTGAACTATATAACTGTTTGATGATATTAGGAAACAAGTTGCGTAGCGATATGTCGAAGGTGAGTAGTATGTACGGATTTGCGGAATATGTTATGTTAAGGGTTACAGCAATGGTGAGCATACCTACTCGTTGATTGCGCGTGCAGGTAGTTTTTGAAATCATTATCAAGGCCGTAATAACGCGAGAATTACGTTATGATTGTCTGTAATTAAAAATAATGAATATGCTATGGTTATATCCAAATTTTAATAACAATGGATATTAGTTATTTTGATTATATGATTTACATGTCGACCTCGGACCTCTTGCTTTTTAATATGACTGACTGACTTGTTACAATTAACAATGCAATGCATGAGCTAACATAATTTTGAACGTGTGTAACAGTGACATTAGTTTACAATAGAATTGATATTGTTTACCCTTACCATAACTTATCCCTCTGGGAACAAAAGAGCGTGAGCACTTACTGCTGCAGTGGAAGTTACTGCGTCCATGCGACATTATTTTAACAGTAAACGTTTTTTATTTTAGTTTTTGACACTCAACTATCAATATAGTACTATTTTTGATACTAAATTTAATTGATAGCCGTGCTGGTAGACTGTACCTAATTACCTGCCTAATTGATTTTTGGGCAGTCTTTAAACTTACTTAATGGCTACTTTCTGTTAGATGCTTTAGATATTAGAATTACTGGAAGTAGCGTTCTTAGCAATCAATTTATCGGATTTAATCGTAAGCTCAACCCGAGAACTGCTGCCAGCGATTTTTATGTTAGGTATAGATAATACGTTTCGTAAGATTATAACTACCGAGGAATTAAAACATGTTTTTTTTGGATTATAATATTTTATGCAGTAAGTAGGTTTACAACTTGTTTATCGTCATAGCTTTTTTTACTACTGCAAAATTCTCACACTACGTTTGCACGTAACTAAGTATTTGGAAATTGTCGTAATATCATAAGGTAGTTTACCTTATTATAAGCAAAATTCTATATCCTCTTTAAATCCTTATTACGGGAAAATTCGAAAGCTTTATTAGGTGCCCAATTATATTCTGAAATATCAAATTTGACTTCTTTTAAAATCTATCTTAACGTCTCTTAAAATCTATCTTAGACAGAGGTTCAAAATAGAAGGAAGTTTTAATTTTTTATGTTGTATCACGCATAATTTTTTACAAAGTAGGTAAGTAGACCAATTTTTTTTTTATGGATAGAATGGACCCGAAGTCTCATATAAATTTGAGCGAGAACTGGCGGTAGTTGAATTTTCTTTACTAAGAGATTTTGAAGTCTGTTATTTTTTATTAAAATTTACCTACCTATTCTTAGAAACGAGAACTAAACCTACAACTTCTATAGGAAACTAATTAGGTACCTACTTTCCTGGGTTCATTTAGGTACTTACTGAAATGCGATTTTATATTTGATAACTTTTACAGATTCAAATTTTCATCAAAAATATGGAAGTCATGCGCAAACCTCATTAAAGAAATAAAGTAAGTTCATGAGTGCGCCTGTCAGTTTTTTTTTATTAGAAATACTTGAGCAAAAAACATTTCATTAATGAGGTTTAAACTTGCTTTGAGCACTGATGACGCGTAGTTTGTAAAAGGTTGTTCACGTTTCTGTTTCTCGCTCTGACTTTGCCAAACTATAAATACTGAAAACATCACCGCTGGAAGCAAAAAACCGACCAAGTATCGGTCGTTACACTGTTCTTACTGTAATTCTCAGTCTCTTATTATCCTATGACGGCATAAGTCCATCTTAAGTTCTTTGTATAATTGAGATTCAATATTACTTTCTTTTATTTTTTCACGCACAGATTTAAGTAAACAAAATTAAAATAAACCAGAAGAGTATTTTTATTAGGTTCTCGATACGTTAAGTTATTCATGCTAGTACCTACCTACGTAAATAAATTCACATATTATAGGTATTTGAAAAAACTTAATTAAGTACCTACATTGTCTGTTATTGTTATTGAGTTCAAAGAGCGTGATTCCGTCTACGCTTTTGTATGGAGTAATATTTTTTATTCACACCTAGGGCGATGTACTTATATATTTATACAATTTTACTTTAAAAGTATGATAAACAAGGTTTACTAAAATAATGATCATCGGGAAATATTTTTTTTACCGCAATAATTGTGCTAAAAAGGCGGAACCATAACTCGATTCCATGGTTCGGTTCGGTTTCTAGGGGCTTTGAATTAAGTTATCGTGATTATTAATTTAATTTTAATTTAATTAAATGGCAATGATAATTATGAAATTTTGTAAATTCTGTTATTTGTATTGTATTTTTTTTATATCATGTTGTTTACACCTATAATTGAAGTGTCACTGGAAAATGTATTTTTATCTATTGTATTTTTGATTGTGATAGTGTTCACTTTGTTGGTGTGACTTAATAATAAATAAATAAATAAATTATTATTAATTATGAAAACAAAATAATGAAAAGAAGAAATTGCTTTATCGAAAGCAAGTCGGCGGTGTTTATTTTAATGATACGTACCTTGTATAACATTCTCTTTAATATAAAAGTAGAAATAGGAAAACCTGTAAAGACTAGAATATTCTAATCATGTACTGTTATGCTTTCATGTAAAACAGTTCTGTTCAGCGCTGAGGCCAAATCGATTTAAATACCTAAAAATACCTACCTACTTTGCAAATTTAATTAAAAGACATGAGAAGGTCCTTGGAATGGTAGATATTAATAAATAACAGAACAAAATAAAATGAAATGAACATAGCAGGTACCGCTCTTAAAAGGTCAATATCGATAATACCATTTCGGATAGCATAGCTGTTGTCGGCGCATTTGAGTTTTTTCTCGAGATACCGCTTGTGATTAAAAAAGTAGTACTTAGATAAGTATAGGTACATGGCCTTAGATTGTTATGACTAGAGACCGGATAATATGCATTTGCATATTTGCATATGCATTTGCATATTTAAGCCATTTTCAGCGCTAATAGCATATTTTTCCTAAGATCTAGTGATGATGCATGTTATCGCTATAATTTACAGTATTTTTCGAGCGCAGCGCACTCAGCAGCCGCAAACTTAAAGAAAAGTTTGAAACCATTTTGAACAATAATCCAGGCATTGAACATTTGTGTGAAATCGATAGTTTTATTAATGGGCCGGGGGAAAATTTGCCAGAAAATATAAGCGCTTACATAGCACCCAAGTTCAAATTCTGCCCAGTTACCTCAGTAGATGTGGAGCGATCATTTTCAACCTATAAAAATATTTTGAATGATCGAAGAAATAACCTTACCACTGAACATTTAGAACAATACTTGATTGTTAATGTTTACAAAAATATTAAATAATGTAACATGTTACTGTATCGATTATCGTCTATCATGGATAGTTTACTAAATGTATGCTGATTTTGTAATAAAAAATCTAAGTTTTTTATTTTATTAAAAAACAAATTATAAAGATACATACTTAATAAAGTAAAACTTAAAACAAGTATGTTTACTAACAATAAACATAAATCTAAAGGAATAATATTTACAAAACAAAAAAAAATAGTCATTTAATGTTGCATATTCTGTCAGTTTTCGTGCATATTTCAAGCATTTTTCATGCTTATTTGCATGCATATTTCAAGCTTTTTATGTTGCATATAATCCGGTCTCTAGTTATGACCATCATACAAATGTAGTCGTGTGTTTGATGTTAAACATGTGAGTTGTTATAACATATCCAGGGACATTAAATCATAGGTTTAATTAAATAGATTGTTGATTATAGACCCCCCCCCCTCCAGATAGGTATTATTTTTTTGCGAACATTCCAAAATAATATTGTACCTCTATCGAAAGTTTGAAACAAAATGATCCTACAAAAAAAAAGCCAAAATCTAGTTATAATTTTTCCAAAAATAAATTATTTAGTACCTATTTCATTTTAATTGAGATTTATCGAGAGAGGTAAGTACGTAGGTACCTACTGCCCATTGGAAGCAGGTATCGATCTGATGAGGCACATGAGAGGAAGCGATGGCGTAATTTGACTTTTAAAATGTGTAAAACCTAAGTTAATATATTAACTAAATTTCAACTCTACATCAAAAATTAACCCCGCGATTATAAGTAAAAGAGTTTAAATCAAATAACGAAGTTATGTAACATGGAAACTAAAACTAAACTACTTAATTAATTTTAGTTAAAACTTAACATGCTTTTTAAGAATCCAGTGTTTCGCGGGCAGGGTTACTTCCAACTCCCAACTACCTACGCTACTGGGTCGTTGACCAATCGATAGATCTCACAACACAAATAAATACATATTAAAAAATTTAGGTGAGCTTTATTATTCAAGTTAAAACTTTAATTTTACTGTCTTTGTAGGTTTGGATGACTTTGTCTGTTAGGTAGGTAGGTACTGTGACTTCCACAGGTTTAGTATACCTACACTATCGGTGCCATTTTAACACAAAAACAACCAAACCGATGAACAAACAGGTGGTAGAGCCTAGAGTTCGACCGGGGTAGTACCACCGCCCGCCAAGGTACTCAGTACCATTCCTACCGTCATAATAATTGTTTTTAAGAGCAATTGTGTTCCGGATAGGAAGGTGTGGAGCCGGTTCACTTTTTTAGAGGCGACCATCTCAGACCTCAGGGGTAGCAACGCATCTGTGCCCGAATTGGAACAAGACTCATACTAATCATTACTAACTGGACAATTACTAATATTAACTAACAGGACTAACTATCACTAACAGTCCCTGTCCTCACACTTATTAACAAACTAACCAACTAATAATCTAACACCATCTACTAACTAGACTAACCACCCTAGTCCCTAAATTGGGTCTTGTTCTAAGTCGGTCACAATTGCCATGGGCGGCAGCGGAAGGGTGGTGCTGCATGCTCGTTTGCTACCTTAATTCCATAAAAAAAAACTAGGCATATGTATTAAATTTGTATTTTAGAATTATACATTTATACTTATATGTAATACATAGCATGTTTTGCTATTTTAATATTTACATTATCCTAATGTCTAGTTTGATATAAAAAGTGTAGTATGGATTAGATTAGAATATCATATTTTCGCACTTTTTGTAATTACCTACTGTTACAAGTTATAGGTAATGAATTAGGTTAGGTATACAAATTTAACTAAACTTCCGAAGCGTACGTTAAATACTTAATTATTGTTACCTGAGCGGATAGCAATGGCAGGGGTTTAATAGGGAATTGGTCAAGTAAAATTATTAAAGGATACTGATAGTTCTCGCAGCATTCCTAACTTCACTACCTCTTTCAATTTATATGAATGAAGATAGATTATGTCGCTGTGAACAATCCATTACATTGAAATAATGTCATCAGCCTCTTGGATAATTTGCACACACAGTTTTGCAATAGCGCGCTTGCCTCGCCTGGGATGGAGTTTTCGTTGAACATTTTATAAACTGTTATTGCAAATACACTTTTAAACGTACTAAAATACATGGTTTTGGCGGTAAAATTAATATGAATTATTCTGTATGTTAGGTCTTACTAAAATACATTTCCAAGAAATCCTGAACACAGTTTTAATTAAATAAAGTACATATATAAAGCAGTTTAAAGCCGGAAATGCTCTTTATTCTCTATTCCGTGAGAATTAAAAAATCCTAAAAACTAGATATTAGCACTATTAGCAGTTATACCTAATCTTGGAATATATCAGAAATATCAGAATGCCTTAGTTAATACGATATGCTACGTATAATAAGTATAATGTTAATACCTTACACTCGCATTAATTTTTCTACCCATGATTTAAATTTTCATATGTTTTATGTTTGTCGACTGATTGAAAAATAAAAGAAACTAACATCCAAGGTATTTAGCAAACAGAAAAAAACGCATTAAAATCAGGTTGGCTGGTTTTGATTTAGTGTTAACACATCTAACCTAATAACAAATAAGAAGACAAATATAAAAATCGGCCAAGTGCGAGTCGGACTCGCGCACGAAGGGTTCCGTACCATTATGTATAAAAACCCCAAAAAATCTGGTCTGTTGTATGAAAGCCTCACTTATTTGTTTTATTGTAGCCACATATTACGCACAACGCCATCTCTTGGACCGAAATGTAACTAAACTTTCCTCAAATGTATGAGCGTTGAGCGCCCACTTAAATATTTATTTTATTCTGTTTTTTAGTATTTGTTGTTGTAGCGGCAACAGAAATACATCATCTGTGAAAATTTCAATTGTGTAGCTATTACGGTTCATGAGATACAGCCTGGTGACAGACGGACGGACGGACGGACGGACAGCGAAGTCTCAGTAATAGGGTCCCGTTTTACCCTTTGGGTACGGAACCCTAAAAAGTATTACGTACAAGATTTTATTCCTTTAAAAATTCCTCTCATAGTAAATTTTTCTCAAATACATCTATTATCTTCCATGTAATCTACAACTATAGATCACTTCTAGTTTCATTATAGTTACATATTATTAGGTATTATGTATGTATCTGTAGGTACCTATAGGTACAGATATATTATATCGTCAATACAGAAAGTTAGTTTCTTCACCGCATTGGCATCACCTGTTTGAAACGTTAAAATAGAGTTACAATTACAACACTGTCTAGCAGATTCTATAAACATATTTGGTGAAGTGGCTTTCTCATGTCCACTCTCTAATTTAATCTCTGTATGCAATTTGTGTTTTAGTGAGTCATTTACTTTAAGCTTTACTAGATTTATTGATTTGTTAATGTCTAACAATTTTTGTACTGTTTCTAAGAGAAAATCCATTTTGAACATTTTAATCTCGATCTAAATCCTAAAATTGTGACTGCTTTTCTTATTACTTATCCTACCCTGAGTTTTCCGTGATAAATGTCAGTCTAAATTCGAACGAATTAGTGTTATTAAATCTCGTGTGAAATAGATAGATTATAATATCTAGTCTTTTCCTAAGTTCTTATTTAAATTATTATTTTGTTCTTAAAATATGCATAATATGTAGGTAAGTAGCTATTAATGTAAAGAAGGCACTTTGTAATTTACAACTTTCTCCAAATCATTCATAGAAAAAGAATGAATTTTCACTTAAATTTTTCGTATTACTAAAATAATACTATTAAAATTAACTATAAAATTAATAATAATAATATTATTAAAATAATACTGGCCATATTGGCCGAGTAGGCCATAATACCCGAAAATACTGTACCTATTAATTTAGATTTTCCAATTTTTTTTAATAATTTAATAAGTGTCACAACTTTTTCAATAATTTTAAAATGCGTTGCGGTAAGCAAGAGGTAGTTAATATATTTCTTAAACTTCCTTGATAAACATACTTACGGAGCGAGATTATATTCGAGATACAAAACTGTATACCTAATGTAATATTGTATGAACCTTCTTCCGTGTGTAGCCATAATGATATTAAGTACAATAAGCTATTCGCATATAGTTATAATAAAAATGTAACTGGTTTATGTATAGGAGATATTTGAGAAAAAGGGTATACCTAAAGTGCATAGAGTCAAGTCTGTAGGTTCGCGTACCACGAAAAAACGAAATAAAATTTAATGCAAATTAAATATTATTTACTTATAATATTATGTTGCAGACAATACAACGTCTGACGGGTCAACTTGTTTGTTAACAAGAATTTAGTACAATACTTCAGTATTATGTCAACATTTTTTACATACGGTTAGGTACGAGTGAAACCACCTTATCATTTTTGATTTTCCGTTAAACGTTGTAAAAGTGTATAGGTAAAAGTATAACCGATTTCTCAATATGTACATTGTGGGTACTAGGGATAATTTACGAATAAAATAATATTTACTTTAATTCTATTGGGTAATCGCTTTCACTTAGCTCCAGTACATTTTCTAAGTATACCTATGTCATCAATAAAATTGTACAAAAATATTTTAAGAAATCGTACATCGAAGAGTTACTTAACTTGATGTAAATAATTTAATAATAATAATTCTACATACATATTGTCGTATTATGATAGCCACGACTACAAAGATGAGATCAGAATCAGTCTGATTCACCAAACAATTCCTTTAGTTACCATAGCGCTACATGAAAATATCGGTTAAGCACTTAACCGATATAGCTATTAAAACACCATAAAACAAGATTTTTAATCAGATTATTTAGTCTTAACCGGTCTCTACTGTAAAGTTGCGAAGGTACTTTTATGTAAATATATTAATCCTGCATTCACGACAATCACAGTTTCACCGAACGGTTCACAAATCAACAATTCGAAGCACTTGCGTGTTTTCTCTTCGTACATTGTATAAACCTACCATGACTTAAGGACTGACAGTTCGATTTTGTGTTAGTAGATAATGTTTGTCTCAACAACTTTGCAATCGGTCTAATGATATTGGAATGGGTAGCGTGTTTCCAAGGATCGATTAGGCTCCTGGCATCTCATCATGTCGCTTAGCTTAAACCTATCTGAATAAAATTATGCCCCTTGCGTCGTCTTTATTGATTTACAGTGGGCTCTTAGCGGAACGTACGAATATAATGCCTGCATTGAGAGAACTTTGACCTCGCAGTCATATTTCATTATTCATAACCCTGTTACAAAAATTAAAAAAATCAATAAAATAATTACAAGAAGTCTTAACTACTTGTGTCGCTTAGTTTCAGTTTCGTACTTTATCAAGGATAAAAGTAGACTATGATGTAATTTATATTTTACAGAAAAATTGTATGATAAATTTAGGAATGCTGCTTCATGATTGAGGAAAAAATACGACAAAAGAAACTCCTCAGCACGTTTAAAAAATACACTGAATACAGAAATATTTCACAAACCGGAGGGGAAACCGGTCGCAGAACGAGGAATGTCCTTGTTATTTAATTATAATATATTTATCTACACTATAGTAATCCTTGCGAAAGATTTGTGCTGATAGGTAGGTACACGTTTCAATAATTCCACAGGCAAGACATCATACTTAATTCATTTTGGGGTTCGTTTATAGTGTTTTACCTACTTCAAGCTCTATAAAAATCAATGTTGCTTTTTTATTCAAATAAATTCAAATTTTTTCATGCAAGTATATACCTACTTTGTTATTATTCTTTTCGCAAGTAGGTAATTTTTGTTTCTTTTCGCACGTTGGTAATTTGTGTTGTAGGAGAATAAACAACGAAGCAACTCCTAAGCACATCTTTTACAAAACATACATATTGATACATTGATTACCGAAACAACTTCTAGTCTATGTGGAACTAGCTACTAACTAGCTACAAACTAACTCCACATTATATTATAATATTTATAATTATTATTTTCACACATTTACTACCTTGGATGTTGCATTAAAATATTTATATGGAAGATAATAGCACCGGTGTAATATCAAAATGGATATGAGAGGGGCTCTTGACGTCTGTTACCATAATAAGCTCGAAATCTAGGTATGGTCATCGACGAACGTCAATCATTGTTTATTGTCCTATATTTAGAGAACATAAAATTGGTTTTATTGTATCGTTTCGATACTTCGTCTTTTTTGCCATAGACATATTATATAATATCTACACGATAAATTTTGAAGGATGTAAATATAAAATTGTTTCTCGATTTACAGTATTTTAGCTAAAGAAATGATTTTACTTTTAATCATCTTATGTGTGTTACCTCCTAACTTCGTACAACCGATTTTGAGAATTATTTTTATATTCCAAAGAATAAAGATAGTGATTGCCATCTGGCCCGATTTAAAATTGGAAGTCAGTTATTTTTTGTAAAAATAATAGTTATGTGAACTATTTTTGTAGTAAGTTTACCTTATTACACTTTAAAGGATAGATTTCTGTACCTATGTACCTACTTTGTTAAACAAAAGAACTTTTATTTGTTACGTATATTTTAATGGACTCACCAAAAATTAATTTACAACACAATGAAATATCATTATATTATTGTACCAGAACGTTTCTGGTCCTATTGCATAATGTGTGCATGATTTTGTATAAAGATTGATTTAGGTACCTAATTCTGGGAATAAAAAGAACGTACCTTTTAAATTAATTTGACATAGTAACCCACCCTACAAGTTTCCAGTCATTTGCGGTCAGTAGATCATGCTCGTACAATACCTACACGAAATAAATTGTTTCTTTGTTATTCATTTATTTATTTATTTATTTTATTCTTTATTGTAACCTTAGCTTAAAGGAATACAAAGGGCGGACTTAATGCCATGTGGCATTCTCTACCAGTCAACCCTGGGAGCTGGTGAGAGGTTGTAGTAGGCTCACACAAAGCAAAATGGAATATATATTTATTTATACAATAATAAATTATATTTAATATAGGTACAATAAAATACTTAATAATAATAAATAAACACGATAAGGACATCCTTATATAGATACATATACAGGGTTATTGAAAATTAGCGCATCACCTTTTGCAGGCAGCTTCACTACATCAATCCCAACAACATCTGTTCTACGACTTTTTACAAATCTTGATAAATAACCCAAAAAAAATAAAACAAGAAAATGTTTGCTCTCTCTGATATTTTATTGCTCTGTATGTTGTAAGAAATGCGTAAAATGACAATTCCCGCACGCCCCTACCCCGCCCCCCACATTCATTCAACGTTACGGTACTAACTATCTACTACGTTTTCCCGCGCTTTTTTTAGCCGTTCGATTAAAGACTAATTAAAATTTGATGGTTAAGAGCGCAATGACCTCCAAAAAGTCTGGCGCCCATAGAATCGTCTGATAGTACCTAATGTATGTTTCCCATCCTGCATTTATAGGAGGTTGTGTTGGACTCAAGAAAGTGCCTAAGTTTTTTTGGGTTATCATTTAAATTCGAATCCTTTTACTCCACATTTCCCGTTTTGTTTATCCCATTGTCGAACTTACTAAAACTTGTGTAGTATCTACCTTTAACTAGAAAACATATTAAGATGGTTTAACTGAATTCTTCGTTAAGTAAGTTTTTTCGATTTTTCTCGTTACGAGGAGTAGCATTGTCAGTGCTTATTAATGCTCAAGCACTAGAAACAGTTTTCACACGTTCTTGTTTTAAATAGTATTGCGGCAATGTAACGGCTTTTAACTTCTTGCTGACTTTCGTTTAATGAAATTTCTCACCATATCGTAATTAGTTGATTGTATTACCGAAACTTCCTTATTATTAATACAATATGGACTTTTTAGTGAACTAAAATGACTTTTTCATTACACCTATTCGAAAAAGACGACTTGGTTCGGACTTACGGGGTTCCAAAGTTGCTGTTTTCTATTCAGCGGGCGGGAATGAATTTTCATACAACTTTTCCTGCCGGCTAGATCTTTTCCGTCCTATTTTGAATTTAGAACATTTTAGTATTTTGCGCTAAAAAAATCGAACGCAAATATTGTTTGAATAAAGAATGTCTGGTACGACGCGAGGGCCCCGCCAGCTGAATAATAAAAAAAGAAATCAAATTAAGATTTCGTTTTCAAATTAAAATTAAGTTTTCGTGCATTTTTACGTATTATTTTCTATTATTTTCTATTATATATATATATTATTTTCTCATAGTGGGTGATGAAAAGTAGAGTGTATCACTCGGGTGCAAGTATATTTTTGGCTCGGGCGGCGTACTTTGAATCCCTCGCTACGTTCGGGATTCTACTCTAGAATCCCTCACTTCGCTCTGGATTCAAAAAACGCCCTCGCCGAAAAAATATTACTTTGCACCCTTGTCATACAATCTACTATTATTTTTTAATGATTGTGTACCTATTAATGTGGGACCGTTTTATCTTTTATCATTGTAATAAAAATGAATTATATCCTAAGATCCGGTAACACTAAACTTTTATTACATGCATCGAGTATTAATTTTATTAAAATATTTTTTTATGTACAATTATATTAGGCAACGAACAATATGGTTTGCCTGGTGTGCCTATCGAAAAATGGCCGCTAGTATGTTTAATTAACGAAAAAAATGACTTTCTGGGGAGAACTTACATGCATCTGTTATTTATATAAAATATACTCCAAGCTCAAGATATACCTACACCTAGAGGTCCTAAAAAGCCGGGTGTGCCATTAGGCACATGGCCGCAACTTGTTGGCAGCCAGGCATAAAGAGGTGCTATTCTGGTGAAAGTTTACGTCCATCTGTTATTTGCATCATTTATTGGTAAAAGTCCTTCCGTTTCCGAGATATTCGACGTTTTCAAAAAGTTTAAAAAAAAATTCACCCTTCCCCATTCTTTTTGGCGCCAGGACTACAAATGAAGACATTATTTGTATTTCTTTTTTGGATAGTACTCCTGGATAGATGTGCTATCGAATGTCATCAATTATTTTTATAACAAAAGCACAGGTTGTTTTTAAATTAGTCAATTTACACCAGAAAGTCATTTTAAGCTATTGCATAGCTTTTATCGCGGGCCTTGGGCGTGGGGACCGAATTGAGAAATTTCGTAACGAAAACACCTAATACATCTCTGTATGTCTCTCACACTCTCTCTCTCTCACTCACACTCGTGACATCTATCGATAAATACCAGATCTTTTAACTGAGTTAACTAACTTTTACTTTATAACGGCTAAACCGATTTGGCTAATTTTAGTCTTGAAATATTCGTGGAAGTTCAGGGAAGGTTGCAGCGATGAGAAAATATGGAAAAATTCCGAGGAAAATGCTAAAAATGACAATTTTAATTTCCCATACAAATCTTACCTGTCAAACATTTGATTTTCGCCCCGTCGGTTCGGTATTTTAAGAATAATTACATGTAGATCTGGATTAAATAAGGCGTTGGAATCGACAACATGTATTCATAATAGTCGAATTATCGCGTATTTAGATTTAAAACATGCAAAATAACATAGACATATAGGTAGACATACATCATAAATGACATAAAATAATGACACTATAAATAATGACATTTGGTTGTTGTATTGCGTGCGTTCAGAAATATATTTTGTATACTTTGCTTTACTCTTCATCATATTATGTCAAATCGCCCCGTGAGATGTCCGCCCATTATGACGTAACAATTTTATTATTATCACAAATGCAGTATTATTTTTTGTTTTGTTAATTTATATATAATGCTATTGCAATAGCTTTACCGCGGCAGTCTCCGAGTGCCACACGTCTTTTTTTAGGGTTCCGTACCCAAAGGGTAAAACGGGACCCTATTGCTGAGACTTCGCTGTCCGTCCGTCCGTCCGTCCGTCCGTCCGTCCGTCTGTCACCAGGCTGTATCTCATGAACCGTAATAGTTACACAGTTGAAATTTTCACAGATAATGTATTTCTGTTGCCGCTACAACAACAAATACTAAAACACTGAATAAAATAAATATTTAAGTCGAAATATGGCTTCGACGCTTCAGCGATAAATTAGTTACCTATCGGTCCAAGAGATGGCGTTGCTTGTGGCTAATATGTGGCTACAAAAAACTTAAGTAAATATTTAAGTGAGGCTTTCATACAACAGGCCAGATTTTTTGGGCGTTTTATACATAATGGTACGGAACCCTTTGTGCGCGAGTCCAACTCGCACTTGGCCGGTTTTCTTTTTTTTCGTTAATTAAACATACTAGCGGCCATTTTTCGATAGGCACACCAGGCAAACCATAGCAGATATAACTCAAAAACTACTCGCCAGATGGCGCTCAATTCAACATGTAAGTGTAAAGTTCTCGTCAGTACAAATTAATCAAGCCCAAACACTAGATAACTGCAGTAAATCGTTGAGGAGTTCCCTCGACTGTCTTTCGGCTTCATCAGATCGACTCCAGACCTTCATGAAATGGTAGCGCTTTAATGTACATGAACAAACACACTAGTCGTCCATACAATTTTCGAAAGTTCCCCTCGAATTCTCTGAGATGCCATCATGAGATCCTGGTGTCATTATCAGCGGACCCCACTGCGCATATATCTACTTTACAACAAAAAAGAATTATCAAAATCGGCCTATAAACGACGAAAAAATCGCTGAACACCCATAAAAAAAAAACATATGTATTGTTACGTGTCAGGAGTATGGGGTTCGAGAAAATGCCAAAATGTACCACAAAGACTTTATTGTACTCGTAGATACACAATACACACTGTACACACCACAACACTATGCACGTAGGTACTCGTAAACACACTCGTCGAACACTGTATCGCCCGTAGAAATCACTTCACTTCGCACTGGTATCGCTCGTAGGTATCGCTGGTATCTTCCTGGTTCCGCTTCCGAAACTAGAATGTCCGCGGTTGACCGATCGCCCCTTTTTATACCACTCACGCACCATTCACGCCAATCCAGAACTTTCTCGCTAAGTCCGGACCCGCGTCGAAATAAAGTTCTAGTATGTTCCTTGCAACCGACTTTCGCCCGTATGGCTATTGCCGTGAGGTCAAAGCGTCGTGCGCGTAGTTTCGAGATTGCCGCGCTCCTATTGTTTCTATTGTTGCGCGACATATTTATGGCCCCTATTGTTTATTGTTTTCGGCGTAGCGAAGTCGATGCGCCAGGGTTGTCACATTGCCCCCCTCTTAGTCATGCTCGTCCCGAGCATTATTCGATCCATGAAATGGTGCCAATCTGTCCACGTGCACGATCTTCGGCTTTCTTCTGTCCCCCTGTCTGATTCGGTAGGTCACGTCATTAATCCTCGTGACAACTGTGTAGGGGCCTTCCCATCGTGCTTGTAGCTTCGGAGACTTCCCTTTCTTCCGCAGTGGATTGTGCAACCATACAGAATCTCCCTCCTTGAAACCATGTTTCCGAGCATCGCGATCGTAGCGGGTTTTCATCTTTTCGCTGGTCTTCAAACATTGCTCTCTTACAAGATCATGTGTCTCGTCCAATTGTTTCCGTAAGTCCGCGATGTATTCAACGGTTGGTTTCGGGGCATCTGGCGGTGTTCCGGTAAGCAAATCCAACGGCAGACGCATTTCTCTTCCGAAGTTAACTTTAGCCGGTGTAAATCCCGTAGACTCGTGTATGGCAGACCGATATGACATCAGGAACAGAGGAATGTACCGATCCCAGTCTCGCTGATGTTCCTCGACGACCTTGGCCAAGTGATTTTCCAACGTTTGGTTGAATCTCTCCACCATGCCGTCAGATTGAGGATGCGCCGGTGTGGTACGTGTCTTATTTATTCCCAAAAGTTCACACATCTCCTGGAATAATGTCGACTCGAAGTTCCTGCCTTGGTCGCTGTGTAACTCCAATGGTACACCAAAGCGGCATACTACCTCCTGGACAAGTTTCTTGGCCACGGTCTTCGCCTCTTGGTTCGGAGTTGCAAACGCTTCCGGCCATTTACTGAAGTAGTCTTGAACCACTATGATGAATCTATTCCCGTCTTCCGTCTGAGGGAATGGCCCAGCAACGTCTATGGCGATTCTCTCCCAAGGGGCTCCGACGTTGTACAGCTGTAGTTTCCCTTTGGATCTAGTGCGGGGCCCTTTCACTGAAGCGCACACTGTACACTTTCTGCACCAATCTTCAACGTCCTCTCGACACCGCACCCAATAAAAGCGTTCTCGTATCTTTACGAGGGTCTTCTTGATGCCGAGGTGCCCGCCGGAAGTGCCATCGTGTACGAGCTTCAGCAAATCAGCCACTTTACTCCTGGGGATAACCATTTGCAGGGTTCTCTCCTTTCCGTTGAGTGATTCCCAGCTCCGGTAAAGCACGCCATTCTCTAATACAAGGCTGTCCCACTGAGCCCAGTATGCCTTAGTCGTTGCGCTTGATGCTGACACTTCACTCCACAGGGGCCTCTGTCCTTTGGCTTTCCATTCCATGATCAGGCTGAGGTCTTTGTCTTCCTTCTGAGCTTGGCTTACTTGCTCCGTTCCCCAAGACTCGTCGAGGTCCTGCATCCTTATCACCCTGACCTCTTCTTTAGCCTCATGCTTGAAGCAACGTCGACCTTCTTCGGAGCATGGGCGTTGTGACAGGGCGTCGGCATTCTTCGGCTTAGGCGCCTTCGGGATCTTCGTAGGAGGCTTGGCGGTCTTCGTTGTGGCGGGAGCGGCGGCGGTGGCTATTAGCTCCTGGGTGTCGACTTGGGTAGCCAACGAGATCTTCGTAGAAGGCTTCGCGGTCTTCTTAGCGGTGGCAGCGGCGGCGGCGGCTTCTAGCTCCTGGGTATCGACTTGGGTAGCTGTCGAGGTCTTCGTAGGAGGCTTGGCAGTCTTCTTAGCGGCGGCGGTGGCTTCTAGCTCCTGCACTTGCGTAGCCCTCCACACCGATTTCGGTTGTTTCCGTGCCCGGCAGCTAAGCCTAATATGACCTCGTTCACCGCATCCGTAGCAGATAGGCCCAGTACGAGGTTGAATCGTCGCTACGACTTCGCGCACCTTATAACCTTTACAGTCACTTCGTACCGCTTCTACTTCAAGGGCATGCGCTAAAGCTGCTTCCAGTGTTGCGTGATGCCCCAAGCGCACCGTTGCTCTCACCTCGGGATCCCGTATTCCGCTGACAAACGCCTCTAGGACTTTGTCTTCGACGGGTGTGGAACTCGACGCATAGGCTCGGCGTACAAGGCGCTCAATCTCCGTAGCCCATTGTTGCAGTCCTTCGCTCGACCTCTGTGACCGGTCTTTAAGCTGAGCGCGGTACACGTGCTCGAGGTGCTTTTCCCCGTATCGAGCTTCCAGGGCCTTAAATAGCGACTCCAAGGTGCGTCGCTCGGCGGGCAGGTTCTCAAGCACCAGCAGTGCCTCCCCTCGAAGAGCTAGAGTGAGTGCCGCCAACGAGTGTTCGTCCTCCCAGCCATTCCCGCTTGCAACAACCTCGAACTGATGCCTAAACGCTGTCCACGAGGTCGTGCCGTCAAAACTTGGGACCTTAAACTTCGGGGCCCCAGAGCATGTACTGGTTGCTGCCGTGCCCATAACCCTTATTTTTTGCAGCTTATGGTCCAAATCCACGAGCCTAGTTTCGTGGAAGTTTACTGACGCGCTGAGGCTATTGATTGATGCGTCGTGGCTTTTGAGGGCTTGGTCGTGCTCGGATGTACGCACTTTCACAGTTTCTAGGTCCTCCTTCACGGCATTCAAATCTCCCTGGAAACCATCCAGCTTTGCCTCGATTGTCCCTAGGCCCGCCTTCATAGTTTTGCGCTTGTTTTCCAGTCTACTTTCCAGGCTGTGCTGTATGGCTTCGCGCTGGCTCTTCATGTCTTCGCGCTGGCTCTTCATGTCTTCGCGCTGGCTCTTCATGTCTTCGCGCAGGCTCTTCATGTCATCGCGCAGGCTCTCCATTGCTTCGCGCTGGCTCCGCTGTATGGCTTCTAACAAGGAGGCCATATCAAATGCACTCGGTGTCGGCGCTGATGCAGCTGACGTATTCGAAGGTTCAGCGGTGGCCTCCGTGCGGTCACGCCCAGGCGACTCCATCCGCGCGGCGTCCAATGCCGTCTGCCGTCGCGTACGAATCCCGTCTTCACTTTGCGGTACTACAGGCATTCCGCTTCTGTCACCAATTGTTACGTGTCAGGAGTATGGGGTTCGAGAAAATGCCAAAATGTACCACAAAGACTTTATTGTACTCGTAGATACACAATACACACTGTACACACCACAACACTATGCACGTAGGTACTCGTAAACACACTCGTCGAACACTGTATCGCCCGTAGAAATCACTTCACTTCGCACTGGTATCGCTCGTAGGTATCGCTGGTATCTTCCTGGTTCCGCTTCCGAAACTAGAATGTCCGCGGTTGACCGATCGCCCCTTTTTATACCACTCACGCACCATTCACGCCAATCCAGAACTTTCTCGCTAAGTCCGGACCCGCGTCGAAATAAAGTTCTAGTATGTTCCTTGCAACCGACTTTCGCCCGTATGGCTATTGCCGTGAGGTCAAAGCGTCGTGCGCGTAGTTTCGAGATTGCCGCGCTCCTATTGTTTCTATTGTTGCGCGACATATTTATGGCCCCTATTGTTTATTGTTTTCGTCGTAGCGAAGTCGATGCGCCAGGGTTGTCACAGTATTATAGGGTCGAATTGAGAACCTCCTTCTTTTTTGAAGTCGGTTAAAAATGTGTTATACGTATCAATATGCCAGTACATTTCTTAGCTTAGGTTTAGGACGTAGGTCGTATACACAATATACGTAAATTGGCTTAAGTGCAAAGCTAAACCTTACATAGATACATATGATTTGGAACTTGGTAACACTATAATTTACGTAATTGTGCAACCTCACCCAAGATATTAACTATCAAGTTCTCTACGTAGGCTGTTACTGACAAGCAAACTAATATATTATGTAACAATAATAAAATACTGTGACAGCCCTGGCGTATCTGCCTCGCTAAACAATAAACAATAGGGGCCATAAACATGCCAGGCGGACAATAGGAACAATAGGAGCGCGGTTATCTCGAAACTACGCGCACGACGCTTCGCCATTACGGCAATAGTCATAAGGGCGAAAGTCAGTTGCAAGGAACATACTCGAATCTTATGCGAATCGGGTCCGGAATTAGCGGGAATGTTCTAGATTGGCGTGAATAGTAGGTGAGTGGTATAAAAAGGAGCACTCGGTAAACGGCGGACATTCTAGTTTCGGAAGCGAAACCAGGAAGATACCAGCGATACCTACGAGCGATACCAGTGAGAAGTGAAGTGATTTCTACGAGCGATACAGTGTTCGACGAGTGTGTTTACGAGTACCTACGTGCATAGTGTTGTGGTGTGTACTGTGTACAGTGTGTAATTGTGTATCTACGAGTACAATAAAGTCTTTGTGGTACATTTTGGCATTTTCTCGAACCCCATTCTCCTGACTCGTAACAATACTTTAAGTTGACTAGGGAATTTATACAACTTGTGGGTTGGTGTTCAATACATTTGTATTGATTTTTAATCAATAGCTAGAAAAAGAAAGCCGACTAAGAATAATTCTACAGTAAATGTTACTATGTTGCGATCGAAGTATATGCCTAAAAAAGAAGAATATTGGAAGAGCTTGTTAAAAACAAGTTCAGTTGGTTCATCCGGTATTTCATGCGTATAAAGACTGCAATAAAAACCAGTTGGCCAACAATGTTCCCGTCCTGAGACTACATTTGCTGTTTTTTGTATGACGCAATACACGTTTTGATAAAGGAAATTTAATACCAGGTTTCAAATTTAGTACAATGTAGATAGTTTAGTAATAAAACTCTCAATAAGGAACCTAACATTATTAGGTATGTTAATAGTTAGGTGCTAAAGTTATTGTACGAATAAAATTCAGTGTGGTTCTCAATTTTGTTGTAAAGTGAAAAAGCGAGCTCTCAGATGACGAAGTACTTTTATCAGTATAATTCAGTGAGCTGGAGATGGTCGAATTATAGTCTTAACCATCATCCGGATCCATTACATCATCGCGCAATGGAGTTTGCCTACAGTTCGGCCGTGATAATCAATAAAATTAGTTTCGTCTTACGCAGTCTTGAGTGTTTAGTACGAGCATGGAATATTCATTACCAAGGTTATATAAGTGGAGAATATTTGTTAAAGCTATGGCTGATTTCCAGAAAACCTGTGGTTTTTAATCTCATACACGTAGAAGATATAAGTACCTACCTACGCACAGACAGAGACAAAAATTCTAAATATATTTTTTTGCCTTTTTATGTATAGACATGGACGATTAAGAGTTTTACAGGTATTGAGATAAGTACCTCATCTCCTCAGTATGTAGTCCGGTTTCCCCATAAAGAAATACTTACAATATTGTACGTTAAATAAATAATGAAATTACAACATTATTATCTTCACTAGGTACTCACCGTGACGATCCTGACAATCGTAAATCGTAAATGAGGTTCGGAAAGCCGGCACAAAACCTTGAAATTTCAACAATATTCTGCGTTAAGCGTTGGTCTCGCGATCGCAACGCACAGCGCTGCGGTATGCAGCATGCGGCGCCGGATACTTAAACATAATGAAAAACGTCGAGAATGGTCTCTTGTTCCGTCGTAGTCTGCGTCGGCGACTTCATATTATGTTAAGTGTCCGGCGCCGCATGTCGCATACCGCAGCGCTGTGCGTTACGATCGCGAGACCAAAGCTTAATATTACTCCGCAATCACCTGTCAAATGATTTTTTTTGTTTTTGAAGCAATAGCTTTATTGTTAAACAAAATGTCCTTCCTAACATTTATTTAAGATTTGTTCGCTACAATAAATCTTCTTGAGGTTTTTTTGTAGCGTTCATTGTTTTTTATGAACAATCTTTTACTATTAGATAGTTATTTTTTTACAAAAGGTGAAAGGTGATATTATCTGCCTGGTGTAAAATAAATGACACTGGATAGCTGGATACAAACCATGACATTATGGTGTAAATGTGTTGCGAAGATTTATAAGGATACCTATTTAAAATAAAATGAAAAAAATTGCACAAAATGCATACTTAGGTGATATTTTTGAAAAATATTGATTCGTGTCATCATTGAATGAAACTATCTTCAACAATAGGTATAATGAAAGTAGATATTTTATAGTTTCCACGTTACGTAATCGTCTGTATTTACGTAGGTAATTACTTTTTAATACTTATTGTTACATTTTTTCCTTGATGTGTTTTGATTATTTCAACTTGATTTATTTCAACAATAACAGCTGATCATAACAAGAGGTTTCATGAGTTTCAATCACGTTATAGTAGTTTTTGTAGTATTGAGCGACCATTACGTGGTAAAGTGTTGAACTGTTTATTACCAAAAAATAAAGGCATAGTTCTCGTATGCACAAGTAGGTACCTACATTGTTCGGTACGTTATCGCTAAATGGAATTCCTATTATCGCTAACACGAGTTGCGATGGCACGATTCCAGTTTAGAAGTGATCATAAGGCGCCATGAACAAGTTTTTGTGTTTTTGTTGTAATGGTTGACCTTTACTTAAATATGTATAGGTCAAACCAGACATTTAGTGAAAATGATACTGATTTAACAGATTAGTTTGATATAAAAAAACACTGTGCCTGTGGTTAATAACACTACCTCTCTAATTAATTTTAAATGTCTGATCAGTCGAAACGAGACTACATAAGTAGTTCTATGTGAAAATCTGTCGACTGCAGTCCGTAGTAGATGAAACGTCTGATTTTTGGTGAGAATTATATTGACTTACCACACTCTTATCTTTAGTTTCTCTTTGATAATAAGTAAATACAAGTACCTAATGGTCGGTTCTTTATTTAGAATCTAATATTAAAATACTTTGTCAAAAATTTTTGCTTTGCTCAGTAAGTTGTGAGCTGTTCAGTTTAAATATTGTTTGTTTACATATATGTAATTTAAGATCAACTAAATATGCATTTATTAAGTTACAAATTTAGACTTCTAGAACTACGTAACAAGAATTACCAAATTATGTAAGAGATATACCTACCTATACCTACCTATACAGTCAATTGCTTCGTTTGAAACGCATTGCAGTTCAGTATAACGTATGAAGGGCATGAAGGCAGAAATACTTTAAAATGGATATCTTTGAAACAGAAAGAGCATTAGTCGGTCGCTCGCACGGAAAAGAGTTCAAATATTTCCCCTACCCACTACCATAGTAAAATGATTTATACTGTGCCACTACTAATATTTGTAGTAAGGTGTCAACACTGTGAACCTGTGCTGTGAACCATAAATTGCCGACGTCGGGAAGGGTCAACGAAATGTGTCCTTGTGTGACATGGGTTAAAAATTTTGTAACGTAACAAACATAATAAAGTCTAAAATTTTTAAAGGCGAGTATTAATTCTGAGGTATTTTAATTTTAATAATTTTGGGATTCGTTTATGACTGGTATACGTTCGGAATAAAAATTCACTGGGATAATAAACTAATACCAAGTGGTATTAGTTATATTTTGGTATTAGATCGGAATAGGTCAATAAAACTGTAACGGTATCGAGTATCATTAGATACCTATCTATGGAATGCTAGAATTATTTATCTAACCAAGCAACCATTTTTAATGAAGTGACCATTATACACACTTCAGAAACTTCGGAATTTTTGCGTTTTATTTGCGATAATAATAGTCAATGATAGATATTAAATGTTACTAATAATAATGACGATAAAAATAGGTAAGTACATTCAAAACATACGTGAATTCTAGAAAACTAGGTAAAATACCTACACTTATTTACTGTGGTTAAAACAAACAAATATTAATTACTTGGGTGCCTACTGTAAAAGGCAGTTGTAAAAATACCTAACTAATTTCTTAGTACTACCTATATTCACATAAAGTACCTACTGATGGCAATTAACTTATAATAATTTTTATTATACAATATTTCTTATAAGTAGAAAATCAATAATTAGAGTCAATATAATCTTTAGTCTGTTAAAAGGGTACAATTTTGACTGTAAAGCGGGAGCCACTAAGCACAAATTATATTTTGCAATAATTAATTTTACTATTAGGTCACGAATTCACGATAGGGACTAAATGCTGCAAGTTTCAACACAGGCGTGTAATTTACGCACGCAGGTGTAACTATCATTAGGTATATCAATCTTTATTATCTATCGCATTCGCACATCGTTGGATGTAAACAGATAGTATAATAATTATAATTAACTCACTGCCGCACTGTAGACTGTAGGGGTGCCGTGCGGTATTGCGCTTGATTGACTTTCAAACACACCCACACATATGGATTCACTGCAATAGGGAATATGCATGATTTTTTTTTATTGTTTTTATAGCTCATTTATGTTAATATAATACCGTAAAAAAATATACGAGTCATGGGAAAGTCCAAATTTATTTTAAATTAATTAATGAAAATTGCAGTGACATAAAGCCGATTCAAACGCCGCCCTTTTGGCGCGTTCTATGGTGACGTCATCGTTCTTCAGGTTGGAGTTGTTTACTAACAAGTGGTTATGAGCGAGGTTGAGAAAGAGTATTTTATAGTATTAAATTTACGTTTTCTAGTTTAATTTCATAAACGGAAGTATGGATGGAAACCGAAGACCTTATTTTAAGTACTGTATTGTACCTATGTGCAAGAATACGAGATGGAACGCGCCGGACAAAGTATTTTTTCATGTTCCATGGGATGCTTATATAAGAAAAATTGGTGTAAAATTGTGAAAAGAGATATTATATCTACAAAAAGCACTGCATACTGTTGCGAAGATCATTTTAACGTAAGAAGAAAATAATTATTTCTACCAAATATTAATAGTTTTGGTTTAATTTGGCTAACAAAAGTACAAACCCTAAAAAGTTGTTGTAAGATTCTCGTTCAGATCTGGGATAAAAACAGATTTGATTATAAAGTATTCCCAAACACGGATTAATTTATTAACAACCATTTATTCCTAAAATGTGATATGAAGGATATAATATAATTTGTATGTAGAAGGTAAACGTCTAAATCTTTACAGGTTATGTTAAAGACTTTTATGAATTACTTAGAAAAACTGTACGAGAACCATGTACCTAAATTAAATATCTATCACTTCCTCACCTTGCAGCTTTGACTCCCCTGATTTCAGCTGATGTAAAATCATTATTTGAGGCGAAGTACGAACTCATCATGAAAGCATCTATGTACAGTTGTACACTGGAGCTTGGTGCTCAATAAAAGATGATGTGATGATGAACAATGGGTTTAATTTAATTTTTGGACTTTGCAAATACAATTATCATCTAATTTAATTTAATACGTGAGAAAGCTTATTCACTGTGCGCTCCGTTAATAGAATGTTCGAGTCCGAATGTACGTAAGTCGCGGGTAAAATATAATTTTCACCACACAAACTACCGACATTATTGCGAGCGCCTGCACAAGTTTTCAAAGCAATTTGACGTCAGTGAATGTAACTGTAGGCGCAAACAATCAATTATCGGAAGATTATCCGATTGCGCCTTTTGAGATCCACTTTCAGATATTGTTAGTCATTCAACACATCACTAACAAACAAAAATCACGCAAGAAGTATACGATAAACTCTGAAAGCAATCAAATTAACTGAAATATAAATGAAAACAGCTAGTTCTAGTATGTTTTTGACATGTCCATTGCGAAGGATGACGTCACGCCGATGTCTAACCAATGGCGTTGCGTTTCGACATTTTAAATTTGCCTCGTAAAATTTGCACTTTTTATAAATTTATTTTAGTGATTTTAAAAAGATTAAATAGAAAATAATGTGACAGATATCATTATTTTAGCGATAACGACTGTACAAAAAATATTTACTTAAATTTGAATGACATGCATATTCCCTATTGTTAAGGAAAGGAAAGTAGGGTAACAATAGTATATTATTATATTATTAATAAAAAAAAAGCTAAGCTACAACCCACTAATGGCCCACTACTGAGCACGGGTCTCTCCTCATTACTGAGGAGGCCTAGAGCATACTCCACCACGCTGCTCCAGTGCGGAGTGCCGCCTCCAGGGGTTAGTGGCCAACCCAGTGTCGAAAGTTTTCAAGCCGCCCGAAGGCCTCCGACATGGCTTAACGACTGCTATCAATCGATAACAACCGGGACCGACGGCTTTACGTGCCCTCCGAAGCACGGAAGCGCTCAAGAAATTTTTTGCCACTAGCGGTCACCCATCCAAGTACCGACCGCGCCCGCTGTTGCTTAACTTTGTCGATCGCTTAGGATCGACGCAAGCCGCCGGGCTATGAGCGCTTCATATTATTAATACTTATCATTAATAGCAAACTATAAATGTCCCACTGATGAGCACGGGTCTCCTCACTAAACGCACTCACATCGCGGGTGGAAGGACAACAAAAAAAAGTGTGTGTCAGCTACGACGCACGATTGGAGTTTACTCCTTACGAACGATAATTATGATATATATCGAATAGAAAAAAAGGGTAAATGAACGAATCTGCTAAAATTATAAGAAAAACAAACATATATCAGCTGTAATTATTCGGATTATTTATATTACTTCAATAAAGCGTATTACATAAAGTATGTTACAAAATAATATAAATAAAACTTTATTTAAAATTTCGAACTTGGCGAGGTGCACTACCGTGCACCAAGTATTATAAGAAATAGGAAACGAAAAAATAATTTTAATGAACAAAACAAAAGGGGTATTTTTTGTGGAACTTGGTTTAGACACTACCGTGTCTCTAATGAAGCTAACTCGAATTTGAAATATGTATATTTTTTTATCAATTGTATTTCATATAAACTTGGCTTGAACACTGCCGTGCACCCTATTAACCAACGACCAAATAAATAATAAACGAAATAAAACTTTATTTAAAATTTCGAACTTGGCGAGGTGCACTGCCGTGCACCAAGTATTATAAGAAATAGGAAACAAATAATTTTAATGAACAAAACAAAAGGGGTATTTTTTGTGGAACTTGGCTTAGACACTACCGTGTCTCTAATGAAGCTAATTCGGATTTGAAATATGTATATTTTTTTATCAATTGTATTTCATATAAACTTGGCTTGAACACTGCCGTGCACCCTATTAACCAACGACCAAATAAATAATAATAATAAATGCTACTATATGCATTTATTATACAGCATGCATACCCTGTACTCGGCAGCAGTATACAAGTTGTGGCAGAACTTCGTAATACGCAGGCGCGCAACACACACGTACAAACATACGCCCAGTACAACTATACATTGAGACTACGAAGTATCACGCAAAGAGGAGACCCCGAGAATGAGATACGCTGTGTAATGTATTCCATCTCATTCTTTTACACGTTCAATCCTACAGATTTATATGTTTGTCTCTTTCTACATAACGCCTCAACTTTTGTTAACACTTGATTTTACTCCTCATAAAATTCCCGTACCGGGCCTTATAACTCAAATCGTTTCTTAGGGAGTAAACTCCAAAAACATAAATTTTATGTGGCAGACACACTCATGATCAGAGATTTTTATCTGTCACGTAAATGTCTGCTACGGCCGAGAATCAAACTCAGAATCTCTCAGTCCGTATACGACCTACTCTGCGTTATGGAATTAGTTTTAATTGCATCCCAAAGAAATGTCAGCTTTCCCCCACTGGTATTAAGGTTAATTGCAGATTGAATGCCTTAAGTAAATTTTGCTTACAAACTAAATTTTACTCTGAGCGCAGGTTAAATAATTGTTGTGAATAATTCCCTATTCTCGGCGACTTGGAGGATAGGCTATGATGGGTACCTACAGGTAATGGGTCATATAATAACGAGTATTAACATTACACGGCGCACAGTAGCAGCTTTTCCGAAATAAATTTTTAAGCTGTTACGATAAAATCGAGAGGAGTTTGTAAACCAGGATTGTGTAGATAACAAGATTAGATAAATCTAAAAGACCTCATCTAAGTATGCTATAAATATGATACATAAAGATGAACTAGACGATATAAACCATAATAATAAATTTTAACGCATTAGTTATCTAAACTGTCCGTGTTCTTGGTCTTAATTTCTTAGAACTACGAATTCAAAAAGGAAAGTGTAATGTAGATACTTACACATAATTTTAACTAATGTTATAAATACAAGAGTGACTTTGTTATGTCTTGACGTAACCACTAACCAATCGGCTAGAAAACATTTATTAATATCAAGAGTACAGAGAAGGCCCCGGTGCACCGGGGCTGCCTAATCCAAGTTGAACGCGGCTGAAGTCGTGGGTAAAAGCTAGTGGTACCTATATTCAAGTAAACATATCCTTTGCCACCACGCTCTACTTGACGCCGGACTTGTTTGTTCGCAGTTGCGGGTTAAAGTTCATGAAACTGCGTGGTGTGTTGGTAATGAGTGTAAATGAGCCGACTTTAGGGTTACTACTTTTAGCAAGACATCAGACAGACATCAGTATTATTTTATACTTAATGTTGCTAATACTGTAACGTTTATAAATATTTGTTTCGCTTCATATATTGATCTCCAGCTTCCGGTCAAATATTATCTCCTATACGTGCCAGTGATAATCTCTGTATCAAACCTTTCAGTACTTTATTAAGAAAATAACTTGATTTTATTTCTCGAAACGTATACTGAGTGTTGTCTTACTTATAAGTACTTAACGTTTTTAGAAGTTTACTGAACTGGCCTATTAATGTCGTATTAATGTTAGTACGTCTGCGTGTTATTTGCAAGTCGACAACCCTAGCTGCCCTAGCAGCACGCAACAATCAGGTTGAGAAGTAACGTTCTTAGTTAGGAAAATGATTCATTTGTCTTCAAGTCTACGAGTGGACTAAATAATTCCAATCATTATTCTCATTCGTGACTTTGCGCTCTGATACTTATCTCAATGTATTGTGGAAGTAGCTGCTTATTGCCTCTTTATTAATAGCGGTTACTGCACAATTTGTAAAATCCAACGCAACTAATTATTGACGATTAACAAAATTTTTAAAATATGTTAAAGATAGTACTTAGGTAGGTACCTAAAAACCTGAAAAGGTATGTTTTTCTCATTTTCATCCCCTCCTTTGTCAGTCCATGACGGGTTGATTTTTGAAAAAATGATAGCCTTTGTTTGAGTTTGCGTCATCAACTATATTCCTGAAAAAAAAATCATCAAGATGAATCAAGCGATTTAGTGACCTTTGGTCTTTAAATATTTTAGCCGTGAAAGCGCCACAGACAGACAGACAGACTTTTCCATTTGTAATATTAGTATTATGGATGGTCGATTTAATATTCGGTAGATGACGGCTACAGATAAAATTAAGCAGTTAAAAGTTTCTGTAACTGGGAGGCCGTACGTTAACCTACATACTCGTATAATGTGTATTAGCAATACCTACATATTATATTATGCTCGCTTTTATCACTAAATGTATGAAATAAAGTACATTGAATTGAATCATAATTATTATGAACATAATAGTGAATTATTCAATAATTTGAATGTCGTTGAGTTATTGTATTCGAAGAAAAACTCGCTACTTATATTCTTTATCCTTTACTTAAATCCCAATTAGATATAGTTATGAACTTATGAACGAATAAAATGCAAACACACAAAATACAACAGTAGCTACTAGTGAGTGTGTGAGATGTTGTACATTATTGTGGCGTTCTCCAGATTTTTTTTGTTCTCCAGATTTTTTTTATCTTTACACTACAGCTAATTATCTCTTAGCTAAGGACGTTCAAACTTGCTCTCAGCCAATTGACAACAAACAACAACAACAAATCTGTGACAGATTATGAAAGTATCTCACGGCGGCTGTGAAGTCTAGAGTTTTGTATTTTATTTCTGCATCCAAGTGAGACGATTGTGGGCGTGAACGTAACCTATATAGCAATACAGACAAATAAAAAGTTTTATGAATTTAATAGGTATATATAGGTATAGCAAGGGAACCCTCTTCGTCTACCGCCCGTGACAACTGTGACCGACTTAGTACAATGCTCAAATTGGGACAAAGATGGTTAGTTTAGTTAGTAGGTAAAGCGTGTGTTCGGGAATATTACTTTGCCAATTCGTTATTAGGATCAGTACAGGATTGAGGCAGAGATTCTTAGTTAAGGCAAGCCTCAGTACAAGTTAGTTTGTTACTTGTTGTTAGTAATAGCGTACCTAATTAGTAAATAATTGTTAGCAAGAGTTTCGTTCAAATTCAGCCACGTACGTGGTGCTGTGGTGACCCTTGATAATTAAGATGTTTTCGTTTTAAGAAGTAGGTATATCACTGTGTAACCAGGGTCTCAGAGCTCTTAGGTACGAAATAATACTGTTCAAACTATAGGTATACGGGTAAGTTGTCTACAATGAGTGCAGTGGAATCACAATGCATGACGGCTCCCTGAACCGTGGACGACAAACATATTGAGAGGGCACACTGTTACGGCCCTGACTAGTAACCGTTTTATCTTCTCTGGGGTTTATTTGAATAATGTTTGATGTATTAGATACATAGAATTAATTGGCAAAGTCGAATACGAGTAGATATGAGAGGAATATTAACAGCGAACCTTTTTCTGCTCGTTGCATATTAATTAATTGGAGACATTAGTGTAGATCTATATAAGTTGCGACGCCGACTTAATTTATTATCTATTAGCTCGTTTATTAATTTGTTGACTGTTTAATTAAAAAATATGCAAAATCGTTTCCAGGTAGCAGATTTTTTTGTAAGCTGCTGTTTCATTAGGGGTTACCTTTTACCAAACATGTTTCTTTTTTAGTTACGACTATCTCAATTGTCACCATGTTAGATTGCCTTTCAAAGAGTCCTGGGTTCGATTTCCAGCGAGGCGGAAAAATTAATGATGACTTTAAACTTCTTTTCTCGGTCTGAGAGCGCCCACCATACTTAATGACTACGAATGAGCAGCGTTATTAGTTATTATTATTATTCCACTGTCATGGATTGTTTGGGCCTTATATTATTTTATACAAAACTACATATACCTACCTATATACACGCTACGCTCACGCATTAAATTTTACTATTAATGTAAATTATTTCGAGATCTAAAATATACATAATGTATGTACATAATACGACTTTCTACGCAAGACTTAGGGCTCATTCACACGAGGACGAATCGTCTTTTTTCACGAATCGTCTTTTTTCACGATTCGTTATTTTTTTGACGGCGGCAATGCTTTTTAAATACTCATGTTCACACGCTTGACGAATCGTGAAAAAAGACGAATACAGATACGTCTTTTAGAAATCACGAATCGTGAATGTTTTATGATTATGACGGATACGTCTTTTAGAAATCACGAATCGTGAATATTTTATGATTATGACAGATCCGTTGTAGTATTCACGTCCATTGTGTTTCTGAACCAATCTGAACTGAGCTAAATCACGAAATAAATATGAACTTCAATGCGGATATTTTGACGAATCGTGAAAAAACACGATTCCGTATTCAATGTGAACGTCCATCCGTCAAGACGTATCGTGTTTTTTGCCGAATCGTCAAAGACGTATTCCGTGGGAATGAGCCCTTACCATGACCTCTCAGTTTTTAATCATATTTACATTTAATTTTTGAATATGTTGCATCGGTATAAATGGAATTAATTCGGCATAAATGGAGATTTAAAATTATTTAGGTAAATTAAATCAAAACGTCCCCGTCTAGAAGAACGAATTGCAGTATAAGTGTTATGCTATGTTATCAATGTTATCATCATATTTAATTTTAACAAGACTGTGACTCTCGGTGATTTTTCTTCCATAAAATATAGGTGCCTAATACATATATTATAATTACTATGTTAAAAATTTACTGGTAGGACGGTTAAAAAAAACTGTAACAAGCTGTGCCTGCGACTTCATACAGGTTGTCCTGCGTTAATCCCAATCACGTGGGAATTACGGGATAAAAAATAGCCTATATGATGCTCCAAATCTTTTCCTATCTTCCAGTGAAAGTCCCATCAAAATAGGTTCAGTCGTTCTATAGAGCCTCCCAGCAAAGACACAGACTGACACACAAACAAAAAAATTAAATAATTGTATGTTTTTGTTTGTAAATAATTATGTATCTACATAGTGTAAACTAGAATTTAAAACACAATTTGTTTTGAAATCACAGATAGACTTTTAAATAATGATATGTACTTATATTTATGTATCGATACAAATCGTTAAAGTTTCTTAGATGAATAAGATTAAAAAGAAAGACCACTATTGGATAAAATGCATTACTGCTGTTTTTAGATATGTAATGTATACTTATAATACTTTTATTTTGTTTCAGATTCCCATTGATAGAAATGGCAAATCACGATCACTAGAATTCCGTGGCTTGTATTCTCATGACAACCCCAGACTTAAAAACTTGCATGTTGGAGAAGTAAAAATGACGGATTTGGGAGAGAGCATGGAAAATCGCCCAAGAAAGGATGACTTAAAGGAAAAAATATTTTTTAAACCTTTTGCTACTTTAATACCTAAAATGAATCTCAAGCTGGAAAAAGTGGTCGAACAGAATCCCAGAATCTTAGATTTACGTGAAAAGTTAAATGAGATTACAAAAAAACAGGATCGTGGTGTGGATAAGAAAACCAAGAGTATTATTAACGACATAACTCAACAACTAGATGATGATAAAGATCGAGATGATTCAGGCCCATACAGCTTATTATTTGATCTTAAAACAGATCCATCAACATCTTCTAAACCGAACAGCGATAAGACTGTATGGGTTGAACCAGAAACGAAAGAAGAAATATCTGAAACTAAACCACTTATATTCTGCACTATGTCAAATCACAAAAGCATTGATAGGCTACCAAACGTTTTAAATTTTGATGATAAGCCTATGAATGAATTTGAATATTCTTGTGAAAAAGATCTATTTCCAAATAAAAAATCGTTCAACACACATTCAAGATCTGATCTCTGTTTACAACTTAAGTCTCACATACACCCTCGAACGTTTGAAACGAATCTTAGTCCGAGCGATAATTCGATAAGCAGGAATAACGAAGAGAATTCTTTAGACGATAGTTTAGGAATATTGACTCCAGATCAAATGGACGATATATGTTACCTAGAGAATGCATTTTCTCCCACTGTGGAAGGCTTACCAATTTTCTGTGATAATAATGAGTGTAAGATATCTCCAGATAATGGAGACACTCCGTCAACTGATAAGACTGAAAGTAATTCGGCAGCATCGACAATACAAAATGATGGTTTTGAAAATATTCACGTAAAGCGCAATACGTTTAATGGTACTTTAGCACCAATAGCCACTTTGGACGCAATTGAAGGAATAATTATCGATGAAAAACCAGAAATAGCGTTTGCGGATAATTCTGATGAAAATATAATTGAAAATGCATTCTGCGTAAATGAAAAACATATCATACAACAACAGCACAACGAATCTACTAAAGAGCAAATCGATTTTATTAAAGAAGAATTCATGCACAATTTAGAAGAGGAATTTTTGCCTTCGATTCACGGAAGTATCCTTGAACCCGCTAGTTCTCTTGCTGATACGACGGTTAATTTAGAAATACCATTGGACTGTAAACTGGGAAGCTCAATGATCACAAACAGAATAGAACAAACACCATCGCCGGAGGAATTACCATTAGACAGCTCTGATGTTATTGGTGAGATAAGTACATACTCTCAATTCTCTGCTTCTACTTTACACGATTCGCAGACCTATTCAGACAGTAAAAACGAATTTCCCAAATCGATGGAAACGTCTAAAGTCTCTAATAGTTTCATAACCAGTATAACGAGCATTACCAGCTTAGATGGGTATCAAGGCGATGGTGAAATGTCAAGACCAGTCAGTAGGAGTGCAGATCATCCTATGGGTCCCCGTGAAGAAGCTATAGATATGGACTGGCAAAATGTACCAGTGACTAGAAGAGTAGACCCTATGACCGATTCAGACTTTTTTACGGAGAGTGACGCTGATGGATTAGACGAACATATACAAAGAGGTGATAGGAGAGCTCAAGTAATAGATGGTGCTTTGTACGGAGGCAAAAATGGAAATGGAAACCCTCCTTTGATTGTAAACAGGAGCGAAGACTCATGTATGGAATCAAGTGGTGTATACACTGATTTTGAAAATCATCGGGCATCGCCAGTCTTTCTTAATGTTATTCACGATATGTCACCTGTTTCTACAGCGTCAACACGTTCAGACTGCAGCCAGAAAAATATTGACCCTTCAAAAAACAATAATTATTTAGCTCCTTTGGAAGATACTTTAGAAGAACAACATAATGAAGGTTCTCAACTAATCGACGAAGATGGAACTCCAAAAAATACCAGTAAAAGAAATTCCTTGAACAGTGAGAAAGATCATGCAAGACCGAACGAGAAAAATAAAGAGGAGAAAAGAAGTTTCACATTGAAAAAATATAAAATGCCTAAACGAGATGTTCCTAGCAAATTAAAAACAATGCTGTCTAACCGAAAGACTGATGCAGATAATAGTGTACAAAGCAGTCCAAAGGCAGCGAAGAAAACCGAAAGACGTGAAAGTTTCTTGAAAAAAAATTCAGTAGATCTCAAATGCGATTATAAAACAAAATCATTTAAGGATATTAAGTCTAAAGTAGACTGTTCGTTTTCCTTGCAACGCTCTCAAACTGCATGCAGTGTCACAAGGATGTTGAGTTCTAAGTCCAATAGTTCCAACACGAAACCGAAAAGGTAATTAAAATAATCTCTAAATCATAATATAACTATATCCTTTACTTCTATGTATATAATATTAATATCTATAATAGTCATGATTTAAGTAATTTAAGTACTCTTTATTTTTATATCAATATACTACTATATACTATATTTATTGTAGCAATTATAATCAATCAAGTACAGTTAAGTAGTTACTATAGTCGGCACAATCATAAGATTCCGATATGACGTCTGTCATGTATGAACACAAACTAACCTTGTATGGACGTCTTCAACTTACTTATTACGGAAATATATTTTTTTGATTTGAACCGCTGGTAATTATACTATGAAGTGAAGATATTTCGTAGTGAATGATAGGTCACTTTGGTTAAATTATGCAATGCACTATTTACTGTGCATATACAGTATACAGTTTATATTTATTATCAATGCAGCTTTATAAGTAGGTACATAATATACTTGTGAATCCACCTCCTCTTCGCTTTGGAAAATTGTTTTTATGTTTTAGATAATAAACACTTCTTCCCATTTTTGCAACATATTTTATTGGTACATCGCTTCTATTGCTCATAGCATGATGTTATAAAATTGCCCACAGTTTGTTAAATATTTTAATTAGGCATTAGTCCGTAATATTAAACGCAATTAACTAGCGGGTTAAACGAATTGGAGTAATATTGTTTACTTACTACGAGTATTTAGATAGGTACTTACTTACTTATACGTACTTACATAGGTAAATACTAGAAATTCTGGCGAAATATGTAAACCATCCCTGCTTGTTTTTTATTTGTGTTATTTATAAATTGTATAAATTATTTTATTTTAATCAGTTTACATCATAAATTGTGTAAAATTGAACAAATATTTAAGACGTCACTACAATGTTTTATAAGGAGGCTGAATTTATAGTTATGTGACCTCTTGAAACAATTTATGAATCGACCATAATCGATACATTACTATAATCGAAAGTATGTGCTACCATGTCACACCCAAAATACAAATAGTTATAGATTCCTTAATATGTCTAAAGCATTGCGATTTTTCGTAGCTATTATAAATTCCCGATACATACGTTTTTAAGCCTTTTCCACTCAAATCGGATAATTATTAACCGTTTAATAGTTTCTTCGTTTTCACTAGATTAATGAAATTTCCATTTTAATAAGTAACATAATTTCCTCACCTTAACTTACTAGTCAAATTGCCTTATTATCCCTTTCGGTGTTAATCTCAACGCTGCATCTGTTTTTAACTGATTTTAAGAAAACAATCAGAGATCGGTTTATAAATTATCGTTCCGAACTTAATTAACGAAACGATTAGAAAGTCTTATTACTTATAATCGGTTAATTTTATAAATCGGTTTATTTAATGCATCGATTTTTGTTGTACTTCACTATTGTCACTGTGATGACAGCCTTCATATCGGAATCTTATGATTGTGCCGACTATAGCAAATCTTACATCAAAAGCTAAAACGTAGACTATTTTAATTTGTAGATAGATTGCTATGTCAAAATTGCAGGGAAATGATGGAAACGGAAATTTGTCATTTCGAATTTTCGAATCCTTCCTCGATATTCTGTTAGTTAGTAGGGGGGCAAATGGGAGGGCCATTTGCCCTCCTTGATTTTAATATGTGAGTAAGTGCTATTGACGATAGGATTTAACATTTTTTGTATAAACCGACATAAAAAGGGGAGATTCTCGATTCGATTGTACGTAACTTTGTACTGAAAATATCGATTTTGATCATTTTTTTATAATATATTCGAATGCTGATGCAAAGCTATAACTAACGATATAGAGTAGTTTTAAGTTATGTCTATTAATGTGTATTTAATTGACATGGACTATGGTCATGATATTCTCATTTCTTTACTTTTTGATGTTGAGATTAGATCAATTTTCCGTTACCGTCATCTCCATGCCCCGAATCCATTACTAGTTTGTAAATAAGCTAAATGAACATCCAGCAACCAGACATAAACATAACATACATTATAAATACAATAAAAATGCTGGCAGCATAAAAGCGATTGTTATTTTTTATTATAAAGGCGTATTTTCACTATCTATCGGTAAAAGCAAGCTTATGCTGAACTTATAGAATACTAAAATAAGTGATATTCAAAGAGTAAGAAATAATCAAATTGTTTTTTTATCTCCAGTTACATCATAGAAAGCTTCTTTGTGTTAGTTTTCACAAAAAACAAAACGATAAAATAGGGAAAATAATATGAAAACAGCAATAGTTACATAAGGCCTGCTAAAAATGAATAGCAATCTCGAAGAGAAGAGAGTGACGGCACACTAATTGCTCTACTTAAGACAATATAAATGAATATAAATATAACGATAACGATATTTTTAGATGGATGCATGTAAAATGATTATGTTGAAATTATATTGCAGCCGGCACATGCGGATGCGGATGGATGTGGGTTCAGCGAATGTCAGCGGGAAGAGTAGCCTGCACAGCTCACAGAGCGACATCAGCGCCACTAGCACTCCACTCGGCAAGCACACTAGCTCGCGTTTCCCTTTACTGAGTAAGTAAAGTTAACTTTCTTTCTTATTAGCGGCCTTTACATTATCCAGTCTCCACAACTTTGACAGAGGTAGAGCAAACTCTTATAGGAGAACATCAGATTTGGGCCTGGAGCGAACAGCTTGTTCAATAACCTCAAATAATCTTGCATATTTTAATACATCCATTTCATATTTAAAAATCTAGTTACATCGTAATCATTAAAAATATATATGTTACCGTTAAAATGCATAATAAGGTAATGTGCACATTAACTAGGTAATCTGCAGATACACTGATACGATACGTTAAAGTGTAAAAAAAGGTATTATTTGCACTTTACCCAGTTAGTCTGCACAGTAACGGATGGTACATCGTTAAATTGCGGAAGACTGGCTACCTGAGTACCAATTTGTGTTGATGTCGTGGCCGACCGTGGCGTGTGTCGACCTACCTACCTTGAAGAATTGGACTGAGTAGTAATGGAAATGAGTATTCATTGTTTTATATCCAAAATCAACTCAATTTTTATGTTTCCGTTCAATGTTACTCGTTTTTAACAATTGACGTTCAAACAAGAACCTATTTTATAGACTTTACCGTATGCATGGTCGTTAGTCTGCAGATTAGCTAGGAAGTCTGCAGATTAACTAGTTAATGTATGAACTCAAATATAGTTTTTCCACTTTAACTGACTCAGCCAGATAATCTGCAGAATACCTCGTTAATCTGCATTCTATCTGATTTACGCAAATTAACGGTAAAATATATATTTCAAGATACTATGTGTGCGTGGTGCGTAAGACGATTATATTTCATGATTCCCATCATTTTCCGCAAAAACGGAATATGCACAATGTGGTAACAATAACCTCGATCTAAAAAGCGATGTCTCATGCATGTTCATATTCCAGGCCCAAGGTCCTTAAGAAAGTTGCTGGTCTCCTTTTGATCGTTTAAATGCAGTTAGACAGAGAAATCATTTGAAGTCATTTGGGTGTTTTGGCTGCCAAACATTACATTAGGGTAATGTAATGCGCGCGTATACGTAGAGCCTAATAGTCTGGGAGTTTTTATTAATTTGGAATTCGAATTAAGCAATAGCACCACGCATAGGCAGTTGGATTGGTAAGTTTTGGATGGGTGAGTGGCAAAATTCTTGAGCGCTTCGGAAGGTAGGTAGACGTTGTCATAGGTCTGCAAGGTGCTTGGCGTCGGTGTTACTTAACAAATATGCTTGAGAATTTCCAGGATCAGGTACCTACCTATTTAATTTTGGCAATCTGCTAGTTCAATCGATCAAAAAGTGCAAGTTGATTGTATTTATACTGACTTCTCCAAAGCCTTTGACAAAGTGTGTCACTCACTATTATGTGCTAAACTTGCGGCTTATGGTATACATGGAAATTTATTAAGATGGATTAAATCTTATTTGCAGAGAAGAAGTCAGTTGGTAGCTCTTAAAGGTTACGAATCAACAACAGTATTTGTTACAACAGGTGTACCCCAAGGGTCCCACCTGGGCCCCTTGTTATTCATCATTTTCATTAATGACTTGGTTGAACGCATAAAGTCCCCTTGTTTACTATATGCAGATGATTTAAAAAAATTTAGTATCATTGAGCATTTCTCTGACACGCAACAACTTCAGTCAGACCTTGATGCTGTAAGTCAGTGGTGTCAGGATAATAATATGTTTCTGAATTTTAAAAAGTGTTTTGTTATTTCTTTTGGTCTAAAACGTGATAAAATTTTATACACATATAATTTAAATAATCATTCATTGGACAGAAGTCCGACAGCTAAGGATTTGGGAGTTATTTTTGATGAGAAACTTTCATTTCGTTCTCATTATGACTATATGATTTCTAAAAGTAACAAAACTCTTGGTTTTATTTCTAGGTTTTCCAAAGATTTCAAAAAGCCATTAAGCTTTATTCTTCTCTATAATTCCCTTGTCCGATCCATCCTTGAGTACTGTTCACCTGTATGGTCCCCCTATTATAAAGTTCATACAAGAAGAATTGAAAAAATTCAAAGACAATTTTTAAATATTTTGTGTCGAAGATTTGGACTTCATAGAAAGTCATGGTATCCTTTGAATCGCGTCGAAAATATCTGGAATTGCTTTATCTTTTTAAATTTGTTCATGGAATCATAGATATGCCAGAGCTTCTTTCTGCAATAAACTTTAATATAAAGCCAAGATCACGTGATCCCTTTTTGAATCCCTTCTGGCCTAATAATAATACTAATAATGTTTCATTTCATAACCCTATCGATAGTATGTGTCGCCTATACAATGATATTGTCTGTGTTAACAACGATAAGATTGATATTTATAACCATAATCTACTTAAATTTAAGAAAGATGTCTTAGCTATTGTCGCCAAACCTGAGTAATACTAAAGTATGAGTAATATGATAGTTTATGATATGTTGTTGTTAAGTACTCGTAAGTGCTACGTACATTGTTTTACCAAACTTATATTTATGTTCATTCTGTGTGCACATATTTAGGAGTGCAATCCGCTTCTAATCTTGTACCTAAATTGTATACCATAAATTAGATTGTATTCTGTTTTGTGTACCTTATTAAATAAATAAATAAAAGTTCTGGGGTCGTTGATGCTTCTGATGTCGTTTCAGGATATTATCTATTAATTAACATATTAACATATTACACTAGTGGGGTCTGGAATAATAAAAATATTTATAAGAACAAATATCAAAATATTAGTTGTATAGGTTGTATTTAAAATAAAAAATGTTGCCGTAGCGCCTGAAAGTTTTTATTAGTATCAACTTTTATTGACGTAATGTAGAGTTATTTTTTATGACTTGTATTTAAATTAAAAGTAAAGAGTTATAATTCCAACTTATTTTTGTATGCACTCCGAGCACATAATATGATACCATATAAGTTAGTTCTAAAGCCACTTAGAGTTTTTATAGAATGAATTTCGTCGCTTAGCGCCTGATAGCTTCAACTAGCAATAACAGTCTTTGACGACTATTGATTTTGCTCGAATGAAACGCAAGTAACAGGTATGTAGAGTCATGGCTGTTTTAAAAATATATTATTATAGAATAATAAAAATGTTCTTAATCAGATTACTAAATTGTAAATTCGGAGTTTACTATTTCGAAGCATAAAAACGTAAGGTACCTACTTAAGAGACTGCTTTTACATTAAAACTCTTGTGCTAGGATTCCCTGTGTCTCTTGTGAAATGGACAACACAAGTAGCACATCACTAACACCCATTCCCCGAAAAAGACATAAAAGTGTCAAGTTCATTGATTCTAAAATTGTTTAGCATTGTTATTTTTATTTTTCAAATCATTTTTTTACAATTTCCTTGAGATATTCGAATGAATCTTAATGTTTAACTTCAAATGTAAGAATTTATTCAAGGAGTTAAGCTCTAATTTTGGTTTTTTGAAGTGTAGACAGATAAAAAATAAAACTATGGGATGGAAACGAACGAAGGACTTAGACAAATTTTAAAAAAAAACGTTTACATTCAAATACTATCGAAATGCTATTTCAAGTTATTAGCAGATCATTCGGTTCGATGATGCAGTCACCAGATTGTTAACTCTGGTGTGAAATATGTTGCTTCAAGCAACCTTGTATTTTGGTAGGAAGGTTGTTGGAGCCAGTGAGGCTTATAAGTGAGACGTTAAATGTCAGTCCTCCAATGAAGCAAAATATGTTGTAACAACCCATTACAAATTTTATAGTTGAATTGAATTTAGGCTCGTTTGCTACTTCCAAAATAAATAACAGACAATAAAATAATTATTATTTTGTTTGTTTCCTTTTTCATGGCGTATCGTTCTGAAAGTCTTTTTTACATTTTAGAGGATACCTATGTAGCATAACAACATTATATTTATGAACACGTGATATTTGCATATCTTAATATTTTAAAAAAGCTGTTGCTTTAGATCCTTGGCTGCGACATTGTCAGTCTAAGTCCCAGGATGTTTCATACGCGTGTCATGTTAAAAATCAGCTGGGCTGGGTCCTTTGCATAAATTGGTGTAGAAGGTCAACAATACGACTGGCATCGGTCGCCGTCGCCGGTGGCACGGGGAACGCATGGTAACTGGTATTTCCTCTCGCTGGCTACTAGCTAGTCAAATCACACTGCGCGGCCTGCCTGCCCGCTGACATCGCCGGGCCAGTCGCCGGTGAGACGCGAACCGGCGCGCGCCGTCTGCGCCAGACTGTCGCGCTCGTGACGTCAACTTGCAACGCGAAAAATCAATGGGTTCCCTTCTGTTGCTAAGGTTAACCGCATACCGCATTTTTAAAAGAAAATGTGTCATATGCCAGTGAAGTGCTGAACGATTCAATGATCGATCAAAATGACAAGTTAACGTTATATGCACCTCGCCATGTGAACGGTTTACTTTCATGTACCTACTTGTTTTCTTTTTGAGTGGTGTCATAATTTCAGTTCTAGGAAAACTGTGGTTGATTTTCTTAATGTTTATTTTGCTCCGTAAGCGCATTTAAATAAAAGAGTTACATCACTGTGCGGACAATGATTCCCACTTGTACCTGTTTAAAAAGATATTGAAATAAAACAATCAAATTGACAATGTATAAATTAACTACCAGTAATTTCTATTGGTGTGCTTAAACTTCCAACCAAAACAGTGTTGCCAACTATAATTTCGAAATTCCGTTAAACCTGTTGGTAAATTCCGTCAAAAATCCGTCAACTTTTTTTTGTGTCCGTCAAAAAATCCGTTAAATAAAAAATACTTTTTATAAATGCGAAAGTTTGTAAGGATGTATTTGTATATGTGTTTGTTACACTTTCACGCAAAAACTATTGAACGAATTTTCATGAAACTGCAGTAAAATAGCTTAGACCTCGGAATAACGTAATCTTCGTAATCTAGCATAGCAATAAGAGGTAAATCAAAAGTGTAACATGTCTTGCCATTTCTTTTTAATGCAGAACGAATTTTGTTTTTACTCCATTTAATACACTAAAAACTCTTTCTACCTCCGCGTTTGAACAAGGTAGCAATAAAATTGTAAAAGCAAAATCACAATATTATAAGTGTTGGAATGGATTAATGTTTGTCGCACCTTCAGATTTCTTACCTCTGACCAAAATTCTACAGTTCGTTACTAGAACACTAGAACTAAATTCTTGATTTTTTTCAACTATTTTTCCCGTCAAAAAATCCGTTAACCGTTAAAATGCATTTTCTCCCGTTAATACCTGACCCTAATCCGTTAAATCTAACGGGAAATCCGTTAAGTTGGCAACACTGAACCAAAAGCCAGAAAGCCTATGAACTGTTGCTTAATCTAGTCGGTAAAACAACTGAATAAACATTTAGCAGTCCGCGGCATTACTTAAAAAGTAAAACTAGTGGTCGTGTACACGCTCACTGTGGGGACTTCTCTGGAATCCATCCCGTTACTTCATCTTTGTAGTTGAACGTGGTTCAATTGTTTGTTTTAATGCGTGGGACAATATTTCACAAAGAATGCACCTGTGCGGAGGATGTTTGCTTGGTCCACAATCTTACTGTTTTATTAACATTCTGTTGAGAATTGTAGCTCAGAAATAATATTGGCAATTAAAGCTATGCCTTGTTGTGGAGATATGTATATCAAAAGGAAAGTTTAAATGCATTTTAATATAAACCCTCCGTTGCGTGTCAGGTGGTGATAAAGTATTACGTTGTAGCAGACTTGTTTCGCATGCTATTCAATTGAAACTAAATCATAATTCACGTGTTATTTACTGTTATATTCTTTGCTATCGATGATAATGCAAATAATTTCGACGTACTCTACATTTCGATTCTCATTAACACTCAACAAAAAGTTTCTGTACAAATTTAAAAATAAAAATAAAAAATAAGTTTCTTACAAAACTGTCATTGGCTTTAGCCTTGTGTAATAACATTGTATTGTAAGAGTTGGTTATTCAAGAGAAATCATAAATATTCAAGTACTGTAATTGAATTAACAGAATTGAATTAAATGGCGCTGCATTTTCCCAAGGTGCAAGGTCTCGTTCCTCGTGTCTTCTACTACTATCTGCAATAATATAAACACTATATAGATCACTGTCGTGAAAAATATCTATTTGTCCCTGTTATAAATAAATATTTAGAGAACTCTTTGTGATAAAACCATCCTGTAGAAAATACTTAAAAATGTTGCGAACTCTACATTTTTAAATTAATAAAATATTTAGGTTTTTATAATATCTGTCATTAGCTTTTACCATAGTCTATTGGCAAAGTTTAGATTTACTTTTTGAAGAGAATCATCAACATTACATTTACATGAAGGTACTTACATAAATATTACAACTGAATTCACACGAGTAAAATGGCGCCGCATTTCCCAAGTCACAGTGTCTCGCACGTCATGTCATGTCTTCAACACTATCAGTAAATATACCGACGTATTGATCACTACCTGATAACACCGTTATTGATAGAAATTTCTACTTCATATGTTAAACGTCTCTATAAATCATATTAATATGTCGGAGCGGATCTCAGTAATATGTTGAGTCCATTTAGGTGGGTAGAGCGATATTTACTCACTAGTCACTTGGTTCGGTGAAGTCAGTGCTTGTTTAGTACTATATCTATACTAATCTATGTTAAGACCCAGTAGTTTATTTATTTAGACATTAGAAGAAATGTCAAACTATAATGTATATTACGATAACGTGCTGTAAAATTATAGTCGGGTGAACCTGCTCTCAGTCGATCCAAATTACACGTTACCAGCAGATTATATTATAGCGTCATATTGTAGAGTTAAATAATAATGATAGTCACGCATATGCTTAAGTAAATTGTAGCGAAGTCTCTACATCAATTTAACTCGACTTTTAGACTTGTTTTTTATTAATTATAAGAAAATGATTGACTGCAATCCCACCTGATGGTAAGATGATTGGTGATACAGTCTTTCTGCTGAACAACACCTGACTGAAGTGAACAGTTACGAGTGTTACGACATCTAGAATCAGCTTACAGTTCGAGTTGTGCGTGATTCCGAAATATTTGGCAGTAATTGGGTTGTGATTGAGCGGATCTTGATAATCGCTAAACCTGCCTGGTATAGAATGGTCTACTAGCCAATGTTGGCGAGTGAAATCCGCTGGAAGCCGATGCAGTGTAACGGGTTATTCTCGTCGATGGATTTGTTGACGAGTCGAGAATCGTTGACCCCGCCGGTGAAGGCGAAACTTCAGCTCAAACTAGCGAACTATTTTGTTACGTTTTTGTCAACCAGCTCCTTAATCTGAAGTTTGCAACAGCGTGTTGTCCAGAAGTATTGCCAAGCATTTCTCTAAAACACAAAATATAATACTCATGGATTTAAATGTAACCTATCGCGTTGTAATAAATCAACGCCAATATCGTGTACCATCTACCAGTTTTTAAACATTGTATTGCCGATAATGCCAATTAATTTACCTACCGCAAACTTGTTTATACTGACGCGAATTAACAAAACTGGCTAGTAATTATCATATTTTAAATATAATACCTACCTTTAATCTTTATAATTATCTCGACGTGTAGTGTAAAAAGGTATTTAATAACCTTACTTCGCTCTCAATTTCGGTGACATTACATAAATAGGGCTATTGTATGCTTAATGGCTGCGACCTACATACACCTGAATGCTCCGACACAAATTCGGGCTTAAGACTACTACGTGACAACGACTGTTACAATCAATAGCACGTAACCGAAGAATGGGTTGTGTCGCCCACAGAGCAAACCTACGTAGTATAACATACGGACAAGTGACATTGATATAAGCATGTAATTGAAGATGCTGGTTTTACTTACTTTGGTATCTAGTTATGTACCGAGTAAGTATAACAGCGTCACTTACTTCGTCAAAACAGGTTTACTTAGAACTTTGTATTTCACTCATTATAACATTGCTAGGCAACGTAATGATGAAAGAAAATAAATTAAAACACGGTGGATATAAATAGTTGTTAATAAAAATGTAGGTATGTAAGGGGAATCAATCTTTCAGTCGATCTCCAATCAACTAAACTCTACATTTCGGTACCAATGGTATAATTAAACATCGTTTTAATTTTTGGTAAGTAGTATGTATACCTACCTATATAACTTTTTTAAATTTGTGCACTTAGATATAGGTACCTACCAGCTGTTTATGAAATAGTAAACAAATATGTTTTTTTACCTGTTTCGACATGAAGTAGAAATGGTCGGAAAGACATCAAATTTCTAAGAAATTTGTCCACCTATTTTAGAACTTCAGTTGAAAAACTTATCAATATCAATGCATTCGCCTCCATTGTGTCACGTACGGTTTCTAAATGCGTTGTTTAGCTCCGATCCGAGTTAAATTGGTCTTCTACAAAATTAGCTGCTTTGTGCAATGAAAACGTACGGATTAATGAACACAGCTTACATACTGAGACTGTTTTAAAGTTCCCAGAAAATCTGGTTGTGGTTCTCTTCACCAAACATAACATAATCTATCGTTATACTTATAATAACTAAATTCCGTGAAGAGATATTACTATTATTTGTTTATTTATACAAATACATTCGGCTTCGTTTGAAAATATCGCTTTGCCGCACCGAAAGTTCAAATTAGACAGATTACGGCGCCTAAATGTGTATTTGTGATGTGTTTAAGATAACTTATCATGCTTGCGAGCGATCTGACTTTGTATCGGATTATTTCAATGGGAATATTAAGATTGTGTAACTTTTGTAATGTTGGTGACCTATAAACTTTAATGTAGGTACTTGATTTGGCTAGTCTCCATGCGCCGTTTCTTGAATATTATTACCTACTTAATGTTTCAAAGCGTAATTAAAGATTACGTTACAATAGGGTATTGTTAATACTTTGGATTTGAATTATCCTGAACAGTCGAAAGTATGACTAAAACCTTTTTGTGACCGCAACGAACCGGTATTAATGTAGCGGCGGCGTATACCTACAGGTGATTCTTATGGAACAGGTTCAAAAATTGTTGAATAACTATTGAAGTCAAATAGAAATGCAGCAAATAAACTTATATTGCAGCGAATAAACGTAAAAATATTTGAGTTAAAATTAGTGTGCCCAATGACTAAATTGACTAACGAATCTTAAGTATCAAAAGCCTAATATTAGAATAAAGACATAATTATGTCACCGTGCTGTTAGGCTAAATAAAAATAACCATATTCTTATGTACTAATTTAGTTTTTGTAAAATGATGTAGTTTAAAAAAATTGTTTATCTTTCAAATGAAATCCTATAGATACTGACCTAAAACATAAAAATGTAATAAATTACGTTGTTAGTCAACAGCTTAATTAAGTACTCTTAATTTAATGATCGCGCATTTCAAAGGCCATTATATTGACATCCGCTATGAGTGAAGATAGAAATAACGAGAAGTGACGAATAGCTTGACCAAACTTGATAAGTGTATTATATAGCGCAAGACCATCGCAAGACGAGGTTCCTTAGAATTTTAGAAGACTTGTATACACAGGTTAGACATATTGTAAAGACAGAGAGACAGGAATTACTGAAGGCTTAGATGTAGGTTAATAATGAAATAAATATTTTATCGTGTTCATAAAGAGCTTATTAAATTAATAAAAGTCCCGTATTATTGATGTTAAAGTTATCATTTAGTAGGTTAATTAGAGGCGATTACACATTTATATTATTGTTTACAGCGTTTCTCTTGTTTCAAGTGTGTACCTACCTTTATTTTCCTTTTTTGTTAATAGTGTTTTTTATTAATCTTGACTAGCTATCAATTTTTATTTTTTTAAGATCTCCGTAAGCGTTAAGTACTTACGTCATATTGACATAGTATCAATTAAATTTGTCTGAAGGTAACGCAAATAAATACAACGTGTAATTTCAAAACCGCGAATAAACACGCCATGCGTCGTAAACGTAAATAATACTAACGCAATACATCACTGTTTATTGTTGGGCGAGCCTGATGAAATCGAGATTGAGGTTAGGAGCCTAAATTGTGGGCTGTGCTTTGTGTAAATCAATGAATTGCAAAAACTTTCAAATCAATGTTAAAAATGATAAGTTTAAAGTTGTTTAAACAAATAAGCAACATACCTAAAATGTTATCTACTTGTGCGTTTTGGTTAACAATTGCTTATTTATAGCAATATGAATAATTATATTGTTGTAAAGAGGAAATGTTACGGTAGGTATATGAATTGTATAAAAGGAAATAGGTAAATTACCAATACCAGTCATTTTACATAGGTAGTAGTTGAATTTCTAAACTAAAACAAAATATACTTAGGTAGTGTACGTGTTTTTCCATGAATTTGCACTGAAGTAGCGTAGTGGAGAATGCTCTATGCGTCACTAATTACTTGAAATAAATGTGTGTTTGATTGTGTCTGACCGCTAATTAGATGTTTGTGGTTAAATTGTGATATAATTTTTGGGGTTCCGTTATATAAACGTTGGGACCATATCTTATATCTATTTACTACCTGACCCGGCAAACGTCGTCCAGCAACACAAAATATTAATAAGTAGACGCCCTCGCTTCGTTTCGGGAAACTTGTTGCTTAGCTCCTTTTGGTCGTAGTGTGATGTTATGTTATAGGCCTTCCTCAATAAATTGACTATTCAACACAACACAAGAATATTTTTTCAACAAACAAACAGACAAACTCTTCCGCTTTATAAACGCAACAACTATTACGTACAAATAAATGTATTGAACGTCGCGTCGTCGTAGCAAAGAAATCATTTAAAGCTGTGAGCCCCAATCACCTTGTCATTGTCACCAACAGTATCTCGCTGTGCTAATAGATTTGTGGTTAAATGGAAAAGATAAAGTTAAAAAACATTTATGCAAAACAGAAGAAAACCCGACACTTACTGCATCCCCTACGAAAGTTGATATTGTATTGGAAAGTGAAGGATTGATTTGTAATTCGTTATTAGCCATGCTGCTTACCTGGTAATTTACTTGTCGTACGGTGAAAGCACACTGCTTCGGATGTGACTATTAAATTATTAACTACTTGTACTTTAATTCATTTTGTATTTAATTTGCGCTAATGTTAAAATGAATACTATAATGTAGCTAAGTAAGTTCTAAGGTTTATTTTCTTTTACGTCCGTTTTCCTTCTTAGCTTGTTGTGTTTCAGTAGGTACATTGTTGATAGTAAAAATGTATTCAATCTCTATGATCTAACGTAAAATTAATAGTATAGTAAGTATAGTTTGTCTATAGTTCAACTTGACTGATAATGAGATAACTAAAACTAAAACTAGTAAATCCGCCCTCGCTTCGCTTCGGGAAACCAGTCCCTTCAAAAATCTCTATAAATTTTAACAAATTATGTTATTCCGATGTCTAAGCTGTATTACTGCAAAGTTTCATGAAAATCCGTTCAGTAGTTTTTGCGTGAAAGAGCAACAAACACACACACACACATACATCCTTACAAACTTTCGCATTTATAATATTAGTAGGATAGTAGGATAGGATAGGACTAGTAAATCCGCCCTCGCTTCGCTTCGGGGAACCAGACCCTTCAAAAATCTCAATAAATTTTAAGAAATTATGTTACTCCGATGTCTAATCTATATTACTGGAAAGTTTCATGAAAATCCGTTCAGTAGTTTTTGCGTGAAAGAGCAACAAACCCACACACACACTCACTCACTCACATACATCCTTACAAACTTTCGCATTTATAATATTAGTAGGATAGGATTAGTAGGAAGGAAGTAGGATTAACAGAACCAATTTTACAATAGACGTTAAACCTTGACTGGCACTAAGCATTTGATGTTTTAACTCTAAATTATAAATTTTAAATAGAAATGTGTAAAGTCGTTTAGTGATAGTTCGTAACTGTTGTCGAAGGTACCGTTTCTACAACACGGCCTTATCGGAAGCTGATGAATATATTTTGTACCTATAAACATATCAACAGAAAAGAAATGCTGTTTTACAAGTCGCTTTGCCTATTTAATTAAAATCTGTTAAATATTAAACAGTTTTAAACCAAATTCCTACAAATATGTTTAGCAAATGTAGACAAATTCAGTCCACATTCAATACTTTCACATTCCATACATTCAAATAATTCATTTGTTTAACTCTTTTAAGTTTTTTATTTAAGATATCTTAATATTTGATTAGAATTCCACCTGATGGTAAGTAGGTAGCTTTGAAGCTTAAGATTTTGGACGTACATACGTATGTATCTACCTATATAGTAGGTACTTACTTACTTGAAAAGCCTACTCGTAGTCATTCTCTTCTTGAATGCTCCCACATGATAAATTAAAACATACCTAACAACTATAACCCAATTGATTACAAATAGTGCAACATTGCGACCTAAAATGTTAAAAACAGGCTTTAAAAAGTAATATTTCTACGTATCCTCTATGCTTCTTTCGAACTGGTCAGAAGGGTTAACCATTATTGTATTCAATTAAAAACCCTTCGTTTTATAAAATATTTATGTTCGAGGACAACAAGCAAATTAATGTTAATTTGAAAAGTAGTATTGTATGCTTGGGGTTAATATATACAAAATACGCTTCCTACCTACTTTGTTACTGCTATTCAATAAATAAGCGGATACGTTGAATAGAGTCATGCTCGTAAATTAAATGATTGCACTAGCTAGCACTCAAATATTAACGATGGTGAATAGCGCAGTGAACTCTCTTTTTTCTTTTCCGTGAACAGTACTCTACAACGTCACTGTACAACAGCCAAGATTATATTTATTAAAACGGTACCACCGTAACTAACATTATGTAATAAATCACATTTTCTCAGTGACTCGCATGGCTTTTTGCTAAATGGAATTGTTATAAATCTATGAGAAATTTACAGCCGGTACGTAGGTAGGTAAGTAATTTTAAACATGGAAGAGAAAGAGACAAGTTCTGTGACTCTGAAATCAGAAACAATTGTTTATAACAATTATTTACTTGCGTAAAAAAATAACACAGGTTTGAATTTAAACTATATCCATTAAAATCGTATTAATTTAAGTATATATTATTTACTTTTTGAAAGTAGGTACTGTAGGTAAACCGAAAGGGTTAAAAATATGGGGAATCATTAAATTTCAAAAATAGTAATAATTACAAATAATGCATGTAGTGCCAAATATAATACTGTTACCACCCGGTAGACTTTTAGGGGAGATATTTATCGATGTTCACATTTATAGCCATGTTTTATAAAGGTCATATGACGTGTCTTCGTCATACCAGTAATACATTGAATATTAATTAGTATTTAATTTGAGTCAAGAACGAATCGATCTTATATAGTAAGGTTTTATACTAACACAAACACGTCTTCATAAATAATTAGTCTAATAGGTACCTTGTCTTTAATTTAGTTAAATTTTCTATACAATCCTACTAATATTATAAATGCGAAAGTTTGTAAGGATGTGAGTGAGTGTGTGTGTGGGTCTGTTACTCTTTCACGCAAAAACTACTGAACGGATTTCCATGAAACTTTGCAGTAATATAGCTTAGACATCAGAGTAACATAATTTGTTAAAAGGAGGATGGGCAAAAATGTATGGAATCTGGTACCGGCATCAATCGGAGTAAATGATACGTAGTTGGAAAGGTAATTTTTGTGTAGATTGTGAATATACATGTCGCTAGTCCTGGTCATTTTCCGATCGCAGTAATCCTACTTGAAAATTATATATTTTTGGTACTAAGTATACAATTTGCAATAACTCAACGAACGACTGAAAGTGAAAGTCATACATACGTGTATTTATATGTTTATGTTGTTTATTAGATAAATCACTCATAAAGGCTGATTTACATTGATACAGTAGCTGGCGCCAGCGCTACCTGATTCCGGCGCTAGATAAGCACTGTACTGTATCAGTGTAAACATGTTTGAATTCAGTCCAGCATCCAGTATCTAGCACTGGATCGAAATAGACCGTCTGCCTATTTTGCGATCCAGTGACAGCCCCGCGCACGCCGCGCAGCCAGTTGCACTGGATAAAACACTATGCGCCGATGATCGCCAGTATTCGCCAGTGATCGCCAGAGATTCAGTGCCAGTGCTAATGCAGAGCCGGAATCCAGTGATGCTGGCGCTAGCTACTATATCAATGTAAATCGGCCCTAACTGAAAAAATTGTAAGCTGATTTTATTGTGTCTTTATTGTTACAGATTTTTATAAGCTCAAAATCTGTGCAAACTTCAAATTCAAAATCGGTCGAACGATGCCAAAGATATGATTTTTTAAATCCTAATTCGAACTAAATGTTCCGTATCTTCTGAAGGCTATATTTCAAAACGGACAATTTTTACGGGTTTGTCGCCATAGTAATTTTTTGTACTCTTGAAAAGACCTTTCAAACGACACTAGAGTCATTTTGATTGGACATGGGTACCAAAATGCCCATCCTTTTTTCAAGGGACTGGCTCCCCGAAGCGAAGCGAGGACGGGTTTACTAGTAATATATGCGTAATATTTGCGTAAATCAGATAGAGTGCAGATAAACGAGGTATTTTGCAGATTGTCTGGCTGCGTCAGTTAAAGTGGAAAAAAATAATTGAGTTCCGACATTAACTAGTTAATCTGCAGACTAACGACCATGCATACGGTAAAGTCTATAAAATAGGTTCTTGTTTGAACGTCAATTGTTAAAAACGAGTAACATTGAACGGAAACATAAAAATTGAGTTGATTTTGGATATCAAACAATGAATACTCATTTCCATTACTACTCAGTCAAATTCTTCAAGGTGTAGGTAGGTCGAATTGGTTACAGAACCGAATTAGCCTAACCCTACTCCACGTAGTCTTGTATGCCCTACCCCTAGAGTATTTTTTAGAACCCGGAGGCGCGGAGGGAGGGCAGCCCCCGCCCGCTGTAACAAAACGCAGACACCCGGGCGAGCTGGAGCGGCTGAGGCTGGTCGCCAAAGGCGACCAGCAAGCCGAAGCTGCGCAGGTGAGCGTGGGTGTTTGTGCTTTGTTACGCATGGGCGAAGGGGCTGCACCTTCCGTAGCGCCGGAGACGTCACGGTTCGAAGTTATGCCCTATTTTCCGCGTTTTCACGATTCGACCAAATCTCGATCGATCGGCCAGATCGATCATTTCATGATGTGAGCAAATCTACGATGTGGCCACGACATCAACACAAATTGGTACTCAGGTAGCCAGTCTTCCACAATTTAACGATGTACCATCCGTTACTGTGCAGACTAACTGGGTAAAGTGCAAATAAGACCTTTTTTTACACTTTAACGTATCATATCAGTGAATCTGCATTTTAACGGTAACATAATTATATATTTATGTAATCTAAATTAATAGTTCGTACGTGATATTGATGTTTTTTTATTCAACACATGAATCAAATTATATTCAGTAATGTTCTTTAACTGACCTGCTTGCAATAAAATAATATGTACCTACTTATTTTAATAAGAAAGTCTGTCAGTATAGTCAGGATAGAATAATCCGTGTAGTATACTCGTAGTTATGGAAGTTATTTGATCTTCATTATAAAGAGTGAGATACACATAATGTACGCGTAGATACCATTAATAGGTATAAAAAAGAAACAGATTATCCACAGTTAGTAATAGGTTCGAAGAACAGACCGATATGACTAGATTAATGGACTTTGTTAATATCTTTTAGTTTCAAGTTTCAAGTTTTCTGCAATTCATTTGACGTACGAAACTCCAAAAAAATTAGCATGATCAGTTATTTGTGTGCAACGTGTGGTGTGGTGGCCACGGCTCATCGAGTGCGCGTAACCGGCGGGAACGCATTACGACTCTATAATTTGAAGTTACGTTACGTGACTTCAATAATTATTTTACTTTCGATCGGTCTCAAAATCAGTCATTTGAATGCGGTCGCGGTTTTTTTAATTGCGTGCGTGGAACATTTTGAGAAATTTTAATTATAATGTGTTTGGTTGCAAGACTTTTCTTTCTAGCAGGGACACTGCGGGGAAACTTGTACTTACGCGCTAGGTATTAGAGAGTTTACTTCGGTCCAGTGTGATCAGATGTTTTATTAGTTCAAGCCTAAAACTAACGTTACTACATTCTTTAACAGCAATAAAACGTTGTGCTACGAACAGTTGTTTGATACAGGTTTACAAATTGGTCGCGCACTCTGATCAACACCAATAGAAAATCATAGAATGTTAGCGACGAGGTAAACCGTACTTTTACTGCTACATATACCTACCTAGATGGAGAGGAAAAACTTTAATCAGAGAATAGACCGATTTCTGATGCTTTTACCTTACTTTTACTTTTTCGTTGTACCTATTTCATTGAACTGATTTTCAATAAAGTGACATGATCGTATCGTAATATGTATATTATGACTGATATTGGAAAATTGTTCAATGATCCAATATGCTTTTAAAGTAAAAATATAAATCTATTTTAATTTTAATAGTTCATTCATTGCATTCACTATTGAATTAATTACTAAGATTTGTTGAAAATTAGAGATGTTTATTATGGATTTCATTTGTCGCAAGTCGCGCTCCGTTCCGTTACAAATACGTTCATAACGTTGGGCGTGCTCTAAATTAGTCTAAATTGATCAATATTATTGTTGCTCTAACTAACTAACATATCAGCTGCTTCATACAGTAATCCATCAATTTAGCACGTCGTCAATGCACCGGATGTCAATCGGCGCGGCCGCTTCTCATTCTATAGGGACCGGCTGGACTTCGTGATAACAAATAATAATACTAGTTTATCAGCTGGGTACAGTGTTTATTATATCTCTTAGAACAGCTTCAGTAAGGTGTGATGTAACTAACTATTAGGACATAAGCCAAGCGGTAATTAGTATAGGCACAATGAACAATAGAAATAATGAATGAATAATAGAATTGTAACAAATCTTTTTCCGTACATGGAATGTATTTAATAAAAACTATGATATTAACTATGAAATTAACATGGATTTTTGTATGTTTATTTGTCAGTGCGTAAGTTTGTGTAAAACCCTTAAATAAATCCTCCGATTTCGATGGGACTTCCTGATTTCCACTAGTATATTTTAGCAGTATATTTAGAAAGCGTCGAATATTGCAAGAGCGTAAATTGTTAATTAAGATCACAATCACCGAACTAGAAAACAGTCTTATCTTATTTGATTTTATATCTTCCAATTAAAAAATGCTAAACGATCAATACAGATAGAAATAAGATAGACCTCGGGTGAAACATTTTAGCATTTGATTTGTACCCGTGATCAAAGCTGTAGAATTAATTATTGATAAAATGCATTGTAACAATCAAATTATAATAAACAGCACACCCACATTGTTATAGAATAGCATAACGATTATTATTTATCAAAGGCGGTTAGGACATTACATAACAATTATGCAGCTCAAATTACATCTCAAGATCTCAACCATACAAATGACATTGTGGGTGGTCGGCAGCTGTAAATATTTCGGATACATTTTAGCTATTTTAAGAATGTATCTCTTAGTTCCGATTATAATTATAAACTTTATTTATAATTGGGGTTATTTGAGTACAACTTGGATTGATAATTTGTTTTTACAAATTCCGTTACGTTTCCGTTTATGATTTTGTTGCACGGATGTAGGTTCGATTCCTGGCCGAGGGAATATTTTTATGGCAAATAAGTACCTACCTATTTCTTCTCGGAAGATAATGTAGATGTTAATTCGTATTCTTGTGAAGGGGGCAGTGGGGGGGGGGGGGGAGGTTATGAGTGTGTTAGCATTTTATTTATTTGTTAACAAATTTATCATATTGTATGGATTCGAAGTCGTGTCCTAAAAATTTTAATTACGTTGATTAATATAAGGTTTATAGTTCAGGACGTTATCCCTGCAAGTTAACTAAACTGCATCTTGGAACCCTGCCAACACGGTTCGGTGTTTTGTTTATTACGAAATTCCGCCAAACTGTTGCAATAGCGCCCTCATTTTGAACCATATCATGTGTTTTACCATGCAAGTCACATTAAGATTGAACTCGAAATAACTTTATATTGAATAGGCTGTGGTTTGTTATTATTGTTATATTCGTATTCAATTGTCGGTTATGACTCTGAAATCGTAACGGAAGTGTATCATTAAAGACATTAAAGTTCATTTGTTCGAATCACCCTGTTGTTGCCAGTTACTAAGCAAATAGTGATTATGTTTACAAGCTAACAGGTACTTACTCGTACGTTACAAAATTTGCCGAAGGTTAAATTGCTATTGAAACATCGGATATTCAAACGGAGTTTCTAGGAATTTATTTTTACCTAAAAAACAATTCGGTTATGAACGACGGACGGACAAAATGCTACAAAAAAGAAACTCAGCCGTTGATTTATTGAGATTGAAGCGCTAACCGACCGTAGGTTATATTTTAAAATGTGAATTTAAAGCATTGGCCACTAAGACTATTAAAGGTAATAGGAAGGGGTAAGGAGCCTTTTCTGGGTAATATTTAAAAAGAGTTCACAGTCAAGATTCCAATATTTTTTATTTTGTGTCACAGAGTGCTACCTACTTTCTAGCATTTATTCCTGAATAATAAAAATAATAACACTACATTCATGGAATCGAATCGAATTCCTTTGTTATCAGTGCCATTGACACAATAGTGACTATACAAAAGATTATTGCTTTTTACGAAAAATAACCGACTTCAACCTCTATAAGCAGAGATAACTCAAAAACTACTCACCAGATGGCGCTCAATTCAACACACGGGTGTAAAGTTCTCGTCATTACAAATTAATCAAGCCCAAACAATAGATAATTGCAGTGAATCTTTCCCTGGACTGTCTTTCGGCTTCATCAGATCAACTCCAGACTTTCATGAAATTGTTTAATGTAGGTACTTATGAAAACATTAACAAACACACTGGTCGTCCCTACAATTTTCGAAAGTTCTCCTCGATTTCTCCGAGATGCCATCTTAAGATCCTGGTGTCCTTATCAGCGTAGGTACCCCACTGTGTATATCTACTTTCAAACAAAAAAGAATTATCAAAATCGGCCCTTAAACGACGAAAAAGTCGCTGAACACACATAAAAAAGCTTATACGGTCAAATTGAGAACCTCCTTCTTTTTTGAAGTGGTTTAAAAATAACACGCACATACTCCCAGAAGGTGTAAATCTTCCTTTGCTCCACTAGGAATCGAACCTCGGTTCATTCGGTCGACAGTAGGGCATGGCAACCATTGCCCCATAAGGCATTCGTTGTTAGGATGTTTTGTTAACAGTCTTTGATAGGCTATAATTTTGCATATACTTAGAGGAAAAACACAAAACCTTTGAACTCAGTGTGTTAAAATTATGAGCTATCATTTCAATATCTTATCGAATGATAATATACCTACTCATATGACCTTTTTGCTGCTACTTAACAATGTTTTTCTAATCTGTTTTTAATCTTGTTTTCTCCAATAATACAAAAGCATTTTCTCAAAAAAATCTGAATTATCTTCTAAACTTTGTAGGTGTAGAGTAGATATATAGGGTCCACAATTTATTGTCAGCGAAGTCGCAGAATAACCGCAGAATTTTATAATATTGAACTTTTATATTTTTATCCTTACTAATATTATAAATGTGAAAGTGTGTTTGTTTGTTTGTTTGTTTGTTTGTTTGTTTGTGACGCTTTCACGTCGCAACAAAGCTATTATATGGTAAGGTTTATGTGTGTGGGGATAGTTAGGAGGGTGGAGAGTGACGTAGGCTACTTTTTACCGCGGAAAAACATCCCATTCCCATGGGAAGATCGATGTTTTGTTAGTTACTAGATATTTATTTTCAGAGTTGCCAATAGATGGCGTTAACAAAATTCATTTGCAAGTTCTGAATTACGCTATCAAATACTACATGTAATTTACTTAAGTCATAGGCAAATGTAATAGGCTACTTTAGCTCTGCCTCGAGAACTCCCCGCTCCGGCTGTGTTCAGTGTACCGCCCGCCCGCTGGCACTATCCTGTTGGCTGATGTCCGCAAGTTGCTGGACTCGCCGACACCGGTGGTGGGCGCGGGCGACTGGAACTGCAAGCATCCGGGGTGGAATAGCCTAGCTGCCAACAGAAGTGGAAGGCTACTTTTTGATGCCGCTGAACAGCACGGCTACACTGTCGAGTGTGTTGCACACCGTTACCGCGGCTCTGAATAAGAGAGAACGCGTGTGTGCAGTATTCCTCGACATGGAAAAGGCGTTCGACCGTGTTTGGCACGACGGCTTTCTCTACAAGATCTCGCAGCCGTCGGCGCCCCGGAGTGCCGTTAAGATGATCTCCAGTTTCCTCGAAAATAGAAGCTTCAGAGTAGTGGTTGAAGACGCCGAATCCACCGAGCGTCCGATCGCAGCCGGCGTCCCGCAAGGGAGTTGCCTGTCCCCGGTCTGCTACGCCTGCTACACCGACGACATCCCGGCGGCAGGGGGGGCGTCGCTTGCCCTGTATGCCGATGACGTGGCGTACATCACCACGTCGCTGAATAGAACCCACGCCATTGTCAAGATGCAGCGTGCGCTTGATGCCCTCCCCGAATGGCTCGCCGCGTGGAGACTGTCGGTGAATGTCGGGAAGACGCCGGCTGTGAACATAGGAGGATACCTCAACAGGCGGGACCCTACTCTGGAGCTTCATGGACAAGATATCCAATGGGCCCCACAGCCCAAATACTTGGGCAAAATCGACGGAAGACTCTCGATGAAGCCACAGGTTATGAAAGCCGTCGCGAATTCCAGAAGTGCGATGGCAGAAACCAGTGCTCTCCTCGAGCCTCCCTCTCGGACTGAAGCTCGGGGTCTACAAGACCTACATCAGACCCTGCCTCACGTACGCGGCAACGGCGTGGTACGCGCTCGCCAGCGAACCGCAGCGCAAGAGGATGCGCGCAGTTCAGGCGATTGCGCTCCGCCGGCTGACTGGTGCGCCGAGGTACGTCAGGAACGCCGTCATCCAGAGGGACCTTCGAGTCGAGAGCCTGGACGACTTCATCGAGCGATTGGCACGCAACATGTTCGGGCGTGTCGACGCGTCGCGGTTCCCGCATCTGCAGGACCTGGCGCCGCTCCACACCCGTCCACCGGACCGCTGGGCCTTCCCGCGCGACTTGCTGGTTGCGCGGGACGGGCCTAGCACTGACTGATACTGGGGCTTCGTAAGTCGTCGCCCGACGCTGATCGGCTCCTGCTGGGCTTCCCACCAGCGGGATTCACCCGGTAGGGGCTCGATCGCCTGGGCGGCGCGAAGATGAACCCCATCCCGTTTAAGACTCTGTGGCCTGTAAAAAGGTCACCACTCACCGGACTTGACCTATTGGTTAACCACAGATGGACAACCAAGGGCCCAACCCAAGGACTGGCCCGTTTTAACGGGCCGCGAGAGACATCCCCAAAGGGGAACTAACTGTCCCGAGGGCTCCACACACCTCAGACAGGGTGGAGTGAAGAGAGCGAGTAGTAGGCTACTTTTTAGCCTAAATTCCTACGGGAGCGGGACCTACGCGGGTGTTACCTACGGGTCCCGAAGCGAAGCGCGGGCGGTTCTCTAGTAATAATATAAAATTAATTTTGGCAGGTGGGTAATTTATAGTTTGTAGGCGTCCACTTAGAACGGATTTTGTCATATTCCACCCCTTAGGGGGTAATTTTACTAAAACGGGATAAAGTTGGTTTGAAAATAAGTCAAGAGTAGGTACCTATTTCCGCGCGGGCCAAGCCGCGTGTAATAGCTAGGATTGCTAGGAACTAGTAAAACACGCAAGTAGTAGTCACAATGTTCTCTGTAATTCAGTAACAATTTCATGAATAAGGTCATAGACCGATACAATTCTCAGAATAAGCTTTGATTTATACATGGACGACATAACAACCGGACTTTATTAGAACTTTGTAACAAACAATATGATTGAACTGCCAGTTCGTTCGAATAACTGATTTCATTTCATAATATATAGTACATTCATACAATGTCTTTAACAGGTCTATAACATTGGACACTATAAACGTGACCAGTTTATTTGTTTAATTAACAACTGCTTTTATTTTACAGTTAAGTATTCCAGGAAGTTACCTATCGACAAACTCAGAATACATTACGCCATAATTATCCAAACATTAATACGACTTTGTTATAACTACTTAATAACCAACAATGTTGAAGCGGTTTACGTGTAATCATTTTATTTGGTATTCTCCATTGTTTCCACCATGCCATAATAGTCGCAACGCTTCACTGAGCTTTCTGTCCTATTAACCAACCAACCTAAAGACGGGAATCATAACTATTCATGATGTATACGAGAACTTGCTATTCAGGTTGTGGATCTGGCAATGTTGTCTTGGTTGTGGTTCAGGGCAGGCCCCATCCGCTTTGAAATCGGTCATCCGTAGTCATATGGGTGAGTTTATAACTATTGTATATGAAGCAACGAGTTCTTGAACGGTGCCTTGCTGGGAAATAGTTGTGTCTTGTGAGTGATTAGTGAAAAATCTTTTAAATTTTATTTATATTTCATAGAAAAGATTTAAGTGTCCGTGATAGTGATGATGATAATGATGCTACTTTATTTTTACAATAATTAAAAACTATAACTATGGCGTTATCCGCTGTAATCTATATATAAAACCTGCGGGCGGAAGCTAGTTTAATATAATGAACAAATTATTAGTCGTATTGTGGAAATAATTGATTCATATACCTATTTGAAAATATACGTAATTAGAATATTAAACTAGAAACTGAGGATCGAATCTACCTTTTATCTATTAAATGTTGTTATAATCGTTCTATATTTGCTGATTTTAGTCTTATAGCCGATAAACGATCAGACAGTTTGTATCATCAATGTCGCCAATGTCGCCATACATGTGGCTATAAAATTGTTCTGTTTTTGTTAGTGTTATTTGTTCAGGTCGTAAGTTCTCTCAGTAGCCACATTTATAGATGCCATGTGGTCTCTAGCCGCAGTCGACTATCCAAGAATGTTGGTGTCTATTCTACGTGATGTAGGGACACACCTGCTTAAGCTATTTTTGTCGATGCGGTAGCAAAAGTAGGTACTCATTGTATGTATTATATAGTAATAACAACCGCGACTATCGATGACGGACGTACCTACCTACTTATATCATCTCTGCTGATATAAAATTACAAATGAATGAAATTATATCGCTTGTTTTAATCTGCTTAAATAAACATCTGTAATCTCTTTGACTACAAATATTTCATTTAAATATTTTTAGTGGTCAAATTCAGATATGCTTATCAGTATGTAAATAGAAAATTTATCAGTCATGAAAAGGTTTTTTATTTATTTATTTTTATTTATTTGACACACCAACAGCTTGCATACAATCTTACACAATAAAAATACATATAATGATTACATCCTCTGGTACGCTTGCCAATTATAGGTGCGTACATCATTCGCAATAGAAAAGAAAAACATGTTATGCTTGTAGATTAAAAAAAATCAATTATACAATCAGTGTAGTACAGTTAAATGAATCTAATATTAGAAGTGACAAAATGTGCAATTATTACAATGTGCGATGTTAGAGCGACATCATCCCAAAGTGCTTTAGACGAACTTCATAAGGAGACCTATGCGAAATGCCAGTGCTCTGAAATGCTAGATGTCTAGTGAAGCATCTCTGTAGTCTTTCGATTCTTTGGGAATGAGACGTGTATTGTGGACACCACACAACCGATGCGAATTCAAGTTTACTCCGTAGCAAGGAATTAAAGAGGATCATTTTTGTTTGTGCAGATACGAAACCTTTGGTATTTCTCATAAGAAATCCTAACATTTTTGCAGCTTGATTAACGGTTGTATCGATCTGAGTTTTGAATGACAATTTGGTATCCATCATGACGCCCAAATAGCGTATTTCTCAGGTCAAGGTCAAAGGTCAAGTTTGAACGGGGTTTCCTTGAGATACGGTTTCGAATTTCAAATTCATATAAGAATATTATCGTTAATTTTGGAAATCAGAATTTTTCCTTTTGTTCATGAATATACCTAATGTTCGATAACTTTTCAAGTATAAGTAAGAATCTCAAAACGAGTCGTGTTCTTTGTTTCTGAATGAATTAAGCAGAACCAAAGATACCCAAATTATTCTATGATGCAAGATTTCGTTTAAACAGATTTATTTATACCAATTACTAGGGCACGAAATCACTATCAGGTAGTTTCCATTCGTTGCAATATTTATTTTACTGTTAACACGATTAAGTAACGCTAATATAATTTAAGAGTTACTTACCAAGAATCGAGTCAGAGACCGAGTCAAGTCAAGGTGTCTACGAGGAGTGGGGGGTTAACAAGGCGGCGCGAATTGACGTCGGGCTTTGAATTGTCGATTGCAAATTATGTTTACCCCAGACAACGTAAACAGTACACCTACGCAGTTGCAGGTCACACTGCGAAATGTGGTTTCAATGTCAGAGAATGGCAGAGAAAACACAGGTATTAGATTCAACTTCGGTTGAATTTCAATTGGATTCTATTCCGGACTTAGTTGGATTCTATTCGCATACCTATGTTTTCAAAGATACATACATATATGGGCGCGACAAAAATAAATTAATAATTTTTCTGTCGAAGGAAAATGCCGGCAGGAAGCCTACGTAACTCAAAGTTCTTTATAATATTCAGGTATGTGAAGTCATCCAATCTCACTTGCCCTTCACCTCATACGTTATCAGAGGATATTCGGGGCCATTAGTGGGAAAGGTGTGGTTATTTGCGATGATGAGATAAATTTTATAGTTTGTGTATTTATATATCTTAAATTGTGACTCTTTAAAAGTAAGGAGAACAATGGGCGGACTTAGTGCTCAATTCTTTGTCAGTCAACCCTGGGAGCTGGTGAGAGGATGTAGCGTACAATGCAAGATAAAAATAACAAAACCAATAAAAATACTCTAAAATTACATAGTATCTGAAGGTTATCCGTAAAGCAGACTGACCATCTAACAGTGGTCACTGTTCACTAGTGACGAGTAATTGCATATGGTGGAATAGCGGCCAATAAACAGACATTTTTTACATCCTTCCATGTAGAATATTGTAGAATTGCACAATTATCAAACATGGTGTCATTATTTGTAAACTAGGTACATCTGTACATTAACATTGTATTATTAAATAGCGCAATTTTATATGACTGCATGAAGTCATTGTTTTTGTGTGAAAACAAAAACTAATAACGTCTTACGTAGGTAATGGTCGTCATAAACACCTTGTCGCAGTGAATGGTGTAGTGTCATGTGAAATGTGTTGTTTTTTATTGTTTGTTTTATTTACCAGTCTCTATTCAAATTAGTTTGATTGATTGCAAGTATTGTATTCAGTATACCTGTTTAGATCTTAGATCGACTGCTCACTTTCACTAGGTGAATAAGTGGTAGGTACTAAGCCATCTTAATACAGCAAAGTAATTCAAAATTCCACGGTTTGCGGTAGATTAGTATAACTTTTTTGTTGCGGAACACCGCAATAATATCTTTTTTATTGTGTGGTGTTTTTGTCGAATTTTTAAATAACTATATAAGAAGTTATTTACTTAAATAAGGCGTTTGTATCTATCTGTGAAGGGTTTACATGGATTATTCGTGACATTATACATACAAGTAACTCTACAAAGGAAAAATATAATAAGTAGGTATTAATCCAAACTAAAAAACAATAAATATTAAAAAATATGTAACAAAAAATATTTCATCATTATATTCAAATTATGTACTTCAACTAACTTGATCTATTGTTATAAACTACGCGCAGAGCTTAAAATATCAGATCATCGCGCTAGTGGCAAATGTAACATAATTAGATGTCGCTCTGCCTCTAAGCAGATACCTATATCGAAGCCATTTATCTTCATGAACTAAATATACTTCACAACACTAGAGCAGCGATGTTTAAAATATCGCCTGAAAGGACACGAGATCGCCTTTAAGTTATTTAACCCTGAAAGCATTGCCCACGAAAATAGCTGCAAATCTGAGAAAGTGGTAACATTTGCGTATGTTTTCGAGTGACTAATACGAATTATTACGGTTATACAAAGCTCAGCATAAGCTGATTGCCATTATGAACATACACATATTACTCACGTTATACTGGTTATGCACCACTATTTGTCTTATTATGTACTTTGTAATCGCTTTCATGAGATGAGTTGCGTGGCCAAGCAAAATGAAAGTTAAGTGAAATTACTGCTTGTAAGTATGGTTGTTATATTTTTACTAGGTTCATATTTAATTATGGGTTATTGATGTTGTGCAATCATGCAGTGCATGTTTTCGCGAAGACTGCTAATGCTTGGTCTTAAAATTTTGTGTAGGTATTATGGTATAGTTAAACACGCAGTTTAAAAAAAGATTTACGACTATCTTAAGTTTAAGATAAAGAACAAAATAACATAGAGCACGTAAATCAAATTTAAAATTTAACTTCGAAGTGTCTTATGTTTGCAGTTACGAAGACATTAGATAACTTTTTATAACAGTAGTCGCTAGTAAATTTTATTTTTAAATTAGTAGTTTGACATTAAGCTGACATCGAAAGTTATGTAGCGGTTGTCGGTCAATATCCATACTCCATATATTATTATCTCATACGTACGAGCGAGTCTAAGGAGGTTTGCGATTATTCATTTATCGTTTAGATATTTTGGCACACATTTTACCCGAGTTCTTCTTGTAATATTATTAACATTAGTCCGACATATTATTAACAGTATGTAATCTGAGAGAATACTTATCTAAATATCCGACATGCTAGAAGATTACGAAACATTCGATGATATTATGTAGTCAATAGGTCATGCCTAACAATGCTCAAAGATACTAGTTACAATATTTCATTTTTACGGTTAATTTTAAAAGAAGGGTAGTTGTAGAGGCTTGGTTAAGAAACGACTATCATTTTACACACAATTAAACCAAGTGATAACAAGAAAGGTTGAAAGATGTATGAAATCTTTTGTATTATTATTTTTTATGGTTTTACAACGTATACCGACTACTTTAATATATAGACTCAGCTTTTCTACTCTAATACATACATTTATTATGTTTTTACTTTGATCGCAATTTGACTAACAGTGACACCTGCCGTAACTTACGAGTATACAACGTGGTTACCACCATATTATAACAATAAATTTAATTTTATGTACCTAATGATTACCTAAGCTCCCAAAAAAAAATTCAATCAAATACCTTCTTTACTTTAGCCACAGCAATTTTTTTTTTCAATATTCATAATTTCAACACGCTGTATCTATTATTATTGAAGGTAATAGCAGAAGATTGTTGCTGCTTCAAAAGTGAGTGACCGATGTTTACATAGGCTGTTCTATTATTCCTGTATTTTGGGGCTATTTAGTTTGTTTGATAATAACATTTTTGTACTTAAATAAGATGTTAGGCGTTTTTTACTAAATGTAATGTAATATTATGTTCCTTGCATGAAGCAGGGCTCGTGGTTTCATTTATTGTTGTATGGTGGTATCCACCTTGTATAATGAACTGTACGTGTGGACCAATCAAATTGTATTTAGATATATTAGTACAACAGATGCAAAAACAGTATTATTAAACATACGACGAAGTTTAATTACTTAATAAATAAAAACTGGCTGTAATTCTCATAGTCATAAGCGACACTACCAACACCTTTCACAAAACTGAATTTGTATGATTTTAAAATTTTGAAACAAAACAGGTTTTTTGCTGATTACATCTACCATTTTGTAATAACTTTGCAATTTGAACTTGACGTATTTAATTAATTGCATTTTCGCCAATAACTCTTGAAATTAGTAACAATCAAACAAGTTTTGTATCTAGGGCTTTATAGTCTCTACAGTTTGAAAATAAAACTGAAATTGTGACGCCAAATTATAATTCAATTCGCTATACAGAATCATAAATGGACAATAGACTGCAAACCAAAAGTTCCTTTTAATAAAACATGAGTGCTTTTTTAAAGACTTCAATGTTAAAATGACCAAATATAAATATTACGTAAAACATAGTTCCTGATACGTGTAATTTACAAATAGAAGTAAATTTATATCTACAATGCCTTAAATTTAATGAAGTTTTGGAAGATGGGGGCGCACGGATCAAAAGAAAAACTTTACAGAGCCAACTCTGAGAAGTATCCGTCTAAACTGCCAGTTCCCAGTGAAAAAAAATATAAATTGACGGTGAACCGAGAGAGATTTGGATCGTTCGGAAATAGAGGTGAGTTTATAAGTCGGTTTATACCAATCTACTTACCTACTGTATCTATGTTTACTACCATTATATAAAAATTTATATTGCAGTGTAACAATAATATTGTTGTTATTATTGTGTTTATTTTTAATGTTTAACATAATTATGTAAGTGATGTACATGTCATGAGTCATGAAACCAGATGGGCTGAAATTCTGCACTGATTTCATTTACTAAATGATGCGAATGTTATATGTTTAAACAACTACATATTTTATTAATAATTATTTTATTAATAATTATAACTTGCTACGGCGTAGAAAACCTGCACAGATCGATTAAGATTTAGATGTTTTTAATGAGACTATATTTGACGCTTAATTACGGAATATAAAATTGTGGATATCATCCTCATAACTGATCCATTAAATTCTTGAGGACCGTACCGGGATAAATCCCATTATTCCGGGCATTTCATTTAATGAACTAAGTTTATACCTACTTACCGTGTTTAAATTAAAACATAAACTATTAGAGGCATTTAAGCTCTAGGTATCTTATAACAATGAGTTGAATATACTCGTAATAATGACTTGGATATAACTGTATTTTTCCCATTGAATTGGAATTTTACTTAAAGTTTCGTAACTGCTCATTCTACCGTAACAGACTACAAATAAGTACGATTTTACCAATCTACGTTTATAAATAAAACGAATCAATTTGTTTGTCACGTGGGTATATGAAGTTATTAAAACTGGATGGCAGTTATAAGGAAACGGAAGTTTTACTGCGCCAGAGTTATAAAAATACCAGAGATAAATATGTACATGCATGTGACCCGCCAATATCTTGAAGAAACATCCGTAGAAGTAACTCTTAATATGAAGAAGTAAATCAACCCTTGCTTTCGGGAAACTAATATTTTAAGTGCGCAAAGATTTATGTCCGAGCCGACTACATAGCTTATGCTCGCGTCTTTGACCCCGTAGTTGGACCAAAAGCTTTTAAATTATCCGAAGAAAATATGATAACCGAGATAAAAACTATCCTAGATCTCTCTTGTTAGCATCTTAGGTTCTAAGTGGCATATTGTAATCATTACAATGAAACATGCGACAACTTTTTAGACCTCGAGCAATTAGTGGGAATTTACACGTAATAAATAGCGCTGAGTGTCTAGTTCGAAGCCGCTGGGTCATAGAGCATTTGGTTATTGACTCATCTACAATCTACATTAGGTTCTAAGTTGTATGGCCGAGGTAAGCTTCTAGGAAATGGTTGCCTAGCTACCATACCTAAACATGGACACAATTTTTTTAATGTATTTTGGTTGTACTCAAGAAAAGTTCGTCATTCGTTCAGTTCGTCATATTACCCCTGGTTACAACAGCTGTCCATGGGCGGCGAGAATCGTTTACCGTAACGGGTCGTTCCTTTGTCAGCTGTTAGTGTAAAAAAATGCTATTCTAACGTGCAATCATATTAACCAAAGTTTTTAGTACTTTTCTCAGATGATTGTCACAGAACATTGCGTGTTACGAATTCAGACGTTTGTTATTAAACTGTATTTATTCTCACGATAAAACTTTCTTTCATTCATAATGGTATCCCATTCAATCATTATTTGACTATCAATGAATTCTATGAAAACTAATTTTTGTTAGAGCGTTATTGTTGTGTAATCGTATACACAAAAAATGGATAATATTTCGCATAGAGATAGGAATATACCTAATATTTCGTGAAAGTTATGTCAATCATTTGACGACTTTGTATCAATAACAGTTTTTTCTAAAGATCTATCGTATGAGGGTCGCCGTTTTTGTGCTCACCAGTTGGCGCCACCGTCGAGGTGAGGTCTTGCTGTCAAAGCCCGCCCATACATAAACAGTGACAAATGAAATTCAGACAAGCGAAAAGTGACAGACAGACCTCCCTTTTAACTAGCGCCTCTAGCGGAAAATTCACACGCGGTTACCCTCATTGTAGTCCATGATGTTTTTAGTAAGTTGAAGGACATTGGAAAGCTACGCCATTAAAATTATATTTAAAATTAGACCGTTCCTACTGTCTGTAAACGATCTATAGTTTGCTGACGTTTATTTTCCTTGTAAATGTAGAACGAGTAAATAATGGTATGCTTGGTTGGATTGCATGAATTTGTTATTTCTTTTATGATATGTATTTTCAAGTACCTTCACATAATTATTCAATTAATATATTTTTTTTTTTTTTTTTTTTTTTTTATTTTAATTTATTCAATAATTAAGTACACAATGTTAACAAAAATCAACATCTGCCAAACTGTGCAACAGTTTGTCGGCAGTTGTTCTCGTGGAACAGGTGGTAAGTACTTAATTGTAACATATTATGCATAACAATTAAAACAGTAAAGAAGGAAAGACTTATAGACAAAACAAAAAAAAAATAGTAAGTAAGTTAACACAGAAGTAATAGGAGACGACCGGCTGTTTCAGTGTGTGATAGTGTGTGTATGTGTGTGTGTGTATGTGTGTGTATGTGTGTGTGTGTGTGTATGTGTGTGTATGTGTGTGTATGTGTGTGTGTATGCGTGTGTTCGTGTGTATGCTATTGTGGGTTTATGCGTTCATATTACGGACATAACGAAAGGTAATGTTTTTTGAGTTTCTGTTTTAGCTGTCCCTTATTCCTCACATCTTGCAGGTTCAAGTTAATCGGTAGATCATTAATTAGTCTTGGCGTAATCCAGCGTCTCTCGCGTTTACCGTAATAATTTTTTGCTGTTGGAACTACTAATTTGGGCCTTTTGGACGCACGGGTTGGGTATGTGTGTACTCTTTCTTTTTTATAATAATTATTATTATACTGCTCACATAGTATATAAATTTTAATTTTTTGGTCAATTGGTAATATTTTACATATTTTAAATAGTTTATCATACTCTTGTTTAACCAATTCCTTAGTCTTTTTAGTAACAAGTAGTTTTAAAAATCTAATTTGTAAGTTTTTTATTATTTTTTACTTAATTAATTTAATAATCAGAGGGTTAGTTATATTTTAACAAACTAAACTTTTAATAATATTATTGTTAATTATGCAGTAGTTAGGTATGCAATACCAGGAAAGTTTCGAAAATAGAATTTTTATCAGGGAGCACAGCAGTATCTCCGCCAAATTAATTTCAGGTCAAAGGTAAAAAATTATTTATTCAGTTCATTACTCTCTGTCTGTTAAACAATAGTTCTTGTAGTAATTAAATGGTTAAACCATATATATTTTGACTAAAGTGTAGTGTGTGAAGTTAGAGGGGCATGTAGAGTTCGTGCGTGTAGAGTTGTAGAGATAGAGAGGAGGGAGAGCTTAGAGGAGAGCGGTAAGGAGCTCAAAGAAAAGGTTTTAAGTTTTGGTAAAATAAAATAAAATATGAGTTGAAAAACTATCAACGTTAACGTTAGCCAGTAAAGTTGGATTTGAGGATAAACGAAACTCCTTAAATACAAATTTCATGTTTCTTTCATGGAATTAAGCAAACGAGCAGCATCGCCCCTCCGTTGTCTCCCATGACAATTGTGATGAAATTAAAGACTAAGATCATAGCTAGGACTAGCATGAGCTGTTCTCTTGAGAACTCTCTATTCCGTGACATAAACGACACTGCGACTGCACAAGCAGGTAGTTATTATTAACAAGTACCGTCACGTAATGTTTTCTTAGTTAAATCATTGTTACACAACAGTGACGCAGCAAACCAATAGGTAATTGGATGAAAACGATGCACAATCACTGGTTGAAGAGCGGAGGAAACATCAAAGGTAGCCGAACTACTGACATCCTTACTTCTAAGGTTTCGCTACAGACCAGAAATATCTGCATTGACGCACAAACCATATAGCAAAGGAATAGTTTACGCGTTTAGTTTCTTAGATATCATAATATCTGTGTAGATGATTTTAAATAAAATTACTAGTAAGTAGTATAAGTTTTTTAACATTCTGCAAATCTTTCATTTATTTCACACACACACGGCCACAAACATACAGACGCAATTCGTCGCGTTTATTTTTTAAAAAACTAATTTTTATTGAACCAAATCTTATGTAAAGTGAAACAGGTGCGCAAATCAATTAGTTTTTTAATTTATTATATAGGCTTTGTAATCGATGTCGATGGATAAGCATTTTGAAATTATCCATCTATCTGGTTTGCGCCTGTAACCTACGTGCGACATCTACCTGCAGATGTCATTGAACAGTATTATTTACTAAGTAATTGGTTCATTAATTAGCAGGTCGTTAGTTGGTGATATATTTTATACTAAGGTCCAAAGATGTATTAAATATCTAGATGGAACATCGAATCCGCGAAAACGTGTCAAAAAGTTGTGGCCAACTGTTGGCCACAACTTTTATATCATTACGCACAGATAGACAATAAATGAACGCGAAAAACATCGCCTACACGCACACATGCTTGATAATGTTGCCTTGTTTTTTTTGTTTTCATTGTAGGGCGACGCTCAATCTAGATATTTAAAACATCATTGCTAAGGTCGTTGTTACATTTACTTCGCTTATGTATTTATAAGTCTACCAGCCAAGGAATTTTCGTACAATTTTCCGCTCAATTAACCAAGTTATTAAAAAGAAGACGCTTGTTGTCTTCAGGGTCATGAGCTCACGTCAATTACAAGATTTACAAGCAACTCAAAGTTAACTAAGTAGGTACAAGAACCTATGTATATTAATAGCTAGCAAACAATTCACACTACAGTTACACTTTTTTAGAGGCGACCATCTCAGTCCTCAGGGGTAGCAACGCATCTGTGACCGAATTAGAACGAGACTCATTGAGTGTAGTTCTAGGTTGGTCACAGTTGTCATGGGCGGCAGTTGTCCGGTGGTGCTGCATGCTCGTTTGCTATCTTAATTCCATAAAAAAAAATCAGTTAAGTATGTTTGTCAACTTTATCAGTGAAATTAATTAAAAAAGTCTCTGTACTTAACTAAGTTATTTCATGATTACCGTAGGCCACACCAAAAACATCCTGTCGGAAAAATAATAAAATACCTACCTCTACCTTATTCTTTGTGTAACATAATGAAACAAAAACTTTGTAAATATAAAGGTCTTACTCTCAGTTTTATAGAGCAAATGTAATGCTTACATGCTACCTAATGGGCCATGCTAAGCTAACTTAGCTGTGAGTACATTACTCACGGGTAATTTCTTCTGTTCCAGGAAATGGTAAGAAGAGGGATAACTTCCCGACGCCTACTACCCCCGTGCGGCCCGTCACCACCCCGCCGCAACCCCCGCCTGCCCAGGGTGAGTTATCGCTTTTATACATTACAATCTACACTTTTGAGTCACTACATGTTATGTAAACCTAGTACCTACGCGTTACCGTGTTTATACTGTTTATAGAGCATTTACTGAGGGTAATTACGTGTGTTGTCTTTTCGGAGAAATGGTATTTCAGTAATCACGGAATGTTTTTCTCTGCTAGAATTAATTACCTACTTTTGGGGAATAATTTTTATAGACGTAAGATAGCCAAATATACTTACTGGGGATATTAGGTCTCTTGCATTGTTGCAGGATCCCTATGAATAGTTTATTTTCATTTTCTGCACGGCTAAATTTATTGACATGGAAATAAAATGATTAAGTAAGTAATGGAAGGTGTAAGGAAACAGACAAGCTACTGGCAATCAAGCAATGGCATCCTGACAGAATTTTTGGATCCAACTAATAAATTGTCCTTAGTCGGGGCGTTTTAAAATTTTATTAAACCCTTTTTCGACTTCAACTTCTTATTCTGTCATGCGTTTTTCAAGATTTAAATTTGTCTAATTTTTTTTATAAAACTAGCTTACCCTAATCCTCTTATAGCGAGCGTTCACGCCATTTTGCTAATAGTTCATTAGGGTAGGATTAAATATTTGCACTCACTACACAATACAGATATCAAGGCCATAGCTAAAATTTGTGCTAATTAATGTTGACCAAGGACAATTTCTTGTGAGTATCTATCTACCTCACTGACTATTCGATCCTTGTAAGTTTACGGTTCGCTGGTATTGGAAATTCAATCAATAGATCTAAACAAATGGTTGAATAACTGTTGTAGGGTAAATAAACTTACATCGAGAATAAAACGAAAAAATTTACACATAATCTCCTTACTAATCAAAATAAATGCAAAATTAATCATATATGATTAATAGTTTATTCGTTTTATAAATTATTTTGCCTACAAGGGCAAGGTTAATAACCCCTTATTGCCAACCCCTAAGTCAATCAGAAGTCCTTAACCCTCCAAGTATGTATGTATATCATAGAATGCGACGAATAGTCGAAGGCCAAAATGGTGACTAAAGAAAACGAGTTAGTTTTTTGTTGATAGTAAAAAAATACAATTTTTAATAACACTTTCATAATACCTAATGTTTTTTTTTTCTCTTTAACAATATAATTTGCCGGTCAGCTTTTTTGAAATATTGTTTACGTAAATTCATTACAATTATTCATTGACGGCAGTGGCTTTTATTATTAGGGAGATTGTACTTAAAACCAAATTCATGAGAATTCCATTGTAGGTAGGTTTAACTAGCAATACTATCTAGGTACCAATTTTATGTAACCACTCGCACGTTTCGATTTAAACTCGTGCGAATCGCCACTAAACCGCGGTTAATAATTAAATTGTTTTGTAATGTTACGTGGTAATTACAATTAATTAATTAACCGATATATTTGCAACTATCTGTCTATTTGATAGAACAGCACTCACGTGAAATTAGATCCAACATTTACTTTATTTATAATTAAAGAAAAAAATTAAACTATACACAATGTTTGTATTTTTATCACACCGTATGAATTATTTTTGCTAGTATCAACTTTCCCGGGCTCATTTTTATCTTTTTTTTATCTACTCACACGAGCTAACAGACACCGCGTGCGCGGTTTCGTAACATGTTACGCAATTTTTCTTCGTTGCTAGAGACAATGGGGCATGCACAAAAGTTGTCCTTTCAAAAGTATGTCAAATAGTAACTGGTTCGATAAAGTGCAATGCAAATTAGTCGAGAGAAACAAGTTTACTTGTACTAATCTACTAGTAAAATTCTGGAGCACAATGTCAATTTTGCTGACTACTCGTTAGTTGTTCGTCTAAGAGGATTGGTAGAGGTCTACCAGTCCGCACAGGAGCAACAAGGTGCATGCTCTACCTAAGCTTTTTTGTTATCAGACCTTAGCTAGTGGGTCATTAATGGGTAGAAGCCAAAGAAGGATAACCTATACTGTATTGCATTTCTCCAGCGCGGGTCTTGATAATTATCCGACCTAATAGGAATGGAAATATGACGCACGAAATCCTCTGACATATCTTAACGACTAATGATTAATGATAAAAACTAGTACTGCGGAGCAGTGCGACAGCAATTTGATACGATTGACCCACCCGTGGCTGCGTCGGACTATAAAAGATTGACCCCACATTATGGGATCATCGATTGATTAGTAATAGCTAATAGCTAATTATTCTGTCTCTTTCTACAAAATTAAATACCTACCTTAATCGATGATCTAATTTGATGTTCCATTGTTATAATACAGCAGTACTTTCTCTGTACTTAATTGATTTTAGAGTATAATAATAATAGGTTGTTAATTCTTTTGTTTACTTTCGTGCCGCGATTCCGTGTGATGAGTACGAGCATGCCGCCTTAAGATGTTTATCTCTATTATCAACAAGATTAAAACTGCTTATTTTAACTCAATCTAATAGTGTAACGTATAAATTTAACCAAGTTAAGTAGAAACACCAATATGTAGGTACACCTTTGTTAAGCGTGAGCTGTTATGTTTAAAATGTAATCATTTTCTTAATAAGTATCTAAACCACATTTTTTAATATTTAATTGAAGATGTATGAACCTAGAACCTACATACATATATTTTAATTTATTACGAGTATTACGACCCCGAGCCGAGCGATTGTACTAATCACTTGAAATTGTGGAAATCGCCCGTTGGTAGTGGCTCTACCTGTGATGCGAGAAGCGAGGAGCCCCGCATTCGTTTCCCGACTAGGACAGATTTGTTCTCAGGTCAACGGTGTTATTCGTGTTGCCCGATACAAATCACCCGCGGGCGTATGTTTGTTGGCATTTATGTTTATTATTACTTATTGGCATATTTTTTCTATTCCAGCAAAGAAAAATGGCGTGGTTCCGAAGTTATCATCATCACCGGTGGTCGTGCGCGCGCGCACCTCTATCGCCCCGCCGCCATCGCCGCGAAAGCCAACTCCTCACCGCCTGCCGGCTCAGAGACCAAATACCTTGGCCACGACTAAAGGTAAGTTTGAAAACTGGTTCCCGTACTATAGGTAAATACATAGTTAAAACATTTAACGGTATGGTAGCCTTGACAAGGTAAAGATTGTGGAATAATTTCGTAATTACCGTACACGATTCCGGGTTCGATCACGAACCTGTAATCTGCATTGACATACATTTCCAGCTATATTTCCCGAATGTAGAAGTTCTATCGAAACATTCGAAAGTTTTCTACAACAGTCATTCTAATCATAGAGAAGATCAGTACCTAAGTAGAGCAAATTGTCGTCGTAGCATGGTCGTAGCCAAAAGTGCATTCCTGTTTTGAAACAGGGGATTTATTACTTTATAATACGTGGACACGTTACACTGATGGGGCCTTTGATCTACACGTGGACAGACTATCTCTATTTTCTATTGGTACTGGTATTTGCATTTACTTTAATACTTAAGTGATGTGTGCTGCCATCTACGCTCGATTACCGCAAACTTTATGAAATGAGATGAGTCAGGTAGTTTCGTTGCAAATCATTTAGTTCAAGATGGTACCGACAGGTGGCGGTTATACAGTAGATGTCATTGATAGAAATGTAGAGTCGAGTAGGTAGAGCATTTTGTAATCTCGGTTCGGTTTCGTTAAATATGGTTACCATTATCGGAACTGTTTAATTATATTTTTTTCCGTTCCATATATGCCAGTTGCCAGTTTCATTTAGTAAGTTGTCTAAAATAGGTTTACACTTGGATCAGATAAATAACTTTCTTTCTTGGGATATACTAAGTCATTTTCCTCTAATTAGTCCACATATTCCAATAATTTAATTTAAAAATATAATCAATATAATCTCAAATGATGTATCTCAAAGAATCACTTAATAAGAACTTTTACCTTAGCAGTTGTAAAAAGGAGGCAGTTTATACTTTAAAGAGATCAGTCCATCATAACCTTATTTTGTTCCGAGATTCCGAGACTACTGGATTCTTATAACGACTTTTACAAGATTCATGTCCTAGTCTCTATTAAGAAATATGTCTTCGAGTCACTGACTCTACATTTTTTCCTTACTGTTGTTCATTCTATTACACCTGTAACAGCCAGACTTTACTTCTACTCCCTTTAAGTTCTAAATAATTGTCTGTCCTAGTAAATAGATTACCCACAGGAATTCCGGTATAAAAAGTCCACAACCTCTTCTATCATCCTCCTCTATCTATCAATATTATTTCCATAAAAATCGGTTCAGCTGCTCCGGGGGTTAGTCCGGATAAACAGAAAGACAGACAGATGGATAAACGTTTTAAAATGTTTAGTTTGTTTTTTGTATCGTGTTGTTCTGAAATAACACAGAGATACTTTAATTTTATTTATATGGTTAACTTATGATTAGGTACTTATTTTAACATTATATTCATCTTACGAATGAAAAGACTAAATGATAAATGGTTTTCTACACTTTTCTATAATATTGTCGGTGGTCAGTATTTAATGATATTACAGATAGAATAGGTTCCCAGGTAGAGCCTCGCTTATTGTCAACCATTGGAGTTATTTACCAACCATGGACATTCTGTAATATTAACATTATTAATAGTAATTGATATTTATAGTTTTTTTAAAGACTAGTTAAATAAATAATCCTTACTAATATTATAAATGTGAAAGTGTGTTTGTTTGTGACTCTTTCACGTCGCAACATGGATATTATATGGTATGGTTTGTATGTGTGGGGATAGTTAGGAGGGTGGAGAGTGACGTAGGCTACTTTTTACCGCGGAAAAACATCTCATTCCCATGGGAAGATCGATGTTTTGTAGTTGCTACATATTTAGTTCCGGAGTTATTAATAGATGACGTTAGTAAAATTTATTTGCAAGTTCTGAATCACGCTATCAAATACTACATGTAATTTACTTAAGTTATAGGCTACTTTTTAGCTGAGTAAGATTCCTACGGGAGCGGGACCTACGCGTACGCGGCTGTTACCCACGGGTCCCGAAGCGAAGTGCGGGCGGTTCTCTAGTGATAATATATTTTTTCATAACTCTACATAATAATACGTAAAATGTTACTTTTCGACGCGCGTCTTTTATTTCTAAAGAAGGATAGCTTTTGACAGTGTTTTCTCTTCTCATATGGATATAATTATGTTTACAGCAATTAATCTATTCTTGAAATTGAACCAACAATGTAATAAATATAAAGCAATAGGTGCCCACGAAATTTCAAATAATGTTGTATGTGGGTGGATGTGTAGGTGATTTCGTAGAATAACAGTGAAAGTGTTTTTTATTCGAGAGACCTATTTCATTTTTGCGATGACGAAAGGTCAATGTATGTTGAATGTTTTAGAATATAGAATATTTGTACACCTACGTGTTAGCAAGATTATATCTTAGGTTACATGTTAAGGGTAAAAGCACACTAAGATAAGACATTTAGAAAAACATCGCAAGATTTTAAACGATACCAATTACTTAACTAAAATTGCGTTTAAAATAGCTGATGCGAAATACTGCGTATGTTTTGTATCCTATGAATTATTTATTACTGCTTGTAATTTCATTTCGCATTTTAACAGTCGCAACGACTAAATTTCCTCAGACGTTTATTTATGTTCACACAAAACCGTAAAAGTAAAGTATTCATTGGAAAGGCAAACTAATATAAAAACTGCAATAACACTGCCATATATGCAGATATAAATGCCAGCATTTTGCTGGCATTTATATCTGCATTTATCTGGAATTTATAGCTGCGCTTTGTGTTGTCGTCATCGAACATAATTTACTATGGAGTAGATGAACCAGTACAGTTGAGAGCCAGTATATTTTTTTCTTTCTTCTCTGTTCTTTGCCTATCTTTTCTTGGCCAACAACGCATCACTGAAGATTTCGTTACTGATGTCCATGACTACTTACGATCAGGTGGCTTGTTGAAGGATATAAAATGAATCATATTAGTAAAATAAACAGTCGTTTGTTATTTCTAAGTAAATAGCTTCCTGGTGTATGAACAATTACAATTACGTAAATTTTTATTGCAAAAGTTTCTACAAACGCAAACTTCGCTACATATTCATTAAATATGAAAACGATAAAAGAAAGCGTCTGTCTGCATTGCATGTATGTATTTTAACTCGAGTAATAACTGTTCACACATCACTACGGTTATTCACTTCAGCTGGTGATTACACATATAAACTAACGAATTTTAATTAGGTACTTACTCATCGCGTTACGTTGCGTGCTACTCTGTTCCAACTTTTACGTAATTTTGGTGTACCTAATCTCAAAATGATCAACTCTAGATTTTAAAAACACAATTAAACCGCTTGTGAGAATATAACATCACAAAACAAAATAAACATTGTTATTTTATATGTTTTCACGTCGGTAACATGGTTTTATTTTTCGATACTTTAATCTTGTAATTACGTAAGATTACTTTGTGGGGTATTCCCGCAAACCCCCAGTTCGAAAAATGAAAAGAAGTAAGTAGACATGGCAGTGTGTTGTCGAACTGTGTTAATTAATTAAATTAAAATTTAAATATTAGAACGCTAATAAAGATGTCACAACAAGTTTTTGTTTAGTGACTCGCTGGAAATTAACAAATTATTTTGATTACTAATTACTCTATCGGATGTAAAGTTTTTGTATGTATATATATACTTAGAAGTATGCTTATAAAAAAATTTAAGATACAGGTGTGATTTTACTCTTCAAAGGCCTAATGTACGACCTTAAAACTTATCATAAAACCAGAAGTCTGTGATGTACCAAAGGGAGTCTAGATGTACTTAGATAGTTAAATTTTTGCATCGAAGCTGGGAAAATATACATTCCTACCGGATATTAGGTAATTAACGTGACTAATCATAAAGTTGTACCATCTTTGTAAATGTTACACGTGAAGATAAAATGAACGCTTAATTATCTGTAAGAGTAATCGAAACCCATCCAACATACCGGAATACGGCACTAGGAATTTAAAAATAAAAAAATCAGGAACTAAGCTTCGTTTGATGAACATAAATACTTTGTTACGTAGAACAATAAATAGTTTGTCACGATAGACATTAATCCAGGGTGAGCGGCGGCCAATGAAAGTTTTTGAACCGCTGAAGAAAGTAGCGAGCATAGACGAAGGAATGGTGGACTGCGACACTGCCGCAACGACGGCCGACCGATAACGTCAAAAAATTAACGCGGTTAATTCGTACCTGCGCGCTTTTTAACTCACGTTCAAATTAATCGAGTCAAATTTATCAGTGTGTTAGGTTGTGTAAAAAGTTGCAATTTAAATTACATTTGCATTTTTATTATGACGGTTTCGTGGCGCTAAACTTCTGTAATCGTTTTGTGTGAACCATTTTTGTTGCCGTTAATTGTGTTAAAATGACTCCATTACACAAGTTTGTGTCGTTGTTTCAATCGGACACGAAAAGTAGCCGTAAAAATCTTTTGGCGCATCAAAAAATCTTCTCAAGTGAACTTAACTTACGCACCGAAATTGCAGGCTTGAAAAACCAACTGGGAACCTTAAACGGACGGAAAAAAGACGGTAGGAATTTGAATATAAGAATTTTATAAATAAAAAGCATTTTTACTTAGATGTATGTCGTAGAGTAGAGTATAATACAACTATTTTGACGAAATTGTAAACTATTAATAATAATTATGTTTTCTTTGTAAATTGTAAGTGCTAATGCTTATTCCTTAATTAACATATTTATCATTAACGTGTTGCTTTATAAATGATTAAAACAGGAACCTAGGTAATTACATATTATATATGCGTCAACAAAGTCTGCATGGGAAGTATATATATGTTGTTCAGTGTGTACACTTCGGTCGTACGGTCGGTAACTGTGTTTAAATTACTTCCTGGGCAATCCTGGGCCACGAGATGCGTACTTATGTTTAGTTGTATTTACTCGTAGTTATAAATTGTACGAGTTACTGAAAACAACGTTTATTAACTTGCATAATGTATAGTATTAATGTTTGTCCAGTTGATACTAAAACCACCTTTTCCTGAGTTTGTAATTTTCTACATTGAAGTTTTTACTTACATTTTTATTTTGCAAATTAAGTTTCTAAATGCATATTATACATTTTCTACTGGACAAATTACTTGCGGTTCAGAACGCATAAAACTGTTGCGTTTTTATATTTTTGGTTTTTACAGGTGTAATGATTTATTTTGTCACTTGATTAAATGATTGAAACCTGATTGAAGAAAAAATTAAGTTGAATTATGAAAAAAAACGATTTTGGCAAAATTGCAGTTGTCTTTATGTTCTTTGCTGCCATCGATATCATTTTTTAAGATATTTTTTATGCTCGAAATGCAATAAAAAAAGTCTTAATCAATGTCAAGAAGCATCCATGGATACCCAGGTATTTCTGCTTCCGGACCGTAGTTAAAGTGTTTCAATCAGTCGCTTACTTGGACACTGTTCCTTGATAGTTGCATGCAAATTTCTAATGCACGTGACATTATTAACCCAAGCTATTCTGAACTTTTTAGTTAAGAGAGTTCAGTTTTATTAATGTCTACTATTTTTGTGTAGGTACACATGTTAAGTTTCCTTGGCACCCAGTTGCTAGATTAAGAAGGTATCCAATTACATAATTTGAAGCCAAATTAGTACATTTGATGTAATGTCATTATTCTGTGTTAAAATGATGACGTAACAGAAAAAGCTAGGGTCTTAGTCAATAAAAAATGTGAGGATGTTAAAAAGTTTTTTTTTCTACAAGTTTTAATACATATCAGAAAAAAGTATGCGCAATTTTTTGGAATTGCATTATAATTATCTGACAGGTATCTATAGAACAATTAATGAAAGTATTAACAATAATATAAACAATGCCTCTGTATTTTGTGGTATGATTGTACCTTTTTTACGCCACCACCTCCACCACGCCACCTCCTCCCTTCTGCAGCCGTACTTATAACAACTTTACATAATTGTATTTTTCGATCAAACATAAATTGTACGATTGTACCTACATGATGTACTTAGCGCCACAACCACAAGTGACTAATTTCTGAACGGTTTTCGGTAATTTTACTTTTTCTTTGTGCATTTTGTTGTGCTTTACAATGTACTGAGACGAATCAGTAAAGGAAACTACCCGAGAATATTACTGATTTAATGCGTAAGAGTTGCAATGCATTAACGCGTTTTTAAATGCGCTTTCGACAGTGCAAAGTTAGTCAGTTTTACACAATGCGTAATAATTGCCAGTTGTAGAGGGCAGGCGGCTTGAAAGGCAAACGCTAATGCATCAAAGTGCCTGTCATACAGCGGAAGCGCACTGCCGGACTGCCGTTTTATAAACGGCTCTTGGCAATGTGGGTGGGATCGGCATAATCGATTGCGTATTTTTCAATTGCGTCCGTGATGGTCAATGAGGAAAACATTACAAGAAAATGGAGCCCATCCCAGTTTTAAAGGCCTAATTTACTAGCTGAAGGTATGCAGCGCTCATAGATGGCTCGTGTCAATCGGAGTGATCAACCGATTTTGGGTAATGTCGGGCGCGGTTGGAGTTTAGATGGGTGACTGTTTGTAGCAAAGTTTGAGCGCATTAAGTAGGTACTCCAAGGGACATCTTAAGGCTTGGCCCAGTTGTTATGCTAAAAGCTTCTGAACTTCTTACATTTAGCTAGCATTTTTTTAATCCGACCTACTATTAAAGACACAATTGTTGATAAAATGAAAGATCATTGAGGCATATTCTAGATAAAAACATTATTGCATGTTTTGATTATTAAGCTATGCATAATATTATGCATTATGAATCGATCTACGTATTTCGGACAAAGATATTTGACCAGTGGAATAGGTACCACCCTAACATTTGCAATATCAAAAGCTATAGGTACGTACGTTATTTTAAGTAAATTTTAGTCTTCATTTTGGTGTAGGTATTGCTTGATAGGATTTTTGTAATTGGAACATAATTATGTTGCTCGTGTGAACGTCCGCGCTTCAGTCTTCTATTGACCTCTGAGTTTGCTGACGTAAGTTTTTTACCACTAATCGCCTTTCGTCATATTTGCAGATTATTTGCAATACATCACATTTGTTACGAAATTTGCATGATGTGGCAGTATGAATATGATTTGTGAGGTTCAACGTTTAGGCACAATTTGTTTAAATTAACTTAAAAAAATTACCGACTTTAAAAAAGGAGAAGTTTCTCAATTCAGCTGAATTTTTTGTCTGTTGCCTCATAACTTTCTATCTACTGGTAGAAGCTATTTAACAATTTATTTTATTCCGCAGCTTTGTATGTCCATATTATAAAGTCAGTATTTTTTGGTAATAAGTTCGTTTTATAATTATAATATTATTCTTCTAAATCCTCAGCCACATAGATTTTTTTACGATAAGTTTAAATTTCTCTTCTCGGCATTAACGAGAGAATCAGTGCAGGGCTGTACCTAATGGGTAAGGTTTTATTAGATAGGTATACATAATTATACAGGGTGTCCGGCTTCCGTCTGTACAAACTTATAGGGCGTGTAGTATGAGTTATTTTATGAATAAAATTCTTCTACATACTAGGTCTAAACCCGACTCCCCTCGATTTACAGCCATTTTAATTTTTTAATAAAAATTTTTGGACCACGCACAGTAAAAGTACTATAACTTAAGAAGTTTAAGTCCAATCTTCTTCAAACTTGAATTAATTTTTATTCACTGGTAGGGGCCATCGATTTAACACCTAAAATAATTCACAAACTGGCTTCTACGTATTAAAATAATAAATTAAAAGTAGAATTTATGATAAAAATGACATAGTTTTTTTAATTTTTTAAAGATTTTTCAGAAAATAGCCCCGGTCATGATAACTTTTTCTTAACTCGTCTATCAGATGTTAAGTTTACCTAAACAACGACACCAAAAACTCAATTCTGAGACAATGGGTAACCGAGCAATCGTTGTTTGAACATAGCGCTCTCTAAGGTGATTTATGATCGAGCTCCGAATTTCATGCGGAATCAGGTAGAAAAATTACATTTTGGGTATAAATTGTTAAGGTAAGAAAGGGCTATTTTCTGAAAAATCTTTAAGAAATTAAAAAAACTATGTAATTTTTATCATAAATTCTACTTTTAATTTATTATTTTAATATGTAGAAGCCAGTTTATGAATTATTTTAGGTGTTAAATCGATGGCCCCTACCAGTGAGTAAAAATTAATTTAAGTTTGAAGAAGATTGGACTTAAACTTCTAATGTTATAGTACTTTGACTGTGCATGGTCCAAATTTTTTTATTAAAACTAAAATGGCTGTAAATCGAGAGGAGTCTGGTTAAGACCTAGTATGTAGAAGAATTTTATTCATAAAATAACTCATACTACACGCTCTATAAGTTTGTACAGACCGAAGCCAGACATCCTGTATAAATAGATATATTTTGAAACTTGCTTAATCTTAATAGCGAAATACCTACTATGTGTTAATTATGTTGAGGTTATTGTCATTTTAAGCAATGTACATAGGTATACTTACTGTTTCCTAAGCATTTACAAGTCAAGTTGATGTATGCATAATTAAATTGAGTAACCTAGCTCAATTACATGCGTTGAACAATTTTCTAACATGACAGAGTATAATTTCTGTGCGGAGTATTTTCACGAAAGCTGACATGCAGTCAAGCTACTGAACAGGGAAAGTGTTTTGAGGTAAATCGTCATTTACTGGCATCGTCACTTACGATATTATAACATTAGCTGAATAACTCATAATTCTTGGAATAATAGGTTAAAATATTATGTGTGTTATTTATTTTAATTTCATCGTAATACGCTTAGTAAACTTAACGGTTTGTCTTTTTGGTGTGGCACAAGGAATTCGGGTTGGCGATCAATGCAAACACAAATCCTACCAAAAACATACTGTAAATAAACCGGCCAAGTGCGAGTCGGACTCGCGCACGAAGAGTTCCGTACCATTATGTATAAAAACGCCAAAAAAATCTGGTCTGTGGTATGAAAGCCTCACTTAAATATTTACTCTTTACTAAGAAGTAGGAGGTGAGTAATATTAGCTACAACGCCATCTCTTGGACCGAAAGGTAAACTATCGCCGAGACGTCGAAACCATACTTTCGCCCACTTAAATATTTATTTTATTCTGTTTTTTAGTATATGTTGTTATAGCGGCAACAGAAATACATCATCTGTGAAAATTTCAACTGTGTAACTATTACGGTTCATGAGATGCAGCCTGGTGACAGACGGACGGACGGACGGACGGACAGCGAAGTCTCAGTAATAGGGTCCCGTTTTACCCTTTGGGTACGGAACCCTAAAAACAGCCAAATCTCGATAGAGCTGTTAGTTTATCTCTAAAAAGTAATGAAATCTCTAGAACAAGTTGAGCCAAGTCTAAGGTTCCTTACTTGCTATTTCTTATGACTATATTTAATGTTATATGACTGGCCGTTGAACATTTTTACACGTTAGTGGGTACAAGTTAACGACCAAGTCACATAACATTACATATAGTAATAAGAAATAGCAAGTAAGGAACCTTAGACTTGGCTCAACTTGGTCTAGAGATTTCATTACTTTTTAGAGATACACTAACAGTTCTATCGAGACTTGGCTGTTTTTTACAGAATGTTTTTGGTAGGATTTCACTCAGGGGCGGTCTGGCCAGGTCGGCTAGTCGGCGATCGCCGAGGGCCCCGAGATTATAGGGGCCCCCAAATCGCTCCTGCTAGGAGTATTTTTTTACTAACAAAACATACACGAGCAACGTAATATGGACAACAGTAAATGATCATCAAAGTAAACTATGTTAATTAATTTTGAATTAATTACTTACTTACATAGTTACATCGATCACTAATATCCAAATACACAACCGGGCGCAAATGTCCTCATCAAATAGTCCGGTCAACGAATGCCTCACAAGAGGGTCTAGAATGCGTGAAGCGATTTCTTTCGAAAATATGTATTCAGCGTACTTAGGGTGAAAATATACTAAGTCTTACCGTCTGGGAGGTGAGGCCGGGGTGACAATATATCAGAAATGGTGCGTTGTACCGAAAAATATTCTATAAAGAAATTAAAGCTTGTAAAATTCTCTACAGCTTTCGTTCTATACATTTTTTAGATATTTGCAATTGTTTGTTGCCGTGGCTTCGGCCGCGTGGAAGTACTTTTGACTGTGGACCCCACTTTTTTTAAAGTTTGATGACCAAAAATACCAATTGCTTACTTGTGTCATATAACAATTAATATCTATATCACTATAGTTAAACCCATAAATACGAATAAAAATAAATAACATTAAATAAATTCGTTAAAGAAAATAAATTGCCATTCCCTTCATGGAGGGGGGAATTCCAAAAATCCCTTCTTTGTGCTTAAACTCCCCAAGAAACATGCATACCTACCGAATTACACCTTCTGCGCTTAGTAATTTTGGCTCTGCGTTGTCTGCCAGTCACTCAGTAACACAAGAGCTTTATAATATGTATTGTAATATTGATGACACCAGTGACTTCATCCGCGTTGTTACTTTTCCAAGAGGACAGGGTGGAGGAAGGGTGTATCATTCTAAAATATTTTCTTTGTGTTCAGATACGTCAGTTGAGAAACTTATCCACAAATTTTTAAGCGATCCATTGAAGAAATGGTATGTTTCGATTTATCGTCCTTTTTGTAGCTTTATAGGGGAATTTTTCAAAAATCCTTTCTTGGTGTTCTGCAACACTCTCCAAGGCATTTAGTACTTTGGATAGCTTTCTCAACTCACACAAGTAAGCAACTATTTTTTTGTGGTATTTTTGGAAATTGAAACTTAATAAGTAAAAAGGGAAGTCCACATCCAAAGGACTTCCACGCGGCCGAAGCCACGGACAACAGCTAGTGTTACAGTAATTATTTTACTTCAAAAAGCATTGGGATATTTGAAAAAGTGGGTGGAACCAAAGTTACAGAGAATTTTATAAGCTTCCTAATTCCTAAATTCTAATTCCTAATTCCTAACGTTTTTGCTATAACGAACAATTTTTTGCTATAACGTAACATTTCTGAGATATTGGCGAAAAACCATAACACCTAACACGTTTCTGAAGAATTCGCTTAGAGTTTTGCTCACGCACTCTAGACCGTCTTTGAGATATTCGTTTACCGGACTAAGGGTAATTTTGTAATTTTTGTGCCATGCAACTGCAAGGGGCCCCATATTTGGTTTTAGCCGAGGGCCCCACATGAAGCCAGACCGCCCCTGATTTCACTTCTTTTTGCAGAATGCTAACGTGGACTGATTGACTTACGAGACATTGATTATGATTGATCGATAGCGTCAATAGATTGCTGTGCTCTTCCGATTTCTCATCAAGGTCACCTGGTACTCCAGACCTTCTATGATACCAGTTTTGATAGTTTTCCCTATATGTGGGCGTTAAAGTCTACCTCTGTACCAAAGAAGGATGTCCAATTTTGACCTGATCATGTATAGAGATGAAAAAAATCTTAAAATTCGGCTAACATATTTGCACATTAAACACGCTTATTACTAAATTAAAAGAAACGCAGGAAATAAAATTATTTGATTATTTCTACATTACTTTGTCTAGTAAAAGTTAAAAGAATTACATGTTTTGAACGCAACTCAACTCAATCAATCCATTCATGCAACAGTGAAACAAACTTATCTGACCCGGTAAGGGGGGCGCTACTGTCTTGGTCTTTGTCTGACAACAGTATAACATTTGAATTAGTTCCAATTTTGGCCACTGGGGCAGATAAGTTTGTGGCACTGTATATGAATGGTACTCTAACTGAAAGTTGAAACGTCTTTTTTTGACATTTGACACTGACGCCGCCATGACCGAAATTCGTTCAAGAAAACATTACTATTATGTTATGCTACAGTTAGCCAACGAAATGTGTTGGATAGAATAAGAGAACTATAGAAAACGTCGTTAAACATCCAATAAGTCTAGTAATTTGTCGGTTGTAGGTAGGTACGAACTATCGTTGACAATGATTGCAAGGGCTTCATAATCAGCAATACTTATTCATATTTTTTTAACTTTGCTGCGTTCAAATCTTAAAAATGACTATGAGACAATATTTATTACTCCAATAGGTAGTCCTTCTACTATTCATTACATCTATACATTAATTTTAATTCCAGGTTTTCAAATGTATGGGAAGTGGGCATTGTTCTTTCAGCTCTCTAGGTCTATGGGAAGTACCAGTTCTATTTTGATGATCCTGAGTCAGTCAGTCAGTCAGTCAGTGTCGAAAATGCGAAATTTTGCATTAACATAACTTCGGAACTAAATGATCTACCGACTTGAAATTTTGGATTTCTAGTGTGTGATTATAGCTTATAGCTTACTAGATGACGAAAATTTCAGTGTTCTAATCCTAGGCAGAGGTTCTCAAATAGGAGCTCGAAAATGCGGCGAATGGTTCCAGTAAAGGATGGTACGGCAGTGTTGCTTCGCGCTCGACTTGGCTGGAGCACTACCGTGCCCCCAGATCACAAACTAAAGGACACACACAACAATCCCTGAAATCATATAATGGTTTTCTTAAAAATTTTACTTGTGACCAATCTATGAAATCTTGATCGGGTACAATTTTACTATAATTTTATTTATGAACAAAGGTTACCTAGCATAAAACGTAGGTAATGTCACATAGCATTGCCCAGAAGTCAATCACGTATAGATTTTTACTTAGGCAATTATGTACAAGGAATATTCACCTCCTTTATAGTAATATAACAGCATCAATTACAGAATAATATGAGCTATGTGCATATTAAAAGTACATTACGCAATGCAACACGGCCGTTAAAATGTTTACGTAACGTATCAAAATTCTGAAATATCTGCTTCCACTAGGTACATTTTGAAACCGATACGATTCGTGTCAATAATCTCGTGGGTGGATGTTTCTTTCAATAGAAGAAAGTGTGTTGCCCGTGTGGGTAGTAATTGCAATATATTTACTGTCAAGTCCGAGCGAATAATAGCTGGATAAAAATATTCAGCGCTGATCATGTTCCATTCTATTATAATAAATGACAACCAATAAATTAATCCTTAATATCGATTTTAAACAGAAAGAATGGTGTGTTAAGGTATTTGAACGTTGAACTCCAGAACTGGTGATCCCGGTTCAAATCCTGAACGTGACTAACTATACCTAATGTTAAAAATGTTATGAACATGGAAATTAATTCCTTAATAGGTATACTTACCTATCGGAGAAAAGCGTCGCAAGGAAAGCTACACTGCACATCTGCGAGTTCTACGTTAAGCTCTCAGATATAGAGTTGAAAATGAACTTCAATTCAATTTTAATAACGATTTTGCTACAAAAGTGTTTATTAGGTTATTATTAAATTTATCGAAGAGTGTATCTATTCCACCTTACGGCATGCGGCACTTAGTGTTGATTTCTACTCACCTAATTAACGTTTCTTTTAATGATGTTTAATTATTGGGAGGTCTTAAGTTAGTTCACTTGTCAACGAGTTGTCAGATCCCTTCCTCATATAAACGAGCATTTCAAAGCACATCTCCGGGAATCCTATCGCTAGACACTCCCATGGCTAATTTATTGCTTCCTCACCTTCTAATTGTTCGGAGAATTCCATAAAACAACATTGATTTGTTTTATGCATGCTGGTGATAGGTAATAGATACAAAAAGTAAGCAATTGTTTAACAGAGTGAAAAGAACTGAATGGGAAATGGCTGAAGATAATGAGATGTTAGTCTTTTTGTCAATCATACTTACGTTTAAGTATTTGCTAATACGAGCATAATTAAGTAGGTATGTATCTAGTAAATACTTTTAGGTGTTGGTGTTAGATGTTAGGTGAAGATTCCCTTCGAATAATTTAATATTAATTTATCGTTAATTACCACGCTAATGATTTTATTATTATTGATTGATATTTGCCAATCAGCATAATTTTTGTAAAAATAGAAGAGGTGAAAAATAATTAACGATTATCAATCGTTTGATTATTTTATCAATAAATTATCTAATACGATGACAAAATGACGATATTTGAATTTGAATAATCACTTTTTAATCGTTTTTCACACAAATAAATTACGACATTTTGATCTATAGGTACTTTAGGTATTTATAAGCATTCACATTAGAGCTGCAAATGATGTGGTTAATATTTCTACATTAAAATTATTTATATAAAGGTTTCTAAATATATTTTTCGACAGTTAGTAAACAGGACAGACAGCAGATGAAAGCGATTTTTAAAATCAAAAAAATTCGAACCCGGACCCCCCAAAGAGTAATTAGCCCAGTTCTTTACCACTATCACTGCTCCAAAAATATAATAACTAGATTTTGCACTTTTCTAGTTAGTTTTTAAGTAGATATTATAATTCTCCTTAAATTCACATTTCATTGACCATTTCAGTCGACGCGACGATCGCAGCTTTACTTGATGTCACCTCGGTTTAGGTGGGAGTAATAAAAGTTGATTGTACTTTACACTTGCGGTTGTGAGGTAATCAGAAAGTTCCTTTATTTGCGTTCTCAGAAATAGTCAGGTTTTTTTCTTTGAACGACTTTTATTATTTCACACAATAAATCACTTTCTTTAAACGATCTATAGGTATTGATAACGTTGAGATCAGGTTTTAATCTTCATTCTTTGACCTGGTAATTAAAAATATATTTTAAATTGATCATTCTATAAAAGGTGATGTTATGTAATATTGGTAACGGTGTCACGAAGGATAACTTTCAAAATGTATAGTGATTAGTTTCCATAACATTATTATCGAGTGGCTTTTTCTGATTTTAACTAAAATCTGTTCAGTTATTCTTTGTCTTTATTAGGTAACTCTGTGTTGCTTTTTCCTCTAGTTTTTTTGTAACTTCACAAAAACTCTTTCTAAATTATTCTCATTTAGAATCGTGAAAAAGACTGATCGTAAAGCACACCGTGGTCGAAATTCGACCTTAATTATTTACACTTTTACGTGAAATCGTTTCATGATGTTTAATTTTTCCTCTTTCGGTAACTGTTCGTTCTTACGCGCATCCGAAACAAATGCTATTCATATATGTCAGGAATTATCATGGCATTATATTAATATGAACATACAACAGTAGCACATAGTAGGTACATAGACAGCAAAGGGAAGTGGATTATGATCAGTTTGTGAATGAATGTACTAAGTGAATCTAGAGTGTGGTTACTGGTTAGGTGAGGAAAGTCAATATCATTTTTGCCTTCTAATTACAAGCTCAATTAGGCCGCATAAAACTGTTAAAAGTATTGTTCTATGAAGTTGTGTAACTTTATGAGAGTTATTTATTCCAATTTAACCATGTAACATTGTCTTCATAAATAAGTAAGACAACGCTGTTGTTTTCTTGTGGAACAATGACCTACTCGTACCTACCATTATTATCTACATGTTTTGGAAATTACATCACGTACTTTTGTAATAGGTTAGGTATTTAAATTAATATTATTCGCTTAGATGTTCTTTTTTGGCATACTTACCTACATTATATAGTATTAGAAAATATATGGTTTTAAAAGTCGATTCAAAGTATGACACCAGTGGTATAGGTATATATGTATGCATATTGAATAACACATAAATATACACGTTTATAATAAAACAGGGGTGGCCAGCTCCTTGATAGACCGGGAACTAGTAGGGAAAATATTTAAGTTTTACGAAGCGAAGCAAATTTTATAGATATTATGATCAAGTCCAGGGGAATCTTTCTTTCCTTCTTTTTATTTGGAATTAATTTGTGTATCTAATTACCAACCCAAAATATTGTTGTGGAATAACAGAATGCTTCTAAACAAATTAAAGAGATATAAAATTCTATAACTGCGTTTCACCTACATTCTGCGTGTTCTGTGATTACAAAACTTCGTGAATTCTCGGTCAAATTCATGAGTTCATAAAAGCGTGGAATTTAATGAGTTCGTTCCTAAAACGACCACAAAGTCGGAAGTGTTTAGCTCATTTTTGGCACTAAAAGCATTAAGTGTGGCTGTATATCAATCTGGACTCTCGTGAGTAACCAGATGTGCATTTTATCGTTTCTGGCTAGTTTTCAAGTGCCGAAAACCCATTAGAGGTATATTATACGATGTGAATAACTCTCCGATAAGGATATTTTTGCACGGAGCCGAAATCAATTTTGCCTTCCTGTACGCTGCAATGTTTACTCTGTTGGTACTTGAAGAACCGAAAGTAAGTTTTGTGTACTTAATGTATATGTGTATTTTTATTTCCTTGTCATATAAAAAGGTAATTGCTTATAAGACAATTTATACAGATAAATAAACACAACTCGTTGCTGTGTAGTTGTTAATGTTTTATTTTCAAGTTCTTAGTTCAGTAAAGTAACCTATAGTATTGGTATCCAAAAGACTTAGGGTCAGCTCACACCGAGACGCGACGCGACGCAACGATACTGGAAGAGGCCAGTGATTTCGCGCTGCGCCGCGCGCCGCCGCGAGACGCATCGCAATATCGCGAGGTGCATCGTAAAATCGTTGGCAACACGATGCCTCGCTGCGCAGCGAGACGTCGCGCAACGCAGCGAGAAGACGCGCGGCGCAGCGGAATGTGTCTATACTACATTCGCCACGTGCTCTTCCTCTTCTGCAGGAAGTCCAATTAAGTATAACAAGATCCCAGTCTATCATTATAATTTCACTTTTTTCACTCGCACACTCGACCGAAACGCATCAATTCATCACGAAGTACACATTTCATTGTGAGAATTCAGAATACGTTGCTTCATGCAGCGCTGCGCCTCGTGACGCCTCGCGACGTCGCGCGGCTTTGGGAGGCGCAGCGCGGCTCTTGCACGCCGCGCGTACCGACGATGCACGGCTGCGTAGCGATGCACCGCGCTACGCCGCGAGGCGTCACGAGGCGCAGCGCTTCATGAAGCAACGTATTCTGAATTGTCACAATGAAATGTGTATCTTTTCGTGTAGAAAATAAAGTTTTATTTTGAGCCGCTCTTTGAAAGACTGCGCGCAGCGTCGCGTCGCGTCTCGTCTCGGTGTGAGTTGACCCTTACAGACAAGAAAAGACAAATACCTATTTAAAATATTTCGATAATAACTAAACAAAACTCTACACTTGGGATGTTGACTTTTTATATAAATTCTCTAAAATTATCTGGATATTACAACTCAAAGTATTTTATTTATAGACAAAAACTAACCTAACCTTACCTTTCCTGTGTCGTTTCATGTGTGTCAAGTTTGAAAATTTTGTGCGCATTAGTGAACTATAACAAACTATACATAAAAGTAGTAAACCCACACAGATATTACGTGGAGTGAGAGCGATCTGAGCGATTGAATTTGAATTATACCTATTTTGTTCAAAAATACAAATCCAATAAGAGCCTACTTAAAGCAATATACGTACTTATAGAGCGTTTCAATCCCTACTATGGAAACTATCATTTCGCGTGAAATTGAGTGTTTTTAATCCAGCAACATCCGAATTTTTTGGATGCATTGTTCCGAACTTTCACATAAGACTGCGCATATCCTGCATATGTGATGTACAAAAGCTTGGCAGTATTCCATTTCATTATTGCGCGATTGCAGCGAAATGTATCTTTGGCAAAAATTAAAGATAATATTTAAAAAAATTAAATATAATGTGTTATGGAAATAAAGAGAAACTTTGGCGTCAAAGAAAGTAGCATGTGGCTTGTTTTGATATTTTACGACTTGAATACATTTTGCTCCTTGAACTCTTCGCACTTTTCGAACTTGACTTTTAAACTAATAGGAAGTAATTATTTTGGATAATTGCACCGAAAATCTTTATAACTGGGTCGAAATATCGGTATAAATATTGTCGTTGTATAGTCGTGAGAACCAGTTAGGTATAAATTAAAAATGTTAAGTGTCCACGATAATGTGTGTTTAAAATTATACATATAAAAATCGTTTAATTAGGTCAAACTCGTCAAAGGTATTAAAGGTTTTTAACCATCAACATGTAACTTAATTTTTAAGTACATAACTACGTAAATTATGCACACAAGTCGACTGTATTGCGTTTTAAGAGGTAACTATTCCCGAAGTGATTGGTCTCGTCCACAATAATATGACAAATTGGCTATGAATAGAGTTACGGGCGGCCTTATAATAGTTTATTATCGCTGCCATTTTCTGATATATCGTTAGTACAGTTGTTATGAGTTGCGGCTTTTTATAGCTGCTACTGTTAGCTGCGGTTATAATCATTTTTATTTCTTTCCAGTTTATATTTTGATGATTTAAGGTCGTCTCGAACGTAAGAACAAAACATTAAGAGTGTTATCCACTGTTCGACATGTCCGAATGACAATGTGTATTTTCAATGTCATTCGATCAATCATTTGTTCGTCACACACAGCGTTTTGGCGCCGAGGCGCGGTTCCGCCGGTGCGGCGTACTATTTACGTACCTTTCATTAGTTCTAAGAAGCAAACCCGCGAGGAAGTGACGAGGTTTTTGTATCGGAAACAGCATTTGTTCCTTTTTTATACTGTCTGTGCAATGTGTTTCCATGTATCCTTGCTTTTATATCCTTAATGAAACGACCGGGCGCCCGGGCGTAAACAAAACGTTTGTGGCGGCATATGCGGCCGGTGTGCAAGCTGCTTTACGACACGCTTAATGTCTGGATTATTTGCATTAAGAATTAAGCACTATGCCTGAATATGCTTAAAAACAGAATGTTTTGCACTGATTATTTATCAAAATAATTGTTTTGAAACTATTATAATTTATTTTAATATTTTTTTTTAATCTTAGTAAGTTGAACTTGCTGGATTTTAAACATTACGGGCCTTATTTATAAACGTGGCGTTAAAACTCCAGGTTTAATTTTTTTGTCCCTGTCATGTGATTCTCTAAAGTCAAAGATTAGAAAAAGACAAAAAAATTCAAAGCAGGTGTAACTTTAAGCCGCGTTTATTAATAAGGCCCTAATAGTTTACTGAGTAGATAGTGTTGTTGCAGCACTTGCAGCTAAACGAAGAGAAAAAAAGTAAGGTTTTTTTGTAAAGTAGGTACGTAGATATTTATATGTGTCTTCAAGCTATGCTTTCCAAGTGCGTAGGTACCTATGTATTATAGTTATTTACTTTCTGTATACCCAGATTAATCTGTAGAACAGCTGCACCGATTTTTATGGGTCTTTAATTGGATAATAGAGGAAGCTGTGAAACCACAGTAGACTTGTAATAACGAAATTTCCGCGGGGTCGGGATTTACGCGTGAAAAACTTCCAATCGTATGAAGTCGCGGACACAGCTAGTTAAACATAAATCTGTAGCCTGTTTGCTTTGTTCCTAATATTATTTTGTAGTTGGCACTCATGTAGACGAAAAATATTTTGTAACCCAACACATAAAAAGCTAAAAATCTGATTTATTTTCGTTCAATAAAAACACGCAAGTTTTAAAATCCTTTCCTTCTGAAGATAACGAATACAAAGCGTGGACAAAACCGCATGCATAAATAGCTGAATAGAAATCGACGGCTAAAATTCAAATGAGACCACGAATAAACGCATGTTTTCTTTGTGTTTAGGCTTGGCAGTTCCTTTATTCAGCTTTCAGGGGGAATTATATTGAGTTACGGTCCAAGTGCAGCCAATTCTGTGCGGTATTCGTACACATCCGTCAGGGAACGTGCGTCGATTCTAAATTATTGCTCTGCCTATTTAAACTATGCGAATAAATGGTCAGAACGAATACACTGTAATGAAAATAAATTACTTAAATTAAATATTTAAGGCACTACATAGGTATGGTGTTCATGTAGTGGTCAGTCAGTCATATAGAAGAGCATAAGACAAAAGGTTTTTGAAATGAAATCTACTTGTGAATAGACTGAAAGTGATGCTGTAGCTGTAGGTTATGTTTTCAATCTAAGTGACGAAATGTAAAGGTCGATCTCTGTTTCAGATTATGTATTGATCATGTCACATAATGTTCCTTGCTTCGCCTTGGGTTTACCTAAACATTTATGTACCCTAAAATCTTCCTCGATAATGGACTATCCAACAAAAAAATATATTTTTCAATTAGAACCAGTAGATAAGTGCCGAGATTAGCCCGAGCAAATAAATTTTAATATTAGTAAATATTTGATGCAATATATTTTAAAAACACGTTTATGATAGATACTTATTGTTATTTGGAATTAAAATTTTATCATTCTTATCTTTATTTTATGGCTTTACTTGCTAGAATATTTCTAAATACGCATTTGTTTTCTTACAAATTTGTTTTATTTTCTCATTAAACAAGACACCTGGGTAGACAACATTAAGATGTATAACACGTAGTGGAATAAAGGAACTACATATAGTAAAGTGCAGGCAGACGTAGAATACGAAGAATAAATGTTTTCCTATATACGTGTTTGGATTATGCAAAACCTTAGATCTCAACATCTGTGATACTCATCACAAGGACGATTTTTTACATAACGTCTTCAAACAACTCCCATCCTTTAAACGAACACAATATAAATGTTTTAATAATTAGGTTGAAAAACCTTTATACTTTCCTTATACTTATTATTTTTACTTTATACTTATCTTTGTACTTTTGCAGCCATAAACATGAAATTGTAATTTTTAAATTTATCTGATTACGATTTTAATCTTTTGTGATTTTTTTAAATAAAACAATGCACTAGGTTTGTAAATTCTAATGGAATTTTATTTACTGTAATTATGTACGTGATCACATGCTTACGAATGTTGTTTTCACTTCACGTTTAGTAAGTAGGTACGTAGTTTACGATATGTAATTTAAAAACCTTAACCATAACTAATGGGTAGGTACGAGTACTTACCTCAAGTAGTTCTAAAGTTAAAAATTAATTCGATACGTAATGAAAACATTATAGTGTACATATTTTTTTTTCGCGTTAATTAACGGGCTTTTCCACCAATACATAGGTAAATGGGCCGGTTGCTAAAATTTAATGATGTTTTGCACTGAAACAAAATGTAGATACCACATATCAATGCACTTTGTAACGTAATATTTACGTAAAGGGATTACTGAAAGGAGTCTGTTATTATTACGAAGCTAGTAAATACATATTCATAAATGTGTTTGATATGCTATGTAGGTCCGTACGGTGTATGGCGTTATTTTCATTAATAACGGTTGAAACGGCATCGACTAGTTTTTGCAACTCTCTAGAGAACTATTGTCTTATTTGTCTGTCTATTGCTCGATTGACCATTTAATGCCAGCTTTATTGATATTGATCAGTAGGTATTTGTGATTGATTATTATTTATATCCTTTATTATGCTACTCTGCCTATCGTGTTTATATAATATTTTTGCATAAACTATTAAAATTTATAAGGTGGGTTTACTAAAGGAAATCAACAAAATGTGGGATTGTCAGGTCACATTTTTAGTTTTCAGTAATCTTGGTAGAGTATCTATTAAGTAGTACTTAGTAAAAATAATGAAAGCAAAATAAGAAGTAATCTCAAAATAAGGAGTTACGTCTCAAACTAGTGCATTTACACACAGTAATTATAATGTATCTGTGGGTACCAACTACCACCAGTGACTACAAAACATGGGTATGTCACGTAGGTGTCCGCGGGCATTTTGTTGACACGTTTTTATAGTTAAGGTGCGATTGCTTTAAGTTTACTCACCCACGTAGTAAAAAAGTTACGACGGACTTATAACGTAACCGTAAAAGACGCATTTTATTAGTGGTGGCCAAATAAGGAAAGAGATCAATTTAAAGTCGACAGTAATTGTTTAAAAGGAACTCGTGAGATTTGAAGACATGTAAAATAATGGGACATTTAAGTGAAATTTAAATCATTAAAATATAGTTTATCGTTTTTCACGAAGGCTCTTTGCCCATAAATGTGATGATGTCAAGAGTAATTAATTGGCCACGTGATTAAAATTTACCAAACTTATCTTGAAAATTTTCCAGAATTTCTAAATAGTTCTCACAACATTTAAAAATTATGATGCGTCCAAAGATATTGAGTAACACAGCGCATGGCAATGCACCTTCATGTTTAAACTGCGGTCAACTGTATTTCACTTTGTAGATCGTTTAATTTAAAAGCTTTGGGTCTACCTAACAAAGTTTGCTGCAAGGTCAACTCTTTCATCAGTCGCAATTTCTTACCGATTCCATTGCTAAGAATCTTTTGATTCTCGAATCGGTTGGCTCAAGTTCTATTTTGTAGATCAATGGCTTTATGCCATGCTAATTAGTATTTTCAGATGTTGGCACTTAGTCTTTTGGAGCTTCGACTCCAGGGTCAAAATCAAGCAGTCACTTTTAGTTATCACGTACTAATTCATATTTGTTTGGCACTAATGATAAACATTTTGATGTAATGATCATGCTTGTCATTTATTTCATTTTTTGTCAAACTGGTACTGGAATGAAAGTTCGGATCTTCCCCATGAACCAATAAAGGAGATCTTCCTGCAAATCATTCCATCACTTTTAAAATGCCTTTTTAACATCACAGGGAATACAAAATTAATACGGTACGTGTTATGAGAAGCATAATGAATCTCGTCGTAGACTGCTCATGCTTGGGTGCGTACGCACAAAAAGATTGAATCTGCAAAATTCTAATAAGCATTCTAAGTGTAAAGAAAGTCAAGTTTCCAAGCTATGCATATGTATGCTACGGGTATGTTAGACGAGATCGTCGGACCGAAACCGACGCAATATTCCACCACACCACACCACACCACAGCACTGACGGTGATAGCAAGAGTGTGAAGCTAGATCGGTGGATTAATTATAATGCTGAAGTTGTCGTAATACAAAAGATCCAAGATTTCACATTTATTATAACAGATTTCGCGTACAGCAGGGTACGCGAAATCTTGGTGAAGATTATTTATAAGAACTGGTTGGAGCCTAATGCAGCTGTGATCATTAGTGTGTGACGTGAGAGGTACACGATCGTGGTTTCTGTTAGGTCTTATTATCTAGGTATTTAGACATGTAATTGCAAATCACAGTGGACAATATTATTGTTCACTTATACGGAACAAACGGATAGGTATGCAATCGTCAATGAGCATTCTATACACGTCACAAATGATTTCCGGCATGGTTGACGAGGATTAGACAAGTACCTGTTAATTGATAGTCGGTCGTAACTTACATAGTAACGTAGTAAACTTGTCACTTAGTCCTCACCAAGTTAGTGCATTTAAACTATCGTTTCCGACTTACTTCGTGCAGGCTAGACTTCTTAGAAAGCGGAAGAATTTGTTCTAAATCGCAGATTGAGCATAACGTGGTAATGATAGGTATCGTTAGTTTTTTACATCATGTTGGTTTTAGGCTGGACTTTCTAAATACATGCGTGTGAAGTTACGCACTGTTCTTGATAATTGCTTCAATACATTAGAGAATCCAAACGAATTTACCTATGAGTAGCGCTCAGTATTTTTAAACCATGTGAAATGTCGGGAAGTTTCTAATTTTAGCACTAGATATATTATCTTGGAGGGCGAATTACTGAAGATAAAGTTTGCAATAACATTTTTTCTTAGGATTTTTTATTCAAAATAAAGAATAATGACCAATGTTGAAACGTATCGAAGGTCAGTAGATAAACGCTATGAACGTAAATGTGAAATGATTACAAAATGAACGAGTTTAAACGAAATTACGTTTTTATGTTTTCGTAGTTTTACCATGAACAGTAAAAGTGTATGATACCCTAACACGCCAAGGTTCAAACTCGACATTCGGTCATGTCATGACACTCATGACCGAGTACTAAACCTGTGGCCACAGCGTTCGATGACATCAATGAAAGGACCCGTCCTGTTAAAATTGCTTCCGGTTGCTATAATATGGAGTTTCCTTTTCTAGCAACTGGTGCAGTATGAAATAAATTACCGTTTTATTTTAATAGCCGTTCCTATTATAAAATCAATGGAATACGAGAACATGTTCAATGTAACGGCTCTACCTCGTATGCAGGTACAGTACAGTACAGTACAGTAGAATGATATGAATGTAATTCTTTTAAAATTCTTATAACTGTTTTTATTTTATGAGGTATAATACCGTTTTATTTTTTTTAAGTATTGGAAATGTTATGTTAGTGAGGATATAATAACACAGCCCATAAAAGGTCATAATCGTAAAAAACGGTTTAGAGAAGTATGAAAAGAAACGGTCGAATGAATGAATGCTACGAATGAATGGAAAAATAAATAATTGAATAATAAATAATGCAAGGCTTATGATATTGAATCTAAAAACAAGAATCTTTAGAAACTAAATCTATGGCAACTTAAATTGAAATATGAATGATAAATTGAAACATGAATAATAAATTGATACAACGAATACTAAATTTATTAACTAAAGTGAAGTCATTAAGAGACAATACTCGATACAGCGGCTTTCACTTAGGTACTCGTTTACCAATTAACATCGATAATCACTATAACAGTATAACCGAGTCTTTGTTGTAGCCAACATTGAAGTTAATGAATGAACGACTTACACAAATTTAGAAACATGCCTTATCAACAAGTTGTCAGGTTGTTTTTATCTAGGTTGTCAACTTTTAATGCAGTGCGTTGAACTATTTAGAATTTAAATGAACCTAATAGGCGCTAATCAGAAATCGTTGTATGTCTACTAATAGTAGTAGTAGGGATTCGCCGGTTCTAACTCAAGAGTCACAACCGGCAGGCGAAAAACTCGTTTCGTCGGGTTTCACCGGCTACTAGCCGCGAATAAACTTTATATTAAGTGATTCGCGGGGTAATTAACCGCGAATTAAGTTAATCCGCGCGCCGATTAAGTTATTCGCGGTTTAATTACGCGAGACTTAGCTTTATCCGCGGATCAATTAACTTTATTCACGATTTACGATTACGATTGATTATTACGAATCAATCAATAAAACCGCGGATTAATTAATTAAAACGCGCATAATTCGCGGTTCGATAAACCAATTCACGGCCGCGAATTTACTTTATTCGACAAATTAACTTCATTCGCGCTTCAATTAAACGATTCGCGGTTTTATTATGTGTCAATCAATCAAACCGCGGATTTATTAATTAAAGCACGCATAAAGTTTATTCGCCACTAGTAGCCGGTGAATCCCAGTTCGATTAATCTATTCGCGGGTCGCCAATTAATTTTATTTCTGCCTTTATTATCACATTCGCGATTTTGTTGACTCACTCACGGATTACAAAGCACTCAACGCTATCTCTACATTCTTTTTTTATCGCTTGCCTTAATGATCGATGCATTCCGTTCCTTTATTCACAATACAGATAAGGATATCTGCTAATGTTTCCGCCCCAACATTCCGCTCCTTCCATATAAATTTAGCTAGCATGCCTCAAGGGACATCATTGTAACAGTGAAAGTGACACGAGTCTACTATATAATGGATGTGAGTATTTTCTTAATTTCTTAATTATCTGTTGAAAACTTTTAATTTCCTGTGTGCACACGTTCTAGACATGTATGTACATATTCATGCCCGCGATATCTGTAGGTGTTTCGGTTTTTTTTTTTTTCATACTATTGTTGTTCTCATTTTTATGATTTGCTAATTATCTAGTAACATCTTTTCATTTCCTATGTGATATCTGTATGTATTTCCATATTTTTTGCATTAATTGTCCATGTATAATGAACCAGCTCTCGATAACCTAATAATAAAGTATTATGTTCTCTTTCAGCAAGACACATTCAAAAGCTACTATTTTCCGGACACGCCCGAGGAACCTGACGATTCATTAGTTGTTAATATGAAGAAAAACAATAATATCAAAAGAATAAACGACATAGACATGTTCTTTGAAAAGCCCAAAAAGAAGAAAAAACTCGGAGTACAATCTTCATATGTATCAGCAGCACGTGACGACGGAGTCTCTTATATTTCCTCCAAGGAAGATGACGCTCTCACCGCTACTCATCTCATAAAAATCGATGTCTATGATATGAATAAAATACGCAACATCGAACCTATTAATTATTGGAAATACTCCGATGCTCGAGTAAAATATTATGTGCAAACAGAAGATGATAAACGTTATCAAAGTACGCGGGACATCATCTACAACATTACAAAGACACTCGCCGGGAAGCACAATTGTTCAAAATATTTTATCGAGGACAAACTCCAAGGAATGTAACGCCCCCACCGTGACTCATCTTATAAAAATTTATTTAAGTAAAAGCAAAAGAAGAGATAACATTAACTAGAAGTATCGCGCCCCCACCCACAGCATTGGGTATATAAATGTTTCTACAGGCATTGATACAGTACCATTCATTCAAAAACTTCAACTAGTAGTTGAAATATGTCATTTTTAAAACAAGTTCTAGAAATGTGGGGAAAATCAACTATATTGAAAAAATACTCTAAATATATCAGATTCTGGTATATCACCGGTGAGTTACCCGAGAACATGATAGAAGATTGTGACATCAAGCCATACTTTACACCGTGTCCAACGCATCGTTTTTCAGCAACGTCCAACGATGGTGAAGACGTAATAGACGGAGTCGAAATTATGATGGCTTTTTGCACAATATGTACTCAGGAAGGAATTGCTCGCGACTCGCAATCTATGTCTAATAACGTGTACTCACCGTGCATTGGAAGTGTCCTACAACCGCAATATATACACCCTCTATCATACGATTGGGCAAAAGAAGAAGAAGAAGAATCCCAACAAATACTTGCATTAGAAAATTTGCGACCTATCTCATATTCCCCTACAATTCTGTAAATGATTTTGTATCTAAATTAAAAATAAACTATTTTTAAGTAATTTTCTTGTATTATTTCATATACCTACTATATCATTCTACAAAAATGATAATGATTGTTTTAGAGAAAATAGAAGTTATTAGAGAGATAAACCAATTTATACAATATGTAAACTAAATGAGAGGTATTTATCATTGTAAAATCCACAGTAAATTTGTTCACGTTATTTATTAAAAATTGTATTAAATAATTCATCCATTGTTATATCATTACAAATTGTGTTGTCATCAAACAAATTCAGAAAATCATACATTGATTTACCATGATACTTATAATATATGTACATGATGCAATACTCTCCACATACGGTTGTGAAATCGTTTTGGATACGATTAGTGTTGTAATTCCACATCCTTGCATTCGTTTTCAAAAAAGATCTATGATATGTTTGAGGTGCTCGACCAAATGAATCAAAGTATTCCCCAAATCCATTCCCATCTATATGTATGGCTACCCAATGCGATCCAGGTTTGGTATCAACATCTAAGTTACTTACGATATACATAGGAGTATGAACATGTATCGGTAAACGATTAGCTGCGTATACGTTAGATTCAATGCTCATATCAATTTTACTTAAGTACTGTTTTATTTCCACGGTATCCATGGTATAAGTAGATAACACAGCTTTTCAGCTCTGCAGTCCCAACAACAATGTCAATTTTATTAATGATATTTATTTTAAATAGGAAGATTAAAGAGGGTGTAACAAATAAAACATTGAAATATCATATATTGAATATTTTTATTTATTGAAGCAATACAAAAATAATAAACCTAACTACTATAATCTACTGATATATTACGATGCTTATCTATTTCTATTACATTATCAAATTCCGCATAAACAATACAGTTAATAGTTTGCGTGAGAGCTGACTCAAAACGTACTTCTAATCTTACACTACCATGTTTTATAAGGTTCCAGTGACTCGATGAGTTCGCTGATAAATCAGGAGTTAAATCAAATGCGAGCAAACAATAACCATTGGCATATTCATCTCTAGATATTCCATTCCCTTCATTAAGAAAATTTATACCAGTCCCTGAGAACAATGTATGATATGCACTAGCAAACACATTATTATCAAACGATGGCTGTAATGATTTCGAGGGGATTTGATGTCCATCAATATATAAACAAAATGTATTGATACCATAATTTTCAAAATTGAACGGGTTCTTGTTGAGACTCCCGTTGAATGCAGCATTATTAACAAATCCAACCATACACCTTTTCGGAACTTGACCCAGGAATATATTATCAAGGGTTTTTCCTTGAACACCTGATGGAATTGTTAAAACTTTAACTTCAGCTCGCGTAATGGGATATTTAGCTGTAGTAGATGCTAAAACTTTTTGATGTGCAAGTAATACGCTTGGATTGATTCGTGCTCTACGAACAATCAAGGTTGCATCTGTAATACATACTTTAAATTTTAAATCTGCTGACCCTGCCATAAGGTTAAAATTTTCTCTTGATCGCACCAACTTAACACACATGTCCACACCGTTAATTAAAAATTTTTCTTGATTAAATAAGTCGCCATGGAGATGTCCAATCATTTCAATTTCTTTACTCTCTCTTGCGATGAACTCTCTCTTAACAAAACCCTCATTTTTTATGTCAGTCTCATTCATTTTTCCTGCTGTATCTCCATACCAAAGACCACAAGTTAGATGCGATTTTTTGGCTGCTGGACCATAGTTCAACAAGTTTTCAATATACGCACGATATGCGTAAGTGTTATTTGGCGGTGACACTAGTTTCTGATTTAAGTAAACATCAAGTTGACTGAATATTGAATGCAACCAATTATTAACCGGAGCCACGACTGTAGCCGCTGCCAATTTTGTGTTGTCTTGATTCTGTATTTTCGCTTTTATATGAATCAAAGTGTGGGATAAATCAATGTAGTCATCTCCAGCGCCAGGAACTTGAAATTCTAAAGGTCCATCATCCGCTAGAGATGAAATAGGTTTGTAATGAATCCATACACCACTTTCTATGCTCGTCTGTGTAGATGGTAGTGCAAACAAATCTAACTCTGATTTTATACATTCACAAGAATGATTATGTAAAAAAGACATTTTAATCAATTAGAAAATATATCGTTAATATTCTTGTGCTTATTTTTTGTTTTTGTTGGAGTATTCACTTTCGTGGTCAGCGTTGGAATGGAAGAAGATAAACGTTTTCGTTTTGTTTTATACCCTGAGCCAGACATGTTGATTCTATCTATTCTACTATCTACTTTTCGCTTTAAGTTAGTAGTAGCTTCCTTCAAACGTGTTTTAATTGAATCATCTATGGGTTTTGCATTAAACATATCCGACAAAACTCCTACTCCAGTACTTAAGGCTTCTTTACCGATAGCTCTTGCACCGCTAGAAAGTAATGGTAAAACCGACCGGAACAGCCCTCCTAAAAAACTACCAATTCCATGGCCTCTTTGATACGGTACCCCCTTGTATATTACACCAATACCAGATCCAGCTTGATGCGTATAATAATCTTCGTATGGACATTTCATATTATAATTATGTTTCAAATACATTATATATTTTTTTGAAGTGTAGTTTTATGCACACTGTTCCGAATTGGAATGGTATCTTTTGACCAGTGCTTGTTCTTATATCTATTTCAATTGTATCAAATTCCCTGCGCATTACAGATATATAATGGGGTGGAGAGAAAACATGCATTTTATTTGCTCCATAGATATATTTTGAAGGATCTAATGGTATGATTCTCAGCAAAGGGGTCATGACATCTCCTACGATTTGGGGTTCTACAATATCAGAATAAACGAAAAGTTGCGAAGGTAAACCTAAATGCAGATTAGCAGGACATTTTCCCATATTCTTTTCTCTAAGATTTATATTGGGTTCAAACCCCAACTGCAAACATAACTTAGGTGACAATGTTATCGATTTAATCATGTCATCTAATATTGAAACTGACACAAACTTAGAAACTTCGTCGTAGCGAAATCTGACTTTTTCCTTGATATTGTTTAAGGCCTTCAAAATATGATTGATGTTGTCATAATTAGTTGCAGGAATATGTGTCTTGTAATAAGTAAGTGATGGTTTTGTTTCACCAGGCATTTGCATCCATTTTGTAATATAAACAACATTTTCATGATCTTGTACAGTAAACATGGTGCAGGGATATTGAAATTCGACCACTCCAACTGACCATTCTCCTTCTAAAATTATAGGTTTAGGTAATTTAGTTGAGAAAATTGTAGTTCTGTTATCAGGAAAGTATTCCATTGAACTATTACTAAGTAAAGTTAAATAAAAACTTTCTTTGTTCATATTTCTTTCAAATAAGAAGATGGAACCCAACTATTAAATTTATCAGGATAACCTTTCCACTTCACTAACAATTCCTTTCTGTTACCTGTATTGCGAGAACGTATTATTTTATCTATTTTGTAATAAAGAGTGGGGTCATAATATACTTTCTGTAATTCTTTTTCATAAAACGTACCTTCTATGTTTTCGCCTTTTAAATCTTTAATGGTATACACAGGCCAAGGGCTTCTATCAATTATGGAAGATACTATAAATATTTCATCACTCCAGTTAGATTCGTATCCCTTTTGAAAAATATGTTTGCTTTTAGTAATCCTAACGTAATCCCCAACATGCAACTTCGGTAATATGATACTTGCTGAAGGCCCATTATCTTTATTGTCATACAAATTTCTCCATACTGTCATAATATTATTTGAATTAACATCGCAAGGACACATCTTTATACTTGAGTGAAAACTGTGGTTATAAGAATAAACTAAATCTTGTAAAACATCTATATATTTGTATGTATTTTTGTGAGTAAAGTAACGCCACATTTTCATCTTAAGTGTTCTTTGAAATCTTTCAACAATACTTGCTTTAATATCTGGATTATTTGTCGTATAATAATTAATATTTTTAGATTTAATGTATTTTTGTACTTCCTTTGATATAAATTCAGTGCCTTTGTCAGATTGTATATGGGTTGGGGTTACCTTGGATTCAAGAAATATACTTTCAAAACAATCCTTAACAGTTGATGAATTTTTCCTTTTCATAGGTCTAACATAGGCATATTTGCTGAATACATCAATAACACACAATATATAATTGTAACCATCATTGTATCTTGAGTAGGTCCTCATATCACTCAAGTCAGCTTGCCATAATTCATTGAGATTTGATAATATATATTTATTTCTAGAAAATTTTCTCTGTACTGGTTTGTGTACAGTGTAAGTTTCTTGTGCTTGTAACCATTTCTTTACCTCTTCTCTGCTCATTTTTCCTTTCATAGCTTTTGCCAATTTGTCGATACTACTATAACTTGCAGGGTGTGATGGATCATAATACAAGTTATGAATTTCTAGTAAGGTTCCCATTTCTCCCATTCCAGTTTATTCTTCAACTTCCTTTTGTATTTTGTGTCACTCGTTGGTGTAACGAATTCTTCCTCGGGTGCAGAAATATCTGATTGTGTTTGCATGTCACTAATAAACTCACATCGTTTCGGATTGCCAATATATGTTAAAGGAACTCGAATATCTTTTAAAGCTTTAGCAAAAGACTCCCACCCAACTGGATCACTTTTTTTTAAGGGTCTCAATGAATCATTTACTAGATCTAAAATGTTACTTCCATCAATTTTTTTATCATCTATAATCACTGTACCATCAGTGTCCCACTTAATTTTATTTTCATTGGAAGTCAGCAATTTCATTAACAAAACGGCTTTTTTTGCATATGTTTTCGGGATAAGATCGAGAATTTGAGCGGTTGTATACAAACTTTTTTCAGAAATATTATCTTGTTTAATAGGTTCTTCTTTGTCTGATGTATCAATTGAGACTGCACTTTTATGATCCAAGTTTCTGTTTTTGTAACTCATTATTAAATCATCAAATGTATTTGTATTCTCAGAAATAATTGGTATATGGAAAGGTTGACGGTCTTCTTTGGTAATGTTAAGATATCTTCGGAGTGTTTGTAAATATAAAATACACTTTTCACGATCATCCATATTGCTTTTTAAAATACTATTCATATCAGAATCTAGTCGAGATAAGGGGGTGTCACTTGCACTTGGTTGTTTAAGTTTTTCTATCACATCTGGTTCAACGAGCAACATTTTTTTAGCATTCAGCATTTTTGATAAGGGAACTAACTAATCCACTAAGAACCGAACCTAATATAATAGGTAAAAAACCACAACCTTTTTGTATTATCAGATTTTTCCGAAACAAATTTGTGGCACCCTTTCGCACCAATTTCCGAAGTATATTTTTGTATTTACTTAATTTATTTTTTTCTTTCTCTTTCAGTTCAATTTTGCCTTGGAGAACGTTATGGATACACTCGCAAATACAGTTTATTTCTTTTTCATTACACGATTTTAAAAGAGCTCTTTGATATTTCGGTTTAAGTGCATGTAAGGCAGTAAGTAGTTCTTTGTGCGTCTTTAGTCGTCGATGCATCATTTATGAATGACAGTAATTTGTTGGTTTCTACCATACTTAAAGCCCTTCAACGGAATATAAACTACACAGTATCCATCAGATGGAAATATTTTAGTTTTAAAACGACATATATCATTTGTGTCCTGTTTCAAATCTATCAATAAATATCCATGTGGTTCATTTGTTGCATCCTTGTAGGAATCTTCTATGAACTTTGGATTTTCCGGTGATACTTGTCGTGCTAAATATTTTATTTGCGTCTTATCTCGTGGATTTTTGAAATATATTATATAAGAGGAATTTAAAGATATATCTCTTTGGCCTTTTCCTTGATGAAATAAATTTTGTGTTATATAAAATACACTTAAATTTCTGTGATGACTACCTTTTGTAAAGATATCAACAATGCGTCCATCTGACTCTCTCATTAAGTCATCAATAATAATTAGATGAGGTTCTTTTCCGTCAAACATACTAAGATCCGGGATTCCTTGATAGTAGTCAACACTTTTTAAATTATACAAAGGTTGCATTTCATCATAGCACCAAGTTATTTTACTAAAATGTGTATCACATATTTCTTGTGCATATTTAATGAAGTTTGTGACAAAAATAGATTTTCCGCATCCACTTGGACCGGCGACTATTGCAGTAAATGGATGTGTTAAATGAATCATTGTAACTTGACGTGTGTTTGGTATAAGGATTAGGAAAATACTAAAATTTTTTGCTGGAATGGTAAACATATATTTCAAATTTTTAAAACATTATTCAGGTATTTACAATTTACAAAATAATATAAAAATATATTAAAAAAAAACCTTAATCATAATTTATTACATATTTTGCAGACCATTGACATATAACTTACAATCATAATTACAAATAGACATTTTACACGTTTACATACATTGGTTAAAAAATTTACAATAAAAAGATTACAATTTATTCCTAAATAGGTACATACAGACTATTTTACTCATCCACATGAATCGCTACATATTTTGAAGTGACCCCAGGCGAATGTATCAACATTATTAGGTGCTATGTATCGTTTGGTATCGTTGTGGGAAAGGCACTTTTTATTAATTTGTTGTGTAAAAATATTATGTTTGATAGATCTAAACCTTAACATACTACGGTATTCAACATTTTGATTAAATAGACAAGACTTATAATCTTCCATTTTAAAACTTTTCGTAACACTTTTATTAACACCTTTAGCTTTTGCCAAAAAATTATCTTCAATTTTCAAAGCATACATTTTAGATCGCAATCCTACAAACTCTCTTAATATTTTACCAGCATTTTCATCTTTAAAGACTCCTAATTTTTTTTTATTCATACTTTGATATTCATATACGTTATTTAATGGGTAATCGGATGTATCAAATCGTTCCGGTAAATCGGGCTTAATGTCTTCATAAAAATTGCTAGTAAAAATTTCATAGATTAAACTGTCAGTATCAGTGTATAGTAATTGAATTCTGTTCGGGAACTTACTTAGCATGTAATTATAATGAAAATCATACATAAGGGTTTTAGAAATATCTAATATACAAAAACCTAAGTATATGGGCTTGTTATGAAGGGCTTTGGTTCTTTTTAGTTGAATTGCTACTAAGTTTTCTGAAAATACTGATAAACTATGAAACTCTGGTTTTGCAATAAAATCCTGAGCACCAAGACTTTTACCTCGATTTTCCCAGTGGGTCAACAATTTTACATTCACACGTTTTTCTACATTCTCCATTGTTTTTCCAAAAACAGAATTGTTCATTAATTTATAAAAATCTTTTTCAAAGTCTGTTTTAGCTTGCATTCGTAAATTTGTATTCAAATCTATGTATTGTTTTAACCATAAACTCTGTTTGAATTTTAATACTCTATGAATCTTTTTTAATTTCATACCTAGTTTAATACATTGTTGTAAATTTTTGTAGTGAATTATATACTTAGTTTTGTTATACAAATTAGGGACGAGTTTAATATCTTTAGAATTTCCTATCGTAATTTTTTCAGGACATAAGGGCAAGTCAGAATGTAAGTCGTGAATTTCTGTGGGATACTCTAAATCTACTTCTAAAATAAACCCATATTCTGTATTATTTGATGCATTGTAATCTGTTTCTATACTAACCCACTCAAACCCCCCTGAAGGTAAATATTGTGACATTGCCCACCCGTAAAGATTATTAGCATCAAAGTACATAAGGTATGAAGTATCTTTAGTTTTATCATAATCTTGCATATATAGGTTATTAGCCTTTGCATATCGTTTGCTACATTGAGATATCCCTCCCCTTATACCCTTTGTAATGAATGTTATTTTTTCTATATCTGTAAGTAGTTCTAGTTCAACTTTCGTCATTTTGAGCATTGCATCCCAACTTAAGCCTGGAGCAGTATAATAGTGAGCTGGATCTAAACCGTAGGTTTCTAAACATAACATTCTGAAGTTTTCAAATATGTCAGTTAGTAGTAGTACATCGGTTTTGAGATATAAATTGGAATAATCGGACATATTTTTGCAGTTAAAGTTTTGCCAAACATTTTTAGCATGATTGTAATCGGTATCTGAAATATGCGCATCTGCCAGTGAACTGTAAAATTTTTCTTTGTCAGGAAGAGATGTTACGTTTAAACAGTCATAACATGTCATAAATTCATAAGGATAAATTCCCTTTTTCCTCATAAGATTGAAGTCATCTTTATTAGGAAAGTTAAGTTTTAAAGAAATAAATTCTTCATCGACTAAATTGTTCGCCAATTGACTCAGAGCACATGGTAAAAACTTTATTGAATCTATAAATCTTAACTGAACAATTTTATTATTTATTTTTAAGGTCTTTGAAAATGAAATATATTTTTCCTTTGTTTGTGGTATTATTTCAACTTCTCCATCAACAAAATTAAGAGCGTGAACTATAAAATGTGAATCATAATGACTAAGGTTATGTAAAATGACTGGAATGTAATTTGGAATAATAAACTTAGAATTACATATTTTGTGTACAACGCCTCGAAAATTACCAGTTTGTGGATCATAATTAATATCGTTTTCACCATTTAAACCTGTTTCACATACAAAGCAAGTCTCCGATTTTGAAATTGTAATATAATCATCGTGTGTTAATGATTTAGATGGTACCTCAGTACTATTTTTGGTGCATATCAATTTTAAGTCTGCACATAAACGAGACATAAATTCTTGTGCAGTGTTTGGACCACTATATGTTTCATATTTTGATAACTTTTCATCGTAAGAACATTTTATGTAGTATCCAAAACTATACACTTCATGTTTTTGAATATTATGTGTGTGTGATTTTAATGGATCGTTAGAACATGATTTAATTGGCGTTAGAAATGCTTCAAAATCTGCATATACAACAAATGGTATTTTAAGTTTTTTATTGAACTTATCGAATGTTAACTTATCGCTGGCAACTGCTTGTCCAAACCAATTTTTTGATGACTTTCGAGGATTAGGAAGTTCTGTTTTAATATGAAAGCAGTCATGCTGTTGATGTTCTGTCAATTTAGTTTGACTTGGAAAATGTATTAAACAACCATCACAAATACAAATGGCATGCTCATGATTTGAGATTTGATTACTAACTAAACGTGACATATTTTTTATATAACAATAATGATAATTTGTTCCACTTGAAAGTAATAATAAATTAATATGAATACTCTTACGACTTTTAGTAAAATATAAAGGACCTACGATACTATGACTTTTATTAGTTTTATTAAATTCCAAACCGAAAACGTTGATACTAATATTATTTAACTTTTCCACTTTTGAGATATCGGATAATTTAACTGGAAAAGAGACACCGTCAAACTTCAGTTTATTACAATGCATGCTATAAGATGAAACGCGATCAGGATTTTTATTTACTGGATACAAAGCAGAAAGCAAAGCCCATTTTAAACATAAAAAATCTACGTTTTTAACATTAATAATTGCTCTTTTTACCATAATGTCTCTGGGTAAATCAATATATGACGAACCTCGTAGGGGATTAAATTTGTTAACATTCATGTCTAATGACTTAATAAAATTCAGAGTCCAACCGCTATCTTTTTTTTCAAATGTATTAATTTTATTAATAAAAGTGTCACGTAAAGACGAAAAAAATATATTTAAATCATCGCCTTGAAATATAATGTAATTGCTTGTTTGAAAATCGAAGGAATTGGAAATATTTTTTGTTTGATGAATAAAATCAGCATGCAATACAAAATTTACTTTGAATACGGTATGTTTTAGAATAGATTCTTCAATTAATGATTGAATGTCATTATGAATTGAATTTAAAAATATCTCTGGTGTTTCAAAAGATCCATCACTTTTACTATTTATTTTATACGATATTATTCTCTGTCCGAACGCTGATTCAACAACATAAACGTTTTGCAAATTATCGTGTAATTTTGATGCTTTAGTTTTATGTCGATTACTTTTTAAATGATTTGTAAAATACTTCTTACATACTAAAATTTCACATACATCACAATGTACCTTATCAGATTGTGCAGCAGAAGGATGAGACGAAGTAGAAGCTTCATGTTTTACTCTTTTGGTTTTGTGGGTATTATTTTCGATGTTTTTGGTTCTTTTTCGGGATCCTAGACCTAACTGACTGTAACAATACAATTTAAGAGCTATAAAAATATACAAAACCACATCATAATTATTTTACGTTATACTTCTTTTCTAAAGACCAAAAAAAATTACATATATGTAAAGTTTGTTTATACTTACATTATATTTGTTTCAATCTCACAACAAATTTTCACTAGTTCTTCATCATTGTCATCATTAAACATAATGCTTGACTCTATATCACCACATAACTTATAAAGTTCAGACTCAATTTGATCGTTGGAATCCATTACGGCTAACTTGGAACACATTCGTTAGGTATCTTATGAAATAGTTTCTGGTTGTTAGCTTCTAGTTATTTATATGCCTAATGCTGTGGGTGGGGGCGCGATACTTCTAGTTAATGTTATCTCTTCTTTTGCTTTTACTTAAATAAATTTTTATAAGATGAGTCACGGTGGGGGCGTTACATTCCTTGGAGTTTGTCCTCGATAAAATATTTTGAACAATTGTGCTTCCCGGCGAGTGTCTTTGTAATGTTGTAGATGATGTCCCGCGTACTTTGATAACGTTTATCATCTTCTGTTTGCACATAATATTTTACTCGAGCATCGGAGTATTTCCAATAATTAATAGGTTCGATGTTGCGTATTTTATTCATATCATAGACATCGATTTTTATGAGATGAGTAGCGGTGAGAGCGTCATCTTCCTTGGAGGAAATATAAGAGACTCCGTCGTCACGTGCTGCTGATACATATGAAGATTGTACTCCGAGTTTTTTCTTCTTTTTGGGCTTCTCAAAGAACATGTCTATGTCGTTTATTCTTTTGATATTATTGTTTTTCTTCATATTAACAACTAATGAATCGTCAGGTTCCTCGGGCGTGTCCGGAAAATAGTAGCTTTTGAATGTGTCTTGCTGAAAGAGAACATAATACTTTATTATTAGGTTATCGAGAGCTGGTTCATTATACATGGACAATTAATGCAAAAAATATGGAAATACATACAGATATCACATAGGAAATGAAAAGATGTTACTAGATAATTAGCAAATCATAAAAATGAGAACAACAATAGTATGAAAAAAAAAAACCGAAACACCTACAGATATCGCGGGCATGAATATGTACATACATGTCTAGAACGTGTGCACACAGGAAATTAAAAGTTTTCAACAGATAATTAAGAAATTAAGAAAATACTCACATCCATTATATAGTAGACTCGTGTCACTTTCACTGTTACAATGATGTCCCTTGAGGCATGCTAGCTAAATTTATATGGAAGGAGCGGAATGTTGGGGCGGAAACATTAGCAGATATCCTTATCTGTATTGTGAATAAAGGAACGGAATGCATCGATCATTAAGGCAAGCGATAAAAAAAGAATGTAGAGATAGCGTTGAGTGCTTTGTAATCCGTGAGTGAGTCAACAAAATCGCGAATGTGATAATAAAGGCAGAAATAAAATTAATTGGCGACCCGCGAATAGATTAATCGAACTGGGATTCACCGGCTACTAGTGGCGAATAAACTTTATGCGTGCTTTAATTAATAAATCCGCGGTTTGATTGATTGACACATAATAAAACCGCGAATCGTTTAATTGAAGCGCGAATGAAGTTAATTTGTCGAATAAAGTAAATTCGCGGCCGTGAATTGGTTTATCGAACCGCGAATTATGCGCGTTTTAATTAATTAATCCGCGGTTTTATTGATTGATTCGTAATAATCAATCGTAATCGTAAATCGTGAATAAAGTTAATTGATCCGCGGATAAAGCTAAGTCTCGCATGAATAAGAGAAGAAATACATTTTTTTAAATGTAAATGCCCATTATCGATGAGATATGAAATTTCATTCACATTCAAATGCAAAAAAGTTTGTATGGATTTAGTTTTGTGAGAAATCTAAAGAACTTCTTACTTTTTATCACTTACCTAATTTCTTAGCCAAGTCTTCTTTCTTTTAATGAAATGAAAGGCTTCTTCACTTTTAATGCTGTCTCTATTCAGTTTAATTTTACAATCTTTCACTTAAGTTACAATGTTTGTATTTACGTTCGGATCAACTGTTGCAAGATGAGTAAAAGAACTTCTTCCTACTGTAGGAACTTCAAATTTTAGATAGGTATTACTTTAGTAAATGATAATTATTACTTTAGTCAATGATGATGCGATTTAATGACCAGCATGTTTTGATATACCGCTCGGGAGCCAATCAAGGAAACTCCTCAACGATTAACAGAACAGTGCAAACACTAAAATATTAGACTAGCTGTTTCCCGCGAATTGGCACGCGTGGAAGTAAGTACCTACTTTTGATAGATTTTTAAACAAACTTTCCCGAGTTTTGCCCCTTAGGGGTGGAATGTGATAAAATCCGTTCTTGGTGAACGTTTACTAACTGAACTACCTCCTGCCAAATTTAATCTTTCTATGGTAAGCGGTTTTCGATGTGTCGCGATGAGTGAATGACCTTCCGCTTTTATGTATTTAAGGATTATAAAGGCGTGTTTCAGTTTTAGAAAATAATAACTTGGTACACGATCAATCATCTTAGACAGCTGGTGCCTTTTCTTTCAATTATATCAGTCACGTTATCTTTGGCCTTTTAAGTATCTTCTCTTAAAGTGCTTAGTACCATTGCTCCCTTTCATTGATAAACAGAAAATACAGTTCCAATCGTACTTTAAAGCTCTCGCTCAAATATTCTTTGTCTTACTTTGGCATACACGAAATGTATTAGTGTAAGATAACAAACTTTAGTGAATGTGGTTTGCATATTAACAGGTTTGAAATATTTATGAAAAAGAGTCTTAAACTTTATCAACGAGGAGTGACACCGGCCGAGTTAATAAGATATCACATTAAGACAATTAGAACCTTGATGCAAGGACTGCGAGTGCCCGCGAAGCAGACATGACTGAGCTGGAAGATTTAATCAGAGATGTTAACTGATATCTTAATGAAATGGATGTAATAACTCTTAATTATAATGCAGCATACTAAAGACTAGTACGTGACATTAATATTCTTAAATTAGTTACTTAATATTTTTTGTAATCAAAGAATGATTTTGTAACTGTTATCTTAGATGTCATTAAATTTGTTATCATGATAACTGCTCAGTGAATTCAAAATATTTTATTTTGAAACTGAATGCAGGTTTAATATTTTATTATATCTGCTTGTTACTGATCCTGCGATGCGTCGGGAATCGATTTGGATTCTTGCCTAGGGAGGATAGATAAAATGTTTGTTTTTTTTTCTAGGGAACTCTAGGCCAGGAGAGTGCAAGCGTTTTTAAAGTCTAACTTAATAATATTAAATCGAATTTTTCGTATGTTTTGATATTATTTTATTGAATTATTGCAATAGTAAGCATCTGCTTTCTGCTATTTAGTAGTCAACGTAAATTGGAAACGATGTACGTCGCGCAAAACGCCAGTTCTACCCGTAGCGCGTTACTGACTGCACGTACGGACGGTTTCTCTTTTGGTGGTTTGTTTGCCGCCGTTTGGGCCAACAGTTTGAGCCAACATTTGCGTAACAATGTTTATTGACAGAGTGTTGTGTTGTGGATTTACCTCATGGTGTGTTACGAGCTAGTGCACGGAACGCCAATGTTTGTGGACGGACGAGGTTAGTATTGGCGCAAAGGTTACAGTTAAGTGGGAAGTTGCAAAAATGCCCGGTCTGCACACTGCGATTAATTGACACAGTGACATTTTGTATATTTATGTAATGAATTAAGAATTCTGAGAGAAAAGTTTATATATTAATTTAATAAAATCCTCTCGGATTGGCTACGTGATAAAAATTATAATATCTTAATGTAGGTATTATAATCATTTGCAAAATTTAAAGCATTTGTTGTGTTTTATGGCGGTTCATATTTATTAGAGCTTGAGATTTACATTAAAGCTTGAATATAATGTTATAATATATTTATTGGTTCCATAGTTACATAAATTTCACTACCTATAGATTAGCTTTGGAAATAATTAAATTAAATTTGTGCACGAAATTCTGTAAAATGTTATTCCGTATTACATTTACAAGGATGCTTTAAAACTCTTTGTTGACTCTATATTTTTATACTTTACTTAATATTTATATTTAAACAGGGCAAACCATTAATTGAGTTTATTGGAGATTACCATATCAGGTACATTATTTTTTTGATTAAATTAATAGTTAACTAGGGCGTTGCCAATAAAGTTTGCCAAATGATTTTACTGAAGTGTTTATGACTAGCTTGTAGAAGTAAAGTATAAGCCTTTAGTAGGTAATTATTTACTTCTACACAACTTCTTGTTAATAATAAATCAAAATTGGAGACCATGATGTTTTTTTCTGTTATTCTGATATTGTAATCTTGCTAAAGTGGACATTATCGTCGAGTTGCTAATGCACCCACCTTTATTGCGGTAGAAGTAAAAAGGGCCTCTGTTAGTTTTTTTAATGATTTTCAATGTAGATAAATTCAATCGATCAAGAGGTATTTTTTTATGGAATTAAGATAGCAAACGAGCATGCAGCACCACCCTTCCGCTGGCGCTGCCGCCCATAACAACTGTGACCGACCTAGAACTAGACTCAAAGGGACTAGGATGGTTAGTCCAGTTAGTTATTGTTAGAATGAGTCTCGTTCTAATTTGGTCACAGATGCGTTGCTACCCCTGAGGACTGAGATGGTCGCCTCTAAAAAAGTGTAGTAACCGGCTTCACACCTTCCCATCCGGACCACAATTGTTCTTAAAACAATTATTACACGGTAGGAATGGTACTAAGTACCGTGGCGGGCGGTGGTACTTCCCCGGGTGAGCTCTAGGCCCCTACCACCTCCATAAGCCAGCCTTTGCAATGTGATCTTTGTAGCATTTCCAATTGTTGGGTTTTGTATGATCCTACATAATATATAGGGTAAAATACTATAGGTACAAGGTACTTGTGCTAAATAGGTACAAGAAAAGTAATACAATAAAAGAACAATTAAAACAACCTTATTAAAATATAAAAGTTACCTAATAAAATTTAAAGAATTCTCAACATTCTCCTTACACAATTCCTCGCTATTAACATATAACATAGCTAAGAAAAAGACTAGTGGTTTGAAAGAATCATGAAACGTTGAAGAGATAGCGGCATAATTATTCCATCTCTGCATTAATTTCTGGCTTCGTCTGGCCTTCGCATCAGAGAACAATCATTCATCCATACGTAGGGTTACCATCTCAAAATTTGTAAAGGATATTATAAAAAAGTCCGGACATTTTTAATAAGATTTCTTTAAATGAATAAAATGTTTTTGAGATGAAACTGATTTTTGATGGAAAAAGATGCTAGGTTATCGGCATTTAATTACAATTTTTTTTATTTTTGAAATAAAACTGATTTTTGATGGAAAAAGTTGTAAGCCTATCGATATTTTATTATAAAGTTTTTCGATTGTTATTGGACAAAAAAAAACAACCAGATAGATTCAAAGCTCAAATAGGAAACCAAAAGTTTAGACATGTCTCGATAGGCGGTAACCCTAACGATAGGGCTTTACTTGAAAGTCTCTGCCCGACCTTGCCCTTACAATTTACTCCGTTCTCGCGCTTTTAGTTGGTAGTATTACTAAAACACTTCGTTAGTATATTGTATAAACAACATCTTAAACAATTAAAGATTTCATGCCTTTTAGCCATTCGCCATCAAGTTGCGAACACCGCTTACTTGCTGATAGGTGTTTTCATGTCAAACAGCTATTGCAGTACGAGTTTTAACATACTAAGTCCTATTATGTTCGTAAATTGAAGGTTTTTTTTTTATAAATTTAATGGACATTAAGCCTGACGTTCTAGTCACACGATATGCTACACAAAGGCTTTTTATTATAAATGGTTAATACGAATGTGGATTTCGTGGGTTCTGATAGACGTAATATAAAAATATTTTTACGGTTTATCGGCGGGAATAACAGAAGCAATATTGTTGCTGCCAATATACATACCATGCATTGTAACCATTATTATTAAGAGACGCCTTTTACTAGATTGTGGTTATTGAATAAATCAGTCTTGAATCTGTAAATGCCGATTAAACTAATTAAACTCTTCTATTTTCGTTTGAATAACAAAATAGGACCAAATTTGTCTGGAGTCCAATTAGAGAGAAGAAGGAGCAAAGGGGACGTGCAGTTCATCTAGCGTTAAGTGGCTATTGCATTCATGAACTTACCAATCCAATTGTAGCTATTTAACAAGTAGGTACTTATGATATGGAACTAACAAGGCGAGCTTAGCTTTGCCGTGACCACGATCAAACTAAATACCTGTGCACTAAAGGCATACGGCGAAAATCCGTGGCATAGTCAAATGTGTTGTTTAATTCTGTCTTTTAAATAATAATGTATTTTACAAACGTGATGTATTTTGTGTTTTAATCGATTAGAAAGTATTAAAGAATTGCATGTTGACACTTATTTAATAAAATAAAATAAATGTTAAACGTGTTTTCAGTAACGTTACGCAAGTCGCAGTTCCAGTAAATGGTATCTCTCTGCTCAGCATGGTGAGACATCTAACTATTCTGCCTCTCTTATAAAAAACCTGTACCTTCATAGCAGTATTTGGCCCCAAGGCCCCAACATTGCCCTTACTTGACCGGGAGGTTGTTTGAATCGTCCTTCTTTATGATATAAACAGCATAATTTCTACAAGTAACGAGTGTTTTGCCTACAAACTAACAATTAAATTAAAATCATTAGACTCCGATTTAATACGTGTAGGTTAGTCAGTGTGTCATAAAATTTTTCCCGCGTAAATCTCGATCCCGCGAGAAGTCAGGAACAAAAAGTAGCCTATACAATGCTACATACGAGTAACCTCCTCTATCTCCCAGTGAAAGTCCCATTAAAATTTAACCCTACTATTTCGCGCATAGGAGTTTTTCCCACGTGAATCCGATTCCCGCGGAATTCCGGGATATAAAGTAACCTATGTGTTGCTTCAGAACCTCCTCTATCTCCCAATGAAAGTTCCATAAAAATTTAAGCCCGCGACTTGGCGCATAGGAGTTTTTCCCGCGTGAATCCTGATCCCGCGGGAATTTCGGGATAAAAAATAGCCTAAATGTTGCTTAGGAGTCTCCGCTATTTTCCAGTGAAAGTCCCATAAAAATCCGTTTAGTCGATCCGGAGATAAGCGCGCGCAAAGAGACAAACAGACAAACTTTTTTTTTTTAATAAAAATTTGTTAGATTCATGTTCTATTACTGTTTCTTAACCCCCTTTATATTTTGTTTTGTGAATTTCGTAAAAAAGCAGACACGACTTTTCTACGCTCATAATATATAGATAACGAATACGAGTACAGTATTCACAAACATGACTTCAGTGCAATCAACAATACAACAAAGCCTTTGTCAAAATCGACGCATATGTACGTACCTAAAGCTTTTTCCGCTCGCGTAGGACCATTTCGTAGCGGATTGAAATGAAGTATTGTTTGTGAATACGAGGTATAGTTTCTTGATTTAAAAAACGATGGCATGTGTTATCTTTATACCATTGGAGAGCTGCCAACACCTACAAAGTACCTGTTAGGTCGTCACAGGTGCCGAGGTCATAATATCATCGATAACTATGCGACGCATTCAATAGGAATGGATTGGGCAAGTAACTTTATAGTTACTGTTCTACTTGGCTTACATACTCGTTCTCATACTGACCACTAGGTTGCATGTCGGTTTCCGCGTATAGGTAACAAACACGCTGCACAACGGTGTTTGTACCAGTAACGGACACCCAGTAACACTTCAAGACTACGATAACCTCACAATGTTTTAAATAGAACAGTTTTGTTGCGTGCAACAATCCTGGAAAGATGTCTTTGATATTTTCTGAATTTTAATTATTATTTGATATTAGATAAAATTAGCTTAATTTCTTTATCTCCTTATAGTAATATGATTGACTTTTTTCCATGTGTATCTCATTTGAATGCTGGCGAATTGCAATAAAATCTATTTAGTTTACACCTATTACAGTGTATGATTATTTCCAGAGGGGTTTAATGTAAATAATTATTTATGTGCGTAACAGGTGTGTTGTCCATCATTAGCGCAAGCACCTTAATTGTGAATTCGTTCGCTACTATTCGCATTTTTTGCTCGGACGAGAAACGCTAAATGATTGCATCAATGACTAGAATAGCTTACGTTTCCGAGTACTGTGTTTATTGTAACTTATAAATAATTAATTAGACTGGAATATAACGTTGTTGAATAAGTTGCTAGTATTATTGTAATTTTATTTTAGTTTATTAACTGTACGTTTTATTAACTGGATAGTTTAATAATTTTTTGAATCCCAAATTTTGCCTTAAAATGTATGGGATTTGTAATAGTAAAAATTTGGTAACAGTAAAATTTGCGTATAGGTATTTTTTGCATACGTTTTATTTTGAAGGAATATAATTTTTGGAACACAGTAAGTTTCCAGATCTAGTATCCCCATGGGGCCACTGTGGCCGTAACACAGTAAATACAATAACACAGTAATTACATATTGAACACAATAACTTCAATAAAATTTAAAAGTAGGTACATACCTATTTGACTTCACACTTGAAACAGAAATAAAATTATAACTTATTTAACATTTAAAACTTCTGCTTTTTCTTGCCTAATCTTTAATGTAATATTGTTTTATAATAAGGCTAAAATTGACATAAATAAACAATTCAACTTTTACTTTTAATGAATAAAAAACAAATTATAATATTCAAACGAACCGATGTAGTTTTCGATTCTTCCACTTTAAAAATATCTTACGTAATTCATTTATGGCTACATGCTATAAATGCGGTTGTTGTGATCTTTAAATGGGATTCAAAAGTTGTAAAACGCAATTAATTAGGAGTGGTGTAGACAGGAAATTCGGCCCGCCTGTCGTAAAACAACTGTATAAAGTAAAATTATGTTTATTAAGTGGTCTTAATTGATAGCTTTAAATATACATAGCGGATGCCTGAAAAGCAACTATCGTCAGGCAATCGATGAATTTTAAATAAAAATACATTATTTTTTACAGGCGTAAATATTGGTATTCGCGAAAGCTTAGTTCAGTTAATTTAGTTTAGTTAATTTTTAAGTTTGAAAATTTGAAATTTTGTAATTTTGTAAAATAAAAATATGCTTACCTATATTATCCATATGTAACATTGATACCATACCAATTCGGGCCCACATTGGAAGATTAACGATTGTCTAAAATTAATAGCCAACACTTAATATGATACTTACTACGAAATCAAGGAACATTTGAAAGAAGAGCTGTGTAATGAAATGCTATAGTTTTATTTAAAAACAATTTTAGCTTAAAGATTATTAAATAGATTAACGTCTATTCTCCATTCCCTAGCTCTAGCTTTGTGCTCTACCTATAGCTGCAAACATAATTATTAGTTCTTGGATTTGGGCTGTTTCTAAAGGTTAATGCTCTTAGGCAAGTTTGATCTTTTGTAGCTAGACCTAGGGCAAAATGTGGGCATACCGAGTAAATGTCATGCTTCAAGGCCATAAAATATAGCGATGTTCGCAAAAGCCTTGAATATAATAGACGGATTCTCAGCATAAACAATAACTCCGTATCGAGTTTCCATATAGGTATACTCGTACCTACTAGGTTCACTAAGTTGGGCGCTTTTGTCATATTTTCTGCTGAATAAATTTTAGTTTTATATTCACAAGATAACGAATAAGTAGTACCAGATCAATAGAACATCCTCCAATCCGCAATTGATCAGCGTGGTGGAGTATGTTCCAGGCCTCCTCAACAAATGAGGAGGGACTAATGCATAGTAATAGACCATTAAGATCCAGTTATTTAAGTTCCTGACCTATAAAACATCTTCAATAAAATCATTCTATCAATCGTCTTTGGACAAGTTAGTTGTTAAAGTAATTACAACGCTTTAATGTCTTGACGTTTTGTTAGTTGTAAGATATCTGATTAAAGGGTTACAGATAGATATAACTAGTAAATCCGCCCTCGCTTCGCTTCGGGAAACCAGTACCTTCACAAATCTCTATAAATTTTAACAAATTATGTTATTCCGATGTCTAAGCTATATTACTGCAAAGTTTCATGAAAATCCGTTCAGTAGTTTTTGCGTGAAAGAGCAACAAACACACACACACATACATCCTTACAAACTTTCGCATTTATAATATTAGTAGGATTAGTAGGGTTATTCCGGTATGATCCACACTACAAGATCCATGATAGGTATTTTGTCCGGTTAGATCCATTGTAATTTGACCATTCCGGATCGATCCATTTCCTGTTTATAATGGGTAAGTACAGTCAAACAAAAAACAGTTGATGAAATAAAAATATGTACTTTTTATTCGTATAAGAATCATCACATACTTATGTTACGCTACCTAAGTCATTTGAAATCATCTTTTCATAGTTATGTTAAATTATATTTAGTCCTTGGATTTGGATAAATCTAAATAATAAAAACAACAATTTGTAAGAGACTAAAGATTAATGAAATTATGAAAATAAAATTTAAAACACAATTTTAAAATTGTCATAGTATTCACAATCACATTGAGTTATATTTGCTCCTTGGATTTGGAAAAATCTTAATTAAGCATGAAAGAAACAATTAAATTTGTAAATAAGTGACTGAAGATAATTATTCAAATAACAAAAAAACTAAAATTACAATGTCAAATTATCACAGTAAAACAATCATACTGATTTATGCTTGGTCCTTAGATTAATAAATAATAAAAAAATATTTAGATATTTAACCACAGATAAATCATATTATTATAAAAATAAACCTTAAAATACAACATCAAATTATGACAACAATAACAATAATACTGATTTATGTTTGGCCCTTAAATCAATGAATAATAAAAACAATTTTTAGATCACTAACCAAAGTTAAATCATAATATTATAAAAATAAAACTAAAAAATTACAATGTATAATTATCACAGTTATAATCACACTGATTTGTTAAAATTAGTACACACCTAAGTAATATAAAACAATTTTTAGATTTTTTTAATAATCAAATAAAATAAATCAAATCATTATAAAACAAAAATTAAACTTAACTTAGTAAGAAACACACACACAAGCTTTTTACAGCCTCAATTTTTCTAGGCAGTGGCCAACTGTAATACTTCCACTCAAAAGTTGATCAGTAACATATTATTTGTACCACTTATCGATACCGATGAATTTTAAGAGCCGTCGCTTTGCATTAGGCGGTTTTAAATTGAGTTATATTCACAAACTGCAATTTTGCGTCTTCCTTCAAAGCGCTTATTAGCATATATAAATTTGGACTTTTGGGTATAATACTATTTATTTTTTTATGCTAGGCTTTTGCGACATTCGTGGTGCGATGGCGTTCACCGTGGACACACCAAGTGTCGACGAATCTTTCGTCCTCCAACCATTGTGTCACCATGTAATCGTTGAATTTGTTAATTTCTTCCGACTCGGGACTATCTTCCATTATATAGCACCAGCCGTCAGATATGTACCCTCTTGGTAATAATGGTAATAATGCCGATAAGGCTATATGTTTTCGACATCTTTTATTTTTCGTTAAGTTCAGCGATTTGGCTTTTTTCCATATGTTATGGGTAAAATGAAAGTAACAGCCTTGTACTTTTACTGAAGGGAAGATATTTTTTATGGCGTTCATCGCCGCTTTCTCAAAATCCGTTATGAACTGCAATGGCTCCCATTCTGGGATATTTTCCTTTATTAATTGAAATAATTTACTGTAGATTTCTTCATCTTTTTTGTTCATTAAAGCATATATAAAAGGAACTATTTGTGTGTGCTCTTCATCACTCCCGAGGTCACCATGTATGGTATACAGTTGGACAAATGGTGTCGGACAGCATTTAAAAGTCCCATCGCTTAAGTAACATTTTGTAAGTCGTATATATTTCATAATTTTTTTATCGGCAAAAATAATTATCCGAAAATTTGAAGTTTTCTCATAGTAGTCGCATAAAACAAATTCTATGAACTGTTTTGGAATTTCCATTTCTTGAGCAAGTTTGCACTGTATTTTTGATATACTAGCTTCTTTATTTCTGACATCATACAGCGCACTTTTTATTTGTGAGAAAGACGGAAGTTTCTTTATCAAATCTAAGCCAGCGTCGCTAAATTCCGATTTTACTTTGTTATAGATGTTTGGAATTGGAGAAAAACAAGATGATAACACTTTTTCTCGGCAACCGTGTATTGTTTTTGCTATAACGTTATCAATTTCATTAGGTTCGCATTGATGACATTTCTCTTTACAAATGTCGTTTCCCTTGATGTTAAGAGACCCCGAACACTTCTTTCGCCAGTTTACACATCTCCACTGACTCCATCCGTTTTTATATTGTACCTTCTTGGTGTACTGATGACCAGCTCTTAATAACACTACACCACCCTTTCTATTTATGTATGTTAAATTATTAGGTTGGCTAGAAGTTGAAGGCAGACTGTGATCTTCAGACATTCTAAAAAAACGAAATAAAAGGGTGAATATTCGTAATATCGTATGTAAATTTACAGCACAAAATCTTTATACCTATTTATAACTCTATTAAAGTACGATTTATTGCACATCTTCTGTAAAGTTTTGCGAAATTAAAACAATAAAAATTACATTTACATTGTTTTTTTGTCAAAATACCTTTAATATTTAAATTTTCAACAACATTTAAAATTCCAAGATAATCATTATAAAACGTCGAAGATCCCATTACATATAGGTATATAGTTTAATATAGCTTATCTATACACACTTACTTTTACAAACAGCTTTCACTTCACTTTGTTCATCTATTTATTGTAAAAGTATGTATAAGGAACCAACACTTCACCTTGACTTTACTTCACTTCGTCAACTCAATACAAAATTAAGATAGAGACTAAGACCGTGTCATTGTCGTTAAAACTCATTTATCACGTAAGAACACAACGTCCCAAACTAAACTCATCACTGATTGGTTACCGTGGTTTTAAAAGACCCACCCATCTGGACCCTTTTTTTACAGGTAAAAATATTACAAAAACTTCGAATTGCTTCCAAACCCTTGCCGAACCGATAACAAGTGTTTTATTGTTTTGTTCATTGCATGCCAAACTCACAATTTTTATCAGTAAAATCTTTAAAGGATTATTATTTCACTTAGTTTACAAATATTAAATCTTGAAATGTTCTTTATAAATACTAACAAACGAACTTACGATAAATAATATATATTTTGCAAACAACTAATAAAACCTGTATGCATATTTCTTGCTGACTGTACTAAAATGTGATAACAGATAGTCAATGGACCAGACCGGAATAGAAAATAATTTAAAATATTATGATCCACGTAGGTATTACTCGTTAGGTATCAAACCGGAATAAAAAATAATTAAAAGTATATCGATCCACTCTCGGGATCTATTTTCAAGTATCAAACCGGAATAACCCGATTAGTAGGAAGTAGGATGAAACGCACGTAAGTGCAATGTGTGTAAATTCGGGTCAAATGTTGATGACAAATGGTGTAGTAGAAAAACTTCTTCTTACTTTAAGTACTTAAATTTTTTCATGTTACTTCAGTTCTGATGACAGTGTAATTTTATGACAAGCATGACCGGATGTTACGCTCGGGATTGGCCAGACAGGGGACTTCTCAGCATTAATAGCACAGCCAGAAATTAGTTTGCATTTATAATTCACTTAGAATTGTAAAAGTATATAGTTTTTTGAAAATACCTCTTAGTTATCTCAACAACCCGTTTCCTTTAAACTACGATGATCTGTATAAATCTATTGTGATGTAGCAACTTCATTAAACACTTATACATTGAAGCTAAATCTATGGAAACACTATTCATAGTGAGCATGCCTGTTATCTTCGATGGCTTTCCGTTCTAGTTTATCCAATCGTGACAGTTTCTTGTGACCTGTTTCCAGGTACCTACCACCAGATTGATCAGTGTAACACATGAAGCACATAAGATATTATATATAAGTATATGATTGTTGGAAATGTCGGCTTATAGTTACCATACAGGTAATTTAAAGACGCGAAATAAGGGCTCTATGCCTCTATATCGACTTTACATTACGTTACAACAATTATATAAATTATTATTTAAATAACATTATTATCAGTGTATAATTAAGACAATTAAAAGCGATATAGGTACCTGATTGTCTTTGCCGATATATCTGTAAAGTCTTGGCATTTTAGTTTAACATACATAAATGTCACATGACAGTCGTCCCTCGACGTCTTTGAAGATAATATTCGAGACAGGATATTTACCGGACTGCTAACCTTATAAATATCTACGTTCCCTCCGTATGACCTAGTGCTTCTTTATACTATAAGAATATATTTCTAATCTAATTTTAAATACGTCTTAGTGAAATGCGAGATGTTTGTTCAATTGAACGCAAGTGCTTTCTCCTATTATCACTACTTACCAAAGTAGTTACGATTGATGTTCTTTGTTGTTTCTCAAGTATTATTATGTCTTTGGGCAAACATCGTGAGTGCTGTTTCTATGAATCCTAACTCTGTTATTAGATAACAAAACATGAAGCTATTCTGACAAAAACAACGTGAATCTTCTACAAACTTTTTTTTCTTAACTACTTAAATCTATATTTCACCGCGAACTAACATTAATTACACTATTCGTCACCCTATTTAGGTAACAAGCTAGGTTATAAATACGTTAAAATCAGATTGATGAGATCTCGTGAAAATTATATGCCTTTGTGAACGGCTCAATCCACTTCGTCCTTTCTTATATTCCGAGAAACCGTTGGACATGTGTGCTTTTATGGACTTTTGTTATTGCAAACGATGACAGTTTTATTATACAGGAGGTAACCGCGAATATGAATCACTAATTTCGTCATTAGACAGTTTAGGGTTATTGTTCTTGTTTTAAATCGGTCTCTCTTAGGGTTAGCGTGCACTTCATATTATCTAAACGATGTTCTATACTTATCTGGCCGTTTCGTTTCAAGTCGGCATTGAAAATTATAACATCCTGAATGAAATGGGTAACATTATTTCTATTTCAAACTAAATCGAAATTTTATTACCTTGCAAAGATGTCATGGAGTTGATATAGTTTTACAATATTTGCAAATATTGCGGTGTATTTTTTGGTGTATTTGCGGTACCTATTTGTAGTGATATATCGCGTTATAATTTTTTTATCCTTATAATTAGAATTATGTATAAGGATAAAAAAATTATCCTTATAATTCTAATTAAAAGGATAATTTTTTTTCGTCGTGTTTGTTTTGTGCAAGTTTCTACAAATGTTCCAAACTGCAGCTGGCAATAATTTTGTTTGCGCTTCTAACTATAATAGCCGTTGCCCGGACATTTGGCACGTGATAAGGGCTGCGGAAATCCAATCTTACAAAACTATAACTTTAAATCGCACCTGTCGCTCGCTTATTCTTTACTGGCAATATACCTAAATCATCGCCTGTTAATTTATTATATATAGAATTGTTTTAATGGTGTCCGAGTATAATAAATAAAGAAAAGATCGTTATAAATGCAAGGCTTATTAGTAGGTACATTTATTACAGTGACAAATTTATCGCATCGTGCATATGTGGAGGGTAGATATTATTGTTACTACGAAAAAAGATATGTATGGGCGACTTATCATCAGTGTTCGTTTGTTGACTATTTCCGTGAAAAATATTTGACTGATCTCATATTATCCTGAAGTTATACCATTTAAAATCCCGCCTCTCCTGCTTTCCACGAATAAACCATTATCAGTGACAACTAAATAGGAACAACGTAAGTAACACATAAACATTTATAATGGATCATATCGAGTCGAAACGCTTTCATCACTATTAAATAACACTCAAAAGAGTACAAAGCAGGAAGACGAAATCATTGCCACGACTACAATGATGATAAATATTCGTGAAGTCGTAGAGATGACCCTTGTAGGGCGGGCGGCCAAGCGGCCCCCTGACATACATACAAACACAACTAAATTTAGATTTGTGATTCTCACTACACGCTAGACTCAAACGAATGGATTATAGTATTAATAGCGCAGTTACGTGTCAGAAATAGCGGTGTAAATGAACGATTGCGATTCATTTATAGTCCGTATGTAGCAACGTCACTACTAAATATAAAACTGCAAAGACTGCAATGATACGTTTAAATGTAACAATTTACATCAATTTTTACTCGATTACCAATTTAATCGATTCATAGTTTTTTACTTAGATACTCGCGTATTTTATTAAGTAGGTACATATTATGTAGGTGGGGTATAATAACAGTGGTGGGTGACGGTGATATTTTACCATCAGGTGACCCGTTTGCAAAAACGTATTCGCTCGTTATTAAAATTGCATTACATAACACTATTTAAAACATTTTATGTCTTAAACAATTATGCAAATTTGTTTATAAATGTATGCACACATTAATCTATTCCTATCGCCATTTAAAGTTTTAAACACGTAGCGAAATTACCTTGCCTCGACTATCTTACACAATTTCCTGATAACATACAAAAGCGATCTCAATACGCAGCGTATGCAATCCACCTGACATCGATTCAAACCAGTCGTATTTACCCTTACAGCTTAATTTATGTTCATGTTAGTGTGTTATACCACTTTTTATTACATCCATACTCATATAATATTATAAATACGAAAGTAATACTGTCTCTTTGTCTGCTTTTCACACGTAATCGACTGAACCGATTTACCTATATAATATGAAGGTTGGTATGGAGATAGTTGGAAACAATGAAAACTACATGGAAGGAAGTAGGCCTTTATTTTTATGCCGATAATTTTAGCGGTAGTTGTTGTGTAATTTAAGGCAGTTTTGATAAAGCATTATTGATTTTGTATGAATTGCGTAAAGGTAAAGCTGGCGGAAATTTAAGAAAATAATATAAAAGCCTTAAAAACCAAGCAGGTATGTATTTATGTGAGTAAATATTATTCGTTTCCTGACCATCGGTATAATTATATTTCGCGTTTTCTTCGAATAGGAAGCGAGCGTTGATTTTTGTGTCAATACGTGACTTAAATAAAGGTTACTCGTAATATTTTTGGAGACTACTTTGATGGGCACTGAAATTTAGGTCGTATAAACAAACGTAAATTATATAGCTTTTTGTAACTTTGCGCGATTGAAAACATTTCTGTTATAAGATCTAAATTGTATGAAAAAATCTTTACAGAAGACGATTACAAGTAGATATAGTGAGAACCAATTGATCTAAATTTGAAGTTTGATCAACAATTCATGGCATGTCCGTCACAGACCCGTTACCCTACTCACAAAGTAGAATTCTAACACAACACGATGGTTCTGTGGTAAAGACGTTCAAGTCATTAAGCCATTGTCGTGTTATTCTACTATTACCTACATCTAATTTGCAACATCATCTTACAACCCGCTGCTTGAACCACTTGTCTTAACCATAATGGTATTGTCTTAGAATGTCGTCTTTATATTAAACTAGCGACCCGCCCCGGCTTCGCACGGGTGCAATAACTATTTAATGGCTGTTATTATACATATAAACCTTCCTCTTGAATCACTCTATTAAAAAAAACCGCATCAAAATCCGTTGCGTAGTTTTAAAGATTTAAGGACACAAAGGGACAGAGAAAGCGACTTTGCTTTATACTATGTAGTGAAGCCGACAAGGAGGTACATAGGTAACAGGATAGTTAGTGTTTATCGTAGTGAGCGGGAACACTAAATGTATCACCAACACGTTGCCGAACAAGGAGTAGGCTACTTTGTTCTTTAATTGGTTTTCAGATGCTTTAACTGAATGAATTCAGGACATTACCAGCCAAAACTACGTTTACTTAACAAACATAAGTGTATAAATTCACGTGTATAGACTAATTAATGTCCTAACCTAACCTAACATAAAGCTTTAAACAGTATAAGATATGAGTTTATTATAGATGGCTAATAATTATAATTATTTCTTGTGGGCTTCTGTATGCGTAGGTACCTAATTAAGGGCGCTTTTAGTGTCATGCGGATTTGGTCACGCACGCGGGATTGCTCCGCTGCGGGATGACGCCCCGCACAGCGTCCCGCATCCCGCGTGCGTGTTTCACGCTTTACAGTAAATTCTATATGAAATTGTTCTTTGCGGGTGCTACGCATGCGGAGCAATCCCGCGTGCGTGAGCAAATCCGCATGACACTAAAAGCGCCCTAAGTTACAAAATCACAGTGCAGTGCAAAACTTTTGAAGTGAATTTACGAGTAAGCAGATGACGTGAATCGGACCGATAATATCGAAACACAATAATACTTGACTTAAAGATGCTCAAATCATGAATTTTGATTTAAAGCTGTACCTCTTGTTTATCAATCACACGGATCACACCTAGTTATGATAAGGGATACGAATGATTTTACTATTAGAAAATAAGCGTAGCGTAGGCGCGAAATTTTTTATGGTTTGGCTTGTCTATAGGGCTGTCTACTGCGATTAGTATAAAATGTTCGTTTTGAAGTATGTTGTACTTTTCACCGTAATCATACTGAAGTACGTGAAAATGATTGTTTTACAAAATATTACTTATAGTTTGACTAAGACTACACTACACTTTAGTAGTTTGGTACCTACTGAGTAAAATCTCTTAAAGATTATTGATAACACAAATCTTCGCCAAAAGCCGCCGAATATTATAGTCGACTAGCTTTTGCCAGCGGCTTCGCCCGCGTGAATTTCGTTTAAACTTCACCCCTTTATTTCACCCACTTAAGTGTCATAAACGTAAGAGTAGATAAAATATAGGTATACTTAATCAGAAAGCTTCGAACTGCTAAGCTATCGGGAGTTACACGTGTTATTGTGAGTCAACCATAAAAGATAGACATATTATTATGCTGTCGTGGAATATTTTTTATATAATTTTAAGGAGAACATTTCCGTCATACATGATTTCTGTGTAGCTTTAACCATTAAGGTTGCACACGCGACGGAAGCTTAAAAAATGGAGTAACTTCTCCCGTTTCCCCAACATTTCCCTTCACTGCTCTGCTCCTATTGATTGTAGCGTGATGAAAAGTATACTATAACCAGCGCGGGAGTATGAAAAATAATTATACCAAGTTTCGTTAAAATCCGTCGAGTACTTTTTGTTTCTATAACGGTTATACATCAGACAGACAGACAGACAAAAATTTTACTGATTGCATTTTTGGCATCAGTATCGATCCCTAATCACCCCCTGATAGTTATTTTGGAAATATATTTAATGTACAGAATTGACCTCTCTATAGATTTATTATAAGGCCGCGGCCTCGAATTTTGCGGGCAGCGGGGCGGCGGCGGCGGCGGCGCGGGCAACGCAGGCTAGTTCTCGAAACTCGCGGCGGCGCTATAGCGGCGTAGTGTTGTGTCGCTGAGATATTTGTTTCATTCGCGAACGAAATGTCTGAACAACGGAGACAACATCTTTTCGATTCAAATTTATTTCTTACACTCGTTTTATTGTGGGCAAATGAAGAAGTGAATACCTACTATAGGACAAGAAAAATAAAAGGCGAGTTTTATCGAAATTGTGAAGAACAGAGACAATGTCCCGACAAATAAATAATAAAGTAATAATTAGATTAATTATCAAAATACCTAACTCCAAAGTAATCAATATAATCTTAAAACATTTACAATTTCAGTTAAAAGAGAAAGTAAAAGTATTAAAAATTGTAAAATAACATAAAATAACAAGTCATAAACAAAGGCAAGGATATTAAAGGAAGTGAACAAGGAAGAAGATAAAGAGGATAAAGATGACAGACAAGGAGTAAAGAAGTAAATAAAGTAATATAACGTATACGAAACCTAAATAAATTGCACAACACTACAATGCGATTGCGCGGGCTGTCACCGTGTGCGTTACCCTAGCAAGAACAGCGAGAGGGATACGAACTATCAAAATAAAATATTATTATAATTATAGCTATAATTAAAATATTATTTTCACTATTAATTGCTACCTAATTGCTTCCTAAAAACCTAGTAGTCTGGATTCCGTAGCTTTTAAGGATAAATAGTCATTAACAAAAACCGTTAACGAAACCGTTCAGTTCGTCTTTAATTTCTTCCCATAACTGGTTAATTATTTTTCTATTTTTATGGTTTACGTCTTTGCTATTCCATATCGATGTCCTCTGAAAAATTGCTGAAATAATTTGCTCCAAAACGTCCGAAGACATTTCGACACGTCACCTATAACAAAACTAAAATTATTATACTTTATAGGTGGGTCACAAATCTAGGTATAAAAAAATTAATAAATTAATTAAGGTTTATATAGAAAAAAAGACAGTAATTATAAAAGGGGACAAAGACCTGGATGTGTTCTTCACCCGATGAAGACCGTGTCAAGTTCCTCTCGAGACTCCCCTGTTGACCCGATCTCTCGAAGATTCCAAAGCCGACGTTCTTTTTTCAAATTAATGAATTATTTAAATTTATAAGTAAGTCCAAAAAGGTTACAAGTAAAATAATTTAGATAAAAAGCAAAAATAAACAGACGTCAGAGTTACATTGATAAATCCTATTATCCTACTATCCTACTAATATTATAAATGCGAAAGTTTGTAAGGATGTATGTGAGTGAGTGAGTGTGTGTGTATGTGTGTGTGTTTGTTGCTCTTTCACGCAAAAACTACTGAACGGATTTTCATGAAACTTTGCAGTAATATAGCTTGGACATTGGAATAACATAATTTGTTATTTATAGAGATTTTTGAAGGGACTGGTTCCCCGAAGCGATGCGAGGGCGGGTTTACTAGTATCCCTATATACGAGTACATTGAGCGTACGGTATAGAGTACTATAGAGTATCGTAGTCGATATCAAGTCTTAAATTTTAAATGGAAAGTTATCTGTGATTTTGATTATACACGGTATAAATAAAAGAACTTTTTGTGTTCGAATATACTTAGGATTTTTTTTTTCTAAATCTACATCAACGTTAAATATGAGCAGACCCGCCATTCTGACGCACACGACGCGAGAGCGGTCACCGCTTGACGTTGTCAACCACCGCTCGTTACCCGCTCCTACACCGCCGCCGCGCCGCAGTTTTCGAGGGTCGGTCCATTTGATAACATGCAAAACATCTTGCGCGCCCGCGCCGCCGCCGCCGCCGCGCCGCTGCCCGCAAGATTCGAGGCCGCGGCCTAAGTATAGAGAAGAAGATTGATTAACAGAGAAATTGAAGAAATATTATTTGGTCTCTACTCTCTACCTATCGATATCAAAGCGTAATCATTAAAATTATAAACATTCATACGACTAAAATTTCCAAAAACATTTAGTTAATAAACAGATTCTTGACATTTTGTATTTAGTTAACCTCGCTCCGAATTTATGGCACAAGAGTGTTTGTGCATAATATAATAATACAAGTAGTTGACTTAATTTTAACAACACTTATTCATGTCTAGGGAATTTTCTTTGTGCTTTTTTACCTGCCTTTTGCGAAGTTTCATCTTGCATTGTTTGAGAGAAAATGACCATTCTCTTGGTATCTTACATCTTACCGCAATGGCGATGGCGTAGTAGGCAAAGAGGAGCTATTTAATGCGAATGTAGATTATTTTTTACATATTACAATGAACTTCTGATTATATTATTTCACTGTTAACTGATGGAGCTATTATTACCGAGTGTGAAATCATGAACGCTACGTCACCATAGAAATAAACTGGAAGTTAATTTTTTTTACTTAGTGATCGAAATAGTTGTATTATTTTAAGCCTAGTAATACTTTACCGTGTGATCAGCGAGATTTTAATCAGAAATTAAATTTGAGGTAATATGACTGTAGTGCTGTACATCCGTTATGGAAGGGTTACCTACTTACCATACCATCTATCGTAAGTTTTGTTTAATAAAACAGGGATTGTTATATAGATATGGCATCCCTGTCGGCGTATTAATTTGACGTTTCAACAATGTTCCCAATTGGAACCCACGCAGTGGCCGACCCTCCACAGAATTACTCGTACTATTGAGACATCGGCCGTAATAATTATGATATGCTTGTCAGAGTAAAGCCCTCACTGATGATAATTGATCATGTCGTTTAAAGTCTTAATTCATTATTGTTCATCATGCTTTGAAGAAACAATAGTTTTTAGGGTTCAATTTCGCAATAGAATTTTAGATGACTGAAATACCTATAGATAGATAGACAGTTTTATATAAAAAATAAGTTAGGGTCGGACAGACTTTTTTGTATTATAAATAGTAGAAATATAATAACAAATATGTATTATAGGTATGAGTTGTCTTGTAAACAGATAGTAGAAGATCCAGTCCTACATCGTCCTTCACCGAGGTGAGTAATGAACGAAACATATTTTAAGTGAAATTTAAAATATTAAAAAATAAATAAACAATGGGTTTGCTGAAAAAATCCTGGACAGGCTATGTTAAATTATTAATTAAAAAATGATTTTTTATTAAAAATTGTACATACTTACTTACTGGTGAGATTAATAAGAAAATCTCATACCAGCTGAAAGTAGGAAACTTGCAGAATGTGAAATTGATAGGTTCTTTATTTGTTTCCTGGACGGACTACAAGGTTCACAGGTATACACATACACGTATATTGGAAATAGGTTTTTACAATTTTAATGATTAATCAATAAATTTTATATCAACGTGAGCGCTGTTTTATTGCAAACACGTTGATATAAGGTTCACTACAAAAATGTTGGTCCTAAGTGCGGTTCGCGAATTTTAAAAATTGGAATTTTAGTCCGACTGGGAAGAGGCCGACAAAGAAGTCAAAACCTACTTCCAATATACCTGTGTATTATACCTGTGAACCTTGTAGTCCGTCCAGGAAAAAAATAAAGAACCTATCAACTGCACATTCTGCAAGTTTCATACTTTCAGCTGGTATGAGATTTTCTTATTAATCTCATCCGTACAAATTTTAATAAAAAAACATTTTTTAATTAATTATTTAACATAGCCTGTCCAGGATTTTTTCAGCGAACCCATTGTTTATTTATTTTTTAATATTTTAAATTTCACTTAAAATATATTTCGTTCATTAGGGTCTGTTCACACATACCGGCTCGGATAGCATCGGCTCGCATTTTTCTTTTCACACAGACCGGATCGTATACGCTTGGAATTGGCCGGAGCGGAGCCGCCAACTCTTTCACATAGACCGAGAAAGAGTGAGAAAGAGCTCGAAATCGGAGCTGGTCGTCTCCTCTTATTATTTCACACTAAATGCGTTCAGGCATTCCTAAGGACAAAATAAGTGCACATACAAAAATAAACCTTAATACAATTACTCAAAACTATCTTTCCATAGTGATAAAAATCTGCTCTCCTCTCCGAGCCGGTCTGTCTGAACGGACCCTTACTCACCTCGGTGAAGGACGATGTAGGGCTGGATCTTAGATTAAGATAACGGGGAATGATCTTACAAAAACTTTGACTTTTAATATAAAGAACCTGAATGTAGTAGAGCACACTATCCATGCACGGTTATGTTGTAAACTAGTATTTAATAGGTGTAATGATATACTTCGTTGAAACCGGTACACATTGCATTTTATAGCCCGTCTTCCTAGTCAATCGCATGCATCGTCTACGCGTAATGCAGTTGTTGGGTGGCTATAGTAACGGCATATCAATTACAAAGCGTTGGTTTTTTAACGTTAAATTGACTTTACAACGTTGATGGATTATATTCTTGACGTTTTATTAACAACGATGGCGGAAATGGGCGCTGCCGCACTGGTCGCTGTTGCAGCGGGTAATGATGCATAACCGCCAAAGAGGATAGGCAATGGAGCGCGTGGGAAATGTTCTTCAACGTAAATTATTTTTGTGCGGTCGCTACAGCTACTTTCATATCTCGTGTTGCTTATTGATAAGCGAGGTACTGATCCGTTATTCCGGACTTACAGGATTTTAATTAGGTTGTCAAAATTTTGGCATTTTCTACGTGGTGTTGATTGCTACGTCGTCAAAGTTATAAGAAATCCTTGTATTTAAAAAGACCTGAAGAGTATTCCATTCTGAAACAAGGAATTAAGGGACGAATTGAGTTTGGGATTTGTTTTGTCGCAGATCTCCAGGAATTTGGGGACAAATTGGATAATCATGGTAAAACACGCAGATGGTCAATTGTGGTCTTTGAAGTTGACACTCGCGGTCATTCACCAAATTACGACCACGCTACCTTTACTTAACTTATTAGTCTCATGCATGGCACAAGCAGCTTTCGCCAGTGTCACTTCATCGTAGACCATAAAAGTACTGATTACCAATTATGATTACGAGTTGGTAAACTCTACTTCCTTTCTAAAAAACGCTCTTGATAATATTTCAAGTTTTACCAGTAATTTCTCACTGCAGTTTAAAATTCGAATTAACTTGCTAATTGTCATTATAGACCAGAGTCATCATCCTGAAACCCATGTATATAATCAAAGAATTAATCACTAAACTTCTTGAAAAAAAAAATTCTACTTGAAAATTTTTTTCTTCATGCCACTTTGAATTTAATGCGTTTCCACGATGAAAATAATGATGAAAATTATTGATCAGTTAGCTATTCGCGTTTGAAAGTAGGTATGTAAAACAGCCTATTAACATTCGTGAATATAATGACACGGTCGTCGACGATTTCACTTCGTTACGTTACGACTTACGAGCCGTCGTAACACGAAGGGCTCCAAATAAATAATTTATTGGTTTGCAACAAAATGTTACTGACCTCTGCAATAAATCCTTATAAATATTTACTCAAAGGTTGGTAGTTGGTAGGTACGTACATTAACTGTCAGTGTTTATAAGTATAATTATATGAGTAATTAAGTAATAATGTAGCGAATTAACTGATTGGGATCTTTTAGGAACGGAAATATTTTTTGTCACATGAATTCTTAATTATTATCCTGCAACCTGTTAAGTGTAGCAAGTTATTACTTAATAATTTCATCGATCTTGATTTTTTTTTATTGAAGTAAGGTAGCAAACGAGCATGCAGCACCACCCTTCCGCTGCCGCCCATGGCAATTGTGACCGACTTAGAAAAAGACCCAATTTAGGGACTAGGGTGGTTAGTCCAATTAGTAGATGGTGTTAGAATGTTAGTTGGTTAGTTTGTTAATAAGTGTGAGGACAGGGACTGTTAGTGATAGTTAGTCCTGTTAGTTAATATTAGTATTGTCCAGTTAGTAATGATTAGTGTAAGTCTTGTTCTAATTCGGTCACAGATGCGTTGCTACCCCTGAGGACTGAGATGGTCGCCTCTAAAAAAGTGAACCGGCTCCACACCTTCCTATCCAGAACACAATTGCTCTTAAAAACAATTATTATGACGGTAGGAATGGTACTGAGTACCTTGGCGGGCGGTGGTACTACCCCGGGCGAACTCTAGGCTGGACTGGACTTTTAAATATAATTCTTTCTTTAATTTATTTATTCCTCTGATTTTTTCATTGACTGAAAAGTCATCTTCGATGCCCGTGATAGGTTCGGCTTGTCTACTTGTTTGTCCACTGTATTTATATAAAAATAAAATATTAAATTGCCATACTTTATGTCATTGTTATAGCGGTGGACAGAAGCTGAAATTCGAAGTTATAAGGCGACCGGCGCGGCGCCGGCGTCGAATATATTCCATCGAGTGGCGTTGTAGTAATTCTGCTCTATAATGACAAAAAGAGAATGTAACATAGGGTCAATTAAGAAGCGGAATGAACATAAATCATACGAACACATTAGCATATAGATGAATATACCAAGTTGTAGACGAACGGATACGAGATAAAATCGTGTTGTACAAAGATTCACAGTAGTTCAGTTTCTGACGTCGCGATAAAATTGACAATGAGAAACTTACTTCTGCCCTGTATTGTTGTTGGCTGCTACACAATTGAATATTGTATTGTCTTTTTTAACCGTGAGAACTGCTAAGTTGTGCAATTTAAAAACAAACAGAGGAAACGTGCTAGATTCTAGCAACACTGTGCTTCAGTCTTCTTTTGTTTTCTGTACTTACAATGAAACATGGAAATTAGTGGAAATGTATGTCGTTGACACCTTTATAGCTTTATATTTCCCCTGAAAATGTTACAATGACAAATTAAATAAATACTTAAATGCCAAGGCACACTTAGGATTCCCTGGGTCGCGAGTGGCATGTATGCTACATCACCCACACAGCCTACACTCGAGACTTAAAAACAAGCATTTATCTATCATATCTGCCAGAGCTATTAAGCTACAGTGTGGTCGAAATGTATAAAATACATATTTTATACAACAAATATAAAATAAGTTATACGTAAGATAATATCACAAGCCAAGTAATATTTACGATGTACTTGTAACCTTATAGATCCGCCGCGCGTGACAGCGGTGGTGGGGCCGCGAAGCAAGCGGGCGCAGACGCCGCAGCAAGCGCGCACGCCCGCCGCGCCGCTGCCCGCCCCGCTCCCCGCGCAGCCCGCGCCACTCGCTCCCAGCCCAGAGCAGTCCGCTGCGCTCGCTCATGCCACTAAAGGCGTTGAGGCGTTGGGCGTGCTTGTACAGTACTTGGTTTTCCGTGTAAGTATCTGTATAAATTGATAGGTATAATATCCAGGATTCGCATGAAAGCACTGTGTTAATTTGGTTAGTGGGAAAAAATTCTTAGCAGCTATCTTAAGTGTTTACGGAAAGTACTCATTTCCCAAACTGGATTGCAAGCATAAAACAACTAAATTGAGTTGTTGATTTTTCAATTCATTAATTTAAAACCACCCTTAATAGTCGTCACTTTATTGAGCTCTTTTTTACAATAATAAAAACGATGTCGATATCAATTAAATGACTGCATCCATTCAGTTTTGTACTTTTCTATTGTTTTGTGTTTTTGATACCAAAATTAAAGGTTCTATATAAAAATGTTACTTTTATAGTTGGACGCGCTCAATGGCGGCTCGTGGCGCCTGGAAGCGGAGCGGTGGCGCGGCGTCGCGGCGGCCGAGCGCAGCAGCGCCGCGCGCGCCGACAGAGACCGCCAGCAGCGGGCGCAGAAGGATCTTGATACCAGTTAGTATGCTTGTAACTTTATTTAATTCGAATCCAATTCTTCGCAACCAAGTGTAGTTGTAAGTAACAATTAGTCCCATACAAATGATTACTGCAAAATAATGCTGTCTCCCATCGCTGTTTGTCGGTGGAGTCTGTTGCGTCAAATGGTATTGCATCTTTACGTACTATCCATGGACTCCTTTGGTTAAATAAATCTTCGTTTATCTCAGTTTGCAATATGGTATTACTAGTAATTCCGCCCTCGCTTCGCTTCGGGAAACCAGTCCCTTCAAAAATCTCTATAAATTTTAACAAATTATGTTATTCCGATGTCTAAGCTATATTACTGCAAAGTTTCATGAAAATCCGTTCAGTAGTTTTTGCGTGAAAGAGCAACAAACACACACACATACATCCTTACAAACTTTCGCATTTATAATATTAGTAGGATAGTAGGATTAATGATTATAAATTATTCTTATTTCAGTTGCAGAATGCCTGAGCAAGATCTCAGAGCTAGAGATGGAGGTATCGTCGAAGGAAGAGGCCAACGTGCGTCTTCAAGCTGCACACATCGAAGAGGTGTCTGCACTAGCTAACGACATTAAAGGTTTAAAGGTAAGCAGTATTATCTATAATTCAATAAACAATTAATAAAATTCTAAACAAGCTTTAACATTACTACTTGTATCTAAACCGCGTGTAACATGGCACCCATTTTGTAATGTTATAAAAACTCAAAAAAAACGAATGCTATATTTATATGAAACTTATAATAATAATATCATTGAAATCTAGCAAAACCTCATCGCATTACCTTTTTGAAAACTATTTGTATCACACTTAGGTTCATTAACAATTCGTCAATATTACAGGATACAATAGAGTCTCTGAAACACGAAGTCGCCGAGAGCCGAGCGCGGCTACATGCGCACAGCGAGATCGAGCGCACGCTTCGCGCGCAGTTAGAGGCGGCGCGGGCGGACGCAGCGCGGGCGGAGGCAGCGCGGGCGGAAGCGGCGCGGGCGGAAACAGCGCGGGCGGAAACAGCGCGGGCGGAATCAGCTCGGGCGGAAGCGACACTGGTGGAAGTGATGGAGGAGAAGACAGTGGAGAATGAGAGTAAGGCCCTGCCCCCGCCGCCTTACGAGCCGTGCTACATGTGTGACGCGGCGTGCGACCCGGTGCAATGCGAGGCCGAGGAATGCGAGCTGAGGTTGAACGCGAATGAGGAACTGAGCAATGACGCTACTGAACTCGCTGCTGAGGTTATTTTTATTGATTTACTTTTTAAACATATAAAGATTGAGAAATGGCAGATTTTACAGAAGGGTACATTGAAATGTGGAGTGGGGTATTGGGTAACTAATATTCTTGTTATAAGTTGATGCAAACGTTAGCTACTATTTAAAAACACGTAATACCTTCGATTACATTTGCTTACGTACGTGTTACGTAAGCAAGTGTAATCGAACTTTAATAATAATGTATTGTTATGTGTAAAAAGTTGTGGTAATTGTGTGCAAAAACAACATTGATTGATATTTGAGGCGTGAACTGGTTACTTTTTTAGGCCTATGTAACAAAAAAGCGCTTAACAATTTAAAACCGTTCTTCTGTAATTAAATTATTAATCCCATTAATCCAATAGACCAAGACATTTATAGGTATATTTTTCAATATATCTTACAATCAATCTTTAGGTACTTAAACAATTTCTTATTTGTCTACGTCCTTGAAAATTTACCACTATAACTGGAACATGTAAGGAACAACAAAATCTGACTTCGCTACAGAATGAACTGGTGTATATTCGTTAAATTTCACATGAAACTAAGGCTTTAAAATTATATTTATCTTCAATGTTCCATTGACGAATCGCAGGTCCGTTCTTTGCGCGCGGTGATCGAACTAAAGCAAGCGGAGATGGCCTCGCTCCGTGACGCTCGCAGTGAGCTGGCCGCGGAGCGCGAACGACGCGCGGCCGCCGAGCGTGACGCGTGCGCAGCGCGTCACGCCGCCGAGGAGCTGCGCGAGCGCGCCGCGGCGAGGCAACGCGACGCCGACCGACTGCGGGACGACAATCGACGGCTGCGCGAGGTTGCGGCCCGCGACCGCGACCACGCTACCAGGTTGGCCGCGCTCAACGAGGAGCTGAGATACAAGCTCAGGCAAAAGTCTCAGGTAAGCAAGTGGCTTATGTTATCATCAAGTTTAATCACTTTTAAATGCGAAGGGGTACTCACGATTTTGCATTATTTTATTTTATCGATATTTCCATCCAGTTGCATGGATCATGGGCACTGCGAGACTGTGGTCTACTATAGGTATGTAGGTGTAGAATATTGGTCAAATTGGTACAACTTCCCGCCAAAATCGCCGTTGCGTTCGAGCAACGTATCACTCGTGCTGCCCTCTGGCGGCCGAATTGAGAACTCTCGTCTCGCTGTCTTCGTTGAGCACCGTTACCGCGCCGCTCCGCGAAATATTACATTTAAACCCAAATTACAATCGAATCGAAGTAATTCTGTATGCTATACACAGTGAACTGTGATGTGTGCACATGTGCAAATAAGTGGAACTTAAAAAGAAGCCTAAACATACCAAAATACGAATCTACGACACGGCGCGCGGCGACGTGGTGGTGAGTACCAAAGACCAATCAAAAGTACAACCTGGGCTATCAGTTATCTAGATTCACCATTTTTGGTCATTCGAAGCGGATCATTTTGGACTTTTGATCAGGGGATCGATATTTGGTTAGTGTACCAAACAATCCGTTTGGAATTCTCCACTTACGACGCCAACAAAACCTATAGTTTTCGTGTTTCACTTTTTATTTACACACTTTATACAGGAGTTACCTATATATTTCACTTACTTTATGCATAAAACTAACCCAGTAACAAGTAATTCATCTTAATATTCAGTGTTCAAAAAGATATTCAATTTTACTTCTATTGCGTAATAATTAAACGTTCGAGGCGGACGCCATTGCAGGCGTAAGCGCATCGCCGGCATCGCGTTGTTTGTAAGTACCTACATCACATAATAATTGTTCATTTTAAGTCACGATGGCGAAAAGTACTAAAATTGAACAAGATCTTCACAAGTTATTGCAACCACATTTATAGTTACTAAAGAATTATATTTTATGCGAATTCAATCTTTGTATGATTTGTCTAAAGATGTTCAAAATAGTTGTGAAGCGAAAGATAAATTTTGTTTACGTTATAAAGACATCGAGACATGGCGCGCTTTGTATGAAAAGGCTGTTCATGAATTAATAACCTTGAGAAAAAAGTATGAACCTGAATTTATTCCTAGCTATAGCGATATTGAAAATTTCGATCAACTTTACTATGCAATTCAATCAGTCGCTTCAATGTGTATTGACAATAATTCCGATAGTAAAAATTCAAGTCAGTCAAGTCATAAGTCTAGTGCTTGCGTAAAACCTAGATTACCTAAATTAGAGATATTTCATTTTGATAGTTCGCTCGAAAATTGGCCTACATTTCGTGATACTTTTACAACTTTAATAAATAATAACCAGGATTTAGCGGACATAGAAAAGTTTTATTATTTATTGTCATCAGTTAGCGGTCCAGCGTTATCTATTGTCAAGTCGATGCCAGTGACGTCAGAAAATTATGCAATAGTTTGGGATGCGTTATATAAGCGGTATGAAAATAAACGAGCGTTGGCTACTATTTACTTAGATAAATTGTTTAACTTTAAACCGTTACAGAATGAATCTTTTACATCTCTTAATACATTCTTACAAACTTTTCAAGATAGTGTCAGGGCACTTCAGTTGTTAAACATTAATGATTTGTCGGAATTTATTTTGTTTTATATTTCAATACGTAACTTAGACCCTGTTACTAGGCGGGAATTTGAACAGTCTACTCAACAAGATAACATTCCAACTTTCAAAGAGTTGATGTCATTTATCGAAAATCGCGTTCGTGTGCTTGAAATGTCGGATAGTAAATTAAATTCAAAATTGGTTTATCCTAATAAACAGAGTCAATTACAGATGGGTAATAAATCTACATATCCAAAACAAAATATTTCAAATAAATTCAACGTTCAAAAGCCGACATTGTCGTCAGCTGTTGTCAAGGTCAAGGGTAATTATAAGGGTGCTTACACACAGTACAATAATAAAGATTGTTTATATTGCAAAAAATTACATTCAATTTATCGATGTCCAGATTATATCGATCTTTCGCCTCCTCAACGTTTAGAAGTTATTACGGGGTTAAAATTATGCGAAAATTGTTTGCGGAGTAACCACACTGTCAGCGAGTGTCCCTCTTTGGTTCGTTGTACAGTTTGCAAGAAAAATCATCATCATACATTGCATATAGATTCAAACAATGATTTTTCACATAAAGCGGTGTCATTAACGTGCTCAGCGACACTGACTGTGTTGCTCGGGACTGCAGTTATACATGTTGCGGATCGCTGGGGCCAGTACCACGCCGTACGTGCTATAATTGATAGTGGGGCTATGACAGGCTATATTACTCAAGAGTGTGCTGTGCGCCTAGGTTTATCTCGTCGAAAATGTCATTTTCAACCTGTCGGGTTAGGTGGCAACGAGGTTCAAGACTTCGGGTTAACCACATGTACAGTCAAGCCCAGAAACCGAGCCGGTCCTATCTTGTCGACTGATACAGTCATTGTAACAAAAATTACTGGTGACTTACCTACCATGCCCCTCCCTGATACGATGGTTGGTAAGTTTAAAAATTTATGTCTAGCCGATCCCTTTTTCTATAAACCGGGTCCTATCGACATGTTATTAGCTGGTGACTTATTTCCTTATATTTACGATGGCAACAGGATTCTACCACAGGATAGTGGTATGCCAGTAGCTTTGCAATCGATTTTTGGTTACGTCATAGCAGGTCAGATTGTGCTATCTCAACATTCGAATCAGTCTGCACTCTCTTCCGTTCAACCTAATAATCAACAAGGCTCGTATAATAATAGTCAGACTGTGCTATTACAACATTCGAATCAGTCTGTACAATTCCCTGTCCATCCAGCTGATAAAAGTAGTGCATCATTTTGTGGTGTTTCAACACACTTAGACCGAATCATGAGCTCCTTCTGGGAATTAGAAAATATACCTTCCGAGGTGCCTCAAAACCCTGATGACGTAATAGCGGAGCAAATGTTTTCTAAAGAGCATAAGCGTGACTGCAGCGGTAGGTATATTGTTAAGTATCCAATGCGTCCTCTTAGTGAACTTGGTGATTCGCGTCAAATGGCTATTCGCCGACTTATTAATCTAGAATCAAAATTAGAGCGCGAAAAGGCTCTCAAGGTGGAATATCACAATTTCATGCGTGAATATGAGTCTCTCGGACACATGACTTGTCTAGGTGAACTACAAAATGTAAATTCAAAATATATCATTCCACATTTTTGTATCGTGAAACCTTCAAGTTCCACAACTAAATATCGAGTCGTTTTCGATGCATCTTGCAAGACTACGAATGGTAATTCATTAAATTCAATAGTATTACCGGGTCCTAAACTTCAAGCCGATTTAAATAAATTAATAATAAATTTTCGTCTCAAAGAAATTTGTTTGTCTGCTGACATTGCTAAAATGTACAGACAGATAACATTAGAGGAAGGTCAACGACCGTATCAACATATTTTATGGCGTTCTTCTCCGAATCAACCGATTCAAGTCTATGAGTTAAACACTGTAACTTATGGTGTTGCCAGTAGTCCTTATTTAGCTATCAAAGTGTTACAAACACTAGCCGATGATGAAGCTGAAACATTTCCATTGGCTGCCGAGATCCTTAAGATCGCATTTTTCATGGATGATTTTTTGTGGTCAGTAGACTCCATAGACGAAGCTATTCGGCTTCAAGACGAGCTTACCGCGCTGTTAAAATCTGGTTGTTTCTTATTGCGCAAGTGGTCCAGTAACTCGTCTCAAGTACTCGAAAATTTGCCAGATGATCACAGAGAAACCCCATTGTCGTTCGATGACGAGAAGAGTCCCTCGATCAAGGTTCTTGGTTTGCAGTGGTCACCAGTTACAGACTGTTTTACATTTTCAACTCAGCCACCAAACCCTGTGGTGACAAAGAGGACCATATTATCTCAAATTGGTCGGCAATTTGACCCGTTAGGATTCGTAGCTCCTTGTGTATTTTTTGCTAAATGTTTAATGCAGAAGATTTGGTCCCGAAAGCTTGATTGGGATGAAAGCTTGCCTGCTGATCTTGAGTCGCAGTGGCAATCTTACGCCAGCGAACTGCCTTTATTATCAAATTTCAAACATGATCGACATGTCGTTTTAAAAGGTCACACTGACTGTCAAATCATTGGTTTTTGTGATGCGTCTTCTCTTGGCTACGCAGCTGTAGTTTATTTACGTTCCAGAAACACTGACACTAAAGTCAGTCTGTTAATTGCCAAGTCAAAAGTAAATCCACTTAAGGCTATTTCAATTCCGCGATTAGAATTAATGGCTGCCCATCTTTTGTCCAAACTTGTGAAATATGTAATTTCAGTTCTTTTCAATCGACTTCAAGTATCTGAAATTCTGTTGTTTACTGATTCTTCAGTGGTTTTAAATTGGCTCAACACTCCGAGCTATACTCTGAAAACTTTCGTTGCTACACGAGTTGCGAAAATCCTTGACGCAGTACCCAGCTCCTGCTGGAATCACGTATCAGGCGTTTGTAATCCCGCTGACATCTGTTCTCGTGGTGCTTTACCGTCTACTCTCCTCGAGATGCCTGAGTGGCTAAATGGGCCAAATTGGCTTTATAGTGATACTTCTCAATGGCCTGTAAAGTCTATCGAAGAGTTCCAGGACGAGAATCCTCCTGAACTCAAACCAGTGTGTCACGGTTTGGTTGCAACGCAATCCGTTAATTCTAATGTGATATATGCACTCACTGAAAAGTTTTCATCATTTAATAAAATAATTAATATTGTTGCATATTGTTATCTATTTTTGGACAACATTAAATATCGTAAACAACCTACTAAAAGGAGATTTCTTTCAATAGTAGATATTAAAAAAGCACATAGTACAGTAGTCAAATGTGTACAACAACACCATTTCTCTGATGATCTTGTTGCCTTGTCCAAGGGAGAGAAATGTAGTTTGCCCCTTCGAAAACTGAATGCTTTTATTGATTCAGACAATTTCCTCAGGGTGGGGGGTAGACTTTCTCAATCTAGCTTACCTTTCAATTTAAAACATCCTTTACTTCTTCCCAAGAAGTCTAATTTCACTAATGTATTGATCGATTATTATCATAAATTGCATTTGCATGTCGGTCCGCGTACACTTCAAAGTATAATCAGTCAAAAATATTGGATTGTATCAGCTCGTAGAGCTATACGTTCTCGCACACTTAAGTGCATCGCATGTTTTCGTGCTGCGCCTACCAGTAGGCAACCTATGATGGGTGAATTGCCTAAATTCCGTTCTGAAGATATCCATGTCTTCCACACAGTAGGCATTGATATCGGAGGTCCCTTTTATATCAAAGAATCAACACGTAAAAATGCACGCATCAACAAGGCATATTTATGTCTCTTTGTCTGTTGCGCAACGCGGGCAGTACATTGCGAAGTCATATCTTCTTTAAGTACCGAATGTTTTCTAGCATGTTTCGATCGATTTACTGCACGACGTGGTCTTTGTCATTCTGTAATATCTGACAACGGCACAAATTTTGTCGCTGCTGGTCGTTATATCGCTGAAGTATCGAAATTCTTTAATTCCAATTTCAAAGAATTATGTAACAAGTTTTTATTGCGGAATGTTCAATGGAAACATAATCCTCCAGCAGGTAGTCACTTCGGTGGTATATATGAATCCGCCATCAAGATGGCAAAATTACATTTAAAACGAACAGTAGGAACCAGAGCTCTTACCTTTGAAGAGCTTGGTACTATTTTTGCACGGGTCGAAGCCGTGCTAAATTCTAGACCTCTATGTGTGTTATCAAGCGATCCAAACGAATTTGAAATGTTGACTCCGTCACATTTTCTGATAGGCCGCGAGTTACTTAGCGTACCAGAATACGATGTTTCGGATGTCTCAAATTCTCGTTTAAATCGTTGGCAATTAGTTCAACAAGTTTCACAACAATTTTGGAAAAAATGGAAACAAGATTATCTGCATTTACTTCAACAACGTCAAAAGTGGTTCAATAAATGCGAAAATATCAATGTGGGTGATCTTGTTCTCGTCAATTCCGACAATGCGCCTCCCCTGCAATGGAGTCTCGCTCGAGTTACTAGCTTACATCCTGGTCCTGACGGAGTAGTTCGCGTGGTTACCGTCCGGACAAAAAATTCGGAATTTACTCGACCGGTGGTTAAGCTTAGTCCACTGCCTCGCCAGGAGGATTCAGCTTAATTCTATACCTAATTACATAATATTAACTTTTTTTTTCAATAATTATTCAAACACAATATTTAATATAATATACTAAGTAATTTTATTATAATACATGTTACATAGATACAGTTTCAGTAACTAACATAAATACAGTCCACTCTCTAACATACTTATGCAAATTTATTAACAGTTATGTACTAATTCTTCAAATGTTTTCAATTGGTGTCGTAACTGGTGAAATCCTGAAGGATTTCGGTGGGGGGAATGTAGAATATTGGTCAAATTGGTACAACTTCCCGCCAAAATCGCCGTTGCGTTCGAGCAACGTATCACTCGTGCTGCCCTCTGGCGGCCGAATTGAGAACTCTCGTCTCGCTGTCTTCGTTGAGCACCGTTACCGCGCCGCTCCGCGAAATATTACATTTAAACCCAAATTACAATCGAATCGAAGTAATTCTGTATGCTATACACAGTGAACTGTGATGTGTGCACATGTGCAAATAAGTGGAACTTAAAAAGAAGCCTAAACATACCAAAATACGAATCTACGACACGGCGCGCGGCGACGTGGTGGTGAGTACCAAAGACCAATCAAAAGTACAACCTGGGCTATCAGTTATCTAGATTCACCAGTAGGTATATCGGTAAAATAAATTAACTCAAAATCGTGAGTACCCGTTTACATTTAAAATGATTAGTGTCCGCGATGATAATAGTTTAAAATCATAAGAATAATCAAGTGTGGAAGTGTGGGTGTGTAAATACTCAGATACCTGCAAGACTTGCAGCAGCTACTTTTGTAACGGTTTTATCTTAGGAATAAGCTAAGATTTTGCTTTTAAACTGGCTTTTAAACACGTACTTGTTGCGTGCAGTCATGGTGCAGCGACTGCTTATATACTTATATTATCTTGCTGCCCATATATGTTATGAATACCAGTATGTAAAGCACCTAAACATTTGTTGTTGCTACAGGTGGTGTCGCTACTAGCGGGTGGAGGATACATAGAGCGAACGCCAATGCGCGCGCGCACGTCGTCGGGCTCGTCTGCGCGGTCCGCGTCGCCGTCGCCCGACTCGCCGTCGCCCGCCGCGTCGCCCGCGCCCGACAGCCCGCCACTGCCCGCCGTCAAAGGCGTCGTTGAGAAGCACGACAGCGTCAGCTGGGTGCTCGAAATTGAGGAGACACCAGAGGAAGTGGCTTCAAGGTATCATTAAGAATCCTATTTAGTTTAATTTGACCAATTAAACTTTATGAGCGCGGCTAATATGAAGTGTGACTAAGAATTGACTTTAAACCTTTGATTTGACATGTGATTATAATAGGTGTAGTCCAATGATGTTTTATAACATCATTGGTGTAGTCATGCCGTTAAGTCGTTGGTATTATTGGCTGCTTGCCCGAATCCGGCTCATTACTTCATCGAGTGATTCATCCACCATACTGCTTGTTCTGAACTTGACATTAATACACAAATAAAAAATGCGTGAATGTGATAAAACTCGGTTGGAACGGTTACTTTATTGGCTGCAGTTAATAAAAGTGATTGAGTCATAACCGCGCTTCTATGACAGGGCTCAACCAATAGCATACATTCTCATATCCGTCAATCAAAAATCTTACAATTTTCATTTTCTAGCTCCATCCGTACCGTGCGACAAGGAGCTTCGTTCCAACAATAAAAAATATATTTTGAAACTTAAGGTGGAAACTAATAGTACATTAAGATACAAGTGCGCGAAGTTGGTCATTACAGTCGAGGCGGTATTAATAATATTTTAAATCATTAATTACCGTCAATTCTTATTAGAAATACATAATTATTTAGTTTAATATATTGTGGCTGAATGGCGGTGTTCAGTGCCTCTGGACTTAACCTGCGCGCGCATAGTTATTCAACCAAAGATACGGCGCGCGAAAAAATAAACCTCCGCGCCATTTTGTGCAAACATTTGTTCGTTTATAATTTGCCGATTTGTGACTGAAAAATGTCGATACCTAATTGTTTTTTTCCTCGCAAGTGTGTTGAAAAACGTCGTATGATACGCGTGTGCTTTGTTCATTACAGTCTTGGCTCTATTACAGCCCTCGCCTTGCGGCTCGGGCTGTGCAATACCGCCTCGACTGTAATGACCAACTTCGCGCACTTGTATCATAATGTACTATATCAATCCAGGTTAGCCCGAAGATCTTCATTCCGTGCCGTGGCATCTCCTAGCGGCGTGAAGCGGCGCGGCGGCGGCTCGCCGGGCAGCGGGTCGCCCGCGCCGGCCTCGCCCGCGCCCAACGCATCCAAGCTCTTCCGCCCCGGAGAGCTAGACTTCCCACCGCCGCCTCCGCCTCTCAAAGAGTCCGCAGGCGAAGCAATTTACATCTACGACGACCGTCAGTATTGAAGCGTTCGCCTCAAACTCTTGTGCCCATGAACGCGTAAAGTGAAGCAGTACCACCCTAACTCGAGCCGTGCCTCGAAGTGGGGCCATCGATGCCTGCGGCCGTCAGCTTCATATCGTCGAATACTAGTCTTGTGCCCGTAAAGTTCGCGAACCGCAACGTACCCGAGTGATATATTCACGAATCGTGAATGACACGGATTTTATATTCTTGCCGGATATGTGTATCATAAACCTTTGCATGGTTCGGACTGATGGATCGATTGCTCATCGTTCTAGTTTTAATGGAAACATGGGACCCAGCTGGAGCGTGTGCACTTTAGCGATAAAAGTACGCTGTATGATTGGTCGCATACGTGATATGCGGAGTATCAATATTGAATGACAGTCCAATCGTTTGAAATGAGCATTGATTTGGATAATGAAAGAATTGATCTTAAATATCAACACAAATATTTACAAATTGAAAAGGACTTTGCGAATCGTTTTGAGCTTAATATTATTTTCATGTAGGTATTAGATTATCTATCTACACGTCAGCTCCTTCTATACAGAACCAATGCAATTGCAATTTTGCTCGCCAATGATAATAATATATTACATTAAAATCAGTAATTACCTTAGATGTGTAATAGTTATTAATATGTGAATTTATTCACTTAGTTTATTTACGATTTTATCAGCTTTGTGTAGGTAGGTATTAAAGAACCCAATCGATAAAACGTTCAATAAAGTAGGAGAATAACTTCTGTACTCATTAGGTATGATTAGTCTTAATATGCTTTCTCGAAATCTGGCCTTAATACATTATTCTATTCGGCTACGTTTTGAAGGAAACAAATATGTACCTGTGTTGCGCCAATGAACAAAACACTACCATTTTGCATTTCATTATTTATTTTCTTCTCATCTTCTCCATCTTTTGTTTTAAGAATTATTTATTGAAGTTACCTTTCGTACTTTACCTATACTTACCCTTGTCTCCTTGCCTTTGACTTTCTGAGTATTTCGATTTGTTTATTGGCGTAACGATTGTTTGGGACAATTAAAACCAAGCAAAATTTTAGAGTCTGTAATATATCGGGACTATCTCGCCCGGACGCATTATCTACTGTAGGGTTAGTGTCCGTAAATGTAATTATTACAAGTATTTATACTATTTTGTGTCCATTACTACATTTTATAACTTAGTTATTATAGTTTATCATGGTTGTTGGCATTGTTTTTATTTTTATGTACAAATAACAATTTAAATGATGAAAAATTAACATAGTCATAAGCATTATGTCTGAGCGTTGAGACAATTTAGATGCAGTTAAGTTTTGACGCTGTTTTTGGTATCTATGGATGCTTTGAAAATGATGTATTTCACTTTATTTCGATGGGATTTAATACCCAGTTCAAAGAAATATTGCAATAAAACCAAAGAGTATTGTTCATCTTAACTCTTTGTCATGTTCCTTAATTTTTTATATAATGCCTGTGTTTTGCATGTGTCGGCTATACGTTGAGTCGGGCAGTTAATTTTTATTTATTTTTAAGCTAAACAATATAAGTAATACCATTCCAAATTAAGAATTGTAAGCGAAAGTAATAATTACTTGATTAGAAGAATATCTATTATTACAAAGAATTAAAAGTATATGTGAAAAGTATGAAGTTGTTTTTTTTATTCAGTATCTGCATTTTTATAATATGATTAGGTTTAGAAAATATTTTTCCGAATGATGAATTGTAAATATTAAAAAGAACTTTTCTCAAAAATCCCGTCATGAACAATGCCAATGTGGATATTGCGACCTACAACAGTGCAACAAAGAATATTTTGCTCTATGACAAATATTTTGTGTGGGTGCGTCCAGTGAATCTTAGTACTCGTTCACGAATAAATTCTCTTCTACTATACTTATTTATTTAGAACTTTATTGACCACAATAAACAAATATTACGGTACAAAATGGCGAGCTTAATGCTAGGTGCATTCTCTACCAGCCAACCATTAGGCCAAACAGAGAATCACGACGAGCGGTTTGAATTAAATAGTTTTAAGGAATGAAACATAATAGGTATATATCAGCAAAGTATACACAAGAGTATGTAAAAGATTATAATATATTATATCAATATCAAAAGATATAACGTATAAGTATATATAAAAATACATATATACTTATATATATACATATATAAATTTATAAATATATATAAAATATATAATACAAAAATAATAACCTGTAATGAATACGAATAATGTCAGACATAAAGAAATGGTTAAATATCAGCAACTTTCTAACAGGTGTGTCATAAGCTTCTTTTTGAAGATAAACCTGCTAGCTGGTCTCCTAAGTTGTACGGGGAGGGCATTCCATCGCCGAGCTGCTTGGACCGCAAAGGAGTTGGAGATGAAACCAGATCGATGAAGCGGGATAGAGAGGAGATTAGAATCAGTAGACCGAAGCTGACGATCATGAGAGGAAGACCAGAATTGAAATCTGGATTTCAAATAATCGGGAGTGCGGGGGTCAAAAAGAATAGTATAGAGGGTAGAAAGTAATCTAATGTGCCGTCGCTCCCGGATATGAAGCCATTTAAGCTTATGACGATATGAGGAAACATGATCAAACTTGCGGAGGCAGAAGACAAAGCGTACGGCACTGTTTATGAGACGATCCAGACTTACTATAATCTTACTATAAACTCAATATCCAGGAAAAGTTTTTTAGGTGGAACTCAACTGGATTATGCTTTTCTATATTTTCAGATTAATTTTAGGTGTAGATACCTACTGTTTAAGTAGGCACATTCGCTTCGGCGCAAAATGTACAAAACGCAAAATGAACACAACACGCAAAATGTACTTACAAATCGCAAAATGTACAAAGCGCAAAATGTGCAAAATGCAAAATAAACACAACGCGCAAAATGCACAAAGTCGCAAAATGTACAAAAAAGCCCACGTTCACATCGATTTCATAATTCTGATCCTGCTAAAAAAATCGTTAGTGATAGACTAACGATTTTTTTAGGATTATTGATGAGTTATGGTGACTGTTTCTTAATCGGTTATGTTGTTACCTACTTAAAAAATAAAACTGCACTCGTTAAAGCAAATTACTGTGTTCTGAGTCTTATACTAAATTAAATTTTGTCCATAAAAAGTGGTGTAACTGGTACTTTTAAAAAAAGACCTAATTAGATAAATTAATTATTTTAGTCAAGTTCTATATTCATCAGACATTCAGCGCTTCGTGTATTTATTTGTTCATGTTTCCACCTCTTTTAGCCAAAATAATTGCAAGTTAAAATCTATTTTACGGTGCGATAATATGGTTGATTTACGTTCATACAACGTGTATCGCGGTTTTTAATCTGTACCGATAACACCATAGATGCGAAAGATAAAATAATTTGGCTGCATCACTTTTAGAATACGTTTTAGATGTTTTTTTTATTAAGATTTGATTGAGATTCATTTTAGATTATTCATTTTAGATTTACTTACAGCATTTAAGTTAAATTGGGCTATGAACACAAGAAATAAATATGTTTTAGCGGGGACTGGCAATTTCATTTTCTTAGCGACTCAGTATAAGATTTTAATATCACTAGTTGTTGCCAGGCTCGTCTCAAGCGGGTGCCATGTACAGGAGAGAGGGAGGGGTCGGCAAATAGACTACGCGGAGGCAGCAAAATATACGTAGCGGCACAAAATGTGGCCCAAACTTATTCATGTTTATGCTTCAGAGGTGACATTTTCAAAATTAGTGTGGCCAGCTCGAAGTCCAGACATGCATCCTATGGAATAGAACATGCCTGGGACATGCTTAAAAGGCGCATTAGATCTAGTGGCAACCCTCTAGACTCACAATGCGATAATAACGGCTGTAGTCGCCTGGGAAGGAATACCCCAAATAGATAAAAAAAACTTCATTGTCAGCATGCCTGATTGCATGCAGGCGGTCATCAGGGCCAGTGAAGAAAATACTCACTATTAATGTTTTATAAGTAGATACCTTAACCTATTATTCGTAAATTACCTTACTAAACACTTGGTAATTTTAGAACATCGTTATTGAAACTTGTTATTTCAATAATAATGAATAAAAATAATGAAAAAAATGAAATTTACTACAATTTTAATTCATTAATAATTAGCATTTAAGTTTTACGTAAACAATAAAGGTTTTGCAAAAAAAACACCGTGTCGTGGTTCGTTTTGATAATAACGCACACAGTGCGTTTGGGCTACATTTTGTGCCGCTGAGTGTAGTCAACCTGTGTCAGGTATAGTATATGGAAGTGACGGAGGGAGTGGGGATATGGGTGCAAAACGGTATAGTGGCACGCCTAGGTGTTGCCTGCGGCTTGGCCCGCGTGGAGATCCTTTTGACTGATTTTCAAACTAACTTTCATAACGACCATAAACCTATAGATCGTTAGGTACAGTGGGCCAAGAAAGTGGTGTACCAGTTTTCATTTTGTTTCCTAGTCATCAAAAATTACATCAAAGTTTATAGGAAATATCACTGAAAGAGACGCATAGTAATGACGTAAACCTAATTGTTAAGAATACATACATCATAGGTCATTCATTAATTTCTTAATTCATTAATTTGTGCAAAGAAGATTTAAATATTCTGAACAAAAGCATAAGAACTATTTCAATTGACAAAATATTTCTTTTTAAAAAGAAAATTGACAATTGACATTTAGTCAAATATATGCAAGTAGAAAAAAATTGGCTAAGTGCGATTCGGACTCGCCCATGAAGGGTTCCATAGCAGCAAGTAAAAAAAATATTCGAGTGGATCGAATGCAGGGTAAATTGAGATTTACGATTTATGACGTATTAAAATAACTACTAACTAGATCTCATTCAAACCAATTTTCGGTGGAAGTTTACATGGCAATGCACACCATATATTTTTTTTTAGTTTTATCATTCTCTTATTTTAGAAGTTACAGGGGGGAGGGCACATATTTTATCATTTTGGGAGTGCCTCTCGCGCAAAGTATTTAGTTCAGAAAAAAATTATGTTAGAAACCTCAATATTATTTTTGACGACCAATTCATAGATATCCCACACGTATGGGTTTGATGAAAACAAAATTTGGTTTCAGTTCTAAGTATGGGGAACCCCCACAGTTTTAATGTCCCTTTTGATTTTATTGATTTTCCGACGTCAATGGTTTTATCAAGTTTAAACTATTTAAACTAAGAACAAAACAAATGTCACGTATTTATAATCGGATAAAGATGGCAATAAAAGTTGTCAGATCGATCTGCAAGCTAAACTAACCTTTATGACCTATGAATCTGCAAACGGCATTCAACCTTAGGGTGGTAAACCAATTTTTTGGCCGACCGTACCCCTCTGAGGTATGAAAATAGGTACGTTCTTAATTGGGCTCTCTCCTTCGAAAATTTATCTTTAAACGTCATACGGCTTTCGATATTTCTTGATGAGTTACATAGTAACCTTTTGCTTTTATATATTTAGATTGAAGTGTGGCGACATGGCACACGATGACGTCACGAAATCCTGATCTTCCTTTGTCAAACTGGTGACCCTCGGACAAAAACCAGTCCTTCAGGCTCATCACACATCTCACATCACCGCCCACACCTGACGGACCACAGCAGCATCGCTCGCCACAGTCACGTAAGATCGTCGGTTTCAACGCAGCAAACGTACAAGATACTTTCTGGTCTTAGCCAGTTGCTCAGCCCAACACGACTTTACGGACCGCTTAAGTGCACGTCGCTCGCCCTCCACATCTGTCGTGACGCCCTCACATCGCAATTCACCGCAGATAGAGGGCAACCCCGAGCATACCACCTCACATCTCGTCGGACTGAAGACGGCATTATTCAAGACTTAGCCCTGAGTACAGCCAACTACTGAGCACGGGTCTCGTTATCATTAAGGAGGCATAGAGCCACGCAGCTTTGGTGGCCTAAGACGGCCTAACAACTGCATCTCTCGATAACAACCGGGTCCAACAGCTATACGTAGAACAAGAAATTTTTGCCACTTGCAGTTACCCATCCCACTATTTTGCTGCATACACATCTGATTCATCAGAAAAAAAAAATTTGAATAAAATCCGACTTCCACATCGAGAAATTATAACACGAGAACATCATCAACGTAATCAATTAAAATACGCATTTTCGGGATAACTCAAAAACTACTTCTCAGATGTAATAAAACCACACAATACGCACAAACTTTCTTATTTAAAAAGAATTATCAAAATAGAATTGAGAACCTCCTAATAAACAAAAAAGTCTATTAATTATACATACAGTTTTAGAAAACTAACTACCAATAAAATAAAAAAATACCGTAACCAAAATCACCAATGTTCCATTTATCGGGGTGTCATGACGTCAGTTTACGAAACCGTTAAGGCTACGTATGAAACACTCGACGGAGCGATTAAATCTTGGCCAAATAATGGCCAGTAATCAGCTACGATTATGTCAAGGATGCCGAATGCTATGTTGTTAAGGACATTTTGATATCAGCCCCTATATAAACATAAGGATTTAGACCGACGGATGACTTGTACCAAAAACTGCAAAATGTACGCTAGTGTTTTCGCATTGTGTTATTTATTCATCGCAGTGGGTAAGTTAATTTCTGAAATACTTTTCAGTAGAAATTTAATAATTATTGGTTTTTCATTCTAATAAATTTACTTTTCAATATATAGCTATACCGACTTTTTACAAAGAATTATATGAAAACCAAACTTCGTAGTGAAGTTCTTTACTTTATAATAAAATCGGTTGGTTAATATAGGCGGAGTCATAATAAACTGATTCCACTTATAATTCAAGAGTACAGTTTTTGGGGAATGTAACGAAGCTGATGAAATAGAATTTACAGAATTCATTTAGGCATGTTATGATTCATATTTCTTCGGAAAAGTACCTACCTAAAACATTTAATGTGGGCAAATTTTAAGGAAAACATTTCTTATTCACTCTTTCCGAATAACTTTGTAGTGTGTAGGCAATAGAGTCAGGATAAGTCAGTTAGCAAACGGTGTTAGAAAGTTAGTTGGTTACTTTGTTAGTAGCTATGAGGACTGTTGGTGATAGTAGTTAGTCCTGTTTGTTGTTGTTAGTAATATGTAGCTCTGTTAGTGGTTGTTAATAATAGTCAGGTTCTAATTCTGTCAGGTGTGATACTTCGAGGATTGGAATGTTCGTCTCAACATATAAAAGCCTCTTTACCTTTTAATAGGAACACAATGGCTGTTTAAGCAAGTATTACACGGTTTAAATGGTATTATGTATGTAGTTATGGAGTCAGCAGTGGTGCGATCCCGGGCGAACTCTAGGCTCTACCGCCTCGTTAAAAAAATGTATCGAATATTTTGTGCAGTTTTTCTTCATAATAAGATCACGAAAGGAAGGCTACAACACAGAAAAATATATAAATATTATAATTTTATTGATAACTAGAGAACCGCCCGCGCTTCGCTTCGGGACCCGTAGGTAACAGCCGCGTAGGTCTCGCTCCCGTAGGAATTTAGGCTAAAAAGTAGCCTACTACTCGCTCTCTTCACTCCACCCTGTCTGAGGTGTGTGGAGCCCTCGGGACAGTTAGTTCCCCTTTGGGGGTGTCTCTCGCGGCCCATTAAAACGGGCCGGTCCTTGGGTTGGGCCCTAAGGCCCTTGGTTGTCCATCTATGGTTAACCAATAGGTCAAGTCCGGTGAGTGGTGGCCTTTTTACAGGCCACAGAGTCTTAAACGGGATGGGGTTCATCTTCGCGCCGCCCAGGCGATCGAGGCCCTACCGGGTGAATCCCGCTGGTGGGAAGCCCAGCAGGAGCCGATCAGCGCCGGGCGACGACTTACGAAGCCCCAGTATCAGTCAGTGCTAGCCCCGTCCCGCGCAACCAGCACGTCCGGTGGACGGGTGTGGAGCGGCACCAGGTCCTGCAGATGCGGGAACCGCGACGCGTCGACACGCCCGAACATGTTGCGTGCCAATCTCTCGATGAAGTCGTCCAGGCTCTCGACTCAAAGGTCCCTCTGGATGACGGCGTTCCTGACGTACCTCGGCGCACCAGTCAGCCGGCGGAGCGCAATCGCCTGAACCGCACGCATCCTCTTGCGCTGCGGTTCGCTGGCGAGCGCGTACCACGCCGGTGCCGCGTACGTGAGGCGGGATCTGATGTAGGTCTTGTAGACCCCGAGCTTCAGTCCGAGAGGGAGGCTCGAGGAGAGCACTGGTTTCTGCCATCGCGCTTCTGGAATTCGCGACGGCTTTCGTTACCTGTGGCTTCATCGAAAGTCTTCCGTCGATTTTGCCCCCAGGTATTTGGCCTGTGGGGCCCATTGGATATCTAGTCCGTGAAGCTCCAGAGTAGGGTCCCGCCTGTTGAGGTATCCTCCTATGTTCACGGCCTGCGTCTTCCCGACATTCACCGACAGTCTCCACGCGGCGAGCCATTCGGGGAGGGCATCAAGCGCACGCTGCATCTTGACGATGGCGTGGGTTCTATTCAGCGACGTGGTGATGTACGCCACGTCATCGGCATACAGGGCAAGCGACGCCCCCCTGCCGCCGGGATGTCGTCGGTGTATCAGGCGTAGCAGACCGGGGACAGGCAACTCTCTTGCGGGACGCCGGCTGCGATCGGACGCTCGGTGGATTCGGCGTCTTCAGCCACTACTCTGAAGCTTCTATTTTCGAGAAAACTGGAGATCACCTTAACGGCACTCCGGGGCGCCGAAGACTGCGAGATCTTGTAGAGAAAGCCGTCGTGCCAAACACGGTAGAACGCCTTTTCCATGTCGAGGAATACTGCACACACGCGTTCTCTCTTATTCAGAGCCGCGGTAACGGTGTGCAACACCCTCGACAGTGCTGTTCAGCGGCATCAAGAAGTAGCCTTCCACTTCTGTTGGCAGCTAGGCTATTCCACCCCGGATGCTTGCAGTTCCAGTCGCCCGCGCCCACCACACCACCGGTGTCGGCGAGTCCAGCAACTTGCGGACATCAGCCAACAGGATAGTGCCAGCGGGCGGGCGGTACACTGAATACAGCCGGAGCGGGGAGTTCTCGAGGCAGAGCTAAAGTAGCCTATTACATTTGACTTAAGTAAATTACATGTAGTATTTGATAGCGTAATTCAGAACTTGCAAATGAATTTTATTAACGCCATCTATTAACAACTCCGAAAATAAACATCTAGCAACTAACAAAACATCGATCTTCCCATGGGAATGGGATGTTTTTCCGCGGTAAAAAGTAGCCTACGTCACTCTCCACCCTCCTAACTATCCCCACACACATAAACCTTACCATATAATAGCTTTGTTGCGACGTGAAAGCGTCACAAACAAACAAACAAACACTTTCACATTTATAATATTAGTAAGGATTCATATTTCTATGGATAGGTAAAAATAAGTACTTACTTATTTCGCGATAATTTACGGTGGAATTAAAAACAATTGAATGCCAATGTTGCTTAAAGAAACTAATTAGTTAATAATTATTTCAGTTCTATGCGATGACGACGTAAAGGCAGTAAAACTCAGATTTTATCACAGGTAAGCATAAAATTGGTATAATAATCACATTATTACATCACTTTTTATTTATTTATTGCCTGCGTTATGGAACGGGTGGTACCAATACCACCAACAAAAGCAATAATAACGAAAGCTTTGTACACCCCACATAGATTACTATAATGTTCCACTCATAACTATAACATCACTTTAATTCATGTTTTATGCTATTAAGTCCCACACGATCACACGACGCCAACATGGCATAGCAAGAACGTCACTTTTTAACTGACTTCAAATAAAGGAAGAGGTTCTCAATTCGTCTGTTTTTTTTTTCTTCTAATATGTGCAACCTCATAACTTCGTACTGGGTGAACCGATTTCGATAATTCTTTCATTTGAAAGCTGTGTTATTTGAAAGCTAAAAGGTCTCATAACAAATGTTAGTTAATAAGTTTGTTATTATTTCTTGTCAGTCAATGCTACAGTACATGATTGATATGTAATTGACCGTTAACTTGAGCAATTCTTGAGCAAAAAAGTGGCGACGCACTTGTTATGCCATGTTGGCATCATATTGTAATTAATGGCATAAAACATTAATTAAAGCTAGACGTTCCCAATCGATATTTATATGAATATTCAAAATATACAGTATTGTTTCTCTACCCAAGGAAATTGTTTGGCGCAGAAGGAAATTCGTCACAAACCTGCTCCAATAGTCAAAGTAAATTTACGGCTTTAACGATTACGCTACACAGCTGTGAATGTGAATCGAGTTAGTGATGTTATGTATATCGGCATCCTGACTGATTTCTAAATGATCTTCTCGTGTGGGCATCGTGGGAAGTGTTGGTTAAACTATGCAATATGGGCTTCTCTCGTCAGGACGTCAACTCAGGATATCAAATGAAACACAGGATTGAGCCATCAAGTAACCAACTGCTTTATTCAATGATCTCTCTTTGGCTCAATATGAATACTCGGTTTGGTTTGCTTTGGTATTGATTGGATTTACTTCGCGATGTTACGATATTGATTTTAACCACTCGCACACGCGGTCACGCGATATTTAACTCTTTTAGATTCACGGCATTACAATTAATAAGGAATCTTTACGATCACCAACACGACCTTCATTTCTTTTCATTATCCTTTTTCTAATGACCGATCAACCGCGCCATAGAGTATCGATTCGCTATGGATCCGCGCCTACTACAGATTAAATAGCACCAAACGAATAACATGGATTAACTATTCCCGACACGGCCATCGCTGACAGTCACCCGTCCCTGGGTGATGCTCCATTCCGATATCATCGCCATCACCATTGCTCGATCCGCGATTTTCAATTACTTCAAATCAAAACAAAACTCAAAATCTTTAACATCAAAAATGACTATTGCTGCTACTGCTGCGAGTGGATTTCAAAAACTTTATGTTGCATTTTTTAACCCTGACTACCGTAAACTACCACTCGCTTCGCTAGTGTCGCTATGGAGAAGAAGCGAGTGAGAAGAAACTCCATAACATAACAACACTTATTTAGAACAAAATTACCAATTTATTATTTGCGCGATTTGTTTTAACTTTTACTCGGTACGTCATCGCGATAAAACCGTATGCGTTTCGGCATCTTCCCGTGATCCGTCCTCGCCCTACCAGCGGAACACGTATTAGGCTTTGAAGATTACCTGTAACAACCAAATACACACGCGAGTATCTCTTTACACTCGGCCCTTCCTGACCTATTATAAAGTCATTCTCATTCGAAATACCAGTATCATTTTAACCTGAGCCATGTACCAAAGTCGTAAAACAAGAAAATTTCTCAACGCCTTCAAATTAACCCCTTTAACGCCAGGGCTCTCTCTTCGCCTTTACAACTCTACAACAAGGTAAGCTTTCTTTTCCACCCTTGTGGATTTTTTTTTTTTTTTCTTTTTTTTTTTCCTTTTTTTTTTTTTTTTTTTTCTTTTTTTTTTCACATATTTTTACGTCTTTTTTTCGTTTTTTTTTTTTTTTGTCACGTATTTTCTTTCTTTCAAACACAACTGGGAAGCTCTCTTTTTCCACCTTTGCGGATAGAAAGATCCAAACCCATGATCAGCTTCCCCATTCCATCCGTGTGGAACGAAAGAAGCAAACCGATGGGCAGCTTTCTCCCTCCATCCGTGCGGAAAGAAAGATCTAAAACCCTTCTCTAAAACCGAAAGAGCCTGTGATACAATTTCCCTCCTTACATTTCATATCTAATGTTTATTATTATCAATATCCTTTTCGACTGGTACATGACTCCTGAAAACTTCAATAAGCAATCGTGTGCTAACTTATGAATTTTCTACGCAAAGTCAAAATGTTTAACAACCCGCTCTCAAAATTTTGTAAATACAGTTCAATAATTGCAGCATATTTCTTTATTTATATCCATCCTGTCAGTAGTGACATTTCAAATTAGAATTTAAGCCAAGAACTTTGTTTGTAAATTAAATCGCTGTAATATTAAGTCATTAAAATTTTGATAACTTATTTTGTCATAAGTTGGCAAATGTGCAACAACATTAGAGTGATTATTCTTTACTGAACATAACATCTGTCTCGTACTGAATACTCGTTACCAGAATTATAAGCAAGTTCAACCAAACCATCTTTTAGTGCTCATTGTGCTCCAAACCCGCTTGGTTGCCCGGTCGCCTTGAGACAACGCAGACATCCGCACCACCGCTCAGCTCTCGCTATACTCTTTCTCCGCTGCCTGCGACGGTGTCCGTTCGAACCCGATTGCGATGTAGCCAGAATCTTTGTATTTTTCATCAGCTTCACTTCTGGACAAAGAAAGACAAAAGACAGAAAAGGAAATGATTGACATTTTATGTTCCTACAGGAACCCTTCAAGTTGTTCGACAGCAGACTCAAGCAAGAGGGTGGTTACTAGACAGACATGCTTCACAACAAATACAAACAAACCAATGATCATACTGACGGTCAAGACAAAGTTACGCACCCGACAAGACTAATCTTCGTGAACACATTTAAATTAAATTCATTAGCGTTCGCTATATTTTTTTTTATTTAGTCAAGAAATAACAGATGATGGTAAGTGATCACCAAGTATCCAGGTGGTGGTGGAATCTGGGTTGATAATCGTGTTGTGCGGTAAACAGAAGTTAACTCTAACTTTTCAACTAAACGGTTCTTATAAAAACATTCCACATTAATAAAGAGATGTCGGACTACTAACAAATGCCTATTGCTTTCAAATTTCTGCAACGGATATTCTCTACAGTAACGGCTCATTCAAGTCATGAATCAACAACCGTCACATATAATGGAACATTACAGGTAGAGATATTAATGAAATTATAGGTATCCTCCGTTAAATTTGGCTTTACAACAATTTAATTCTTCAACATTCTTCTAATCATTTAATTGAACAGTATCTTATTCAAATGACGATATCCTATCTGATGTGCATCATTGCATCCAATGTTAATGTAATATTACCGAACCTCAAAAATATGAATCTTATTATTTTGGCTTCTTCCATAGAGCCGATGCCACATTACTTTTCGTTTATTCAGTAATCAATTAAACAGTACTCTCCAGTTTTCAGTATTAATTCGAGAGGGTGAATTTGGTCGATACACACTCATATTGGTCTCATACTCTCACGAGCTGATTTTCTGTATCACAATTTCCACGGACAAAAGTCAATAAACACACATACGCACAAACAACGGGAACAAATTTAAAATCATTCAAATTCTCACGTTCCAATAATCGAACCTAGAACCTACTAACGACAATCCGATATTGCAGCCACTTCACCACATAAGTCGTCTGACATGCATCTAAACCTTTTTGTAACATACTGTCATTCAAATTGTGAATATCGTTCTTTTAAACCATATTCCTATCTCTATGTTTTAAACAAACTACATTCAAATGTCATTGTCTATCTAGTCAAAGTTATCTGTCACGTCACTTTCAGAATAAAATTATGGATCTAAAATACACAATTTTATTTCTATTATTACTGAAGAATCCGGAAAACAATATCTTAAGTTCAGCCATAACGTAAATAGAATAAAAAGGAGTCCCCGACCAGGTGGACCGACGACCTGAAGCATTCGCTGGATTCAGAGGGCTCAGGATCGGTCAGAGTAACGCTAGTTAGGGAAGGCCTACGCCCGACCGTGGAGAAGTAAAGGCTTATCCATCAGCCTTCAGACTCATAATATCACTGTATAAATTCAAGAAACACCAGGGAGTATCTACCTACAATAAGATCATTGGGATATTCTTTATTTTTTTGAACAATCTTACAATGAATTGATATTTTAAATGTTCTGTTCTTTTATTTCACTGCTCATAACCGTCCCTGCCAATTTCTAGTCTCCTGTCACCGTGTGAGGGACACAGACCGATGGACTATAGTCTGTACCTTAATGAATTGATAGATTTCACACATCCTTGTAAACATTTTAAGAAAAGAAATCTAAGATGTTCAGGTCTCCTCATAATGTAGGTGTTAAAAAGTTCACACGACAGTTATTTAGCAATATTCAGAACTTTAAAAGCAATCGGCACCAGAATCTAGAAACAAAACTGTTACCGACTGACCGCGTTATGTGTTATTGGTTCTGTAGAGCACGTCCATGCAGGTTGGCTGCATTCAGCGCGGCGCACGGCGCTTGCAACGGCAGTAGCTCCGCAGTACGTTACTGTGTAGCGGACTAGCCACCCTCGCTACAAACGGCTCTGACACTGCTCCTTTTCAAAATTTGCTGGGTTGTAGCTTCGTTGATTATTCTCACAGTTTTTTTACATAGCTGAAAGACTAAATATGACGTTAGTTTTATGCTGTTGAAATCAATTATAATTATGGATGATTCAATGAGAATACGTATCTGCATTTCCATTGTGTAACACCTCTTAGTTCCCGCTGCAACATGCCATTCAATGCCTTTCAAAATTTTTTTGTTTGGATATTTTAGGTAGGTATTTTGTGTATGGAATAGGTATCTATTTTGCTGTAGAGACAAAATACGCCAATAGCTATGTCCTTTATCATCGTTCTCCTCTCTGTTTAAACCAACACCGATCCCGCTTCGGATATCGGCATCCTGACTGATTTCTAAATGATCTTCTCGTGTGGGCATCGTGGGAAGTGTTGGTTAAACTATGCAATATGGGCTTCTCTCGTCAGGACGTCAACTCAGGATATCAAATGAAACACAGGATTGAGCCATCAAGTAACCAACTGCTTTATTCAATGATCTCTCTTTGGCTCAATATGAATACTCGGTTTGGTTTGCTTTGGTATTGATTGGATTTACTTCGCGATGTTACGATATTGATTTTAACCACTCGCACACGCGGTCACGCGATATTTAACTCTTTTAGATTCACGGCATTACAATTAATAAGGAATCTTTACGATCACCAACACGACCTTCATTTCTTTTCATTATCCTTTTTCTAATGACCGATCAACCGCGCCATAGAGTATCGATTCGCTATGGATCCGCGCCTACTACAGATTAAATAGCACCAAACGAATAACATGGATTAACTATTCCCGACATGTATATCTTCAAGTTTATCGTCGATATACCTACCTATGCAGGTTTCCCGAAAGGTTATTTGGAAACTGAAGAAATTCTAAATAAGGTCACATTGTGAATTTAATAATCAATTATAAAAAGAATACCTATACCTACTTAATGCATACAATAGATACATACTTTACATATAAAAAAATGATTACTGATCCTAAATTTTCTATTCACCAATACGAAAAAACTATTTAGTTTGTCACCTAACCCATGAAAATAATTTTGAGAACATATACCTATTACTACGTACTAAGTACTTACTTTTAATTTTAATAGTGTCTCGAAACGAAGCAAACACAACAACTTTTATAAGTTAGTGAGCGTCCGAGGGCACTGTATGGAGATTATAACATAACAACATAGCTTAAGCTAGATGTTTAGTAAACCAGCATAAATCAATTACGCATAAAAATCGTGTTTGATGTTTCATTTAATTCACTAATCGATTTGCTTACCTGCGCTCAATGGAAGCCCGCATACAGTCATGCTTCGACCATTTAATGACATTAAACCTAATATAAATTAACACGCGTTCAATTACCGAGAGTGTAAGGTCAATGTTCGCTGGGAACAAACTGGTAAGAATAAAGATCGTAATTTGTTGTTACCCCGTTAATCTACGTTGAAAGAAGGCTAAAACTGAGGGCGAATTTGTTTATCTGACATCTTCTATTAAAAATAAGGCAAGAGCGGAACCGCGTTAAGTTTTTTTAACTTTAGCGAGGTTATTGTAACGAGAACAAGTTGCAATTTTTGTAACACGTGTATGACTATGAATTTTTTTGATACTCTCTGTATCTTAGGTTCTAAGCAAACCTAAGTAACTAGAAATTAAAAAAATACCTACCTACTATCCACTGCGTACACACACTATTCATCCATATTTATTATAATAATTTTCTACATTATGTATTGTATTCTTTTCAGTTCTTTTGACGACTATACTTCGTTGCCTATTGAAGACGCTAGCAAAATCTTTTCTACATCCTGGTACAATTCCAGCCAAACTACAGTAATTTTTTGTCACGGTTTTACAGGTACGGTATGGAGTTTTGTTGTACATTATTTATCAACATTAATTGAAATAACACAAAACGAACATCCCGTAGCTTAGTTGGAGCTTCTGTTTTCTGCGGACATAGAGTTCCCGGGATTGATATTTTAAATGTGAAAGATAGATATTTATTCTCGTCCGTTATTTATGCATTACTAGTAAATCCGCCCTCGCTTCACTTCGGGAAACCAGTCCCTTCAAAAATCTCTATAAATTTTAACAAATTATGTTATTCCGATGTCTAAGCTATATTACTGCAAAGTTTCATGAAAATCCGTTCAGTAGTTTTTGCGTGAAAGAGCAACAAACACACACACACACTCACTCACTCACTCACTCACTCACATACATCCTTACAAACTTTCGCATTTATAATATTAGTAGGAAGTAGGAAGTAGGAATATATTAGTACGAATATTAGTAGGAAGTAGGAAGGATAGGATAGGAAGTAGGATAGTAGGATTCGTCTTGTTTTTACTATTCCCCATAAAAATAATTAGTGCGCCGATATGAATTTAAACTTTTATTATTATTCTATTATTATTTTTAAAACCAATGACGGTTTGAAAACATGACAACAAGATTTTTACTTGGTCCTAGAAAAGAGTAAATATTACATCACGTGTTTAATCATGTAATTAAATCTGTTTATTCTTGTGTTATTAATTAAGTATATTGCAACCTAATAATTGCAGCTGCAGTTGCACAGCTCTATGTGCTTCATAAGATTGCATATCCAAACCGAATGATCCTTTAATTATTGTCTATCTGTTAAGTAAAGTCTGTGCCAATTGGTAACTTCGTAGGTAATGCATAATTCTTTGACAGTTTTTTTTTGTATTATGATCTTAAATTTAACAATTATAATGGTATACAATTATATACTCGTATATTATGTACTTAGAAGAACAATAATATAAATGTCTAAATGTGTCAATCGGATTATATAATAAACCTTATTACTATCATAATTATGACTTATGACACATTTATACGAAATTTACGAAGATAGGTAGGTACCTACTAGAATAATAAATTCCGTTGTCTAGTTTTGAAAATCAAGTTAACTACACAGGGAGGGATTTAGGGTTTAAAGCAATCAAAATGGTATTACGCATAATGCCACTAAAAACAACATCGGAATTGGACGTCGGGCGGCGCCGGCGGGTTTTGACGACTGTGACGGACTGACACACGAATAAACTGATTAATGTTATGAGAGCCTCGGGACATGCAAACAATGAATTTTATGTAGTAAAATATTCAGAGCGCTTTTTGTTAGACTACTTGGCTCTGCTAACGTTGTTCTGTTATTTTAATACATTAAATATTTTGTTTTAAATATAATCTATTGGATAAGTCTCGTTCAAACATTGTGCAGTAAGTCTTGTCAAGAAAGTTCCGTAGTCTCGAGTCGTTAAGTAGTTGCATAGTTACTAACAGCTTTAATTATGGTGTTGCATAAACCACTCTATGAGCTGTCGGAATAAAATCGAAAAAGATTGCTTTTTAACTAAATATTTACAATTATTTGACCATTAGATATTATATTAATTAATTAAGATTAAAGAGACACAAATCACACGTCACTGTGTATTACAAAAATACTTATATTGACTAGGTATATGCGGTAGAAAAATTACAAAGATTACTAGATTAGATTAATGATTTCAGGTCATCCCACTGGAATTGCGGTGACGGGCGTCGTAAAAGCGTATTTGGAACAAGGACACAATAATGTAGCCCTCCTGGATTGGCAGTATGAGGCTTCTCTCGCGCTACCGAGCATTGCTGGCTCTTACTTGAATTGGGCAGCGCCGAACGCGAAAAAGGTAGGTAATAACGATATGGATCTAGAGGTTATTGGCAATGGGCTATCAGGAATGTACATAAATATATTTACGACCCATACATAGTGCGTAACAAAACAGTAATAAGTTTTCGATGGTATCCGTAGGGATAAAGTATTTCGATGTAGCTCGCAAGGAAGGTAAAATTTCAATAGAAAAGACACTTCCTATTAGTATAATTATGTACCTATATCGAAGAACCGACAATTCTTAAGGAAAAGATTACTTCGAATGGTAACTAAGTCTATAAGCTCATACATACTTTAGACGAATATTATTAGTAATAAATAATAAGGTGTCACAACTAAAACGGAAGGTTGACCACAAAATAGATTCAAGAATTCACATGTCTCATTCTATATTATGTATCAAGTTGTGCATAAAAGTACAAGAAGATCTATAGGTAGATATAATTATTATGGGCGTTAATAGTTAATAGTGGAATTTTGCCAATTTTTTAATTTTGCACTGAACCGAAAAATTTTGGTTGTTTCTGTTGTTTTATTATTACAATTTTAAAGTATTCCGGTGGTTTGGTTATATGAGATATGAGATTTATAATAAGAGCGTACAAAAGACGTGTCTGCTTTTTTACGAAATTGATAAAACAAAATATATATAGGGGGGTTCAGAAACAGTACTAGAACATGAATCAAAAAATAAAATAAAATAATTAAAAAAAAGTTTGTCTGTTTGCGCGCGCTAATCTCCGGATCGGCTGAACGGATTTTTATCGGACTTTCACTGAAAGATAGCGGAGATTCCTGAGCAACATTTAGGCTATTTTTTTATCCCGGGATTCCCGCAGGAACATGATTCGCGTGGGAAAAAATCCGATGCGCGAAGTCGCGGGCTTAAATTTTTATGGAACTTTCACTGTGAGATAGAGGAGGATCTGGAGCAACACATATGCTTCATTTTATCCCGGAATTCCTGTGGGATCAGGAACCACGCGGGAAAAACACCTATGCGCGAAGTTGCGGGCTTAGATTTTTATGGGACTTTCACTGGGGATAAAGAAAGTTCTGGAGCAACACATAGGCTACTTTTTACCCCGGAATTCCCATGGGATAAGGATTCACGCACGAAAAACTCCTATGCGCGATGTTGCGGGCTTACATTTTTATGGGACTTTCACAAGGATATAGAGGAGGTTCTGGAGCAACACACAGGCTACTTATTATCCTGGAATTTCGGCGGGATCACGATTCAAGCGGGAAAAACTCTTATGCGCCAAGTTGCGAGCTTAGATTTTTATGGGATTTTCACTAAGAGATACCTAGAGGAAGTTGTAAAGTAACATATAGGCTATTTTTTATCCCGAAATTTCCCGCGGGATCAGGATTCACGTGGGAAATCTCCTATGCGCGAAGTAAGTACATAATGGGCTTAGATGTTTATGGGATTTTCACTGGAAGATAGAGAAAGTTGTAAAGTAACATATAGGCTACTTTTTATCCCGGAATTCCCGTGGGATCAGGATTCACACGGGGAAAACCCCTATGCGTGAAATAGTTGGCTTAGATTTTAATGGGACTTTCACTGGGAGATAGAGGAAGTTGTGGAGCAATGTACAGGCTACTTTTTATCTTGGAATTCCCGCAGGATCAGAATTCACGCGGGAAAATCGCATATGCGGGAACGAGGTCGCGGGTTCAGATGTTTATGGGACTTTCAGTGGGAGATAGAGGAGGTTAATGGAGCATTTTATAGGCAACTTTTTGTTAATGACTTCTCGCAGGATCTAGATTTACGCGGGAAAAACTTTGTGACACACTGAGTTCCACGCGAGCGGAGCCGCGGGCACAGCTAGTTAAAATAATATTTATAATTTATCTATTTCTAGGATCTGATAAAATTTGCTCTCCTAACATGCGGACCTTCGTATTAAAATTAAAACTGTTGACAGCTCGGCGTGCGTTTCGCTGAAGTGCTTGTTACTTTGAGTGCCGCTGGTTTCGACTTGAACAAACTTCATTTGATCGGACATTCGCTAGGTGCTCATGTTTTCGGAATTACCGGAAACAGTTTGGCCCAAAGAGGAATTTTATTGCCAAGGTACATATAAATTAATTTCAGTATTATCTTTAACCTCGTGTAATTGAGGATACCTGATGTCACAATGTTGGTCTAGAAGCGAGAGTAGAATTTAGTGGTTCAGTAACGATGATGAACTGAATCCAATGGTTTAACGGTTTAAGACTTTACTACTAGCATAGGTTATACTACTGCTACTACAAGCTTTATATAACGGAACCGTCTGCGATACGAGGACTCCAGGTTTATTTTCCAATGTGACAGACTATTCTTGCTTCATGGATTTTGGTGTTTGTGACCTTTTATTTGTGTTGACGACCCGGATGGCGCAATGGTTAACACGCCGGATCGCTGTTCCCAGGGTTCTGGGTTCGATTCCCAGCGAGGCGGCAATTTGAATGATGAGTTTAAATTTCCGTTCTCGGTCTGGGTGTGTGTCCTTGTCTAGTGTGATGGCACCCACGACACAGGGAATCATAGTGTCGGGCTGTGAGTGTGTAGCGTTATTTATTTATTTTTCATGTGAACAGTGACAGGAAGTTCGAGTATAGATGTATAAAAAGTAACATAACTATAAAGGGGCGTAAAAAACTAATCGACATTGAACCTAAAAGACGTCTGAAACAGAGCAACTATCAAGCAATTACGTAGGGTACCTACTTAGGCACCCTAAAATAATTTTACTCACAAGATTTATTTTTATGTACAGGATAACGGGTTTGGACCCGGCCAGCATAGTTTTCGAAAAAAAACCAGCTCCAATGAAGCTTACCTCTCGTTCTGCGCGCGTGGTTGTCATTGTTCATTCCGATCCAAGTAAATATGGCTACAAGAGTTCCTTGGGTACGGTTGACTTCTGGCCAAACTATAGCATCGGTGTCGTTACTCAGCCTGGATGTGCTAGGGGACCAGTACAAGCTTTTACAAAGGAAGGTAAAATCTACCTATGATTTTCTTCTCTTCTTTTACTCTCTGTTTACAACCCTTCAAATGTTATATGATATCGGTAGGAACTCATGATAAATAAAATATGTATTTTGTACGCCGAGTTCAACCGTGTGCACGTTTAATGTTGGTAGCTGGATCAAAGTATTGGCGTACAAAATACAATTAAATGTACATATATCGTGAGTAGGTACCAATGAAATGTTTCATAATCACTCAATAAATTAGAAAAAAAGCAACACATTATAGGTATTTAATAATTGAAAACTATTGTGCATTGAAAAAATACTGACACAATAATATTAGGTAGGTATTGGACAACCTAGTACCAACAAAGTACCTAAAGTTTCATTACTTTTACAGACTTATTAATTCTGATATTTCTGATATATTTTTTTATTTATGAACCCCAGATTTGTGCAATCATCATAGGAGTTGGGAACTGTTGGCTGACGCTGTAAAATACCCAGATTCCATCATCGGTTCACTCGCGAAAAATTATCGAGTGTGGAAACGTTACTCCACAGAGGAGAGGAATGCTGTAACTCTGTCTTTGGATTCACTTGATGATTCATTGTAAGTAGTAGTTTTTAGAGATCCCAATTACTAGGGTTGCCATAATTTTTTGTGTTTATTTTTATAAAAAATATATATATAATAACAATAGGTAAATATATATTAACCAATTTCTATTTAATAAATATTTTATTGACTCTGAGTATATTTAACTTTGTAGCGGTGACAGCCTAGTAGTTAAGAATTCGGCCTCCTATTCGGAGGATCCGAGTTCGAATCCCAGGGCAGGCACCTCTGACTTTTCGGAGTTATGTGCGTTTTAAGCATTTAAATGTCACTTGCTACAAACGGTGAAGGAAAACATCGTGAGGAAACCTGCATGCCGGAGAGTTCGCAAAAACTCAAAGGTTTGTGAAGTCCGCCAATCCGTACCTACTTGGCCAGCGTGGTGGACTATGGCCTTAACCTTCTCGCTGTGAGACGAAACCCGTGCTCAATAGATGGGTTGAGATGATGGTGATATTTAAGTTTTAGCTTTAAGAGAGAACTCTACATTAGAAATACCATCATAAAACATATTTTTTATTTCAGGACCCCGGGAAATTACTTCTTCTTAACTAGATCAGAGAGTCCCTATGGAATGGGAAAAGACGGATTATGAAGAAAAATGTGATACGAGACTTGTTTAAACACTAATACAAAAGAGATGTTGCTTAGCAATACTAATCGGTTGCCTAACTGACGGAGCAGTACTTATTTAAATAGAAAAGTTAAAGATTAATTTAATAATAGGTATACACTGTAAAATACCAAACAAGGTTTTTGAATAAACAATGATAATTATTATGAAAAGGTTTTTCTTAAACATTTTAATTATATTTCTTTTTATTGCCCAAATCAGGCAAACGAGAAGACGGGTTACCTAATAGTAAGTGACCACCCGTCGCCCCATCCATTAGAAACACCAGGGGCGTCACTTATTTTACCTACTTACGTTTTACGAAAACTTTTAAAATATTTCACGGTATATTTCAGACACAAGGTTGTAACTGAAAAACCGCTAAGACTACTGTGCTAGGCTCCCCCTGTTATAAGTCGCTGAGATCTGTGTCACCTAAGTTTAATCTGAAGGTATTCATGCGTTGTGGGTGGTTTTCATCACCCGCATTCTAAATTCAAATGTGAAACTTCCTTTTACTCATTCTGATCACATTGTCTGAGAGCCCAAAATGATACGGACCATCACTTTTTTTAGTTCGCTACGCAACACTTATTATGTAAAAGTTTGGTGTTAAGAACTCAGTGTCATGCACGCCGGTGCTCTTTACCATTGGATGGTACCTCTGCCAATTTGTTGGTCTTTTCCACAAAAAGGAAGCAGCTAATCAGACATAAGTACGAGTAAGTGGACATGGACAACACACGTCACTAAGTAGACAGTAGGTTCCTCCAAAATTACCCACGGCTTATACTTTAACCGATTAACTGAGGCTTGTGTATATGTTACGGCTAATACCCGAAGTGCGGCTACACCTAGTTCTAGCCGGCTACAGCTAGGTGTAGCCGGCCACGTGTTGTTAGAACTAGGTGTATCATATTTAATCAGTTTGTATAATATCGTTTGACATAATTTTCATTTGATCGAATATTCATTTTGTGTAATATTGATTGACATAATGTTCATTTGATCGAATATTATTTTATACAATGTTCATTTCATGAAATGTTCAGGTTATAAACGCCCTAAAGTCGGTTCTGGCATGGTTCCTGTTAACCTAACACGCTCGTCGCTTAGCTCCTCGCTAACCTAATTACTTTAATTAAAATTAGCGCATTTGAAGATTCGATAAAAAGATAACCACCGGTGTACGGCTATATCTAGTTCTAGCCGACGACAAATAGGATACACCTAGTTCTTACCGCACGTGGCCGGCTACACCTAGTTGTAGCCGGCTAGAACTAGGTGTAGCCGCACTTCGGGTACTAGCCGTAACATTTATACACTTCACCAGGATTCATTATAAGGGTCGATTCAGACATATCAGTGAAGTCACCGTTCCGTCACAGTTCCGGCAAATCTTTCATACTAATAGCACTGACATTTCTCAGTGTCAGTGCTGACAATGCCGAAAATGTATGAAAAATTTGCCGGTACTGTGTCGGAACTGAGACTTCACTGATATGTCTGAATCGACCCTAAGCCAGGAGGTTAAATTCTTCTCGACGATGAATTTTTTCCTGGAAAAAAGTAATATGTTCGTAACAATTATAATTGGAGATCAAGGTTCGTAGAATAATCGCTCATAATGAAATCATGCTAGTAATATTTCGTTTATTCATAGTTACATCCAATTTGCTGAATAATATAGATATAATGATTCATCAAAATTGTGAATAATATTAATCTCTAGTACCTACAATATCTCAGAGCGGGATTTCTCTCAAATCATTAAAGCACTTAAAAGGCAAATAGCTTTCACCGAGAGGATGCCAAATGGATTTTTAATCACTCAATCGCGATAAAGTAGGTACTACTACGATATTATACATTGATTTACTGTCCACTATATTTATTTATTCTCCTGATACTTACATTTTAGCTTTCAATTCTTGAAATCCAACGAAAAAACGTTAATACAGTACTACGTAGAGCTTCGTAGTAAATAGGTAATTTTTCAGTTTATTATTTGCTTAAATAGTAATTGTGTTTTTTGTACCTACACTTGTTTTATATTTTTATATTGACTTATTCACTCGACTCTCTATGGAAAAAGTAAATTAAAAATCTTAATCCAATATCGTATGACTAACAGTATAAAAATAACCTTAATGGATATTCATTTTCTTTGTAACACATAGGTACATATAATTATCGTGTTAAAGTGTCTTTCAACAGAACATAATATGTAATTAAAAAGGTAGAGGCGTTTGTTTGTTAGATTTCCTTTATAAAATCCGCATTTATTTAATAGTATTAAATCCATCTGAAGCGAACCTAAACGAAAGGGCATTTAAAGGGGACTGGGGTGTTTGAAAGCACCTCTATTCAATTTACGTGCCTACAATGCCTAAAGAAAACATTTCTTTTACGATATTTACTACAGCGTGAAATACGTAAGCGTATAATTTGTTTAAGTACTTTAAAGTAATGTGTTTATAATGCCCCAGACAGACCATTCGTTATTGAATTTGAATTCGTCGTCCCTCTCGGCCCGTGTTACCGCGCCACCATTACTTAGAAATTGTTGTTTAGGCCTGTATACAAAAAATATTTTTAATTTAATATTATCCCGGCTTATTTTGCTACGTTTTGGGTACTCAGGATAATATTTAGGTTGTACACTGATGTCGCAAGTGAATTAAACAAAATATATATCGGGCAATCACGTAATGGGGGCTTTACATTATACAATTTGCAGAGCGCTAACTGAGCTAGCGTGCTAAAATCGAATAGTGTAAAGGTAGTTAGACAGTAACTAGTGCAGCGTAATGTATGAAAACACTAGTTAGTGCACTGAGTTAGCGCTCTGCAAATTGTATAATGTAAAGTCCCCATAAGTGTTATCAGCATCGCAACCCCTAACTATCCCACTGCTGGCCCGGGTCTCCACTCAGAATGAGAAAGAAGTTAAAGGCCATAGTTTACAACGCTGGCCAAGTTCGGATTGGCGGATTTTTTTAGTTTTGCGAACTCTCTCGAACTCCAAAAAGTCAGAAGTGAACGCGATGGGCTTCGAACCCGGACCCCCCCAAGTAAGAAGTGAAATTGTTAACCACTAGGCTATGACCGCTTTTAATAGTAGCCTACCTACTGTAAGGATCATCGGAACCCGTAAACGTTTCTGTGCTGAGCTTGGTTCTCCTCTCAACAAGATAGATACAAGATGGCTAGTGTGATAGACGAGGTTGATAAAGTGCGGTTGGTGTGTCCGCTTTCATGAGGAGGCCGGGCAATATTTGAACGTCGCTTGGCACCTTTGTCCATTACTCTGCGAAATAACAGATACCAATCGAGTTATCTTCTGTATCTACTTTCAGTCTTTGATATCAGCCAATGATTTATCTGACAGAATATCTGAAAGTGTCTAATTAACGTCAACCAACAAAAGTTTATGTACTAGCCGACCACGATAATTAGGCGCATGTCAGTTAAGACGTCATTAGAAATAGGGATGGGATAGGGATACGTAGTACATTCTGCAGTAGTACCAAAAGTACCATGGTGAATGTTTAATGGAGGTACAATTTTTTTTATGGAATTAAGATAGCAAACGAGCATGCAGCACCACCTTCCGCTGCCGCCCATAACAACTGTGACCGACCCAGAACTAGACTCAATGAGTCTCGTTTTAATTCGGTCACACATGCGTTGCTACCCCTGAGGACTGAGATGGTCGCCTCTAAAAAGTGTAACCGGCACCACACCTTCCTATCCGGAACACAATTGTTCTTAAAACATTTATTACACGGTAGGAATGGTACAAAGTACCGTGGCGGGCGGTGGTACTTCCCCGGGTGAGCTCTAGGCCCTACCACCTGTACTTGGTCAGTTACTGTACCTGCGCAAACATCTCGGAAAACGAAGTTCACATCAGCCTAGTCTAAATGACCTTAATGTACAATTGTACACGACTGCGCCTCACTAGGGGACGCGCGGGGCTAGAGCGGGGTGGGGGGCCCGCGTGACTGCTATCTGACATGCGCCTAATTATTGTGGTCAGGTAGTATGTGAATAGATTTACCAAAGTAAAGCGGTAAAGCATCGTAAATTAGTCAAAATAATGAAACATTAAACAACCACCTGGTGTGCAACACCACCATTCCACTTAAACTTAAATACAAGTAAGCATGAGATTTCGCACACGTGTGGCGTGGTTAACCCTTTTAAACAAAACTCGTACCAACAGGACGCAAGCCGTTTCAAAAAGAGTTCGCCGCAAGGATTTCCCTAGGGCAGTCCTGACCTAGCGGCTCAAGCTTCACCTACCATCCTATAAAACCCCGTATTAAGGACTTTGAATGGATCCGACCTGTAAAGAAACCTCTAAGAACGTTTTTTGACATGCGCAGTAAGAAGTACATTTACACAACACTCCACGTAAAACAAAACAGTAATTAATTTTTTTTTACCGCATTTATTCTTACGCGCATATTTTTAAATACATCGTATTCCAGGGAAAACCGGAAGATTACCATCTGATATTTCCAAGTTCACTTTTATATTCGACACGGTTCGATAATAGCGAATCGATACTGCATCAGATGTGTCTCTTTATACATAATACATTTATTTAGAATTGATATTTTTAAATAGGAAATTGTGGACAACTGACATAGTTTGCGTCACATTGGCTCCTTTATTTATTAGTAGTCTCTTACGTAAGTAGAAGATAAATGATGAGTCATGTGAATGTGATGGTATATGCTCACCATATACATCAAACAATGAATTTCCGATCGACATAGACGCTCCCCCATTTTTTCTGATTCTCCGAGATTACGACCCAGGAACTTAAATGAATAAAATAAATAAAATTCACTGTCAACCTTAGAACAGGAAAACTAAACTGGAGTAAGTGGCCCACCAGCATGTTTAAGTTCCATTGGCTTTGAACTGGGTAGGAAAACCCAGTGCCTTCCTACAGGAATTACCTACTTGTCGTCATAGCCTCGTCCATTATTCAGCAGGGTGCGCCTCGAGCAGGGAGGTTACCTTGGACTCAAACTGAGTGGAGCCTTAGGCACTTCTCGCACAACGCTATTCATGAGCTACGCGACTGCAACGCAATCCAAAATTTGTATGTATCTGACACTTTTCACTGACAGGGGACTCGACTATCTGTCAGTCAAAAGTGTCAAATGCATAGAATTTTGGGATTGCGTCGCAGTCGCGTAGCTAATAAATAGCGTAATGTGAGAAGTGCCTTACACCTTACACCCCAAAACTTGTTTACGGGTCGTGAGTACTTACGATCTTTAGTACATAATATCTCAATGCTTACGATGATATATCTGGTTTGTATGCTAATGATTCCTGCGACACTAACTCGAACAAGGGAGGATACGTAATATGAGCGTATTTTTTCTTAGTTAATATTTTATACGCAACCGATAAATTAAGAACTGAGCGGACATCAAAAACAAATTACCAAAATTAACTTACCAAAATCAACGCGTTATTACCTAAAAAACACTAAATAGAGCCCACATACTCGCCTTTATGTAGCTAATGTTATAGTATTCAGTGCCTCTATTATGAGTTGTTGTAGTAAACGTCAAAACTGTTACTATTGCAGTTAACGTTTAGAATTTGTATGAGAATCCGTACAGCGCCTCTAGCGGTTACGATCGAATAGTCTAATACTGTAGTTACATTATGAGCTATTATGAGTTTTGGAAATGAAACTACAGCGGGTATCGTAAAGACGTGAGACGGTACAGTTTCCGTTACGTTATGTTGGCATCCATGAGTAATACCTCTCTCATTCTTTTATTATGATGTCAACAAGGATAGAACGAGACCCTGGCCAGCGAGCCAACATTTGTGAAATTAAAAAAACAAGTCTATGGATGCTCTATAACCCGACTAAATTAGGAAATGTGAAAGAAGAGTGGAATTAATGGCGGTTTGGTACCTTTTCAATTTAATTACATTAGCGTTCTGCGTCAGTCGCATTCAGTGTCAAACTGTGGTGTCAAAGTGTTGCTAACTTTGATGTTTTAAATATCTAGATGGGACATCGAATCCGCGAAAACGTGTCAAAAAATTGTGGCTAACTGTTAGCCACAATTTTTATATTTTTAGCAACTAGAAGTGAACGCAAAATAAAAATCACATTTAACAATTAATTACACGCAAATTTAAATGACAGGATAATATTTAGTTTAACCATTCAAACGAGCAGTGGTTCCCCTTGCCAAGTGAACTCGACGTGAATTGCCCGCAGACTGAGCTCGCCAACGCTTATATAGACTTCATAGCTTCATACTGACAGGAAATACGTCACTCTTCTCCTAACAATATCATTACGCACACATTACGCACACATAGACAATAGACGAACGGGTAAAACATCGTCTGCACGCACACATGCTTGATAATGTTGCCTTGTTTTTTTTTGTTTTCATTGTAGGGCGACGCTCAATCTAGACATTTAAAACATCAAAGGTTGCTAAATATTTTGTTGATCTCGCAAGTTCAAAATTTCGTTATTTTCATCTCTGCGTTCGGTTGCGTGAATCATTTGCCAAGCAAAATAGTGCCTAGCCATGATTTTGTTTAAATATACAGCAATATTTAATGACATTTAATTTCGATAGTGACTTTTCACCTTAGAAAATAGCGTGAGTGCCGTAACTACTACGGGTAACGTAATTTACTATAGCATCTGTCAAATTTGTGACTCGTAATACCAAATTGTAAGTAAAACATGACCGCAAGTACTGTATTTAATAGAGTTATGCGCATTTACTATTAAAGCAGCGTTTTCACGATAGCATCAATAGTAACGTAATTTGCGTTTACTACAACAACTCATAATAGGGGTACAGATCATACGGGTGAGGCAGTAGTTACTTAAGTGAAAACATTTAAGGCCTTACTAATAAACGCAGTATAAAGTTATTTCATGTTTAAAATTATTTGTACAGTTTAAAAGACAAATCTGTAAAGTTAAATTTAACATGGAATAACTTTACACTGCTTTAATTAATAAGACAGTGACTGTTATTAGAAAAGTAACACTGTTTAATACTATTGCTACTAGTCCCAATAACAGACTTATTGTATGTATGTATATACTTCGACTCATAAGTAGAAAAAATAAAAGATTTCTAAGAAGAGGACTACCTTAAGCTCTATCTTATTATTCGGAAAATAGGCCTCCACCACAGGTGAGGTAAAAGCGAACGCTCGGCCGTTTCCACTGATTGACCCAATTTGAATATTGTTTTACAAATATATTCCTATTTCAATGGCCCGGTTTCTTCGAAGGCTTTCCCGCGTTTAATTCACTACATTACTCTAATTGAATGGTGAATGTATAAAGGAATTATTTATTACGAATTAATTTGGAAAATTCCGGCTCTAATCCATATCTCGGACGCAAAAGTTTGAGGGAAATTCGATGTTGAATAAAACTCCTAAAATATGATTGTGGGCAGGGGTTTATTTGACAAGGGACATCGAATTGGTTTTATGTTTTGTTTTAAATACATGGTTCGCAGTCAGTCGTTGAATGTACTTTGGGCTCGAGGAATGACGAACTAATTTTCTAATTATAATTGAGGTGTAAGGGCACAAATCATACACTAGTACACAATGTAAAGCTTCGTACACTGCGCGTCTGAACAACGCACACATAGACACCATTTACGGACGCGAAACATTTACATCTGAACTTGTGTATGATTTGAGTTAAGAGGCTTCATTCATCTTTCAGTCCAAGCCAATGCCTGCTCGTGTATCCTGATAAACGAACAAAGTTACGGTGCTTGGTTCCTCTATTAAAAAAGGCTGGATTCTGTAGCATAGTAATATAGTACAATCCAGTTTAGTCCGGAAGGTACTTTGGAAGACTAGCTGTTACCCTCTTGCACGAGTCACCTGCTTACATGTCTCAATACATCAATTATCTAAATTTAGGTCATGACCTATCCTGTTCATATGAAACATATCTTTGATATAATATTTGATAGCCTCTCGTACAAGGATAGTACCAGTAAATGATCTACGGTTACAACAAACAGCGCTATTAATCTCCGTGGACGTAGCACGTAGCGTTTGTAGATGTCGAGGTACACCGTACACACCTCTGTGCATATAGGTCTCATGAAAGCCCGTAATTAAACGAACACATGAATACTGTATGTGTGTGTAATAAAAAACTATTTGTTTTTCTTTTTTTTGCAGTAGAAAACTGCCTTTTGTTCTTATACATGGTGTGATAAAAATATAATGAATTAAGAAACAAATTTTAATAACGGCCGGAAAATGAGTGTACCTAAGTGTACTAACCGAATTTAACGTCAAAATATTATTAATTTATATAAGTACATTTTGAAATTAAGGTAGGTATATTGATTTAAGATATCCGTTATGTAGCACTATGAGTTTATCTGTTGTGTTGTGTATAGTGGATTCCTTGTAAATCTATAGATTCAACTCATACACCTCTTCCTTGGTACCTTTATTTTGTTGAAATCATTTAGTTTAGAGCTATTGCTATAGCTCACTGGGTTCGTTGTGAATTTATGCAGGATCAAATATTTAGTTTAATACTATGTATCTAGTATTGCGTTCTCGATTCTGCTTCGGAGAAATTAATCAGTAACCAAAATTGATTTGTAATTTCCAATATAACCTTAGTATTTCATGTATAATTTATTTGTTAACTGATTTCATTACACCAAACTAAATGTTACCCCTAGCTTTCAAAGCTGCAATCAAATCGGTTAAGCTGTTTCTGAGATTAGCTGGAACTTATGGAAAAAACAAACAGATAAAAATAAAAAAATACTTTCAACTTAATGTTTTTTCAATCGGTTAACAAGTAAGAATATTAATTTCACGGAAAAAATATTTTAGCCAATTCTGAAAATGTAAAAAAAAATGTTAGGTACCTACGAATTTGAACGTAGGCGATTTTTGCGACGCTGAAAAAAGGTGGAACGCTGCATATAAAACAATTAGTTGATAGCGGTAACAAAGGACAAACGAAGGAAAATAAAAAAGACGGCCAAGTGCGAGTCGAACCCTAGCACCAAGGGTTCCGTACAACCCTTAGGTAAAATACATCATATAAGTAAAAGTTCACCCATCACGACAATAGAGTCATAATTATGGAAATTATTAAAAATATTTTTGTTAGAAATATGATGTACCTAACTAAAAATTTGCGATTTTCGCAATTTTTCCTTTATCTGCGCTATAATACGTTGTTTCGTACCGAATTTCGGGATTCTGAGTTCAAGGGAAGTATCCTGTAGGTTTTGATTCCCTTGCGAGTTTCGAAAATTTGCGACATAATTGGCTGTATCTTTTGATTGCGTTGCCTTAGAAGTTGATTTGTTCACAGCTTCAAGGGACAGTAGACCTGAGTACCTATTTGATATAAACACCTTGTTTGACAGAAAAAATATTTCAGCAAAATACTGAAAATATCATACCTACCTAGTCGATTTTTGCAACGATGAAAAAAAGGAAGTTAATTCAAAGCTGCATATAAAACAATTAGTTGTTTTGCCGAGCCAACACTGGCGCGTACCGTCCATCCATGACGGCGCTGATAAAATTTTCATTGGGTTTTAAAACCGGCGGGACGCGACCGAAGCCGTTCGGTACATCTGTTTGACAATTTACGCTTTTAATAATGGCCGACAGTGCCTTTGAATCGGTCGCGCACGAATTAACAGCGGGCTAAATTAAAGCCTTCAAACTTTTGCGGGGCAGACGGGCCGATATGCTCAGTTTGTGTTTCGCTGTGCCCTTTTTAACCCCCAAAATGGATTTAAAGAAAATTAGAAACGCCGCGAATGAACTTAACAAGTTTGCAAGCACGGGCACGTTTCAGAATTCCTCAAAGAACGTTTGTAGCCGTCAATTTATTTATTATTTTAATTAACACAGGCTCAAACGATATGGTGATTGTACCAATAACGCTTTAAGGGATTCTTTAGTGAAATAACCTGAAGGTCCGATTTTAATTACATTAAATTTGTTACAAGCCAAAACTAGATTTTATTTAATTGAATGTATTACGTTTTTATTTATTAAAGTCCTTTCTCTAATTGTAATTTGTACATAAATATCATAATATTTTACACCATTACTACAAATTATACAATTATTTTAGGGCACACACAGCGTTAACGAGTCTCAGTATTTGAATTTTGCAATCTCGATTTACCGTACTACCTATTCTTAGTCGCTGTTATTAAACAAAGTCTCTGATTAGAATATAATTACATTACCCCATTGAATTATTTCTTAACCGACTTCAAAAAAGAAGGAGGTTCTCAATTCGACCGTATATATGCTTTTTTTTATGTTTGTTCAGCGATTTTTTCGTCGTTTATGGGCCGATTTTGATAATTCTTTTTTTGTTGTAAAGTAGATATGCGCAGTGGGGTCCTTTTAAAAGGATCACCAGGATCTGATGATGGCATCATGGAGAAATCGAGGGCAACTTTCGAAAATTGTAGGAACGACTAGTATGTTTGTTAATGTTTTCATAAGTACATGAAAGCGCTACAATTTCATGAAGGTCTGGAGTTGATCTGATGAAGCCGAAAGACAGTCGAGGGAACTCCTCAACGATTTACTGTAGTTATCTAGTGTTTGGGCTTGATTAATTTGTAGTGACGAGAACTTTACACCTACATGTTGAATTAAGCGCCATCTGGCGAGTAGTTTTTGAGTTATCTCTGCTTAACGAGGTTGAAGTCGGTTATTTTTTTTGTAAAAAGCAATAATTGAGCATATACTCGTAATGTAATTTACGTCGAGTACAAATAAACATACAATAATTGAACTTTGAGGGTTTATGTTACATTGTTTTTTATTAAAGGTACGTTGTCGATTACTGTAGCAAATACCTTATCTATATATATACTAGCGGCCCGCCCGCGGTTTCACCCGCGTGGATCCCGTTCTCGTGGGAATATATGCATGTATTATACATAAAAACCTTCCTCTTGAATCACTCTACCTATTACAAAAAACCGCATCAAAATCCGTTGCGTAATTTTAAAGATTTAAGCATACAGACAAACAGACAAACAGACAAACAAACAAACAGACGGACAAAAATAGCGACTTTGTTTTATACTATGTAGTGATAAAAGCGAAAGGTCACTGACTCACTGACTCATCACGAAATCTCAGAAACTACAAGTGCTAGGAGTGTGAAATTTTGCATGCGGGTTCTTTTAAGGATGTAAGTGCTCACTAAGACGGGATTTTATGAAATTCAACCTCTAAAGGGGTGAAATAGGGGTTGAAAGTTTGTATGGAAGACTGTCATTTTTTAAGTTAGAAACATGAAACTTTATTTTTGGGCTACTGATTAAAAATTAATAGATACGTATTTAAGCGTTTCTGGAAATTCTACCCCTAAGGGGGTAAAATAGGGGTTGAAAGTTTGTATGGAAGTCCGTCATTTTCTAAGTTAGAAACATGAAATTTGCCATGTATTGTATGTTCCTTGGGGAGTGTAGGGGACCAAGAGAGGATTTTTGGAAATTCCACTCCGAAGGGGATGAAAGGGGTGAAAACTATTATATGAAAATTCTACAACATTGAAGTTAGTGACTTGGAAATTTGAATTTTGGTTGCTTACTTCAAATTAATGAATACGTGTATCAGATTTTTTTGATAATTAACCCTCAACCCCTTTAAAACGGGGGTGAAAGATTGTATGGGACTTAATAAAATTTTCAAGATAGAAAGCTGAAAATAGGTAAATACTCTTTGTTGTAAATAAAAAATCAAGTGTTTTTTCGAATTAACCCTCCAACCCCTAAAAATACGGGGTGAAAATTTGTGTTTTTTCGTTAGTTTCCAAGTTAGGGACTTGAAAATGAATGTATATAGGTAGGTGTAAAATTAAATAGAGATTTAGTACTCCAAATATTTATACGAGACGGGAAATTTACTTAGGACATTTCCACGGGATCGTAAAATGCAAATTCCTGAAAAACTGATTAAAAATTAATAGATACGTATTTAAGCGTTTCTGGAAATTCTACCCCTAAGGGGGTAAAATAGGGGTTGAAAGTTTGTATGGAAGTCCGTCATTTTCTAAGTTAGAAACATGAAATTTGCCATGTATTGTATGTTCCTTGGGGAGTGTAGGGGACCAAGAGAGGATTTTTGGAAATTCCACTCTGAAGGGGATGAAAGGGGTGAAAACTATTATATGAAAATTCTACAACATTGAAGTTAGTGACTTGGAAATTTGAATTTTGGTTGCTTACTTCAAATTAATGAATACGTGTATCAGATTTTTTTGATAATTAACCCTCAACCCCTTTAAAAGGGGGGTGAAAGATTGTATGGGACTTAATAAAATTTTCAAGATAGAAAGCTGAAAATAGGTAAATACTCTTTGTTGTAAATAAATAATCAAGTGTTTTTTCGAATTAACCCTCCAACCCCTAAAAATACGGGGTGAAAATTTGTGTTTTTTAACCCCCGACGCAAAAAGAGGGGTGTTATAAGTTTGACGTGTCTGTGTGTGTGTGTGTCTGTCTGTCTGTCTGTGGCATCATAGCTCCCGAACGGATGAAGCGATTTCAATTTAGTTTTCTTTGTATTAAAGGGGACTTACGGGCGCGTGTTTTTAGATATGTTTGATGAAAATCGGTTGAGCCGTTTAAAAGTTATTGGGGCTGAAAGGGGAGAAGAATTTTCATTCTGTCTCTTTGTGGCATCATAGCTCCCGAACGGATGAAGCGATTTCAATTTAGTTTTCTTTGTATTAAAGGGGACTTACGGGCGCGTATTTTTAGATATGTTTGATGAGAATCGGTTGAGCCGTTTAAAAGTTATTGGGGCTGAAAGGGGGGAAGAATTTTCATTCTGTCTCTTTGTGGCATCATAGCTTCCAAACGGATGAAGCGATTTCAATTTAGTTTTTTTTGTATTAAAGGGAACTTACGGGCGCATATTTTAAAATATGTTTTATGAAAATCGGTTGAGCCGTTTAAAAGTTATGGGGGGTAAAAGCGGGGAAGAATAGCCGAATGTATGCAAATATACTCGTGTGGGGTCTCAAATGAAAGGGCACAGTAAGAGAATATTTATGACTTAATCGAGAATATTCTTACCTATAAAAAGTATAAAATAAAAATTAAATTAAAAATTAAAAAAACCCCCGACACAAACATTTAAAAAGTAAAAAATAATATCTCTAAAAATAATACGTTGCGTTGGGGGACCGCTCCATTTACTTCTAACTTTAACACAAAAAAAATATTGATAAAATATGATAAGTCTTGGGTAAATAGGCATGTGATACTTATGAAAAAAATCGTAGATAATGAGTAGTTAGGAGCGGTCCCCCAACGCGACGTATTATTTTTAGAGATATTATTTTTTACTTTTTAAATGTTTGTGTCGGGGGTTTTTTTAATTTTTAATTTAATTTTTATTTCGTTAGTTTCCAAGGGGACTTGAAAATGAATGTCCAGTCTCTTTGTTAAAATTAAAAAATGTGCTTCAGTATTTTTTCAATATCACCTTAAAAATATATAGGTAGGTGTAAAATTAAATAGAGATTTAGTACTCCAAATATTTATACGAGACGGGAAATTTACTTAGGACATTTCCACGGGATCGTAAAATGCAAATTCCTGAAAAATAACTTCCAAGCCAAGAGCGAGTTGGACTTTCTTATGCAGGGAAAGCAGCAAATATTAAACTACATGGGCGATTTTGTTCGATATTAAATTGAAGTTGTAATAAGATTTCAGCCTGAAAAATCTTTTTTTCTAAAATAAGTCTAAAGAAAAGCACTGTCGAGTTCAGTAAAAATACGCTATATATCTACCTAACAAAATTCCACGCGGGCGGAGCCGCGGGCGGAAAGCTAGTTATATTTTAATTAGCAAAACTGTAAAATGTAGAAATACAGCAATTAGAACAGAGAGAGGTCAAAGTAGTTATCTGAAAATACGAGTATGGGTTTTTATAATATGTATAAAAAGAATTAATGTAAACCACATAGTAGAAGCAATCGTAACTTGTACAAAATGGATAGTTGCTATCGAAGCAAGCCAAACTGTTTTGTACGGAAACATGCAATTCATTTTACCGCGTAGGCAGTTGGACACCCTCGGGGTTAATTACTTTGAGTAATACTTCGTTTAAATTGTACATTAAACTGGATAATATTTTTTGATAATGCTTGTTTTCATTAAGTAGAAATATAGGTACTGAAGTACATATAGGTATTATTAATTCTATAATACGAGATGTTTTTTCAAAGGGAATAAGACATATTTTATCATAAGCTTTTAACATAATTCAAAAGAATATTTAAAGTGTTTTCTTCTTCCTGAATGAAATATTTTTGATTATCAATAACATCTATATTTTCATGAAAACTAAATTTTCGTTTTATGCCTACTGACTTTTGTTTTATACTTAACTACTTACCTACAGTTATATTAGTGCCACACGCCACGCTTTTCAGAACCCAAGCTCGAGTAAGTTACCTACCTCTAACCTGATGATCAGGGCAGAAATCTGTCGTTAAGGGTGTATATTCTTATTTATTGTAAGTGCATGTTTCCGTGTTCCGTTTATGCCATGTAAAGGTGCTACATTTACGGATATCTAAAACAACAAAATATAACATCACACATTATGCTCAGTTGTGTAACGTCAGATATTTTTAAAATTCTATTTTAGCTGTATGTGTATTTGTACGATTGTAACGAAAACAGTCTTCATTTTTTTTTACAAACTTCAGTAAGTCTGATTAACTTGAAAAGCACAGATGTCAAGGGCCGATGATAATGCACAAGGTACCTATGTAGGTATACCTAATGACAAACAGCGCGAAATAGCACGCTCAGAATTGGCTTTACACAAGGTAACTCGTCAACTGATAAAGGCACAGTGACTACATTTATTGCTTTACCTTTACTTTTTCAGTTAGCTTTATATGTACAAGGGTAATTTTAGTTTTGCAATCTATTAATTAATTAGTTTAAAATTTTCACATTATTGCACATAATACTTTGAATAAACGCCTTCTCAGTGCACAAGATAGACAAACAAAATAAGTCAGCATTTTGAAGGTTAACTTTCTTTTACCCAATGCTTCGAAAGGGCAGACGAACTGGCAAGGAGGGGTGCGGAGGCGCCCACGTTGGGCCCATGGTGGGCGTATCAAAGGCAGTTTCTTGAGCTGTACTCAGAGCTCTAGCTTTGAGACAGGGCGAGGAGATGTGGCAAAAAGCACCCGGGACTGAGACAGGCCAAAACTGTCACTGGTTACTCGCAAAACTACTCTACTAAAGTGCTCAACCTAAAACGGTCAGACATCCGACTCATAATTAGGCTGCTCACTGGTCATTGCAGACTCAACCGACACCTACATATACAACATAGGCTTAAGTGACAATGCAACATGCAGGTTCTGCGGTGGGGCGGAGGAAACACCCATACCTACAATATATCCTCTGCGATTGCGTAGCAATTACTCACTACAGAAGCCGTATACTTGGAGGTCACACAATCAAACCTGACCTGATTAAAGAGATGGACCCCGGAAACGTACTACGGTTTATTAAGACTGTAGGCCTGGGGCACCAGATCTAACTAAAACTGGGATGGCTACAATAGATCAGAGATGGTCGCAGTGGCCTCGTGGGGATACTTGTTCCCCATGCCCAGACACTTAAATAATAATAATAATAATTACCCAATGTTTTGCATTTAGCTTATAGGTCGGTACAGCTTTTAACCAGTAAATATCCAATCAAAACCAATTAATAATAAATATAATTAAGTTCCACGTCAACCAGTTCTAATCTAATATACATATATTGTCATGACAAAAGCTGAAATAAAATTCGCCGTCGTTTCGAATCAGCCGGTCGCGATATATTTACTCTAAATCAAGTTAATCAATTTATAAATATTGAACCATTCAGTTTGTCCAACGAGTTTAGATTATACTCGTAAATAAATGCTGTATTTTATATTCTACCATACCTAGTGTAAAGAAGTCCTGATACAATTAGGATATCGATACTTACAATAACCTTATAACCCCTTTTTAACCCCTAAACTAAAAAGGGGTATTATAAGTTTGACCTTTCTGTGTATCTGTGTATTCGTGCATCTGTCTGTCTGTCTGGCACCGTATATATCTTGAATGAATAACCGATTTGAATACTGTTTTTATTAATCGAAAGCCAGTTTTCTTGTGGTGGTTTTAAGCTACTTAAGTTTGGTAGAATTCCAGTTCGGGCGTTTAATCATCATTAGTTCATTAGGAAGTTTTCGAAGTCAAGGGTTTTTTAATTTGAAATTTACAGTTATTGCGAGCTTTTATTAAATTTGCAACGTCGGATCAAATCCTGCAAACTGAATTAATCTTCTTCTTACTCTTACCCTTATTAGTACCATTCTTGTTCTGAGAAAATGCAATTTTACGTCAGGCATGACCGAATTATACGCTTAGGATTGGCAGGATGGCGTTGCATTTAAATATAACAATAAAAGTGTATTTCAGCTTTTTGAGTTATTCATTTATTACTATACATTATATAAAATCATTAGTTGTCGGGTTTTCGTTGAGTAGGTATTGGATACTCGTTGGATATTCTGATAGTAAAAATGCGGATAATCAAATGCGTGCAGAAATACGAATTTTGAGTATTTAATATAATAGGAGGTTGCTTATTCAGATAGTCGCCAGATAGTTCATATAACCAAGAGCCGGATAATCGAGTTTATACGCTTAAGTTTTGAAGCTACATTACTCTAAAACATTAAAATGTTTTCAATAACTTTTCTTTACCGTTTTCTAAGAAGAAACCCAATTAAAAGCAACATAGTATTAGGCTTACATTACAAAAGGCTTTTTGTTGTTAACTTGAAATTTAAACATAACTTTCACATTAGGTACTTAATTAAAAGTTTAAAATAAGAAAGTTTGTATGTCCTTATGTCATGCGATGTCAATTAAACGATAACAAGACATAAATTGAGCGTGAACACAGGAACTCTGTTTGTAGACTTTATCATATTTGTATTCAGTTCAAACAAGAAACAAGTGTCTGACTTTCCAAGAATAAATTTTCTTCGCTAGATATTCGCTTTCAAGGTATAGCAAGTAAAATAACAGATACGACGTATTATTTACAGTGCTGACTCTCAGTCAAAATAACTGACGATTTTGAAACAAAGACTTTGAGTTTTGTTTTATTTTTTAACCGACTTCAAAAAACGGGCGAGGTTCTCAATTCAACTGGATTTTTATGCGTGGTACCTCATATTTGGCGGGTACGTTTTTGAGTTACCTGTAGTACCTACTTATCGATTTTGAAGTTGCTTATTTTTAACTTCCGATTTAAAAAGAGTGTGTTCGATTTCAATGCGGCTTTTTAGGGTTCCGTACCCAAAGGGTAAAACCCTATTACTGAGACTTCGCTGTCTGTCCGTCCGTTCGTCTGTCACCAGGCTGTATCTCATGAACCGTAATAGTTACACAGTTGAAATTTTCACAGATGATATTTCTTTTGCCGCTACAACAACAAATACTAAATAAATTTTATTTTATTCTGTTTTTATAATATTTAAGTGTGCGCCCATACTTTCGACGCCTCAGGGATAGTTTAGTTACATTTCGGTCCAAGAGATGGCGTTGTGATTAATATGTGGCTACAATAAAACAATTAAATATTTAAGTGAGGCTTTCATACAACAGACCAGATTTTTTTGGCGTTTTTATTCATAATGGTACGGAACCTTTCGTGCGCGAGTCCGACTCGTACTTGGCCGGTTTTTTTTCATTTGGAAACTATTTTCCTTGCTGTAGTTCTTAGATGTTATATGTATATAGGTACTAGATGGGGTGGTACGTTGAGGGGGCTTACTTACATTTGCAATTTGCAGGTATTTTGTAAAACGTAAATCTTTCTATCTTTTTATAATCATGTTAACAATATTCATATCAATATTCTTAAAGTGAAGCTACGTTTTAGTCCCAAATTCAGCTTCTAATGTAAGTTGTCCGGTTGTAGTCCAGTTGGGCTTTTATTTTTTTTCATAATAAATAATTTTATTTTCTCAGAAATATATTAATCACGCGGTTCGGCAGAAAAATGTATGCAGTAAGTTGTAAATTTTCATTATTATCGATTTGCATAGGTCTGGTAGACGCATTTTTCTACTAAATTTAGCAATATAACAATATTGGATTGAGATTTTGTCCTTGACATTATGGGTTCAATACTGAGAATGAGAATGAGTCTCTTGTCCTGAGTAGGCATAGACCATACTCCATTACCCTTAGGATTGACGCGTGCTGCGGGGCTATACGCATTTCCATTAACAATAAATGAAGATGAAATGATAATTGTGTTATTAATTACTGAAACGAGATTCAAAGCCGAATTCAAAATACCTAGGATTGTAGACATGTTGTTTGCCGTTCGGGTAAAATATCGCCCAATAAATATACTGACGTGTCTACAGCAAATACAAAAAACTACGCAAATGGATCTAAAAATATTGCGATCGCTAGTAGCTATAGTCGAATGTGATAAATCAATAAGGGCACCGAACTCAAAGCTAAAAGTAACCTAACGTCCACAAACTTATTGACCATCGTTACTCATTCTAATGTGGACATAAATTGGCGACTCCCGCGGACTCATGCTGAACCCTACTCGAGTCAACTGTGCTGGTATAGTTTACCTAACTACCTAATCCTATACCTACCTATGTACTATTTGTACTTTATACCCAAAGCTTTACCACGAATTACATTTTATAATAATGCTCAGCTACTGCGTCTAATTTACAATGCTGGTTATCAAATCGAACCCTCCGACTTGGGTTGAAATATTGTTTGACTGAAAATTTCAAATGAATAACTGAAAAGTTAACACATGCATAATTAACGAAACAAGATTGATCTTAAATCCAAAATGTAATTCAATAGTATTAATAAAACGATGAACGACGTGATTTTATTGGTTACGAATCGTATCTTACGACTCTCGAACTCTTGCTCGCTCTCACAAATATTTTCAGATAATCCTACTAATATTATAAATGCGAAAGTTTGTAAGGATGTATGTGTGTGTGTGTGTGTGTGTGTTTGTTGCTCTTTCACGCAAAAACTACTGAACGGATTTTCATAAAACTTTGCAGTAATCCTACTAATATTATAAATGCGAAAGTTTGTAAGGATGTATGTGTGTGTGTGTGTGTGTGTGTTTGTTGCTCTTTCACGCAAAAACTACTGAACGGATTTTCATAAAACTTTGCAGTAATATAGCTTAGACATCGGAATAACATAATTTGTTAAAATTTATAGAAATTTTTGAAGGGACTGGTTTCCCGAAGCGAAGCGAGGGCGGATTTACTATTTGAACATAAAAAGAATAATATTATACCTACTGTCTTATGAAAGATATTTCTTGTAAAACCCTTGTACAACGTATTTTAATTCAAATATTGCGACTGGTATAAATAAAGAAACTTAAGCATAACACATTAATTGCAAATTTACCTATATCAATGCAGTACCTACATTCGCTAGTTTCACAGTGATTTTAAAAAACGCTGAATAAAATAATTTTTAGATATAATAATATGTAATAAGTATAGAAAACTTAATATCCTTCAGGCATGTCCGTCGCAAGTCGGGATTTATTGACATTTATATTGGTCGCGATGCAGCGGCCCGTCCGGAGTGTCGTTTATATTGCATGCCCGTTCCATTACAGAAATTAAAAAGCGACCTTTATCTATCATAATATCATATCATTAGTTTACATTACATTACCAATAGCTTTATAGCGACATTATATAAAATAAAATAATATGAAATGTAGGCCACAAAAGTTCTTAGGGTTTATTTTGAAATTTAAAAATATATGATATAGTTTTTTTATGTTTCATAACGACACTGTAGTGTAGCGTAACAGAAAATCGTCTTTGGAAAGGGGTTCAATTTCTAAAACCATGCAGTGCAGACATTTATGGGACATATAATTCGCTATTCTTTGATCATAGGAGTTGCAGATGTGATAATATCATGTCATGTTGTATTTAAGTTATAAATTGATTTGTTTTTTAATTAACGCAAAAATAAGCTTTGTAACTGTATCTACTTCTACTAGCTTTAAATAACAAAATTAACCTTAAATTCAACTGTAAGGAGATATAAATTTAGGTCGACTATTATTTGAGACTTGATAGAATATCCATCTCAATTAGTAGTATCGAAAATTGTTTGAAATTGAAAATGCGTGGCAGGCTTCTCATACAAATATATCCAGTGTCCCTCGCCTTATCGAGAAAAAACTATCAACATCTCAAACATATCAAGTTTTTAGGCTTGAGCGTATGCTTTAGTGTCTTTAGTAATCTATATAATATATAAAACTCTTGCGTTACTGGGTGATGATTGACTGACAGACAACGCACAGCCGAAACTATAAAACAAAAGAAGCTGAAATTTGGCATATGTGTTCCTTGGGGAGTGTAGGGGAGCACTTAGAGAGGATTTTTGGAAATTCCACCCCGAAGGGGATGAAATAGGGGGGTGAAGTTTAAACTAATTCCACACAGGCGAACCCTGCGGGCGGAAGCTAGTAAACAGACAAAAGACGTGGCAACGCAAAACCTGGATCAAAGAATTAACACGAGCTTGGATTTTTTAAATCGATTTAATATAACAAAACTCAAATGAAATATAGAAAGGGCCTATTATGGACCTTAATTGGTTAGTTTGTTACTCGTCTAGTGCGATCACAAAATATGTTGCTAGTGATAAGGATATTGTACGATGGTCGTTTCTAAAAAAAGTGTAAACGGATTCACAATAATACGAAAATGTTCATACTTAACGGTGCCTCTTGTTCAATTACCACGAGCACCCAATATATTCAACTTGTGCGAGTACTAACGATTGACACAAATTATTCAATTACCCATGTATTTCGGTCTCAGGGATCTGACATATACCCTTTATAATTAAATCACGTTCGCCTGTATATATAAGCTACTGTTTACACTGGTTTAATTTATATCATGTTAGCCAAATCATAAAATGAGATTCTTCTTTGAAATATAATTTTCTCGTTCTCAGAATTTTTTTATGAGTAATAGAAAAAGAACAAATATGAAAAGTAATATATGTAGAACTCGCTTTTTAAATGAAGCGTCATTATAAATAGGTGTACTTATAATAAAAATTGGGTTGGTTGTGCGTAGATACCGCCCGGGAGTCGAGCGTGACAATTTCTAGGGCAAATGAAACGAAAATTGTTTTATAATATTTTGTTAATTAAAATTGTAACATAAACCTTCCATGCGGTATTTCATATAGGATTGAAAAATGTTAAGCTGCGTTTTGGTTTTGAAAAATATCTCGTAAAATGGTAACCACTTTGTCATAAAAGCCATAATTTTATATATTTAACGTTAATAGAAAAATAAAAATAGAAGAATATGTTGAAAGCCTTATGTAGCAATTATTTTTGTATCTCTAACTTTTGATCATACTCGTACATCAAAGAAATACAAAAGAAACGCTCTCCACCCATACTTTACCCTAAGACCCTTAATGTCACCGATGGTAAGGGCGTTCGCAATTTTATAAATCAGATATAATAAAAATGATTTAACAAAAATTTATATGTAAAATATCTGCTGATCCCGAGATGCCATGCGATAGAGCTCTTAAATCTCAATATACAGTTAGTTTTGACATATTTATTCCCATAAAATAAATTGTATAGAAATATAAGAGGCCACATAGATAATGTGAGGAAGGATAAACGAAGAAAAGTCCTCGAATGACGTCAAGGCCTCGGTAACAGGAGTTAACTATTGATGACGTAAGTTCATCCTACTAATATTATAAATGTGAAAGTTTGTGTATTTGTTTGTTTGTTTGTTTGTTACTCCTTCACGCAAAAACTACTGAACCGATTTTCATGAAATTTGGCACACACATAGAGGGCAACTTAGATTAACATATAGGATATTTTTTATCCCAGAAATCCCGCGGGATCGGAGTTTACGCGGGAAAACCTTCTTCGCGTATGGGGTATAAATAGCTTCTAAACAAACATTATACTAATATTATAAATGTGAAAGTTTGTGTATTTGTTTGTTTGTTTGTTTGTTACTCCTTCACGCAAAAACTACTGAACCGATTTTCATGAAATTTGGCACACACATAGAGGGCAACTTAGATTAACATATAGGATATTTTTTATCCCAGAAATCCCGCGGGATCGGAGTTTACGCGGGAAAACCTTCTTCGCGTATGGGGTATAAATAGCTTCTAAACAAACATTAATATAAAACTAACAAGTCTGTCTTCCCGGAAATCCCGCGGGATCTGGAGTTACGCGGAATAAACTCCTGCGCGTAGTTGCGGGCTTAAATTTTTATGCGACCTTTACTAGGAGATTGAGGAAGTTTTGAAGCAACATATAGGGTACTGTTTATCCCTGAATTCCCGCGGGATTAGGATTCACGCGGTAAAACCTCATACCCGGGAATGAGGTCGTGGGTTCAGATGTTTATGGGACTTTCAGTGGGAGGTAGAGGAGGTTATGAAGCATTATATAAGCTACTTTTTGTTCCGGACTTCCCGCGGGATCGAGATTTACGCGGGAAAAGCTTCCATGAGCGAATGAAGTCGCGGGCTCATTAATATCTATATATCGGGATATCTATACATATATCGGGAATCGAACCGGCTTTTTTTCTCATGATCAACTTTATGTTGCTTTTTCGAGGGTCAGCATCGCTTTAGCTGGTCTTTATGTTTTGGCACCCGAATGAAAAACTACCAATGTAGTTTAAAAATATAATAGTTTGGAATGAAAAAACCCCGACGTTTATATCTTAAATTCTTTTTATCGATTTTCTCAAGATCTACATAACGGATTTTTGTACGGTATGACTAAAACGTAGTAAAAAATCAACTATTCTTAAGATGTGTGGAGTGTGTCTTAATATGTGTGGGGTCGGGATTAACGCAGGAATAACTTTGTGACACACTGAGTTCCACGCGGGCGGAGCCGCGGGCAACAGCTATAGTATATGTATAAAACAGCGTGAAACAACTAGATTCAGAAAGCTAAGATACTCGTAGTTGAAACAGCTGATACAGTGAAAAGTAACGTTTAACAATATAAATATAAGTCAGTATCATTATTTACATTGAATTTGGTGAAGAAATTTTAAGGGTTTTGTGGAGTCGTTAAAAATATCCTCGACGATGGTGGATAGCCAAAATAAATACACTATGCACTCAATTAAAACAAATTCATATAAAATTGCGTTGCGTCTATTTAAAATCAAACAAGCAATATTTAGGACTCGGTGAGTTAGTGTATAGAGAGTGGTAGCATCTAAGAAAACCAAAAACAACATCAATTCGCACTGCAGCTAGTTAATCGGCTCTGCAACTTTCCGCGTGAATAATTCACTAATCGATGGCATCATGTATTGTCCCATCATCATGCTAATCGTTATAGCTGCGTTGAGTGCTAACCATTTCAAAATATAAAAGTAATACACAAATAAAAACAGTCCATATTTACTTTTCAATAGCACAGATGCATCTCCATTTATTTTTCAAGAGATATTATTCGGGATTAGCCCAAATAAACTTTATTACCTCTATTCAATCTCTAAAAAACCAACGAACGGAATCAGGGGTGTTTTCAGAGTACATTTGGGTTGTTAAAAGAAATGTATCTACAAAAATCTAGCTTATTCGCAACTCTTTTGCGGTTTAGGTCCTTTTGTTTTTATTTCCTGCGTTTCTAACGGGCCAGGGGTCAGAGTTGATGTTACAGGGAGGTTATATATATTTCAGTTTTTCCCAGTGATCAGATTGTTGACCAAGCTAGGCTAAGACTTTAAAAAAATTCTCACTTTTTTCTGGGGATTGTCAACAATGTGAACATGTGAATGTGAACATGTACCTCTATACAATTAAGTATGTCGAAATTACTGTTTGTTTCAGTAAAGAACATAAGCATTAATATGTACCTAGGTTTGATCCCTGCACGTCCTATGTAGGTACTCCGTAGCACGTAGCGACGCATAGAATAAACATCCTCTAAGGTACGTGTCTTCCTACAGTTTCTCATCAAAGCTCTATTCCAAAACTTGCAAACTAAATCAACAGGCTTCCACGCATGCGTATACTACCCGATGCCGGAGCACTTACAAAGTTTGCAGTCGGCGTGTTTCGACAACATTGCTCGGTTGTTCGAAACATGTTTTTAGTGTCGTACGTCGGTTACGATTTACAAGTTGGTAAAACTGTGCGAAAATACATAATGGATTACACAACACAGATCGTGTTCCTCATACTTTGTGCCAGTTTGTATAATATTATTATTGACTTTTTTGTCCTTTATTTCGTATTTTATGTTAGTGCGTTGCGTGTTGAAAGTTTTTGCCGCGAATACCTAATTTTCTCGTCAGCTTTGACTTTAATTATAGTCCAATGTTACTTTTCTGACATCGGGTATTTTATTCGCAGTTACTTATAATCGTTAGAGGAAAATTTTATTGTTCTACTTATACTTTTATGTATGTATGTGTTCTATGGTTCGAAGTTCTTACTTATTGTTGTTTCTGAAGAAAACATGTGGTAATGATATAGATTAGTTAAATTTCACGATAAGAAAACCTACTTTTAAAAACCTTTAATATTAATGCCGTTGTAGCAAGCACGTTACGATGTAGGTATCCAATTACCTAATAGGTTACCACTGCGTGTGCCAATAAAATAAATACTTTACAGTTTTTAATTAAATAAGTTATTTAGCAACCACTCATCACATTAGTTCTTTCCGATAAAACAGCGACCAATATCGATTAAAAGGCGATCGTATCGGCCGCGGGTTGAATACAGAAAACCTATCGTAATATACTTACGTGAGTAATAATAACAAAGCAGTACGTTTCAATTTCCCTGAAAGCTTTAACTCCATACACGTTCGTTATGACGACCATGTTTTATTCATGCATTCGAAAGATAACTTACCCAAACAACATCTTTATCATAGCTTGGACGTAAAGATTTTAGCATTTCCATTTTGTATCTGTTCTGGAATTGCTGGTTTGAATGTATTCTCTGTCGTACATTGTTCATGACATATTTTACTTGCATGAGAATAACATTCAAAGTTGACTAAGCTTAAAATTCTGGTATTGACTTTTGATGTGAAACTTAACAGTTGATCGAAGTTATTTTTGATCATTTTATTTAAAACGTCACTTTGTCAATAATTTATTCACAGAAAATTATTATTGAAAGTAAATAACAAAATCTAGGTCTTTAATACATTAAAAATGTGTAATTATGAGTTTAGCAAAAGTGTGGTGGCCTCAGCAAAAGTTAATTACTTACATGCAGTTTAAAACTATGCACATAATTAAGCCACTGCTACCCTTGCTTGATTGATTGTTTGTACTTGTTTGGCCGTATATTTTAACCTTACTTAAAAATTAACCATTTTTTTATATAGAGATATGTTATGAAATATGTATGACCGATAATACAATTAAAAATATAAAAAGCTTTGATCTTTTACGATTTTTTATGAGAAGATCATTAATTTCTTTGTTGCAAATCAAAGTTCTAGATTTTTTCACAGATTTTTTATAGTGTCCTAAAATAATTGCGCGTGGGTGTTATTGAAGTTTGTGACTACACCTCACAAACTACTTCAAACATTCTCAACTCATATAGTAGAAATTCATAAAAACATTAATTAATTTTATGTGCTCCTTCGACCAACATTTTTGCTTTACGTCTAAGAAGTTTATTATTTAAATCCCACATGAATTTACAGACATATACACTTGCGTATTAAAATGTAAAAATGGTATAGGTATATCACACACACACACACATAAACATATACATACCACACACATTTTGGGGTGTTTGGGACTCCATCCATCTTGAGCCCAAGCCGTCCTCCCCTGCTCGTGGTGCACCCTGCTGAATAACGGACGAGGTCACGGCGCCCGGCCCCTGGGGTCCCTGGACTCTGTACCCTCCAGGTCTGGCCCGTAGGTACTTTTTGCTGGTGGAAGGGTTCTACCCGACTGGCTAGCTACCACCCTCCTTCTAAAAATCAGCCGTGAAATGTTTTCACGTGTTTCGGCTGCAGTGTCGGAGAGCCAGATCTCCTCCTCCTCTTCTTCTTTCTCCCCCATTTCCATTCCATTTCCAGTCCTTTCCTTCCCACTCTTCATCTATTTCCTATCCTGAAGCGGTATGTTGTTGGTGTATCTGGGGTCCGTTGGAGTCATTATCAACTGTTCTTGTGCGGTTGGGTGTGATGGACTGGCACGGCGGCCAGGGAGAGCCGATGAAACGTTACCGCTGGCGCCCGTTGGTTGTAGGGGACCCGAACCCAGGAGATCCCGGCCTGGGAGGCTGTCCCGCCGCCAATGTTAAAAGCCCGTCGAATGATCTCCTTGCCGGTTACGGGAGCCGGATGTGGACGGGGTTTTTATTCACGGGTTGGATCGGGGGTCCTTCCGTCCGCCGTGCCAGTGACTCACTCTGCCCGACTTGTGCAGGGGGTTTTCGTGACTCCGCTTTGACCCTAGAGACACTGCTGATGTATCGCTTCCCTTCACTCTTTGTCTTCCCCGCGATAAAAAATATGAGAAAGTCAAGTAAAAGGAAAAGGTTAAAACCAGCGGCACCCCTTCCACATTTAATCAGAGATATAAACACCTAGATGGGCCCGTGCTTCCGTGATTTGCGACATCGCGCACACATCGCGGCGCATGACCACAGATTACAATAATATAAAATATGGCGGGAATAGGGATTCCACAACTGAAACGCTGTGATAACCGGTTCTTCTTTTCCGTTGATTTCCGAAACCGGTATTTCGGTTTGCTTTTAGTTCTCAAATAAAATATCGCTGTAAAAGCCATAATTATCTTCCAATTCCTACTATAATATTTTTATTATATTATTTATATACTTATTGTACATATTATAATAAACTTATTATTTATTACATAATTAGATATTATTTATAATATAATATAGTGTTATAAACATACTTGCGACATATTTTCATCTTCGTGTTCTTTTTGAATCGCTTTAATCCATTTTTCTTTAATAATCGGTTCTCGAGGGAACCTAGTTAAGAAAAGAAATAATTAAGTAAGAAAAAAAGGAATCAATCAAAATAATTATTAAAAAATAAAATGCAAATTTATATGCGGACGATACCAAAGCGTGCGCACGGCGCACGATCTTATTATTTATTTATTTATTTATACAGTTAATTAACACGGATAAACCAATTACGTTAACTAACAATCAATTGTTCATAGGCAGTCATACAATTACATTAAATACAATTAAATTAATGGCACGACATAATTAAACAGTAAAACAATCAATAAAATAAAATAAAAATCAATTATTAATAAAATCAAAACCAAATAAAATCAAAGACATAATCGCGTAGACAATAATAAATAACATAATTAATTAATTCAGTTGTCAATAATATAAAATTGAATACTTATCAAAACTAAAATAAAATAAAACAAAATAAAATGAAACGAAATAATACCCATACACATATTAATAAATATTAATATTAATGGCGGGAATAGGGATTTCACAACCAAAGCACTTTATCAGTATAACCGTTATACATAATTAAAGTAGTCAAAATGACGTATTTTCTTTTTTATGTAACGTTAACCAAAAAGAAACAAAATTAACCAAAAACTCGTATAGAAACGATTTAATGAATTAAAATACCGGTACGATATTTCGGTTTCGGTAAAAAAAGTCTGCATTCCATTCCTAACAATCGAATTTGGTTTTTATTAGTCTGTTTGAAAGCGAAAAAATTACATAGTGATATCTCGCTTCCGCGTAGTGTAATTTTAGTAGTTCGGTCTCTGTCATACTTTTACGTACTGGAAATAAATTTTAACAGAGTCAGTGTTTTAGAAATAATGAAATTAAATAATAATCCAATATTTACGTGTGAAAAGTGACTCCTTTGGACTTATTTATGTTTCTTGTATTGTTAAAACATTTTTTGAAGGCACAGCAAGCCATATTTTATACTTTTGCGGTCGTAATCTGAAATAAGTTATGCGTAAGGAAGATGTGTAACTCGCTGCTGTCTACAACAGACTGACTTGATCAATCACTCAATCACACAACCCAATGTTGACCACTCGCCGTGCGCCTTATGTATGTTACGGGCGCATCTTGACTTTCTACATCCATGCATTTAATATGGACTTTTGCAACATTAGGGGCTTGCATTCCAACCTTAACGCCGTTCACTACCATCTCGAATCGGCGCGGCCGGCCTTACTTTTTCTAACGGAGACGCAAATATCGGCCCGAGAAGAAACCTCTTACCTCATGTATCCGGGTTACAGACTGGAACATAAATTTATAGCACACGCCGGCGTCTGTGTGTTCTCTCGGGACGATATTTGCTGTCAACGCCTTGACTCTCTTGAAGGAAGAGACCTGTCTACCATCTGCGTACGCGTTGACCATGGTGGTCAAACGCGTGTTTACATCTGCTTGTACAGGTCTCATAGCGGCAATACCGAAATTGATCGACTCTACGAGCACGTTCAAGGGGCGATTGACTATGTGCAAGAGCAGACTCCCTGTGCCGAAGTGGTGATCCTAGGCGATTTCAACGCCCATCATGTTGAATGGCTGATGGGATCACGTACAACGGACTACGCGGGGAATTCTGCTCACAGCTTTGCCTTGGCTAATGGCCTCAGTCAGTTGGTGTCCAGCCCAACTCGGATCCCTGACATTGACGGTCATTTTGCTTCCACTCTGGACATCCTGCTTACCACCCACCCTCACGATTATGCCGTATCCGTCGAGGCGCCGCTTGGTTCATCGGATCACTGCCTAGTGCGATCGTCTACACGATTGGCACGACCAGTTGACCGGCGACCATGCGCGTTTCGCCGGGTTTGGCATTTTAGATCGGCGGACTGGGATGGTTTGCGGGAATTTTACTCTTCCTACCCTTGGAGGCACATTTTTTTCTCTTCAGATGATCCCGATGTTTGTGCACAGTCCATAGCCGACGTGGTACTTCAGGGCATGGAATGTTTCATTCCTAACTCTGTGGTACCCGTTGGTGGGAAAACCCAAGCCTGGTTTGACAGAAATTGCTCTAAGGCTGGTGACCTGAAGCAATCTGCTTACCAGGATTGGGTAAAGGCACGCGACCTCCGTCGTGCTGATGCATCTCAGCTGAAGAAGAAATTTAATGCTGCCTCCCGGTCCTCAAAAAAGCAAATCACCAGGGCAAAGTTCAAGCACATTCACAGAACAGGCAAGAGACTTCTAGGCTATCCATGTGGTAGTCGGGCCTTCTGGTCTCTAGCCAAAGCCATACAGGGCAACTTCTGTGAATCGTCCCTTCCACCTTTGCGCGGAGCAGACGGTACCCTGGCCCATACCGCCAAAGAGAAAGCCGATATCCTGGGCACACTCTTTGCGTCGAACTCGACTTTTGATGACGGGGGGAAAGCACCGCCCACCATCTCGCGGTGTGATGAGCTGATGCCTGACGTGCGTTTTGATCAAAATGCTGTGCGTCAAGCTCTTTTCTCCCTCGACATCAATAAGTCGAGTGGGCCGGATGGTATACCTGCTCTTGTGCTAAAAACGTGCGTTCCGGAGTTGACCCCGGTTTTAACGCGCCTATTCCAGCTCTCCTATTCTGCCGGCATCGTGCCGTCTTCTTGGAAGGTAGCTCTTGTCCACCCTATTCCCAAAAAGGGCGACAGGTCAAACCCATCTAACTACAGACCAATTGCAATAACCTCTTTGTTCTCCAAACTAATGGAGCGAATAATCAACACCCAATTGCTCCGGTACCTAGAGGATCACCAGTTGATCAGTGACCGTCAATATGGTTTCCGCCACGGCAGATCTGCTGGTGATCTTCTTGTGTACCTTACTCATTGTTGGGCGGAAGCAATTGAGAGCAAAGGGGAGGCATTGGCTGTAAGTTTGGATGTCGCGAAGGCCTTCGACAGGGTGTGGCACAAGGCATTATTGTCTAAGCTGCCTTCTTATGGAGTACCCGAGTCTTTATGCAAATGGGTCGCCAGCTTTTTATCGGAGCGGAGCATCAGGGTCGTTGTCGACGGTACCTGCTCGGACACTAAGCCCATAAACGCTGGCGTCCCACAAGGCTCTGTGCTGTCGCCCACACTGTTCATCATGCATATCAATGATTTGCTCGACATCGAGAATATCCATTGCTATGCTGATGACAGTACGGGTGATGCCCGGTACACAGGCCGTGCAAATATGTCTCGGGTGCAGATTGAGGAGAGGAGGATAAAACTTGTGTCGGAAGTCGAGACATCTCTGGAGCGGGTCTCGGAATGGGGCAGACTGGATTTAGTCCAATTCAACCCCGAGAAGACACAAGTTTGCGCGTTAACCGCTAAAAAAACCTCATTCGTCATAGCACCACAGTTTCAGAACATTCCCCTTAACATCTCTACGAGCATTGGGACCCTAGGTGTCGACATTTCGAATGATGTTCAGTTTCGGGACCACTTGGTGGGTAAAGCTAAACTGGCTTCAAAGAAGTTAGGGGTGCTCTATAGAGCTAAGCGGTACTTCATGCCCGAGCATAGGATGTTGCTTTATAAAGCACAAGTCCGACCTCACATGGAGTACTGCTCCCACCTTTGGGCTGGGGCCCCGGCTTGCCAAGTGGACCCTTTTAACCGTATCCAACGGCGAGCTGTTCGTCTTGTCGACGATCCCAAGCTCACAGACGGTTTAGATCCACTCGAACTGCGGAGAGATGTGGGCTCTCTCTGTGTCTTCTACCGTCTGTATAACGGGGAATGTTCTGAGGAACTGTTTAACTTAATACCTGCGGTTAACTTTCGCCATCGCACTTCACGGGATAAAACCAGGTTCCACCAACACCACCTGGATACCTGGCGTTCGTCCACAGTTCGCTTTTCACGTCATTTTCTGCCGCGTACGTGTAAACTGTGGAACGAACTTCATCCCTCAGTATTCCCACAGTGCTATGAAATGGGGTCCTTCAAGAAGCGGGTCTGTCACTTCCTTCGAGGCCGGCAACGCGTTGGTCGCGCCTCTGGTGTTGCCAATGTCCATGGGCGACGGTGATCACTTACCATCAGGTGACCCGTTTGCTCGTTTGCCTGCTTAGGCTATAAAAAAAAACACAACACACAGACGCACCGACATTCCGCGGATTCGAGCATCTATAAGTAGGTACTTTTTATCATACAATTTCATCTCAACATTACCTTAATCCTTACTATCCTTACTAATATACTAATATACTAATATTATAAATGTGAAAGTGTGTTTGTTTGTTTGTTTGTTTGTTTGTGACGCTTTCACGTCGCAACAAAGCTATTATATGGTAAGGTTTATGTGTGTAGGGATAGTTAGGAGGGTGGAGAGTGACGTAGGCTACTTTTTACCGCGGAAAAACATCCCATTCCCATGGGAAGATCGATGTTTTGTTAGTTGCTAGATATTTATTTTCGGAGTTGTTAATAGATGGCGGTAATAAAATTCATTTGCAAGTTCTGAATTACGCTATCAAATACTACATGTAATTTACATAAGTCATAGGCAAATGTAATAGGCTACTTTAGCTCTGCCTCGAGAACTCCCCGCCCGCTGGCACTATCCTGTTGACTGATGTCCGCAAGTTGCTCAGCCAACAGGATAGTGCCAGCGGACCAGAGGGACCTTCGAGTCGAGAGCCTGGACGACTTCATCGAGAGATTGGCACGCAACATGTTCGGGCGTGTCGACGCGTCGTGGTTCCCGCATCTGTAGGACCTGGCGCCGCTTCACGCCTGTCCACCGGACCGCTGGGCCTTTCCGCGCGACTTGCTGGTTGCGCGGGACGGGCCTAGCACTGACTGATACTGGGGCTTCGTAAGTCGTCGCCCGGCGCTGATCGGCTCCTGCTGGGCTTCCCACCAGCGGGATTCACCCGGTAGGGCCTCGATCGCCTGGGCGGCGCGAAGATGAACCCCATCCCGTTTAAGACTCTGTGGCCTGTAAAAAGGCCACCACTCACCGGACTTGACCTATTGGTTATCCACAGATGGACAAACAAGGGCCTTAGGGCCCAGCCCAAGAACCAGCCCGTTTCAACGGGCCGCGAGAGACACCCCCAAAGGGGAACTAACTGTCCCGAGGGCTCCACACACCTCAGACAGGGTGGAGTGAAGAGTGAAGTAGTAGGCTACTTTTTAGCCTAAATTCCTACGGGAGCGGGACCTACGCGGCTGTTACCTACGGGTCCCGAAGCGAAGCGCGGGCGGTTCTCTAATAGTTTATATATTACCTAAAAGGTACAATATAAATTTTATATTAACTCAAATAACAAATAGGTAATCGTGAAATATTAATGTACTAAACAGTTAATTTTAATGTTTTAATGGACCTTTTTGGGTACTTTTGGGTAAAGATCGATACTACAAACAATAAAGCTCGAATACTAAGTTTGACCGATTAACTTCAACAATTTAAGTTTCAATACTTGCTTTTGTTCGCTTCAAGAACCATTGAACTGAATTAATTCGCTTCAGAAATATTTAACAACAAAATTTTGTTTATCTAGCTACCACTTTACGTTTGAAGGTACATTTTGTAGAATGAAGGTAGGTTACTAGGTATAGGTATATTATTCATGCATGATCAGAAATCAGAAAATTAAATCACTTCAAAAATAACCATAATAGCTCTAACGGATCATGATATTTGAGTTTTGTGGGGTTAGAACTCGATTTTCGAAAATATTATCGAAAAAATCGATATGACAAACCTGTAATAAAATTCGCTCAACGAATCATCTCGTTTATGAACGTCAAATAATTATTTTGCATCTACCACTATTCACAGTTTACCTGAAAAAGATATCCATTTGTATTAATATTGTGTGATTGCGGCACGTGTGCAGACTTTATATTTTACAGAATGCGTTGCGGTAAACATAAAACAGATGGAAGTGCCTGCATTAGTGGAGATCGGTACAGAATTTGTCATACTGGACTGCCAATACAGCATAGACGCTGTCTCACCGCGGGCGGGGTTGGTAATGAAGTGGTTCTTCAATGGCTCCTCCGGCCTCGTATACCAGTGGATACCTCCTCTCAGACCCCAGGTCATTGGCCTTCTAAAGGGCAAAGTCGATCTGAACTTCAGAATATCCGGTAAGTTAATTTTAGAAACAATGTTAGTAGTAATCAAACTATTCTATTACGTACCTGACTAGCATTACTCTACTGCTCAATTTTAGTCGCGTAGACGCGCATCCTTCATATTAGTTTCGGCACTGTAATGAAGTAATGTGGAACACGTGTAGAATGTTGAGATACTTTTCTAAGTACACTTGTAACTACATATGTTATTGGAAACTACACCCATGTAAGGAAACGTTTGCACTTACTTAAGTAGATAGTTTACTTACTGTAGGTATATGAATATGGTATATGAAGGTATATGAAGTTATGCATGTTATCTATTAGGTTGTTCGGAAAGTAATTTCGTTTTTCCGGGCAGAGTTAATTGTGATACTTGAACCAAACTTCACATTTAAGCCACGTAACCTTTATATGTTTTGAGGGTCAATAAAGCAAGGGTTGTGTGTGAAAAGGCTCAATTGAATCTATGCAGTAGTTTTTGGTTGGTTTCCTTATAAGTATGGCGAGCAATAAGCAGTGTTTTCGTCACTATGTATCTTTTAGTATGGAAAAATTAAAAATGTTGTTTAAGTCACAATTTTTATTTCGGATGAACTGATGTGGATGTAATGCCACTTCCAACATATTCTCCAGAACTGGTGCCTTCGGATTATCATTTGTTCCATTCGCTGCAAAATTTTTTGGACGGTTGCAAAATCTTTACTTGGAATGAAGAGGTCAAAAATGACCTGTATCAGTTTTTTGTCAATAAAGACCAAAAAGATGGCACCAGAAAGATGGTATTCTACCAGAAAGATGGCAAATGATGCTGAACCAGAATGGTTTGTGTAGAATTTACTGAAATATTTTTATTCATACGAAAGTTGACTTTCAATTTCATATTAAAAAAAACGAAATGACTTTCCGAACAACCTAATAAATTGTTAACATTTTTGTTTTATTTTTTTCATTCTTGTTTGTTACGAAAGGATTAACATAATATATATTTTATTAATAGGTTACTTTTACGTTATGGCAATTTCGCTTACGCCTTGTAAAATTTCAAGTTAAAACAAACACTGAGATATTTTAACACCAATAAAATTTTAGTATTTCTTACGATATTGGAATATTGTACAAATTTTTGTACTGAAATAAAAATTGACACCGAAATGGAATAGCAAAACGGGAATGCAGAATCGTGCACAAGTTTATCGCGGATTTCGCGGGCATTCGTAGCGCTATCGTAGAAGCTTTAGAAGTTGTAGCAGCAGTATTATAAGAAGAGACAAGTGGCTCTCAAGACGATCGATATTCGATATCCTGTTGAACCTTAAGGCAATTTCTACATTTTAGCATTTATGAATACATATAAAACATATAAAATTCGGACATTCCATGTTAATAATGTCTTTGCGGACTATTTCAAATATAAGTAATACACGATTTGCGTAATATTATTATCTACTCTTGTCGAGACCATTTATGTAATTGTGTGATATAATTATAGTGATGTTAATGGTATGTACATAACATCGGTAGGTATAACAATGCACAAATTAAAAGTAGATAGCTGTTATATGTATTTAAAATCTCACATCAGTTGAATTTCAAATTGTTGAATAATATCTCGATTTTATAGGACCAACGCCAACCCAGGAGCGCTTATATCGCTCGCTATTTTATTTTGTGTTATGTCGTGAAATAAATATTTACTCTACATAATGTTTCTTGTTGTTTCAGATGAACCGTTACAAATGTACCGCGCTATTAAAATATTAAAACCAAGTACAGACTTGAGCGGGAACTACACTTGCGTGGTATCCACGTTTTTGGAGGAAGATAGACAAACACGTTCAATGCTAGTATACAGTGAGTGTAACCTATATAATAACGTACGAATACATTGTTTCTGCTTCGTAAACCTATTCATTATTGTATAGGATTATTTCAATGGATAAGTCCACTCGTAAACTCTACCTCAAGCTCACTACAATATCGTGCAAATTCGAGATAAGCAGACATACATATGAAAAACATGCAAATTATACATATTACAAAGTAGTCAATTATATATACAGTTTTTTTGGCTTATTTAAGTATCAGTGTTTATGATAAACACCTCCAAAAAGACACCTAAAAATTGTTGTAGGTATGATACAACAATTGCGTTCATATCAAAAGTAGGTACCGAATATAATACCTACTTTTTGCTCCAATTAAACACTAACACCTAGTTAACAATAGTATACAAAACAAACAATCTATTTTATGTAAATGAAAAATATTTTTAAAATTTACTATTGCAGTCAAATCGATGAGGCTGAATTTCTCATTTGTATGCGGCCCCCAGTCCCCGGCGGCCCCGCTATTCCTGGCTATGGTAGCGGTCACGGTAACGGCGGGGCAGGGGGTGCTAAGAATCTCCGGAAGAGATCGGGCTACCACTACCAACGACCTCTGCACCTGGCAACATACAATACCAGGACACTGAGGACCGATGACATGATATGTGAGCTGGAAGAAGAGATAGGCAGGTTAAACTGGAGTATTTTGGGATTATCCGAAGTCCGAAGAGAGGGGGAGGACACGATAATACTCAAATCCGGTAACCTGTTCTATCACCGGGAGGGCGAACATCTGTCCCAAGGTGGTGTCGGGTTTCTCGTCCACAAGTCCCTCGTTAACAATGTTGTGCAAGTAGGGAGTGTGTCGAATAGGGTAGCGTACCTTATACTCAGAATATCTCAACGATATTCGCTGAAGGTTATACAGGTATATGCGCCGACATCGACACATCCTGAAGATGAGATTGAGGTGATGTATGAGGATATCAGTGAAGCCATACATACCTCAAAGACTCATTTCACCGTTGTAATGGGGGACTTCAATGCGAGACTAGGCACGCGAAACGGCGACGAAATGAAAGTGGGGCCTTTTGGTATTGGACGTCGGAACCACCGAGGCCGCTTGCTGGCTAACTTTTTGGAGAAGGAGAACCTCTACATGATGAACTCCTTCTTCAAGAAGAAGCCACAACGCAAGTGGACTTGGATTAGTCCAAACGGTTCCACAAAAAGTGAGATAGATTTCATCTTGGCAGACAAACGGCACATATTCAATGATGTCTCTGTGATCAGTAGGATCAAAACCGGAAGCGATCACCGAATGGTAAGAGGCACATTGAATATCAACATAAAGCTCGAAAGGTCTCGCCTGATGAAATCTATACTCCGCCCAACATCTGTCCAAATCCAAGGCTCCGAAGGCTTTCAATTAGAGTTGCAGAATCGTTTTGCGTGCTTAGATTCTTGCACCACAGTGGACGATTATAACAACAGGATGGTTGCAACGGTCCACGAGGTCGGGTTAAAGTACTACAAAACCCGCCCCAGTGGTGGGTCTCGAGTTCTCTCAGAACGTACACTCAGTCTTATGAGGGAGAGACGAGAACTATGTGTGCAGTCTCCAGCCTCTTTGTCAGAATACAGGCGGCTCAATAAGCAGATCTCGCAGGGAAGGCGACACGACTTGCGTTCTCATAACGCGAGTCGTGTAAAACACTTTATAGAGCAGAATCGCGGCTCAAAAGTGTTCGCCAAAGATCTGGGTATTGGGCAAAGCCAACTGACAAGGCTGAAGACCGAGTCTGGCACAATAGTCTCGTCAAAACCCGAAGTTCTGAGAGAGGTCGAGACATACTACGGACGATTGTATACCTCCTCATGCGCTCCTGCTCCCATAGAGGGAAGCGACAAACGCGCCAAGCTAACCCGGCACTATACCGAAGATATCCCGGACGTCAGTCTGTACGAGATTAGGGGGGCCTTGAAACAGCTAAAGAACAACAAGGCACCGGGAGATGACGGAATCACAACGGAACTGTTACGAGCTGGAGGGAAGCCTCTCTTGGTCGTGCTGCAGAAGTTGTTTGATTCCGTTATCAGCAGTGGAACAACCCCGGAAGCGTGGAGCAGAAGTCTGGTGACACTGTTCTTCAAAAAGGGAGACAAAACCCTTTTGAAGAACTATAGGCCCATTGCACTTCTGAGCCACGTTTATAAGCTGTTTTCAAGGGTACTCACTAATCGGATCGCTCGCAGACTTGACGACTTCCAGCCACCCGAACAAGCCGGTTTCCGAAAGGGCTATAGTACCATGGACCACATACATACACTCAGGCAGGTTATACAGAAGACCGAAGAGTACAATCGGCCGTTATGTGTTGCGTATGTGGACTATGAGAAAGCCTTTGATTCTGTCGAGACCTGGGCGGTGCTGGAGTCTCTTCAGCGGTGCCAGATCGACTATCGGTACATCGAGGTGTTGAAGTGTTTATACAAATCGGCCACCATGTCAGTCCGATTACACGACAGAAGCACGAACCCAATCCAATTGCAGCGGGGTGTCAGGCAAGGGGACGTTATCTCCCCGAAACTGTTCACTGCTGCATTGGAAGATGTGTTCAAGCTAATGGAGTGGAAAGGGCTCGGCATTAACATCAATGGCGAACACCTCACACACCTTCGATTTGCCGACGATATAGTCATCTTGGCGGAAACGCTGGAGGACCTTAGTACCATGCTAGGGGACCTGAACAGCGCCTCACAACGGGTGGGTCTTAAGATGAACATGGACAAGACAAAAATCATGTCGAATGTCCATGTCACACCCGTACCAGTTGTTGTGGATGGCGCTGCTCTCGAAGTTGTCGACGAGTACATTTACCTGGGACAAATGATCCAGATGGGTAAGTCCAACTTCGAGAAAGAGGTCACTCGAAGAATCGAACTCGGTTGGGCGGCGTTCGGGAAACTCCGGCATATCATGTCATCCAATCTTCCTCAGTGCCTGAAGTCGAAAGTGTTCGAGCAATGTGTGTTGCCAGTGTTAACATACGGATCTGAGACGTGGTCTTTTACAGTTGGCCTCATTAAAAAGCTCAAAGTCACACAGCGCGCTATGGAGAGGGCTATGTTAGGTATTTCGCTACGAGATAGGATTCGCAACGATGAAATTCGTAGTCGAACGAAGGTCACCGACATAGCTCTAAGAGTTAGCCGGCTGAAGTGGCAATGGGCAGGCCACATCGTTCGAAGGACGGATGGCCGATGGTGCAGAAAGGTCCTCGAATGGCGACCACGTCTTGGTAAAAGGAGCATAGGACGCCCCCCGACAAGGTGGACTGATGACCTGAAGAAGACAGCGGGAAACCGTTGGATTCAGAGGGCTCAGGACCGGTCGGAGTGGCGCCAATTAGGGGAGGCCTATGTCCAGCAGTGGACTTCGATAGGCTGATAGATAGATAGATAGATAGACTGTGCTATTCATCACTCAATTTATATTCATTATTGTAGTACGCAAACAACGTTTGAGACTTAATTTTGTTTGTATTTATTGGCAGTCTAACTTAGTCAAAATAATTTGAAAAGCAGTCCAAAGAAGTAATTATCAGACGCATTGCCTCTTGGGAGAAAAGACGTCGTGACAGTTGCATTGGCTTCACTGCACAATTCGATTTTAATTCTATCTTGAAAACGTAGCACAGTGAAATACGAAATAAATTGTGTGACGCCGCCACATTGGCATTCGGAACAGATGACTGTTTTTCATGAGGTACTATATTGATAAATCGATCAAAATCTATGCGTTTAAACGTGTGCATTTTTTGTATATTGATATTTTGAACAGGGATCCTGTTGCCCAGTTCGTAACAAGCCTGCCTTTTTATTCTATTTAGTATTTGGGAAGTAACTTTAAAGGTTTAAATAGAATTCTTTATATCCCCTAAAACCTCCATAAGAACTCGTATTGTCTATCTAGCAAAGAACTATGTAGATATGGCTTTTGGCTGAGAACTATTATTTGACACGGGTTTACGCTCGGGTCTTGGTTACTTTGTTTAAATTACAAGAGCCGTGCTATTCGCTACTAAGAAACGTAGTATGGAGGTTTGAGAGAAGGAGCATGTCTTTAGGTTTATTCGTAACAGTGCCCAAAATAATGATTTTTAGTTTTTGTCCGTAGTTTTGTACATACATTTTTATCTCGGCAACGACTCAACTGAATTCAGTGTGGTTTTCACTATCATTTTATGGTAAGCTTTAATATTTGTTTTATTTTAATCGGTTCATAAATAAAAAAAGGTTCGTCAGTTTAAAGAACAATTGTATGTGGACACAAAAGCACATGTTTTCCAAAGTGAGTGTGGGTGGTTTTACTAGTAAGTTATAAATATATTGTAAGCAATGACATAATCTATTAACGTCACGAGTTATAAGACGTTGTGAAGTAAGAGGCGTTCGGTAGGTTCTCTATTAGTGATTAAGTAGGGATTGAATAATAAGTTATTGGATTACGTTTATCGATCCAATCAGGGTTGCCTAGTTTAATCAAAATCTTGCTGTGATGAAATTAAACACCGATTCAACGGAGCAGGCTACAAAGGTTTCTGTACGTACTGATGGAAATAGTTAACACAATTTCAAGAGTATTCTCTGCACGTCTTATCTTTTACTTCCTCTCGTATGTTCTGGGGAACTCGTATTACACTCGTTTACGCTCCGTTTCTGCTGCGAAATAATAGGTTATAGAGTTATGGCGCCAGGCTTTAACGACTGTACGACTCGTGTTACATGAGAAAGTTTGTATTATTACTTCAGATATTATTAAACCCTTTAGTTTGGTCCCTCGCCGTTAGTCTTTCTTTCTTAGCTTTGTAGCACATCTTGTGCGGGTTAATCATTTACCTGCTTGGATTCAGTTCATTAGAGCTCCACTGTTCTCAGATCTCTTAATCGAGTAGACTTCCATGTACCGATCTACCATACCACTCTATTGTACTGCAGACCAGTGAACCCGAAATTCAGACGTTTGTAAGGCCTACGATATGGCTTAGCAATATTTATCTAATGATAATCTGGAGATCAACATGTTCGAATTTTTATTGTGGTGCAGATATTTTTATATCATAAATGATGTTACCTCTATATTTAGGTATATGACGAAAATCTTGTTATTTATTCATTAAATGGATACACTGGGGCCCTTATATTTTTGTAGTCATAGAATAATACATTCTTGCCCTCTATAAAGAGTGTTTTATGATTCACATTCGCGACAATACCTTCGGGATCGCTTATAAAAAAACATTTCATACTTGCATTCCTAAGCTTTGTCATGTCAATTCTCTATATGCGAAGTTTTGTTTAATCAACTCATCTGTGAAACAAAATAGATCTCCATTGTAGTTAAACTTCAGCAAGTAAAATTCTTGATGTTAATTACTACTTTCCCTGCTATATTGTACTTTACCTAGTATCAATTTTTATTGTAGAATTTTTCAACGAGCATACCTAATCGCTGCCCTAGTGCTTGAATGGCCAATCGACCATTATTAAAATTTTACAGGAGACGTTTTTTTAAGTAGTAAAGGTTAATATTAAAAATTTTACTAAAACCTTTTATGAATTAGATACATGAATCATTTATTTACGTATATTAAAATAGTAATTTAAAATAATAATAATAGTAATGACTATTTTTCATTTTATTGTTGGAGATTGGCTAAAACGTCTCTAACAAAATTTTGTTCATGGAGATTGAGCACAGTGACATGGAGATAGAGCCCTAAAAATAACATGCACGTTTTGTGCTTATTTTGTCCAAACTACCATCATTGGTGCAATACAGTATGTTCAATTTTACACCACATTTTTCTGTACATGACTGTTACAAATATGAATACAAGACTTGACTCCGACAAGACTTGGTTTAGTATAATGAATTTAGGCTGTGTTTTATACTATAAAATCGTATATAAAATTGTATAAATAGTAACTACAGATCGGGGGGCCCCGAGTCCCGCGGCCCTAAGACCTTTCATATTATGTTGTTTTATAAATTGAATCAAAATGTGTACTACGAAATAAAGTCCTATTTCGTTTTTTAAGCTTTTGTGGGGGTATAGTAGAAGGGGGGGGGGGGGGTTATAAGAGGAATTCTAGTGAGGGCTAGAGTAATAGATTCAAATGTGTAGGTATACTTGCACGTAGATAAATGAAAAAACACATAGTAATTAAAGAATTTATTACCCGACTGCGTCAGAAGGAGGGTTATGTTTTTCGAGTGTATGTATGTTTGTATGTATGTCCATTTATTTGTGACGCCAAACAGCCCAAACGGTTGAACGGATTTCGACATATGAGGAATCGCTGAATTCGTCAGAACTGTGAGTGTCATAGGCTATATGAATTTTCAAAATGGCGCCCGAAAGTGGAAGAAAGAGAGGATAATCTTGAGTTTTTTGTTATATTAGCAATATGGGTATCAAATGAAAGATCGTGAAAAGACCTTTTCAAAAATATATATATCATATAACGTTTAGGCATACGTTTTAACACAAATTGTCAAAAACCATCCCAAAAAGTAGAATTTTTCGGTGAAAACACTAAAAAGTCTGAAATAAAATTATTCTTATAAAAACAAAAAACCCGACTGCTTACAAAAGAACTCAGAAGAAAAACAAGTGTCACAATATCAACATAAAATACTTCATGGTGCTGCAGGCGGGGACAAACAATACTGTTACCTACGGGTAAAAAAAGATTTATCACAAGTATACTACTCTTGTGCCCCCGACTCCCAACACTCCGACATAAATCCAAGTCCTAGTTTTTATTATTACTTCACATACTACATATTAAAATCATCCTGTGTACAACACCTAAGTAAATACAATAAATATGAACGAATTAAAACAACAGAAAATCGATAAAATCTCAACGTATCTATCAAAATCCACTTTACTTAGTCTAATATACTTTGTCCCGTTTTTTTTCTGACATTTTGAAACAAAAAAACTGTGTTTAAACAATATAAATGCTTAATTTTGTTAAAGTAATGCTGCTAACTCTAAAACTAAGCAAAAAATAACAAATCAAAATTGCGTCACGTGATTTCGGAATGCTTCGCCGTGATTGGTCAATCGATGGAGATTGGACAAACAAGCACGTAAACTGATATTTGGATGCGTTTATTTGAGCAAAATAAGGACATACACCACTCAAGCACTTAAAACAAATTTTATATGGGAGATTGGATATTTTGTTTTTGCTAAATAATAGAAGTTAGGTCAATAATAATAACAAAAAATATATATTGTAAGGCGCGTAATCAAAATTGCTATAGTTTGAAATAAAAAAACGATTTTGACAAAATTGGTCGATTGGCCATTCAAGTACTAGGGCAGCGTAATGCCTAAAAATATTCTTTCATCAATCAATCGTAACGTAAACAAGGAAGAAATAATATCTGTCTTTTTATGTACATAGGCAATAAACAAGCCGACGAAATCGAATGGTAAGTAGTTACCGTTGTCCAGGGACATTAGCAACACCGAAGGGCCCACATCATCACCGCTACGTTATCTGTAAAAATGAAAAGAAAATACAATAATTGTTATAGTGTAAGGCTGATCATTCGCGCGAATACACTAACCCACAAGTGCAGGACGATGTTTACATTATATGTTGCGATGCATTTGTGGTTTTCCAAGATTCGATGCTTTTTGTCGCACATCAAAGCGCGCGAACCTCGAAGTCTGTCACACATAGGTACACGTAAGGCACTTCTCACACAACGCTATTTATGAGCTACGCGACTGCAACGCAAACCAAAATTCGCTGTATCTGACACTTCTCACTGACAGGAGACGCATCGTAGACGCGTCGCTTTCATACATTGACAAGATCCGAGTCGCTTGCAAATAGCGTTGTGTGAGAAGTGCCTAAAAATTCGTACAATGTACAAAGGTTCGCGCGCATGTGTATGACCGTGGTAATAAAATTTATTTGTTTAGTGTGTTTAAATATTCATTTATTAAAATTTGTATTTATAGGTCCAGCGCGCAGTTTCCACTTCTTTCAAGAAAAGAAATATGTTTTTTTGGTAACACTTATATGCATTGCCGAAGACATGTACCCAAAGCCTACGATGGTAATTTTGTCTCAAAGGTAAGTTATAGTTAGATATGTATAACAGCATTTACCAAAACGCTCTCCCAATCCGGATTGGTAGGTAGTTTTTATGTCTCGATTTACATATTACTTAGGTACACATTATAAAAACATTAGGTATCGATAAAAAAGTTAAATGGTATTTTTGGAATATGCTTTCATCTGTTTTTTTAGTTAATAGCCGACAACGACGACGAACAGATGAACGATGTGATGGTAAATAATTAGGGATGTTACGGATGTGGAGTTTCGGATCTGGATACGGATACGGATATAGGAATAAAATTATAACGGTTTCGGATTCGGTTACGGATACATAATTATTTCGGATTATCCGTAAGTTTCGGTTTTACTATCAAGTCTAGGTTATCATTTGATAATACAATGAATAAATCAGATAGGAGAAACTGAGAATTAATGGGTCACTTGAAATTACAATGCTTTTTATAATAAGAATTGTGATATAGAGTTACCGAAGTTTTGGACGCATTTTGCCTTTTATTATAAATCAATTTAGTGCACAGTACAAAACTTTTCCTTCACTTTATTAGATAGAGTACTCAATATTAACTAATAAATTGACCAGGTTGTTAATGAGGTTCAATGAAGATTCTTTCATCAGGGATTGATTACCTACTTTTTAGATAGGGTGATAATAAAAAAATATTGATCTGACTCATTACGACTAAAAAAACAAAACAAATATAGCAATATTTACATGGCGCGTGAGTGGTGAAACAAAAACCTGTCGTAACGTGTTTTATTTAAACTCTGCCCTTATCCGAAACGTTTTTAGCGGATACGGTTACGGTTACGGATATATTTTTATTTAGGATATCCGATAGTTTCGGTTACGGTTACGGATATCCATAACATCCCTGTAAATAATCACCGCCACCCCTGGATACCCACAACACCATACTAATCTTAATATATATAAATCTCGTGTCACAATGTTGGTCCGCGATGGACTCCTAAACCACTTAACCGATTATAATAAAATTCGCACACCATGTGCAGTTCGATCCAACTTGAGAGATAGGATACTTTAAGTCTCAAATTATAGTCGCAATTTTAATTTATTTCTAATTATTTGTTTCTTATTATTTGACAGTATGACAATTGACATGGCAGCCTTATTCACAGATGAACAGACACCTAGCGCCACACAAGAGAACTAAATTAAGAGTGTTATTATTTGACAGTCACAATTATATGTAACAGATGTCGATACCTTTCGACTGGGTTGAGTAAGTAATCAATAGATGGCGCTGCTATGGTAAATCTAACTTGCACCCGTGCGAAGCCGGGGCGGGTAGCTAGTAAATGATATAATGATGTGTTGCTGACCAAGAAATAAAGAAAAATAAATCAAAGAGGGAAAGACATACAATCCAAACACAACAATTTACTAATGTAAAACAGTTGTTTCCAATGAGAATAATAGGCCCAGGATTTCTGAATCGAACTAAGGACGGCTTAGAGCATTTAACAAATGAATTGGGCTACTTGTAATTTATGTAATGATCATGTTCGTTTCTGGAAAAACGGATTGTCAATGCCATGTCAATTAATTAATTGTAAACATTTATTTTGTTGCAACGCACGATACATTAATTATCATGATTACGGGTGATTACGGCCTGTGTTTTCATGATGATACTTTTCTGTTCATGTAGCGAATAAACATTGGTTTTATTTGTGAAAGTATGTGCCATTACTCTCTCCTTTTGTCTCGTAAAACAACCATAACATTAACTCTCCGTATACCTATATTTTATTCGCCCACAAAAAAGAAGTTTAATTCAAAACCTACTTCTGTAGACACCATTTTCACAGATCCGTCATTTGTTCAGAAGTTTTTAATAGTACATAGATTGTATTACAAGGGTGCAAAGTAATATTTTTTCGGCGAGGGCGCTTTTTTGAATCCAGAGCGAAGTGAGGGATTCTAGAGTAGAATCCCGAGCGTAGCGAGGGATTCTTTAGTAGAATCCTGAACGTAGCGAGGGATTCAAAGTATGTCGCCCGAGCCAAAAATATTTGCTCCCGAGTGATACACTCTACTTTTCATCCCCCCCTATGAGAAAATAAAAGGCGCCTCAAATTCAGGAATAATACTGTCACAGTCACTAAACTAACTAAACTGACTAAACCGACTAACCCGACTAACCCGACTAACCCGACTAACCCGACTAACCCGACTAACCCGACTAACCCGACTAACCCGACTAACCCGACTAACCCGACTAACCCGACTAACCCGACTAACCCGACTAACCCGACTAACCCGACTAACCCGACTAACCCGACTAACCCGACTAACCCGACTAACCCGACTAACCCGACTAACCCGACTAACCCGACTAACCCGACTAACCCGACTAACCCGACTAACCCGACTAACCCGACTAACCCGACTAACCCGACTAACCCGACTAACCCGACTAACCCGACTAACCCGACTAACCCGACTAACCCGACTAACCCGACTAACCCGACTAACCCGACTAACGCCCGACTAACCCGACTAACCCGACTAACCCGACTAACCCGACTAACCCGACTAACCCGACTAACCCGACTAACCCGACTAACCCGACTAACCCGACTAACCCGACTAACCCGACTAACCCGACTAACCCGACTAACGCCCGACTAACCCGACTAACCCGACTAACCCGACTAACCCGACTAACCCGACTAACCCGACTAACCCGACTAACCCGACTAACCCGACTAACCCGACTAACCCGACTAACGCCCGACTAACCCGACTAACCCGACTAACCCGACTAACCCGACTAACCCGACTAACCCGACTAACCCGACTAACCCGACTAACCCGACTAACCCGACTAACCCGACTAACCCGACTAACCCGACTAACCCGACTAACCCGACTAACCCGACTAACCCGACTAACCCGACTAACCCGACTAACCCGACTAACCCGACTAACCCGACTAACCCGACTAACCCGACTAACCCGACTAACCCGACTAACCCGACTAACCCGACTAACCCGACTAACCCGACTAACCCGACTAACCCGACTAACCCGACTAACCCGACTAACCCGACTTACCCGACTTACCCGACAAACCCGACTTACCCGACTAACTTGACTATTATTTAAATAACGGGCAGGAAAAGTTATATGAAAATTCATTCCCGCCTATTTAAATAACGGGCAGGAAAAGTTATATGAAAATTCATTCCCGCCCGCTAAATAGAAAACACCAACTTTGGATCCCCTTAAGACCGAACCAAGTCGTCTTTTTCAAATAGGTGGGATGAAAAATATAGTTTAATATAATATGTATATTTAATGGCGTCACGAGTACAGTGTATAATATTATTTTAAATATCCGAAAGATAATAAGATCTTAAAAACGTGGAAAAATTCTATTGTACACAATTAGTTTATATTATACTTGTGTAATGTATAAACTTGTGTAATGTTTTACACAAGTTATATCAAAAAACTTCAAAACTAGTCCAGTTTTTATTTAAGACTAAAAGCTACGTTACATAAACAGAAATGAAAAAATTATTATTTTTAGTTGGTTCTATTGTTTTAATAACTTTTAATAATGGTTTCTGTTGACTGATAATTCGATAACATTAAGGTAGGTATTTATCGAAAAATACTGTTGTGACAAAACATCTTTTCTTTCCTCACAAATACGGGAACATAATGAAATAGGCCGAGTGGATAGTGCTCCTACAAACAACGTTTGTTACTTCGGCTCTACGCTGTCCCCGCGCTGTCAACAAGTCAACAATCTCTACTAAGATTCTGGCTGACAACGCTCTTTGATCGGTGACGGTTAAAATGTACTGCAGTTTGCTGCTGTTTTGTTCATTTAATTAAGTCACTAAGTTTTTATGAGTAATGCCTTACCTATAGGTTTAAAGACACAGGATAAAGAGCTATAGCGTACTGGAGCCTAGGGCTTTCAAAAAGGTCAAGGCTTGAATAAAACCGATAGCCTTGGAATAAAAGACTGAATATTGATAACGTCTTAAATATCGACCACTTGATATTAAATGGTTGACGACATTCATGGATATATTGGTACTTAGGTACCTCTAAAAGCGTCATATTAGGACCGCTCCATCAATGAATAAAGGTTTCCTGACATAATTTTTACAACACCGTAGGGACAAATCGCATTGCCAGTCAAATAGCGAAGGTTAAAAGTCGTAGCCAAGCATAATATGGAATTGCCACTTTCCGTCGAAACCAAACTTATGCTGAAGCTTATGATGATGATGATGATTTTTAGATACCGGCGTCAATCTCTAACGTACCTACATACCTACTTTATTCGCATAGGCGAAACGCAGGCATTCGCATGCCATACAATAGGCTATACAATACAATAGGCAATACTTTCCGTAATGAAAAATAAACTATGAAATTTGATAAAAATTAAAATTTATGCCGAAATATACTTTAATATTCAGATTTTGAGTCATAAAAGCACATAATTATTTTAATACTTAATATTCAAATTCGAAATTTTTAATCTTTATGTCACGTGACCTAAAACACGAGAGGCATTGGTGTGACGTCATAAAGGCAAAATCAAAAACCAACCAACCAAACTGTCATAAAAAATTGACATCATCATCCGGTCATACATACAGTGCCACAAACATATCTGGCCCGGTGGCCAAAATTGGAACAAATCCAGATGTGTAGGTATACTGTTGTCAGACAAAGACAGTAGCGCCTCTCTTACCGAATCAGATAAGTTTGTGGCACTGTAGGTACACATTACCATTATTACGTCATCAAAATAGCTGACAAGTTCTGACAGCGTTTTTCCGGAAATAAAAAAAGAATCAATATTTTATTTTAAGGCGAGAAAGCGTATTTATTTTGCCGAAATATATTTTTGTTGCTTTTTATTACGAAAATCAAGTTTATTTTTCACTACCGAAAGTACCCTATTGTAATACCTATTCACGTATTTCGCTACCACAGCAAAAACTGAGTGCGATCCATTTCCATTTGGTGCTTGCTTACACATATTAGTTAAGTAGCTCTATGTTAGTATTAATCTTATTTAACCTTTCCATTTTGTTAGTATTAGTACTATTAGTAAGCATTTTTTTTTTAATAAATATTTTTTTCTTCTTAAATGGTATTTGTATTTTTCACGAATAGTACCTACCTAACCTTTTAATTCAATATTACTAATGTATTCTAATGAGTTACTACTGAGCGCAGACACGGAAATCTTGTGCAGCAAATATGAATAGTTCAGAAACTTTGTACATCACAGTATTATCTGTTTACTCGTCGACAACTCAAACGAACATGAAATAAATAAGAGCTCTTTACATAAAGCTTTATTAAAATTATTTAATTTCAAGGCAAAGAGTTGATTGCAGAGTACTCCTACTATTGTTTATTCTTTTACTAGTGATCTACCCGATTTCGCACGGGCAGGTAGTTTTACGCGCGTTTCTATTGTAAGGGTATTTATTAAAATGAATATTTTAATTCTTTTTCTAATATTTAATATTTTAATGGTGTACAAAGTTATCATAATACCTATGCATAAAATGCTTTAGATGACTATCGTTAAGTTTTAATACTGTATCCGTCTAAATGGCTTTCCAAATACCTACCGCATTATACGTGACCATTTCTTTATATTTGTGAATGAGTAGGTATATTAAGCTTTCTTTAAAAGGCAGCATTTTCGCTGAAAGCTCTTAGGCGGCCTAACTTTTCCGACATTCTCTACGGTTATCGTCATACTTCAAGGAATTTATACAGAACTTTAATAAATTATATAAGTAGGTACCTACTTACACCTTCGTTATAAATCAATCTACTTATTAGTGAAACCACTTAAATATCCGTTTGTAGTTTTTGAGTTTATCGGTAACGACAGACAGATCGACAAACTGGACGGAGGACTTTGTTTTATAATATGCGCCCATAACGCAATCTATGACGCATATTTAATTAAAACGTGTTTTCTTATGAAAAACAAAATATTCTGCGAAAAAAGTACACACCTAAAATGCCCAGGGGCGACGGTGATCAATCGCCATCGGTCTTTGTCGGCTATTATAAAATATGGTAAAACTTAAAAACACTTAGGTACAACACGTATAAAATAACTACTTGTTTCAGAGAGCCCTTAAAACAAGCTGTCGCTGAAGTTGAAATGGATTCATGGGGCCTATACACCGTGACGACGAAGGCTGTTGTACACGACGATGATGTCACGAGTCCATGGGAAGAGTTCACATGTGTGATCAACATTCCTCAAGCAAACTACACTGTCAACAGGACTACGATATATTACCCAGGTAATATTGGCCGAGTTCAGTAGACCCATAGGATACAGAGACAAGGTTTGACAAACAATCTTATTAATAGGACTATCGGGAACCTCCCCAATAGTAATATTGGGAATCATCCCAATAGTTTTACGAGGAAAACTGCATTTATTTTATAAAAATTCATTAATGTCTGTTTTCGAGTCCACTCATTACTGTACACTATATACAAGTATATATTTCAATAACTTGCTAATATAATTATGTAGGTACATATATGTTACCGGAAATGTATGAAATGTAGGTACTTTATACAATTCCTAGGAAATGTATACAATTCCTAAGCTATTTAGGAAATGTATAAATGTCGTGGCCACATCGTAGATTTGTTCACTTCAAATGGTTGCATTTCATGATATGGTCGATCATTTCATGATGTGAGCAAATCTACGATATGGCCACGACGCGACATATACATTTCCTCGGAAATGTGTCCAATATAATTTATTTCACACATTTCCGGGCGATTTTACGAATTTCATACATTTCCTAGGAACTGTATACAATGACGGATTACACACATTTCCGTTAACATATATATAAAAAACCCATACAGTATTTAGTTACTAAGTTAAAACTTACACTCACACAATAAAATTATACTGGGCGGTAATGCGGTAACTGAAGGGTAGGGCTTCTAAATCCTTAAAAAAAAGATTCGTTTATTTAATTTGAAATCATTTTATTCGATTGAATCAGATATTCGTTAATCTATATTCATAAAACATGTAGGTACCTACTGACCTACTTTATGTACTTTTTGTGCAGACCTTTTTGAGGTTCCTCAGAAACTCCTTTTACGTTGTAAGGGGTTGTTAAGTGGATGTTTACTCACTGAATTCAAAGGCGCGAGAGGTATTCATTTATCTATTCTGTATGACCGAGCAGTATTTACAATTTACATGAGTAAATATGTTAACAATATACCTACGTATTCGAAATGTATCGACCAATTTAATTCACGTGATTATGAATGCAGTGAGACCCGTCAGCTGTTCAGTAAGTACTCAAAAACTGATTTTTAAAGCATAAAAATATTTCACTGATACGCAGAACCTACTGAATTAATTTTTGCTTGTTGTGTTTTAAAAATTTTAACTTTTTTGTGGTATTTATTGTTTTAATTGTTATGTTTGTGCGTGCCAATCAAATATTGCAAAAATAATTAGATTAGAACCACTTCCTCTTATTCTATGAACTTGAAACATTCCACATTACATTAGTTCTGATGACAATACAATTTTATGATAATCATAACCGGACACTTGGAATTGGCTACCTATAGATAATATAATTCCATAAGGGTTAACGGTCCAGTAAGGAAAATAACTATCATTATACCTCAAAGTACTCTTTTACTCTTACCTAAACTATTTATTTATTTATGGAATGAGTCGTCATTCTTTCGCTTTGAACATACAAAACCGAAGTCATTCCCGACGCGTTAATAATCTTAAACTTTGTAAAATTGTCACTTAAAGATTCTTTACTTCTCCCGTGACACTAGAGATTTGTATTTTGTTGTAGAGATTTTGTATTTTATTTCTGTGAATTGTTGACTAAAACAGAACTGGTAAAAGCTTTTAATACTTTGCTTGTAACAAATAAACGCTAATATCAAACAAATAAACAAACTCTCACACACTTTCACCCACGCAATAGGAATTCTGCGTCGCAACCGTGTTGGAGTGGTGGAGGTTTCGGTGAAGTTAATAATAGGCAGAAGGACTGATAAAATAATATTTATTTACGATAACATAAAATTAGGACATCTTTCTTTGTATACGTATCTAAGGACAATTCGACAATGACAGACATTCATATTTTAATCATAAGAACTCTTAAAACTATATTCTTAAATGAGGTATTTTATCAAGAATATAATATTTACTATGTATTCCAACAAAGATAACTATCACAAACATCCGCCCACGACACGAGATCAACATTTATATAAAACAATTGTCACCCCGGCCAGGAATCGAACCCGCAACCTCTAGTTTCGTAGATTGCTACAAACTACGCTTGAGGGTGTTAAAAAAAGACATAGAAGGGATTCAAACTAAACTCATTATCCTTAATCCAAATTCCATTCTCTAAGAAGTCGGGCGGGCAATTTAGATAATTATGCTTCAAATGCATATCAACTTAAACTATCACGTTTTGCTTAACAAATGTGTAAAACTATTTTGACAGGACCTAATTTACCACCTTGGCCCCTGAATTATCTTTAATCGTAAATGGCGGATAGTGAAAATAAGACCTATTCCGATCTAATACCAAAAAACTAATACCACTGGTATTAGTTTATTATCCCAGTGAATTTCTATTCCGAACGAATAAATAAGTATATAAACACTGGACATATTTAAGACAAACACGTCTTAGTTATTAAAAACAAACTGACCTAACAAATGTTATCCTGCAACATTTTTTTTAATCTCATGTTCTATGTAGCGTACCTATTATATGCCAACTGTGCGACAATTTGAACATTATCCAATTACAAGGTTTCTTAGAAGAATTTTGTTCAGCGAAACTTAGTTTCTAAGAGTTTGTTTCTTTACCCTTTATATTCTTTGTGTATTTCCATGATATAATAGCTGTAAATACTCAAAAGGCTTAATAAGGTTATGTACCTACTTACTACTGACAAAGGCCAAAAAAGCCAAGCGATAGTAAGAGGTCTCTGTTGCAAATGAATGACAATAAAGGAGTGAGGAAACGCATTATTTCTGGCTTCCAAACGTTCCTAATACAATAATTGATACACATAATTAAAACTATGAAACGATAGAAGGAGGATTATAGGTGATTATACAGGGTGTTCCAATAAAGTGAAATGGGACATAACCAAAAGACGATCCTACGTCCCAACCAGATGACAAAAATTCCCTGTGATGGAAATGTCATCGTTGTCGATGTGGCTGCTTAATTAAGTACCTAGTACCTGGTTGACCGAGCTTTGCTCGGTTGAAAATTATATTTAGTATGAATCGCAAGAAATACGAGGAATTCCGCCATCTATTCAGGAGTCAAATCATACAACTGTTCACTGAGCACAAAATTCATTTTACTTATGTTACGGCCAAAGGATCTCAACAGCGTGTTTCACAAAGTTGTACAGCGCCATCTAGTTTCATACTACTGAAATTTCAACACGTTACAAACAGTACCTCATAGAAGTTAACTGTGTGAGCGAATTAATTGCATTTTAAATAGGTACATACTTAATTAGATAAATTCATTGAACTTTCCTTCGTACTTTTCGCAGGCTTAGGCAGTCCCCGACTGAAATTTTTATTTGCGATAAAATGTATTGAATGTTTATGATAATTAAACAACATAAATAAATATACTTTTAGTTTAATGAGCAAGTTGTTAGGCGTACTTAAAATTTTATTGATTCTATTTACAACAATAGTAATTTCATCGATCTGACCATTATTAAAATATATTATTAAATCGATAATAACAAAACTAACATTTATTTACAAATATTCTCGTAAATATCACAAACGCACGTTAAACTATCACTACGCGTCCTGCGAGGTCAAGCGAGATAATCGCACTGATTTTTAATTTTATTCAAACAGAAAATAGGTAGGTATAACGCAAAAATAGCGCTTCAACGTAAGAATGAATATTAATATTAGTATTAGCCGAACAAAAATATATTCGAGCGCCATCTAGTTTCATACTACTGAAACAAACAAACCGTATCTCATAGAAGTTATCCTAATGTTTCATAGATGGCGTCAGTTCAACACGTTACAAACAGTACCTCATAGAAGTTATCCTAATGTTTCATAGATGACGTCAGTATGATGTTTTTAAAATCTCTTTATCTCGGGAACCGAGCTTTTCTCGAACCTGGGACCTTGATAAATCGATTCCTTGAGCCGAAAACCCCCTAATCTGTAACTTTCATGAAAATCTTTGCAGCCGTTTCCGAGATCGTGATTATATATATAGGTATAAATAAATAAATAAATAAATATACAAGAATTGCTCGTTTAAAGATATTAGAATGGATTACGATATTTAAGTTTTATTTTTATTGCTTCAGGATTTATGCCAACGGCGTATATTGCAGCATATGAAATACAAAAACCCGAAGAACGCTACGTCAGTGGTAAGGTATTTTAGAATTTATTATAGAATTTTATGAAAGACTTCAAGAAACACGATATACCGAGATAACGATAATTCGAGTTCAGAGAGTCTTTCTTTTGACTATTAATGAATCATTTTCAAAAATTATGATAAGAAATAATAAAAACCAGCCAAGTGTTAGTCAAACTCACGCATCGGGCCCTTAGCTGAATAACAAGAAAGATAGTAGATAATAGTTTTTAATCCGTGGAATTAGATCGCGCATTTCTGACATGAGATCGCCGGACAATGTGTCCCTCTTGACTTGTATTAACGTCACCGTAAGCACGACCTCGCATTGCTCCTTTTTATTGAACTAGTCTCGACTAATCATTAGAAATGTTGAACTAACCTCTAACATTTTAACCGACTTCAAAAAGGGAGGAGGTTCTCAACTCGATTATGTTTTTTATGTGTCTTACCGCATGAAAGTCACTAGGTGAACCGATTTTGATATTTTTTTGAATTCAAATAAGCGATATCTGAAGGGTAGTTTTTGAGTTATCTCTACTTATCGATTTTGAAGTCGGTTATTTGTTTTGTTAAAAGTAAATTATTTACTTATACTAACAATTTTTAATAACAGGTAACTCAGCATCGACTCACACCTGGCGTCCTTGGATTTCTACGTCAATGTATATCCCTATATTATTATCAAAAATTTACCATAACTGCATTTAACTAATGGGGTATAATTTATAGATAATGACAAAATAATTAGTGTAAAAAGTTACATTGTGCAAATAAATCTGAAGGATCTGTAGTATTCAATCACTGGGGATAATGAACAACTCTAGTGCAAAACTTGTTTATTAAATGAGACACGGAAGCATTCATAGTAAATATAAAAAGTACCTACGTATTTTTTATATCAAACTTCTTTAAAATTAAACATTATTGAATAAAAACTTGAGCAATATTATAATTTAATAAGTTTAAATAACTGCCGCAAATTAACAATTAACCGTATTGTACTGTATAATTACGGTACAAGTTTATGGTACAAGCGGTAATTGCTATGTCGTCGGCTGATTTTCCATCCAAAATCCTTTGTATTCAAAAGACCATAATTATTGGTCCATAAATCCACTATCTCTGTTACATTTTATGTTTATGGCACCTTTAATGCGATTGATAAAATAAAATTGTCAAGTTACAAAATGTCGGCATATTACGAGGATTTTTATATTCAATATCCTTGTAACGCACTATATTTTCCCTTGATCGTTTAGTAGTTGATAAATTTAAATTGTATTTCGAAATAAAAATTTCATTCAAAGTATTTAATTTAACAATTTTAACTTTCATTTATTTTCCTATTAACATTGTTAACAGTTTTTACTAGACAGCTCGTGTTCAAAATGTTGTGCAAAATTGAGTAGATTTTTCGTCCTAGTAACCCAAATGCCGGTAGAACTGTCATACCGGACAATTAGGATCTCGTGTTTGATTAGATAATTGTTTATTTTGGGGTCTTGGTTGTTTATAATGTCTTAATTGTATAGGCCCCAACTAACACAGGGAATCCGACTGTGGGGTATAATTATTTATGAGAACGTTTATTTATTTAAATTGTCCCTTGAATGCTAACTGAAAGGTTTTTGTTTTTTGTACTAACTGAATATTCATATCTATTTTGTTGCCTAAATATCTATACACTAGGTATACTATAACACTTCAAGATTAGGAAGGTACCTGCGATCTGTAACTTGACTACCAACACGAATAACATTCATCTGTGGTAATTTAATATTTTGTGTTTTAATGCTTATATTAAATGTATATTACAATAATTGTTATTTAATGCGATTGCACCAAGATTTTTCGTTACCTAAATGTTACTTTGAAATTAAGTAGAATAATTAAACGACTGTTATTTTTAAACCATTTAATGTTAAGGGCCTATGAATAAACTTTTGTATGTTGACTATGTTTTTAATTTACAATTTAAGAACCCAAAAATACTTTAATGACAAATTGCTGAGAATCTTTCTTTTTTACATGAAGTGATATCTAGCCTATCACCCTTAGACATCAAACGGCTTTCCAATTCTGCAACTGAATCATATAAAATACATTTTACGATTGATTCTAAGAGGGTTAGCTAGGTAAAAGCCTTTCTTCGGGAGAGCCTTTGAGATTAAACTGAGTTGTACAAATATTCTTGCATAAGGTCGAACTTAATGTTGAAGCTGTAAAATACCTACGACGAAATAGACAGTGCCTACAAGCTAATACAGAGAGGACGCACCCCATATATCCTAAAAAGTACTAAGTACGTCCTAACACAGTATCTATCAAATCAATAAATCTATCTACATAAATAAATATCATTCCGTCCGAATGTTTCCGTTATTTGTGAACTGATTATAATGATGCTCTCGAATTATTTAAAAAAAATAGTAGTATCACCATTGATGTTAGAGCAAAAATTTCTAATTTTTTGACAAATTCTACAGATTATCTAGTAGGTAGTTATGCAAAAATAGATCTCTTTCCCGAAATGAAATATATCCCCTACGTTGACTTCAGATGACCCTAAAAATACCTAGCCAAACCATATAAGACAAGCCAATCCGTGTCGTCAGTGATAAAATATCTAGGCGTAGGCCCTACGCCGGGAGTTAATCCTTTACATAATAGGGTTTACAACTGACAAACACTTGTGAAAAACATATCTTTCATTGTAAAGGCAGTTAAAGTTCCCACTACAACAGTTCTTCGCACTTGTAAGTTTACAGAAACTACACTGAATGACCTACATAACAACTTTAATTGTATTCGCAGACTCGGACCGTATCATGTAATTACGATGGCTAGTTCTGCAGCGAGCGCTGGTAACTCCTTAATTGCACTTTACTGCGTGAGTATGGGATGCCAATGTGTGAGAATGCATCCATACTAATAAACCACTGCAACAGAGCCAAGTCATCACAACACAAGCCAATACGTGGTATACTAGGATGTAATGAATGTGTAATAGAGTATAGCAATGAATAGTAGGTATACTCGTATAGCAATGAATATGATAGAATGAGAATTGGGTACCTAAGTAAGAAGTAGGAAGAGGCGGATGGTTGCGTGTGTGCGTGATGTAAAGAGGGACTTTTGGAGCTTGCCATTAAGAGGAATACGTCTTAATGTTTTTAAAATGTTTAAATTAATTACCGAACATAAAAAATTCATAGAAGAAACCGCATATTTTTTATAGTCATCAACTACCAATCTGTATGTGCTTTATCTGGTAACATGCTCGTGTTTTCTTATGGCCAGAACCTAAAATCTAGATACTTAGCGCCAAAACTACCTACCGACTTACCTCGTTCTACCCCAAATAGGTCCTGACTGTAGGCCTTCGTAGGCATAGACCGGACTGAAGATTACTTTATAACTAGGTACTGTTAGATGGAATATCGTAATAGCCGATAATGCGCAACACTATGGATATACCGAGAGGGTGGACATCACTAGTGGACGCGATGGCTAGACTTCCCGCGCTGTTGTCAATGTAAAGATTGTAAAGTTGTATAAAATAAAGCCATTATTACAAATACAATATTTAGTGTTTAATAATTCAGAAGTGACATAGAACTTACGTGCCTATATGTAGTGTAAAGCTTGGCGAGATGTATAATATAAAATTCGTGACTTGTGTTGATAACCTAAATTCAACTGAGGAAAAGACGCTTGAAAAGTTACAAAGTGCATAATGACTGGCCTTAAAGTTTAAAAGATAAGTTAAGAGTGCTTAAATATGCTCATATTAACATTATTCAGTGCTTGTGTAACTAACATGTTACTTTGGATGGAGTATTACCTATACTACTCGTGATATCTAGACCCTAGATGCATAAGTCAAGTTGTGACGTGTTTCTTGTTGTGAATTGGTGTGATGCAAAATGCATGTTAAAAAGACTTTTTAAATAATGAGTTGAGAGTGCATAATATATATTATATTAATGGTGAAAAGAAACACTGAGACCACTTACTTTCGTGGGTTCTAGTAATCTTACACTATTGAGTTAATGTAAATGAATCTGAGGAAAGAAGATTCTTGCAACAATTATGTTGATTGAATTTATCTACAACTAGAGTCCAAGGATTGGAAAAGAATCAAATAAGGAAAACAATTATAGAAAAAAAGTTCGAACTAACTGCATTATAAGAAAATTGACACAGAAAGTCTGATCTACATATAGCATATTGGATATAGAATTTAGCTCTATAGAGCATTGGATTCAAATTGGGAAGGCATATCTAAAATTCATGGATGGGACAAGTATAATATTAGAATACAACTACACTCCTAAGTTATGGAGTGTTGGCAAGGTTTGATATGTGCAGCAATCATCATATAAGATAAGTTGGGCTTTTCTTATATCCTTTGAATAGCAAAAAGTTACACAAGTGAAAATGCTATAGAGTTTTATTACAATAAACTTAGCTTAATGTATCATTGGGGCACACGGGGGCAATAAAGACCAGTGTAAATAAAGCTATTAAATGTTTTGAACACAGGAGCAATGGACATAAGCTTTTGTTGGTTGTGTGTGCAAGGAAAGACAGGGAAAGTCTTAGGATATGTTCATTTTGTGATAAACTTAGTCATGGGCAATACAATTACTCTTTGTTGCATACCATTTTACCAGTACATTTAGTAAAACTTGAACTAAAAAAAAATACACCTAGTATTAACTACGGGGGATCTTATCACTAAAGTAATCTGTTCTAGCTCTAGGTAACTCAGGGTAGCAAATATAAGTTGATAAATAAAGGGGCTTGAGATGTAGAAGTATAACTAAGCTATAAATTTATATAGTATAATGTTCATAAATTTTAAGGAACTAATTCTGGAATTTATATCAAATTCTAAGGATAAAAGATATTATGGATGAATGGACTGGAATGGTTGACATGGTATGCCTTAATGTAGGGGCTGAGTATGCCTAATGGATACTGGTAGTGAGTTTTAAAGGTAGGCTTGAGAGAGAGGATAAGGAGATTTTGTAAAACAAAATTACTGCGAACAACTTGTTAAAATTTAAATTAAGACAAATATTAATGATTTTGTAAAAGAAAGGGGCACTTAATTAATGAGCTATAATATTATTAATGTATTATTATTGTTATATTATTATTGTTGTTGACATAGGTTGAGTTAGCAGAGGCAATTATATGAAATGTAGCGCTTTCATTTGGTCACTGGGTCTAATTATATTTTATAACAGTTCATGATATAACATAATATAAAACATTATATAAAATGTATAACAGGTTTATGGTGGTGATAGTTATTGGTATAGTGCTTAAGTCATATTGAATGGTGGACTTATTGTCCTTGCCTTTTGTTATATTTTCTTTGGTGAAATATAGAGCAGGAGATTTTAGAATTTAAATGCAAATATGGCTAATTAACATTTAATATAAGGTAATACATATATTACAAGCCGTAGAGAAACAAAACAATAATGTTACAAAATAATAAGATAATAACAAAGAGATAAATTTATTTTAAAATTTCATAATTTTGTTAAAATGATTTATATAAAGGGATATTTGGAAAATCTATTTCTCACGTACAAGTCCTATGCTTTTAATACAGGAAATCATTGTATATGCTATATGCTTACACTATAGAGCGTTTAATAAGATAATGGAGAAGTAATGATATCCCCATTGGTTATTTTGATATGTGCAATTTATACGATTGGTTGATAGTATAATTGTTATTTAGAAATGACATTGAGTTGATATTAATTTAAAATTGAGTTGAAATTAATTTCTAAAGTCTAGTTTCTAAAGTCTATACAATGTTTGAAGAGCCATGAATGAAGTTCTAGTTTCTCTTATTAATGAATGTTTGGATTGTGTTATCATACGGGGTCTACCTGTAGAAAGTAACAATGATATCATTGATAAAAAAATATATATATGAAAATATATAAATAAATAGGAAATTATGTAAATAAAATGGTGAGGGCAATGCAAGTTTTAGTGACAGAAACCAAATTAATGTTATCATTTTGAAAAGTACACACTGTAGTATTCAGCATCTTAGTTTTATGATGTGTGCTCAAATTGTTGTAGTTGAATGTGTTGAGTTGAAGTTGTTGTGTTTATTTGGGAACTAAATCTTCATAGCGGCTATGAAAATAGAGTACCTATTGATGGCAAAAGTAAAATCATTCAGAAAAAAAAAAATGTAGATTGTTAAAGTATAACTAAAACATAAGGGTTATCATCCACTACACACTATGGTGGATCATCAAGGTTAAAAAAAAAGCAATAGCATTATTGACTTGAAATTATTGATGTGTTCTCAAAGTTCTTATTTTCAGCGAGTATTTAGATGACTGATGAATATAAAAAGTGCTAAGCTCACAATTTTAAAGAATTAATAATTAAAACAACACTGCTTATGAAGCATTTATGGAACGCAACATGTGTGGATAGATCACATCATTTTAAGCTTTAGTTGATTCTACGAGTTGCATTTAAAATGAATCAATGGGACTTCCATATCCATTTTTACAATTACGGTGTGGCTTAAGGCCACTTGGTGTGTGTAATGTTTACTTATACATGTTGTTCAACTGTGTTTCAGAAAGGTGATCTGATTAATTATGGATGAAGGGTGTGGGGCCACACCAGACAAAGACAAAATAGTCGATCAAGTCGATTGAATATGTCGAAATAAATAAACAAGTACAAAATATAAAACGAGAAAAATGACAAAGACAAAATAGTCGATCAAGTCGATTGAATATGTCGAAATAAATAAACAAGTACAAAATATAAAACGAGAAAATGACAAGGACAAAATAGTCGATCAAGTCGATTGAATATGTTGAAATATATAAACAAGTACAAAATACAAAACGAGAAAAACGATGATTTGCCGTAAGGGGCCACATGTCTCAGATGCCGTCAGGGGCTGAAATCTGAGTTGCCGTAAGGGGCTTATAAATGGTGCATCTTAACCCTCAATTGCCGAAAAGGCTAAAATATATTCAGATGCCGTGAGGGGCTGAAATCTGTACTGCCGTGAGGGGCGAATAACCGGATCCGGGGCTGTGTATTTCAGATGCCGTGAGGGGCGAACGTCTGAAGAGTGCCGTGAGGGGCTGTGTATTTCAGATGCCGTGAGGGGCGAACGTCTGAAGAGTGCCGTGAGGGGCTGTGTATTTCAGATGCCGTGAGGGGCGAACGTCTGAAGAGTGCCGTGAGGGGCTGTGTATTTCAGATGCCGTGAGGGGCGAACGTCTGAAGAGTGCCGTGAGGGGCTGTGTATTTCAGATGCCGTGAGGGGCGAACGTCTGAAGAGTGCCGTAAGGGGCTGTGTATTTCAGATGCCGTGAGGGGCGAAAGTCTGAAAATTGCCGTGAGGGGCTGTGTATTTCAGATGCCGTGAGGGGCGAATGTCTGAAATGCATTGAGGGGCACCATATGTCAGATGCCGTGAGGGGCGAGATATCTGAACTGCCGTGAGGGGCTGCATATGTCAGATGCCGTGAGGGGCGAGATATCTGAACTGCCGTGAGGGGCTGCGTATTTAAGATGCCGTAAGGGGCGAATGTCTGAAATGCATTGAGGGGCACCATATGTCAGATGCCGTGAGGGGCGAGATATCTGAACTGCCGTGAGGGGCTGCGTATTTCAGATGCCGTAAGGGGCGAATGTCTGAAAATGCATTGAGGGGCACCATATTTCAGATGCCGTGAGGGGCGAGATATCTGAATTGCCGTTAGGGGCGTAAGTCTGAAATGCCGAGAGGGCACCGTATTTTATTAACCATTAAGGATGGATATCTGAAATGCCATGATAGGCGAATATCTGAATTGATATTTCATCAACCGCTAAAGACGAATATCTGAAATGCCGTAAGGGGCGAATACCTGAAGTAATATTTTAGTTACCGTTAAGGACGATTGTCCGAAATGCCTTGAAGGCCGAATATCTGAATTGATATTTCATCAACCGCTAAAGACGAATATCCGAAATGCCGTAAGGGGCGAATACCTGAAGTAGTATTTTAGTTACCGTCAAGGACGATTGTCTGAAATGCCTTGAAGGCCGAATATCTGAATTGATATTTCATCGACCACTAAAGATGAATATACGAAAAGCCGTGAGGGGCGAATACCTGAATTGTTATTTCAGTAACCGTTAAGGATGAATATCCGGAATGCCGTTAGGGTCGCCATATTCCAAATGTCATGAGAATCAAATAGCTGATATTGCCATTGGAGGAACCATGCTCTAGATATTGCTGGTCCGAAATGCCGAGAGAGGCATCAGATTTGAAAGGCCGGTTGGGGCGCATTACTTATACAGCCGATAGATGGTTTTGTTTCAATTGCTGATTTGAGTGTACGATTATGTTGCCGAGAGAGGAACAAGGCTTCAAATATTGTTAAGGATACACACTGAAATAGCCTAGAGAGGCACTTTGGTATCAAATGCTGATAGAGACGCATGTTTATACGTCAGACAGAGATGGGACATTAAATGCCATTACAGATGCACATTATATTGTTCAGGAGAACCTCTTCATTACAGTGCCATTAAGAGAGGATGCGCATAAATGCCGTGAAGAGGCTCATGCTTACAGTAACTGCAAGAAGCTATGGCTTGAATGCCTACAACTAATAAAAGGAAGAAACAAAGACACAAACAAAAAAAAGAGAGTAACTACAATTGGCCGTGAAAAGGGTTCTAATTAACTATCGCATGGAGTATGTGTACAATGAAGCCACGTGGAGCTAAGTAACACATATTATGCTATATGTGAATTATATCTACGCTATGGTATTTATAGCCTTCTCATTCTGACAAGAGATTCGTGCTCAATAGTGGGCCATGATGGGTTGAGATGATAATGATGAAGTAACATAATTATGATATAATGCAAATTGAATGGTTATTGCAAGAAGCCGAAGTTACTAAATTGAAGTTGCGGTCATGAAGCATAATAAGATTCTACAATGTTGTTGCTTACATCAATGAGAGTATCCTTCGAGGCCGAAGGATTGCCAGGATGGCCGAACTGTTAGATGGAATATCGTAATAGCCGATAATGCGCAACACTATGGATATACCGAGAGGGTGGACATCACTAGTGGACGCGATGGCTAGACTTCCCGCGCTGTTGTCAATGTAAAGATTGTAAAGTTGTATAAAATAAAGCCATTATTACAAATACAATATTTAGTGTTTAATAGTACCTAAGTATGTTTCATTCGTGACGTCTTGTCACTTGCTATGGGCATCGATCTACTGATCATGCCTGAAGTTCCAAAAGATAGTAAAGTTTTCATTGTACTATAGACAAGCCATCGGACTGCAGAGCCTAATTATCCTAAAACCTCGCGTCACTGCTCGTCTCCCGTCGTTTCATAAGGCTTTACCCCTCTATTCTAAAGCAAAAACACTTGATATCCTAATCAATTCACTTTAGCGGCTGTCTTTCGTAGTGAATTATAACGTGTTTTTTCTTCGTATTACCGACTGATTCGTCCCTATGTTGGTTTTTTGGGAAGAAAAACTAAAATATGTAGATTTATCAGGTCGGTAACAAAAAGTGAAATTGCCTGTCTGGTCAAAGTACTTTCGTCTATAAATAAAAGTACTTTGGTCTATAAACGAATGTTCTCAAAAAATGTTTTGGAATCACTTATACTAAGGCAAAACATATACGAAAATTCATATTTTTGTATTTTTCAATAGACATACCTAAGTAGCACAACAACAGTCATTGTTTGGTAACGAGATGAATGAATTATAATGGTATTTACCAAAGACATAGTAAAGATTGCATCATTGGTATTTACTACCTACCTATTTACTGTTAAAAATGATATAAGGGAAAAGTAGGTATTTAAGATACTATGTAGATAAGTATGTCTCTTGGTACAACATTAAATACACACCTCCATAAATAATTCTCATTCCTCTAAATACTCTTGGCAAACGTGAGCAATTCAAGACATTATGACCATTTTGTAACCGCATTTTTGCAAATAAATTATGTGTTATTAACATCGTGACAAAGTCAGCTAATATGTAATCAAATTATAGTTTAAAAATAAACGTAAGTACCTATTTAGCAATTAACATGTCCCAAGTTTTAAATCCAAGGATATGGTTATCCGGATTAATCTGACTGCGTCCGATATGAACCACAAAGCGTTCGGTCGATGCTGGGCAGTCGCGATAACAAAGCCGTATGTCATCACAGCCCCAAACAATCTGACAACCAAGTACCTATATAGTACTATCACAGACAGACTTAATAAGACACAGTGCGATATGTCTAGGTTTTTAATACCCGCAGGGTCATGAGATCTAATTGTTCACCAATTACTGCAAGCTCACCAGAACCAACTCATTACTGTTTATTGTTGTCTGGTATAGTTTTGTAAACGTATTTAGACTAATTCGTATTATATTATCAAATTATTTAGTCTTAATTATTCAATAAGATCGTAATATTATTATTTATAAAGCATTTGTGCAAGCTTTAAAATCATAAAAAAATTGTCTGTTCATGTTTCCTCTTAGATTTTTAAGTATCAGATTTCAGTTTTAGATTTACTATTTGAAAACTTACGTACGTTTCTGCAATGACCTATATGAAATTTATTAAAAAAACCCTATATAAAATGTTTTTACGAATAACCTATCACTAGATTAAGTTCACATCACATCACGTAGGTAGCAAATTCAGGTTCCACTAACACCACCTGATACCTGGCAATAGTCCAAACCTAGATTTCAGGTTATTTTCTCCTACGTAAGTAGCTAGATTCTTGACATTTTTATCACACAGTTATAACATGGATTCCTCCAAGATGCGGGTCTGTCACATGTTTCTAGGCGGGCGGCGGGCAACGCGTTGCTGACGCTTCTGGTGTACCCAACTTTCATGGGCGACGTTTATCATTTAATGCTTCTGTCCCTTTGCACCTATACTTTGGATATACCTAATAGTTATTAAAAGGCGAAATACACACAACACACTTCCCTAAATAGAGGTTGTAGGCAACTAACTACTAGTTATTAATCAAAATAAATGGCACTGCACTTGCACAACTAAAACACGATTATGTTAATTTCTGTAGGGGAGACTGGGTACGGTTGAAACACAGGACGGTTGAAACAAGTCGAATATCTCGCGAATGGTTGAGCCGACAGGTAAGGGTTCAAGGGGAAAAAGTAGTAGGTGACAGGTCTAAACCTAAATCAAAGTGTTACATTGGGCACCGGGTGCTGCATATTTTTATAAATTTTAATAAATGGGCATATTGTTAATATATATATTATTAATATTTTTATAAATAGGCATATTGTATTTTAGCACCTAAAAGTAAGTATTTTTCGTTTGAGTTTCAAGCTATTATTATGTTAATCTATTCAAGTATAAATATTTAGTGTTCATTTATGATTTAGGTGAAGTTTTTACAATGCGGAATGATGACTAGTTTTAATAAGTTATTATTACTACCATTCCTATTAACTTTCTTTTCCCAAAATTCTAGTTGGGGACATTTAAAACAATATATGTGGATACAGGTGAAAAAACCAAAACATATAATTTTGTTTTGTTTTCTCGATGCCGAGTTCGCATAATAAACCATACCCAGTCTACCCTATTTGAAATGTGCATAAGCGCTTCCTTATTTTATACAGCTACTTGCTAAACCATTCATGCATCACAATTCACTTGTTCAATGTGTCAAAGACTTAATAAAGTATTCTCAAAGGCCTCAAAGGATGTGTTAATGATTAAAACAAAGTATCTACATAGTAAGTAGGTAGGTATACCTATAACTACTACAAAGGATCACTTTATTTGATTACAACTACATTGTATGACAAACATGAATCAATTAAGTGTTTATGAGTTAAATAAATTACTGCAGCCAATATTGTCATACAACTTGTAGTTCATCAATGCAGAAGAATGTTAATTATACCTAAGTCACCGATATTACAGAACTGCCACCTCCCGCTAAAACAAATTTATTACCTGTGCTCACAGTTCAACTTAGCTTGTAAGTAAATTTTACATACGTCGTTTTAAAGTCTCGTCGTCAGTCTACAATGTACCTTGATCACAGGGACCGAAAGAAGGCATTCGTGCGGGATGCAATAAAAAGTTACGTATTCCATTTCCAAGTACATAATATAAAAATAATATCTACAGATTAAACATTTCTATGAGAATACTTATAACCAAGAAAATGTTTAGTTTTGAGCGTAACAACTTTTGTAGGTTTGAGAACCTTTTAAAGAAAATCCAGGAATCCAGGAATGAAAATATTTTTTCATCTCGCGGTAGACCATGTAGATGGGGCTACTAAAGCTTTGCAAGTAGTCCAAATGCGCCATCTACTGTTATGAATTGGACAAAATTCCATCCACGTTCTCGTACCTAATGCCTGAGAAGAGAAGGGACCGAACGAACAAATTTCCTGTGAGTGAACTAGATGGCATTATTTTCTAAATATAAGTGTTTTATTTTGTCACCGCTATGTGGAATTTAAAATTTACTTTTGTGGTAAAAATTCTGTTGACCAATATAGCAAAAATCTTACTTAATTACTCTATCTACTCTAATTTAAGCCCGAGGTCTCCCTACGCTGCTGTCCTCACGAGAGAATTTGTAAATCAGCCAACATAAAGCTAATAATTTAGGAACAATAGAAATGTATTGCATAAATGATTTTTAGGGTTCAGTTACACAAAAACGATAAAAGAGACTACGCGTCCGATTTCTATCTGTCTGTAAAATAAATTTCACCAAGATACGGAACCACTTGAAAGCCGGTTTGTCTCTTACTTGACAGATTTTTAAAGTGTTAGTGTGTAATAAATCAGTTTGAAAGAAAGACTCAGAGAAACACCATAAAACGTGGACGACATTGTCAAGGCTGATTCCCACATTTTTATCTCTGCATATTAAGTCTATTTACACCAAACCGGTTTCATATTTATAGTAAGTCACAGAGCAACGGTTGATTGGACCACATAAATAGTACACATGTAGTCGAATAAAAACTATGGCACACAACTATTAGCAAAACATCAGTCAGATTTATCCCGTTAGCTTGAGCAAACCCACTGACCTGCACATATTACTTTCGCCCATGCCACACTAAACGGTCCATCGGTTAGTGGTATAAGTATAGTTGCTGCATACCTATATATGTTTGTTTATTTGACTTACATTCATGTGTTTTTATATTCATATACACAAATTTTGAACGTATGGTCAGTAGGTTAACCGAACTGATTTTTCTGCAGTTAAAAAGTCTTATCACACACAGCTCACCTCTGTCACAACTCTCGTATAAAGGTTTCCCCTACAAATAATATTACCCAAAAAATTAGTTCCTTCCCCGTGGAATCATTTTATTTTTCAGGATGAAAGAGCATCCAATAGGTTCTAGGTTACACATTACTAGCTGACCCGGCAGACGTTGTCCTGCAACATGTAATAATAAGTAGATGCCCTTGCTTCGCTTCGGGAACCTTGTTGCTCCGCTCCTTTTGGTCATAGCGTGATATTATATAACCTGTACATAGTCTTCCTTAATAAATGGACTATTCAACACAAAAAGAATTTGACAATTCGAACCAGGAGTTTCTGAGATTAGCGTATTCAAACAAATAACCAACGAACGAATGAACAAACAAACGAACGCACGAACCAACGAACAAAGACACGTACAAACTCTTCTGCTTTATATTATCAGTATAGATGTATAGAGATAATTATGTGTGCCAAATTTCACCTAAATCAATTCAGCTGGTTTGCGTGATGAAGTAGAGTCAAACGTTTTAACATGCCAACATTTAAACTTTACCATTGAAATGTAAATAACGTATTATCTAATAATGGTAATTACTTATCTTCAACTATAAAAATTTAATGTACTTTGTCAATACTGACGCATGTAAATAACCGTAAGTTTTTATTACCGCTTGGGAAAGTACCAATGTACCAATTCCTTCCTCTTCCCCTATTACCTACCTGAAATGTTCAATCACAATTAATATTCAGATATACAAGTATAGTTTCCCGTCATACATTAAGCTAAAGAGTGTCCTGAAAAAAGTCTATATCAATAAGTAATTTTTACAGGAAGTGACAAATAGTCTCCATACCAATATCACAACTTAATTAGTTTTACACTGTGTCTACAAGTAAAAGCGAAAGTAACTCTATATTTCTATCCGCCACCTTCTGACGTTTATTCCAATGAACCGATTTTCATGAAATTTAGTATGGAAATAGTTTGAATAGATAGGATAAATACATAGGATAGTTTGTATCCCGATTATACGTTCCCTTGGGATAATTTTAACAGTATTTTGTGAGCTTCCTACTACCATGCGGACAAAGCCGCGAGAAAAAATTGTCCAAGTTATTAAAATAATAGTTCTAATATAACGAAAAATAATATGTTTTCATTTGCATTCCTACTCACACAATTGTACAAAATATGCAAAAACAGAATGCACGTGGGGATTATAGCGGAGCTAAGCTTACCGTTATATTACGAGCAGTTCTCATGGCAGCTTTTGCTAATCAGGAATTCGAATTGAGATACTAATTATGAAACTTTCAATCAGGGCCGGTTTTAGCACTTCTAGCGCCCTGGGCGAGATTTCTTCGGCGCCCCCTAGCTGCAATTCAATTACATACGAAAAAAGGCAATGGGTAAAATTAAATAACCATCTATTAACCCGGGAGCACTCGCGCTTTTAAAACTTACACGAGCACTCGCGTATAGAGCATTTCTCTCACGTTTTATAAATAGCAAAAAAGTACAAAAATTATAGTATATTTATTTATATTACTGCTTGTTAATAATAAAACAGTTGTGTAAAATCAAATCAATTAATTATTTTTAATATATAACATTCATTACACTAATTACAATTTAATTACAAATTTAGGAATTAAATGGGCATTTCTTAAGCGCACTTTTGGAATTTGTTGTTCTCTGCTATCCATCTGTAAAAATATTGTTATATTTATATGTATATGTATAATATACTCAATGTTGAACGTTTTTAAACAATAAAGACTTTAAATTAGGTAAAATACTATTTTCCAATACAAGAATTACTAATAAAATAATACTTACGTTGTCACTCGCGCGATGAGCAAAACGCCGCGCGACGTGACTCGGACGTGACAAACCACCTCCAGTGCACGATTGATCCAAAATGTTACGGGCGGGACGGGGAAAGTATAAAACTCAGCTATAGGGCGAGCGACGTCCATAGTTAAATAAATACAAAAATGGCGCGAATTTGAAATTCACCGTGAGGGAAATGCTCATAGCGCGAGTGCTCGCGGGTTAAAAAAACACATTTTATTTAGATAGGTGGTAGGGCCTAGAGCTCACCCGGGGAAGTACCACCGCCCGCCACGGTACCTAGTACCATTCCTACCGTGTAATAATTGTTTTAAGAACAATTGTGTTCCGGATAGGAAGGTGTGGAGCCAGTTACACTTTTTTAGAGGCGACCATCGCAGTCCTCAGGGGTAGCAACGCATCTGTGACCGAATTAGAACGAGACTCATTGAGTCTAGTTCTGGGTCGGTCACAGTTGTCATGGGCGGCAGCGGAAGGTGGTGCTGCATGCTCGTTTGCTGTCTTAATTCCATAAGAAAAAAACAAATTTAAAATCTAATAAAATTTCTCTTTTCTAGCTGGATAAAAAAACACATTGTGTCTGTAAGTAGGTACGTAGGGTCGGGGATTCCCAACAAATTAAACCGATTGAACACTTCGTTCCATTCTAGTGACGAACGTGCGAATTTTTGATTTTTCGCAAATAAGTAGGATGTCAGAAATGATGCGTCTTAGCGAAAAATATTTTATGGGGGAATTTTTAATATTCCCAACAATTATTGTTGGGTCACCCCCTAGACGTCAGGACTTTTAGTATGTTTTCACCCTGAGCACCCTGAACATGTTTCTGAAGAAATTGCTTAGAGTTTCGCTAACGCACTCTAGACCGTCTTTTTAGACATTCGTTGACCGGACTAATAATTTTACTTTATTTTAATTTTTTTATTATGAAATCATAAATCTTATGAGTTGATATTTGGATAGATTGGAATATAATAACGTAGAAAAGGAATTGTGCTGCTTTAAAATAAAATTAGAATTGTTTATTTATTTATTAAGTCGGTCTAATTAATTTCAAGTTTATTTAAAAATTAAAAGAGCTCATATCATTGAACACTAGTATTCATTATTTTGATGTTTTATATTAAACTCCTGCTTATCACTTTCATTTTATTTCACTGAAATTATAAAAATTATAAACTTTCTCCAATACATGACATGTAGGTACAACGAGAACAATTTGATTAATCGTGATATTCGTGATGTAATATCGCGGACACAAGCGCTCGGTCACCTCTACGCTGATTATCGCTTGCAGCAGAAAACAACCACGCAAATTAGTTCCAGTTTTACGTTCAAAAATCAGTAGTCAAAAATCGCTTGGGAAGGCCTTCGGGTGGCTTGAAAACTTTCGACACCGGGATGGCCACTAACCCCTCCGCCAATCCGCACTGAAGCTGCGTGGTGGAGTATGCTCTAGGCCTCCTCAATAATGAGGAGAGACCCGTGCTCAGTAGTGGGCCATTAATGGGTTGTTGTAGCCGAACGTTCAAAAATGCTCAAACGAAATTTTTCTTAAATGAACTAGTGGCAATATCCGCACTTGCGGCGCCCCTTTTCGTTCGGCGCCCCTGGGCGGTCGCCCAACCGCGCCCTACCCTAACGCCGGTACTGCTTTCAATCATTAACTATTGCTAACTAGAGTAGAAATATTGTTATAGTTTTAACGAATGTCAGACAATATAACTGTTATTGGAAAAATAGGTTTAAAAAATAATGAATCTTAAATTTTAACACGCTTAATCCATTCTTGATTTCTACACTTTTTTACGAGTAGATCAGGCCACAATGGTAACCTCTAAACGTCAGTGTATGCTAAATCTATGGTAACATCGCATCATTGATTGAATTAGAAGAAGAATCTTACTAACATTACTGACTGGATTACCTATTATTATAAACAACTACTAACAGAACTATCAGTTACAGTCCCTGCTCCAGTCCCCATACTTATCTACTGACAAAATAATTAACTAATATTATTAAAACCATGCCAACCGTGGCCAATTAATGAGAGTTTGTAAAATGGTCAATAAATTGAACTTTATTATTTCGAATAAGCATTACAATTTATTGCTTTCTCTATTGACACTTTATTGCTACTTTTATGTTGTCTATCCGTTATCATTTTTTTCACTATTGGAGTCGAAATACCTATTAACCTAAATATGGAATGTATGTATACGCTAAGTTACGTTTGCTTATATTGTTTAACAAACTAGCTGTTTCCCATGGCTTAGCCCGCGTAGAAAAACTTCTGGGATTCTGACTGATTTTGACACTAATTCTCAACCCCTATTTCACCCCATTAGGAATTAAACAGAAAAAAACCGTTTTTAGCGGACTTCTAATAACTATAAACTACTTTTCTGCCAAGTTTCATGTTTATACTTCAAGCAGTTCTCGATATTTCGCGATGAGATCCTTCCTTTTCAGTGGCGATTCCTGGTGTTTATAATTGGGGTGGCTCCAGCTTTTGTTATATAGGGTGTAGTGTTAAGTGCGCATAACCGGAAAACCATTTCTTCAGACAGACAATCTAACAAACTTGCAGTCTTTCATTAAGGAACCTACTTTGAAATCGCAAATAATTGCTTTTTACAAAAAAAATAACCGACTTCAATCTTGATAAGTAGAGATAACTCAAAAACTACTCGCCAGATGGCGCTCAATTCAACATGTAAGTGTAAAGTTCTCGTCGCTACAAATTAATCAAGCCCAAACACTAGATAACTGCAGTAAATCGTTGAGGAGTTCCCTCGACTGTCTTTCGGCTTCATCAGATCGACTCCAGATCTTCATGAAATAGTAGCGCTTTAATGTACTTATGGTAACATGAACAAACACACTAGTTGTCCATACAATTTTCAAAAGTTCCCCTCGATTTCCTTGAGATGCCATCATCAGATCCTGGTGTCCTTATCACCGGACCCCACTGCGGATATCTACTTTACAATAAAAAAAGAATTATCAAAATCGGTCTATAAACGACGAAATAATCGCTGAACGTACATAAAAAAATCATATATACGGTCGAATTGAGAACCTCCTTCTTTTTTGAATTCGGTTAAAAAGGAATTTCATACAATTTGACATTTTTATTTTTGTATGAAATAGCTGATGTTTTTTCGCGATTTTAGGGTTGGTCCCATAGTGAAAGTCCATTTTCCACTATCAAACGGCAAACGATCTTGTCGTGAAAGGTCTTTCTAAAAGTTCTTGTATCACAGATTTTATTGAATCACTCATAATTTCATGTCATTTCATTATAAACTAATTACCTACTAAATAAAAAGTAAATTAAATCAATAGAAAGATAGAAACCGTAATCACAAATCTACACTATCACGAAAAACATGCGAAAACTCGTTAGGTAATGCGCCATTCCCAGCGCCAGACCCGCGTTTCAAACTCAGTGATACGCTGATACCACAGTATAATTTTACTATGGTGATACTAAGCGTTCGAAGAGGCGCGGGCGGCCGCGGGCCAACGACTTTGTATGGACTATGCATGCGCTAGCAGAAGCGCATGCCTCGGCCGCGCTCGGCGCCGACCGAACGCGAAGACAATCGCCGCGAGTCGCGTTCGTGATAGAAGACCGCAGCGCTCGTAAAATGTAATTATTGTACTTAGGTCTAAATAATTAGGTTGTAAATATATGATTTTTTACATTTTATTTAATGCTTAAAAATTATGGTATGGCGGCGCCATACGCGCCAACTTAGAGAAATCGCCACTGTTCCTTTTATATATGTATATTAGCATAAAATGTATGTAGACATACAGTAATATAGGAAATGCAGGAAATATTTCTATCGTTCGATACAAAAGAGATGGTCGTTTCTAAAAAAGTGCAAACGACTCTACCACTCACCTTTATAACTGCATCCCGATTCTTCTTAAAACAATGAACACACGATAGAAATGGTTTGCAATACTTTAAGAGATAGTGCTAATGATTAATATTAACGTTAAGATTTTATTATAAAAAAAATTAAATAAGAGATAAAAATACAACTACATAATTACCTGATGGATAAATATAGTTAAATAAAATGAAATCAGTCACGATCTTTTACATAGGTACTCGTAAGAAAAATTGGCATCTTAATCCTCATATATATTGATCTGAAGGCCTTAAAGCATACCGCGTAGCCATACACCTCCCAACTAACCATATACTCGTACATTAAAGCATACACCTCCAGTGTTGAATATTGGAAAATTAACTATTCAATGAATACTCAACAACAATCCCAATGCTGCAGTGTGAGCAAAGATGTCATTTGTCACCACGCTGGTGAAGTGCAGATTGAGAAATTTCAAAACTTTGAGAAAATTATGGAAAACTTTCTTGTATGTATTTCTCTGCACAATGTTTACGTGTTCTGTAAGAAGTGATAAATAATTTCTGAAACATAAGTTGGATTCGAGACATAACTCTGATTTTTAAAAGCAAGCTAAGTTTGCACTTCTTTCACGTCTGTGTTACTGCATAATTGTATCCTAAATTAGCTTATAAACTTTATTTTTAACTGGGTAAAGTAAATTTGGACAACCATACAATTTACGAACGCGGTATCGGTGAATTCATGAGAATTCAGTGCATAATTAAAAGCTTGTGTTTGAAATGCGGTTGACCAAACCGTGTTCCCGCGCAACAATTGCAAATTAAATTACTGTATAACTGAGTATATCACGATACTGCAGTTACTGTTGTCCAAGGAAGCTTCAGTTCAAGTCAAAGGTTTTATTTTAATTTAAGCGCCTATAAATTTTTATTCCCACTATAAATATCGCGATATTAAATCGTCAATTTATTTTGCACGCGTGTAATAATCTGTCAATAAATGGCTACTGGCATGTATTCCATTCGGTTTACGTGACACCGTGACATGCGTGAGATGTAGTAAAATAATATCGGAAAAGAGTAGTTAATAATAGTGGCACGACGGGGTTCCTGCCATTGAACGCGAAGTTTACGACGAAAGGTACGATGTTGTTTTCGTCGGGTTAGTATTATTCAGGCACCTGAGTACTCGTATTTGCGTAAATAAATCATGATATGTTTTGTTTTGGAGGAAATACAGCGAAAAGCACTACCAAATTATAATAAAAACGACTTCATAATATACTTATCGCAACAAATTATGAAACACGTAATTATTGACTTCAAACTTTTGTAATTTAGGAGGCTTAGAGCCTACTCCACGACGCAGCTCCAGTCCGAATTGCTGGCAATTACGCAATCATTAAAGTTTATTACATGCCCCAACTTATACGGTAAACACTGCCTTCTGCAACAAGTGTGTCTATTAATAAAATAACGAGGCATACAAATGTACGAGATACATTGATTATTAAATAAATCTATTTTTGTGATATTCAGTAATTAGGGAAACGAGGTGGTAGATGATGTGATGTGAAAAGAAAAAAAAATAAGACAGTAAATAAGGCTGCTGCAAATGCACGTGGTAACCAGCTGGCCAACATTATAAGGGAAAGGCGTTAAAAGTATTTCATGGTTTATTATAAGAGGGGCTAATGAACCTTATCGCATACACGAATACCGTTGGAATTAAACCTACATGGGAGAACAAGGCTTTATTCACTGAATATCACAATATTCACAATACAACAATTAACCACAATACGCAAAATGGTGTATGTCACCATTAGATTAGACCAGTAAGTAGATTGTACAAAAACTATAGTTTTACTTCTAGCAACGATGTGCGTTAAACGCTTGTAGTTTTCGTTGACAATGTCGTATTTATTTTAAACTAGCTTTTGCCCGCGGCTTCGCCCGCGTGGAATTCGTTTATATCGCGAACCGGGGAAGTGGGGAAGAAGATACGTCATCAACTATCTTCCTGGGAAAATTCATCGAAATCGGTCAGGCGGTTTAGATTTTTCATACAAACTTTCATCCCCTATTTCAAGCATTTAGGGGTTGATTTTTGAAAAAAAAAGTAGCCTATATGTGACTCTGGGTCTTCAACTATTTTCATTCCGAATTTCATCCAAATCGCACCGGTGGTTTAGCCGTGAAAACGTCACAGACAGACAGACAGACAGACAGACAGACTTTCGCATTTATAATATTAGTATGGATTTCATTGAATTGGGAGGAGTATAGGTGAGATGACTTATCCAAATTTTTATATGTGTTACAATATTTTCTAGACGTATTCGGTTAACCTGCATTACTGACTCTTATCTCGGACGACACCCTGTTTGGTGATTATTAAATGCAACGAAGCAGTAAAACTATATGTTTGTATGTCATAATATACTATTTATGAAATATACTTAAATGTACTGATTATGTCATTCGGATGTCTTAGCTATATTACTGCAAAGTTTCATGAAAATCCGTTCAGAAGTTTCTGCGTGAAAGTGTAACAAACCCACACACACACACTCACTCACATCCTTAGAAACTTTCGCATTTATAATATTAGTAGGATAGGATTAGTTATATACACGAAAAACCATTTAGTTTAAATTTTATATGCTTCGTAAAAATTATTTTAACGAACATTAATTAAGTTGTACCTACTTTCAAATGCAACTACTCATGTATAATCAATGGTAAGAACGTAGTAGCAGTATTTAGAGTTATATTATATGAACCGCAAGATTTTGGTGTGATGTGTGCAAATGGGAATGCAAAGAGTTGGCTATACGTTTCAGCCCGGAATGTTGGACATTTTAAGTGTGACCATACATTTTCATTTTACAAGAGACACGCACAAAACAAATTATCTATGGTTTTTTGCTGATTTATGATTTAATTTTATTGGTATTACCTACATGATTTATATCAACCATAATGATATCCTTCAACAAAATAATAGTATCTAATATTTAAATTATTGACGTTAATGAAAACCAAGCGGCATCAGTAATATAAAAGATAATCGTTCGAAACAAATTGCATCGCAAGTGATAAAATACTGCAGTAAAATTCAATTATTTGTTTTGTTTTATTTCACATAGTATAAATCCATACCTTTTCAGATAAAAATCACAAAACAATTCAATTTTGTGTATAAAAAAAATATTGTTATCATTACATTTTTATTTTTATTCGTATTATAGTCGTATCATTTCAAATTCAAATTCAAATTCAAATTATTTATTTCTTCGAAGTAGGTTTTTACAAACACTTTCCGAACGTCAAGCTACGCCATCGCTTCAACAAATCCCTACGGCGAGTGGTCTTGGAAGAAGAAGCGGCAAGAAACTCCCAAGGAGTCTTTTTTTTCTCTTTCTCCACTCACAGTTACAGTTGCACTTACTACTAATTACGGCTAAAATACGAAACTCATGTCCAAGCTGATTTATCATTAAAATATTCATCAAGTTTGTAATAACCTTTCGTCATAAGAATGCTTTTGACATGAGTTTTAAGTTTACAGTACGGCATTTCTGTTAATTGTATCGGAACTTTATTATAAATTTTAACGCAGTTACCCATGAAAGAGCCACCAGTTTTGCTAAGTCTGAATTTTGGTACAATCAGTTTAGCCTTATTTCTAGTATTTATATTGTGTACATCACTCTTTTTAGGAAAATGGTCATGATATTTTTTTACATACATAATATTATCCAAAATATACTGTGATACTACAGTTAATATATTACTTTCTTTAAACAATTGTCTGAGTGAATCCCTTGGCCTGAGGCTGTAAATGGCACGTACTGCTCTTTTCTGTAATATGAATATTGATTCTATATCTGCAGCTGAGCCCCACAACAGCAGACCATAGGACATTACACTATGAAAGTAGCTAAAATAAACTAATCTTGCTGTTTCTACATTAGTCAAGAGCCTTACTTTCTTAACAGCGTAGGCAGCAGAACTTAGTTTCCCCGACAAGGTTTCGATATGAGGACCCCATTGCAGATGAGAATCTATAGTAAGGCCTAAGAATGTCGTTTTTTCTACTAGTTCTAATACTTCTCTATTCAGAACAATTTTAGTTGGAACATGTTTAACATTTGGTAATGTAAATTTGACACATTTAGTCTTTTTTGCATTTAGCATTAAATTATTATGCGTGAACCAGAGCAGTACTTGTGAAACAGCGCTATTCACATCGTCAAAACATTGTTTTCTTCTGTCTACCTTAAAAAGTAAAGAGGTGTCGTCAGCAAATAACACAGTTTCACACAAGTTCCTAGTGAAGTAAGGAAGATCATTGATATAAATTAGGAAAAGCAGAGGGCCTAATATCGATCCTTGGGGCACACCCATAGTCATTTGTGCTCCAGGGGACTCTACTCCATTAATAACTACCTTTTGTATGCGTTCCGACAAGTAAGATTTTATAAGGCTAACTGATTGTGTTGAGACACCATAATGACTAAGTTTATTTAATAATATATTATGATCGACGCAATCAAAGGCCTTTGAAAGGTCACAGAATATTCCAATAGCATCCTGCCTACGCTCCCAGGCATCGAAAATGTGTTTGAGAAGGGCAATGCCTGCATCAGTGGTACTCTTCCCTTTAGAAAAACCGAACTGACTAACATGGAACAATTTATTTGAGGAAAAATGAGACAGCAGTTGATTGTAAATAATTTTTTCAAAAATTTTACTAAAGGCTGGTAAGACAGATATGGGCCTAAAATTTGTGGGGTCGTTTCTATCTCCAGCCTTGAACAAAGGTATTATTTTTCCATGTTTCATAAGATTGGGGAAGCTACCAACATCGACACATTTATTGAAAATAATGGTTAAATGGGGTGCAATTAAAGGGATAATCGATTTAATTACTACCGTAGAAAGGCCCCATAGATCACTTGACTTTTTAATATTTAGAGAGTTAAAACTTTGAATAATTGAATCGAAAGTGACGTGTTTAAAATTAAATGTATCAGTACACTTATCAACACAGGACTCCATTATGCTAATGGCAAGTTGAGGACAAGTATTCAAGTGTTTTGTGATCACCTGTGGTATATTTGAAAAGAAATCTTCAAAGGCGCCAGCAACTCCGCTATCGGAAGTGATATTCTCGTTATTGACCTTGAGAGCAAAATTATGGTTATTTACTTTTATTTTACCCGTTTCCTTATTAATAATATTCCACGTAGTTTTAATTTTGTTGTCAGAATTCTTTATTTTATTAGCAATGTAAAGTGATTTTGCTTTAGCGCAAACTAATTTAAAAGTTTTGGAATACATTCTGACATGATTCAAAAATTCCGGGTCTGTGGAACTAGATTTTTGTTCATATAATTCAAACAGTCTAATTCTACTTTTATATATTCCAGTCGTTTTTAAAACATCCTATCTTTTCTAGATTCCGTAGCAAGTGTGTGTAATAAGTGTAATAACAAACAATAAACTGTAGCATGTCACATGCATACAAACAGCGATGTCCCGTTATGGAGAAACGAATCATGGTGTATATAGTGATTACGAAGATAGCGGTACAGTCAAGTGCAGGGTCAAGGCGATGTATGGTGAAGGCGGGGGCTCGAACCCGATACAGTCTCTCACATACCTCTCACCGGTACCACCCGCCACCACGCTGGCGACAACGGAATAACAAATATATAGGATAAAATATTTTAAATAAGGTAAGCAATAGAATAATATCAATCAACGTACACTTTATATTAAATTGTAGTACTACGAAAACATAAAAAAAATATTTAACGATTTTTTTATGAAAATAAAAAAATGTTCTGCATGCTTGAAATCGACTAAGGAGGGATTTGACCGAAAAATAATTAAAAGCACTCTGGCTTTTATTTAGTAATTTTTTAGTCCATAATTTTAAATAAATCTTGGAAAAAATTAAATCTATTGCATTATTTATAGTTCGTGTTCTTGGGGAAAAAAATATTTCACCTATGTAGAGTGACATTCGTTTGATAAAATATGTATGTAGTAAAATAATAAATTAACATAAAAAGTAAAAAGGTTTTCTTTACTTTAAATAACTGCGTGACCGGCATTATAATTCGAATTCGATGTCCCTGAATGTAATCCTATAAAACTCGTTAACATACAAATAGTAAGCTTCAAGGCTGAAGAATACGACATTCCCGGCCGATTAAAATACCATAGTGGTTGTCTTATAATGATCCTACAAAAAATCTTTATGAAATTACATACCCGACAAGCTATTTCATCTTAAGTGCTGTTTTCTGAGGTTGATGAATTCAGTAGATACCTACATGGTTTTATTTCTAGGAATAAAAATAATATAAAGTTCTTCAATTATGAGATAACTTATTTGGTTCGCTATTTACTTTTTCGGAACAAAATATTTTCCATGCATTACGCTTAGAATATGATCCCATTACATATTCATTATTAAAGCGTAGTACCTACTTATACCGACTTATATCAACTATATATAATTTTTCGATATTATTGTTTGGCTCAGCACAACAAATGAATGGAAAAATTAAATATTATAGAAAACTTTATTCCTTAACGATACTGTTTTACATTAAAAAGTTACAACATACGAAATAGTTTTGTTTCAGGACAATGAGGCGCATAATTCAAATTGGATTACTTTTGACCATATTGCATTGTGGTATTGCTGATGAGAACGACGAATATGCATCAGTCGAAGTAGAATTTGACAACCATATACCTACAAGTTTCAAGGACGCAAAAACTAATAGAAATGGACGCATCCTATGGCCATATCCTTTGAACAATAAGACTGAAAGTAACAGTGATAATAAAAAAGATGAGAAATTGGGAGATGGGTTGAATTCGGCGAGAAAAGCCCGTTTTGTGCATTGGTCGTTCCCTCAGAGCCCCATCGTGGATATCATGATGCAGACTGTTGCAGTTAACTACTCGCCGGTGAATTCCAACGATCCATTCGATTTTTTGCGAGACTCATACCCTCTTCCTAAAGGTAATTCAATCTATTTTTATATTATTATATACCTCCTTACTAATCATTACAGTATGCACATCATGAAACAATTAATAATGATTTGTTTATTATTACAATTAAGTAATTTACAAAAGGTGGAGGTTCTTAATTTGATGTATTTTTGTTGTTTGTTACTCCAGCAAACCGTAATTTATTAACCGATTTGGAAAAATATTTTCTGCTTGGGAAAATATCGGTTGCAATGACATAATATAACATATGTACATACTTAGTTCCCGTTTGGTCCCTATATTTTTTGGGTTGCAAGGATATACTTCCCGTTTGTTCCATAAATATAGAAACTAAAATCGAGGATACCACCTCTAAGGATGAATAAATAGGAGATGAATTTAATTTTAATTGTCTATTTTAGTCTAGTTAAGACATTATGAGGTTCTTACAGTTTTAAGTGAAGCTTTAAATATACATCATGGGATTTTTTTATAGGACGTTCATCTCTTTTTTAAGCGTACACGAAATATTTTATAAATTCGACGTCTGTGTGACTCAGTTACTAGTGATCCTAACTGTACGTATCGTTTCTTTAAGTCCATTCCGCACAGGAAATCAATATTTGCATATAATGTTATGTTTTTGTTCTACATCCACATGTGGAAGGAATGTTGTTCAGTCGTTTAGTAAAACGCTCATTTCAAATATCTACGTTATCATAATAGTTTTCCGTTATGAATTTCCAAGTTATTTCAGTATATTTACCATTTTAAAACAATATTGAAAGAATAATTGAATATGTTGATTGACGATATTATGAATTTTAATATCTAACATTTCATTTGAAATAATTGACACACAGTTATTTAAGACTAACTGTAATACAATGTAAATAATAAATAAATCTGATTTTTGACGAACTCGTTTGAATAATATAAATAATGTTATTCTATACAACATCTATCAGATCCAACTGTTAACACTCGGCATTTTCTGGTAGAGGCAAAACAAAATTTAATCGGTCAAACTTCACTGATATAGAAGACCATAATATACAAAGTTATTATTGACTCCAATGATTTTTGTTTTATGTATCAATTATTTTTTGAAAAGAAGTGTAGTAGGTACCTACATAGTAAATGTTTTAACAAGTCTACCAACGTAGCTCATCCTATGAATAAAAGTAAAGTTCTTTGGAACTCTTAACCGCTTGAACATTAAAACATTTTTTATACAAAACAGATGAATAGACAGGATTAGATACCAGGCGAAAGGTATATTACAAGCAGTATCGAAATGTTTCCAAAGCAGGATTTTAATTTGGTTTGGATAAATTCGATAAAGAGACGGTAGAGTTTGTGCAAAGGGGCCATCGACCACTGGTGGCGTGGCCGACTAGTCGTATTTTTTTATAAGTCGCTTTCTGCTTCGCAATTATTTTGATCATTTATTTAAGTACATATTTTTAATTAATGAAGTTAGCTACGTTTGGCATTTAATGTAGATATAATATTTCGACGGTCCCTACGTATATAACGACAAGTCAAAATCGAGGTTTTCAGGAGAGCGTTTTTTATGTTCAAACCGCTCTAGAAATAAATCTATATACAATTATAAATATTTTTTTTCTGTAATATTTTAGTTGAATTAGGGACTTTAAGATGATATTTATAGATATGTATATATTTAATATTTTCCTGGAAAAACTGATAGATGACTGTTTGTACACTGATATTAAAATATGTATAAGCATGTGAGACTAGTCTAAGATACCTTTCTATACGTAGGAATGAAGAAAACAGTAACTAACATAGAATTTGAATAAAATGTTTAATGAAATTAATATCCTACCCATTAATATCCTACTAATATTATAAATGCGAAAGTTTGTAAGGATGTATGTGAGTGAGTGAGTGAGTGTGTGTTTGTGTGTTTGTTGCTCTTTCACGCAAAAACTACTGAACGGATTTTCATGAAACTTTGCAGTAATATAGCTTAGACATTGGAATAACATAATTTGTTAAAATTTATAGAGATTTTTGAAGGGACTGGTTCCCCGAAGCGAAGCCAGGGCGGATTTACTAGTAGGACTATATTTCTTGAAATGTAAACAAAGATATGTCGATACATAAAATTTATCAGGATTGTGTTTTAATTTATTGAATTGGGTTTATAATTGAAAATTATTAAGGTATTGTTAGGTAACAATCTTCTTAATCTCAACAATAGTTACTTATAGTATGATTGAAGTAGGAACTTAACATTAAAAATATTAAACAAAAAATACCGTCTTAGATAATGAATGTCTAATAACAAATGTAATTTTTATTTATAAGTGTGCCGAAGTCAAATTATTTATCTAATTAGTAATAGTTATTAATCATCATAGCTATATTTCAGTACCTATGTGCCTCAGCCTTATTATCTTACTAGCTGTGCGCGCGGCTTCGCCCGCGTGGAACTCAGTGTGTCACAAAAATTTTCCCGCGGGATCGGAATTCACGTCCGGAATAAAATGTAGCCTATATGATGCTCCACAACCTCCTCTACTTCCCAGTGAAAATCCCATAAAAATCTGAGCCTGCAACTTCACAGGAGCTTTGCCAGCGTGAATCTAAATCCCACGGGAATTCCGGGATAAAAATATATGTTGCTCCATAACCTACTCTATCTCCCACTGATAGTCCCATACCTAATACTCTAAGCCCGCAACTTCGCACGTAGGAGTTTTACCCTAATAAATCCTAATCCCGCGGGAATTCCGGGATAAAAAGTAGCCTATAGGTATGTTGGTCCAAAATTTCCTCTATCTCCCAGTGAAAGTCCCATAAAAATATAACCCCGCGATTTGGCGTATAAGAGTTTTTCCCGCGTGAATCCTGATCCCGCGGGAATTTCATGATAAAAAGCCTATTTGTTTCTTCAAAACCTCCTGAATCTCTCAGTGAAAGTCCCATAAAAATCTTTTCAGCCGATCCGGAGATAAGCGTGTAAAAAGAGACAAACTTTTTTTATAACCTTTAAACCCCTATTATACCCATTTAGGGGATGATTAAAAAAAGATTGATACAGGTTTTTCATTATTTTTTATCATAATTCTAAACACCAATTTTCATAACACGGTTTACAATTGACGGACTTTCATACAAACTTTGAACCCCTATTAGACCCCCTTAGGGGTAAAATATAAAAAAATCCATTCTTTGCGGATCCCTAATAACTATAAACTACTTCCCTGCCAAATTTCATCTTAATACGTTCAGCGGTTTCTGAGATTTCCTGATGAGTGAGTCAGTGACCTTTCGCTTTTATATATATAGATACCTTAATTTATAATAATATATTTATTTTTATTAATAATCATCACAGCTTTATTCAGACTGATTCATATTATTACTATTAAAGTTTTCAATATGTATTTAATAATCATCAAAGCTTTATTCAATTTGATTCATCTAATTACTATTAAAGTTTTCAAAATAATTAAATAACAAAACAAAATTTGTACGTTCAAGCATCTACACGTTTCATCGGGGAACTCCTGTGGCCTGTGAATGACGTTAGGTCAGACAAGACGACGTTTGCGCAGAGTAGCACGCATCTTTTTGGATTCCAGTGAAGTGAACGTACTATGGGTTTCATGTCATGAATTCATGACGTTGGGGATTAATAGATTAAACATTGTACAAAACGATAAGTATAGATGTCCGCATATATACGACACTTATTCCTTCAAATTAGAATATATACTTGTTCTCTTATACGTTTTGTATATTTCGTTAAATACATAATATTTAAGAAAAAATCTTACATAAGTATGAGCGTATGGCCAATTTAAAGCCATATATGCAATTAAAAAAAATCCATTTTTGACTTGTCCTTATATACGTAGGGACCGTCGATTTATGGTATTTACACAAATAATTATCGTTAATATTACGACAAGATGTCACAGGTGTAAACAATAATCGTATTATATATGTGAGATGAGATTTATAAAATATTAATGATATCTAGAATTTTTTTATAAAAACCATAAATTATCTACGACATTCCCAACGTTACTTACTTACCCATTTAAGTAAATAAAAATGTTCTTTACAGTTGCATAGCAGAGAGCAGGTAGATAATATATCTCGTAAAGTTTGGCACTAGCAATGAAAGCGCCCAAAATTTTACTTTGTCAAAACATTAACTTTTTAAGATATATTGTAAATACTATATGCTTGTATTATTAATCATGGGAGAAATTGTCCGAACGAAAGTGTACATTGCATCAATATCCAGGTAATACGAGTATCTGTTTAAAAAGAGTTAAACGTGCAGACAAAAAAACTGACTTTGTTTCATAACTTTTCACTGGAGGTTTTGATTTTTAAGTTTTTTTTTAAGCAGGTACCTATGTAGGTAGGTACATGTCGTCTGTACCAATGAAATTTGAGCTACTAATAGACGGGTAGTTTTTGAATTATCTCTACGTAACGATTTTGAAGACGGCTAGTTTTTTTAAGTTAGTTATATTCCAAGTTAATAAAAACAGTTTAATTTTCTGGGGTCTTATTAATAAACGCGGCAGTCACCAGGCTGTATGTCATGAACCGTAATAGTTACACAGCTGAAATTTTCACAGATGATGTATTTCTGTTGCCGCTACAAGAACAAATACTAAAAAAATAGTAATATGTATAGTAATAATATGTACACACATATATATATATATAGTATGTTGTGTGTTGGCTACAATAAAACAATTAAATATTTAAGTGAGGCTTTCATACAACAGACCAGATTTTTTTGGCGTTTTTATACATAATGGTAAGAAACCCTTCGTGCGCGAGTCCGACTCGCACTTGGCCGGTTTTTATTATTTATAATACTCAAAAATAAATTCTTATTAATGCTATCTGCTGTCACAGTCTAAATAAATCATACTTATTATCATATGGCAGTTTCAGAGGGTTAAGTTTCACGAGTTTCAACAAAAAATAAGTCTCCCCCTTTTTTATATCAGTGAATATAGATTAAGCTTAATTGCTATTGAATTATACAATAATGTAATAAGTAGATAATTTAAGCAATCAGTTTTGTGATCCTAATTGGTATTCTTATCCCACACGAATTAATTTTGGCAGGTATTTTGATGCATTCACACAGTCATTAGCAACAACTGGACAATTACACCTGTTATCAGATAAGTCTATAAAACAAAATAATAGTGCCAATCTTAAAACACAATAGGCATCTTTTCACTACTATCATGGTCAGACGTCATTCAGATATAAAGTTTTAATAGGTTATTGTTTCATGAGTAGAAAGATAACATTCATTATACATTATTATGTAGTAATATAAATGGATATCTATTGAGCTTTTTCATTATATTTTGAGCTTACATTCAAGGGCAACAAATAAATGACAACAACAAAAAAATTACTTCAATAATGATGTGAGCACTTTGCGAACATAAATCATTATAACATCTTGGACTTACAAATAATTTAAGTTCCAATCCAATCCAATCTAATCTTAAAAAGATCGTTACAAAATGATACGATTGCCGTACAAGCGAACTGCCATTTTGTTTTATTGTTTTAGCACTACAGATGCATTACAGACTGACAAATACAAGAACATTAGTCAACGCCGGATTACAAAGGAAAGTAGGATACTATATAAGTACGGAAAATAGGTAAATTTTATCTACTACGGTGTAGATAGTTCTGCATTTTTACTCGAGCTGCATTTTAAACGATTGTTAAAACTTTCAAGTTAAATTTGCATAGCGCGTTATTCTTTCTAGGTAGGTCTTTCGTTGTTTTCAAATAAAAAATGTCATTTTATGATGATATATCATTATTAACTTGATAAATTTTGTAATGTATCAGCGCAAAATATACGTTGAAATGTATTCGATTAGTTGAGGTGTTTATGTAAATTTATTTTAATCAAATTGTAAACTATTCTAAGCAGCACCTTTGTCGTGCACCTTCGTACTATCTCTTCTGAATATGGCGAACACGTGACTTTGTGACTAATAGCTTTAGGTAAAACCTGATTGATTTTTGCTGATGCTATACCAAAATTACCTTGCATTTTAACCCTTCTACTACATAAGTAGTACCTACTAAGGGCTGGTAAAAATACAATAATTTCAAAACATTGTGCATGTTATTTTTAGTTTTTTTTAATATTAATAATCTACAAAAAATACAAAAATAAAGTACTTTTATTGTGCCGTACCTAGATGCCTCAAAACAAAAGATTTAAGTGACATTCCTTCACGAATGCTAACTATAGATTAGCAGTTTGTACTCGTAGTTAAGAACATTATAAAACGTTAAAGCATGCCAGTTGTATATCAAAAAGGTATAATCGGTTAATGTCAAGTCGTTCCCAATAAAGACTCAAAATGTTTTACTGCACAACCCTGGGAAATTACCCCTAAAATTTCGTTGATAGGTCATAAATATCAATCGTGAGGATTGTCGCCTTCGTCGTAGGGTTGTGTGTCCAATATGATTTATAATAAGCCAACCTGAAGGCATTGTATAATGGAGATGTTGTATAGAAATAAACAAGCCTAACTTAAAAAAACTGGTTCACTAGTGTTACGATGTTTTAATCAAGTTTAAAGTTTAATCACCAAGGGGAACCGTGATTTTATTTCGTAATAAATGACTTTTCTCTTTTTTTTACAGCGCACCCTAATCCTATTCTGTTGATTATATTATCCTTAATTGAAGGTTCCTTTCGTTTGAAAGAAAATAACATGTTAACTATAAAACTGTGCAGTACAGGCCTGCATTCCTTTGTATTATTAAAAAATATCGTGCTCACTAAGGTATCAAATTAATAATAAATAAATAAATATCTCGTATCAAAAGCCTTGTCAACTTCAACAAACTATTTAGACAGCAAATAGGTTATAAGTAGGATACTTATTTTGTTCAGGTAAGCCAGAAGCAACTTTATGATATAATTGAGGCCGGAAAGTAATGAACTAGATTGTTATTTTGGTTGGATATAGTTTAGGTTAAGGAATTATATAATTGGTTGAGCAGTAGGCACAATTATCCAAAGAAACCCCTTCCATTATGAGGGTTCATAGGTACATTGTGTTGTTCCTGTGAACTTTTACTATCCAATCTGTCCGTTTACCAGTTCTTCTAATACTAATCTTTACACAAAATGACCTACTTTATAATCGATAAACAGATATAACTCAAAATTTACCCGTCAGATGTCACTCAAATTTATATGGGACTAGAAGTCAAGCACTAGCTTTCGAATAAAAAAGGATTATAAAAATCAGAAAATCTATTCAAAAGTCATGAGGTAACGAGGTTACTTAAAAATAGTCGAATTGAAAACCTCCTCTTTTATTTGATGTTGTCGAAGTGAAGTCTTTTTATACCTAAAGTAAAGATTTCCTTACTATGTATAGACGAGTATCTACTTTTATTGTATTTTTAACATTACAGGTGCCACACAACCCTTCGATGAATATGACTACGTCATTATTGGAGCCGGTTCCGCTGGGTCCGTGCTAGCAGCTCGTCTCTCGGAAGACAAACCTAAAGCTACAGTCCTTCTCATCGAAGCCGGGAAACCAGAGATGCTCCTTACTGACGTCCCAGCCTTAGCACATTACTGGACACTTACGGATTATGCCTGGCCGTATACTATGGAGCATCAACCAGGAGTATGTCTAGGTAAGAGGATAGTTACGTAATAAGCATATTACTTAATACGAGAAATATATTAGCACGATGTTTGCAGTCAATCGTAATTAACCAAATTAAGGAAATTCATTCCGTGTTGGTAGTTGGATGACTTGACACCTAAGTATAGGTAAAGGGCTAAAATTCTTGAGTACATATTCAGGTACCTGCGTGAAACCCTTGGCTCCGTTTGATATTTTTACTTTGCACTACCTAATTAATTCAAGACGGAGATTATGCGACTTACAAACTGTCGATACATGCGTTGATCACTAATTCCTGTACAAATTAGTTTTTGGTTTTATACATTTAATAATTGTGATACTTACTTCCAAGCTATGGTCATTGGCATGCCAAAAGTTGCATGGGTTCACTAAGTGGAGAACGCTAAAACTGGCATGGGAGCACAACACAAATCAGGCATGCAAAACTGGCACGGATGCACAAAGAAAGGTTCATGGAAAAACTGGCACGAGTAAATGAAGCTGGGCAAATTAAGACTCGCATGGGTGCACGAAGTGGTTATTCGCTTGCGAATTTGTTCTAGAGACGTGTTGCGGATTACCCTCGGATTACCTATTACGCGCGCGCCAGTGAGCCCTTCTCATAAATTTTTCAATACAAACACACGATGATGCATGTTCCGTTTTCGGTCCAACCTCGCAAGTTTTAGCATACGCCTAGCTCTAAGCCTGCTTAATTACGAGGAGAGAACCGTGCCTTAGAGTAAGGCATTCATGGTTCATTACAATATGATACGAAAAATAAAAGACATACCTACTTCGTGGAGTAGCAGTGGTCATAATATAATCTCAAAAATTGTTAATAGAAGCGCGAAACTTAGGCAGCAAAGATAAATCGGACCTTCAAATGTTTTCCAATAAAGAAATGCTGAAATACTTCAGAAAAGATAGAGAAAAGGAGGTTAAAATAGTTACACCAAAAACGTGGCCATAAATATTTAAGTCTCCTCATTATTTCGATAGTCATTAACGCAAAAGTTTATGTGAAATATCCGCTCTATGTAGGTAAGTACAAGTACTTTCACATTCAACATAATGAGTATATAAATGAATTACATAAATTTAGGTAAGTGTGTAGTCACACAGCCTAGGTTGAAGCGGTTGAACCCCTTAAATTCGTAATTATGTCACGTCATTTAAGAGGTTTCATTATTTTCGAGCGTTAAGTCGTTAACTGAGAATCACTGCGACTAGCAAGAAAGTCGAGTGCAAAATTGAATACGGTTCGTTAGTGGAATTGTATCTAATTTTAGTGAAGTCAATATTTTGTACAAGATCTAGGTAGAGACGCGGTCATTCGTTTTCGTTCTATTCAACATTAGCTAACTAACATAGCAAAACGAATAATTCTTTGGTCAAGTACGTACTTCGTTGGTTAGTAAGGCAGTCCAATCAATTAAAGAGAAATATTTAACAAATTCACAACTTTACTCGCTTTCAAAACTTGTAATGAAACGAAGAAACTCAGTTACGAAGCGAAATGAGAAAATAAACTACTTCTTTGCAGGAAACAAAATACTACTTTTAAGATATAATCCATTTAGCTGACAATAAACTACACAACAGTAATATCACGGCTCAAGAACATTCACCACGGTATTGTCACCGATGCGTTGACGAATGAAACGGAATAAACGCGTTTTCTCTAGTTTCTCGTCAGTGTTTTCGTAACACATGAATAATAAATTTATTTCTCGCCTAATTAAACCAATTGAAGTAGTAAAAAAGCTTTAGAGAGATAAACTTATAAGAAAAAACCTTTCGAAAACCATTTCGATTTTAAAGACTTTTTAACACGCTGCAACATTATTTTACAACTAATTGAAACTTTACATTTATGACATGAAATCTGTCTATTATGCGAAATACTTTGGTCTGGAAATAGCTACTAGAGTACTACACAAATATTTAAAATGACCCAGAAACAGTTGAGTGGATTAAGAGAAGCTATCCATCCATATGTAATGTACCTACGTGTTGTGCATTGTACACAGCCTCAACCGAGCGATACAGTTACGTCCTGGCTTTGTTAATAGTGTACTTACGAACGTCACTATATTGATTTAACAATTTGCTAGTCATATTTAATTAGCTTGTCACTCTTGTTGTTGTGAGGTTTCCGGTTTAAACATGTTCACTAACAATCTTTGATCATCCCACTCAAACCTTTCTGTAATGAATTGCGAAGTGTTTTATTGACGCATGTTTAAAAGAAGTGACGATTCAACTTTCTCAATTCATATAACTCTAGTAAATTAAATTGCAATGATGCACTTATTATAATTATGTGCGTATAACACATTTTTGTCGTAGTGACTACGCGGTATCAACATTTTGAAGCGTCCCTATTCACATGTGATTCATTATATTGCGTTGTTGTCGTACGTGTGAACAAAGGTGTGAACAAACTTTCTGACACCGATGCGTATTCGTTTCGTGTCTATGAAAGCTACGTTGATCATTGCGATTCATTATTAGTGTAGCCATTTTACTAACTGATACTTAGGGATATGAGGTAGAGAGAGGTGTTCTTTTCGCATCTCCAGAAATGAGACCGTTGAGAGACTGGTGGTTCGGGTCAGATAAAAGGTCAGATGCGGTGAATAATGATGTGGTAATCTTAAGTGACCGACAAAGTTAAGCAACTGTGGGCGCTGTCGATATTGGATGCGTGACTGCTAATGGCAAACCTTCTCAAGCGCTTCCGTGCTCGTAAAGCCGTCGGTCCCGGTTATTACCGACAGTTAAAAGTCATTAAGCTATGTCGGAGGCCTTCGGCATGAAAACTTCTGATATTAGGTTGGCCAACTAACCCATCCACAAATCCGATATGCTCTAGATCTCCTCAATAATAAGGAGACACCCTTACTCAGAAGTTAGCTGTTAATGGGTTATAGCCAGCTAGCAAAAGGTCACCAACCCAATAGGTAGGATTGTAAATACCTCAATTTAAACTCGCAACACCTCTAAAGAAGCGTCAGAAATGGAAACAAGCCAAGAATCAACCTTCAGGGAAGTCCACCCTCAAAATATCTCTTTACATATATGAACCTCATCAGCGCTTCCACAACCACTCAATTAAGAGTTGTTTAGCGTAGTTTTGTAATAAATATTTTATGAATCACATAATTATAATTAAGTCCACACATGTCATATTATTTATTTATTTATTTTATTTATTTAACTTTTCATGTACACTATATACTACATAGGAATCAATATAGGTAATATTGTACATAGGGTCTGCTTATTTCTTAAAGAAATTTCTTCCAGTAGACCCAGGAATGGAAACGCAATGAAAGAGATTCGATTTAGTGTGCACAATGATTATATAAAATAAATTTGAGTATATATTTACATTATTTACTATAATATAGTCTATAATAAATAAATATTTACTAATATATAAATCTAATATATATAATATATAAATATATAATATAAAGTATACATAAATACAGATGGAACAGTCAATGAGATATTATTATAGTTATCTCTCTCATGTATGTCAAAAGGATGATTATTCTATGAACAAGGCTAAACGTAAATTTTTTGAGTGTGCTACTTGCTAAATTTGACGCTCCAACTCCTCCTGACAGCCACAACAATAACAGGTTATCATGATGATGTTGATAAATTGCTAGTTATTGTACCTATCTATTGATGGTTAAGTAATTTTTCGGGGTTCAGTACGTCCAGGTACGTTGACGTAATTAATGATGTTTTAGTATTACTAAATACGTTGAGCCATCAATTAAATTGGTGCATAATTGATGAGAGCTAAAAAATCCGATGTCGATAAGAGCTAGAGCACTCTTGTTACTATTTGAAAAAGCTATTACACTTCGCAAACTTATGTGTGCTGGACTCTCGCTTGCGTCATCCATTTCAGATGTTTCTGATTATTCTATTCTGACTATTCTATTAAGACATTCCATAAATTTTATAATGAAATGTCTGATCCGAATCGTATCCATACATATCCTAATAAACTTAATGTGAAAGGGTTTCGTTGTTCATTCGTCTTCGTCAAAAGCAACCAGTAGAATTTTTAAATGGAAATAGTTAAAGCGTTGGAGGTGGATATAACCCATTTTTTTCTTGAAAAAATATATTAAATATATTAAATAGTAGCCGCCTTCCAAATAAAAATGTTATACATTTAATTAGTTCTAGTTGCGTGTTTTATTACTTTCATTTAAATGTCAGCTCGTAGGTAATCTAGTTGTAACATGTTTATTATACTGCGACTTATCATTTTTATTTGGTACGTAAAATATACGTCGATATTCATTTCATACTTTTTGCTTTTTGTCTACTCTACTCCCACGAGGTTTCAAAGCGATTCTTAATTTATGACTTATTTTTAACAACCTGTCCCTGTCATGACAGCTTTTCAACTCAAATTTGTTCTAAATCGACACGCCAGACCTTCCTTTAATATAGGACATATTATAGGTACACTTATTCAGGTAGGGTAACTAGGTATATCGGCATTCCAATTTGGTTGGACCCTTCGTATTTCGTGACAGAACCACTAAACCTTTAATTGTGATATACGTACTTACCAATATGAAATGCTCATATTTATAGTTTTATTTATAACAGTATATCAACTGATATTTTGTCTGACGACTTTAGTGTTTCACATGAGCTCCTTCAGATTTTCAATTTCCTTAATCGGTTCAACCTTCTCGAGTTTTCTGCTCACAAACTATCACTTAAATTCAATTTATGTATATGTATTATATGATTTTCATTGTCTTTTCAGGTAGCGATGAACAACGTTGTTACTGGCCTCGAGGCAAAGCTGTGGGGGGTACTAGTGTCATCAACTTCATGATTTATACCAGAGGCAGGCCTCAGGATTGGGACAGAATTGCCGCAGACGGAAACTATGGATGGTAATTTAACTAGCTGATTACTAATTAGAAGAGTAATACATCTATAAACTATTGGTGAATACATTGATTTGAAAACACTTTAACATGACGAATGTATTCGAATTATCGTCATTGTAATTAATCTGGTCATGTACATAATATAGCTGATAAAATAATATAGTCAATTTAATGAAGTAGTAACTGTGACAATACCGTTTACAACTGATTGAATTTTATAAGAATTGGGTAAGGTTATTTAACAAAAAAAATATAGGTACATCAGTTGCATTACCTATAAATACTAAACAAACACTTTTATGAAAGTATAACTATATCAATAAAGGACATTTTATTTTAAGAAGTTTCATCTTAAAATTGAACGAAGGAGAAAACTTTGAAACTCAAAAAGTCAAAGTTCATTCATATCATATTTAACCACGTAAACTCATAGAATTAGTATAACTTAAGTGCTTCCTTCCAATTCCACGAAAATTGTAAGATAATAATCTTTGACCGTAAATTGAATAATCTTAGAGTAACAAAGTAAATTGTGCTTCGCTAAAAGCCGTGTGTCTAATTACTTTATCTGACTAATATTCCGCATTGTTATCCAAAGGGAAGAAAAAACATCTACAAATAGACGATATTTTCGTGCTTATCCATAAATTATACAACATATAATTATTATAATTTGACTGCTCTGGACGTACAACATTTACAATATAATATTAATTGTATAGAATTATAAAAAGATTTATTCAATACTTCCAGGTCATACTCGGATGTCCTTCAATATTACAAGAAATCGGAGAGAGCGGAATTAAGAAAATATAAGAACGCTCCATACCGAGGCCGCGAGGGAGAACTTACTGTTGAAAACGTACCTTTCAGGTAAATTTGATCAATTTTAAAATTTATAAAAGGAATACACATAATGAATATTTTATTTCATCAACTCTATGATTATTTACTTGTTTACAGAACTGGTTTAGTTGAAGCTTTTCTTGAAGCTGGAAGAATTTTTGGAAATCCTACCGTTGATTACAATTCTCCAGACCAGCTTGGTTTTGGTTATGTTCAAACTACTACTAATAAAGGTCATCGTTTAAGTGCTGCTAAAGCATTTTTACATCAGCATAAGAAAAGGAAAAATCTTCACATATTAACAGAAACCCGAGCTACAAAAATTTTAATAGAACCTGAAAGTAAAAGAGCGTATGCCGTAGATTATGTTAGAAATGGCATCAAGCGCACAGTTCGCTGTAGAAGAGAAATTATATTATCAGCAGGTCCAATAGCTTCACCACAGCTGCTTATGCTATCGGGAATAGGGCCTAAGGAACATTTACAAACTCTTGGGATCCCAGTAGTAAAAGATCTACAAGTCGGAAGAACTCTTTACGACCACATAGCTTTTGGAGGAATTGTATTTAAGTTGAATAGTACTAATGCTAGCCTAATGGAAGCTAAAGTAGCTACACTACCAAACTTGATGCAATGGTTACAATTCGGAGATGGTCTTTTAACAACACCTGGATCCATAGAAGCTATAGGTTATATAAAAACATCAGTTTCCGACGATCCAGAACCCGTTCCAGACATAGAGGTAATCGATATGGCTGGATCTATAACTTTAGATAATGGCGGTGCTTTTAGAAAGAGTTGGAAGATATCCGACAAAACTTACAAGACTGGTTTTAGCTCTTTAAATGGTTACGATACATGGCAAGCAGTGCCTATGTTATTACACCCTAAATCAAAAGGATATTTAGAACTTCGAGACACTAACCCGTATTCTCATCCGAAACTTTACGGTAACTATCTTACGGATCCAAGAGACATTGCAACTATTAAAGAGGCTACAAAATACATAATACAATTGGGAGAATCAGAACCGTTCAAAAAATATAATCCCAAATTACATTTAGCTCCATATCACACATGTGCAACACTGCCTCCGGGATCGGACGCATACTGGGAATGTGCGATTCGAACAATGGTTATATCATTACATCATCAAATAGCGACATGCAAAATGGGACCATCTTCTGACCCGGATGCGGTTGTCGATCCTGAACTGCGTGTGTACGGAGTGGTTGGTTTGAGAGTGGCTGACTCCAGTATAATTCCTAGGACAGTTAGTGCTCATACGTACGCTCCGGCGGTTATGATTGGTGAAAAGGCTGCAGATATGATTAGAAATACCTGGTCGAATGTGATATCGTAATTTATGTCTGTTAGTAAATTACTTAATTGTGTAATAAAACTTATTTTTAGTCTAAATGTTTTTAATTAACGAACCCTGAATATAATCTGAAAGTCAAATATTTTGAAGATATACAACTATTTTCAGTAATATTCTTGCCAATATTTGTGGTGGATATTAGCTATAACTTTACAATATTTTGGCATCAAAGACATCACAAGCAGATTATCTGAAGCAGTGAAGTCCTAGTACTGAGTCCCAGTATCTGAGTCCTAGTATCTGAAGTCCTAGTACTGAGTAGTTTTGTATTGTAAAGGTAAGATGTAAGTTACATACATAACAGTGCAATGAAAGAAAAAGTTCATATTGACACCCGATTTTGTAAGATAGATTCTAATGACTGAGGGTAAGGACGGCGAATAAATTGTTAGACGGAATCCAATTTCATTTATGTGTGTCAGAAAGCCGTTGGTCTGAGTATAAAACCCAGCTGTAAAATTTTAAGGCACACAATCCAATGACAAAAGGATTTTAACGATGAGTAAGCGTTTTTAAATTGCGTGCCGCTGATTGTTAGTATTGTAAGGTTTACGCCAACAATTGGAAGAGTTCAGGGGTTGTTGTCAGTGAATAAAGAATTAAATATCATAATCTTCGAAAAATCACTTTTAACAGGAAATGATAGTGTTGACAACACATTACTTTGTCATACAAATATTGCTTACATAATATTTGTTGTGGGTAAGTATGTTATTTTTGTGACCGATTTCATAATAAATTAAGACGTAAGGCGCCGAGTACCTACTTGGCAAAAACTATAAATTGTTTTGAAAAATATTGTGTTCAAGACTAATGAAACATAACGTGTTACCGTAACATTTATACATATTTATTCTTAAAATAATATTTCAGCATGTTTCGTGGAAATTTTCATAAGTAGGTAGGTACTTAGTGTAGGTTTCTATTACAGTAATATCGTTCACACTTTGCCTAAAAGAATGGCACCCACGACTTTCTCTAATTAGTTATGAAGTTATACTACAAATTCTCGAATTAATATAAAAATCAGTTATATACAAAAAACTCATTAATATTCAAATACGATAGAAAGAAAAGAAAATGTGAAAAACCATTTATTATAAATGAAGTTAATATAAGTATAAACTGAATATCTAACAAACTATAAAAATCCTATATTAAACCGCCTGAAGGCTGTTCAGACACAACCTCTGTAAATCTATTTCCAATTAAAGTTTGCAGTACTGAAAATAAAACAGGGAAATCTCGATTCGATTCGAGATAAAGTGGTAAACGTGTTTAGTTCAATGAATGGGTGGGAAGCGCAGTCTGCCACGCCACGTCGAGCGCGCGAACGTTGGAGCGAGCTCCTCGGAGCCGCGTTCTCAACAAGTGAAGCAAGCACTTCAATACCCATTCACATTCGTAACGAGCGCGAAGTTTTCGAACATTTCAGTGAATTTCATTTCGAAATTAAGTGACGCAACAGTGAAAATAAAAGTGTTCACAAAGTTTTTGCACTCGCCGAAACTTAACGGGCAATAAGCCGCTCTATATTGCGACGCAATGATTATTTTAAAACAACTTTGCAGTTCTAGCAAAAGCTGATTTTTTTCAAAATGTCGTTTTTGTAAATTATAGTCACAGTTATGCTGTAACTATTTATGGCTTTATATTATCTACAAACTTAAATCCTCCCTCATTTAAATGCACATTTTGTTTTATTAGTTACATTTTAAAAAATCTTTAAGGTGACATCTAAGTATAGAAAATATTTAGATGTTCTATTAATGTATTGAACTCTTTTGGACAGATATAATGGAAGAGATTGATAACATTGATGTGAGATACTGTTGGTTAAAAGCTAGCTTCCTGGGTCATTTATTAGGAAATACCTGCGACTAATAGTTATATCTCTGCACTTTGACCTTTACTTAATTAAGATATATTCTGAACGTGCAGTTCAGTAATGTACAAAGCTGTGAAAACAAAAATAATCCGTCTTTAATAAGATATAATCTCTATAGTAAGTCTATAATAATAATAGTCTATAATAAGATATAATATAGGCATATTGTCAAGACACAGAATTTGCTAATCAATGGTTAAACAGAAACTGACTGTTATTCTACATAAACATGTTTTTGGAAAAAAAATCTGGGTCCGCATGCCTCAATAGGGATAAAAGCTTACGCCATTGCTAAATACATACTTATTGCTAGAAGTTCACACATTTGGATCGTAAAAATAGTAGTGCATAATAATAAATTAACAAAAATAGCAATAATCTCCTTCACAATCCATACTGAGAGTATTCAGTGTTTTTGTTACTGGATGCTCAGTATAGCAAAATAGCTGCAAATTCTAAGAGCCATTTGAAGTCTGGTTTGAAGCAGCAATAGGTACGCCTGCTTGATGCTGATAATTAAACTGGATTCATTCGTATTCTACGTACGGAATAACATGGTAGCGTTTGAATTGGTTATGCACTACATCGTAACTGTTACACTTTGTAGGTACCTACTCAAAAGTCCTTGTGGTAATGAACAAAAATTTTTATTTATTTAGGTACAGTGCACACATAATTTCGTTGTAAGAGTCCTACGGGTATGTTCTGCCTAAGTTCATGATTGTGCAATTAATTGGTTTTAGCTAAGAACGTATAAGAGGAGGTGCTATCCAAGTTGCTTGGAAAAGAGTTAATAAATGGAAGGGTTTGGTAATTTCTACAGCCAATGTGCACCTCCTCTTTACATAATCATACCTAACCCTATTATTACGATAGTAAGGTGTAGTATCTAATAATGGGCGTACCGAGCTACTGATATACATAGGAGGGGGCAAAGCTTCTAAATTGTTTTAAAGGATACTAAACCAGTAGATGCTTTATCCAGGGAGAGGGGTAAGCTGATCCCCCCCCCCACGTGCCCTCGTACAATATTTATTTACTTATACTTTATTATAACCTAAAACGTACTTGTTTTTTATGGATTTAATTAATATATCAATGCAGCAGTTAGATAGAGCAAAATTATTACAATTATGATTAGACATTTCTAATGCTGATAGCTCAATTTCTTCTTTTTCTTGTTCTTCGTAACGACTAAATTGTGTAAATTCTGGTGCGGTTGGGAGTGAAGGGGTGACTCGTTTTAAATATTCACGTGCGCTTCCGTGATTCGTTGGAAGTTTTGAAACGGCATAGAAACTCCTAAAAGAGTTGGAAAATCTACCATCCCCGTAATGAACTCCTGTTCCAGAATAAGATTCTTGAAAGGTCCAATCACAACGGTTATTAAAAAGATCCATGTTCTTGAGGAGTTTTTGAAAAGAAAGCTGCCATAATTATGAGCCAGACCATTTATGTGAGGTCATACTTAACTCTCTTAACCCGAACCTCTGTTTAAAGTGAAATTGATTTAAGTTATAAAATAAATCTAAAATGATAAAGAAGCACGAGAAACTTTTGAAATTTATTTGTGTTAGAGCCCCGAGGCAAAATAAAACAAGTTGACAAAGGATGCGGTCATCCATACCGCGCGACGTGCTAACGAATAAAACTTCATAAAACGTTTGAAATCAAGGAGCGTTATGCACCGACTGTTAGAGAAATTTTGGTATTTAAATTTAATGAAAGTATATTTAAAATTTACACTTAAAATAATCAAAGTGGGATTGGGAATGCGACGCTATACTATAAACTAAATCTGCTGAAAAACTTTCTTCAAGTACCTACCATTTTTCTAATTCATAGTTCAAATAGTTTCTGCAAGTAGTTTGAGTGTCTAGACTTATAAAGTACTCACGATATACAACTTATAACGTTATAACCTTATAACTAACCTTTAACGGTTTTATAGCGTGGATAAAAATATGAACTATTTCTGTTTAACATTGATCATTCTGTTAATATTGAATTTCGATCGATTTCATATATCTATATTTATAGAAACTTTTCATATTATTTTCTCGATCAACCATGTGTCTTTAACAACCAATATGTTTACTTACTAGTTCAGGAGACCGAGCTTCGTTCACACTCATAACCAAATCTCAGAGACGACTCGGTGACATGGACTACAAACAAGCCAGACCGAGAACGGAAATTTCAACAAATCACATATCACACACATGGACATGGACATGGAGGACTCTTGCAACAGCGTTCTGGCATGTTAACCATTGCGTCTTTCGTGTCGTCCAAAGTGTGTTCTAGACAGACTTTCCACACCATCGATAACTCTCAGGTTAGCAGGGTTTCTAACATACTTTATACTACATCTAGTCCATCACTGAAAAAGTGATAATTAATTCGCAATACGCACACCATTTTATATAAGTATACATGAATGTTTAAAATAATTCTATAAATATTTCTGAATGTAAAAAGAATGTTTTGTTTTATTTTATTTCAATCATACATGACATGTTTCAGTTGTGCCCGTTTTTGTTATATTTATTATACATATTTCAAAAAGATTCAAACTGTGTAGTGTCGGTGTTAAATGAAGCACCGTTCGTTCAACTTAACTTAATACACTGCAAAATTACACCCGGAATTCTCCATTGTCTCAATAATAATAGAAATTTGACATAAAAATCTAGGACAGTCAATATTGATGTAGGACACTAATGGAAGCTTTGTCATTTCATTAGTAATTTATTATTCACAAAACTGTGATTATGCTGTCAGTGGTGTGACGTAGTAAATTACTACTTACTTACATACATTAGGTACTAGCGACCCATATGGCGCAATGGTTACCAAGCCGGACTTCCACGGCCAATCCAATCATCATCCAATCTCCTCCGGTCGTGGGTTCGATTCCCAACGAGATGCAAGGAAGACAAATTTCTATTCTCGGCCTGGTTGTGTGGTTTAATAAATAGCTCGTAGTAGTTATTTTGGTAGCGGTAATTGTGTTAAGGCGAAGGTTTTCGCATTCGATTTCCAGTCTCATTAAATATTTAACATGATTTGTAGTTACAGGGATGGCTTGTGTAATTGTGAATATACTAAGACTTATAAGTATATTATGTATACTTAAACTACACCTATTTCCGATGATAGGTAACTTTAAGAAAAAATAACCGACTTCAAATCTATAACTAGATAGATATACCTCAAACACTACCTGTCAGGTGTTGTTCAAATATATTAGCATTAGTTTTGATTAAAAAAAGAATTATTCAAATCGAACACCCAGTCGAAAGGTTATGAGGTGATGTCGCTCAAATTTATTTGGGACGAGAAGTGAAGCTCTACCATTCGAATATAAAAAAAAAGAATTATCAAAATCGGTCAAAAAGCACAAGAGTTCAATGTAGTTAGTACTGCGTGATCAAATATATTATTTATTCACTAGCTGTGCCCGCGGCTTCGCCCGCGTGGAACTCAGTGTGTCACAAAGATTTTCCTGCGTGAATTCTGACCCCGCGGGAAGTCCAGAATAAAAAGTAGCCTGTATGACACTCCGCAACCAACTAAACCTCCCAGTGAAAATCCCATAAAAATCTGAGCCCGCGACTTCATTCGCGAATAGGAGCTTTTCCCGCGTGAATCCCAATCCCGCGGGAATTCCAGGATAATAAATAGCCTATAATATATGTTGGTCCACAATCTCCTCTATCTCTCAGTGAAAGTCCCATAAAAATCCGTTTAGCCGATCCGGAGATTAGCGTGAACAAAGAGACAAACTATTTTTATAACCTTTCAACCCATACTTTACCAATTTAAGGGATGATTTTTAAAAAACTTTGATACAGGTTTTTCATTATTTTTATCATAATTCTAAACACCAATTTTCATAATACCTGGTTTATATTTGACGGACTTTCATACAAACTTTGAACGCCTATTAGATCCCCTTAAGGGTGGAATATCAAAAAATCCGTTCTTAGCGGATACCTTCTAACTATAAACTACTTCCCTGCCAAATTTCATCTTAATACGTTCAGTGGTTTCTGAGATTTCGTGATGAGTGAGTCAGTGACCTTTCGCTTTTTATACTCGTTTATAGATTTACTAATATTCAAATAGTATTAACTTATTAATTCAAATGTAAACACATGCATATTTTATCATGCATATAGATATGTATGCACCTTCAGTAGATGGTTGTACTTGATTATGTAAGTCCTCAGATTCGATACAGAGAACAACAACGTATTACGTATAGAATCGAATATTTAGGTACGTCTTAGCTTATTAGGCGTATCTTATTTTATTATTCACTCACAAAAAGTCACGTAAATTCAAAGACCACAAAGAAAAACAAGTATTACAGAGGGCAATTTAATGATTTGATTAAGTTGATACATTTGTTATTATTGTTGTTATAATAAATTTCATATCATTACAAAAAAAATAAGTAAATTACGTTGACCAAGTTAATAAAAATTTAAAAATATAAAAACGACGAAAGATTGTCAAAATAACACCCATTAATCTATTCTCGGGATAAAAACTATGCCATTTCCTTTCTTGCGTCTCAAAATTAAAAATGCAAATGTTGCACAGCCAGACAGAGTTAGTATGGTATTTTTTTAATTAGTATGGATCGTTTCCCGTCAATTAACTATATCAATTAATTCATAACATATGAAACTGTTGGATCGTCATTTATTAGAGTGAATGCGTTGCGTGACCAGGCAACAAGGCGTTGCCAAAACATTGTAATGTGATGGAAGCACACACAATGCCACTTAATGGCAACCCGGAGCGAAAGCCGTTATAGCTTCTCCCCGACTGTGGTGTTTGAGCGATCGAATACGACATGATAAAGACAGTCGTTCCACTAACGCGCACATTGCAATTTGATATCTGAAATGGTTCCAAATTCAAATCGAAATCGAAATTCGATTCAAAAACCATTTATAAACGGAACGGTTAAAGAAATAGAAACGTAATTAATTGCTCTGTACTCTACCACACAGACGTCACTATTTACTGTGATCAATTTACTTAAATATTTCAAACACAAGCAAATACTGATAGAATTTTTAACAAGTATTAAGTTAATTGAGTTAGATTTTAGGCTGGTTTAGGTCAATGAGGTAATAGGGGGTATGAGTGTGTTAGCGTTTATTATTAATATTAATGTTAATTACAGTATTAATAAAACATTCTGCTACATAGTGAAAAAATAAAGGATAAACAAACGTCAACAGAAAATATTCATTGTAGATTTTTATAATGTAGAAACTGAACGAGTAAAACACCATTTAACAGTTCGTACGTCTCATCATGGAAAAACTGTGTAAGGTTACAATGAACCCTGGCTTACCCTAAGGTACTATTACTTTACACCAGTCCCTCGTCAATTATTATTATTCGGCAGAGTAGGTACCTCATTAGGGCAGACTATTGTAGGCTCAAGAATGGAAATAGGTACTTAAATTATAGGTATGTTACATTTATTCTTGAGTACAGCTAATAGTTGAAAATAAGAATTGGTTAGTAATATCAAACAAATTAAGGCAAATTTAAGAATTTCCCCCCAAAAGAAATTTACGGAGCTACAACCGCGGAACTGTGGTTGCGTGTATTGCCTTTGCACGTAATGTGCCTTCAAATTATTTCCCATATTCACAGCCGTATTATTATTATCTTTCCTTCCTTACAACCATACTGTGTTACTAATATAGCTTTATTTAGTCATGGTAGCCAAGCTTTGTGTGCCTCATTTTTAATGGAGTAATAATGTAGTCGTAGTGTCAAGGACATTTGTTTCCTGTCCACAATGTAGCTAACATAGACTTGTTAGTAATTTAGGAGCCCTTCCTATAATTTATTTACATTTATTAACAAATGGACTTATTGTGTACAAATTGTGTAGTTGTATCGTGCCAAATTAAGCAGAAATATCAGATGTTATATTTGTTACTTTACACGCGCTAACAAACCAATCGTTACTCTCTGAGGCATCTTTTATCAATTTGTCATGATTACTGCACCCATAGCGCTAGTAAGTATTAAAGTAGATGCAAAATCCAAATACACAAAATATATGGCATCAGTTTAACATCAATATGGATGGCAAAACTTCTATAACCTAATAAATTATATACCTATATACAATAATATCTATCCACGAAATATAGTAACAAGTTAATAAATAGGTAGGTACGATTATCTACAGGAAATTAACAAAATTAATCACAAAATATGTTTGAAAGTTTTCATGAAGCTTACTTATTACAGTTAGGGTATCATTAAACGTGGCTGACTCTACTAAAAATTACAGTTTCAGGTGTACTTAATTAAGCTTTAAAAATAGAAAGAAGTATATGTATTTATTATTAATTATTTAATTGTTATCCGTGTCATATTTTTATGAGCTAATTGTCGTAATTAATTAGTAAAGTTGGATGTGTCTTTATTCATACGACTATATACTATGACTATTCGAAGCTTTATTCATAACTAGCTTTTGCCCGCGGCTTCGCCCGCGTGGAATTCGTTTATATCGCGAACCGGGGAAGTGGGCAAGAAGATACGTCATCAACTATCTTCCTGGGAAAATTCATCGAAATCGGTCAGGCGGTTTAGATTTTTCATACAAACTTTCATCCCCTATTTCAAGCATTTAGGGGTTGATTTTTTAAAAAAAAAGTAGCCTATATGTGACTCTGGGTCTTCAACTATTTTCATTCCGAATTTCATCCAAATCGCACCGGTGGTTTAGCCGTGAAAACGTCACAGACAGACAGACAGACAGACAGACAGACAGACAGACAGACTTTCGCATTTATAATATTAGTATGGATTTCAGTATATAGGCTTTCACTTGGTTTTTATATCGTGCTCAAAGAAGTTTTCGCCCAGAAATACTGCTGTGTTGTAAACAATTTTATATTATGTACAATGGTAAGTGTTACAATTTGTAATTGTTTAGATCTGATTAATTATGAATGGATACTATGTACATAGGTACATAATTATATTATGAGATGTATGATGTAACCAATGATTTAAATATATAGATTGAGCGTCGCCCTACAATGAAAACAAAAAAACAAGGCAACATTATCAAGCATGTGTGCGTGTAGGCGATGTTTTTCGCGTTCATTTATTGTCTATGTGTGCGTAATCTGTGCGTAATGATATAAAATTGGCTGCCAACTGTTGGCGGCAAATTTTTGACACATTTTCGGGGATTCGATGTTCCATCTAGATATTTAATACATCTTTGGATGTAACATAACTCTATTCTTTAAGAAAATTGCATTATATTTATTAAGCTATTGCATAGCTTCTATCGCGGGCCTTGAGCGTGGAGACCGAATCGAGAAATTTCGTAACGAAAACACCTAACACCCCCCACTCGTGACATCTATCGATAAATACCAGAACTTTTAACTGAGTTAACTAACTTTTACTTTATAACGGCTAAACCGATTTGGCTAATTTTAGTCTTGAAATATTCGTGGAAGTTCAGGGAAGGTTGCAGCGATGAGAAAATATGGAAAAATTGCGAGAAAAATACTAAAAATGAAAATTTTAATTTCCCATACAAATCTTACCTGTCAAACATTTGATTTTCGCCCCGTCGGTTCGATATTTTAAGAATAATTACATGTAGATCTGGATTAAATAAGGCGTTGGAATCGACAACATGTATTCATAATAGTCGAATTATCGCGTATTTAGATTTAAAACATGCAAAATAACATAGACATATAGACATACATGACATAAAATAATGACACTATAATGACATTTGGTTGTTGTATTGCGTGCGTTCAGAAATATATTTTGTATAGTTTGCTTTACAGTTTGCTTTACTCTTCAACTCTTCATCATATTATGTCAAATCGCCCCGTGAAATGTCCGCCCATTATGACGTAAAAATTTTCTGTTATCAAACTGGTTCCTTTTTTTAGTTTTAAGCTTATAAAATTGTCAAATCCTCAAAATAATCCGTAGAAATATTTTAACGATTATATTAGAAAATCACATTGAAATGAAAAACAAAATACAGCCAGAAGAGAAATAACGAAACGAAGATTCATCAAATAGGTTAACAAATAGGTTAAAAACTTATAGCAGTCTTTACACTTATTTTTCGAAATAGATTTTTCTACGGGACGCAGCAATACATTGGAGGGAGCTGAAGATAACTCCATTCGTGTCTGTTTTAATTAATGACCTATTATAATGGAGGAATTTTATGCCTCTACTAAAACAAGTGTGAGGAACAAGATCAGCAGGAGGTGGTGATAAGAGATCTGCAGAAGCGAACTAGTTAGGCCGAAACTGAAAGCTCTTTCCATTAAAAGGAAGATTTCAAATAATATAATGACATTATGTGTCAGAAAAAATTTATGTGGATGTCCGAGCAAGAGAAACATTGTGGTAGAATATGGATTAACCGTGTATATAATCAAAGGGATTAATGATGTTATGAGGAATCAAGACGAATATTAATAACAGCACTATATAAGAATTGATTTATGATATAATAAATAAAATAAATATACAATTGTAATTGCATAAGTTGATAAAAATGCTATGCAATCATTGAGTTACCTTTAGTACATAATATCTCAATGTATGCAATAGCTTTACCGCGGCAGTCTCCGAGTGCCACACGTCTTTTTTTTATTCAGATCATCAGCTTATAAAATTACCTAATAATTAAACATCGTTGTTTGTTATTTGAACATAAGTTATTTGAACTTAATTTTTTATCCCGTATCCTTGGACGAAGTTAGAAAAATTGTTTTTCGCGGTATTTTATTACATTAATTGATATAAACCCTAGACTGCTCGAAGTTATAGTTAAACCATTCAATATTGACACCAAATTTTTCACAAAATGAGGTTCAAATTCTAACGTCACGTAGTTAAATTCATACCGATTATATAACTAAAAATGTTAAAGCAGTATGCCAACGTTGTCGATTCTATGTAGTAGATCTCGTCCGGCACAATCTTTCATTCATTGGACTATGTCACTGTAGCAACCCGCACTCTGTAGTCCGTAGAATCGTAGCCATATAAATCCAAGTTACGTCTAGTTTTACGATGTCATAAACGGAATTGTTGGATAGACAAACTTCACAAACACTTTTTACATTAATCAAGGTCGTGTCTAGTTCTTTGTAACCTACAAAATGGATAAATATTTGCAAATACCTATCTGCCGCTCTATTTAATTACAGAAACATGCACAGAACGACTTTTTCAATTCTTAATCAATAGAAATAAAAGAAATGTTAAATGTTAAGCCCAGCTTGCTACACATCTATGTACATAATCAACAAACAAAGACAAAAATTTCGAACATCAATTTGAAATTGAGGTTAGGGTGTACAATACTTACTACGTAGATACAATACTTCGTCCAAGATCAACCCTGGAATTCTGGAGTCTTAAATTGGGGTTTTTACTGCCTACCCACTGTAACGAATTTATATCGTGTGTAACTTTGCAAGTACTTATGTATCAGTTTTCTTTTGTGTGATAAAAGTTACAACGTGTTAAAACCCCTGTATTCAGAAACAATAGGTACCTACCTATTTGAGTGCAATTATAAAGCTTTAATCGATAAACATCGATTAAGACAAACTCACTATACTGTATAGTACAAATAATCTTTGTGAATAAAAGGGTTATTTACATGCTATTCGATTATCTTATTTAGGGACATATGTGAAATAGAATGCTAGAAACAGATTTCACGTTCACAGATGCACCAATTTCGATCTATATGGGACATCGTAATTGGAGAAGGAAATCGAATTATTGCACATGCATCATTCAAAATTGAACTGCGACCGTCAGGCATTCCAAACTTCACAATTGATCAAAATGTTTTTGATGGTTCAGTAAACGGAAATTGGTACCGATAAATGCTCCATTTTGATCACACTAAACATGACACACTGAATGGTAAACTGTTCTGTTTTGATTCTATAAAGAACAGTTACAATGTTATTTTGACTGTTACTTCCTAATTAAATTACAAATAATGGTTTCCGTAAAATGTGGCAACTGTAGGTACTTATATTTTTTTGTTTTCATTAATATTTAGATGATAGGCGGCCGGGACGTCAGTCAACCGATCTATTCTCACAATGGCACATTTATTTTTTGCCGCATTCCCGACATAAATGTTGACGAAGCCATGCACAAAAACTCATAGATAAATAAGTAATTCCCGCTCAGTCCAAATTATTCATTCATTTTTTTCATTCAAGGGTTCATTTAAATCTCATCAATCTACATATTGCTAGGCTCCTATTACGTCATCTAAATATTAGGCATATACATAATAATATATCATAAGTATAGATACAAAGAGTCAAGTTAAATCTGATTATTTTATATTATAATCTTACTAGCGGCCCGCCCGCGGTTTCACTCGCGTGGATCCCGTTCTCGTGGGAATATATGCATGTATTATACATAAAAACCTTCCTCCTGAATCACTCTACCTATTACAAAAAACCGCATCAAAATCCGTTGCGTAATTTTAAAGATTTAAGCATACAGACAAACAGACAAACAGACAAACAAACAAACAGACGGACAAAAATAGCGACTTTGTTTTATACTATGTAGTGATGACACCAAAATAGGCTCTAATTTTAGCGATCGAGGCCAGCCGGCAGCGATGGAAAGACTGATTTGAAAATTAATGGCCAGTCCATCGAGCTTAGCCAATGAATCTTTTGAAATTTCAATAAATTCCTATTAATGAACTTTATAAATTCTTGCTAACCAGAATGAATAGAATCAAATTTTAATTTTGAATGATGGTAATTACAAAAAGTGATCATCTTGACAAATCATTAATCTACCCGCATAAAATATTGAAAATCGTCTAATAAATAGGTATAGGTATACCTACTGTAGTGTTACTTTATTTGCACTGATTATGTTATTTCATTTGTTATGTTATTTAAATATCATATTTTGTTTATTAATGAACAAAAACGACACGATTGAAACAAAAACGACATTCTGAAAAATATACTTATAAAATTAAATCAAAGCTTTATTGTTATAAATAGTTAAATACTGAAATAATCATGTGCTTTTACAATACGTGTATTTAAAATGTCGTTGAGCCGACGACGATGATTTCGGACGGTTATATTTGATGGCAATTGGACTTGGAAACGACAAGATGATAACGAGGGGAGATGGACGAGTGCTGTCCATTATATTCAGTACGCTGCTATTAGGACGCGCTATTGCAGGTGAGTCGGAGGTAACTCCACAAAGCTTTGTAAAATACACGTGTATTCACTCTCCACAGCAACGGGCTTTGTATTGCCTGTACCTCGAAACGTTAATTCGCATTAGATTATCCATTAGACGCGAAGCAAATTAACACGTAGGCCGCTGTATGGTAACAAAAGATAACGCGCGAATTTAATATCAGATATAATTTTTTGTTACCCCAATTATAAACGCGTTATCCCTGTAATTGAATGCGACTTTTGTCGATGGAACGTTATTATTGTTATTTTTGTGTTTTATGCTGTTTTCATTAAAATTCAGAGGCAATTATCGCCGCAAAGCTTACGGTACTGGCGTTTGTGTACATACGCTAATTAAAGTTAACAATAAAATATTCACAACCCTATTCATACAGACTTTCAGACAAGTAGTGTTATAAAGCAGAAAATGAGGGTCAAGGTTGAAGCAAAATAAATATTTAACAAAAATCTTAGACATTTGGTCTCTACGAGCGGTTAGGATACCTACTCTAATTTCAAAGGTTGATAATATATGCCCCAAAGGAAAACTTTATATATATAGGGGAAGGGTACGGACTTACACGACCCTGTAGATCAGTCGAGACTCCTCATTTGGTTGGCAGGGTCACCAATAATGGGGCTAGAAGTAGTTCGTGTTCAATGGTGTCTTTGAAGATTCCCCCGCGATAAACAAATGAAAGACACCTCATAATAAATAACGTCCCCTAGATAAAATTTGACTTGAAATAAACAGTAAACAAAGACCACATAACTTAATTAACTCCGTAGTAATTTTATATAATATTGTTTAATTAAAATAATTAAGTTTTTTAAAGAAAATAGTGGATGAACGAGCAGTAATTCATTATTAAATAGTCTCCGTCGCCCATGGTCATTACAATTAGTAATTGGGGTTTGTTGTCTAAATAATCCAAGGTCTAAGGTCAATTTTTTCCCCTCAACTAAAAACAATGATCCTTGCAAAACAAAACCAATACTTGAAATTTTTTTTAATAAAAGCACTAATGATGTACTTGTATATCTGCATTTAATTTTGTCTTTCCAGTGAGCGAACAAGATGTGAAGCGTAAGGTCGTTACGTTAGTCGTTACTAGTTCAAAAATGTTTGCCTCGAGTTAATAAAATGTTACCTACTTATCTCGATTGTATCAAGAACCTCCTTTATAAAGTGGCTTTCGTGAAAAGTTGGCAAACCTGTGATTTGACTGTAGTTAAGTCGTTAAAGTTTGTTTGTGTGTACGGTTTTTATAGCGAGTAAACTGCGACCTCGATTAACAGCCCTAATTTACACCAAATTAGGCGAAATGTGAACTATACACATCATTTTGTGGGTCTATTATAATCCAATTATCGCCTTTCGTCAATCAAACTATTATCTAAGATACACTCGAATTAATAAAATTGTAATAGGAAATAGTCAAGTAGGTACCTAGGTATTGGTAGTTTTAAGGGTTGTTTCCGTCTGAAAGTAAGTCTCCATCCAGAAAAGGCTTGGATTAGAAAGAGCATATTGAAACTAACCGTCACATATAATATTTTGCTGAAGGAAAACATTGTTAGGAAACGAGGGAATTACCTGTACTAACATAAATAGTCACAGATTATCGAGACCATGTAGTTGCTCAAAGAGACCCTCAAAGAGACCGAGGGACAGAAATGGATCACAATTATGATGAACTAAGTGTATTTCTATGTATGATGTGAAGTCCGCCAATCCGCACTTGGCCAACATAGTGGACTACGTACGGTTTTATCTAATATGCTTTATAGTGGTAACCTTAACTTAAATAATAGTTTTTTTTTAATCGGTTTGGAAATAAAACAGGTATGTAAGTTTCAAGAATCACCCATTAATAAGTTATAATAACTTATTAATGGGGGCTTACATGGGACTGGTTTACCGAATTAAGCGAGTGTTTACTAGTAATCAAATAAAGTTGTAGATCCCGTAAATGTCAAATGAAATAAACCTGCATTATAACATTTTCGAGATTAAAACACATTCGTCATAATCACGGCTAATAACTGTTTCGTTAATGGGTGGAGAGCTCTCAAAAGAGTGAGAGGATTAAAAGCTGTAGACCGACTCTACGCTTGCAGTTTTCAAACCTTTGATCATAAATGGTGAATTGTTAGGTTTTTTAGAATCTTAGTTCTTTACTTCACTCACGTAATGTGGTAACAAGATTTATTAAGCACATATTTACATTGCTTTGCAAAACTTGCATATAGAAATTAAATTCGATCTTTTAGTAATTGCTTACTTGATTGACTGATTGAGTTGATCGCGAAAGAATTGTTTCTAGAGGCTTAGCCTTTTCTTTCTTTTACATCCTATCAACGACCTACGAGTCACTAACAGGTTAGAACACCTAAGTCTTAGGAGAGATATAGGATGTCTCTGTGTGTTCTACCGACTTTACAGGGTGAGTGCTCCGAGGAATTGTTCGATTTGGTGCCAACGTCACCCTTCCATCATTACACCACTCGCCGAAGATTGAAGTTCCATCCACATCGCTTGGATCCGTGGCGAACGACTACAGTTCGATTTTCACGATCATTTTTGCCGCGAACTTGCAAGCTGTGGAATGAGCTTCCTTCTGAGGTATTCCCGGAGCGCTATGACATGGGGTTCTTCAAGAAAGGTGTAAAAAGAGCTCTCCTTCAGGGCCGACGTTGCACTGGTGACTCTCCTGGTGTTGCTTGTGTCCATAGGCGACGATGACCACTTACCATCAGGTGGCTCGTCCGCTTTTTCGTCAGCCCTTCAGGCTATAAAAAAAATATCATTCTAAGGAAAGTTGTCTTATTAGTGGACTGGGATCTACTACCAAATAGAATAATTTAATACCGTGCTTCGCTACACTGTATATACCTATACCGTGTTAGTGAAAAAGTCATTTTTAAAAAAATTGTTCAGATACGGTTATATTGCGGTAATCTTAGCGATGTTTTAATACACTAAAACAAATGATAATTGATAAGTACAGGTGCAGACAGGCTCCGAACTTGAGTGACCCCGGGTTAAATCATAAATTGAAACACTGTTATAAAAACAGTGTTAGAATACGCCGCAAGTAACTTTTTATAGAGCGTCCCAAAAAATAACCTCTTTATGGTTTGGGCTTCACTAGGAGGCACTTTAGTACGTCCTTCGGGAACCACGATGAAGTTTGCGAACATCTATTCCTATGTTTACCATTTAGAATACAACGTTATAATAGCTAAGTGCAGTATGTAAGTAGATGGTAAAGTGTTACAAGAATTGTAAAATTTCTTACTTATGTTACGCCTTCTAACTTCGGGAAAATGGTCTTGAGATATTTTAGACATTCGGACCACATAGCGACGGTCACAAAGCAGTCATAGAGTGCTTTTGCTACCGGTTTGATTTACATATATTCAAATTTCGAAGTAAAAAACTAGAAAATCCAACTCAACTCAAGAGCTGTGTAGTTTTTGCTAGTAAAAGAATTTTTGGAATTGGTTCAGCAATATATCACTTTGTTTCGAATAAGATTTTTTTAATGAGGAAATTCTATTTTGCTTTGCTATTTGACGTGGATTTTAGAACAAAAGTTTTGTTAGTTTCAGTTTTGTTTACAATGTATCCGGTAGAAATTTAAAAATGTAGAGTACAAAAAGTAACATTAAATGGTTTAATCTTGAAAAGTTTATTTTTAAAGGACATAATGAAACCTGATGGTACAAGTAAATTATATCGTAAAATTTTGATGATAATATAAAATGTTGATTTATTATAAAACAACATAATGTAACAATACAATGTTAAAAGATCCCTTATCCCTTATCTATGAACTATTACTACATTTCCCCATAATAGAACCACACACCGTCTTACTAAAAACAATTTAATATCGCTCCTGAGTGTAGTAGAAGTGATATAGAATAAATAACGCACACTGTATTTATATTTATTTTGTTGTTTGTATGTATTCATATATTCTACCTCCTCATACATATAGTTAATGTCACGGAACAGGATAAGGGTTAGGTATCTCATGTAGGCTGCAAGCCTGCAACCCATTAAAGGCAAAACTACTGAGCATGGGTCATATACATCCAGCATTCTCCACCACTCTGCTCCAGTGTGGATTGGTGTAGGAGTGCCAACCCACGGATCGGAAATTTTCATGCCGCTAGAACTGAAGGCCTCCGAAATAACGATTTTTATCTCTTCACGTATGCTCACAGTTCAATTTAGCTTGTCATATCAGGTGGTCGAGCGGTCTGTCTTTTGCAGGATTTTCTTATTCATTTTAAATTTTCGCCGTCAATCTATAAGTAATTAACCTTAATCACAGGGCCGGAAAGCTGATATTAGTGTGGAATGCCATTAAAACGAATTCCACATCGAACGCGAACGAAGTACAGTTCCTTCTTGTTGAAGTCTACTACCAAACGATTTGTCGTGTTCCGGCAAGGGGCTTGAGAGTGTAATAGTTTCTTTCTTTCCTCTTTCTTTTCTTTGCCTGGTCTTTGGTGTTGATGTCTATGGCCGTCGGTGATTTTTCTCATCAAGCGGCACATCCGCTCGTTTGCCGGATTGTTACAAAAAATATTGATACTAACTTGGGATAAAGGAGAGATAGCCCTAGATGGTTACTTGCCACAATTTCAAATATGTACACTACGATTTCCCTGGATTTAAAGCTTTTTTAATTAAACGCGAGGTACCCACATAATACCTTTAAGATAGGACGCAAAGGTTCTGTTACTGTGAACAAAACCTTACGCGGCGAACAAAGTGCCTGAGTCGCCGAGTACCTATCGGAATTACCACTAAAAATTTATTAACTGTGCTCATGTGAGTTTTGTTTATAAGCGAAAACTTACGACATTTTAAATTCTCGTTGTCAATCTGCCATAAACCTTAATCATAGTGACGAAAAGCTGGCATTTATGAGTAATGAAATTAAAATAAATTCCGTATCGAACACGAACACAAGCTTAATCGTCATCTCGCGCGACAAAAACGCGTCCGATCGGGCGACTTGGTACCTTTCAAATAGGTATACCTACCAGATAGAGTGTAGGTCTGCTCATTTATAAATATTCCGATGGCGTTGTGACAAAATAATTTGAACATTTTGTTATACAAAATGAGGCACTTACAAATTTGAATTTTATAATGGGTACCTAATAATAAAATATTTTTAATCCATACTAATGTCTCATATAAATTTGAAAATAACTCTAACTCTGTTATCTGTGGATGATACAATTTGATTTAATACAATTTGATGTTGAGATAGTATGATCCTGGTAAAGTATTTATTTTGCTAATATTATATTCTCTTGGGATAATTATGACAGTATTTTGTCGAATTTTGACATCTAAACGGGCGAAACCGCAACCACAAACTAGTTCAATATATATTTTTATGTTGAAAATTATCCCTTTCAGTAGGAGTTTTACTGTACGACATAGGATAAGTAGGGGGAATCCGGGAGACTTGCCCAGATGGGAGAGTTGAACCACCTTTTAAAACTCGACTTAAATTTTGCACTAACGAAACGTCAAGACGGTCATTGATAAGGCGCGGGAGGCCAATGACAAGCACGACGCCATTTTTAACAATGGCCGGTTTGTTTGGCTGTCAGATTCGAAAAGGTGTTTTTGTTATGGCGGAGTGAATTTTAATTTTTTTTGTAGTTTTGATATTGCGGCCGTGTTTATAGAGGTAAGTATTGTATGATATTACTATTTTATTGCCTGATTATTATAGTTTAACGTGTGCTAAGTGTTGTTTCGATTACGTTGATTGTTTTTTCTGTGGGTAGAATTTAATGTCAAAGTAGTATATGCGGGAGAGTTGCACCATGACGGGTGCGGGAGATATGCTCAGTTGTTCATGTCTCCCATATATAGTATTTGTATGAAGATATTTGGAGTTTTACTTTACAGAATTATATAAATTTTAAACATTTTGACGAAATTTAAAAACAATTCGGGAACCTTAATACAACAAGTCTTATTTGTATTTTGTTTGTTTTTATGTGTAATTTTATATTTTATTGCAGACTAATTGAATGAAATATATAATTTTAATACAAACCATCCGAAAAAATACCGAAAAGAAAAATATATATCATTACAGAATTAGAAAATGCTATAGGTGAGGTAAAGGACGGTGCATCTTAAAGAATAACATTGATCAAATTTTGGTTACCAGCTGACTGAAAGTAGTCCTAATTAAGGCTAATTAATGATACTAAATGATAAGAATAAGTATATAATTGAAACAAAATGGTAAGGAATATCAAGAAAGAGTAAGAAGTTTGATTAGAGAAACGTTAAATATTTAATTTTATTAATAAAATGTTTAATAATTATGATGCCTATGGAATGCTTAAGAGTATGTCGAAGTATTGTTTATTTATCCTTATGAGAAGAGTGTATGACTGTGTTTCGTTAGAATTTCATTTCATTTTGTAATCTTTTGGTTAATAAACTTGTGATTTAAGCTGTAAAATGTTTTTATTTTCTGCCTTTAAAAAGCAGTGTTCAACTCTCCCCAGACCCCGGTTCAAGTGTCCCATAGGGTGGGGAGAGTTGAATCATATCCCATTTTTTATTAAAATGTGTATAACATATTTCAGTAATATAATATGGAAAATCTAAATACGCATAAGTAAACCTAAATAAATAAGCTATCGTTTATTATTATAATTGAATCACTAAGCCTCCTAATTTAGAAAATATGATACTTTAAAAAAAAGCGGTTCAACTCTCCCGGACTCCCCCTACCTACCTATACGAGTTGAAAAACTCTTTTTGCTGTATGTGACAATACATAGCTTTGTATACAAGTACCGTAACATTTAAAATTCAGAAGTACTCGTAGTAAACAAGAAGTCAAAAGACAGCTAACTTTGCGATTTCAGAGATTTTGAGATAAGTATAAACTGTGCAATGTGAAATATCTAGACACTTTCTAAGTTCCATTTCGCACTTCAAGAATTCGATGTAAGCTTTATACTCTACGACTTTTGGTTAAGACAAACATATAATATTTCACGAGTTCAGAATTTGAAATTGATCTGAAGTTATTAGTAAAAAATTATGAAAATCCATAGAGTTAAGAGATTTTTGCGTTTCTAATAAGTCAAGATCTTTTTTCCTACGAGAAATGTGAAATGTTCCCCTGAAACTAATATTACTTAGTTGTAATATGTAGTAGTTTTTTTATTATCCTAAAAAACCTACGCATAAGCAGTAAATAATGTATACCTAGTCAAATCTTTTAAAACACGAAAAATATCCTACTGAGAAGGGTTGTAGGCGGAAAGAACACAATCGCGTAAATCAATCTACCGGTAGACACATGAATAAATAGCTTTGAATTTAAATAAATAGTCACTGCAACTACTGGTACCAAGTAGGTAATCTTGTTTTAGATAATATGTGCGAGTATAACGTAGGCGGATTATTGAATTGTGTGTCTGAAATCTTTCCTATTTTCAATCTACTACACAGTCTCAACGAAAGGTTACTACGCATAATTATGTCATTAATAACACATTGTAATATAGTTTTGCTTTATTATTACGTGCGTTGTTGATCTGCAATACCTATTGTAACAATGAAAATTATATTACCTATAATATCATTGTCAAAATAAGTACCTACTATAAAGTTTCTTTATTGCACCTTTAAGTAAAGTTCTAAGTGTCAATTTCAGAGCGCGAATCATAAAATGAAATCCACATTATCATGCAACGATAGAACGCGTGTGGAGTTCAATGAAAAAATATTTCACGCGCAGTAATGGGTTTAGAATCGAAATAATTGTCCACACAGAACTAATGGACCCATTAAGTTCAAAGCCAAACTGCACTTAATCAGCCGTGGAAAATTCAATTAGTTAGAATTTAATAACATGCTGTCCCAATTAGTTCGTCGAATCAAACTTTACTGAAAGCTCGCAGTGATTACCAATAACTTCACACGAATGAAATCAGTCGTTGCATAGACAAATAGTCTGTTGTCTGGCTTTAATGAAGCTTATTAATGATGAATATTCAGGCTTTTACTAAATTGGAGCGCTGAACATGAACGACTTTACTACCACTTACCATCACATAGGATAGTGTTGTCGAGCACTGACTTAGGTATACTTTGTGTAAAAAAAATAATAATATTAAAATTGGTGACAATTTTTTTACGTGTGCTTTAAATTGCATTATTTCTAAAGTTTTTACATTGACTTATTGAATAGATACTATGAACTTAAATTCGTGGACCTACTTATCACGTTTTAATTATAAAAATTTTGGGCACACTTTATATAATTTATTTTGTTGGACAGCTAACACATAAGGTTCCATAAAACAATTAAAATCTCAACTTGGCAACTTAGACGTAATGAAGCGTAATCCTTTACACAGAATCAAAATTAGTTGGAACATAGTTTTAGATGCAAGAACTTTGCAGTGTCCTTCAGGGGCTACGGCTAAGTTACTAAGTTATGCTATAGCTTAGAGTTCTGATACAACTTCTGTGCTGGTTATGTATAATGATATTACGTAAGTTTTCAAACAATAGTGGAAACTGGAATTTCAGTTTGACCTTAAGTCTGTTTATAGTTACGCATCTAGAAATAGATATGACTGTATTAGGGCAGCTGTGAATACTGACTTCAAAGTTATGCCGCCCAACTTAGATGTCGTAAGAGGCAACATACTGGCTCATGTGCTCGATGTTAGGACTTTGCGCAAAGTTTATAGTACCAGTATTATTGTTAAGCCAGGATGATGATTGATTAAATCAAACTAAAACCCTTTCCGTATTCTCCATTAACACTGTAATGTCTTGCTTGAGCCAATCGTCGAACAACTTGTCATATTATTCGAACTTGAGGCTTTAGAAGAAAGTAATATACTACTGTACCTGTCTTCCTTTCTTCTCTCATTTTAGTAAACATATCGGTGAGTGATTTAGTTGGTTTATTGAAATCCGATTACTTCCTGAAGCTACTAAATGATGTTCAGAAAGCCGATAAGAATTGGTAAATGGTGGAACATGATATGCGGGATTGTGCTAATGCGCTGAGATACAACCCTTAGCTATGAGGAAAACGACATGAAAGGGAAAAGCGGAAAGGATAGATCATACGTTACTTTTTATATTCGCATTGTTCACTTATATTTTGATCTAAAAGCATTTTTAGTTGTGACATGATCCGTATTGCTACATTAAAATATCATTGGCATATTATGAGTAGGAATAGAAAGTTTTTTATGGAATTAAGGCAGCAGTTAGTCCTTTTTATTGTCATTAGTAGGTAGTATTCCAATTATTGTTAGTAAGACTCTCCAAGGCCGATGATGAAACTTGTGTCAATCGATAGAATGAGCAATTACAATACAATATAATTACAGATACGAAGTATTCAGTGACGAAGTCTTGTAAGTGGTAGACTTGCTGAGATAAATTTGAGCTACGATACAAATCAAGAAGACAGTATTCATTGTGTTGAACTTATATATCTTGGAAAGTATATTACATGCGACAATTTTTTATTAAATACTTTTTGATTCTAATCACTTGCTCCATCGATTGTTATATGTTTCACCCGAAATGAGTTTTTTTAAATGACAAAACTTGTAGGAATACCAGGTTTCATACAAAATGGTACAAACCCCTTTAGGCACTTCTCACATTACGCTATTCATGAGATACGCGACTGCAACGCTACCCAAAATTAGTATGTATTTGACACTTTTAACTGACAGAAGACGCATCATCCTGTCAGTACATAGTGTTAAATACATACTAATTTTGGGTAGCGTTGCAGTCGCGTTAGTTAGTTAGTTAGCGTTGCAATAGCGTTGTGTGAGAAGTGCCTAAATCGTGGATTACTAGTGTAATGTCTATAACCTATGTACATATACATATTTAGCAAACAGAAATAGTGCTAAGTGTCTTTTAGTTTCTCCAAGTGATCGAATATGTAAACATGATTTATCTTTTGATGGTATTGGAGCACGACAATAGCCACAGTTTTCGGGATTCACTAACAATTGCCCTAGAGTGTTAATCTACTTCGTGAAATGAGAATGAGATTGATGACTGCCCAAAAACGGGCACTTTCTCTAATTAATGTCCGTTACCATATACATATATACCTACTGTGCTCAACATAAATGTTCATACATTTTATTTAACATGTACATAAAGTATAAATAAATGTACATAAAGGTAAATTTTATTTAAGTGCAAGTAAAATTTCGTGATCATTATCTTTTCTAGTGTAATGATAAGGATACCCGTTCCTTTTCTATCAGCAACGTGACCGGTGAATTTGGTGTCTGGCCAACTTTTGTGTCGACTATTTACATACATATAATATTATATTCTCATTTCCAAATCAAAACGAATACCATATCGAATGCGAACGCATTGTACAAGATTTTTTCGAATGAATTTTGCAGTCTTAATTTAGCATGGAGGTTCTGTTCAAAAATTAACACTTAGGGTCAGCTCACACCGAGACGCGACGCGACGCGACGCTGCGCGCAGTCTTTCAAAGAACGGCTCAAAATAGAACTTTATTTTCTACACGAAAAGATACACATTTCATTGTGACAATTCAGAATACGTTGCTTCATGCAGCGCTGCGTCTCGTGACGCCTCGCGGCGCAGCGCGGTGCAGCGCGGTGCATCGCTACGCAGCCGTGCATCGTCGGTACGCGCGGCGTGCAAGATTGCCTACTTTTACGATGCACCTCGCAACATTGAGATGCGTCTCGCGGCGACGCGCGGCGCAGCTCGAAATCACTGGTCTCTTCCAGTATCGTTGCGTCGCGTCGCGTCTCGGTGTGAGCTGACCCTTAGGGTTTTGAGTTTTCTATGAAATATATTTTTGAAAACTTATCTCATTATTTAAATACTTTATTTTTCTCTAAATCTACTTTAATGAATTTTTGAAATCTACGCAGATGTAATCTCGCACAAAAACTAGTTGAGTGTACCTACTGTAAAAAATATTATCTAAAACTAGGTAGACAATTAGGTATTCGGTACCATTTGTATTTCCAAATACAAGAAGTAACGTAGCGGAAACTAAAACAACTACGAGGAGAGATATCTATACCGAAATAGTACATGATGGGATAGGTACGATTTATATTTCGAACTTGGTTTATTTTGTTAGGTAATATCAATCCTACTCGTCTAAATTAATTTTGAGGGAAATAATATTTGAAGGTTGTTTTATGTTACTAGGAAATTAAATTCATCTGTACATACTGAACTAAATTTAATTTTCAGAGTACTGCACTAAAAGCTTGTTTCGTTAGATTTCAGTACGCGTTGCGGTAGTTGTGACGTTATCTAAAGTAAAGCGCCTTTAACTAAATAGCTGAATGAATAAATTAGTTGGAAAAATATGTGTTACATTAGGTTAAGCAAGTCATCACAGACTCAGAACCACATCCTCGACGGATTAACTCAGTACTCTGGGGTAGCAATACACCTGTGACCAAATTATAATGAGACTCATGCTAACTGGACTTTAACTAACATTATCTAACAGGACTAAACTATCACTGACAGTCCCTGTCCTCACATTTATTAACAACAAACCAACTAATATTCTAACACCATCTGCTAACTGGACAAACCATTCAAGTCCCTAAATTGAGTCTTGTTCTAGGTCAGTCACAGTTGTCATGGGCGGCAGTTGTTAGGGATGGTACTGCATGCTTTTTTTTTATCTTGATTCTAAAAAAATTGTTATTAGTAATTATTGTCATAGGCGCTATGGATACTTTTTTTGATCTGCCTACTTTTGTAGGTTTAGTCATAATCTAATGTCAATTTTCTTCAGCGAGCAACCATTATACAGTGCTAACGATATGTAGGTACTACTAAGCTATTGTACCTATTTCACGTCGACAATTTTGCCGTTCATTTTCAATAAATTATTATGTAGCCAAGTATTTCTCATGTGTTGGAATAATTTCAAGCTCATAAATTTTATAATAAACTCAATTCGTGACTGCTGCTGTTACCCTTAAATCGTTTATCGACTTCACTTCGTAGTATAAAAGCGTATGGACAAAGCTAAACAACCATAAGGATTATGTTAGTAAAATTCTTGAATGACGTAGGACGTGGTAAGCAACGTGCCGTTACATAATTGTACATAGTTTTTTTTATATTGTTACACTACTTAAATAAAATTCTATCATATTTTATTAATGTTTAACCCAGGTTTAACCATACTTACGGATTAACATAACTCACGGGAATCGAATGTAAGGGTAGAGCTGCGTTTAACATTCAACGCTAATACTATAATAATAATATAGAATGATAGAGAAAGAGAGGGAGAGAGTAGGTGGATGGATTAAAATAAGCTATGCTTTTGAATTTCAATGTCAAATGTCTTTATGCGCGTATCTTTATACTACGTGCACCAGTTTTAATACATTACTTATTATATTTCTCGAATAGGTATGAATTGAGACTTCGGTTCTTGTACCTACCTATCTGAATTAAATTCTTTAACACTGTAACAAAATTTAGCCATTACACTATAATAAAGGAATAAAGTCGTCAGAAGTACCAAACGAGCTATATATTTGGGACGGAATAGAAGTTTGATTAAGATTTGCAAATGTCGTGAAGTCGTGATAAGTACCTAAATGCGGACTCAGTCGATACCAATCCACACAGGAGCAGCGTGGTAGAGTACGCTGTAAACGGGCTACTTGGTTTCAACCATTGCGGACCAATACGCACGGGTTTTTTAAAATATTTGAAGAGGCCTAGAGCCACCACGCTGCTCCAGTGCGGACTAATGGTGGGATTAGTAGACGACACAAGTATTAGAAGCTTTCATACCGCAATACAATACAATAGGGTCACTAATAGTTTAGCGGTGATAGCCTAGTGGTTAAGAACTCAGTCTCTTATTCGAAAGGACCGGGTTCTAATCCCAGGGCACGCAAGTCTGACATTTCGGTCTTATGTGCGTCAGCATTTACCTTAAATGTCACTTGCTAAAACGGTAAACATCGTGAGGAAACCTGCATGCCGGAGAGTTCGCAAAACTCAAAGGTAGTGTGCCAATCCGCACTTGGCCAGCGTGGTGGACTATGGCCGTAACCTTTTCATTGCGAGATGGCCATTATGGTTTGAGATTGTAGCGGCGCGATACCTACAGTAATACACGCGCCGCACATAATGCTGACCACGCAACCACAAGCAACGAGTGCAGTAAACAATAGACTACGTCATACGCGTCATACTGAACTGGCCAATCAGGAGACGTATCCTCAACCGCGATATCGAAGATTCTAAAGTATGGAACTATACAATATACAAATGGTCCGAAGTTAACATTCGGACCATTTGTATATTAAGACCGCCTTTTGTATCACATTTTGTACAAATGTCTTATTCTGTTGTTTTGTTGCTATGGTGTACAATAAAGTGTATTATTATTATTATTATTATTCGGACCGCGGTCCCCAGGCAGTGACATCGCCTGGCGGGAGATCTCCCCTTTTCCTCCACAAGATGATAATGATGATGAATTATTCTACTGAACTTTTGACCGCTTCCGCAGTTGTTTAACACGGTCGATCAATTAGGATCGATGCAAGCCGCCGGGTAACGAGCGCTTCAATGCTCCACTTTAACTAAGTCCTCAGTTGGCCCTACCCGCCAAGTGAGGAGTCCTGCATTTGATTCACGGTTGGGACAGAAAATGTAACAGAAAACTTCAACAGAAAATTTACTGATAACCTTAAAACAAAATAAAGTGGTGGTTGTTAATGATAAAGAAAGGTTTTTTTGTTTGTTGTTTTATTTTTCTACATTAAACGGACATACCCCTCTGAGAAGAATGGCTTAACCGGCAAAAGGTTTAGCGATTCGTGGTTTGCAATAGCCGATTCCTCCAATTTATTAGGGTAGTTAAATAACTTTAAAACAAAAAGTTGGTCAAATCTCCTTTGGATTTTCTTGAAATAGAGCTCATAGAGTTATGTGAGGGTTCCCATTTTTCCTCTATCAACGATAACGCACAAAAAGCCACATAAGCCCTAACTTTTTGATCCTAAAAAGTTTTTATACCAATTTCCAAAGTTCACTATCCACTTTCTGACTCGGCGATACGATAAATTCAGTAGTATCTCATTTTTGAATTACCACCCGAACTACATAAATTCGCAAAGTTACAATCGATATGACAATTAACGTACCTACCTAGGTTAAAATTAAATTAGATTTGCTTAAATTAAACAGTTCTACATAGCGTGTGTCTATAGGCAGTACATAGTACCTACCTACATAGTTAAATTAATATTGTAATATATATGTATTATCGTAACACGATCTTTATTTCTTTCACTTTTATAGTATACTAGTAAGCCCGCCCTCGCCTCGCTTTGCTTCGGGGAACCAGTCCCTTCAAAAACCTATATAAATTTCAACAAATAATTTTATTCCGATGTCTAAGCTATATTACTGCAGTTTCATGAAAATCCGATCAGTAGTTTTTGCGTGAAAGAGCAACAAACACATACTAACATTCTTTCAAACTTTCGCCTTTATAATATCAGTTAGTAGGATTTCTTACTGAATATAAGTGTCACTTACCTAATATTGTTTCTTTTTTAAAAGATAATGTAACACAAATTTAGATGCGATCAAATACCTCGTAACTTTACTTTTATATAGGTACACAAATGAAACTAAAAACCAATAAGGTATGCTCGTATTACCATTAAAATTTTAGTACCAATTTATCATGTTCCTTTTAAAATTATAAACATCAAAAGAAATAAACTATTTCCATATTTTATAACTTTTAGCAAGTTTAACGACCAACGTATAGTTTGAATGGTTGTTTAAGTAATAAACTGAGTTAGGATAGGTAAGTAGTATTTAAAACCCTGCTAAGGAAAGACACAGGTGATAATGCATGTCTCTTACCTAACCTTATCGTGTTACAGGTTGTTTGCTTCTTAAGGACCCAATATTTAAGGAAAACAATAATTAAACTCGGTGTTAAACTTCTAACTATCTTTCTATTCGGCTTTAGTAGCTAGTAAAAACGGGCTTACTTTTTAGTTAATCTTAATAGGTCAGTGATACTTTGGTGTAACTAAGCGAAAAGCCGGTCTAACGGTGAATTTCGTAGACACAAAAAACAGCCAAAAGGTAACAGTGAATAGACTAATACCAAGTTAATATGCACTACGGTAGAAACTCTATCTCACAAAACAAAAGTCAGGCATTAGCTTCTATTTTAACACTATTTTACAAAAATAGTTTTTGACGCTCAGCAGAATTCCTTAATGGCATGAAACAATCACAAAAAGTAACAATCGCTTGTCATCAATCATAAGTAATCAACGGAAATATAAGGCGCCTAAATTTATTTTGTTACCTACAGTCGGAACGATGAATAAGTAGGTATATTATCTGTGGTATTTTAGAAAATGAAACGTATTTTCTCGGTAATAAAGTTCATAACCCATTACTTGTTGTTCATGTAATATCATTAATACTGTTTTATGAAAAGCTTTCATTAAATTCGGTCACCGAAATTTAAATATTTAGTAACCTTGTAGACCCTATCGAAAGTTGCGTTAGATTACGAGGTTCGTTCCCGTGAGTATTCAAATTTAATGAAGAAATAACTCTGACATTATCTGTATATTTTGTAATATCCCATTCATACAGGAATTCTCACAGCGTTTTCTTTACCGACACAAATTATGATTAATTTCATTCATTTATTTTCCTTTCGTTTCATTATAACGTAATTGTACAGAAAGACCTGGTGTGGGATTTGAAAGCCAATTCTCTGAGCGGAAAAACGAATGTAAACACGAAGTGATCACATGTCATGATTATTTCATCACCAATTGGGTATCATCACCAATCTGGGTAGATTTGCACTTCACTAGAATAGTGGAAAAACGTTTACTCATTTAATTCAGAGACGTATTTAAACTTAGTAATATGTAACTAATTTTTTGGTAATTGAGAGAGCCGTGAAAGGTAGCTTTATCTCACAAATCAAAAATGTATAAAAATGCCACTGAACCTGTCCACCACGCTGCTTCAGAGCGGATTGGTGGTTTGGTGGAGATAAAAAAATCATTAAGGGGTAAAATTACATTAATATTTGGTGTGCGAGCAGACCTTATGGTCTATCCATGCTCTGGATTGGGGCATAAGTTACTATTATGATGTACTATATGAGTCTTTGTGGGATTCCAAGTAGCTTCACTTTTACTAACTTCACCCGCATATTTCAACCCCTTAGGGAATGAATTTGGAAAAATTCTTTCTAAGCGGATGTCTATATCGTAGTGGCTATCTGCATGCCAAATTTCATCCCGATCCGTCAAGTGGTTTGGGTTGTGCGTTGATAGATTACTATGTCAGTCATTCAGTCACCTTTGAGTTATATATATTTAGATGTAATAATTCCGATAATTACAACTATATTTTATAATTTCCCGTCTCTAACTCGGACATAGCTATGGGCAAAGACTAGTTCCATATATTCCATTACTTGACAACAATATCTTCAAATTCTATTAGGCCACTGAGCTATACGTAACGTTGTATAAGTTATGCGTATTGCGTTTGTAGCACTGCCTCGACCGTATTTCATCGTATCTACTGAATGGCGAGCGAATTTAGTGCACCCCTAGGAATAAATCATTAAACAATGCCACAGACGAGGAAACTGAACATCATCTAAATAATGGACGGCCTTTACTAGACATCTTACCGAAATCTTGTACTTGTACGACAGTTATGTTTATCAGATTGAGGTATGGCGTTACTTAGATCATGGCGTGAATAAGTAGACACGCCGTAAGATTTTTTTCAGGAAAACTATTTTAAAAATTGTCTTTTTCTTTCTTAATACGTATGTTTTATTAAATCTGCGCGGTCGTGAGTGTGCGCTCTGCGGTATCGATCCTCATTAAACAAATTCTAATTACTAATACGCCAGTGAAAACCACATCCAATTCGGTAAAGCCGTTTCTGAGATTAACAGGAACAAAGACAAAAGTAAACAGACAAAATCTTTAAGATATTAAGCTGCTGAATACCTTTCATGTACTCACATCAATGGCCGGACCTACAGTTTCATTATTTAATTACAAACACAGATCTATATAAAAACTGGTTGTCTGTAAAGTCGGTTTACTGACGATAGTTGAACGTGACAACGTCTTAAGAAAATATGATGGAATGATTGACAAATAATGTCATCAAAGTAAACAAACGTCATGAAATCGTATTTAAAGTTACAGAAATTTATCAATAAAAATAAAGAAGGAATACAGGAAACATTAAAAAAGGTAACATTTAAAATTTATAAATAGTCCCAGAAGTCAATAACAAAGTAATAATTGGATACATTACCAAAATATCTACCTCCAAAGTAATCAAGCTGCCGAACGCAAAGGCCGATTGCGCTTCTTTGTCGCTCGTTCCGCGCTCTCGCTTGCACTTCAAGCTTTACATGGGACGCCTCAGAGCGAGATAACGGTAACGCCGCATGACGTCATGTTTTTCGTGCGTGCAGCCTGCTATATCGAATTATAAGACGTTGTCACGTCAAAAATGGTATGACATAAAAACTTAAAAGCTATTAAATTAACATTTGACGTCATTGAGTTACTAAGTACATAATATCTCAATGTTTGACGTCACATAATTTAATGACACACAGAATGTGGAACATGAAAGTTGTACAATGTCGCTGTAATGTTGAAAACTTATGAATATTGCTTGCCAATCCCAGCCAATGTTGAGTTTAGCTTATCCAGAGTTTCACTACTGGATATTAATTGTCAACTCTCCGGAACTCCTGCTACGGTTAACTACATTCAGCGGCGTTATATTATCTTTAAAGAATTCTCGAATGTTATGAATTATACGTTAGAAATGTAGGGAATATTAATTCTTGTTTATGTTACATCACGATTTTATTCCTTTGAAGACGAAATTACTCTAATTTTGTCTTATGAGAAATAATTAATTTCGAAACCTTACTTAGGTATGTGTTTATCTCATAGCCTGGTGAGTCGCGTTAATCCTAAGTAGTACCTAGCCGACTGGTTTAAGTAAAAATGCTGTCTGTAGTGGGATGAGTGACCGCTAATGACAAAATTTTCTTGAGTCCTTTCATAGCTGGCAGGGAACGGAAGGCCGTTTGTCCCGGTTCTTATTATTTGATAGGTACCTAATTATTAGTAGTAGTATTTAACACTCTTATTATCATCAGCTTGACCGGTACGAGTTTGTATGTAACGGAAACTCAATTTCACGAAGTCTGATAACTTGAATTTTTTAAGAGCCGACACCGACACCAATGCAATATTATGACGGACATGGCATGATAACATTCCATGCAAGGTAACTTCTCAATGGTAAACGGCAGTGACTACATTTTTTGCTTTGCATTTATAGGTATTTTAGTTAATTTCATACAGCGTGGTTTAACGTCTTAACTATTAATTTTATTTGAGATATAATTGTAAGGTATCAGATGAAACAAATTTACCAGTGCATACGGGCCTGTAGTTTACGCGAAGACACTTTATAACGGGACAACGTCCTTCGAGAAAACAGACTAAGTTTGTAGATGATCTACAAGTTATAATGCAATATTATGGGAGCGTTGTTATTAGGAAAAGTTCGATATTTTGAAAGTTAAATCCCTCGACCCTTAGACATAGTTTGGCTCAGTAACGAACAAGTAGAAGTTTATTTCAAACATTCTGTTAAATAGTTAACGTTGCTGATACATAGTTAAAGTATATAGTTTAAAAAGTTGTTTTTGTGCATTTGCTACGGAATGAGCACAGGTCATAGACGACAATAAAATAAAAGTTAATTATTTAGATACTTTGCACATTTTTTAAACTTTATTCTTATAAAAATAAAATACTGCCGTCTGTGTCTAAGTATAACTGATAGGCACGTAATTAAATTGTATAACTTAAATTTAACCGAGCGTCTAATTTTGTACTTATACAAAAAATGTATGTCGAATGACAATGCTGTGTAATCAGTAATAGCCGAAGATTCTCCCAGCAAACTTTGAAATTTAAAACCCTTATCTAATTTCGCTTCGTTTAATTATGTTGAAAAGTAGGTACTCTGGTCTAACATAATATTCAGGTTCTGATAAGCCGAAATATGGCTAGGATAGGAGCATATTATATAAAACTCTTGCGTTACTGAGTGATTGACTGACAGACAACGCACAGCCGAAACTACTGAACGGAAGAAGCTGAAATTTGGCATGTATGTTCCTTAGGGAGTGTAGAAGAGCACTAAGGGAGGATTTTTGGAAATTCCACACCCAAGGGGGTGAAATGGGGGGGTGAAATTTAAACGAATTCTACGCAGGCGAAGCCCGCGGGTGGAAGCTAGCTTTTAATAAAATAATTATAACAAAATAAGTTTTACATACACCATATATTTGTGACCAATAGAGTATTAACACTACCATGCATTTATATTTTGGAATGTGCAATCTTTGTGAAATCAAATTTGCATATGTTTGACAATTGGCAATACCATGCAAGACTGCTTTGTACAAACGTAGCGTCTTTTGTATGGCTCCTTTGCTGTATAATAAATTACCAAAAAATATACGGTGTGTCTCAGGATATTAAGTTTTTAAAAATAAATTAAAAGATTTTTTGTATACTAAAAGCTACTACTCAATCAATGAATTTTTAAATGAAAATGACGTGCAATCTAAGTAGTTATCTAATTATATTGTGAATTGACTGTGACAATAATTAATACCTAGTTGTTTTTTAGTTCGTTGAGATAATAATTTATGTATGGATTTTAATTTAATTTTGTTGACTAATATTAATACTAATTTTAATACTAAATTTGTTATCTAATATTGTATACCTATCACAGGTAGGACATAGCGATCTCCAATGTATCAATTTACCAACTACTATACATATTGTACCTATGATCCACAATAAATTAATTTTGACTTTGACTTTGAAAATTTTTATGTATATAATATCTCTAAAAATAATACGTCGCGTTGGGGGACCGCTCCTAACTACTCATTATCTACGATTTTTTTCATAAGTATCACATGCCTACCTACTTAGTCCTTTACCCAAGACTTATCATATTTTATCAATATTTTTTTGTGTTAAAGTTAGAAGTAAATGGAGTGGTCCCCCAACGCGACGTATTATTTTTAGAGATATTATTTTTTACTTTTTAAATGTTTGTGTCGGGGGTTTTTTTAATTTTTAATTTAATTTTTATTTTATACTTTTTATAGGTAAGAATATTCTCGATTAAGTCATAAATATTCTCTTACTGTACCCTTTCATTTGAGACCCCACACGAGTATATTTGCATACATTCGGCTATTCTTCCCCGCTTTTACCCCCCATAACTTTTAAACGACGCAACCAATTTTCATAAAACATATTTTAAAATATGCGCCCGTAAGTTCCCTTTAATACAAAAAAAACTAAATTGAAATCGCTTCATCCGTTTGGGAGCTATGATGCCACAAAGAGACAGAATGAAAATTCTTCCCCCCTTTCAGCCCCAATAACTTTTAAACGGCTCAACCGATTTTCATCAAACATATCTAAAAACACGCGCCCGTAAGTCCCCTTTAATACAAAGAAAACTAAATTGAAATCGCTTCATCCGTTCGGGAGCTATGATGCCACAGACAGACAGACAGACACACAGACACACACACACACAGACACGTCAAACTTATAACACCCCTCTTTTTGCGTCGGGGGTTAAAAACCACACCCGCCCCTTTAATAAAGTAAAATAAATAATTCACTATGACTGCTATCTACAATTTCGTAAACAATATAATGAACATTTCCTTTTTACACCAATAGTAGATACTAAAAGTGAAAACAAAAATAACACATCAATTAAAACACGTATAGGTCACCGAATAACATCGAACGAGTTGAAATTTACACCGTATCAATGCTACAACTACATTTTAATAGTAGTGACAGTGTGTTTCCAACAATTTTGCATGGTAAAGTAATTTATACTCCAGTGACAATTTGAAAAATAGATATCTACAGTTGATTGTTTTAAATTGTTGAAATTATTTTCACTTTTGTTCTTATATTACTTAAAGTTTCGTGAACAAGCAAACAGAAGGTACAGACAAGGGATTAATTTTAATCCCACTAGGGATAGTTAAGGACCACGTTGAACGTTATACAAGGGATGTTCAAAAAGTTTCCGGTAATCTATATTTTTAATTTGTATTTCAAAGTGGCTATATATTTTTTTCATAACATATTTATTCATAATAGCTGTGGCGGGAAATTGAGTGCTTATTATTATTTAATTATTTTTTACGACAATTTTACTTACAATTGTCGACTCTCTTTTAATAAAATGAACAAAATCGAAATACGCGCCGTAATAAAGTATCTTTTTATTAAAAAAAATTATACAAAGGATGTATTTGATGAACTTTCATCAACTTTGGGTGACAGTGCGCCATCTTATTCTACGGTCCAATTTTGGTGTGCAGAATTTTACCTATACGTGGCAGAAGAAGCTGTGAAGACGAAAGCCGCTCTGTACCTCCCTGCACCTCAACCACCGAAAATAACAAAAAAAATGTACTGAATGATAGACGTGTTACTATTCGTTATATAGCTGAGACTCTAAAGTTCCTTTACGGCAGTGTTCAATCAATTTTAAAACACTCTTTACACTTCAAAAAGGTTTACGCAAGATAGTTGATAATGCGCCCGCACATCGATCGGAAGTACCTAGCCCTCGCTGCTATCCAACAGGCTGGATTTAGATTATTGGATCATCTACCAGATTCATCTGTTTCAGCCCCTTGTGACTTTAGGTACACTTTTCTCCATTTTGAAAAACCACATCAGAGGTATAAAATTTAACAATAATGAAGAGGTCATGACCGCTGTGGAGTAGTTTTTGAGGTGTCAACGAAAGGATTTTTTTAAGTAGAATTAGGCGTCTTCAAAAAAGTTTTATTAAGTATACTGAAGTGAAAGGACAGTATGTTGAAACTAAAATAATTTTTTACATTAGGTAGGTATATATTTGTATATTATGTCATAAACTTTTTGATCCACCTAGTACCTACGTTAATCCTGAATTACAATGCTATAACAATTTGGAATGCTTTCCAACAAAAACTTTGAAACAATACAATTTAATTACAATAATGCAGTCTTGCATGAGATCACTATCGAGTATCGACCATAAACGTAGATAAATTGCTTCAATTGCCAACTTATCATCAATCAAATGAAATTAAAGATTATAGAAGTTTGTAAGTATTATAATTACGTACTAAAACCAAAATTACGATACTTTGGGCTATATTTTAATAGTAGGTATGTCTAAAATAACATGAACAAAAATTCATGAAAAAACTATAATTCAAATCAACTTTCTTGCAAGATATATTATAATTTTTTTAATTTATATTAATTTTATTCAAGGCGGCCCCGAGTGGCGCGTCGAGGTTTAATCAAGGCCTGCTAATCTTAGTCCTTGTGCGAAGAAATTCCTCAGTACCTACATCCGTTCTTTTTTGTAAAGGGGAATATTTTAATATTTAACTTGACTGTAGATACATGGTGCTCATAAAGTAACGATACTGAGTACACGTTTATAAATGTTTTAATTACAAACTTTTTATAATTGATGTATTTTCAACACGACTATTTTATCACTAGTCCCACAGAAAGTATTACTTATTTCGGTAACGTGGACACTATGTGTCCCTTGGTAAATCCGACACGAAAAAATATTAGGTACATGTATGGCACGATATTTTTCCATAATAACTTAATATCAAAAACTTAATAATGCCAAATAGCCTCTTTTATGTACGATCTTCTTCGAATATAGATATATTATTTGCTCTTAGGTGGCTTTAACCCATTAAAAGGCTACTAAAGCCCACTGACATCTCCTCGTACCTATCTAAAGAGATAATATAATAGAATAGACTCTTCTGCAGTTTGGATTGGTGGAACGACAAGTGACCAACCCAAGTGTTGGAAGTTTTTGTGTCACCCGAAGGTCTCTAACATGGCTAAATTTCAGCTATCAAATAATATCAACCGGGACTGATGTCTTTACGGGCTTTCCGAAGGACAAAAACGCTCAAGAATTTTTTGATGCCACCAGTGATCTCTCTATGAAACTATCGCGTTCACACTTGTTTAACCCCGTTCGATCACGTAGTTAAAGGACTTAAAAAGCTATTATTATTCATTGTAAGTTTTATTAGCCAGTTTTTACTTTTACATCAATGATTTTGATGTAAGTAAAAAGTGTCCATTCGGCACGTTTATGATAATTATGAATTTAGAAAGAAAGAAAAATAGTTTATTCCGAAAAATGCTTACTAGAGAATGATACAGGCAGAATTAAAGTTAAAGGTGAAAATAAAACATAGAGTAAAACATTATTCCATAGTAAGCACTTAGGAAGTGGATGGCACTCAGCGATTGCGATTGAGTGATGATATCACAACCCTGCCGAATGGACACGATATCTTAAGGTTGTTGAATTTTCTTTGTTAACATTTATTTCATTTTGTTGTTTATTTAAATTCAATAAAAATATTCAAGATTATGAATCTATGTATCTGTTCTTGGTGACCTTATTGGATCATCAGTCTGAAATAATAATAAAAAAATATGCACGTTCTGAACATTGAACTGTGAACTAAACAACTGTGCTACGCGGCGGGTGGTAAACTAGTAGAATTTAGCCGTTCAGAGTTACTGAAAGTTAATAAAACTTTACCGTTAGTAGTAGCGAATTTCACCGGCAAAATAATGACTGCGCTTCTAGATTTATAAGAACACTAATGAATGTAAATGTATGAACGTGATATTTATCTAGTATTTCACGTGATTATTTTGATACCACCACTCTGCCTTTATTTGAGAGCAGCTTGTAGGTAAATGTATGAACGTGATATTTACTTCACGTGATTATTTTGATAGCAAGTAGGTAACACTCTGCCTTTATTTGTGAGCAGTCCATTGCAAAATAGCCTAGATTGAAACATCGTAAGTGTGTGTATCTGAAGAACTTATAGATTTCATCAATCTTTTTAAAAATTGAGCCTCAAAAGTGAGGTTTAGAGGCGAATCAACCGACGTGCTACAGTGCGGATTAGTAGGGAATTAGTGGCCAACACAAGTTACGAAAATACTGAAGCGCTCAAGAAATGTCTGCCGTTAACGATCATGGATCAAGAATTTATTGGTGATCATAGTGTCATCATGGCTTGATAACTATTTTTTTCGTAATACTTCCAGTATTACGAAAAAAGTCCTTAAAATGACACCGCTAACGGCCATCGACTCAAATCCTAGCCTGGCACCAAATTTAATGCTTATTACATTAAAGAACTCTAAACATTAACATTTATGTTCTGTTTAAAGCATGTTTAATGAGTAATTTAAAAAAAATGTCCATCAAGTTGTTCCCGAATCTGTGAGTGACACCAAAATAATACTGAAGTTTGCTTATGTGATGACGACCAAAAAGAACTTCATTAATAAATCACCGCTGGCTATAAAAGGCCAGTGAAATAAGGATCCTTTGAAAGCAGCCTCAATACTATACTATGAAAAGGAGAACCTTTTCAACGAAAATTGAAGTCGTTACTCCCCATAATTATGAGTATGTTCAACATATCCGTATATCATTTTATTTACTATAGTAAAAACACGTAAGTGATTCGATGACGTTATGATGATTGAAATGTAACGAATATATTTGTTGTTCTTTTTATGATACGTAAGATTTTTTAAAAAATACAACATAAGTGCTTTCATTATAAGTATGTGCATATTTTATTAATAATAAAAAATAATAAAAATAACTAAAACAATAACGCTTAGAGCTCTAGGGCTAAAATGTCGGGTATAATAATAATGGCGTTGCCAACCATTTAGATTTTAGATCACATTTAAATGTTGTTCGCAGGATACACTCAGATCTGATTTTAGGGCTTCTATTTTCATTAACAAATCAGAAAATTTATGAAATTCTTAAAAATATATGAGTACATATCTGTAACTTTTTGAACATTGTCATTACCTTAATTATTTATCATGTACAAAACAAAAGAGAAAAATTCCCTGTAGCTTTTCTAATAATGTTTTGCGCACCGTGTACAACAAATCGGTAGGACTACTACGCCACGTAACTCAAGCTCGACAATATAGAGTGAGGGTTCATAGCACATTTAAATGGGTATTCAGAAAACCTACTGCAGTACGTCACATAATGGCGACGAATCGAAGTAGCATTGACGCGGGTTTCAATTTAAAAATGTTAAGAAATTCTAACATAGTTCGTCTTGGCTTCTGAGGGCGTATTGAAGTGCCTTTTCAATATACGTTATCAAACAGTCTTAATGCCATTTATGCTCACTTTGAATAATGGCCTTAGCTATTCTATACACCTACAGAAAAATTTCAGTCCCTCAGACGGAGGAATGAAGTCTATCAAAACCATAAACTCTATTTAAAGAGTGGCGTGTTGGGTTGGATTACGCTTCCAAATTCGAAAGTTGCAAAGATAAAATTTATTCCGCACCTCGTACCTAACTCAGGCTCAACTATTCGGCATGTTTAGCACAACATCTTTTGTCAATCTTAAGTAAGTAATAGACCTCAGAGACCAAATGCGCAGAATAAATAATAGTAACGACTACGTGGCAAATGGGCAAAGTATATTATGTAAGTTGGCTATCTTTGGCAATTTAGGTGAAATAATAGCCTATTTTTGCGCGACACGTAGGGTAGGATGGGATATCTCCATTCCGTCCCACGGCGTGTCATATATTATCAGTCATGAATAATCAAGATCACTAAACCAGTCACGGAGTAAGCCGTTATCAATTTATTCGAAATAAATACAACATAGGTATATCTTTGCAAACACTCAAATGACCCGTTACGCACCTATACCTAATTTGAATACCTACTAGTATTTTTACTTCTTAAAAATAATATGGAATTACTTATCTTTTTGTAACAAGTTAGTAATTTCAAGATTATTAACGTTGTAAGATTTATTATTTTATTTTAGGAAACCCCTCGCCAGTCCAGTGTATGAATGTAGGTATATCTCGGGGCCAGGGTCAGAATGGTCATTATACTTTGGGTTATACGTGACTGGAGATAAGAAAAAATAGCCTGTACACTGAGTTTAAACGTCTATTCCAACACTTCAATACAGTTTTATAACAAATAATAAACTATTACCAAAATTAATTCAGATTACATTGAATTAAACTTAGAAATAAAGCTTACGACAAAATAATAGCAAAGTAGCAAAGGATCAGCAAGATTAATTCAGATTAAACTTGGAAACGCGGCAAGTTTGGTATGGCAGTGGGTTCAACACGTCTACTCGGTCCAAGCGCTCAATTCCGAATCCTCATGACAGCTCTGGTTCTCTATAATGTCATCTCTACCCCCCACTCCATACCGACCATGCCCAAACAATAACTGTTTGACGTTTCCACAAGTAGTTCCAGCGATTCTCCACAGATGGCGTTGAAAGATCAGCGCAGGACTTGACTGCGCTCCGACATATAAATATTTCATTTAAATTTTAATCAACGCCCAGAATAATGAAATGATCGAGACAACAGACAGCTAAACCTACTGTCCATTATATTTAAGCACGCTACTATAAGAAAGCGCCGCTGCAAAATCCACAATGCTTTGTAAAATGTTCATCCCAGTTTTCTATTTTACGTTCGTTTGACATTCAATTTCGTATACGGAACAATATTTTCGCCGGAATCCCTGTAAAGACTCTCAGACTATTCTGTTTTATATAGTATACCTATATAAAACATTCGCCAGTATCATACTCATTTAATGTTAATTTTAATTCATCCGTTTTTTTTATATGTGTTCTAAATAAATTTATGTCTATAAGAAAACAGTACAGTTGAATTTGGACCACAGAGATTTCTAATTATAATTAATATTTATTATATTCATAAACTAGATTCGTATGTAGAAGGTACCTACTCATTAAATTTAGGTACCTACCTACCTTACTAGAAATAAAATTAAAAAATAAAATGTAAGTAAATAGCAGGCATAACCCTTGAAATGATATCGTCGCAACCAGTGCTGCGGAGATTAAAAGTTACACTTGAATTGTTTACGTTTGATTTAAAAAAAATGGATTGCGCTGCTTCAAATTTCCTCCGCCGTTTCTTCATCCGCAATATTTAAGCGAACAGCAAATAAATAGTAGTAGAGACAAAATAAGTAGTATACCTAAGTGTACAGAAAATACACTAACTAAAGGATTTTAAAAGGGAAAATATTATGACGTGCGAAAATTAATACAAATGCGAGGTGCATTTGCACTTGCCGTATTTTCAGTTCTTATAGTCTGATTTGCAAGAGTCAATGGTATCCCATTCACTAGTCTCTCGTTATTTCTTTTCAATAGCCTATTTACCCTGTAGTTTTCTGTTTTAAAATACTTCCTCGTTGCTAGTTTTCAGGTGGTAAAAGCTCACCCGGGGAACCTACCACCGCCCGCCACGGTACTTAGTACTAATTCTACCGTCAATTACCCCCAATAATTGCTTTAATAGCAATTGTGTTCAGGATAGCAAGATGTGAAACCGAATACACTTTTTTATTGGTGACCGAATCAGAACGAGACTCTTACTAATAGAGTATTATTGTAAGTCGGTCACAATGAGGGTAACCGCGTGTGAATTTTCCGCTAGAGGCGCTAGTGAAAAGTGAGGTCTGTCTGTCACTTTTCGCTTGTCTGAATGTCATTTGTCACTGTTTATGTATGGGCGGGCTTTGACAGCAAGACCTCACCTCGCCGATGGCGCCAACTGGTGAGCACAAAAGCGGCGACCCTCATTGTCATGAATAACAATGGAAGGGTGGTGCTGCCCGCTTGCTTGCTAAATTAATTCCATAAAAAAATCCTGTACATAAAGTGACTATCTTCGGGTGTTCCTACCAAATTGGACAGTCGAGGATGGAATTCGCCGTTTTGTTTTTTTACTACCTAAGTACCTATAAGATAATTCTTGACTACAATCGCACCTAATGGTATGGACTATAGTACATCAATCTCATGTGCACGTATCACAATATCAGTTTTCCAAATGACCGGAACCACTTACCTAGGAATTGTGAAACTTCAAGTTTAGATATACCTACCTATATAGCTAATTATAATAATCCAGTCTTAAGTACCATATTCAAAAGCTTTAAAATTACCTATAACCATAAACCAAACATAGAAACTTACAATACCTACATATAAGATTATGTTTGCACCGGTGCTCGGTGCCTGAAACATATTTCATCGGGCCAAATGCTTCTTGCCGGGAAAATTTAGTGCGCCCTCTTGGAATGAATCATTAAGCAATGCCTTGAAACAGGAAACGCAGAACAAGATGAAAATAACTTTCTTGAAGGAGCGGTTTGTTTTTCTTGTATCTGTTCCATCTTTATTTCAAACTCGAGAAGTTCTATGACATTCTAATGTACCTTATCATCGACCGAATAAAAATATAACGATCGTGAACAATTTACAAGGAAAAAGGTGACATCCAATATCTGTAGAGGTTCGTGACCGATAACGGCAATAAAGTATTATGAATAAAACGTCGGGGAATTTTGTGAATGAATACCTACGCACAACGATGAATAGTGGAATAATAAACCAGTGGGTAAATAATACATAGGTACTAGATACGTTACAAATTTTACAGTTTCGTGGGAAAATTGTTTTAGGATCTATCGTTTCTGCTTTTACTAGCTTGATGAACATGCACTATAGGCTATAGGTATAGTTTAGTTAGACTGATCGGCTTTTAATTCGATGCAGTAAACTGACATTTCATGACATGTCATGGTTCATGTTAAGTCGTTGGTCCCTGGTATCGTTTCACTACAACCGCCAAACCATGTTGGAAGCCTACATAAGTTTCTGCAACAGTCCACTCACTTCCCATAACAAACAAAGCTTCTGCCACACCACAGAGAAGCACCGAAGCGTAGTAATCCTACGTAGAGCTGCTAATGGATTTAACAGGCTAATCCAGCTTCATCGCAGAACGCCTGTTACCATCCGTATTATCTCCATAATCTTTGATCAAATCTCGATTTTCTTCACATCACTGCAACATATCTGTAAAATTATTGCACTAATTCAATAGTGCTCAATGAAAAAAGAACAGACAATAATTTCGATTAATTTAAGAGTTTAAATCATGCGCCACTCTCTAAAGAGATACAAAGGCATCTACTGAAACAAAAATTCTACGCGATTCTATATAACCCAAAGTAGTGTAACTAAAGTGTATCTAAAGTTCCTAACAAAACTATGTAGGTCGGTATATATTCCCTCTTAAAATAACAGTATAATGTCCTAACTTTTGATTCCGGTGTTGGAGAGTCGTTTTCACTGCTTATTTATTCATGTAGCCCGTCTCCTACTTTAACGGCTATAAATTTTCGTATAAAAATAGCGCAAGGTATCTTAAAATAACTCACCTCTCAGTTATTGAGGTAAACAAAGGCATTGCGATAGTATAAAAACCGGCGAAGTGCGAGTTGGACTCGCGCACGAAGGGTTCCGTACCATTATGTAGGGGAGATGTGCTCAAGATGGCATACTCAGGTAAGATGACACACCTACTATATTGCTTTAAATATTCGCGCTAAGAGTGCAATTGTGACGTTAACGGGAGTCTACATAGATGTCGCTAGTACTCAAATTCAGTATGGCGGAATAAGAACGCGGACTGGCAAGCAGTGCACGTTTTTGTGATTTTGACATGCTCAAAAGTTTGTTTTCGGTTTTGTTTGATGGTGAAAATACATGTAAGGTAAGGGTCTTTACTTTAAACTAATTTGAATTGTAAAAATGGGTTATTAAACTGCACAAATATAGCTAAAAACGCATCCTAACGTAAAAGGTATGGTCGTGACAATTTAAACCATAATTTTGTGACCGTTGGGTAAAATGACATACAGGCCGTGGGTGTAAGATGGCATACTATGTCATCTTATCCGTGTAAAATAGGATAGGAAAACTTACCTGTTTTCTTTTTTTATACAGAATGCCTGGCATTTACTAATGAACATCGACGGGAAAAAAGGGCTATTGAAGCTGTGAGGGACAATCGAATGGTCTGGCTTTTAGCATTGATAAGACGACATACCCTTAAGGTGTAAGATGACATACAGTAACCAACTTATCTCTGAAATGAAGAGAGGCGCTGTCGGACGCAATTCGAGAGGTAGTTACTGACAGACGAATGACCATATTGTACTTATGAATGACTTTTTAACATGACGGCATTAGTTCCAACTTTTGCAATTTCAGAGATAAGTTGGTGGCAATGTACCATGTCATCTTATCCTATACATATGTCATTTTACACATGTCAACCTAAGTGCCATTGATGTTTGTTTTCAAACTTAATATGACGTTGATTGTTCTGAATTTTAAATAATTTTGTTGATTATGATACCTTTTAGAATATACGCAAGATGCTGATCTCATATGACTAAAATTATTTTAAATATTTCCCTTGAAAGAAAAAGTATGTCATCTTAAGCACAATTCCCCTATAAAAACGCCAAAAAAATCTGGTCTGTTGTATGGGCGCCCACTTAAATATTTATTTTATTCTATTTTTTAGTATTTTTTGTTGTAGCGGCAACAGAAATACATCATCTGTGAAAATTTCAACTGTGTAACTATTACGGTTCATGAGATACAGCCTGGTGACAGACGGACGGACGGACGGACGGACGGACGGACGGACAGCGAAGTCGCAGTAATAGGGTTCCGTTTTACCCTTCGGGTACGGAACCCTAAAAAGTATAAAATTCGTCAGCAGTTGGAGTTACGCCCAGGACAAAGGTAAAGTCGTTAAACTTTGTTTGGGCGTTAGTATCGCGCGTAAAGTACGACCTCGATTAGCTCCCAACCTCATTTACACCAAATTAAGGTGAATAGCACACACCAATTGTGGGTCAAAGCTATCTTTGTAATCTTTAAAATGTAATTAAATTCCAATAAATTTCAAGGATTATACTAGAGTGTAGTATTCTTTACTTTTATGTAAACATACCTCAAAGACTTTTATAGGGATTACTGAAAAAAAGCTTTATTTTGTTAATGGTAATAGTTTTAATGCTAAGTTGCTAAGTTTGGTCTCCTCTCGCAATATGAAGAATCTGAATCTGATCTGGGTAGAAGCTGACTTTCAAGTGCGAATTGGTAGATTTCACACAATTTTAGAAATATTATAGAGAACATGCAGATGTGCAAGATAATTAAGATTCCTCACGACGTTTTCCTATGTTGCTGCATGTCAAAATTTTAATGTTTAATACACACTTTTTTTAATTCATCCAGGATTTTAACCCTGGAAACCCCGTTCGGCTGAGTGGCATTAGAATCAACGAGTGATAAAACTTATAGCACTGTGATAAAACAGTAGTACCTACTTATAATAAAAACCTGTTGGAAATATAAAGCTGCTAACATAGCACGAGAGCTCAAGACGAAGCTCCTAACACCTTCCGTAGTTATTTAAACTGCGACGTTCGTTTCAAAATGCGAATGTAAAATTTTGCTCTCTTAAGCAAAACGTTCTCGTAAATTTCTATCTGCCTCAAAGAGTAACAAAAGTGCTTCGTACTGGAGCTAACTATACACTTACTTTCCTTGTTACTTTGGAAATACATAAACAGGTGTTGAGTTTACAGTTTTGTAACTTTAATCATTTTACTTAGCTAGCGAGTTGCTTACGAAACTAAATTGTTAATAACGAGTAGATACTTACTCGAAGATTTATTTAATACCTAATATTTAAATAGTAAAGAAACTGCAAGATTAGCCGTTAACATCTGGGTATACCTATCTTTTAACACCTTAAGGTAATCAAACCTATACACAGACCTTATACATGTAGGAGTGTAAATTTATGGTTATAGTTAAACCAATGTGTATGTAACATCATTTGTGGTACAAACACATAAGCAAAGTGCAAAGAGCATTGAATAGTACATACCAGAGGAGTATTAACTGTACCCCATTCGAGTTGTTAATAGGTAAAAAAATGAAATGTCAGGAGGATATAATTCTCTATGAATTATTGGAACAGGAAGCAAGAGATCAAGTAGTAAACAACAGAGACGACTTGAGAATTCAGGCTAAGCAGCAAATTCTTAAAATACAGGAGGAAAATAGATTAAATTTTAACAAGAAAAGGAAAGAAAGTCAGAAATATAAAGAAGGTGATAGAGTGGCAATAAAAAGAACACAATTTGGTGTAGGAATGAAACTCAAACCCAAGTTCTTAGGACCCTATAGAGTTGATAGAGTCAAGGGCAAGGACAGGTATGATGTAGTCAAAGTAAATAGCAATGATGAGGGACCCATAAAGACATCCAGTGCTGCGGACTTCATGAAACCATGGCCCGATGAGGATGAAGGCCTTGACTATGACTCCAGCGACCAGGACAACTAAGACGAGTCACAAGTCAGTGTCTATTTTGTTTATTTTCATTTGTTTTGTTTTAGTTTTGTTTTGTTGTTCTCGGTTGTTAGGAAACTCTTGCCACTATACCATTGTTGCCATTATTTTAGTTCTATTAATGAAATGTTAGTTATAAGATAGTTGTAGAGTCTGAGGTCAGCCTCAAACAGGATGGCCGATTGTAGGAGTGTAAATTTATGGTTACATTATTAGTTTTAAGTAATCTGTGGTATGAATGAAACGAAAGGGTGATTGAATTATTGTGATTGGACGACGGTTGTATGATGAATGAGATAGAAGAACGAATGACAGAGACGGAGTGAGTGAAAGACGTGGAGTTCGAACGGGAGTGTGAGTGAGTGGACGTAAGACGAATTGTAATTTATAATGTGCTGTAACTTCTGCTGTGTAAAAGCCAATTAAACGGTGTATTTGAAGACGGAGCCGTTTTTATTAATCATACCCCTACATACATAATCCGAATTATAAATGTTATTTCACACAAGCTTTGTAGGTACATAATATTATATTGAAGCGCTCATAGCCCGGCGGCTTGCGTCGATCCTAAGCGATCGACAAAGTTAAGCAACAGCGGGCGCGGTCGGTAGTCGGATGGGTGACCGCTAGTGGCAAAAATTTCTTGAGCGCTTCCGTGCTTCGGAGGGCACGTAAAGCCGTCGGTCCCGGTTGTTATCGATTGATAGCAGTCGTTAAGCCATGTCGGAGGCCTTCGGGCGGCTTGAAAACTTTCGACACTGGGTTGGCCACTAACCCCTCCACCAACCCACATTGGAGCAGCGTGGTGGAGTATGCTCTAGGCCTCCTCAGTAATAAGGAGAGACCCGTGCTCAGTAGTGGGCCATTAGTGGGTTGTAGCTTAATATTATTTCCTGGATGGATTTCGTTTCGTTATGACAACCCTTATGATAGTAATAAAACGAAAGTGGAGTATTTTTTAAAGTTTTCTAACAACTTATATTTTCACACAATAACGCGAAAACATAAGTCGGTAGGTAGGTACATACATATATAATTATGTGAAAATATAAATCAATGCAAAAGGCTTGAAGTATCACTTACAAACAAATATCACTTAATAGAGATGCATACTTAATTTACTTTTACGTTTTTCAAAACACACGTATAGTGGGCATGCTGGCATTGTTAAATAAATGCCCTCTATCACCGCGTCAAACATTGTTTTGCGCCGTGACCGCCGTAGGCCACGTCGTTTATTGCTATTCGGCCGAAATATTTCCGTAAAATGTATGTGTAAAATAAAATAGAATTTCAAATGTGTACAATCCGTGAGACCCTCTTGCTTATACAAACCGCCAAACGACGTTACGTGTTCTGACTAAGGCCTTGTAGGTCATCAGGTGCTTACGTCTTTCTTCTCTCTTTTTCTTGGTCGTCTTCTTTGGTGTTACATGTTATTTGGTTATGGTGACGACTTACCATTAGAGTTCAACAACCTTTTCAACGCTTTGTCAACTATCAATCTACATAAAAAGTGAAATCGACAATAACTTTTTTCAAGTCGTAATTCGTCAACATTACCTAACACATTTTTTGAACTTAAGGGTAGCAACGCAATTGTGATAGAATTAGAACAATACTTTTACTAACGATTACTAATAGAACTAGATATGTCTGTCTAACAGTCATCGTTCAAGTCCTCGCACTTATAAACGAACTAACCCCATCTGATTACTGTACTTACTCTCCTGAAATTGAATCTTATTTTATGTCAGTCATGTGTATCGAATTAATTCTATGTATGTCAACCCACACATCGGCCATTAACCTAGCGTTTGTACTCAATCTGGCTGGACACAAAAGTTAGATTGATGACAATCAACAAAAACTAGAATCTCGCCACATCAATGCCGTCGTCGCCGTCGGCTACAAAAACGTTATGGATACGATGACTATCTGAAGCGCTTATTTTATTCGTGTAGAAGAAGCACATGGGCACGCTAACTTAGGACTGTACTTACATTGTTTGGTCATTACAAACCAGCTATATATACCTAATAGAGAAAGATACACTTTTTAGATGTATTTGCAAAACTATACACAAAAAGTAATAATTCATTACGACCGAATTTGCTGCTGTAACAAGTTTACCTTACTCAAATATATGGGGGGTTTACAAATCACAAAAAATAAACAATAACATTTTACGAGTTCTTTACACGTGTACCATTGTGAAGCTGTTAACGTTGGCTGTGTTTAAACTGAACTAAATAAAATACGTGCCCACTTTTCGTATAAGCCTTAATTTCTGTAGACGGATTTGAAGCGCTGACCAGATCCATGCCAGATCTTTGGTATTGTTGATTGAAGTTACGAGAACACTACAACTTCCAAAGACTGGCTTATTTATAGGTGCTTAACCGACTTCAAAAAGAAGGACCACGGTCTCCAGGCAAGTGATATCACCTGGCGGAAGATCTCGCCTTTTCCTCCACAGATTCAACGGGCAACCTAAAATTAAGAAGTCATCGTCAACCTGCATATAATATCATACCATGTAATAAAATAAGTCTTATTACCAGTATAGCAGGATCAAAAACAAAATAACCTGAAATCCATTCAATGATTAAAAATTACCTGGAAGTAAATCTGATGTAGGTAATTCGATATACCTATTTAAAAGTTCTTCGTAGATTGAACATTGATTGATCGTAAATCTGTAATAGTAAGTTGGTTTTCATTTTGAATTAGGTATAATTAAAAAATATTCCGAATCAAAATATATAATCAAAAAATTTCTTGCCAATCAAGACCAAAATCTATTTAGTACAAGCGCTGATATTCCCGATCATCGATTATGGTGATGTATGTTACACTGATATCAGTGAGACTCTCCTCGCCAAACTGGACCGCCTCATAAACAATGCCGTTCGCTTTGTTTTCTGCCTTCGCAAATTTGATCATGTTTCCACCTATCGTCTTAAGCTTAAATGGCTTCATATCCGAGAGCGACGGCAGATAAGATTGCTTTCTACCCTTTCCTCTATCCTTTTTGACTCCCGTGTTCCCGACTACTTGAAATCCAGATTCCAATATCTTCATTCCTCCCATGATCGGCAGCTTCGGTCTTCTGACTCGCTTCTCCTTTCCATCCCTCTACATCACTCTGGCTTTGTATCCAATTCCTTCGCGGTCCAAGCTGCTCGACTATGGAATACTCTCCCCGATAGCCTGAGAAAGCCGGTGGATAGGTTTAAGTTGAAGAAGAACCTACTGGTGCACCTGACAGAACGTCGCAACAACCTTTAATTTGTAGTTTTTATGTTTGTCATTGTTTATATTCATAGTAGGTGTATGTATGTATGTATATATATATATGTATGTATGTATGTATGTATTATATGTTATTTTATATATGTATATTTTATGTAAGTATGTATGCAGATATATTATATCATTATTAAATACTATCTGCCAATGATATTATATATTACTTAAATATCATTGCTATCTGCTTTATCCAGCTTAAAACCGCTATTCGTGTTTTCTCTATTTGGCCTAATGGTTAGCTGGTAGAGAATGCAACTTGCATTAAGCTCGCCATTTGTACCTTAATATATTAATATATTGTGGTCAATAAAGCTTTAAATAAATAAATAAATATAAAATGACCTATTACAAAATAATGACCTATTCCGATCCAATACCAAAAAACTAATACCATTGGTATTAGATGCTTTAATGTTTGTACATTCTACGACTTTGAGCTTTGACACCGGTTTTGAATCAAAAAACTTCTTTTGTATTTCATAAAAATTTATAATTCATACCTACTAATTGCCTATTTACCTGGATAATCTTAATTATTAATACTTTTAAGCGTCAGCGTTCCTAATTTTTTGTCCAAATTTAATTTCCTCCACTTATCCACGCGCTGTCGACTCGTTTGCCGGCTATTAACAAAAGGCCCCGGTAAGATATACGTAGTCATGACAGTAAAAATCCCTTTGTTAGATGAGACTAATCCTTAAGCTTCAAATTTATTGAGGTGTTAACGCATCTACCTTTACCAGGTTCGAAATCGAAACAAAGAAATGTATTCTATCAGATATCTAGGAGAACAGCTCAGGGGGACACTTCTGTTTCAATTTGCAGAATGTGTTGGGAAAAATTGTGTTAGGTAACTCGTACCGCACTGTTTTGTGTAAGTAGATAAGGTATTCCTTCTCCCAGTTCGCAGAAAATGCCGTTTGTTTCCGAAGAAATTTTCTGAAAACTGGATTGAATTACTTTTTCTTCTCTTTTGCTAGGTATAATGTTTGTATTTGGTGAAATAAGCGAGAAAACATTAGCTTTGAGATGCTTTATTTAATAGGCAAAAATAAAATGCTTATCGTTCTTATTTCTGATAAAACTTTGTTGTAAACAATAATATAATTTACTTAATAGATACGAGTGTACGCAAAATAACTTTTTAAAGCAGAATTGCGTTCTATGCATAAATTAGAATGCGTATTAGAAATTAATTGTCACTTACATGGGTGAATCATCGCGTAATATTCTCAAAGGCGGTGAAATGGACCAGCGTGGTCGATTACAACATGTAAGTAGAGACTCTACAATACCTTAAACTTCATTACATTACATTTAACAGAAATTTACTTTAATTCTGTTTTTCCGAATAGGAGTTTGTAAAGTAGAGGAAAACCAGTTGAACAATTTTCTACATGATAAAAACTCATGATATTACAGAAATACGTTGCTGCGTAGATATACTCGTAGCATGACTGACATTATCTGCTCACTTTGGACGTGCAACGTTCGATCTGCTATCGAATACATCTAATGTGGAATTGTATTTCGTATTTTTACAAATTGTTATATTTGCTCCGCTTCGGGAAACTTCTTTTTTATTGTAACACAGGTTCTACGCTCCTTAATAAAATGAAGCATGCACTTCGTTCACGTTTAATTTTATACTTTACTCAGTTTCTGTAAAGTTTAATTTTACTGCGACTGCGATTGATGTCTGCCAGCATTTTAACCCGCAGTTGGTGTCCTATATGTCTGTGAGACCGGGTAGTTTAAAAAACACGAATATTTTACACCGTATATCGAATTGCATTGGGATTTTGAGCAGCTGCCTTATTGCACGCCGTCTACCACCAGTCTACCCCACGACAGCGACGCGGGCCCACTTTACTGAGTTTTGATGAAAACCCGGTCTGTGAGACCGGCGTCACCAACCAAGTAAGTCAAATGGTTGCTGTATATTTTTTATTTATGTTTCCAATGTCATAAGACTGACTAAGGTTGATTTTAACTAAATATTGTTGCTATATTTGTTAGCCTAAAAATATTGATAAAATATCGCTTAATTTTACTACATCCAAAGATATCGCTGTAATAATACTAATAAAATAGGTTTGATTCATGTTTATTCGTGTATTTCCACCGGTCACCACCGGTGTAAGTCAAATTCACGTCACCAATGGCGGGTTAAGCGCTTCGTGCTTCGAAGGGCTGGTAATGCCATCGATCCCGTTTGTTATTTATTATTAGGTAGTAATTGTAAAACCATGTCGAAGGCCTTTGGGTGGCATGAAAACTTCCAATACTTACTTAGGCTACTAGCTCCTCCACTAATTCGCAATGGAGTAGTGTGGTGGACTAAGCTCTAGGCCTCCTCAACGACAAGAAGAGACGCGTTCTCAGTACAGGGCAAATATTACATTGAAACATTATTTTACTGTGAATTCTATACACAGTTTTAGTACATCTCACGTTACCGAATCATAAACACTAGACAAGTAGGTCAAGCGATGTGTAAACAGGATGAGCAGCTGTTTAAATGCACTACTACGATAAACACTCGAATTCTGTTATATTTTATACGTACAGGTTACTGTTATGCATGTTCATCAAACACTTCATTTGGTAATGAAATGTAAATATGTCATGACGATTTTTTGAAGTACCTACCTACACTATATGAGTAACTATAGGTACACCTACGCTCACATACGCGCGTACAATTCGTGCAATGTACAAAACATTGCACGAATTATCACAGCTTTGACAGCTAGGAATACCTACCCCTAATGTATCAAAAACTTCGCATAATCACTTGCGAAGGTCCGTCGTACACTTGTGGGATTACGTATTAGCGCGAATGTGAGTGAGCGGCGTTAGATCGAGAAATAATAATTATCAACAATTTAATCCGTATTAAGATCTATGCAATATTATTTGTAATTCACATTGTAAGTGACGTTAACTAACCTTACTCTCCTACGTCTTTGATGCATTCTCTAACACATAAGACAAAAAAATATATGAACGTTATTACGTCGTTAAATTGACTGCATAGCATGAGAAGCATTGTTCAGAGGGTCGCATTTTTTCATTATATAGTATTGTGAAGCGGAATCAGATCTACGCTTCGTCTATTTGAGTTTGGACTCAGTCATGTTTGCACAGTCCGCGCAATCAGCGTGCCAGTGTTGCCACTAGTCGCAGTGATGCATATATAAACACGAGGTCTCGGTGAAATCATTTTGGTGTCAACTTTTAAAAGGATTTTTAGGGATTTTTCATTTATTTGAAAGCAGCTATAATAGTCTTCATATTTTTAAGTACCTGGATATTGCATTGGAATCCGTTTCAAAGAAAAAATAATGCTTTCCTTTTCAAAGTACCTAAGCTTAAATGTTGCAACTTCTTTTAGAGACTATCAGTTGGTTGGCAGGCGTTGGCACTTCCTTCGCTTTGGACGGTGAACTCTGACTTCAATACTGTGAACTAGGATTTGCTCGAAAAACCTTTAGGTGACATTGTGAAAAATCTAAGGAAATGAATAGCACTTGCTGGTGGCCTGATATTTTTTCTTTAGTAGGTATAATACAAATATAAATGATGTTTTTGTTGTAAGGGTACGTACAGATTGTGTAACATGTTATATAACTTCTGTTTTATAACACGTCCACACTATCTAACATTGTTGTCTAACAATGAAACATATAACAAGACACAATGTGTTTTTAATGACATTTATAAAACATGTTATATATGTAACTGTGTTTTATAACATGTTTTGTTATATAATCTGTACGCACTATAATGGTTGACCTACTACGTATTATCATAGTTCTGTACGAACTGACATCTACGAGTATTATACTTAAACATACAGGCTGTGGCGTAATGAATGGATAATACGGCACCTACCTACGTGTAGAGGGCATCATGCCGGTTCAGATAAATTAATGTTTTGTTCAGTAAAAGTCCTGCCGTTTCCGAGATATTCGACATTTTCAAAAAATTTAAAATTGTTTCACCCTTCGCCATTCTTTTTGGCGCCAGGACTACAAATTAAGACATTTTTTGTATCTGTTTTTTTGAATAGTATTCCTAGATAGATGTGCTATCGAAGGTCATCAATTATTTTTAAAACAAAAGCACAGATTCTTTTTAAATTAAGATTTAATAACAACATAACATTTTTTCATATTTCATTCTTGACTTTTACTCTGCCGTGGTTAAAAAAATGTATGGTGGCTTGAATGCCAATTTCAAAAAAAACTAGCCCATTTCACCCAGATTCTGAAATGGTATGTTACAGGGTATAATCCACCTTTAGATTTTAAATTATTTTCTTTTAAAACGACGTAGACCCCATTTTATGATACTACAACTTAATTCCAAAATTTGGTTTGTTACCTTAATAAGATTCAAAAATAGGTACCGTATAATCCATTCATTACGCCACACCCTATATTTTAATCGCATGCGTATTGGCTATACCTACGTCATTCTCTATCTGTCAAAATCTATAATCAACAACCGTGTTCTTAGCCTTCCCATAGCAACCTCTTAGAGCTCTTGTACATGGCACGTTTTTTTCACCGTACGGCGTGTTTGCCGTGCCGTAAAAAAAACGTGCTAGCGTGTACATGGCACGGCAAAGCTAACGGGCAAGACAACGGCCAGGTGCCGCTCACTTGGGATCATTTTTATTAACTAGATAGAAGTCAGTTAAAAACAGTGTAGCCAGCCGGTCACTAAACCGTGAAAATGTCCGGCGTCGTCGACACACTCACGAAGACTGCCATACAACACTGATAAAAATCACGCCGTGCGTAGACGCGGCACGCCGAGGGGGACGCACGGTGCATACGGCGGCGGCGCCGTGCCGTAATGCAGCCGCGACCGTCTACAAGCTCTCATAGTAATCCATACAACACTGACAACCGTGCCTACACACGGCGAATTTACCGTAGATTTTTACGCCGAAAAAACGTGTGTCTACAAGAGGCCTACGGTCCTCATACGGTATTACCTCATACGGTCTTCACCACAATAAATAACCTGTATCGCACAGTTCTGATATAAAGATTGTACCGGAGCCGAAAAGCACCAATAAACACTGTAAATTCCTGCAAAGTTCAATAAGTAACAAGATTTACCGAAACGTGATTTGTCGGATCGCTCGCAAATTAACGACTACAATCAATGTTTCCTGATTTTGTATTCTACTGGCGTCCAAGCAAGAGTTTGTTGATTTTTGCAAACAAGTTATCACATTCCTCATATTTTAAACATAAAAAGACGCACCACTTTACCAAGATTGTACCAAATTGTTATCTTTTTGAAGGGTAATTAATAATACCTACAGAACCTTACGAAACTTACTAAAAATTTTATTTAATATAATGCTAAGAATATTACAGTAAAGGAGGTTTTACAGTTGCTTATGATTATTCTAGTTCCTATTACTTGCTTACTGTTCCAGTTATTTTATCTATAGTATAGATTCTACTAATGTACCTACGACTAAAATCCCACTTCATGTTAAGCGGTTATTTTGGATTAAAGATCAATTAACTACAAGTTAAACTAAAATAAATCTACTTATAATGCCACCAACTTATCTGTTCAGTAGAAAAAAATGGAACTAAAAAAAGACAACGTCAATTTTGAAATATCATGTCCGCTGTCAATTTTTTGAAGTGCGAGTGCTCTATGTGTTTTAATTCAATTTTAATTGCAAAAAGTGATTAAAAATGCCTGAGCCTCTTAGAAGTCATTGCACGATTAGTTATTTTAAAAGTTTTAGATTTCATGAGGGAAGAAAATCGCCTGCTAACTCCGAAAATAACGTTTAAAAAAGTGGCAGAACGCTTCGCCGTTGCTACAGGTTAGTGTTGCTATTGCAAGTTAATTAATAGTCCTGTTAAATAATTCAGTTATTTTATGTTCCTCACTTATCTTTGCATAATCGATTAAATTGTCACTGAATATATTTGGTATCTAATTTTTTTATACTTCATATAATATTATGTCTTTGTTACAGGAGTTAGTGAACGATTTGTTTACAAGGTAATGAGTGAAAAGAAAAAAGCTGAAGAAATTTCTCTGGCGCATCGGCATCATTTTCCACAGGGATTTCTCGTGTGGAACCCCCTCAAATTCAGAGATCACCATGACAATTATTTTTATAAAATATATAAAAATATTAACAATTATAGTCAATAACAATGGATCTTTTATTTCTCTTGTCCTGAAATTTAAATTTTTATATGAAAAAGTAAAATTTGACTGTGTTGGCCTACGTAATTCTTTTATTTTTGGATGTTTCCGTTTTTTTAAGTTATGTGCGTTTTAAGCATTTAAATGTCACTTGCTATAACGGTAAAGGAAAACATTGCCAAACCGCACTTGTTCAGCATGGTGAACTATGGTCTTTACCTTCTCAATATGAGAAGAGACATGTGCTTAATAGTGGGCCCTGATGGATTGAGATAATGTTAACATCCTATGTTACTGCTGTCATTGCATGGTAGTTTAAGTTAGTAGCCACAGCCCAAATTGTGTGTCTATATTCGTCGGAAAGGCTTTGTCATCATTTACCATCAAATTATGTGCAACATCTGGTAAAAATCATAGGTCTCAAAGTTGTTGAGCTCCCTTGACAGTCGCCAAATTTTAATATATGGTAACATTGACGCTGCACTAGCGACATCCGTTTACTGAACAGATAAGTTGGTGGCACTATAAGTCAAACAATTTCAAATCAAATGTTGATTACCCAGCTAACAACTCCTAAACTATGTTTTATGAATTTTGCCAAAACGAGAATTACGAAAAGAGAATACGAGATATGCGGCGCAGGTGGGCATGTAGGTATGTATATGGCCGGAAAGATATCTCGAGTTCTCCACATAAATTCTCTAGCATGTTACCTAGAACAGGATTAAGCTTACTACTACATGCATGTTTCTTTAGATACTTACTAAAATAGGGATTTTGGAAATACCTACGGTCGATGTAGTATATCTATAGCTAGCGAGCTATCGATGGCTACCGAGTCTGCTAATTTATATTAATAATTTGTCAAACTATTCAATTGAGCAGCAATATTGTAGCATTCATTTAAAAAATATCAAAATAGGGGCCCTGTAGAACTTCAAGTGTAGTTGCAAAATTACTATAATTTACAAACCGAGTAGGTAGTGCAGTCTGAACGAAGATACATAATTATGAACATACACTTTTCCTTTTTTAACCGACTTCAAAAAAGAAGGAGGTTCTCAATTCGACCGTATATATGCTTTTTTATGTTTGTTCAGCGATTTTTTCGTCGTTTATGGGCCGATTTTGATAATTCTTTTTTTGTTGTAAAGTAGATATGCGCAGTGGGGTCCTTTTGAAAGGATCATCAGGATCTGATGATGGCATCTCGGAGAAATCGAGGACAACTTTCGAAAATTGTATGGAAGACTAGTGTGTTTGTTCATGTTATCATAAATACATTAAAGCGCTACCATTTCAAGAAGGTCTGGAGTCGATCTGATGAAGCCGAAAGACAGTCGTGGGAACTCCTCAACGATTTACTGCAGTTATCTAGTGTTTGGACTTGATTAATTTGTTGTGACGAGAACTTTACACATACATGTTGAATTGAGCGCCATCTGGCGAGTAATTTTTGAGTTATCTCTACTTATCAAGGTTGAAGTCGGTTATTTTTTTTGTAAAAAGCAATTATACAGTAAAATCTCATTTGTTCATTATTCATTATTAATGTAAACAATCATCAAACGAGCAAACTACTTAATACAATAGTACGTGATAAGTAATTGTGCGGCAAGGTCAGAAGAAATGTAAGCAGTAGGTAGTTAGACAGGATGGTAACATTTTCTGCGGCTACCCAACCGACGAACCCAGGACCCTTCATCAGGAGGGACTATACGCAAGCGACACGTCTTTTATTCAGGGGGGAGAAATGAGATACTGTACGGAGATTGGTTAACATAATTATTTGAATCAATTCGCATGTAGATTAATAAATACACTAATAAATCAATTTTATTAACATTTCATTTAGGTATATGCAAATACTAGTAAATCCGCCCTCGCTTCGCTTCGGGAAACCAGTCCCTTCAAAAATCTCTATAAATTTTAACAAATTATGTTATTCCGATGTCTAAGCTATATAACTGCAAAGTTTCATGAAAATCCGTTCAGTAGTTTTTGCGTGAAAGAGCAACAAACACACACACATACATCCTTACAAACTTTCGCATTTATAATATTAGTGCAAATATACTTATGAAACACATTTAAGTATTTTACGTATTTTGACGCAGGAATGGATGGAGCCTCTTACCATTCTCAAGAAATACTCTCACAAAATATTGCAGGAGACTGTTTAGGATTTAGAAATCTCACATATCCCAGTGACAACAACGGAATTTGTTTTAAAGATTTCCTCCGATAGAAAAGAAAAACTAGTTCAAAATATTTAACCCCCAATCACCAACTCCAGTGAATTGAGTGCCTCGGTTCGAGAATAGCGAGAAGTTTTCTGACTGGTCTCAAGTGAAATCCACTTGTTTATTTGGAATACTGAGCTCTACTTTCGTGTAAAATGTCGAAAGGATTTCTATGGAACCCTGCATTTTTCTACCTGAAATACCTGAAGCATATCCCCATAAAGCACTTTAAAATGTTTCGATTTACCATTTCACTTTCAGTATTAACTAAGTAAATATTTATTTACCTAATACAGAAAGCACATAATAATATATAGTGGAGTATAGCTATCTATCTCTTAAATTCAAAAAATTTGTGAAATCGATTCGTGAATAATATCCAACAAGAGATTAAGCATTATATTAGCATTATATTAGCTCCAAAAGAAATTTTTAAGATTTTTATATTTCCGTACGTATGGATACCATGTTGGGTATCCTTACATTTATCCAAGCCTTTTTGTTATGGGGATCTTAGGTTACAATTCTTTAGAGTATCGGCGTAATTTATTTTTAATTGAATATTTTGTGCAACTGATTAGGGGAAACATTAACAACCCGTCAGTGCTAGAACTTATTTCGTTGAATGTCCCTGACAATTAAGTTCAAGTTAGACGCCGGCCTCATAAGCTGTTTGTAGTACCAAAGTGTAGATTAGTCCTTGCAAAGAAGTCACCTCTGATGCGGGCGCTCACTTTACTCAATGGCTTAGTGGCATGGGATCCATCCGTTGACATAGTTTGTTCACCTGTTGCCGATCTTATTGGCGCGGCAGGAAACTACATAGCAAAGCTTTAAAAACGCATTGGTTAATTAACTGTCATGTTTTTGTAAGCAAATTTTTGTATAAATAAATAAATAAGGTAAAGGGCCACAACTTCGTGCTAGTACATTACTTCGTTAGTTTTGCTTCAGGCGCAAAAAATAAGCTACGTACATAACATACATTAAAATTATACATCAGAATAAAATATCTATCTCCTAACCGGTCTAAAAAACAAAGTTCCAACATTCTACCTACTAAACTCAATGAAATAAAACGCTTGGAAGTCTCATCGGCCACAAACGTCGGTGAGAGGTGAATATGCTTCCCTATACCGTAAGGCAGGCGCTCAAAGTTCTTAAGCTCATAGAGAAGAAACGGTAAGTCCATTCAAATAAAAACTTAAACAGTGCTTTTATATGTCCCTTAACAATTGATTTGACTCATGAAAAAGTTCCATGCAGCTTGAAATGCTTTTAAAATAGCAATAAACCGACTGACGAAATAGCGGTCATTTTATATTTCGGGTGTCTCCTATTTCGTGACATTCACGAATTAGGGGTTTTATAGATACATTTTCGTTGTTCGTGTTCATATATTATAATTGAAAAAATTGAAATATAAATGAAAAAAACGAATAAGGTATTTAATTTCAGTACTTGTGAGCTAAATTCGGTATATGTTTTGTTTACTAGGAAATCCATAATACGAGCTTAAAGATGACCCAATTCTACAATTTTGAACTAAATTCGCATAGGTACTAGCAGCATAATTTCGTTTGTTATTCGATTTGTTTTGTCAATATTCGTATATTTTATTATATAAATAGTGTACTGAATAGTCAATTTATATAATCTAGAAAGAATCTCATTACTTGAGTGTGGTAATTTCGAAAAATCAATAACACGAAACAAAGGACTTATCTTTTGTTCCTTGTCCGTTAGTTCGTTACAAATAATTTTAAAGTAGTTCCAGTCACTTTAGCATAATATTTTTTTTATTTAATCATCACTTTAACAATTTATAAACAATTTGGTATTGATTAGCAATAGGAAACCACAGAGGTTTATATATGATCTCATATCATTAATTTATATAATATGAGATGCTATCATTAAACAACCTCGGATGAAAAATACCTAAAAAGCTGATTTTTCGTATAGGTGTTTTTGTATAGATATAAATTTTGGCAGTCATGTTAGATCTCGGAAGTCTTATAAAAGACTCACAGGACCTAATAGTAACTCAACATCAAATGTGAAAAAGTCTGCTTTTGCGATTATATTGGTTTCTTTTTTGTAGAAATAAGGTAGCAATCGAGCAGGCAGCACCACCTACCTATACTTCTATACTAATAATATAAAGTGGAAGAGTTTGTTTGTTTGAACGCGCTAATCTCAGGAACAACTGTTCTGAAAAATTCTTTTTGTTTTGAATAGTCCAATTATTGAGGAAGGCTATAGGATATATAACATCACGCCACTACCGAAAGGAGCGGAGCAACAAGTTTCCCGAAGCGAGGGAGTCTACTTAATAATATTTTCTAAGCGTGATGTTATTATAGCCTTCCTCAATCAATACACTATTCAACACAAAAATATTTTTTGCATTCGAACCATACTATTACTTTTTACTATTTACTATATTACTATAATAATATAAAGTGGAAGAGTTTGTTTGTTTGAACGCGCTAATCTCAGGAACAACTGGTCCAATTTAAAAAAAATCTTTTTGTTTTGAATAGTCCAATTATTGAGGAAGGCTATAGGATATATAACATCACGCCACTACCGAAAGGAGCGGAGCAACAAGTTTCCCGAAGCGAGGGAGTCTACTTAATAATATTTTCTAAGCGTGATGTTATTATAGCCTTCCTCAATCAATACACTATTCAACACAAAAATATTTTTTGAATTCGAACCAAGTACTTCTTGACATTACCTAGCGCATTAAAACAACCCTTCCCCTTTATATTATTACAAGCGGATGTCGTCCTGCAACATACATAATATATTATATTAAGTAGACGCCCTCGTTTCGCTTTTGGAGACTTGTTTCTCCGCTCCTTTTGGCCTTAGCATAATGTTATGTAAGTAATAACCTTCCTCAAAACAAAAAGAATATTTCACATCGGACCAGTAGTTCCTGAGATTAGCGTGTTCAAACGAACGAACAAACAAACTCTTACGCTATATATTATTAGTATAGATATAGTATAGACATTAATTATCAAAGTATAGTATTTTAATATATATATTTCTAGAAATTACCAAAAAAACTTTAACAAACGTTGTCACGAAATAGGGGACACGAATTCACGAACTTAGGAACAGAGCCAAATTTTGTCACGAAATAGGGTTCAAACAAGGGGTCCACAAATAAATTAATAAAATTTTTAATTCTAACTAAAACTGCATAATTCATACCTTAAATTACTAACAAAAGACCATATTTATTACACAAAAACTTTCAGACTGATATCTTATGTAGTAAAATTTAAAAAAAATCTTAAAGTCGGCGGAGGCTTAACATACCGAAATATGGGACACTTACCTTAAATATTCGATCAAATGTAGGGGAGCTCTTATAAAGGAATCAGCTGTCAGTATTTTATATCTTCAATGAATTTAATATTAGTATATAGATGCCTCTTCAGACCCAAGGATTTATAGATTCCCCGAATGTTGGAGATGATGGTAATTCAGTTAGAGATACACCTAAGCCATAAATAAAGTTTACGTAGACTACACAAGCAACCTAAATTAGGAATAGCAAAATCCTCAATTTAGTAACTTACGGATTCGCTTAAATTTCGTGGCGGTTTGCAGCGTCTAAATCTGAATTGGAGCGGCTATTTTACAGCAGTTTTCGGTAACTTATAAATAATTGTGACATTTCTCCAGATAGTGTCACACAAGTTTTAATACCAACCAAACTCCTAAATTACACCTAATGATAATGGCTTGAACGCATTAGGTAATAGTCTACTACTGAGAATGGGTCTTTCCTCATCGTTAAAGAGACCTAAAGCATACTAGACCTCGCTGCTTCATTGTGTATTGGAGGAGGTGTAAGTGGTAAACCCAGGTATCGGATGTTTATATTTAATCCCCTGACATGACTTAACTATTGCTTATTTAATGATAACAACCTAGACCAACAGCTTCATACTCTGCGAAACACAAAACCTTCGAAGAAGCGGTTATGATGATATTTTATGTGTTAATTTTAAATTTAAAAAACCCTGATTAAGAAGATTCTCTAATGATCATCGTACTCCCGAACAAACCCTGGCCATAATTTATAGGTAATAACTGAATTTTAGGCCAATAAAACAATTTTATGACAAAAGCTGTCTTACATCATTTTTGAAAAGAGCTGATATTCTGCAAACTTCTGAACCGATTTCTATTAAACATAGTAGACCGAAAGGTTTTCGATGAAATAAAAAACACTCAAATCGGTTCATTCATTCAGGAGCTACGCTGCCACAGACAGACACACAGACATACAGGTATACTGACAGACAGGTCAAACTTCTAACACCCCTGTTTTTAGTATGTGAATCATGGTCTAATACGTGGAATATTAATGTTCTTATCATCGACTTAAGTATAACTAATATGCCAAACCTTAACATCCAAACACAAAGGACAAATTCATGACAAATTACCCGTAACGCAGGTACAAACGCTACTAACATACTAAAGTACGATGAAGCGAAATAGAATGGGGACACATTTGAAAAATGACTATCACTACTCGCTGTTAAAAGCCCACTCTGCGAGCTCTTTTTGTCCATCTCACCCAGTTTAAATGTCTACTGCATCAGAAAAACACTATCTCAAATTAAAATTTATTAAATTACAGCCCCGAGCTCTTACCTTAAATTACCAGTGTCATTTAATTGGTATTATCTAAAAGAAATAAATTGGAGCATTTTTAATTATTCAAATATTTCATCTAGTTTCATGTTTTCTCATTATTAAAATTTCCATTAAAACTGATGGCTGTTGGGATGCTTCACTTTTTATTCAGTTAATGTCGTTTTCTTTGTTTAACAGTCGACAAAAACAGAGTCTATAGGTATAATGTATGTATGTTTTTGGAGTTTACTCCTTAAGAAACGATTTGAGTTATAAGGCCCGGTACGGGAATTTTATGAGGAGTAAAATCAAGTGTTAACAAAAGTTGAGGCGTTATGTAGAAAGAGACAAACATATAAATCTGTAGGATTGAACGTGTAAAAGAATGAGATGGAATACATTACACAGCGTATCTCATTCTCGGGGTCTCCTCTTTGCGCGATACTTCGTAGTCTCACTGTATAGTTGTACTGTGCGTATGTTTGTACGTGTGTGTTGCGCGCCTGCGTATTACGAAGTTCTGCCACAACTTGTATACTGCTGCCGAGTACAGGGTATGTATGCTGTATAATAAATGCATATAGTAGCATTTATTATTATTATTTATTTGGTCGTTGGTTAATAGGGTGCACGGCAGTGTTCAAGCCAAGTTTATATGAAATACAATTGATAAAAAATATACATATTTCAAATTCGAATATTAGCTTCATTAGAGACACGGTAGTGTCTAAGCCAAGTTCCACAAAAAATACCCCTTTTGTTTTGTTCATTAAAATTATTTGTTTCCTATTTCTTATAATACTTGGTGCACGGCAGTGCACCTCGCCAAGTTCGAAATTTTAAATAAAGTTTTATTTCGTTTATTATTATTTATTTGGTCGTTGGTTAATAGGGTGCACGGCAGTGTTCAAGCCAAGTTTATATGAAATACAATTGATAAAAAAAATATATACATATTTCAAATTCGAATATTAGCTTCATTAGAGACACGGTAGTGTCTAAGCCAAGTTCCACAAAAAATACCCCTTTTGTTTTGTTCATTAAAATTATTTTTTCGTTTCCTATTTCTTATAATACTTGGTGCACGGCAGTGCACCTCGCCAAGTTCGAAATTTTAAATAAAGTTTTATTTATATTATTTTGTAACATACTTTATGTAATACGCTTTATTGAAGTAATATAAATAATCCGAATAATTACAGATATATGTTTGTTTCTCTTATAATTTTAGCAGATGCGTTCATTTACCCTTTTTTTCTATTCGATATATATCATAATTATCGTTCGTAAGGAGTAAACTCCAATCGTGCGTCGTAGCTGACACACGCTTTTTTTTCTATGAGTATATAAAAAAATAATATATAGTTTCGTTCGAATGATTTTCAATGTGTTTGTTTGTATTTTTGTATACGTGTGTAATTGCACAAAAATTACTATTAAATAAATAACGATAGTTTCTGCTAATATATTAAATAATTACTCTTTAGTAATGTACCTAGTTGTAATATAATTTGTATTGTTCTTTGTTTGTTTGTTAACCACAGATCATTATGAAGAAATCAAACAAACCAAGGCGCATAGCGTTTTGTTTCAGGTAATACGAAAATATCAAAAAAACGAAAAATTAAGAAATAAAATGCGAAAAATTTCTTAACACATAGGTACCTCCATTTAACACAGCAGTATTATTACGACAAACTAAGTGATAAATTGGGTAGAGTGAAAAGAAAAAATATTAGACAGGGAAAAAGTAGATTGAAAAGAAAATGAGCAATCTTAAAAGTAAGGTAATGAAGCATCCTTACCTAACATTTTAAACGTTTTAATATTATGCGCTTTAAAAATAATATTTTAAGATCATACATTTTATGAAGCTACTGCAATTTATTGTAACATTACCATTAAAGCCTAACTTATTTTTATCACTGCATCACCAAAAGGTTAACAAACTTTATAACAAAATGATTCGTGAAACAAACAATCAAACCAAAAGCCATACCACTTAGAAATATTAAACCTTAGGGCAAGAAAAAAGACGTACAAAAACAAGGAACTAATCTTAACTATGACATACCTAGTAGATAATGTTATAAATGTATTCATAGCACAATAATATAGGTACAAGCCTCGTATCAAAATACCGTGCAATGATTATAGTGGTTGATTGATAAATTATTTGCTTTAATTTCTGATACGTGTGTTCAGAGATATTCAGATATAATTATAATATGTGTGTTAATTTATTCATTATGATTTTCAATGTTTCAGTTTGCCAATTACTTTTGAACAAAGGACGTGGTTTGTTTTTCTAGGCGAGCTACGTTCACGTTCAATGTTGAAATTACAAAAACGATTTGTGAAACGGTAAACTCCAAAGGATTAAAATTTCATGTCGTATCTCCGAACAAATAAAATACCTGGTCTGTAAGCGGATGTATTTTTTTCCTTTATAATTCCGGAAGCATAATGTTTTATTCAATAAAAACCAACGCCAGCCAAAATTCGGTCATGGATCAGTTTAGGGTTCCACAGTAAATATGAAAGTGTTAACTAATTACTATTGAAAGGGAGAAATCAATTAATGGCCCGTTAAAGGGCGCGAGTCTTTCCTGACTTTCCGAGACTGAGGAGGTATAAAGTAGAAGAACTAAAGAAAGAAGTAAGGAAGTAAAGTAGAAGGCTATGCATTTAACCTATCTATCTATTTGCTATAGAAATATGTAGTACCAGCGCCAAAAATATTATAATTCATTCTTATTAAGTACTAACATTAAGTCACTATTTGTTTGTAACACTGGGAACCAGGTCTTATTTGGGTCTGGTTTTCAATAAGATCTATATTTGAAAATACCCGTGTCGTGATCGTTCATTCTGGCCAAAGGTCCCATTTGTACATACATATGGGTGTTCAGTGTGTTCAGTTTAATATTTAGTTGCACTTTTATCTATTTCCTCATAATTTCCTCGTATGAATAGGTAATAGATAGGTACTGTTAAAATCATAATAAATCCAATTATTCTGCATTTTATTTCATAACTAGCTTTTGCCAGCGGCTTCGCCCGCGTGAATTTCGTTTAAACTTCACCGCTTTATTTCACCCACTTAAGTGTCATAAACGTAAGAGTAGATAAAATATAGGTATACTTAATCAGAAAGCTTCGAACTGCTAAGCTATCGGGAGTTACACGTGTTATTGTGAGTCAACCATAAAAGATAGACATATGCTGTCGTGGAATATTTTTTATATAATTTTAAGGAGAACATTTCCGTCATACATGATTTCTGTGTAGCTTTAACCATTAAGGTTGCACACGCGACGGAAGCTTAAAAAATGGAGTAACTTCTCCCGTTTCCCCAACATTTCCCTTCACTGCTCTGCTCCTATTGATTGTAGCGTGATGAAAAGTATACTATAACCAGCGCGGGAGTATGAAAAATAATTGTACCAAGTTTCGTTAAAATCCGTCGAGTAGTTTTTGTTTCTATAACGGTTATACATCAGACAGACAGACAGACAGACAGACAAAAATTTTACTGATTGCATTTTTGGCATCAGTATCGATCCCTAATCACCCCCTGATAGTTATTTTGGAAATATATTTAATGTACAGAATTGACCTCTCTACAGATTTATTATAAGTATTATTATTATTATAAGTATAGATAGAAGAAGATTTTCGGTAATTTTGCCTCGCATCGCACGGGATTTCATTAACTTTCAATGTAAATATTAAAATAGATTTTTTTACCAACTGATTGAAATATAGTATATAACAAAGTCGTCTTAATTGTTTTTATTAAGGTTCCGTTCCCACAGGGTAAAAACCCTATGTCTTTATATCCGTTACAGAGCTCTATCTTTGGAACATAAACACCTGAAATTTTCACGAGTGTTGTTGAAGCCGCTACTACAGGTAATATAAAAAGTAACATTAATAGAAACGTAAAAACCTTAAAAAATAGGTTTTTTTTATATTTTATCTTCATGCGGATCTGACTGGCATTTCAATAGTTTAGCAATATAGCAACAGGCTTCACCAATTTTTTAAAGTAAACCTACATGTATATTGCTCGCCCCCGGAGTAACTAAACTAGCGCTAATTATCCTTTCCGCAGCTAAAAGAAGCAATTTTCTAGAAACATAAAACGTTTCACCGAAACGTTACACAGCAAGAGAAAAATTTGCATCTAAATTGGTTTAGCTATTTCATGGCAAAGTCGGAACAGACACATGCACAAATAAAATAACAAACTCTTCCGCGGGCTTACATCTCTCGCTATGTACGATAATATTATTTGTGCGTGCTCTCTTACAATGACAATTACATACCTGCAGTTCAAGTGAACAATCGTCAGTTTCACACAAAAGTTTAACGTAAAATGTTTTGAATCAGTCTTCGGGTTGTTACACAGCCTTCTTCGACTGTTTTAAAACTTTAAACGTCAAAATTTACATATGGCATAATGTTTTACAAAGTTTTTACAAATTATTGACGTTTATGCTAATTTAAACATAATAAACGTCGAGATGCAGTATTCTGAAATCGTTATTAGTGCCTACTTAAAATTAAAACTGTTCAAAAAGATTATATCTAACTCTACATCCATACCAAACTTTATTAATATCGATTCATAGATTAATCGTGAAAACATCATAGATTCATAGGGTTAAGTAGGTACCTAGGTATGCAAACTAATCATTTGACAGAATTAATAAATTGTCGAATTTAGGCGCAGAGCGGGTTTTTTAGTACAAATAAATAGTGAAAAAACATTCTGCCTGATGCCTTGTCAAACGATACCAGTGTATGTCGCTGACGTTTACCGTGTCCTACGAAATTGCACCTTTACGTTTACAAGTATATAGTTCCTATGCCCAAAATATTTGGCATTTTAATGTTTCTGTTATGTGCTAAATATTTAAACCATCTCTATTTTTATAGAACTACAATGAATGCGGAAGGGTGGTGCTGCATGCTCGTTTGCTATCTTAATTCCATAAAAAAACCTTATTTGAAAACTCTTAAACATCCTATATCAACTTATACCCTATTTCGCACCATAAGATTCCGTTTCCGGGTTAAAATGTTTGAGTAATGAACTAGTTTACCTAAATATACCAAGTTACCTTTATATTATAATTACTATATAAAATATATGTATATTGGTTCTGAGAACGATTGAAGAGTCGGTCCCGATTGTTATCACTAGCTAACAGTCTTTAAGCCATGTCGGAGGCATCATTGGGGCGTAATTAAAATAAACGTCTCGTACTTGCGCTGGCCACGAACCCCATCAGAAATGTGCAATGGAGCAGTGTGATGAAGCATGATCTACGCCTTGTCAGTTATGAAGATACCAGGGATAGAAAAATGCCCTGGTTGTGGGCTATCAATAAGTTGAAAGCACTGTAATGTACTACTCCGACTACTCGGCGTATCTTAAAAAAAAAGACGTGTGGCACTCGGAGACTGCCGCGGTAAAGCTATTGCATAGCATTATATATAAATTTATTTATTTAGTTCCCATATTATAAAATTAACAAAACAAAAAATAATACTGCATTTGTGATAATAAAAAATTATCACAAATTGCGTGTAGGTACATCTTAATTCCATAAAAAAAAAAGGTACTTATGTACGCGCGTAAGAAGTTATACTTCTTTGGCATCATTAAATAATAAATATTCAACGTTAATAATTTCATAATATTTAGTATTAATTAAACTAAAAAAATTGGTTGTCTGTAAAGTCGGTTTACTGACGATAGTTGAACGTGACAACGTCTTAAGAAAATACTGATGGAATGGTAGCATAATCACTAATAGTCATCCTAAACTATCTTTGAATACTTAGTTATAATTTATTTACTGTTATATTGCAGTTAAAAACCTTTATTAAATATTTTACCAAAAAGACTAGTCGTTGCATACCGTATAACGAAACATTAATCTTTAGCTAGTCTGTGCATATTATGTCATGTCAATGTGCCACAAACAAGTCAAAACAAACCTGGCTGGTTATAAATACAATACAATACAATACAATACTCTTTATTGTACACCAGATCAAGAAAATAACAGACATTGACATTTACATTGAAGTTGTACAAAGGCGGTCTTATCGCTTAAGAGCGATCTCTTCCAGACAACCAGGGGTTGAGAAGTTGTGATTTAAGGTAGGAACATTTTAAAAGGCCTGTACTAATATGTACTGTGTGTACTAATATGACATTTTGAGAAAGAAAGTATTGAGACATAGAAAGTAAGAAAAAGAAAAGAAAGAAAGAGAAAGTCGATAGCAATGATTATGGAGAGGATAGAGAGAACGTGGATGGTACGTGAGTAGGAATAGGGGTAAAAGTATAATCAAAGTTGTGAGTAATAGGAGATTACCTTGGTTTTAAAGGAACATAGGGATTTGGCTTGACGGATGGTAACAGGTAGAGAGTTCCAGAGGCGTGTGGCAGTAACTGTAAACGAATTATGGAAAAAAGTGGTAGAATGCATCGGCGTGCTAATAGCTAGATTATTAGAAGAACGGAGGCAGCGGTCATGGTTCAGATGCCGGAATTCAAAATTTTGTTTAAGGTAAGTGGGGTAATTTGGATTAAATAATATGCTATAGAGAAGAAACAGAATGTGAGCATTACGGCGAAGACGGATTGGGAGCCACTTGAGCTTGTTGCGATACTCAGAGATATGATCATATTTCCGCAGACCAAATATGAATCGTATGCATAAATTTTGAAGGCGCTCGAGTTTATTTAGTTGCTCCTCAGTGACGTCCAGGTAGCACACATCGGCGTAGTCAAGGATGGGTAGAAGAAGAGACTGTGCGAGCAGAATTTTAGTTGGAATAGGTAAAAAGTTTTTAAACCGCCTAAGAGATCCCACAGCAGCAAATAGTTTTTTGCTAACTTCGGTAATTTGTGGAGCCCATGACAAATGTTGGTCTAGGTATATTCCAAGGTTTTTGACCTTCGTGGCATATGGTATGGTAGAGTTTCCCAGTGTGATTGACGGCAATTGTAACCAGTCGATTTTAGCAATCAACCGTGAACTACCAATTATAATTGCTTGGGTTTTATCTGGATTTAGCTTGAGGCCAAAACTTATGCTCCAGTTGTAAATACTATTAAGGTCAGCGTTAGTTGATGCAATCGCAAGTGGCAAGTCGGTAAGAGACGCTTGATGGTAAATTTGTACATCATCAGCGTACAGATGGTAAAGAGAAGAAATATGGAGGCTTATAGAACTTATGAAGATAGAAAACAGGAGAGGAGACAACACGCCACCTTGAGGAACGCCGGCACAAGTGTCCGTCCACGAGGAAAATAGGTCCTGGACCTGTACACGTTGACGGCGTCCGCACAAATAACTACGAAACCAATCAATTGCAGACGGAGATATGTTGAGGGAGCGGAGGACACCTAGGAGGAGGTCAAAGTCAACGGTGTTAAACGCATTGCTGAAGTCAAGCAAAGTCAACACCGTGAGCTTTTGACTATCCATTCCTCGACGTATGTCATCAGTAATGTTTAAGAGAGCAGTAGTCGTACTATGACCAGGGCGGAAACCAGATTGCAATGGATTAAGGAGACTGTGACTGAACATAAAGGAGCTAAGCTGGTGATGAACTAGTCGTTCGAGGACTTTGGATAGGAATGGGAGAATAGAAATTGGTCTGAATTGATAATTAATAAATATAATTGATATAATTGAAATAATTTCGATAAAAAGCAAAAGAGACGTCAGAGTTACATTGACAAAGGCCAATGAGTGGTTTAGCAATGGGTTTAGCCGGCAACTTCATACTGTTGCGCGCGCATCGTAAAATTTCACGCGCCTAACTTCATACTGTTAATTTTTGGTGTTACAGATGCGCGCGCATCGTAAAATTTCCATTTCCATAACGCGCCTAAAGAAGTATAACTTCAATAATAAAATGAATGTATATAGAGTACTAACTCATTTTCTTTCACAATTTTTTCGTGACTTTCTTCATTAATAAATGCACTTTGTTTATTTATATTTAAAACACTTTGTACACAAATTATACGAGTACAGATATTCACTGTTTTACAGTGGGCCAAGAAAGTGGTGTACCAGTTTTCATTTAGTTGCCTAGTTATCAAAAGTTACATCAAAGTTCATAGGCAATATCACTGAAAGAGACGCATAATAATGACGTAAGCCTAATTGTTAAGAATACGTACATCATAACGTCACATTATAGGTGCAAGACATTTTAATCTTTATTAGAAACGGATAATGCATTAATTTGTGCAAAGAAGATTTAAATATTCTAAACAAAAGCATAAGAACTATTTCAGTTGACAAAATAATTCTTTTTAAAAAGAAAATTGACATTTGACATTTAAGTCCTACAACGATCTTTTGGCGCGTGAATGACGTGTGGGTGACAGAGACAGTGCCTTACAGTTTGCCTTGCCTGTATGGCACTGTCTCTATCACCCTCAAGTCATTATAGTGTCATTATTTTATGTCTATATGTCTATGTTATTTTGCATGTTTTAAATCTAAATAAGCGATAATTCGACTATTATGAATACATGTTGTCGATTCCAACGCCTTATTTAATCCAGATCTACATGTAATTATTCTTAAAATACCGAACCGACGGGGCGAAAATCAAATGTTTGACAGGTAAGATTTGTATGGGAAATTAAAATTTTCATTTTTAGTATTTTCCTCGCAATTTTTCCATATTTTCTCATCGCTGCAACCTTCCCTGAACTTCCACGAATATTTCAAGACTAAAATTAGCCAAATCGGTTTAGCCGTTATAAAGTAAAAGTTAGTTAACTCAGTTAAAAGATCTGGTATTTATCGATAGATGTCACGAGTGTGAGTGAGAGAGAGAGAGTGTGTGAGAGACTTAGAGAGATGTGTTAGGTGTTTTCGTTACGAAATTTCTCAATTCGGTCCCCACGCCCAAGGCCCGCGATAAAAGCTATGCAATAGCTTAAAAACATTGTACAAGGTAGGTAGTTACGTACACATTGAAATATTTGAAGTTATTTTACCAGCTATCTTATTTACAGAATGTGCATGTAGATGCACAAAAAGACAAGCAGGTTAAGTAAATGCTAATACAGATTTATCTCGCGAAGAATAGCGAAGGAAATGTTCTTCATGCGGTAAGTTCATTATCTCGACATGTCTACGACAGGCACGTAGCACGCTGTCGCGAAGAAAACGGACGTTTAATATTAGCGGAGCTTCATCCCATGCAAACAAGGTACAAAATTATAGATAACTGAAAGCTATATAAGCTTCCATATACAGGGTGTCCGGCTTCGGTCTGTACAAACTTATAGGGCGTGTAGTATGAGTTATTTTATGAATAAAATTCTTCTACATACTAGGTCTAAACCCGACTCCCCTCGATCTACAGCCATTTTAATTTTTTAATAAATTTTTTTGGACCATGCACATACATTTAATTTATTATTTTAATATGTAGAAGCCAGTTTTTAAATTATTTTAGCTGTTAAATCGATGCTCCCTACCAGTGAGTAAAAATTAATTTAGTTTCGAAGAAGATTGGACCTAAACTTTTTAAGTTACAGTAGATACTTTTACTGTGCATGGTCCAAAATTTTTTATTAAAAAATTAAAATGGCTGTAGATCGAGGGGAGTCGGGTTTAGACCTAGTATGTAGAAGAATTTTATTCACAAAATAACTCATACTACACGCCCTATAAGTTTGTACAGATCGAAACCAGACACCCTGTATATTTCATAGCCTAAGCAGGCAAACAGCCTAAACATAGCCTAAGCAGGTAGCGGTGATAGCCTAGTAGTTAAGAGCCTTCTATACGGAGGGTCCAGGTTCGAATCCCAGGGCACGCACCTCTGACTTTTCGGAGTTATGTGCGTTTTAAGCATTTAAATGTCACTTGCTACAAACGGTGAAGGAAAACATCGTGAGGAAACCTGCATGCCAGAGAGTTCGCAAAAACTCAAAGGTGTGTGAAGTCTGCCAATCCGCACTTGGCCAGCGTGGTGGACTATGGCCTTAACCTTCTCATTCTGAGAAGAGACCCGTGCTCAATAGTGGGCCATGATGGGTTGAGAAGAAGAAGAAGCAGGCAAAAAAGCACACGACTCGCCTGATAGTAAGTGATCACCGTCACCTATGGACCTATGGATATTTTCAACACTAGGTCAACATCAACGCGCAAAAAAGAAGCAATGGCTCCGCTTCATAGCGCTGTGGGATGCCAAGACATCTAATTCGTTCCACAATTTACACGTACTTTGCAGGAAATGTATGGCTATCTATAGTTTTACAGCCTGAAAGGTTGACGAAATAGTAGACGAGCCAGCTGATAGTAGTAAATAGTCATAGTCGCGTATGGACATAAGCGTCGCCAGGGGTGTCGCTTATTCTTTGGAAGAGCCCCATGTAGAGCCTCAGAATGAAATTCTTTCCACAGTTTGCTTGTATGTAGCAAAAAAGATCTTAGTTTAATGAAAGTAGCGATTTGGCATTTTCACACTTTCATTATATCGATACAAAATGTGAAATTGACTCTACCTGTCTGTCTGCTACGTTTTCACTGAATCCATTTAGATGATATTTTATATGGTAATAATTTGAGATCCGAAGATTCCTGAAGAACCTGAAAAAGTGGTAGGGATACAATATCTACTTATTATTATTTTTCAGAACAGTTTGCGATAAAAATTGGAACATGGGTCGGCCATGACCGGAAGCGGGATATAGGTAAGTACCTACTATTTCTGGTGATACGTTCTTGAGGGATAATTTTAACGGTGTTGTGTCGTATTCCGTGTCTCATGCAGATGGTGTAAAAACTTTTATAATAAACCTAACCTACCTACCTACTTCTGTAAGCCATCGCTGTGGAACATGCACCCGTAATTTCCAATAATTTATGGCAATGTACAAATTTTATTTTTGCTATATTTTCTCCATTAAGAGGACAAATATTTTGGATGTTCTGTAAATTATTATATTCATTTATTGCAGTATAATGTACACAAAAGCTGTCAAAACATAAATTACTAACCTTTTACAGAATTTCCATGCTATTCTATAGGTAACTGGTATCCCCCGGGAGCACATCGTTTTTCCCAATACATTGGAAATTGTATTACATTCTACAACAAATATTTTTAAAATAAAAAAAATTTAAATTACTTAAATAAGAAAAATAATTAATTTAAATAATAAAATCCATTAATCTTAAATAGTGGCTCGTTAGATGCTTCGGCTTTAACTCCTTAACGGTCCACTACTGAAACTTAAGTTAAGTTTCGTTAAGTTTCCACTTTCCACTTTTACACTAGAAACACATAAGTATAGAAATGATTTTTTATATTATTTTATGTAACTTCGTAGATTTCTCGTTGCTATTTTAACTCAATATTGTCTAATTGATTAAAAATAAATGCAGAACATCGGAAACATTTTACAAACTGTCTTTGTCTAGTGGGAAAGCTGATTGCGCCGACTAAGTAAACGCAGTTGAGTACAAACTCAAACAGAATAACCGTAACGGGACCGCTCCCCGTTTTATATATTTTTTCTGCTGTAAGCAGGCAAAAGAACAGATGGGTCACTGGTAATTCATATTACCTGAAATGCTGATAATATAGAAAGAAAAAAAACGTTTATTTAGTCAGACAATGTAAACGACATAGGAATAGGTAGTATAGGTACACGCTTACAGACTTACAATAAATTTAAGAAACATAAAAGGCGATTAAAGTACGAAATGATTAAAGTACGAAACAGTTTGTTGAAATACAGCTAGCTACTTGGCGATTAAGAATGGCTCTCAGCACTGGCAGTGGAAAAGTTGCCAAGGCCTCTGATTTTCAATACAACCCATAATAATACACTTTATTGCTCATACGAAATAACAAAGTGTCATCTACCTACACTGACACTGATTTGTAATAGGCAGTCACCACTCATATAGTTATCTGTTATCTCTTCCAGACTACCTACTTGATTCATGATGAACATGACTACACAGCCACAAGACATCCGTAGCACCGTAGGTACCTAACGCGACGCTAGTGACGCTAGTAAACCGCATATTAATGGCACTATGTTATTGCAAAAGCTAATCTATCCAGGGAGATAAAAAATCGCTGTGCACGCAAAACGAAGCGATCAAGAACTATAGATCTGACGTCATGACGTCACACGTTCACCAGTTTTGTCCTACCTTTTTCAGATTGGAACACCACGAAATTGTCAACAACTTCGCATAATTATTAGTAAAGGCCCGTCCTACACAAGTGGGTTCGCAGGTTCTAGTGAATGAGAGTACCTAAGCGTCAGTCAAGGGTGGATTCATGTATCCTTACACCTCCAGTTAATAGAGACGTTTACAGATGAAAATCAAGTACCATATTCCATCATTTTAAGCCCATGAAGTTTCAACAAAACCATTTTTATATATAAACTAGCTGACCCCGCAAACGTTGTTATGCCATATAAATTATTTCTAAGAAAATGACTATTAAAAATAGGGGTTGGTGATAGATGGTTGAAAATTTAGGATTGTATGTATTTTTAATGCCACATTATAAAAAATAAAAACAAAAAATTTTGTCCAAAAATCAAAATGTTAAGTAAGGGTGAACAATTCTTATCACTTAGGGGTATGAAAAATATATAGTAGCCGATTCTCAGACCTACTGAATATGCATACAAAATTTCATTACAATCGGCCAAGCCGTTTTGGAGGAGTATGGTAACTAACATTGTTCTACGAGAATTTTATATCTAAACTAATATTATAAAGAGGTAATATTTTTTTGTTTGTTTGTATGTATTGAATAGGCTCAATAACTACTGGACCGATTTCAAAAATTCTTTCACCATTATGAATGTACATCTTTCCGAAGTAACATAGGCTATATTTTATTTTGAAAAAAATCCTTGCGAAAACTTCAATAACATAAACCACCGTCGATAAAAATCACTATTGAAATACCTTAAATCGCGTGCGCTGCAATGACTATTGATGATGGAGCAAAGTAATGTACTACGATTTTGTAGACCACATTATTATCTACAGAAAAGTCCGCGGTAGGGTATATCTAAGTATTATAGTTGCGCCAATATAAAGACTTTTATAGTTTAACAAACTTTTATAGTTTAACAAACTATTTAAATCGGCAACGAAAATAAGATGTCGATATTCATACCATGGTATTTATACTTATCTAAATAACTTACTTTTTATTTATCAGTAGTTCAATACCTTTACATTGCTGTTTAAATTATTTTAATCGGACACTCCATTCAAAAGATATAGCGAGTTTAAAAATTTGGGTAAATTTGCTTAAAAATAACTAAGCGCTTCGCCGCATCGCGTCGCGATGTTGATTGAGCGTAGTAGCTTATATTCCAGTATAACATGTAGGCTACTTTTTATCCCGAGATTCTTACGGGAGCGGGACCTATGCGGCTGTTTACTACGGGTCCCGAAGCGACGCGAGGGCGGTTCTCTAGTATAAGATAATAAGGTTTGCATTTCTAATTCATTTCATCATGTACCGAAGTGTATAAATGCCGACAGTATTAAAGCTTCCGCAAAACTGCTAGCAAAAGTCAATATATTATTCTGTGTAACATTCTGTTTGTACTTTCCACAAACACAGTGTGATATATAACTAAAACATCCATAGACACTGTAGCGCACGTAATATTTAAGTGGATTCTAGCGCGCAATTTTAATACATAATGGCGACCAATTTTTCTCAATCTCTTGAAATCACCAAGCGCAACTACAAGGGTAGGCTCTCCCTTAGTATGATTAGTAGCTTTGTTTATATCTTTTTGCGACTTTTAACTTGATTATATAACTAACAATACTACTACTATTAACATAAAATTAGAAAAAACAGATATGCTTTAATACCCTTGGTATTACCAATGTCTATGGCCAACCACCCTACTTATACTATACTAGTGGTTCGTGTCCCTGTTTGTCGACTAATTAATTACATTTTTTTATAAATAAACAATCCGACTAGGTAAACTAAACTATGTAGAATGGTATGCTTCAAAGAAATTGTAGACAGGCAGAAGCCTTGTGGTAAAAACCAATATTTTTTTCAAAATGTACGTGTTACAATTGTTAAGTGCAATCAATCTACAATATTTTGGTGAAAAGCTCTATCCATCACATTCACAAATATGAGCCTACCTCACTCGTGTTTCATATTTCAGAGATATAAAACGGATTATGATAATGGATTGCACATTTAAACATGAGGCGTAAAGTCGAAATAAACGAAGCTTCATTATATAAACTTATCTACATATGTATATACAGGGTGTGGCGTAATGAACGGATAATACGGTACCTACGTGTAGAGGACATTATGCCGGTTCAGATAAATAAATGTTATGTTCAGTAAAAGTCCTTCCGTTTCCGAGATATTCGACATTTTCAAAATTTTCAAAATTGTTCCATCCTTCGCCATTCTTTTTGGCGCCAGGACTACAGATGAAGACATTTATTGTATCTGTTTTTTGGATAGTACTCCTGGATAGATGTGCTATCAATTATTTTTATAAAAAAAGCATAGATTATTTTTAAATTATAACAAATTCTTAATAATTACATAACTATAATAATTACATAAGAATTCTACTGTACATAAGTGGAAGAGACTAAACCCTATAACACAGGGAATCCTAGTATGGGGTCTACTGATTATTATATAAGCTTGTACTAAATTTTTTTAGAATAAAGAATTTGAATTTGAATTAAGATTTAACACCAACTTAACGTTTTTTCATATTTCATTCCTGTCTTTTACTCTGCCGTGGTTAAAAAAATGTATGGTGGCTTGAATGCCAAATTCAAAAAAACTAGCCCATTTCACCCAGATTCCGAAATGGTATGTTACAGGGTATAGTCCACCATTTATCTGAACCGGCATGATGCCCTCTACACGTGGGTACCGTATTCATTACGCCACATCCTGTATATGATATAATATATGAACACAGAAATAATTGCATTCCAGGATTTCAGATCTATGAATGGGACGTCATTTTAACAGATTAATATCGGTCATTTTCATAAAGATATAATGAAAATTAAATATTCACTGAACTTGTGTACAATATGTCTGATGAAAATTTGTACCTATTCAGGGAATATAAACTATTAAAAAAAATTACGGTCCTCTTTAATGTACAGAATAACGATAGACAAAAGTAAGACCTCACTACCAACTGAACGACAAGCTTGAAATTGTTTTCTTTTAAACTCTATTGCAGTCAAACTCTACGACAGCTGTGTCTTAACGCATTAATTAATGCGGGCTACAGACCTTCAGTTTTAACTGCACAGTTTTAACTGCGCAGTTTTATCTAATGATATTTCGATTAGATCGTCAGTTCAACTGTACAGTTTTCAGTTTTGCCTACACACGTCAGTTTTAACTGTACAGTTCGACTGTACAGTTAAAACTGCGCAGTTAAAACTGAACGTCTGTAGCCCGCATAAGGCACTAAATTAGACATAACGCCGACGTGGCCAACATGTTAACGCGTTAATTTGTGTGTAACATTACTAATGGCATAAACGCTAAGCTATAACTTGGGTGTCGGTTTTTTGACACATCGAAGAATTTTAGCGCCTAATTTAGTTTAGTGCACTAAACGATAGAGCGAGACGAAACAATATAACAGGACAAGAACCGCGTATGCCTATTTAGTTTTAAAGCGGGAACAGGAATTATGACACCCGAGTGATTGAATGCATTAATACGCCGATGTACCAACGCGCATTTTTAGTGCGTTAACCTACGCGTAGTTGGACATTAACACAAACATTAACGCTAACGCAAATGTAGCGACAGCATAAGACAAATAATAATGTGTTGTGGGTTGACATTCTTCTGTGTTTACATTCAGACATCCATTCATGAAGTAGGGCGGACGTGCGCGATCATAAATATCCAACGCGGTACAGAACGAAGGCCCGTAGAGATCATTTGGCTACCATACATTTAGAATGAGACATGGCATATTCTGATGTATGAGTTCTGGAATAGACTAGACCGATTCAATTTAATAGTTTCATTGCCTAGTCTAGAATAAATTTACATCTGCTTACAACAGTTATTTGGAGTTTGCAGCTATATATTTTAGTTAGACGTGTTCGTTTATACAAAAACTTTGAGAGGACTGTTGAGAGGACATACTGAATTATGGTTAAGCAAGTTATAGATTATGAGTTAAGTTAATCATAGGATAGATAACTTGATTTTCCTTTTACAAATTGTCGTTCCATTTTAAATGTATTTTCCACGTAACATTAATAAAAACGTATCAGATTCTTGTTACTAGTAAACAGGTAGGTAATCTACTGAAACATCGTAACATAGATATACAAATTAGTACCTAATCCGACCAGTCGTTCCGGTATGAATGCAAGTAAATCCGCCCGTCACTCTTTGAATCCCCTTTGAAGTCCGAAGAGGGTCAAAATCTAAGCCGCAAGTAATTTATTAACACAATTCGGTTTTCGGGCTAATTTTATGGCGTCGACTCGCCACAACACCCCAGCAGACGTATTCATTATTTAACCTTTGATAAAATGATCATTTTATTTCAGTTCGTTTAACAAAGAATCACTGTTCTCTGCTTTAACCAAAGGTCGACTGGTAGAGAATGCTTTTAGCATTAACTCCACCTTTTGTACCACTTAGTTTTAAAGGTATAATAAAGTGTAAATAAATACAGATTATTGGACAGTATCTACATCTGTGTGTTCTATGATCAATGCGGCTACTTCAGCAGTAACAATACCTAGTAAGTATACATCCTTTAAGAAACAACTAGATAATTTATGAATCATAATGTTTTTCGAGCGAAAGTATGTATTTTTCTGTTTGTATGTACTATGTTCATTTCTTCTAGCTTCTAGCTTCTTAGCCTAAGCTACTGGACTGATTTTGAAATACTAAAGAGGTGTCGTTGAATTAGTCAGAACTGCATAGGATATACATATAAATTTGGCTTAAACAAAATGACGTCCGTAAATGTAAAAAGACGATAGATTTCTTTTCTTAGTAATGTGCACGAAGGGAAAGCCGTGAAAACACAATTTTAAAAATATATGGTAATGGTTTTAAAATCTTTACAAAATGATATTATGTTATTATATGATTCAATTATTCACTTATAAAGGCAATAACATCATTCAATTATCACGTTATTCTGAAACTGCGACGAACGTTACTTTACTGGCCTTGCCCTTTGCGAAATAATTAATAAACAACACTACCTAGTTACTGCCGTAGTTACGCCTATTTTCTATTACCCCGACCCGGCTCGCACTTTAATAAATAATTTAATCACGAAATTATGGGTCGTTCTAATTAGATATAATAGTGATACTCCTGTATAATAGTCATAATATATTTAATTCCATTTTAATATAATTAGTGTTAATAATAGCATTGAAATTCATGTGCGAAGTAAATTAAACTTTATTATTACTGTAATAAATTAAATGAAATTTATTCGTAGTTGCTTTTCACAAACACTTTTTAAAAGTCAAATTGCGCCATCGTTTCAACAAATCCCTACCGTGGGCCTTGATAAAAAAGCGGCAAGAAACTCCTAACGAGCTTCTTTTCGTACTTACAGCTTAAATATCAAACTTTTGTCCAAGACATTTTACCAAGCATAACTGCATAAGAACCATAACATAAAAACCAAGAATAATAGTGTGGAGAGCTCCTTCGACTAGCCCGTGTAATATCCTACTAAGAAACGGAGTTACGGCGCTTGATCCCTGATTTGGGAGATAGTTGGACCAATTTAATCTCGATGGCACTCATGCTTGGCACAAGGGCATTAGGTATGGCTAACTTCCATCAAGAATCAATCGCGAAATGATTTTAACATTTTCGATTACAGTATCGGTGAGTCAGTGAGTAGGCTCTCCGGAAGTAGAGCGAGAGAAGTGAGAGGAGAGTAAGGGGCGTCAACAGCAGCAGCATTGTCGAGAATTCAATTCGACATTTTTTCTAATTAACCGATTTAATTTATAAAGTAACGTAACACAATGTGCAAGTAACTTACAATACTCGTACTCTAGCACTAGTGTGGATGATTTTTATATTACAAACAATTTTAATAAGTTACAGAGGCATGATCGTGTTTATTCTTAATTATAACACTAAACGGAAATATTAAAAATAATTCAGCTCATAAAACCCATAATTTCGATGTAAATGTAAAGGTAGCCATTGATGATATGTCCATTTGGAATGCTTCTTAATGGAAGATTTCCATATGGAAGTACCTGCATAAGGAAACCTTTTATTTAGAAGCATTCCAATATGGAAGTACCTCCATAAGGAAATCTTTCATTTAGAAGCATTCCAAACACCTACCTTAAAAGTATGTTATTTAGTTTTTCAACCATACAATTTCTACATTTCATACTTGTGAGTAACATGGACATATTAAATCGATTCTCTCTGATGATAAACAAATTCTAGCGAGACGCGTAAGCCTTTCTTCGTTATATCTATGGACTTAGCATATACTGACGTGGTAATATAATAAATCTATATACTTACTTACTAGTATACATATTATACGTAAAGTTGCATACACTGCGCACTCTTGCAACGCAATGTGTTTCACAGTGGTTGCATGTTTCGTGTGTCTATACTATGTATATGTTACCGTTAATTTGCGTAAATCAGATAGAATGCAGATTAACGAGGTATTTTGCAGATTATCTGGCTGAGTCAGTTAAAGTGGAAAAACTATAATTGAGTTCATACATTAACTAGTTAATCTGCAGACTTCCTAGCTAATCTGCAGACTAACGACCATGCATACGGTAAAGTCTATAAAATAGGTTCTTGTTTGAACGTCAATTGTTAAAAACGAGTAACATTGAACGGAAACATAAAAATTGAGTTGATTTTGGATATAAAAGTATGAATAGGTACTCATTTCCATTACTACCTACTCAGTCAAATTCTTCAAGGTAGGTAGGTCGAATTGGTTACAGAACCGAATTAGCCTACTCCTACTCCACGTAGTCTTGTATGCCCTACCCCTAGAGTGTTTTTTAGAACCCGGAGGCGCGGAGAGAGGGCAGCCCCCGCCCGCTGTAACAAAACGCAGACACCCGGCGAGCCGGAGCGGCTGAGGCTAGTCGCCGAAGGCGACCAGCAAGCCGAAGCTGCGCAGGCAAGCGTGGGTGTCTGTGCTTTGTTACGCAAGGGCGAAGGGGCTGCACCTTCCGCAGCGCCGGAGACGTCACGGTTCGAAGATATGCCCTATTTTCCGCGTTTTTACGATTCGACCAAATCTCGATCGATCGGCCAGATCGATCATTTCATGATGTGAGCAAATCTGCGATGTGGCCACGACATCAACACAAATTGGTACTCAGGTAGCCAGTCTTCCGCAATTTAACGATGTACCATCCGTTACTGTGCAGACTAACTGGGTAAAGTGCAAATAAGACCTTTTTTTACACTTTAACGTATCGTATCAGTGTATCTGCAGATTACCTAGTTAATGTGCACATTAACTTATTATGCATTTTAACGGTAACATATACGAGTATAATACTAGTATGTGCATTACTCGAGTGCACAATGTTTGGAACCATACATCTGTACTAGTACTAGTGTACATATAATTTGTGGTTATACAAATCTTATGTAAATAAATCGGCAGGTCGAGTGAGGAGTGCTGTTAACGTGTAGGTAGAGTGCAAACACCTCCTATAACCTCCTAATAGGTAGGTACTATATCTATAATCTCCCAATTTGTAAATCACTTTGAACGAAATAAACATAGAAATCCTTGCCATCTATTTTAGTTTATACTGTGTTACATATTGAAAATATCACTTATGACAGTTCCACTTCTGAGATGGGGTCTTCTCTCACAATGCGAAGGTCATTGTTCACCATCAAAGTTCACCATGCTGAATAAGTGGGGATTGGCGAACTTCACTCAATGGAGAACAATAATGAGAATTTTAACTAACTGGATTAATGACATTAGTGAAAGTTATTTTCTTTTTCAGAAGCAAATGATAATTAAATTCGAGTAGGCACATATTTTTTGAAAATTAGAGATAGGGGCGGGATTCGAAACCACTCTCTGTTCACAAAAACCCTGTTCAGGTGTCCAACATGCAAACTCCTAAAAACATTCTTGAATTCATCTGAATCTCCGAAGAAGTATTGTAACTGAAGCAAATGAAGTAGAAGGCGTGTAGAGTAGATACATGTATAACCAATAAGTATAATTATACTGATAACCCTTAAATTCTCGGGGGATGCATCCACATATGCCCTAAATTGTAAAAGTTTTCTCGTTTAAAAGAAGTTCCTTCGTGTCAAAAAAATATTTTTAGGTATAGGTTTGTTTCTTGCCTTAGTCATTATACATACCTAAATACTACATGTCCTTAAGTTATTCTTTATTTTAGCCAGAAATATTCATGCTTTCAACAATGTAAAACTTTTCTGTAGATTTCTTTATAATGTTTCTTTCATGTGACAATACCATGACATTGTTATGAAATACATAGTTATTGGTACCTATTTTTAACCGTTCTGTTTAATTTGAATTTATAATAAAATTTGGAGGTGGCGGTTAAGGGATGGGAAAAGACAAAAGGATGCCAAAGATTTAGAGGCTTTTAGAGAATAGACCATGATTATATTCCATAAAATCTTCATAACATTCCATAAAAGTATATTACACTAGCTTTTGCCCGCGGCTTCGCCCGCGTGGAATTCGTTTATATCGCGAACCGGGGAAGTGGGGGAGAAAGTACGTCATCAACTAACTTCCTGGGAAAATTCATCAAAATCGTTGTTTTCATACAAACTTTCATCCCCTATTTCAAGCCTTTAGGGGTTGATTTTAAAAAAAAATAGCCTATGTGTGACTCTGGGTCTTCAAATATTTTCATTCCGAATTTCATTAGAAGCTATTTATACCCCATACGCGAAGAAGGTTTTCCCGCGTAAATTCCGATCCCGCGGGATTTCTGGGATAAAAAATTTAATATCCTATATGTTAATCTAAGTTGCCCTCTATGCGTGTGCCCGCTACTTCGTACGCGCAGGAGTTTATTCCGCGTAACTCCAGATCCCGCGGGATTTCCGGGAAGACAGACTTGTTAGTTTTATATTAATGTTTGTTAGTTTTATATTAATGTTTGTTTAGAAGCTATTTATACCCCATACGTGAAGAAGGTTTTCCCGCGTAAATTCCGATCCCGCGGGATTTCTGGGATAAAAAATATCCTATATGTTAATCTAAGTTGCCCTCTATGTGTGTGCCAAATTTCATGAAAATCGGTTCAGTAGTTTTTGCGTGAAGGAGTAACAAAGCTATTTATACCCCATACGTGAAGAAGGTTTTCCCGCGTAAATTCCGATCCCGCGGGATTTCTGGGATAAAAAATATCCTATATGTTAATCTAAGTTGCCCTCTATGTGTGTGCCAAATTTCATGAAAATCGGTTCAGTAGTTTTTGCGTGAAGGAGTAACAAACAAACAAACAAACAAATACACAAACTTTCACATTTATAATATTAGTAGGATTCATATACACGTTTGTTTATAGAGCTACACACATAGCCATAGATAGGAGTAGATACTAAGGCTGATGAAGGTAGTAAAAAACCTATCGGTATATTAAAGAAAAGCTTTGTTCGATTAGATTTGAAACCACGATTAAGTCTCTATAGTTATCACTTCCAAAACCTCTTTCAGGTGAACACCTTTGAGTTTGTAAAAACTACTATCTGGACTTTCTACTTCCATAGGACTAACTATCACAAACATAACAATCCTTTCAGTTCACATACTACACACATCAAAAGTGTCTAGGGATCAAGCATTTTTATGCGGATTTCTTGAGATTTTCATTTCATTTCGTGTGCTTTTCTGATGAGTCTCGTTTTGGTATGAGACCGGATACAAGACGTATACGACACTGGAGAACCCCTGGACGCCAACAGCGATTAAAATCCTGCCAGGAAGTCCATCCTTATAGTGGTGGAACCATCATGGTATGGGCGGGTATTTGGATCGGCGGAAGAACTGAGTTGATTTGGATCAGAGGCAACCTCAACGCTCAAATTTATGCTGAGACGATTGTATCAGACGTCATCGTTCCTCTACAAGTGCAAATCGGTCCCTTATTTCAGTTAATGCATGATAATGCACCACCGCACACCGCAAGAGTTGTAAGACAGACTCTCGCCGCAGCTAACATCAATGTCCTGCCCTGGCCTGCTCAGTCGCCAGACTTGAACTCGATAGAGCATGCATGGGATATGCTACAGAGAAGAGCTCTGCCGAATATGGAGGGTATCCAGTGGCAAGAAGACCTTTTTTTGTTGTTGCAACGAACATGGGCGGCCATTCCACAGCGTGATTTGGATGAACTCATTTTGAGTATGCCAAACCGATGTTCTTGTGTTGTTAGTGTTCGCGGTAGAAACACGGATTATTAATTGTTTAAGTTACCCAATAAAATTTTAAAGAAAACTGTTATTTCAGTCTTTTTTTCGAACTTTAATGTTAGTGGTTCAAATGTCAAAAATCCCTTTATTAGGAAAATGGCAAATTTATTTATTAATGCAAAGGTGACTTGGTTTATCGTTACTGTGACAAACGAAAACACTTTATTTGATGAATCCTTAAAGAAAATTTTAATTAATATCAATCAGGAGAAAAGTTATTGCAAAAATATATGTTGATCCCTAGACACTTTTGATGTGTGTACTATCAAACGAACTTACTGACTAATAATCCTTCTTCCGATTTTAGTATTATTCTATGTCATTCAGCGTTGTCATGGGCGGCAGCGGAAGTGTTGGCGCATGCTAATTGCAAATTTAATTTAATTGCAAGTGTTAATAATTCCACCAAAAAATAAACTTCATTTTAATATTGACCCATATTTTTTTCTTCATATGTTATGCACTGGATGTCTATCTAGTACTTTACATACGCAAAGATTATTGGGAACATTGAACATACAAGTACACTTATGAATAAATACCTCCTGCCCACCTACGTATTCGACGCTCGTAGCAAACGTGGCTTGTGTGCTACGATTAGTATCTAAATATTTACAGTCTGTGTTGCCGATAGGCTGGGCTGGCTTTATTTATCTGTTTCCATCGAAAGCTTGCTCTAAAATTGAATTAGCATTGTTATGTGCTAAATTCAGTTGTATTTATTTCATTCAACTCAGGCGTAGCGTAGCACTCGTTTCCTAACAACTAACTACGAGCTATTATAAACATTACAGTCAATGGGTGGATGGATAAATCTTAAGAAGAAAATTTTGTGTGCGCCACCCTTTGAAGATAAGTCTAGTCTTCGGATTGCTGTAGACCTCGGGTTCCAGACTTAGTTTTTAAGTCGTGTGGTGTCCTGGACATAAATCGATGCCTGTTATTAAGTTCCTCCTGTTGCTGATTGTTGGGTTCTGTACCGCCCCGTACCTATAAATCTATTACATAATTATGTACCTAACATAAATAAACCAAACTTATTGAAAAAAATAGTTATATGCCCCAGAAATGAAAACGAAACAACCATTAAGTACAAAGTAATGGGCACTAAATAATTTTATTTAAAATATTCGAAACCCCTAACTTAAACATATGGTGGTTATCCTACACTACCCTGCCCTGTGACACGTAAGTTAGCGTGCCTTCAGCACATATTATTAAAGACATTATTGCTATACACTCCTAAATTAACAGTGCTTAGCGTCAATGTAAATTTATGTCTTGGGTATTTTAAAAAACATAATACTTTTTATGCACACGATTACGATCGATAGGTACTTACAATAGGATACGTTTCAAACGAGATAGTTTTTATCACGAGACTAAGCAAGAAATGTATAGGTAATACAGATAGAGATAATGAATAATTATTTTTATACACCATTTAAAGGTCTACTCAACTCGAGATTCTCCTCACTGAGGAGGCCTAGAATTTACTGCACCACACTACTCCAGTGCCATTGGAGGAGGATTAATTTAAGATATTACTAAGCAACACATACGAGTATTCCGAACTAGTGGAGTTCAATAGCGTCGGAAAATACTCATAATATTTATATTCTCCTTAACCTGTTTTATATTTGGACTGAAAGGGATTCACGTTAGTGAAGAAAACTAAATTATTCACCGCGGGTGAAAAATAAATGTTACCTTTCTCACTCGACTTAGGCGAAGCCAAAAGTAGGGTTATGATTTTAGTCTGGACGTAGGTACACAATATGTTCATACATTTCCGCAGAACTTCCAAGTTACATATCATACTTTGACGCTAAGTAACGTCACACTAAAATAATACACTACTGAACCCGCCCTCACTTCGCTTCAGTAAACCAGTTGCCTCATTCAGAAATTGTTAGGCGTGATTTTTATGTTTTTAAATATTTCATTTTAAATTTCAAGTGAAGCTAACAAACCGCACCCAAGTTAGTCAAGTCCCCTCTGGGGCATTAGCGCGTACAAAACCAAAAACAGACGAATTCTATTGGGCTTATAAAGACCCCCCAAAATACATTTTCTCATTTTTCCATGTACAGATAACAATCAGATGCAGATTTATTATACATATGTATAGATAACTTCATTTAGTGGACAAAAATAATGTTTAAATGAAGTGTTGGGTTTCGAATTAAAGCACATTAAAGAGCACGACTTTTTCGCCGTTCAGAATTTAATATTACTTATATTTTTATACTTTAAAACCTTCTTTTAATTTTGGTACAGAGTAAGACTAAACTAGGTAAAGCTAAAAGCACGTTCAAGCAACAGAATCAAGAGGAGCTTCGAAGCTTCTACAAAATTAGCTCGACGAGCTTACGGATGATACCTACTAACTAGTCGTAATTAGCTTCGCTGATTTCTGGCGGAGGTATTGAGAATATATTAACTAATTTTGATCACCCCAAATGTTTTCACTAGCTTGGATTCTGTTATGCACTTGGATTGAAAGCAGGTTTGCTCCTCCACTTTTCTTCCATTTCCCTTTTTTTACACTATTGACCGATGTCAATGGATGATATTTGGGAAAACTAATACTGGAGGTGTTAATTCTTACGCGAAGCTCTACCACGAAGACGTCCAAGAAAAGTTGCCAAATTCTGTCGTCTTTGACGACTCTGGTGTTCAGGCATGGGTTTGATAATAGGGGAAAAATATATCAGTCATAGGTAACTATGACTTGATGATCATACTTTCCCACTTTTTCTACAAATAGGCCATACAATCTCAAATCATATCTCCACTTCAAACGTGTGAAAAAGATGACAAAAGTATTATCTAGTAAGTATTATCTAGATAGATCTTACACAAGCAAAGTAAGATGCATGCACTTTAAACTCTGAACTAAATGATCTTAAGCGCTCACTATTTTTATCTTCTCCTATCTTTAGAAACCAAAATAAGACTAAGAATGAAAATAAATAGTTGTCTGGAAAAGGTCTTAAATATCAAAGGTATGACTAAAATGTAATTAGTAACCGCCTACGCGTCGCTCCAAAACACGGTTGAAGGAGAAAACGTGATTGTTTGCCTCGTCCTGTTTTAACAGACTTTAAAAAAATTCTTTATCAAAATCAGTTCACGGTTTAAGCACGATAAAGTTTTGGGTAAATTATTAAGAGAAGAGAAAAAAAGACTCCTTGGGAGTTTTTTGCCGCTTCTTCTTCCAAGACTACTCACCATAAGGATTTGTTGAAGCCATGGCGTAATTTGACTTTCGAAAAGCGTTTGTAAAAACCTACTTCGAAGAAATAAATAATTTGAATTTGAATTAAAAGGATAATCACTACTTTATATAATTAATTAACATTTTATGAAAGGGGCCAAACGAACGACTCTGAAAGACGAATTGCTGTGTGAACAGGATTTCGACCTAGAGCCACTGTGACCGCAATATCAACTGCCATGCACTACTCGAATACATGGATTAAAAAAATGACATAAACGTAACCATGAAGTACTGCGACATTACTTAAACCATTAAATATTCACATCAAACCGGCCTTTTACAAATAAACCACAATAGAGTGGTAGGTTACTATCAGATTTTTATTTATTAATCAGTTTACCTTGTAATGACCGTTGTGTAGGTACAGAACATAGTCGTAGGTATAGATACCGGCCGGCAATTACCGAAATTGTCGTGGACACGGAACATGTAGGTACTGATTAGTACCAACACAACATAATGCTTGTACCAGAAAAAACATACATCTTATTAAGGTATGTAAACATCCCATTTCATTTCTTTAATCGTTAATTTCTTTTATTTCAACCATTGATTGAATTTAGTTAGCTACCAAGATTATATAGGTACCTTTCAAACATTGCCTAACGTTCAAATAAATAACTTTTATATTTCTAATCGAATGGTAAAGCAAAATCTTTAGCAGTTAAGAACTTGAGAGTAATTTAGATAAACGGAGTAATTGTTCCTCGAGAGCGACTCAGACTCATTCAGAATGACGTACAATGAACTGGAATTGATAAATGTTAGCAAGTTGTTATAATATGCCCTAAGTACCTACCTAACTAACAATAAATTATAATAATTGAGGTTATCTAGCTTTGTGATTTACTAAGCTTTGCGCAAATTTTGAAAAATCTACATTCTACATGTTGTGCTACAGATATGTAAGTATTATCAACATATAGTATACTAACTAGCTATCCACCCGCGGCTTTGCCCGCGTGGAATTTATTTTTATCATTTTCATCCCCTATTTCAGCCCCTTAGCAGTTGGTTTTTGAAAATAAGTAGCCTATGTTTAACCTTCTGTTATTATCTATCTTCTTGAGAAAATTTATCGAAATTGGTCAAACGGTGTAGATTTGTCATGCAAATTTTCGTACTCTATTTCAATCCTTTAGGGCAGGACTTCCCAACCAGGGGGGCGTAGAGAAATGTTAGGTGGGTCGTCGTAGTCGTAGGTAGGTACGTAATATTTAGTTTAAAATAAATGTTGACTTTTCTGTGTACAATATATTTTTACCGTATTATATTAACATACATAAGTAATCGATAGAAACAATTAAAAAATGCATATTCCCTATTGTTCCTAATAGTTTTCTTGAATTTAAAGAAAATAATAATTTTCCGCAACTGTTCAAAGATGAACAATTTCAATGGAAGCTGGCCTATTTAGCTGATATATTCGGAGCTCTGAATCAGCTAAACTTGAAACTTCAGGGCAGTAATGGCACTTTGATTAGTATGACTATGATCATACTAGAGAACCGCCTGCGCTTCACTTCGGGACCCGTAGGTAACAGCCGCGTAGGTCCCGCTGCCGTAGGAATCTCAGCTAAAGAGTAGCCTATAACATTTGCCTATGACTTAAGTAAATTACATGTAGTATTTGATAGCGTGATTCATAAATTGCAAATGAATTTTACTAACGTCACCTAACAACTCCGGAACTAAATATCTAGAAAGTAACAAAACATTGATCTTCCCATGGGAATGCGATGTTTTTCCGCGGTAAAAAGTAGCCTCCGTCACTCTTAACCCTCCTAACTATCCCCACACACATAAACTATACCATAATGCGATATGCTATACCATAATGGCCATGTTGCGACGTGAAACAGCCACAAACAAACAAACAACACACACTTTCACATTTATAATATTAGTAAGGATTCAAGGTTTCATATCAAAACTTCAACTTTGGAAAAAGAAGATATCTGATGAAAATGTATTTCCTTTTTCACGGCTGTCCGAAGCAATTCATAATCAAAAAAAAAGACGTGTGGCACTCGGAGACTGCCGCGGTAAAGCTATTGCATAGCATTTTTTATCAACTTATGCAATTACAATTATATATTTATTTTATTTATTATATCACAAATCAATTCTTATATAGTGCTGTTATTAATATTCGTCTTGATTCCTCATAACATCATTCATCCCTTTGATTATATACACGGTTAATCCATATTCTACCACAATGTTTCTCTTGCTCGGACATCCACATAAATTTTTTCTGTATTTCTGTATCGATACTATCGATACTATCGGCTATCAAACTTAAATACTATCGATAGTATCGATACTATTGCAGATAACCAATAGTATTACCATAATTTATACTATCGATAGTATAAATTATGGTAATACTATTGGTTATCTGCAATAGTATCGATAGACTATCGATAGTCTATCGATAGTAGCCTATCGAGCGGCATCATTAAGTGTCATTATTTTATGTCATGTATGTCTATGTTATTTTGCATGTTTTAAATCTAAATACGCGATAATTCGACTATTATGAATACATGTTGTCGATTCCAACGCCTTATTTAATCCAGATCTACATGTAATTATTCTTAAAATACCGAACCGACGGGGCGAAAATCAAATGTTTAACAGGTAAGATTTGTATGGGAAATTTAAATTTTCATTTTTAGTATTTTCCTCGCAATTTTTCCATATTTTCTCATCGCTGCAACCTTCCCTGAACTTCCACGAATATTTCAAGACTAAAATTAGCCAAATCGGTTTAGCCGTTATAAAGTAAAAGTTAGTTAACTCAGTTAAAAGTTCTGGTATTTATCGATAGATGTCACGAGTGTTAGGTTTTTTTCGTTACGGAATTTCTGCATTCGGTCTCCGCGCTCAAGGCCCGCGATAGAAGCTATGCAATAGCTTAACTGAGTAAAAATTTGAAATCTGAAACAGAAACTCATTTGGAAGCATTGGAAAATGAATTAAATCGATACTATCGAGATATCAATTCCGAGTCACCAACAGGGGCGCCGTAAAGGTGTTGGTGCGCCCGCGTGCAAAACTGATTTTGCCGCCCCCTGTTTCTACAATTATCAAGACAATATTGAATTTTCTTACTACTTTCTTGTATAAATAATTTTTTACAAAAAAATACCGACTTCAAATTCGAGATATCTCAAAAAACACTCACCAGATGTCACTGCAATTTATAAGCGACCACACGACAATTACTACTATTAATACTACCTTTCGAGGAAACAAGAATCATCAAAATCTGAACACCCAGTCAAAAGTTATCATAAATTAAATTCACATTATTAAGAATAACTCAAAAACTGACCTTCAGATGTCGCTTAAATTTAAATAGGACCAGACGACATTCATTAATTTCGAATTTCGAAAAAATTGTCAAAATCGGTTGACCAAGTACGAAGTTATGGCGTAACACACGTAAGAAATAGTACATTATGATACAAGTGCGCGAAGTTGGTCATTACAGTCGAGGCGGTATTGAGCCCGAGCCGCAAGGCGAGGGCTGTAATAGAGCCAAGACTGTAATGAACAAAGCACACGCGTATCATACGACGTTTTTCAACACACTTGCGAGGAAAAAAACAATTAGGTATCGACATTTTTCAGTCACAAATCAGCAAATTATAAACGAACAAATGTTTGCACAAAATGGCGCGGTTTATTTTTTCGCGCGCCGTATCTTTGGTTGAATAACTATGCGCGCGCAGGTTAAGTCCAGAGGCACCGAACATTCAGCCACAATATATTAAACTAAATAATTATGTATTTCTAATAAGAATTTACGGTAATTAATGATTTAAAATATTGTATTTTTTAAATGCTTTAATAGATAATTAGATGAAGTATAATCTTATCTTATCAGATTTTGACTACGTACAACAAGTTTATTTATTTACAAAATAACAAATCTTTTGGTAACAACCTCTTTACGGATATTAAAAAAAAAGTGGAATAAGAAAAACACTAGTGCGGCAATGAAAAGTAAAACGCACTATAGTCGGCACAATCATAAGATTCCGATATGACGTCTGTCATGTATGAACACAAACTAACCTTGTATGGACGTCTTCAACTTACTTATTACGGAAATATATATTTTTTAATTTGAACTGCTGGTAATGATACTATGAAGTGAAGATATTTCGTAGTGAATGATAGGTCACTGGTTAAATTATGCAATGCACTATTTACTGTGCATATATAGTATACAGTTTATATTTATTATCAATGCAGCTTTATAAGTAGGTACATAATGTACTTGTGAATCCACCTCCTCTTCGCTTTGGAAAATTGTTTTTATGTTTACAGATAATAAACACTTCTTCCCATTTTTGCAACATATTTTATTGGTACATCGCTTCTATTGCTCGTAGCATGATGTTATAAAATTGCCCACAGTTTGTTAAATATTTTAATTAGGCATTAGTCCGTAATATTAAACGCAAGTAACTAGCGGGTTAAACGAATTGGAGTAATATTGTTTACTTACTACGAGTATTTAGATAGGTACTTACTTACTTATACTACGTACTTACATAGGTAAATACTAGAAATTCTGGCGAAATATGTAAACCATCCCTGCTTGTTTTTTATTTGTGTTATTTATAAATTGTATAAATAATTTAATTTTATTTTAATCAGTTTACATCATAAATTGTGTAAAATTGAACAAATATTTAAGACGTCACTACAATGTTTTATAAGGAGGCTGGATTTATAGTTATGTGACCTCTTGAAACAATTTATGAATCGACCATAATCGATACATTACTATAATCGAAAGTATGTGCTACCATGTCGCACCCAAAATACAAACAGTTATAGATTCCTTAATATGTCTAAAGCATTGCGATTTTTCGTAGCTATTATAAATTCCCGATACATACGTTTTTAAGCCTTTTCCACTCAAATCGGATAATTATTAATCGTTTAATACTTTCTTCGTTTTCACTAGATTAATAAAATTTCCATTTTAATAACTAATATAATTTCCTCACCATAACTTACTAGTCAAATTACCTTATTATCCCTTTCGGTGTTAATCTCAACGCTACATCTATTTTTAACTGATTTTAAGAAAACAATCAGAGATCGGTTTATAAATTATCGTTCCGAACTTAATTAACGAAACGATTAGAAAGTCTTATTACTTATAATCGGTTAATTTTATAAATCGGTTTATTTAATGCATCGATTTTTGTTGTACTTCACTATTGTCACTGTGATGACAGCCTTCATATCGGAATCTTATGATTGTGCCGACTATAGTGTGTAATAAACCGCATTCCGGGCGTAAGACTAAAGAAAAAATAGCAACTTTACGAGCAAGTGTGTTGAAAAAAAACATATAGACTAATTGAGAATCTCCTTTTTTTGAAGTCGCTTAATAAAGCGACAAGCTCTGGCTATTTTTTTATTGTCTAAGCAGACAAATGAGCAGATCGTTTTAGGGGGCGCAAAATGTTTTTATTTTGTCGTAGGTAAGAAAATTATCGATTGAATTTTTAGCTGTGGATTTGACGGATTTAAGAGGCGTGCTATGAAGTTTGTTGATGAATTGTAACACAGATCTGGCCAACACTAATAAACACCGACCTACCCGTTTCGCCTTCAAAAAAATTTAGTCTATCGTTTCTACAATCATTGTTTCCCAACCGAAATTCTAGTAAAACTTAAATATAACGACTACACCTACAAGGTATCTATTTAAAAGGTGCTTTCAACATCACAAAGGCGAAATATTGAACGAAGACAAATTCAATTAATTATTTAATAAACTTAATGTTTTACTTTTGATAGTTTAAAATCACGGTTGAGGTACCGCAAGGATAGAATTGCGAAATGAGAAATCAACTCAACTAGGAAAATTCAGTTATTTTTTCAACGTGGCTGTTTAATAATAGGATAAAAAATGTTTTAACTTTTTTTTCTTTCAATTCCCCTTTTCCGTCTTCACAAACTTAGGAGGTTCTCAATTAAACCTTAGAACTTTCGACTGAGTGAACGAACAGATTTTGATGATTCTTCTTTCATTCGAAAGCTGGTGCTTGTTGTGTGGTCTCATATAAATTTGAGCGACATCTGGCGTGTAGTTTTTGAGTTGTCTCAGCTTGTCGATGTTGAAGTCGGTATTTTTTTTGTAAAAACCTATTATTATTTATTACCTTTAATTTACTTATGAACTTAATTATTTCTTTCTATATCTCTCACTCTCTCCAAATTGGTTTTTACATAGATATTACAAATGTTTAGTCTGTACCTATCTAAAAATACCCGCCCACCCACTGCTGACTCGTATATTATGCTGAATCCCTGTCGTGAGTGGTTTGTCTACTACACACCATAATAATATATTACCCAAAACTCGAGAGAAAATATTTATTTGTCGTACATATCTGAGCCGGCCGGCTAACCAGAACATTTGTCAGTAGGTACCTACTAACTTCAACTAAGATGAAAAATAAATTAAACGAGAGGCACAACTTTTAAGCTAGTCCGGTCCTTCCATCTATTTTCCGGCTATTTAGAGAGAAATGACGAAAATTCTAATTACTTTGCCGCTAATTATTATTCTCATCACATTCTTCAGGGTACCTCTCGAACAAATGATCTGATTTTGGTATTTCTTAGCCCGAGAAATAAAACTTTTATTAATTTGAGTAATTAATTTAGTTATTCCGATCTGATCCTAACAAACGGATTTAATTTATTGTATGACAGTTTAGCCCCCGTTTTGTGTTGGGAACAGCACACCAAGGGTATGGGTCTTTAAAAAGATTTGCTATTTTTCACTATTTAATATTTATTTATTCGTATATCTAATCTTATCTAAATCAAGCCTAAACAAGCCTCTAAGGTAAGTACACTAAGTTCACTAAAATGCATTTATGAAAACCATAATCTGAATTGGTTAAGCCTTTCAAGTACCTAATCTAATCAAAGTAGACAAAAATTCTGATTATCAATATTATGAAGACTGTTTCGTTTAGAAATACCTCTAATAACATTGTTTTCTCAGATTTCCATATTAAATATAATGCAGACAGACATCTAGGTACCTATAGTTATATTTCAATGTAACAAATTCTACTAGTGCCATATATGTAGGTTACAGGTGGTAAGCGCCGAGCTCGGTATTTGTAGTTCGCAATGAGTCTATTTATTATCTCCCTTTTAGGGGTCGTATTTGCATGACAACATTGTAGTACGAGTAATTTTCCGTAGTTTGGGTCATAATATATCGCACACATGAAAGAACAAAGGCGACCATTTGCTATTGTAATCCTGCACAGAATACTTCAGCTAAACACATTGTACTTTTATGGTTATTTCGTTGGATGGCATCGATATTGTTGTGAGTGGATATGTTACCGGCCAATCCCGATTTCAGGACAAACTAGTTTTGCCTAGGCTAAACTAGTTCTATCTATACACGATAGGATGAACTGGTATAGCCTAGGCCAAAGTAGTTCGTCCTAAGCCCGATAGGATAAACCAGTTTAGCCCAGGCCAATCTCGTTTGTCCTGATAGAAATTCTCTTGAATATTATTTTATACAATGTTCATTTCATGAAATGTTCAGGTTATAAACGCCCTAAAGTCGGTTCTGGCACTCGCCGGCCGCTGCCGCGGCACGCTTGCTTCGCTCGCTCGGCTCGTGCGATGGTTATTGTTAACCTAACACGCTCGTCGCTTCGCTCCTCGCTAACCTAATTACTTTAATTAAAATTAGCGCATTTGAACATTCAATTCGACGAAAAGTTGTTATACCAAACAAGAGGCACCCCAAACAAGACTACGTGGAGTAGGGTAGGCTAATTCGGTTCTGTAACCAGTTCGATCTACACTTTGAAGAATTTAACTGATTAGTAATGGAAATGATAAATAGTAATACTAAAACTGGTTTATCCTATCGGGCTTAGGACGAACTAGTTTGGCCTAGGCTATACCAGTTCATCCTATCGTGTATAGGTAGAACTAGTTTAGCCTAGGCAAAACTACATAGTTTGTCCTGAAATCGGGTTTGGCCGGTAACAGATATAAGAAAAGGTTAAGTCAGTGTAGAAGTGAATGTTAATAGAAAAATAACAAATAGTTATAATTTGCAAATGGGGTAGGAAGATGATGATGATGATTTTTAACCTCTGTAGACAAAACTGGTGTTTGTGCCTATTTGTACATAAATTGTAAAACATATCAAATATGATGGCCATTGCCTTTCAGAGATAATACCAAAGGCGGAACCTACTCGTTTCAGTCTCAGGGTTGAAAGACTTCATTTTTTTAATTAAAACGAAGTTCCTTATCGTACCTACGGTACGGATGGAAGCTATGAAATGAAAAGTGTAAGATTTTTGCATCCGACAGTCATCACCTGATTTGACGGGTTTTTCCCGTTGGCTCCCATTCCCATTCTCACCCGTCCCACTATACCCCGAATTCCGATTTTACTGATAACGTCAAATAAAATTAAACATTGCTTAAAAGTACAGTTATAAGAAAAAGTCTTAAAGTAAAAATTGAACCATGCCGGACTTGATTGGATAACTTGAATTGCCCTAAGTAACCCAGGTTTGGTCTGGTTCTTGGTCTGGGTATTATATTGCCCATGGAAGCAATGAGACGGAATCCTAGAGAATGAAGCTATTTGTGTGTCGTTGTTTACTAAAAGAATTGGGAGTAAAATAAAAGTAGTTAACAATAAAGATAACTAAATTTAATAAACAAATAGGTGGTATAAAAACATGTAATAAAAATTAAAATGCAAAATCAGTCTTATTTTCATATACCTTCTTAATATGTTATTTGCTAAATTAACAACAATAAAAGTAATTAAGGCACAGACAAATAGACAAAAATTCTTAAAGATCATTGTTTTAGGTTCTTTTGCGTTAATAAAGAAATTTTTATTAGTATTGATGTTTTTTCCCGGGAACTACGAGTTAAAGTGACAATGTGGATAACATTTTACAAATTTTTGCTTACACACGTTGTGGGCCCCTGTAGCCCAGGGACTCCGTATCATTGATACGGCTGATACGACGGTAGCTACTGCCCTGCTAAAAACATTATCTTACTTTAAAGAACTTTTTCTATCGACTGTACATGTTGAAAAAAGAAGGCAAAAGTACTCACAAACTATAAATCAAATTAATCGTTTTCGGGGTCTAGTGGGACGGGTGAGAACAGGAATGGGAGCCAACGGGAAAAACCCGATTTGACAGCTGCCACCTAACTGGCTAAAATTAATAAAACGTACCTAGTTATTAAAAGAGCGCATCTACGACTAGGCTCAGCCAATGGCTTACATTCCCATTTCCATGAATTTCCATGGGTTTCCATGGAAATGGGAATGTACGCCATTGACTGTCGGATGAGTCCAATTACAATAGGTATAGGTACGGGCACCTAACTTCGTTCCAATCGAATGTTCTACCACACCCACGTATTTTTTTAAGTAATAAGAAATGGTCTATAGATCAAATAAAAAATATCTAAATCGGCTACAATGATATTGCTGCTCCTTTTTTAAAACACCGAAATATAACTACGTAACTCAATTTCGCCAAAGCTGTCCTATTATAATCTTTTCCGGCGGAGTTACGAGAAGAATGGAAAGCGCGCTCAAAGCTCAATTTTGCTCCGATTAATTTAAGCCGTGTTTAAGCTCGGGCGCGATAACAACGCCATAGGGACACGAAACGTTAATAATCGACTAACAACTTCTTTCCGCTGAATATCATAACTGAGTCACGCACAGCAGCAAAGTTTTAAAGATATTCAAAACGTCCTTGTTACAAACCCAATTACCTATATTTTTTCTATGTAAGTAAGTACAATAATGTACATCCTACCCTAATTTCTGTTAGGCATTGTAATACTTCTAGATGATGTTAAATAAAAGACAAGTATCTAGTTCAAGTTTTAGATATAATTGATAGAAGTAGGGGTCGTGGGTAGGTACATCCGCGCCGCATTTAGGACTCCTATCATCACACAGTCCTGCAAGTTCTCCTGTTCTCCAGTCGTCCGTGGTACTGCAGTCAGCGTGATCGGGCTGGTACGGTAGTAGGTAGTGCTTGCCAGGGACGACTCCGGCGCCGGGTAGTGCGTAGGCACCTTGCAGTTCTCGTAGCAGAGTGGTGGACCCTGGATTCGGATTTCCGAAGTAGGGGAGACCGGGGCTGGTTGTGACATTTTTTTTATAAAATGGCACAACTTTTTATGTTAGCAAATATATTACTCAATTATAGATTCATTTGATTAAGTAACTATTCAAGATTTAAATTCAAACACATTTTTGTATAACACACTATTAGAATCTGAACAATTGAAAGAATTCTAGGAAAAGAGGCTTGTAACTTTCAACCCCACGTCAGGGGCTGGTTGTTACAACACAAGGGGTAAAAAGTTACATAAAAAACAAGCATATTAATCACAGTAGCATTTAATAATTATTACTTCTCCTAAATAAAAACAAAAAAACAATTAGCTTAGCATCTTTGCGCTTAAAATGCAACAGGATCGGATGGAGTTGGCTTCACATTCTCTATGAAATGTTTCATGAATATTTTGAACTCGACCCCAGTCAGCCCTGGTTGCGTTTTAAAAATGCTGTAAACCAGTCGACTCCAGCTTCCTTATTTTTAACCCATGATTGAGGCATATCAATGTTGTACTTAACTGCACAATCATACGCTAACTTTCTCACATCTTTCGGCGTCAAACCATAGTTAATTTGACTAACAACATTTCGTTAAATAACTTTCCAACATGGCTTCTTTCTCATCATCAAAAACTTGCCTATTTTCTGGTAGCCGACTGTGAGAGTTTACATTGTACCTTTTCCTTAGCTTCTCTTCATTTCTTTATATATCTCGTTAACGACATATGACATAACCCGAAGTCTTTTGCGATGCCCCGTACTTTTTTCGTACTGTCTTTCTCCAAAATAACCGCCGCTTGTTCGTAAATATCTTTCGATATTTTTCCTCTTCCTCTAATTATTTTGTACGTCCTCATTAGATAATACTTAAATCAAAAATAATATGTGTTGAAAATATATGTCAGTCTTAAAAAATATTACGTACGGGGCTGTTTGTTACATGTCACAACCTACCCCGAGCAAATGTCACTTTTAGCCCCAACACCAAAACTAACCTTTCAATGTTACGCAGTAAATACGGTAAAAAATATGAGTGTATGAACGTAGATTCATTGCAAAGAGAAAGCATAAGGGCATAGATTTTACACAAAACACATTTCATCTTCTACAGTCAACAGATTTAAGGCCAATATTACTAAAAAACAAAAAAGTTACTAACCTACGTTTTTTACAACCGCGTGCAATTGCTTAATTATTTTTTACGAAAATTTTACTTTCAATTATCGACTCTCTTTTTATAAAATGAACAAAATCGAAATACGCGCCGTGATAAAGTATCTTTTTATTTAAAGAAATTACACAAACTACATTATAAACATGTTACCGTTAAAATGCATAATAAGTTAATGTGCACATTAACTAGGTAATCTGCAGATTCACTGATACGATTCGTTAAAGTGTAAAATTTGAATTAAAAAAGTCTTATTTACACTTTACCCTGGTAACGGATGATACATCGTTAAATTGCGGAAGACTGGCTACCTGAGTACCAATTTGTGTTGATGTCGTGGCTACATCGTAGATTTGCTCACATTATGAAATGTCAGTTTGGCCAGATCGTAAAATCGTGTAAGTTTCACGATTTGCTCATCAACGTTTGGCCGAATCGTAAAACCGCGAAAAATAGGGCATAACTTAGAACCGTGACGTCTCCAGCGCTGCAGAAGGTGCAGCCCCTTCGCCCTTGCGTAACAAAGCACAGACACCCACGCTCGCCTGCGCAGCTTCCGCGCCTCCGGGTTCTAAAAAACACTCTAAGGGTAGGGCATACAAGACTACGTGGAGTAGGGGTAGGCTAATTCGGTTATGTAAACAATTCGACCTACCTACACCTATTTTTTTTTTTATTCAAACAAGAACCTATTTTATAGAATTTACCGTATGCATGGTCGTTAGTCTGCAGATTAACTAGGAAGTCTGCAGATTAACTAGTTAATGCAGGAACTCAATTATTTTTTCCACTTTAACTGATTAATCTGCAGAATACCTCGTTAATCTGCACTCTATCTGATTTACGCAAATTAACGGTAACATACACATTACACACTTTTTATTCAAAAAAGTTTTATTTAGTATACTGAAGTAGAAGGAGAGTATGTTGAAGGTTAAATATTTTTTTTACATTATAAAGGTAGGTATTTGTGTTTTATGTCATTACCGGAAACTTTTTGATTCACCTAGCTAGTATAAAGGTGTAACTGTGTATACTTACGTTGCTGCTTTCCTTGAGCATTACCTTACTTCTGCAAGCCTAAATTATGGTGTATCTTGATAGCCGGTCATGGCGAATGGTTAAAAATAATAATCAAGTGAGAAAGGTCCTTTTAATCTTGTTAAGGAGTGCTGGGTAGTGTACTTACTTGCCTACCTGGTTCGATCTCAACAGTAATAAACACCAAACCCGATTGCAGGGTATTTTTACCCGTCTTCCTACCCAATGACCATCTAAAATCAACCGTAAAATGATTGCTATACGTAGCCGAAGATAATGAAAATACGGTTCCCCTAGTTTTGCTTGACGGCAACTCGTTGGTGACACTGGTATTACTGTTATTACTGGTGTTTGTAGCCGAGGGTGATCGCCTGCCATCAGAACGCTCCTTAGATAAAACAGCCATAAAACTTTAGTGTAATGCATACCTACCTAGTATTTTCTCTCTGATAAAAATAGACTACAGATGCCCTATGCTGTTATTACTATAGGTAGGTACAAGATAAATCCTTACTAATATTATAAATGTGAAAGTGTGTTTGTTTGTTTGTTTGTTTGTTTGTTTGTTTGTTTGTGACGCTTTCACGTCGCAACAAAGCTATTATATGGTAAGGTTTATGTGTGTGGGGATAGTTAGGAGGGTGGAGAGTGACGTAGGCTACTTTTTACCGCGGAAAAACATCCCATTCCCATGGGAAGATCGATGTTTTGTTAGTTGCTAGCTATTTATTTTCGGAGTTGTTAATAGATGGCGGTAATAAAATTCATTTGCAAGTTCTGAATTACGCTATCAAATACTACATTTAATTTACTTAAGTCATAGGCAAATGTAATAGGCTACTCTAGCTCTGCCTCGAGAACTCCCCGCTCCGGCTGTATTCAGTGTACCGCCCGCCCGCTGGCACTATCCTGTTGACTGATGTCCGCAAGTTGCTCAGCCAACAGGATAGTGCCAGCGGACCAGAGGGACCTTCGAGTCGAGAGCCTGGACGACTTCATCGAGAGATTGGCACGCAACTGGTTCGGGCGTGTCGACGCGTCGCGGTTCCCGCATCTGCAGAACCTGGCGCCGCTCCACACCCGTCCACCGGACCGCTGGGCCTTCCCGCGCGACTTGCTGGTTGCGCGGGACGGGCCTAGCACTGACTGATACTGGGGCTTCGTAAGTCGTCGCCCGGCGCTGATCGGCTCCTGCTGGGCTTCCCACCAGCGGGATTCACCCGGTAGGGCCTCGATCGCCTGGGCGGCGCGAAGATGAACCCCATCCCGTTTAAGACTCTGTGGCCTGTAAAAAGGCCACCACTCACCGGACTTGACCTATTGGTTAACCACAGATGGACAACCAAGGGCCTTAGGGCCCAGCCCAAGAACCGGCCCGTTTTAACGGGCCGCGAGAGACACCCCCAAAGGGGAACTAAATGTGCCGAGGGCTCCACACACCTCAGACAGGGTGGAGTGAAGAGAGCGAGTAGTAGGCTACTTTTTAGCCTAAATTCCTACGGGAGCGGGACCTACGCGGCTGTTACCTACGGGTCCCGAAGCGAAGCGCGGGCGGTTCTCTAGTAACATAAAAACGAAAAACACCTTTCCAATCAAATAATCTTTTACTGTAAAATTAGGAAGCATACAAATAAAACCTAATTGCTGACATTCAGAATAAACAAATAATAATACCGTGAAATCTGCGGCAGCGCCAAAGAGTACTCAGTATACAGTCAAAGACAATTGTGGTTTTTATTCGAGCACGTTATGAAAGGTTCGTCGTGAATCTCCAAATTCTATTTCGAGAATCTTTTGAAATTATTTCTTTTGTCACTCAACTGTAACAAATTTAGATACTGTAATTCAGTGTTAATAAGTACTAAATGTGGTTGAACCTATATTCAGTATTAGTTTCATTTTATCACGACCCGCCCAAGAAATTATGTGACGAAGAAATAATAAAAAGCAAGTTCGTATAGGCCTGATATGGGGCGGTTTACTTAATTTATGTAGTTGATAAGCAACCATACACTCTGTAAAGAAAAGTTTAACGTAACTGCAGGTCTAATTTACTAGTAGCAATGATAATTTGCATTAAAACTCCTTGATATTTAGCGAAATTGCGTCAGAAACTGCCGGGTTTAAACTTGAATAATTTGCGAAAGACACATGTTCAGTTCTTACATTCGCTTCCTTAAGTAGGTCAACAGAATGAATTATTACGAACCACAGGAAAACGTGTGCAATAATACTCGGTGGAAGCCGTTAATTTCACAAACACCTTAAATAAAATATACAATATTATGTTAATACTAGTAAATCCGCCCTCGCTTCGCTTCGGGGAACCAGTCCCTTCAAAAATCTCTATAAATTTTAACAAATTATGTTATTCCGATATCTAAGCTATATTACTGCAAAGTTTCATGAAAATCCGTTCAGTAGTTTTTGCGTGAAAGAGTAACAAACCCACACACACACACACTCACTCACTCACATACATACATCCTTACAAACTTTCGCATTTCATGAAGACCGTTTAGACGCATGCTTTTCTATCTTCCCTGTTTTATATAAAGTTTAAATTAAAATAGAGTTTAGTCGATATTAGACAGATTAATACGTAGGTAAACGATTGTTATGGATATTAAAACCAAAACTTAATGAATAAAAGAATAGTTTCGATGGTTGTTGTAAAAATTACCTAATTAATTTTACGATTCCAATTTCAATCCATATCCATACTAATATTATAAATGTGAAAGTGTGTTTGTTTGTTTGTTTGTGGCGCTCGCTTTCACGTCGCAACTTGGCTATTATATGGCATGGTTTATGTGTGTGGGGATAGTTAGGAGGGTGGAGAGAGACGTAGGCTACTTTTTACCGCGGAAAAACATCTTATTCCCATGAGAAGATCCATATTTTGTTGTTTGCTAGATATTTAGTTCCGAATGTTGTTAATAGATGGCATTAGTTCATTTGCAATTTGCAAGTTCTTAATCACGCTATCAAATTTAATACTACATATAATTTACTTAGCTATAGGCAAACGTTATATTTGATGTTCCAGATCATAATAGGCTACTTTTTAGCCGAGATTCCTACGGGAAGGGGAACGGGACCTACGCGTCTGTTACCTACGGGTCCCGAAGCGAAGCGCGGGCGGTTCTCTAGTATCTTATAATTTGGGTTAAGTTATAATAAATACGTAACTGGTTATTTACAACACCCCACATTTTTATACTTTTATGCCCTTGTCGAGTTTGTCCGACTAAAAGGATGAGTCTATCATTCGAGATTCTAACCCATAAAATGAATAGAATAGACGTTTTATAATACTAAATGATATTCATAAGTTGACTTATTTGGTGTTAAAACTAACCGAGCGTAGAATGAACTGCAGTAGATCTATAAAGTGAGTAAATGTCAAGGAATATAAAATTTCACTGTTTACTGAACTAATAAAGCTGTTTAACTGCTCGTCCCGTTTACACCTCGCCTGACCTACTTACCTGACATTTATCAACCCGACACGATATTTTATAATGCAACTAAAATTATAATTAAGTCAATGTCTTCTTAAAGGCCATTAACAGTTAGTCAACAAAAATTAATAACAGCTATGTTATAAACAAAACTTTTGAACTAGATAAAACTTTTAATCATTTCAAGTGTGCAGGTTTCGTCACGATGTTTTCCTCCACAAGGCAAATGAAATTCGTTTTGGGCGAAATACTCTTGCATGAATTGGACTCGTAGGACATTTTATTATCATTTGTAACTTACACCACTCATCAGAAATGATGTTCCATCCCCATCGATCGGTCTCAAGAAGAATCTTTATGGTCCGATTTTCACGACTGTTTTTGCCACGTGCATGCAAATTGTGGAATAAACTTCCTTCTGAGATATTCCTAGGGCGCTATTACATGGGGGTTTTAAAAAAGAAGTGTAAAATGAGTTCTCCTTTAGACCCGGCATTGTATTGGTCGTGTTCATAGGTGACGATGACCACTTACCATCAGTCAGGTGGCTTGTCTGCTTTTATGTCAACAGTTCAGGCTAAAACGATAGACTTATTATACCTATGTACGTAGTTAGATCGTGTTTTCCTCAAAAAGAGCAAGTCCTCAATACAATCCAAAATAGTTTCAACAGTAGTTGGTTCCAAAATAATAAAAAGAACATACCTATTTTGTTGCAGTGTTCCCTTCTCTACTTACATTGTAAGTAGTGAATATATTCGTCGTATTCTCGTAATATCTCTTGCGAATATGAAAGAAGGCAAAAACAGAAACGTACAGTGACTAGCGATATGTCTACTATGTGTGTGTCGTAAATCTGTACTGTAAATCTCCTTAGGGAGAGCTACAACAGTTACACGTGTCGGTTTAACTTGTAAGGAAACTTTATACTGTGCTGACACTCCACAGTTTCTCTAAGACCAGAGTATATTTACAATGTGCAGATAAGTTACTTCACACGCGTAAAGAGGAAAAGTTTAATTAATTATCATTAGGTGCTGAAAGATACAGGATAAACTGCAATAATGCTCAATCCTGTACTTTTTCATTATGGTAGAGATGGTTTAGTAATTTATGTGGAGGCTAAATGTGTTAATTATAATATGGTGCTTAAAATAAGTAATGATGTTGACTTCTTATTTAAAATTTATATACTATAATATGAAAATATATGTGTTAAATAAAGATTTTACATTCTGGGGTACTTTATAAAACAAATATTAGCAATCATTTGCTTTACAATTTGATTGAAATTGTGCTCCAGTGGACTACGCAAACACGAACAAAAATAGCCCAATTCGCTGTATTTTGCATAACAAAAGTTTAAGAATTATTCAGTGTAAATGAATCAACTAACTGTTACGTCATTTTGCAATGTTCAAAGTAAACATGTTATGGATAATGAAGTGATTACGATTTTATCCTACTTATGAGTAAACAATATTTGTATAATTTAAATTCGTTTATCATCAACAATAAGTACCTATAACATTTATTTCAACAATAATAATAAATGACTTATGACTTATAAAAACTTGGATAGAAGTTAATAATATAATAACAAAGGTGTTACATACGTACATAGTTGCACGTGTGGCATTTATGTCTTTATCATAGGTACGCCAAAATATAAGAGACAAAACCCGAATCCCCTTAGGAATACATTTCATCATACCGTAAAATTTAGTACGAACAATGGAGCTGATTTACCTGCTTCGCAAATCAGCTTCTATCTATTGTTACGTTCTAACGATAAAATTTTACTAAAAAGGTACTATTAATAGGTAAATTAATTTATTAATTACCTACTCGTAAACCCGCCCTCGTTTCGCTTCGAGATACATGTCCCTTGGTAGGTACCCACCTACACTTGAAAATTGTTTTCTTCATGGGACGATTGAAGTTAAACGAACAATGTTAAATTAAGCTTTTTAATACAATACTGAAAACCACATTCAAATCGATTAAGCCGTCCCGATTAGTGCAAACGAATGCAAAGACAGACAAAAACTCGAATCACTAAAATTGTTTTAGGTTCCATTGAATCAATAAAAACCCTCATAGTTGTTTTTTCCCGTAAATCTTCCAAGTACTGTCAAGTTTTCCTGTATAGGTATAGTAACCAAATAAAGTAATACTCATAAATTATAAATCATCAGATACTATTTTCAAGGAGCATTAGTAAAGTCGTTGTACGTGTTTTATAGGAGTTTTCTCTGGTGAGTAATGGCTGATCATTATGTCGTGTAGTCCTCTCGACGTCTCGACCGAGCAACCTCAATATCAATCGCTCTCCCTTTGTTACTTCGTAGTGCTTCACGTGAATTAGCTAACGAGGCTTCATGGCTTGCAATCATTTTGACGCATCAGGAAAGAGGTAATTTGATTCATACTTAAAATTTTCTAGATCTCAATAATATCACGGATGACTGAGCTTTTTCTTCTTTTGAATATGCAAAAGTTGATACATGCTATTTTTATAATGAACAATAGCTACGAGTAGGTACAATTTCAAACCTACGAAATATAATTCTTTGAAAAGTATTAAAAACCGATTCATTTCAGTAACATTGAAATATTAAAAGAACGTTTAAATGTAATTACCTCAAATAAATAGGAGCAAACTGAAATTCTCGTGCCTTTGGTGTATTTCGGAGGGATTTGGCTAATCCGACATTAGGAAGCGATCCGTCAAAAAGGAAAATCGGAGACATATTTATATTGTAAACATTTACGCAATTTTTATTCAAATAATACCAGCATTTTGTGACGTACAAAAAGAAATACTTACTTTTATCACAAAACGCGTACCTATTAATATTTTCCTTATTTTTAACATTTTTGTGCGCATATCAATACGAAAAATAAAATATTTTATTATGACACGAAGTTGGCAAGTAAATTACAGTTCAATCCCAAAACTTAATTAAAAAATTACAAAAGTACCAATCAAGACGTGTAGGAGACTCAGCTAACCGATAAAAGTGCATACCTGCAAAAATTTCAACTTTATTTTTAAATTGTTTTAGTGTGTAGGTATCTAAAGTCATAAAATATTTATTGAAAATGTTTTAAGTTCTTGAACAAATTCATCGTTGCAACGTAACGTTTGTAGTTGAACTCAGTAGGTACAATAAAAATAACGTAGATACCATAACTTAATTTGGATTTGGATGATAAAATATTGTTTGAACGTTTCGTGAAGCTCTACTTATAACCCTGAAAACCCTTTGTAAATAACAGTAACTGATAGACGCCATTGCATATGGATGGCAGTAATACCAAAGGCATCATCGATGCGTTGCCGGTCAAAGAAGTAGGTATGTGGAGGTAAGAAAGCAAGGAAAATGGGTTTTTATTCGTCCAAACGGGATACGATACGTAGGTTGACAGGTTAATCAAATTAAAAGGCAGTAAGTGGCCAACGCGATATAAAACAAGAAATAGATTTTTTTTTTAATAACAGAAAACAAAATTGATACGTAGAAGCTAACTTAAAAACTACTAGCCGTCATGCGCGTATGCGCCCAGACGCACGCTTTTGAATATTAAAAAAATGGTCAAAATTCTGTTATCAAGTGGGAAAAGTATTCAAACTGAAGTGTTTCCTAACCATCACTTTGAGTGTGATTAATAAATTTTATATTAATGTATGAAAACATCATAATCCAGTTGTGAGATTACTTCAACAATAATATAATTCCACTGTGAGCCGTATATCGCGAGGCTGTAAAACATATAATAACTCGGGGTATACCTACTTCCTTTTGCACATAATCAAATATTTACTAGTGAGAAGCACGAGAAAGATTTACTCTTATGATATTTTAGGTAGGAATCTATCAACTCTTACTTTCACGTTTCCTTTTAATTTTGTGTACATCACATGACATATCTTGCGCTTTTTTTACATTCTTCTTAGGTATATCTCAAATATTTCTTATTTATTTATTATTTGCACCTATCGATGGTGTTAGAAAAATAGCATAACATTGTTTCATTATTAAAGACTAGAGAACCGCCCGCGCTTCGCTTCGGGACCCGTAGGTAACAGCCGCATAGGTCCCGCTCCCGTAGGAATCTCGGCCAAAGATAAGCCTATAATATGACATACTGGAACATCAACATCAGAATCCGTCCTGTCTTCACTCACGGCTAACATAGCCGTGGGGATTCAGTTTCGGGGCCGGTGGCCCCCTGACTGAGGTGTCTGCCGCGGTCCGTAACAACGGACCGGTCGTTGGGTTGGGACCCTGTATGGGTCCTCGAAGATTGTCCAGATGGTGATGTGGAGTATGGGTGTCTAGTCCGGGGAGTCATGATGATTTTCACGCCGCCCGGGCGATCAGGCCCTACCAGGTGAGACCCGCTGGTGGGAAGCCCAGCAGGAGCCGATCTGCGACCGGACGGCGGCTTGCGGTCTTATCCGAGGTGGTTCATGTCGGGCTGCTCCCGCGCAGTAAGTCGTGCGGGAATGCCCAACGGTCCGGGGGGCGGGCGTGGAGCGGCGCCAGGTTCCGCAGGTGCAGAAACCGTGCCGCGTCCACGCGCGCAAACATCCGTTGCGCTAGGTCCTCCACGTGGGCGTCCAGGCTCTCAACTCTGAGGTCCCGCTGAATGGTGGCGTTTCTCACGCACCACGGCGCCCCTGCCAGCCGGCGCAGCGTCTTGGATTGAACCACGCGTAGACGCCTGCGTTGTGGTTCGCTCGGGAGTGCGTACCAGGCTGGGGCCGCGTACGTGAGTCTGGGGCGGATGTAGGTCTTCCAGATGGTGGTTTTGACCCTCAATGGGAGACTCGAGGAGAGCGCTAGACGTAGCGCTGCAGCTGCTGCCTTGGCGTGATTTACGACGTTGGTCACGTGGGGCTTCATAGTCAGGGAACAGTCCAGAGTTACCCCAAGGTACTTGGCCTGTCTTGTGCAGGCAATGTCTTGGTTGAGGAGCTTTAGAGTGGGGTCGCGCATCGTGGTTCCTCTGAATTGGATAGCCTGCGTCTTCCCTACGTTGATCGCCATCCTCCACTCGTGTAGCCACTTGGGGAGTGCGTAGAGGCATCTTTGCATTTTAACGGCGGCGTGACCTGACGTGATCGAAGTGGTCAGGTACGCCGCGTCGTCCGCGCAGAGGGCGAGCATGGCGCCCCCCTCCGCTGGAATATCGTTCGTGTAGCACGAATAGAGGGTAGGTGAGAGGCAGCTTCCTCAACATCAGATATAACATTTGCCTATGATTTAAGTAAATTACATCTACTATTTGATAACGTGATTCAGAACTTGCAAATGAATTTTACTAATGCCATCTATTAACAACATCCGGAACTAAATATCTAGCAACTAACAAAACATCTATCTTCCCATAGGAATGAGATGTTTTTCCGCGGTAAAAAGTAGCCTACGTCACTCTCCACCCTCCTAACTATCCCCATACACATAAACCATACCATATAATAGCCATGTTGCGACGTGAAAGAGTCACAAACAAACAAACAAACAAACACACTTTCACATTTATAATATTAGTAAGGATAGTAAGGATAAGGATACTGTTATCTGTTTATAACATCGGTTTTAAGTGAGATCAAAAATATAAGAACGATGCTTATCATCATTTGTATAATGAATTAACCCTCGATCCGTCGCGTGGGGTCTTTCAAAGCCCAGGGTTTAGAAAATTGCGAAATACTTAATGTTAGAATACGTTTATCGATCTTTTACTTTGGGTAGCCTCCTAAAAAGGATTACACTTCATGATCGTGCAGTCAAAACTAAAATTATGCACGCTTTTTGTGAGATATAGACATGTGTTTCTGCACAAGGCTTTCAAGGACCCCACGCAACGACTGGCGTAAGTAAATTTTTAGTTGTAACTTATTTGATTTATGTTTTATATTTTTGTTTTTTTGTTCCATAATAATTATTACTTGAGTAAAATTGATAAAAGATAAACTTAAGTATTCTTATATGGTAGGAAAAAGAAGATAAGCTTATAGATAGTGATAAAAAGGGTAATGAAGAAAACATGCAGTTAGAACAACAATACTCAAACGATATGTTCTAGATATTATAGTCATGGGTGCAACAGGTAGGGACCAAGGTGGAAGGAGGGAGGTTAGCTGCTACTGCTGAACTTGGAGGAAGTACCTACGGAGGCTGGAACAGGCGCTGGGTATGCCCATGAATATAGTAAACATGTACACAAGCTCCAGCAGAAAGTTTTCTTGAAAAAATTATCACTTGAACGGTGTAGACGATAATTTGTGATTTGAAACAATATATACAACGATTTATAATTCCTCTGCAGAAGATGTCTTCTGATGATGGTCAGTTGGCACTTGCGAGATAAATTTTACTGTCCAAAACGTACAGATGGTAAATTTAAGTCCATTTGTGACTTTTGCAAAGGTAACGTTTGCCACAACTGTATCAAATCCGTTTGATCTGTTTATGTCCAAAGAAATAATTAGAGATACTTGGACATAGAAAGTTCATATATTTTTTATGTATCTTAGTCAATTTACATTTCATTTTCATCTCTTGTTCATTGAGCTCAAATTATTATATAAAAAGAAGAAGTTGTCCTTTATTTTTCATTTTTAAGTTAACTTTAAGATGACCGGGTTAAAATATAAGAAAAATGCGACTCCTATTACTTTTTTAAATATAAATAAATATCTGATTTATAATATCTTTTCCGTTTTTTTATCAATGTAGCTATATCCCAAAGCGACATATCAAAATAATGACAAAAATGTAAGTTATAATACGAATTGATTGCTATTTAATTTTAGGGTCTCTGAAGACCCCACGCGACGGGACACGTAATTTATTTCGCGCGACGAACGGACGGAGGGTTAATATTGTTAGAGTATCTAGATAACGTCCCTAAGGTTTTGTTAGCAGTAAAGAAATAAAAAAATATCATCTTACAATTTTCATTTCGTTAGGTCTTACATACCAAAGAGTACCTACCTATATTCGATCACATGATAGCCAAAAAATCACGATCGACACAAGACATAGGTAACTATTACAGGCGTCTATACTTTTCTAACGTAACTTTTCTACGTAACTCATTATGTAAAACAGCCGATTTCACCTAACTAAACAGTAAACCACCCTACTTTGTAGTTGACATTTGATTACACTTTTACTACTACTACTAGAAACTCTCATATAAATATTGTAGCAAATTAATAAAACTGGTAGGCAGTTAAAGGCAAGCAATATCAATTCTCTGTCAGAAACATTTTATTTTGAAGTGGGGTCGATAGATGGATGAGTGACCGCTGGTGGCAAATATCTTGCGCGTTTCCGTGCCTCAGAGACGGCCATACGTGAAGGTGGTAGAGTATATAAAATCTACTTTAAGGCCCATTAGTTAAATAGAGAAAATCGTGGTCAGTAGTGTTCGTAGCCACCTGAATAGCGACCACTAAACAGTAAGCTTTATTTTATCAAACAAATGCTTTATTTAGCTTAAAAGAATACGTTTACAAAATATATAATTACAAGCCACGTACGTACCGCTTTGATAACCGAAATGGATTGCTCCTTGCTTCATAAATAATTAATTTTATGGTTGCCTTACCCTTCCTACTACCTACGTAGCGATGGTTGTCGATAACTAATGGATAGCTTCAATTTTAGTTCAGTTTTATCGTAATTATAAGCCTTTAGTCTTGACTTCGTGACACGCCTGAAAAAAAAAGACTTGTTTACTCTTTTATTTACAACGAATATTTATGGCAAAAATAAATGTTTCTTTTTGTTTCGTGGGTGTTATTGATGGCGTCTTTATGTAGTCATTGCCAAGATGCAGGAAATTCTCGTATTAGGTACTTTATGTAAGCTAAACTTTCTTCTATATTTTCAAACAGCAGATTGAGAAACCCTTTATCAATTCACAGTAGGTAAAGCTAGGTTCAACTCATAAGTGGATTGTCCATTGTCATATGATGATATTAAATGCCTATAATTATAAGGACTTGGCTGTAGGTAATCATTGATGCGTATTTACAGCAATACGATTTGTAATTACGAAAAGAGCGTTCGCATGAACGAAGACTACACAATTTATATACTTATTTTCTGAACATTATATTATTTATAGATGTACTTACATTATATTAAACTTTAAATACACAAACTTTTAATGTGAAGAAAATTTTCAAGTGTATGCTTCTTTTTACGGGTAGGTAGTAAAACCACTCTGGAATAACGACAAAATGTTAAATACACCAAAGTGATGTGTACTTCAGAAAGTTAGTAAAAATTCTCAAAATAAGATTCGTGAAATTGTCTCGGACCCTACATTTCGAACGGCGAATTCCTTATATTCGCCGACCGCGACGATTCGATGGTGCTCCATTTTAACGAGTGCCACTTAAAGGAAGCAAACAAATGCTGCCTCATGCCATAGCTCATGCCCTCTATTTCAAATGGAGTCAAGGATCCCGTACGCACACAATTGTACATATGTATTCAGACGAAACGTACGAGTATATCATGTTTGAAAGTTTTACTTCCATTCAGGTTACTTCAATCGAAATACTTCATACGTCTGTTATTTTTAACATTTTTAACCCTTACCAACATACCAACCATTTTAAAAAATACATGAGAGATAAATTTGACCTTTCCGTCTGTGTGTCTATGTGTGTGTGTATCTGTGTCTGTCTCAATATATAATAATATCAATTTGTAAACCATAGCTACGTACAAATACAAACGTCGAAAGGTCGATAGTTCAGTAATTGGTAGGTAGGTACCTAATAGGTTTATGATTACAAGCAACTGAATTTATGTGACATCTTATTGTTAAATTGAGTTATTTGAACGTTTAAAGTGGTATTAGACAAAGTTCAACTATCTAACAGCTTTGACCGCAATTTAACGCAGTGGAAGTTTGATCGTACTTTTTAATCACATTAGCGATTTTAGTTTGACTCACTTTTTGTAAATTAGATGGATATATTTTATTTTTTATAAAAGTAGCAAATAGTTTATTAACTTAGTAACGAATTCTGCTTTTTATGTGGGTGGTACTTTTTATAATGTAATATGTAGGTATGTTACCTCATAACTTCGTACTTTGTCAACCGATATTACCTAATTCTTTCGACATTCGAAAGCTAATTTGAGCGACATCAGATCTGGCGGGTGGTTTTTGAATTATCGCGACTTTGAAAACGGTTTTTATTTTGTAAAAAGTTAGTTATTTTATGGTAATTAGGTACATATGTATGGAAATTTAATTACCTAAATGTATTACAAGTTCTTGATACCTATTAATGTGCCAAGTACATGTAAGTTGTATGTTCGTGATCAAAGTGGATACAAACTAGCAACTCACCCTCTTTTTGCTTCAGGAAACTTATAATTTAAAATTTCAACACTTTTTGGAGCTTGGTGATACGAGTAATTTATGGTGGGCTATAAAATGAAAAGATTTTACTTATTTTTAAGTTGATACAAATGTTGTAGAAACACTTTTAAATAACTTTAACAAAAGGTCACTCTACAATACCATGCACGTAAACGTTTCCTTATTGGTACCTACTTAACATATCGCTGGCCCCGGGCAATAAAGCGGTAAACGTCGGTTACGCCCTTTTTACTTTTATTTGATTTTTGGCTTCTCTGAGTATCAATCTATCACCCCTATTTTTTTGAATTTTTATTTGGCAATAATAATTGTGATAATAAGTGACAATAACAACTTTATTGCATGAAAAATTCTCTTACGACTAGAAATGTATTATTGCATTACCTACTTTATGAAACAAAACACAAATAATCAATAAACTATAAACAACTAGCTGTCCCGGCGAACTACATTCCGCGAAACAGTCAATGACAGAGCAGATTTACAATTTCAAAAAATTAATACAAACTGAAAATTTTAAATTCTTCATTATGAAAAAGTAAAAAAGGGCAAAATAAAATACTCATGTTACGTGTTTTGATCCGTTTTATTCAATCAATATACACATTGACAACATCAAACCCTGTTATTTTAAAATTAATTGCCACTTCACATATTGTTGGAGAATTAAGTAAATGTGCATTCGTGTGTTCCAGCTGGTCATCTCTGATGGCGACTTAGTAGCCATCATTTGGCATGCATTCAAACCAATGCATGATGTTCATGTAGAAGTTGCTATAGGTCTTGGATTGATCTCTCGATCAAGTTCTCCATGTTGGCCATGAAGTGTATTTGTAAAAAAATATGTTTTGCATCTTCGAGAGGAAGCAGTGATCCAATTCGATGATGAATCTGTCCATGTATCTATAGAATAAAAAGCAAAGTCAGTATTACATATTTATAAACACATTTTTGAATTAACATACTAACTACAAAAACCAAACATTTTAATAATCCCATTAACTTATAAACCAACGGTTCAGGAAATTTATTTATTTAAGTACATATTAAATTTATGCTTTATTGCAAACTTGCCTGACGTCATTCTTTACAAATACTTAAGTAGTACTATTTTAATTCTTAACTTCCTTCAGGAATAAGTAGGTTTTGTGTTACTTTATAAATATGACTTTGACTACTTCTACTGAGTTGTGCGTATAAAAGAAAAATATATAAATACCTTGAAAGTTGGATTAAATACTGGTTCTCCAATAATTTCTGATGCATTCGTTGAGTGATTGAGTGATTCGGAAACAATCATTGTATTTTTGGATGTTGGCTAGAATATGTCGTGATTCGGGTGTTTCGCCACGAAGCAATGAATGCAGTGGTTCAGGTGGCGGTGTCAATTATGATAATTTCACTTTGCCACTAAGGCAGCACAATCTCCACAATCCAGACGTTTTTCCGGCAAACTTCAACGCACCACGATGCTCGCAAACACCGTCTATTGGCTCAATATGATGGTAATTTTGTTCTTGTGCACCGAAAATTTGTCTTGTTGCTTGTTGTTGATGTATGAGGTTTGCTCGACGCTTACGCTGCTTTTGAGATTAAGAAGCACGAAGTCGGGCCATAACAACGCGCTACTCTTCACTAATGTTTATTGTTGTTCTTTCATTGTTTCATTAACCGTATAATTAATCAAAGTAACCATGTTTAGAACCCTAACTGCTTTTCGTCTTCGTCGGCAAATATTAGACCTTCTTGGTAACGGCATTTTGAATTATAATAGATATCAATGCAAAAAGACTAATAAGAACACTATTCGTAGACAAAGAAATCAACGTTATTTTCAAACAAAACAAACAATAGTTGGCAATGTTGTGTTGACATGACATATTAGACAAAGTTTTGCTATTGTTTTGCTAAACATGTGCTAAACAGTCTTAGTTGCCATGACAATTTTGTAAACAGTGTTTGTTGCCATGCCGACGCTGTCACTGTACGTCAAAAATGCCGTGGATTTAATATCTAATAATCTCGAATTTTTTGCGATAAATTGTATATTTTAATACCTACTGTCACCTTCCAGACTAAGAGGATTCCAAAAAATCAAACATCAAAAAGATTGGTCCAGCCGTTCTCGAGTTATAAACGGTGTAACTAACGGGTATCGTACTCTAGTTCGAATGACGTTACCTCGCAATGACCTCGCACGACTTTCTTTTATATATATAGATATAAACATTTAATCATTGAGATACTATGTACTACATATACATCAATGCATTTAATAGGAAGTAATCACAAGAGATTTTATTCTGTACAAGCTATTACACCTTTCTTCCCGGAAATTCATAGTAACCCCGGCGCCGTACAAAGGTCTTGCGCGAAACCAGTTTTACATGCACATGGTGGTAATCGGCTGGTACGCTCGAAATCTAAAGCGGAAAATACTTCGTGTTACATTCTTATAGTCCTGTTTTGAATCACTATACGTTGCACCTCCGCTGCACTATAATCAAATTAGCTTCTTTTATTTCTCCTCTAAAAATCGATTTTTGATATTACCGCTTTATTGCCCGGGACCAGCGATATTCAGAAAAAAATAAATATTATCCGCACTTCTCTATGTAAGTAAAAGAAAAATGAAATTAACAGACTTAAAATTTAGTACGTCTACACAAAAAAAAGTAGTAAAGTATTGCTTTGAATTTAAAAATACTTGTATCTTAGGATTTGGAAGGCTTTGGTTGCCGTTAAACTAGGTAGTACTTACATTACACGGGACGGTGTAGTGACCGAAAAGCTGGAAGACTAATTGTTACTGCTCAAACACATTAACCTTCCCCAGTAACGTTTTACTGTGTATTGTACCGTATAAAAGCTAGCCCTGAGTTTTTAGTCCGTTTTTCCTGTAGGTAGGGGGAGTCCGGGAGAGTTTAGCAGGTAGGAGACATTAGCCACTGCTCATAGAATTTTTATACAAATAGATATTGCGACGTTGCGACATTTCTTAGACTCCATAGGGCACCCCCACCTCACTCACGCGACGTCGCAGTAATCGGCAGTTTCGTTTAGTAGTGAGAAGTGACAACGCGTTTTTGTGCTCGATAAGTAAATTTTTTAAATTTTCGATATTTGATTTCTATTGCTTACTGTGAATTGATTCTAGCATGTCATATATATGCATGGTTTGTGTAACTAACCTTCTAACAATAACGGCAAACAGTATTCACATAAGCGTAATAGGTTTTTATAAAAATGTAAAAACAGACAGCTTGGCGTGGGGTGGGAGACATTAGCCAAACGTCGGAAGGGAGACTTTACCCTGGCTATTTTCTTCCGCAATCAGTCAAAGCCTTCAATGTCAGCATTGCAGAGGATTGTATTATAAAGTACTGTACTAGCTTCCGCCCGCGGCTTCACCCCGCGTGGAAATCGTAATATCCGTGTAGTACTCCACACGTGTATGATACGTATATTGGCTCGTTCCATGCCAGTCCACAAGTGACGTGCGCTCTCTCTGCCGCGCTCCCTGTAACTGTCACTCTGAACCCGCATGCCAGAGACAACGTCATATCCTTACCACAGACTACATACACTACATCCCTTCCTTATTATAAAATTTGATGAAAGATACTTCTCTTGGTTAAAGTTACTCTTGGTTGAATGATGAATGATGACGCAATCAAGTTACACAGTCGTTCATCTTCACCATGAACTTTCCATTCTCCCGTTCATCTTCACCATGAACTTTCCCTTTCATCTTCACCATGAACTTTCCATTCTCCCTCTATCCTTTTTAATGATTTTATTTTCCGTCAATTTACACGTACAGACAATACTCATTTTACAAAAATTACGAGTTTATAGAGTGCGCCATGGTGAGACCTCATGAAATTTATTTTTAAAAAATAATCTTCTCAACTTTGCTTCTAGGGAAACTGTGAAACCAAAACATAAATACCCCTTAACTTTAACTCTGTAATATAAATAATATTGAGTTGCAGAAAAGCGCCTTCCTATGTATATGACAACTATTCGTTTCTTTATAATAATAATCTCAATTGCTCATAACCAATTTATTTTAATGGATTATTTTGCTGATCTACCGTGGATCCAACATAATATAAAAATAGGCGGGCATACTCAAAACCCCGAGGTAATGCAAAATGTGCCGTATGAACAATGTGTCGGTATTCAGTTTACAGTTAAACCTGTTTTATTCCTTTACAGTCTCTTAGAAATCTGAACATAGTATTTATCTCTTTTAGGCACAAGTTCCGGAACAACAGCAATTTATTCGTGACAACCACCATTACCTCCGCTGCGCAATTATCCTTTTATAAAAAAGGGTGTCGTTATCGGCCACATTTTACAACAGACGATTCCCACAATAACTACCTGATTGTAACTTTATCAATAGTAAGCATTTCCAATTAAGAAAATTATTTATTTACAATCCCACCATGCAATTCTTTCACTGTAACCGCTGTTCGACTTTGGAACTCCCTTCCCAAGTCCATTCGATAAGCCCAATCCCCATGCTCCTTCAAAGCTTCAAACTCTTGTCAAATCTTATTTCTTACAATCACAATAATTTTTTATTTATTTTTACTTTTGTTCTAACAATCGATGACCTGTTAGACATTGCTATCAACAATTCATGTTTTGTTTTATGTCAATCTGTGTTCTTTCTTTTTTTTTTCGTTTTTTCTTCTCAACATATCACGTTATATTATCTACTTATATATTTCTATATTTTAATATACTGTTTTACTGTTTTCACAATATATCTATATATTTACACCCTGCCTCTAGGAATGCTATCCTATAGTCATAACTTCTAGCCCTTCAGGCTGTCTGGAAGAAATCGCTCTTTAGCGATAAGACCGCCTTTTGTATAAACTTGATTTTTGTCTTTCCGTTGTTGTTATCGTGTTTGGTGTACAATAAACATTATTATTATTATTATTATTATTATGTTTTTATATACTTCTTGTATGTTACGATTTACAATTGAATGTAGGTTCGCACTACCCGACACATCTGATCATACGATCATGTTGCGATTTACAATTATGTAGTAATAATAATAAACGCTAACACATTCATACCCACGCAGTAGGTTACTAGGTACCTGTGTCGCGGGTGGCATGGACCACACATAAATAACACATCACAATTACACCCATGACCCGAGTACAATATTTATGTGCTACATAAATATCTGCCCTGGCCGGGAATCGAACCCGGGACCCCTCGCGTCGCAGGCAGGGTTGCTACCAACTAGGCTACAGGGTCGTCAATCACGTACGATTCACAATTTCATATAGGTTCGTACTACCTGAGACACACAACGTGAACAATTTACAATTTCATGTAGGTTTGTACTACCTCACACATCCGATCACGCACGATTCACACCTTCATGTAGGTTCGTACTCCTTACACACGTGTATGTACAATTTACAATTTCATGTAGGTTTGTACTACCTTACACATCCGATCACGCACGATTTACAATTTCATGTAGGTTCGTACTACCTAACACACAACGTGTACGTACAATTTACAATTTCATGTAGGTTTGTACTACCCCATACATCCGATCACGCACGATTTACACCTTCATGTAGGTTCGTACTACCTGACACACGTGTGCGTACAATTTACAATTTCATGTAGGTTTGTACTACCTTATACATGTATCCGATCACGCACGATTTACAATTTCATGTAGGTTCGTACTACCTGACACACATAATCACGTACAATTTACAATTTCACGTAGGTTTGTACTACCTTATCGCGTAATATATTTATTTTATTAAGTATTTTTGCATTAAAACTCCATTAATTTTATTAAATCACCGCAAAGACTAACCAAAACCAGATTTTTTTAACAAATCCTTTTATGCGGTACAGTTTAAAGTCTATAGTTGCACAGCCACCTAACAATCCTTCAAGTATGTAAGTACCTCGTTATGATATATTATGATTGATATTATTACTATTCACGAGGTCAAGAATCAATAGAATCGTTATAGCTATTTAATTCATACAATTTTTTATCCATTAAAAGTTATGGTTATATTTATTCAATTTATTGTTTTTATACCGAAATACCCATGCTTAAAACAATACAACATAGTTACTACTGTTTGTTTGTTTGTTTGTGCTTAACGTCAGTCAGCTGTTTGTACCAGAAAAGTCCAATGTATATTGATTTTAATAATTGATATTCAAGATTATGTATGATGAAAAACTTATAGCGCGCTACTTATTAAAACTGATCTGGTAAAAATAAAATAAATAAGGAGCCTTCCCGTGTGGTGAACATGACAAGCCTACATGAGCGCCCTACGCACCCTGGACACCTTACTCCAGGAGTGACTCAGTGAAGACAGGGGCGTGACTAATACTTCCGCCAAAAGGCTCTTATCAGAGTCAAACCAAAAGGCCATTTGGCACTTATCAGTGCCATCCCAAAAAGTTCTTACCACCGTACTCCCAACCACCAGACCATCACCGCTCCTACACCTCCTTCACTGTCGATGCTAGTACTCTCATCCTTCTTTCTTTCTTTTTTTTTTTTTTTTTTTTTTTCAAGGCAACCACTCTGCATGTATAATAAAAACCAAAGCCTAGGTTTTAATACGGCAACCTTATTCAAGACTACGTGTTTTACCTAAGTAAATAATGAACCCATCTCTAATTCAGTTCATTAACCTAGAGGTTGCACTTCTTCCAGTAATGATTCGATGGCAAAGACGCCACCACCGCTTCAGAGAAACCCATTCAATATTATCCACCATCAAATTTCCAAATCTGTTGTGAAATGAATACCTAATCTGTTGTGAAATGAATATCTATTTTATGTATAATTTTATTATTTAGAAAGGGTGGCAGAACTTACTCCCCTGCTTTAATCACTATTCGCGTTTTCATTAAGATTTTCTACCACCTCCGGCTCTCTCACCATACTAGTGATAAATATGTCGAATGGAGCAGCTTAGGATAAAGCTTAGTTATGTTGATTTGGCAAAACATACTAAAATTGTTTCCTAACGTTGAGTAAAACTCAAGCAATAATTCCACCAGAGCAACCTAGTTATTGTAAAAGGTACGATTGCACTAAACATTATGACAATATTAAGATTATTTAATCACCCGAAAACGTTTAGGACTTTTCCAAATGCATATAATAATCTATCTCCTTCAATACAGATTGGAATTAAAACTAATACTTTTACCTACCGTCGCTTGAACAATCCTTCAGTTAGGTAAGCTAGCTATAAATAATTAGCCCTTTAGTTTTTAGGGGGTTCATGGGTCAACACCCAATTAGAATGAGAGAAATACGGATGACAACTATCAGATGTTCGCTTCTTACATACAAGAGTTCACTGTCTGCTTGAAAGCCAAAGCAAATAATGTGCACGACTCACCTCAGGACTGCTACACGGGCCCCCAGCGCCCAAACCCTCGTCCACGGCACCCACTTACACATCACCAGCTTCACTTTGGGTTCGCAGCGCAACAGAAAAGTACCACAACTTCTTTTGTAGTGTGTAGCTGAGACACCTTAATATAAGTTAGGTTAAGTATCATTATATGAGGGAGTAATAATAAAGACTTCGTACAAGCAACACGTCTCTCTTATTCACCGAACCCCACGTCATCACATTTTAATAGTTTTGATTATGATATACACATATGAATTGAGCTTAGATTTCGGTGCTTAGACTACAATCGGTTGATTGCGCAATATAGATATAAGTCCAGTACAAACTCTCAATCTATTTACATTAATCCAAGACAACATCTGCCCATAGCACAGCGTTGCCGCAACTCGCTAATTCATCATTATTTCTAGGACCATAAGGAATATATAAAAAGTGCTATTTTAATGCAAACAAGGTAAGTACTTTCAAAGATATTAATTGGTGAATTCGGCTCTCACACTTCGGTGCCAATGCGATCTTATTATTATATAGTTTACGACCTCAGTCTTGTTAATGTTTTTGAATATCCCAAACATACTCCTAGGCAAAATTGCCAATACTTTTTTATAAATAAGAGAGTAAGTAACAAGTAACAATAAAATTATTTGTATAAGCAGTCAAGTGGGGCACGAAGTAGTTATTATGAATAGTTACACCTCACTTAATCATGTTAAGTCACAACTAATACCATGACTGATGACATCCAGGTGCCTGAGACTGGTAGTCCCGGCATTTAATACAGCTCCATCTTGTATAGTGCAAGTGAACTATAATAAGGTCAATAGTTTTCCTCCATCAATTGAACTAATAAAATTGTTCACTACCCGACATCTAGATGTCGTTGAATGCCAATTGGCTTACATTATTTTTGGAAAAGAACTGATATTCTTCAAATAGCCAGACTGATTCCTTCTTCAAACATAGCTAAGAACCACCGCAAGAAAACAGATTTTAATCACATAACTATCCACTGTATAACTGTAAAACTAAACAAACTTTCACTTACCTTTACATACTTCCTCCTTCTTCTTTTCTTCTTGTGTTTACCACTGACCTTTTACCTCGTCGCCATTATGTAGTACTCCACACGTGTATGATACGTATATTGGCTCGTTCCATGCCAGTCCACAAGTGACGTGCGCTCTCTCTGCCGCGCTCCCTGTAACTGTCACTCTGAACCCGCATGCCAGAGACAACGTCATATCCTTACCACAGACTACATACACTACAATCCGAAATCGAGTGATCTTTGAAAGCATGTGTTGGACCTTGCGACATCATTATTAACTAAGTTTTCTAGACTTCGACGTGACTGCGTCTAATGATTTATGTTACGTGTTCAATAAGACTTAGGTAACAGACAGGTTATATCTAAGTATCTATTTGTATCTACCTATTGATCAAAGGATTAATAAATAATGAGTTGTCAGTATTTGTCCTTGTAATTTAAAGCTAAGCCTTAGAAGACAAAAAAACGTTTCATCCATTCTTCACCCATCTCTGAGATTGTCTATTGTTTAATTTTTAGGTACCTTTAAATATAAATAATATGGATTGGATAGCCATGTTTTAATCTAAGCCACCCTACCCTACTATTTTATTCTATTTGTGAACTCGTGATGCATTCTTTCAAACATTTTTATGACTTTATAGTTACGAGCAGGATCAACTGTAGACTTTACGTCATGGTGGAGTTCCGTTCCGCACAGTAACGCCTAATACAATGAATTCATTTGTGATTGTGCGATAATTGTGTTTTTATCCCACCTATTCGAAAAAGACGACTTGGTTCTTTTTGAATAAAGTGCGCCCTTATTTTTTATCTTTTCCGCGCTCATTTTGAATTTTTTTACATCTAGTATTCGGATTGTTAGAAATTCATGGTTTTGTTTTAAAAAATGAATTCTTTGAGTGACAGTGAAAGTGTAATTCCTGAATATGAGGCGCCTTTTATTTTCTCATAGTGGGGGAAGAAAAGTAGAGTGTACTCGGGAGCAAATATTTTTGGCTCGGGTGAAGTACTTTGAATCCCTCGCTACGTTCAGGATTCTACTAAAAACTCCCTTGTTATACAATCTACTTTTAATTTCGTGTTTTAAGCGTATAATAATAAATAACCAGCGGAAGATTGTGAGATCAAGACACTCCGTGTGATATCTTATTGTTCGAATGTTAGTAGTATAAAAAATATTCACTCCCCGTATGGCTTTGCCGTTATCAGATAAAAAATAAATATAAGTAACCAAATTTACAGTTAGGACTGCTTAATTTCACAGTTTCCGCCGGAATCATAGAATAACTATAATTCTTTATAGTGCAAGTCAAAATTAAATACTTACTAATTGTAAACCTCAAAACTATTAAGTACTAAATGTACCTACAATAACACGAAAAAATCTTAATTTAGTAAAATAATATTTGATCTGTTTTCCTTCACATAACATTCGTAAGTCGGGAGGGTAAGAAAAGGGTTTTTTTCTATGGCAGGGACATGCTTTTACTATTCTCCAGGGCATTACTTTGTATAGCCGGCCAACTATCTATTTTTCTTTTGTTACATTTAAAAGATACAGAAGGAGCGATTAGGTAAGTATATGCTTCACATTTTAAAAGTTCTATGCCTAACTGAAAATCCGAGATAAAAAATGTATCTAATCAATGTTAGGTAAACATTAATTAGAATTAATTAATTAGCATTAAGCCCGCCTTTTGTACCGTTATGTTACGAATAGTGGTCAATAAAGTTTAAATTAATAAATAAATAAACATGTTGTTTATTACCCAAACAGCCGTTCCAAGAAGTTTTATTGTTATTATATGCTGTCCATAAGAAATTACTGTGCAAGTTCTGCCATTACGGGAACACCTAAAGTGAAAATCGGGACGCAGGAGAAACACCGAAATCTAAATTATAAATGAGCTTCTCAGGTGGGTCGAGTCGATGTGTGTACCTACACACGTAGGATAGGATATTTGAAGCATCTAGGTAAATTGAAGGTGTATACGGTGATGATAAGATTGCCCAACTGTGGCAACATGCAAGTAAATATGTAGGCATATTGGCATAGTTGAATTTGTTTTTACGTTCCTTCTTTTAACATTACATGAGGAATTGTGTTATTGTCAACGCCTTCTGTATTTTAAAAGACCTTTTTCAAGAAGCACATCACAAACTTTTCACAGATGTTTTGATGTGACTATCTTGTTCAAGTAAAAAAAAAATAAGTTTAAATCTACATAAAAATACGTGTACCGGGTAGGTACGTGTAGTACCCGCAATTTTTTGCGCACTCATATGAAACACTAATTACGAACTGAATATCACCGTCGAAAGCTTTGTATGTTACTTTCATTTACATACCTATTAGACAAACGTAATTTCAAAAATTTTAGCAACATATTTCGTGTTACAAACCGCGGAATTTGAACCTAAAATTTTGACAAAAATAATTTACACTGAAAAATCTTTAGGCCTAATTCTTATGTAACAGTTATAAACATTCATTTCCTAATTTCATTTATAAAGAATATATGGAGGAAAAAGAATGTTTCATGTTTACCGACTTATTGTTTTTATTTCTTTAGAAAACTTCCATTAGACTCGCAGAACAAAAATACTGTCTACATACATTGCATGATATAATATTAATTCGTCTGACTTTTATCCCTGTACTGTGGGCATTGTGGCGCAACCTTCAACACTACTACAATATACATACAAGGACACTAAACATTATAAATGTATCGGGTCCTTACGACTTGGTATTTTTGTGGCGAAAGTTATACCCAATAATAAAATAGCATGACGGACTCAGGCCAGTAACCTTCGCATTGTGAGAGGAGATCCGTACCCAGCAGTGGGAGAGGGGTTGAAATCTCAAACCAATAAACTATAGACGGAGCGCCGGGAACAAAAGAGTGAAGCCGGAAAACGTAAGCCGAAACATCGAAACCAATAGAATGCCCTATGTTGATAGTTTGACTTTGAACTGTCTTCCGAACGCAACATATTACCTAAAACTTAATTTTTCGGAACACAAAAGGTCATTTTTTATTACTTATTTAAAACACAAAATTTCGTATTGGTGTGAGTGCCACCGTGTGTATACAAGACTAGGCTTACTTTTTGCTAATTTTATATTTGTCATCATCATTATTTGAAGATAGATAGGTACATCAGAGGTGCTAAGAAGAAGGAGGTTTTATAAGATATCGCAAAGCACATTATTAATTGTTTTTCATTCATATCATAAGTACTACAATAAACAGTTAATGCGTACATACCTAGTTGGTATTTTATGTCAATAAACGTATTCTTAAATATAGAGAATTGGTCTTTTAAGGTATTTATCGTCCAATAATGCCCCAATGCTAAAACCATGATCAAAATAAAGAATACGCAGCATAATAAAACGTATCGCCAAGATCATAACACCTAGTATATTTAGCAAAAATTATTCTATTGTTTCCGCTGTCAGTTTCGGACCTCGACACGTGAATCACCGGGGATGTCATACATTATACATAATCCGCACACCGGCCACGTACAGCACATCTCTTTGGCACGCGCATTGTATAACTATAGGATAATGATTTTTCTCGGTTTTGAAATACAAGTATAGTGGACCGCATTGCTATTCCTTAATTTACAATGCCTCGTTATTCCCTGGACACGGGCTTTTTATGACCCTTACCAATTCCCTGCTCTGTCCGATTGACTAGCGTGTGTAATAAAAGTAATTCCAAATTGTCGCTTTAAAAGTTTTTTTTTTTGTTATACGTTTTTCAACGAATTCACCTGGTCAAAGTTGACTAGGAAAAGGGCAACCTGAGAGCCAATAATAACATGTCATGAGTGTTCCCATGATATAAGCTGAGGGAAACCTTTTTCGTCACTGATTTATTGTCGGTACAATGTGTAAAATATTCTTTCATTGTAAAATTTTCCAACGTCAAAACAAATGCTTTATTTCTAAAATCCTGATGTTATTCAACTCGTCCTAATTAATCGTAGTACACTTTAAATGACAGCTGACTCATCTGACCTGACGGCTAGCACCTTATTGGCAGCAATTAATAAAACTGATTGACCAAATAAGTCCTCATCTATAATTAATGGCCCAATAACATACACGAACATTTCTCTCATTCGAAATTCTTACACTTTTCATTTTCTAGCTTCTATCAATACCTTGCGATAGGGAACTTTATTTCAAAATCTTAAATTAATAAAAATCATTAGAGAGATTTCGATCACTGCTACAAAATAATTTTTAAATCCATTACTTGGAGAGTATTACATTACTTGGGGAGTGATTACTTGGAATTTATATTATATCATTAGCCTTAATTTATGAAATACATGCAGCCAGACCTTGCTATTGTTGTGCTATAGTTTCGCGTGACAAGTAAGCAAATTTTCATGCCGTGGAAAATAACCGCTGCCATTTTTAAAATATTCTATTATAGCTTGATAACATCTTTGACAAATACTTTGAAAAGACGTATAATTTTCAATCATTATCACTCTTTTATAATTATACCTAATGTGATTTCCTAGTTATAAATCGACTTGGATAGTTTTGAGGCATTTGGTACATTTAAGGAGTTGACAATAATGGCCCAAGTGGCAATAGGATTGAATTGTGAGAGAAAACCTTAAACAGCATCTTTAGAATAACACATTCTTTCCCTTTTTTTCTACTGTTTGGTGTTATAACCAAACTGAGGATAGTCATTCAAAAAAATAATCCCAAATGCTCTTCATTACCTGCGATTTGATTTCTAATTCCTCCATAATATTATACTCGTAGTCCAGAATAAACTCTTGAACTCTTTTCCTTCTTTTTCAACTAGGTAGGTACACCAGCGTCATTTATTTCGTTTCTGTAATATCCTCATTTATTGAAGTTCAATCCCCCTTTCTATTCTCTTATTGTTATAAAAAATGTTTGTAATGTATATTGCTTGGATAGTCCAATTTCTTTAAGTTTCTCATGCACCTTCCGTCGTCTTATTTACGCTTTTGACCATTTCACATCATAAACTTACCTGAGAGAGATTGCTGAGCAGGAATAAACCCGCCTTTATACTTTATATGTATGGCTGTTCCTCACATTTATGATATTGTTATCGCTGTACACTTCACGTACAATAAAAATAAATAATACAAGTTTGACGTGTATAAAGATAAATTAAAGTAGGTACCTACTTAATTAAAAAGTAGCATTATGTGAGTAATATTATTATTTTTATAACATAACTAGGCAAACAGCACATAACGTAAAGCATAAAAGAACATTACTAGGCAAATGTCAAAGACAAGGAGGCAACGTCGAGAAGGAAAGGCATAAGATTGTTAATTACAGGGTCTATTCAGTAAATTATAAAGTGATGAGAACATTGATTGCCGGACGTTCTGTACCGTTACGTACCAAGTGAAAAGTTGCATAGTAGCGGTAAAGTCGTAAAGCGTGCAAATCATAAAACCTGTGGGAATGGTTTACGGCACGCGAGGAAGATACGAGGTTTTTCACGTAGTGCTGTCGTTTCGCTAGATTGCACATTATATTTCACCTCCATTTTGCTACATTCAGGTGGAGCAAGCATTGACACTAAAATGTTGTCGGCCGTAGTGATATCCGGGAGGTTGTGTCACCAGCTTCGATTAGCTAAACGTTTCGTTTTACGTTTCTGAAATATGTACTACCAATGCAATCTTCTGAATGATTGTTACTCCTGTGCCTTTATAAACTGAAATGTCTAAACAAGTTTTATACTTAACTGTTTTCTACGCCTATTTTAAGCTTACCATTTACTACGTTTGTACTAGGTACCTATGTATGTATGTAGGTATGTTCGTATCAAATGTTGTGAGATGAATTCGAACCTAGGGACCTTTATTTTACGTATCGCTTACAATGAATAAATAAAGCAAATAATAACGACATTGCAATTTAATGACAACTTTCACCGACCTTAAGCAATACCTTCGTATTTTTAGTAGGTATTTTTTGCAAAAATCGTAAATTTTCAGACATCAATCAATTAGGATTTTATTATATAGGTACACTTAGGTATCCCTGGATTACAAATTTTATATCACTTGCTACACCGAAAGAAAACCAAAAAAGAAATTGAATTAAAAATTCCACATAATATAATTATCTACTCAACCGTGTGTATGCAGTCTTCCAACCTTACATGGAGAATTAAGGGGCTACATCCGTAATAATATGGTAGTTTTAGATCTAATAGATTTTTTTTAAAGTTAGGTCCAAATAGTTATGGTTTTTAGGTTTACTACAAAAGTGTTAATAATTAGTTGATGAAATTATTTTTAAAACATAGTAAACAATCAAAGCTAAGTAGGTATTCATAAGAATTAAAAACTCAAAAACCGAAACAGTTTTCAAATAAAAAATTAAAATGCAATTGGCACTTACGTCAATAATATTAAAGCTAAAAATAGAACATTGCTATCTCACTATTTGTTTATATAAATGAAATCATTCCATCTGTTTTTGAGCTCCGCTCGTTCGGTTTTACATATTTCGGTTGTAGCACCTTAAGCGGTAACCTCATACGAAGCGATTTGGGCCCAGAAGAATGACAGTTATTGCCTCAATAATTTGTCAAACCTGACATTAACTATAATTATTATAAGGAACAAAAACCAAAACGAACAAGTCAAAACCGCACGATAATCGCAAACCACGAACTTACATATATTTAAAATGTGAAACCCAACTTGATGCTAACATCCGTACCTACGCGAAGTGGTTACCCGTAACTTTTCACGAACTAGTGAACGTAGAAAAAGTTACGTGAACGGGCTAAATGTTATTCTGGTGTAAACGGCTGTTTCATTGTGATACAAATACACCAGGTCAAGGAAATTGTGGAAAACTTGTGTCGGCTCGTAAAAAATAAATATGACTATGGCCAAACGAAGAATGACGGTTTCTATGAAATGCCATGGAATATGTTCAACTAAGAACGAAATAAAACCATTCATTAGGTACTCATTGTAGAAGGAGATTGATAGATAAGGAATAAAAATGATGAAGTAGTTTTTAAGTATTTAGTTACCTTATTATTGTGATTAATAATAAATAAATGAATGCAGAACAACTTACTTTTACTAAATAATGACTAACTTATCAACATTAATAAGTAGTACAAATAACTTAAAAACTACTCACCAGATATCGCTCAAATTGACCACTCAGCTTCAGACGACATGAATTCATGTTAGGCGACAAATGTGATTTCCGCGCGCTCTGAAATGGGACCACAATGATGAGTAAGTACCACCTTCCGAATAAAAGAAGAAATTAAAAAGTTATGTTATAAGAAGTATTATGAAAATCGGTTCATCGAGTACAGTACTAGTTACCAGGTAGCATACAAAAAATACAGTCTCAAAATAGGACTTTCTATCTTATTAGGCCTAAGCTACAACCCACGAATAGCCCACTATTGAGCACGGGTCTCTCCTCATTACTGAGGAGGCCTAGAGCATACTCCACCACGCTGCTCCAGTGCTGGTTGGTGGAGGGGTTAGTGACCAACCCAGTGTCGAAAGTTTTCAAGCCACCCGAAGGCCTCCGACATGGCTTTACGACTGCAATCAATCGATAACAACTGGGACCGACGGCTTTACTTGCCCTCCGAAGCACGGAAGCGCTCAAGAAATTTTTGCCACTAACGGTCACGCATCCGACTACCGACTACGCCTGCTGTTGCTTAACTTTGTCGATCGCTTAGGATCGACGCAAGCCGCCGGGCTATGAGCGCTTCTTATTAGGCCTAGTTTCCTCTAATACCTATGTATATGTATTAAAAATAAAAGGTAATAGCGAAATATTCAAAGATATGTTCACTGTTGCTACCGTATTGTCTAAGTCTCGCATCATAACGAGTTTTTTAATTTTCATATGAAATGAAGTAGGTACCTACCTACTCACTTAAACTGCTCCCCATACATACACCTTTTTCGAAAGATTAAATACCTATATTTAGAGTTCTGTACAATAATCCAATTATTGTATAGAACTCATAATAGTTCATACAACGCGAATTGCACTACGATGATATTATTGCAACTATGGATGCACTTGTGATATCGTTACTAACGCCAGCAACAATAGCCCCTCTCACCATGAGATAATCTTAATGACAATTATGTAATTACAGCACGTGGTCATATGGAAGTACGAGTGGAGCTTCAGATGGAGAGATGGGTGGCTCGAGGCGGCTCCGTACGACTGCGCTGCGCCCACGACGTTCCACCTCACCTGCTAGACAAAGTCGTCTTCCTGCGCGCCGGCACCAAGATCTTCCAATACATCAGAGACAGAAAACCACCATACAGAAACTTTACAACACCTGGGGCAGTGCTTAACGTAAGTAATTCCAAACAAACCTATTAACTCGCAATTACGTAAGACTAAACCAGCGAAAGTTTTCAACGCACCCGACGACTTCCGAAACGCTTAACGACTGTTAGAAACTGCCTATGAGGTTACCAACGGTTGTTAAGTAATTTACATAAATTACAATGAATTTCAGTAATCAACAGTGTTGACACATTAATTTTTAAAATCTCGACATGATCCTAGTTTGCGTCTTGGATGGTCTTTTAATATATACATAGGAGAAACTCAAGCAAATACCTAGCAATAGCAAGAATAGCAGACATAGAAATAAAACAACAAATCATTTAATCGATCCACTAAAAAAAATGTCAGACTCCCAAGTAATGTGCATCTACTCCTAACGAAAAGCAAAGAAAAGGTTATAAAGGTTCTTACGAATACACAATTTAACCTACTTATTTAAATTTACGTAATGGGGGTTAATACCCTTAAGTAGTAACTGTAACTCATATACACTGCGAAAACAAGGTTTACAAGTTTGTATTATTAATCTATGTAAAACTCCAAGATTTAAAAAATCAATCGATAATGAAGTCCCTGAAGGCGGTATCTATAATATTTTAAATCAAAGTCATGTGGAGTATATCTACATCAAATACATACATCTCGTATTTAATCAGGGCTACAGAAATCGGCATGTCGGTATCTTTATCACTTCCAGCGCTGAGCTGAACGTGAGTAATCTGCAAAGTGCTACCAATATTGGGAATGCGATGTAGTTTGTTTTGAATACCTTAAAAATTGTTGGAGGCTAACCCAACAAGAACAACTAAAACACAAACCACGTCCCAGATTAACCAGTATTGAAAAGGTTTGTGAAAATTTTATACAATACAGAATTTTATAGGTGTTGTTCGCGTAGGAAGTATAAAAACTAGTCTCAAAAACTTTTTCAAACGATTTTTTTATGAACAAACGCTTCACCTTAGTTGAAAAAGGACATAATAATATCCGTGCTGCTAAAAGTAGTAAGCAAAACACAATTTTGGGATGCATTAGAAAAAAGTGTTTGAAATTTAGAACGTTGCGATGTAGCATCTGATTTTATTGGATTAAGTACGGCATGAGCTTCTAGAGCGTAGGTACATTTTAAAGCAGAAGCAAAAACAGTTCCAGTTTTAATTAGTTCGTGCTTTAAAAACCGTATTCTTTGGAAAACAACCTTCAATTACTTAGAACAACCACACATGCACCAAATAATTCAAATTGCTTTGTTTAGTAATTCTCAGGAAGAAATACCAAAAATTCTTAACCAAAATGAAGGCAGTAATTTTAGCTGTGAAAAGTGAAAAGATTTTCTTTTCTCGTTCCCTTGAATCCTCAGCTTAGGATTCAAATTAGTTCCACACTTTAATTTTACGTATAACTTACCTAAGAAGTTGTTGGTTAATTATTCGCTAGTACCTAATCATCATATTATTATTCATCATATTTTATGACTCTTGTGCCAAAATTGAATGGACATTGAAACTGGACTTTTTTCTTAAATTTTGAAAGCACTGATGATAATTTTAGGAGATGACAAAAATAAAGCTATTATTTTAAAGACTTTTAAAAATCTGAACTATAAAATCACGCAAAATTAATTCTTTGTTGAACCCGTACAAATTCGTTACAAGTTAACTTAGAGCTAGATTAATTTAAAACTTTACACCGACGCCACTTAACTACCATTGTTAAGTGCTAATATTGTTGGGCAGCAAAGCTAGCGCAGGACCCTCATTAGGACACTCAAAGTGTCGGATCAATCCTGTTTTCGGCGAGATCCTACTTTAGCTTCTCCAAATGTAGAACACACCTTAACGCCCAACATTGACCGAGTAATGGCAGGATCCAAGTTAATATTCCAGGTTACAGTCGCCGGAATGGAGATAAGCCTAAGCATCGTTAACCGTATACTCTCTCATGCGACATTTAAATTAACACGTTTTGCTTCTTGAATTAAGTTACTCAGAATATTCAATATTCTATCGTTAAGCATTTTACATGCTATAGAAATTGATAGTATATTTGTGTAAGTTTGACGAGACGTCAAACTTAAAGGAATCTAATAATTATTATTTTTATCTTTTTCAAATATAGTATAAACTGTTGGTAAAAATGGGTAATCATAAAATAAATGATTTTGATCCATAATATTTCTAGAAATGTGCTTTGTAAATTTTTAACTATTGTTTAGTCAATGTTTTAATATGTTAAGTAGTTCACTTATTTTAGACTAAAATTTGGACCATATTTTGCCGGAAATAATGAATCTCGAATTATGCTGCTCAAAGTTATTTGCATTCCGACGTGAACTAGATCGAGCTCTTTTGATATTAAAGAGGTGCTTAAAAAAAAATTAGTAGCAGTAGGACAACAAACCTTTCTAAAATTATTACGTTAATGACGACAGTTAAATTTTGCCTTCACTGAAAGTAACAAAAGATGAAAAGGTAGCAGATGAACAGACAAAAATAGCTACTTTCGTATTTTTAATATTACTAGGGAAGAAAGTTTGTATGACGTTTAGTCAAGATCTAAAAAGGTATCTTCTACATACTATCCACTACGTGATTAATGAAATAAAAGAAGGCTGTGCAATTAATAAATTAGACTGGATACCGGATAGCAGACATAACTTGAATCGAGTTAATAAAACAAAAAAGTGCACTGGAAAAGCGCACTTAAATTAATTCGGTGTGCCTTACGTTCCATTGCATGCACGTAACTCATTTACGCGAGGAGGGCGTAACAGGTTGACCTCGCTTCCAGGTCAGTCGGGGTCTGAGATTGCTGTATAAATCTAGACCCCAGATGCATAAGGGCGGATGTGTAGATCTGGCAAAAAGTTTTTATTGTTCCACAAAGAAAAGCTCTTCTTCCTCTTTCTATACAACTAACAATGGTATTTCTATCCCTTTCCTGGCCTGAGATAATTTAGTGCATAATGTCGGTTCTAACAGCTTTTCAAAAATCTTTGGAAGCAAAAGGTTTTTTTTCACTTCCGTCTCTCTGCGTATACATTGCTCCATGTTTCATTTGATGGATTGTAAATTTGGCCCTTATGCCCCAAACTTTTATTCGCGCCAGAACTACGTAACAGGAGTTACGCCTTTATGGCCCAAACAGTTATATAAAATATTCTTCTTAATTAAACTTCCGACATAATGCATCTAAGATCCCTTTGAATAATATCAGAACAGATACAGAGATACGATTTTATGCCTTTTATTTCAATAACTTTGTAAATGTAACGGTGGGCCGATGTGAAAATAAATCGTTATGTATGTGAACTATTTAAAATTTTGCGCGCAAAAGTTAGCGACATCGGGCATTATCATTGGTGATGGCTTGACGAAAACATGAGTTCAACGTGCACTGAAATTTTATTTTTTAGTAATAATACTATGTTAAAATCGACAGAACAACATAATCACATTTCGTGGAGCTTCGTCATCAATTTCCATTTCTACTTCTTCAACTTCTAGTACTTATTCTGTAACTAATAACTGTAAAGCTTCTGGAAAAATACTTGATGAATTCACATTGGTATATTTGGGTTTCAGATGAGATATATAGGGATCTGAAGATATCAAAAAATTGTGCATAATGTCTTCATTATTTTGCAATCTTCCTGTTTTCCTCGTGTGCCGCTCTCTGATATTTCGGAAGTCCTTATTTCTTGCTTCTGCTGCTTCTTCTGACAAAATTTCGATGGGCATTTTGTGTTTTGTGTACGATGAAAGGCACGTTTTACCAGGGGGAGTGATATAAAAAGAGCACAGCGGTCTCCCTGTAGTATCCATGGAATCCATCGATATTGACAGACTGCACCATGTTCTTTCGAAACTTCTTCAGGTTCTTGTTTTCATTTCGTGCACTCCACTCAAATCCACGTATGGAGTGTTGACAATCGCATAGGTCTTCAAAACATTTGAGGGAGATTATTTATCTGTAGCTGCAGATGGAGTATCTGTGACTCAGTTTATGAGTAACTTCCAAGTTTCCGCAACTTGAAATAGGTAAATTTCGTATTTCTTGCTTAACAAAGTCAGTAGTTTCCTTCACAAACTGAAATTTTATAGGTCTGCAATAAAATTTTGAATTTTGAAGATGAAGATCGCTTTGGATGATTCCAAATAACAACATTTCCAGCCTCTAGCTTCAGAAGAACGAGGCTCACAGAGGAATCGTCGAAGTCTGCCATTTCACATCTTTAATTATAGTTTCTCTGTGCTGAAGACTTATCGAATACCCATTTGCTTGTCAGCTTCAGGTTACCACTGGAAATATTTTCATCATCTCCAACGACTTGCAAAATCCTTCGAGTTGTGACATATAAAAGTACTTGTAGTTTCACCTTCACTCCATTTTCTGATATTACAATACCTCTGGCACCTGGATAACCTTTTCTTAGCTGCTAACAACTTGTAGTAAGACGGAAGCTTCAACTTAGGTAGGATGTACTTCCACTTTGATAGATCCAATGAAGTAGTAAGTAGGAAGATCAAGTATCTTCCTGAATAATCTCCTTCTTTTCATTCTTAAATAAAAATAATTCTACATCTTCAACCTTTTAAGTTTCTTCATAATGATCATTCAATGATGCGAGCAAGAACTTTTTTGCCATTAGATCCAAGCTTTGTGACAAAAACAAAAGCCAGTTCCTCTTCCAGAAAGTCGAATAATGTATCCAATTGCCTTTTCTGCTGCTTGTTTCCCAAATCTTCAAATAGCTTCCTTGATATGATGTCTGTAGAAGTGCCAGTTTCCATTTTGTATGTTCAATATACATGTATATTTTTTTATTATTCTTGTTTTCGTACTATTACTAATGTAAAATTTAAAAAAATGTATTAAATTTGATTAAAAAAGTAAACCTACCTACTGTAAAGAATTCTGCAGTTTTTTCAATGATTAAGTTGTTTTGTCATGTGATATCTGTGTTGATATGAACAATTACTTAATAGACGAAAAAGTAGTGATTTCGTGTTTTTTTATCACATATTTAAGTTAAACTGCGCATAAACTCTTAAGCTGCAAGTGCATACAAAAGATTTACTTAGTTCATATGCACGCAACTACAAGAGTCATTATATAGTCGCAAATAGTTGGAATAAAAATATTGAAGTTATTACGGCCAAGGCTGCAAGTGAATGCGAAAAATTTCTTTGTGGAATTATCAAAAAAATGTAAAACAATAATTTAAAAAAGGTTTCATTGCTAACAGTTTCGAAAATTTCGAGACAAAAGCATATTTCAGTTTTGCTCCATACATTTTTTTCTTCAATATTTTTTTTTCGCGAATCTAAACATTTCCTAAAAAAACGTCTGGGATAAAAGATGTTCAGCGTTCACTCCTCTGTCCACACGATTTTTTTCATAAATACAATTATCTAATGAGTCTTTTGACATGGGTTCCTCAGGAATTTCATGCCTACTATAAAAATCTTCCTCATAACGGAAATGTCCCAGACTTTCCAGCAAGTGACTAATTGAAATATTAATATTTTAATGTTTTTAACGTTTATTTAAATTACTGTCACTATTATTCTAATTATTATAATTGATTTTAAAAGAATAGTAATTTTGTTGTTATGGGATATCCGACTTTTTGATGAAAATAATATAACAAAATTACGTCGCATTTACAATTACGTCTGATTCAGTTTCAATAAAACGTTTACTTTTTATTGTGGCATAACGTTGTATTTGGAAAAACAAATCTCATTTAATTACGAAAATTGGGGGCATTAAGTCGTATGTGCACATAAAAATACTGTTGAACAAATAATATACGTTTTTTTTTGTCATAAAATCGGATGTCATCATTTTTTAAAAAAAATTCATTTTTAACAAATTTAGAGACTTTGTTTCATAATTTTAATAATTAAGTTAAGAAAGTACTCACTTGTGCTAAATATAGGCAATGACATAATTAACGTTTTGTTTGTAGTTATTAAAATATCTGCCGATTAAATTTCAATTTTATTTTAGTCTCTCCTGTAAAGTTGGCAAAATGGACTTCCGCCCTTATGCATCTAGGGTCTAGAAATATAAAAGTGCTCTTATTATCATCGCTTATAGGATATTATATCAATTTTAAGTAAGGAAGTTAGTTTTTTATAAGAATATTAACCGCTTAATAGGGTCCAGATATCCCTTGAAATAATCAATATTCCTTGCGCTTCGACTCACTAAAACATTAATAATCAAGTTCACCCTCACCTTCATCCTCACCTGTTCATCCAACCGTTTATCCTCACATTCATCTTTCCCCCCTATCCTAATCTCTACCCTCACCTTCACCTTCAAGTAGTATAACTTAAACTTTACCTCCAACTCTCAACTAAATCATCATCATCTCAAGAATTTCTCTTCAATCCTTTCGTACTGTACTTTCTTGTTGCAATGTTAAATTCTTCAGCGACGTTTTAAAATAAGACCACATTACACACGACATTTTTCACTAGTTCATTTAAAGTTTCAGTATAAAAAGTATATTAACCCCAAAGAAGGCACAAACATGTGCCACTAAGATAGATTTAAAATGCTAGATTTAAAAAGGAGTAGTAGGCCCTCCAACAAGCTAGACTGACGATCCAACTTCCGATTCCGATCCGATTTCAGAAAGCTCACAAGCAATAAGAGTAGCGCAAGACTTGTAAAGGCTGATGGATGACCTCTTAAAGCAGTACTAGAGAAACGGTTGAACTTTCAAAAATGATATCCGTATGTAATCGTCCGTTTCGAAACTAATTTATCACTTGTTTCGGTTAAGCAAAACATTTTGTAATGCATGCAAGTTGCCTACTTAGACACCTGAGAGTTGTTCTTATTGTTCTTAAAGGTGATGAAAGTCTGCTAATCAACTCTTAGCCAGATTGGTGGACTATGGCCTGTACCCCTCACGCTAATTGGAGACCCGAGCCCAACAGTTGGACAGATATAAATTGCTAATATGATGATGAACTCTCGAAGAAAGGTAGAGTTCGGTCATGTTCATGTTCAAATTTGTTTTTTTTTTCTTTTATGGAAGTTTCATCTCCCGATAGTCTGCTGTTTATTATAAAAGTCACCAGTATTTGAATACAATTATTTTAATAATGTCATCACAGGTTTAAAATAGGTTTGAAGTATTTCACCGTTGAAGGATGGGGCGGTCCTAATTAATTAGCATATTCTGTGTTGCCAGGTCAAATAGTTAAAAATTCAAACGAGATTTATTTTCGTACCTGTTTCATCAAATCTAATTAATCTTGTTGGAGTGGTGGAGGTTTCGGTGAAGTTAATAATAGGCAGAAGGACTGATAAAATAATATTTATTTACGAGAACATAAAATTAGGACATCTTTCTTTGTATACGTATCTAAGGACAATTCAACAATGACAGACATTCATATTTTAATCATATCAAGAATATAATATTTATCATATATTCCAACAAATCTATTCCTGACTTTTTTTATTTTATCACAACGTGCGTAACATAAATAATAAGAAATTAACAGTCAAATTTAACAGCAATCTAACCGTTCTTGGAACTTTAACTATTATAGGCTAATATCGGAATTATGCATTCTATTGTTTAAATATAACACTGCGTCATAATAGCTGCTCCATCTTGCCTTTCCTTTTCGTTTTCTTTTTTATCATAATATTTTCATGATTCTGGCAGCACTATGATTTAAAGATTAAGTTATTCTAAAATCACACCCTGTTGAAATGCATTCCGCCTATAATTCACCAAGTTAAAAATATAGCACAGAACACAGGTCACGCGTATTCCATCAAATAAAGTAAGTATATGTCCATACTAACTTTAACTCGTATCTTTAGCAATAAGTCTCGCCTTTGTTCTAGCCGTACGGTGCCTAAAGTTCAAATAAATAAACACATAACGACACTATTAAGCTACCTATACACAGGTCCGTCCATTGTCCATTGTATACCTACTTCTAACCTTTTATTTCTAAATAAGCTATTCTCGTCATTTTTTAATAAACATAGTGCAAAGGTTAATAAGTTATGCGTACCTACTTATTATGAAATAGATTTTATCGGTTTATAAATGAATTCGAAATCCGATAAATTAGAGGTGTCGTCGAGATATAGAACATATTATCACCGGTCGCCTTTTTGTAGATAACTCCTAGTCCAAATAATAATGTCCATGTAAGTCTACAAACTTTAATTAACACATAGGTACATACTTAGTTGATAATATTTTATTAATTCATTTATTATAAAATATCTTATCGGAAGATAATTAGGTTTAATAAACAGGTTTAATAAAATTTCAATATTAAGAGTTTTTCTAGTTAAAAATAATGAATTATAATTTTGGAGAGCCGGTATAAAAGTGACTTTCCTTAACTTCTGGACAAGCAACGTTTCGTAAGATACCTTAATGGAGGTAATGGACCATGGTCATCATTATGTTGTTTTTTCCACAAAGGTGCTTCAGGCTTGTCTGTCTCTCATAAGGAGTCAACGCCGAAGAACCTTAAAAGTTACCGAGATCCAAACGCGGTTGTAATCATACAATTAGGTGACCCGCTAATTCGTTTAACAAAAAATTTCAAAAACTGATTTATATTTGCATAGCCATTGATTAGACAAAGCACGTACCGACTGTTAATTTTTCATCAAAAGTCAGGGACATCCGTAACTCACTTGGTTAAAGTGCAAAGTAAAATACAAACGTGTTTTTACTAACAATGGCTGAGATTTATAATGTTAGTGACTAGCGTAACTGACTCTCCAGATCTTGAAACCGCAAGATTACCGCAACAGGGATTTCTAAACAAACGCCACAAATGCAGATGTTTTATGTAAATAGTCAATATTACTTGTTTGGTAAGTAAGTAAACGTAAGAAAACCAGCGTACCTGAGAGTCCTCCATAAAATTTCTTATGATTAGAAAAGCTGTCAACTCGAGCGTGGTCTGCATGGAGTGTAATGGCCTCAATTCTTCTGGTTTTGAGAGAAAAATAAAGCCTGCCAGTGGAACACTTACAGGTGGAACACTTACTTACTTAACTAAACAACTTACTTAACTTAACTAAACAAGTTATCACCTAGCTATACAAACACAAGGATTATCTAACTGTGATAGACTTGCCATAAACAATGTAAATAAGCACAAAACCCATCACATAAGAACAAATATTTATCTATCACCTGAATTTTTTGCCTTACCGGATATTTCTCCGGATTTCTTGACTTTACACTCGGAGTAGCTGCCATCTGAACTACGTCGTTAAATTACGTACTGAAAATATTCAGGGGCAAGTGGCTAAAACGAAGTTTCTGTTTCAGATCGCGCTCGCTACGGAGAACTCAATAATCCTGCAAAACTTGGATATTGCAGCGAGCGGCATGTATTCGTGCGAAGTCTCCCTTGACACGCCCATCTACACGAAGGCGTCGAGTGAAAAACAGCTCACGGTGTTCCGTACGTTCGTTATTCCAATATTTTATGCGCGTAGGTACAGTACCCCTGAGTAATCCCGTAACTTTACTAGCAGTCGAAACTCTGAGGAAACAGGCGCAAAAATTTATCCTAACGTTTAAGCGTTCCGGAAACATTTCATTATCAAAGTAAACAGATATTTTTTGTTCTATTTCTGGTACAGAATCAAGGTATTCTTGTTTTTCTAGGGTTCCGTTTATCGAAAGGAAAAAATGGAACCCATATAGGATCACTTTGTTGTTAGTCCGTCCGTCTGTCAAGAGTGTCAAGACCCTTTTTCTCAGGAACGTGTAGAGGTATCAAGCTCAAATTTATATCAAATACTCAGATCTTAGAAGTTTGATTTTTTCACAACTCCCTCGGAGCTCTCTAAAGATACTTGAAGCAAGCGAAAGATACAGCCGTTTTGCCGCAAATTTTTGAAACTCGCAAGAGAATCAAAACCTAATGGGTAGGTACTCAGTATCTTGAAATTTGGTACGAAGCAACGTCTTAAGCACAGATAAAGGAAAAATTGCAAAAATCGTATACTTACATATTTAGTTACATTATTATGTACTTATAGTAAAAATATATTTAACTAGTAAACCCACCCTCACTTCGCTTCGGGGAACCAGTGCCTTAAAAAATCTCTATAAATTTCTAAGCTATATTACTGGAAAGTTTCATGAAAATCCGTTGAGTAGTGTTTTCGTGAAAGAGTAACAAACACACACACTCACTCACATCCTTACAAATATTCGCATTTAGGTATAATATTAGTAGGATAATTTCCATAAATATGACTCGACTGTCGTGATGGGTGAACTTTTACTTATACATATACCTACGGTTTGTACTTGCCCAGTTTTTATTTTATATGTCTCCCCTATTCGCGTGAATGTTACTGAGTGTCGTGGATGTATCTGATTACTATTTACAAACTGTATTTTCGTAGGTAGGTATGTGCCAATCAACTACTAAGCCCTAAGATAATAAGTAAAAATAGCTATACTCACTACTCTAAATTTATCAATTCCGATATGAAATTTGTTACATTTACACATACAAACACAATAAAGAACGTCGTTATTGGTCCTTAAAATTAAGGTCTAAATATCTATACATTTTTGAGTATCAGACCGAAATGAACCAACTGAATAGCCCGAAAGTTTAAAATATTATCTACTTAGAGACAGCAAAGGCAAAGTAAAAAATAATAAAAAAAACTTTTCCGTTAATGTGTCTACTATTACAAAATAAAGTATTATAAAATAAAGCAAAATACCTGATAAGGTGCTAATCACCACTATTTATCAATTTTAGCGTGTTTACCCAAAAGTTGATATTTAGTAGATGGGTTATAAATATATAATGTTAATCCATCTAATGTAGCTATCAATGTCATATTAATCTTTGGATTTTAGTTCTACAAATAATTATGAATGTAACCTAAACTCTGAATAGTCGGGTGTGTAAATTTCGTATAGGTACAAATAATTTACATATTACAAAATTAGGTATAACCTGTAATCTATAAACCACAAGTGATACCTGGATGGACTATATTCAAGAAATGATTTTTTTTTAAATATACCTACTTAGTAGGTACCTACAAATAATCTTGTAATTACCTTCCCTACAATATCACTAGGCACACCAAAACCTTTACAATATTATTATTTTTAATGTTTGTAAACGTTGCTAAAACATACCTACTTACCCAGTTAGTTATTTTCCTTAATAAGATATATCAACAGTTCCGCATACATCTAGCTTAGGTACTTGTTCCTATTTGCTTACTACGGGTAAAGAGTTAAAGACAAACAGTCAGAGTCATAAAAAGAATCCCAAGTGAGGTCTACTATGAGTAAATTTTTTATGTCCATATAAGAACACATTGTTGAAAATATTTATATCCTTATCGAAGTACCTACCTATTAGAATATAGGTACCTATTTATGTTTGAAAGCATCGTCGGTTTGAGGATCATGGCAAAATCTTAAAAAATATTAGGTAATTGATTTAGAATATACTAATAGGTACCTACAAAATATAATGTTAATCCATCTAATGTAGCTATCAATGTCATATTAATCTTTGGATTTTAGTTCTAGAAATAATTATGAATGTAACCTAAACTCTGAATAGTCGGGTGTGTAAATTTCGTATAGGTACAAATAATTTACATATTACAAAATTAGGTATAACCTGTAATCTATAAACCACAAGTGATACCTGGATGGACTATATTCAAGAAATGATTTTTTTTTAAATATACCTACTTAGTAGGTACCTACAAATAATCTTGTAATTACCTTCCCTACAATATCACTAGGCACACCAAAACCTTTACAATATTATTATTTTTAATGTTTGTAAACGTTGCTAAAACATACCTACTTACCCAGTTAGTTATTTTCCTTAATAAGATATATCAACAGTTCCGCATACATCTAGCTTAGGTACTTGTTCCTATTTGCTTACTACGGGTAAAGAGTTAAAGACAAACAGTCAGAGTCATAAAAAGAATCCCAAGTGAGGTCTACTATGAGTAAATTTTTTATGTCCATATAAGAACACATTGTTGAAAATATTTATATCCTTATCGAAGTACCTACCTATTAGAATATAGGTACCTATTTATGTTTGAAAGCATCGTCGGTTTGAGGATCATGGCAAAATCTTAAAAAATATTAGGTAATTGATTTAGAATATACCTACATCATTTCGTTTTATTAATAAGTATTTAAGAAGATAGAATAATTGGCAGAATCATACTTATTGATTTATTCAACATAAGTGTCAAATAATACCTAATCACTTTATTACACGTAAAAAATCCATGAATTATAAAAAAATATATATTGTCAATTTAACGACCGTTCAGAATATAATATTAAAGCTCATATAAAAATTTAAAGCTTACGTTGTGCATAATTATTAATTCATTAGCATAAATTATTATTCCTTCCGCCGCATTAACTATTCAGGGTGGACCGTCAACGTAATTAGGACTCTGAACTAATGCACTTGCGTGGATGCCACTCGACCTTATTGCTTTTCTTTATATGTATACTTATACAAACTAATAAAAGTAAAAGGTCACTCATACTTCAAAAAACTACCGTGCAAAGCTCGGTCCTCACCGGATATTGACAATTAAATTAATAGTAAAAGGGTTAATTAATCAATGGTTAATTAATAGACGTTAATAAGCTTTATATAAAACAGGGTAAAAAAATACAAGAATCAAGTTTGTGTTACATAAGTAGGTACCTAGCTACCTACACCGCATTAGTTCATTACGTGTAAGTTCTTTCTGTTCACCTCAACTAAGAAGGATTAAGTATGTTTGCTCACTGAAATGTATTTTGTCGCACAAGCGAGGTAATGTTAGATGCCAAAAATTATGATAAGTATGACTGCAACATGCGGCGTGAAGAAGCTTCTTGATTAAGAAACATCAAAATATACCTTGAATGCATATAGGTAAACAATTAGAAATTTCATAAATATTTTGCAAAGCTTTTGGTATTTATAAACAATATAAACATTAAATGGTCCACCTACTTGAAGTAGGTCCTACTACTTGAATTATCGCGGCTATACCGACGATAGTGGCACCGGGGCGGCGCGGCGCCCCGAACCCAATACCTAATAGCGTTAAGCGAACTTTAAATATTAAGTTCATAAAATATATAAACATCCAACACTAACATTGAAAAAACATACGGGGATACCAAAGAAGATAGATAATCAATTCAAGAATCGAAGGGAAGTAGGTAAGTAGATATCAATGTCCCGCGTGAAAATGTTTCAGAAACAACGGTGTAAAGTGTGTTCCATTGCGAAGGGAACGTTGCAATGGTTTATTTCTTTGCTCGGATCATTTATCAAGCCCGGGTCGAGTAACAAATATTGTGGCTCCTTTTTATTGAGAAGAATACGTTTTCGAAAATTCGTTTTCCCAAACTCGGTGGCTTTGCAGAACGTACAGTTAAGTAGGAACGTTCTCGTTCTGGTATCCATACTAATATTATAAATGTGAAAGTGTGTTTGTTTGTTTGTTTGTGACGCTTTCACGTCGCAACTTGGCTATTATATGGTATGGTTTATGTGTGTGGGGATAGTTAGGGGTGTGGAGAGCGACGTAGGTTACTTTTTACCGCGGAAAAACATCTCATTCCCATGGGAAGATCGATATTTTGTTAGTTGCTAGATATTTAGTTCCAAATGTTGTTAATAGATGGCGTTAGTTCATTTGCAATTTGCAAGTTTTTAAATCACGCTATCACTACTACATATAATTTACTTGCCATAGGCAAACGTTTTATATTTGATGTTCCAGATCATAATTATAGGCTACTTTTTAGCCAAAATTCCTACGGGAACGGGACCTACGCGTCTGTTACCTACGGGTCCCGAAGCGAACTTATGAACCGAACTTATGAAAATGGAATACTTTAATAAGGTTTGCACCGCGAACGTCAAGAAGTGATATTTTTCAAATTTGAATAAGAGGGAAAAAGTATGAAAAATTGACAGCACTTAATTCATATTAACTTTTTGATGTTGCGCTTCAATGACCAATGACGCACAAGGAGGAGGTAGATAAGTGTCGTAGAGAAGGTCTCAGATCCTCGTTGCATTCCAAGCTCGTATCACATTTAGGTATATACTAGAGATGCACCGAATATTCGGTTACTATCCGGTATCCGGCTTATCCGGCCCATTTTTTACTATCCGGCCGGATACCGGATGGTAATATACTATCCGGCCGGATACCGGATAGGTAGTAAACTTGTTAGGTTTGGAATCTACATAAAAAAACAGTTGTAAAGTTGTAATCCAAGTTTTTTATTATTTTAAACAACTTTTATAAATCAATTAAAGAAAAAAAACTTTACTTATTTGTAACTAGTAAGCTAACAGTTGTAATCCAAGCTTCTTATTATTTTAAACAACTTTTATAATAAATCAATTATTTTAAGTAATTTGGTGATAATATTGATATTTTAAAAAGTTACTTATTTGTAACTAGTAAGTAATATTAAATAATTTAGTATTGGAAATCCACTAAAGGTAAATTGTGATGTATAAAAACAAGATTTTCTGCATTTTTAGGAAGCAAACGATTCCTCTTGTTTTCATATAAGTATAAGCCCGGGATCTGAAAACAGTCTCTCACTGTACACACTGCTAGATGGAGAAGAGAGATTATATTTGGGCAAATTTAACCAAAATCGGGAATTGTTTGGCATTTGCTGCCCACCATGCGTAAGGGTTACTTTGTCGATCAAGACGAACCATCTTTAAGTAAAAGTCAAGTTGATTGGCTATAGCACTTTTACCAGTCTTCAGTCTGATCTTTGGCAACTTCATTAAAGCAGTCCCAAAATGTTTCATGAATACCCATGCCATAGCCTGCTCTTTTCTTCATTGTAGGTGAATCGCCTTCACTGCTGACTGAATCCTCGCGACGCGACGCGCACCTACGAAACTTAAAATGTAGGTATCATACCGCAGGCCGAATATTCGGCGGCCGGATACCGGATATTCGGCTGGTGGTCAGGCCGAATATCCGGTATCTGGTATCCGGCCAAACAACAGTATCCGTTGCATCTCTAGTATATACCTACTGTACTGGGACATAGCAGACGTACGACAGCGGGATTTCACTAATTCTGACTTTATTGCGCGGGCTTCACTATCATTTAAAATCTTACTTCGTTAGTGCTTTTGGGTTCAAACAATAAACTTTTAATCATGAAGGGTTAGTAATCCCACTGCTGATCAAAAAGTGATCAAATGGCGCGGGCGTGAGGAGCTCGTTTCTAGCTTTCTAGCTTTATATACTTGAAAAACCTTCTAGAAGCCGATTTGCGAATTTTGTGTTTCATCACATACGATTATGAGTAATGGGCGATGGTTTTACCTTAACTTATTTTACTATAGATTTAAAATTTTAATTCTATATTGTCCTTTGTTTTCCATTGTTGGAATAATTGAAAATATATAAAACGTGACTTTTGCCTACTTACCTACCTACATGGTTATCAAGTTTTTTTGCAACTGGTGAAATCATTGCCCACCCATGTTTAGGTACTTGTTAACAAGGCAAATCCTGCGGCTTCTCGTATGAATTTAAGACCTGAATGGACTGATAACTGATATACTTACCTACTTATATGTATAACTAGGGACACTCGTCTGGTGTTTCTAACCTAAAACATAGCGAGTCAGTCCAAATAGATTTTTCAAAAGCAAAAAGCAATTTGAAAATAAACATTTAATAAATTAACTCGAAAATCATTAAATGTGGTCATAATATAAAGTCCCATTTAAGGTTCTTTATTCTATTTAAATCAACTCATTTCTTATTGAAAAAAAAACTTATCTACTAAACCTTATGCTACGCTTGAAATTAATTAAAAATGTAAAAAAAATAACGAGGAGCTGTAAGTTCAAGTTCATCTCAAAAGTTCTTGTTGCTGATGGAATGATTATTTAATGCACCTGAAACAATCGTGGAGAAAAATAACGAGAATGTTGTAATTCTCGCTTACTACTTAATAACTGTGCAAATATCATTCATACAACTTGCCGATAGACATTCTAATCTCGCGGCGTTCAACGCGTAAACTTAAGTCTGATTAGGATTTGAATGGTTATTCCAAAATTGTCTATTCGGGCGTTTAAGATTAGCACGAAAACTTAGTTTACATAAAGTAGATAGTAGTAATCTTTAAATGAAAACCAAATCTATAATATAATCTTAGAACAATTAACTAAGTACCTACTACCTATCTACCTATGTCGATACAAAATTGTTTATATAATTATGAAATTAGCAGGGAAAATACGCTTAGTAATATTCAGTACTAGAGAACCGCCCGCGCTTCGCTTCGGGACCCGTAGGTAACAGACGCGTAGGTCCCGTTCCCGTAGGAATTTTGGCTAAAAAGTAGCCTATAATTATGATCTGGAACATCAAATATAACGTTTGCCTATGGCAAGTAAATTATATGTAGTATTTGATAGCGTGATTTAAAAACTTGCAAATTGCAAATGAACTAACGCCATCTATTAACAACATTCGGAACTAAATATCTAGCAACTAACAAAATATCGATCTTCCCATGGGAATGAGATGTTTTTCCGCGGTAAAAAGTAACCTACGTCGCTCTCCACACCCCTAACTATCCCACACACACACATAAACCCATGGACGTATAAAGAGAAGGACGTAGTGTCATTATGACAAAACTGTGACCCCGTAATGGCGGCGGTTAGATATGAGTGAGTGAATCATGGGGTTGTCAGGTTAGCCAAATATTTTACCAATAAAACGCAGTTAAAAAGAAGAAAATATTTTAATTGTTAAAAATTTGTTTTTACAAAAAAAGGGACCGATAGAGACCAGCAGAGATAACGCAAAAACTAAAAAAGGTGTAAAGTTCTCGTCACTACAAATTAAAATTAAACATAACTCAACTGCTGCTGTAAATCAGTGAACAATTCCCTCGACTGTCTTTCGGCTCATCAGATCGACTCCAGACCGTCATTAAACAAACTTGAGAGATTGCAAAATTTGTGTATTCGATTTATTTTTGGTATTGGTAAATACGACCATGTTTCACATCTTCGCAAAAAGCTCAAGTGGCTCCCGATTCGTTTTCGCCGGAACACTAGAATTTTATGTATGTTGTTCAATATCCTTCACTGTCGAAAGTCCCCTCCCTATCTACGCGAGCGTTTCTCTTTCATGCGCCCATCCATTGCTCCCTTTAGAACATCTGAGGACGCTACTTAAATTCCCTTCCCATAAAAGCTGCGCCTACTCCCATTCCTTCACCGTACATGCAGTGAGATTGTGGAATGCACTTCCACCCGATATTCGCAGCCTGAGAACCATTGCTACTTTCAAGAAAAGAGTTAAAGAATACTACTTGTCCTTGACAACGTAAGTATTTTGTATTTATATATATATATTATATTTATTTATATTAATATGTATATATTATTTATACATATTTATTACATTAAATATATATGATGGTATGAATCATCTATTTTATATTGTTAAGTGTGTGCACGACAAACCTCTTGTAATGATTTCTCCAGTCGCAGGTCTGCTGGAAGAAATTCCTTAAGGAATAAGCAGTACCTTTGTACATCCTTACTTAAATGTAATTTCTATATTATAATCTGTTGTGTGTACATAAATAATAAATAAATAAATAAATTGTTGAGCTTTAATAAACCTAATGAAAACATTAACAAATACATACACTGGTCGCCCCTACAATTTTCGAAAGTTTCTCTCGATTTCTCTAGGATGCCATCATCAGATCCTGGTGGCCTCAGGCGTGACAACAGTACCAAATAAAATCAAAGAAATTAGAAATATTTTCAATAAATTATAACATCAAAATACTGCAATCGGCCATTGTGTCTGAAACACGAAAGACAGCCATAACTTGACGATGACGTCAGTCTTCAGTGAGCGATCAAACTTCACTATATTTAGTTGTTGTTACCGTATTACAGCATACTCATCTGGAATGATTTTAATAGTTTATTATGTATGTTAAATCAATTCTACTCGATTTAATAATAATGAAAATAGGCTTTTAATAAGATATATGTATAGCTCAAATTTGCCCAGGATTGATATATTGGTTTTGAGTAATTTCCCCGCAAAAAAATACAGAATTTAGCTCGTCTTGTAAGTAAGTAGGTACATTATTGTATAAAAAAATGTTTATATCACTAGATACAACCACCTTAGTTAAAAAAACTTGTTTTGAACTCAAATGACAAATGATATTTTATTTTACTTTTATAGGGTATTGTACAATAACTTTCATTGTTTATTTTTGAGTCAAGCTCCCCAACATCATCTGAGTTTTTAGTTTAGGTTAAGAACCTGATACCTACAATTAGAGTAGCGGATGGGTATAGCTAGAAAGCACCTAATATTGTATTACTTCTAAGTAGACACGTAACAGGTATCTGATAATAATCATATACCTATTATATTTATTTTAAATATTATTTTCTTGTTTGGAACATGTAAAAACACTTTGTTGGGGTTTGTTATCGATGTATTTTTACACAGAGGTACTGTAGGTATACTACTAAATCTTTTTGGAATTAATTTTAATTACAAATTTTGTTAAGTTCCTTCACCATGCCTATACATATTTATGACATATTCTTGACTGAGTAATGACGTCAGAGCTGACGCCATGACACCTGCAAGCGTTTTTCGCGGTCTCGGAAAAAGTATTAGAAAAATAGCTGTAAACTTGGTTAAACTATAGTTTATTACGGAAATAAAGGTTTTTTAGTCAATAGTGAACGTCTACCCCGTTTATAGAAGAAGATTTCAAAATCTTTCGTCATGCCTATTATCAAATTCGGCTCATAAACGACGAAAAAATTGCTTAACAAACATAAGAAGAATCATACATATATAATTATGGTCGAATTGAGAATTTCCATATTTTTTGAATTCGGTAAAAAAATTAACAAAATCAAAATTAAATTTTAAATTATTACACTAGGCAACAAAAAATCTTTTTTTTTCTCAGAGGTCTGATTATGTGATTCGGAATCACCATGCTAGAGAGAACTATGGAAGTAAATAGAAAATCACATACACGTAAGCATAGTTTTTATGAGACAATTTCTCATTTAAATTTTTTAAATATTTCAAGTGTATTTAAAATCAGTCCGGAGTCCTCCTTTAGTCGTGTATAAATCTATAGCTTTAAAATGGAGACTGCAAGTAACACTATATTTGTTTGGAAACCAATTATTTTCGCCGTTACAATTTCGAATTATTAAAGTCGTTTCTCCATATTAAATTTGCCTTAGAAAATCTGGTAAAAAATAAATAACTTATAAAAGAATTTATAAAATAAATAACTCAAAGTGACCAAATTTCCCACAATCTCGGTAATATGCTTACGTGAATACTGACAACACTGAACTTTAGTTGTCTTTATGATCGTCGAAAATGAAATTTTATTTCGATATTTTTTAAATAGATAAAGAGAATAAATTAATAAATTACCTATAAAACGTGATTCCAGGATTTTTTTCCCTTTGGTCACTTTGATTTTTGCAGAATTTCACCACGCAAGACATCTTTTTTGACCTACTATTTTCTCCACGTTACGTATCAGCCGCGTTGACGTTTGAACTCGTAATGGCCGACTGGTGTGTCAATGTGTGTCATGCTGGCTTGTACGGATAGCGACCTGGCCGACCTGACCGACACAGCTTGTTGTTTAGCGAGGCTCCGTCCTTCTCTTTATACGTCCATGCATAAACCATACCATATAATAGCCAAGTTGCGACGTGAAAGCGTCACAAACAAACAAACAAACAAACACACTTTCACATTTATAATATTATAGTATGGATATTTAGTTTATATAATAAACGCTGATAGCCTAGTGGTTAGGTACCTAATGATTCGGCCTCCTACTCGAGGGTTCAAATCCCACGGCACGCACTTCTGTTTTCGGAGGTTTTCGGAGTTATGTGTGTGCGTTTTAAGCATTTGAATGTCACTCGGAAAATGTCACTATAACGGGGAAGGAAAACATCGTGAGGAAACCTGCATGCCGGAGAGTTCGCAAAAACTCAAAGGTATGAGAATAAGTCCGCCAATACGCACTAGGCCAACGTGGTGGACTATGGCCTTAACCTTCTCATTCTGAGAAGAGACCCGTGCCCAGCAGTAGGACAGATTGATTGATGATGAAAATATTAGGTTACCGAAATATTTCACAGTCGGTAATCACATCATTAACATCATCTCCATTGGCAATGCCTCGTTGAGACTCCTAGTGATGCCGATATACTGGGCCAACATGACCTTAAGTGCGGACCCAATTATTTTCCGGCTATTAACAATAAAGTAACATGTAAACAAACAATTTTATATCAATATCGACATCACTAAGCAGAATATCTTTTTTAGGATTTTCCCCGTACTAAGACAGGTGTCCCACCGCGGGCGAGTCGACGAGTGCATCCCGGCTCGCTCAGGACACGTACAGAAGATATGACATTCCGTGTTAATAAAAGAGACGCACATGTCAGCGAGTACTCGCTGACTGTTCACACTGCCGGCGAGTACTCGCTGTCATATGCATATCTTTGGTTTACACGAAATGTCACATCTTCCGTCGTTGTCCTGGGCGAGTAATGCGAGAGAACAGCCGAGGTTTACACGCTGCTCGTTTCCGGTGGGACACCTGCCTAAGTACTAATCTAAATAATCCTACAATTTAAGCCCACACAAACGTCATTAGGTTTGACGGAAAACAATTAAAAACCCACAGATAATAATTCAGACGTACGTATTTCTTTTAATCCTCTAATTACCACTAATAAATATAAATATGGGAAACTGGGGAGTAATGGCCACGTGTAATTTCAATGTTTTTTATCTTTAAAAACTGGGAGTAACAATTTAATCGAATTTGGAACAGCACTCAAGGTGTTAGTTAGCATTCAACTATCTCACACCCAATTTAGATCACTTTAATTCTTTGGATCACTTTGATTGGGCCAAATCGTTATTAGTTCGGTCTTTTATCGGTCTGTTAACTAAGATCATAATTGTGACATAAATATTCTTTATTACTTATTTATTAATTAGTCAAATGATATAGAACACAATTAAAAAAAAATCCTTACTAATATTATAAATGTGAAAGTGTGTTTGTTTGTTTGTTTGTTTGTTTGTGACGCTTTCACGTCGCAACAAAGCTATTATATGGTAAGGTTTATGTGTGTGGGGATAGTTAGGAGTGTGGAGAGTGACGTAGGCTACTTTTTACCGCGGAAAAACATCCCATTCCCATGGGAAGATCGATGTTTTGTTAGTTGCTAGATATTTATTTTCGTAGTTGTTAATAGATGGCGTTAATAAAATTCATTTGCAAGTTCTTAATTACGCTATCAAATACTACATGTAATTTACTTAAGTCATAGGCAAATGTAATAGGCTACTTTAGCTCTGCCTCGAGAACTCCCCGCTCCGGCTGTATTCAGTGTACCGCCCGCCCGCTGGCACTATCCTGTTGGCTGATGTCCGCAAGTTGCTGGACTCGCCGACACCGGTGGTGGGCACGGGCGACTGGAACTGCAAGCATCCGGGGTGGAATAGCCTAGATGCCAACAGAAGTGGAAGGCTACTTTTTGATGCCGCTGAACAGCACGGCTACACTGTCGAGGGTGTTGCACACCGTTACCGCGGCTCTGAATAAGAGAGAACGCGTGTGTGCAGTATTCCTCGACATGGAAAAGGCGTTCGACCATGTTTGACACGACGGCTTTCTCTACAAGATCTCGCAGTCTTCGGCGCCCCGGAGTGCCGTGAAGGTGATCTCCAGTTTCCTCGAAAATAGAAGCTTCAGAGTAGTGGTTGAAGACGCCGAATCCACCGAGCGTCCGATCGCAGCCGGCGTCCCGCAAGGGAGTTGCCTGTCCCCGGTCTGCTACGCCTGCTACACCGACGACATCCCGGCGGCAGGGGGGGGCGTCGCTTGCCCTGTATGCCGATGACGTGGCGTACATCACCACGTCGCTGAGTAGAACCCACGCCATCGTCAAGATGCAGTGTGCGCTTGATGCCCTCCCCGAATGGCTCGCCGCGTGGAGACTGTCGGTGAATGTCGGGAAGACGCAGGCCGTGAACATAGGAGGATACCTCAACAGGCGGGACCCTACTAATACGGGACCCTACTAAGACCTACATCAGATCCCGCCTCACGTACGCGGCACCGGCGTGGTACGCGCTCGCCAGCGAACCGCAGCGCAAGAGGATGCGCGCGGTTCAGGCGATTGCACTCCGCCGGCTGACTGGTGCGCCGAGGTACGTCAGGAACGCTGTCATCCAGAGGGACCTTCGAGTCGAGAGCCTGGACGACTTCATCGAGAGATTGGCACGCAACATGTTCGGGCGTGTCGACGCGTCGCGGTTTCCGCATCTGCAGGACCTCGCGCCGCTCCACACCCGTCCACCGGACCGCTGGGCCTTCCCGCGCAACTTGCTGGTTGCGCGGGACGGGCCTAGCACTGACTGATACTGGGGCTTCGTAAGTCGTCGCCCGGCGCTGATCGGCTCCTGCTGGGCTTCCCACCAGCGGGATTCACCCAGTAGGGCCTCGATCGCCTGGGCGGCGCGAAGATGAACCCCATCCCGTTTAAGACTCTGTGGCCTGTAAAAAGGCCACCACTCACCGGACTTGACCTATTGGTTAACCACAGATGGACAAACAAGGGCCTTAGGGCCCAACCCAAGGACCAGCCCGTTTTAACGGGCCGCGAGAGACACCCCCAAAGGGGAACTAACTGTCCCGAGGGCTCCACACACCTCAGAGAGGGTGGAGTAAAGAGAGCGAGTAGTAGGCTACTTTTTAGCCTAAATTCCTACGGGAGCGGGACCTACGCGGCTGTTACCTACGGGTCCCGAAGCGAAGCGCGGGCGGTTCTCTAGTTGTGAATAAAAATCATAATCAAAACAAATAATCCCCCTTAATATTAGCAATATCATCCGGATTATGTGTAGCTATATTGCGCACTCCGAACGTGATTATGATGTGATAAAGCAGCACTGACCGTATAAATACTTTGTTTCCATCCTAGTAAACACAATAAACAGTCCACGTACGGTGTAAGCAATGGCCCGGTTATTCATATCATGTGTTCTTCTTTCATTCTTTGCTTTGTGCCATTCTAAAGCTGATATTGATTTCAGCGGATATCATCAAAAAATTGGTGTTGAAGAAGCGCGAAAGATTAAACATTCTGAAGATCTGTCAAGAATCGTTGGTGGAGCTATTTCTGAGCTAAATGCTCATCCATATTTGGCTGGATTGGTCATTGATATATTTGGAACCAGTTCACCTTCGGCGTGTGGCGGATCACTCCTTTCACAGACCAGGGTACTAACTGCGGCCCATTGCTGGTACGATGGACGGTTTCAAGCTTGGCGCTTCACGGTCGTCCTCGGATCGAACTATTTATTCCACGGAGGTTTGAGAATTCCTACTAATTCAATTAAATTACACCCTAGATATAATGCACGTACACTTGCCAATGATATAGCAGTGGTCCGCTTACCTGGCCGTGTACCTTTATCACATGATATTCAGCCCATTATGCTACCTTTTGGACCTTTGTTGACACACGATTTTACGGGTGTTTGGGCGAGAGCAGCTGGATACGGAAGGTACAGAGATTTTACAAACCCTTCTATGAATACAAGCATAAGAAATGTTATCGTTCAAGTAATAACCCTTCAACAATGCAAACGTATATACGGGAACGCCGTTCTGGATTCCAACATATGCACAAGTGGATATGGGGGCGTTGGTATCTGTCAAGGAGATTCAGGTGGTCCATTGGTGGTGAAAAGTCAAGGACAACCAATTATCATTGGTGTTAGCTCATTCGTAGCAAGGGATGGCTGCGAATTAGGATTTCCCTCGGCATTCGCCAGAGTGTCAAGTTTCATTGATTGGATAAATATGAACTTGTAATGAATTTATTGTTAAAATTATTGAATTGACTCTTTAGTAAACTATGATACTATTTTGTGTAATTTGTCTTTTTTACATGAATTTCGAGTCTCAGGCGCGACCAAAATGTCTTAAAGTTATGTAAAGGTACTTACTATTTAAGTAGGTACGAAATAATATTATTGTATCTATAATATAGAAATTTCAAGTATTTTGAAACTGTAATGTTGTTATATCTATAATGTTTATCAAAAATAAAGATAAATGTTAATAAGAAAGTAGATATTTTTCTTTAACTACGCATAAAAAATCTTTAATTAATAAAAATCCACAATCCTAAGTAATCTCTTACCCTACATCTCAAGGGAAACTTAAAAAATACTGGAAAGTATCCTTACTTCTAATTTAGAAAAGAATGCCTTATATCTTTGCAAAGTAGGTAACGTCTAAACCCATTCACAGTGTTTTATTTGTATGAAAAATTATTTTAAGTTTTATTTAAGGGAGCACTAAATTAATAATAACAACAAAACCAGCTTCAATATCGATAAGTCGGAAAATGAGAAAGTTATCAACGTAGTCGAAGTCAATATAATATAATGTATTAAGTATACTTAGTATACTTAGTATTAGGCAGGTGTCCCACCGCCGGTGAGTCGGTGAATGAATCCCGGCTATTTACTCGCTCAAGACACGTACAAAAGATACTATGACATTTTGCGGAAACAAAAGAGACGCATTGGCTGTTCACACCGCGGGCGAGTACTCGCTGGCATATGCCTCTCTTTTGTTTACACGAAATGTCATATCTTCCGTAGTTGTCTTGTGCGTGTAATAGAAAACAGGCGAGCTTTACTCGCTGCTCGTTGCCGGTGAGACACCTGCCTTTAGCATTACTTTAAACTTTAAAGTAATGCTAAAGGCAAAGTTTAAAGGGATATATGTACCTACTGGTCAGATAGATGTCTCTGAAATTTATTTGGGACCAGATGACAAGCACCAGGCACCAGCTTTTGAATATAAAAAGAATTATTAAAATCGGTTCACGCAATAAAAAGTATTGATTTAGCCCAAAAAAAATAGTCCTTTTTTGAAGTCCGTCAAAAATGTTTAATTTACCTGTAAGCATGCCTGTAAGTATATATGTGTGTGAGTGTGTGTCAACAACGAGGCTTTTCAGTTTTCGTGCTGTTTACTAGAGATGAAACGGATACTTTTTTCTATTCTATTCTATTGATATCCGATAACTATCCGGTATCCGGCCTATCCGGTGGCCTTAATACTATCCGGCCGAACACCGGATAACGACTATTCGGCCAGATAGGAATCCGGCCGAATAAAAATATATCTGGATAAAAAAAATATATTTTTAAGTAATTATTTGCTTTATTAGGGTTCCGTACCCAAAGGGTAAAACGGGACCCTATTACTGGACTTCGCTATCCGTCCGTCCATCCGTCCGTCTGTCTCATGAACCGTAATAGTTACACAGTTGAAATTTTCACAAATGATGTATTTCTGTTGCCGCTACAACAACAAATTTAATACTAAAAAACAGAATAAAATAAATATTTAAGTGGGCGCACATTTAAGTGGCGCGTGGGCGTTTAATTACCTTTCGGTCCAAGAGATGGCGTTGTGGCTAATATGTGGCTACAATAAAACAATGGTCACCGTAGCCTTTGAGAAAGCGACCATACATACCAGATTTTTTTGGCGTTTTTAATTTTTATACATAAGGGTACGGAACCCTTCGTGCGCGAGTCCGATTTTTAGTTAGTCTTAGTATCACTTAACTTAAGTTAAGAAATGTTTACATTGCATAATAAACAAACAGCTAACTTATTATTTTCACTGCTTATATCAAAGTATTCCCATACAGGCGATTTTTTTCTTCACCGATGCCCTTTGCTGTTGGTAAATCTTTTAAAATTATATATTATATACTTCAAATAAGAAGAGCACAAATAAAATAATAACCTAAAACGATCACGCACATGTCTGTCTGCACTGCAATCAACACAATAAGACAATGAATGAAACAATTGCTAACTTCGCTCATCAACGAAAAGACCTGAATCGAACCTAGTCCATCCGATCGTTCGTGCGCCGCCCACGCAAGTGTATGTATGTGCGATGCACCAAACGGCTAAGTTCCGTCAGATATCCGGCGGCCGAATATCCGGCTATCCGGCCACATGGTTGGCCGAATATCCGGTATCCGATATCCGGCCAAACTGCTATACGTTTCATCTCTAGTGTTTACCTTAAAAACGCGTATCTGTAGAAATTGTATTCACAAAGATTACTCAGGCGTACAGCTTGTGACAATAACACCGGACGTTTTGTTTTTAATTTAAGGAAAATATCTCTTAGACGGCAAGGTATCTAATCTCACGAGAATTAATCACAGTAAAGTGATGAGCAATAAATTCAGGGCTTTAAGCTTTGTACCATTTCTGCCTGGATAAATTTTATGAGAAAACACAACTGGTAACTACCTAATAAAAATATTTATTGTTAGAGTAGGTAGGTAAATGAAACAAATTTTTGGTCCATGGTAGTTTAATATCGTGGCATACTTATGTGGATTGAATAAATGGTTCTCAATTAATCTTCGAAACTATTGATAAAACATGAAACAGTGTAAATAGTAGTACAGTTATACTTCGCGTAAGTAGGTAGGTTCTTTTCGTCGTCTACGTAAGTTTCTTCCAATTCCTACCAAAGTTGCGCTTGTTCAATCCTTGCTTCTTCCTATTCTTGACTATGCCGACACTTGCTATCTTGATCTCACTGAGGAGCAGTTAAATAAACTTGAGCGACTTCAAAATGTTGGTATACGGTTTATATTTGGTATACGTAAATATGACCATATTTCTGAATTTCGTGATAAGCTCAAGTGGCTCCCTATCCGCCTTCGCCGAGATACTCATATACTTTCTACTTTACATAGCGTGCTGTTTAACCCATTGACACCGTTATATCTCAAGGAACGCTTCAATTTCACTTACCGTTCCCACAATCTTTTCCTTCGCTCTAGCTCTAATCTTTCCCTTTCTACTCCTACTCACTCCTCCAATTTTTACCATAAATCCTTCACTGTTTATGCTGTACAACTATGGAATTCCTTACCACTCACCATTAGACGCTGTGAAAGTCCTAACCATTTTAAAAATCTAGTAAAATTGTTCTTTCTGAATAAAACATTGGGATTAAATTAATTACTCACTATGAGCTACACATTATCAGTTTTTATGTTTTTATTGATTAGTATGGTTTGTTTTATTAACAATATTAAATTGGAACTATCAGTTTATTTATTCTATTTATGTGTGCATATATTATACTATCAATTATATTTTTATTATATATGTTATATGTATTATTATTAATATATATATAATTAACTTAGTCTGTATATATATTTATTTTGTTATTTATTTATCTTTTAGTCCAAAAATTGTGCACCCTACCGATTTGTGCTACTTTATTCTCCTACCCAAAGGTTGTCTGGAAGAGATCGCTGCTTAGCGATAAGGCCGCCTTTTGTGAAACTTCTTTCCATTTTATATACTTTGTAATGTCCTTCTAGTGCACAATAAAGAATATTTGTATTGTATTGTATTGTACTTAAGTCTCCCCTTTGAGCTATGCCTATTGTAGATTTATTGCGGTTATCAAATAAGCCTGGTATGGACACTATCAAATGACACGAGCAGTGAAATCTTGAATCATGGCTGGTGTCAAAATATTAGTAGCTAGTATTTTGGTGCTCGAAGGATCCGTTAAACAATTTATACTTAATCAAGGAGGAAGCTCCCTGAAAAGCTCGCTGACTCGTGTATTAGCTATACTCCATTCGAGTTCAATATGGAATTTCTGTCAATTACAACTTACACAAATGGCACGTTTTCAACTCCGTGATAAAAGTTCACAGTAGATTGACGGCGAGAATTGAAAGTGCATTTAGTACATTTTGCTGAAAAGCTAAATAGACTGCGATCACATGTAATATATTGGTTTTAGAGAGGTGAAGAGTGCCACTGCCAATTCCATTTCCTCGGCGACTTTAATATCAGTCATTCCGGAAAATCCACAAAGTACCTACTTTTACCTTCGATGGGTATGGGTATTATTTCTCTTATTGTTGCAACTATAAGTTTGGAAGGGCACCACAAAATAATGACTGTTGTTTAACCGCCATCCACAGATCCTCAAAAACATCACCCTCGGATCGACTTCCCAACAAGATACCTCAGCTTCGGAGAAACACTCAGAGTCAACTGCACTACCGCGCCTGCTCTGCCAGCGCCGCATATTACGTGGTTTATCAATGGAATAAAAGTTAGTAACATGTTGTGATTCTAGGCGTACCTAATTGGTCGAAAGTTTTGGATAAGTTTACATTTCATACGAATCTGCTTAAATTTTATTACGTATAAAATAGTGTAAATTAACACGTTCGCTGCGTTACGAGATCTATCAGATCTCTTACAGGTTTTCGGAACTGTGCGTCGACTAAAATCGTGTTCTTTCACTCCGTGCGGGTGGCTCTAACTTGTAAAGTTCTTTAAGTATGAGAAAGACAAATATACATATTTGCTTCCTACTTAATGGTGAATTCCAGGACATAAAAAAAAGAATAAGAGATGGTTTAGGTCCCTAACGCACAGTATTATAATTATTTTAATTCCTTGCGTTACGAGGCATGTTGATACTCGTAAAATCGTAAGCCTCGTAGACGCAAGAGAGGGAAGGTGGGCGGCGCGGGCGCTGCGTGACTCGATTTAGTGTTGTCCTAGTATCGATGTGAGAGGTCGCGCGCATGTTTCGCAAATAACGTTACGTGTTTGTATTTGATAATATATTTACGTGGTTATATACGTGTTTGTATTGATATTGTATTTGATTTTTAAGTGTGTTGATAATTGTTGATAAACAATGAGTGCTTTTAAAAAGAAAAAGTGTAAAAAGTCTATTTATTTTGGTGAGATTTCTATGAACGAAAAATCAACGCCGGATTATACTGCTGAATCGTCCAGTAAAATAACAATTGATTTTCAAAAACGCTTGCTACTTCTGTGTCGGAAGTGATTTTATTTTCATTATCTAATATTTCATAGCTGAAATCGCGAGACTCGGCGTTACTTGTCTCACTGCTGATAATCCTCCAAGTAGCTTGTATTTTATTTTCTGAATTAACAATTTTATCCTTTATGTACATTGACTTCGCCTAAATACAAACGAGTTTAAAAATGTTGGCATAATTTTTTACGTGGTTTTGGAAGCTTGGAGAAAAATTATATTGTCTTTCGCCATAGAAAATACCTACAGTAGCCCAATCACTGAATTTACAATTCTTGTTTTTATTTATGTACCTACACTTAAATATTCGATTAAATTCGTCGTTGATATTTTTATGTAATTTATTATAAAGATTAATAGGATCATTATGTTCAATAGTAGCCGGTTTAGTCATTTTAGAGTAAATGTTATCTTTAAAAATTGACAATTTATGTTTTGTTATAGGCCTACATTTAATTAAATGCTTTTTGTTTGCGACCATAGTTTATAAATAAACTTTAATAAAACTTTTTCAATCGACAACTGAGATATTATTTTATTCCCATCACTATTTACTACACATATTGAACTATCTTCGGTTGCGGTACGAGATACAATCGATACCTAATTTTATTTTATTATTTGTAGTTTATTCGTATGTCATAACTGCGTCCGCAGCTAGCAAAATATACAGCAATAGGTTATTTTTGACCCATAAAAATTTCAAAAATATATCATTGGTTTTTTGGAAGATATAAATTTTCAAAACTGTATTTTTAGGAGACTGATTAGGTCTCTAACGCACCACAGGCCAGGTTAGTTAGGAGATCTTTTAGGTCTCCAAAGCTACTAGCGGAAAGTTCTTTGAAAATGAAGACGCAGCGAACGTGTTAAAATAAAAATATTAGTTACCTAATTCTCCTCTTATTTTTTAGGTTGCATTCCTAAAAATATAAAAAAAAAGTATTGTAAAATTTCTAACCAGAACTCTAGCTAACTGTAACATTTCATAGCATTTGATTTAAAATTGAAGGATTTTCTAGCTAGAAGGTTAAACTAGCTTCCTGCAAAATGTTACTTTTATGGGTTGAGTGAGTACTTTTCGAGAGTTCATGACAGGTCCGATGATCAGTCAATAAAGATTCTTCCGCTTTAACGCAGGATGTGATAATTTCAGATGGACGAACTAGCAGCCCATTCGCACAAGTATCGCGTTCCGATGAGTGAGCGAAGTGGAAGAAGGTTGCAGCGGTTTTTCGAACACGAAACTAGCGTCAGTCCGCCGCCGCCAGTGTTGGCTTTGACCCACATGTCGCATGTCGCAACGAGATTGCCAGGATGCAGCCTTAAAGATACTCAGGTATTTGATTATTATTATTGATTGATTATTATTAGATGTTTATCCTTCTTGTTAAGAAAATTTTCTGGCCATATTGGCGGCCTGGTACATTGAACCCAATAAGTGCCGCAAAGATAACTGCCGGCCCCTCCTCGGCGGTGTGGTAAGGTTGAAGCCCGATTAGCTATCACGCATAATATTTCATCGTGTTTCGCCTGGGAGCTTGAGAGCGTGTATTGGAGATCGGAAATGCCATAAGTATTACTGAGGTCCAAGGACGTCAATAACTACTTGAAATCAGGTGGCACTTCTGCTCATTCAAACATAAAAAATGGTGACTAAAAGTATACTTTTATTATAGCTACAACAGATAACGTTCAATTATCTTCAATTTACACATATTAGGTATTAGCAACTCGGTCACGTAACCCAGTAGATAAGCGTTGTGATTATTTTAACTGAAGTTTCAGGGCTTGAGGAAATTACTTTTATGCTAATTATTCTGCATGTTAGGTACTTGTGGAGTAGTAGGTTGTTTATAATTCACGTTCCTTACGGAGTTATTTTGAATATCCGTGATGATATGATAATATATTGAAAGAAGAAGGTAGATAGAATGTTTGTGACAACTTATAGGTAACTTCCCATGACACCCAGATTATTCAATGGAACTCCAAAAAAATCATTGCTACGTGCTACTCTGGTAGTTGTGTGGTGTCTTGGTAGATATGAGTTACGACTGTGTCACAATAATTTGATTGGAGGTGTTAGAAATATGGTATCCTGCAGTTTCCATCACTAACTCATGACCTAAAAAAAACATTTATCGGTCACGTAAATATTTGCCCCGACTTGTTATCTAACCGAGACTTCTCGCTTCACTAGTAGCCACAAGGCTACTAGGTCGTCAATCATCATAGACCGTCATTAACGTGCATGGCCAATTTTGTCTGACTACAATGTTTTCCATTACAGATTGCCGAACTGAAGGAACCTGAGGAATCCAACGCAGTTGTTGGTTCTAGCCGACACAAGGGTAGACGGGGACGGGACTTATTTGTCACAGTATCAGAGCTACATTTGGTAGCAACTGGAAGACTAGAAATAACCTGTGTTAGTACAATCCCCGAATTTAGAAGCATAGAAGATAAGTTCGCAGACCTCAGGAATGATACTGTTATAGGTAAGCCCGACGTTTTGATCGTATAGGTCCATGCACGGATTTACTAAATAACACACAAAATTGTATATTGATAGGTTACGCGATAATTATTATATGATCCACCTAGGGTTAATGCCAGCGCGCCCAACTGTGTAATATTTTTTTAAAGGCGATTGTGTTCCGGTTAGAAAGGTGGAGCCGCTTAAACTTTTTAGGAGGCGACCATCTCAATCCTCAAGGGTAGCAACACGTGTAAAATGTGACCTAATTAGAGCGAGACTCTTACTAACCATTCCTAATTATTTTTAACGTAGTTTATAATGATGTTGTGTTTTATGATAATAGACGCGTCTCCTGACGATTAGTAGTCATTTGTAATATCTACCGATAAAAAATAAAACATTTCGAGCTATTGTTCACCGAAGAGGAAGCGGAAAATCCGCTTTTCCTGCTTCCTATGCGAGTAAAAACGCGACTTGCCTGCCGTACCTTAAATAATTACAAGTTCGGGCATTTCACGCAATTTTCGAAAAAAAATTTCGAAAAGTTAATATGAAATATATTAATCTAATTAATTAATTAAATTATGTTTCCAGTGGATGTAATTCGACCGTCAACGTACTCGCAGGCGTCCACAAACGACACTACGACGGGTTTGAGCACATCGAGGGCCAGATCAAAACACATATCAAGTTTATTACTTTTACTAATACTAATTGATTGTTTCGAAAACGTTTGATATAAATTTTATATTATAGTTTACATACATAATTGTTAATTTACCATTTACTGAACGGGCTGTGATAAAAATATTACACGATCACCAAGTAACGATTACTTTTGGTTTATTATGCACCAGTTGTGTAAGTGCCTAAGTGTTATTATGTATTTGTTTTTGGTTATGAAATATGAGATTACTAGTTAAGTATCTTACTATAATTTTATTTATTTTTAACACTTGATGAGGCGTTATTGTAATGGATGCGCAATCGCCGCTGGCGCAAGTCAAAGCAAAGCATAAGAACTATATATCTTACTTAAATTATAAATATGCTTTATTATAGCATTATATGTACTTGTGTGTACATATAATGCTAATACAGTGTGTACATATAATGCTAGTACATATAATTCGTAGGTACTACAACCAAACAACATCGAGCTACAACTAACAACGTAATCACTAGGTACCTACTGGTAACCACAGTTGTCTGGGCTTCTCATCATCTCCCTTGGAGTGAGTCCAATGGTCTCGCAGGTTCGATTGAAAACGCGACAAAAATATAGGTACTGTAGCTGTATATATAGCTAGTCCATACTACTATGAACTGCAGTACCAATCGTTAGTGGCTGCTTCAAGGTCTTGGTCGGGAGTTCCATACTGTTGATGTCGGAGTTGTCCAAACAACAGGACGGCAAAATATCGTCTGTGATTTAAACCATGTAATTACGTATAAATCTGCCAAGTAAGCCGTTATCATTATGGTTGTAGCACGTATGAATGAACACTAAATTTTAATTGTCCTTTCGCTGCGCTTTGACTTTGCATCAGTAGGTAATATTGAGCTTCAGAAAAATAAAGACGCAAAATTTAAAATGATGAGATTGCATCATTACTTAGCTAATTATAATTAATTTTTATTGAGAATGTTTACGTGTCATTTAAAGTGCCTCTGGACAATTCACTTTCGTATTCAACCTGTACCTATTTTAATTCCATAGAAGAGAAGATCTATATTAATTTATGAAAAGGAAATGAATGACATATAGCTAACTGTTCACATCGACTTCTTCTTCAACAGGTTGATTCAATATTACCTAAATTAAAGTTTAACAATTTAATAGCTATCTTCGGCAATCCGCAAAAACTTGCTTAGTGGTTAGTAGGTAGGTACTTAATCGCTATCCTGCTCAATTATGAGAAAAGATTTAGACTCGGCATTCGGCAGATATACCTAGATCTGAACATTCTGAAGTAAATTAAGCATAAGTATATTTAATTCTCAGTGCATTTAAGAAATTGAAAACAGGTTAAGACCTTGTATCTCTGTTAATTAAGGACACTAACATCGAACTGAATTAGGTCTAGACATAGTGCACGTAAGAGGACCAGGAAATTGGCACTACTTCCAGTAAAGTTAAATCAACTTCACAATCATTCCTTCCATCCGTCCTTGTCGTAATAAGACTTAAGTACGTGGGCTGACAGGTGAAGGCTGAAAGCGCACTCGATATATTAAGCTCACGAACTTGTGCAGCTATTGTTAAAGGATGGGAGTTCAAACTTTGGAAGTTTAATGTGAATATTGCAATGGTACGTGAACGTTTTTAATCTTTATGTAGCCTAACACCCAACGATGTAAATATAATACGAGTGATATAATTATCCCGTAGAAGTAACTTAATTCGAGTTTCCTCGTCTGTTCACTAGGGTAAGCAAGTTGAAATTAGGTTTAGGACTAGCTTTGAGAACGTAATGGAGGCTCCTCAGTTGTCAATTTATTTCAGGGTGTTATTTCATTATTAAAATATAGCCGAATTCTGGTCTTGGTATACTTACTACTTAGGTACCTAACCTTTAAACATAATGACATCCACCAAATATAAAAATGTGTTGCATTACTGAAAGAGTGACACGTGAAATGTAATAAAAAATAAGCCGGTAACCTAATGGTAAATATTAAAAATATAGAACTCCCTTACTTTTATAACTACATATTTTATGCTATCATAGTTACATTCCCCTGTTACAAGCTGTAGGTACTGTTTTGTTGGTAAATATGTCTAAATAGTTGTTTGAATAAATCTTATGCGTAGTAAAAGTACCTATCTATTTTGTCACAAGATGGACGCACTTACAAAGAATTGTCGCAAAGGTTTCAACATAGTAAAGAAAATTTATAAAAAATACACCTTATTTGTTATTAAGAGATAAAATTATACCTACATCGAAAATATGTACCTATGTATAAGTTACGCTTATTCAAATGAATTAATAGGTAGGTAAATCAGTTTCAAACAGTTTAGCATCGGAATCAATGAACAGCTCAAAATTGATCCTCTCGAGTAGGACTCACATGCGAATGGTATGTTTCCAATCGTTGCCAGATGACCCGGAAATCCGGGACTGTCCCGGAATTTTGCAACTTTTCCCATGTCCCGTAGGTAATTACAATTCTCAGTCCCGGATTCCGAAAGCCTACTCGTTTGTTTTTAATAAGTGAATGTGTGGTAAAAGTCAAATTAAGAAAAAGATTTTTTATTCCCATATTTACTACTATTGCCCACTTACTGTAGTAGAATTGTCCCGGAAATTATAAAAGGTCCTACATACCCTAGTATATATTTACAAATGTAGGTATATCTGGCAACCCCCAAATGGCAAATGTGTCCCTGCCACCATGAAATTTTAATCTTAATATCTGGTTTTTTAAATATCATTTGTGGTGCATTTAATAGAAATGGAGTATTTTGTTGTTTTAATTTTGTAGCTCTTTTATAGGTAGACATACGAAAAAAGTATGAGCAGTACCGCAGTACCTATGTTGTTAAGGCAGCTTTAGGAATAAAAATAGAGCTAACAAAAGATATTATAATAATATACTTACCTAAACTGTAATCGATTCAAAATATGGCGGAGAAATGAATTCATTAATTACCTACTAGAATTATTCAGAGATAAAAATGAGATATTTTGATATTTTAATTACCTACTTAAGAACGTCAACCAAAGTGGTATAGGTATATCATACTATATCAACCTAAATCACACATGCCCTAATAATATACTTAAATGAAAATGGATGAAAATTGTGGTAAAATATTATTTTTTCTATGTATAAGTACCTGTTATATTATAATTATTTTTTATGTAGGTATGTCGACGATTCCTTCTATAGAATTAACAAAATTAATTTCGTTACTTTATGACTAGGTACTTGATGACGTCCACTACATGTAGCATAATATTTTTATTAATCAATTAAATATTATGCTAATAATACTTTTTTGTAAAAATAACCTACTCAAAATGAAAAATCGCTAGAGAAATATTTTGTTTTTATGTTAAACTGTTTGGGCTTTATGAACGATTTTTAGATGTTAAATTACAAATAGGCTATAGGTAAATCAAGGGGCTTATTAGATAACCTAATCTTATTTTTTTGTCTAGGTATATTTATCAACTAGGTATCTAACTTTACCTACTTACCTTCAAATAATTATGAAATAAACGTAAACCTACCTGATGCAAATAAAAGGGGTTAGACCCAGATCTTTTTAATTTAAACTATTAAAATAGGTAGGTAGATAGGCTGTGACTGCGATCCATGCAACTGGGTCGAAATATCGGCGTGCAAAATACATACATATCAAGAATATCTGTAACATAATATAGTTTATACCTACAATCCGCGATTTTAAAATTCATTATGTACCTGTATTCTGCATTGTACCTACAACTCCACCGAGTTAAGGCGAACGCTACCTCTACAGCCTCTACAGGCGCCGACAACGGGGTGCAAGGAAAGAATAAAAATCTGATTCGAAAATCTGATTCCAACATCCTAAAATAAAGAAATCAGAACCCTTGCAACTCCCTAAAAAAATACGGGCTGCGCCCATAAGTCTCTATAGCTATAGGTGCCTGATTCTCTATAGCAGCCTGATTCCATCAGGTATACCATCTTAGGTCATAAGATGTTGTATTGCCCTTAGTTACTAAGGTAATTGGTACAAGGCTTAGTATCTACCAATTACCTTTTAGTTTAGCATAAATAATAATTTTTATTATTGTAGTTTTGTTTTGTGTCCTCATAATTATGTAGGTACTCGAATCGACATCCAGACAGCAAAGAAACGGGTTTTCCCTATGTAGATCCCCCATACTAAAGAAAGTATTTATCATTTTTATAATTGTTGACATTGGGGTATCTACGCCTTCTCAATCAGGAGAGACCCGTGGTCAGTAGTGGGTCATTAAAGAGTTGAGGCCCATACCTAAATAGAACACAATGTCAATCATCTCTTTTCTCACGGTTTTTTACACTCGTATCTGCATATTTTACGGATTATGTAGGATTTGAGTTTCGTTTAATTAACTTGGTGGAGTGTTATAAGTTATACAATATTTTGTACCTAATACTGATGTAAGTATATTATAAATTTCTATCCCTACTTTAATAACAATCAACAAAAGTATCATCTAAAGTTAGGCACTTCAATTATTTCAATAGCTATGTAAGCTCATGTTATATAACCATTATCGTGCCTAGATTTTATTAAAATCGCCAAACTATGACATATCATTGCTCCTTGGGAGATCCCATAAGCTGTAAGTAATATTATAAATTAATATACCTACTAAAGATAAGTATCTAATGTAATATGAAAGTAAAGAAGCGCTCCTTATTTACTTGGGATCAAATATTTTTTAGGGATTTAGGAAAATATTAGCGTGTACTTACGTGTACTTTTTTGCAAAAAATTTGGCTTGTCTACTTAATCAATTATAGGTACATATGCGTTTTATGTTTGCTTTACTTTATTGTTACTTGTAGAAATTTATATAACCAGTGAACAAAACGGACGTTCATAAAAAATATATTGGGTAAATTGTAATCTAATAATAATGTAAGAATACAATTTCCCTGAACATAGGTAACTTTGAATATCAATGATATTAGGCATAAACCTCTCTGTACGGCTGTGCGGAGTTCCTATCTACTCGTAATTAAACCTCCCCTAACCTAACCCATGTAATTTAAATATGCACACATATTTTCTTTAAGATTCAGCAGGCAAAAAGAAAATATCGTATTCAAAGTGACCCTGACATTCAGTTGCCGCGGTTGACAGTATTAAAATTTAAACAAAAAGAAAGTAACACCACAGTTACAGTGTAGGGCCAACACTGTAGGCGATGACTATAATCTGGCCGCGCTAACTATGTGTTCCTGACACATGTCAATTCGTCATGACTAGTGATGTACAATAAATAACATTATGCGTTGTAACAATAACAACATGCATTCATTATGCATAATATTTATTCAATTTATATGTTGTTATTTTTATATGAATTATGTTTCAATATATTCAATAAATATTCGTTATGTAAATAAAATTTTAAGGAATCAATTAATTGAATTGAATCATAATTTCTGAATGTAATCAAGAGAAAAAAATTAAAATGTTTTATTTATTTATTTTATTTTCATTTGATTCACCTGAGTGATATTATAACACAAATTTTCCTAAGTTATGTTTGGGTGTACCTTTATTACAATAATATTAACTTTATTGAATACTTAGTACATTATTTATATAATATATTATAAAATTATAACATTTTATTTTATATTTTACCGACATTGTATTAAGATTACAAAAATATTCGATTACAATTGCCTTGTTATTATGTCACATCACTACAAAAACAAAAAGTTGATATGACATGGATATAACCTTGAACGAGCGCCGTTTGACGTGGTTTTCTTTTAAAAGGTATTGTTTTTATATTTGTTATTTAAGTAATTGTAATAATTTTAGCCCAAGATTAATACAATTATTGTAAGTTGGCATAATTATTCCATTTAATGTTTGATTTTAATGTTATCACTCGTTAATAAGGCAATTAAAAGATATTAAAAAATTGTCAATTAATTGTACGCCAGTTCAAAGTTACATCGCCCAGTCGAATGACAGACTTCAGGAACGCATAGTTAGCGCGGCCAGATTATACCTATCATTATGCGTTTTGTTTACAAGCTTTTCAAAATAGAAAAACAAATTAATTATAATTTATTGCGTTAAAATACTTTTTGAAAATAATAATCTAACTAAATTTCTATAGACATAGAAGTAAGTAAAAATTCTCTCATGCGGTACTTACGTTAACTTTTTAAATCTATCAGTCTACAATTCATTGTAATAAATAGGTATCAAAAATTATTTGATTTCTGTATAATAAAGAAGGAAATACACCAAAACCATTTATTGCATTTTTATTTCTCACCATGGCAATCTAGCGTTTTAGGTAGGGTGTTTACCCGTGGTCCCATTGCGCTAGGGTTACACTTTTGTTGGAGGTAAGTTCTTTTCTGGCATAATCCGTGCGCGACCACAGTTGTACGAGTATACTACGAACTGAGAAGCGCACACCTCGGCGCGGCGGTGACCCGTAGCGTTAGCAAACTCACGTCGAAGCTCGGATTTAGCTATGTAGTTGCGTTTCATGTACGCGTGGATTTTTGATTGATTTTTATTTTTAGCAATTAATTAGTAATAAGTGATTATTCCCATGAAATAAATATGAGTGGCATTGAAATATTGCAATAAATGTAAAATAATGACCCTAATTATTTTATTAAATTGATTTCATCTATGAAATATTTTTCTGTTTAATAACCTATGATAAATCCTATGATGAATTGTAAAAATAATTAATAAGTGTGTAATTAATACTAAAAATATTTTAGTACTGAATGATTCGTAAGTGTTTGAATACATTTTACGTATATCACACGGCTTACCTCACGTTACTATTATGACCCGACCGACGACGAAAGCGGCACGAACTCAACCGACGAGACCGGCCGACCATCTATGACGAAGCGCGCACGCCGCGCCCTTGACCGTAAGGTGTTCGCAACGGCTATATATTAAAAACGCGATATAACGTTACGCTACTTTTATAACGCCTATTATTTTTTACGCTATAATATATTCGTTCGCTTCGTAGAACGACGCGTTTTGATTTAATCGTTGTAGAGGACGCCTAATAAAGAGACGTCTTTGGCGACAGATAACAAATTATTTTATTGTGTGCTTGTTATTTATTAAGGATATTTAAGGACACATTAACAAAATTTAACACATTTTCAGCACATTACTACTGTGTGAGCTAATTAATTGCATTTTAAATAGGTACATACTTAATTAAATAAATTCAATGAACTTTCCTTCGTACTTTTTGCAGGCTTAGGCAGTCCCCGACTGAAATTTTTATTTGCGATAAAATGTATTGAATGTTTATGATAATTCAACAACATAAATATATACTTTTAGTTTAATGAGCAAGTTGTTAGGCGTACTTAAAATTTTATTGATTCTATTTACTACAATAGTAATTTCATCGATCTGACCATTATTTATTTAAAACTTTATTAAAATATATTATTAAACCGATAATAATAAAACTAACATTTATTTACAAATATTCTCGTAAATATCACAAACGCACGGTAAACTATCAGTACGCGTCCTGCGAGGTCAAGCGAGATAATCGCACTGATTTTTAATTTTATTCAAACAGAAAATATAACGCAAAAATAGCGCTTCAACGTAAGAATGAATATATAGCCGAACAAAAATATATTCGTTAAATCAGTACTGGACATGTAACTGAATATAGTTCTTATACGGTCATCTTAAAGCATAATTTGGTAGGCGACAAAAATATTATTACGGATGTTCGGTTGTTCCGTTCTCTTTCGTTCGAGTGTTTCTGTTTCGCTCTCGCATAGAACATTCGTGATTTGAATCGTGCGATGTCGTTGTGAACGTGGCTAATAATCGCGCAACGTTATAACTTATAACGCTTGCCAGCTATAATAAATAACCGGTTGAAAGATTATAAATAAATATTTGATTATTTTATCAGCTATCTAATATAACGAACACTTCTAGTCACAAGCGAGCTCTCGTCGCCGGTGGCTCCTGATGACGAACCTCGGAATTGGTTCGAAACTAGTCGGGCGAATCCGACAAAATAGTAACGTGAGGTAAGCCGTGTGATATACGTAAAATGTACTAAAAATATTATGTATAATTATTTCATTTCTTCAGTACTTTTTTCTCAACGCTACCACAACGCTACATGACAACTGTCATTTTCGATTTTCTACGACAAGGTTCCTTACCTCCCTGATTGCGCACGGATTATAATACATGTCGCCATTATGAAAATACTTAATCTCCTATACCTATTAGTGGCACAACAATATCGATCCGATTTATCGACATCATTTAGATAAGTTGTGTAAGGGGTGAGGGGTGAACTACTAATAAGAATATTCTATACCTTAAGATCCTATAAAAATCCTTTAAAAATGAAACCATCAAGTTATGCAAGACTTTTAATACTAAACAGAATAATAAATTATGCGCCAAACACTTGGGTTTAAAAGCGCATGAATACATCCCTATTTTTATATCGGAGCAACTCACGCCGAAAGCAGCACGATTGTATTTCTTATCACGAGACCTGGTAAAAGACAAAACTTACAAATACTGCTGGACGGCCTACGGAAGAGTTTACTTAAGAAAGGAGGATACTTCACCCATTATTCATGTCAAGAATGAGGCGCAAATTTGTGAACTGAAAATTAAGTGACTAACCGTGCGTATAGCATTTTTGCTGATATATAACGATATCTTTTTACATTGTCATTTTAAGTTAATAATTAATCAAATTAATAGTACTGCCACTATGTTTGTAAAATTGAACACTATCTTGCGCTATGTCTTATGTACTTATGTCGTAAGTTACTCATTGGTTTATCGCTGCCTTGTATATGAACGATATTTGGTTGTAATTTTATACCAAACTACACAAATTGTCATAGTTAATAGCCACTATCTTTATAGCATTTACCTAATAATATTCAATAGACTTACAAACAATTGTTATTATGATAAACTAATACTTACACAATAATTATTTACTTAGGTTACCTCATGCCGCTATGTACGAAACAACTTATTACACATACTCACGCTACACATAGGTACATGCATACACACATATACAGGGTGATTTGTAATTCGACGTATTCCTCTTGGGATGTGGTAATACAACCAATTTCCAACAAAATTAACCATAATGTCCCTAATAGCAAGTCAGCTGGTTATCGAGATATTTGTTCACGCCACTAGGATCCTCCACCACCCCGCTCAAACACTCGCACACAATGACTACCAACGATAACAGAGCATAGCGAACATGAGAAAGATCAGCACATACACACACAAACACATATATCGATTCCTGTAAATCCAGAAAATCAGCACGTTCATACACAAACACATTCATGCATTCCCACAACTTTAAAGACTACACAAACTTTGTGTAATAAAACTGAAATTTCACAACCCTCATTAATTCCAGCTCACACATATTCTACTCAGGAAGTAGCCTGTGACACCCCTATTTTATTACCTACAGTTTCACTTGAAATATCAGATGCTCTCGGTAACTTTCATCAAGCTCGAGTTAAAATTACATGCAGGCCCACACACAGTAACACACCTATAATAACAACTACGGCTTACATTTTAAAACATGTCACGGGTAATCTGCCGCTATTCGATTTACCGGACGTTTCCCGCGTGCCAGGTAGTATGCATCTGCCCTTAGCTGATCATGCATACAATATAACCTCCCCCGTTGACATATTACTTGGATGTGATGTCCTTGGTCAAGTCCTGGATGGGACCAAGGTTTTTTTGGGCCCGGGCAGGCCTATAGCCTTCGGCACGATATTTGATTTCACATTGTTAGGACCCATACATGTTTCCGGTATTTCACCTGTAACACAAGTTAACTCGGTGTGCAATATTAACACGCAACCAGACGTATCCGCTCAAGATATTCACAAGTTAATGGAGAGGTTTTGAGAGTCTGAGGACCTTAAGTCAATAACATGTGGTAACGCACTGTATGACCAGTGTGAAAATATTTTCCGCACAACAACAGTACGTGAACCTTCGGGACAATACATGGTCACGTTACCCTTCCTGGATAATGCACCTGAATTAGGTAGCTCTCACGCTATAGCTTTACGTAGATTCCTTAACTTAGAAAAGAAATTACAGGCTAATCCCGCATTCCGCTCAAAATACGTCGACTTCATGACCGACTACATAAAGTTAGGTCACATGTCCCCATGTCACCCTACTTCGTTCGCTAATAAGGCTCATTTTTACATACCTCATCATGGCATATTTAAGTCAGGCTCAGAAAAATTGCGCACTGTCTTTGACGGCAGTTGCAAAAGTTCTAACGGTGTTAGTCTTAATGATTGTCTGCACATTGGCCCCCCTCTTCAAAGAGATATCATTGATGTTATTATGACGTTTCGAACCCACTCGGTTGTATTCAGCACTGACATACGAATGATGTTTAGAAATATGCTCATTCACCCCGACCATAGGCGTTTCCAGCTCATAGTATGGCGATCATCGCCAGACCAGCCCCTGCTCACGTATGCACTCAACACTGTCACGTATGGTCTCCGCTCAAGCCCCTTTCACGCCATCCGCACGCTTCTTCAGCTTGCCGACGATGAAGGTCATCGATACCCTAAGGCAGCAGATATAGTCCGCAAGTCCATCTATGTGGATGATATACTCACTGGCGACGACTCTATTGAAGGTGCTCAATCTCAAGCACTACAATCGGAGTTGATCGAGTTACTTGCCTTAGGAGGCTTCCAGCTGTCCAAGTGGACCTCCAACGTCCCTCAGCTCTTAGACAGGTTTCCGGATGACCAATGTAACCTGCCTAAGAATTTCGACATTGACCCGGACCTTAATCCTATTAAGGTTTTAGGGGTACAATGGACCCCACAAACTGACCAATTTACTTATAACGTGTCACTGAAACCATGTGCGTTAGTCACAAAGAGATCCATTCTCAGCACTGTTGCTTCACTTTACGATCCTAATGGTTGGGTGACCCCGGTCATATTTAGGGCCATGGGCGTAGCCAGGGTGGGGCAGGGTGGGGCACTTGCCCCACCCTGGCCCAGCAGCTTAGTACAAGGGTGGGGCACTTGCCCCACCCTGGCTCTGACCTGAGGTACCTTACAGGCACCTACCGAAACCTAAAAAATTAAATTATCCAGTCACAAACTACCTACATAATATCCGTTAGAAAGTTAACACTTAACGACAACACTTCACCTAACCGCAAGCGTGTCGCATAGCATCCATCTGCCCCATGGCGAAGATCAAATTCATTGGCAAAATTGGCGAGCAGCTAGTCGGCTACCCGACTACCCGGGAGTCGAGAATTCTGGTCGCTGGCTAAGGCTGTCGAGGGCAACTTCTGTCGGTCTTCTTTTCCACCACTGCGATTACTAGATAAATCAGTTGTCCACACGGCAAAGGGAAAATCCGAACTTCATGTCACCAGCTTTGTCGCCAACAGGTTCGTCATGTCTGTCTGTCTGTCTGTCCGTTAGTCCGTATGTCACAGCCAGTAAAATAGAATCCTAAGTCAATCTCACGATATAAAGTTATCGACGAAGCTGGCAGTGTATCGGGCTATTGTCCTGCCAAATTTATTATACGCCTCTGAGACCTGGTGCATATATAAAACTGATTTAAAGAAATTAGACTCCTTTCACATGAAATGTCTACGTTCCATCTTAAAAATAAAATGGCAGGACCATATCACCAATGCTGATGTGCTCCGCCTAGCAAAAACACACGGCATGGAAGCACTTATAATGAAGGGCCAATTGCGTTGGTGCGGCCACGTCCAAAGAATGGATGACTGCAGACTACCGAAGAACGTCTTCTACTCAGTACTGTCGAGTGGGAAGCGCAAACCCGGCGGGCAGTATCTTCGTTACAAGGACGTGTTCAAACGAAATCTAAATGCGTGTGGTATGTCGATAGACACGTGGGAAAAGGTTGCTCAGAAGAGGTCGCAGTGGCGCTCTAACATCAATCAAGGTGTCTCCAATTTTGAACGTTCGCGCCTATCAGCGCTGGATGTTAAGCGTCAAATACGCAAGACTCGACCTAAACCTTCCTACAACTACACAGTAAATAGCGCGGGTCAACTCTACTGTGCTGCATGCGACCGGGTTTTCAAGACCAAGTTTGGGTTCGCCAGCCACATCCGAGCGCACGCCAGGAGATAATCCAGAGTCGCCATCGTCGGATACGACGCGGACGACATCATCATGTCACAGCTACTTTTTTCCGAAACTATAAGAACTACCTATATTGTTGAAACTTGGAAAGTAGATGTATTCTGTGAACCGTTTTAAGATTTTCACAGAAAAATGGAAAAAAGCAATAAATTTTGGGGGTTCCACTCACTTAGAACTTAAAACTCAAATTTTTGTTTTCATCAAACCCGTACGCGTGGGTACATCTATGGATAGGTCTTCAAAACAGCTATTAAGGTTTCTAATATCTTTTTTTTTCTAAACTGAATAGTTTGTGCGAGAGACACTTCCAAAGTGGTAAAATGTCCCCCCGTAACTTCTAAAATGAGAGCACGATAAAACTAAAGAAAAATTATAATGTACCTTAATATGTAAACTTCCACCCATAATTGGTTTGAACGAGATCTAGTAAGTAGTTTTTTTAACACGTCTTAAATCCTAAAACACAATTTACCTTTCATTCAATCAACTCAAATATAAATATATTTTTATAATCTGTTACTAGCTGCTACGGAAACCTTCATGAGCGAGTCCGACTCGCGCTTGGCCAATTTTTACTCGTAAGTCTGGCAGACGAGCACTACTGTCCCTCGATACCAAGAAGTCGAGTGAACCAGATGGTGTTTCTGCAGTGGTGATTAAGACGTGTGCTCCCGAGTTTACTCCCGTTTCAAAGCACCTATTTTCGCTATCCTACACCACTGGATTAGTACCGTCTTCATAGAAAGTAGCCCCAGTTCATCCTATCCCCGAAAAGGGCAATCTTAGTGACCCGGCTAAGTGCAGGTTAATCCTAAGGTTATGGAGCGTATTATAATTGTACAGCCCCTAGGATATCTGGAGGATCTCCAGTTGATCAGTGACCGGCAGTACGTGTTTCTTTACGGACGTTCTGCTGGCGATCTTTTAGCATATCATACTCATCGATGGGCCCAGGCCCTTGATAGCAACGAGGAAGCATTCCTGGATATCGCTAAGGCCTTCGACCGAGACTGGCAGGGCTCTTCTCGCGAAGCATCCATCTTCGGTCTCCCTGAGAGGTCATGCAATTGGGTAGCCAGATTTGTATCTGAGCGATATTAAAGGCCGTACTTGACGGTGGTTGCTCAGATATGAAACCTATAAACGCTGGTGTTCCCTAAGGGTCTGTGCTGTCTCCTACTCTGTTAATTCTGCATGTTAATGATATGCTGGAGCGTGCAACCAGTATTCATTGCTATGAAGATGACAACACGGTAGGAAAGTTGTGTCTGAAGTTGAGAATTCTCTGGAGAAAGTCTCGGAATGGGGACGACTCAATTTAGTTGAGTTCAACCCGAGAAGACACAAGTTTGCGCATTTTTCGCTTAGAAAACCCCATTTGTCATGGCGCCTCCATTCCAGGGTACCGCGCACACTATTAGTACATGTGTGTCGGTGTGTCGATGTCATCTCGAAGCTAAGGCCAAATTGGCCTCCGAAGTGCTTGGCGTCATGAACCGGGCGAAGCAGTAATTCAATGCGAAGGACCTGTGGCAATAGGGAGATCTCCCGCCAGGCGAGACGACATGCCTGGGGGGCGGCCGGGCCCCGAGTGAATGTACTCGAGGCGTGGTATATATGCCAGCGATGTAGAAATCTTCGATAGCGCGTTTCAGGCTTCGGTGACGTCACCGTGTGACGTGTGAGCGGTGTCGCCACATCACCCCCCTGCTCAGACCGGAGGTCGATCCGATGTTGCAGCCCATGCTCTTCGACGTTGGTGACCCGTTGATGTTTTTGCCCCGAAGATTCCCTCTATCCGCGGTGAGTCGGGATGGGAGGGCGAGACGACAGATGCGGAGGGCGAGTGGTGCACTCCAGCCGTCCGTGGAGTCGTCGTAGGGGCAGCCGGCACGGGCTCAGGAAGCGGAACACTATACGCTGCGATGAACCCGGCGAGCTTGGCTGTGTCGGGGAGACGCGCTGCAGTGTCCGTCGGGTGTGAGCGGTGAGGTGAGGTGGGAGGTGAGGCCTGAAGCGCTACCGGTACCAGAGGGGACGTGTTCTTGTCCGGAAGTCACCACTGTGGCAATAGGGGGCCCCGAGTGAATGTACTCGAGGCGTGGTATATATGCCAGCGATGTAGAAATCTTCGATAGCGCGTTTCAGGCTTCGGTGACGTCACCGTGTGACGTGTGAGCGGTGTCGCCACATCACCTGCGTGTTCAGATCACGTCGGGGTCACCACTGTGGCAATAGGGAGATCTCCCGCCAGGCGAGACGACATGCCTGGGGGGCGGCCGGGCCCCGAGTGAATGTACTCGAGGCGTGGTATATATGCCAGCGATGTAGAAATCTTCGATAGCGCGTTTCAGGCTTCGGTGACGTCACCGTGTGACGTGTGAGCGGTGTCGCCACAGACCTACTGATGCTTTATAAAGCTCAGGACACCTCTCACATGGAGTACTTTCTCATCTCTGGGCTGGGGCGCCACAATAACAGCTTAGTCTTTGGCGCCGTGCAAATGCGCGCAGTTCGAGTTGTCAACTATCCACGAGTCACTAACAGGCTAGAACACCTAGGTTTTAGGAGAGAAATAGGATGTATCTGCGTGTTTCAACGACTTGACAACGGTGAGTGCTCCGAGAAATTGTGCGATTAGGTGCAAACTTCACGCTTCCATCATCGCACCACTTGCTAAAGATTGAAGTATCATTCTCATCCCTTGGATTCATGACGAACAAGGAGGCTCCGATTTTTAACCGACTTCAAAAAAGAAGGAGGTTCTCAATTCGACCGTATATATGCTTTTTTATGTTTGTTCAGCGATTGTTTCGTCGTTTATAGGCCGATTTTGATAATTCTTTTTTTGTTGTAAACTAGATATGCACAGTGGGGTCGTTTTAAAAGGATCACCAGGATCTGATGATGGCATCTTGGAGAAATCGAGGGCAACTTTCGAAAATTGTAGGAACGACTAGTGTGTTTGTTAATGTTTTCATAAGTACATGAAAGCGCTACAATTTCATGAAGGTCTGGAGTCGATCTGATGAAGCCGAAAGACAGTCAAGGGAACTCCTCAACGATTTACTGTAGTTATCTAGTGTTTGGGCTTGATTAATTTGTAGTGACGAGAACTTTACACCTAAATGTTGAAATAAGCGCCATCTGGCGAGTAGTTTTTGAGTTATCTCTGCTTATCGAGGTTGAAGTCGGTTATTGTTTTTGTAAAAAGCAATAATCACGATCATTTTTGCCGCGAACTTGCAGGCTGTGGAATGAGCTTCCTTGTGAGGTACGCCCGGAGCGCTTTAATATAGGGTTCTTCAAGAAAGGTGTAAAAAGAGTTCTCCTTCAGGACCGGCGTTGCACTGGTGACTCCCCTGGTGTTGCTCGTCCATGGGTGACGATGACCACTTACCATCAGATGGCTCGTCCGCTTTCACGTCAGCCCTTTAGGCTATAAAAAAAGACCGTGGGTATAGTTTGCTAGTTAAGACCATACCTATTATTTCAGAAAGTTGCCCCACCCTGAGCCCAGGGCTGGCTACGCCCATGTTTAGGGCTAAATTACTCATACAAAAATTATGGTTATTAAACCTGTCGTGGGATGAACCGACTCCCGCTGAGATTCACACGCAGTGGAATCACATTGCGGAAGATCTCCCCCAGCTCTGTTCCTTACGTCTCCCCCGTCATATCTGCTCAAATAAACTCTCGTCAACCTACTCACTTCATGCTTTTGCAGATGCATCTGAAGCAGGCTATGCTGCCGTTATATACCTACGCGAAGTCGATAGCTATAAGAATGTTAATGTTCATTTAATTTTAGCCAAATCAAAGGTCGCATCCATAAAAAATAGACTCACGATCCCTAAATTAGAGCTCTCCGCAGCACTTCTCGCTTCACAGCTCATGATGAGAGTATCGGCTCAGTTATCAGCTCACCTCACCATACAAAATCACGTTTGTTGGTCAGATAGTACTATAGTCTTGGCCTGGCTCAACACACCCCCACATCGACTTCAAGTATTCGAAGCGAATCGAGTTACGAAGATAATTTCCTCCACACCTACTTGCACTTGGAGGCATGTACCCTCCGCTCTTAACCCTGCAGATTGTGCAAGCAGAGGCATGTCTGCACTGTCATTATTAACCCACACGCACACATTATGGTGGTCTCCCGATTGGTTGAAGGAGCCTCCCGACACCTGGCCAACGATTCCACCTGCTCTAGGTCATCATGCTTTACCAGGACTCAAGGCCAAGAAAGTATCAGCTCATATAGCTATCCCTGATCTAGACACAGACTTACTCACCCGCTTCAGCTCCCTTGACAAGCTGCTTGGGGTAACAGCTTGTATAAGACGTTTCTACTACAACTGTCGAAAACCGTCACGTGACCGGCAGTCCGGTCCCTTGACTGCTACCGAACGCAAGGACGCTTTACTCTTTTGGATTCGCTCTGTACAACAAAATGTTTTTGCTCAAGATATTCAAAGTCTCAAAGATAAAGAACGCTGCACAGTACGACTGCAACGTCTTTCACCCTTTTTGAAGGACGGCCTTTTGAGAGTACGTGGCCGTCTCACTCATGCTCAGCTCACATACAATGCTCGTCATCAGCTCATTCTTCCCAGCTCAAGCCCTCTTGTAGATTTAATAATAGACCATTACCATAAAATACATTGCCATCCCGGCGCTGACACTTTACACTCTATACTAAGACAACAATTTTGGATACTTTCAGCTCGTCGAGTTATTCGACATCACGTGTATAAATGTATACGATGCTTTAGGTGTCGTGCCCAGCCTAAAGCCCCATTCATGGCAGACCTGCCAGCTGATAGGGTCACGCCTCAGCCCGTATTTAGTCAAGTATCCACAGACTTTGCTGGCCCGTTCATGGTGAAGTCCAGCACATTACGTAACGCTAAGCTCTTAAAAGCCTATTTTTGTATATTTGTATGTTTATCGACGAAAGCGGTTCACCTAGAACCTGTATCTTCACTCAGCACGGAAGCCTTTTTGGCGGCATTGCAACGTTTCGTTTCGCGTCGCGGTACACCTGTTCTTATCCGTTCCGATTGCGGTACAAATTATGTAGGCGCTCGGAATCAGCTCAAAGAAATTCTGTAATTCTTTTCCGCGAATAACGATTTTATTACACACAACTTAGCTCGTCAGCACATAACGTGGTGGTTGAATCCACCTACAGGCCCGTGGTTCGGAGGTATCCACGAGATAGCCGTTAAATCTACCAAACAGTTATTATACCGTGTTGTGGGTGACCAACACCTCACATTTGAAGAGTTTTCAACCCTTTTGACGCGAATCGAAGCTGTACTCAATTCGAGGCCCCTTTGTCCTATCTCGTCCGACCCATCGGACCTAGAACCGCTCACCGCCGGACATTTTATTGTCGGCCGTCCGCTCACAGCACTACCCGAACACTCCATAGAAGACAGACCCTTGTCCGCCCTTAAACGATTCCAGCTCATCCAAGCCCTTTCCCAACGATTCTGGAAACTGTGGTCACATTCCTATCTGCACACCCTACAAACCCGCTCCAAATGGCTCTCTCCATCATCCCCTCCTAAAGTGGGAGAGATCGTCCTCGTGAAGGAGGACAACCTACCGCCGCTGCAGTGGAGGCTTGGAAGAATCACCAGCACTATACCCGGAAAAGATGGAGTGATACGTGTAGTGGATCTGGACACTGCTTATGGACCTCTGCGAAGACCGGTACTGAAGCTCGCCCGGTTTCCAGAGGAATCAGCTCAAGAAGAAGTATCAGCTCGGGCCCCCCAGGATGTTCGTCCCCGGGCCCCCCAGGATGTTCACGCCACTAGTGCGTGACGTAGTTCAGCTCATGTCTCGCTGCGCGCGGGCAACCCCGCTGCGGCTCTGCCGCGGCCCCTCTCAGTCTGCTTTGTGACGTCGGTCGAGTCACACGCGTATGTATGTTCCGCTCCGCCGTGCGCGCGCACCTCGCGACTAGTCCAAAGGTCTCAGTAGTGCCAACGTGTACCATCAGCTCATAACTGTTTCGGAGGAGTTAACATAGTGTATCAGTGCCCCCCGGACCCTTCACCAGTACAGCAGAGCGACGAGCGCCCGCGCACCACGCCGCAACCACGGGGCGCGCTTCAGCCCTTCAGCCCAGCCTCCCACTCTAGGATTGATGGTGAGTCCGATCCTCTCTTTCTCCGCCCACGGATTCGCCAACACAATATTCCTTATTTTTGGTTTTTGTCAAAGAACACCGAATTTGACTACAAAAAAATCAATAAATAAAAAAGTAGTGGTTTGAATTGAGTTGTGTGCATTTCTATCAGTGACCAATACATCAACAATCATTTATTAATACTAATGCAGGCACAAGTGTGACACATTTTAAAATAACAAGTGAATTCTTGTAAAAAAAAATACTTTCTTACGAATGTGGTCGATAGAAAAGTAGATTTATTTTAAAAAATCTAGTATACATCAAGCGTACAAACTACATGAAAAACATCCTTGTTTTATAAGCTATCCAAATAAGTAAAATTATTAAGACACAAACAAAACATTTCAGAAAAAAACGTATGTAGAGCACGTGCGACGTAAAACCCTTTGTTATCGTACCGCGGTATAAGTTCCTGAGTTGCAAACTTTTTACTTGTTATTGTCGTTTGTCGTTTGTCTATTAGACCCACTTGATCATTAAAAATGAAAATTAAACAGCAGCAGTGTTTTGTTTCTGGCTACCAACGCGATCTCCCAATTTTACGTTGATTTTGATCACTAAATAAGTATGACGGCTTACTCTAATTCCGAGTATGCCGATATTATTTATTGTTATTATTGTTATGTCTTTTGTACTTTATAAAGAAATTAATTTACTCTCGGTAAGAAAATTTTACACTCAGATTATAGAACCAAAAGATTTTACATTCTTTCAACAACTTTACATCTACATAAATCATTATATATTATTATGACTCAAGAGTAACGCAACATAAAAGAAGGAAAAATAAAGTTGTAGTAGAAACACGTACCAACACTACTTTTGCAAACAGACAGTACATCTCACAATCTGAACATATATATAATATCATAAACGATAAATTAGATATTTATGGACAAAAAACCTACGATGTTAAAAAGAATCTTACAATTTGGCTACAATCATTAAACTACAATGAAAATCTACTGAAGCGTGTTATAATAAATAATATTAAGCAGTTACAAACACACATACACTTACACACACACACACACACACACTTACTCAACACACACACACTCTTACTCAACACACACACATAGTCACACTCGCATACACATAATGAGGTGGCATTCATAATTAAAATAGGAATTAAGAGAAATTACACTTTAAAATAGATATTAGTTTTATCTTATCTCATGTAAATCCTAGTCTATATATTATATCTCTTAGTGATATGGAACAGTGCGGCCACCTGACACAGGCATTTGCATATGCTTACTAGGTGGTCTTAGACAATTAAGGTGTTATGCTTATATATAGAGTACCTGGTTGACCGAGCTTTGCTCGGTTGAAAATTATATTTAGTATGAATCGCAAGAAATACGAGGAATTCCGCCATCTATTCAGGGCCCCAATTCTGCTAATTTATAACGCTTCAATAGTATCTCGATTGAATAGTCTGCCACATTTTGTATACGGAATGTGCCGAAATAGCGTCGAAAACTATTTAAATTTGTACACAGAACGTACCAAAATGTGTCGATCTATTCAATTCTGTATACGAAATGGGTGTATTCCTCGTCGTTCCACCAGTAGTTCCACTGGTGGTACCACGAGGAATTTGACATTCCTCCTCATACCACCAGTGGTACGACGAAGAATTGTAACTCCTCGTCGTACCACTGAATGTTTGCTCTACTTTAGATGTCACTTTAATTTTTTTTTATATAATTGTATAAATTTATTATTATTATTATGTATTATTACTTTTGTTGTAGTAAATAAATTGATAATAGGTATAAAAATATAAATTTCCCATAGGTAATAGTAGAGTGCCAGCGACTTTGATTTTGATGTCAAAAGCATTGTTATAACGAAAGATTATTACAAACTTGATGATTATTTTGAACATAAAACATCTTGGACATGAGTTTCGTAATTTAGCCGTAATTAGTAGTAAGTGCAATTTGTAACTGTGAGTAGGAAAAAAACTCCTTGGGAGTTTCATGCCGCTTCTTCTTCCAAGACTACTGACCGTAGTCTTGGAAGTAGGGTTTTGTTGAAGCGATGGCGTAAATTGACTTTCGAAAAGTGTTTGTAAAAAACCTACTTCGAATAAAATATTCATTTATCATTTCATTTAGATAAAAATAACACTCTTTTATTGAAACGTTAGGAAAAAATTGACAAATTGCATTACTTAACGAGATCTCAAAATCAGTAGTTACTGAGGTTTTCTTGCTGGATTTGTGTCGTAATAATGTCGAGTAAAGGACTGCGCACATTACAACGACTCCACGCCAACGCGCTTACGGAGCAACTCAAATGTAAGCATTCAATTATGATCCTTATATCTTAGGCGTCACGGTTGAATTTCGAGTGTGAACGGCGTCGATGAGCAGAGGGTGGGGAGTAGTCCACGTTTTCTAAGTGTACACTCGAAATTCAACCGTAACGCCTAAGATATAAGGATCATAATTGAATGCTTACATTTGAGTTGCTCCGTAACCGCGTTGGCGTGGAGTCGTTGTAATGTGCGAAGTCCTTAATGCAATAGTAGATTGTATGACAAGGGTGCAAAGTAATATTTTTTCGGCGAGGGCGTCTTTTGAATCCAGAGCGAAGTGAGGGATTCTAGAGTAGAATCCCGAACGTAGCGAGGGATTCAAAGTACGTCGCGCGAGCCAAAAATATACTTGTTCCCGAGTGATACACTCTACTTTTCATCCCCCCTATGAGAAAATAAAAGGCGCCTCAAATTCAGGAATAATACTGTCACAGTCACTAAACTAACTAAACTGACTAAAGCGACTAAACCGACTAAACCGACTAAACCGACTAAACCGACTAAACCGACTAAACCGACTAAACCGACTAAACCGACTAAACCGACTAAACCGACTAAACCGACTAACCCGACTAACCCGGCTAACCCGGCTAACCCGGCTAACCCGACTAACCCGGCTAACCCGACTAACCCGACTAATGCCTACTTCCCATACATTTGAAAATCTGGTACAAAAATTAATGTATAGATGTAATGAATAATAGAAGGACTACCTATTGGAGTAATAAATATTGTCTAATAGTCATTTTTAAGATTTGAACGCAGTAAAGTTATAAAAATATAAATGAGTATTGATGACTGTGAAGCCCTTGCAATCATTATCAACGATAGTTTCGTACAACCTACTACTACCTACAACCGACAAATTACTAGACTTACTAGATGTTTAACGACATTTTCTATAGTTCTCTTATTTTCAAAAGATTTATTTTCTATCCAACACATTTCGTTGGCTAACTTTAACATAATAGTAATGTTCTCTTGAACGAATTTCTTTCTTCTTACCCCTGAGTGATAAGGGTTGTTCACCCTTAACATTTTTTGGCAAAACAACGTTTGCCGGGTCAGCTAGTTTAAATATGAAATAAATATTATCAGGATCTATCAACCTAAATTTTATTTTTTCTTTTACTGCGACTAGTTCTGTGACGTCACAGTGTGCATAACCTATTTGTCGGTCGGCGCTAGGTTCACTGTGGTCGTTCGTTTTTTTGAGTTATTTGGTAGTCGATTGTTTCCTTTTTTGTTCCCATTGTAAAATAAGTTTATTAATTTTAATTTTATTAGTAATTGGTGATTTTAGTAGTAAATTAAGTGTTAATTAAACATAAAAGACTATTTTTGTGCGTTTAGTTCTTTTATTATTATTTTCCACCCCAAAGTCCTAAAAATATATATAAAATTATTTTCTTTGTTTCAATAACAAAATTATACCAAATAACACACAGTAAAAGATTCATAAAAAACAGTAAAAAACATTAATTATAATCAGTTTAACAAGTTAAAATCCCACAGAAACTCGTTCATTTTCCGGGATTTGGCCTTCTTTATGAATAATTATGGGTATAAGACGAATAATAAGTTTTTGTAATTTAACTGGTAGGTACTTGAATTACAAAAACTTCCGTTCTGATCTCGTTCTGGAAACTAGCCCGGACAGACAATATTTTTGAAACCGTTTTTCTATGTTTAAGTATCGTGTAAATAATTATATGCACTATCTATAAAAATGCACTTAATTTTAATAAGTATACAAAAGAAATAAAAAATTCATTTGAAGTAGAGCAAACATTTATCTAAAGTAGAGCAAACATTATTTTAAAGTAGAGCAAACATTCGGTGGCACGAGGAGGAATGTCAAATTCCTCGTAGTTCCACTGGTGGTACTACTGGTGGAACGACGAGGAATACACCACGAAATGTGCCAAAAATGTGTCAAACTCTTCAATTTTGAATACAAAATGTGGCAAACAATTCAATCGAGACACTATTGAAGCGTTATAAATTAGCAGAATTGGGGCCCAGGAGTCAAATCATACAACTGTTCACTGAGCACAAAATTCATTTTACTTATGTTACGGCCAAAGGATCTCAACAGCGTGTTTCACAAAGTTGTACAGCGCCATCTAGTTTCATACTACTGAAATTTCAACACGTTACAAACAGTACCTCATAGAAGTTAACTGTGTGAGCGAATTAATTGCATTTTAAATAGGTACATACTTAATTAGATAAATTCATTGAACTTTCCTTCGTACTTTTCGCAGGCTTAGGCAGTCCCCGACTGAAATTTTTATTTGCGATAAAATGTATTGAATGTTTATGATAATTAAACAACATAAATAAATATACTTTTAGTTTAATGAGCAAGTTGTTAGGCGTACTTAAAATTTTATTGATTCTATTTACAACAATAGTAATTTCATCGATCTGACCATTATTTATTTAAAACTTTATTAAAATATATTATTAAATCGATAATAACAAAACTAACATTTATTTACAAATAATATTCTCGTAAATATCACAAACGCACGTTAAACTATCACTACGCGTCCTGCGAGGTCAAGCGAGATAATCGCACTGATTTTTAATTTTATTCAAACAGAAAATAGGTAGGTATAACGCAAAAATAGCGCTTCAACGTAAGAATGAATATTAATATTAGTATTAGCCGAACAAAAATATATTCGAGCGCCATCTAGTTTCATACTACTGAAACAAACAAACCGTATCTCATAGAAGTTATCCTAATGTTTCATAGATGGCGTCAGTTCAACACGTTACAAACAGTACCTCATAGAAGTTATCCTAATGTTTCATAGATGACGTCAGTATGATGTTTTTAAAATCTCTTTATCTCGGGAACCGAGCTTTTCTCGAACCTGGGACCTTGATAAATCGATTCCTTGAGCCGAAAACCCCCTAATCTGCAACTTTCATGAAAATCTTTGCAGCCGTTTCCGAGATCGTGATTATATATAAATAAATAAATAAATATACAAGAATTGCTCGTTTAAAGATATTAGATAAATAAAGGTATTTTTTCATTTTTTTTTCTATAATTTTCTTTTCGATGTTAAATGGATGCTTCGATGACCCAAAAATAGAATGTCCATTATCCTCTGACTCTTTCTTTTTTGTTGAGCATCGGATCGCATTTTTCTTGTAACCTCTCGCTAATTTGATGTGTCACCAAATGTTGAAGTTATGTTGAAAGAACAGTTTTTTCAGAAATTTTCATCAACGATATCCCTTGATGAATCGACCAAAGAAACTCTTTCTGGTAATTCTGAGGTAATCTAAGTTCAGACAAATCCCTTTGAATGCACTCAAACGCCTTTCGATTAAATATTTTTTTGTAATGTTTAATTAGTAGCAAGATTTTTAACTTGTTGACTTGTTTATAACCTCATATCGAACAAAATCGGGACTTTTAATGAAATAAAATACGTAAATATTTTATCTATTAGGTACGTTACTTAAAATATTTATTTATAGTACACAAAACAGACTTAAATTAAATATGAATACAGAATAAAATTCGTACAATTTGATAAATAATATTTTTATTGAATAAATTGAAAGCTAAATTATACTACGTAAGCAAATATGTAGGATACCTATTGTACTTAAGATCATAGAATCATCTACATCGAACAAGCTTATTGTTGATACAAATCTGATCTCTTTTTACTTTTATGGAATAAACTAAAATACTTAAAATATTTTAAAGAACTAGATTTTCGACGGAGACTATTCACCAAATCAATTTGACTGGCAGTTGCAGACGGATAAAAGTCCAGATTACATGAACAATTTACATAATATTCTTCTATTATTTTATATATAATGTCGCGTAGGTACTCATCCATTTACAAATTTCGACGCGTATTTCAGAGCCTTAGAGGGTTCTGTCGGAAATGGCAAGTTCATAACATGGAGATAGAGAGTAGAGCAGGGAATCCAGGCTTTAAACTGACACGCGTTGAGAAAGAGAGAAATGATTGCGGTACCAATTCGAATTAACTTGATTTACTAGGCAAACATTTCTCTCTTTCCAACCATTGACTGTTTCCACTCATAAGCAGCCGTATGACTCACCTACTCAAGTTTATACTTCTATGGTTCATAAAGCCATAAGAACATAGTACATAGTTGAAATCTCTTTTGTTCATTGATACCAGCCTTATTCCTTTCCTATCTCTTACTCACTCTGTGACATTAAGTTCCAAATGACTTCGCTTATTAGGGTAATAAGCTATATTTGCTTCATGGTAATAAGCGAACATATTCACATAATACAGGTAATTGTTTTATCTCACTTATGGTTCGTAGCTATGATATTACTCTTGTATGTCTGTTCTCTGGGCTTCGTTTAAACAATTCATACCTATGTTTTAATGTGACTTTTATTTACGAAAACTACTTTTTTTATTCCTTAAAATACACACGAAACGCAATCTGAACAATAATTTATTATTTTATTTTGGTAAATAAATCTCGCTCAATTTATAACATAAATACCTATACACAAAGTACTTTCATCTGCACTTTTTATCATACATAATACTTTTATCTGACTAATGTACGATACAATTTTACATTTAATGTTTATTATAGGCAAATAGAAAAAACTACTAAATTTCCAAGGGACTACTGTTTTCGCTATCTTTATATTTTTTACTGTTAGTTAGTTTATCTAACTCCATCATCACATAAATATTCATACAACTACACACATCAAAAGTGTCTAGGGATCAACATATATTTTTGCAATAACTTTTCTCCTGATTGATATTAATTAAAATTTTCTTTAAGGATTCATCAAATAAAGTGTTTTCGTTTGTCACAGTAACGATAAACCAAGTCACCTTTGCATTAATAAAGAAATTTGCCATTTTCCTAATAAAGGGATTTTTGACATTTGAACCACTAACATTAAAGTTCGAAAAAAAGACTGAAATAACAGTTTTCTTTAAAATTTTATTGGGTAACTTAAACAATTAATAATCCGTGTTTCTACCGCGAACACTAGCAACACAAAAACATCGGTTTGGCATACTCAAAATGAGTTCATCCAAATCACGCTGTGGAATGGCCGCCCATGTTCGTTGCAACAACAAAAAAAGGTCTTCTTGCCACTGGATACCCTCCATATTCGGCAGAGCTCTTCTCTGTAGCATATCCCATGCATGCTCAATCGGGTTCAAGTCTGGCGACTGAGCAGGCCAGGGCAGGACATTGATGTTAGCTGCGGCGAGAGTCTGTCTTACAACTCTTGCGGTGTGCGGTCGTGCATTATCATGCATTAACTGAAATAAGGGACCGATTTGCACTTGTAGAGGAACGATGACGTCTGATACAATCGTCTCAGCATAAATTTGAGCGTTGAGGTTGCCTCTGATCCAAATCAACTCAGTTCTTCCGCCGATCCAAATACCCGCCCATACCATGATGGTTCCACCACTATAAGGATGGACTTCCTGGCAGGATTTTAATCGCTGTTGGCATCCAGGGGTTCTCCAGTGTCGTATACGTCTTGTATCCGGTCTCATACCAAAACCAGACTCATCAGAAAAGCACACGAAACGCCATTGTTCTTCTGCCCAATTTCTGTGTTCAAGAGCCGATTGATATCGAATCCTACGATTGTGCATTGCTATAGGTGGTACCCGTAGCGGTCTTCCGGAATGAAGGTTCACTTCATGCAAGCGGTTTCTGACTGTTTGGTCGCTAATTAAGTTCCCTGAAGAGTGATGAAGCCTCACGGCTAACATCATGGCGGTTATTGTTGGAGCTCTTCGAGTTAAGATTTGAATGTATCGGTCTTGTCTCCGTGTGGTGCAGCGATACCGTCCTCCATGGCGCTCAGCCACGGTACCAGTGCTTCGGTAACGTGTCCAAAGTCGACTGATAACACTCTGACTTGTATTCAGAGCTAAAGCCACAGTACGTTGCCGGGAACCAGCTTCTATCATTCCCACGGCTCTGAGCATTTCTTCCCTGCTTAAATGACGTCGCCGCTCCATAATAACGTTGGTTTTAATCAGTAGTAGGGAAACAGTAGCACTAATAATGTCTTCAATGCGTTGTATGTTTTTATAGGGAAAATATTGACAGCTGATTTTCATCTTTTACTCGAATTTGATTGACAGTTCCTGATTCAAATTATGAAATGCACCAAAAAGGATCCATATAAATTTATAAAATCATAAATTTATTACAAAGCCACATCTCAATCTCAAGAAATCCGCATAAAAATGCTTGATCCCTAGACACTTTTGATGTGTGTATAATAAGATTACTTACATAAAATCGACAGTTCGTAACTAATAAGATTCCCCCATTTTTATCTTAAAAGCATTATGTAGTGGAATGTCAAAAGTCATTTGCATAAGTGTGTAGTCACAAGCCTTAGGTACAGTAAGTTCATTTAATTTTACACTCGGCTGATGTGAACTTCGTTTTCCGAGATGTTTGCGCAGGTTCAGTAACTGACCAATCAAAACACGGCGGCCATGACAGTGTTTTGTGATGAGCTATAACTGTCCATGGACAGCTATTGTCCATGGACGTATTTACGTCCCTGGTATTGGCTAACTATCCTACCGCCCGCACTCCCCGCCTCCTACCACCATTTTTGCCTTAAAATCGACACCTGCGCAGCCACTCGTAGCTATGTTCATATCAGCCGAGTTAAAATGACCTTACTGTACCAATTCTGTTTTAGATATCTAATAAGGTCAATCATGTCTTTAGCATTTATTAATGTAAACTGTCATTAACAAAAATGGACTTATAAACTGATAACATACTATCCAATAGATAACCGATAATCGCCAACGTTATACGTCTCATTCAATATATCAACAAAATGACTTATTCAGGAACAATTTTAAGTGCCGTCACAACGTGCATGGTGCATCACTAATCTATACCTAACCTACATAATGTGCGAGTTAGTCGATGCAGAATTACGGTGACTTATTATCTAGCTGGAACACAATCTGATTAGAAACGACTTTGGTGGCGACAGAAGCATTGGGAATAAGAAAACGATCCATATCTTTTATTAGAAGATTATCACCATCGGGCATACCATATTTGAATGTTATTAGTTCAGGGTGTCGCTTTTTAGCAGTAATTTTAACAATTGTCGAGAGGGGTCTCCGCGATAGTATCTTAGCCAGGCCACGCTTGTTTGGTATTTCACGAAGTATAATCAAATGTGCCTCTGTTACGACTAGATAGGAATCAAACATGTAACCGTTATACAGAACTTCTTGGCACGGAAAACTGTTAACAACGTTGTTTCCCTTCAAGAAAGACTGTATCTCTACGATTTCCTCCAAAGAATCAGAATTTGTTGCATCTCGCCGTCCATCTGAATAAGAATCGTCATCTTCATCATTAATACTGAATACCGGTGGAACGTTTCTGTACCTGTTTTCCTTTCTATCACCAGCAGAAACATGCCATTCGCCGTTATTGACAGTCGAATTAGGATTAACGATATACTCTATTAACTTTCCTTTCATTTCTTGACTCTTTGCCTTCATAGCTGATGACAATTTACTGAATAGTTGAATCGCAGGTATATTATCTCTGGGTTTGTTATTACGCAATTCGGTAATGACATTATTATTATTTGGAGCACAAACAACGCAGGTCAAGGTGTTATGTTCTTCTAAACAATCAGTCATGTGTGGTCCAAAATAGTCATGTATTGCTACAAAACCACCATCAAGCATCGAAACATGTTTGGTGTTCTTTTTTAAGAACGACGCTACGACCATGTGTGCATAACTGTCTTCTTCCGTCCTTCCAGAGCCGACGAAACATAAATGCTCACCCGCGGCTAGAGATCCCGCAGCCAAAGCTTGTCTCTGCGCGTTGAGGAGCCCTTGTACTGCTGTATTAAAAGAATTAGGCTCTTGTAACATAAGGTTACAATCCAAATGAAATGCAGTGGATAAGTGACCAGCATTGTATTGTTCTGCAGGACGACAATCGACTAAGAAAAATTTTACGCTGTCAACATCGCAAGCGTCAACTGTAGCACTCTCAATCAACTCGTGTACAGCTACAGGCAAGCACAGGGCCTGAGAATACAACTTTGAATTAATTTCCAAGCCACTATTAGAAAACAATACTTCTAAGACATCTTCTCGAAATGACACAGGGGTTTTCAGAGAGTAGTAATGAGCCAATGAACAAAAATCGGATACATCATTAGCTTCTAAATCAGTAGGCATCTTGCTCAATGTCTGAATAATTGCAGCTTTATCGTCATTTTTCATTTGCAATATTTGTTCTCTGGCATTTATTATCATAATTAGGCACAGGAAGAAAATAAAAAATGGATCTGACCTCTGAAAATATAGATCCCACATAAATAGAATAACATCTAAATTGCAGATTCCAGCAAACAGAGATCTTAACCATGGCATACAATATTGTTCAGGTGTGATGCGTTTTGTGTCAAGGAAAGAACATAATTCTGGGTCATGGTACTGAATAATTAGCCGCAATATGTGGAATGGAACACCATTAGTCACACACCCATTAGGAATGTACAATTTAATCACTTTCTCAAACAAATTGTAGGTATCAGATCTCGGCAACTTAAGGCTTAGTAATGGGTACAAAATCTCTATCCAGCCATTATTGGAATTATAGGTCACAGATTTAGATTTACAGTAGAACGTTAGTATAGATTCGATATCAGATATAACTGATAATTTTTCATCATCTTCATTATCTAGTTTTCTTGCAAATTTTTTAACATCATCTCTGAGTTCGTTTTGGTTTGATAAATCAAATATTTCATCAAAAAGCAGCAACTGATTACCTGCATCTTGACAATTGAGACAAACCAGCCACACATCAGGACGTAAACTTTCAGGAATCTTCTTTCCTTTCGTTATTGTATTTATTTCTTGCGGTGTACATCCATCAAGAAGTGCCGATTCTAACTCAATTAACCTGGAAATAAAAGGCAATATCTGTTTTAAAAAGTACATTTTGTTAAACAATGAGAGATAACTTTACAATAGAGAACTCATGTTGATTTAAAACCTGATAAGATAAAAGTAACAAATATCCTTTTTGCAACACTGTAAACTTAACCTACTTGTGTGGAAAAAGAATATAATTTGTTACAATTATAATCAAAATATTATCCATTATGCACATACTACAAGCAAATCTGCTTGCAATACAATTGCTATAAAAACCAAAAGGATTTCCAATTAAAACTTATACCAAAAATTATTGTCTTCATTAGTATTGTAAGAACATGTCAATGTCAATTGCATGGGTGAACTAGGACAAGAATTGTTCTATTGGTTTTCCCAATATGACCTGATTCTATACCTTAGTTATTAAGGATGCGAAGTCTCCCCTTTAGGCGTCATATCAACTGCCTATTGTAAAATAATCGTCAGCCAAATTTTAAAAGTGCTTCTAATTTTATCAAAGATGTAATTTTATTGATTCATGTCAGCTTTGGTCAACAAAACTTTGTGTTCAAAACTTTGTGAACAGAAACGGAAACTTGGAAACCTCTGAAGTGTTATAAAACGCATTGGATGACTTATGGCACCTTAATTGAAGCATGTCTTGTCATTTTAAAACCACAAGGAAACCAGCTGTGCATCTCTTATGGTTTCATCGAAGGAAACAAAATAATTAACTAACCATGTGTTATCCTCTTCTTCTGAAGTCATTTCTTGCGAGCTAATAAATTGCGATTAAACGTTTAAATGTCAATTTCACGTAAGCAGTTAATTGAAGAATTTCTTTCGCGATAAGCAATATTGATTTATCACCCACTTCACGGTATATTAAATTAAAAATTAAAAAAACCCCCGACACAAACATTTAAAAAGTAAAAAATAATATCTCTAAAAATAATACGTCGCGTTGGGGGACCGCTCCTAACTACTCATTATCTACGATTTTTTTCATAAGTATCACATGCCTATTTACCCAAGACTTATCATATTTTATCAATATTTTTTTGTGTTAAAGTTAGAAGTAAATGGAGCGGTCCCCCAACGCAACGTATTATTTTTAGAGATATTATTTTTTACTTTTTAAATGTTTGTGTCGGGGGTTTTTTTAATTTTTAATTTAATTTTTATTTTATACTTTTTATAGGTAAGAATATTCTCGATTAAGTCATAAATATTCTCTTACTGTGCCCTTTCATTTGAGACCCCACACGAGTATATTTGCATACATTCGGCTATTCTTCCCCGCTTTTACCCCCCATAACTTTTAAACGGCTCAACCGATTTTCATAAAACATATTTTAAAATATGCGCCCGTAAGTTCCCTTTAATACAAAAAAAAACTAAATTGAAATCGCTTCATCCGTTTGGGAGCTATGATGCCACAAAAAGACAGAATGAAAATTCTTCCCCCCTTTCAGCCCCAATAACTTTTAAACGGCTCAACCGATTTTCATCAAACATATCTAAAAATACGCGCCCGTAATTCCCCTTTAATACAAAGAAAACTAAATTGAAATCGCTTCATCCGTTCGGGAGCTATGATGCCACAAAGAGACAGAATGAAAATTCTTCCCCCCTTTCAGCCCCAATAACTTTTAAACGGCTCAACCGATTTTCATCAAACATATCTAAAAACACGCGCCCGTAAGTCCCCTTTAATACAAAGAAAATTAAATTGAAATCGCTTCATCCGTTCGGGAGCTATGATGCCACAGACAGACAGACAGACACACAGACACACACACACACACACAGACACGTCAAACTTATAACACCCCTCTTTTTGCGTCGGGGGTTAAAAATATAAGCATTGAACTAAGAATTATATATTAAAAACTCAGTATGCAAATATTGGATTCCTATATACAAAGTTACTCTATGATTGGATTACGCTGACCAATCATAGAAATAAAAACATTTCACAATTTTAAGCACACTAGAATCAACATAGGTATGTTGATTCAACATTGCATATTTTTGTTTTCCAGTTTCCAGTCATGTCATTATGACATTCATGACATTGAGAAATAAAATATTGACAACTAACAAAAACATGGAATGGAATTTACCATAGAGATAAGAACATACCATTGATCTATAGGACAATGGATTATGACACGAAAGCAAAAATAGCGTGCCTGACCACAAAATAAGGATAGTACAGAAGTTAAGTTCATGTATGTACCTCGATTTAGGTTACGCATGTGTGCGTAAGCCTTAGGGTTAACGACTCCACAATGGTCTTGGATTGGATCTTGTTATTTAATTTATTGATATGGATTAAACGGAAAAATAAAAGTGTATGATTAGAATCATTAAAATTTAATTTAATTTAGTAACCATTATTCATATTTGTATTATCATTGTAAACTAAGATCACGGGAGTCCTTAGATGACAAATTCAATAACACAGGTAATTCAAGTTATCTGTAGTAATATAATTTTTATACAAAATGATAGTACTTACGTGCTTGCACGTACTTGTGGTGAGAAGGGACTTGAAGAGATAGATACTCGTTATAAAAATAAAATGGTTATATTTGAATTGTTATAGTTGAATATTAACTCATTTAACTAACTTAACATTTATTTCAATTTATTTGGATTCTATGTTTTTGTATCTCTATTAAGTAGGTACTCGAAACAAAATAGTAATCCTATTATATAAATTAACACTCAAATAAATAATTTTACAAATTGTCCAACAATCCTTTCATTTAATATTTATTGAAAATCGAAGGTAAATATACATTTTAAGCATGGGTACAAAGAACTTCCTACGTCCTACATTGACTTGTGTTTTGGAATGAATCATTGAATTACAAGCAAGTAAGGACTTATTGTACCTTTCTGTAGCAACTGGATGCCAAAAAAATTATAATGCGCAATTTAACGTCGAATAAAAACAACCACTAAGATAATAATTATAATAACTCCATTTCTTATCCATTTTTTAGGAAAAGTACCTATCTTATTTGTGTATTATAAATGTGTTATTGTTGAAAATAACAACCGCGGTCCGAGTGGTCCGATATGTTCCGATTTTTGGTGTATGTGAACGGTGTCTATGTGTGCGTTGGTTTTGCGCAGTTTGTATGAAGCTTAACATCTGTATTATCTAATTTGTGGCCTGACAGTGAACGGAACTGCCTGTCAAAATTTTAGTGAAACAAGATATGGCCGATACACTATATATACACTAGTAGATAGTGTTGTGCGCACTACGTGGACGGAAACACTATCGATATTTAGTTTAATGACTAACGATATAACAGCAATAATACTTGTCGTTCGTCTTCTCAGCGATATTATTATTAATTTTGATACCTACTGCGATGAACTTGTCATGTCATATCAACCAAAAATATTTTGTAAAAACCAGCTATCATGATGATCTGCTGAACAACAAACGAGAACACAACGACTGATCCCCCTTTTTAGACGATCTCAGCGATAGTATTTTAAACTCTGCCAGTTAATTAGGTACCACCCTCTTGCTTAACACAGCCGCCAAACTATTTGACTTGTTGTTTTTCTAGGAAATTTAGATAGTTAACGCCTTTATTTATTATATGCATAATGTAAAATTATCAAAATAGAGTTCCATAACCGTCGACAGTAAAATACTTATATCTCTATTTGGCTGTATTGTATATAACTAGGTATATACAGGCTTGAAGTTATGTTAAGTTTTATATCCAATATTAAAAATCAATCCTTCCATTAACCAGTCCGCCTACTCCTAAACAATGCCACTTTTACTGATTCTGAATGTACCCGCTGAATCCAGAAAAATCGCGATAGATACTTACATAAATAAATAAGTCATATGTAGCACTACGATGAATTTAATTTTAGAGTTTATTCAATAAAAGATAAGGGTGAAAATAGTACTGCTGTGTGATATGACTGACAATTTTCTTCTGTTCACCCATGATTGTGTTATTAGGAAAACTAAATTACACCCAAAATTAACTTTACACAAGTTATTTTATATATTTGAGTAGCCTGTTTGTTTACATTTCAATGACACTTAGGGTAGAGAGTGTTAAAATATCGATATTCGATATATCGATAATTTAAAATGACGCTGAAGAAAGTTGAAATAATTGTTTTTATTCAATAGATTACCTTCAAATAAATCGTTAAAAAAGAAGTGGCTAGAAATAATTAGCCCAGAAAACATAAACCCTGGCCTTAAAAATTTGTTTGTGTGCTTATTACATTTTGTTGAAGCAAGTTTCAACAGAACTCTTAATGTGGTAAGGTTACATGACGGTGCTGTACCGTCTATTTTGGTGAGCTTTACTTACTTTTTATAGAACAAGAGAGTCTCACACAAGTTTAAAATTAGGTCTGTATGTTATTTAATTGAACTAAGTTAATAGAGTAGAAGAACCCTAAACTGAGGGGTAGTTGGCCACCGCGGCATCGTTTAATAATTGAACACTTGAAATTTCAATGTTTTTATTAAGGAATTTAAAGCGCGCCTTCTGGTGAGTAGATTTTGAGTTATCTCTGCTTGTCGTCTTGTTGAAGTATTTTTTTGTATAAAGCAATTATAATTATTCCTCTGTTATCTTATCTGCCCAAAGCTCATCTTAAAGAATTCGCTAGTTAGCGATACGATCGCTTTTTGTGCCCAATTAATAAATATGCTGTAATACTTTTATTTGTATTTTTCTAATATTATGCTGTACATTATATAGCCTTATACAAATAAATTAAAATTTGTGTACATAGACAGATGTTTTTTATTTACATTTCGGTCCCATTTCCACAATATTAATGCACTAAGGGTTATAACACAATCATGGGTGAACAGAAGAAAATTGTCAGTCATATCACACAGCAGTACAATCTTCACCCTTATCTTTTATTGAATAAACTCTAAAATTAAATTCATCGTAGTGCTACATATGACTTATTTATTTATGTAAGTATCTATCGCGATTTTTCTGGATTCAGTGGGTACATTCAGAATCAGTATAAGTGGCATTGTTAAGGAGTAGGCGGACTGGTTAATGGAAGGATAGATTTTTTAATATTGGATATAAAACTTAACATAACTTCAAGCCTGTATTTGGACCTAGTTATATACAATACAGCCAAAAATAGATATAAGTATTTTACTGTCGATGGTTAAACTTCCGTTATGGAACTCTATTTTGATAATTTTACATTATGCATATAATAAATAAAGGCGTTAACTATCTAAATTTCCTAGAAAAACAACAAGTCAAATAGTTTGGCGTCTGTGTTAAGCAAGAGGGTGGTACCTAATTAACTGGCAGAGTTTAAAATACTATCGCTGAGATCGTCTAAAAAGGGGGATCAGTCGTTGTGTCCTCGTTTGTTGTTCAGCAGATCATCATAATAGCTGGTTTTTACAAAATATTTTTGGTTAACATGACATGACAAGTTCATCGCAGTAGGTATTAAAATTAATAATAATATCGCTGAGAAGACGAACGACGAGTATTATTGCTGTTATATCGTTAGTCATTAAACTAAATATCGATAGTGTTTCCGTCCACGTAGTGCGCACAACACTAGTAGAATCGGCCATATCTTGTTTCACTAAAATTTTGACAGGCTGTTCCTGTCACTGTCAGGCACGCTATTTTTGCTTTAGTGTCTAATCCATAGTCCTATAGATCAATGAGAACATAAATATATACAATAATATCAATGTGCAAATTAGATAAGCAGACACAACACAACATAATGGGAGAAAAGGCGTGCCAGTTATAGGTTGACCAGGAATATAGAAAACGTCGCCATGTTGCGGTAAGCTCATTAGAACTTATTTGTTTTTCTGGCAACGTTTACATTCTAAACGTCACTCGTAAATTGCTTGTCAGCGAGTTGAATGTGATAGTTTGTTTTGTTATTCTGAGAACTTATTTTGTCCTAAAATGCCAAAAACTATTCATAGTCGTTAAAGAAAAGTAGTTTTCTATGTATTAAAATAAAATTTCCTTTGAAATAACATTTATTCCCAAATAACATTTCCGACTTAGTTGACGAAATGACAAAATGACATGAGCGTTTCTATAATTACCGTTTCCTATGCTGTTGCCATAAAAAAGGAAACTTTAGCGCCGCTATGGTAGGTTTACTATTTTCCTGGTCCAGCAATACAATAGAAATCTGCACTCATTGACAATCACCATACAAAACATTTGTTATCTACAAATGTTGTCTATGGGCCTCATACTAAAATATATGTGCTAAAAGTGAGCAAGTAGGTACCTACTACGTAAATGGCGGGAGTGCTTGAACCCCATTTTGTCTATGTATCCGTGAGTAGTGCTACAACAAAAATAAAACGATACCTATATAGACTTTGTACGTTTCTTGGGAGAGAAAGAGGTGAAACTATTGCTCACATACGTCTTTGCTGTGGTGAAAATGTTTGGTCTGCGTATTTTTTTTTAATTCAGCATCTGTGTAGCCCAAAGATGTAGCCACTTAAAGTCTTACAAGGATCTTTTGACGTTTGGGTGATAGAGACAGCGCCTTACAGGTAAGGCAAACTGTAAGGCACTGTCTCTGTCACCCACGCACGCGCCAAAAGATGCTTGTATTATAGGACTATATAGGTTGACCAGAAATATAAAAAACCTCGTCATATTGCGGTAAGCTCATGGAACTAATTCATTTTACTGGCAACGCTTACTTTCTAAACGTCACTTGTAAACTGCTTGTCAGTGTGCTTGTCAGCGAGTTAAATGTCATAGTTTGTTTTATTATTTTCACAGCATAATGTTTGCGAAAATGCCGAAAACTATTTATAGTCGTGAAAGAAAAGTGGTTTTCTATGTGCTAAAATAAACTTTCCTTTAAAATATCATTTATTCCTATAAAAACATTTCCGACTTAGTTGTCAAAATGACAATACAGTGCGCCCAACTTATCTCTGAAATGGCAAAAATTGGAACTAATGAAAAGTCATTCATAAGTACGTTGTGGTCATTCATCTGTCAGTTACTAGTGTGCAATGATTGGTCAAATGAATGTCAAATGCGTCCGACAGCGCCTCTTTCGTTTCAATCTTAAGTTGGGTTTACTATAATAACATGAGCGTTACTATAATATACTCCGACTTTTAATTCGATTCAGTAAAATGACGTTTGCTAATGTCACTTTTCGAAATAATGTTGCCAGCTTTTCAATAATAGTGATTTCTCACACGATTAACGAACGATGTTTTGATTATTCGATTTCTCTTTTCTCAATATGTCTATTATGATGTGTGTTAATAAAATATAATTAAAAATCAGAGAACAATCAGGAAAGGTTATTAATTTAAAATTATATAGTAAACAAAAATATTAAACACCGGTGCATGCATGCTTTTAGGACATACATGCACTAAAGCGCTTAACAATTAAAAATCTAAGGCAAAATTGATAATAATTAATTTTTTTATGTGTAGTTATTGATCCTGTAATAACTTCATACAGTATTTTAGCGATTTACTAAATTATACGAAACGATTACAATCCGATTAATATTTTTATCAAATCGAATCATTTGCGTCCAGGTTACATCACTATTTTTGTGATAATAAAAAACGGTAACACTGGAAATGTCATTTTACTGAATCGAATTAAAAGTCGCAGTACAGTGCGCCCAACTTATCTCTGAAATGGCAAAAATTGGAACTAACAAAAAGTCATTCATAAGTACGTTGTGGTCATTCATCTGTCAGTTAATAGTGTGCAATGATTGGTCAAATGAATGTCAAATGCGTCCGACAGCGCCTCTTTCGTTTCAATCTTAAGTTGGGTTTACTATACAGTCCGCCCAACTTAACTCTGAAATGGCAAAAATTGGAACTAACGAAAAGTCATTCATAAGTACGTTGTGTTCATTCATCTGTCAGTTACTAGTGTGCAATGATTGGTCAAATGAATGTCAAATGCGTCCGACAGCGCCTCTTTCGTTTCAGTCTTAAGTTGGGTTTACTATACCTATAGTTACTGTTGCCTGTGCTGTTGCCATAAAAAAGAAAACTTTAGCCCCCTCATGACAGGTTTTTTATTTTTCTGGTCAAGCAATAACTAGCCACACCATAGCTCTATCTAGGGATGCCCGATCTGAATCGATCTTTTATCGATCGATTCACGGCAATACGATCTACCGATTTTTTTAATCGATTCAACAGGTTGCGATCTTCGCCTGAATCGAATCGTATGCCAAGAAGATCGTATGAAAAAAATCGTATCATTAAAACTGTAGGAAACAACCTAAACAACATGATCTTTGCCCGTGTCTTTGCCAACATCACCTTAGTGTTAGCGGTAAAACATTAAAAATCTACGAAAATGTTTGTTCTTTATCTACGACAATGTAAGATTATCTACCTACCTTCAATCAGATCTTGAGATTAGTTTCGAGTTACACCAATCAAAATAAGCGGTACGTATGAAATGAAATATGAAGGTAGATGTTAATATTTAGTTTATTTTATAGTTTACTAGCTGACCCCGCAAACGTTGTTATGCCATATAAATTATTTCTAGGAAAATGATTATTAAAAAATAGGGGTTGGTGACAAAAAGTGAAAATTTAGGGTTGTATATTTTTAATGCCAAATTATAGAAAAGTAAAAACAAAAAATGTTGTCCAAAAATTAAAAAAAATGTTAAGTGTGAACAACCCTTATCACTTAGGGGTATGAAAAATAGATGGTAGCCGATTCTCAGACCTACTGAATATGCATACAAAATTTCATTACAATCGGTAAAGACGTTTCGGAGGAGTATGGTATCTATCATTGTGACACGAGAATTTTATATATAAGATTATATTTTATTTATTAGAAATATTATGTTTATATGTTATAATTATGTATACTACAGTGTTCACTTCGTGGAGTCTAATTTGTTGATTTATTCTTTGATATTACTTTGATAGAATACAAATTGCATGATTTTGCGAGCAACACATTATTTAAAAATAATAAAATGGCCCCGCTGTTTAAATCAAATGTTCGACGTGGAGAGTTGAAATCCATAATACAAATGAAATTGAATTGAACTTGTGATCCAGACTAGATTTTAATTTTTTTTGATTACATCAATTAAATAACGCTGGTTGAAATACAGAATGTAGCTTATTTTTTATGGCTTTTAGTTAATTTAAAAACAATACGATACGATCTTCAGAAATCGAATGATATCGATTCAATGTCATACGATTCAGATCGAGAATCGATTCAAAGGGTTGCGATCCATTACGATCCAAAAAATCGATTCAACACAAAAAATCGGGCATCCCTAGCTCTATCACAAAGCTCTATCTTTGAGCTCTATGGGCCACACTGACGCAAATAAAGCCACAGACTACGTAAGAAAAACTCTTTGAAGGTTCTGAGCTCTTTGGTTTCATTTTGGTTTTGACACTTGACTTGTCAACAATTGACAACTTTTCAATTTTCATTCAATTTCAATATTTTCAATAATTTCAATTTAATCAGTTATCAGTCAGTAATGATAATGACTATTGACTGCAAGTGCAACTGTGATAATTACCTACCTAGTTCATTTTGCTGCTTTCAGTAGTTTCAATTAAAATCAGTTTATAATTGTTTCCATTACGAGTACGTAGATAATTTATTAGCTACTCTAGACTCTAGAAAACTAGAAGAATTCTCGTAACATCAAGTGTACTTCTCGCACTAAAATGTGTAATCTATTGTTATAGTTTTGTTTTGGTTTGGCGTAAATTAACTTGAACGAAACGCCCATACATTTTAAATTGTATTTAATGTGTAGATACTATTGTACTTCTTGCGAATTATATTTGTGTGTGAATTTGTAAATCAAGACTATGAAGGAATGGCAGAAATTATTTCCTACCAAAGAAGGATTCATTATTTTTCAACTTTACATAATTTTATTCATTTTTCAAGGTATGTAAAAAACTGACCTAATAAAAAAAAGTTATCAAATGGAAGACATCTGCTTATTTTTCTAGCTTAGTTTTCATCTGCTTAGTTTTCTTAATTGTGTGGAATACTTCAAATATCACAATGTTATATATCCAATATGGTTTTATTTAAATGTGACACACAATAAGTATTTCTATATTATTCCAGGAGTTTTTATCACCGCCTCAAAAACTGAAAATGGAGTATATGACTATAATACAACACTTGTTGTGTTCCTGTCTGAATTACTTAAGTTAATAATATCAGCAACTTTATACACATATAAACAAGAGTAAGTATTCGCTTTATGTTTTAGTACACCCTTTATCTAAGAAATTGGTCTAGTGTGACTGAGACTCATATATGTAGAGTTAGTAGAGTTTCATATAACCAGGCAACATTACTGCAACCATAGACATACATAATATAGACCGGCCTTGCACGTTCGAATGTGTGTCAAATTGTAACAATCCAATTTTGAATTGAATCGGTTTGTGCGTGAAGTTGGCGCAATGGAATTTTGTTACTATATTTGAAAACGAACAGATTACATAGTGATATCTCGCTTCCGCGTTTGGAAGTTTTAGTCGTGCTGTCTCTGTCACTCTTACATATGTCACGCGCCATTTTAATAAAGTTATTATTTTAGAAATAGTGAAAATAATTTACAATTCAATGTTTACATAATGAAATGTGATTCCTTTGGACTTTATTTGTGTTTCTTGAATTGAAAGAATATTTTTGAAGGCACAGGAAGCCCTATTTTCTACATTTGCAGACGTAATTACTGAAATCAATTTTGCGTAAGGAAGATGTGTAACTCGCTGCTGTCTACAACAGACTGACTTGATCAATCACACAACCTAATGTTGACCACTCGTCGTGCGCCTTATGTATGTTACGGGCCCATCTTGACTTTCTACATCCATGACTGCAACTATTTAGTTTTGTTGGCAAATCATTTTTTGTTGATTACTTTCGTAAGGACTTTGGGATTTAACTTTTTTAATATCTACAAGTGCCCCGTCCAGGCTTCACACAGGTGGACATTTATGTTCTTTCATATTGTGGAATACTCTTTTGTTTTATTTAAATAAATAAAATCGGAGTTATGTATAATAATGTAAATAAATATTATGGTAAATATACCAAAATATTTTTTTTACAATTTTTGTATCTGTCTGTGTCTATTCTGGCTAATCTCTGAAATGGCTGGACCGAATTTGATGGTACTTACACTGGAACACAGGGGAAATTACGGAGCCTAACATTAGCTTTGTGTCCCAGAATTCCTGCAGGATCGAAATTTACGCGGAAAATTCACGCATACGAACTTACGGGCACAAGCTAGTCATAAATAAGTTCTTTTATTTAAACATGCATCAGCAGAAACATGTATTTCAGATGTCCGATGGACCTATTCATTCTTTTGTGTTGAGTTGAGACCTATGGAAATTTGATCATTCTGTTCTAATTGTTGCCTGAATACCCATTAATAAAACTCATAATACAAGTTTTTTACAATAATTATATTATGTACATGACATTTGTTAGAAATATTCAATTAGTCTTAAGCAAACTGAATTGCATGAGACCTTGAACTTACTTGCAATTAATATGCCCAGAAAATTCAAAGCAAGTAAGGAGCTTACTGATCGCAGCTTCATGAGCATGGATTTCTTATATATCGCGCCTTTTTAGCAGAAAAGGGATTGTAATTTCCAAAAATACTTGCTTGGTCAAATGAATCATCAAATATTTATTTTTTATCATTTTATTCCCTTTTTAATTCAGGGGATTGCCAAAAATCCTCTTATTGCTCCATTCCATTCCTCAAGGACTCAAGGAACATACATGCCAAATTTCAGCATTATCTGTCAGTTCAAAAAAGATTTATGTATGTACATTACCAGCTATCTGCCCGCGGCTTAGACCGCGTGAAATTCGTTTATTTCAGTTTCTTCCCCTACTTCCTGAGAAAATTCATCGAAATCGGTTAAGCAGTTTAGATTTTTCATTCAAACTTTCATACGGCATCTCAATCCTTTTCGTATTTTCTTTCCGTATTTCACCCAAATCAAGCCAGTGGTTTAGTTGTGAAAGCGTCACAGATAGACAGACTTTAGCCTGTGTAATATTAGTAAGGATTAATAAATGATAGTGTACTTATGTATATTGTGCTGGTGATTGTGTCACCTATTTAACATAATTATGTTGCAGTTTCCTGTTTTTATTAGCAATTGATAACATTATGTTTGGGGAATGGTATCTACATACTTACCTCAGATTATAGAACCAAAAGGCAGATGTAACATTCGCAAAGAAAAGCAACGAATAATGTGAAGTCGCTTTTTCACTATGTGTGCATGACAACCTTAATGTCAACTAGCGGTGCACCGTATGGACACGTAATTCTTTGTGTGTGTGAGGTTGCCAAATGAAAAGTCATAATTCCCGCAATTTTGTAAACATTGATCGCCATATTACTAGCTTAAAACATTATGCACAATTAAATTGGCAAATTATTTATTACTAGTGAACGCCCTTGTTTCCAATCCCGTAAGCCCATAATCGATAAAATATGGGGGATGGTATTCTTTAAATTGACTTGATTTTTTTTTATTTCTGAACCGCTTCAAATAAAACAAACACTAAATGTTAACCCAAGCTCATTAGAATACGCCAGTGAAAATTGCATCTAAATTTGTTAAGCCATTCCTGAGATTAGGCGGAACAAAATATGCATAAAACTTTAAAGAGACAGACAAAAATTTTAAGTTTTATGATATGTTATAATAATAATTGATTTTAATTATATCACTAGTTATCAAAAAGTATATTATAATATGTGTAAATATCCTTTTAATATATTAAATTTAATAATTAAATTTTTTAAATATGTTTAATGGTTTTTTAAATATTTTTAGTTGCTTTATATTATATATTACTAGTGGACCTGGCAGACGTCGTCCTGCAACGTACCTATAATCCTATATTATTAAGACTCCCTCGCTTCGCTTTTGGAGGCTTGTTGCTCTGCTCATTTTGGTCGTAGCGTAATGTTATAATCTCAAAGTCTCAATAAATGGACAAAAAGAATTCTTCAAATTCGACAAGTAGTTCCTGAGATTAGCACATTCAAACGAACAAACAAACTATTCCGCTTTATATTATTAGAATAAATATTAGTATAGAAGTATAGATTATTAGTATAGATTGAGATGAGATGGTTTTTAAGTTTTCTTATTATTTTATAAATACGAAAGTTTGGGGGGGCGGCAAATTCAGGGCAAATGGACCCCGGCGGAGCGACATAATCATGAATCTGTATATCTGTATATGAGATTCGTATTCAACCAGGGGGGGGGGGGGTGCAAATCGGGTTCGCACGCGGGCGCCCACACACCTGACGGCGCCCCTGTTAAGGTAAAAAATAGAGCAACTGTATAAGTTGGGTAACAAAATTTATTTAAATATAAAAAAAGATTTTCGTCTAGTTGTAACAAAACTCAGTATTTTTTTCTCTATCGCTCTGAGCCTCTATCGATTTCATTTAATGTTTTTGTGGTGTGGTGGCGGCCCATAGGCAACTGGCACTGGCTCCTATTGTTCATTGTGACCTCAGCACGCATCATACGCTCAACAATGTACATAGTAACATACATATTTTGAACACCATACTCCGGCCGTAATCGCATAGCCGTGGTTTGTTTAATGTATTCGATATAAAGAAGATAACAATCAAATAGCTAGACTGAGTAAACTAGTATGATGCACTTATTATAATGCATGTATTATGTTCTTTTTGAAACAGCTTAATGACTTCAACTAGTAACAAGATATACACTTTATCTTACATACAATCACGACAATCAAATCAAAATCAGTACTTCTATCCTTTATCATGACGGTAATTAAAAGTTTTTATTGTATTAAGCCACATTGAAACCGTTTAAAAGTTGTTTAAATTGAACGTTATCGTAGAAATTTGATGATATCATAGTAGGGTATCCTACTAATATTATAAATGCGAAAGTTTGTAAGGATGTATGTGAGTGAGTGTGTGTCTGGGTTTGTTGCTCTTTCACGCAAAAACTACTGAACGGGTTTTCATGAAACTTTGCAGTAATAATAGCTTAGACATCGGAATAACATAATTTGTTAAAATTTATAGAGATTTTTGAAGGGTCTGGTTCCCCGAAGCGAAGCGAGGGCGGATTTACTAGTTTACCTATAATCGTTATTATTATCATTGAACAATTTTTATAGCTAGACTTCTAATAGCTAGAAATGCTAGAATTCTACGTAGTTTTATTTTAACACGGAATTTTGCAGACCTTTTTGAGTGATAGGTACTTACCTACCACTCATAAGGAAGGTGTTCTAATGTTTATCGTTTGATGAGGATAAATGGAACAATTTTTTGTGAAAAACATAGGTATCTACTATCTACCTAATAGGTATGAAAAAATGTTTTATGTAATTTGAAGAAAATTTGTGAGCTATTTCGCCCCCAAAGCCCCCCCGGTATCAGGTGCCCTTGGCCGCGCCGCCCGCGCCTCTTCGATCGCTTAGTATCACCATAGTAAAATTATACTGTGGTATCACTGAGTTTGAAACGCGGGTCTGGCACTGTGAATGGCGCATAGGGCATTCAATTATCCGCCCGAATTTACTATCCGGATAATACGGATAGTTCATTTTACTATCCGGATATTATCCGGATAAAACGGATAATACGGATAGTTAATGTTTTTCTAAAAAAATCAACCATAGTATGTATTAATTTTACTTTTTCTGTTACCTATAGTGGAACGAATCATAAACCTTTGCATATTTTTGACTTCCTCTTAAGAAAATTCAAAATTATCGAAAATTGAAAGTTATTTGTCTCACTTAAACTTTCGAAAATCGAGTTTTCTTCAGATATCCACGTTTTGGGATCATAGGACACTATTCAGACTATCCCCGCGATGGTCTATATATTGTGTGTGTCTATTTATGTGAACCTCTCATAATTATTTTTTGATTGCTTGACCAATTGAATTGCGGTTGATGCCATTTGAAAGATATCCACTGATCTTAGATATTCTGCAAATTGTATTGAATCGAAAATGAATTGTTAAAGTGATGTTTATGTCTAATAACTTCCAAAATACTGTAACGTTTTGTTCTCTCTCAATCCGCAAAGTGCTTAAAATTTTTAAAACTGTTTTTAAAAATAACTGCGAGACTTCGTGTCATATATTTTTCCGGGTTGATGCATGAGTTTGCAAAGTGTCCGATATAAGTGCGAAGCAGAAAGCCTTTAATTTCCCCGTCACATCCAAAAATCTTGGTTCGAAATTCTGTGATCAACCGCGTGTCTATTGCCACAGATCCATCTGTGGATGCTAGAAATAACGTATGTACCTCCACTAATACCTCATTAGGGTACCTCTGAGAGATTCGGTTTACTAAGAAAGAGATTTTTAAAGATATCAAGGTAGCAAATGAGCAAACATCACCACCCTCACGCTGTCATCCATGATAATTGTGACCGAACAAAGATTAAATTAAGGGACTAGGATGGTAAGTCCAGTTAGAAATGATGATAGAATGTTAGTCGGTAAGTGTGAAGACTTGGACAGGGACTGTTAAAGGTTCTCAAATCCTTACAGTGTCTAGACGTGAAAAAAGCCGGTGGTCTTGAGGGTGTTCCAATGAATGTACTAAAAGCCTGTATACTTGATACGTCTATTCCGCCTGACTTCCAAAATTGGATTATTATCAAAATCCTGGAAGCTTGCTAGCGCGCCGCCCGTTTTCAAATAAGGCAGCTTTATCGATCTTTGTCATTATTAGCCAATTTGAATAACCCCACCACTTTGTAAGCTTATGGAGGGTATATTGAACTTGTGTCTTATTGAATGCCAAAACCAAACTACCTTCTTCGGGACTAATAAGCATAGGCTTACTTGGCATTTTAAGGAAGCTCCCGCTTTGTTTATTTCCCTATCGGAATTCTTGAGCAACCTTTCCTCCAGGTTGTTGTTCCTTGAAGACTCTGGCCGCCACTCTATTTCTACTACAAATATCCGGCCGGTAGGAATGAAAAACCATCTGAACGAGAGCTCCATATTACGGGTAGTGTTTCAATGGGACGATACTGAATCTTCTGAATCGTGTGAGATTTAAAGCCCTAAAAACGGACGTATCAGTTTACCACCAAGAAGTGCTCATTCATCATGGCTTTCTGCTTTTAAAATATAAGAATTAAATGCTCTGACCGCCTTTAGTTGTTGGGAATTATAGTTACGTCGCACCTCAACATTGGGCGGTTCTTATGAACTGTCGTTGTCTGTCGAGCACGTAAGCAAAGCAATGCTTCCGAGACGTAGGCTAAGATAAAAAGGTAGTTGAAAATTCAGTCAAACTATTTTTTGGGTCATATACCATAAAAAATGTGGTAGAAGTTGCAGAGGCAATTATTTTTGTAATAATTAAGCAAACAAAATGTCTCCAAATGGTCAAAATAGTATAAAATTATTACTATCCGTTTTATCCGGATAATAGGTCTTCTACTATCCGGATAGTATTTTCGGGCGGATATCCGGATAATACGGATATCCGGATATGATGCCCTAATGGCGCACTACCTAACGAGTTTTCGCATGTTTTTCGTGATAGTGTAGATTTGTGATTACGGTTTCTATCTTTCAATTGATTTAATTGACTTTTTATTTATTATTTATTTATTTATTTTTATTGGATTGCCAACACAAGATACAGTGGGAAACAAGCTTAAAAATAAATGCTCAATATTTAATAGGTAATACTTCTCTTGCAGTTACAGGCAACCGCAGTATGTTGCGTGATACACTGTTAATAATCATCATCTAATTTAGTAGGTAATTAGTTAATAATGAAATGAAAATGTCAAATTGTATGAAATTTCTTTTTTGCGATTTCAAAGTAGGTTCCTTAATGAAAGACTGCAAGTTTGTTAGATTGTCCGTCTGAAGAAATGGTTTTCCGGTTATGCGCACTTAACACTACATCCTATAGGTAGGTATAACAAAAGCTGGAGCCACCCCAATTATAAACACCAGGAATCGCCTATGGTTGTATGAAAGTTCGTCATTGTCAAAGATACTTAAAACTATAAAACTTTTTACTTTGTATTAAAGCACATGATCTTTTTCACACTTAATTCGCTAAACCGATTTCGGTGAAATTTGGTATAAATAGGCTGTTTGAGACTAGAACAGATATGGGATGGCTATATCGTGAATCTCTTTTATACAATCCCTAAGGCGCTAATGTCAGGAACCAGTGGTTCGCATGGTAAAATATTTTTGTATTGAATGGGCCATTTTGCCATTTACCTATTGAGGAAGACTATACGCTATACCGCGCTAACGCGAATGCTACGACCAGTGGGAGCGGAACAACAAGTTTCCTGAAGCGAAGCGAAGGCGTCTATCTCGAAAACCTCTTGACGTATGAAGATAAAATTTGGTAGGGAAGTAGATTATAGATAGTAAACTTCCGCTAAGAACGGACTTTGTCATATTCCTCCCCTAAGTGGGTCAAAAAAATTAAAGAGTACTGCAGAGATTATAATCACCTTATTATTGTTTTTTTTTTTTCAGGAATAAGCCGAATATCTTCAAAGCTATCGCCATAAACTACAAACTGTTGTTGCTGTACTTCGTACCGTCATTATTGTATTCTATATACAATAACTTAGCGTTTATCAACTTATCACATTTTGATCCCACCTCTTATTATGTTCTACTGCAATTTAGAGTGGTCCTAACAGCTATATTATTTCAGGTAATATTCGTACTACTTAATACATTATTAATATTGATGTTGGTATCTGAAATTCAATTTCGAGAAATAATATAAGAAATTATAATATGAAACATACAAACACAAGTCTTTAAAAGTTGCTGGTTCTAATTGTCAGTCTCAGTTGTAGACATTTGATGTCTCTGGGATTAAATAATGGTTCTTAAGTGGGTAGGTAGGTACATATAACACTTGCCGCATAAAAAGTGACCGCAAAATAACCTTCGGTTAAATAACATTTGTTCAAAATATTATCTGTGCGAATTTCCAAGTAAATGGCACTTCTCCAAATTGATGAAAGTTATGCTGAACGATTCCGCGTTACATACATACCTACATGCAAAGCGGTTATCATGGCTGGTGTGGTGAAAATGTAGCAAGTAAGAAGTTAGCCAGAACAATTGTTCAAACAGCTTTAACTTGTTATAAGTACAAATAATCTAAACCTTTACTTAAAATGAAAAAAGATGAAAGAAACCTAAAAATATTTTTAAATGCCTATTCAACGATGCCCCACTAATAGGTCTCAGATTATAGAAACAAAAGGCAGATGTAACATTCGCAAAGAAAAGCAACGAATAATGTGTAGTCACTTTTTCACTATGTGTGCATGACAAACTTAATGTCAACTAGCGGTGCACCGTATGGATACGTAATTCTTTGTGTGTGTGAGGTTGCCAAATGAAAAGTCACAATCTCCCGCAATTTTGTAAACATTGATCGCCATATTACTAACTTAAAACATTATGCACAATTCAATTGGCAAATTATGGCAAATTATTTATTACTAGTAAATGCCCTTGTTTCCAATCCCGTAAGCCCAATAATCGATAAAATATGAGGGATGGTATTCTTTAAAATCTTTAAATTGACGTGATTTTTTTGGAACGAAGTTCCTTACGGCAGGCTTGGAGGATATAGGGATTTTGCTGCGCGACCGAACTGAAAAAAATGTGATAGTAAAACCGTATGAAAATATGCGTGGAATAAAAGCATTAAACGAGAGGTGCGCAGACGCGACAGCAATGTAATAAAGTGTAATAGTTTTTGCGTGAAACGTTGATTCTAGACCTAAAAACCGAAGTACTAAGTGCTGTGTAATAAGAAATCACCCGCATTACTGCAAATTATTAAACACTAGCGGCCCGCCCGCGGTTTCACCCGCGTGGATCTCGTTCTCGTGGGAATATATGCATGTATTATACATAAAAACCTTCCTCTTGAATCACTCTACCTATTACAAAAAACCGCATCAAAATCCGTTGCGTAATTTTAAAGATTTAAGCATACAGACAAACAGACAAACAAACAGACGGACAAAAATAGCGACTTTGTTTTATACTATGTAGTGATTGCAAACGTTTGATCAAGACGCGTAAGCGTGTTCGAAATCCGCATCACATAGGACCTTTTTCACTAGACGCCAAGCGTAAGCGGAAGCAGCGCAGCTACCGGGGCATTTATTGCTGTGCATTTTGGACTGCGAATATTATTTTATTTCCTTGAGACAGATAAGGGGCATTTGTTGCTGTGCACTAACATTATTATTTTACGTAATTTATTATTTTCTAAAATACTTACTGAATTTCTTAAATACTTTCCTGTACTTACTTAAATAAAAACTAATCAGCAAAATTAAAGAGAAAAGTCAAGAAAACCTACATAAAATTGAGCACGATTTTTTTTGGAAATTGTGTCGATTCTACATTAGCCGAAGGAACTTCGTTCCTACCTGGTGTCCCACGACACCACATCTTTTTTTTTATTTCTGAACCGCTTCAAATAAAACAAACACTAAATGTTAATCCACGCTCATTAGAATACGCCAGTGAAAACTGCATCTAAAGGAGGATGGGCGTTTTGGTACCCATGTCCAATCAAAATGACTTAAGTGTCGTTCGAAAGGTCTTTTCAAGAGTACAAAAAATTACTATGGCGACAAACCCGTACAAATTGTCCGTTTTGAAATACAGCCTTCAAAAGATACGGAATATTTAGTTTGAATTAGGATTTAAAAATCATTATTTTTGGCTTTATAGACCGATTTTGAAGATGTTTGCACAGATTTTGAGCTTATTAATATTCAATTAACAGATAAAAATCTGTTACAGTAAATACACAATAAAATTAGTTTACAATTTTTTTCAGTTAGGGCCGATTTACATTGATACAGTAGCTGGCGCTAGAATCTATGGATTTTGGCACTGCATTGGCACTGGCACTGAATCACTGGCGATCACCGGCGCGTAGTGTTAACACAGATCCAGTGCCACTGGTTGCGCGGCGTGCGCGGGGCGGTCACTGGATCGAAAAATAGGCAGACGGTCTATTTCGATCCAGTGCTGGATACTGGATGCTGGACTGAATTGTAACATATACACTGATACAGTGCTAATTTAGCGCCGGAATCAAGTGGCGCTGGCGCCAGCTACTGAATCAATGTAAATCAGCCTTTATGAGTGATTTATCTAATAAACAATATAAACATATAAATACACGTATGTATGACTTTCACTTTCAGTCGTTCGCTGAGTAATTGCAAAAAGTTTGTTGTATACATAGTACCAAAAGTGTATAATTTTCAAGTAGCATTACTGCGATCGGACAATGAACCAGGACTAGCGACATGTATATTCACAATCTACACAAAAATACCTTTCCTATACGTATCATTAAAAATACGTATCATTTACTCCGATTGGTGCCGGTACCAGATTCCATACATTTGTGCCCATCCTCCTTTGTTAAGCCGTTCCTGTGATTAGGCGGAACAAATGCACAAAACTTTAAAGAGACAGACAAAAAATTAAAGTTTTATTAAATGTAATAATAACTTCTTTTATCTATGAATAATAATAATTGATTTTAATTATATCACTAGGTATCAAAAAGTACATTATAATATGTGTAAATGTCCTTTTAATATATTGAATGTAATAAGTTAATTTTTTAAATATGTTTAATTGTTTTAATTAACCTATGGATTTTTTCTTTGGGTAGATATTTTTAATAAAAAACATCAAAATATCAATAATAACATATTTATTATAACAAAAAATTCGGTTTTGATGCTTTTTAATCAAACAACGTCCTTTTTTAGTGAGATACACGTCACCCTCACTAAAATGTAATGAGCAAATCACGCAAAATTTGAATGGCAGCCAATTTAATCTTGCCTGCGCTTCCGAATAATATGAACCCATTTTTTCTCTTGTTACAGCATCTGTCGGTAATCTGCAAACATTATAATTGAAATCATTTTAGTGAGTAGGCAAAACAGAAACTAAAATATTATATAGGTATTATATAATGACCGCTCGTCGTGTTTCTCTGTTTGGCCTAATGGTTAGCTGGTAGAGAATGCACCTAGCATTAAGCTCGCCATTTTGTACCGTAATATGTGTTTATTGTGGTCAATAAAGTTTTAAATAAATAAATAAATAAATAATATTCATCATACATTTATCGTGGGCAAACGTGACATTTTCAATTAACTCGGTTTACCTATGTTAAAATGCTAATTTTATTGGCTGTATTTCCTGATTTTTAGGTTTAAATAAATAAAACTATTTACTTTTAAAATATTTTTTTTTTCGTTATAAATCGACCAGTGCTCAAATAGCCCATGCATATTTCCCCAAATTTAGGGTAACCGATTTTCATATAAAGCTGTTATAGAAACGAATGATTGTCGAGGTTTGGTGTTCCGAGCGGACCGTAAAAATATTATTAAAAATAAATAATAAAATAATGAAGAGTTACCTGTGAAAAGACATTCCATATCCTTTTCTTTGGTTTTGCGAACAACTTTTACAGAGTTTAAAAATGCAAGACGGCATTTTAGCTGATAAAATTATTTTAAAAGATTTGACATTTGCGACGTTTATGCTATTTGACGCATTCCTTAGTACTGACACGAGATTGTATTAGCTTTTTTACTTTATACTAGAACGACTACATCTGCCTTTTGGTTCTATAATCTGAGTAATAGGTATACTTTGTCGATTTATTTTTCGTTTTGACAATAATTATGGTGTCCGGTTGTCGCTATGGTAATTTCTGTTATTGTAACACCCGAAAAGTTAAACGAATCGATTAACATATTATGAATAATCAAAATCGGCCTTCTACACGTTTGGTCTACAACGCCATGGAACAAACATACAGACATACATATAGGTACACCCAGCATATACAATTATACATAGACTCATATTCCACACTTAACACACCTAATAAACACATTATCCTCCTTTTTATCGCGCAATCGATTAAAAAAGGATTGGAAGAATGAATGACTGGCCGTAAATTTTTGAAATCGTGTAACGAATGATATAAAAGTGAAATAACCGAAGCGGATTGTTTATGACGTGAAACATATTGTCACGAATTCACGATATATAATGGTACTAGCTGACCCGGCAGACAATGTCCTACACATGGTCCTCCATCATTTATTTTATATCTTAGTTTCTATGCGACCTCTTTAGGTGTACCTACCATACACCGTTTACGTTTTACTTTTAGTACACCTCCAGCAATATAACACCGCAATAAATTACCTACATTCAGTAGTTTATTTATACGTTATGCGCGGTGATATATTCAGACCGACAGAGAAAAATTCTACAAATAATATTACTTAATATATTTTTTTTCTCAAATATCTCCTACATAGTACATAGACATAGAATGTATGTACAGACATAGTATTAGTTTGATTTTTATTATGTATCTCAGTTTATTACATATATTTATCCATGTAATATCTTGCTACAAAACTCATTAACTCCTAATTCTTTTTTATTTCAGTGTCTATTCAAGAAAAAGTTAACATTCACTCAATGGATATCACTCGGTATATTAACTATAGGATGTATGGCGAAAAATTTCGATGCTGCGGTAATTCAATCTGGATCATCTCCAGACGATTTTAATATTTGGTCACAAATTTTTAACATTTACTTTGTTTCTATAAACATCCAAAACTTCTGTTCCTGTCTGGCGGGAACTTACAATGAATACTTGTTAAAAACCAAAGGAGCCACTGTAGATATATTTTTACAAAATGTTTTTATGTATCTGGATTCATTGGTGTGTAACTTTATTGTTTTGTTGTGGCAAGGTGAATTGGGTACGATCTTGGACGATTTTCAATCTTTAGGTGATGTGTTTGTTATTCTTATAACAGTGAATAGTGCAGTTGTAGGTATTGTTACTAGCTTTTTCTTAAAGAATTTAAATTCTATATTAAAGACTTACGCCAGTGCTCTAGAATTAGTAATGACAGCCGTAATTTGTTACATAATTTTCAACATTGTCATAACGTGGTGTACTATATTTTCCATTTTTCTTGTAATTATTGCCGTAGCTATGTATTTCAAAAATCCCGTTAGTAATATGAGCCCTGTATTATCCAAAGATGCAAGGGATAAGAAACCACTTATGGATGAGTCTGTTTAGTAGGTAAGATCTTATTAAGTAGGTATTAAGTTTTCTGCTACCATACCTACTTAGAAGGTCACAAAAAATCAGAGAATTTTCATTATAAAAATTATGTAGGGGCATATAGTATTATTTAATATATGTACTGAAAATCTCAACGATACTCCCGTATATTAGCTTGTTTTAATTAGTTTATTATGACATTGTTGTTTTCATGTTAAAAATCCGCGAGAGTTGATACAAATTAAAAGCAGGATTATTTAACTTATTCATTTCAAACAAACTGCCGCTAATATTTTTCTTATTGATCTTGACTCACTTCTTGCCTCATTGTACTTTTCCACCAGGGCTAAACTAAGCTACCTTGCTATGGGTCATTCCCGCTCGGTAAAACACTGTCGTCAACACTATTACAAGTACCTACTGGTAAAAGCCGTAAAAGTTACAGTTGTTCACAGTGACGACGAACGATTGATTCGTTTGACATCCACCAATCACATTCATTGGCTGGCAATGTGAGGGAGTACTTAAGTAATAACCAAGGCGCTTTGCCCACGGTTCAACTGTTGCAGCAACTGGAATTTGCAACTAACTGGCAACTAGCTGTTTACATACATTTCAATTGGACTGCGCACACACAGCAACTCGAGTTTCGAGTTTCGGCAATCGTCAACAGTTTTCAGTTGCTGCAATCGATGACTAGGTTAGTTGCCGATTGCCGCAACTAGCAACTGTTCAATTATACTGGTTTTGAAAGTTGCCGGTTTCCGCAACTGTCAATCGCACCGCGTCGGACGATTTCACACCCTACTAGAGGTGGTCGATACAAATCATATATTGAAACGTATATTACATCGTTATCGTTATAGCCGATATTGATGCGTGTCAAAACTACTTATATATTTTTTTAAACCCGATATTGGTGTAGCGATACGCTCGGTTCGGTATCGATACGGGTCGATACCTTCTAACTATAAACTACTTCCCTGCCAAATTTCATCTTAATACGTTCAGCAGTTTCTGAGATTTCGTGATGAGTCAGTGACCTTTCGCTTTTATATATTTTAAATTTAAATAAATTCGATATTATCGACCAAAATCATCGATATTATCAACTATCGATATTACAACAACCTTGCATCCCTATGAATGCTGATCTTTGCTATAAGGCCCACGGAGCAACTTGAGTTGCAGCAACTTGCAACTTTTTAAATCTTTCCTGTAAAAGTTGATAGTTACGTTTACGTTTACGGTTGCCGCAATTTTATAGCAATTTATAGCAACGATCAGCGTTCATAAGGATGCAAGGTTGTAATGTCGATAAAAATATCGATAATTATATCGAGGTAATGAAATTATCGATAGTTGATAATATCGATGATTTTGGTCGATAATATCGATTATATCGAATTTATTTAAATTTATATATTTAAAAGCGAAAGGTCCTTGACTCGCTCATCACGAAATCTCAGACACTGCTGAACGTATTAAGATGAAATTTGGCAGGGAAGTAGTTTATAGGTAGAAGGTATCCGCTAAGAACGGTTTTTTTTATATGTGGAATATAAAAAAGGGGCCTAAGGGGGTCTAATATGGGTTCAAAGTTTGTATGAAAGTCCGTCAATTGTAAACCAGGTATTATGAAAATTGGTGTTTGGAACCTTCCCGTAAATGGGTAAAATAGGGGTTGAAAGGGTTCATTAAACTCCAACGACATGAATTCATGTCACGAATGCCATAGTACGTTCACTTCGCTGGAATCCAAAGGGAGGCTACTTACTTATTATCGTGGAAATCCCACGGGATCAGGATTCACGCGGGAAAAACGCTCCTAACTATTCATTATCTACGATTTTTTTCATAAGTATCACATGCCTACTACCTACTTGGTCTTTTACCCAAAACTTATCATTTATCAATATTTTTTTGTTTTGAAGTTAGAAGTAAACAGAGCGGTCCCCCAACGCGACGTATTGTTTTTAAAGATATTATTTTTTACTTTTTAAATGTTTGTGTCGGGGGTTTTTTTAATTTTTAATTTAATTTTTTATTTATTGCTTTTTGTAGGTAAGAACATTCTGGATTAAGTTATAAATATTCTCTTACTGTACGCTTTCGTTTGAGACCCCACACGAATATATTTGCATACATACGGCTATTCTTCCCCGCTTTCACCCCCCACAACTATCAAACAGCTCAACCGATTTTCATGAAACATATTTTAAAACACGCGCCCGTAAGTCCCCTTTAATACAAAGAAAACTAAATTGAAATCGCTTCATCCGTTCGGGAGCTACGATGCCACAGACAGACAGACACACACACACACAGACATGTCAAACTTATAACACCCCTCATTTTGCGTCGGGGGTTAAAAATATAGATAGACTTAAAAATTAAATTAAAATTAATTTAGTTGAAAAATATCGATCGCACCTCCGAATCTATAAATAGAATAATTTTAATAAAGTTAAATTTAATAAAATTAATCACCGAAGCGAATCTATGATTTCAAGGACAAAGGTCAGTGAGAGTTTTGTAAAATTGCAAATTGAAAATACTTCCTATTTATTGGCAAAATAAGTTCCATTAAAAATATTCCAAAATACACAAGAAGTTATTGAAATAACCTTAATTTCTATACGTTTAAGGTTTGGAATAAGACTACAAATAACAAATTATTGCTAGTTCGCTCGTCCACAATCCGTTCAGCTTTATCGCGCGCTCGTATTGGCCTGCATCGGTTGACATCGGTTATACTCGTCGTAAGCAAGATACCGATCTAAATATACGTTTCAATACAGTCTCGTTTTCAGACAGTTGCGGAAACCGGCAACTTTCAAAACCAGTATAATTGAACAGTTGCTAGTTGCGGCAATTAGCAACTAACCTAGTCATCGATTGCAGCAACTGAAAACTGTTGACGATTGCCGAAACTGGAAACTCGAGTTGCTGTGCTAGTTGCCAGTTAGTTGCAAATTGCCAGTTGCTGCAACAGTTGCACCGTGGGCGAAGCGCCTAAATTGCTATAAAATTGCGGCAACCATAGATGGCGGCAACCGTAAACGTTGTTGCAAAAAGTTGCAAGTTGCTGCAACTCAAGTTGCTCCGTGGGCAAAGCGCCCAAGACATAAAAATTTTAATATAATGCTTTTGTTTTAATTGGTCTTTTGCGGCGTCGTTGTATAACGTGCGCATAGCAATCGGAAAACAAATGTTTTCATAATGTTTATCACCTCTCGCCGATATGACGCTGTGAGTGGATTTTTTTTCTAGCACACAGTACAATGATAGTTATAATGCCACCAACTTATCTGTTCAGTAGAAAAAAATGGAACTAAAAAAAGACAACGTCAATTTTAAAATGTTATGTCCGCTGTCAATTCTTTGAAGTGCGAGTGCTCTATGTGTTTCAATTCGATTTTAATTGAAAAAAGTGATTAAATATGCCTGAGCCTCTTAGAAATGATGCACGATTAGTTATTTTAAAAGTTTTAGATTTTATAAGGGAAGAAAATCGCCTGCTAACTCCGAAAATAACGTTTGAAAAAGTGGCAGAATACGTCGCCGTTGCAACACGTTAGTGTTGCTATTGTAAGTTAATTAGTAGTCCCGCTTAAATATTTCAGTTATTTTATGTTCCTCACTTATCTTTGCATAATCGATTAAAGTATTACTGAATATATTTGGTATCTAATTTTTTTTATACTTCATATAATATTGTCTTTGTTACAGGAGTTAGTGAACAATTTGTTTACATGTTTACAAGCTAATGAGTGAAAAGAAAAAAGCTGAAGAAATTTCTCTGGCGCATCGGCATCATTTTCCCATGTCGAACCCCTCAAAATTAGAGATCACGATGACAATTATTTTTATAAAATATATAAAAATATAAATAATTATAGTCAATAACAATGGATCTTTTATTTCTCTTGTCCTGAAATTTTAATTTTTATATGAAAAAGTAAAATTTTACTTGTTGGCCTACGTAATTCTTTTATTTTTGGATGTTTACGAAATTTATTTTTTAAAAAAGACAAATACACTTGAGAATTATTCATTGCCATTATAATATCCTATTTTAGGGCGGTGATAACCAATTGATTAAAAATTCGGCCTCCCATTCGGAGGGTCCGTGTTTGAATCCCAGGGCACGGACCTCTGATTTTTCGGAGTTATGTACGTTTTAAGCAATTAAATGTCGCTTGCTATAACGGTAAAGGAAAACATTGCCAATCTGCACTTGGCCAGCATGGTGAACTATGGCCTTAACCTTTTGATTATGAGAGGAGACCTATGCCCTGATGGATTGAGATAATGATAACATCCTGTGTTACTGCAGTCATTGCATGGTAGTAAGTTAGTAGCCACAGCCTAAGTTGTGTATCTATATTCGTCGGAAAGGCTTTGTCATCATTTACCATCGAATTATGTGCAACATCTGGTAAAAATCATAGGTCTCAAAGTTGTTGAGCTCCCTTGACAGTCGCCAAATTTTATTATATGGTAACATTAAAGCTGCACTAGCGACATCCGTTTACTACAGATAAGTTGGTGGCACTATACCTACACTGTTATGGCTAACTGCATTTATTCCTATACTGTAATGGCTAACACAACTCCATTTAATTTAAAGCGGAGATAGATGTTATTAACTGGGAATACCTACCTTCCAAGAGTTCCAAGATTATACTTACAATGGTATCGTTATAGTATTATTTATTTTATTTTGTACATACGAATATCTTAATTTGAGATCGGTCTACCTGTTATGAACGATCCGCCAAATAAGTATATAGCCTAGCTCATTTTATCATTAAATATTTCAATGTGTGTTATTCCAACAATTGTAATTTTGAATCAGATGCTATCTAGTTAATAGATATGCAATATCATTTATTAAAAAAGTATGTACCTAAGTATTACATTTTACAGTCCCATTTTTTTACGGACTGAACCTTTAATATATTTGTCATGTTCCTGTGTTAAAGTTCCTGTGTTTTTATCTAATTTAACTTTGGTAATCTTAATTTATATTTCCATTTGCGATAAGCAGGTGCAGCGCTGGACATTTTGTCGTACTTAGTAGGCGATTCCTGTACATACAATAACTTCATAATAAAACCCGACTATTTCGGAAATAGGCCGTTTATAATTAAAGAAGCAAAATAATGTCAGCATCGGATTATCGTACTCAGACAATACAGCGACCTACCACATAGCTATTTTATGAGATACCTAATTTTACATTTATTCCGAGTTACGCGCCTAGTGAAAATTGATTTTATTTATTTAATTTATACGCTATTACTTATATAATATTATGCGCTTAAAACTTAAGTTCCAGAATATTTGTTTATACAAAGAACGTGTACAAAAGTCTGTTTAAGTAAGGTATTTAAACCAAACAGGTCATTAATATGACCAAAATATTTATTGTAAATACTATAAGTGATATTCTGATTTAAATGCTTAACAACTTTTAGGTAAGGAATTAGGATTAATTTATAAATTTTATTAATTATATATTGTACATAAATACGTTTAAGTGGTTTTTTCCTATAATGAGCAATCATTATTACCTACTTAATTATATGGACAGAGAATACCTAACGCTAAACAGCGTTTGTAATATTGTTTCCATATCGGTCGGTATATTATGCCTACTGCTTCGTTGGCGTAGAATTCCTTTATATCACGAATTTAGGAAGGGGGGCGGGGTGGGGGCTATCCTACCTACACTCCCCAAATAACATAGGTATAATGATATAATCCGTGCACGACCACAGTCGTATACTACTTTTTGTAATTTGTAACTGAGAAGAGCACATCTCTTCGGTCAGCCGTACCTAGCGTTTCGTAAACTGTTTTTGTTAATAACTATTTATCCTTAAAAGCCACGGAATCCAGACTGCTAGGTTTTTAGGAAGCAATTAATAGTGAAAAAACATTTCGATAATTCTCAGAAGTTTGTAGTTTTGTACATACGTCTGCATGGCCATGCTGACGTCAGAATGGCCGGTCACCTTTAAAAGTGATTTATTTTGAAAAATACGGAGGTAGCAAATTTTTAATGTTAGGTAGCAAATAGGTAGCAAATTTCTAAATCTACATCAACGTTAAATGAGTACATCAATGAGTAGTGACCTAGTGACCCGCCATTCTGACGGACACGATTTTCGAGGTACTGTACATAATTAGTGGGCCGGGCCGGATTTGAACATCTCCTTTGTTTTTATGTTATATACTTACATATTCCTTCCTTGTGTTTATTACCCGTTAAATATTTTTCTTCACTGTATTTCGATTATTTGTTAATACCTAATTCCTATTTATATGTATATACATATATTGTACAAGTAAGTCATTTTATTTTTCTCGATCGGATGTCATTCGGGGCGGACCTATCATTTTAAGCCGCAGCGCTTGATAAGATACAAATAGTCGTACAAGGATCTTTTGGCGTGTGGGTGACAGAGACAGCGCCTTACAGGTAAGGCAAACTGTAACGCGTTGTCTCTGTCCCCCACGTGCCAAAACATTATGGTCGTTGTATTCAATATTCATTCAGTAACATGGCCGGCGAATGGCGGACGATAAATAATTTTTCGTATTTATTTTTAAAATTGTGAAATCTGCTTACTTAGTGATGTAAAGTTATTCCTGTGCATTTTTTCGAGTTCCTCGAATTATTATCGGAATATCGTAATGCACGCCAAGGCGTTTTTTATGATGGTTGCTTGAAATTCACTGAAATTCCTAGACGTCATACGCGTGTGTCGCGCATGCGAGCTAGCAACCGTACTGAGAGAGTTGCGGTGCATTCACCGCAACTGACTGGCGTATAAAATTTCTTTGCGGTGTCTTCTCTAGTACGTTAGTACATAGTAGTGATGTAACGAATATTCGCATTCGCATTCGCATTCGCGAATATTCGCATGATTTTTCCATATTCGCATTCGCATTCGCATTCGCAAAATTTATGCGAATGTTTTGCGAATATTTACACTAGAAAAAATAAAATTGAAAATTAATTTAAAAAAGCCATTCATTTCTTTATCAAGAATAAATTAATAATTGACTTTCAACTTTATTTCGAAATTTACTTGTTGATTTCTACATGCAGACCGGATTAGTAGACCATTGCCGATAGCTTTTGAAACGAAAAAAATAGTAACAGGATGAAACCCATTAGGAAAGGAAGAAAATATGACAAAAAAAGAAAAATAATTTACGGTCCGGAAGGAGTTTTTTGTCAAGGGTAAAAAACGGTTTATCGCAATTTCCAGAAAAACTACATGTCCTATGAAAAAAAGTTAAATGGCAAAGTTATAGGTAATAAAACGATCTACAACTTTTGTATTCACACAACCTCAAAATTAATGGGAAAAATTCAAGTAAATAACTGTGTTTTTTTATCTTCTACAAAAACTATATTATTTCACGAATTTTTGAAAATTACAATATTTCATGAAAATTTGAGAAATTTTGCTATACAAATGTATATTTTTTCATCATCCAAAAGTAGAGATTTCAAGGAACAAAACGCACATCGTGTGAAAATTAGGATGTCTTTTCGCAATTCAATTAAAATATGGGAGAATTACAGTGTTTGGGACAAAAAAAGGTAAGTTTTCTGCATTTCGTGAACATAATATTTTTTTGGATAAAATAAAAAACCAAAAACGCAGATATTTGAATTTTTTACAGAGGTTATGAAAAAAAAGTGTTGATACAAGTTGAAGATCTTTTTATTACCCATGACTTTGCCTGTCAATTTTTTTAAATAGGACTTACCACATCGCCCGTAAATTATTTTTCATCATATTTTCTTCCTTTCCCAATGGTTTTCGTCTTGTTACTATTTTTTTGGCGCGTCTGTTTGGTGATTACGTTAGGCCAATATTATTTAAAACTTTTCCGTTTTTTCTACATAATTTACTGTTTCGTTTTATACGTGATTTTTTATATAGGTGAAAATTAAAAAAAAATGCTAACGTACCTACCTCATACTTGAACGGCCCTCTAGCGGCGTGACACTTTAGTCAGGTGGGTTCTAATCAACTTGGGAGTTTTCGGAGAAAGATGTAAATGGATCACGCATAGAAAATAGAGTTCAAATAAAAAAAAACTGAATATTCGCATTCGCATTCGCATTCGCGAATATCGAAAGCAGATATTCGCATTCGCATTCGCATTCGCGAATGTTCAAAAAATGACATTCGTTACATCACTAGTACATAGTATCTCAATGCCCTACACCCCTCAACTACACCATTGCCATGTGCAGTTACTGACCGAATTGTATTATAATTATCATTAAACTACTTGACCGATTTTGATAGTTTTCTTAGGAAGATAGTTGATGACGTAAAGTCAAATATAAGCTACCTGTTTTTTCAAAAACCAACCCCTAAGGAGCTGAAATACGGGATGAAAATGAATAAGTTTACCCCTTAACCGATTCAATTGAAATTTGGCGTGTATAATGCAGCATTCATATCTAGAGGCATCGTGCGTGGCTGACAAAATAATATTCTTTCAACTTTTACAAGTACACACAAGTCAAAAACCACTGCCAGATGCCGCTAAAATTTAGCACTACTTTTAGAATTAAAGAAAGAATTTTGGTCCACCCTATACACATCGTCGGTTAAAAATAGCCTACGTTTAACCCAAGAGTCCATTATCTAAGTATTGGTGAAATAATATTAACCTTGAAATGGACAATTTCTATTTTCGTGGTTTCTAAGGTTATTATGTTTATGGTTAAGTGTTAACCAATAGACTAAAATAGTAGATTGTATATAACATGGGAGCAAAGTAATATTTTTACGGCGAGGGCGCTATTTTGAATCCAGAGCGAAGTGAGTGAGTAGAATCCCGAGCGTAGCAAGGGATTCTTTAACAGAATCCTGGACGTAGCGAGAGATTTTAAGTACTTCGCCCAAGCCAAAAATATTTGCTCCCGAGTGATACGCTCTACTTTTCATCTCCCCCTATGAGAAAATAAAAGGCGCCTGAAATTCAGGAATTATACTTACACAGCCACTTAAAGAACTCATTTTTCAAAACAAAACCATGAATTTCTAACAATCCGAACCAAAAGATAATTGCGGCGCACTTAATTCAAAAAGTGCGCGGAAAAGATAATTGTGGCGCACTTATTTAAATAAAGAGGAGGCAAAACTTATTCCCGCCCGCTAAAAGTTTCTTATAGAAAACACCAACTTTGGGCGCACTTAAAGGCGAACTAAGCATTGAGATACTAAGTATGTACTAACGTACTAGAGAAGACACCGCAAAGAAATTTTATACGCCAGTCAGTTGCGGTGAATCATTGAGATACTATGTACTAAAGTACTAGAGAAGCAATGCTCATATTAATGCGTTCTAAAAAGTGTAGCCACTTTTCAACCGCAATGACGTAGCTTTTGAATATGGAATCGCGGAATGGGGTTGCCTACCCATGTGAAATTTTGGTTAATTTTCCCCACAGGAAACGTTGAATACTTCATTTAAATAAAATAAAGTTTAAAATAATCGATTTATGTATTTATTGGAAATATTTAAGCAATTCTGCAAACCCACGCTGCCCCCGCTGGTAAGACCGGATGGGTCCCTGGCTCATACAGCAAAGGAGAAAGCTAACTTATTTGCTACTCTTTTTGCTGAGAATTCACGTCTGGACAGTGGCAACAGCCTTCCGCCACCGATACCTCATCGCGGTACCTCTATGCCGGAGGTGCAAATTTTCAATAAGGAGGTCCTTAAAACGTTGCGAAGTCTAGACGTGAAGAAAGCCAGTGGACCGGATGGTATTCCGGCGGTTGTACTAAAGGTATGTGCGCCCGAGTTGTCCCCTGTGTTGACACGCTTGTTTCGCCTCTCTATTAGGACTGGGATAGTGCCAAAGTCTTGGAAGCTTGCCAACGTGCAGCCAGTGCCAAAGAAAGGTAGCAGTGCTGACCCTGTCAACTATCGGCCTATATCAATTACCTCCATACTCTGTAAGAGTATGGAACGTATATTGAACAGACGCCTCATGGCATACCTAGAAGAGAATGATCTCCTAAGCGACCGGCAGTATGGGTTTCGCCGAAACCGGTCCACAGGAGATCTTCTAGCGTATGCCACGCACATTTGGGGCGAGGCCCTCGAGAGGAACGGAGAGGCCCTGGCCGTCTCCAAGGCCTTCGATAGGGTCTGGCATGCTAGCCTTATAAGCAAGCTTCCTGCATATGGTTTATCCCCTCGCCTGATTGGCTGGGTTAAGGACTTCCTGAGTGACCGATCATTCCGCGTTGTTGTCGATGGCTGCATGTCGCAAGCTATGACAACCAATGCCGGTGTTCCTCAGGGGTCCGTTCTCTCCGCAACTCTATTTTTGCTGCACATAAACGACCTGCTCATACCCGGTGTCTATGGGTATGCAGACGACAGCACAGTTGTGGAGAGATACCTGGCCAACAATCGGGCCACTAAAGACCAAATAGAGTCTGAAAGAGAGGCCATGGTGGAGCGGGCGAATCTCACTCTACGGGCAGTGTCCGATTGGGGCGATGCCAACCTTGTGGGATTCAACGCCACCAAAACGCAAGCGTGTCTATTCACCGCCAAAAGGAGCCCCTTCACCTTGGCTCCTACTTTCCAAAATGTATCCTTGGAATACACCAATCGCCTTCAGTTGTTGGGGGTAGAGATATCCTCGAACCTTAACTATGGGCGGTTCATTGAATCCAAAGTAAAAGCAGCCGCTAGAAAACTTGGTGTCCTAGCGAAGGTGCGGCGGTACTTCACGCCGGAACAGCTTTTACTTTTATATAAAGCACAGGTTCGGCCGTGTGTGGAGTACTGCTGTCACATTTGGGCTGGTGCTGCTAAATGTCACCTATCTGCTTTGGATTCAATGGAGAGGCGTGCCAAGCGACTCATTGGTGACCTTAAATTGGTTGAAACCAATCTTAAAAGTCTTGAGCATAGGCGCAAAGTTGCCAGCCTCTCGGTGTTCTACAGGTTACATTTTGGAGAGTGTGCGCAAGAATTACATAATTTAATTCCCCCATCACCCTTCCACCATCGGACGACGCGACGTACAGCGGGTATGCATCCCTTTGTCGTCGACGTCCCTCCTGTGCGGACGTCACGTTTTGCGTCCTCATTTATTATACGCACGGCAAGGGACTGGAACAAATTGCCTGCGTCGGTGTTCCCGTCCGATTATGATTTAAGTGTCTTCAAGAAAAGAGTGAATAGGCTTCTAAGTTAGTGCGCTTTACCACCCATGACTACGTTGCTGCTTTCCATCAGGTAGCAGGGGTAGTCAAGCATTAACTTATATAAAGAAAAAAAAAAAAAAAAAAAAAAAAAAAAAATTAAATAAATAAGACACTATTTACATATACATCAATGCGGTGAATGCACCGCAACTCTCTCAGTACGGTTGCTAGCTCGCATGCGCGACACACGTGTATGACGTCTAGGAATTTCAGTGAATTTCAAACAACCACCATAAAAAACGCCTTGGCGTGCATTACGATATTCCGATAATAATTCGAGGAACTCGAAAAAATGCACAGGAATAACTTTACATCACTAAGTAAGCAGATTACACAATTTTAAAAATAAATACGAAAAATTATTTATCGTCCGCCATGTTACTGAATGAATATTGAATACAACGACCAGCATGTTTTGGCACGTGGGGGACAGAGACAACGCGTTACAGTTTGACTTTCCTGTAAGGCGCTGTCTCTGTCACCCACACGCCAAAAGATCCTTGTACGACTATTTGTATCTTATCAAGCGCTGCGGCTTAAAATGATAGATTAGACAGTAAGTTTTTTTTAGCGCTGCAGCGACGGATATCTTTAAACCGAGAAATGGATCACGACTTTTGTTTGGCGTAGCGTCTCTAGTTAACATAGTACCTCAATGGAACAAAGTCGTCTTTTTCGAATAGGTGGAATGAAAAGAACTCCTCCTCAGAACATTATTAAAGATTTGATTTAACAGCCAAAGATGATTAAATAAAACAATTTTTATGCAACAATATTTATTTTACATCAACATTAATAAATTACGCCGAACAAGCTATCTAACACAATTTATGCTATGCAAATTATAAATTAGTATGCACAATAGAGCAACCATACACACCAATTCAACATCATAGTTTATCTGTGCACAACTTAGCTATATTAAGAAATCCTATCTAAAAACACTTATACAAATACTCTGATGGACAACAACGCATTAATAAATTCGTTGTTCTGGTGTATATGAGGCACTAAATATGCTAATTGAGTTATACTTTAATGGGGCTTACACCCTAAATTGGTTTATAGAGCAGTGTTGTTACATACTTCTTTCTGTACCTGTGTGTTGCAGATAGGACCATAACTCCATCTTTAATTGATAAGGCATACAGATGGTTCAACATAACATGATTAGGTTCTGGTAACAATGTTGGCTCACACTGAAATGATAAATTATTTGATTAATATGCATATCTCATTTTAAACAATTATATATTTTTATACTAAAAATACTTACTGATAGAGGTGTATCTTTGTTTAAAATGACTTGTAGTAGGTGCGGTGGTAAAATTGGGGGACCTGACACCTTTTCCCATGGTTTTGACTGTGGTATTTCCTGAAATATAAAGATGTAACTCTTGTCACCTAATCAACACCTATAAATAAAGTCGAAAATACAATTTTGAGTTGAGAAGTATATAATGAAATTAAATGATTAAAAATTTTTTGTACAAAAGGATATCAAATATTTTGCCAAGATCATAAATTTCTTGCGCTAAACTTGCCTTTTGGTGAGCACAACAAATACATTTATAGTATTTAATAGAAATAACAATAATAAATGAACACTAGTACAAAATAAACTCATCCATTCACATATTTCTCATCCATTTTACTACAATTATTTTGTTGAAAGTCCTTAAAATGTTAACAGTACTCATTGCAATAGACACACTTCAATTCTTTACTATAATAGATAGAAATGTCTGTGAAACACCATGTGTTTATTACCTGTGAATATTCTGTTTGTGCGCTGCTATGAATACCTTCACTATCCTTGGCCAATGCTTGAAATACTTCAAAGTCAGACATTTTTACTGTTACTAAATTATTCTTGGAGCCCATTCCATTGTCTATTACTTTCTGAAAAAGGCAACAAAGATTAATTACATTACACTTTGCAGGGTACCAAAACATGCTGAGTAATATTACATTTAATACATGTTAAAATAAAATATTTTAAGAAGTAGTTTTAAATTGATTTATAGTACAGAAAGCGGGGAATGGACAGTGATTTATTTATTGATCACCAACATAATGTACACTATGATTACAATAAATTTCAAATACAAAGGTGTTAAGATAAGTGCCAAGTTAGAATTAACATTATCAATATATATCTGTTATTATCCTATTCATATATCGGTTAAAATCGGAAATTATCTGTTCAGTAATTATTTTGGTTAACAGAATGTTAAACAAAATAATTGTTTAACCATTGATATTTAAGTTTATATTGGCAACTTTATGTTGTATAACAAATGATTTGTATAAACCTAATTGTTTTGGTTTATTCTAATCTTAAAGGAGGATGGGCACAAATGTAAGGAATCTGGTACCGGCACCGATCGGAGAAAATGATACGTTGTTGGAAAGGTATTTTTGTGTAGATTGTGAATAACCATGGCGCTTGTCCCGGTTCATTGTCCGATCGTAGTAATATTACTCCAAAATATTTTTAATTACCAGTATAAGTAAATCCATTCGAAATAAGTTTTATCGTTTATTCTAAATATAGTGTAACGGAGGATTTTTATGCCTGTGCTATACCAACTGTGAGGAGCAATGACTGAAGGAGGTGGTGATGTGAGATGTGCTGAAGCGAGGGCAGTTTTGGCATACTGGTGTTGCCAGATGTGGAGTGGAGAGGTGCTATTGAGAGGAGCGGTGCTTTTGAGCAGAGTAGTGTTTTAGTGGACTTGAGAGGAGAGGAGAGGAGTCAGATTTCTTTTTCAGGTTTTCTATTAAAATGTTACTGGCCAGCGACCTGGCCGGTACCTATTTGAAAATGGAACGACGACAGTTGGTAATTGTCCGAAATAATGATGCCGAACTATCGATAGTTTCGCTATGGATTGTTGACCTTGAAAATCAGTTAGGATATCGATAGTACTATCGATAGTCTCACTATTGCCACACTATCGATAGACTATCGATAGTCTATCGATAGTAGCCTATCGAGCGGCATCACTAGTCCGAAATAACAATAAAGTGTAAATTTTTTCGACCTTTTACCATCATTCATTTAATGAATCTTGGGATTTATATTTTGGCATTGTAAATGTTTTCGAATTATGTGCGTTTTAAGCATTTAAATGTCACTTGCCACAAATGGTGAAGGAAAAGATCGCAAGGAAACCTGCATGCCGGAGAGTTCGCAAAACTCAGAGGTGAGTGAAGTCCGCCAATCCGCACTTGGCCAGCGTGGTGGAATATGGCCTTAACCTTCTTATTCTGAGACTCCTCTCAGTAGTCATCCGTGCTCAATAGTGGGCCATGATGGGTTGAGATGGTGATGATGTTGATGATTTTCATTTGTTGATTGAATAAGCTCAAAATCTGTGCAAACATCATGAAAATCAGTCGAACTATGCCAAAGATATGATTTTTTAAATTCTAATTCGAACTAAATATTCCGTATCTTCTAAAGGCTATATTTCAAAACGGACAATTTGTAGGGGTTTGTTGCCATAGAAATTTTTTGTACCCTTGAAAAGACCTATCAAACAACAGTAAAGTCATTTTGATTGGACATGGGTACCAAAACACGCCCATCCTCCTTTAAAAGATTACAGATAAAACTGAATAAAGAAATACTGATACGATTTGGTGTGCAGTATTTGGTTAACCGTTTCAATTAGTAACAGAAATAGAGGTTCATAATTATGAATAGGTTTTCCGATCACTGACTGAGAGTTGTGGTTTCCATGTTGGACTTCTGAACAGAGGAGACTGACACACATCTTTAATTTTGAAACATGATGTGTATAGTAGACACTTAATTATCACTCTCTAGCACATTTGAGATTTCTTCATAATGTTCTCAAAGGTGTTTGAAGACTAAGAAATCACAGTTGCCCACATCGGTATAGCATCTATCTACTTAATGTGAAAAGAGGCCCTAAAATTATAGTTATGATTTATGACAATGATATACTGATTTATACATACTACTGATGGGTCATGCCTCCATTCTCCATCAACAAAGTATTTGTACTGATGCTCTCCTTCCGGCAAATCAATTATAGTCACAAAGTCTCCATGAGACTTTACCATAGGAATGGTCTTCCAGTCAGTAAAAGTTCCACTTATGTACACCTGAAATTTGTCAATATAAACAATAGAAAATTATATACAAAACAAGCTGTTTCTGTCATGAGTTTCAAGATGTTATAAAATAATTATATTTTAACTCTAGATCTTATTTTTTTGGGAATGTATCTCCCTCATCTACAAAAGATTAATGGCAAGAGATAGTTTTGCAATGAAAGAGATTTTTAGGCACCTATCTCAAGTTTTGCAAAGACCCTCCAAGGACCACATTATTTGAAGTCTACAATGAGAACTAAACATGTTTTGTTATACATAGACTTTTCTTAAATTACATTAGCACTGCACCTTATTAGTAATAGAAATAGAAATACTAGGAATATATTAAAAACCTGTTTCCCTCCGCCTTCCCATTTAAATACAGTAGGTAACACTTTCATATCTTCGTCAATCTTACTACTGTCTGTCAATGTGTTAGAACGCTCTCGTGGTTCTGTGTACTCCACATCTGATTCAGGAACCACCTTGGTGTAATAAGGAGCTCCATCTTCGATGTTACTGTCATCCTCTCGGCCACCGCGGTCGTCGTCTATCTTTTTATCAAAAGTAAACGCTTCTCCCTCCTTAACAGGCGAAGACGGAGCAGCATCTTGTGGCTTATTATGTGTATCTTTTTGCCATTCCTTTGGGTGGTTGCTTCCTGCATTTCCCATGCTATTGATTCTCCCGAAGCACTAATAGTCAACAGAAAACCTTGAAGGTTGGCACCAATTAACTTTGTTCCTTGTCTTTCATTACGATACCCTACGATGTAAAAATTAATACTTAGAAATAAAATTACGCTTTAAATTACGGAAGGAACACTATTCAACCGCTATATTTCAGAAGTTAACAATTTTAACATTAACAGCACACAGTAATTTTTTTGTGCCATGACATAAATGAAATGAAATTGAATTGAAAATTGAAATATGAAATGAAGTGACAAACAGATGACAAACAGCGAAACAGCCTGTTTGAAACAGGAAAATGCATAGAGATAGGAATATAGGTACTTAGATAGAGACGCCCTAATCCTTAACCTCATAATATGAAATTAGATGGTTGGTGCTCAGAGTAATGATAAAATTATCATTACTCTGAGGGTTGGTGTGTAGCAGGCCGGCCATTTTTAATTCACCCTTACAAATGACATCTTATGTTAAACAAAATGGTTAATAAACCCAAAACTATAAAATATATTAAAATAGGCATTGATAGGAGGTGTTGTGGTGTCTTTTAAGCAAAACAAAAACATTAAAACACAATGAGGTGTGGTATACTACAATGCGGAGCCAGGAAAAATAAATTAGGTACACCCAAAATTAACAAGAGTAGTAGGTATCAGTTTTCGTTGTTTGTTGAATATCTGAATGATATTGATATATTATGTTTTTGCTGCATGAAGATCTGTGCGAGGATTACGTAGGCCTGTTAATGTTTTGTTGGGTTTTATTTATTTATTTATTTATTCACTTTATTGTTTGTATACCAAAATATAAATGTTTAAAACAATACGACAAAGGATATACAATACAAAAGGCGGCCTTATCGCTACATAGCGATCTCTTCCAGGCAACCCAAGGTTTAAGGAAAGTAGTACAAAGAGAAGTAGAATGGGTAGAGGTATACACAGCAAAAAGAGAGAACATAAACTTAACACAAATACATACTATTATGAGCAGTGAAGGACTATCTATTAAAGAGAAGGGGAAAGGTTACAGGAGATTATAAAGAAAGGTAGTAATCTTTGAGTGACTTTTTGAAAGAGGTTAAATTAGGGGCCTTACGTATAGAAATAGGTAGGGAATTCCATAGGCGGATAGCAGTTACGTTGAAGGAGTCATGATAGAAGGATGAATTGTGAGAAGGAGTAAGAAGGGCAAGGTTTTTGGAGGAACGAAGTAAGTGATTGTGGGTTAGGTGACGGAATTCAAATTTGTCTCGAAGATAAGATGGGGTCAACGGATTAAACAACACTGAGTACAGAGCAGAAAGTATGTGAGCATTCCGGCGAAGACGGATAGGGAGCCACTTGAGTTTATTACGAAAATCAGAAATATGGTCATATTTGCGATGACCAAATATGAACCTAATGCATAAATTTTGGAGGCGCTCAAGTTTATTAAGTTGCTCCTCAGTAAGGTTAAGATAACAAATATCAGCGTAGTCAAGAATTGGCATAAGAAGGGAGATAGCTAGATTAATTTTAGTGGAAATGGGAAGAAAATTTTTGAGCTTACGCAAACTGCTGAGTGCAAGAAATAGCTTCCTACTGACCTCGTTCAGTTGTGGTACCCAAGAGAGACTGGAGTCCATAATTATTCCCAGATTTTTAACTGTTTCAGAGTATGGAATATGGACTCCGTCAAGTGCGACACTAGGTAGGGTCAGCCAGTCAATTTTAGAGACCATTCTGGAACTGCCAATAATGATGAGTTGAGTTTTATTGGGATTAACTTTAAGTCCATATGCTTCGCACCATAAGGAAATGCGAGCGAGATCCGAATTCAACTTATTAATAGCTATTGGTAACTCCCCAAGTGACGCTTGCGTGTAAATCTGTAGATCGTCTGCATAAAGGTGGTAAGAAGACGTAATAACGGAACATATTGAGTTAATGAAAATGGCAAAGAGAAGTGGAGACAACACGCCACCTTGCGGTACGCCGGCAGACAAGTAAGACCAGGAAGAAAAAGCCTCTTGAACTTGTACACGTTGTCGGCGCCCATGCAAGTAACTGTGAAACCAATCAATAGCCGTCGGAGATACATTAAGAGAGCTCAAAACACCAAGCAGAAGATCGTAATCAACACAATTAAAGGCGTTGCTAAAATCAAGCAACGCCAATATTGTAAGCTGCTGGTTGTCCATGCCACATCGAATGTCGTCGGTGATTTTTAGAAGAGCAGTTGTTGTGCTATGCCCACGTCGGAATCCAGATTGGAAGGGACTCATAATATGGTTCGATTGGATAAAGGAAGTAAGTTGGATTTGGACAAGACGTTCTAAAATTTTGGACAGGAAAGGAAGAATAGATATTGGGCGGTAATCAGATGGGGAGGATGGTTTGGATTTTTTGGGCAGAGGGATGACTTGTGCATCTTTCCAGCTAATAGGAAATGAACCGGACGAGATGGAAAAATTAAGGATAGAAGTAATGACAGGTAAAAGGATATCAAGGAGAGGTAGGATCATGCTTCGACTAACGCAGTCTGTACCGACGGCATTCGAATGGATGGACAATATGCTACTCTTAACATCACGATCCGAAAATTGACTAAAGACAAAGCTAGAGTAATCAGGGGTGGGAATCGAAGAAAGCGATCTGAGTGTAGATGATTTTGTGCCAGCAGTAATGGGGCTCGACGAGGAAAAATGAGTATTAAGATTATTTAAATCAGAAACGGAAAAGGACATTGCTCTTTTGAGATTTTCCAACACCCCATTTACGCAGAAATTTCCAAATCCTACTGGGATCTTCGTTTTGAATATTTTCATGAAAATGGCGTCGTTGTTCATCCCTACACACCGTATTGCAGCGATTACGAGCACGATTATATTTTTCACGATTTTCATCACTTGGGTTGTTTTTAAATTTAGATTTCGTATTCAATTTTCTATTAATTAACTTTTTAACTTTCTCTGATAACCAAGGCGCAGGAGCATGTCGAACACGAATTCGCCGAACAGGAGCATGAATATCAAACAATTGAAAAAGTAAAGAATTAAAAATAGCTACCTGTTCGTCGAGTGTTTCAGCCTTGAAAATCACATCCCAATCTACTTTAAGAGCGTCTTGGCGTAATCTTTCAATATCCATTCCACTAAAATTACGTTGGAGTATATATCTTGACTTTGCTTTAGGTGGCTTAATCTTATAAGACAAAAATAATAGGTCGTGATAAGAAAAGGACTCGGCATTGCACTGACCATGTTTAGCAACGAAGTCAAGAGAGGAAACAAATATAACATCGAGTAGGGAAGGTGTACAGCCTGGAGAAAAATGAATGGCAGTAAGGGGAAGTAAATGCATGTTAGTAGCATCAATCAACGACCTAAGACGTGCTGCCCTAGCATCAGATTTTAGAAGACATGTGTTCAAATCTCCCATAACGATGGTATGATCTTAATTAGGAATCAAATCCTCAAGGGTATTTTCAAGAGATAAAAAATAATTTACGGAGACAGAATGACTATAAACAACCCCAAGGAGCAATTTGGTATGAGAGAAAAGAACTTCAATAAAAAGGTACTCAGCTTCGTTCATTGACACTGAATTGGAATGTTTTACAACAGAATAGGGAATATGAGAACGAAGGTAGATGGCAACACCGCCTCCGCCCCGTTCAGTGCGGTCATTGCGAATTAGATGGAACCCAGGTAAACCGTACATGGTAGTTTTACATCATTATTTTATATATTTGAGTAGCCGGTTTGTTTAAATTTCAATGACACTTAGGGTAGAAAGTGTTAAAATATCGATATTCGATATATCGATAATTTAAAATGACGCTGAAGAAAGTTGAAATAATTGTTTTTATTCAATAGATTACCTTCAAATAAATCGTTAAAAAAGAAGTGGCTAGAAATAATTGTTCCAGAAAACAAACCCTCGTCTTGTTGAAGTAGGTATTTTTTTGTAAAAAACAATTATAATTATTCCTCTGTTATCTTATCTGCCCAAAGCTTATCTTGAAGAATTCGCTAGTTAGCGATACGATCGCTTTTTGTGCCCAATTAATAAATATGCTATAATACTTTTATTTGTATTTTTGTAATTATGCTGTACATTATATAGCCTTAAACAAATAAATTAAAATTTGTGTACATAGACACATGTTTTTTATTTACATTTCGGTCCCATTTCACTAAGGGTTATTACACAATCATGGGTGATCAGAAGAAAATTGTCAGTCATATCACACAGCAGTACTATCTTCACCCTTAGCTTTTATTGAATAAACTCTAAAATTAAATTCATCGTAGTGCTACATATGACTTATTTATTTATGTAAGTATCTATCGCGATTTTTCTGGATTCAGTGGGTACATTCAGAATCAGCAAAAGTGGCATTGTTTAGGAGTAGGCGGACTGGTTAATGGAAGGATTGATTTTTAATATTGGATATAAAACTTAACATAACTTCAAGCCTGTATATACAATACAATACAATATACTTTATTGTGCACACAGAAAAAACAATTATACAATTTGGTACAGATTATTATTAACACAATGGGCGGTCTTATCGCTGTAGTAGCGATCTCTTCCAGACAACCTTGAGGCAGAGGACACAGACATTAAAAAATCGTTGGTAGAGGTGCAAAACTTATGTATTTAAAAGTCAAAAGCTTATATAAATAGTATTAAAGTTACAACTATATATATAGATATTTAATAATATACAATATATTATTATATAATATAGCACAATATACATACATATGAATAAATATATATATATAATATATATATATACATATAAGTCAAGTGAAAGGCATTGAGACTTATGTCATCCAAGCAATCTTAGATAATAGAGGAGCCATTAATTACTGTGTCAGATAGTATTCTTTTACTTTGTTTTTAAAGGATAGAAGAGACTTAGAGCGGCGGATAGGTAGAGGGAGATTATTCCACAAGTGAACAGAGTACACCGTAAATGATTTTTGATAAAAGATAGTAGAGCTAAATGGTGTGCTAAGGAACAAGTTTTCAGAAGAGCGAAGATTTAAGTCGTGTGTATCGCACCGGAATTTAAACCGCTCCTTTAAATAAGACGGAGATGTTGGATTGAAAAGAACGCAGTAGAGAGCAGAAAGTATATGAGCATCCCGGCGAAGGCGGATAGGGAGCCACTTGAGCATAGAACGAAACTCTGAGACATGGTCATATTTGCGTAGTCCAAATATAAACCTTATGCAAATATTTTGAAGTCGCTCAAGTTTATTCAGTTGCTCCACTGTTAGGTCAAGATAGCAAATATCAGCATAGTCAAGGATTGGCCAGAGGAGAGATTGAACGAGCTGTATCTTTGTGGAAATAGGAAGAAGATACTGAAGCCTGCGAAGTGATCGAAGTGCTGCAAAAAGTTTCCTGCTCACGTTGTTAATTTGCGGAGTCCATGATAAATTTCGATCCATTACAATGCCTAAGTTCCTAACTGTGTTGCTGTAAGGAATGATGATCCCGTCAAAGAGAATCGGTGGCAGTATTGATAAGTCAATGCGAGCGCTTAACCTTTGACTACCTATCACAATGACTTGCGTTTTTGTTGGATTAACAGTCAGTCCAAAGGTCTTGCTCCAATTTAAAATGATGTCCAAGGTGTTATTAATATTAGCTATTGCTGTAGGCAAATTGTCCAAATGTGACTGGGTATACAGGGTGTCCCGTAAGTAGTGGACCAAAGGGATGTGGGTGATAGGGGGGGTCTCGGTCTATGTCAAACACAAAATTTTATTGGCCTAGGCCTTATAGTTTTGAAGTTATGAAATTTTTAAGGATTTTTTATAAAACTTGGCACCTTGAATACTAATAGTATTGGAAATATTAGTTTTTTTTTACAATTTTAAGTTTGTTTTATTTAATACAGACAGTAAAACATATTTGCTGGTTATTTTAAAAGTTTTCCAGTTCAAATCATTAGTAGGATAAGAATTAATCATGTCTTAATTTCTTAATTTTGGCAAAATTTTAATTACACAAAATGCAACATGATCTTTGATACATCGTGGTGTAAAAAAAATGTATGGACACCTGGTGAACCTTTATTTTAAAAACAAGTACAGCTTTTATCAATTCCAAAAAGGTATAAATATGTTGGTTAATATCGACTAAACTTATCATAAATAAAAATACATTTGTGAAAAACAAATCCATTTATTTACATAAAATGCTCAAAATGTCTTCCCCTAGCTCTTATGCATAATCTACATCGTCTTATAAATTTCTTTTCAATTTTCTTAAATCTAGCATAATATTTTTAACTATTTCGACCACTCCGTTTAATTTTTCTCTCAGTTCTCTTTCATTGTTGATAGTCTTCTCATAGACCGCCTCCTTAAAATAGCCCCATAAAAATAATCTATTGGATTGAGATCAGGTGATCGTGGAGGCCATGCCATTGTACCTCCACGTCCAGTCCATCGATTTGGATAAGTTTCATAAAAATTAATCACTCCCCGTGAGTAGTGGGCGGGTGCACCATCGTGTTGCAGCCACATCGTCTCGCGTACATCTTGTGGTACATCTACCAATAAACTATATTAAGATTATATCTTAAAAAATGTAAATAAAACGATCAATGTCCAACTCACAAGCACAAGCAAGGTTTCAAAAACGTCTTTTACTTAGTAAAAGAAATGAAATAAAAACACGTGTGAAGAGCCGAACTATGAATGAGTAAAACTCGAGAGTCCTGCGAGAGTATTGAAGTAAAAACAGGAGAGGGGGCGGAAGACGTCAACCAATAGCGGCTGAGTATAAAAAACTAGCGACCCGACCAGGAATGAAACAGCGATATGGTTTTCAGAAAGTTGCATTGTTCGTAAACATTTCTGGAAACTTGGGTAAAGTCATTAACGTTGTATTTTTTTATAACTATTACTTAATTAGCTGTATTATTGTTATACGTTTTTAAACTCAGTATGGCCTACAGATGTTTTTAAAATAAAGTTCCACCAGGTGTCCATACATTTTTTTTACACCACGATGTATCAAAGATCATGTTGCATTTTGTGTAATTAAAATTTTGCCAAAATTAATAAATTAAGACATGATTAATTCTTATCCTACTAATGGTTTGAACTGGAAAACTTTTAAAATAACCAGCAAATATGTTTTACTGTCTGTATTAAATAAAACAAACTTAAAATTGTAAAAAAAAACTAATATTTCCAATACTATTAGTATTCAAGGTGCCAAGTTTTATAAAAAATCCTTAAAAATTTCATAACTTCAAAACTATAAGGCCTAGACCAATAAAATTTTGTGTTTGACGTAGACCGAGACCCCCCCTATCACCCACATCCCCTTGGTCCACTACTTACGGGACACCCTGTATACTTGCAAGTCGTCTGCATATAAGTGGTAGGGAGAAGAAATGTAGGAGCTAATCGAATTGATGAAGATTGCAAAGAGAAGCGGAGACAAAACACCACCTTGCGGTACACCGGCACTCGTGTCAGCCCAAGAGGAGAAACAATCGTTAAGCTTAATACGTTGCCGGCGACCATGCAGGTAACTGCGAAACCACTCTAATGCAGTAGGAGATACGTTAATAGTGCTTAGTAAGCCTAAAAGTATATCAAAATCAACAGTGTTGAACGCGTCGCTGAAATCGAGTAGCGCCAGCACTGTGACTTGCTGTCTATCCATACCCAAACGGATGTCGTCAGTAATCTTCAGTAGTAATGGCAATTAATGCTATTTTTCATTCATTTCATTAGCATGCTAATTTTCATGTCTTAGCATGCTACGTGCTATTGCTATGCTATTTGCTAAAATCATTTTTAATTTGATTATGAATAGCTGTGATTTGTGAAATGCTAATGTTTTTTCATTACTAGGACAACATATCAATATTTTTTTTATATAATTTAAGTAGCTTTCCGTTATCAAAGTGGATACCTACTCTATAAGCCATTTTTGGATAATTTGGAATATATTTATTTACACGTTAAAATCAAATCTTATATTAATTGACTACAAATTACACTATATTTACACTTTTTTATTAAGTAGTTACAGTTACAGTAAAAACTAAAAAGAGAAATTGCATTGGCGCGAATGCGTTTTATTTTTTCACTCACTCCTATTCATTCGTGAACTGTCGGGTCGCGCTGACTCAAATTAATTCGATGCGAATGCGAATGACATTAGCATTAGCAGATAGCAGTAGCCCCGTGCTAATAGCACGCAGCAGTCGCACACGACAGTTAGCGCCGCGGTGCGAATTAGCGCGGTCGTGTGTTTTTCGCATGATAGCACCAGGACACGAATGCAGACGATTGCTATGATCGATGCTATAATTAGCAATAATTTATTTTAGCAACTACAATTAATTTAATGATTGCTAATGGACCTTTAGCAATTAATTATTATTGCTAATGCTAATTATTCCAATACTAATCTTCAGCAATGCAGTAGCCGTACTATGATCAGGACGGAAACCAGACTGGAAAGGATTGAGGAGGTTGTTACGGGAGAGAAAAGAATAAAGTTGTTGGTGGACCAAACGCTCAAGGACTTTGGATAGGAAAGGTAATATAGATATAGGGCGGAAGTCTGAGAAGGATGAAGGTTTGGATTTCTTTGGAATGGGGATAACCTGTGCATCTTTCCAGACACTAGGATAAGAACACGTTAGGATGGAGTGGTTCAATATTTTTGCAATAACAGGAGCGATATGGTCAATAAGGGGATTGATCATCTTACGGCTAATACAATCCTCGCCGACCGAATCCGAATGAATGGACATATACCTAGTTATATACAATACAGCCAAATAGAGATATAAGTATTTTACTTCCGATGGTTAAACTTCGGTTATGGAACTCTATTTTGATAATTTTACATTATGCATATAATAAATAAAGGCCTTAACTACCTAAATTTCCTAACTGGAACAAGACAAATAGTTTGGCGGCTGTGTTAAGCAAGAGGGTGATACCTAATTAACTGGCAGAGTTTAAAACACTATCGCTGAGATCGTCTAAAAAGGGGGATCAGTCGTTGTGTCCTCGTTTGTTGTTCAGCAGATCATCATGATAGCTGGTTTTTACAAAATATTTTTGGTTGACATAACATGACAAGTTCATCGCAGTAGGTATCAAAATTAATATTAATATCGCTGAGAAGACGAACGACATGTATTATTGCTGTTATATCGTTAGTCATTAAACTAAATATCGATAGTGTTTCCGTCCACGTAGTGCGCACAACACTAGTAGAATCGGCCATATTTTATTCACTAAAATTTTGACAGGCATTGTCAGGCTCGCTATTTTTGCTTTAGTATCTAATCCATAGTCCCTATAGATCAATGGGAAAATGACATAGAGATAGGAATATACTTAGATAGAGACGCCCTAATCCTTAACCTCATATAAAATTAGCTGGTTGGTGTGTAGCAGGCCGGCCATTTTTTATTCACCCTTACAAATGACATCTTATGTCAAACAAAATGGTTAATAAACCCAAAACTATAAAATATATTAAAATAGGCATTGATAGGAGGTGTTGTGGTGTCTTTTAAGCAAAACAAAAACATTAAAACACAATGAGGTGTGGTATACTACAATGCGGAGCCAGGAAAAATAAATTACACCCAAAATTAACAAGTTATAGTAGGTAGGTAAGTACCTATCAGTTTTCGTTGTTTGTTGAATATCTGAATGATATTGATATATTATGTTTTTGCTGCATGAAGATCTGTGCGAGGATTATGTAGGCCTGTTAATGTTTTGTTGGGTTTTACATCATTATTTTATATATTTGAGTAGCCGGTTTGTTTACATTTCAATGACACTTAGGGTAGAAAGTGTTAAAATATCGATATTCGATATATCGATAATTTAAAATGACGCTGAAGAAAGTTGAAATAATTGTTTTTATTCAATAGATTACCTTCAAATAAATCGTTAAAAAAGAAGTGGCTAGAAATAATTGTTCCAGAAAACATAAACCCTCGTCTTGTTGAAGTCTTTTTTTGTAAAAAGCAATTATAATTATTCCTCTGTTATCTTATCTGCCCAAAGCTTATCTTGAAGAATTCGCTAGTTAGCGATACGATCGCTTTTTGTGCCCAATTAATAAATATGCTATAATACTTTTATTTGTATTTTTGTAATTATGCTGTACATTATATAGCCTTAAACAAATAAATTAAAATTTGTGTACATAGACACATGTTTTTTATTTACATTTCGGTCCCATTTCCACAATATTAATGCACTAAGGGTTATTACACAATCATGGGTGATCAGAAGAAAATTGTCAGTCATATCACACAGCAGTACTATCTTCACCCTTAGCTTTTATTGAATAAACTCTAAAATTAAATTTTATTCATCGTAGTGCTACATATGACTTATTTAATTATGTAAGTATCTATCGCGATTTTTATGGATTCAGCGGGTACATTCAGAATCAGCAAAAGTGGCATTGTTTAGGAGTAGGCGGACTGGTTAATGGAAGGATTGATTTTTAATATTGGATATAAAACTTAACTTAACTTCAAGCCTGTATATACCTAGTTATATGTATACAATACAGCCAAATAGAGATATAAGTATTTTATTGTCGATGGTTAAACTTCGGTTATGGAACTCTATTTTGATAATTTTACATTATGCATATAATAAATAAAGGCCTTAACTACCTAAATTTCCTAACTGGAACAAGACAAATAGTTTGGCGGCTGTGTTAAGCAAGAGGGTGGTACCTAATTAACTGGCAGAGTTTAAAACACTATCGCTGAGATCGTCTAAAAAGGGGGATCAGTCGTTGTGTCCTCGTTTGTTGTTCAGCAGATCATCATGATAGCTGGTTTTCACAAAAAAATTTTGGTTGACATGACATGACAAGTTCATCGCAGTAGGTATCAAAATTAATATTAATATCGCTGAGAAGACGAACGACATGTATTATTGCTGTTATATCGTTAGTCATTAAACTAAATATCGATAGTGTTTCCGTCCACGTAGTGCGCACAACACTAGTAGAATCGGCCATACTTTATTCACTAAAATTTTGACAGGTATTGTCAGGCTCGCTATTTTTGCTTTAGTGTCTAATCCATAGTCCCTATAGATCAATGGAAAAAGAAATCATGTTGACTTGACATTCTTGACAATCAATTAACAGAGAAAATATGATAGTTTCTTTGTGGTTTGTTGACACTTTTTTTTATCTGCTTAAATATATTTCGACAAAATAAACACGCTTTCTCGCCTTAAAATAAAATAAAATATTAATTCTTTTTAGGGTTCCGTACCCAAAGGGTAAAACTGGACCCTATTACTGAGACTTCGCTGTCCGTCCGTCCGTCCGTCCGTCTGTCACCAGGCTGTATCTCATGAACCGTAATAGTTACACAGTTGAAATTTTCACAGATGATGTATTTCTGTTGCCGCTACAACAACAAATACTAAAAAACAGAATAAAATAAATATTTAAGTGGGTGCCCATACATTCGACGTAAGTTTAGTTACCATTCGGTCCAAGATTGGCGTTGGGCGTAATATGTGACTACAATAAAACAATTAAATATTTAAGTGAGGCTTTTATACAACAGACCACATTTTTTTGGCGTTTTATACATAATGGTACGGAACCCTTCGTACGCGAGTCCGACTCGCATTTGGCCGGTTTTTTATTTCCGGAAAAACGCTGTCAGAACTTGTCAGCCATTTCGATGACGTAATAATGGCAAATTGTACAGGTGCCACAAACTTATCTGACCCGGTGGCCAAAATTGGAACTAATGCAAATGTTATACTGTTGTCAGAAAAATACCAAGACAGTAGCGCCACCCTTACTGGGTTAAATAAGTTTGTGGCACTGTAGGTATGTAAGACCGGCATTCATTTCCTCTACCTCGTCTGTGTTCATTCAAGTTGATAAGCACGAAACTGAACTGACAGTTTGATTCTTGGAGGAATTTATAGGTTTGCCTTCATGACGTCACACCAATACCTCTCGTGTTTTAGGTCACGTGACATACCGATTAAAAATTTCGAATTTTAATATTGTTTATTAAAATAATTATGTGCTTTTATGACTCAAAATCTGAATATCCTACTTCCTACTAATATTATAAATGCGAAAGTTTGTAAGGATGTATGTGAGTGAGTGAGTGAGTGAGTTAATGTGTGTGGGTGTTTGTTGCTCTTTCACGCAAAAACTACTGAACAGATTTTCATGAAACTTTGCAGTAATGTAGCTTAGACATCGGAATAACATAATTTGTTAAAAGGAGAACTGCCATGGCCCATAGAAAATTTACCCAGGCCCGACAGTAATGGAAAGTACCTCAGTTTTTTTGTTATATTACATAGAACAAAAATATAGTAACAGTATTTTAAATAACAGTGGCTAACAGCTATTTTTAGTTAAGTGACTTTACTCAGGTGAAATATTTGAAAACCATTAATTTTTCACCTAATAGCAATTGTACTCATTTAGAATGACCCAAAGTTAATAAAAATAGGAAATATAGACAGTCACCAAACTTTTATCTCCACTACATCAATCAATATTATATTCCACTATCAAGCTCCCAGATTTTTAATGGTAGGTACCTTTATTCTTTACCTTCGAAGATTTACCCATTGGATTCCAGCGAAGCGTACGTACTATGGGTTTCATGACATGAATTCATGTCGTTGGAGTTTAATGAAATAATAGTTTACCTGTCTAACAATAATTATAGTAACTAAGGTAATAAACAGTATGGGCATATAGTCCCAATTAGCCCGAGCGACGGTGTACGTGTACGTAGGTGTACCAAAGGGATACGAGTCAAGCAAAAGCGGGCGCGGTCACTAGTCTGATGGGTGACCGCTAGTGGAATAAACCTTAACTCGATTGAATTGATTGATATATAACTTACTTGAAGTTTAAAAATATAATTATAAAATAAAAGCAAACTAAAATCTGACGACGCGTTTTAGCTCCACGACGTGCGCCGTAGCGCATAGCGCGCGACTGACACGGAAAAATTCCCCATCATGAGTTCTTACCGTAATAGTTACGTAGATATTATTATTTACTAGAACTTTAGAATTTAGGTCATCTGGATAATCCAATTTTATTTTACAAGTTTTTTGTGCAAATAAATATCAAACATTTCTTTTTAGTATGAAAAAATTCAAAAGTTTAAAGTGAAATATTTTGTTGTTAGCCACTTATTTCGAATATAACAATAATATATATCTGTTATACTTAACATAACAAAAAAACTGGGATATGTTTCTTTCATGTCGGGTCTGGGTCAAAAATGGCAGTTCTCCTTTATAGAGATTTTTGAAGGGACTGGTTTCCCGAAGCGAAGCGAGGGCGGATTTACTAGTTAAAGTCTATTTCTACCAATGATTTCTACATAAATTTTTATTTTTATCAAATTTCATAGTTTATTTTTCATTACGGAAAGTACCCTATTTGCAGAGCGGTATTATAACTGAGCTAGCGTGCTAAAATCGCATAGTGTAAAGGCAGTTAGACAGTAACTAGTGCTCTACCTAGTAGTACTACTAGTGTTCTACCATATCGTTCTGTCTCGCTCTATCTTTAGTGCACTAAATTCGTCGCTAAAACTCTTTGATGTGTCGAAAAAACCGAAACTCGATTTAGCGCAGTGCACTAAATAACGCGTTAAGGTGGAGCCGAAGAGTTACATAGGTACTATCCTTATCTGTGTTGCTACTTTTTTGCAAATCATTAATAGTGATGTGCCACGACCGTAACTTTACGTAATTTACAATCTATAGTAGGGCCATTTTAATCATAGAGATATTACACTAGAGGGCAGAAGCCAGGCTTCAGAGCGTGCCTCGGATAAAAAGAGACAAAATCTTTAGTAATCACCTTTCTCTTTCTGGCGAGGCTTCAGAACGTACCTAGGATAAAAAGAGACGAAATCCACCCACCACCACGGGTAGGTAATATGTCTATGATTTTAATAGGTAGGCCACATTTGACAACTGTTTGTCTTTGCTTCATAGTGAGTGTTACCCATAGAGATATTACACTAGAGTGGGTGAGCCATACGGCTGCCCATACATTGCAATCGCCCCCGGTTAGAAAGCGAAACAACGATAACGGTAATTACCTATCTCTCTCCGATCCCGATGAGCCAGAAAGAGAAAGGTGATTACTAAAGATTTCGTCTCTTTTTATCCTAGGTACGCTCTGAAGCCTCGCCAGAAAGAGAAAGGTGATTACTAAAGATTTCGTCTCTTTTTATCCGAGGTACACTCTAAAGCCTGGCTTCTGCCCTCTAGTGTAATATCTCTATGGTGTTACCTGCTGAAAAACATCGATTAAATTTAATTAATCGACAAGGACTTCAAACATCTGTAAATCGAATGCGATTGTGATAAAAAGTATTAATAAGCGCACAGTTCGCATAACGACTAAAAAAACGACAAAATAATGCGTCAAATAATGGCGCGATATGAAATCATGACTTTTTTTGTAACAATTCACGTTTCTGGATACTGGCGTTTGAGCCAGATGTACCTATAATATGTAAATGAATAATTACATATTTTTGGCCTTAAAATGTAACAAAATTAATTTTGTTCGTATTAAAATATATTTTATTTTATAATGATGAAAAACTTTTTGCCGATTCGTTCGACTTCTCGAATTCAACTTATCTACTGATCTGTTTCTTTTGGTACCATCCCTAATGTTTAAAAAGAAAAAGAGTTCACTGACGTTACTTTGTAACGACGTCAATTCTTTACTTTTTAGTGTAAAAAGTTTAACAATAACAAATAGAGAATATTAATAGTACATTATGATACAAGTGTGCGAAGTTGGTCATTACAGTCGAGGCGGTATTGAGCCCGAGCCGCAAGGCGAGGGCTGTAATAGAGCCAAGACTGTAATGAACAAAGCACACGCGTATCATACGACGTTTTTCAACACACTTGCGAGGAAAAAAACAATTAGGTATCGACATTTTTCAGTCACAAATCAGCAAATTATAAACGAACAAATGTTTGCACAAAATGGCGCGGTTTATTCTTTCGCGCGCCGTATCTTTGGTTGAATAACTATGCGCGCGCAGGTTAAGTCCAGAGGCACCGAACATTCAGTCACAATATATTAAACTAAATAATTATGTATTTCTAATAAGAATTTACGGTAATTAATGATTTAAAATATTGTATTTTTTAAATGCTTTAATAGATAATTATAGTAGAAACGCGCTAGGTATGCGTTCCTGACACATGTCAATTCGTCATGACTAGTGATGTATAATAAAGAGGCTTTGGGCAAAACGTCACACTCGGAAAACGTCCCATGGGACGTTTCGCCCCCGTCATTTTTTGACTGGGTCGATTGGTCCCAGAAATCCAAAATGAAATTATATAGTCGGCAGAAAAATCTACATACGTGTGTGAGATATTTTCACTATAAATATTAAGGTTAGCTTCTATTTGATAATAAAAAGAAATTGAAATACAGTACTTAATATAAATTATTTTTAAATAATTATACAATGACTAATACAAATGTCATAAATTCTAATTAAAAACAGATATTATCTTTATGTAAAAATGATGATACAAGCCTTAAATCTTTATTTTTTATTTAATATTCGTTAATAATACAAAAATTGTTACCTGGCACCATGACTTAAACTACCTGTGATTAAAGCGAATGCCATAATTAACACAGGCAATCTAAGGAAATGAACATAATATCTTTAAAATCCTTTTTTTAACATATAATTTGTGTATTCAAGTAGATTGGCAATACTTGAACACCTTTTAAATATGACGTAATAAATGATTTTGGTCATTTTTATGCTTACAAACACATTAATACATAGTACCACTTTAGCTTCAAATTAACATCCCTCGACACTAAAATGCCAATAACTTGTAAATTTCCTCTTAAAGTAGTCAGTGTTTTATGGTTTTAAAATCTCCATTTACCAAGCAACATTTTGAAATTATTTGCACTATTAGTTAACTGGATATTTTTTCCACCAGCCACCGTCAAACTTGAATCATAGAAACAATCGAAAACATAAAAAGTCCTAAATAGACACGAATTTCTAGGAATCACGTAATAATTTGAACTCAGTCATAGCTTGGGATTGTAGACCAACTATCTGAGAGTACGTGAAAAAAAAAAATTAAAACATGTGCTCATTTGTGTAGCCAGCAAGTAAAAGTAGGGTAAGAGAGCTTGATTTCTGAAAAATCAAACAAAGGTCAAAATCTCGAAAACGGTGACACTTTTACTAAAACGATTTTTTGACATCTGGTAGGTCTCTCTCCAAGCTATCGACCATTTCAGTTTGTCGTACAACTTACGGGTCATTCTGTATATATTATACACACAATACATATAAGTTTAGTACAGAGCATTGAGCATTAAGTTATCCAAGCAATCTTTGATCTTGAGGAAATATAATTATTCTATGTTGTGATTTTTTTTTAAATCAAATGTTGATATAATATGTATACGGTAAATAAAATAAATACTATAATTATATACATTATATGTCTATATTAAGTAATAATAGATATTTTTTCTATTCAAGAATATTCTGTTTAATTTTATACTATGTATTTAGTTGTTTTCTTGCAGACTGTACAATATTTTGCAGCGAACAATAGAATTTCTGCATATACTTATAAGTGGTCCGTTTAGCCCAAAGAAAAAAATTAAATTAAATCAAAGAACAAAAACGTCCCGTGGGACGTTTTCCGAGTGGGACGTTTTGCCCAAAGCCTCATTATGTCACATCACTACAAAAACAAAAAGTTGATATGACATGGATATAACCTTGAACGAGCGCCGTTTGACGTGGTTTTCTTTTAAAAGGTATTGTTTTTATATTTGTTAGTAATACTTTTAGCCCAAGATTAATACAACTATTGTAAGTTGGCATAATTATTCGATTTAATGTTTGATTTTAATGTTATCACTCGTTAATAAGGCAATTAAAAGATATTAAAAAATTGACAATTAATTGTACGCCAGTTCAAAGTTACATCGCCCAGTCGAATGACAGACTTCAGGAACGCATACCTAGCGCGTTTCTACTATAGATGAAGTATAATCTTATCTTATCAGATTTTGACTAAGTACAACAAGTTCATTTATTTACAAAATAACAAATCTTTTGGTAACAACCTCTTTACGGATATTAAAAAAAAAGTGGAATAAGAAAAACACTAGTGCGGCAATGAAAAGTAAAACGCACTAGTGTGTAATAAACCGCATTCCGGGCGTAAGACTAAAGAAAAAATATCAACTTTACGAGCAAGTGTGTTGAAAAACAATATCCAATAGTTGTGCCAATAGAGAATATTAAATAATATGGGGTGCCTCCCTTTCAAGGTTACTTTGTAAAATTTTGTCGAACTGTCAAATGTGACCTATTAAATTAAAATGGCCCTTCTTTAGTATCGTTTTTCAATAATAATTACAAAAACGTGTCTAATATTTTACATTGTGGCGACAACCGTAATGTATTGTTATTGTTGTTAAATGTATGTTATTATAGTCCGTTTTTTTTCGCTACGGACTAAATTGACACATGCAAATGTCAATTTTCGATACCAGCTACCAGCCATGATACCAGCTTTTTAATAGTAGTGTTGTTCTACGATACCGGTTTTATGAATCGTAACGTTTTACTTTTATCCGATAATTTTATTCTTATTTGATAATAGAGTTAATAGACGAATCTTTTACAAATCATGGTAACTATGGAGTATCACAGATAGAAAATATATTTATTAATTTTAATTACGTATTACACTAAGTAAATACGACAATTATTGATTTGTTGTTGAAGAATACACAATAACAAGGTTAAAGTACTGTGACAGCCCTGGCGTATCTGCCTCGCTAAACAATAAACAATAGAGGCCATAAACATGTCGCGCAAACAATAGAAACAATAGGAGCGCGGCAATCTCGAAACTACGCGCACGACGCTTCGCCTTACGGCAATAGTCATAAGGGCGAACGTCGGTTGCAAGGAACATACTAGAATTTTATACGAATCGGGTCCGTCCGGAATTAGCGGGAAAGTTCTGGATTGTTTTACTGCAATCTGCAGACAGCGACAGGCCAGCCAGTGACCGTCCTAGGAGTTACGGAAGCAAGACTGAAACTCGGAAGTGACATTTACACGCAGTCTGTTTTAGTAGCGAATATAACTGACGACTGCATTATCGGACTGGACTTTCTACGGACACATCGCTGTATAGTTGATATAGCCAGAGGAGTGTTAAGCTTCAAGGATCAAGAAGTCTTCTTAGACGGTTCATGTTCAGGAGCAGTGTACTGTTTGAGGACAGTGAAGCTAGCGCCCAGATCGGAAACCTTGGTCAAGGTTAGGTTTCCCGAAAAGATACAGATGGATCGATGTGTCGTAGTGGAAGACTATGGAGATCACCCCAGTTGGATCACGGCAAGGACACTGCTCATGACCAAACGTGACGCCAAGTTAAAGGTCATCAATCTTAGCAGCACGCCGATACATCTCGCAAAGAATACCGTTATTGGCCGATGTGAAGCCGTGGACAGTTTGAGGAAGGTCCAAGAATACTCGGACAAACCTGGATCAACGGATCACATGAAACCTTTGCTGGAGGCGACCAGGAGGAATTTGAGCTCTGAGGAATATACTCAGGCAGCAAAGTTGTTGACGGACTACAAAGACATCTTTACCAGAGGAGATAGCGACCTTGGAAGAACAAATCTTGTCACTCACCCAATAGATACCGGCAATACTTCACCGATCAAGCAAAGACCGAGACGAGTACCATTGGCAAAGGAACACGAAGTTGCAGAAATGATCGAGGACATGGTGCGCAGCAAGGTGATCGAGCCGTCAACTAGCCCTTGGTGTTCACCTGTGGTACTCGTGAAGAAGAAGGATGGCAGTACTAGATTCTGTGTTGACTACAGGATGCTTAACACCGTTACCAAGAAGGACAGCTACCCTCTGCCCCGGATTGACGACACGTTGGATATGCTTGGTGGCATGAAGTGGTTTTCGACGGTCGACCTGAAGAGTGGTTACTGGCAGGTAGAAGTACGGCCAGAAGACAAGGAGAAGACTGCCTTTACCACCGGAACCGGAAATGGCTTCTGGTAGTTTCGCGTAATGCCTTTTGGGCTATGTAACGCTCCTGCCACTTTTGAGCGTCTCATGGAGCGAGTGTTAGTTGGACTTTTGGGGGACGCTTGTCTGGTTTACCTCGATGACGTCATAGTCATGGGACGAAGCTTTGTGGAACACAAGCGAAACCTAGAGAAGGTATTCAGACGATTCCGTGAGTCCAACCTAAAGCTCAATCCGAAGAAATGTGACTTCTTCAAGAAGGAAGTATCATTCTTGGGACACATCATATCGGACGAAGGTGTTCGCACTGATCCAGATAAGATAAGAGCTGTTCAAGAATGGCCGACCCCAAAGAACAAGACCGATGTAAGAGCGTTCTTGGGACTATGCGCCTATTACCGTCGGTTTGTGAAGAACTTCTCCGAGATAGCCAAGCCGTTACATCGTCTCACGGAGGACAAGAGAATCTTCAGTTGGGATTCCGATTGCGAAGATGCGTTTGTTCGCTTAAAGGAACGTCTGTGCTCGGCTCCGATTCTTGGCTACCCCAGAAGAGAAGGGAGATTCACAGTAGACACGGACGCTAGCAATACTGGCATCGGAGGGGTGTTATCGCAAGAACAGGACGGCCAGCAGGTAGTCATTGCGTACTTTAGCAAGACTCTTTCGAAACCGGAAAGGAATTATTGTGTGACTCGGCGAGAATTACTGGCTGTGGTGAAGACCCTTCAGCACTTCAACAAGTATTTGCTGGGACGCGAGTTCACAATAAGGACGGACCACGCCGCTCTGAGATGGCTTCTGCAATTCAAGAACCCGGAAGGCCAGGTTGCAAGGTGGATCGAACAGCTTCAAGAGTTCAACTTCGTAATAGAGCATCGTAACGGAAGAGCTCATTCGAATGCCGACGCCCTGTCACGACGCCCATGCTCCGACGAATGTCGACATTGCATCAAGCATGAGGCTAAAGAAGAGGTCAGGGTGATAAGGATGCAGGATCTAGACGAGTCTTGGGGAACGGAGCAAGTAAGCCAAGCTCAGAAGGAAGACAAGGACCTCAGCCTGATCATGGAATGGAAAGCCAAAGGACAGAGGCCCCTGTGGAGTGATGTGTCAGCCTCGAGCGCAACGACTAAGGCATACTGGGCTCAGTGGGACAGCCTTATATTGGAGAATGGCGTGCTTTACCGGAGCTGGGAATCACTCAACGGAAAGGAAAAAACCCTGCAAATGGTTATTCCCAGGAGTAAAGTGGCTGATTTGCTGAAGCTCGTACACGATGGCACTTCTGGTGGGCACCTCGGCATCAAGAAGACCCTCGTAAAGATACGAGAACGCTTTTATTGGGTGCGGTGTCGAGAGGACGTTGAAGATTGGTGCAGAAAATGTACAGTGTGCGCTTCAGTGAAAGGGCCCCGCACTAGATCCAAAGGGAAACTACAGCTGTATAACGTCGGAGCCCCTTGGGAAAGAATCGCCATAGACGTTGCTGGGCCATTCCCTCAGTCTGAAGACGGGAATAGATTCATCATCGTGGTTCAAGACTACTTCAGCAAATGGCCGGAAGCGTTTGCAACTCCGAACCAAGAGGCGAAGACCGTGGCCAAGAAACTTGTCGAGGAGGTAGTATGCCGCTTTGGTGTACCATTGGAGTTACACAGCGACCAAGGCAGGAACTTCGAGTCGACGTTATTCCAGGAGATGTGTGAACTTTTGGGAATAAATAAGACACGTACCACACCGGCGCATCCTCAATCTGACGGCATGGTGGAGAGATTCAACCAAACGTTGGAAAATCACTTGGCCAAGGTCGTCGAGGAACATCAGCGAGACTGGGATCGGTACATTCCTCTGTTCCTGATGTCATATCGGTCTGCCATACACGAGTCCACGGGATTTACACCCGCTAAAGTAAACTTCGGAAGAGAAATGCGTCTGCCGTTGGATTTGCTTACTGGAACACCGCCAGATGCCCCGAAACCAACCGTTGAATACATCGCGGACTTACGGAAACAATTGGACGAGACACATGACCTTGTAAGGGAGCAATGTTTGAAGACCAGCGAAAAGATGAAAACCCGGTACGATCGCGATGCTCGGAAACATGGTTTCAAGGAGGGAGATTCTGTATGGTTGCACAATCCACTGCGGAAGAAAGGGAAGTCTCCGAAGCTACAAGCACGATGGGAAGGCCCTTACACAGTTGTCACGAGAATTAATGACGTGACCTACCGAATCAGACAGGGGGACAGAAGAAAGCCGAAGATCGTGCACGTGGACAGATTGGCACCATTTCATGGATCGAATAATGCTCGGGACGAGCATGACTAAGAGGGGGGCAATGTGACAGCCCTGGCGTATCTGCCTCGCTAAACAATAAACAATAGAGGCCATAAACATGTCGCGCAAACAATAGAAACAATAGGAGCGCGGCAATCTCCAAACTACGCGCACGACGCTTCGCCTTACGGCAATAGTCATAAGGGCGAACGTCGGTTGCAAGGAACATACTAGAATTTTATACGAATCGGGTCCGTCCGGAATTAGCGGGAAAGTTCTGGATTGGCGTGAATGGTGCGTGAGTGGTATAAAAAGGGGCGATCCGTCAACCGCGGACATTCTAGTTTCGGAAGCGAAACCAGGAAGATACCAGCGATACCTACGAGCGATACCAGTGAGAAGTGAAGTGATTTCTACGAGCGATACAGTGTTCGACGAGTGTGTTTACTAGTACCTACGTGCAGAGTGTTTTAGTGTGTACTGTGTACGTCGTGTAATTTGTGTATCTACGAGTACAATAAAAGTCTTTGTGGTACATTTTGGCATTTTCTCGAACCCAGTACTCCTGACACGTAACAGTACATTATATAGGTATGCCTATGGGTCATTTTATTTTAAAGACACAATACATGTTTTATTATTACCGAAAAACGATACTAGATTGTAAATTACGTAAAGTTACGGTAGAGGTACATCACTATTAAGGATTCGAAAAAAGTCAGTCTGTAGTGAAATAAGTTATTTAAATCAATAATAATTTTTTTTATCTGTGATGAGTCCATATTCACCACGACTTAAAGATTCGTCTATTGTCAAATAATAATAAAATTATGTGGTAAGAGTTAAATGTTACGATTCATGAAACCGATATCGTAGCACAACAAAATTTGGCATTTGCAATTGTTAATTTCATAGGTCAATTTAGTCCGTAGCGAAAAAAAACGGACCATAGTTGTGAAATAATATACCTATTGCTTTCCTTGATAATGAGTTTTCAGAAATATTCTGAATACTGGCAACATTATGTTTGGAAGTTGGGAAAGATGTTATAATGTTGTCTTTTTCTTTCAAGAGACAATTTTTAATGAAAAAATAAGACAGATATACATATCGCTGCTTTTCATGAATACTCGCACAAAACAAAATTTTGAAAATAACAGTTTATAACACAGCCAATTCCAAAATAGTGCTTATTTCATGCTCAGTAAGACTCACATTCATAACGGCAAAACCGGCATAATGGCGCGCAAAAATGTTGTTTTGTGATTGGTTGATTTATCACGCCATATTTGTGCAACAATCTATGTTCGCCAGTTGCTATTATTGTTTTCGCGAGAGCACATGAAACTTTCTAGAATATTATCATATTTCCAAATAATCGAGTGTTAAAAGTGTTAATTTAGGCAATATTTTCTACAATATTGATTTATTTTGAGTTGCTTGAATATTGAAGATAAAATTGTGTCTATTTTCGATCATAATATTTTTAATAAAAAGTGCTGCATTTCATGCTATTTTGATTTATGTTCCTATTCATGATAATATACTAAAACTCATTTTGTAACAAGTCGAATGACGTGCAGTTTTTAATTATTAATTATGGTACTTGATGACAAAAACCAAAATATTTCGATTTTGATTAAACTTTGATTAATGCCCTTTCAATGTATATATTTTATTTTTCTATTGATAAAATACATGAAAAGATAAGAGAATTAATATTTTGTTTAATTTTTAAATGGCTGCCCTGTAAAATGTGTGTTTTTTGGATTGTGTGGTTATTCGTGTAAACCAGCGATATCTCAATTACTAATTTTTGTAATAATTATAACCATAGATTTATTATATAACAAGATTGGTGATTGTATCACTTGGACGAAACCAAAAATGAAATGCACCAGTGCGTGTGACACACTTACATGTATATGTGTAGTGATGGGCTAAGCACTGCGAATATCGATACTGTGTATCCTTACTAATATTATAAGTGTGTTTGTTTGTTTGTGACTCTTTCACGTCGCAACATGGCTATTATATGGTATGGTTTATGTGTGTGGGGATAGTTAGGAGGGTGGAGAGTGACGTAGGCTACTTTTTACCGCGGAAAAACATCTCATTCCCATGGGAAGATCGATTTTTGTTAGTTGCTAGATATTTATTTCCGGAGTTGTTAATAGATGGCGTTAGTAAAATTCATTTGCAAGTTTTGAATCACGCTATCAAATAAATACTACATGTAATTTACTTAAGACATAGGCAAATGTTACAGGCTACTTTTTAGCAGAGATTCCTACGGGAGTGGGACCTACGTGGCTGTTACCTACGGGTACCGAAGCGAAGCGCGGGCGGTTCTCTAGTATTGAATATTTGTTTGTGGACATAAAAATACGAGTAATAATAAACTACGACGCATCTGGCATTATGTGTCGAAATTTATCGACATAAATCGGATTCTACGTCACAATATTTCTATTCCGCTATCTATTCCGCTCTTTTTCTGACCGTCCGACAGATACCTTACCCTTGAGCGGAAATAGGTAACTACGCACTAAAAACTACCAAAAATTTAGAATATATAGCTAATGAGGCAAAATATCTATGATATTCCTAACTTCTTAGTTAAGTTTTTATGTTACTTACCTAGATGGCGTTACAATTTGGCTTTTACCGCCAATTTGCAAAAAAAAAACAAATGTTACAGTAAGAATTTTTTATTTGACTATAAGTAGGTCCATCCATCCAGGTCTATTCACCATTTGTAGCCACTTACGACGCAAGTCCGTATTTTTTGGAAATCTGAAACATATTGTTTAATTAATCAAACAATATTATTTTTACAAGAATAATTATTTAAAGTGTATCCTTATGCTACGGTACCCTTAACTTACACAAGTGACATTTGAAAATGTTTTTAATTTTAATAAATATACGTCTTCATATATGACATACCATTGACTTTGACTGAGACGCATCGATACAATAATATCGATAGTGTCAAATCCCTACGAAAGTGTGTAAAATATTACAGAAATTCACGTATTTATTATTTCTTTGAATTGAATTCCGATTAGGGATGCAAGGTTGTTGTAATATCGATAAAAATATCGATAATTATATCGAGGCAATGAAATTATCGATAGTTGATAATATCGATATTTTGGTCGATCATATCGATAATATCGAATTTATTTAAATTTTAATAAAAAATATGAAGTTCATAGAGATTTTTTTTGTTTCATTAGTCCTTACGGACATGCAAAGGGGCTAAGCCCATACAGCCAGAGAAAATCTATACTATAATATTATAAAGCTGAAGAGTTTGTTTGTTTGTTTGGTTGAACGCGCTAATCTCAGGAACTACTGGTTCGAATTGAATTTTTTTTTTTGTGTTGAATAGACCTTTTATCGAGGAAGGCTATAGGCTATATAACATCACGCTGCAACAATTAGGAGCGAAGAAATAATGGAAAATGTGGAAAAAACGGGGAAAATTATTCATTCTCGAGGGCTTTCGTTGCATGCGTTGCGAAAACGATTCAAGATACCAAAAATATATGTATGAAAGAATTATTCCTCTTGAAATGATCTAAAAAAATGTCCATGACAGTATATGTCTATCTTTTAAGATTAACACATTAACACACTAGAACCGTTTTTATGGTAATCAAATTTGGTCGAACCCACTGCCATACCAAACTTGCCGCGTTTCCAAGTTTAATCTGAATTAATCTTGCTGTGATCCTTTGCTACTTTGCTATTATTTTGTCGTAATTTTGGTGATAGTTTATTATCTTCCCGAAATTCCTACGGGAGCGGGACCTACGCGGTTGATACTTACGGGTCCCGAAGCGAAGCGAGGGCGGTTCGCTAGTAGAGAAATAAAACAAGTAGAGGATGTTTTTTATTTGTTTATATTGTAAGAAAAGGCTAATGTTCGAAGCCCAAACAGCCTTATCTAAGGTCGTGAATTATCGATTTTTTTCTTCGGATATGATATCGATATTATCGTATCGTTATAACGCAAATATCGATAAAAATATCGATGTGTCCCCTTCGATATTATCGATTTTCCGATATATCGTTGCAACCCTAATTCCGATGCTTTCACAGGACTTATATGGTAAAATGCAAGGCTTTTCCCTATCCATTTGTATACAAAACTTATGTTGTAGTACTAAAATAAAGATTTAAAGAGCTAAATATTGAAATCGTACTTACACGTGAAACGCATACTTCTGTGGATTTTTACGTCTAGCGGAGTCACATCCAGGTACCGCACACGTAGCCATCACCATCACTGACTGCGACTACAAAGGACGTTACTCCACACAGAAATGTTAATTATTTTAAGTAATTTGAGGAGAATTTTTGACAACAGCCCGCTAAGCCCGCTATGATGTCAAAAAATGGTTTCGTCTATCTATCTTGCTCTGTCATACGTGTATCATATGTTTTTCTCTTTCGCATTTCCAATCTTTCTAAACGTCAGTGTAATGCTACATCTATGATTATACAAATCAATGAATGACAAGTTTGTGTCATAAATTAATAATGACAATTTTTCAGAAGGAAGGACAAGGACTACGGACAAAGAGTTGAAAGAGTACCTAATATAGGTACTATACGGAGTTACGTACAAGATTTAAATTATTTTTTGTTTAAAAACACATTTTTGTGATATATCTACTGAAAGTAGGAAATCGTTGATCGTGAACATAAATTGTTTTCTATCACAGCTAAGCAATGTCATTATTTTTGATTTAAAGTGTTGTTTTGTTACAAAATTTAACCATGAGCGATGAAAAGCAGCCACTTCTTACTGGCCCGAATATTCCGTTCGATAATGCTGAAGTGCAAACAGTGGAACTAGTGAGTAGTCCTGTAACAATACCGATTAAAGATGAAAAGGCACCGAAGGGAGAATATAATCCAGCTTCGGAAAGATGTTTGGAACACCCAACGTCGAATTTTGATACGCTTATTCACCTTTTGAAAGGCAATATTGGAACTGGTATTCTAGCAATGCCAGATGCTTTCAGAAATGCTGGTTTATTTTTTGGTACGTATGTTTGCTAATATTTTTTTTACACTTGTAACAATTTTATTCAAACGTAGTTTAATTATTGTTGGACGAAAAAATATTTTGTAATTTTATTATTGTCCACATTTAGGTGTTTTCGGAACGTTATTCATGGGAGCGATATGCACACATTGCATGCATATACTGGTGCAGTGTTCTCACGAGCTGTGTATTCGCAATCAAAGACCGGCAATGAGTTTTGCTGAAGTTGTTGAGGATGCTTTTGCTATGGGCCCCATTTCGCTAAGACCATATTCGAAAAAGATGAAGTAAGTTGTATAAATTCATAAATAATACTGATAATAATATAGGTTCATACTTGGGATATGTTACTTTTTGACTAAACACTAATCCCGCATTGTTGCATTAGGGCGCATTCATGTAGAACGCTGGTTACCGGCGCTGATCTGCCAGCGCTTATTGGTATAGTCTAAGATCCGAATCTAAATCGACATTCATCGGATTGATAAAAAAATCAAACACACTGATAGAAACTTTTTTGATAGTTAAAAATATTTGTTAATATTTAACAAATAATTTATTAGAGACCACTTTTTAGTGCTTAATAAATATTTCTTAGTATTTTAAAAGATTTAATAATATGTAATAAATGAATATCAGATTTATTAAACACAAATCATTTAAAATACTAAGAAATATTTGTTTAATACTAAAGAGTGGTATAAACTAATAGGTAGATATCTACTTATATTCTGTCCAGGATTTTTGTTGTCTACCCATTTTTAATATATTTTCTAATATACGAAATTTATTATAAAATTATTTTGATTCTCTTATCAACCCGATGAATGTCGATTTAGATTCGGATCATAGACTATACCGATAAGTGCTGACAGATAGGGACAGGGATGGGTAAATGGGAAAAACATATTTTATCATATCGATATTTTCCAAGTGTATCTGAAATTAAATTAAATGTATATGATATTTCGATATATCGATATTTCTTCGCAATATGCAATTATTATGCCCCTCTTACCGGGTCAAATTAGTTTGTGGCACTTTACCAACCAAACCAACAAGCAGTGTCATTGTCATAGACAAGTAGGTCATAGACTGTAATTTTTGTTTGTGTTTGAAGCAAAGAAACTAAACCCATATAGCCTACTGCATACCTACTCTTTTTCTAAATTTAAGAAATCGGATTGGTCAAATAGGTACATGATGCGATCCATGAGCAGACAGCAGAGCTTAAAATAAATAAATATTAAATCTGAAAAAAAAATCGATATTTTGATATATCGATATTTTTTACCCAAACGGACCAAACCTACTGGCAGATCGGCGCCGGTAACCAGCGTTCTTTTTGAATGCGCCCTTAAGAAGTAGTGCTATCATTAAATCCATATCACTATAAGGACAGCATTATATTATACTAGTTCAATGTTTCTTAACTTGTGTTCCAAAGTCACCCATAGTCCACGAGTATGTATATGGAGGTCTGGGTCTTATATATAGACATTTAAATAAATATATATATGCAGGCAAGTCATGTCATGGCTACGCTTACATAATACAAATTAATAGTGTAACTTATTGAAATTTCTATGAAAATGATATTTTTTTGCAGTAGGTACTACTCGTAAAATAAATTGTTTAAAATTTATTGAGGGGTCCTGAAAATTGTCTTTAATTTTTTAAGAAACTTTGCTCTAGTTGACTTTTTTCACTAATTAGCCCCTTGAAGTCTATTCCTCTAACTCCAAAATATTCCATGTAAAAATATTTTTTGTTGTAAAATGACTTAAATAAGCATAAACACCCTTGCATAAACACCAAAATCACACCAGACATAAAAACAACAAAATCAAGATCTCAAAACTATCTGTGTCAATCATTTTAACTGGTTAAAAACCAAACATGGCCTTTGTAAAAGTATAAATATAACTACAGGTTTATCGACACCTTTTTTATATTGATGACAATAATGCTTGTCAACAGCTTCAGAAAAATGGTTAATAAATGGAGAATTGAAGCAGGATATAGGAAGAAAAAACTTTATCCAAAGTGGAGAAAGGCATAACTTATACACTTATACTTTATCATTTTACAAATATTTTTCAGACGAAAATTATTATACATAATTGTGTTTGTTGTCAATAACATTTTGGCATATAATAAAATGTTTTCCTTTTTTACTGTAAAACATATTATATTATTTATAATTCCTATACAATTTATTTAGAAGCCAATTCAATACAAAGGATATCCATGACAATAAACATGACTATCAATATGGGATGAGATGTTCAATAAAACATTTACACTGATAATAAACAATTATGCAAATTATTTTTTATCTGTAATGGTCAAATTAGTCATCTTATTAAACAGAATTAATTACACAGCACATAACATCATCTGTTTTTCTCATTGCCATGTGGAATCTAACTGTTGTTCTCATAAATAATATGTATGACTTACCTATATAATTCTTGTTTCAGGAGTATAACTGATATATTTTTAGTGATAACACAATTGGGGTTTTGTTGTGTGTACTTTTTATTTGTTGCTACTAACCTACAGGATACAATGCATTTCTTTCATGTAAATCTAAGTGTGCACACATATCTGGCCTTACTCTTCCCGTGTATACTAGCTCTTGCAATGGTGAAGAACCTGAAGTATTTAACCCCGGTGTCCCTAGTTGCTTCAATAATGACTGCTTGGGGTCTTGTAGTGACATTTTATTACATACTACAAGATTTGCCACATACTAGCACAGTGAAAGCGTTTGCAACTTGGCATCAACTGCCATTGTACTTTGGAACTGCTATTTATGCTTTTGAGGGCATAGGAGTGGTAAGTTACTAATGTTGTTTATATATATAAGTCATGTTACACTATCAGAATTTTCAGCTTCAGCTATGGAGCATAAATGAACAAATGGATAACAAAGGACAGTAAAATATCTCTTTTTGAAAATTTTCATTGAAAACAAGTAAGAAGAACTAAGAAGGTAATAGATTGTATCTATCTATTAGGCCGCTATCCCACTGACGTTTTGCGAGCGTTGGCGTTCGTCCAACGTCAACGCTGCGCAGACGCGATGTTGACGTCGCAGGCGTTGACATTACGATTCCGCAACGTTAACGTCGCGTCAACGCGGCGTTAGTGTTGCGTTTTTTTAGGAACAGGTACTGAGCGCGACGTTAACATTGCGTTAGTCCAAGCGCAACGTCGACGTTGGACGAACGCCAACGCTCGTAAAAAGTCAGTGGGATAGTGGCCTTAATCTTCACTAGTTAGAACCCATAATTTTATAATATCGTGGCCTAAAGAAAACTTTTGTGGGTCTTCAATTTTATAATTTAGGTACCTATTCATAGAGGGAAAAACAGTGTACCACTCATGGCACTCATACAAAAAAGTTAAAGTACCCTACTGTATATATTACAGACCAATCAAGATGACAATAGTTTATTTTTTATCACAATACACTGTGTAGTGTATACTGTGTACTCTTAAGGTTCGCTTGATAGTGTAAAAGACGTATTTGTAAGTGGATACTTACTTACAGATTTTGCCTTTGGAAAATAATATGAAGACTCCAGAAGATTTCGGAGGATGGTCTGGTGTACTTAATACTGGAATGGTGATAGTGGCTGCATTATACACGGCAATCGGTTTCTTTGGATATCTGAAGTATGGCGAACGTGTGCTAGGCAGCATTACCCTCAATTTGCCAAACGACATGTACGTTTAAAATTTTACACTACTTAACTAATAAATAATTAAACGTGTACAATTTAAGCAAAAAATCGTTTTTTATGATTATGATAAATTACTTAGCTTTAAAGATATTATTTTTACCTAAAATATCAGTGCTTAATTTTTTTGACGCCGAGGTCATCGAAGCCAAAGTTAAAGTTTTTTTGTTAATGCCATGGACAGTTCAAACTGCGGTCTTTTTTGTCATATTCTTCTTTCTTTATGTTTTTATTCATACTTATTAAACAAGTTTTTTTTGTTCATAGTTTTTTTGAATGTGATTGAACACACTACGTTTTGTTAGGTGGAATATAAACTTGCAGTTAATTTATTTACGTTAGACAGTGTCCAAAACTACTTCTTAGTTATAAAATTCTTTTTACAGATTAGCGCAGAGTGTAAGAGCAGTAATGGCGGCGGCTATTTTCCTTTCTTACGGACTCCAGTTCTACGTGCCAATGAATATAGTTTGGCCATACGTAAAAACTAAGTTGACGTCCGAAAAAGCATTGGAGCATGGAGAAGCGATAACACGTTTTGTTCTTATTTCTATAACATGTGAGTGAACACGATTTTATTTATTCTGAACAATCTGGTTATGTAAAGTCGAAATTTTTATCCACTGATCATACAGATCTTTAAAAGGCTACATAAATAAAAACTAAATTACTAAACATTAACACACTAATACGTTTTATAAGATTCCCTTTGTCGCGAGTGGCATGGACGATGCAAATATCACACCACTACATCCACTCGACGGGAACAAACATTTTATCTGTTACGTATGTCCCAGCCGCAAATCTAATCCGGGACCCATCACTTTGCGGGCTCGACCACTATCAACCAGATTAGGTAGTTAAGCTTAAAGCAGTTACAAATTATCTATTTAGAGAGTAAACTAAAACATATTAAATCGATAATAAAAGCCGGCCAAGTGCGTGTTGGACTCGCGCACCGTACCCTTATGCCACGCCTAGGGCATGCAATTATCCGCCCGAATTTACTATCCGGTTAATACGGATAGTTCATTTTACTATCCGGATATTATCCGGATAAAACGGATAATACGGATAGTTAATGTTTTTCTAAAAAAATCAACCATAGTATGTATTATATTTACTTTTTCTGTTACCTATAGTGGAACGAATCATAAACCTTTGCATATTTTTGACTTCCTCTTAAGAAAATTCAAAATTATCGAAAATTGAGAGTTATTTGTCTCACTTAAATTCCGAAAATCGAGTTTTCTTCAGATATCCACGTTTTGGGATCATAGGACACTATTCTGACTATCCCCGCGATGGTCTATATTTGTGTGTGTGTCTATTTATGTGAACCTCTCATAATTATTTTTTGATGGCTTGACCAATTGAATTGCGGTTGATGCCATTTGAAAGATCTCCACTGATCTTAGATTTTCTGCAAATTGTATTGAATCGAAAATGAATTGTTAAAGTGATGTTTATGTCTAATAACTTCCAAAATACTGTAACGTTTTGTACCATAATCTCTCAAATCCGCAAAGTACTTAAAAATTTTAAAACTGTTTTTAAACATAACTGCGAGACTTCGTGTCATATATTTTTCCGGGTTGATGCATGAGTTTGCAAAGTGTCCGATATAAGTGCGAAGCAGAAAGCCTTTAATTTCCCCGTCACATTCAAAAATCTTGGTTCGAAATTCTGTGATCAACCGCGTGTCTATTGCCATAGATCCATCTGTCGATGCTAGAAATAACGTATGTACCTCCACTAATACCACATTAAGGTACCTCTGAAAGATTCGGTTTACTAAGAAAGAGATTTTTAAAGGTATCAAGGTAGCAAATGAGCAAACAGCACCACCCTCACGCTGTCATCCATGATAATTGTGACCGAACAAAGATTAAATTAAGGGACTAGGATGGTAAGTCCAGCTAGAAATGATGATAGAATGTTAGTCGGTAAGTGTGAAGACTTGGACAGGGACTGTTAAAGGTTCTCAAATCCTTACAGTGTCTAGACGTGAAAAAAGCCAGTGGTCTTGAGGGTGTTCCAATGAATGTACTAAAAGCCTGTATACTTGATACGTCTATTCCGACTTACTTCCAAAATTGGATTATTATCAAAATCCTGGAAGCTTGCTAGCGCGCCGCCCGTTTTCAAATAAGGCATCGATATCGATCTTTGTCATTATTAGCCAATTTCAATAACCCCACCACTTTGTAAGCTTATGGAGGGTATATTAAACTTGTATCTTATTGAATGCCAAAACCAAACTACCTTCTTCGGGACTAATAAGCATAGGCTTAATTGGCATTTTAAGGAAGCTCCCGCTTTGTTTATTCCCCTATCGGAATTCTTGAGCAACCTTTCCTCCAGGTTGTTGTTCCTTGAAGACTTTGGCCGCCACTCTATTTCTACTACAAATATCCAGCTGGTAGGGATGAAAAACCATCTGAACGAGAGCTCCATATTACCGTTAGTGTTTCAATGGGACGATATTGAATCTTCTGAATCGTGTGAGATTTAAAGCCATAAAAACAGACGTATCAGTTTACCACCAAGAAGTGCTCATTCATCATGGCTTTCTGCTTTTAAAATATAACAATTAAATACTCTGACCGCCTTTAGTTGTTGGGAATTATAGTTACGTCGCACCTCAATATTGGGCGGTTCTTATGAACTGTCGTTGTCTGTCGAGCACGTAAGCTAAGCAATGCTTCCGAGATGTACGCTAAGATAAAAAGGTAGTTGAAAATTCAGTCAAACTATTTTTTGGGTCATATACCATAAAAAATGAGAAGTTGCAGAGGCAATCTCCAAATATCCAAATAAAACATAAAATATTATATTTTCGTAATAATTAAGCAAACAAAATGTCTCCAAATGGTCAAATAGTATAAAATTATTACTATCCGTTTTATCCGTTTTATCCGGATAATAGGTCTTCTATTATCCGGATAGTATTTTCGGGCGGATATCCGGATAATACGGATATCCGGATATCATGCCCTAGCCACGCCGTACCATTATTATAAAACGCCAAAAAAATCTGGCCGGTTGTATGAAAGCCTCACTTAAATATTTACTTTAGTTTTTGTAGCCACATATTAGCCACAAGCAACGCCATCTCTTGGAGCGAAAGGTATCGCTGAAGCGTCGAAGCCATATTTCGACTTAAATATTTATTTTATTCGGTGTTTTAGTATTTGTTGTTGTAGCGGCAACAGAAATACATCATCTGTGAAAATTTCAACTGTGTAACTATTACGGTTCATGAGATACAGCCTGGTGACAGACGGACGGACGGACGGACGGACGGACAGCGAAGTCTCAGCAATAGGGTCCCGTTTTACCCTTTGGGTACGGAACCCTAAAAATACCGCTCTAAAATAGGTAGGTACACATAATACCAATTATATTAGTTTTGGGTCGGTCGGCTTTAAATTCAGTTTTTAATTTCGTTTACAATAACATACCTATACCTAAATATAACACGAGATTTAGCAATAAACAAGAGAGCATTGCAATAACGCGTACAACTACGTTCTACACTTTAATATGCATACTTAATTTGATGCATGCCACCGTCATATTATTAATACCAATAAATACGAATCCCGTCTGGCGTTTAATCATGTGTGCTAAATCCATTATCTTTCCCACATTGATATACCAGCTGAACAAATTCGTCCTTATAAACAATCGTAGATACTGTGATATGAAATAGGTACTTGCATTGTTATTAAATGCAAACAGGTAGGTACTCAAGATTTTTAATTGTAATATTTCGTTCTACTTATATGGAGCACGCACGTCCGGTTTAATAAATAATTAATATCGTGAGTACCCTTTTCATTCAAAATGATTACGTGTCCGCGAAGACCAAATGTATATATATTAGGGTATGCAATCTCGTTCTCGCGAGATCTCGTTCTCGCGAGATCTCGGCCCTTTTTTGCGAGATTGAATCTCGGCGAAAAATGGGCGAGATCTCGCGAGATTAACGAGATTGTTTACAAGCTGCTCGCTGTTTACAAGCATTAAAACATTGTGTTGAAATTGCGACAGAGCGCGAATTGACATGGAGCCAGGGTGAACACCTCTAAAATAAACTAAACTAAACAAAAATGCCTAATTATACACAAGAAATTCCACAATGCCTTCAGGGAATTGGAGCAAATCAAATACATTATGTACTGTAAAGTTACTATCAAAATTATTCTTGATACTTAATGGCATATGAGGTAAACTGAACAAGCATTCAACTTGATTGTGTATCTTCTAATAGATCCCTCAGTGGGTAAAGTTTTCTTTAATTTATAATAATCTCTCAGTCTAATAGAGTCAACTCAACTTTGTTAATGAATTTGTTACTTCTGTTTTAACTTATTGTTGTTTTGTTATAAAAAACTGATTTATCTTCTTCTTCTCTTCTCTTCTATAAAATTCTCGTTTCACAATGTTAGTTACCATACTCCTCCGAAACGGTTTTACCGATTGTAATGAAATTTTGTATGCATATTCAGTAGGTCTGAGAATCGGCTACTATCTATTTTTCATACCCCTAAGTGATAAGGGTTGTTCACACAACATTATTTTTTTAATTTATGGACAAAAATTTTTGTTTTTATTTTTCTATAATATGGCATTAAAACATACATACAACACTAAATTTTAACCCTTCTATCACCAATCCCTATTTTTTAATAGTAATTTTCCTAGAAATAATTTATATGGCATAACAACGTTTGCGGGGTCAGCTAGTATAATTTATTTTTAAAGTTAGAAGAGAAAAAATAATTGTTTATTTTATTTCCAATTTGATAAATGTTACGAAGAATTTGACAGATGCGTCTAACATCTAGCAAATGTAAAAAATACCTAAAAATTTATTGAAAAAATCGTAAAAATTAATTTATATTTCAAAATATCTTGAATTCTCATTGCTTTTTCCACATTTATTCAAATATATAATATTCAAATGAAATAACGATTCAACAATTTATTCAAATAAAATAACGATTATTTGCGAAAACTAACACCCAAAACTGCCAATCTCGCGAGATCTCGAAATTGGCGAGATCTCGCGAGATTGATATTTATAAACTCGCGAGATCTCGCCTGAGCCCCAATCTCGCGAGATTGCATTCCCTAATATATATGTTACCGTTAATTTGCGTAAATCAGATAGAATGCAGATTAACGAGGTATTCTGCAGATTATCTGGCTGAGTCAGTTAAAGTGGAAAAACTATAATTGAGTTCATACATTAACTAGTTAATCTGCAGACTTCCTAGCTAATCTGCAGACTAACGACCATGCATACGGTAAAAAAGTCTATAAAATAGGTTCTTGTTTGAACGTCAATTGTTAAAAACAAGTAACATTGAACGGAAACATAAAAATTGAGTTGATTTTGGATATAAAACGATGAATACTCATTTCCATTACTACTCAGTCAAATTCTTCAAGGTAGGTAGGTCGAATTGATTACAGAACCGAATTAGCCTACCCCTACTCCACGTAGTCTTGTATTCCCTACCCCTAGAGTGTTTTTTAGAACCCGGAGGCGCGGAGGAAGGGCAGTCCCCGCCCGCTGTAACAAAACGCAGACACCCGGGCGAGCCGGAGCGGCTGAGGCTGGTCGCCGGCGACCAGCAAGCCGAAGCTGCGCAAGCGAGCGTGGGTGTCTGTGCTTTGTTACGGAAGGGCGAAGGGGCTGCACCTTCCGCAGCGCCGGAGACGTCACGGTTCGAAGTTATGCCCTATTTTCCGCGTTTTTACGATTCGGCCAAACGTTGATGACCAAATCATGAAACGTAGACGATTTTACGATGTGGCCAAACTGAGTTGACCATTTCATGAAATGCGACCATTTCATGATATACTAGTAAACCCGCCCTCGCTTCGCTTCGGGGAACCAGTCCCTTCAAAAATCTCTATAAATTTTAACAAATTATGTTATTCCAATGTCTAAATTTATAGGAACGCGTCGCGTCGCGCTGCGGTCGGCCGATAGGTACCGCCGCAAACGCTACGCAATGTATTTTTAAATCTGTAATATCTTCGAAAATATTCAAAGAAATTGTGCTGTAAAAGGCCATATAAATCTATGTTAAATCAACAATCTATTTAAGGTATTTAATTAAATAAGGAATAATGCTGTAGTGCTTAAAATCGCTTCAAAAATTAAGCTATTATTTGCCGTAAAAAGTAAATGACAAAAAATGGTTTTGTGGGATATCGATAAGAGATAGACATATACCATCGCGGACTTTTCTGTAGACCTTTTCAAGGTGTACAATACTTAGTACATTATTTTTATAAATCCTGTAAGGTTAAGCCTGCGTACGCAATGTAAGCGGCAAGAAATGTAAGAATTTACGACACCACATTAGAAACCCTGAAAATAACAGTATTTCTCCATTATTTAATAGATGTTATTATACATAAAAACCTTCCTCTTGAATCACTCTACCTATTACAAAAAACCGCATCAAAATCCGTTGCGTAATTTTAAAGATTTAAGCATACAGACAAACAGACAGACAAAAATAGCGACTTTGTTTTATACTATGTAGTGATGGTCGATCATTTCATGATGTGAGCAAATCTACGATGTGGCCACGACATCAACACAAATTGGTACTCTGGTAGCCAGTCTTCCGCAATTTAACGATGTACCATCCGTTACTGTGCAGACTAACTGGGTAAAGTGCAAATTTTACACTTTAAAGTTTAACGAATGGTATCAGTGAATCTGCAGATTACCTAGTTAATGTGCACATTAACTTATTATGCATTTTAACGGTAACATATATATTCAAAACTATTTGAAACATTAATTTATTATATGTAATAGTATGTACTTTAACAAAAGCTTATCAAACGGCCTGGGAAACTTTATTAAAAGTATGTTTGCAGTATCGATGTCGTCCGACAAACGTATGCAATAAAACTACATCACTACATAGTATAAAACAAAGTCGCTATTTTTGTCCGTCTGTTTGTTTGTTTGTCTGTTTGTCTGTTTGTCTGTTTGTCTGTATGCTTAAATCTTTAAAATTACGCAACGGATTTTGATGCGGTTTTTTGTAATAGGTAGAGTGATTCAAGAGGAAGGTTTTTATGTATAATACATGCGTATATTCCCACGAGAACGGGATCCACGCGGGTGAAACCGCGGGCGGGCCGCTAGTTACTTATAATATTAAAATAATCTTATCTGCAATTATTAAACTCAGTATCAATCGAACGGAATATTGCCTGGTAATTTAGCTGCAAATTCAGTCGTAAGTCGTAAATCATAATATTGCCCAGACATCGAAATGTTGAATAATAAACATTAAGCAGATATCTGAGTGTCTACCTGTCATTGGGCGTGTTAGCACAGTGTTAGCAACACGAGCATGTAAATGTAGGGATGGTATATAAATATGACTCAATCACTACATAGTATAAAACAAAGTCGCTATTTTTGTCCGTCTGTTTGTTTGTTTGTCTGTTTGTCTGTTTGTCTGTATGCTTAAATCTTTAAAATTACGCAACGGATTTTGATGCGGTTTTTTGTAATAGGTAGAGTGATTCAAGAGGAAGGTTTTTATGTATAATACATGCATATATTCCCACGAGAACGGGATCCACGCGGGTGAAGCCGCGGGCGGTCCGCTAGTAATACATATTACAATCCTCATGATCCGCAAAAATACACATAACTTAGAATTAAGATTTTTTAAATGTCTGAACTCTGCAGTTTTACGACTTTAGGAAATATCTCTTGGCATAATCCCAAAACAAAAAACAACTTAATCTAAAAAATAATTCATCGTGAGTGAGTCGTGTCGTGACGTCGTGAGTAACAGTAACACTTTTCTGTGCGTTGTAGGTTGTAGGGTAGGTGTCGCTGTCGATATATAATAAGTATAAAACTATGTATTAATATTCATTTTAAATATTGAGGGATTTTACAGTTAATATTCATACCATTCATAACGCGTCTTAATTAAAATTAAATAATTTAACTGAAACTTGTAATAAGGCATAACATAAGGCAAGATTTGATTAGCATTGAGTTTATTGCGTGGCATTCTGGCATTGCATAAACACGACATGCAAACGTGTTGTTGATTGATGCGCCGGATGGCGAACGTTCGTGTGAATTTTATTGAGCAGGCCAGACTTTGTGTAAACATTATGTCCGGCTCGCTATTGATACGAATATAATATTAATTACATATAAATTTTGTTCATTAGATAATATTTTATAATGTAATATTAAAGTTATAGGTAGGTACGTAATTAAATGACTTTATTACGACTCGCTTATTAGTAACACTTACGCTACTTACCTATTAGAAAATTATTGACGAATAGGCGCTTACCCTGAACTAAGTTTTCAACCATTTTCATACTTAACTACTTATTAGGTATACATTCATTCTCTGCAGTTCCACTTGACGATAGATGGAGTTTGTAGCATTCAAGGGAAAAACGGACTAATTCACCTAATAACTACCTATACTCGGATTTTTAATTAAACGGAGTAAAATGACATTTCCAGTGTTGCCACTTTTTAATGAAATAAAAATAGTACTGCGGCAAAAATATCTCGTTATTCAACTTATTTAATTCAGTTAAATAATTAATTATTTTGTTAATTTCAAATTTTTAAAAGACTCGTAGTTACCGCTTTAAACATAATATTACTATTCGGTAAATAGTATAATTTATAATATAAAGAAACAACATGTTTTACTAGAAATTTGTTCTGTATTGGTAAAATCTTCTTCATTATCCGCTAAATTAATTAAAAATCTATCGGAAGTAAGAAGGCGAATTACCATAAATTGATACTATTAGTTTCGCAAGAGTTTATTTTAAATTTCAATTTGTAATAACGTTTATTACTGGTATTATTATCAGTTATATCGTTTTTAAGAACTAAAGACTGTCACTATGATTTGAAAGTTGGCAATATTATTTAAAGAAATGACATTTCGATGTTTTAGTTTACTCCGTTTAATTAAAAATCCGAGTATAGTAAGAAATAGTAGGTATTCATCCAATATTTATTTATATACCTCGACCTTGTTACGTTTTAACAGTTTATCCTATTGAATTTTAACAATAGAATGTTTTATTTACATACACTATTACTTAATCACGCTGCTGACACATAATGAAATCAATGAACGTTAAATTGATAACGGTACCCCAAATACTTAACATATCTGTTTGGCACTGAACTAAGGTTATCGTTATAGCATAAATCGTTATTTGGGAGTGTGATTCAGATACACAATACATAAAACGTACGTAAAAGAAATTTCTTCGCTATTTGACTTTAAAACACTGCACTAGTCAATGCTCTATGTAAAATAAATAAACCTAGCGAATGTGTCCAATTGTGTAAACGATATGCACTTAGTGATGCTGAACTATCGATAGATACACTATCGATTGTTGACCTTGAAAATCAGTTAGGATATCGATAGGACTATCAATAGTATTGCTAAAATCAATACTATCGATACTATCGATAGTATTATACTATTGACATATAATAGTATCGATAGTATTATACCACCGATACTATTACAGAATACATAACTATCGATAGTCCAAAACTATCGATAGTATCGATACTATCGGCTATCAAACTTAAATACTATCGATAGTATCGATACTATTGCAGATAACCAATAGTATTACCATAATTTATACTATCGATACTATCGATAGTATTGATTTTTTCGGGTTGCACGACTTTTGTCAAGTCTGATATTCGTCAAATCGGCAATTCGTCAAATCTGAAATTGGTCAAATCGGTAGTTTGTCAAATCGTCTGTTTGTCCAGTTATGAAATTTGCCAAATACGTTATTCGTCAAGTCTATGTACAGTCAAGAGTGCGCCGTAGGACCACCGCCCGCCAAGGTACTCAGTACCATTCCTACCGTCATAATAATTGTTTTTAAGAGCAATTGTGTTCCGGATAGGAAGGTTTGTGGAGCCGGTTTCACTTTTTTAGAGGCGACCATCTCAGACCTCAGGGGTAGCAACGCATCTGTGACCGAATTGGAACAAGACTCATACTAACAATAACTAACTGGACTATTACTAACATTAACTAACAGGACTAATTATCACTAACATACCCTGTCCTCGCACTTATTAACAAACTAACCAACTAATATTCTAACACCATCTACTAACTGGACTAACCATCCTAGTCCCTTTGAGTCTAGTTCTAGGCTAGGTCGGTCACAGTTGTTATGGGCGGCAGGGGAAGGGTGGTACTGCATGCTCGTTTGCTATCTTAATTCCATAAAAAAAAAAAAAAAAAAAAAAATATATATATATATATATGCTTTTTATTTCACATATATTACTTGTAGGAAATTATGAAATGAAAGCCACCTGTTGTACTTTCTTACGTACATCATCAAAACGTAGCCAATAGTAATTACGTATACTTAAATATTTTATTATTTTAAAGTGATCCCCTGCGGCCCAGTTTTCATGTATTAGACATAAAAACCTTCCTCCTGAATCACTTTATCTATTAAAGAAGACCGTATTAAAATTCGTCGCGTAGTTTTAAAAATACATACATACACATGCAAAACATAGGGACAGACGGAAAGACAACTGGAAGCGACTTTGTTTTATACTATTCAGTGAATTAGTGATTAATGATAGTGAAATATGAATGAAATAAAATGAGGTAATAAAAAAACATCATGAGGTATTTTCATTTTTATATGTAATTTCATAACTGGACAAACAGACGATTTGACGAACTACCGATTTGACCAATTTCAGATTTGACGAATTGCCGATTTGACAAATAGCAGACTTGACCAAAGTCGTACAACCCATTTTTTCAATACTATCGATAGTATTATCGATAGTCTCACTATTGCCACACTATCGATAGACTATCGATAGTCTATCGATAGTAGCCTATCGAGCGGCATCATTATATGCACTCATAGTCACACACTAGACAAGGACACACACTTAGACCGAAAAGAGAAATTTAAAGATCGCTGGGAATCTAACTCAGGGCTGGGCCCTTTGAACGGTGATCCGGTATGGTAACCTTTGCACCACACGGGTAGTCAAGCAAATAAACCAACCATCCTTAAATCCAAGCCAAATTCTGCTCAACAACAGCAACGAAGTTGAAGTTGAATAACAGGTTCCTTTTGAAGGTCGCTGGATTCTCTAACACTCGTTTATTCCTAAGGCTTACGTGTAAATGGCTTAAATTAACCAATAATATTTTTACGACTGTCGGTCGCAGTCTGAATCGGAGAGCGGCTCTTACCTCTTACCCGTTCATCTACGAGTCAATGATCTACTGACCGGTTCCTGACATGTAGGTATATTTTATCATTATTGTCCATATTTTCACAAATCCAATAGCACTAACTTTTAAACTTTTAAGAAGAAATAAAACAGGCTAACCTAATAAAAAATATAATTCGCCATGAAACCCAACAAATAGATAAACGTATCTAAAAAAATATACGGATGAACTACGTGCTTTTTACCCTTAACCTGCCTTGTTAATTTTTATGCTAGGATGTAAATGTAAAATCTAGCAAATTCAATTATAACTATTTCCTCTCATTCGGAGGAGTTTTATATTCGTACTAGCTTCCCCACACTCGCGTGGAATTTTTCTTTCAGTTTTTCTCTTTACTGGGAATTTTCAAAAATCCTCTCTTAGTCTCTCTCTTTCCCTACACTTCCCAAGGAACTTTCATTCGGTAGTTTCGGCTGTGGGTTGTCTGTCAGTTACTCAGTATGTAACGGAAGTTTTATATAAATTATATTGATCGATATTGCTTTAGTTTAGCGGATGCATTTGCACGATCATGATGACTCCGGACAAAGGCTCAACGGCTAACTAAACACCAAAAATTTGATAAATGTATTCAATTCTTACAACCTGTTCTAATAATCTCCATCAAACGCATCCAGAGATGGCTATATCCGAGGAATATCTGCCGTCAGCCATAAAGATTATTTTACAAATTCATATTAATTAGGAGATCAAAAAGCTGTCATCTAAATGAACGCGATATCAAATCATCGAACAAAGATCGAATTTCATTGACATACCAGTTGTTTCCTAAAAGTATTAATAAATGAACAAATAATATCTCTTTACGACCTACATTCTGTTTTATTGTGTAATTAGGAAAATTTCCAATCGGACGCCAACAATTGACACGATAAGTTATATACGGAAAGATCCCACACTTACGGACTTGCACATTAACATAGTTTATTGATAGAGCAATTAACCGATTTCTTTACTTACTTTCACTGCTTTATGTTTCACCGACTTTAAAAAGAAGGTTATCGGTTCGACGCGTATGATTGTAAATATAATAAATTGGCTTTGTGGTATATTTACTCAGTATAAATACTAAAAAGATATACATACGTAATATAGGTAGACATTCGTACAACGAAATCGAGGTAAATAACAGCAATACCATCAAGCCATTGAAACCAACTACACTGACCTAAAACCAAATTAATATTAATATTTACTTTTTTAAATAGTGTTTTAATAAGTATTTGAATGTAAAACAATAAATGAAGGTACGGACTCAGGCGCATAGTAGACCGACAACTAACATAACGACAAAGCCCATACTCAGGGCGACATTTTTTAACATAATAATCTTTGAAATTCCACCTCTCCGGTAATTCCTCCTTCATAAGATCCAATCAGCGGTTCTTGATGGTATCCATTGCGGTATTGTCGCATAGCAACAGTAGTTTTTGTTTTATCAACCATGAGATTTTCCTCTGCACTGCAGTTGGACTATCATTTCTGGTTGATCTACTTAGTTTGTTCTAAGAATTATGAATTATGTCGTTAAGTCATTCGCATCCCTGCCTACGTTTAACAAGATTGCAGTGGATTCGTGGATGAACTTTTATGTCGAAAAGCCTTTTTATTTAAGAATCATGCGAGTCCAAAGAATATTTTTGTCTTTTAATTAGACCTAAATTTTATTATCCTTATAAAAAGGCTTCCGGAAGAAATTTCACTTATCGAATATCGAATATAATGTACACTATCGAACCGTGTAACACTAATGTTTAATTTCTTTTTTAGTTTCAGCAGCGGCTCTGATACCGAACTTGAGTGGGATTATTTCTCTCGTTGGAGCATTCAGCAGCTCCGCGCTTGCCCTAATTTTCCCGCCATTTATCGAGATAATGACGTTCTGGCCCGACCGACTCGGAAGACGCGATTGGAAGTTGTGGAAGGACGTATTGATAATAATCTTCGGTCTAACCGGCTTCGTTTTTGGTACCTATGCCAGTGTAAAGAATATACTAAAATTTCCTTAGACAGCTACCAATGACTCGATTAAATAACTATGAGACAGACAGTTATTTTGACATAACGACAATAATTTATTGTAGCTTATATTGCAGCTTATTATTTTAAGTTGCACAAAAAATTTTAACCAAAGTAAAATAAATATTTATGATAGATTAAGAATATTATAGTATTACGTTATGTGATCTGCGTAATCTAATAAGATCTTGATAGAACCTTTATCCTTGTTATAACGTGTCTTTACAGATGGATTAGTATTAATTTGGAGTTTAAATGAATATGTAGAGTGGTACATTCACTTAGGTACGATTCAGACCAACCGGCCCGCACCGGGCCGGGCCGGGCGGCATTTTACAATGCGGTAAAGAACATTGAAATCTATCAACAGTAATTACAGTTCATATTTGCGTGCAACGCATAGTTTTCTCCGTCGCGCGACGCGTCGCGACGGCCGACCGGCTCCGACCGGCTCCGATCGGCTCCGACCGGCTCCCTTCGGAGCCGGTCGGCCGTGCGTCGTGGAATACAAACGGAGATTACGGTGCAGCAACTAGCGAATCATTCAAATTATGTTCTTCAAGCGACAGTTAACATATTAAAGTAAACAATGGATACGGAAGAAAAACTAATTTGTTTAGTTCAGACATTTAATTGTCTTTATGACGTTAATTCCCGTAAATACAGTGATAAGTTTTGTGCAATGTGAGCAGCACATCTGGGCGCTTGTTGGAGTGCGTGCGGATTCCAGCGAACGCGACAGCCGTACGGCTCCGGTCCGATGCGGGCCGATGCGAGCCGGTTGGTCTGAATCGTACCTTAGCAGTTCCGACAACCACAACCGGAAATCAGAAAAATAGTTCGTAGCGTAGGAACTCGTATTCAATTAAATTGATAAATGATTTGACGAAAACAATGTTTTCAATTTCAAAAAAAATGTTTTATGAATAATAATTATTATGGTTCAAAAGTGATAAATAATTATAATTTCTCAGATATCTTCCATGATACATTATATTTTCTTCTACCGAATCTACGACGAATATGCGTACCTACTCCTAAAAAAACCTAAAGCTTAGCATTCAATGTAATGAAAACTTACAGCTGTACCTGTGCTATATGAATGTTTTTTTTCTTTATTTATTTGTAAAGATTTTTATAAATGTTTTGTAATATTTTTGTTACGTTATATTTTATATATGTATTTTATTTATCAACACAATTTTATCATATCGTATGTGTTGTTGTTAAGTCATTTAATAGTGGGTTTTTATATCCATGTGAGGTGATGCTTTTAGTATTAAAAAGTGAAGTGGACTGGACTCTAAATGCGATTCTTAATCATGAATATCACAAATACATCATGATTAATCATGAATAAAGGACCTTTATGTATATAATCTATATACAATTATAAAGTTCATAAATTAAAAATTCACTAACAGGAATATCATTCATAGATCTCATATTACATAAAGGAGACTGGCGGGTTTTCAAGGGGGGTCCGGCCTGGTCACCTACATGGCTAATTTTTATATATTCTCACAGCGTATATTATTAGAAACTAATAGGTATTTGTAATTTCTTCAGAGAACTTGTCTGTGTAGCTTAAATAATTATTTTAATTTACCTAAGAGTAGACATCTTATTTGATAGTTGACACTTAACTGTCAAAGTAAACATTGACAGTTGAAGTAACAGAAGCAACAACGGAATTATAGTGACATTTTAGAATGCGCCATAATCCCACAAGGATTTTTTGGCCGATGACTGACGTGAGGGTGACAGAGACAGCGCCTTACAGTGTGCCTTCCCTAAAAGGCGCTATCTCTGTCACCCTCACCCCTCACATCAGTCATCGGCCAAAAGATCGTTGTTTAAGTAAACCCAACTTAAGACTGAAACGAAAGAGGCGCTGTCGGATGCATTTGACATTCATTTGACCAATCATTGCACACTAGTAACTGACAGATGAATGAACACAACGTACTTATGAATGACTTTTCGTTAGTTCCAATTTTTGCCATTTCAGAGTTAAGTTGGGCGGACTGAGTACAGTCCTTGTCGTATAGCGCCAAGTAGTAACTTGGCGCTATACGACAAGATGTCAAACCAAACCACAGATACGATATGACATTAACGCATCGATCGATCATTCATCCGTGGAATGATTTACTAAAAAATCGATATTTTTCATTTCATGCTCATGAAATGTGTTTTTATTAATTAATAAGTGATAAATCTATCAGAATATCTATTGGGGTACAAATCTGTTTTAATTCTGACCAACAACTGTATAACGATTAACTAGTTTTTCTGTATAAATCGATTCACGAAATATATCGATTTACTGAATTTAAAAAACAAAGTTTAATTTAAACAGACAAGTTCTACGACAATCTAATTCAGAAAAAAATTATGTATTTTTATACATAAGTCTTATTTCTGTAGGACTTGAGGCCGAAAACCGCCATTCTCCTTTGTGTGTGTAACAAATACTCACTGTGTATTTAATTTTTTTTTTTTTTTATGGAATTAAGATAGCAAACGAGCATGCAGCACCACCCTTCCGCTGCCGCCCATAACAACTGTGACCGACCTAGAACTAGACTCAAAGGGACTAGGATGGTTAGTCTAGTTAGTAGACGGTGTTAGAATATTAGTTGGATAGTTTGTTAATAAGTGAGAGGACAGGGGATGTTAGTGATAATTAGTCCTGTTAGTTTAATGTTAGTAATAGTCCAGTTAGTTATTGTTAGTATGAGTCTTGTTCTAATTCGGTCACAGATGCGTTGCTACCCCTGAGGTCTGAGATGGTCGCCTCTAAAAAAGTGAACCGGCTCCACACCTTCCTATCCGGAACACAATTGCTCTTAAAAACAATTATTATGACGGTAGGAATGGTACTGAGTACCGTGGCGGGCGGTGGTACTTCCCCGGGTGAGCTCTAGGCCCTACCACCTAACAACATACAATACAATAAGATAATAGACTCTTGTTGCTGCCCACAGTTTTACACTTTAGAGTTTATTGATTTTGTCTTGTTCTTCATTTGTTGATTATATTTTTGTGTATTGTTTTTTCAAATGTTAATTGCATTTCGAAATTCTCTCGCACATCTCATTACAATAAATAATCAAATATAAACTTTGGGAAAGTTATTTGTTTTGAAAAATTAAATGTAAAAGTAACGAGAATATTTAATGTGTAAAATGTGATATTTCGATTATAGTTTTTTATTAATTGTAAATAGGGAATATGCTGAATTTAGGGGTAATGCCAAGATTTTCTCAATAATCTTATTTTATCCAATTTTATTTTTTTAATAATGTATTTTATTTTAATAAAGCCATTTTGATTGTGGAAATAATAAAAGTGCCAAAAAAGTGTAGGAAAATTCAATTAAAATAGATCTTGATAAATTGTTCACTTTTATAATATTTATTTCTACTACTAATATAAAGGTTCTATAAAAATACATGCATATTCCCTGTTATTATACGTTTTATTATACAAGGATAATTATTTGCTGTGATCAGTTCTCTGGAAAAAGAAATAAAATATTTTTTTATTAAATGTTATCTAAATAATTTGGGAATTTCTCCGTGTTCATAGTAGCATGTACTCAAAAAGAATATATAAATTATGTTAATTTTATTTCGATGTTCTTTTTATTAAATCATCATCATCCTCATCATACTCCTGCCCATTTCCCAATTTTATTTGGGGTCGGCACAATATGTTTTTCTCTTCCATTCTTCCCTATTAGCCGTCACTTCCACGCTCACTCCTTTATCTTTCATGTCATCTTTCACACAATCCATCCATCTTTTCTTTGGTCGTCCTCTTCCTCTTCGTCCATTCACATTCATGTCCATCATTCTTCTTGTCACATGCGTTTCCCCTCGCCTCATCACATGCCCATACCACGACATTCGGCCCCCTTTCAATTTCTCTGTTATTGGTGCTATTTTCAGACTTCCTCTAACATACTCATTTCTTACTTTATCCATTCTCGTTACTCCACACATCCACCTCAACATTCTCATCTCCGCAACATGCAATCGTCTTTCATCCGTCTTCTTTGTAGCCCAGCATTCCGATCCATACATTACGGCAGGTCTTATCACGGATTTGTAAATTTTCCCCTTCAATTTGAGGGGCATCCGTGGGTCACAAATCGTACCTGTGACCTGCCGCCATTTCATCCAACCTGCGTTGATCCGACGTGTAACCTCCCGGTCAATGTCCCCCTCCTTCTGCACAAGTGACCCCAGGTACCGGAAATCAGAGCAGACTGGTAAAGTCTTACCATCGAGCATTATAGGCTCAAGACTATTGAGACCACCAAAGTCGCAAAACATGTGTTCAGTCTTGGTTCTGCTCACTTTTAGGCCAACACTCTCCAGTCTCTGTCGCCATTTTTCCAATCTGCTCTGAACCCCGGAGGCATCCTCGGCTACTAGTACGATGTCATCGGCAAACAGCATGCACCAAGGCGCTTCCTCTTGGTTGTCCCATGTTAAGGCGTCAATAATCAACGTAAAGAGGTACGGGCTCAGCGATGATCCCTGATGCAGCCCCACCGTGACATCGAAACTAGCAGTCGTACCCGCTGCAGACCTCACTTTAGTGCTACATTGACGGTACATCGCTCGGATCAACTGCAGGTACTTCCCTGGTATTCCTTTCTCCTTAAGGGCCCACCACAACAAAACACGAGGTATCCGGTCGTATGCCTTTTCGAGGTCAACGAACACCATGTGCAAGTTTTTATTTGCTTCCCTGTATTTCTCGCATAACAAGCGAACCGCAAATATGGCATCCGTTGTTCCTCGGCCAGGCATAAAACCGAACTGGTTTTGTGAAATTTCACTCTCCTCTCTTATTCGTCTTTCTATCACTTTTTCCCACACTTTCATCGTATGTGATATTAGCTTTATTCCTCTATAATTATTGCAATCTAACAGATCACCCTTATTTTTAAAGATGGGCACCAGCAAGCTTTTTTCTTTTTATTAAATCGAATTACTTATTTGCATTTATGTAACATGTAGATTTAGCTATTCAAGCATACTTAATTTTCGTAAGAAAACCTTTTTTGTCCAATATGTTTTTATTAGGGTACTTCCCATACCACAGTCAATCGCGTATTTACAATTTCATAATAGTTATAGAAAAAATAAATATATTTGCCTGTGATTTTCTCTTGCTAGGCTTTAACTAAGTATTGTTTTTAAAAACATTTAAGAAATTATTAGCGTTTTTCAATACAAGCATAGATATGTGGAAGAAAAATTTAAACTTTATTTAATATTTTTCCAAGTTATGAATTCAGCTTTGAGTATGCATTTTGTTCTTACGCAATATAATTATTATAAATTCTATTAGGTGAATTGTAGTTACCAAAACAGATGTTATAAATATTGTCTTTGTGCAATAATTACTATTGTATATTAATTAATAAAATGTTCTGCAGATTGAATAGTGTATTTTTTGCATTTACCTGATCTCAATAATAAATAATGTTGTAACAAATTATTATTAATTAATGATTTTTACGAAAATCAAAAAAACACTATAAAAACCTTATTGATAGTGGTTTGTTGGCAATCAGATAAGCTTTTTTTTTCTCTTTCTTAATCTAACTACACATTTTTTAAATTCCATCAAACCGTAATTAATGTAATCGTAACTATCCGTTTACTTAATCTATATCTATACTTATAATAAATCTGTAGAGAGGTCAATTCTGTACCTACATTAAATATATTTCCAAAATAACTATCAGGGGGTGATTAGGGATCGATACTGATGCCAAAAATGCAATCAGTAAAATTTTTGTCTGTCTGTCTGTCTGTCTGATGTATAACCGTTATAGAAACAAAAACTACTCGACGGATTTTAACGAAACTTGGTACAATTATTTTTCATACTCCCGCGCTGGTTATAGTATACTTTTCATCACGCTACAATCAATAGGAGCAGAACAGTGAAGGGAAATGTTGGGGAAACGGGAGAAGTTACTCCATTTTTTAAGCTTCCGTCGCGTGTGCAACCTTAATGGTTAAAGCTACACAGAAATCATGTATGACGGAAATGTTCTCCTTAAAATTATATAAAAAATATTCCACGACAGCATACATATGTCTATCTTTTATGGTTGACTCACAATAACACGTGTAACTCCCGATAGCTTAGCAGTTCGAAGCTTTCTGATTAAGTATACCTATATTTTATCTACTCTTACGTTTATGACACTTAAGTGGGTGAAATCCGCCAATCCGCACTTGGCCAGCGTGATGGACTATGCCCTTAACCTTCTCATTGTGAGAGGAGACCTGTGTGCTCAATAGTGGGTCATGATGGGTTGAGAATATGATGATGATGATAAAAATAAAAATAGTGTCAACTAAAAACAAAACATGCACACACAAATAGACACATGCACACTAACACATACACACACACATACAAAGTGAAGCTTATACAAATATACTTAGTTAAAAATGAGTCCATTTGCGAATAGGTCCAAATAAGAATAAGGTATTTTGAGAATAAAATAAGGCATTTTAAGAATAAGGCCGCGGCCTCGAATTTATATATATATATATATATATATATATTTTATACTTGTATATTATATATGTATTTATACATTATATATATACATATATACGTTATATTAGTATATGTTTATATATATTCATATATATTATTTTGTTTATACCTATATGTACGTAGTAAATTCACATTAGTTATTTATGTACTTATACCGCTTCTCCTATTTCTTTCTCTCTTTGTTGCCACCGCCTCTTCGTTCTCCCACTGCCCTAAGGTTGACTGGTAGAGAATGCTTTTAGCATTAAGTCCGCCTTTTGTTCCATTACTTTTGTAAGGTTCAATAAAGAATAAATAAATAAATAAATTTTGCGGGCAGCGGGGCGGCGGGCGGCGGCGGCGGCGCGGGCAACGCAGGCTAGTTCTCGAAACTCGCGGCGGCGCTATAGCGGCGTAGTGTTGTGTCGCTGAGATATTTGTTTTATTCGCGAACGAAATGTCTGAACAACGGAGACAACATCTTTTCGATTCAAATTTATTTCTTACACTCGTTTTATTGTGGGCAAATGAAGAAGTGAATACCTACTATAGGACAAGATAAAAATTAAATTAAAAATTAAAAAAACCCCCGACACAAACATTTAAAAAGTAAAAAATAATATCTCTAAAAATAATACGTCGCGTTGGGGGACCGCTCCTAACTACTCATTATCTACGATTTTTTTCATAAGTATCACATGCCTACCTACTTATGCCTTTACCCAAGACTTATCATATTTTATCAATATTTTTTTGCGTTAAAGTTAGAAGTAAATGGAGCGGTCCCCCAACGCGACGTATTATTTTTAGAGATATTATTTTTTACTTTTTAAATGTTTGTGTCGGGGGTTTTTTTAATTTTTAATTTAATTTTTATTTTATACTTTTTATAGGTAAGAATATTCTCGATTAAGTCATAAATATTCTCTTACTGTGCCCTTTCATTTGAGACCCCACACGAGTATATTTGCATACATTCGGCTATTCTTCCCCGCTTTTACCCCCCACAACTTTTAAACGGCTCAACCGATTTTCATAAAACATATTTTAAAATATGCGCCCGTAAGTTCCCTTTAATACAAAAAAAACTAAATTGAAATCGCTTCATCCGTTCGGGAGCTATGATGCCACAAAGAGACAGAATGAAAATTCTTCCCCCCTTTCAACCCCAATAACTTTTAAACGGCTCAACCGATTTTCATCAAACATATCTAAAAACACGCGCCCGTAAGTCCCCTTTAATACAAAGAAAACTAAATTGAAATCGCTTCATCCGTTCGGGTGCTATGATGCCACAGACAGACAGACAGACACACACACACACAGACACGTCAAACTTATAACACCCCTCTTTTTGCGTCGGGGGTTAAAAAATAAAAGGCGAGTTTTATCGAAATTGTGAAGAACAGAGACAATGTCCCGACAAATAAATAACAAAGTAATAATTAGATTAATTATCAAAATACCTAACTCCAAAGTAATCAATATAATCTTAAAACATTTACAATTTCAGTTAAAAGAGAAAGTAAAAGTATTAACAATTGTAAAATAACATAAAATAACAAGTCATAAAGAAAGGCAAGGATATTAAAGGAAGTGAACAAGGAAGAAGATAAAGAGGATAAAGATGACAGACAAGGAGTAAAGAAGTAAATAAAATAAATATTACGTATACGACACCTAAATAAATTGCACAACACTACAATGCGATTGCGCGGGCTGTCACCGTGTGCGTTACCCTAGCAAGAACAGCGAGAGGGATATGAACTATCAAAATAAAATCCTATCCTACTCCTACTAATGTTATAAATGCGAAAGTTTGTATGGATGTATGTGAGTGAGTGAGTGTGTGTGTGTGTGTTTGTTGCTCTTTCACGCAAAAACTACTGAACGGATTTTCACGAAACTTTGCAGTAATATAGCTTAGACATTGGAATAACATAATTTGTTAAAATTTATAGAGATTTTTGAAGGGACTGGTTCCCCGAAGCGAAGCGAGGGCGGGTTTACTAGTATCCCTATATACGAGTATGAAGAGGTGGTCTGCCAGGTCGAGAATAACCTGGCAGGTCTCTTACTATGGAGCTGAAGGCTTGCAGAAGCTGGAGGTTTTCTTGAAATAAGAGATCTTTCTTCAGAGTGGTCCTGAGCTGAATTGATTTATTCGGAAAAATACACGGTTTATATACAAAAATTACAAAAGTCCTTAGCCAATAAAAAGGTCTACATTAATTTACAATCCAATAAGATTACGTTTTAAAAAACAGATGAAATAGCATACACAACAAAATATACACAAGTAACCATTGGTCTATCAATGAACGCGTACTACGATCGTTGCATAGTAACGTAAATTCCAGACTCTATAAATATAGGCGGCAACCTAGCGGGGCCTCTCAGTTCTACTCGGCGGCGGACGGAACAAGTTGTCTCGCGCGCGGCCAGCGCCGCGCCATTTTCGCGATCTTGAAGATTGAAGAAGTATACTTTTACTCAAGCCTGAAGTAGTTGATCCTGTGCTGCAGATGAAGATTGAAGATCGTCAAGTGTTCCGTCTCGCCTCCATGTTTCTGGCATGATATTGCGTCTTTTTCAAGATGAAATTATCATGATGCGGGACGTCATTGAGTCGCTTGCTTTTATATTAAATCCTGAGTTGTGTTGTTATTTAATATTGATTTTCCTTTCCCTTCCTTGGTATGGTTTTTCAGGTACAGGTACAGGTCTGTATAGGTAACAGGTATGTAGGTATGCATAGATACGTGCACGGTAACTAGGTAGCGCGCACTGCTCTGTTGCTATGGCAACGCAAGTTGGCGCAGGTGTGCACTGTAGGTCCGTAGCTATCGCGTCGCTGTGTCGCGCGTCGCTACAAGTACATTTAGCGTACGGTATAGAGTACTATAGAGTATCGTAGTCGATATCAAGTCTTAAATTTTAAATGGAAAGTTATCTGTGATTTTGATTATACACGGTATAAATAAAAGAACTTTTTGTGTTCGAATATACTTAGGATTTTTTTTTCTAAATCTACATCAACGTTAAATATGAGCAGACCCGCCATTCTGACGCACACGACGCGAGAGCGGTCACCGCTTGACGTTGTCAACCACCGCTCGTTACCCGCTCCTACACCGCCGCCGCGCCGCAGTTTTCGAGGGTCGGTCCATTTGATAACATGCAAAACATCTTGCGCGCCCGCGCCGCCGCCGCCGCCGCGCCGCTGCCCGCAAGATTCGAGGCCGCGGCCTAAGGCCTTTTGCGAATGAGTCCTTTTACGACTACAGGTCGTTTTGCGAATAGGTCCAAATGCGACTAAGCCAAATTTTCTGTCTCATAATTTTATTCTCATCAAACATGCTCACCACACAGCCTACATTAATTCTGCTTGGAAAGACTATTTAGGCAATAAAATTGAGACTTTAGTGTGGGTTTTTGGGGTTCTGGCGCCACTAATAGACGAACGAACGTTCATAAGAGTTTAATGACTCTAAACAACACAATTACATAACTTTACAAACATAAAACAGGTGCAATGAGCTTAATTTAAGAGCTTAGTAGGTACGCGGCGCGCGCGGTCCGATCGTCGCAACGGAGGAGTCTCGGCTGTCTGTTCGCTTCCGGCGGCCGTCTGTTCGCTTCCGGTTGCCGCAGGCGCGGGCGCTTTGAATACAGCGCTATGGGCCGATACGGTGGCCCTGATTGGCTGATCTAGGCACAGAGTGCCTCTTGCGGTACGAGAGCAGTGTTGCCGCGCTACACACTCCCCCTCCAAATCACAAGAACGTCCCGTCTGTGAGTTGGTCACTAAAAGCGGCGACGTGTTTGGATGACGTGGTCGTCCACGCTGACGACGGGGCTGGACTGGCGCTGAAAGCAACCCTGCACGCTCCTTGAAAGGAGTCAAAGCCGTACTATGAAACTTGCCTACTATCTCATCACGATCCAAATATGAAACCTCATACGAAGTAGGACTTAAAACCTTTATGATGCGATATGGACCATCCCTCCTGGGCATGAACTTCCTAGTGCGACCTTTAGAAGCGTCACTTAGAAGATGTGTGGTGACCAAAACTAAATCGCCGACCTTATAACTAGGCGCTTGTCTACGGTCCTTATCCGCATAGGCTTTCTTAACATCCTGCTGATGCTCTGCTTTCTCTCTAATCCTATTAAAAGAGGAAAGGAATCGCTTTAGGTAAGGAGTGATCTGTGGAAGGAAATTATCTTTTTGCAAAATGGCTCTAGGATCACGTTGAGCATCAAAAGGAGTTCGCAATTCACGAGCGAACATCATGTAAGCAGGACTACATCCAGTAGTAGAACAGGTGGCGCTATTCATGGCAAACCTAACTTGGGGCAAAAATTTAGGCCACATACGATGTTCATTTTTAACTAGTATGGATAACTGAGTTTTCAGGTCCCGATTTTTGCGTTCAGCGGGATTCGCTTCCGGATGATAGAGAGGGATCAAGTTCTGCTTAACACCAAGGACAAACATGCATTGCTGCATGGTAGCAGAAATGAACTGAACACCGTTATCGGAAATAACTCGACGCGGAAATCCATATCTTAAGAAATACTCATTAATAAGTATATTGGCACAAGTTTCAGAATTAGCTTCTACTAAAGCATAGAGATCTACCCATCTGGTAGCAGTATCCTCCACTAGTAAAACCCATTTCTCACCTTTCTGACCTTCAGGTAAGGGACCAAATAAATCTATTGCGAGGACTTCACCTCGTTGGTTCAGGATTGGAGTCTGCAATAAACCAGGTGGCTTTTGGTTACAAATTTTGTAACGTTGACATTCCTGACAGTTATTTAAATATTCTGTAATATACCTGCGCATGCCAGGAAAATAATACTTTCGAGACACTCGTTGGTATGTGCGCTCAACGCCCTGATGTCCGGCAGTAGGTGAGTCATGATACTCCTGCATGACCTTGCCTCGCATCGAAGCTGGTACCACTAGCTGAGGCTCCTCAGAATCAGACTCAGGATGAAAGCGAAACAATACGCCTTGAGTCATAAGGTAGCCTCTATCCAACCAGCGTTGACCAACGGTATCAGGTGCCTCTAAATCCTGGATAATCTTAGCGACTTCAGGGTCTGCCAACTGCTCAGCTCGAAGTTCACTGGAGCTTATAGTGGGGACATCAATAACGACGGTGCAGAGATCACAACTTTGTAAGGAAGAGTCATCACACTGTGGGCGACTCAAAGTGTCTGCTAACACATTGGCTTTGCCTGGTGTATAGTCATATTTGATGTCAAACGCCTGAAGTTTAAGAGCCCATCGAATAAGACGACCACTGGGTGACTTTAATGTCAATAGCCACTTAAGTGGTTGGTGGTCACTTTTGACATGGACTGGATGGCCATCAAGATATCCTCGAAACTTTTCAACAGCCCACACAACGGCTAGAGCCTCCCTTTCGGTTGTTGAATAGTTGCGCTCTGCTGATGTCAGTAGTCTGCTTGCATACTCTATGGGCTTCTCTTCGTTGCCTTCACCTTGTAATAGAGCAGCGCCAAGGGCATAACTACTGGCATCAGTGCGAAGGACAAATGGCTTGGTAAAATCTGCTTGAATCAGAATTGGAGAAGAAGTCAATTTTGCCTTGAGAGCCTCAAATGCTTCCTGTTGTGGTGAACCCCATTGCCAAACTTCAGCTTTTCTAATCAACTTTGTAAGGGGTTGCGCCAGCTGAGAAAAATTAGGAATGAATTTTCTAAACCAGGAACAAGTCTGAACAAAAGATTTTAAATGTTTAACATTCTCTGGTTCCTTCATCTTTGAGATGGCATCTACCTTGGATGGATCTGGCTTAATTCCATCAGAACTGATTACATGGCCAAGGTAGGTAAGTTCTTGACGGACAAAAGAACATTTTTCACGGTTTGCCCGTAACCCAAAAAGTCGAAGCCTATCAAATACCTTTTGCAGGTCCTCCAGATGCTTCTCTAAACTACTAGAAATTATTAAAATGTCATCTAGGTATGCTAATATAACAACATCCTGCAATGATGCTCCGGAACGGAATCTGTCAATAAGCCTCTGAAAAGTGGCAGGGGCATTCTTTAAGCCAAATGGCATGCGTTTAAAACGATAAGTGCCAAAAGGAGTGATGAATCCAGTTTTATCCCTATCCTCAGGCCGAACAGCCAATTGCCAATATCCAGATCTAAGGTCAATTGTTGACATAAAGCAAGCTTGCTGGGTAGACTGGAGCAATTCATCAATGAGAGGAAGTGGATAATTATCACTCTTGGTAATGGAATTCAATCTGCGATAATCAACACAGAAGCGCACAGTGTTATCCTTCTTGGGGACTAACACTGCCGGAGAAGTCCATGCAGATTCACATTCCTCAATTATCCCATCTTGGAGCATTTTCTCAATTTCAGTTTTCATTAACTGTTTCTTTGCAGGGGTAAGACGGTAAGGTGGGACAGAAATAGGTGGATGATCACCGGTGTCAATGCAGTGTTCTGCATAAGGGGTTGGCCCTCCCCCTGGACTGAAGATGTCATCATTCCTTTTTAAAAGATCTGTCAAGAGCTGGCGTTGAGAAGAGCTCAGCATAGTACCCTCATTATCTAATAAAATATTCCCATCGGTTGATGCATATGAAACAGGTATAGTAGGGAGTTCATATTTTAAATCATATAATTTATTCTCACCAGAAAAATGCCAGGTCTGAGAAGCAAAATTAATTGAGATACCTGAAGCAGTTAAAAAATCTATCCCTAACAAAGTTTCATTATTAAGAGCATCGGGGAAAATAATAAAATCTATAGAAACCATTTTATTTGGTTTAATTTTAACCGGAAGATTAATATTTAATACTCTGCGAACCTGAACTGACCCATCAGCAAGTTTAATGCGCATAGTAGATTCAATAAAATCTAAAGACTGCTTTTGAAGTAACACAAACAAAGAACTGCCAGCTACACATGTCTCTGTGTTCCGTGAGCTACACTACGCTTGGCAGCAGTGTCAATAAGACCAATACCAGGAATTCCTAAAATTTCAATTTCTAGAATGGGACGGTGAGACTGAATACTGTTAATACCTACAAACATAGTATCAAAACTTTGTGCAGAAACAATAGGTAAACAATTATTAGGGTGCGGTTCCACTGAGGCGGAGCGGAGCGGAGCGGAGCGGAGCTGTGCCGCGATTCACCAATCACATGACTTGAAATCTCCGCTCCGCTTCAGTGGAAACAACATTGGCGGAGCGGGGCGGAGCGGAGCGGAGCAGAGCAGAATTGTTTAAAATATCGGTAAGAAAGAAAGAGATGGCAGACGCGGAGCGGAGCGGAGCGGGGCGGAGCGGAGCGGAGCGGGGCGGAGCGGAGCGGAGCGGGGCGGAGCGGAGCGGAGCGGGGCGGAGCGGAGCGGGGCGGACCGCAGCGGGGCGGCTCACTCATAATCACTAGCTTTGCCCGCAGCTTCGCTCGCGTAGATTACCTACTACACCATTTTGTTAAAATATATGGTAGGTATTCGTTGCAGTTACGGACATAATGTACTTTAGAATATACACTACTATACCTATCTCCTCTTTATTCCATATCCCGTGGGAAAATCAATAACCTCTGAAAATAATTTTGAGAGAACACGTTGTACTAGTTGCATGCGAAAATTCAAGCATAGTATTTATAGCTAAGTATAGTTCCTTGTTTTAATTTAAAAAAAACAATTTGTTCCCTCTCCCGTAGGAATTTCGGAAAATCCTCTCTTATCACTTGCCTACGTTACATACCTACACGGTAATCTATGCAGTTCTGTAGCTCAAAGAGCAATTATGTAGGTAAGGCGATGATGAGTGAACTAGTCAGGAAGTTAATTTTTGTATAATATTAGATTTTAGTCAGCGTCTTGACGTCATGAGCGGGGCGGGGTGGAGCGGGGCGGAGCGGAGCGGGGCGGAGCGGAGCGGGGCGGAGCGGAGCGGGGCGGAGCGGAGCGGGGCGGCTCACACGCGCATATTTATTAAACACTAGCTTTTAGCCCGCAGCTTCTCTCGCGTAGATTACTACACCATTTTGTTAAACTAAATGTATTCGTCGCAGTTACGGAGATAATGTACTTTATATAGACTACTATAATATCTTTATTCCATATCCCATATTCCATATCCCGTGGGAAAATCAATAAACTGAAAATAATTTTGAGAGAACACGTTGTACCTACTACTTACTTATATGCGAAAATTCAAGCATAGTATTTATAGCTAAGTATAGTTCCTTTTTTTAATAAAAAAAAACTATTTGTTCCCTCTCCCGTAGGAATTTCGGAAAATCCTCTCTTATCACTTGCCTACGTTACATTCAAAGATGTATTAAATATCTAGATGGAACATCGAATCCGCGAAAACGTGTCAAAAAGTTGTGGCCAACTGTTGGCCACAACTTTTATATCATTACGCACAGATTACGCACACATAGACAATAAATGAACGCGAAAAACATCGCCTGCACGCACACATGCTTGATAATGTTGCCTTTTTTTTGTTTTCATTGTAGGGCGACGCTCAATCTAGATATTTAAAACATCATTGGTTACATTATTACAAGGTAATCTAGACCATTAGAGAAAGATACAAAATAGCTGCTTTATTTTTTTTTATCGACATCATGACGCGTGATTTGACTGAGAGAACGCGTGTCACTGGGCACTCAGGCGAATAGGCAAAGCAAATCCGCTCCGCTCCGCCCCGCTCCGCTCCGCCCCGCTCCGCTCCGCTCCGCCCCGCTCCGCTCCGCCCCGCTCCGCTCCGCCCCGCCCCGCTCCGCTTCAGTGGAAACACATACCTCGTTTCACAGCTCAGCTCCGCTCCGCTCCGCTCCGCTCCGCCTCAGTGGAACCGCACCCTTATGTGTGTCCACATTCATAGAAAAATTTTCATCTGGTAACCCTACAGACAATTCACTTTGCAATTGTTTGACAACCCTATGGTTATTACTATTACTTAAAACAGATTGAGAACTCACCTGACATGACGACTTACGGTTCTTAGCTGATTTGGAAGGGGGGCCGTACGATGTTTTATTTACGCAATCTAACGCACAGAAATCCGCGTTGCACTTAGTGCATTCCGCACGGATCACGCCTCTCGTACCGCAGCCATAACACGAAACACGCGTTTCATTATCATTATTATTAACACTTTTACGCGACACAAGTTTACGACACTCATCACGCACATGACCGTATTGTTTACAATATGCACAACGTTTCCGTAACACTGGAGCATGCTGGGCGTCGGGTAGTGTGGGAGCAGTGGCACTGCTGGCGGCAATCGTCGATCGACGCGCCACACTACGACGCGGAGTCGTCGTCGAACTCGGCGGGGCTGCTGCGACGGAGGGCGAAGGCACTGGCGTCGTAGGCACGACAGTGTGAGAGCTACTGCTATTAGTAGCTGTGCTGCGAGACGTATCGCTATCTTTCCTCGGCGATTGAGAAGCGCGCGAACTGTGACAGCGATCTTCTTCGCTTAGCGACGCTTCGATCGTACGGGAGAGAGAAAGTAATTCTTTGAATGTTTCAAATTCCTCTCGTCGTATTCTTTTACGTATCCGTCGATTTAAAAGACCAAATTGGACTTTTTCAGACAAGTCACCACGTGGGAGCTTGTTTAATAAAGCTCGTAAACCAGCGATAAATATATCGGTATTCTCCTCGCCTTGAGGGCGGCTAAACACATCTATGTAAATTTTATATGGTGGTCGTTGGTCACCATAGGCGCTGCGTAAATAAGAAAGCGCTTCTTTCCACGACGTGATTTCTGGTTTAACGCTCTGCCACCACACAGTTGCGGAGTGCGTCAGGAGCATGGAGAGACCTCTAATGGCATTTATATCGGAGACGTTAGCACATTCCTTGTAACTTTCAATGGAGTCTATAAATGCTTCGATCGATTCGGACTCGTCACCGCTGAAGCGAGCGCTGCAGTGCGAGAAGTTACCAGACGATTGATGCGACGCAGGGGATGACTGCTGCATGACCTTATCCAAAAGTTTTTCGAAGGCTTCGGTCTGCGAACGCTGCAAGGCGGCCATCATGGCAGCCACGTTGTCAGTCGAAAATCCCATAGGAGCGGTATCGACATCCTCGTTAACTTCGGAGCCCGCGGATCGGCTTTTGCGAACGCGCGGCATGATTGCACAGTTAGTAAAGTTCACAGAAAATCACGAAAGTTCGACGGTAATGGCGCCGCACAGTTGGGCTGCCAGTTTTAGTGTGGGTTTTTGGGGTTCTGGCGCCACTAATAGACGAACGAACGTTCATAAGAGTTTAATGACTCTAAACAACACAATTACATAACTTTACAAACATAAAACAGGTGCAATGAGCTTAATTTAAGAGCTTAGTAGGTACGCGGCGCGCGCGGTCCGATCGTCGCAACGGAGGAGTCTCGGCTGTCTGTTCGCTTCCGGCGGCCGTCTGTTCGCTTCCGGTTGCCGCAGGCGCGGGCGCTTTGAATACAGCGCTATGGGCCGATACGGTGGCCCTGATTGGCTGATCTAGGCACAGAGTGCCTCTTGCGGTACGAGAGCAGTGTTGCCGCGCTACAAGACTAAAATTATTACCAGAATTTAAAGCTGTTACTTGACCTTGATTATGATTTATTACTACGTATTTGCGAAGTCTATGCTGAGATACACGGGCTCAGATATATTATAATGAAAAAAAGAGTGAGTTTATGGTGTTTAGAGCTGGTTCTAAGTTTTATCAGAACGTCCCAACTCCCACCTGCATGGATGTAGAAACTAAAGATGTGACTGTAACCAATGATGTTATAAATATCTAGATTGAGCGTCGCCCTACAATGAAAACAAAAAAAAACAAGGCAACATTATTAAGCATGTTTGCGTGCAGGCGATGTTTTACCCACAGGTTTTACTCATAGAGATATTACACTAGAGGGCAGAAGCCAGGCTTCAAGGCGTACCTCGGATAAAAAGAGACGAAATCTTTAGTAATCACCTTTCTCTTTCTGGCTCATCGGGATCGGAGAGAGATAGGTAATTACCGTTATCGTTGTTTCTCTTTCTAACCGGGGGCAATTGCAATGTATGGGCAGCCGTATGGCTCACCTACTCTAAAGTAAGGCCATTTTAATCATAGAGATATTACACTAGAGGGCAGAAGCCAGGCTTCAGAGCGTACCTCGGATAAAATGAGACGAAATCTTTAGTAATCACCTTTCTCTTTCTGGCGAGGCTTCAGAGCGTAGCTAGGATAAAAATAGACGAAATCTTTAGTAATCACCTTTCTCTTTCTGGCTCATCGGGATCGGAGAGAGATAGGTAATTACCGTTATCGTTGTTTCTCTTTTTAACCGGGGGCGATTGCAATGTATGGGCAGCCGTATGGCTCACCCACTCTATTGTAATATCTCTATGATTTTTTATAGGCCACATTTGACAACACTTTGTCTTTGCTTTATAGTGAGGGTAACCTGCTGAAAAACATCGATTAATTTAATTAATCGATGAGGACTTCAAACATCTGTAAATTGAATGTGATTGTTATAAAAACTATTTTAATGACCGCACAGTTCAAACAATGACTAAAAAAACGACAAAAATAATGCGTCTAATAATGGCGCGAAATGAAATCATGACTTTTTTGTAACATTTCATGTTTCTGGATATGGATTTTGAGCCAGACATTATATATTTAAATGAATGATTGCATATTTTTTGGCCTAAAATGTAAGAAAATTTATTCTGTTCCCATTAAAATATATTATTTTATTTTGTAATCGTGAAATACTTTTTGACGATTAGTTCGACTTCTCGAATTCAACTTATCTACTGATCTGTTTCTTTTGGTACCATCCCTCATGTTTAAAAAGAAAAAGAGTTCACTGACGTAACTTTGTAACGACGTCAGTTCTTTACTTAAGTGTAAAAATTTTTACAATATCTAGTAGGGAATATTAAATAATATGGAGTGCCTCCCTTACAAGGTTACTTTGTTTGACGAACTGTCAAATGTGGCCTATTAAAATGGCCCTACTCATGGATGTAGAAAGTCAAGATGGGCCCGTAACATACATAAGGCGCACGACGAGTGGTCAACATTAGGTTGTGTGATTGAGTGATTGATCAAGTCAGTCTGTTGTAGACAGCAGCGAGGTACACATCTTCCTTACGCAAAATTGATTTCAGTAATTGCGTCCGCAAATGTAGAAAATATGGCTTCCTGTGCCTTCAAAAATATTCTAACAATTCAAGAAACACAAATAAAGTCCAAAGGAATCACATTTCATTATGTAAACATTAAATTGTAAATTATTTTCACTATTTCTAAAATAATAACTTTAGTAAAATGGCGCGTGACATATGTAAGAGTAACAAAGACAGCACGACTAAAACTTCGAAACGCGAAAGCGAGATATCACTATGTAATCTGTTCGTTTTCAAATATAGTAACAAAATTCCATCGCGCCAACTTCACGCACAAACCGATTCGATTCAAAATTGGATTGTTCCAACTTGACGCACATTCGAACGTGCAAGGCCGGTCTAGGTATATATGTTTATGGCCCTACTATAGTGTAATATCTCTATGGTTTTACCCGTTTCATCTATTGTCTATGTGTGCGTAATGATATAAAAATTGTGGCTAACAGTTAGATCTAATTTGTGCAGTTAGCCACAATTTTTTGACACGTTTTCGCGGATTCGTAGTTCCATCTAGATATTTAAAACATCTTTGTCATACATAATATAATAATTTTATTTGATATTCAGATTCAATCGTCCAAATTAAATTTAATAATATTGCATGGCTGTAGCTTAATTAAGTATTGGATCGCAAAACTCGCATAATTTATAAAAGAGATTTCTTTTAATTTAATAAACGAAGTATATAAAAGTTGTCAACTTAATAATATTTATCAAATTTCTGAACGAATTAAAGTTTTGAGTAATCTTTGATGTAGGCAACACTCGCACTCAGTCAGTCAGTAGAAATGTCATTAATAGACAACAATTAAAAAATGTCGGAATCGTGTCAAGACGGTAATTGTCATGGAAATAATGAATATGGGCCTGACGAATCACCAACGAAGCTTATTGTTAATTACATTCCCGAAGTCATGACGCAGGATATGATGTTTTCACTATTTTCGACCATGGGCAAATTAGAAAGTTGTAAATTGATAGCTAACAGAGGGTATGGGTTCGTCGAGTACTCTTGTCCCGAGGATGCTGTGAAGGCACGTAAGGCGTTCAATGGCCTTTTAATGCAGAATAAGACACTGAAAGTGTCGCACGCACTCCTCAACCCGGAGCTGAAGCCGCCCACGAAGCCGGAAGCTGACTGGAACCTCTACGTATGTAACCTGCCCAATGAACTAACCTTGCAGGATTTACATGGACTATTCGCACAATTCGGTAAAATAGTAAATTCACGTATAGCTGCTGGTATAGCTTTCGTTTTATATGAACATCAATATGAAGCCGAGAGGGCCATCCAAAATATTAATGGTGCTACACCGCCTGGATTTTTACATCCATTAACTGTTAAGTATGCTAATAAAAGTAACCCTAACAAACATAAAAACAATAATAACAATTTTGCTAAAAGCCCTTTGGTAAAACCTTTTCATTGGATTAATCACATGAGTGCTATTAATGACCATAATTCTCCAAACACATGGTCTATTTATATTTATAATATTGCTCCCGAAGTAGAGGAATTGACTCTTTGGCAGTTGTTCGGTCCCTATGGTGCTATTGTATCTGTTAAGATAATTAAAGACCATCAGACTAATAAAAGTAAAGGATTTGGTTTTGTTACGATGAGAAATTATGACCAGGCAGCTATGGCAATACAAGCACTGAATGGGCATGTTATTCACGGCCAGCCATTGTCTGTTAGTTTTAAGACGCAAAAGAGATAATGTCACAAGCCCTGCTCTGCTAAACTACAATATCAGTACAGTAACAGATAGACAAAATGTATACATTATCATGGATTGGCAACTATTGGAACATGCAATAGCTCCAAGTCTCATTCCTGCACACATCATAACTTCACTGACTTGTCAACTATTATTAAAAATATTATATTACTTTGAGCTATCAACATTGTTAAGTTTGTTTCTTATTATGAATAATAATTTATTCAGTTTGCTCGTTAAATGTTTCAAGTTTACTAGAAGTTTAAGATTTGTATTGAATTTGATTGTTGTTTGGAAGTTCAACATCAGTTGTGAGCTATGTGCTTTGATTATTTTTATCTATTGTTTAAGTATAATAAACCATTATAAAATGTGCTTTTACAAGATCTAACTAATATAAGCCACATTGAGATGTTTAATCAGCTATTAGTTTTAGTTGTACACTTTTTATAACATGATGTCTATTTAGGTAGAAAAAACGAAATCTAGATTATATCATATTTATACATTTAGTATAAAATTTGCTGAATTAAAGTTCATTTTCACAATTTTCAAAATGTGTCTTTATTTCTTCATTCATGTTATTCTTGTTAGCCAATAAAATATGTTCATTATATAAAAATAAATAAACTGTTATTACATTATAACTTTATATTGGATTTAATAAAATATTGTTTTCAATCATTTCTGCATGGAGTACCTAATATATTGAAAATTAGTTCCTTGTTATTTTTTTACTAAAATCCTCCTTGTATTGAAATTGACTCATTCTAGTATAAATGGTGGTATTTTATGTTAATCGCACTAAATATATTCATTGATAAAATACTTACAACATTGCGGTTGCGGAAATTACATTAAATAGAGATAACGAGCATGTCTTGGATTCTTGAATAAAGAGCTAAAATATACTTTAAGTCATCAACATAAAGTCCTAAATCAAATTGCATGAAAATTAAACCATTGCGGATTGCAGCTCGGATTTTAAACATAGCTGGCGCCACTAATTACTGTAAGTAGGTATGAGCTTCGTGCATTGATCTATAAGCATAATCCTATCTCTATGGCTTCGTGTATCGATGATATTGCGTGTCACTGTCATTTTACATGACATTCAAAGTGTATATAAAACATAGAGATAGGAATATACTTATAGATCAATGATATAAAAGTGTAAGTACCATAGAGATATTACACTAGAGTGGGTGAGCCATAGATTTATTATATAACTAAAGTTAGGCCATTTTAATAGGCCACATTTGACAACTGTTTGTCTTTGCTTCATAGTGAAGATAACCTGCTGAAAAACATCGATTAAATTGAATAAATCGATAAGGACTTCAAACATCTGTAAATTGAATGCGATCGTTATAAAAAGTATTAATAAGCGCACAGTTCACACAACGACTAAAAAAAAATTACAAAAATAATGCGTCAAAATAATGGCGCGAAATGTAATCATGACTTTTTTGTAACATTTCACGTTTCTAGATACTGACTTTTGAGCCAGACGTTATTATATAAATGAATAATTACATATTTTTTGGCCTAAAATGTAATAAAATTAATTTTGTTTGTATTAAAATACATTTTATTTTGTAATCGTGAAATACTTTTTGACGATTAGTTCGACTTCTCGAATTCAACTTATCTACTCATCTGTTTCTTTCGGTAACATCCCTGATATTTAAAAAGAAAAAGAGTGCACTGACGTAACTTTGTAACGACGTCAGTTCCTTACTTTTAAGTGTAAAAAGTTTAACAATATCTAGTATGGAATGTATTAGATACTATGGGGTGCCTCCCTTACAAGGTTACTTCGGAAAATTTTGACGAACTGTCAAATGTGGCCTATTAAAATGGCCCAACTATAAAGATCGGCAATTTTATCGCTTGGACGAAACCAAAAATGAATCGCCCGCTATCAATGTCACCGCCGAGCGCGACGCCTTCCTGGTGGTTTTTATATCTAGAGGAGTCACATCCAGGTACCGCACAAGTAACCATCACTAATTAAGACTACAAAGGACGTCATTCCACACAGAAATGAAAAAATTAAATTAAGTATTTTGAGAAAATTGAGGAACAATTTTTGACAAGTGCCCGCTAAGCCCGCTATGCCGTCTAAAAATTGGTTTCGTCTATCTATCTCGCTCTGCCATACGTGTATCATATGTTTTGCTCTTTCGCATTTCCAATCTATCTAAGGGCGGCCACATACAGTCGGAATTCCGAAACGGAATCCCGAATAGGGTTGCAACCTTGCAACGATATACCGGAAAACCGATAATATTATAAGAAAACCGATAATATTATATTGTAAGAAAAAGCTAATGTTCAAAGCCCATACAGCCTTATCTAAGGTCGTGAATTATCGATTTTTTTCTTCGGATATGATATCGATATTATCATATCGTTATAACGCAAATATCGATAAAAATATCGATGTGTCCTCTTCGATATTATCGGTTTTCCGATATATCGTTACAACCCTATTCGGGATTCCGTTTCGGAATTCCGCATGTATGTGGCCGCCATAAACGTCAGTGTATGCTACATCTATGGGGTGAGCCATACGGCTACCCATACATTGCAATCGCCCCCGGTTAGAAAGAGAAACAACGATAATGGTAATTACCTATCTCTCTCCGATCCCGATGAGCCAGAAAGAGAAAGGTGATTACTAAAGATTTCGTCTCTTTTTATCCTAGCTAGTCTAGCTACGCTCTGAAGCCTCGCCAGAAAGAGAAAGGTGATTACTAAAGATTTCGTCTCTTTTTATCCGAGGTACGCTCTGAAGCCTGGCTTCTGCCCTCTAGTGTAATGTTACGTGTCAGGAGTATGGGGTTCGAGAAAATGCCAAAATGTACCACAAAGACTTTATTGTACTCGTAGATACACAATTACACACAGTACACACCACAACACTATGCACGTAGGTACTCGTAAACACACTCGTCGATCACTGTATCGCTCGTAGAAATCACTTCACTTCGCACTGGTATCGCTCGTAGGTATCGCTGGTATCTTCCTGGTTTCGCTTCCGAAACTAGAATGTCTGCGGATCGATCGCGTATCTTCTCTGAGTCCCGCAAGGGACTCGAGGAATCGCTGGGGCTATGTGCCCCCTTGCGAGGTTGCTCGCGCGGCCCGTTAAGACGGGCCGGTCCTTAGGTTGTAGGGCCTTCCTTCTGAAGGCCCCCATGGTCTCATTTGGTGGTTATTGGGTGAGAGATTGGCTCTCCCCCCTCCAAGGTATCACTTTCCAGGTTGGCGGCGTTGCTGCCGCGGAGTCTCTGCGTGGGTAGATTCTTCGCGCCGCCCGGGCGATCAGGCCCTACCGGGTGAATCCCGCTGGTGGGAAGCCCAGCAGGAGCCGATCAGCGACCGGGCGTCGGCTTGTGAAGTCCCGGAGTCAGTCCGCGAGCTCCCCCCGCGCAACTAGCAAGTCGCGCGGGAAGGCCCTGCGGTCAGGTGGTCGAGCGTGGAGCGGCGCCAGATCCCGCAGGTGCGGGAATCGCGACGCTTCGACGCGCTCGAACATGCGGCGTGCCAGGCTGCGGATGAAGTCGTCCAGGCTCTCGACTCGAAGGTCCCTCTGGATGACGGCGTTCCTCACGTATCGCGGAGCGCCGGTGACTCGGCGCAGCGCGATGGACTGCACTGTACGCAGTCTCCGGCGCTGTGGCTCACTCGTCAGCGAGAACCACGCAGGAGCCGCGTACGTGAGGCGGGGTCTAATGTAGGCCTTGTAGACCCCGAGTTTCACCCTCAGAGGGAGGCTCGAGGAGAGCACTGGTCGTAGGACGGTCATCGCGGCTCTGGCGCTCGCAACCGCCTTGTCGACCTGGGGTCTCATGGTCAGTCCTTGGTCGATAGTGATCCCCAGGTATGTGGCACGAGGGGACCACTCGATGTCATGTCCGTTGAACTTCAGAGTAGGGTCGCGACTGGTCGTGGGTCCAATCCTCACGGCCTGCGTCTTCCCTACGTTCACCGACAATCTCCACCGGGCGAGCCAATCGGGGAGGGCATCAAGCGCGCGCTGCATCTTGACGATGGCGTGGGGCATGTTAAGTGACGTGGTAACGTACGCCACGTCATCGGCATACAGGGCGAGCGACGCCCTCCCTGCCGCCGGGATGTCGTCGGTGTAGCAGGCGTAGCAGGCCGGAGAGAGACAGCTTCCTTGTGGGACCCCGGCCGCGATAGGGCGCTCCGTTGATAGGGCACCCTCTACCGCTACTCTGAAGCTTCTGTTCTGGAGGAAACTGGAATGTCTGCGGTTGGCCGATCGCTCCTTTTTATACCACTCACGCACCATTCATGGCAATCGACAATATTCCCGCTAAGTCCGGACCCGCTTCGAACAAGATTCGAGCATGTTCCCTGCAACCGACTTTCGCCCGTATGACTGTTGCCTTAAAGGTCGAAGCGTCGTGCGTACTTTCGAGACAGGCAAGCGCGCTATTCTTCTATTGTACGCATGGCATGTTTATGGCCCCTATTGTTTATTGTTTAGTGAGGTGATACGCCAGGGCTGTCACAGTAATATCTCTATGGTAAGTACTCGTGCCTTATAATATGCATGGACGTATTATTTGTGGTATTATTTTTCGTATTTAGTATATTTAGTAGTGTATTTAGTACGTCCATGATAATATGCAGATACGTTACTAAAGAAAAGACAATCATTGTACAGTAATCCTGTACTACAGGTACAGTTAAATTGTACCACTTGTGGTACCACGAGGTAAACGAGACACAGAAGATACTCTGTATGTATACTTACATTTATTCTACTTGTGTTATTAATTTTTAAATGAATTATTAATAATGGGATGGTTAACTGCCATGACGGTACAGTTTATTTGCTCATAGCTGAATCTATCTTAAATCTTAAAAGGTACAGTCATTCGGGGTAACTTTGATACATCATCGGCGTATTTTCTTAAAAAACTTTTACTACGTCGCATATGAGATAAAAGTTATGAGTTAATCAGTGCCCTCTTGCTGGTTTTCATACTGTCAAATTGTAAAAAGTCTTTAAAAACGACAAAATATATTAAAAATTAGCAATTTTGTTGTTTGTCAAAGTTACCACCCCTATATGGGTAACTTTGACACCGATGATATTTATCAAAAAATCTTCTAAACTACGTTACTTATAACTTTGATGTAACATTTATTAATAAGGTGATAGCCTGTTTTATGATAAGACAACAAAAAAAAGTAGTTTGACGGGTTAGTTTTCATGTAAAAGGCACTAAACTAAGAAAATTCAATGAAAAAATATTGAATTTTGTTTTTTAAATCCTTTTTTGGTCTTCTATGAAAAAGATATTAAATGAAATGTATCATTAATTGATTACCTACATTGTTAGCTTTGAAATGAGACATATTTCGGCTTCCTAGGACGTCTACATCGATAGCAATGATTAAAACAGTACAGGCGCCCGAGCAGCTTCGAGGTTGAAAAAACCAAATGGCTGCAATTTTTTCATTTTATTTCTGGGAAAATAAAGAAGTCCCAGGGGCCCTGGGATGTTTGACTAACACTAAAATTGGTAAATCGCAAAAGTCAGGATACATCTAAGGGATAGGTAGTATAGGTACATACATTGATACTGTCAAAGTTATTTATTTATTTATTTAAGCTTCTTTGCACCATACAATGTATACGAGCAAAAGGCGGACTTAATGCTAAAAGCATTCTCTGCCAGTCAACCTTTGGGCAGTGGGAAAACAACGAAGGCGGCAAAAGAATATATATACACGTACATAAACATATATATTATTATACATATCATAAATAAACATACATGTAATTAAAATAATATCATACATAAACTTAAATATACCTAAATATATATATATATATATTATATATAATATATATATATATATTATATATATATATACACAAATACATATTATGACAAATTAGTGATGACTAAGGGAATTGAGCAGATGAGAGAATAGGTGCTTCTTAAAAGTGCATTTGCTGGACGGTTTTCTTAATCGACTGGGCAGTGCATTCCAGAGTCGAGTAGCTTGGGCTGCAAATGAGTAGACCAGGAAACCAGTACGGTGAAGTGGAGTAGATAGAGCCAAAGTCTGAGAAGAGCGCAGCAATCGATCATGAGTATCGCACCGAAACTGAAATTTACATTTCAGATACTCCGGCGCGAAATTATCAAATAGAATTGAAAATAGAGTGGAAAGTATCCTGTATTGCCTGCGTTGGCGAATCGGGAGCCATTTCAGCTGAGAACGATATGAGGAGATATGATCGTATTTTCGAAGACAGAAGATAAAACGGATACAGTTATAAATGAGACGATCCAGTTTGTCCAGAAGATCTTCATTTAGATCAGGATAACAAACATCAGCATAATCAATAATGGGGAAGATAAGAGCATGCACCAGAGTTATTTTTACCTTGGTTGGGAGAAAATTTCTGAGGCGATTTAGTGCTCGAAGCTTTGCAGTGACAGACCCACAGATGTTTTTTATTTGTGTAGACCAGCTAAGCGTGGAGTCCAAGTAAATACCCAGATTTTTAACGTTTTGTGTAAAAGGTACAGGAGAACCATCCACGATTATCGGTGGGACAACACTGAGATCGACTTTGGACAATTGACGGCTGCTACCTATTACAATCGATTTACATTTGCCAATGTTAACTTTTAAACCAAATTTGGCGCACCACAGATTCAACACAACCAAATCCTCATTAATTTTCTGTATAGCGGAAGCAATAGAATCAACGTTCTCTTGTGCGTAAATTTGCAGGTCATCTGCATATAAATGGTAAGAGCAACGAAGCCGGGAAGATAGAAAATTAATAAAAATAGAGAACAAAAGAGGAGACAAAATACCACCCTGCGGCACGCCAGAAGGGACTTGAAGCCAGTCGGAGATGTCAGGACCAGAACGAACGGCTTGCTGGCGATTGCCGAGGTAGGTAGAAAACCAACGCAAAGAAGTCGGGCAAAAATTGAAATGACCGAGCATGGCAATGAGAATATCATGATCCACTAAGTTAAATGCGTTCGAAAAGTCAATTAGGACAAGCACAGTGACCATTCTATTCTCCATGCCTGCCCGGATATCATCAGTGACCTTTATGAGGGCAGTAGTAGTGCTGTGTCCGGAACGAAAGCCGGATTGAAAAGGAGATAAAAACTTACTCTCTTGAAGAAAGTAAGTTACTTGTCGGTGAACTGTGGACTCTAAGATTTTGGACAAATATGGCAAGATTGATATTGGCCTATAGTTATTAAGTTGTGAGGGGTTAGCAATTTTAGGAAGAGGGATAATAAAAGCATTACGCCATAAAGTAGGAAAATCCCCTGACAACAAAGAAAAATTGACTATGTGAGTAATGACAGGAAGAAAATGTTCGAGAACGGGAAAAATCATGGCACGACTCACACCATCACAGCCTACTGCCTTGGATTTTAAAGATGTCAATGTATTACGAGCATCCTCAACCGAGATAGGGGAAAAAGAGAAAGATTCGTGTTGAGGTTTGGCCATGGAAGTAATTTCCAAAATTGTTTGAGATTTAATATGAGGACAAAGAACAGGAGCGCTAGAGAAATGAGTATTCAACACGTTAAGAGGAAATAGAATGTGGTCATTGTTAACCGAAAGCTTACCTATCCCATGAGAGTTAAGGAACTTCCATATTTCGGCCGGAGAAGAATTGGAGATATTATCGAAAAAATACCGACGTTTTGCTGCTCTTACCATTTGATTGCAACGGTTACGTGCTTTTTTGTACAGAGCCCAGTGTTCGTCACACCTATCGCGTTTAAATTTATTAAAAGCCCTGTTACGACGAGTCATCGCGATGCGTACTCCTCGAGTGATCCATGGGGCTGGTGGACGCTTCACACGGACGGCCTTCACAGGTGCATGCCTGTCAAACAGTTTTAGAATTGAATTGTTAAGGTTAGAAATTTTTTCATCCACTGTTGACGAGCTATACACCGGCGAAAAGTCAATAGTGGAAGCGTCTTTACGCAGTGCAGTGAGATCCAAACTAGCAAAGCTTCTCATCAGGATTAACTCCGGTTTAGGTTTAGGTGATCTTAGTTTATAAGCAAGGTAAATTAAGTCATGGCGCGAAAAACCTGATGCAGACAACTGACCATGTTTACTTACTAGGTTAGGGGAGGAAGTTATAGCCAAATCAAGCCAGGAATCCGGGGAATCAAGATTATGGTGAGTGGGATCAGAAGGAATAATAGATAGGTTTACCGAAGATAAGAGATTTAGTAGCTTAACACTTTGAGGAGAAGTCTTGAGGAGGTCAGTATTAAAGTCACCAGTATTAAAGTATTAAAGTAGTACAGTATTAAAGTTACCCAGAATTTGTTCAAAATCTGACTTACCGGTATTATTTGTAATTTTAACGAAGATGCAATTGAAAATTAATAAAAATTGTTTATGTATCGAAAGTAGACATGTAAAAGATTGTATTATATTATAACACACCTTGATAGCATTAAAGTTTTGAGAAATATCTAAAAAGTTTTACGTCGGAAAAAAACACGAATAGTTACGCACGTTTTTGAAAGAAAGTTTTTTATATTAGCTTTGTTTGAAAACCACTTTTTATTCAAGATTACGTTAACGACGTTCATTATGTACATAAAATGTAATAAATAAATTTTATGCGCCAAATGCTTTTCACGTAAAAAATAAAAAACTATTTTGGGAGCCGACTGTCAAAGTTACCCTAAAGAATCAAAGTTACCCCGATTGACTGTACTTATTAGCACAAATTAGATAATACAGAATGATGTTAAGCTTCATACAAAATGCCCAAAAACAACGCACACATAGACACCGTTGACATACACGAAATCTTGGAATATATCGGACCATTTCGACCGTGGTTATTATTGGCAGCAATATTACATTTATAATACACAAATAATATATTTTTGCTAAAAATGGATAAGAAATGGAGTTATTATAATTGTTATAGTCTGGCTATCGAAAGCTGAACCCAGCAAAGCGCGGCATATTTAAAAAATATGTATACTATGGTAACACACACTTTACCAGGAAAAAAAGATTTGATACTTTTTAAAATTTATAAAAAATATTATAATTTGAAGCTGTAATTAATTAATTAGGGTGATATTGGCGATGAGAAAAGGCGCTGAAAATCATTTCAGTAAACCACTCCGACAAAAATACAATTGGTACTAATTAAAAGAGAAAAGTTTTGAATTTTCGAGTTTATCCATCTTCAAAATGTTAAAGGATCAAAGGTCATTCCTCTAAGGATCAAAGTGTCTAAGACGCCATGTTGATTGTTGACATTTGTCACAGTGTGGCCGCTACAAAAACACTGGGTTCAGCTTTCGTTAGCCAAACTATATCTTAGTGGTTGTTTTTATTCGACCATAAATTGCAGATTATAATTTTTTAGACATCCAGTTGCTAAAGAAAGGTTTTTGTGCACTTTGTATTAAGCTTAACATCTATATTATCTAATTTTTGGTTCCACTAAGCGATAAAAAAATTAAAAACGTTTAATTTTCTACAGAAAAAGTGTCCTTTTGAGCGTTTTGGTTGCTTACTGGAACGCGCACATACGGCTTGCTGTCGTAAGTGGAAATGATGAACGATTAGTCCTTATAGATCAGTGGTGCCCAAACGGTCGAGAGGTTTCACGGTCGATCTTAGAAGTTAAGCCAGTACAAGATTTTATTTTCGAAAATTTATAAATTACCTACTTACTGAGCATGCATCTACATCTCATTAATTTTCCGACACAAGAAAAATATACTTAACTTGACCTGTATTTATTTTCTTTTCTAATAATATTTTTTATGTACAAATGTGTGTACCTACAGAGTAAGAAACTATGTAAAACTGTTTGATTATAATCATATTATAAATCTAATCATTAATAATTACTTATTATTACAACATAAAATAATAGATAATAAAAAAAATACATAAAAATAAATCTGTCGATCTTAAACCCTTAACTTTTTCTCAAGTCGATCTTCACAGCAAAAAGTTTGGGCACCACTGTTATAGATCAATGCTTCCGCAATCATCTATATTCTCTTTCATTCGAGTATCATTCTAAAGCAAGTCGTGAATAAAGTTGCAAAGTATTTTGCAACTTTATTCATGCCGTAAGAGGTTTAATAAACACATCTATGCTCCATGCGATATTTATTATTTTTATTTAATTAAATTGGGTAACAAATACCCATAACATATATTATATCATAAAGACTAACATACAAATCATGACAAAATCAAATAAACTTAAAATCTACTCAGTCGCGCTCTATTCATAGAGTAGGTATCTTGAATAGCTCAATTCACATAATTTTTAGTCGCGAAGTGAGACGCGCTTTCGGCTTTCGGTGACTCTTTCTGAAGACGACCCCTTTCGGCCACAGCTCCTCCTTCAAGAACATCTGCAGGTGTTCAGTTGGAGTTGGAACACGCTCAACAAACGAGCTCAAGTTAACTGTGTTGCGCAAGTCCAACTTTTCGACCAGCAACCGGTAGTTCGTATTCTTCTGCAGATAAGTACTCCATTACATCAGATACTTTTGTGGTGTAGTGGAGACGGGAGACATAAACGTAGGATGCTGGAACGGCGGGACGCAAGAGATGATTGTCTGCTGTCGGTGCCGTGTCACATTGGTTACTACAAAGAGGCTTTTTCTTCTTCTTTTTCTGCACCTTAATAAAGCCATCTGTGTCTATCCGGCCAATGTGCTCTGCACTGCGAGGGGGCACATTGTGGTTGGCTCCACTATCCCTCTCTATCCTCTTCTTATCCCGGCTTACGGCTTGCTGGCGGATAACAGCTTCGGCATAGTCACGTTGAGGCGACGCGACCTTCGCCGGAGGAGGTGCGGGACGGGTAACACACACACGTCACTGCTGGAACATGCAATATGTAGGTAGTAGGTAAACGCACCAGTAATGGACAAGGAACCAGTAATGGACAAAAAATAAAGTAATCTTCTAAAATAAGGACACGAAATATTTTATTTTAATTCGTAACACTGTGACATATAAGTAGTATACAATAGATATCGAACTCTCAAAGTTTAAAATTTGATTCAATTCGGTTTGTTAGATAGACAAAATAACGTGAGTAAGTGTTCATGTGATCGTCAATTGATACTAGTAGCTTTTCATAAGGAATTTGTTAGTGTGGTGAGAAAAAAGTTTAGTCTGTCAACTAGTATTGCTTTATTTTAATCAGAATCTGTTTTATTTCTTTTGTTAACCATGAAAGATAGCAACGCACAATATTGTTTCTCCGGGAAATTGTATTATTATAATATAATATTTTATTGGTGTTTATACTGTTTATAATTGGTGTTCAATATGCGAGCGGTGAGGTGAGGTGGGAGGGGAAGCCTGAATGGCTAACGGTGCTTGAAGGGACGTGTTCTGTCCGAAGGTCACCAGTTTGGCAAAGGGAGATCTCCCGCCAGGTGAGACGACATGCCTGGGGGACGGCCGAGGCCCCGAGTGAAATAGTGAATGTACTCGAGGCGTGGTATGTATGCCAGTGATGTAGAAATCTTCGATAGCGCGTTTCAGGTTTCGGTGACGTCACCATGTGACGTGTGCGCGGTGTCGCCACATGTCCATTATTGGATAATATTATAGGAATCCACTTATTCGACAGTGATATAAAATGATACAGATTTTTGTTTTAAAAATGTCTCCTAAAAAATTATACGCCTCAACAAATGGGCTGGGCTCTCGAAGCAGTAAAAAGGGTTAAAATTATCCGAAGCAGCAAATAAATTCAATATATTGTACCTAGAATAAACTTACAAAACAAAGTTACTGGTAAAAGTCCGACTGAGTCCGTACATATTATGCTTCTTCAGGCAAAGAAAATTTGACCTTCAGGATTAAAAATTCTAGAACCAAAACGATTTTTGAATACATTAAAGAATTAAATTAAAAAAACATTTGCCTAATAAAATGCTAAAACGAGAACAAATAGAAAAGTCTTGATTATTTTTCACGATCATTTTTGCCGCGAACTTGCAAGCTGTGGAATGAGCTTCCTTCTGAGGTATTCCCGGAGCGCTATGACATGGTGTTGCTTGTGTCCATAGGCGACGATGACCACTTACCATCAGGTGGCTCGTCCGCTTTTTCGTCAGCCCTTCAAGCTATAAAAAAAGAGAAGTTGATGCGTGCTATGAAAAGAGAAGAAAAATACTTGAGAAACTTATATGAGAAAAAAGTGTCGAAAGAAAAAAATTATGCGAGTCTTCTGAAACTGAAATAGATAGATACAGAATAGCTAGAACAGCTGAAAGTGATAAAAGAATTTTGTCTAAAGAACCGGACCTCCTAGACAGTTAGTTCCTCCTCGACAGAAATTTTAAATGACAGATACCTTACAGATACATGTATCTACCTATTAAAAATTAAAAATATATACGAGTACCTACGTAGGTAACGTAGGTATGTATATTACAAAGTTTCATGAAAATTCGTTGTGGAGTTTTTGCGTGAAATGGTAACAAACACATACACTCATACACATCCTCACAAACTTTCGAATTTATAATATTATATAGTAGGAGTAGGATAATTGGTAGGATATCAGTAGCATTTAATTGTAAGTACTTTATTTTAATAATTAAAACCATCTACAGCTTGACATTCATCATAGACTCGTCGATTTAGGTATATTATGTTCATTATTGGATGTCCATGACTAGGTTATGTTCATTACTGGATGTCCATTACTAGATTTATGTTGTCCATAACTGGATAAAAAACTAGATTTTTTAATCTATAGTACTAATATTATAAAGCTGAAGAGTTTGTTTGTTTGTTTGTTTGTTTGGTTGAACGCGCTAATCTCAGGAACTACTGGTTCGAATTGAAATTTTTTTTTGTGTTGAATAGACCTTTTATCGAGGAAGGCTTTAGGCTATATAACATCACGCTGCAACAATTAGGAGCGAAGAAATAATGGAAAATGTGGAAAAAAACGGGGAAAATTATTCATTCTCGAGGGCTTTCGTTGCATGCGTTGCGAAAACGATTCAAGATACCTAAAATATATGTATGAAATAATTATTCCTCTTGAAATGATCTAAAAAAATGTCCACAACAGTATATGTCTATCTTTTAAGATTAACACACTAGAACCGTTTTTATGGTAATCAAATTTGGTCGAACCCACTGCCATACCAAACTTGCGGCGTTTCCTTCCAAGTTTAATCTGAATTAATCTTGCTGTGATCCTTTGCTACTTTGATATTATTTTGTCGTAAGCTTTATTTCTAAGTTTAATTTAATTTAACCTGAATTAATTATGGTGATAGTTTATTATCTTCCCGAAATTCCTACGGGAGCGGGACCTACGCGGTTGATACTTACGGGTCCCGAAGCGAAGCGAGGGCGGTTCGCTAGTTCTTAAATAAATTGCAATCAGCTTTGCAGTATCTCATGCGTAACACAGTTAAAATATAAATAAGGGACATGACTTTACACTTTAAGAATATTCAGTACTGTAACTTTGACAATATTGGTAAAATTTCAAGAATACCAGAAAAATTTAATGTTCTTAAACTGTCCATAATTGGGGTGTTTATCCATGTAGTAATTTATTTTCTCCCAATCAGCCAAGAAAGTGAAACCTCCACATTTTATCCTTGAGGGCCCTGATAATTTTAACGCTAATCATTCATTACCTCGGCTGCCGCTCTTAAATCGAACGGATTTTTTTTAATTATGTACCTAACTACTTACTATCGAGGTGGTCCCATTGCCACCAAGTCAGGATCAGATTATAGAACCCCAGCGATATCGGGGGAACCCTAACATTTTGTAATACCTACGAGGTATAATTTTTACTTGTAACTATCAAAGTCGGTTTTGTTTTTATTAAAATTATTCACAGTAGTACTTAAATGATATAAAATAATTTTGTCAGATTTTTATTTTATCATAATCTCAGCAAATCGGAGCAGAAGCAATGTTTCCAATACTGATGTAATGCAAGTCCTGAATTAATAGGTGTAGTTTAACCCGTAGATATAATTATATATCTAACCCGTTAACTAGTTGAAGGTGAACATAATGTAGAGCACGAGTATGCTTCAGGCTTCAGGCGCATGCTCGTTGGGCTAGCGGGAAGTAGGGTCGATATCCAAACGTTGTACATAGCGGACGACGTTGTGGGTGACAGTCGTCCTGCTATCGTAAATTTAATATAGTTAACAAATACAAGCAATAAGAGGGTTTCAAATCACTGTAATTTTTGTAAAGTGGCGGTGGCGGAAAGTGAAAGTTCAGTAGTGGCGGGAGGCGTCGGCCTCGCCGTGAGTAGCAAGGTACATAACCAATTGAATCTAATGCCTGAATCTGTCATAGATTCATGTCATCCTCATCGTGACTTTCATGACCCACTTTCATCAACCTTGATACAGTCTATGTGCGTTGAGAAATTATTGTAGGTATTTACTGGTAGAATACTAGACAGGAAACCAGGACTCATTTAGTATTGACTAATCATAATCACTTCAGACAATGAAATGTATGAAATACCTAACTCTAAAAATTATTCTTACTTGAAAATAATATTGAAAATACACACTTTCAAGCAAAACTTACGAGAGTAACCTGAAAAAAAAGGTTGTTTATCTCATAAATGGTTCGCAACGCAAAATATATGTATATCTACATAAGATATTTAGGTGTACATATTATATAAGTATAAACATTTAATAAATGACCAACCCAGACCCTTTGTAATAATAAACACATGCGTCCTTTCGAAACAAAACGGACGACTCTTATGTTTCAATCGCGTGCAAGTAGGTAAAGTGCTGCACGGTCTTATAAAATACGACAATTGATTTTTTTTATTCCGATTACATGTTAAGTATATATTAGATTGGTTACATTATTAACACGGCTTCCCCCGCGTGGATTTATTTTTTATCGCGAATTTTAAAGAAATCGACAGGAGTCGACTCGCGAACAATTTAAAAATTATCCATGAGAGAATCTTCATACAAAGTCTGAGCCCCGTATTTTGTTTCTTAAAGATGAGGAGGAAGTAATCACCAAAAATCCTTAGTGTTCACTCCGAATCCAATGAAGAAATCAAATGTTTTAGTTTATTCCTTTTTTATCTCTTAATTTTAAAATTTATTCGGTCGATAGTTGGACGGTTGACTGCCCAGTGGCAGAATTTCTTGAGTGCTTGCGGGCTTTAATCGATATATTCTTCGCACTCGTAAAGCCATATCGGAGGTCTTCGAGCAAGAGGCATTTATTGTCTTTACTGTAAGTAGGTACGCCAGTTATTAGGATAAAATTTTGCTCATGAATGAATGATTTTAAGTTCTAATCTAGAACTTGGCTTGACACGGTCCCGCGTGTCTAGATTCAAAGTTGGTTTTCTACGAACACTTTTCAAAAATCAAAGAACGCCATGGATTCAACAAATCTTCACAGTAAGTGGATCTTGGAAGAAGAAGCGGCAAAAAAGTCCCAATGATCTTTTCTTCCGACTTATGAACATGACGTGTAACAGTTGTTACAGATTGTTTACTACCACTTATAGCAAAATTAAGAACATGTCCTAGCTGTTTTATCTTGAAAATAATAATCTTTTATCTTGAAAATAAGTTTGTAGTAACCTTTCGTCATAAGAATGTTTGATATGAGTTAAATAACTTGTCTAGGTATATCCGAGTCCGGGGGCGGCGCGCGGCGTGTGGGCCCTGCCGCAGCCGCCCCCATGCACCATGGCGGCCGAGGAGGCGCTGCCGCCCTGCTCGCCCATGTCGCCAGACGTGCCGGCCACCCAGCCTCGCATCACCACCAACCTCAGCCATCACTCTGACTTCTACCAGCTCATTTTTGAAGCTGTTCGTTCGGGGTATAACTTTTTATTCTTCCTTGGTTTGAAATTAACAGATTAAGCAAACAAAACATTTTAGTTTCACATTTTATAGTGGAACTCACTATTTTTCTTTTACCGACTTAACGAACAGTCGGACTTCGGTCCTGGCAAGAAAAAATCTCTCTTTGACTTATGCATATTACGACCTGCATAGCTCTAGTCATGATATTGACAAATATTTTACCTACCTACCTACTTACTTAATACCCACAAAATTCCTTACTTACTTAATATCCCAGAAAATTCTAGCTTAATCAAGCATGTTTTCAGCGAAGTATCAGAGATCGAGCGACTGGTAGAGAAGCTCGGAGTGGAGATCCTGAGCGCTCGCGACCAGCACGGGTACACGCCCGCGCACTGGGCCGCGCTGGACGGCTGCGTGGCCGTCATGCGGTACCTCATCGAGAGGGGGGCGCCTATCGACCTCTCTTGCTTGGGCACTCAGGTAGGTACAACACATGTACTTCCAATAGCATAAGAGAAGACTGAGTAGGTACTACGTCCTAATAATTCGTTGCAATTCGATCAATATTATTATCAGCAAGTAGAGACCATAATTTAGGTACAAAAGAATTAAAGTATCAATCAAGCTGTACAACTAAGTACCTACTTGGTCAGTTGCATTGCTTCCATGCATATAAATAGCCCATAATTTGCATTTTAACACCACACATTGGCAAGGCCGAATATGTAATCAATTGTAATAATACATTTAATGTGTTTTCTGTTTTCAGGGACCGCGACCCATTCACTGGGCCTGCCGAAAGGGACACGCTTCAGTAGTACAAGTGCTTCTACAATCGGGTGTAGCTGTTAATGCTGCAGACTTCAAAGGTATTTAATGCTTCACTGGTACCCTACCTCTTTCCTTCTCTTTATTGAGACTTCTGTCCAAAGTTTGTCTGGATTGATCGTCGTATAGCAATAAAACCGCCGCAGTAAGCCTTTTAGTTAACGGTATGAAAACATCTTTGAAACTTTTCTAGGTTTAACACCGTTAATGACAGCCTGTATGTACGGAAAGACCGCCACCGCTGCATACCTCCTCGGCATGGGAGCAGCTACCAGACTGTCAGACATCAACGGCGATACGGCGCTGCACTGGGCTGCATACAAGGGGCATGCAGATTTAGTTCGACTCCTCATATATTCCGGCGTCCCATTACATTGTACGGATAATTTTGGGTCGACGCCCTTACATTTGGCATGTCTGTCTGGTAACCTTACATGTGTAAGACTACTTTGTGAGAAGGTAATAAAAATAGCACAAATTAATTTTGCAATAGTCTTAATTAAATTACATTGTTGACTTATTTAAATCTATTTTAAGGTGAAAGCGGAGTTGGAACCTCGCGATAAAAATGGAAAAACTCCTTTGATGCTCGCACAGAGTCACCGACATGCAGAGGTTGTCAAACTTTTGCAAAAGGAAATGAAGCGGAAATCTCATTGGATGCCTCCGTTATCAGAGCTTTGGGCTCTGTTGTTTGGAGGTGCCGGGCAATCGAAAGGGCCCCTTTTATTTTTCTTGGGATCCGTTCTCTTGTGGGGCTATCCAATGTACATCATACGGGTAAACAATATGATCTTCATGTAAAATCTTATATTTTATTGTATTATTTTTTTAACTTTTAAAATGTGTTATTTAGGTACTAAATAATATTTGTGAATTGTTTTTTAAGTATGCTAGGTACCTATTGTCTTATTTTTTTGTTACAAATTCCAGTGTATACCGCTGACGTGGAATACTTTACGCCTCTCCCACTATTTCTTTCTGTATTGGAATGGCATCATGTGGTTAAGCTGGGTCATAGCCAATCGTCGCGACCCCGGCTACATTCCACAAAACTCCGAAACTTATTACAGAGCTATAAGGCAAATACCCTATTACGATAAATGGAAGAAGAGAAATGTTATACTTTCTAGACTATGTCATACGTGCCGTTGTTTGAGACCTTTGAGGTAATTATTCCTGTAGTCCTTTCCATTTTGTTTAAACCCCGCCTAGTTTTTTTTGAAAAACGAAGTTTAAATTACTAGGTATCTTTAAGTATTTATATGAAAAATCAAATATCGAAGACAGAAAATTTTTAAATATTTTGAGACAAACGAATTCCTTTTCTTTAATTTTAAAATACTATGTATTTGTACAGGGCCAAACACTGCAGGATCTGCAAACGATGTGTCGCATACTTTGACCATCACTGTCCATTCATATACAACTGCATCGGAGTAAGGAACCGAATGTGGTTCTTCTTGTTTGTAATGAGTGTAGCTATCAACTGCACGCTGTCCATATACTTTGCGTGTTATTGTCTAGTGCTAGAAGGATTTGGTCTCTTGTATGTGCTGGGACTCCTTGAAGCTATAACATTTTGTGCGCTTGGCTGGATCCTAACTTGCACTTCGGTAAGGTTTTAAATTGACTTAAATTGTGTAGGTATATTCAATATGTAGGGCAACATGCATGTGCATTATAGACTATAGTCAATGAAAATGCTTATAAGAAATTTATTATGCAATTTATGCAATATTAAGTTCCTAGGTAATATTTTTATGTTTGTCCCTGTAGCTCGGGACCAGAATACGAGCTTCGGTATCCCCTGCCTGTCGTAAGAGGCGACTAAAAGGGGGCTTTCGGGGTTGCGGGCGGCTAGAGTGGGAGCTCGAACCGTCCATCAGCAACCCCGGGAAGGACGACGGTATGTGTGGCCGCGTACCGTTGTAAGGCGCTGGCAAGCGACGGGGCATTTAGTCCCTCGCGGGAAGAGCCCAAACAAAAGGGCGCCGCGCTTGGAGGACTCCGGTTGTGTTCCTTACGGAGATCCCGGGGTTCTCCACAAGTGCTGAGGTAGACCACCGAGGGGGTTTTAGTGGGTAAAAATCCCACATTACCCTGTGTCGCTCCCACGGCACCGGGTACCTTTTGAAGGTTTCCCCCTCGTCAAAAAAAAAGGTAATATTTTTATGTAGGTAAGCACGGTAAACATTACGTAAAAACTTTTTGCTGAACGAATGTTTTAGTCAATTTTGTCATCAGAAATCAAGTATATTATGTGTCTCATGAATTTCTGTCCCCACTTAGAATCGAACCCGCGGAATTATCCGGGTCTTGATTGACAGGCAAGATTGCTACTAAGTAACGTGGTCATGAATAGTAATGCGTACCTACGTAATAATTCAACCGATAACTGACCACGGTTCATAATCGGGCCAAAGTATCAACTTATAAAATCGTGAGTACCTACTAAATTACAAACCATACAAATATATTTTATGTCTTCCAGATTTTGCACGCTTGCATGAACCTGACGACAAATGAAATGTTCAACTATAAAAGATATCCGTATCTAAGAGACAAGAGGGGTCGCTACCAAAATCCATTCTCACGTGGACCTATAATGAACTTGATAGAGTTCTTCGTGTGTCTCCCTGACAAATGTGATGAGCAAGACCTTTTCTACGAAGAAAATATATGATGTGAACCGCGCTTGGAGTGTGTCAGGAGGGGTCCCAGTGAAAAGAAGGACCTAAATAGTATTTGTATCGTGCATACGACTAGCCTCCAGACTCGCATTAAAACTTAGAATAATTACAATATTGCAAGACAAACATTCCTCTTTCAAATTAAATTGCACCTAAGTACTCGGTAAGATGTCAATCAAACAAACTCCCTTCACGTATTTTATGTAACAAAGTCTATATAAACGCTGATATTTACACTTTATTGCAAAAAATCCTTGACAAATTTTTGTCAATAACACTGGTCTCCGCATTTAGTATTATTATTACATTATAAGTATAAAAACTGCTCACAAAATTAAATAACGAGCATCAAATAATTTGAGAAAAAGTTATATAAAATTTCTTTCAAGGATAAAAGCAACAAAGGTAGCTTAAATTAGTGAAATAAAACACCAATAATTAGTTACTTTTTACGTTTTTAATTGGAACAAAACCTTACACAAATTTATGTCCAGCATTAAATTAATGTAGGTACAGAAAGAATTAACTGTAAAATTTGGTGCAATGACAAAATACATTAGTTCACTATTGTTAGCAGCTTATGATTTGTGCATAAATAAACTAAATATAAATATTTTTAATTTAAGTATTTGTTTCATTTGCAATGATCCATTACTAAATAGTTTACCCATCTAAATATCACATTTCACTTACACATCAGTCTAATATTCATATGTATTGTAACATGCACAATGCCAGTGAAAAATAAAAACATTTTCCTCATACTCAAAGTAGGTACTTATGTCTTTTTGTGCCATTACTGCGTGATACAGCACAGATGTCATTACAATACACATGCAATATTTTAAATCTTACAAACCACATATCCTATTCAGCATTACCTAAACGATTTGAAATAACTGATATATTTAACTGGTTCGGTTTCTACTTTTTTATTATTCCAGATCAAAATAATAACCATAGAAACTAAACATTCTACAAATGCGACAGACTAGTGGAAATACAAAACATGTACAATGTGGTGTATAATACTGATGTGTTACCTTACACTATCACAAAGCTCCATCAGATTTTCAAGCCCAGATCCACTCGGGTGAGCTATGACACCGTTCAACTCATACAATCCATAATTTCAAACAAACTACTCTAACGTTAATCAAATAGCGATCAGTTCTGTTAAACGCACAATAAAACACACTAATTCACTTAACAGTTAACTGTAAAGTGATGGGATGTATTTTCTAAAAAAACATATTCTTACCCACAAAAATCACATTAAAACAAAATTCGAGTTTTACTCTTACACTTGTTTCAATCAAATAATTATAATCAATTTCACTGGTATAAGAAAGCCTCTACAACTTGCTTTTTAATTACTAGCAAAATCGTGGATTAGTTGTCTCCACTAAGTTATAGTAAGTTGCCCTCATCTATGAGAGACATTATACTTAAATTTTCTTATAAACGACAATAATAAAACAATAGTTAAATAAATCATGTATTAAAATGTGAAAATTAAAAAATAAAAAACATTTAGTTTTATAAATAACCAAGCAAATAATCTAAAATGCTATGTCGTTTGTAAAGTTAAACTTAAAAAACGATACTTCCAATAAACAATAAGGATATTTCTCCAAGTATTATTGGCAAAAAAGTCAAAGTTATCAATAGGAAAAAAATCTAAGGCAGCCAAAAACCTTCAATCTCATTAAGAAGATAATTTCACAAAATATTCAGATAGGCCTAACTTCATAAAGGCCTAAGTAAGTTATAGTTGATGTGGAAATTCAACTACTGAAAATTGGGTAGAGAATTATTGAAATTTTATATAATTATCTGTATATTATATCTGTATATTATTTTATATATTTGTATATTATATCTGTGGGTTAGAAAATTTATTAGAGACTACATCCTTAAGCAGAATCTGATTAAATAAATTGTTCAATATTCTACAAGAGAATCCTTATTTCTATATAAATTAATAATAATTGTAGCCGTAGCCTCGAGAGAGAATCGGAAACAAAATTTCAGAATTTTTGATAGCAAATAGTTTAAACGAGAATCAAAAATAAAATGATAGGACATTCCTAATAAGTGCTTATATCGAATCTAATTTTCAACAGTGCAATTAAGTTTTTCCATTACTAATAACTTTGTCCTAGCGGACATTAGCCTTAGACAATATAATATTTTGATCAACCAACTCTAACAACGATTTGTTAACAAAGCCCTTCTAAGATTCTACTTCGGTTACCTTTCAATTGTTGAATTGAAAGCGTGATTAATCGTCCTTAGGGTTGATTCTAATAGCGGCGTCGATTTCCTCCTTGGCGTGGTCCTTGTCGCCCCAGCCCCAAAGGTGATGAGAGCCATCACCGGTTCTCTTCACTCTATTCTTGACAATTTCATCGGACACCGTTTTCAAGTCATACGCCCAGCCGATCTTAGCGAAGAAGTTGATGAAGTTAGTGGTGAAGTTCAGTCTGTTGTTGCCGAGCTCGGCAGTCTTGTAGTCCCAGGGGAACGTGTGATGGTAGTTGTGGAAGCCTTCGCCGAGCGCGAACACGGAAACGGAGATATTTTCAGACGGCTGAATGCTCTTATCGTAAGGCTTGTCACCCCATTTGTGGGCGGCGGAGTTCACGAGCCAGGTGACGTTGAGTATGAATGCGTAGCGGAACATGGCAGCCACGAAGTAGGCATTGAGCCAGCTCTCGCCCCACAAGTAAACAGGTATCACCGTTGGCATCACGAAACAAGTTAGAAGCATCAGAAGCATGTAGTATCTGAAAAGAATGAAGGTTATGATTACAAATGATAAACATCTTCATTAATCAACAATTTGTTTTTCGCATGTTGCGTAAGCAATTAAGCATTATGCATGGAAAATAAGATGTTAACAACAACAATTGATGACCTTTTAATATTTCTTTTTACACCCTGATGTAACCCTGAGTTCGCCCGGGGTAGTACCACCGCCCGCCAAGGTACTCAGTACCATTCCTACCGTCATAATAATTGTTTTTAAGAGCAATTGTGTTCCGGATAGGAAGGTGTGGAGCCGGTTCACTTTTTTAGAGGCGACCATCTCAGTCCTCAGGGGTAGCAACGCATCTGTGACCGAATTGGATCAAGACTCACACTAATCATTACTAACTGGACAATACTAATATTAACTAACAGGACTAACTATCACTAACAGTCCCTGTCCTCACACTTATTAACAAACTAACCAACTAACATTCTAACACCATATACTAATTGGACTAACCACCCTAGTCCCTAAATTGGGTCTTGTTCTAAGTCGGTCACAATTGCCATGGGCGGCAGCGGAAGGGTGGTGCTGCATGCTCGTTTGCTACCTTAATTCAATAAAAAAAAAAACTACAAAAACGTCAAAACTAGGTCTGCCTGTTTTACATAATGCTTGGTTCTTTGATTACTGTGAAATAAGTAAAGTTTTACAGGACACCCAATAATATAAATAAAAACAAACAAGCTACAAGATGGTAAATAGCCACTGTTGGCCATGGACAGCAGTAACACTAAAGAGATCACCAACACCTACATAATTATGTCACAAAAGAACAATGAATGTAGAATGAACAATGAATAAACTTACTTCTTCTGGAAACGAAGAATGGGATCAGCATACAAATCGCTCAGATCTAGTCCCTTGCCCTTCTGCTTAAGTTCTGGGTGTTTCCTGACGAGCAGCCAGCCGATGTGGGAGAAGAAGAATCCTCGAGTGGCATTGTGAGGGTCAGCATCCGTCTCCGAATATTTATGGTGCATACGATGGTCGCGAGCCCAGTCTATCGCGGAATCCTGGCCATGAAAAAAATTAAATATTCTTGTCACATAAAGTCAACATCATTATGTTCCCAATTTTCCTATTCACATGTCTTAGTCCAAGGTAATTTGATACAAGTGTTAGCCTACGTGTTACATTTCAGCAATATGTTTTCCTCAACACATATTTGAAAACTAATTAAACTGATATATTTACATTTATTAATGACATGCAGTTTTATACATGTCAGCTTAAAAATAATATTTGCTCTGGCAAAACATCCACTAACCCAATGTGATTACACTAATGAAATAGCCATTCAAGGACTTTGGTTGTGACTGGTAGTTCCTGCAACCACACAATGGACAGACAATCATGCTTTTCCTTTAGTGACAACAATAGTCAAGCCAACGTAAAATTTGTATTGACTAATTGAAATTGGGATTGAATGATTGTTCAGTAATGATGTGCACTGCAGTGATTTTCTCTAGTTTATCAATCCACATAATGTCTTCAATAGAAAAAAAAATATGCTAGTGTATGGCTAGATATGATTTTAATAGTAAAATTATTTTAAATCAACCAAATTTTAAAATTCCACAAACCAAATTTCACGAACACACAAAAACAATTTTTGAAAAAATCTTAGAGCAATAATAAAAACAGTAGCTGGTGCCCAAGATTGTATTCATGTAAAGTTTCAATCATGCCAAAGCAGGAGTACTACATCATACAGATCATACTGAACAACTTTTGCTAAGATGTCATTCCAATATATGCTATAATTTAGCAGTACCCTTTGAGATTCACATCAGATGTTCCCGATATTTCATTTTATTATCTCAGCAGAAAATGCTCATCAGGCATAATATTAAATAAGTTAGTGAGTCTGACTTTTATATAATGTAGATGAACATGTAAAATAACATATTTTGATAAACCTAGTTATTTAATATTACATTAAATATTTTTTTCCCTCTTAGTTTTTGTGTAGTTTGTCTATATCTAAATAAATAAATATAGTTCATACAACCATACAATTTTAATTAAGTAATTATTATAATACTAGAGAACCGCCCACGCTTCGCTTCGGGACCCGTAGGTAACAGACGCGTAGGTCCCGTTCCCCTTCCCGTAGGAATCTCGGCTAAAAAGTAGCCTATAATTATGATCTGGAACATCAAATACAACGTTTGCGTAAATTATATGTAGTATTTGATAGCGTGATTAAAAACTTGCAAATTGCAAATGAACTAACGCCATCTATTAACAACATTCGGAACTAAATATCTAGCAACTAACAAAATATCGATCTTTCCATGGGAATGAGATGTTTTTCCGCAGTAAAAACTAGCTTACGTCGCTCTCCACACCCCTAACTATCCCCACACACATAAACCATACCATATAATAGCCAAGTTGCGACGTGAAAGCGTCACAAACAAACAAACAAACACACTTTCACATTTATAATATTAGCAGGGATTAGTACGGATGTTGTTGAAGAACAATTTTATTACTATTACTAGCTTTTGCCAGCGGCTTCGCCCGCGTGAATTTCGTTTAAACTTCACCCCTTTATTTCACCCACTTAAGTGTCATAAACGTAAGAGTAGATAAAATATAGGTATACTTAATCAGAAAGCTTCGAACTGCTAAGCTATCGGGAGTTACACGTGTTATTGTGAGTCAACCATAAAAGATAGACATATGCTGTCGTGGAATATTTTTTATAAAATTTTAAGGAGAACATTTCCGTCATACATGATTTCTGTGTAGCTTTAACCATTAAGGTTGCACACGCGACAGAAGCTTAAAAAATGGAGTAACTTCTCCCGTTTCCCCAACATTTCCCTTCACTGCTCTGCTCCTATTGATTGTAGCGTGATGAAAAGTATACTATAACCAGCGCGGGAGTATGAAAAATAATTGTACCAAGTTTCGTTAAAATCCGTCGAGTAGTTTTTGTTTCTATAACGGTTATACATCAGACAGACAGACAGACAGACAAAAATTTTACTGATTGCATTTTTGGCATCAGTATCGATCCCTAATCACCCCCCGATAGTTATTTTGGAAATATATTTAACTAGCTTTTGCCCGCGGCTTCGCCCGCGTGGAATTTGTTTATATCGCGAACCGGGGAAGTGAGGAAGATGGAACGTCATCAACTATCTTCCTGGGAAATTCATCGAAATCGGTCAGGCGGTTTAGATTTTTCATACAAACTTTCATCCCCTATTTCAAGCCTTTAGGGGTTGATTTTTGAAAAAAAAAGTAGCCTATGTGTGACTCTGGGTCTTCAACTATTTCCATTCCGAATTTCATCCAAATCGCACCGGTGGTTTAACCGTGAAAACGTCACAGACAGACAGACAGACAGACAGACTTTCGCATTTATAATATTAGTATGGATGTACAGAATTGACCTCTCTACAGATTTATTATAAGTATAGAGATTATCAAAAAAACTAACTTACATGTTTTTCTGTTAAAAATAGGGAAAACTGCATCTAAAAATTTAAGAGCAGTTGTAGATCATTTTTTTTATAAGTGGATTTTGAGAACAAATAATATCAAAAATTTAAGACAACTATTAGAGAAAATGTAACACAGGATTATCTTTACAATTTTTGTTATTATGGAGTTTTGTAAGCAATTCCAAGAGGTATGTTTAACTAGAGCTGTCATCAAGATATGTTTATATTTAGACTTACCTGAAATGCCAAGGTATTGAAGAACACCAGAATGAGTCGCAGAGGCCATTTTGCTTTGTAAGATTTATGTGCCCAAAGTCTATGTGCTCCTGCAGTTATCCCCAATCCAGACATTATATACAGGATGTATGCTGTGGACAAAAGACATAGTATGTATAAACCATTTACCTACTCATAATCAACTGCTCCATAAAACCACACCACTGTGAAGTCATCAAAATTGTCCACAATAATGACATAATACCCTACAACTATATAAAACATATTACCAACTTACCGAATATATCAGTTTGCCATTTTGCCGAAAACAGAAAGAGATATCCTCCATACAGTGCAGCTATGTGGAGGTAGGTAAATGCTATAATATTTCTCCAAACTAATTTTCTGGGGTATGGCTTGGCCTGTTGTATGGGTGCATTTGGAAGCGCTAAATCAGGAGTAACGGCGTCGCTCTCGAAGAGAACTCCGTTCGCATCGGAAGATTTTGGAGCCATTGTGTTTACCTGAAATATACAAAATCAATACTTGACACTCAGGCCAATACACACAATAGTTTTTAATTGTCAGGGTGCTTTGTGATCAGTGTTTTAGTGCCTGACTAAGGTTTCATCGAAATAATAAACGGTTTTACTATTTCTCAATGTCAATAGGATAACGATAATATCTGAATTTAGATTTAATGTTTACCTACGTCTTTACAACCCGCAGTGTCTCACTGTGTCGCACTTCACTTGAACAACAACAATATTTATAGAAGTCAAAAATAGTCAAGATCAAGTGCTACTGCACTTGTTTTTTGCTACTGCATTTGTCATGGTATAGCGGAATAATTTTATTAACGTATTGAAATTAACATCTAAAAATTGCGATTTCTTCTCGTAACTATTGCCGCAGTAGCAATTTAAATTACAATTACATTACAAAACAAACACATAATATTTTAATAAACGGATACCGACAGAAACAGAACATATACGGCATATACCAGTGTTGCCAACTTTATTTTGAAGAAGATCGTATCATGAGAGTTAAAAAGATCGTATTTTGGCCGAAATTGTAGGGAAAAAATCGTACACTAAAATTTTTCAACAAAAGGATAATATTTAGTTGAGCATAGTGTTATCATTTAATATATTAACATTAATAATATCACAAAAACAACATGAAAAATAAGGGAACATAATATATTTAGTTACTACCTAATTCGGTACTCATTGCCGAAGTATTAATTCTTTCATACAACATTAACATCACAGAATCCTCACAAAGAAGAAGCAGAAAAAATTCCAACTTCCACCACTTTTTTAACACGTAAAAAAGTTCAGACACTTTTATAAGTGTAGGCTACATTCTGTAGCAATATTCTTTACTATTATTTAGTGTGTTCCAGTTTAGCATGCAAAACGCTTAAAACATGCAATTTTCCATAGAAAAGGGTTGCGTTTTGAATTTGGTCGCTCATTGGAACGCACCCATTATACATATTAAGGATATGTTCATGAAAAAAATGTTGCAATGACGCTATTAAACTTTAAAATCGATAAAATTACATGAAGCATGTATGACTAAAAAGATCGTATATAGGGCGTACGATTTCAGGTCATGATCGTACACAGCATTTGTGGTAAAAAAGTCGTACAAATACGATTTAAATCGTACGGTTGGCAACACTGGCATATACTACCTGACCACAATAATTAGGCGCATGTCAGATAGCAGTCACGCGGGCCCCCCACCCCGCTCTAGCCCCGCGCGTCCCCTAGTGAGGCGCAGTCGTGTACAATTGTACATTAAGGTCATTTAGACTAGGCTGATGTGAACTTCGTTTTCCGAGATGTTTGCGCAGGTACAGTAGGTAACTGACCAAGTACAGGTGGTAGGGCCTAGAGCTCACCCGGGGAAGTACCACCGCCCGCCACGGTACTTTGTACCATTCCTACCGTGTAATAATTGTTTTAAGAACAATTGTGTTCCGGATAGGAAGGTGTGGTGCCGGTTACACTTTTTAGAGGCGACCATCTCAGTCCTCAGGGGTAGCAACGCATGTGTGACCGAATTAGAACGAGACTCATTGAGTCTAGTTCTGGGTCGGTCACAGTTGTTATGGGCAGCAGCGGAAGGTGGTGCTGCATGCTCGTTTGCTATCTTAATTCCATAAAAAAAATTGTACCTCCATTAAACATTCACCATGGTACTTTTGGTACTACTGCAGAATGTACTACGTATTCCCATCCCTATTTCCAATGACGTCTTAACTGACATGCGCCTAATTATCGTGGTCGGCTAGTACCTACATCATCAATTTTATTCATCAATAAAAACATACATATTAATATTATTAATCTATGATAAAAACAGAATACACTACAGTCTATATATAGAATACCTATAGATTCTACATCCACGGTGTCGTCAAGTTCCCTATAGTAATCTTTTCTCTATGGTGTCAAGTCAACTGTCATAAAGTTATAAAATAACAGCTGCTGTTTTTTAAAAACCCATGTTAAAAACTAGGTAATTTACAGTGCGCCCAACTTATCTCTGAAATGGCAAAAATTGGAACTAACGAAAAGTCATTCATAAGTACGTTGTGTCCATTCATTTGTCAGTTACTAGTGTGCAATGATTGGTCAAATGAATGTCAAATGCGTCCGACAGCGCCTCTTTCGTTTCAGTCTTAAGTTGGGTTTACTATACATTATACAATTTGCAGAGCGCTAACTCAGTGCACTAACTAGTGTTTTCATACATTACGCTGCTGCTGCTCTAGTTACTGTCTAACTGCCTTTAGGGCGTTTTTAGTGTCATGCGGATTTGGTCACGCACGCGGGATTGCTCCGCATGCGTGAAATTTCACGCTGCGGATCATACGCACTATAAGTTTCAGTCTTCTGCGGGTTGCGTAACGGTATATAGACGTGTGAAAAAATGATTAATGTCAGAAGAATACGTGTCGTTATTACTTTACAAACGACGAAACAAGAAGACAAGAGTACATCTGACATTCTGTGTCAATTTTCATTTTGATAGTACAACACGGTGCGTGCGCCCCGCACGTCTCTAAAATGGGTACTGAAGTTGTATGGATAGGCCACGCATGCGGATGCCCCGCTGCGGGATGACGACCCGCACAGCGTCCCGCATCCCGCGTGCGTGTTTCACGCTTTACAGTGAATTCATATATGAAATTGTTCTTTGCGGATGCTACGCATGCGGAGCAATCCCGCGTGCGTGAGCAAATCCGCATGACACTAAAAACGCCCTTACACAATGCGATTTTAGCACGCTAGCTCAGTTAGCGCTCTGCAAATTGTATAATGTAAAGCCACAGTAAAGCCCCCATAACTCGCCATCTGTAACCTGTACGATATGTCTGAAATTTTTCAGTGTTTTAGGCGAAAAATTACTTTAAAAAACTCGACAGATTTCACTTTTTTTTAGGGTTCCGTAGGATCTGGGCTTTAACAGCTTCAAGACGATTTGTGGCTCTTGTTGCAGTAAAACCTGTAATTTGGTTGGATATGAAATATTCTTACAGCGGCAAATTATTTAACGTGTATCCTCCGTATCGTATCATTATTAGATAGGTTATACAAAAATATTGTACCTAATAATTAAGGACAACATTTTGACACAGAAACAGATTTACAAAATATTAAAGTACCTATCATTACAAAACAAAGTACTTTCATTAAACTTGTGTCCCAGAGCGGCATCTAAATAGTTGTTTTTGTTTCTGGACACGTGAATAAATTCACGACAAAAAAACGTCATAAGTATTGAAGACCTCGTAAGTAACTACATAGGTATAAAATGTTAAAATATACATATTGTTAATAACGCATATACGGAACCAATAGACTATAATAATTGCTTAGACAACATTTTTTGTAATTGTACTGTTGTTAATAAGTTACTATTAAGCTGTATTAGTTCAGACCATAGCGGACAACTTGCCACAATTGAGTACCATCATGACCTTTCCAAAAAATACATTGTTTGCAGACCAATTACTCAACAAAATTTAAACAATTTCAAAAGCAATATAGATAGAAAAATTTCTTCAATAAATATTAATTATAATGATACACCAAATCAAGCATACTGCAATATATTTGATTTAATAAAGTATGAATTTAACAATAATTTTAAGGAAAAACGAATTGAATGTATCAATAAAAAAACAGGAATATATAAAAGCAGAATAAGACTTTTTGAACTCTATGCAAAAAAGTCTACTTCCACAGACTTAGAATTTATAAATTATGTAAGAATATATTCAAAAATTTTTAAACAAGTCTGTGCAACAGCTAAAAAGTCGATCTTCATATCAAATAAGATCAAGAATTCTGGAAATAAAATTAAAATAACTTGGAACATTATTAATAAAGAAACAGGGAAAGTTAAATCTAATGATCTTAGTTTTGCCTTAATAATCAACAACGAAAATGTGACTTCTGATGATGCGGTTGCGAGCACATTTCAGGATTTCTTCTCGGAAATACCACATGAAATTACAAAAAACTTACAGGCCAGCCCTCAGCTAGCTTTGAATATTATGGAGTCATGTGTTGATAAATGCAATAATTCATTTACATTTAACCACATCACTTTTGATACCATAGTAAAGACCTTCAATTCTATTAACATTAAAAAGTCAACTGATCTTTGGGGTCTTTCTACAGTTGTTATTAAATCAATTATAGCCTCCATTGCACCACATTTATGTATTATTTTTAATAAATGTATCGATGATGGCAGTTTTCCTAATTTAATGAAGCATGGTAAAATAATACCTTTATTTAAAACGGGTGAAAAAAGCGACCCCACTAATTATAGACCAATATCTATTTTACCAGCTCTTAGTAAAATCTTTGAAAAAATTATCTACAACCAGCTGCTGTCACACTTCTCTAAAAATAAATTATTTCATGTAAATCAGTTCGGTTTTTCGAGAGGAAAAAATACTACTGATGCGGGCATTGCTCTTCTCAAGCACATTTTTACTGCCTGGGAGTGCAAACAGGATGCTATTGGCATATTCTGTGACCTCTCAAAGGCCTTTGATTGCGTTGATCACAACATATTAATAAATAAACTTAGGCATTAAGTAAGGTATCTCAGCATTATCACTTAGCCTTATAAAGTCTTACCTGTCTGTGCGTGTACAAAAAGTAGTGATTAATGGTATAGAGTCCTCAGGAGCACAATTTCCATGGGTGTGTCTCAGGGATCAATACTGGGACCATTGCTATTTTTAATATACTTAAACGATCTTCCTCATTTTACTCGGGATTTGTGTGAAACTGTATTGTTTGCTGATGATACATCCTTAGTTTTTAAAGTAGATAGAAGAAAACATTGCTTTGACGATGTGAATAATACTGTTTCGCAGGTACTACACTGGTTTACTTGTAATAACTTGATGTTAAACGCGAAAAAAACCAAGTGTGTCAAATTCACGTTACCGAATGTAAAACAGGTGCCAACTAACATAATTCTAAATGGGGAAGTACTTGACTTAGTAAATTCTACAAAGTTTCTTGGCCTTACTATAGATTCTCGGTTGCAATTTAGTCCCCATATTGAAGCCTTGTCTGGGAGACTCAGTTCTGCTGCTTACGCTATTAAGAAAGTAAAGCTCTTAACTAACGTGGAAACAGCAAGACTAGTATATTTTAGTTACTTTCATAGTGTGATGTCCTACGGTTTGTTGTTGTAGGGCACAGCTGCAGACATTGAATCTATTTTTATATTACAGAAAAGGGCAGTACGTGCAATTTACAGTCTCAGACCTAGGGACTCGCTGAGAGACCTGTTTAACCCGTGAGGAGGCGCGTTCTAAAAAGTTACACGAGCAGGCGCGTGCGAGCAAAACGCTCACACACTTTAGATTGTATTTTCTTAAAGAACAACTATATTATGTAATAATTATAAAGGATATTAATAATTAAGATACTTCATTTCATTATATAAAGTATATTTTTGCATGTATTTAATGAAAAAACTGTTTTATACTTAAACTAAACAAATCATAGACTTTTTCCTCAGTTTTTGGCACACATTAAGAAAATGAACTGTAAAACATAAAAAAATCTATAATATTGGTAGAAATCAGTCTTGCCTGTGATTTTGAGATATATTTCTTTCGTAATATACATGACACACAAACATCACGTGTTTAGTTTCCAGTGATTTACTGTACAAAGTATATGCTGTTTTAGACTTCAAAAAACTAGTACTAAAAACGACTAAAGATCCTTTTTCTTCGGTATTCCCCTCTTTAAATATTACATCAGCCTTTGCAAATCCTCTATTTGATACAGGCCTACTTACTTACATACTTGGGCCACTCTTGACTATTCCCGAGGCTTTCGTATCCAGCGGGTGCCCCGTACCATGTTCAGGTCGCCACACTTTTTTCCCTAGCGGTTATTGGTCCTATACGCTATGGGGCTAGCTCTTTTCTTATTGGCAATATCGGAAGGTAATTATTACGTGTTTAAAAACAAAAATTTAAAGTTTAAACGTATCGCTAAGGTAGAAAAAAACCGCAATTAATTTTTACGTGAGCAAAATGCTCATAACGCGTCTTCTCACGGGTTAAAGAAGTTAATATACTCACTGTTACATCACAATATATCTTGGATAATATTATGTATGTTAAAAAGTACCATGATAGTTTTTTAAAGAAAAGTGATGTCCATAATATTAATACTAGGAATAAGGCTAAGCTGATTGTACCAAATTTTAGGCTTTGTAAAACTGGTGGCTCGTTCATGGGTAGATGCGTAAAAATTTATAATAAAATTCCGTTAGAATTGACGGAAATGCCATACTGTAAGCTAAAAACTCATGTTAAGGACATTCTTATGACGAAGGGTTATATTTTCAAGATGAAAAAGCCTGGACATGAGTTTGAAATATAGCCTTAAGTAGTGATAAGTGTTTTCTGTAACTGTGAGTGGGGAAAAAAAATAAACTCCTTGGGAGTTTCTTGCCGCTTCTTCTACCAAGGCCACTCATCGTAGGGATTTGTGGAAGCGATGGCGTAGAATGACATTCGAAAAGTGTTTGTAAAAACCAAGTTCGAAATAAATCATTTCATTTCATTAATTAAATAGGTCGCAGTAATATAAGTGTCCGCCCACCCTTGACGACCCATGTTTAATCTCACCATGACCTCACCATAATATGAGTCTATGACTACGACCTAACATAACCAATAGTAACAGTCCTAAATCCTAACACAACCCACAATCAAGTGTACCTATGTACGTAACCGTAACTCGGTGAAAAGTTTATCGTAACGGGTGTCATAGGGTAGGTACGCATAATTATAAAGGTTAGTCGATCGTTTTCGCGATTTACTATAAAAAATTATATAGCGGATTAAAATTTTGTACCTTATTTTTACTTCAAAATAATGTGCAAAATATATTGGTTGCAACCAACCCGGTTACGCTCGCGCATGGCGTAGATGCAAAATAATATTATGGGCTTGCCATTGCGCTTGGATTACAGAAAATAATTTCGACGGTTCCCGGGCTATTTGCATGAAGCGACATTTTTTGAACTTTACAGGAGAGCCATTCAATGAAAATGAAAATGCATTTATTTAGAAAAGTCCTTAAAAGTAGTAGACGTGGCTTCCTGTTAAGTAGTCGACGACACTTGTGTTAGGAATGCCTCGCGCTTCCACAGATGGATATCCTAATTAGGGTTAGGCATACAACTTAACACTGTATTAAAAGTAAAAATGGAATAAAAATGAAATAAAAACTAGGTAAATAAAAAAAATACAGCGTAAAATTACAATAGTAAAAATTGTTATAACATAAAGTATACTAAGTACCTGTGTGTGTGTGTGCGTGTGTGTGTATGTTTGTTTGTGTGTGTGCGTGTGTGTATGTATATGTTTGTATGTGTTTTTTTTAATGTATTATTTCAGTTATTTTAGTCTAATTAGCAGGTCTTCAACCTCTGTGTAAGTTAGTGTATGTAGCCACTTCGTTAAGATTAAGTACTTTACAGTTATGTAGAGTCAAGGAATAAATCTGATGTATCTGGTTTATTTTATTATAAAGATGTGTAGCTTGCGACAGATATTGCCGTTGGGCAAAGGCGGATCTAGCTGAGTGGGTTGGAGCTATTTTATCCTTACGTCTTCTATTAATTAGTAAGGTAATGTCAAAAGGTAGGTCTTTATGGAATTTTAAAATTGCGTACAGTATATAGAGTTTTCTAACTGATAATAAATTACTAATGGCGTAGAGAGAGTCGTAGGAAACCTATAGGGCTTAAAATACATTACTTTGATAAGCAATCTCTGGACTCTTTCCAGTTCAAGAAAGTTTGTTTTATTAGCACCCCCCCCCAGACCGGGATACAATATATAATAACGGATTGAGCAAGTGCAGTGTAAGCTTTGTGTAGAATGTCTGTGTCCATAACATTTCTCAGGGTTTTAAAAACCCAAATTAATTTTCTGAGTCTGCTCATAGTTAGCTCTAAATGTGGTTGCCAGTTCAGTCTCTGGTCCACCATAACCCCAAGATATTTGGTACAGCTGACCTTATCTATAGATGGGCAGTTGCAGTTTGTGTGTGTTGAGTTGCAACCAGATAGATCATGAAGTTTAAGTACGAAGTCGTTGGCAGGTTGGGATTTATTGGATGGGGCAAAGCAAATAAAATTTGTTTTTTGGAGATTAAGAGTAAGGAGATTTTCACTCAGCCATTTAGACACTTTACCCAGCCCCTCTTCAGCTATCGCTTTTACTTCATGCCAAGTGCTACCAGTAAAAATAATAGCCGTGTCATCCGCTTTTATTTTCAGAAAAAAAATCATAACTTGTCGAAAAGTTGCTTAATTTCGTAAAAGAAACATTTACCGAATTCAAAAATTTACGCTTCATAATCTGATTGAGGTTTGTCACTTAAATAGCTCCTATTAGCAGAAATAAATGTCACTTGATGCAAAATGCACTTATTTTTCTTATTTATAGATGCAGGCTAAATGGTTGAAGCGCCATTGGTTGCTAGTAATAGATTAAAGCGAATTGATTGAAGTAATATCCTGTTAGTTTTTTTTAGTGTAAGGCTAATTGCGTCAACAACCAAGTATTGAACAAAGCAGAGGAAAGCAAAACGATTGAAGGAGTGAAGGTTTTCAAAACGATATTGTCTGAAATGACCATTAATATGAAAAAATTAAAAAACGGGCGGTTAAAGCATGTCTATATTGTTTGATCATTGAAATATGCTCAGGTTTTCATTTTTATATTGGACTAACAACGAGCAGGCGGGTCACCGGATGGTAAGTGATCTCCGTCGTCCATGGACATTGGCAACACCAGGGGCGTCACCAGCGCGTTGCCGGCCGAGAAGGAAGCGATATACCCACTTCCTGAAGGACCCCATGTCATAGCACTGTGGGAATACCGAGGGAGGAAGCTCGCTCCACAGTTTACATGTACGTGGTAGAAAATTACGTGAAAACCGAACTATGGACTAGTGCCAAGAATCCAGATGATGTTGGTGGAACCTGGCTTTACCCCGTGATGTGCGATGGCGGAAGTTAACCGCAGGTATTAAACTGAACAGTTCCTCAGAACATTCCCCGTTATACAGACGGTAGAACACACAGAGAGAGCCCACATCTTTCCGTAGTTCTAGTGGTTCCAAACCATCTGTGAGCATGGGATCGTCGACAAGTCGAACAGTTCGCCGTTGGATTAGGTTAAACGGCTCTACCTGGCTAGCCGGGGCCCCTGCCCAAAGGTGAGAGCAGTACTCGATGTGAGGTCGCACTTGTGCTTTATAAAGCATCATCCTATGGTCAGGCATGCAGTACCGCTTAGCTCTGTTGAGCACTCCCAACTTCTTTGTGGTCGGTTTAGCCTTACTCACCATGTAGTCCCGAAATTGAACTTCGTTTGAGATATCAACACCTAGGATCCCAATACTCTTGGAGATGTTAAGGGGAAAACGGTGTTGTTATGACGAATGGGGTTTTTTATCGGTTCTTAGCAGTATGGGCCAGAAGGCCCGACTAACACAAGGGTAGCCTAGAAGTCTTTTACCTGTTCTATGTACATATGTGCTTGAACTTTGCCTTGGTGATTAGCTTTTTTGTGGACCAGGAGGTAGCATTAAATTTCTTCTTCAGTTGAGAAGCGTCTGCACAACCAAGTTTGCGCACCTTTAGCCAATCCTGATAAGCAGATTGCTTCAGGCTGTTAGCCTTAAAGCAGTCTCTGTCAAACTAGGCTTGGGGTTTTCCACCAACGGGTACCACAGAGTTAGGAATGTAACATTCCATGACCTGGAGTATCACATCGGCTATGGACAGGGTGCAAACGTCGGGTTCAGCCGAAGAGAAACAGATGCGCCTCCAAGGCTAAGACGAATAAAATTCCCGCAAACCATCCCAATCTGCCGATCTAAAATGCCAAACCCGGCGTGACGCGCATGGTCTTGGAAGCAAAATGACCGTCTATGTCAGGGATCTGAGTTGGGCTGGACACCAACTGACTGAGGCCATTGGCCAAGGCAAAGCTGTGGGCAGATTTCCCCGCGTAGTCCGTTGTACGTGATCCAAGCCATTCAACATGATGGGCGTTAAAGTCGCCTAGGACCACCACTTCGGCACGAGGAATCCGCTCCTGCACATAATCGATCGCCCCTTGTCGATCAATTTCGGTATTGCTGCTATGAGACCTGTACAAGCAAATGTAGACGGGCGTTTGACCACCATCGTCAACGCGTACGCAGATGGTCGACAGATCTCTTCCTTCAAGAAAGTCAAGGCGTTAACAGCAAATATCATCTCGAGAGCACACAGACACCAGCATTGTGGTATGAATTGGTATTCCAATCTATATCCAGGATACAGAAGGTAAGATGTTTCTTCTCGAGCCGATATTTGTGTCTCCGTCAAACAGAGTAAGGCCGGCTGCGCCGATTCAAGATGGTGGTGAACGGCGTTGAGGTTAGAGTGTAAGCCCCTGATGTTGCAGAAGTCCATTTGAAATGTGGAGGGGGATGCCGCTGATTTGAACCTTGTTCTTTTATTTCACTTTCTCATATTTATTGCGGGTAAGACAACGATTAACTGGAAGCAATACAATACAATTTGTGTCACCAGGGTCAAAGCAATGTCATGCGAACTCTCTCTGCAAATCGGTTAGAGTTGGCACGGCGGCGGACGGAAGGACCCCCGATCCAACCCGCAAACAAAGTCCCCGTCCACACCCGGCTCCCATCACCGGCAAGGAAATTATTCAACTGGCTTTTAAAATTGACGGCGGGACAGCCTCCCAGACCGGGATCTCCTGGGTTCGGGTCCCCTACAACCAACGGGCGCCAGCGGTAACGTTTCATCGGCTCTCCCTGGCCGCCGTGCCTGTTCATCACGCCCGAAGCACGAGAGCAGCTTGTAATGACTCCAACGGACCCCAGATACACCAACAACACACCGCTTCAGGATAGGAGATAGATGAAGAGTGGGAGGGAAAGGACTGAAAATGAGGGAGAAAGAAGAAGAGGAAGTCTGGCTCTCCGACACTTCAGCCGAAACTCGTCAAGGACATTTCACGGCTGATTTTTAGAAGGAGGGTGGTAGCTAGCCAGTCGGGTCTGACCTGGAGAAGTCCAGAGACCCCTAAATAGGGGGGCCGGGCGCCGTGACCTCTTCCGTTGCTTAGCAGGGAGCACCACGAGCAGGGGAGGACGGCTTGGGCTCAAGACGAATGGAGCCCCTAACACCCCGACCCTCGAATATGAAAAGTTGCTTAATTTTTAAAATTAACATTATTTATTGTTAAAAAATGCCTTAATTTTAGGGACCCTGTTTCAATTTCTAGGGACAAAACTGTTTAATGTAAAGATCGAATCTTCATGTCTAAGATAATTATGACACCTAAATTAAAAAAGTCTTTTCAGTTTCATCATTTAAAGTCTTCAAAACTGTAATTATAGCCTGGTATCATAGGAAGACTTCCCAACTTGACAGCTCCAATAGTAGTAAATCTCCATACAACTATAAAATGCTTTGTCTGAACCGACAACTTAAAAACGACTCATACATATTTTACATATTTTGCAGCATTTTAACGTTCAAACCTTTCATAAAGTGGTAAAGGAAAAGTGCTTGAAGGGATAAAACTAATAATTTTAAATTAACTGAAGCGACGAATTGAAAAATTTTTGCTTCGGGAATAAAGCTTCAAATGACACCCAAAAGAACATACAACTGCAGGGCAAAATGTTTTAAGTACCTTTCGGTATTGTAATTTAATGCAAGACAGATGCATCAAGCTACTTTGTGTGTCAGTAACAGATGCAGGCTAATTGTTTGAAGCGACATACATGTTAATTTTTTGGTAAAGGCATAACGCTTTAAAAGACATCTACTTTAAAATGTAATGTTAGGAAAAACGACTTAAGTTCACAGTCGTAACAAATTGTGTGTAATACAAAACGACTCAAGTGAAAATTTAAAAAAAATATGTGTGGCTCAAGTGCCCATTCTACAAAAAAAGACAAATTTCGTGTCGCTTGATGCAATAAAAAATCAGAATGATCCCAAAATCCTACCTACATCTTCCATCGATCACCTCATCTTTTTATAATTCAACTGAACCCTTCTAGATATTATCCGAAATCAATTTTGTGATTGCTCAGAGCTACCACCTAGTTTAATCTGAAGCAGGTGTTGTCATGCAAGTCGATAGGGTTATTTACCCACCTGGCTAGCTTCCAACCTCCTAACATTGGCCGTGAAATATTTTTTTCACGTGTGTCGGCAGCACTGTCGGAGAGCCAGAAATAATGTGGGTTCCCCGCCACCACTATTATGATCCTTTACCACTATGCCTCTACACGAAGTAACTATTTTTAACCGACTTCAAAAAAAAAGGAGGTTCTGAATTCGACCGTATATATGCTTTTTTTATGTTTGTTCAGCGATTTTTTCGTCGTTTATGGGCCGATTTTAATAATTCTTTTTTTGTTGTAAAGTAGATATGCGCAGTGGGATCCTTTTTAAAGGATCACCAGGATCTGATGATGGCATCTCGGAGAAATCGAAGGCAACTTTCGAAAATTGTAGGGACGACTAGTGTGTTTGTTACGTTTATTCCCACTTGTCCTGTTGAGTAGTCCTGTTGACAGGACTAGTGGGAAAAAAATTCCCACTAGTCCTGTGCCTCTATTATGAGTTGTTGTAGTAAACGTAAAGGACGTTACTATTGCAGTTAAATCGTTCCATACGGATCCAGCTCGTGAAGTGTGATTTTCATTTTGTGTTAATTTACTTTTAATAAAAAATTCTCTTAATTCATTAATTTTTATTTTATTAATAATTTTCCCGTAATATAATATGTATAGATAGGTACTTACTCCATACGTATTATACTTAACATACAAAATCTTTTTGATAAATTTTGTGATTGTACATGATGATAAATTTCCATTAATTAAATGCCAAAGAAAACCAGGGGGAACAAACTAGTCTATTAATAAAATGACTGTTTACGGATACTGGGAAATTACTTCCCACCAGAATGGCTATTTTGCATTGCAGTTACAAATAATGGGAAATTATTTCCCACCGCAAAACTACCCCTTACCTACCCCTAAAAAAAATTTCATGTCACTTTTCGGATTCTACATATCAAATTTACCCATAAACCACCCTCATATTTTACTTATCATAAAAAAAAGTTGCATTTGATTAAGGGTTAACGTTTAGAATTTGTATGAGTAGTTCAGTATCGTAACCGCTAGAGGCGCTGTACGGATTCTCATACAAATTCTAAACGATAGTCGCTAGCGTGTATAGTAAACTATAGTATTAAAAACTCATAATAGAGGCACTGTTAACAGGTAATCCTTACTAATCCTTACTATACTTATTACTTACTAATATTATAAATGTGAAAGTGTGTTTGTTTGTGACTCTTTCACGTCGCAACATGGCTATTATATGGTATGGTTTATTTGTGTGAGGATAGTTAGGAGGGTGGAGAGTGACGTAGGCTACTTTTTACCGCGCAAAAACATCTCATTCCCATGGGAAGATCGATTTTTGTTAGTTGCTAGATATTTAGTTCGGGAGTTATTAATAGATGGCGTTAGTAAAATTCGTTTTCAAGTTCTGAATCACGCTATCAAATACTACATGTAATTTACTTAAGTCATAGGCAAATGTTTTAGCCTACTTTTTAGCTGATATTCCTACGGGAGCTGGACCTACGCGGCTGTTATCTACGGGTCCCAAAGCGAAGCGCGGGCGGTTCTCTAGTGTTTTCATAAGTAAATGAAAGCGCTACAATTTCATGAAAGTCTGGAGTCGATCTGATGAAGGTGAAAGACAGTCAAGGGAACTCCTCAACGATTTACTGTAGTTATCTAGTATTTGGGCTTGATTAATTTGTAGTGACGAGAACTTTACACCTACATGTTGAATTAAGCGCCATCTGGCGAGTAGTTTTTGAGTTATCTCTGCTTATCGAGGTTGAAGTCGGTTATTTTTTTTGTAAAAAAAGCAATAATCTAATCTGCCTCTACTAATACTAATGTTCTACAACTTCGACATTTGGTAAATGATGATGCACCGCGTGGGATGATGTCACAGATAAAGTGCGTAAAGCAGTAGGTATGTACCTACTTATTCAATTTATCACTGTCACGTTATGGCGCCTCTACACGATAGCCAACATGTTGGCCAATGTTGTGGCGAAGATGATTGCCAAGAGATTGTGACGGCGTCCACACGTTGGAAGGTCGATCAGTCTGCGTCGGTTCGGGCCAATGTGCGGACGATATTAATATTTTCTTAAAATGAATATTGAGGTTCTAACGGCTGCTGCGGTTTAATTATTCTCAGCATACAATACAATAAAATTGTGTATAAAAATTATTAT